>OY979448.1:5000000-10000000 GCA_963855545.1 Ethmia dodecea
TCTGACATGAAAGAGGTTCTATTCTTTGTTTAGAGCAGGAAGAGTATTTTCTCATAAGATTTATCGAGCATTTTATTGTACTGATCTATAAACGAACATAGATATTATTTAACTAGTTGCGTTCCGGGTTCATTAAGTTTGAATAGGTAAGATTGAATCGTGACGAAAGCCCACACCTCTGTACATGTTTACTTTGCATTTTTGTTATGGAACATTGTCACGTTATGTCACATTAGGACCATTAGGATCAGTGCCCTTGTTATGCGTTAAAATGCGGATAATAGAAACAAGGTAACGCAACTAACAAATTTCCAAACACTTGACTTGATTTTCAAACAAAAATATCACATCACGTGGAGCTTCACACATTGGACTTTGTAATGTTCTTATTACAATCGCCTTAGAAGTCAAACTCGCACTACAAGTGTAAAGCTTCATGTGCTGATGACTGCTACAGGGGTCAATTTATCATAATATGTTAGCTTTAGGACCTAAGCAAGTATTAGGTCAAGTGCGAGTCGCACGGTGGAATCCGTACGTTTTCTATGAATATCTATAGATATTCTTTCATCCATCGGTATACGTCACGACTCATGGTCTATTCACCAATTTTTGCCTTAAACTTGCTTCTTGTCATAATTCATGATTCTAGGTTAACGAGAGTTACCCTATAGGTTTTGATTTAGTTGCCAGTGTCAAGATATGCGTCAGAATCGACCGTATTTCTTTAGTGCGTTGACGCGTGATTTGTGTAGAAGTGTAATTTTTTGCTGCTCAAGTTACCTTAGCTTAGCCCTAAGTATTTGATATTAATTGGAACTTAATACCTCCTTGAAATTGATTATTGAAATGATCCTATAACTACGTATACTAACATTACTAACCCTTCTATGGATCAAAGTCCGAAATAAACAATTTTTTTTATAAGGGTTCCTACTTTTTCCTTTTGAGGTGCGAAACCTTAAATTCAAATTCAAAAATACATTTATTTTCTTTAGGTATGGAATATGCACTTAGAAACATCAATAGTTTAAAATAACAAGGCACTCTTAACTCGTCAATGAAGATTGGCTAAATGAAAACAGCGGCCCATTTCCACCGACGAGTTAAAAACTATTTTAACTAAGTAGGTAGTTTAGTTTCTCTAAATAAATGTGAGTATATTTTAAACTCGGTTGAAAACAGCTGCTTATTTGTTACGTGTCAGTTAGAGGCCGTATTTGTACAATATGTAAAATCGATGTCACGCTCCAGATTTCGCAAACCCGTCATTCCTAAGCGAGATGAGACTAGTTGAGTAATACCCTTATTGTGCACCACATAAGGAAGTATATTAAGCTTTAGTGCTTAGTGTTCACATTGTACTTGACATGGATCTGTGACTAATACCTGTGTAACGAAAGCTTTAATAGTACTTTCCTGTATGAAAGGGGGATTATTTAAATCGAATAGCCCTTGCGTAAAAGGTTAATAGCTACTATAGTGTACCTATATTATACTTAGATTATAACCATGATGTAATACGTAATAGGAACTGTAAAAAGTACACACATCATTATCTACAGATAAATATTATTCCAACGTCCACTAGTGTCAGTCCACTGCGGCGGGTGTGTTCATTCGTCACGATTCGGCATACGTCTGTTACGTAACGGTTTGAATAAAGTAAACAAACATAAGTACCTAGTTTCCCAATAGTTTTAGACGTCAGATAAGAGACTAAATAAGAGGGAATTGGATTATATAAAAAAAATTAAATTGAGGGAATTGGATTGATAACAAATTAAAAAAATAGGTTTGTTGTCTGTATCTTGTTCTATTATTAAATTTATCACTAAGCATATTGCAGTAAGTAGTTTGAAAAAACCTACTTTTTTTATCTACTTATATTAGGATTACGACAAAGTTGTGCGATGCCACTTGCAAGATCTTGCTTATGTTAATGTTATTATATGATGGATGCTACTCACATTTCCATAGGAAATTGCAAGATAATGATTTTAATTGGCGCCTCAAACATGGCTTGAGGCAGACAGAAAAATACTGCCTTAATAGATAGGTAACCATATTTCTATTTGCAAAGGAAGTGTTTACTTATGAAGAATAATGTATTGTTTTTGTCATTTAATGCTATAATCAATAAATAATAACAAATAATTAATGCGGAAATGAAGTAAATTATTAGATATTGTATTGTATGTAAGTATATTGTGAATTAAGATTCAGATTGCTTTATTGTCACGTTACTATGTTGTAATATCGTTACAGACTACCGGCTTTTTATTTCCATTATTATTAAATATTGTTACTGCAAGATTATGATAATTAAAGTTATATAGGTATATAACTATGTGTCCAACGTTGATATATAAACACAAAAAGTGACATGACGTGTAAATAATAATATCATTTTTACATTACCTCATGTATAAAGAAATTTCGATAAATTATACTGGTAGTGTATACAAAGAGGAAAGATTTTTATTTTTATATGTTTGTATCTACACTATATACTTCTACTACACTATTAGTCTGTACATTTAAAAAATTCTTTTACCAATGAAAAGCTAGAAATATCCCGGAGTAACATAGGCTATATTTTATTCCCGCTAGTGGTATATAAAAACCTTCCTCTTTAATTACTCTATCTATTAAAAAAAATAGCATCAAAATCCGTTGCGTACCTAGTTTTAAAGATCTAAGCATACATAGGGACAGGCAGACAGCGGGAAGCGACTTAGTTTTATACTATGTACCTACTGATATTTTTGCTGACGAAATAGTTTTTTTTTATACTATGTACCTACCATTGAATATTAAACCAACAGGAGACGTCACGCGCACTAGTTTCTTTGCAAAAAAGTCTGCCAATTTCTGCGCGGGGGACGAGGAAACAAACACAAATAATGTTAAAACAAACGCATTTTTTGACAAAACAATTAAACACTAGCTTGAACTAGATGCACACAAATACATTCACCAATCCAAGCACTCCGTGAACTCAAAAAAACTAGTTGTATATAACAGGTATGTGTATTGACCGACACTTTTTTTTGGCAGAGGGGAACGCCTGTCAGTGGCGTCTCCGGTTGGTTTAATACTCAAAGGTACCTACTGATATTTTTGCTGACGAAATAGTTTTTCTTTAAAAGTAAGTGGAATTATTTTAGCACAATCTACTTAGGACCTACTTTAAACCTTAATATTCGCAATATTGTGTAACAGCAATATTTATGTGAGATATGATCTTAATATTGCTAGTTAGTGTAGTGGGTCAGTATGACTACGTGTTTGATAATAACCTAACTTTCCCCCTATAGTAACGTTATTCTTATTGCCTAATCCTTTGTGTTATACCTACTCTTTGCTTAGTACGTTTTCAGAAACATAGTATTTCCAGACGATTGGATTAGAAATCGTTATTGTATAAGAGCAGTGATAGCCCGGACGGTTAAAGAGCCGGCCGAAAATCAGTGAGGCTCGGGTTCAAATCCTGGCATGTACCAATGAGTTTTTCAAAACTTACGTACATATTTATCACTAGCTCGACGGTGAAGGAAAACATCGTGAGGAAACCCACAGGTCTCAGAATTAATTCTGAGACATGTGTAAACAGACCCGGTCCGGCGATGGGCTCACCACCTATCACGCTTAGGGGTCCAATGTATCTCGTGAAATGTGGGTATATCCAGTAATGGAATACCTCTGCCTACCCCCTCGGGGATGAAAGGCGTGAGATTATATAATTGTATTCGCAAATGAATTAAATTACACTTTTAAATCCGATAGGTACCTACATCATACCTACGAGTACATCCTTACGGTTTAGAGGGAGAGAGGGATTGCTTTTCGGGTGTAGGTATGTGTTTTGTAAGTACTTTGTCAAAATGTGACCTGAACATAGGTATTTAGAGCAGCCTCATATCTAAACCTAAGCAGTACTAAATATTTACAAAGAAAAAATATCCTCCAAAGAGCAACCATGTTGGACAGTGCCCAGAAGACTGGGCGCATTCCAGGCTGATCCTTTGACAAAGATAGCTGTCAGCCCTCTGGTCACCTGAAGCCTAGTACCTAGGTACTAAATATAAACGTAAGTTATTTAAAATCTCATTATTGCCTACATTCCCCTTAACCAGGATTCGAACCACAGGGCTATTATAATTATATTATAATCTTACTAATCCTACTATTATTATAAATGCGAAAGTTTGTATGGATGGATGTTTGTTCCTCTTTCACGCAAAAACTACTGTACGGATTTTGATGAAACCTTACAGTTATATAGCTTATACATCAGAATAACACATATGCTATATTTTATCCCCGTATTCTAACGATAACGGGAACTACGCGGGTGAAACCGCGGGGCGCTACTAGTATTTTATAATTCTAAATGTAGTAATATTTTTTTAAATACAATGTAAGTGTTTATAACACTTCAAGATTGTCGTCGTGATGTCAAATAGTGTCTGTAATCTCGTGCCCATACATCTTGCATGGCGTATTAGAGCATTACCTGCCCTATTTAACGGTGCTCAGTAAAATATATCAGCCATGTTACTAAACAGTAATACAGGTCCGTGATATATAGATCCAGTTGCAAATCTGTAAAGTGCGCAATGTGTACAAAAAGTCGCAGATCTACATAAACAGAAAATAGGTTCTTCAAGTAAAATTACGTACGATATACGACGTGTCACAGAATAGGCACGAATTTCTCATACACCCCAATTAATTATTATAAAAAACTATGATGCATTCGTATTAGTTTTGTCTAACCAAATTTCTGAAATAAAGAATAATAATAGTACGGTTTCCATAGGTAAAATTTTTACACATTTTAAAAATAGCTGAAATCGGTATCAGTTAAGTAGCCGATACCGACCAAACTAATTACAGGAATTGCGCTTATTCTGTTACATATTGTATATAATTAATATTTTTTCAATTCCCGTGGGAATTTCCAAAAATCTCTTCTTAGTATTCACTTAGGTCATTTAAGAAATCCTTTGTGCAAAATTTCATGCTGTTAGAACCGGCGGTTTCGGCTTTGTAGATCAATCAGTCAGCCAATCGGACAGTCGGCTTCTTTTACAAGTTAGTTACTTTGATTTCTACAATTATTTTGACCAACCTTTCGAAACTGACTATCAGTTATATACCGCTATAGATTGCAATTTTCTATAAAAACATTGACGCAATTCATATTTACCAACCAGGTATTACTTTCTACCTGACCCAAGACAGTTGTGAAACGAAGTTATTTTCCGAAGAAAAATGCAGATTTTTTTTGAACAGGTTGCGTGAGTAGGCCAAAGGTTGTAGGGGTTAGTCGACTTCGCATATCTCTGTTATTAAAATAACGTAATGTATAATAAATTTCTGTTTAAATAGCGAAATCAATGAGGGTTATATAAACTAATCCATAAACTGCGAAATAACTCGTGCCTAGAATAATATTTGGAAATGATGTACTTACATAAATAAACAAACTTTTTTTAATGTTGCCAATCGACTTCGTGTGTAAGTACAAAGATTTTCTGATAAAATATCTCCTTGCTTCCGTGATTAATTTATCGTTTTGGATTGTATCTTTGGTGCCTCTGTACCGTGGCGTACTTTTAAATAAAGAACTCCGAATCGCCACAGAAATCTAAATCCAGCTACCAACCGCAAATAGGTGACTGGCCAGTATCATACACTTATATGACATAATCAGTTCGTTCTCTCTAGTTGCAGTGGTTCGTTCGGTGGAGCGGAAAAAGCGGACAAATCGAACAACTTGCGGTCACCTAAGTGTCGTACGAGGTCTCATACGTAACGAGGACGTAACGTAATGGCGGTAGTGATACGTATGACCAATCCTCATTAAATGAATTAAGGGTTTCTTCTCTTTCGTTTCTAGGTTTATCTTTGATGACATAGGTACCTACAAATTAAAAGTTTATCAAAGAGCCGTCATCGCATTTGATTTAGGCTTCGGTTACCTCTGTCAAAGGATCAGCCTAGCTATTCCAGAGAGGGAATGCGGCAAGTGTTCTGGGCACTGTCCGACAAAGTTCCTCTTTGGAGGACATTTAAATTTCTTATCTGTATATATTGCAAATAAATAAGTATATTCTTTTCCTATAATGAAATAGGAAATACCGAAGTACTACCTATATTAACAACCTCTAGCAACTCTGGCTGATTAGGGTAAATCACTAAGCCGATGTTGATAAGAAAAATATCCCAGATCCCTTGCATCCTAAATCCTTTAATCCTTTTATCGCGAAACATGAACGAAAATTTTCATTTTTTTTTAACGATCTTCGAATGTTACAAATCAAATCAAATAATCTTTATTTCACTGAAAATGTGGTACATATCCGTTAATATCGACCTTTATTGATCTTGGGAAAGGTTTACACTATGTAGATTCGTCATTAACATAAATTATTAAGCAAATAGGAAGTCTGGTAGCGAGTTTCTGACGACGACGGTCGATCACGTCACAAAACCAGTAAAACACATGTAAACGCAGCTTGCCATAGCAATTTATGTCAAACGTCACTTGACCGCCTACGAACTGTAAAACTTAATCTGCATGTGTCTAAAACAATAGGTTTATGAATAATTTATGAATAAACGCAACTTGAGTTACAGCATCGTATATGAAATTACATACTGGAATAGTACCGCCCATACTTTTGTTTTTATCAAGGTCTTTGTATGATATGATTAGTTCTTTAAATTCTTTTGTTGCTTTGCTGAGTAATGTATATTTTAAAATTCATGCATAAATTAATCTAATGCCTACTTAGGTACTACGTAAGGAAACATCCGCAGTTTGAATAAAGAATTAAGTTTTTAATTGATTTTATTCATGTTTTTATCGCACTACTTAAACTTGCAAACATTAGAAGAATAATGAAGAACAAACATTAAGACCTCCTCAAACAATAAACACGAGAGGAGTCAGGTACATAACAATATATTTTCAAATACTCCATTCTCTTTGTTCCAGACATCACAAGTGATCTCACAGCGGAGTCCTCAGAAATCGTATCAGAATCCATGGCACCTCCAGCAAATTTAAACAGGCAAACGGAACCCGACACAGAAGCAGCAGCAGATGAAACCGACCACTCCATAGAACTAGTGGGAAGGTCTCAGAACTTCTTCCCATCATTCGCAAATCTCTTCGAGCCGCGCCAACAGAACAATTTCAGACTGGGCTTCGGGAATCAAGAAGCAGCCTACAGCCAACGACCAAGTTCATACAGATCGCTACTAAACTACCCGCTTTTTGGAGGCTTCGGAAATTCTAGAAACGTAGAAAGTTTCTCGAAACATGATGCTCAACCAGCGCAGTTGGTTGATGCTAGTTCCAGTGTTCTAGGCTCAGGAAACTTTGGCATTATCCGAGGGGGTACTTTCAATGCTCAGAATGACGAAGATTCAGAATTTGATGGATTTAGCTCTTTCTACAACAATGGACACGGGCGGCCGTCGCTCGGTGTTGGTTACATAGCCAACCCCAGACCAAACCACAATCAGGACCAATTTGCAAACTTCAGAGACTTTGCCGACATTAATACTCCTTCAAACTCTGCGTACTCACACTTTGTAGTAGTATATGCTAATAAGAATGCTACTATGGACGAAGTCAGTGAAGAAACGAGGAGAGTAATTTCTAAACCGAAGAATATAATAGAAACCCTGGAAAGCCTCGAAGAAAAGAAGGGTCCTTCAAAGATTTCGAAGTCGAAGGCGAAGTTAGAAATTACAAAACAGAAAATGCTAAACAAAAAAGAGCAATGGAAGAAAGCAAATTCAAAATACCCGAGTCCAAAACACGACCCCGAGGAGCCTTTACTAGCATTAAGTTAAAATTAGTGTTAATATGAATTCAAAAGACTTGAGTAACGTGAGGTGATCGTAAGTAAAAGTGATATGTGACTTGAAGCCACTTGAGGTCACCGATTTAGAAAAGTTTATTAAAACAAATGTTTATTGCGCCATCTTTGTAAGGAGGTCAAATAATTTTCACTTGCACGTAGTATTTATTTTTAAAAAAAAAGGGCACAAACATTTGAACACTTAACGTGACTTGAGTTTCGTGCAAGAAATCCAGCATTTTAAACTTTTCAAAGGTATACCTGAACAAAATATATTTTTATCTTCGAGGGTAAAATATCTCATGACGAGCAAACAATTTTTTTTGAGCCCATAAAAATCTTTTGCCACGAATTTTATTTGCCAAAAATACTCATTTTGTATAGAAATTCTTTAAAACTGATATTCAATCTCGCATCCCTTAAAAATAGAAATTCAGCAACATCTCAATAAAATTATTTGGTTGATTTAGTGTAAAGACAGACGCACTATGAAAATTGTAGCCGAGTGAAGATCACTACCTTAATATAATTTTATTTTTAAGTACATTAGTGATGTATGTTTGTGTTGTATGATGAAAGAAAATGAATGAATAGAGTTGTATAAATTTGTACTTTGTATGCAAAGTGGATTCGTATTAAATTAAATTGTAAGAACGTAAATCGTTATTTTTATTTACCTTATCTCTTGCGCTTAAGGTCTAACACACAGAGGCGAGCGAGCGAGTAATGTAGATAGTAGAGCCACAGTATAATTCAGTAGATATTTTTGTTTTCTATCTGTGAAAACCTGTAATTTAAATATAATGTTTAATATGGCTGTTGGTTTTCCTAAAAAAAAAAAAAAAAAAATAGTACATTAGACTAGCGGTAGAGCGGACGGGAATGCGCTCCATGCGCTCACTTGGGACTCGCCCACCTATGGTTCCGTCCCACCACACCCTTATGTCATTACCTACGAAGTTGCCGAAAAATTTTCATTAATCTGACTACTCCATTCAGTTTAAGATTCTTAGCGCTAGCTCTACTCACATATTGCCGGTTTTAGCGGATGCCCAGCGGCGTTGAATTAATTCTAAATCTGGGACCTGCGGGTTTCCTCACGATGTTTTAGACTTAGTAATAGGGTCCCAACCTCGTTCGTTGGATATGGAACTCTGAACCACGTTCGCATCGCGCCGCTTCCGCCTCTGAGCGGGTCACCGGCTTTATTTTACCTACTATCTACGATTCATAAAACTTGTTGAAAGTAGATCAGGTGAAGTTACAAAACTGAACTAAGTACCTACAGTCAATAATTAATGGAGGAGGAGTTAATTATAAATTGCTACTGTAGAGGTTTGAGATAGCGAAATTTTATCGGCCTCGCTATTTCATTATGAACTAGCGACCGGCCCTTGCTTCGCTTCAGTTAAATATACCTAGGTATCTTCTGAACCCTGCAAGATATCGCAATATAATCTTCGTCATGATCAACCTGTAACAGCCTAAGCAGATGAGCTAAGGGTCTTTCTTTGCACATGAGGAAGTACCTATGAGCTGTTCTCCAAAGCGAGTCCACCGCGAAATGGAACATTAGGTACCTACCTACCTACATTAAAATTGAGATGGAATATTTTTAATCCATAAAATTTTCATTAAAGTCCGTTGAGCCGTTTCATATCTTATTTCGGACAGTTTTTTTTTTTTAATTCTTTTATTTACATAAAAAGTTATTATAACACATTTGCTCGTAAAAGGAGTCTTATTTCACCAATTTCAATATCGTATTGTATCTCATTACGCCCAAGTGCGGTAAGTGTAAAGTAAAACGCACGGTTTATCAAGATGCTCCGTCTTAAAACGAACGGTACTTTTTAAAATCTCAGCAAAGAGTTTTTATGTCAAAAAAGTTGTCAACATTTTATGATTAAAATTAACTTTGGGAGATAAAATATAATAAAGAAATATTTATATACATAATTATTTAAGTTAATTAATTTTGTCAGTAAATTACAACTAATTAATCTGTAACAAAAACACAAAAATATTAATTTACTTTATTAGTAATACTGGCTGTTTTTTGTGCCGTTGCCTTAAAAAAATGCTGATGCTCGCCGCGCGCTTTTTATTCGTTTACCATAGTCGGAGTTTTATTTTATTTCCTCGCAAATGTGTTATAAAACGTCGTATGACATACGTGCGCTTTGACAATTACAGCCTCTGCTTACTTGTAACCCTCGCCTACGGCTCGGGCTAGCAATATCGCCTCGGCTGTAATTATCAACCTACCGCACTTATATCATAATGTACTATTACAATTTTATATACACCTAACAGATGACATACATAAAATTATCGCAGTTTTACAAAACACTTTCAGGCTAAAGCACCTATAAAAGTTTACAAAATTGGTTATTTGGGCATACTTATTACAACATAAGAGTTAAACATGATTTTTTACAATCAATAATAGGAAATAATATGTGATACTATTGTTAATTGAGTACCATTTCGGACAGTGACATACAGATAAAAATATAAAAACAAGCGTTTATGATAACTAGTGATTACACATCTTTCTTTGAAATAGCAGCAGCTTTCACTAGGTAATTTTGTTTTTTAAATATTCCGGGGGAAAACTTCATGAAACTAATTTAATTTGATACCTAATGGGAGGAACACAGACCATTAATCTAGATTAATAGGTAATCTGTGGGGAGGAATTGCGAAACCGCGAAACTAAAATCATGTCCTAAGTAAAATATGGTTGTGTTGTTTGATATTGTATTGGACAGTCAGTTGATATATGTAATTAGGTACATTTTTGTAATTTTAGTTAGTCCCATAATGAAAATTGTACATTTTTAAGAGTGCGATTTTTAAATAAATTTACAGAGATAAGAAATGTAAAAAAAGTGCAAAAGGTATCCAGCGCATTTTCTTTATCGGAATACGGAATCAGTTAATAGTATATGTATCTAATAACTCGTTAATCCACTGAAATTATCAATGCATTACTTTTCAAAGTTATAGCCTGTCATCTTTCGTCTAATGGCGTAAACTACTTGTTAATTTGCAGTGACATCTAGTAACGAATAGCAATAATAAATATGAATACTAGATGGCAGCACTCAAAGACGCGGACGCGAGACGATAGTAAAATAACGCCTATCTGAACAAAAACGTATACTTGCTTTTATTTTTTTGTGTAGTCACAAATAAAACCTAATTTTAAGGTTTTATTTGTGACTACACAAAAAAATGTGTGCCCAAGAAACTTAAAAAAAACGACTGGCATGGCCATAGATCTCTACAGCATAGCAATAAGGTGTACCGTGTAGCTATTTTTATAGATTGGCAACAAAACAATAAAAAAAAAGTTGTCTTGTCTGTGAAAAATGTGCTGCAGTTGCGATAGCGATAAATTATTCACGGATTTCGCTTTTAAAAACTGGCGAAACGATAAGTTAGTAACTGCTAATGTTAATTGTAACTTGATAGTTCAGTAAAACAGTGAAACCATCCCAAATACTTGTGTAAATATACATTTTTGTGGCCATCATGTTCTCGGGGAAAGATGCCGCAAACCCTGCGTATCCTACGCAGTGGGCCTTGAATCCTACGGCATATCAGAATGTGGACTCCAGTACTGTGGACTGGGCAGCTTTAGCGCAACAATGGATTGCCATGAAGGAGGCAGCGGCGATTATATCGGTGCCGCCGCCTCCTTCGATCAAACCTGACGCCGAGGAAGGCGAAGCGCCGATGGAAGTCGAGAATACGGACACTGCCAGTGAAGTATCTGGTCCTCCACCCGGTGCCGAATGGAACTCGTCTACCAACTCTTGGGGAGGCAACTGGAATCAATGGGGTAAGATTTTTTGTAACCCAAAACTACGTGGTGATTCTAACCTTTGTAAATATTAGAAAGGTGTTACTAACATATTCATCAACCCAAAAAAAGCCTACTCAGGGCCATAAGCTCACCAACCATGAGGCTAGGAGATGGTGCTTAGCAAGTGACCACCTAACTTTACACTAATTCTGACGAACTTTAGGGTATCTGACATTCTGACAGGTTCCATTATGCATACACAATGAAAACTGGTACTGGATTCCCAATGCTTTCCAAAACACTGAGGAGCTTGTGATATAAATTGATGTAATGCTGCCTATTCACTACCTGACCATGCCCAAAATGACTAAACTGCCATGATTATCACTACAGCCTTTTACTTGTCTATGTCATGAAAATACAATAACTTAGATAGAACTCTAAAGAGTAAGAAACCGACTTCAAGTTTTTCTCATGGATACCATTGTCAGAACTGGACGAAATTAAAATAAGACCAATCTGAAAGCACCAGCTTTCAATAAAAAAAGAATCATCCAAATCGGTTCACCCAGTCGAAAGTTCTGAGGTAACAACCCTCCTCCTATTTGACATTGGTTAAAAAAAATATGTATAAAAAATGTATAAAGTACTCAATGTAAAAAAAAATTATAAAGTACCCATAAATAATATAAGCAGTGCTTCCTATTTATGAGAGCGCCCACAATTTTTCAGTGACCAGTGGTTCCCTAATCAAACCACAGCATCAACAGGATACTGAAAGATCATAGTTGCCCACTGCCTGTGTAACTTGTGCTTGAATGAGAATAAAATATATTATTTGTAGTGTGTGCTATATAAAAGTGTTTTCTAGGTTGGGGATGGCCAGGTCCTGGAGGAGACCCTAAAATTGCACCTGACTCATCAATGGGGCCCATGATTGATGGCTATCCAGTGCCTCCTGATGCTGCAGCTCCAATGCCTGGGTAAAAAAGAAAACATTTAAAAATATATTTCTCATTAGTTTTGCAGCAAATGGTAGTCCAATTATCTCTACATCAAGAAAAAAATGTGTGATCTCTAAACTCTTTCAGCACAGGTTTTTAGCCATTTCAGATAAGTGATGATCTCAGTTATTTACTTAATGTCATGCTTTTGTTCTCTGATTCTTCAATAGATTTATATTTCAAGGCCAGTAGCATTTGGCTACTGTGTTAAACTATTGATACTGGAGAAGTTAAATTGTTGCTTCATACTTAGTTTACTATTTCATTTTGATTGCCATTGCTTACCTTGCTGTGAATAAATTCTAAATTAGCAATGTATTTTCAATTCTTGATTTTAACAAATCTAATTGAAGACGGTTAATCAAAATATATGTTCAACCGGTGCTGATGCAGTAATATTCCAAATAATTTCAAAAGATATATTATACTAGCAGCGCTCCGCGGTTTCACCCGCGTAGTTCCCGTTCCCGTGGGAATACGGGGATAAAATATAGCCTATGTGTTATTCTGATGTACAGGGTGGCGCAATAGAACGTGCATATTTAAAAAAAATATAAAAAAATAAATACAACAGGTACAAATAAATACAAAAAATAAATGAAACTGAGGAATTGTCAAGTAAGAACTGAAGTTTTTTTTTTAAAAATAACATCATCTAAATGATGACCCTCTCTACGACGGCACTCCTCTAACCGCAAAGGGAAATTATTGAAAACTTTGTTCAGTAATGCTGGTGTGATTGCTGCCATTTCACCACGGATATTCTGCTTGAGCTCGTCGATGTTTCTCGGATTATTGCTGTAGACTTTGTGTTTAAGGTATCCCCATAAAAAAAAGTCAGGAGGCGTTAAGTCCGGACTACGTGGGGGCCATGGGATATCACCTCTCTTTGAAATCACTTTTCCAGGGAACATCTGTTTCACAACCGCCATGGAGTCATTAGATGTGTGACAAGTGGCTCCATCTTGTTGAAACCATGTCCTAGAATTCCTTATTCTTGAATTTTCAAGTTCTGGAGCCAAAAAGCCTTGCAACATTGCAACATAGCGTTGGGTATTAACAGTGACGTTTTGTCCACGCGCATTTTCAAAGAAAAACGGACCCACTATTCCTCTGCCCGAGATTGCTGCCCATACTGTCACTTTAGGACTATGCAGTGGTTTCTGATGTTTAAGTTTAGGATTCTCACTTTGCCAGTAACGACAATTTTGACGGTTTACGAACCCATTCATGTGAAAATGAGCTTCATCAGAGAAAAGGATGTTGTCACAATTGGAAAACCGATTCAGCATTTCATCAGCAAATGCGAGCCTTGCTCCGAAGTCAGATTCTTTCAATTCTTGTGTTAATTGCAGCTTGTATGGATGCAATTTAAGATCCAACTTTAAAATTCGTTGCAAACTTCGTCGCGATAAGTGTAAGACGGACGATCTCTTGCGAGTAGACATTTGTGGTTCTCCTTGTACCGACTGCATAACTCTCTCAATATTGTCTTCGGTCCTAGATGTTCTTGGGCGACCTTTTGCTTTGGGTTTAAACGTTGAGCCAGTCTCTTCGAAACGCTTTATCCATATTTTAATTAAATTAGCACTCGGAGCTTGACTGATTCGCCGTAGTTCATATTCAGAACAATATAGTCGCCTAATAACAACGTATGAAGGAGAGGTCTGGTAAAACGCGCGCACGCAAAATGCGCGTTGCTTCCCGTCGAAGTGACTCATAGTGACTAAAACTCCATGAGCCCGCCTAACCAACGAGGTAAGGTTCCCCCCGCCCGCGCGCTTTCCACCCCGCCAAAAAAAATGATGCAATATGCACGTTCTATTGCGCCACCCTGTATAAGCTACATAACTGTAAAGTTTCATCAAAATCCGTTCAGTAGTTTTTGCGTGAAAGAGGAACAATCATCCATCCAGACATCCATACATCCAGACATCCATCCATACAAACTTTCGCATTTATAATATTAGTAGGATTAAGTTTACTTACTTTGATAAATATATACTACTAGCGGTTCTGCGCGGTTTCACCCCTGTAGTTCCCGTTCCCGTGGGAATACGGGAATAAAATGTAGCCTATGTTACTCAGTAATATTCTAGCTTTCCATTGGTGAAAGAATTTTTGAAATCCGTACAGTAGTTTTTAAGTTTATTTGTAACAAAGATACAAACATACAAATCTTTCCTCTTTATAATATTAGTACAGATGTATATTTACTTTCAATTAAATAATATAAATAAATTACGGCGCCAACCCAGAGTCTAAAATATGCCATCACGTTACTACTTGACCAGACCACAATGCTTTACTTACAAAAAAATAAATTTATTTTTTTATTCCAGCTACTCAACTGGTCCAGCCCCTACGTTCCAGCATGGTTATTGGACCGCCCCACAAGTTGACCAGTCCAACAGTCGGAGCAGTAGTCGAAGCAGAGACCGGAGGTCCAAGAGCAAAAACCGAGACCACAAACCTATTAATAATAGGATTCGGACACAAAGGTGCGAATTCTATTGACTAAACTAGACAAACAAATTTAAAATACTATATTAATAACTTATGTGAAGGAGGCATACCAAAAGGCCCACAGATTCAGAATGTGATGGACATTAAATATAAATTGTAATCGGGAAAAAAAGGCCATAATATATTTTTTTTATAAACAGTGCAAACAGCAACCTCTGTCTGCTTTGGCGCTAAATATTGTGTCTCATAATTGACTTATTTCTTATGGTTTTTCTAGAGATAAGCTGCCAGTCCCTCCACCAATGATGGAGTCCATGATAATGCCAATGCCCCTGCCAACTATGACTACCATAGATGCTGCAAAGCGTAGACAGCTTCCGGCGTGGATTAGAGAAGGTAACAGTCATCTGAACTATCACATAATATATTTGAGGTATTAATAAGATACAAGTTGACTTCAGATGGAGATCACTTTAAAAAAGTTGCTGGGAATAAGACATACTTAATTGACAGAAACAAAACATTCCATTATTTTTCATTTCATTCAATGATTACAGGTTTAGAGAAAATGGAGCGTGAGAAACAAAGAGCAATAGAGCGTGAACAGGAGAAAAAAGCGCGGGAAGAAGCAGAGAAGGAACAGAAGAGATTAGAAGAGGAAGAACTAGAGAGATTGAAGGCAGAGGCCGGTGGCCAACCGATGCTACCGGCGAAGAGCAAATTTGTATGTCACAATCCTACCATAATTTTTACCAAATAATCGCCATGTGAAGCTCCTCTTCTAAATGAATCTTTTAAATTATAAGATCTCGAAGTTCACAAACGTAAGAGACTTGGTTTGTTACGTTGTCACGGCTGAAGAGGTGGACTGATTTTTATGAAATTTAAAAAGGACATAGGCTAC
The DNA here is from genome assembly GCA_963855545.1 of Ethmia dodecea. NCBI lineage: Eukaryota > Metazoa > Arthropoda > Insecta > Lepidoptera > Depressariidae > Ethmia > Ethmia dodecea. The sequence continues at coordinate 5,016,072 of OY979448.1, forward strand.
ATTGAACCTGGAAAAACAAAGTTGATAAAAACACGAAAACTGAAGGTTCACGCAAACAGTGGCCCGAAATTTTAAATAAAATATCGCATGGTATTCCAATATTTCATTGGGCAACGTTCGAGCAACGTTTTTTGTAATAGTCCTATCCATTTAACAATTAAAACTGCTTTGAAACTTCATAGACTCAGATCATAACAAATCATTTGGATTGAAAGAGACAGGTTTTAAGAATGCTTCTATGCATTAAAATAGTAAACACTCTTTATTATTAAGATTAAATCTCCCGAAAATAGATTCTGGCTCGTAACATCAAAGATTTTGGTATGCGCAGATGGGTCTCACATTTACAGCTAATTATATCAACTGGCTAGAGATGGCCTAGTTTGAAATAAGCTTCTGGTATGAGGTTATTGACATGAATCTATCAACATCTATCATTTCTTGTTATTGTAATGTTTATATAAGACCATAATAATAATAATATGTACATACATCACTAAAGAAATTAATATTATTTGGTACTTGTGAGTAAACTCACAGGCCTTAGAATTGTTTCTTTTATGTGCAAGAAAAACATTTGTTCACCATCTGTTTGTTTTGGGGTCTGAAAAATACTCTGGTGAAATTAATACCTTAACAACCCTTATTTTTTAATTTCATTAACAACAAAACTATCATTAGGCCTTTTTTTATATAATTGATTAGACCTCAACAAAAAATAGGGGGAACATAAGTCGACGGCTTTGTTTAATGAAATGATGTTTTTGTTTCATTAAATGGTATTTACGGGATTGTTCTTTTGCTCTAGGTAGTGTTGTATTTCGTCATTACTTCGTCTCCATATAACCTCACCGACTAAATATAATAATATAATCTCACGCCTTTTTTTATCCCCGAGGGGGTAGGCAGAGGTATTCCATTACTGGATATACCCACATTTCACGAGATATATTGGACCCCTAAACGTGATAGGTGGTGAGCCCATCGCCGGACCGGGTCTGTTTACACATGTCTCAGAATTAATTCTGAAACCTGCGGGTTTCCTCACGATGTTTTCCTTCACCGTCGAGCTAGTGATAAATATGTACGTAAGTTTTTGAAAAACTCATTGGTACATGCCAGGATTCGAACCCGAGCCTCACTGATTTTCGGCCGGCTCTTTAACGGTCCGGGCTATCACCGACTATAACACAAAATATTAAAAAATAAGTGTAGCAGAGTTCTGTTGACTTGTAACTTATTTACTTTAAATTAAACTGTCGTATTACGTCCAGGAAACGGATTCAGAAGGAGAATCCGACAAAGAAGAATCGACGAAGCCGATTCCTCCTCCACCGCCACAGATCCAAGAGGCCCCCCCTGATGAGGTCCAGGTCAAGAAAGAAGAAAGGGAAGAACCGCCACTCGTCAAGAAGAGCAGAGAGGAAATTATGCAGGAAGTGGTAATACTGAACTCCATGCACTGTATTCAAGAAAACATAATAAAAAAAAACTCACGCCTTTTTACCCCCGAGGGGGTAGGCAGAGGTATTCCATCTCTGGAAATACCCACTTTTCACGAGAATATTCGACCCCTAAACGTGATAGGTGGTGAGCCAATCGCCGGACCCGGTCTGTGACACATGCCTCAGAATTTATTCTGAGACCTGCGGGTTTCCTCACGATGTTTTCCTTCACCGTCGAGCTAGTGATAAATATGTACGTAAGTTTTGAAAAACTCATTGGGACATGCCAGAAAACATGTTATAGGCTTTTATAAACAACTAGCCGTTTTGCGCGAAGGGAAGTCTATTGACATTGACAACGATGTCGGATAGTTAACTTTAGAAAAATAACAAAGCAAAGATATAGGTGGAGGCTTGCACATTCTACGATGCGATCATACGATGTCAGTGTTTCTGCAAAGTTAAAATACAATGTATGTCTGGAGATACACGTTCTTACATTGCGGTTTTACTATTGCTACCGTGGGAAACCCTATAAAATAAATATAATGACACTTTATGCCCATGGGGTCGGCAGGGGTACTCCATTCCTGGAAATCTCCACTTTTCACTAGAAAATAGTTTTTTTTAATTTCTTTTGGAACTTTTTAATATTCTATCTATTCGTCGTTCAGATGCAGACAGTGCGTCGCTCACTGACAGAAATCCTCCTAGAGGTGACTGACCAGGAGATTCATACGGTGAGCCAGGAAGAATTGGCCAGATTTACCGTCGCACAAGGTATTTCAACTCAACTATGCTTAGGCCGCACGGCCCGACGGTCTCTCTCAAGACAATATAACTCTGTACAACGCATATACGTGTTCTGAGTGCTCAAACTGTGATATTATACGTCTCTAACAGAGACATGTGAAGAAATTGTGACGAAAATGTGTCTTATTTCAATCCTAATTAAGTCTTATTTCAGATGTTGGCCGAAGTGAATACATGTGTGTGTGATTAATGTTGGTTTTATTTATATGGTAAAAGCGTCGCGCCTCAACGCGATGAAGGCAAGCAAGTCAAAGGCACTCGCCGCTATCGCCAGCGGGCTCGGTAAGTCTTGACTCTATGTTTCTCGTCACGGAAATATCTGGCAAACTACACAATACACGATACTTTAAGTATTCATGTAAATTATAAGCAAAAATCCAAATTTCCAATGGCCATACAATTTGCCAGATAGTTTCGAATTGAACGTAAATGGTGTTTTTACTGAAACTAATTTTGTATAGAAATCGTCCAATGTTTTAGTATCTCTACAGATTAAAAAACCACCGTTTCCGTTAGATAAATTTTCCATTTCAGCTGTGCGCCATTTTAAATTCTAGTATTGACCATATCGGCAGTACATTACATTGAACAGTGTTTCAATACACTGTTTTAGTGGAATAATTGGTAAGAATTGTACAGAATTTTATTATAAATGTTATATATGGTAATTATGTATTTGTATGTGTTCTAAATATGTATCTATTAACTTCACTAAATCCAGGCGGTGTTGACGTGACCCCTAAGCAGAATCTATGTAAAATTTTAAGGGGTGTCTTGTCAATTCCCGCCTCAAAGTTTGTCGATAACACACTGTTATGATGTGCGTATGTGTGCAGGGCTCGACGCGTACGAGAGCAGCAGCGGGGAGAGTGCTGACGAAGACGAACAGAACGATATATCGGACCAGCAGTTGCAGGTTAGTTTCATTCATGATCATCATTTCATCAAGGACCTCAAGTCGCTGCTGGGCTTCCTAGAGAAGCTGGGATGGCAAGAGCAGAGCCATTCCCACCATCACGCAAAATAAAGGACATGAGTATATTCATGAGTAACCGTGAGGCTATCTCTACTCTAAAAATATTTTTAAGATATCACTGATGATAAAATGAGCATCGAAACTAGTGTACGGAGAAATCTTTAATTAATTTATGTTTACGCTACATTTGTAATGTAAATACTGTAAGAAGGAGGAAATAAATTTTAAACATTATATACATAGTTTATTGGAATAGTAAACGGGCCTGTTGGCTCAGTTCTGTTGGCAGTGACCCTGCCTTCTGAGTCGGAGGTCGCGGGTTCGATCCCCGCTCGAGGCCAACATTTGTGTGCATGAACATGTCTGTTGGCTTCATGTCTGGTCGTTTTTCAATTGTGTCTCAGATTCTTGGTTTGAGAGGTTAATATTTATTTAAGTAATAATAAATAATATTTATTTATCAGTAGTTTAGTACCCACGTACCCTAGTTTGGGACTGAAAAATCGTGTGTGAATTGTGTCCCACAATTTATTATTTAATAAAGCAGTGATAGCCTTTACGGTTAAAGAGCCGGCCAAAAATCTGTGAGGCTCGGGTTCGAATCCTGGCATGTGCCAATGAGTTTTTCAAAAACTTACGTACATATTTATCACTAGCTCGACGGTGAAGGAAAACATCGTGAGAAAACCCGCAGGTCTCAGAATTAATTCTGAGACATGTGTAAATAGACCCGGTCCGGCGATGGGCTCACCACCTACCACGTTTAGGGGTCCAATGTATCTCGTGAAATGTGGGTATATCCAGTAATGGAATACCTCTACCTACCCCCTCGGGGATGAAAGGCGTGAGATTATTATTATTATTTAATAAACTTTCGAACTTCGCTCAGGACATAATAAAGCGCAAGAAGTCCGAGTTCGAGCGGACTTCGCGCGAGATAGAGGCGGAGGTACGTCGTGCGGAACAGCGCGAGGCGCAGGGCGACGATATCGCCACACCCGTCGCTACACCAGAACGGCCCCGGAGATCCAGTGAGTATTAATTAATTAGTTTGACCCACGTAATGTTAAGTCAGCGTATGTAACTCTGAAATAATGTTGCTTTGCATCGGTGAAAGAATTTTTAAAATTAGTTCGGTACTTCCAGAGATTACCTCCTACAAACATGGTTGCAAAATACAAAAATGGTTGTAAAATAAAAACTTCTGCTAAACGATAAAAAGCGATGAACGTGTGATTATACAGTAATTGCCAGTCACAATGGACACAAATGGAAACGTCAAATAAAGATTAATTATTTCATAGGATCTTCAGCGACGCCACCGCCCGTCGACAGCGATACGCCGGAGAAGATTCCAGAACGTCGCGTCTCCAAGGACAAGAGAAACAACCATAAAGATAGACCCGATGGAATCAGGAGATTGGAGTCCATTCCTGAAGAGAAGGCAAAGAAGAGCAAGAAAGACCACACGCCCAGTCCTCTGAAGTCGAATAGCAAAACGAATCAAAAAGAGAGTTCCTCGTCTACTACCAGCGATTCAGAACAGGATTCCTCATCAAGCTCCAGTGATTCTTCGTCAGAGAGCGAACGAGACGTCAAAGTCGAAAGCAAACAAGCAAAGAAACGCAAAGCCCGAGGCTCCGTCTCGAGCGATTCTCAAAGAAAATCGAAAAAAGAAAAGCATAAAAAAGAGAAGTCGCATAGATCGGATGAAAAAAATTCGAGCTCTAAACCAAAGCACGACGAATATGAAAGAACAGATAAACCTAAATCTAAAAAGAAGGAAGACTACTACGATAGACATAAGTCATCTAGGAGTAAGGATTACGAAAGGTCTGAAAGGTTGCATAAAGATAAATATAGGGACGATTCAGAGGATGACCGTCCTAAGAAGCGTTCGAGACGGTCTCGATCTATCAGCTACGAATCGCGGTCGGGGAGGCGGAGATCGCGCGACAGATCCGAGGAACGGTCGCGTAAGAGGGACAAGCGATCCTACGACAGGGACAGTACGAAGCGGGATCGGTCGTACGACAGATCCGGACGGGAGTATGATAAATACGATAGGTATGAACGGTCTAGGGACTACGACCGGCGGCGATCTCGCAGCGGCAGCCGATCGCGACATCGCCGGTGAACATCAGGTTACCACGTCAGCAGGTTGTACTAGTTTTCATTTTGAAATTCCTGCGTCTAATATTTCATAGCTCACAAATCCTATTTTTTGTACAACAATTTAAAATATATTAACTCTTTGTTAGTCGCTCATTGGCATAAACATACTAACAGATCCTTTTTACTAAGTTTGCAAGAGTTAATTGACAAAGCATTCTTTTAACGTAATCCCTTAGTATTAGGATAATATTTGGTCCACCATTTTATAATGTATATAAGTACTTACCTAATCTGTATTTATCGTATTGTACGTACATTTTAAATCTTACATAGTTACCTGAGAAACAGATGTCAGATTTGTGAATATAATAAGAGAGTAAGTTCTGAAAATATATGTTTTTATCTGAAATGTGTGTAAGATTATGTTATATAAACTTTGGTTATTTTTCTTGCAATTATTATTATGCACATTTCTGGCATCTGTATCAATTACCGAGACTGTGATATATTATTTTATTTTCTTTTTCAGGTGGAGCAGTAGTGTGCTTGCTTCAGTGTAAATAGTTGAGTAAATTGTGTATAGTTATTTTATGCACTATTATTCATGCATTATTCCAATAAATTTAACAATTTGATATGGTGTATTTATTTCATAATTATGGTATTATTTATTTACAATATATAAAAAATTACATTACATTCCTTGTTTAAAACTAATTTGAGACAAATGTAATAGTCAACGTATTTATAGCAATTATTTTTTCTCTCATATACTCAAGTGGGAATATGGAATAAAATATAGCCAATGTTACTCAGGGATCTTCTAGCTTTCCATTAGTGAAAGAATTTTTAAAATCGGTTCAGTTATTATTGAGTTTATTCGTAACAAAAATACAAATCTTTCCCCTTTACAATATTAGTATAGATTACCAACATGGAAACACTACCTTAAATACCTGCAAAGGTGCCTAGTTTATGTTTCTATACTTTTTCTCTGACAAACATTCCCAAATTGACTAAAAATCTCAATTCTCTTGAGTATCATGTTTGAGGTATGGTTTGAGTGCAAAATAGTCTATCAACCCTTTCACAAAAGAAAATAAGTTGAGTTTGTAATTATTGAGATTTCCTAGTAAATCTGTACTATTCAATTTGTTGTTTTCTTTCATTAGCACAATTTATATATTTTTTTGTCTTATTGTCGTCAATTAGTTTAAATTACACATACAGAAAATAAAAAGCACTGACGAAAATTTTACAATATTCAAAACAGGTACACGTCTTCTTTCTGTGTTGAAATTTATATATTTCATTACCATATGAATACTCGAACATTTGTGTTAGGCATAAAAAGTAAGACTAATTGTAAATACGTAAATGTATTTTTTTTTAAATGTATATACAGTAAGCCTTAAGAATACTGTTTCACATTTAAAAAAATCAGAGGGTACATACCTCCACTTTTTACATCTTACAGTATGGCCGTTTTAACTTGGCAGCTCTGAAGTTGGGAATAGCATTTTTTTAATGACCATTTGGCGGTACGAGGGGGTTGGCGCGCAGGCGAAGCCTATGTTCAGAAAAGCCAAGTTAAAACGGCAGTACTGTACATTTGAAGAACTTTAAGAGTATTCAGTCATCTGGTTCAGGAGCCAAATGAATTAGGATAATATTTATAATCAATTTAATTGTGTAAATTAACTGCTCACTTAACTATGCAATATAATAAAAACAATAAATAAATGCAAATTATGTACCTAATTATCATTTTTATTAAATACATAATAAAAATATTATTCGAAATAATAATAGGAGAAACTGGAAGATATCATAATTTATTTTTTTAAATAAAATTCAGCAATGAACTCTACAGTATCAATCAACCAAGATACTATAAAAAATGCAATGCAAAACAATCATTAGGATTGTATATTTGTGGATTGCACCATGACAGGTGTCTATTACTAACTTCATGTATCATTCATTACAATATCATGTGATAACAACTATGTTTTGATGATGATAATATAATAAATGTTTCTTATATTGCTGTTACATTACACTCATGCCTATCATCTGGTATAAATAAATTAAATATTTCAAGATTACTTACCAAACCTTTGATCACATTTGTTATATTTATTTAGAGCACCTATAAAATTTTCAATATTTACACTATGATCTATGGAAAGTTTTATGAACTCAGTAAGTCTAATCTGCCATGGTAAAAGGCCATGTGTACAACATAATGAACCTGTATACAATGCTAGATCTGGGTCTGGAATGCAAGGATAAATAAGGGATAGTGCTTCATCCAGCTCTTGTGCTTTAAACTCCGTAGAGCTTCTTTTACATGGAGTTTTATCTTTAGCTATATCCTGTACACATTGTGCTATCCTATTTTGTCCATCTTCTCTAGTAAAAATGTTAACAATTATTGTGTGGGCAGGAATACCATTTGTATAACCATTCAAATCGGGCTTATCGGCCCACTTTATGCATCCCGGAACACCCTTCTTAAACCGCTCAACTTCAAAAAACAGCTTTTCTTCTTTTTCTTTTATATCTCCTGTAATCAATAAAGTATTCAATGTTAAATAATTATGACCTCTAATTTATTAACTATCACAAAGATAATCTCATGGTCATTGCATCATCTCGACACCCTCAACTTTTGACAGAATTAATCTTTAGGTTAGTTTCGTCTTGGTCAGGAACACACTTACCAGTGATATCATGGAAGCTGATGTAGGGCACCCCGGCGACCAGACTCCAGATGACCACGCGAGCCAAGTCACTTATCGAGAGGTGATTCGAATCCGCCAGCACCACTAAATGCTTCAGTCGCTTGTCCATACTTGGCACACGATCCAGAATCATTCTTAGATCAGTCTTCGTCACCTCTTCTTTAGGTGGACCGCAATTACTAGTCCAAAATCGGTGATAAACATTATGTACAGCAACAAGTACACTCACTACTAAATGGAGGAGGGTAAACAAAATCTGCCGCAGCAGACGTGACAGCATGTTCAAGAAATTCACGAGGGTACGGCAGCTATGTTATTGTGTTTTATTTAATCATTTTTACGATTCTTCAACAAAATCCACGATCACACGGCTCGTCAGCCGTCTGTGTCAGCCGTCAGCCGCTTTTTCAGCCAACCAATCACGAGCTTTTAGGTGTATACACGCCACTGCTGCCAACATGAGAAAAATTAAGTTCGCCATACACGGGAACGATCGATCTGTACGATCCGTCGCAACAGATAGATCGTAACGACGGATCGTCCGTGTATGTGAAGATCGTTAACGATTTACTTCATCGCAAGCGATATCGCAGATCGCAACAAATCGACTGTGTGTGGGCACTCGACGATCAACGATTCGATTTTTTCGTGTTGCCAGACTGTGGGCAATTTTACCACCTTTTATTTAATTTGCAATGTATGTATATAACTATGTAAGTTCGGGTGGAAACTTGCAACTCAATTTTGAAGAAGATATTTTAAACTGATGTATGTAAGTCCGGTTACAATGCAATATTATGGTACCACCAAGCTAGGAGGTGGATATCGCAACTTCTTAATGACTAGACAAAGATAACCAATTGAGCTGTTTTTTTTTGGTTTGGATGTCAATGCGTGGTTAGCCATGTGATGTCATTTTAAATCCAACACGGGGGAACATCCAAGGTGACGAGTTATTTTTAATACACTCTTACAAGATGGGTAATAAATGAAAGGGCCGAACTATACTATACGTGACATGGAATTTCTGCTTCTTAATTTTTTTGTAGATAGAGGTACATAAAAGGGATTATTAACCAAAATATCAAAGCGCGGAGCGCAATAATTTCCGAGATATAAATTTTTGACTACATTACTAGATTACTCTTCATTCCTTATAATTACACACAACACACTTAAAAATATACTAACACACTTACAAACAGATACTCTCACACATAATTACTTACACACAATCATTCACTAAAATAATATTAAAGAAAAAAAATGTCAAACTAATACATAGGTACACTAATATTATATTTATCCTATTTTAATTTAATATAATCTACCCATTAGCATACCTACTTTCATTGTTATTAATATGTGGTTATTGAGATTGACTATACAATTACCTACCACCTATCCATGCTTAGCCCTAGTATAATAATTTATTGTGTAACTGTTTTTTAACCCAAATAAAAGAAAATAAAAATAAAATAAGACATATTATGTCAAACGTCAATGCGTTTCGTTTAGTCTATTGTAAATGTAAAATTAGAGTGCAGTCTGGTAAAGTATTATCGATGTAATTTTATTGTACAAGATAAATTAAATTTAGTTTCTTCATTCATTTCACTTAACGTTATTTATTTTTTTATTTTAGTTATTTATTGCCAATATTTTAGCGATTCAAAGACCTTTCCGCCCTTCTTTAAAAAAAACTAAAATTGCCCATGGCTTGGGTAATTGCCCACGGTCTGGCAACACGACAGATCGCTTGCGACCGATCGTACAGATGGATCTCACAGACGGATCGTTCCGTGTATGGGCGTCAATTTTGTTGCGACGGATCGCACAGACGGATCTCACAGACGGATCGTTCCGTGTATGTGGCCGTTTAGGGGCACGTTCTCAAAAAATTGGTACAGATAAATACGTACTTACGCAGACAAATATGTCAGCTACACAATGTAGATGTATCCGAACTTTGTTATATCCGTTTCCTATTCGCCATTTTTGTTTCTTTCGCTTGTCAGACTTGGCTGATAAGGTTAGTAATTTCTGAAATTTTAATTTTATCGTAAATTTTACTTCAATCAGTGAATATAAGGTGTGTTTTAATGTTTCTAATGGGCATTGTGTTCGTAACATATATAGTGTAAATGAAATATGTAATTGGTTCATTACTAATTAGTATTCCATAATCGTAGTGCCGACCACGCTAGTGCTTATTGCGTTTTCGTATTTCAGAGGCCTCAAAATGCAGTTGCATATCAGAGGACAGTCGACGCACGTTCTAGACGTCAATGGAGAGGAGACCATTGCTCAGATCAAGGTACAGCTCTCAGCTTTATTCTTATTGAACGTATGTTTCATGAACATTCAAAACACCAATCAATGTAAATTGTAAATTAACATGTTGCTCCAGTTATGTATGCTTTTATTAACCGTGGTATCCGTGGCTTATATCTAGATTTCTCGACTGGTACATTGGCACGACTGGCACAAAAAAAATACTAAAGTTAATAAAAGTTTTAGGTTATGTTGCATATTGGTAGAATAAGGTACTTACCAACTACTTCAAGGTACCTATAATATCATCGTCAAGTGCAAGTTCCTTACCTATTCCTAATATTTACTTACATTAAAAAGTGCAATCTTAAAATTGTCAAAAACTCCAATCGCGGAATGATGTAGCCTGATGATTAAACTGACCTTGAACTTCATTTCAGGAGCGCGTCCGTGCTCTTTCGGATGTAGGAGCTGAGGAACTGACCCTGTCGGTTTGCGGTGCTCCCCTTGAAGATGCCTGCCTAGTTTCAGAGCTGTCTTCGTATGAGCTCGACCTTACAATCCCCCTGCTTGGTGGTAAAGTGCACGGATCCTTGGCTCGTGCTGGTGAGTCGACTATTTGCATTATATCCATTTTTATTTATTATTGTGTGAAATTTGGTTTTATTACATTTCCTTGTGCTTCTTTGTTCAGTGGAAATAACAAAGAGTACTAACTTTTGCGTTGATGCAAAGGAATCAAGAGTTGATTGCTCATAAGACTTGAATACACTTGCCACTGGCCAGGCCACTGATGCTTGAGTAAAATGCAGTGAAAAATGAGTGTAAAGGCAATAGATAAAATGCTATCAAAATAATTTATTAGATTATAATATAATCTAATTAATTAAACGGAAACTATACATTTCTTACTAACAAAGTCAACAAAATTCATACAAAATGTGTGTGAATAGTTGTCAAAATTAATTTACAAATATCCCTTCACATAGAATAAGTATTTACAATAAGTACCAATGGTTCCTCTTTGGAGGACATTTTTTTATCTGTAATTATTGTAAATCAATGTATATTTTCTTTGTCAATAAGTACCTTTATGAAATTTCCTAGTTTTTTAAAGTATTTACCAAGTGTTCATTTGAAACAGACAACTTGTATTTATTTATACATAATACTTATTGCACTTTTCAGGTAAGGTAAAGGGTCAGACCCCAAAAGTAGAGAAGCAGCAAAAGAAAAAGAAGAAGACTGGCCGTGCCAAGCGTAGGATCCAGTACAACAGACGGTAATGACAACAATTCAATAATCAGCCACACTTTTAAAATTCTAATCATCAAAATTGAGCTTGAAATTTTTTAGGATTCAATAGGCCTTATTTCATACATCAAGCCTCCACACATTGCTCTTTTCATAATTCAAACTGCAAAAGTTCTAAACAAAGAAATCATAATATATAAATAATTTGTGAATTAAATATACATAGAACATTTTGTATACACACTGTATAATTAATAGAACTTGGATTGCATAATATGCATAACATTCTGATGATTAAATTTAGTTCCGGTTGATTCAATTCCTTAATAAAACTGTTTTGTGTACCTCTTAAGCCAAGAAAATGAGACACAATTGAATTTTAGTTGTTCTGTCGCGCAGTGGAACCGCACGGTGCTTGACGGATAAGTGATAAAGAACCAGCGGGTGCCCATCAGTGTTGCCGGCATGGATCTTATTTATTCCTGTTCCCTTGGGAATATCCAAAAATAGTTTCTTAGTCCTGACTCTCATCATAGGAACATTAGTGCTAAATTCTATGCTTCTAAACCCAGCGGTTTCTGCAGTATTTTGGTCAGTCGGCAGTCAGCCAGCCAGTCAGTTTCTCTTGTCTTACATTGATAGATGAGAACTAAAATCAGTATTATTATTATTAACTTTACTCTGTTTTTGTTTCAGATTCGTCAACGTTGTCCAGACCTTCGGCCGTCGCCGTGGACCCAACTCGAACTCTTAGATTTATGCTGTAAATAATATGCAAATATAACATCAGTTTGCACCAAATTCGGGTGTTTTATTAACTATCCAAAACAAATTTCGTATATTATGACTGCCCGACCCTATTTTTTTTACTGCAAGCAAGTATGGATTAAGTTCAAGGGATCTACTGTATCATTAAACAGCAGCTACTAGCTATAGTATGAATCCATTATCTTGGTAATCATTTCAGAACCTTCATATTTTGTTAATAGCTTGGCTGGGGTCGTCATCACCAGAGCATGAAACATTTTATTACTAGCAGCGCCCCGCGGTTTCACCCGCGTAGTTCCCGTTCCCGCGTAGTTCCCGTTCCCGTGGGAATATCGGAATAAAAAGTATCCTATGTCCGTCTCCTGGTTCTAAGCTACCTCCCCACCAACTTGCAGCCAAATCGGTGCAGCCGTCGTTGAGTTATGCGCTTACCAACACATTTTGCGATTCATTTTTATATTATAGATTTTTAGGAAAACTTACAGACTAATTTTATGACATCCGTCATACTAAGCGGAAAATTTCAGGAGCAAACAATATAAAATCCTAATCTCATTCTTTGCCGACTTTTCAAGCGACCTGTACATATTCTTATCTATGCCTGTGACCCCCTCGATGTTACGACTATCTGAATTTTAAGGAAAGAGGACACCTTATAACAAAAAAATATACGTACTAGACTGTATTGTTACCATTTTGCGTTATCTTTATTGCGATTAGCTATCGGGGTCACATTATTATCGACGAATACAAGTAGTTTCGTCAGATTACTAAATCGTTACTTTGTGCAACGCTTGTTTATCAATATTGTATGAAAACGTGGCCATAACGAGTACCTAGTCCCGTCGCCATCTCGCCCGCTGTGGCCGGAGATTCAAGTCGTACATCGAATCAAGTATTATTTTGCAAGAATACCGTACATACTACATAGCACTTTATTACATAGCATTATAATCGGATGGGAGACGAGTTTCATTCGTCGCTGACGCCATCTGCCGGTGAGTGGCCCTAGTATTTTTAAGGCCATCTGCCGATCAGTGGCCGTATTATAAATTTACTAAAATTGAGATTTTACAAGAACTACTACTATTCAGTTGAACTGAAAAATGCAAAATTGTATTGTTAAAATCGTTAGAGCATTTTCCGAGAATCAATACATACATAAATTAAGATCTATTAATGTAAATATTGTCTGAAATAAAGATTTATTATTATAAATAAATATATACCTACATACATACAAGAATTGCTCGATTTAAGTAATATGATTATAGCGTCTATCATTTTAGCAGCGAGCGCCACGATCTTGAAACGAATCCCTGCTCATTTAATACTTAACTATTCGTAAAAAAGTGCAGATCTTTTGAAGATATGAGAAGTTTGTAACGCTGCTAGGATGACCCCATTTTAGGCCTGTTGGCTCAGTTGGTAGTGACCCTGACTTTGAGCCGGAGATCGCGGGATCGATCCCCGCTCGGGGTTAACATTTGTGTGCAAGAACAATATGAACACGTCTGTTGGCTTTGTGTCTGGTAATTTAATATCGATTTAAAAATGTGTATCAGTTGTTTAGTACCCATATGGTACAGGCCCTGCCTAGTTTGGGAATAAATAACCGTGTGTGAATTGTGTCCCACGATTTATAAACGTGTGCTCAATCGAGCCTAAGAATGAATCCTAGGCATATAAAATTTGTCAAAAATTATGCTCACTCCCTATCCCCGAGGGAGTTGGTAGAGTTATTGCATTTATATAATACCTACCAATTTCACTAATTTTAAGGACTCCTTAACGTGACCGTCGCTGTTACACATGCCTCAGAATCAATTCTGGAGACTGCGGGTTTCCTCTTATTTTAATTTTAATCAGTCCGTATGCAGAGCAACAGGGCAGTGACGTCATCCCTGACCCCCTCGCATGTACTATCAGCAAATGTTCCGACTAATGCACCTAAGGGTCATTTTTAAGAGCAGCTATCTTATCCCACGTATAATAGCTTCGAGGCACTTCGCGGCGACAGTCTTCACTTATAAGTAGATAGTGACAATGACATTACAAAAGAAGTGTTTCTTTCTTGTTTATGACTACCTCGGTACCTACTTCATGCCGATGAAAGCAACATAATGTAAAAGCGGTTTTACTTACCTACTGGCTTCTAAATCCACCTACCAAAGACGTTTAAAGAAAAAGTTTCTCTCTCCTAAAGAAAGATTTTCTTCCAACCTCTTTGGCACCTACCTACCTAAGTAGGTACTATCAGGGGCGGGGTGCTAAAACTTGAGTTTTCAAGCGAAAATTCTTCCAAAAGTATCAGACGACACATTTGTCGATAGTAGGTATCTCAGGAATCGTCTACCGAAACCCAAAGAGATTTAAATATATATTTAAATCTCTTTGCCGAAACCTAATTAAGGATTTTTCGTCACTTTTACTAAGGCGTGCGTCACTAGGTAGGTACCTACAGTACGGCCGTTTTAACTTGGCTTCTCTGAACTAGGCTTCGCCTGCGCACACCTCGTACCGCCAAATGGTAGTTATTTTTGCAGCCATTTTGTGTAACTTCAGAGCTGCCAAGTTAAAACGGCTTGCATACTGTAGGTACGTAGGTACCTAGCTATTGACTTGACACCGATTGGTCCGAACGGCCAAAATATCGTAAATTGTATGTAATTGCGGCTGTAGACCTACATGGTGTGAGAAATCTTCACCTACCTACCAAGTGCCACTCCTAATCCATTGATTGTTTTAAGGTTCTTCATAATATTAAAACTGCAAAATAGTCAACAAATACTTTTATTGAATATAAATGTTAAGAAAATAGTCTTCCCATCCTGTTGTCACTTAAGTAAAATCCCTGTAAAGTACACTCTCTGTATTAGATACAAAGCTCTAAATCCTTCGATAGATACGTAAATATAATCTAGTTATACAATTTTATCATGTCAAAATTACATTGAAGGATGTCCGACATCGATATGTGCGGCAAATGAAATTAATGGTAGTTTTGCCGAGCCGCATGCTGCATTGAAAATGTTTTGTCATAGCCGGGCTATAACACTTTAACGGGCAGAGGGCAAATAGTTAGTTACCATCAAATATTGAACTCTATATTATTGAAATAAGATTCAAAACCAATGAAAAATTTGGACTGCCTACCTATGCCCGTCAAAGGGATAATTGACAATATTGCAGTAAAAATATTGGCCTTTTGGAAGCACCCTAAAAATACATTTTATTATGTCAAAATTATATAGAAGGATTTGCGACTGTGATATGTGCGGCGACTGAGTGACTCCATTTTTTACTCGTGATTTTACCTACAGCATCAGCATTAGTTCTATTGTAAGATTAATCAAGAGAACAAGTGTAGATTGTAGATGCACGAATGGTCAAAATAGTGATATCTATCACATGCATACATTAATTCCTTTACATGGCACTGTGGCATATACATACACTCATGAACATCATAAAAAAATCATAGTCATAGTTAGGCCCGTATTATAAAAGGTGCCTCAAGCATGGAAGTCCGTTTGTGCACAGTATAATAGGACAGCTTTATTTGACTTATATAGTGGCATGTCTCTCTAACTGTCCTCAAGCGGTGTTTCATGCTTCAGGATCGTTCTGTAATACGGGCCACAATTAACAAAGAAACAGTCCAAAAGTAAATAAACTAAAAATAACACCATCAATTATTGTATCAACAATTCTACCAAAAACCACTGTCATTTATATACAAAAGATATACATATAAATTCACAATGCCACATCCGTCCACAATGATTTGATTTAATTGATTGATATGTAAAATTAGAGCTAAAAATTATTAACATAGTCATGTTACAACAGTAATATTAATAGTTGTAATAATAAGTTGTAAACTTCGGTTGATACAAATTTAAATATATATTTTTATAGACATACACTTTTCAAGATATAAAACGAACGGACCGATGACTATGATTTATTATCTAAAAACTACATTTTAAAAACCACAGCCACAGTTGTAGTGCTTATTCTAAAAGAGTAAAAACAATGACGCTTTTAGGGTGTCATTATTAAACGCATACCTATCTAACTTAATCGAATTCCTTGTGTCGATTGTCCGGAGAGGGCACAAAAATTAAGTCTACCCTCATCCATCTAGAATCACATAGCAAAATAACGATTTCTGGAGAGATATATTAAAATTAAAGATTGGAAAATCGTTAAACTGTCGTGAAACCGCCCACGCAACAGACATTCTGTTGTATGTAAACACACCATCGGTCAAGACGCCAGGTTTGTGATAACAGCGTAGTGAAAATTAACAGAAGTTGCTTCGCGCGAATTGCCACATTTGAAGTCTAATGTGAAAGTATGCAATCGCTGCATAATTGCGAAATTCATATTCACGCGTTAAGAGTGTAGGTAAAAGTTTGTACCTACCTAAATATTGTTCTAGACAGAGTTGTCCTGCCTGACTATAGGAGCAATCAAAGGATGCTGAGACATCTATGCATAATAATTTTTGCCAGGGTCAGAGCCTACAAACCAACGCATATCAACCTTACTCTCTGCTTTTATGTAGGTATATAAACATTTCCATCCCATTATAACAATATAACAGTGCCTTTATAACTATACAATAAAAAGTACTTGGGCATATCGATATTTTCTATCTCAACTAAAAGGACATGTACATTGTAAAATTAAATCTAACATGATTATGAATTTATTCAATAATATATCTAGTGTAAGTAAATTATCACTTCGTACAATAAGGCACAAACGTTAATTATTTACATATAAATCCTATAAATTATTTATGTAAGTACCTAGCTATAGTTGAATCCGTTATACACACCACACTCACTGATATGCAATAAGTACCTACCTACCTTTACAACATAAGTCTTATAAATTATGCACCACTTCTAACAGGAAGTTAGGTACACGCTAAACAATAATTTCTAAAACTTTTGGCTTCAGGTCTGCAAAGTCGGGAGGTGCCTTCAACAAAACTGCCCTATTCTATATCTCGAGTCTTTGTACTTTTAACTAGTAACTAAACCTATTTTAAATGCAATTATCTGACTTAACTGAGCTATTTTCTCCATTCATAAACAATATCCCTAGCAGTTTTGTCAAAGAGTTTGTGCTGGGAATGTTTCTGATAATATTCGAAGTATATTTTACCGAATGCAGGCAAAATATTGTAAAAATTTAAATATGTACCGGTTCTACCGATCACGAATTTTGGCGTGATTTAAACTAAAACTTTACCTTAATCGTCTTGAGATTCTGAGGGGTGATATTACGATCACTGGACTTAACGTGAATTTTCAATTTAACCACTAATATTTGGTTTTGTTGTGTCGGCACAATTTTTTAACCTTGACGTGATGTAACGTACCAAGGTACTGAATCTACAGACACAAAAATCTTTGCACTATATTTAAGTACTAAATTGTTCTTGACATCAGGATTCGAAGCAAGTCTGTCTGTCTCCAAAACACCTTCAAAAGCCAACTTACTTAACGGGACGTTACTTAGGTTTACAAATCACTGTTTTCCTGGCTACGAAACCTCGCACCAGCGTGTATTTCAACTCGAAAAGTGTCCTGTATTGGCATTTGAAACCTTGTCAACTCCTTGGAAATATTCAGACCTTCGGCATTGTGTTGAGTTTGTTTCGCGCCTTCTCCCACTTGCTGATGTAGTCAACTGGGTAGCACATTATGGCAGAGAAAAGAAGGAATCCGCCGGACACGTAGAATGATATGTCGTAGCTGCCACTCAAGTCCATAAGGGCACCTGGCAAAGAAATAAAAATTATTATAAAAGAATGTACCTCGTCCCCTCGTTTTTATATTGGTTATATCAGAGACCAGTTTAAATAAAACTGGTCTCTGGTTATATAGTTGCACGGGCTCGTTTACCGCATAAGGTACACTAGACTGCCCTTGTGTCCACAAACATGACGTGTCCTTACCTATTTAATTGTAGAACGACAACAGGGAGAAATCACACAAAGTAACGTTACACGTTGTGACAATGTGGGTGGCAAATATGAATCGACGCATGCTGCGTCATGAATAAAATACATGAGAAACTTGCACAATACATTCGAGTACATATAGGTTTACTTTATGCGTAGGTACTCATTACTACTGCAGCACGTGTGATCATTGCTACGCATGGCCATGACTAAATTGACACTCTTGGCAGGCGTTACTCGCACAGTCCAGAAATAGTCGGGCGCCGGCGATTATGCAAGAATGCGCTAATTACTATGGCAACGGTTTCCGTTGGTATCTAAACGCGAACATGGACGATATTTTCCTACACTCTTTTGCAACTCATGATAAAGGTACCTAGCGAATCTGTGGTATTATAAAAGTAAAAAAATCATTAAAAGACTTACCAGCAATAGGAGCACCAAGTAGAGCGCCAAAACCTTGGAACAGGATGAAAAGACCGAAGCAGTTGGTTAGCTGCTCTAGGCCAAGGTACTCCACTACTAAGATCGATCGCAGGGACGCGAAGCAAGCTGTCAAAGAAAATTCAAGTATAAATTAACTTTACGTTTCTCTCATTTATTTTACTTTAAGTGGGGCTACAAAGAAATAACCTACCAATAGCAAGTCCGAAAACAGCGCAGTATCCAAACTGGTATGCCGGGTGGTATGAGATTCCGCTCATCATGGTTGCAATTCCACCAGCGGAAAGGGCGATGTTGTTAAGCCATAGCGGCGACACCTTCGGCATTGAAGACACCAGTCCACACCCAATACGCCCAACAACATTGGCTACTCCGATCGCGGAGATTAATAGAATAGCAGTTTTCTTATCTACGCCTCCATCTTCAGCTCTTTGCGTTGCGTACATAAATGGTACAAAGAATCCCAACATCGTGAAGAAACCACTGATGGCTAGAATGTTAAAAGTTGGCGATCGGAATAAACTGACGTCTAACATCGTTGCTAAGGTCCGTTTGACAGCTTCCGGGCAGAATCGGCATTTTCCTGACGTCTCCTCTTGTGTGTCCTCCTGTGTTGGCACGTGAGTCATCGCTAAATGATAGCCTAGAGAGGTTCTGGATGTGTACTGCGGAAGCCTTGTCAAGCTAGCGCCGAAGAAGATGTCATCACGGTATAAGGGTCGCGCTACTAAATCAACGTGAGAGCGACGTGGTCTTGTTTCTCTGGGCACTACTTTAATTCCAGAGTTGATCAGAGGCTCAGTGTTATCAATATGGCCATTTGAGTCTTCCTGCTCGTCTTTCTCAGCGACGGGCACTGCAATAAACATAGGTTTGTTACCAAGAGCATTCTTGATAGTCCCAGCAGTAGCAGAAGATCTCCGACTGATATGAGAGTTGCTTCCTCGAAAGACTTCCTCGGCAGTAGGGTAGCGAGTGTTGTTGGCGACTCCCATCCAGGTGTGTGGGCTGACTTTGTTCATGAATTTCATTTCTGGTGGCATAGAGATTCCCGAGTCGAGTTTGCTGTGTAATTTGAGCATAGAGTTCAGTTTCTCGACAGCTTCTTCATGTCGCCGCGAGGAGTCTTCCTCCGTTTGATCAGCAAGGGTTACTCGTACTGGCTTGATGGGCCGGAACAATGCACCAAATACAGTGCATAGCAGCGCAAGTCCTGATAATAAACATAGGTGTTGAAAAAGGTTTTTCGAGGACTTATTCGTAGATTTTATGAGTTTATGTAATCAACACATACCAGCACTGATGAGCATAGTGGGTCTCCAGCCAAAGTTCTCCTTAAGTACATCAGTAAGAGGTGCGAAAACTAGTGTCCCCACCCCGGAGCCGCAGAGAGCCAGTCCGGTGGCGAGCGCGCGCCACCTCTCGAAGTAGAAGCCCACCGTCAGCACCGCTGGCATGTAGATCATGCCGAAGCCGAAACCTGAAGGTCAGAAGAAAATGTTTTATACATGGTTATATCTACACCAATATTAATAGAGGTAAAGTTTTTTTTATAGCAAGTACTCCAATTATAAATACTCTTCCACTGATATATTCTTTTATTGACACTGGTGAAGATGCAGGGCAGTATTATATAAAAAACGAACAGACTGGAATCTATCTACGAAAAATCTCATTTGCTAGCCCTGAGAACTAGGAAGATAACATTTAAAAACTTTGAAATGAATTAATAATATAATTAATACGGGACGTAGGCATCCTACTGAGAAAAGATTTGCCGAAATTCCCATGGATTTTTTTAACGGCAGAAAATACGAACCGTGAGACCAACGCTATTAAATTTTAAGTAAGTAAGTAATAAAGACTTTTATTTAGTTTCCCGTAGACGCAAATGTAGTGCTTTTAAAGTTTAAGATAAGTAGTATATCTTATCGGTGTCATAGATTAAGTTTTGCGTGATGTGTACCTCCGATGACTCCGTAAACCAGGTAGAGGTATTCCACGCTGGTGGCGTAGTAGGACAACCCAAACGCAACGGTTGAAATCAGACTGCCCATGATAGTTACAGCTCGGAATCCGTATCTGAAATCAAATTTATCATTATTTAGCAAACGAAGGTTTTATTCGCTTAGTTGGGATTAGTTTATTTAGCTTAATTATAATTCTAACTATTAAGAATTACGTGTCAGTGATTATACTTCTTTAGGGTGTAGCTTCAATTTTACTTGGTCGCGCTATACTTAATCGCGCGCAAATGACAAGTCGAACGCTAATGTCAATTACATACATTTGTCACTGTCTAATCTTTACGTTTTGCAAAGTTTCACTTGTTATAATATTTTAGCATCTCTAAAAAATGGTCGTGTGGTTGTAGTAGGCAAACCCTGATCAATTTAATCATTATTTTGTTTGCCTTTTTCCGTACATGGAACGATTTTTGTTATGATGAAAGAGACGCTTATTTTTATATTTATGGTAACAACTTCAGACTTACTTGTTCGCTAGAGCCGATACAAAGGGTCCTGCGAGAAGGTAGAAGCCTGCCAATAATGAGTTTACTGGCGCCACTTGACCTTTAGTAGCCTGAAACAATAGAAAAATCGAATCAAATATATTTTTTAAACTGCTAAAATTCTAATTTACCTACTTTTTTACCACAAGGATGGGCATGTTTTCGTATGAATGTACCTACATATATATCTACAAAGTCCTATTAGCTACTTGGAGCTAGCTTAATGGGCTGATAATTTTAAATTTTTAAAAATAAATAACACCGGGTAAAATGGGGTTGGTGGCGTCAAAAAAAAAACAACATGTTATTTGTGACCCTTGCAGCCTAACGGTTTGATGGATTTTGAAGTGAGTGATATCCATCACTGTACTTAATTGTCTTCATCTCAGTTTTAAGGCATACCTAAGTAAACAAATCTTGGAAGACCCACGGTAATTTTCAATGGTATTACTTGAAACTTTCCGAGTGTATTTGTTTGGCTGACAATACTATAGATAATCTGGTATCACTGAGCTGATAGAGCCAGGAGTTGGATAATAGAACTCCTCAATGGGCATCTACTCGTAAACCCTTGCTGTTGTTCGACAGTTGCTTCGACTACTGCTATACATTATACTATCTTTTGCACGCAACGCAATCACTTTATTTTGTGAATGAGCGCATCATGACCCTTCTCTGGTTCTCATGATGTTTCGTAGATTTTTACGTACATTCTCTGCTTTCTGTACGTTGTCTGAATTGTGTCTCACAGCTGATTTGTTTATTTAATTGCAACACTCGCCAAATCGTAGGCACCAAGGCTGACGACGTGGAAGTGATCTGCACTTCCCGCACATTTCCGTAGTCGATGCTCTGACTCGGTGGCCTTCCACACTGAGACGCTGACACGTGATGCTGTTACATTCCGCACAAAGTGTCCGTTACGTGTTGGTTGACACTTTGGGAATTGCGGATAAATATATATAAATTGGATAGCTCTAACAGTCTCAGTCTTTAGCAATTGAAAAGTAAGTAGGTAAGTCATTTGTGAATATTTTTTATATGTACTTAGGTAGATAATATCGCATATTTCAATCCTTTTTTATATTTTGAAGGTTGTTATTAGTAAAGCAAAAAGGAAAAACAGGTTCCAAACCTCTTTAGTGCCTGTTGACATTGACATTCTAACTCAGAATGTACAGAAATTCCATAAACCCCATTAATGGTCAGTCACATTACATTGTAAACATGAAGTACACAATTACAGGTTACCGATTACCTAGTCGTACGTATAGGTAAGTATTACGTGTCACTCTTCGCACGGTAACGCGTGCCGTAGCGGTGTGTCCAGACGGTTAATATGCTAGGGGTCAGTCGTATAGTACCTATGGCATTTCATAGATGTCCGATACGTAAACCAAAGATGCAGTTACCGAACTACTGACAATCGCTAACCAAATATAAAAAAAAAACACACACTACAACTAAATAAATAATATAATGATAATAAATGCCCAATTTTTACCATTCTTTATACACCTAAACTTGATAGGTGTAGATGTAGTTCTTCACGGACTGGCACATGCCTCAGAAATAATTTTCGTGTCAGCGGGTTTCTTCACGATGTTTTTCTTTAGCTATTGGTAATATACGCAGGTTTTTGACAAATTCTATGGTACAGGATCACCTTTGAAGGTCAGGGGATTAATTAGTATTTTGTTTGCAGTGGAAATACTTGTAACCTAGATACATACCTATATATTTTTTAAAGCTAATAAATCAATTATTATTATTAGAGTGTTATTATATAGTGGTATTTTGTGTCTCAATAGTTATGTTTGTATTAGAAACTGGAAATCCAATCCGGCTTCGCACGAGTGCAATCTGTTTATATATCCTCATGAATGATAAATCATTCTTTCTATTAGTAAAATTAAAAGAAGTTATCGGAGAAACAGACAGACACAGGCAACAGGCAGATAAATAATTTGTTTTATACTATTTAGAGATTGAAATAAAATAAGAATTTTAAGCTTTTTAACCTAGACACACAGTAAGATAAGACACAAGGTGGACAGGACAAGATAATGTTCTAGGAAAGCTAGTAATATTATTGAGGAATGCATAGTGCATAGGGGTCGTCCATGTGGCCCGCTTTGCTATTGCTAGCCAAGGAGCTCTACTAAGACTTGTAGTACCTAAGTAACGGGATCCTAAAGTAGTGATGCATTTCGATGGCGGCCTTCCAAGAGGAATTTCTTTAGGAAATGTTATAGACGGGTACGTACTCGTATTAAAATGCCGAAAATTCACAACACATACGCCCGAAAGATCGACACATAAACGCCTATTTTCTAAATACCGAAAGTCCTAAATGCCGATATCCGATAGACCGAAACTTGAAAGATCGATTATTTATCAAATGACCGATCCGAAAGTTCCGAGTTCGAAATCCCGAAAGTTAAAATGTCGATACTTACTTTACCTACATACCTATATTAATGAAGGTAGGCGTTGCGGTATATTTGTTTTATAGTAATTTTTAACAGCAGGGGAAGTTTGTAGTTTCGCATTATTATGTTTGGATGTAAAGATGACGTTACTTGTGCGCTGTGGTTATTTAAAATGAATCAAAATACTTTAAAAGTGTTCAAGGCTCAAAAAGTTTAGTAGTCTTGTTTAATGGACAGCTTTAGCGCTGGGTTAGGTTAGGTTTTTTTGTGACCACAACCCACGAGCCGAGCGAGCGTAGCGAGCCAGAATCGAATTGGCCGCTGGTCACTTGTCTAAGGCGGAATACCGCAGTCCCCAAATAAAACCGGATTCTTATAATTTAAATTATAAGATTAGTTAGTTTTTGACTAATTCGTTAAATCGGTATCAAGTAGGTAGGTAGGGGTACAGATCGTATAGGTATATTAACCTTCTGGTTTTTAAGCTAAAGGATTTAGTCTTTTAGGTAAAATGTCCTTTTGTGATTTTAAATGTACGGCATAACAACCATTCGGTCTTTTAATTTTCGGTCTTTCGTCGATAGGTCTCGGCATTTTATTATACGTACCCGGTATAAACAATTCAAAGTAAGGGGTGTGGTTTAGAATGTACAGAAACATTTATAGATTAAGTCGCGACTTCATTTTCGTCAAGCATTATTAAAACAAGCCTCATGTGTTACATTTACACTTCTTACACGTCAGAGAAAATATTGTTCGCAAGATCATAATGCAATTATTTTATGATAAAATACAGGTACATCATGAAAAATACTGCGCTATTCAATCTGTCACGTAGAGGTCGATATTATTACTTCGCATTACAAAGCGTTTATAGTAAATTACACTGACGAGCAAAACTAGGTAGTTGTAGGAGAGCAAAAAAGTAACATTTAAGTGTATTAAGGTATAGGTAATAATAATAATTTCATATGTTACATATGTACGTAAAAATCTTTTCAATATTACTTTTTGCCTCAACAAGTTATCTTGACTAGTTTAAAAAAAATCTTTTATCTACTTATTCTTGCTCGTCTGTGCATGCCTTATTCCCTGCTAATTTTGTAATGAAAGTAAATGTATGTTTGTCTGTTACTTTTTCACGGCTAGCCCGTTGCACTGATATTGATAAAATTCGGCAGTGTGAAATTTACCATACTATATAATAATATCCTGAGGAAGGACATATATACCTACTAATACTCTTCATTTCGGAAAAACACGCAGTTCATAGGGGGACGTGTATACTTAAAGATCACTCGGACGTAGTTGTAGGCACTGGCGATGGCGGACTAATGTAGTCTAGTCTAGTAGGTCTCCAAATTGACCGAAATCTTTTTTTGATCAAATCCTAAACAAGGATAAGATGCAGGTTGGGTGTTGGTTGAAGGCTTTAAAGATAAAAATACAATTCATGCTACGCTAAATTTGGAGGCCCCCCAGGACCAGAGGCCCGCCCTGAGCCTGAGGGCCTCCGAATCCAAAAGTTCTCGGACCTGGGGGGCCTCATTCGGTTTTTCCGCCCCGGGCCTCCGAGAGCCTTAGTTTGCCACTGGTTGTAGGCAACGCTAACTAGAAAAATAAACTTATTTATAGGTGCTACCTACTGCTTACCTACTTACTTGAGAATGCTAAGCCACGCACGTCCTGCATTTATTCATGTTATTATACTTAAGACATTGGGAATAAATCTACAAGTGAGATTTTTTAAATGTATACTGAATTAATTGAGCAGTGGCTACTTGCGACTTCAAGCGTAAAACTTCCATTGTTTCACACCATTTAAATATTCATTGTGATCGTTTACGTCAAAAAGAAAGATTTGCAACGGTATCATATATTAGTCACCTATATTGTTTACACTATATTATTTCTGTATCAATAGGTAAACGTTATAATTAGAATAATTATTCAAAGACAGTAAGCAGTACTTTCAAAGTCAGAACGACGCTACTCTATCATTCACAATTCATGAAACAATTCAATTCAAAGAAAATAAAGTAGGTACCTATACCATATGTATTTAACATAACCCAGGTAGGCTAAGTAGGTACTGAGCGCTTTATATATAGGGATGTCCTTTAACTAACGATATAAAAACATATAAATCTAAAAGTCACAAGTAATGAGCTCGTCTGGTTATAAGTACAATGCAAATGTTATCTAGTGTAAAATCATCTTGAGTTGGCAAAAACTTTATAACAAACTGTTGCATTTGACAAGCTAAAAGTAGATAGGTATCAACAGAAAAAAACAGTGGTAGCGTGTCTAGAATTAACGATTATATTTTTTGGGACCTAGCGTTTTCTTAGAACGTAGGTTACCTACTAACAACGCGCACTGAATTTTACGTTTTACAATCTGTTTATGAATAAAACTGTTACGAAAGGATTACAGATGTTCATTTACTATTTTTTCTTGTAAAATTTGTTTGGCAATTTCCCAATAAGTAATATGTTTATTTTTATCGGCTTTGCGTTAACGGAGGTCAATACAATGGAAGTCGTCCAATTCGTCCAATTCAATACTGAACTATTGTGCTGGTCGTTTATTAGAATATATGTGCATAAAGTGCTACTTTTTGAATTATCTATTGACACTACAAAAAGTAAATCGCGGGACACAGTTATTTGACATAAATTTAAAACGTTAAAGTTAAGCTAAACTTGCTTATAAGTCCGTTAAAGCGCCCCGTAGACTAATAAATTGTAAATCCACCACACATTTTTATGTAAAATGTTGCCAACCAAGACGAAAGCATATGGATCACACTATCAAAAATTTGTCAGCTCTCATGTAGAGCCAAGCTTCTAACGCTAAACTATAACACTTCAAGCCTTAACTTCACGAACTCTACACCTTAGTAAAAATATAAAACTGTTTCGTTACTACAATAACTATTATACATTGTATAACAGAAAAGTAATGAACGTAAGTAAATAAATTACTCCCATGTGACGGGTAGTGGAACGGCCAATCCACATATTTTGACTAAGAAGTAGAGTTTGTGAAGTTAGTGTTTGTAGAGTTAGGCTAGGATAATTTATGACAATTGATGGAAAACTCCATTCATCCATTCGTCCATAAACTTATTTATTTATTTATTTATTAGTTACGAGTATGGCAGCTTATCTGCCTGCGGTAACTGAGAAAATTAATATTAATTATAAAGTTATAATACGAATCAATTTCAAATCATTTACATCGAATGCCTAACAAATAAACCATAATAGGTACCAAATGATGAAGAAATAATTCTGTATCGAACGTAACGAAGTTAATTCACATGCTGTCACGCCCTTATAAATACATATATTGAGTTTATGATAAACAATTGAATTTAGATAACACAATATGAATCTGAGCCTATCTGTCTGAAAAAAAAAATTATCATGGTGTGTTTCACTGTTATAGGTAAGTACTTAGTGTGATATAATAATATGTTTATGGATTGGTTAATATAATATGAAATAATAATAAATCGTTTATTTTCAGGCAAAAAACCCACAGTTTAAAAAAGATTAAACTACAAAAAAAAGTATTAAATAAATTAAATTAAAATAATAATTAATAAATTACAGTCATGTAACAAAGTCACTTTTTATTAGCGTCCCGGTGAACAGAAATCTAATGTTGGAACATCGGACCGGTCAGACTGATATGGTTGAGACATTGAGATTAAACATTTGAGTCCCAAATCTTTTAGTAGTCTGAATAAATTAAAAAAAAATATTTTAAGTAGGTACCTGTTATTCACCGAACCGTAGCTCAATGAAAATGTTTTAGGTGTTATAGTACCCTATCTGATTATGTAATTATATTAAGGGGCTAAAAACAATGTCGCGAAACAATATCGCGAGCACTTCTAAATCTGGGTCAAAACGGATAAAAAATCCAATCACATGGGTGTGTGGCGGCACGAGGCCGAGATCGGCCGTTGACCCTAAGTATGCAGTGCGTAATGCACATTCATGTGTTTATTATGGAGGTACTAAGCTTTCCTTTTACCAGTGGAAAAATTTCGACCCCGATATATATAAGACCTTTGTGGAGATTTTATTGTAAAAAAAATGATTTAGAGAATTTATGCTTCAATCTGTATAATGTGTGTTGTTTCTAACACCCTATAGATACTTAACTAGACTTTGTAGTCTTTGCAAACGTTTACACATTTCTCTACGTCATTGCAGTGTGACTGCGACTGGACTGCAGGTAGGAACTTTAAATTCTTAAAGTAAAACGATAACACGATACAGGAAACGTTTAATTGTTACTAGGAAATAATCAAAATTAATTGCGTCTGCTGTCTTGATATTATCACCTTTCAAAGGAAAAGTGTGCCGAAAAAGATTCGGCAAAATTCAAAAGCATATTAGACCACAGACTCTATTATAACTAGAACAGGTAGGCATTCAACAATAGATCTAATAGATGCCTAATGTAGAGTTAAAATCGATGGAAATATATACAAAGGTAATTTTAATTAACAGTTATTAGTTCAACTCGCGCTTGGCCGGTTTTTTCAACATTGGCGCGCTTGATCGTGGTAGTATGAAGGAGCCAGTCGCAGTATTCATTTTGACTTAGTCAAAATATAGGTTAGATACATAAATGAAACATAAAATAGTACATTATTTAAAAAATACTAATATTCGTCCAATTAAACGTTATTACAACATTACCTTATTATAAAATCATTGTTAATGGGCTCACACATACATAAACTACCGATTGATCTAATATGTTCTCCTAGGTCGCCTCTCACGTACTTAGATTGTAAAAATTATAAATACCGACCATGATATTATATTAGGTATATTACCTACATTTTCTATATTATGACGACTGGCACCCGCGACTTAGTCCTCGATACTGATCCATAAAAAAAACAAAACTTCGTTTTTAGGCGTCGTATCAAGATAAAACATGTAGGTACCTACCTACCCGATTTTAGACCGGCAACAATAATTCTACAACCGCATAACCATATTATCCAATTTGGTGCAGTCGTTTCTGCGTGCGTATACACATCTATACAGAATTACAGACTACTTTTTTATTTTAATTTTTTTTTTTAACAAAAAATAAAATAAAATATTCTCACGCCTTTTAATCCCGAAAGGGTAGGCAGAAGACTTCCATTTTTGGATATACCCACTTTTCACGAGATATTGTTTGGACCCTAAATGATAGGTGGTGAGCCCATCATCGGACCGGGTCTTTTACACATGTCCCAGAATTAATAAATAAATTTTCTTCAAATGTTCTAATTTCTATTGCTCTGTTCGGACTCAGAATTGGCGTAAATTGTGTAATTGATGGCCTCCAGGCTTCTATGATGCTCGGAGGACACCCATTTCAATTATTCGATCAATGATCACCCAATCAATTGGCTGTGGGGCACAAACTCATTTTCAGTTGATGTGTCAAAGCCATTGATGACTTAATAAGTGGCTGACATTGTTATAGATTGTTCGGCAATTCCTGGTTTACGCATGATAGATGTAAGTAATGTGCTATTTACCTAGAAACAAATAGCTAGCTCTTACTTATGTCATCTACATAACTAGATTTTATTTTCAGTATTATACCTACAAAAGTCCAAACGCAAAATAATCTAATACCTACAAAAGAAGAAACTGATTGGAAGACATAGCGAAACCACTGTGTCTAAAATCATAAAATGTTTAACAAAGCTTCCTTAAATTACGTAAGGAACCACTAAGAAGGCATTTTTGGAAATTCCCAAAACAACGGGAATAAACAGTAATATTTTTAAAGGATCATTATCCTTCCTTTATCTTTATTATCTTTCTTTATGATAATTAGTACATATTAATTATCATTATAATTAATATGTACTAATTATCATAAGGAAATTATGAAATGGTACCTATTTTCATTAGCGGCATAATCATGGCGGATAAAATGATATTTGTTTATGTTTTGTAGAAGTGGTGAAGAGGTATGCAACGCGCTGGAATGTCATACCTGTATACTCGTATAATGTCCTAATCTATTTCAAACTATTAAAAGCATACTTATCTACTAAAAGCTGTCTGGCCGGCAAATGTTTGATTACTCAATGAGACGTGTGGAAAATTTAGAGAAAACCTGAATAAGGCTGCTTTATTAATTTGTTCAACTGGTTTTGTGGCGAGCAATGATTTTTATAGATCGAGTTGTAATTAAGAAATATAGAATCTCTTGTTTACCCGTGATTCCGTCCGCTTGGGCTCTATTTATTATTATTTATTTAATAAGTAATACAATTACCTACAGTATGCTTACTTTATTTAGGTTACCGGGTCTCCCAGCAACTGTGTTTTACCAGACTGGAAAGTACCTTATCTCCTTCCTGAAGAAAACTATTGTCCTGCCAAATGCCATTAAGATCGGTCCAGCGCACCGGTTTATTGAAAAGGTAAAAGACAAAAAGATAAAGATTGACTTTCGCACATCGAAACAAATTTTCTGTTCGATCTTTGAAAGAAATTTGTTAAGAATTGGTCTCAGTGACAAAGTTTCATACAACAACAGAACTGAGCCCGCCTATCATGATGCTCGAGTTCGATTTCTGGTAAGGGCGATCAAAATCACTAAAAACTTTGGTACATATTTTGTTATAGCTTTTACCAGCGGCTTCGCTCGCGCACGTTTATTTAACCCCCTTATAGGAGTTAAATTTAGCAAAATCCTTTCTTAGTGGATGCATATACACTGTATAAGCTATCTAAGTGCAAAATTTCAAGTCTCTAGACCCAGCGGTTTATGCTGTGCGTTGATATATCACCAATCAGTCAGTTTATAATTTTATATAAAGTATATAGATTATCTCGACGGTGAAAAAAAACATCGCTAGAAAACCCGCTCGTCGCAAAATTTGTTCGGTCTGAGCCCTGAGGCATGTGTAAACATAACATCCCGGTCTACCTTTAGTGACATGTGATGTGCCCGGCGAAGAGCACATCACATGTCACTAAAGGTAGGGACTTCGGCTGAAAAGTGGGAATTTCCAGGAATGGAATAGCTCGGGATGTGAACATTTTTTTTTACTTTTATTTTAGTGTTCCGTTGCGTAAATGAATTATTTGACTTTTCTACAGATTGTGTTAACTAATCTTATGCATTTGTCAATCTTTATTCAAAATGTCGTTCACGTTAAGCGAAGCCTTTGTCCTAGGCTCATGTTACACATTAACTACTATAAAATAGCCAATGTCAAGTCTAAAACTATCAATAGATAAGATACCTATCTAACAAATTTGTAAACCTTCAACATTCTTCCGCCATTTAACAATGGACAAAAAGTTAATGATTTTTATTTTAATATCGCACTAAGTATATAGTGTAAGTATAATCTCACGCCTTTTTTATCCCTGACGGGGTAGGCAGAGGTATTCCACTAAATGATATTATATCACAATAACGACTTTTAGAAAAAATAGATTTTATGTTTATGCAAATACGTGAGATAGTAGGCTAAATGAAATATTGCGAGAAGGCATGAATGGACCACTTGTTGCTCGAGTCGAGATTGAGCCTTGGCCTTAACATTATGGTAATAACTCGAGCCGACATTGTCGCGATCGTTTAGAACTAACCTTACATTTTCTTTATACAACGCGTCACAGAATAAGCGCAAATCCTCATACACCCCGATTAGTTAATATTATAATATTTAAAAAATATGATGCATTCTTACTTTAGTTTTGTCTAACCAAATTGCTTAAATAAAGAGCAATAATAGTACGGTTTCCATATGCAGTCCTAAATTTAGTTATGCTAATTAATTTTTCAGTGTGTCATCAATTTCAGGAATTGCGCTTATTTTGTTACATATTGTAGTTAAGAACCACGTAGAAAATATTCATTTTAATGTTCAACTAAATTTCTTATCTATCTTTTATCTAAGCCCACCTAAACAAATGTATAAAAGATGAAACTTACTGGCTAACTGACTGATCAATCAAAGCACAGCCGAAACCGCTAGGTCTAGAAGTATTAAATTTAATAAGTGAGCACTGAGAGGTGCTTTTTGGAAATTCCCACGGCAACGGGAATAAACATTATCCACGCGGGCAACGCCGCTGGGCACCCGATAGTTTTTTCATAATACCTAGTGTTCTTTACAGAATGATCGCATCATACAACTCCATATCAAAGGGAAACCCTGATATTTGCTGCTTCGTTGGTTACTTTTAGAAAAAAATCAAGGGGAAAATTATTCCTTTATTTTAGACTGTCTATTGTAAAGAATGTTGTGGTAACCTTTAATTAAGGCAACTCTTAAAATGTTTACAGTTTTAGCGTTGAGATTGTATTACTGTACTTATATGTCTTGTTGGTTATCAAAATAAATACATAAAGATTTTATGAGCATTAAGCAAACAATAAACTTAAATTTTTCGTGTAAAAAATTGGATATTAAATTAGATAGATAAAACGCATCAGTACAAAACGTCTATCTCTGTGGTCTATCTTAGAAAAAGGTCCTATTCTTGTTCACACGACGAGTTATCGGTTAACTACTATACCTACTATGCTCATCTCGCTAATATCGTAATGAGATAAAGTTGTTTGTAAGTAAGTTTATGCTGCAATTACTGAACCGATTCTGAAATTATTTCAGTGACATAAAGCAACCTTATTCCTGGACACAAAGACTATAATTATTTAAACTTAAAGGAACTTAGTTAGTCGGTTTTTTCACGGCGAAACCTGTGAACCCATCTTTATAAAAATTGGCAGGACGATAACTTACATTTTGAGAAATGTTGTTGGCTATTTTCATCTCACAAAATCACAAAGCTATTGTGTATAATATAAACCTGACTAACTTATTAGGAACCATCGCAAAATGTCAGATTAGCAAAATGACGGAATTTTAAAGATACTTCCCACGATACTAGGATAGACGAATTTGAAGTCTTGTCGATGAAATGATGATAATCTAGTAGATATTTTGAAGAGTTCAACAAAAAAGTCAGTTAATCTATATATGTAAAAAAAATATGATAAACAGACTGACTGATTGGTGATACATCAACGTATATATCCACCCGTGCGAAGCCGGGGCGGGCCGCTAGTTATAAAAAAATATCTATAAAATATAAAAAAAATAAAATTTCGGATTTTTTTTATCATTTTTTCCGTCGATAAAAATGTGTCTAGTTTCACCCATTTTCATATGTGCACTTTATGGAGACTCACACTGTATAGATTAACTGACTTTTTTGTTGAACTCTTCAAAATATCTACTAGATTATCATCATTTCATCGACAAGACTTCAAATTCGTCTATCCTAGTGTTGTGGGAAGTATCTTTAAAATTCCGTCATTTTGCGAATCTGACTTTCTGCGAAACGCAAATGGTCAGATGAGCAGAATGTCAGAATTCCGACATTTTGCGAATCCGTCATTTTGCTAATCTGACATTTTGCGATGGTTCCACTTATTAGTCAGGAGTCAGCCAGTTTATATTATACATAATATGTGTAAAATAGATCTTACAAAAACATCAAATCGGCACAAAAACGACGTCATAACATATACGTATCTACGTGTCTTTTAAACAATTCGAAGACTCATCTCGAGTTCTATTTAGAAACCTAAGAAACCATTAAACGTAAGTGCCCATTTCTAATACAGAGCGCATTAGTTAGAACTGGAGCAATGACACTTTGAAAAATCGTGTAGTTGACAATTTTGCACTGACTTGTTAATTACTTATCCGTTTTCTTGGCGACCTACATCTACAAGTGAAACCTTGGACACTGATTGGTCGGGTGATATACTCAATTGTCTGTTTCTAGCTAATCTATGAATGAGTAAAGATTTGACTAGGTCAATCGCCGCCAAAATCTATCAGCACCAATTAAAAGCGATCTTTGTATCCACAGAGACAGTCATTAGACCATTGTACTAAATACTAGGAAATTTCTAGTTCAAATGAAAAAGTCAACGACATTTGTCCTACAAGTACTGAAGAACATGCATTTTTCTATCAATAAGATACACGGATACAAGTGCAATAGTATGACACGTATTCAGCACCAAGTGCTGCTAGTGTATTATAAATAATAATAATAATAATATAAACTTGAAGAAAAATCTTACGAAAACTTTAAACGCGGTAACTTAGTAAACGTAGGTTTATAGTTTTAAATTGGAGGCACGGCAATGACGCAACGTCTAGCGTTGAACGTCGAGGGTGTGGCCGCGTGGTGGCAGACGAAAATAGAATGCGCATGAGCCATCCACCGCCATCACTGGTTGTATTATTATCTATCTATACACTAGTAGTCCCCGTTCCCGTGGGAATACGGGGATAAAATATAGCCTATGTTTTATTCTGATGTATAAGCTATATAACTGTACAGTTTCATCAAAATCCGTTCAGTATTTTTTGGGCGAAAGAGGAACAAACATCCATCCATACATACTTTCGCATTTATAATATTAAGTAGCATTGGACTCGATTCTGCTGACCTGCTAAAATTCCTAATTTTAAGTTAGCTTATCCTCCTCCGTAGAATACGGAAGAAAAAGAACAGAAACAAACCACAGATTGAAGATTAACATCAAACATGTAAAAACGCACTAATTTGAACCTTATGAACGAGCTTATCTGTCACTTTTATCCATGACCTTGTTACATCGTCGCCAAAATTGCTAAACACGTGTACCTATTTGAATAAGATGTGAATGCGTTCATAAGGATCAATTTTGTTATTTTGACATTTGTGACATCATAAATAATTCTAGCTGGTCAGCCAGAATCAAGTCCATTAATTTCCTAGAGCTTGGTTATTTTTTTCATGAACATGGATAAGAGTCCTTTAGTAGAAAACATAAATAAATTAATAATTTGATGAACTCATATTTGGGCCCTGCCTTGTACAAAAAAATAATGTCTTCAAGACTAATTTCTTTACTCAATTATCAAAAGTAAATTAATCACATAAGATTCAAGTGACTTCTTCTAGCAATGCGAAAATGTCCATCCGATGTATTTTATCGAATTCTATCACTACTATGAGCCAAAACCCAAAATATAAGAGCGAGGCTACCAACGAGACCGGTCTCGTAGATAGGTATTACAAATAACCCTTTCTTCATTATTGTCAATGTTATTCTTTTTATTAGTCTTTTTTATTTGTTCACAAAATTCAACTTTAATCTTGTGACAAGTCACGCTGTTTGTAATCCTGCATAAAAATTACATCAGCCATATTACAATTGAAAACGTATGAAGTTTACCACAGTTTATCAACATTCTTTTGTGTTACGTGATTTATTCATGCTCGTGACAATTACTTCAGGATTTATCCGGATTAAAAACAATAAATCATTGTCAATCAAGTGCCAATCAGCAGGCCGAACCGATTTAAGTAAAAAATCCTCTAACGTATGAGAACTTACATGGAATTCCTCTTCAATCGAGCCCAACATTACACCTCCGGAAAAGATGATGCCATCCACGAGGAAATTGCACATGAATGAGGCAGCTACCACTACCCAGCCCCATCCACCATCTGGAGGCACCACCTGTTGAAACACATTTATTATAAAAAGTAGAAATATACGAAAAAGACTAATACTAGAGCTGAACCACTAGCGCTGCCGAGCCTTGTGGCGACATACGTGCGATGGAAAGGGATCGAGCGAGACAGAGGACAGCTGAGGTTAGCGTCTGGGATTCCCCATCTCGCCTTCCCTAAATAAGGCACGGTACAGCGTTTGCGGCCAAACTATAGCCACCAACGAGCATAACAAAAAATAAAAAAGGGAGACGAAGGATATGGTCGAGGTATTTAAAGGCACTACTATCACTGTGTTAACGAATATCTTCCTTGATCTAGCCCAAAAATCAAATGATAGCCCGGATGAACAAGTGATGTTGAAATTGTTTTGATCCTAGTAACTAGGTTCACATAGATATATTAAATAATATGTAGGGACCTATTATAGTTGCATATTATCTCAATCCAATTACTCAACATGAGAAAAGGCTGTATTTTGCTGAATCAAATCTTTATGATGTTAATAGAATGACAGAACGAAACGATACTTCACACAATTTTCTTAAATTGTATATTTTCCTTCGCCATGCCCACTCGATCGGATAAGGTCCTCGGAAATAATTTGGTATTTTTCCTTTTTATTCATTATTTAATTTTAGAAGAATTCATTTATTCACAGTCATTGTCCTTCAGAAGTTCCCGTCATCATTTTTCTGATCTGTCAAATTGACGAGAACTTTTCAAGTTTAATTTTCTTTAAAAAGGCAAAGAGGGAAGCTCGAAATATTCAAACTTCTTCATGAGCAATTTAAACCAGGAGTAACGACTGGTAAATGAAGCAGACAAAGAGCATTTATTGAAAATATACTTTATGGCACTCACCTCTGGTTATTATATTATTTTCCATAATGAAACCCGTGACAAATGAAAATTATATTTGTTTGCCTTGCATTTCACAACTTCGCGGTTTAATACTCTTTTAGATTCTGGATAGTGAATTTTTATGACAAGGAAACACATAAAGGATCTACTTGAAAACTGACCTCTTCACGGACTCCCATTCACAAACTTTATTCAACCCACTATAACTAATAAGTGGGAAAGACCTTGACTTTTTATGAATGAAGGTCGACATATAATATGATACCCAGTGTGCTCACCACTCACCAGTTACTACCGAGTCACCATCGAACCCAATAAGTAATTGCCTCCCCGTCGCCACGATCAGCTATAATTTAATGGGTAATGGTATCAATGGGCTCTGTGTTGCTATGTCAATGAAACAATAATTGTTACATAGTTCCTAATGGAACTATTATGACTTTCGGATACCCTGGACCGCGAACTTAAAATACTTCGTTTAGATTCAATCTTCAAAGGCCGTACAGATCTTCAAGTACCCAAATTTCTGTCTTTTGATACCTATGTTTATTACTTAGTACTTCATGAAAGGAAAAACCGCTCCTAAAGTACAAAAATAATTTAGGTAAAGAAAAACATGTTTAGTACATTACAGTAATTTAATATATTTTTTTTATCTTTAAGGTTTGCAGAAAATTATATTTATTTTATTTAACAGATAAGCAAAACATGTGCCCCAACACAAAACTAAAAAATGTGCTATCTGAAAGTGTCCGTTATAATTTTCCTTGTCTCGCCTTTCTTGATTTTCCTTTATCAATTTGTAGATTTATACAAAAAACACAAAGTATGTGCCAAATATAAGTGTCCCCCAGGCGAGAGTTTCCATCAATATATCTGCAGTTCTCTGCAATAGTTCTTTCCTTCTTTGCCAAAAGGTCTGCAAGGCCATTATCACAGTACAATTGGTTTACAGTAACAATAACAATACTGTCATAGTAATCTCAGCGAATGCTAAAGAGATGGTAGCCAAAAGGCAGGCATTTATAAGTTTCTCAGCAATTTTGCGCAACATTCTCCGTCTTTTTAATTTCTTTTCAAATGCAGTCATAACTTGTTTGCGAGGCACCGAAATTCAGATTGTTTTGTATACTACGAAACTGAAGTAGGACCCAAATAAAATAATTCTGTTCTTTTAGTGCTTTCTCTTCTTATCTGCTTCTATCTTGATTTGGTGGTTCTTGGATATTTCGGAGCATCGCAGACACAAGCTTCTATACATTCTGATTTCGTTTCTATTCCATCTGTTTGAGATTTTCTAGTACCGTACGACTTTACGTTTTCGAAAGTCTTGACAACTGTGTAGTAGAAATGGTATCCGACAATTGTAACTACTACTAGGTTAATTAACGACACAAGGAACATAGCATAAATTAAATATAAAGGGAGGCATCTCGCTTTGCCTTGTCCCTGTTTTATCTATTTTTATTAAAATACGTAGGCCATGTTGGGAATGATTGGCGATGTCATGGCGACTTATTTTTAAATGGTCTAATGTTTTTTTTACTTAAGTTGCCTGATGAAAGTGTTAATGTAATGAGGTTCTATACCTGAAAGGCAAAAGGTTTTTTTTGTAAGTATATAAATATAATACACGTACCTTGAAAAATCGTGTAAACTATATTTCGTCCATATCACAGCAGGACTTTATCATTATCAACCCGTGAGAGCTCACTAAGCTAAGGGACCTATATCAGAAGCAAAGGCGGATTGTAAGATGTTGTTAGGCTAGTGACCAACTATCAGAGTTTTCTAAGCCACCCATTGGTATAATGCATGGCACGACAGGACAAGAGTACAATTAATTACGATGACCCTAAAGTCCCTCACGCTGGAGAAGCGGAGGTGAAATTTTCCTGAAACGTAAAAAGGGATGATAGTGCAAGCTAGGTGATTGTGGAAACCACTGTCTAACGGATGATATTAGACAATTCTATTTTTACAGACTATTGTGAGAAATTTGATAGCGTGGTTTAGAACGTGTGACGTTACGTCCCCCCCTTGCCGCTTATTCTTCTATGTTCGCTACACTTACCAATGCTGCCTCCGGCTCTGACTCTTCGCTGGGCGAGTCACTTCTGCCCAGTCCGCTCTCATCTGAAGACGGCGTCTCAAACGGACGCTCGTCCGTTGCTACCCTCACTACCATCGTGGAATATGTACCTGAAATAAATGGAAATTGCTATGTAACTTATACCTCCTGTGACTCTTGATGAGAACTACATCATCGGCATCAGATGTTCCATTACACGCTCCGGTAAACGTAACAGGACAGTAATTTCTAATATGTTTGTACCTCTCAAAAGTAGTTTGTTAGTACCTACCTCCTCCACGAGTATTTTTAAACGCTCCCTGAATCAAGCGAGTCTTGGTTAAATATAAAATCTACACTAATATTAAAAATTGTTGATTTGTATTTTTGTGTATTTGTAACGAATAAACTCAAAAACTACTAGACCGACTTTAAAAATTATTTTACCAATAGAAGCTACATTATCAATGAGTAACATAGGCTATATTTTATTCCCGTATTTTATCCCACGGGACCGGGAACAAGAACAAGTAGTAATATTAGCGTATAGTAAGAAAGTTAGAAAATTTCCTAAAATATTTCACATTTGCAATTTACAGTTTTTGTTTGCGTGTTCAGATTCAAAACCTACTCAAAATTTCATCACATCGGATAAATAATATTAGGACGGATAGAAGACAACAGATAAACATTATTGTTTATTGTCCATATAGTACCGCAACTGAAGCTTAGTTTCATTGGTAAGTTCTTCCTTTACACAGCTTAGGTAACGTGGTCATCGACTCCGTCACTTGTGTACTTATACTAATGAACTTTTTGATAAATTCATTTTTTAAAAACGATGGAAAAGCCATAACCAAAAAGTTGAAGTTGAAGTTGATAAATTCATTAGGTGTTTATGAAGTAGCTACTGGCTATTTCCTACAGTTTAGCCTAGAACACACTGCTGCGGTATTTGCCGCGCGATATGGGCGTTGACAGAAGGATGCGGTATTACTGCAGCAGTGTGTTCTAGGCTTTTCACTTGTCGATATTGTATATTATGTATCCGGTCCAAACTACACGTTCAGTCCAGGTGACGCGTACCTAATGAATGTCAGATTCGTCGCTTACCATATACATATTAATGAACATATTTGAATTGTTTCATTCATTTCAAATAGTGTGTTACGACATTTTTTTTCTTGTTAACTAACTCTCGCTCCATTCGGTTTATCAAATTAAATATATCTTCTGAACCGTGGTTTAAATCCCTAAAACTTTAACAAATGAAAGTCGTATCTTAAAATTTGGCGTTTATTATGAAGTCACAGAGATAAAGGTACTTCAATTTCGTTACCTCAATATTGGTATGCGGACGTACTACATTTTTATATTTAATAAAGATCAGTAGACCACAGTTTCGACAAACATCATGATAACGCATGTAGTACATTTATTCAGCTGCTCAAACAACAGCACACAATATTCGTCAAATTGTGACGCAATTACGACTTGTCTATTGCGATTTTCAATGAAAACCCGGATCGAACTGCGTAGAACTTGTTTTTGTAACGATTGGTAAAGCTTGCTTTGTTTATCAGCAGAAATAACACAGCAGCAATTGATAATGATTGAATAATAATGTATGAGGTGTTGTTTTGTAAACAGACACTTGTGATAGACAAAAGTTGTAAAGGTATTCACGGTTGACAATAAACAAAGCCTTTAGTAGCATTCATAGTGATGTCCAAAGCTTAGAGTACGTGACGTTGAGAGATAACTACTCAACTTCATTACAGAAGGCGATATCAAAATCAACTGTAGGTACCAACTAAATACAAAGAACCAAGAATCGTTACCTATTGCATCAAAAGTTTGCATTTAACTTTTCCATTGTGGAAAAACCCACCCGTAAATACCCTTAACCCTAGAGCAAAGAGAAGATAAGCGCTGGAAAATAAACATTAACTTCGGATCGATGTCCGCTTGACCTGACACCGTACTATTGTAGCCAAGTGCACAACATTGCACTGATAAGACAGTATTTAACTTAAGTATGCCTCGAGAATCTCAGTATTTACACTTTACGGCAAATTTTTAATACACCCAAATATTAAAATTTTCATACGGTAAAACCTAATTAGCGTAAGTGTGAAAAGTTTGTGTATGTTTTACCTATAGCGCAGAGAATTTAAAATTACCTACTAATTAAGAATATTCCGTAATATGCTTTATAACACATTTGCTCGTAAAAGGTGTCTTATTTCACCAATTTTAATATCGTTACCTATCTCATTACGCCCAAGTGCGGTAAGTGTAAAGTAAAACGCACGGTTTATCAAGATGCTCCGTCTTAAAACGAACGGTACTTTTTAAAATCTCAGCAAAGAGGTTTTATGTCAAAAAAGTTGTCAACATTTTATGATTAAAATTAACTTTGGGAGATAAAATATATTAAAGAAGTATTTATGTACATAATTATTTAATTTAATTAATTTTGACAGTAAATTACAACCAATCTCTAACAAAAACACAAAAAATGGCTGGCTGTTTTTTGTGCCTTTTCCTAAAAAAAAATGATGATGCGCGCCGCGCGCTTTTTCTTAACGCTGTATTGTTTTTATTCGTTTACCATAGTCGGAGTTTTATTTTATTTCCTCGCAAATGTGTTATAAAACGTCGTATGACATACGTGCGCTTTGATAATTACAGCCTCTGCTTACTTGTAGCCCTCGCCTACGGCTCGGGCTAGCAATATCGCCTCGGCTGTAATTTTCAACCTACCGCACTTATATCATAATGTACTATTATTACACTACCCGATTTCAAAGGCCCAATACAATATAGAATAGGTACATTGTCTAGCCATCCATTCTATTGAGGAAATGACATTTGTTGGCTATGGTTAATAAATGTTTATTTTCTTTGTTAATATATATTGCGGCACAGACTTATAACTAGTCGTTCGCCCTCTAACAAAAGCAGGGCCCTTTATAACGGGTAGTAAAACACTACAATTGCAGTTCTATTACGTTAAAAAATATCAGTAAAACCAACTCGATAGCATTCGTACTGATAAGACGAGCCTAACAGTTCAAATAAAATTATAAAACTCATGTATACATAAAGTATTCTATATATTGTACAATAAGATGTCAGAAAAATGATGAAACATGCGTCATAATAGGATCGTGTATAGAACCTTGTTTAATTCATGTTATGTTAAAGAGCTATCATCACTCGGCTATCATAGCTCAACATCAAATACGTAGCTTGTAAACAAACGCGGACAGTAACTGTTGTATACTATTTAGAGATTGATGTTTAAAGTTGGACTTTATGGTTCCTGTGGAACACTGGAAACTGCAGCAGAGACTCTTTTTTTTTTGCATATTGCGAGTGCAATCTAACAGGCCCGAGATTTGTTAATCTCTTGAACGAACCTA
Source organism: Ethmia dodecea (assembly GCA_963855545.1). Classification (NCBI taxonomy): domain Eukaryota; kingdom Metazoa; phylum Arthropoda; class Insecta; order Lepidoptera; family Depressariidae; genus Ethmia; species Ethmia dodecea. The sequence continues at coordinate 5,057,780 of OY979448.1, forward strand.
CTCGTATTTTGTCCAAAATATAAAGGCTATGCTACTGTTACTTTTTATTTTTAATACTTTAACAACCAAAAACTGCGTATACTATAAGCCCATTCCGTTCAAGTATTTAATATTTCCAAATAGTACGTAAAAGTTTATCAAAGCTTTGCTGGAGTTCGCGGCGAGATAGCGGTCGATAAACGTCGGTGTGATAACATTTATTGCAGTATTTTACAAACTCGAACGACAAATGCTTTTAAAATCGTAGTCAGTTTGCTATACGACTATTTCTAAAAAGATAGTGTTACGATATTATATACTCAAAAAAATACAATAATTACAAGAAACGTTATGTCATTTTTGACCTTCTCTGTCATTCTATTTCAATTATTTCTTTACGGCCAGGTAACGATTCCGAGACATAATAGGATTTCTAAATTATCCTCGGCTGCGTTTACCTACACCGTAACTGTTCCGTAACGTTTAGGTAGAGATTTATAGGTTTTTATAACAAATGATGTGTCTTTAAATTCGGCTTCTTCTCAGAAGTTTCATGGGTCACATTTTACCCGACTGCAACAGAATGAGGGTAATGTTGTAACACTTTTCGGTTTCATGGTGTTACACTTATGTTTTGATGATTTAATATAGGAATCTCGAGAGAAATACCGCACTGTCTTCTGCTTTTCAATTAAGTTCATACATTTAGTAAACAGTTTAAATTGTTTAAATCATTTATCTACAACAAACAATAGATATTTGCGCACATTAGTAATATTAAACAAAAACAATACAAAGTACATGGTAGTTACATTGATTACATAAAGTTCTGGTTTGTTGTCCCTAAAGATAAGTAGTTTGGGACAACTGTGTAAACGAAAATATCTTGTATTACAATTTGTATTATCACTGCATGTACCAAAATTATGCCTTTGTCAGTGGGCCCACCGTCTATAACATAATAAACATCTAAGGCAATAGGCATTAGACTCTCTCAAATGGGGGAGATTACCATTGTCATAACCTCCATATGATCACAGCAAGTGAGTTTTTAAAATCTGTAAAAATGTACTAAATACTGAGCTAAGACATCATACCAAAACTCATAATACTCAAGTGCATCACTTTTTTCTTTGTATTATTATTTTAAAATTTTTATATAATTCTAAAATGTAAGTCTAAATGCATTTTAGAAGTGTTTTGGAATAAGCTTTTTAATGAATGAGTTAAATGAGTGAATTACTCGCAATTTAATTTTGATACATTCAAAGACCCAATTTTCAGATATATATTGCTTCCAAAGTTGGGAATCCCGAGTGATAGTATTAATTACCACGGTATTCCCTAAGCCATTTCTTAATTGTCTATTCCATCTTATCTCTCTACATAAAAAAAATAATGCTGTGTGAATTTAACGAATTTATAGAACAACATACTAAAGTGGCTGAATGCGCACTTTTCCATAAATTTAACTATTTGAAATATATGGGAACGGAAAAATATAATTGTGGCTTTATACTTATACTTCAAAAACATGACTACTGGCCACAATACAAAATTGCTAAAATTCCCCCTGGAAAGTTCGGGAAAAACTGAAAGTAACAGTTTTATGAGATTTGAACCGGACAGCGTCTGTCAGGTAAGGTAGTTTTAAATCTACAGTTCTAGGACTTACCTTTTGGAATAAAAAAATACCAACTACCCTTTTCTCGATTTAAAGATTTATCACTTTCAGCAACACTAAGTATATCATTTACTCGATTGTCGAGCAGTATGTGTCTCTGTCCGGCGAAGTTTATGTTTATATTTACATGATCGTATGTAAATTTTCAAGTTCTATGTCGAGTTCACCGGTGTAGCAGGTTTGAGAGCAGAAAAATGCCTATCATAAAAATACTTTGTAACATATATTGTGCAATCAGCTAAATACCTACTTAAAATTTAAAAAATATTAAAAATAAAGCTCAATAATTTTACAAGTATTGTTGCACTAATTATACTATGGCAACATAAATTTTCTTTTAAATCCTGTTTTGTTATTTTTATTCTATCTTTTAGCGTTCCGGTGTTCCGTTTACAAAATGGTGCCAACGAGACTCTATATTACAGGCTTTGCTGTCAGTCTGTCAATATATGTATATCTTTTGAACTGTAAGAAGTAAACACTTGAAATGTCCACAGAGTGTGTTTTACTATGGCCACTAAGTAATAAAAAATAGGGGTCCCTTTAGAACAAACGTTTATTATATTGTGTAGAGGTACGGAATTCTTCGTGTATATGTATACGAGTCCAACTAGCACTACGTCGGTCATTAAATTTTGAAATATTAAATATTAATATGGCGGCCGGTGTTGCCTGATAATTGCTTCGTAGTATGTAATTATAATATTTACAATGTTAATGTAATCATATTTTATGATATAAATTAATATTAAATGCCTTCTGAGGTACAAAAACATTCGCGTATCTATGAGTACATACTACTCAATATACCATTCTCATTACCAGGCATCTTATTTACATTTTTTATTTAAGTTATTCTTGACAACAACAGACCGTTAATTAGACATTCTGTACAATTCGGGGTTACGTAAGTACATGCCCAGTGTCCAGTTAATATGTGAATGAGGTAATCTTCAAGTTGGCTACATTATGGCATATTGTCTATTGTCCCCTTTCCCGTGGGCCGGTGATACTGACTGGCCATATGGGATTTGGAAAACCTCTAAGGCGATTGTAATAAGAACGTTACCAAGTCCAATGTGTCAAGCTCAACGTGCTCTTGACTGTACTAAAACGTATAATAACACCAGTAAACATTTTATCTAGTTACATTAATAAGAATAATAGTAGTTGTGATGTATGGTACATCAAAATTACAGCAAACACGAGAAAAACTTTATTATATTCTTATTCCTATGCAGTTGCCTATTGCCAATAAATAAATAGAATAATTTTGCTATAGGAATGTGGTCTCGCAACTTTCCTTGCGCTCTAGAGCTCTCGTACGGGGACTCGTGTGATAGCATGAAACTTGTGTGTTTTAAAGATCAACTTTGTTTTGGAATGATTTCAAGGGTGGTTGATAAAAAAGTGTTGAAAAATAACAATTATGAAGTTGATAACCTAAAATAACTACTTATAAATAAAATAAAAAAATGCAGATAACAAGATTCCATAAGATACATTTAAACTTAACGCGTGTTCATCGTTTAGCCCGTATACCTTCTGTGAAAATCGCGAGTATGACCATTTCTCTCTACGAAACAGCTTAGGATCGAGGGTATTTCCCCACTTTAGGAAGTATCAATTATAATCTCGGACTTTACGACTGAAGGATGGAATTACGGACAGACAGATTAATATTAAATAAAACCGTTTATATTTATTATATTAAATTATTGCGTTACCTTATAGGTAGGTACTGCATATTCCATTGATCTGGAATTTCAGAAATATAATGTACAACACGTAGGTGCAGACTGTGTACCTACAAAGAGACTGGAAAATTCCAAAAGTTATAAAATATTTCACAACCGTCACCTGACAAACATTTGAATGTTTATACAAGTGCTGGAATATTATTGTCTGAAATCTTCCTTCAGACTGTTATTTTATACAAATATGTTAACATTAGGTACTCGGTAATTAAAGCATTTTTTGATATTAAACTGTTTTTTTTTAAATATGCAAATATATTTTACCGTTTCGTTTCTTAATCGTGCTTTATTATAACGATACAATAAATTATATTTGGATTATTATTTAAATAAATAATAATAAATAATCTCACGCCTTTTTTATCCCCGAGGGGGTAGGCAGAGGTATTCCATTACTGGATATACCCACATATCACGCACGAGATATATTGGACCGGGTCTATTTACACATGTCTCAGAATGAATTCTGACACCTGCGGGTTTCCTCACGACGATGTTTTCCTTCACCGTCGAGCTAGTGATAAATATGTACGTAAGTTTTTGAAAAACTCATTGGTACATGCCAGGATTCGAACCCGAGCCTCACTGATTTTCGGCCGGCTGGCTCTTTAACCGTAAGGCTATCACTGCTGGCTTAAATTATTACGGTAATACGTTACGGATTAAAATTTTACGGTAAGTAATTCGTAAGTAAGTCGGAAATTGAATTATTGCTAAAGAATAGAAGTAGTACCGTCTTGTTATTTGTCTTAAATTTATAAAATTATGGATATCATTTAAATTTCATATTGAATGAATTTACAGTGGGTAAATTAAACATACTTGTTGTGTATCGATTTAGTTTAATTTATATTCCCATATTTTATCATCATCGACGTGACCACCAGTTTTTTTTAAACTGGTAAGTATTGTTTGCTTAAAACAAAAACAAATAGATTAAAAATCCTTATCCGTTAGTTAACATATAAGTGATAATTAGATTCCAGTCTTCATAAAAACGCAAAATAGTCATCATATTATTGACATTTGACACTTTTTGGTGCTCATGTGCTAAAGATTACAAGAGATAGAGATTAAAAATGAGCATTTAAAAATATATTTAGCTATGAACAAATAATTATAAGCTTTATTTACCAGCAATAACATTTAAAAATTAAGAATACATAGTACCTTCTATTTATTTGATTCTGATATGCTCAGATTTTATAAAAATACTAGCGACTCGCCCCGGCTTCGCACGGGTGCAATGCTAACACTAAAACCTTCCTCTTGAATCACTCTATCTATTAAAAAAACCGTTTAAGCATACAAAGTGACATAGGGATATAGGGACAGAGAAAGCGACTTTGTTTTATACTATGTAGTGACAGTGATGATGATTACCAGACTTAAAATTTTTAGGCATCATCTTTATATATTATTTGTTCTCTATCCGTAATTTTGTAAAACAATATAACCAAATTTGCAATTAACCAACTGTTTTGCGCACAATAAACTTTTTGCTTAGGAAAACACGTTTTTGTGCTTCCCAAAAACCACTTTGAAAATCATGTACGGTCCATAAATTACAAAAAAAAAAAGACTGTAAAAAACACAATGCGCTGTATTCAGCGACTCACTGTGTCCTTGAAGGTATTAGATCGCCATGGAATCGTCAGTATAGTCATTACTTTAATACCCGTACGAATCACGAATTGAATTCGAAAATTTATAGCGGACGGAATATTCTTTTTGAGTTTAGAGACATAATAAAACGAGAAAATCAAAAACAATAATATCAATTACTACATTGATTATGAATTACACTGCGGTGTCTCTATGGAATGGTAAAAAAACTTCACACCCCTAGAAAATTGGCGTCCAATTTATTAGACGTAAAAGGTTTCTTTTGTATCCCACGCTCAAAGGGTCGGGTTTGGGTTGCGTCTTCCAAGAACTACGTATGAATGGAAAGTTTTCGAGGCTTTTTTTTTTTGATGTCATATTTCAAAGTTATTTATGAATGAGGTGGCGCTTGCTATTTGGGTACAAAAATATTGAGTAGTGTTTATTTTAATTGTAGCAACTGCGAATACTCAAACTACAGAGATCTTCTGAGTAGTATTTAAGGAAAATGCACGACACTTTAGTGATATCATCAAATTTTAGAGGCAAATGTTGAATTAACTGCTTAACGTAGATAACTAAAATTCAGTTAAGGGGCTTCTTCTGATGGTATTTTAATTCCGAGATAATCTCTTTACATTACCGTAAGATCTAAAGGATTGCACGATAACGATAAAAAGTACAAGATTTGTATTGTGAATTATATTTAAGTATGCATCCAAGAAATATACTTAGATTAGAATAGATTAGGTACCTACATACTCATTTAGGAATTCTAAGCTCTGTTTGGTTATCTTGTTTGGTGAGTTGGTATCGTCCGATTTGAGTGTGTACAGTAAAAAAACTTAAGTAAAGTATACCTACTTCTGTTGTAGGCATGCTAACAAATAGATTAAACATGGTATAATTCAGTAGTTTCTATTTTACATAAGCGGATGTGAAGTATGATAAGAATTAGGTAGGAACAAAAAAATATTTATAAACACACATCCGTTTATTATGTTACTTGTATCCTATATTTAATTGTGTAAGAATGGCCAATAAATATGATAAAAGTAACACCACCATGATGTCTGTAAGTAAATTTTATCTATGTGGGTCGAAACCGGTGCACACTATCGGGCAATACCCCACATAAAAAAATGCTTGACTTGCAGACTTGTTGCAAACCGTGTGAAGATGTAGTAATAATTTAAAGTAATGTATATCGACTTTGATTAAAATATTTTATTGTTTCATTTAAATCTGTAAATGTGATGATACTTTTTCTTCAAAATCACTAGATTAGATAATTAGTTAAGGTACCTACATTATAGACATAGTGGCAGTTTACGATATTCATACTTCTTGTACATCTAGAAATAGCTGTCATTATTAAATGTCAATGGGTAGGTACTTACATATGTCATTAAATATGTATTCAGAACAGACGTCCTTTTTTGTTATTTGACTGCACAGACATCTAGTCCAGGCAATGAAGCGGATTTTTGTATGAAGACCCCAACATTAATTCCTCAGTCGATGAAACTTTGCAGGATTGTAGTATAGTATGACACAATACTTGCATAAAAAAATCCAAAAAAAAAACCTAACCGAAGTTAGGTATTTTTACTGAAATACTTATTTATTTGATATCTTTGTTGGGAAAAATGCTCAGTCAAAATTTTCTTCGCCAGCAATATTCATGTGTGTTAAGAAAGCTATATGCAAAATATCCAAAAAAATCTCCTGGTAGAAACAACAAAACTCAGACGTATATGTACCTTGCACAAGAAAATTGCTCAGTCCATTTTCTTAACTGGAATGTAATTTAATAGTCGCTTTGGACTTACAATAGGAAAATCCAAAATAAAAACGGTCTCGCTACAATATTTTCAGAAATTATCAAATTATCAACCATAAAAATTTTTTTTTTTTAATATAAAAACCTAACTTCGGTTAGGTTTTTTTTTTGGATTTTGTTATGCAAGTATTGTCTCATGCTATACTACAATCCTGCAAAGTTTCATCGACTGAGGAATTAATGTTGGGGTCCACTACCTTTATTGCCTAGACTAATCCGATAATATCCTATGATTATATTTTAAGCAAAGACAATATTTTAATCTCTTTGATTTTAAGCATTTATGTGTGTAATCGTAAATATTATTATTCTCTACATTTTCTAAGGAAATAAAAGTGACAGTATGTTAAAATAAATAACAATACCATGGAATACTTACCTTTAAAAGCACTCTAATAAAAATATGAAAGGCTACTATAGGTATATTTCGTATTTATTAGGTAGGTATATAAAGCTCTATGTGTGTGTCTATTCTGAAATTTCAGACAGAATGTCATAAATTGTTCTAAGATATGTATTTTTCTTTGATAACTCACCAATGATTTCAAAGGTTACCAAAGTTTCACGGAAGACATTTCGAATTCCTCAGGAATTTTGTATAATTTAAAAATTAACCTAATTAATAACTTGCGACTTCAGAGGTAGTATTTTTGAGTATGACTGTTAAAACTTATATTTGAAACGACTTAATGCGAAAAACTACAACACAAGCTTTAAAACATGCTTATTACGTTCACTAGAAACATGTTTTTTCGTCTCAAGGCTTTGAATGTCTCCAACAGATGTGCTTCAATTATGTCTGGCGTCCACATTTAACATTTTTAGGGTTCCATACCTAAAAATTAGAAACGGAACCCTTATAGGATCACTTTGTTGTTCCGTCTGTCAGACAGACAGACGGGCCTCTTAATCTCGGTAACGCGTGGAGGTGGCGAGTTACAATTAAAACTATGCACTCAAGTCTACGGTCCCTTGAAGAATCAACTTAGAAGTGAAAATATTAAATCTCTAAGTTAACTTAAAAAATAAAAAACCTGCGGCCGCTTATGTCGCAAAAGACATAGGTACATTTTGACACTCTTAAAGGGAATCCAAATTTATAGGGTATTTCCCGTTGACCTAGAACTATGAAATTTTTTCAAGTAATGTCGTCATATACTTCAAGTTATGTCGTCATATACTTACTACAAGTACAGGGAAAAGTCTGAAAAGTGAAAACTATACATTTGGAATTAAATCATAAAAAAGTATTTATTTAAAGTACGTAATCAATCGTCGAGGTATATTTAATACTAGCAGTGCTCCGCGTTATATTATTCCTTGATAATGTAGCTTTCAATTGGTGAAAGAATTTTTATAATCGGTTTAGTAGTATAGGCATCAAAATGTATCAAACAAACAAAGTCACTTTCGCATTTATAGTATTAAGTTAGGATGTAGGAAATTAGTACGGAACCCTCGGCGTTCGAGTCCGTCTCGCACTTGCTTGTTTTTTTCTGATCTTTCTGTATAATTATTCATTACAGAAGCTTATGTTTGCACTGTTCACACATATGCTATTATGATATTGAGAATTTTATAACAATGTATTTTTATGTTATCTACAACTACATAGCATATAATCAACCCAGTATTATGATTCAGATAAGATCTTGACTTTAGAATCTTTAGAAACGCTCAAAAAAACATGAATAATTAACGAACAAGCAGAAAATCAAGAAAAACTGGTCCTATCCGGATTAAAGCCACGAAAATGTGAAAAGAGCAAGTGTACCAGAACTACTAAGCCATGGAACCGGACAGATTAACAATGGAGTTTACTTTCTACTGAAATTTAAAAGGTCATTCACACCACTATCTAATTGTTACTTAGCTCAGCTTAAATCTGAAACTTGACTTCAATAATGTGAATAATAAGTTTACCACGAGGTCAGATTGAACCGAATGTACTTATATTCGATTCTGTTACAATATCTCATGAGTCATGCACTTGTGAACTTTTACAAGATAACACTATCTTGAAATTAAACGAATTCAGTTGACTTGTACCTGCAGTATAGGTAACTTCGGTAAGTATTTCGTTATGACATCTTGATAAAGTTGAACTTTAAATGTGATTTGGGAATATACAATGCTTAAAATTAGTCGCACGTGGTGCGGGTACACGTGATATATTTATATTGTGCATGGTTTCGACAATATATATATTATCACTATCACTCACTACATAGTATAAAACAAAGTCGCTTTCTCTGTCCCTATATCCCTATGTATGCTTAAATCTTTAAAACTACGCAACGGATTTTGATGCGGTTTTTTTAATTGATAGAGTTATTCACGAGGAAGGTTTTAGTATTAGCATTGCACCCGTGCGAAGCCGGGGCGGGTCGCTAGTTAATGATAATTTAATGTAGGTAATGAGTTTTGTATTAAAATACAGACCTGTAGTAGGAAATTCTGTATTTAACGTTCCACGCTCGTATACTTATAACCGTATTGGTGGATTTGGTAAAATTTAATTGTAAAAAGAATTTCATTATACCTAAGAGGACAATACCTATTCACCATTTAGGTCAGTGGTATTCACAATATGAACGTGTCATTATGTCGGTACAGGAGTCTTCCTCCAGAATCTAATATTGGCTCTACACGAACGGTCGTAGATAGTAATTTTTTTATATACTCGTTTAATGCACTGACTAAAGGATATCATATACCTACGGAACCGATATTAGAAATGCAGTCTTCAGCGTATTCAGAAGTGAACGAACCCATTAGCTAACCATTAGTCGGTACACAAAAGCTTAGAACTCTTCTAGTGCGGGCTCGTGCAATATATTAAAATGTAATTATATTTAATTGCTAAAGGTCAAATGGGTTATTATTTATATTTATACAACGAACGCAAAGTTTTAACATTGGTTTCTACTTAGCTCGACAATACACATTTCATTTATAGTATTTTTTTGTGTTACTTTTTAAACTGTAAATGTAGTAAATTATAATCAAGTCAGATTAATACAATTGTAGTATTATTAATTAATTGCAATTATTTTTAATTAACAATTTCGAAATTGAATACTAAAGTTATTCTTTTAAACTCTTTCGATAAATTACAAGTTTACAGGCAATTAAATACCTATTTAACATTTGTGTGCTCAAATTTATTATTTACAACTTTCTCGTCATAACATTATTTTGAAACACGAGACGAGAATGTGGGTTTAGAATTGGTTTAGAAGGTGCGAGTTTCTTGGACGAAAATAGTTGCGGTGCGTCTGCGCATCCCGTGCGTTTTGTGCTAAAAATAAAGCTGGCTAGCACGAGACTAGTCTATCAAGTTTACATGTTACTTACCCGAACTTTTTCGGGGAATCGATGAAATTTCAAATTGAACTCCAAATGTCCGAGACCTTGACTAATAGCAGTTTCGAATGCCGGCTTGCTTACATCCACACGAACTCGTCCGCACACTGTCGCGTGTATTTTTTTCACTACTTTAAAAGCTTTGTATTTTTATGACAAATCTTTTTGCACTGGCACATTGATTTTTTTCAATTGTTTAATTTATCAAGTCGGGTATATCGTTGTGTGTGTTAACGCGTGCCTCCGTCGACGGTTCGAAGAGTACTGGCGCCGCCGGCGACCGCCCGCCATGTTTAAAGCACACCACAGTTTCTCCGATAAACAATACCTTTATTAACATTTCAGATCAATGTTTACAATAAGGGTCAAGCAAGGCGCCACCAGGCGAGCTTCAAGATTTCGACGAATGTATAGGTTCCGGAAAATTGAACATCTGTGATAGGAGCTATCGTTACATACCTAGTCAATAATACGTACAAAAGTCGGTTAATTTTTGAATAACATACACAGTGTGACCGCTCACTCGTGATGTTATCTCCGTTGAATAGGTATAGTTTGAAACTCTATTATACAAGTTAATTTTTCCTTTAATTGACACATAGATATTATTACTTTAATCTGAATTAGAAAATCCATTAGTATCCTTCAATCTTCTTTGTGCGATCCATGTATTTATCGTACAAAGTCAATGAAACTTTATTTGTCGTTTATATACACACATAAACTCTGAAAGGATTACATATCCTTTCAATTCTTCTTTTTTTATCTCTCCTTTAATACTAACCATATGTTAAAAACTTTAGGCAGAACGAAATATTCTCATTAAATTACGAAGGCATGTAACGCATTCATACATTGGTATTCACAGACTTTATGTAAATTTTACAACGAGGAAGTCAAGGTTAAATTGATAACTCAGCTCACCAATAGTAACTTTTGTACTGTTTTCAAATGGTTCTCGTATAGTTTTATTACTAGGTAGTTAGCTTTAAATACAGTCGTGATACTGTATTTAAAGCACAATAAGATTCAATTGTATTTATTTCGTCTTTTTACTAAACGTGGCTTGTTATCTAAATTAGTAATAATAAAAATAAAAAACAAAAAAAATATCTGACGCCTGTTATCCCCGAGGGGGTAGGCAGAGGTATTCCATTTCTGGATATACCCACTTTTCACGAGATGTTCTTTGGACCCCTAAACGTGATAATAATAATAGTTTTTTTTCACAAGGCTTTAAAACAATATTATTACAATAATAATTTTTAAAGCCTTGTGAAACGTAACGAAAAAGATAGGTCCGTGGTCTGTGGTAATAGCTACCTAATATCATGGTTCGAGGTACTTCCTTGGTATCTGCGATCTGATTACCGATAGTGCATAAATTATTTACAAGGATAAAATACAGATTTGTACACAAAACAAAATATATAAAGAAATTCTCCAACCTTTTGTCCCAGAGGAATAATTGAAGCCAAATGTTGCAAACCAATGATTGTTTGTTTACATAATTTATTCCTTTCCGTACCTGTTTCTTTGCCGAAAAGATTCAGGATGCATTAATGATAATAATCTAGTAATCGTAGATTCATTTACAATGAGGTAATGTGACCCTACCTAGTAGTTTTTAAATTAAGTATAATAAGGTTAATAAGTTACACGACTTTTGAGAAAATAATATAATAACAAAATTAGGTGTGAAAATAAAACAGTTTAAAACTTTTGTCTTCAACACATTTATTTTTTAAATCACCTTGGATCATTGAAGACTTCCGGTAAGAAATCTGTCGCTTCTTTTCTGATCTTCGAAGAGATCTTATAAAATAGCCGAACCAGATAAAGAAAATAAATTTAGGTAAAAAAATGCAGATGTATAAAGTTTCCTCCTATGTATATTTTCACCGAAAACGTAAATTGAAACACATAAAATTAACTCATAAAAGTATTACAAACATAACAATATCTCTGTATATTTTTAGTATAAGTAGGTACTTATATAATGAATCTTCAATGTGGTTGCTATCATTATAAATGGATCAAGGATACGTAAATAATAACTATGATATATTTGACTCAATAAATCAGTGTACTCAGATGTCTTTCAACAAATAGAACGCACTTCAATAAATAAAAATAAATAATCTCACGCCTTTTATCCCCGAAGGAGTAGGCAGAGGCATTCCATTACTGGATATACCTACCCACATTTCACGAGGTATATTGGACCCCTAAACATGATAGGTGGTGAGCCATCTAAAACATTCAAAAAGGTTTGTGCTTGTGCAAAAGCAATGTCCATAAGTAATACTATTAAAAAATCGGATAACACAATAAAGGCTGTTTGGAAAGTAATAAACAGAGAAACGGGTAGAGTGAAACCACGTGACCATGACTTAGCTATTCAAACGGACCACGGCCTATTTACCAAGAGTGAGGATGTGGCTAGGGAATTTGAACATTTTTTTACTAATATACCTATTAAAACAACAGAACATCTGAACTCATCCACATCTCTTGCCATAACTTTTCTACGAAAAAATGTAAATAGCTGTAACGAATCTCTTATATTTAGACACACTAGTCCGGATACCGTCATTAAAACTTTTAGAGCACTTAAACTTAAAAGTACTGAAGATATATGGGGCATGTCTGTTAAGGTATGTAGCTTCATCATAACCTTAGTAGCACCATATTTAGCTTATATCTTTAACAATTGTATTGACAAAGGATTATTTCCTGACCTAATGAAACATAGTAAAGTTATTCCTCTTTTTAAATCAGGAGAGAAAAAAGACCCCTCAAATTATAGACCTGTTTCTGTTTTACCAGTACTTAGCAAAGTTTTTGAAAGGTTATTGCTTGATCAAATGATTTTACACTTCAATCTAAATAACTTATTTCATAACGAACAATTTGGCTTCACCAAAGGTCGTTCAACTACGGATGCTGGAATAGCATTACTCAAGAATATTTTTAATGCCTGGGAGAAATCTCAAAACGCAATTGGAGTTTTTTGCGATCTATCAAAAGCATTTGACTGCGTAGATCATGAGACCTTGCTGTGTAAATTAAATCATTATGGAGTCAACGGTAAAGCGCTTGATATTTTACAGTCCTATCTCGAAAATAGGATACAAAAAGTAAAAATAAATGATTGTAAATCACAGGGCGCACCCGTAAAAATTGGGGTGCCTCAAGGTTCGATTCTTGGTCCTTTTCTTTTCCTTGTATATATAAATGATCTTCCATTCATGGTAGAGAGTTTGTCAAAGATAGTGTTGTTTGCTGATGATACATCTCTGATTTTCAAAGTAAATAGACAAGCTCAGAAGCTCGACGAGGTAAATGACACTCTTCAACAAATTCTCACATGGTTCACTGCAAACAATCTAGTGCTCAACGCTAAGAAGACCAAATGTATAAAGTTTGTACTCCCTAATGTTAGACGAGTAGAGAATGAGATAATTTTAAACAATGACAAATTAGACTTCGCTGATAATACAGTTTTTTTGGGGATAACGATAGACTCCAAACTTCAATGGAATTCTCATATTTCTGCATTATCTAACAGACTGAGCTCAGCTGCTTATGCCGTCAGAAAAATCAGATGGCTTACTGATGTAGACACAGCAAGACTCGTTTATTTTAGCTACTTTCACAGTATAATGTCCTATGGCATCTTGCTGTGGGGCAGAGCTGCTGATGCAGAATCTATTTTTATTTTACAAAAAAGGGCTATACGCGCCATTTACAAGTTAAGATGTCGTGATTCCCTAAGAGAACTGTTCAAAGAAATTAATATTTTAACAATGCCTTGTCAGTACATTTATGAAAACATTATGTATGTACGGAAAAATATATTACTGTATACTAAAAACTGTGACAGGCATAATTGTAATCTAAGGAATAAAAATAAACTAGAGCAACCTCAGTCACGATTAAGTAAAATTAATAATTCCTTTGTGGGGCTTTGCATACGCTTTTATAATAAAATACCAGAAGATATTTTGAAATTGCCTGAAACTGTGTTCAAAACTCATGTTAAACATGTACTTTGTAAAATGGCATATTACAAACTAGACGACTATATAAATGACAATGATGCTTGGAACAGATTTTCTCCAGTCCAGCGCAATACGATAGCGAAAAACAAACGAAATTATGTAACCCAATTTAGTAATATGTAACAATTGATTAAAAGAATATTGTGTTGAGGAGTTTCTTGCCCCGCTTCTTCTCCTCAACCATACATGCTGAAGCGGTGGAGTTGAAATGACGTTCAATAAGTGGACTTGTAAGTTCCTATTTTGAATAAAACATTTTGACTTTGACTTTGACTTTGACTTTGATCACCCGACCGGGTCTATTTACACATGTCCAGAATTAATTCTGAGACCTGCGAATTTCCTAGTGATAAATATGTACGTAAGTTTTTGAAAAACTCATTGGTACATGCCAGGATTCGAACCCGAGCCTCACTGATTTTCGGCCGGCTCTTTACCCGTAAGGCTTATCACTTCAATTAAACTTTTTATTCACTTATTTGATATTAAGAAAGAAAATTTAAAACAAAAGAATTCCTTACAATTAGGTATCTATAGGTACATAAAGAAATCTTCGGTGTCTTGTTAAATATAAAATGTTCAATGATTTTCAATTTACGAGTTACAGTCCACTGCTGGATAATAGGTCTAGAGGTCCTTACGAGCATTACATTACACCATCTCCCAATCCGCTGTGGGCATGGAAAATTATGGTACATATCTCCTCATATGTGAAGAAAGGCACTGGTCTACTACTGAGTAGACTCACGGGTTGATGATCATAATGAGGTTAATATAGACAACTAACTTGAAAAGCCCAATATCCACCGAATTGCGAATTAAACCATGAAAACGAATTTGAATCAAACACGAACTAATTGCATACGAAATGCACACAGCTTCTAAGGAATGCGAACTAGAGAAGAAAATATATCTTTTAAAAACATCGATAACTGGTATAACTGGTATATGTCGATTCCATCTCGTTCTTTGGGTTCAGTACAAAAATAGTGTTGTTCCCAGAAAAGTAAGCTGTCGATTCAGTAGTTTCGGAGCCTATGATTACAAACAAACAAAAAATCTAATCTTTCCTCTTTATAATATTACAGAAATTCGGTTCAACCATTTTCAATTTTTGCTATCATGTTAAGTGCGGTATCATATTATTGTTCATTGGCTTCATTTGCTTGCACATTATAAAATATAATATTTTCATTTGAATGTATAAGATTACAGGAAAACAAAACGTTCTCTCCAAATAACGAATTTTTCATCATTATTAACAATAACACCATTCTGTTTTTCGTCCGGGTTGTAAATCCTTATATACAGAATGAAAATTTAACTATTTCGCGTAATAATTATTATCCATCATTGTTACTCCCAACCCAAGGTATAGAATAAAAGTAGGTAATTGAACACTCTGAGCATAAGTCCCACTCCCACTTGGCTTTTAAGTATCTGGAGCATAAGTGACAAACGTCAGAAACCAATTGACGATTTCTTTATTACGAATGTTTAATTAAATTAGTAGATGCAAAAAAATCGGTCTTGAACTTTCGCTGTCACCTACAAAATATTTGAATACTTGATAAGTATTAAATGTATTTAATTTAATGGCGAAAGTCGCTAAAACTAGTTCTCATGTTTAAGACTAAGGCCTTTTTATAACTAGATTAATATGCGGTTAGTTGAGCTATAAATAGATTCGCTTTTCTGCGAGGCGACTAGCAGATTTTTTACCCCTAAACGTAACAGGAACGTAAGTCCAACTTTCGCACAGCTGCAGCCCGTGTGGCAGTCACGAACACTCACCCGAAAAGTCAAACTTAAGATTTTTGACTCCAAAGTGAAGTGAATCTAGGGGACAGGATCATAGCAACAACAAAAGTAACAGGTGGTGAGGTGCACGATACTAATGCATTAAACCTAATTCTGTGGTCTGTGGATTAACTCACAATGTTTTCAGCGTCGAGCTAGTGGTTTATGTGAGTTTTTGAAAAACTGAATGGTACATAGGCATGGCATCACCAGGAATTGAACCCGGGTCTCATGCATGAGAAGAGAGCTCACTTCTAACAGTGCCATCACACATACAAAGAAACATACAATATTAAGGTATTTTTATATATACTATATTTATTATGATAAAAGTCGATACCGTTGGCGCTATAGCAACATGCGTCATAATGCATTAATCTTTTTATCGACCCCTTTCAAGTCCTATGGTTGAAACTTAATGGAAGCATACAAAAGATATCAACGCGAAATGTATTTTTTTTAATCTGTACGAGATTTAACGTTACACTCTGTGAAACTCTACCTTACGTGTACAATCATATTAGTTTAGTTAGTTTTAGTTGGTTAGTTTTCCAATTGGTCAATTCATATATAATTTTATATACTTTTGTATTGTGGCATATTTGGATACTTCTGTGTTCTTCTATGTTGGTATTTAAAAGAGGTAAAGTTGTTCTTAAGTTTCTAAGTATGTTTGTAGGTAATCTCTGGAATTACCGAATCAATTCAGTTAAAATTCTTTCAACCACTACAAAGATATACAATATGTAACAGAATAACCGCAATTCCTGAAATAAGTTTGTTCAGTATCGACTACTTAATCGATTTTAGATATTTTTAATGTGTTATTTTTTTCCGAAAAATGAATTATTTAGTGCTATTTATGAAAATCGTTATATTATTGCTCTTCATTTAAGAACATTGGTTAGACACAACTAAAGTATTCGTACATCATATATTTTTTGTGAGAGCTGTGATAGCCCGGACGGTTAAAGAGCCGGCCGAAAATCAGTGAGGCTCGGGTTCGAATCCTGGCATGTACCAATCAGTTTTTCAAAACTTACGTACATATTTATCACTAGCTCGACGGTGAAGGAAAACATCGTGAGGAAACCCGCAGGTCTCAGAATTAATTCTGAAACATGTGTAAACAGACCCGGTCCGGCAATGGGCTCACCACCTATCACGTTTAGGGGTCCAATGTATCTCGTGAAATGTGGGTATATCCAGTAATGGAATACCTCTGCCTACCCTCTCGGGGATGAAAGGCGTGAGATTATTGATTATTGATTGATATATTTTTTATATTAATATACTAATTGGGGTGTATGAGGAATTGCGCTTATTTTGTTACGCGTTGCACATATTAATATTACTCACGAGTATAGTCCATTTTTTTTAAATGCCGCATGTGAAACCGCGTGGCGTAGCTCTAGCATTTAATAATTGCTTAGCATAATTTTCTGAAATTATTTACTACTAGCTAAAAGAAGCTATGTGCTCAAGATGCAAGTTATCTTCCCGCCAAATTTCAAGATTCAGACAGAGTTACTTTCCCATTTTTAATATCATAGTTGTTCCCCGCGATTTCACCCTCTTAAGTCCCGTTCCCGTGGGAAAATTATGAACCATGTTACTCCCAAAATTATGTGAAAATACTTAAATATGTTATGTATTCAAGTAAGTCCTCATAGCGCATGCGTGGAGGTCTCGTAGCTCGTGACTGTTGCGATCAGTATGCTATGGGCATTACCTTTTATAGTGATAACCTCATGGGATACGTCTTTTGCAGTCGCAATGGCACCCACAATGTCTTGTAACTATTATTTACTGTCGCATTGTTATTCATCATACTTGGTTGTAAGTTACTATACTTATTATGTACTACTATAGTAGAGTCTATTTCACATAGCATGGGTTCGAAGATAGTTCACATTTTTCCGGTTTACGCTTACTAAAAAATATTTTATTTTCGCAATGATAAAATAATAATTGTTTTTTCAACACACTTGCTCATAAAGTGGCTGTAATTTCACCGCAATAATCAAATTGTGACTTTTCATTGCTATTATTCACAAGTGAGTTATAGTTATTTTTTGGTTGAGTTGCTTTGTACTTAAAAAAGTTTCAATACAAAAAATATCGTGTTCAATAGTAGAAATAAATTAATATACCTATTGCTTGCTCATTTTATGCAACTTCGTATTTAAACAGATAATTTCAACTCGTACGTGTTTAATAAACAAAACTTTCACTCAAATATGTAACTTTTGTTTTCTCTGTAAAAACTTTAAATTCCATTTTGTACTTGGCTGAATCGTCATCCGCGTCAAACCAAAAAAAAAGGAAACCTATTTTTTTTAACGGCTCGGGTCTCAATTGTGGCGCGGCGGTCAGCGGTAATCACCAACATTACACACTTGTACCATAATGTAATGTTAATCCTTGTATTTTTATTTGCCGAAAGTAGTAAGCGTAAAACGGAAAAATATGAACTGTCACCGAACACATTCTGTTTAAAATAGACTACAGTGGTTGGTATTTTTTAGTAAGTTCTTTCACACATATGCCATTTTATATTCAATGGCATATCTGTAGATAGAATTGAACAGTAGAAAGATAAATTATCAACGCACTCGTACCAACATAATTACTGTTCATTATTTACAATTACCAAACACAAGCCTGTTGTGGATATTTTGCATGTATTTTTATTATTGTAAGTATTAATTCATTCAATACCTATTAAATTAAACTTAGCTGTATGAACTAAATAATTATATACTTTTTTTTTTCCTTACACAAAAGTTACCTGTTTTAAGTGCCAGGGTCAAATGGAAATCTATTGGTACATTACCGTGGCACCTTCCTCCTAGTGCTCCAATCTCCAGATAATCTACTATTGCTAAGGACTCCATATGGTGAGTAAAGAAATGATTTGAAGAGGATGAAGATGAAAGTAGATTCGGAGTTTCGTTTAGTTCCAGTTTTACTACAGAATATCTAATACAATAATTATTGACAGGCCTGTTGGCTCAGTTGGTAGTGACCCTGCAATCTGAGTCTGAGGTCGCGGGTTCGATTCCCGCTCGAGGCCAACATTTGTGTGCATGAACAATTGAACATGTTTGTTGGCATCGTGACTGGTCGTTTAATATTTATTTAAGTATGTTTATCAGTTGTTTAGTACAGATATTACAGGCCCTGCCTAGTTTGGGACTAATTAACCGTGTGTGAATTGTGTGTCCAACAATTAATATATATTATATTTATTAAAATTCAGAAAAAACTAACAGAAACGTTATATATACGAGTACTGACGCTTTTTTTTATAATTCCTTAGGGACCTAATAGATTTGTATTATGAGATTTATGACTCTACATGCAAATTCGATAGATCAGATCTTAGGTGCATATATAACTTATTTTAATTTTGTAAAGTTGTTATTTGGTGTCATTACATGGAGTAGGTAATGTTGTAAACAACAACATGAATTGTTGGTGACCTTTTTAAAAAGATACACTTGAAATATCTTTGTGATCAACACTAGATCTTAGAACCTATTTAAGTATAGGTAAATCCGAGTATCTATATCCTTTAGACGTATTTTAAAGTCACTATATTAAGATAGCAGAATCCTAACCATGATAGCTGTAGGTTAACCACTACCGTAATTTACGAGCATTTAGAAGTGACACCTAATGATATTGCAGAATGTGACGTCCCGACCAGAATAAGTAATCTCACGGTTTTCCCTGATAAGTAGCAACCGACTTGATATCCAAATGCGGGCTCAGTAAGTTCTTCGAATGAATAACTATGTACATATATTGCAGAATAATGTCTCAATCTACTCGTAAATGTTGTTAGGTGTGCCAATATCTTGATCAGGATCGAGAAAGATCGACTCAGGTAATGGAATTTTTGCTCATTTCCCCATACATAGGTATTTAACGCAATACTATTTTTGTTCAATTCGGCGAGCAAAGACTAATCTAAGGTAATCCTAATTAACATTATATTGCGAAACTATTTATGTGTCTGCTAAGTTTTTATAACCTTTATAACATTTGGCAAGAAGATAGGAGAAAATAGATTGTATCATCATAAGCAATGACCTAGGTTACTTTTAATACGCAAACTCGGACAAGATCTTGCAGTAAAAGCTAGATAAATTACAATCCGTGGTCCGTACCACCGTATATTTTCTTATTTGTATTACTCTTTGCGATAACTTTTTTTTCCAAAATTTTAAGTGTCCACCTATTACGGTCAAAAAGACACAGCCCTGTGACAGACTAACGGACTGACAAAGCCATAGTAATAAAAACCGTTGCATTGGCACCTTATGAGCACAGAACCCTACAAATAAATATACAAATATCTAAACTGGCTTACTAACAAATAGCTAAACAGATTCTTGGGCAACTCTTACCTACGCACTACGAAACAGTTGTCCAAGTTTCATCAGTCGAATCGTGCCAAAACAATGACCTATGTAGAATTGAGAGCATGCAGTACTATGCCAACTTAGAAAACAAATGGGTAACAAAATTAAATAAATCGACCACAACACGCGTAGGATATTGTGTATACGATTGTATTCGTAATGAAAGAAAGCTATTTCTAGGTATTCTGAGTTTAATTAAGAATATGCGTCACAATTATCAGAATCAAGCCCCCCCCCCCCCCCCCCGCGGTAAAGGAATAAACAGATAAACCCATTAAATCTCTGTTTTTCTTAGAATGATTTCGGATTGCTTTTGACAATACCTGTATTCACTTTGCAAAAGGTTATTTTTTATACTTAGTGGGAATTTCCTCTTAGTTGTTTGCGGAAATGCTAACCGTTTGGCAATAAAGCAATGTCGACACATTTCCAA
The DNA here is from genome assembly GCA_963855545.1 of Ethmia dodecea. NCBI lineage: Eukaryota > Metazoa > Arthropoda > Insecta > Lepidoptera > Depressariidae > Ethmia > Ethmia dodecea. The sequence continues at coordinate 5,078,741 of OY979448.1, forward strand.
ATTAATCAGCATTCAATCCGGTGACCAGGATATTTCCGTAACCATACAGCCTTAAGGAATTTAAGTGATTCTTATACCTACTCAAAAGGGTATTTATGCATAGGCCCAATTTGACGAAAAAATATAGGTTACAATCGACGATCGAACTAATAGAATCGCACTAGTGAGAACAAACCATTAAAAGGGTTGCCACAGAATTAGTTATTATGACCACTATTTGGTAAACCTTATATTAAAATAAATAAACTTAAATTAAACAATTCGACGCGTATCCTTTTTTCTATGTATGATCACGCTTTTACAGAGTTATCCAAATTTGATAATTCTTTTTTTATTGGAAAGGGTCCTAAATTGGTCCCATAGGTATAAATAAAAAACACCTACCCTGAGGTTGGGAAAACAGGGGTGATTTATTGTTCACTCACAGATTTTAATGCTGAGTTGTGTAACACAAAAAACTATAAAATAAACATTTTTAACAAAAAATCGAACTGTCAAACAATTAAAAATGGAGTCAACGCCAAAATTTAAGGTAATTTAGTGAACTGTTTTTCATTGATTGAAAAAAGGTTTATTATTAAAACATAATATTTTACAGGATTTTCGACTGTTTAGTTTTTGTTAAAAAGGTTTTATTTTATATTTTCTGTAATAAGATATATTTCATAAATATATATACACAACATACATCAACACGGTCTAGACTCAAAAAGTACTGGCCACATTAAAATCTTTTATACACCAATTTGTTCGTCATTTATCTCGCTTAGTTCCGAATTCAAATTTTCTAAAAATCTTTTGTTTCTGTTGCAAAAAATGTCTTGATGTGTAGGAGAGGGAATTAAATGATCTTTCTTTTTTTTCGTTTAATCTCACAAAATAAAAGTTAGTTCAAATATGGTTTCATTTTTTTCCATAAAATCCTGAAATTGTAGGCTAAGTAAAAGTTTATTTTAAAAAATGGTAGATTATTATATAACGTTTCTCTTTATACATAGATGTTATATAAAACTATTAACACATTATAGTAATTATTTTTAAAAATATCCCTAGACCGTGTTGATGTGTGTATATTGATGAAGGCGTGGGCAATGACCACATATATTTTTGAAAATCTTATTAACTAAGTATTTTTTCTTTTTCTTTCAAGCATCTTTTCTTTTTGTCATCGCTTGTCATAAAATTATTACTATTAGCATAAACTAAAGAGCTGTTACCAACCAGTAAATAATTATAATGTGCGATTTATTTACTGCTTTGCTTTATCGGGAGTCAAATAATAGCCAGCAGGGGTCACGTGATTTATCAATAAACAACATAAGTTATATATACGCCAGCATTGACAGCAGTTGATACGGCAAAATAAATATAAATTGTTATTTAAATATGATATTTTCCTCATTCCTTCTAAAGGTACGTATTTCCCTCGTATCTATCGTACTTACTCAGTAAGACTTATTAAAACGTGCTCAGTCGTATGGCTATACAGTATTTCTTACTTTTTATACAATATGACATTAAGGTTGCTGGAGGTTGAATCTTAAATTTTTATCCACAATATAAGATACCTATATCAATTTTTTTATTTAAAAAGTAATTAACAAATTTTAATAAAAAGTTTCAATGTACAAAAGTATTAAATCTGTATGTCGTACAACCTATGACTTTTACTAACTGTAAGTATTATTAAGTAAAAGTGAGTTAGCTACAGCTCTGTAATGTTTTTGTTGTTCTAAAAAATATATCACTTTTTATTAGAAGCTGACTGAAGTCCTGTCCAAATCCAAGAAGAAAGAAACTTTCAGGTCCAATATTCCAATTTACCGGGCAACCTTTCTACTATCTAAAACATTCTTATAAGAACCACCAATCAGTTAGTTTATCATTTTATAAAAATATATTAGTTTATACAAATAGAGTGTCTAACTGTCTGCGCATACTTATAAAAAGGGACTTAACTTTCTTTTATAAGTAGATGCTAGCTTTTGGCCGGACTCTAAATCTAATTTACCTACTTATGATGATTATGTATTTTATGCCACTATTATAATGCCATTAAATGCATGCAGGCATACTACATGTAGTACTGGTAATAAATTCTCAGTACTTCACTGATAAGGCTTCATTATTGCTGTACTGTATATTTTAATTATTGCTTAAGTATGTAACTATTTTCCATTTACTTATTAATATCACAGAATAGCCAGTTCTAGCCGTTTATTGTCTTGTCTTGTGGCATAACACAAAACATTATAATATAATTTTATCAAAATATAATATAATCATATATCGCATTACTCCGAGAAAGAATTGGTTACATAATGTAATACAAAAAATAAAAGCAGACATCTTTTATTCGTTTATTATCTACTAGCGACCCGCCCCGTCTTCGCACGGGTGCAATGCTAACACTAAAACCTTCCTTTTGAATCCCTCTATCTATTAAAAAAACCGTATCAAAATCCGTTGCGTAGTTTTTAAGATTTAAGCATAGGTACATAAGGATATAGGGACAGAGAAAGCGACTTTGTTCTATACTATGTAGTGATATATTGTCTTAACCTATAATAATATATACTTATAAGTATACATTATTTATTTTTTTACTATTTTTTTTTCATTCTCACTCTCCACAGCATTTTCGCACACTATATACAAGTGTATAAACCAGTTAACGTTACAACTTAAGGCTCCCCCATAAACACACATAAAAAGTATTGCAAATGGTTCCCCAAGATACAGGCCATAAAGCCTAGTTTGGCGACCTTTGGTAACTGTGTCTTATGTGTAAATATGATAGTAAGTATATTGTGTCTTCAATCACTATTTTGTAAATTATGTGAAATAAAGAAATTATTATTATTACTCGTATATCCTAGCAAAGTCCGAGTGCGACGTAATAACTATAACTATAAGAGGCATTACAAAATGTTTTATTTCTCAACCATTTCCGTATTAATATCGCAGTCGGAAGCGAAACAAACGGACCGCATTATTTATCAGTTTACTTTATACACTTAGATCTCATTATTGAATCCGGAATGAGATTGCCAGCAATCTAGGAACTATTGACGTTGTCATACTCAAGATAAGCTACAGCGAACAAGGAAACAATTAAGCAGTAATGTGTTATTGAACTCAACTTCTCGGGTAACGGTCCCGGGAATTGTAAAAAATAGGGGATATAATATAATATATTGAGGGGATCTTCTGGGAAAATACTCACAAAACACTCGAAATAGTATTACAAATTACTTTTTTAACTGATAAGTCAATAACCGATTTGAAAAATTGATTATTTATTTGAAAAAAGGATAGGTATAAGGATAGCTATGTTTTTAGATTGGTTAGATTTATTTTTATAGTTTCTAATTCTTATATCAGCTACATTGAAATGTAGCTGAACAAAATTTTTAAGTTGGTTGTATTTTTTGTTATATTATTTTTAATCCATTTTTGTCGCCGGTGTAGAACATTCTAATTAACTCTAGTCAGTATTCCAGAATCTCATCTTTCACCAATAATTTAACATATCGACGGTTGAAAGGCTATTTGATCTAAGCGACATTTTGTAAAACTTGCAGGAGGACGGTTCAAAGTTTTTTTTTTTGAAAAAAAAATCATAAAAAAGCAACTATTTGATAGACTTTTATTTATTTAATACAGTATATCCCTAATTAAGTTAGGAAGTTTTTTAAGTTACTACTGTTGAAAATTATGTATTATTTTAGAAAATTTATGTTGGTTAGCCCAAAATGCATCAAATTTAGTATTTTTTTGAGATAGGCAAAATGGTTCAAATGCCTACCGTAAATAAAATAGCTGAAAGTAAACTGGCTCAAGCATCGACCTAGAATAATATAATACGAGAGAAAATGAATCTAGTGCCAAGTCATCTGACAGAAGAATATGCCCAATGAGCCGAAGCAACATGATGGTGTTGCACCAGAGTGAAGTAGTTTGATACAGATGCCCATTAGAGGGACTGCAGGATGAAACAAAATGCACCCTTACTAGATTATAGTAGATATTGATGCTTAGGCCATCGTATTTCAGCAGCGTCCATAAGATATTTTTGAGGTTGGTACGGCACTGTATACTATTTTAGACAGTGTTTTGTATATTTTGTATAAAAAAAAACATTTTTGTGTAGAGGAATCATTCAAGTTGTTGATTCAATGTGTCTTGGAGCAAAGTATTAGATAAAGTGGTATAGTATAAACCTTTTTTCTACTAACCTTAACATCTTAAATCGCGGGTCGAAACCCACTAGGGTCACAGCTCGCGGACAAATAATTCAGAAAACTTAACGAATCATATCTCTAACTGGCATGTATCTAATGAACCTTGCTGTTCCGAACATAGGGGGATTCGATTCTCACTATCAGCTAACACAAAAAAGACCAAAGCTAGACGCTACCCACGCCGAACCGACATACCTGGTTATACAAACGCCTTCTGGCACTCAAACCGTCCGTTAGGTTTAAGGGTGTTGGGTGCCTGGATAGCCCAAATGATTCGAAAACACCGAGAGTATATAACAGAAGCATAGGTACCACGACTGCTGTAAACAAATAGGTTCAAACACCAAAAGCAAGGGAAACTTGGTGGAACACAGAACTTAGTAAGCTCAGGCAAACGGTGCGCAAACAATTCCACAGATGCAAAGATTCTAGGCTTCCAGAAGACATGGACCTATATAAAAAAAGAAAGAGCCTATTTACGGATCAAGACCGCACCCTTCGCTCGCTGAAAAACCCAGACAATACATAGTACACTAAATCAGACCGTGTAATAAGTAAACTGCTTCTAGAAACACACTTCCTAGACTGCAGCCTCTCCAAGGACAATACATGGGCAAGTAAGTAATCACACATACCTAATAACCAAGAAAGGTCCAGAGCCCGTACCGTAGTAACAGAGGAACTAATAAAATGGGCAATTACAGCCTTCAAGCCTTACAAATCCGCAGGCCTAGACGGCATCTTCCCTGCCCTACTGCAATGGGGAGTGGATTTCCTCACACCATGGCTTTTCATCCCTTTTTTTTTTTTTTTTTTTTTTTAAGTGGGGAAATCCTTCATTGGATACACACACCACCCCGGGGGGAGTGGTGCGGTTATGCCGGACTCCTACCGGCTAAAACCCCACTGTGTTCCTCCGCTACGCCATAGGGACGTGACCACGGGGAGGCCGAGGCATTACTTCCGCAGCCACGTCGGCGGCCGCCTACCACAACAACTGCGCGGTAGGCCCTCCTCTGTGGGACGGGGGAGTGATCCCTGTCCCGGACGCTCCAAAGGCGCGTGGGAACACCACGCGCGCCTTCGCGACGAGGCCTAACCTGTGGATGGTGATGCCCCCGCATCACCACCCGGGCCTCGTTGGGCGGGGAGGAGGAGAGAACCACAGGCTCTCCTCCTGCGGCGGATTGGGAGAGAAGAGGGGTCCTCCTCCCTGTCCCTCTCCACCGCTCCCTCTCAGGTTTTTTATAGAGGTTTTCCTTCCTCGCGGTCCGGGCGGTTAAGCCAAGACCCCCGGTCCCACGACACTCTGGAAGCGGGATTACGGTGTACCGACGGTGGCCGGGGAGACGCTCCCCCTGGCCTGCTCGGAGGCAGTGCGAGTGCACACCGAGCCCGCCCCTGCCTCTCCACTGTGCCCTCTGCTAATCAGAGGGACACGCGGAGAGACCCCTGTGGTAGTCTTAGCCGCGACTGGCGAACGAACACAGCAACCCTGTGTCCATTCGCCAGCCCCGTTATGGCTTTTCATCCCTAAGCCAGGCAAAACCGATTACACACAACCCAAGGCGAACAGGCCAATAAGTCTGACATCATTCCTACAGAAGACCCTGGAGAGAATCTTGTGACCGAGATATTTGGGACGGGCCCCTTCGGAAATTTCCATTTTTCCGGTCATTGTTAGTTGTTACGCAGGCAAAGATTTGCCTATGCTAATATCACCTACTGCTGCCCTACAGGCGATGGTGGGGTAGCCGCCCCTGCACCTTGTCGTAAGGGAAGAAGCATCCCTAGTGACGTTCAGGCAGGTGTAAAGAGATTCCAGAATCAAACACAAAAAAAACTTAAAAGAGGATGCAATCTCGCGACACCCGGTGATGGCATCACCGAGCGATAGGACCCAGAAAATACACTGTTTCGTAAAATACTACAACGTAGAACTTACAGCAGGTCCAAAAGTGCTAAGGATCTACACTGATGGATCAAAAACCAACATTGGAACTGGAGTTGAAGTCTACTCAGATGATCTAAATAGTAGAATATCCAGACCACTAGGAATGCTCAACACTGTCTATCAAGCAGAATGTGTGGTCAGAGAGGCCAGAGAAGTCACGGATACCCATATCCGTATACTCTTCCACAGTGCCTCAGTCCTTCAATCCTTAAAGAAAAACTAGATCACTTCGAGACTGATATTGGAGTGCCATCATGCACTAGAACACGTTACGGTACTAAACCACAATACAGTGACACTTAAACTGTCACTGGCTGGCGTGGAAACGATGCAGCGTATGAACTCGCCAGGAGAGGTTCTGACACGAAGGCCATCGAACCCGAACCCATTGTACCCATTCCGTTTAACCAGCTTACGAACTGGTTTAGGGAATACACACAAATGCAAGCGGAGAAATGGTAGACCTCAACGCCAGGATGTAGGCAATCCAAGGAGGCTATGCCATCCCTGGACACGAGCTGAGTAAACGCCTTCAGCGCCTGGACAGAGACAGCCTATGAATTGTTTCGGGGACCATCACCGGACACTGCTCACTAAATAAACACCGACACACCTTAGGTATTACTGACAGTCCTCTATGCTGAGCGTGCATCGAGGTGGAAGAAATGGTAGCGCATGTGCTCCTAGAGTGCCCAACGCACTCGAAGAGCACATGCACTACCATCTCTTTGTTGCCCAGATCCGCAAGGAAATTCTTGGAACACTAGAATCCTTTGCGGATGTCCTGAGTAGACTCGGAAGTTTTATCTGCTTCTGTAGGGAGGTGGGCTGGTTGGAATAATCGGCTGCCATGGCTCACTCACGTACAATGGTCCAATTTAGGGACTAAGTGCGGAAACCAAACCCTTAAGATAGAAGAAGGTGGTATATCACCCTAAGCCTTTCGCAGTTCCTTTAATGTTAACAGCTGACTGACGCGTCCGCGCGGGTAGGTGAGATATTCGTAACGGATACTTACACAGCGCGCGCAATAAATTGAACTTATAATTTTTACTTTTTTATACTCCCAAGCGACTAAGGAGTAGCTAATCTCATAATTTATTGGACGGCCTATGTGTTAAAACCGATTTGATAAAATAATGGAAATGCCAATTTTACGTATACTGAATTGAATCAAAATGTTTCAAATGCCATAACACTAATGAGATATTTAGGTAAAAAAAGCCGAAGTGACATCACTCATTATCCTTAATAGAGGATAAATGGGTCAACAGACTTATTTAATTCATAGAACTTTATGCAAAATGGTTCAAGCGACACGCTTTTTTATTGTAGTTGAATGCAAAATGGGCCAAACGACATAGCTTATTATTTTGGTTTAATGCAAAATAGGCCAAACGACGAAACCACAACCATGGCGAAAAAGCCAAATGCCCTAAGTCATCGAGTCCTCAAATTTGTCTAATTTTGTGTCGTATAGATCAATGAGCTCAGAAATGAGGCCTGTTTTGCTGTGGGTGCTAAGCGCCAAAAAAGTTGTCAAAAAAATTTGAAACCTGATTCAAACGACGGAGAAAAATTTGCTGATTCCGAATATGTATATAACTCAATATCGAAAAAAATGTCGCTTAGACCAATTAGCCTTTCAACCGTCGATATTATATTCGCTCGGGCGCGGGCGGTCCGATGTATTCTTTGTATTACGTGTTTCCCACAAACTTTTTTATTATTTTTTCTTGATTTTTTGCATTAGAAAATATATTTGTTTAGAAGACACCTAAAACCTACTGTGGCAAAAATTTGCTGCAGGTTTAACTGTTTGTACGACTTGAAACTTTGTTAAAATTATTGCTTTTGATTGTCATATAACTTCATGAAATTGTATTGTAAGTAGTTCCGGTTTTTGTGGACACAATGACGGAAATAGGAGTTCCGCATCACTAACCATGCTTTACAATGGCAGCATTAGATATACACACACCGGCACAATTAGCGGAACAGAAAAAAAAAGGAGAAAAAAGAGGGAATTTAGAACAATGAATGTAATTTTTAAACAATATATTATTTAAAATGAAACAACAATTAAATTAACATGTTTTGACATTCATTTGTAACACCATACTTAAAATTTTATAAAAATAAAAATTAAATTAAACAAAATGCATTTTTCTTCGATTTTTAATTATAGAGAAACAGCAGAAAATTCAAGATTTTCCAAAGTTTAACAACAATTTCAATGACTGTTCAATATCGAGTGTTTCCTCCTCGTGCTCTGATGAGGGTTTCCATCCGTCTGGGCATGCTGCGGATGATGTTATCAATGGTTTCTTGGGGCAACCTCTGCCATTCTTCAAGTAATGCGTTTCGCAACTCGTTGAGATTATTGGGAGGGGGCATTCTTGACTTTACACTCCTCTTTAGCAAGTCCCAGACGTGTTCTATAGGGTTCATATCGGGGGACCGTGCTGGCCACTCCATCACCGTTATACCAACATGGTTTAGGTATGTCTGTACTGTGCGAGCACTGTGAGCCCGAGCATTATCCTGCATTAGAATGAAGTTGTTACCAATAAAGGGGGCAAATGGCACAACATGTTCTTCTAAAATCTCCCTGATATACCGATCAGCATTCAGATTCCCGCCATCGACCACTACTAACTCCGTACGAGCTCCTAAACATATTCCTCCCCAGACCATAATTGAACCGCCGCCATATGCAACTGTATTTTCAAAATTAGACTGGATATACCGTTCTCCTTTGCGTCTCCATACTCGCTGCCTTCCATCAATTTGATTTAACATAACTCTGCATTCATCAGTAAAAAGAACCTGTCCCCAGTCGTCGAAGTCCCAATCACGATGTTCACGACCAAAGTGTAGACGGTTTGTGCGATGATGTCTCTCAAGTTTTGGGGCTTTGGCGGGCACATACGAGCCTATACCCACTTCTTCGAATCTTCTACGAACTGTCCGCTCACTCATCCTTACTGCTCGTACCTCTTCCAGTAAATTTCGAGCCTGCACCGCCGTTAGTCTCGTGTTCCGTCGGACTTGAAGTTGGAGAAAACGGTCATCCCTCCTTGAAGTACACCTTTTCCGGCCTTGTCCTCTCCTTCTCACTAGAGCATTCGTCAATCTGTATCGTTGGATGCTACGATAAATCGTTGATAACGATCGACGAAGGCTTCTGGCAATCGATCTGTAGGTTTGACCATTTCTCCTCATTTGATCTGCCCTAATGATTTCTGATGGCGTTAAATCAGGCATAATTAGATGCTCGTAAATTATCAATATGCGAAAAAACTCAAAAGCCTCAAAAACTGCAATTCAAAGCTTTTCAAATGGAATTCACGAACCTTCTAAAAACGGACAAGCGGTGGAAAAAATGAATCAATGAAAATTAAAACAAAAGAATGAAAAAAAGGGCAGTCGCTTAGTATTCCATTTTTAAATTAAAACCCAAATTTAAAAAAAGCTTGTTTAGCCGGCCAGTAACACGCAAAAATGCGTAAATACTCCCTTTTTTTTCTGTTCCGCTAATTGTGCCGGTGTGTGTATTTATTACTTGCTGCATACCGCTTTTCTACCTAATCTATCGCGTACCTACCAGTGAAAGAATTTTCTTCAACAGATCAATAGTTCCAGAAATTACCTTCTACAAAAATACTTAGAAGCAATACTGTTTATAATTTTAGTTCAGGTAGGTTCAATAGAAGTGTAGATAATTTACATTCGTAAAGTGAACAAATTCGTGTTTCAATAACTGCTATTAGGTCAATCACCGTCCGTGGGTTACGAAGAGTACCTACCTACTTGTGTATTAGTAACTAAGTAGTTAGGTTGTAATTAGTAGGTAATTTTCACTTGTAGAAAACGTGGCACACGTAAAAAATAAATGGGACATTCATTATGTAAGTATTTTACGATGGATGGTTCTTTAATTTGGTTCTTAGAGTACCTACTCTATTGTAATATCTTGATTTGTACCGATACCTATACGTCTCCATAAAGTTAAAAATAAATTATTGACTTAGGTACCTACACAAATGATTATTCATACCTCATACCAACGAGTACATTAACTAATTAGCAAGTATTATTTTTACATCAAAAGCCCTTTTTATTTGCCTCAGATTTTCCCGTTACATAAATAGATTCGTGCTCGTGAAATCGCTTAGAAAATGCCTAGCAATTAAATTAATAACCTATTAGCGCTATCAGTAACTGACCTTACTAACACCTTGGCCGCTTTACCCACTAGCTGGAAAAACTTGTGATCGTGTAGAACGCCCGGGCGCTTAGAAAAAAGTTGCGTGATGCCGTTCATTTGTTAGCGACAGTAGGGTATCGATTACAGGTTTTGGGAAGACGAGTAGGGCCACCATTATATTTTAATAGTCAGGGACTTAAAAAAGTACAAGTCCAATTATTTTTATAGGTACTAAGAGATACTACCTGTTGTTGCGGCTATAAATCACATGGAATAATTATAAATTGTAACGCTTAAATGTATACCAGTTTAAAAAAAATCAAGCCACATTTTTTTGCAATCCAGTAACTTCCGCGAATATAGTAGGTATACCGCTAATCGTTAAAGTACTTTTACAATCACTGTGTAGTTCACAACTTATTAGACGGCCAAGGGTTTTTGTTCCTTGTTTTTTTTTTGCAAAATTTAACAAAAGCACTCAAACGTTTCATTTTCAAGAATTTGTCTCGTGCAAGTTTACGGGATGTTACATCATTCGCGCATTCACGTGACTCGCGTGTTAGAATGATGATTTTTTTTTACAATATATCCACTGCTGCGTGTGTATGGAGAGTCGTGAAATTAATACTTGTTTATCAGCTAATGTTGAGCGTTTGTCCTGAAGGTCTCGTGGGAAAGTATATTATAGTTGGGTCCTACTCGCATTCGCGTATCGCAGGCATCGTGTTGTGCCCGATGTTGGCTTGGAATGCATCTTCAACTGTTGTTTTGGTTTGATATACGATCACAGCCGTTATATTTTTGTTGGTGCTAACCTGAATTGCTAGGTGTTCTGCTGGACTTTTTGTAAATAAATAAATTTTGTTTTATAATACAAAACTCGTTACTTTCAGAGAAAGTAATTAATCAAAAGAAGAAATAATAATAAATAATTTAAGAAGAAGAATTCAAAGAAGTAATTTTAAACATAAAAAAATCGATTACCCTCATATTAGGTTTTGCCAATCGCCATGTTTAGGTGAAAAAAGCAGCCTGGTCAACAGTGATAAACTCACATTTTATTCAAACCAACACTGTTTCCGCAAACTTTTTTTTTTTTTCTCAACCCTAAAATTAAATTTAATTGACATTCTCAATATGCTCAAAAACAAGGAAAACTCAAGGTTATGACGTAAATTCGTGATAAAATTGCGTCGTAGTTTAAATAGGAATTTAGTCGAGAGTAACTTGTACCCACTGCGCCATTTTTATTAAACTTATGATTATGATTTCGACACTCTTTTTATCCTATCCTATTAAATACATACCTACTTAAAAGTATTAATACAATATATAATTATTTGAAATTTAAAAACGGCCCTATCGATTTCGATATAATTAGGTACAGTATATTTTGGGATGCCGCTAATTTGTTGTCAGCTAGATTTTATGACCGGAGATTTTCACGATATTTAAACTGTGGCACACCTATATAAATTAGATTTGTTTTTCAATAAATAAATGAATTTCTACAAAATAGATAAAATTTCATCTAAATACTTGCGAATCTGACATTTTGCGAATCCGTCATTTTGCGAATCCGTCATTTTGCTAATCTGACATTTTGCGATGGTTCCCATTTATTTTTTACTTAATTAACTACTTTAGTACTTCCTTAGAAATATTACTATTTCCTTATCGAAATATGTGAATGGATATGTTATATTTTTTATTAATGTAGTACCTACCTACGTATCTACTTGTAAAAGGATTGACTATGTTGGGAATAAAGAAAAAAATAAGCAACCACGATTAGGTACCTGTATTGCGTTGGTTTTTCTCATATAGCATAGGGTGACTATGATTTATCGATTAACATAGACAGTCCTGAACTTAAGTTTTTATTGTAAGCAGACGACATTATTTTAACTAAGTATATACTACATACTTACTTACATAGTAATAAAATAAGTAAATTGTTAAATACCGTATTAAATGTTTTTGTACATAAGAACAACTAAAGCAAAAACCTGAAAACATCTCAATTAGGTATTTAAAACTTTATTTTTCAGGAATATCTAATTAAAAGTGCATTTTATTTTTCGGTGACGCTTTGGTCTGTCGTCGCCATTGTTCCGTGACGACAAGGCCGGCTGATGTAACAATCGTGCAGCTTGCACCAGCGTCCAGCACGGTCAACAACCTTGCATGCGTCTTGAGAACTCGCGAATCTTGGCTAACACGTGCCCAGGCCTAGAACAAGGAATGCACGCTATTTACGTCTGTGTATGTACCTTGGTTTAACGTACTACCATACCAAAATAGAATGGAAGAAAAGCGTAGATACCTGGTATCTGGTAAAGAGACGAGTATCTACCTACTTGTTATTGTATATTAGAGATAGAAATAAATAGGTATTCTTAGTAGTCATTTTACCATAGAGCAGCGATAGCCCATTGGTTAAAGAGCCCGCTTTTCATTCGCGAGTCGCGGGTTCAAATACTTACATATTTATCATTATCTTGACGGTGAAAGTAAACATAGTGAATAAAGCCACAGGCCAAAGAATGAATTCTAACACATGTGGGCGGCCCGGCGATGGGCTCACCACCCTATCACATTTAGGGGTCCAAAGAATATACTGGTGAAATGTGGGTATTTCCAGAAATGGAATAAGAGGCATGAGACATTTTATTTTATTTATTAATTTTAATGCTAAAAATTCATTATTAAAATTGCCAGGAAGATTAAAAAAGATAGAATCAAAAGCATAATATTATTATCTAACTACCTACTTTATGTTATGTATACTTACTTAGTGAAAATATAATCATATCTAAGTATGTCTAGTTGGTAAGTAAGTATAAGTTTGACTGTACAAATCTAACAGCTGAATTCCTATTTTAATTAAAACCACAGTAAGGTAGTACCCGATATACCTACTATGATATCTGTATGAAATGGAAATTAATGACGACATGTTTTATCAACATTATCGATAAAATATGTGTCACTCCCTATCAGAGATTGTCGACATCTAAATGGAAAAATTAATGTAGGCTCGGGCATTCCTCTATGGGTCAGGGGACATAATTGAAAGTGTTGAACTACTGATGTAATGAATTAACCTGTTGCGGCAGACTGAGCGACCTATAGGGTCAATTATGTTGTGTCCATATTGTGCGGTCATTTTGCCTCGATGACCATTAGATTAGATTTAAGGAGCGTTCATATAGGACGACCGCAATCTGTTCCTTACATATCTGAACCTTTTTACAGAGATAACGCCTCTGGTCTAGTCACCTGAAGCCTCGGTTTTTGTACAGTTTACCTACTATACCCTTCAACCGAACTTTATGAAAAGTAGACGTTCCATTATGGGCCTGCACATTGTACACCAGCGTGAAAAATAAAGAAAAATCTAGTGATTAACAGAAAAATATTTTAAAAAATCATTTCCATCTATTTAACTTGCACAAAAGTAATTAAACTTCAATGGATCCGCATGAAATCATATTGAAATAATACTATTTCTAACTTCTTCAGCCCAATTTCCAAGTGTAATTGTGAATAAGGTCGAAATTTTTTTTTGTCGCCGCGACGCTAGTTTAATGAAAATTAAAGTTTATTGTACAACGAAACTAGACAAATATGAGCAAAATCATGAATAAAACTATAGTTATTTTATTTATATTTATCTATAAAACTGGTGTACATGGTGCAGGCCCAGTCTCCATAAATTCCTGAAACGTGTCCTTTTTACTTTTAACCCAGAAGTCGCGGGCAAATGATATTTGAGACTAATATTCAACTCTTTTTTTAAAATATTTATAAATAAGTAAATATATTGTAAGTAGTTAGAATTTTCTATCAATCGGTGTATTCCAAGCTATATAATGTACATAATTAATTAGTTTACAAAACGGTCACAAGAAGTACTTAGGTATTATTATGAGCTTTCTCATCGTCAAGTCAATTCCTTATGGCCCGCAAGGAGAGACCTCTTAGGTACGGTCCTCTATCGTGAGACTGTTTACAAGAATAAGCACAGACGTTTGCAATTTTTTGTAAATAGGATTATAGTAAGTTTTATAAACTCACTGGTACATGCCAGGATTCCCCGTGGTGTCAGTAGTACCATCGATTTGTACCATTGATGGTACAAGTGACACCGGAGCCTCACTGAATATCATCATATGAAGCAGGCTCTATAACCGTAAGGCTATCACTATCTACTTAAATGTTTATAAATATATACAACGCGTAACAGAAAAATCACAATTCTTCATACACCCCAATTAGTATGTTAATATAAAAAAATATGATGCAGTCGAACTTTATTTGTGTCTAACCAATTTTCTTAAATATCGATTAATAATAGGACGATTTCCATAGAAAGCACTAAACTCAGCTACGATAGGAAATTCATTTTTTGAAAAATTTAACACATGTTAAAAATAGCTGAAATCGAATAAGTAGTCGATATTGAACAAACTAATTTCAGGAATTGCGCCTATTCTGTTATATGTATGTATACATGTTGTATATACTTAGGTAAGTAGTTGATATAAGAAAACCATGTTTTATAAACAACAGAGATTTTCCTTTTCCTAAAAATAAAAAAAGTTATTTTTTTATTTTTATAATTAACAACTTTTTTATTAATACAACACTGTCTTCGAATTTTAAGAATAGTTTTAAATAGCGTAGGTAGGCGGTAGTTATTATTAATTTGCCTCCCGACGCACTCATAAATTGATTACCTACTTATTATGACAAAGTTATGACGTAAGATCTATTCCTCGAACTTGCTCTTAGTTCAATGTCAAACAAAGCTTTGCTGTAGTAGGTACCTATGTTTAGTGTCTGGCCCGTCAAATCTGGCGACCAGACATTGGCCTCGCAAAGTAGTTACCTACCTACCACCTACGCACAACCAACTTCTTCCTGCAGTTTTGCGTACCTACTCAAAGGGTACCAATTGCCAACTGACCCAGTAACTAGGCTCCGCTGTCTGACCGTCCGTTCGTCTGTCATAGAGCTGTACCTATCTTTGAACCGTACCGGTCAAGCCGCGTAATCGGAAAACAATAGGATTATCTATTGTAACAGATCACCTGCAGTAGGCTGCTGCACACATTTCAAATTTTCAGTGTGTATTATTACGTAACGCCGATATATCAAAAAATAACAATAAAAAGGGAGACACACACGAGAAACGTTATTTTTAATTGTACTGTATTAGGGAACCCTTTGTGTGCGAGTCCGATTCGCACTTGGTTTGGTTTATTTGCTCTCCGGCCGGTATTTATTAGTAGGTAATGCCACAGTTTAACAATAGGATTGTTGATTAATAAATTCCGATGCGCTGGCGCCTGCAGACGTGACAATCTATAATTTGATACATTTTGCGTTTGCAGCGGATGTAAACAACCTCCAGATGTCATTCAACATTGTTATGTAATTACTGTGTTATTGTTATTAAGAGTTTGAAGTCAATGGAGTGGTCAATAAACGTCTATAATTATTTGGATTATGTCTTGCGTATTTCATTCCTTTCAAGACTACAAGATAATATAAGTACCTACTTACTAAGCACGACTGACGGCAGGCACGTAGTCATGGTGTTAAAATTTTTTGGGATTCTTCATATAACTACACGCTTCCATCATTTTATTGTTAAACTGGCTGCAGCCAGCGATTCCGTACTGAACATTAGGTTAGTTATTCCCTACTATTTTGTAATGATCATGGAATGAATACGTACTTATTATGTAAAGTTTTTTTTTTGTAGCATTGTTTTGTTGACCCCAATGAAATAAAACAATCCGTATCAGTCATCATTATTATTTAATGAATCCATTATTTACAAAAGGTTTCGGTGGACATCATCAACGATTTAAGCTTGTATCGTAACGCAAGCGATGCGCTGAATTGCGTGATAAATAATTAAATTAGGTAATTGTTCTCACCCACTCGCTATAAGTGCTATAGCATAGAAAATCATTGTGTCTACAAAATTTACGAACAACTTTGTTGTTCCAATTAAAACAGGCCTTTATTATTATTGTTATACTAATAATTAAAAGAAAATATACATGTTTATATGCCTAAGTTACATTAAATTGTACAAGCTTCTCTTTGATTTCTTGTTATCTACAGTTAAATAGCCAATCGAGTTGTAAAACAAAAGTTGTACACACATTATGCTAATAAGATTGGTTGATTTTCTAACTTGTAAAAGAAAGGGTTGTTCCCAATTCGTCCATCGAATTAAATGATTTGTTAGTTCCGATATTGGAACTCCCATGTCCTTCACTTTTAGATTTTGTGTAATAAATCGCATTTAAGGTTCTGTTTGAAAATAAAGAGCAGCACTTGATTAACATCATGATAATTTTTTAGGAGCATTAATTCGAGTTATTTTTCAATCAAATAGCTATATTTCTCGCTTGCAAATTAAATGTCATCTATTATTGACACAGGGGGTCCTGTTGTCATAAAAATAAGAAACTGACATAATATGTGTCACATTTTAGATGTCAAAATAAGTCTAAGTTCTTGCCATGCCAAAGGATTTACGAAGGTTTCTCAACAATTGATATTTATTGTATGAAAGTAATCATTGAATACCTGCCTTTTGTTTATGGCTGTTGCTAGTCGTCCGCTAATTGGATGAATAAATGTAATTATTTGTCCGTGTAGCGGATTAATAAAATTATTTAGTCGTCCGGTAAAACGGATATAACTAGTTGTTTAAAGAAAATATTTATTTTGGGTGGACGAAACGGGACTAACCCTAAGGAAATAGATTTGATGACAGATTTAAAAAAAACTGAATTGCGCTGTTTCGAAAATGTCATTAAAGATATTGTTTGTGTCAACGAATGTTAACTTAAGTATGTACTCGTATTTATAGGAAAGAACATAATTATATTTCTTTTTGACACTGCATCTATAGCAATAGCATAGGTGAGTTATTTTTTCCTCGCCCACTGTAAAGTACTCCTACCCGTCGCGCAACACTTCTGCGAGATAATTTATGGGTCACTTATAGTTATAGTGCGCCCGCGAGAACTGCGGGAACCCGCTGTGTGACCGCATAATATTATAATTTGGTTATGGATGTAAGTTCAGCGCTGTTCAATTTTCATTTTAAATCTGAATATACACACACCGGCACAATTAGCGGAACAGAAAAAAAAGGGAGTATTTACGCATTTTTGCGTGTTACTGGCCGGCTAAATAAGCTTTTTTTAAATTTGGGTTTTAATTTAAAAATGGAATACTAAGCGACTGCCCTTTTTTTCATTCTTTTGTTTTAATTTTCATTGATTAATTTTTTTCCACCGCTTGTCCGTTTTTAGAAGGTTCGTGAATTCCACTTGAAAATCTTTGAATTGCAGTTTTTGAGGCTTTTGAGTTTTTTCGCATATTGATAATTTACGAGCATCTAAGTATGCCTGATTTAACGCCATCAGAAATCATTAGGGCAGATCAAATGAGGAGAAATGGTCAAACCTACAGATCGATTGCCAGAAGCCTTCGTCGATCGTTATCAACGATTTATCGTAGCATCCAACGATACAGATTGACGAATGCTCTAGTGAGAAGGAGAGGACAAGGCCGGAAAAGGTGTACTTCAAGGAGGGATGACCGTTTTCTCCAACTTCAAGTCCGACGGAACACGAGTCTAACGGCGGTGCAGGCTCGAAATTTACTGGAAGAGGTACGAGCAGTAAGGATGAGTGAGCGGACAGTTCGTAGAAGATTCGAAGAAGTGTATAGGCTCGTATGTGCCCGCCAAAGCCCCAAAACTTGAGAGACATCATCGCACAAACCGTCTACACTTTGGTCGTGAACATCGTGATTGGGACTTCGACGACTGGGGACAGGTTCTTTTTACTGATGAATGCAGAGTTATGTTAAATCAAATTGATGGAAGGCAGCGAGTATGGAGACGCAAAGGAGAACGGTATATCCAGTCTAATTTTGAAAATACAGTTGCATATGGCGGCGGTTCAATTATGGTCTGGGGAGGAATATGTTTAGGAGCTCGTACGGAGTTAGTAGTGGTCGATGGCGGGAATCTGAATGCTGATCGGTATATCAGGGAGATTTTAGAAGAACATGTTGTGCCATTTGCCCCCTTTATTGGTAACAACTTCATTCTAATGCAGGATAATGCTCGGGCTCACAGTGCTCGCACAGTACAGACATACCTAAACCATGTTGGTATAACGGTGATGGAGTGGCCAGCACGGTCCCCCGATATGAACCCTATAGAACACGTCTGGGACTTGCTAAAGAGGAGTGTAAAGTCAAGAATGCCCCCTCCCAATAATCTCAACGAGTTGCGAAACGCATTAGTTGAAGAATAGCAGAGGTTGCCCCAAGAAACCATTGATAACATCATCCGCAGCATGCCCAGACGGATGGAAACCCTCATCAGAGCACGAGGAGGAAACACTCGATATTGAACAGTCATTGAAATTGATGTTAACCTTTGGAAAATTTTGAATTTTCTGCTGTTTCTCTATAATTAAAAAATCGAAGAAAAATGTATTTTGTTTAATTTAATTTTTATTTTTATTAAACTTTAAGTATGGTGTTACAAATGAATGTCAAAACATGTTAATTTAATTGTTGTTTCATTTTAAATAATATCTTGTTTAAAAATTACATTCATTGTTCTAAATTCCCTCTTTTTTCTCCTTTTTTTTTCTGTTCCGCTAATTGTGCCGGTGTGTGTATAATAAATAAATACTCTGAGCCAATAATACTGCACGTAAAAAAATATAAATTTTAAATCGTGATTTTAAAGTCACTTAAGAATGAAATAAACACTTTAAACTTCCATATTATTACAGACGCTGTGTGTTATATATCATATTAGACACGATTTATTATAATTTGAACTTTACTCGACTAATTTTAAAGTTCATCCAATATGTTTCAATTAAAATATCCTCATTAGCTCATTACATCACCGTTTTAATTCCTAAATAATTTTCATTCTTAAAAACATAATAACACTTTTGGTTTTTACGTAAAGCTATAACAACAGTAACATTACTCATTAACTTTCTGAATAATAATACAATTTTATACATTTTGTAACTGCACACCAGTTTACACTAAAACTTACGAACGAAATATCCACAATATTTTTAATTATGGGCATACCACTGATTAATATAGAATAGTTTATAATAAAATACAGGTTGTTACAAAGGAAATATTTTTAATAACATTTCGTGTAATCATTATCACATAATACCTTTTTCTAATTCCTAAGTTTTCACATTCCTATACATTCATTATTCTAAACTTAATACAAAATTATGCAATTTACCGACAGAAAAATATCTATGACAAAAAAATATATGACTTTACTCTGGATATACATAACTTACTCGTATGTACACTCTACAAGACTGGCAAGTATATAAAGCCTTATGATTCCTTCACGCCTCATGATGAGTCCAGTTTATGGTATTGAATGATGCATAAAAAATTGACTGCGTTGCTTTACTCAGTCCTACCTAAAATATTAATATATAAAGTCACTTAAGTATTTACAGAAGAGTTGTTCATCGCAATGGCACACAATAGATTGAAAGTTCTATAGAAAATAAGCAATGAAGGGTGTGATTATTTTCTGTTAGAGTTGTACTTATTTTACCCTTAACTTCGAGACAAAAATCTCTAATCACAATTCGATCATTTAAACCGTGAATACAAACTGTAACGTCCTGTATAGTCAGTTTATAAAATGTCTCTCAAGATAAGAATAGCTACGAAAAAAGCCAAGCTCAAAAATGTTTGCTTAACCTAGCGTTTAGAAAAGCGTAAAATGTATCTACGTAACACACACTAATATAACACGTAGAACTCTCATGTTGAAAGAAAATAATGATACTGATGTTTGTCACTACAATTCACTCGTTCATTGTCTGCGAGCACGAGCAAGAGGAATTATTAAATTTAATATTTTATTAATTTACTGGAGCAAGAAGTTATAAATGGCTGCTCTACTATCTGACCGTGAACCTTATCTTTGTGTAGCTTCATGCGATATGGTTATAACCTCAAATCCAACGTTTTGTCCTAATTCGATCCAGGCTTTGACCCTATAAGCCGCAAGATAGTAGTACAAGATAACTCGACAAAATTGTGTTGAGAGAATTTCGAAAATCCCTAACTATCTCAGTGCTTATTTACATCTGTGCAATGGTTATTTATCATTCTACTATTTACATTGGTTTTAGTTAGTAAGTGAAAAAATCGACAAAATATAGGATCTTTTTCACACAACAAGTTTGAAACTTTCAAGATATTTTAAGAGTTGTGTGATATAATTTATTGTCCGTTTTAAAAAGGAAAGTTATGCGTTAAGAAAAAAGGGGGACAGGTAGAATATACTTTCTAATTTTAATTACTTCGCCCCTAAGTACGACGTAAGTACTATTATTGCTGTTGACCTCTTTGGATATTATTATAAAAACTAATTTCGGTTCTTCATGAGTATTGGTTAGATGATTTCATCGTAGCAAGTTTTAGGTACATCGATACTATTGACGTTAGCACCACGACAAGATATATGGCACGTTGGAATAAAAAACTTTAAACCTATCACGAAATGCAAAGCGAATGTATACGCTATATTGCTTGCAGTCAATTCAGGGTAACAATGCAATGCTCTTATTTGTCATTAAATTTTCATTTATTTATGGTAACTTCATTAAACGTGTCATCATTTTTCTATTTAAAAATTAGAGGCATAATGGTTTATTTTCGCAGTCATTCATCGTCTATATACAATACTATTATACAATTTTCCTGAAAATAAACTGTTATGTCAGTAAAAGTATAATGATAGCGATTTCAAGAAATCTTTTAATACAATGTCCTCTTATAATGAGATCGTATAATTTAATAATGCTATCAAATGACACTGTGTAAAAGACATTTCGAAATCGATCACATAATACAAAGATACAGGTATGTAACGTTCTTTTCACTATGTAATTATTTTCAAATTTTTACATGATTTATTCAAACTTACTGACACGGGCTTATAGTATTATATTTATTAAATAAGGCTAGATGATTAAGAACCCTTAATTAATTAAAATTAATTATTTAGTTCATTGGAGGCCACAAGGAACGCTCCAAATTAGCGTGGAGTGTTCGCTCTTTGTTGCAATACTAATAAAAAAACTTACTTTACTGCCATCCATTTCGTCGTATTTTTTATACTGATAAAGTTAACCTATATCTTTACAGCCAGCTTCCCCTTTAAAAATGTTGATGATGTAATACATGGAAAATATTTACTTAAGACACGACTATGAGCGACACTGCTAGGTGTGATATCATAATAATTAATTGCCATGTCAGTTGTACTTCTAAACCTCTTGAGATATACTTATTTGTTTTGATCATCCGTGACCTTCTTCAAAACCACACACTGTATCTTTGTACGAGCGTCCTGCGATATCGTATATCAGGGGATTGTTGTCTATTTACAACCTTAATCGCAATCAGCTTTATTTTGACGTACAGTGCTTCTGAAATATATTATTACTGCTAGTGTATAGAACACGCGATGGACACGTTATAAATTTATATAAATAAAAATCAATGGCTAAATGTGTAAAAAAGCGGAAACCGCGAGGGGAACGCCGCTGTGCGCCTGCAAGTGACAAATAAAGACGATTCCGATTGTAAATAAACACTGCCGGGCGCTTGTTAGTGTCAAATAAAAAAGATTGCGATTCCGATTGTAGACAAACAATAAGAGCGGGCGAGTTTTTTCATACACTTTGTAAATCGGCGCAGAGCTTTCAAGTGGCCTCGTTCGAGCCACAAGCAAATATATGAAAAAACTCGCCCGCAGCTTGAGGTCGCGATTAGTGGCTCAACGAAAAGTACTTAACTCCGCCTTCTGTACTTTAGAATTATTATATACGAGCAGCGCCCCATCGGTTTAACCCGCAAGTTCCCGTTCCCGTGGGAATACGGGGAAAAATATAGCCTATGAGTTATTCTGATGTATAAGCTATATAACTTAAAAGTTTCATCAGAATCCGTTCAGCAGTTTTTGCGTGAAAGAGGAACAAACTTTCGCGTTTATAATATTATTAGGATTCTGTATACAAAATGTATGACTAAACTCGTCCGCAGCTTGTGGCCACCGCTCAACGTGCCCGCTCTTATGCCCCTTTTTACACGTACCGGTTTCCGCCGGTCCGGCGGCGAAATGTATGGCCGATTGCCCGGTTGCCCGCCAGTACGTATGAAAGCGAACGTACATGGCCATATACTTCGCCGCCCGCCGGCTACCCGGCAACCGATACGTGTGAAGAGGGCCTATGGCTATGTTCGCTTTCATACGTACCGGCGGGCAACAGGGAAACCGGTACGTGTGAAAAGGGGCTAAGGCCCGGGAGTGGTTTAGAGCACGCTCTCCCGCTGCGAGATCTCGTCGTAGGAGGGCGGGTCGGAGGGCGAGGCGGCCGTCTCGGTGATGGCGGGAGGGCGCGTGGCGAGGTGCGCGCCCATCGTGATGGGAGTGTCCTCGGGGTCCTCTTCGTCGCCCTCCTCTAAGTCCTCGTCTATGGGCGTGAGGACGTCCATCGGTTGCTGGACTTCTTCCTGTTTTCTGTAACACGGTGGTTGTTTGTATACTTGGTACCATCGGCGGGCCTGTGGGCTCAGTTGGTAGTTCTGTTTTTGAATTTTTTTATTTCACATAAAATAATTATTACGGTTGAGACGCGTTATATTAAAATTATCGTAATAGTTTTACACACACTTTCCGGCTAAAGCACCTAAAGTTTACAAAAATGGTAGTAACCCTTCTTTCTAAGCCTGAGGTCGCGGGTTCGATTGTCACTCGGGGCCAACATTTGTGTACATGAATATGTCTGTTGGCTTCGTGTCTGGATCT
Organism: Ethmia dodecea; assembly: GCA_963855545.1. Classification (NCBI taxonomy): domain Eukaryota; kingdom Metazoa; phylum Arthropoda; class Insecta; order Lepidoptera; family Depressariidae; genus Ethmia; species Ethmia dodecea. The sequence continues at coordinate 5,102,083 of OY979448.1, forward strand.
TAAATATTTGTTTTAAGTATGTCTATCAGTTACTTAGTACCCATAGTACAGGTTGTGGCTAGTTTGGGACTAAATAACCGTGTGAATTGTGTCCCACAATTTATTTACATCGCATGTCGCAGGTTAATTGTAAACGCCGCGATACTATAATTCTGCGATTAAAATATTATTTTTTTGCGGACTTATGTCTCCATCTAATCGTTCTCTTCTCTATGATATTACTAGATTAATTTTTCACACAGTGTAAAGTGTGTCTTTTAGTTTTTTATTTCCTTTTTTTATCTATATTTTATTAAGTAAAAATATTTCGATAAAATAATCTTCACCTGCGGAACAGAGGAGCAGCAAACGACGTCAGCGTCGAAGCGAGGAAGAAAGCGGAGGCCATGTAGAAGGACGCGTCGTAGTTCTGGGTGGCGTCATAGACGGCGCCAGCCAAAGGCGAGCCCACTATGGCCGCCGCGCCACGGAACAGAATCAGCAGACCGAAAGCATTCGTCAGCTTGTCCAGCCCAAGGAGGTCCACCAGGATGATTGACGTTAGGGATATGTAGCCCGCTGTCAATAAATTCAATTCATTTATTCTTGTAGGTAAAACAAAGTTACACTTAGAAGTACCCTCTTTTTAACAGTTATATTCGGACAATAAACTACTGTTACACTGTCACAAGGCCAACCTTGTTACAAATGTTACAGAATCAATTCAAGCTGAACCCGTCAGCTATAAAGATGCAGACATCTTGTCCGTCCGTCGGAATCTGGTGCGTAACTGGGAACATCTTTCATTAACTATGTGTCTGATGGGATTTGGAAAATGACGACTCTTGAAAAACTTTCATCCACTATATAACCCCTTAGGGGAATTGGTTCACAAGTCCTTTCACTGCCTTTATAAAAGGAAATTCTGAGCAAAATATTATGCTTCTAGACACACCGGTATAGGCTGTGCAATGTCTGTCTTTCTATATTACTAAATGCACCTTTAAAAGTAATGATAAAAATGTTATATGCCGATAGTGGACCCCTTCCGGTAATAAAACTCTTTTAAATTAAGCCTCTACTTTATTTTATTTTGTAAAACTTACAAATGGCAATCCCGAAGGCGATGGCGACCGCTATGTAAGCGCCGTATGAAGCACAGAAAGGAGTCACCCCAACGGATATCTGCAAAGACCATAATTTAAGCCTTATTTATTTTTAACAAAACATATTTCAGATTTGGTTGATATTGAATACCAAACTATATAATGAATTCAAAATGAAATTCCTTCAGAAGAAAATCTGCTTTCAAGAAAACCATGAATACACTTTCTAACAGACTACAAAGAAGGAGGAGATCTCAATTCGAAGAGTATGTTTTTATGTTAGATTTAATAAATGTTATGTTTCAATAACCAAACGCCAAAACTTTTGTTATGCATAGTGATAGTGGCGTCTCGCAGGCTAGTGTGACGTCACAAGGAAATATATGTCAAGATAGGTACCTACTAATGAAAGGTAATCAATGACAGACAAAACTATTACGCTGTGACGTTTTAGAAAATCCAGACTATTGTTGTCGATACGATAAAAAAAAAAAGATGTGTGGCACTCGGGGACTGCCGCAGTAAAGCTATTGCATAGCAATTTGTATCAACAAGACTGCCGAAAAGAAACGACGTTAGACAATGCACGGCCTTCAAGCCACACGGGTGTTATTTAAATGGTTAGCAGAGTATTCGTAGTGGTGGTAGTGGTAGTGGGAGTGGTGTTGGTTGTAGTGAGGGTGGGTGTGGGAGTGTGTGTTAGTGGGAGTGGGGGTGGGTGTAGGGTGGGATTGGGAGTTGGAGTGGGCGTGGGAGTGGGAGTGGGGGTGGAAGTGGGGTTGGGGGTGGGGTGGGAGTGGGAGTCAGAGTGGGAGTGGGACTGAGACCGGGACCCGGACTCGGACTGGGACTGGGACTGGGACTCGGACTCGGACCTCCGTGCCCGTCGGAGTGGGGAGCGTGAGGTTTTTTTCGTTACGGAATTTCTAGATTCGGTCCCCGCGCTCAAGGCCCTCGATAGAAGCTATGCAATAGCTTAAAAATACAACTAAATATAAGTACTTATTTTTTCACTGTCTATTATCAGCTCACGTGATGCCTCATAGGATAGTTCTTACCGTGGCGATAACAAGGCACAGGTTATTGAGCAGAAGCGAGTCCATCCAGGGGAAGTCGGCGACCCAGCCGCACGCGATTCGCCCGATCGTGTTCGTGATGCCGATTATTGATAGCAGGAAAGACGCCTGCGATGGTTCCACGCCCTGGAAGAAGATAAAAGTTATGGTAAAAATTCATCTATTTCTGTAAAAAAAAAAACACTTGAGAACGTCAATAGTGTAATAACAAGGCAATCTCCACTCGTTCATGGAGATTGGCTGGAAACTCAAGTATAATCTACTACTCAAGTATATTTTTTTAAAGATAGTTTACAATGTTTTTTATGGCACCTGTTATGTAACATTCAGCATACCACATTGTTTTTTTTTATTTCACATTTTAAAAAATAACTGCATATGTTGGTAAAATTATACATGCACAAGAAGTAATTGCTTAAAAGGAATTCGTGTCATGTAATGCGCGATTCGAAGCTCAGATTAGTTTTATTATTTTCAAAATTTTAAAAACGTATTTTGCTGAATAAAGTTAATGAAATTATGCTCACGTCTTTATTCCCGAGGGGATCGGATGAGGAATTCCATTCCTAGATATACCGACTTTGTCTAACATAGATGTATACACATTTTTAGTGAATTTGATAACAAAACCTGAGTATGAAAAACTCTGTTTTATAAATTTTAAAATAATAAAAATAAATATTTTTGTCCCCGAGGCGGTCAGCAGTCTTTTTTTAAATTTCTTCATTTAAAATTCCATAGGTAAAGACCCAATACAAAACGATTACAGCCACTAACATTGAGCCTGGCAGCGTCAACGATGTAGACGAACGGCACGTAGAGGCCGGCCATCCCGAAGACGTTGGAGACGCCGATGAGCATGAAGGCGGGGTCCCGCAGAAGGCTCACGTCCAGCATCGACGCCAGCGCTGACTTGAACGAGCCCGGCAGCGACAGGCACGGGCACAGCTCGTACTCTGGAATAGAGCTTCACACTTAAAAAAGGGCCGAAAAATAAAAGAGGTCAGAGAGGCGTTCCTTCCTCGTGGTCAAACTGATTTGACCACGAGGAATTCTATTCCGGATAGTCAAACTACTTAGTTTAACGAAAAATATCCACCCTATATATACTTCTACAGTCAGTTAGTGGTCAAACTGATTTGACCACGAGGAATTCTATTCCGGATAGTCAAACTGAGTGTCTATTTAAACTTTTTATAAAGCTGTATACATTGTAGTCTTATTTTCAATAGAAAAGGGGTGAGAGAGAGGCGTGAATGCCTAAACCAATATGGACAACAAACTGCATCGACTCAAATAATAGCAGAGCTGTAGTATTTAGTAATTATTTTATAGCGCTTCTGCGCGGTGTCACCCGCGTAGTTCCCGCTCCCGTAGGAATACGGGAATAAAATATAGCCTATGTTACTCAAGGATATTCTAGCTTTCCATTGGTGAAAGAATTATTAAAATCGATCCAGTAGTTTTTGAGTTTATTCGTAACACAGATACAAAAATACAAAATACAAATCTTTTATCTTTATAATATTAGTATAGATGTATTCTAACATAGGCCTAAGTTTCATTGTTACAAATATTTAAATATGGATGGAAGTCTGAAATAAAGTTTATTATTATTATTAGTAGTGTAATGCAGAGATATATAACTTCGGAAAAAGTCGGATAGTATGTGATGTGACTTGGCAAATACTCACGTTCCTGTCTCTCCAAATCTCCTGTCAATCGACTCTGGGGTAAACTGAGCACAGAATTCCTGTACCCCTGCAGCGACTTCTGGCTCTGGAACTGGGGTAGGTTGAGCACGGAGCCGGAGTAGAAGATGTCTTTTCGGGACATTGGTCTCACCATACGTGATGGCTCCTTTGGCCCCGCTACTGACAGCTTCGAGTTGTACATCACACTGTCGCCGTCACCCTGTTGAGAATGTACCAAGAATTAGTAAAATATTTTAAGAAACTAGCAGCACAACGGCGTGGTTGGTGCGATCTTTTTCCCGTTCCTTTGGGAATTTCTGAAAACCTTTTCTTTGTCGATACATTCGGGGTTTAGTTTCGGAGACTTATAATGAGTGAGTGGTACTTTATACAAGACTACCTGCGCCGCACGGTTTTACTTCCGTCAAAATTAAAACTTAGATTTTGTCACTCGAGAATAGTGTAGCTTTGTATCAGTAAATGAATTTTCAAAATCGGTTCAGTAGTTCCAGAGATTACCCCTTACTAAAATATTTACAAACAAATTTACCTCTTTATAATACAGACACAGAAGCATAAATAGACTAGTTTTTGCTTAGTTCAGCCCTGGAGAAGTAAAAAAGAAACAGACAGTTAATCGTGAATAATATTAAGAAGTTGGAAAGAATAGTGAAAAACGGATTAAAACTAAATTCTATTTATCGAGGCCAAAATAGCAGAAATAGTCGTAGGCCACTTAAAATCTTGTTATTGTTATCAAATAACAATAGGAATTTCCCCAAAGGTACGCAAACTGTGTAAACAGGAACACGAAACATTTGGGAGCCTGCCAACCGGTTGCGAGATTTGGCAGACGATAGCTTCAAGAGGTCAAGGTATTCACTTTCGTTTAACTACCACATTATTTCGAAATCTATGCTACGAATTTTGCTTCTAGTTTTATGGTATCGTTTTCTTTATAATTGTGTATTACCGTTAAGTATTTATACTTGATTCTCGGCGGACGGCACATCGGACATTATATTTTCTATTCAGAAACCTTTTCCTAAAACATTTGGATGAAAGTTGTTCGTTAAGCCGTCTGCCGCTGTCATCTTTCTGTTTTTTTTTTTATTTTGAGACACAATTTACCTACGGTTATTCAGTCCCAAATTAGGCAGAGTCTGTAATATGGGTACTGAACAACTGATAAACATACTTAAATAAATATTAAAAACCCCGACACGACGCCAACAGACAATTTCATGCACACAAATGTTGGCCCCGAGCGGGGATCGAACCCACGACCTCCAACTCAGAAGGCAGGGTCACTACGTCGATTACCCTGATATTTGTAGTAAGTAATTTGGATAGCAATTAGCAACTAATACTTACGTAAATTAAGATTATAAAGTAAGCTCTTTATGTAACTTTTTGTTATCCTAAATAAATAAAGAAACTAAGCCTTGCTAAGATTAAATCGCAAAATGATATACGTTTTTGCGATTTATCTTTCGGTTACTAAATGTTGGACGAATCCAGCTAAAATATGATAAAAACGCTACCGGCCCTAAAAAAACCTACAAAGATTTCCAAGTTATACTTACGTCAGCGTTTCTATTCATGGAAGTTTTGGACGAGGCTTTAATTGCAGCTAAGGACGGTTTGAATCTGAAACATTTTAACATTTATATTAATAAAATATCGAACTCTAATATTATAAGGTATGTGTAATAAATACCATCGAAACACTACACAACAAGACTTTAAAAAAATCCATCTTTCTAGAAAGCAATTTAAAACTAATGGACTGGACTACGAGAGGCTCTTTCTATGCAAAGTAGTTTTTATAAGTCTGAAGCAACAGATTAAGAAGCCAAATACAAGAGAAGGGGGAAAAAGATTTGAGATACTGACCCCCCGATTCCGAAATCTCATTTCAACTGTTCTGACTGGTTGTTGAAAAGCGATATCATTTTATTCAACTAACCATAACAGCTAACATGAAGTTTGACAGTCTGTTAGGTATTTTTAGTTTGATTTGCCTTTCGGAACCCGGTGGAACTACTACCTACTTTTTATCTGTTAAGCTAACATGAGCGCTGTGACAAAATATTGTCGACGCTTAACTCGTGCATTCGTCTCGTTTTCGCACGAGAGAGAGAGAGACAGAACAGTGAACAAAATTTGTCGTGTCACTCATGTTACTAGACATAAAGACGGGAAGAGATATTATTAGAACAACTCCAAGTTAGCAAGGAATGCGCATCAATATGATACCTTTAAACATCGATCCCCTCCACCAACCTCCACCGCCAATATTAATTAGAGTGCACTACAATACCTATCGCCTGACCTCTCGCCGGTACTCTGTTTCCGCTGGCGGTCGAAGAACGGTACCGAACCATTCTTGGGCAGCCCTGGCGCTTGCGAGCTGAACGCTGGAGAAGACACGTTCCGCAACATCTGTTGTGGGTTCGGCGTTATGTGAGCTGTGCCGTTCTCGCTCTGAAATTTGACGCATTCCCTGTTAGTTAGGCTATCAGCGATTTGTTTAAAATAAGATTATAATTAGAAAATAAACTATTTTTCAGTATCACATAAACTATAAATTAAAAACCTCCTCCAAAGCATCACATCGAGGCAGCGTACCCATACAACTGGCAGCATTGCCCCTTTGGACAGCTATGCAGACTCTTTGACTAAAGTAGCTGCCAGCTCTTATTATTAGAATATTCATCACTAGCACGTAGGTGAAGGAAAACATCGTGAGGAAAGCCGCAGGGTTGATTATAAGCATGTGTTCTAAGGCATGAGTAGAGCACCCTGGTCCGGGGATTGACTGATGACTACCTGTCACGTTTAGGGCACCAACTGCAGATTGGCAGATAATACAAGACAGTGTGAGCATTTTACAATCATATTATACACAAATAAAAATATGCATGCCAAACATCGTTCGAGGGTAGTGTCCTTTACCACTATGACACTAATGTAAAAATCTGTATTTACGACTATGATTTAAATTCTTGGCAACTCTATCTCATTACTCTGTGCAAGATGTACGATAATCTCCCTATCTATTTGTGAACCATATCTTGCCTTTTCTCTAAGCAGTAATTATATTATAATTTAAGAAAATCTATTTCCAGTTGACCTCTATATGACGTCACGTTGCCGAATGTAAATACCTTTTTTTCACATTTGACACTTCGATTAAGCAGTGTGGCCAGCATGGTGACGTGAGAGGTCAGGCGGCAAATTATGAACTCAAAATATAAAAATACAGTTTAGAAAATTAATATCACGAATCATTTTCATTCTTTACACTCTGTAATAGCTGTTGATTCTATGAAATTAATGTAACATACCGTTTTCTTCTCAGCTGCGACATCTGTGACTTTAGCCTCTGTTATGGTGGGTAATGTGGGTGCGGCGGGCAAGCCCATGTTGGGCACAGTGGGCACACGAGCGAGGGCCTCCAGGTTGAGCGAGGAGTGCACTCCCGGGTCCACATTCAGCGGCGCCTGGAACGTGCAAATTGCGATGGGTTAATTGAGTTGTAAGAACACAAGAAGAGACTTACTGTCACAACCGCTGGGTTTAGAATCATAAAATTTTGTTTGTGTGTTGTTCGTTTAGCTTCTAGAGAAACAACGAATAGTAAAGAGTAATAGAAGTACTATTGTTTGTGTTACTCCTAGGCAATATTAAGGAGAATAAAGTTATGTAGTGACACAACTTGAATGTGGCTAAGGTAGCATCATACATGCATTGACATATTTTAATAAAAGGTAATTTTTTGAGTAGTTTTTGCCCGTGACTTCAACATAAAAGCGACTTCCTGGTTCTCCATTTACCTATTATTATGCAAAAAAATACTTTCACAATTATATTACTAGGATATCATTCAAATTCCAAATATTTGCTGATAAAGGCATAAGTACAACTACCTTCATACGCTTCTCCATCGTGCCATCAGGAAGTTGTACCACGAAGTATGAACCGCCAATTGATCCTCGTTCCATTTGCAGTCTTTTTTCTTCGGCCATGCGTTGCAGCAGTGGTTTCTCTCCGGAGGTCTGGAAAACATGAATTTAGTGTTATATTTGTGTGGCAGCTGTAGGTTTATATCAAGCCACATGCAGATATTACGCCGCTTGTAATAAATTACTTAGGTATAAGGTAACAAGTTAACAAAGAATGTGTATGAAATAATGCAGAATTTAATATTATATTCTAATATTTTATTAAATTCTGGCAATTGTTTTACTAAAAAATATCCTGTTGAAAATGGAGTCGAATTTCAAATTCTAATAGTTATTCGGCACTTTCGAATAGCTCACCAATAAACTAATCTCAAGCCAACAGTTTATAAAATAAATCGCTAGATTCGATAAGCGTAGAATAATACTTGTCCCGAAGGTAAATCTGCAGAAAATTCTATTCAAGGTATTTACAGTATTTCGTGATTGCTATATGTGTATGCCATGCCATAACTATTTACGTTGTGGCATTAACGTTGTGTCAATGTCAATTCGGTAAATGATCGTGATTCTACTACAGTTACTTAAATTGGCCGCTAGCGCTATACCGCGCCTTATAGGTAGCTGCACGGCAAGACGCAGGAGCAGATCAGCCTCCCCGCATGCTTACATCACCTCTACTATCTCGATTACAGCGCTTGCTGTCATAGTATCTCACCTTAGGGTAGACAAGCGGCCGCATGAGCGCACCAAACACAGCGCAGTTCAGGATCAGCCCAGCCAGAAGTAGGTTCGCGTTCTGCCACGAGCCAAACTCCTTCAGCAAGATGGCGGCGAGCGGCGCAAAGCTGAACGTGCCGACCCCGGACCCGCACACAGCGATGCCAGTGGCAAGAGACCGGCGTGTCTCGAAGTAGTACCCTACCGCTACCACTGACGGAAGGTAGATCATACCGAAGCCTATACCTGAAATCAAGATTTACCAATTAGCGCCAGAACCGGTATTTTTCCATCCAAATGGGAATTGTCAAACAATCTTATATCGGAGTTCAAATACTCAACGACCGTTAAAACAAAAAGTAGGTGCCCAAATTATACCGCTGATCATCCTACTTCGTAATAATATCATAAATGTGATTTTTGTATAAGTATGTTTGTTACTCTATAGGGTATCATAAAAAACGGCTGCACAGATTTTGGCACATAGATAGTTTAGTCATGCTGAAACGCGAACGAAGTTACGGGCAAAAGATTGTAATATAAAAGCTAAATTATCAATAATCAGGCGTCATCACTTCGAGTGAGTGCCTACGTCGTAAGGCTACCTACAATGTAAATTTCAGGTTCCTTGTTCTAGTGGCGATAGATCGGTCGTATAGCGGACATTTTTGTCTGTATATTTAAATCTAGTTACCACATACTTCAGCCGTGCATGACTAACAAGTCTATGTTTTGAGGTTATACCTAACAGCTGTATATCTATAGAATACAACGTTATTGTATCAGTACTTAATCGAGGAGTTGTAGGATGCGTTGAACGCGAGTGTTTACATGTCTAGGCCAGACAAAGCGACTGCTAATATTACGAATAACAAAGCCACTGAAAAAGTTTAATTGGAAGTTGTACAAAGTGTCCTTTCAAAAGAACGAAGGTTGAACGTTCATTAAATGGTTCGTAAAAAGTAGAGAAAGAGTTTCGAAGAACAAAGACTTTCCATATAGCACTGCTACAATAAGGAAAAAAAAATTAATTTGTATGTGTTCTTATTTTTCCTTGCAATAACTTTTTTGGCTTTATTTTAATATCATCCGTACGTATTCAAAGATTATTTAAAAAAAGAAAGAAAATATTTATTAGGAACACTTTAGAAGTCTTAAAACTAAAAACCGCGCAGCGCACAACGCTGGTATTATGTGAGGCCACCACTCTGTTGCATTAAACAAGAAAACTTAATGTTTCAGTTTATAGTATAGGTATCTAATAAGATAAAGTAAGTAAGTTAAAGTAAGTAAGTTAAGGTAAGTACGGTACAGTAAGTAGGGTAAAGTAAGGTGAAGTAAGGTAATAGGTATGAATTGTGTGTTTGAGAGGAAGAAAGGCGGAGGCAGGTTGTTTCAGCATTTGGTCGCCGCATACCGGAAACTACCTCGGAACGCGGCTACGCGGGTGGCACAACGCTAGAAAATACGTTTTTATTAATAGTGATTTATTATTATTATTACAGAGATATGGTGGCTTTTGAGTTGTTATGATACCGAAAAGGAACGTCGCAAAGTGGAGATTACAAAGGAGGAAGAGGAAAGTGGGGAAGACAAAGGAGGTAATTGAAGGCTTTTCAATTACTACATCACAAGACAATATGAAATTAATAATTTTTAAGTATTTACAACGATCTTGCATTGTTTCCTGTAAGCATGTTGTGCTTAAAATTATACGAACACTAAAGGCCTCTTTGTATATCAACAAACAGCCGCCAATACCCTCATTAAAGGTTTCAACCGTCATGATTGGCGAATTTCGGTACATTTGGCACACTGCCAGACTTGAGCACATTGCCAGATTAAAGCGCACTTACACCACTCCACTGGTGCAGTCCACACTCCACTCGACTTTCATGTGTGATAATAATACGGCTCTCGTGTCTATTGACCTCGGCATCAATCAAAACTAGTAAAATGTTATTTGTGGTACCGAATAACTCATTGCTGGTAATAGGGTAGTTTACTGCCTAATTAAATCATTTACTTTTTAATCATCTGTTACATCTCGACTTTAGTTTGGAAAATGTAGTGAATACTACACTGTGATATTATCATTTTCAGCATTCAATTGCTTCACTTTTTAGTTATAAAATAAAAATGGAATTAAATTTCTAGCGATTTCTTGAGAATGATTACTTTTAATTTAATTTCGGAACAGGCAGCTACCCTGTAGCGGTATTTTGGTCAAATATCTGGGCGGTAGTTTTTTCGGCTGTGTGCAGAACAAATCAATTGAAGTCTTACATAGTCCAGACATTACCTATACCAATAGTTGAATCCGTGGCTAGCATACTGAGTTATATCGGTCAAAGTCACTGGGTTCTTAAGTGATACAAGTTCGTATAAATGAAGATGAATGCAGTCACGATTTATCATGCAGTTTGATCGCAGATAGGATAGATATTCTGATTTAATACTGTGTAGTACTGTGAGGCCTCGTCTCGAGCTCGAGTAAATAGATAATATCTGTTTTCTGTAAATTTGCTTTACAATTAAAAAAATATTTCCTTTAGAAGTGAAAAAGAACAAACAAAGATGAAACAAAATCTTTAATAGTAAGTAATAGACGTCATTATTTAATAACTTGTACCTACCTATTTAAAATTGATATATTTAAGTCACTTATCTGTTTCTACCTAATTACAGTTGAGTTTTATCAAAATATTCCTCGTTATTTATAAGTCGAGACTGCATTGGCTTCTGTACTAACATAAATTGTATATTTTCATATACTATAATATAGCTCTTCAGTTCCCAAAAAAATTCATTAAATAAACATAGAACCAGCTGCACTGTCCAAACCTTGATATTAATTAACGTAATTAATACAGCCCCAGATTATTACACTACGAATGTGCAAAATACATAAACTATCTGGAATATGATATCAGATGAGTCAGTGTTTGCTGCCCCACAAATCGGTATTTGAAACCGCACAAAGGAACATAATATGGACGTTTCGAGGAGGTCGTCGGCATTAATTTGTGCGTCATTTCCTGATGTACTCCCTCTTTCTTGTTAAATGAATTAATCATTTATTTGCACAAAACGGTTTAATTGTTCAGCACTTTCTCCGCTGACAGAAACTTATTATCTACTATAGAGGTATTTGACTACTTTGTTATGATAACATTTGTGTTAACTAATATAACGTAACTGTGTCAACAGATTGATAGTAAAAACCGACCAAGTAAGAGTCGGACTTGCACACGAAAGGTTCTGTGCAACCGTACAATAAAAACGCCAAAAAACATGTTTCTTAACTGTTAATTTGATTTCATTTATATTATTTTTGTTGTTATAGAGGAAACAGAAATACCCATTCACATTCTGTTTAAATTTTAAACTGTTTAACCATTACGTTTCATTTCATGAGATACAGCCCACTAACAGAAAGACAGATGAATGGACATCGGCGGCTTAGAAACAAGGTCCTGTTTACACCCGTTGGATACGGATCCCTAAAAAAATAAACTAAGAGTGTTTTCATAAAATATTTCAATTGACCTACATTAGTAACAAGTTTGTTCGGAAAGGCAACAACCCGAACATAAATTGTTCAGCTTTAAAAACATTGTCTATTTCGAAATCTTAATAAGGATTTAATGTCCACATGTGGAAAGAAAAACAAACAATCTTAGGAAACAATGCACTTGTAAATATTCCTTTTCAAAATATTCGTAGTTGAAGTGTCCAATGCGAATACAGTGTCAAAATAATATGGAAATGGGTAATACATTATTCATAATGATGAATATAAACTGAAATACGCAAATAACATTTTGGCAACGAAAACACAAAGGCGAAGGTAGACAGTTTGGTGAGAAATTCTCGGTACCAATAACAGTGTCTCACACCTCCAATTTATTTACAATCAATTAAGAGTGTAGGCTCCAACCGGAAAATGTGTTCTAACGAAATACATTAAAAAAGAAACAAAAATACTGCAAACAAATGCTAAAGGTTATTGTCCTTGTGGCATGAATAATATAACGACAATAGTTTGGATAGGAACAGACAAATTGAAATCAAAACAACGTCACAAAAATAATATTTGCAACAATCTGTCGAAAAATAATGGACGCTTATAATAATTCGAGATCAAGTAGTAGCAAGTACGGAAATAGTTTCGGTACTGAATGGACCATCAGCATGACAACAAAATGTAGCAAATAGATTCGGAACAGTCTCGACATTGAACATCGATGATCTCACGCCAGCTGACCACTCGACAATAGGTGCTAAACACGATGTAACGATTGACACATTTAAATTTTAAACAGTATCAGGAATTGGTCGAAAAGTCTATATTCTGAAGCGTACCGTGTGCTAATTTGTCAACTTGGTACACAACAACCGACCAACGATTTGGTCACGAAATGAGGATAAGGAAAAATTTTCCTGAATGAATTACATATCTTCATATTTCCTAAATTAATTCATCAGTATAAGGTTTCCGTTGAATTCAATTTAAAATCTGCTATTTACAATTGGAAGCTGTCTTTTAATTATCAATAGGTACTCTATCTTGTTCACACACTAACTATGAAAAGCGAGTGAGAATTAGGTCATTGTCACGCTACCGCTGTTACTAATTGCCAAGGGTAGATTCTAAGACCATAATGAAAGAGGTAGCCAAATTATTTATACCGCTAATATATTGGGTCTATCAATACCAAATATTTATCCATCATTAAGTGTAGAATGGTATTGAAAATGCATATGATAATAGGTAGCAGCATGGCGCCATAGCGTCTGCAATATCTGGCTCGGAGCCAACATTCAGCATCAGTGACCTTCAAACCGAAGTGCAGACAAAAAATATACTAAGCAGGAGACGTTGTTAATGATTCTTTAGTCAAACTACTGGGTGAAACAACTATAAGACAGATAGAACAAAATCAAATTGAGTAGATAACATACACATGCTCACTTCTTTTTCCCGATGGGGTAAGCAGAGACAAAACACCGCCACCTGCTACGAACCCACACCTTTGGCACTCCATCCACATCCATCAATCGGACAATAACCTTATAGAATGGGCTTGTTAGATAGGTATACAGAATACAATAAATGCAAGAGTAAATGGTTACCGGATTTACTTTACATTTAATATTATATCATGTTTAATGGCAGGCAATATCAGAAGTCTCAAACTAAATAAACTAATGGCATGAATGAAGTTATTTTCTAAAATAGCTTTAAAATATTAACTCTCCGTGGATAAGCATAATGTAGCTCAAACAAACATGAAGAGATTAATAAAATATATAGTTATTCAGAAACGTTTTACGGTCAGGTCTGGTATAAAGTAAAAAGAAATCTAATCACTGCCACTGACCAAAAAATCTGATTTTATTTATATTTTTATATTTTATGACTTTATGTGTGGCTTTTATATGAATAACTAGCGACCCGCCCCGGCTTCGCACGGGTGCAATGCTGAATTTTCTTTGCTATAAACCTTGCGGAGCCCGAGACCTTTCCAACGAATGCAAAACCGTGGAAATCGGTTCGTGCGTTCTGGAGTTATAGCGTCAAGAAGGAAAACCCGACTTATTTTTATATAGTAGATAATATGTTTAATTGGGCAGGGAATTCAAGTACAATAAAGCAGTTGCTTTTTCAGGGTTTCGTTAAATCCTATACTTTTGGGGTACACACGTTGGTTAAGATGCATCACTCTAGTTAAAAGGCTAACTAATAAAATATGCTGTTCTACCTAAAATAATTCGGGTGTACACACGTTGGTTAAGATACATCACTCTAGTTAAAAGGCTAAATAATAAAATATGCTGTTCTACCTAAAATAATTCCAGGACAATCTAAGGCTGCCAATAAATCTCACGATCACATCAATAAAAAAACACCTTGGCGGATATTTTTGTGTGCGATTATTTTATGAAAATCTATATTTTCTTAGTAAATAAATATTACTATACAACTAGAATAAACTGAAATTTATGTTTAAAATGCTTAATACGAAACGATTTACAGTCTATTTCGTCAAATATGCTTATAGAAACAAAACATCGGTAAACCATTTTTCCTTAGTTATCTTTCGCTTCATTTTCCCCGAACCCACCCAAGAAACCCGCAAATTGCGATGGAAAACCCGATATAATCTCCACGTGTAACTATCGATTTTTCAAAGCATTCACCGACCGGAAAGCCCCAGCGTCCCCCATTCGTTGCTAATTACAAGTATGAAAAGGGCTCTGTATTCATGTAATAACAGGTTTTTTTGTGCACATGTGACCTGGGTACAAACGCGCAGAGTGTGGATGTTGGCGTAAGTCCAGTTTCACGCATTCGGCTGCTTTGGGGTCGTTGGGTTAGCGACAAACAAAAGACCCGAAATACATGTGTAATGACGCTTTGAACTTCAGAGGAATAAAATGTTGGTATAGACATGCCTCAGCTCTTTGTGCTCAGAATTTATTTGAAACAAGGGTTTAATCCATATAGTGTCTTCAATAACATACTACAATAGTCTTTATCTTTTCATCAAAGGTTAACGGTAAGTATGTCAGTGTTATAAATACGGAAATAAATAGAGCTCTTATTAACCGGTCTTTCAAGTGGCATATCGGTTCACACTTGGAATTTCCCAGGGGATCAATTGATCAGTATCAACTTGAGTTGAGTACTGGCCGTTATACAAAGAACCTTCACTCAATGAGGTCCAATATCTTTCTCATTACTAACGATAAATGAAAATCTGGAGCAATCGTGATAAAAATCATTGAAAGATCAAGTATCAATAGAATTTTTGGAGATCACAAATTAGAGAGATGTCAAATACAGAATATATTTTTTTTGTACAATATGGTCCTTAAAGACACTTCCAACAAAACGAACGCGATTGCGAGGTAATAATGGAAATTGAGCCTTATAAGAATTTGTAACACGAATTTAATGACTAAACATGAAAAACATTATATTAAAGAGCAGTGATATTATTATTATCAAATAAAATAAAATAAAAAATAAATAATCTCATGCCTTTCATCCCCGAGGGGGTAGGCAGAGGTATTCCATTACTGGATATATCCACATTTCACGAGATACATTGGACCCCTAAACGTGATAGGTGGTGAGCCCATCGCCGGACCGGGTCTGTTTACACATGTTTCAGAATTAATTCGGAGACCTGCGGGTTTCCTCACGATGTTTTCCTTCACCGTCGAGCTAGTGATAAATATGTACGTAAGTTTTGAAAAACTCATTGGTACATGCCAGGATTCGAACCCGAGCCTCACTGATTTTCGGCCGGCTCTTTAACCGTCCGGGCTATCACTGCTCTTCTTTTTATTATCACTAAGCAAAAATATTTTTATTCTTAAATTTACGGTTAAGGAGCCCGCTTCTCATAATAATAATCAGTGAGGGTCGGGTTTAAATCCTAGCATGTACAGTCAAGAGCACGCTAAGCGTGACACTTTGGACTTTGACCCGGCCCTGTATTCTATGGCGCGCAGTACAAATCAGAGCTCAGCTTAAACTGGTAGTGTCAAGCTTGACTTGCTCTTGACTGTACCAATGAGTTCTTCAAAAACTTACGTATATATTGATCACTAGCTCGACGGTGAAGGGAAACATCTTAAGGACACCCGCAGGTCCTAGGATTAATTCTGAGGCATGTGTAACAGACCCGGCGATGGACTACCGCCTATCACGTTTAGGGGTCGAATATACTCGTGAAAAGTGGGTATTTCCAGAAATGGAATAACTGTGCCTATCCCCTCGGGGATAAAAGGCGTGAGATATATTTAAACATACTTTTTAGCCGTAATACATTTTTATGCACCGTTTGGCACTCGAGTAAAAAAGGAAATGTACGTTGTAATTACACTAAATGAAGCAATTAATTAACGCACATGAATTAAATGCTTATTTAAAACTACTGGCACAGCTGAAATGGCAATGAAATTAATTTGAGGCATTTTGAAATATAAGTACCTACATAATACTACGCTACTTTTGTTATTGTAGTGAAAATAAAGTAGGTAACCTAACACCGCAATGCAGTCAACGTAGAAAACTATATATATGCGGTTGGTTAGTAAGCGGTCAAAGTATTACATTATAGAAGGATTTCCGCGCATAATCGACATACAATTCTAGCTTTGTCACATTTTCCTCAATCAATACTCAATACATACATGTTTTACTATTGGCAAACATTCTAGAAAATTCTACTAAGACTTCCGAAGAAAAAGGTCCACTTACTTTCGCCAAAAGGTTTCACCCAGTATCATGGGGGGTAATTAATCACTCCAATAAATGATTCTACTGGCCTAAACCATTTATCTTGTGTGGTGTGGGCTTTATCTCTACACCTGGTTTTGTCAATCTGCGATTCTATCAAAGCATTCATCTATTGTCCTTTCTGACGCAACAAAACAGGTCATAGAATTTTTTAAATCGACAGCAGGCAAATGAAAAATTATATGTCGGGTATAATATCTAACATAATTATATAATATCTTACATGGAATTCAGCATTTGTCTAATCGAATCGAAGAATTCGGGATTAATCGTTGTTAGCAACAATCCTGAATTCCTGAGGACGTGCTGTCACCGAGACCAGCCACATGTATGCCACCGTGCCAAGGTCATTGGCAACGTGAACATTTGCATACTTCTCACATCGCGGTCTATGGTATTACTCGTACTAACATGTTTAATAACCTTCCTTGTAATCGACTTGGCTGCAGCGGAATTCTCGGAAACGCAATTAGATGCACTCATAAACACGTCTAAAGTAGTTTAAGTACTAAAGAACACGTGAAAAACAGTACGTGTATAAAATGCCTACTATCTACATATTATAAAAAAAAAACAGACTGGCTGATTGGCTGACTGACTGATCGATCAAAGCAGAGCCGAAACCACGATACATGAAGTTTTGTAGTTAACTTAAATGACATAAGTGAGCATTAAAAAGGGATTTTTAGAAATTGCTACAGGAACAGGAATAATAATAATAATTTATTTTCATAAGTCAGTTTACATAATTTACAAAAAAATGACATTTGAAAGAAGGACAATGCTTGTACAAAAGGGATACAGAAAGATTTCCCCTGACTTTCATGCTAGGAAACCCTGTGTTATGATAGTTATGAAAGCCAGTAGTACATATTGCGACTAGTATACAAGCTTATATAATGAATAATGATTGAAAGATTATCAGAAATTCCCACAGGAACAGGAATAGACAGGATCCTGTCTATCTAATCCTTTTGTTATTTCGCCCGATAGTTGAAATAACAAAAAGTTTCCGATCGGTATAGCCGTTTGTGATATCTTAATTTGAATCAACTCTGTCGAGTATGGTTTACATAGGTTGTTTTATCTAAGCCCAGAGCCAACCTGTATCAGTTACATAAACATTTGCCGGAATACTAATATCTAACAACAAATGCCGTACAGGTATTTTTAGTTGTTTACATAGATTCCGGTCGGCTTGATGGTCTGGCCACGGAATTGGCAGCTGATCTCGTGATTGGTTACTACGACTCCACGTCGTAGGAATATATGGGGACTGTATGTATTGTATGTATACATAAATGAATTATTATTATTATGTCAGAATCATAATTTTAACGTTAGAAAAATCGGGAAAGTGCGAGTCGGACTCACGCACGAAGGATTCTGGTACGGAATCCTTTATCTATAAAAACGGCAAAAAAAACAGGTTTGTTGTATGGGAGCCCCCCTTAAATATTTATTTTATTTTGTTTTTAGTATTTTTTGTTATAGCGGCCCCAGAAATACATAATTCGTGAAAATTTCAATTGTCTAGTTATCGCGTTTCTTGAGACAGGTGACAGACAGACGGACGGACAGACAGCGAAGTGAGTAATAGGGTCCCGTTTTTATCCTTTGGGTATGGAACCCTAAAATCAAAACTTTTCGTGATAGGTAAAGTTGCAAATAGCCTTGTGGTCAAAAATAAAGAGATACCAGCTACGTTTCTTAATATTTTCAGAAAATCAACAAGCAACAAATACCATCAATTATTTCAAAAATTCCGTTGATTTTACAGTAGTGCGGCCCAAGAGGACAAAAACATAACATGTTTTCTTTAACATTTTGTATTTAATATTTACGTCAAACTAAAATTGAATCAATTGAAGATGTTGCATTCATAATGCATCTCACTTCAAAACAATGGATATTGACGTAAGTAAATTGTAATGAATTTCAAAAGCTTATGTTAATTTAACAAATGTCCAATTCTTCACACTGATCGGTCGTCCGTGCCACCTATCAATCGTGAAATTGTCTAATATTCTTAAATTGAATTTTTCTTTTCGCTCTAAACTTTCTATGAAACGGCTCCCACTTTCATGTGCTCCTTGTTTTAGATTTATTGTATTTGGGCGGAAAATAGCACAAACGTTTTAGAAAGTAAGTCATTCGTTTAATAAATAACTCTTAAAAAACCGGGCAAGTGTCAGTCGGACTCCCAAACTAAGGGTTCCGTATCACTATACAATAAAAACACGTTCCTTGTATCGGGATACGGTTCAAGTTGTTAAAAAAATATATATTTGTTCTTGGAGCGGGCTATTATTAATAGAAATACACAATTTGTGAAAATTCAACCGACTACCAACTGTGTGTAGTAGTGTATGCTAGGGTTCATAAGATACAGTCCACTGACAAACAGACGGTCGGATGGACAGCGGAGGTTTAATCGAGTCCCGTTGGCACCCATTGAATACGAAACCCTAAAAATTATGAGTTACAGCCACCATTCAGAAAGATCACGTAAAATTTAAGAGAAAAAAATAATGTCACTCTTACCTCCCATTAGACCGTAGGTGATCATCATGACAGTGACACTTTTGCTGAAGGTGGATATCACGAAGGCGGTGGCCGCGACGAGTGAGCCGGCGACACACACAGCGCGACATCCATACTTGTTGCACAACGCCGACACCACAGGACCTGGCGGGAACAGATGCTGTGCGTACAATCCTAAGCAGCGCCAGCTAAAAACACAACTTTCACAGACAAATTAATATGGTCGTTGACTGTACAAAATTAAATTACCAGTAAAATATATTATCCCTCTAAAAATCTATTTTGACAATTATAAATTTTTTAAAAATATGACGTTCGAAAAAGTTAAGAAATGATGTGCTAGAAACAAAGAGATTTAAAATATTTAAATATACTAGGGTATAGAGCGGCCAAAGAAAACAAAATTGTATTCCAATGGTCATAAGTCTAGTGAGATACGTCTGAATGACAGCTTGCGTTCGTAACTTGCAAACTGACGCTTGAGTTCAAAACTTTTCTATGAAAATATTGCCAATGGGCGCTCTATAGGTACCCTATTATTTAAACCTGTCTGACTAAAAACGATAATATCCCAGGTTCTCAGCAGTCAAAACTAAACTTTAATGTGGAAAATGACTATTTGACTATTTGTAAGCAGTCAACTACTCATTTTTAACTATTGAATATCCATCACCAAAATAATTTATTTACAGAGAACTTCATACAACCGACAAAATGAATTGTGATCTGATTATGACCGTCGCATCAGTGGCCCACAGGCGAACAAGGATAATAGATCATATTATGTCTAGATCTTGTGGTTTTGTATACTTATTTTAAAATAATAAAATACTAATTACTGATAGCTAAATGAAGAGGCACGGAACGGGGACAAACCTTTGCTCTACAGAAATAATAAAATGCACAATAAATACTACAAGGAGATAGGGATGTAAAAAAATAATCGATTTTTAAAATAATCGATATTTTTTTTGAAATAATCGATTTTTAATAATCGATTTCTAAAATAAAAATAATCGATTTTTAATTAATCGATTATATAAATTACGCGTTTTAATCGATTTTTATAAACAGCGCCATATATGCGGTGGATGAACCTTAACGTTGTCATTAAGCTTTTTTACTTATCGTTTCATTCTATTTTAATATTACGAGTACTCTTATTTTTTATTATTTTTTGTCTTTTGACTGTTTAAACTTAAATTATAAAGAAAGATTTGTTTTTCATTATAGTTTTTGAGACCATAACGTAGTCGTTTAGTTTTTTTGATTCTCGTTTTAAGTATTTTATTTTAATACTAGTCAAATGTAAAAGAGGGCTGGACATTTGTGACACTAATTATTTTTAATTACTTTATTGTTTCAATTTAAAGAATATTGAAATTTTATATTTTTTTATTTCATTTTTAATCTGTTAAAATGTTAATATGAATCTCTAAGGATTTTATTATTAACATATGAAAAGCATTTATAGATTTTTAAATATGTATTAGAAAAAAATCGATTTTTTAGAATAATCGATTATTTTCAATATTAATCGATTTTTAAAAAATCTATTAATTTTGAAGAAAGGAAAATCGATTTTTATTTAATCGATTATTTTCCTTTAATCTTACATCCCTACAAGGAGAACAAAACTAATAAAATTGTAGAGTTACAATACGCAATAAATATACTTAACTCCATTTATGCGGGACGGTGTCGTAATATCAAAGTTGACATTGTTACGATATGTCGAGTGTTAATGACAATACGAAGGCGAACTTCATTCGTATTGAGGTAAATTCTGACCGTTTTACGGGTAATGTGTTGCATTTTTACAACGATGCCTTTTACAGTCATTGCGAACAATAAATTATTATTATTAAAAATATACATTCAGAGGATGAATAAATCTTGTCCCTTGTTAAGCCGTAATTATATTCGCAAACGAAGTTCTGAACAAAATTAATATAGTTTTTTTTTTGTAAATAGATTTGTTTAAAAGTCGTAATTTATCTAAACCAAGAATTATCTCTTATTACCTAAGATCTACGCGCATTACCTTGTACTAAAACCTAAATAGCAAAGTGTCTAATTGCCTTAACTATCATTTGAATACTGGTAAACCAGTTCAAGGAGCATAAATGCACTTTACCTGTTACGGCATTTTGAAACACACCCAATACCCACATCATTTATACTTTGGTGAACCTTATCATTGTATTTTTTATATGTAAGTATGTAGCAAGATTACATACCTACTTTAAATACTTGCTATAAGTACCCACTTAAATATGATAGATAGAAATGAAGTAAATATTGGTAAGATGTGCAATTTGATGAGGGTTTTTTTCTGCTTCATGAGAGCTTAGGGTCCAAGATAGAACGTAAAAAACCGCACCTTTATAGGCTACTATTAGATAAGGTCGTAGTTTCATTACGCATTCATCACGTCTATTTGACTTATGACAAACTTAATTAGATAGCAACTAACCTAAAATTAGTTAAACAAATACCTATATTGTATTTATTAGGTTCAATGATCCCCAAGTGCAGCGTAATAAACTATACTCAATAATAAGGTTTGCCAACCTTTTAGTCTCCATTCCGTGCGTTTCATTTATCAAGTGACGGATGTCGGTACATATCAATGCAAAAACGAAGTATTATGATATCACAGCGCTAAATGTTCGGGTTACCGTGTCGGGTCCGAAGCTGATAAAATGAAGTTCTCTGCTCAATATTTGAAATAGGTCTATGTTTGTGGGTCTAAAATACTTTGACTCTATTTAATAACAAGCCTCAATTAATGTTTGTTTTCCAATGAGTTTTCAGCATTTAACAATCTACAATACCATAACTTCTCGTGCATGTCGTAACATGCGGGAATATACCAATGTAGCAGAAGTTAAAAGTTCAAATAATTCAAGTAAGTGAAAAATTTTAGGGGCGCCAAAGAAATAAAACGTGAAGCGAACAAAGAATTTATTTTTGTAGAGCAAATTGACGTGGGGCGAACGCGGAACAAATCGAAGCAAGTCATTATGACATTTTCCTTTCGAGATGCCTATGTTCAGAATTATCTTATAGCACACACATCAAGTCAGAAACTGATCGTCACCGCCTCGCCTATCTTGCTCGAGCTTGTCCCGAGGCGAGGCGAGGCCGTCATTATGCTGATTAGTAGGGAATTTCATACAAAGAATACTAAACGGGTCGAGTTGAGGCGATGCTGATCCGTTTCGGAGTTGATGTGTGCGACAACCTTTAGACTGTTAAAGGCTGATTACGATAGCGTATCTTTGTGTATCATCCATAAGGAAGGATGTGACGTGAATGATGATCTGTTAAACTGTTTGTGTTCTTGTAAGCTTTTTGTAGCTTGTCATTTTGACCTTGACAGATCACCGTGACGTCACAAAGATATGTGCATCCTCCCTTATAAGTAAATGAAGTAAGCTAAGAACAAGACCACCACCCTGTCATCATAAGCAGTCTGCTACCGAATATATGACTTGCGGCTGGTAAATGTTCACTATTAATAGTAAGTAGGCTTGTGTAGATTTATTATCTGCAGTATGCACAGTGTACACCAAAGATGTGACATGAGACTTGTCAAGTTTTGTATGTATGTAACTTGCCACGAGACGTGTGGAAAGCCACGCGCATACAAATCTTGTCAGATCGCGTGTGACGTCACGTAGGTGTGCAGTGTTACCGGACAGTTTGAAAAGGAATGTTAGATTTTCGTGTGTTATTTATTCAGGATTACGCGTCTTTTATGATTATAATACAATGTTATTATATAATTATACAGGAGTTGGCATAGAATATATTTTATATGATTTAGATATACATAGTTATGATTTATACATTTGTAGACTTTTAGATTCTCTGTACATGCAATATAAATATACATATATTTTTGTTAATAAGATGTTTTATAGCCAATTACAAAAATTTTATCCTTTTTATTGTCGTGGTTTGATCTCAAAACTAGTCCTATCATATTTTTGTATCCTAAATTTCACGTACGCATAAAACGTAGATTCATAGATTGCCCTAATTCCAGAGTAACGATGTCGATGGAGCTTGAAATCGGCTATTTCCTATTCCTTCGGGTCACGTTGCCAGTTGCATAAATCTATTATTCATGTCAACTGCAGTAGTAAATACAATGTGTTAATTACTTCATTGTTATGCCCATATATATACCTTCATATATTGAAAATATTGTATCTGATTTTAATTATATTAGAAAGCTTGTGCCCTTTTAATCTAGTTACTGACTTTTTTTTTGCCGAATTTAAAGGAGACGTTCCATCTTGGGCCTGCACATTGTACACAAGCGTGAAAATTTAAAAAAAATCTATTGATTATCAGAAAAATACGTGAAAAAAACATTTCCATCTATTTAACTTGCACTAAAGTAATTTTACTTAGACGGAATCCATGGAATCATATTGAAATACAAAAATAAGGGTATTTCTAACTCCTAAAACCTAATTTACAATTAGTCTGACAAACGTCAAAAAATAATGTCAATTGTCATTTTACAGGTCAGGTCGCCATATTTTTTTTTTCGTCGCTTTATCAGTTTAATGAAAATAAAAGGTTATTGTGCACCGAAACTAGACAAATATAAGCAAAAACATGAATAGAACTATATTTATTTTATTTATATTTGTCTAAAAAACTGGTTTACATGGTGCAGGCCCAGTCTCCATACATTCCTGAAACGTCTCCTTTGTACTTTTTAACTAAGCTTCTACTACTTTATCTAAATTCATTCATTGATTAAACTGTTTTTAAACTGTATTTCAACAAAATCAACAAACAATGAATAAAATCGACGCGGTTAATTATGTCGAAATAAGTACAAACACAAAAGTGAGTTTTGTACAAACGAACGTAGACTTATTTTATCGACTGATATTTTTGCTAAAGTATTATTTCACTTATCATTTGTAATGGGTATCTTGTTTTAAATCTTTTGGAGATTACAAATGTAATCTATAAATAGTGTTACCAGGTCGAATGATATACTAAATTGTAGTAGTCTCCAAGTACATTTTATCTGCTCAATTTAGTAATTGACCCGATTAAATGGAATTATCATTCTAATCGATTGTTGGATAATTACGATTTAACAAAAAAGGCAGCTAATTTCGCCGATTTTCGATAACTGAACGAAATTTGCTGAAAACCTAAACGATGTCTACCTTTTCAACCCCGAAAATACGAAAACACGTCGTGCATATCTCAACATAAAAACATTTAAGTCATAAAATAAAACAAAAAATACCATATCCGTTAGGTATCATCATGACATGCATGTGTAACTCTCACTCAAAATAAAAAAAAACTTATTACCTTAACTGGTAAATGTTTTACTTGCTAAGGTAACGTCGCACATAAAAAGTAAAAGTTAAAATAACAAATTGTATGTTCTTTCGCTCTCTAGTGTTACTAGCTACTTAGTAAATTGTTTTGACTTTTGATTAGTAGAAAACAGGCATGCTAATTAGTATTTAAAATTATTATTCGAGCGTTTGACGCACTAAACGATCTAGCTGAGACTGATATATGGAAAGGTTAATTTATACATGCATAGTTAGTTAAAATTAATAATACGAGTAATTAGTAAATTCAAAGTATGTTATTAGCAGTCGTGCAGGGAGCATCACACAAGGTACATGCATGTATTCGTTAGATCAATATTATAAAGGGTATTATTATCTACACAAGCCTTCATGCTACGAATAGTAAACAAAACACTTACCGGCCGCGAGATAAACACCCGACAGCAGACTGCCGACCCACGCCACTGTCCCTTTCCCCTCCCCGAAGAAAGTGACAAGCTCGGGAAGGAAGATTCCGAACGTGTAGGCGATGCCGTCGACTACAAGGTTGCACATGAAGGAGGCGAAGACCACCACCCAGCCGTAGCCGCCGTCGGGGGGAGGCGGCAGAGCTCCGTAGTCGTAAGCCTCATCGTCGTCGGCATCTGCCGCGGCGCCCTCCGCTGTCAGTCGCGCTGCCTCCTCGCATGACGTTTCGCTTTCAGTCTGCAACAAAATATCATGGTTTACTTACATTGGGTTCATTTTACAATTCCTGTGAAAATAATTGAAGTTTAAATCAATTGAAAATATAAATAAAATGAATAAATGATCTCACGCCGTTTATCCCCAAAGGGGGTAGGCAGAGGTATTCCGTTTCTGGAAAATACGAGTATATTCGAACCCTAGACGTGATAGGTGGTGAGCCTATCGCCGGACGTTTAGGGAACCAAAACGATACTGATGACAAATGGGTATTTAAAAGAAAAGGAATACACGAATGAACTGCGTGAACATATTTAAATTCGAAAAGCAAACTGCTCTGCCGGCATCGATAAGCGGTTCCAATGCCGCAGTACTTTGCATGGAATGCACAAAGAAATATATCAAACGCCAGTACACGAGCAGCGCTTGAAACAATAGAATCCGCAGCTGTGCGTACTTGCGTAGGAACCATCGCAAAATCTCAATTTCTAGAAACGTGAGCATAATCCAGTATAACATTTTCATTACGGTAAGACTTCACATAGGCCGTTTTACCACTCGGAAGAGCGTTCCAGTGCGCTGAAATATTCATAAGTAAAAATTAAACAATAATACAAAGTCGACGATAAATTATTTATTGAGATCACAGAACTTTAAGCAGAAATCAGAATGTTGTTATACCAGTTTTTTTTTTATATATGAAACACTCCCGTGTTTAAGAATACTTGGATAACTCCAGCCTTCTTTCATGGTGCATATTTAAAAATAAACATAATCGATCAAAAGAGTTGGCAAGGTCACCAATCTATCAAAGAAAGCAAACAGATATTTTCTTTTTATCAGCCATTTAATATAAGGCCTTCATTTCGGGCTACCTACAGTACTGTTCATTCTTTGAATCTGTTCTTGAAATATTTCACCGTACGTATATCATACCGAAATTCTAAGTAATCAATTATAGTCTAAAAGAACCCATTTGATATGCTAACAACTTATAAATTATTACAGCCGTAAATCTACTCTCAACAATCTAAACTTTCCATAAAATCAATATCAATAATATATCAATAATAAGAACATCTTTTACTACCATTTCCTATCACTTAATCCTGCGTTATTTATTATGAATGTCACTGAAACCACCAACACGACTGATAGTTCAGAACTACTTAGAGGACATTATAAATTTATTTTTGAATTAACAAATGAGTCTATTAAGCTTCTGAGAAATAACTTCTGCACATCACAACAACATATAAAAATCATAAGTCCTAATTGAGAACGTCTACCTAAGTCCAACAATAACTTCAAATTACATCATAGTTCCGAAACAAAAACAACTGACTAGCTTTATATCCGCATAAAAATTAACGTATCGTAAATTGAGAAGCATGACGTCCGTCATACGATTATTATACTGAGATTTATAGTCTCTCTCCATAAACTTAAACGTCTAATAAAACGTACTCGACGATTCTGAGCAATTTTCCTCTTTATTGCTTTATCGTATTTCCATAATCTACCAAAATCTGCATACATGAATATTTCTTCGAATTGTCTCGTCTCCGTCTTTTTTAACATAGACTTTGTTTTAGTATCTTGTATCATCTCTAATTATCACGCAAAATAGGCACAGAAAAAACGTCGACTTGCGGAAACAAGCCCGCGATAACATACAATATCATCTCTCATCAGACAACAATATTATGTCACAAAATGTGGAATAATCCCCTGCTACCTCAGCAACTTTATGATACGTACCTGTCTCATTGTAAAAGACTTATGATAAATTGTTTTTATGTAATGTGTGCATATATCTACGTGTAGATAATCTATTCGGCACGGTGTTGATTCATGGTCATTGTCAAAGTCACTGTTTCATGTTTGTTAAGTTTAAATTTGTTCCACAAGGCCATTAACCATTGTTTATGTTTTTTTGCGGAATAAAAATAGAGGAAGTAAAGAGAGTACTACTATTAGGTAAGGAATAACTATTTGGAAAAAAAATGATATACGTTCTGCATTAATAAACACACCAACCGCATCAGACTGAATAGCTGGTTTATGAACAATATTATTCTTGTAAATGCGTCGTACACGAAATAAAAAAGAAAAAATAACAAAACATATTGCATACGTACGTACGTAGGTAGATATATTAGTAAATAAGTTTATAGTTTTTCCTGTCAACAGCGAAGGTTCGAGTAAAAAACTATGAGAAGGAACTTCGTAAGTCTACTCTGAGATAGTAAATGACACACTCGCTATATCATTGAAGTAGCCTGTTGAATATAAGTTAATGTTTTAATTTCAAATTTCAATTGAAATCAGATGGAGTTAGTGCAGGTCAAAGGTGCAGGTGAATAATTTGACCCGTCAAGACACGGAAAGTGATCATCGCAATAGAAATTTCAAAAGAAATAAGAATGTAAAATTATTAAACGTGAAGCCATTTCATTCTGAGCAAAAGTACATTAAATTAATTAATACTGAGAAAAGAAAAGACGTCCCAGTAATGAATAGAAGTTAATATTCAAGTTATATAACCAACTAGCGGATGCCCAGCGGCGTTGCCCGCGCGGATTCCGTTTATTTCCGTTCCCGTGGGAATTTCCGAAAATCCCTTCATAGTGGTTGCCTACGACATATTTAAGACACCTACATACCATATTTCAAATTGCGGGTGCCCAGCGGCGTTTTCCCGCTTGGATTTAGTTTATTCCCGTTCCCGTGGGAATTCCCCAAAATCCCTTCATACCAATTTCCTATGACATATCAGACACCTTCATACCATTTTTCAAGTTTCTAGGTGTTATCGTTTCGGAGTAGTACGTATTTCTCTTTTTAACCAGTTTTTATAATTTCCCGTGGGAATGAGATATTTTCCTGGAATAAAAAGTACCCTAGATGTTGACCCGAGTACTCAGTTATCTCCATACCAAATTTCATCAAAATCCGTTCAGTAGTTTTTGAGTGATGCGTGCACAACCAGACAGACAGACAGACAGACAGACAGACAGACAGACAGACAAAAATTCCAAAAATTGGTGTTTCGGTATCTATATCGATAACTATATA
The DNA here is from genome assembly GCA_963855545.1 of Ethmia dodecea. Classification (NCBI taxonomy): domain Eukaryota; kingdom Metazoa; phylum Arthropoda; class Insecta; order Lepidoptera; family Depressariidae; genus Ethmia; species Ethmia dodecea. Next base: position 5,130,588 of record OY979448.1, read on the forward strand.
CACTACCGTTAAAATTTTCAAAAAATATTTAATGTACAGACACGGCCCCGTTAGAGTTTTATTATGTGTATAGATATAGATTTGTGAAGCGGAGGTAAAGTGAAGCTAACAAACTTTGATCAATTCCAAAGATTGTGAATTTCATTTTGACCTTTGGCTTATAGGAATTCTTTCTTATATAGGTATAGACCAAGTTAAATATTGCTTACTGATTTGGTAATGTCAAGTATCTCTCGTCTCTAGTATGATCGTTTATCGGTCTTTGTGCTGTTACGTGTCAGTGTATTGCATCAAAGGTTTCAGTTATCTAGGATCGCGCAGTACAATAAACCGAGAGCATTGATGGAACAAAGAAATAGGAATTTATTTACCGACTTCAACTTGGAACCAATATCTACAAGCACAAAATGAGAAACGTAAAATAAAGTAGGTGCTTAAACCGTTTCTTGTTGCCCATCCATAAATTTAAGTAGTTTTATATTTCTCAGAACCACAGATTACGGCAGTGGTTATCAAATAAGTAAATGTAAACAAATAAACATCTACTGAGGAACCTATGACTAATCGAGAGGAAAATAATTTGTGGTAAGAAACTGTTTATAAACCAATATAGGTATAGTATAATGGTCATGGAACTATGAAACACAATTAGAGCGGATGTGGTCTGTATCGATTTAGTTGGCCATCACCTTTTATACGTATAAAGATTCAGTTTTTGTCATATTCATATGGATTTTTACAAGGATTATTGTACGGAATACTCGCTGACATAGCTTGAGCTCAGACTCAAAACACTGAGCTATAGCTATGCCACCGATTAAATACTACTATCAAACTGTTTCTGTTATCTTTCAATACCCATTTCTATCAGCTGACGACAAGGTATACTAGTATAACGGTATCTAAATGATTATCGTACAACTATAACCTGAATTTCATGAGGAATAAGGCCATGCCATATCCAATTTTGCGATATTAGATTATTGTCCCAAATCAGGTGTTATCAAGCATTGTTTGCGGTGTACTACGGGTGTCCGACCTTGCTAAGTTTACACCGTCGACGAGTCCGGCATAATAATTTATTTTGTAAACATAATCTCAGCGCTCGTAGCTAACACTTCCTCAACCTACTCTTTTGATTGCAGATTGCACATGTTCCTTTTTGCTATGCATTAATTATTGTATGCAGTTGATGCTTAGCTAAGAGCTAGTAAGAATTCATATAAAGCAATTTGCTTACATCTAAAACCATTCTATGGGGCAGTTAATAAAGTTCAAAAAGGAATATATGCTAATACCATCTCAACGGACGAAAACGCAGATGAGAAGATACTATCTATTTAGTTGAAAATATAAGAAAGTAATAAAGATCCCAAGAAACAATTCCGCCTTTACACTAAAGACTTGCACATCACATGAGGCATAAGCCCAGGGTCAACCACCGTGCCCCGAAATACCAAAACACTTCCCTCGATATATATTTATTTCTACAAATACTCGTATTAAATAAGACTAGTGATTTGATGCGATTTAACACTAGTAGGTATAACAAATATATGGTTAAACAGCCCCCTAAATAGACCCAGGCCTGATCTTGGGCGAGCTATATCTTCGGCTCTATCATCTCACTAGGAGAGGAGACAAGCGGTTATTCAGTTTACGTGTGCGGTGACAATCATGAACTTGTTTTAAAAACACATTTCTTTCTTAGTTCTTTCATCTAACCAGCGGTGACGGTGACCTACGTTATCGGCTACAGAGCAGGCACGCATGCTTATGTTATTCAACGAAAGTATTATGTAATTTTATCTTTTTTTATTTTGACGAAAAGTGTAAGTGCCCCTCGCCATGGCACATGGGCACATGGGAGTGTCAGAGGAGTTCTTTGGTACACAGATTTTGATGTTGCGTGGTCTAAGACGGCTCTGTCGGCAAATAATTCAAAATAATGATAACAACAATGTGATGTTTAGACTTCCAGCGGTCATCGTTACTCATGAATGGTTTAAATTCTGAGCAGCAAATAAATTTAAACTTGACATTATTTCATTACATGTATATTGTATGTGCGCCACGCAAACCATGTAACAATTATAATTAATTACGCCACTACCATGGCGTCGATGGCGGACATTTTATATTAACAAGGAAACCACAATGACCTCAATGTGCTTGAAATTTACACATGGATCGACAGGCGAGACAAAGAATTCTCGACACCAGAAGTGTAAATAAAGATTCCGCATTGCAAAACGCATAAAAAACATATTTTCCACAATATGTGCTACCGGGGCGCCGAGATGGCGAAATATGACGCATTCTATGTTGTTTTGTATCCTATACAACAACAATATCATATTATTGTAATCACATTGGATATCTTAGACTCATATTACCTACCTCACAGAACATGTTCTAGAGGTGGGCCTTATACGTTCCGCGATAGGAGTGTGCGATACATTTTTAAGTAGGTTCACTTTATAAAACAGTTCGGAGCCCCGTATGGCAGGAACGTACTCGAACTTGGTTTAATAATACCAAAGAGATTAAAATATATAATTTAATATCTTTAAATAATACCTATTTGAAATAAAAACGCTTCATTTCTGCTAGGGCGGTAAACCCAAAGTAAAACATGAGAGCCATTTCACAAATATTTTTACTTATAGGCAACAAAGAGAGACATAATAAAACCACTCGAGTCATCTTTTTACGATGAAAAACGCAGTGAAGGCAAAATTTCCCACTGAAAGGATTTGTTAAAACTTCGACAGCACTCAGAATAACAAAATTTTGTTCAAGTGGTTTCGGATAATTATTGAATTAGTAAAGAGTTTGACACCATGTATTGAGAATTTTCTTGTAGCCTACATAAAATATACATTGTTCATCAATTGACAATTGTTCAATAGAGCATTTTTTTCAGGTCAATCAAATTGAAAGAATATTTGTTTATCGAGCGCGTGAAGCAACGTGGATCTCGTGGGAGGCGGCGCGGGCGCACGTGATCTCGATTGCCGTTAATTGATTAGAACCGCACGCTTCTGGCAGCCCGTAACGCCTTGTGACTTTGTGATTCGCGAATATTTTGCTAAACAGTATTTATTAAATTATAGTGACGGTTAAGTATGGGCCTTAATTTATGTAGGTACTTAATTAATGATAAAAAAATACGTGATCTCAAAATGTACGATATCATTATATCTCATTTCATATCAGCAAACGGTCGACATTAATTGAAAAGTTACATAATTATCCGACCAACAACACATAAGCTATTATCTCACATAAATGTTACTTAACCGGGTTAATTTATTATTTACGAGATTTATGTTTATCAAGTACGAGAGCCCTATTTCCAAAAAACTATAGAAGTTAATAAAAATAATACAAGCGCTCCTCTTATGAATAACGCTATAATTTAATAGTTACGAAATATAAATGGCGATTTTATTTAATAGTAAAAGTACCCGAACAACTCACCATTTTAATTTAAAATAACAAAAAAGCACTTTGGAAGCACACAGTCGGAAAATACACCCACTTCTGTAGCAAAATCAACTATCAATGATAGATAACGTTCACCTTTTACATGCAATAAATACATTATTTGATAATTTCATATCCACTAATCTTGACGGTACCTGATAAATTATAATCATCCAGTTTAATTCGATTGTTTTAACTTGGTTTTGTTGTGTGATAATTTTCATTGTCATAGCCGACTATTGAAAATTGGTAAAATTTTATAAATCTGTTAATGATAAGAAAAGATAGTTGATTAGTTGATAATATTGATTCCTTTTTAAATTATATTAATTAAAAACTGTTGTATTTAGTGCTAAAAGAATGTTTAACATTCGTTAATTGGGCGTAAACAAAAGTAATCACATTATTATTTAAAACATACCAACATAATAATATGTAATTAGTTATTGAGAGGTCCAATGTATTCAACTTGGTATTATATTACTTCTAAAAATAGAGACATAATAACGAAATTATAATTTATTAATTTCTCTTAGTTATCATCTATTCAAATAAAGAACAATAAACCTAATCATATCTCTTATAACTACGAATAGCTACGAACGAGCAGTTCTAGGCTCCCTGTAATTTCCCTGTCATATTCGTCTGCTAGCTAACTACACTAACTAGCTATTCTTGATCTATTTGCAAACTTGTTTTCGTGACTTTGAGATCGTAGAATCTAAGCTTTACCATTCCGTGTACTTCTAGAACCCAAAAAATATAGGATTTCTGAAGTAAATAATTACGAACAATGATTCCAATTAAGCGCATGTCAATTGTTCCGAGCTAGGTTCATGTTGGCTTCTTGCCCGGTACGAGAAACGATTACCAATGACTAATTATGAGCAAGGTTGACTTCTGTTGATGATACGATATGGACTCTACAAACCTATGTACATATTCAATACTAGCGACCGCGATCGGTGCGGGGTTCATTTCGTTTTACACGACGTTTATTCTCCTGGGTCATCCTCAGTTGACATAGCGCAAAATGGCAGAGAGACATGACCATATCATCTATTCGATCTTCTGAATTTCTGATAATTTTCTGGATTTGGTCTTATGTTTACTTACGAGTGATACGTAGTCAAATGAATTCATCTTGACTATGACAGACTTTTAGAACAAACTTGGAAAAAATATTATTTTACAATCGAGTAAAAATAATAAATGATGTATGTACCTACGTACACCCTATGCTTATATTTGAATAGGTTCTAAACTTGAACTCATAATTTCGTATTCGTATTTAGACATCGAGAGGCTCGGGTTCGAATCCTGGCATGTACCAATGATCTATGACACATGTGGTTCACCACCTATCACGTTTATGGGTCGAATATTCTTGTGAAAAGTGGGTATATCCAGTAATGGAATACCTCTGCCTATCCCCTGGGGGTTAAAAGGCGTGAGATTATTATTATTTAGACATTCTTTAACTAACATAGACAAAACTTAAGCACGTTCTTTTATAATTTTCAAGAAAAATCAGGCCTTTCGTCATGTCGCCGTGCTCTATCGCGCATGTCTAAAATGTTTGTTGATAAATCGTTTCAAATTACTTACAGTCCACGAGTTTGGACTGAATACGTCATATCGCGTCAGTAACAGATGCCTACGAATGATGAGTCGGTGGCATTTCAATTATATATTTCTTATTCGACCAAACTTCGGATTGATTACGAGCATCTTAACGAATATTTCTATATCCACGGTCAAAGTACTAAATTCACGAATGTCAAGAACGTTCGCCGAACTTAAATAAGCTTAACATTCCACTTTTACATTATTGAGAATTTTAAACTTTTCTTTTCAAACGTTTGCAGTTTCATTTATAAGCAAATTTTTTTGAAGCAATTTTATTTGAGTAGCTATATTAAAACATAATTGTTATTATATCGTTTTATATCGTATGTAAATTTAGGACTTAATAACACACTGGTACTTAAATAAAAATTTCTTTTATTCTAGTAAAAACCATAGTAAGTGTTACCTACTTAATTATGCAGAGTGCTTCATTCGCGATAATTTCCACAAGATTATTACTCTGTCCGTGTTAATCGCAAATTGACCGTCGTCGTTTACCCTACACTGGAAAAGCTGATTATCTCTTCAAATACCTAGTTAAACACTTACAGGGCCCTTAATGTATCATTACGAGGACCGAAATCTAGGACGCTTTAGTGGGTCGCAGTGGTCGCAGCCACGTGACACACTTTAATTTTCTTTTCTGTTACGCTGTTAAATTGTCTAGTATTTAATTGTTTTGTCTATGATTCAACATCTAAACGTAGGTACATTAACTGAAGACCAAAATACCCCTCTGCGAAAAACCCCACAGTGAAAAGTTTAAAACATTCCCGTTTCTGGAGCAGCCGCGTTAATTAAAATGTAGCACATTACATAACACTTCTGAGATTACGACAAATTTAATGACACCTCTTTTATTAAAATCTTTCGATCGTTTAGGCATACAGGGGTACTCCTTCTGGCGCACTTGAGTAAAAAGCTTTGCTTTTACTTTTTTCATTACAAAAAACTTTTTTAAACATTTCGTTTGCGTTGAGGCCAGCGTGAACCTGATTCCTTTGTTTTTATGGATGTTGCATATAATACAATTTTATTGTTGATCTGGACTTTGTGTATTTCTCGACCTTCAACGGACTCATTTCATATACTTACTAGCCTTTACCTTCACAAAGTCAATGACACACGTACGCTATTGACTATCACATTTAATATTTCAATACACTATCGTGGTTACTCTACTGTACGTACAATACATGTATTTATGTGTAAACTAACTAATACCTAGATCAGTTTTATACAGGTGTATGATATCATGGAATTATTTCCTTTATGGCTATATGATAGAGGTCAGTTCGGTAAATCTCGTAGTAGGTTACACCATTTAAAACCTTGAGTTCCACGAAGGTTCTAACGCAGCCTTGTTACTCGACGGCCACTGTCAAAGACACTTGCGTGTCAGAGCTACGACTGCCGCGGAAATGCTCCTTATTTATAACTTTTATACGCTACTTAGGTAAGCTTTAGAATTAGATGATGATTGGTGACTATGCTATGTTTTTTCAATAATAAATCCAAGGAACGGACTCGTATTTATGACAGACTAGCAGCGCCCCGCGGTTTCACCCGCGCAGTTCCCGTTCCCGTGGGAATACGGTTATAAAATATAGCCTATGTGTTATTCTGATGTATAAGCTATATAACTGTAAAGTTTCATCAAAATCCGTTCAGTAGTTTTTGCGTGAAAGAGGAACAAACATACATCCATACATCCAGACATCCATCCAAACAAACTTTCGCATTTATAATATTAGTAGGATGTGATATCTGAATCATTGAAATTTGAGTTCATAAGTGTTTGTTTATATGCGCAGTGCTATATTATATTTTATCCGTAAAGTACTCTATGGTTTGTGGTGAATGAAGAAGAGAAGAAAATAAATACGTTAAAATCAATTATTGTGGTCTCTCTTACCCACACATAACATAACCTTTAAATAAATCAGAAAGTTTGTAAATTGTTAAGGTGTACCATTTACAGCACGTGTAAGGCAAATACTAAAGATTGAGCAAATTTACAAACAAATAGGTTTTCCTTGTACAATGAAAACATTGTTAATATTGTAATTTTTACAAAGATAAGGCTTCGAGAAGCAAAGTTTGAGATTGAAACATTAATTTCTTAAAAATATAACAAAAGCTTGGATTATTATTATTAATCGGCATTCTTAACTGACACTCAATTCAAACTGAAAACTCTTCACAACATATTATCTATAAAATATTATCACTCATTTTATCATGTGTAAATTCGTCATAACATTTACATGGGTATTATAATAAATACGATACATATTCTCCAGTAAATGTGATTCAGGAGTAATTATTTTTTCAACTCAGGGATTTTTTTATATATTATGACGGCCTAGCCTAAATTATGCCTAACAATTTGTCCATTAGTAGCAAAGATATTATACCTATATAGGAAGACGATTAGTAGTGTAAGAGAGGAACAGAGAACAAGAACTGTAAATATAGTAATCTATATATATAAAAATGAATCCCTTTTTCCCTTGGTCACGGCATCACGCGTTAATGGCTGAACCGATTTGGCTGAAAGTTGGTGGGGAGGTAGCTTAGAACCAGGAGACGGACATAGGATACTTTTTATTCCGATATTCCCACGGGAACGTGAACTACGCGGGTGAAACCGCGGGGCGCTGCTAGTAAAATATAATATAGTCTTAAAGTAATATAGTTAATCCATATGTATTATTTTTAAATTAGGACCGAGTCTGAAAAGCAGCAGTTGTTCTAAGGCTTTAGCCTTTTCATCCATATAATGAATGAAGAATGCTTACTTTTACTTAATGTAAGTCTAGTTTTGTGTAGATAATAAATTATTTATTTTATGTTAAATTTGTACCTACTTGGTCCTATGTCCCTGCTCGAAATGCAAACTATTTGCTGTCAAATTTCATCAAGATTGCTTCACTATTTTGCTGTGAAAATGTTACTCAGACTGTCAGAGCTACTTGGGCGTTTATAATTAGATAATTATAGATAATATAAAGCAGATAAGGTAACAATCTGCAAAATTCTCTAAATTACAAAACATAATTTTGGTGTCAAGGCAAACTGGGGTGAGTCACTGATGTTCAGTAGGCAAGGAATATTCCATGAATATTATTTAGCATTCAACTCATTACTTCCTGAGTACTTTGTTGGGCGGAAATTTACAGTCAATAGATACGGAATCTAAATGTATGTTTCATATTATGGTAAAGAATGTACTTAATCGAAAATTTATTAAGGTTGTCTCAGAGATATCACTAAAACCTGTAAAACTAGCCACTGTACCTACTTCAATTTACTTTTGTAATTCCTTTGGTATTGATTTTGGAGTATGCATAACTATTAAATATATCTGAAGTATCCAATTTCATTAAGGACTAGATTAAATATTTTAAAAATTTTACTGTCTAAATGAGCAAGTACCTTTAACACTGATAAGTTATTTTAAGTTATAATAGTAACTTTTTACAAACAAATATCAGAATTTTTCTTTCGGACACCCAGTTGACATCGCACTATGAATTAAGAGAAATGCGATATAGCGATTGATAGAGTAGACACCACAAAACAGTTTGAGCCAATTACTGGCACGCATCTCGCTGGACATGATTATTGTGTAACCGGACAATACATGGAGCTAGAACGTACAGTCACACTGGATATTATTCATGGGCATGACATCACAGTCAAACATTGATCCAGATAATAAAAAAATATAATGTTTGAGTTCCCTTAACATAACAGACAGTTGTTAGGGTTCTGTACCGAAATATTACCAGCAGGACCGTATTACGAAGGCTCTACTACTACTACTACTTTGGAACCATAATAGTAGACACTTAACATAGGCACAAAGTGTGTACTATGGCTGCTATAACTGCAAATAATAAAAAAAATATTATAAATTAAAGGAATGATAAGAAACTATTTTTGTATTTACGAGCCTGACTTGCCATGACTGATTCTATTACTACTATAAGTTCCATACTGCAACACATAAGCAACGGCCCGCTAACATTATTCCCTATTTATTTATTAACATTATTATTTATTATTTAACATTACGCCCTATTTTCCCATTCCCGCAATATGTTCGAAAAATCTCCAGTGGATGCCCCGACCTACGTCTTAGAAGCTACCTACCTGTTTTATTACAATCTTCAGCTTACTGTGCACTTCTAATTACAGATATACTCGTACTTATATGTGGAAATACAGATCTTAGAGTAGCATTAAAGAATTCTTTTTTACTCCATTTTAAAAATAATATTTTGCAGAAACTATGTCATATACATATTTTTATTGGACAGAAGAGATTTTGGTAACTCAAGAAATAAAAACTTGTTTACTTAATTAGTATACTTACTTACAAATGTAAACAAATAATTATGTGTTGTATCATTATGATTTGAAACAATTAATTTATATCAATTAATAAGTTGTATGACTCCAAGATAAAGTTGAAGTCATTCAGAACACAACACATTTATACTAATTATACCAAACTATCATATTTATTTACTTATAATATTTACTTGCCTTTGAGTCAGCATCTTTCTTTTTACCAGCCATTTCTGAATTTAGCTTAGCATAGAAGCGCTTAGAAACTTTGATTTTAACCACCCAAATACAACTACGCCAAACCTTTGAAAATTCATCAGTGTTTTCTTTACACATATTATAATTTTGAATAATTTAATTTGAAACTTACTTATTTTATGAGTATACCAGTTGATGTCATAGTATTTTATCAAAGAGATTTAATTTAAATCTCTCTGTATTTTATTATCACAAATTATCTTTAAATGGATATTGTATACAAACACATTTCATACTTTCCTACGTGTTACGAACCTATGTGTTTGTTAATAAAACAAAGAAACAAATTCCATGCAAACAACAAAAGGAAAATGAGCATGAGATGGCCTCAGAAGACATGGTAATGACATAGTTCGGAAGGGAACAATTATTTCATTGACCTTGGTTCCGGGTCATTAATTTAACTGAAACAATCCAGTACAAATTGGCTTATACCAAAGCACCATAACTAGTCATATGTTATGTGTTTAGACCAAATATATCCTTGTTTAGCACATAATCCAGTGAATGTTTATACCAAGAAAGTTTCAGTGGTTGGTTAAGACAACACATAACTACTACTACCTAAGTATCCATTCCATGTTGCTTGACAGATGAAATGAATAACTACATTAGATTCCCATGAAATGCGAAAAAGGCTATAATCTGCAAGACTTACATACTTATATTAAATTAAATGAATAAACTGTCATTATGTTACTGATGTAGGGACAATGGAATGTCACATAAAATTATATTTTCTGATAACATTGCAAACAATACAATACACGAACAAAGGACTTTGTATCAACAACAAACATAATCACAATTTAGTTCCAAATATTGTATTAAATAATTAGGTTATATTGCTGATAATACAGGCTAATTTGTATTTTGATTAGTTTACATGAAGCATCTAGGTAGGTATTGCAAGAGTTTAAAGTATGTTGCAGCTACTTAATTAGCAATGCTGTAAGTACATAGTAATATTGAAATTAATTTCTGTTTGGATTTCTGAACTAAAAACCTTGATGTACAGTTACGCCGAAAATAAATTTCGCTTTCTACCACAAGAATACATAAAAACTAAACTAACTGCCAACACACCCTAACCTAACTCCTTTGTTATATCATGGCTATGGGAATAATAAGCCTACAAGGCCTATCCCTATAACTTATCACGGTAAAAATAGCAATGAAACATGACGCTTACCCTGGAAAACGTTCTTAGGCGGTTGATGCGAGGGTTTGAAGGTATATTGTTCAAAGACACCTTGGACATCTTGATCACTGCTTCAAGTCTCTTTGGTACAAAATAAGTACCAAAAATATTTCTTCACTGCACAGAAAACACTACAGCAGAATTATAAGATGTGTACGAAGAGGAATAAACTGAAATTCTAACCAGTTCGTAACAAAAACAAAAGTCTAAATTTGACAGCAATTGCACAACCCCATTTTAGTTAGCGTTAACAGTCGAATAAGATTTTTACACAAATATATTCAGAGTATCTGGCACTTAAAAAGTTAATCGAGCATCTAAAATAGGAAAAATATTGCGGAATTTAAAAATTGACAAAATGACAGCTGGGTGACTGCGAAAGTGCGAAAATACGAAAACGTTTCGTTTCACGGACAACCGCACTACGTGCGCAAGAACCGTTCCTTGCGCCGTCAGGACGACAACTGTCAAACGCAAATACGCAAACTTGCGTACGAAAACAAATCGCGCCATAAACGCGTCAAGACCTCGGCGCGAAAATTAATTTGGTGCGTAAACCATTCCTTCCATTATACCTATTTAATTTAAATATAAAAAACAAAGTTCAACTATTATAATGTGACTATATTATTTTGTTCATAAACACGCATACACTTCGACTTTCAAAAAATATACTCTTTGATTTGCAGTCCTGGCCGCCCTAGGCCCCAGGCCATGTCGTAAGTACCAGCCCCCCTTTCTCAGTCCCCATCTAGGCAACTTTGTCTTATTGACAAATTTTATTTCTTTGTACAGTCAACAAAGTTGTTAGGGTTACATGGCCAGTAACTAAGAATGAAGAATGTTACTAGCTATGCCAAATCGGTTGAAAGTTTGTTACAGTAAAGCTTGTATGTATACAAATACACTAGTTTTTGTTGTAGTCAAAAATACCCATTAGTTTTGATTTTACAGGCATTTAAACTTACGATAAATATCGAGTCCCGCTAACAGTCACGTGACCGCATGTGACGTCATTTTACAATAGGGATGTAAAAAAATAATCGATATTTAAAATAATCGATTATTTTTTTGAAATAATCGATTTTTAATAATCGATTTCTGAAATAGAAATAATCGATTTTTAATTAATCGATTATATAAATTACGTGTTTTAATCGATTTTTATAAACAGCGCCATCTATGCGGTGGATGAACCTTAAAGTTGTCGTTAAGCTTTTTTACTTATCGTTTCATTTTATTTTAATACTACGAGTACTCTTATTTTTTATTATTTTTCATCTTTTGACTGTTTAAACTTAAAAAATAAAGAAAGATTTGTTTTTTATTTTAGTTTTTGAGACCTTAACGTAGTTGTTTAGTTTTTTTTATTCTCGTTTTAAGTATTTTATTTTAATACTAGTCAAATTTAAAAGAGGACTGGACATTTGTGACACTAATTATTTTTAGTTATTTTATTGTTTAAATTTGAAGATTATCGAAATTTTATTTTGTTATTTCTTTATTCATATTATTTTATTTCATTTTTAAGCTTTTAAAATGTTAATATGAATCTATCTTAATATGTCATCCTTTTTTAAATTATTTTAAATTTTTTTTATTTATTTTTTTTAAAACATTTAAAAAAAAATTATTACAAAAATATATATTTTTAAATATGTATTAGAAAAAAATCGATTTTTTAGAATAATCGATTATTTTCAATATTAATCGATTTTTTAAAAACCGATTAATTTTGAAGAAAGAAAAATCGATTTTTATTTAATCGATTATTTTCCTTTAATCTTACATCCCTATTTTACAACGCTCCGCTTAGTAGCAAGTCGCCAGGCGGTGACAGTAGCTCAGTGGCTAAGGAGTTTGTCCAGTATTTTGTTTTGTTATCATCCGCGCATTATGTTAATAGTGTTTATATTTGATTAATGAAATGGATGAAGCATTCGAAAAAGGGCAATCGGATAATCTGCCTAAAATAGATGCACTAATGGTTACCCATTATTTATCAACAAAATTAGTGATTTCGTTGCCGCCGAAATGCGAGGAATAAAAATGCAAAGTTAACTTTTCTTGCTCTTTAGAAAATAATTTATTTGTTCTAAATTGTTTTCAACCGACTTCAAAAAGGAGGAGGTTATCAATTCGACTTTTTTGTATTTTTTTTATGTTGTTTCCTCAGAACATTCGACAGGGTGAACCGATTTGAATGATTCTTTTTTTATTTGAAAGCCACCAGGCCAGATTGGTCCCATTTCAATTTCGTCCAGTTCTGACAGTGGCATCCATGAGAAAACCCTATAAGTCTTCATTTTGCATTAAGTATGTGCGCGACAAATGGACGAATAACTCAATATCACGTCAACGGATTTAGATTATTGTTTTTTTAACCGACTTCGAAAAAAGAAGAGGTTCTCAATTCGACTGTATTTTTTAGTATTATTCGTTGAAGTTGGTTTTTTACTCTTAAGAAAAAACAAAATACCCAACTAATGTCATATAGTAACTCAAACAGGCAGAAGTACCAAACCTTTTTAGTTTTACGTTATAGACAACAAATATGTATTAAAGTTTTATATCTATAGGTACGTATGTACATAATATGTGTATATAGGTTCTTACTCGGAGGGATTGATTTATTGCAAATTTAGTGGGTTGAACAGATGTACTAAATCTTTTTAAATTTTGATTTGTCTTATTGATAAAATACGTAAGGCCGTTTTATTTATTTTTATTTGTAACTAAGAGCAGTGATAGCCTTACGGTCAAAGAGCCTGCTTCACATGATGATACACAGTGAGGCTCGGGTTCAAATCCTGGCATGTACCAATGAGTTTTTCAAAAACTTACGTACATATTTATCACTAGCTCGTTGGTGAAGGAAAACATCGTGAGGAAACCCGCAGTACCCAGAATAAATTCAGAGACATGTGTAAACAGACCCGGTCCGGCGATGGGCTCACCACCTATCACGTTTAAGGGTCGAAAGAATATCTGGTGAAGAGTGGGTATATCCAGAAATGAAATACCTTTGCCTACCCCCTCGGGGATGTAAGGCGTGAGTTTTTATTTTATTTTTTATTTGTAACTTATTCCAGATCGGCAAGAGATAGCAACAACAATAAACTGTGCTTTTATCTCCAAATTGATCTAACCTCTTCATAGCTTTTATCTATTTCTTTCGTATTTTTAAGTCCGTTTTGAACCATAAAAAACAATTTGTAAGGCGCATTGGTTGTTGTATTTGTACATTTCGGCACAACACATGATTTCCTAGTATTTGGATTGGACATTTTTGAAAGTATTTATAATTTCTAATGAAACGTAAGACGGCGCCGTGCTGAGAGCGCGAGCGGTCTGAGCGAGTGTTGTAAGATGACGTCACACCGGCACACGCATCGAGTACGAGTCCGCGTCGCACGTTTACTTCTATAAATCGGAAACTAATTGACGTATCGAAATAGTTCTTTCACTTGTATTTTTTATTTTTGACAGAGAATACGGAGAGCTAATATTCAAAATTTGTTAACATTCTTCATTCATTTTTCTGGGGAAGTCATAAATACACACACCGGCACAATTAGCGGAACAGAAAAAAAAAGGAGAAAAAAGAGGGAATTTAGAACAATGAATGTAATTTTTAAACAATATATTATTTAAAATGAAACAACAATTAAATTAACATGTTTTGACATTCATTTGTAACACCATACTTAAAATTTTATAAAAATAAAAATTAAATTAAACAAAATGCATTTTTCTTCGATTTTTAATTATAGAGAAACAGCAGAAAATTCAAGATTTTCCAAAGTTTAACAACAATTTCAATGACTGTTCAATATCGAGTGTTTCCTCCTCGTGCTCTGATGAGGGTTTCCATCCGTCTGGGCATGCTGCGGATGATGTTATCAATGGTTTCTTGGGGCAACCTCTGCCATTCTTCAAGTAATGCGTTTCGCAACTCGTTGAGATTATTGGGAGGGGGCATTCTTGACTTTACACTCCTCTTTAGCAAGTCCCAGACGTGTTCTATAGGGTTCATATCGGGGGACCGTGCTGGCCACTCCATCACCGTTATACCAACATGGTTTAGGTATGTCTGTACTGTGCGAGCACTGTGAGCCCGAGCATTATCCTGCATTAGAATGAAGTTGTTACCAATAAAGGGGGCAAATGGCACAACATGTTCTTCTAAAATCTCCCTGATATACCGATCAGCATTCAGATTCCCGCCATCGACCACTACTAACTCCGTACGAGCTCCTAAACATATTCCTCCCCAGACCATAATTGAACCGCCGCCATATGCAACTGTATTTTCAAAATTAGACTGGATATACCGTTCTCCTTTGCGTCTCCATACTCGCTGCCTTCCATCAATTTGATTTAACATAACTCTGCATTCATCAGTAAAAAGAACCTGTCCCCAGTCGTCGAAGTCCCAATCACGATGTTCACGACCAAAGTGTAGACGGTTTGTGCGATGATGTCTCTCAAGTTTTGGGGCTTTGGCGGGCACATACGAGCCTATACCCACTTCTTCGAATCTTCTACGAACTGTCCGCTCACTCATCCTTACTGCTCGTACCTCTTCCAGTAAATTTCGAGCCTGCACCGCCGTTAGTCTCGTGTTCCGTCGGACTTGAAGTTGGAGAAAACGGTCATCCCTCCTTGAAGTACACCTTTTCCGGCCTTGTCCTCTCCTTCTCACTAGAGCATTCGTCAATCTGTATCGTTGGATGCTACGATAAATCGTTGATAACGATCGACGAAGGCTTCTGGCAATCGATCTGTAGGTTTGACCATTTCTCCTCATTTGATCTGCCCTAATGATTTCTGATGGCGTTAAATCAGGCATAATTAGATGCTCGTAAATTATCAATATGCGAAAAAACTCAAAAGCCTCAAAAACTGCAATTCAAAGCTTTTCAAATGGAATTCACGAACCTTCTAAAAACGGACAAGCGGTGGAAAAAATGAATTAATGAAAATTAAAACAAAAGAATGAAAAAAAGGGCAGTCGCTTAGTATTCCATTTTTAAATTAAAACCCAAATTTAAAAAAAGCTTGTTTAGCCGGCCAGTAACACGCAAAAATGCGTAAATACTCCCTTTTTTTTCTGTTCCGCTAATTGTGCCGGTGTGTGTAGATCTTATTGATTAATGTTTATTTCGAAAGGTATCTTTGATCCCTATAATTTACCAAAAAAATACTATAAATACATTTAAGACTTTAAGAGAAAAGTGAATCTTAATTTATGCCATGTAACACTAACAACTTTGTTGACTGTACATAAAATGTAAAAAATGGATTTTGGAAGAATATTGTAATACGATGCAGTACGTAGTGCAGCCCGCCATCAATCCCGCCATAATATGTTATGTATAGCCTTTAGAATATTTAGGTAGGTACATACTCTTGAGTTATTTTTTATTATTATCACTGCCTTTTTGGTCACGATTGGCCGCCCTAGGCCCGGGCCAACTGGGCCTAATGCTGGTTTACACATGGTCGGTAGATGAACATTGCTTGGCCACTATGAGGTTTAGTATTCATATACCCGTTTACAGAAGCGATGTTCATCTACTGACCAACTTTAACTAAACAGTGTATTTAAAACCAGCCATTAGGGCAAATCCGCCACTGCCTGCTTTGGTTATACACAATGTACACATAATTATGTTTAAAAATTATTATTTAGAATCAACGCTGTGTGATATTAATGGTAATAAAAACAAAACTTGAGTACCTACTTATTGATGTGATTTCGGTTTCTCGACCTTATTATGTCAACTGTATGTTATTTATGAATGTAAGTACATGTATTGCATGTATATTACAAAACATAAAACCTTACATGCATCTTCTGTAAGAATATCAAAAATATCAACTAATAGGTATAATGTGATGTTACGAATAGGTAAGGTGTAAGTTGAGTGTAAGATCAAATTGAAAAAAGTTTTTTAACTGGTTAGGTTACATAATTTCATGAAAATCATTGTGCCTGCAGTAGGTTCTTAGTTACCTACCATAGTTCAGAGGTCATATGCAATGCACATGAACTGCAGTATCATGACAATAAAATAGCTATGCAGTAGGCACAATATGCACATACCTAGCTGCTGGACTTACCTCATTACTAAGAAAGACAATGACAACCTACTTAGGCCGTTAAAAGATCGTGAAAAAATTAAAAAGTATTGATATGGAACTTATTCTTCAAGGTTTGAATTTTGCTCTATCCATATAACTGTTTCATTGTGAACTCACCAGTGACAATTCAGTGGGGTTGATGCGAATACGAGGCTCGTCGTCATCATCCTCTGGGGTGCATTCGGCGCCAGACGTCTGGCCCATGGTGCTGGCCTGTAGTGGCGGCTGGTCGTTTGTGCCCGTTGCAGGGCACTGGGCCTTTTCTGCCCGAAGCGGCGGTTGGCCGCGTGGACCGCCCGCGCGTCTGTCGCGCGTCCACTGCCGCGCCGCGTTGGCTCCTATTCAGCCTTCAGGAGCTTAGGGATGGCCCAGCATTAAATCGATAAATTCGATTAGGCTTTTGTTTTGCTTATGATGTTCTCTGTCCAACTAGGCACGTGGAAAAGTTTGCGCCTTCGGTTATATTAATAGCATTATTAGTTACACGCGTTGTTGCTGTACTTATATATTTTTTGTTAAATATTTTTTTATTCTATTTGTTTGTCATTCCATAACAGATAAAATGTGTTTATATAAGGGACATATTCCACGTACCCACTTTCTTGGTGAATTGTGACACTGATCGAAGAAATTGGATGCATTCATATAATATCTTAGCTATACCTACTTTAAAATATTATAATAGTAGCGACCCGCCCCGACTTCGCACGGGTGCAATGCTTATACTAAAACCTTCCTCTTGAATCACTCTATCTATTAAAAAAAAGCGCATCAAAATCCGTTGTGTAGTTTTTAAGATTTAAGTATACAAAGGACATAGGGACATAAGGACACAGGGATATAGGGACAGAGAAAGCGACTTTGTTTTATACTATGTAGTGATGATAAAGTTTCAATTTTGCAAAACAGATTGAGAAATAATATTTGACCAGCGGAATACCTACCTACCTACCACTCCATGTTTTTTTATTTTCGAATTTCATGAATCTTGGATAGGCTTTGTTTTACTGTGATATTGAAACACGATGATGACTAGTCGATCGATATCGAATACATTGAAATATGCAGGAAATAAATATAAATATTTCATTCATCGTGTCGATAAGTCGACAAATGGCAAGCCTATCACTTGAGCGGTCGATACAGCGAGCGCAGCTCCGCACTGCTCAGCTGGGACCTCAGACAGCTGTGAAAAGATTTGAACAGAGGAATTTGGTACAAGCTATCCATAACCGTACCTACTTAGTTTAAATTGATGCGAATCAATGTGAATCATGAAAATTAAGAAGTTAAAAGTACCTAACCAGAAACCAGAAATCGAAAAGTAGCGAAGTAATGAAAGTAATTTGATTTAGAATTTACATGTACCTACATAACTAGAATTTGAAAACTCTTGAAGTTCCCACGCAAGTATTTAAATGTTTTTATGCTGTTTGTCATAATGGCTTGACAACATTCAGCGGATCAAGAAGACAGAAATCGAACTATTTACCTACTCAGCCAAGTCCTTATTTTTTCTTGTCTTTTTTTCCCGTTGAAATATGGTTATGTAGGTAGGTAGGTAGGTACCTTCTTTAGGTAGGCTACAGCACTATGCAAAAACATAAGAATGTCAATTAATTGCATTAAAAAATTCACAACCATGGAGTAGGTTCGGTTCGGTACCTACTGCTTGCATTTTGTTTAAAACTTTAGGTAGGTAAGTAGGTAGGTAGGTATATGAAATTTTACATAGTTTTACTGATATTTTACATAGGTACCTACCTAACAACCGAAAAGAAAACGCATTTTACAAAGATCGATTTTTATGTAGGTACTGTACTTAGTTTACTTACGTGTAAATATTGAAACTGAATGTTTCCAATAAATTAAATAATTAAACTTTGTCTCTAAAATATCATCAATAATTAGCATTCTTTCAAATGAAAAAAAAAGAAAAGTGCTAAGTTAAAACTTTTTTGTTTTATATATTTTCATGAATAACATCATAATTTTTCACTTTATGTATGTAGCGCCATCTTGTGTCGAATAGTAGAAGTTTTTAATGCGTTAGGTTAGACCTGTGGGTTAGACCATGGAATTAGTAGGTATTGCATCATGCGCTTCAGCCGGGGAAGCTGTCACGCGCGATTAGACCATCCAGAGGAGGAACTCAGGATGACCACCTAACCGGGGTTAGGATTTTTATAAATAAAAAGTCAACGTGTTTTATAGGATAGAATTTATTGGTAACAAATGGAAAGCCTAAAAACACGGTAAACGAATAGAAATATATGTTCCTACTCCTACTAAGGTTCTTGGGAAGTCAATTATAAGGAAAAAGAAAAGTTAAACCTGGGCTTTTAGATAGGTGGATCTAGAGACTAAGAGCCGCTAATATAAAATTAATGGGACATCCTACGCCTCAACGTACGGTACCGTGTATTAGGAAATATGTGTTTTAGCTATTCTTGATTAAGGGTTTAAGACTGTCGGCTAAACGTAATAATCCTTAGTCGAAGATTTCCCTGAACATGAGATTTTAGGTTTAGGTAAATTTGGGGATTGGGGTCTTTTAACTACAATGATGCCATTTGGTGTTAGACTTGCGGATCTTCAAATGCGGTGGAAGAGCTGTCTTTAGCGACGATAGCCCCTTGCGAATTGCGTAGCGGGGCTCTTGATCGCGATGGTGAGCTTGCCAACCCGGAGGATGGATCCTCGCATAGAAGAGGATGGTAAGGGCTGGAATGAGGCTCCCAGGGGTGAATTGAGGCTCCCAGAGGTGAGATGAGGCTCCCAGGGGTGAGCTGAGGCTCCCAGGGGTGAGCCCGCTATTGGGGGAACATGCTGTGGAAGAGGGGCCGATGATTAGGGCATATCCACAGCGTGGCACCAATAGGGAATAACGCTAGGGAAAGGTGCGGAGGTTAGTACTATGTGAAAATAACTTACCAAATGAAAAGGACACTAGGCGTGCCGCAGAAAGGTTTGTAGAAACACATCCAACGTTAGTCTTGCGTTCTGGGGAAACTTTATACTGTCACGATAGGTGGAACTATAAAAATTAGGGTGCTTTCTTCGTTGCAGACCTGGGGGCCAATTCCACTAAATGTCAGCCATTGTCATCGAACTATCATTCCATTATGCTGCAACTGGCAACTATGACATCTAATTTGTATTCCACACTGAAATCATAGTGGCATTACAATGGAATGACTATGGACTACGTTAGGTGTTGCCTACCATATATAACTATTACTACCATGCGTGTCATTAGTTTTATTTCGGGTTTGCGGCACTAAAATCTTTAGATGATTGATTGTATTTATGGTACATGTGACATTTCGATAAGTTTTGAAGAAACTTGTGTATTTTTGTGCATAGACTCTGAAGCAGAGTGTCTGAGATGATATGTGATGTAATTAAACTGATTAAATGAAGAAATGTATTTTATTGAAAATTATAGATTTTGTAGTATTTTGTGAAAAGACGTAGGAAAACAAGAGCGCATAAAGACGAGCGCGATCAAAGACAAATATAAAAAGTCTGTATGCAACATTCTCGCCCCTCCAAGCAAGTGAGGAAAACAATCATAGTTCTTAGTATTTAAATAATAAGCCATTAACAATGAAGCACTATGAAATACACTTAAAATAAAATAAACATACAGAAACGTACTTTTTAAACTAGAATAGTAGCAGTAAAATAAGCTTATAGATAGGTCTGACTGAATTCACATTTGCATATTTACATTACATTACAAGGAAGTATGATAGCCGTGATTGTATGATATGTTGGAGTTATGTATGTGTCCTTTTGTTATATCACTAAACAAAAATGGGTTGAGCTTTCTTAGTGGACTAGACATGAAAGTATACAGGGAACTGTTGTTAGGTTTCGAAGTATGCACGGGCTGTGTCTTGGACTGAACTTTTGACTGTGTTGTGTTTGCTGACTGTAATGAATAAGCATGAGATTGTATGTTTGATTGCGATGACTGAGAGAATGATTTTATATTTTTTATTTCTTTAAATTCCTCGGGGAAATCTTTAAGTTGTAGAGTTTGAATGCTGAAGTTATGCGCATGTTTGAGTTCAGGAGCTGTAAGGTGTGACTGTATTTTAGCAGTGTTTTGTTGACAGAATCGATTTGTTATATTGTCGTCTGTAATTGAATGATTGACCAAATGTAAGCTAACTTCAGGTGGTATGTGTGTGTTTAAATTGTAAGATGTTTCCTTTAAATTACCAGTTACTACCCAACCAAATACAGTTTCAATAAGCTGAGGTAGATTTGGTCCGAGACTGATTCGTTTTGAAAGAAGTAATGAGTAAAACAATTGAGCCCCTATGAGCATGTCAATGCCATTGGGTGTATAAAATGTGGGATCTGCAAGAAGATTTTGTTGTTCAGTAGGTATATTCCAGTATGTTGTGTTTATGTATTTGTGTGGCAGTGGTATAGTGATCCTGTCCATTACGATTAAGTTAAGATTGGCATTGTAGTTAGACAATCGTGAAGCTATATTTGTATTTATGCATAGTTGCGTTTGCTTACCTGATTCACCAATCCCTTGGATTATATGGTTATTATAGAGAAACTTACTATGTAGAGAGCTAGCAAGCTTGTGAGTGACGATGTTCACTTCACTTCCCGAGTCAGGCAGAGCTCGAGCAGTGTGCCATTTTCCCGAAGTATCTTGTACCTTCAGAATGACTGTAGAAAGCAAAACTTGATGAGAGTTGGTGTTTGAAAGGCACACAGTTGATGGTATAGTATATATAGTTTGTTGTGTACTAGAACTTGGTTTATTTACATAAGGTGTAGTGACATTATGAACATGTTGTTCTGGAATGATAGAATGTTTAGAGTCCAGTAGAGGTTGTGTGTGAGATTGAGTGTTAGTAGTTTTATTTGTATCGTTTTGCGTTTGTATTGTGTTCATGTGTGCTAAGGTTGCTGTGGCAATATTTACTTTTTTGGGAGCGTTTGAGAGATGTATGAGACTGTGATGTCTTCCATGACAAGTAATACAAGTTTTCTTGGAGCACTTATGATCAGCTGAGTATTGCTGTAAACAATTATAGCATAAAGAATTGGATTTAATGTAGTCAATTCGTTTGTACACGGGCAGTTCTAAGAAGCTAGGACATTTAAACAAGTAGTGCTGACCTTGACACATTATACAAGTAACGCAAGGTTCGCTGTAAGAGCTAGAAGTAGACACATGAGCGAATTTCGTGACAGGTTTCATTTGTTGAAATTTCTGTGGAGCTGATGATACTGGTGAAGAATATCCAGAAGGTTTATCATTGATAAGATCAAAAGCTGTCATTCTAAGATTCAGAAACTCTGACAGTTCTTGCATAGTAGGATAAGAAGTTTCCTTACGGTTTAATTCCCAGGCGGCTCGAAGTGAGTTGTCCAGCTTTTGAGTCAAAATGTAGACCAGAAGGACATCCCATTGGTTGACAGGTAAATCTAAAGCTATCAAAGAATCTAAACTTTGTTGTAGAGTCGTTAGAAAATCTTTTAAATTACTTCTATTGACTGTCGGATAATTCATGAACGTTTTTAGATGGTAATTGACAACGATAGTATGGTTTTCGTACCTGGTTTTAAGAATATCTATTGCCTTACTGAAGTTACTTTCCACGATCAGAAGGGAACCGATGAGGTTGGCAGCTTCGCCCCGCAGACAAGATTTCAGGTATTGTAGACGCTGTGAGTCTGGAACGTCTGATCCATCCATTGCGCACTCGAACAGGTTTATAAATGCTGGCCATTCTCTAATTTCTCCACTGAACTGTGGTAGTTCTAATTTTGGTAAACGGATTTGAAATTTTTTTTTGTGTTCCAAAATGGTTTGATCATGAAATGTACTGTTGGCTCCATTTAATAGTTTTTCTATAGTAGCCTTTGCAGAGTAATATCGGTTTTCTAAGATAATTCTTTCTTTCTCATATTCTGCGTGGTTGCTGGGGTTCAACATTTCAATGTCCGATTGAACTATATCGAAATCTTGCATCTGTTGCGTTAATTCATTTTTTCTAATGCGGATCTCGTCACAGTCTGTTTGCGTTGTGATGAAATTAATTATTCTTGTGATTTTACCTTTTATTACGCCTCTGCGAGAAATTAGCTTAGAGAGGTCGGGTAATGGCGGCGGAGATGTTGAATCGGTCATATTTTATTTATTTTTATTCCAGATGGTTTACTTACAGGCGTCGAAGGACAACAATTTATGTATGAGATGATATGTGATGTAATTAAACTGATTAAATGAAGAAATGTATTTTATTGAAAATTATAGATTTTGTAGTATTTTGTGAAAAGACGTAGGAAAACAAGAGCGCATAAAGACGAGCGCGATCAAAGACAAATATAAAAAGTCTGTATGATACACAGAGCTAAAATCTGAATTTCGTGTCGTGTTTAGGGCTGATGGCTAAATTGCCAATGCCTTAAAATAAGGGAAAAAAAGCAATCACTGGACAGCGCCATTCCATGGTAGGAATAGTAGAATACCAAAAGTGGTCAACAATGATAGTTGAATGATTGTGAAAACTGACAGTTAACAGAATAGGAAAAGTGTCAAAATTTGACATAATATCACCATTGAGTGACCACAATCATGTAATTGTCATACAACTATCACCGCTGTCATTTAGTAGAATTGGCCCCCTGTTCTTCAAGAACTCTAGAGTAGGAATGAATACTTTGACAGGAACGGAAACAGAAACGGACGATGGAATTTTGAAAATAGAAAGTCAAGATGATTAAAAGCGAAATGGGGATGATTAAAAACGAAACGGTGAAATTTTGAAAATAGAAGGCGAGAATTAAAAGCGAAATGAGGATGATTAAAGACGAAATGATAAAAGAGGATGAAGATAAGGTTGAAAACCGCAGCGGAACGCTGCAGTATGTACCTACTACGTAGGTACAACTACTGCTAATTATGTGCGTTAGACTAAGCCCCTTTTCACACGTACCGATTTCCGCCGGTCCGGCGGTCCGGTCCGCGGCGAAATGTATGGCCGATTGCCCGGTTGCCCGCCGGTGCGTATGAAAGCGAACGTACATGGCCATATACTTCGCCGCCCGCCGGACCGGCGGAAACCGGTACGTGTGAAAAGGGGCTTAGACTTGTTGTCTTGTGGTGATCGCGACCCACAGATTAAAAACACTGTGTTAGACGAATTTCGAGATAACCTAGATCCTAAAATAGATTATTATTTTTCGCAATTCGCTGTTGATAAATATAGGTAATAAATAAATTATCTAACGGCTTTTATCCCCGAGGGGTTAGGCAGTGGTATTCCATTTCAGAAAATACCCACATTTCACCAATATAATTTTTGGACCCCCTAACGTGATGGTGGTGAGCCCATCGCTAGACCGTGTCTGTTACACATGCCTCAGAATTAATTCTGGGACCTGCGGGTTTCCTCACTAATGTGTTCCTTCACCGTCGAGCTAGTGCTATAGATACTATAAACATATTCTGAACAAATGATAATTTTTATTTCGAAATCGTAGATTTTATATCGAAATAAAAACTATATTAAAGTAACTAGGTACATATGGACTTCATTTTATTTAATTGAAAATTAATTCAAATTAGGTTATTGTATTTGTCACCGCTAACTTAAATATTTAATTAAACTCTAATTTACCGACCCAAAAGTATTTTCTGGTCCAAGCTGAGCATAGAAGGGACAGCTGGTAGGGACTAGTGGAATAGCCCACTTATACGAGTTAAAGTGCATTTTAGGCGCTTTTAGTAAGGTAGGTAGTCCTTCACCGTCGAGCTAGTGATAAATATGTACGTAAGTTTTTGAAAAACTCATTGGTACATGCCAGGATTCGAACCCGAGCCTCACTGATTTTCGGCCGGCTCTTTAACCGTCCGGGCTATCACTGCTTATATCATTGTTTATATCTACATCGTTTTTATCGGTACTTTTTGATAACAATTCTCTGGTAGGTAAATGAAAAGGAAGAAAGAAACAGATTTTTATGTATCGAATTTTTATTATTATAAGTGCTACTTAAATATTATAAGGTATCTACACATAACAAGTTTAGTACACATAACATAAAAAATTTGACCAGTGAAAACATTATCTTGGCCATATTACCTAATTTAAAAAAAATGTAAACTGATGACTACTACTAAAGTATGTAGGTAGGTATATGTTGATAATGAAATACAGTAATGTGTATGATAGGTTGAGTAAGAATGTATAGAAGTGAGAATGTATAATTTTTACCTAGGTATTTACTATTAAACTCAACTCTACAGCGCCTTATTGTCGATAATAATCTAATGTGTATTACGGTGAGTGACACTTGCCCATTGGCACTTTGATACCGAGGCAATTAATTAATGTAATGGAATTCGATTCTATATAACAATGTTTAGTTAGATAGATACTATGTAACATCAAACTAAAATACGTGGTACAGTCGAACAGACGAAAACTCAGCATGGCGGAAGACAATATAGAAGAAAATGAACAAAAAATATTGCAAAACAAAAATATCAAAAGAGATAAAATCAACGGAGTTCTATTTACCATAAAACCAGCTTTGGTCGTTGAAAACTGCTTCGGAATATTCAGATTCAGCGTAATCAAAAGTGAGATAGTACCGACTACACCAACAGTGAAATTTTTGGGAGTGTTGATAGTAGTTATTTATTTGGTTTTGTTTTACTTATTTTTTCGAATTCCGACATCTATAAATGGAACAGTACTGTTCGTGGATGTGCTAGACGAGATACCCACAGCTGTAGTACTGATTCAGTATCTTGCAACCGTAATTACAACCGCTTTTCTTATGTCTGAAACCACCATGCGCATTATTTCGACTTTCGCCGATCTTGACAAGAAGTTGTATATTAATATGAATGATGATTTTTATAGCAAGGCAAGAACGACCTTGATCAGAGCTCTGCTATATCTCGTCATTATTTCAATAAGTTTCGGCCTAGCTGATTTTTTCACCGACGAAGACGAATTGGTGCGCAAATTAATAACTTCAGCGCTATATTTCGAACAGAATCTTGAAATATTCGTGTTCTGTGTCATGGTTAGAAAACTGAAGATCAGATTGGGTGTAATCAATAGATATTTGACCAAATTTATTCACGACAAAGACACGAGTAAGTGTTCAGTTTTTGTCGTTAATGAGAAAGATATTATTATGTCTGAAAACCAGTACGACTTCATTGGGCGCATATCACAGATCAATACCAAGATACGTGACCTGGCCGCTATGTATGACACGATTGGCAACACTTGCCGTTTGATTAATGAAGTGTTCAATTTCCAAATCTTTATGAATCTCATGTCAACATTTACTTACATAGTTATAACTATATGGACATCCTTCTATTACTTCCGAAAGCCCGAAGACGAAGCCGGTCCTCTTTTGACAGTCTTCATTTGGTGTCTCCTCACAATAATGAGCGTAGCCGTCATGTCTTTTACGTGTGAACATTTGCTGACGACGCGAAACGCTACTAAACTTCTAGTAAATGAGATAATCATGGATTACGATTTGCCGAAGACCATGAGAGTGCAAGCTAAAGTTTTCATGGAGCTCATCGAAGCCTGGCCTCTGAGGGTCTTTGTTTACGACATGTTTTCAGTTGATATTAAACTAATGTTGAAGTTTATAAGTGTTGCCACTACGTACTTGATAGTTATAATACAAATATCTCATTTGATCTAAAAATACTACCTACTACTATTTAGCTTCCAACAGCGAAACTTTCACTATACGTCTTTTGCTTTTATCTAAACTGTAGGAACTTATTTTTTCAGGTTTGTTCGCTTTTGTAGATTTGCGGTTTAAATATGAATAAAGGAAAAATATAAATAGGTACCTACTTTGTATTTGTGTTTTCTTAAGCCTTACTATAGTGACATAGTAATCAAAATAAATATGAAGGACTAGTCGAAACAAATATTAGATTAGGTATAAATATTATAATTTATGCAAACATTTTCAAATTAGGTAATATCAAATTCCAACACAAAACACAAGTGTTAATGACGCATGGATCATTCTTATTTTCATATAGGATTACTCTTTGAATAATTCTCTTTTATGTGTTCCAACAGAAGAAACAGACTGATGCCAGTATGAGAGCCTATTTCATATTAAAAATTGTGAGGTTCTGAAATCAGTTGATCCAACGGAACATTCTTCAATAATTTCTTGATGTTCTCTAGAACAGAGTTAACTCCGAAATCCACGATTGGTTTCCCGAACTCATCGGCTACCAGACGCCAGTTGCGATTCATAAAATCGAGCACCATATGACCTATAACATAACAATAGGTAGTTATAATTTGATGTAAGTATACTTTGTGTGGATAGATTCATTATAGGTATACGATTTTTGAAGCCATGACTCATATTAGGAATTTGTTAGTTGTAGGTACATCTTATAATTACAATTGCGCATGTAAGCGAACAACATTGTGCCTATATAAAAAGTATTAAGGTACCTACCTACCTGTATGTCTTCCTCACTCAAAGTAGGTAGGTACTACCTATTATGTGTAAAATGATTAATTATGGCATGCGTGATGTACAAGCAACTTTGAATCCAAATCTAAGACAAGCAACGAGTAGATAAAATTGATTACAAAAGAATAACCTAAAAATTCGACATTAGCATTTTTTACACACACACACTTGTGGTGGTGGTCTTACTATCCTTGAAAATAACCTTTATTTTAAATACGGCTTAAAAGTAACCTAGCTTGCACAGCGGCGTTGCCGACGCGGAAACCGTTTTATTTTCCAGTTTACCTGGGAATTTCTAATGTTTAGAAAAGGTTAGATTTGAAGGGGTCAGGGGAAAAACAACTTTTGTCACATTTTTTATTTTTTTCAACTGGCAATGCAGTCTGAATGGTTATATCTGTCGCTATGTTCTGTCAAAACAAACAGGGCAATAACATTCATAGTCACTGCGCTTTTAAGCTTTTAAAATATCGGTACAGGGAAAAAACATCCGATGTCAGAACCGTTCAGGAAAAAAACAGCCGTTGTCCATGGTCGACTATGACAGTGACATAAGACTTTAAGGTTATAATTTTTGATATTTTCTTGATTCATGCGGTGGGCAAAATAAAAATTATTGCATGTTCAGATTTATACACTATGTGGTTCACACAACCAAACGTTTAGTTGTGACATCAATTGTTTTTTCCCTGATGTTGGTGGACATAGGATGATTTTCACCTGATTATTCTGACTTAGTCACAATTTTTTATTATAACTCTTGGCTGATATAAAAGTCAAAATAAAAAAATATATAATTACATTAACAATAAACATCCTTTCAATAAAAAAAAACTTTTCTTATTTATTTTGGGTATAAAACACTATTTTATTACGATCTTATCTTTTAATTAGTAATATCTCAGTTTGTTCATTATGTGACAAAAGCTGTTTTTCCCATGACCCCTTCATTTATAAAAAAAACATTCTTATTGAGTACATTAAAGCGACCTATTCCTACTCCAAATTTCAAGATTCCATGTACTTACTAAAATTTTGGCGATTTCGTGATGAATCAGAGTGAATGAATGAGTCAGTGGTATTTTAGCTTTTATGGCTAACTATTGCCGGTGATGAATAGTACCTAGCATATCCTTCATCAAGATGTACGCTAGCGTGCTGCCATGTTTCAACAAGGTCAGTCCACGGCCGATTTAGCCGTGAAGAGGTTACAGGTATACTTACATACAAACATACTTCCTCGTTTACAATATTGTTAGCAATACAGCAAGGCATACTTACTTATTTGGGGTTTCCCCTTAATCAAGTTGCTTAAACGGTAAAAGACTTGGCCATCAAAGTGATGTCGGGACTTGAAGTTTTTTATTTCCAAGTATTTCTTTCCATTTTCAACTATCGATCCTAACTTCAGGACGCACTGAATTTTGATGTTTTCTGGAAATCGAAAAAAAAACACAATATCTTATCTACACCCATCGGCATGTCAATAAAAATGTTCAATTATACTAAAGGCGTCGTATGATTGATTAACCTTACTAGGAACGACGCAGTATTCGTATATTAATAACAAGTACCTAGTAGGTGGTGGTGGTAATTGACGTCAACAATTTTAATACGAAATGTAAAATGATTATCCAAACTGATTAAAACTTACTGCATTTAATCAATGAATCACCATCTCCGTCGATGGAGAACATAAGCATACGCCCAGAAGATTTGTACTTTCCTTTGATTGTCAAATTACAACGAAATTGGACTTCTAGGTTATTGTTTTTCATTCTGAAATAAAAATATAGTTACACGATATTAGAGGTAAAATATATTTTAACCGACGTAAGAAACCCCACCTTGCCTTTACAAAAAGCCAAGTTAAGGAAAATATCTTGCCTTCACGTTCCCTCAAACAAAAATGCTAAAAAAGTAGGTCGACGTAGGTATATTCCAAAATGGCATAAGAAAGTTCAAGGAAGTAAAGATAAAACTTTTGAAATTAGAATTCACATACCTTGCAAAATCTACAGTACATTTTCTGAGGCCCTTAGAGCTGCCTTGTCTGAACTCAATTACGAGTCCCCCAGGCAGCATTAGTTCCAGTTTGTTTATAACAAAAGGGTCTAAAGGTTCAATACCCATCTCGGGAATTCCTGATATGAACCCTGGTATTGCTGTCTGAATGGCAGATCTCAAGCATTCCTGAGATGTATTGTTACAGGGAGCTACAAATTTTGCTGTGGAAATAACCAAGGTTTATAATGAACGTCGGCAAAATACCTAAATATATTTAACATTCCCCGAAAGGTGCAATAAACTTGAAGGTTAATAAAGGTTTTTACACTTACTAGATATATCGGCACTTGAAGAACTACAAAGTAATATTGATATAATTGTAAAGCATATTAAGGCACTGTGACACTGCTGCATTTTTATAGTTTTTTTCTTCTACTCTGTTTTGATCTATATCTGTCACTGTGACACTATGGTGGTAGGAGCTAATACTGATGGTTACATGTCGTAATTGTACCATTTTATAGACAAAATTGATTAAATAATGGTCACTTTTTGTTAGTAACTCGAAGACTAATTGCAGGCTAGAGTTTCTCTCTTAGAAATGATTATTACCATGTGATTATCTGATGGTAATCCTATTCATAGTCGCAAAATTTGCTAATTAGGTAATAAATTAAAAAAAAAACTGTAGGACTATTCTGTACAAAAATTACTTTTGAATCGGTTTTGTAATTTTGAATAAGTTACTCCCTTTCTCATTACTATTTGAAGTCGGCGCAGTATTAGATAATGTTATAGTACAGACAAGTTTAGTTATAGACACTGCAAAATGGTTTTGGCATTTTCGAATTCATTGAGTATGTTATTGGAGGTTTTGGGGATCAAATCATAAGGCGCAAGCGTCGGGGTGAAATTGTACTTTTATAATTAACTAGCAGTTCGGCGCGATTTCACCCGCGTAGTTCCCGTTCCTGTGAAAATACGTGAATAAAATATAGCCTATGTTACTCAGGGATCTTTTAGATTTCCATAGGTGAAAGAATTTTTAAAATCGATCTTGTATTTTTGAGTTTATTCATAACAAAAAATACAAAAATACAAACCTTTCCTCTTTATAATATTAGTATACATGTAACCAGTAAGAATGATTGATTGATAGAAAGTGGAATATTGTAATTCGAGAGCGTTGTGGCTTGAAAGAGGATGTGGTGACTAGGATTGAGAAAGGAATGCTTAGGTGGTTTGGACATATTGAGCTGATGGATGGACAATAATATATGAAGGTAGAAGGGAAGTGAGTGATCGAGTCGGCAGAGGGCGACATAGGCGTAGATACTTACGCCCCGATATATTGAAAAAAAAGCCGATAAAGAGTACCCGAAACCGACAAGCATTTTATAAACCGACTGATGGATGTAAGTAGATGAAGCGCGAGAGGTTCCAGGATCGTAGCAGGTGACGGTCTATTGTCACTGCCTACCACGTCTTGATAAAGGCGTGAGCATATGTATGTGTGTAATTAAACTAATTAATGTAGTACAGAATACACTAATCACAATTTTTTCAACAATATATTATCTACTTTATGCAAAGTTCATCGTATTGTGTCAAAAAAAATCCGGCCCAGTGCAAGTAGGACTCGCGCACGAAGAGTTCCGTACCATTATCTATAAAAACGGCAAAAATCACGTTTGTTGTATGGGAGCCCTTTGCATACTTATTTAAAAAAACTCACGCCTTTTATCGCCGAGAGGGTAGGCAGAGGTATTCCATTTCTGGATATACCCATTTTATACTTATTTATTTTATTCTACTTTTAGGATTTGTTGTTATAGAGCGGCAACAGAAATATATCATCTGTGAAAATTTCAACTGTCTATCTACCGTGATCGGTCCATTTGATACAACCTGGTGACAGACGTATAGACAGACGGACAGCGGAGTCTTAGTAATAGGATCCCGTTTTACTGGACGGTTTAGCCTTTGGGTACAGAATCCTAAAATAATCAAAAAATAATTTATTTTCTGTATGTACAAAAATAACAACACTTAGGATGTCAATAGTCTAATAACAAGGAACTCTAAACTCTTCCATGTAGATAAATGTAAACAGCAGTCCATCTCATGTCAATACTGGGTCTAATACCACAGTTTCACAATCATAAATCATACTATCTCATTATGTAAACAACATTTCGGCTGTGACCTTAAAATTGTATCTCTTCGGACTTTCTATATAATCTATATATGAAATAAATAAATAATCTCACGCCTTTTATCCCCGAGGGGGTAGGCAGAGGTATTCCATTGTATGTTGGTATCCATATTGTATGGTTTTTAGTGTACAATAATATTATTGTATTGTATGTATCACGTACCTACCAACCCAGTAGGTAAAAATAAAAATAATAATTAGACTGCAGATAAAACAATAAAACATTGCATACAATTTATGTCTTTAATATTAAAATTACAAAATGTTTATGTTATGCACTATACAGTCTACAATGAGCCGCTGAGTATATTACAGTTTAATAAATAGTTTTAAATTATCAAAATAAATAAGAACGTCAACAGTCATAACTAGCGCATATGCCTAGTTCTAACATCTATATCATAGTTCGGATCCTCTTCAGGAATGGAAAATATACTTTCTAAAACAGACGGCGGTATGGTCATTTCTGGATTCCGGGTAGGATTAGTTGGACCAAGGTTGGGCGTAGGCGCATCTGTCGTGGACCAAGTTGGTACTGTTGGGTTGGTAAACGTTGGTCTTGAAGTACTGGTTGAAGTTGAGCTTGGTATATTAACATTGTTTGTTGGAGCAGTTGGACATGCCGATGACCTCTTCATTTGTACATCTGGAATTAAAAATGTTTTTTTAATACATTTTTTACGGTTGTGTTTGTTCAAAGTGTTCAAGTAACACTTTGAATTTGATTAATTGGACAGGCGCAATCTCGACATCTCAAAACGATTTCGGACTGTTATGATATTATGATTTATGTTCTTCATATTTGTTAGATATTATTTTCTAAATCAATCATAAACTCAAGAGTCTTAAACATACCTAATTTATTAGATTGTGTAATACTAAAAGGAGATTTGCTTTAGTCCAAAAATCACCTTTTACGACATGCAATTTGATGCGATGTTATTTCTATTTTCCGACTATAGCATTAAACTTTTGTCCAGACGAGTTATTCTCGACTTCGCCTTCATATGAGGAAATACCGTGGGATCTATTCAGAAGTCATTCAGGGAAACCATAATAATGGAAACTTACCGACGCCGCAATATTTAGCACACTCCAGTCGTCCAGGGTTGGTATAGGTAACATTATTGGTGCCGCAGACAGGGTTATACTCAGGTGTGACGGGGCAGGATCTGATACACTGCTGTATGCTTACAGCAGACGGTGTAGTGGCTACGGGGGGCGCAGTGGGACGTTGATCACGGGTATTCCTGCAATAACCGATATGTTTATATAAGTATACATAAGTACATATACTTACAAATAAAATGTATTTCGGCAAGAAATAAATGTAGGTACAGGTTCGTTATTAAGTGCTTCTTTACCTATAACAGAAGACACGTTCTCCATAGCTAATTTTGTTATTATAATATTTTTTTATAACTTTATGCATATTTTGCTTTATGCTAATTAAGCATAAAAGAAAATTTAATATGATTTGAACAGTAGGTTGAGTGTGGTTTTGTAGCTGCAGAAGAAGATAAAGAAAGTATTCAATATGACCGTGTATCCATAAATGACATGTTTGATCCAGTTTATAGTAAATTTCGTATTACTGTACTAAGTGGAAATTATACATTTTTGGGAAAACACATACCGCAGATTCTTTATTCGCGAAAATCATAAACTCAAATGATACCGTTAAAATCTGTTAATTTGCTTACCAAGCTTGAATTAAAGCGTCGAGGCCGGGATAAACCCATCGGTCATCATCCCACATTGCTGGGTTACCAACTCGAAAATACTGCCTGTCTTGATCCTCGAAATGTTCGTGAGGATTGTGGCGGCGGATGTGCTGATTTTGCCCATGGCGTGATGGTTCTGGAAACTTCCATTCCGAAGGTCTATGGTGCCACTTCTTAGGGTCTGGGTGATTGAAGGAATGGCGGAAACCGGGGTGATTTTCATGATTTTCATCGCAATTGATGTATGAGTGGTATGTCCTTCCCGTGGCTTGGCCTAATATGTTTACTGCAACTAAAGAAAAAAGCGATTATTGTATATAAATATAAAATATAGTGTAGTTCCTTAGGATTCTAAAACAAGCGTCAAAAGCTTATGGTTATATCATACCTAAGTCATAATCGTGTGGATCATAGTCGGTATTACATCATAAGTAATTTAAATTATTTATTTACCGATTAAAATTATGATGTAATTTTTATCATCTGGATTACTGTTAGTAGAATCAGCCGAGGACAAGGTTGTTTGATTGATAAGTAAAATTTAAATACGAGTATATCTAAGTACGTCTGCGAACGTGCGTTGGTAACTAACTAAAGTTAGATGAGTCGGTCATTCTTAGCTTACTAATTTTAATGCGTACGCTTGTCTATTCGTAGCTCCGGATTCACAAGGTAGAATCGAGAAACTTGTTATACCTTAATACATTGTCTCATTAGGCAAGTCCTATGCCGTTATAAAATTATGGTCCATTGCCTCAAATGATTTCAATATGATGATTATCGCGCTAAGCGATTCGAACATTCACTAAGTATAATTACATCAAAACGCATCGAAATGAAGTTCAGAGTAAATTGGTGTAAAATTTATTTAATTAAATCACTCGTCAATTTTGTAATGATGTTTCAACGTTTTTTGGCAGTGGCAATTATTTTTATCACGAAATCAAAATGAATACAAAGTGATATACTTAATTAATTGTCTTAGGCTGTAGTAGTTTGCTTATTGACATTTCCATAAATGGCTAGACTGCATTAAGGTTTTCCTGCATTATTTTTAAGTAAGTAAAATATTCTGAATATTTAATTTTGTATATGATTGTTTCCGATAATTGCATAAGAACTTTTGGCGAATAAAATAACCTTGTGTTTTTTATATTATATTTTCACAGTAAAGTTATTTAACACTTAAAAGTAGTACTTACCGATAATCGCGACACACTTATCCATTCTTAACACACACATTTCCAAATATAATTTTATAAA
Source organism: Ethmia dodecea (assembly GCA_963855545.1). Lineage (NCBI taxonomy): Eukaryota > Metazoa > Arthropoda > Insecta > Lepidoptera > Depressariidae > Ethmia > Ethmia dodecea. Next base: position 5,165,404 of record OY979448.1, read on the forward strand.
ATTATCAACTCGGCACTTTGACACACAAATTGTCTAGAATAGTATGTGGCAAGTGTTTAAAGAAGTTTTTTTTTATTTGTTGCCTATAAAATAATTTTATAAGTATTTATTTAATTCAGATATTGGAAGGTACTCCGTGGTCCAGCCACTCGTAAGAACAGCCGCTGATACACAAGCGACATGGAGCTCTGCTAATGTTTATAAATCCCCACTTTACTGCTTGCCTCTAACCCGTTTTCATCTCAAAGCGGTAATACTTATATGATTCACTTTTTACGATAATCATATCAATAGGATGTCACCATCGGAACGAAATCCTTGACTGACGAGGTGACTTTGGACTGAGTCAATGTTGGATAGGCATTATGCAAATATGTGTAATATATGCGTAAGGTTTCCTATTATTTAGGTAGTAATATAATAGTTTGGAAAATAGCGGACGATATCCTATCCTACTTATAAACGCCAAACTTTGTGAAGACGGATGGATGAATGTTTGTTACTGTTTCATGCAAAAACTACTAAATGGATTTTGATGAAAATTTACAGTAATATAGCTTAGACTTCAGAATAAGATATAAGATGTTCTGTAAACGGGTCCACGGTGAACGAAGTCACTATCCTCCCGCTAGTAACATATGGGGTGTTAAGGAAGCTCTTCTGAAGCCAAGGAGCAAGTTGAAACCGTTTTGTCTAGTTTGGGACTAAATAACTGTGTGAATTGTGTCCGACAATTTTATTATTATATTTTCAGTGGAATTTTAGTTTAGAAAAATTTAATTATCGTTTCATTTCACAATGAATTACAATTGTTTTTTTTATAAAAATGTTTTTGTCTTTATATTATTTAACTTATCTTCGTTTTCGGTAGAGTTTTCCAGTAATAGTTCGATTTAAAATAAAAATTAAATTTTGAGATTACAGTTTTCTCGAAATTTAATTTTTCAAGTCATCTCAAATTCCCTGGGATCGCATAGGTTCGCTTGGAAAATGCTGCCAGCAGGCACTATGGTAAGACCAGTCATAGAAGATGGAGATGACGGTGATGAGATGAGATGTAAGCGGCCAAGTTTGTTCAAACTAATTTGAAAACTTGAAAAGGGATAGATTTCTACTTATTAGATGGCGGCATAAACTGAAGTTTCATATCAAGAAAAGGATAAATCCGCCACTATGAGGCGACTGCAACATTGACTCATAGCTCAATGGTAGGGAATTTTGAGTGAGGTACCTATCTACTTTAATTGATTGGTTGGGTTGGTTTTGTTGTACTTGATTACTGCTACACCTTTTATTTTACCCATGGCTACCGACGCCTGAATATTTCTTTAAATTCCGTGAAACATGAATAATATAAAATTATTTATATTAATAATTTACAACATAAAAGGTCACGGATACTAATAGTTGTTAGTTACATATTCTTAGCTTACACATATATACACACATACATACACATACTCTTAGCTTATCTATCTGCTTATCTCTCGACGTGTAGAGAATGAGTGAGAGTGAGAAAACGAAAATAAGTCTTGTGAACTTACCATTAGTTTTCCCACGTCATCTAAGAAAAAATATTTAATTATTGCATATCAACTTCGTTTGTTCGTGGACAAAGTCTAGATCGACCTAACCACATTCTTTAGTTACCTTCGTACATAATTACGCTTATAAAAAGTTTTTCTGCAGCCACGGTCTCGATTTTTTCCTAAACAAATATCCACCCTCAAATATGGAAAAAAAAAATCAAAAGCTTTTTATCCCTGAATGGGTAGACAAAGATTGCTGAAAATGTAATTGAAAAACGAATTTGCAACATATTTCGAACAGCGTATTATCAAATTTCCATCAATGCGATTGAAACGATTAAAACGACTATATTTATAAACGATTAATTGATAAAACTCCTCTCCATACGTGCCTACTCATGTGTGAGGAATGTCCAAGGAAAGACCCACAGTTCATCAACATTCAACGGGTTATTACAGATCGATGAAGAAGACCGTGGTAATTTCCTATTGGCAAATGTTTGGTTATCTCTGCATTAAATAAGTAGGTATTTAATTTACATTCATTGCCACAGACATATACTTACCATTTTGTACATACTTAACCACATTTTTAGGGTTCCGTACCTCAAAAGGAAAAAACGGAACCCTTATAGGATCACTTTGTTGTCCGTCTGTCCGTCCGTCTGTCCGTCTGTCAAGACCCTTTTTCTCAGGAACGCGTGGAGGTATGAAGCTGAAATTTATATCAATTACTCAGGTCTACTGTCCCTTGAAGCTGTGAAAAAATCAAACTTCTAAGCCAACGCAATCAAAAGATACAGCCGTTTATGCCGCAAATTTTCGACACTTGCAAGGGAATCAAAACCTACAGGGTGCTTCCCGTGAACTCAGAATCTTGAAATTTGGTACGAAGCAACGTCTTATAGCATAGATAAAGGAAAAATTACGAAAACCATAAATTTGCAAGGTTGTACGGAACCCTCGGTGCGCGAGTCCGACTCGCACTTGGCCGGTTTTTTTTTAAACTAACGCCTTTTGTCTCCGACGGGGTAGGCAGAGGTATTTCATTTCTGGATACCCACTTTTCACGAGATGTTCTTTGGACCCATAAACGTGGTAGGTGGTGAGCCCATTACCATTACTTATCATTTTGTATATTATTACTTTACAAATGTAAAATAACGCCAACGAAAAAACAACGCACAGTGCTCCGAAGAGTCGATACATTTTGTTCTCTTGATAACTAGGCTGATTCTTTGGCAAAGATAACTAACTGCCCGTCCTTTGGTCAGCTGAAGTAGTTATTGTAAGTACTCGTACAGATAGCACAGAATAAAGAGTAGTACTAACATAAAAATAGTCTGATCCCTAATAATATCGAGAAAATGACTAAGTATATGATTGGTTTCATAATTTACATGTAAACCGCTGGATGGTCTTTTTGATATTTTGACAGGGTACTACTTTTAATATCGAAATAACAATGTCGCGTTCCTAAGCTATAATTATACTTAGAAGGACGCAGATACACATATATTCCATATCTAGAAGGGAGTACGAGACCCAGGTCAATTTTAAAACCAGTATTATACAGGGTGGAAAAAAGACCTTGGTTAGTGGGAAACCCTAAATATTAATGTTGGCTACAAATTTTACCGAGAGGAAATATTCCTTTATTTTCAGAAAAAACTAAAACTGTCTGTAATAACCAATTTTGTCTCAGTCTTCGGTGCTATTTACAATATTTTCCTTTATCCTCGACTGATAAATGTAGGTATAGGCTAGGTTCATAACTTCATTTGTGCAATCTCGGCTCCTGACACACTCATAAATGACTGGTTTAAATAACACAGGTATGATTTTAGCAGTGCAAAACATAAAATAATATTGTGCAAATTATTCAATTTATACGATTTGCTTCCCACCGTTACAAATACAATGAAAAAGTAGGTTCTCAACTCAATTAAAATGTAAATTAGGGGTAACTCGTAAACATTTAAGCTTTATATAATAATATGAAGTTAAAAACCCGCCACCAATACCACGTTTGGATCACGTTTCATTAATTGGAGGATCGTGTATCATCGATTTATGAACAGTGTATTTAACTACTCATCATGGTCATTACCGCCATTACAGATTGACGAGGAATCGCGACTTTATCTTTGTTACAACAATTAAACTGTTTTAAGTTGATACAATTATTAAAATCTTATTAACAGTTTTTTGTTTTCCTCTTCCCTGGTTGACGTTCTAGTAGCTTGTTATAATAGCCTATAAATATGTTGCAACATTCCAGAAAAAATCAAAATCCAAGAAAATGAAAATCCAGTTAAATCCAAACAGTAGTTTTTGCGTGACTCGCCTAGAAATAAACACACAAATAGACAGGTGAAACGTATATTATATAATATAGTGTAGATACATAAATACTAGTCCACCTTCACTGTTTGCTGTTACAATACAATAAACATGTTATAAATGTCGAAAAAACCTCGTTAGTCAAACTGGAAATCACATTGGACAAAGGATTTGGAAAACCCTAGAGCTGCACTCCGCGGCACTAACGGTGCCAAAGTAAAGAGAATGCGATTTGCATCGAGATGGTACATTTACCTGTTAGACGCTTGAACCCGAAGAACAGGTTCAAGGGCCAATATCCCATAATACCAGTTCCTCGACAAGTTTGCGTAATGGGGTGGTATAACTTGTTTTGTTTTAAGTTAATTTAATCGTTTTATGTCCTACTTTTTTGTCGGTTTGGGAAATTCGATGTCTGAGGAAGCAACTTGACGGGACTGTTGGCTCAGTCTGTACTTTTTTAGTGACCCCGCCTTCTGAGTCGGAGGTCGCGGGTTCGATTCCCGCTCGGGGTCAACATTTGTGTGCATGAACATGGCTGTTGGTTTCGTGTTTGGACGTTTAATATTTATATAAGTATGTTTATCAGTTGTTTGGTACCCATAATACAGGCTCTGCCTAGATTGTGACTAAATAGTAGTAAGTAAATTGTGTCCCACAACTTATTTATTATTACTATTAACTTTGCATACTTGGACAAAATCGTTCTTCCCACACTAATTAGTAACCCCGTTAGACCTCTTATGTCTAGGTCACGGATACGTGATACAGCCAATAAAAAATCGATTGTGTCTGACATAGGCAACGGTTTAATGCGCACATACATATATACGAATGTGACGATTAACTATTTACATAACAAAACACATAGAGATAACTGCTGCACCCTGTGGCGTTGCCTGCGTGGTTTAAATTTCTTAAGTTTCTCATGGGAATTTCATAACCTTTTTTATGAGTAGGTACCTTCGTAAAAGCTACTATTTACATTCCCAATTTAAGCTAGCTATGTAATTAGGATGGTTGTTTTGCCGCAGCAGAATGATTTGCCCTCAACAGTACCACAGCTATTGTAGGTACCTACTATCGAATCTTAAGAGTAAAAAAAATTTCTTTAGTAGTAAGATGCACCAAAAGCACAGAAAATCAGCTGATGAAGCGCGATAGGACAAACCACCACCATAACATTATTTATAGTAATAAAAAACTTTTCTATCGATAGGTAGAGCTACCGAAACTAAATCATCTCGCTGCGGGAGAAAACAAACGCCTACAATTTCAAGCTGCATGTATAGATCACATATCACCAGATAAGACATTTAAACCGATGCCGTTTGTAGATTTCCACTGTTTTAATTCTTCTCTACCTTTATGAATCCATTTCATATTAGGTTCATTAATTGCGGGTGGTCCACGGGGCAAAAAGGTTTATGGTTAACAACCATTGAACCAAACAGACTATAATTTTATTCATATGGTTATGGCACAGACTTTGAGTTTGGATTTTTAAAATGATTAAACTTCACAGCCGCCAGCCGGTCGTAAATACATCATCTCATCGGGCATCTAAATATTACAATAATTATTATAATTGAGTATAAACTGTCACCTTAGTTTATTTATTTTTGAAGGTACGATACGACCTTCAAACCTTCAAAAAGAGAGCGTACTCCCACCTCAAAGGCCGGCAACGCAGTCGTGACTCTTGAGCTGCAGGTGTCCACGGTAGTCACTTACCATCAGGTGACCCGTGTGCTCGTTTGCCTCCTTTTTTTATAAAAAAAAAGGTTATAAAAGTAGGTTTTTTTTTTTCAGTGAAACTTTTCGACATTAAAAATCGGTTTAGGTTAGGTTAGGTTAGGTTAGGTTAGGTTAGGTAGGTAGGTTTAGGTAGGTAGGTACTGCTCGATTTTAAGGATACGTGCTATAATGGTTAAAAATAAATCCCCATGGAGCCTCTCTATCTGCCTGTTTATCACAGCGGCTTATCTCAGCTATTACTAATGCTATCGACTTGAAATAAATAGTTTTAAGTAAGCATTTGTTCAAATAAAAGTAATTATTTTCGATACAAGAGGGACCTAAATATGTTACCAGCGCAAGAGCCATATTATATAAAAAGGTTTCGTTTACTATATTTAGAAAATATTTTTATGGGGTATCATTGCTGAAATTAGCAAAAAGATCCATCTGAAATTAATTAAGGTTGGTAGAAGTTTATGGTAATACTACAGGAAAAATAAAACAAATAGCACCTATCACAGTTTTTTATTAAATTGTGGCCGGATTTCTCCTTGAAAACTATTCGAAGATCTCTTAGTAACCTCGTAAAGATATTCTATTTACTTCGCCGCTTTTATTGTCATGATAGAGCTGTGAGGTAAATTCATTAGAAACCGAAGAAGTGATTACCATATGAACACGAGCACGAATAGTCAGGTTTTTCTCGCTCCAGCGCATTCAGGTTAGAATAGAAAACAAAACTGAATTCCTCAGACGGCGCTCAGTTTCTTGTAAAGGTGGACACAAATTATCGAAGGCGCAGCTGACGAGCGCGGCTAACAGACGCGACTTCTTGGTATCTGGACAAATTATACTGAACTTTTCAAACCATAGGTGCAAACTATCGGACGAAAATAACCTATGTAACTTTAGGGGTTTGGACGTCCGATAGAAATCTGGCAGACTAGATGTTGTTTCTATTGTACACACTTATCAGTAGCTCATGCCGTGGCTTACGGACACGTCTAGTTTCCGCCTTTATTCTTATATGTAAGAGCACAACCAGTCTGAAGAAAGAACCAGTTAAAGATGTATGGACCTGGGCTTACTTACATCGGGAAACCCTCAGGGGAAACCACATAATTAACATTCATTTGTAATACGGTTTATATACAAGATAAATTTCTTCATTAAACAAGGAGTTAAGATACTTTTATTTATTCTAAGACTTTCTTCGAGACACTTTTAAATCTTGACGTGTGGTCTACAGTCGTACTTATTACAAAAATCTATATCTGCAAAAATACCGTATGGTACCTATCTTTTTTAGCGTCCGGCGCTATGCGAAACACGGTTTTTTGGGCCCCTAGGAATTTCCAAAAAGTCATATTTTAGCGGATGCCAACCTACATCGATAAGGATAATTATATTTATGTAGTGTTATAGTTTGGGAAATTTCATAGTGAAAAATATTTAGAAGAGATATCGATTAAATACTTTTTTGGAAATGAAAGGCAGGTGGTTTAGGTTGCCTATTTTTTTCTCTTATCGATTGACTACCTACCGTATCTTAATCAACACTGGAAAAACCTAAAACAAAAACATTCTCCTAGGTATACCTACGTTCGCACTTTAGTTATCTTTTTATATTGTCAAACAATGTACTTATAGGTATTTTACCAAACATATGATTTTAAATATAAGAGTAATTGTGCCACCAAACCGCCAATCACAGTTGTTCTTTTTCAGCTTCATATCTCTGACCCGCTGACTCAGTATGGTGTTTGGCCGTTTATTATCTTCGTTCTTTAGTATCTAATATGATTTATGTATTGGTACCTGGGATATAAATATTTTTTATCTCTATTTAATTATCCGGTTTAAATGGGGTTAAGATGGGTTTTCGGCGTCCACCATTTGTCTTACCAGAGTACGTTTCAGAGATGGACTTTTAACCCTTGGAAATTTTCAAGTTTTCACTTCGTTGATTTTGACAATGATGACTCTTTAGTAATCATTGTCTAAATCGAATTCAACGTCAGACGTCCAATTAGAATTGAGTAGATAATGAGTTCGATTCTGCTTTACAGCGACTAAACTTATTTTAGTTGAGTCCTGTCTTTGTCTTACCTCAAAAACAGAAAAGGGATAGAAGATATCCTACCGAATTTGTCCTGTCAGAGGCTGTATTTTAGTTGTGACTTCTTTACTTGTGCACTAAACATGTTATGAGGATGCCTTAGTTGACAGGACTAAATTTAATTTGACAGGACTAATTATCTCTCGTCCCTTTTCTTTAATAGAAGAGACAGGAGTAAACTAAAATAAGTTTAGTCGCTGTAAAGCAGAATCGAACCCAATCATGATAGAATTGATAAATGATTTATTGAATGCTATATTCATTGGTCATTTAGAACGTATGGATGAAAGAAGAGTAACGAAAGAGATTTATGGTGCAAATGTTGAAGGATACAAGGCAAGAGGACGCCCCAGAAGGACGTTCACGGATCAAATTAGTGACGTCCTTCAAAAATCTGGTGTCAAGAGTGCAAAGAATAAAAGAGCGTGCATGAAAAGGCTTATGGATGTGAAGGAAGCGAGGGAAGTGTGCAAAGATCGGGCAAAGTGGCGATCCATCGTCTCTGCCTACCCCTGTGGGAAGAAGGCGTGAGCTGTATGTATGTATGTATGTATGTATGAATGCTATATTGGTAGGCCATGCTGGCACATCTTACTTGTGACCTAACATCCTCTACAAAAAATCCAATACTTTTGAATGAATCCAAGAGTGTGAATAAAAATTTTGAATACTTTTGAATAATTCTTTCCAAGGAAACTTTAAAATTGAAATATTTCAAAACTTGTGAAAAGTTCACAGGGAAATAAATACTTACCTATCATAAGTTTATCTCTCTCGCAGGTTTCCAAAGTTTGATGCAGTAATTATGTGTCATAGTATTATATTTATTGGTGTGCTACAACTAATGATATTTGTTATTTTATTGTCTGTCTGTTGTCCATTGATCCAGTTTCAGGTCAGGTGGCTGTAGAGCTGCATGTATTATTTTAATTAAATCACACAATGATGAATAAAACAAACTGGACCCGCAGCCGCTAAGATGTCAATCAGATAGTATATTTTATTCCTCTCAAGGGCAGTATAAAACTTTTACATACATACGCTCACGCCACTTTTCCGAGGGGGGTAGGCAGAGCCAACTGAGGTTTTATATATATTGATCCTCCTACAAACGCAAAAGTTTATAAGAATGGATCGATGGACGAATTTTACTATTTAACACAAACATTACTGAACGCATTTTGATGAAACTTTACAGTAAATATACCATTACACCAGAATAATGCACAGATTTTTTTATCTCAGGACGCAGACGAAGTCGACGAAGTAAAAGTTAGTAATTAATGAACACTAGTTTACCTTCAAGGCTCGAGGTAAAAATACTGTCTATATTATGAGATGAATCATAGTATATCAATTCAATTTTGTAGGGAATGAACGAAGTGGACAATTATATGAGTTACGTTCCTTGAAGATATTTATAGAAACGTTTTGTTTTTTTAAGGTTTTATGATGCCGTGTATGTGTTGTTTTCAAAAGAAATTGTGGTGGCAATTTGTTTTGATAAAGTTGAGTCAATTCCCAATCTAAACAAATCAAAATGCGTTTTAATTATATAATTTAAAGAGTTGATTAAATACAATCTGATTAAAAAAAGATTTTCTTCAGGTTCGGGGACACGGAGCTGCCCTCAACATGGTCACATCTGGAACAAAAATAATAACCTTAGAACACTTTCGTTGTTTATACTATAACTATGACATATCAATGGTAAGTCGATGGTGTAATTTGCTCTGAAAAGTGCAAAAATAGCACCATTGACTGAACATTGACAAGTCATTGTCATCCAACTATAACCGTTGACATTTAGTGGAAATGCCCCCCTGTTTACTCTCGTTGCCGTGGGAATTCCAGTGAATCTCATCTTAGTGATCACTTACATTGGGTCCGATTCTGCTTAACACTGACTAAACATATTTTAGTTCAGTCCTTTTTAGTCTTACCTCAAATAAAGGAAAGAGATAGAAGATAGCCTACCGAATTTAGTAATGTCAGAAGCTGTATTTTAGTCGTGACTTCTTTACTTATGCACTATAATAAAAACGTTATGAATGCCTTAGTTGACAGGACTAAATATCTCTCGTCTCTTTTCTTTTCTACGAGAAAGAAAATAACAGGAGTAAACTAAAATAAGTTTAGTCGCTGTAAAGCAGAATCGGGGCCATTGCTTAATTAAAAAACGTAAACATTTATAAGACGTTATCTCTAGAGCTACTGGCCCATTTAAAAAAATCTTTCACTAATGGAAACTACATTATCAGGGAGTAACATCCTTACTCATATTAAAAATTAACTACTGAACCGTTTTAAATGAAATTTCGTACAGAGACAGTCGTAAGCCTGAGAACGAACATAGGCTACTTTTTACTGTGAATACCTCTGCCTATCCTCTCGGGGATATAAGTATTTCTTTTCTTTTACTACTGGATCGATTTCAAAAATTCTTTCACCCTTATAAAGCTACAATATCCCTGAGTAACATAGGCCATATTTTATTCTCGCATTCCCACGGGAACGGGAACTAAGTGGATGAACTAAGTATATAAAATTACTAGCGACCCGCCCCGGCTTCGCACGGGTGCAATGCTATTACTAAAACCTTTTCTTGAATTACTCTATCTATTAAAAAAAACCGCATCAAAATCCGTTGCGTAGTTTTAAAGATTAAAACATACATAGGGATACAGGGACAGAGAAAGCGACTATGTTTTATACTATGTAGTGATATTTAAAACAAACTAGGAAGAGCCTGTACCATGGGTAATAAAGTAAATAACTAATAGAAATACCTAAAATAAACACAGACATTGAACACCCAGACACGAAGCCAAATGCACACAAATGTTGGCCCCGAGCGGGAATCGAACCCGCGACCTCCGGTTTAGAACGCAGGGTCACTACCAACTGAGCCAACAAGCCTGTCATAATAAATCTGCTTACCCCTACGGGAATCAAGGTATGACCGTAGTTTTTATTTTAGTTCTATTTATTGTTAATAGGTACCAAGTGATGTGGACATACGTCTTGTATTTTGTACTTGTTCTATTACTCATGATTAGTCTATTACAAGAACATGTAACATAAATGCTATAATTTAGTGCGTGGCTATACTTAGGGATTTACACAGCTAGTTTTTCCTTATGAATGTTTATAAGCCATTACTCGTTTTTGTGACCACACAATTGCCACAGAATTACCTTTTTGCGTAGGTATACTTGTTAGAAATGACGTCAATTTGGGTTCAATAAGTTTTTTTTTTAAACTGCATTGTCACTTAACTGGCATGCAAATCTCGAACGTGTCCAAGTTTGAATTTAAGTAATTAAACATCCACAAAGTAGATAAGCACTTCCTTTTCTTTCTCAATTTTATTTTATCAAATTATATAATAATTTGTTAAATAACTCATTTTAAATTACCTTATCTCGTATCTTTATTTATGGTAGTAAAATCACGTCAATTATAATTTTCTAGGTATTTGGACTGATTATGTAATAGCCAATTTCCGGTACGGTTATTAAAGTAATGTCAACTGTAATGTGCGAAGTACTACAGTTAATTATGATTGGTGATTACGTCATAGTAATAACTTCACCAAATTGATAATTATAGTGTGTACTTCATCTCAAGTGTAAAATAAGCAGTTGTAACAGACAGATAGATAAACTAGACGAAGTCACTTATAAAGATTCTTTTACCAGCTTGATACTGAACCCGAACAAACTTTTAGCTCACCCTATTTGTTTTTAGTTTTTGCGTAAAAGAGGAACAAACATCCATACATCCATCCATACAAACTTTCGCGTTTATAATATTAAACTGGTCTCTGATATTAGTAAGATCTTGTATATCAGTTTGAAATTCCTTTAGTAACGCGGAGCAATTTCACTTAGTCTGTATCAGTTCAGTAGTTCCCGAGAATACCTACTAAAAACCTACAATAACTTTATCTTTTGATACTTCGTAGGTATATGTACCTATAGATCAACCTGAACTACAGTGTCAGAGTCCCAAACAGGCTTTATGGTGCGACTCGTTCTAGCATAAATAATTATTTATGATGCGACTCAGACCGATTCACGTTCTTTCGAAATGACTTGGCCCCACAGGTCTTATTAATAATTTTACCTCCTCCCAATCAATCTGCGACAGGTACATATAGTTGTTGACCTAGAAATATCGAATGAATGCAATGAGACCTTTAATCCATCTTCTTCTATATATATATAAAATGATAAACTGACTGTCTGATTGGTGATATATCAACGCACAGCCTAAATCACTGGGTCTAGGACTTGAAATTTTGCACAAAGATAGTTTATATAGTTAAGAAAGGATTTTGCAAAATTCAATCCCTAAAGGGGTTGAAATAAACGTGCGCGAGCGAAGCCGTTGGTTTTCAAAGAGTTCATAATTATAAAGAAGAAACTGACTGACTAACTGACTGATCGATCAACGCACAGCCGAGACCGCTGGGTTTAGAAGCATGCTGAGCACAAAGGTTTTTCAAATGACGTAAGTGAGCACGAAGAAGGTATTTTTAGAAATTTCCACGCGAACGGGAATAATAGATCCTCGCGGGCAACGCTCTAGTTCTCTGATTTGTTTTCGGACTTACTCGTTCCGCAGACTTGAGCACAGTTCAGTCGGCCGGGGTTGGTGTATGTCATACCGTTGGTTCCGCAAACAGGGTTGTACTCTGATGTCACTGGGCAGTTGCTTATGCAATTAGCAATGGCACTTGATTGTGTGGTGGTTGTGCTCCTGGAATAGACGAAGTAAATTTTTTAGCACCTATTCCGAGTCTAAATTTGAAGTTCTTCTAACATCATGAAAGGTCTTTATAAGTACCTAGGTATAGACAATTTAAGTAACTATATGGGTGGTTTGTAAAAGTATAACACCACCATATTGTCTTTCAACAGCCTACTTCTGAGTTACAGGCCTTTTCTCACATAGGAGGAAGTAGCATATGGGAGATATTAGGGGAGATTCTGCTTTACACCGACTATACTTATTTTGGTTTAGTCCTGTCTTTGTCTTACCTCAAAAGAAGAAAAGGGATAGAAGACAACCTATCGAATTTAGTCCTGTCAGGGGCTGTATTTTAGTCGTGACTTCTTTACTTATGCACTAAACACCTTATGAAATGCCTTAGTTCACAGGACTAAATATCTCTGGTCTCTTTTCTTTTGAGATAGAAAATGGCAGGAGTAAACTAAAATAGTTTAGTCGCTGTAAAGCAGAATCAATACCAATGCTAAGCTAGTGGCCTAACGAATTTCCTAGCGCGTAAACTCAATGAAAACTGGCACCAACGGTTTTAAGTAAGTGGCTTCCGCCAGCGGAGGATCTTGTGTTATATCGATACCATAGGACGGAGGTGTCTTAGACCAACTGACTACTTCTACCACTAGGTAAACATCACACATCTCAGATCTATGAGACCCTGTAACAATGCTAGTAATCTAGATTTATCGTACCCAGACTGATTAGGATTCTGTGTAGGCTGTGAAGCTTGATTATCAGAAGGGTTTTCCGACTGGTTCTCTCCATCTTGCTGGTTCGCGTTGGGATTAGGCCTCGGCCTGTTTTGCGGCCTCCGGTTTGGTCTCCACGAAGGATCTTGGCGGCCCTGGTTATCCCAAGACGGACGGTCTCTGCCGTACCTCTCCTCGAGACTGTTCGGATCATCCTCGCTCAACTGCCGCTTGTGCCTTAAGCTCAACCCGACAGCTTCATATGTGATAGCAGCTGAAATTATAAGTTTATATTTTTGAAATAAACGTTTATTAAACTTTAAAGAAATTAGTCTTAAGCCAAACATTATGTTTTTGTTTGTTAGTTTTTGCTATGTTGCAGATGGGTGATGATTGTCATTTACCAGCAGATTACAAACATATAAAGAGTAAACTTCAAATTATAATGACAATACACTCTAATAAAGACAGATGTTAATAGACTTATTAAATAATTATTTATTTATGCTGTGTGATATAAAAAATATATTATAAGGAAAATCACATTTTAAAATGTTAAACATTGGAACCACGTCAGCATGTGATGTGACGGGTCTACTTATAAATTGACCTACAAATTAATAGTTAGAAGATATTTACCTTGTGAACTGAATTTAATTAGGTATGAGTTACGGTACAAGGTATTTTTTAAAGAAAAACAAAGAAGGTACTCCGAACAACTTAATGTAAAAAAAAAAGTGAATTGTTGATCAAATGACATAAACCCGGCCACATATCATACGAGTTGAAGGAAAATTCAGTTGTAATATAAAGATGCAAAATATTTTATGAAATGCTTTAAATGACAGGAGTTTTACACTCTTTATATTAGTTTAAAAAATTGAAATTTTAACCTGAAGTCAGTATTATAATATCATAATACTATTAAGTTTTGTCATAGGTGCTGAAGTAAAAATAAAATACAACTAGGTATACAATGTCGAGGGTGGCAGTCACAATGGCTTAATTAAATTAACATGTTTATCTTGTAACTATACAAGATAAACTTGTTAATTTAATTTCATCCTGTTTAAACTATTAAACCGGATCCATTGCTCGCAAAATGAGGTTTTGTTTTACGTTTAGCTGCATATTTAATTTAATTATGTGACCTTAAAAATTTGAATATCGTTTCGCTTAGTTTTTTTACATTCTTGCTAACAAATTTTAAATTATCTAAGTAAACAACTATAATATAAAAAGTATGTTTTCGGCTGAAGAATAATTATATAAATCTTCGGTAAATTAAATAACGAAATGTAATTTAATCGTATAAGAGGCCAACACTAAGTTTTTTCGAATACTGACTGATAACGGTTAACCTAATTAAATAGAATAGGAAGCAATGGATTTTGTACATAATATCTTAACTCCAATTTCAATTAATTAAGCCACATTAAGAAAAGATTATTAATAAAATAAATATCTTACCAATTAATAAGCAGATGCAGAGCTTTTCCATTTTTAAGAATATATATTTTTTAAAGGTTTTGTGATTATTTAATATAAACAGTATTTAAATTTATAAATTTAAAATGCAGGTATTCGTATTCACAGTAGAACGTTCCCCGCGTCACTGGCTGGCTTCACCACCGGTTTATGTTTATAAACTCCTGCGCATCTAGCTCCAATGTGTATACCTACCTATGTTGGTGACAAACAATTCTGACGTCATCACAAGAACTTAATATTTCCCGATGAAATTTCTAAGAATTTGCTATGATGTTTTAGTGAGGGTAATTACATTATGCAGTTGAAAGTATGAAGCTTATTATATCCCGTTCTTATAAATGCGAAACTTTTTAAAGAAACCCGGTTATGTGCTAATCACTCGCGCACGGAGGGTTCCGTACCTTTCGATATCTATAACTATCTAAAGCAAAATATAAATATAAAATATTAATGGGCAACAATGTTTTTTGTACATATTTGTACCTAATCATATTATATACAATATAGATTGTTAAAAAAATTTTCATATCTAATACTCGGAAAGTAGTGTATGTTTGATCTGAGTACCGGGTCGGAAGCGATGATTCCCACCATAGAGAGATTCAGGGCTGTGATTCCCGCCCTCGGTCGGGAAAGACTCATAGTAATTGCTTCCGGTCTTAGGGCGGGAATGAATTAAAAAAAAATACTACTATATTTGCCAAAGACGTTTAAAGAAAAAGTTTTTCTAGGAAAGAGAATGACTTTCTTCCAAACTCTTTGGGTACTTAGTAGGGATACGAAACTTTTTACATCAATTAGAATAAGAAAAAAAGGTGCGGCCTTGTGAGTGTAGGTATAAACAACAGAAAATAGCCCGCGCGCGGGGCGGTACGCGTTCCATATTTAAAATTAAAAAAAGTGTAATAATTTGGTAAGCTGTTCCGAAATTCAAAATCTTGTATTTCATCGACACTAATAAGCACAGAACACTATTACTCGGCTAAAAGTACATATTAATAAAAAGAGGAAGGATTTGTATATTATTTTTGTAATGTTATTTAGGTTAGGTACTCTATGATGTAGTCTTCAAAGACGTTTAAAAGAAAAAGTTTCTCATTCTTTCAACCTCTTTGGTTGTATTGTTGACAAATTTTTTTTGTAGGTATTATTGCGTTTTTGCATGTTTGAATTTTTGTAAAATTGAATTTTTTTTGTTTACTTTCCTTGAATTCGAAATGAAAAGTAGAGTGTTTAACGCGGGTGGAAGTTATCAATTCCTACTCGGACTTTATCCGCCCTCGCTTCGCTCGGGCGTCTAAATACCTCGTATGGGAATTGGTTCCTTCCGACCCTTGTATAACAATCTACTATTGCTGATTTCAAAAATCGTGGTAAGAAGGTAACCATTATAAGAATCATAAATTTCTATCAAACCTAATTAAGTCTTTCATAGTTTCGCTTTGCAAATCTTCAGATATAAGGGTAATAGATTTTTTAGTACCTAAAGTAATAAAAACTCCAAATGTAAACAGAGTAAAAAAATGTTTTGAATTAATGTGGACTGCGCAATAATACCTCATAATTATTGTTGTATTTACTCCGGTTTCGCTCTGTAGTTATTATACTTATTTTCAAAATAGTTGTGTGGATTCCTGGGGTCAATTTAAATTTCCAGACGAATACGAATTTGAACAACAAGTCATACGTGTTATTAAACACGTTTTTGCTAGAATTCTTAAAAGATTTTTTTTATTTTTCTACTTACTTGAATTACTCAGGGAATGAATTGAAGTCAAAATTACAAGTTTTAATTGTTATTTGGATTATGTTAGAATATCATAATAAAACTACTGCCGGTCGTTCTACACTAAATATTACAAAGAGGATATATTAGTGGATTTGGATGTTGGTCTTTAATGAATACGCTCTGAAATTACAGAACAGATTTTGATAATTCTTTCACAAATCCAAAGCTCACGTTTGTGGTAGGGCCATATTTTTTCACGAGTACGGGAATTACCCCGATGTATGCGCGGGAACAGCTACCTAGTCTACACTTCTAAACTAATCTATACTAATATTATAAAGAGGAAAGATTTGTATTTTTGTATGTTTGTTACGAATAAACTCAAAAACTACTGGACCGATTTTAAAAAAATCTTTTACCATTAGAAAGCTAGAAGATCCCTGAGTAACATAGGCTATATTTTTCAATCTCGTATTCTCACGGGAACAGCTAGTCTTTTATTATATGAAAACGTGATCAAATTATATGAATATCGCAGCTCTTTACCTAAATATGTAATAATATTGTCATTTTAAAACCATCAATAAGAATCATTATAATATGTCGCCATAAATAAGATATAAATATGACCAAAAAAGTTGCCAGGTGGGTAGAGGGTGACCTAGGCCTACTTACAGGATCAGATCGCCGATGTACTTATAACAGAAAAGACAGATAAAGAGTACCCGAAACCGACGAGCATTTATGAACCGATTGATGGATGTAGATGAAATGTGAGAGGTGCGACATAGACATAGAGGCTGCGGTCTATTGCCTCTGCCTACTCCGTCAAAGAAAAACGCTTGAATATATGTATGTATGTAACAAAGAAGCTGTAGCCTTGAGTAGAAATCGATGCACACCTCTCAACTCAGTCAGGTCAGTTAGTGAATGACTGACTGCCCAAGTGTCATTATATCATGAGTGCCTCTATGTTCAGAAGGCAAATTAAACTATTGGCTGCGGGTTTCGTTGTAATTAAGCCCAAATAAAATTAAAATACCCCTACATTAACTTACCATCATCAGCTAAAGTTTAATCTGAAGGTCAACGTAATTTGATATAGTTCGCCTTAATTGAATAATTATAAATCCCAACTAAAACAAAAACATAAAAAGGGCCAAGTTCGGTATAAAAGACGTCAAGGTTTGTCAACATTTAAAATCTTCCAACCTTATATTATGCGTGCAGTAGGTAGCGCATTCAGTCAGGCGGACACGGGAGGGGGGATAAGCAGCAGTCTACGGGTTGGGTTGTTTCGTACATTTTTTTAAGAAATATTCGAGGACGGAGCTCGTCAAGCCCCCCCAAAAAACGAAATCCTGTATCCACCATCTGATTCATGTGTATCATGGAGTTAATGAATTATTAAAACCATGGTGTGTCTCTGGTTTTTTCTCAATTACTTACTGTTATCCGCAGAATGGAAACAATTATTTTCAAAAACTATACGACTCATTAATTTCAAAGAAAAACGACCTTTGATTATTATAATTACGCATTTATTAAACCGTGGACTGTCTTCGCTATAATATTAAATAAACAATATAAAGTATGCAATTGTCGATTAATTAATCGATTTCAATTTCTCTAATTTAATTTACCGGTCATTCTGAAGATTATGACTATACGTACCTACTTATTGGTTAGTACATTATGGTACAAATGTGTAATGTAGGTGATTACCACTTAGGGTCTTAAGAGAGCCGATGACGGTAATCATCAATACACACGTGTTTACGTTTACGTTTTTCAACACACTTGTAAAGAAAATTATACTTAGAAATCATTTTAAAATACTTAATCATTTGTCGCAATGGCGGGAAAAACTAATTATTTTTCGTATGAGCGCGCATCTAACAATGGCCATAGACTAAAAGAATCAGGTTTTACCCACGTAAGAAATGAATACAATCTTATAGGTAGTAAGAAGAATTTTTTTCGTAATTCTCGATACAAAGAAGCAATTCCACACTTTAAACCCTTATATTGATTAAAGCACCGAACCGAAGAACAATAGTACTAATATGACAAAATTTATGATTGCTTTGTTTGAGATGAGGGTCTATTTGGGCACGGTCCTTCGCCCGCCATGTTCACATCTGAAACAAAAAAAGTGTCATACCTACATAATGCGTTTTATCTCCGACGCATTGAGACATGCAAAAAGCAAGTCATAAAATATCGGAGATTATTGAGCGATTTGTGCTCTGAATAAGAATTTATATTTCGTTTTTTGATCGGGCAAAAATAATGACCGTGGTTTTGGCATAAGTATCTACTAGCAGCGCCCCGCGGTTTCACCTGCGTAGTCCCCGTTCCCGTCGGAATACGGAGATAAAATATAGCCTATATGTTTTTCTGATGTATAAGATATATAACTGTAAAGTTTCATCAAAATCCGTTCAGTAGTTTTTGCGTGAAAGAGGAACAAACATCCATACATACAAACTTTCGCGTTTATAATATTAATAGGACTATTTCGCATTCCGCACATAAGACAGGCCATTGTGTAGGTACTGAACTAACCGACTCCGCACGTGCTCGCGCAAGTCATCCGACTAGGGTTGGTGTACGTCTGACCATTTGAGCCGCACAACGGGTTGTACTCTGACGTCACTGGGCAGGTGCGAATACACCGTCGCACTGCTGGATCTTGCTCGTTTCTGAAATAATATCCCCTGTATTATTAAATTACCAGTTAAGAGGTATAGGATCAGCAGAGGGAGTATAGCTTAAGAGGGCTAAGAATCAACCTACTTACTTAGTTTAAACTCTGGAAAATAATTTTTTTGTAAGTTTTTATAAGTACAGCTCAGTCACCAAGGTACCATGTTTACACTTCTATTAGAAAGAGAAAAATATTTGTTTTTTCGTATATGTTTTATCTAAATGCATATGCTCCAAAACAACTGGGCTGATTCTATCATCAGTTTCACCAATGGAAAGGTTACTTATCTGGGAATAACATCAAAAATATTATCATAAAAAAAAAACTCACGCCTTTCATCCCCGAGGGGGTAGGCAGAGGTATTCCATTACTGGATATACCCACATTTCACGAGATATATTGGACCCCTAAACGTGATAGGTGGTGAGCCCATCGCCGGACCGGGTCTGTTTACACATGTCTCAGAATTAATTCTGAGACCTGCGGGTTTCCTCACGATATTTTCCTTCACCGTCGAGCTAGTGATAAATATGTATCTTAATATAATATAATAATAATAATAATATAATCTCAAGACTTTTATCCCCGAGGGGGTAGGCAGAGGTATTCCATTACTGGATATACCCACATTTCACGAGATATATTGGACCCCTAAACGTGATAGGTGGTGAGCCCATCGCCGGACCGGGTCTGTTTACACATGTCTCAGAATTAATTCTGATAATATATCATCAAGATATCATTTTCCCACGGGAACGAGACTTACGCGGGTGAAATAGCTATATAACATAAAATGTTATCCACAAGGGGTGACGGGCAGAAGTATTTTATTTCGGGTAATACCCATTTTTAGGGTTCCATACCCAAAGTGTAAAACGGGACCCTATTACTAAGCGTCGGCTGTCAGTCTGTGTGTCTCTCAGTCCGTCTATCGCCAGCCTGTAGGTATCTCATGAACCGTGTTGTAGAAATTTTCACAGATGATGTAGGTATTTCTGTTGCCGCTATAACAAAAAATACTAAAAAACATATTCAAGGGGGATCCCATAGAACAAACGTGATTTTTTATAATAAATCGTACGGAACCCTTCGTACGCTAGTCCGACTCGCATTTGGCCGGTCTTTTTACCAGTGTAGGTATTTCACAGACCCCGAAACGTGACAGATATTGAGCCTAACGTCGCGCGTCGGACCGGGATACTGTTTCTCGGTTTTCTCCACGAGTGAATGGTAAAAGTAGGAACTTACCTAGATATTATGTTATAAGTTCATAATCCTCACCTGCTGGGTTTTTTTGTGGAACTGACAGAAAAATTTGGTGTGGTGTTTTCTGAGCAAACAGGTAGATCAGAGTTGTCCGTATATGACTCCAGGATGGTGTCCGGGAAAATGATAGAGTTAGCATCTAGTATTGTTGGTCTCGGTCTACAGTTTGGCGCTCTTTTGCTCCTGAAATAATAGTGTAACTTATTGTTTTTTTTTTTACTTTCAAAAGCTATGTTTATTTATTTCTGTAGTAAAAATACATGCAAAATATCCACAACAGGCTTCGTCAATATATATCAAGTCAAAAAGTCCACCACTAATCGTCCCTGGTTCAAAAGACCCCATTATGCAAGCTGCATTGCCACGTTGGATAGCTATGGAGATCCTTTGGACCATGTAGTACGAACCAGAACGGGGATCGCAACATCTTTCCCGGAATCGCCTACCAAGCTCACGCACTAAAGCTTTTGCCTCAGTTCCCCAAGTGCCAGCCGTCTCCACTGCGAACGGGACACTGACGTAATCAGACTCCAGATTGGAGTATTTAATGTGCTCCATTCCCGCTGCAGTTTCGGCAGCAGAGCCAGCCACACGGATTGTGGCATTAATGTGAGAGGCAGCTAATGTCGCGTTTCATAAAAGGAAACGACCCCTTTCCCAAGGTATGAGTGTAAGTCCATCGGGCTTTTTATTTATTGGTTTCCATATAAAAAGAAACCTTTAAGTGTTATTTTAATGTAATGGTAAACATGCTTTTGAAATAAAGTTATTATAATTATTATAGCTATATTACTGTAAAGTTTCGTCGAAAATGTCAAAATATTTTGCGTGAAACAGTAACAAACATAAATCCATTCAAAATCAAAGATTTATTGTCAAATTGCAGGTACATTATAATATAAGGTCTTTTATATAGTAGATTATACAACAAGGGAATAAAGCACTGTTTTATGTCACGGGCGCGACATTGAATCCTGAACGTAACGAAGGACTCCCAGTTTTACTCCCGAGCGCAGCAATCCCTCACTAAACTCAAGACTGAGTCCTGAGTTTAGTGAGGGATTTAAACGCCCAAGACAAAAACAGTTTTATTCCCGAGTTATATACTCTACTTTTCTCACCTTATGCGAGACAATAAAATGCAATTGCATGGTAGTAGATTATTGACAATGCCTATGGCATCTAGTATAATAGACTCTGAAGTCAAAGTACTTTCATAACTCGACATTTTCGATATTCTTTTTGAAATGTTAAAGCTATAAAACGGATACAGCAACTTGTTTCTGCCGGCGTGACCTATAGGTACTTGATTTAACAATTGAAGATCGTGCGAATCTAGTTGGTCGCGGCTTCGGTTTTCAAAAATCGAGTTGGCCACGACTGCACCACATTTTGCTTAACGAAATTAGACTTTATCGTCACAGCAATAAGGATTATGAAAATTGAAAATTACATTATTGACCTAGGGCTATAATGAAATTCCATACAACATTATAACCCGGTTAAAGCCAAGGAATATAATGTCTTGCTTTCGGTGACGTTTATATGATATATAATCCGGCTTTGTCGAGCATGTGGTGTGAAAAAATTATTGTTCCTTTGCAATTTGCCTTATCTATCAGACATACAATTTTCCGCATTAAAATTATTAAATTATAATATAATTAATTACATTTATATTAACTGGCATTCACTATTTGTGATTCTTACAAACTATCACGTTTTTAATATTAAGAAGAACTAGGATTTTACAACATGTAAAAAGCCAGCCCTTTCTATCTAAGTACTTCGATAGCGATTGTGCCAGTCCGTAAATAATGGGCCAGCACCTACCTACCAGCAGCACCTTTTGAGAGTTAAAGTGCCATCGATACTAAAAACAGTAGATAAAAAAATTAATAAACAAATTAGCTATTTTCTCATTTCACACCTGTATAAAATGCTGTTCGTTAGTAAGCGCATCACTCGAGAACGGATGTTTTTTTATTTATAGGTATCAAAATTTTTTTGATTCGGGAAAAACTGAAAGTGATCTTTTTCAATGGGGTTTTAGCCGGACAAGGTCTGTAGAAAATAAAACAGACGTTAGAAAAGGCAACATACTACTACTTATACAGTGTAGGCCTACATACCTACGTACTTATACAGTGTTCAAACCTTGTATTCGTTAAGGGCCAGTTGTGCACTCTACCATTTAAAGGAGTTATGGACAAAACTGTTTATTTTTTATTAAAAGCTTTGTTCTCATTTCAGTACCTATATTATAAATTATACGTATACCTACTTACATTGGTGCCCCTTTATTGCTCTGCTGCAAACGGATGGAACAGGAAACATACAATACAACCGTAATATGTATAGTAAGTATTTTTTTTTATTTCAATAACACAAACATTCTCATCCATCATTAATATGTTTAAGGTCAACATATCCTGGATCATCTTAGAAAGTTGATAATGATTGTCTATTGTAAGTAATATATTTGTGTGTAGGTACTATTTATTTTCAATACTTTAACTGTGATTTTTAAACGGACATTATAAAGAAGTTAACAAAAACACAACATCAATATAAATAATTATTTACTGACGAAAATTCCTACCTCTACATAGTGTGAAATAATACTAAAAAGAGGAAAGATTTGTGTGTTTGTTTGTATTGAATATAAATTGATTACTAATTAATAAATAATGCAAAATGCATAGAACCTTTTTTATTGCCATATTATATTATACTCAATATTACAATTATTTGTCTAAACATATATCTTATATAATATAATATGCCTTTATTCTGAAACTCACAGTGGCGGCGTTGTCATCTCTTCATCGTATGCATCGTCTATAGGTAATGAAATATCACGGCATGGGCCTTCCGATGCCATAGTAACATCTGTAAGTAAAGAAAAACATAATGTAAAAAACATTTTGTTACTAAATAAAATGGGTAATAATATATTACGTACCAAGGGAATTAAAATAAGAAATGTCTCAGATCACATGTAATATGTAACAAATATGTGATCTGAGGCTTTCCTATGCAATTTCCAAGGCGTGTATACTTTTTTTCTGCTCTCTGCGATATAAACGCGAAAGTTTGTATGTATGGATGTTTGTTCCTCTTTCTCGCAAAAACTACTGCACGAATTTTTATGAAACTTTACAGTTATATAGCTTATACAACAGAATAAACATAGGCTATATTTTATCCCAGTATTCCCACGGGAACGGGAAGCACGTGGCTGAAACCGCAGGGCGCTGCTAGTATATAAAGTAGGTACTAACCGACACCGCATATGCTCGCGCAGATCAACTTATCGCCGTTGAGGTACGTTCTGCCGTTAGAACCGCACACCGCGTGGCTCTCCGATGACGCTGGACAGTCACCGATGCATTCTAGTATTTCAGGATCGTCTTCATCACTAAAATAATCTACTATATAAAAATAAGTCGGGTTTTCCTTCCTGGCGATTTAACTCCAGAACTGACGAACCGATTTCCATGGTTTTGCATTCGTTGGAAAGGTCTAGGGCTCCGCAAGGTTTATAGCAAAGAAAATTCAGCATTGCACCCGTGCGAAGCCGGGGCGGGTCGCTAGTTATGAATATAAATATATGTGTAAAGAGAAAAAACTGATTCGTTATCCCCGGGAGGCAGAGGTATTCTGTTCGGGGTAATACCCCTTTTTCATTAGTGTATTTTTCGGACCAGTAAATGTAAAAACAGTTAAGCCCGACCTTGGGCTGTGCTGTTGCCTTGCCCCATAATTGTTACCATATGCTTTCAGAACCATTTCTGGGGCCTTTGAGTTTCCTCACTATGTTTTTCCTTCACTGTTAGCTAGTGATAAATATAAAATTCGAAAGGTTTGGCTAAAAAAAGTTGTGTTGATGAAAGTGTGTGGAAATGGTGTGAATGTAAGTGGCTGACGTGAAGTCTATTTTATTTAACCAATGTATTACTTTTTTTAACTTACAGTGTCGTTTTTCCTTTATCTGGTTTTTCTGTGGGAACTGGAGTTGTAAGCGCACAGGGACCTTCCGATGCCAGGGACACATCTGAATGTCCATAATTTTTTTTATTATAGTCAGATACAGATATACAATAAATAAAATCTTTTTAATTCGTACACATTTGTCGGTAACGGAACACGCGGTAGGCTCGCTTATACGTGAGAAAAGGCCGATTTATGGGTCTGTGGAATGCTATAGGTTGACAAAGAAAAGCAGACTTAGAATGATGTGAGTCGTACTAACCGACACCGCATATGCTCGCGCAGACTAACTTATCGCCGTTGTGGTACGTTCTGCCATTGGAACCGCACACCGGGTGGCTCGCCGATGACGCTGGACAGTCACCGATGCACTCTTGCACTGCGGGATCATCTTCGCTACTAGAACCATTAAAATTGAAATGTCTCAATTATAAATTGATAGTAGAGATTAATCTATACCTAAAATAAAACTGTGACGAGGCCGTGTCTGTACATGTTTTTTTAGTGGTAGTGTGATATATGTACATCGATACCTATTTAAGGTATCGATGTAGTTATCAGAGCACAGTTTTTTTTTTTATTTTTGTCTGTTTATTTGTCCACGCATCACGCAAATGGACAGATTTTAATGAGGAGATAGCAGAGAGGTCAACATTTAAAAGTACTTTTTACAGCGGGAGAATGTCTCATTCCCACAGGAAAATTAAAACACTGGGTCACAAGAAAAATACGTACTACTCCGTAACGATAACACCTAAAAACTTGGGATATGGTGTGTGTCTTAAATGTCGTAGGACAACAGCTATGAAGGGGTTTTTGGAAATTCCCACGGGAACGGGAATAATTAAAATTATAAAGAGGTAAAATTGTATGTTTGTTTTTCAGCATGTCGGCCTGGAGGTAATATCTGGAATTATTACCCTAATTTAAAAATAAATTGTACTCACCTACATTATCCCAAAATTACATACATTATTATTTACATACATACATACATATGCTCACGCCTTTTTCCCGAAGGGGTAGGCAGAGACAACAGCCCGCCACCTGCTACGATCCTGGCATACCTCACGTGCCTCATCCACATCCATCAATCGGTTCATACAAGCTCGTCGGTTTCGGGTACTCTTTATCTGGCTTTTTTTCAATACATCGCCGATCTGATCGATGTAAGTACGCCTAGGTCGCCATTATTATTATTATTTAATTTAGATAAAATTAGTTTTCAGTTCAAAATCTGAATACCTATAAGTGAAGTCAGGGGAAAAATGCTTGGCTGCTTTATTGGCGTGCGCAACTCATATCAGCCCAAACGAATGTCTATGAAATACCAGCACCGGGAAAAATTATAATGTTTCACCCACGTAGTTTTCGTTCCCGTGGGAATACGGCGATAAAATATAACCTATGTATTATTCTGATATCTGTAAACTTTCATCAAAATCCGTTCAATAGTTTTAGCGTGAAAGCGTAACAAACATCCATACATACAAACTTTATATTCGCGTTTATAATATTAGTAGGATTTAAAAATATATTTTTTTAACTTACGTCGGCAGTGTCTTTCCAGTATCTGGTTTATCAGTAGGAGGCAAATCCGGACATGGACCCTCCGAAACCATGGAAACATCTGAAAGCAAAAAAACGCTAGGTACCATTTTTTCATTGAAAAATACTTGCCATTGTGCTAGTTTCGTAATCAATGTGGTAATGTTGTTCCTAGGAGGAACAAATAGTAGGAAATTCCTACCCTTGCCCTAGTCCGAGCTTGCATTAATTTCATTATAATGTTCTGACTATGCTATGAGGAAACAAACGGGCAGTTCCTTATGGTAGAATGTTTTGATTAAATTTACTTTAAAAAAAATAATAAATATAATCTCACGCCTTTTTTATCCCCGAGGGAGTAGGCAGAAGTGTTCCATTACTGGATATACCCACATTTCACGAGATATATTGGACCCCTAAACGTGATAGCTGGTGAGCCCATCGCCGGAATATATAATATACTTATAGAAATATATAAATATGTTAAAATATAAAAATACCCTTTTTTTTTAATATTATAAAATATAGTTATTTAAAAATACCTCTAAATTCCAAAATAGTTGAAGGATATTTGTCAAACCCATTGAAATCCAGACGTTATATTGTAAATCCTTAACCCCTGGTTTTCGAAAGGCAAATCAAACTAAAATTAGCTGACAATCTGTTAAATCTCGTTTTTGATGATCTGAATGGTTGAATAAAATTATAACGCTTTTCAGCAACCAATCAGCAGGCGTATTCACGGAGACTCGATACCGTTTCCGTTCGATTCGAGTCGAATCTATCGACATCGGAAACGAATCTATCGAGATGGACTGATGTTGGTATCGAAAACTAATGTCACATATGACAGTTGGTGTCACAGTGTGTTTTACTAAGATTAATCAAAAAAAAATTACTAGTAGTAGTTCATATAATCTTCGGACTATGAAACTATTGAGTAACCCTATTAAAAAAACTGTCAATTATCATATTGACTGATTACTGACCGACTTTGCATATGGTCGCGCAGATCAGTCGGTCGACATTGTAGTAAGTTTTGCCGTTGGAGCCGCACACTGGGCTCTCCGCGGATGACGCCGGGCAGTCGTTGATGCATTCTTGCACCTTAGGATCATTTTCGTCACTAAAATCACATTAATTTGGGTAACTGCTAAATTAATTCTTTGTAGATAGCTGATAACATTGTATTGGATTTTAAATCAGCAGGGTCTACCGCAATTCTATAATTTACGACATTTGGTTGGCACTGGTCAGCCGTGGAATTCTCAATAGGCCGTATAGGCCGCAGGCTAGGGGCAGCCTAAGGGTGACAGATCGGACAGAGTGCGTACAGTATACACTTTGATAGTTTTCTACCTATTAGGTGGCGGCATATACTGAAGAAGCAAAATTCGGCAATGGCACGTCAGTGCTACTGAGTAAATCATTGTTGATTTTTTTTATTACTTACTGAAAATAATGTAGGATACCAGTTTCAAAGTAACGGTAGATACATTCTCCAAGTCATCTTTGGTGCGTGAGTGGCACTCCAAAAAGTAAAATACAGTGTCAAACTTTTATAATCTATAGATGGTCCTTTTAAAAACATTGTTACGAACAAAATATGGTCTTAGTTGCCTTAATAAAGTAATTTATTATTATTATTAAATTAAATGCAAATATTTAAAGGATAGATCAAATAATGAACAAGAAACAATATTTTGCATGGATTTTTATTTTTCATACGCTACTGTACCTACTTGATAACATCGATTATTACAAAAATAAAAGAATAAAAACTTAACACGCTATACATAAATAATATACGCACAGTACACAAGCCGTTGCCACGAAAGTCAAAGTATATTTTTTTAACTTACGACATTTTTGTCTTTACATCTGGTTTTTCAGTAGAAGGCAGATCTGGACATGGCCCTTCCGAAGCCATAAAAACATCTGAAATAAAAGAAATCGGTACCAGTTTTTCATTGAATGTAATATAATAAATATATTTCAAAATAATTGAAAGATATTGGCCAAACCCATTAGAATTTAGACGTTATGTTGTAAAACACATAGACTATGAGGCAAACTGAACCGTCATCATCTTAAATAACACTCATACCCATTACTTTCTAAAAAAATATATTTAAACCCAGCGTGTAACGTTTTTGGTTAACTATGATTTTTCTCAACAAAAAAATCTCAAAGCTAAATAAATAAATAGTAAACTAATAAAAAATACTGTTAACTATCCATTTTTTTTTTATATTTAATTACTAAGCACTTAAATATACTTAAAACTACATGCATTGCCCCACAAAACTGTGTCAACAGTTTGACTGTGGGATCGGTTTGACTGATTACTGACCGACTTTGCATATAGTCGCGCAGATCAGTCGGTCGACATTGTAGTAAGTTTTGCCGTTGGAGCCGCACACTGGGCTCTCCGTCGATGACGCCGGACAGTCGTTGATGCATTCTTGCACTTTAGGATCATTTTCATCACTAGAATCAAATTAATTTGCTTAACAATTAAAAATATCATTTGTAGATACCACACGGGAAGCACCATTTGTAGATACCGCATCCAAATCGGAAGTTCTGAGGTAACAAACAAAAAAAATACGCTACAAATTTTATTGATAAATTCCTCCTTTTTGGGGGGTTAGACGCATTCTCACAAATTGGACTATTTAAGATTTGAACATTGTGATAATTGGACCTTTTGAACCCACTGGACATTTTGCGACTTGGACATAAAGCGCCTAACCCCTTTTTTGAAGTCGGTTAAAAAGAGGGCAGTACTGACCACTACAAATAACTGCTACTCACCTTACATACGAAGAAGAAGCCACATGTAATCCGAATGCTTCAGTTGCGACAATGGCTGTAAAATAGTATATATTCCTTAAATTAATGTAATCGTATGATTAAGATGTTAATCATCAAACTCAACAAAAATTACTTTGACTCAAAGAGATTAAAATATAATGTCCTATTATATTTTAATCTCTTTGCTCAGACTCAACTCATATTTTAATATTTACGTTTACAAAATATCATATTTTGATGTTTAATTCTTGAATGTTGTGACCAAAGAGAATATAACCACTAACGTTTAAAGACGTTTAAAGAAAGTTTCTCTCTCATATAATGATTTTCTTCCAACCTCTTTGATTGTGACTGTATGAGGGTGTATACTTGGAATAGTACACACACAGTTCAAATCTTTGATTATATTTATGCTGTTGGTGTATCAATCTAGAATCTAGATGTATATGAAAATTTACCAATGTAGGTACAATATTTTAAAAAAACACACGTCCCATTGGCACCCTTTTCCATTTTTTTTTTATGTGTCCCTGGTTGGTTTTGATTCACAATTGGTGGTGGAATATTAGGTGGTATTAGGTAGCGCTTCGTGTGTGCAGTACAACGTTTGCCCAGGCCACTAGTCCTACATAAATAAATAAAACAAATTGATAATCTAATTTAAAGAACAGAAAAAAACTCACCAAAAAGCAACAATATGTTTTTTATATTCATTTTAATACGGAGTCGGAGGCTCTGTATCTAATGACACTATATCACCTTGTAAACGTGAACCTTTTGTAAGTTCACAAACCGCCTTTTTATTTTATCAGTTCTATCTCGCTATCATTAGAAAAATAGTTTATAATATGAATTTAATTGATTTATTATAGACAAACGATTAATTAAAATTAGAAATCAATTTAAATAAGTACCTTCAAATTTGATGAATTGAGATTTGAACCACAATCCACACGAGTGCCTTAAATAGGTACCTACTTTGACTAGGTACATGGAAGTTATGAAATAACTTCTTAATTCATTGGGTTTTTGATAACTTTCAGTTCACATCCGCAAGTACAACCTCGTTATCCAGCGCTAATCAAAGCTTAATGCTTCGAGGCAAAAATCATCGATGTACCTTTATCTCCATAAAATACTCGCTCTCATTTGAATGTCGCCTCTGTTATCGCCCGTTCGTCCTCCGGGCGAGGCAGAGGTTATCACTGCCACCACCACTATGGCCGCACCCCCCCTTCCGTCCATCCTGGCACAGAGAACAGTTCTGATGCACCAGTGAAGCGATAAGTCCCCTGCCAATAGCATCCATCTATTTAATAAACAAATAATTCGAATCAGTTCGAATCTAGAACTCTGAAACGTCACTACCACAACTTGATAAATCGTGAAGCAACGTCGTTTGTGAGTGGATAGACTGTGGATCAAAGTTTTTCAACACAACCAGGTGGAAATGCTAAGCGAAAAGTTTCTGTTGTGTGCGGTTTTACTTGCTGGTAAGTTTATTTGGATGTGACTATTAAAGTTGGAAGAATTATTGTGTATTTTATTGAATCCATGTGATGTCAATTGGTCCACATACCTGCTCAAATGTTACATCGTTAGTTGTTTCTTCCAAAACTATTATAATCGATACAACATGATACGGATAATATTTCAAGTAAGAGTAAATAAAAATACCGTCTCAAGCAAACGAAATGATTCCAAGAATATTCCAGAAATAGTAAAGAATAATGCTCATTAGAACAAGGAATGTGAAGCTTTGCGCGCACAAAGAGAAGATGGCTCCATTCCTTTATGAGCAATACATTAGACCGTTTGGCGTCTTGATCCTCGGGTTATCGCGATGTACTACACACCCACCGACAACATCACTTATAATTAGACATGAGTAATCGAACATCAGTCAGACTTATAGACGACAATGCTTGTGCCACCAACATTGATTGAAGTATAACATTTGAAGAGTAAACTAAGTGTGTTTTTGAACATTGGAGACTGAAGCGATCTGATATGTAACAAGTGAAATGTATTTAAGATTCATAACAAAAATAAAGTTTGTATATTCTACATTAGGATTACCCCGTTAAAATCTACAAGACTATATTGTTCTACGTTCTTGCTACAAAACTTAAAACAGTTTACCCGAGTGACTTGCAAAATATTTGTTGCTTATCTCATTCCGTTACTGATAGCATTTATTGATACAACGAAATAAATCCTGTTGGTAATTGGATTTTCCTTTCGTAACTTTAATACTGTATACATATTTGTGACTTCGTTATCATCATGACCCAATAACATGCCACTGCTGAGGTAAGAGTTTTTCCTTACACTTGAGACAGTATTGTTTATGACACATTTTTAATTCTGCTAACTTACCGTTTAGAACCTTATGCAGGTACTACTTAACTTAAATACGGATCTCCGCATTAGCGCAATTAGAGAGAGACGCCGCTTTATCAGCCCCACGAACCTGTCCCTTTCTAATTGTAGCAAACACTCAATGCAATGGGAATCGGTATCTAACTTAAACTCGGTAATACGACAAACACACTAGTGTGTGAACTGCTCTACTAATGACAGTAAATGATAAAAATAGGTGTTTTGAAGAATACAAGGTCATTGCATGTTACAAGATTTTAAACGAATTAAATCTACAGAACATGATAGAACGAACAAAAGAAGTATATCCCATATAATGCGTGTCAACAGTTCTAGGATACTCAAAAGTTGTGACTCAAAACGGAAACTGAACAAAATTTATCAAAATCGCATTATAACGGTGATTCTGCGCGAACAGTGGGAGGCGTGGGAATCGCGTGATACTGCTATATCCTGATGACTCAGGACGGGAAGTGGTATCAAATTAGTGAGTAGTGTCCCTTCGGAAACCAGGCCGTTGGCAAATCGCACCACTGATAAAAATCGCTAACATTCGGTAACTACAAAATACAAGGAAAACAATAATATTAGTCATTTGATTCCCTACCATATATGATACTACTAGCAGCTCCCCGCGGTTTCACCCGCGTAGTTCCCGTTCTCGTGGGAATACGGGGATAAAATATAGCCTATGTGTTATTCTATGTATAGTCTATTCGATGCTATATAACTAAAGTTTCATCAAAATACGTTCAGTAGTTTTTGTTGAATGAGGAAAAAACATTATCTACAATACTCTACATCTATACATCCATACATAGAAACTTTCGCGTTTATTAAATAATATTAGTACGATTATTCCCTTGAGTGTCAGATTAGAGGATAAGTTGCTGGTTTTCATAAAAAAAATCGAGAGGGAATAGGTATGTAAGTCGACCAAAACATAAACAGTGGTTGGTACGATACAGTCAGAGAACATCGATTATAGCATCAAACACAGATAGGATACAGCTAATTCTCATTGGTCCGGTGCTACTGGATCAGCGTTGGATTGGATCAACGTAAATCTGTAGCTAAAAAAGCGGAACCATCGCAAAATGACGGATTCGCAAAAGCTGCTATACCCCACAATATAGATACAAACAATGATTTATTGGCAGTAAAAAGCTTGAAAAAAGTTTTTCTTCTAAATACTTACTACTGCTATTGCACTTTAGTCCCAAGCTGACATAAATAATCGTAATAGTAGGCATATTATGCACAATAAACTGAATCAATGAGAGGCGTGTGCAACCCTCTCGTATCATTGTTTACATTGTCCACGATAAACAGATTGAAACTGTTTTCAAATGCGTAATATCGGTGAGATCACAGGAAAAGTTTAAAGGAATAAAATAGAGATAAACTATAATATAAAGGTCTCAGAAATGTCAAGTAATCTTGGCCTCGTCAAAACAATAATGGAATAAAACAAGAAATAATTAACCTACGTTTATTGTCCTGATTAATTTATTGTATTCTGTTCTGATAGAGGTCTATCATGAATTGTGGGCTCGATGGTTTGCGTGATGAATATTTGCCATTTACACTAGCCATGTATTTCTCATTCTTCTCATCTCATCATCCATTATCTCATTATATAAAATCGTGTGTATAAGAGCAACTACTAAACGATAAGAAACGAATGTTTTTCCGATCATCCACAAAAGAATTACATTTGTCTTTTTTTATTTATGTAGGTATCAGCTATTTTTTATTTATTTATTTATAAAACAGTAACAGCCAAGTGGTTAAAGAGTCCGATTCTGATTCGTGAGGCTCTAGTTCGAATCTTGGCATGTATACACCAATGTGTTTTTTTCCAAAAAGCTTAACGGACTTAAGTTCGACGGCGAAGGGAAACATCGTGAGGAAACGCGTAGCTGTACAATAAATATTCTAGGACATGACAAAATGTATCCACCCCGTTCCGGCTATGGGCTCTTTTATTATAATTTTATTATTTATTACTTCTACACTATATTATAAAGAGGAAAGATTTGAATGTTTGTTACGAATATACTCAAACCACTGGAGCGATTTTAAAAATTGTTTCACCAATGGAAAGCTATATCCCTGAGTAACATAGACTATATTTTATACCCTTATTCCCACGGAACGGAAACTACGCGGGTAAAACTGCGCCCAACCGCTAGTTTATCATAAAGCAAAAGCTCGTTATGACCAGTGAAAAAATTCAAAAGCTATCTTGAATTGTAGTTGTTAACCACAACTGCCTAGGGATAAAATAACTAGGTAGGTAGGTATCTACCGTTGTGTTGTGGGTGGCCTAATGATATGATAAAAGTGTTAATGACAGTTGTAATTTTAAAGGCGCTGTGACGTCCTACACTTTTACTTAATAAAACAGCCACAGATAACTATTTATTTCTACGATTTAAATGTGACCATGATATTTCCAGGAATGGAATACCCTACCGACTCCGTCGAGGAAAGATGCTTGAACTTTATTAAAATTTTTTATCATCCACAGCATGGCACGAGGGTCAGTCAGCCAGCCTACCAGGGCCGCCTGCACGGTTCGGTAGTCTCATTATGGACGAAGCCGAAGATGTGCAACCAGCGCCGGTGGAGGTTCGGGAGGGGGTCCCGCCACCTCTCTGCGCAGGGCGCTGTGCTTCGCCTCCCGCCGGCCCTGTCTGCGCCTTCGACGCCACTGGCACCGCGCGGACATTCGCGACGCTATGCGAGTGGGAAGCAGTGTCGTGTCGCGAAAGCACTTGTGAGTGAATGTCACGTGTGTCATTCTAGCAGCGCCACCCCCTGGAATTTTGTAACGGAACATTTGCTTCATTTTGTCACCAATTTGTCACTATTAATAATTAAGTGACATATTGTCATGTGGAGTACTTCCAAAGATGTGAAGAGAAAAGTGTTCCTTTATTTTCGAGTTCCACCTGTGGCGCTGCTGGAATAGTTTCACTTAATTTTGAAAGAAAAGTTCTGATAATATTTTCAAAAACAAGCAGTCGGATTTTTAGTTTTAATTTGATTTTATTTTAATATATGATAAATAATGTATATATTTCAGACTACGCTATCACGAGCCTGGGGGAGTGCTGACGGGTCGCCGATGCCTATCTACACAAATTACCGCGATTGAATCTAAAACAAGTTAATGTAGGTAATAAGTAGAATCTGTGGGAATATAGGTATACCCTAGCCTAACTATATTTATTGTAAGTTTAACAACAGCCACCAAAATTGATTCTCCGGACTTACTTCAGTTTACCCAGTGTTGTAACAGATTACTAGCCATTATGCACCCAGTGCAAGCTTTTATGCAACTGCACCTATTAAAAAATGTTTTTTTTAGAAAAAAATATTATATGTCAGTTGTGTACACTGTTGAAACATCGCACCATGCATAACCTAACACATAGTCTTGGCCTGGTTACTTATTTCTGCGCCCTTGACTGGGCACTAGCATCGCCCTAGTTACGGCACTGACTTCACCTACTGAATTAATACTGTTTTTCTGTTTGCAGTTTATAAGAGCTGTTGTGTGACGTAAGTCGCTTGTGTAAAATGTATGTTAGTTAAAGTATTTTTTTTAAATGTTCCTATAATTCAAAATTTTAGTGGTTAATTTATTGTTTTATCCGTTAGCCAGGGGGGCTAGCAAACAAAAACATTTATTGATGGCAGTAGTTTATCGTGAGTTAATTTAGTAGCTGTCAAAACCATTTAAACCGTCATTATGCTCGGTACGTCTATTTATCAATGGCGGACTAAGCCTGTTGGAGGCCGGGTGCGGAAAAACTGAATGAGGCCCCCCGGTCTTAGAACTTTTGGATTTGGAGGCCCCCCAGTCCTAGGACGGGCCTGGTCTTGGGGGGCCTCCAAATTTAGCGTAGCTTTAATCATATTTGTATCTATGAAGCCTCCAACCAACACCCAACTGCTTCCTATCCTTGTTTAGGATTTGATCAAGAGAGCTTTTCGCAAAATTTGGAGGCCCCCCAGTACCAGAGGCCCGGGGCAGTCCACCCCTTCCGCCCCTACCTTAGTCCGCCAGTGCTTTTTATTGACCTGAAACTAGTAACCGCTGTATTGTACCTGTTGGTACTTACTAATATTTTAATCTATCAAATATAATTTAATTCTTAAGCCCCTGATCCACTATTATGGTACCAAAGCCCTGATTATGTTATTAGTTATTACAGGTTTCCAACTATTCTATAGTATAAGTTGAAAATAGAGTAAGTTAGATTTATTTATTGTACAAAGTACTAAATATTTGTAAACATATGGCGTTATATTCCAGTCTTGTCATATTGGCAGAGTAGTTAAATAAAGTATATTACAAACGAAATCTTATTATTTCCATTGCGAGAACCAAAAGATGAAAAGAAAAAATAAAGAAGGGATTTAAGAAACTGCCCACCTTCAGGTTTAGTTAAAAAATGACTGTTGTACCGTAAAAAAGTGTATGACATTCCGACAATAAGCAGTATATATCGACATTCACATATAAGCCTATATGTACTGTGCAATAATTTGAAATAAATAAATAAATTCTGCACTTCAAAATCATCAAAGTCAAACTGTTCATGGTCACACGTACACTGTATAGTTTTTTGTGACGTCACCAACCCAGTCCTACTGCTTCAACAACTCTCGCCAACTTAGGTATAAAGTGATTAAATCTATAAAATAAAATAAATAATATCACGCCTTTTATCCCCGCAGGGGAAGGCAGAGATATTCAATTACAGGAAATACCCTGATAAATTTAAATCTATCAATATATCTATCAAAGCTAAAAATGAATTAAATTAAAGACGGATATAATAAGAGTACAATAATATTTTATAGTTTAAAAATGTTGTTCAAAGGTACAAAAAGTAAATACAAAAGCAATCCACAAATAAATATGAAAAATTAAAAACAATAGGTATATTAATTATAAAATCACAGCATCTTTTAGAAATGAGACAAAAGCTAAACACTTACATAGTGAAGAATATCTTTCTGCTGCTTTAAAAGCGCTTATCACTGTTTTCAAAGATATAAAGCTTATGAAAATAAATTCCTTGACTGTCCTATTTAATGCTTCGCAAAGCGTACGTTGACATAATTGTCAGCTTAAGCGTTAATGAATTTACGATAACATAATATAGTTAGATAAAGAACATACTTAATATATAATTTGATTTTTTGTGTTTGATTTAAGATAGACGGATGCCTTCGGAGCCGGGGCACTCGCCTTTGCTAATCTTGTGGAGCGCTGAAATTAATAATAAACATATTTTTTAATAATAATAATATTTTTGTTTAATCAAAGATTCGAAAAATCTATATCATCAAACTTAGATAAAAGCAAAAGAGGAAGATACGGTACCGACGCCTCGCGCGTGGATCCTTTAAATTAGGTGCAAGTAGCGTAATTCGTTGTAGTCAACTCGTTCGCGCTTGTGCCCGAGTACGTCTTTCTATCTCTTTTTTTATTTGCGCGTGTGGTTGTATGTAGTCCAAATGTCAACGATGATTTCTATGACTATACCGTATCTTCCTCTTTTGCTTTTATCTAAGTCATCAAATCAAATCTAAAATCGCAACTCAAGCTTTTGATTTTCCTTATTACATAATTTTAAATTAAACTTTGGTGTTGAAGTAGGAACGGATTTAAGGATAGAATATAGATTAAAGTGAGTATATTTCTTAGTACTTTTGAGTAAAACGATAACTACATAAGTAAATAGGTACCTATATACATAGAGTATTTGAAAATAGTTTTCTATAACAATTAAGCACTATTAATAACTATATAACTAAACTAGCGGCCCGCCCCGGCTTCGCACGGGTGGACATTTATTTTTTCAACATTTTGAGATGCACAAACAAATTTCTCCTAGCAACCCATAGTAAATTATCAAAAAAAATTGACTTTGTATGGAGACTTTTAAAGAATATTTGTGCCAAGTTTCAAGTTGATAGACGCAAAAAACCCCTCTTCTCTATACCAACTTCAACCCCTAATTTCACCCTTTTAGGGAATGATTTTAAAATAATACAAAAATACGTTTCTCATCATTTATTTTTAAGAGTATTTGTGATAAGTTTCAAGTTGATAGACGTAAAAAAACCACACGTTTCCATATAATCTCCAACCCCGTTTCACCCGTGAGTTTTGAAAAATCGAGATATACCTACTTGTCTTGTTGTTTGTTTTGAGGAGTATTTTTACAAAATTTCGAATTGATACATCCAAAAATGAAGGTATTCATGCAAACTTCAACCCCCAAGGGGATGAAACCCCTTG
Source organism: Ethmia dodecea (assembly GCA_963855545.1). Classification (NCBI taxonomy): domain Eukaryota; kingdom Metazoa; phylum Arthropoda; class Insecta; order Lepidoptera; family Depressariidae; genus Ethmia; species Ethmia dodecea. Next base: position 5,202,876 of record OY979448.1, read on the forward strand.
GAGGATGGTTTTCGATAAATCCTAGGACTAATATATCAAGTTTATTTTCAAGAATATTTGTAAAAAGTTTAAAGTTGATACACGCAGAAATCACACTATCCCATACAAACTTTATCCCCCTCTTTCACCCCTTTAAGAGATGATTTTCAAAAAATCCAAAAACACGTGTCTCATAATTTATTTCTAAAAGTATTTATGCCCAGTTTCAAGTTGATAAGATGTAAAAAACAACACGTCTCCATACAAACTCCAAACGCTACTTTCCCCCCCTTAGGGGATGATTTTCGAAAATTCCTAAAACACGGGTCTCATGATTTATTTTTAAGAGTATTTGTAAAAAGTTTGAAGTTGATAGACGAAAAAATCAAACACGTCTCCATACAAACTCCAACCCCCTGTTTCACCCCCTTAAGGGGTGATTTTCGAAAAATCCAGAAATACGTATCTTGTTATTTGTTTTGAGGAGTATTTTTACAAAGTTTCGAATCGGTACACCCGAAAATGAAGGTTTTCCATACAAACTTAAACCCCCACTTTCACCCCCTTGGAGGAAGATTTTTGAAAAATCCTATAACTAATATCTCATAGTTTGTTTTGAGAAGCATTTGTACCAAGTTTCAAGTTGATGGACGCAAAAAATAAACTTCTTCGTATCAACTTCAACCCCTACTTTCATCCGTTTAGGGGATGATTTTCGAAAAATCCAAAAATATGTGTCTCATAATTTATTTCTAAGAGTATTTATGTAAAGTTTGAAGTTGATAGACGTAAAAAACAACACGTCTGCATACAAACTCCACTCCCCTGTTTCACCCCCTTAGGGGGTGGTTTTTGAAAAATCCGTAAATACGTGTCTTGTTGTTTGTTTTGAGGAGTATTTTTACAAAGTTTCGAATTGATACACCCAAAAATGAAGGTTTTCCATACAAACTTCATCCCCTACTTTCACCCCCTTGGAGGACGATTTTCAAAAAATCCTAGAACTAATATTTCATAGTGTGTTGTGAAGAGTATTTGTGCCAAGTTTAAAGTTGATACACGCAGAAATCACACTATCCCATACAAACTTCAACCCCCTCTTTCACCCCCTTAAGGGTTGAATTTCGTAAAATCCTTTCTTAGCGAGCATCTACACTATACACGTAACCTACACACAAAATTTCATGTTTCTATGTTTAGCGGTTTGGGCTGGGCCTTGATTTTTAGATTTAGCTTCTCCTTTTATTTATATAGATTATTAGACGTTACCTTTACCTAGGTTAATTATTAATTTAAATTCATAAAAAAGTTTGCAGTAATTCTTTTGCTCAATATTTATACAATATCATATTTTGATACATTTTTGTTTGTTACTGATGTAAATAACGAAAACTCACGTCGAGTTTCCTCAATTAAAACACAGATTCATTTTCAAGATAACATCACTGTTCGTATAACAATGCTAAGTTGATCTAAAACTACCTATATAGCTTTATTGTCTGGAAACTACGTTGTGCAAAACAGCCAGTTTAACACTCATTGAGTCATAATCCTGTTGGCATTGTGATATTTACAATGCGGTGTCCACTAGAGGTTACGTCATGTCACGGCCCGCTGCACTTGTATAGGTTTTGGTTTAAAAGTCAATCTGGTTTGATAGTGGTGTAACCATAATGTTATGGTAATTGAGTTTTTCTTTATTATTATTATTCAACCACTGCCTATTTCCACCGCCTAGTGTCATTACATCACAAGCTCCTCATTGATTCGGTTGGCAAGTTAAACGTACAGAGGAAGTCTTAAAATTCTGATAGGATGGGACAGCTTCACACCTTCCAACCCGTGGTTGGCTCGCGTAAGACAATTTAGCCCATACTTCCTCACATATGAAATTTTCGAAATAATTTCGATGGAAAACTTATTTCCCATTTATTAAGCTCCATCGTTGCTATTTACTATCAGTAACGAATTATCTACCAACTCTACCTTCTTAAATAAAAAAAAAACAATATTGTCTCTCATCAACAGAAGTAAAAGATCCTTAATCCTCATAAAATAGGTACCTACTGAAATGGGACCAAAGAAGGACCAAAGTGAAGTAAAAGATGTTGGGTATAAGCAATGGTATAAGTACTTTAAAAAAGTTCCTAATAACGCGTTTCTTATATAGGGACCCATTTTAATTTGTTACTTTTAGGATATCAGCCGTAATAAAACACATTCTGTGAAAATTTCAATCAGATTTCCGGTTCAAAAGATACAAACGGACATAAGGCCTAGGGTCACAGAAATTCAAAAAGTATTAAAAATAACCCACTGTCCTTATGCTCGCAGTTGTAGTTGTTCATGACGCACTCGCTGCCGAATGATTTCGGCTTCTCGCCTTGCTTGCCGGCGCAGATGGGGTCGAACTTGACGCTGGTACAGTCAGAGGAACAAGCCTTCTTGCGCTCAGCCTCCGCCTTCAATTTCTTCAGGTCGGTCTTGTCAGGTCTGCAACTCACGGCGACCAGCAGAGCGGCTGAAAAATACAAAGTAGATGGTTTTTTACAAAGGACCAAATTCATTTACGTACACCATCGGATTAGCCAGCAATGCTGAAATATCATTGGGCCGGCGAATGCGAAAGTAGTGTTTTCCTCCTATCATGTCCCAAGATAAAAGATTCGGATAAATTTAGCCGAATTGTATCGTAGTGTAGATTTTTCCGTAGTTCGCGATTCCATATAAAAAGTCAAGCCAAGATCTAGGATTCTTCCTGCAAAATAAATATCATCAAGGTCGACCAGACGTCAGCGGCTTAATACAAGTCAAGCCAAAATGTAACAGACAGAGTTACTTAATTATATATTTATATGTGATTATATTTCATATTCCTAGTAGATATTCATTATAAGTATTTTTCATTCAGGAAAGTCAACGTTGTAGCGGGTAAAAACAGTATTAAAAGACATAAATAATGCATAGTGGTATAAAATGTATCATTCGAAATCTTATTTCGAAATAGAAGACGACGATGGCTGTATATTTGTGGTGTAGTGTGTGATGAAGACACTAATATTAGAGAATTAAGAAACAATGATTCCTATTCCATTGCCAGAAGGTATTCCCAGAAGGATTCTTTTCTTTATTTAATGTCGAGAGGGAGGAACGATAAGGAAATACAGCATATGACACGTTTTGCTGTTCAATATGATTGTGTTACTCAATAATGGTCATTAAAGTCATAAAGCAATAAAGCTTATAAAGGATATACACGCTAACTGGCATCATTGACCTTACAGCATTGAGGCCAAGATATGTTTGTCAGATAATGGCAGGAAGTGTTGGTTACTTCATTCAGAGTAATCTCCTCAATTTGTATTGTCCTTAAATTGTTTACCTTGCCAATTGACATAGCCCAGCACAAAGTGGTGCAAAGTGGACTTTTACATTGGGATAGATAAGTAGGTAGGTACCTAGTTGCAGATGCCCAGCGGTGTTGCCCGCGCGGATCCAGTTTATTCCCGTTATCGTTATCCAAAAATCCCTTCATAGCGGTGGCCTACGACATAATAATATAAGACACCTGCATACCATATAATATCAAGTTTCTAGGGGTTGTCGTTTCTGAGTAGTAGAGCTTTTATATTATAATTACATACATACATATGCTGACGCCTTTTTCCAATTTGTATAATATTAATATAAAAAAATATTATGCCTCTTTACTTTAGTTGTGTCTAACCAATTTTCTTAAATAAAGATCAATAATAATAGTACAGTATCCATTAGGTAGCACTAAATTCAGTTATGCTAATTCATTTTTCGGAAAAATTCCACACATTAAAAATAGCTGAAATCGATTAAGTACTGAACAAACTATTTCAGGAATTGCGCTTATTTTGTTACATATTGTACACTCACTCATACAGGATTTGTATATAAAAATCCCGAAAAAATAAAACAGCTTATGGCTATACCTAGCCTTTGGTTCGACCCTCAAATTTTATAAAAATCTGACAAACCGGAAACTTTGCAATTGCAAAACTAAAAAGATCAAACATTTAACCTCATGCAACAACATTTAACATTATTTAGCTTTTCCTTTTAAAGTTGGTAGGGAAGTACTTATTGTTCCAATTCCGAAGATTCTAAGTAGAAAACAATTTTATTTAATAGAATATATTAAATTCATTAATAGGCAATCAAAAAACTTAGATATTTGCCGTGACCGGTACCTATTTGTCAGTCACACAAAGTGCAACTTTGTTTTTGGTTTTTATTTTAATTATTATACCTACCTAGTTATGACAATATCACAAAGTAATAACATCATAGGTAGGTATTTTGTTTTTCAATCATTATAATCACATGCAGGAAAAATAAACTTACCAAAAACTATCAACGTCACAGCCTTCATTTTACAAACTGGTCTGTGATTTTACGTAGTCCAACAAATATGCACACGGCACGTACTCAGTGCAAACTGGTATGAGGTGGGCCTAGGTCCTTCCTTTTTATAACTTCCAGAGTGGGGAGGAGCTGCCCATCTGTGACCATGTTGGTTCATAAACTAATTTCCATTACTGTTATTGTACTGGCGACCATTTAAGAGGCTAATGGTAAGCAGCAATGGATGAAGAGGTGAAAAAGGTGTCGATAAAATATTTTATCTCCGGTCACGTTGGCGGTATACAAGCGAAACGGGACTGATTATTTGGGTTGAATAAGCTAAACGTCTAGAATACCTAGATACTTATTTAAGTTTTAGTGGAATATACCACAAAACTCAAGAAAGATTTGAATTATCTTAAATGCAGGACTGTATGTGGATTAAAAATTCCAAACCCAATACTACCCACCTACCTAGGTGCCTTGCATTTGGAAATTCATTAAATGGTCAAAGAACCAACTAGGATAAACCGTAAACAACCTTGACCACTCTAATCAAATTATAATAATAAATGATAATATTGACTTGTAAGAGTGAGTATGATGAACCTGCTACGTGATAGGTACCACATTCATATTAAAATGAAAGTTTAAATTAAATATGTTTAAGAAAACTTGGAAAACTATTATGATACTGGCACATCTTTTGTTAGAAGAGCTTTAACAACAGACTTGTTAAATATTGACTGCTCACCCAATTAAATTTGTAGTTTTCATTAATTTAGTTGGATTTTTGAACTTATAGTTCAAAATATCTTAATATGTAAGTACTTAGTAGTTTTGACAGCTATATGTGGAGACATGTTTTCAGCAATTTGAATAATTTGTTTTTAAATTTATTATCATAAAATTAGTCTGTTACATAAGTCTTCGAAAAATAATAAAATAAATAAAACACACCTAAAAGTGTTCCTTTTTTAAAAAATATTACTAAATTAATAAGTTTTTATTTTAGATATTGGTAATAAGTAGGTATAATTAGTATTGATCATTAATTTAGTAAAGTGTCATTAGTGGTGATATTTATTTTGTTTTATACTGTGACATCTATCGTCGAGTAGCAGAACTATACAACATATGTAAGAACCTCCCTGTTGTTTTTCGAATATGCTATATACTAGTCTAGATGGCATTACCAGTGCTAAATGAATTAAAACCATACAGCATCAAAAAAATAGTTTTACTCGCGCCTCACATAAAAGTTTGGATTTTGCAACAAACTTTTTGTATTGAGATTATACATAGTGGCAGTTTGATTGTCCTGTCTTCTACAATAATATTTCAGATACTTAAATTCCATTTGTTGTGGCATTTGCCTCTGATACGAAATTATCGCCACTCTATACAGTGCGACCAAGTAAAAGTTGACGCAACACTAAAAAAAAGAATACTTACTAAAACGTACTTCTTAATAGTTAGTACAGTCAAGAGCAAGTCAAGCTTTACACTACCAGTTTAAGCTGACCTCTGGTTTATACTGCGCGCCATAGAATACAGAGGGTCAAAGTCCAAAGTGTCAGGCTTAGCGTGCTCTTGACTGTACTACCTACAAATAAGCGTACGCCAACTAAGCGAATGCAACCTTCCAAAGACGTTTAAAGAAAAAGTTTCACTCTCCTAAAGAGAATGATTTTCTTCCAACCTCTTTGCAACCTTCGTTTGGCAGTTGGCAAGGCAAAGGGGGCTGATATAGATAAGGAGAAAATAAAGGACTTTTAATATAAACATCTTTTTTATTCCAACTTATAACCATACATAATATACACAGTACAAAAAAAACTTGCTTTCGCCTAATACAGCAATAAGGACAAAATGAAATTGTCACATTTGTTAACTATCATTTTGTAACATACTAACCAAATTGAGAAATCTAATATAGGAGAAACTTATCTACACGCCGTGTTTAATGTACAATGCTTCGAGCGAATACGTTTTACTTCAATACAATAACTTAAAAGTATACACTTCTTAATATGTACTCGATGGAATTCGAATTAAAAATTTACACAATACATACATATCACTATAGCTACGTTAAGCTGTAAATAACCTGAAAAGTTTATTTGTATTTCGATTAAGGAACATAAAACATATCCACATCTCGACGATATCACCATATTCAGACTAATTTACATTGCACATTCTCCGAGCGCATCGGACTACATCACATTGGAGTACATATAAACACACAACTGGTTACACTCCACTGACGCTAGCATGGCATCTTATACACGAAACGGCGCACAGCGCGTATCACACTCCCAATCTTACGTTAAATGCGGAACTTAGCGATTAATGTTACGTTCGAGGTTGAGATCATTGCGTGAGACGGCGCCGCCGGTTCACTTGGCTTCGGCGAGCGCGTCCTCCAGGCAGCAGAGCGAGTCCTTCACCGCGTGGTACACGATATTCTTAATCTGCAGCTTGTCCTCCTTGTTGGAGTGCTGCCGGGACAGCCGGCGGAACTGCTGCGCGAGCTCGAAGCAGCGGGACACGTTCTCGGGCGAGACGAAGTCCTCAGCGACCTTGATGCAGTCGAGCAGGTTGCGCACCTGATGAGGCGCGCCCGCGGGCACGAACACCGCGTCGCCGGGGCACTGCAGGATGGCGTAGCCCTCCACGCCGTACTCGCGGTACAGGCGCTCGCGCAGCGCCGCGTCCAGGTACCAGGTCTGGTCGTGCACGGGGTCGTGCTGGGCCCTCGGCCTAGCGCCGCGCTCCACCTCCGCGCGGACGAGGAAGTCGCGGATCTTGTCCGCGTCCTTGGCCGCGTAGATGTGCCAGAGAGCCGCCGGGGGCTTGACTCTAGCCCTCCTCCTGGAGAGCACGTCGACGCCGGCCTCCTCGGCCGCCCGGGCGGCTTCCCTGGCTCGCTCGGGCGCGTCGGCGGGGGCGCTCGCGTGGACCATCACGTTGACGGCGTCGCTCACGTCCAGGTGGAGGTTGGTCGTCCCGCCGGCGCCGCCGTACGCGGTGTACATCTTGGGGCCGAGGTCAGGGCGGACGAAGCACTCGGGCAGGCGGGCGGCGAGGTTGAGCTTCCCGTTGCGCGAGGTGTACTCGCCGAGGGGCAGGACCCGCATGAGGTCGTCGAAGCGGGCGGGGAGCAGCTCGGCGAAGTCCTCTCCGGGGGGCCAGTCCTTGAGCTTGAGCACCATGGGGGCCCCGCGCTCGTCGCGCAGCCGCTTGGCCGCGAGGTCGAAGCCGTCCCAGAACTTGCGGCCGGGCTGGTTGGGCACCACGAGGCCGGACGCGCAGTTCACGAGGTCAACGCGGGTGTCGCCGAAGTCGCGGGAGAAGCTCTCCGGCGTCCACAGGTCTTTGTCGAGGAGCGTCGACACGTCTGAGACTAGAACTGGTTGCCCGCGTTTCCACTGGTCCTATAACAAGAACACCATTAGTTATGAGGTTTCGTTGTGCAACTTCTTTTTTTTAAACTACTACCATTGAACAGAAGATCAAAAAATCTAGATATTTACCTGGAAAGGCTTGTAATTCCCAGGGTGCGCTGGGTCAGTGAGGTGCAGCAGCTTGCCGTCGCAGAGCCAGGCGTGAGGTACATCCGGGTACAGCAGCTTCGACTCGGTCAGCGTCATGATGCGGATCGGCATCTCCTCCCTGCCGCGCCCTCTCTCGTACCGCTTGACCACATTCGAAATCGCGAACGGCTTCACTTCGCCGTCCTCGTCTTTCTTCTCGTCGACAACGCTCGATATGACGTCATCGACCAGTATTTCGCTCTTGTTCTTCTTCTGTTTCTTCTTCGGCTGAGTGTCCGTGCCTTCGGGCGCCGGCCGTATTAGAAGCTCCCGGAGTGTCGAGAAGTTGCCGGTCTCGTCCGAATCCGACGAACTGGAGTCTGACTTTTCTTCCTTGGTTTCGGTTTTGATAGGTATGTCCGAGAGCCAGCTGACGACCGAGCTGCTCGTTTTGCCGTTTTCAGACTTCACTGGCGACGATCCGTTCGTTGAGGCGTTCTCCTCTTTGACGTCCTCCTTTTTGATGTTCTGCAAACAAGAATCAAGGTATTAGAAAAGCTAAATAACTTTACTCGTGGTTATTTGATAGCAAACGATCGCTGATCTAAATACAGATCTAAATATTACCTATCAACAAATGGCCCAATTCATTATAAAATAATTTAACAAAGAACCAGACCCATCTGATAGATATAAAATAATGTAACAATACCAATATTTTATGTATATTTAATATTATATTGAATTAAACTACTCACGTATCGTATGTTTAAATAACATACCCATTTTACAACAGAGTCAAGAGTACTCAAGAGCTTTTATTTTTGTAAAATAATTAAATAAAACCGCAGGGTGCTGCCAGTATTGTATAAAAATGGTTATAAAAAAAAACTGAGAATTTCCACGGAAAAAGCTGTATACTGGGTAAACTAGTAATGAATAAACTTATGAAAATATGTAGAATATTCACCTTCTGAAGCGCCTGCTGCAGCAGCTTCTTGGCGGCGGCCTTCTCGCCCGGCGTGGTGGGGGGCGTGGCGCCGCACGCGCACTGGGGCAGCGCGAAGGCGGCGCGGGCGTGGTGCGCACGCGCAGCCGCCGCCGCCAGAGCACCGCCGGCCGCGATCTGCGTCAGCAGCAACCGTCGCGCCGGATGCGATCCCCCTGACGTGCACGTCAGCCACCTAGAGAAGGGATACTTCCTTTAGAGCTGAATTATCGACAGAAATTCCTAGGGCGGTTTTCTTGACTGCGCTCGGAAGCGCTCGTAGCCCTGCGGTACATGTGTGTGGTATCGATCCCACTGAATGTCAGTGAATGCGTGACCGCCTAGTGGCACTATATCACGTTTCGGAAGGCACGTTAAACTGTTGGTCCTAGTTTTCGTTGTATTTACTCACAATGGAAGTCGTTAAGCCATGTCAGTTACCCTTGGGTGGCTTAAAAATTTCTGACTATTAGGTGGCCACTAGCTTAACACCATCTCCCAATCCGCGGTGGGCTCTTGTGGGAGATTATGCTCATACTTCCTCATGTGTGATGAAAGACCCTTAGCTAAGCTGTGGGCTGTTACGGGTTGATGATGAGTCTGACCACAAGCGCTGTACCGCGCCATAGTTATGTCTCAATTTTTTCGCACAGGCCAGTCACTACAGACACAATGAAGAAAGTGACGCTTAAAAATACTATAATCAAAATCACCCTTTCACAACCTCTAATAGCTATAGACTCGCAAGAAGATAAAGGTATGAGAATGTTTCATAAAACTACTTACCCAAAGGAGTCTCTTTCTCCGTTGCTACTGGCATTGGACGTGGTGTTTGTTTCATTGGTAGCGTTTGTTGATTCACCGGACGTTCTTGACTGATAACAAAAATAAGAATTATTAATAATAAAGTTTAATCCTCCCAACGATATCTAGTTCTTGACTGATAACAAAAATAAGAATTATTAATAATAAAGTTTAATCCTCCCAACGATATTTATACTCAATGATAACAATTAATCCAGTCATATCAAAGAACAGAAGTTTGTCAACCCTGTTACTAAGTTGATAATAATACACACACCGGCACAATTAGCGGAACAGAAAAAAAAGGGAGTATTTACGCATTTTTGCGTGTTACTGGCCGGCTAAACAAGCTTTTTTTAAATTTGGGTTTTAATTTAAAAATGGAATACTAAGCGACTGCCCTTTTTTTCATTCTTTTGTTTTAATTTTCATTGATTCATTTTTTCCACCGCTTGTCCGTTTTTAGAAGGTTCGTGAATTCCATTTGAAAAGCTTTGAATTGCAGTTTTTGAGGCTTTTGAGTTTTTTCGCATATTGATAATTTACGAGCATCTAATTATGCCTGATTTAACGCCATCAGAAATCATTAGGGCAGATCAAATGAGGAGAAATGGTCAAACCTACAGATCGATTGCCAGAAGCCTTCGTCGATCGTTATCAACGATTTATCGTAGCATCCAACGATACAGATTGACGAATGCTCTAGTGAGAAGGAGAGGACAAGGCCGGAAAAGGTGTACTTCAAGGAGGGATGACCGTTTTCTCCAACTTCAAGTCCGACGGAACACGAGACTAACGGCGGTGCAGGCTCGAAATTTACTGGAAGAGGTACGAGCAGTAAGGATGAGTGAGCGGACAGTTCGTAGAAGATTCGAAGAAGTGGGTATAGGCTCGTATGTGCCCGCCAAAGCCCCAAAACTTGAGAGACATCATCGCACAAACCGTCTACACTTTGGTCGTGAACATCGTGATTGGGACTTCGACGACTGGGGACAGGTTCTTTTTACTGATGAATGCAGAGTTATGTTAAATCAAATTGATGGAAGGCAGCGAGTATGGAGACGCAAAGGAGAACGGTATATCCAGTCTAATTTTGAAAATACAGTTGCATATGGCGGCGGTTCAATTATGGTCTGGGGAGGAATATGTTTAGGAGCTCGTACGGAGTTAGTAGTGGTCGATGGCGGGAATCTGAATGCTGATCGGTATATCAGGGAGATTTTAGAAGAACATGTTGTGCCATTTGCCCCCTTTATTGGTAACAACTTCATTCTAATGCAGGATAATGCTCGGGCTCACAGTGCTCGCACAGTACAGACATACCTAAACCATGTTGGTATAACGGTGATGGAGTGGCCAGCACGGTCCCCCGATATGAACCCTATAGAACACGTCTGGGACTTGCTAAAGAGGAGTGTAAAGTCAAGAATGCCCCCTCCCAATAATCTCAACGAGTTGCGAAACGCATTACTTGAAGAATGGCAGAGGTTGCCCCAAGAAACCATTGATAACATCATCCGCAGCATGCCCAGACGGATGGAAACCCTCATCAGAGCACGAGGAGGAAACACTCGATATTGAACAGTCATTGAAATTGTTGTTAAACTTTGGAAAATCTTGAATTTTCTGCTGTTTCTCTATAATTAAAAATCGAAGAAAAATGCATTTTGTTTAATTTAATTTTTATTTTTATAAAATTTTAAGTATGGTGTTACAAATGAATGTCAAAACATGTTAATTTAATTGTTGTTTCATTTTAAATAATATATTGTTTAAAAATTACATTCATTGTTCTAAATTCCCTCTTTTTTCTCCTTTTTTTTTCTGTTCCGCTAATTGTGCCGGTGTGTGTATATACAACACAATGTATTGACTAGTGTTCACACTCTACAAAATTGAGTAGTTTATGATAAAGGAATGATCTCTAAAGTAACTTGCACTGCTTCTCCGCCCTTATATATATAGTTCCTAAGAATAGGTAACTTTTAAATTATTTTTGAAAATCTTGATGGCCTTCAATTGACCTTTGACTTTGTTTAATTTCGTTCTATCTAATGGTAAACCGATAGTAATAACGCACCTTATAGCAGTCGAGGCAAACGACGAACCCGCACTTGCCGCAGGTCCAGTGGAAGTTGAACAGCGTTGTCTCGCAAACGTCGCAAATCTCGCGCACGCCCTGCACTACGCGCTTCCACGCTATCGTCTTGTCTGCACACAAAAGTATAACAGGTATTGATAAATATTCAAAATATTAAGAACTGGCTTTACCCCGCGTAAGTCAAGTATCCCTGGGGAAATTGTAGCCAATGTTGCTTACAGAAAAGTAAGCTTTCCGTACGTGAAAGAATTTCTAAAGTCGGTCCGGTAGTTTCGGAGGATATTAATAAAAAAAATCAAATTAGTGTACATTTCAATTTGAAGCTTAGTTTAGTAATTTAAAAATATAAAAAAATTACTTTAAGATTTTATCGAGTAGGTATGTAATATTGTTGTTATAATTAATAGAAACACCTAAACCACATTCACGTTTATTACAATACGTTTCATCAGTTTTGCATAATTAAACGACTAATTATAATACTAAACAAATCATCATGTTCCCCTTTTCTACCTCGCATTAACATAACTCTATTAAAATTCACGTAACTGTATAAATAAATAAATTGTGTGTAAAATACATACCATCATTCTGGTGATGTGATTCCGCATCCTTTTCCTGCTTCAACAGTTCACAGAACTGGTCTCCGATTTCACGGAGCAGAAAACAACTCATCTCGATGTCTAGTTCAGCTGCTCCAGCGGACGACGATAACCATAGTTTCTTATCGTCCTGTTGACAAACAAAAATAAGAATTAACATAAATTAAAATTTTATAGCAGGAAGTTAAGGCAGTGCAGCCCAGATATAAACGATATTTACCTCTTCAGCATCTTTGTAGGGATCCGAAAATCCGGCTATAGCTAATTGCCTGTTCTTGGCGTATTTCAGTCTTCGGAAAGCGTAAAAACGGCAGAATATGTTCGGCATGTCCTTATCCCTCTGCGCCGGGGACCACCGGCATTCGCGGCATTTGGCCAGCCGCGGGGCGACTTCGCAGCAAGGCCCGTTTTGGAGGAACGACTCCGGGGTGGTCTTGGACCTCGCCGTGGAAGGCGTTCGTCTCGGAGGGTCCTCTCTCCTGCGGCCGCCGCGGCCGTTTCCCCCACCGCGGGTCCGCCTTCCTCGAGCGCGACCTCCGCCACCACGTTTACTAGAGTTACTGCCACTGCCACTACCACTTGCACCTGAATCCGAGTCTTTATCGTCACTTTCTTTATCACTCTCGCTGCCACTTTCAGACGCTTTCTTCTTTTTTGGCTCGTCGCCCACTTTTCTCACGTTCGCCTTTTTTCGCTTTGCCTTGGGCGGCTTCCTTTTTGGCTGTGAGCTTGTTTCTCTATCTGAACTGGAGCTGTCTTCTTCAGCGTCGTCTACTCTTCCGTTCATTTCTTTTGGCTTCCTAGGTTTAGTAGCCTTTCTGGCGCCGCGTTGGATTGACTTCGCTGCGACAGGTACGATTATATTTGAGCCCGAGTCATCTGGCTCCGACACTTTCGTTATGGTCATCGGAAGCGTGATACAGGTACCACCCCCACCGGAGCAATCTCCTTCACCGATGGGCGCGGTCTCGTGTCGTTGGAGCCAGGCTTTCTTGCCGAGATGCCGAACAGGTGCGGATCCATCGCGAGGGTTCGGTGATGCAGTCTTTGCAGGCGTGTCTCCTTCTGCGAACGGGGTGACTGGCGGCGTCGCGGGTGGTGCAGGGGGAGTGGAAGTAGTAGGAGGGGCGGCCGCCGCGGGTGGCGAAGAGACTAGTGGCGGGACTGGGGTCGCGGGTGCAGGACTCGCTGAAGGTGTGACTGTTGGTGCAGGCGAAGCTCCGGCGGCTTTCTCCGGAGTCTCTATACTGCCATCAGCGGAAGGTACTCGAACATCACAGGGTGGACCCGGCGCTTGGGGAGCCGGCTCAGACCCGTGAGGCGTCCGTCCAACGCTCGCAGCGGCTGCTATAAGAGGTTCCGTCGCGGAGAGCTCCTCTATCCGCCGCCTTTTCGCTTCAGAGTCAGCTGACTCGAAAGGACATCGTCTTCGCGGCGATTGCCGGTCCGGGTCATCTCGCACGATGCCGAGGTCAAGAGGCTGGGTTTGGCACGGAGATGACGCTGACGCATCACCGTGAGCACGCGGCGGTGGCCGAGGCTCGGGCGTCCGGCAATGCGCGACGGGAGGAGGTCGCGATCGATTCCCTGACGAGTACGGGGACGGCGGCGGGTACGGTACCGGAGGAGGTTCAGCCTTTAGTTGAAGAGGTGGTTCCACAGCAACAGCATAATGAACTGGACTGGGTGAATTCCCTGGCTTGCCGTAAAACTGCTGCGGCGCCGGGCTGGAAACTTTGGGTTTAATTTGTGCCGATTGATAATACGCAGCAGGAGACCTCTGCGGCTGGGGAGGTTGGTACATCCGCCGGCTGTTCTTATCCTGCGCCGGGACGGTCGCGTGCGGCGAAGTCTGCAGCGAGGGGTGCGGGTGCGGCGGCGCGTGCGGCGACAGCGCCGTCCGGTGCGGCCGATGCGTCATCGTTTGCAAATAATGAGGGGACGGCTCGCTCCGAGGTTTGCTCGGGTACGGGTGTTTCTGTTCAAGGTGGATTTGTTTGGCGTCGTGTTTCACTATCACAGAGTTCTTTTCTGGTACTAAGGGAGGGGGAGCGGGGAGGTGTGGGTCCTTAAGTTTATCGTAGGGGGGACGGTAGGGGGGGTAGTTGTAGGAAGCGAAATTGGGTTCGCCCTTGGGGAGGGAAGGATGGGAGGGTTGTTTTTCGGGTTTGGGGATGGAGAGTCGCGCGTGGGGTGGGCAGTAGTCGCCGGGGGAGGGCTGCTGCGCACGCGGCGGTGGATGGCCCGGCGGCGAGTAGTAGCCGCGCTCGGAAGGCGCGCGCAGCCTTTCGTGCTCGCCGCCCGCGCCTCGGCTCGGCGCCAGGCTGTTCAGCAGCGACCACGATATACTGCGCTCGCGCTGCACAACAATACAAGCCTCGTTACAAATATTATTAATAAAAGGAATGTGTTTTCTACATCCGCGTGCAGGATTCTAAACACGAACAATTGTAATAAAAAAAAAACGAAATAACAATAACCCATACTGAGACAGGTATAATTATCATTAATTATAAGTATTATACGTTTTCAAACCGGTACACAATTACTTTCATGATATGAGCATTACCATTATTAAATAAACAAACACTCAAGTCGCTTTGTCGTAATTGTGACATCACACTTTCGCGCAATTACTCGTAGTGGCATAATGCAATATCTGCTTTATGTGTGTACAGTTACTCAGCCTCTGACTAGTGGATTTATAAGAGCAATTACGTCTGCCGGTTTCTAATGAGATTGGTCCGGTATCTAACTGAAAGTCATGTTAATGCAACCCGTTTGGTCTGTGACATTACGACATCTATGAAACTTGTTTTGCAGAATTGTTATTGCACAGCATTTTTTGAGGTTGAATAATATTTAAATCGTAGGTTTAGGGATAACTACTAACATTAATTAGTAAACTATAGAACTCAATTCCGTGTAAAAAGTAGTCAAAGATTTTAAAAACTCTTTTTTTGGTACATTAAGGTAAAAAAAATTCTATGAAATCGTCAAACCGGTCACAAAGGAACACGTCCGCCATATTGATTTTCTTTGTGACTTCACCCATCTGCTACTGGATACTTCCACAATTAAGACATGTATTATGTATGTTTGGAGTATATGTGTTTAAATATACCCCTAAAACGATACCATCTTTCTGTCGAAGTTTGGTAATAATACACAGTCTACATACTTTTAAAAAGAGTGATAATCATAAAAGTCACCTTTTGATTCGCCAGCCTGAGAGATTCCTCGAAATGCCTCGACACAAGTTTCGACGCGGCGTTCTCTTGGTCTCTCCTCTCTTTCTCCTCCCGCTCCTGTTTCTCCCTCTCCCGCTCCCTATCACGTTCCCTTTCCATTCGTTCTCTCTCTTTCTCTTTCTGTTGCTTTTCCAACATCTCCCGTTGTTCCTGATCCCTTCTTTCTCTGCAACAAAGGAAAATAAACATGATTATGATATGAATACGCAAATTTATACTGCTTATGTATTTCGATTGACTTAACACTTTTTGGGACTACAAATTAGATAAGACCGGGGTAAGAAATGGCGAAGGAAATACAAATCCTAACAGTACCCCTGAAATTCTGTAATAAAAATCTACAAATAAGAAACTAGTACCGAAACATTTTCGATTGAGGTTTTCATAACTAGCTGACACAACAGATGCTGTCGAAATCCCATAAAATAAATCGGTTACAGTTTTTTCCTGAATTTTCTATTTTTACGGAAAAGTATAAATTTTTTTCTGTTCATAGAAACCTTATTTAGACCACTACGAACATTTAACAAATAAAAATAGCCAAATCCCTTGTAAGCTATTAAACCAAATATTGGAAACCGAATTCAACCTATTTCGAAATATCGTATAGACTTGACTTTGTCTGTGTATGCAGTTTGAATGACAATGGAATAATTTGGTATCATCAAGCCGGTGGGTAGACGAACTCCTCAATGGCTACTGGAAACGTCAGCCCCTCGAGTTTGGGCTTATTTTTGTTTCGACTAGTGCATACATACAAATAAAGCGTGTTTTATAAATTATGATTTGTTTATTACATATTTATGTAGATAAATAGATTAATTGAACATTTATATTTCATGAATGTTAAGAGTAATCAAAAAACGTGTAATATCTACAATTAATAATTATAATGGATGAGAATCCGCTTTATAAATATATAAGTAACACGATTATTCCGGAAACAAAATGAATTCAAGTTAACCTTCAGTCATACTTTAGGTTTATATGTAAAACAAAACAATGAAAAGGTTACTTATCTACAATTTTAATGATCGATGAACGTGTTAAACACAACACGAGTGTGAATTTTAATTGTTGCCGTGATGGTACACAAATCAAATATTCATGAGCATGAGGTCATGGTCAAACCTAGCTTTGTGATGTTTCGGTATTTAGTTGTAGACTCAGTTTGGAAACTTGTTTAATGAATGTATAATATCAGACAGAATTTCAAATTATAGTTATTAACCAAAAATCGTGCAATGTAAGGACACGTCAAACTATATTTAGGAAGTAGGTCAAGGTCATATTATTTATTTAAAAAGAAACGTAACAATACGTAAAACGTACCCAAGGACTGACATTAATGCAGACAGACGCTCTAAAATCCTTTCATTTTTAAAATTAATCCCTATCACATCATAACCAAAGATAATAAGAAAAAAAAAACACAAAAGTACGAACTGGAAGCAATAATTCAGCAATAGCCTCCTTATAGCTTCTTTAAAATATTCTGATAATTTATGACTCATGTAATACATTCCAAAAGTAGAAAACATACCGCCTGATGATATATCGAATAATCTATTTGATGGTCATGAATTTAACCTAGTTACCCTACAGACCCGTAGTTGGACCATCTATTCGGCTTACGATTTGTCAGTTAAGTAACGTCATCACAAGTAGAGCAAGGTAATACAAGCTAATCTTATATGCATGCTTCATATTTCAAAGATTATAATAAATCAAATACAGATCAGTTGATTTAGAAGCATAGGTTTACGGTTTAATTCATCATTCTTTATTAAATGGGATTATCTGCCAGAGCGGCTCTTACCGAGCGGAACTTGGGTTCAAATCAAGGTCAGGGATTCAGGTTATTTCGGTTTTACGTTAAAATATAGTGCCGTTTCATTTGTACTCAGCTGTAGGAGCGAAAGAAAAGAGAAGTGCTCATCATTTAAAAAGGCGCTTCTCTTGAATTAACTTCAATAATAAAAAGTAGAAATAAAGTTTGTCTACTACTGCTCGTAGTAGAACTACTGACGCTCTAGTGTTAAAGTGTCGTGTCTAAGTATTAAATGATAGCTTTTGTAAATTATGATGCAGTTACTATTGCTGTGCTATTACTGCCGTCTGAATGGCACCCACGCACTTCGTTGCTTGTACTTCGACTTCCCCATTTTGAATACTAAATTCAATATTTAATGTATTCTCTTCATATATCAAAAAAGTTTTGTCGGTTTGGGAACATCAGTCTTGTAAAACCTGTAATATAAATACCTCTCATATATCAATGCTAAACATAATATAAATTTTACAACACAATAAACATTCTGACCGATTCTGGAACAAGTATTTTAGACGCTAAGTTACATTCCTCAGTTTATTCCTATCAAATATTATGAGGTCTTTGCTATGGGTCTTTGGAATGTAATTTGCCGAAAAATTCTGAATAATATTTCCGTTTCCAATTTCTGTAGTTTTGATGAATGAGTCTAGATGAATTCCAAGATTATTAAAAAATCATTATATTGTTAACATTATAAATGGAGAAAAGTAATTATTGTTTGAAAATGCATAATGAAATAGGAGCACACATCAGAACACATGTGCCCGATTCGATGCTCAGATTATTTTATTTCAGATTTTTTTCAATTTAAAAATCAATGTTGTCAATGTTGACATATACATAATTTTGAAGGCTTTGGATGCTAAATAACGTTAGATAGGAAGAACTCTGTTTTCCTGAAAACAGGAAACCTTTAAACCAGCTCTGATATCTTAATTTTCATCGTGTCGATGCAATATATTTACCTAATCAATATTAATAGAAAAACATACTACGAAATAACAACGAATTTTCAATTTTTTGATATTTGATAATGTGTAATATTAAAAATTAAACATTAACCCAACAATTCAATATTTGTTAGTCAATGCAAAATAATTACTCAATAAAGATACTTACAGGACTAGTATTTGCATTTTAAGCTAATATTTTAGTAGAAATTATTCACATTTCACACTGATTGTGAATATAAGATAATTATGAAGATTTCGTGTAAAATCTTAGTTATATACGGTCTCACGCAATGACATTTTACGTTTTTATGATCTTTTTCATAAATAAAAACAGAAAAAAGATATTATTGTAACCTTAAAATAAAATCTCTTTGGAACTTTAGTTTTCTCAGAAAATAGTTTGTACTTACCTACTCATATTTTTTTGTTTCAGTCATATTTATGAAATTGGATTAACATTTATTAATGTAGAGTTCTAGGAACGTTATTACAATATTTTTTTGCATTTATTTATAGTTTACAGCAGTGCCCCACGGTTTCATCCGCGTAGTTCCTGTTTCCGTGGGTATAGGGGATAAAATATAGCCGACGTTAATCGCTGACAAGATTTTTTAAAATCGGTTTAGGCGTCAATGAAACAAACTCACTTTCACATTTAATTTTATAGTATTTATAAAAATAATTACATTATTTCAACAGAACAAACAATAAATATGTGATCACAAATTTTAAAAACTTAGGTGGCCTAAATACTTGTTTGCGTCAATAGCGTCAATAGCTGATAGTATACAAGGTAAAATGAGTGCATTATTAAGGACACGGCTCATTCAATGTTTAAATGTAACTACAAAAATTCACGATACGGGATTTTTACAAAACAGGGTTCAGTCAGAGTCAAACAGTGTCTATAACAGATACTGTCACTATCTTGATCATGTTAAAAAGCGACAGCATCTGTTTAACAAAAGTCTAATAAACAATAATTATTAACCCCGTTTTTTAATAATACTCGTAGTTTGATGGTTGTTTACAAGTGCGCCTACAGGCTACAATACAAAAATTACTGGAGAAGGTTAACTTTTTACAATCTTACATTGATAGCTTTTGAAATAAGTATTATACGTTTATATAAGAATATTTTTCGTACTTCGCATTTTATGTTACCTTCGTCCCTAGCGAATAGTAAAAATAGAAAGCTGTATAAAACAGCGGCGCTATCGTGTTTCACCTTGGACTCATAAAAACATTCTTCGCCAAAGACAGTATATAAAAACTTTTGGAGGACAGACAAGCGTCTTGGACCTTGACCGTTTCAACTTGTAAAACCAGCTCAAGGGTAGCAAGCAATAGCAAGAAAAATTTAAATAAGGTACAGTTTTCAATTCAATCTAATCAGAGTACCAAAATTTGCCAAAGCATTTAACATGATAAGATAACGAAGCAAAATAACCAGCGCAATAAAATAACACGCAAACATCAGATGAAGATGACCTTGGTTATATTTTCGTATATCGCGTTCAAGAAAAGATGTAATCAGATTCCTGCTAATGAAAAAAAACAGGCAAAAAACGATAACATTCTTTGCGTTTTAAAGTATTTGGGAAATCCAAGCTTCGAAAATGCGTATCTACGTAACACTAATTTAAGGCTGATTCATGTTACAACGGACGTGCCCCGTCCGTGTCAAATGTTGAGGCGTATTGTAGGATGGTTCGCCCCGGACGGGGCCCGTCCCGTCCCATGTAACATGAATCAGCATTTATACTACAAAGACTGTCAACTATATAGGTATATAGAAAATATGATCTAGGACAAAGGAAAACTAATAACGACTTGAAAAAAATCTAAAAACTGTGAATGGTAACAGAGAAGTCACTAAAAGGTTCATAATGGAAGAGATATGCTGTCGAAAAGTATCATTTGCACTATAACATGAAAGTTCTAGAACTATTTTAAGGAGAGTAAAAATCAAAGCAAAGCAAGTTCTTAAACTAAATGGAATAAACCGATAAAATCAAAATGTATTATAAAAATCTCATTCAAACTGCTCGACTTGTTAGGTAGTAAAAGTAGTAATCCTATAAAGTCGTGAGTGTCATACATAACCTACAAACCCGTTGGTGGTTACGTAACGTGATAGGGCATACAGTAGGTATAGTAAATATAATCTTTATAAGTTGAAGTATGTCTATTATACAAAAAGTCGTACCTAGTCATGAATGAGTCAGTTTCATCTACGTTCGTGACTTTATTCAATAAATCTTGAACTGTGTAGGTAGGCCCAGGCCCATAGCATTTTCATTAGAATGAGTCATATTTGATCATGACTTAATATCCACTGGTAATCAACCCTAATTGTTTTCGTTTTAAACAGCGGACATAAATACGGATGTTTTTTCTTAATTATTACGATATTGACAACAAGGATTTCCCATATTCTGTGAATATAATTAAATAAGTAGATTCTTAGTAAAAGGCTTGATATTAAAAAAACTATACAGACATTTTTATTTTGTCTCATTTATCTCCGCCGTAAAAACTGCATAATTATTGCGTTTGGTATAAATAAACAATAAAAAATGTATTTTTATCGTATTCATACTATGTATTTACAAAAACACCTTTTCGAAATGTGCAATTGATGTTAAAATATATATTCGATTTAATTATACCAACTGTGAAGATTATTAAATATACACTACCAATTATAGTTAATGTTTCAACAAAATGTATACATAATAGTTTAAATTCTATTGTATTCAGTACTGAAATTATATGTTATAAAAGTCAGCGAACATTTTTGATAATAAACCCTCTGAGAAACTAAGAATACTATGCTGAAGTACCATGGTCTACTAATTCAAAGTAAAATCAGAAATTTAATGACTATTATTATCTGTACTACCAAAGAGTTGAGTCACAGCGTTTGCGTTACCTGACATAACCAAAACCTTCTTTCAAAGACCAAAGCAGATCGAGAACACTATTTGTTACTAAGTCCCATTGTCTGAGCTAGTAAAGTTAATTGTGTTAAAAGGAACTCACCGTAGCAGTCTTTCATGTCTCTCTCTATCGAAGGTCGCCGCCGCCAGGTAGTCGTCGGCAATGGCATGGTGGAGTGGCGGATGGATCGGCGGCTGGTACCGCTGCTTCCACAGCAGCTCGCTCGCGTAGATCGATGGCGGCGGAGGCGGCAGATGCAGCAGGGGCGGCGGAGGGCCTCCGCCATAGCCGTGCGCCATGCCTCGCCACTCGCGCTCCTCCACCGAACTCGCAGATCCGCCTGAGCGGACTCCGCTTACGCCCGAGTCGGACCTCTCGTCCGCATCGCGCGCACACACTATCACACAATCGTCCTCCTCGGAGGCCACGGCGCTGGCAACACCATCCGCGCCCTCACTCACTGCACTCTTCACTTCACCTTCACTCACAGTGCACTCCGACTTCACTTCCTCTTGTTTCACGCACTTGTTTTCCTCACTGACATCGACGGCATTACCACTTGCACTTACACTATCCGCAGCACCTGGAACAATAGAAACATTATGTTCAAAACGTGTACGGACACTTAAGTTATGATAAGTAATCTTCTATTCCACTAATATGTAGATTGAACTGGATTTCATTAAACAGGCTGACGTCAGGGCAGTGTATCAGCGCGCCCAGATTGTCGACACGTTTGGGCTTACGCCAACATAAGATCATTCACACTACGCCCACACACAACCAAACACAAAAATATTTTATAAATGCGGATGACATTGTTCACAGTTATCGCACTGTCACTAACGTCAACATATACATGGACGAAATTTCAATGAAACGGCACACGAATTATTCCCTTGACCTTCTATTTATATAAATAAGTAAACTTGCAAATAAATAAACTTTACTTGAGTTTAATTAACTTATCGATTGAGTCCATTCCATATCTGTGCAACCGTTGCGGATCTTATCAAAGCGTAACGCTTATTGTAATTTAACAAGGACTGTTTTTAATACCAGACCTTGGCGGCGTTGATAATGATTGTTATTGCATCAGGCACTTTCACAGTCGTAAAAGCGAAGACTACATAGGACCTTGAGGTGCAGCGCGTGGCGAGAATGTTATTGGTATCACGTTTAGTTACGCCATATTACATTACGCGTGTTGCGTACCGGAACAGGAAGATAGCATCGCGAGGAGATAAAGTGTTGGTGGAAGGAACATGTTGGCAAACATGGAACGTGCCGTGTGTGAATGACGCGCTGGACCGAAGCCAAGACGCCTGCGGCGGCATTTGACAACCCACCGCCGTTTTGGCGTAAAACCAGAAGGAGGGCAACTATGCGCGGACGTCCTGTCACGATTAATGGTGATAACGAGAATATTACGCAAAATTTACTCATATTCCAAGTATCGGAACCTATGACTTTAATAAAGCGAGTTAATAAAATAAAAATGCACAGGAAATCGCATTTATGATTACATGCTCTTATTTCCATAGCCAAGATAGAGAAGCATGTAATCTGCATTAACGGCACGTGTAAAAAGTAAAATCAGTAACACTGAATAATTCTCTAATGCTTCGTCGAGTACCTAATTTACATGCTACGGCATGTAAATGTAGAACAGCCACATACATTATAAAAACGAATTTATAGAAAACAACACGCGATCATGTAGTCTATTTTCGGTAGAAAACGTATTAAAAACTTGTAGCTACGTTAATAAACAAAAACTTCCGAAACAGATTAATTTAAAAATGAATAAATCATAGTGCAATTTCGAAATTAAAGTCAACATTTGAAGCGAACAAAAGGAGCAAGCCTGCGTGTCGAATGACAATGGAATTTTAATGAGCAAACAGTTAACGAGGATACTCATTTGCATAATCGCATAAATAATAATGGTTCAAAGTAACATAAACAGCGAAGAAACAAGCCATTGTTCACAGGTGGCTATTATTCAGCTGCTTGCACGTGTGGGAGATTCCACGCATAGCAGAGTCATTTCTTTGCTCGTTTTATTATTAAATACGTAAGCCAACTATTGTACCTATATCTTGGCATATATTTTCTGTAGATTCACCAGCGACAAATCCAATACTAACAAGAATTATTAATTACTCACAAAGGAACCCAGTTGCGGCAAAATCTGTCAGTACGCCACAATGACGGGCGGGTCACATTCTTTCCTGTTATGGCCGACGGCGATTAATAATACCGTAACCACGTAATTCCGAGGAATTTTCCCGTACGCGCGGTCAGATAACAGCCACTTAAATGCAATTATTTTAACCGATAAGCGTGTAATAAAAACACGCTCCACGTTTATCGGAACCTTGGAGTTGCAAATATTTCATTGCAACGAGCGAATATAATCGGTAATCTTATCGCACGCGCAGCAAATGAGGTGACGCAATGCATAGTAATGCTTAATACTCGACTTGGTATTGGTACAGATAAAACGAGTGGCACAAACAATTGCAATAATAATGCTTGACATGAAAGTGATACTGGCCTTATCTAACAACAATATTCGATAACAAGAAATTCAACAGCTTTATCAGAAACACAACGCGGAGAAAACATACCTGTCTCTTTACAAACAAAAGACTATTGAACGAATGTAAACAAAAGTAGTGAGACAATGCGACAGTGATCAGCAGGAGGGGACAATGGGGTAACAAATAACTTGTTGGGGAAGTGCGGCAACGTCGGACAGCGGTGATTGACAAGACAAACGTAGCGGTGGAGCCAGTGAGAGAGCTTTTCATTAGATAGATAGGCAAGGAAAGGGCAAAAAGTTGACATAGAGACGTGGCGTAGCGCGGCGGGCGCTCCGCAGCGAGCGACGGCAGTAAATCCTGACCGCCACGGCTTGAATTATTCATGAAGGGTGGTCTCGGCGTAAGTGGGCGCAACTATTGCAGCAACCACTGCAACGTACGCCCAAAAAACTTTATGTTAATTTGACATGCAAGCACGTAACTAGGTTAGGTTGATGGTGCTTAAATATTCTTGGATATATGAAAATTTCCATGAAAACCATCAGAGTAACGACGCATTGTGCAGATTATTATGAACCGTACTAACGTACGGCAACGTGCGCGTTTGAATAACTAATTTGAGTACAACACCGCGCTGAGCCATTAGCTAAATGGTTAGATCTTCCGAGAATAGCTAAACCACAAACAGTTACTACGTCAGTCGTTAACAAACCATTCAAATAGAATGAGTCTATTGAGGTCCTCGGTTTTATTACAACGAAGACTTGTGAAGAGATGAGGTCAAGAGGCCGAAATCATCAAAGCTATTTAGCTACACAGCATTTTGTAGAAGAAATTGGGTGCGTGAGTTGGAACTATCGGTCACTTCCTTTGAATAGATTTTACGAGCTCACGAATATCAGTGGTCATAAATAGGTCATTGGCGTAACAGCTATTCCAGCTATTATTCCGAAGGGTTTTTCCTTTTAAAGAGGAAACCTCAAAAATAGTCAATGTTCGAGGTAGTAATTTATTTATACAAGGACAACAATTAGTAAAAAACCAAAAAACTCGATGCGAGGATGATAACAGTCAATCTTTAGAGTAATAATCTAACATAACCAGTTTCCCTGAGCGTGTTTGTCGCGTCATCTCGTTAGAGTCAGTAGAGCGCGTCGGCCCGCCAACCGTGTAATATAATGAAACACTTCCACCCGGACAATAACCGTTAATAGCGCCGACATTTAACTTCAAAAAACCTTTCTCTGTTTACTGTACGCTGCATTCAACCAAATTAAATTGACATTACGTTGCGCAACGTATAGGTATGTCCGCTTTAAACGGTTTAAGATTGGCCAGACCGTCTACCAGAAACGAGCCAGTCTCACTTTCTAAATTAATCACATTACCGGAGGTGTGATGTCAAGATTCGTTTGCTTTGCAAATGTCAACCTAGTTTCTGGCTCGTTAGCCAGTGTGCTGGTCGGTAATTGCGTTAACCTGCACCGACCTTCTATGCTGACGTTGTGAGACAACCACGTCCCGTCACTTGCTTATTGAATTACGTTGAAATTGTTAAATCTGGTTGACTATAAAGCATCTTTAATCGTGACAGCAGTGGTAACACCTTGAAGATATGGTGTAGCGTGGTTGTATCACGACCAAGTCGCCGCGTGCAGTAAATTGCGCAATGCAATGAGCTATTGAAAGCGCGGAGGCGGGCGGTAATCTCTCTTGCATCTCACGACACGTACCGATGGCTCGTGACTGGAATTCTTGATTTCGCCGCTAACATCCCTACACTCTACACAGTATGGCTCACGTTACCACAAAACACATTTTACAAATTGCTTGTCTGCTACACGTACAAATTTATAAAAATCTCATCAAAAGTGGCATAGGTAGTCTTTGCAAAAAGATTCTTTGTGCCTCAACAATGAAAGATGTCGCTTTTATACCAGTCTCCATAATCCAATGCCTTTTATTACAATTACAATGGATAGACAATTTCAATTAGCTGTCTTCATTGTTACCGACATAATCACTCTCAGATCGTGAGAGCTTCTTCAATCTTTGTTTGTATTTATCAGACCTAATCATTATACCTATCCCACAAACAATGAGATACCTCGGAAATTGGAACGCCTCGGGTCAATCGAAAGCACAATAAACAATAGAAGGCTGGCGATAACACCGGTATGCGATAACGACACTTACACGCTAACAATACTCGGAAGGAATTAGTTGAGACCCCTCGGTAACGATTTGATGAATAGGATCATATTATCTACTTGAACATTAGTGTCACAATTATGTAACCACTAGAACGGATACAACATCTAGAATATGATCAAATAATTAGCTCACAGGTAGGTAAATAAAACACGACGCAATTAATACTATTTCCAGCCGTTGGTTTCGGTCAAAGCATGAGAGTAATTTAGCACTCCGCTTGATTACATAGTGCTTGAAGATTGAGAGCATACATATTTCAATGGTTATTTAATTGATATTTTATGTGTGTTGCATCATTTAATGGTTCTTTTTTTCAATAATCTACAACCTCGAGAGCAGTTAAGACGTCACTGTGTGATCAACTCGTCACTCATCAGAATAGAAGCATCATCAAAAAAATCTTAGTTCCGGTAAGGTGCGGGTTACCTATAATTTTTTTCTATTCGCCTAATTTGACGGTTAGGATTTTTTTATAGAAGGTAATTAAGCTATCTCAATTCACACAGTATGAAATAAAATACTCACTCTTCAAAAAGATATTAGACAACTTCCGTCAACGACCAATAAATCTTCATATATTTTCTTCACTTGTTTCGCACTATGTTACTAATTTATCACTCAGGAACAGTAGCACAATATCATTCAGAAACCAAGAGGCGTCTAAGTCACTATCACAGATTCCAAAAAAAATTAGGATCCTCAAAAGAAAAGTTCCAACTCAAAAGTAATCCTTCCTCGTCCTTGAATGCGGTCAGGAAATAAAAAGCAGTCAGGCATTCACCTGCACGCACTCACACTTCTCCAGTTGGCTATGCTGTGTATAATTAATATGTACAAAGATTCACGAGTACGGAACGATTCGTTGTGGCACAAACGTGTGAAAGCCTCGATGGCGCACAAAGAACTGAGCGCGGGGAAGTGGTGGCCTGAGGAAAGGGGGGCGGGGGGAGCCAGCCGCGGCAGTCTCGCGACGTCGACGTAGCACCAACGTAGCAACAAGTGAACGGGATCGCGGGTGTGAGGCCCGAAGCGGAGGGGCTGATGGGGAGACTCCCCCCGGCATACAAAGAGCGCACCTGACAGCGGTGCATGCAGCACCCGTCTACCCAATGCACGGAACGATTATACAGAAACAACAGGAAGGGCAGATGTCGATAATCACGAAGCGCACCCGACTTAATGACATGCCAATCAAAACGATTGAATACCTGCCAATGAAGCAACAACGAATGGAATGCCTCAAGAACCATACGGTTCAAATGGTGCCACTCCGTATGTAGCCGGATCTAAATCGCTGTCAATTTCATGTCAATGCAGCTGGCAGAAAACTAGATACGTGGGAAATAGGCGACTTACCGACGTAAATGATGTCGATAATGGCGACATTAAAGGAGATAATTATAATATTTTAAAAAGAAAAACTAAAAAAATAATATTAAATAAATAATCTCACGGCTTTTATCCCTAAGGGCAGCAGAGGTATTCCATTTCTGGAAATACAATTTTTAAGAAGATAAATGTTATACTACAATACTTACTGTAGAGCAAGTCTTGGAATTCTTGAGTATCATAATGTTAATATCTATTGAATGTGTTTACTCCAAACAAATAATAATATCTAGGTTAAGCACTCGTAAATTAATTCGCTTATCAACACAATAGGCACTACCTACACACAACAGCAGAGTTAAATACGAGTAGAAGGAAAAATGGTCGAGTAGGTACAATATGTTCTGAACGTTATCTACACACATATATTTATAGATGCCTTACTAAAGCTATTTAATATGTATTTAATACATTATAAACAAATGTCGATCGTTGACCAACATATCAAGCGTTTTACAACGCGCTAACGATTTGGAGCTGCGCCAACTATTCCGTGACAAGCCATTCGTTCAGTTTACTTTTATAAATACCACACAAAGAAGCGAAATCGATGTCGTTTAAGTTAGAGGGACAAATTTAATGATTGCTACTCAGCAACGAGTAGGTAAGACTACCTACTGCTGTTTTCCTTAAAAAAAAAACAGTTACCAGACTTATTAAATAAACGTAGAACGAATTCTCAGCTTGTCTGCGTAGGTGCTTGGCAACATTCTTCTTTAGAATTTGACTGCTTATTATATTTTTTGTTCAATAGATTCATAATTAATTCTTGGTGAATAGGAATGATGTAAAAACTTAATCACTTTTTGCTATAAATAATTTACATTTGTAACGCAGTTGTTTTTGCCAGTTTTTTATCGCCCTTTTTCGACATGCGGGCTCGAACATTACACGGATACTTACAATCGTATACATACTAGGTAAAAACCTGTTCGCGTTTTTGCAAAAACAAGCAAGGAGGTCGCATATCTGTTTTGGCCTTGCTAATCGAATTAGCGGTTATACGTGAATGACTATGCGCTGTAATTTACACATAGTGAAGTGAAAAAACCTGTCGTTTCAACATACATGGATCGAGCAAACGTAATGTCTAATGACTCTTTAATTTATTTCGTTCATAATAACAAACATAATGGTTTTGATAATTATCGGCAACTGTGACTATCTTATGTCAATCGCGTATTTAATTTGTTTAATCGTACATTTCGAGAATTTCTTAATCCTTTTTTGAGATATAAAACATAAAATGTAATCTACTATAAATAGCATGATAAACAATGCTTTGAGCATAGATAGATTAGTGTGATAAGTGGTAAGAGGTGGGGAATTTGTAAATAGATAAGAACCGCAAACACTGCAGTCGATAACCTGGTTGCGACGGCTGATAGCGCTCCCGTTATACAGTCCTGTATTTATAGAGGATTGTGTTGCTTATAGATAACGCTTGATACTCGATGAGGCGGCATAACTTTCCTATCTTTTATTGCTTCAGACATTTAAAGGTCGTCCTTTTGTGTTTACAAGTCTAAAGGTTTTACGTCAAAGTCAAAATATATTCTGATAGTAACAAAATGGCTTTAATCTTATAAATTAATAATTTATTACCATTCATTAATAACCTACAATTCCGTTCGAAACGTGTAACCGTTACAATAATCGCCTTTGTGTGAAGATAAACGTTATCTGAGCGAGCCGTGTGTTATCTCCCCGTCAACGAGAGGCATTGTCGCAGTAGATTACCGAGGTAGGACGTGCGTTATTTACTCGCCGTGTGTAAAGAGAGCGTTCTCGCGATTTCCGGGCCATGACTCAACCGCGTGGGAGAGCTTACTTCTGAATTCCTAACACGAAGAAATTGCTCATTAAGTAGGTACAAAAACACCAGGCCAACAATGAGTTTTTCAAGGTTATCGATAGATTACACAGTTAGTAAAACGACGAGAATTCCGATAAAATTGGTTTGATGGTCTGATGCAATAGCTATGAATCACGAACACGACGATACTTTATGGACGGCGACACACGATTGGCTCGCAGAACGCATTATTTAAATAACATGGCTACAGCGGATGTGTGTAAACTCTATGATTTATTTGCGGATCGGACGTCGCGGTCGCAAACCGTAACTATTTCGTCATTGCGACTTGCGAGGGCCGAGACCGGTCCAAGATCGAATGTCAAAAACCGCACGATGCTGCAATAAATTGTTGTCTCATGGAGAGTAAACATCGGCGTTCACCGCATTCATGCATAATTGATGAGGGTTCGGAATGAGCGCGTGGATTCCTGGCGGTCACGACTCCGCACCGAGCGCCTGCGGCAGCCATTTTGTGAAGCCTGCCCGCCCCGGGCGCGCCGCAACGTGAATATTAATACGACCTTATCATCTACCACTACTCAGATAATAGCCTTCATTAAAAAGAATCCGTTTTTTCCTCGTTCGATTCGCTTCCGTTGCGCTCGATCACTCGCACGTAACGATCATGATACGATTAGTATTGCAGTCTTCGACGCACGCAACGCATAATTAAAACAGAATGATCTTTATTAGTTTCTATTGTTACCGGCCGAGTAAATAGAGCATGCGCCGGTGTAATAATAAGCTTAATGGCACATTACGGAGCGGCGAACTCTCACGCGCCTCCATTGTACCATGTATAATCGTAATCAAAAGTCTTTTCTCTCCGATGCTAGTCATGCGAGCGACTCATCTATACATTTCACAACAAGTATAAACAAACGAGGTTCGTTGTCTCAGTGGCTATTGTTTTGTGTATCAAATTATGCCTTTAATTTCATAGATCTCTTTATCATCTTATAGCAAAAGTATTAAATTAGAACTTGCTCCATACATTAATTCAGTAGCCGTTTTACTGTGCTGGTAGATTTAACGCTACATTTTACAGTTGCACTAAAGCACAAATTTCGAATAAAAGTACTTACTGCCCAGTTTCTAACACCGTGAAATGAAATCTCCGTCCGTCTGCCTGCAACCGCAAAACTGGCATACTACACGTAACCGTGAACTACAAAATTACGAGCAAAGTTTACAATAAAAAAATAGGATGCCTTGATTAGATTCGTGTAAGCATTTACGACGAAATTGGCCTTTGAAGAGACGGCAGATTGACTCGTGTTTACAAACGTGTATATTCATCGAAGGCGTTTAGTGCCAGTTACACAGACAGCTGCACAGACACACTTCCTGTCGCAGAACGACCCATTGTTACATTACTCACTTTTTATGCCACGTTATAAGAATAGCGTGAGCGTTGGCGCTCGCTAATACGTCCGCGGCTTTATGTATGCGACAAACACTTGTTTATGTGGGAAATGATCGTTTTTATTCGATTGGTAAGGTTCTGACTGATGTAACTCTATTGTACGCTTTCTTCATTATTGAAACTAAAATGACTGTAGTCATTATATCTGAGAGCTCGGGGCGCGTAGCTCATTTACAGCCTTTGGTGTTTATTGTTTTATTTGTTTACTTTTTTCCACATATCAAGATGTCCAAACAATTTGCAGCGAGGCGCTGGGAACGGGCGTGAGATCAGAAAGTCGTGATCGGTCGCCACGACCTCGGTTCACTAATCAAACTGCACAATGACTCCATTGTTAGTGAACATTCTTTGACTTTACTTCGCGCTTCGATTCTTGACAATGACTTCCTTAAGCTTGGGTGGGAGATCGAATCAAACTGGTATTCAGTCAACGCTAGTTTTGGAATCTATTAAAAACACTTAATTGCTGAACCAAGATACACAATTAAGCAAGTCCTCTCTATTACTGTTAGTTGTACAACAAACAAAGCTATCCGTTCCGACGATCGTATAAAGTTTAGCTTTGATAACTTTGATAAGCATCTAGAAAATAAAGTACCCAATAGATTAATGATCCTTAACTTGCAAACGATAATAACTGTTAACGGCATTCATTGTTTTCTCCAAGTATAGGTACTTACCTATAGCATTTTAACAACCGGGCATTACCGAATGATATATCAATATCAAACAAAACGTAATGGCCTGGTGCGGAGACAGGGCCGTATATCAGCGCAGCGGACTGCCCGAATCCCCCCATTATATATAGAGGGGGAGGCCTACCCCGGACGGGCTTATTCAAAACAGGCGCATTAGGCCCTCCGCCATTAACGACTAACTGCTGCAGGTTATCAAGGGTTTCCTTTGAGGAACTGCAGCCAACAACTCGGTAGTTTGGATCCGTGCCAAGAAGTGTTTTGACACTTTAGGTGAATCTGGGGAGTGTTATCCTAGAACTAGCGTATAACTATAACTTATTGTGTCAGCTGTATTGCAGCTTTACACTATGTTATTTTATAAAGCTGAAATGTGATGCGACCTATAGATGTCGGTTAAAAGAGTCGCGCATTGTACTTTCTCTACTTTGACGTCCATTCATGTTATTATACCTATTCAAAAGGCAAGAGTGAACATGACCTCTAGACAACCTGAAGGAGTCTTAGTGAATTTTGATTGATGCCCACACGGTGTGCGAAATCTAATTCTATAATAATTTTATTAATGTATTTTAGAGACGTGTTCATTTACGTTAGAACAAAAAGTTTCTCCTACATTTCAGCGGTCTTAGACTAAGTAGAAAAAAATAACTTCAAAAGCAGAAACATAAGGTAGGACTCTCTGAAAAAAGCTTTTATTTAAGTGAAACCATCAATCAACCAAACATATTTAAACCGTGTAGCATAACGAAGACGAAAAAATATACAAAAATAAATTATAAAAGAATTTAATTTTCAAATTTGCGTCTTTCAAAGATTCATTGAACTGTGAAGGAGCGACGAAAGGAAAATGTCACAATTTAAATGGCTCTACGGCCGCCTCGTGGGGGAGCGCGTGAGGTGGAATGCCGCCCCCTCAGACCACTCGCACCGTGTTTACGTTGTCACATGAATCGAGGTAAATCCGGGGGCAAAACTTTGATTAGTTATTCTTTTATTTATGACCACAAGGTACAATTTATTGATGTAAATCCCACTGGTGTCATCCGTACAAAATGTAGGTTTTTCACAATAAGTTAAAATGCTGTTTTTTTTTAATTTCTCTGCAATATGTGGGAAGGATTACACATTATCATTTAGCCTACATTGTAAACGACA
Organism: Ethmia dodecea; assembly: GCA_963855545.1. Classification (NCBI taxonomy): domain Eukaryota; kingdom Metazoa; phylum Arthropoda; class Insecta; order Lepidoptera; family Depressariidae; genus Ethmia; species Ethmia dodecea. The sequence continues at coordinate 5,235,533 of OY979448.1, forward strand.
GTAATTAAACTGATATTTTACTTACAATAGTGAATATAAACGATGACATTTTATCGTTACGTAACAAAAATAACTACCTATTAACTGAAATATCCGCGTTAAGCTAGCAAAGAGAAATTGGTATCTTTATGTTCCCGACGTTCGTTGTAATAACGGAGGCGGCTTCCGGACCCGGGCAGTTGCTATGGCAACGATAGCATCCACAAGTACCAGCCCACTGAGCAAAACTTCCCTTACTTTATTTGTTCCCACACAACAACCCTCGGAGCAGCTGATTCCATTCATACGTACGGGGAATGATTTAAACTTCTCTGTGCACATTACATTATTTTTTCCAAAAAAAACAGTAACAACACGATATTTTATTGTTGTTGCAAAACTTGTCGTTTCAAAGTTTTATAAAAATAAAGTTGAATGTGCAATTCGGAATGAGATATTCAAACACAGTGTCGTCATCAGTAATATGAACATTTTACTTGAGTCATCACAACAGAAAGCCATAAACGGAACATTTTATGCTGGCTCACACGGATTACGCTGACATGCCGTGAGCGAAATAGAGGTAAACTACTCGTACAACAGCTTAGCACGCAAATTTATACTGAATCCAGTTTCAATTAAAACGGAATTATGTTACGCGGGGTTCGCAAAACTGTCTGAATACGTGTATACGTATAGGTAGCCCATAGCTGTCGTATAGACGCACCACGTCAACCCTTTTGTGGCGAGGGACCACAAAGAGCCCTCGCACCCTCCTGCCTCGCCCTCCTTTATTCACGTATAAAAGAAAAACATTGATGTAAGATACGGGCCAGACATTTCCGAGGGCGAACAAGTTATTATTCGCAGTTCCCTTTGTTCAGGAAGACGTAATTAAACGACGGTTCGCTTAATAATAACAAGGCATTGGACAGTTGAAGAATTAAAATGTGTAATTTAAATTCCTGTGGCTTTTAAATTTTTATCAAAATTTATGAACATTGAAACTAGCTGTCATTCCTAATTATAGAAATCGGATACGACAGATAATAGTGACGAGTCTGTATTCACTTACGAATTGGGTTCACGTTTTTGTGTCAGCTTCACGTTTGGATGTTCCATTATCGACTGACGCGACCTACATCCATATTCGATTTCTATGTTATCATTTTCTCTCACGGACAAGTTCTGTCTGAGCCAGGGTTTACGGCAAGATAAATAAATGTACAACGAGATTCGTTGTTTATAAATCACTAACTTTTGCTCGCGGCCCTGTCCACATTTTGGGATTAAAAGTTTATACCTATGTAATCTGATGTATAGGTAAGCTACGAGTATATTACTGAAATACTAACAAACATCCATATACCCATCCTCAAACTTTCAGTATATTAGTAGGATAGGATAATACTGTTTTTGTTTTATATTAGGATGAAAGAAATGATCATGCGAGCAACGTTTGGATCAACGGACACGTTAGTGGTGGGGTGAAATTGATATTGAGAGCATATTATAATGTCCGCTGCAGAGTGGAGCCGACGCATGACTCATTATGCGCCTTAACGACTGTTGAATTAAATTACGAACCGGTTACATTCAATAAATTGCGCGTGTTGAATTCGATCGCGATGCATGCAATATAAATGCCAGTTCTGTTAAAACGGCAAGGCCAGCGCTATCGGGCGAAAATCGACACGTTCTATGTAGGACAAGCGCGGTAGCATTCCGCAGTAGCGCGATTTGCGCTCGTGATAGTTTCGTTTTCACGTTCCAATGGTTCCGTTGCTCGGGCTTTTGTTCGTCCATTTTAAACGTCCAAATCACATCGGCCATTTACGGAAGAGCTATGATAATTCAAGGGTCACGTGTTTGGTTGCCGAGCATTGCGGGGCACGGGATAGTTCATTTTATGGTAGTCTTTGAGTTCATTCGTGTTGTGGCGCGTAACGGCCTGACGACCGCCCGCAATTATCTATAGACAGTTGCGCAACTTGTGGCACTTTGTTATTCATCAAGCGTTATACAGACTTAACTTTCTCGAATGCCATTAAAATACTCTGTCGCATTTCTCTTAGACAAGAACACGACTAGAGCGAGATATATCCGCAGGTGAAGGTTAAAAGCGTCGGGTGATTCTTGACTTGAGCCTTGACGCGATGCAAATCAGTTTGAATGAAGTGGTCTCATTGACTGAATTTAATACGCAGTCACGACCTTCAAAATTAATGTTTTATAAACTGTGGCATGTCAAAGTGTCTACAATAATATTGTGCACAATAATTATTAATAAAGCGTATAATTATAGTTCTTAATAAAGTAAACAAACAGATAAGACCTCGGTTGCCTGTGGTTACATTTTATTTTTTCTTGGCATCGTGATTAATTCCATTAATTATTATTTTATAGCATTATAAATTATAAGGAAATTCCCTTGGCACGGATCACGGCCGATCAAATTATGTTAAGCTTAATCTTATTATGTAAACGTATTAACATTTATAAATAAATTGATAATAATCCTTGAATTGGGTATCTACAGGTTTTGTGTATTTTTAATTTTTAAGAGTATTTTAAGCAACTAAATTCAATATGTACTTTCGTTTTTATTTTCGCATAAGATCCCTGACGAGTTTGATGGCTTTAACATACCTACATAGAATATATTATGTATATATATTTGAAGTTAAATGTAAATCTATTCAGAGTAATAAAAGGAAAAAGCATTTGAATGATTGATAATGCCTATCTCGCTTCTCTAGTAGATAGGTGTATGCTACACACATTACTGGAACTTACAGAAAATGCATGTTTTCTAGCGCAATAGTGTGATTTCCGACCGAGTCCAAGCGAACTTTATGATGTAATTAGAGGTGAAATAAAAGTCAATTGAACTTGATATAAGAAAATGGTTTCAAAATCCTGCATTTTTTTTTATTTTTACTTTATATATTATACGATTATATAAGCATTAATTTATTTATAAAGAAGCCGTAAAATTAAGTATGTATGTAATCGTATACATATAGATAAATCCCATTCCATAGACAGAAACACAAACCTCAGAATCCATTATGTGGTCTGCAAGTTTCCTCAGGATGTTTTCCTTGACCGTCGAGCTAGTCATAAATATATAAGTACATAAGTTTTTTTTACATTAGACTAGAGTAAACATAATTATGCATGCTTATATAAATATTTTTATCACAAGGAAAACCAGAATTCAAAACCCGTCCTGTCATACTATTTATATTATAACGTTAGCTAAAACAATTTGCTGGATCAAAACAGGAAAAGAAATCGGGGCTTGGACTCATGTATATTATGTGTAGGTACCAATACTTTTTAGCAGCGTGAGATTCGCATTCAACTTCTGTTACGTTATCGGTTTCCATAATTTATCTCGACACGTTTTAATTAATATCGAATTCAGCTGGCAATCATTCAATATGTAAATCGATGTTTTTGCACAAACATCCACTATACAAAGATGGAGGTTATCAAAGTATTACGTAATAGGTGCATTTGGCTAGTGATAAAAACTACTTGCAGTTAACTCCGTATAGCGCCGAACGAAGAGTCTCGTTAATTTAGTCATAAATAACCTCAAACTGCGTAAGTGCATGCTAATGAATCAGAAAGGCAGAAGTCATTGCCTCAACGTCCGTGTATTCATAACTCAAACCTAATTACGCCGAGGTTCTTGACTCGTAGCTCGTAGCCCACAATGCTTCAAAGCTAAAGTAGAACATTTGTATTGACGTACTTCAATGCGTTGAATAGTATTCGACAGACGGCCCACGCCTGCAATTCGACTGCTTTATTATTCATATTGTCGTGTCGGAGCATTTGGATCGGATCGTTCATCTCCAGCCATCGCCGCCCATCCCGGCCCGACACCTCGTCAAAAGGCCGTCGGCCTGTTTACAGCCGCGTGGGTCGCTATCATGTACAGTACTTACACATAACATAATACAGTTACGCCCCGAACATTTCCTATGGACCCATTTAGTTTCTGCATCGCGTGTATTAATTATGTAATATAACGCAGCTCAACGACCACGACTATTTGTGACCAACGGCGATCACTTGCCAAAAGCTATTAATTACGACCAGAGAATAGAATATCTCGCCGGCTAATCCCCCCGCAGACGGTTACGGTTACCGACAACGTTGATTAATGCTGCAGCGTTCGTTTAACTCTTTCTTTGTGTATGTTCCGTTGTGTAAACGCGAGCGAATAACCTTCTTTCGGGTTGCTTGGACATAAATAGGCTCGCATCCGCTGTACAAACAAATAGGATTGTAGATGGTGTGATGATACAGCGCAGACGCCCTGTTTGGCATCGAAGATGTTTTCTTTTAAGAGAAAGACGTGTTATTGATGGAGTAACAGAAGAAAGTGACGCGGCAGTTGCGGTTTCGGCGACAGCAGGCGTCGGTGCCAATTAGCGTGTTTCACTTGCGCTTGGCAACAGTGCACCATGCACAATGGAATGGAGATGGAATTCTGTCAGGTCTCGTCAGTTCCCGCTGTTATTGTGGGCGTGTGAAGAATGCTGATGGAAACAACTGTTGGTTTCCTCGAAGCCGACACGCGTGACGAACCGAGCACCGGTCACACGACACCGCGCAGAAACAATGCATTAGCAATGCTTTTCATTAATTTTAGACCGTCAGGCTTTTTGTTTATAAAACCTTGCAGTACACCCTGAGAACCGCGACGGTAAGCAACGATATAGACGAACAAAAGCAGTGTTTGCATAAATGTTCCTGATTATACAATACCTATTTCTATACGTAAATATACTACTTGAATCGTTTTAATATGACGCTATAATATTTTTATTCTACTAACAATATTGTCTGTCGTAATATAGAAAAGGAAACGAAATTAACGAGATTCAAATAAACTGTGAAAGTGGTGAACACACGTGTCCCGAAAAACGTAATTCGATCAGTATCAACATTATTTTTGCCCGGTGCATCAAATAATCTGTGGATTAAAATAGGTCATCCGTGAGGCAAATAAAACGAGCTGTTAGCGCGTACTATGCAGCCGATTCCCGTGTAATACTAACAGCAAACAATCCAGAAAACAAATGTACTCATAATTTATGGATTAAAACGAGCGAGCATATTTATTCAGATAAAAGGTAAACAGTTACCAAAAACCTTTGTGATGTTATACGCGATGAAAAAAACTCATTGCCACTCGTAAACCTTCCTACCTGCTACTATCAGGCTAAGAACATCGCAAGAAATAAAAATTCAGGTAGAATGGCTCTCGAAAACGTTTGAAGGACAAATAAAGGTGAACGAGAGAATATTATAGTGAGAATAATAATAATAGATGTCACAAGTTTTTTAAGAGGTCGTGAAGCATAAGATGACATGTCAAAGCTTCAATTCAAACAATCGTTCTTCTTAGCAGATGGTGTTTCTATTGACATTTTAAAGGTGATAATCGAAAAACGAGTACCGAATGTCGTGACATGACGCACGTAAAATTTCGAGAAATATGAAATATAATATACGGTTTAATGCCATGTTAATGAGCAAAACAATACAGCTACTAATAAGTTTTGTGTACTATTGTCTTACATACCTAGGTATGACACCAGCAGCTGTGCAAATAGTATTACGAAATAAGTTATAAATTTATTGTAGATGAGCGACATTGTCGGACATACGCTATAACTCATTTATAAGGTTAAAAAATACAGTTTCACCGTAGCTAAGTAATGTTGTTTATATCTCTGATACCTAGGTACAAATATTCGTTAAGCCTTATTAATTAGTCGTAGTCTTGCCGTAGTCATGTGCCTACTCCATTAACTGTAAAAGTAAAATGTTGGAGGACGATAAAAAATACAAAAAGAATGTAAAAAAACTGGCGATAATTGTCATTGTCAAGCTGGATTTTAACGGGAAGATTCATTAGCTCCAACATGCGTCATATGTAAAATGTCAACAAAAGTGAAGTCGGTAATTATATTATATCGAATACAATTCTGAGCGCGTCACCTCCTCCGCGCGGCGGCGAGTTATAAATTAAATGAACATAAAAGACAGATGAACGAGAATAAAATGAGATGTGTCGTATAGTGAAAAGTTTACGAGGGGATCGCGAGCCGCCGTCTACGCACACCAGTTGGCTCGGGTTCAATTCCTGTTTGAAGTATTTTAGGAGCCACGCTCGCGGGGCCGGCCTGTTTACAAATACTAGCGCACACTCGATTCAATTCCGCGAGATTTTGTAAACACACTACCGAAAGAGATTGGCTCGATCGTTCGCTACCTACATCACTTATGCATATTCTCTCAACAGAAATGCCATTACGGTTAGTAAACATTCTTGCAGTCTGTTTAACAATTAATATTGACGACGATTTGCACTTTTTGATGAAGCTGGTGCAGATAGTATTCTGTTTCATAATTATATTTTTAGGGTTCCGTACCTCAAAAGGAAAAAACGGAACCCTTATAGGATCACTTTGTTGTCCGTCTGTCCGTCCGTCCGTCCGTCTGTCAAGACCCTTTTTCTCAGGAACGCGTGGAGGTATGAAGCTGAAATTTATATCAATTACTCAGGTCTACTGTCCCTTGAAGCTGTGAAAAAATCAAACTTCTAAGCCAACGCAATCAAAAGATACAGCCGTTTATGCCGCAAATTTTCGACACTTGCAAGGGAATCAAAACCTACAGGGTGCTTCCCGTGAACTCAGAATCTTGAAATTTGGTACGAAGCAACGTCTTATAGCATAGATAAAGGAAAAATTACGAAAACCATAAATTTGCAAGGTTGTACGGAACCCTCGGTGCGCGAGTCCGACTCGCACTTGGCCGGTTTTTTATTAATATAATAAATTATGAATTAATATCCAGTTTAGTTTATCCAGATTGTCGCGAACTGATTGTGCTGCTAGGCTAGACGTTTCAATAAGTACGGCTTGTATCTGATTTCCATGTAAAGTATTAAATTAAAATTCCTCAATTGTACGAAGATTCATATTTTTTCTGTGTTTAACAAACTAAATAATGTTAACGTGTTTTGAATTCTAATCATTACCAAATAAAACATAAGCGTTTGAAGGTCGGTGACAAGGTTAATTGGAATTACATACACGAATACCCGTCTAACACTGTTATGATCATAAGTAATTACGCTAATAACAAATTCCTTTTAAAAGTCAAACAGACATAAATAATTGATGAGCGGTGTCTGTCGCGGAAGAAGAAATCGGCCGAGTCGGGAGCTCCGGTATCGCTATCACTATTACGACCGGTTTGAGCACATCGCTATATTCGTGGGAAGGACTACATGAAATGCCATGCGGCCTCGATCAGACAGGCGAGCCATTTACGTGGAATGAAGAAAGGAATAAATTACAGAGTATCGTATGAGGATGAAAAGGCAAAAACGTGGAAGGTTTCCCTTCTACCTGCGCAGTGAGACCCTTTGAGGCGTCCGAACGGACCATTCTTAACAGGTTCCCGGAATGTCGTCCTTGTTAATAAAATTCCCGGCTTTTATCCCTGAGGATTTCTTAGTAGTGGTTTAATTTCGGATTGACCTAAGTCTTTATACAAACACATTTAAAACAATAGTTTAAAGAACGAAATCGAAAATGTACTTAATTTCGTACTTAGTGGAAATTTATTATTACACTTTAGTAGATAAAATCTCGAATTGGGTAAAATAGGAAGAAATAAATACACGACTAGGCAATACCAGCTAATTAAAATTAAAATTGAGGTAGTCTTCATTTGCAAAATTAATATGAACGTGAACAATATAAAAACTGATCACGAGCAAAAAAGTAATAACCACAAACCATAATCCAAGTTTCGTTTCTTTATAGCTTCAGCAAACACGATCGTGGGGAACGCACGATTATACTCGTGGAGTCAAATCGAGTGCTTAAATAAATTGCGAACTACCAACCAGTATAAATATAGCATTTGAGTAAATATTCTTAAAGTAGAATTTCGGTTGCTTAGAATTTGCACATGATACGCCTAAATATAGAAATGAAACAAAAAGTGTCGGATCTCGTAAACATTTCGAAATTTTTGCCGTGAGCGAGTGGTGATTTCGCGTTTATTGAGCAGCGTCTTGATTGCTCTGCTCAACCATTCTAGAGCATTGAACTTGCCAATTTGTAGATTTAGATAGACACAGATTATGTTCTGAAGGCATCGTAACAAATACGCGAGCATTTTGTATTGAGGTGTAATAGAATATCGCAATGGTTAATTATATTATACCAAAACAAGTTATTAATAATAACCTTGGAACCTGCCTTAGTCAGGTCAACCCTCCCGTAAGCTTCACGAGGCGATACACGTGTGCACACACGCAAAGTTCTATTTATAATCATCACAACCGTTACGAATCAGTGGAGTCAATCAACGGAAACAATATTATTCTGTTAATATAAATGGAGGAGGAAAGAGAGGAAGTTTAAATGAAGCTAAGGTAAACGACGATTATAGCACAGTAAATATATAAGCTAATGCTTTAGTTTGTATATTTACTGTGATTATAGTGGCCGAGAACAGACCAAAGAAACAGGTCAGTAAAAAGTCACAGTGCGGTGGTGAATCGACAAAAAAGGGGTCAATGACTGCACTGCGGGGTGGCGCTCGGGGTGAGGGCGGAGGAGCAATAATACATTTGAAAAAAGAACCCCAAACATCTGCTGCACATGTGCATCCCGTTTCATACAAAATAATGCAATTCGTGATACCACGTCGATACTGCCGATCCTTTTTGTGCAGTAGCTTTTTGTTGTCTTCACGCTTTGTGCTTAGCTTTCAAGCAGACAATACCATTTTTAGAAAGGAAATCAATGCATTCGTTACGTACAGAGCAAACAATTTGGTCGAAGTGATTTATGAGTAAATAAATAAACCTGCTTCCAAACGGGTTCATCAGTCATCGCAATGGGTGACATGAAGCTCAAATCATCCAGAGACGCGTCATTTTCAAGTTGGCGCGCTCCGGCTTCTGTAGAGTTCAATCGATGCAGTTCTTGGAAGATCGCCTCTATTTGGATCACTGCCAGACACTTTCTTCGTTGGGAACGAAGACACAAGACACAAAAGCGGCACTCGTAACGTTGACGCACGTGTTTTTAAAGCAAACTTTAATTACGACTATTAGCATTGTATTACATTACTAAAAGGAACAGTTAGTTGATGCCAGCGATCAGGTGGAACTGCTAAAATACTTGCATTTGATATCTAATCTGGATGTGTAACACGAAATTGAATATAGTCGTTCTATCCATCATCATAAACATAAATCATGATAGCCAGCAAAAAGCGGCTTCGGCTTTGCAGATAAAGACAGCCTCAATTCTTGCGCCATGGCTCAGTTCATTCATCGCGGCTTTTATGGCAGCTAAAAGATATCTTGTTTCCAACTTATCAACTGAGGCTTTTAGTTTTTAATTCAAACGATTAAATTTTTTGTAAAATAAATTAAAAACTTCCAAGAATTCTGGAAACGGATAAAGAGACAGGAACCAACACGAACACATTATCAAAATGGATTGGTGAGGAATTTTCCAAAAACAGAATATTAAAAATATAATTTAAACTGAGTTTGTAAAAAAAAATATTTCAGAAAGTCGTAAATGTTATTCTTATAATTGATGATATACATACATTCAAATAAAATTAATTAGACTTTTTTAGAAAAGTCAAGACTTGACTTCTTAAATATGAAATTTATTTTATTTTATTTATTTATTTCTTCAACTTACAATACTATCTTACAGGTGTGGCACCTAATGCAACACTGTAAGTAATGTATTTTTCTATATCAAGTTTAAACTCTATAGCAAACAATATTTAATGTAACTTTGGAGAATTCGCTCAAAGAACAGGAGAATAGATATATTTTTTTGTAAAGTAAAACCAATCTCAAGTGGCAGTTGGATACCGGAGTCAGATCGTGAGTAGTGACCTTTGGCTCGCGGATGCCCCGCAGCGAGACTCTTGTTCGGGTCTGAGCAAGCTGAACCCTGGCATTCTTATAACTACTTATAAGTATGTAGTATCGACATACTTTATTATACCTATTCCAAGGAAGTCGTTGGATTTGCAATACCAGTAGGCCACGATTTCTACAAGTTATCCGATATATTATATGTCTTGTAAATTTGAACACTCACTTATTTCTTTAAAAGTCAAACATAGTAAGGAGTAGAAAATACATTGATTAGCTGCTGGTTAGCTCGCTAACAATACGAAAGTTAAAATACTTCCTTATTTACAAGGTTTAAAAAAATAACAATATATGAGTGAACTCATAGTTTTATGAAAACAGACTAGATGTCGCGCGGTGCGCGAGGCCGCAAGCGGCCACGCGTGTCTCTGTGGGGTCTTATTTTGACAGAAAAATAGAGTCTAATTTTGGGCGCCCATCTTGTTGTAGCCATTTTAAGTCGAAAAATAATAAAATTTTGTTAAATATTTTTTTTCATGACAACACTGTTTACTGAGACCTACAATCGCACCATACAAGCCAACTCTCCAAAGTGTTGCCAACTGGCTAAAAAATGCCGATTATTATTAAGAAAATTGAAATTTTTCAGTAAAACAAAAATAACGGTGCGGCCATCTTGTTTTTTCTATTTTTCGGGATTTTCTAGTAAACTACAGGATATACCCTATGCGATGACACCAAACACATCCCTGTAGCATATCGGCATCTGGGAGATCAATTCGGGTCTTTTGAGGTCTACCCTAAAAATTAAATCAACCATAACTTTCAGTGTTGCCAGGCGAAAATCAAAAGTCCTACAAAAGGTCAAAGGGAGAGATAAAATGTTCCATTGACTGTCACTCGTTTTCGCAAAATGGTAAAATTTAGACTTTTGACATTTTGCATTAACAGTAAAAAAATACGAAAAATTCCGGGAAAATTCTTCAACACGGCAACACTACGTAGCAAGACCTCCAACCGTGCTATACAGATCAACTCGCTCAGGTGTTGCCATCTTGCCGAAAATCGACAATCAAAATGTGGTAAAATTAATACTTTTCTTTGGGAGCAAATCACCGGTCGGCCATCTTGGTTTTTCAAATTTTCGGGATTTTCTGGTAAACTACAGGATATGCCCTGTGCGATGACACCAAACACATCCCTTTAGCATATTGGCATCTGGGAGATCAATTCGGGTCAAGTGGGGTCTAAAACCACTCCAACTTTGAAACACTACTACGCGGCCGCCATTTTGTTTTTTCAACTTTTTTAACTATTTTCGTAAATCATTTAAACATTTCTACAGATTCCAAAAATTTCAACCGGATCGGCCGGAAAACAAAAGAGATACGATAGGCAAGCCTGGCCGCCATTTTGTTTTTTTGAAAAGTCGGAATTTTCCCGGGGTCACCCCGCCATCTTGAACACTTTTCTCATATATGACTTGTCTCCAAAACGACTCCTTCTGGGAGAACAATTATGTCAATGAGTCAGTCAGTCAGTGAGTGAGTGAGTGGTAGTCGAGCTTTATATTATTTTATGAAAACAGATAAAGAGATAATTAATTCTAACAAACCCAAATGCAATAAATAACAACAATACAAGTCAAACATTGTTAATCTACAACGCTTCGTGACTAATTTATCATCGTGATTCCGCAGATGATAAAATTTTAAACTGATGATGTCGTAATCGTAATAGGCGTCTGCGCAGACGGCGGCAGAGGAGTTGCGGGGAGGGAGGATAGTACCGTTAGGAGAAAGTACACTACACCTACACTCTGGCGCACGGAACGTGACGGTGCACTGGACCGACCACGGCCATCTTGAGAAACACTCGATTCGATTTTATCGACTCGAACCTAATACAGAGCCATCACAACTGACACGATCGACAGGAGGCTCATTTTTGTCATCACGACTGTACTTTCAAGATCAAGACCATGTGGGTCATTGTGGGTACGATCACTTATACCATATTGTCACTCGTTATATTTAAATGACATCAAATCTATTTATACATATAAAATGATAAACTGACTGACGAATTGGTGATATATCAACGCACAGCCTAAACCGCTGGGCTAAGAGACTTGAAATTTTGCACATAGGTAACTTACACAGTGTGGGCGTCCACTGAGAAAGGATTTTGCACAATTCAACCTCTAAGAGGGTGAAATAAACGCGAGCGAAGCCGCGGGTAAAAGCCATAATATATAAACTCAACGAAATGATTTGGCAATCTATCTCATATCAGTTAAGATAAGTTTCGCATTTTATCACGAGTGGGAACAGGGAAATCTTGAAAAATCACCGAGTTGTGACTAGGCAAAAACACGTCCATCATCCTTCTTTTGTGAACCAGAGTTAGCACAATGAATATTTGAGCTTATCGAATACTGTCAACGATTCAATCAGAATATTTTTGTCAGCATGAGGCGTAATGAATGATTTATAGTTTCTTTGCCGACATTATGTGCAACGCTACTAAAAAAAATGAGGTAATGACAAACTTCTCTTTGATTAAATTAAATGCTTATGCCTACTTACAAAATTCAGTCTACTTATGGTAAAAAGCATATTATTCTATTTGAAGGTGAACAGATGTTTAATAACTTACCAGATGAAATCAAAGACTGTGACAATTTGTATACATTTAAAGTAAAACTAAAATTTTATGTGATAAATAATATAAAATATTTTGCATGCACGTCAATATTTTAAGTTTGTAAAAAATATATATTTATGTTTATTTTACTATTTATAAATGTAATGAATAACTTGTTTCAGAGAACCATGTTAATTCTAAATTGCAAAATGTATTAATCTCATGTGAGAGAACAGTACTATTATTTTAGTTCCTATGAGAAATAAACTTCTTTTAAACTTAAAAAACAAGAATTTTCCCTAATTTTTACGTTGTGAGAGATTTGTATCGAAATTCCAACTTCAGTAGGTACACAGGGTCTTATTACGAGGGGGCGGAGATCGATGCCGTCCATCTCGGCAATTATTGCGCAAGCGGTAAAATCAAATCATGGCGACGATAAATTACGTTTCATAACGACACTACGAACGGTGGCGATCGCTGAAACTCGCGTAACCGGTCGGCAGGTGGCGCGAATGTACCAACTGGCCCAACTCTCTTAACCCCAAAAGTCTCCAAAATCTACAGAAGCCAGAAACGATTGCGATCCAATCTTTCAAATAAGCCCAATACCCTTATAAAGTTACACTTTTTAAAAAGTCTATTTAAGCCTCATTAATAAAGGTCAAGCCAATTATTAGAGCAATAAAAACAAAATGCAGTTACGTATAACCAATACCGGTTTTACAAAAAATAATTGGAGCCATGCAAAATCTTTGATAGCTATAATAACAGCACGATATTACAGGTTGACGAGCCAATTAACCTGCGCCAGTAGCATAATAGTACGAAAAAAAACGAAATAACATAAAACGAAAGAATAATAGTATTTCCTTCTCGGAAGTTGTAATGGTATAGGCTACATAATACCATCAAATAAAGTATATAATAAAATATATATAGCAACTAGTGACTTTATGTTTTCCCCTCTTGTAACTCGTTTAAATATTCAATTCCACTTAAATCACAACAAAGTATTACCATACAATCATTATTTAGGCGCATGTTCAATATCATACACTTTGTCCTTTTGTTTCGATTGTCTATTCATGTAAATCATCTTGATATTACTATAATACAATAGAAACTTAATATTACAGATATCATACACAAAAAACTATCAGCAATCTTACTTGTAGATGAATTGAAGATAAATAAAGCTATTCAACAGGATAGTCATGAGGTCATGACTCATTACGACATGTTTCTTTTTGTAAGTGTGAAGTGTAATATATTGAAAAAGTATACCTATTTGCAGCCTGGTTGAGTCATATTTAAATTGATGTGTTAGCCATCGTCTGAATACATAATACACAAGTACCAGCATAACGTATATGACTCGGAGTAATTACATGTCTGTGTAAATGCGAGGGCAACCGGCATGCACGTCTGATAGAAAGTCGAGCCAATTGCATGTTCCCTGGAACCGGCTGCGAGGGCCCGTGTGAAACTCGAGCATTAGCCAACATGCCATAAGCTAACTCATAGTCTACATACTATATAAATTTGCAGAATGAAGAGTAGAAAACAAAGGGTAGATAGGAATAAATGGAAGGGTAGATAGGAACAATAATCTGCCGAACCCAAATACGAAATAAGAAAAGGTACGTGGATGATAATTCTTTTCAAAATATTAAATGTCAGAACGGTTAGCAGAGGCATTTATGAAACGGATTTTAAAGTCACAATTATTTGTTATATTCTCAAATTAAACGATAATAAAATAGCATGTAAAGAATTAAAACTCCAGAACCACGAGTGTAATTGGCAATGTAGGAGTAACATCCGCGTAGAGCGATGCAATTCTGACATGCGGGTTCGTTAATGATATTGCACCTACCTATTGCAAGTAGGCAATGGCCAGTCCAGTGCAACTGTACAAGTACTAAGCAAGCCCAGCCAGGCAGGCGGGAGCAATTATAACGGTATAAAGCGCTTTACTTATCTTGATTACATGCTACGGATTTTGCGAAAACGAAACAAACAACCTTAAAAATATTTAATTTAATTAAGAAGCCAATAATCCGAATGTGAAGGTCTCTGAGTTAACGGTTAAAAATAAATATCTTTATTTTCCTTTTTCGTGTTATCTTGTAATCTGACCTTAGTAATACAATTTATTAAACCAATTTATGAAGCCATCTTTATTCAAGTTAGGTCAAAACCAAAGTAATAAAATTTATAATACATCCTAAACTAGTTGGAAGTAACACAGGTGGAATCAAAATAATACGTTCCTATTCAACGGGAGAAAAGTTTGAAATCTATTTATCAACATAATGGCCGACCCAGACCCTCATCCAAGGACGGAGTACACATAAAAGGATCTGTCAGATTGGCTTTACAAATCACACATACATTACCTTCAGTAATATTATTCTGTCCTAAGCTACCCAGTTTTATAATTGTAATAACTAAAAGATTATCGTGTAAACCAAGACGAAGAAAACCGGTTCCGTTACGACTTTACGAGCCATATTATGAAACGCATTTAACATTATCGTCGGAGCGAATTAGACATGGCTTCATACTTTCACCGCTGACTTTCTTGGCCTACACGAAATACTGGTCTGACTCGTTCGTCTGACCTCCGCCATTACACGTCGGTATTGTTCGGCAATTCTTTTGTGTTGTCGATCTGTACGCACCAATAACCGCGCACATCAATGTCAATGTTGCTATAGAAAGTTACGTTGTCACTACACATTTTACCATCATATCGTTTACGTATCAATGATCATGAACGCTACAGGAAACGTCATTTTGTGAGAATCACTTATGCGTAAGCTGTTAACAGCCACGACTTCGGTTAATTAAATTAGCTATGAACCTTCGCTTAACGAACCGTCATTACAGTATCTCCTTTATTTATTTTAATACTAGGCCGCAATTTCGCTACGTCATTAAAAATAATCGCACTCATATCGACGAACGTGCTCTACCCGGCTCTACCTAATATAGTAGTAGTTCTGAATTAATCATATCCGCCGAGTGAATGCGCCTACACTCACGCATAAGCAGGTGTTTATAAATACACATTATATCGTACACTCGCGGCCATAACAGTCGGTAATCGCTTCGGAGCACGATTCGAAGTTAAACAACGCCGACAAAAAACCGAGAGACCGGTTCTCGGCACATAAAAATGGTTTCGGGGCGTTTCATGCCATGAATATTCATTTAATTATACATCTACGTGAGTTTGAGATGACGCACATATAATCAATGTCTTTTACTGGTTCGGTAACGATTTCCTTTTCTCGCTTTTTGTTTTATTAATAGTAACGAGGCAATTTCGTAGAATTGATTCGATGGCGTATACTTCAATCGTATGGTTTAACAATAGAACGTTAACAGTCTCACCGTCTACATTCAAAATTAATTCTGCGAAGTACTTTAATAGCTTCAATCCTACTGTATAAAACATGAAACATATTTTACAGTCGTTTAGTAAAACTGAAATCTTTACTAAATTCAAAGCAAGCCGTATGCAGGTTGATAAAACAACAGAACATTTAATAAGGTTTCGAGCGAGTGCCTATGAAAGCTGGCTTTAAACCAGAACAAACAAAAGTTTCTACCCAGTATCCAGTGACCTCGTGTGTACTTTATTACGTACGAGCTTAAAAAGGTCTGGAACGTGGAGAAAAGAAAATAAAGTTGCAACAGCGAGGGTGCTTGGCACCTCGTGTGTGGCAGACTCTGAAATCCAAAGGGAAGGGTACGAAACGTGTTGTTTCAACCCACTCCCCGCGACCGTAAAGCCAAAAGTTGTGAATACAAGCGCGTGTTGAAAACCTTTTCCACCGAGAGAATAACATAAATACCAATTAGCTACGTACCGCTGCACAGTATTTGATATCAACCTATTTACAAGTGAACGGACGCACGACTAAAGAATTATGTAGAATCATATATCGAAAACGACATGACCCCGTTACTCGGATGCCCAATTGAAATTTAGATTGTGAAATGATAATAACAAATTTATCTGTCGTCCGTTCTGACCTCAAGTTTTTAAAGGTGTAAAGTATAAGTGGTCCGGATCATCCATAAGCAAAGACGGTTGGAAAAACAAAGATTTAAATGTAAAGTTATGGATGACGATCTCGATTTTCCAACAAAAACACGTTTGTGATTCTCACGAACAGTGGTAGACTAAATAACAAAAAAGTTATTTACATTAAACGTAGATTTCGACACTCAAAACAAGTTCAGCAAGTGAATAAAACTACCTCGCTCTGGGTAATAAACTAACAAAACAGTATTATTATTACGATGCACACATCATAATTTATTAACTAACTTAATTCGGTATCAAGATTGGTCTAGAAAGTATAAATTCACACCAAATATGTAATTATATGTTATAGGTATACCTTGTTGAATATTTTGTCTTTTAAAAATCTTCCATTTAGATAAGTAATTTAGATTTATGTTTTATTTATTGACTGGCAATTCTAAGTCTGCTTCTTTCTTTAAATGGTATGTATTTAAATTAAAAAAAAAACAGTTGCTCAATGACGCCAGTACCAGTATTTGGTATTAAAATTGTTGAATTGATCTGTATGATCAAAAGAACATATTTTGTTCAATGGTGAATGCAAATATATATTTTTTACCTTTCTTATTGATCTCACTCGATTCACGTTCTGGTGACGAACCTGGAACAAGATAAATTTAAATTAAATAAAAACGTTCAGTCATCTTGTAGTAATAATTGTAGTCTACAATACTGAAGTATGAATCCAATGTTTGGAAAGCAACAACATTTACAGAAATTGTATGTTTAGTATATGTTATAACTTATAAGAGAAAATCAAACATTTGCTTAACCCCAAAATAAAACGCCCAACAAATATGGAACCTTCCCGTCAAAGGTCAAACATACCTACTTAGTGAATATTTATGAAGTTTCCAAGAATGGCAGACAGAGTCCGGTTATTGTAACCTGTTTCAGCATGCTAAAGCTTTTGTGAAATAAACAACCTTGTGTTATTTATAATATCGGACATATTTAACATAAACTAGTTGGGTATTTACGTCCCTGGTCTCAGTGGTTAAGGATCGTTTTATTGTTCAACAATAATCAACATTTTAACATCCTTTAGGGCGCTGGTCAACAACAACTTCTATTTAATAAACTTAAAAATCTTATGATTGAAAATAACATTCAAATGGCGTTGTATTCATATACATGTTTATATGTTCTATTTTTATATCACCTCCAGTGGTTGTTACTTTATTTGTGTCTTAACTCATATTAGTGTCAGCGTGTGGTACGTCATTGGTCAGAGAAGGCCCCTTATGGCTTGTAGCAGATGGTGTTCCTTGTCCACCCGCATGGCTGCGACCACTTGCAGCCGGCTCAGTTCACCAACCCGTGTAGCTATATGCGTCATGCTAATGAATTACTGATTCCATTTTATGTCGCAGCTTCAACCAGAATGGTTTAATGGTCTTTTTTTGTCTGTTCATATCCATAAAATATTACACTCACAAAGTAGCCATTAAAACGAAGTAAACCTGTTAAGAACCCCTATAATTCAAGGTAACAAAATCAGTATAACGATATACCAGTTTATTCGAAATTAAAATGGATTTAATTCCAGACAAAACATGAAGCAAAGATATTTACAATATATAGGATGATATTTTTTTTTGCTTTTAAATCTGAGTAGTGCTGACTTTGTACTTTCCTGAAACTAATCACCATTAATTCAACAATCAGCTGTTTTACACAAAACTGAAATGTCTACTTTCACGACCAATATGTACTGACCAGCTGATTTATTTTCCCCAAATTTTGTAGTGAAACTTGGTCGATTCATTTGTTAGACTCAGTACGTCATGGCGACTAGGATGTAAAACGAATAAAATGAACCTTGTATAAACTTATAGAATTGAGAAAACACATCGCTACTAAACATTTGTACAGCTGAGGTATGATGCAATGCAGTAATTAATAAATATAATGTGGATAAATACGATGAAGTGGAATTAAACCGAACAACAGCTGCTGATTGCTCGCATGACTCGGCTGACATTTACTGAGAACCTGTTCTTAAGTTGCGCAATAGAAAAGGTATCCAACAAATATTTTGCTGCAACGCTCTTAAAAGCATTTGGCATAAACACCCGTCAATTCTAATGAAATATAAAGGTTTTATTTTACGTTTGATTGGTTATCTAGCTGTTGGTATTCGATCCTATTAGTATGCAACTTTTTAATTAGCAATTGTTCAGATACTGTGTTGAATTACTTTGATCCTGCCTGCCCCGTAGCCAAGTGGCAAAACGAAGGTATCATTTGTTTAGTTGGCGTTCGTTTAATTGTATGTACTACTAACTATTAAGAACCACGTGTCAGAGATTATAATTCTTACAAGTGTTAGGTAAATTTTACGAGTACATACAGTCCAACACTAATATCAATATCATAGATTCATCATTCTATTCGACTAATTTGTACGTTTTAAAAAGCCCATTATCTCTGGTACTAAAACAATATATAAAAACAGTTAAGCTATGCGAGCTAGACAATTTAATTAATTATTAGAATTCTTTAGTTATATGATCAGAGTATTTTTAATTGCAAAATAAATAGACAGGTTCTACAGATGTTGTTAGCACTAAGCCTGCCTGTTCAACCAGTCGGGCGCAGGTGGTCGGAGACAGATTAAATAAATCTATCATAACGCCGTAAATTATGGTCTGACAAGACAAATTGTAAGCGATTACCTAAGGGACCCGTGCCCAATCAATACTGTCAGTTAATAGATGCGGCCGTAACCAATAAGTTAGGACGTATATTGGTGTTTTAACCTCTTTAATAATATATTTACGCTGTTGATCCTCATCCATGGTCATGTTGCCACCATTGTAGACTATACTGATGGTGATGATTTTATGCACACGAAATCAAAAGTAACAAGTTTCCAAGAAGTCTTAAAGATAACAATTTCAAAACCGCATTCAATGATAAGTAAAACTAATAAAAATGTTAATCATTTCATCCGGCTCACGGTTTAATGGAAAACCACATACTTAAGCTGGAGTACAAAAACACATGCCGTTCCTTAAAGGTACCGGCGGGCGCCTTTCTTGATTGGCATGCTGCCCGACCAGTCGGCAGAACTGGTCCAAACGTGAGAAATGGGAACTCGGCGGCCGGTGCGTTGTCCGATATACCTCGAGGGTGATTTGCGAACCAATTTTATTGGAATTAAGCGGATAATATCGGACCCGACGTCTTGGAAGAGATCCGTGCAATCAGAAATGAAGAAAACGGATCAGACGTGGACTCTGATCGAGGGTAAAAGAGAGAGGCGTCCATGAAAAAGACATATTTTTGTAGAAAAGACAGAAATACAGCAGATACTAAAAAATATTGTATATAAATATATACATACTAGCTGATGCCCGCGACGTCGTACGCGTGGAATTTGTTATTTCTTTGTGTTTCGAAAATATATCAAGAAGGATAATCTACACTATCTATCTATCTACACTATGTACACTAATATTATAATGAGAAAAGATTTTGTAAACTACAGGGACCGATTTCGAAATTTCTTTCATCATTAGAATGCTACATTATCCCTGATTAACATATGTTATATCTATGATGAAAAAGAATTAAGGAGCCTTACTAAAACTTGACTGTACATGCCAGGATTGGAACCCGAGCCTCACGAATGATAAGCGGGGTCTTTAGCCTCTGGGCTATCATTGCTATTTATATTTTTGTTAATAAAAACACCATATAAACAACGCTTCACAGAATAAGCGCAATTCCTCACACACCCTAATTAGTATATTAATATAAAAAAATGTGATGCATTCGTATTTTAGTTTTGTCTAACCAAATTTCTTAAATAAAGAGCGATAACAGTACGGTTTCCATAGGTAGCCCTAATTTCAGATAAGCTAATTATTTTTTTCGGAAAAAAATATCACATAGGTATTAATAGGTATTTTTTTTACGTGGGAGAGCCATGCTTCGGACGCTTGGGCCGGCTCGACCGGAGTAATACCACGGCCTCACAGAAAACCAGCGTAAAGCAATGCATTGCGTTTCGTTGAGTAAGTGAGGTAACCGGAAGACCCAATACCCCCTCCCCCTCCCCTCCCCCTATTCCCACCTAAAAGGTCGGCAACGCAGTTGTGACTCTTGAGTTGCAGGTGTCCATGGGTGACGGACGTCACTTACCATCAGGTGACCCGTCTGCTCGTTTGCCCCCTTTTTTAACATAAAAAAAATATCTGAAATCAATTAATAAGTCGATACAGAACAAACTAATTTTAGGAATTGCTCTTAGTCTGTTACGTATTGTAAAGCCTAGGACACTCTCTGGTTTATGATTCTCGAATAAGTTCTTGACACCAAAGGTATGCATGTGCTCATGATAACAAACAAATTTCCTCAAGGAACCCCAAGTGAATTCTCAAAAAGAAGTGGACTTTGTATGGAGAATTTTGAAGAATACTAATGCCAAGTTTGAAGTTGATAGAAGCAAAAACCCACACTTCTCCATACCAACTTCAACCCTTACTTTCACCCCTTAAGGGGATGATTTTCAAAAAATCCAAAAACACGTGTCTACTCATTTATTTCTAAGAGTATTTGTGCCAAGTTTCAAGTTGAAGGACGTAAAAAACAACACTTCTCCATACAAACTCCAACCCCCTGTTTTACCCCCCGAGGGGAGTTTTGTGGAAAATCCAGAAAAAACGTATCTTGTTGTTTGTTTTGAGGAGTATTCCTGCAAAGTTTCAAATTGATACACCCAAAAATGAGGGATTTCCATATATACCAACTTCAACCCCTACTTTCACCCCTTTAGAGGACGATTTTTGAGAAATCCAAAAACACGTGTCTACTCATTTATTTCTAAGACTATTTGTGCGAAGTTTCAAGTTGAAAGACGTAAAAAACAATACGTCTCCATACAAACTCCACCCCCCTGTTTCACCCCCTTAGGGGGTTTTTTTGGAAAATCCAGAAATACGTATCTTGTTGTTTGCTTTGAGGAGTATTCCTACAAAGTTTAAAATTTATACACCAAAAATTTAGGGTTTTCCATACATACCAACTTCAACCCCTACTTTCACCAATTTAGGGGACGATTTTTGAAAAATCCAAAAATACGTGTCTACTCATTTATTTCTGAGAGTATTTGTGCCAAGTTTCAAGTTAAAGGACGTAAAAAACAACACGTCTCCATACAAACTCCAACCCCCTGCTTCACCCCCTTAGGGGTTTTTTTTTTTGGAAAATCCAGAAATACGTATCTTGTTGTTTGTTTTGAGGAGTATTCCTACAAAGTTTCAAATTGATACACCTAAAAATCAGGGTTTTCCATACATACCAACTTCAACCCCTACTTTCACCCTTTTAGGGGACGATTTTTGAAAAATCCAAAAATACGTGTCTACTCATTTATTTCATAAACTATTTGTGCCAAGTTTTAAGTTGATAGACGCAAAAAACAACACGTCTCCATACAAACTCCACCCCCCTCTTTCACCCCCTTATGGGGTGTTTTTTGCAAAATTAAGAAATACGTTTCTTGTTGTTTGTTTTATAGAGTATTTTTACAAAGTTTCGAATTGATACACCCAAAAATGAAGGTTTTCCATACAAACGTTCAACCCCTTTTTCACCCCCTAAAGGGTTGAATTTCGAAAAATCCTTTCTTAGTGCGAGCCTACGTCTTAAAAACAATAGCTGTAAAAAAAATCAGCTTTCTAGGTCTAAGGGTTTAGGCTGGGCGTTTATGAGTCAGTGAGTCAGGACTTCTCTCTTTATATATATAGATAATAACACTTTAACGATCTGTACATGATATATATATATTTTTTAAATGGTTTTGATATCTACATCGATAACTATCTTATCGATGTAGATATCAAAATAATTTTCAGATATCAAAACACTCATTTTTTGTTTGTCTGTCTGTCTGTAGAGGTAACTGCTGGGTTAACATTTAGGGTACTTTTTACAACAGGAAAATATTTCATTTCCACGAGAAACTATGAAAACTGGTTAAAAAGGAACGATAACACCTAGAAACTTGAAATATGGTATGTAGGTGTCTTATAATATGTCGAAGGCAACCGTTATGAAAGGATTTTTGGAAATTCCTACGAGAACGGAAATAAATTGGATACGCGGGGGCAATGCCGCTCAGTACCAGCTAATAAACAGATGAAGCTAATCGCGATAAAACTGTATTACGCCAACTCAGTAATCGAACTATTGTTCTCGTAATATCTACCATAATAGATTTGTATTTACATAAAGTAGTATGTATATGTAAATGCTAACTGCCTACATTCGACAAACTTAAGCATCGATAGCAACTGTCTGATTCGTTACTATGCGGACTGTTTCATTCGATTATTCAAGTCACCGAAGCTTATCTGCATAATTACTTTATCGGATCAATATAAAACATTGGGAACGCTCAGTCCATTAGTCTTCATCGATCAAGATGTCGCTATTGTCAAACTTGCTTTCAGCTTTCTAGTTAGAATGGACCTGTTTGGTACATTCTAACGGATGTCGCCAGCCTGACCAGTCCAATGTATCTCCAACCCAATACGGCGGAATCCATTGAATTTGTGGGAAGAACAATCATATGCAGATCGACTCCTTTCATCGCATCGGCAGCAGTCTTATTATTTTGATATTTTTTGATTCAAAATTGCTTGGTAATGTTCTGGAAAGATAAGAAGCTGCGCTTGGCAAACCATCGTATAATAAGACAAACAAATAAGAACTTGGTATGTTTGGCTTGATACGTAGTCTAAAAATAGGTGTGTTTTCATAAACCCGATATGAGAGTTTACGCAGAGCTAGTCTCGGGAATGAGGTCAAACGACTTGGCATACGATGCTCCGCTGATGTCGGATGGTGAAATATTTTACAGCAATAAACAATGCGTTGGCATCTTACTTAACTAAACAATCTCTTGAAATACAAAAGCAACGACTACTCAGAAGTCAGGAAATTATATTGTAAAATTACAAACCATAAATAGCGAAGTCAAGATTTATTTATAATCGCAAATTAAGAGTGATTATTTTTCAATAATATTGGAAATTCAATAATCATAACAGAGGAAACAACAAACATATAATCCGTGCAGACTGTTATATAAACATCATAAATAGGGTACAAAAGTCAGCAAAATGTTTACAAAAAGTAGAGTAGAACACGCAAACATTATTGGCGATACAATAGCAATTGAAACGCAATCGAATCGGTTACGTGTCAGTGCAAACACGATTTTATCAACCGTGTCCGTCTGTTCGACGCATTGCCTTATCGCCCTCGTAATTAGCTCAATGGAACTAACTTTATAAACCATAGAGATCACGTTGCGAGACACGCAAGTCCTTTGACACTTATAACACACTCGAGAACAAAGACTATTTCCAACTTTTTTTCAATTTCAATGAGAAAGTACAAGATAAACAGAGACAGAAAGTATATTTCACTCCATCCAGTATATTGTAACTTTGCTTAATTTAAATACCTACTCCATTTTTCCGGGTTGACCTCAAAGCCTTCACGGACGGCCGAGCGAAGAAGGAAACCGATTGCAACCGTAACAAATTCGACTTGATTTTAGTAGTTACAAAAAAATAGAGCAAAACATTAATTGATTACACAGGGACCGTGTCGACAGATCCC
Organism: Ethmia dodecea; assembly: GCA_963855545.1. Taxonomy (NCBI): domain Eukaryota; kingdom Metazoa; phylum Arthropoda; class Insecta; order Lepidoptera; family Depressariidae; genus Ethmia; species Ethmia dodecea. The sequence continues at coordinate 5,259,853 of OY979448.1, forward strand.
TCACGACGAATAAAAAATACATTTATCGACAACTGTACGTTGCGGGATAAATAAAAAACTATGAAACGAGGTCGCATCGCGTCACATTGCGAATAGCGATGCGCAAGATTCAGGATCCATTTAGAGCATTCTTTAGCCTACTATACAATACAAGTATAATGCTTATTTGCACAATAGACGACGAATTAGTATTGACTGTCAATAAATTAGCACACCGCAGCAAGGAAGCATCTGCTCTAAATAATGTTAGATTTCTTATGACAGTATGTTCACAAGTTCTCACAAATAAAACCTGACCAGTAAACCAACTGGAAGCCATAAAATGAGTTACCTACAAGCGGAAATAGGGCATTAAATATTTATTAGTAGTAGGTAAAGAAAATGGTTACAACTTGTAGAAACTAATAGCGTATAATTAGTGTATCTATTTTTGAAGCTAGAAATGCGTGATTCTGTGATATAGCGGAATTTGAAGATTAATTTTGTAAGAAAATACCACATCTAATAAAAACAACAGGAACCAATTTTGTGTAATGTGTATAAAAACTTTTTCAAAGTATGTATTAGACATAATAGCAGTGCCTATCGTCTTTAGTGATATAACAATTGCTAAATTCTTTTGTAAAAACCTTGTTAAATTCATGTGTAGACCATACGATTGATATGAATTGTCGAGACAGACCGACGCATACATTGTAAATGTATTCCTGTGTCTGAGATATTTTTATCGAGCACATTCGTTTCGGTCCGCGGTGGGCATCGCTGTGTTATGTGCTTTTTTTATAAACGAGTAGCCGTTGTAAATAGCCGAGATAAAATGAAAACAGATCAAGGTGGAGGAAAAACTGTTTTATATTTATTATCTTCCCGGTTGTTGACTGAATAATTTGATCTATTTGCGTCATTTATCCATTAGAATTTCAAAAATGTTGAGTATTATTACCATGTCATCGAATATTACGAAAACAATATTAACTTCCCTTCAGAATTCCATAAATCAACATCATCATTGTAAACTCAACAGCGACCAAGATTAGATTTCGTAAAATATTCGGGCGTAGGCTGAGCTATTCAAGTTTAGCATTTATATCGCCCATTTTGTTATTAACAACCAACCACTACGTGAACTTGAATAGCAAACCAAAATTTAATACTATAAGTAGTGTCGTAAAAGCTATAAAGGCCGCAGTGAACCCACGCGAGCAGTTCCCATGGCCCTCGGTAACAATAACAGAATCGCGCGTCTCGAACACATAAAGCGGAGAACAATCGGCCGAGTGGAAACAAGAGAACGATATAAATCAAGCTAAGCATTGCGTGCACATGCCGGCCATAGATCCTCGCGTTTCTGCTCGCCTTCCCGCCGCGTATAATTACCGAGTACTTTCGCCAACGGCCCGACGCCATCTTGATATTTATACTGCAAAATGGCGGTCGGCACAGCACGTGTTCCTCTTTCTTTTGTTATTTAAGCCAATCATGTAGTCGAAAGGAATGTGTTCGCTAAAGACTTGTTTCACAATCACTTTTAGAATGCAGTTATCGATTATTCTAAGTTTGGAAGTTATAAGTAGCGAGCAAGGTCTCACAAATTTACATTGAATGGGGAGACGTCGAGTTGCAATGTGACTGGAAGGCGAGGAAGGTCACCTTGACCAACCGAGCGCAGTAGTTTATCTTGGTTACTGGTTGCTGCAATTTGGAATTTACTTGATAAACTAGCTAATTCTGTAGGTACCTATCTATAGTTTTCAAATATTTAACATGAACAATTTTATTGTTTCTTATCTCAAATAATATAACTTTAAGTGACCTTACTGTAGATACCAACCATAATAAATCAAAATCTTTTGCAGAGATGAATAAGAGGATTTCTTAAAGGGTAAATATTAACAATAGAGCTGACATTACATAAAGAAGTTACATTACATAACTCACAGGTGAAGTTAATGTTAAAACAAACAATTTCTAGAACTACACACGACACCAAAGATGTTTTGCGTCAGTATAGTACAAACAATATTGAAAATAAATGAAAATTGCTTCAGAATAGTTTTACAGAAAACCGTACAGAACAAAGAACGTTGATAAATTTGAAAAATCAACACTGATCTCTATCAACGATAGCAAATTGCACAACTAATACATCACACTTATAAATTATTGATAACCCTTATCTAGTAGCAAGTGGGTCAAACTAAATGAATTGATATAATAATATGAATACGAGCTATAATATACTGATAGATATTGGTATGTGGGTTGATAACAAATATTGTTTTGATAACAACTAATCTATCAGAGATAACGTCACGAATAAAAATGCTAATATAAAAATTACTAAGCGTAACCGCATATTTTGCCGGTGGATCGTTTTTGTTAACTGGTTCGCAATTTCTTACAGGAAACAGAATTTGTTGGTCATTTCAATGCAGATCTTGCAGAGTCGTTCACTTAGTATTCAGCTAGTTAAGCGGGCCAATGGCGACTAACTATCGACTATCGGCGCGCACCAGCGCCGCTTGAATATGTATGAACGAAGTTGAAAAACCACACACGCACGATTTTAGCCGTGACATACATCCTCCGTAAAGAATTCACACATTCTTATATAAAGCCTCGCATATTTATATTTCAATTAATGTATCTTATTTTTAAATTAGTACTATTTATTTTATGATATGAGCGGATGAATTAAAGACACAACTGTACGTTTAAACACTAATTTATTGACTAGTATAACGAATACAATAGAATAATAGAAACACTGTAATGCTTCCTCCTGGTGACAATTACAGCATAATTGTGACCTTAGAATTTTGTTCAATGGCAACGACAAATTAGCTGTAAGCAGTGCAACGTGTCGTGAGATCGTGGCAGGCAGTTTTTGTAATATCCGCTCAAGTATTGTCCTCGGACTGGTACGGAGGCAATGGCCTCATTTCGTAGCTTCAACATTGTCAATATTTGATTAAGCGTGGAATGTGCCGAACAAAACTAGCGTGTTTGTATAAATGACGAAAACAGAAAATTGTACGATGTTCGGAGAATGATGAGCGTGACATCATACCGTGCGAGAGAACAATGTGAATAGCCTCATATTAACGGCTCACAGAACAATGCCCAGGTAATAAAACATGTAAATGAACAATTAAATTGTGTTATAGTTAAAGATACAAAGACGGCAGTGGCCAGCTAGATTGAACTCGATATCAAATAAGAAGAAAGCCTGACAGAAATATGGTTATCGTGCCAGGGTTGTCAATGTTTTTAAAATATTTCAGCATTAGTAGCATAGTTGTCGAAAGGAATCATTCGGATAGTATCTAGTAAACCACATGGCGTCCACTCATTGATTTCCTCATTATCATGAGTCGTCTCGTCACCCACATCTGTCGTTTTCACGACTCCGCTGTTAACACATGTTAGCTAATGGCAGCGACCCGACATGCCACGTGTGTGTTAACGCCTGCTAAGCGTCTTCAAAAATAAGGTTGAATTTAACTTATTCATAAAAGTATTCATGACATGCCCACTTGGACATATAAACACTCGCCTCTCGCGAATGTGGAACCCGTTTTAGAGCGTGAAGTAACGGTAACATAACCAGCAGAGATGCAATCGTCAAAACGTACTTAGCACAAAAATGCAATTGCGAATTGCGACGGTACAATAGAAAAGAAACGAGACCGAAGCGTGCGGAGTGGCGCGCGACGTGGGAAAGCGAATGGCGGCATTGGCGGCCATCTTGTTCGTTCGGAAAACATCACGTGTCGGCGTGTGCGCCTGGCAACAACGTCAAATGACAAACGGACCGGAACACTCGAGCACAACATGTGTTTTTGTTTGTGCAACATTAAAATCCTTAAAAATGCAATAGACTATCCGCAAACACGCGCTATTATAACAATTAGTGTAAAGATACCGCATGTGTGAAAGGATATGTGACCCCATACAGTAAAAACTCTTCCGAAACTATAATACAAAAGACAAAGAAGCAGAAAATGTTGCTACGGATGCAAAATAAAACGGTAAAGAACATCGGCAGCTTTGGTACCCACTGAAATAGACACCCACGGGGTATCACACTATGCTTGTTATATTGACTCATAACAAGTCGAAATTTTCCATATTTTTTAATTAATCTAGCAGTTGAAAATATTGAGTCAAATAAAACAGAAATATCATAGAAACACGAATCGATCGATTGGGAAATCTATTAATACCAAAGAGATTAAAATATAATATAAGGCATAGAGGGGACAAAGCGAGGATTATTTGAAGTCAAAAGTTATTCCAAGTGGAATAAGTCTAGTACAATTTCGACCGAATGACAGCTCGCGTTCATACTAACTGACATGACAAGGACATGACGCTTGAGCTTCAAAGTTTTGTATGAAAATATTCCCAATGCCCCCTCTATGCTATTATATTTTAAAGTCTTTGATTAATACAAAAACTTTTTTGTTGTTTTGGTAAAATTGAACGTCGTGTCATCAGTGTCATCACGTCAACCATGTCATTCACTAGGGATGGCCAAGTGAAAAAATAAATTGATATTTATCGTATCGACATTTCTAAATACTATAGATAAAAATCGAGTGAAAAATATCGATATATCGTCAGTTTTTACATTATTATTTATACATATTCTCAAATTCGTAAAAAAGGACTGAAAATAGTATTTTTTCATAAATGCTTGAGTCTAAACAAGTATCTAGTACCTAACATGAAATGAAACCCGAAACCAGAATTGCGTTAAAAATATATTAAAATTGATACGAATTCGATACTGTAAAATAAATGTCGATATATCGCCATTAAAAATATCAACGATATATATAATATGCTAATTATGTATTTGAAAAACTATCGATAGTTTTTGCCCAAGCCATCATTTACTGCCACTATGTGGCATAGAGTAACTTATATGGCATTTGGTAGGCAGTGCTATTTTCTAACAAAGAGGTTGGAAGAAAATCATTTTCTTTCCTAGAGAAACTTTTTCTTTACACGTCTTTGGTACCTAAAATCTCATAATAACCTACAAAATACACTAGGTAACGAATAACTTTTAAACCTCAACTTATAAAAATGTGGTATGATTACATATTATCTTAGTCTGTCCAAGAACTATCGATTTTACACGGTTTCGTCTTCCGTGGGCAGGTGTAAGTGGGGTACCCAAAACACATGGACTTTTGCCATTGTTATTTGATGAATCAATAGTAATGACGTTGTGACCTTCAAAGACAAATACTAGGGTTTACAGTTTCGACCAGGTTTGCAATAAAACACATCTTTTCCTGCTTTGAAACCGGAATAAGATATCAGCTAGTTTGACCTCCTACGTGCACGCTCTAGAATTCCCAGTAAGTATTTCTATTGTTGACTTCCTTCATAAATTCACAGATGTCTGCAATCATGTCACTGCTCAAGATTAAAGATTTTATGGGACTTACATAGCCGTATTTTAGTAACATTAGCATTTCCTTAAACATTAGCAAGCACAGCCTTTTTCTCAGAATACCTATAATTATGCTTTATTAATTTATGCTGTGTTTTAAAATCATTTTATATGCAATATTGTCATAAATCAGGTTCAATATTAGATTTCATATTAAACATGGGTTTTATTTTGTGGTTTTCTTGCGTGTCGCTGTACGTATATTAAAGTTTTTCGTGACAAACGTTTCCTCAGCAGCCCATCACGCTATGCGTGACTCACTATTACTGTTTTGTTATTATTACGTCTGGCGATGTTGCCAGCTCTATTACGACTATATTTTTTTGTGTTCTATTGTCAAATACCTGCGCTCATCTCATTTTTTATATCTGTTCACAATAATAAATTGTTTATTTTATAAGTCGAAATGTTTGAATTATTTTGAAACTAATTTGCTATTTACTATAGGTATAAAGACAGATAAATATACAAAGAACTTGATTTGAATGAGTCTTTCGTCCCAGCTGCTAATAGGGCCGAGTCCGACCATCAATCTCAGACAACTAAAAAAGGTGAGCGTCCGTTATGTAACTCGCTGCCAAGCCAACACAAACAAGCCCTCAGATCGCATACATTATGCAAAGCGTTTTTATCTCATCGCCTTTCTTTGGGCACGCATCGCGACGAACGCGACGGTTGCTACTTCCACTTGCATGCAAATGTAAACGATTCTAAGTAGACGTTTTAAGCATTAGTAATTTTTTAAACTTTTCAAAGTAAATTGTAGTGGTTGTAAATGGATTACTAATACATATAATTACATAACCTCAAAAGATAGAAAAGCGATAAAGGCGACTACGGCAGCACCGCTCTCGCTTCCATCACGTAATTCGTGAAATTTGACGGCAAAAAAGTTGATAAAAAGCTAGCCAGTTGGCAAAAAAATTAACGGCAACCAAATCTGTTAGAGTGGGATGGGTGATGTGAAATGCATTTGTTAAACAGAGACGGGTATATTCGCCATCTTGCTTGCATCGGCTCTTTAGTCACGCGCAGTAAAGCAACGTTTCTATTTTTTGCGCGCTCTCGTCTGACCTCGTTGGTTTATCGTTATCAGACGCGTTGCTAATATTAAATGGATTTCGCTAAAGGAATACCTATTGGTATAAATCAGTAAGCCAAACCTAGGGTTATTCTAATAATCAAAATTTGAAACAGAATAACAAACAACTAAAAAGACTATTATTTGCATATTGAACATCCTTTACCTACTGTTACTAAACCTATTACGCTGATAGCTAATGATTTGCTGACTGGTGTCCGTTTAGGAGTTCCGTTCTCCACCTGAAGTTTTTCATCAGATTTCCACAAAACTTATATGGGACCAACCACGAAGTATCGATAAAAAAAAAATTAAATTGTTTCAGATTTGACGGAGTTAATAATAATATAATATTCTCCTTTTTTAAGTTTGTTAAAAACTCGATTTCAACAAAAAACAATCGCGACAACGTTTAATGTGTATAAAATGGACCGGTCGAAAACTTTAGCATCATAGTCTAAAGTTTTCGACCGGTCCAATCTATGTAAGCCAAATATAAAACATGACAATGTTGTGACTGGTTCAAATATTAAACTATCCATTTAACCCCATTAATAGTAAAGTTCATACTCAATTAGCACGCCGCCAATAGTTCTGAACTCAACAGCTGTCTGCAAACGAGATACAATTGGCCGCTTGGTGTTCTGGCCTGTATAATAGAGACGTTTTAAACCAGTTATCACGATATTCCGTGACTAGTGTTCTAGAACTGTATTATAATGGCTTCGTGATTTACGTGACTGTTTCATATTTACAATGAAACACAATGTAAAAATACGTAAATCATCCGAAAATTAATAATACTATTTTGAGAGCCGTTAAATTTTTGTAGATGACTTCAAAGCAATGTGTGTCATAAAACGAAGTGGATATTTCCGAGTGGAGTCAAGGTCGCAGCGAACACGAGTTGATTGTAGCAAATGTTCTCGATCACGATTAATCAGTCGTGACTGAAGCTATTAATTCCAATGCACATCATTACTTCCTAAAAAGCAATGTAATTTATTGCTTCTAATCTTTCAAGAAAGGAATAAAGCCTTTTAACGACTCCACAAAAGCCAAAGGGGTAGAAAAAGTTATAAAAATTTGTTCTGAAACTTGAGAAGAAACTCAGTGACGAATAGTCACCGTAAAGTCTTATTATAACAAGATAAACAAACAAACTTTCCTCTTCACAATTTCAACTAATGTAGACGTGTACGAAAACATAATTCTTTTCGCAGAGGTCTTTACAAGAAGAGTAACTTAACAAGATCTTTAAATCTTGGTAGATATCTACAGTTAAATAAACTACCAGATGCAATCACTCCGGTCGTTAGGAAAACAAAACTTTAAGCAATGAATAAGAAGACACTATAAATTAACTCGGGTAATGTAATACAAAGTTTATTCGCAGCCAGACAGCAATTACGTCGAGAACTTTAAGCGGTATTCACGAACACCAAAGAGGAGGTGAGGCCCACCAACCCTCCCACATCCCTCACCCCTTTGAAACGGTTCAAACTCGCGGCAGGGGGTGAAATTGACAAAGTTCCACCGCCCCTGCGCTTATATCCGATTATTTCGGAATCTTTAAGGTCTGCAAACTTCCTTTGACACGAGACTATAAGAAAATAGTTTAATCTGCATCGATGAATAAGTCAAAGCATATTGGGATCGTGATAAGTCTATTAATAAATTATTTACCTATAATACGTATTTCGAAGAGGAATTTGGAGTAGCGAAAAGTTTATTAGATTACATACTTGAACGGATTCTCGGAACAATTACCATTCGTCGAAAACTCAACTTTATTTTTATTTACTAAAGTCTCGTTTGCAGAAAGTAAGTCACAAATAAACAAGTTATGGCACAGCGTAGCGTATTAGGAGTCACGACGAAGTTCAGACTCCGCTACTTTAACAAAGTTGGCAACTCCCAAACTTCCCAACTGGAACTTGGCTCCTTCAAAACGGTAATGGCTGAGAGCAGATAATCTGAAAGTTTGTCACTGTAGGCAAACTTCAGTAATGCGATCCATAATTACTTTCCCAACGAGATTGTCATCATAATGAATATCAAATTGGGAAACTCTCAACTAAAAATAGAAAAAATACTTTGGAATATATAGAAATACCCCTTCATTTCTGTCGCGTCATACCTATTGTATAATAAAAATAAACTTTATTACGTAAAAAAATGTAAAACAATAAAAATGCTAACTTTAGTGCTGTATATTCGATTACAAATTAAGGAAAAAGCATTCAGAGTTTTCTTACACAATCAAGAGTCGTGTTTTCAGTATTCCGTATCTCAAAAGGAAAAAACGCAACCCTATACAACGGGTAACAGAAAAAGCGCAATTCCTCATACACCCCAATTAGTATATTAGTTAATATAAAAAAAATATGATGCAATCGAACTTTAGTTGTGTCTAACCTAAATAAACCTAAATTTTCTTAAAATCGATTAATAATAGCACGATTTCCATAGAAAGCACTAAATTCAGCTACAATAATTCTTTTTTTTTTATTTAACACATATTAAAAATTGCTGAAATCGAATAAGTAGTCGATACTGAACAAACTAATTTCAGGAATGACGCTTACTATGTTACATATTCTATAAGACCACTTTCTTGTCCGTATGTAAGTCTATCAAGGCCCTTTATCTCGGAAACGCGTGGAGGTATCGAGTTAAAATTAAAACCATATCCTTGAAGCTATGAAAAAAACAAACTTCTGAGTAACATAACTTAAAAAAAGCCGTTTATGCCGCAAAAACGTATATTTCAACTCTCAAGGGAATAAAAATTTACAGGGTACTTTTCGTTGACCTAGATCTATGAAATTGGGCAATTAATATCGTCTAATACTACAAGTAGGTACAGGAAAAAATCTTAAAACTATTCACTTGTAATGAAATCATAATAAATATAATATGTAGGTACCTATAAATTTTTAAGGATTAAGGAACCCTCGGTGGGCAAGTCCGACATGCACTTGTCCGGTTTTTAATTAGTTTACTGCTATATTCCATCAAGAAAGAAACCTTAAAATCGATAAGCGATAATATGAGAAAATAATGCTTGAAATAGAAATTTCGCACAAATTTAAAAATAAGTACCTAAGTAATATTATTTGATGATGAACATAATACAAGCTTTGTCAATGGGGTACCGCAACAAGTCGCCGAAAATAGCCCCAAGCAGTCTTGCGAAATTTAGGGCGACACACAATATAAACTGTTGTTGAGTTTCTAGGTAAAACAAAAAGTTGGAAAACGTTTAATGGAATTTCTCAATTCTCTTATTATATTCGGGTAACTTAAAAAATACAAATTAAAAGTACTTTGCTGTTGGCCACCTGGCAAAATTTTCGGATAATAACACAATTTTCGTATAGTCCTACAAAGTTGAGTGTAAAATAGGTATGTTCCTAAAATTATTAAGACCACATAGGAGACACGTAGGTGCCTTTGTACGACAAAGCATTTACAAAACAATTATAATAGGTACATTAAAAAATACTGTCACATAAATGAATATAATATATAGGGTAAAGTATAATTTAAAATAACCTATCTTACCATTCTCACCTAAAAATTGAATGAGTACTCCTATCTTAATCTTGCTGTACTCAACAGGGTCCATAATGACCTCATGTTAGAAGCCCTTTGTTATTTGTGTTACATTGTGGAATTGCAATAAATTATTAGTAAGTGTATTGAGGAGGTTATAATATTCAATTGCAGAATGGTTGTAGTGTAACTTCAACAGCTGAACAAACGGAATCAAACTGAACTACTAAAACAACAAGTGCAATTAAGTGAGACCTACAGATTTATGAATAAGTTACCAGCGGTAGATTGAACTACTTGGCAAACTAGTTTATGTAATTGAGTCGGTGCGGATTCTCAAAGTTGGGCAATTGGTTATCCAGAACAAGGGCTTACTTACATACAACTTCGTTTGTCTTTATTATACTCAAAGTGATCATTGATAGCTTTTATCGAAACAGACGTAATGATTTGATTAGATTATACCAAAATAGCTTCAAATATTACTTGAATGACAGTTATAATTTGGACGAAGCAAAAATTTTTTTGTTTCTTTGCAATCGCAATATCCAAAATACATACATTGACTATACCTATGGCAAAATTACTTTGTTTAGAGTATTTCTGTGTAACGCTAATTTCAAATATGCAATACATACATTATAAAGGTTTGTGATATTATAAACGATTTTATGTAAAGGAGATTGGCGCTCCTTGAAAGGAAACATTATTCTCAGAATATATTAGGTAGTTTTTATTAAGTAATTTAATTTATTTTAATTAACTCATTTTTCATCATTAGTAGGTACCTATCTGTTATCTCGCAATTGAAGACCTGTTATGTTATGAATTATTAACACGAACGTGTCCAATAAAATTCTGAGAACCCGTACTTGTTATTCAACGAGCAGAGTCCGAAATCCAAGCCTCCAAGGGTGAAACAATAACTGTAAATTAAGCCTGAAACTCATTAAAAGCCGAACAAGGTAGGTAGGGCGTTGTTGCATAATATGTTATGTTACTTACGTAGCATATTTATTCGATAAACTTAAATTGGATTGAAACTCTAGTAAACTTAATTAACTCATTACTATATATTACTACATCGCGCTATACATCACAAAATAAAGTTGGTGATAACTAAAAGTGATATGCAAAATGATTACAAACTAGATAATTATGTGAATGACAATTATGTGTGGAAAAGACTTCTTGCAGCAAAGTGCAACACAGCATTGGGAAATAACCATAATATTGTCTTTTTTTTTTTTAAACTGCTGTTGTTGTGTTGTGTCTCTGCAGCTAGACTTCGAAGCTCTGGCATAAAAAGTAAAAATATTTGATTTAATATGCAAAAAATGATTTGACATTGGCAACAAGCTGAGAGAACACGTGTTAATGTCCTTACCTATACAAAGTGACACATATAGGGGTACAGTTTAAATATTGTGGTGCCAAGATGTCGGGTGTCGAGTTTCCACTAACTGTTTTAACCGGTAGCAAACTTAAAGACAACTTTTCAAAGTAAATCAATTTGATTTAATGACATCGGACGCTAGGTACTATGCTAGCCTTAATGATCCACAGCTATAGTAGTTACTTGGATCTTAGGATTGATAGCCTATTTACATTTAATTAACTGAGATCGACGAGACTGGTTAGAACGAAAATGGAAATCATCAATCATTTTTTTTTACAAACACTGTAAAATGTTGGCGGATCTCCAATTCGATTACTGATCTGTATACCAAATAGAATTAATATATTATTTTTGCGGAAATTGCATTTACAAAGTTACTTATATTTGAACAAAAGATCCACTACGGTCTGTACTTCGAATTTTCATGTGGACGATGATATTGTTGAACGTATTTTCTCTCTGATAGTTCGATTTATGGAAAATACAATATCCTGCTGGCTGAATTTTATAGATGGACAGTTTCATTGTACCATTTCAATAACAAACAAATGCTCAGGGAGTTCATAGAAATGAAACGAAATTCCCCAAATAAGCCAAAACAAACATTTAATAGTCGTAAATCTAAGTGCCCTTGAGAACGTACCAGCCATATCTTTCCGTTGGCTCGGAGCCAACCGATCCACGATGCCGCATTAATTTCGTTACTTAACGAACAACGTTATCGTTTACTGCACCGTATTGTGACAATTTGGGAGATACGCCGATTCCCTAACTCGTACGGGATCACCTAGATTTTAACATATACTGACTGGAGATGGGCTGCTGTTTACTTTTAGCCAATCTTCATGGACGAGTTTAGAGTGCCTTGTAATTTTAAACTATTGACCATTTTAAGTGTATATTCCATACCTAAAGAATAAATGAGTTTGAGTTTGAGTCTTTTTATTATGTTCCACAATGGTGGTCTCACCATTTATTACGATTTATATTTATCGCCTTGTTTACAATCAGACATTTCGCGTTTTTCCCTGCATGCGTCACATTTTCATCGGATTCCTGCTCGATGTTACTGAATATCATGAATGACCTTTTTATTACTTCTTCGTATTACTCAGTCAATAAAGGTAAGTATAATTAATTTGTTGCGTCAGTTTTACGCTTGTGGCTTCCATTTTATGACTCCACAAACATAAAACGTGTTAAGCTTTTACGGTCCCATAAATGCTTTGTTTGTATTTATTTGTCTTTTAAATATGAATCGAAATACAATTCAAAGTCAAAGTCATTTACTCAGTTATTCAAGCAGGAAATATGCCGAGCGCTTATGTGAATGTCGGGTACATACAATTAAAGTGTTGGTCCGCCGATTGTTTTCAATAAAAAAATGACAAATGGCATCCATTACGAACACGTTTGGCGTGCCGCCACGGTCGTCAGCCTCGCCTTGACCAAGATCAGACGACGAAGATGTTCGTTTCATCGTTAATTTTGTGATCATTACTATTTTGAATTGATATTGATTACAAATCAAAACTACGCGAGAGTATTTTATTCAAACAACGTGCCATTAAAGTCTATCTACAAACTAGTCACGATAATATTGTTTTAAGTGGCGTGAATAAATACATTAAGTAATACATACAGGAATAACAATACAGAATTATCAAACCGACCAACCTTAAACGGATTCTAGAACTTCCGTTTCCAATTTATAAGTCAAGGACGAGACAGTAAATCTAAAGTTAGTTCTTTGATTAAGCTATCATTAATTTATACAGGAAATAGGTAATGAGTGTTCGTGTTCCTGTGTAGGATATTTAATGTTCCGTTGTAACGTTTGTACGTTAACTAATTGATAGGTCGACAAAATATTCTTTGCCATCTGGCTCTGTTCCCATATTTTTCTTTCCTTTATATTTCACAGTCACTCTGTTATTAAATATTGGAAAGACAATTTTGTTTTCATTCCGATATCTTAAATTGCATGATAGGGAAGTTTACTTACAACGATAAGTGTCGTTCCGAATGATAAAAAAATATAGTAAGGATCTTTCTTATCAGCTCAAAGATACGAGCTATTGTAATCTTTACAAGAATTTGTATAAACAACTAGCTTAATTGAATCACATGACTTTAGTCAACTGCTGGTGGTATTATTTTTTCTATAAAAATGTATTGTCATTATCGTTTATTAATCCTTGTCGCGCCTTTCATTTATCTACTGTTTTTACTTTGATTAGTGATATACAAGTCCAGGAAACTACATTCAAGATTCTACATTCAATTCAAAACTGTCCAAAATATATCATGAATTAACCATGAATTCTCATTAATAATGTCCGTACGAAGAATCTTTACGGTTGACTTCTGGCAATAGTGTCTGGCATTGCGCCCGTTGCACCGTATAACAAACTATATGTAGTCACATGTTTGTGGAGGCACTCTGAACGAAAACTGACACTCAACGATTTATTGCATGGGGGTTATGGCAGCTGAGTTACAAGGTTCTCTGAACTAATGCTGTTTGTACTTGAGACGTGACTCACGTAGATTGATCAATTAATAGACCTGAATCGAATGTTCGAGTCGGGTTGTTCCTGATACATTAAAGGCAGACGGTGTGGGGAACTAATGCAGCAAATGAGTGTTAATTTCTGCATATAAAAAACATCTTGGCTATTGACACATTCTCATTGAAATAGCACACAGATCAAGTGTTTTTTATTTAAATAAAAATATACGCTTACTCTTTATTCCCGAGGGGGTCGGCTGAATGTGTCAATACCCTCGTTTCACAAGAGGATTTTTCGGACCCACAAAGTGAATTTGATTTATTTGGACCTATAATAGGTATCTGTAATATTCTTATGGAAAGTGAGTAGCAAAACTTACTAAGACCAAATTTGTCAATTCGTCGTCTGTAAAGGTATCGTCTTTTTTTTAATTGTCTTGTAAATAATCACTCAATCAGCAATTATAGGATAAGGTTATATTTGCAACTACCTAAAAATTCGTTTTATCCCCGATGGGGTAGACAGATATATTCCATTCGAGTACCCACTTTTCACCAATAGGTATATTTTAAGGACCCCTTAACGTGACATCGGGTTTCCTCACGATGTTTTACCTACTCGTACCTATCTTAATCCCATTACCTACCCAGTATCACCTGCGTATTGATTTTCCTCTGTACCTGCGTCAGAGTGACGTAAAACAGTATATTTTTGTCCCAACTGATTTATTAATCTCATACGAACATGATTTTGCACGAGTTGTTGTTGTGGCAGGTTTATATCTTACTTTATTAATGGATTGTTTATTCGAAACATTCTGTAAGCACTGGTGATTTAGAAACTCATTTCCAAACCAATATTTTTTACATAATAATTATGCTTCTTTACCTCCACATTATATACGGCTAAAATTATACTTGGCAAAGTGTTATCTTTTAACGGTGCGCTAGTAATTATGACACCGCATAAATAATGACGTAATTATATCCCGATTAATAAAACAGACAGGAAGGGCGGAGAAGACTTAGGAAATTGGATGCCAGTATACAAGCGGTAGTGATAGATTTATACCGCTAGGTAATTAAAAATTCGCTGCCATTTATTTAAACGACCACAATTTATACAATTGTATTTGGTAACCGAAGCAAAGTCGTGACTCCTTTAACAGAAAAATAAATAATGCATCAGGATAATGATTCCTAAGAAACGTTTAAATAAAATCTCCTCAGTCCGAGTACAGTCACGTACAGTTAACAACAATAATACCAGAACAAACAGTAATCAATCGCGTCGTAGAGTACGTACCTATACCTCTCGGGGGAAATTAATTCTCAGCGGCTGTATCTCATAGTTACTGGCCCGGAGCTTGGGATTAGCAAATCTGACCAAATGTAAACTAGCTGACTCATATGGAAGGGGTGCAGATGAAAACAAATACAGTAAGTTCCATTCAAAATTCAACAATCATGAAACCAACAAGTTCGTAGAAACTGATCTGTGAAAAGTGAACTGTTTTTATAAGTTAAGCAACAAACACACAACACAATATAGGTATAAAAAAGGAAATCAAAAGAACGGTACGGCCCAAAGAAAGTTTTTTTGTTACATAATTTAAAAGAAGTTGAAAAGGATTTAAGTGCTTAAGTGATTCGAGAAAATACAGTTTTAGGTGGAATTTAGCGGAGTTTAAATGGTTATATCTCTTAACCAACCGTTATCAAAAACGCCTTAATGGAAGGAGTAGCTTTTACCATTTACATAATGGAGTTACCGACTTTTACTTAAAAAGTAATAACTTTGAGATTTTTTTGTAATTTGCAAAATTTCATTATTCACGATAAACGGCAAATACCTATGTTTTTAAGAGTGAGTTGGCGAATAAAGTTTCAGAGATATAAATAGATTGTCTCTCAATTCGTTAAATTAGAAGTTTAAATTTCCAAGAGACCGTAGATTTTAGATATTAATTTCAAGTCGATACCTCTACCCATTCCTGAGAAAAGGGGTCTTGTCTTGACCGACCAACAGACGGACGCGGCAACAAAGTGATTCTATAACCGTTCCGTTTTCTTCTTTTTACATACCGAACCCTACAAAAGGGATTTCAAAAGTCCATTCTCAACATTTTCGTCTATCTCCTAAAATTTATCTCCTAAAAAATTCTTTAAGTTTACCTTTCGATGTCATAGAGCAGCTTTTAATTTGCATACCTGAAACATACAAAATATATTTTATGGCAAAATTGTACTTAATAATATTATATCAAGGTTCACTAGATACTAAATAAATATTCATGACCTACTTGTACATTTTATCTAATAAGGACGCGTATAACCGGTATAGCGTTGGTAATCTGAAGCAAAAAATAAAAGCACTATTGTCCATTATCATTTTATGATTTTTAAAGGTTATCTTATTTTTTCTTATTCTGTTACTAGTGATAAGATATTTTAAAACTAATTATTTTGGAACATTGGTAAATCGAAACATTATTTTGATACAAATATAGCTCATTTACTTAGCTAAAAAAAAACAGAAAAAAACATATTCTCACTATCACAAGTAATAACCTCCGACTTCGATAAATAAATGAAGAAAAATATAGAACCAATACCATTGGACAAAAATAATATTTTACTTTACCAAAGCTCCATTTACCAACGTTATTAGATAAGGTCTAGAATTTACTTATTAATTGAAGATTCGATCAGTTTATTTCGCTTTATTAATCAAACTGTATAGTTAATTAAATAAATAATAACCGAATGAAATTTATCGCGCGAGGTTATCGCGAGTGGAAGGATATGGTAGTATGTAATGTATGTTACGCGGTTAGTATTATTATGTTCATATTTTTATTAACCATTGTTCATTTTAAATTAATACTAATCGAATAAACTGCTTACTAAGGTTTCTTTGAAGTTATATCAAACAAAACCACATAATATTATGTAGAAACTTGCGCTAGCTTGTGCCATAGCTTGAAATACCAAAATGTAGAAGATAAATTCAATATTTTTTTTTGTATTGATATACAAGTTTGACATTTATAACGGCCTATGAACATAAACACTCATTATACAAGACTAAATTTAATTAATATACAAGGTTAGTTAGGTCACTTGTGTTGAATCTTTTCGTGGAATGTGACTTAGTAAATAAATACCTACAATGTCAATGTTGCTCATATTGAGAGGATGAATGAATGACAGATATACAAGGGTGTTGTCAATGGGCGAGTCGGTAGAGGGCGACCAAGGCGTACCTACATAACCAGATCGGCGATGTGTAAAAGAAAAGCCAGATGAAGAGTACCCGAAACCGACGACCATGCATGAGTCGTTTGATGGATGTGGATTAAGCACGAGAGATCTGCCAGGTTCGTAGAAAGTGGCAGTCTATTGTCTCTGCCTACCCCAATAGAAAATGGGCGTGAGATTATGTACGTATGTTTGTAATGTTAGGAAGGATATTAAACCCTTTATACGGAGAAGCATATCAGGAACAACACTTATTCCAAATAGATAAGAGTTTCGCAACCCAATCCAAGTTCCTAGTTAGGTATTTATCGGTCGATATCTAGCCAAGTGTATGATTTACGAGTCTTATCGACTTATGCAGCGATAACGCTTCTAATATCTACTGATAATGCCAATATGTTATGTTGACATGTCCAATACGAATACTAATGTCAATGTTTGATGCATTGTAAATTTAACTCATTTCTATATTATTATACCACCAGAACCATATTTTCACTAAACCCTACTCGATTTCATCAGGGCTCTTTAATAGTTTATCAAAAAATTCAAGTAAATACAGTCGGTACGCCGTTTTTCAAGTGATAATTCACTAATAAATTACACTAATTTAATATTAAGTAACTTGGCCCATCTTTCTGCTTGTTACTTTTTCACGGCTAAAACAGTGAACCAATCTAGATGTTTGTCAATACGATAGTTTACATCTTTAGGTAGGACAGAGGATACTTTTCATGCCAGAAAATAAACCAAGGGCATGAGAAATCCAAAATTCCTAAGGTTCCCGAGAACGGAGCTAGTAGAGCCATATTTTACTCGTATGGATATTACTTTAAAATCTCTCTCTCCGCTAAATCTAGATTTACACGAATTCCGCTATTTTATTTTATTTATTTATTAGATCCTCCAGTTGTTACATTATTTCTTACACTAACACTTAAGCCTAGAACAAACTTAATGCACTACTAATTATTGGTGGATACCGCATGCACAAAGAAGTACAGAGAAGTATTGTTATAAGAACGTGTTAATTTTTTTTTTATCTATAAACAAAAAAAAGTAACGATAATAAATGTTAACTTTATATTATTTGCATGATACAAAGTCTGTAACCTCTCACCGCAGAACAATAAATAAATCTTTCCTTATTAGTAGGACGTTGGTACGCATATAGAACTGTCATCGGACCCCGCGTCCGCAATTGAATATGATAGATCGTCCCATTGTAACGCTTCTAGGAGATAGATGGTGTAATAATGTAGAAAGCATCATGTATATTACTTTCTACAACGGAAGATACCACAACCTTATTCAATTGAGCTACATAAAAAAATAATTACAATTACGATCTGAGATAAAAAAAACATACCGTAGATATTTTTCTTTTGACATTATTATTATCATATTGGTTGCTTATTCGAATTTTGAAAAATAAGCGCACCGAATGATCAATAGTTTATTTGAATCAATGCATTGGAATTGAAGCCATTGATTGTTAGTAGTAAACAAAAACTTCCGTTACTTGCTTCGAATATTCTTGGAGCTGTAAAAAATCCTGAGAACTACATCACAGAAAGTATGAGAAGTTCGCGCTCATTCATGACAATGTTTTGGTGTCACTTAGGTATTGTTAACTTAGCCCAGCCTAGAGCGCATTTTTGAATTAAACTATGTTCTTGTCATTGAAATGAGTGTAATTACCAATAAGCTGAGTCTTATGACGCTGTCGTAAAAACAGACAGATCCTGCATAAATTCTTAAACCGATAATAAACAGATCCGGTTCAGCCTAGACCGGTTACACAGCCTCGATTAACATACAAGGAACCGAGGTTTAACGGCCAATTAATTAGAGCTAGCCGGCTGGGTGGAGTGACCTGGAGGAGCGGTCTTATTAGCCGAACACGTCAAGCGGACGATTTACGATGTCGTTTATATTCAAATTAGCGAAAGTTAATTCACCTTTAGTTTTGTATATTGTGTCACCGGACCTAAATATGTAAATGGATGATAATGAATGAATGATGGTGAATTAAACTGTCTTTAAAACAGCACTACTATTTAATTTGGCGTATGATGAAACGTTCTTGATAATTAAGAAAATAAATATGTATCAAATACGAAACGTTAACCTAATGAAATCAAATTAAGTATACCTTATGAATATTTTTGGTAATTATATAAAGTCTTCAAATACGTATACTTTTATGGAAGCATAATCCGCTGAGCTGAGAGAAAACAAGATTATGCAAACGGTATCAAAGGAATTAATTAAAACGACCTTTTCTAGGAGATATCTTTTTTATTGCTTTTTAATTTATATACTTAATAATAAATTTTGTGACTATGGTATGATTATATGAAGTAAAGCAACAGAATTAAGAGTAGTTATTGTCATAAAATCTACATTCGCCATTGAAACTTCAATTGAAAATCCAATAGATTTATTATGTCTACGAGAATAAACTGGTGTTATACGTCTTTTGTTATAGATTCATACATTATTTTATGACTGAGTGTGGGCGTAGTCTTGAACATTTTATAGCGTTAAGTCTAAGCAAGTGATTAATATTCCACCACGCATAACTGTACTGCAATATTTTACTGACATTTACTAATCTGCATAGTTGCCTCATCAATAATGCTCAACGCCTTTTGTCCACGAGAGGGAAGTTAAAGGTAGGTATTCCATTCCTGGAAATACCCACTTATCACCAATATTTTTGGGAGCCCTAAACGTGACAGGTGGTGAGCTTATCGCCGGACTGGGATGATACCATGTCCAGCATCAATTATGGGACTGGCGTCAGGCGTGTCTCCTCAAGATGTTTTCCTTCACCGTCGAGCTAGTTATAGAAATGCAAGCAAGTTTTAAAAAACTCTGCGGTACAGTCAGGAACTCGTGGAACTTGACACAATGGACTTTGTAACAATCTTATTACAATCGCTTTCGAGGTCAGACTCGCACTACAAGTGTAAAGCTTCATGTGCTCTCGACTGTAATGCCCTAGCCAGGATGCGGGCTCTTGAATCACAGCAGGGCAAAACAATAAATACAAATATCTCATGAACATGAACAATATCTCACAAAATGTTGCAACTTAATTTGACTTTGAGTGCCCTTGATCTTCTGACACGGCATCTGCACTGGAAAAACTTGTTGGTTTATTCATTTATCGTGTAGGCGACGGATAGTCTTGGAATTTAAAACATCTCCGTAAATAGAAGATTCAAAAACAAATAATACTTCAGCCTTGTAGTTTAGAGATCGTACTTAACGACACGTGACAACACTAAATAATCAACAAACAGTCACGACTACAGTTACAAAATGTTTTAATATCGTATGTGATGTTTACAAATCTTGAATAACACTAACGATTTATGTCACTCTAACATGTGCTCTAACTAAGTAATGCACCGTCAGGAATGTTATTGTAGCCTTTGCTAATGTGAGATCATGTGGCCAACTTCCACTGAACAGTACTAAGATAACCAGTGTTGTTTTGACTCACCGCGTGACCTTTGTTTTATTTTGTTTCGATACTCGAGCCGGGTACAGGTGGCTCTTTTGACGTTTATTTTTAGTAACACATTTATCTGTTGAGCGCTCTCATCTTTGGGAGCTCAACTTTTACTACTTTTACAACTTTTACTACTTATTACAGTAAGAGATATACCCAGGTATGTCGTACTTTTGTACTTGTTGAAGTACGATTTTGTATGGTATAGCATAGCATTACAAAGTCTCATGAATACACAAAACAAATAAGTTATTTCAACAGCTGTATAAGGTTCACATGAATATTTAAAATAACGTAGTAATTAATGTCATTGTTGTATACGTTCCTTGCGCAGAAATCATGATCAAAGGTCAGCGATATAATGATTATCAGCTACCACGGCAGAATTCCTAAACGTACAAACACAACAAAATATTCACGATTATATTTCAACGTAGTAGCATTATAAAGAACCGCAGACTGGTAACTTTCCTCCCCCTGTTATAAGAACGGGCCGAGGAAACAGCATTAAAAGTTTCACGTTTCTCTCTGGAAGTTAGTTAGGAGCTATTGCGGGTAGTATCTGACTAAACTGAGATTTATAAACGTTTACTTTCACAACTGGCTGTAATGATTCGTTTGATTGGAAAACTTAGTTAGTTGTTCGAGAGCTTAGTATTGATAAGAACAAACCTCCAAATCAGAACTCATAACACAATCAGGCTTACAGAGCTTAAAGTGAAACATGATTAATTATGAACTAATGTCGTATAAATAACTGTAATACATCTTCCTAATATCAATACTCCATTATAGAAACACGCAAGCTAATGGTGTGATGTGTCATAGCTATCTTTACGAGAGTAAATTGCGTGTAGCTAATGGCTTACATGTTCATGGAACGTAAACATTCGCTGTGAATGTAAACACAGTCGTGTTTGGTAACAGAAAGTCAGCTCGCACGTCAAAGAATACGATCCACGTTGTAGCAAGTTGGCTATCTCACGCCACTCTGACCTTTCGTCGGTTTCACACTAAACATGCAACAGTAACTATAATTTCTTCTCACTCTGACCCGCTGTAATTCCACATTTTAGAAAAACTGAACGCATTACATCAATCTCAAGGGATTTCGGCCCCACCAATACAAAAAGGAAGAATTGTTTACATTTTTTCTTTAACCTAAAAAAAACAGGTACATATACGGTCCCGCATTTGAGAAGAATGCCCATTTCCAAAGAATTAAAGGGCGATTTTTTGTTACTCCGCAAAAAGCTATGCTTTCTGCTCGAAATGCTTTTGTGAGACGTAATTATAATAATAATTTTGGGAACTTCTTTTGTTGGCGAAGGGGAGTTTTTCTAAGCGGGTAACGACCACGGCAGGTGGTACATAAGTTGTCTGATAAATAAATTCCAACAAAAAATGTGCAACAAAAACTGGTCGAGGCGAGGACGGCCCGCCAATGTCAAATAAAGGTCGTACGAACATCCATTACAAGTAGGTAGTCGGCGATTAAATAGTAAAACATAAAAGTAGGCGCTGAACATATTGTGTCAAGGAAAACACAGCTCTTTCAATTAGCATAAATTAATTTGTATGCTGAGAAGCAACCGCATGGAAGTTTTAAATACACGCCATTTCAACTATCATTGGTACAATGGAATCATTATCACCCACAACAAGGACTGATATAAACTGCAGTGATTTAATTAAGTAGTAAATAATATCTATGAAGAATAAATTAATAGTCGTGACCTTATTCGTTAAGCTGAACTAATCGTATATAGTCGAGTGTTACATTTTACTCGTAAGTTCGTAACATAGTGCTACATGTTGGTAAATAAGATTAACTACCACATCGGTTAATGTGTTTAATGTGCTCCTCGTGTAACAAAATTTGGAATACCGAGATCACTATCATAGACATAACTCCAATTTTACGCTACGTATGTCGGAGAACACGTATTCTACACGCGATAAAGTTTAAAGGCCCCATCTTTGCATTCATCCGGCTGGGCCCATTAATATAATGAAGCCACAGCGCCAGCGCATCACGTTTCTAGCCGTGCCCCACGTCCGCATGTTCTACAAAAGGAATGTTCAGTATTATTATTACGATGAAAAAAGCTGACACCATATTTTTTACGCGGCATCCAGGTAGCGCAACAAAAAGCTGAGCGGGGGAGCGGCGGGCAAACCGGTCCAGTAAAAAATAAAAAGCTTTGTAAAGGCAAAGGCATAAATCATGCGGACTCACGACCACGACCGGTTCGGTGCGTGGTCTCGCTCGTCTTGACTCTGCACGCCTAATGAGCCTTCAATCAAGGTCGACTGTGAAACGTCGCTGCCGCTAAATTGTTGCCTGTTTTATAATACTCTTTATAACTTTTTGTATCGTCAATTACGCTCGCTCGTTCAAGCTGCATTATCTTTATTTTTTAAATGAACTAGTTCGTTTCCTGTAATTACAATAATAATAGAACGAAGTAAATTAATTAAATTGTAATGTAAATGTTTATGTAACTATTTGGAACTTATAAGAAGGCAAATAATGACGATTAAAGGGAAGATGTTAACTCTAAAATCTGCTAATCAGAGGCCATATTGAAGATAAATATCAGTTTTTAAGGTCTAGAATTCTACAGGAGTTAATAATGAAAGCAGCAATGCGTAGTAGCCAGCCATTGTGTGAGGCTGAAAACAAACATTTCTCATTAGGCGAGTAGCGCGAACTGCTATTGTTCTCCGAGAGGACATAACGGACCGTGTCGGATTTAGGTACGTCAACGCCGACCGACGACCTCACGGTGGAATTTGGAACGATGCAGGGACCACATTTTCAAGAAATTTGCCCAAACTGCATGAATCTTAAGCAGTCATTTTTTTCCCATCAAGTTTAACAAGAAAATTATACACACAAGTGTTATTCCATGTTTTTTTATATGCCTTGTTAACTCAGTTCAATAGAGTATTCCAGTAATTTTAAATAATTATACCTGTTTTCATGAACAGACAAAAATTACCTTTCCATTGTTTTAGATTTGCTTAGGTAAAACATATATCAATTACATCATACATCGATTAATTATTAAACTACTCTGTGTTTTATTACATACTTCCATAAATTCAACAAAAAGTAATTTACAACTTAGATTAGCAACATATATTATGTAATTTTATCTACGAGTATCTGCCTCCGGACAGAACGTTAACGAGTGGAGTGGAACGGAGGGTCAACGTCCGGCAGACCTCGGACCAATTCGCGACATGAGATTGAATAATAAGTTGATTGCGAACAACCAAGGCCGGCAACCATTCTACGCAGAACCGCACGGCATCCATTTTGCGAGTGTTGCGGCTGTAACCGCTTGCACCATCTCAACACTACAATTCAATATTTATTTCCTATATGACCCAATTTTCCTTTCCATACCTTTCGGACCTATATCATCATAAAGGTGTTTGCAAGAGGTGTTTCTAAATCCAAATCATGTTCTTACAGGTACCTAGTATGTTGTAGGTCAACACAAATTCTTATAAACAACGTGTAAGTATAAAACGTATCTACAACAAAACTTGGATATTAAAATGACTGTATTTGCATTTTTATTGCCTCGTTCTAACCACAAAAGGTTATATTTTAATTCTCTCGGTATGTATTAGCAGCCGTAAATAGGTTTATACAGAAGATGTTGTTTTTATCACAGCAATCAAACCAACAACATGAGTGGAAATATGCTAATGATGGCTCGGAACTCGTAATTATAAATAAAGATTCGTATTATATGACATAATAACGAGATTATTATGATAATTAATCTGCACTTTGTCATGCTAGATCGTCGGCCATTAATAGAAGGTTACGTAAGTCCGTCTGGCTGTAGAAGAATAGGCATGCTTTAATTATCAGATGGTATTGCAATAGCTGCAATTAAAATAAACGCAGCGTGGGGTTACCATGCCGTTGAGCCATGCCAGCCGTAATTATTGGCCATTAAGACGCGAGAAAAACTTCGATCAATAAATCATTATTGCAAATCATTAGTATTTCAAAATTATTATCTTTAAACGGTACTTTACTCTGCTGCTTGTTGCATGTAAGTCAATGTTGTGCTTATTGATATTTACTGCAGTTGTTTCGGGAACGTCAGCTTAGTTTGAAACAATGTTTCTATCAAAAGTGGCCTTAGCGAATAATTCTAACCTCAAATATAAATTGCCTTTGCAATAGTTGCGTTGGTCAATCGTGCGTGACAAGATTCAAAGAAAGATCATTGTTAGTAATTGACTAATTACAGCTCGATTTTCGTTTACAAAAACACCGATTTATATCAGAATTACAGGCTTAGTATCCGTGTCGGATAATATGAGCGGGCGCATCATTATCTCGTGACTGCAGGATTGCGTGTCCACAACATCCACAATCGTTTATTGTTTATCGTCTTGGAAAATCGCGATTCGACTCGACGACGCGGGCCTAGTTCCCGTTGCGAGGCCGTTGTCCCCATTGCAAGTGATACTCTGCGTAATTTTATTCGAATTCAGTATTTATAAAAGCCAGTTTACGACAGATTGATGGGAATCTACACTTACAATAAAATTGTAACTGCACAATGTTTGTTCTAGCAGATGTTAAAGAAAACTTTATGATTAACATGATTTTTGTTTTTCTGTCTGTCGATATGTTTGTACGCGCAGTATTGCGCCAAAGTAGATGCGGTTTTCACAGTTTTATTGTTTCCGGTCTAACTAAATATCTGGTACATGTTTCATCTTGCTACGCCGCGCCGTCTTAAAACCGATTTATTTATCTAGCCAGAATATTTTTTGAATTGAGTCGGTAGGGGGACAAAGTCGCTAGCAAAAGCTAGTTAAAAATAAAATTAGGTATTTCCGTTCGCGGCAAGATTTATGGTTGAGGGATTAGTTTGGCGAGTTTATTGACCACGACCTAAATTGCTACTGGTATTCAAATACAACCACGTGACGTTCAGTGTTTCGTAATATCCCGAAGCATTAGAATATAAATTTATTTTTACTTACAAATAACCGGTTTGTTGATAGCTAACAAGTGTCAATTGGAGAATAACTCATTTGATAGCGTTGAATTGACGACGACGCATATACAATTCATCAACATTGAATTTCACAACAATGCTGAAGAGGGTTATTCTTGTGTCAATAAAGTACCTATTGTAATTCTGCCAGTTCATGTGTCAAACAGATGCGTAAATACGTTTGCTGCAATTTAGTATAATTAAAATTTATTCTAAGCGGTATCACATTTCTTGGCTGTAAATATTAAATACGTACTACCATAAATGTACTCACTCAAATGTAATTAGCAAATAAAGAATTAAATTTACATAATTAACGGCTAGGTAATATTGAAAATAATGTTATTCTATATGACAGCTGGCAAAAGAAATTTGGCTGTTGTTTTAATATATCTGGGGGCACGGCAGTGCCCCAGCTAAGTCGAGCAATTATACTGACCCGACAGACGTTGTCCTGTAAGATTTCCATAGAAAAGGCACTTTCAGTTTTTGCAGAATTTTCCAATTTTAATGGCAACTTATATTTTTTTTTATTTCCCTTCAAATCGAACCTTTACAAGAATAGACAAATAGATACAGTAATTCTGAAGGATTATCGACATCTTACGCATTCCTCTAAAGAAACTCGAATAATCGCTATGACTATTCAATACGAATGATTCAAAAGATCAAAGCAACAAGACAATGATGTAACACTGCAATCGTTAAGCACATCCATAACGGTAAAGTTATTTATTCACTAGTGCACAAAAGGCCATGAGCGTCAATCAACGCAACGATCAATTTAAATGCGCCCGCGCACCGGCCATGACGTAACCGGCCGCCATCTTGGAAACTAGTCTGGCGTTTGACCTGCCTTTCCAAGAGTGGAACAAATAAAACCAAGAAATGTGTGTTTCGTTTCATAATTAGCTTTTCTTTAATGCTGGCATTTGCTATTTAGATTCCAAGATAAATAATACAAAATAAGAAGCTGATAAGTAGTTCTATGACGAGGCTTTTAAAAGTTTATGTAAATAAATAAGTCTGTATATGTACGCAAAACTCTGATACGTTTATTGGACTACATATACTTCTATGCGCATGGAATTTTAATCAATAAGAGCGAATAGTTAGAACTGATGTAACTACAGAAACAATTCTAAATAGCCCTATCAACTTGATTAATTAAACATTTGAAACAGGCTACATTCCATTTAAAACAGTGACCCATTCGAAGGGAATTCCAAATAAACCAAAACTACTACGCCTTTAGCGTAAGGCATCGCAACTGAACAGGTTCTACGAAAGGGTTGTGATAAATTCTTCTAGGAACCGATTAAGATTCGACAGCAAAATTCCTTTTATGGGTACCATGAATCTTCCCATCTACAGCGATTAGAGAGAGATGAATGTATGTAAGAGATTATCCAGATAGGGCCTGCTCGCCCTACCGCGTATTTATGGTGCTGGCTCTCGAACCGGTTTGAGGCAGTTTGGACCGGCTCCACTTCAGAGGGCAAATAGAAGTCATAACGGATAGTAACCATTCGAGTGATAATTGTGTGAAGAATGCATTTGCATTAGACTGTGAGAAATTCTCGTCTGCGGTCGTGACTGCTCGTCATTGGTAGATTTGAGCGCGAAATAGAATCTTAGGTCCCCAATGACGTAATTTGAAAATGTTTTACATACCGCATTTATAAGGAAAGTGGAATTGTGCTTTCGGGCAGGATTAAATATATTTTTGAAATATGTATATTTTGAAAAAACCAATTGGCATATTCAAATCAATTAAGTAAACCTTTTATGTCGAGGACTACTATACTATACAAACAATAAATTAATGACATAATTATTCATGTTATTCCGTAAACCCACTTTCTACTCGTATAGGTAATAGAATAATAACATTTCCACTAAATCCTATTAAAAGTCTTGTAGGTACAATGAAATTACAGAAGGGTATGACAATTTATAATCTCTTTGGGTGATAGATTTCATCGGCACTGAGCACGCCTTTGTTTCCTTTGAAAACCTGTTCCACGTAGAAACAGAAACCTTTTCAATAACCTGATAAATCAAGTACTTCATGGCCGTTGAATAAATTTTAAGAGGAAAAGATAAAGACAGCCGTGTGTGTATATAACCTTCTGTAGAGCTATTACGACGGTAATCGAGATAGACTGCTGTCATGTGTGAAGGAGACAGAAACTCCACAGTAGTTCAAGTAACGGTAAACCGGGGTGAAAGTACACGTAACGTTGAGTCAAGTGTGCAGTTGTTGCAGCTGATAATAAAGCCTTAAATTTAATTGCTATCAGCTACATTATTAAAATAAAAAAATACGAGGCCATTGGTATACCAACAAAATTGCGATAAAAAAAAGACGTGTGGCACTCGGGGACTGCCGCGGTAAAGCTATTGCATAGCATTTTGTATCAACAAGACTGCCGAAAGAAACGGGTTGTTCCCAGTCCGCCGATCGGAACTCCGATTGGTAGGGACGAGTGGGAATATTTTTTCCCACTGCTCCGATTGTTTTTATGTTGTTTCAATAACCCCTTTTTTCGCCAAAAGTACAGTCACCAATAAAATAATAAAGTTGACTGTCTTGGTTGGTCTGACTATTTCATTTCATTTCATTCGATTCGATTCGATTCGATTCGATTCGATTCGACTCGACTCGACTCGACTTTCGACTTTCGACTTTCGACTTTCGACTTTCGACTTTCGACTTTCGACTTTCGACTTCGACTTCGAGTTCGACTTCGACTTCGACTTCGACTTCGACTTACTTTACTTTACTTTACTTTACTTTACTTTACTTCACTTTATTTTATTTTATACAATGCACGGCCTTTAAGCCACACCTCCGTGCCCGTCGGAGTGGGGAGAGCGTGAGGTTTTTTCGTTACGGAATTTCTGGATTCGGTCCCCGCGCTCAAGGCCCGCGATAGAAGCTATGCAATAGCTTAAAAATAACAGAATCAGTTAAAATATACTGGTGTGACTTTGTTTAAAGAATTTATTAATAAAATACAGGAAAAACTAGTTTCGTAACGTGTCGATTGCGGCTTTAATAATATCGCGGAGTTATTCTACAGGCCAAACACGCTCATGCCCGCACCCAACGCTGGCAGCGGTCGAAAATATGCAAATTTGTGTTTATGCAGAGACCCGAGGACGGAAACGGTACTGCCGGCCATTTGCAATTCCACAACGATATTGTATAAAATGGAGTCGACGCTATGAATAAATAAATAGAATAGATCGTGCGGATTCGCGTCGCGTTCACGGCCGCGTTCCCATCGGGCATTGTTCTTTACGTAAGGTGGACGTGACGCGGACGCGGCGGGCGCCGCTGCTTACGCAGGTGCCGAGATAGTTTTCACCGTGTCGATTTCCCTCGGCCATTGTTCTAGTAATCTTTCGACAAATCATTAGCGTAATTAAATTGTAACAAAGGTGTGAAAAATTAGAGCAGTATGCAAATAGATAAAAAGTTCAAACAATAATCAGGTGCCCAAAACCATGCCATCGCTTAACAACTTATTGTAAATAGGTGTTTAAAATTAATAATTACAGAGGTATGGTTGGGCACCTGCTGTCCTATTGTCTATTTACAGCCCTTATAGCAATCGGCTTATGGTTAACATACATTGCTTCTTACGTAAATCTGTTATTACCGCCAGTGTATGTACAGCAAACTGGCCGTGTATAAATGTCAAAAAAGACAATTTTAAATAGACAATAAGACCCCCGATTATTCTAATAACGGTCGTTTTATTAATCCTTTATTTAAATTATGACACAGAGGTTAGTAATACATAGGTACTTAACCAGTACCTCTATACGATCACTTAAGAAGAAAAGCTAGATGAAGAGTAGGTACCCGAAACCGATGACCACAAATGAGACATGATGAATGTGTATGAATCGAGCCTTCTATCCTATATACGAGAAAAAGGCGTGAAAATATGCATGTTTACATTGAGAAATAGCAGACAGAAAGAACATAATCAGGTCAAATCCTATTCGACGCGGCGGCATCGCGCCAAATACATATTTGTGTCAAAAATAAAAGGTCTCGGAGGGTCGCGCTCCATTACGCCTGGCCATCGTAAATCTTGAATAACGGTTTTATTCAACACGAAAACGGCATTTGCCCTGTCTATTGCTAGATCTGAAAATGTTACAGTAACAATAACCCTTATTTTTTCACTAGTCGGCTTCACCCTCTTTCGCCCTCGGGCTTTCGGGACCGCTTGCAAATTATAAAGCTTTATCCAGCAGTTTTTTGGTGACCATGGCGTTATTCGATTATTCAAACTATCTGGTTTGTAGAACAATAGTTACTAGATGAAAATTACTCGCATTAGAAGTAGGTACCTGGTACATATTTCTATATTTAAAAGGTCAATAATTAAAATATTGTCGTTTTAAATTAACAATAAAGAAACACTACAGACTTTTCATCTCGCCTTTATTTTCCATTTAAGAAACATGCCAAATAAATAATTGTATTCATAAACAAAAGCCGATCAAATCCACCTTGACCTAAAATATCTTGCCCGCATATTATGCGAAACAAGAATGTGCCCCATAAATAAATAAATCTGCAAACACAAGGCTTAATAACGACAGCTCAATAGAGGAAAGCGAGCGAGACACGCTTTTCATCTAATTAAGCCGGTGCGATTCACGCGCGCGATCGCGTGTGTCACTGACCTTCGCATAATTGCAGCCGGATGCGCCGCCATGCGTTCTGTGTACTTTATTTTACTGTGAAAATATAACCTGTGACACGGCCCCATTTCTCACAGCCTTCTTGCAAAACAAAGAATAAGACATATGATTTATGCGCTGTAACTGAAATTTGAGTCAGGTGGGCGTTATTACTGAAGCAAAGATTGGGGTGACGGGTGCATTCCTGCACGAATTCGTAAGGCCACCCCCGAAAACGTGTCATGACTCCCCGATGTCCCCCACGCTCGGAGGGTGAGTTGCGTGCCTCCGCCCGTTCCGTCGGCATGCAAATTTAATGTTGTTATTTTTATTCTGACTTTACAAGGGCAGTGGGGGAAGTAAAGTATGATAAAAGGGCATAACGTGTATAAAAATGGGCGCTGTTTCCTAAACACGTACAATATTTACATGAAATTTTGAAGTTATCTTTTAGAGCGCTTTATTAACGAGTCGGGCGTTGGGGAATTTCTTCTCACACATTTTTTTGAGAAACCGTGAAAAATATTGTTGCTTACAAAGTGCTACTTGCTGTAGTTTCGAGATAACTTCGACAAGGATCTACTACAGAACACGTCGACGATGCGTTCCTTTGTCTATCAACGTCGCAAACAATACAGGAGCACTTTGTAGTTAGAAGCTACTTGGATGCTTTCAGAAAATATCTTTACTAGTTTAGGTGCACTAGCGTGTGTGTAGCCAATTTCTGCCGGCATTTAACGGTAAATATGTAAAATTATGCAAACTACACGAACACGAGGCGAGTTTGCACGCAAAATTTGTGACATGCCCGTTGCCAGAACTCAGATTACTATATAATAAAAACGTATAAAACCACGAAATTTTAGATTGTCATACTAGAAATAAAAAAACGGATCTACCTTCATCCTAATAAATAAAGACTACTACTGAAGCATTGAACCATTAATGAAATCCTCATCACTCTACTCAATTACATTACTACATCAAATAGCAATTACATATCACGAATAAATAACATTATATACTGTGTAAATGTGTGCTATAATTGGATCCTGAACAGAGTTCAACAAACATGGACGTAATGGCGTCATGCCGAAACCAATTAAAATCAAATTGTTGGATAAACAAGCTGTGCCAGAGACCGAAAGCACCCGAAGGCTTACCCAATATCCGAATTCCGTTCAACTGCCGGCACTGACACAAAGGACTGTCGCTTTGTGAGCAAACTGTACATGTGTACATTAACCATACAGGCCGGTGAAAGCTTTGATAACGTCAATGGGTAGAATTTCTAGACTGCTTCCTCCTTCACTACCACTAACACACCTATACCTACTTGTGATCTCTTTAGAGGTAAGTAATCAATACTCCTTCCTTTGTTCAACATTTAAATACAGAAGTCTTGATAGTATAAGATTTTTAGTAAACGATTTTATCATAATACTTGCGGATGACCAGCGGCGTTACCCTCGTTGTATCTTCCTACTGTTTTTACCTATGTTTTTGTACCTACTGTTGTTGTTCCTGTGGCAAATAAATACTTTATTATTATTATCCGTTTTATTCCCGTTTTTAAGGAAACTTTGAGTAAAATTTTATTCTAGACTCATCTTTTTCGGCTGTGCGTTAATTGATCAGCCAGTCAGTCTCTTCTTTTATAATTAAAATATATAAATTACATTACCATATGTTTTATATTTCTTATGTGTACCAAATTTCTGATCGTTAGGATAATCAGGAGTTCAAACTCGATTACAAGATTTAGTTTTAAGTCAAGCGGCAGCTGTAAGAACCGTCTACATTTCGCTTACAATATTACAACGCCAAACTTATTTGCTAATAAAAAACTTATGTATACTTTCTTCTGAATTAAACAATTTAAAGTTATTTAAGGGAAATTCATCGTGACCCAAATCTCCCACAAAATACTTTATAAAAACCTATAATGTTTACCGAAAGGAAGTTGCCAGCTAAAGCAGTCGCCAACCTTGGAAGCCTGACTAGTTCCGAATTCAAAAGTTGTTCCGAGTTAGGCGGTCGCGGAAAATTCGTCGAAAGTGACCGAACTTCGAGACGAACAACAATGTGAACCAAGTTGGAACGATCCGAACAATATTTGTTTCGAACCCACCGCGCCAGAAACTTCTGAATAACAAGTTCGAAGCCAATATAAAGTTTGCTGCTCTGAATAATAATACTTGGGTTGATCTTAGAGGTTCTCTGATCTAATATTTTGTTCAATAATATCCTTGCGTAATTTACTCGTACTACTTCCTATAAGTCTGATAGAAAAAGTAAAATTGAAGCTACATTCAAAAATAATACGTTTAGAAAGCACAAACCCGCGTGAACTCATTTCTGAATTTATGCAAAACCGTCGTCGACTCGTTTACTGCGTTTACAATATGAGATGGTAAATTTCAGCTCTTTATTATGTTAATACGTTAGCCCCCATAGCCACAAAATTTAAAACAGTTTGAATTATTCACGGAATAATCTGAAGCTGCCTCATTCACAATAATAAGATGTTTAAATATGTATGATATTATGTTACAAGATACTCGCTGATGTAAGGTTTTTAACATAGTTTGAATCAACACAGTAATATTCGCTTAAACGAGTGTGCGATAATAACTACAGCAAACTTTGATATCACATGAAAACATGCATGCAGTCAGAACGCGTTGTATCTTCAACAGTTGCATTGCGAAAGAATACTGCGTCACTCACAGTGATTTATACGACACGTACATTTCACATCTCTCTTCCTGACCCCCTCCACCCTCCGGGAGAGCAGGAGTCCTGTGACGTCATAATGCTGTCATGAACAGCTATCGTGCGAAATGAAAACACGTTTTATCAGCCTTCATACGGTCACGTTGTATCTGCTATAGTATTTGAAATTGTATAAAACAAAATACATAAAGTTTTGTTGCTATCCAAAGGTACTTCAAATATTCCGAATGTAATCATAAGAATCCGATAAGTAATATCGTATTAAACCTAAAATATAATTCCATCATGTGCGAATGAAACTAGCAATCAGCTCTTATTGAATACTGAACGGAATTTTCCAATTGCAATCCTGGTCGAGCTAATTCCATGGGAAGTGGCACCGTGGAACGAAGCGGTTTACTTCATTAGACTAATGCCGCTTGCGGCTCCCGAATGCAACCAATTACGGTGAAACCAGTACTTAGGGCTCGCATATCGAATGGAATGGAGGGACCGAATACTTGATTTACCGTTTACCATACCAATATCATTTCAATCTCAGAATCCCTATTCCCTTAGACATTGGAAAAGAAAATTATATAGGTAAGTACTTGCCAAAAGATGTAAAAGAATCTGAGAACAAAGCCTTGAAAATGCCTTTTTTTAAACCAATTAAAGCAAGAAGATAGGCCATTATAAAAATTTATCACACTGTAGGACACGAAAAGTTTTAAAAATGTCTATTAATAACAAAGGAAGCCTGTGTGAAAATATTAAATTCTTCAACATAATGTTATCTAAAGTAATATTCTGCAAGACTCTCACAATAAAACAGCCTGCCAGACAAAGGAATAACGCAGCTATTTTCAATTTATGTTGAAAACGACGTAGAATATTTATACAAAG
The DNA here is from genome assembly GCA_963855545.1 of Ethmia dodecea. Taxonomy (NCBI): domain Eukaryota; kingdom Metazoa; phylum Arthropoda; class Insecta; order Lepidoptera; family Depressariidae; genus Ethmia; species Ethmia dodecea. Next base: position 5,294,021 of record OY979448.1, read on the forward strand.
GAAATTAAGAATATGAACTTCTTCAAAGACCATTATTGCAGATGCCTTGTTTCTACTAAAATAGAGAATATCTGAATTGTTGAAGGTGATTTTAGTGCTGAAATGTCAAAGTGAATTGATTACCGACTTAATTAACCTTTGACAAAATTCCCTCTCCCAAAAGCAGTACAAATTGCTAACAATTCATCGGAAATCTGGTCACTAACAGACGAGTGGAGTAAAACAACTGCACATTCGACACACCTGAATGCTTTAGATCCTATCCTATTACGGCCCGAGCTCGGATAGTTCCCCGGGGAGGCTTTGTAAGTGCTGTTACGTATAATGCTCACTGCTATAAGCTGTAACGTTCTACTAAGTCTACGTAGCCTTTACAAATGTTTCACGCAAATACATTGTAGGAATAAAAATTAAATAAGAAAAGAAAAAACTAATCTGACACTTACAGTTACAGACACTTTAGTTAAATTAATACTTTGGTAGGTACATAATTAATAAACAATAAAAAATTGTTTTAAGAAGCAGTACTCCGAGTAACATAGTTATAGTGACACTTAAACAAATCTAGAATAATGTAAGTAAATATGTAAAAATGTATCTAATGTAAAGAGCCAAAAGTCTAAATTAAAAAAGTTCTGTAAAGTGTATCTCTAATGATATCCTATCAAGCAGCAGCCTACTATGAGCGATCTGTTACAATAGGTAATCCTATATTTTCCCGATTACGCGGCTTGACCGTACAACACTAATTACCTGGTGGTTGAGGCGGTGGATCGATTTGTGTGATCTGCCCGTTGCTCCTCAAAGCACCTTTCTTCCTACCGCCGGTGGTAGCTGGACTTTTCGTACTCTCGCGATCAACCCTCTGGAACAATAACATTACTATATAAAAACAATTATTAATCAAAAGTTTCAATAGCATAACTCGATTTACTTTTCGAGAAAACATAGGTACGTATTCACGCTTCTCTAAATTTGGGCATCGTTACGCTGTCTCATTTAAAAGTAATTTGGGTCAATGACTAATCTTCAACGCTCGTACCGATCGAATAATCAGCGAACTTAAACCGATGCATAGGAGTAAAAAAAAACCGGAGATATTAAATCAAATGCAAGCGTTTGGATTACTGACATCACAAAGCGCTTTTTAGAATGGAATCATTCAGTCGTGAAGGAGCAATCCACTTATTTCGGCTGACGGGCGGCCGATCCCGAGTCGGAATTACGCCGAGTCATGGCTCACGCTGGCTCGAGCTGACTCATGCCGGACTGAGAACATGCCGAGTAGCGCCGACTCAGCGGCGCACGGCGCACCTCGCCAGCGCTTATTGCTCTGACTTGCCGGAACCTCCTTCTCACTGTTATGCACTGTGATTGATATTCGATAATGATAAACTTTACCGTTGGCCTTTTCTTTATTTTCGTCAGCAACAAATGCCATATTCACAAATACCATTACGAAGTAACATTTAAGAAATTATCCCAATGTAAGCAAATCTACCTTTTATTACAATAGTACACGAAATAAATACCTATTGAAATAAGTGTTGTCAATCGACAAACGAAACACGAGGTTGAATAAGAACCTACGAGCCTAAACCCGCTGACGTGTTGGTGCTCCGGAAAAAAAATTCACGCACCAATTTTAAACCCTACAAAGGATTTTTAATATAATAATAAAAAAAAGAGGAAAGATTTGTATCTTTGTAACGAATAAACTCAAAAAGTACCTACTGGACCGATTTTCAAAATTCTTTTACCAATGGAAAGCTTAGTTTTCTAGGATTAACATAGGCTTCTTGTTCCTGCCGGAACGGGACTTACGCGGGTGTAATCACGTGGAACAGTTAGTAACTAATAAAATAATTCGAACGTCATACGTATCGGACAGTAGCATAGTGGTGAAATGATGAAACTATCTGCACATGTTTTGGGTAATCACCTTGCAATGAATTCCTTCTGTACACGTACTAATTGATTTAGTATCAAAATGTTAGCTCAGCTGACCCAATACTTGTAATAATATTATTGAGAGTGCGAAAGAAACTCGGCTTTGTTTAAATGGAGGACCTAGTGGGAGTTTCTCCCTTTTTGGGGAGTAAATTAGGGTGTGGGGAGCCGATGTCGGGCGAGACTGAACTGTTTATGTGCACAGCGAACACTATGCTTTGACAGCGCGCTGCGTCATCGGAAAATTGTGAAAACACCTAACATGTTTAAATAGATTGAGAATATAAATTGGAATTCTGTTTTGTGAAAAATAAATTGGACGCCAAATAGACCGACAGATCAATTACGGTATATTGCAAAAACAATCGTATTACAAATATAGAAACATAATTGAAGCAATCAAGGAAAGTGAAAGTATATACTTTTAATTACGAAATTACTTTATTGACACGAAATTTGCTCGGATAAAGTAAATATATTTGGAAACGTTACAGAAACCCTTATTTTACGAAGCTTTGCTTGCCAAACTGAACCAAACAACGTGTTTGTCGGAACTTTTTGAATGAATAGAAAGTTTAAAATGTTAATTATAACTTTTGGATTCGTATTGCACGAGGGATAGGGAAAGTTGAGAGTCATTTCGTCAGCTTTGTTGTTTGATTAAGACTTGGCTATTGTTTTGTAATTAATGGATGACATCATAATAATAGTAAAACGCCTAAAACTTATTTAAAAAACCATTACAGTGATTATACAACATTAAAACTGTTTCATATACTTTGATAGCTGTTATGAAATTGATATAAAATTGTTTGGAAATCAATATTTTGTGATTGCCAATTTCTGCTTTTAAGATAAGAGATTTAAAGTTAATTACTGCATTAACACTAATAAAAATCATATAAGCTTCTACCGTGGAAGTGGAAACCACTCGGAGTTAAAAGTATCAATCTCTTGCTATTATGTCTCCAAGTCTACACATCAGAAAGCCGTAAACACACAAATCTTAGACCGAGTGAAAGTGAAATGTTCTACGGAGAAAGTGGGCCTCATGACTGACCTACGCAATGCGACTCGCGAAGTGGGCCACGGTTGTCTTGCACAACCATTTGCATGTCATCTAGTTCTAACTGCCTATTCTTTTCCTGCACATTTGCAATCTTATCAGTTTAAATGGCGGTCAGTTCTCAATTGGAATTACCCATCCACAACTTGAGTGCACTTATTAGATTTGCATCACTGCTATCATTTAAATCCCGAGGGAAATCATAAAATAAATTCAGCGTTCGCAGTTGTCCAACTTCTTCTGTATTTAAATAATATTTATCTAACACCTCTATCCGAAGCATTTTATCTGACAAGTTCTGGATTAAATCTTAAAAATTATTATACATTAAGGTCACGAATAAAATACATTTTATGTCCTATCACTTCGCATAAAAGCGGACGATCCATTTTATGTCGCATTACCCTTTGCCGTGTCATTCACCCTAGGGGGTAATGGGACCCTTTACTTTACCCCTTTATCGTGTAAGTACTCTGCGCGTGACAGATCAAAAATGGTCAACATTATCATCTTTCTCAACGTGACTTGCGAACAGTTATCTTGCATTAATATTAACTTCCGTCTAACATTCATCTATATCTATATCTATACATATAATAAAACTCTAAAGGGGCCGTGTCTGTACATGAAATATTTTTTGAAAATTTTAATAGTAGTGTATGTAGTTATCGATATAGATACCGAAACACCAATTTTTGGAATTTTTGTCTGTCTGTCTGTCTGTCTGTCTGTCTGTCTGGTTGTGCACGCATCACTCAAAAACTACTGGACGGATTTTGATGAAATTTGGTATGAAGATAACTGAGTACCCGGGTCAACATCTAGGGTACTTTTTATTCCAGAAAAATATCTTATTCCCACGGGAAAATATAATAACTGGGTAAAAAGAGAAATACGTACTATTCCGAAACGATAACACCTAGAAACTTGACATATGGTTTGTAGGGTGTCTCATATATCGTAGCCAACCACTATGAAGGGATTTTTGGAAATTCCCACGGGAACGGGAATAAAATGGATGCACCCAGGCAACGTCGCTATGGGAACCCGCTATTTAAAATATGGTGTGTAGGTGGCTTACATGTCGTAGGCAACCACTATAAAGGGATTTTTGGAAATTCCCACGGGAACGGGAATAAACTGGATTGAGGAATGATTATATTTTTTGTTTGTTTGTATTGAAAAGGCTCCGATACCTACCACCGGCTTCTTTAATCTTTTACCAGTGGAAAACGTACTTTTCTGGGAGTAACATATAATTTTCCCACAGGAACAGGCCTAAACCACAAACCTGATTTTGAAAATTCTTTCACCAATTTAAAGCTACATTATCAGGGAGTAACAAAGCCTATATTTTATTCCCGTATTTCCACGGGAACGGGAACTACGCGGGTGAAACCGCGGGGCGCTGCTAGTAATTTATAAAACACATGTAATCAGATTAAAAAGGTTTGGATGTTTAAATCTATCTCTTCTTTCTTCCTCAATTTTCCTATAAAATAATACAACATCGTCCCAAGTCCCAACCATCGTTTCTTAGTGTAAGGCTAATTCAATTTGATCGTTTTAATAAGCTTCTTATTATCAGCTAAAATAAACAAGCCTTTATCAATTATACTAACATACCTGCTTAAATTACAGAAAAAAAAATCGAAAATATTGATTCTTTTTAAGATAACCACTGAGAAGATTCCACCATAAAAAGACTTCTTGTTTCCTGGAACTCGGGCACTCGAGTTGCGAAACAGCAGTTATATGAGATACGTAACAACGTGCGGGATAATACAGAAGTTTGGAAGCAATTAACAGCAGACTATAGTCCGTACTCTAAAACGAATTCGACATGCCAGTCTAATGGCCCCACTACGAATGGAACTAGACTCGGTCGACAAAGTTTGTGTTCGAAAACATTAAAGTGATGCTAAAACCAATTTATTGTTAGAATGAGAGAGTGTATTGAACAGATTACAGTTTAGTAATTAGTATGCCTACAACTATCAATAAATGATTATGATTATGATTATTATGCGCATTATGAGCGTACTGTTTTAACATGAAGTTTAGTTGATTTAAAAGTTGCATGAATAACGATAAGCTGAGTAAAATCCTCTCACAGATAAGCACAGATGATTCCTTTAATAACAATTTTGTATAAAATCAGCATGCTATAATATCGTGGTAATTTTCAAACATGATCTACACATAAAGACCATGTTTAACTAATATATCATCCTTAATAATTCTGTTACAAACACGCTCAGCAATATTTCCAGCTACACGTGACATTGCGATTCTATATGTACAGTGCCAATACATTATTCACATAAAGCACAATGGTATCCAGAACGCACGGCACCGCAGTGTACATTGGCCGTGTATCCAGGCCTTTGTGCCATGCCGGCTTTGATATCCAAGGCAAACAGTCAATGTATTATGGTAGTGAGTGTACTCAAGCGTTAGTCTGAAGTCACATCGAATGGCTTCTAATGTACGAATACATTATTACAAGCTCTTGTGTTCTTAGGTATGCGAGTAACGTTTGATCACTTATTTTCAGAAATATATGTAAAAGGCTTTGTAGTAAAATATACCTCTAAATAAAATGTTATCACTAACCGCCCCGAACTCAAACAACCACATTTGCAATTCCAATCAATGATAAAGAGAATTAGAAACGAGTGCTCAGAAATACTCGAACACTTTATGAAAATTACAGAGATAATATTGTTATTTTACTAAGGTATAGGAACCACTTAGCGAACAAACTAATCAAGATTTAGCTTTAAATCTTTGAGCCCTATTTTATTGTAGCACAATTTGTAAAGGAACGAGACATCGCCATTTGTGTGTACTGAAATAAATTGTTAAAAACAATATTTTTGCGATGAGCGAAGACGAATATAATGGACATTGACCTTTTCAGTAAAACGCAGTGCCACAAAAGAGATCGTTAGACGAACAGTTTATTATTCATATGTAAATTCGAATAGCTGTATTGTAAACATCAAATGTTATACTTTTGAGGCTGTTTGTCACTCGACAAAAACCAGATTGCAAGAGATTTTAAACATTAAATAAAACCACACGCAATCGTAATATCATCTATAAATCACATCACGTTTATACATAGTCGTGTTCAATAAGCTTCCTGTTCCAAAATAATTTATTGTGGGATCGATTTGTATCTATACATTACTTATTATATAGGATGTTCAACGGCAGGTGAACAGCCCGTAGCTATAGGGTGATATTTATATTTACTTACGGGGTTGTCGCCCGCTGCTCCCTTTACCGGGTAGTACTCCGAGTAGCCATTGTAAAATGGGCTTTTGACGCAGGACTTAAGGTATATGGGATGGTAGGCAAATTAATCATATGAATAGGCAGAGGTCTCATTTCATTAGAATATACGTCGTAGATCCATCCAACGACTCATAGGTTGGTGAATCATTCTTCTCTAGATCTAAAACAAATGCTGTTACTTTAGGCTTAAAGAAGATATTGACGTCACTAAATTTGCCAATACATTTATTTACGTAGACGACATCGCATTACAAAACACATTACCAAAATGTGAAATTCTATGACACCGCAAGAGATTACCAACAATGGTTATCATTATCATAGTTAACACTTTGAATCAACATCGGCGATAAGAGCAATCTACTCACAGCTACGCGGTAATGCACAACCGGCACACACAGTTGCATAATGCAGATGCATTATCTCCTGACATACGTTATGCAAGCCGCTGCACGCTCCGTCTGACCTTTACTAACACAAACACGGCTGTTCTCTTCAAGTGTTCGTTGCTACATAAACTTACACTTCTTGTTTACGAATTTAATGAATAATCAGATTTATCAGATTACATTTTGTTAGTTTGTTTTTTAATTATCAGTCGAATTAAAGAAACCTTGCGACGAACAGCATAAATTTGAAAATTTTGATGTGTACAGATTTTTTCACTCCAATAAGTCTGATTGAATGCATTACATTGAAAATTTAAAAGCCTATGAATTAACCAACTTTACTATTGACAATGTTTTTAAATTGCTACGTCTTCTTAGAGTTATCAGTCGATCTGAAGGTTATAACAGCGAACAGAATAAATTACCTTCCTTACTAGGTACTCTGGAACGTAGTTTAAAATCTCTTATATGTATTACTTTTGTATTGCTCAGAAATTGCAATCTAACGTACACTGTACAAGACTGCTACCCTCAAATAACTTAACTTACACGGCTCTACCTAAACCACTAACTATTCCTCTATTGTTTCACCTGCAAAGTTAACTGACTCATCATCGAACTAAAAGCATAACACAATACCCCACAACTTTCCCAAGAAAACAAAGCAGGCAAAACATTGCCTCGAGTTATACGTACACAATGCTCATACGTCGTGTTCGTAGCATTTATCTCTCAATCTCATGGAGCTGAGACCCGGGGGGCAGAAGTGCAACACGACCAGTAAGACCGGTGCTATTCCCCCCTCTGCCCCTGGTACAACCGGTATCCCTAGCCCATTCCCTAAGCCTTCGGCCATGTCTACTCTAACTAGATTATACCGGATATGGCCACTAAGCGGCGCACTTCCAATCTATACCTATTGCTTAAATGTTATTGTTATTTTATATATTTAATTTCTTTTAATTGACTCATTTGTTGGCCTTTTGAAGTGTTAGGTGTTGTTTGATGAGTCTTTATCTCCTAGTAATAGAGTAATTTTTTACCGGACTGCACCAGAAAGTGGTTTTTTTTTTAGTGTCTTTACCTGCCTTCAGATTTTAATTATTTAGGGTACTCGTTCTATAATGTAAGCCGCATCTAGCTTTCACATTATATTAAATATTATTTTACTTCCTAATTAGTTCTCTAACCACAATGAGTAAAAAACGAACACAAGTTAATTAATTAACTTAACTATTAACATATTAACGTAATAAAACTCAGTTAACGTACAGTTAACAACACTATAAAACTAACTTTCTCTTCAGACACTGATTAGTTTCGTTTAAGTTGTTTCCAAAGTCCGCCTATCTTTGAGACAAAATAAAACATACACCTACTCAGACAAATCACAGAAAATAGATGGAAAAAGAAAGAGAAAAAGTTAAATACGTAGGATGACATAGGTTGGCAGACTGTAAACGGCATACAGTCTCGTATAGCGATACAGAAAACCAGCGAAACTTGGATCTGTCCCAAGTCTGCTTTATTAATGTCTTATGCAGTGGCTATAACTAAAAGGAATACGTAATTAATCTACGTGAACATACTAAGGGGAACTAGGTCAAAATAATAAAGATCGGATTAAATTCCATGACTACCTAGGGAAGCTAAGAGGTACGTAACATTAATGCTTCTGAATGGAATTTTAAATAACGACAAGGGAAATATTAACTTTACGTAACATGGAAGGTAGCGGGCATTTGTAACTTATGCGCACAACACATTGAAATGCCAACGTAACGAGGATAATCAGGTGTATATACGATGCAGATAAAACGTGATTAGGATTACAAATTGCTGTCGTAAATGACGTTAACCGGTTTATTAAATCAAAATGAGAATTTGCATAATGGCGCATCTCGAATGCAGCGAGTGATTATCGTAAATTGGAACGTAATAGTGTCGTGACCGTGCTGTCGGATTTTATCCGTGAGTTGTTTCTCATTCACTCTCTAATAAAGCAAAAGTTAAATTCGGTTCGGAGTAATAAATTATGATGAGTGACCGTATGTGACTTGTTTCGAAATTGTTCATTTCTACATTGGATACAATTTCTCTTTTTTGACTAAGGTATTCCGTTGATTCGATAAATACACTGTATTTTAGAAAAGCTAGTATACCCAATAGCCAATCTCTAGGCGTCATGGGTCACTGGGTTTTATAGTAACTCCCCCTGTCCATACTGTTTACTTTATCGTAATCGATATTGGATCCGACTGGCAACAAATTGGGGAATACAATAAATTTTATTTTACCTTTGCAGAAATTGTAGTACTTACAATTTCCGAATATAGCTTAAGGGCTCTCCCTATCCGCACACAGCTACGCGCGGAGGTTTGTTCCGATACGTTGTCAGGTAAGATATATTATTCACTTTAACACGATCGGAGTGGGCGTAGAATGTTGTACGTGGGTAGATGGACTCGTGCGAGACTGCCTTTATGGTGTTGCGTCTAGAGCTATTCAAGTCCCTATTTGGATTTTTATTACTATTTAGGGATATGTTTTAAGTAATAACACAAAATTGGTTCAAGTTACATCATTCACCTACATTAAATACTGATGATACTTTAAATGGTTCATTTTCAATAGACAACATGTGACCTTTAGAAATTGTGGTATTATGAGAACCACGCAACACAATCTATTCCAATCAAAGCATGAATGTTTATAAATAACGCGTCCAGCCGCGTTCGCTTTATCATACCGAACAAAGGAACAATAACGACCAACAAAGAAGTTAGAAAAGAACAAAAGCAAACATCAGAGCAAGTCAAACGAGCTGTTTCCTTCGAAGGCGATGTAATAACAATAACAACATGGCCGTCGGTGCGTGCGTGCGTCGACTAGCGATGCGCAACCGGTCTAATTCCGCACTCCCGCGAACATGTTGCCTACCATATCCGAAAGTATAATAAACAGCTTCGGAATTAACGGTCTACTAAAGCAGCTGCTAAACAGAGATAGTGAGTCCACGAGGAACAGGTAGAAAAGAGACGGTGCTGTTATCGGGGTGTGGTTATCTCCAGTATCTGTACTATCTGTAGCCACTTTGTATGCACTGGGAGTGCGGAGTAGGTACATAGTTGCACGCTAGTGCATAATACACATAATATGTGTATGTATGAGGTTGGTTTGCTCATACCATTATATGATAATTAGCTTTCCGATGCGTGCTCACCATTGCAGATTAGAACGAAGCGTGAGTCAAGACAAAAGAGAAGCAATCTGCCAGTGAAGATTACAGAATTGATGTCGGGATCACTTATAGAATAATATAGAAGTGATTACAATTAGCATACGATGGGAAATCAAATAAAATAGAATAACAGAATAAAAACTCGAATAAGCAATAGGTAATGCACTTTTTTAAAATTAGATTCACGATTAGTTATACTTGCTAAATAAAAGTTCGTACAATGAGGATCCCCAGAAGTGCATTAAATATGTAGATTTATCTACATATTTAATGCACAATTTATCTATTTGTAACTGGAACTGTTTTAGAATTCAGACAAAAGGAAGGTGAAGTGAATGCAACAGAGCGTGAGTTTATAATAAATACAATGCATAAATAATTATGTAAGAGGAAGTCAGAAGAGTGCTACATCATACTTATAAGGCAAGAATGAATCATAAAGTACCGGTGTTGTCAGCGTCCGCCGCTCCACGGTCCAAAATGGCCACAAATCACCAAAATCACTTCACGAAGTTACGAGAAACATTCGAAATTTGAAAAAAACATGTGACGCTACTGCGGTGAAAGGCAAGATGCGTTTAGTAAACGGTTTGAAGTAACGAGTAACCGAGCGCTGTGGTGCCGGTGCGGGAGAATGGCGCAAACTGGCATCGGGGGGAGAGCACCCCCGCGCCCGCGCCCGCCTCACCGCACCCGGGCCGCGGTCGGGCCACCAGACAGATACAAGCTTGCATAATTAATTAAACTTTACACACGTTGCGCCTTCCGCTGAAGCAAGGTCATTGTTTTTGTGATTATCATTGTAGTCTTTTTAATTTTTTTTAAGTTTGAAAGTCATAGTTTCCATTACTTCAGCCTTTCTTCATAAGCCGAAGTGTAAGGTAGAGATAAAGATTCAAAGATATGTTACATCAATACATACAATATAACTGACGGACATGAACATACCTTGCTCGAAACATTTCAAAACAAAGTGAATTAAATCAACAAACATGTTGTTAAACCGGACATCGCTGTCATCCAGGTCAAAACGAATATTAACCTTCAAACAAACAAAACAAGAACAAAGTAAGTGAGTGGCACGTTAAAGTGGACCCTTTTGAAGGGTGCTGGGGGGTTAAGGCCCCCCTCGGCCAACTGTTCGGTTACCCGGGCGTTCCAGACGAATCCCGGCGGCGCGCCGCACTTGTCGCGATCGATATCCGCTGCACGGGAACGGGAACTCGCATTAACTAACTCACTAACTCCGGTAGAGGTGAAAAGTCGGCCGATGTTGTTACAAACTTTACCGATTACAACTCCGGCAACTCTCTCCCCTTTGTAAATCAATCAGCGGCGGCATGTGTAACAATATTGACGCCTGTCTCCAGCAAACCGTTTGTTGACCTAAAAATTATTTCAATTAACTAGATAGTACACAGTATGTTGCATAATCGTTGGTAATAAAACCGTTCAACTAGTAATTTATGTCTCGTTAGGTTCATTATTGTGGTAAAGCTATAAAATTATGTACTTAAGAACACTATTGAGCAGGACTAACCTGCCCTTTCAGGCGTACATAAATATGAAATAACCAGTGTCTACAATCACGGTTCTACGATCAATGCAATAAAGCATCATAATAGAACGTTCTGACACATGATTGTAATAAGAAATTACAACATACCGAAGGTCTTAGATATTACGATAAAATTACATCGTCCTCACCGACGCGAGACAGCTCCGCACACGACGTATACGATGATAATAAAATACCAAATGGAACCATTAATCATCGTTACATTGTCAACACGATGACCCCGCAAGCAAAAAGGTTTATTTATTATATTCAAACGCGCATCCGCTGTTTCTACGACGCACATTTAGTCAGCTGTTTCTTGGAACTTATTTGCAATTTGCGACATCAAATTGAAGATTTTGAAGATTTATTAGCAATTAATAAATGAATATAAAGTTACAGAGGCTTAAAATTTTCAAGACTTATCAATGAAAAGTAAATTTCTTACTGTGGAGTTAATATAATAATATTTAAGTTATATACCTAGGACAAACGTAGAGCTGAATTGAGTTTACTGGAAATAGAAAAACATTCTATCGATTCGTGGTGACTTTCCGATGGAGGAGACCAGAATCTAAATTGGAATATTTCTCCTCCGCATTTTCTATGACATAGTGGTTTGGCTTTTGTAGTTCAATTTGAATATGCATTTATCATTTTACATTGTTATCATTTTGTCCCCATTTTGAATAGTAATAATATCAATAAAAGAGTTTATAGTGAATGAACAAGAAAAAATATTGATATCCCATAGCATGGAACGAGGACATAAGAGTAAATTTTGTTGTGTTTTAGAACCATTACATTTATAAAGACTATTCAGAGTCAAACTGAGAACTTTTGGAAATACATAGTATATTTCTACCAACCCCCGCAAGGCAAGTCGCAAAATTATATATGTTTATTAAGTAAGGTAACAATTAATTACGAAATTGAAGCTTAAATTTTCTTCTTCAGAATGAAGTATGAATACCAAGAATTTTCAGTTGCAGATTCGTCATTGCGTCATCTATAAATAAGGAGGATCCTTAAATATTTAATGAGACGCTTATCGTTTCTCTCGTGTTTATCAACAGTGGGTATTAAATGATAATTTATTCGGATTGCCTCGAAATTGGCGAATTGTTTCTGGCACACTTCCAAGTTGAAATATTTCACTGTAATGTTACTGCAAATGCTATTACTTCCTTACTCCCGGGTGTTCGGGTTATAATAATATGTCTGAGTATGAAGCACATCGAAATCGAAAGTAATTTTGGAAAATTAGATTGGAAATGTTCTTAACAAACAACATGTGTAATACTTAACAGCAATCGCTAAGGTAAATCAAATAAAACTGGGTAATAATCAAACAAACTTAATAAATATTAACGGGGGGAATTTAATGATACCGTATAAGTACAATAAATTATCCTATCCAAGTTCCCTTTACATACCTCATCTGAACATGTTCGCCCTACTAATACCCTTGCAATATCAAAGCGGGATGCGGGAACAAGACGGGTGGATAATTAAATTTTAATCTCTGATCTCTGAATACGCATGGCGTTTTCAACCGTTCGAACTTAATAAGGCTTATCAGTTTATAAGGTAATGTTTGCAAATTAAGTTTATAAGTACATCTATAAGGTGCGACTTTACATGTATTATTATAAATGGATGCATAAAGAACAAAATTATAGACTATATTACAGAAAAACGGCACCAAATGCAAAACATGTACACAATACTCAAATGAGTCATCGGAATTCTCTGTTGAACTAGCATTTAATAACATAATTAGCAGCTTGCTATTTACAAAACAAATTATTTGAAACTAAACCCAAGCTCTATAGAAACTCATGAAAAGGTAATTTCCACTAAAGTGCCTTGACCGTTCAATTCTGAAAAGTCAATAGAAGTGGGAGCTTAGTAATAGAAGTTTTACGTTCAAAGCACACCTGCACCTGACGACTTTCACGATGCAATCTAAAAACACTTTTAATTGCAGTTAGTAACGTCTCATTTACTACTTCAATGTTCGTGACAAAGGATAGGATTACAGCTTGACAATCGAAAAGGAAAGAGAGGGTGTTATTGCAGAATAACTAGAAAGAAAAGTGAAGACGATTTGAGTATTTCAGAGTACTTTCCCAATCGATAGTCTAGGGGCATTCATAAAGCCTATTATCCTCTACTTTAAAGATTTCGCAAGATGAATTGTTCATGGGGAGTTCTTGACTGTCATGTCTGTGAATGGGGTCGGTGAACCAGACAAATTGCTGCGAAGTGTATTGCGTCCGTCCCCCTCGGTGAGACCGAACGCGCCGTTTTCGGCTTAATCGCATTATTTGATGGATTTACGTTGTGTTTAGTTTTCGGTTGGATTAGAGCTAGCAAGAAGACAAATGTGCTAATTTAAGCGCAAACTGTGCACTTACAGCTGTCAAAATTTCTGTCTGGTATGGAAATTAGATTATAGCTGATTTACAAGCAATAGAAAAGTGCAATACTATGTTTCGGATCAAATTATTTCTTTTAGAGAACTCATGGATATAATTTAGAGAAAGTGTATTCTAATAACGGGAAGCATACAGTCTGTTTGGTGGAGAACATGGTCAGATCTAAATTATAGGTGAGTGTATTGGCCGCATACGAAATGCTGTCGGCCATTGCACGACCGTACGTGACTTTCATACACAATACGCCACTAAATCTAGCCTTGCTTTAGACGGAATATTTTATAGCTGATGACACGCCATTCGAAAGATCGTATTGGCAGTAACTCGAGTCGTAAAACTTTATGAATGATATTATTCAGATACTTATAACTTTATGTTATTGTTATGAATTAAAAAAAATTAAAGCACACTATCAATTCAATGGTTGAGGTCTGCTCCCCATCTCAATTCTCAACCCTGTACATGAATAATGACTGGGGACAAAACTGACTTAGGTATACTTTCAAGAGTTCTAAGGACTTGGACATCTGTTATTGGTTAAGTTAGTTATTACGACTTTGCGAGTCACTGAGGGTTGTGACGGGTCACTGCGCACAAACGTCGGCTTTCTTTGTCTTGGCTTTATGTTAATTTGTACCTTAGTTATTGTCTAGGCCACGTTGATCTATTTTAAGGAATTTCAACAAAGAATTTTCTTATGAATTTTTTTTTTGTTATTCGTTGATTAAATAGTTTCAATATAGTTATTTATTTTATTTCGTACTAGCGACTCGCCCCGCTTCGCTTCAATTTATTTGATATACAAATTTGTCACTATTTCTATTAGTGAACACCGCTTCAAAGTCCGTTACGTGGTATAGGAGGAGTTAGCGGATACACGCAGACAGAGACGGAAAACTACAAAATTTTATTATATTTAAAGATATGTTGTCTTTGGATAATATACCTGAATAATGGAAACCATGTCGGGAACATATATTATCCATTCTAAGTAGGTACAGAACTTGAGAGTAGGGTTATAGTGAAATGCGTCAAACTGTGAAATTAGGCCCCGTTCTAGTTTAACATGTTATGAGAGCTGAATCCTTATTAACATAGTTACAAAGGTAACGTTAAAGTAATGTGTAACTCAAGGTCACTTTCAGAAAGAGCTCAGTTCTGCGAAGGTTGCGTCCTTCGGCGATCCGATCCTTTGGGCCTTGAGAGTTACCTCGGTGCAAAAATAAAGTGTTATTATATTAGAAAAGCGGTTCCTTTATTCCTTTCTGAGCTTCAAGGTTAGATACATTTAAATAAAATGGTATTTCTATCCAATTCTTTAACGTTTCTAAAAACGTCTGTAAAAAGGCTTATCAGAAAATAGCTCGGTTCATTCCAAAGGATATACCGGTGTGACTTGGGTATTTTGAGAAATGGAATACCTCTGCCTACTAATATGATTAAAAATCCCATTGGTATTAAAAATGTGGTAATCCTTTAGTTAACAACATTGAACAGCAATGTTTTCATTACATGTTGTGTACATTATACGTTCCATTCGAAGGACCCCGTGAGAGCATTATGAAAGTTCCAAACTCAAAATGAGATAACAAAACTGGAGGGTAAAAGCCAATTATGTCTGAAACTTGTAACTCGAGAAGCCGATCCAAATTAGATTTTCGCCAAGTTTTAAGGCCAACACAACACGCACGGGTGCTGTGTCCAACTCAAACACGCGATTTACATTAGTTTAAAACAATGCCGGCCCAAGGGAACTTCGCGCTGCCTCTATTTCAATATTCAAATGAGTTCACTAGTGCAGAAACTCAACATTCTGGAGCTCACTTCTGGAACAACGCTAACTCGGATAGCGGGAATAGTTCAAAGTTTTTAATTGATTGAAATAACCATGGACAGTTTTACTGCTATGAAATGGAACTTTAGTAGAATAGTACAGAAGTAATTTTTGTTTAAATTCTAAACCTAAGATCTTGGGGATGTAAAAACAAAGCGGCAGCACTAGCCATTAGACTATAGTAAGTCTTCGAATACTTTTACTGTACACAAATATTATGAAGAGAAAAGATTTTGTGTATGTTTGTTTGTAATGAATAGTCTCTTAAACTATGGGACCGATTTAAAAAAATCTTGGGATATAATTTTTCCTCGGGAACTGGATATACCCTGGTAAATCACGTGGAAAAGCTAGTTTTAAATACAGTTGTATCTATACATCTAGGTTGGTCGATGAATCGGATCGTCTGCGGTAGGCTGAACTAACGCTATTAGTCATTAACGCCACATTTAGCTGAACCTCGCAGGATCGGTCAGGATAAAGTTAGAGTATGCGTCACGGGCGCCACGAACCTGTCGCGAGTCGCGACTTGCCGCAGAAATAACTAGCAAATAGACGTATTTCATGAAAATCAACCGGAATACCTCTACTTTGTTTCTTTAGGTAAGACTCGATACAGATAATTATAGCAGAGGAGTTTAAAACATATGTTTAGGTGTTAATCAAAGAGATTAAAATATAATAGGACCTAGAGGGGACATTGGAAATATTTTTATACAAAATTTTGAAGCATGTTTGAAGCTCAAGCGTCATGTCAGTTAGTACAGGTTAGTATGAAGGCGAGATGTCATTCGGTCAAAATTGTACTAGACTTATTGCACTTGGAATAACTTTTGGCTTCAAATTTTCCTCACTTTGTCCCCTCTATTATATTTTAATCTCTTTAGTGTTAATACACATAGAGTTAAAAAACTTACCTGAAGATTGGACCGCGATCGTCTCGGCATCACGCCTACCACCTCTCCACGCATGATGGACTCGATAACTGTAAAATAGATTTTAAATCAATTCTCGACGAATTAAATTACACAGTAGACAGATTACTAAATACTTATAAGTACAAGATATTAGACTTAAAAGGTATTTTAAAGCAATGTTTTGGTAAAAAAAGTGTGTATTTTTTCTTTGTAAATAAATGTTAATTTAACTTATACATAAAAATAGAATAGATCCATTAAAATACGCACTATTGTGAATAATATTTTATGCTTTGTAAACGAACATAGTAACTACTTAACTCAAATACTATTATAATAATGTATTGAAATTCTAACTAACCATTATAACTTGGTAACCTTACTTACTTCATTGTAATGTACATACTTAAAGTCTTTTATAAAATGTACTATTTTATTTTAATCGGGGTGAGCTACAGTACTTTTATATTATTATTATTTAGTTGTTAGTAGTTATTTAACTTAAATTTAGTAACAATAACCATCATTTGACTGCCGTACCGAGTAGAGAACTATATATAACTTAAATGTAACGTTATTTATGTTACAATAATGAAGTTAATTTCAGATAAAAATTCCTGTAATTTCTAATTGAAAAGCCCTTCGACATCAGATTTATAAATTTATAGCATCTTGGTGAAAATTATGCCTAAGAATTACGTTGGTAAACGATACAGCAGCGGTGTTACTTCGCTGCAAAATGCATCAAGTCCTACGGCTTCGCGCATCCAATTATGCAGGCGAACTACACCCGTTCGATGTCCTCATTATAATACAACGCCTGTTACTGGCATAACAATAACACGCTATAAGAACCACTTTACATACGGAGGACTAAATATCAGCTGCAGTTTTTGTGACAGTACTTGTGCAGTGACATTTACAGAAGTACTAGCTTCTTTGATTTTGCAAGTAAAGGTTATTTCTTTGTGTCACATTTTTGTAAGTGTTAATACGTCACAAGCATGATCAAGTATATTCTGTAAACGCCTCACATGTAGATAAAGAGTTATTGTAATGTCAATACAAGTCTATATTTTGTATATTCTTTGTAAAACTACCGACTTTTAGCACGTGAAGTTATAGAAAATTCAGTTTAACATTTTAAAATAGTTTGAACAAATATAGGAAAATGTAAGTAAGGATTCAGTAATGGAAACATAGAAGAAATTGCCATATCCATTAATTTAAAACTTTATAAACATCAAGACAAAATGTGTGATGAAAAAAGGAATTCAGTTTGGTTATATTTCACTACTTCTTGTTATACTACAATGAACTGTTATGTTACATGTAATGTACTGTAGTTCGTAAAGTTCAAATCTTCAGCTTATACCCATTTAATAAAGTGGTATTATTAGTCAAGTGGGTCGGTATCTAAACAAAGGATCGATTAATAACAGTGCCTCCGCTCCAGTGAGGGCAGCCTGCGGCAATCATTGTTATTCCAGTTTGTATGGCTACGGAAACTTCATAATGGAATATTAATGCCTATGAATTTTATCATAAATAGCGATTTTTATAATAATGTTATACTCCCGACGAAGTTTATGGTTTTTTAAAATAACTAATGGGAATAATAGGCTATAACTTTTAATATAATTCAAATAGTTGACACATATATCGCAGAGTTAGACGTTATTATTTCAACGTAATGTGTTTTCGTCAACTATAAATCATGTTAGTTCTTTAAACATAGAATAGATAGGCCTTCGGGTAACACAACTGTTCATGACGCTACATATTAATTTAATATTTTTGGGTTTTGTGGTCTAGTTAAATTAGATATCATTTTTTGACTGGCCAGTTGGCTCGGTTGGTTTGGTAGTGACCCCCGCTTTCCGAGTCTCAGGTCGGGGGTTATTTACCCTTCCACGGCCAACATTTGCGTACATGTACGTATACATGTCTGTTGGCTTCGTGTCTGGGTGTTTAGTATTTGTTTAAGTATGCGAATTAGATGTTTAGTCCCTTGGTTGGCTTTGCCTAGTTTGGAGTTACATAACCGTGTGTGAATTGTGTCCTACAATGTAAATATTTATCACTTATTAATTTATATTTTTAATCGGTAAGCTGGTGTCCGGATTGGGAAGAATAAAAGAGCGTGCATGAAAAGGCTTAAGGATGTGAAGGAAGCGAGGGAAGTGTGCGTAGATCGGGCGATCCATCGTCTCTGCCTACCCCTGTGGGAAGAAGGCGTAAGCTGTATGTATGTATGTATGATTAAAAAGCTTACCTCCATCACCAAGTAGCCTCATCTGCACCAGGGCCGGATCTTCGCTGTGCTCCTCCAGCACCGTGTCATCGGTCACTGTCAACTCCTGCAAACAAAACAATATTTGAAACAAACAATAAGTTATTCTACGACTCACAACAAGAATAACCAATTTCGTTGAAAAGAAAACACGAGTTTGACAGATTTTATATTCGTAAGTAAACAGGCTTCCCGAAAATCCCATCTAAACTTTCTCACGCCTGGAACACTATTCGTTTAGGGAATCGTAAACAGGAGCGTATCTGTTTTATGTTTATTTCGCTTACGAAAATACTGGTCAAATATTTACAAATTCCCTTATGAAACGTAGCAGACCAGGTAGTGTGTTATAGATCAATAGATCAGTGTTGTAACAGTTTACTATAATTTATAGTTACTCTTTTAGATAAATTAATTCAAAGCAGCTAGTTTCGCTAATAATGAAGTACCTACTCAGTATATACGGGAAGGGAGTCCATTTAATAGTTAGTTTCTATTTAATACAATAAATAATAGTCTACTCATTTCAATTTCATTATTTATTTTTTTATGACTAGCGACCCGCCCCAGGGTACGCTTCGCACGGGTGCAATGCTGATTCGAAAACTTTAATCACTCTATCTATTAAACAAAACCGCATCAAAATCCGTTCCGTATCTAGTTTTAAAGATCTAACAATACATAGGGACAGACGACAGCGGGAAGCGACTTTGTTTTATACTATGTAGTAATATTGTGAACTGCTGAACAAAATGCAGACGCGCAACTCAAGCCTCATTCTGAAAACGGCAAATACATTATACAAACAAACATTAATAAAACAAAATTGCAGCGTATCAAAAGTGTACACGCTTTCAACTAGCGAACAACCGTCGATAAACATGTCGTCGAACAAAGACGAAGTTGGCAACAAACTTTCCAGAAACAAAGCGGGAACTTTAGGAAAGTTACTTGGGAAACCAGGAAAGGGGGCAAAAAGAGGGGGGTTACTCAAAACTTTGACGTCTCGGACGCCAGTAATACGAAGCTCACAAACTTTTCCACTCGCTAATTCGAAGTATAAATTTGTTTAACGTCTCAACTTTTTAACTGTAATTACTTAGCAGAGTTCAAGATAGATTGAAGTGCTTCGTAACTCTGACAGCGGGGTTCTGAAGAGTTTGATGAGTAATTGAAATAACTGCAGTATGGAGTTTGATAATGCTAGTACAGTAAAAGTGAGGAAAGAAAAACAAAACCATGGCAATAGCATAAGCAAAACATGTTTACTAAAAGTTGTATGACTATAAGAAAACTCACATTTTCACAGAAACGAACAAAACTAAAACAACAACTTTTATCGATATTTACCCTTTGCAAAGGATTTCTTTCAAACTGGAGTTTCGATATATAGCGCGTCCTCAAAGGAGATGAAAGAAAAACAATAAAGTGTTTCAATAAAGCAACAACAAAGTTTGTTTAGCGAAGTTGGAATGGGGAAGATGTAGAGGCGGGGGTGGCCATGGCTACAACCTGGGAGCGGGGGTGAGTTACCCATTATTGATACATTGTTGTGTTTAGCATGAAACGTGGGATTGGAACCTTTCAAAGGAATTTTCTAATGATAAATCGATAAGTTATGTCAGATAGCTTAAAAAATTATGTCAGTTATGTGGCCACTGGCCCTTACAACATCTCGCAATCCGCGGTGGGCTCGCGTGGGAGATTATGGTCCTTACTTTCTCACGTGCGAGAAAAGATCTATAGCTCAGCAGTGGGCTGTTACATGTTGATGATGATGACCAATAATTGAAGATGAATGGTATTATGAATTCAGCCCTAGATTTTTGCACAATGTAATTGAAAAATAATCACTGATGTGCTTTCACTGTGTACAATAAAGAGAATATATCTAGCAATCGATAGAATATAACTTAATTTATAAAGATTAACAAGTAAAAATCATCCAAAATGGTCTCGAAACACGAATTAGTGCCATATCCATAAATCGAGTAGACCATTACCCTTAATAGGAGGCAATTAATAAAATCTTAGACAGGTGGAAAGTTCAGAATACCTTTCCGGTGTTTATGGTCTGATAAAGCCTGTTCTGCACTAACAAGTTTCCTTGTAGATGGGGACACGAATATACTTACTGTACAAGGCGCTTGCGTGCTTATACATGCCCTTATAAATCCAGCATCGTTACTGTGTTGGATGCCATCGCGTTCAATAAACCAAACTGGTTCCATCCAGAGCCTCCCGCTTTGGAATTATCTTGTAGAATGCTCGTACAGAACGTACAGTTACTCGGACACGCCTCAATGTTTTTAAGTACCACGATATATCCCACAGCGCTTCCTGAATAGATACTCGAATTATATTACACGTACAGGTTGCCAATAAAGGATGTGATACTACATAATTTGAGACCGCACAACGTGATCCCGTCACCGTCTTTACATTTGTCCCTTGTTGCGGTCTTTGTGTCACGGTTGGCTGGGAATAGTTGTGGTTACTCTCCACATCCGCATTTTCAAACGTATCCATATATTATAAGCATATACGGTGGACTAAAAAACACCTCTTGAGCAGTCAAAAGTAGTTGGACAGACTTGGGGCGTTAATCCCTGAAAATACTGCTAACAATACTGTCTTACTAACAATGGATTTGAAAGAAAGAAAGAAATATTTATTTGTCCTATTAATTAATTCTTCGAGCACTAAACTTAATGTAAATAGTTCAAAGCGGGACAAAAGGTCCAACAGCTGTCATAGTTTCCCTACTAATTGAGATGTTCTTGTGATCAACGTACTGGGAATTTGTGTGCCTTTAATAGGCTTACAAGAAAAAAGATTGACACGAAGCATCACGCATCCATTTTGTTTTAAATCACCAAGGAAGAAATGCTCACGCTTGTATATTATGTTGATTTCAGTACCATCGCTAAGAAAAACATACTTTCCTGTATATTGTGTTGAGAGTTATTAACATGCCGAGAACGAGTAATATCCACGTCTCTACACGGTATTGAGTGGAAGAAGAATAATCCACGCCTGCATGTTTTAAGTACCGTTAGCACGCTAAGAAGTAGTAATACTTACGCCTGTATGTTCGTTGACTCCAACGATGACCGCGGTGTACCACTGCGTGGCGCCGGCGGCTCGGTACACCTGCGCTCGACACCCGCCAAGCACGGACGGCGTCGTGGTCAGAATCCGCTGCCCGTCCTGCGTCGTACGCCACTCCGACGCCGCCGTCGACAACGCAGAAAGCGTGGCGGCGTCCACTCCTGCTTCTGCGCCGGCTAGGTTCGCATCCCAGTCCTGTAGTATGAAATTTGTTTGATCACTTTTCTGTTAGCAGTCCATATTCAAAGTCAAACGGTTTTTATTCAATCAGGCTTATAAGTCCACTTATTGATTGTCGTTGCAACGCCACTGCTTCTGTATGTATAGTTGAGGTGAAGAAGGAGTGAAAGAAACTCCTAAAAACATTTTTAATATCACAGATATCAGAGAGATGCAAGTCTGAGATAATTATGGTGTCTCGTTGTCAATTATGAAATATCTTGCGACTAATTACATATTTTAAGATACTGCCTTTCATCGTTCTCCTGCCCTTTTCTTATTATTTGGGGTAGGCGCAGTATGTTATGCATGTGTAACTGCAACGTTTTTTGAAAATTCTATAGTACGGGTTTACCCTACACAAGGGGTCAGAGTCAAATGGAGAGTAGGTACGGAGTTACGGACCTTTTCTCGAGAACTAAATACCCGTTAATCAGGATAGTAAATAAGTTTATTAATAACTATCGTGGGAAAAATATCTACGTGCAAGTCTGCTCATCGATTACCACGCCCTTACTGTGCATGCAACTGTTTAATGGTAATAAATAATAACTAGCACGGATACTACATTATTCTGTAATAATAAACGTTGCTATTACAATCCACGATCGCTAATTTTACGACCTCTACTAACGACAGTATAAACATTATGCCCCACTTTTTCATACACCTACACGCAAGTTGCCCACGTATAGTATTAAGTGAAGTAATAATTCACCGCATATAGGAACTGGTTATACATTCTAGGTGCATATTAACATGCACACTGCCTGCAGTTACAGCGCACACATGCGTCTTGTATTTATGTCAATGTTACAAGTTAACCGCACACATATGCAAACCGAACCCACACCTGAATCGTTCTGTTGCACGAGGCCTGTGCCCGGCGACAGACGTATCCGGTGCGTTGAACTCTTCTCTCCCCACTTCCCTACCACTCCCCCTCCTATCGTGGCTATTACATCTAGACATAATGTATCCGCCGGTTTGCTAACTATAACGCTATTGGAGCATTCAGGGTCACCAGCTCCTATGGAAATCTTGTTTGTACAAATGTTTTTGTAATTGGAACAACTGGTAAATTCTGCTATCACGTAACGCTTGACAATAGATGTTTCTTGATAAATAAAAATTGTATACTGGTAGCACGCTAGCCTTACGTAAGAAAACTTTGTCTGTATCTATGTTGAGTCACAAGACTTCGAAACTGGATAACACAACAGCGCGCCCTTATTGCATAAATTTTTCACGGTCAAACTTATTTTGTGTCCGACTAGAGGCGCGCTCGTAATCTCTGGCTCACTGTTTGTGTAACAGTCACGCTCTGATGAGCCACTGAGTCAGCACTCTTACGCAACGCCCAGGGCAACTAGTCGCAGAGCATTATTGTTTTGGCGCTCTATTCGGAGGGATTACGCCTCGTGATTAATACTCAGTCGTGGCAAATGGATAAAGGGGACGGATTATGGTCGTTCTGTTTGGTAAAATACGATGCTTTGCCATTCACGGAAAACGTTGCGTTAAAATCGAAAATGTGTTCGAGAAACTTAATTGAATTAAGAGAGAAATCTTTTTTTGCGGTTACTGACTTCTCATCACCCTTGATGAAGATCAAGAACATTGGAATTTCGGCAAAAGATGCCTTTTATAACCTAGGCTACCACACCCTGCTCTCGAAGGTATTTTTTGGATATTGTTCCCTTATAAAAAAGTTTTAGGCACGAAAACTTAAATCTATGAGATATTGAACTCAGTCCTTGAAATACTTCATGACATCGATAGAACTAATTAATTATTTTATTGAGTTTTGATAATAATGCCTAAATAAATATCACATTTTAATAGCGTTCCATTTATACCAACTTTACAGAACCGATCTACATTTTACTACAACGACATATCGACCGTTTCTAACAATAAACTGGCTTGACTAAATACCAGACTAGCCTATAATTAAGTTATTATGCCGCCTTAGCAAATACTTATCTACACTACCGCTAACTACTTTCACGAATATCATGTCTGCACCTAATTTAAGCCACTGGCTAGCTACCAGGAAGCCATTACAACTGGCATACATTCTGTCCCGCGGCTCTCATTCAATTTCCTGCCGCGTCTGCTCACTGGTCTCGTGATAGCGATATTGATAACAGTTTAGGTATCATTGCAACGCGAAGGATATTACGTAATGTAAGTGTTGATAGAATCGGAGAACTAAATGTCTGCTCCTGTTGTTGGACTCATCGGCTTGACCACAAAACTGTATAAATGTGCCAGATCCTCTCACTTTTTTGATAATCATGGCCAAAATCTCTTTTCGGCAGTGATTACTTTCAAACACCAATTTGTGGCAAGGCCATTACAGAACATAGCGCACAACTATCTCAATATCCATTTAAAATACAGTTAGCTATAAACATCAAAAAATTCTCTTTAACAACTTAAAACTCTGCTACCATTCAAAAGTAACATAAACGAGTAACGACTTCTCAGACAAATATAAGTGCAATAAACGAACAAAACATAAACAGCCGTAAAAAACTGCAAACTTTTCACAAGTATCTTTGAAAGTACCAGGCAGTCATAAACAAAAGGCTTTAAAGCCCTAGACGTACACTTAAACCCTATCCATCAGACGAGATGAAACGTCTGCCAGGGCCTCGGAGAACGGATCGCAAACACGTAAACGGGGAACGGGGAACATAAATTGGGCTTTTGTGTTAGCTCAGTGCAGTCGTGTAGTGTGGCCTTTCGAGCTTCAAGCCGTTTACATAGGCTCCTGTCTATCAATGAGAGCCTGGTACGGAGGTGGATATCAAATACCTTATTAGATCTTTAGGCTGATCTTTAGGCTTTAAGATATAGTATACTAGATATTCACCGTATCTTATTAGTAGGTATTATCGATTTCATGATATAAAGAATGATTATATGGAAATCGGTTGCATTGTAGGTTGTTTGTTTTACCAAGAAACCCATTATTCTGGGGGTTGTTTTTGGGAATGGTAATGTATTTAATTATTTATTTGATGCCAGTACATAAAACAATTAAAGTTTCTACTTCAAAATTTTGTAAATTTATTTCTGTAGAAAAATTCCAAGGTTTTTCTTTGAGATAACTTGCAGCGGATCTTTTTAAAGATGAGCTTCTGACATTAAAGAGATATTTATGTAACATCGATAAAGCCAAATTGAGTTCGAACAAACGAAGTTGGACAAGAATTCAAGAAATTAGGAAGTTATAGAGCAGAATCAATTTGATTAAAGATTCAATACCTAGGTAAATGGAAAACTTTCTTTGATAACAGTCAGAATATAAAAGACGGCTACTTGCGAGACGGACTCGCATACGAAGAGAGCCAAAGTGAGTCCGAATAAACGAAGAGGGACAAAAATTCAAGAAATTAGGAAGTTATAGAGCAGAATCAATTTGATTGAAGATTCAATAGGTAAATGGAAAAGTTTCTTTGATAACAGTCAGAATTTAAAAGACGGCTACTTGCGAGACGGACTCGCATACGAAGAGTTTCGTACCACCATACAATAAATAACACGTTTCTAGTATGGGCACCCCTAATAATTTATATTATCTATTACGGTTCAATAGATGCAGCCCTATGAGGCCTGTGAGAGACAGTTGAGCCCTGGCTATAGGGTCCCACTGGCTTTGGTTCAGAACCCAAACAGTGAGAAAGAAAGTAAATCCCCGTATCCTAGGATATCTCAACTCTACCAGATAAGCAATGCAGTAAACACGCACGTCCAATCCATTATTCAACATAAAATACATTAATCCTTGTACGCCTATGAATACATAGGCGTATCCGAATCAACCTCATTTCCACAACACAAAGAAGCGGTAAACGAATTGATGTCCATAAAACAGGGATCAAACACTACAACGTGTCTACACACGCCCAATATCAATGGTATATGTAATATGTATATTCTGCCTCCCCCAGGTGGACGGAGACAAGGAGGGGTAAGCCGGACAGTGGAGTAAGCTAACTGAAACAAACTTTACTCGTTTAAATTTTGCGGGAACAGTCAGAGTTGGGTATCGTGCGTGCCGACAGCGATGAAGTTAAGAAACTCTGATCTACTGCCACTGCGGTTTAGTAATTGTGTTTTTTTAACCATAAAGACAAAATTCAAATTTCAGTAGAACTTATAAGTTTAACTGATTGTACGGATTAATAGTATTCTTAGATTATGTTATACAAAAAATAAAATAAGCAGCTTAACCTACTGAAATAAATGCGAGTCGAAATCGAAAAAAAAAACACATTTCTTCTAATTGTTAACTTTTAGTATTATTATCTAAGAAATTAAAATACTCATTCTGTGAAAATTTCAAATGTTTACTTATTACGGTTCGATACAGCGCACTGATAGACAGACAGACACCGGAGTCTTAATTCTCTGACTGATTCTTCCTTGGTTTGTAAATAAATGATAAAAACTTTTAGATGTCACGTTTATGACGTTTAGTGGTCAAAAAAATTTACGGGTGAAAAGGGGTATATGTATACATATGTTCAGGTCTATCCCTGGGGGGTATCCCAGAGGTATTCCATTTCGAGACATACCCAGTCTCGAATGGAATACCTCGAGGATGCCCCTCAGGGATAGGCCTGAACATTACATAATATGGGACGGAGAGCAAAAGAACTTCTTTATTCTGGCTCATCGATCTAAATCAATGTTATGGTATTAGGTGCAGATGTTATGTTAATATATTTACTGACTTCGAATATGTTTGCTGACTTAAAAGGTAGGTACTACCTAGCGTTAGTCTTTGTATTTCTCAAGTTTAAAGCGGGAAAGGCAAACTAAGCGCGGACTAGACTGCACAATTAATTTTAATATATAATATAATATAATCTCACGCCTTTTTATCCCCGAGGGGGTAGGCAGAGGTATTCCATTACATTACACATTTCACGAGATATATTGGACCCCTAAACGTGATAGGTGGTGAGCCTATCGCCGGACCGGGTCGGTTTACACATGTCTCAGAATTAATTCTGAGACCTGCGGGTTTCCTCAGATGTTTTCCTTCACCGTCGAGCTAGTGATAAATATGTACGTAAGTTTTTGAAAAAGTCATTGGTAAATGCCAGGATTTGAACCCGAGCCTCACTGATTTTCGGCCGGCTCTTTAACCGTCCGGGCTATCACTGCTCTTATTATTCTTCTTATTATAATTAATTATAATGTCATCTAAAACCTTCGATGCTATTATTGGTAATTTATTACCAGAATGTTGTTTTGAACACTATAACACATATTGTATAGGTCTTTTAATAATATGAGTAATTATGTGAACCAAAAATAAATTCGTTAAAATATATTTTAATATCCGCAGGATAACTTGTTTGATCCTGTTTACAAAAAGAATTTAATATCCCGTTCCAGGTTTCTTTGATCACAAAACGGAAGACCACTTAAGTGACAACTTGAATCAATAATTTAATGTATTTTATTTATTCAGCAGCAGCTCAAATTGCCAATTTCTCTTAAATGTATCCTGTTTGAGTTATAATTTAATTTGTAATAATTGAACTTGTAAAAAAACATAACTAAGTACTAAAATATTAAGTGTTACATAATACTCTCTTACCTACTTATATCTAATGTGGTCGGAAAATGTCTAGGAAAGTAATTAATAAAATAACTTAATTGTAATTATATCTTTACATACATTTTTCAAAACCAAGAAAATAATAACATAAGAAGAGTCTTTCAATGTGAGAGCATCAAGCAATATTTAAACAAACAAATCATCAATACTATACATGATAATTATTAATGTATAGTATTTGAAGACATAACCTTTCAAGTGATACCACCAAATTATTCTGAATCCTACGCGAAAGTTGAAGTTGTATTATTTACTTAACGATAATATCTTATATGAAAATCTGTCTATGTATAAAATATTATACACAAAAAGCTGTACATAAAGATTAGCCATCGGTGTTATATTTTACAAAGTCAAATCTGTAAATTAAATGACAGTGAAATTGCGTTCAATAGTAGCCGCCAATCAATCATATCGTTTCCACAGAGCACGAGGCAGCCCGGCTTGCCAAAAATAGCGCGACACTCGGCAATACCACCAGCCACCACCTGCCTCCGAATATGTATATAATAAAGGGGAGTAGGGGGTGGAACGGGCACGGAAAATCAATAAAGCGGGCGGGCGAGCATCAAAACATACCCCTCCCTTGCTACCCCACAGCCTCACCTCCCAGCCCTCCCGGTCTCCCGGGGAAACCCTCCCCCTTGTTTGGCAGACACCGTCCTTGATCTCCCCACTTCGCCCGGGCGCACAAGTTTTGATAAACACTCGTTTCGTCTCATTCGAAATTAGGTCGGTTATGCGTTTTGCTTTTTATCTTTTTATCATTCGACCTCTTCAATAAATCCAACAAACCGACATTCTGAAGCATCCGCTTCAAACGATAATAATAAAGTTTACGTTGTTTTTAACGACTCCCGTTTAATTACTGCATCTACTAGTGGGAACCTTAACAGCGATGTTTATGTTCATTAAATCAAGAACATAATGGATTTGAAAGTTTGTCGCAACGAATACACGTTTGAGTCATTCATTTGAACATATAACTATATTTTACCTAGGATAATAAATTGCCTTCCAAAAGACATACAAGAAATATACCTCGCCAGCTCTAAAGCAGTCAAAAATATTAAAAAGTATTACATAAACGATAAGAACTTAGATTATATTCTGGAATAAGCATTGATATTGTGCATGTACCTACTACTGTATAAGTAATACTATAATTCCGAACTCACTAGCTGTTCACAAGCCTTCGCTGGTTTTTACAGCTCTTAGTATAAGTTTCAAACTCTGTCAGTATTTAGATCTTTAAATAATTAAATTAAATTAATTAAATTTGGTTGTTGTCTTCGTAAACAAATTCAATTTGCTTTTCCCGCCCATGCGTACAGCTGAAAGAGGACTGAGAATAATGTAAAATGTATAAAACACAGTTCTTGGAACTATGTTATTTCGAGGAATATCAAAGAATTCGTTGGAAGTCTTGAAACTTAGGTAGTGTCTACGGAATAACAATTTTCTGGAGGCCTACTTACTTCGTATCAATATTATTTGTAGTATTATAGAAAAATAATACATAATGGGACGCCATGCATGAGTCAGTCGATTAAGAAATATAAAATTCATTCCCCTCATGTTCGCTGTCGCCGTCGCCGTAATCGTGGATAGTAAAATAAGTAATTTGAAACGTAACCAAGTAAAATACTAATGTTTTATTGCCATTGCAAGGATGGCTTGATGCAACTTTTATTATTAGGGAACTAAATTGCATCAGTCACTGTAGTACCTACTCGTAAATTCAATATTAGTGTAATATTATTTCTACATAGATGCTATTGAATTGCAAACTGTCCTGTGAATGTTTCAAAGTACTATAAGAGTTTAGGGGTAGTCCATTATTTATTTATGACTTTATTAATTACCAAATTCTAAATCTGATACCAACATACAGGGATACAAAAAGTATACATTATTTTTTATTTTTGATCGGACTTTCGAAGATACAATTTGATGCTGTCGACAAGGATTCGGGAATAGGGCTCAAACATATTTTTCACAGTTCTTGTTATTCGATGTTTTCTTAAAGTCTTTGTTTTCAGTCTCCGCAACTGTCAGGGAAAGTTCAGAAATATTCATTTATCATATTAACTTTGGACACTTTTACAAAACTCAACATTACAACTACTAGCTACGACTACAAGCATAGCAGGATTAGCAGGTGCATTTGATGGTGAATGTTTCGCGAGGAGCGCCTGTTAATTATAATAATCTTGACATCTTTAATCTAGAGGTATAAATAATACAGAGATAAATTGTTTAATTCAACGTGGTATGGTCTAGCAACTTATGTGGGTTACCTCAGTTCGTGAAAATTCGGTAAAAACGACCTAGATAGACTTATATTGTAAACTAGCTGTTCCGCGCGGTTTCACCTGCGCATAGTTCCCGTTCCCGTGGGAATACGGGAATAAAACATAGCCTATGGTACTCAGTGATAATGTAGCTTTCCATTGGCGAAAGATTTTTTTAAAAACGGTCCAGTAGTTTTTGGGTTTATTCGTAACAACGACACCCTTAGAATCGTTTTAGGGAACGCGATTACAAACAAATAAATAATAATAATAAATAATATATAAAAGATAGTACAACATAATAAACTAGTAAAAGGAAATTTATTTCATTATCATTACGAAAATATCGGAACAAATCCTAATAAATCTTTATCATTCAGTTGCCCTCTGTCATATGATATCTTATCTGATAAGTAGGATTGCTTATATTTGACACTCAATGTTTTCGTTTTTCGCCTGGAGTCTTATAATAACACTAGCGGATGCCAGAAGACAGCATAGAAACCTCATCCATCTATTTTTATACCTACACCACAGATATTACAATACTATACTAACAAACTGGATCCGATACCCGCTAGTATAACCTAAGAAGAAAATGTCTGGCAAATAAATTGAAGTCCCCTTTACCTGATAAGGTTGAAGGTTAGCATAGTCGAGAAACTGGAGTTGTTGATCATGAAGGAACTCCACAGGCTGGGAGTCCGCCTGCAGCGTCACATCCGCTGCCAGAGGTGTGAACGTCTGTAGAAGAAGAATAAATGTTGAACGTGATGGATGAAGAATTATGTTAAAATTTATATTATTAGGTTAATAATAATAAGGAACGTGCATTATTCCTCAGAATAAATATTTATGTATATAACTACACTCAAAGGCACAATTAATTGACTGAATTTGACGGGCCTGCTGGCTCAGTTGGTAGTGACCCTGCCTTCTGACTCGGAGGTCGCGGGTTCGATCCCCGCTCTGAGTCAACATTTGTGTGCATGAACATGTCTGTTGGCTTCGTGTCTGGGTGTTTAGTATTTATTTAAGTATGTTTATCAGTTGTTTAGTACCCATAGTACAGGCTCTGCCTAGTTTGGGACTGCATAACAGTGTGTAAATTGTGTCCCACAATTTATTTATTATTATTATTTATAATTAACCCATAATGATATTTCCAAAGAGGTTGGAAGAAAATCATTCTGAGAGAGAAACTTTTTCTTTAAACGTCTTTGGATATTTCCATATACATTCGAGGTCAATTTGGAGGTTTGGTCCTCCGCCGTATTATTATTTGGGAGAGATCTTATAATGGCCACAGTAGGGATAGAGGTTCAAATTACTTTAGCTGAGGCCTACAGTAATTTGAACCTCCTCTATGGCCTAAAGTAATATGAACCTCCTCTATCCCTACTGTGGATGGCCACCATATGATCTCACCCAAATAATAATACAATAGAGACACAGGCTTTAAAGTGAACTCCAATGATGTCATTACGGGTGCCTTTTGTGGACAGAGTGAATTTGCAAAAATCAATACATATTAGATAAGCACAGTAGGTAGGTCTACCCAAATCCGAAAAACATGACAAGTAATCTAAGAAATAAAAAAGTGTAGGAGACCTCCGATTCGTATTGACGATTTTTTCATTGTAGGAGAATCCGGCTTTTTCACACTTCACTTCCACAACAAACAAACTCCTATGAAAATAATGCTTTCTGCTTTTTTATAACCTTCTAACAGCTAACCCGCTAAAGCAGCATATTATTTAGAAGGACTTTAGAATTATCTGGTACCAAATGCCTACGAATGAATTAAAAAAAATAGGTTAACTTTAAATATTGAAACAACACGTTATTTCGACGATATATTAGTTCTTTTTGTATTAGAAACAATTATATTGTTTTTGGACGAATGATTCTGTATAAATAGGAGATGCTGGGAATAAAGACAAAAAGTAAACAATTTTCTACAGCAGCAAGACAAACAAGTTGCAGAAAAGTCACGTTGAGAAAAATAAATTCTTATGTATAAATATCAAGGTTTTAAAAGCAAACAATTCTCATTATTACAAACGTGGGTAAGTAGGGCCAGATGGAAATGGTAACTGAAGCAACGAATGTAACTGACGATTGTAGGTGATCACGTTTCATTGCACGTTTAACATTCTATTGGGATTTAAAATTATAATTTCAAACATAATCAAGTCACTTTCAGAAGGGCGCATTTATGAATGAATTAAAAAAGTACTAGTTATTGTCTTCGACATCATTCGCGTTCTGAGACGAGTACGTCGTTCCTCAAGAAACAAGCTATCTTCCTCTCAAATTTCCTCAAGATTCAAAGGAAAAGGACAAAGAAAGTCATACTTCTTACATTGGTACTAGCTTCTGACTGCGACTTCGTGCGCGTTCTGGCAAGAAAAGTAGCCTATATCTAAATTTATGTTATCGTCCTGACTTTCTTCAAGATTGGTTTAGCGGTTAAAACATGATTAGGCAATAAGGAGACTGAACTCCTACTTTCGCCTTTATACCTAATACTAGCGACCCGCCCCCGCTTTGCACGGGTGCAATGCTAACACTAAAACCTTCCTCTTGAATCACTCTATCTATTAAAAAAAACCGCATCAAAATCCGTTGCGTAGATTTAAAGATTTAAGCATACATAGGGACATTAGGACATAGGGATATAGGGACAGAGAAAGCGACTTTGTTTTATACTATGTAGTGATGATAGTGATAGTGATGATTAGTAGGAACGGGACCGCTCACCTTACCCAACTTACATCATAATACCTTTTGTACCCACTAAAATGTATTACCTATTGTAAATAAATACTACTAAGTCCGATATAACATTCTAGACTAAATCACTAATTATAATATTAAATTTATAACTTCTGTTTGAGCATCATAAGCGAATGAAGTAATGCATAAAAAACTGGGCTACTGACGGAGACCGAATATGATATTACAGAGTACATATTCAACGAAATTAGCATATTCAAGCTCAGTGTGCAAGGGAACGTGATCTCTATGTAAAGTGGGCAAGATAGAGGTCACAGCTTTGCAGGATACCTCGCACACGTGCGCCACATATGGATCACATACCACACTCTATATTATAACGCCTACGGGGAGGTAGGTACCTAAACCTCAGTAACTTGTTTATCCTACTTCAGGTAATTTGTCTAAATAGGTACGTTTTTGAAATTTTATTTTATCAATTGATTTTCATTAATTGCAATAAAATGCATGTTGGTGAGGTCATAAATGTAATTACACCATGCAGATATTACAAAATGTGGAGTTAACATACATACTTATAATATCTAAGCGTCTTTCATGAACAATAAAATCATTAAACCTGAGTTTTGTTTGGTTTTCTGTTTTGGTGATAATTGCAGTGCCTTAACTAGCTCCTTATTGATACCAAATATGTAAACACTATCGAATGTAAACATAAAAATTTCAATAAACCATTTAATTTGATTTCATGATTAAATTTGAATTTGACTATACGAATAGGACTTTGTGCGAATGAGACCTTTTGAGAGTTGAGACGTTTTGCGAATAGGACGTTTCGCGCCTAAACATGTTTTTTCCATTAACTACTTAAATACTGCATCCTAGTAAAGAAAAGTAATATTAAGTTTTCTTTTATATTTTTAGTGTTAAAAGTTAGTTTTTTTTAAATAAAGCCTCGTCGTTTTCTTTGGGCTAGTCTGAGGTAAGTATATAAAAAAAAGGGTTAGTGAAGAACCGTAAAAATGAAACCATTATATTAATTAATTGGTATTTGCTAAATAACCTTTACGATAAACTGTTTTCTCTTTTTTTATATTTAAAAAATATGATCAAACTTTGTCTTAATTTAATTGTCGAGTTTAATTCAAGAATAACCTTAAAGATAAAGAGTCCTTTTACATTAAAAAAATAATACCTAGGTAAAAAGGTAGTAGTTAGGTAGGTAGTTTAATTAAATTTCGAGTTTAATTTTATTTAGTAATTACTCATCCTTTTGACAATATATGACCATACAAACCCATACATTTAGGTATATAATCCGAATATCATTAAATTAACGACATTGAAGATTCACAAATTTCATTAATTGTTACCACCACCGCCACCTTGCGGATATTGTGAAAACTAAGACGTCAATGAGCCCAAGATACTCATTCGAAATGAACTTTACTTTTTGGTATGGTAAACCACAGGGTAAGCAAGACTACAACAAAATATTAACAACGTTTTGACCTGGCCTAGAAGCCTATATTCAAGTTAATGGTGAATCTACTTACTTATTCATCGTGAACAATAAATAAAGATTCTTGTTATAACTTAGAATTATTAAACATATGGACTTCTTACCAGAGCGGGCCATTTCACATCTTTTCCTTCGAAATTTCTAGGAGCCCAAACTAAAGTTCTTTCCACTAAAAAAACACGAAACGTCCTCCGGGAGTAAACTGCGACCCACTCGCGTCGTTGCCAGTCCACACCATCATATTCCACTAACACCTGAAACAAAAACAAATTATTTATTAGTCGTTGAAATATGTATGTATGTACTTAAAAGGCTATAATAAAACTTGTTTTTCTAATTTTTGAAACAAATGATTTCATATTGCCATCTAGCGGCGAGTAGCTGAACTTTAACGGGTATAGAAACGCAAGCGGAGAAGTGAGGTATACTATTTACATTTTAGGTAGCTAGATGGCAGCACCCGTAGTTCACGCCTTATTCGTGATACACGTAAAGTAATGGCGCCACTGCAAAACCCCGCCCAATCGTGATAAAGACCCGGAAACGTTAAGTGAGACAAAACCCAAAGAAGGAGACAACAACAATAACAAATGCACGGGAAAATGTACTGTATACCTACTGGCCATAGTCGTAACCGTATATGTAGGTATAAGCAGGTATAGGTAGTAGTAGCAAGCAGGTATAGTTAAACTTAATTGAATACGTGCTACCTATCTACGCAAGTAGATGAATGTAGTTGAAACTTTATAAGACTAACGTAGGTACGTAGTTTCACCTGAGTAGTTAGCAATCTGGTGTACAAACAAAACTTGGAATTTAGAACAAACTTCTTTTTTCCAAGCCTTGAATAACCAGTCAGACGTTAAGGTTTTTCTTATAACATGTAGATAGGTAGTAGTAGTAAGCCCTACGGCAGAGCTACGATTTTGTCCCATTCGCAGTGGAGACTTCAGGAGTATGGGGCACGGCCGCAAAAAAGTTTGTACAGGACTTGGGGCGACGCTTGAGGGAACGTGGCGGTGATCCCCGTGTCGGAGCTTTCCTGGTGCAGCAATTGTCGCTAGCTATCCAACGCGGCAATGCGGTCAGCGTAATGAGCATCTTTAGTCCGGGGGCCACCCGCTAGTGTATATAATGATTTACGTATTACATATATTATTATATACCATTTCCTATAGGTATAATAATTTCCTTTAGTTAAGTTTATTTTTTCTTTCTTTGTATTAGTTTACTTTAATTCTTTGTCAATAAAAAGTAGTAAGTAGGTTAGCTAGTAAGGGCCTCTCTGTCCGGTCCGCCACAGATACGTTCAAACTTATTCAGTCTATTGTAAGGGCCGACAAAGAAAGCAAATTCAATAAGATGTAGAAGGTAATAGGTACCAGCTCGTAAAAAGACATTAGTAGATCTACCTTAAGTCAATAGGTATTAATCAAAGAAGTACAGACAACGCTCTCTTATCTTAACAGCAGATAGGTACACCTATCTAGGTAGGTACTTAAAGAGTCAATGAGATCTACTCGAATTATTGTACTGAGCCAGTGTCATCAACATCATATTATCTTGTAATAATACTCGTATAAATAAAATCTCCTTCTTGCCTTTACTTCAAACCATTTTCGCCCCATGACGCACAGTTTCACTTTAGACTAAGGAGTTCTCTATAAAGTGGAACTTATGACACCAACTACCTACATAAATAAATACCTACTTACTTTTAGGTTCTAGGTACCTACACGTTGATGTAGGTTCTTTGACTTTCAAGATATAGAATCGATGCAAGTGTAAGTCTAGATTAGATTAGAGCTGATCTACTCATGCCAGCAGTAGACAAATCAAACCCATAATCACCAGGCATTGAGTTGGCGATTCTCATAATGCAGGTAGGTACCTATTTCATGCATGTTATTATTTTATAGCTGGCACAAGACGAAGAGTGCGGAGGCGACACGCACACGCGACCTCACGGATAATGCTGTCGACGTATCTACCTACTTACAGGTTTCAATGTCACATCGCCACGCGCGAACGAGAACCTACCTACATTGTAGATACGGAATGCTTACAAAGTTGTTTACTAGTTTTTTACGCTAGTAGAAAAAACGCGGTGCTTCTTACGTAATGTTATTTTATTGAATTACCTACTAGCTTTTACCCGCCGCTTCGCTCGCGCACGTTTATTTCACCCCCTTAGGGGTTGAATTCAGCAAAATTTCAAGACTAGACCCAGTGGTTTAGGCTGTGCGTTGATAGGTATATCACCAAACAGTCAGTTTATTATTTTATTTATATGTAGGTATATGAATAGTTATATACAGATTTATAAAAAAAATACTGGTTAAAAACTAAAGGACGTCTAAACAAAACTTTACTAAAGAAAACCAGAACTGACAAAAATAGGGCAATTAGGTTTACACTTGAAAACCTATAAGGTATAATAATTAATATTAGAAGACAATAAGACCAGCTTTTAGTGATACCATCTCCTCAGGTTTAGAAAAGATCAACCTATAAAATTATCTGTCTCTTGAAGAATATTATCGTAAGTTCATAAAGAGTTCGCTAGCATGTATGTTATAAGTACCTACTATCGGCTCGTCCCAGTTCTATTCGAAGCCCTTGTGAACATTGGCCTTGCAGTCTTCTTTGCTATAGGTAGCTAGGCGCCAAGCTACGTGCACTGAACACTAATAGTCATATTATTTTATTACAGCATTTACAGCTACAATAAATGTTGTGTATTTACAAAACATTTGCGACTCGCGGAATGTTGTGAAGCATAACAACAGCTTATTGGTTACACAATAGGAATTCATTTGCAACCAACTCGCTAGAAACCGACTATTAGCTATGTGTAAGTATTTCAGCGCCGAAGATCTTGCTGATATGCTTATAATAAGATACAAAAACCAGATAAATGAAATAAGATATGTGGACCTGTTACCATGCCATAAATAGATCCACTTACATAGTTTATTTTTAAGTGTTTTGTATTGCGTTGTGTTTTGTTATATTTGGATAACTTGTACCGAAACATGATTTGACAACTGGCAAAATTATTGCACATTTGATCTAGCATCCAAAATACTTTATGTAGTATTTAGGTCATTCATTAGAAAATTATGTAAGTACCTACCTATATGAGCAAAACAATGTAAAGTTTTCAGTAAAATAACATACATCAAATCAGGCATGCTTTTTTTTCAATCATAATGGAATTAATCATTGAAGAGTTTTACTACAATTTACGCTATTTCGATATCGTCGCCTTAGAGTGAAAACCTCGTATAAGAAAAAGAGCAACTTTACAGGAGGAAGAAAAAACCGCGCCCTGAAATTTTTTGTTACCAAAGCTTATTGGATTATACCTGTTTTAGTATGTAGTTATACTACTTTTTTTAATAATAGAGTGATATGTTACACATTATTAGCCTAAACATGTTAAATGTCACTTACGAGGTTTTCTAACAAAAAACTCACTATTTGGACTGCAGTTACAAGTTAATCAATGAAACCGGGTAAAATAAAAATAGTTATTTACATTAAAATACATATAATTTTAAATAAAATTATATTTGTAATTACAAATTCTTCTTGTTTTAGGAAAATTAATAGTAAAAAAAGTTTAAAGTAGTCAAAAAATTTATAAAAAGTCGAATAACTATAAATCGTAAGATGCTGAACCATCTTGACCTTTCGTTGAGCGCCTGGCTTCACATAAATTTTGGTTTGGACTGCTGACTATTGCCATCCTTCGACACAACTCAGAAAGCAAAAGCAGTCTCTGATATTTATGATTTTTTCTAACATACAGCAGCGCTTTCGAATTTTGCCGTCATTTGTATTTTAAAAGAAAATTTTGTACTCTCTGCATGCCTTTTTAAATATTTTATGCTGGTTATAAAAAAAGTAAGTAAGTAATTAAGGGCTTTTGGATGCGGATCTTCTAAATTGTGTAGGTACAGTTTGACATTTCCGTAATGAATAAATATTACATGACCTTGCGTGGCTAAATATCTGAATCTCATTCTCTTTCATAAAGAATAATTGGACGTTCTTTTGTGTTTTTGCGCCCTTTTCTCCACTCTAATCCAAAATCTCCTAATTAGGTTCAATATAACTTCGAGAAAACCTCGTAGGTAGTCAAGTTTGATAATTTTATGAGTCTTTATCAACAAATATATAATCATTAATACCTCGTAACCACGTACGTGGTTTATTTTCCAGCTATTTTGTGTAAAAAAAATCCTCGTAAGTGAGTTTGCGAGGTTTTCAAACAAGAGATAAATAATTATACGAGTTTTTCTATCAAACGAGAAACAAAAATTGCAATAACTTCTGAAATATTAATTAATACAATTTACTAAATTATTTATAACATCAAAAGCACTTATTTCCTTCAGAAAATGGTATAACTATACTGAAAAAACGACTTTGAACTATTGAATTCGCAGCCACGCATGCACTTTCTTACGAGGTTTTCAGAGCAGACTGACATACGAGTGCTTTTACGAGGTTCTCATTATAGGTCATAGATGGTGCACCATGTCTATGATGTTTACTCGAGTAAAACTAGAACGTCCGTTACGAGGTTTTCTTTCCAAATATGTAATGAAAAAAAAAACATGAAATTTCAAATACGAGGTTTTCACTCTAAGGCGACGATATAGATACAAGAATGATACGAAATTATTAATTAATTTGTTGATTTTATTCAAGTCTCAACTAAAAGGTGTGACAAAGGTGACTCATTAGAATAGTGTTCTACAACGATTAATCTGAAATATTGGTTTCCCTGCACTAGATTTCAATGAGATTCTAGTAGTTCTCATATCTACACTAAATATCGCTCCGAAACTACTGGACCGATTTAAAAAATTCTTTCACCTACCTATGGAAATCTTACTTTTCTGGGAGTAACATGGGTTGTAATTTCCTTAAAAGAATTTACGTGAAATTAGTATTTAGGTGAAATTGCTGGGAGCAGGTAGTTAATTACACAATTGTTGCATGATATCAGATTCACATTCAATCTTGTGGGTGTTTTGTATACATTTGCTGAATGCACTCGCTTGGGATTGTGATTCCGAAATAGCTCGACGATACAGGTTTACGAGTGCACGACGGCCGGTAAACAAATGTGTATCGAGTGTAATGCAAAGTCCACGCTTTGTGCCCTCGCATTGTGGAAACCTGTGGTGGAAACTTACTAAGCTACAGTACGGCCGTTATAACTTGGCTTCTCTGAACATAGGCTTCGCCTGCGCATACCCCCTCGTACCGCCAAATGGTCGCAGAAAAATGTTATTGCGCAGCCATTTGCGCAACTTCAGAGCTGCCAAGTTAAAACGGCCGTACTGTACAGAGAAACGTATAGACATGGAATCGACGATCCAAGGATGCTAGAAGAAACAGTCGTCACACACAACAACCTATTATATCTATTAAAATTTTCTGCAAGACACGATATAGGTAAATATTCAACTACTTATTATCACTTTTTAATTCAGTCCAGTGCGGAATTGTATGAGAAGTGTCTTATTTGACCAATTGCAGTTGCAGGATCTAAACACTACATCAAAGATAATCTACCGAAATGTTTATATTTCATACTATCAGTGCCCCGCGTAGTTCCCGTTATCGTGAGAATACGGCTTGAATACGGGGATAAAATATAAACTATATATTATCATTCTGATGTATGCAAGCTATGTATATAACTGTAAAGTTTCATCAAAATCGGTTCCGTAGTTTTTGCGTGAAAGAGGAACAAACATCCATCCATACAAACTTTCTCATTTATAATATTAGTAGGTTAAGACCTGTAGGTATAACCACATTTCGTAATAACCGATATGACTATGACTATAAGATGCCAGATCATATCTCCTGTTGTAATTGTAATATGAAAGTTAGTACATAATTAAAATAAGTACTAGTTTAAGTTTATTCGCAACAAAGATAGACACACAAAAGACACACAAACATACAAATCTTTGCTCTTTAAAATATTAGTATAGACTAGCAGCATCCCGCGGTTTCACCCGCGTAGTTCACGTGGGAATACGGAGATAAAATATAGGTAGCCTAATGTGTTATTCTGATGTTTGTTCAAAAACTACTGAACGGATTTTGATGATTTTTTCAGTTAGGTAGGTATATAGCTTATATACCTAACTGTAAAAATTCATCAAAATCCGTTTAGTAGTTTTTGAACAAACATCCATACATCCATCTATACAAACTTTCGCATTTATAATATTAGTAGGATTATATTAAAGTCACACTGCTTACGTCACGATTTATATTTATGGCTTATTTATTTGTATTCTCGTATGGCTTATTTATCTTCATGGTGTGCGGGAACTCGTCTGTTATTGTTGGCCGCGGTAAGTAGGTAGTAAGTAGTCAAGGTTGCAAAACTAGGACAAACGTGAACTAATAAAATAATATTGCTACCTTGATATTCTTTATAATCGAATAATAAAAAAAAATCTCACGCCTTTTAGTGCGAATCATTTCTGGATATAGGTACCCACTTTTCACGAGATATTCTTTACACTATTCCCTAAACGTGATAGGTGGTGAGCCCATCGCCGGACCGGGTCTTTTACACATGTCTCCGAATTAATTCTAGGACATGTGTAAAATAACGAATTAAAAAATATATAATATTTTGCACGCCTATGTAAAGGCTATATGTGTGATTTTTTTTTATCAACACAATTATAGGTACCTACTTAACCATGTACGAGTATATGGCAAATAAAGAATTGAAATGAAGAATATGGGTAGATAGGAACGCATAGCCATCTAGTTGGTAGGTACGTTTCCCGCCAAAATGCCTGCGTCCCAAATCCCAATGCTATCGAGCGGCAGACTCGGAGCACCCTCTCCGGAGCGTGGAGCCGGGTTCAGTGGGTCAATGAACGCTGCGACAGTCGCGGTGGCCGCAGACCTGTCGTGTCGGCCGAGCCGTTGCGAAATGTTGCGACCTTGGTACATGCGATAAGCGGAAGCCCTCTGTTCATCTCTAAATTTGTATCCTAATACATAAGCCATACCTACGAGAATATATAAGAACCCACTTTGTGTGGTAAAACGAGTTTTGAAATGAGAGCAGTTAATATCTCGCAACATGGATTATAAATTCAACACAATTTAAACGATAACTGTCCTAGGTACGTCAAAGGCGCAAGACAGAGCGGCAGTATCGACCGCACAAGCATAATCTTTTTGTAACTGATGTTACTACGGCGGTGTCACTTTTACTATGGCAAGTGTGACTTTTTGACACTGAACGTTCCGACCGAAGTTACGATCATGGATATTTGCGTAGCGAAAAAATTCGAATTCCATGGTTACGTACGACCGAAATATCGTAAACCAGAGAAAGGCGGTAGTCAACTAGAATACTTATGCCTACATTTCGCAAGCTTGTTGTAAGGAATACACTCGATTCATTGGTTGACAACAAGCTACAAGGTTCTTGACTTAATAGAATCTATTACTAGTGACCCCCAGTGGGCTACTGATACTTGAGTAACTAACGAGTGAAAAGGGCGATCTCCGCATGTCGCCTCTAAGCTTTGAGTATTAAACCAATTGGTTGGTTGGTTTAATACTCAAAGCCTCTAAGACACCATGAATACATTTAAAAAATTAAGAAGTGTAGATTAGGTAATTAAATAGTTCAAACTTCTCCGCTTCAGCATACATATATATGGTTGAGGAAAAGAAGCGGGCAAGGAATTCCTCAACCCAATATCATTACTTTAATCAAGTCATAGTTAATACTAAAGGTTACATAACTTGGTGATTCTTCGCTGTCGTATTGCGCTGTGCTGGAGTTACCTCAGCACTGAGCTCCAGTTCTGGTCCAGGCATCATGTCATTTGTAGAGTCATTTTGTTTGTTTAGTCTGATACTTTAGTCTATTTTACATGACAAGTAAAGTACTGACTGACACTGATCTTATATATCAGAACGACGCGTCGTTTCACAACGCGGGCAACCGTGACACTTGCCCCATAGGTTTCCATGGTCATTTAGTAGTCTAATTATTATTTAACAAAGTAAAATGATGCTAAGATGACGACGTTTGACAACGCCAGACGATACGATCTCTCCTCGCCAAAAACCTTGGCCTATAAACCTTAAACTATATTCAGACATGAGCTCAACGCACGATGATACGATGACGAGCGACTATTTGCAAACAGATAGCCAACAAATAATAGAGATAGTACATAGATAGTGTTGATATGAGTAAGTATGCATATCTTTATGGAATAATGAATAAATCACTTCGTGATAATGACATTCGAAACTCAGGTCAGGCCTCAATCATAACATTCGATTCGAATATTAAAATTTACGATTAACATACGATTTAAATGTTGTTTCAATGAATTGTATAAGGAGTTGCAGTCGATATTGGATTAAATCTATAAAGGTATTGCCATCCCTCCCTCCTCTCCCTCCCTGCGACTGTTCTTCTGTTGTTTAAACTTATTACTTTATTATTCCTAAACTATTGTATTCTCCTCCTAATAATATAAATGCAAAAGTTTGTGAGAATAGAAGTATGGATGTTTGTTACTCTTTCACGCAGCCACTACTAAACGAATTACGATGAAACTTTACAATAATATAGCTAATACATTAGAATAATAGAAAGATTACTTTTTATCCCGGAACGAGGATGAAGTCTCGGGAAAATCTAGTTTGTATATACCTATAGAAAGGTATGATATGATGAGCGTTGCACGCTTCCGCTTATCAAATACACTGGCTGAGGCCTTCGACTTCAAATTGTGAAATGACACTTGACGGACATTTCGTTACTGTTCTACTGATAACATTTTGCTAGAGCACAATAAACCCTAAAGATACAACATCGAGTAGACCCTGCTGTTATACAAAAATAATCGAAAATTAGAAAATGTTTTTAGGGGAATTCTTTGAAGATATTACTGTTCAATTTAATTCGTCTGTAAGTAACGACATGACACGATCGATGAAGATATTATTATGAAGAAATTATATAATTAACTAGAGGTTCTGCACAGTTTCACTCGCGTAGTTCCTGTTCCCGTGGGAATTTGGGAATAAAATATAGCCTATGTTACTGAGGGATCTTCTAGCTTTCCGTTGTTAAACGAATTTTTAAAATCGGTCCATTTTTCAGTTTATTCGTAACAAACATACAAAAATACAAAAGTTCAAAACTTTCCTCTTTATAATATTAGTATAGATTTAATAAACAAACTTCCTTCGGAATAAAATAGGTCTTAGTTTAGAGTATGGAAAGGAAGAAAGAATTATTTGAACGTGCAAGAATTTTATAGTTAGAGAGCTCTTGCTTCTCTCAAAATGACTTGCTAAGAATCCTTAGAAAACGTTTTCAAACCATATACATTCATAGTCAATTGTTGCTTTTCTTCAAAATAAAAGGTTATTTGCGACTTTGATGACTTTGTCCTGTCTGAGAATTTGCTTGGTACCTTCTCAATAGTATATTATATACTATCGACCACCGGAAGTATACTATAAAGACAAATAGTGAAGAAATATTCCAATATAATTTCTAGAACAAAACCAAGCTTCTACTTAAACGTGCATTCCAGTAAAACTTCCGTTCTAAAATAGGGCAGCATACATTATTCAAAGGTACCTTACCGGTAGCTACTCCTTGGGGAATGTGCCTGCGGCTTGGCCACGAGATGAGATCGATATAAAAGAACGTTCCTCAAATAGTATATTTATGCATATGTTTTTGTTTACAGCGAATTGGTCAGAGTAGAGAATTAACATGAAACTATTAAACCTAATTAATGCATCTTCGTATTCATTTCGAAGATAGGGGTTTTAGAGAAAGACTTCCTAGACCTGCTGCTATCCGATCAAGCAGAGCGGTTCACATGGGCGCGCAATAAGAATGCATAAACTATTATCTCGAGTTATTACCAGATCGGCTAAAGTT
This sequence comes from Ethmia dodecea, assembly GCA_963855545.1. Taxonomy (NCBI): domain Eukaryota; kingdom Metazoa; phylum Arthropoda; class Insecta; order Lepidoptera; family Depressariidae; genus Ethmia; species Ethmia dodecea. The sequence continues at coordinate 5,338,527 of OY979448.1, forward strand.
GTGTTGCGACCAATCGAAAATAATTACAACGGGTTCTCCTTACTATCTCCTTATTTTCCTATTGTGTTATAGCGGTATAATTATGTACCTACTACGTATAGGGACATCCAAGAGCGACTTCGGTCGGTTCAATTTAAAAAATGGGACAACGCATAATGAGGCCAATTTGCCGTGTCCGTGGTGTAGGGATCAAAGGAGGATTACTAAATCCCTTATTAAGTATTACACCATCATTATAAGTAAGATATAATACAGTCCGGCGATGGGCTCACCACCTATCACGTTTAGGGGTCCAATGTATCTCGTGAAATGTGGGTATATCCAGTAATGGAATACCTCTGCCTACCCCCTCGGGGATAAAAAAGGCGTGAGATTATATTATTATTATTATATTATTTATATTATATAATACAGAAGTAAAACACCTAGTAAAATGAACTATGAGCAAAGTAAAACTTAACATAGCGTGAGAAAATCTGATAACAGTACATTCATATTAACATTCATAATCATAACACGCAAAAATTATAGTTAAGTATTCGACCTAGAAATATGATTCATTAGCATAATACAGATGTAAACTAGAATTGATGTAAACGGGTACAGAAAATTACTAAAGCCTCAAAGATTTAAATTGAAGTATACCCCAATAAAAAATGTTAATGTATCACAATGACAATAATCAAAATGTGTAACAACAATAATACAAACCGACTTTAACTAATAGCATTAAAAAAACTATTATCAACATCCATTACTAAACCTATTACGCTGATAGCGAGTGACTAGCTGATTTCCGTTGAGGAGTTCCGTTCTTCATCAGGTTTTGACAAAACTTGTATGGGACCGGGATCGAAAGTATACCCGATGATACAAAAAAAAAATCAAAATCGTTTCAGATTTGACGGAGTTAAGATACCAAAAAAAGGTAAGAAAAAAACATACGACGAATTGAGAACCTCCTTCTTTTTTTAAGTCCGTTAAAAAGAGCACAGTCGGCCTGTACAGTACTCATTAACGATAAATTGGGCTATTTTAAACTGTGTCACCTTCAGTCCTTAGGTCTGGACCCTTGTTCATTCCGTTCTTAAATATTTTTAGACTAAGAATTGAGGAGAAAACCACATCTCCAGTCACCTTGTTTTACGTAAAAGAATAAAGTGACATTTCGTCAATAAATATTTCGTGAAAAGTGGGTATATCCAGAAATGGAATACCTCTGCCTGCCCCCTCGGGGATAAAAGGTGTGAGTTTTTTTTTTATACAGTGAAAGCTACAGCACCGGTGTCGCCTCAGGTCGGCCTGGTTCAGGCTTCGGGTTTAAAAACCTTATCATGTCTCAAATTAGGACAAATTATGTGGCTTACTGGTTTCCTCACATGTCGTGCTGGTAAGAAATCAGCGCGGTTGTAAGTTTTGAGAAATTCACTGATACATTTCAAATTTCAATAGCCAGGATAATAAAACCTCATTCGTGAGAGTTGGACACACTTGCAACGAGAGGATAGTGCTTATTTAGGGTAATTTTACCGAAATAGATCGGGAAAAATTTGCTCAATGAAACGACTCGAAAATTTTACTAGTAGGTACCTAGTCTCATAAGAAAATACGTATACCTATAGTGAGATGACAAATCCTATACTTAATCAGTGCCACGGGCAATTTGCCCGAAGGTGAACAGTGACCACTGAGTATAAAGAAACTCTGTTGTCGGGCTCTAGCACATAAATAAAAATTAAAAAAGTAAATTATCATGTTGCTTATACGAGAGCGACAAATCGCATGACCTTGCTGCCACTGACCGACCTTCGATTGATCCATATTCAATGAGCTAGCTACCAGCCAGCTACTTTGTTAGCGCTCTATGAAAACAAACAAGTTTAAATTGTTACTAGGCCGTGTTGAAATTTAATTACATGCCTATTTCGTTACATAGGCTTCTCATTACAGCAGTTAATATTCATCTCTAGCTATCCAAGCATGACTTAATAACAACTGATAAACTTCAAAGAACGTTTTGGTTTCTCCAAAGAGAACCGGACACCATTGGAAATGAGTTTAGAAGTTAATTTTCCTACATTGTATAATTTTATTCATCTCAAGGCACCCGATGAGGCAATTTTCGGTACATTGACTTTTAATTTAACATTTATTTTTAAATCTTTATGGATGGTAAGTTTATGTTCTTATTTTTAGCCGTGCCGACTGCAAAATTTGAATCCCAGTTTTACCGATGCAAAAATTAAACGTCCGCCCGTAAACATGTCTTCGCATTCTCCGTATCAAATCTTTTATCGAAGCTCTATCTCACGTGACAGCGTCCATGAAATATTTACGTTACGACTACACTTCCCGGAGACGTAGGGGCAGCAAATCCAGATTCCATTTTATAAGTACGACGCTTGGTGATGTTGCTCATAAAGCGGCCCTGATAAAGCCCCCAGTCCTGAGGGACAGAGGATGAGGGGTGGCTTCGGGAGGGGGGAGGTAAGGCGTGGTTCGTGTTCAGTGTAGCGGGGTTTGGGAAATTTGGGAAATCTTTGATCGATGCTAGAAAGGCGCGCGAAAAATTTGACCACGAGTACTCTATCTCGCTGACAAAAGGCAAGTTATTGTTACTACTAACCGCGGAATTTACTGCTTTATTACGACGAGTTAGAAAACTCGATACTGTTTATATTTTCGTTGCAACTTTAACTGAGGATATTTTTAGGGATAAAAAGTAGCCTGTATCACTTTCGGCGCCTCCAACTACGAGTATCTCTGAGCAAATGTTTCTCCGTTCAGAAATTAGAAACGAACAATATTACAATATGTATAAGCTAACTTCAAAGTATAGTGTACAACTACACAATTTTAATAAAAAGTTTCAAATATTTATTTTTGGATGAGTAGCTAGAGAAATATTTTTTCTAAATCAGGTGGAAAAACAAAAGAATAAAGACAAATTAGATGTAGTACCTATACGAGTATATATTATTATGTCATTATATGAATTATCAGTTACATAGAGCATCATTGTTTACATAAAACAGACTCTGTGTTTACAGCTCGTTTTATATATTACTACCAACGCCCCCGAGTTTTACCCATCAATAAAAACTCTATGTCACTAAGGATTCCGCATAGACTTCTATCAGTGAACGAATTTGATAAGCAGATTAAACTTTTAAAGTCTTTATAATATTCGTTTAGTTAAAGTAAAAATAGGCATATATCTAGATAGTGTTAAGTATACTGTACTGAAACAATATACCTACAAAAGAACAATTTTATTTGAAACACTTCACTTACTATCCATGAACCGTGAGCCCTTCGCAGCGCGCTTCCTTAACTAACTGCTCATTATGTTCACTTTCTGGTCACTACACACCTAAGTAGCATGTGTTTTTGTACAGAATTTTCAGTATCACCATTTAGTGGCTATACTAAGAAAATACTGTTTGTTTGTCGTCCAATCAAACATCATCAGTGGCGCTCCATCTGACCGTGAAACTTTGCGGTTATGCGTACGCAGGTAGGTAGGTCTACCTGGTCGTGGAAAAAACACCTACGTGTGTATGTTTATGTGTCAGAAATTAGTATGAAATATCTAAATAGTATATCATCATTTTCCTGACAAGGTATGTCAATTACTATAGTTGACCAAGGCCATGGTAGCGGTTTCGCAAGAATAAGATAATCAAGAGTATATAGGCACACTACACTACGTTATTTACAAGTTAGGAAGATCAAATTCGCTGATTTCTAAAATATGTACCTATTTGAAAATATTGGATCGCGATTTGCGAGGTTGTTTTATTAACTGAAACTTCGCAAATTCTGTAAAGGTTCGTAGTCACTACTATACATGTAGGTATATAGTAGACAATCCACAGCGCCTTCCGTCGTTTGCGTCGTGGGCCCTTCCGACCGACCGAGTTTCCTCACCGTTAGTTATATTATATCCTCGCTTCATATACCTATATACACATTATGTGTTTAGAAAATAGGCCCAGACACAAAATAATTTTACGGCGAAATTTTTAGTTATAATTTTGTTACCGTGTCCTTATAGACTGTAGGTGATAAATATATTGGGGGAGGACAGTAGCACTCCGTTAAGTATAGTACTAGTAATAATAAAGGGGCTTTAACACTACCTAGTCACTTCATCGTGTTGCTTTAATAATCGCATATACGACATAAAATGTTGAAAACACAACTTTGAAATGCCTGACTTTATTATTGTTTCGCTTATGATGGTAAGCATTTATTAAAGCTAAGCATTTGATGAGCAATCTATGACTCAAGGTTTTCTGGTAAGATAATGTAGGTACTTACTGCTAAACAACCTGGCTGGCGAAAGATTATGCGACTTATTGAAAATATAAGGGATAAAAAAGGCGCAAAGGGGAAAACGCATTGGCAAACCATTTAAATTGCTAAGAAACTCGAATCATGTTCTTTTCCATTCTGTAGATAAGTAGACAATACATATTTCTGTAATCAGTACGATTACAGCTCATTGCACTCTGGAGATCTTTATGATTATCTATTAAAAAGGTATACGAACCCTAGTCAAGCGTAATTGCATATGAAGTACCTAAACCTTTTCTATTTGTGTTGCACTGATGGAGGATGAAAACCTAAATCTAATTTTAGAGACGCAATCCTTATTCAAACACCCAATACCGAATATTTAAAGTTGTTTAAACCAGTCCCTGGCTCCATGCCATGCGTCCGCATTCTGAAATTGAGTTTATAGAGCAAGAGAGCAAGTCGGTGTATATTCCGCGAGCATCATTTCGTACTGCGTAAATCAATCTCTTTCCAGCATACCAACCACTTACAAGGATACTTGAAATGGAATAAATATAACACTCATTAAACTACCGTCGAAGAAAATTAAGCAAAATCAAAATCAAAAATCATTTATTTTCTATAGGTATTCAATATACACTTAGAAACGTCAATATTTTATAATAACAAAGCACTCTTAAACTCGTCCATGAAGCTTGGCTAAATGCAAACAACAGCCCATATCCACCGACGAGTTGCTGGTTCCAAATGCAGTACCCCTAGAAAAACCAGCAAGAAACTCAAGGGCAGCTCTTTAATCTTATGTCAGCAAAGCTAGCATCCATTTATTTTTACCCGACTGCGAAGCGAAGGGTAATGTGTGTATCAGCCTACGTTTGTTCCTTTGTGGCGCTCTAGATACCAAAGGCGTGGGCCCATTATGATGATTCTTACGTCAATCGATTCGTCTTAATCTTGCGAGTGTCGCTGTACACATGACAGTTATCAAATTTCAACATTTACAGCGACCATCAAACGTCATATAATGAAAAAGAAAAATATGAAAGTTGACGAAGTGTTCAGTGCAGGGATAACATTGAATAGGTATTTGATTTTTCTCTCATTTCGAAATTAAGTTGGTTACTACCTAAAAAAGTAAAATTGAAATCTAAGACCCGACTGCTTAAAAAGAGAACTTGAATAAAGACAAAAAAAGATCGCGCCAGAGGCATCTTCTTAATTTAACAAACAGTTTTTAACAATAAAGACATATTGCCTTTGACTGCATGAGATTTCTCTAGAATTGTGCAGCAAATGGTCTTTACTTCCTAGTTTACTAATAGGTTATCTTTTTAGGTAGGTCGTATAGGTGGTGAGCCCATCGCCGGACCGGGTCTGTTACACATGAATTAATTCTGGGACCTGCGGGTTTCCAAACGATGTGCGGTTTTTCTTCACCGTCGAGCTAGTAATAAATATGCACATAAGTTTTTGAAAGCTCATTGGTACATGCCAGGTTTCGAACCCGAGCCTTACTGATGTACGATTTTGAATTATGAGGAAAAATCGCCTGGAAATGAAATATGAAAAGTGCATTCAAATTAATAAGTAGCAAGTCAGATAAAGGAGAGTAGCAGATGCGACGAATGAAATAAAATTTCATATGCCTTTTCACAATCTACTCATGAAATCACCCATCTCTTGAAAATGTTTAATTACAGATGGGAGAACTTGCACGAGTGATGTGCGCAAGTCAGCGGAACAGCTGTGGGCATGCGCGTGCGGTGCATTCCTAGCGGTCAACGTACGCGCACCGGTTCCGTTCTACACAATGGAGATAGTACAGATCACGTGATGTTATAAATCTCTATCTTTGTCGGAATTAATGTGGATCATGCTATTTTCTTTCTTATTTTGTAGTGTATTTAACGTTTGCATTATAAATACTTACTAAAATGAATGAATGAATTAAAATAAACAATGAATACGGTCGAAGAGTATGGAAATGCATTGTACCGCGTATATTGAATAGATTTCCAAATGAATTAATAAGCTCATTAGAAGGTCGAACAAGTGGGCAAGCTGGACAAATTATAAAGAATCATTTACTTAAAATTAGAGAATAAATTAATAATATTATAATGAGACTCCTTAACTCAAAAAATCTTTTAAATTTAAGATTAGACGTTAAGAATATTGTGTAAAATGAATGCATTTTTTTATACGAAATAAACAGTTTAAATTTTAATTTTTTTTTTTTTAAATCCCATATATTTTTCTAGTAATAGTATAAAAATCTAATTTTGCACGGTGTTTATGGTTGAACTCTTCAGAGACGGATTGACCGATTTGAATGTTTTTTTTTGTATATTTGGTAGGTATAAGAATAGGTTATAAAGTTTTTTCAACCCCTACTTATTACCCCCAATTATATGGCAGAACAAAGTTTGCCGGGTCAGGTAGTACTCGTATATAATGTTACCGATCGGAAGTAGTTTTGAGAAGCATTTTAAATTCACATTTCGTCGCCCATATTTGGGGACTATTTAACAAAAGCTATGAGAAAATACCAATACCAATAATGTAAAAACAAAAACATTGATCGAAACACTTTGTAATTTAACCGTTCTCCAATTTATTATTAATTCTGACTAGGAGCTGAAATCGAACAAGTGTTCTTTGACATATTGTCGACTATTACCTCTCCTCTCAAACTGGCAAACCCCAATTTGTAATTTGCGATAAATAATTAATTGTAATTTTAATGGTGAATATTGTTATTGGAACCAGAGAGCAGTCGATGCCTAATCTTACAAACCGCGAACTAGACTTGAGGCGCTACCGATCGATAGAGCGTTGCCACAGTTGCCAGGCGTCTGGTTTCACAGTCCTATTACACCTACAATTTAATACATAATAAATGAGATAAAAATACGAAATCATAGCAACATTTAAGAAAATTCCACTAAGATATTTTTTTATTTCATCCCTCCATCCCAAATCTGGAAAAATCTTTCGAAAGTATTTTCTTCGTAAAACTTGTGGACACCTTCATTTTTCTCAAAATATCAGTCTTCCCGATGACAAACCGGACATTATGGCATCCCTGCTGCGTCTACACCGCATTTACGTCCGGTCAAGGTAAAAATTGCCACCACGATTTCAGCGTCCTCGTCGTCTAAAAACTCTAATTACAATGCCTGTCTGACTGCCCAGAAAGGTTAGTCTAGCTAGACAGACTTTATTTTGGCATTGATACGGCAACTTTTTTTTTTTTCTTATTGGGGATAACAACAGCCAGCTTAATATCAATTACAGTTAAGTACATGTTCGTAGTTAGGCCAATAACAGTTATCCACTAAGTATTTAATGATGAATAAACAATCATCAACCCGTAGCAGCCCAAGGTTATTACAACATACTTATTCTGTGGTATGGGCTATAATCTCGATTTTGTGGCCAACTTTCTGTTAGAATTGTTCAATAAAGGGCATCGGCAACTAGAGTTTTATACCCTTTCCAATCATTTTCTCGATGACAGATCTAGTTTGATAGTAATAAATATTTTGAAATCTCACTAATAACTAAAGAAAATGAGGAGTAATTAGATAACAACATTAAATTACAAGATAACAGCTACCCAGGTCTTATCACTGGGTGTATCGGCTACTTGCTAATAATGATAAATTCGTCTCCGACCATATAACAAGGTCTAAATCAACTGTACGTTACATTTTATTACAAAAAAGAAAAAAACTCAAAACTGTGTTACGTTACGTCAATCCGCATGGCGAAATGAATAATTCATACTAAACCGACGGAAGAAACGATTGGAAAAAAGTACAACACATTTCTTGGAAATCTAGTATGAAAAATCAATTTTGTGATATCAACTTTCGTTTCCGCTACGAATTAAAAAAATAGTTTAATTAAATAGGTAGGTAATCGCGTACAAAATGCTTAAATTCGATTTTATATAATTTTTTTGTAATTATTATTAGCTATGCATTCATAAAAATATATAAATTCAGTGAATATTGTACAGTAACTTACAGATCTGTAAAACTCATATATTATGGCTTTAGTCAAGTACCTAATCGAATGTATTCGATGTCTAATTGTCTAATAAAAATAGGTAATATCAGCATTAGTATTTCTTTTAGGTGTAAGCATTAGACTTTTTATTTATATAACAAGTAAGTGCCTATACGGTATTTTAACTGTATCCATAAACATCCACTTATAGGTCAGACTCGCACTGCAAGTGTAAAGCTTCATGTGCTCTTATCTTTACCTAACAAGAACGCTTCTTACAAGTATAGTCAAATTATATTATATATTTTAATCTACAATGTGAAACAACCTATTAATTATCATTTCTATTGCAAGATGAGATAAAATACAATAAGTAGCACGATAAAATTCAAGTTACGTTCTAAATTCAAGCATAAAAAAGAAACAAAATTACATGTTGCGAACTGTTGCGACATCGGCCGGCCTCAAATCTGGACGTGCATTGACTTTTTTGATGGATACTTTATTGTAGTGTCCATTACAAAGCTATTTAAAATTATCTTAACTGTTCTGAATGTGAATTAGTATGGGAAAACGTGTAATCAACCAACGAGTTCTCTCGGTATTCAAGTGTTTATTGCTCGTGCGTGTGTACCGTTTGTGGATTTCCCGATCACATGGGTAATAGTCACAAGCTTCCAAGAATACTCCTTTGCAATCCAGTTTTAGCGATATTAAGATGACTACGTAATTGGTACCAATCATGGGGATATCTATTTTAAAAAGACAATTCATAACTACCTACTATATAAAAGTTTACTTACTTCCTTGTTACACTCGTTACGTTTCAACAAAGAGAAATTACTACAAATCGTACTACAACAAGCGAGTCACTGCACAAATTAATACACATTCGTATTGTATACACTTCGCGTTTTCAACTGCTACCGCTATTGGTGTCAATATCAACATACTCGTACGTGTAGTAGTGAACTAGTACTTGAGTAGTGACGTGACTGACTCAGAATTCCATTTCACGTGGACTTCATTATGCTTCTCGAACAATGTTGTATATGCCCTATTATATTTAAATCTCTTTGGTTGTACTCGTATAACTCTATGCGTAGTACGATAACAAATCGATTGGATTTATTCGGTTTAATCGTGGAGGTCGTGACTTTGATTTGTTTTGTTTTCCAACAATACTGCATAGCTGTTGTTTTTTAATGAAAAAATTACTTTTACCCGCGACCGTAGTCTATACTAATATTATAAAGAAGAAAGATTTGTATTTTTGTATGTTTTTTACGAATAAACTCAAATACTATTGGAGCGAATAAAAAAAATATTTCACCAATGGAAAGCTAGAATATCCCTGAGTAACATAGGCAACCGCTAGTAGGAAATAAAAAATAGAGTAGTTCCGATGGAATAAGTAAGTATGTAACATAACAAGCAATTTTATGTGATGATGATGAACTCCGACCGTTTTCAGCCATGGCGACCACTTCGACTCTTATGTAAAAGAGTACAATTAATTAATCAGGTAGGTACTTTGGAGGATAAAAAGTACCCTAATCCATTTATACGTCAATTGATAAGTATACCTAATATTATAAAGAGGAAAGATTTGTATTTTTGGATTTTTGTATGTTTGTTACGTTATTCGACTCAAAAACTACTGGACCGATTTTAAAAATTAAGTCGGTGAAAGAATTTTTAAAATCGGTCCAGTAGTTTTTGAGTTTATTCGTAACAAAGAAACAAACATAACAAAATATTAGTATAGATTAGTGTAGATGTAGATTAGTGTATATTATTATGTATAGATTAGTGTAAATGTAAGTAGATTAAATATAATTTATTGAAATTTAATTAATAATGGCTAATGACGCTGACGACGATGTGATTTGAGTCATATTGGTATTTTAATGACTGAGTCTAATCTGAAATACAAATATTTAGAAGATTAATTAAGAAAATTGAACTACAACTGTCTGATCAGATAAATAGATTGAATTCAATAGTTTCCAGTGTTTATTATATTATTGAGATACTACAACAAAACTAATAAACAACTAAAGAGGTTTATCACTTGAAATTGAGCAGCAATTTTTATTATAAAATTTACGTTCATCCCAACTGCGATATCATAACTGCAGAGTCTTGTGAAGTTTTTGGCACCACTGCCAAGTGCCAAATGAGGCCCAAATTCAACATCGGCAAGCGGTAAGTATGTCCGTGCCCCTCCAGGGCTCACTTCGACCCTCCGCGTTCTGACCTACTTCCGAACCCCTCATTTGTTACAGTAGGTTTAAAATGGGGTTGCATGTAATCGTACTTTGCCCTCAAACTCAGATGGGTTTTGTGAAAATTAAAATTTTCTGTCTCCATCTCTTTCATTGCTCATTTGTATTTGACCGAACGGATTGATTGACAGCATTATGATGTTATAAATCATTATTTAAATGTACTGTACCTATTCATTATGCTATTAAAGATTATTTATACTTAATGGTAGAATAAGTTGGCCGTGTGGGATCCGGCAGAGTAGAATAGACCCACCCCCTTTTCTTCCCGGGGGGTCGTAAGAGGCGACCACAGGGAATAGGGCACAAAAACATATATCTATCATAGATGCCCTCAATAAAATTTTAGTACGGGAAAATGAAAACGGCTTTAAAAGACGCATTGCCCCAGAAAGGTACCGACTTGGTCGGAGAATCCTTTCCCTCACTCGACGTCTTCGGTGAGGGCAGTCCCGACGTATCTGGGGGGGACAAAGTTCCGTTTTCTGTAGGCGGCGACGCAGCTCGCCACTCGTCACGCCGAAACATTTCCCGGAGGGGCGAAAAGCGGACGGCAGAGTGCCGGTTTGCTACTTTGAATGTTTGCGGAGGAATGGAGCGTAAACTAGATGAAGTATGTGAGATGATGTGTGATAGGAATATTGATATCCTGTGTGTGAATGAGACGAAGAGAAAGGGGAAGGACTTGTCGACGCATAGCCAATTCACAGCCATCTGGTCAGGGGTCGCTGATGATGAATATGGCAGTAGAGGTGTCGGACTTGTCCTTTCTGAGCGAATGATGATAGGCATGAGAGAGTATGAGTGTGTAGATTCTCGTCTTCTTTGGGCTAGACTGAAAGTGGGCATAACATCCATTTTTATAATTGGTGTATATGCTCCCGACATGTCAAAACCTCAAGAAGAAAGAGAATCTTTTTGGGAAGGTCTAAGAGAAGTATGTCTGAAGCGAAAGCCCAATGAACGATTGGTAATGTTAGGGGATTTTAATGCTTGGGTTGGCATGAAAAGGGATGGATATGAAAAGGTACTGGGGGCTTTCGGTGATGTAAGAGTTAATGAGAATGGGATAAGACTGTTAGATGTGTGTGCAGAGATGAATCTGAATGTGACAAACACTATGTTTGAGCACCGACAGGTCCATCTGTACACGTGGCAGAGAGGTAATGAGAGAAGCTTGATTGATTTTGTGATTGTAGATGAAAGACTGAAAAGCAAAGTCACAGATACCAGAGCATATAGGGGGGCCAACGTGGGCACAGATCATTACTTGGTAGTGTGTCGAATTAGCGGTCTGTTTTCACGTTGGAAGAACCGTGCACGAGTAAATGTGACTGCGCCAGAACGTATAAAAGTAGAGAGATTGAGTGACCCTGACGTGAAAGAGCAGTATAAAAATAAAATGAGAGAAAATTTTGAAAAAGAATTGAAGGATGACTGTGGAAATGATATTGATTTGATCTGGAATGTTTTGAAGAAGAATGCGGTAAATATTGCGAAGGAGGTGTGTGGTGTAAGTAAAAGGAGGAATGCAAAGAACATGATGGCTGACTGGTGGGATTGGGAGACGAAAAGTGTAGTAGATGATAAGAAGAAAGCATGGCTGGACTTGTTGGCGGTGAAAGCCGACTGCAGAGTGTATGATTGTGAACAAAATAGGGAGAATGTAAAAAGAACAAAAGAGCGGTATGCAGAGTTTAAAAAGAAAGTTAAAGAGTGCGTGGCGAGAAAGAAAGAAGAGAAGAATAATAAGTTGGATCAAAAATTCTGCTCTAGTTTTCGAAATAACATAAAGTTATTTTGGAAACTTGTAAGGAAAGCGCAGGGGCAATCCACAAAATCTTCTCTGAGTGTAATACGTGATGAAAGTGGTGAACCTATGATTGAAGAACGGCATGTACTAGAGCGGTGGAAAAGATACTTTGAAAGTCTGTTTGAAAAGCAAGAGGATGAGCATGAGAGTGAAATTTGTGAGATATCAATTCCACCGGAAGATTTCGAAATAAGTATGAAAGAGATTGTGGAAGCGCTAAAAAGTATGAAACTAGGTAAAGCTGCAGGATATGATAGCGTGACGGTAGAAATGTTACGGGCCGGTGACACGTTGGTAACAGGCCTGCTGCAAAGACTCTTTAACCTGTGTTTGGAACATGGCCGAGTACCAGATGACTTGACTAAGGCGGTAATTGTACCACTATATAAAGGAAAGGGGTCGCAACAGGACTGTAAGAACTATCGTGGCATTAGTCTCTTAAGTGTGGTCGGCAAACTATATGCGAGGATATTGATTGATAGGGTCGTGAGTGAAACGAATGAGAGGATATGGGATGTTCAGGCAGGCTTTAGAAGGGAGATGGGATGCATGGATCAAGTCTTTTCCTTACGGTGCGTCACTGAGAAATTTTTGGCAAAAGACCAAAAAATATTCTGCGCCTTTATAGACCTGGAAAAGGCTTACGATAGAGTGAGAAGGAATGAGCTATGGTCAACACTGGCCATGCATGGGTTGAACCCTATTTTGGTACAGGGTCTGAAATCCCTCTATAGGGATTCTAGAGCCTGTGTCAGAATTAATGGCATCTACACGGACTGGTTTGACATCTCTGTGGGTGTTAGACAAGGTTGTGTAGCATCGCCATGGCTTTTCAACCTTTTCATGGATAGCTGTTTGACAGATTTGAAAGAGCGAGATTGTGGAGTACGAATGGGAGAGGTACGTGTCAAATGCCTGTTATACGCCGATGATCAAGTAATACTTGAACCATCGGCGTGTAAGTTGCAGGACACTGTAACTCTTGTAAATGAGGCTTTTAAGAAGAAAGGCATGAAAGTGAATGTAAGCAAGACGAAGGTAATGGTTCTGGAGAAAGATAGGGACATGTCTGAATGTGATATTATGATTGAAGGCGAGAAAGTAGAACAAGTGCCAGAGTTTGTTTATTTGGGAAGTAAGTTTACAAGAGACGGAAAGTGTGACAGTGATATTGAAAGAAGGGTGAATGCAGGGAACATGATTAACGGAGCTTTGCACTCCTTTATGAAGAGCCAGAATGTGACAAATAAAGCACGTCTGGCTGTTCATGATGGTGTGTTAGTACCTACGTTGATGTATGGCAGTGAGTGTTGGGTATGGCAGAAGAAGCATGAAAGTAGAATAAATGCAGTCGAAATGCGTTCATTAAGAAGCATTAGTGGAGTAAGATTGATAGATAGAGTGAAAAATAGTGTGATCCGAGAGCGTTGCGGCTTGAAAGATGATATAGTAACTAGGATTGAAAGAGGAATGCTCAGGTGGTTTGGTCACATTGAGCGGATGAATGAAAGTCGTCTAACGAGACAAATATACAAGGGTGTTGTGAATGGGCGAGTCGGTAGAGGACGACCTAGGCGTACCTACATCGACCAGATCGGCGATGTGTTGAAGAAAAGCCAGATAAAGAGTACCCGAAACCGACGAGCATGCATGAGTCGTTTGATGGATGTGGAGGAAGCGCGTGAGATCTGCCAGGTTCGTAGCAAGTGGCGGTCTGTTGTCTCTGCCTACCCCAATGGGAAATAGGCGTGAGATTATGTATGTATGTATGTATGTATGTAGAATAAGTTACTAAAATTTGCATATCATCTGTAAAATTATTGATTAGCCTGAACTTTATTTTATACTAGCTATTCGGAGCGGTTGTGTCTCCAACTAGGTCATATTATATATATTTCGCCTCATACACCTAACAGTATGTACATTGATTGAAGTGACATCGGCAAAGAGTCTCACACGAGGGGTGAATGACCGAGCCGCGCCCGCTGTGCCGACTGCCGAATGTTGGTGGCGCAACACTGGCAAGGCCGCCGCTGTTTGTCGAGCTATTTCGTCATTATCACCAGAAGACACGTAAATACTAACAGGATACTAATAGACACCGGTACGAGCATTACGAATTAGAGCGAAGTTAAATAAACATATTATCTGAAATAGCGGGAAGAACAAGTTAGCACTGACGATCAGAAAACTGTACCATAAATACGTTTTACTGAACTCAACAAAATTTCTCACTTTCAGATGATAACATAATAATGATGTAGTTATTCATAAGGGTAATACACCAAACGATCTTTAAATATTATAGAGAAGATTACGTCAAACAGTGTTCTTAAATTAATTTAGACATCACATTATTGTCGTCGGACGTCAAGATTCACTATACGTAATTCGCTAAGTAACATGTTCCACGATCTTTTTCATAAAATATAAATCCCATTATTAGAAAGTCAAGTTATGTTACACCAAAGTTCCCCAAACATGTTTAAAAACGAAAGTCTTACTGTAAATTTGATAAAAAAACAATCAAAGGTAAACTTTCGTAAACTACGATTATAATAAACCGTGAGCTGCATGATGTATGTACTTGATTAATGCATGTTCGTATTGTTTCTGCATTGTCATCAAAACAAAGAACTGCCTGTGTGACAGGGTAATGTCAAATAATATAAAAATACGAATATGCTCACGCCTTTATCCTGGACGGGATCGGCCGGAGGTATTCCATTCCTGGATATACCCACGTTTTACCAATATATACTTTTTTAACCCCTAAACGTGACAGGTGGTAAGGCTATTGCTAAACCGGTTTGCTGTTACATCTGCAACAGCATCAACTCTAGAACGTATAGATAGTGATAACTAGGTACCTTAAAAACTCATTGGTATGGTTGTATACAAACGAGACCAGCAGGCGTATTCACGGAGGCTCGACACCGTTTCCGTTCGATTCAGATCGAGTGAAAAATTTTCCGAAGTCGATCTGACAGCCACGGAAAATTTTTCGAATCCTTATGTCAAATATGACATTCGTTTTCGATACCGACATCTCTGAATAGCCCATCAGCCCCCCTAGCCAAGTGGCATTGTACAATCTAATCGAATGTTCTTTTAGATTGACATGTATGAGATTGACATAAGCACTTGCCAACGAACACTAACGCTAATGTCAATTCCATACATGTCAATCTAAAAGAACATTCGATTAGATTGTGCAATGCCACTTGGCTAGGGGGCCAGGTCTCGAACCCTTATGGGCAAAGAGGATATAACCACTACGTTTGAGAGGTAGGCTCACTAACCACATAGCTTTAACTAATATTATGTCAAATACATAATTGGTTTGAGAAAAAGACTAGTACGAAGCAGAGTAGCATGACAACGCAATATACCTAACAGGATTAATATCCTGCTACTACAGATAAATAAAAGAAAAGATAAAGAGCAGTGATAGCCCGGACGGTTAAAGAGCCGGCCGAAAATCAGTGAGGCTCGGGTTCGAATCCTGGCATGTACCAATGAGTTTTTCAAAAAACTTACGTACATATTTATCACTAGCTCGACGGTGAAGGAAAACATCGTGAGGAAACCCGCAGGTCTCAGAATTAATTCTGAAACATGTGTAAACAGACCCGGTCTGGCGATGGGCTCACCACCTATCACGTTTAGGGGTCCAATGTATCTCGTGTAATGTGGGTATATCCAGTAATGGAATACCTCTGCCTACCCCCTCGGGGATGAAAGGCGTGAGATTATTTATTTATTTTTCATTTTTATTTTACAGATAACAATGAATTAAAGGATTGTCACAATACCATATCTCGTGCAAAATTATTATTGATGAAGCCAGTGGGCTCTTATAATTTAACAATCATAAACCACTTTAGTTTTCATCGTAGACTAGATGAGAATTCTGAGGCATGAATATTAAAATGTAGTTCCAGTAAATTGCTTTGCGCAGTCGAACAAAAATGGATTAGTTTAGCGAAACCAATAGAGCAAATAGTTAACGATTGATCTCACGCCATCGTAGCCAAGGCTTTGTTGAAGATCTATTGTAATTTTAATAAACGTTTAGTAGGTACGTCTTTGGGTAATCTTTACAAAACTACGATGAGTAGATCTTTTATCCAAATGCAAGTCGAAACTTAGATTTCCTAATTCCCGGCAGGTCTAACGATGCTATTTGTCATATATAGGCAAAGAGATTAAAATATAATAGGGCATAGAGGGGACAAAGCGAAAAAAATTTGAAGCCAAAAGTTATTCCAAGTGGAATAAGTCTAGTACAATTTCGACGGAATGACAGCTCGCGTTCATACTAACTGACATTACGCTTGAGCTTCAAACATGCTTCAAAGTTTTGTATGAAAATATTCCCAATGCCCCCTCTGTCCTATTATATTTTAATCTCTTTGTTTATAGGACATATCTTTCTAATACATGAGAAAAAGAAGCCACGAGTTTTAAATTATTGAAAAACTCGACAAAAGGTAAATTTTACACGTTTTTGTGTCATACGTAGGTATGACACAAAAACGTGTAAAATTTACTTTTTTGGCGAGTTTTACAATAATTTAAAACTTTTGAAAGAAAATTGAAAGTTAAATAAGTAGTTAAGTAACCACTCTTTATTTCTATGTTAATACGTCACAAGACAAGCATGAAAAAGTCACAGGTACCTAGATACTAGTTATTGTAAACTCGCCACAAGATATTTTTTCATCGTATTTTATTATTAAAAAATTAATTTATTCATAGCATTTGTCGACACTCACTGTCTGCGCGCGACGTAAATGCTGCCCGACAAGAATTTTCACTTGACATTTTATTTAATTAATCTTAAATTGGTAATTGGTGTATTAAATAACACTTGACGTATGACATTACATCGAGTTTGGTAAATATAATCGAGTTGCAGAAAACGAGCTGTCAATTTCATATTTCAGTAAAACTTCAGGATTGCTTGACGAGATAAAAGATGTACGTTTCTAAGGTGATTTTAACCATAGATGATTCGGATGAATGAGAATCTCAAAGAAGCTGAGTTCTGCCAACTACTGAACTACACCGCCGAGGCCAGGCTCCTTGAAAGCGAAGTAAAACGAGGTCAAGGGATTGAAACAAACGAGGAAAATGTTTGGACTTGTTTTATACAACCAAGATTAAATTAAGAATTTAAATGCATATATATATATCCCTTGTTTATAACTAAATTGCAAGTTATATGCAACTATCTATAATAATCAGGAATAATGTTATTGCATCAATTACGGAACGAATTTTTAAATGGATTCTGTAATTTCGGAGATTACCCCCAACCGATTCCCGCCCGAAACCAACATTTAATATACATGAAAAGTTGAGGATAGAGTGATTAAATTGACCTAAATTTATTTTTATGCTGATTCAAATATCTGCAAATAATTAAAATGATGATGAAAAAATTAATGCAAGATAAATTTCAAAATGTCTAAAATAATCAACATTTACTTCAAATAAATACACAAACTTTACAGGATCATTTATTTAGGATTACGAAATAAAACAAGCGACACTACCAAACTCGTCTATTATCTAATTCCGGCTACTAAGCAGATAAGTAACAAGAGAATATTGGGAAAATTAAGGAATTGTGAAAGTGAACGACTTGGCGAAGAAGGAGCATAGCAGAAGCAGAACCTAACCGACCGGTTTGAATGAACCCGGAGTCGGCTTCGACGCGATGTTGCACAACGCGTTATTGTAGACCCACCTCGCAATGGCCGATATACGCTTGAGTATTAAATTCACGTAAATTAAGAGAAATTTCATTACAAGATCTGTAAATGAAGAAGACACTGTAATCAATCTATCTGGCTGCAACTGCAGCCAATTTAAAAGCACTAAAAAGTTTAAATACTAGAATATCTTGACTTAGCAGAATTAGATAAGATATGTGTCCTAAATAGTAGAAGATGTAGTGGATGTTTCCATTCGCGTATTTATAGTACTTACTTGCGTGATAGATAAACTCAAGCTGTTATCAATGACAAACAATAAGACATAAACACTGCACAATACTCGCGCTGTGTGACTACTTTACTGTATTTATCTTAATAGCATTATGGTAACGTTCTGACAGATAATAATATACTCGTAATTTGAAACGACCGCATATAACAATAATATCGGAATATACTCTACATAAACATTACATACAGTATTCAAGAGGTATGGCACGGCACAAAATGAACTATAGTGACTGATCATAACATAATGTAACGCAAACTATTTCGTTAACCAAGACATACATTCGAATTTAAGTTAATATGTATTAAGTTCTTGATAAGAATAAACTAAACTAAGTAGGATGTATATAACAATTTACAATAGAAATTGTCTCAAAAGGAACAAAACATAACTTCGTTTTATAATTCGACCAATAATTATCGTTCGTTCCAACTTTGAAGATCGATTAGTGAGAAGGGCACTAACGACTTCACTCGTTGGATGGTAGTGGTATTGTTTCAGTGATATAGTTGTGGAGATACACGTAGCTTATTCAGCAAATTTAATTAGTCGGGGGTTTCATTAGGGCAGCCCGGTCGACCGTTGCGTAATTGCCATCGTCAAGTACACGCGGCGCCAGAAGCCATTGGACCTGACTCTTTACACCTATAGCTATATGTATGTGTACTCAAAGTGGTCAAGTGATCCTCTAGGAGCACGCATTGAACAAGGATCCTTTATACCTCCCAAACATATTACCTTTCTCTTGGCAATACCTAAGTAGGCGTCCCTGTTTCAATGATACCATTAGGCACTGAGGCTTCCAAGAAAGATTCATGAATAATTATTCAAAATACGAATGCGCATTACCATATAAACGACTAAACAGGAGTTCATATTAAATGAATGGTCATAGAGATACATAATCTCTTCGGAAAGCCTCGTGAACCCTAGAACTTTTCCGATCACCAATTCTCGTAAGTAGTAACTACGACAATCTCGTAGCATATTCGGAGATGCCTACTTGCACCAGATGCTGCAAACTAACAACTTGTTGATTACCTACAACAAAATCAAGACAAGTAAGATAAGTTTTTCTGTCTAGCAACAAAGTGAAATATTTAGCAATACAAGCTGATAATACTAAAATTCTATTCACTATCCTACTTCTGGATCCAACTGAACTATAACAAGAAAAATCTAGTACGATGGTAGACATTATACGTTCATTATGTAATCTAGAGACAGCACAAAGCCATAACAAAGAATTACCTACATCTGAGAATTCCAAGAGCAAATCGGTGTCAGCGATTTAAAAAATCCAGTTCGCAAGTGCGCAGACGCTGATGTTGCGAAACTTGTAGCGAAACCTTTGAGCGAGCCTTCGATGTGGCCGCTCACCGACCAAGGCCGACGGTCACGGCTGGCCATGGTGCCAGATAACATAATAAAATTGATAAATAAATTGGGAGTATAATGCAAGTACCAAAAAAGTATTGTGTTTTAAAAAGCCAAGGTAACAAGTCTTTTATATACATATACCGTGCATAATGCACTTGGATCTTCACCTTGACGATCACTAAGTTATTACAAAATAAGTCATACATGTACCTACGAGTATAACATAACTTATCTAGTGAAATCAAAGGCTTCAGTTTCTTCTGTTGCACTTTCTTATTGTTTTCTGTACCTACCTTCATTTTTATTTTATTAATAGACATACACAACAGTTAACAATCATATAAGTAACTAACAATAACATGTGCTAGCAAAAGAACAGATTGCCAACCAGGAGGGTGTATGTACACCATGATTTGGCTACGGTAAAAACAAGTAAAATAGTATATAATAACAGTAAAACTAATAATGAATATTAACACCAAAATAAAAATGGTACCTTAAAAATACTTATTGGCAGACATGCCCAAATCGAGAATTAATTGTTCCTACAAATGACCAAAACACTCCTGAGTTACGAAGTGAAAATACGACATTGGCGTTGTGGTAATCCGAAATCGATGCCGAAATACTTTCGGTGAATGTTGTAACAGGTTATTTGAACCGAGCCATCGCAGTGTATAAATAACAGTTAATTTCTCGAGTCACGCGCCGTTAGATCGCGTCGCGTGCAGCGTGCCCAGCCTTCCTGCTTCGAAAGATTCCTTGCGTTCACTGAAGGTCTGTTGTGAATCGATCAAGTATTTATTACAATTATTGCACTACCGATTGACTTATTGAACTGTCACAAAAAAATATTACCTAACTGCGAGATAAATTTATCTTAGATCTAAAGCAGCGCTGTCTGGTTCTCGATGAGCAATGATAACAAACCACTCAACAAGCAGACCGAGTAACTGAGAATTACTTTACAGCATATTATGGTACTGACAATTTCAAACAAGTATTGCATCAACAATACATGATTAACTGCTATAAAATAGCAGCAAACCAGTATAAGAATGCATGACAAGTAAGACACGAACGGAAGGGCCTACCGAGCGTGACCGACGCGCGGCCTGTCCTCGGCTCTGTGCCACAGAATATAAAACAACCGAATCAATAGACTCCTTTGAAGGTTGACGATACGCGGAAGTGAGATAGCTGGAGTTTTTGTAGAGTAGATACATTTTAGGTAACATTAAAGGAAAACAACAGGAACCTTTGATTCGGGTGCACCTGTATTTTTTACATGTTTTTTTGCTCTCATTTTTTCTTAAATTTACATTTAATTTAATACCCCTGCATGTAAAATCCATAGCTTGAAAAAATGCAATTAAATTGGAAAGGCGGAAACGTACCGATATTATTTTATTGCTAGTTTAACACTTTTCTTGATTAAAAGTTACGTAAGTGTAGGATATTTACTTACAATGCGACAGATCGATATTTATTATTTTTGGATTGGAACTCACGGATCTAACGTGAAGACATGCAGGGAATTTAGGTCGTCTGCGCATTGGGAGGCAAGCTATTTCCAATCTTCCCCGTGCAATGGATACCGTACGCATAGACAATTCGGGAGAAACATATTTGTCTCGCTTACACTTGTAATTTATACCATTACAAAATTTTATTAAGTTTATTTATATGTTGGTATATACATAGAAATCTATCAAAATGTTTCTTCGTGAGAGAACAGGTACAAAAAACAATTGAACTTCACAAGTATATCCGAAGTAGCATAACAAGTCCAGTTAAATACCTCAACAACAAAGAAGCAGTGACGTGATTCAAGTGTTATTTTATTGATCGTCTTTGTGTCTTTGTTTACGAAATGCATGCCAGTATTTATGTAACAAACTGGAAGTGGTACTCAATCCTAATAAAAGCTGTTCTATCTTAACTTTCTTTTCGAAGTTCAACACCTTCGGAAATAGCAGAAACTACTAGAATGCATTTTGGAATGTTCAGTATAGGGTTGTGTCCTACCTAGTCAAATCAGGTACTTTTTACGATCTGTCAAAACGAAATTTTACTATGGAAAATGTACTGAAATAGCAAACCGTGACGTCATAGTTTCTAGTACTCAATTGCAGCACTTTTTTTGATTGTTTTAGTATTTTTAAATTTGCTATAATTGTAAATTGAAAATCGAAATACATATTTTGAGGTGTTTTGGGATAATCTTTTTAATGTATGACTACTCGCAATTTAATTTCGATGCTGTCAACTACCCAATTGCTGTTTAATTGGCTAGACAAACTTTGGTAATGAAACAGTACAGCTTAAGAGTCACAGTCATCAATAACACGATGGTTTTCAGTGCGTCTCTTTCATGACCGTATAAAAGTGGGGGCTTAGGGGCCTGACTATCCCCCTTGGTCTACGCGAAAACGTTAATATTCGTAAATATACAGCTTTAGTATCGGAGCTTCATGAATTTCATGATAATACATATTTTCTTATAATTTCCAATTGAGTATAGTTCCTTCTTTTTATGGCGTGAAGTCACGGACGAAGACTAGTTTACCTTAGTGCGATTATAGAAATGTAAGAGCTATAGCTACGCCCGTGGTCTCTGTACTTTTTCGTCTGTGTTTAGTAGGATAATAACTAGAGAAAATGGTACTGAACGGAATCACTGGATCTCTAGAATGAGGGAATTATAAATAGTACCAATCTACATTCCAACAACACATGACAAACAAGTTGCTTTATTAATGGATGCCACTGAGATTCAGAGGCCGCGCAGGTTGCGAAGGCCCTTTACGAGGTCACAGTACCTTAAGAGTAAATAAATCTGTCTTCTTGTCATTTAATATATTGTTGACCAATTAAACGATGAACTTAAATCTACTGATAAATCTTCACGTAACAAGGTTCTAGCAATCAGACTGCAAACTAAGGCAACAGGAAACATTAATCTCAAACAACCTACAAAGAAAGAGTTAGATGTTCTAGCGTCTACTCATTTTTAGTGGCTGGTAAAATCCAATTCTTTTATAAACATCATAATCTCCAAGTGTGTTTGAACTATTGACAATGATCATCTGTCTCAAATGGGTAGAACTAAATTATCAAAGTTGTAAAACTAGTTTGTCGGCTGATTCTCTATCGAGCTCACTCGGACTGGCCGCAAGGGAGATGGAAAGCTTCCTACGCACCATCAACACTTGTTTTCACCTCCACTTAAACAAAACTTTAATTAATCGAAGATATTCGAAAGTTGAGGCTGTTTACTAATGCAACGTCGCTATAAATATAAAGAGAAAATGCAATTGTTAGACCGGACTTTATCTGTTTTCTGAAATCAAAATTGAGTATCAATTTGTAGTATTTTTTCTAATTAAACAAATAATTCAAATTTTAGAGCTGTTACAAACCTGTAATTTTCTCCAAGCACCTTTCAGACTTTTAGCTTCGTGATGTCATTTATTTGCGCTGAGACCAGTTTATTCGGCCTTCCCGAGTTATTTTCTGTACCACACCGATTTCTCACTTGCACTTAAGGCGGGTTTTGGCAACGAAACGTGGTTTTATCTATATACCAAAAATTTCAAGAGACACGCTTTCCCTGCTTTAGCCGCGGCCCCGCGCGGTTGATAAGTGGCCTAAGGGCTCCCCCCCTCCCTTCCCCTATGACCTACTTCCCCGCTCTCGCGATCTTTGTGCTGTGCAGCACGCCACTCGGCACTTGCACAACCCGATATCAGCTGGATGATAATGACGCTTGTATTTACTTTTTGGTTCATCTATAACGTTTTTGTTTAGGCAGTAAAATATTATTGTGTTAGTAGATCAGTATCTATCGTTCTATTTTTAAAATACTGTAGGTTCTCCAATGAGCTTGTTTAGGTGTAAGTACATGTAAGTACTTTTGCAGAAAACTTTTGCTTTTGCAACAAAACGTTGTCAGTTAATAACAAACTTTTAATTTCATGAGGAGAGCCTACATTTAAAAGAAGTTATTGCAACTTTCTAGTCTCGTCTTGGTTTATACCTTAGCCCGACAGTTAAAGGCAAACATATAAATCTACGATAGTTGATGTAACTAACATCACATATGCTCTAATTACAAATCTAAAACTCTTTTGCAATACGTTTTATTATAACAACGTAGATAGGTGCTTATTGAAGGTGTTGCGTAATATTTTATCTTCACTATGAAACTAAATCGTCCATTTCCTATTTAAAATGCTTATTAGTAACTTTATTTCTTATTACCACGTTATCTTTTGTATAGCTGTTGCTTAAGTCTATTTTATTGGTAGGATGGTACTAATAATGTCAATTGAAGTCATACTTTCGAACTTAATATCATGCTTACATAATCATAGCACGCTCCCTACCTCTCAGCGTTGCGTTACGCTGTTACGATAAGATCGAAAAAATCTTATATTATGCGATTTATTTGTATGAAAACAGACTTATTACCGTACCGCTGCGTGTTTTGTTATAATAAAGTGCGTTCTAAACCATCAATTCGGTTGTTGCCAGTTTTACAAAGGTTTTATTATTGTTTGTATTACGTTCTCACGGTTTCCATCTTTGTGCGACCTTGTGAAGGTCGTAACAAAGTAGGTACATGCACAGTATAAAGTTTCCGCTTTCATGTAGGTACTTTTGTGATATGATAACCCTTTGCCAAACGTAAACTATACACATAAGACATGTCAATGATTTAAAAATATGCTACAAAATTTACGATACCGATTCTGCTTTCAGCTTTGGGTTAATTAATATCTTAAAAATCCTCATACTGTGGAAAATTATATGAAAAAGAATAGGTAGCTACATACATACCTACTTTGGTTACTAATCATAATCGGTAAAGCATGCACAAGGTTATCCAATGTCTTGAGTCAGTAAATACTTATTTAAATACATAATGTAGTATCATATATGTATGTAGGTATCTATAATATACCTCGCCAGGTTGGTCATTTCTTTGTGACGGCAACTTGACTGGAATATTCCTTAGTATTGAACGTTTATGCACTTTTTACGTAGAAAAAACACAAAGAATCATATGAATTCATAACTTAATGAGATTCGCAAAAATTTTAAGCGAATTTAAAACAGGTTTTGATTTTTTTGCCGCGTAGTAGTGTAGTGTATCATCATCATGAATAATATTGGTATCAAGAATATCTTTTGAACATTGCCATTGTATGTTTAATTAATTATGTTTACTTATGTTGTGATTTAGTGTACAAAAAGAACAACAAAGTAGACCGGCAAAGCGTTTTATAAAGTGTGAGTATCATAGTCACAAGTTTTAATTGAATATTTATTTTGAAACTATCTAAGAGACCTACTGGGTGTCAGTTATTATTATTAGCCTATCAAGTAATGGAATCATTGATTAATGTGCCAGTCCCACAGTTCAATTATGAGCTGATGGCCTATTAATACTGCCATCTGTTCAATCAAATTAGTCTGTAATTTTTATAGTGATATCACAATAAACTATTTATGACTTTCTTTTTTTGCTATAATACATTCTGTACTAAGTTAGCGACGTACTTTTTTTAACATACGTAAAAGAACATATTGATACTCGTATGATATCTCTATTACATGTGACAAATGGAAACTATTCTGTAAATCGAACTTGGCTCTAAGTGAACTTTTATTTCAAATACTCTGATCATATCTTATCTAAGTCGAGCTAAGCTGAGCTATTTGTTTAACTTTTTGTTGTTTTAAGGGTTAGTTCCAACAGTTACCACATAAATGTTGGAACGTACCCTTAAAACTCAAAAGAAAACCAGAATCCAATTTCGGTTGGTGAACTAAACAAAATGTACTAGTAGCTATAGTTGAGAATAAGTTGTCTGGCGTTTCTCACTCTCGAGCCGCGGCGGGAGAGCGGGTAGAGCTCAAAGATATGTCGTCTATTTATAACTGGAGCGCAATGCAGGCGGGCGCATCACTGTGCAAGTTGCTTTGTCGCCTTGTCGCTTCATTTTGAATGGTTTGTACCCAACTGTCACTTTGTTGGCTATTTAATTCAGTACGTCTCTTTCTGCGACTTGTCAAAGTAGCGTTGCCAGGCGTCCGGATAAAGCCGGACATAGTTCGGCTTTCAGATTGCGTGTCCGGCCAAAATAAACGGTGTAGGGACTGTCCGGCTTTTTTTAGGCTTTTTACATTTCGCAAACGAGTACAATTTTGACTGAAGATTCTATTTGACTGATTTAATAAAGAAGGTACTTAGACTGATTTGGCATTCTATTTTATTTATATTTTATTAGAATTTAACTAGATTTTATGGAATAAATATGTACGCTTGATTTTACATATAAGTATATTTTTTTGTCTTTAGTACCTACTCGTATTAGTATGGAGACACAAAATCCTCAATAATGTAGGGTGTCCGGCCCTTTTATACCAATGTCCGGCCAAACTGGCTGGTCTGTACGGCTTTTAGGTTTGGCGATCTGGAAACCCTATGTCAAAGTCGTCCTTTATTTTTTACTATTTTATAAACATGTGCGAATTGTGTTGAAAATTGCGCAAGTTATCTCAGTCGTAACAACAATGTGTGTTCTCTTTGGTTTACAAAAGGAGTGATATATGATTTAGGTACATAGTACTTACACGTTAAATCATTTATTTACTCTTATCAGGTCATACAACACGTCTAATAATAGTTTTTGATAATGTTGGGATAGAAAGGAATTTAAATGAGTTGAGAGTACTCACTGTGTAACGGAAATGGGTACAGTCAAGAGCAAGTCAAGCTTGACACTACCAGTTTAAGCTGAGCTCTGATTTGTACTGCGCGCCATAGAATACAGGGCCGGGTCAAAGTCCAAAGTGTCAAGCTTAGCGTGCTCTTGACTGTACCTATATTTTTGTTAGTAATAAAACTGATGGTCAATGACGCTATCCTCAGATTGTAACTCTTGTAAATTTTAGGTCTCATAAAGATCACCTTCTAAGTATGTTACCCTCTATTGATAATAAGACAGGAGTGAGTGATCATTTCGTGGCTGTTTCTAGAAGAGTACGAAGGACTACTATTAAGTATTAACTATTATAGTCTATTTCACACCAAGTGGGTTCGGTGACAGTTCACTGTTGACAATTGAAGTGATGTGGCCTAATGAAATTCAATCGATTTTTCTAAAGTTTCGAGTAAGTTTGTAAAGGAAATGGAATCGATTTTATACTTTATTGATAGAATGATTTTTCAAGATTACTTTTTATTGAATATGTTTAAATTTCACAGGTTATAGAAGAGAAAAACATGGTAAAACAAAAAAAAAATGTTATCGACTTTTTGATGCAATACGAAAATATCATACATTATCGAATCTACAAATCACTGCACACTTTCACAGAATATAATGCCTTATACTTTCACATAATACTTGTTACTATTTTAAACCCAAAAGATACAACAAAATGAAAAATTTACAAAACCATTGCATCTTCTTTCGGATTCCCGCCAAAAAGCTTCGATTCATCGATTTATTGTAGAATAAGTAGTGTCAATCCCTATAAGTAAAAGTTCCGTTCCACGCAGTACGTATTTTGAGGATTTCTTTTTTTTCTATTGTTTTTTACATTTTTCTTGATTTATAGTATGAGATTTTAATTTAGAATTTTAGAGGCGACATATATTGTATTTTAGCAATGACATAATAATAAATTATTCATTATTTTTGGAACCATCTGTTTGACTTACTAGAAAGTTTTATGCGTAGAAAGGAAAAATGAGAACTGTCACCGAACCCACTTGGTGTGAAATAGACTATAGGTCCCATCCCACGTAACCTACATACACACACCGGCACAATTAGCGGAACAGAAAAAAAAAGGAGAAAAAAGAGGGAATTTAGAACAATGAATGTAATTTTTAAACAATATATTATTTAAAATGAAACAACAATTAAATTAACATGTTTTGACATTCATTTGTAACACCATACTTAAAATTTTATAAAAATAAAAATTAAATTAAACAAAATGCATTTTTCTTCGATTTTTAATTATAGAGAAACAGCAGAAAATTCAAGATTTTCCAAAGTTTAACAACAATTTCAATGACTGTTCAATATCGAGTGTTTCCTCCTCGTGCTCTGATGAGGGTTTCCATCCGTCTGGGCATGCTGCGGATGATGTTATCAATGGTTTCTTGGGGCAACCTCTGCCATTCTTCAAGTAATGCGTTTCGCAACTCGTTGAGATTATTGGGAGGGGGCATTCTTGACTTTACACTCCTCTTTAGCAAGTCCCAGACGTGTTCTATAGGGTTCATATCGGGGGACCGTGCTGGTCACTCCATCACCGTTATACCAACATGGTTTAGGTATGTCTGTACTGTGCGAGCACTGTGAGCCCGAGCATTATCCTGCATTAGAATGAAGTTGTTACCAATAAAGGGGGCAAATGGCACAACATGTTCTTCTAAAATCTCCCTGATATACCGATCAGCATTCAGATTCCCGCCATCGACCACTACTAACTCCGTACGAGCTCCTAAACATATTCCTCCCCAGACCATAATTGAACCGCCGCCATATGCAACTGTATTTTCAAAATTAGACTGGATATACCGTTCTCCTTTGCGTCTCCATACTCGCTGCCTTCCATCAATTTGATTTAACATAACTCTGCATTCATCAGTAAAAAGAACCTGTCCCCAGTCGTCGAAGTCCCAATCACGATGTTCACGACCAAAGTGTAGACGGTTTGTGCGATGATGTCTCTCAAGTTTTGGGGCTTTGGCGGGCACATACGAGCCTATACCCACTTCTTCGAATCTTCTACGAACTGTCCGTTCACTCATCCTTACTGCTCGTACCTCTTCCAGTAAATTTCGAGCCTGCACCGCCGTTAGTCTCGTGTTCCGTCGGACTTGAAGTTGGAGAAAACGGTCATCCCTCCTTGAAGTACACCTTTTCCGGCCTTGTCCTCTCCTTCTCACTAGAGCATTCGTCAATCTGTATCGTTGGATGCTACGATAAATCGTTGATAACGATCGACGAAGGCTTCTGGCAATCGATCTGTAGGTTTGACCATTTCTCCTCATTTGATCTGCCCTAATGATTTCTGATGGCGTTAAATCAGGCATAATTAGATGCTCGTAAATTATCAATATGCGAAAAAACTCAAAAGCCTCAAAAACTGCAATTCAAAGCTTTTCAAATGGAATTCACGAACCTTCTAAAAACGGACAAGCGGTGGAAAAAATGAATCAATGAAAATTAAAACAAAAGAATGAAAAAAAGGGCAGTCGCTTAGTATTCCATTTTTAAATTAAACCCCAAATTTAAAAAAAGCTTGTTTAGCCGGCCAGTAACACGCAAAAATGCGTAAATACTCCCTTTTTTTTCTGTTCCGCTAATTGTGCCGGTGTGTGTAGTAGGTACCTACATGCGATAGGAAATTTTTACTGTTTTATTGCAATGCTAGCAGCGCCCCCTGTCCCCCGCGTCAGTCCCGTTCCCGTGGGAAAATTATAGCCCTGCATGTTACTCACAGAAAGACGTAAGCTTTCCATTGGTTAAATAATTTTAAGTCTCATGTGGAATTTTATTACAATTGCGGAACCAGTTTATTCCCGTTCCCGTGGGAATTTCCGAAAATTAATTCCTAGTGGTTGGCTACGACGTATAAGATACATACATACCTACCATATTTAAAGTTTTTAGGTGTAATCGTTTTGGAATAATACCTACGTAACAATAATAAATTGAAAGCAGGCAAAAACCTCAAAATCTTATTTAGATGAAAAAATAGATACGTATTTATTTTATCTGCTTGGAAGACTCCAAAGAGATTAACATATAATAGGGCATAGAGGGGACAAAGCGATTAAAATCTGAAGCCAAAAATTATTACTAGTGGGCAAAAGTCTAGCTAGTGTGATACGTACGACCGAATGACAGCTCGCATTCATACTACTTGACATGAGATTCAAAGTTTTTGTGTGAAAATATTCCCAATGCCCCCTCTATGCCTTATTATATTTTAATCTCTTTGAAATACCATGAAAAAATCAAAGAGTCAATGTGAAGCTTTAACAAAATAAACACTCTGAATATGTGAATATATATTATAGGTTTATATATAGCACCTGTTCTAACGTATATGGGCATTTTCGCCAACTTCACTGTTTTGGGCGAACGAGAAAAAAAGTTCAAAATGAGAACTAAAAAGGGTCAAAGTGCATAAAGGATCATTTGAACATCAAAAATATGTTGGATTGCACCAAATCTGTATCTTAATTTATGAGATATTTAGCAATAAAGTTTTGGTAAAGACATTTTTGGACCGGTAATGACAACTTTAAACTCTTTGAAGATGTTTTGAAGGATTTGAATCCCGGATATTAGCCACGGATATTAGCCACGGATAACGGCGAGTTGTAGGTATCCACTGATAACGTAATCGTATCCGTTTCGACGAAAAATTTATACTTGACCCGCTGATCACGATATCCGTGGCTACAAAAATTCAACTAATTTTATTTTCGAAACTGATCATGGAAAGAGGGTACGATTCTGAAAACATACTACATATACATTTTAAGAACATTCGAAAATTAAATTAGTAAAATTTTGGTAGCCATCAACATTCCGCATACATTAAGGTGGTGTTTTTTTTATACAAATGCTAAAGGTATCGGCATCTTAATTACCCCTTTGAAGAATTCCCTTGATTTGTCACATTGTAGTGTTATAGAATAATATCAGTCTTTATACTAACTATTTATGTAAATAACTAAAAACAAAGAGCAGTGATAGCCCGAACGGTTAGAGAGCCGGCCGAAAATCAGTGAGGCTCGGGTTCAAATCCTGGCATGTACCAATGAGTTTTTCAAAAACTTACGTACATATTTATCACTAGCTCGACGGTGAAGGAAAACATCGTGAGGATGCCCGCAGAGGTCTCAGAATTAATTCTGAGACATGTGTAAATAGACCCGGTCCGGCGATGGGCTCACCACCTATCACGTTTAGGGGTCCAATGTGTCTCGTGAAATGTGGGTATATCCAGTAACGGAATACCTCTGCCTACCCCCTCGGGGATGAAAGGCGTGAGATTTTTTTTATTTTTAAAAACATAAACTCTCCAAAATTTACAAACCTAATCAAGCTTACAATCAAATAACATTTAAAAAAAACAAGTAACATTTCGCCAAAATGTAAATCTGTCGTAACTTAGGTAAGTAGGTACTTTATTTTATACAACAGTCAAAAACAACTAATATAATTTGAAAATTCTTATGAAATAAGTAGGTAATAATAAAAGACTTTTACTTGAATTAACTAAAACGTATTTTCTCCAAAATGTAAAAGAAAGATACAAAACAAATATCAAACAATAATTCTTTGTTTTTTAGTTTTAAATGATATCCTTAAATAAATTAAAAAAAAACATTTAGTACTTAAATATTTATATTTTAACTTGCTATCCTTTATAGCCAAGTCATATTAGGGGTTTTAGCTCGGAATGAAAGATAATAAGCTGTAAATTGGTATAAACCTTTGTTTTGTCGTTCTAAATGTTGTCTCAAAAGTCACAACTGCTATCGTATCTAGGATAATTCTTTCTTTAAAAAAGTTAAATGTCATTACCATCCCATAACTGTCCTTACCGCTCTACTTAACAGGACCCGGTGAGGACAGTTGTGGTAAGGACATTAGACGGTTTTTGTGACTTCTTTCTAAAACTTTCCAATATTTCACCAGTTTTTTAGACGTATTACGCACAAAAAAGGTGTCTTCATAATATATCTAGGACTCAGACATATATAAATAGTACTTACCTTAAATCTGGATGTGGTGCCGGTGTGGACAAATTTTCAAATTTTCAGAAGGAACGCTTGTACAGCAAAAACAAAGGCCTGCTATGTAACAGTTCTACGCTCAAGGGACGAATGACGAGCTTGCCTATGCACAGTGATGCGCTTGTATGTGTGCGGTGCATACTTTACTTAAGCTTGAACATTTTGTTACGAAAACCGGTAAGGACAAAAATTGCTATCAGAAGTTGTATCGTTGTCAATAACATGTTTATGAAGCACCTACAAATTTATTTTCTATTTTTACTTAATGCTTAAACTACATTCTAATGTATAAAATCATAAGTGTAAATTTGCTAGTATTTTTTTTGTACACTGAGTCAAAGTTTTAAAAGTCGAAATGCAGCACACGTTACACCCCGATTTTTTTGTTTCAGTCCAGTATTACTTCCAATTTAAATGAGTTGTTTGAAAGACAATCTTATGAAAAGTAAATTATTAAGGCATTAATTGGTATCGCAACAGAAATTTCACATTTATTAAAGTAATTTTAAAAAAATCAGGTTGCAACCAGTTTTTGGCCCTTTGGCGAAAAGTCCCATATGTAGTTTATTGACATGTATTTGTCGACTGTCAAAGGCAAAATATTTTTCAAGCAAGTCCAATAAAAAGGTTTCGAGATAAGAGGCTGTTTATTTTTTATTTTTTGTGGAACCTTTGAGTTCGGTCGGTCTCGGGGCGGTCGTCGACGTACAAAACGGTGCGTATGGCGGGGCGGTCGGTGCATCGAACGCGGTGAGAGCGGGGTCGATGAACCTCGCGCCATGTGCACTCACTTTTTAGTTCTTTGATGTCTAATCGTAATCGCAATAGATAATTGCGACTCACCTTTCACAAAGAAACTTCATGGTTAGGAAGTCTATCCGAAGGATTCGGGTAAAAAAATGTTTACTTCCCTCCCGTTTTGATCTTGTACATGTAAAGTAGGTAGGTAGGTACCTACCTTTTAGATTTATATTTGGGAATCCCGCTTAATTAAGTAGGTATTATTTTTAGTTCACCGTGCCGACACTGACTCCCAAGATGAATGTGACGAAGCCAGTTCGCCTAACGCCTTGTAACGAGTTCTGAAGGGGTTTCTGGGCAAAAAATGTTCTTGCAAACTTGTTCCTGGCACAGAAATTAGTGCAGATAAGCGCAAGGTAGGTAGGTAGGTAGCTACTTATTTCTCAACATATACCTAACTCATTAATGTTTCCAGAAATTACGTGTTGGGTAGGTAGGTACTTAGGTACATAATATGTAACAATTGTTCCGATTTGGTGACAAAATTTATCGAGGTAGGTACCTATTTAAGTACGTGGTCATACCACACCTATTGACTAACTACCTATTAGGTAGGTCCTACTTCTATTAGGTAGGTACGTCGAAAACTTTGGAAGTAAGTAGGTAGGTAGGTACCTACTTACCTATTTTGTCATTGAATCGCTAGGTAGGTAGTTAGGTGTAGATACTAAATCTCAATTATTCTAATTAGGTCTTGGCATAATTCCACTATCCTATATCCATGAGGTCAAGATCAAGTGACCAGAGCGTCGCCTTAGTGGCAAGGAAAATGACAAGTAGGTAGGTAGGTAGGTAGGTACCTACCTACCTACGTAGGTACATAAGCGAGTTCTAAGGTGAGATGAGGTAAGGAGCATAAACCTGCGTCTGTATCGTATAGGTAGGGTACCTAAGTAGGTATCTACCTTGCCTACATGCTTCTTCTATTGGATAAAAGATCACCACAATAGGTAGGTACCTATCAGCATCCATAATAAATAGGTAGGTAGGAACCTAGATATGTAATGTAAGTAGGTAGGTACCTACTTACCTGCCTAGGAGAACGTTGAAAATATCCAGGGGTTTGTAAATAGCTCCGAGGCTTCTCGGAAAGCCCTTCCACTGTGCCGAACCCTACTTATTCTCTTTTCCGCCCATTCCCCCTCTAATCTGAGTTTATAGAAAATGTTGGTCTTTGTAGGTAGGTAGGTACCTATTGGCTTAAAATCGGTAAGGTACGGTTATGATTAAAAGAAGTTAGTTAGTGTAGGTACGTAGGTATTTACAAAATAGGAGTGAAAGTAGTCGGTAGTCAAGCGATATTTCAACAATAATTTACAATGTTCAACAATACCTAAAAACTAGTTTTATCATTACATTAGTTATCGTAAACCAAACGACCGAACTCGTAAAACAAATTCTCGGTGGGACCTTGATGTAAAGTGGGCATTGATGCCAAAGTCGTCACACTAAATTATTATCATTTGTTACATTTCTTTGGCTGGTTAAGTAAAGGAAAGGTGAACAGCTAGCCAAGACGATGACTGCTAAACATGTAGATACTAAAGTAGGTAGGTACACTATAGGACATGACTTTGTACGATGATGCGATGGAGCAAAGGGCAATACAACTTCAACATGACAACGCTAATATCAAAGAAATTATGAATTAAACTCATTTCTATTTAGTTGATGTGTAAAAGTTAAATGGTCAAATTTTACCTGCAGCTCCTTATTCTTGTTATCTTTGACCGAAGCTGCCCTGATAATACCAGCTTTCCATCCCCATTCGGAAACTTTATTCACATTAATTTTTGTTACACCACTCACTGAGAGAAATCGTTTGCCAACTAAATCTTCACGGTATTTATAGGCCATAACGAACAACACAATCACATTATTCACATCAAAAACTACACAAACGTCGAGAAACACAGCGATCACACGCAAATCACGTCACTCTCTTCGTTGAGCGAAGAGAAACTACGAAACTACGTAAAAAACAGAAATGTCAAATGAACGTTTCAAAATAAAATGTCTAATATAAAATGTATTCGTAGACTGAGAAAAGATCTCATACAAATGGGATTCTCAATTTTGTAGTATAACAAGTAATTGCTATATTTGCCGGCTAAATCAAAGAGAACACCAAACGCACAAATGTAAATGCGGCCGAAACACTATGAAATTCGTTGGGGTTATAAGCAAAAGCGACGAAGAACGTAGTCTACGGTGCAGTTCTGCATTAAACTCATAGATGTCTCTTGTTGTAAAAGTAAACTCGTAGTTTTGTTTCAACGAATATAGATGGCGACAGCAGCGCCGGACGCCATATTGATTTGTTAAGGTCACGTGATAAAATTTTGACAGTTAATCCAACATGGCGGCTTAGTCGTGATTGCTGATCGGTTGTGTTTTGTCATGTTGTTTACTTTTGTGAATATTTAGTAGATTTTTTTCATATGTGAACTTAATATGATATCGTCAATAATTTCCCGATTGGTGATGTGAGTATACAACAGTTTTTGTAACATTATAATAGGTTGTATGGTAATTGTTACGTGTTTATTTTTAAGCCCTTTGTTTGGTATCGAAATTGAATCGGATTGATATAATTTCGTATTCGACTGCTTTAGATTTCGGATTAGAATATTATAAATTTATCTATTTTCTGGTAAAAAAAAAACACCGGAGGGTAACGCTTGAGTTGATTGCCCGTCAAACATTACGCCTTTTTCTCAACAGGGTAGACAGTGCTTAGTCACTCCAGTTATCCTTAAACAATAAAATAATCGCTAGAGAATTAATGATACTGTAGGTAAGTTAACAAGGTAGACATATCCTATTCCAAAAAATGTGTATTGCATTACTTGTCTGTTTACTGAAACTAGTTATTCCGCGCGGTTTCACCCGCGTAGTTCCCGTTCCCGTAGGAATACGAAACAAAAATATAGTCTATGTTACTCCCTGATAATTTAGCTTTCTATTGGTGAGATAATTTTTTGAATCGGTCCAGTAGTTTTTGAGTTTATTGGTTTTAAACATACACAAATATTAATCTTTCCTCTCTACCTATAACATTTGTGTAGAAGTGTAGTTACTAGCTGACTCGTAAAAATTGATCTGCCAAATAAATGGAGGGTGGGGGTAGGACGTTGAAAAATACTTATCAACCTCTTCTCATACCTACTAAGTATATAAAAAAATCTCATTAAAATTGGTTGAACCCTTTCGGAGGAATGCAACACTGTAATGTGAAGATTTTATTTAATAGATAAAAGATAAATTGAATATCAATCTTTAACTACCTATTCAAAAGATGAAAATAAATATTAATAAAGTTAAATAATTGTCTATGTTATTTGTCTACTACGTTTATATTTTATGTCTTTTTGTTTAAAAGCTACCTTTTATCTTCGTGATATACAATCACAGGATATAGGAGTTATTTGGATAAGAACTAGGTGAATATTATTTTGTATCCGATTATATTAAAAACTATGTATTTTTCTATTATCAATACTTTATTGTACTAGGTTTTACTTCATAAGACTTAATACATGAGCTCCACAATACAGATGTTAGTCCTCAATACAATAATGTCAGGTAGGTACCCTGATAAATTCAGAAAGATGGCTCCTAGTTCAACACCATCTCCTAATCTGCATTAGGATATTATAGCCCATACTTTCTCATCAGAAAAAGCCCATAGTTAAGCTGTGGGCTGTTAGGGGTTGATAATAATGAATCAGAATATAGAAAAAATATTTCTGTTACGTCACACATTGTTATTTAGGTAGGATGTTCTAAGCACACAGTTTAACCTACAGTTGGCAATGCTCCAATCAGTCTCAGTTTCGGGATCTGCCACCCATCCTGAAATTTGGCAGCACTGCAGCACACTTGTCTTTCAGTATTCTTATTTTCACCTTCAGACATTGTCTAGCTATCTTTCAGTCAAGTTTTGTCGTATGTTTGTAATAAATTGTTTGGATTTACATTTTTTTTGCAAAATTTGAAGAAACTGGTTTATCTTGAAGATCATTTTCCAAATTAGTTTTTGAAACCTAATCTGGCATCTCGCGAGTTGAACAAAGAAGCTTCGGGTGGCGTTGCGGAATTCGTCATCAGGGTATCCCTGCACTGCCGGGTGCTATTTTCGGTGTGGCCCGGCCGTTCGCCTCTGGGGTGCACTGAAGAGTAGCCTCAGTCTGTGGCGCTCACGGCTTGCGCCCGCGTCGCTGTTCTATGCATCCAGTGAAGTGCGTTGACACCTAACTGTTGTGTGATTCATTTATCGAAGTTCGACTGAAGTTATTGTCTGTTCCGAGTGCACTCAATCTATCCGCGCCGTGCGGTCGTATACCTTGACTCCGACATTATTATGTTCTTATTGAGACCACTTGTCTCGCCTTTTTAGGAGTAGCCTTGACAGAATTACCTGTACCTTTACCCAGTTTCGAGGGTGACGTATAGTTAGTTTCTTTTATTTTTTAAATGTCTTCGCGCACGAAACTCGATATAAGAATAACTATTTATTACGAAAATCATGTAGTTGTGATTTATATTTGAATGGTTTGAATTCATCAATATAAAATGAAAGTTAACTGGTGTTTGTTTCAAATGTCCCATATCCTTTATCTGACGAATGGGTAAAGCAGTTTACACCTATACAATACCTATGTGACTTGACTGACACTTGAAATATACATGACTCTGCGATTGAGAAGTTAGATTCATATAAAAGTTGTTGGATTGTGTTTGGTTTCTAATGAATCTAAATTTATGCTATAAATGTGTAATTTTCATGTATGAGTAATTTCGTCAATAACAGTTGGCGTGGCTAGTGATTTAGGTTACCCTACACAAATAACGCTCGACATATTTAACAGGCTAGTAGATGACGTACGTCTACACAGCAAGTGTTACAATATTAGCCGTTCGGTGGACATTAATTTTCGTCACCTTAATCCCTACTTAATATAAATTTAATGTCTGTATTTATTTACTTTTAACCATCAACTAACCTACTTCAGCAGTGCTAGCCGTATGGTTCAAGAGCCTGCTTCACATAATGATAATCAGTGAGGCTCGGGTTTGAATCCGGGCAAATGAGTTTTTCAAAACTTAAGTACATATTTATCACTAGTTCGACGGTAAAGGAAAACATCGTGAGGAAACTTGCGGGTCCCAGAATTAATTCTGAGACATGTGTAAAGACCCGGTCCGGCAATGGGCTCACCACCTATCACGTTTAGGGGTCGAATATTCTCGTGAAAAGTGGGTATATCCAGAAATGGAATACCTCTGCCTACCCCTCCTCACCTCCGGGATAAAAGGCGGGGCATAGCTTATTTTTTAATTTTTAACCTACCTCTAAATACAGTACGCACGTAAAATTATCACTGTAATTTTGTGGGACTCTTTATCTAAGTAGGTGTATGATAATAACTCCACCGCTTCAGCACGTATAGTTGAGGAGAAGAAGCGGGAAGAGAAGAAGCGGGCGGCAAGAAACTCCTCAACACAATATTCTTTTAATCAATTCTTACTCAATACTAAATTGGGTTACATAATTTTTCGCTGTCGTATTGCGCTGGGCTGGAGGGAATCTGTTCCAAGCATAATTTTAACATCAATCTATATATTAAATCTATTTATATAAACTGACTGACTGATTGGTGATATATATCAACGCACACCCTAAACCGCTTGATCTAGAGACTTTTAATTTTGCAAATAGCTTACACAGTGTAGGCTTCCACTAAGAAAGGATTTTGCAAAATTCAACCCCTAGGGGGTGAAATAAACGTGCGCGAGCGAAGCCGCGGGTAAAAGCTAGTTAACTCTAAAATACTAGATTCCGGGATAAAAGTAAATTATATGATAATGCGACTTATAATTTAAGATTTTTGATGTCTTCAGACTATAACAGTCATTTGCCTGCCTTAACCTCCCAGTGCCATATCCGCCGAACTGTCGTAAAGGAAACAGCTAACGAGGAACAGTTACTTATAGATGAGCATGTCTGAATGTGGGCGTAAACTTTTGTTCTTGGAGATGAGGCGACTAATGGCACCTTTAACTTGACATAGACACGAGAAGTGATCAAGGTTTTACCATATTTAGGTCTGGCGTTCTCTATTGACCTTGCTAGTTATGTTCAATGAAAGTTAACTGTTTCATGCCAGCATAATTTTTAGACGAATTAAAATACATAATTATGTGCATTTACAAAGCGTAACAAAATAAGCGCAATTCCTCATACACCCCAAAAATTCAGCTATGCTAATTCATTTTTCGTAAAAAAAATTACACATTACAAATAGCTAAAATCGATGAAGTAGTCGATACTGAATAAACTACATAATTTCTAAGTTACATATTGTATAAGACAAATTTTATATACTTATACAATAAATTTGTTCTTTGCCTTGCGGAGCGCGGAGTTTGCATTACGAATAATAAATATATGTTCATCTATACTAATATTATAAAGAAGAAAGATTACTTTTTCTATGTTTGTAGGCTCCAAAACTACTAGACATATTATAGTGGTAAGGTATAAATTACATACACAAATATCCGGGTGAAATCGCGGGGAACAGCTAGTAGGTACCTACTTAACAATTTGTAAAAATGTTATATTTATGCAAAATCAATTTTCTAGAAAACAACTATCATTTATATCAAGCTGGACAGAATAAAAGTGAACTAGGTAGGTACTATCGTATTGTATTACAAGTCTATCGTGTTTTATTGATGTTAATTAAGTGTTCCGAGTTGGCAGGCTATTATCGCTATAATGTCGAATAATGTCTGCGTATATTTTATTTGATACTACTGGTTGGATCTTGTTACTATTGACGGATAATATTATTTACTAATCTATATATAGTAGGTATGTATAATAAAACTGTAACGAGACCGTGTCTGTACATTAAAGATTTTTTGAAAATTTTAGTGGAAGTAGTGGCAGATGAGTGGCAGTTATCGATGTGGATTTCAAAAAAACAAATTTATGAATTTTTTATCTGTCTGTCAGTCACGCATGACGCAAAACCTACTGGACAGATATTGATAAAATTTTGTGTGGTGATATCTTAGCAGCCGGGTCAAAATCTAGGGTATATAAAATAAATAAAATTCTTTCACCAATGGAACGCTACAATATCCCTGAGTAACATAGGCTATATTTTATGCCCGTATTCCCACGGGAACGGGAACTACGCGGGTGAAACCGCGCAGAACCACTAGTATCATAAACTAAAGCGAATTAAGCGCGGGTCTCTAGTTCTTAATAATATTTGGTTCGCATGTTAAATAAGACTGTAACGCACAATTACCTGAGCAACGCTTGAGTGATTGCTACATCGACCCTGGAGGATACAGCGATGCGCACACGCCGTATTTGGTGCTCTGATCGATAAGTCGACTAGGAAGGCACTCAACTTCGGGCACAACCGGAAGCGATCCAGCAAACGTGCGTTGCATGTAGGGCAAATAATGCTGTGAATAGTAACGATTATTCCACAATACCGTGAAACTATAGTAACTACATCAATCTATCTAGATATCGATTATATAAAAAAATATACGACTTTTCCATAAGTCTTAACTTATAGCTTCACAGTTTGATTATTTGTTGAATCATTGACAACCAATGTTATCACTTATCAGTGATACATTAACGAAGATTTTGAAAAAAAGTTTCAGTAGGGTTTTCCTGCAGTCGAATTTGTTTTAGTCCTAACTGATTCATTCAATTTAT
The DNA here is from genome assembly GCA_963855545.1 of Ethmia dodecea. Classification (NCBI taxonomy): domain Eukaryota; kingdom Metazoa; phylum Arthropoda; class Insecta; order Lepidoptera; family Depressariidae; genus Ethmia; species Ethmia dodecea. The sequence continues at coordinate 5,378,732 of OY979448.1, forward strand.
AGGTTTTATCTAATCTAGACAATATCTAAATCTTAAGCCTTTAAATATTATAATTAGGATTAGGTTAGCTTAATGCTATGAACTTATGAATCATCCAAGTAGACCTTTCGAACAAAGAACGAGCTGCAAGGGTGTAATTTATTCAACGATGCATTCAAGTACATAAACTAACCGTGCAATAGGGCTGCCAAACGTTGCAATTACTGTCTATAATATATTTGGGGCTCTTTTGTAGATAGCTGCTAAATGCATGAACCGCTAGTATATTAATAAAGAAAATTTAAGACAAAATTTACTGTTTTAGAGTATCTCAAAAAGTGTACTATTAAATTATAAACGGTTACAACAAAGTTATTTTATTTTGAGCCATAGGATATGACCCTGTCAAGCACAAACAATGCTTAACTAAAACGAGTTTACGGACAAAGGTTTTAAACATCGCGTGAGATGCGGCTCAGATGCACTGCCCGATGCAGTGGTCTGGCGGTTCTTGACCTATATTGAACGTCTATAATCAATTCAAGCAAACATTTTTATTTATTATTTATCATATTCATTTCTTTGGTCATGTGTTGTGTTGATTTCGTTTTTATTTAGGTACGTACTAGCTGTCCTGCGCGATTTCACCCGCGTAGTTCCCGTTCCCGTGGGAATACAGGGATTTATCCTATGTTACTCAGATATATTGTAGCATTTAATTATGAAAGAATTTTTGAAATCGGTCCAGCAGCTTTTGAGTTTATTCGTTACAAACATACAAAATTACAATTCTTTTCTCTATAAAATATTAGTGTAGATGAGGTTTACTGCAGTCGGTTCAGTGAGCTTATTGGGGAAAATAGCTATATTTATTTGGATGAAATATATTGCTCGGCACGTATTATAGATTTATGCAGGCCGTATGTTGCTGATTCAAATCGTAATTATTTAGCTTGCATTGCATTGCATAGCTTCTTTGATGCCATCTGCATCCTAATAATAAACAATTATTTCGTAGAAGCTCGAGACTTACGACTGCAAGAATTTATAAATAATTGCGGTATGGATTAGTGGATAGGTATTACAATTAAAAGGTAAAGATAGTATTGGGTTATTGAAGTTAGGAAACTAGTTAAAAACTTTGTGCGTTTATACTTGGTCGAGTTTTACGGCTGATTTAACTCCATCGTTACATCATCTTTCCCAGTTAACTTTTTTCAGTATTTATACATTGTAATCATGTCCTGAGTTAAGTAACTATTATGATTACGGGATTTAAACAATACTTTCATACAATACTTGATGTTTATGTCAAAATGTACAAATATTTATTCGCCTAAACTTATAAACTAAACGTATGTAATAATAAAATAAACGTACCGGTTCTTTGTTTACTTTGGCAACAGTTTGTATTGGGTACTAAAAGGATAGAATCCCCGCCATGATTATTTTGGGAGAGTTATGAAACGCAACCATAACATTTGTCGAAGCTGTAGTAGCACGCTATACTACACACAGAATGTTCTCATTCCATTCTATGTTTAGTACGTTCCACATTTCAACCATGATATAAAACAGGAAGGTATCAACTTCCAACCTGTTTACTTACATCCATGACCTAAAAAGACCATATTAAACACTGTTTCGCCAAATGTCAGAATTTCTTTTGAATCATCTTTTTGATGATATCGAGTTTATCTTTTTTTATAGTGGGTGGTAAAAGATTATGGAGCCTGAGGTCATGTGTGGGAAGCATTTCATTTACTGTATATTAAACTTTCTATCTTGACAGTCCTTGTAAAGCCATGCATGCCAAGCTACTTTTACATTTTACCAATTTCTGAATAAGTTCTGGTATCCTTATAATATTTTGCTTCGACAACTCAGCATTCTATCGATGTTTTATCGTCTACAAACGCAACATTACTTTACTTTATATATGTATATTTAGGACCCATAGTACAGGCTCTACTTAGTTTGGGACTGAATAACTTTGTGTAAATTGTGTCCTATAATTTATTTATAGATATCTTAAAACAATACGTGATTGTTCTTCTCAGCTGTGCATTATTGCATGTGCCTTGTAGTTGTTTAATTTCAAGGCGTCCAGTGAACTGGGGTCTGGATAGCTAGCTCTTCAAGTGTAATTTGATTGAGTGTTCATATGGAGTAGGGTAGATCACGTTATATTGGTAACAAATGGCATCCTCTCATCCTCTTGGTCATTTCAACGCTGACTTGCCGAGGCTTATTTGAGTTACCCGTTTTGCATCAAAATGTGGGTTATATTGATAGTTTAAATGTAAGAACGTGAGAATAATTCGTTGTGATCTGCAGAATAAATGGCCTGGCTCATTTTGAAGGGTGTGGTGTCGTTTAGAGTCGTAGTCATATGTTCATTTTTACCCGACTTCTCCAGAATGAAGGTAATGTCTTAAAACTTTTCAGTGGCAAAAAGTGTTTGGTGTTATGTTAATTAATGTGGGTACTGGTTCATGTTATTATATTAAAGCATAACTTATCGACTAAATATTTAAAAAACGTTAATTAAAAGTTGTCTCTTTTAAAAACACAATTAATAATTTCGTCACTCATACTGTATTTTGTTTGGTTAATAACTATCTTCCTTCTCGTTATTATGTTGTATATTTACCTCGTTAAAATGTTACGCACTTGTGCACTTTACCGGTCTGTGAGCATGTAGGATGAATAGACAGTTTGGAGTTAAAATATAGAACTTGTCAATAAATGACGGAAAATTGTACCTTATTGAGGAAATGGTTTTACCTACTAGTGTAGAAAACCAATTGTGACCTTTGTTTCTTTTATTGTCGTAGTTGGTACCTAATGCAAATATTTATTGAGAATACAATCTCGGGAACTTGGCATCATTACAACGACGAACGCCCACCTTCAATTACACTCACAACAACTCTAAAAATGCAGACATATTTTAACAGTAGGTAACTGAGTATAATCCATCTTCTATTGTATTACTCGAAACTATTTCGATAATTTTGCTACTTGCTTGTATGATTTTCTGATCATTATTAATAAAATCAAAAAATGGGAGATCTACGCTTATTCTTCCTGATTGTTCAATATATAACCCTGTTACCGATCGATGTACAAGCAGCTTTATCACGCCATTTCAAGTTGCGTTCCTAAGCGATCTCAGTTTGTAAACTCATAGTCATTTGACACGAATCATCAAGCTCGTGCGCATCTATTTTGAGAGTGCTCGGAACAGAGGTTTTACGTCACAAATTGAGTGTAAAGACAATCGTCCCAATCGTTTAGTTTCAATGTCGACGTTCTCGTATCCATGACGGAGGCAGGTCGCGCGCGCGGTAACCGTGACAACCCTCGCTTGCCAGCGCTGAGTCTCGGCCTGTCCAGCGTCCGGCTCATTGTCAACAAGATAGAGGCAGAATACGCTCGTGTCACTGCCCCGTCCGAAAACAGTCGCGAAATCGTCAAATACGACCCGAACATCGACGAAGGATACGAAGACTACTATGACTCCCCTCTCGAGAAGTCAACAGGACGAGTCTGGAGTCGGTTCGCTGTGAATCTAGGGCTGGCCCTCAGCAAATGCATACCTAGTGTTACATTCGCAAATTTCGGTGTTTTGGCCGTAGCAGCGGGATTCTTCGCACCCAAAATGATTTCTTATCTGCTGCTATATCCGTTTTGCAGATTGGTTTTCGGGACCCTCTACCCGGCTTACGCTTCATATAAAGCTGTGCGGACGAAGAATTTAAAAGAATACGTAAGTAATTTTCTTTAAAAAACTGTTTACAATTAATTCATAAATTAACATATTTCTGTTGTAAAACATGAAATACCAAATTCATGTCCTGTATTCAAAATTAGAATTGAAAGAGGTCCCTTTATTTGAAAAGATAATCAATTTCTGAAGTTTAGAAACGTGGTGCAATATGTGTAATCACTAATCACACACAGTTAATGCTTGGAAGTACCCAATGGCCTTGTCACGGGTGCATGCTCAAGCTGTTTGAAACGCTTCAGTTCCTTTTGTGTCCTTTGCTTGAAACAATTAACTTCCTAAACGCAATTAGTCCAGCGGTGGCTTACTCTTTTGTTATGCTTTACATACAATGGCTTAATGCCATTATAATGACACTACATTAAAGATATTTTGAAACAAGTCGTAATGGACACTGGACACGCATTGTGCGTAATACACTCGATGTAAAGTTATTCTTTTTTTGCAAACATCTAAAAAAATTCAATATATCTGATTCCAGGTAAAATGGATGATGTATTGGATAGTTTTCGCCCTGTTCACATGCACAGAGACATTCACCGACGTCTTCTTGTCTTGGTTCCCGTTCTACTACGAGGTGAAGATAGTGCTCGTCCTATGGCTACTTTCGCCGGCTACGAAGGGCTCCTCAATACTGTACAGAAAGTTTGTTCACCCGGCGTTATGCAGGAGGGAACAGGTAATATATCTGAAGTTTATTTTAGGGCTGATTTTTCAAACGTCAGATAAATCTTATCTGGAGAATATACTGATGCTGTCACTGTCTGACACAATAGAAAGGAAAAGTGACAGGTGATGTTTATTCTTCAGATAACTTTTAACTGACTATTGAAAAATCATCCCTTAGTTAAGTTTAAATTATTTACTTGTACACACTTGTAATTAGCTATTGATATTTTATTGTATTTTTATTATATTGATGTTAAGTGCTGTAAGTCTTCCTTAAAGTATTTGACGTCGCTTAAGATGCCATTTACGGTAAGAGCACTTTCTCCCAATTCAACGGCGAAAACATTTCTTGACTGTTATATAGATAATCTTTAAATGAAATGGGGTAGTTAATCTGTATCGGAATTAAATTGCGAGTAATCATTTTAATTATATTTCCTCGTGTGTGCGGACTGCAGGTTGATGATATTAAATTATTAAAAAGATTAAACATAAATCTCTAAAAATTTATGTCGATTTTCATTTTACAATCATTGCAATTTCACTTGGTATTAAAATAATATAATACCAATCAAAAAATGTAAGCAATTGACTAGTAAAATGATGACGCCATATTATGTTCGTATATTTTACATAGTAATCTTCAAGGTAACTCGTTAAACTAGGCAGTCCACTACCCTGTTACTATAGAGGTAACTGCCCTTGACGTTTGTTTGTCCCGATGTCCTAGAATGCCTATCATTTACATAAAAATCCATTCAGACATACGAATACTTGTAAACAAATTTAGAATACATGTTTACAAATAAACTATCAAAATTAATACAATTAGTCAACAATTACATCTGGAGTACCACTTTTACAGTATGTCAATTTGTTAGTTTGTCTTGATTTGTTTATTAAAACTCATATTTTTTATTTACCTTAAATCATGCACCTAAAATTTATTATTTTTCTTATGAGACATTATTAGTTAAATAATAATTTATATTTTGGGTTTGTTAACCGGGCGGTGCGTGTAACTTGATAAAATGGCATGACTTTTCGCCGAGCTACTATTGTAGTTTTATGAGACCTTGGTTCTGAATAGTCTCAATTTAATGGAAATTACACTGTTTCACTATTTCGTACTTTGGGTAATTTAGAATGGCTCTATTGAATAGTACTTGCCGTGTCCTTGGTAAAAAAGTACAAGATTTTTAATCTTCTGTAGTCTTAAAGAAAAATACCGTCTGATCATATCTGCCACTTAACAATATTGCTACATTGTATTCGAAATGTAGTATAGGTTGGTTTACCAAAGCTGGCGTGTAGTACCCACACCGATGCAATTTTTTAGTATATAATTTGTTTATAAACCAGTGAGTTATTGTTCCCGTTGTTTGAAACTTTGCATCATAAAAGACGATCTTTAATTACACCCATATCCTGCATGTAGTTACGGTGTATTATTTCTCATTCAAAACTTACGTACATATTTATCACTAGCTCGTCGGTGAAGGAAAATATCGTGAGGACACCCGCAGGTCTTAGAATAATTCTGAAACATGTGTAAAAAAGACTCGGTCCGGCGATGGGCTCTCCAGCTATCACGTTTAGGGGTCCAAAGATATCTCGTGAAAAAGTGGGTATATTCAGTAATGGATTATTATTTATTTCTCATTTCAGGAAATAGATGAGTACATAGCAAAGGCCAAAGATCAGGGTTACCACACCGTGCTCAACCTGGGTACTAAGGGCGTAAACTACGCCACCACAGTTATCATGCAGACTGCAATAAAAGTAAGTTGACACCCCTATTCATTACATATTATAAAGGCATGCTTCTTTTATGAGTATAGTCTCAAATAGAATCTGTCTGTATGCAATAAAATGGCTAGACTGGCTATTTATTGCTAATAATAAAACACGTTTAATTATTAAGAATAAAAGACAGTTTTATTTGACTTTACCATCTTCGATTAAAACAAGGGTTCCGGTGGACATTAACCCTTAACGAAAAATTCACGAGTTCGAAGTGTTATTAATGTTGTTTGCTTACCACTTATTGATGTCCATAGAGTGAATAAACCTGAACAACGGTGTGGCATGTTTGATTACAGAATTTGTTGTGTAAATAACACAGGCACACCAAACCATTCACTACACTTTGAGGTGCTAATTTTTCCACAGCTTTTGAGCGCGATATATTTCGAAGTAGCTTAAAGAACACGCAAGCAAACATCTCTCATTAACAACTTGGTGTAATCAATCATGTCACGGGCAGCAGATCAAATTGAAGCCACAACTTTTTTTTAAACCAGCTTAATTTAATTTCATTTTTTATAATTTAATTTTATTAACACGCTTTTTAATTTCCCCCTCCCACCTGATCTGTCCCTTTCGATTTCCTCACTGCTTCACGCAGAACCTCAATTTGCCGAGTCCTGAGCAACACAAGGACGAGCGGTCTAGGCCGGCCATTCAAAGTCGTGACGTCACTGACCACCCCGAAACTTACGAAGATCTGGAATACCAGCGCTCACCGGAAAGTAATCTGCCGGGGATTGTTGAAATACTGGAACTAGACAATTCTGATAACGACCAGTTCAATGCCGGTGGGGAAGGCGATGCCGTTGATCCTGATTACGAGCCAAGCTCAGCCCGCAGCCGAGGAAACGTCATTCGTAAACGTAAAGTAGTCAAAGAGAAGCGACCCCGAAGCAAGTCTAGGGGGCGTAAGACTAGAAGTCAGTCGGCCATAGACAGAAATGAAGTGATGGTGGATTAAGATAACGTTTATTTCCATTCGTGGAACGCAACTGTGATTTACTCTATCTTAGACAAATGCTAGGTTAATAATTTGTTTTATAAACTATCCTGTGTATCATGAATTCGGACGTTTCCTTTAAATTCTCGTCTCTTTTTAATTTTTTTACTGAAACTTTTATTGCTACAGGTTTTATTCTAATGTGTTCTTGTGTGCTATACCTTATTTCTTTTTGCTCATACATATAAGTACATATAATTCACTATCTTTAGTTGACTGTATTTTTTAGTTAGACTGTATTTAGGATTTACTAAAGTGGACTCTAAATAAAATTTTGATACAACATCGTCAACGTTTGTTCCTACGTATGCGCACAATCTCAGTAATCCGACTTTGTATGTATATATTTTTTTTAACATAGCATGACGATTTCAATCAAAGATTTAGTTAGTACACTAGTTTTAAAATGAGCATGTACTGTAAAATACAGGCTATGTTTGTTGAGTTACTGTAGAAACTTTAGAACTATTTTATAGTGTGACTGATTTAGTATAAAGGATTCGATAACTTTCTAAAAATAAAAGTCAATGATTTAACTATGTTATATTATTGATTTGTCACAGTAAATAAAGCTTCAAAGCCGAACAGCTTAAAGCTTATATTATACTGAGAGAAGTTAACGCATGCGCTTTGCCTCACAACATAAATGTTGCAGCACATTCACGTAAGTATTTTTTTACATAATTTTACTACTAAACTCGTTTTGTTAGAAAAAAACGATGCTACAATGACATTTAATGTAACTTGCCAACGATTTTTAACATGTGCACTATGTTGCCATTATAAAATCCCACACTAGGGCTTAGAGACATTCTGTCAAGGCCGTTGAGAAAAAACAACACCATATAATTTTTAATCAATAACGAACTGGAATTATCGTTATATTAAATTATTTGTGCAATCATAATAACACCATCTATTTATATTTGTTCTTTTGTGCTCTAAAATGTTATTGTAATATTTTTTACAACACAGGGCGGCGGCGGTCTGGTTCAGCAGTTGCGCAAGAGTTACAGCTTGTCTGACCTGAGCGAGTGCGAGCCTCGCGAAGAGCGCTCCGCAGACGAGGCCGATGACGTCATGACTGAGCCGAGAATTATTCGGCGAGCTGTGAAAGGGTATGCTTTTGCACATCAGAGTACATTACTGCAGCGATCAGCAAAAGAGAGATTGATGGACGAACGTGTAAATATGTAGAAAGAGAGTGAGAAAACAAATTCATAAAAAAGAATACAAAACGACTCGAGTTGAGGTGGTTCTGCAAGTTCATTTTCTTTCACTGCACTAATTCCATACGAAAATCTTCCCCCTCCCCAAGTTCACTTTTTTTAGATGCGATAATTCCATTCCTAAACTATACTTATCTTTAAGACAGGTATATAGTTAGAGGCTGAGATGTTAAATCAAAAGGACAAGAATAGGGGGGGCTGATCCGTTTTTGATGATATGTGTTCGACAACCTTTACTGTTTTTAGTTCCCTCTCAATAATAGCCGTATTATTAGCGTAGGCCTTAACGTTCAGAATGTCTCTAGTTCTCTTTTATATATGTAGATTGTTATAGTATATTGCATGAATAATATTGTTTTTCAGTGGGTTCAACACACGTCGCAGCGCATCGGAGTCCAACAGTCGCTCGCCGATGTACTTCCCTGAAGTGGATGTGGACGTTAGAGGCACTCGGTCTAACAGGAGCGAGGAGCCAGATTTCAGGTGAGCAGTCTTACTGATGTACATTTTTTTAATGCCCGACCCATAATATTATCATCAGGATATAAACGATAAGCTGTGAAACCACAAGCGCGTTGTTTCACCCTCATCAAAACGATATTAGTCTATATTAGTCGGGAGTATAGCTTACTAGCATTGAATTCAGTGGTAGCAGGGAAAAAAAATGTAGTTTCAAAGAATACCTTAAACATACAAACAACTTGTTTATAATATTAGTGTAAATAAGTCTTTATTATTACGGTGCAAAAAAACTAAAACGTGGCGTGACTCTGGTTTCTATCAGTCAGACAAATTGCATTTAAAAATGAGCGCCATCTAGTGAGGAGTAGCTGTACTTATGTAATACAGACACGAACTATGATACTATCGTGAAAAGTTTATCTTTCCTAATTTTTTCTTTCAGCCTCTGCATAATACATAATATATAGTTTATTGGATTGGAGCGAAATAATATACAATGTTCAACAAAATTATTGTGAAATTCAGATGGAGTAGCATTTTACAACTGAACATATAGACAAAAATAATGAAAAATCACCAAAAACAAATTATGTATTACATACGAAACGAAGCATTAGTTATAATGTCATTTTATTACTGCATTAATGACAGTCAACTCCATCTATTCCAGCCACATCAAGTCGACCGAGGACATAAGTTCCGGGTACTCGAGTGCTGACAATTCCGCTTCTCTGACGCGCACTGGGTCGCTCGGCGCGGCGGCTCGCGTCAAGGCGCGCACCACACGCACCACCGTCACCACGATCAAGCGACCGCAAGCAGCCGAGGTCTGGTAACTTTGATATCAGAACTATATCGACGACGCTTCATATCACCACTTGCTTAGACTATTCAAAATAATAATCATGGATTTTCACTCAGTGTCACATCTCTAATAAATTGATAATAATGAAAATGTGTAAACTAAAACCCGACTACGGAAAAAAATTACTTGTCATCCAGATCATGATCATCATATTCTATTCTAATGAAAATTCCAATGAGGTTGGAAGAAAATCATTCTCTTTACATACATACATACAGCTCCCGCCTTCTTCCCACAGGGGTAGGCAGAGACGATCATTCTTTCCTAGAGATAAACTTTTTCTTTAAACGTCTTTCTATATATCATAACGAATTGGCTGTATCGAAATGAAATTGCAAGTAATCATTAATTAAAAAGATTATCCAGAAAGACTTTTAAAATGCATTTCGATTTTTATTTTGAATTATAGATTTTTTTTAAATAATAAAACAATCAAAAAAGTAATGCAGTTGAATACTATGAGTTATGACGTCACAGTTCAGTATTCAGTACATTTTATACGGTAAATATTTGTTTTGACAGATCATAAAAAGTTACTAACTTGACTAGGCAGTCAAATACCCTATTGACACCTCATCAAAATAGGATGTGATGAATATACGTACACCGTTGCGAAAAGCTTGTCCTAAATGTAGCCTATGTTACACGCACAGTAATAACGAATCTATTGACACCTCAATCTTGAAAATCGGTTGAATATTTTAGCCGCTACATACTAGAAGATACATAAATAGCCTGTTAAAACATAACCCTTCCTTTTGGCTTTGCCGGAGTCGGATAAAAATCAAACAATGGTTCTGAAATTATGATGCTCCCAGTGCAGACTGTTTGTAGGGGGCCTTTGGTGACCTTATCGTCTGTGCTTGGCTTTATTAATCCATTTTAAAAGAAACATATTGAGATTATGTATTATGAAATGAAAATAGTCTAAGCATATTCTAACTAAGCATTATTTAACATCAATAAATCATTCAAATTGGGTTGTATATATATGGTTGTTTTAACTCTTTCGCGTTTAATTATTTTATAATTACAAATGTTATCCACGCGCGCAGTGGAAGCCTAGCCTATATAATACATTACCTAAAACAATTTACTATGACTGTAGTTAGTTAGCACAGAAGGCTGGGTTAAAACAACTAAGAGGTGATGGGAAACTGTTTATCATCATCATTGATGTCAGGGTATGAATGGTGCTGAGTGGCTAAAATTATTATGTAGGAAATGAAAAATGAACTGAACACAAGTATTATTGCTGGGTGTGTGTTGTGCTCAATGTTAAAATGACCTACATATTTAAAAGCTTCTGCCTTGTATACAAGACAATGTTAAAAAAACGTACCTAATTAAAATTATGAAAAAATGTATGTGTTAAATTGGTACATAATCTAGATAAAAATATATTTTAACATGTTATAATGAATGTCAATGTTAATTTTTATTAATAGGATATAAATTTTTTGGGACTGATTTTTTCACATTGAATCTATGAAATATATTAATACTGGAGCGGTTTAGTGGTTACAATAAATTGTAAGAGTTTATTTGTTATTTAATCAATTTTGAGTATGGTCGTCCGCTGATACACGCTGTTAGCTGTTCCGAAAATTTGTACCTATAGGTAGCTCTGGACTCGTGCACTCGCATACATTTTTGTGAAATAACATTGAGAAGCCCGCTTGAATTTTATAAATGAACAATTTAGGTACATACAATAGTGGTATATTTTCTATTAACGGTACTATAGTGGATCCGTCTATTCCGTGTTTCGCGTTTTATGTCCTATTAGGATATAATTATTAACATTAGTAGTATAATTTACTTTTGAAGTATCACTCATTGTGTATTTAACTACCGAAGAATACAATTTAAAATAATTGAAATAAATTTCGGAATACCTGTCATTCTTGGATGGTCGAAACCATGCTTTTTATTTTATTATCAATAATTTTGTTTGTTAGAAATAAATAATTTTAATGCATGTCACTATAGTTCATAGCTTAGTTTATTTCTAAATATTCATAAGTGTAAGCATTTATTACTGCATTTATTTACTTTTTCTTAATGTTGATGTAGACTTAAGAACTTTTTATTTAAAGGACGAAGTTATCATCGAGGAGCTACAAGACGACGATAGTTTTGATTATGCGAATATGCCCCCTCTCGTTAATTTACCTTCGCAACTCTATCTATCTGATACCGATCCTCCTTTCCTGTACCAGTATGTAGGGAATCAAATGAGAATTATTCAAATATTAGGCAATAACACTTTGAATAAAAATATTAATGATGACACTACTAATCCAGATCAATGGGACCAAACGGAAGCGATCTTCGAAGACTCATGTTCGATTATAGATTCAGTAGATAGCGAAAGTAGTAAAGACATTTCTGTAAAAATAACGGAATCTCCCCAAAATAATGATTTATTGATTAAACAATATCCGGATGCTGAAGTAACAGAACAATGTTATGACAAATGTAAAGAAAGTACCATGCAGTCAGAAGTTGTTGTTGAAACTGCAATTAAAGATACTCCAGAAGATAATAATACAGAAAAATCTGATTATTCTAACGATACAAATGATAATGACGACACAATCCTAAATGAAGCTAAAACTGATGAAGTTAAACTACAAGAGTATGTTGAAGCTTCTAGAAAAGTAGTTGAGGATACTGATGATCCAATAGATATGACAAGTTTTGATGCATCGCTTTATGACAATGATTCTGCTGACAGTGATGACGAAGCGTCATTTGGGACGCCTGAGAATTCGCCGAAAACCAAACGAAAGTCGCCCAAAGGGAAATATGGTAAAGGGAAGGCTCCTTCGCCGCCTATACAAATAACAAATGAATTTGTTGTTAAATCAGACGTTAATGATGTAAAAGCCACCACAAATGAGGGCAATATTACAGAAGAAGTTTATGCAAATACAACTTCCCAAGAAAGTCTAATTGATATAGTAAATAGTCTACCAAACACTGATATTAAAGAATCCGGATCGATCAAAGGACTTCAGGTTATTAACCCTATAGCCGAGAAGAAAAGGCGTCATAAATCTAAATCACCAGGTAGAATTCCCAAAGGAAGTAACTCTGGTTTAGGAAAATTGCTGCAACTACCAAGTAAATTGGCATTTTGGAATAAGAGTGATAATAAATCTAAAGATAATGTTTCTACCTCATCTGGGGACCGTAGCAGGAGATCCTCAACTTTTGAAAAAACAATTGATGAGTTTCAAAGTTGTCCTGATTTGAATGATCTTACAAGCGTATCCAAAAGTAATATTACAAAGGAAGCAGCTGATGATCAGATAAGTTTTCAAGATGCAACCGATATTGAAGGTGAAGGCATATCGCAAAATATAATGGAAAAAAGTGATGCACTACAAAAGCTAATAGATGCGAAGTTAGAGAGTCATCCAGAATATAAGATAGTATCCTTGCACGAAGAAATTCCGACCACGTCTAAAAGTACAGAAGTTTGAGGCCTTCCCAATCTCCCGACTCCATTTCACTTAGTCGCAGAAGTAGTACGAACAGTATGTTTATTTTAGTTTTGTTTTGCGTGTTTGCATGTTTTCGTTCTATATTAAAATGAACCGATTAGTTGATGAATCGGGTCCCAAATTAATTTATTAACTATTAAATACGTATTTTTATATTTTTTGATTTCGCTTTTAATATTATAGTGAATTTTTTGCTGTGGATGTATTGTTGTTTTAAAGTTTGCTGTGTATTGTCATATAATGTTATGTATCAATTATGTGTATTTTATTTTGTTGTTATATTATTAACAAACTACTACTACTTCACGTACTGAAATTGATGTTATCTATGTTCAGTATAATTAATTATATACGAAATGTGGAGATACGTTGTTTTGATTAGACTATTCATTAACTCTTAATTAAATCACATATCTCCACACATATAGATGCTTGTGCTTCTTTCAAATTAGTTTACAACTTCCTTTTTATTTTCAGGCAATGCTGACGGCCTCTGCTACAATACCCCGCGCAAAAAAATCGAATAAAAGAAAAACCCAATAGACTCCCAAAAAAGTACATATATATGCAATTACTTTTTTAAGCTACTGCTTTCATCTGTCTATGCTCTCTTAGAATGAAGTACAGGAATAAATTCATTCGTTCTTTCATATGAAAGTTTAGTGTTTTCAGGGAGCACAATCCGCCCTTAGGTTCTTCCAAAAGTGGTTATCATTGATGCAGATAATTGAAAAAGAGGTATTTGTTCTTTTTTCTCTTTATTCTGCATGGTAATAAAGTAGGTATAATCAATATAAAATATGATTGAATTAAATTAATTCATATTTGAAACGTTATCAGGAGCCAGGCACTATATCTATATATATAAAAATCAATGCCACTTTTCGTTGTTATTTTATAACTCAAGAACGGGCTCACCTATCCAAACCAAATTTTTAGGCTTTATTCGGACTATTTAGCAGATGGTTTATGTGAAGTTTGCTTAAAATCTGTCGAGTAGTTCTTCATTTATCACGTTGCGAAGCACGTACCGGGCCGCTAGTAGTTTATAATATTATAGTTAACATCTTTTTGTGTGTGTCCAAGGCATAAAATGCACCGTTATATGTTTAAAGTAACTTATGAGAACTCAATTCTCAATAATACTCAAATTTACGAACCTGATGCTGTTGTAGATTCTTTTAAGATCTCATAAATAATTTTATTTTAGTCGTGCTCTTGAATATAAATTGTTATCACAAGTTTAATTTCTTTAAATCACTGCAATCCTATTGGTGATTTATAATTTTTAGCCAAAATTTGCCAAATATGAAACACTATGAAACGACTCAAACTATTATTAAAAATATATTTTGTTATAGTAGTAATATTTATTAGAACTTAGTTCTTAGAATCAAACTAGTCTATAATTTATGTTACTTGATTTAATAGCTTCAATGAGGCTTTCATATCAAATGTATACAACAATTTAAACTACTGGTAACTTCAGCTATTGTTACAAAGTTTAACTCCCAGGCTTAGTACTGTAATGAATGTTATCTATTTGATAAAATAACAATAACTTCTCATGTCAATACTGAATTGAATTGGTGACTTAGTTAGTATTGTGGTTATATTATTGAAATTATGTATGTGATATACTTAGCCATAATGTAATAGGATTACTGAATTTGTAAGTAAAACACAGTTTACCAAAATATTCAGTTCAATAATTAATCATATTGAGAAAATAGCCATACAAATTATTTGATTTTACGATGTTGTGTTACTTGCACCCCTGCAACGGCCGTAACCTATAATGTTCCTGATAATAGTATTCAATTAAGGATAGGATGTATTGCTATCTGCATTAATAATATGCATGTCTGAAACGTCTTTTTCTTGTGTTGAGCTATCAATTGTCTTCTAAGAAATTGATACTTATCAATATTAAAATGATAAGATCAATGATTGAATGCATTTTGAACTGATTTCAAGTTACCCTGCAATAAGTTTGTTACCAATTTTACATTTTACTAGTTTGACTGGATCTGTTTGCATAATTTTTGTTTGATTTTATTTAAATAAATTACTATTATAAAATGAATTATTTATTTCATAATATTCTTATCTTACAGTATACTGCCACTCTTTAACTTGAGTGTATCAAATATGTACTGACCATGGTCATATTTGTAAACATTTTCCATTAACTGTTTTTCAAGCAGATTCAATGACTTACAGTCCCAAGATTTAATCCAATACAGCAAGGAAAACAGCTTATGATAACTAGTTGTGTCATTAACAGAATCTGATACAACAAGCTTTGGTAAATTCTGAATTATGCTCATAAGTTTAGGCTTCACAACTGTGTTGAATGTTGTATTACTTTTAACTGCAAATTTATAAAGTATATCAATTGTTTTCGTGGTTATAGATTCCTGCAATAAAATGTCAGGTAAATTGTTAATCCACCTCTCATAGGCATCGCTACTATGAAAATGTATAAGTTTGTCATTGAGAGCTATTTTACACAACAGAGCGAATACTTTCTGTTTAAAATCAGTAGGCATATCTTTGTTAAAATAAACCCAAATTATTTTCCTAAACAATGCATCCATTACAGATAAAGTATTTGTCCATGTTGTGACTTCACTCGAAAATATAGTGTTTAATATTTTTATGACAGCATCATTAGTACCATCTTGGGTATTCTGATTGAATGTTTTTTCAACATAATTCAACACTGAAGATATTTCTCTGTTTTGGTGCTTTATATTCACATATGGATTGAGCATGATGAAAAGATGGCATATTTCAAGGTTTTCCACAACCAATTTAGGATCTGTAATAACATCTTCAAAGGGTGAATTTGAAACCTTTGCTTGTCTTGACCTTATATTTGTTACAAAAGGGAATGCATGAATAAAATGCTGGTTAAATTGCTGACGGTAACTTTGACAAAATATTTGAACCATCTTGGAACTGGGGCTTTTCCTGTCAAAGTACTGCACAATCTCCCACAGCAATGACATCACTTCAATAGTGTGTCTGAGTAAAATAGCTGCATCTTCACTGACTACAGTCTCAGTGTTCTTTTCTGTGTTTACATTAGGACATACTTCAAGCCAAGTTTCAAAGAGCAGAGGCATGAGAATTTTAATATATTCTTTGAATTTCTCCACTTCATCTAATTGTACTGTGTCTTGAAGGTTTCTTGATGAAAAGCATGAAATATAGCATACTGAAATGTAATTTGAATTGAATAAGGGATAATTATTTAATTTCCTTTTATCAAAAACATGAGTGTTTTCTGCAATCGGCTTCTCAGCGTTGCCAATGTTGTGATGCTCAACAAATTTATGTAAAAATTCTTGCAGACGATGTAATACCTTGACTCGCCACTTCACTGTAGTAATTTGACTACCCAAGTTAACAGTTAAGGTTCTGCCGGGCTTAGAATCAACTCGTAACTTTGAGATCATGTCTAAAAAGTTAGGGATAATCTTGTGGAAATCTTGAGCAACCCTTTGTGGTGTATTTAAAAGGAGAACATCCAAAAACAATAGGGAATCTTCTTGAATTCTGCTGTCAATATGGGTCATTGCACTTCTTAAGTAAGTGGATAAGACATCAAAAAATGGTTCTATCTTTGCCAGTGTTACATTTGACACAATTAGATGTATGACCTTAAGAGACTCATGCCGAACCTGAAAATTAAAATAATAATTATTTTATTTACCATGTACACTAATACATGTCACATTAAAGGAAAGATTTGTATATTATGTTTGCATCGAATAAACTCAAAAAGTACTGGACTGATTTCCAAAATTATTTTAATGCTACACAATATCCCTGAGCAATGTAGGCTATATTTTGTCCCCGTATTCCCACAGGAACTATGCCGGTGAAACCAGGGTAAAAATGGTTGAGAAAAGTATGTATTTCAGGACAAAGAAGTCATGTCATGTAAACAGTGAATACTAACCACTCTTTCGATATTCAGTACCAGAGGACTAACTCCATGAATAAATTGTCCAAGATTCTGGTCCAACACATCAGGATGTAGGGTGATGAGCTCCTTCATTCCGTTAAGAGCATCCGTCCGAGAATGTGTGTTAAAATGGTTCAAACGAGATAAAAGCTCTTTCGCATTAAGTTTCCGTGTAGATAATGCTTCGGTCTCACCATGCTTTTTCAGCTGCTCTTTAATCACTATCTTTTTTACTTTAAAATTAGTTTTAGTAACATTAGTTCCTTTTGGTAAATCTTTTTTTGATTTTAATTTAGTTTTTGATTTTTCTGACTTGAGAAACTTCTGATAACGGGTAGCGCCTGTCTGGGGCATTTTAAAAACTGGGATATATCGCTAAAAAAATATAATGGTGATAAATAAACGAAAATTTTAAGGTTATATTTATCTTCCGACACCTCTTGGCTTTTGCACAGACAGGCAGGCAGCCTGAAATTTTTTTTTTTTTAAATTGTTTATTGGCCTTTGGAACAGGCAGCCTGTGTTGCCCGGTGTTGCCAACTGCTACCCTTACCTTGTAGCTAGACATCTTGCGAAAAGTAGCCAGATTGCCCGATTTGTTGACACAAAAAACTAGCTAGAAGTAGCTAACACTTTAAATTAGGTAAAGTAAGCAGATTCGATTCGAGAACGGACTCGATTCTACCAGCACGTCGCTTAAAATGCGTAAAGCTAAATTTCTTAAATTTAAAATTAAATTTAGTGAGTCTTAAAAACAACTCTATTCCAGGAACATCAAACTTAGTCAGTTTAGAAGGTATTTTAGCATGAACTAAATTGTTTAAATTGAATTGATCTTGTGTTGCAACATAAAAAATATATAATTGAAGGAATAAACGATATTAATAAAAACGTTAAAAATAATTAAATTTATAACTTGTTTGAAATAATTGTTTTTCATTTGTTAATTTTATAACAAATTCGTACATTTTAAAGCGTAATTTTATATAAAAAAAAATCGGTTGTCTGTAAAGTCTGTTTACTGACGATAGTTGAACGTGACAACGTCATAAGAAAATACTGATGGAATGGATTGTGCCTCTTTGTCGCTCGTTGCGCGCTCTCGCTTGCACTGGAACGACGCATACGTCACACTTTTTCGGGAATGCCGCCGGCTCCATTAATTTATAAGACGTTGTCACGTCAAAAATACTTCTTAATTAACTTTTTTTATATAGTGATAGTGTATTATGTGGCAAATGTCAAACGTAATAGTGTACCTACATTGAAATAGGGATATTCGATAAAAAGCGTAGGATGGACATTTTCGAGTTACCTCAAGAACTAGCTGCTTTAATCTTCAGTAAAAGTGTAGGTACTATCGTGAAATGACATTTCAATAAATTTTGATGAATCTGATTATATTTTTGTGCATAGACTCTGAGGCAGAGCTAAGCTGATGGCAAAATTGCCAATGCCTTAAAATAAGATAAAAATTGCAAGATTTCTCCCCAAAAACGTTTTTTCAGTAATTATAGGGGGAGGGAGGGGTGGGGGAGGGGAGGAAATAATTTGAAGAAAAAACTGTGTTTGGAGAGTTTTGCGGTTTTTTATTTTTAAACAAAACTACAGATTCATAAAAATGTGTTTATTAAAACATAACTGCATAATTTACTCCAAAGCTCTGAACCTACCCCTCAGACATTTGCAATATGATGCTCCATTATATATAGGACACCCTAAACATTTTTCAATTTATCTTTCGGACCTATGCAATGGATCCGATGCGTTTCCTAGTCTTCTAAGATATATTTTTTCGGTCTCACCATGTTCTCTGGAAAGAAAGTTAAAACATAACCTAAGAGCCATTTTGAATGAATATATTTAGAATTGTAATACACATACAAAAAAATATATCTTTTGACTGCAAACTATACGGCGGCACCCACAACAAAATGTTCGTCCTGGCTCATTCTTTCTTCTAAACTTCCTTTGGATTTTGGATAGTTAGTTTTTTCCACCTCAACTTGCACATAAAATCACTGTAAAGCCTAGTTCGCACTATGCCAGTAATTTAGTCGAGTCGTTGTTCGTAGTAGACACATGCACCTATACAACTCGAAAAAATTAGGCTTCTTTTGCGTAGGTACTACATACTGAACAAGGACTCGACTAAATGACTGGTCTAGTGCGAACTAGGCTTTATGGCCGATTTTAGAAGTAACTTAATTTTAGGAGGGACCTTTTTACTCGCCGCTAAATTTACGCAGTTTAGGCGTTTGACAAGTCTAAATTCTTTTTTTTTCTGTTTAAAATGGCACACAAGGAATAGCGTTTAAGCCGCTAAAGCTAAGTTGAGTTGACCGGCTAAATTTAGGATTTTTAGAAACGTCAAATTCAAATTTAATCATGTCATTTGAATTTGACAGATAGCGTAGAATAGCAAAATCGTTTTTAAGAGGTTTAGCAATATTAGGAGCTTTAGGTGGTCAGCCAGACCGATCGAGTCCATTTGTGTATTTTTTCATAGGTAAATCATTTTTCAGTTTATTAAAACAGCGAGCTATAATTTTAAATTTATCAAATAAGACAAAGCAAAACGCAATATACGTTTTAAACGAAAAAATATGTTTATTCCCTTCTTTTATCCAGGTTAGTAATAAAATACATAAGCCAGCCACGTTTAGGTACAATTTAAGGACCGATACCCTACTATAAAGTCTCGAAAGTAATCACATCTTGTAAAAGAGTAAAAGTAGCTAGAAAAAGTAGCTAAAAAATTTAGCTACAAGATTTTGTAAATTGTAGCTGCCTGATACCCAAAAATAGCTAGATCTAGCTATAAAGTAGCTAAGTTGGCAACACTGACTCCAGAAAAGCGCGGGAAGCTTGAAGAAGATAGGCGCCAATTTTAATTTTCAATAATTTAAAATAAAATTACACTGCGTACAGAGTTTATTATTGGAAAAAAAGCTTTTTGAACATCGTTATGGCCGGTCGGGGACGGAAGCGACGTAAGAAGAAGGACAAAGATGATGGAGATCCGGAGACTGCTGCGGTGCATGATTCGGGCTCGGATTCAGAATCTGTAAAATCAATGGAAGACACAGATAAGTACCTGCCCTTTAAAGTTGCGAACTATGTTCGGTTTTACCCTGAAGACGGGGGAAACTTTGAATATATAGTATTTTTGGAAAGCACGGACTTGGAAAAACCTATAGGTACAAGAGACATGATGGCGTTGGCTAATTATGTCAAAAGATACAACAAAGGCGTTAAACAACTACAACGTATAAATAAATTTAAAGTGGGCGTTATATTTGAAAGGCCGGCGCTAGCCAATGCCGCTTTAAATAATGCAAATTTCTTAACGACACACAAGCTCAAAGCTTCAATACCGGCTGCCGCCACAGAAGTCACTGGTGTTATTACTCATGTGCCGACTGATCTTTCTAACAAGCAAATTTACTCTGCATTAACTAGTACCAAGAACATTGTTTCTATTCGACGTTTCATGCGCAAAACAGTTGTTAATGGAATCCCTGAATTTCAACCAACAAAAACAGTTTCAATTACTTTTTCTTGTCCTGTGTTACCAGAAAGTGTGGACCTGAACAGTTGGCGGTTTGAGGTGAGGCCATACATTCCTCCCGTCAAGCAGTGCCTGCGATGTTTGAGGTATGGGCATATAGCTAAATATTGTAAAAACTCTGAAAGATGTTCAATCTGTGGTGAAGGACATAATTTCCGTAACTGCACAGTTCAGTCCAAAGATGCTGTCTGCTGCCATTGCAAAGGGAACCATATAGCCATCTCTTCAGCATGTGCTGTAAAACAAGAAAAAATACAACTTAATAAGGAGAATTTTCAAAAGAAAAGTTTTGCTGATGTTTTGAACAAAAATAACACACACTTCCCTCCTCTAAGTAAAAAAGATCAATTTTTATCACTTTTAAACTCGGATATTATTCTTAAAGTTATTACAGAATCTTTAGTAAAATTAATAACTTCTAATAAAAATAATGACAAATCAATTAGTACCCAAAATATTAAGGTTGTCCTTCAAGAGACTTTGAAACACCTAACTGCCTAAAATTTCTTTTCCTTTTTGTTCCATTATGGATAGTATTAATATCGTACAATGGAATGCTCAAAGTTTGTTACACAATCGCCATATTTTTAATTACTTTCTTGTGGACAATAATATACATATAGCCATAGTATCTGAGACCTGGCTCAAGCCGCGTCATAGATTTAATATTCGTAGTTATGATACAGTTCGTTTAGATTCAGGTAACGCTCATAATGAACACCATTATCCTTGTTCATCACAGCATATCTTATAGTAAAATAGATACATTTTATGATGATTCATTACAAAATATTGCTATACGCATCAAATATGCTAATAACAAAGAACTTTCTATTGTAAGCTTCTATAGTCCAACTAATTGCAACCCTGCTTTTTCTAAGTCAAAATTAGACAGACTGATTAAATCTATTCCTGGGCCTATTTTCTTAGCAGGGGACTTTAATGCCCTTCACACATCTTGGGGATGTTCTTCTTCTAACTGTAGAGGTAAGGATGTACTTGAGTGTGTGGATGACAATAACCTAGTTTTACTTAACGATGGCCAAATGACTACAGTAGGTTCTCACATCTGGAGGCAAAATGCTCTTGACTTGACCATAGTTTCTCCCAGCTTGGCTTTGGAGTCGGATTGGTTGGTCCATGATGACCCCTTAGGCAGCTATCACCTTCCTGTAATCACAAAAATTACAATTAATAACAGCAATACTAATTATTTTGATATTCCTGACAGTATACCTTTTCCATTTTCTATAAATTATAAAAATGTTGATTGGGACATTTACACCTCAAATGTTGATTTATTACTTCATAGTTTCTTACCAAATACTCAAAACCCTAGTCAGTGTTACAATGATTTAATTGATATTTTACGTTTGGCACTTAGAAAATCTATCCCAAATTTTAATGATTCTACAGCCCAATGTTTACAATCCCAGAGTGGTTCTAACACCAAAAAAAAGAAAAAGATCCCACTCCCTTGGTGGAATTCTAATTGTGCAACAGCTGTTATAAATTGTAAAAATGCATACTTAAAGTTCAAGCAAGATCCATCACAAGAAAATTATATTAATTTTAAGAAGCTTCAGGCTAAGAAAAAATATACACTCCGGTTTGAGAGAAGGGTTAGTTGGGTTAGGCTATGTGAGCATTTTAACAGAACTACACCTATGTCAGTCATTTGGTCATACATGCGCAAATTTAATAGAAGTTACTCACCTTCAACACATACAAATTCGGATTTGTCTTGGATTTTTGATTTTCTTAAAAAATATACACCAGATACCGTCGAGCCAGCTTTCCAGGTGAATTCTCTAACTTCATCTTCTGATGACGCCTTCTTTCTGAAACATTTCACATTTCTAGAATTAAATACAGCAATTTTATCCAGAAAGGACACAGCTGCTGGCCTCGATGGTATTCCATACAAAATGCTCAAATGTTTATCTAATAATGCCAAAACTGTTGTGCTTAACATGTATAATCTTCTTTGGGATAACTGTATAATACCTGATGACTGGAAGACTGATTGCTTGGTACCTATCTTAAAACCTAATAAAGATAAATCCCATTTTGACTCTTACAGGCCTATTGCTTTATCTTCATGCATGGGAAAGATTTTTGAACAACTTCTTAAACATAGACTTGAATACTACATAGAAAAGAATAGAATATTACCTTCCAATCAATTTGGATTTAGAAAAGGTCGCTCTTCAAGGGAGAGCATATCTCATTTACAATTAGATATTTTTAATGCATTCCGGAGTAATAAAGCTGTAGTTAGTGTATTTTTTGATGTGGTGGGGGCTTTCAATAATGTAAATCACCATATACTGTCCACTGAATTGGCTGCAATTGGTATACCTGTAAAATTTATACAATGGATTTTTTACTTTTTGCATGGTAGAAAGGTATATGTTAAGTGCAATGGTAGGCTTATAGGTCCTAGATTATCCTATAAAGGCACCTGTCAAGGTAGCATACTTAGTCCCTTATTTTTTACACTTTATATTCATAAACTTAATATAATTTTAGGTACACAGGTCTCCAACCTTCAATATGCTGATGATTTAGTAGTATATTTTGCAGGCAATAATACAAGTATTGTAGCTTCTGTGATAAATAATGCATTACTCAAATTACAGTCTTATTTTGAATATCTGAACTTGGACATAAGTACTGACAAATCTAAAGTATTAGTATTCAGCAAGATAGGTTCTTTTAAAGTTAAAATTGAGTATGATAACCTGGTGTTGCCTTCAGTAACACAGGCCAAATTTTTAGGGATATTGTTTATGAATAACCTTACTTGGAATAAATATGTTGATTGTGTGATGGACAGAGCCAGAAAGGCTCTTAATGTTTTGAGGTCTCTTGCAGGAACATCTTGGGGCTCAGACCCTAAAATCCTTCTTACTCTTTATAAATCCCTGGTTCGCAGCCATTTTGAGTATGGATTTCTCTGTTTCTCATCAAACTCTAGGTTGGTTGAAAAGTTGGATGTGCTACAAAATCATAATCTTAGATTAATTACAGGAGCCATGAAAACTACTCCCATAAACTCCCTACAAGTTGAATGTAATACACCTCCACTGTCTCTGCGTTTTCAGTTTTTGAAATTCCGGTTCCTACTTAAGCTATTTTCCATTAATAATCACCCTTTAGTCAGAAAAATAATTTCTTTGTACAATAGCTTTCCCACTAACTCCCAATTATCATCCAATTACCCCTTTATTTTTAATGAGTTCTCCTATATTCTAAACTTGTTTAAAAATCACAAAATTCATACATCAAATAACTGGATGTGTTATGAGAAAGAATATGACAGTATTTTCCATGAGATGAGGCATAATTATCAATAGCAAGCTGAAACATCGCCAAGAGGTTTATGATCTCATATCAGAATATCCTAACCATAAACAAATTTACACAGATGGTTCTAAAAATGATGTCAAGGTGTCAATGGCCTTTTATGTACCTCACCAGAAGATTAGTCAAGGGTTTATGCTCAAGAAAGAATCTAGTATTTTCACTGCTGAATCTGTAGCCATTCTAACTGCATTGAAATTTGTGGAAAAACATACTGATAGAAGTTGGCTTATTATTACTGATTGCATGAGCGTATTAAAGGCCTTACAGAATTACAACCTTAGAGCCTACACAAGCTACCTGATCATGGAAATTAAAGACTTACTTCATCGCCTTTCTCTTAGAAACTTTGCTATAAAACTCCTTTGGACACCGTCGCATATTGGCGTAACTGGTAACGAACGTTTTAACTTGGCTTCTCTGAACATAGGCTTCGCCTGCGCAAACCCCCCCCGTACCGCCAAATGGTCCGCTAAAAATCTTATTGCGCAGCCATTTGCGCAACTTCAGAGTGGTCAAGTTATAACGGCCGGGGTGTAGATTTTCTGGCACGATCAGTAGTTGACAGTGACAGCGGCAGCCCCACAGAACACTATTACTCCTAGACACTATTACTCCTAGCGGAGAAGAATGGCAACTCCATACAAAAAAAGTGGTTATGAAATTCGCTACTAGCGGCGCTTGTGGGACCCTTTGGAAACATAAAAAAACGGAAAATTCAAATGTTCTATTAGTATAGATTGGAATAAATGGGCTGTTCCAAAATAAATTACTATTGACATTACTAACATTATTGTTATTAATGTCAATAGTAATTTATTTTAGAACAGCCCCATTGTTTTATCTGATAATTAATCTAGACAAATCTACGGAAATTCTTAAAAATAAAAGCATAGGTACTTTATCATTTTATATATTCAAAGTCAAAAGTTTTAATTCAATGTAGGGGCTTATAAGTCCTCTTAATGAAAGTCATTGCGACTCCACCGCTTCGGTATGTATAGTTGAGGAGAAGAAGCGGGGCAAGAAACTCCTCAACACATTATTCTTTTAAACAATCAATATGATACAAAGTACAACTTACATGGTTTTAGTGCTTTGCTGAGCTGGAGAACATTTACACCAAACATTGTCATTCAAATATTCATCTAACTTAAAATATGCCATTTTACATAAAACCATTTAAACGTGAGTTTTGAACATTTTTTCTAGCAAATCTAGAACAGCTTTAGGTATCTTGTTGTAAAACCGTACACACAAACCCATAAAGCATTGAATATATGCTTGAAAAGCGCAATTCCATCGTCAGTGGTTGAGCGCCCTTTAGTGAAGCCAAATTGTTCGTCATGAAATAAATTGTTTAAGTTGAAATGAGAAAGCATTTGATCAAGTATTAACCTTTCAAAGACTTTACTAAGCACTGGTAAAACAGAAATGGGTCTAAAGTTACTAGGATCTTTTTTGTCTCCTGCTTTAAAAAGTGGTATAACACTACTTGTTTCAATAAATCTGGAAATACACCTTCATCTATACAATTGATAAAAATAAGAGCTAGGTACGGGGCTATTACAATTATATTTTACTGACATACCCCATGAACACCGAAGATAGTTCTTAAGCTTTAATGATTTCCTCATACCACAACAGCCTTTTTGTTTTTACTAACTAACTTCAGTACATATTAACCTATTTACAAAAGAATTAAAGTTATTACTATAATATGGAGGCCTGTATATGCAAACAATGATGTGCTTCTCCAGCTCAACACAAGACAGTTTAATAGTACTCTCAACTGATAACCCAACAACGTCTAGGCGTTCCCTTGTTTTGAGATTATTTCTGACAAATATTACGGAATCTCCACGCGCAGTGAGTACACGGTAAACTACTGACAGCACTATAGTTTACATAGCCAAAAATCATTTCAGTAACTCAATGCAATGTTCTGTAACACAGAAAATGTCTACATTATCCTTTTTTCTAAATATATTCTATTTTTAATTCTTTGCTGGAAAAACCTTGAATACCTATTTTGATGAATTTATTTTGGTTAGATGTGTATATGTCAAAATAAATTATTACTTCGCTATGACGATAACATTACATTACATTACATGACGATAGCATTAAACATGTGTGCATTTGTATTAAATAATATTATAAAGAGGAAAGATTTGTATTTTTGTTACGAATACACTCAAAAACTACTAGACCGATTTTAAAAATTCTTTTACCCATAGAATATCCCTAGGTAACATAGGCTATATTTTATTCCCCTATTCCCACGGGAACGGCAACTACGTGGGTAAAACTAATCGCTAGTATCAAATATTATTTTATTATATTTGTCATGTTTTTCCTATAGATCAGTACAGTATGGAAGAGTAAATTGAACAAATATACAGCCTCGTTTTTTATGTAAATCTAAAAGCATCTCAATGTTAGTATTGAATTCCACTTTGCTGGAATTTAAGATGCTTCCTACCATAACGAGTATAGTGCTATATTGATCCCAGTTTACACTACAAATTTTCTGAACAATATAACTGAATGAAGCATCAGGATAGCACATGTTAGCCACCTGGATGTTTAAAAATTTATCTACTAACGGCCCAAGGCCAACCCTAACTTATCAGAGTAAATTACAGTCCTAGCATGGGATGTTGGTGGCACTGAGGACCGCTTCTGTTCTTCTGGACTTCTGTTTCGTTTTTTCCTGATTTAGGCATCCTTTCAGCAACTTGCTCCTCTTCTCGACGCCAATGAATTGTATACTGTGGTAATAAGAATAAGTTATTATTTATTGTATACTTTGGTAATAAGAAAAAGAGTGTTATTTAAAACCAGTTAAGTATTGTTTGTTAAAACTCTATCACAGTTATAATAAAAAGTGAACTTCATAAACCTACATATGGAAAGCGGTTTTTGTTAAAAAAGCAGATTCATAATCTATTAGTTCGACAACCTTCACAGAAGAATCGCTACTGTCTAATTATTATTAACAAATAATGAATTCGATAATTCTTTAAATACCTTAAATGTGTTTTAATATGTTCATTTTCTTTTGGAGACTAGTTTGTGCAGCATTTTCCGCAAACAACCTGTTCTGTAGAGTGCAATATCGGTTGATGCAGATGTGAAAAATTGAGTTAATGATATTTCTTAAGTTTTCTTCTTTATGTTCTAGACATATATCCAAAAAGTTGAAATTAACATTTGTTTGCAGCATTACTTTTATGTTTTGTTTAATGTTAGTTTTATGCGCATTTTTATTCAAATAATCATATACTAGTGCTGCACTTTTTTCCACACATTTCACCATATCTATACTGGCATACTGAAGGCTTTTCTTGCCGTCATAATATTCTTTATAGATAGTAAATAAATGACATAAGCCATCTCTGGAGGATGTCAATGATTTTTCACATGTTTTGCAGTCTCTTTTGCTCCTCTTTAATATGTATCCACATACGTATGCGCATGCTTGTACCTCACCAGTGCTCTCGTCTACCGACACGTCATCTAAATTTAGACAGGTGTTGCAATCAGCTTCATCATTTGCTACAGGTGTCGGCTCGGAATTATGGGTGAGGAACAAATTTAAGTTGTCTAGGACAACAGCTTCATCAGCCTCACAATTTGCTGCTGAGCTTGGTGCTGACAAATTTGAAATGATGCCAGTTTTTAATCCAGCTATAAACTGTGAGACTGTTGGGTTGGTATTGGACCCACAATTGCTTCTTACACATCCAAAGCAATTTTCCAGGGGATCCTGTTGAAGCCTTCTGGTAGATAAGCTGCCGATCATGGGGTGCTTCAATTTTAAATTCCGCCACAATCGTTCTACTCCAGTCATCGTTTGAATCCATCCATCCAGAGAAGGTGCCCTTGCTCTTGCTCCGATGAATTTGCTGTTTTTAAAAAATGCAACCATTTCCTTGAAATAATTTAAATGGGGGCTCCGGTCTGAAATATTTGTAGAAAATTTCTTCCCTCTTTTTAAGCTTGGAGTTTCGGCATTAAGACAATCAAACAGCTGGTCCATTTTATTAATTAAGTTAACCGTAGCTAGGGCTTCTGTTGGGAGCTCTCCTGAAAATAGACAGATACTAGTGTTATTATTTCTTGATACAAATAAATTAGACAATATTACTACAATAATACTGTTTGACAGGTCGGCTCACAACCCGGAGGCAGAGGGTTCGATTCCCGCGACAGGACAAGTATTTGTGCACAGGAAAAAAAAGCGCAAATACTTTTCTTGTTCTGTGTGTGGATGTTGTGGGATCATGGTCCTTGTAGTTCCTGGGTCCCTAGATAAAGGGAATCCTAGTTAGGGTCCAGGTTCTATGTATGTGATTGTTGGGCGTTATTTATTGTTATTATGTAAAATTTACACACCTTGAGTAATTTTCGCATACATTCCAGCTGCAACAGTATGGCTCAATACTTGTGCAGCCAGTTTAACTTTCATTTTTTGTTTGTTATTGGGGTTGAGATGGCTTTTTGTCAGAACAGGCGTAAACACGAAGAATGGATTAGTATTGTCCAAATCATAAAATTGCTGGATATGACTCCATTTTGCGATTTCTGTAAAATATTTAATTAGTTATTAATTTTAAAACATTTTATTCCGGAGGGCGTGGGCAGAGGTATTCCATTACTGGCAATACCCACTTTTCATGAGCCCATTGCCGGACCGGGTCTGTTACACATTCCTCAGAATTAATTCGGAGACCTACGGGTTGCCTCACGATGTTTTCCTTCACCGTCGAGCTTGTGATGAATATAATAATAATAATCTCACGCCTTTTATCCCCCAGGGGATAGGCAAAGGTATTCCATTACTGGATATACCCACTTTTCACGAGATATATGTGGTGAGCCCATCGCCGGACCGGGTCTATTAACACTTGTCTCAGAATTAATTCTGAGACCTGCGGGTTTCCTTACGATGTTTTCCTTCACCGTCGAGCTAGTGTTAAATATGTACGTAAGTTTTGAAAAACTCATAGGTACATGCCAGGATTCGAACCCGAGCCTCACTGATTATCATCATGAGAAGCGGGCTCTTTAACCGTAAGGCTATCACTGCTCTGAAAAGATATTAGGTAACTTGTACAGCAAAAATATGAATCACGAACGGGATTTGAACCCGCTTCCATCTTGTTCATATTATAGTGTCTGTTATCGATTCATATAAGTTTTATGAGTGGTCGCTGGCCCTTGAGGGCTCACAATACAGTCTTCCAGGCTAAGTGCGTGGGCATCTACAAAGCGGCGGCGGCCATAGCTGCAAGGAGAGTAAAAGGTGCATGCATACGAAGCTGGCGGACAGTAGGTTTGCCTAATTATTTAAAGCTCATTAGACTATTCCACCTATTCTTCAGCGTTCAATCATTTAAATCTACATTTGTGATCAATCTTTACTTTTAAAAGGTAATAATAAATACTTACTTGCAATTGGGTTGTCGTTGCATGTTACATTTGTGTCACATTCAATGTCATATTTTAGAAACAAATTTCTAAAGCATTTGAGAAGGTGTGGAGTGTCATGCAGAGCAATAATTTCATTTTCTCCAAATTTAAAATATGGTTGGTCAACTGATGCTCCTAGTTGTGAAAGGGCCCTTCTGTTCACACCATCCATGTCGCAAACAGTGGCAGTAATTGAAATCCCCGCATCAAAACAAGCCTGGAGCACCTAAAACAATAAGAAATGAAAAATTAAAAATTGTTATAACACTATCTATAACTACTTACAAAATTTATAGATTAATAGAACAAATAAACAAAATTTTATATTGTTATAATAATATAAGTTGTTATGTTAAATATACCTCTTTGATTAAAACTGATAATCTGTCTGCAGTGACATGGTCTCCTGACAAATAATAAGCGATAGGCTGTTTTATTTTTTTTCGAATGCCTGAGAGCATAAACACAAGTGCATGGCTAGCTATTTGTGGATCCCGTCCGTGTTCTTGTCCATGATCTTGAAAACTATCTATTTGGTCATTCTTTTCATGATATGCAATATTTTTTCGAATTGACATTTCATCAAACAGAAGGCAGAACTCTCCGTCTTCTGGATTTAGCTTTTCCGCTGTTTTCTTTATAACATCAAACAGATGTCTGTTGATGCCAGGACTTAAGGGCAACTTGTTGAGCAGATTTTTTAATGTTGTCTGGCATGGTAATAGAAACATTCGTCTCAGAAGTCTATAACATGCCGGTGACCGCTTATATAATCTTAATGCCATAATTTTTTGTTTCACATTCCATCGGAATCCTTTCTTTTTCTTTCGGCAGTTTTGCAATTGCCCTTGCAATAGTACAGCAAATGAACTCGTCAAATCAGCTGACAATTGTTGCACAGCTTCGTCATCAAGAAGTGCCTCTAAAATCCGTTTTTTTGTACATTTTCTGATCCTATGTTGCAAGTTGCAAATTTTCCTTAAATTTCTTCTGCATTTATTTAATAAGCGCTTTTCTTTCTCCGAACGTTGTGCCTGGAATCGGAAATAATAGTATATTAATAAATAGGCACAGAAAATACATGAAATTGACCATTTTCACATAAATTGACCTACATAGTATTTCTAGTATTCAGATGATGGATGATTATTTAATCAAAGGATGGATTATGTGATTTTTCACTACACACCTCAGAGTCCTAATTTTTTTGTAATTACTGAATTGTACTGATATCCGGATACGACTTCATGGAAATATGGCAGATATATTGTTTTGAAAGACCTTAGAATATGGTAGCATTAAATTTATTAACTTCCTCCTGCGTAGCATTATAAGAGGAAGTTAATGGTTTGAGTAGCATGTCTGTCTGTCTGTCTATGTGTGTGTCTGTCGACAGGATATCTCCGGATCTACTGGACCGATTGACTTCAAATTCGGTCAGTAGATACCTTAGGTCAATACCTCGATCGAGTTTGAATTTCAGACCCGTGGGTCAAAAGGGACTGGGCATTTCAGACCCGTGGGTCAAAAATGTCAAAAATTACAAAAATGTCAAAAATTTCAAAAAGGTCAAAAATGTCAAAACTGTCAAAAAGGTCAAAAAGGTCAAAAATGTCAAAAAGGTCTAAAATGTCAAAAATTTCAAAAATGTCAAAAAATGTCAAAAAGGTCAAAAATGTCAAAATTTAAGAATGATGGTATTGATGGTTAACCGCCTTTTAGTTATTGGTTTGTTTCAACAACAACAGCATTATCGAACATGGTGGTGTGTTGGAAGGGTGGGTTGGTGTTGGAAGGATGTATCGTTGTTGGAAGGGTGGGTGTTGAAAGGGTGGGTGGGTGATTGATTCATCATCAAAATTATTATCATCATCATCAACATCATTTTCGTTGTTGGCAGTAAACAGGTGGAACTGGTGGAAGTTTGTCCATAGAATTACATTCTCTCGTTTCTATTCAGTTATGTTTCTATGTTTCTATTGATGAATAAAAACATAAATTATATCAGACCCGCAAGGTGCAGCAGAAAATGGGAACATTCAATTCAGCTGTTGTAAATATTAATCTGGATTAATTGAGTACATAAAGAACACTTACAATAGATGACTTTGAAGTTTCAGCTTGATTGTTGCCATCTTTCACAAGTTTTGTGTTTGGTATCTCAACTGGAGATATATGTGTTTGTACTGTGCCCAACTGAATCTGTAGAAGCATAAAAAGGTTGTTTTACTATTTCCTAGAATGTTCCAACAATTAACACAAACAACGGCACTGCTCTTGAAGAAATATATACCAAAAAACTCTTCTTATATAGTGCCTCGGATTTGTAAAGTTTCAGAATTAGTGCTTCAAAGCAGGGCTTGATTAACCGAAAAAATTTAGGTTAAAACGGTTAGGGGTATGACGTCAAATTCTGGCATGTACCAATGAGTTTTTCAAACACTTACGTAAATATTTATCACTAGCTCGACGGTGAAGGAAAACATCGTGAGGAAACCCGCAGATCTCAGAGTTAATTCTGAGACATGTGTAAATAGACCCGGTCTGGCGATGGGCTCACCACCTATCACGTTTAGGGGTCCAACCAATGTATCTCGTGAAATGTGGGTAGGTATATCCAGTAATGGAATACCTCTGCCTACCCCCTCGGGGATGAAAGGCGTGAGATTATATTATTATTACTAGCGGGTACCCAGCGGCGTTGCCCGCTCGGATCCCGTTTTTATTTTTTTTATTTTTTTATTTCTTTTACCAATAATACCTAATACAATTTTAAATTACACTCGCCAAACTACAATGCAGTTTGTCGGCGAGAATAAACGCTCTTTTCTTATATATATAATTTTCCATATAACCCTACACCTATCTATTTACTTATTTATAACAGTATATACCTACTTGTTTATTAAAAACTCTGATAAGGAAAGAATGTGTCAATTGTCCGTCTGTCTGTCAGAGCATATATATTCGAGGAAAACGTTCTTAAGATTATGTTTTAGCGTTTGTTTACAACTAATGTGATTTTCTCTTAAATATGGAATCTTATTATATATCTTAGGCGTTAGATACCTGGTTGTTCTTTCACCGTAGTAATTTTTAGATTTTGGTTGAACTAATTTCTTTTCTCTTATTGTTCTAGTATTATACTTATTCTGTAATTGAATTTTAAACTCATCGTTCTGGACATGAAAAGCAGTAGGTCGTATGTGAACATCCGACCAAAACGACTTTTCAACATATTCATAATAAACTTTTTGTTCTCTTTCTGGCAAACTCACTCTTGTATTTCTATCCTTCTTCATTGCAGAGATAAATACATACATAAAGTCGGATCTGACTACTTTCCAAAAAATTTAGGAAGCATAGAGGTTTATTTCTAGTGATACCTTTATTCCATAAATTATTAATTTATTTTAGAGACGTAAACAAACATACACCCATATGCATTTAAAGTATTCTGTTTCTTCATGAACTTTCGCGTTGGGTGTATCAACAGATACGCACTTATGCCGCTAAACCTTGCAACGGAATTAATGTAATAAACATAACTTACGCCATTATGCCAGTAAAATATTGTTTTTAACTATTATAGCATAAAGACGAATGTAATCATGAGACAATCTAGCTGTAATATAATATTATTACGTAAAAAATCTTAGGCGTATGACATTTTAAACCATTATGTTACCAACTTTTTTAAATTTTTCAAGGCGCGTCTCGGTCGGTACTAAAGATAGGTCGGATATCTTAGGATTTTTTCGTCGCTAGTAAGCACCAGTGGGAGCAAGTAGGGAGGCAAATTTATGGTTTTTCTTGTCTTGTGCATTCATATTAAAGGTCACGCGTGTGCCGTGGCCGGTAATTTGATTTTGAATACCTACTCATCATAAACAAAACCGCTACACACACTTTTATTAGCTTCACACGTATGTAACGAAAACTTAAATTATTTTGATTCCCTTCAAAACATTGGATTAACTTGAAATTTGTGGAAAAGATTCATGTACGTGTGGGAAGTAACTTGCAGCTATTCTAAGTCGATAGATGCAACTTGAGCTTTTGACAGCAGCGAAGAATCCAGCCCCGCTTAGGCAATCGTGTATTATCACCTCTAATCATACAGGTTCATGCGTTTCTCCTATTTATATAGAGGAGTTAACTTACAAGGCTAGGAAATAGCAAGAATTTAAGTTGGACTTATAATACAGCATCTCAAATTGCTTCATCTCTCTCGATGGATGAATGGCAAAGGTTGGTTAAACATGTCGTTCCGCTAGCGTCAACCTCAAGAACCGGGCAAACCTTGTTTTTTTAAGAACCTTACCCTTTTAGCGGACCTCCGGGAGGGTTGACGGTTTAATTGTCCCTTGAAGTTACAAGACAAAAAATTTAAATTATATAGTGAAGATTTAGCCAGTTGAAGAAGAAGAAGTGGAGGCAAAGAAGATCAGGAGAGACTATTATGAGAAATTATAGAGCCTCACTAATTGAAAAAAAAACAGAGCAGCACGCTAACAAACAAAATATGCGTCTGCATAATTCCGAATACCGAGATTCACAATCTGAAGAAGAAAGAGCCGTCCGCTTACAGTAAATGCGGCAGCGTAATGCGGAATCTAGAAGATGACATAGCACAAGTCTCACAGGTTTCTTACAGGGGATAACACAGTTTGTGACAAAATATGTAAAATTTGCACTAAGCGTTGGTATTTGCATCAGATTTCTAATGGGACTATGAACACAACCACATCACCTTATTTTCCCAATGAACGTAAGCAAAGAAATTGTTTAATCACTTGCAGCCATTGTAAATGTCACTTCAGTCCAAAGAAAAACATTCCACCATAATTTCATCATCACCAGTATGAGGTCATGCAAAGCTTCCTTTTGGTCTCACTTACGGTAATCGAAAAATAACATACTGAGGATGATAGCTGATAGCTACAACTGTCCGTATTATAGGCACCGGCTTGGTGAGCAACGCGCCAAAAATTGTAAATAGAACTAATGTTTTGTCGTGTATGCTGTAATTTATATTTTTATATGTATTTTTATTTGTTTATGTATGTATTGGGACTATTGCCTGAATAAAGAATTATTATTATTAAAGCATATTGAAATAATCTAGATCCAGACCCTATTCCAGAAGTGATTGTAAAATTTTCACAACCTGAACAAAGGCTGATTGCACGCATTATTTCATTTGTTAAACTTATCATATTATTTTTATTTATTTATTTTTGACGTTTAACGACGCCTCGTAAAGGAAACTTAAAACTTTAGTTTTATGGACAGTAGGTACTGTTAAGTTAAGTAAAAAGTGTTTTTAAAATTAGATTTTTAGATGATTCTTGAGATTTAAAATTAAGAAAGAGTTAGTGAGTTAGTTTTAAGAAATACAAGTCTTTTAAATAAAAATGTTTTTAAGAAATTTCAAAAAAGTAGGTGAACGATTCTATACATTATGTTACTTTAGGACTTCCAAGCAAATGTACACAAATTTAAGAAAATATAGGTAATTTTATGTATGTATAAATAGTCATAAATTAGCTGGGAACTGGGAACAGTGTAAGTTTCACCACAATCAGTTCTGTTGTTTTAAAGATAATAGACTAATAAATGTAAGTGTGCCAACAAAATAGGAACGCTTTAACGGTTTTTATCAGCACTTCCAAGTACTTCCAACCTTATATCTGATATATTTAATTTGTACAGACCAAGATTATGTTGGCATCAGACGTTTATCATTGTTGACAATTTTAAAGCATAATGCTGCGTTTAAATATAAAATTACAGTTTAGTACTGACTTGACCAATGCGTTTGTCACACATATTGTCAGCATAAAGTCGTATTTTAACATATTGTACGCAGAGTCTATGATGAACTATATTATTTCAGGCATAAGGTCGCATGTCGGCGAAAATATAAAAAAGTAATAATTTACCATGTTATTGCAGTATTAGATAAGTCCAGTTATCAAAAAACTAAAGGTGAACATGTTTACATTAAAAACGTATCAAAAAACTGTTCAATTTCCTTGTATTATAAAAAATATTGACAAAATTGTTTCTTAATTTTGTTTTTGCTCTCCTGAAAACCTGACTTTTTCCACATCTGACCTAATGCTTTTCATGTCCAGCGTTATAGTATTGTTCCAGAGCAACCAGGTATTCAAACTTTACATGTACATCTTACATTTATTCCCGTTCCTGTGGGAATTACCGAAAATCCCTTCATAGTGGTTGCCTACGACATATAAGACACCTACATACCATATTTCAAGTGTTATCGTTTCGGAGTAGTACGTATTTCTCTTTTTAACCACTTTTTCTATTTTCCTGTGGGAATGAGATATTTTCCTGGAATAAAAAGTACCCTAAATGTTGACCCGGGTAGGTACTCAGTTAACTTCATTCATAATCTATACATATAATAAAACTCTAACGGGCCCGTGTCTGTACAGTCAAGAGCAAGTCAAGCTTTACACTACCAGTTTAAGCTGAGCTCTGATTTATACTGCGCGCCATAGAATACAGGGCCGGTTCAAAGTCCAAAGTGTCAAGCTTAGCGTGCTCTTGACTGTACATGAAATATTTTTTGAAAATTTTAATAATAGTGTATTTAGCTATCGATTAAGATACCAAAACAGCAATTTTTGAAATTTTTGTCTGTCTGTCTGTCTGTCTGGTTGTGCACGCATCACGCAAAAACTACTCGACGGATTTTGATGAAATTTGGTATGGATATAACTGAGTACCCGGGTCAACATCTAGGGTACTTTTTATTCCCGGAAAATATCTCATTCCCACGGGAAAATAGAAAAACTGGTCAATAAGAGAAATACGTACTACTCCGAAACGATAACACCTAGAAACTTGAAATATGGTATGTAGGTGTCTTATAATATGTCGTAGGAAACCGGTATGAAGGGATTTTTGGAAATTCCCACGGGAACTTGAATAAACTGAATCCGCGCGGGGAAACGCCGTTGGGCACCCGCTATTTGAAATAAGGTATGTAGGTGTCTTATATGTCGTATAGGCAACCACTATGAAGGGATTTTTCAATAATTCCCACGGGAACGGGAATAAACGGGATCCGCGCGGGCAACGCCGCTGGGCACCCGCTAGTCAAAAATAAAATCAAATAACTTTTATTTCAGGCACAAGCAATATTATTGTTTATGTTTATTAATTATTGTTGTAGTTGTTAGTTGTAGTTGTTAGCTGTAGTTGTTAGTTTTAGTTGTTAGTTATAGCTGTTAGTGGTATTTGTTAGTTTTAGTTGTTAGACTACACCACAACTACAACTAACAACTACAACTAACAACTACAATTAACAACTACAACCAACAACTACAACTAACAACTACAACCAACAACTACAACCAACAACTACAACTAACAACTACAACTAACAACTACAACTAACGACAACAACAAAAATAACAACAACAATATAATTAATAAACAATAATATTGCTTGTGCCTGATATAAAAGTTATTTGATTTTATTTTTGACTAGCGGGTGCCCAGCGGCCTTGCCCGCGCGGATTCCGTTTATTCCCGTTCCCGTGGGAATTTCTGAAAATCCCTTCGTAGTGGTTGCCTACGAGATATAAGACACCTACATACCATATTTCAAGTTTCTAGGTGTTATAGTTTCGGAGTAGTACGTATTTCTCTTATTGACCAGTTTTCTATTTTCCCGTGGAAATGAGATATCTGGTCATGAAAAGCATTAGGTCGGATGTGGAAAAAGTCAGGTTTTCAGGAGAGCAAAAACAAAATTAGGAAACAATTTTGTCAATATTTTTTATAATACAATGAAATTATACGTATTTATTGTAGACATGTTCACCTATAGTTTTATGATAACTGGACTAATCTGAAACTGCAATAAAATGGTAAATTATTACTTTTTTTATATTTTCGCCGACATGCGACCTTATGCCTGAAATAATATAGTTCATCATAGACTCTGCGTACAATATGTTAAAATACGACTTTATGCTGACAATTTGTGTGACAAACCCATTGGTCAAGTCAGTACTAAACTGGAATATATAAAATTCCAGCATTATGCTTTAAAATTCTCAACAATGATAAACGTCTGATGTCAACATAATCTTGGTCTCTACAAATTAATTATTTCAGATATAAGGTTGGAAGTACTTGGAAGTGCTGATAAAAACCGTTAGTCTTCCTAATTTGTTGGCACACTTACACTTATTAGTCTATTATCTTAAAAACAACTGAACTGATTTTGGTGAAATTATGGAATAAAGGTATCACTAGAAATAAGCCGCTATGCTTCCAAATTTTTTCGGAAAGTAGTCAGATCCGACTTTATGTATGTTTTTATCTCTGCAATGAAGAAGGATAGAAATACAAGAGTGAGTTTGCCAGAAAGAGAACAAAAAGCTTAGTATGAATATGTTGAAAAGTCGTTTAGGTCGGATGTTCACATACGACCTAATGCTTTTCATGTCCAGATATTTTCCTGGAATAAAAAGTACCCTAGATGTTGACCCGGGTACTCAGTTATATCCATACCAAATTTCATCAAAATCCGTCAAGTAGTTTTTGAGTGATGCGTGCACAACCAGACAGACAGACAGACAAAAATTTCAAAAATCGCTGTTTCGGTATCTATATCGGAAACTATATACACTGCCGTTAAAATTTTCAAAAAATATTTCATGTACAGACACGGCCCCGTTAGAGTTTTATTATATGTATAGACTAGCAGCGCCCCGCGGTTTGACCCGCGTAGTTCCCGTTCCCGTATAAATACGGGAATAAAATTTAGCCTACCTATGTTACTCCCTGATAATAGTGATAATATAGCTTTCCACTGGCAATCCATCCGCTATTTGAAATATGGTATGTAGGTGTCCTTATGTGTCGTAGGCAACCGCTATGAAGGGATTTTTGGAAATTCTCACGGGAACGGTTTTTTATGTGTGGTAACTACATAGTTTTGGTCAGGAAACAGATGAAAGAAAAATAATAGTCGGTATAATAGCGTAGGATAACTGAAACCCATGGGTACTTGACACCTACATAGTTGAGCATGTGCCGATAGTCAGTAACCACCCCCCTAGGAAATATCCGTAGCTACGCCAATGAGAAGGTACTTACATTTGATGACGTAGAAGTGCCAGCTTGACTGATCATGGTGTCCGCAAGTCGCACATCTGAGGTCTCTTTACTAGTGGCTATCTCAATCTGTAGAAACACAAGAGACTCTATTACAAAGCTACAACAGAATCCATGTTAACAAAAGGGTAGTATTAAAACGAGTGACTGTAAATTAAAGTTTTAAGTATCAAAAATAATTAATTTACGGTGAGCGAGTGACGAAAAATCAACAGAACAGCAACTTACAAACATTAATTTGAGTTACTTATAATACAAAATGAGTAGCTTCATAATATTTGAGCGACCTATTTCTTTGAGGGTCAACATTACGTCCTGAATTTTTTTCAATATTTGCCAAATGTTTTTTTTTAAACTGAGCGGCATTTTATTTTAAACTAGCGGTTCTGCGCGGTTTCACCCGCGTAGTTCCCGTAAGATGAAATAATTTCTCCCGTTTTTTACACATTTACCACTATATCTTTGCTCCTATTGGTCGTAGCGTGATGTTATATAGCCTATAGCCTTCCTCGATAACTGGACTATCCAACACAAAAAGAATTATTCAATTCGAACCAGTAGTTTCGGAGATTAGCGCGTTCAAACAAACAAACAAACTCTTCAGCTTTATAATATTAGTATAGATGAAGGGTTTCGAATACAAAAAGCACTCTGTAAAAATAAAGCAATATGCATTTACCTAAATGAAATGAACAAAAAACTAAACAAAATAAGACGCTTCAGTCAACTAAAAAAAGTAATCTTATTAATAGCAGCCCAACTCACCTGACTGCATCGATTCGTCGACCCACACCCCCATTCGAATTCGCGCGTATTAAACAATCTGTAGTTTTCATTAAAATATCGTATCAAAATAATAAACATAAGACCTCAAATATAATTTCAGTAACCAACAATCATTATAAAGCAGGGGGCCAATTCCACTAAATGTCAACAGTTATAGTTGGATAACAATCACATGTCAATGGTCAGGCAATGGTGTTATTTGCTTTGAAAAGTGCCAAATAACACCATTGTCTGACCATTGACATGTCATTGTCATCCAACTATAACCGCAAAACTTTGCTTAAAGTTAACTTTTTAGTAGTTCGTAATGTAGAACCTCAATTGGAAAAATCTAGTCTATCTTAATATTCAAGTTGCCCTCTCTGTAATTTAAGTGTAGTCGCAGGGATAGAATTTTAATATCTGAAATGGATAAATCACAACCCACTTTTTGTAAGCTCTTTCTGGATTTGAACTAGATTTTATTATTAATCAATATTCGTCGTTTGTTTAGTTATTTTTTTTCTACATACAATTAAAGTAACATTTAAACTTACATCTGAAGTTCCAGGATGACTAATTTCAGCAGGATTTGTCCTGGTTGGTACCTCAACCTGAGTTGTAGTGGAGTGCTCTGAAGGAACGGCATACCTAT
This sequence comes from Ethmia dodecea, assembly GCA_963855545.1. Classification (NCBI taxonomy): domain Eukaryota; kingdom Metazoa; phylum Arthropoda; class Insecta; order Lepidoptera; family Depressariidae; genus Ethmia; species Ethmia dodecea. The sequence goes on from OY979448.1 coordinate 5,419,020, forward strand.
GTAGTTTTTTCTGCTGACTGTTACTATCCTGAACAAATGCACTCTCAGGAAAATGCTTTGAACAAAGCATTTTATGGCTTGTATACAGCTTTGTGACAAATTCAACAGAATTCCAGTCCTCCTCAGGGTAGCAAAACTTTGCCCATGCTACCATTCTGCAAAACATAATTAACATGTTCAATTCCAAAACCACAATGAACACATCATAAATAGGTGCCTAACTTCAAATTATATTGTATGATTTTTATGTTACTTACCGTTGAAAATTGGTAGGGCCTGGTTTTGGAAATCGATGCAACACTAGAGTCGGCTCTTTCGGTGATTGATTGCATTTAGCACATTTACGGGTATTGTCCTTCATTGTTTTTAACACAAAATCACAGTACACAAATACAAAAAGAGTCTCTAGGATAATAAGTCTCTAGGCTCGTAAACACAAACACAGAATTTTCTGAGCAATATCGATGCAAAGGCGGAGATGGAGTAAACTCCACTCGACGCACTCGCAGAAGCACTGAAAAATCACGAAAAGAAAACAACACGCAGACCACGGAGAAAATACAAAGTATTTGTATTTGCTCTGTGAGTGAAGACCACAGAACACTATTACTCCTAGCGGAGTGGTGAAGACGCAGGCCGTTGGCCGACTATGTTTTGAAATGGAATGACAGATAACCTTCAAAATTATTGTGTTGCCATATCTAAATAAATAAATAAATATTATTTTTGGTATGCTGGGATCCCTATAGCAAACCCACCTACTATTACCAACTGTTACGAACTCTTTGTTTTTCTACGTCATTTTTATGATCTTTTATATTTGAATTTTTGATACGTTTTGTTTTTCTGTCTGCCTGTCAGTTAGTTGCTGTTTAGAAGATTAGTAAAGCGAGTGTTTTTTAAAGAGAGCTGCATTTTATTTTAGATATCATACAGTCCACTACTTTTGTCCGCTTCATTTTGGTCCTTTCTCCCATCATTTCCAGTATACCTAAAACATATTTTCTTTGGTTTATTGACATCTTGTAAAAAATCATTTTTTTTGACGTAAGTAAATTCATCGTGTCATCGCATTTTCATTCGTAAATTCGGTCATTAGTTATATTCATGATACGTACCCCGCCTTTTACTCGCAGTAAAGGTAAAGTCATGCCAAGCATTCCTGCACCTAGTGTAACGCCTAGCGCACCCGCCGTAGAGTCTAGTCAACCGACTAATGTTGGCGTTCCGCAGCAAAGCTGCTCCGGTATGACGTTTGTTAAAGCTCCAAGTGCTCGCACCGCACAAACGAGGTCTTCGCGTTCATCTTCTGCGGTGAATGCACAAAAGGCCGCGGTCGAAGCGCTTGCCTTACGTCGACAATTGGAACGTGAACAAGATCTCGCGGCGCGAGAGCGCGAGCGCGAACGGCAGCTCGCAGCGCTGCAGCAGCAAGTCGAGCAAAGCGAGCTAATCGCCGAGCTCGCCGCCATCGACGCCGACGCCAGCAGCTGTGCGGGCAGCCGCGTTAGCTCGAACAGGGTAAGCGTTGAACGAACCAATAAATGGGTAGAGCACCACCGTCAACATACTGAATTTACTGAAGTTAATAAAGGCACTCTCGTAGTTGAACGTGAACAATGTTTTCCAGTTCCGTCCTCTTGCCCTAGCCCGGTTCTACAGCCGACGGCCGCTCGGGCGACTGCACACTGCATTAACGATCAATGTCAACAAACTCAACCTCGTCATATTGCCAAAGCGTCCGAGGCGGCCGGCATTGCGCCGCCGCTCGTGTCTACGGACCTAGAGCAACACACAACTCTCTTGCGAGCTGTGGCCGACACCGCCGCAGCTGCCAAGGCGCTCGCCAGCGCCCCCGGTGTCAAAAAATTGGATTTATTCCCCTTCTCTGGTAACACGTTACAATGGTTACAATTCAAACGAATCTATGACGTTACTAAAAATAATTTCTCTACTTTAGAGAACATTAATCGCCTGCAAAATGCAATCCGCGGTCCCGCGCGGGAGGCCGTGGCGGCGCTGCTCATGTCGGCGGAGGACCCGGAGATGGTCATGCGCGCACTTGAAGATAACTTCGCGCGCCCCGAGCTCATCGTGTTCAAGGAAGTCTCGAGTTTGAAAAGTCTTCCACGTTTGGGTAACGATCTCAAAGAGCTTGGAACTCTCTCCAACCGGGTATGTAACTCTATCGCGACAATTAAGCTGCTAAAACAAATAGAGTATTTATACTCTCCTGAACTATTTCATGCAGTCCTAGGTAAATTAAATCCTACAATGAAAATTCGATGGACTGATTTTGCTGTTCAACATTCTACAGAACGTCCTAAGTTGGAGTTGTTGTCAGATTTTTTGAAACGCGAATTTGATCAACACGTTCGTTTCGGGCTTTCACCTGAGTCTAGTTCGACACAAAACATACAATCTTTTCCGAACGAAAGACACGTTAAGCGTGAAAATATAAACATAACGACACATTCTAAAGCAACAAAAGAAAATGCTTCAACTAAACAAGAATGCACTTTCTGCAAAAAAGATCATAACATAAAATCGTGTTCGGAGTTTAAGTCTTTAAGCGTTGATGACAGGTGGTTATGGCTACGCGAAGTCAAAGCGTGCTACCGTTGTCTTAAGCGTAGTTCACATCAGTGGAAAACGTGTAAGGTAAATCCCTGCGGCGTTGATGGTTGCCATTTTCGTCACCATCCGTTACTTCATAATAAACCAGCCTCTGTTGTTAACACTATGGACACGCGTTCCGCCGATAGGAAAACTTTAGAGCTTGAGGAACACTCACAAACAACTTTAAATGTTTCTGCTTCGTCCGACGAAAAGGTAGTTGTTTCCAGTACGTCAACCGGCATTCAACAAGCAAATACTATCTTAGCTCTTCGTCCTCGCGCCTACCTTAAGATTGTCCCGGTGACAGTCAGCGGGCCGGCGGGTACGTGCGACACCTTCGCACTCCTCGACGACGGGAGCACCGCCACATTGATCGACTCGAGTGTGGCCGCGCGCATAGGCGCCACGGGGCCGCAACAGCAGATCACGGTAAATGGTATCGGTGGACTTGAGCGCAATACGACGGTGTCATACGTAGATTTCTACATTAAGGGTAAACACGCACAAGAATCTTTTTTAGTCAAAAATGCTAGGGCTATGGAATCGTTGTCGTTAAGGCCACAAACAATTAAACGCGAAACGATAGATTCAGTTTCGCACCTAGACAATTTAATAGATTTTTTGGTATACGATAACGCAACTCCGACTATTTTAATAGGAGCCGAGCATTGGCATTTGTCCATTAATAAAGACATCCGTGCTGGTAGGAAGAACGAGCCCGTAGCCTGCTTGACTGTCTTGGGCTGGACTTTATACGGCGTAGCTTCAAGTAAAACTAAATTAATAGAGTTTGTTAATCACGGCACCTTTACAGAATCACCCGAGGACGACAATTTGGAATCTCTCGTTAAAGCTCAATACAAATTCGATTCTTTAGGTATTACAAAAAACGAAACAGTGCATTCAAAACAAGATCAGCGCGCCATAGACATTCTCGAGGCTACTTCAAGGCGCTTACCCACGGGTCGTTTTGAAGTAGGCATGCCATGGCGCGATGATATACAGCGTGTCCCGGATAGTTATCCTCAAGCAATGTCACGATTTCTTAGTCTAGAGAGACGCATGCGCGGGGATACCGACTTTGCTAAGGCATACGATGCTTTTATTTCAAATATGATAAATAAAAATTACGCGGAAGAATGTGCTCCTGAAACGTATTATGCCAACCGTAATGGCGACAAAATTACTGATTCAAATCTACGCCTTTATCTACCACACTTTGGCGTATACCACCCTCAGAAACGCAAAATTCGTGTCGTACATGATGCCGCAGCCAGGAACCAGGGTGTCAGCCTGAATTCACTCTTGCTTCCGGGTCCTGATCTGCTGCAACCCCTGCTGAAAGTTTTATTTTGTTTTCGAGAGGGACGTGTTGCCGTGACAGCCGACATCAAAGAGATGTTCCCGCAGATCAGAATCAGGGAGCAGGACAGGGACGCCCTTCGTTTCCTGTGGAGGCCTAACAAATCGTATCCCATTAAAGAGTTCAGGATGACAGCTGTAATTTTCGGCGCATGTTGTAGTCCATTTATAGCTAATTATATAAAAAACAAAAACGCTATAGAGCATATCAGTTGTCATCCGAAAGCCGCAGACGCCATCTTAAATCACCACTATATGGACGACTATTTAGACTCGCTAGATGGCGCTGGCGAGGCTTCTCAGCTAGCTGCTGATATTATCACCGTGCACGCCGCCGCCCATTTCGAAATGCGAGCTTGGATTTCCAACGACCCTAAAGTTCTAAGCCTCGTCCCAGGCAACTTACGAGATACGCAGTCATTGGAAATCAATCTCGGAACGACAAACATCATTCGCGCGTTAGGAATAGCGTGGAATCCTGCCACAGACAATTTAGGTTTCCGGACCGGTTTGGGCGACGAAATTCCAAATTTTCTCACCAAACGCAAAGTATTATCGTACCTTATGCGCGTATATGATCCTTTGGGGCTAATAGGACTTATTGTTATTAAAGGCCGGATTTTATTTCAACTAGCATGGAGCTTAAATATCGGTTGGGACACAGAGCTTCCACAAACGGAGGCATCTAAGTGGCATGACTGGTTCCAGGAATTGTTAACGATTTCTAATTTACAGATTCCACGTTGGTACTCAAAGGCTAGGGACTCTGAGCCTCTATACAGGGAGCTGCACGTTTTGGCAGATGCCAGTGAGCTTGCATACGCATGTGTCGCATATTGGCGTTTAGTATACAACGATAACAGCGTCAATCTCACTCTCATCTCCAGCAAGGCTAGAGTCTCCCCCCTTAAACCAACCTCAATTCCACGTTTGGAACTCCAGGCAGCATTGATCGCTTCCCGACTTGCTGTAACTATAAAGGACTGTCATCGTAAAAAACCAGTACGCACCTTCTTTTGGACCGACTCGATGACTGTTCTTCAATGGTTGCGCAGCGACGCCCGCTCTTTCAAACCTTTTGTTGCTCATCGGCTAGGAGAAATATTAGAAAATTCATCTGTCAAAGACTGGCGATGGGTACCGACAGGTTTGAACGTAGCTGACGATGCAACTGGAATGCAGTCAGTTAAACTGGACATGTCGCACAGATGGTTCAAAGGTCCATCTTTTCTCTTTGAGTCCCCGGAGGACTGGCCTAAAGAACCTGTTAACGCCGCACCAACTCGCGAGGAACGTAAAAGTCAGCCTCGTGAATTGGTGACTGTTAACATGGTAGTCACCGCGGATTTTAATTATTTTAGTGACTGGTTACGCCTACTTCGCGCTACTGCTCGTATCCTTCAGGTCGCAGCCAAATTCCGATCAATTTTGGACCGCGTTAGACTTTCCATTCCTAACACCGGTGTTAGAAACCGCCAAGTTGCGAACTCTTCTACATCCACCACTCTAGTACCGTTGTCTGCTGATTTAATGAAAGCCGCAGAGGGGCGTGTCCTACAACGTGCTCAGGCGGAAAGCTTTCGAGAAGAGATTCGATGTGCATCAAACCAACAGCCAATCCCTAAAACGAGTCGTATGGTGAAATTGTCACCCGTGCTGGGAGAGGACGGTCTGCTACGATTAGCCGGAAGAATTCTTGCCGTTGAAAATGTAAGCGATGACGTCAGATGTCCAATATTACTTGACGGTCGCCACCCCATCACCCGCTTATTGGTTAAATACTTCCACAAAAGAGTTGGTCACGCAAACCATGAGATGGTCATAAACGAGATCAAACAGAAATATTGGATACTTCGACTCAGAAATACAGTACGTAGTGTGGCCAATCAATGCTTACTATGTCGCCTGAAAAAGACAAAGCCTATGAATCCCAGGACTGGTAACTTACCACCGCAACGTCTTGCTCATCACCGACCACCCTTCACGTTCACTGGTTTGGACTACTTCGGTCCCATCCATGTTTCCATTGGCCGAAGAAAAGAGAAACGCTACGTCGCATTATTGACATGCATGACTTCCCGAGCCGTCCATTTGGAGGTTGTTCACCATCTCACAGCTGACTCTGCTATAATGTGCCTACGTCGCTTTATTGCCAGAAGGGGCACACCAGACACCATCTACTCCGATAACGGAACTTGTTTTGTTGGAGCAGATCGATTGTTGAGAGAATTCTACCAACCTTCCGTGCAAGATTTCGCTGCTAACAGAGGCGTGAACTGGAGTTTCATTCCAGCGGCTGCACCTTTCTTCGGTGGCTGCTGGGAACGGCTCATCCGCAGCGTCAAAGTTGCATTAAGAGCTACCCTCCAAGAACGAGCTCCTAAGGAAGAAATCCTACTCACTCTTTTAGCAGAAGCCGAAGCTATTGTAAATTCTCGTCCCCTCACCTATGTCTCAGTTGAACATGATGACCAAGAGACTTTAACTCCTTTTCATTTCCTGATCGGATCGTCGTCCAACCAAACCGTACCCTCTGGTCTAGATGACCGAGACTTGCTGCGAAGAGCAGATTGGAAGAAGGCCTTACGGCTAGCGGACCATTTCTGGAACAGATGGGTGAAAGAGATCTTGCCAACCATGCAACCTCGTCAAGTAACCGGCAACGAAGACAACTTAGGAGTAGGCGATCTTGTAATCGTAGTAGACAAGAACCTTCCAAGAGGAACTTGGCCGCGTGGACGTGTAACTGTGACCTACCCCGGTAGAGACGGAGTCGTAAGAGTGGTGGACGTAGCGACAGCAGGAGGTCTACTTCGCCGACCCTCTAAAAAACTGGTCAAGATTGTTACAGAGGGCTCTCCAGTTCTTAACAATCTTGGCTAGTTTGTGCGCGCACGCACAAGGGGCTGGAATGTTACGAACTCTTTGTTTTTCTACGTCATTTTTATGATCTTTTATATTTGAATTTTTGATACGTTTTGTTTTTCTGTCTGCCTGTCAGTTAGTTGCTGTTTAGAAGATTAGTAAAGCGAGTGTTTTTTAAAGAGAGCTGCATTTCATTTTAGATATCATACAGTCCACTACTTTTGTCCGCTTCACCAACCAATGGATGAACAGTTGATCCCCCCTGGCAGCCCTGTCGACGATGTTGCCATTCCGTTTTCAGATATTGAACCATTCATTAAATCAAAAATCAAAGAAGATTGGCAAGTTTTATGGCAAGAAACCTTACTTAAAAAAGGAACTTGGTACGCCCAAATTAATTCTGCAATTGGAAGAGGTCCTTGGTTTACTAGATCTTTAAAGTATAGAAATAGAAAATATTACACAATGTTATGTCGGTTAAGATTTGGACACTGTCGCTTTAATGCCCATCTGCACCGCATGCGTATTATTCCGTCGCCCATATGTACACATTGTACCAACAACTCCATACAGACACTGGATCATATTTTCTTTGAATGTTCTGCTTTCAACATCCAACGCCTTTCACTATCAGCCAACTTGGTAGAAAACTTAAGACCTGAGAACATCCCGCGCTGCATTCAAGACATGCTAAAGAATCAGGCACTTTATTCATGCATATTTGAATATATAAACAGCACCATCAATGATATTTGACTTAAACGAACATGACAAATTTTGGATTGGACACTTAAACGGATATGACAAATTCTGGATTGGACTAACTCGGAAAGACTTTTACCCTGAACATGAAAATTAAAGACTTGGCCTTTCGGCCTTATCAATATAGGAAGAGATAAAAATATATATTAAAAAAAGAAAGACTTGGCCTTTTGGCCTTTTTATGTTTTGGACCAGAGAAATTATTTAAATTGGACTTGGCTTTTTAGCCTTACAACACTCCGGATCAGAGAAAACTTACAACAGACTAGGCTGTATGGGCTAGATCCCTTTGCCTTTCCCTAATGGGATAAATTAAAAAAAAAACAAAAATTAACTCTCCACCAGTAGGCTTAGCACGCTAATTATTTTCCCGCTGTCACCTGTCACCTCAGCCACAAAACAGTATTAAGATGACGTCACATAGATGAGATACATCTATGTGACGTTTTGTGGCTAAGGTGACAGGTGAGAGCGGAAAAATAATTAGCGTGCTAAGCCTACATATTCAACATCTAAAACCACCAGAAAACCGCCCGCCAACGAAAAACGACCCTACTCTCATAGTCGTATTTCCACTAAACATTTTTTATTAATAACATTTTTTATCAATAACATTTATTTATTTAAATATGTAAATGCTTTGCTATATTATATCATTCATAATATTTGTCTCAAATTAAATAATTTCTTCATGGAGAAATAGGCGCTTTTGGTTTCCTCTACCAGATGGACCGTTTAAACTTTAAAGTGATCAGACGAGAATCGGGGGCTGTTCTACACCGGAAATAAAAAAAAAGACGTGTGGCACTCGGGGACTGCCGCGGTAAAGCTATTGCATAGCATTTTGTATCAACAAGACTGCCGAAAACAAACGACGTTAGACAATGTACGGCCTTCAAGCCACACCCCCGTGCCCGTCGGAGTGGGGAGCGTGAGGTTTTTTTTCGTTGCGGAATTTCTGGATTCGGTCCCCGCGCTCCATCCATCCATCCATCCATCCATCCGTCCGTCCGTCCGTCCGTCCGTCTGTCCGTCCGTCCACCCATCCACCCATGCACCCATCCACCCATCCAAAAAAACCAAGCTCTCAAATTGCCATCAGAGGGAGCAGCAGTGAAAAATATACGGTCTAAAAACTTAATCCTATCACTATAAGCAAAAAGCAGTATTTCCCCGTTGCAAGGGGGGTAATGAAAATTCCACTAGGTTGGCAACACTCCAACTTGCTGTCAATACTGTCACTGTCACCACAGATTTTTTCCATTCAGCCATCTGGCGGAAAAATCCGAAGTGGGACAGACGTGTCTTTTTACAGAACTGTTCTGAGTCTTTTTATGCTTATTTTTTTATTTTGCTGTATATATTTTTGGGGAGGCGTTTTTTAAAAAACAAAAACTAGTTCATTCCCTAACGATAGATGGCGATGTCATCGAATGATGGCATTTTTTGTTCTGGTAAATGCAAGGGTCATGAAAATATACAGCTATTGATGCCGACTGATGTGTTGTTTATTAGTGATCTGTAATTTGTACTGTAGTTGGTGTGTGTTTTCTCGTGCTTTACACTAGGTTTTAAGTAGTTCGAACAAATACAGAAATATTTACTCAGATTCCACTCGATTTAGCTTTTAGCATCTATCATGGTAGCTCTAATCCACTGTTGTCTTACCGTCTGTCATCAGTTGGATATAGGTATGAACCCCTCCATTTCTACAGTTAACGATGACATAATATGTACGCATGTTGAAAATAACAAAATAATATATCGTAGTCGCTGCAAATGGATAATTTAGATTGTGTTTAACCTTTGTAGCAATAAAAAATTCTCAGTGTTCATATTTATTTACGATCAACATGTCTACTTTTCGTTTTTGAATGTGTGGCATGGGTGTTCTGTTACTCTACTAGATTATGACAGCTCGATGAAAGTTCAGTTCAGCACCATCTATTGACACCTTTAAATACTCTAGTGGCAACTGTCACCGAAAACAACTTTGCCATGCACAACACTTTCTGTGTTGTGCATGGCAAAGATATTGTATGCATGGACTCTGTTATTGTATCATCTATAGTCTATTTCGCACCAAGTGGGTTCGGTGACTGTTCACATTTTTCCTTTTTACGCATACAACTTTCTAGTAAGAAAAATAGGTGGTTCCAAAAATAATGAATAATTTATTATTATATAATTGCTAAAATACAATAATTGTCGCCCCTAAAATTCTAAATTAAAATCTCAGACTATAAATCAAGAAAAATATAAAAAACACTAGATAAAAAAGATATCCTAAAAGTACGTATTGCGTGGAACGGAACTTTTACTCATAGGGATTGACACTACTTACTCTACATTAAATCGATGAATCGAAGCTTTTTGGCGGGAATCCGAAAAAAGATGCAATGTTTTTGGAAAATTTTCATTTTGTTGTATCTTTTGGGTTTAAAATAGTAATAGTGTATTATGTGGCAGGGGTCTGTGAAAGTGTGCAGTGATTTGTAGATTCGATAATGTATGATATTTTCGTATTGCATCAAAAAGTCGATGAATTTTTTTTTTTATTTTACTTGTTTTTCCCTAATATAACCTCTGAAATTTAAACATATTTAATAAAAGTAATCTTGCAAAATCATTCTATCAATAAAGTATAAAATCGATTCCATTTCCTTTACAAACTTACTCGAAACTTTAGAAAAATCGATTGGATTTCATTAGGACACATCACTTTAATTGTCAACAGTGAACTGTCACCGAACCCATTTGGTGTGAAATAGACTAAAACTAAGAATATTATGTAAACGAGAAAAAAAAAAAGATTTGGTTTGATAAAGACTGAAGACGAGGCAGTAGGATCTTTACTTCTAGACTGTCCAACAAAATTGAACAAAAAAATAAACTGAATCACTTGATTGACATGACAGCTAGGGATGTGACATTGATTGAAAAAAAAAGATTATTTAAAGATCTATTTTTCTGTTTTTACTATTACTCTATGTTTATTAAAAATAATCGGTTAGAAAAAAATAGATTACACGAAAAAAAAAACTAATCAAAATGAAATGTATATATTTTTATTCTTTACTTTACGTTAGTGAACTTACTTCAATCATCGCACAAAAAAGTTTTAAAAATCTATTAAAATGTGTAAAATTAATTTTTTTTTATATTTTTATCTAGGAATATGACAATGTCCAAGACTATAATATATTAATGAAATATCGACTTATTCATATTCAAAAAATCGATTATTAAAATCGATTTAAAAAAAACTATTGTTTTTTTACATCCCTAACGCAAATGCCATGTAAGATATTCTATCTATCTGTGATGGCATTTTGGCGGGAATCCGAAGAGGGACGTCATGTTTTTTGTTTAATTTTCATTTTGTTGTGTATTTCGGGTTTTGACTCATAATAGTGATAGTTTATTATGTGGCAAGTGTCCGTGAAAGTGTGCAGTGAATGGGAAATTCGATAAAATGCGAGATATGGACATTTTTGGATTGCCTCAAAAAGTCACAATAAAGTCGTCAGTAAAAGTGCTATCATTTTACTGATAACCAAGATAGGGCACGTTAGGGTTGTAGAAAGACACTGTATTTTTGTGCATGGACTCTGAAGCAGAGCCATTTACATAAGGATATCATTAACTAATGACGAGGCTGCATGGCGTAATGCCTTTGCCTACCCTGTAAGAGGTGAAACAACAACAAAAAAAAAAACTATCTGTGATCAGATGTGATGCCATTATTGCCATGTGCGAAGTGCGAAGAATAGTGTACACCACAGAACATTTTTACTCCTAGTGTACACTGTGTACATCGTGCATCGTAGCTACATACATTATATTTAAAATTAAACGAGCACGTGAACTGTGTTGTTTTGTTTCTGTAGATTAGGGCATAAATCGCTAAAGTACAGTAAAAATTAAATCTTCAGTATACAGAATATGTTGTTGTAATTTTAGTACATAGTATTTTGATTAAAAAGCTTACAATATGAAGATTAAAAAGGTACACCGTAAGAAGAAGTATCTTCATAAATTAAACAGGAAAAGAATGCACATAAAACAACGAAGTACGGGTGAAGTCCAATGGTAAGTAAGCCTGAGTCCAGCTAACATTGACCAAGAGTCGTACCAAAGAGATTATAATATGTCCCATATTTTAATTTTTAATCCCTTTGATAAATACTAACTTACTGCCCCAGCTTGTGTATCTTAATTTTTTTAAGTTTATAGCAATTTTATTTCACAGTATAGCTATCAAGGAGGCATGGGATCACAAAAAATCCTCGTTCCGAAATCTTAAGGAAATGGGTCTAGCAAATGATCCAAACAAAGCAATAAAAATCCCTAATTTTAAACAGGAGCAACTGAAAAAAGCTAAACAGATACTGAAACAAGATGATTCTGATGATGATGAGGAAGAGTTAGAAATTCAAGTTGCTCCTAAATTAGAGGTTATAGAGAAGTTAGAAAAGGAAGCTAGAGCTCCAAGGAAAAGGAGATTTATGTAAGTACCTGTGATCACTTACTAACCTCTTACTGGGCTATGTAGTGGGAAAAAGCTGTAAGGATCTATTCTGATTGGGTGCCCACAACCTATAAGTAGTGTTCTTAAGAGGACACCATAATAACAAATAGTTGTTGCAGAAATTGGTACTGTTAAATAGTGTCAGTACCTTCCTTGTTTATCACTCTCTTTATTAATGAAAACTGCATCAAAATCTGTTGCATGGTGTCAAAGATTCAAGTGTACAGATGGTGGGAAGCAACTTTGTACTACGTAAAAATATGTATACACTGCATATTTTGGTAGCTAGCTAGCCGGTCAAGCGGCATAATCGGAAAACAATAGGATTATCTACTGTAATAGATCACCCGAAGTAAACTCCTGCTTCATAGGCTAGTTAACACTAATATTATAAAGAGAAAATATTAGCTTTTCATATGTTTTTGTCTTCAACTACTAGACCGATTTTGAATTTTCTTTAAGCAATGAGAAGCTTTCTTTTCTTAAAGTAACATGGGCGATAATTTTCGCAGAGGAGCGGGACTTACGCAGGTGAAATCATGGGAAACAGCTGGTTCTTTATATTAAAAACCAATTTTTATTTTATAGGTTACCAAAAGGGCAAGTAGAGTTTATCACATACCTACTAGATAGATATGGGCATGACTACAAATCCATGGAGCGAGATAAGAAAAACTACTACCAGGAAACATGGAAGCAACTACGAGCGAAAGTAAAAACGTTTATGGGAATCCCTCAACAGTATGGAGAATATTTGAAAGCAAAAGGACTGTTAGATAAGGAAGAAGACGAAGAAGAGCTCAAGAAACAAGCTAAAGCTCTTGTCATGGATGACAGTGATTAGCACTTATTGCAGAAATAAAGCCTTGTAAATAAGTAAAATCTTTACTCTTGTTTTCTTAAAATCTGCGTTAAGAGTAAAGCCCATCCACCACTTTTCCTGATTAAATTTTTATATCCATTTTTCGATTTGGACTCTCCAAACGCAAGAAATGTGTGTTACATGCTATTTTAGAATGTTTGTAGAACCTGAATCGAAAAATGAATTCATAAATTGAATCAGGAAAAAGAGTGTATGTGACAGCATTAACAGATCTAATTTGTATATTTAGGAGTTGATCAATATTACATGGTATTAATCAATATTGTGATATCATACCAGGCAATTAAATCATGCAGATTTCAGTAAATGAATCAATACCAAGGTAAAATAATATATTTTTATTGAGCCTTACAATCATTAGGCACATCTTTAACAGGTTTTACCTTCTTCAATTCCTCATACCACTCCTTTTCCATGCTCAGCAATAGTTGAGGTTTCTTATACTGAAAGGAAATAATAGTGTAAATATGCACCTTGTATAACATCAGTTTCGCAAGAAATTCTAATATTATAATATTATAAATTCTAATACTACAATTTTATGGAAAATCAGGAGGACCAATCGTGATGAAATTTGGCAGGATGATAGTATACATCTTTAGGAAAGACAGGCATACTTTTTCATTCCAAAAAAACACATGGTTCCATGCAATAACCTAAAGTTTACACAGACAGAGATGGAAGAAGCTTCTACAAATCAGAGACCAGTTGTATTTGTACAACTGGTTATTATAATAAACTAGCGACCCGCCCCGGCTTTGCACGGGTACAATGCTAACACTAAAACCTTCCTCTTGAATCACTCTATCTATTAAAAAAAACCGCATCAAAATCCGTTGCGTAGTTTTAAAGATTTAAGCATACAAAGGGACATAGGGATATAGGGACAGAGAAAGCGACTTTGTTTTATACTATGTAGTGATAAGAGTCAGGTCTACTCTATGTACCAGCAGAAAATAGGGAGTAAGATAAAGGTGCACTACATCTCTGCACTTATATCCAGTACATTTGATTTCAACCAAATAGCATAATAGGTATGTTAGTTTTGAAGTAACTTTAGTAACTAACTAATTACACTTACCAAAATTATCAAAGTATTGTATTGATGATTTGCTTGTATGTTAGCCTGTTCTAAAGGTATATTAAGTCTTGCAAGTTCAGGTACCTCTAACTTTTTAAAATACTTCTTATTACTGGTACGGACTATGATACAATTCTCATCATTGCTGGCACTAATTGAATAGGTTTCAATAGGATATGGTAAGTTTCGAATTCTCCATTCCAAATTGATCCTGGTGTTTCGTCTTGTTACTTGTGGCTGAAATAAATTATATAAATTTTGTTAACATATAGTTAGGACAGGTGAAAGGCACTTAACAAGACATAAATACTCGAGTGTGGTAAATAGGCAAATCATATGAGGACAAAATTTGAGTTGTTATGTCAGCCAGATTAGTGATGTATTGTAGACAAGCCTGATAAAGAGTGCCAGAAACTGAGAAGCCAGCGTCATTTGATGAGTGTAAATGTAGCACAATTGAAGACTGTGGTCTTTTATCTCTGACTGCCCAATGGGAAAAGGGTATGGTAGGGTAAGGGATTATTATTATTATTAATCAGGCAAGCAGTTTACATATGATAAATGCCTGAATCCAGGTGTTCTCAAATGAAGCTTTCTCATTGTGTGTATTTTTACATGGAACAATGCAGAGGCAGTGCTTGTGTTTCAACTGTACCTATTCCTAGAAGACCAGATTCACCCACAGTAGAGTAACCCTTATCACTCTGGAGCAATCTAATTTCAAGATAAAGCACATTGAACAAATCTACTAATAGATAGTAACAAAATTGTAGTTACATACTTAGTAGTAAACATGAAACAGTGGAATTAAAACTGCTTACCTGACCATTAGATTCTTTAATATCAGCTGCTTCAATGTTTGGTGTAGCATCAGGAATGGGATCACCAACTTCCACAAGCCACTTCCCTTCTCCACCCAACTTCCCTTTTAGCTTCCACGCCCTGCGCAGCAGCACTTCAGTATCAGTATTATACTCCTCAACCATTTCCCTGTCATCTTCAAACTTATAATGGATTTTCTTTATTTTGTCCTCTTTTAGACATGACTTTTCCGCGTTGAGAAGGAATTTATACCAAAGGGAGTTCTTGTACATCTTCGGGCTATTAACGCAAGAATTACTCGCCAATTCACCTCTGGTTTTCTTTTCGACACTTTTGTTGTTGCTATCGTCAACGTCTTCGACCAAACATCTCCTTTTCATAATCTTGTTTCTATAGCAACCACATAGAACCTTTGTAAAGTGATTTTCTTTTCGACTTTTTAGATTTACATACTACGAGATATTAGATTAGATATTAGCATGATATTAGAGAGCTTTTATAGATACATACATGAAAGAATCATTTATACTTATATAATTTCGGAGGTTGTTGACCGATATAAATTTCTTGGATAAAATCAAAATCAAATCATTTCAGCAGTGTAAAAGTAAACAAACACCGAACCACAGACAAATATTATTTAAAAAAATGTATAACCCTTGCTTGGCTTTGTGTCCGTGAAAGTGCAGTGAATGGGAAATGCGTGGTTTAATGCCTAGAAAGACTGAAGACGAGGCAGTATAATCTGTGATCCTAGCCTGTCCATCAAAGTTGGACGAATAAGAAAAAAAAAAATAGATGACAGATGTCAAAATCTGTGGTCAAAATTGTCAGGTTATTTCACAGAACACTATTACTCTTTTCTCTTGCAAATTTACCTGTAAACGATAAATTATAAAAATGGCACCTCCGATTCCTGACAGGTAAAATATATTTTGTATTTGTTCTTACCATAAATTTACTGAGATTATGATACTGAGGGTTGTCTGTATGTATCTCAGCTCAGAGATATGAATATATACTCAGTTCAGTGAAATTTATGATGAAGTTCAAATTTGAAGTCTGTAAATAAATTAACTAGCTATAAAGTAATCTGTTTCCATTGACATTTACAGATGGATACCATACAAAGCATGTGGAAAAGTTATAGAAGGAACAAGAATCATATGCTTCAAAGTGCCTCTGAGAAAGGTAAGCGTTTGGCTTGGGATGACCTAACACAACATTCTAGTGACACAACAACAATGTGTCTGGTCATTTAATGCATGTTTGTCAGTTGTTTAGTATAGACTCTGCCTAGTTTGGGACTAAATAACCATGTGTGAATTGTGTCCCACAATTTATTATTATTATTATTCCGATTCATTTTTTGGCATGGTTTGTCCTTGCATTGGACACCTACACAAATTGATTTAATTAGTGATAGAAACCGGCGAAGTGCGAGTCGGACTCGCGCACAAAGGGTTCTGTACCATTATCTTTTATAAAACGGCTAAAAAAACACTTGTGTTGTATGGGAACCCCTTTAAATATTTATTTTATTCTGTTCTTTAAAAATAGAAATACATCATCTGTGAAAACTTCAACTTTCACAGTTCATGAGATAGCCTGGTGACTGACTGACGGACAGCGCAGTCCCGTTTACGGTTTTTTAAGGGTATGCAATCCTAAAAAATCAATGCCATTTAATGGTACCATTTATGTTGCTACTCTCTCTGATGAAGTAATACGAGGGTGAATCAAAAAATTCTTGGAATCAATATTAAAAAATGCAAAGATTTTAATAAAAATATTTTATTTTTCTACATAATCTCCCTCCAATGCAATGCATTTAGAATAACGCGTTTCTTACTTTGTTATTCCTTGTGAAAAACGAAAACGTCCTCTACAGCAGCTATAACCGCGTCATTGTCGTGAAATTTTGTTCCACAAATTTCCTTTTTTAATTTTGGGAATAAGTGAAAATCACTCGGGGCTAAGTCCGGAGAATATGGTGGGTGGTCAAGGAAATTAAAGCCGCCACAGCGGATTGCGTTGAGCGCAACTTCCGATGGATGAGCAGGAGCGTTATCTTGAAGAAACAACACGCCCAACGACAGTTTTCCACGACGTTTTTCTTTAATCGCTTCACGCACTTTCGGGATTAAATTTGCATAATAGGGTCCAGTAATCGTCTGGCCTTTTGGCATGTAATCAATAAAAAGGATTCCTTCACTATCCCAGAACACAGAGGCCATAACTTTGCCAGCGGTAGGAGCAACTCGAAATTTCTTAATGGATGGAGAGGATGGTCGTTTCCAAGACATGCTTTGTCTTTTAGTTTCAGGATCGAAATGGTGGACCCACATTTCATCCATGGTGACAAGGCGACGGACGGACGAAAAATTATCCGAATCACGCTGGAACATTTCGAGATTACGCTTGGAAATTTCCAAACGTCGGTTTTTGTTTTCGTCGGTTAACATTCGTGGCACCCACCTTGCCGACACTTTTTTGAACCCCAGTGAATCAACTAAAATGGATTGAATGCTACCAAATGATATCTTTAGGATCTCAGCTATATGTTTTATAGTAATTCTTCTGTCTTCCAAAACCAGATTCTCAACCTTTTTGACATTTTCTTCCGTAACAGAGGTTGAAGGCCGCCCTGAACGCGGGTCATCTTTACAGCTTGATCTACCTCTTTTAAATTCTGCCACCCAGTACGCAACCGTAGAATAGGGTACAGCATCATCCCCTAATGTCTGCTGAATGTCCAAAAAAATTTCCTTAGTAGACATTTTTTTCATACTGAGATATTTTATCACCGCACGTAACTCACTTTTATCCATAATTTTGACTTTTTAGCAACTCGTTGCACAAAACAATTTATTACGTGCGAAAGAACAGACAAAAACAAGTGACAGTCTGCATAAATATTGTGTAATAGACACTCTTTAATTTGAATATCGAACTTCTCCCAAAAAGGTTTTATATATATATGCACTTCTAGGAACTTTTTGATTCACCCTCGTAATTTAGTTAGTGCATAAAGTTTATTTTTATCAACATCTCAATTGTCAGCGCCATCTGTTGAGTATCTGTGTATAGCAATGTGCATTGTGTGAGCTTGAGTAGTATGTGATTTGGTATCACGATCGTTTACTAGGTGTCACTACTAGATTTAAAATTTCAGAATTTGCCTTAATCCCATCCATCTAAAATAAAAATAGACAGCAAAAGAATAAGACAATACATCTTTTTATTATTATAGTCACTGTTTGAATAAAAACTGAAGGCATCTATGTAGGCTGTTAAAATTTATTCAACACCTTGTCATTCTCTAATACAAAATCTTGTTCTCTATATCTTGACATCACGTAAAAATGTAAAAAAATATTTGCCTAACTACCTACAGTTATAATAAATGCACTGATATATAATTGATCTTTTATTAGTAGTATAATGCATCCCTGAAAATAATCCATCCGGCGCCCATGCTTTAATTACATTTACAAATTGAGATATTTTAAGTTTTTTCATGGTCTAAGTTATATAAAATAATAGATTTTGACTAAAAAAAATACTGTTAATTTGTGTATCTATTAAATAGTTGGTGGATGTACAATAAAAGCAGCACTTTTACTTCAAGCTCTTGATTAAGTTTATAGGTATTTATTATAGATGTAGCAATTCAAGAATATGGAGCAAGAGTGTTAAAATTTTAGTGTCTATAAATCCTTAACATTTGTTTGCAAAACAAGTTGCTTAATACTTACCTATTTCTGAGCAGTAGAAATAAATAGAGTAATATAATAACAAATAAAACACCTCCCGGCACTTGGCAGATAGATTATCTTCCTATTGCCCTTAAAGATGTAAGTTTAACTTGGATTTGTCTTATGTATAATTTTTTGAAAGTCCCTTAGCTGAGAGAATGACAAAATAAATAAAATAACAAAATAAATAAATGACAAACTATCATATTATTATAACTCCTATCACAAAACTAATATGTAAATACTGAACTTTGACGATATTTATAGCGCAATGGAACACTTCTATTCGACACATAAGTCCCCATCAGGAGAATGTATATATTATGTACCTACGTAAACAAACATTCAGTGAAATAAAAAATAAAATTTTCGTAATATTTTTTATTTGATTATGACGCGTCTAATTCAAATCATACCGAATGTTTACAATTCCGCGTCCCTGCACCACAAAACATTGGATGAAAGCGTTATGTAACAGAATAAGCGCAATTCCTGAAATGAAATTGTTCAGATGGTTCAGTATCGACTATGTGTATGAGGAATTGCTTTTATTCTGTTACTTACCTAATTAACGTCATATTTGCAATACACATCAACACAGTTGTCACAGGCGGGACCGAAGGAAGCCTTCCAGACAAGCCGACAATGAAATGCATTATTGGTCCACGAGTGTACAATGCTTGTTTGTTTAACTGTCGGAGCCTGGGCATTCACTTGACCGCGCGTTGGTCAGCAAATAGTGAACGCTATTTCAACGATCTGTGCTAATTTGTACTGCATAGAGCATCAATATGTAGGTACTAGATACCATAAGTGTTACTTGTGATATTAGTCATTTTACTGTGAAAGGAAAGCGCGATTTAAGGTTCTATTTATATATTTTTTATTACAATATATTATGGTCATTTTAAATTAAGTGTAAATATTTAAAAGGTACATAAAAAAAAAGTTCAAATAACTATTTCCGGCAATGATTTAAATTTACAAAAATTAAAAAACAAGCTAACACGCTGTAACTTACATAAACAATACACGCACACTACGTACGCACAGAAAGAACAAGAAAAAAACTTACGTATATGTAAGTGTTAAAATTCTAGTTTTCTTATATGTGTGTAGGTATCCTTTAAAATATTTGCACTTTATTTAAAATGTCTTTATATAAATAAGCCAAAGATGGTACCATAACATATTAGTCTATAATATTTAACTGAATCTTTTGCGTATTGTTTTAAAATTCAGAATTAATAGCACAATAAATGAAATGATTAGATTTGTACTTTTATTCAACGTAACTATAAAAATCAGGTATTTCAGCAAAACCCTTGAAAGGATAATCCGGATATCAGGGAGATACACTGAGAGAAATATACGGTTTACGAGATATTGATAGGTGGATGGCCTATCAACTGTGGATACACTCAATACATTCTGTTCATTTAGTTGCCTTTTACGACATTAACAAGATTAGTCGGGCGTAATGAATAATATTTTCATCGTAACCCATGTTAGGTTCGGGTTACTGTTTCCATTGGGGCGTTACAACAAACAATAATTTTCTCATTATACGACCTCCAGGAGGGTCGTCTAGGTATCAGTGAATAACTCAATTCTTAGAAAACGAAGTGGTACTGTAATTGAACAGGCATTGAGCAAAACAATAGGTATTTCGACATTTCAGGGCAGATTGCACGCCTAGAGCCGTGAATTATAATATGTCGGCTGAAGTCTGAGCGAAGATAGCGGGCATGCCACCATCCAATCTTTACAAAGAAACATTTCTTTAGTGCTGGATTGTGAGTCTGTATTATTGCAAAATTTCCAAGAAAAGTGATAAATCATCAAATATTCCAGAAAAACTATTTAGAAAATACTGTTTTCTTTGGAATAATTTGACTTGATAGAATCAGACGTGGTTTCGTTTGTGAAATTTCATGCTGGTTTTAATATATGAGGAGTTCTGAGCACATCATGTATGTAATGGTACATATAGTGAAGAAGCTGATAGATATAATAATAATATTTTCACTTCTCATGCTCTAAAAGTACGCCAATATAGCCCTACGAAGCGGGACTAAAGTGACCACTTTAGTCCCTAGGGAGTATAAAGTATTTTTTTTTTAATTTCCTTAATGAGAAAAAGACAACCTCAAACAGCCAGTAAATATCTGTAGAGTGTGGACCATCTTCATTGCGAAAATGTGAAGAGTTTTAGTTCCATGGTTTTTCCGCGAAGAGATTTAAATCTCTTTGTTAATCTGTGACAGCCTGACAAGTTTAGAAGAAAAAACTGACCGCGAAAATTTCTGAATTTTTGTCGAGTGTAAATTTGTTGGGTTTTAAATAAATTTGTACAAAATTGACAATTTTTCTCGCACTCAAAGTGAAAAGTACAGTTTCCACCTCGAGACTAAACGCCAACTTAATATACCCTCGGTTTCATGACTCCCTCGCAAGCTCGGGAGTCAAACCACCTCTGGTATATAATGGATTCGTTTAGTCCCTCGATATAAAATATACTATTAAATCTTATTCAACTTTTTAAAATAAAAAAATTAACTAATTAAAGTAAGTAAGTAGGAACTTAGATGATTACATCACTCACGAAAGTGAGATAACCCTTAGTTTTTATAATGTAAATCTCTTAAAAGATAAGAGTGAGGGATTAAATAAGGCGCAATTGTGCGTAAAGAGGTGACCTTAATCCGCTACACATCCACCCTCTATTTGATCAGCCGCGCGTCAAAATATTTGTCCCTTATAAAAGAAACGGTCCCGACTTCCAAAGGACTAATCCCATATTTGATAAAACAGCGGGTGCCTCATACAGAGCCATGAATAGTTGATTCTTTTTATCTCTACATCTTCCATGATTTTTTCTTAAAATAGTCCTTTATTTGGTATCCGTGGCGCTTTGATTCCCTTTCTCTATTCAACGGGATCTGATCATAAATTTGGATTGTTTTGTTAAGTTTGAGTTATAAAGGGGTATTACGTTAATGGCAATCGGTAGGTGTAATTTGATACAACTCGGAGCTATGCGACTGCTGCGTTAGTATGAGTCAGTGTAGAAGATTAGCTTTGTGCCGGTTTATGGTCCGTTCTTTCTTTTGGTCATATCAGGTACCTATTCAATTTGAAATCAAATTGTTGGTAATAGTACGTCATTCGCAACTACTCACTAAAACGCATTATTTCGGCAACTGTAAAAGCTTTGGTCACAGTTTTTGTATAGTTTTATTGTAATTATGATGAATAGTGACAGATAGGAGGGCGTTTTTCTTTTCAACCAGGTGGCATATGACACTTTTTGCAACTAATATGTTTCTTTGTGGCAAGCTGTACCAAATTGCTTGATTTTTCATACATAGCATAAGTCTGCCACATATGGCCTCTTAGAATTTTATTGTAAAAACAGATGCTGAGTGTTGATACGAAGTACATACTACAATCAGTATTTTTTACGATAATGTTTTGACTTTCATCAGCGAAAGCGATGTGTTGCCCAGATACCTTAAGCAACGATGTATCAATCAACTGAATATTCTCTTTAGTAATAACAATATTTTCTTTTCGCAATACACTTTTACGATGTCACCTCGTGCGCAGGCGCACAATTGGCCCAACGACTTTGATAAACGCTTATGTTTTCATTATGCGCACACACGAAGATGTTTTATAAAGTTATAAAGTACAGACATTATTTGCGCACGCGATGCTTTTATTTGTTTGAATTGCATAATAAATGTGATAGTGAAGAGATTTTTAGAAGATTTTAGATTAGAAGCATTTATTAAATAGACGTAGCAGACGGTCTCACAAATTTCTTACTGATAGGATATTAAAATTACGGCATAGTTTCAGTACCCGATGAACGGTGTCAATCGCCAATAGAATAGACATTTTACTACTTTTGTACGGTATCTGACCGTTAATCGATCTAATATGGTGTCGGTATGTGGCTGTTACAGCTAGAACGTAATCGATGTCGGTATCGATTCTCACCTTTAACTGTAATGTGTGGTCCTTCGAACGTGTGAAAGATTAAAGTGGATGTCCTCTTGGAATGCTATTCTGGGATACTTCAGGTATTGTCTTTCCTATTTTGATTATTATGACAAGTTGCCATAACAAGACATGATTATTATAACGTATCAGTTTCACGCTCGGATTACATTTTTGTCCTTTTTCAGTTCACAGAAAATGTAGACTTAAGTAAGTTTCGAAGCATCTATTCATTTTGATGTTATTCTCTGCCTTCCATCGCACTTGTTTACTTGTTTATTTCAATTCGTGTGGCATTTGGCCGAGTTTATAGCGCTGTGATTGGATTTAAACCATTTATTTGAACATTTATAGCATACTTTAGTATCGGGCGTGGAAATCTGATTCGGGAGTGGTATTGCATTTCCCCGCCATCAGGACGAATAAAAAAGTCATAAAATGATGACAGGCTTGGGAACATGGAGTAATGTACTCCTATCGCCGGTTTATTTTATTAGGGCGACAGCAAAAGCTCAAAATGCACTTATCGACTATCATGCACCTAATGATATAACGTTTCATGCTCGTAAAAATTTGATCCAAAAACTAGTCCGAGCTCACATTTAACTTGTCGAATTAGTTCTCGTGTTGAATATTCATTAGGGTGTAAAGGATCCCGTAATTAATAAAGAACTCGCCCGGGCGTTTGTAAAGATGGAGATGCAAGTCGACTTATTTATTCCTCAACCGATAATACCGTGGCATTCGTATTGTATTGTAATATAGAACTGGCAGTAGTTATTGCTTATTAATTTTACATTTCAGAATTTGTATTATAATATACTATTGTGTGCATGCCATATTTAAATAAATGCTTTGATTTTTTGTCAGTAAGTATCAAGAACTTATGGTAAATGTACCTAATAATGTAGACAATTTTGACTTCAATGCTCCATTCGGCCTATGTAGTTAATATATACGAGTCTTCTCCAAGAACTGATATTTTCATCCACACGAGTAACGGTACCTTTTTGTACTTTACAAAGTTCCGAATCATTCTCTGAACCTTCGTTAAATTACCTAGAAGCGTCAAGGAGGTTGATGTTACCATCAATATTAGTGACTATTACGGCTTAATTTATGTCAGGTCTATAGCAATAGTCCTAGATTGACGTAAATCATTATCGTCACAAGGCGACCTGACAATGCGACTTTCTAATTCAGTTTTATTCCTTTTGTGCGCTAAGGTCGCGCTGCACCGGTACGCTGCCACCGAACAATTGTTCGGTATTGTACGCGAAATTACGCCTCAATTATACGCAGAGATTTTCGAAAAACCCCAGACTTCTCCTTTGTGTTTGGGCTAAGGGAGAGCCATAATTTATCCGCTGTCTGGCTTCCGCGTCGCGTGACGTCAAACGGTTGGGGGGTACGTTCGGAAAACCATCTGTTTGTTAGATTGCAACTCATACCACTGCATGTAGTTAAAGAAATTACTTCTTTAATTATTTGCGACAGAGATTTGTGGTTTATCCAGCAGATTTATGCACAATGCGTAGTGTTTGTCTCGGCAATTCTCTTTATCGTAGTGGTAATTGGTAATTAGTATTGATGTGCTAAAATAGAGTTAGCCGCGGAGTCGATTAACGTCGTATCGATTGCGTCGCCGATACCGGTTGGCAGTGTTAATGCCCGCCAATTTAGCGTGCTGTTTGATCTCATAATAGCTATTTAAGAACACTTTGTTTTTCTGATCAATGCATTTTTGGTGTGATAATTTCTAAACTAAACATGGAACTCGGACGTGCGCACGATTGCGTCAAACAATTGTTGGCGTAGTGTTGTCATCGTTTCATTTCTGATAGTTATTTTTTCGAATATAATCGTTACGGTGATGTCACCGTTGATTTCTGGACACGATAATCGTGATGGTAACGCCCTGCCAGTTATATTACCATGTTAAGTTATGAGCTCATTTATTTAGCGGGCTGGGATGATTATTAGTCATTGTTTAAGTATAATGTGGTAATGTCAACCCGTCCGCTGTCGATTAATATACGATTATTAGGCTCGACATTTAATTAGTGGATTAGTTGTGTGGCGCCTTGTGGCCACACAAGGACATCGCTGCCTGCAGAAAGGACCCCGACTGCGCGTTCCGCTCCCGCTAATCAATGCCCGTTGATTGCCAATTTGCACGGTGATATATCGTCGATTGCTGCATTTAATTGTCTGGTATACAAGCTAAGGGTATTCGAGAGTGCACACTGCATATTATTGGATATTTTATTTTATTACGTAAAGTGGACCGTGAAATTCGATACGGCTACTTTACAACTTAATGCAGTGTCCATTAAGGTTCTTGTTTTTCATTAACGATATATAGTGGCGTACTAATATGACACTGCTCATAATATTGACTTAAAAAGACTTACGCATCTCCTCGGAACTATGTATTTTTCCGGAATGAAAAGTAGTAGCCTCCAAGCTCAAATCTATCTCTATACCAAAATTTATCAGGATCGCTTCACCAGTTTAGACGTGAAAACGTAACAAACAAACAAACTCACATTAGGATCACTACTTATGATTAACTTATTGTAAGTCGTAAGTCAATATTTCGTTATTGTATGAATTCTCTGTCGTCCTCCAATTAGAGTTAATTTAAATTTATGGAACGTTACGTACAAAGTAAATTACGAATTGAATTCAGTTCTAAGCGAGCCTTTATATCATTGTAGGCACAGTTTTATTTATTGATTTATTTTGTCCTTGAATTATCGATCAAAAGCATTGTATTTTTCTTTATATAAAATTCATCATGACATTACAAATGACATCTATACATATAATAAAACTCTAACGGGGCCGTGTCTGTACATGAAATATTTTTTGAAAATTTTAACGGTAGTGTATATAGTTATCGATATAGATACCGAAACACCAATTTTTGGAATTTTTGTCTGTCTGTCTGTCTGTCTGTCTGTCTGTCTGGTTGTGCACGCATCACTCAAAAACTAACGGACGGATTTTGATGAAATTTGGTATGGAGATAACTGAGTACCCGGGTCAACATCTAGGGTACTTTTTATTCCAGGAAAATATCTCATTCCTACGGGAAAATATAAAAACTGGTTAAAAAGAGAAATACGTACTACTCCGAAACGATAACACCTAGAAACTTGGAAAATGGTATGTAGGTGTCTTATATGTCGTAGGAAACTAGGATGAAGGGACTTTTGGAAGTTCCCACGGGAACGGGAATAAACTGAATCCGCGCGGGAAGACGCCGCTGGGCACCCGCTATTTAAAATATGGTATGTAGGTGTCTTAAATATGTCGTAGGCAACCACTATGAAGGGATATTCGGAAATTCCCACGGGAACGGGAATAAACGGAATCCGCGCGGGCAACGCCGCTGGGCACCCGCTAGTGACTTATAAAAGTATCGAACAAGGTTGTTAACTTTTTTTTGCACGTAATATCAGCAATTTTTTTTTCTGAGGTTTTTATTCATTAAAAAAACTAAAATTGCACTCCTCTCCCTTACCTATAACCGAGCTATGTAACTTCAAAGGATAGGAGCCATTGTTGAATGTCTTCAACAACGACATCCCCAGCGCATCTCCTGTTTTGAGTCAAGTATGCCGTCTTTACAATTGAACTCCTAACTCTGGTACAATGCAAATGACAGCCGTGGGTGGTTCGGTTTATGCGACGCTCAATCAGCGCCGGCTGTTAGGCGCACGCGCCGGGGAATTATTACACCACGAATTATTATTGGTATTTGTCGCAATACGCATCCCGGTGGCATGTCTCTTTATAGTTGTAGGGTATTGTCGGACCACCAACGGTGTTATGCAGAAAACAGATTTCGTAAGATTTTATGTTCGCGTTGTTAGTGTTTGCTTAGCTCCATTGTTTCGTTGTCGTATCTACAAAGGAGTGATGTTTCACTTTCATTCCTTTCGATTTATTCATAAAGCCGGTGAGAGTTAGTAATTTAGCAGCTTTTTTTTGGGAACTGAAAATTAGAGAACGTCGAGACAAAATCATTTTTGCTCGACTTGGCGACTATTAATTCACTGAGTAGTGCTTGCTCATAATTCTGCAACTAATAATACTAAATCTGCCATTTGTAATTTAGAAAGGCCACTCTGGTATGTAATCATCAAAGTAGATTGAAAATTATAATATTTACGACAGCGTCACTGCCCCATCACTGTCCCATCGTCGTGCCCGTATCAATTACGGAGATACAGAGATAAGTTGACCGATAAATTATTTACGTACGATAACATCTCCAACCGATTGGGAAGGGATTCCCGTTCATTGTTGGTTCACAGAAGGGTTATGTGGTCCTGCTGCTGATATGACGTATGGTTATGTTGGAGATAGAGGGATTTTGGAGATTCAAAGGAACGTATAAACAAAGACGTAATTAAATTTTAAGTAGATGAAGATTTGTTTAAAGGCTTAACAAACAAAAAGTAGAAGCCAGAGGTGCATGCGTCTGAAAAGGTTGAGCTAGACACGTGCTCCAAATCCAAGAGTCCCGGCGTTTGTTTGTAAAGGCGCAAGACCACACAGTAAGCGGGCAATCATCTGACCATCGCTCACCCGCTCCCACTCTGTAATCATGCCATCATTACCTCTAATGACGTGTTAACGTTGCTTTATGGGAATGCCAAACATGACGTTCACATTTCGTTCATTTACATTTGTTTGTCCACTATCTTCGGACTGTTTGCCTTCGTCTCTAAAACAGAGGGCGGCGTTTCGGCTAGCCACCGGTGTTCTTTAGTATTTTTTAAATATTGGATTATGTTTCGTCTCTGTCTTGTGCTGTCGCTACTGGCTTTGTCTCCTTAAGTTACCTACCCGAAGTCTCTAAAAAATCTCGACCAAATCTTCATGACTATAACGTTCTTATGTTCGGATTATCTAAGTCCTCTTTAAGATATAAGCTCAAAAGCATATTAGACTTCTGTCATTATAAGTAGTAAATTAAAAATATTTATTATTAGTTTTCTAAAGCTATAAATCTCTGCTGGGTTTGTATCCCAATAATAAAGCGACAATCTAATAGACCGTTATTTGGACGACACAGGTGTTTGTGTATTGAGGTCTACTTGTAAGCAGTGTATCAAAATCAGAACATTTCTCATTGAATGTTGGTTACTTGTTATTGATATATTTATTGTTATCTTCTTGACTTTGTAAGTCTGTGCCATGTTTTGTATTGTTAATAATTTAGTAGATCTTTTGTTATTATAATTCACATAATCCTTTGTTTTCATTCAATCGTCAGGTGCGTCCGTGCCTCTATCTACTTCCCGTCTATTACCAAATATGCTTGCGGTAGTTTATGTGTACAAAAATATGACTGGTTACGAACACCCACGGTTGTCTACCATTCGGCTGGTGTTAATACGTCCCTGTTGATTTTTTACCTTCACCAAATTCTTACTACTGATAGTTTAAGGAAGAATGCTCTCTATTCCCCAGAAAATACACGTTAAATTTAATCTCTCAGGTTGGCATGTCCGCAAGCCAAGCATAATTCACACTATGTATTTAGCTGAACTTTGTGAAACACAACAAAGATGTAATGATGACTGTGGTAATGCATTTTTTCGTGTACTTAAAGACGCTCGTCGCAATGCAGATGATAATTAAATTATCAGTGCAGACTTCCTCGTCATTATTTAAAACTGGTTTACGTACACATGATATATCTACACATTTCTCAATCGAAGAAGTCTTAATAAATGGGTTTATTACTCAAATCGATATAATGTATGCACAAATTTATATTGAGCTGTCGGCGGCGCTCCTTAAACAGTACAGTCACGTTCAATAATAATGGTTTCAACGAATAAAAAATCTATAAAGGCCGTTGATAATAGTCAGTGGTCACGAAGGTGCTCCGCGTTGTCCGAGGCGCCAGCAGTTTGTGCTACCCGCTGTGATTCCTTAGCCTACAAATTTAAGGTGACCTTCCTGTCCTGCCTCCTTGCTTCTTCTAGCTTCGACTTGATTTATGTTTAAGAGATCTCGTTTTTTTTTTGCTTATGCCCCAGGATGTAAGAGCTCGCCGATTGAATTCACACCCACGGTTTGCTGTCCCCCCTGATTATAAATCAAACGCAGGTACGACTCCGTCGGGTGCAGTCGTGTGTGAATACTGCGACCCTTGGAGCAGTTTATGCCGTGTTAGTTTCTGTTTTCCTCCCTGCTAATTATGAGTATACTGCACATACCTTGAAATATGCAGACCCGAACGTACGAGTATGAATAGGTAAAATGATCAAACAAGCTATAATTTTGAAATAAACGTCATAACGCTGCTATATTTAGATGCCGTTCTATAAGCAACAATACTTTTTACATTTGAATAAGAATTCTTCTGTGACTCACAAATTTTATAATAATTCGACTAGCGTTACAGCAAGTTGGCAATAAATATAGAGATTAAAATAACGGATTAATTTTCATTTATATGGCTTAGTACAGTGACTGATTTACTAAAAAATTTTCAAACACTAAATAGACAACTAGTAGGGTTGTATTCCAACTTTCCTTTGGCCTATTAATTACAGGATTACACCACCGAACCAATAACTAAAAAATAAATATTCAATAAACCGTATTAAATCGGTAAATACAATTTTTATGCTCCACAATATTTATTTAACCTCAATTCTTTTCTATAATAAATGTTTCACGATCGAAATAGATCGTGGAAGCGCCTTGACAATGAACTTGCCAGTCAGTCTCCGTGTCTTCGAGCCTTAGCATAGAGCTCGGTTCCACTAACCCTCCTCACGTGTGACGGGACCACGCATTTGTTTGTCCGCAGCTGCGGTGCCGACAACATATTTATTGTGCTCATTAACCTTCAAGAACGCTATTTAATTGTCGGCCGTTTTTTATTCACTTCACCTCTGACCCGTACGCGACTTATTGCTCCCCGGCCTCTCTTTGAAAGCGAGAACTGGATGTTATTTATTATGCCGCGAGGCGGGGATGCGTGTCGCTTGGAGTCGCTTCTATCTTTGTGGCGCTTGTGAGCTCGTCCATATGATTTATGCTGTTATAAGGACCAGTGATTAGTGTCACACGGCGAGGAATCGTGTGCGGCTGTTAATGGTACGCCTTTACAATTTTACAACTCGGCGTTGAAAACTTTAACTCAGATAGACTCGTCAACGCTGTGGGATAGAAAATACAAGTAATTTCACATTACAGGATATGTAAACGAGTGGCGACTCGTATCTGTTTATCGATCGTCATACTTTCCTATTTGTAAACGGTTAGTATATGACATGGCTGGACAGTCCATACGAGCAGCGAACAGGATATGTCCATTCACAAGTTTGTAGCCACGAATAACTGCAGGATAATGAAGTCTTGATATTAAATATTCCTTACATTATTGGTCGGTTGGAGTGGAATTATGCTCGCAGCGACGATATTGTCAAATGAGCGACTATTTCTCACGCAGTGTGAGCCGGTACTTGCGGGGGTCTAATATCTGAGGCTAATGATCAAAACACACGGCTTACAGGCATTTGTGTATACAAATGTGTTTATTGAATAATAAGCCGATTGCGCAATTTGGAATGCTCTACAGTTGAATCTTATGATGGTTCATATGGATTTTTCATCCCATTTGAATATTGGATTGAAGTTCTTTTATCTAGTCCGCTTACGGTGTAAGTGTCGTATGAAATCAGGCATTTAATACCAGTTTCTTGATATTTTGTTACCCTAATAAAACGTAGTGACTTAAAGTATTAAGGACGTATTTACGTTTGACGAGAAAATGGCCGATTTTAGTGGTTTTTCGGGCGATTTTCTAAACAATCCGCTAAACATTCTTAAATGATAAAGGTACCTATAGAAGCATTGGTCCTTTGCCTTTATTTCATGTTGAGAGTTTTTTTGATTTTCACAGATTTTAATTCATTAAAATCATTTTTCCGTAAGACACTCACTCAAAAACCTCGAAAACTAGGTGACTTTCGGTTCAAAAATCTAGATAACTGGAAGGCTACAGTTTATTTAAAAAATACCTAGACCTAGTAAAAACAGTTATCTTTCGATGATGTTGAACAAAAATCTGATAAATACTGCACAATCTTTATAAAAAAATAAATCATTTATTCATAAAAAAAAGTGTCAAAATAAATTTGCTATCCCATCCATAGTTTTAGCTAGTTGTAATAAGGATTACTTTTGCACTAGCGTAAACTATATAAACAGTGACATTTTCAAACGGCTCTTCAGATGACGCTGAGCGTCTGTCGAGAGCAGACCCTATGTCGGTTGGACCTAGCTGACAGGAACGTTGTACGTACACAAATAAATTGCAAATAAATGACACAAAAGATATTGAGTAATTTATGTAAAGGTTTATTTATAACGTTGTCATGGTTATCGGCATACTGTACCTATGCAGCTTAGAAATGTAAATCGTGGACTTTTTTTTAATAAATAATAATAATAATATAATCTCACGCCTTTTATCCCCGAGGGGGTAGGCATAGGTATTCCATTACTGGATATACCCACATTTCACGATTTTTTTTAACATTTGATGATATCAATAAAATAAATAACTGATTAAAATGAGCTGATGATGAACCTGATGATAACCCTTTACGAATGACAGTAGGGCTGCAAATCTAATATAAATCTGACTGATCTCATGCTGGCTGACCCTCTGAGACTGCTACTAATGAAGTACTGCCAGTACTTCCACTTTGTGACGTTGAAAGGAACGCATCCACCTTTTAGAAAAGGTGGATGGTTTATCGATCACGTTTCCATGGTTTTCGGGAAATCCGATGTCAAAACCTATGACCAAATTCCATGATGGTCGTCATGATGATTTTCAGGATTTACGTCATGGGTGTCGTTTCTATGGTTTTCGCGAGCGCTGATAGCGAAACTTATGTCAATACCCAATTCCAAGATGGCGGTCATGTTGATTATCATGTTTTACGTCATGGGTGTCGTTTTTATGGTTTTCGGGTACGCTGATGGCGAAACTTATGTCAATACCCAATTCCAAGATGGCGGTCATGCTGATTTTCATGTTTTACGTCATGGGTGTCGTTTTTATGGTTTTCGGGTACGCTGATGGCGAATATTAAGTCAATGTCCAATTCCAAGATGGCGGTCATGCTGATTATCATGTTTTACGTCATGGGTGTCGTTTTTATGGTTTTCGGGTACGCTGATGGCGAAACTTATGTCAATACCCAATTCCAAGATGGCGGTCATGCTGATTTTCATGTTTTACGTCATGGGTGTCGTTTTTATGGTTTTCGGGTACGCTGATGGCGAATATTAAGTCAATGTCCAATTCCAAGATGGCGGCCAATATTGTTTTTGAGGATTTTCATTATGTGTGTCGTTTCCATGGTTTTTGGGTACGCTGATAGCGAAAATTAAGTAATTACCGAATTCCAATATGGTGGCCAAGATTATTTTTAAGATTTGTGTTATGGTCATGGATGATTTTCCTTTTGTTGCGTATTGACAACAGTTTCGATATCAGCATATCCGAAGACTATGCAAACGACACACATGACGGAAATCCCGAAAGTGAAAATGGGCGCCATCTTGGAATTGAGTATCAATCAATCGACCCGATTTTCAAAGGTTAGACACACATGAAACTTTCAAATAGAGATACTCTCTTTACTTACTTAACTTAACGAAAGGTGTCGATAATTGGCTATAAAGCATTTTTGTTAAATTTAAAAAGTATAATACATTCAATGATTTAATTATGTTTAATTTATAATGTGTACCATTATAAATAATTTAAAAAAATCTATAGTAGCCATACCCAGAGCGTGCTTCGCAGTGCCCTAAGAGCAAGACCTCTATGGGGTTTCCGCAAAAATAATTGTCCTAATAAAAAAAAATACTAAAGAAACAAAGCGACTATTAGGTTGCAGAGTAAAATAGAATGTATCTAAATATTACAACATAAAACCTAAGAAAATGTAACCAAAAGTGTGTTGTGGAATGTGTGATATAAGAACGCCGAGCCGACATTTCAGCAACGGTTCTGTGTTGAGCTTGACTGATTCTTCAACTTTTCTACCATGCCTGATATCAACCAATTAGGTAGTTGACAGCATCGAAATAAAATTGCGAGTAGTCATTCATTAAAAAGATGATCCCAAAACACCTTTAAACATGTATTTCGGTTTTCACTTTACAATGCGAGTGTGATGGGTACCTTTTGCATTGGGGAGGGCAGGGGAGAGTTTTTCGATTTAGGTTTAATTTTAAAGTAACATTAGTTTATTTTACTTTACAATTATAGCGAATTTAAAAATAATCAAACAATTACAAAAAGTTTTGCAATTAAGTACTAGAAACTATGACGTCACACCTTGCTATTTCAGTACATTTTCCATAGTAAAATTTCATTTTGACAGATCATAAAAAGTTACTGAGTTGAAGCAGGACACTACCCTATAGATGAAAACAAAAAAATATTTAATAGCTCCCATTAGATGCAAATGCAAGTAATATTATAATTTTTAAACACATAAATCTAGTTTTCATTATTTTAGGGCCCCGTCGAATATTTTGTTTTTCAAAAGGGTTCCGTCGCCCTAAAAGTTTGAGTACCGCTGACCTGTAGTATTTTCCGAAAACATTTAATTGCGTCTTGACTGAAACACGGTAAAGTGTCGATAATTGGGTGTGTTACCCTAGATCAGTATTTGCGGTCTCAGTTTAGTGATAGTTCTGCCTAATGAAACTGAGACTCTTGTGAGATCTTTTATGATTTTATTTTAAATATATTATCTATTAAGTATATACATAGGTACCTATAATGTAACAGAATCAGCCCAATTCCTGAAATTAGTTTGTTCAGTATCGACTACGATTACAGCTATTTTAGGGTTCTGTACCCAAAGGGTACAACGGGACCCTATTACTAAGACTCCGTGGTCCGTCTGTCTGTCCATCTGTCACCAAGCTGTATCTCATGAACCGTGATAGTCAGACAGTTGAATTTTTCGCAGTTGATGTATTTCTGTTGTTGCTATAACAACACACACCTACCTACTAAAAATCAGAATAAAATTAATATTTAAGGGGGGCTATAAAAGAAACGTAATTTTTTGTTGTTTTTATAGATAATGGTACAGAACCCTTTTTGCGCAAGCCCGACTCGCACTTAGCCGGTTTTTAATCTATTGTGTTAGTTTAAAAAAAAATTACATAGCATAACTGAATTTAGGGCTACCTATGGAAACCATACTATTAAATTTAAGAAAACTTATGTACGAATGCATCATTTTTTTATATTAATATACTAATTGGGGTGTATGAAGAATTGCGCAAATTCCTTGAATTATTCTGTGACGCGTTGTATATCTTTTCGTCGATTTATTCATTTTGAATGTTTTTACAATTTTAATTAAACATTAAGTACAAAAAAATATATTTTATATTCAAAAGTATAAAAACTTGTTGGTCGCACTCATTATTTCCCCGCAAATCTAGCGGCGCTGTGTGTGTAGGCTGCGCATGTAGTAGTACGTCAAAATACCTAAAATTGACGCGAGTCAAACGTAAATACGTCCTTAATCAATAGTTTCCTTTTAAACCGACTTAAAAAAAAAGGAGGTTCTGAATTCGTCACGCATGTTTTTTTTATGTTAATCCATATTTTCGTTTGTTTTTGTTTGTTTGCACTGGTATAGGTAGTACTGTATACTGGTATGACCAGTCGAAACAGGGTGGTCCCATATAAGATTTGCGAAAATCTGATGAAGAACTTCAGGTGGAGAACGAAACTCTTCAACGGACATCAGCAAATCAATGTCAGGGTAGTAAGTTTAGTAACAAAATGATGTGAAATTTGCAAATAATAGTCTTTAGTGCTATATTTTTTCTATTTGATCTACTTTTTTACAACCTATATCTTCGATTACATTGTAGTTTTAGTCATATGCAACTGCGGTGATTGATAGTCTCGCGTCCACATTATATTGTATTACAAGGGATTCCTATCACAATGAAAATGTTGCTACTATTGTTCCAGAGCTTTCTATCTCGGAGTGTTATTCTCTGCACTGACGTCTTCATACGCACTATCGGCAACAGTAAATTGTGGTATCTTGTCGGTAACGTCGTCGGTATGGAACCGTTTATTGATTGGTATCGTAGTTTGTCCGCTGTTCACTTTGAATAAAATTCGAATTATAATTAATCACGGTTGGCCTGCGTGGGAGAGCGTCGCGCAGCGGCCGACGATCTATCATATTTTGTGATAACGCCACTAGGACACATCTCGTAAACGTATTGGGCTGATCGGGTTCGGGGCTAAGCTATGCAACAATAGTTCGGTGCAACGGCACAATGCCATTCGTGGCATTCTCCGCGAGCATACGTTTAAGGCTAAAGAACCGTGAAATAAGCGTTATATCTAGTGAGTACCTTACCAGAAAAGTTGCGACCAATGTGTGCCAAGTAACCATTCTCCGTTGAAGTGTTGACATCCGGAAATACTTCGCTAAACAGTCCGTGAGAGACTCGCGAGCGTATTTATCCGAGTGCAACGTCAGGAATGTTAAGAGTTCAATTTTCCAGTCCATGTGCGGAGCCTACCACAACGGCGCGGCGCGTTTATGCAGACGACAGTGTCGATGACAACAATAAAATCGGATCATAAACTTTAAATCGCACCCTTTGAGAGTTCCTATGCAATCTCGCCGCTCAATTTTATATCCAATACGAGCGTAAATAGATAGGCGGGTGGATGTAAACGAGGGACACCCCGGGGCTTCGGCGGAGGCTCCTGTCAATTGAATTTGTC
This sequence comes from Ethmia dodecea, assembly GCA_963855545.1. Classification (NCBI taxonomy): domain Eukaryota; kingdom Metazoa; phylum Arthropoda; class Insecta; order Lepidoptera; family Depressariidae; genus Ethmia; species Ethmia dodecea. Next base: position 5,454,546 of record OY979448.1, read on the forward strand.
TGCAAGCGCGCCGTGCATTAATAGTGTACTAAACTACGCTCCGTACTATTATTGATATTTTCATAAAAGCATGTTTCTATTGTGCGAAGAAGACGCTCAATACTCTTGTCTAGTTTTAGTGCGTTTTTTTTACGGGATCCGATATTTTATACTGTCACCGTTCCTGATTTCTATAAAGTTTTACTGCGTTCGTCTTTCTTGTAGTTTGATTTCATCATTAAACATTTTAATAATCAGTTATACCTATATATGTTTTTCAACACATATAATTTCATTGATACTGAAACATCAATTCTTAAAAGTTTATATAACCTAGTTTAGTTATCTCTATATGTAAGTATACAGTTCATTTTTAATTGGTTATTAAATACTAATTCTGAATTTCTGTTTCTAATTGCTAAACGCCTTTCCATGGCCCATTTCTCCACGTTCTCGACTCTTAATCTCACCAGTCCTGCGCGCGCGCCTAATATCGCGCTGTAATGTGTTTATTAAGCGTCGTTCCTTTTAATGGCGCATCATTTAACATACAATGTGCAGAGCGGTCGGTTTCGCGTGCTAGCCACCAATGGATGCGATCTCTTCCAATAATGCGTCCTGCGCACGATATTACTGATCATTTTGCTCATGGAAATGGTGTGCTGATTTCAAATTGCTCCTGTTTAAGAATCACTTATTGGTTTGTTAACAGTTCAAATTACTTTTAAATAGACCGATACATGCCGTTTACAGAGTTAGACGTTATTTCATTTGCTTGTATTAAATGAATATCTAATAGACTGAATATACCTGTTTGGATTCTAGCATACCAGGTATCTCCATATGTTGATGTCGCTATGTGAAGTTCACTTTGCAGTGCTTTCTTTGCATTTCGTCATCTCCTGTCACCATAGCATGAATAACACTGTATTAATTATTGCTGATGTTTGAGCACCGAGTTTATTCATGAGTTTGGCAATGATTCACGTACACGCTTTTTATCTCGTGTGACATACAAAAAGAATTAAGCTGTCAAGTGAACGTTTACAGTTTTATTAATAATGTATTTTATCTGATGTAGTGTTTTGTCGTATTTGAACACAACGTTTTCTATAACATATGTATCTTTTTCAGTTGCAACTTGCATTAACAAAGCTGAGCGGAAACCATTAGTCAGTCTGTTTTCGGCAACAATATAAACCAGTTAATGAAAAATGTTGGTATTTAACTCCGTTTGCCCAGCCATTATGTCAACATGAATGCCTTAATCGTCGCGCATAAGTTGTGGATCGAAAGTGTTTGATAAATCTACCCGTGTCACCATTACCGAATGTGATCTACGCCCCTCATTAGCTCTTTCTAAATAAGATATCAGCCTATGATTAAGTGCTAACATACCATCATTATTTTATTGCATTCCACCGTTAATAAACAAGCCATCGATTAATGTTTCCATTTCGAACAATATTGTCGAACTACCGTTAGAGACCTAAAGCTGTTTTATAGGGATATTATAAGAAAGTATAACTGTTTTAGCATAGTTAACATGTTATTGCAAAAACATTTAATTACTCGATAGTACATTATACACCAGTTAGATATCTGCATAAGAGTTAAGTTGTGGACGAGATCGTAAGAAATTCTGATCAGCCCCCCTAGCCAAGTGGCATTGTACAATCTAATCGAATGTTCTTTAAGATTGACATGTATAGGGATTGACATAAGCACTTGCCAACGAGCGCTAACGCTAATGTCAATCCCATAGATGTCAATCTAAAAGAACATTCGATTAGATGGTGCAATGCCACTTGGCTAGGGGGGCAGATCTCAAATTGAAAAATATTCCTTCATTGAAAATTTACGAGGAGCATGTTCAGAGACACATTTTAAATAACGTCATTAAAGTTGTTATTCAGTTTTTAAATGCCGCTTTCGGGGACACAAAAATTGATAGTTTCATTTAGTTGTTTTCGTTAGTGCGTCGTTAGTGTCACCGGTTGCCTCTCGGCGATGCAAATTAAGATGTTCCATTCCACGAAATTCGCTTTTTGATTTATGACCTTCTAAAGCGGCAGTTTAAAAGACACGTACTTCCTCATAAATTAAACCTAGGTAGGTACTGAGTTTTCACAGATAGCAGGTAACTTTAATAAAAAAAAGTTTTGAGAATTTAATAAATCTGTAGGTTTTTCAAGAAATTATGATGACGTAAACATTAATTCCAAAGAAATGATTAAATAATATCTTACATTCTACGAGTAGCTTTTACGCTGAAACTATGCTTAATCCGTTTACGATCTATGCAAGGCTGAATAGTTTTGCGACATGCTCAAAATCGATTACTGGTCAATGTTTTATTATTTTAAAATTTTTAGTTTACATTTCTATAGCCGAAGACGTAGAGTGGTATTGTATTATTCTCCCCTAACCCGATTAGAACGAGAAACTTCTAATTCCATAAATATTCATAATTACTTTTACAGCTAATTTTTAACCTTAGCGTTGATTAAACATCGTCGTCACATAATTAATTAATTAACGAATACATAATTATGGCATTAAATTATTATTTAATGCTTTTTATTTTAGTGTTTTCCGTTTGTTTTTCGTTCGAGCGTGCATATTTAGTAAGTTAGGAAACGCCGCATTAATCACAGGTACTGAGTAAATGTCGAAAGTAAGCCATTATTGCCGAGTAATTTAAATAAAGCTGATGAAGTATGTATAGCTTGTTCTGAAATCGACGGGCTACATCAGAAATTGTATATTTATACAATTATAGCCTAATTGTAAAGTTTCATCATCAGCAATTAAAAAATCCGTTCAGTAGTTTTTGCGTGAAAGAGGAACAAACATCCATCCATACAAACTGTCGCGTTTAAAATATTAGTAGGATGTTTATCAGTGGTTTAGTACCCATATAGTATAGGCCCTGCCTAGTTTGAGACTAAATAACCGTGTGTGAATTGTATCCCATAATTTATGTATTTATTATTATTATAAACTAATATAGGCTACATTTTATCCCCGTTTTCCAACGGGAACGGGAAATATGCGGGTGAAACCGCGAGGCGCTGCTAGTACTTGAATAAATATTAAACATGCAAACATGCCAACAGACATGTTCATGCACAAAAATGTTGGCCCCGAGCGGGGATCGAACCCGCGACCGCGGACTCAGAAGGTAGGGTCACTACCAACTGAGCCAACAGCACATTACTTTCACTAAAAATATTTATATCGGAATATATCACTGGTTATCATCATTTATATCATTTATACATTGGTTTGGGTTGTAATGTGTTATCTTTACGACTGTCTGTGGGCTCTGCTCTGGATACTCTCGGGTCAAACAGTCATATTAATCGTTCCCGCGAAAGCCTCCGCTACGGTACTTATCTTTTAATTCAATTTACACGAGTACGTAGCTTGTTGATCGGTAATTTATCGTCGATAATTCTCTGTTTATCTGCTAATCTTAATTTCTTTATTATCTGTTCTCACTGTAATATTTGTTTCGCTATTCTTTTTGTATGGTGTGCTGGTTTCTTATTTGATCTTTTATCTAATTCTTTTTTAGGATCCTCTTCTTTAAATTAAAGAGAAGTGTTTAACTGGTTTTCATAGTTTGATTTGTATTATATTAATTAACCGCAGTTTTATTTATTATCTTTATTAACATTTTCTTAACACACTTGCAATTTACTGTCTATTTGATTTCGAGTACTTATATAAGTTTCCGTTTCCTCGTTAACCTAACCTAGCTTCATGTGAACGTTGGCTTCTTTGTTTCTGGAGAATGTGAAACAATTTTAATGAAGTTTCGTTCACGTCAGCACTGAGTGCCAGCACCTGTGGTGGACGGTTGAGCACCTGAGCTGTAATAGAGAGGTGTGCCGCCCCGCCCCGCCGCTGATGTGCCGACGACAGCCTCGCAAGTCGAGATGTTGGTTTTAAATATAAATTTAAACTATCAGCATATTGAGAATACTGACTATGTTGATTTTAAAGGTGGTTACTCAATATAGTGAAAAGGATTTGAAGTACCATTAGGTTAATCAACATATTCAAAGTTTGTGTCAACCTTAAATAAAGGTGTTGTGCCATATTTTGTTTGAGTGTTCGTACTTGACAACTTTTGCGATAGAGATTAAAGAAATTACAGTTAATATGAATTTAATTCTGCTGAATTTATTTTGAATCATACGTAATCCATATTTGGAGAAGCATGAATTCTCTTATGATTACATCTCCAAGTGCATTGTAAAAACTGAAACCCCTACTGGACTTTTTATAGTGTTTGATTTGACTTCTGATTGCAAATTATTTGTATTGTAAATGCTTGAACGTGAATCAGGATGACCTGCTTTAGGGAATTTAACAGGAAATCCTTGATGCAGTCCGTGATTCGGTCAACTTATTCGGTATATGGGCACACTTCAAATGGTATACGAGATCTTACGTACTTTGGGGCACTGCGCTGCGACATCATAACATATTGTTAATTCTGGATTTCCAAGAACGCAAGGTTGATGTGACAGACGAGATTTGTCTTGGAGATGTGTCCTTTTTTATTGTTTTCCTAATGTTTTGTTACCTTAATTGAGCTGTGGTTTTGATGAAATAATACGTTTTATAAATCTTAGAAATATAAAGCGTGTAATCGTATTCTACCTACTCTCTTTACATTATCTCTTGAGAGCTATATTTGTTAAAGAGTTTTCCTGATGATTCTGTTTTTTCCAATATTTTTAATGCTCTCATTTATATTTTATTTATGTTATTTTATAAGATCAATATTCAAATCGTTTAGCTCTTTATAGTAATGACTCAGTTTCTAAATCCACTAGCCTATTTCCCAGAGGCATTGAACATAAAGTATATTGCCTACGATTCCTTATAGTGCACTGTATCGCGTTTGGACACCGCACCTTCGGCGCCGGCGTACCTCTTCTCACGAATTTCGCGGCGCGGCGCCTGAGCGTGGGCAGCCTATCGTACGCCGCCATCGCACGTCTCACCGACTGACCCGAACACTTGACTACATGCACAATCTATCTCACTCTTGTTCTTTAGCATTTGAAGCCTATATTTCTGTGTGTTACCTGAATTGGAAGATTTGTAGCGTTTAAGACGGCCCTTTGTTGCCTAGTACGTCTAATTAGTCAGACTGTTTAGTGCTAGACTCGCCCTGGGCTAGTATTAACTACGGACTGTGCTGTTAAATTATGAGATTTGCTAAGGTAGGCGAATATTCACATGACGGAGAATTAATTAGTTTTCTTTCCTATAATAATGGAAGGTTTCTAGAAAGCAATTCCTTAAAACTTCTTTAATATTATTTATTATTTGTATTTATTTATTATTACTTTAAAATAAATCTTTATATAATATAAAAAAAAAACTTGTTATGCAGTAGATGTCTCTTGTTGATCACCTTCCTTTTCGCTTTCCCTTTTTTCCTTCCAAATTGTGAAACTTACATTGGAATAATTTAAATTATACTAAGTATTTTCTTAAAGCAGAAGACATGAAAAGAAAATAAAAAGTGTTCCTGCAGATAGGGAATTTATTGTGTTTGCATGAGGCGCCATACGCCTACAACATAATAACATGTTTACCATACATTAAACGTCTGGACTAAGAGATGTCGTATTTCAAGGGTCGTGCTCAGATTCATCTCCTAGGAATTATAGGTCCCTGCATATTCGCAAAGTGACATTAAAATTCCTTTTATCATGTGTTTGTCCAATCCATTGACTATGATACAAAAGCTGTGTCTTGCAAGATTTATAAGAAATGCCTGTGGTATCGTTTATGTTGAATAGCTTTTATCTTAGTACATTTTTCCTTATACAAGTTTTTTACCTTTAGTACGTTTCGTTTATTTTCCTTCAATATTGGTATCGACTTGCTATCGAATATATTGAATCCCATGTTCTTTACGAGTAGTTTTTAAAAGTTTCATATTTCACATAAATGAATGTCATAAAGTATCATTACGTACACAATGTCACAATACAAAAGTCAGTCGGGCCACGAGATCCTGAATCAGAAATATGACCTGAAAAATGGCGACGCGATGGCGCCAGCAGAATTCTTTATTGGTTGAAATAACAGTTTAAATCATATATCTTCGATGTGTAGTTACTAAAACTTTTGTAGGGAACGTATACTCTCGGAGTATCGGTAGCAGAGATGAATTTGTCTATCCTAATTTGTGAGTCAGGTCTTGCCGCCCTGAAATTAACAAGGGGCTCATTTTTGCCACCGATTTGTCGCGATCAGGTGATTTATCTTCAATAAATTTATCGCTCAATCAACGTCGCGGCTCGCGCCCGCGCAAGCGTCCTGGTCCGCTGATTGGATTTCTTCATAATTACATCTTTTGACACGTACGCGCCAAGTTTCGTACTTCACGAGCCGCCAGAGCATGAGATCGTGGGAGCACCGTGTAATCAGCTTTCTTGACCGTCTTGTTTTCATTCGGTGACGTGGAATTATAGTAAATAGAAGGGCTTTGTAATGAAATTAATTTCCTCCCAATCAACTATAATACGGTGTTAGAGAAAAGTTGCTCCTGAATTTTCTTCAATTTAACTTTTTTTTTGACACGAGTCATATACGAGTAGTTTATATAATTAGGATATTTTACTTTATACTTACTGTTTATGAGACGTCAAAACGAAAATTTTGTATGGAAAATGTACGGAGTAGTGCTTTGTGATGGCATTATTTTTATTACTCAATTGCATCACTTTGTTATTGTTTTATTATTCGTGTTTTTGGAAGGCACGTTAAATTGTTGGTCCCGGTTTTCGTTGTGTTTACGCTCAATGGAAGTCGTTAAGCCATGTCAGATACCCTTGGGCGGCTTGAAAAATTCTGACTGTTAAGTGGCCACTAGCTTAACACCATCTCCCAATCCGCGGTGGGCTCGCGTGGGAGATTATAGCCCATACTTCCTCATGTGTGAGGAAAGACCCTTAGCTCAGCAGTGGGCTGTTACAGATTGATGATGATGATGATTTAAATATGACCTATAAATTAATTATAAAAATAAAAATCGAAATGCATTTTTAGGGTAAAATTTTTAATTAAAGATGACTCGCAATGTAATTTCAGTACACTGAAATAGATAAATACCCTATCTAATAGAACAAATGACTATCGACACTCATCTCCGAAAAAAAAAACTTTATTATAGATTTAATATCAAATAACTATGTACTTTCTAGATTTCAATATGTATATCTGGTCTGTGTCTGCGGTGAATCATAAGGGGACCGCATCGAAGGGTAGTGTTTTCGCGTTTTTTCTTTACACTTCGCCCACATGTCATGCTCGGTATTTCGGTGGTTATTAACCTTAAATGCATCGCCTTTGAATTTACTCGGTTTTTTGGTATATCTGGTATGAGTTACTTGTTTAAAGAAATAGTTGAAATTGTGACATGACACATATGTATTAAGCTACGTATTAAGTGCAAAAAAAATGCAAGTGCATGGTTTTTACGTTGAAGAAATTTTTATGAAACAGTACTAGTATGTACTAGTTTTCTTTCGGTGGTTAGCTTAGATAAGGACATTTACGACATTTTTAAGTGTCTCATTAATTGAACTTTTATTTTAATATGCATAATAGTATGTATTAGTTTGCATGTTATCTTTTTAGTAGAAAGGTTTTGTTGATTTTTACGATATTTTATGTAAATATTTTATGGTTAGGTACTTGGAAGTAGTGTTGGTTTTAAGTATCAACACTTTGCTATGATCGCCTATAATTAATACATGGCAACGGAATCAAGAGGAAATTAAACGTTCGCATGGCTCTACTTGGCTACTTGATGGGGTATCTAATTAAGTTTTTATTTCCCAGAGAACATTTATTTTCAATATAAACGATATATTGTTATTCAAAAACTGAAGCTGTTCTGTTTTTCAAAAACTTACTTACATATTCATCACTAACTCGATAGTAAAGGAAAACATCTTGAGGAAACCCGCAGATCCCACAATTGATTCCGACGCATGTGTGTTCATTTTGTTATTTCTAAAATATAAAATTTTACAAAACTCCGATAAGGGGTAACTTACTATCAAGTCAAAATAATGACAGTGTAACATTTAAGTAATTGTTTTAACGGTTTTTTAATTGATCCTAAGTTATATTTTTAATTTTGTTTTTTTGCTGTGCCCGACAGGGTGTTATGTGACATTGTCCTGATGACATGTAACTTGCAAAATGTAAATAAATAAATAAATCGTAAAAGGCCGTTTACCGTTCCAATTCCGAGCACCCACTTAATTGTTAAAAAAATACCTCCACAATCTTGCGCCCGAGATTTAAGCGCGTGCGCGTACGCAAAAAATAAACAATTAACTCTTAATATCGCAACACTCGAAAGCGGTCTCGTGTAGGGTTACCATTAAGTATTAAGTTATCCTGAGATACGATTACAGCTCGCTGCCGAATCCTTTTGGCGGTTGTGACCGCAAATTGATATAATTGATGATCAAGGTAAATTATTGCGACTTCTTTCTTATTCAGAGCAGTGATAGCCCGGACGGTTAAAGAGCCGGCCGAAAATCAGTGAGGCTCGGGTTCGAATCCTGGCATGTACCAATGAGTTTTTCAAAACTTACGTACGTATTTATCACTAGCTCGACGGTGAAGGAAAACATCGTGAGGAAACCGGCAGGTCTCAGAATTAATTCTGAGACATGTGTAAATAGACCCGGTCCGGCGATGGGCTCACCACCTATCACGTTTAGGGGTCCAATGTATCTCGTGAAATGTGGGTATATCCAGTAATGGAATACCTCTGCATACCCCTTCGGGGATGAAAGGCGTGAGATTATATTATATTATATATTCTTTCTTAATTTTAAATCCATAACGTTTGTTTATAAGATTCTTTTTTGTTAAAATATTTTCCCCTTTACTTTCCTTTTAGTCATATAACTTTTTATCCGATGGTAGTAAAATGTAAAATTGAACCTGTGATTTCGCTTATGTGTGGAAATAAAAAGATAACCTCATTGTGTCGCTATATTGTGTTTCTTAACGGGATATTGTCTGAAACCTGTATTTTTTTCTGGTACTCGGTTACTATCCCATAAAACTTGTAAACGACGTCTCCCTACCAAGGGGGTATTATCGACTCCCATCACGCCACCCAGTTCGTTTTCGAGCCGAATTTCGGCGGTGGTCGCAATTAGGCACGATAAATGCTCCCGACATCGGATACACCGGCTTTTCAATTCGATTAATCGGTCGAATTGAATACGGAATCCGATTTTAACAGGTCGTTTCTTTTGCTTGTTTATGTAGCACCCCTTACTATATATCGGTGTTGATCTCGACATGTTTTTTGCTATCTTGATTACGGGGCTTAATTAAATAGTGAATTTAAGTTGTCCCTGAATATAATACACGTTACTCCAATATTTGTTTCTTCATCTTCTTTTATTGACACCCGTATGTTCATGTAACAATTGATTTCTAAATTAGTAAAACATTACGCCGAGGGATAGTTATAATATGTTGAGGAACCCGCATGTTCAGGAACTGGCCACATATCAATTGCTTTGACACCAGCTTTAATTTTTTTAAGTTTTATGTCTTACTCTTGCATCCAATTCATGTTGTGTGAGGAATGTTTTAAAAAGTAATTAGTTGTTATTTTTACTAGTATCGTTGATTTGAATTTAAAAACATTCACGAAGCTGTACAGTTACAAAGTGAACATGAAACATGAATGCTATTTAGCAATCAATATAACAGTGTGTCTAAAATACAAATGTGTTAAAGTTAATTTGAATGAGTCAACTCCACCTTTTTTAAATCGGCCGCAGTCTAAACCGGCGTCAAAGGGAACACGCCAACAATGATCCCTGAAACAATACCAAAAGAAATGCCATTACAAGGCGACAAAACTCTAATATCAATAGAACACAATGGGAACAATAGTTGCCCTCTGTCAATTATGCCATCATTACCATTGGAATAAACGACGTAACGGATCAGATGATTGTCGAAAAACAACACGATGACATAACGCAACTAGAATTGGACTTTACATTTGATCCGACGTAGACGAATGTAAATCTTAACACGGCAATAAACAAAGCAGTGAATGCAACGGAAAAGGTTAGAGTGATCCTGCATTTTTGAAATGTCGAAACAGTTACCCTATAAATCATTTATAGACTGCGGCGCCGTTTAAATTTTTGTCACTTAACAATGTACAATGAATCAGAATAATTAAAATCTTGCACGCTTGTTATATTCGTAGTGAATATTTTAGAATATTATCAAGTTGATTAGTACTGATTTTGAAGTTGCTTGATCTTGATAAACTTGTCGAACCTGTTAATTATCATTTGAATGAATTGTGGGTAAAATTTCCAGAGCACAATTGAAAATGAGTATATTAATGTATCTTTATACCTGTAGGTTACTTCCATGTTTCCAATATGCAGTTTCAACAGTGGATCATTTGGTGAAAGTCACGAAAGTCATTTCGTGTTTGTGTTTCGATAAGCTTTAACACTTCAACAAGCCCTTTCGTTGTATTCTCGTAAATTCCATTTGGTCTCGACTAGACATTTGTTCCATAATGTTCGAATTGAAATTCAATACTCAATATAATGCTGACTCACGATAACATTTCAATTTTGCGTAACACTTACGATACTTTGGTTAGAATTATCACTTACAACTTTGGAAGTTTCGTCCTTAATGTCGAAAGTCTAAACGTTCAGTCTCTATTTGTTACTCTGTCTGTACTTATATAACATTTATCCACTAAATATTCAACAATCTTTATTCCTTTGTATGATGAGTTCATTTTCGCTCAGTGCACGAGAGGCGTATTTGCGATTATTGGTCTCTACATTTGTCAAATATGATCGAGGAGTGCGAAGGTGTTATTCGTTTTGTCGACACGCGATCGTACGATAAGTCCGAAGCTTGCCACTTGTAATTTGATGGGAGGTCTTATGTTGTCTCGTTTTATTTTTCATCTGACATTCTGTTTTCAAAATCGTTCATGATAAATAATAAGCATAACAGGGATTCCGAACATTGTTTAAGGACATTATGGAAAGGCTGAATTATATATTTATTAAGTTGTTATACATACATACATACATACAGCTCACGCCTTCTTCCCACAGGGGTAGGCAGAGACGATGGATCGCCACTTTGCCCGATCTTTGCACACTTCCCTCGCTTCCTTCACATCCATAAGCCTTTTCATGCACGCTCTTTTATTCTTTGCACTCTTGACACCAGATTTTTGAAGGACGTCACTAATTTGATCCGTGAACGTCCTTCTGGGGCGTCCTCTTGCCTTGTATCCTTCAACATTTGCACCATAAATCTCTTTAGTTACTCTTATTTCATCTATACGTTCTAAATTTATCTAAGTTGTTATCTTAGAGGTAAAACACAAAAAAATATGCTTTTAAGTAAATGTTATTGGTCATTCACAAATTTAGGGTAACGCGTCCCGTTGGTGTTTTTCCAGGTTGAAAAGTAGCTCTTACTTAAGATGTAAACTATCGTCCTGCCAGTTTCATTAAGATTGGTCCACCAGTTTAGAAGTAACAAACAAACAGATCGATTTATAATATTAGTACGGACTAGTTACTACCCTGAGTAAAAAAAAACCGTTTTATCTGTGTGACAAGTATAAGTTGTGAAAGTATTGTCACTTCATTTAATTGTGGTAATTAATGACGAATAGTAAATTTTAAGGCTATTGTCATTTCATCTTGTAATCCTGATAGACATATCGTAATATATATATATATATATATATATATATATATTCGCCTTATAAGAAAAAGCTTGACGAAATAAAGATTCATAATTTTCTCGGCAAATGTTTTCAAGAACAATTGTTTTTTTTTTAAATAAAATTGTTATTACTAACTCTTCAACTTACATCTATTCTATCTTAAACGGATGATGCACAGTCCTGTGTATCTTGTCTAATAATAATTGCACACAATTAGGCCTAAGCGGAGCTGTATAAGAGATCAATAAGGAGTGTCGACATTATTCCCGTTTGTCATTATTTATTTCACCTACTGTAATATACTAACCTCCTTCATAACCTTGTTGTAGCGACAGCAACTGCATGCCGCCGCTATACTCGTATGCATCCTCCTGATTTTGAAAGGTTTTACTACTTTCATCTTCATCAACCCGTAACAGCCCACTGCTGAGCCAAGGGTCATTCCTCACGCATGAGGAAGTATGGCCAATAATCTCCCACGTGAGCCCACTGGATTGGGAGATGGTTTAGCTAGTGGCCACCTAACTGTCAGAATTTTTCAATCACCCAAGGGTATCTGACATGAGTTAACGATTTCCATTGTGCTTAAACACAAAGAAAGCTATTTATTTATTACTTTATTTATATCTTATTTTTTTGCTAACTTAAATTTATCCTCATCAGTATGAAGTTTAATGGGAAATGTTGCGTTAATCGATTTTAGTACCCAGTAAATAACAGTTGAATTGATTTATCAGTCCTCATTGGTTTTGCTAACCATATTTGAGAGTAGCGCCAATAATGTAGGTGCGTATGACTACATGCAGATCCAACTTGATTGAGAGTTACGATTGTCATTAATATTGTAATGGATTCGATTTATGATCTCGGATCATCTCCTTGATTTTATTGCTTGGCTCGTGGTGTATGTAATTCTAAATGCAATTCATAGGCTCGGTTATTACAGAACGCCAATTTGTAATCTTGTTTGCTGTTATTTTTTCTTGCTCACGTACCAAGTTATTGATAGCTCGTTGCAATTGTTTTAGGGTCGTGTATTCATTTTAATTGTTCCAATTTTAATTGAATTCTGAGAATTAAATGGTCTATTTTTGTGACTAGATTTCCAGTAAAAATGATAAAGTATCCATTAATTTTAAACGGTATCGTGAACTTTATACATTTTTTTCGTAACTTATTTTCTTTATTTATTCAGCGTTAAGGTTCCATTTGTCCTCGTGTGCACTTAATACGTCTAAATTTGCATTTACTTGAAATTACATTCTTCAGCTGACTCGTATTACTTATTCCATATATTCAATATTGATGGTTAATTGCTGTATGTCAACCCTGAAATTATTATATATGTACATATAATCTTTTACTGTTACTTTTTATCTCTTCATCACACAATAATTTATAACACCACGAGTGATGAACTAAAACAGATAGAGGCTTTCTATTATATTGTCGTAAACGATGTTGTATAAAATAATAAATGCAAGGGTTTTAGCAAGATATTACACAAAAGTCACGTGATGTTCATTGACTGTTCCCAGGATAAGATTAAAAAGCGACCAAGTGAAAATGAAGAAATATAATCGGAATCACTGACTAGTATTTTGAATATTAACAGCTATTGTAATTACGAAATAGTAGGGTTTCGTTTGCCGCTAGTAAAGGAGGGCAGGCCTTATTGTCTATTTATAATTGGAATCCGAAGCGTCTTTTTGACATATTACTCAGCTAGGTTCTTGTACTGGCCATAATGACAGATATACCTAATAATACGTAGTAATAATATATAAGATGCAATGTATTTCAAAATGAAACTGATTACGATACCTAAGTAACCTAAAAGTAAGTACAAAGGTATCTTCTGTCAGTTGAAATATTGAAGACCGCTCGCTTCATTAATTGTAATTACACTCAAATAAAACATTGTGCCTCAATTATCTGATCACGACTGCCATGTTACTTTGCAGTAGAGTTGACTAAAATTTATTGATTGCTTTTCGGTACTGCTAAAAAGAAGATGTTGCCTCATGAATTTGGCAACTTTCTCATGTCGCCATTTAATTTCAATCGATCAAAATTTTAATCGAGACTACAATCAAGTAGCAATGTCCAATATTTATGCACAGTTCTTAGTATCATGCTTAAATTTATTTTAACTGTCCTCTCTTAATTTATAAAGGCCACCGGCGAATCCATATTGAAAATTAACCCCATTTAGACACACCTCCTGGCGCTCCAATATTTTTTTATAATCTTTTTATATCATGTCAACACTGTCGATAAATTATGACCACTCTTAGCAACCTATTATTAAGGAACCTGACATTTTATTTAATGTAATTTTAGGCGAAATTGAAAATTTTAACCTAAAATTTTGGCCTGCGGTGCGACAGGAATGGTTTTTGAGATTTATGTTGGATAATTTTGTGAACTTGGGTTGTTTTGAATTCTAAGGTTTGCGTTATTTTATGCGTTCCTTTACGAAAGTATTTAATTGGGGTTTTGCAAATAATGTGCCAGATATGATTACACAAAAAAGGTTCTGTACGGAACTGGATTCCAATCAAAACAGAGTTTTTTTAACCAGAATAGGTCATTGACACCGGTCAGGTAGGGCTGCCCGATGATTGATCTGCGTCCTTATCACTGCAGTGTCGCCTACGTGCGGCTTCCTCAAAGACGTATGGTCTACGATCATGGAGGCATGGGCTAATGGCTCCAGGCCCATAGCAAGGCTTTACCTCACCGTTAGACTAATTCGTCGAAACGTGAATTTCAATTGTTTATCTTTTGTTTCAGACAGTGCAACTAGGAAAGAGTGATATCAAAGAAATGTAAGTATTTAGATTTATATATTCTGTATTTTCAAAATATTCTTTGCCCTCTAGAAATTAGATTAAAACCGTTTATTCACGTCGATTTAATTAGGCAGTTTATCTTATAAGTGTTCTGTAACATGTATTATGGAATAGTGAAAGTTTGGTGAAAATACATAAATGTCAGAACTCTGTGGGAAATCCTATAGCAGGGATCGATTTCACGCGTCTCTCTTCTCAATGCACATTATGTAACATAAATTTAATGTATATCTTACGTAATTATAATAAGGCTCCAAACCAAATTGTGAGTTTTTGTAATTTTATATAAAAGAGGCTGCAATGGATATTTTAAAAATTGAAAAACTGTCAGCGTCTCTTGTATGGCTTAAATCGAAAAATTTTAAAGTTTTTAGGAAATATAATTTCTATAGTTTGACTATCAGGTAAAGAATTATCTATATTATAATAGGACACAAAGTCAAACATCATCTTGAAGTATTTGTATATTCCTATTATAAGATACTTTTTATTTAAAAAATCTTTATTATGTTTACGCCAACGCTGGTATAATTTAGAAAGTTATTGTTTTTGTTTAACTAGTCCATTGGAATCAGATTTGTCAGCCATTCATTATACACAAACGGTATCCATATAAATAATTGGTCGAATTTTGGTTTCCTCCTACGTATTTATCAATCAACGCTATTTAATGTTTTTTATCGGTAGTGACATTTTAAATGGCAATGAAATGTTGTTACACAGATTTTATTTTATTTCGCAGATGGGATATAAATTCACTTCTTGGAAAAATACCTAAATTGGGCGCAGTTATAGACTTGACAAATACGTCTCGGTATTACGACCCCCGAGTAAGTATTGTTCTTTTATCTTTGTGTTTGCATCAAGTGTAGGAATGCTAGCAATATATTTATACTGTTTTTTATGACGGCACACGAAACATATTTTCGTTTTCATTGTAATGGTTCACACTTATGAGTACGTTCGCATGTACAATTCCGTCTCGTCTCCATAAAAATACCTGTGCACTTGTTACTTATTATGGAAACTTGCTGCCACGAATGTTAGACGGTGAGCTTAGGGTAGAATTACGACACTCGGCTATTGGGATACCGCCCCTGATGGCTGGCGGGCCGCTTGTCTCCTCGGCTATGTGTTAGAATACTCGGAAACACTAACATTATGTTCAGCTTTACGATTGAAAGTCATATTTTCCACTACGATGTTTTGTTCGTACTTCCCTCTGATTGCTTTGCATTCATCTTTTACCATTATCCGATAGTAAAACTGCGTTTTCATTAAGCACCAAGTTTTGCGACAATTGGCAGTTCAAGAGATTAGTTGTAAATCAGTAAAACATATTTTTCATTCATAATATGTGGGCACATAAAATAAATTAAGTATTTACACAGAGAACAACATATATTTTTTGCAAATTTCGTTTGTTTGTAATAATTAAGAGTAACGTTTTATTTCTCTTACAGTTTACCGGTATCATGCGTGATGGGACATTGTGCGAATAGGACTTTATGCGAATGGGACATTTTGCGAATGGGGCAGTATGCAAATAGGACTTTTTGCGAATGGGACCTTTTGAGAATGGGACATTCTGCGAATAGGACGTTTCGCGAATAGAATTTTTTTTGTCGGTGGGACGTTTTGCGAATGGGACGTTCTGCGCCTAAACCTGTGTCACTATTACAATTGGCTGTGATTTTATTCCAATTTAAATGCATGGCTAATAATAATAATATTTATTGCTTTCTTGTTGTACAAAAAGTTCTGAAATAATTATTCCACAGTTCAACAAGAACCTTGTATGGGCACCGCAATTATTTTACAAAGTTATACCTAATAATAGTACTTGACTAAATTGATTATAATAATATATATTTTATCTATCTTATTAAAATCAATAGCATACATATATCAACAGCATATTCATTCTTAACATAATAACAACAATCTATATATTTAAAATGACAAACTGCTTGATTGGTGATATATCAACGCACAGCCTAAACCGCTGGGTTTAGAGACTTGAAATTTTGCACATAGATAGCTTACTATACAGTGTAGGCATCCACTAAGAAAGAATTTTGCAAAATTCAACCCCTAAGGGGGTGAAATATGCTTGCGCGAGCGAAGCCGCGGGTAGAAGCTAGTAACTAATAATAAATATTTATTAAAACCAGAATAATATTAATTCTTGTACTTTAAGCCACGCATCAATACTGCGGTATAAGCTTCACTTGCTTACTGAGTGTTAGCAGTTCGCACATTCTCCGCGATTACGGTATCCATGTAGAGTTTGAGATCTGTCTGATGCATCGGATTGTCACCATAAATATTATTCAGTACTGTATCTAGGTATTGTAACGAAAATAATGTGTGCAATAACATTATATCAAATATTTGCAAGTTTGCGAGGCAAGATAATAAGTTTTCACCAAATACTTGGTGCATATATTTATTTGTCTTAGAATAATTTTGTGTCATTGTAAATTAGGTTTTATTTTGAATTGTCAGTTGCCGATTGCGATATCTGTCATTCGAAGCTGTCAGCAGTAAAACTCTGGCTGTTTTTGTGTCCGGGACGTCTGTCGACACCTGTTTAGTTTAGACAGTCTGTTTGTTCAAAAGAACTATATCAAAAGGGAATGACTATGATAAGTCGTACTCCAAATGCGACCTAACGGTGTTACTTAAATTGTATCTATTGTAGTTGCTTGAGGACGTTGCACCGATGTAGTTAGTTAAAAAATAATTATAATTGTGTGACAATTATAATGATTAAGGAACAAAGTAATCCTTTGCTACCTTAAGTTTTGTCTATGTATTTTAATTCGATACTATGGAATTTTATGTAAGTTATAAACATAATATGATTTTGAATAATAATAGTATTTCAAAATAGCAGAATAAGAATCTTCATTGCATTAAGCAACCATATTAAACAATTCGTCTATTTTCACAAGAAGACAAAATTTACTCTTCTTCTTAAAAATTTTAGGGAAGTGAGAACATTCTCAAGAGATTCACATTAGTTTTTTCGTTCTGACTTGCTATTATAATTCCTTGGTAAGTTCTGACAAGTTTGGTGTCGTTGTCGCGGCAAAGGCACGTGTCGCGCCGCCGGCGTCGACTGGAGAAGCAGTCGATCCGGATTAATGTGACGTTTGTCCAATGTATATGACAAAAAATTGGAGTTCATTTCTCGAAGTACTTAATGCGCTAGTATAATTTTGTATAAGCGCGAGTTGAATATGTTGTGGTCGTAATTTTCATCTTTGTTATTGGTGTAGTAACATTTCATCGTATATTCTACGATGTACTGGCTTTTTCTTTCTATTCATGGCCACCCAACTCTTTTTTGTTGTGTGTATGCTTCAAACATTGTAGTGTTTCTATCTTTGTTACAAGAGTCCTTTACAAATTCTATTGGTGACTATTAGGTAGGTACTTAATGTTAAGGTGGATCCATTTATAGAAAGGACAATACAATGGAATTTCATGGTATTATTTAAGACTTACTGCGAACTGTAATGCGGTTGCTTTGTTTTAGGAACTGCAAGCTGCAGGCGTTCTACACAAGAAAATTTTAATGCCGGGTCGCGTTATACCTCCAGAAAATAAGGTTCAAGAGTAAGTCCAACATAAACATCTTTTATATGGGGTAATTTCGTTGAAAACTAACATATTGTGGTGATGGTTCGATTTTTAAAAGAACATAACAAAACACTATTTTTATTCTGCAGTGGTATATATTTCAAAAAACAGTTCTAATATTATCAGAGCCAAAAATAGACGTGCAACCCGCATTTACGTGCGATTAATCGCGCTCTCATGTGAATCTACACAAGCTCCTTAGCTCGCCCAAGTAGAAGATCTGACGAGATAATGTTTTGATCTTGGATATGTCTCGTAACTTCATCAGCTAATGGTTGGTTAGGAATACAGAGTAATGAATGTAATTTTAACATTTTACGTTTCATCTCGTGTGACCGATACATTCTCAAGTTTTTTTTCTGTGACGAAAGTATCGAAACCGATTTTCTTCTCGTGATTGTAGTTGCATCTGTCAACATTATTAATGAACAAAAATAATAAATTGTGGTACACAATTCACACGGTTATTTAATCCCAAACAAGGTAGAGCCTGTAGTTTATAAACAACCTCAAACATATGAAAGTAATACACACTGCTTAAATGCACACAAATGTTGACCCTGGGCGAGAATCAAACCCGACTCAGAAAGCACTACCTACTAAGCCAACAGATCCGTCTAAAAGACATTCTAATTTTAACATAATTCAATACCGATTTTAGCTCTAAAAAATGTGAGCTTGTTAAATCGTGATTGTTCTCAACGAAATCAATATTTTTGATTTAATATATAGGGGCTTTATAAGTTCACTTATTTAAAGTCATTGCCACTCCACCGCTAAGGTATGTTGAGGAGAAGCAGCGGGGCAAGAAACTTCTCAACACATTATTATTTTAAACAATCAATACAATACAATACAAAGTTACATGGTTGTAGTGCTGTGCTGAGCTGGGGAAAATGTATACCGAACATCTTGTCATTCAAAGACTCATCTAACTTATAATATGCCATTTTATTTAAAACCATTTTTATGTGAGTTTTGAACATTTTTTCTGGCAAATCTTGTAAAAGCTTACACACAGCCCCATTTTTTCATATAGTGAAAGCATATTACCCCATTTACGGGGCAACGTAAATCTTTAACTGCTCAGCTATCGATCAGCGCGTGTTGTCGTTTTGCATTCGCGGCGGATTTTAATTTGAACGTCGAATTGGCGCCGCTCGCCGCCGAATATGGGTAATGTTATAAATCTCGCGGCGGCGTGGGCGATGCGCCTGAGGGCCACGGTCGCTGTTTAGTGGCATAGTGGTTGGAGAGAAGATGAAATTAATTTAAAAAGTGAAATAAAACTTTTTATTTCACTGAAGCTTACCTACGTACCTTAGTATAATTACAATAAATTCCAATTCACAACACTTGGCCAAGGAGTTACAATACCGAGTATACGTGACTCAAATTTCATACTTTAATTTTTAAATTAATGTAATATTTATTCTGCTATTTCCTGGTTTTTATTTTGTATTATTGATGTGTTTCATGTGAGAATGAATTTTCTGCATTAAAACTTTCCATAATAGGTACGTTTATATATTTCATAAATTGTTAGCTTTGTTTTTAATTTCTTTACAATATTCTCCTATTTACTTACTTTTCTTCTGTATACCTGTAGATACAGAGTACCTGCCGCAACAGATGCAATGCTTCTTTATGCCTATAAGTTATAAAAAGTGTACTTCATACGCATAGTAGTTTGGTTCAACCTATACTCTTCAAATATCAAATTTATTGCAATGAAATAAGGTAGAATTAGGTACTTTAGTGTGCTGTCCAGTGTACTTTCAACTGAAGCCGGTCGCATCTAGCTAGCGTCTGCCGCCCACGCGACGCTTTCGGAATTCGAAAGGCATTTGTCTCACCGGTACGTAGCCACGTGGAGCAGATGTCCCACCAAAATACAAATGCAAGACGCTATAGATGTTTAGTTTTTCATCTTCAGATTTGATCTTTAAGCAAACTGAACTAAGGTTCAATTTAAATAACGTTTTGCGCCCTTTCGCCTTGGAACTTCAAATATTTGTATTAAGTGAGATATATTTTCTGACACCGCATAATTATTTTCATAAAATTAATAAGACACGACAATCTTTGTCCAGAACTAAAATATTTAGAAATAAGTCTGTGAAAGTAAGATTTGTCTTAACCTTATCAATAAAACGACGTGAAAAGATGATATCGGAATCGCTAATTTATCTTATTGATCACAAGAATAATCACCAAAAACTTTAACTGACCGATTATCTCGGCCATTTGTCTGGTCTTTTGTTGGTGGACGTCGCTTCTTCGTCGTAAATAGCCTTCGGCATTCGCCCCTGTTATCTTTAGTGGACCTTCGCATCTGTTTGTCAGAGAGGAGACAAATGAGCCACCCGTGTAGCTACCTCGACGACTTAATGACAGCACTTGAGAGTGGAGGAATATATAAGGACTTCTGAGTAACTCTTGTTTTAAAGACAAACCTATATCGGTTTTGAGAAAAAACTGAATGTTATTGTTAAGAAGGCTGTCGTTTAATTTGTTTAAAAACCGTAGTAAAATGAGTAATTTATATATAACAAGTCCATTAATTACTAGAATTCCAAAAACTTGCTGCAGAGACTGCGTTTAAAAATAAACACCCTGCCTCTTGTGCAGTCGGGTGGCCAATGACACCTCGCCTTACAAAATCCGTCAAATCGTCTAGGTTGCACGCGGCGCTATCCAAAGAGCTCACCTACATACTCGAATAACATTACCATCCTTCTGGTGCTGTTATGAAGATAACAAAGACAAAGGTCATTAACATCCACAATAAAGCCTACTTAGTAAGCGCATATTATGTAGTTGCAGACCTTGACCTTTAGATCAGATGAAGATGATCACCGGGCGCCGTAATGATGCTCGCGTGCCCGACCCGTTCATTTATCATTGCAGTGTTTTTACTTGTTTTCCATGTCGACTCATGTCGCCTGTCGACAGGACTGTCGTCATTACAAACCAGCCCGTGTAGCGATCGCCGCCGTCAATAAATTGTGACCACCGCCGTTGGTGCGATTGTTCGGTTAACAGATTTTTATGGTCCGATTTGAATCCTCGGAGTTTTATTGTTTTGACGATGTTTGTTTGTTTGTTGGTGCATATCTGTGGGTTCGTCAA
Source organism: Ethmia dodecea (assembly GCA_963855545.1). Classification (NCBI taxonomy): domain Eukaryota; kingdom Metazoa; phylum Arthropoda; class Insecta; order Lepidoptera; family Depressariidae; genus Ethmia; species Ethmia dodecea. Next base: position 5,475,966 of record OY979448.1, read on the forward strand.
TAAACTGAATTTAATGTAGCAATTCGATATTGAATGCTACATTATAGAGAGTTTTACGCATGTTTTCAACTTATACAGAAAATAATATCCAATATTAGCAAAACTCAATCTTATTATTAACGCTAAAAAGTGAGACATCAGCATTAATTTTAGCAACTGCTCAAGTCATCGGCTTTATCTAATATTGATACATCAGATTCCGTATCATGTGCTCGTGCTAAATCCGCTTTTGAGCTTTTTTTGTACTTTAGTATTTATTTGTAATTCGATTAGCGCATGATTGAGAGTTATCATGACACAATTTGACATTGTATTTAGTCATTTTTGTATTTTTAGATAGTTTGCTCACAAAAGTTGAGGAATCGGAAAAACCTGTAATTGTTTTTTTTCTTTGTACCAGATTTGTTTTGCTGCGGTTGTTTAGAGGTCGGGTACAGACACAGAATTTTCCAAATAGATTATAATATAGGTAGGAACATACCTGCCTTAAAAAATATATATGCCTTAAAAACCAGATCAGTTCAAGTATTACAGATTTTAACAGATAGTATGACAATGTTACAGTAAAGATTTTTCTTGAACCTACGAATTCTCCACTTTATTCTATTGTAACAGAAAGGTAAACCTTGGTCGATAGGGCGTAGACATTAATTATTATAAAGCTTTATCTTACAAAGGTGTTAGAACTATTACGGTGTTGACTGTTTGTCCCGTGGCCATTGTAAATCAGGCTTCGATGGGAGACTTCCGAGTGTGATAACAAACACATAAATATGGCGACCGCCGGCTATTCTCCAAATTTACTGTCGCTAAGCCATTCTACCAATATTAGCTATTTTTCTCTTTGGTGATGTATAACGGAGTTATTATTGTAGACTCCAGAAAATTTCGCCTTCGTAATTACTTTAATAGATGGTGATAAATAGTTGTTAGACTGAGATCGATTTTGCATAAAAATAACACGGCTAAATACTTCAGACAATTCAATTTCTAAGTACTTATAAGTTTCCGGAATATCCCATAAACTGTAATAATACGAATCCTATCAAATCACCAGTGAAGTGAATTGTCTATTTTCTATAACGTCCCTAATAACACTAATAACATGTCCATTGCCGGTTGTTCCAGCGTTTTCCTCGTTGTAATGACCTCTCTAAACATCGATAATGTTGTTAAGCTTTGTTTCATTACCAGCATTATAGAATAATCACTTGTTGTTCGACCGTTGAAGACCACACAGGCTTGCATAATTGAGACATTCGACAAATACATATCATTACACCTAGTCTGACTATCATTATGCTTACTTTTACATTATCTCTGAGACTTTAATTTCGAAACTTCGACTCAGATGTAACTTAATTAAATGCAGTTTCGAAACGCGAGTTCAATTACATGATTTGATTAGAGCGTGCTCTTGTTTTAATGCACGTAATTATTATCTAGTCGCCGCGAGTGATGAAAACTAGTTTGGTCTGGATTGATATGTACATAACTAATGTACAGAATTCGGTTGCAACAATGAACTGTCGTTGGCCTCAAACCTTGGGAAAGGAGTAATTGGTGGTGAAGATTTTTCGCTATTTAAAAAACATTTACTATAAACCTGTAAAACTATTGTTTTCTCCACAGTCTTGTATGCTATATTGTTGATTTAATTTTAGATATGAGTTCCATGTAGTCATTTGTTCATGACTCACGGGATTAAATGATCATCATGTCCCATTTCCAGGGAAATATTCAAATGACGGCATCACCACTTTCTAAGAGATGACGGGTGCTGGGGCAACTCGAATCAATTATACAATTTGTGGGATTACTCATTGCAGTAATAACGTTCAGTTTTGAGTAGGTAATCCGTAGTGAGTTATGTGTCACTGGCGCCGGCTTTTGATGCCACCAATTAATTGCACATCCCACATGTTTATTAGCTGTCTACTCATTGTCAGGATGAGCTACCGAATGTGTTAGGTAAGCGTTTGTTTTTTGCTTCTTCGACCTATTGTTGCTAAATTATACTAATTCTACATCTCACGCAATTATTTTATGAAATTCAGATCATTTTAATCGAATATATGTTCAACATCCAAAGTTGTCCTTTCTTAATTCCATGGATATTTTATATAGTTGGACATAACTAGTTCCTCCAGCTCCCTTCCCGCAGCTCCAGTTTAGGAAGTCAAACTTTTACTTTCACTAGCTATTTCAAAAAGAGGGAGGTGTTGTATGTTCAATGTTGTGTCTGTCTGTGGCATCGTAGCTTCAAAACAGATGGACCGATATCAATGAAATTTCAAAACAGGCTTCAGTCGGATTCTTAGCTGTTTCATTGGAATAGGTCCAGGACATGTAGTACTTACTTTTCCATATTTTTTATTTGTTTAACATTGTGATAATAAGAACTTTTATCAGTATTTTATTGGAAGTTGAACTGGTGATATCGAATTGAGTGGCAACTTCATCATATTCTTCCTAAACAACAACATGATTACTCACCGTTGTTTCTCTTTTCAATCATCCTATTATTGGTCTGACAGCCCGTGTGGACCACAAAGTCGTTTGAGTTCTAGGAACTTTGCATAATCCGGACAATTGTCGGTTTGCAGCATAAAGCTTGTGATTCACCGCGCGTAATTGAGATAGTTTTTATGAGGACCGCGGTTTGATTCTGGTACTTGTAATGGTCCAGCTCTACGTGTGTGACTCACTCTTGTGGGAATATTATGGCTGTTTTCGGCATATGGTTTACAGGGTGATTAATACTCGTATTAAAATAGTTGTAAGTGTTGTTCGGAATTGTTTTATTATTAGTCACCAGAAAAAATTACTGCCGTTGTTGGCATAATATGTTTTTTGTATTTCAGTATAAAGTGACAGCTGTTTCAAAAGTTTCGACTCATTTTTTGTAACGTAATGTGCTTTTCATGTGTATATTTTGATACAAATTGCCAGGAATTCCTGCCGATTTTTAAAATTCTTTCTCCAATAGAAAACTAGAATATCCCTGAGTAACATAGGCTATATTTTATTCCCGTATTCAAACGAGAACGGGAACTACGCGGGTGAAACCGCGCAGAACCGCTATTATGTTTATAAAGGAGGTCGTAAACGCTTTACGTTTTCAGCTAAGTATCTTTTATTTAGCAGGTAAATAATATACATACATATGCTCACGCCTTTTTCCCGAAGGGATAGGCAAAGACAACATCCCGCCACCTGCTACGATCCTGGCATACCTCTCGCGCCTCATCCACATCCATCAATCGGTTCATACAAACTCGTCGGTTTAGGGTACTCTTTATCTGGCTTTTCTTCAATACATCGCCGATCTGATCGATGTAGGTACGCCTAGGTGCTCGTCGGTTTCGGATACTCTTTATCTGGCTTTTCTTCAATACATCGCCGATCTGATCGATGTAAGTACGCCTAGGTCGCCCTCTGATAATAATAATATTTTTTTCTGCTTTAATGATATTCATAGTACAATTTGTGCATATTGCTCGTTCTTTAAATTGTTATTGCTGTGTTTGCGTATGATTTTCTGAATGACGTCATAATAGCCGGGTATTCCACAGTAGTAGGTATTTATTTTTGTAATATTTGTAAAAACGTATTTTCCCATTCTAATATGTACTGCTGCTTTTACTTTTTATATCTTACGTAATAATATAATAAAGAGACTATTAATTCTTGGAAACTGCTTTTATATGTCCTTGTGAATGTCGAGTCCTTCGCTCTCGTATGTCTTAAAGAACTGTTATGTTATGACGCATCATTTCATGGGCCATTTCCCCCTCACTAAACTTTTCAGACTTGCCTGGGAGCACCGCAAGTTTCACAAAGCTATTGGATTTTATTTTATTGGTGACTTGTATTCATATTCTTTTTCCTTTTTTTATATGTAACTAATTTATTCTTGTTTTAAAAGTTCATGTTTTTATCTTCTGATTCGATCCGGCTTGAAGGACCACAATTTATGTGCGAGATGATGAGTGATATAATTAAAGTGATTATATAAAGTAGGTAAATGTATTTATTGTGAAATTATAGATTATTTTGAAGTACATACATATTAACGAAGATACGTAAAAACAAGAGAAGTCTTAGAAGAGCGCGATCAAAGACGAAAAAGTCTGTATGCAACAGGTTTGAATTAGAATATTTCAATTTAGGTAATCAATTGTAGAAACACTAACAATTTCCTAAGTAGTTTTACAAATACTAGAAAAAACTGCAATGTCTATGAATTCCTTTCACTTTACAAGCGGCTCCCATTTGAGCAAACACTCAATACTAAGTGCCATTAGCGAAAAATATTTGCATTTACTCGTTGAATAATAAAATACGTTGCGTGAACTCGTCTTTATTTTTACGTGTTCGACCGCAGACAGTTCTGAAGGTTCCGAGGCCATTCTCAAAGTTGATCCGCAAAACTTTCCCGACGTAAACATTTCTGATGGGCTGTCATGGCTTTTGTGCTGATTAAATGGTGATACTCACAAAATCACGTTGAAGCTGAGTTATGCGCAGCTTTTGGGAACGTTTTCACATGGTTTTATGTAGTCTCTTTTTTCTGTTTGAGTTTTGTTAAAACTTACGTTCATATTATCACTAGCTCCACGATGAATCAAAACATTTTAAGAAAACCCTCTGGCTTCAGAATTAATTCTGAGGCACGTGTAACAGCACCCCGTTCCGGCGATGGGCTCTCCATATGTCTCGTTTAGGGATCCGAAAAAAACTGTTGAGAATTAATGGTATACCTTCTGAGATAAAACGTAAGCGTTTTATTTTATATTAAATTTTTGGTCTCTTTTGTATGTGTAGGTATTATAAACTACTGTCATTAGAGTCAACATATTGAACAAATTGAAATTCTTTTCGTTCTCTTCTCTCTCTCTCTCTGTAACTTTTGTCCATGTGCAGTTTCTCCCCTCCGGGCGTTCCTGTTTCTAACCATACTCATTTACTCGTTCATCTGTTTTCATAATTACGAAATCGATGTGATTTCAGATTAAACGTTCTTTAAAATCAACACATATATTTTATCTGATTTATAAATCGTAACATGCAACGCTAACCCAAAATAGGTAGGTATAAACAGTGTCCATGCCATGTGTGACTATTTAAGTATTGGAGTTTACAACGTTTCAACTCTATCAATTAATACTTTTATATGAGCAGGATGATTATAAATTCAACCACAAATAGTGCGTTTGATATTTAAAGTGAGGTTATTGCAATTTTATTCGCTTGATTCTTAGATTTCAATTATCCATACCACTTGCATCACTTCAAACGGTTTTACGATAGGATGAAATCGTTAACTTTAATTTAACTAGGTTTACCTTAAGGCTTTACTTATTTCGCGTATGTAGGTTTTATGCGTAATTAATATACCCGTGTGACATTTCAAGTGTATTGCGTGTTTATTAGGTACGTTTTTGTTCAATTTGGGTGAAGTAATGCAAACAGTTTTGGCCTTATGGAAAATAATGATTATTAAAGTGAAGGTGTCAAATACTGTAAAAAAGGTTATTAAGGTCAACAGTTGTATGAAAATGTTCAATTTATCGTAAACACAAATAGGTATTTCTCGTATCATGACAAATACATTCCGAATTTCTTGATGCTTACAGAAGAACGATTTATGATGAATGAATGATTCCAATCATTAAGTCAAAAAGTACATAGGTATGAGATATAAATTTTTGAGGAGTTAATATTATAACTAGACTTAATAGAAGCCTAGATAATTATTTTTAGAATTTTGTCTGCCTAGACAGACGTCCATGTGTTTGTAAGCGCATCTCACGAAAATTACTTGACCAAATAGTATGCGGTTTTCACAGTTGTATTGATGTTGGTGTAACTTAAAATTTGGTGCATATTTCATCTTCATTCGCCCGCCGAAGCCTAGTTATCTATAACTACAAGGTGTTTTTTTTAACTGGGTTCACAATAAAACTCTCTTGACAAGATTCCCATTTCTTGAAGCAGAGCCCTTTAAATAATAATAAAACAGCCTATTAATATCCAGCACAACCATCCAGCCCGCTTATATCCGCGTTGTCTACTCCACAGATCAAATTGTCGTCACTTCGTCTCAACCCTGTAATATCGACATCACGCCCCGGGGCGCGCTACTAGTGGCGATAACTCGCGCGGTTCCTTTCTCGCCACAACCTTAATAGTATGTGTAGCGCCGCCTGACTGTTGGAGCTTTAGAGATGTGGCTATTGCTGTCGATAAATGGATCAACATTTGTCGACAGTTAAAACATATAGATCACCCAAGAATAAAACGAGGATGATATTTTGTATCCCTTATCCTACTCCTTATTTACACTTCTACACTAATATAATAAAGAGGAAAGGTTTATGTTACACTCTTTGGTGGACATTTCATGTATTTGTTTAATAAGCTTTTAATAAATAAAATGTAATATTTTTGTTTTCTAGTTTGTAACTAATAAACGTATTCCCACGGGAACGGGCACTACGTGGGTGAAACCGCGCGAGCAGCTAGTATTATAAATACGAAAGCAACTCTGTCCGTCAGTCTGTTTGTTACCTTTTCACGGCTTATCCGCTGAACTTATCTTAAAGTAAATAACTTTAGTATTGAGGTAGGACATATAGGCATCGAAAGCCGCAGGCAAAAGCTATTTTTTATAGCTGCATGCTTGAGTTTACTCATATTAATCAATAGATGTAGGCACTGAGAAAATCTTTTATTTTTTCAATAGTATATTTGCAAGCAATTTAAACAGAATTTTAACGAATACCCCAAAATAAAATCCAAAAACACAAAATTCAATACCGCATAAGATCGCGTGCGCATCTCCAATCGGTCCAATGACAGCAATGTATCATTGACTAATTACTTCCCGGCGGCATTCCGCCACCGTCCGTCGTGCAATTCGCACGCCGTAAACACTGCCTCCGCGACTCGTAAACGATCTTCGCCAACATAAATTATACTCCAACTATATTCCCTACTAAAACTTCATTACGTAAACGTTTATTGACTGAGCTATGAAATACTTCATCAACGTCTTCATTTTGCATGTTTAACTAGTTTTAACGAGCCGAATGACCTTTGCACCTCATAAATCTCTGGAATCGTCTTGCAGCAGGATCCTCTAAGGATGTTCCCTTGTAGTTAACCGGATATACTTACATGTATTTTATGTTATTTTGTCCACGTTTAACCTCTGGTCCTCTGGTGCCTGTTCCTACGCCCTGGATCTCATGGGAACCCTTAGCGTCTTTATCTCGCGTTGTATCAGAATGTCGCCCATTATCTCTGTTTCGACTTTCGGCGCTTGTTGGGTACCGACACGGCGACATGTACACTCCTACTATGATGGATGCGCGTGCGTCGCGTATGTGAGGTCCAGTGTTGGGGATGTTGTGAAAGTATGTGTCTGATTTTTGAGTGGTCATTGACACTGTCGTATCGTCGTCGGTGAAAATATTTCGTATTATGTATAATAGGTACATTAAAAAAGTACCACATTCAACCCTTTTCTGTTTTAGACGAAAATTTTATTAAGAATGATAAATAAAAAATCAGAACAATGTCATCGACCCATTGCTAAACATTTTTTTTGCGTGAACAGAAGGGAAACTAGTAAAAGTAATACACAAACTGACGTAGAAAAAGCAAAATAAATGTCATATTTGATTTGCAACAAAAATATGACACAGTTTATGCTCGCGCTATATAGAATATGTCGTCAAGCTTGTAATGATCTTGTAAATTTGACATTTTATGGGCTACAAAACTTTAAAGCTTATGTATTTTTTTAAGGAATTTATTGCTTATGGTCAGTTTAAAAATAACTTGTGTATGTTGTTCGGTATTCCGTTGGAGGGCAATATATTCCTCGTAATTCCGTTCAAGGGCTAGAGCACAGTAGGCGCAATATGACCGATCGTTGGTGGATACACCTTCGACTCTCGCTATATAACATATGATAGGTGGTATATGATATCCCATAAAACACCGATCCCGCGACCGGTCGCAGTCGCCTAGTGCGTTTCGGCCTTAAATATCGGGAGAGGAAATAATAATTGCAGCGATGCCTCCTGGTAGTTACATAAATTTCCCAGTAACACTACACAGGGGCAGTCGCGCCGCATGAAAAATACCCGGATTATAACTCGGGAGCGATCCACTGCACCGATAACGACGCTAGACATAAATTATTGTACAAACGCAAGACGCGGCTAATATTAAATAAGAAAGCATGTAATTCACGTTGGTTCGATCTGCCCGCCGCCGCCGCGTAATAAAATACACAATTTTGACAGATTTTAAATAATGACGTCCGTTTAAGCCAGGAAATGCTTAGAAAGTTTGATTCAGATAATCTAAAGTCGTTCAGTTCACTTTGACCTTGCATGTGCTATATTGGAATCTAATTGTGGATTTTATTGCTGCATTAAATATAACCACTCTAAAGAGTAAAAAAACCGACTTAAATCTTCAACTTATATGGTTTTCTCATGGATGCCGTTGTCGGAACTGGACGAAATTAAAATGGGACTAATCTGGAAGCACCAGCTTTCAAATAAAAAAAGAATCATCCAAATCGGTTGACCCAGTCGCAAGTTCTGAGGTAACAAACATAAAAAAAAAACTATTTGATAACCTCCCCCTTTTTGAAGTCGGTTAAAAAGCAGACTCACATTATCCAAACACCACAGTTATTTCACCAAATTCCCTAGTTGAAAGGTTATTTTAGTTCGTGACTAAATGCTATTTCTTTTAAAACTAATTTTCTGTAGAAAGTTATCCTTCCAACCAGAGTGCTTCCAAAATTGATCTGTCATATGCAATTAACTCGATTGATTTACTAGAAAATCAACCGATGATTAACATTTAAAATTGTCTATAATGAGAAGTAAGCACAAAATTAATTCTATGTGGTAGAATTACATGTTACACGGTATTCTATTTTGTACAGCGGGCATCGATGCATTGATTGGTTTGTAAGTATCATTTTGGAAAGTGGTCGGTCGTCACGCTACGCATCGCGGACGGGACGCGCTGTAATAAAATGTTTTTCTGCTCATAAAACTGTTGATTTTAGTGATGCTCCTTATTGAAAGGCTTTCATTGATATAATACTTATTAAGTATTTATATATATGCTGACGTACAAGATATCCCAACAAAATAAATATAAAAAGTATGATATTTTAAATATTCACAAAATTATTTTCCTTGTGTAAAAGACGTCAAGTGTTGAATGTTCTTAGAAATCTGATACAAACAAAGTAAGAATTTTGTGTAACTGACTGTTCAAAGTCCTTTGATAAATGGACTGCCATAAACATAATAATGTACGCTACCAGCGTCGATAAGAAATATTTTTGAATTTTGTGGAATCGTGACTTTATGCATAATTAAACTGTTTGCTCTTTGGCGCCACACGTCGCGGTTAGTTTCGTTTTGTCAACGTTATTGGAGTAAAAACGTCAAGAGTTCTATGAAGTTGTTTGCTGTGATTTGTTTGAGCACGAATACTTAGTTGTTTCACGGACAATTTTAATTTTAAAAACGTGACGCTTACATATTTTTCCTTATTAGCTAAAAGCTTAAAATAATAATATTCACATTAACTTTCTGAATGTCTGTGGCAAATTAATATTCGAACTCGTTGCTACCGTTTGTGATTATAATTTTCGTCAAAAAGTTGCTCCGATTTGAATAACTTACGAGATGGCATTTAAGTAAAGAACTCATTTGAACCGTTTTACATGTTAATGCGGATGATAGGCTGAATTGTAAATTTTGTTTGGATGCAACTGGTTGCGCCGTCGTCGCCAACCGGCGCTCGAGGGGAAACTTGGGCGTAATTAGAAAATGACGGTGCTTAGTAAAGAATTTTAAACAGTTGCAATTTTCTATAACAAGACATTATTATCGCAACCGCAACCCCTGTAAAACACGATGAATTTAATGGCTAAAGACGACATCCCCTCTATAGAAAATGCCGACCAAAATGAACAAACTGATTCATTAGACCACCCCCGCAAGTTATTTTAGAAAACATTCCAATAGTGTAGTGCCAGGGATGCCGGCGCTCCCTCACAGCAAATATTAAATAAAAGGCATTTGTTATTATGAAAACAAACATATTTCACCAAATTGGCAGAATGCAGCCCGCCTGTCGATAGAAACGCCTTGTAATTCCAAAACGCCCACAGATCATGCGGTTTTAGGTGTAAAAAAATCGATTAAAGTATGGCGACACGCTGCGATCGATACATGATAATATTTCATCTCGCCCCAGACAGATGCAGTAGATTTCGGATTTCGTGAAATTCAATTAAATGTTTATAGCAGAATAACTGTTGCGACGTATCATTTTACATCGACACCATATTTTTTATAGATTTAAGTTTATAATGTTAGGAAGTGTCTATAAAGTGGTGGAATGTGGTAAAGTTACATCGCTAATGTTATTGTTAATTTCACGGTAATGCCCGTCCGTGAATAGGGTTATTAAGTTTCAACGAGATGCCATAAAACTTTCAGGTTTAAGACGTTACGTAGCATAGTTGCTGGGCAAACGACGTGTATGGTGATTTTAATTTGCTTTGTTTGTTTTCAGATTTATGGACACTGTTGACGAGTTCCTGGGAAAAGACTGCGGTGAGTCAAATTTTGGTTTGTACAATGTGTTAGCACATTTGATTACTTTGGGCCGTGGCTAATGACGGCGCTTGTGTGCGGAGTTATATCGGTGTTGCGGTTTTCTCTCCAGTTGCCGTACTAGTAAAGAGAGCCCGCCGCCTCCGTTTGTCGAGCTCAGGTGAGATCTGTTCATACACTACAAAATCTAAACATCAAGTTTCTACTATCGAATGTACGGTTAGAAAATTGTGTATGTGTGGTTCGAGATGAGGAGCACTGTAAACGTGCATGTAGGTTAAATTCATGAGTCGTCGGAAGTGTTAGAACCGATTTGCGTGGGTGAGAGGTTGCGGTGAGGTGTTAATGCACGCCCATTGCCTAATTGTATTACTTTACGAGACCACCATAAAGGGTATCGTTGAACGAAGTCTTTATAGTCACTAATCGTTATTCTATTGTGCGTCTTCACAAATAAATATGGCCTTATGTGTCAGGCAGGCGCCGTGAGTGCGGCAATGAAATTTGAACAACGTCGCATTATGCAATTCTCTATTGGGAATGAAGACATCAATATCGCTTGTTACGTGAAGAAACATGTATATCAAAGAGCATTGAATTAGAGCTTTTTACTTATTCTGTTGCGTCTTAATTTGCAGTGCCGGCCCCTTACGTCGAAACGTCCATGAAATCGTAATGGCCTTATCAATGACGTTGGACACAACATACGATTTCAATTAAAGACCGCTTCGATTTTAACGAGGAATGTATAACGCGTACACTGTTTGGAGATCTGTATATGCCTCCCGAAATCTACCTCTTACGTCTTTAACAGTACTTAGTAAGAGCGGTGGGGGAGGTCTGTTAGAACTGGTGCATCAATAACTCATAGCAGTCAAAACTAGTAGGTTCGGTCCGCATGTCCGAGTTTATCGGCAGCTACACTTTTAATTACAGTGACACAAATCGTAGTTATCGTCGAACTTCTCACGGTGCCGGACTCAATATTCCGAATGTTCATTAAGTTCTAATTACGAATGGGCGCCCTTGTTTGTCTTGATCACCAAAACTAGCTTTTATTAGATTACGTGGGTAGTTTCAATTAATTGTAAGCAACTAAGCTTGCTAGTATCTGTCGGCGTTTTCATTGGTAATAGCCGGTTATCGGTGTCGCTGAGTAGATTGAGTGAGATGTATATTATACGCGACTGGTTTGTTATAGTTAGCGCCGGAATCGAGGGCGTCTGAAGCCGTTCTCGGTGGTTCGTATTAATTAACTGTCGTGTTATTGCTTTTATGAGTTCTAAACTATGTATTTTCTTCTTGACCTACAATTTTGTCTCAATTTAAATTATTCGCTAAATTTATGTCCTTCCTGAGATCATGGAATTATAGGTGCCTTGGGTGTACCCTCCATTCATACATCACAATTTTGATCTGTACTGTGTTATCGAGTTGATGTTGAAATTTTTATTATTTTCTGGGCCCCATATGATTATTCTGTTAACAACAAAATTCCATTTATTTTTATTAAACTATAAAAAAGTCTAACGGTGTAAACATCTTTAAAGGCGTCGGTATTACAAATAAACGGCGCAGCGGCGGCACCGTGCAGTAATGCGACGATATTCATATTTTACTTGCTATCGGACGCGAATCGCGCCCGTGTCCTGATTTACACGATATCGCGGGGACGCTACCGCACGCTACCGTTTGTGCCGACTACGGTGGTCTCAATGATTCCTCTGTTATGTTATTTGTTGGACAAATTCCTTAGAATTTCTTGTTTGTGTACTTCTCAATATAAACTATTTTGAATAGGTTTCAATATTTGGTATCTTATAACAAAAGGCAGCCTGCATCTTTGACTAATATAGTTTATTTAATCTAAATGTAACTTTGATCATTCTATTTTCACACTTTTTATGATTCAAAATTTTATTGCTCTCATATTGACAGATATTATTGCATTAATATTAATTTCAGTTTAGAGCAGTGACAGCCCTTACGGTTAAAGAGCCGGCCAAAAATCAGTGAGGCTCGGGTTCGAATCCTGGCATGTATCAATGAGTTTTTCAAAAACTTACGTACATATTTATCACTAGCTCGACGGTGAAGGAAAACATCGTGAGGAAACCCGCAGGTCTCAGAATTAATTCTGAGACATGTATAAATAGACCCGGTCCGTCGATGGGCTCACCACCTATCACGTTTATGTATCTCGTGAAATGTGGGTATATCCAGTAATGGAATACCTCTGCATACGCCCTCGGGGATGAAAGGCGTGAGTTTTTTTTTAATAATATTAATTTCATAACTGACATTAAATTTATTGCATATCGATTATAAATATTTGAGGTTGAGATATTTGACGTCGGCTCGCGGAATATGTCACATCATGGCGGTGGACGATTGATAGATGAATTAGGTTCCCGTTACAGACGGATGACTTGCCACTTGATATCTTATTGGTATTTCATAATCAATAACCTCTCAAAATAGTTTTTGGTCTTTCTAAGTGCATTTAGATTATTGTGAAATCCACAATGTACCTTTTAATTGCATTAAACCCATCAAAATAATGATTTCGTAGCTTTGTATGAGTTCGTTCCAAAGCTTCCGAACTTTGGAATATATCGCTTTCAGAACAGTTTTCTAGCTCGAGACGTTGGATAGTTGCAGACAAAGTTGCACTTTAGTTATAGTTGCAGTGTGCGTGACAAATGTTGCTGAGATTTCGTTCACTTGTCTGTTCTTGAAGTGATAACAAAGTTTGGGAAATTCTTCGACATATAACTTCTATTGCGAGAAATATTCGCTTTATGATACTCATACAGGATAGGTACAAATGTAGATGTTTATTCCGTTATATAGACAAGTCAATGAACTAAAATTCACATTTCAGAGGTGTTGTCAAGCCATAACACTTAACGTTCGTAGTATTTTTGTTTTGCATAGCAATTTTGTTTGTTCCTCGCAGTTGCAAAACATGTTAATTTTACGTCGATGTGGTTCTTAACATAGGTATTTTTTTATGTAGTGATTATCGGCTTTTTTAAGGCGTTTACATGTTTCCTAGGCAATTTTAAAACTTATTTTAGTTCTTTTTATAGTATTTAGAACATACTTAATGTTCTCTTCGTAGACTCTTTTAAAGTTATCATTTATTGTATCGTTATTCGTCGTGAGCCTAAAAAACGCTAAATAAACGAAACGAAAAATTTGAATCAATGCCAAGTGCCAATGATGCTGGCAATAAAAATTGTCACAACACTATCATTAGCAATATCACATTCCGTCAAAGGAACTAACTTTGTTGAGACATCACAGTCACATGAATGCGTGTGGTAAAATCCTAATAAGCCGATTACGATGTAAGCGGGTCGCGCGTAGGCGAGGCTGGTATCGATATCGAGTTGGGTCGACACAATGCATCGATTGTCGACAATCGATACGCAGCGAGATGCGCACACCCATACGTCCACTATGATGCGACAAGAATGTATTGAATGCAACTTCTGACATAGAGTTTGCAAACACCTAATGTAACTTGAGTATATTGTGGATAAATGCATGGTTTTTAGGGCTTTGTAACAAACTGGTAAAAAAGAAACCCTTATAGTGCTGCTCTGTGTCTATTTGTCTGTCACATCTTCTTACCTTATTAAGTTTAGATAAATGCAGATTTAATAATTCATAAAATAATTTTGTTTTCGGTTTTTTATGAAAAATGTTTGTCGAAATTTTATTATAGTATCATTATGAAGGAGTTTCATTTGCATATAACAATATTTTCATTTGTTTTGTGCTGCAAAGTGCAAACTCAATGCGAAAAATTTAACTTGATTACGTACGGGACTATTTTATGTCTTGAGTCATAGCTGTATGTCAACAAAGCTGTTAATTTAGGTACGCATGAAATTAATCCCTTGGAGTTTACTTAAAAAATTAGTTGTCCGAGTGTTAGAATAGGATTGACGTCAATGAGATAAACGTCAATAAATATTCTAGAAAATAAACGTATTTTGTATATAAACGTTTTACGTCTCTTTATTGTTGTATAATGTTTTTATCTGACGCTAGTATATTCGGGGCGCCAATTCTAAATGTTGGTAAATCTATCGCGGGGCCTACTATTACGCAATAATGAGATTCATCACAAATATCGTTATTATAATTGTGGTACGCCCCCTTTTGATACCTTTTGTCTGTTTGTTCGAGCCAGTCTGCTGAGTTACCAGTGTTATGTTTATTTTCAATCGAGTTTATTACAAGTTTTATTCTTAATGCACCGCGCCGCTTTCTATGCTAAGTGACATACAAGTGGTAATAGGTTAGCTTATTGTATTATAATATTATATTTGTAAATTCAAAGTCCATGGAACATGAAACACTTATCCGAACTTAAAGCAAAATTAGTCTTCATAAATATTCGAAATTAGCATATGTCAGTGTTAAGGCGGTTTCTTGTTGCAATTAAGATTATTGTTTATTTCTGTAATTGAAAACGGACTTGTGCGTTAATTAAGTTGCTGGCGAAAGCCTCTTGATGGATTGTTGTTCCACGACTGTTCTTTTTACTTTTTTTCAGAGTCGAGCCGAGTTGGCATGCATATGCATGTGTAATGCCTCAAATGCATTACCTCTTGGCGCCGTGGGAATTTCTCATCGGCAATATTTTTGTTTACTCTATTTTTGTCTCGTGCTAGGAGATTGAGGTGTCAATTTTGCCTGTTTTGTAATGTTTTTTTCCTTAACGGAATTAATTTGAGATGATTATCTATTTATGTTTGTTTATTGATTTTTGGTCATCCTGGCGAGGGCACATAGCTATGAGTTAGCAGAAATGGAATACCTCTGCTTGCCCCCTCGTGGATAATAGGCGTCAAATTATTTACTTTATTTCTTTTCGCTGTAAGTGCCATTTCTTTTTTGAAGTTTATCTTGGAATATTTTTTAAAACGCTGTGAAAATTTAAGAATGACTTGTCTGTATGGTATCTTTCTTGCTACTTCAAAGGTCTTCCGGAGGAAGTGTCAAACCGCGGCCACGGCTTCCTTTTACCCCTCTCGCCCCCGCCCCTTCCCTTCCGACGAAGGGGTGCGAAGGAGGCGGTTCAACGACCCCCGTCGATGTTTGCGGTGCGATTTAGAAGACGCAAAGTACGCAAACATAGGTTTTGGTTTATTTTTCCCGCACCGTCTTTAGCGGCGATATCGCACTCTTTGTCTTTTAATTTCTCCGTCTTCTCGTTTTCGTTGTAGATAGTTTTGTGGATTCTTGCAATATGTGCTGCAGAGTTTTTAATCCCCGGCGTGAAAGGGATGTTATTTGCAACAACGATTTTAGAATAACCAGCTTTGCAATGACATAATCTGAACCTTGTGTTTTCATTGTTGCAACGTTAGTGATTAATTAAACTTGGAGAGTATTAAATTTTTATGCGGTCTTATCAGATTGATAAAGGTAATGTTTTTTTTATATACAAATGAAATGGCCAAAAAATCGAATCCACGGTTATATTCGATTATCTGTTACTGTTGCCCCCGACTCCATCCGCGGGTACTTCGGCATGACATCCCTTAGAAACTATGTGTTTTTACAGGATGAAAAGTAGCCTAAATCCTTCCTCAAAATGTTAACTATCGTCCCGCCAAATTTTATCAAGATTGGTATATCATCGGTAAAGGCAGACACGAGCTACTTTCGAATTTATTATACTAGCTTATGCCCGCGATTTGGTCCGCGTTCCGGGATACGAGAATATGTTATTTTTATGCATAAGCTATATACTTACAGTAAAGTTATATCAAAATTTGTTCAGTGACTGAATTTAGGAAGGTGTAATCGCATAAAGTCAAATCCTGCATTCAGACGCCTAACTAGATTTCTAAATTCAGACACTGAATTCAGCCAAGTGTAATAAGGCTTTTAGGCTTTCATTGGTCTGTTGCTACAAGTGAAATGCTTTTCAGACTTCCTGATCGGGGTGCACTGCACGCATGGGCTGAACCGCACCGGGTATATGGTCTGCCGGTACATGCGAGATCGCCTCGGCGTGTCGGCCAAAGACGCCATCAAGAGTGAGTATATTCCTTTATGTAATTTCTGCACCTGAATTTTCAGGGTATTTTTGATGTGTTTACGCGCCATGGAAATCGTTAAGCGATGTCAGATATCCTTGGGTGGCTTGAAAAATTCTCAAAGTTATTTGGTCAGTAGCCTAACAGCATCTCGCAATCCGCGGTTGGCTCGCGTGGGAGATAATGGCCCATACTTCCTCATATGTGAGGAAAGTCCCGAAGCTTAGCAATGGGCTGTTACGGGTTGATTATGATGATGATTTTCAGGGATCCGTAGAAAAATAGCAAAAAAAACTGAACTATTTTAATCGGGCTCTAAAGTCGCGTTTTCACAGAACGAGCGCGCTCGGACTGATTCATATCCGATGTATACTCGGACGCTACACGTGTCATGTAAAGACTTGATTCGAGTGCCGTGAAAACGTTATAGGTAAGTATAGTTGCGCTTGTAAGGACCTCAAAAGGAGACGTAGAATTCGTAGAAAGGAAACATGTACTTATTGTCACTAGGTCTTTCTATCTACAATAAAGGAATATTGTTACAGAATTCGAAAAAGCTCGTGGATATCAGATCGAAAGAGAAAACTACGTAGCAGACCTACTAGGAAAGCAGCCACCGCCTCCAGACGTAGGAATGACACGGAATTAAAACCTATACGCAATAATGACAAAATGACATATCAATCTCCTCTCAACGGGTATGAAGAAAACAGAAGTAATGGTGATCGATTCCGTAGTAGTAGGAGAAGGACCAATAATGATAGCACCTGGTGGAGGAGAGAGTGTCAAGGCGGAAGTGGAAGTGGAACGAGTAACAGAAGCAACAATAGAGACAGGACTGACTCCAGTAGCTCATACGACTATAAATATGATTATTGACATTTAATAATAATAATAATAACTCTTATAAGAATAGCAAACCTGGTGTATTGATGAATTTTGAAATACCGTTTGTGTAACTATTTATTTACAAATACTTTTTAAAAGTTTATTAAGTAGGTACATAATAATGAACAACGTTTTATTTTTTAAACCCCCTTTTTTACATTTGAAAGCAGAGATGAATTAAAAGGACACGTATTTTCTCTTTACTTATATTTTTAGATTTTATACTTTTAAAATTCAATGCTGACTTACTTGACATTGGCAAAATGCAAAAAGAAGTGTTAAAACAGAATGCTGCAAGGACTATGAAATCGCATTCTTGACTATTAAACAATGAATTATCATTTAATGTATAGAAACGTAATATATATACAAAGTATATTATTATTTGCATGTTGACTAAACTTGTTTGAGCTTTAATTATATTAACGTTTTATTTATTTATTAATGACACCCAAAATAGACATTGATAAAAATGCACTGTATACTATTCTACAGTTTACAGCTAAGACCTAATCGCAGTCCTTACATGTGTTTACAGATGCAACATCATTACTATATGTAATACGAGATAAATTTGTAGAGTCTCAAATGTTACAAAAAGATAAAGAAATATAGTTAAAAATATTTTGTAAAGGTTACCATTTTTAGAAATAATTGAGTGCTGGTCGTTGTTTAGATCTGTTTATTGAAAATTGTCGGTACTTATTTGTTACCAGATACACATTAATTCAGCGTATTTTTCTGTAGAATAAACTGTTGTTTGCCTTGATATTGATAAATATTTTTTCCCGCATGTTATATATATGCCAAATCAGAATATTGCGCTAAACAAACGAAAAGTGCAGAAAAGGATATATAATATATGCGTTCACTATACTTTATGATTAGGTACTTTATTTGCAGTAGACAATGTATATAAACAAATGTATATTGATTTACTTACAAGTTACCCACACACAATTTTGTTTTAGTTAGAGGAAGATTTACTAAACAACAAGTTAATGGGGCTAAAGAAGATCTTCCAGAAGAGATAATATATCCATCTGCTGTTGGAAGTACATCAAAGTTTTCGGAAATTAAGTGCCAGTGTAATGGTTACACTCCACTGTACTGAATATATTTTGTAAGTTTTCTCTTTGTATACGAGGCATCCCACGCCCATGCCACACGAAGGGAAATTTACTTACCTACATTAAATATTGAACATAGGATATTTTACTGAAAAAGGACATCATTTTGTTTCCAATAGTAAGTAGAACTGCATCCACAGACGCTACATGTGAAAAAAAAACATGTATTATGTACGGTCGGAAGGGTTATTTTTTCCTAAATAACATAGCATCTTAAATGAAAGGAATATCATGAAATCAACAGTCTCGACTGTATTAAAATGGGCAAAAGAAAACTAATTCCGAAATTCTATAAAGTTGTCAAAATGGAAAAAATAGCATTTAAATATTTAAAAGTCCGTCCTTCGTGCTCAGTGGCCAACCGCACCGATCCCAAGATACTTTATCGTAGGGCTGAGCTCGAAGGCGGGTTGGCGAATCCACCAAACATAAACACACACACACATACACCTTACACACTCAAACATACTCATAAACACATTATTATTCAAACTGTCTTAGATACTATATAAAAATAAGCACAAACAACAAAACAAAAACATATTATTTATAATTACGAGGAAATCTGTAATTAGCCTTACTTACTTTACTATAATATTTTGTAACTATACAATTGATGTACGCCGTTGATTTCCCTAATAAATGAAAAATGAAAATGAAAGTCGGCATAAAAAGCACAAAAGTCAATGAAAAGTCGGCGTATCGCTAAAAAAAGTAGACAAAATGGAAAAGTCGGCAAAAAGGTATGGACCATACTCCAGTCAACTACCCTATTCTGTAATTTTTTTATAGTGTTAAAACACCCATCTCCAAATAGTTACAAAATATTAGTACAATTTCAAAAATGAAATGTTGTTCAATTTATAGGCGCCAGCAAAGTAAATGATTTTAGGTACTTTTGTTCGGTGTAATTTATATTTAAAAACTGTATATGGCATAATATGAAAATAAGCAAACTTGTTTTTGTATAAATAATTGGCTGAAAGCTTTTCTAGTGCATAATAAAATTCTAAAACATAATTTTGTATCTGATGCCAAGTATTTTTATTTTATTTCATTAAATTTATTTTAAATCTATAAAACTGTTTTATTTATACCAATTCTTTATACACTAGAAACTTACCTGCAATTTGCGTTTGAAGGGCAGATCATCAACAGCATTTAGATGAGTGAGAGATTGAGCCATGAGAACAAGTCTAATTATGGTGAAATTGGTAGCTCACGTAGAGTGCACCTCGCACGTGCTCGCTGGTATCGAGATGAACTATACTGGAGATTGAGCGCCTATGACATTTGATGGCTCCTTTCTGATGCTGGCATTCCATAAAAAAATAAGGGAGAAGAAAATCTTGAAACTAGTTATAGGCCAAAGAAAACGATTGTATGTTTTATTGTGTCTCATCATCATCAACCCGTAACAGCTCAGTGCTGAACTAAGGGTATTTTCTGATACTGCGTAAGAATAGGCCATAATGTTTAAAGCGAGCCCACCGCGTAATGGTGTTAGACTAGTTGCCACCAGTCAGATTTTTTAGGCAACCCAAGGTTGTCTGACATGGCATAACTCCATTGTACAAACACAACGTAAACCTGGACCAACGGTTAATTGTGTCAATCGTTTTTTCAAGACGAGCTAGCAACGGTGTCACACATACTAAGGGCTCAGCAGTAATCTGACTATGTAATATGACGCCCCGAATGGAGAGGTCTTGTTCAGAGGCGGGTTTGCGAGTTCGAGGAGCGTCGTAGATCTGCCCTCGACTTGAAACGCGATCAAGTGAAAGCCCGACCACCTGGGGCAACACAGTATACGTACGTGAATGGTACCCTCACGTGTCCACATTGCTCGAGGGTCTTCACTAAGAAGATTGGCTACGTTAGCCACATCAGGGCGCATGAGCGCCGACTCATTGACCGGGGTCGACAGCGGTCGCCTTAGCCGAAACCGGCTGGAACCGATCATCATCATCATCAATATGACTATGTATAATATGACCTGTCTCCCCGTTACTAAAAGTTAAACTACAGAATATAACAATTAAGTACAGGGAATATGGATTTTATCGAAACTCATGTAAATTCCAGTAATACTAAACAAAGTTGTTATTCTGATAAAATCTACTTATCACAACATAAATTGTGAATGTCACGTGCAATAAAGGTGGTCGCTCCACCTGTGATGAGACAAGTGAAGATATGTTTACGAAATACCTCGTGGAAAAATCCGGGCTACTTATTTTTGGATAGGTAATTGTACAGTTTTACTACTGTTCCGTGGAGATCTCTTTAAAATGAACGTTATTATATTAAATGTTAGCCATTATCGTTGAGATCCATAAACTTTATATTGCTATTGTAGGCATCATTACGTTCAGGTATTTTGATTAGCGATTTCTCGAAGTCAAAGTTAGAAACAGTATTTTAAAATGGTTTAGAAAACCAAACTCTGGACTCACATAAAAACACAATGGATATTTTTGAAGACTAAGTATAACTTGAGAGAAAATTAAGTAGTAAGAGTAGCTATAGTGAGATAAACATCTCGACTAGACTGTCTGTTTACTGCAAATAAATCAGAGCACAGATGAGGATTTGTAGGTAAGTATAAAGTTCAGAGAGAGCGTCCCATTTCTATCCCTAACTAAGTTTATGTAACACAGCTCTGACTTACGCATGGCATGTCTGGTAGCGACCTCATACTAACTTTACGGTTGTACCTAACGTTCCTAGGTAAATTTCCGGGACATAGCAATGCATAACTCGAGGTTGTATTTGATTTATCTGTTGTCAATATACGGTAACTTTCTCGAGTCGTCAGTTGTTCGCGTTTATTGCTCTATTGTTTGCCTCCAGGGCGTAGATTATGTGTACTTCATGTAATTTACTTGTAACCACTGCGCATTGTGTATCCGTTTCTAACGTTAGTGTCATAATGAATTGCAATATATTAGTGTGCGGTGTGACCCCCATCAATGATTTTACGTGAAGTATTGTCGTCAAGGAAGTTAGGTTTTATAGTAGAGAATAAACACTACAAGAAATGTGACAAAACAGTCAATTGAAGTAAGAGCACACTTCACAAATATTGTTTCTCCGTTAAATGCAAAGCATTTGAATCTCAAATTCTCAGTTTCTCTATGAGTTCTTAACAGGTGCCTGAATATTTATGGTAGGTAGTTACTTACATAGATTTGTCAGTTTGCCTGTTTCTTTAGTTAATTAGTTTTTCATGTTAGTCTCCGAGAAATGAAGAACAAAGACAACTACCGCTTATTATCTGGCATAAAAGGGACGTAAATTAGCTCCACTCTGTTACGTCCTATAAAAATTAAACATCTTAACTGGCGTTATCTCATATTTTTGTTTCGAATCTTAACTACCTGGCTTCCGTCAGTATATCTCCTGGTCCTTGAGTGACGTGGATGACTATTTAATTTATGTTCATTACTTTGAGTCGTTTCGTTTTAACGCGCTCGTTTATTTGGTGACAGTTTGGGCGCCATTTTGATGGTTATCGGTTTGTTGCCGCGTGAACACTGCATGTCGGCACTTACATTGATTTTGTGATCTGTGAAATTGATAAAATCTAAAATGTTGTTACAATATTCTTATTCGTAGATGAGACGTAAAACGTAGAAACTGTACTTTTTTTGTTGAAACAAACCTTGTTATGGAAATCACGTAGGTAAACACTATCTACTTCCCTACCAAAGACAACAATGTTTCCATTTTTATTTTAATAAAATATAGAATTTAATCAAAGCCTATATCTTTCTCATCCATTCAACTTTGATAATTAAAGTAGCAGGAACAATATATAGGGACATTACTCTTGCGATCCTATTATCGGGTCGATAATTCAATCTGGGCCGATATTGTCTGCGCGCCTTGGGGCCACAGCCGCCGCTTCTGAGGTAGGGTTTTATATGAAACACCATTACAAGATTGTATAAAATGTATTCTGGATATAGAATTACTGTCTCTGTGAGACAATACCTACTTAGATGTGTATCTGTTTGGGAGAGTTTATAAAGACCATTGTAATTTTAAGGCATCAAACTATAGTGTAGAAATTGATAATTTTTATATATTTTTTAAATATTTTTGAGAATATCTCGGTTGAATAAATTTTATAAAAATAAGGTACACGATGTAGTGTTTTAGAAGTTTTAGTATTTTACATTAAGATAAAGTAATAAAGAAGTAAAAAATATAAATCGATTCTGATTTAACTTTATAGTCTATGACGAATAAAGCGATCAATAAACTCGATCGATTAAAGGTACCTACAGACGAATAATAATATAAGCTTCGATTTATGGAATTAAAGGTTTCGCCCTACGGATATCGATACCTGATATTTGACACAGGATTATATTTTAATTACAACCCGGTAAAAAATTAGTAGTAACGGTTATATTGATATATTAATCTTGATTATGGGTTAGAAAGTAGGTAAACTTCCAGTAACGTAGTTTTATTACGAGAACTTACCTACTGTTGTACTTTTTCCATATGTGTTGACTCTGCACTTGTCGAAAACGCTGACAAAATGTACAGTAAAATGTAAGTTCAGGAATTTTCAGACTTCAGGATCTTAAGAAAGCAGTCACTTTTCCATTACCCGGATGAAGCATGAGAAAAAAAAAGAAACTCACGCCTTTTATCCCCGAGGGGATAGGCAGAGGTATTCCATTTCTTGAAATACCCACATTTCACGATAATATTCGACCCCTAAACGTGATAGGTGGTGAGCCCATCCCCGGACCGGGTCTGTTACACATGCCTCAGAATTAATTCTGAGACCTGCGGGTTTCCTCACGATGTTTTCCTTCACCGTCGAGCTAGTGATGAATGTGTATAGGGAATCCAATCCGGCAAACGCGGGATCCCGCACCTTTTTTGCGGGACAAAAAATGCGGGATTATTCGTGCGGGATCCCGCACGTTTGCGGGATTGAAAAAAAAGAGCTTAGACGACGTTCTGATTAGATTTAAGCCACAGTACAGAACAGAATAAGTGATTTAACAACTTTCCCATGGAGCTCGTGCGTGACTTTAGCATTTGAATGGAAATTACGTTTAGTTTTTAATTTACAAAAAAATATATTGAAAATAAAAAAATATGTACCTATATAAGTAAACTTTTTTCATGCCTCTCTATCTAATAAATATGTTCAATTGTCAATAAAAAAAACTAAAAGATAAAAGGTTTAAATAGTAGATTGTGTCATAAGGGCGCAAAACGATATTTTTACGGCGAGGGCGTTTTTTTAAATCACGAACATAGTGAATGATTCTTCGTTCGGGATTCTAATGTAGAATCATGAACGAAATGAGGAGTTTAGAGTACATAGCCCAAGGTAAAAATAATTTTGCGACCGAATGATACACTCTGCTTTTCATACCTCTATGAGAAAAATTATTGATGGCATTGTTTGCTTCTTCTTTTTGGTGTTTAACTATCACTGCAGTCACTGCTACTTGCATTCATCTTAAAATATAAAATACACAAACAATTCGATGTTGGAATTCGAAAATTTGGCGAAAAATAAAATGTGAATTGTGAAAAATAGCTACGAAAGCGCGCATTGCCACATAAATTTTTCTAACAGTGTGGCACGACCATAGAAGACCATTCAGCCTTGTCAACCTAATGCGGCCTAAAAATTGTACTGAAATTTTGTTATACAAATGTTTGATGTAAACTACAGTGGCGCCTCTTTTAGATGCAAAACTTATTTTGCTAATCTCTTTGGCTAAGAATATTGAAGAATATTTTTAAATCCAAATTCAAAGCACTTTTATTGGCACTTCATAAAATCCTATCGGAAAAGAATGATTTTGCTCCCTCTTTTTGAGGACCAAAACGTCACTTTTCGAATAGATGGTAGGAAAATTCTATTAAGTACCTATATCGTACTTTAAAAGTATCTGATTATTTTTACCTTTAAAGCATAATTGAATTCAATTGTATTATTAATAATAGTGATAATAAACATAAAAATTTACTTGTCTTTTTTCAATTATTTTTAAATAACTACTGAAAACAAAAGAATATTTAGAAAAATCTCAATCCCGCAAATCCCGCGGGATCCGCGGGGTTGATGACCTCAATCCCGCAGGCCTGCGGGCTCGCGATTTTGATGCGGGATTGGATTGCCTAAATGTGTACGTAAGTTTTGAAATACTCATTGGTACATGCCAGGTTTGAACCCGAGCCTCGTTGATTCATTATCATTAGGAGAGGGCTCTTTAAGCGTAAGGCTATAGGTATCACTGCATGAGGAATGATGCATTATTTTGTGGTTTTAATTTTATTGAAGCCGGTTTTTACTGATTTTTGCAATCTCTATATGCTGAATGTCAAGTTTTGTTTCTTACTTAAACCCTAGCGCGACTATCTTGCATCAGATATATAATTCCAACCAACTCTGAAATAATCCTTTCTAAAATACAAACTTCATTTTATGAAGGTTAATAGTCATAAGACCGTCAATTAAAATGGTGAACTATATTTTCTAAAATTGATCTATTGATTGGTTTAATTACAAACTGCTGTTAATTTCAGTCGTTTATGCAAGTATTCTGTTACACCGCGTTGTTAAACTTAACTTTGCTCAGAACAAAAACACTAATTATACACAGAACACTTCAATGGATTCCGCACGTATATGTTAATAAATACACTAATTAATAACCGTAACCCCGTCGTTTATTTAGCACTTCACCGTATTTATTGATGGAACAAGACCTTCTGGCTTGAGGTCTTGAGGGTTGAGGACACATTCTTGGAATGTCGTAAACAAAGAAATAGTACCTACATTGCGTTGAATTGAGGAAAATGTTTGTAGGTTAATTGGTAAGTATCCAATGACACATCTATGAAGATTTGAGGTGATGCCACCGTAAATTAGTTATTGAATAGGTATCTTTATCAAAAAAAAACCTATTATAGCTATACATTCTATTATTGATATTATTCAAAACTAGTAGTCCGCGCAGACGTTGTCCTGCCATAGACAACAGTATTCGAACCACCTATCGGGTCTAAGAGTAGATAAAAATAAGAGGTGCTGACAATGGGCAATACTTTATTTGAAGCACAAAAAAGTATGAACTATAAGTAGGTACGTTATGCATTTAAAACTTTAATTTGTTATAATTAAACAAGGATACTATAGGCTTTGGAAGAATACGCTTTGGAATAGGTGATTCTGCTTTATGGTATTTCTGGTTCCCAATGATTTTTATCGGAACATGGAATAATATCGATAGCTGGACAGGAAGCGATTTATTAAAGTTTGATCGCTTGATCATAGAGTCCTTATAAAAAGCCACGGGGTTTGTTACCGTTCGGCGTACGTCTTGTTACGTTGTTATACTTTTTCACTTTTTATTATTGACATATTTAACTTTTTAGTGATATAAGATTTTAGGACCCGGAGAGGGTTTGGTACAGCAGGTGACATTTGTTACGTTTGCTCTTCTAGTCTGTTTTATTTTCATTGTCGGTTATAATAATTCGTTCGGCTTTCCTTTATAGTAAATTGACTCTTGAATTATATATACCATTGACTTTATTAAAAAATAAATGTGGTCACGCATTTATCCCCGAGAGGGTTGGCGGAATTATTACATTCCTGGATATACCTACCTACTTTCCACCAGTGTATTTTTTTGTGAAACGTGACAGAGGGTGAACCCATCGTGGGACTGGGTTGCTGTTACTCATGACTCAGAATAAATTCTAGGACTTGCTAAATTTGTCACTACTCACTAGGTACAAAGTTTGGAAACATTTCGTATGTTTCTAGCAAACAAGCTAGGTAGGTAGGTATATAGGTACTTACATAGGTACTTAAGCTGAACAGATTTTAAAAGAACTTGGATAAAACTAAGTCCATGTTCATGAGCAAACACTTAAATTCTATACAATGATTTACAAAGAAAGAATATATATTTAGAATATTTACAGATAAAAATGTCTTCCAAAGAAAAGCACTAGTTTTGGGTATTAATTTTCAAATACACAAATTGATCGATGCTGAAGACACCAAGCTCGTAAAATTATACTAACTTCAGTCTAGAATCCACATATTCACTAATACGTTTTGTTTTCCCAAATGACTCGAAGGTACACGTGAATTATGAAGTAATTTTTACACCGTTCTGCTCCTAGCTTTATCGTTGGACACTAAATCTGACTGTGGAATTTTACGCGTCTGACGCAGCCAGGTACAAAATTTACAATCGCGCTCAAACTTACGATTCTTTTTTATGCAAATTCAAAGTTACGTTTTGCGAAATGCGCGCGTAAATATTTTGCAAACAAATGTAAGTATATAGCCTTTGTTACCTAATACCTGTGAGTACAAAAACCTACTCTTTTACAAAATACTAGCTTTTACCCGCACGTTTATTTCACCCCCTTAGGGGTTGAATTTTGCGAAATCCTTTCTTAGTGGATGCCTAGCCTACACTGTAGAAGATATCTATGTGCAAAATGAAGTCTCAGAATGAAAGAATGAAGATATATCACCAATCAGTCAGTTTATCATTTTATATAAGTACATATATAAATATATTTTATAAGATTAACTTACACGTTGCTCCAAAGCGTTCGTTTACTGGTAACTCTAAGAAAACGAAAACTCGACTTAATCTTATTAATAAACATGTAAATACTGGATACATTTCAACAGTTCAAATAAAGCATTTTTCTTAAAGCTGTCGAGCCTCCATGATAAGTATAATCTATAGGTAATTAGGTAGTAATATATTGAGCTTCGATGTTTTCTTTGGCTCATTAATGGGACATTATTCTTACTTTACGGCCCTAAAAACCATTTTGACTTATCCGCCATTTATTACTGGGTGTAATGTTGGAAAAATGTTTGGTGTAATGAATTTCTTGTTGTGAAAGTTATGATGTTGTTACTATTTTGAAGACAGAACTCGAGATTTATACCCAGCCTTTTGTATCGCTTTCTTATTCGAATTGGAGCAGCGGTTATCAGACTTTATCGCATTTGGGAATAGCTTTGCTTGTTCCTCTATAGTGGTTCATACGACTACACTGTTCAAAAATCGTTTATTTTCTATTGGTATTAAAATATACACTTAGAAACGTCAATATTTTATAATAACAAGGCACTCTAAACTCGTCCATGAAGATTGGCTAAATGCAAACAGCAGCCCATCTCCACCGACGAGCTGCTGGTTCCGAATGCAGTACCCCGAGAAGAGCCAGCAAGAAACTCAAGGGCAGCTCTTTTTAATCTCATGTCTTACTAATAAATATCGTTTACAATAATAATTATAATTAATAGCCTTACATAGCGTCGAGTCGGTTAATCCCATGCATGTTGGTCTACTAAGTAGTCTGTAATTTTATAGTAGCTTTTTTTATGTAATTTTTGCTTAACTATTATTTTAAATTTGTCAAGAGGCAAATTTTGTAATTCAATGGGAATCTTATTGTAAAAGCGTATACATTGACCCTTATATGATTTGGTAACTTTAGATAATCGACTAACACAAGCAGCCAGTTCATTCTTATTTCTAGTGTTTATACAATGTCTGTCACAATTTTTTTTGTAAAGTGATATATTCTTTTTAACATACAATACGTTTTCGTAAATATACTGTGACGCGAGTGTCAGTATATTAATTTCCTTGAATTTTTCCTTTAGAGACATCCTAGACCCCATTTTATAAATTGCACGAATGGCTCGTTTCTGCAAAATAAATATTCTCTGGACATCAGCAGCATTCCCCCACAGTAGAATGCCATATGACATTAAGCTGTGGAAGTAGCTGAAATAGACAAGTCTAGCTGTTTCTACGCTTGACATATTACGTATTTTTTTTACGGCATATGCAGCAGAACTGAGCCTTTTCGCCAACGTATCAATGTGCGGTCCCCACTGTAACTTAGAGTCTAGAGTTATTCCTAAAAATACTGTAGTGTTTACACATTCTAATTTTTCGTTTTTAACTGTAACTGAGTTTAAAGTTCGTTTAACATTTGATAAAGAAAAATGTACACATTTAGTTTTTTTCTCATTGAGAAGTAAATTATTAACGTTAAACCAACTGACAACATCATTAATTGCACTGTTCACTTCGTCATAAGACTTAATAGGTCGTTTAATTTTAAAAAGTAAAGATGTATCATCTGCGAACAGTACAATATCATGTTGCACTCGGTTGGGTAGGTCATTTATATAGACCAGAAATAGAAAGGGGCCTAAAATGGAGCCCTGCGGTACACCAATACAAACCGCCGATCCAGACGATCTTGAACCGTTTACATCAACACACTGTATCCGGCTTTTCAAGTAGGACTTTATTAAATCAAGAGCGCGGCCTTGTACTCCGTAATGACGTAGTTTTCTGATGAGAATTTCATGATGGACACAATCGAATGCCTTAGATAAATCACAGAAAACCCCAACAGCATCCTGCGACTCCTCCCAGGCATCAAACACATGATTTACTAGCTCAACACCGGCATCGGTTGTCGAGCGACCCCTAGTAAATCCAAATTGCTTTACAGACATTATACTGTTGATAGAAAAATGTGCACTCAACTGATATAGAATAATTTTGTCAAAAATTTTACTAAGAGTCGGTAGAATTGATATTGGTCTGAAGTTAGAAGGGTCTAATCTACTACCGGCTTTGAATAATGGAATAATTTTATTATGTTTCATCAGATCAGGAAACACGCCATCATCAACGCATTTATTATATAAACAAGCTAGAGGTGAGGCAATTAAGTCTATTATGGATGATATGATTTTTACAGATAAGCCGTCGAGATCGGCAGTATTTTTCATTTGTATTGATTTGAATGCTTTTAGGATGTCCCAAGGATTTACATGATCGAATATGAAATTGCGTGTATTACATGCAGCGGTATGTTCTTGTAGTAGCGATTCAGCGAGTGCGGGTGACGAGTTAAGTGACTTGGTCGTCGAGACTGGAATATCAGAGAAAAAATTTACAAACACTTCAGATATATCTTTATCATTTCTTAAAATTCTATTGTTAACTTTCAACTGAAAGTCAAAATGTTGAGATTTTAATTTTCCAGTCTCGCTATTTATAATTTTCCATGTAGTTTTTACAATGTCTGTGCTATTTTTAATTTTATTACTTACATGGTTAGCTTTAGCCGCGGTACAAATACGTTTAAAGACTTTTGAATATTGACGAACATAATTGCAAAAGGCATCACTAGTGTTATACGTCCTTTCCTCGTATAGTTCATATAATCTTTGTCTGCTTTTATGAATTCCCACCGTCGCCCAATCACTGAACATTAGGTTGTTATTGATTTTTACACTTTTTGTTTTAAAAACATTATTACATTCGTTCTTAGCTAGTGTTAATACTGACTTGTACAAATCATTAGGGTCATCACAGTATGAAAAATCTAAAAGTTTATTTTCTATGTTATTTCTAAATTGCAGAAGGCGAGTACACGTTACTGGTCTGTATTTAATATCTTTCTTTAGTGCCTTTTCAGTACACATCTGATAAGTTACCATCAGGCCACAATGATCTGAGGATAATTTATTAATTACGGCTGTATCATCAGGCACGAGGTTTGTAAAAACATTATCGATGCATGTTGCTGTGGTCGCAGTAATTCTGGTAGGCACTGAAAAAAGATTTACAAGATTATGGCATTTGAAAAATGATACAAGCCTACTACCAATACTGGATGAAGTATCTAAAAGGTTAATGTTAAAATCTCCACAAACAACAATGTATTTATTTTTATTGCTAATTTTACATATGGCTTCATCCATGATTTTCTCAAAGTGTTCATAACAAGAACTGGGGGGTCTGTACACGCTCATTACAATAAGCCGCTCGAGCTCTGTGCAGGCTATCTCCACAGATCGCTCAACAGAGAGCCCAACAATGTCCGCGCGCTCTTTACACTTCAAACCGTTACGTACAAGTATTAGAGAGCCACCGCGTATCGAGGCCTCCCTGCTGAATGAGCTGCCAACCTGGTGGTGGGTAAAACCAAAAATGAACTGGTGTTTTTTAGCCAGTGTTCTGTAATGCACATTATATCAATATTATTACAGTTCATAAATAGTTCAATTTCTAGCTCTTTACTTAACATACCTTGAATATTTTGATGCACCAGGTTTATTTTATTTAGGGTATTGCAATTTAATTTTTTACTTTTTCTAGTAACATTTTTATTAATAGGACATGACGTATAGCCAGAGTTAATCTCTGTTGTCTCTATTTCTAATTTAAATTATTATTTGGAACAAATTCCAAGCTGTTACAATTTAATGTCAAATTAATCGATTGCCCAATAGGGTCAGCCGTCGGGTTAGTCAACGAATTGACTGAATTAGTAATAAAATAAGATAGCATATCTGCTAACTGTCGCGTATAATATTTAGGAAGATAGTATTTATCTTTGGTCAAATAAAAATGTTTACTAATAAAATTATTAGTGTCAATAAAATTAAATTTATGAGTATGACGACATGTCAAAGTATGTAATGTCATATTTAAATTATGTCTATATTTATTTTCACACTCAGTGTGACTGTTACTATAGGGGAGTGCAAACAATATTATGTTAGTGACATTTTCTAGGTCATTTAATTGTGCAAAAATGTTTGTAAGACATTTTTTGTTTGCATTTCCCCGCCTGCCAAAAGATGTTATTACAGCTGTTATAATAAAAAGTTTTAGTGAAAAAATTAAGTAAAAATACTGTAAGAGGACCACTCACGATTGACTCTTAATGAATTAGGTGAAGAAGACATTTGCAAGAACTCATCTTGGCACATTCATAAAAATGTATTCTCAGAATGTGATTTCTGTGAATGTCAATTTCTCTGAGAGCAGTCATTACCTTTACGGTTAAAGAGCCGGCCGAAAATCAGTGAGGCTCGGGTTCGAATCCTGGCATGTACCAATGAGTTTTTCAAAAACTTACGTACATATTTATCACTAGCTCGACGGTGAAAGAAAACATCGTGAGGAAACCTGCAAGTCTTAGAATTAATTCTGAGACATGTGTAAAAAGACCCGGTCCGGCGATGGGCTCACAACCTATCACGTTAAGGGGTCCAATGTATCTCGTGAAATGTGGGTATATCCAGTAATGGAATACCTCTGCCTACCCCCTCGGGGATGAAAGGCGTGAGATTATTTATTTTTATTGAATTTCTCTATAGTTCATGCTCGCAAAAGATCATTAAAGGAAAAACCAAAAAAATCAATGATAAATTATTACGGTTAGATCGATTTCATTGGGTCTAAAAATTTAGATATTATACAGGAATTGAACCTCTGTTGAACTCGCGGAGAAGGCGTGGGCGTATTTCTTTATTTTTTCATTTTCCGTCAATTTATTTTATAATAGAAAATTTTGCACAGGTCATCTAATTCTGCTTAAAATGTGAGATTAATATTATGGACACTAACATTATCTACATTGCTTGCCACTTTACTGAGCTATGTGTTTATCTCCTTACCCATGTCTAGTGTCCTAGAGCGTGTAACATGACAAAAAATCCGATGTCCTTTTACGTCTGAAAATATCCAGAGTCCTAAAACGTCCAGTATCAAAAGGTTCACTAACCAAAATGTTATGTCTCGAAACGTCTTTGTCATACTTTGTCCAGTCTTATATTGTAGCTTGTCTGTCTTGGACTTTGACGGCTACCGAATAACCTCGTCATGACCTTTTCTAACGCAGTGGTTTTTTTGGTCTCGGTTTCTCAAATCCTTCCTAGATGTTTCACACCACAGAGCCAGTGATGAATCTGTAGATAAATTGTGAAAATCATAGTTGTGGCTTGAGTTCGAATCTAATACACTTATGTAACGCCCGGTTCGCTCCCGTCTGATCTTTTAATGTCAACGGCTTTATTATACAAATATTATTTTATGGGCATTTTAATGGGCCTGTACGCCTCTACGACGGGTTTATACTCGTAAATAAAAATAATTAAAAGTATTTCGTCTTTTTTCGTAATTGTGATATATTTTTCTCCACCTACAAATTTTTAACCTGTTGACAATTTTTTGGGCCAAGGACAATCTATTGTATCAGGAACTAGTTTTTACCCGCGGCTTCGCTCGCGCACGTTTATTTCACCCCCATAGGGGGTGAATTTTTCAAAATCCTTTTTTAGTGGATGCCTACACTGTATAAGCTATGTGCAAAATTCCAAGTCTCTATACCTAGCGCTTAGGCTGTGCGTTGATACATCACCAATCAGTCATTCAGTTTATCATTTTATATATATAGATCTATCCACCAGGATTTTATCCCATGAAATTATAATCTACTTAAATAAGTAAGGCTAATTAATATTAGCAAAGTTGGGCGCGGTCAGTCAGTGGATGGGTGACCGCCTAGTGGCATTTATATTACGAGCGCTTTCGTGTTTCGGAAGGCACGTTAAATTGTTGGTCCCGGTTTTCGTTGTGTTTACGCACAATGAAAGTCGTTAAGCCATGTCAGATACCCTTGGGTGGCTTGAAAAATTCTGACTGTTAAGTGGCCACTAGCTTACACCATCTCCCAATCCGCGGTGGGCTCGCGTGGGAGATTATAGCCCATACTTCCTCATGTTTGAGGAAAGACCCTTAGCTCAGCAGTGGGCTGTTACGGGTTGATGATGATGATGATGAATTAATATTATACGAAATATTAAAACAGGGCTCGTCCGGGATTTGAACCCGGGACCACTCACACCCAAAGCGAGTATCATACTACTAGACCAACGGGCCGCTCGTGTTACTTATCAAAGGGGCTCTTCAGAAAAGTGTTTATGACTGTGATTCCCAACTGAGTAAATATTGCATTGTATGTGATCGCACATAAATGTGATATTAATCAGGCAGTGTTTAATGTCAACCTTGGTTACACTTTAATGTGACATTGTTTTGTGTAATAAAACCAGAATTAATGAATGCTTTAATTTATTTTCAAGAAAACAAGACTTTTAAATGCATGATGTTAGAGGTTGCCGATGGATCGAAAAAGGTGCCATTTTTATTATTTACAAACTGATATTATTTTGGTCATCACCGCCACTAGGTATCATGCTTCCTAAATAAAAGGTAAACTTTTAGTAATGTATTTATTGTAAACTTCGTAACTAGAGATTGGACTGTTAGGGAGGGGAAGTGTCGATGTCGATGTTATTGTTTTAATATATGTATTGGATTCTTAAGGTGCGTGGAGTATCATGGAATGTACTATTGGTCTACATAATAAATAAATAAAAATAATATTTCAGTTCCTAATAGTCATTGCATGGTACTACAACTTCAGAATGTGTCATATCTGACTATAAAGAAAGCCCATCTCCTAATTGTAATATAATTTACTGTCTATAACTACATATTATTCATCCGCGTTCTGGCGATAAAGTAGCCTTAAGTATCTCTCCCTGCCATAAGTATTTCATGAAAATCAGTTCAGCGGTTTAGCCGAGAAAACTCCAACAGATAGAGAGACTTTCTAAGTAGCATTTATAACAGTAAAATATGGATTTTATTTATAATCGCAACGATTCTTTTTAGGAATATAAATAATAAATTAAATGTTTTTAGAAGAAATGGGAAGAACCCGTGTTTGCGGTGTTTTCAAATCAAAGTGATCGGTTACGTGTGAACCGACCGCAGGTTTACGAGTTGCGCGAATTGGACGGCATACAAGCGTCACGTCACGCGGGCGTTCACTCCACACCGGGTCACAAACGGAAAAAAAAAACTACAGGATTATACCCATAGACAGATACGAAAACTAGCACGTTAAAAGTTGTCACACACATACCAACGGAGACAGATCACCACCGTATGAAATTTCCTACTACTTACAACGCACACCAATCTTCATCCAAATAATAGCAAATTGGTCAATAATTAGAAACTGGTGGTAACATGTATGATAGTGGCAGTTGAAAGGTGCACCAAATATAGATTGTATACGAGTAGATACATGATCTCCAAACAAAGAAGCACTGCTCCTAATTGGGAATTAATATAAATGAGTTGCAGGTGTCCATGGGCGACGGTAGTCACTTACCATCAGGTGAACCGTCTGCTCGTTTGTCCCTTTTTATATATATATGGGGTGTGTAACAACACAGAAGGCGAATATACCGGTGAAAATGTACACATTATCATAAAATAAATTACAAATTCGTAAAGTCGGCCAAATTTTACGAAAAGGTGAAGTTATTTTTTTATGAAGTTGTTAAGTTATTTTTGTGAACTTGACTTCACTATTTTTTACCAATACACAATAGGACGAAAGTAAGGATGTTTACCAGTCAGCAGAATAGCGAAATGTAATACAATTTCTGTAATGGGTACTCACTCAGCTAACCGTTGAGCATTTGGAAACCTTCCACCATCTCAACTGAAGTTATCCACATTTTCCGATCCATATTGCAAAGCAGTCCGTATTAAATCGGCCGGCTCTAACATATCCTGACAATAGACTGGTAAATGGCTCTTCATAGAATATTGTATTTGGATGTTAGCCATTGTCGATACATTTATAGTTACTATATGGAAAATGAATCCTTTTCTTCTTTAACAATCTATTAGCTTCTTCGGCCGTTTTTCGCGTTTTCATTTCAGTAGAACGCACTTTGTGTCACTTGCCTATTGATGACGGCATTGAGAAAATTGTTATTTGCCAAATATAGGCATTTGTAGTATGATATTTATTTATTTATTGAACTTCTACAGGAGACAATATTATAGGTGTCATTGCTCATAAAAAAAAATGATGATTGTATCTAATCCTAATTACAGGAAGATACTAAATGCTTTGTGAACATTATAACAATAACAGTACTTTAACATGTATTTTTAGACTATATCTGATTTCAAAGTAAGAGTCAAAAATGAATGCCTATAAAATAAATGTCATATTTTAGAGTTTCATACTGTCTGTGTGTGCCTTATAGGTAAGCACTAAGAAATTACTTTTAAGGGAGTTAAATCGGTAATGTATTTTTTTGAGAAAGAATTACTAGAGGATGATCAGTAACTAAGCTGAGCGAATAGTTATTCATATCTAAGGTCCTGTACGTATAACGAACCTCCTGAAATTGCTTCGCCCATTTCGCCTCTAAAGCGAGTCTCAATCCGAGATTACCACTAACCAAACATTAAGCAGGCGGCTCAACCCGTCATCTCGCGGCTAGCTAGCGGAAAGATGGCAATTTTGGCACGGGAACCGACTACATACACATTGTGTGCACTGCACGCAACTACGGAACCCCAAATTGCGTACCGAGACGCCAGACCGCGATATTTCATATGTTGTTCAGGCATTTCGCGATTGTCATGGTGTTGCGGTTGGTTGAGATTTTTTGGCACTTTCTGGAGGACCTACTTTAAAGTATTGGAGCATCAATTAATATGTTTTTTGAAATATTAAGTTCGGTTTTTTAAGCATTGCTTGCTCAGATAACTTTTTTGTTTTCGTATCAAATGAAAATAATTGTTTAATTACAGTTTTAAACCACTACGCTGTTAAATCTAAACGACTTGAGTGGACTACATAGTATAAGTAGATGAGTTAGGAAGCGGTGATTTTAAAATTTTAACGTTTTGTTATAAAAATACGGACATCCCTGAAACTGGATAACATAAGTCAAAAAACTGGACCATATCATCCGGAAGGATTACAAATCAAGTTTTCAATATTTTTTTCAAATGACTACAACCCTAAGGCCCTAAGACAGTAGCTCTTGAAGTAAATATCAGATTACTTACATATTTTTATTAGCAATAAAAATATGATGCGACTATGTTAGTTAACAAATACAGTAAGTACAGGATTTTTGGCAAACGGCTGATTTGCGACAATACGGCGACTCTTTCATCGTGTGTATATTTCACATGTAATTGTCGTCGTCTACCGTATTCGCGGACTTTATTGCCCATATCAAGTTTGGTTTAATGCTGTTACTTGTTACTACCTACTATAAAATATCGCAGTGTGCACAGTGCATAAAATTGTGTATATGTCATATACATATACAGCAAGCGACAGCCACGGCTTCGCTCGCTGCATTGGGATTTTACTTGTGACAATCTTCTTATTGGATCGAATTTGAAAGCGAGATATTCTAGTATTGTGTTGTAATTAAAAAAAAATGCTTTGCCTTTCTACGCGCGGGGGTTGGCAAAAGAATTCATTCATAGATAGCATATTTTTGGAACTTTAAACTTGACAGATGATGAGTCTATCGCTGGACCGGGTTACTGTTTCACATGCCTCAAAGTTAATTCTGGGACCTACGGGTTTCACCTAACGATGTTTTCTTTCACCGTCGATGTAGTGATAAATATGTACTTAGGAAATAATAAAACTCATTGGTAGGTACATGTTGATATTACTAGATGCCACTTTAGTTTAAGGTGGTCAGACAACTCATTTAAAATATTAAGTTTATTATTAACTTCTACCTTTAGAAGAGCTGCATTATGACCCTGCGTCAAAGAAGAATGGTTGACTAAAACACGCTGAGTAAATCCAAACAGCAGAAATCGTCAACTCATATAGTGTCAACACTAATAAATACTTACTGCCATAGTACAATATCTCCTGAGTAATTTGTCGTCGGTTGCCTCAACTAATTGTAATCGTCTTTTACTGTCGCACAATCACGGCGAATCGTAAAACAGTCAACAGCGTCGCGAAAGACTCATTTTCGCAATACCGCGGACCATTTGAAACATTACGTCGATTATTTACGATGTGTAATAAAATTGAGCGTATGCAAATGACACGGGCGGCGATTCTCCACAGATTCATCTCGAGTCTACCTCCGGGAATACCTGTACAAAGGATCGGGCAGCTACTTTGGCGCTTTTAGCTGAATTGTAGGTCTACTATCTAAGACAATCATTGAATATCCGACAGCGCCAAATGGTGGTTACCATTTAACGTTCTATTTGAGGTTTGCAACTTGAATTGTTACCCAAAATGTCGCCGTCCGTGCATAGAGCATAGAGATCGACATTAATTTTTGTTTTTATGATTCCCTATCATTGTTGATTCGATGTCTCGTAATGTGAAACTTAGGTGGTACGGCTGCTGCGCACGAGTTTCGTATCTGATATTTGTGTCACATTTTATTCGTGACTGTGTTTTGTTCCTGCAGAGCGACAATTATTTTTGCTATTTTATTCTAAGTCAAAAATTTTCGTATAGAATTTTCATCCCCCTAAAAATATTATTCTGAAGCTGATTAAAAAGTTACATGAACAATATAGTTAGAACACTATAGGTAGAAGTTTCAAAGTCGTATCTCGCATTTCTAGCCTAGTGATTAGTATTTGTTACAAGCATAGCTGTTTGAAATAAAGACTTTGAATTTCAGTTCCATTGAAATGGAATAAGGCACAAAGTCCAGTGTACCACACCTGTACCGTTCCTGTTTCTTTGCAAGCAATTTTAGCGGCCCTAAGTTTTTACTCCGTGATGGCGCATACACCACACGATTAGCAACATGTTCACTAAAGTTATACAGCTTCAGGAATGTGGGGTCACATTGTTTCTATATTTAAAGGCATTTTCTTAGCAATAAACCAGCGCGGCGGCTACGTTGTAGGTACTCGTCACGGAACTATATCAATATGGAATGACCATTACGGTCTTGTGGAGTGTCCACGACCAAGGTACGCCTGGATAGGCGAAGGCAATGCAAACATTGGGACGCGCGAGGGTGTGCGGGGAGTGTGGGGGTGTTTTTGAGGGTTCAAAAAGTGTGTTTTGCGTCACAGTGTGTTCTCGTGCGTCTTTCATACAATTTCCTTAAGACTTCCTATTGATTTTGTCATAGAGCGACCAGTGGTCAGATTTTTTACAAAAAAATTGATTTACAAAAAACCGGTATTTTATAAAGACTTTTTAATTAAATACGTAGTTGTTATTATCACTAAAGCTTCTGAATAGTCGAACTTTTAAACATATATAAATTTTGAACTTTTTTAGTTAAAATTTCAACTCTCATGCAAGCACTTTGTCTGAACGGCTTGTTACTTATAGTTAAAAGAGGTAATAAGTAGCTCTCTTACCTAAAGGTACAGCTTGCTTGACCGCTAGTGCTGTACCGCGCCTTAGGTGGTGACAGACGTGCGCGGGGAGGGGAATCGAAACAGAGGAGATGAGAGGTAAGCGCGTGGGAGAGCTGTGCTGCTCCCCGTCTCACCGCTCAGCTACCAAAGGAAGGTACAGTGGTTACTAGTATGTTATGATTAGACATCGGATTATAATAATTATAATTCTATTCTATTTTTATAGAGTTATTGCATATTTCGGTACTTCTTCATAACAAGGCTTATTTCAGTAGTCAGTTGACATCGAAAGGTCATTTTCAGCCTACAAATTGATATTAAGTGACAAACGTCACAAGTTTGCTGTAGAAAACCTGGAAAAATATATTATTGTTTACTGTTTTACACAATAATTATATTATATAAGTTATATTTTTCTAGGTTTTCTGCAACATTTACAAGACATACATACCTATAAATCTTATAAATTATAAGTAATAATAATTAAAATAAATGTCAAATTCTTATTATAAATCGTCTTTTGATTGTGCATATTTTGTGCATATTTTACCCTTTTTTAGTGCATATATTTTGGCATTTTGATAGTACATATAATCCGATGTCTTAGTTATGATTATTTTCGATTTGTTCCATCTATCGCTAGTGATATTTGAAAGTCTTTGGTCCTTAGCCATCATTTCGATTATATCAAGAAATTTGTGTATCTTGGAACTGTATAAAGTTGTCAAGCTGTTGTTTACTCCGCTTAGTCAGTATAAAGTGAGCTTTGTATTGCGGTTGTCCGGCCAGTGATGAAATGTCGATTTATGATCTGTTTTCGCCGTAAATCATGCCGGCGGGACAGTTTATGTATTTTCACCTTTATAATCTTCGTGAAAATTTTATATTAATGTTTTTGAATATATCTCTCAATACAATATATCACCTAATAATAAACATGTTGGTAATAAAATAAGTTTCTTCCATGTAGTACCTTTATTTAACGACATTTTTGTATTTTTTTAAAATGTATCACAATTTATTAACAATAACATCAATTACAAATACAAAATTAACTAAAGTACAATTGACGGTCTAATCGCTTTTAGCGATCTCTTCCAGACAACCTTAGGACGGATGAAACTGAGAGATTAGAACTAGGGAAGACGGTTCACTATATATTATTGAACATACTATTACATACAATTTATAATAAGTACCTATTCATAGTAGGATACAATTTACAGTCTTAATTATTCTTTTTTTGGACACCCTTACTCATAAACTACAACATTGTGTAACAAAACTTTATTCGACGTCTGCCAGTAACATGCGTTGCAAAAAGTAAAAAGTAGGCAATTAAATTGTAGAGGCAGACACGTTATGCTTTTACATATTGCACTAAATACCTACATGGCTAAAATATCAATTTAACACATCATCTAGTTTAGCTTTGAGTTTCTCGACGATGAAGGAAAACATCGTGAGTAATCCTAGAATAATTTAAATGTATGTGTAACAACACCAAAATTTGTAGCTATTTCTAGGAATGTAATACCTCTACCGATACCCTCGAGGATTAAGGGGTGAGCATTTTATTTTCACCTTTGAGTCAGATCTGTGATAAAAATTATTTTAGGCTATTCGTACTTCAAACGATTGATAATAAAACATAATTCAATGACAGGTTTGTACGCAACAATTACTAGATTTATGGTGACACTTTTTTAATACAGACACGTCTACCCCGGTTTGTATAGAATATCGTTGAAACTACGTCAATGTTAATATTTCCATTGCCAGTACTTCAGCGATATATTGCGGTGCATAGCGAGGTAGGTACAGTAAAATAAAAAGTGTCTACCTGCACACATCTTCTGAGAACGTAAAATTGCTAACACAAATACAATAGTTGACTTTGCTGACCGCTCTTGTGCTAGTAAGCTTTACTTGATTTTAAATAAGATGGCATTTCTAGACTCTACACTAATATCTTAAAGAGGAAAGATTTTCATTTTAGTATGTTTCTAACGAATAAACTCAAAAACTACTGGACCGATTTTAAAAATTCTTCCACCAATAGAAAGCTATAAGGTTTCACCCGCGTACTTCCTGTTCGAATACGGGAATAAAATATAACCTATGTTACGCAGGGATATTTTAGCTTTCCTTTTTTAAAATCGGTCCAGTAGTTTTTGAGTTTATTCGTTACAAACATCCAAAAATACAAATCTTTCCTCTTTGTAGAAGTAAATTGGCTTCTAAAGGTGGTTTCAAACTCTCAGACAATATTTTGTACTAACGTTGCTCAACGCACACATCGCAACAATCCCACTGTACAATTGACCACCCGTTCGCTACAATTCGCAAACACAACTTGTTTTTTACCATCCGGTCCATTCAATTTGCCCCTTACATTTGTCCGGATCTTTATACTCAAAGAGGTGACGTCATTGACACTAATCCCGCGCGAGTGGTGTGATGAGTCTGGGATTGACGGCGATCTATGAAGAAAGCATATTTAGTAGCAGAGTATTTGCAACGGCATTTTTTTGGTAACATAGTGAAGTGTTTCTATGGCATTGACAAACGCTTGAAAAAGATAAGATTTTACCCCCGACTTCGCTCGCGCACGTATATTTCACCCCCTAGGGGTTTAACTTTGCAAAATCATTTCCTACACTGTATAAGCATACAGAAGCATAAGATATATAAGATAGATAAGATACTGCAAAATTTCAAGTCTCTAGACCAAGCGGTTTACGCTGTGCGTTGTTATAATATAAGCAAACAGTCAGTTTATCATTTTATATATATATAGATAGATTACCCTCTTTCTACCTCTCATTAGGTCGCGGTATGGTAATAACAAAGTACCTACTTATTGTATGCACACATTGATGGTTAAAAAACACTTATTAATTATAAAAAATAAAAAACATTTCGCGAACTTACGATATCCCGCGAGTGTGTCAAAAAACTCGTGGCAGGCGACAATATAGGTATTCTATAAAGAATATCACAGTCGAATGGTATTAGATTCTACCATTTTAGCAAGTTGTCATAGTCTAGACTCTAGATAAAGAGCGTCAGTTTAGGTTATTCGTAACTTATGGCTTACCGTGTCATCCAATGCGTAGTAGAGCTTCTGATATAGCGCTCCTGGACGTTAGTCTATAGATCCATGAATATCCAACTACTGACCGCACCCATGTTTGCTTCACCAGTATGACCCATGTGTTAAAAACGCCGGTAAATAGACTACCTATGACTAAATCATTCACATGATCATATTCGCGATGATTTTTTCAAAAATATAAACATAAATCGACATATAATTTTATTCATCAATATCCGATATTCTTGTACCAACACTAGCTAGTGACTAATAAATCAGATTTAGAGTTAAGTTTTGTATCACAAAAAAAACAAATGCTGTAAGCGGCCCTTTGATCTTAGCATGATTCAAGTGATACACGTGCTAATTCCATAAGATCTTTTTATAAGGTGTATAAACCTACTTATGTAAAGATAATATTAGTACGTGATATGTATCATGCCAGTATAGGCTGATAATTTATAAAAGGTACTTCTTTTTCTTACTTTTCACGGAGTTAGCCATAAATACGTAGGTTTTTGAAAAATAATTGGTACATGACAAGACCCGCTGTCTCATTTAGGTACTTATCAGTCTTCCAACTCAATTCACAACGGTTCTTAACAGCAAGTAAAATAATTGGAAGACACAAAAAACGGTCATGACTGAATAATTGAAAGCTTAAATTGCAAATTGTTTCATAAAAATAAGAGTGACACAAAGTTGGTGCGAAATTAATTTTACATCCAACAAAATGAAATTGCAACTTTGTATTGCACGAACTTTCCACAAGCAATTCGAGTCGAAATTGCGAATATCCTCGGTTGGTTTCAATAGAAATTCCACCTACAATACGGGATTGTTTTCTTATCTGTGACACGTTAAATATAGATTTTTCCATAACAGGAGGTGGAGGTAGTGGGGGTAACGGTGGGGGCAGTAGTGGTACATCCCCGTCAATGGAAAGTGTGTCGGAGTCCGAGCCAAAGTGTCGCCACCGATCGCCATGTTTTCTGTACAGGGTGTTAAATTTTCCACATCTTTATACAGTTTTTATTTATTATTATTTTTTAAAAAGAGCAGTGATAGCCCGGACGGTTAAAGAGCCGGCCGAAAATCAGTGAGGCTCGGGTTCGAATCCTGGCATGTACCAATGAGTTTTTCAAAACTTACGTACATATTTATCACTAGCTCGACGGTGAAGGAAAACATCGTGAGGAAACCAGCAGGTCTCAGAATTAATTCTGAAACATGTGTAAATAGACCCGGTCCGGCGATGGGCTCACCGCCTATCACGTTTAGGGGTCCAATGTATCTCGTGAAATGTGTGTATATCCAGTAATGGAATACCTCTGCCTACCCCCTCGGGGATGAAAGGCGTGAGTTTTTTTTTTTTTATACAGTTTTTATCTTTGCGAAGGGACATAATTTTCCTTAATTGTGGAGCAAATACTGATTAAATTTTCTAGTAAGTAGGTACCTCATCGATGTTATTATATTTATGAACTAGCAAGTGGCTAACTATAACTACTCGTAGCTACCCAGCTTTTGCGTATAATAATTTTTAATGAGCGCCTATTTCCATACTTTCTTGCATTACATACCATACTATGACATACAATAGTGTAGCATTCACATAGTGAAAGCATTGTATAGAATAAATCTGTCACATTTAGCGGACAGAAATGTTTTATTTCTGGAAACCATTTCTTACATGCGTTAAACATAATATATTTGACGGGCCAGACGGACGGGGTTCAGTTGGTCCCCTCAGTTGGTACCCTGCCTTCTTAGTAGGAAGTCGCGCGTTCGATCCCCGCTCGGGGCCAACATTTATGTGCATGCACACAGTACAGGCTCTGCTCTATTTTGGGACTAAATAACCGTGTGAGAATTGTGTCCCACAATTTATTATTATTTTATATAAGCATACATTTATCGGTATGGTATACTTATTCTTACACGTATACTGGTAAGACATGGGTATTCCCAGAAAAGGAATACCTTTGCATGCTCGGGGATTAATTTAAATTTAATTAATTATTTTACTTATTATTAGTATGATAATTTAAAGCATCCTGTATAAGATTTTCTCAGGATAATCAGCTTCCCACGCGGTTTTCAGCGCGTAGGCGGCGCGCGACGCGTACATTCATAGTAATTCAGTTTAGTCTCGCAGCGAGGGCGGAGGCGCCGGCGGCAGGCCTTGAGATGCCCCTTCGAACTACAAAAGCTAGATGCGGTAGTTTGGGAATTCTGTTTATTCATTTAAAAGGGTGAAACCCGTGTCTTTCTCCGGGTTCCGGGATAAAAAGAAGCATAATAAACTGGCAGGTTCTCCAAGTATCTGAGAAAAATTACGTTGGTCCGTTGCTACATTGCGGCCACCTGCACCAACATAACGGACGAAAGCAGAAAGTTTGGTATATGCTACTAGAAGTA
This sequence comes from Ethmia dodecea, assembly GCA_963855545.1. Lineage (NCBI taxonomy): Eukaryota > Metazoa > Arthropoda > Insecta > Lepidoptera > Depressariidae > Ethmia > Ethmia dodecea. Next base: position 5,520,339 of record OY979448.1, read on the forward strand.
TTCTACAGAATGCTACAGATATGCACCAAATGTTGTAATGCTTTAGAAAAAGTAACCAATTTAAAGCACATCCATGATCATTCAATACAAACAAAGCTTTTTAGCGTGTAGGAACAAATATTTATTAAATTTTAACAAGTAACACTGATTCTTTACTCCATGTCCCATGATGACGTGTACAGTATCCGAGTATAGTCGGAGTCTGATCCCATTTTACTACTGGCACTATTATAACATATTTTTTTTCATAAGATTTATTGTGATTACGCGTAAGCTGCCTCGTAAACTCCCTGTTGTACATTATTAATGAAATCATCTCGTTTCTCGTTTTATTGTTCAATAAACATCTTTCTGTGTTTGCGTTTATTTGCTTTCATTGGTCTGTGTACTGTGGGTATAAAGTAATAAAACAGACTATTTGTATTTACTGATAACTTTTTACATTAAAATTAGTAAATAAAAGCTTTTAGATACCTTTCGTTATTCAGGAAGTTTTTTGAAAATTTTCATGCAGAGATACCGAATTTCTAGTCTTTAAAAAAAATAAGACTCCTAGTTTTTTCAGAGCATTTCCAATTTGTTTAATGAAAGTAAGAAATAACACTTTTTTTCTCGAGAAAAAGGCAAAAGTATTCAGAATTTTCTCAAGAGCCATCTAGGAGGAAATAAATTCCCGCCTTACGCCACCCGGCTATCACATTCTGTCCTATTTCGTGCAATACGGCCACTTTGCCTAAAACGAATCGGACTATCGCAATGAAATGTGTGACATTGTTAATCTACTATATTACGCGACGGGGTGAGTTGTTACATTATTTTTGTCACCCTTAACCTTTGCGATGTGCCCCGTCAGACGGACCCACGCATATTTGGCAGCTTGCCAGACTATCCATTCATGCCTTCTACTATAACACTCATTTAATATTACTTAACGTATGAAAATATCACAATGATCCTCTTTGATTCTAAAGGTGATCTTAAAGAAATTTATGAAGATCGTAGTAATTTGAGTAGAACTGAAGTACGTTAATTAAACAACAAAAATTCCGACTCCGTGTAAAAAGTACGGAAAAAATTACCGTCTTTCTGATGCAGTCGGGTAGCAATGTAGTCAATAATTATGAGATGTAAATTAATCTAAAGACACCTAATTTATTAAATACAATCAACTTACAACAGGTGCAAAAGAAATTTACTTACATATACCCGAAAGATATTCTTCTTCTGGCGTAATAAAAAAAGAAAAGAAACCTGAAGAAGTAAGTAGTTCACAATGTTTCCCAATTCAGAATGACCCAATTGGCTCGTAAGAATTTAATATATTGATATTGTTCCCTTTTTAAAAATAGCTTCGGAAGATAGCATCTCGAATACCGTGCATTCAACTTTACTGCAAATAGCATGCATCAAAATGGGCGCTCGGTAGCAAAACTTAATTTCACGTTTGACCTCCAATGTTTCAGCTTTTCGGCCCACGTCTGTTTCCCTGGCTCGGAGCCAGTTATTCTGACGCAAGCGGGTGCCCATTCATATTTTAGTTTAGTATTTCAAATCCATCGTTTGTAAGGCTGTATGTTTTGGCAAACAATACTGGAGAGTGACTTTCATAAAATTTTGTAAAGATTAGACTGAAAGTTGTAAGGTTCTCGCGAAAAAAACACACGTCTCTTCATGTATCGGTAGGAAAAGCCAACGCGCATTTTTCATGGAAGGGAATACCAAAGAAATAGATGAACTGTGTGAAAGAATATAATTATTATGTATAAGAAGGAAGTAAATTTAGATATTATGATTGATAGGGATAAATGAGAGTAAACATGATACGCCGACCCTAAATAAGGTGCAAGAAAAATATAATGGGTATATTTAATCAAATTAAAATTATTTACTTTTTCCACACCTACCTGTTAAAATAAGGTTTTCCTATAATTACATTTACTTCCAAACCAATGGGTATTGGACAAAATGCAGTAAAACAAAAACATGCAAAACAGCTCCATCTAGCAAATGAAGAGCCGCCGGTCGCCGCCGTGGGAATGAATTCAATTTACGTCACCATTTGATAGGAAATTGTGTTCCAATACTTAAGGTTCCGTCACCTCTAAGCCAAACATCTAAGACAGTCCCAGAAGTTTATCTTCAACTGTAGCAGTACGTTCTCATTCGAAGGGAAATCATAAGGCATCAAGCTAGAATGTAAAGTCTACTCGCATTCTTTCATTCTGGAAGAATAAATTCTCCGGGATTACTTATTAATGAATTCTATCAGAAATAAACAGTTTCTATTAGTTCAAATTGTTATGATTATGAAATTCATCTACCAAATTCATTGAAGATTAAATTGTACGAAACCCTAGCCTACCGAGTCCGATTTCTACGCGATTGGTTTTTTATTGTGTTATATTCAGATGAGTTTGCAAATTGTAGGGTAGGATACTTCTACTAGGAATGAGGTTAATGCGAAAATACACTAGAGAAATAATGTAGGTATTGTCTGCTATTACTTTCTATGAATAGAATTTGCTGATAAAGTTATTATCTTCTTGTCTTTTCTGTATTTTGACAGTTTTTATCAGAAGTACAACTTATAACCTGAAAGAATACATTGTTCTGTATGTGTGTATTTCCAGAACATTTCACATTTTTCACATTTCGCACTCATATGATTTCGTATAGAGTGTAATACAAATAACAAAGAACTCTAAAGACTAAAAACCTACTTCAACTAACAACACTAAAAAGATACAGTCGAATTGAGAACCTCTTCCTTTTTTGAAGTCGGTTAAAAAAATAATCATCGAAATCGGTTGGCGTGATATTCAGTTATTCGTCCGTTTGTCGCGCACATACGTAATGCAAATTTAAGACTTATAGGGTTAATTCATAGATGCCAGTATCGGAACTGGACTAAATTAAAATGGGACCAATCTGGAAGCACCAGCTTTCAAATAAAAAAAGAATCATCAAAATCGGACCCACCCACCCATCACCCAGTCGAAAGTTCTAAGGTAAGGTAGGCTAAAAGCGATAAGACCGCCCATTGTACTTTAGTTAAAGTTGGTATCCATATTGTGTTGTTTTTGGTGTACAATAAAGAGTTATTGTATTGTATTGTATTGTAACATACAAAAAAAACATACAGTCGAATTGATAATCCCCTCCTTTTTTGAAGTCGTTTAAAAAGAGAGCAGTGATAGCCCTGTGGCTAGTGTGCCCTCACTCTCATGCGTGATGCTCAGATTCGAATTTTTTATGAGTTTTACCATGTTCACTATATACCACGCGAACTGGAAAAATGGGATCCGCGCCTATAAAAACGAATGTTTGTTTATTCGTATTTTATGCGCTGCCATATCGTTCATCCGATCACGATGAAACTTTGTTGAGTTGCTGAGAACATGAGATTATAGAAATCAGATAATAGAGCAAAGTATCTGCACGGGCATTGCCGCTGACGAATCAGCTAGTAATAAAAACATAAAAACGAAATGCCAATGACTCTCGTTTCTACGAACCTCCGTACTATAAGTGACAGAAACCTATGAACTTGAAATTTGTCAGGTTAGGTTCTTTCTAGGATGTTAGCACTAAATAAGAAAGGGATCTTCAAAATTTACATGGGAGTGGGGAAAAACTGAATCAATCGGATAGACGTCTTAGGTGAATAAATGAAGTGTCATATTATTATATGGTTTGGATAAAAATGCTTCTTACAATAATGTGTTCATTCATGCGGGATATAGCTTTTCGGTGCTTCCGCAAATTCAGCGTTCATCGACTTTTTATTTCGCATCCAAAACATGTAACGTTGACGATGCATCCAATAAAAGATTATTTAGGGTCGTCACAAACGCTACTGAATTATTTTTGTGCTGATACGACGAAATGCCCGCGTGAGTTATGATCTGAACGTTCGCGATGTTTGGTTGTTTTCGCGCTTTTACTATTAGTGGAAGTAGCGATCGAGTACCGCAGTGTGGAACTGACCTAAATGTGCTACGAGGGTAAACACCTATTTTTAGACGAAAATAACGGAGTCTAGGTAAACAGATCCTGTTTTAGGTATCCTAGAATAGGGAGCGGAATTGTGTTGTTGTAAATAAAAGATCAGACTGAATTTCGTTTATTTATTCAATCGGTCGCATTGATATTTTTCTAAATGATGGCCTCACAAGTGTTGGGATAAGAAATCAATAAGATCCGTATACTCCTTATAATATAGCTATATATTTTCATTATGATATCTAACGATGAGTAACAGTCCTGTTGGACGTGAACCCGCCTTATATCTGATCATGTTTTAAAGGTAACAAAAACGTGTAAATCGGGTAAAGCCAGAAGTGGAACACCTTTGACGAACTCCTTCAAGATAAAGCGTGATTGTATATTTATTTATAGTCATATGATAATGACAAATAAATTTTAAACCAATATCAGATAATCGATATAAAGTAAACTAATGATATTCATTGATGCTCTTCAAGTAAGTTAAGATTTACGAGTTATCGATTAAAAATTTAATCGTGGCTTATTATGTATTCATTGTTATGTAAATCATTATATCGGAGCTATTGTCAGATTAATGATTATTTTATTACATTAAAAAAACGAAATCTAAAAAATCCGGTGACGCTGTTAATTTTTATGGTCGTCCTATTAATGGGGTGGCCATAATAAGTTTAAAATATATTTTTATATTAGAATATTGATTGATTACCTACTCAAAGTCGTTAAAGATTCTACTGCGTGTTCTAAAATGATGCATGGGCTGTCGACTTAAAATTCTTGACTTAATTTGATTAGTGTCTATTGACAAAATACCTATTTCTGCCACAATATATTGCATAGGTATTATTTTGAGGAAATAAATTCCCGCCTTACGCCACCCGGCTATCACATTCTGTCCTATTTCGTGCAATACGGCCACTTTGCCTAAAACGAATCGGACTATCGCAATGAAATGTGTGACATTGTTAATCTACTATATTACGCGACGGGGTGAGTTGTTACATTATTTTTGTCACCCTTAACCTTTGCGATGTGCCCTGTCAGACGGACCCACGCATATTTGGCAGCTTGCCAGACTATCCATTCATGCCTTCTACTATAACACTCATTTAATATTACTTAACGTATGAAAATATCACAATGATCCTCTTTGATTCTAAAGGTGATCTTAAAGAAATTTATGAAGATCGTAGTAATTTGAGTAGAACTGAAGTACGTTAATTAAACAACAAAAATTCCGACTCCGTGTAAAAAGTACGGAAAAAATTACCGTCTTTCTGATGCAGTCGGGTAGCAATGTAGTCAATAATTATGAGATGTAAATTAATCTAAAGACACCTAATTTATTAAATACAATCAACTTACAACAGGTGCAAAAGAAATTTACTTACATATACCCGAAAGATATTCTTCTTCTGGCGTAATAAAAAAAGAAAAGAAACCTGAAGAAGTAAGTAGTTCACAATGTTTCCCAATTCAGAATGACCCAATTGGCTCGTAAGAATTTAATATATTGATATTGTTCCCTTTTTAAAAATAGCTTCGGAAGATAGCATCTCGAATACCGTGCATTCAACTTTACTGCAAATAGCATGCATCAAAATGGGCGCTCGGTAGCAAAACTTAATTTCACGTTTGACCTCCAATGTTTCAGCTTTTCGGCCCACGTCTGTTTCCCTGGCTCGGAGCCAGTTATTCTGACGCAAGCGGGTGCCCATTCATATTTTAGTTTAGTATTTCAAATCCATCGTTTGTAAGGCTGTATGTTTTGGCAAACAATACTGGAGAGTGACTTGCATAAAATTTTGTAAAGATTAGACTGAAAGTTGTAAGGTTCTCGCGAAAAAAACACACGTCTCTTCATGTATCGGTAGGAAAAGCCAACGCGCATTTTTCATGGAAGGGAATACCAAAGAAATAGATGAACTGTGTGAAAGAATATAATTATTATGTATAAGAAGGAAGTAAATTTAGATATTATGATTGATAGGGATAAATGAGAGTAAACATGATACGCCGACCCTAAATAAGGTGCAAGAAAAATATAATGGGTATATTTAATCAAATTAAAATTATTTACTTTTTCCACACCTACCTGTTAAAATAAGGTTTTCCTATAATTACATTTACTTCCAAACCAATGGGTATTGGACAAAATGCAGTAAAACAAAAACATGCAAAACAGCTCCATCTAGCAAATGAAGAGCCGCCGGTCGCCGCCGTGGGAATGAATTCAATTTACGTCACCATTTGATAGGAAATTGTGTTCCAATACTTAAGGTTCCGTCACCTCTAAGCCAAACATCTAAGACAGTCCCAGAAGTTTATCTTCAACTGTAGCAGTACGTTCTCATTCGAAGGGAAATCATAAGGCATCAAGCTAGAATGTAAAGTCTACTCGCATTCTTTCATTCTGGAAGAATAAATTCTCCGGGATTACTTATTAATGAATTCTATCAGAAATAAACAGTTTCTATTAGTTCAAATTGTTATGATTATGAAATTCATCTACCAAATTCATTGAAGATTAAATTGTACGAAACCCTAGCCTACCGAGTCCGATTTCTACGCGATTGGTTTTTTATTGTGTTATATTCAGATGAGTTTGCAAATTGTAGGGTAGGATACTTCTACTAGGAATGAGGTTAATGCGAAAATACACTAGAGAAATAATGTAGGTATTGTCTGCTATTACTTTCTATGAATAGAATTTGCTGATAAAGTTATTATCTTCTTGTCTTTTCTGTATTTTGACAGTTTTTATCAGAAGTACAACTTATAACCTGAAAGAATACATTGTTCTGTATGTGTGTATTTCCAGAACATTTCACATTTTTCACATTTCGCACTCATATGATTTCGTATAGAGTGTAATACAAATAACAAAGAACTCTAAAGACTAAAAACCTACTTCAACTAACAACACTAAAAAGATACAGTCGAATTGAGAACCTCTTCCTTTTTTGAAGTCGGTTAAAAAAATAATCATCGAAATCGGTTGGCGTGATATTCAGTTATTCGTCCGTTTGTCGCGCACATACGTAATGCAAATTTAAGACTTATAGGGTTAATTCATAGATGCCAGTATCGGAACTGGACTAAATTAAAATGGGACCAATCTGGAAGCACCAGCTTTCAAATAAAAAAAGAATCATCAAAATCGGACCCACCCACCCATCACCCAGTCGAAAGTTCTAAGGTAAGGTAGGCTAAAAGCGATAAGACCGCCCATTGTACTTTAGTTAAAGTTGGTATCCATATTGTGTTGTTTTTGGTGTACAATAAAGAGTTATTGTATTGTATTGTATTGTAACATACAAAAAAAACATACAGTCGAATTGATAATCCCCTCCTTTTTTGAAGTCGTTTAAAAAGAGAGCAGTGATAGCCCTGTGGCTAGTGTGCCCTCACTCTCATGCGTGATGCTCAGATTCGAATTTTTTATGAGTTTTACCATGTTCACTATATACCACGCGAACTGGAAAAATGGGATCCGCGCCTATAAAAACGAATGTTTGTTTATTCGTATTTTATGCGCTGCCATATCGTTCATCCGATCACGATGAAACTTTGTTGAGTTGCTGAGAACATGAGATTATAGAAATCAGATAATAGAGCAAAGTATCTGCACGGGCATTGCCGCTGACGAATCAGCTAGTAATAAAAACATAAAAACGAAATGCCAATGACTCTCGTTTCTACGAACCTCCGTACTATAAGTGACAGAAACCTATGAACTTGAAATTTGTCAGGTTAGGTTCTTTCTAGGATGTTAGCACTAAATAAGAAAGGGATCTTCAAAATTTACATGGGAGTGGGGAAAAACTGAATCAATCGGATAGACGTCTTAGGTGAATAAATGAAGTGTCATATTATTATATGGTTTGGATAAAAATGCTTCTTACAATAATGTGTTCATTCATGCGGGATATAGCTTTTCGGTGCTTCCGCAAATTCAGCGTTCATCGACTTTTTATTTCGCATCCAAAACATGTAACGTTGACGATGCATCCAATAAAAGATTATTTAGGGTCGTCACAAACGCTACTGAATTATTTTTGTGCTGATACGACGAAATGCCCGCGTGAGTTATGATCTGAACGTTCGCGATGTTTGGTTGTTTTCGCGCTTTTACTATTAGTGGAAGTAGCGATCGAGTACCGCAGTGTGGAACTGACCTAAATGTGCTACGAGGGTAAACACCTATTTTTAGACGAAAATAACGGAGTCTAGGTAAACAGATCCTGTTTTAGGTATCCTAGAATAGGGAGCGGAATTGTGTTGTTGTAAATAAAAGATCAGACTGAATTTCGTTTATTTATTCAATCGGTCGCATTGATATTTTTCTAAATGATGGCCTCACAAGTGTTGGGATAAGAAATCAATAAGATCCGTATACTCCTTATAATATAGCTATATATTTTCATTATGATATCTAACGATGAGTAACAGTCCTGTTGGACGTGAACCCGCCTTATATCTGATCATGTTTTAAAGGTAACAAAAACGTGTAAATCGGGTAAAGCCAGAAGTGGAACACCTTTGACGAACTCCTTCAAGATAAAGCGTGATTGTATATTTATTTATAGTCATATGATAATGACAAATAAATTTTAAACCAATATCAGATAATCGATATAAAGTAAACTAATGATATTCATTGATGCTCTTCAAGTAAGTTAAGATTTACGAGTTATCGATTAAAAATTTAATCGTGGCTTATTATGTATTCATTGTTATGTAAATCATTATATCGGAGCTATTGTCAGATTAATGATTATTTTATTACATTAAAAAAACGAAATCTAAAAAATCCGGTGACGCTGTTAATTTTTATGGTCGTCCTATTAATGGGGTGGCCATAATAAGTTTAAAATATATTTTTATATTAGAATATTGATTGATTACCTACTCAAAGTCGTTAAAGATTCTACTGCGTGTTCTAAAATGATGCATGGGCTGTCGACTTAAAATTCTTGACTTAATTTGATTAGTGTCTATTGACAAAATACCTATTTCTGCCACAATATATTGCATAGGTATTATTTTGAGGAAATAAATTCCCGCCTTACGCCACCCGGCTATCACATTCTGTCCTATTTCGTGCAATACGGCCACTTTGCCTAAAACGAATCGGACTATCGCAATGAAATGTGTGACATTGTTAATCTACTATATTACGCGACGGGGTGAGTTGTTACATTATTTTTGTCACCCTTAACCTTTGCGATGTGCCCCGTCAGACGGACCCACGCATATTTGGCAGCTTGCCAGACTATCCATTCATGCCTTCTACTATAACACTCATTTAATATTACTTAACGTATGAAAATATCACAATGATCCTCTTTGATTCTAAAGGTGATCTTAAAGAAATTTATGAAGATCGTAGTAATTTGAGTAGAACTGAAGTACGTTAATTAAACAACAAAAATTCCGACTCCGTGTAAAAAGTACGGAAAAAATTACCGTCTTTCTGATGCAGTCGGGTAGCAATGTAGTCAATAATTATGAGATGTAAATTAATCTAAAGACACCTAATTTATTAAATACAATCAACTTACAACAGGTGCAAAAGAAATTTACTTACATATACCCGAAAGATATTCTTCTTCTGGCGTAATAAAAAAAGAAAAGAAACCTGAAGAAGTAAGTAGTTCACAATGTTTCCCAATTCAGAATGACCCAATTGGCTCGTAAGAATTTAATATATTGATATTGTTCCCTTTTTAAAAATAGCTTCGGAAGATAGCATCTCGAATACCGTGCATTCAACTTTACTGCAAATAGCATGCATCAAAATGGGCGCTCGGTAGCAAAACTTAATTTCACGTTTGACCTCCAATGTTTCAGCTTTTCGGCCCACGTCTGTTTCCCTGGCTCGGAGCCAGTTATTCTGACGCAAGCGGGTGCCCATTCATATTTTAGTTTAGTATTTCAAATCCATCGTTTGTAAGGCTGTATGTTTTGGCAAACAATACTGGAGAGTGACTTGCATAAAATTTTGTAAAGATTAGACTGAAAGTTGTAAGGTTCTCGCGAAAAAAACACACGTCTCTTCATGTATCGGTAGGAAAAGCCAACGCGCATTTTTCATGGAAGGGAATACCAAAGAAATAGATGAACTGTGTGAAAGAATATAATTATTATGTATAAGAAGGAAGTAAATTTAGATATTATGATTGATAGGGATAAATGAGAGTAAACATGATACGCCGACCCTAAATAAGGTGCAAGAAAAATATAATGGGTATATTTAATCAAATTAAAATTATTTACTTTTTCCACACCTACCTGTTAAAATAAGGTTTTCCTATAATTACATTTACTTCCAAACCAATGGGTATTGGACAAAATGCAGTAAAACAAAAACATGCAAAACAGCTCCATCTAGCAAATGAAGAGCCGCCGGTCGCCGCCGTGGGAATGAATTCAATTTACGTCACCATTTGATAGGAAATTGTGTTCCAATACTTAAGGTTCCGTCACCTCTAAGCCAAACATCTAAGACAGTCCCAGAAGTTTATCTTCAACTGTAGCAGTACGTTCTCATTCGAAGGGAAATCATAAGGCATCAAGCTAGAATGTAAAGTCTACTCGCATTCTTTCATTCTGGAAGAATAAATTCTCCGGGATTACTTATTAATGAATTCTATCAGAAATAAACAGTTTCTATTAGTTCAAATTGTTATGATTATGAAATTCATCTACCAAATTCATTGAAGATTAAATTGTACGAAACCCTAGCCTACCGAGTCCGATTTCTACGCGATTGGTTTTTTATTGTGTTATATTCAGATGAGTTTGCAAATTGTAGGGTAGGATACTTCTACTAGGAATGAGGTTAATGCGAAAATACACTAGAGAAATAATGTAGGTATTGTCTGCTATTACTTTCTATGAATAGAATTTGCTGATAAAGTTATTATCTTCTTGTCTTTTCTGTATTTTGACAGTTTTTATCAGAAGTACAACTTATAACCTGAAAGAATACATTGTTCTGTATGTGTGTATTTCCAGAACATTTCACATTTTTCACATTTCGCACTCATATGATTTCGTATAGAGTGTAATACAAATAACAAAGAACTCTAAAGACTAAAAACCTACTTCAACTAACAACACTAAAAAGATACAGTCGAATTGAGAACCTCTTCCTTTTTTGAAGTCGGTTAAAAAAATAATCATCGAAATCGGTTGGCGTGATATTCAGTTATTCGTCCGTTTGTCGCGCACATACGTAATGCAAATTTAAGACTTATAGGGTTAATTCATAGATGCCAGTATCGGAACTGGACTAAATTAAAATGGGACCAATCTGGAAGCACCAGCTTTCAAATAAAAAAAGAATCATCAAAATCGGACCCACCCACCCATCACCCAGTCGAAAGTTCTAAGGTAAGGTAGGCTAAAAGCGATAAGACCGCCCATTGTACTTTAGTTAAAGTTGGTATCCATATTGTGTTGTTTTTGGTGTACAATAAAGAGTTATTGTATTGTATTGTATTGTAACATACAAAAAAAACATACAGTCGAATTGATAATCCCCTCCTTTTTTGAAGTCGTTTAAAAAGAGAGCAGTGATAGCCCTGTGGCTAGTGTGCCCTCACTCTCATGCGTGATGCTCAGATTCGAATTTTTTATGAGTTTTACCATGTTCACTATATACCACGCGAACTGGAAAAATGGGATCCGCGCCTATAAAAACGAATGTTTGTTTATTCGTATTTTATGCGCTGCCATATCGTTCATCCGATCACGATGAAACTTTGTTGAGTTGCTGAGAACATGAGATTATAGAAATCAGATAATAGAGCAAAGTATCTGCACGGGCATTGCCGCTGACGAATCAGCTAGTAATAAAAACATAAAAACGAAATGCCAATGACTCTCGTTTCTACGAACCTCCGTACTATAAGTGACAGAAACCTATGAACTTGAAATTTGTCAGGTTAGGTTCTTTCTAGGATGTTAGCACTAAATAAGAAAGGGATCTTCAAAATTTACATGGGAGTGGGGAAAAACTGAATCAATCGGATAGACGTCTTAGGTGAATAAATGAAGTGTCATATTATTATATGGTTTGGATAAAAATGCTTCTTACAATAATGTGTTCATTCATGCGGGATATAGCTTTTCGGTGCTTCCGCAAATTCAGCGTTCATCGACTTTTTATTTCGCATCCAAAACATGTAACGTTGACGATGCATCCAATAAAAGATTATTTAGGGTCGTCACAAACGCTACTGAATTATTTTTGTGCTGATACGACGAAATGCCCGCGTGAGTTATGATCTGAACGTTCGCGATGTTTGGTTGTTTTCGCGCTTTTACTATTAGTGGAAGTAGCGATCGAGTACCGCAGTGTGGAACTGACCTAAATGTGCTACGAGGGTAAACACCTATTTTTAGACGAAAATAACGGAGTCTAGGTAAACAGATCCTGTTTTAGGTATCCTAGAATAGGGAGCGGAATTGTGTTGTTGTAAATAAAAGATCAGACTGAATTTCGTTTATTTATTCAATCGGTCGCATTGATATTTTTCTAAATGATGGCCTCACAAGTGTTGGGATAAGAAATCAATAAGATCCGTATACTCCTTATAATATAGCTATATATTTTCATTATGATATCTAACGATGAGTAACAGTCCTGTTGGACGTGAACCCGCCTTATATCTGATCATGTTTTAAAGGTAACAAAAACGTGTAAATCGGGTAAAGCCAGAAGTGGAACACCTTTGACGAACTCCTTCAAGATAAAGCGTGATTGTATATTTATTTATAGTCATATGATAATGACAAATAAATTTTAAACCAATATCAGATAATCGATATAAAGTAAACTAATGATATTCATTGATGCTCTTCAAGTAAGTTAAGATTTACGAGTTATCGATTAAAAATTTAATCGTGGCTTATTATGTATTCATTGTTATGTAAATCATTATATCGGAGCTATTGTCAGATTAATGATTATTTTATTACATTAAAAAAACGAAATCTAAAAAATCCGGTGACGCTGTTAATTTTTATGGTCGTCCTATTAATGGGGTGGCCATAATAAGTTTAAAATATATTTTTATATTAGAATATTGATTGATTACCTACTCAAAGTCGTTAAAGATTCTACTGCGTGTTCTAAAATGATGCATGGGCTGTCGACTTAAAATTCTTGACTTAATTTGATTAGTGTCTATTGACAAAATACCTATTTCTGCCACAATATATTGCATAGGTATTATTTTAGACGTATGTTTTGCAAAAACAAACTACAAAAATACTACTGTCATTTGACAGTATATAAATAACTAGCGGCCCGCCCCGGCTTCGCACGGGTGGACATTTATTTTTTCAACATTTTGGGATGCACAAACAAATTTCTCCTAGCAACCCATAGTAAATTATTAAAAAAAAATTATACTTTGTATGGAGACTTTTAAAGAATATTTGTGCCAAGTTTCAAGTTGATAGACGCAAAAAACCCCTCTTCTCTATACCAACTTTAACCCCTAATTTCACCCTTTTAGGGAATGATTTTAAAATAATACAAAAATACGTTTCTCATCATTTATTTTTAAGAGTATTTGTGATAAGTTTCAAGTTGATAGACGTAAAAAAACCACACGTTTCCATACAATCTCCAACCCCATTTTACCAGTGAGTTTTGAAAAATCGAGATATACCTACTTGTCTTGTTGTTTGTTTTCCCACTTTCACCCCCTTGGAGGAAGATTTTTGAAAAATCCTAGAACTAATATCTCATAGTTTGTTTTCAAAAGCATTTGTACCAAGTTTCAAGTTGATGGACGCAAAAAATAAACTTCTTCGTATCAACTTCAACCCCTATTTTCATCCGTTTAGGGGATGATTTTCGAAAAATCCAAAAATATGTGTCTCAAAATTTATTTTTAAGAGTATTTATGTAAAGTTTGAAGTTGATAGACGTAAAAAACAACACGTCTCCATACAAACTCCACTCCCCTGTTTCACCCCCTTAGGGGATGGTTTTTGAAAAATCCGGAAATACGTGTCTTGTTGTTTGTTTTGAGGAGTATTTTTACAAAGTTTCGAATTGATACACCCAAAAATGAAGGTTTTCCATACAAACTTCATCCCCTACTTTCGCCCCCTTGGAGGATAATTTTAAAAAAATCCTAGAACTAATATTTCATAGTGTGTTTTGAAGAGTATTTGTGCCAAGTTTAAAGTTGATACACGCAGAAATCACACTATCCCATACAAACTTCAACCCCCTCTTTCACCCTCTTAAGGGTTGAATTTCGTAAAATCCTTTCTTAGCAAGAATCTACACTATAAACGTAACCTACACACAAAATTTCATGTTTCTATGTTCAGCGGTTTGGGCTGGGCCTTGATTTTTAGATTTAGCTTCTCCTTTTGTACCTATATATAGATAATTAAAAGAAATGTTTTTGAGTACCTACCTAATTCAGAATTAATAAATAATCTCAAGCCTTTAATCCCCAAAAAGGTAGGCAGAGGTATATTTTTTTTTTATATATACATACACGTTTCACCAGTATAATCTTTGAACCCTTAAACGTAGTGAGTCCATCGCCGGACCGGGTCTGTTACACATGCCTCAGAATTAATCTGGGACCTGCTTGTTTTCTCCCGATGTTTTCTTTCGGATTGCGCTTGTTGAGTCAATAGAACATCGTCTGATCTGATGATCGGTAGTTGGCCGGCGTGCGAGTACACTCGGATTACGTGACTACATGAAACGGTGAGCGTCCGAGTAGCGACTCGGTCCAAGTGAGTTCGTACCTTCAAAACGCGGATTAAGCCTGTTAGTCCTAACTTTTTCTCCACCAGTCGAAATTAACCTTAAAGTTGTTAGTGTTGGGGCTTAAATAATAAATTAAGCAACCATTTACTTTAAAAGCTTATCCAATAATTTTCTGTTCTGTTCATTAGCATCTACAAATCTTACTGAACTACTCGTATGTAGGTTATATTAATACGTCGAGCACCGCGCCATTCCAATGGGCACCGTAACAATCAAAAATCTATTGTGTTTTATTTTGTTGCCTTAAGAGGTTTAATTATTTTATTTCTTCTGAATTAAATCAATAAGTAATAAATTATATTTAAGTTATTTGCGATTTAAGTTCGATTCTTCATCGAGTGCGTAGAGTAGATTTTTGTTGTAGATCAGTAAACAATCTTCTTTCATCGGGTAAAAATGGCCACCCCATCAATAGTGTTGTAGATATTTAACCTCTAATTTGGAGTGTTTACTTATTAGAAGGAGCCGCCAGGCCGGTCCAGCGACTCGTCCAACTCGCTCGCCGCTTGATTGATTTCTAGCCGGCCGGCGTAAAATTTTTATGTCACCAATCAATCAATTTTAATTCAGAACTTCTGAGAGTGATGAAATGTTTATCCAGTGTGTGTACGTAGTTGGTAAGGAATATCGAATTTATTTTTAGATTAATCAGAGTTTGTGAGTTTTTTTTAAATTTAGAACATATTTGTCACTAGCTCAACGGTAAAGGAAACATCGAGAGGAAACTCGCAGGTCCAAGAATTGATTCTGAACCATGTATAAAATACTGTCCTTCTATGGACCTGTCACGTTAAGAGGTTAGAAAAATATACAGGTGAAAAGAATCCCCCGGAGAGAAGGCGTAACAATTTATTTTAAAATAAAACACACTTATGTGGCCATTAGCCTAACACTTTGGGCTCGCGTAGGAAATTATTGCACATACTTCCTCATTTTTGAGGAAAGTGCCATACCTCAACAGTGGGTTGTTACGGGTTGTTGATTATGATGAAATTAATAAACGCTTTCTTTACTTGAAAATAAAAATTGAGGATAGTCTAGCAAAAGAAATAGCGTTTTTAATTAAATATTTTTTTTACTTAGGAATCGGTTTAGATTCGTTTGACATAAACGTAGTTCATTAGTTTCAGTTCTATATGTTGATAAAATTATTTCAGAAATATTAGTTTAGCACATTTGGTGTAACAAACTCTGTACACAAACTTATTATCAATTCGTAAATGTATTTAAGAAATCGATGTTGATTTATGTAGAAATTTATGTTCAAACGATTGTAACTCTAATTTTTATTGCTTTATTGATCCATCTATGGAATATTTGTACCTCCTATGAAGTTTTCGTATGAACATAAATTTGATGTCCATTCCTAAATCTTAATTGCTCCTCAAATTGTATTACTTAGTCAGTTAAACTAAAATACACGTGGATTATTTTGTATTATCCTACCTTTATTATTTCTATTATCAAATTATGTGGCATGTAAGGTCAATTTACTTCTTGAGAAGTACTTCATTCTTGATTTTTAGTTACTTGACCTTAGTGATCGGAAGTTATCGTTAGTGTCCAAACGAAAATGCGCAGTTATGTCTTTAACTACACCTTCACATGACAAACTTTATGTGACCGTAATACACTGTTTACTGTAATTATTATAAATAGACTTTCATGGTCATGAGAAAATTAAATGTTAGGATCAATACTCGTGTTATAGATAAATAGTATTTTTTATATCGTTGTCATTAATAAATTTGCATGATTGACCAAAATTATTTATGTCGCAGTATTTTATTGGTGTGGTCGATAAGAAAAAGACATTTAGGAGCGAGTGCATTGTGGCTACTCGTAAATTTATCAGAACGTATTTCTTATAGATACTGGTCAGTGGTCACACTTTAATCTTTCTGATTATGGGAATTTCCTAACGGTTCTTGTCTAACGTTTGTTTATAAGTTATTGATACAAAATTATACTAATTTATTTTTAGTAAATTTATGTTTAAAATTTTTGTACAAAATGTAAATCTTTTACAAAGATGATCTTCAGACTTCAGGGATCTAGATAGTATAAAAATAAATTTAATTACTATTTACTTTCTATTATGCATACAGTTCTGATTAGAAAATGTGTTACCTATTAATTTTGAACTTATATCATCATACTCTTAATTTATTATAATGCTTTGTGACTTTCAAATTTCTTTAAGTTAAATAGGCGTACATGCCATTATAGGCTTTACGATGACATAAATTTTTTGACCACGACTAAGGTAAACGCAGCTATCAACGACCCATCGAAAATCTGCAGGTATTGCCGACCCATTCTGCGTATTCCTATTTTTATCGGTTTGGAACGATTTGAGTCACAAGAGAGTATAATATACATACATGTTGGTATGTTTCCTAATTAATTTACTGGTGTTAGTGTACGTAGGTACACGGGAATGTGACCAAATACGTTAGTTTCTGTGAACGTAGCGAGTGCGCCGATCCTGTCATACTAACCCTTACTTCCTCAGGTAAGTACTCAAATTTTTTGCTTAAGATATTTTATATATAAATATTTACGTTAAGTTTATTCTGAATAACTCCACATATTCCTTTATTTGTATATTCCACATTTCGCAACGAAATTATTATGTTTTAAGAGATTTTAAAAAGTATTTTTGAAATTAAAATAGAACGGCAATAGCTGCAGTGCATTTTAGTAGTGCAGTCATTACCGACCCATGGATCGGCAATGGCTGAGAGGTTATTCTTAATTTTTTCCCTTTTTCGTTAATGCTTACAATAATTAAACAAGTTTTTGTAACACCATTTCAATCTTAAGTATTCTAAAATTATAAGCATCTATTAGCGACATACACCATGTTATATTAAAAACTTGTTTTTCCGCGATAAACTGCCACTCATTATTAAACATTTAGACGTGGGATATGAAAGAAACTACTTAGAGTTTTCTTCGTATTTATATGAAAATGGTGTTTTTTTTATAGTTTAGGGCTAAATCAATAAATTATTGTATTAAAACGGATGGGGAAATATATTAAAATTAATATTGATTATTTTTTTGTGGCTCGGAAAAAGATTTGTTAATTTTTTTATTCAACACTAATTACCG
This sequence comes from Ethmia dodecea, assembly GCA_963855545.1. Lineage (NCBI taxonomy): Eukaryota > Metazoa > Arthropoda > Insecta > Lepidoptera > Depressariidae > Ethmia > Ethmia dodecea. The sequence continues at coordinate 5,538,277 of OY979448.1, forward strand.
ATCCATATGAATCGGCAATTGCAACAAAGAGAAGCTATCACCGATTCTATACCGATTAATTATATTTTTGGATTAATGGTATGTAATGTCTAAAAGTAAAGCTACTAATTTGTTTCAATATAATGATTTGATTCAATGAGTTATGTTAGGTTTAATTTCATTTAATGTCATTAAATTTCATTTTCATTTCATATCCATAAAAAAATCTACTGAAGACTTGGCTGTATGTATAGTTCCCTTTGCCTACCCAGGATGGGTGAAGAAAACAAAAAAAACCTCTGCTTTAAATCTTTTACGGTTGGCGCGATTTTCCAAAAATGTTAGTTGAGTTTATTGTATTTTTATTATTTTATTAAATTGCTTAATTTTTTCGCAACTGTATTAAAAATCGTTATTAAGTACACGTGCGGAACCGTCATTGCAACTTGTTCCGACAGTCAACCCTCACCTTCGACTGCGCTAAACTTAGGAAGTTCGAAAAAAATTATAGGCTTTTTAAGGAATAAAACAAAGGGTTTAAGTTATTTAGAAATAAAATTGTCTAATTATTTTTATTCAAAACATATAAATTATATATTTATAATAGTTTTTACTTTTATTTTCAGGTTTGTGACTCTGACTTAAATAGTATAAAGTATTAGTGCTAGCCACGGTGGAGCAAATCATGATTCATGTGTCTAGAAGCACCAGCCACTATCCCAACTTGAAAAACTCTGTGCTGAAAATAAAACAGTGTGTTTTTATTTTATTAACATCTACACATTTACAAAATTATCTCTGAATTTTGATAGTGAATATTTATGTTTCAGGTGATTCAGTTATCCCCTATGTCCAAGACAATTGACACTAAGACCAATTCCCTTCAACGGCACTACAGGGAACTGCATTATGAAGTAACAGCATTGACATTATTTTAAGAAGTAATTACTATTAAGCAGGCTAATCAATTAGAAAGAAAGGCTATGGTTGGTAACTATGGTTTGCACTAGCTGGTCAAGCAGCAGGTTTCCGGGGGCGCAAGATACCAATACGTGACCTATGTTCTCACTTTTATTTTATGAATGTTATTCTATTTACCATTTTTATTAAAGTCTATTTTCTTATATTACTAAAATTTCATTTGTGTCCACCGCGAAATCAATATTCAATACCTTTATTTTTATTGAAGTCCAAATGTGAAAACAATCTTTTAAAGAATCCACAAGCATTCCGAGGTTCACTGCGATCAGTTGGAAAGCATGGGCACTAGAAGAAGAAATCTACATAACAATGAATTTCATGTTGGTTCTATTCCTTTTTTCACCCCTAGGCAAAGGCATTACGCCATGCAGCCTTTTCATTAGTTAATGATATCCTTGAGTAAATGGCTCTGCTTCAGAGTCCATGCAAAAAAATACAGTGTCTTCAACACTTTCTACATCCCTAACTTGGTTATCAACTGTAAAATAATAGCACGTTTACTGAAGACTTCATTGTGACTTCTTGAGGCAATCCAAAAATGTCCATATCTTACATTTTATCGAATTTCCCATCCACTGCACACTTTCACTGACACTTATTGCCACATAATAAACTATTACTATTATGATGAGTCAAAACCCGAAGTACACAGCAAAATGAAAATTATACAAAAAACAAGACGTCCCTCTTCGGATTCCCGCCAAAAAGTTTAAAGTCAAGTTTATCTCCATTTTCAGATTATTTTAGTAACTATAATTATTGTAATGAATCAAGTACAAAAATGAGAATCAAATAAGAGTAAACGGGACATTTCGAAAACGGGATATTTTGGGAAAGGGATATTTCGCTTTAATTAATAATTATTTTGAGAATCGAACATGTAGGTAGGTATTTTGTGAAAAAAAAGTATGCTTTATATACGTACGGTCGGTGTTAGATTCATAAAAATCGGTAATAGCTTCAAAGCGTTTCGGGTGGGTCGGCAATAGAAACAATTGACTTCAACAATCCTTTGATTATTTTTTCAATGAAAACATGATATTTATAAACAAATGAAAATATAAATATAAAATATACAATCTATATTTAAATATAAAATAAAAAAATCTGGTGTCTTTGCAACCACTACCCTTAATTCTTATAATCAATTTCAAAATTTGCTTAAGGGGGTCGGTAATAGCTGCGTTTACCTTATATAATGTATACGTATAAACAAGTCATCGCAATATTTCTTGAGACTAACTACATTTTTATAGCATCAATCAAGCCAACTTCCGACTATAATCAGAATCCATAATGGTAAGAAATCACCGCTAATATCGCAAAGAGGAGTTTTTGTCTAATAACAAGCCGTAAATGTTCTAAAATAACTGTTCCTGTCAAGGAAGTTACTGGTCTAGTTTGACTACTCATTACTTTTTGCCGGTTTATTTGTATTGCAAGTTTTTGCTTACGACGATCTTTAATGATATTGAAATAATAGTTTATTAGTTTTTGTGTGGTCTCATTCTGGTTTCCTCAATTCCCAGACCTTGTTTTAGCCAGATGTGCTGGCTCGGGGAGTTACGAAAATGTAATTAATTCGGAGTGTGTTATTTGTGGTATGTCAAACTATTTCCAAGTACCAAGCTCTAATACGAGTATATACGTTTGCTAATAAGAATTAGCGTATACAATGGTCACTCTCTTCCTCTTTCTAGATTCCAGGGATAGCCCTCCACTCTGCTACTTTCATACATAGGTATATTCGCAATTCAAAATTCACCATCTCCTAAAGTACTCCTCAGATACATACTTTAATAGTGCTTTAGGAGATGGTGACTGTCTGTCTCTTACGTGTTCTAGCTTAAACCTCTGAAACGATCTTCATGAAATTTGGAAAATATATAGTTTGCATCTTGAGAGTAAATTGGCGGGAAAAACTGTGTTACATAATTTTAAAGAAATATAGAAGTATGCGAATATGTGTACCTATGACAGTGACCGAGTGGAATATAGACGGAGGCAGAGAGTTACCATTGTATACGCTAATTCAAATTAATAATAATAATAATACTTTTATTCAGTAAAAAGTGCTTATATCTAATTTTCGAACATGCTGTCAAACCATACAATGGTTTGTTGACAGACGAGGCTCCAAATACTATTATCTATTACTAAATATAAGCTGTGAGTGATTCTTAGTTAAGTAGACACATTCAATCTTTCCTACCTGTGCAGTATGACTACTAGGTTCACTATTCTAATAACTTATAATTATGATTTTTATTCTATTTATAAGGCAGTTATTTACTTTCTTTTTAAACGTTTGTTTCGTTACATCTGTACATTTTAATTCTGACGGAAAGTCATTATAGATTAAAGGAATAAGGTACTTTCTACATCTTTGGCCGAAATAATTAGTAAAACTAGGCAACGTTAACTTATTGTTATCTCTATATCTTGTAAGTCTTTGATATATGAGTACATTGATTTTTATATGAGTACATTGTATATATAAGTAGTAGCAGTTAATGTCACTGGTTTTACTAAAATTTGCTAAAAGTTGATACCTCTGCCTACTCCCTCGGAGATAAAAGACGTGAGCAAAGAAGTTGGAAGAAAATCATTCTCTTTCTTTTTTCTTAAAACGTCTTTGGACTTGAGATTTACTAAAATGAATGATTGCAAACAGTGTGTCGATTTTTGCTGCTTTGACGTATTTAACATACCTATATTTATAAAAAAGACTAACTCATCTACTCGTAGCTTTACCCATAGTATCTAGGAAGCTGGGAATTTAGTAGAAAACGATTTTTAAATTTCCAGGAGAGATATGGCATCATTTAATTTCTTTATCTATACATATAATAAAACTCTAACGGGGCCGTGTCTGTACATTAAATATTTTTTGAAAATTTTAACGGTAGTGTATATAGTTATCGATATAGATACCGAAACACCAATTTTTGGAATTTTTGTCTGTCTGTCTGTCTGTCTGGTTGTGCACGCATCACTCAAAAACTACTGGACGGATTTTGATGAAATTTGGTATGGAGATAACTGAGTACCCGGGTCAACATCTAGGGTACTTTTTATTCCAGTAAAATATCTCATTCTCTCGGGAAAATATAAAAACTGGTTAAAAAGTGAAATACGTACTACTCCGAAACGATAACACCTAGAAACTTGAAAAATGGTATGAAGGTGTCTGATATGTTATAGAAAATTGGTATGAATGGATTTTTGGAAATTCCCACGGGAACGGGAATAAACTAAATCCAAGCGGGAAAACGCCGGTGGGCACCCGATATTTGAAATATGGTATGTAAGTGTTTTCAATATGTCGTAGGCAACCAATATGAAGGGATTTTCGGAAATTCCCACGGGAACGGGAATAAACGGGATCCGCGCGGGCAACGCCGCTGGGCACCCGCTAGTAATATAAATAAGTTGAATCCATTAAAATAAAATATATATATAATGGAAATACATTGAATTTTAACCTTCAACTCTACATGAGCAGACTCGCCGCTAGACTTTCGTAGCTCTAAGGCCATAATATTAGCTTGTAACGAGAGCGGCACGCTGTCTGGCGAATTGTTTTTTACCGCATTTATAGTACAATGTGCTATATTTTTTGTTTCAATTGTAAGCTATACACAAAGACATAAGATAATTGATGATGTTACTCAGAGTTCCACGAATAGAACCAAGCACTATTCTCATTCCGAAAAGACTAATTAATTACGAGACTTTTGTTATATTTATGACAGTTTTTTACTAATGTCGCTTTTTGTTGAATCACGTGTTTGGCTTTGTGACTCCCTTAGATACAGAATCAAAATACTTGAGTTTTTCTACTCTAAATATTTATTCGCCCTTACTCATTTTCATGAGTGACACTTGACATATTAAACAAACTAAGTTTGCGTATTAGTTTATTTGATCAACATGTATTGTGAATATCGTCAATGTTTGTATACATGCCGCCTACCTGTATGGAAGGTCGTAAGGACTCTCGGCCAATGGTTGTTATTAATGGAAACGCTAATTAATTGTCAATTTTATCAGCGTGGGCGTAATGTTTATTCACCAAACACACGATAAAAACATTATGATGCTTTATCAAACCGCTCAGCGATGTGTGTTTTGTTAATGGCAGTAATCACAACATACTATATAAAGTAAACTTTTTTATTGTCATATATTTTAAATGCAAAATATTGGTTTTGGATTGTAAGTAATATAGTAACAAATAATCTGAAGCTTTAAAATACGACCCGATGTACACATCTGATTGACCACAATGCGATATAAATTGTCCATTTGACACCTATTGTGTAAATAATCGAGACTAATACAATTTATTCTCTTTTGTAGACACATGACACGTGGCAATAATACCTAAGGTACCTTTACGCTCGGGCAGATGGTGAAAGCTGGCGTTTACGAGTTATTGCCATTATGTTATTGAAATGTTGTAAAATTACAATAAAGGATCGCCCTTCATCCGATATTTTGGTATTTAGCTCTGTTGTAATGGTCAGCAACTGTCGCATTATTTTAATGATCTTTTCGCGCCTTTATTTACACGAATGCAAGTAATATTGGTCTCTATTAACGTGTTTTCAACGTTCAGATTCGGAATTGCGAAGATTTGCTCACATTTCGTAAACGATTGTACGCTCCATGACGAATTGAGTCGTCGATTCGACGGAAATCGAGCAATTTAGCTGTGAATTTATTCGTTTCCTATTTATTTAGGGTGTAATGTTGGTCATTTTGCTGTGATAGATGGCGTAGGGAGTGATGAATAAGCTCGACGTTGTAGGTAAATTGATTATTGATTGCAAATTGACACCCGATTTGTGGGGTGCAGTCGCATATCACTTAATGCGACGTCATTCTCGTAGCGTTGCTTTATGTGTCGGCAGTCTATCATTTTTATAATCAGACACACACATACCCTACTTTCTGTAGGTATATGTATGGAATAAGTACAATTATTGAATTTATTTACTCACAAAGAAAAAATACATTAAGTAATACAATATTTACAGAAAAAAATCTCCTCCAAATATAACTATGGAGTTGTACAGGTATGAAACTATGTTTAATCTACAGATAAAAATAAAAAAATAATTTAAAATATTCACTACAAATGTCTCCCATGTCATGCCATTGATGTTAATACGAGTACAACGCGTCACAGAATAATAAGCACAATTCCTCATACACCTTAATTAGTATACTAATATAAAAAAACTTAAGAAAATATATTAAACCAGCGAAAAAACTGAAAAGCAAAAAATAATAAACCTTTCATATTTAACCTTATTACCTAACTAAGTTCTTAAACTAATGTAATTATACGTAACTAATTTTGAGGCGCCAAACAATCAATGAACAAACACTAAATTACCCAAAATTTTGGCGCTGACTCAAAATTACTTAGGTATACTTCCATTAGTTTTAGAACTAAGTTATTGAGGTTTCTACTTGCAAACTACTTTTAATGAAAACTTTGTTAAATCGAAAATGATTTGTTACCTATTGTATTTTAGGGTCCCTAAACGTGACAGACGCTGAGCTCCTAACCGCACAGGGTTACTGTTACACAAACCTCAGACCAAATTCTAGAGTAGCGGGTTTCCTCACGATAGGTACTTTCCTTATCCTTCGAGCTAGTGATAAAATGTTATATGTTAGTTTTTGAAAAAGTCATTGGTACATGCCATATGAACCAGAATCAAACGCGACCTCATGTATCAGACGCGGGCTCACTTACATCAAGCTAGGGTTCCCAACCCCAAATTTAAAAAAGAAGGAATTGAAGATTGAAAAACCAGGACAATTCAGTTTCAAAACAGGACGCACCTTTGTTTTCAAATAGCACGGCGCATGAACACTTTGGGAGCCGGAGGCCGGCAAGGTAATAATTGTAAAAGTGGCGAGTGAATTTCAAAATACATGACCTTATCATGGCGCTTTACAAACCCAGGTCACTGCTTAAAAATTATGCAAGACATTCCAGGACACTACAAAATCTTGGACATGTCCTGGGAAAGCAGGAAGGTTGGCAACCCTACATCAGGCTTTCTTTTCTATAATATAGCTACAAACAAACTTTATTAGTTTCAACGCGTTTCTTTAAGACCACTTAATAGTAGCTCATTATGTTTTTATCTCATCTCAGCGTCTTTGTCGCCAGGCTGATTATGCAGCATAAAAACAAACTAGCCTCCAGGGCGGTCTAGTTACTCATTCAATTGCTCTATATACTCGGTCGAAACTCGTAAAATGTGTATCGCAAGTGGATGTAAAATTATATTCGTGCATTTAAGTTGGCGCCTACCGCTGTGGTCCGTTTATGACTCTATCTTTGACAAATTCGTATTTATTCTCAGAAAATAATACAATATACAGAAATAAACATGCTCATGCTTGTACCTCCGAGGGGGTTCGCAAAGGTATTCCATTCCTTGAAATACCCACTTTTCACCAGCAGGACCCCTACGTGACAGGTGGAGGAGGCTTTTACCCGGATGGGATCCACACAAAAAAAATAATTAAATTTAAAATAGTTAATATAATAAGTACTTAAACATAAATATTTTAATAAATTAATAATAAAGAAATCAGTGGGACGATGCTGCTTGAATGGTATTAAATATCTTTAGATCCTATTTATTATAATCTTTGTTGATTTTATGTTATTATAAGAATTGTTGTGTTGTGTTTGCAATTTAGTTCATTTAAAAGAGTTTAATGGTTTGAATAAGCAAGTATTTTGAGACTTATAACTCCGTTTTTTATATTTGAGAATCATTACGACGCCACCTACAGACTTTTCCGATGAAAATCTTTGTCGACAATTCTAGAATATAGACAATATGAAAACTGATATCAATTCATAATAGCAAGCAAATCATGATAATTTCATTCTATTAAAAAATATATTTGTAACCAACATATTAACTTAGGTAACACATATTCCAGGTTTTGATTAAACGTATTACAATAAAATATTAGTTAAATTGCTAAAATCACTTCAGATATATCACCAATATTGGCAGTATAAATACGGTATTTTCCATGTCACATTAATTCAATAATTCACGTGCAATCGAAGCTAATCTGAGATTAGGTGCGCGCGCGCGCCGGCTTTCCAAAGAGATTCCTTTACTAATTTAATAGCGTTTTTTGTCTCACGTATTGTTTTATGGCACTATCGACCGGCATGTTGATCCACAGATAGCGTTTCTAGGTCGCCTTTACGCGTTTGTGTTGTTGTGTTTAGTTGTGTATATGGTAATCCCTATTAAGAACATAAAACAAGTAAGTACCAGCGTATTTAATAACATCTATACATACATGTAATGGTATAAAACATATAAAAACATGGTCTCTTTGAAAATAAATGAAACAATTTATCTATCTGGCTTCATCACATAGATACTATCCTTTATCCTACCATCCTAATCCTTAAAATATTATAAATGACAAAGTGACTTTGTTTGTTTTGTTACGCTTTCACTCTTAAACAACTAAACCGATTTTAAAAATTCTTTCGCCAATGGAAAGCTTTATTATCATTAAGTCACATAGGCTATGTTTTATCCCCGTATTATCACCGGAACATCTATATTTATTCTTCTATAATAATATTATAAAGAGAAAATATTTGTATGTTTGTATCTTTGTTACGAATAAACTCAAGAACTACTGGACCGATATTAAAATTATTTTACCAATGGAAAGCTATTAAGTATATTCCTGAGTAACATAGGCTATATTTTATTCCCGTAATCCCACGGGAACGGGACCTACGTGGGTAAAACCGCGCAGAACCGCTAGAATTGAATAACTAAATACTTACTTAGTAAAGGGAAACAACAAAGATAAGAGCACAATAAAGGAACTGCGTACATAACTACTCGTACACAGCTAAACACACATACTTAGAAGATATTGATCTAAAATAATTACATTTGTTAATCAGAAACATATTAATAATCAGCAGTATAATAATAAATGGGGATTACCTGCAAAAATAGATCGTATATTTAGGTCGCGTCGAGTGCCACTTGTGAATAAAGACAATACATTAGTGATAGTATGCATTTCAATGAACAAGGAACGAAATATGTATACCTACTTCATTCAATCAATACATACCTACTTTTACTTCTTAAGCTTTTACATACCTAATCAAAATGTTTTTATTCTATGTACCTTAAATTCCTACTTAATGTTTAAAACAGAGTAATTATGATTCTGTACAATTAAAATTACATAAAAAACCTTATACTACTTTAAAATAACCCCTACAATCTAACTTATACTAAACCTAAATTAACCCAGTCTACACCGTACCCGGCTCCAAGGTCCCATAATACCTGCAGCATTTCGCCGCTGAACTGCTATGCAGACCTGTTGAACCAAGTACGACCTAGAACGAGGATCACCGCCTCTCTCCCGCAAACGCCGGCCTATTTCTGTTGAAAGTCGGAGCTTCCACTCCCCACGGCCCTCTGTCTCCAATGCTAATGGCACAAAATCGTACGCCGATGCCATTTACTTTGTTTCTGCTTGGCAGCAGCCTTCGACACCGCACCAGTGCAACGCACGGTCTGCCCCCAAACTGGATGCTCGAAGGTGCTCACGCAAGTAGCATCCCAGAGGCAGCGCCCTCTTCGCCACGGTACCAACGTAAGGCCATCCGGCCTCTTTACATCCGTGCGGCTGAGACCTGCAGGCGGATCTAAAACACAGGGCACGTTTGCCAAAACGATGGCTCTCCGCACAATATCATTTATAGGCTGGTGCCTCGAAATGTATGTATTAATTTTCAAAGTTGATTTCTCTCATGTCTAACAAAAATGTCTAACGAACTGGCTGGTCAGTCTATTCAATAATAATCACAAACATTTTTAGAATAAAAATAAAAAAATTAAAACAAGTAAATATATCGCATGATTTTTATGAACTAGGTAATAGTCCAGTAAAATTATACATTACCGCATGCGTCAAATCCGGTAGTTCTGATTTTTTGCAGACTTGTTTATGATGTTATCCTAATGTATAATCCAAGTTTGTGACCTCGAGCGCCGAACGCAACTTTGTCAAAAATCGAAAAAACCTCGAAAAAATGTTTTTTATTTTCGCGATTATAACCCTAAAGGAGTAGTTTTTGAAAAAACTTTCTTAAGACGTTTTTAAAGTAGACTAAATTAACTACAATATGATACTAAAACTGTCTCTGTAGACCCAATAGTTTCCGAGATTTAGCCTTTCAAAGCTTATATTTTTTTTCGATCTTAGCAAATTTTTGCATTTTTGTCGTTTTGAAATGTTGCCCGCTATTTCGTTCGCGTTATTTTGGGATAAAAAGTAGCCTATATGTTAATCCGGGTCCTGATCTATCTACCTACCAAATTTCTTCTAAATCCGTGCAGCCGCCAAGTTTATTTTTTTCTTTTATCACATAGATATCTACACTAATCTATACTAATATTATAAATAGGAAAGATTAGATTTTTTGTACGTTTGTTACGAATAAACTCAAAAAGTACTGCAGCGATTTAAAAAATTTCTTTTACCAATGGAAAGTTAGAATATCCCTGAGTAACATAGGCTATATTTTATTCACGTATTCCCACGGGAACGAAAACTACGCAGGTGAAACCGCGCGGAACCGCTATTATATTATAGCACTAACGGTGTTGGTAACTAATAAACTCAAAAACTACTTGGCTGATTTAAAAAAATATTTTACCAATGGAAAGTTAGAATATCCCTGAGTAACATAGGCTATATTTTATTCCCGTATTCCCACGGGAACGAAAACTACGCAGGTGAAACCGCGCGGAACCGCTATTATATTATAACACTAACGGTGTTGGTAACTAATAAACTCAAAAACTGCTTGGCTGATTTAAAAAATTCTTTCATCAATGGAAAGCTAAAATATCCCTGAGTAACATAGGCTATATTTTATTCCCGTATTCCCACGGGAACGAAAACGACGCGGGTGAAACCGCGCAGAATCGCTAGTTTCATATATAATAGTGGTTCCACGCGTTTTCACCCGCGTAGTTCCCTTTCCCGTAGGAATAGGGGAATAAAATAAAGCCTATGTTACTCAATATTAATGTAGCTTTCCATTGGTGAAAGAATTCGTAAAATCAGCTCAGTAGTTTTTGAGTTTATTCGATACAAATACCGTTAGTGTTATAATATAATAGCGGTTCGGCGCGGTTTCACCCGTGTAGTTTTCGTTCCCGTGGGAACACGGGAATAAAATGTAGCCTATGTTACTCAGGGATATTCTAAATTTCCATCGGTGAAAGAATTTTTTAAATCGATGCAGTACTTTTTGAGTTTATTCGTAACAAACGTACAAAAAATCTAATCTTTCCTATATTTATAATATTAGTATAGATTAGTGTAGATATCTATGTGATAAAAGAAAAAAATAAACTTGGCGGCTGCACGGATTTAGAAGAAATTTGGTAGGTAGATAGATCAGGACCCGGATTAACATATAGGCTACTTTTTATCCCAAAATAACGCGAACGAAGTAGCGGGCAACATTTCAAAACGACAGAAATGCAAAAATTTGCTAAGATCGAAAAAAAATATAAGCTTTGAAAGGCTAAATCTCGGAAACTATTGGGTCTACAGAGACAGTTTTAGTATCATATTGTAGTTAATTTAGTCTACTTTAAAAACGTCCTAAGAAAGTTTTTCAAAAACTACTCCTTTAGGGTTATAATCGCGAAAATAAAAAAAATAAAACATTTTTTCGAGGTTTTTTCGATTTTTGACAAAGTTGCGTTCGGCGCTTGAGGTCACAAACTTGGATTATACATAAGGCCAACATCATAAACAAGTCTGCAAAAAATCAGAACTACCGGATTTGACGCATACGAGCCCATACATTCAACCGACAAATTTACTGGACTAAAAGGCGTGTTCCATTTCTGAATAAACCAACAAAAAAAATATATAGTCTTTATTTAAAGTACGTTATCAATCATCTAGGTATAATATTTTGTACCTACAAATTTCTACGGGACCCTGGATGGGTGAGTCCGACTCGCCCTTGTACGTATTTTTCAGATAATAAAAAAAAAATATAATCTCACGCCTTTCATCCCCGAGGGGGTAGGCAGAGGTATTCCATTACTGGATATACCTACATTTCACGAGATACATTGGACCCCTAAACGTGATAGGTGGTGAGCCTATCGCCGGACCGGGTCTATTTACACATGTCTCAGAATTAAGTAAGTAAGTAAGTAAGTAACATCTTTTTATTGTACACCAATAAAAATATGCAACAAGTGACACAGTGATACAAAAAAGTACAATGGGCGGTCTTATCGCTTTAATTCTGGGACCTGCGGGTTTCCTTACGATGTTTTCCTTCTTTTTTAGATACGAGTATTTGACATCAAAGTGGGACCTAATGCACTTACTGTCTGGATAGCTAGATTGACAGAAGTAACTGCCAGCCCTCTGACCGATTGAGGCGTCGACCAAATGCGCTGACAGCTTTTTACTCGACTGCCTCAGAAGGAGGGTAATGTTTTCGATAAAATGCAAACAGAACAAACATGTAACTTTCTGAGTTCGGGACATTTTCTCGTATAAATGAAATGCTAGTTCTCTGTAGGAAAGTGACTATGAGGTAGTTGTTAAATAAATGAACACTCATCTAATCCATTTTAAATTCTGAGTCCAAAATGTTATTAACTTATGATTTGTTTAAAGCAACAGGTTGACAACAACTGCAAAGCATATTATAACCATTTTATTTTTATTAAGATATAGAAAAACTCATTCGTTCTTCAAATAATCAAAAGTATGCTATTTATATTATCCTGATAGGTAGCTAGAATTTCTGAGAGCGTGACTGGCAAATCGTAAGTACTCTCATATAGACGTAACTTGTTTTTAAATACAATATCTACTATTTGCGTCTGCGTGTGCGACTGTAAGAATACTTGAAGGTATGACACTAAAACTATGATAGTTAATAATCTTCATTTTTGATGGCACAATAGAATTATCTAACTATATGAGATACAGAAAAAAATAATATTTCAACTTATCAATTTTACCAACATGACGATAATTATAATAATAGTTGATTAAAAACGAATTAAGAAATGAAAGACGGAAGCTACACAAAGATTAACATCGATTTTAAAAGAAATACTCTGAAAAATATGATTAAAAATAATACTTTTAAAATATGATAAAAAGATAGCTCCGTAGTTTTAGCAGTGATTACAAATCTAAGGATGTCAATGTTCTCGACATTCCTTCTGTGGCTAGATAAGGGTTTTCTAGCGAAACAACTTCAGTTGTGACGCCTATTTCCGATAACAATTTGTAAGGAAATGTTGGCAGCTTATAAATGCTATGTTATTTGCACGTTTCTACATTGAAGGTAGGGTTCAAAAGAGCATCTGTCATTGACGAAACGGATTAAACAACTACAGATACTAATTATACCAGTATCGTAATGATTATGCTTAAAGAGCGGAACTGCGGGGTTAAAGTATTAAGATTATTATTATTATTATTATAAAGTCTCTTATTGAGAAAATCACCGAACTGAAGATATTAAAAACTGTAATATACCTACATATTATACAATCAGTACAATGTAATGCAAGGCGAAATGCGACATAAGGAAGTCCGTCTACAAGATAAAGATCATACAGGAATTATATGCTAAAGCGGGGTTTATCGTCAATCCAAACAACACTTGACAATGTTTTGTAATCAAGCTGTATGAAATTATTCTAGGTCATTTCCTCAGATAACTGTAAAAACTATTATCTGTGCCATTGCGTAATATTGATTTTCCGTATTTAATACGGAAGGGACCGAAAATACACTAGTTACTTATCTCTTGATACTACTGAAATTATGTTCTTTGGAAATATTCTAATTAAGATTGATAGCGTAAGGGTTGTAACTGAATATATTTATTTACACAGATAATATGTTTTGTCGGTAATATTTACATAAGAATGATCCACACTCAGGTTTCGTCACCATGAGAACAGCTGAAGAATCCCTAACAAGCTTTGTCAGATTAATGTAAAATCCCCTGGAGCCATTCCTAGCCCAAAAGTCCCCAAAAATTAATGAAAAACAAAATTAAGTTAACTTATTATACTCACAGAATCAAAAGGTTTATATATTAATGCAAAGCCTCGAACCAAATAGGAATACTGCCTTATCTTTTGTACCAATTCTATTCGTTTTCTGCATGATTAATAATTATAAATAAATCAAATTTAAAATAATCTAAATCAATTGGTTATCCAATTACCAAAACAAAAAACTCCTCAGATCGTTTCCCGTCTATAATGTGGCTTAAGAATTTCATTTCTATGCGGCTTTTTTCTTCGTTCATTGTTGTAACTTTTCTTTGATATTGTGCTATCGTTTATAGTTGCCAATTCTTTTATAATCCTTATTATTTAGATGTGGCCTTTTCAAAATTTCTTACATTTTAACCAGTTATTTATTACTATGTAATTAATCTGTGCAACTGTGATGTGTCTTTGTCGAGGCGAGCAAACAATCGAGTGTCAACACTTGAGGGAGCGATGACTCGGTGCGGCTGCGCAGAGCGTCGTCGCAGGCGCATGTAGCCGCGTTAAACTGGACAGGTTGGTCTTATGTTTATACTTGTTCGTTGGAAACTTGGACGTCTATATTGTTCTTAGTGGTTTTCACCTACTTTAATTAAAAAGTTTGCTTTAAAATCTACTTTAAAAACAATAGAGATCCGTTTTGTATTTATGTGTTTACAGTAAATAAATTTACTTAAAAACTATTTTACTTAATATCTATTAGTTTCTATAGATTGGTGTAGGAATTAGTTAGCAAACTAATTCCTACACCAATCTATAGACACTGGATTTACTTTTATACATGCAAACAAATTCCAAATTATAATACCTCTAAAGCACCAAATGTCCAACTTACAATAAATGTATTTGAATATTTGTTTGGAAATCATACAAATATTTCACGCGATAAACATTGAATAAACAAAGTATAAATAAAGTATTAAGCAGACGACGTATTCATAGTGAAGTTATGTGCTTTTCTTGCGGTTAGAAATGATAATTCTCTTGTAATCAGTAAAGATTATTGTCGCTCACAAGACTTCTCATCTGTACCTTACACGGTAATAGAATTTACGTAGAATTTGATGGTCACATTAGTTTATAGTGTCTGTTGTCTAATTACTAAAAATAGCAGTTACAATTAGATTACAAAAATCAATTTAAGTATATAGAACTAGCGACCCGCCCCGACTTCGCACGGGTGCAATGCTAATATTGAAACCTTCCTCTTCAATTACTCTATCTACTAAAAAAAACCGCATCAAAATCCGTTGCGTAGTTTTAAAGATTTAAGCATACATAGGGGTATAGGGACAGAGAAAGCGACTTTGTTTTATACTATGTGGTGATTCCTACAAATAATTATATAACATTACTGTTATTTCTGCTCATGTTTATATTACATTACACCACGAGTAAACAATGCATCGTTTACTACTCAAAAGTATACATGTCGATTAAAAATGTACAAGATTCTTGTATTGTTATTGCTGCGAGTGACATAAATATTATATATTGAATCGACAGTCACCTTTACTACTTTTCTATTATGTTTGATTGCTTGTAATGAATAAATTATTGTCAATACATTTTTATATTGTTTTATGGGTGAACTTCGTAAGTTCTCAACATATGAGTAAGTTGGTCGTGTTATGACGCAACACGTTGTTTTAGTGGCGATACTATACCTTTATGATTGTGGTATGTATATTCGATGATAATGGGAAATAGATGTGACTGAGCTGAGATATCAGAATACAGGTTCGAAAATTATATAATGGATTTATGTTAATATTTCCCATATAAAATTGTATTATTATATTATAAAGTCAATTTTGTTATTTTGTCTTAATTAAATTTTTTACTTCGCTCTTTTTTCACGTACCTAACCGTTATCGAGGGCCAAGTTAACAGTTAACCTGCCTTTTTTTGGCAAGTTCATGGCACGTATTATATTATTTTTATAGCTTCTTTAGTAAACTTATATCATCTATTGTACAACTTTTATGCATTTCTCAATAATTTTATTGTGTTACAACCTAACGTTTATTGAGATTTTACTAAACTTTAATATTGCTATAAATATTTAATTTATCGCTCGTTTACTAATACGCTATTTCATTCATTTTATTACCATAGACTCAAAATTTATAACTGAAGATTTTTCTATTAGCAGTTTGATTTGGTAGAATATGATATTTTAATAGAGAATGATCACTTTTTTATTGTCTCTTGCATAATGAGCAGAAAGACCTATAAAACCTTGAATATAGCCACTGTGTTCAGACTTTTTACGATTTTAACAATTTTATTGTGACCACACGCAGTCTGTATAAATTGAATTCATTTAAATTATAAGTACAATAAAACCTCTTGAATTTGTAACATAGTTACAAGGTCATATATTTTATTACCACAAGAGGACAGTTACGTAACTAGTTCTGTTATACCGGGAGCTGTGACACACTAGGCACTGGGTATTCAAATACGTATGACCCTTGCCTTATGTTAATTGCACCATGTTAATGTTAATACCAATTAAAATGTTAACAATAGCTGTATGAAACCGTGATGGCTATATTGGAACCCGTTTGGCACAAGCCCGCGTCGATTTACATCTTCATCCAATGAAATTTGGGGTGTACTTGTTTGCTTTGGATTATAATTTTATTTAATTGGGTCGCCAAAATGGCATTGTGTTGAGCAACATTATCAGATGGCTTCCTGGGTGTAATTGAAAAACTCTTGGATGGCAGTAAAAATCGTTGATTTGCAATTTACAAACAAGACGAAGTTATGTTGGTCTTTGAGCCTGTTTTGTTGATAATATGAGTTTTCAGTTTTTCTGATATTAGGTATATTCCGAGGAACGTTAGAAATAGGTTAGGAACATACATAATTATCGGTATAATGTATGCTGTTGCAAAATTAGTAACTGACCTTCATGTAGGAAGTAGGTAGCAGTGATAGGAATAGGTAGTGCCTATTTGCCTAAACTTCGAAGAACAGAGACAAGAATCGGAGACTTCCTTAGGACTAAATTTTTTACGGGACATTCTGTCCCGACATTCGGGACAACACTTAAATACATTAAAAAAATATGCTATACACCTAAAGTTTGCGACTAGACATAACATTTATAATTTATAACTCCATAATAATTATTATTAAAAACAGTTATTATTATCTGTCCGTTACGGGACATTCTGTCCCGAATGTCGGGACAGAATGTCCCGTAAAAAAATTTAGTCCTAAGGAAGTCTCCGATTCTTGTCTCTGTTCTTCGAAGTTTAGGGAAATAGGCACTACCTATTCCTATCACTAATAGGTAGGTATATAAATTGGTATCGGGAAAAAAATTGCACCATTTATAAATAAAGAAAATTAGACCTATCCAGGGTGAATTAAAAAAAAATACAGGATTTTCCTCAGGCAATTAAAATTAAATTATGTACTACTTAAATTTTGAAAAAAATAATATAATATTTTTTTTTATTCCGAGTTCTCTTATCCCTTCAAAATAAGTGACCATATATTATTTGTGACTTCGGTTTGTAGGTAAAGCCCAAAAATGGCACCCTTGTTGTCAGCAGATCAAGACAAATAAATCAATAGGACTATTTTTATACCAATCGATAAATACTTGCAACAGGGGTGCGGTATCAGATTTTTTTGTATCACCGAGGTGGGGTGGATGGATACCAGATAGTATGGGGAGGAAATGGAACTGGTATCGCTTCCTACTTCACCCTTCACCTTCTGAGCATGGCAAATATTTTGTTAAATTAAATCGATAAAGTGTTAAAAAGGTTTTTAGAATTTATTTACATTACGTTATAGGGTAGTGCATTATGGTAAATATGGTATGGTACACAGTATTATGTCTTCCAATTATTATATATATTTTTTTAATTACTTCCACATGTCTGAGGAAAGACTCAATTGTGGGCTTTTACATTCTCTGTTTTGTAACATAAAATGCAGGAATACTGTTAATCCAACTAATATGGTATTCGGAAATTTAATCCTGTTTTAATTTTAACTAAACACTAATACCAATGTTTTGTAGCTGTCGGTACAAAAGTAACTAAGCTACAAACACATAGTTAAAATACCGATTTAAAAACCGTATGCTTAATATTGGATGTTATGACGGTTTTCAACGCATGCCGTAGGACTGCTTGAAGATTCCTATCTTTAATTAATTAAAATACAGAGATAATATCGAAGAAACGTCGCAGACAACAAGGATAGTAAAATTTAAGTCGACACGGTAGTTATGACAACTATGTCAATAAATATATTCCCATAATAAAAATGGTGTAAATATTACTTGGAATCTCGTTGACTAATTAAAAGAATTTTAAAAAGCAGTAAAAGTATTTTTAGGCACGTTTTTTCAATGTAATTATTCATGTGTTCGGGGTCTTTTGGTTACAAATATGTGAAAAACGGTACT
The DNA here is from genome assembly GCA_963855545.1 of Ethmia dodecea. NCBI lineage: Eukaryota > Metazoa > Arthropoda > Insecta > Lepidoptera > Depressariidae > Ethmia > Ethmia dodecea. The sequence goes on from OY979448.1 coordinate 5,556,838, forward strand.
GATTAGCTTTTTGTTAAAAAATGACTATATTTACATAAAAATATAAATAAATTTACTAACATAGCTATTAAGTCATACAGTAAATGTATATGGATTCATGTCGAAAATAAATAATTTCATTTAATTTCATTCATTTCATAAATATTAACTACATACACGTAACTGTGACAAAAAGAAAATCAACTCTTATAGTATTCCTACCTGAAACTATTGGTTAATAGATACGGGTACATAATTTACAATCGGAACTCAAAGGTCGAATAAAAATTTGGAATAGTGGAATAAAAAAAAAGTGCACACTTTCTTCATTCGAAAACAAAAAAATGAGTTTTTCGCATGCGAATCCAAACCAATGATTTAATAAATTCTCCTAATTGGCGAAATTTGTGTAGAGCTCTAAATTGTGACTATAACGGATCGGTTTCACAATGTTATGTTATCAGATTGAACACATTCGTTTCAATAGTCATAACACTGAAGGTGTACGCTATATCGAAAGTTCGCTATACATCTAAAGTACAGTACGCAAGCATGCAGAGGTAAAGTTGTTTTACTCTGTTTCTACGATGTAATCTCTCTGGATCTACTGATCTGATAATAAAAATTATTGTATATTAAGCTATTCTATTCCCGAGTGATATCTGCCATGTTTTATTATCACAGGCGACACCGCGGCACGCAGCTAGTGATAGCACATTATAATTCAATACTCGTCCCTTCAGCATGGCACTTGGTGTGTACTTTACAAAAAAAAATTGCTGCGATAACCCTAAAAACTGGTGATAATGAAATAACAAATCTGATGTGCTTAGAAATCGATTTGTTTTGCATCGCTGTCATGATGGATCGGCGCACGCGGCGACCCTTTATTCGTCAGCAAGGGATTTAGGGCGTGAAGGGTAAATGAATAAATTAATATCGGCCCTTAGAATTCGTAGTTCAGCCGCAGCTGTTGGCGTGTTTGCATCTGTAATGCTGTATGAACGACACCGTATGATGTTTTGCAAAAAGGAAGGTGCAATGAGGGTACCACGCGCGGAAGCTTAAGATCTGAATATGTCGTTGAAAATATTGTTGCTATCAAATATTAACTTACTTATCTGCTTTTTCTATAATATATAAGTATGTATCTAAAAATAAATATATACTGACACTGGTCTCAAGGAATAGAGTAAATTAGTGGTACGGTATTCCGTTGCTGGAAATAGCAAGTTTTCTTCGAATTATTTTTCGGACCCCTAACTGTGACCGGAGAACAATATCGTTACACATATTGCAGAGCACCGTCACATATATATTTTTAAACTCATTGCCTTGTCACAGATTCGTTAGCAGCAGCTGTACCACCTGAGTTTCATTACGAGATATCTGATTTCGCCACTTTCTTTGATGGACAAGCGCGTCACACACGAAAAAAAGTGTTGATCTCTATGCGTGGATGCATTTAAGTTCCAATTGAAATTGCAAATTGAACAGCAAAATGTGAAATTAAACGTTAAATGGTAATGGTAAATGCTATTTGATGCTGACTGATATTCAAAGATTGTCTTAGATAGTAGGCATGCAGATTTTCCCATGAAACTGTTCTGAATCTTCCATTAGGCCCGAAAGCAGTTCTTTACATTTAAAAAGGTACACTTTTTACCAAAACGTACCTTATAAACCCATCAGACATAATCGCCTAAACAATAAATTTAAAGTCTGATGACAATAAATATCTTGGCGCCACATTTTTTTTCATTTCCATCTTTTTGCCGACCACGTTTCTATTTAACGAATTCAATAAAATACCCGCATTTGATTTTGGCGTAAGGGCTAAATCAGGTTGTAAATAATAAGCGAACGATCTGCTTATCTGAGATCTGTAGTTAGTGGCGGCGTATCGGATTTCTGTTTATGCGCGCGCGCCGGCCGCTCGGTAGCGAGTGAGACGTCCGCGAGATCATTGCTAGATCCGCGATAAGGTATTTTTAAAGGGCGCGAATCGAGAAAACTTTTCAGATTATGTTGACAGTTTCAGGTTTCTCAGTTTCCAAATTTATAAAAATAAAGTCATTCTTTCTATTCCGGGTACCTATACATTCTCTATTCTTAGTAGAGCATTTTTCAAATACTAAAATGTTGCCTATTCGTAAAAATATATTTTTTTGTCTCCTTCAGCATCAGCTTTCGTATTAAAATGTGAAATATCTTTTCCAGGATTATCTACTGGTTTACTATTCTGCATTAAACAGTTTTTATTGCGAATTAATTAGGTGATTTACATGCTGCTTTCCTCGTTACCATGTTTATTTTCTGTTTTGTCTCTATTTTGTACATAAAAGTGGTATAAAACTTTTTTACCGTTCAGTAAACAGGAAATGATTGTGCGATTTATGATGTATTTACTGCTAATTCCAGAGTTATAGTAAAACAAATTAAATTCGAAAAAATAACTACATTGTGTTAGCAAATTGTATGCATCTTGGGACTCTTAAAACGAAAAGCGAAACAATATTAAATCTGTAGAAATATTGAAAACTGACAATGAAAATTTTTAGAATCTATTGACCGGGGTCCCATATTCAAAGGGCATTCGTCTCAAGAGAAAGTTAAATGAATGACAGTATCACGTCGTTGGTAAGATTTTGGACGTATTTGAATATTTATGTTCATCTCCGATCAAGCTACTATAATCAGCTGAGGATAGATATCCGATGATAGGTCATATTAAAAAAATATATGATTTAGTGTGACGTCTACGAATTATCGAGAGTACTACTTCTTTTTAGTTGAACTCCTGACCTACGTAGTTTTAATATTATACATATACACTCTGTAGTTACGTGTTATTAGGGAGGATTATTGTATGGAATGGATAATATACTCGTACATTATTTTTGAAAGAATTCATGGAATGATTTGCTATTGCCCACTCAATTGACCGTTGGTAATCTCAGATGTCCAAGTGTTTCCATTCGATTGCCTAACTTAAATAAAACTAATAAGTGTGAATGAGTAGATGCTTTTATAGCTGGCATTACATCACATCAGTCATTGCTTTATAGGATTCGATGAATAGTTGTAAGATCTATTGCAATTCTTTAGATACTATAAAAAAAATCAATGTTGTAGTATAAAACAGAAATACTTATATTCAATAAAATACATATTATTATGGAAGGTTGTGTAGGTTTTCGAAGTTAGTTTTATTGTCAACTGTAATAAAATACCTGGCACCTGCGTGTTGTACATACATACTTAGTCCGAAACCAAATATATTTAGAATATTAGTTAAAACAATTAGTGTTTACTTTATTGCCATGAGAGCTAATACTTTATTTAATTATACGGCAATCAGCTTACATAACTTTGTTAATACTGTATTTACCGAAGCTTATAACTGTGGACTCTAGCTAATAAGGTTCAAACTGTAAAGGTTACTTTCTTTTTTATGTTCATTAAATATTATACTGCTTAAAATTTCAGACATAAATATAACCTACAAATTAAAATTCGTCCTATCTAACAAACTCACTCGATTACCGTAAACAAATACGGGTAAACAGAACAACATTGTGCGAACAACAGGACAATTGTGTTCGGTTCCAGCGAAGCCGGTATATCCTGCGCCTGTCGCTTCCTGCGCTCCTCGTAAACTTGCAGCAACTGGGTTACCACGACACTATTGATAGTGTAGCGTGCTACTGGTCTAAACAGGGATGTAACTAATAATATCATTTTTTGTAGTAGCCGCCTGATATGTGTCTTAGCTACATCTACACTAATATAATACAGATAATATGTTTGTATTTTTTATGTTTCTAACGAATAAACTCAAAAACTACGGGACCGATTTAGAAAATTCTTTTACCAATGGAAAGCTACAATATTCTTGAGTAACATAGGCTATATGTTATTTCAGTAGTTAACGGGATCTACGAGGGTAAAACCGCGGAGAAGCGCTAGTTTCTAATAATGTTGTAAATGCAAAAGTAACTTTATCTGTCTGTTTGTTACCGTTTCCATAGTTTATATCTATACCTTGATTCTGCAAGGACTTATGTTACTTTCCAGCCCAGAAAACATAGTTGCTAGGGGATATGATAAGTTGAAGTTTATGTGGACGGAGTCTACATCGGCTATAATCTCTACATGCCCGTTTAATATTATAAATGCGAAGTAACTCTGTCTGTCGTTTATTTGTTACCGTTTAACGGTTTCACCGCTTAAAGAAATTTGGCGAGAATTTCTTCTATACCTACTGTATTTTTATGGCACTATCATAACAATAATGTTATCGTCGTCATTTAATATTCATTTAAGTATGTTTATCAGTTGTTTAGTACCCAGAGTACAGGCCCTGCCTAGTTTGGTACTAAATAACTGTGTAAATTGTGTGCCACAATTTATTATTATTATTATTGTCGAGTTGCAAATCTGCCGAGTTAAAAATATTTTGGGTAGAAAATTATGAAAGATATAACTTTGCATCTTCAGAAAAGACATACTAGGGTTCTTTTATTCCAGATTGCAGACGAAGTCGCGGGAAGGAGCTAGTTTGATAAAAAATAAGGGTGTGCTGATTTAGATTGTTATTTCTCGTCATGTCAAGTATTGTTTGTGGTTTTTAGTTTGCTCGTCTAGCTCGTCACCTATCACGTGTAGAGGTCCAAAGGATACTGGTGAAATGTGGGAATTTCCAGTAATGGAATACTTCTGTCTCCTCCTCGGGGAGAAAAGCCGTGAGACTATTCATTCTATTTTATATTTATTTTTTAGATCTGATTCGAAAATGCCAATGGCTAATTCATACCTAATCGGCAGCCTGTCAATGCTCTCAGTTTGAAATTTGCTAAGTGGTAATGAGTGAAAATCGGAAACTTCATTATTTTGGTAAAATTTCAGTTTAATAATATACAATGAATGGAATACTTACAAATATCAGGAAATGGCAGTTTTATTATTTTATTAAGTATATTGATAGTGTATGCAGTCTTTAAGCAGGAAGTTTGATTTGCCACTAATATTTTTATCGACCCATTGTCGTCGATCATAAAAATATTTCGTATGTTTAGCATCATACCGCAAGCTATAAAACCACTTAGGTATATTTATTGATAAGTTTTTTTTATTAATATATTTGTTAAATTAGGTTGCTTTCCCTTCTTTTGTCCCAAAGTATTCTCATTTCTACTTACAGTAAACAGAAAATTGTATAAAAATCTAATATGCTCGCAAAAAAAATTCTAAATTCAAAATTTTTTTTTTTGGAGTAGTTATAAAAATACACTTAGACGCAGTTGGTTATAGCTGTACAATAATTAGTTATCGTAACTTCTTTTCTGAAGTATTAATTCGAATGCGGTTTGCGGTCATAGTTTCTTAAATGTTTACCGACATAACTACATTTCCTGTTAAAATAGCTCGTTTTGTCAGAACTGTTTTTGATCCAATTCTAAATAAGGCAATTTAAAATTATGACTAACTGTATATGTTATTTCAAGTATTCTGTAATGAATCATGTTTCGTTGTGGTCACATCTGTCAAAGTCAAATTGATCTGATCCAAATAAGGAAATTAGGATGCTCGCGTAATATATAAAAGATATTGAAAACAGTTTATTATCTACATACGAGTATTGTAAACAAATATAATAATATGGTATTAAATTTATTTTTATTGCGACGTAGTGTGCACGTTCCTTTATAATAACACAAATTGATTACGTTCGAGCTTTTGAGTGCGTTGACAAATCTATAAAATATTTAAATAATGTTTTTGTACTAACCTCAAAATTACCCTTCTATGCAATAAGGCATTATGCCTCTCTATAGCTCTACCAATTCTTTATAAAGACAGCGCACTCCCGACAGTATACAATTTAAGTATTTTACATAACAATGTATAAAATTTCACGCGTACAACAATAGGAACGCGATCGTGCAAAAATTTCTGTGTCAACAATATTCATTCAGCACTACTAAGTTTGCTACCCCTAAGGTAGTCGCGACTTGTCCGTCGACCGATCCACTCGCCCCGGCGTAAAACCGCGGTAATAATATTTTATTTGCTTCGAATTGTATGGAGCTATAAGTTAATAGGGAGAAAATTTATCGTCTTGGATTTAAAATTAGAGAATTAACAGTATTCCTGGATGCGTCACCGGTAGTCAGAGCTGTAGGGCGACCGGTCGGGGCGAAAGTCGGCTTTGGCTACACAGTGCGACCGTACTACGCCACAGTCTCATCTAAGCCACAGCTATGCGCGCATCCTCCCCATCATAGCCGAAAATTCCATATTCGAATCCTCGAATCACGCGTGCCGACGCGACGCGAAAGTTATAATTCGAACACGCGAATCACTTGATTTTTAAATTCGGACAATTTTTTTTTTCGGAAAAAACTTGCAGTTGGCGGCAAACGGTAAAGTTGTGTGTTGTGTCCGTAAAAGTGTTTTGCATACTTTCAGAGCTTCTAAGATTTTTATTTATGTGCTGTATTGGTGTGCCAAAAGATTATGTTTATGTGAAAGTGTTGAATTTATTTTGTGCACATTTTGATTTGGATTTTTTTGCTCCAGACATTTTTGGTTGGTTATATTTTTTTATTTTATTTTTACATTATATTTATTCTTCCCCTTCTTAATATTGATTTGTCTAGCGTAAGTTATGTTTTTATGGACACAGTTAAGTACTTATTAAATTTTGCTTAAGAATATTTTCATAAAATTAAACTTAGGTACCGCCATTTATAACTTTTGCAACTATATTAATACAACAAAACAGCACTACTAATTTACACTACTGCACTGCAAGACAAAATAATTAAATCAGTGTTAGTGTATAAATCGGAACAATTTAATAATTGCCCTACACTCCATCAATTTCACATGTCGACAAATGCTATCGCATTATATTAACGGGTGGCTAGCCACTTAAGAAAATGCTTACCGCGGGCAGCGAGCGGCTAGCGTTCGCTATGATTAATTTCTTATAGTATTAATATTGGATTGAAGCCTATTTTATATCGAGTACAGAATATTTCAAATTCTCTTTAGAAAAGCGATAATATAAATAAGTAAATATAATACTTATTTATATTATTGCTCGCAAGATGACATATTTTTTTTTAAATAATTTTACGTTTGCGGCAAATTTTCATCTTCATAATACTCATACTCTCTAATTTCTTGCTATGGTTTTTAAATATTTTATACATATTAAAAAATATCTGTAGAAAGGACAACTAAAGGTGGTTTCGGATATGTCAGTATTTAGTACTCAAAAAATGTAATACGGCCGTGCCGCTTTTTTTCTCGACTAGCGGGGGCACTGCCATGCCCCTGATTGCGGGTTGAATAAAATATTAAGTATTTTGGATTAATAAAAAAACTTCCCCTTTTATTTCCGAGGCGGTGGGCAGAGTTTCACCAGTAGGTATATTCTTTGAACCAATAGGTGGTGAGCCCATCGCCGGACCGCTGACCTCAGAATCAATTCCAGGGTAACCTCACAATGTTTTCCTTCAACGCAAATCCAAAATTGTATATCGTCGGTCTCTCATGTAAAATTATACAAACATTCTGGGCTCTCAGTAAAATCCCTAGTTTAAATATTATTATTATAAATGTGAAAGTGACTTTGTCTGTTACCTATTCGCTACCGATAACCGATCTTAATATTCATTAGCGGAGAGACTTTAGGAGGGATACATTGTGAGGCTTTTTGATAGTTCCTGTGAGAACGGAGTTGCGGGCAACTGAATGTAGTAGAATTTACAAAATATTCTAAGCTAAAACACACAAAAGTTTAAATAACACCAGATTCTGCCACTAAGCACAAGCTCTTACAAAATTGCAATTCTTATTTTTATAAGTGATGGTAAAACGGAACGATTGTTCGTCGTCGCGACGATCCGAATATAAAAATTTCTGAGTAGCATAAAATTTTATACGAATATATGAATTGTTTTTGACGAATGTTAAGGCTCAGGTTTACGACACAGTCTAGCCGAAGACCGAAAAATTCATTTTATATCACCATAAAAACCTATATAAGTTAAACTCATTTTCACGGTCAAGGAAAAGCTCGCTAGAGAAGTTCTTGACAAGTTTCTGACTTAAATATTTATTGTTTTCTTGTTGGAAAATGTTGGAACGCTACCCAAAATTTTGTAGATGTTCTAATGTATGTAATGTACTTACCTACTTTACTGTAGAACATCTATACATATAATAAAACTCTAACGACGCCCTGTCTGTAGGTACATGCAATATTTGTGGAAAATTTTAATAAGTAGGTATCGATGTAGATATCAAAACAGATATTTTTGAAATTTTTGTCTGTCTGTCTGTCTGTGCATGCATCACTCAAAAACTACTGGACGGATTTTGATGAAATTTTGTAACTAAACTTGAGTACCTGGGTCAATATCTAAGGTATTCCAGAAAAATATCTTATTTCCACGGGACAATATAAAAACTGGTTAAAAATAGAAATACGTACTATTCCGAAAAGATTACACCTAGATACTTTAAATATGTCGTAGGCAACTGCTACGAAGGGATTTTTGGAAATTCTTACGGGAACGGGAATAAACTTGATGCGCCCGGGCAACGCCGCTGGGCTTCCACTGTTTGAAATAAAATTCCACATGCGAGTCTTAAAAATTCTATCACCAATGGAAAGCCTATTTTGTTGTAGTCTGGAAGTAACTAGGGCTATAATTTTCCCAATGAAACGGGACTGATGAAGGTGAAACCGCGGGGCGCTGCTAATTATATTAATATATTTTATCAGTTAACAGGATTGCAATAAATAATAAAAATCAGTATGAGAAATATGTATTAATTAATCAGGTAAAGTTTGGATATTGTCGGAAAAATCCTAATTATTAAGACTTTTATCAATGTAATTGCGGATGTAGTGTTTCCCTGTAATTAGTTACGAATTTACCAAATTATTTACTGTAAGAAATGTTTCCTTTTACTTATGTAGTCACTATTGGCGAACCAAATAAATAAATTAATAAAACTTTACCCGACAATGCCGGAAGGATGTACCTAAGTAAGCATGCGTATCAATTTCTTCAATCAGAATGAAAATGTTTTTATTCAATTGTAAAACCACTAATTAAAAATAATTTCAACTCTTTTGCGCCGCTAGTAGTATAAAAGGGTTGAGGTAATTTAAAGGACAGGGTGACCGTATTAGATCCATCGTAATATCCTGAGTATCATTCTCATATTTTTACACGACTGCACTAGAATAAAAGTAATATATTTAGTGGCCCGACTTAATATTCACTAATTTGTTTCTTTCTGTATGTAGGTAATGCAATCTGTTAAAATATATTCAGCGATGTTTCAATTATATAAAATTTGAGAAATAATGAATTCGATAAAGACCTAACTTAAACGTTATTTTCAATATAATATTTTGAATTCATAATTTAATGTAATTATTATATTTTTATTCGAAAATCTTCATTTTATCAACATTTAGAAATCATATATATATAGATTTATAATTTACATAAAATAAGGAATGCTAAACATCTAGACGGTGACTCTTTAAACCTAAGGTATTCGCATCATACGCATCTGTAGATGAAGACATAAAAATAAGAAAGGAACATTAAACCTGCCATGCCATATTTTTGCCGGAATGGTGTTATTGACTCCGTACGGGAAACTTTCCGAAAAACATCGCCGGTGCAGTTCTGCAACGGATATTCTTTGCAACTGCGTCTTGTCTGAAACTTTTTAGTTCCGCTATCTGAGCTAACGTAATACATTTTAGGAATAAAATTTAAACATTACTTTTTCTCTCATTGTAGATATACGTAAAACGATAGCTAACTTTGTCGAGGCACTATGATATCTAAGATATTGATAAATGAGCATAAGCAATCACCAGTAGGCTTTCCTTGCATTGTACCTAACAGCAAACCTTATCAAATAAAAATACAATATTACAAATCTTTCCTCTTTATAATAGACAAATTCGTAATTTTAATAAATATTAATGGAAAGGTATTTTTGTATATAAATGTAATAAAATACGCTCACGCCGTACCCTTAAGGGGGTAGCCAGAGAGATTATTTTTTCACGTCATTTCATCACATTCAACATGAACTATTTCTGGTAGCTGAGGGGTTTCCTTACAATGTATCGTTGTTACGTAACTCGATTACATATTCTAATCAGGAAACGAATCAGAGTCTTATGAGAAGCTGAATCATTTTCAACAGTTTTCACTTGCTGTAGTTATGTATATGTTTTAATAGGTATTTACCTTACTGGGTACCAAATTTTTCCGCCTTTCTAATCAGACTCAATATATTTAACAAATGTTTGTTAATTAAACAACTAGGTAAAACTTGTTTTAATGTCATCAAAAAATAATGTATGAAAAAGGTAAAAGAGTTAAGTGTTCCGGAGTGTTTGCCGTCATGGTTACACCATTAATTGATTTTTTATGAATACTCTTTGAGGTAAATGCGATTGACGTCACGAAATATAAGGAGCATGCATATTATATTGTATAACTTTAAGTACATAACATATTCTGTTCAGAGTAACTAGCGTTCGCTTAACGTTAATAGTAGGTTAAAAAATAGTAGTAATGTTAATATTACTTAGTCTAGAGGTCGAAGAGTTAATGTGTGTACACCCGAAAGTGTAGGATTTTATGAAACCCTGTAAAGGCTACTGCTTAAAATTGTACTCGAATTCCAAGCACAATAATAAATATTATTATTATTAATAATTGTAACTCACTATTAGAAAATACGTAACAGTGATTATACTTCTATAAAGTGTTGGGGTGAAGTTAACTTGATAGCCTCTACTTTTTCAGACGAAATTAAAGAAATTAAACATATATGTAATGATACCTGGATTGATAGAAATAAGTATGTAAAATTGTCAGACATGTGTATGAGATGGCAGCCCATGAAAAGTCATCAAATTAGAAAAATTATTAACAACATGAATGTAAACAAATCACCGGGCAGCGATCTAGTGCGTATGTCTGACATAAAGTTTGTCTTGAATAAAATTAGTCCTGTTATTGCCAAATTAGTAAATTTATCGGTTAAACATCACAAATTCCCTAATAAACTTAAAGAAGCCATAGTTCGTACAATTTTCAAAAAAGGAGACCGTAAATCTTATTCTAACTATAGACCTATTGCCATATTATCTAGTATTGACAAAATTATTGAAAAATGTATAGTTGGTCAACTTAGTACCTACCTTAGTAAAAACAGCATTTTAAACACACGCCAACATGGTTTCCAAAAAGGAAAAAGCACGGCAACCTTATTAACATCATTTACTGACGAAATTAATAATTATTTAAACGAGAAAAAAAAAGTATTAGCTGTTTTCTTTGACTTTAAAAAGGCGTTCGATACTTTGGAATCGAACACCTTGTTGAGAGCAATGGACGAGTGTGGAGTGAGCGAGCCGTTGAACTCATGGTTCCGCGACTATCTCACTTCGCGCTCCTACCAAGTCAGGGTAGGGAGCACCCTTAGTCGGGAGTGTAGAGTGGAGTGCGGAGTTCCGCAGGGCTCAGGGTGTGGTCCGGTCTGCTACTTGATGCACGCTAACAGCTTGTGCGGTGTGCTGCAGCACTGCTCAGCACACATGTTCGCGGACGACCTCTGCGCCCTGCGTGGCGGCACGGACCTTGAGTCCACTTTCCGTCTTGTCCAACAGGACATTGACGCTGTCGTTGAGTGGTCCCATGACAACGGAATTATACTTAATGTTGACAAAACAAAGTTTTTATTAATCCACTCTCCATATCTACCGCTTAAAAATATCCCAACACTCTTGTATGCCCACTCCTTTTCTTGCATTCATCAAAATATGTATAATTGTACCTGTGATCCCATAGAACAAGTCAAATGTATTACTTACCTCGGAATTAAAGTAGACGAACATTTCTCCTGGTCATATTATGTTAATTTTGTTCACGAAAAACTTAGAATATTGTTAGGTAAGTTTTTTCACTTACGATTTAAAGTTCCTATTAGTACACTAAGATGCTTATATTTCTCACTTGTAGAATCGATATTGAGTTATGCTCTGGATAGCTATGGTCTTACAACAAAAACAAACATTGATAAACTTGAAAATATGCAAATCAGATTTTTAAAATTACTTGTCAATTCCAAAACTAAATTTAAATATAAAGATAATTATAAACAACTTTTCAAAATTTGTAAAATATTGCCTATTAGTTTAAAACATAAATATTTACTCGCAGTTAATAACCATGGCTCTCTTGAGCATAGCTCAGTACAATCTTCGCATAGGAGTGTTAATCACGCCTATAATACGAAAACCCTGGCTTCAGGGAAATTATTCGTTCCAAGAATGAATAATTATTATGGTGATAGAACTCTTCAAAAACGGATCCCTTACTTATTTAATAGTCTTCCCGAAATTATTAGACGAGAAAGCAATAAAAAAAAATTCTGTATACTTTTAAAAAACCACTACCTATCATTGTCAAAATAATATCAATAAATTCTAATGTGATATACCTACCTATTAAGAGAGACTGCCGATCCCACAGTCAAACTGTTGACACAGTTTTGTGGGACAATGTATTTAGCCTTAAGTACTTTGTGTGTGCTTATTAATAAAAAATTAATAATAATAAATAAATAGCATTGTGATGACCCGCGTCAATCCTATATATATATATATACTAGCGGATGCCCAGCGGCGTTGCCCGCGCGGATTCCGTTTATTCCCGTTCCCGTGGGAATTTCCGAAAATCCCTTCATAGTGGTTGCCTACGACATATTTAAGACACCTACATACCATATTTCAAATAGCGGGTGCCCAGCGGCGTTTTCCCGCTTGGATTTAGTTTATTCCCGTTCCCGTGGGAATTCCCAAAAATTCCTTCATACCAATTTCCTATGACATATCAGACACCTTCATACCATTTTTCAAGTTTCTAGGTGTTATCGTTTCGGAGTAGTACGTATTTCTCTTTTTAACCGGTTTTTTTTATTTTCCCGAGGGAATGAGATATTTTCCTGGAATAAAAAGTACCCTAGATGTTGACCCGGGTACTCAGTTATCTCCATACTAAATTTCATCAAAATCCGTCCAGTAGTTTTTAAGTGATGCGTGCACAACCAGACAGACAGACAGACAGACAAAAATTCCAAAAATTAGTGTTTCGGTATCTATATCGATAACTATATACACTACCGTTAAAATTTTCAAAAAATATTTAATGTACAGACACGGCCCCGTTAGAGTTTTATTATATGTATAGATATATTGGTTATTCTATTTGACTGACGTTTACGTTTTATAAAGCTACGTGCGAGTACGAGACGTTTAAAGAAAAAGTTTCTGTCTCCTAAAGAGAATGATTTTCTTCCAACCTCTTTGGCTACGTGGCTAAGCCCCTGGTAAATTTATTTAAAGTATAGTATTCACTTTTATTTGTCCGTCTAATTGGTCAAAGTACCATGTGCTCGGTACTGCATTATAGAATCTCTAAAGAGTTACACAAAAGCTATATACATTTCAATGTTAGAAAATGTACAACACCGACAATTTATTCAGTACCAATAGCTAGCCAATTCAAGCTTACGACTAGATATAGAATTTTACTAGCGTTAGATAAAATTTTAGGACCATCGTTTATAACGAAAACAACTTTACGACAGTTTTCAATAATTCAAATAAAGTTGTGGAAGCTCCTCCGTGTGTCAGTCTTCGAAATGCAATTTCAATAAAACACTTGCAGTCACCACTTCGTTTTTCGCACATAAATTTGGTCGACCGTTCGCGATGGCGTGCGAGGTAGTTCGCACGAACGTTGTCGCAGCATTTTGCAAATACTAAAGAGGAAACTGTAGATTTTTCCGTAGTTTTAAGTGTTGAAAAATCTTATTCAGAAAGTACAATTAATAAGCAGCATCATTATTTTGTAATTACAAAAGTATTTTATATTCCCAATCTGAATATGATTGGCGTAGAAAATTTAAACTTAATATTTGTTTAACAGTAGGTTATTTTATTACGGATTCAATGTAATAATTAATTTATATTATACAAGTTCTATACTTTTGTCAAAGGTAAATAAGTTGAAACAAAGAAGTGAGCGATCTTTCGACCACAAGGTGACGAATATTTTTTTTAGATTCACCCGTGTGTACGGTATCTTAGCGGATCGTTCAATGCACTCTACGAGTACGCTTCTAGCAAACTACGAGATCTGCAACTTTCGGATATTACAGAACGGTTACGTGTGCTCCGGTACTACGATCCCCAAACTCTCTAGCGAATGTCACTTACCCTATACAAACGGGGTTTCAAACGAATTTCGATCGAGTAATAAATGAAAACGGTCCCGTAGTTTTCCGGTAAACTTGTAGTCTCCTAACTTGCGTTTGTAGTTTTGAAAATAAAACTGTTGGTTCGGAACTAGAGTGATTTATTGTTAGTTCGAGCGGTGCTTGTAGAGATACACGGTTGTTTTTGGAGAATATTTATTTCGTTCTGTAGTTTGTATAAGTAATGTTTCAAACGAGTCTGATCTATGAAATGAGCAAATATTTACCGTACTACTCCATATTTTTGCTCTAACTTTAAATCTGATGAACTTGTCTCGAGTTTCTAACTAGTTTTTGTCCGCGTCTCTGTTTTCGTCGAATTGGTATAAACCGGTTCCTGAGATAATGTTATCATCCCGTTTTCCCCAATCCCGTTGGAATCTTGCATCATCTTTTCTTAGCACTTTGACCACATCTAAATAAACCGCATACAAAACTTCGGCATTTTAGGTCTTACAGCTACTGAAAATTCTCAATAAGCGTATTTTTTGCGTACCACGGACGTTTGGAAAACGTGTTCGAGACAGGTTAATTAGATAGATTCTTCTTTTATATGTATTTACTATATAGATAGATGATACACTCGGTTAGTTAAACATCGATTAGACGCAGAAAAAGAGCAACCCATTGAACTCATTCCTCTATGAATCTTCATCAACCGATTACAGAACCAATTAAACAAGTTTATGTGCTACGAATATAAAAAAAAATGCATAACTATCACAGAAAAAGAAAATTACGCAAGCCACCTGGCTTACGATAATTACAATATCAGGATTATGTCTGAGAGTATTAAAAAAATTATGTATAATATTCTGTATTCTTAACGTAAAAACTGATAAAAATAATTCAAACGCTTTTTTCTTAATAAAATTCTGAATAGTGACTGGAAAAGATATATCTGTGTTAATACTAACGTTTCAGAGTAGTAGTTTTTAGTAGTGCAGTAGTTTCAAATACTAAAGCAAAGTGATTTATTTTGCATAACACGATAGAATTTATCCCCATCCATATATCTCCGTTATATTATGGTTATGCCTTTAAACATGACGTGACGTAATGTTACTGTAAAGAAATGGAAATAATAATAATTGATCAATTTGTTTTAAGTAATTAATGTTTGATGAAAAACTTTATGAAATTATACTGATCTTGCACTCCCTCAGAAATTGTGACATATAAAAAATATAAATATTCATATAGTTATTCCTAACTTAGCTACCTGTATTGTAACAATTTGTACATAGTTTGGTGAGACATAATAGCTTATGTATTATCATTGTACGGTTTTGTGACAGATACGTCAAAATTTTTATAATAACTGTAATTATAAAACAAACTCTATATTCTCAAATTAGTTTCCAGTCAATTTCCACTAATGTGCAGAATAAATATGAAAAAATATGCTGTATTTTTGTTCAGGACATGAAAGCACTATCTCCAACGAACTGTTTTCGTCGGCCAGTAAATGAACGTAGTGGTGTGATAAATCTCGCTAGGTCAAGTTTATTGCTCGCTTACAGCATTGGTACAGTTTACTCGAATTATTTCTATGATAAAATTTACTTTTATTTCTGCTGCTTCAAGCTCATATTAGGAAAATAAATGAAATGAAATTTTGTACGTGACTAATACAGGTTTTCTATTTTATTGTGATAACATTTTGTGCACAGTTCTATAATTAGACAATCAAATAGGAAAAAAGGGCTAATTGGTGCTTTATGAGCATGTGCAATTAAACTAAGCCCAAGTAAGGCTGATTCACGTTACACCGGGACCGGGCCGGGCCCAATCCGGTCCCGGACGGGGCACGGTCAAACATCTATAGTAGGTATACTTTTGGTATGAAGTGCTTGACCGTGTCACATGTCGAGGGGTATTGTTAGGAAGTTTCACCCCGGACGTGCCCCGTCCGGGTCCGGACGGGGTACGGCTCGGATCCGGCCCGGTGTAACGTGAATCAGCCTTTAAGAAAGGGTTGCTAGTCGTTTGTATCTAAGATAAGAAATAAATAGCCCTGACTGACTGACTCACTTCATAACGAAACCTAATTTGTTAGTGAAAGAAATGAAAAATACAACCGTATGATGCAAAAACTGAAAGACCACCAAACAACCGACATACGAAAAAATTGTCAATTTCAAAAAAGTAACAGAAATCATACAAAAGAAATAAAGCTATTTTGCTGGACTGTGGACAGTCATCGACATCTAGAAACTTGAAATTTCGCTAATAGATTGCTTATACAATCTAGACATCCTTTCAGAAAGAATTTTGAGAAATTCCCACGGAATTGGAAAAAAACGGTATTCGCGCCGGCAACTCTGCTTAGCAACGCAACGGCGTCCAGTCAAGTTCAATATTGTAAGCCACATATTTCCACCTTGTTTAGTGAGTAGGTACCTAGATCGGTAGACGTTACTGATGATGATCGTGCCTTATAACTTCGGATACTGTGCAGGTTTTTTTTAAATATTTGTTTGTCTTATTTTTTGAAATTTCCGTCTTTTTAAAATTTATATCTTTTTACAAATAGTATACAATTTTAAATTACACCCGCCCAACTACAATGAAATTTGTCGGTGAGAGTAATGACTAATGACCTAATAATATTAATAATATTTTTTAGACAAAGAGATTAAAATATAATAAGGCATAGAGGGGACAAAGCGAGGAAAATTTGAAGTCAAAACTTATTTCAAGTAGAATAAGTCTAGTACAATTTCGATCGAATGACAGCTCGCGTTCATACTAACTGACATAACAAGGACATGACGCCTTAGGCTTCAAAGTTTTGTATGAAAATATTCCCAATGCCCCCTCTATGCCCTATTATATTTAAATCTCTTTGTTTTTAGATCATATTTCAACTTCGTCGATCATGTGGCATACGAAATGGCTTGTCGGTGAAATGTACTTTCGCACATTTGGTCTTTCGGTTAAATAATCTTTGGATCAAATGATGCGTCCGTCATATCTAGATTTTGATTACTTTCTTTTGGAACAATTCACACACGGTTATTAAGTCCCAAACTAGTTGGAGCCTGTACTATGGGTTCTAAACCACTGATAAACATAATTAAATATACATTAACCAGTCACTAAGCCGCGACACAACAGACACGTTCATGCAAACACATGTGGGCCCCGAGTGGGAATCTAACCCGCGACCTCCAACTCAGAAGGTAGAGTCACTACCAACTTAGTCAATAGGTCCGTCAATTACCTGGCGTCCGTCGATGCTACACTCGTGTTTACCAGTTTGATTTATTGACATTTTCGACATCGACATTTCGGCTTTGCAAAATAACTTCGTGAATCCGAAAACAACCGCGCTAACAGTTCATCATTGAACTAGTTGGACCATGGGTCCGATTCAAACAATATTTGTTATTAAATAGTAAAAAAGAACTCTAAAGAGAAAAAAACGGAGTTCAACGAATAGCACTAAAAATATCATTAATACCTATATAACATTTTTAGACTTTGATAAAATTTTAATGGAACCTCTAAAATATGATCTACCAAACAAAAAAAGAATTATCAAAATCGCGTAACATACCTACATAAAAACCAACATACAGTCGAATTGAGAACCTCTTCCTTTTTTGAAGTCGGTTAAACACTAAAAAGAATCAATAGCTCATAAATTGTATAATATTACCAATTTTTTTAGGACAAATTTACACAGAAGCGTTTTATTAGTACACATTTATAATAAAAATGGCACTTAAAACTATATTTTCGTATTTGTAACATGAGAATTCGGCCATAAAGCAGACCTCCCACAGTAGTGAGGTTATACCTCTGAAAATTAAATTGAGTTGGCTTTTATTTAGCTTTAATACAATATCACAGTTGGGATAAACAGTTTGTGTGTGTTTTAAATTTCTTATTCGTGTTTATAAATATCGACGCAAAACTCTTTGCTATAAAGTACACCATTTTATTATATATCTGGATGTATAATGGAATCAATGAATCGGATAGATGATCTGTTGACCTAATTAATGATTCGTTTGACCGGCATTTCTATTCAGCTTTACTAAATCATTATTATATTAGAAAACATACAAGTACATAACTTAGTATAGAGATTAAATTTTAAATCTTCTCTTGTAGGCCTACTTAGTCTTGAAACAATAAGAAAGAAACATACATACTTAAGTCAAAAGAAATACCTGCGTCCCTTTTACTCAATGGAGTAACTCCTACTACAAGAGTTCATAGTAGACACACTGCACTCATAAAATGTTTCAAAGGATTTATCCGACAGAGTAACATTCACACAGTTTAAAAGGAAATATTAATTACACCTTTTAACATAGTGGCGTCCATCCATTAGGTGGAAAACGTCGCCTCGGTGTACTAAGTAATAAAATTTAAATTAGTCAGCAGTTTCTTTCTGTACGAATATTATGCGAGCACACCGCTACGAAACGCACGCGTCTAATCGTTCGGCAAATAGCCTCCACGGCAACATTCTACGGTGTGGTCGGTATACCACAAGTGTATATGGAGCTGATGTAGAGACACTGGATGGGGCTCAATCTCAACCTATCTCTCTCTCAATTCATAGCGAGCTTCCTAGTTTGATGGAAGACAGATACTTATGTAAGATAGTTATTGCCTGTGACTCCATCCTAGAGAACTTTAGGTTATCGCGTCTCCTAGGAACATTGTCTTTTTCCGGGATGGAAGGCAAGATATAAACTATCGTTCTAGACCGCCCACTGTACTTTAGTTAATGTTGGTATCCATATTGTGTTATTTTTGGTGTACAATAAAGAGTTGTTGTTTTGTATTGTTCTGCGTCAGTGAACGGGAAGCAGACAGACAGTTACTTTTGCATTTACTATTGGTAGGGAAGGAGAGAAAACGGTCACTGATGATTAGGGAAAATGAAACTCGATAAAGCAGTATCATATACAATATGTTACACAATAAGCGCAATTCCTGAAATTAGTTTGTTCAGTATCGACTACTTAATCGATTTCAGCTATTTTTAATATGTGTTAATTTTCTCTGAAAAATGAATTAGCATAGCTGATTTCAGTGATGTGTATGGAAATCGTGCTATTATTGATCTATATTCAGGAAAATTGGTTAGACACAACTAAAGTTCGATTGCATCATATTTTTTTTATTTTAATATACTAATTGGGGTGTATGAGGAATTGCGCTTTTGCTGTTACGCGTTGTTTATGAGAATACATGTTTCTGTAGCAGGTGGCAACGAGAAAACAGTTTCTAGTATCTATGGATAGGCAAAGGTTGAATGTTTTAGCTTCTAGTTTTTTCAGCATCAGTAACTTCTCTGCTACTGGCTATTTCGGTCGAAAACCAAACTTTTTCTTTCTGTATATTATTAAAGAGTATACAAACAACGTCGTAGGTACCTAAATACTAACGAGAACATATCCAGTAAATGGTGGTTGGTTAGCTCGTCCTTGTCAAAGTTCGCATGTCGCTTCCAGTGACACGACCGCCCCAGCGTCAACTTCAAACCGAATGTACCTGGGATCCGCACTCAGGACCTTCACCTTTATTTATGTACACTCAGACAGAAATCACCCTTTGCGTCGCCCGCTCGACGCATGGGAACCGAGAAAGCATTCAAAATGATTTATTGTAAATGGTTTTCTACTTTGTTGGCTAAAATAATAAGTCCCGCGCCCGGGTTGCTGTTCTAAATTCGATATTTTATTGTTACTTTTTTCCTTTACCGCATGCCGATACGCGCCTCCCAAAATTAAATTTGCAGCCCCTTTGTAGTAGCGCTGGCTGAGAGTGAATGAGTCAGCGATATGGTAATCAGTCAAAACTTAACGTCATTAATTATTGTTTTAAAGAGAAATCATGCCAAAACCATAAAGGTGGAAGCTAGAAATGGTAGAGCTGAATGAGACGTCGAGAATTCAAATAAAAACTTTAACGTTAAAAGCACAGTAGGACTTGCGGATGGCTTTGTCCACTCACACAATGGCGAACGTCGAAGCGATTGACGCCTCAACTGCGGAGGTGTTATGAGAATTAGTGGGCCATTATTGCTCCATAGAAAACGCTATGGTCAAGCAGAAAGCAGATAACAATAATTAGCTTGGACGTAGCAAAAAGTGACATAAATCCCGCATAATAAGTTGGTCGGAGTGCAAAAAAACGGTGTCCGAGTTTACCTGGATTCCCGCTTTTTTGCAGAATGACTCGGAAAGAACGTGGACCGATATAATAAACACCTCAATTCCTGGCAGAGGCATTGTTTAATGATTTTTCTGTTGTGATCTTGCACAACTCACGGCCGATGCAGGTTTTTTGAGTTCAACTTGCGAGAATAATAAAAGTTTTTGTATGTCTTGGTAGCATTTAAACAAAAGGAACACAGAACTTGTGTGAAGGTGTGATTTATTTATGGCTCTACCTTAGGAACCTGCGCTTGACCGACTTTTGGGTGG
Organism: Ethmia dodecea; assembly: GCA_963855545.1. Lineage (NCBI taxonomy): Eukaryota > Metazoa > Arthropoda > Insecta > Lepidoptera > Depressariidae > Ethmia > Ethmia dodecea. The sequence continues at coordinate 5,577,648 of OY979448.1, forward strand.
TTTCTAATGCGTTTTGTTACAACCAAATCGAGTTCAATGTTTGTATAATGATCAAAACCAATAAAGTGTTTAATGATTTGTTTCTTTTGTTACAGGAACAATATGAAAATGACGTTTTTTGCTGGTACACCACTAGAAGACTCAAATTAAATTTATTTTGAAATAACTGCGGTTTTTAAAGCAGCCATAAAATCAAAGATGCTGGGGTGTGCTCTTAGAAGAGTTACCTCAGTGTTCATCCCTTTTGCAGCTAAAGAGATCAGCTTCAGTTCGGCTGACGACAGCCGGTGTTTAGATAAGTAGTCTGCAATCAGAAATAAACTTTCACAACAATTTTGGCCTTAAACTCAGTAATAGCAAAATTTTCGAATCGGACGAAATCTTTGAAGTAAACGACCCGAGAATCGAAGCTAGTCAAAGCAAAATCGAGATAGCAGTTAAGTTACCAATAAAAAGCACAGTACAGAACACAGCTCTAGTGCGTGCCGTGCCGGACCTGCCACTGCGGTGGTATGCTTTATATTGCATCTTGTGTCGACTGTGCGCTGACTGGTCGCTACGTCACGTGGCTTCCCGGCGCGCGACTTCAGTGCTGGATGCTACTAACTGTATACACGTGAGTATTCGTTTTTATTCTTCCCCATTAACTGATTGTATTACATAATTTTCTTAATTAATTATTTTATTACTTTATTAAAAGGTTATGCGGAAGCAAATTTTTGAGATAAGTGGTACGAAGTATCAGCTGATAATTTGACACTGACAAAAATATACAAGAAAAATAGATAGTTTTACTAAAGTACTTGTAGTTATACTGGAATTAACAAACATTGGGACCTATTAGCGCATGAAGTAATTAATATTATCAGCTTGTTAATTCCCTAATTGATTGAAACTTAGTCAAATATCAATAAAGTAGTAAGACCCTTCAATAAAATTCCAGTTGTTTACAGTCATTACGTCGTCGGCCAAGGTAATAATACTCCGACGTTATGAACATGACGAGGCCCTTTAACCTTTTCTACTTCTCATCAATGTAAAGGACATAAAACTTGTCTTTGCGTTCCGCTGAATTCTGTAGCCGTCAGCAGGCGTGGCTAGTTTGCTAGTTACCGCCAATTTACGACTTTGTCATCACTTGTTTCTACGACTCCTACCTTTGTTCGTTTGGTAACTATAGCTAGTGTTCTTTTACTATTATCATTATCGACTGCATCTCCTTTTGTTTAAATTTTTATTGTCATACAAGAATGTAGTACTTACAAACCTCTAAAAGTTCTCTTTAATACTCACAGTGGCATTTGTGTTCCACGTATGTTTAAATGAATGCGTTTTAGTATCAGTATATTTTATAACTTATTATCTAGGTGTAACTATAAATTGTTGCCAGTAGATTACAGTAAGTGCTTCAGATAATCGTCCGTTCACACAGTTAAGGAATCTTAATCAGGCTTCCGACTAACCTTATCAATTTCAGGTAAATATTTATGACGACTCAAAATAATTTGTTGATTATTACTTCTGATCCAATAAAGAATAGCTGGATTGGTATTGATGTTATTTATAAGATTTGTAACAAGAATACTTCGAATGTTTTGACGAGATTAACAAGCATTTTTCTTAGAAGATGTTTGCGTTTGCTGATCCAAACCTTATTAATGTATCAAAACTACCTAAGTCTACTCAGACGTACGACCAATTTTTAAATTAGGCTTGCGATGCGAAAACACGAAATGTTTGCATTAATGGTTTGTTAAAAAGTCACGGCGATGTGATAAACCGCCTGGAATGTCATAATATTTGATGTTACACAGATAATTTATTACGTTTGATCAGTAAGTATGGTCGACGCAATACCTAATTATTTAAATTATCATCTGGTACTTCAACACTTACAAAAACATATAAAGTAATTTTTGAGCCTCTGTTTTAGACTAGTTTCACAAAACGTCAATTTTCACAAAAAAATTCACGAAATGTCTTTGAAATATATATCACAACTTTAGGTTTAAAAGGGTTGGCATTAATTCAAGTTTTCGTTATAGAGGTCTTTTCACCAGTATATTTTTTGGACCCTTAAAGAGTCCTTTCGAAGTCTAAGTCTTAATAAAGTTGATTTCAGTTTTTCACTTAGGGAGAGTAACTTTACGCAAATAGGGTAGCTATTTGCATAACGTGACTATCTCAAGTTATTTATCTATGTCCTTCAGTGTCCTTTTCTGTGCGTTGTCTATGAATAGGAGCCAAGCTACCTAATGTGCTTTTTTATGTTGTTTCATTTAAATCTTAAATTTTCTTTTTACCTTATTTCTGAAAGTCCGTATATTTATAGATTTATCATAATTTTATTGCAAAACTTTAAGCTTTTTTAAAAAAAAAATGAAATTTGTACTATAACTTTAATTTTGTTAGTTAGTCAACCTTAACTCACTATCTAGATTGTGTGTCTTATTAGAATAATATGAATACAGTTCTGTGGTGTACAATAAAACTTCGTCAAAAATAGACGTTTTGTGATTAAAAAAGTTTATTTCAGCTTTGTGAAACAATGGTATAATATAGAATTCATAACTTCGAAGCTACCACGAGTCACGATTCATAAATATTTATCAATTCTCCAGTTTAGGTGTTCAGCCTAAAATAGGTAACTATTTACGACTTAATATTACCTTGTTTGAGTAAACGTCTGTCTCGTATTTAGTTAATATTGTGTTTTAAAAGGTCATTAGAAGTTATGGTGAGATACAGACAAAATATGCCCTTGACCGATTCGTCTCGCCCACTTGGAGTGTTTAACCCATACCAAAACGGGAGACAATGGGCTAATTAATAATAAGCGTTGTCTGGGTTATTCTTGACTATGGTAATGCTGGAATACTATTTGGTAAACTGAAAGTATTAGCTTTATTTGCATCTCTAGTTTGGTAAATGACGTTGTGCGAGACAAAATCTCAACGATGGTTTAAGATATGGTATGACTAGCCGTATTCCCGATTGGATTTGGTATTTCCAAATTACGAACTTAAATTACACAAACAATTTCATCCCCTATTTAAGGTGTTCCTGTGCAAATATAGTTCGTGATTTTACACCCACCGGTTTAGGCTGTGCGTTGTCTATCTGTCAGTCAGATAATTATTAGATTCCTTCTAGATCTTGATACTAATGTGTAGCTGAGTCTTGTAGGAAAGGCTAAAGGAAAAGCAAAATGTGTTTTTTGAACTCCTTAGGAATACAATACAATATATCCAAGGTATTTCTAGAGTTCACAATATAGATGTTATCTGAAGTGAAGATAGTAGTAAAAAAAAACTACACAGGTGTGTAAAAACTTGACGCGAATTAATATGTGGTCGATTTAAATATTTATACCGGAAAAAAATAAGGTTCAAATAGGAATAGTCCGTAGTCTATGACGTTGCATAACTAATCATAGACATTTGCGAGTTGGTAGCTGTGCTTACCGTCGCACCATCCTTTATCATGTAAATACACCGATGTTATTAGCATACATATTGCTTTTTTGCTGCTCTAGGTGTCCAATTAGAATTTGGTATTTGACTTGTACAATAAGAAACATCTGTTCATATTTCGGGTTTGGGCATTTCAGTTTGTAAAGGTGCGTTTAAATAGAGAAATAAATAAAGCAGCCTGTCTAACTCAAAGTCACCATTATAGAACTTTGCGTGTTATTGTTGCGTTGATTGAAACTTGCTTATATGGAATTTAAGTCGTTAGAAAAAAGAGTTTTTTTCTATGTATAAAACTTAATATTTTCATTACAGAATCAATTCAATCACAGAAAATATAATCTATACATAGTTCCTCTTTAGAGATTGTTTTTAATTTGTAAACTTGTCAACTAAATATATATTTTCTTATCTATCTCTCTCTATCTATACATATAATTAATTTGTAACCAGCTAATGTATGTTCATAGGAGATATTGAGAAAACTTAAAATGAGGGGTCCTTATAATATCAATAGAAGCCCAAACGATTATATTTAGAATATTTGTCTGTCCATATGTTTCTACGCGCATTACGCTAAACCAGTGAATCAATTTGTATGCGGTTTTCATAGTTGTGTGGTTGCCGGTCTCGCTTAAAATCGGGAACAATATGTTTCATCTTGGGAGGTACGCTGCCTGGATGGAGAGTTTATCTATATATACAGTGTTACTGGGTCAGTACTGTCAGCTAGTATGTTTCATGAAAAAAGTGCAACATCTGCACTACCAAAATGTAAGCAGCGGCAGTTTTTTTCGATTTAAGAGTTGGTCGCATTATCAGTTTCGTATGGAGTTATTAGCTTCGGCTTTTTAAAGATTAATATTTAATGGGGTGCTTGGATTTTTAGGCATCTACAAGCGACGAAGCGTCTACATACACTTGGCCAGTGTTTATTTGCATGTATGTAAGAAATTGTCATCGAATCGCGACAGTATCGACGTGGGCAGGGTACCATTGTTTGAACCCGCCCGAGAGGCCAAGTTTCATATTACGATACTAAGGTTACAACATGTCGTCTAGACATATTGAAAGGTAGACATTTTTTTGGCTCGCCTCGCGGATTGTAGGCGTATTTTAACATTAATCATTTGTAATGTCACCTCCGTTTGCTACTTGATTAAATAAACGCATTTTTTGTTAGATATTGCTTACTGATAGTGCAGTGATAGCCTTTACGGTTAAAGAGCCGGCCGAAAATCAGTGAGGCTCGGGTTCGAATCCTGGCATGTACCAATGAGTTTTTCAAAAACTTACGTACATATTTATCACTAGCTCTACGGTGAAGGAAAACATCGTGAAGAAATCCGCAGGTCAGAATTAATTGTGAGACATGTGTAAAAGACCCGGTCCGGCGATGGGCTCACCACCTATCACGTTTAGGGGTCCAATGTATCTCGTGAAATGTGGGTATATCCAGAAATGGAATACCTCTGCCTACCCCCTCGGGGATCAAAGGCGTGAGATTATATTATATTATTTATTATATTATATATTATTATTATATTGCTTACTTGATTTTTGTGGTGAAGAAAAATTGCATTGACATATTCGGATATGTGAGTTGAAAAGTTAATAACGAAACTCCCATTAATCCTGTCCAGGAAATCACTCCATGTGCCTCATTTCCATGGAAAAACCAATCTCCATAAGGAGATGGCAAATGTTAAAGTCTAAGACGTTTCTTCCTCTTCAGAAGTACTGATAGATACATAAATAAATAAACTATGTTAAATCAAATTACCGAACCCTGATATTAAATGTTTTTTAGTGCGCGTTATGTTTAACTCTTAAATCACAAATCAATCTCTATGAATGTTATAGTAATATTTCTCTTTATAATATTATTAGTATAGATACATAGCTAAAAGACAAAAATAACTTAGCGGTTGCACGGATTAAGATGAAATTAATTAACATAATAGGCTACTTTTTATCACAAAATAACGCGAACGAAGTAGCAGGCAACAGGTAATGTTTAATAAAAGTAGTTTTTTCAAAAATTTTCACTCTTCCGGAATGCGTATTTTGAAAACGGGTAGGAATTTGAAAAAAGTGTATAAGATGAAAGTTGCAGAATATTTTATGAGCTTTCTTTATGATACTTTTTCTCTACGACACACCGTTTTAAAGATATAAGCGAAAAACTCAACTCGGCGGACCTCCTAGAGGCGACGCCGACGACCTTTAGTATGTTTACTCCCTAAGCACCCTGAACAACTTACTGAAGAAATCGCTTAGGTACCAGCTCACGCACTCTACACCTCCTACTACTACCTCCTTTTGGGTTATGTGTTGAGTATAAAGTAAAATAATAAGGCTTATTACAGATTTCCTCGTAATTATAAATAATAGGTTTAAGTTTTGTTGCTTGTGCTTGTGTACTTAGACAACATAATAATGTGTTAATTCGTATGTTTGAGGATGATTCTATATTTATTTATTTAAAAACAGCTCTAGCCGCCGAATTGAAATGAAATTCCCAGTATATTTTAGTACATTCCTCAGCTCGTATTGAATCTTAGTACCATTGACATGAGAACAATGTGATTCATATGTCACTCATATCAACACGTGCTGCCAAATACAGGGGCCTAATGAATTATTGTGACTGGCTTAAGATGAGGTTACTTCCACGCTCGAATTATAATTAAATTAATTTACATAACAATACTTTGTAATGTGTAACTCATACTGGTAACGAGAATCAATGACATGATCTTGAATTTAATGTTTAGAAACCTTAAGATGATAATGAATTAATGCAGATAAATACAACACAAAGATTATATTTCTTTTATTAGGTAAATTTAATTCAAAGTTGCAAATATAATCCATAGAATTTATCAAAATATTTCTGTTTGATCAAAAAGGAGACAAGGAAATAGACTTAGTATGGATGAAGGGTCTACACAACTGAGTAACAGGAAACAATTAATTCAGAAATCAGTCCAGCATGAACTGAGAATAAAGCTAGACAGAAGAAGAAATAGAGCAATAGAGTTATTGATGATGATGATGATGGAACATCAAATAAGTTTAATAAGAGCTATTTAAAAGAGAATGAAACACAAGAACTGCCATCACTCATCATTATCAATGTAGATGTAGAAGCACACGATGCTAAAGAAACAAAAATCACAACAATAAGGATTGCTACATACCCGACTGCGTGAAAGATAGTCATTTTTTTGGGGAATATGTAGGTGTGTAAGTATGTAAGCATATTTCGTGACCTACTGTACACTAAATAACTTAAAAGATTTCAAAGTCAGAGGTATCGTTAGATTTGTATTCATCTCCGGGACGTCAAAGGCATCATAGTCATACAGTTGTCACTTTTGTGATGATGTGATGTCACATACGTTAGGATTAATCTTGATCTCTGGGGTGTCGTAGGCTTAATTTTTACCACAGAAGAAGCGTAATGTTTTTCAGATTTCAGATCTAATCAGAGTTTATTGAAAGTCACAAGTTAAATCTTTTCAGTTACTTTTATACGCCGTCAAGTTTTTGGTTATTATTAACGTAGGTATTTATGATAACAAAGCTCCAGAAGATCGTGTTGAGCTTGGCCTTAAGAGATGCAGATTGAATCAGTTAAGTGGCATGACGATGGTCCTCCAATACTAATAGGGGGATTAGTTTTCTTTACTGATTGTGATCGAATACAAATAGGTGTCTGGCCTCAACATTAACGGACGTGTGAAGTTACTGTTATGTACTGTTGCGACGCTAAGACTTGTTATAATGTGTGATAAACGAGTTTGGTCCCATTTTTTGTGTATACTAATTTATGATGAGACACCTATGCGAGATTTTATGGTGCAAAATGATTGATACGTAAATCATTAATAACAATTAGCTTTCATCGTACCTGTGTTCTTGTAGGTGTTCCTGATTTACAAGCTCAAATCGATATAGCTACGAGTATCTCATCTTAGTAAGACCGGGAGCTTAATTTTCAATAGTTACTTTTAATTTTTCTTTTATTTACGGCAATATTTTTGTGAGTTAATTTATTAGACACTTGATGGCGTTTTTTTCGAGATTTTATAGAAGACAGTTTAAACTGAAAAAGATATAATGCAACAAAGAATATGCTCACGCCCTTATCCTCGAGAGGTTTTTTATTAATATTACTATGGTATATTTATTACATAGATATCAGTGACAGCCCAGTATTTGGTTAACACATCTCTCAATATGTTGTCCACTCTTTTTGGTTTTTGGTGTATAAAGAGTTATTATATTGTACTTATTCTTGTCTTTCAATCAAACTATGTTTACTAGAATAAAATACCTAAGTTTTACTGGATTCGGGTTTACCGCGACATCCTCATAGTGCATAGCTCCCCCCATTCTCATAGATTATTCTCGTTCACTCGATGGACCTCTCAGTCGACAACCATATAATAATAATAATAATTTTTATTTCAAATCTTTACAATTCATATTTGTTAGTAACATACAAACTTACTCTATATGACTGTCGCGTAGATTTATTACACTAAAAAGAAAAAAACACAATACACTAAATGTTTCTTATGGAAAGAACGTAAATTGCGGGTCAGAACATTTTAATCTACACTAATATTATAAAGAGAAAAGTGTGTAACGAATATGTATAAGCTTGTATGTTTGTAACGAATTAACTCAAAACTACAGGACCATCAGAATAATAGGCTTCTTTTTATCTCCGAACGCGGGCGAAATCGCAGGCAAAAGCTAGTTATTCATAATGCAACTTTAATTAGAGGTTGAAGTATAACTATGATGTTTTGTTCCGTAATGTATGGTCTTGTGGGTGGAGACTTAGATCTTAATTAGGTAGTCTAGTCTAGACGGATCATCATCACGTAACCTCATAAGGATTGTAAATTAAGGGTCATTAGTGTTAGAACCACAATCATTAATTGTTAACGTATCTTTTTTATATGAAATATATTTTACGATGTTTGATGTTGTCAACTGTGCTACGTGATTTTCCTTGTACTTATATTGTTATACTACCTCAACGGTAGAGGAAAACCTCTTGAGGGCAGGCCCAGGTATTGGTTTCGAGTTTACTCTGACGGCCTAACCATCTGTCACGTTTTAGGAGTCTGAAAAATAAACTGACAGAAATGGGTAAAAAAAAAACAAAAATCAAATAATCTCACGTCTTTTATCCCCGATTAGGTAGGCAGAGGAATTCCACATCTGGAAAAACCCACGTTTGCCCTGTATGTTCTTTGGACGTGATAAGCGGTGAGCCCATCGCCGGACCGGGTCTCTTACACATGCCTCAGAATTAATTCTGGGACCTGCGGGTTTCCTCACTACTACTACAATGAGACTTTAACGACTGGGATATCAGTACTACATTGAAATGGGGAACTTATTACTGCTTACTTCTAAAAATGTGGACATTGTCTACTAAAATTCTAACAAAGGCTGACTGACAGACCACTAGTCTAATCCAAGATGCACAAGAGTATTTATAAGACTAGTGCTTTGGACAATAGCCCAACCTATCCGGTCCAATACCCAGGGACCCAATGTCATCAAAAGAGGTCGAGCTATTCTCAAGTTTTTGCGAGACTAACGCAAGAATCGATTTTTACATAAATAAAATCTAAAACAAAAATAAATGTTACTTGATGTAGTATTTCCTTAGAATGGAAGCATGTTACAGAATTTTCTTCTTTTACTACTATATCAATGGTAATTGTGAAGTTCCTTTAATGCAGTACTAATGATATTTGTATAGGTGCCCTACTAACATAAATAATTTCCTCGTTAAGCCAGGTGGGAAGTGGGAAATTACTGCGTAGGTATGCGCTTACAGTTACGTTTTAGATTCTTGTAATTGTTTAGTGAACTACATAATATCATTATGGCCAGCACCTTAGAGTAAGCTACATTATGCATATGTAAGCATAGGGAAGTAAAAGAGCTCTTTTGTTGACTTGTCACAGCATACAATTGCGTTTGGAAAGCGACTTTTACTCCGTAGAGTGCGTGGGTGTCTTTATTTGGGACGTAAAGGACCGCGTTTGGTTTTTCAAACGATAGTAATTTTTATGATGCATTGCTTTGTATTTATTCAATTTTATAGGAAACTAAGTATTTTATGTTGTTAGAATGATGTATCGGATACGGTAATTTTAAATACAAGTCGTGATTTGAATATGTTTTTATAAGATTATTGTTGTGGTTATTGTCAAATATAAAATTTACAATAGAAATATGTTTATGCGGCCAACTTAATGTGATATAACGTAAGAGATATAGATCTGAGAACCTAATGTTACCAATCATTGAAACGCATCCGCCTTCACATAATCATCCTATTACCCACTCCTTTAGGACATAGAACTATTGAGAAAGAAACATACACTGCGGAATTAGAATTACACAAAAACCCATAAAATAATTTAATTTGTCCTTTGTAAATTAAAGATAATGCAAAATACCATCGAACACAATATGATAAAGTTATAGCCTAATATTTTACAAGACCTTTATGGTATTTAAACGCGGCCGCTCTAAGCGAGGCTGGTTGTCCTGAATGACCCGTCTCCTTTCACCCGTACTGTTCTTAAATGGTCCATAAATAATAAACATCCGCTCACAAAAGGCCTCATAAATAGGAGAAGACGTGACAATAAATTTATTAGCATTATCCTGTGATGCGGATCCGTTGAAAGCTTCCTCGGGTCAGGTGGTCTTTTGGACCCTTCGTGTGTTCAAGAGGGAAGTGGAGGTTTGAGGGTTGAAGCACTTTCTACTTCTAAAGGGTGATTGTGTGTGTAGGTATGTGTTTGGAGTTAAAAAGGGCAGTAGATGTAGGTCGGTGAATTGGGTTCTTTTTTCTAGTCTGCGTTATGCTTTTCGGATGTTTTCATGTAGCGCTGTGTGATGTGACAGATTTTTAAGTATGAGATGTCGGTGGTGTAGTGTGAGATTTTCATGTTTTTACTATCATGGGGCTACAGTTTTACCCAACTCACAAAAGCAGGGTCGAGTTTTACATATTTTAATTGCCACAGCAAATTTTTTATTGTTTTAATAATTATAATATTTTTTCTGTTATGTTTTAGATTACACCCACATCGTCTCTTTAAATACTGTAAAATGGTTTTTTTTAACAATAGGATATCTTGCATAAATGTCACTTTTACTTTCCTCAAAATGGTGAACATTTTGAGGAAATGCAATTGACTCACTTAAGCCCTTGTATACACCTACATATAAAAGATCCTTTGAAATTTGGATCTATTAAAGCGAGAAAAATCATTTGAAAGTAGTCCTTGATCTCCTCCGTAACACTTTCTATAATGTAATATTAATAGCAAAATTAAACGTTTCATTTTAATTCGGTGTACCCGGTTTAATAGCTCGGCGTCGGGGCTTTTGATCTGGTCGTCCAATATGCGTAATTGTGGGTTTAGAGTTTAACACCTCGGCGTGAGCCATGGGCGGGAGCGATAAGCGGATTTTGCCAGTATAGTATTACTTGGCTTGACGGTCTATAGCTATATAGTCTCTGCTCTCTCTGTATGTATGCCTTGTTGGTTTTCTCCCAGCAGCTTTTCCTCAGCTGTAAGATATTCTGATGGTAGCATGACTTTTAATAATCAAACTTGATGCCGAACGGTTAAAGAGCCGGCCAAAAATCAGTGAGGCTCGGGTTCGAATTCTGGCATGTACCAATGAGTTTTTCAAAAAACTTACGTACGTATTTATCACTAGCTCGACGGTGAAGGAAAACATCGTGAGGAAACCCGCAGCCGCGCAGGTCTCAGAATTAATTCTGAGACATGTGTAAACAGACCCGGTCCGGCGATGGGCTCACCACCTATCACGTTTAGGGGTCCAATATATCTCGTGAAATGCGGGTATATCCAGTAATGGAATACCTCTGCCTACCCCCTCGGGGATAAAAGGCGTGAGATTATATTATTATGATTTATTAAACTTGATGCCGTTACATTACTTACATTAGATATACAACGTTTTGATTTTGTTATAAAGTATGTATTCGAATCTTACAAACCATTGTCGTATTGTTAGAAAAATATACTTTTTAGGTTAATGTATATTTATTCACCGATATTTGTAGTTTGTTGTAAATCAAAAATTTTCATATCCATTTAACATTTTATAGTCGTAACTCTAAAAATGAGAATGGCACGGTAAACGAGTAACGTACCTATTTTATCATATTTACGTCAAGTACAGATTTATAGCCTCATAGGAATATTTGACTCAATATAATATAAGAATCTCTTCATCAACATGGCGTATTTTACACTAACTAGCATTCCGCAAATTGCTACCGCTTATGCGAACGCTGTCGCCTTCGTTTATTGCTTGACTCCGGTGGTTACTGCACTTATTTTTTCCCCGCTCAAGTGTTTTTAATGAATAGGTATTACATTAACTCGGGGGCAGGATTTTTATACCATAAACCGTTGATGTCTTATTACAAGCTACCATCAATACTGCGCTTCGATTATTCATAAAATGTTATTCAGTGTTAAAGTTTTTAATTACATACTTTTAGAGCTTTTTACTCTTAAACTATGCCAATTTATTAGTCCTACCAGAACATGATAAGCTTGACAATTTACGACGGTAGTTACTATTTTTAAAACTTTTTTTTCAATATGGTTTGGCTAGAAGAAGCATGAAGGAGTTTATGAATAAGTAGCAATCTTTTTATTTAATCGTAACAATGTTTGTATTCTCTTTGCTAACCCATACGTTGTAGGGGCCAATAAAAACTATTGATGGATTGAGTGCGTACATCCGTTCTTAATAATGAGACCGCATTATGAATATTAAAAAGAACATGGGTTTTTAATCGTTAAGGGCGTTTATAATTTGGTACATAAATTACGTACCGATTAACCTAACGCGTTATTAGAGATGTTACGAAATTCTTACACCTCAGGAATTAGTAAGAAATTTTAAGGAGAAATGCATTCAATTTATTATGCTTAAGTATATCTTGTTATATTATTTCTTTGGTCTGGACCCCTTTATATATAGATTATTGTGTTTAAGATATAGATTCAATTACAGTCCTGTGATAAGTATAGTGAAATGGTTTATGACCAATGTTTAAAAAATCTTACTTACATATTCATCACTAGCTAAACGGTAAAGAAAAACATCGTGAGGAATCGGCAGGCCCCAGCATTGGTTTTGAGGCATGTGTTACATCACCCCGGTCAGGGGAAGGCCTCACTAAATGTCACGTATAGGGGTAAATTAAATACACTGGTAAAAGGTAGGCATTTTAAGTTCTTCTGGTTCGGTGGTATAGACTAGAGCATATACTCGTATATGTATTTAGTACTAGGGATACATAAAATATTGGAATGTAAAAAAACTTATTTCGCTTTTATCATCTAATTAGAACTATCTTGAGTCAAGATAAATATACTTCATTGCAATAATTAGGCGTAGTTTATTACATCTTATAAGTTTAATGAGTTTATATCACTATCTCTGATCGTAATATCAGTAGATCATAAACTCAATGAGCACCCAAACTTTAAGATAAACAACGCACCTAATTGCTACTTAAAACTTCTATAAAACCAATATTTGCATATAAATGTGTTACATAGATCAGATTCACAGCATGTAAGGGCTCGAGTACATCCCGTGCCGAGAAAGTAGTTTCTCTATTGCCCAACTTTATTCCTAAGCTGATTGTAAGTAAAACTTCTTCTTATTATACTTTTAACCATTTAATGGCAATTTTCTATTTTTTGTTAGCTTAACGTGTCTTTTGAATAGGTTCCAATTTTATCTTTTGTAGGTCGAATAGGAGGACTTGGAATGAAGGGCATCGAATACTAGGAAGAAATTGAATATCAAAGTGTGTACACACTGCTCCGCACTCCGCTTGGATTGGCGGATTCGCGCGTTGTATTGTACAACGCGTTTTTTTCCATACAAACTCAGTTAATTGCATACAATGCTAAAATCGGCGGTAACGCATTCTGCGACGGAGCAATGCAGTGTGATAAAGGTCTATGATTCCGGATGTCATTTGCATACTAGATCTTTGACAGGTCTCTGATGTATAAAAATACTAGTAAATATAGGTACAATTGATTGTGTCAGAGTCTATTATCCTAATAGATTTACCTCCTTTATTTTTTTCTAAATGCAATAAAAGCAAATTGCTCTAGACTTTACCCTGCACCATTATTCTTACAATCATGTGTATTAAATATTCAAGTACTGGATGGTACGCCGCGACATTGAGTAGATCAAAAAACATTTTACGATTATTAAACCCTCCGATTGACAACCGAGGAAGCATTCTTGTCGTTCCCATATTTTTATTGCGTGTAAACCCGTCGGCGCTTTTTTATATCATCTCTTTTAAGTGACATAAATTCTAATACAAAGTCCATTTGTGTATCTCGGACGTCTTAAAAGGTACGGGGATAATCGTTTTTCTGCTTTTTACAAGGAACTCATTTCAATTATCGGTCGATTTGATGGGCATAAAACGCGATGGTATGTGTCTTGTCGACGGCGCCCCAGCGGGCGAGGGGTTACCGTGTCTCCTCCATTTTTTAATTTCGAGGACGCTAATTTAATTATGGAATCTTTTTTACGTCTTATGCAGCTGTATCCTGTCTTCATAATAATTTCAATAACTAACGGGATTTCAATATCAAAAAATCCTTTTAGTTCAATTTCAACTCGTGTTTTAATTTCTTTGAAAAAATTTGTTGAGAAATTTCAGATGATTTCCTTAAATTCTTAAACTCTTGCAACACTGCGATCTATCACTTTATAAATAGGAAGTAGATAGTTTATCTGGATTCTTAATCTTTGAATAAACTTAGGGAACGTGTATCATTTTAATCTGTGTGTAGGTGTATCGGAGTAGATTTGACGGTTGTGAGATTATTAAATGAGTAGGAAAGGACTTTGATGTCACTCGACAAATAGTCTGGTGTCAGAGATAGATCCGGAGTTAATAAATTTCAGACATGACACTTTTTTAAAATGTGATAGTATTTATGCGTTGTATCGCTGATACATTTTCTATTTGAAATATTAGGGTTTTCGAAAAACAGTTTATTCCCGTGCCCGTGGGAATTACAAAAAACCCTTCATAGCGGTTGCCTACTACATAATAGAAGACACCTACCACTACATACCATATTTCAAGTTTCTAGGTGCTATCATTTCGGAGAAGACGTGTTTCTCTTTATAACCCGTTTATTTGAATTTTTTTAAAATATTTCGTGTACATCCACGGCCCGGTTAGAGTTTTATTATATTATAGGTGAGTGGTGAAGGGTTACATCGCGAGGAAACCCGCAGGCCTAAGAATTGATTCTGAAGCATGTGTAACAACATCCGGTCCGATAGGCTCACCACCTGTCACGTTTAGAGGTCTGACAAATATACTGGTGAGAAGTGGATATATCCAAGAATGGAATACTTTTGATGACCCCGTCGGCGGTGGGGTTGAACATGTTATATTTACGTCTAGCTCTGGTTATTCGTCTAAATTCAAATTCGTACAACATACACATACCTACATCCGCGGTGGGCTAAAGACTCTTAGGTCAGCAGTGGGCTGTTACGGGTTGATGATGATACACATACCTATATATGCACACACATAAACACTAAAATACACGCATACCTATACCGTCACTCTAACCTAACTACGCTAACAATATTGTTTAATAGTTTTTAATATTTTGTCGCAATTTCTCCACGCACTTTAAATGTAGGTACTCCTGAAACGTTCATTAAACGCGTTTGCTGCTATACATTACTTTTGTGAAATTTGTTCCGTTTCAAGATTAAAAATCGAGACCCTGAGTGAAACGTTTATTTAAATATTTAGTATTCTAATTATTTTTTCTCTTTCACTTCTACCGCAAAACATTTATAAATCTATTCATTTAGTGTCGTGAAAGGCTGTGACGGCAAAAGAATAATGTCAGCCAGTGAGTGTCACAGATACAGGACTCGAATGAACGCATTGTTTTTTTCTTTTTGAATCGTCCGCGGTAACCCTGCTAGGAATGTGTGAGTATTTTTATGGTTTTGATAAGTACCGTTACTTTTATTAATTGTTATTAACCATTGTGGACGTTGACATGGTTAAAGGATTATTTACAAAGGTATTATTATGCGTGTATAATTAGATGGGTGGACACGGTTAGGATATTTACAATGAGTTCTTTGGTTAAATGAATTATGTGTATATTTCCATTTTGACAATAATCCTTACTAATATTATTAAAGTCATAGTAACTGTGTTCTCTCTGTTTGTTACCTTTAGGCAGCTATGCCGCAGATATGATCTTAATTAAATTTGGCAGAGCGGTAGCTTATATTTTACACAAAGGACAATTTCGTAAGGAAAAGCCAATAATTATTATGATTGAGAAAGTAACTTTGTTGGTGTGTTTGCTAACTTTTTACCGTTAATCCGTTGAACCGATCTGAAAGTACGTACCTTGTACATTTAAAGATAGGGCATACGCCACATTTTCAAATTTACTATCACGAAAGGTTCATGCAAAATGTATTGAATCATATTAATGTATCTTGGAGCAAATATTACAAAAGGGATAGGTTCTTGAATCCTCGTTTTGTAGAACAACCAATCAGAAACATGTTACTTTGGACTTAAGAATGTGGAACGTGCTCATTGTTAACAAACATATCAACACCCAGAAAAAGAAAGCGAAAAACATCTTCCAATATATCACTCGATGATTTAACATCAAATTAAAGCTTTCAACTGTTCAGTATGTGCCAGTAAAGACGGATGGGGACTAGTTATATTATAACAAGGTGGCCAAAGCGATTCATCAAGAGCTTGTCAATTATTATTCTGGTAGCAAACGTGGTCATCTCAGCCGAGAATGTTCGCTTTAATTAGAATTTATTCGACACAAAACCAGACTTCTATTATGAGGCGAAGTCACTACAAACTCGCTTTGATAACTATGTAGGTACGTTCAAAGCACTGTGAACATCATCGATGGTTTTTGTCGTTATCAAGATATCACTTATACTAAAGTGATGGTTACGCCAATTAGGCACGTACAGATCTAAATGATCGGCTCCGATTAACGCAATGTCAAACTGGACTAAGAAGTGAAATGTTGAACAACTTTTTTGAAAGTTTTAAATCTCATTTGAGATAAGGCAAAGCGTGTTTAATTGTCAAACTTATCTATTACTCGTTGATGGATTAGGTGGAAAATTTCACCGAATTTATCTATTAGCAAGTAGGCTCGACATTGTGCAGATTGGACAGTGTGCAGATTAGATTTGCAAGAAACTTTCTCGTCATGATTAATTAATTAGTTCTTTTATTAAAATAAATACAATAGCAGCTCATTTGGTTTGATCGTTTTAGGTGTTCACAACTTTTTATTCACACTTTTTTTTTTAAATCAAATTTTTTGTTCTAATTCTAGCCTGCCTTTGTAAAACGTAAAGCAAGTCGAATAGAATGACAAATGTAGGGGATTGACGTAAAGCTTTCGACTTGTCATGCGCGCGGAATTATAGCGCAGCCATTTTTGTTACGAATAAACTCAAAAACTCCTGGACCGATTTTAAAAATTATTTTACCAATGGAAAGCTAGAAGATTTCTGAGTAACAAAGGCTATTTTATTTCCGTATTCCCACGGGAACGGGAACTACGCGAACAGAACCGCTAGTTCTTAATAATTGGTGTTACATAAGCGAACGTCAGCTAAGGGGATGAAACTTTAGTTTGCCTCGTGGCTACAAGGGGCTGAACAGTAACCAAAGCAGTGCTACCCCAGTAAGTGAATTCCATATTCCAAAATTCTCAACAACTTCCACATATGTGAGGAAACACCCTTAGCTCAGCAGTGGGATGTTCCGGGTTGATAATGATGATGATATTCCGACATAAATATACGATTTTATATACTGCTTTTAGGTGTGCCATACGTTTTTTTGTCACGTGTTGTGTTTCAAGTTTTGAATTTTCAAATGAAAATGTTTCAAGGAACAAAATAGAGCCATTACGGAAAATGTAATAATAGGCGAATTCCAATTATGTAACACGAGTAGTCCAACACGTTTTGGAATAGAAAATAAATTGGCCTATCGTAGCTACAAGCTCCGCTGGTTAGCTCGATTACTTTAATACGCCTATATAACTATAACACGAGCTTCTGACACTTTCGTAACACGACATTATGGCGCAATTTCAACACCATCAGTCCAACACAAGATCATAACTGCAGACCGCACTAAGCGAAATAGCACAGATCACTAATTAACTCGTCTCAAAAGAGGTCGGTGTTTATCTGGTGGTATATTTAATTCGTTAAATAAATCGTGACCCGATTTTCAGACAGAGGTTATAAGTAATTGGTGCTATATATTTAAAGACTAGCACTCGCTTACCTACGAAATCGTCTTTTTTTTATTGTTAATCCCAGACAAGTAAGCTTAAAATTATTCAAAGGATTTTTAAAATCGGTCCAGTAGCTTTGGAATATAAAAAATATTTTCCTTTACATAATATTAGTGTAGACATGTACTTATCTAAATACACTAAAAACCGAAGTAACATTTTCGTATACGGTTTTATCGTCTATTAAACTAAGCGAAAAACTAGAAAATGTACTCTAAGCATCAGTTTTAACAAAATATTTGATATACTACTTAGAAAGAGAACTAGATTAACTATTCGTCCATTTCTTAATTACTTAAAAGATTATACCATTTTAGTTCTAGGACTAATAGGCGTGAAATCCTCATGGTTTGTTAATATAATTGAAGAACCGTATAATTATAATGTAGGTAGTATAAAATCGATTTACTTGTCGCTCACCATATGATTTAAATGTCTGGTTTTAAATTTTATGAACTAGGTGTAATTTCTGGTTGTGGCGAGAAAAATATAGCACTGGAATCGGAATTCGATTACGGAAGAGGAGTTTCGACGTTTAATTAACCAACGGCTGAGCTTTTAATATAACCTTGCTTTACAATCAGTTGCAAAATCATTATAGCTTTTTTATCTATATTTTGCAGTGCATTTATCTACCTATCAACCTGGGTTTCTCAGTATGCAAATTGGTGGATTTTATACATCAATAAAAATATTATTAATATTAAGTTTATCCGGTTTCGTAACGATATAAAGACATAATAGGATCTATTGTCCTCGTCCACCCGTGGGACCCTGCTGTTAGACCGGATTTTTTATCTGTTCAGCTAATGCCGTATATTTTATGTTGTACATAATCATGGTCAGATGACTATCCATCCTTTTCTCGAAGCTAGTCACCATCTTTGTTCCCGATGAAAAACAGCTTCAATGACGAAATGAGTGAAGATTAATTCATTTCGAAGTTAAAGCTTTTCTCTGATGATGATTTTTGTTATCATATATCTTACAATGTTTTTGTAAATAATTGAATACGATCCTTGCCAATTACACGATTTTCGATTGTCTGGTTATATCGTCCGTTCATAGATATTGTCTAAAGCATAAATCAGTAATTCTTATCAGATATGATGTATTACGTGAACTTTTAGAAGAACTACATAAATGTGACCAGCTGAACGAATGACTTAACATTAGCACATAACCTATATGAATCCTTAAAATCCTCACCTGCATTTTCTCCATCTACACAATGTGAATATTCGATGGAATTATTCAAATGATGTAAGTAGGTACCATTACTTTTAGTTATTTTCTAAGCAAGCAATTTTATATGCCCAATATATCAGCGGGTTGGAATAGTAAGATCTAATCAAAGATGAAACACTCTAATTCGGATATTTATTTTAACCGAATAGGTATATATTAATTTTATTGGTTTTAAATTTTCTATGCAAACGTTTTATATTTACCAAAAAACTGCATTTTAACCGCTCTCGAAACTCGTGAAGTTTCCTGCCATATCTGTTTATAGTTATAGTCTTTAACTTTACATATTAAAAACATTTCTTGGCCACACCTGACTCTCTATTTACTTGACATTTCAATTTGATTGTTAATTAAATTAGAATATTGCATAATTAAATTAATTTCACCCGTTCTACATTACCATATCAAATTAATAGTCATTCTGACCTGACCCGTTTATGACCTAAGTTTTATCTAGGCTGAGATCTGAGCTAAGCTATCGTGTTAGAGTTAGGTTTATGTAGCTTTAGGTTCAGGCCGATCATTATCGCGTCAGTGGTAAGGTCGGGGTTTTCAGTCGACTTCGAATATACTTAAATGTTACGTATAAATTAAATAAATATTCTCACGCACCATCCCCGAGGGGTGGGCAGGGGTAATCCATATTCACTACTTCTTATAAATAAATAATTTGAAACATATTCATACACGGTTATTTTGTCCCAAACTGGGCAGGGCATGGGCATTAAACAAATAATGAACATAGGTACTTAAAGGGTAGGTATTTAAACTTCCAGACAGGAAAACATCATGTGCAGACGCATAGATATACTTGTAGGCCACGAGTGGGAATCAATTTATACTACTCTCATAATGACAGGAGTATAAGAGAGGACTCTTATCCCACGATTAGACTAGTTTACACACATTAAGCCATGTATTTTCTCTATTTAAATACTTATCAGGATCAATCGCAAGCATTACCGCGATGTAGAACGAGAAATATTGAGGCAGAAAAAAGACGGGTTATATCTTACTTTGGTCTGAGACCGAGGACCAATTAGCATAGGGAATTTATGCCAACGATGTGGTAATCATGTAGTGCTGGGCCGGAATAGTTTACTGGAAAATACTAGTTTTTACCAGTCAACCCTTGTAATGGTTGAAAGTTAAAGTGCCGTAAAATGAACTGCCAACTGAATGAATGAAATGTTATATTGACGGTATTTGTGACGGTTTTGGAAGAATAATGTAAACAGATCCTACTACTGTGTACAACTTTAGAATTGTTGTAATTTTGTATTTGTGTCACCGTACTTGAATCACTTAGGTACACAATAGAACTGCTGAGCATTATTTTTTTATATTAAAGTTACCATAGTATTAGAAAAGTTTTCAATTTATTGTAAATTCAAACGTAAACCTCAGAAAGAACTAATGAGTTTCTCAGTCAGTAGATACGTGGAATTAGCCAGTCAATTTGTAATCGACATGTCTTCGATAAGCAAAAGTGTCAGTTGCAATGATAATAAAAAGCTATTTTTATTCGCTCCAAGCCCACAATTAAAACAGTAATGACAAGCTTGTAAAACGTTTACAACAGGAAAGAATTTTTATTTAACGAAAAGATTTTATCAAGAAACTATTACTCGCTATCAGATCTCGTAAATGACAATTTACATACATGTATAAAGTTATGAGAAATGTTCTGTTTTATCATTTATTTGAGAAGCAGTTCACCTACGAATGCTGTTTTAAATTTGGAATGCAGAACTGGATTTAGGTATTAAAATATGTAAAGGAGGTGGGTTTACAAGGCTGTTGTTTTGATAATTTAAATAATACTAATTGATACTTTGTTGTCCAATAATTAAAATAATTTAGTGCTCATAAATTATACTTTGTGTAAAGCTGACATGAGATTCGCTTTTGGATTTTATTACTGTTTTTTTCTTAAGTATTAGTGTTTGACGATACTAAGTAATAAAAACTCTCATATACATAATTTGAGCTTAGAAATAATAGCTTAATCGATAATCTCTTTTATAATTAAAAAAATATAATGGAATATAAGCAATGGGTACATATATTCGTGAAATTAAATAATGCGGGTAAGCTCTGGTTTATATTTTTCGGACACTATATCCAAGCTATAATTTTCATTTTGTTTTATTTATTTGTTTTAAATTGCATATTACATAGATACATACCTACTGAAATATAATGAGTGTGTTTGTACCTAATAATAATAATAATGAAATGCAGACATTTTTTTTTATTGCAAGCCTGTCAACTCATTCACACTGGATGAATACAACTGAATGAGTAATGACTCAGTTGAGTGACATCTGAATTACCTAATGAACCAATATATGACACCTGTCAATAATACAATGATGTTTAAATAGTGTTCACCAACACTTTCGAATATTTGCAAAATTAAAAAGATATACAAAGTACTCACTCATTAATCATTGGTAATTGGATACTATCACATTTGACATAAGAATCTTGAGTAATGATCCACTGAATAAGGTATGTTAGGTATTCATATCATTTATTAGGGCATTAGTCAATTTACCAACTGTAGAGTAAGATGATAAGTGACTAAGATTGAAAAAAGAATGATGAGGTGTTTTTTTCACATCGAGCGGATGAATGAAAGACTTTTAACGCGACAAATAAACAAGGGTGTTGTGAATGGAGGAGTCTGTAGAGGATAACCTAAAGAGTACCTGAAACTCACGAGCGAGCAACGATGAGGCTTGATAAATGTGGATGAAGCTCGAGAAATCTGCCAGGTTTGTAGTCTCTGTCTACCTCAATGGGAAATAGGTGTGAGATTATGTATGTATGTAAATGAAAAGTGTATGAACACAAAGAGTACGTAGGTTTTGAAATATATGATCACCAATTTTTACTAAATATGTTTGCGGGAGCCAAAATGATTATAATATTATTATGATATTTATGACCTGGCGAATATAAAATAAATACAATATTTTGAAATAGTTGAATAATTTTTTTTAATATTTAAGCAATCCAAGTATTTGTAGGACCTTTTCTTAATGTTAGTAAAAATAATTAAAAACTAGCTTTTGCCCGCGACTTTATCCCAGTTCCGCGAAAAAGTATTTTATATGTTAAGAGCCCTATCACAAAACTACGCTCCTCAAGATTAGGCATTTGAACGCGACGGCCCGCTCGCTCGGGGTCACGAGTTCACGACACTACTCTGCCCGTAGCGGCAGCAAGCGACTTACTACTTTTGATACTTTTCTATTTTTTTATTGTATTGTGTTCAACTTTTTTAGCGAAGTATGTTAAGAAAGTTTAAAACAATACAATTTACACCCCTTTAGATATTATAGTTTATATAATATGTATTTAGATATAGGTACGTAGATTTTTGCTTAAACTGAGAGTGACCAACCTTGAAATAAAAAGTCTGTCTGTTCTCTATCACACATAAAATTAAGGTCACCAAGAATAAAATCAAATCTTAACAAATACTTGTGTCATAAAAGTTTTTAACATTTTATGAATAAAATTAACTTTGGGAGATAAAATATCATAAATAAACATTTAATTCTTTAATTTAATAAATTTCGACAATAAATTACAACCATTTATCTGTAACAAAAATACAGAAATATTAATTTATGCACTTTAATAGTAATTTTGCCTATTTTTTGTGCCTTTTCCTCAAAGAGATTTAAAGGGGCATTGGGAATATTTTCATACAAAACTTTGAAGCCTAAGCGTCATGTCCTTGTCATGTCAGTTAGTATGAACGCGAGCTGTCATTCTGTCGAAATTGTACTAGACTTATTCCACTTGGAATAACTTTTGACTTCAAATTTTCCTCGCGTTGTCCCCTCTATGCCTTATTATATTTTAATATCTTTGCTTTGCCTAAAAAAAAAGTTGATGCGCGCGCATAGCTAATTTGTGAACAAGTAAAAATTTTGTTTTTATTCGTTGATGAAAGTCGGAGTTTTATTTATTTCCTCGCAAAGATGTTATAAAACGTCGTATGACATACGTTCGTTTTGATAATTACAGCCTCAATTCTATAATTCGTTCAATAAGTGGTCTTGTAAGTTCCTATTTTGAATAAAACATTTTGACTTTGACCACTGCTTTTTTGTAGCCCTCGCCTACGGCTGGAGCTAGAAATATCGCCTCGGCTATAATTTTCAACTTACCGCACTTATACCATAATGTACTATATCATATTGTATTATTACTTACTTTACAACGGTTATAATAAAACAAATTTATTTGTTGCTCATAAAAAAAAACTAACATCAAAGATCTTCTAAACCTAACCGGTCCAAATAATTTCCGATCTGGTATTTTGAGCTGGCTTCGCTCGCTCTCGCATTAAATATATCTGTAATATCTCGCAAGTGGTGCATTATTTTAAATATTTTGACCATTTGGTATTTAAAATGTTGGTAAGTATATAAAATTATTTTTTACTCTTAATTTATTTTTTACTTTTTAGTTGGATTTAAAATGACTTCACATAGCCAACCATGCATTGTCATCCAAACTAAACGCGTATACAAAATTTTTAGCTTAACTGGTTATATTCCAGCTCCGTCATCAGACACTGACATGTCTGACATCAGACACACCAACATACTCATCAAGACGAATCAAGCGAGCCCAAACTCGATGGAGTTATGTAGTTTAATTACTGAGTTCCTATGGCCATCTTACAGCTCCATCATCAGACCCTGGTTGCCATTTAGTATAAAATGACTCCTTAAGACGAATCAAACGAGCCCAAACTCGATGGGATTGTGTCGTATAGTTACAGAGTTCCTCGGGTCATCTTCCAGCTCCATCATCAGACCCTGGTTACCATCTAGCACCAAAGTACTCGTAAAGATAAATCATACGAACCTTAACTCGATGGGGTTGTGTTGTTTAATTACTGAGTTCCTATGGCCATATTCCAGCTCCATCATCAGACCCTGGTTACCATCTAGCACCGAAGTACCCGTCAAGATAAATCATACGAGCCTAAACTCGATGGGGTTGTGTCGTATACTTACAGAGTTCCTCGGGTCATCTTCCAGCTCCATCATCAGACCCTGGTTACCATCTAGTACCAAACTACTCTTCAAGACGAATCAAAGAAGCCCAAACTCGATGGGGCTATGTCGTTTAATTACTGAGTTCCTATGGCCATATTTCAGCTCCATCATCAGACCCTGGTTACCATCTAGCACCAAAGTACTCGTCAAGACGAATCATACGAGCCTAAACTCGACGGGTTGTGTCGTTTAATTACAGAGTTCCTATGGCCATCTTCCAGCTCCATCACCAGATCCTGGTTACCATCTAGCACCAAAGTATTTGTCAAAACGAATCATACAAGCCCAAACTCGAGGGGTTTACGAGTAGTCATTGAGGAGCTGCGATATCCACCTCCTGGCTCCATCATCAGATCAGCTCGGTGATACCATAATATTGCATTGTCACCGAACTTACATAAGTATACCAAATTTCAGCTCAATCGGTTGAAGATATCTGCTACAAACAAATAAACAAACAACCATCACCCTAAAATGTGTTCATTTTACAATAAAATACATATATGATTAAAACTTGTTATAGGTAGTCGCTCTATAATTACGACGAAATTCCCGATTTTTGGGCGCGAAAAATTCCGACACAGGTCCAGCGTCGACGAGCGCTCGCGCAGTACTGAACTCGACCGGTCAAAACTTTGCTTTATGTAGCAATTTTGCAGTTGGAATTATTTTTCTTTTCAGGTTTATAATGAACTATTTTTTAAAACATGTATAATGTTTCAATTCCTTATGAACTAAAGTATCTTTTGATATAAAAACCATGTGATATTGTTAATATAGTAATTAGAAATTAACGGTTAATTCCAAGCGTTTTTGGCAATTTCACTGTCTCGAATATGATTTAATTTCTAGATATTCAATACATATTTAAAAAAATTTAAGCCACAAATCACTTAACCACTATATAAGCAATATTATTATATATTTTTCATCTAATTTGCTAACTCGTTTAGTTCAATCAACGAACACAAAAAAGTGCCGTCGCGCGTTTTTCGAAAAACTTGTTTTGGATTTTTTACTTTTATACAGTTAACTAAGATAAAATCGAATAAAGTAGGTCACTAGCCCCTATAATAATATATTTCCTCTACCATTCGGAAAGTAAAAGTTGTTCAAGTCTTCTAGTTTCTCAGATCTAAGAAGCCAAAGATGGCCATAAACGCAAAAATCACGCTCGAAATGTAATAGGGCTCTTAATCCAGGTTTTGCCGTTTTTGTGTGATGGAGTAACAAACATCTAAACATATCAACTTTAACATTTATAATATTAGTAGGATTATTTTAAATTAAATGAAATGAATATTAAAATCGCCCTGGGTGGTGGTTGACGTACCAACAAAATATGACAGTCTTGATGAAAACATGAAGAAATATGTATCGCTATTAGAGTAGCATTCATGCAATAATTTCTTGTTTTCCCATTAGATACTCTCCGTCCGTCCGTTTTGTATTAACACAAAATCTCATAGATTTAGCCCAAAATTAGCATTGTAATATTGGTTCTCATAAATGTATTAAAATGTATCCAAACATAGTTGATCGAAGCCAAACACCAAAATTCACCCAAAAATTAAATTTTATTAAAATACAAAATCATCAATAGAAAGTATTCTGTCTTGTTCGCATCAAAACAAAAGTAGCTTGGTTCATCGGTTCAATACAATTTTTTATACTACTAAAGTATCAACACGACCCCACAATGAACTTGAATAGAATAATGCGGAAGTGAGCAATCAATATCAAAATCAATCCATAGTAATGATCATGCCTCAAACAAATGATTATGAAACCAATATTAAAGCTTCCCGACTAACACACGAAACATCGACGGATGGTCACGATTTGACAGACAACACTCATTAGCATTGTTTATTTTGTTATTTTTATTCATAATGAACCTCTTTTTTATATGAGAAGACGCCATGGACGTCAATAAAACTGTTACCTAACAAAGGCGTTAGCAATGAAAAAATTTATCTCCTTTTTCTATCTATACTTTCATTAAATATCTAATATATCTTCTGATGTAGGCCAAAGAACGGAATAACAAAGCGTAAATGTGTAGGTACATGCACAATAACCAATGATATATAACTTAATAAGATATTATTACTTGTTAAAGTTACTTTAACAATAAATCTCTTTTATTCTTTTCGCGGAATGACAACCTTTACGGCTCCAGAAGCCATTTAAAGAAATTGTGTATAACATAATGAAGATATTTTTGAACAAGCTATAAAATATGTTGAAGATATTGGCTTTATGTACAGACAGTGTTATAGGACAACTTTATCTTCTCTGAAATTATTTACATGATATTTTGGCGAGATTCAAGCTTGACAAAAATGTATATACGTTTCAAAACGTTTACATTAGAGATAATAAAATAAAGGATTTGAATTTAAAGTTGATATTCCTAACAGAAAATACACCATCTTTTGTGTATTCTAACTTTATTGTTATTACAAGTGACTTGTCTTTCAGTATACTCATAAGTCATAACTGATGAATGGTCAAACGCAATTTTAAGGTCTTTTCACAATTATTGAGCGAAAGACTACTCACGGTGTAAATAATAGTTTTTCTTCCAAGCTTACGAATGTGATTGACACATAGCAAGCTGTCGGTACTTCGGCACGAATTGCACATAGGTCCATGACAATAGGGATTTGTCTGTCAATAAGTAAAGCTCGGGCGTTCTGTTAATACGACTCGGCTAATGGGCGTAAGGAATTAGCAGTTACGAACCTGCACTATGCCTTATGTCTTCAAGTTGTTTCCAGAAGATTTTAACGGCCTCTTCGATTTTTGCTGACCTTTTTAAAAACTTTTATGAGTTAATTATAGGCATAAAGTCTTTGTTTATAGTAAAGTTTTCTTCGGTCTTGGTTTGATGTTCGGTAACTAGCCCATCAACGGCTTGTAAAATATTCTTGTGCCTTATTCCTTTTGTCTCATTGAAATGAATTTATCTCATAGATTTATAATATTTCCAGAAAATATTTATAGCAATAATAATTTGCAAAAAGTATCAAGTGCTAGGTCTATTACTATTGAATCTTGTTAACTTTGCTTTATTAGAATTGGAACAAGTTACTCTCACAATGCTACTGATGATAGATTAATAACGTGATCATCTCCGCTGCCACCATAACTCAAACAACTATCCCGACGTCGTCATGAGCTCTAATGATACATTCCACAAAAGCAGCGTCTTATCAAAATTGAATCTTAATCGATACTGCTATGAATTCATAAAACAATATTAATTGTCATATTTTGCATAAACACATTGAAAATAAATTGTCCACGATGAGAGTGGACATCGTGGGATGACGTGGGAGGATTCGTGCGCGCATCCAAATGTCACTTGGCAACTTGTTAATATTTATTCAATAGCACACCGACTTGAAAAGATGGACACTCGAAACTCTTGTGCAGGAAATGGTTAATGACATTCAGCTCTTAGATACACAATCGTGAGTACAATCGAGTATGTTAATATTTCCTCAATGCGCCTGCGTGCCACCGATTTGTTCACGGTGATCAATTAGTTGCATAAAAAGTTTGACAAATTATAGCAGAAAGCCGGTCTTGTAAAAACGCAGAGACAAAAACTTGATACAGTTAAAGTTTGATTGATGGATGTTCGCACACTTGCCAAGGGCGGGTGCTTAATTGAATTATAATACCAACTTACTTTTCTCCGTTACTTTTGTCACCTTTATCTCATGACTTTCATCTTAAAGTTTAAAATTGAACGGTACCTTTTGTGACAGATGCACTAGATGGGTATTTGTTTCGTGCTGTCTCCGAGAAGTCTTATGAAGTTTAAGTGGCAGCTGGCGGGATTCTGTTTGATCGTTAATTTGTTCGCATCGGCCGCAGAAGCGAGTGCTCGATATGCAAAACAATCGAGATACAGTCGGCAGCAGTTGAAAATAGACCAGTGGTACACACAGTACTATTTATATTATCTTTTCCATCAAATACCTACTACCATTCTTAAATAGATTATTAGATAGATTAGATTTAAAGACGTTGCAAGAATGCTGCTAAATACATTTAACATGCACTGTCTACTTACTGTAACAGTGTCTAAAACTTACTGCGTAGAAGGTATATGAATAAGTATGGGCTGTGGTCTCCCAGGGAGGTTAGCGCATTGCGAATTAGAAGATGGTGAGTAAACAGTTTTATAAGCCGAAGTAGCTTTACAGCTTTAACAAATAAATATGAATATAGTTCGAGAACAAAACTAAAATAGGGGCCAGCGGTTGCGGTAGCAGGCCAGTGACTTGCCTTCTGACACCTCGAATATCGTGATATAAACCACCAGGCAGTCACATTCACTGACTGACCGCGCAAACATTGTTTAGCCTTTGTGACCATTACAAGAACATCGGCATCATAGGGCTACGTGCGTCTTAGAAACACCAATAGTAGTGTACTAGAGAATAGGGTTGAACAAAATGGCAAATACAAATGTTGACAAACCTTTAGAAAACAACATTAAACAAGGCCTTCGCAGTATATAAATTCCTGCAATTACGAGTTGGTTATTTGTCAACTAGATGTTAAATTTCGCTTGTTTGGCGATTACATTGCAATGTTGTCTGTGCGTCCGACTGTGTACACGCAGTAACACGCTAATTATTGACAAAGTCTGACACGACTGTTTCTGGATTTCAAGTGATTAATTAAAGCTGTTTGTGTAAGCCGAAAATGTAATAATAATGTAGTAATAATGTTGCATTACTTATAGCAAAGATATTGTGTCGTATAAAGTCGTATGTCTTGCAGCTTTAGTTCTGACATATAATATGCCAAACCTAACAAAGTTTTGCAATCTCCAGTGGGTAAATGTGGGAGATATAGGCATCATAAAAGAGTATTATTTCACATCAGTCAACTATTACAGATTTCACGAAGAAAACAGACCACATTTGCAAATGTTGTTTCAAGAACATATCGCTTTCGATAAAAAAACATCCAATCCAGAATGGATACACCGAATTACTGTGAACTTGACATCCTTGAGATTCTCACTCTATCTTTAATTTCTTTTAACCGAAGCTGAGATAGTCCTGTAATAAAAACGAGATTAGTTGTTCTTGTACAATGCATAGTCCAGACTATAATTTTATATCGCGTCCTTGTACTCTTGGTGTGACTCTGACCGAGCGAGCTGCGGCGATGCTCAAAGCATTAAAACCAGTGCGATATCTCGTAGACGTCGGCGCCATGTACGATCTACGGTGAACATGTTTTATGCACATAAATCTGTTAACATCATCCCAATAATACTTTTGATACTCAAGTGTTATAGAAAATAAGTACAATAATTACTTAGGTATACCTATAATTTTGATAATATATTTAATTCGGGTAGATAGATATAACTACGATATAACTAATAGCGAACAACCGACAACCGTTGTGGTAAACGTGTTTTGGAGTGGAGACCGCGACTCGGCAAACGTAGTGTAGGACGCCCTCTGGCCAGTATGGGATGACGATCTGCGAAAGGCTGCAGGCAGATGCTGGATGCGTCAAGCCGAAGACAGGGCGCTATGGCGCTCATTAGAGGAGCTTTGTCCAGCAGTGGACAAATGTAGGCTAATGATGATGATGAGATATAACTACTCTTTTGATCAATTTCACTTTATTGGTGACTAGCAGCGCCCCGCGGTTTCACCCGCGTAGTTCCCGTTCCCGTGGGAATACGGGGATAAAATATATCCTATGTGTTATTCTGATGTATAAGCTATATAACTGTAAAGTTTCATCGAAATCCGTTCGGTAGTTTTTGCGTGAAAGAGGAACAAACATACATCCATATATCCAGACATCCATCCAAACAAACTTTCGCATTTATAATATTAGTAGGATTATAATATTAGTAGGATAATAACAATTAACAATTACATCTTATTGCTGAAAATAACCTGTTCTTTTCCAAACTAATGTTATAAATGCGATAGCAACTCTGTCTATTTGTTGAGTTTTCCTTCCTGAGCCTTTGAACCAATCTTCATTTATTTTGGTTTATAGACATTCATTGGACCTTGGAGAAGGACATAGGTTACTTTTCATCCCGGAAAAACACCGTTTACCTACATCTCATACGGAAGGAAAGTCACGGACAAAAGTTAGTTAGCTAGTATTGTTTGTTTGTTTGTATTGAATAGGCTCCGAAACTGGACCGATTTTAAATATTCTTTCACCAGTGGAAAGCTTACTTTTCTGGTAGTAACATGGGCTTAATTCTCCCACGGGAACGGGACTAACGCTTGTGAAATTGCGGGGAACAGCTAGTACTTAAAATACTTTACAACTCTGGCACGTACGACTAACTGCTCGGAACTTTAATCGGGATTTTCCGACACGTCTAGTAACGTCTCTGAGTCAAATTAACTAAATATTCAATGTTCGTACCCAACTTTAAATTGATATCGGCTCTAAATCGACGATGGATTGTCATAAGCATACAAAGTTAGTCACACCTAGGCGTCTTCTCTCTGTGAATACAAAATACTTGAAAGGTATTTTGGCAGGGAACAGTGTTCTAATGCTAAAGATCAAGCCGAATAAAGATAATCTTCTTGTTTATTTTCATTTTCTATTCACAGAAACTGACTGAAATTGGAAAACCGATTCGGATATCAAACAAACACGAAATTAAAATTTATGCTGGCGCCTAAAGAAATACGTTTCAAATACATATTCAATTCTTAATTTAAACAGAGGTATTATGTTTCCCAAGTTGAAATTCAATATTTTAAAATCGATCGTAACAATATAAATAAAGATGTCAGACTAAAACAATAAAGTTAATGAAAATATTTTTGAATTCATAAATGTTAAATTAATAGGAGCTATTACAATAAAATATTACAATTTTATGAATTTTGACCTATTTTAGAAACTTGAAATGGTAACTTACTAGGTATAAAACTTTTTTATTCATACTAAGTGACCGTATTGGTGATAAGGTTTCTCCAAAAGGGATTTTGCAAAAAACTACAAAGTTAATAATGATAAAATAATATTATGACGGAAGCCACAACCAATGTGTATACGTTTTCAAATGGTATTCTTATAAAATACCTATAATATTGAGTGGAACGTCTCACAACACTGATTGTAAATTTTGCGAATTTGCATGAGATATCATCTTATACTAGCTTTATTGTATATCTTTTTTTTTGCCACACACGTTTTATTATAATTACTTATATTATCTATTCTGTGGACGTCATAGCTAGACGTCACGCATAGACCTTGAGGATTTGACCTAATCACTAATAATTGATTTATAGTTGCTTCTTATTATATCAAATCTTCGTAGAAAGCTTGTCTATCTATTCCGACAAATAGAATTACCTAGATTAGATAATTCAAATGAAATTGAGAACAATAATGAAATTTCTTATCACTACATAGTCGCTTTCTCTGTCCCTATATCCCTATGTCCCTATGTATGCTTAAATCTTTAGATTTTGATGCGTTTTTTTTAATAGATAAAGTGATTCAAGAGAAAGGTTTTAGTACTAGCATTGCACCCGTGCGAAGCCGGGGCGGGTCGCTAGTAAGAAATATAATTTTAAACCAGTTTAATTCGTCGTCGTCGTTACGTTATTGTTTACGCCGATATGGTTTCTGTGGGAATGAACTTAATCCTCGTCTAGACCAGGCACTAATCATCAACTTCACGAATATGTATTAATACTTTGACCTTTTGTCTTTCGCGTGACCTTTCAATTTCTAATATTTCGATGTGCGTGATTGGGAGCTTGAAAAAATGTGTTTCATCAAGATTCCAAAAGAAAACAATAAAAAGCTAATGAAAATTCCATCAAACCAGCTTTTGTCGCCTACTAGTCTTGTGATTTACATAAATTGACAATAAATTATTGTTTCGACAAATAGTTATTAGGTATCCACATTTCAGATAAGGATCTAAGGAATTTGCAGTAATATGTCAAATGTAATTAATTAGATACACCTTTTTTACTCTTGCTATTAGCAATTTTAATAAAGATACAACCGGTCGCTTTGTGGATTTAAGGATTTGACCAAAAAATGTTTGGTTTAGTGGCTATACCTATATATTGTTAACGTTCTTATTACTATGTTAAAAAGAGAAATATCCCAGAACATAATTAAACGTTTTTCCATCAATCCATAGACGGTATTTTTAAAAGAAGAAACTAAAGAAAGTTTCGGTTCTAGAATGATAACATTTTGTGTAAAGGTTCCTTAAAAGACGTATGAACGAAGAAGGGATTTTTGGAAACTCCCATGGGAATAGTAAAAACTATATCCTTGTGAAAAACGCCGCTGGGCGTCTGCTAGATTACTACCTATATGATATTTCTATGCATCAAGATGATTTCACTATTACAAAACAGTATAACATTTTTAAAACAAAAAAAGGTCACCTTACACCTCAGGCGTAAAATTTACACCAAAATTTATCTTTAACACAAAAACTAGTCCATTGACACATATTCACGTAATATTGTAGGTTGAGGCCAAAGAAAGTGACATCAAATGCCCTTTGAAGGGAAATTTATTTATAACCTTTGTTATAGCATTCTTGACTTCCAAATTGACATTTGCATTAGTTACGATAGCATTCTCATGGTTTCCGATCGTCATAAATGCGTAATTTGCTTTTTGATTACTACTTATTGATATAAATCTATTGAATGTTATGAATAACTTAAAGAAATGTCATTTATGTTATGAAATATGGTGCTATTCTTGTTGCTTTTGGGAAATGAAATGTTTCCTTCGTGTTTTATATTTCGCCATCATCTGTGAATCTATTGTTGCCGTGTTATTAATGTTATTTTCTTGTTTATTTTGTAAAGAAAGTCAGAAAAACGTATGAGATATGTTTTGTAGTGACCATTTCAAAGATATCTTGTGTCTGTGAAAATATTTTGTCTTTTGTTACGTATTATCAGTTTATAGCGATAGTATAGTACTTCATAATATGTGTTGTGTGTTACCGTTCTGTCTTATAAATTGTGTCTTCCAGTGGTAGATACAATAATTGTTTGTTTTTTATTTCATTATTTTGCACTACAGTTCTTGTTTCACGAATTTGATGAATTCCTAAAATTTGTGTTGTTGGTACTTTTTAGTAATTAACATTATGAAGTAGAAAGACAGATTTAATTAAAGTTAAAAATAAAATGATTTTCTAGGACATGCGTGTATTTCAAATAAAAGCTTTTATAAAGTACGAGTGCCAATGTATATAGTCCTTTTTATCCACTCTATAACTATTTACACTAATTTTTGTACTCGATAATTGTTAGGGCAAATAAATATTTCTATCTTTCTATATTACGTCTACTGCTAAAGCCTATGAGGATTGACATTGATAGACTTGCATATTAGACAAATTTTCATCCCGAAACGCAGACTAACCAATGTGAATAAATCTGTCAACAATATTTATATACCTACAAATACCGATAGCTTGAAACACCTATTGCCCGCCTTATAGATATTATAGTTCCGCCTCGCTTAGCCGGTTCTTTGTTTAGTTAAGAGCTATTGGTTCTTTGTATACTATCCTTTCGAAGATAGAAATATGTCGGCATTACGATGTTCACCCACAATTCTAAAAACGAGTTGCAATAACCGTCGCTCGCACCCAGTAACGGCATCTTTAATTCCTAAGTTTTCCAAAGATGTTCGTATTTACATAGGTAAGTATCCGACAGCGAGGACAAGTCATAAAAATAGACGAACGTATTAGACGAGGTTTTGAATGAATATTCAAATATCTAGATTTCTGAATTCTTCCAATATGACAAGTATGACAAAATTTACTTTCATAATTATATACTGCAGACCGAGGGGTAAATCCCAAAAGTTTGTGCTAAACAGATTTTAAAAAATTTTGTGAACAGAAATGTACGGTGCTAGGGGCGAAGGCCTTGTAATGCAGTGAAAAGTAAAAACAGGTAAGTAACTTTACGAAGAAGGCAATATAGGAATAATTTTTTTGTTGACGTGAATCTCCGAAAATGAACGAAAATTTAGTTGATATCATTTTGAAGTATAGTAGGAAATAAAGGTTATTGGATATATTTAGTCTTTATAATACACACTACACGGATAACGTCACAAAATGAAACCATGATTAAAAATAAATAATATTATTAATAAACTGTGGAACACAATTTACACACGGTTATTCAGTCCCAAACTAGGCACATCCTCTACCTACTATGGGAAATTTACAACTGATAAACATACTTAATCAATAAATAAATATTAAACACCCAGACACGAAGCCAACAGACATGTTCATGCGCACAAATGTTGGCCCCGAGTAGGGAATCGAACCCGCGACCTCCAACTCAGAAGGCAGGGTCACTACCGACTGAGACAACAGGCCCGTCCTATTGTCTCAGTTGGTGTTACGTCTTCGGCGTCTAAATGTAAAAAGTTGAATTTAAGCAAAGTGGGACTCGGCAACTAGTTGTATAATGATCTTTGATACGGATAAACAGGAATTTTGCAACGTTTTCTAACTTATCAATATTCTATAATGTCTACCTTTGCTAAGCTTTGGTACAAGACTGGAATGTATCGGAGTCTCCAGTCAGTTAGGTATGCAAATTTTTTGCAAATCTTATGTATTGGTATTTAATGGTCACGATTTACTAAATTATTGAGCTTCTTATCTTTAATGTGGGTTATTAAAATCATAAAATGAAACATAATAGATTATTTAGACGAATAATCATGAGTTTAAAGTGTTTTAACAGTGAGCATCTGTCCAAAAATTTCCCGACTGTATGCTTTGATGGTATACATTTGTGTATATTTTTAGCAGAACGTAAGGGAAGAATAATAATAATATATATAATATAATAAAGCTATGTAATATGTAATTCAAAGAAACGGAAGACTACAGGAAAAAAAACGTAATAGCATCAAGATAAAAATGTTTTCTTATCTTAGTAGGATGTGTCATATTATTTAACAATGATCGGCGTCAGTAGGACAAATGAGTAATTTTATGCTCTAAATCATCTAAGACCTCACTTTTACGTATACAATCAATTTGATATCGGAGGACTTGTAATTCTTAAAAACTTCTTTATTTCAGACACTTATAAATGTGTTTGTAAATTTAAATTCAATAATTGTGAACCTGATTTTCTACAATATTATTTTCTTCTTTATTATCTATTAGGCACCATCAAGTTTTCGGTCATATAATTATTAGTATCTCATTTATAAGGTATTCAGGAGGTAATTATACATTTCTTTTGTACTTAATATTTAAATATTATTTAAAAACATAATTTTATTCATATGTCAATTTAGTTACAGCAGTTTGTACTTGTAACGATTCCTGGGATTTAGCTCGCGTGCCACTAAATGTAGGTAAGGGCAATTACATATTAGTCTGGAATGGGGTTGGGGTCATTCAATTAATCCAATTGATACGAAGCCTATGAAACGCTTATTTTCCGTACCCGATAAACCAGCTGCTTCAATGCGGTGTTGGTGTTGATTTTATTGATTTTATACGATT
The DNA here is from genome assembly GCA_963855545.1 of Ethmia dodecea. Taxonomy (NCBI): domain Eukaryota; kingdom Metazoa; phylum Arthropoda; class Insecta; order Lepidoptera; family Depressariidae; genus Ethmia; species Ethmia dodecea. The sequence continues at coordinate 5,613,514 of OY979448.1, forward strand.
TAAAATATAGAATTACGATTTATCAACTCTCATCTATTTTATGGATTTAGCTTCAAAGTTTTCCTTTTTGTTTTAGTTTGAAATTATTCTGCTTGGCTATTTAGTATGCACCCCTGTGGATGTTACTGTCGTTAATTGATGGTTTCTTCCCTCACAAATTATCTGCTGAATTAATGATTTGGTTTTGGAAGCTTTTGCTTCTTCACTTTTTATTTTATTTTTTGTCATTGGTCTGTCAAGCATCCAGAGGTCTACGGACAGACACAGACAATACATAATCTTATTGTGTCTAATTTTTGATACTTATAAAATGTCTCATAAGACCTCTGAGACATTTAGGTATAAAGTCAGGTTCTTAATGTCACTACGATGTTTAAGTAAAGATCGATGTCTTAATCGGTGCTAAGTAAAATGTAAGCACTTAATGATCATTATGTGACATGATGCTACTTTGAACTATTCCAAGAATTCTTGATAAACAACTGTGGTGCCTCTCGGTAATTCAGATAAACATTAAAGATACACACGCCTACGACTAAAGGCATGCTGGCGTGTTTGCGTATTATAATAGCCTAAGAAATAGTTGCATGTTTGATTATGTTTTAGGCAATCTAAACACAGGCACAGTAGGTACAACGCTCTCGAACGGTCAACCCCCGTTTCCTACTTATTATGTTTGTTTGACTGCTAAAATATCATCGAAAATCTATTTTGCGCAACGGTAGAATTGTGTTCGAAATTCGAGATCTTTTAGTATGTGGTCGTACGGTAAATGGATTAGTGGTGTTCTAAAATATTTTTAGTTTTATTTATTTATTTTAATAAATGTGTATTTATTTTAATAAATGTGTAATACATATTGTTGAAAACTCAAATTTTATTTAAATAAACTTAAACTTTTATAAATCGCATTATTAGGAAAGTATTCCTAGCACAAATTTAATCTAATACAAATCTATTGAGATCCTATCAGCACTATGTTGGACTATGTGACCGCTAGAGGAATATTGCATTTTCCGTTCGAGTTATTCATTAGAGTAAACAAGTTGAAGAGATTCGACATTGTGTACCAAGTTGTACCAAGTGCACGAGTTGCGGTTTTCATTAGAGATCCTCGTGTAATTGCTCTGGCGTGCGGTCTGCGATGCCATCCTAATAACCATATTTCCTTTAACTGATACGAAGAACCTTGGTGTTGTCGGTTATGTGACATGTTACATCAGATATTGACTTATTTACAAGTATACTTTATATCGTGTGCTTCGTGTGAACCATAGATATGGTTCACGTCTTTATTTAGCGGAGTGAAAGAATTAGCCATAAAATAGATTAACTTTCTTACAGAAAACATACATACATAATCTGACGCCTATTTCCTATTGAGGTAGGCAGAAACAATAGGCTGGCAGTTCCTACGAACCTTGCAGATCTCTCGTGCTTCATCCACATCCATCAAATGACTCAGGCTTGACGAGGGAGTTGTGAGTGGGCAAGTCGGTAGAGAACGACCTAGGGTTACTCACATCGACTACATGGGCATTGTATTGAAGAAAAGGCAGATAAAAAATACTCGAAACCGACGAGCATGCATGAATGAGTCTTAGAAAAAAATCCAAATGTATTTCATTTTTGGTTATTTATCTTTACTCCGTTGTGCAGTTTTTTTTCCGTTTGCAACTGCAAAGAATTTCCATTCACACCAGAATAGATTACTACTGACTCATCAAATGATTATTATATAAACAATGTCTGCATTTGGATGATCCAAGCAAGATTAAGCCTAATCGCAAATAGTTTTCGTACCGGTGACACGAATCCGCCATTCAGAACTATTGTATTAACGGAATGTCCATTTTACGACTATTTACTCGTGATATTTACCATTATAATTAAAAAAACTAATTCGACATGGTACTTCACCAGACTAAGTAAAAAATTAAATGAAGGACTATTGAGAACTAGTGACTGGATAACAAAATTGTGTAGACAAATTTGTCATCATCTGGAATTAGTTGCTTGTATTTCGATGGCAATTATTATATACGACGAATCTTCCTACCATTTACTTAATTCTTCAACAAGCGCGTCTTGACAACTTGTCTATTGTGCAAAATCCTTTCCTGTTTCGATTGAATCTTCAGGTTTAACGTCTTTATTCCTTCTATTTTCTCAGGCATGCTTTATCAATTTACAATAGTCGCGTTCTATAAGACTTAACCTGACTCTATGCTCGTCATATAAGAATGTTAAGCTGTAAGTGGTCAAAAGGTGCGCGATCGTGTGCCTGCATTAATGAAGTTACCAAAGGTTTTACAACGAAATGTTTGTAAATGTAAATTCCAGATCACAAATTTCAAATCAGCACTGCCTGGCCTCGTTGGTGGGGCCCTATTTGCATTACACGAAGTCCCGACATATACACTTGTTTGAGTGCTAGATGCTTTTAGATTGGCTTGGAAAAATCTAAGTGGAAACCAAACATCTTGTTTACTTTGGCGTTCTGAAAGGTCTTCCAATAGCTTTTGCTGATTGCTTAATTGATGAAAATGTATCTGTTATACACAACAATATCTAGAATCTTATTAATAAGTACATCATCAATTTTAACTTCAAAGCATTCTGCAATAAGCTACAATATTTTTTTAATATCAAATGTGTTAAGGATTTGAATTTCTTTTATCACCATGATTCATAAACAAACACAGTATATCCTCTTCAAATTGAGAATTCTTCGCAAAATAACATTCTTTTGCTTTAATGTTGTCGAACTGAACATGAGTAAGAGGTGTTAATTTATTTTATTGATCTTTGAACCTTTTGTGAAGCTCTGTTGATTTAACCTTTGTGGCTAAATGACGTACCTATACGAGTACATCGGTCGGTATAGCCATAGGACAGCATATTAGCTTTTCTGGAACTTCTTAAAATTAAAGAATACGTGGCTTGTTTGAGATATTATTTTACATAATTATATTGTTTTTAATTATTGGACATATTGCAAATGATGATATTCGATTTTAAGAAAAGACAACACTATGAATCTTGCGAGAATAATTATTTGTTATGCAAAGTTTTGTTTTAATTGGTTTCAAAGGTGCGGTAAGGTACTGTAATTAAGTATTAATTCTTTTACAGTGGGCTGGCAAATTTATTTTTTTAAACACTTTTGCACTCAGATTTTGAATGACAAACAGAATTTTAATACGCTTATCATCAAGCCTCGTCCCCACTAGGAACATTTGTCGAGCGACATGTGTCCCCGGAGACATCGCGTGATGTCGGGCGACGTCGGACGACATCGCCGCGACATTGTTGAAACTGTTCCTTGTCGCACAGTCGATGAAGAGTAGTGATAAGGAACAGTTTTCAACAATGTCGCGGCGATGTCGTCCGACGTCGCCCGATATCGCCCGATGTCTCCGGAGACACATGTCGCTCGACAAATGTTCCTAGTGGGGACGAGGCTTTATGCGACATTTCCTATCGCATTGAGAATCATTCATCATTGTTATTTTCAAAATTGAGCTGCTATTTATTTTATAATATCAAAGTATGTTTACAGATACAGTTCTTCCGTAGCCATGCAAATAAATAACTGGCAATAAATGTATAAATATTATTTTGGTCCATCCGGTAACCAAAAAATGTTTTTAAAGTAATCTGAGAATTACGTTGAGGTACTCACTCGCAGCCTACACGTTCCCCTCCTCGATGCCATTTTACAGTGTTTTATCTCATACCCAGTAGGTATTATTTAATTCTATTCTATGTGTATTGTATTCCTATATTTTCGTTTTTGTTTTGCACTGTTGCTCAGGTATGCAGTTCGTAAGACCTCTCAAAATCTTCAGTAATAATTGTTTTGACTGTAACATCTACAACCATTGCTCTTGACCCCTTATTGAGTGTGAACAGACAAAACAGTTATAATAATTAACCCAAATGCTAATACAATTAGCAGTTTTACGAACAGCAATGCGCAATTTCTATGACTAAGCTAGTTCGGATTGGCGCTAAACATTTGATAGGATTATCGTTAGTGATTTTACTGGTGCAGAAATGCAGTCAATAGATTTGCTTGAATATATTAGCCGCGGTTTCACCCGCGTAGTTTCCGTTTCCGTAGGAATACGGGGATAAAATGTAGCCTATGTGTTATTCTGATGTATAAGCTATATAACTGTACAGTTTCATCAAAATCCGTTCAGTAGTTTTTGCGAGAAAGAGGAACAAACATCCATACATACAAACTTTCGCGTTTATAATATTAGTAGGATTTATACAAAGTCACAGTCGTAAGAACTAATTGACTTCTTAGCTGTTGAGAGCCCCCAGCTACCTATCACGTTCTTTCGATACGTCAATTTTATACGATAATAATTATTGAAGCGCCATTTCGTTCTTTTCTATATTAAATCTGTGAGACAGGTATGTACCTAATTGTCAACTGTGGTATCCAATCGTATAAACGAGAATAGGATGGCAGATGCAATAATTAGAAATTTTGTAATTGTCGTCTTATTCGCAAAAAGAGCTAGAAGTAGGTACATAAACGCGTTAAATAAAATGATGTAAAATTTCACGTTTAGCGACGGTAACGAGGATTAGGTAAGGTATTAGTCAGTGTTTCCTTTAATTTCTGAACGTTTTGTTCTTTTAATTACAGATGCTTACATCACCATTGTATTAGCTGCGATTAAAATGCTTTGTTCGGTTTTCAAATTATGTAAGACGGTTTTCCATGCTGTGTTTGTTATTGACGTCTAGGTACTTTATTACCCGGACCTATTGCCATTAAGGAATAAAGTGCACTTGCGCTTTATACGCAAATTAGAAGTATATATTCTATTTTTTTAAGTATATCTATGTCCTCCTCCACCTTAAGTTTTAAGCATTGTAGAAATATTTGCAACAAACTCTAGGAGCGCTGTTACGTAAAGAGTGTCCATCCGTGAGTAAACATTCAGCATGGCGATCTCTAAGTGAATTGGGGCACATAATAAGTTCATCGACATTTCAACGACTGTCAATGTCGTCACAAGCGAGCTTCTATCGTCGTTCACACTACACTTAAGCAATAAAGTGTATGCCATAGAGTAGATGAATTGTAAGATTTCGTGCCAGTCTAACTAGAATTGCAATGATTGTTTTTGATGCTCAATTAGACTGTGTGATCAATTTTGTTTGTGAAAGTTTATGCAATAGCCACTATCTTTTTTATCTAATTGACGTTGTAATATGAGCTTCGATGCAGATTAACATGCGTCACTGTTTTGTGGAGTTCTGACGTATTTTTTTAATACGACTGTTTGGTATATTCGTGTTTCATCGATTGACCGCGAAAGTGTTTATTGATAAATTGGCGCCAAGTAATGAGTGCTTTGATAAGAATTTTATTACACTAATAGATAAAAGTGATAACCGCTAACATGTTCAGACGGCTATAATTTTAGTTAATATATAAACATTGCAGCAGGTGATATTTATGAGGAAAAATGAAACACATGCACCGAATTTTTCACTCATGATTGTTTTGTTGGACTTAATCATAATAGAATATACAAAGACGTTTAAAGAAAAAGTTTCTTTCTCAATGATTTTCTTCCAACCTCTTTGGGAATATATTATATAATTATTAATTGAACAGAAGAAATTTTAATGGATGTTATTATTATTTTACTAAAAGAAGTGGAAGACAAATTTTAAGTTGCGGACCCCTAATACCTACCTGCTGCTGACGCGTTTGAAAATGTACAGTAAATGTGTATAGGTATGTATGCAAATGCAAGTAAGTTATCATACCTAAAGATCTTGTTTTTCTGAAACTTTGATTGCAAAAGTTTTTGTTTTTCTGGAAGTTGAATGTTGAAAGTTATTATGAAAGTTATGAATTACAACCCTACCTTAATAACAAATCATGTTATTGTGTTTTTACCTGACTGTACCAGAAGGAGGCTAATACTTTTCGGGTGTATTGATGAAAAATGAGAGCATATTTCGTTGGCTTAGCCTAAACGGTGATATTGAAGTACGAGATGTCTTTAGTTTCATATTCATCGTTCTTCGTTATATTTATACCTGTCAGCACCACAGGAGATAATAGTTTCATCGCCTTTCACACGCACTCCAGTTTTAGACGTTTTATTAATTAATGTTCCCGAAACCGACGAGTATGTGGATGAAACGCGAGCAATGTGCCAGGTTCATAGGAAGTCGTGGTCTTTTATTTCTGCCTCGACTCGAGAAACTCTGTTGAGAAAAAAGCGTCAGGATATGTATGTAATAAATCTTGTAATGCGAATACTAGGCGCAAAACACTAATTGTAAGTCGCATCCCTATTCAACGCTGCTCACTCCCGCGCTTCCCTCCATGTTTGTTAATAATATAGAACTCTAAAGAGTAAAAAACCGACTTTAACGAATAATACTAAAAAAATACAGTTGAATTGAGAAGCTCTTCCTTTTTTGAAGTCGGTTAAAAAAATAATCATCGAAATCGGTTGGCGTGATATTGAGTTGAGTGCTCGCGCACATACTTAGTGCATAGGGTTTGGATGCCACTGTTAAAACTGAACGAAATTTAAATAAGACAAATCTATGGAAGCACCAGATTTCAAATAAATAAAGAATCATCCAAATCGGTTCACCGAGTCAAAAGTTCTGAGGTAACAAACATACAAAAAACAATCGAATTGATAAACTCCTCCTTTTTGAAGTCGATTGGTCGGTAAATTTTGTTACTTAATGTGAAGTCTCTTACAATCTTTAAGGATTATTTAGTGTTACGTGATTTCCGTCGTAGTTTTTGCAGTGCCATCGACTTTTGACTTTGACTTCTCACCTCGTAGTCCTCATACTTCCAACTAGCAGGAATATTGCTGGACATACACAATATTAATACACACAATATAAAGTTTGCTAGCTATGTTTGTCGACTGGCGCCTGGTTCATGTAATTGTTCGAGCAAACAGACACACAGGCGAGACGCCTGATTTACTAATGTATCTAGTTTTAGCACTTACACAATCCAGTCTTGGATTATCTACGAAAACATTGGTGTGTTTGCTGAATTGAAAAAAAATACGGTCTAAAAAGGTCGGGCGTTCTTGGAAAATTCTAAATTTCGGCTGACTGCACACTATTTGAAATGATATAATAATATATAAATATAACAAGATATTGTTTAAAATTTCTAGTTTTTTTTATATCAGTATGGCAAGTTTAGCATTTTAAATTGAAGCTTAGCGTTTAAAATTGAAACTTAGCTTGTCATAATATGCATTCCAAAAATTACAGACAATTGACCACTAACCTAATGACAGATTTTTATTTATGCATTGTTAGAAACTAATATAGCTATGGATCGTCATAGAATGTAGACAATTTTCAATCCAGTCCTGCAGGCGTATTCACGGAGGCTAAACACCGTTTCCGTTTGATTCAGACCGAGTGAAAAATTTCCGAAGTCGAATCTATCGACTTTGGAAACTGTATTCTAGGCGTTTCCGACAGCCACGGAAAATTTTCCGAATCCTTATTTATATGCCATTCGTTTTCGATACCGACATCTGTGAATATCCCATCTTCGACAGATTTTCCGATTCCGAGTCGAATATCGAATAACGAAGCTCCGTGAATACTGCTGATGAGAAAAACTATGTTTTTCAAAGTATTAAACGTGACATGCTTTAGAAACAATGAGTCAGTTTCCTCACCATATTGTCTTTCTCTGTGGAGCTAGAAATATATGTAAGGCAAGTTTTTAGAAGACACATCGGGACATACTCTAAACTGGTATCGAACCCGGATCGGATAATGGATGACGGATGCCGGACGGCATAAGAACGTGGATTTACTTATAACTGCAGTTGGCATAGCACCTTAGTATACCATCATGGTATCGTAAAAGGCTTCGTATCATCAAAGTCAAAAGTTTTTATTCAATGTAGAGGCTTATAAGTCCTCTTATTGAAAGTCATTGCAACTCTATCTCGCCATCGTCATCATCGCCATCCTAAGTATGTTTAAATAGTTATGTTTGCAAATAAACTAGTACGATATCTATGACCTTAGCTTATGCTAAGGATATATATACGTGGGTCGCACTAAAAGTTTCCAGAATGAATAAGAAAAAAATACTATTAAAGGTCAAAAATGAATTGATTGTTTCTCAAAATATTCTCCCTTTGCGTCAATGCACTTTTTCATGCGATTAAACTAATTTTGAAAACTTTTGTGCCACTCCTCCGTGGTGACCTCAAAAACGTGTTTTTCATACTCTTCGACAGCTTCTTCTGGTGATGAAAATCGTTGACCGCGTAATTGGTTCTTAATTTTTGGGAACAGAAAAAAGTCACAAGGTGCCAGGTCGGGGCTGTATGCAGGATGGCTCATAAGTTCTAAGTTTTTCACCTTCAAAAATTCGTTTGTTTGTCTGGCCGTGTGGGAACTAGCATTGTCGTGGTGCAAGATGATACGACGTTTCCAGTTATTTTTACGGAGTTCGTCAATAATTGCCGGCAAACAAATGGTCGTGTACCAGTCACTATTCACGGTACGACGATTCTCTAAAGCAACAGTAGCCACGTGTCCAGTTTTATTAAAAAAAGAAGCAATAATCCGCTTAGATGCACTTTTCACGCGCGCCGCCTTGGTTGGCTTCGGCTCATCTAGAAAGACCCATACGCGTGATTGGTGCTTTGTTTTGGGATCGTAGCAATAAATCCATGTTTCGTCACCTGTTACTATGTCCCACACCAAATTTGACGTACCTTCGTTGAATCTGGTAAGCATGGCACTGCACCAAGTGACGCGGTCCGTTTTTTGAGCCTCGGTCAAATTGTGTGGGATCCACCGTGAGCACAGCTTTCTCACACCCAAATGTTTGTGTAGGATTGATTGTATTTGACTCATGCCTATGTCTAAGGATGCGCGAATCTCATGGTAGGTCACATGCCTGTCTGTTTCAATCATACGGCGCACAGAATCGATGTTTTTGTTGTTTACAGCGGTGGACGGGCGACCATCGCGAGATTCGTCACTGAGATTGACACGACCGCGCTTGAATTATGGAAACCAGCTATAAATAGTCGTCTTGCATGGTGCTTCATCCCCAAAAGCAGATTGAAGCCGAGCGATGCTCTGTTGAGCTGTCAAATTACACTTAAAATCGTAGAAAATCATACTACGAAAATTTTCCCGAGTTTAATCCATGTTAATGTAGACACGCAATTTTTAAAATAGCAACACAATGTAAAAACAATTGACAGTCAGATGAAACAAACTGCATTCTACAGCCAAAGAGTTAAATTTTCTGATGTTGTAGTTACTTTTTAAATATTGTTTATGTAAGTGGCCAGTTCCGGAAACTTTTAGTGTGACCTATGTACAAGGATAATATTGCACTTTCTTTGAAAACTCAACTGTGGATTAAAATTCCAATAAAATTAATGATATTTCATCACACATTTCTCAGAAATCTGACATCAGGCTTGATGTTACTAATTTTATCGCGTCATTAGCAATTCATGTACCTAATCCTGTCTCGTGACATTATTTCATAGAATTCAATGGATATAATGTGCTATGATAAGTAGGTATAATCTTTGATTATTCTCTAATCAAGAGTATAATATAAAGAAAATGTTTATTAACATATAAAAAAATCTGTATGGGCTGTATCGGGCGTTGGTTTAACGTGAAACGTTAATTTCAGCGAGTCTCTTGTTGTGCATACGTCTAAGTTGTCTGTCTGTGTCAAGCTCTAGGTACATAAGTTAAAAAAATACACTGCACTTATGTTTATAAGGCTAATAGTTAGGTTTAGTTTAAACACATGACGTTTGTTTCGGTGTAAATGTAAAAAAATGTTACGTCAAAAAATATACATAAATACAGACTACCCTATTTAAAAGTTAGGTTACGTTTTGTCTATTAATACCTTTTTGGCCTCATCCACCTAAAGATAAATATACTCATAAGTGGTACACCGACCGAATACATCATACAACAGATTTACATTCAAATATTTGACTTTGCAATCAAATAAGTTTGATACAGAGTCCAAACTTGACGGGCATCTGATGGCTCAGTTTGTATAGTGAGCCTGCCTTCTGAGTTGGAAGTTGCGGGTTTAATTCCTACACAAGGCAAACATGAGTGTGTGAACATCATTTTTGTCTGACTGTTTATAGTGTGTTCATTATTATTATAAATATAAATATGTTTGTTTATTAGTACCTACCAACCTATAGTTCAGGATCTGCCTAGTTTTGAAACAAAATTACTGTGTGTAAATTGTGACCCACAAACAATTTAAAATATGTATAGGTACATATAATACTTTAAAAAAATTTTGTTGAATTCATTACCCACACTATTCACATCCACACTAGTTTTACATTTGTATTACCTACATATGAAAGTGGGTAACTCTTATTACATTTTCACGGCTTAACCTCTAAACAAATCATAATGAAAGGCAACGATATAGCTCAAGATCTAATATTAGGATTTTATCAAATGTCCTTGGTCACCCGTGGGACCCTAATTGACTTGCTTCAAGTTTAAAAACGATAAATAATAATTATGTAAGTATTTCCTTCTCATTGTGGACATAGCTTGGAATACAAAAAATATTTATACCTAACTGAAGTTATTATTGATTACGCAAAACCGGAGGTAACCGACAGCAGTGACATCCTTCAATATAATAGCGTACGCGGAAATTCTTACGTTTTTCCCCTCAATATTATTTAGTGACGCAACTCTGTGATTGATTTGATCACGCCTTTCTTAGTTCCTAAACAAATATAGTCAGAATTTGTTTTGTGTTTTTGAGTAAACAACATAAGATAATGTTGTCATTTACATGTAAACCTTTGCCTATTTAAAAACAAATACTTTGCTACAGTACCTACCTACCGCGATATATTATTAGCCTCGGCAGTAAGTATACTTAATTCAGTTAGAATTAATGTTTACCTACTAATAAAAATATATTCTGTAATATATAAATGAAGATCTTTCCCATGACACCACATTGGCCTTAGTAACTCTACATTTTTACTCCCCACCCCTATTTTCGGCTTATTTTAGATACAAAAATATGTATTTAATTATCAAATTTTCAATAAAGTTTCTAAAAACATTCTAAATTTCAAGTCGGTACCATGAGTAGTTGCTGAAATAAGCAGCTGTGACAGATAGGGTCGCGGAACCAGGATTTTAAAGGTTCCTTTTTTACCACTTCTGTACGAAACCCTAAAAACGGGAACCGCGCGGTCAATGCCGATAGGCACCTGTAAGTTTAAGGATTAAGTTCTCTGTGTAACTCCGTGTACGTAAAAAAACCTTTTTTTTGTAGTCCCACCGCCAACTTAAGCATACACCGACCGAAACATGAGACGTTTCTCGATACAGTAAATAAAGGAAATGTATTCGGAATAAAGGTCACCGCACACTGGTCACGTCTGTGTATCAAGCGCGGTCAGTCTCTTGCCGGGTCAAGGTGGTGTGGCGGCGCATTTAAAAACAATCCTTTTTTTTACTATTTAAAAAATGCTTTATGGTTAGTGAGCTAGCCTCTCACGTGTGAGGCTAGGGTTCGAATCTTTGAGAGTATGCACAAATCAGTTTTTTACAAACTATGTCCTACATTATTTATCACTAGCTCAACGTAAATAATTTATTGTTCTTACCTATTTTTTTCACTATTCTTAATTTAACATTGTGTTTATATCAATTATTGGAACATATTTAAATACACGACACCCAGACACAACACAACTTTACATGTTAATGTACATAAATTCGACCAGGGCTAGAATCGAAGTCGTGGGCCCTTAGGCACGATCTTTACCAACTGAGCTAACAGGAGCGTGAAATGAATTTTCACCCTTATGAAGTTTCCCTGTTACAAGTTACAACTCGTTGTGTTATTGAGGGCTCTTAGAAGATACGAAACCCTAAAACAGCTTAGCTAATGGGTGTATTATCCTCAATGAACTAAACAAGGAAGGAGTGTGTCGTTGACTCCGGAACTAGGAAGTGAAGTTCGGTAATGGGTTAATATTGATGGTGGAAAATTACAAACTACTAATTTTACCTACAAAACAAAGTCATTGCTGTGTAATGAAAAAATTTACTCATTATATTACTACTTTTAATTTAGTTTTGTTTGTAAAGTGGCTAATTTATAGATTTGTAATTTTTCATCCAATAAAATATTGTTTACAAAAAATAATTCGATAACATTATCTACATGTTTGTGCCTTTTGGGATAGAGACTATGGGACATTGGTGTCTGGAAGCGTGGCAACTTATCAGATGTCAGTGTGGTTGCGGAGGCTTCAGGAGACCAGAGGGCTGGTATAGAAACACCCTATCTATATTATATTTATTTATAGCTATATATGTATTGGCCGGTTTTTAGGGTTCCGTACCTCAAAAAGAAAAAACGGAACCCTTATAGGATCACTTTGTTGTCCGTCTGTCCGTCCGTCCGTCCGTCTGTCAAGACCCTTTTTCTCAGGAACGCGTGGAGGTATGAAGCTGAAATTTATATCAATTACTCAGGTCTACTGTCCCTTGAAGCTGTGAAAAAATCAAACTTCTAAGCCAACGCAATCAAAAGATACAGCCGTTTATGCCGCAAATTTTCGACACTTGCAAGGGATTCAAAACCTAAGTACAGGGTGCTTCCCGTGAACTCAGAATCTTGAAATTTGGTACGAAGCAACGTCTTATAGCATAGATAAAGGAAAAATTACGAAAACCATAAATTTGCAAGGTTGTACGGAACCCTCGGTGCGCGAGTCCGACTCGCACTTGGCCGGTTTTTTTTTAATACAGTCACACACTTTATTCATACTCCTATCAATGGCTTACAACAAATAACGCTTTTTATATAAAAAAAACATAATATCCTTAACACATCTAGTAATAAAAAAATGATAGTTTTTAATTAATACGAAAATATACTTACTTAGGCTACTTAGTAACACTGAACAAAAGAAACAGCTGTGTCTACTGGGGTTTTGATGTTTATAGAGTGAATAATAAGCCTATTCAGTAGAGGTATTCACTTTTGTACAAAAATTACATAACGTTAATAGTAGGAATTCTAATGTTTACAATCCGAAAATATTGAATCTACATCTACACTAATATTATCAAGAGGAAATAATTGTATTTTTGTATGTTTGTAACCAATAGGTATACTCAAAAACTACTGGACTGATATCAAAAAATATTTTACCATTATAATGCTACAATATCCTTGAGCAACATATGCTATATTTTATCCCCGTATTCCGACGGTAACGGGAACTACGCGGGTGAAACCGCGGGGAACAGCTAGTAATAAGTAAAATGCTAAATATTATTTATAAATTTTTAAAAGTACATTGCATCTTGCTTATGAAGCCTTTAGCACCAATTGTCGTAAAAAATAGTAATCTGCGCTAAACAAAGCATTTCTGTCGTTTTATTAGCAGTTTCTTGCTGATAGTAAGGAGTAATGTACAACTACATTGACCTATTTTGATAAAGCCGTGCGGAGATTACGTGCCGTCCACTTAAACACAGGTGCAGAGTGTGCCGTGGTCAATGTTCTCATGTCATACAGAAACGGACCCCTTGCTTCTCTGATATTTGTATAGCTTTTACTCTTTTAGACTTTATTACATGAGGTCATAATTTTGACATTGTATTGATTAAGAGGTTTTTTTGTAAGATTAAAATCAAAAAACCTTGTTTTGTGATTTTAAAAAACGTGTCATATTAAAATATGTCAGTGAAAACTTTGAGGTCTCCGACAAAAGCCCCGGTGCACACAGGTCATAACGCACCCACACAGACAAAAAGTTTAGCTTATAAGTTTTATAATCAACCGAGGTTTTTATCTCGTAGTCGTTGGCCGCCCGCCGCGCAGCGCGCATGTCACCGTCGCGCTGAAGCCATAAATACGCGCGTGAAAACCCATATGAAAATTTATAAAGTAAAAATTCCAGCTACCACTTCAAAGAAGCCCCTATCGCCAAAGCCGGTTGACAAACGAAAACTTGTTCCATTTTCAAATCGGGCTTCGCGGGGTTTAAACGGAAAATCATGAAAGTGTTGTGAAACGTTGATGTGTTGCTTCAGTATACGTTCAGAATTCTTTTAGTGACTTTTAAAGCCATTGTTAGCGCTTTGGTTATTATTAAAGCGTGTAAATACCTACTATTTTCAGTGTGTTGATATTTTGAATGAGACGTGTGTTGAAAAGCCATTACATAAAAGTGGGTGGTTCAGTTTTAGTAAAAGAAAAGCTGCCGAGTAATTCAGTTAGATGTATGTTCTACATAATATACAACGGGACACAACATGACGGCAAAGTTCGGCTATGTAAGTTGTAATACTTTTGTTTTCTAGTACCTAAGTCAGTTTTCATTTCCGCCCCTCGCTATCGCGTGCGTATAAAGATCGCAATTTTCATTTTTCCAAGTAACAATAGTGTTTGATTGATCCTCGATGTTTTCGATTTCGTTTCGATATCGACTAGTTTCTCATTTCAGTTTCTTAACATAACATTCTTTTTGTACGGCAGACGTCCAGCTTTTTGTGATGATATTTTTCTTTGATTCCTGCACATTATCAGTTTACACTGTATTTGGTAAATACTGTATTTTTTAAATTTTGTTATGAATGGAACATTTATATGTTGTATAACATAGTATTATCGCTTAAGATTATGTGATTACAAAGATAAAAAGATCTTAAATTGTATTTTACATGCCACACGATAATTTTTATCTTCTTCCGTGGATATTGTTGCTCTGTGGTATACTTACTTAAAGAATGATGTATTTTGTTTGTGTTATTTCTGTTCAATTTACAGCACGTTCTTGCTCTAAATATTTTCGAGTATTAGATAGGTTTCAATATTTTTTAGACTGCATTAATGATTCGAGATTTCTAATAAGTTTTGAAAATGATGAGTGTTTTTTAAAAGGTCACGTTTCTCAGCAGCTACTTTTGATAATTGTGAAGTTTGTCGACGCACGAAACTAGGATAAGATTTGCATGAAAAATACATAAGAGTTTCCTTAAATCAGAACTACATCATAATAAATCTGTATTAATGTCTTAATTCTGCATGTTTTTTGTATTTTCATGGAAATTATATGACTCAATTAATTTTGTCAGAAAAGTTTAAATTTAACATGTTGACACTTAATTTAAATGATTTATATCGATGTATTTTTCATTAACTATATTAAGCATTGCCGTGGCATGCCCTCACGGGCAGGGTTTTTTTGCCTTGAATTTTTTTTACTTAATTCATTCTTTTTTTTCATATATGGGTGAATATATTTCTTAGAACTTTTTCAAAATTTGTGTACCTAAATGTAAATCAATTGAGTCTTCAGGCCGGAATTATAAATCAAAACTATCTTTGTAATAAAATACCTACTTTTATTTTAGTCTATCTATTGATAACACTATTCTTTTTGTTTTGTCTTTCCGATGTTTATAGGATAATACAATTTGATGTCTCTGAGTTCCACTTACAACATAATATATCCTTTACTATTCTTGTTAAAGCAAATGGTTTTGATGATATATATCTCAGACACGTAAATCGCACGTGCCATATCAATTAAGCATTGATTTCACAACTGTGATTGCATGACCTACGACTTTGAGTTAGGCCTGCACCAGACACGCGCGGAGTTCTACAATTGGTTTTATTTAATATTTGTAAGATGGTTTGATCTTAATTAGGCTGGCGTTCTCTTAATGTTATTATTAACTAGTAGCGCCCTGAGGTTTCACCCGCGTAGTTTCCGTTCCCGTGTATGGGAATACGGGGATAAAATATAGCCTGTGTTATTCTGATGTATAAGCTATACTATAACTGTAAAGTTTAATAAAAATCCGTTCACTAGTTTTTGTGTGAAAGAGAAACAAACATCCATCTATACATCCCTACATCCATCCATTCAAACTTTCGCGTTTATAATATTAGTAGGACTAGGAACTACGTGTCAGTGACTATCTTTTTAGTCTTTTTCATGTAGCATGAGTTCGGTGACAGTTCACTGTTGACAATTGGAGTGGCCCTTAGGTAATTCAACCGTTTTTTGAAGTATCGAGTAAGTTATCTAAGGAAATATGAATATTTTTATTTATTGTTGGAATATTTTTTCACAATAACTTTATATAGATTTGGGATTTCATTTTACAGGTTATATAAAATGATATAAAAACACATATACAGTTACTGAAGACTAAATTGTGACTTTTTGAGGAAAAACGATAATGTCGTAATTTATCGAATCTCCCAATCACTGCACACTTTCATGGACCTCTGCCACATAATAAACTATCACCAAAACCCCAAAAAATATATATCAAAATGAAAATTTTACAAAAACCATGAAGTCTCTAATCAGATTCCTGACAAAAAGCTCCGATTCATCGAACTCTTTTAGATTAGTCATTCTCTATAAGTAAAATTTCATTCCACGCATCACGTGTTTTTAGGAATCTTTATTTTAGTCTACGATTATTATTAAGATTTTATTATATTCTGGCAATGACGTAGTCGAAAGTAGTAGGTACTCTATGCTTAAAACGGAAAACTGTCACCGAACCCATGTTATATAAAAAAGACTATTAGACTATAGTCTTGCGACAATTTTACTTGGTCGCGCTATAATGCCGCGCGCATGACAAGTCGAACGCTTTATATCAATCTCACACATTTGTCATTCTACGTATTAGTTAGACTGACGTTAACGTTTTACAAAGACACTTGACGAGGCCCTCTGAATACTGTTGAAACGGAACTAAAGTACAAATATCTCTTGAAACTTTAACTCTATGCAGCTCTTTGCAGGATTGACAAAAGGTTGACATTATATTCTGTCCATTCCGTTCAGACGTAGTGTTAACTTAAGTGTGCCTGTAGCTGATAGGTATATAGAATCATATTACTTGATATTACGTACCTAATATCGACAGCGAAAATGTGATTACGTATGATTAATGGTGCTACCTACCGCTGAGTTTTGAAGTTCCTTGTAAACTATATAGGTACTTTGTTCAATGCTAACTAGAACGAATTGACGTATATTAAATAAAACAAATAAAAAGATGTATTAGGTACCCATAGGATCTTTATCAAATTCGAAGTTTTTATTACCCAACTGCATTGGAGGGAGGGTAATAATAATTTTTAATTTGGTAAGATCTGCCATTTATTTTGATTTTAATTGTAACATTATATTTGACTAGCAGCAGTTTTACCCGCGTAGTCCCCGTTCCCGTGGGAACACGGAGATAAATTATAGCTTATGTGTTATTCCGATGTATAAGCTATATAACTGTAATGTTTCATCAAAATCCGTTCAGTAGTTTTTGCGTGAAAGAGGAAAAAACATCCATGCATACAAATGATGCACCGGATCTTAGATGTTCTCTAAATAATATTAAACAGTTGCTATCTGCCTCTGTCTGTATCCGCTCACTTCTTCTAGACCACGCAATGGATTTTGATATGGTTTTCATTAACAGAAAGCGCGATAATCGACGAAGGTTTATGTATATCATATAAGTATATCGAAACGAGGGCGGGTTAATAGCTGTGAATAAATAAAAAATGTGAGGCGATACGTAGACATTAAAAGACAATATAGCAAATATATTTATATTTTGACAGGCCTGTTGGCTCAGTCGGTAGTGACCCTGCCTTCTGAGCCGGAGGTCGCGGGTTCGATTCCTGCTCGAGGCCAACATTTGTGTGTATGAACATGTATGTTGCCTTCGTGTTTAATATCTATCAGTTATCTGGTACCCATAGTACAGGTTCTGCCTAGTTTGGGACTATAAATAGCCATGCGTGAATTGTGTCCCACAATTTATTATTATTATTATATTACTTTATAACATTTAATGCAGTTCGGTCGATAAGCTTTGTTTAGTACAATACAAATACACTTAGCTATGTTTGCGCTTTCCATTTTCAAGTAGACTCGTTTTGTCGAACAACGAATTTTAATAAATAAATATTGAGCGGAAACATATAATATAGGCTTCCCCGGTGTACTGTTACGTAAAACCAAATGTGTGTCAATTTTGCTCATTTACTAAAATATTGTTTTTAAAATATAAAGAAAATATAATATTATTTTTTTATGGAATTGTTTAATAGAAAGCATTTCTTTCATTTCAGGTTACCACAGCTTGCCGTCTCTGCAAAGATATTGTGCCTCCTGATGGTAAGTAAAATTAAAAAAAAAAACAATAAAAATATTTGATATAGTTTCGCATAGGTATAAACATATGGCACACTATGCTAAATTCAATATTGATCAAGTAGTCCGCACTATGTCTACAAGTGCTTAGGTACTTTGATAGTACCTATATTAATAAGTTAGTTGGTTAAATGATAAATACTCTAAATAATTGACGCAAATCAAAGCTCTGATTTAAATGGGATACCTAAGTTAATAAACAAAACTACTAAAACATCTCAAATTTTATCAGAGGTTATCGAATCAGTCGTAGTGCTCGTAAAAATTAAATGGTAATGATAATAAAATGGCAATTATGTGAATTCAATAAATAAGGAAGGGTGACTTGATAGTCAATTAAGTACCAATAAACTTATTATGTAAACTTTTATTACAGACTATCGTATAATCGCTCTAATAAGAGTTACGGTGCAAAAAAGAAGATTTCTGTGCTTATTGAGGCACAAAAATATTTTAATATTATATTATAAATATTATTAGGATATTCGTAATAGACCTATTATTAATTGGTAATGTAAGTTGGTAGTATAAAATGTCCTATTATTAAGTGCTATAGTATTTTGTTAACTATTTCAACAGTCCAAAACATTATTCATTACAATGATGTATAATGGCACACACACAACATACCAGCAACTAAACAACCATACTTAAACACTTAAACCAAAATTACTAATTGGCAAGGTTTGTATTTTTAACCGACTTCAAAAAGGAGGAGGTTATCAATTCGTCTGTTTTTTATGTTTGTTACCTCAGAACTTTCGACTGGGTGAACGGATTTGGATGATTATTTTTTTATTTGAAAGCTGGTGCTTCCAGATTGGTCCCATTTTCTTTCGTCCAGTTCTGACAACGGCTTTCATGAGAAAACCATATAAGTTAAAGATTGAAGTCGGCTTTTTTACTCTTTAGAGTGGTTATTGTTTATAATGAAATGGACTCCGAAACTATTACATTGATTTAAAAAAGTCTTTCTCCATTGGAAAGCTTACTTTTCTGGGCGTTACATGGGCTATAATTTATCATGGGCAAGGAACTTCGAGGGTAAAATCGTGAGGAAAAGCTAGTACTCTCACATAAGTGTCTATGAATTGTAAACGCATAGTGTAGGGTCGGTGATAGGAATGCCACACATTGAGTCACATTGGCTCCATCTCAATATATCAACCTCAATGAGGGCTACATGTTGTTGCCTTTGGGTAGACACCGTATAGGGGGTGGTTCGCTCGACTCCCTCTCGAGGAGGCCTTGCAAAGTGTTGCGGGCGGCCGTTACCCAGCTGCGGATGCATAACCGCGGTGCCATGGCTGGGTCTGAAGCGGCGAGGAGGAACATCCCTGGGTTTTGGTGGGTATGGCAGCACTAGGCTGCAGAGCCCCACATAACCCCTGGCTCGCCCTGGTCGGGTGCGTATGCAGTAATGCATTTTCCCTGGACATAAAAAAAAGGGGTAGACACCGTGGGGCCGTAGAGTCCAGAGTCGTGACCGCTTAGCAAAGAGCTTTTGGCGTATTTGACGGCGAGGTGACGAGGCCGCCAGCCAAGTGGCATTGTACTAACTAATCGAATGATCTTATATATTGACAATGTATGGGACTGATGAGAGCTTATATCAATCCCATACATTGTCAATCTACTAGGCTAGACCTTTAGAGGGGTAGCAGGTATCTCTGTCAAGGGATTACCTCTCCAGAATGGAACCCCATAATGTGGTTCAAATTTGGAAGGAATTCTGTGTTAATGTGTGCACAGTACACAATAAATTATATGAAGTGTAAAAACAGCACTTATAGCTTATATGAAAATATCAGGTGTTTAAGTAGTAATTTCATTTGAAGCCGCTATCATTTTATTCGCATTAGCAGAGTTTGAGGGGGGAATACCTGGTTGAAATTCGTACGACAGATTTGAGTGCAGTGTTTCTATATTTCTTTTTGGCGTTCTGATAAAATCATTTAACAGTGACATTAAATTGTTATATTTCCAAAGAAATATATTATCAGATAGAGATTAAGTACTAGCATTGTTTACCTATAAAAATATATTTAAAAAATACGAACATAACAAGAACCTATATAAAAGCCTGTAAAAATTACCTCCACAACGGAACCAATATCACCAGAAAGAAAGAAATTTAGAACATACTTAACTAACAGTTCACAACCTAGTGTGTTTTAAACTCATTTCTGCATCTTGCTTATCTTCAAAGCTTGAAAAAAAAAAAGCAAAGCAGCAGATTCCCAGAGGCGCACTCTCAGAATTGTTACCACACCAGTATATTCAGACGTTCGGCTGGGCTTCATACCTACTTGGTGGATATCCTATCTATACGCACGAAGCGCTTTGACAGGTCTTTTATTATGCGTACCAGCAAGGAGTGGAATAGGGTTCATGATTTCTCGAGCTTTTCAATTTCTCGGGTCTCGAGAATTCTCGAGGCTAATTTCTCGGGGCTTCTCGGGTTGTCGAGAAATTTACGTTTACTTAAGTTTTCTCACGTTATTTGGTTCCAATGACTTCAATAAATTCAGTGGTTTTCCTCTCAAATAAAAGTATCAAATTAATTATTAAACTTTTATTGATAATTAAAATTACAAATAAAAAATACATAATAAAGCAACAAAAGACTTAAAACTAAACTAAACTTGAACCTAAATCGGAAGTCTCCCCCCTGCCCTCCCCAATGCAAAGGTGCCCATCACACTCGCCGCGTTACCGCGTTGAATCGCGATGGACAACCTCTGCATCAGGAATGACCCAGAGCGAGGGTCGAGTCCTGCCTCTCGCAACCGCCGCCCAAGCTCCGATAAAAACGTCTTCGCCTCTGAGCGCCAACACCCAGACGTCTCCACCGCAAGGGGAACAAACAAATAATTATTTAAAAGTGCATATTTATATTTAAAAACATTAATTTTATGAATAAGCTAATTAAGTTTTTTTTTAGGGTTCCGTACCTCAAAAGGAAAAAACGGAACCCTTATAGGATCACTTTGTTGTCCGTCTGTCCGTCCGTCCGTCCGTCTGTCAAGACCCTTTTTCTCAGGAACGCGTGGAGGTATGAAGCTGAAATTTATATCAATTACTCAGGTCTACTGTCCCTTGAAGCTGTGAAAAAATCAAACTTCTAAGCCAACGCAATCAAAAGATACAGCCGTTTATGCCGCAAATTTTCGACACTTGCAAGGGAATCAAAACCTACAGGGTGCTTCCCGTGAACTCAGAATCTTGAAATTTGGTACGAAGCAACGTCTTATAGCATAGATAAAGGAAAAATTACGAAAACCATAAATTTGCAAGGTTGTACGGAACCCTCGGTGCGCGAGTCCGACTCGCACTTGGCCGGTTTTTTTAATACAGAAATAATATTATTCAGACTCATAACAGTCATAACTATAATGACAGCACCATTTTTGGCTGGTTATTTAGAACTTATAAACAAAAGTAGTTTATATTAAAGTAAACAAAAAATCTACATGAAATAAAACGTTAATATCATAACTTAAAATTGAATTACAATCACAGCTCTATTTTTGCCTGGTTATTTAGAAAAAAATCAACTTAAAACTTGTAAACAAAAATTGCTTCTATAAAACAAAAAAAATATATGTATTGAAGTTTGACTAAAAAATAGTAGAAAAGAACAGATAGACTCGTACCTACCTAGTAAAATTTAAGATCATATTATAAATTATATTATTGACAAAAATAATATGAATAATAAAGCTGTGATATATATCAATAAAAGTGAAAAGACTTACCTGTTTGATTTCAATTTATCACGTAATCTGTGAAACACTAACTACGTAAACTATACTTGGCTAGAGTCGAACGAAACACGTGTAAAAATGACGCCAGAGCGCTTGCAGCGAGATCAAAGTTTGCCGCTGCGCTTTGGCCCGCGTCGCCACGCAACACAACAAACGACGATTTAATTTCTATATGGGTACATGATTTCTCGAGTTCTCGACTTTTCTCGAGCTTGATTTCCCGGGAACAAAGCCCAACGATTTCTCGGAAATTCTCGGCTCGAGAATTCCCGGGAATAAACCCTAGAGTGGAACCACTTGCCGGCGCCTGTATTTCCGAGTTCATATAACGCGTCAGCCTTTAAGGCTCGAGGAACAGCCATCTACTGGGCAAGCTCGTCCCATCGTAGGCCCCGTCTTTGCCTTCGGGCCTTTGCCCGAATCCTATATTATATTTTAATCTCTTTAGATTAAAATAAAATCTAAAGAGATTAAAATATAATAGAGCATAGAGGGGACTAAGCGAGAAAATTTGAAGCCAAATGTTATTCCAAGTGGAATAAGTTTAGTACAATTTCGACCAAATGACAGCTCGCATTCATACTAACTGACATGACGCTTGAGCTTCAAACATGCCTCAAAGTTGTGTATGAAAATATTCCCAATGCCCCCTCTATGTCCTATTATATTTTAATCTCTTTGCGTTCGGGCAAGTCTGGGGTCAAGAGTAAGCCCATCAGCAATAAAAAGAACCTTAATGCTCAATAAATGATGTATTATTAGGTACAGTTAAAAATCTTTTGACAAAGAAAATATTGACGATCCAGATCGGTGTCCCTGATCTTCAAAGGTTCATCAGACTACATTAACATATAGGTACACAACAACTGTCTGATTTTCTCTGAGGATAAGATATGGATGCACGTCTGGAAGAGATGTGTAAAATGATAATACACTCTTATATAACGTGAATTATTTACATTGAATGTTGTTATCAACACTTTATTAGTTTCATATTTGGAAGCAATTTGTATGACAGTAGGTATAAACTATACAACGCGTAACAGAATCAGTGCAATTCCTGATACACCCCAATTAGCATATTAATCAGTTAAGAACCGCTGGTTCCAAGAGACACAATTAAAAATCTATTGTGTCTGTGATTCATGGTCTGAGAGGTTAATATAAAAAAAATATGATACATTTGTACTTTAGTTGTGTCTAACCAATTTTCTTAAATAAAGAGCAATAATCGTACGATTTCCATAGGTAGCACTAAATTCAGATATTATAATTAATTTTTTTGTAAAATTTAACACATTGAAAATAGCTGAAATCGATTAGGTAGTCGATACCGAACAAACTAATTTCAGGAATTGCGCTTATTCTGTTAGATATTATATAATAATCGTTTGTGTGCAAGCTCAGACAAATAGTAAAAATATATCAGTAATTATGAAAATCCGATTGAACGGAATTCACAAAATATTAGAAATAATTAATGAATACGAGACTTAGACTTGTCAGTTGCCGTAATATTATCATATTAATATCATTTTATTAGTGTTTATTGAATATTTTATGAACATTTTCAATGTTTTATTTATTAAAATTATGTTAATTCGATATATTCAAATAAGTAAGTTTTACTGGAATGATATGTTCATTTTCATAATTTTATATGAAATATGTCAGACCCATTTGACAGTGACAAAATTGCTCTCTATTTTCGCGAACGCATTGTCTACAGCGAAGTCAAGGGCTGTGGTAACACAGGCGATCGATAAATAGCCAATCAGTAAAAACAAAGCATATTGAAGATAATACAGTAGAATTATTGGTATTAATGAATTCTTGAAAGATGGTAGCGGTGATATGTTACGGCTGTTATCAGCCGCAGATTGTTGTCGGGCACAGACGGCTTCCTGCAGTGTCCGGTTGACGACTTAAAAAAAACGATACGAATATATTACCAAATACCGACCATTTTAAAATGTAGAAATAGCAGCATTTTTGATCAACTTTAGTAGCAAAATCTTTGGCATACAAAAAGAATACCGTCGTTGATTGTCTACAAAAGTTTACCGCCCGTCGTCTGTCTCTGTTTATTTGACCAATTCGGACACCACGGCCGGCTTTTGCGCACTTAGCGTGGTAGCTATTCTATGGTTTTACAAGGATAGATGGCAGGTGACCTGACGGTGTGACTATCAGGACATGGAAACATGGCATGTGGCTACGATGTAGATTGCCACATGCCAATACTTTGGCACTATCAAACGTCAACCAGGGCTACATGTTTGTGCCGTTTGGCACAGAGAACATATAGAAAAGTGGGATCCGGAAGCGCGGTAGCTTATCAAAGTTCTGCGAGATCGTTTGTTTGAGTCTTTAGGTGATCAGAGGACCGGCGGCAGTTACCTCCTGTCAAAGGATCAGCCTGTAGCTATCTTACTTATTATTGGAACGTAGTTCTTTATGGCGCGTTGCGAAAGGGGGCTAGACGGAAAAAAATTGAAAAAAGTTGTAACGACCGACACTTTTCGTCGTTATGTTAATGCTGGAAACTAACAGATGGCACTGCTACGATGAAATACCGCTAATTATACACCATTACGAAGTAATACCTTGACTTATCAAGAGATGGCTCTGTTAACACATTGTATCATTTTGGATAAAATACGACAGAGACTAGGAGTTATAGTAACAAATTAATAGATATTCAGGAGTTCATTCATCGAGCACTGCTGGAGTATTCTAAAGATGTATCTCGAACGCTTAGCAGATACAACAAAAAATTAGATAACCTTCCACTCATTTTGGCAGTGATTTTAACATCAACGTCAGTAATAAAAAATTAAAACCATTGCTAGTTTCTAGAGGAAGAATTTGATTTAAGAATAAACAATAATCCAGCAGAAACAACAACAAAATATCATCATATACCATCGATGCAGTTTTTTCAACACATTTAAATAAAATAAAATCACAAACATATGTTTCCTACTTCAGTTACCACAAGCCAATTATTACTAAAATTGAGCTTACTGATTAAGTTTATATTAAGTAGGTACATTATATTTGTTAATAATAATAAATATAATATTATAACTTAAAAAAAAAACAAATTTTATTACAATTCCTTCACTAATTAATCGAAAGGAACTACGTTCTATCCGGGTGTCCCTTGACACCTCTGAAGGTTTCGGTTTCGGCCGAAACTGAAACCACGGCCGAATATTCAGTTTTGGTTTCGGCCGGAAAACCAGTTTCGGTCGGACACTACTTTTTTCCCCCGAAATTTTCTAATTCTCCAAGCAACTTTTTCAATTTTACTTTCCCTATACACCTTATCTATCTATATATTATATAATAAAATGACTGACTGATTGGTGATATATCAACGCATACCCTATAAAACGCTGGGTCAAGTCGTAAGTAAGAAGAAGAAGAAGCGATATAATTTAGTCGGGTTATAACTTTTTATTTTAGCAACAAACAGTATTTATGCGAAAAATAACAATAAATGGTAAATCCAGCTTTATTATTAAAAAATAACTTAAATTCATTTAAAATTTTCTGTAATTTCTGTCTTAAACATTTCATTTAAATTTAATTATATTTTTAATCTTGGCTGTTGGCCGATCTAGTTCGCACCTTAGCCTTGCGCGCGCATCTGTATCGCGGCAAGAAAAAAAAACAACGCGCCATTTTTCGTAAATAATTGTCGGCTTTGACGAAGTTTGGATTAATTGTGAACGAATATTAACGAAAATGTCTACTTCAAGTGAAGAAAATGAAGAAAACCTATTATTAACTCCGCCGGACATACGTAACGAGGCGAAAAACGCGTGCGATAGTCTTTTGCCATCAAAATCGAGTAAAATGTAGTTAGCGGCCTATGAAAAATTTTTAAAATTGGAAAACCGGTAAGAACGCTCATTCTTTCTCAGAAAAACGTCGTTTTGAGCAAGTGTGTTGAAAAACGTCGTATGAAACACGTGTGCCTGTGACCATAATATACGCGGCTCTCTTATGGCACTCGCTTTCGCTCGTGCGCACACAATATCGCCTTGTATATAATGGTCAACTTAGCACACTGTATCATAATGTACTATTAAGTGAAAATCGATCGATCGAGGACGAAGATAAAATTATGGTCTTCAACTACACTTTCAATATGAGGTATAAATAAGTAATTATCTGCACTAATACAGTGGTGTATTGCTAGAACTAAGTTTATATGAACTTCTTTTCCGTATTCCCATGGGAACGGGAACTAAACGGGTTAAACCGCGCGGAACAGCTATTACTATCATAAAGAGGAAAGATTTGTATTTTTGTAACTCAAAAATATTTTGATTTTTTTTCTTTCTTTTAAAAACTATTGGAACGATTTTAAAAATTCTTTCAATAATGCAAATATTATTTTTCTAGGAGTAACATCATGGGTAATAAAGTTCCAGTAGGTATAATATAATATTCTTTTTCACTTCTCATGCTCTAAAAGAACGCCAATATAGCCCTACGAAGCGGGACTAAAGTTACCACTTTCACTACCTAAGTACTTTTTACTCCCTAGGGACTAAAGTTACCACTTTAGTCCCTAGGGAGTAAAAAGTACTTAGTTAGTTTTTTATTTTTACTTAATGAGATGTAGACAAACTCAAACAGCCAGTAATTATCTGTAGAGTGTGGACCATCTTAGTTGCGAAAATGTTGAGAGTTTTAGTTCAATGGTGTCTCCGCATAGAAGGTGGCACCATGTGTTTTAAAAGAGATTTAAATCTCTTTGTTAATCTTTGACAGGCTTAGAAGAAACTGCCCGCGAAAATTTCAGAATGTTTGTCGAGTGTATTTGTTCGGTTTTAAATAAATTTGTACTAAATTGACGATTTTTCTCGCACTCAAAGTGAAAAGTACAGTTTGCACCTCGAGACTAAATGCCAACTTAGTATACCCTTTACGCCTAAACAATGGCTTTGTTTAGTCCCTCAATACAAAATATACTATTAAATCAACATTTATAGGCTGCCAGGAGCCTATCGTTTTCAAATATTATTATCCTTTGAAAACAACTGTTTCGTGATCGTTATCAGACTTGTGTGTGGCCCGCCTAATCCGACTTAAAATGATAAGTCTAGCCGTCATTCTGACCGCCACTTGAAATTAGGCTATCACTCCCATAGTGACAAGATATGGGAAGAAACGTAGGGAAAGTTTGTTCTACATGTGAATTCAATATTTAGGTTCTTTTTGATAAACGATTTGTGTCTAGATTATGTAGGCTTAACGGAATCTGGTTATTATTTTATATTATAGTGAAGGAAAAGTGTTTCAGACGTTCCAAAGATCCAAATGCGTGAGCAGATTAGAACATACGAATTATTTTATATGTGTACTATGGTATTCAATGTAGAACTTATAATTAAATAAATAATACAAACTTTTTCGTAAAATTTAATGAACTATAAAATTATTTAAAAAAAAATCTGACGACACAACCTATATACGAGTATGTAATTTTTGTAATGTTCTTTCTCATTCGTTGTAAGACAGTAGGTAGGTTACTTACCTTAGCTACCGCACGTAAATTTCCTAAAATGATCGTATCACTTTATCAATTTTAGCGCCATGAATTTCTAATACAATTGTGCCGGATAGTTTCGGTGGGTTTGATATGTAATCAACCGGTAATAATGCGCGCACTCGGGTCGGTCAAGATAAGCCAATGACAACAGAACAGTGACCTCCGAATACCAGTATGTAATAACTTAAATATACGGTCTCACTGTCCGAAAATAATAACTTAATTATTAAATAAATCTGTGTGCATGCAAAATTGTTCCAAAAAAAAATCTGTGTTTTGAAATAGGAAGGCGATGATTAAGAAATCTTTACCGGGTAATTACAGATAGCTATAAACTAAATGAAGCCCGCCTTTGCTGCAATGCAACCACTTGAGATAATCATGGCTTCATATATTTATACGCTGTTGTAAATATTTTAATACTGCTTTTTAATAAGGTTGGCGTGACCAGTCATATAAAATCTGCATATAAATTTACAGCTTTATTAACATCAATGAGACATGAACTATGGACACGAAAATATGAAATTGCTTTTAATCCATTTACATAATTAAATCTTCTCGAGTTTGAGAACGTCTTCGTTAGTTTAAATGTATTGACGTATTATGATTACAAACGGACAGGAATGTAATAAAAATCATAAAATATTTTAAGTAAATGCTGCTTACCTTTAAATTTACGACCCGTTTTGTTAGGCGGATATAAGAATCGTATTAAACATACTGTTTAAAACATGAGCAAGAAACAATTTATAGAAAATATTGGACATTCAAATAGTTAATCCCAATATTGTTTACAAAAAGTTGAAGTGAAACGCAATACGACTGAATAGTGACCGCGTCGCGGTAGCCTATGCTTTCCCACCTGAATATGACACCACTGGCACAACCACAAAAGATCCTAAAAGAGCTGCAGATGGCGATGAAAAAGCTACTATTACAGACAATATATAAGATTTAAAATTGGTTAACTTTGTACCGGGAACCCTCAGTCTGGCGGATTAGTCGAGCACGCCTGACCCATTGAAACGATCGATTGTTTCCTTATTGTGGTGCTCGTATTATTGCTGGTTCTAATAGTAATTATAAAAATAATGTGATTGCAAAACCTTTTCCTTCATATGAAAAACATAGATTGATAACTCTCAATCTATCGTAAATATTATAAATGCGAAAGTGAGTTTGTTTGTTAGGCAACTCATGCCTGAACCTGAAACTGATTTTAAAAATACTTTTACTAATAGAAAGCTACATTGTCAGGGAGAAACATAAGTTATATTCTATCCCCTTATTCAAACGGAAACTGGAACTACGCGGGTGAAACCGCGGAGGGCTGCTATTATATAAAACACAAAAAAAAAATCCAAACGATGTTCCTACCCCAAAGCAGTTTCATTAGAAAGGAAATAATGAGAAGATTGCATTAGACCACTAAACAATGCATTATTCCCACGGGAACTTGAATAAACTTAATCCGCGCGGGCAACGCCCCGCTAGCTTCTTATAAAAGATTTATATCACATCCTCTATAAAAATAGTTCAAATTTGTTAAAGAAGTAGGTCAGTTTCGTGTTGATAAATAATAGAAATTAATTTATTAATCATCATTTGTAACATTATTTTGTACTTATTCTAAAAGTCCTCGCCAAACTAAGTACAGTTTGTTGGCAATAATGCGTTTTTTTTTATTGCATAGATACATCATAATCAGAATATACTTAACTGATTTTTAATTAATTACTACTAATCATGACATGACACATTTCTCTAAGTAATAATATGATATATTATTATAATTATAATCGCAATAGTTTATAAATAATCAATGATAAGGTAACACACAGAATTAGTCTCCGTCAGATTTGAAAATTCAATCGAACTTAATTACTTTTCACACGAAATCTATCATGTTGAGGTTAACGAGTGACTCCCAACGCTTCTATTCGTGAAGTTCATGAGGTCAAGAGATAACGTTGATCAATATCTACGTAATGAGGTGTCTCTTACGACTGGCGCCATTAAATTCCCCGGGAAAGCACTAACAGTATAAGGAAACTAATTTAATCCATCCGACACATAGTTGCGAGGTGATAGTTTTAGAGATATAGACCACACAGCAATATTCCTTTATTGCGTTGTTTAGGTGTCAGACAGATTTCTATTTTCATTAGCACCTGCAAAAACTGGCTTTACCATGTCTCTATTGACTAAATAGGATATCATTAGCGTATTACCTTATAGGTGTTAACATCGTAAAACTCTCTACCGCAGTTCAAAATATATTCCTTTGTTCATATGAAACTACTGATGAAAATGAGCCACGAAAACCTGTGACTAAGCTTAGCACAAATCAGTTACAACACTTACAACTAGCCACTTGCATGTGAAAGAGTTATCGTACAGGCGATTTACCATGACCGCCGTGCGTACTGTACAACGGTGAAAGATTAGTTTTGCGTAGCTCATGACATAGCGTACGTCCGTTTGGTTTTTGTTACCTTATCAATACTCAATTCAGCTTCTAAAAGGTGAATTCATTTTTATTCAGTGTTTTGTTTTCTATGTCCACTATCTTCCTATTTAATGTCACTATTTAATTCGTTGCTACGCAAATTAGTGCAAGTGTGCCTTGTGTTTGCAGGCGTGTTTATAATAAGGGATGAGTTTACCTAAACATTGACGTTTGTGTTTGTCCGCAGGTGGTGATCTGCGGTGCGGTGCCATCGATGGTCCGGTCGGTTCGACTCTACAGCCAGTGCTCCCATATGTACGTCAACGTGTTTCCAAACGGTACCGTCATGGCTCGCTCCGATGGAAACGACCAGCGTAAGTTTTTTTTTTACTGTGGGACACAATTCATACGCAGTTATTCAGCCACAAGCTAGGTAGAGCCATTGGTAGTAACCTACTGATAAACATACTTAAATAAATATTAAACACCCAGACACAAAACTAACAGACATTTTCATGGACAACAAAACAACAAATGTTGGCCCCGAGCGGGGATCGAACCCGCGGCCTCCAACTCAGAAGGCAGGGTCAACCAACTGAGCCAACAGGCCCGTCAATTAGATTCTTCCTTAGTAACATTTTCAATATCATGTTATGGTATTATTCTTTTCACAAATTTCAAAATTCTTGCTTCTTCGATCATTGCCGTGGGGTTCGATTCTGCTTTACAGTTGCAAACAAACTTATTTTAGTTTATTCCTGTAATTTTCTTTCGTCTAAAAAAGAAAAGAGAAGAGATTAGTCCTGTTAAATTAAAATGTGTCTTGTCAACTAAGGTATTTCATAACGTGTTTAGTGCATAAGCAAACAAGTCCCGACTGAAATGCTGTATTTTAGTCGGATATGAAAAAGAAGGAAGTGAAAGTAGAAATTACAGTTTATAGGGATAAATGGAAGGAGACCATTTACTACCCCATTTAATGGAAAAGAGTCAAGAAATGACTACTACGATGAGTGAGTAAGGCACCAAATACTTATTTTGTAACCGATCTAAATAAATAATCTCAGAAAACAAAGTTGGAAACCGTTTGCAAGGAATGCGATTGAACTTACTACATCCCAGCTTGGTGCCTACACATGCGTAGTGAAAACACACTTACCTTGCCTTAGTGCAGTCGTCAGGTAGCTAGACGTGAGAAACTATAGAAATATGTCAATACTTGAAGGGTCAATGGCCAGCCGCCCGTAGGTCCACCGTGCTATATAGTAACGGGGAATGGTCAGAGTGCATAAAGGTGGACTTATAAAAGTTGTACATAGGTACGTAAGATTGAAGCGTTTGCAACATTATAGCTTCTTGAATTGAATATACTCTACTCAAAAAGTCCATGTCTTGTCATCCTTACGCAGTCTCTCTACCAAATTTTGTCACGATATATTTATAGGTTTGGTGAAAAATTAATATCAATTGGAGAGCAGTTTTTTTAAATACGTTTTCATCTATGTAAAGATAACGATCAGGGCGAAGTATTGTATTTGATATTATAGAGTATCTCGCATCTCTCTATTCATTTCTTATGGGGTGATGTTTTATCAAACATACCTATGTATAAACATTCATCTTAACTTTCGTTTCTAGATTGCATTATTAAATCACAAACACTTTATTATTCATCGTAAATATTGAATAGCGTTATCCAAATTTGCCACGCAGACTCACTTTAGTATTTTTTTGTCTGCGCTTAAGTATTTATCTTGAACACACGGGCGACATTGATAAATTTTTGCCTCTATTTGTACAAGACTTGGCAATTATCAAGCCATCACTTGAGTCTTTCTTGTCGGTGAAATCATTCAACGTGTTCGCGAATAAGTGATATTATTCATATTGTCATATTACCTAATGTTAGCTTTAAAACGCGCAACGTTTTGGCGCAGAAACTTGTGCAAATAAAAAGTACTTTCGCCTTTCTTTCTTTCCATTGTATTGCAAGTGTGCGCTTTGTCGCCTGAGAAGGATTTATCGCTTTATTTATCCGAGGGTCTTTTAAAAAATACATACGAGTGTTTATCTTAATGTCCTTTGAAAATAATCTAAGGATGAAAGAATGTGGAACCAAAGAGATAAGTGTATGCAGATTGCAGGCGTATTGAAAAGTGCTTGTTCTTTTCTAATTGCCTTTTACGATTAAAATTTAAAACAAAATTAATGCATTCAACAAGTGGCTTCTCGACAGTTGGCCGAGTTTTGTGGTCGAGTAGGCACCTAAGCCTATTTTACACCGGTCACGCAGCGGGATCAATATATAAACAATTATCTTACATACATGGTACCAGACCGGCTACTTAAATGAATCGAAGAAGCTGTTGTCTACACTAATATTATAAAGAGGGAAGATTTGTATTTTTGTTTTTGTATCTTTGTATGTTTGTAACGAATAAACTCAAAAACTACTGGACCGATTTTAGAAATTATTTCACCAATAGAAAGCTAAAATAATCTTGAGAAACATAGGCTATATTTTATCTCCGTATTCCAACGGGAACGGGCATTACGCGGTTGAAATCGCGCAGAACTTTTTATAAAGTTAATTTACAGTGTACAAATTTTTATTGTACTTATTTAGGTAACCTTGGCTTCCACTTTATTTCTTACCTGAGTATTATAAGTAACTATACCGGAATTAATAATTTTATATTATTATGAAGCTACGTGCGAAATATACTGTCTACGATTATGAAGTTCACATTACAAGACGACACGTCCTACTGACCTAATAAAGTATGCGATCGGTGCATTTTATCAGTATTTGGACATGTTTCAAACACACATGATAGTATGAGACATTATTTGAGACTGTTGCATCACCGATACATACTTTTCCATTAGGAAGCTGAAATAAGAGCAAAAAAGTTATTAAAACAAAATCGAAAAATAGGTTGCTCCAATCAACAGAATCTTGTAGCTTTCAAACATTCAGAGCTGACTTCCAATGATCAAATGTGAACAATAATCACGTGAGAATAAACATTCATTTGTTAGATAAAAAAAATTAATCACTTGACCCGTGTTAGCATTCGTGTTAGTGTGAGGCAATAAAAGAAACTACACAGCCAATATTAAATTTAACGATTTAATATTGTTTCACCATCATCAGATGATCTTTCCTTCTTATATTGTTTATGAAACTTCCTAATGATACGCAGGTCTCGATAATTTTGTCAGTTAACATATCTTCGGACGCATTGCAACGCCTACTGCCGAATACCGCGTGAAATATGTGACGCTTTTTAATTAAAATTAGATTTGAACAAACTGATAACGAAATTTAATTATTCGAAGAGGAATTAGATGAGGTTGCTGTCCGAAAAATAACGGGAGCGAACGCCTCGGGGATTTATTTAATAAATATTATTTATGAATGGGAAACTTTTCAAAATATTTTGGTCACAACCGACAGTCTAGTAGTAGGTCTACAATCGACACTGGTATTATAGGGAGAGTATTATAAAAGAAAATATTATAAAAATTACGCACCCACGTGTAAAACTTAACGAAGCTCTCGGTTTTACCGCGATGGTTTATTTTTTGCGGGTCTTCATCGAGTAATCGGCGGCGGAACAAAAATTATATGAAATCAATCAAAGTAGGCGGTACGGGCGCCTGCCCAAATTAAGTTGTTATATTTTAAAACATAATAATAAAGCCCCAAACGCCCTCTGTTTCGCAAAAAACGTACCACACGCACGCACTCTACGTCCTTTTATCTAATAACATAATTTGTGCTTTTACAGAAAAACTGTGCCTAAATGTTTTGATTGCTGTTTTTTGATCAATCATTATTTCTTTCGTATTCTTTAAATTTATAAGGTTGTTTGTTTTTATTGGACTAAAATATATCTGAAGTTGGTGTTGAAGAGTTCCAATAGGTCGACGTAGCAAAAAAATTGTTGCGTACAAATGTAATTATGTTCTTTATTCATGGTACTTGTCAAATATTTGTTTTGCTAATATACTTATTCTCTAATTAGGGCCATAATTGCGTAGTTTCATATTTTTTCCTTCTTATCAACTTCATTATTTAAATGAATTATAATAAGCACCTACTTATGAACATTTGAAATAAAAAGTAAGAAAAACTTTTACAAATAATAATGTTGTAGGTTTGATTAAATATAATTACATGAAATCGGCGAACATGAAATTGATTACTAAGTATAATAATTACGTTACTATAAAAAATTTGAACTCTACTTTTGGTACCTAATAATACAAATCTTGTTAAACAATGCCTTTGCTGCAATACCGTCTGATAATGCCTAATAGTAGCTAATTTTGTAGGTGCTTTCTAATTCAATGCTTGCACCCTACCAAATAAGAGAAAAATGATAATACAATGGGGGTGATTCTGCTTTACACAGACTAAACTTATTTTGGTTTAGTCCTGTCTTTGTCTTACCTCAAAAAAAGAAAAGAGACAGAATATTACCTACCGAATTGAGTCCTTCCAGAGGCTGTATTTTAGTCGTGACTTCTTTACTTATGCACTAAACACGTTATGAAATGCCTTAGTTGACAGGACTAGTTTTAATTTGACAGGACTAAATATCTCTCGTCTCTTTCCTTTTATAGGAGAAAGAAAATGACCGGAGTATACTAAAATTAGTTTACCCGCTGTAAATCAGAATCAGTACCATAGTATTACTTATATTAGTGCCAGATTATAAAAACTCCCGACGGAATTTAATGTAGTAATGACCTTCATTGGTCACAAACATGTATTGTAGATAGACAAAGTAAACAGGCAGACCCGTTATCAATTGTTTTATTGCTAAATCACATCTGTTCTCAACCAGCGCATTGGGTGGTCCTAACCAATGTACTTCAGAGTTGGTATTTGTAAAATGTTTTTTTATTCGCGACACCAACTTTCAACGTTGTGTTCAATGTAGATTGTTTGGAAAATATTGTACCTTATTACAATAACAACTGAATTACGATTATTTAAAATATAACACCGTTTATTTCATACTGAAACATTGTTTCCTTTTCATCATAGATGAACGTAAGAGACTAGAAACATAAATTATATCACCTAAATTAAAGTAGGTAACCTTAATTAACAGGCCTTACAGGACACCTATGCAGTTTCATGCATCTAATAAAAAAAAACAAATACAACGCGTAACAGAAAAAGCGCAATTCCTCATACACCCCAATTAGTATATTAATATAAAAAAAAAATGATGCAATCGAACTTTAGTTGTGTCTAACCAATGTTCTTAAAAATCGATTACTAATAGCACGATTTCCATAGAAAGCACAAAATTCAGCTAAGCTAATTCATTTTTGGGGAAAATTTAACACATATTAAAACTAGCTGAAATCGAATAAGTAGTCGATACTGAACAAACTTATTTCAGGAATTGCCTTTATTCTGTTACATGTAGTATATCCAAACACGAAATCGTTTGGCAAGTTTTTAAAAAAAACCTCAACTGATAACTTATGAGACTAAAATTTTAT
This sequence comes from Ethmia dodecea, assembly GCA_963855545.1. Classification (NCBI taxonomy): domain Eukaryota; kingdom Metazoa; phylum Arthropoda; class Insecta; order Lepidoptera; family Depressariidae; genus Ethmia; species Ethmia dodecea. Next base: position 5,649,130 of record OY979448.1, read on the forward strand.
CGTTTCTCGCTTTGATGCGTGCCTACTGTTATCAAATAAGTATTGTGCGTTTGACCCGATTTCATTGCTGCGACAGTTCCTTACCAATCATATCGTGAGATTACACGCAGTAATGCATTCTGAATATTCTTTACGTCTATTGTTTTATGAATCATTGTTGCCTGTAAGAGGTGCGAATAAAAATTTGTGAAGTTTTGATATCGTTGGCATTTCACCTACTTTCTTACGTTAGCCTTAGTAGGTCTAGTTGATGCGTAGATATTTAGATAAATAGATAAAAAAAATAATGTTGTAAAAAAAAAACAATTTTAATTTTAATAACGCAAATACTAGGCGGCTAATTAAATGAATATATCATATTAAGGTATGATAATGAGTGCTGATAGAACACAAAAGAGAAGGAACACAAAACTTTTACAAGTTTTTAGGTAGTTCTTAGGTAGATCGAAGTGCGAGTATACTATACGAAAATAACATTTATATATAAGTATAGGAGTATATTCTTTTATCGCAACCTGTAGCCTTAAACTGGTTGACGGTATCAAAGGATTCGTCTTCATCTTTCAAGTATCAAAGGCTACCTTTTTTTACCCGACTGTACCATTCCTTTCAATGCTTTTTACATTAGGTAAGTGGGGCTCTTTGGTTTTTAATTACTACTTGTTTTCAAAATATTTACAAAGTTTCATTATGAAATCTAACTAAAAATAAAAAGCCAACAAAACTGTCTAGTACTGTATATGGTGTATAAAATGTACTTAGAAAGACTACCGATAGACTATAGTCTCATGTTATCTGTTCTGATTGCTTGCATAAAATCAATAGTGTTTTCAACAATCGATCAGAATAGGTAACGTCAGTCAGATAATTTTAGATTAATTTCCTTTTCAGAAACCTGACTGACTGACTGACAACGCACAGCCTAAACCGGCGTCTAAAACATGAAATAATGTTTTGTGGAGGACTAAGAAAGACTCTGAGAAAGGATTTTTGAAAATTCGTCCCCTAAGGGAACTAAATAGCAGATGAAAGTTTGTATGTAACTTCGTCATTTTTCCAAATTCCATTGAGTACAGGTCTACTACGTGCAGTTCATACCTCAGTAATTAGGTGATAAATCTAATATTATAAACACATAGCGCCTAGGATTAGTGTCAATGCCGCAAACACTAGTATTTGTGGTCACGTATCTAGTCTGCCTAGACAGTAACCTGATATGAGTGAGCATATTGATTCGCTTGGGACATCGCAGGCCTAGGTAATGTATCTAGGTATCATATTACATAAATATGCTAAATAAAGGCATTGATGAAGGTTTTAATTAAGCACTTTATTACTTTAGTGAGAGGCCGCTGTCTGCTACGTAGTTTAAGCTTCCTATAGATCCAGCTACGCACTTGAGATCCAAGGGTTGCTTAGGCTATTGCTCTGTTCTTGATGAGTTTTATGAACCCAAGAAAATTAGCAAAACATACAATAATACTTCACAAGGTAGAACCTTGAAACAGTTTCATTATTACTCATAATATGATTGTTGTTTTTCCCATACTTTATTTGATCTATTTTTTTCTATTCTTGGAAATACCCACTTTTCACCAGTATGTTTTTGGACCCCTAAACGTGACAGGAGGTGACTTTTTCTTCGCCGTCGAGCTAGTGATAAATATGTAGGTAAGTTTTTTGAAAAACTCGTTGGTATATACGTGCGAGGATTCGATCCCGAGCCTCAAGAATAAGAAGCGGGCTCTTCAACCACTGGGCTAACACTGCTATATTGCTAATACACACTGTAAAGCAGCACACTTTATTACACAGCTCACAAAGTAAAGTTTTACTTCATAGTAAGTGAGATTCAGATGTTCAGAGTAATATGTTATACAAGTATGATAAATTGCCGGTTCTTCAAATAAATACATTAACTTAATCAGCTACATAAATTTAATTATAGTGCATCGTTAACATAATATGCTTATGTCGACGCACCTTCGAGTAGAGTAGCATGCATTAGTGACGTCACTTTAATGAGCACAAAAACGATACAATAACTCAGAAGAGATCTAATATAAGTATACTATAACAGAATAAGTTTTCTTGAAATTAATTTGTTCAGTATCGACTAGCTTAATCGATTTCAGCAAAAAAAAAACAATAAATGAATTAGCGTAACTGAATGTAGTGCTACCTATGGAAACAGTACTATTTATGCTCTTTATTAAAAAAAAGAAATTTGGTTAGACAAAACTAAACTACGAATCCATCATATTTTTTTAATATTATGTACTAATTGGGGTGTATGAGGAATTGCGTTTATTCTGTGATGCGTTGTATAGTTATATTATATATTAATACTAGCGACCCGCCCCGGCTTTGCACGGGTGCAATGCTAATACTAAAACCTTCCTCTTGAATAACTCTATCTATTAAAAAAACTGCATCAAAATCCGTTGCGTAGTTTTATAGATTTAAGCATACATAGGGATATAGGGACAGAGAAAGCGACTTTGTTTTATACTATGTAGTGATATGTAGTGATAAGTCGCAGAAGTAAGGGTATAGAAATTGGGACGTGGCTTTGCTACAACAGTTGAGTATAGGTATTATTGATAAGTAATAGATATTTTGAAATAGAACAATAAAATTACGGACATATCCGTTCCGAAGGTTCCGTTCCGTTCAAACTTTTAAGTATGGAAGTTTACTTATTCTGAGACTTTACTTCTTACTACATTTCATGATTAGGTAGGTAGGTCAACGGAAATATTTTTCTATTTGTATGCGAAAATATGCGACTTATTGGCCGTATTCTTTAAATTGCGTTGAATTAGAAGCTTGATTTTTACAACTCCAAGATGCTGTAGATTTAAGTATTTAATATTAAATTCAATTTTATACCTCCTCGTCTTCTTTCCTTGAGGTATGGAATGAAATAATTAAGGGGAGAAAAGTAGGTACTTCCAAATTTATCCCCAATGGTAATTATTTTAATTAATAATTAATTAATTACTAAGGATATAAAACGCAATTGTGACGCTCATAGCGCACAGAAAATGCAGACGTTATAACGTACTCGTAGGTAGCATATCTTATAGCAATAAGGAATCAGTATTAACATTTATGTGGACATTATCATGTGTTTATATTTTTATGGGCACTCATAACAATCAATTTTAATTACTTAGACACTTGATTTGGTTTTTATCATTATAGCGTAAACATGTTGTACGAGAGCAGACTGTCTGTAGTAAAATAGACAAAGAATATAATAAGGTATATAAAAGTTGCTATAACACATTTCCATAACAATAAAAAGGTTATTAAATGCTTAGTATCAGTGCAAAGGAAAGTAATATTTTATATGCAATTAGTTCCGAAGTACCTACATTAAAAATACCCCCCATTAACAAATACATTTCAAATTCTATAGATGAAATTTTATCTTTATATTTAACACACAAGAGGGAGATACTGGGATCAATAAAATTTTATACGCATTGCTTATATTAGGCGATACAATGTGTACCTGTGATGCAGTAATAATAGTAGATTGTGTCATAAGGGAGCAAAACGATATTTTTACGGCGAGGGCGTTTTTTTAAATCAAGAACACAGTGAATGATTCTAATGTAGAATCATGAACGAAGTGAGGGGTTTAAAGTACATAGCCCAAGGTAAAAATAATTTAGCGACCGAATGATACACTCTGCTTTTCATACCTCTCTATGAGAATAAATATTGATGGCATTGTTTGCTTCTTCTTTTTGGTGTTTAACTATCACTGCAGTCACTGCTACTTGAATTCATTTGAAAATATAAAATACACAAACCATTCGATGTTGGAATTTGAAATTTTTTCCTAAAATAAAATGTGAATTGTGAAAAATAACTACGAAAGCGCGCGCATTTCCACAGCAATTTTTCTGACAGTGTTGCACGACCACTGAATGCCATTCAGCCTTGCCAACCTAATACGGCTAAAAATGGAACTAATATTTTGTTATACAAATGTTTGATGTAAACTACAGTGGCGCCACCCTTAGATGCAAAACTTATTTTACTAATCTCTTTGGCTAAGAATGTTGAAGAATATTTTTAATTCCAAATTCAAAACACTTTTATTCGCACTTATTAAAATCCTATCGGAAAAGACTTACTTTGATCCCTCTTTTTGAGGACCAAAACGTCACTTTTCGAATAGATGGTATGAAAATAATATTCCTACCTAGGTAGTGAAAAAATCGCGATTAAAGAAAAAACATAAGAATGCGTTTCTTTAATACCCTTCAGAGTTGGAAGTTGCGGCATTGATTCACATGAACATGTTTGGTGGTTTGTTTTTGGGCGCTTATATGTATTTATGTAAGTTTATCAGTTGTTTAGTACCCCAATGCAGGGGTAGGGAATTGTGAAAAAGAAATAGATACTGGCAACGTATGAACAATAGTAGGCAGTGTTCTGACATATTCTTGATTGCTCTGTAGTTTCTAGCATCTCTATTTCTACTCAGCTAACATTTACCGAAGCAGTTATAGTTATATAAATATAATGGAGTTCAATAAGTGGACTTGCTAGTTCCGATATTTGATTTAGGGCAAAAGCAATAAACCTTGATTTTTCTCGTTCCTTTCTAGTTTTCATACAACTTCTTAATTCTACATTTTAGCTCTTCTGTAGTGGATGAAGTTATCCAAGATTATAGAAGTGACATGGTAAAAAGTTTTTCAATAGTGACGGTAATCCGCGTGTAAAGATTCAACTAAGTATATCCTGTCGCCAGGGAGGCGCTTGGCTGCTTTAATTTGTTTCCATTGTCTTCATCCGACATACAAAGACAGTGTTATCTATGACGGAGGCTTTGTTGCATTCGTGTTATCACGTTGACCGACGGCTTGTGCCGCCAAAAGTTAGGTAAACATTAAAACAGACACGTACAAAGTAGTTTTGCTGAATATAATATTTCTTGTAGTTTCATATCAACGATACGCAATAGCGAATGCGTATTGCGTGAGGTTAGTATTTAGAATTTACCTATTAATTCAAATGATTTTAAATTAAATTCTCAACTTATTTCACTAATAAAAACAGAAAGTCATATTTTCGAATTATCTGTTAAATAGGCAAAAAAAACCTCTTTGTAACTCTAAACACATAGGTGCGTTTGTCCGACCCAGTATGCGTGTGGAAAGCAACATAAAATTATGATAATTGAAATGATCGATAAAATTATTTTTTTATTAGTCATTCAATCAAAATTCATGTGGTCTTTTGTGGTGGTAATGAATGAATCTCGTTAAATTCGAGTCATCTCGGGAACGACAATGAAAACAGGCGCTGCTACCAAGGAAGCGTTCTGGAATCCAACCCGAGATTCCCGACAAATACCAACCTACCGCAGAGCCTGTATCCTGAGGGTTTAGCCAGATTACACGCGTTTATCCCGGATTTAGCGTGTTTATCTATGTATGATCTCAGAGACGCCCCGAGTAGGGTTTGGATTTTGCTTTATCTTAACACTGTTGTAGAAGTTAGACATTCATAAAATTGTTTTATTTTATCGTCACGTTTGGAAATGTAGTTATAAAACCGAGAAGTTACCTTTGTTCTTATAGGTTTAGTTTCTTTGTTTATAAAATGCGCAAGAGAGCTTACCTTTTTTATTTGCGTGACCGTTAGCGGTAAGCTACGCAAGAGCTATGAGTATACAAAAGTTGTCAAATCACTTGCCATGCCACAGACATAAATTACTAAGGCGTAGAGCGCGCGAGATTCTAATCATCCAAGAAATATTCCAATATCCCAGACTGGGTCAAGTATTTAATGGAATATTTAGTTATTATTTTTTAAACATCTTCTGACCTACAGTAGGCATATGGCCATGAGTGCCAGCATCAAAGCTATCTTGTCAAAACACTGTTATCTATTGCCAGTAGAGATGACGCGAATTACGTGTAGCAATTAAATATTTACGCAAGATTACTAAACTATGCAAGGCCGGGTGAGGTGATATGATAAACGTATTAATTTTCCCGTCAAATTGTAACGCTAGACACGCTGGCATCTTGTGATGATATTAAAGGTATTTATGGATATTTCAACATATTAACGTTAAATGAAGCTGAATATCGTAAAAAGCGCTAGAATTTATAATACTTAGGCATTTACTGAATCAATCACTAGTAGACTATTTTCTATTTTTTAAAACATAAGAAGAACTTTTTCTGGCATACTTTAAAAACTGTTTCAGTAGCTACGATGTCTAATGTCCTAATTATAATTTAATTGTTTAGTTGAATGAACGCTTCGACATCCCATCACATTGTAATGATATAATTAATCGAATCTTGTAAAATTTTGGGAGTGAATATTTTGTCCTAGACTACCTTCCAATAGATTTAGTTGCCTGAGGTTAAAATTATATTTAAAAACCATACAAATATAATCAAAATGATATCATTAGGAGAAGGAATTTTCCGAATTCATTTATGAATACAAAGTAATAGAGGTTCGAAAATTTTGCCAGTTACAATACAATGTAATCTTTATAACATAGTACAACCTTCTTCAACTTCTTACTACATGTGACATCACAAAGGTATTGAAAATAATCTTCAAGAATGCCTATCTGTTTTATTTTTTTAAATGATTTCGCATAGTGTATAATAATTTTTTAAATAAGTTAATAACTGAGTGAGTCAGTTAGTGAGAGTAAGTGAGTCGCTTACATCAGTGCTTTTATAATTGTGCTCAAGCGAAGTTCCATGCGTGAGGATCGAAGTCCACAGAACGATATACTTGCCTAGATTGTATGTTACAGTTTTCCTCACCGATTCTTTACACAAGAAAATACAATTTATAAAAAATTCTTGGAAAAAGGTCGCTTCAATGAATTGAAAACGCAACAAACTAAGATTACACCGATACCTTGCTATCATCAGTTGCGATAGCCGGTCGTTGACCCGGTATCGGTCGTTAGCGTTTAAGAGTTTTCACAAACAGTTTCGACTTTGGAAAACTTATGTTAAACTTAGGTTCTTTGTTATATACCTCTTTTGTTAATTTCTAAAGTATTTCGTGTTAAGGTATTTCATTGTCGGGATATTTCATGTGGCATAGATCAGATCGTTGAAACATGACCTCAAACTTTTATCCGATTATAGAGAGGCAAATCAAATCAATTGATAGTAAGCGACCTAGTTAGATTAATTCAATTAAACGTAATGTATGACTTCAGTCTTATAGTAGGTAATCATTTCATTGAAAAGCCCTATCCCTAACGGAAACCAGATACAATAGGATTATCTATTGCTCTTGATCGCCCGTGGGATGCCTATGACTTATTGTTAGAATAAAGAGTTAGGTAAAAGCTATCAGTTACTAGTTATGATGAATTTCCTGAATCTCAAAGCCAGTTAAAGGCTATATTCTGAGACTAAGGTTCTTCTCAGAGAACTATACATACAACAACTTTGCAGAGTTTGGCATGTAACAAAATAACAGTTTCTTAAAACTTTATTGTATGCTTAAAGTAAGTGGGCAGGGCAAAAGCAATGTCAAACAAAAGTGAAATTGTGTCGGCTAAGTTCAAAGAGAAATGTTTGCTTGACTACGCGGGATTATGTTGTCTCTTGAATATTAGCCGTCTATTGCCGCACTTGGGCAATATTTGTGAGGTTTCGAAAGGAGTTACGATGATCCACGGCACGATATGAGAATCGATAGATAGATAATATGCAAGTGAGTTATTCATACTGACCTGTGGAAGTATTTTTTCTTCTAAAAGCTTTATTTATTTCCCTCTTCTACAAAATGTAACAGAATAAGCGCAATTCCTGAAAGTAGTTAGTTCAGTATCGACTACTTATTCGATTGCAGCTATTTTTAATATGTGTTAAATTTCTCAATAAAATGAATATCGCAACTGAATTTAGTGCTTTCTATGGAAATCGTGCTATTATTAATCAATATTTAAGAAAATTGGTTAGACACAACTAAAGTTCGATTGCATAATATTTTTTTTATATTAATATACTAATTGGGGTGTATGAGGAATTGCGCTTTTTCTGTTACGCGTTGTATAAATATAAAAGAAGAAACTGATTGGCTGGTTTGCTGACTGGTCGGTTAACGCACAGCCGAAACTACTGCAATGGGTTGGCCAAAAACTTTGAGTATTAAACCAACCGGAGACGCCACTTAGAGGCGTTCCCCTCTGCCAAAAAAACGTGTCGGTCAACACGCATACCTGATAAATACAACTAGTTTTTTTGAGTTCACAGAGTGCTTGGATTTGTAAATGTATTTGGGTGCATCTAGTTCAAGCTAGTTTTTAACTGTTTTGTCCAAAAATGCGTTAGTTTTAACATTATTTGTGTTTGTTTCCTCGTCCCCCGCGCAGAAATTGTCAGACTTTTTTGCTAAGAAACTAGTGCGCGTGACGTCTCCTGTTGGTTTAATACTCAAAGGCCAAAAAGCATTAAATTCTGAGCCCTAAAGAAATTCCTACGGGAAAGGGAAAAACGGATGCAACGCGGGCAAAACTCAGTTGTTTGCTATAAACAAAGCGTCAACGCAACTTTTGATTTTGATATTTTTTCGAAAATAGAGCTTGAAATTTTAGATAACACAGTGTATGTTTTAGAAGGCTGTACAACCATAACTCGAACATTAAAATAACATTAAAAGTTTGTTTTGAAAAACAAACACATTTTGTATCTGTTTCGATTTTTATGCGGGTTCTTTATCATACAATACTTTGTTTCAAACGATCATAAAATTACACACATCATGAGAACCGCTAGTTTATCTACTTAGTAAAACGAAAGTAAAGCTTTACATTTATTTTCTTTCTTTCTTGCTTAAATAAACTTAACCAATATCTTTTCTTTGCTTTGTTCCTTTTTCAACGATGGCCCAACCTCAACCCTGTTTTTTTTTATTTTGCATGCAAAAAGGCACTTAAGAACATTCGTTATAAAATTACTTACCAGTTATCACTTTCTCGTGGTCAATGGTCCACGGAAATTATAACAAATTTATGTCCACGAACACCGAGAGCCAAACTATTTTTATTTCCCTAATGTTAATTGAAATGACATGGCCGGTGTCACGGCGCGGGTTCTTTTATTTTTATTAATTCCTTTTTTATTCCTCTCCCGTCGCGTTTGGTCATCGAATTCCATGGTCGAACTTTCCTCTTTTATGTTATCTATCGATACGTGTTGACGGCTTACATGGAGCTGAGTAACAGTGTAAAATTAAATATAAGTCATATTTCTAAAGAAAGATCGAGAAGAATTTTTAACTTCTTAAAATTTAGATTTTTTATTATTATTTATGATTATCAAACAACTGCGGATTAGTAAATTCGGAATTGTAAAATGCCGAACCATAGTTACCTAAGTAATCAAATTGAGTAAAGTTGTAATTGAAATACTCATACAAACTGTCAATGAATCATGGGAACCTCATAATTTTATATCAAAACTAGCGTTTTCTTATATAGGTACCAAAGGGAATTTCTCAAAAATAATTTCATCCTGTTCTATAAGGAAACTATCTGCTAAATTTGAAATATCTAGCTGTATTTCGCTAGTAGGTATGTATACATATAGATAGAAAATGTAGAAATTTCGTTCACAATACAGAAGCTACATTTCTTGCGCCGTCATGCGGACGTACCTTAACATTTCAAGTATTGAATATCCAGTAATAGATTAATATTTATCGTCATTTTATTTTTGTACTTTATTAGTGTTCAAATATCATTAACGATTAGTACTTTGCATGTGACAATATACACCTATGTTTCTCTCGCTCTGACTCATAGAAAGTGGATCGACTATGCAGTCAGCGGTGTTTTAAATAGGAAAGTATTCACCTGGGGTGTTGTAATTACTATAAGTAGTCATAATAATCGGGAATTCCTCGAATATTTACTTTCTATTTAATATCGTAGTCTATGATTTAATTAAATAATGAGAGGAAAAGAAAGTTAGGGTCTTGTCCAAGATTTGGAGATATGATTATTAGTTTCGAAAAAAATTGGAAAGATAACAAGTAAAATATTATGTAAAATGATAAATTGACTGATTGGTGATATATCAACGCACAGCCTAAACCGCTGGGTCTAGAGACTTGAGATTTTGCACATAGATAGCTTATACAGGGTAGGCATCCACTAAGAAAGGATTTTGCTTATTTGAACTCCTAAGGGGGTGAAATAAACGTGCGCCGGTACGGTTCTCTGCCTAAACTTTAACTGAACAAACAAAAATAGTTAGACCATCCGTCTAAATCTATATTAATATGTATTGTTACAGCGAATCTCACCATCAGCACGCGGGGCTTCAGCCTAGAACTGCTCATCCACTCCCCGGTCCAGGACATGTACCTGTGCTTCAACCGATCCCGACTGGTTGGCAGGCGGTTGGTGAGTATCTGATAGTACCAATATAATAATATATATAATCTCACGCCTTTTTATACCCGAGGGGGTAGGTAGAGGTATTCCATTTTTAGATATACCCACTTTTCACGAGATATTCTTTGGACCCCTAAACGTGATAGGTGGTGAGCCCATCGCCTGACTGGGTCTGTTAACCATGCCTCAGAATTAGTTCTGGGACCTGCGGGTTTCCTCACGATGTTTTGCTTCACCGTCGAGCTAGTTATAAATATGTACGTAAGTTTTTGAAAAACTCATTGGTAAATGCCAGGATTCGAACCCGAGCCTCACTGATTTTCATCATGTAAAGCAAGCTCTTTAACCGTAAGGCTATCACTGCATTTAATAGTACCAAAGTTGTCTTCAATGCGTAATTAATAGTATTTAATTAGGAAGTTCTTCCGTCTAGGGTACTATTACATGCATCTTTATATTTTGCAACTACCTTTGTGTATTAAACTGGTTAACGGAAAAAATTATACCAGGAAAAACCTGTCATTGGCAAAATTACTAAAACCTTGAGAGGCAAATTTCTTATCTCAAAAATACATGAGACTATTAACGTTGCCCGAACGTGAGTCAAAATATGATTCATAAACACTTCACTTTAAATCTGGCTTTCTTTGTCCACAGACGCGATTCCAAGCGGAGAGACAACCCAGTTGCCTGTTCAAAGAGGAGTTCCTAGACGGCTACAACAGATACCACCTGGTGAAGAACCCAGACCGCTATATAGGGTTCAACCCTCGAGGGATACAGCTGCGTCGCGGGAAGAGTCGTCTCTCGCAGCGGCTGCACAAGTGCATCTCCTTTATGAAGGAGGCCCACGACTTCGACATAAACAGACACAACATCATGCTCGCTGGAGACTTGCCCAAGTGGCGTCCACAGCGTAGGCTCCGGCCGCCGCCGGCTAACTCCATCAAGCCTCCGTGCCATGGCGTGCGCCACCCCCACGGCAGGCATGTTAGGCGGAGGAATTGCCACGGCACGTAGAAACCCAATCCAATTATTAGCAGCTCATTTACGCTTCAACGCTTCGCGCGTTCCGTTGCCAGCTGTCGATGGACATTGTGAGTGGACAGAGTATTAGTCAACTATCGCAGTATTATTATTACAGTGACGAGGACTGGATAGCGTTAGGTTAGTGCTCGCGGTGGCCGCGGTGTCTCAAACGCCGCATGAATGGTAGCTGAAGCGAGAGAGCAAACATTTGAATGGGGAGAAAAAAGCCGAGCCGAGACGAGCGTCCGGAGCTGTGAAATTCCTTAAGGTCGTGTAACATCGTGGAGCTCGTTTGCTCTTGTGCCTGCTCGGACTGGTGCTCTAAAAGGAAAAAAGGTTTTCTGTGCTAAGAGCAAATAGTAGTCTTGCTGGTCACGAGTCTTCCGATAGACCACCGCTGAACTTTGAAGCTTGCTCGGGAGGGCGCGCGCTGCGGACTCCGCCATTGAGTTCCGCGTCGGGTTTGGTTCTTGACAACTTGAGAAGCTGTCCTCATTGACCACTTTTGAGTTTTTCTAACCCTCGATTGCTCCGGCTGGCTCGCCATAAGTGTAGCAAAAACGCCTTTACGTCAATTCTCAGTGTGTTATTATTTAAAATGCTTACTGTTAAGTACGAATCGTGTTATGCTTGTAAATATAATAAAAGATAATTGTGTTTACTTATTTATCAAAAAAAACGTTAATCAGAAATTTGTAAACGTAGATGTTAGTTGTAAAGTTGTATTAAAATGTTTTGTATTTAATTATGGGTATTTAATCTATCCGACCAACCGCTCTCTTGTGATTAGCCCAGGTGACCTAGATTCTTTATTTGTGTAACAAACGGCTTTGTTTCTTGAATAGTTTTCAATTCAGCTGCGTATGATTGTATGATTTGAGCGTTTTGTATATATTATTTTAAGAGTTTGTCTGAGAGTGATAGGTTTTTGAATCTCTTTTGTTGGTAAACTTAATTCTCGAGTTTTTTTAAAAGACTTTTTGTTTCCAAGGTAAAATTTCCGATTACATTTTTCAATTGGGAAATACCATCCCAAAATGTTAATAAAGGCTTCGCTGTTTCTTTCTTTTGTCCATGTTAATGTAATTTTCATTTCCGATGTTATAAAACCTTTATAATCATAAACTAAGATCTGTGCCATAGTGTGGTGGCAATGTATGACTTTGTGTTCGCATTGTAACTAGTGTATTAAGTTTATGTCTGTAAACTACGAATAAATAGAACGTGTTAAACATAAGACAAATAACTGAATTTAAACATTAGTGTATCCAGTACCAGTGTATATTCAAATTAATATATTCGAATTAATGTTGCTGATTTGTCCCCATTCCGTCTGTGTGACCTGCGGTCGATGCTTACATACATTCCTTCATATTCCATAGAGTAATGTACTCGTAGACAATACTAGAAAGACGTGGCGACATTCCAAACAATAAATTGTATAATAATTTACAAAATATGCGCTTAAATACATAATAAAGTTGTTATATAATGTGACACTGTCTACTTTATAACTGTGTCTAAATATAAGTATTCAGATGCTGAGAACGAAATCATATAATTGCTAAGAAAAATTACGGAATTAAATCATATTTAACTCGCAATATTTGTGTTATTTTTTAATCATAAATTCTTATCGAATATTTATTTCACGTAAATTTAGCTGGTGCGGTCACAAAAAAGGCGATATTTCCAATAAACAGCCCGGAAGAGGAGGGTTTGCGGGTAAAATGTAAGTTTTAGAACAAACTGGGTAAAGTGGGTCTAACTGGACATCATGCCGCGTCGTCGAGCGCGTGCGCTCTTCGATTAGCACCTCTAGAGCGCGGGCGCACAGAATAGTGTAAATGGCAGAAGGTAACTATCTATATTACTACTACACATATATATTTTTTTACGAAATCAATGAAATTTAGACTCATCGTCTAAAATAGAAAGTCCAATTTCGTCAAGTCTAACATATTCAAATACTGAAAAAAGCGACTCAGCAATACAATACAATGCACAGATAATCTACAAACATTATTGTAACACGTATGCTTATTTAATTAGTCAAGTATCGCGCGGTTTCAATGCGCACCGTAACAATTAAAAATCAATTGTGTCTATGTTTCTTGGTTTGAGAGGTTAAAAAAAACATTGCGAATAAAGTAGACTGAAAAGGTTTCATATGACACTCCGTAAATTAGGTATAATCTAGCTACATATCGCTCTTCAAAATCAGTCGGCTCCGAAAAAAGTATCCCTCCTTCTGATGCAGTCGGCTAAGAGGAATATGAGATTTTTGTATGTTATTTTATACAGCTCTCTAGATTAAAAATGAATGATTAGGTATTTTATACAATAGACACGATGAAATCACATATTATGTTACGAAAAATCTGTACTGTAGCATTGGTCACACCTTTAACTGTTAATCCTAAAGTATCCTATAATATTTCTTCATCAGCTGTACTTGTATTACTACTACTGAGTTATTGTTATTACTTCACGGTTTTTGATGCGCATCGAAGCTAAATGTTGCATCATAATTTTATACACGTGAGGTCACGATAAGACTCGAATGTTGGTTTGTTTGCATTTATGGAAAATACACACACTAAACTAGCATTTTATAGTTTTGACAAAGTCGTATGTATGTATTTCTGTGTTTTAAGCAAACAGTTTTCCATTACAAACAAATCAACGTAATGTAACTTATGACCGGTTGCAGAAACGTCATTTGAATTTAATACGTAGACTGTAAAATCACTCTCTTTCTAAGTATAAATAGAAACTAAACTCGATGCAGTATGTTACATAATCGAGATACAGCGTTTCTTAGTTTAGTTAGTACTAGTTACTAAGTAACTAAGCCTGATTGTGATCGAGAGAAACATTAAAGGAAATCCATCGCACACCTTGGTACTTGGTACTTACCCTTGTTTTTACAATCCATTGTACAACAAAGTGTATCTACTAACATTGGTATTGATGAAGTTGTTAGTTACGTAAACCTTTAAGATCGCTTGTATTGGCAACCTATCACTTTTAATGCCCACGAGTGTCATAATAAAACGATGCACTCTCTGTGTGTTAATTACTCTATGCACCGTGAAAGAAGTGGACTCCTGCTAGAGACACACTGTATTCGATTATGTTTGTAGATACTAACATATGTACTGATGTAAGTGCTAACTAGTGGTTCATAGCATGCCGGTGCATGCCAGAATGTACAGGTGTGTATTGTAAACGTGGAGAGAGGTTTCCAAATAACCTGAGAATATTAATTCGAACTTGTTTTGGAGGTTTGGTATCGTGAAAAGTTCATCGGTCCCGCAATATTGTTTGATTTTTTAATCCTCTCCAAAATTCGGCTTAGGTGTTTTAAAAAGGTTTCAAATTGCCATTGTAAAAAGTTTATTGCAAAGTTAAGTTTATTCTCAGGAATTTTACAATTTCGTGCAAAATAAAGATGTAGCAATAAATACGCTAATAAAACTTTTTGGACTTCGAATGTTTTTGTTAAAGAATACCTCTGTGCCTTGAACCCAAAAACTGGTCAGATATAGACTCGCAAATACAGTCGACATGGAGACTATGTAAGTTTTCGATTATACGATCTTGCAATAGCCAATATACATAGGTAATTATAATTACCACATGGCCAATAATTGCGTGATTGCTACAATAGAAAATTCTACAAACGAGTAAGTATCTATGGTATCTAATGATCACTTTTTTTTATTTAACATTTAT
This sequence comes from Ethmia dodecea, assembly GCA_963855545.1. Classification (NCBI taxonomy): domain Eukaryota; kingdom Metazoa; phylum Arthropoda; class Insecta; order Lepidoptera; family Depressariidae; genus Ethmia; species Ethmia dodecea. The sequence continues at coordinate 5,664,314 of OY979448.1, forward strand.
TACCTACTTTATAGTTTGTGTGTAAAGGACTTCGATACCCAAAAAGCGTTTCATCATAAAATCTAAAATTAAGTTTAAACTATACATCAAAGGTTCGAAATCTAAGTCCTCATTATGTTAATACAAGTTCCCAGCAAACAAGTGTTAATGCTCCGGCATAGCACGTGTTTCCACAAAACGTGGTCTGGGCAGGTGTACTAACCAACATGACTGTAAAATGTACATACATTTGTGTGCGTAAGTGTATTTACCTACCTATTACCTTCATTAAAATTTCCATTGTAAGGTCCTTGGTAGTGTTTGCCGATGTTATGATCTATTTGGTATGATAACTTAGACTTGCTCATGTAGAAGTTGTACTGCATTGTTGCATTGTAGGCAATCTTTGATAAAGGACGGTTAAATGCCTAAACGAGACACGAGAGGACGCTGATGGACGTTAATTCTTACAGACTAGCATCTCCAGAATGTTGCCGAATTACCGAAAGTTGACCTCGGAAATCAGTTACAACCTACAAATATATAACAATACTATCGACAGCAAAAAAGCAGTGATAGGTGCCTACTATTGATGATACTCAACAGTATCGACTGTCGATAACATCAGATTAATAACTATAGATAGATAGCTAATGATAACTTTGCTGTTTGGTTATTCGTACTGACCTATGTAACAGCAACATTAAAGAACGACCACGAGAGATATATAGAAAGTGAGACACAAAACTAACTTTGGTAGATTTCTGTAAAAAATGTTCAATGGTTAGAATTAACTTATCTATAATACAAGTAGAGGGTTACCTAGAAACTCATGAATGAAGTATATAAAAAGCTACCCAAAACGATAATTGTGGCACTGATGCTTCCAACTAGCTGAGGTTCGTGTTAACTTCTTGATTAAACATTGGACCCGGAGCCGGTTAAATAACCTACCTGGTAAAGAGTTTATGAATTGAGCACAGTCTAATTTCCGTCGTCATTGAGTTCCATCTTCGTTCGAGTATTTTGGAATAAGTGGCAATATCACAGTACTTTACGATCAGAAATTTATCGTCAGAAAGAAACCTAGTTTTAAGATATGAATGTTTTAAACAACTAAGGTCAATTTTACAAAAGTTACAGCAGTAGTAACTCAAGAAAATCAATGTTGACACTTGACTTCTAAGTGACGTCACATCGCCGGATGAAAGCTACGTTTTGATTGTGATATTGACCACTTCAGTTACACAATTATATTGTGACATAATTTAGAGGTTTATTTCTAGCATAGTTATTCTTAAAATACGCACTATTTTATAATATTATGAGTTGTAATTATACAAATACCAGTACAGTTTCGATCGTAAAGGTAATTCTTTAAAATGTTTGATTTAAGCTGGCTTTCGTTATCACTATTTTCATTAGTTACCTTGCTACATATTTCATTATATAAGTATTAGTTACCTTACTAACTAATAGTACTGGTATGTGCTGGTATTTCTTATAAAGTACGACAAAAATCAAGTTTGTTGATAAACAATGTTTGGCCACTTTACGTATGAGAGTACTTATGCAAATTAGAATTACGTAACTTTGATCTTAACAAACAATATTTTGTTTGACAAACATATCTTACATGAAGCTAACATGGTTCCACACAAAGATCAATTCAAAACTGAGGCATGTTTACTGATGTACAGACAGAAACCTGAAATGTTAGTGCTTATAAATATCCTGTTGAAGTAGATACCAAATGAAAGCCCACTCATAGCTCTTAACTCATCTGATTCTCTTTATTTTACCGTCGATTACAACGGGATTGGAGAGGCCAGCAAACATTCCCGGCTACCCGGGACTACTACTAGAGACATAAATGAAAAATTCAACATACAAAAACTAGAAGAATGAAAGCGAAAAAGGTTTACGAAAATCATTTTATTGGAAGAGTCTTTGATATTACGTAACAGAATTTCTTTTCAGAGTTTCTTTAGAAATAATAATGATACTATTTACAAAACAAATTACAAGGGAACAGGAATAAGAGGAACGTTAAACTTAATTGGTTTTTTAACAAACCGTTTCTAATACTCCCCACTTCTACCGAATAATACGCACCACTTGTCTTGACAGAAAAGAAGGCATCACTATTGTGTTGCGGCACAATTTTCCAAATTCCACTGCGAAGTCTCTCCAAACACCCTCAACCATTCAACCCTTCCACTTGGGCTTGACAAAAAATACTCCACTTGGTAAATATTGGATGTCCAGTGTCTAGTCGATTGGATCAAGATATGAGCGACCGCGACAGACAGATCATTAGGAAGAGCCGACTAAAGGAAACGACAAGTATACATTAACAAGAGTACAATATTAGGTATACTATATTGGACAAGGTCAAAAAAGAAATATAAGAGAATTACATACAGTCAGAAACAGTAGAAAGAGTGTCGGAAGAGGTGGCCGAGTAAAAAAATTTTCAAGTTTATTTAAGACTAACGTTTACCTTTCTTAGAAATGGGCGACAAACGAACTTGTTGTTAAATATGTATCTACTTTTATCTTTCTTCTAAGTGAAGTGATTGTTAAAAAAAAATATCTTCACTTAGTTTTCGTAATTGAAATTTAACATCGCCAATATTATTTATTGAACCACAAAAATATCAGAGTACAAAAGTAAGTTAATGACTTGTGACCGCAACTTTACATAGCTCTTCAATAAGCCGCTAACGTTTATAACATAAACCATACCGCAAAATGTATTGTGTTGGTCCTTCGTCCTTTTAACGCCACTCGTGTGTTTGAAGTCGTCGGGTATTACAAGTCCATTAGGTTCGCTTGCGGATATGTTAGAGCCTATCTCCGCTCACAGAGATGGAGAGGAGACGCCAGGGTTTTATTATTTTATATTAAAATGTAGAAATAGAGATAAAAATCTCTATTTGAACCAATGCATAACGAGTAATTTTGCAAACCCATAAAAAATATTTGTAGCGTTTTCTTCAGAATATTCAAGTGGATTATACTTTTATCTCTCACTGTTTAGTTCAGACTGTGAATCTTGATAATAATGAATTTACTTTCCATAAAGTTTTCGTCTGCGAATAGCCAATATAGTTCGCAATTGGCTGCCCTACAAAGAACTGTAAAAGAAAAAGCAAATAGATCCAATTTCACACCACAAACACGAATCTTAAAAATTTACGAAGTACCACTGCCTTCATTTCTTATTTTTATTTATCTATTCCCATTACATTTTTGGACAAAAGGCGTCGAGTGTTTGGTCTTCGATCACGGAGAGGCCAACAAATGTCTCGGACAAATAGTCATGTTTCCCACGATAGGCTGTCAGTTTGCTTTTGTGACCTGATGTGACCCTGAAACTTATGCTGAGCAACAACTCATTAGCTGATCAAGTTCTCGAGACATATGGGGAGGTAAACTAATTGTATTTGCTTTAGCAATCATTTTTATTGATGGATTGTTCCATGGTTCTGTTCTAATTTCATTTACTTTCTTTATAATTTCATTTAGTTCAAGTATAAGGAATGACTTAATTAGATTATCATCACCAGGGAATGACCAACAATTACTAGTAACTGGTTCATCAAAGGAGACATTTCAATATACTATTATACATTCTAATGACTTTAATCTCGATAAAAGTTATTGAATCTATACAGAATCATATCAGTAGTTTCTAATCCACACATTCAATCAACTTGTCGTACCGAGATACTCCTAATGATTTGAATTAATTATCGGGAGACATTCCTCTGGGAACCTACCGCGAAGCCGAGGATATTTTTGACCTTGCATCAACATTATTACAACTGGTAAACGAGAAACAACTATTAATCTTGCTTAAGAACAAAGACGAGAATAGCTCTTAGGTAATAAGTAATAATTTATAGAAAGCAAATAAAACTTTACCAATAAATATTATGTAAGACTTTTCAAACGAAGTAAGATGTCCGTTCCGGTGAACTAAAGTCAATAGTTTATAAATCAGATATATAGCAGAGCATTAATTAAGTTCAAGTGCAGAACAATAAGATACACATAAATTTAAGTACAATAACACCACTCAAACGGCACGGGCCTTGCACCTGACGACCAGTCAATAAATAATGATAAATGAACTAGCCAAGGCCAAACACCAGACTGGAATTTCACCGGGAGCTCTTCATGACAATCGAATCAAAATATCTAAACATAGATTGTAGTAGATAAACTTTAAAAGTCAATCGTTCATCCGATAAATACTAATGAGTGCTCGTTGAAAACAAACTTATCTTGATGAGACAGTGAAGTAAGACACACCATTAATAACTCCATATAAATAATAACATCATTACTTTAAAGGTGGACCACCCAAAATCATCACCTCTGTTATACATAAGATCGTAAACCTCCTCGATAAGAAAGAAAACTGGGAGTAATATATGAAAAATCAAGAGAAATCGTTGGTCAAGCATGGTAATTGTTGGGTCCGAGATGCCGGCAATTTGCATATGATATGGACAGCTAATGGATGTAAGATACGTTTTTTTTCTTCAGAATATTTTGTACGTGATCATGCACAATTATTAGCATAGATAACATCCAAAGAGAATAAGATGTTGCTGTTCAAACCGCCTATTAATTTATTTTTTGGCTTCATGCTTTTAAGTGGTATCTTGTTACAAAGCTTAATTAATTCTTTGAAAATTTATGAAATAATTTAAAGTATTTTGAATTACCAGAATAACTAAACTACGTTTACGTAAGTAATATAAATATAATATTAATATAATCTCACGCCTTTTTTATCCCCGAGGGGGTAGGCAGAGGTATTCCATTACTGGATATACCCACATTTCACGAGATATATTGGACCCCTAAACGTGATAGGTTGTGAGCCCATCGCCGGACCGGGTCTGTTTACACATGTCTCAGAATTAATTCTGAGACCTGCGGGTTTCCTCACTATGTTTTCCTTCACCGTAGAGCTAGTGATAAATATGTACGTAAGTTTTTGAAAAACTCATTGGTACATGCCAGGATTTGAACCCGAGCCTCACTGATTTTCGGCCGGCTTTTTAACCGTCCGGGCTATCACTGTTCTTACGTATATAAAGAAACTAAATAATTATATATAATCTACTTCTTTGTTTCAAGTAAAAACCAAGACAGAATAAATGTGTCTTGGCAATCTTACAAATGATATAGGTAAGTATTTCTTTAAACAATAAATCACTTATCACATATGTTTTAATATATATATATATTCTGTGTCTTAAATAATTTGTAACGACCCTAAACGAAGTAACATGTTAGAATTCCCAAAACTCTGAGAGGCAGACGCGAATTATGTATAAAAAAATAATTGGCTACTGTATATTCTATGTGCGTATTAACTGTACAGACTGGCTCCTAAAATATGCATCGACAGTTTCGGTAGGGCGTTCCGACGTGTAATGAGCATATTTAACGATTATTATTTAAAAATAATTTATTACAACCAGCTTTAAGGGGAATCTTTCTTCTGAAGAAGAAATATGTGCATTATAATTCAAGCTACTTATACCTTCTAGTCATAATCGGCTACAATTTTCTTTGTATCTTATTTTCTGTTATCTTATCAATGAGTATCACTGTATTTTATTCTAGATCACACGTGTGACATTTCTAATTTCAATATCGATTTAAACTTTCAGATAACGTTTAAAGATTATTTTTAGTTTCTATACGGTTATATTAGTTTCACTTGTAAGTACCTATGTATGTAAACAATTCTTGCAGCCGATTTTACCATACTTCTATTTATCTTATTAACATGACATGATACTTTGCAAGGTATGTTTGGATAAAAATGCAATAATTTGATCTGATGATGGTGGCTGGAGGTGGGTAGAGGAACTCCTCACGGTGAAATTTCTGAGAAGTAATCATCTCCCATATTCGATTTATTTTGAAGTTTACCGTATACAACATGTAACATAATAAATGCAATTCCTGAAATTAGTTTGTTCAGTATCGACTACTTATTCGATTTCAGCTATTTTTAATATGTGTTAATTTTTTCCCAAAAATGAATTAGCGTAGCTGAATTTAGTGCTTTCTATGGAAATCGTGATATTATTAAGTTCGATTGCATCATATATTTTTTATATTAATATACTAATTGGGGTGTATGAGGAATTGCACTTTTTCTGTTATGCTTTCGATATAAAAACGTGTTTTTTAAGTTTTTTAAACTATTTTTAAGCTAGCTTTTTACTCGTTTCCCAAGAGAGTAGGTAAGTTTATTGGTTTTAATTGAAGCCATCTCATTTTGCAAAACGGGCTTACCCTTATTGTGATATAAAATATGGTTTTTGATTAAGTCTTGTAAGAAAAGATGTAATCGTTCAATTTGAGACGCCGCTCGTCCGTCTTTGATGCCGGTGCGTCGGCTAGTCGAGGAAAAAGTCGCGTAAATGAAAGTACATACATAACTTTACTTAAATGAAAGTACCTAAATAACTTTACTTCCTCCGGGTCAGTAGTACCATCGATTTGTATCATTGATGGTACTAGTAACACCGATTTATGACGCTGGTACCATTAAAAAAAAAGAGTTTTAGCTCATGTTCACATGCAAGTTTACTTCAATTTTTTTTTAATTATTATCGTTTAAGTCACTTGCCTTACCCCCTGTTTCGAGCTGTTGAAAACCGATGTGTGATGTATATGATTTTATTCAACCTATCAGAACAACTAAACATGACATTTAACAGTCAGTCAGCTAATATTAGTTTGAAACTGGGGGCAAATAAACATTAAAGGAACTGAATATCTGTTCCGATCCCATGGGAATATACGGGCATAAAATATAGCCTATGTTACTCAGGGATATTGCACATTCCAATGAAGAAATATTTTTTTAATCGGTCCAGTAGTTTTTGAGTTTATTCGTTACTAACATACAAAAATACACATCTTTCCTCTTCATAATATTATTTTGTAGATGTAGAAGTGTAGATAGTACAGAAGAATCGATGACGGCATCATGTCGTAGCACTTTCAAACTGAACTGTACTTGCCTTAGGCAATAAATATTTAAAATTCCAACTCTCACCGCGACTGATTTGTGCGTGGATTAAAACTGCTTTCAGAGATATCACTACAGATATGATCGACTGACCTTTGTAACCCTGATTCAAATTTAAAGAGTTGCCATGGAAAAATGAAATTAATCAATTGCCAGTGAATTAATTAGTTTAACTTTTTTCCTCAACTGCTTTATATAAATTCTTATTTTTTTTAAAAAATTCTTCTGTATCTTGGCCTACCTCTGTTGCGAGACCTAATAGCGAATTTCTAACCTATGCCTATGCATAATTTACCAAAAACAATTAATCCCACTAAAATTATAAACGTGAAAGTTTGTAAGAATGGACGGATAAAACTTTTTTCCTCTTTCACGCATAAACAGATAAAACTTTACTTGGAATATAGCATATTCACCAGAAAAAAAATCGGCTACCTTATAATAACTCATAATGATAGTTACTGACTATATACATTTTTAGTTGGTAGTGCATTATCAGAAGAATTTAAGCTTAATGCGAGTAAACAATATAAGTACTTTACTAGGTCATCATGACATATGCAACTCTTTATCAGAATATAGATTCAATTCAGTCTAGGAGATTATTTTTACAGTTCTTTTCCATTGCACTGTTGGACAAAGTCCTCCTTTCGATTTCTCCTCGTTTACTTTGACAGTCAGTCTTTCGAGTCCGTTCAAATCTTGAAAGGTCACTTAGGCTATGACGTATACTTTAAAAAAACACGCGTAGAAGAAAAACATTATGAAGAAACCCGCAGTTCCCAGAATTGTTTCAAAGGCGTGTGTCTGTGTAATAGCGGTGGCGGCTCACCGCCTGTCGGCTGTCACGCTTAGAGGTCTAAAGATATACTGGTGAAAAGTGATTATATCCAACAATGGAATACCTCTGCCGACCAACTTGGGGATAAAAGCGTGTAGCGACACTACATAGCACGCGGCAATAGACGGCCGAGATCTGAACCGCGCTATCGAAGTTTTCTAATGAGTTTTTATGAATACAACTGTCCGACATCACCGTTGGACCGCACGATCGACGCCTGGTGGAAGATCTTCGATTTTCACGATGGAGGAGCATTCCACCTCCGCTCCTCCATCGGCGTAATTTTTATTTCATTTCATGTAGGTATATTTTTCTATTATCTACAAAATATTTTTTTTCTATAGTGGTGCTAGTTACCCTACTGTCAGCGCCTTAAGTAAAATTTATTGTTGGAATTTGTAATCAATTTTACAAATTATATAATCCCCAATTGTCGTGTGAATAGGTTTATGAAAACCAAGATTAACCTTGGCACTGTAGTTAACGTTTCAATCGACCATGTACAGTAGAGTTAGGTCAACCTATAACATCTGTCAGTTTTAAACAATGTGAAATGGAGCTTACGCAGTCCACATAAAGATTCTAATTAAATGAAGAAATCTGTCATTGTATAGAGATCTTGAACTCGACTGTACCATAAGAATTGTTTATATTGAAATCATAAATTATTAATTTCCGTCAATGTTTGATTTGGCCAAGGTCTCTGAAGAGTCAGAAACGGGATAGAGAAGTTATACTAAGTTTCAATATTTGCAAAAGTGTATTGATTAATTCAATTTATACCCGCATATATCTTTGCATACCTACTAGATTAATAAATCGACAGATTTAAGTCCTTAGAAAGTTACTGCTTCAAAAATACTTACTAAAATAAAAAAATAATATTAAAGTATACGGAAATAGTACATACATTTTGTAATTAAATATGTAACATAAAAGTAATCTTATAAGTTATAACGCAAGGACTTTGGTCCACCTATCTGCAAAAAAAATTAAACGACGTCTGCAATCTGAATCTATAAACAAATTCTGATAATAATAGTTAAGTTACCCACAAAAATACAATACTAACTTACATAATATTATAAAACTTTATCTGATCAATATTTGCTGCATTTGACAAAATGTTCAGATAGTTTAAAATAGATTTAAGTATAATAAAGTATAATCTCACGCCTTTTTTATCCCCGAGGGGGTAGGCAGAGGTATTCCATTACTGGAAATACCCACATTTCACGAGATATATTGGACCCCTAAACGTGATAGGTGGTGAGCCTATCGCCGGACCGGGTCTATTTACACATGTCTCAGAATTAATTCTGAGACCTGCGGGTTTCCTCACGATGTTTTCCTTCACCGTCGAGCTAGTGATAAATATGTACGTAAGTTTTGAAAAACTCATTGGTACATGCCAGGATTCGAACCCGAGCCTCACTGATTTTAGGCAGGCTCTTTAACCGTCCGGGCTATCACCGCTCTAAAATAAAAACTATAAAATAGATTTAATTTATATAAAGCTCGATTACCACTCTTGCAAAATCGCGGCGGATCGCTAGTTATCACTAAACATAAGAATGTACTGTACTCTTTTATTGCAATGCATATCTTTCCTTTAAATTTAGTTACGTTTCTGCAATGTGGTTACTGAAAATAAAGTACCAACATGCGTTCTACATAACACTAACATATACGAAACGGTATTTGACCTAAGCAACCAGTCACAACGATAAGCAACCGGTATTAAATAAAGGGAATTAATATAAAAACCAGTCCGTGGTCATAGAAGCCGCTCAATTTTTTTCATATAATTATTATTCGAAATCGTGTGAAATTAGCATACAATATGACTTGTGCCGAGCAGTGGCGCCCGCCACGCCCACGCTGCTTCACAAACCCACATAAACCCTTTTCAAACTAATTCGAAAACAACTTCATCTAAAAATTCAACTAGGTAAGGTTGTGTTGGTAAAGTGATAGAGTTCCATACATGAAATATAAATTAGTGGTGTAAAGATTGCTTATAATTAATTATATCGAAAACTGGTCACACATCTTGTCTACTGTAATTTGTTACAATGAATATATTATTTCGAAAACAAGCACTATATTAAAGGTATTTTAATTTTCTTATCCTTAATGTTTTTTAATGTTGGTTTTATAATAAAAATAAAATCAAAAATTAAAATTTATATAATACTAGCGACCCGCCCCGGCTTCGCACGGGTGCAATGCTAACACTAAAACCTTCCTCTTGAATCACTCAATCTATTAAAAAAGGCCGCTTCAAAATCCGTTGCGTACTTTTAAAGATACACACACCGGCACAATTAGCGGAACAGAAAAAAAGGGAGTATTTACGCATTTTTGCGTGTTACTGGCCGGCTAAACAAGCTTTTTTTAAATTTGGGTTTTAATTTAAAAATGGAATACTAAGCGACTGCCCTTTTTTTCATTCTTTTGTTTTAATTTTCATTGATTCATTTTTTCCACCGCTTGTCCGTTTTTAGAAGGTTCGTGAATTCCATTTGAAAAGCTTTGAATTGCAGTTTTTGAGGCTTTTGAGTTTTTTCGCATATTGATAATTTACGAGCATCTAATTATGCCTGATTTAACGCCATCAGAAATCAAATGAGGAGAAATGGTCAAACCTACAGATCGATTGCCAGAAACCTTCGTCGATCGTTATCAACGATTTATCGTAGCATCCAACGATACAGATTGACGAATGCTCTAGTGAGAAGGAGAGGACAAGGCCGGAAAAGGTGTACTTCAAGGAGGGATGACCGTTTTCTCCAACTTCAAGTCCGACGGAACACGAGACTAACGGCGGTGCAGGCTCGAAATTTACTGGAAGAGGTACGAGCAGTAAGGATGAGTGAGCGGACAGTTCGTAGAAGATTCGAAGAAGTGGGTATAGGCTCGTATGTGCCCGCCAAAGCCCCAAAACTTGAGAGACATCATCGCACAAACCGTCTACACTTTGGTCGTGAACATCGTGATTGGGACTTCGACGACTGGGGACAGGTTCTTTTTACTGATGAATGCAGAGTTATGTTAAATCAAATTGATGGAAGGCAGCGAGTATGGAGACGCAAAGGAGAACGGTATATCCAGTCTAATTTTGAAAATACAGTTGCATATGGCGGCGGTTCAATTATGGTCTGGGGAGGAATATGTTTAGGAGCTCGTACGGAGTTAGTAGTGGTCGATGGCGGGAATCTGAATGCTGATCGGTATATCAGGGAGATTTTAGAAGAACATGTTGTGCCATTTGGCCCCTTTATTGGTAACAACTTCATTCTAATGCAGGATAATGCTCGGGCTCACAGTGCTCGCACAGTACAGACATACCTAAACCATGTTGGTATAACGGTGATGGAGTGGCCAGCACGGTCCCCCGATATGAACCCTATAGAACACGTCTGGGACTTGCTAAAGAGGAGTGTAAAGTCAAGAATGCCCCCTCCCAATAATCTCAACGAGTTGCGAAACGCATTACTTGAAGAATGGCAGAGGTTGCCCCAAGAAACCATTGATAACATCATCCGCAGCATGCCCAGACGGATGGAAACCCTCATCAGAGCACGAGGAGGAAACACTCGATATTGAACAGTCATTGAAATTGTTGTTAAACTTTGGAAAATCTTGAATTTTCTGCTGTTTCTCTATAATTAAAAATCGAAGAAAAATGCATTTTGTTTAATTTAATTTTTATTTTTATAAAATTTTAAGTATGGTGTTACAAATGAATGTCAAAACATGTTAATTTAATTGTTGTTTCATTTTAAATAATATATTGTTTAAAAATTACATTCATTGTTCTAAATTCCCTCTTTTTTCTCCTTTTTTTTTCTGTTCCGCTAATTGTGCCGGTGTGTGTATAAGCATACAAAGGAACATAGGGATATGGGGACATAAGGATATAGGGACAGAAAAAGCGACTTTGTTTTATACTATGTAGTGATTTCCTATTCCTTCTAAAGCGGAGTTTCACAAAACTTATGGCCTAACGTACCCTTGTTAATATTCTCAATCGACATGTTTTTAAATCAGCTTGAAGGGTTTAAAAAATGAAAAAGGGTTTAAATAAATCTTGTCGGTCTCGTGTACACTACCTTTAAAAATAATGATCTAAAGGATTTAATAAATAAACAACTTATTAGTCCAAAATTTGATATTCTCTCTATCTGGACCAAAAACAACCTTTTGAAGTAAGTTTTTTAATACTTTCACGTTAGTTTACAACGCGTGATAATTAGTGGGCTTATTTCGTTGCGCATTTAGAGTTACTTTACGCTACGTAATAGTTGGTAATCGGGCGTAATTATTTTCAGTTGCGTATCGATTTATTTTCAAAACAGTTTCGTCAGAAATAAACATGCTTTATTGCTAGGGACTATTTAGTTTATACTAGTGCAATGGCCCGCAGACGTTGTTCTGCCACCGTATAAACCATGCATGGACCCACTCGAACCCACACACAAAATGTAATCAAAATGGTCGAGTATTTATTGAGTTTTAGCGAGACCAACCTACAGAAATTGATTTTTATATAATAGAGAAGAAGTTATAAGAAGATAAGGTATGTAGATGAATTGAGTTATTTGTAGTCAATAATACATAATTTCTTTGTTTGTATTATATGTATTTTCTTGGTAAAAATATTACCTAATTTCAAAAAACCTGGCAAAGTATGGGGAATAACCTGCCTTTAAAATATGAACCTGAGTTCGACGAGGGTTAAGGTATGTGCTATGTTCTTTTTTAAACTTACACGTATATCGCCGTACGGTGAAGGAAGACATCGCGAGGAAAGGCCCCAGAAAACGTTCTCCTACAACAGTGGGGCGATGAGTTTACAAAATGATGAAAAGTTGGTATTTTCAGAAATGGAATTCATTTTTTTTTCATTTAATGTAAGTGCTTGTGTGACTTAACTTCGAAAATGAATATATTTTTTGTCCTCCACATGCTCAGCGAAACAATAAAAATACAGTATATTGAGATGACCCTTGACCTCAATAATTCAATCACAAATTGACATGGGCCAGCCCTTCTGCCAATAAGCAAACGAGAGTTTGCGTAAAGTCATGAGTTTGTAATATTTATTGCCGTGACAAGGTCATTCTAGAGGTTATTGCCACTTTACTTACGTCTCTATTGAGAGGGAAAACCGCGTGACCTTTGATGTTAGTTTTGGTATACTGGCCTGGTGTATGTGCTATTTATGAGTATGACGTTTTTTGAACCCATAAAAAGTGTCAGAAGAGTCAAAGACAATAAAGACACATGAATCAGAATCAATTGGGACTTATGGGTTTTCTCACGATATGTTCCTTCACAGCCTAGGTAGTAATAAACATGTACCTCCGTAAGTTATTATAAAACTCATTGGTAGGCCCTCTGCACCAGAATTTGAACCAGAGTCTCACGCATCACACTAACCACAGTCCTATCACTGCTCTTATTTCGGATAAATCTTTCAGTTTAATTGATATATTCACCCCAAAAACAATGTTATATCTCAACTAATACAAAGAACAAATAGCAGTATCACAACACAAAAGAATAAGCCACTCATTGATTCACATCAAAACTATTACTGTTATTACGTACTACATCCCTAGTTTAATCCATTAATTTCCATTTATCGAAACCTCGCTTAAAACAAAATGGATGGCGAAATAAAACGAACCTAATAGCACAGCTTAAGTTTCAAATTGATAACCGTTTCATTGGAGAGCCGGGAAGATTCCGTAATTACCACGTATTTAGCTCTTTGATTTATCGCACAGGAATACCGGAGGTGTGAAGTCTCTGGATACTTTATGTCGAACTGTGAAGGTTTAATTTTTTAATTGTGGGAAAATGACAGTGGCCTGCTCTGTTTACAAAAAATAGAATTGAATAAAATACATATTGTGACTGTTTATTGAAGATATTTTACAAAAACTCTGTTCTTTAAGTACGAGATATTTTAAAGGAAACTGTAAAAATGTTAAAAAAATGGTTTTAATTTACTGAATAATTGACGTGATCATTTCTAGCTTTTATTGTTTAACTTTTTTAATGTTAGGTATTAATATTGAAAATCAAAAAGGCAATTACTATATTATAAAGGTGTTTGGAGACAAACATTTTAATGAACGGTTACTCGCAATTATGCGGACACCGCTTTCGACCTCTTTTTTTTGAGCTACGGTTTTGAAAAATCAAATACATTCACGGGGCTATTGAGTCAGTTGGTTGGCCTTCTGAGTATGAGGTTGCGAGTTCGAACTCGCAACTCCTTCTTCCGGCTTGTTGCCAACATTTGTGCGCACGAACATATCTGTTGTTTTCTGTGTTTGGGTGATTAATCTTTTTTTGTATAAACATGTTTATAACTTGTTTAGTATACATTAGGTAAAAATTTTTGCGTAGCTAGGACTAACAACCGTGTGTAAGAAAACAAATACACGCGGCTAAGACATACAAATATTACATAGTCTTCGTTTGCGACATTGTATTGAATAGATCCTTCTATATTTTGTAATTTTATAATAATATTACGAATTAATATTACATAAGTATCTAAGACTGAAGTCATACTTTCATCGAATCATCTTCTGTACATATTTATTTACTCGTACCTAATTATTGTTTTAATATTTATTGCTTGCTTACCGTTTTAATGTTATGTGAAGTGGTAAAATGATGAATGGCGCATTGTTATATGGCGAGGTCGCAGAAATTTTATGTTTCCACAAAGGATAGTTGACGGTCAAATTACTATCTAGTAAATGTACTGATAAATTTTCAAACAATATAAAAGTAAGTATTACTTTTACTGCGTGTAATATATTTTAAAATATTTTCCCACAACACTACCTACCTTATTTTCTATTTTTACCCAACTGCACAAGACGTTAGGTCGTGTTTTAATACAAAGTTCCATGCAAAGACGTTTAAAGAAAAAGTTTCTTAGGAAAGAGAATGATTTTCTTCCAACCACTTTGGTTCCATGATTTGTGAAATAACGTAAGTATTGCGAAGTATTACAGGTAAGTGAGGCCATAGTTTTTTTTTACTTATCATTGACTAAGAATTTTGACAATACGAGTATAAAACAAAAACATAGGAAGCGCAACTTCATTGCCGAAACCAGGGATTGAACCAGGGACCTTTAGATCTTCAGTCTAACGCTCTCCCAACTGAGCTATTTCGGCCGGTGATAGTGAGTGCGAAATTTAGCTACACCTAAGTATATATTGAACAAAGTATAAAAATAAATATTGATAACATTATGATTAGTATATTTCGTATCGGCTACCTACCTATCTATTTTTTTCAAGTTGATATGACATTATATAATAACATGAAGTAAATAAATATGTTCTTGTGTTAAGGAAAAAATATATCGTAGCTGTATGAAATTGGAAATTCCTGGCGGTGTAATAACTTGGAATCCTTGGGGTTTCCAAGTAAAAAAAACAAGCAAATCCTGTGGGAACACACAAGTCGCACCATAAACACTCGCCACCCAGTACTGCTACCTTTTATATGGCAGATGCATTTACGTTAATACGTAAAGATTCGATACTTTAGTACAAACCTGAATATCTCTGGAACTATGATACTTAGCATTAATTGCTTTCGGCAGTATCAGACACTTTTCTTTCTTTCTTATTTTAACTCTTAAGCCAATAACATAAATCACAATTGATTTTTATTTGTTGCAGTGCCTATTGGAACCGCGCGGTGCTTGACGAATGAGTTTTTTTGTATTATTATAACAATTCAATCCTACGGTGAAACTTCTAACATGACGGAAACCTCGTATTGGAATCAGGTGAATTATTTAGGTGGATTTAAGTCTGCATTGCCAAGGGAAAAAACGAATAGGTAGTAACGGTACCTACTAGATATTCGAACAGTGATGGCCCAGTGGTTAAAGAACCCGCTTCTCATTCGTGAGGCTCGGCGTATAAATGGCGTGAGATATTTTATCTACTTTTATTTGATATTCGAAGAACTAAGATTAAAAAAATAAGTGTTACTTAGTCCTAAACTAGACCTAGCATGTAATATGGGTACTAAACAACTGATAAAACACCCGGACATGGTAGCAACAGACATTTTCGCAAATGTTGGCCGTGGGTAGGAATCGAACCCGTGACCATGGTCAATACCAACTGAACCAATAGATCCATCGAATAAAAAGAAAGATATTTGATCAAATACCTTCTTACTATTTACTTTATGTATGTATTGTGTTTTTATTTTATTTTTTTATATATTTATAGGAAACGGTTTATGTATTTAAGTACCTTAATCCATTGTTAACTTTAGTGCACCACCTACCTTCATCTGTTTATCTCAGTTACATCCATCCTAAGGTTGTCTGGAAGAAATCGCTTAAAGCGATAAGACCGCCACTTGTACTTTTCTGTATCACTATGTCACTTGTTGCATATTTTTATTGGTGTACAATGAAGAGTTGTTACTTACTTACTTACTTCTGCTTTATTTTTTATTTGTTTATTATTGTTTATATACTGTTATTTTAAAAAGCAGCATACGTGCAAACATTAACGAGAAGCCAACAACAGCCACGCACTAAGAAAAAAAGTCGTGCTCTAAAAAATGCCTCGTTTTTCGGTGCTTATTAAGTTAACCATAGATTTTCATCGATCGCTGGCCAGCTAATCGGCCTATTACCACTGTAACTGGTCCCGCCCCATTTTTTAGAGGCGCCCTCTAATTTACGGAATCGGTCAGAGAGAGAATTGTATTTTTAGTTTTGTTTAAAATACCATAACGTCCATACTGTTTTTGTAGGAAGAGTGATTCTTTACTTGGTGTTCTTGTTCATTTAATGAGCTTCAGTTGACATATAAACCTACCTAACATACAATTGGAGATATACCTAGGCTTTGTGGCACATGAGTAAAGAAACGGAACAGAGACAAAGCTTCTAAGGAGCGTGCAAAATTCTTACCTATTTTAGTAGGGTTGGCAAAGGAGAATAAAATAAACAAAACGTTTATTAGACTTTTATTTGTACATTAGATTATTTACAAATTACCTACTCTAAATATTTTTTTATAACTTTTTATTTTTAATAAATTATTAAATCTTTTAATCTAATGATGAATTCTAAATCTAATGGATATAAAGTTTTTTCAAATAATCATTAAGGACGCTTCCACATGGCATAATATTTTTACAATCTTACACTCGATTCAGAATATCATTAGGTACCAATATTTACAATGTTTACGTCGAGTTCTTTGTAATGAGTAATTAAAGAATCTTTGCCCATATTTATAGGTTGTTCAGGTCTATTAACAAACAATTTTATTTCGTCACATATGTGATTTTCGAGACATTCATGCAAACTGTACAGTAGGTAACCATTTTACACCTCCGAATCTAATTATTTACACTTTCTTGACTTTTTAGTTTAATACTTTATTCTACCATAAACAATTTAAAATAACCATTTCTCACTAAGCAGGAGCGCGAAACAAATACGGCAACCATTGCGCGGCCCTCGGCATTTCTACTGACCGAGCCGGTTTTATCCAGTTGCGGCGCGTATGTGACGCAGCGCTAGTAGAAACGCACACAAGCATTGCATGCTTGTAGTAGTGTACCTACGACAGCGCGGTTGTATGAAGCTTTGTCTCTGTTCCGTTTCTTTACTCATGTGTTTGTGGTCAAATGAGCCCACAGACCACTTAGCCCGCGGGCTAAGTTAACCGCTTAGTTTTTTTTCGTAGGTGACTCGACCCACACTTACCGGATAACTAAGCCCGCGGGTTCAGTCAACTACTAAGTCGAAACGTTTATAAAGGAAAGTTTTAGCTTGTCTTTTGATAGGAAATTTTTGTAAGTTATTCCAATCTTAACTATATTTTCTTGCCTGCCTTTAAAATAAAAAAAGTATATTAATCTACTATCGTATTTCACTCCCCCTGAGCTACAAAATTTTTCCTTACAAATCAGGAAGTAGGTATCACGCAAAATTCGTTTTATTGTATTGAGCTATTTTATTGTAAAGTTTCATCAAAACCTGTTTAGTAGTTTTTGCGTAAAATAACAAGAAACATCTACATCCTCACAAACTGCCATCTTTATAATATTAGCGAAAACCATACGAGTAAGCAAAATAGGGGGATCTTTTAATGAACCTCGGCGGAACGTTAAAATGAGCGATACTTAAAGGGCAGTTACCCTCCAGTAACTCCAATAGGCTCGTCAATAATTCCATTAAAGGTTACACGATGACTTTGCCCTTATCGTCCGACTGGGGCCCTCCGCAGGTAGCGTCATTAATTGCCTATCACTCGTATCGGCACAAAAAGGCATAAACGCTTAAAAACAATGAATTTCACCAAAGTTGATAACTCAATTTGGTGCCGCCGCAGAACAGTAAAAGCCGTGGAGTGGAGAATACCCCTCCAGACGTTTTCGTAACTGCGATTCGCAACCAGTTGCGAATAAATAATTTTTATTGCTATATTTTTTTTTATTACCAGTTGCGAATACACTCTTACACTAATGTAAAGAAAATACATTTACACGATGTTGGTTTGGTACGTATAAAAAGTATAAATGTACCTAATATAAAAACTGGACAAGTGTAGTTTTGAGTATTTGAGTGTAAAATGTAATAAAATATTCGTTTTGTTCCAAAAATCTTCTATCCCGGCAACAACACCAAAAGTCCGACATTTGTATATGTTTTCAATGTTAGTTTACGATCTTGCAACCCGAATCTCAGCAGTGATACATTGATGAATACAATTAAACCACTACTGCTAGTGTTAATGTTTTAATATATGAACCACTCTAAGGACTCCTTCTTCCATTTGAGTTCATCCTGGCGGCATCGTTTGTGAAAAGATGCAAGCTGAATAATAATAGTAATACATTAATAATACCGAACACTTTACCTACACCGTCGATTCATTAGAAAGATAAGATGTTATGTAAAAACAATGTTTTGTTGTCATGAGAGTGCCCAACCATGTACAGATTAGAAGTGGGCGAAGAGATTTTAGGTAAAACTTTTGGTTAAAATGTGTCTAGTGAACTTTTCTTCTTTTCTCAGTTGGCCTGCCCATCGAATACTTGTTATAATTATGGCAATTATGATTAGTTTCTGATTTTGAAATACTTTTATGGTTACGTTTTGGTTACGTGTTGGTAAACTTTTATTAGATTTTTAATCATCATTTGCTAATGATGATTAAATCAGAATTTTTAGTTTATCAATTTTTGTGCCTTATTTATACAAAATATAGTGCCAAAAAAATATTATGCAATATGGTAGTTGACTAGCTAAATGAGCTACGTTTTATGATATCTCAAAACGAAAATTTACTATGATTTATGAAAATGTACTGAATATCGAAATGTGACTTCGTAATTTTTGATACCTTCTCAATTTCTTCACTTTTTTTATTTGTTTTCCTATTACATTTTACTAGAATTCTACAATGAAAATCGAAATAGATTTATGAAGGTGTTTTGCTGTAATCTTTTTAAATAATGATTACTAGCAATTTCATTACGATACAGTCTACTATTATACTGAGTTTCCTAAAAAACTCACTTTTCGACTTGTTTTCAGCAGGGATTTTGAAGTTTTATCCAGTTATGCTACAGTGTATTTACTTTTAATTTGTTGGTACTCTAAGTCTATAAGAAAAAATATGTTTGTATTATTTAAGATACATGACTGTCTGTTACCAAAATAAAACAAAATGAAATTGAATAAAGCCACAATATAATCGCATCTTCTCTCAATATTTTTCTGAATCTTTTTCAACTAGTAGCTACCACATAAGTATCACGCTATATTTTTTTATTAGATCCGTAGCTAATCAACAATGCTCCTAATGACCGAAGATAAATCTGTAATTTAACAGTTAATAGCATTTTGGGGCAGCGCCCTTAAAAGGGGTATAATTGGACGATTTTAAGGGTGCATAGTCACCATAGGTGGCGTTAAGGGGAAGATTTTCACATTTATTTTGCTCAGCAAGAAACGGTTTTAAATGAAATTAAAAAATGTATGATAGACTATCGTTGATGTCTTTTGTACAACTGCTTTTATGGTAAATGGTATTTTGTAGTATAATATCATTTTTTATTATTCATTCTGTTTGCTGTATTATACGAGTAAAGCCTTTGGAGCTGGATAGCTTGAACGAGACAAAAAAAATTATACTCATTAAGAAATATATAAAAATTTAGCTCTAAAACGGAGTCTCTACTAGTTCCCTACTTTCATAATAATAATATAGGTAAATAGTCTGTTACCTTTTCAAACGCTAAACTGGTGAACTGATCTTGATGAAATTTGGCAGGGCAATTTTAATACCTGGAGGAAAGACATAGGCTCCTTTCATCCCGAGAAAACATGCCAAGGGCATGCGATATACTAAAATTCACGTGAACGGTGTCAAGGGCAACAGCTAGTACCTACTAAATAGTATTTTTGAGAATTTACTTCCCTTAACAGCCAAGTGGCTGTTTTAACTAAGTAGTTAAAGCGATTGGTGTTAAGACGCTAGGTCAAGTAGGCACGTTTTAATAATGTGATTTATTTGGGCCAACCCGCCCTTTGTCCACGGGGTAAGTGATGAACTAGCCGCTTCATAAAAACCCCTACATTTCATATCGTAATTTGTCATGTCATGCCTTTGTTTTTAGTGTAGGAGATAGCGCTTACTTTTATAGAATTGTGACTAGCAGCGCCCTGTGGTTTCACACGCGTAGTTCCCGTTCCCGTGAGAATACAGGGGTTAATTTATAGCCTATATTTCTCCCTGATGTTGTAGCTTTCCAATGGAGAAAGAGTTTTAAAGTGAAACAAACAAAGTCACTTTCTTATTTGTAACATTAGTTAGGATTAGGATAATTAATCCATACTAATGTTGTAGGTAAATGCGAAAGTGAATCTTGGAAACGATCGTGACGAAATTTAACAAGGTGGCATCTTGAAAAAGGACATGGCCACTTTTGGTCTCAGAACGCAGACGCAATAAACTTATATAGGTAATATTATTTCTCACTTTGTCTATCTATATTGTTGTAGCTGTCAATAAAACAGCAATAGATAGAAAAAAAAATATAGATATCCGCTTCTCAAGCATGCGGCAGATTTTTCTTGATTCTCTATAATATGTTATAATGAATTATTATATTAGGAATAAAATAAATCTGTTTAACTTATTTGGTCTCTGCGGGAAACAAATTTAATGTAAAATTTACCCCTTTTATACATATCTAGTGTCAGGAATTAGCATATATCTAGATTAAATTACAATACCACATATAGAAACGCATTCGATAGCACTATAATTCCCGAGTGTTGGGACGCCGATGATGCAGCTAATCACATAATCGTGATGACCGCACATGTCAGTCAATTCGAAGGTTCGCATACTATGTTATTTCCATTTAACTATGTTAGCTGTAGCCTGTTTTGTACGTCCTACTGATGTATAGAGTAAAGGGACGAGCTCTCATAAATCCTAATACTTATATCTCTCTACATAGTATAAAATAAAGTCGTTACCCCGCCGTCTCTGTACGCTTGTTCTTTTAATATAATAATATAATATATATAATATAATAAATAAAAAATATAATAATATAATCTCACGCCGTTTTTATCCCCGAGGGGGTAGGCAGAGGTATTGTTCTTTTAAACTACGTAAAGGATTTTAATGCGGTTTTAACTAAAAGAAAGAGCGATAAACGAGTAAAATTATTGTATATTATCATCCTAAGATTGTCTGGAAGAGATCGCTAAAAGCGATAAGACCTCCCATTGTACTTTAGTTAATGTTGGTATCCATATTGTGTTGTTTTTGGTGTACAATAACGAGTTATTGTATTGTATTATATAAACCGTAGTAAACCGAGGGCGGGTCGGTAGTTATAAATAACCCAACAGTGAGATTGCTTGTTTGTTACTTTTTCACACCTAAATCGGTAAACTGATTAATGAATGGTAAGGAGATAGACGGGATTGTAGAAAGACTTAGAATTTTACTCCGGGAAAAATATCTAGTTCCTAGTGGACGCTGTAAACCTGAGAGTCGCGGGTAACTACTTTCAAGTTTATCCATAAATATCTGAAACATTTAAAATAAGGGACGGGCCTGTTGGCTCGGTTGGTAGTGACCCTGCCTTCTGAGTCGGAGGTCGCGGGTTCGATACCCGCTCGAGGCCAACATTTGTGTGCATTTACATGTCTGTTCGATTCGTGTCTGGTCGTTTATTTATTTTATTTATTATTTATTTTTAGGAAAATCTACAGAACTAATTACATTAACAAATATAAAGATACAGTGAATATCAACATTGCTGATGAAAAGTCTCCCTCCACATATATATATATATATATATATATATATATATATATATATATATATATATATATAGTTTAATATGTATTTAAGTATGTTTATCAGTTATTTAGTACCCATAGTACCTACAGACCCCGCCTAGTTTGGGACTAAATAACCATGCGTGAATTGTGTCCTACAATTTATTATTTATTTATTTGTTAAGTTAGATCAACGGACTATAGTAAAAATACTTTGACTAACAAAGATTTTTAGCATAACGCTATTTCTTTCAAAGCCTTCACTTGTGCCAGAAAGAGAGAGATTCAACTTAGGGCTCGAGTGTTGTGGAGCCTGCGCCGGCGCGTGAGGGAATTCGAAAACAATGCTCCATCAAAATGGTGCGGTTTTGTTGCTTTGCTACTTAACTGTCAAATGGGACTATAAGGCCTACGCCGGAGCAAGCACTGAGAAAGTATGGGTTAGTGGCCTAGTGATATGGACCTTTTTTAGCTACTTTATTTAAATGGAGCTACGAGTAATTTGCCTGACTTCAGTGGTCCTTTCGGTAACCATTAGTGGGGTTTAAAAATAATTGAAATTTATACATTAAGATATTTTTTTTTTGCCTGGATTTCAAGCAGTTAATGATACCTACATATGAAAAACCGAAATCATAAAACAATAGTGAAATCACAAATAATCATGAACATCCTTTGATTTCCCTAAAATTCATTTTGGAAAGGTGTGTAGGTACCTACTTGAAATTTCGAATGTGTGTGTGTGGAGATCTTAGCTATATCTCCAAGTTACTGGTCGATGAGGCACTCTATTTTTGTTTCTTACAAAGATTTGTTTTTACAATGAACTGTAGGTACCTAAAGGAAAAAAAGGTTCCGTCTGAAAGACTGGGAAATAAACAAATAATAATACATTTCATCTTTTAATAATATTGCTGTGGACCTAGCCTGATACATACTTTACAATGCTAGATTGTAACTTTGTGAGACGTAGCCCTCACAATAAGTAAGTACTTACCTATAAGTTTTCCGAAATTAACACGAGACTTCAAATAGGCTGCACGGCAACGTCTCTGTCTCTGTGTAAAATATTATTGGTCATCATCTCATGGTGTGTCTACACCACTGTGTCTGCTCTGCAATGTACAGTTGAAATTACCCAATAGCGTAGAAATTATCCTGTGCATAAATTTCTGTTTTACCTTGGTCCAATTTTTATCCACGGACATAGTGTAGCAACTAGGTAAACAAATTACTTACTGCTCCCACAGTACAAGTTTAGCGCTTGTTATATTTTTTATGACATATTTTCTGTAATTTTTTGTTAACATATTATATAGGTATTTTACTGTTATAAAATAATGGACATTGGACACAGATATGAGGAAAATCTCAATACAGGTAGGTAAATGTTGTTCTGTGAGAATGTAGCATCATCATATAAGAATTTTAAGCATTGGCGCCAGTAATCGACCTTGTTTAGAAGTAGAAGATATTTTATTGTTAATCGATGCCGTAAATAATTACCATTTACGGAACATTGACTTATTTATTGCCTTTTTTATGGATCTGGTAGCTAATATTCTATAAGGAAAACAACTAACGTATTATGTCTTTGGAAATTGAAAAATAAAAATTAATGTGACTACAAATATTCCAATAACGATGTAAATTTATTGTACTAAATTGAATTTTATATTATTAAAGCGCCCTCTTTTAATTGCCAAACAAACTATAGGAGTTGGGCAAAGTGTAAAACCATAAGTTCCTACCTTTCTTGTTAGTAGTACATTTATTTCAAAGATGGCGTTCAACAATGAAGATAATAACCAGACGACGAATTGTTATTATGCGACGTGTTATTCATAGATGGCGCTAGATGTAAAATAGATGAATTGACGTCCTATGGTCTATCTAATGTACTGGCAATTAGTTTTTCATAATACTACACGTTGTGTAACCGACTAATTTAAATAGAAAAAAAAACCGAACGCAAAACAAAATCCAAAAACTATGCCCCGGGTGAGGATCGAACTCACGACCTTAAGATTATGAGACTTACGCGCTGCCTACTGCGCTACCGAGGCTTGCGAAATATGCAACAAAATACTGAATGGTATCTTCTATGTGTGTATATCAATCGATCACTTTGTTTAGTAGCTCAACTGTAATAATTATTATTATTGTTAGATGAGGTAAGCAGTTTACTCACATAATATGAAGAAGTACCAAAAGGTGTGTAAAAATACCCATTACATTACTAAACTTATCTACCTAGAATACCTAGGTACATCATCAACTTTGGTATCAACTAACTAACTATACATATTATATGTCAACTAGAAACTACCTATAAGTATAAATACCCTACACCTCCCTACACGAATGATCGTTCACGTTTTGTAGATTACCTATATTTGATCTAGGTACCCTTACTTTATTGTAAAAGTTAGTTAAAAATTTAACTTATTGCCATGGCAACATTGAAAGCGGTAGGTTATTAAAAACCCTTGAGTTGAAAACAGAGAAAAAATACATTTAGGTACCTAACAAACATCGTAGGTACTTATAGTAAACATAGTAGGTACTTAAAGACCTAGTAAAACTACTACTACTTCATTAATTTTTCCGTTAGCAAAATACTGAGTAGGTAAGTACAAAAAGAAATATCTACCTAGGTACCTAACCTATGAGACAAACTGACTGAGACTAAAGAGACTGATGTTTTAATACTACTGAGTTTCGTTGCATGTCCTACTTCTAAAGCACTGAATTAAAATATAAAAGAAAAGTGACGTTTTGCTCCTCAATAACAGGGAGCAAAGTAAGTCTTTTCCGATAGGATTTTAATAAGTGCGAATAAAAGTGTTTTGAATTTGGAATTAAAAATATCACCTCAACATTCTTAGCCAAAGAGATTAACAAAATAAGGGTTGGCGCCACTGTAGCTTAAGTACTATAACAAAACATTAGTTCCATTTTTCGCCGCATTAGGCTGACAAGGCTGAATGGTGTTCGATGGTTGTTAAACATTGTCAGAAAAATTCATTCTTATTTTTCACAGTTTACATTTTATTTTACGCCAAATTTTAAAATTCCAACATCGAATTGTTTGTGTACTTTATATTTTAAAATGAATTCAAGTAGCAGTGACTGCAGTGATAGTTAAACACCGGAAAATATAAAAAAAAGAAGCAAACAATATCATCAACATTTTTTCCCATAGAGAGGTATGAAAAGCAGAGTGTATCATTCGGTCGCAAAATTATTTTTACCTTGGGCTACGTACTTTAAACCCCTCACTTCGTTCATGATTCTACAATAGATCATTCACTATGTTCGTGATCTAAAAAAACGCCCTCGCCGTAAAAATATAGTTTTGCTCCCTTATGATACAATCTACTATGTATTTCGATTGTTTTTTTTTTACTAAATGCTTTGAATAAAATTTTATCGAAGTTCATATTTAATATAGAACCATAAATCTAATCTAATCTGGACTCAGACGGTGCGGCGACGCCAGTGGGATTGGGAATCTGATGAAAATATTACAAGTTGCCAGTTCTCTGTCCACGTCCACTGTCCCCTGGCTATTTCAAAACAAAGACAGGGGAGGCTTA
This sequence comes from Ethmia dodecea, assembly GCA_963855545.1. Classification (NCBI taxonomy): domain Eukaryota; kingdom Metazoa; phylum Arthropoda; class Insecta; order Lepidoptera; family Depressariidae; genus Ethmia; species Ethmia dodecea. The sequence goes on from OY979448.1 coordinate 5,690,194, forward strand.
GAGATGACATTAATGATTAGCGATACAAATTATTATCTTCCACATATAAAAATAGATAGAAACCGAATTAATTGTTCATTAGTCAGTTCAAAATAAATGGCGAAATGTAAGTGACAACAGATATTTATATTATGCCTTGTCATAATTTACCGATTTTTAAATTTTTTTCTGTCCGTGTATCTGTTTCGAATAGGTTCCAAAACGTTAGGTCGTATTTCAATTCAAATTTTGGGGATTAAGATACGTTATCACTAATAGTATAAAACAAAGTCGCTTCCCGCTGTCTGTCCGTCATTATGTATGCTTAGATCTTTTTAAGTATCTACGCAACGGATTTTGATGCGTTTTTTTTACTAGATAGAGTGAATCAAGATGAAGGTTTTAGTATCAGCATTTCACCAGTGCAAAGATGGGACGGGTCGCCAGTTCTATTATATTGACAACATTATGAACTAGAAGTTATTCTATTACTTTCTTTGTTCCTGCAACGCATGTGGATATTTCTAGTTGTCCGCTGAGTTTTGATCGAATTGTGCCGCCCGTATCTGCTGCTTCTGTTATAGATATTAAATGATAGGTAGATAGTCGAAATTCTCTCACCGATAATAAATCTACTTGAATCGTACTTAATAAAATAAACAAACATATTATTAAAACTCTTTATTTTCTCTATTTTTGTACATAGGAAGAAAAAGATAAAGCGTAAGTGTTTACCTATACTATACCTGTCATTTACTTTATCTAATAATTAATGTTAATATCCATACTATATTGTTTTTGGTGTACAATAAAGAGTTATTCTATTTATTCTACCCACTAAAAGTATATACCTGTACTTAAAAACACTGCTTCGTTTATCATCACCTTGCTGCTTACTGCTGAGCGTCTTTCCTCACATATGAGGAATTATTTAACAGTTCGTTAGTTAGTTATTAGGAACTCGTTATTGTTATTGTCCATCAATAGTAAAAATGTGACAAGAGGTGCAGGTACAACCACAACAAAAAGGGTACAATGGGCGATCTTATAACGTTAAGCGATTCCTTCCAGACAATTCTAGTTAGTTATTGACAATGTTATTGGCTTAGTGTTTCCAAGCTATATATTTATCAGTATACTAATATGTACCTATATTGGTAAAAATTTCATGCGGCTCCAGTGAAAACTGTAATCCCCATTTCGAAGCGCCTACAAAACTTTTACGAGCAAACTTCCTAATCGACACCTAAATGTCATCATTTTCGAATAAATTCTCCGAGGCGTGATAAATTTTACTCAGTTTTTAGGCTTGTTTAACCCTTCGCCGCTGTGGTGAATATTTAAAAAGTCGTTGGCAACATTTTAATTGGGCAATCCTGCAAGGATTAAATTATCAAGACACCTAGTTACGGCACCTCTTCAAACTTAATGAATTCAACATGAATTAACCGCGGCCCGGGCTTGTGTAATCGCGAATTCAGGTACAAATTACGTTACTTGAAAACAGAGTGAACATTTTCTTTTGTGTTGCTATTAAAAGGTGATTCTAAGCCTTTCGAGCATTCCTACTATATTGTGTGAATTAGTAAGTAACAATTCTTTATTGTAGGTACACCAATATGTAACAAATTTATTGTGGTAAATGTCACAATGACATAAACAGAACAATCGGAGGTCTTATCACCTCAAGCAATTTTTTTCCAGAAAACCTAAGGAAGTATGTCTCTAGATAAAGATTTTTTTTCTGTTTGTTGTCTGCTACTTGGCAATCTCTTCCTGAGCACCAATGGTCCAATAAGCTGTCCGAAGAACTCTCAATTTTGACATTTAGTGTGAGACTTGTCCAGTGAGTCATCTCTCAGTCGCTCTTCGATAAATTTAATAATGAGCTAAGTTTTGGAGCAGAGCAGCGTAAGTTGTGTAACGTGTATCATTATTGTAAGTATAGTTAGTAAAATCATCTACGTCTGTACGTACAGCCGACCACCTCAAGCGAACAAAAGGTTCTTTTTAATTCCCAACCTCCAGTCCTAAGCGAACGTAAAATGTTTACTCTTTCAAAAGAGGGGACATTTCAACTTTATTTTTTGGACTCTTTTGTGCCTTAATTTTTACCGGAAAATCTCCGGAGACCGATCCGAGATTTGAAACACGGAAAGTTTAAAAGTTTTAGCAGTTGGTTAAAAAGACAGTTACAATGGGGTACTTCATAGCTGCTTTAATAATTTTATGGTTCTTTTACACACGAGCTTCGTGCTGAGCTGATAAACACGCGTTGTATTGTAATTTTATTCATCTCATGTGAATAGTAGATGAGGTGGTACTTTCTTTGTTGTACCAAATACTAATCTAATAAAATTGAAATATATACATTAACTACTATTTAAGTGAAAAATGTTTATTTATACGATATCTAATCATAAGTTTTTGTCTGTGTCTTCGAAATCTTGCATTGTTCATTCTATTTTAATAAAAATTGGTTGTCCGTAAAGTCGGTTTACGGACGATAATTTTACTTGATAAAGTCATAAGAAAACATTGATGAAAAATTGCATACTGAAGTGGAAGAGAGATAGATGCGTCACAAGCCGAACCCGGGCGGTCGTGCCTCTCTATGTGCACACTCGGCTCAGGCGGAACGTGACACTTTTTCGTGCAGCTGTCGTTCATCGATTTATAAGTCGTTCGAAATGGAAATGATTTAAAAGTACCAGTTATACCTATCCCTACCTCTTCTGCGCACATACTTAGCTACACACTTTCTGTCCCCACTGCGCGACAAATATTTCGTGGAAACATTAAAATTTATCACTACCGAGCGAGTTTACGCGAAAGCCGGGTGATAAAATAAAATGACAGTTGTTTAGGATAGGCCCGGGAATATTGTAGCTACACACTAGGTGGGAATTGAAAGGTATCGGGCGCGGGAGACCTGTTTTATTCATACCGGTAAATGGCTTTTGGATTGTCGTGAGTAAATACGACAGTATGACACGTGTGAATAGTTTATGTTCCAACGGAACAAGTAATTTTGGAGGTTGTAAATAAAGTAATTCGGGTCAGAAAGTGCAGTTTTTATGGTCTGGCGTGTCGGGGTTTTATCGCATTATTGCAATGTTGAAGTTATATAGGAGCCCTATATAGGAGCTCGAAATGAAAGCCAGTATTTTATTAGCACTTCTATGTGATAAAATTTGTCTTAATAATGTATTTTAATTTGCAGTAGCAGCACATTGTGATAAAAAGTATTAAAAAGTTATCCTAGTGATTTTTTGCATATAGATAGTTGGGGAACCGGGAAGTTACAATATACTATCTTAATATCAGAATACGAAGTATTTAAGAATAGGAAAACATCGTGAGAAAACCCGGAAATTATTCTGAGGCATGTGTAACAGACCCGGTCCGGCGATGGGCTCACCCACCACCTATCACGTTTAGGGGTCGAATATACTCGTAAAAAGTGGGTATTTCCAGAAATGGAATACCTCTGCCCACCTTCTCGGATATAAAAGGCGTCAGATTATTACTTTTTTTTTAAAGAATAGCTAATTTCACTGGAATGCTGACAGTCTATAGCAAAATCTAGTTCTACCTATCATATCATTTCTAATGATTAACAAATTAATGGGACGGCGGTAAAGCATGCAATTTATAAAGTTTCACAGATTTTGACGTTTCATCTACTTGCTAAGAAGCTAGTTTGTAAATAAACAATACATACGCCGGGATTTTGCTGTTGAGCATAACATAAAGGGGTATCCACACGGTTTATGTCCGCGGGACTGGCTGGCCAGCGCTATAAACTCACCCGGATTACTTTTATATCTCGTAACAAATAATAGCGCATAAAACTTGTGTGAAAAACACTAGTTACGGACCGTACAGATGAACGGCCAGGATGGGGTAGGGTCAAAAGAAAAAATGCAATAAGATTTAGGTTAGATCATCTTCTATGATCAATAGAATTATAGAATATTTTTTTTTAGCTTTGCATGAACATCTGAGCTGATTTTCACTAGTGGACTATTTATCTTGCTAGCTGAATATATAATTGGCTCTAAGCAATGATAGATTATGATAATATTTTAATTATCGTATATATACAATATATTTTCTGTCTAATTTTGATGAGTAATGTTTTATACAAATCTGGGAGTTCATACTATCTGTACGATGAACTTAATATTTCATTTGTATCATATATATGCAATAACCATAATTATCCGAAGGATATAGTAGGCGGGGAATAAGGAACGAGAGAGCTAAATAAAAATATAATTAATCTCTTAAATTTTTTTGCAGCTAGTACATGAGATTCCTCATTCGGGGTAAGCAATAGGGGCGAAGTAGTTCTTATAAAAATGTCAGGCAAGATTTAGGTACCCGGGTGCATTGGGATGCGTGAAACAACACTAATTTCTTTTGTTGTGTTTGTTTTACGTCTTTATTTATTTTTGTATATCTACCCACTGATAAAACCTATTCTGTATTATGCTTGATACTAATAGTTTTCATATAATTTTGGTAATGTTTAAATATTTACTACCAAACTTCTTTATCGTCTTACTAGCGGCTGCTCTGCATCGTTCCTGATCCTTTTTATTCCCGTTCCCGTAGAAATTTCGAAAAATTCCTTAGTGCTTACTTAAGTCACATATGGAACCTATCACGTTTAGGGGTCCAAAGAATATCTCGTGAAAAGTGGGTATATACAGAAATAGAATACCTCTGCCTATCCTGTCGGGGATTAAAGGCGTGATATTATTGAATTGATTGATTGATAGAAGGAACTTATTTGCAAAATTTTATGCTAGGCCTAGACCTAGCGGTTTTGGCTGTGCGTTGATCGTTGATCTCAATAAATAAATAAATCGATCAGTCAGCCAGTCATTTTCTTCTTGTAGGTACCTATATACAGATAGATATATTCAAATTAGTAATTAATTTGTAAACTATAATATTTCTAGAAAGTAAGTCGATAGTAGACTTCAGACTTATATTGAGAAAAAATATAATATCTGTTCTATTCTATGGTTTCCATGGAAAGTTACAAAGGCTTACATTTCATCAAAAATTTAAGAATTAATCGCAGATGGCGGACTTGAGGCGGTCGTATCGTTCATCGTAAAAACTTTGCTCGCAGTAAACTATGAAAATTAAATTACGCACAGATTGTCGGTACGGTACTTTGTCTCGAGTGTGATACTGCCTTTATTGTTAACGGCTACGAGATGAAGCAATATTACGGTTGCAAGTTAGGTACATACAGTAAATATTATTACATACTGGTAGTATTTGTAAAACTACTAGGTATATTTAAAAAAATAAAGTGATCAATCATTATAAAACATTTATTTTACCGAAAAATTCTAGATTCGCGATGAATGTTGAAATTCCGCGGCGACATTTTTGGTTAATACGCAACATCCACATATTCAGAGTTCCACAATAATCCTTCAAAAGTGCCCCTCTCGGCATGTCATCTGGAATATAATATATTGCGTCGGCCGGACCCGGGCCTTCCCTGAGGAACGCCTGTTAATTACCAAGTACAAGTCGCGCGACGTCGAGGGAAACCTTTTAATGTTGTTTATCTTATTTCATATTTTTCCGATTCGTTTCCATATAGAACCTTCCATCTCAGTATTAGAAATAGACTAACATAAGAGTAAATAACACTCTTACGCTGACTGACAGATAAAGCCGAAGTCGATGATTCTAGAATCTTGAAATCTCTAGAGTTCTAGAGCAAAACAAAACAAAACAAAAGTATTTTTGAAAATCTCATCTCGTCAATGAAAGTTGTAGGTGTAGTTCGCAAAAATGTTGACACACTATTTTTTCAAGAACTGAGAACATTGAAACCAAATGTTTGGAAGACCGTATCTACAAATAAATGGTATATAAGGCATTGTACGTTTTGTGGTTGAACTAAACTTGAAGAAAAGGTCAGTTTTTACCTATTCCCACGACAATAAAAACGACTGGCCGGAAAAATCTTGTGATTGCGTCGCTTTAACGTTCCAATTTTAATTTTCTTTTTTTGTGACTAGAAGATGGTGTGCCACATTTGAACTTGCAACTGCCGCAGGGGATATTTCACATCGTTCTGGTTCGAAAATTAAATTAAAATCCCCTCACATTTTTCCCGCCCTCCAAATTATTGCTGGCCGTAAGGACTTTCCTGTGTGCTCTTTATAATTTCATCGGGGTCACTGAGACCCGTCCATTATTTATTATGTTTCTCGTAATAAATGTGATTTTTTGAAATAAAAGTTAACATTTTCTTTCTGTTACGTTTTGTTTAGATTGAAAATTAGTAGGACCAAAAAGCATTTTAATAGCATAAAATTATTACATTATATTGTTTATACGTGCGAGTACAAGAAGCTAATGTACCTACACTCGGCGTAAAAAAAATCGCACCTTTGAAAAACCACTTTTAATCCCATTTAGAATCAATGATGATGGGACCATTAGGTATCATTTTATAGGTCTAATCATCAACATTCAGCAAATCGTACTTTGGTCTTGCTAGGTCATAAAAAAAGAAGTGATTGCAAAAGAAGAAGAAAAAGTTTGTTGACAAAGAATTAAAGTAAGACAAAAAAATGCTTAAAAATTACTTAAACTTTATTACTTAAACCTAGTTTTACCCCCCCCCCCCCCCCTTTTATACCTCTAAAAGGTAGCGCCACTAGCGGCCCTTTTATAAAGTAATTATGCATTATTTTTGTATAACGTCGTTATTTGGGTGAAATGTTTCTTTTGTGGCATAAATGATTGTTAATTTTAATGTCGTTAAATTATAGTTTAAAATGATACTTAATAGTCCTTTCACCATAGATTCTAAATGTGATTAAAAGTGGTTTTACAAATCACGCAAAAATGTAGGTTAAAGAATACGTTCACCAGGTACGTCAAGTTTTTATTCAATTCCTTCTAAGTACTATCAAATTAATGGTGGATGGTGGTCCTTAATTTTTTTATATATTTTTTATTATCTTCGCCAGCATTTTACCTAAAGGACCACAGAGTGATACAGGTTTGTGCATTGTACATCTATTGCTAAAAATAGGTGTAACTTAGGTGTCGTCTTCTAGAGCGTGCTCTTGCCAGTGCGTAGTCTCCATTCAAAAACCTACACTCTTCATCCCTTAATCGGGCAAGGAGAAAATAGTTCTCACCTTAAATTGAAGTCTATGTAATTATAATAATAGAATCCAAAACCAATGAAAAATGTTACATGCTCTTGCCTGATTAAGCTGTGCTGTGCCCACTGTCTCTAGCTTCAAATGCCCTAAACAACATAGCACAGAGGAACTTGTTTCTTTTTGTACATTTTGGATTACGTCTTGACAATGACAAAACTTTTGACTCCACCATTATCTTAAGGATATTTATTTTTCGTTACATAAAAGAAGGTAGTCAGTGTTTACGGAGCCATAACCGAAAAGGTAAGAAACAGAGGCCACCAGGGGGCAGCTCCGAGGCACTTGTCAAAGCTCGTAATATTTTATTAGATAACCAAATAAACCGGCGAGTTTGCATTTTTGCCTCAAGATGCCTCGGATATCTAACTTCATTTAACATATTTTATGAAGAGAGATATGAACACTTTAAGTTTTTTTATAAACATGATTCTTCAAATACATGATGCCTATTTTTAATTACAGGGTAATATTTTACTTGTGCTACGATTGTACAAAGCTATTCAAAATTATGATGATTTATTTTTTGCTAAGAAATCCATAGCGAGGAACAATGAGCGATAGAATGTATTAAGTTGGTAATAGAAGTATGACTTTACAAATAAGCCATCAAAGTCGGCAACTAAAGTAACTACACTCAGAAAAGTCAAGAATTTAAGAAATATAAAGGTGTCGATGTCGGTACGCTACGTGCGACGACGACGGTGTCGCAAATTGCATGTAGTGAGCGAACGAAGGTAAATTACGTAGTAAATTACGATCATTGAGTAGGTTCATAAGACCATCATAATTTCATACCAAAATCTGAGCCATAAAGATGGGACTCCGCTTAACCATATAATATACTTAATACATTACTCGGCGCGCACACACCTATTAATATTCATAATACAATTTAACGCAGCGAGGTTAATTTCACCTAAATATGTAAATTATCATGAGCCGACCACCGTTAATTCAAGAGATGTCAGTTTGTAAATATTTCCTTTACACTCGCGCTCGTAAATTCGAATTAGGGTGCGAAAGGGAGAGGTATAGCATGTGTATTATGAATAAGGTGGCAGGGAAAATTTTAACGGCGCCTATGAGGGTTGTGAATGCTGGAATAACTTTCAAATATTGTCGCTAGGTGGACGGAAAGTTTGGATCCTGAGGGAGGTTGTTTGGCGGGTCGCGCGTCTCGCTGTTTATAAATGAAACGCATATCATTTTAAAGCATCCTGTGTAAGCCACCCCTACCAGTAGGGCTACCACTGAGATGTTATGTGAGCGCTGCATAATTTTGGTATTAACTGTCGAGATATATCATGAAGAAACTTTGTATGAAATGATTTGATTTAAGTTTATATTTTTTAATTAAATTTTCAAAATGTTTTTTTTTTATGAAATAAATACATATTAAAAATACCTATACTCGACGACAGGTGGCCCAAAGCCGGACCGGGATGCTGTTACTTACACCTCAGAACCAATTCTGGAGCCTGCGCAATGCGCATATACTCGCAATGTTTTCCTTCACCGTTAATAGTGATAAATGTGAACGTAAATGCATGACCTCACTAGGACACAAACCTTACACATGAGAAGCTAGCTCACATCTATAATCTTTATCATTCTTTAAAATCACTGTTGAAATATTTGCGGCGTTGTCAGCGCCGATCCTGTTTATTCATGAGGGACTTTCTAAAAATCTCTTCTCAGTGATCACTTATGGTATCTAAGTAAGCTTTGTGCAAAGTTTCATACTTCTAGATTTTCGGAATGGCGTTGAGCAGTCAGCCAATCCAGTCAGTTTTATAAAAAGAATAGAAATGGAAGATAGACTATAATCTGTTTCACAAACGATCATCACCAATACATGTAACGACAACACTGCGGTATTTGAACTAGTAGTGCTTGTTGCTCCAGTCATGGTAGGACAATTCTTGAGTCGGTTTGATATTTTCACTACGAATGTATTAGTGATTTTAGCTCTGTTTACTTAATAATAGGTCGTAGGACAAAATTATTTAGTGTCACAATACTGGGCAGAGCGTGTAGGTACTATGGGAACTAATTAAATGATAAACATACTTGAGATACAAAACCAACATGTTCAAGCACACGTTGGCCCCGGCGGGAATCAAACCCGGAACGCAGGTTCACTAGCAACTGAGCCAACAAGCCTGTCTAACCTATGTTCAAGAAATGAAGAATGTCTGTCTCAGATATTATAATAAAGCTGGGCACCCTGTACGGATAAGTGTAATGTTGTGTCGGACCGACAAAGTTGGGATTATTATTATAATTTACAGAACACCAAACGTGTCCACGAGTTTCGGACAACTTCTGTGTGTACCCGCCTTAATTAGAGATGGGAACACATTAGCGGAAGGTCAAACACCCGTCCTTAATGTATAGTATGATATGACTAAAGTTACAGACAAGTACTTCTCTAATGAAGTGTGAAGTTCTGGGCACGTTTTTAGTTCTTCGCTAATGTAAAGGGCTCAGTCTAAAGCTTCAATGTTGGAATGAAAAACGAAATGCCAACTTCTAGGTGCCTTTATCATCACTCTTCTTCAGTTATTACGAGATGGGATTGGTATTACAAATAACCTTTAGGAACAGATTAAAAAGGTATTCTATATAGAATGAACTTGTTGACACAGACTGAGAAAATGTACACAATTATTTATTTTAGCCTGTAGTAAAAAAATATCTTACTTAAAAAAGATACCCCATCCATCAGAGTAATGTAATTAAAAAATCTCAGTTACCTATCCAGAAACAAAGCTGAACGTATTTAATTCAGCAAATTGCGAATCGTGGGTCCATAAAACATAATTAAAAACTCAATTTTGCAAAAAAAAAGCGCGTGCAAAAAACCCGCGCGGAAAAAAGGCGCGAGAAATCCGCGTCATCAATTCGAGGAATTATTTCATTTGCGTATTAAAATTCTCGTTTTGTCGGTCCGTGAATTATTTCCCGTCGTGTTAATTACTCACGCCCCGGTTACTGTACCCCTGCGATTTAGATGCCATAGAATTTAGGAGATAGGCAGAGAAGGCAGTCCTTGACGATCATTTATAATATATCTATAAAAAAAACTGTCTCGTGACAGTGTCACAGACAATGCGAAACCTAAACATGGTCTAAGCCGGTGGACCTCGAGTTTGGAGTTTGGTGGAAATATACCAAGTGGAAAATCAAACCAGAAAAGTGGGATTTTTGCGAAATCGTTGTACATATCTACCTCAATTCTACGAACGAAATCGTAGGTGAAAACCTAGTGTGTGCAAGTGCTGAGTTTTTTCTTATTGGTAAGTAGATAAATATGCATAATGCACCACTCAGAGCAGAGGCCATGTAAATTGAGTGAAAAATAAATCAACTTATGCCAACTTCAGGTATTGTTTAACGACTTCCAAAATAACATTTTCTATGTTTTGTTCATTAGGTAGGTACTAGCAGAGCTTGGCGGTTTCAACCGCGTAGTTCCCGTTCCCGTGGAAATACGGGTATAAAATATAGCCTATGTGTTATTCTGATGTATAAGCTATATAACTGTAAAGTTTCATTAAACTCCGTTCATTAGTTTTTGCTTGAAAGAGGAACAAACACCCATACATAGAAACTTTCGCGTTTATAATATTAGTAAGATAGCTGGAGCTTGCTTAACTTTGCAATTTTGAAGACTATTGAATTGGCTTTTTTTTAGAAAATACTTATAGAGAATTAGAGTTGCGCGTAGGTACATAATTATTGTTTTTACTATCATAAAAAATGCACACTCCATCGGCCTCGCGCTCTATTGTAATAAGCTCATGCGCCGGCTACGCTTCGACCGTTTCGTAGCATTTTGCTACGCGCTTAGAGCTACACTTGCAAGCTGTTTTGAGCATCACAACTTTTTATTTTATGTCAGTTGTTAGAGTGAGTAGGTAGGTAAATTTTAGTTTTATACTAAGTAGAAGTATAAATAGTATAGGTATGTTCGTCTATGCTACTAGCGGAAACGCAAACCGTATAAAATTCTTCGTATCCTTCTCCGAGCTCACAAATTTCATTTTACTTTAAAATCAAGCCATAATTCATTGTTATGAACTGAATATAAGTAATTTAATTTTTTAAATAAGTAGTTACATATATGCACTAGTACATTGAGTATTAAAACACCAAAAACAAGATTTAAAACATTCCCTAATTTTTGTGCAATCGCTTAAAAACTTCAAGATCCGCTAAACCGTTTACACTATAGACTGCGTCAACGAAATACATGCGTAATATACTTACATAAATACATCCATCCTCAAAACATTTAAGTTCGTTCTAGTGCGTTCATGTAAATAACGGTATTCCCATAAACAAGTATCTAATATCTAGTCTAATATCAAGTACATTAAACATTTGGCTGTCAATCTAGCTGCAAATAACCGTGACCGGTGCAGCCACTGGAACATTGGATTGACATTAGACACTATTGTTTATTTAGACTGATATTATCGAGAGTCCATAGTTTCAGTCTATCTGAAATACACAGCTATTTAAACATTTGAGACGTTCTTAATGGTATATTACACAACTAGGGAAGTAAAATAGGAAATACCTCAGATCACATGTAATTGTCTACCGAGGCGAACCGAGGTCTAATCATGTGATCTGAGGCTTTCTTATTTACTTTCCGAGGTGTGTATACTTTTTTCTTACCGACGGAGGCGGAAAGCGGCAACTTTGTGTAGCGCAGCGGACCGAAATTTGCCGTTTTTCGCCGGGAGAGATGAAATAGCATATTTTAAAAGCTCACAAAAATATTTCTTCATACTAAACAATACCCTAGTACCAAGATAACGCGAGGTGTAAGGAGGTATAAATGTGTGAATTAGCAGCGCGTGCCCGCGACCCGTGAATAAGCGATACGTGACGTCCCTGTCTAATGCTTGGATTGTGACTCACATGTTCTTGGGATATACAACTGATATTTTAGTAAATTTTTATGTTTTTACTTAAACCTATAGAAGTTGCATATCAAAATACAGCATTTTTATAAAAAAAAAGTTGTAGTACTACTTAACTTTATAGGGCGTATACCCTCTTTTTCTCTCCTCTCCTCTCTTTCGTCGACAGTACTATTTGAATAATATTAATTACAATAGAAGTCTTCCAAATAGTTTGGATGATCAGTTACTATTTTCGTATTATTCACCGATTATTGTTAAAAGTTTAGAGTTCTAGGTAGTTTATCATTAACACATCGACGTTTTACTTGACAGCTGTTATCAGATGAGTTGCAAAAACTAGCAAACAACACATTATATTTTGACAAATTAACCTCAAATTAGCACACACGTAAACCCGGTATAAGTCATGTTAACATGAACAATGATCAGGTTAACGGAAATTACGCACTACCGTATGTCCAATTAAAGCCGTCAAGCTGATCGGTGGCGCGTGACGCGATTAGGCGCGCACGTGACTGCTACGCGGACACCGAAAGCCTTTGAACTTATATACGCATTTCGGTGGACAGGCTGAAATAGAAAAATATCACTTAAAGCTGATTTTTCAATAGTCAGTTAAAAGTTATCTGAAGAATAAACATCACCTGTCACTTTTCCTTTCTATTGTGTCAGAGAGTGACAACATCAATATATTCTACAAATGAAGTTTATCTGACGATTGAAAAATCTGCCTTCACTTAAATAAATAAAATCCGTATTATTGTTTTACTAGCTCTCACACAATTTATTTACTATTCTAGCTTTCCACTGGTAAAAGAATTTTTCAAAATTGGTCCATTGTTTTTGAGCTTATTCGTTACAAACCTACATAAATAGAAATGTTATTAGTGTATATGTAAAGAATTATTTATTTGTTTTATAGGTGAAACACGAACATATGCACAAACTGACAGACGAAAACTCTAAAAATGTCTTTTTTAGCTTAATTGCTGTGGTAAAATCGGCTATAAAGTTTTCTTAAATAGCACCATAGTGTGTATATACAGTTACGATTTTATTATTTGCATATTTGTAAGATTATCCGATTGCACCAGATGGTTGTCGGTTGTAAGTATGTAAGTTCGTAGCCTAAACGGTTTAACAGATTTAGATTTAGAAGTGTGAAATGATAAATTCGTCTTCGTCTCGGGAATACCATGGGTTATATTTTTATTCATGTGTACCATCAAGACGGTAATATTGTCAATATTTTGCTGTCTACCTAATGTACTTGTATTATTGAACATTATCATCCTTTTTTCACTGTCATAGTTCGTAAATTAAGCATTATACTTACAAATACAAGTTCAATAGCTGTAAAAATGTTCACTTAAAAATACACAAACAAAACAAAACAGAAGGCCGTGTTAAGGTGTATTAACACAAACCAGAAATTGCAACGATCTTCTAATCCCCATATTCGGCACATTGGTTTACAATACGGGCAGCGTACGGGATGCTGCGGTGTCTGGGCCAATTCCCAGCCGTCGTAACGTCTAATTTCCGTCGACTTACACACATCAGCGTTTCCGATATCGTGTTGTACCCCCTTTAGGTACAGAGTAGTTTTAGTGCAGATACTTCAATATAATAAATAAAATGTAATGATTATAATAACGCTCATAGACAAACAGATAAACAGATATTTATCATTTGTATATAATAAAGATTTGTTACTTACTTACTCAGCAAGCACATATTTAACACGCATCTTCTATATTTTCTAGTTTCCTTTTATATTATAGGTAGTAGTGCAACGTCGTGTAACGTACTCGTAATAATCACTTTCCATAGCCAAAGTAAATATGGTCTCATTCATTTAATGAATGACGAGGTCCCACAGTTTTGTGGGACAATGTATTTACTGCCGTCCACTAGCTATAATGCCGTTAACTGACAATCGACCAATTTCAAACTATAAATGCCACCCGAATAAGAAAAAAATGCTCTATCTAACCATCTTACCAGTTTTTTTATATCTTCTTTAGTTTCGGAGATAAGAAAAATAAGAATGCCGTTAACTGCTCCGTTTTTTCAATATTACATAGCTAAATTGCAGTTACCTTCAATTTCTTAGCTAAAATGTGGTTAAAGGTTATTAATTTTTAAAAGTACTGAAAACCTATCACAATTTACATAACTTAATTGCCGTTATTTAGATTTCCTATATAATAAAGCCGTTAAAGTACTTTAACGACAATATTGTTATGCTGTTCTTTGCAAAGCGTCAATATAACCTCTCAGGACTATAACGCCGTTAAGTAAAATATCTAGACAATAACGCGGTTAAAGTCCGATAACGGCATTATAGCGTTGTAATTCAGGATTTTATTGATTAAAGTTTCAAGTATGAGTTAACTATTAGCACTATCCAAATGTAATAAGCTACTCCAGAAGTACACGTTTACAAGGCTTAAATGCGGCTAACCCGCATTACATAACTATAATGCGGTTATGTGCAAAAGGTTCAAGGACAAATTCGCGAACGTTTGGTAGGCGCAAGCGTTGGTTGGATCAGCGTTGCCAGATATTATAGATTTCTCGGTATCCATACAGATTTTCAGCATGTCATACCGATATAAAAATTGGGGCAAATTGTATACAGATTTTGAGAACCTTACAGATTTTTCATACAGATTTCCTTAAAATGGTAATTTTTTGGACCGAAACGATAACACCGATCAATCTTGGCGGCTAACGGGTACGATTGGGGGACAGAGCTATAGGTTAGAAGAGTTACGATGTAGTTGCATCTTTCTCTCACCTATAGCTCTGTCCCGCAATCGTGCCCGACAGATTCGCCGTTGTGACGGGGAATTCCCTAATTGTATATTCCATTTACTAGTTCATTTTCTCATTCATTTTGTTCGTTCATTGTTCATTTGTTTCGTTCGATTCGATTTGATATCAAGCTGCCTGTTTGTTAATTTTTATAAAGATAAAGTGAGTGTGATTTATAAATAAGCAACAAAAAATGGCTGATTCGGCAAAAAAGCCTCGAATATTGCAGCGATTTAATCGGCAATGGATGGAAGAACCGGGATTCTGTTCTTGTCTTTAACCCAGTCAGAAAGGTGATACGTTTGCGTTTTGCAAGTACTGTATAACTGATTTAGCAATAGGATGTGGTGGCAAAAACGATATATTCCGACACATGAAAACTACGAAACATATAAATTCGATTCCTACTTCTAGTGCAAAGCAAACGATAATAACGAAATTCGTACAAAAAGATTCTACGAAGAGGGCTGATATATCCTTTTAGCTTCTTTCGTGGCAGAGCATAATTTGTCAATGAACATTATGGAACATTTGCCACTGTTGATACAGAAAATTTGTCCAGACTCAGAAATAGCCAAGGGAATTAACTGTGGCTGAACAAAAACGACAAAAATACTGACATCAGTAACAGGAGCGACCGACGAAGATAATATTTTAAGACACATCCGAAAAAATAAGTTTTCCTTACTTGTGCATTAAAGTACTGACCAAGGGTGTACTAAACACTTATGCCTTGTTGCTTACAAAGTAATTGATGCATTTCTTTGTTTAGTGCCAATTCAAGATGGGACTGCAGAAGCACTCTACCAACATATTGTGAAATTTTTCTCAGACAATTCTGTTCCGTACAAAGAGAAGATGGTTGGATTTGCTGCTGACGGTGCTAGCACTATGATGGGACAACACAATTCACTAGCATCGAGGTTTCTTGCAGACATACCGAATTTATTTGTGATGAAATGTATCTGCCACACTTTCCATCTCTGTGCGTCATAATATGCACGCGCTAAACTGGCACGTGAACCAGAAGGCTTAGTAAGAGATATTTACAATTATTTTAACAACAGTCCAAAGCGAGCTAGCATTCTCAAAGAATTTTAGGAATTCCTGAACTTGAAACCCCACAAGATTCTGCACCCGTGCCAGACCAGGTGGCTTTCGCTGCGTCCAGCTGTGTGACCAGACCCCTGGAGCAATACGAGGCGCTTAAACTATACTTCACCGAACACAGTTTCACAGATCGCTTGCAGACATCTGATAACATTCTAAACATGCTAAAAAATCCGTACAACAAAATGTACTAGGAGTTTCTAGAATATGCATTAGAAATCTTGAATAGACTGATGCAGTCCACTTTGATAATCCAAGACGGTATCAAATATACTTGGGTACAAAGGTAGCAACCAGCATAGCGAACCTTGAACCAGAACATATTAAAAATTTTCGACTCCGTTGGCTCGAATTTTTTATTGAAGGTGCCAGACAAATCAGGAACCGATACAATTTTAATAACAAAATAATAGAAGACATGGAATTTCTAAATCCAGATATTATAAAATCCCGCAAGATTCAATCCTTAGTAAATATCAACCTTCACTTTCCCAATTTAATTGAAACCAAAGATATTCAAGATCTTTATATAGAGTGGAGACATTTAAGAAATAATTCAGCGCTCCACCCAGAAGGAGCTAACGAAGACATGGAAAGGTATTGGAACAAAATTCTTCACGAAAGAAAACCCAGCGACGACGGGACAGCTTTGTATCCGCTATTGTCAGTACTTGTATCTGCACTTCTGTGCCTCCCGCATTCCAGTGCAGCTGTTAAGAGAATTTTTTCTTCCATAAACCTGATAAAAAGGAAACCAGCACAATAGAAGGCTTGTTGCATACAAAGCAGTTACTAAACAATAAACCGTGCTATGACCTAAATCTCGACATGAAAAGCATAAGGTCGGATGTCGAAAAAGTCAGGTTTTCAGGAGAGCAAAAACAAAATTGAGAAACAATTTTGTGAATATTTTATATAATATAAGGAAATTAAACAGTTTTTTGATACGTATTTATTGTAAACATATTCACCTTTAGTTTTATGATAACTGGACTTATCTAAAACTGCAATAAAGTGGTAAATTATTACTTTTTTTATATTTTCGCTGACACCCGACCTTATGCCTGAAATAATATAGTTCATCATAGACTCTACGTACAATATGTTAAAATACGACTTTATGCTGACAATTTGTGTGACAAACCCATTGGTCAAGTCAGTACTAAACTGTAATTTTATATTTAAATGCAGCATTATGGCTTAAAATTCTCAACCATGATAAACGTCTCATGTCAACATAATCTTGGTCACTACAAACAATTATCTCAGGTATAAGGTTGGAAGTACTTGGAAGTGCTGATAAAAACCGTTAAAGCCTTTCCTAATTTGTTGGCACACTTACTCTTGTTAGTCTATTATCTTTAAAACAACTGAACTGATTGTTATGAAGCTTACACTGTTCCCAGCTGGAGTCAGAATACTAATTTATGATTATGTATACATACATAAAATTACCTATATTTTGTAAAATTGTGTACATTTGCTTGGAAGTCCTAGACTAACATAATGAATAGAATCGTTAACCTCCCTTTTGGAAATTGCTTAAAAACATTTTTATTATGTACTTCTATTTACAATGTGCGATGCACAGCAAGCTGGTACTTATAATACGGACAGTTGTAGCTGTCAGCTATCATCCTCAGTATGCTGTTTTTCGATGACCGTAAGCGACACTGAAAGAAAGCTATGCGTGAACTTATAATCGCGTAGAAGTCAGGAACCCTCATCCGCCGCAAACATGCTTTAGATGGTGGAATGTTTTACTTTGGACTTAAGTGACATTTACAATGTCTGCAAGTGATTAAACAATTTCTTTGCTTAAGTTCATTGGGAAAATAAGGGGCTGTGGTTGTGTTTATAGTCCAATTAGAAATCTGATGCAGATACCAACGCTTGGTGCAAATTTCACATATTTTATCACAAACTGTGTTATCCCCTGTAAGAAACCTGTGAGACTTGCGTTATGTAATCGTCTAGATTCCCCATTACGCTGCCGCATTTGCTGTAAGCGAGCTACTCAATCTTATTCAGATTGTGAAGCTGGGTATTCGGCATAATTCTGACTCATTTGTTGTAAGCAAGCTGCTCTGTCTTTTTCGGATTGCGAGGCCCGATATTCGGCTAAAGCTCGTGAGGTTTGCTATAAGCGGACGGCTCTTTCTTCTTCAGATTCTGAGAAGCTCGGTATTTGGCATTATGCTGACGCATTTGTTGTAAACGACCTTCTCTGTTTTTTTTTCCAATTGTGAAGCTCTATAATTTCTCATAATAGTCTCTCCTGTTCCTCTTTGGCTCTTCTAAATCTACGCTATATAATTTTATTTTTTGGTCTTTTAACGTCCGTCTTTTGTTATCCAATGTTTTTTTCTTTATCCTTTTGTTTCATTTAATATTTTTTATCCCACGAGAAATGGACAAATAAACCGTCAACCCTCCTAGAGGGCCGATAGAAGGGTAAAGTTCTTAAAAAACAGGGTGTGCGCGGTTCTTGAGGTTGACGCTAGCGACACGACATTTTTAACCAACCTTTGCCATTCATCCATCGGCACGTTTCTTAACTATATATCGGATTGGGTGAAAGTTCATTTTTTTAAATGAAACTCAAGTGATCCTCAAGATAAGAACTTACACCGTTCAGCATACATGAGTGTAACGACTCGTTAAGTTTGACGGGACGAAGCAATCTGACATGCTGTATTGTAAGTCCAACTTCAATTCTATGCTATTTCCTAGCCTTGAAAGTTTACTATTGTATATACATAGGAGCAACGCAAGAACCTGTATGATTAGAGGTGATAATATACAATTCCCTAAGCGGGGGCGGATTCTTCGTTGCTGTCAAAAGCTCAAGTTCCATCTATTGACTTAGCATAGCTGCACGTTACTTCCCACATGTACACGAATATTTTGCGCAAGTATGTAAAGCTGCGCGAGCATGATTTTCCTAGTAAGGATTACGGGTCTGACTGTTTAAAATATTGAATTGTCATCGATCCTTGATAATTATCCAAATTTTGAGTTAATCCAATGTTTGAAGGGGGTCAAAATAATTTTCAAAGTTTTCGTTACATACTAACATACATACGTATGAAGATAATAAAAGTGTGTGAAGCAGTTTTGTTTATGATGAGTAGGTATTCAAAATCAAATTACCGGCCTGGCACGTGCCATCTACATTTACTATCTTACTTTAACACGCGTGACCTTTAATATGAATGCACAAGACAAGATAAACCATGAATTTGCCTCCCCACTTGCTCCCACTGGTGCTTACTAGAGACGAAAAAATCCGAAGATATCCGACCTATCTTTAGTACCGACCGAGACGCGCCTTGAAAAATTTAAAAAAGTTGGTAACATAATGGTTTAAAATGACATATGCCTAAGATTTTTTACGTAATAATAGTATATTACAGCTAGATTGTCATATGATTACATTCGTCTTTATGCTATAATAGTTAAAAACAATATTTTACTGGCATAATGGCGTAAGTTATGTTTAATACATTAATTTCGTTGCAAGGTTTAGTGGCATAAGTGCGTATCTGTTGATACACCCAACGCGAAAGTTCATGAAGAAACAGAATACTTTAAATGCATAAGGGTGTATGTTTGTTTACGTCTCCAAAATAAATTAATAATTTATGGAATAAAGGTATCAATACAAATAAACCTCTATGCTTCCTAATTTTTTCGGAAAGTAGTCAGATCCGACTTTATGTATGTATTTATCTCTGCAATGAAGAAGGATAGAAATACAAGAGTGAGTTTGCCAGAAAGAGCACAAAAAGTTTAGTATGAATATGTTAAAAAGTGGTTTTGGTCGTATATGCAGATCCAGCCTAATGCTTTTCAGGTCCAGAAATATTGATTCTAATATTATATCTAAAATTAATAAAGACATGTATAAGTAGTCATACCTTTTATTTATTTATTTAATTTTCTTTATTTCATAACATAAATACTTACGATTTCCTTTATTTCCTGAATTATCAACTAACAAATGCATACCTTAAATGCCGTTATGGTGAAATGTTTTCTGTTTAGCTGCATTTTAGTTTAGTAATAATCACAAATAAATGTTGCATTACAAAATCTTTTTCGTTTATGTACTAATGTTTGGCTTAAATGCCGGTAAGTGACATTAGCTGCATTATAGTCAAGTAATGTTCGGCCTGAAAAATTGAGTTTTACCTAGGTAAAACGCCGCTATATTAAGTAACGGCATTTAAGTTCAGTAAAATTATTAGTGAAAAACTTTATTTACCAACGCATCAAAGTTGTTTAAAATCCAACACTTAAATGCCGTTAAGGTACTCCTAGCGGCATTATAGTTCAGGTTTTTTAGAAGATTTTTGTAAGTAATACTAAGTTATAATGCAAAAAATATAATATTTTAAAATTTATAATACATAGCGTGCTGAGAGTTTGAATATATTAAAGCTCTTATAAATACCTATCTAATGATATATTGAGGTTATAATTTTCTCTTTTAAATTTGAAACAGCATACATTTTTCAATTCCCGCTCTTTAAACCCGTTTTTCTCGAAATGTTGTTTTGGTACTTAACGGCATTATAGCTAGTGGACGGCAGTTTAGCGTTAAGTACTTTGTGTGTGCTTATTAATAAAAAAAAAAAGGTGTCAATAAGGACTATCCAGCGCTGGATGATCACCACAAGACCTTGTGCTGAATGTAATTTTGAGAGTGAGTGTTAATATGTATTTTAAGTATGTTTATAATTTGTCAAGTATGATTTCGTATAATTAAATAACTGAGTTTGAATATAAAAACACTTTGTTTCCTACTTTTCCTGTCTTTCACATTACTCTGTGCATCTCCTTTTTCCATTTACACGGCACCGCACAAATATTGCAAACTAAACGGAGGCAGCACTATTTACAATTTGGCTGCGGCGCGGGTTATGTCCATCAGGCGAGGCCGTTACGTGGCCGGTTTATATTGCCTTGCCTTTTATTGCACTGCCTCACGAATTGGCCTTATAGCTGTTAATGCCTCCGAATTCGAAATTTTGAATTTGATTTTGTACGCATAGACATACGTATATTTTAAGTGCGATAATGAGGTTAAGAATATGTATACAGAACATCATATCACCCTCTTCTGTCTCTTTACTAGTTTTTTCTGTGACAGCCCTGACTCTGCTACAGCCTAGGGTGCTACAGAGCTTTTTCACTATATTTATTTAGGTTTTAAAAATAAATAATAATAAATAATCTCACGCCTTTTATCCACAAGGGGTTTTTTATTTATTCATTTATTCATAATCAATTTCACATTGTATTCGAACTTCAATCTTAAAACAAAAACAATTTAATAAAATTAACTAATAATTATAAATTATATACGTCGACAAGTAAAAATAATGGAATGCCTTCAATAATAAAAAAAAAAACATTATGCAATTTTGAAAAGTTAGGCGGAGGTGTTAAATTTCTGGAATAATCCACTTTTTATCAGTTAGTATATTCTTTAGATGGAGATGTCTTCGAATTATTTTTAAGTCACGGAATTCGGGCAATAGTTCTTATTGCTCTCTTTTGTAGGATGAAAGCCTTAACCAAATTATATTTATAACTATTTCCCCAGTGCTTAATACTGTAACGCAACCTTGATTCAATTATTGCAAAATAAACGGATTTCAATTGTTCTAACGTTAGTATATCCCTCAGGCTTCTCAATGCATAACATGCAGAGCTGATTGATCCATCCAGCTTACTTAATTCTGGCTTCCAGTTTAGTAATGAATCTATATGGATTCCTAAAAACGTAACTTCATTTAATATCTCTATCTTCTGATTATTTAAAAATAGCGTAAGGTAATCTTGACGTCCAGCAGTTGATTTAAAAAGAACTGCGTTAGTTTTTTGCGCATTTAGCAGTAGGTCATTTGCCTGACACCAAGCGTCAAAAGCAGATAATGTCGCATTAGCCCTGCAATTTAGCTCTTGTAGGTTATGACCTGATACAATCGCACTTGAGTCATCGGCGAACAGTACTACTTTGGTGTCAGGTACCCTGGAAACAACGCAGTTAACCAAGTCATTTACAAATATTATAAGTTTAGTTTTCTATTTTTGAGATAGGATTCTATCAGAGCCAAAACCCCATCCCTGACGCCATAGTGTTCAAGTTTGTTTAGTAAAATCTTGTGATTTACCATGTCGAACGCCGAACTTAAATCTAAAAATAAGCCAACAACTTTTAATTTTTTATTTAAATTTATTACGATGTCATTTATTAAGGCATCAATAGCATCTGCAGTACCTATTCTTTTTTGATAGCCGAATTGTCTTGTGTTTAAAACATTGTTTTTTTCCAAATGAGCAAGTAATCTAGATTTGATGAGTTTTTCAAAAATCTTTGATAATATTGGCAACATAGAAATTGGCCTATAATTTTTGGGATTTAACTTACATTTCTTCTTATGAATGGGTACTATTTTTGCTATCTTTAGCTGGTCCGGAAACGTACATTTCTCTATACATTTGTTATAAAACAAAGCCAGACCGTGATCTAATAGGTCAATGTTATTTTTTATTATTGCAATAGGCATCTCATCATACCCATATGAACGTTTTGTTTCCATATTTCTTACCACAGACGAAACTTCCTGAGCAGATACAGCCTTGAAGTCCATGTTTTTCTGGATTCTTTTAGTATTTTCCCGTAATAAATTTAATGCCTTATCTCTACTTCCAGAGGAACACAAAAGATTGTTGTCGAACTGCTCAGAAAAAATCATAGCTATTTCAGCAGGGTCACACACAATCTTACCATTCAGCTTTAACATTATATTTTTAAGTTCGTTTGTGTTCTTTCCTTTCTCTTTGTTTACGACTTTCCAAACCCCTTTTGCCGTGTACCTTTCTTTACTAATTTTAACTTGTACTGCTAAAAGCTTAGCTGCTCTGAGTACTCTCCTATAAATACTCAAGAATTTCTTCTTATAGTTAATTAAACTAATGTCATTGTGGGTAGAGTCCACGTTACACATAATTCGTTTCATCATACTGGACACCTTGATACCCTTCGTTATCCACTTTACCTCGCCTATTGTATTTTTATTAACTTTTATCTTTCTTTTTCTAAAGCTATTTTTAAAAGAACCAGTGATATTTTTCAGAAATCCATTTATTCCAAGATTTTCCCAGTTAATGTCCTTAATTTTTGTTCTAAACTCTTTATTATTTTTATTATTGAAAATCCTCCGTTCAACGAAAATGACCTCTTCTTTCCATTTATCTCGCCGTATACCTTCTATGGTTAGACTTGCCATTACAGCCGCATGTCCATCCGCAATGCCATTGTGATCAACCACAGCATTTCCAACAGACTCCGTGTGAATATTTGTCAATATATTGTCAATACAAGAATGAGAGTTATTTCTAATAAAAGTACAAGTTTGTATAAGTGGTCTAAAGTTGTAACATTTTAAAAGGTTGATGAATTCGTTTTTCTTACAATCGTCATTAAGTATATTTACATTGAAATCGCCCATTATTACAACTTTCTTGTCAAAAAATTTTTGAAGTAATAGTTCTAATTTCTCTAAGAACAATTCATATTTTTTACCATTTTGATAACAACAGAAAATGTTTATATTACTAATTAGATCCTTAATTCCACATAGCTCAAAACTCTGAGCTGCAGCAAATTTGACACAATCTATTTTTGTATACTGTCTACCATTGAGCCCAAGAATTAAAGTGCCTCCTCTGAGCTTTTTATCTCTGGCATAAAATGTAATTATATTATAATTTGTTAGTCTAAAAAAAGGAATGGAGTCGCTTTTGAGAAAATGCTCGCTAATACATATATAATCTTGTATATTTAGTAAAGATTCAAAGTATAATTCTAGTTGATCCTTTTTATTGTTAATTCCACAGACATTTTGATGAAGAATATTCATATGCACGGAACCCGAACTACATTTAGGATCGCCCTTTGAAACATCATATGAGGGCACAACATTTATACTATGATCAGTGGAATCATTACTCAGATTGAGACTTGTCGATAAAGAACTCAGAATTATATTTCTATCTACGAAAAAAAGTGCGCTCTTTATGTACTATCTCAGATTGCCTATGTACAATAGCTCTCCAAATTGACCTACAAGTTTCCAACTTATGAATTCTATATAAATTGAAATGACAAAAGACTTCAAAACTGCTTGGTTTCAAATCATCGCTCTTTGTCATGTTGTGGTAAACACTAATTTCATTAATTAAATTCTCACTTACAAAAACATTCGTATATCTTAACAATTTAGCAAAATCAATTGAATGAATCAGGGCAGATTTGTGCTGACTATTTTTTGCTAGTATAATAATGTAGTCTTTCTGGGTGAAATCACTACAGTAGTCAGTACAACTCTTCAATATTTCTTCTACACTAGCATATGGTTTTAGGAAAGCCGATACTCTATAGCGATC
The DNA here is from genome assembly GCA_963855545.1 of Ethmia dodecea. Lineage (NCBI taxonomy): Eukaryota > Metazoa > Arthropoda > Insecta > Lepidoptera > Depressariidae > Ethmia > Ethmia dodecea. The sequence continues at coordinate 5,714,717 of OY979448.1, forward strand.
CCCCAGCAGCCGTTGTAGTATTTTTCTCAGGTCTCTACCATTCTCATCTGCGCAAATCACAACACGATCATAGCATTTTTCTTCGGTAAATGCCTTATTCCGGTTACTATTACGACTGACGCTATGCAATGCTGGTCGATGGGTTTCTTGTTTATTGCCTTTACGACCGAAACTTTCAGTTATATGATCTGAAGTGCGAGTATCTCTGGGCAATTTAGGTGATGAGCTTGCTAAAATGCCTTCATTTTTATTAAAACTGTCGTCTTGAGGAATAATTTCATTATTTGAATCAAAAGATTGCATTTGATTCAGTCCAGATTTCATATATCTGTACTTCGGCGAACAAAAAGTTTTAGGTAATAGCGCTTCTTCAATCCTTACGGACTTATATCGTTTTATCGTGTGTTCGTGCTGTTTTATCTTTTGTTTTAGGTTATGATTTTCAATCCCTAGTTCTTCAATGGCTCCTTCGGCAGACAGCAATTCCTTTTTCAATCTCTCTAATTCTTCTCTAAGTTCAGCGAGTTCGTCACCATTCACTAGCCTATCTGGTAAACTCTGGTGTGATATTTGTGTATATTTTTGAGTTTCATCAAATGAAAGACTTGCAATTTTTGGGACTTTTCTCCGTTGAGTTACAAATTCAATTGATAGACCCTCATACTTAGCTTTTTGTAAAGTGTCAGAATCGGAAGAGGTACTCTTACACATTTGACTTGAGTTTGATATAATACTTTCATTCTGATCATTGTCTTCCACTCCTAAGGACTCATATGAATTCCGGGTAGGTATATTTATAGTAAAACTAGATTCCCTATAAATCGTTTCATGTGAAGTTGATTTAGCGTCTTGCAGGTTCAAACTAGTCTCCTCGTTGTCCGTTTTCTCCTCTAAAATGCTGTCCTTTTTATTAGAGATGTTGGAACTGACAGTAGAACCAAAAGAAGTTTTACTGTTTTCGACCTTTGAAGTAGGTGCTGTGGGCTGAGGAGTAGTTGATTTAATATTCGATTTCTTTGGAAGAGAGCTTAGATTTACTACAGGTTTCTCAATTACCCTCTTTGTGGTTCCACAGGGTTTGCATTTCCAGGTTGCCTTGCGGTCACTTGTCATAATCTCAAAAAGTTTAATGGGGTGTCCAGAACAGTCTGCATGATATGTACTTGAACATGAAGAGCACTTAAGGAGATCCTTTTTTAGTATTTTATTTTTACATTTAGTGCATTTAGTTGCCATAATTTAACAGCTACGTATGCAGTTTACATAGGAAAAAAAAAAAAAAAAATTTTTTTCCTCCAGACTCGAACTCGGTTCTCGTGGCAAAGACAAATCTCAAATCCGTTACTGCGACCACTAGGCTACGGTGTCCGTTACGCTGTACTGTGAAATTTATAGTCAGTTCCTTGTTTGTTATTACAATTTTACAATTTTTTTCGAAGTACCGACGATGATCACCGAGTGTTCTATCGTTATTAATTTACTTTTAAAATTTAACACAAAATTATATAAAGTATTTGAATATTTCTGTAGTCACTTCACCAACAAAAGATTTATATTGCGGAATTCACTATTTTCCTTCCGATTTCGGTTCACTATTACGTTAAAATCAATCACAAATTATTCACTGGCTATTAGTCCGTGGATTTTAGGAGATAGTGCCTGCAAACGATATTCCTACGTATTTGATACATATGCATCACTTTTAACAAACAACCACACCAAAAAACTTCCAAAAATAATTTTTAAATTAAAAAAACGTATGGAGCTAATGTTTACTTAATGGCGCCCTCTGGCGGACTGAGTTAAAGATTGTGTGTCACCGGAAAGTAATTTACGTTTTGATGATCGTCAGCAAGTTGGACTTTTATTAGGAAAATACACTTTCAAATACCTACTCTTTTTTGCAGTTAATATAAAAAAAATCTCACGCCTTTCACGTATTCCGTTTCTGGATATACCCACTTTTTCACGAGATATTCTTTGGACCCCTAAACGTGATAGGTGGTGAGCTCATCGCCGGACCGGGTCTTTTTACACTTGTCTCAGAATTAATTCTGGGACCTGCGAGTTTCCTTTCGATGTTTTCCTTCACCGTCGAACTAGTAATGAATACATACGTAAGTTTTGAAAACTCATTGGTACATGCAAGGATTCGAACCCGAGCCTCACTGATTATCATCATGTGAAGCAGAATCTTTAACAGTGACTATCAGTGCTTGTTTTGCAGTTATTTAAGACATTATACATCAGTATTCGATAATAATTTGATATACTTTACCCTAGGTAAAAGCAAGTTTCGAAAGTTTAGTTTAAAAAAATCATAAACCTATTTCCATTATGAGTTACGGAACCCTAAAAAAGACAATAGCAGTTTTCTTAATAAAATTGGCATTTGAAATCACAGGCGGATACTTCAATTTTAATATTGATATAGATAGATGATTAGACAAACTAAAAGTAAATACCCAACCTACCTAATAACAGGTCACAGTCTTGCGTTAGTGCATACAGAGTCATCCCAGACAGACGTACTCGTAGACGTAGGGTGTCTAGAGAGTTCACGCTCCATTATCGGTTCGTAGAGATAGGGTAAGTGTCGCCATTGTTGGCACTTACGACAGACGTTGTGCCCAATATTGTCGGTTTCACGTTGCAAGTAAATGTGCGAATAGAATTGGGGATTTTGTTGTTGTCCAAATTGAATTTGAATATTTTAAATACTTATCGTTTGAGTGTGTTGTTTGCATTTCTTTCAGTTTAGGTTTTCTTAGATTGGGCTGTAATAAAGTTTGACAGGTAAGGAATTGCTTAAATTGATGATTATATCATATTTCTTACAGAACGCGTCTACATATATGTAGTAATTATAGTTAATATTTACTTTACTATAAGATTTTTCGAAATAGTAAGTGTTGTAATAGTGAATCTTCAGAAAAGTTGATAAAACATATGGAAACTTTGATCTGGAAAAGTCCTACGCTGAATCTCTCAACCACAATTGGCAGTAGATAGTTAGATCTCAGGATGCAGTATAATATTAATAACAATATTAATAATGATGTAACGGTAAATCGATAATTAATTAATTACAGTCGGGTAGCGCCGCGCCCGACTCCGTCGTGGCACCCGTAACTAGCGAGCAACAGTCGATTTCCCATGAGGTCCGCGTTCACTGCGCCATAGACTAAGATGGGAGGGAAACTGTAGAAGTGTCATAAGTAATAACGGTCTTAACGGATTTAACTATTAACTTTTATTTTTCGGATATTTAGGCTTCCATGTATCTTGTTTAATGAAAATAAAGTTCGTTGTCTTTAATTTCTTTTTTGATCCGGTTTACTTGGTACAAAAGTTAGTTATTTAGTTAATGGATTTAATTTATTTACCAAATACAGATTTTTGGACCCCTGGTTGAATCCAATAAGTTTATATGTGAGATAAACCTTTAGATTTTGATATACCTATTTCAGTTTGTAAATATTTATATTTCCGAAATTTCAATATGTATTATAATTAGTAGCTATAAATAAAGTTATTTTTAGGTGTATTACAGCCCCCTAGCCAAGTGGCATTGTACAATCTAATCGAATGTTCTTTTAGATTGACATGTATGGGATTGACATAAGCACTTGCCAACGAGCGCTAACGCTAATGTCAATCCCATAAATGTCAATCTTAAAGAGCATTCGATTAGATTGTGCAATGCCACTTGGCTAGGGGGGCAGGTACGAAAAAAAAAAGAATTTCCTCATGCTTTATTGCCAAGGAATTAAGTAGATATAGTTAATTCCTTGCCTCCCCACTTTCACCAGTAGGTATAGGTAGTTTTATTTGGAACGTATAAACAAAGAAGTATGATCAAATAATTATAATAGTACATTATGGTACAAGTGAGTAAAGTTGGTGATTACCGCTGAGGCGCCATTGAGACCCGAGCCGTAGGCGAGGGTCATAAGAGAGCCGAGGACGGTAATCATCAATACACACGTGTATCATACGACGTTTTTCAACACACTTGTGAATAAATAATACTAAAAAATCATTTTAAAATAATCATTCGCAATGGCGGGGAAAATTAATTGGTTTTCCAATTTTTTATTTATATAATTTGGAAAAGGCAAAAGGATCTAGGCCCATACAGCCTCGTTTTCCTATGCGCTCGCATCTTACAATGGCGATCGGCCATGGACTAAAAAAATTAGGTTTCTTTTTCTTTGGTTTGTCGTGGATAGCGTTTTAGCCACGTACAAAATGGGGTATTTAAAGTTTTTACAGAGAAAACCAAAGTTATATTTGAGTGAAAGTTTTGTTTATTAAACACGTACAAGTTGAAATGATCTATTTAAATACGAAGTTGCATGAAATGAGCAAGCCATATTTGTGTATTAATTTATTAGTACGATTGAATACGATCTTTTTTGTATCGAAACTTTTTTAAGAACAAAGCAACTCTAGCAACAAAATTGAAAAAAAAAATCTATAACTCACTAGTGAATAATAGCAAACAAAAAGTCTCAGTTTGATTATAGGTGTCATTATGTGCCTAATTGCAGTGAAATTAGAGCCACTTTATGAGCAAGTGTGTTGAAAAAAATATTCTGTACCATTATCTCAACTCCACAGTTCCTAACTATTCTTTGTCCGCAGTAGCATTGCCGCACCCGCCATGTTATTTCACCTATTAAGGCACCTGTCATGTGAGTTTACAATAAGTAAATAAGGACGTGCCGCAGTTGGGACGGTTACCCTGTTATTGCCTCACTATTGGCGACAATTTTGGCGTTTTGTTTACAGGAAAAATAGACGGGATTGTTATTAGCCGGGTAAATTGTTTGGTTATTGGAAAATTGTGGGGTACACACTCCGGTTTCGATGTACGCAAACATGGCTTTAATTACAACTCCAAATTGCTATTTGGATTGATGTGACTTGTTCATTCATTTATTTATATTAAACCGAAGGTATAGTATTGACAACTTAAGTTACTTTTTTCAATATTAATGTCTGTAATTTATAATATTTATAATATAATATATAATTGCGAGCGAAGTGCCGTGCAAAGCCGGGGCGGGTCACTAGTAACAAATATAATACTTTCCTACACGTTTATATGCACGAACATGTTTAAAATAAAATATAGATGCAAGTGCTGAAAACACTTTTATACCCAGGACGTTATTACACCTATAAATCTTGATATCAAGTAACATTTCAATAAAATATATTTGTTTACGTATAAAGGGTGAAAATAAAACAATAATACGAGCCGGCCGGCCCCACTGGGCCCATACGACCCCAAATAACACTTTTTATCATATTTATTGACTGATTTAAATGGAAACGCAACTCCGAGTGCATTGTTGTGTTGTTTCTAACTTTGTTGTTATTTCAGCGGATTATTTTTATTTTTAGAAGCGCCGACGCGCTTTGAATGGGATTTATATTAGTCTGGTCCGGATTTAAAGAGTAGCGCCGAGTGATAAATCAATTTTAGATACCTTAATTTAATAAGAGTACGTCTAAAAGCGGACGATATTATTTACAGCATTTTATTATTCAACACACAAATCAAGGCTTTTGTTTCGAAACCTTTGATATTAACGTGCTAAACAAATTTTGTCTTAATTTCAAAATACGAGAAAACTCGGTCAGAGTCTACTCATATACTGTAAACTCATGATCCGAATGTAGGTACTCGAGCCGCCAACCAGTGGATAGGAGTCCGTACCGTGGAAACCCTGCTTATACAACATGTAACATAATAAACGCAATTCCTGAAATTAGCTTGTTCAGTATCGACTACTTATTCGATTTCATATATTTTTAATATGTGTAAAATTTTTCAAAAAAATGAATTATCTTAGCAGAAGTTAGTGCTTTCTATGGAAATCGATATTTGAGAAAATTGGTTAGACGCAATTAAAGTTCGATTGCATCATATTTTTTTTTAAATTAATATACTAATTGGAGTGTATGAGGAATTGCGCTTTTTCTGTTACGCGTTGTATAAGAGAATTTCCATTATCAACAAGTGAGTATGTAGGTAATCTGTTTGTTCTTCATCACTCTTAATTTAAGGGGGAAAGTATCAACCACATACTATTATGTATTGTTAGTCCATAAATATCGATTCAAGCGAACTCTTTTGGAACTGCGCCTCTACGCGTGACGTCACGAGGAATATGGCTGACGAGCTAGGATGTGGCACGTATAGTTAATTGATATAAATGTTTTCCAGAGTCGCTGAAAGTCTGTACAATAAGGCTATTGCGATATAAATTAATCCTCTTAATATCATGTAAGTTTATCTACATTTTATGTAATACTCGTGTTGCAGAAGTGTTCCTTACGCTGCTTTTTCTTCTCAGGTCATTTTCTTAGCTACATTTGTAGCATTTTTCTAGCGGCGGTAGATATCTATTCAATTAGTTAATTCCATACTTCACTGCTGAAATAAAAAAAATTGATTTAGAGAGTGAAGGGGTCCTATTCTTAACCTGTAGACTCAATTTAATGTCAGCAAAATTATCAGTCACGAAGTTATCCTTCATTTCCCCGCGTGATCCAAAATAGGCCGCATTTCCACCAAAAAACCCTTTGAAATTCGAGTCGCGACTGCCGTCGGATGGAAATCTGAATTCCCCACGCTTTTACCCGATACGAATACGATATGTGTTATCTGTTAATGCCGCCTGGGATCACAGTAGTGCTTTGTGCTCAAAGGCACCTGTTTTTTTATAAACAGAATCTATTTTCACTGGTTTAGTTGGTATGGATATTATGTAAAAGTTTCTGCTTTGGTGTTTCTAAGAAAAACATTTTTTTGTCTAGTTTCTTACTTATTTTTTTTATGAATTCCAATATAAAATCCATTAACATTGATTGCACTCCAGAGTTTTGTGAAGTAAAAAGAACACTTATATAGTAAGAGAAAGAATATTTTTGTATTGTATTCTTAGTGTTAAGTAATTTTCTGTAATTTTCAAAACCCGTAATAAATATTAAAAATGCAAAAGGAACGAATTAAAAAAAGCTTATAACATTTCAACGACACAACACTATGTATTCTAGTAAAAAGTTCGGGGTATAAACAAAAGAAAATCGCAATAGTTGAACAAAATGAATAACCCTTCATGTTAGAGCAGCTTACTTTTATGCTACAAATTATGTCACCCTTGAATTCAATTTGTTTTCGAGGTGGCTTCTAATATTTCTTTCGGTAATTGGATGGGATCGACCTAGTAATAAAATTGTAATTAAAAATTAACTATTTGATACTCGCTGAGCCTCCCAGAGGGTGCATACTAAGTAGGCAGATACGCGCGCATTTGTTTACTAAACTAAAATAAACTATTTGAATTTATAACACTGAACGTAACTTTTATTGGGTTAAATAATGTGATTAAATTTTGTATCGTATAATATTTCATTATCCAGTATTGACTTTTTAAAGACACGAGCCAAATTCTACCGCCCCTGACGTTGATTGGTGGTGGATTGGTGATTTTTAAATGAATTATTGAAACCACTGAAAACGATAGACATGTTGCTACTGAAATTCTGTTATGGTTTGTGATTTATTGCATATTTTATGACAAAATAAAAACTTAAAAATACTGACTTTATGTAGTCCCTACGTAATAGAGTTCGTATTAATTGTATATTTAAAGCCAAGCTTTATATTAATATATCAACGGTAAAGTAAAACAAAGAAAACTCCGAAAGAATTGATGCTGATTGAGGGATGTAACATCACCTCATTCCGGCGATGTGCTCGTCATCTGTCAGTCTTAAGAGCAAGAAAAAACATACTAGTGAAAGGTTCCTTTAGAAATTTAACATCTCTGCTAACCCAGTCGAGGATAAGGCATGAATATTACTCATAAGTAATTACTTAAGTAAAATAATATTCGAGCACAATTTGGCACATACTCAGAAACAATAGTTAACCCATTAACTACAATAATGGTTAAAAATATAAAAAATTAATAAAGTAATTCGCTAATTAACCCCACTTACACAATCCCATTAGCCGGTCACGTGGGGTAATCATAAACCCAAGGGCACATTATAATAACTTATTACAACATAATTTATTATTCTGTCATTACCGTGACAATGTTGCGTGTCGTCCTGTCATAAGTTACCTTCATCTAGCCCACCTCCGTTAATTTCATTGGACATGGTGACAAAAATTCTGTTTACTTTGCGACTGGCGTCAAAATGACACGGCAGGATGCATAATGTGAGGTGAAGATAAGTATGGTAATGAATCGGAATTAATTTTGTGATTGTTTATAATGCGTTTTAGAGCGGCTCCCGCTGGGTTCTTGTGTTTACATTTGAGATTGTACACATCATACTTAATTACCAGATTAAATGTCATTCCGGTATTGGTTTTTAAATTTTATTTCCATGTTGGTGCTACGTGTTTTAATTTGAAATTAATTTTAAAGATAAAAAGATAAAGTCAATAACTTGACGGTGATGGAAAACCTCGTGAGGAAACTAGGAGAGTCAAGAATTGGTTCTGAAGCCTTTGTAAGCTCTTCATTCCGGCGATGGTTTCACCACCTGTCACGTTTAGTAGTTCAAAAATAACACTCGTAAAAACGTTGAAAAGTGGATACTTTCAGGAATGGAATACCTTTGCGAACTCTCTCGGGCTTATAAGCGAACATTTATTTTATTTTATTCTATTCATTCACATTCCCGAAGAATCTTTATACAAAGTAAAATACAAACGTGTCTTAATTTTAATTATTGTATGAATTAATAGAGAATAAGACTAAATCTATATCGCAGTTCCTGTACTTAGGGATCGGTTAATAATGTGTATAAAACAAAACAGTTTTGATACTTAGGGGAAATGTTCATGTTTACGCCAAGCCGGACCACGTCCGTCGTAAAACGAGTGAGGTACGAGTGGTCGGAACAAATCGGACAAGTCATCAATTGTGGCGTTATTGATATTGCTTCTTGCGTACCGATGCTCCTAGTCACTTTAACGCGATATGTATGTTTTCGGACGTATTAAGGATAGATAACCGTGATATTTATTCTACAGATAAGGTTATGTGGTACTTCTGAAAGATATCTAACTTATATGAACGCCTGTCAGGTGTAGGACAAGCTAGAGCTTCTATATTTGTATAGATATTTTAGGTAAAATAGTATAGACAATCATCATAGTTTGTATAATTATTAAAATAACACAACGAAATCAAAACTGTGGAGGGATGTACGTGAGTCATAAGTGCACATACTCGTAGACAGTTTTCACATTTTAAGTATGATGCAAATGAAAACCCTCGGAGAATTTCAAATGAAAACACCTCTGGCACGCGGAAATCCGTACAAAAAACCTGTCACAAATCTTCCCCCAAAATAAAGAACGGTATCCGCCACCGGCAACACAACACCTGTTTTACCATAACAAGACATGAAATTTGAATGTCCACAAATCGAATAACCCGCCGGCCGCGACCGGAATTAAGTTATCCACTTTTTGCAAGAAAAGACGGACACGTTAACATATGAATATGACAAATTGTCCGACGGCGGTCAGCCGTCCGGCAGAGTTTTACGGCACCCCAGGGACGGCAGGGGCAACTTGAAAATTTTTCATTTCAGCCCACTAGCAAGGAAGAAAAACGGCCAGGTCACTCGTCAAAACTGTAACAATTTCTCAGAAACAATAATGGGATAACGCCCCTTCGCATTTTGACCAGTGAAAAAGCTATTATGGGCACTGTCAATGTTATTTATTTGGACGCGGCATGTTGAGAATTTTTATTTTATCATGGGATTTCAAGTTTTATTGGTGATGGCGAAGTTAAATTGGCAGCTGGGGTCTTTGTTTTGGTGTAAAGACTGAGAAACTAGTCGGGTACTTGCCACATACTCGGCTTAGTATTGCCAAAAATGTTAAAAATTACGTTCCATTAATTTCTTACCCCCATATTTTAATTTTTTTTGTTGGACAATCTTTTATATTAACAAAAAAAAGATTTTCGGATATTTTGAACTGAATATGCTTCCTCTATAATTTTGACAAAACTACGTTGACTAAATATTTTTTAATATGGGTTTTGCACGTCAGAAGAATTTTATGTGTTTTCTTTTAGAGCTACTCTTTATGCGTTTTTTAATTAGTTTACAGTTTTTTATGTACACATACCCACTATGTATCTACACTACGTTATAATGAAAGTAGTGATTTGTGAGTTTGCGGCGACAGTGTAATTCCCAAATGGAATCAGGAAGAGTGCAGCCTCGGCCGTGGACCGAATTGCAAATACGCATATGTCGGCGACTTTATTCTACTGGCTTCCGAATATGGCTTAGATATTGGAAATACAGTATAGCGAAGTAGTCACATAGATAAGTACAGTCAACAAAGTTGTTAGTGTTACATTTCCAAAAATTAAGATTCACTTTTCTCTTAAAGCCTTAAATGTATTTATAGTATTTTTTCGGTAAATTATAGGGATCAAAGATACCTTTCGAAATAAACATTAATTAATAAGATTTATTTATGACTTCCCCAGAAAAATGAATTCTTAGTTACTGGCCATGTAACCCTAACAACTTTGTTGACTGTACATAGTCAAAATGAGAAATGGGCTATTTGAGAAGTAGAAATCTGTTGCCTGAGCGGTTTTATCATCATTATAAAACTCGAGATTGTGCGTTTTTATCATCTATCAAAACATAAAATGTACAAACTGAATACTTCCCTGTAACTTCATCATTTTTAGTACTCCGTACATTTGTAATGATATTTTAAGAATTAAAAAAGAATGCTATTATTTTAAAAAGAAAATTAAGGTAGGTACATTTTACAGCTGAATTGAAATAATTTGTTATATTAATGATGACGGGCATAAATAGTCAATAAACAATAATTGCGTATAAAATATGCGTACAAACTTACCAATTTATTTCAAAGCTTTGGAATGCAATTCAGTTGTCCTTTTTCTAATAATATTTTTACCCCTGCCATTATTAATTTATTTGTTTATTACTAACCATAAAATATAAGAGTATTCATATGAATAAAATTATCAAACAATGTTACATTATTCAAATGAAAATTACAATTTCAAGTCTACAGAAAATCTGTGTTCATATTGAACGAGAGGGGCAGATCGCCTCCCAATTTAGATGTAAATAGAGCACCGTGAAATATGGCAGTTATAATTGCTTTATTGCACTCGGTACTACGAGAGGATTGTCATCGTTCTACCGTATGTTAATTTTACGACGAGAAAGTTTCTGTCCGGTGGCTCCATATAAGCAGGCAAACGAAGGTTATCTGTAATCGGAAAATCCTCATCTTGAACTCATATTGAGTTAGTTAGGGAGGCGAGGTAGCTAAATGGCGTAATTCAACGGCACCGTCGAGACCTATCAAAATCGAAAGATAAAATAATTTCGAAAAGAAAAGCTCTTATGGTAAAAACCATTTTAGCGGTGGGTTTGGCGTGTACGGTTTTTCAAAAATGTAAAAAAAAACAGTTACTTGGGCATTCTCGAGCGCGTCAGATATTAATACTACGTATGCCCCAAGTGCCTCTGATAACAACGGTATACTAATCTGCCGGTTTGCGTGGTGGGGGTAGGCATATAAAGCAGTCAAAAATGCAAAAAAAAAAATTTTTCTCGAGCGCGTCAGATTTTCGGAAGGGGTGTTAAGTAGGCCCCAAGGAAGCTCCCTTTAAAAAAACTGACGATTTCGGCGTGACGATAAGTTACGATGAATTTTTGAAAATGCAAAAAAAAATAGTTATTTTGAAATACTCGAGCGCGTCAGATTTTCATAGGGGAGGTTTATCTCGGTATCCTGAAAGTATATTTTCTTAATCTGACAAAAATGTTGGTGGGTTCTCTTAATCTGACCGAAAAAGGTTTTTTGGTTTCTTTTTTTTCTTTCTTTCTCCTTGATAAAACGGGGATTTATATTTATTAGGGTGTACCGAAAATTCCCTTCTTCCGCTTCTTTCCCAACAAGCAATGTTGCGAAATAAAGGAAAAATACTGGTAGGATGGCATATTTCCGCGAAGCACTCAGTCTGTATTACATGTTTATGGCCAATTCCTCTTTTTTGCTTCAATTCTTTACTTCGTTTTGCTTACGATACGTCCAAAAAACAATTTGAGGATCAACAAGCCATTGAATAATATACATACTTACATGAAACTGTACATGTTAATAATACTTTTGTATACAGATACGCGTAACTTTTTCCGAGTCCACGAAAATTGTCGAGAAGGTTTTTTAAAAAAAAAATTGAGATATAATAAAAGTCACATAGTTTAATCATCGTTATTTCATATCAACTTTTTTTAACACCCTCAGTTTTCGAGATATACTCAAAAAACCGGGAGTTTGAGTTTTTATGATGCTTCAAGTCAAAAACTTTTAACTTTGGACAAAAATGTCAAGAGACCTTTTTTGTGTAAAATAAAATTCCCTTTTTTGTTTATTTAAACTTTTTTTTTGTAAAATGTATCGTTCGCGACATAGATGCCGCAACGCGTTTTTCGGAAGACGAAATGGCTCCTCCACACTTCCGGTCATTCGGAAACCGGCAGATTTTGTATTTTTAGGGTTCCGTACCTCAAAAGGAAAAAACGGAACCCTTATAGGATCACTTTGTTGTCCGTCTGTCCGTCCGTCCGTCCGTCTGTCAAGACAATTTTTCTCAGGAACGCGTGGAGGTATGAAGCTGAAATTTATATCAATTACTCAGGTCTACTGTCCCTTGAAGCTGTGAAAAAATCAAACTTCTAAGCCAACGCAATCAAAAGATACAGCCGTTTATGCCGCAAATTTTCGACACTTGCAAGGGAATCAAAACCTACAGGGTGCTTCCCGTGAACTCAGAATCTTGAAATTTGGTACGAAGCAACGTCTTATAGCATAGATAAAGGAAAAATTACGAAAACCATAAATTTGCAAGGTTGTACGGAACCCTCGGTGCGCGAGTCCGACTCGCACTTGGCCGGTTTTTTAGTAAGTTTTAGATTATATTCTTCAAAATAAAAGAAATAAAAATCGCGCTCGAGAATGCCGGATTAACGTTTTTTTTTTACAAGTTCGCGACCCTATAACTTGGCGGCGTCAAGGACTTATCGACAGATTAGTTAAATTTAGTCTTAAAACACTAAAATCAACCCCCAATATCTTAATCTGATGCGCTCGAGTATTTCAGACTATCGATTTTTTTTTTACTAATCTGATCGTCTATCCTAGGCGCGCGTCACTACATATAGAGCTAAATACTTTACAAGGTTGTTCTATTAGGTCTAAGGTATCTCTTATATCTTAAACTGCCACGCTCGAGTATTACCGAAAATTCCCCTATTCGCCTCCCTAACTATAAATAAGCGTAGGTATATAAGAATTTTAAGTGACAATATAAGTAAGTACCCAAGTAACAACTCTTTATTATACACCAATAAAAATATGCAACAAGTCACACAATGATTAAAGAAAAGTACAATGGGAGGTCTTATCGCTTTTAGCGATTCCTTCCAGATAATCTTAGGATTGATGTTAACTGAGATAAATAGATGAAGGTAGGTGGATGATGAATATAATCAATTAAATGTAAATTATAACAATACTAGTGGGTGCGTAGCGGCTTTTCCTGTGGAAATTTCCAAAAGTTCCTTTTGTAGTACTCACTTATGTCATTTAAGGAACCTCTGTGAAAACATTCGTATGCCCAGTGGTTTCGGCTGTATGATAAGCGAACAGCCAGCCAATAAATTTATTATTATAAAAAAAAGATAAATAGTTATATAATAATATTTTCTCGTAGACTGGGGGACAATATCCATCTTTTGATTCCTTGCTTGATGATATTATATTGTTATCATTTCAAATTTGTTGATTCTATCGCCGCTCTTGAAATTCTTCCTTTTTGTCTGGTAAACTCCTTTTTGTCGGTGAGATAACTAATTTGCCTCTGTGTTAAGCTACACCACAAACTATGCACAAATTGTAGCAACGTATATATTCAGTGCGCATATAAAAATACTGTATATTTTTTTATTAATGGGATTATTTGATAGCATATCGGCCCAATGGCTAATATTTAAATCCAGTTGCAATACCAAACGGAGTTTGTTACCTGCCCTAAGCCAGAATGAATCTTATGCCTTACGCATATTTGGATTTTTATACGATTTAAAAGTAAACACAGGACTCCCATAACTAATCAGGTTAACAAACTGTATCAGGAGGCAGATAGCCGCTCATAAATATTCACAAGTTACACGAGACGGCTCATTACGGACTCTGCCCCTCTTTTTTGCGTTATTGGCTTAATACACTAGAGGGCTGTTCGAATCGACTTGCTACCAGATCGATGCCAGCGTTAATGGACCAGCTTCTTTTATTAATTACAAGGAAAAGCTCGGTAAAAGTAAAAAGTGAGGAATGCCAAGGGAGATCGCTCTAATAAAGTGGCGATAATAATTAAAACACAGGAAAACAAGTGGCGCCGTAGAGGGTGTTGGTATTTTGTTACGAAAATGGAGTCGCTACAAACACGTCTTGTGAAAATAATTGTTTTAATGTTGCCATTATTTCCAACTCAACTGATTTTCAACTCTTTAGATTTGCAACTCAACATATTATAATGATACTTAGAGAAGAAAATATTACTTGTACAAAAAAAAAATAAAAAACAATGTTTAATATTTTATTTACATTATTATGGCTCTTTAATCCATCATGCATAAGCCACCTGAATTATATGACTTAAATTATTGAAAACAAGAGTTATCAGTGCAACAAAATAAATAAAGTGCTGGCCGAGAGTATTCTAAAACATGTTTGAATCATGTCAGTCATGCATATAATAACCGTTTTAAATTTTGAAAATCCACTACACCACAATACGTGACAAAAGTATACACCCGTAGTTCAGATTTTCGTTTGTGTTGAAGCCAGCCATGTGAGATACACCGGTATCGGTACCGGTGCGTGCTTTGAAAATTTGGGACAGTTAGGTGTCTACTAATCTAATATGATCTTTCAATCTGCAGTGGGCTCGCATAGGAGATTATAGCCCATACTTCGTGTGTAAAGAGAAACCATTAGCTCATCAGTAGGCTGTTACGGGTTGATGATGATAATGATTAGGTCCCACGTCTTAGGCTGCAGGTACGTACAGTCAAGAGCACGTGGAGCTAGACACATTGGACTTTACAATCGCCTTAGAAGTCAGACTCGCACTATAAGTTTAAAGCTTCATGTGCTCTGCAGACGTATTCACGGAGACTCGATACCGTTTCCGTTCGATTCAGATCGAGTGAAAAATTTTCCGAAGTCGAATCTATCGACTTCGGAAACTTTATTCTAGACGTTTCTGACAGCCATGGATAATTTTCCTAATCCTTATGTCACAATGACATAGTTTTCGACACCAACCATCATCATCATCGTTCAGCCCATCTCAAATGTTTGCGATACCAACATCAGCCCATCTCCAAAGTGTTTGACAGATTTTCCGATATCGAATATCGAAGCTCCCTGAATACGCCTGCTGTACTGTACGATGACGGTCAGTCAGGCAAATAATTAGGTTACCTTATACGTAAAGAGTTTTATACTCTCCAAACGCGTAGTTAGCACACTACATCCACCTATACGATAACGTATTGGGAATTGATCAGGAGTTAAGTCACGATTGTTGCCCGGAATCATTCCGCCGGGATTCATTATCCCGGTGCCCGGAACGGTGGTGGGACTGATTGCTGGGTCTGCTGCGAATGTGGAGAATACGATACTTTACAATGACATGGTATTGTTTTAATGTTTCTACGTTTAATAAATCAGTCAAGCACCGTGCGGTTCTAATGCTAGACAGAACAATTAAAAATATATTGTGTCTTATTTTCTTTTGGATATTTTTTATGATCACTAAAATAATAATATTTTCGTGAAAACACAGCTTCAAGTTTTTTGGAAACAAACAAAGAATTGGAAACAAATTCTCGTATCGAATATCGAAGCTTCACACTTGTTCGCCCAATTATCATAAAATATCAACAATGAGCAAAAATTCTCGTCAGTTATAGTCACTTATAATAACTGACATAATCAACTCTCCTTTGTATAGGAAATAATGATTTGGAGAGCGAAGGGGCGCGATATTTATTTTGCGAAACATAATTTATTCAGCACAGCGGGTGTTTCTTGCTGGTACAAATTGCCTGACATGTGGGCTTGGTGAAATCGATAGTTTATTTGTTACGAGAAACTATGCCGTGTGTTCAAAGTATTTGAAAAACAAAACAAAAAAATAAAAATAAAGTTTTCTTTTTAGCTTACTTTAATCATTTTTATCAAATAAAAGTAAAATTAGTGTAGCTCCTATGATATTTTTAATTTACAAAGTAGTAAATTTCTTAGGCATTTTGCCTATAAGTTTTTTTTTTTTTCTAGGAGTGAGTAGTCATCTAAAGCAGCGCGTTCGTTGTTAAAAGATGGACGCTCTCCATAATCCCAATTTTCCTTACATTATAGGTAAGTACCTATAGGTATATGGTAAAGATGTTTGTGTTGTATGGACGGTGCAATTTTTTTGACAATCCTACGAGACATCTTCATGTCAGCTTTGCTACGCGTTTCTTTTGATAGTCTCTTTAAAAATCTTATAAATAACTAAAAGCATACATCAATGCGTATAGCTAATGCATGCCGGCTAAGCGAATAATGGAATTTATCAAAAATCGAAGGGGTGTGTCGTTGCATCATCTTCCCCTAATTTGGTTTTTATTTTATCCCAACCCCAGTCGAGGGCAGTGTGTGGAATTAGTCTTACCATATGCGCTCCTACTTGTGTTACACTTGTGCCTCGACTGCTCACTTTTATTATGTACGTTATACTGGCAGGTCCTGTAGTTAGTTTTTAAGTATTTATACAAGGTGACTTTTTTTACCGTCTGGAAAAAAATGTGGTGTGATAGGTAAGTGCAATAGAGTCATTTGGCAATGTTACTTAAAAAAAAAAATTTTTCTCAAAAAAATTTTTTTTTGCTTAGACATACATTACTCAATTGTAGTCAATAATACACACTGAGATATTTGAAATAGTATTTTAAAAAGAAACAGGCTCGTAGCTTCCATTTGAGCGCAATCTACCTACAACCGCCAGCTGCGCGTAGTACTGTGCGTAGTTTTCTAGATTTTGTAAATTGCACTAAACATGACTATATTTAACAATTAATATCGTATAAAACTTCGGCTCTATATACCTTATACGTCATATTTTTTTCCAGACGGTAAAAAAAATCATCCAGTATATTATACACACACCGGCACAATTAGCGGAACAGAAAAAAAAGGGAGTATTTACGCATTTTTGCGTGTTACTGGCCGGCTAAACAAGCTTTTTTTAAATTTGGGTTTTAATTTAAAAATGGAATACTAAGCGACTGCCCTTTTTTCCATTCTTTTGTTTTAATTTTCATTGATTCATTTTTTCCACCGCTTGTCCGTTTTTAGAAGGTTCGTGAATTCCATTTGAAAAGCTTTGAATTGCAGTTTTTGAGGCTTTTGAGTTTTTTCGCATATTGATAATTTACGAGCATCTAATTATGCCTGATTTAACGCCATCAGAAATCATTAGGGCAGATCAAATGAGGAGAAATGGTCAAACCTACAGATCGATTGCCAGAAGCCTTCGTCGATCGTTATCAACGATTTATCGTAGCATCCAACGATACAGATTGACGAATGCTCTAGTGAGAAGGAGAGGACAAGGCCGGAAAAGGTGTACTTCAAGGAGGGATGACCGTTTTCTCCAACTTCAAGTCCGACGGAACACGAGACTAACGGCGGTGCAGGCTCGAAATTTACTGGAAGAGGTACGAGCAGTAAGGATGAGTGAGCGGACAGTTCGTAGAAGATTCGAAGAAGTGGGTATAGGCTCGTATGTGCCCGCCAAAGCCCCAAAACTTGAGAGACATCATCGCACAAACCGTCTACACTTTGGTCGTGAACATCGTGATTGGGACTTCGACGACTGGGGACAGGTTCTTTTTACTGATGAATGCAGAGTTATGTTAAATCAAATTGATGGAAGGCAGCGAGTATGGAGACGCAAAGGAGAACGGTATATCCAGTCTAATTTTGAAAATACAGTTGCATATGGCGGCGGTTCAATTATGGTCTGGGGAGGAATATGTTTAGGAGCTCGTACGGAGTTAGTAGTGGTCGATGGCGGGAATCTGAATGCTGATCGGTATATCAGGGAGATTTTAGAAGAACATGTTGTGCCATTTGCCCCCTTTATTGGTAACAACTTCATTCTAATGCAGGATAATGCTCGGGCTCACAGTGCTCGCACAGTACAGACATACCTAAACCATGTTGGTATAACGGTGATGGAGTGGCCAGCACGGTCCCCCGATATGAACCCTATAGAACACGTCTGGGACTTGCTAAAGAGGAGTGTAAAGTCAAGAATGCCCCCTCCCAATAATCTCAACGAGTTGCGAAACGCATTACTTGAAGAATGGCAGAGGTTGCCCCAAGAAACCATTGATAACATCATCCGCAGCATGCCCAGACGGATGGAAACCCTCATCAGAGCACGAGGAGGAAACACTCGATATTGAACAGTCATTGAAATTGTTGTTAAACTTTGGAAAATCTTGAATTTTCTGCTGTTTCTCTATAATTAAAAATCGAAGAAAAATGCATTTTGTTTAATTTAATTTTTATTTTTATAAAATTTTAAGTATGGTGTTACAAATGAATGTTAAAACATGTTAATTTAATTGTTGTTTCATTTTAAATAATATATTGTTTAAAAATTACATTCATTGTTCTAAATTCCCTCTTTTTTCTCCTTTTTTTTTCTGTTCCGCTAATTGTGCCGGTGTGTGTATATTATTATATATTTTTGCAAAATAAATATCTTTTTTTTTATTATTACATATCTCGCTTTTTTTAAATAATACAGAGACTATTGGATTTCAGTAAGAGCCCAGCGACATTTCCAGCTTGGATGCAAGTTTTTTTCCTTTCTATTGAAAATTTTCAAAATCCTTGTTGTAAGGACGCTAATTGCCCAATTTCAAAGTGTCTAGGTGTTTTGTCTTCGGAGTTTCGTAATGAGTCATTGAGTGAGTGAATCAGTGGAACAATTTGTATTATATGAATATTTATAAATAATATTATAAATATTCATATAATTATAATACATAGGTCCTTCTGGTGGTAATGCCAGTCTAACACACACAATTATTACAAGGGGTGCTCAACAACGTAATCCGAGCGAAGAACATGTGCGTGCGGCTTTAAATTCTGATCTAATACCGATTACTGGCACGCACCGGCGAGGACTACCCGCCGCATACGAGAAAATGTAAGCTGCGTATTAACTTGTACCTACTTATAATAATCAAAAACATAAATACGCGTCAAATTAAGAAAATAATTCTTTCTGGAGTCGATTAACAGAGAAAAAAACGGCCAGTTTTTAATAAGAGGATGGCAGAGCAAATTATAATATTTTTTCGTTAGATATTTAGACGAAAATAATCAAAATGGGACTCGATAATATTGTTTGATGTAATTTATTTTAGTATTTCAATCAGTTGCCTAGTTTGGTACTTAATAACAGGGTGTAAATTCTGTCCTATCATTTATATAACTAATCTTTAAAACTTTCGTGTCAAGTAACGGAATCGGATACATAACTCGATTATCTATCTAAATGCCGTTGACCACCCGTGGACCACTGATCCTTGATTGAGTAATCTTGTTTTCACATTTTTGTTATTAGTTAGATAGTTCAAGATACACTCAAAAGCTAGTTTCACACAACTTTACCAGATTTCCGAATTAAAAGTAGCCTACGAATTATTCTGATGTATAAGCTATATTACTGTTAAGTTTTCTCAACATTTGTTCTATAGTTTTTGCTTGAACGAGTAACAAACATCCATCCGTCTATCCTCACAAACTCTCGAGCCTATAATATTAGAAAGATTTTCCGTATTTACCTTCATAAATACATTTGAAAGCCAATATAAAACATATGTAAACACAGCAAATACCAACGATTACGCAAAAAATCTTAAAAAGATGCGAATAGACCTTTTTATTACAAGATTATTCAAATGATGTTCCGATTCATTCACGACAGTTTGCATAAACAACCCTTATCAAAACTCCATTATTTACCCAACACATTACAAGTTAGAAAGACACAGTATCAGACATTTGATCACCGTGGAACACATTACAGTAACGCGACTTGTTTAATCTATAATGCTCCTTATCGCAATATTTTCCATTTCCGGGAAAACCCGGGTACGTCGGCGGGGCATCGCCAGGGGAAATAAGGAAGGCTGAGTTTCACTTTGTTTTTTTTGCCCGGGAAATTTTTCCTACTTTCCTCTTCGTTTACACTTACAGTTACCGGTGTTTCGCTCGATTGTTACCTGCATTCCGTTCCGTTGAATTAAATATAGAGCCGGGCAAAGGGTGAAAAGTCTGGATTTGCATTTTGTTTGCAACAATGAGCTGAGATTGGGGTTTGTGCTTTGTGTTTAAGTTGAATTGGAAAAAAAATTGCAGCTGAGGAAATTACTGTGCAATGATTGAAAACCTGTTTGTGTTGTGTACTACGCAGTTGATGAAATTGTTTTCCAATGTCCACTTTTACTTTTTTGCTTGAAGTGTGGGATACACAATTCTTGGAATATTAGGTAGTCATAAAGTTTTAAAGCTAAAAGCTAATACTTGAATTTAGTAATTGTTGGTTTCGGTTTTTATAGTATTCTCACACAATGAAAGTCGTTAAGTTAATATTTCAGATACCTTTATATAGCCTGAAAATTTCACAGGTGCAACTAGCCTAACACCACTTTCAATCAGCAGTGGGCTCACGTGAGCATTTATGGCCCACATTTCCCATATGTGAGGAAAATCCCATATCTTAGTTGTCTGTTACGGGTTCATAATATGAACAATGAATGTAAGTACCTAATTAGTTACTTGACTGATATTATAAAGAAAACATTTACCGACGTACATTTTCTTAAAACGCACTTTCAATATCGCCCGTATCGGTGTCTATAATTAGTTAATGTTCGCGCTCATCTCCGATAATTTATTGAGACGGAGCACCTCCCCCTCCCGTAATATCCCCCCACTGTATCCTACCTAGCTCCGGGGAATTGCCGGTGAAAAACTCAGCCAAAATATTAATGCAGCTCTATGGTAAGTATTGGCGCAAATGTACCGCGTTTGAACAATCTTGATATTTAAGCGCATTATAAAGTTGAGATGAGTTCTCGTACTCTCAATAATTAACTGAAAAATGCAGTCAATATTCATTTTTTAAAATGTTATAATAATATTACAATTATTGAAAATCTAAAATAACGTGACCGTTCCTATAACAATGTTATTCTTTTTATTTCGAAATATATAAAAAAATAAAAGTTGAAAGTTATTAAGGTTGTCTGGAAGAAATTGCTTAAAGCGATAAGACCGCCCATTGTACTCTGTTAAATCATTGTGTCACTTATTGCATATGTTAATTGGTGTACAATAAAGAGTTGTTACTTACTTACGAAAGGCCAATAAAGTGTATAAATGATGGATACCTATAAAAACATATACACATGTAGATACACACATAAATACATACTATATATATGCTCACGCCTTTTTCCGACAGGATAGGCAAAGACAATAGACCGTTGGTGTAATAGTAGCAGGTGGCTACGATACTGGCACAGCTTTTGCGCCTCATTTACATCCACCAATCGGTTCATCGCTCGTCGGTTTCGGGTACCCTTTTTTATCTGGCTTTTCTTCAATACATAGCCTATCTGATCGATGTAACTATGTAACGATAATGATGGTAATGATGTAACTTTTATTTAGTTTTGTTTTTGCGTGTCTGTTGAATGTTCAAATACATAATAAGCGCCTAGAGTGTCAGTTATACCTAAAAGTAAAAAAAAGCTAATATTTTATCAAGTATCAAAATCTATTTGGCCTTCGATTACCATTCAAATACAAAGTCTTACCGTCGGATTAATCAGAATTGTTCGTTCGCACTCAGCGGTGAAAAATTGTCACCATCAGCCGACTCGGCGCGTCTTTTCCGTAATACGGCGATGATGCATCGCCAATCCTGTTGAGATATTTATTTGAAATTTTAGCTGTATCGTACAAATATAGTAGTTAAGTAAACATCTTATGTAACTCTTAATATTTTTTAAAATATTGGTGCAAGTAATACCAGGCATTTCATGTACTGTCAGGAGAATAAGTTTGGTAAGTATATTCTTTTCTGTAGTAGGTACATAATCCAACGCTTTTTAAATAAATATAAATTCACGCCTTATTCCAAAAGGCAACGGGCGAAGTCGCAAATATTATATTTCTGTAAATAGGCCCTCTTCACTATGTGCATTTTAATTAGATTTCTTTCTTGTTTCACTTAGCTCTGTGGTTATAGATCCCGCTTTTTATTCGTGAAGCTCAGGTTCCAATCCTGGCAAGTGCATATTTATCACTAATTCGACGGTAAAGGAAAACATCATCAGAAAACCAGTAGGTCCCAAAATTAATTTCGAGACATGTGTAACAGCATCTCGGTGATGCATCACCAACCCTGTCAAAATCTTTTTTTGAAATTTTAGCTGTTTCTGACATAGCTCTACATCTCTCTTGTCTATGACAATATTGCATATTAGTGATCATAAATAAATAAATACGGTCAAGCCTTTTACCTGTGTGAGATATTCAATTCCTTTAAATATAAATTTTTCACCAGTGCGCTTTTGGTACCGCTAAATGCGACAGGGGCCCATCGCTGGACAGGTGTACACATGCTTCAGAACAAATTCTGGCTTCTACGGGTTTACTTTTCCGTTGAGTAAGTAATTAATATATACTTAATTTTGAGATTCAGTTATTGATATGAGCTCATCGATATTCGAACACCAGTCGTTACGCTGCATGGAATCTAAGTAAGGAAATTTTCGAATAGTGATTTTATATTGGAAACCTCTGTATAATCAAGGTACATAAGTTTATTGGCTTCTGAAACCGTACTAACCTATCTTCGTCCTATCTATAAATAAATAGACACGTAAACGCAGCCTTGCCATACTTTTTCCCATAATAAGTTCCACTTCTCGCGCCTCGCCGTGATTGGTTGGACTCCCAAGGGAGCCGAACTTCGTCAGCAAATGAGCAGTGAGCTAACACGATAATAATTTATAAGACTACCAGAGTTATTTATTATGAGCGTTATGATATCCGACGATGTAGGAGTATACACGATTTTGTTAGTAGAAAATATGATTTTATTTTAACAACTTCCGGTTTTGTGATAGAATTAGACTTTTCGACGGAAAGAGACAATAATAATAGGCCTTAACTTAATCTATGAAATGGCCGATAAATTGAGTTCTATTTATTTTTGTAATTTTGCGATTAACCCCAAGATTATGAAACAATTTAGAAGTTGTCTATATTGAAAACTCATTATTGATTCAATTGTGGCAATTTTCAGTAAGCTACCTTTCTTATGTACTGTAGGCAAAGAGATTTAAATATAATAGGGCATAGAGGGGACAAAGCGAGGAAAATTTGAAGTCAAAAGTTATTCCAAGTGGAATAAGTCTAGTACAATTTCGACCGAATGACAGCTCACGTTCATACTAACTGACATGACAAGGACATGACGCTTAGGCTTCAAAGTTTTGTATAAAAATATTCCCAATGCCCCCTCTATGCCCTATTGTATTTAAATCTCTTTGACCGTAGGTATCTTTTTCATCATTTATTAGTGATACAAGTGAACGTAGCGATTGAGCATCACATATCTATGCAATGTCATAGATGTATTGACGCACGGCTTATAAATAAGCTCGTAAGACTTTCATAATAGGTATAGTTCATATAATGTGAATTGCCTCAGATAAAATGTAAATAAAGAAAATACAACTGAGGCGTATTCTAAGCAAAACATATCATTCACCCCGAACTAGGGATACGCTGCAAAAATAAATAAGTACCGAGCTCCCGTGAAGAAGATGTATGGTGTGGCGAGGGAATACAATTCTGTATAGCAAAGGTCGTTTCCGTTAGTAAAATGTAAGTAAATTTGAATAAAACATTGCCGGGGTTGGATACGTGTTTGCCTGTTTTCTGAAAAACAAGCTGGTATACGTGTAAACGTGTTTTTCATATCTCATACTCGGAAAGTAGTGTATGTTTGATCTTAGTACCGGGTCGGAAACGATGATTCCCATCACAGAGAGATTCAGGGCTATGATTCCCGCCCTCGGGCGGGAAAGACTCATAGTAATTGCTTCCCTCCTTAGGGCGGAAATGAATTTAAAAAATAATAATGAATTTAAAAGTAGTACATTTGGTTAGGTGGTCTGATACTAAACTTTTTACATCGATTTAAAAAAAAAGGTGCGGCATTGGGAGTGTAGGTATAAACAACTAAAAATAACCTGCGCGGCGGTGACGTGTTCCATATTTAAAATTTAAAAAAGACTAATAATTTAGTAGGCTGTTCCAAAACTCTAAATCTTGTTTTTCATCGACACTAATAAATACATAAAGAGGAAGGATTTTTATATTATTTTTGTAATGTTGTATTCAAAGACGTTTAAAAGAAAAATAATTTCTTTCTTCCAACCTCTTTGGTTGTATTGTTGACATTTTTGTTTTTTTGTAAGTATTATTGATTTTTTGCATTTTTGAATTTTTGTAATGTTGTATTGTTGAAATTTTTTTTGTTTACTTTCCTTGTATTCGATATGAAAAGGAGAGTTTTTAACGCGGGTGGAAGTTATCAATTCCTACTCGGACTATATCCGCCCTCGCTACGCTCGGGCGTCTAAACACCTTGTATGGAAATTGATTCCTTCCGACCCTTGTATAACAATCTACTATTTTGTCTGCTATTTTGCGTATGACTACTTGAATCAATTGAATGTCATATTATCAAATATCTTTCAAAAAAATATTATATCTAAAAGAGGCAATATACCCTACGATATACTAATTGGAAGTGACCCGGTTGCTCTTGCATGAGGCCAGGGTTTCATTATAGGCCTGGGCATGTGCGGATCAAATCAACTATTTTAGATCGGATTACAATCGATACATATGTATCATCAGTTATTATTTCACGTAAATCTATTTCAAGTTCGACGGTGAAGGAATATATTTTAGGGAAACCAGCAGGCAACTCAATTGAATTGAAAACTTATTTCAGGAACTGCGCTTATTCTGTTACATGTTGTATACTTAGTACTTTTATACTTTGCAATTCATTTAATTATGAACGTTATACTTTAGGCGGTCTATCGCATATTGATATGCAAATAAACTCGGTTTTACTTGCTTTTACCAAGCATTACGTAGTCCGTGACAAACAGCCATACAAAGAGACGAATTAGTCAGATATAAAAGATAGAGTTCACGCACTCTACGAGCATTTTTCATATACCGCCAGCAAAAGAAGTTTGGTATCTAAAAGGTTTACCCGTAATACTCCAATTTTATTTGTAATAAGTAGATGTAGTATATACTTACAAACTAACGACTTATTTTCTATTTTTCTAAATATTGGCGATTTTATTCACTTTTCCTATTAATTTTGTAAACTTTCTCCAAATCATTTTAATTATTTCAAACTATTATTAGTTTCTTTTTTAATATTACATAAACTTTTACCGATAGCTTTGGAAAACAAATACATTTTTTTTCCTGCTAACCGTTCGAGCCAACAGCACATTAGGTTGACAGGACGATATTTAAAGCGGAAGGGTTAAGTAGATATGGCTGTAATCCCCGCAAGACAACGATCTACTTAACTTTAATTAAATTAATTATAACCCATTTGTTATGCTGCTTAATTATGCTTAATCACGTTGTTTGTTGCATCCAATATCTATATATTAGGCTATTTTTTAATTTTACGAGAGTAAGATTAAAGAGAAAAATATTTTATGATTTTGGAAAAACAAACAAGTTCCAACCATGATAATGGCCAGTAGTAAACTGGTAAATATGAAATAACCTGTGAGTACTACTAGAGCTATTAGTAGTAATACGCGCAAAAAAAAACGTTTTACTACTGGTTGTAAGACTGGTAGTACTAGCACGGGTAACGAAGGGTATGGTACCGTGCGCCGGCTGCAACCCGCTGCTCGACCGCTACGCCGGAATTTGAACCGTAATTTATATTATATAGGTTTGTATTTGTGTTTTTGTCTCTATTCCCATTGTTTGGTACCATGTCCGACAGTATCCGTACTATATCATGCATTGGTATTTTTTGGATTGCTGTTGTTGGTCGCTAGCCTGGCAAGAAATGGGGACTGGAGCGCAAGGCGGTAAATGCCAAATTTAAATATATTCTTAGGCCCGGATTACAAAATGTTTTTCAAACATGGAACTCCGCTTTTAGGAGAGGACAGTCAGAAAGAGATTAAGGAATTAACGGGCTTCTTGGCTCAGTTGGTGGTGACCCTGCCTTCTGAGTCGGAGGTCGATGATTTGATTCCCTCTCGGAGCCAACCTTTGTGTGCATGAACATATCTGTTGGCTTCGTGTCTGGTCGTTTAATATTCATTTAAGTATGTTTATCAGTTGTTTAGTACCCATAGTACAGGCCCTGACTAGTTTAAGACTAAATAACCGTGTGTAAATTGTGCCCCACAATTTACATATTATTAATATTATGTTTCTCGAAATATAAAGTACATATATTTCGGTAAGTTTTAGACAAAATTCACGGACCTATATTATTATTATTATTATTTATCATTCTATTCGACTGATGCTGACGTCTTACAAAGCCACTTGGAAACGGTTTTAATTTGACAAAATCAGAATCAAATAAGTAGCTCTTCAAATATTGTACAGTGAATCTGATGTTCAAAAGGGGAGGCTTGACAATTCGTCGTCTCTCACCCAAAAGGGTGTCAAAATAACCGTCATAATATGTTTATGCGATTTCCGTGTTATGTTAATGCGGTGGTTTGTAGCTAAATGCGCATGCATTTGATTGTCTTAGATTTTTTCTTGTCAGTGTAAAGGAAGGGTATCATATTAACTGGTGGTTTAAATTTGTTTTTTTCCTAAGTTTTTTTTACTCTTTTGTAGTAGATACGGTACCTACCAAATAAGTAACAATCATTGTCATTTTGGAAACTGGAATGTCCCAAGGTGTAAACAAAATATTTAAGAAATAAAGATACATTTCCATAATTCGTTAATGGATAAATTAAAAGTTGTTTAGTTACGCCCATACGCATTCAGAATAAGAATTGTATAAGTATAAAGAAAGTCATATTCCATCTCTTGATTCAAGATAACCTCGCGTGTCAAATACTATGACCCCGTGACGCTACTACCTTACATTACAGAGGAAATAAAAAAATAATTATGTTAAAAACATGTTCATTTTGACAATAGTGCACCGCAATAATCAATAAACGGAATTAGTGGCGAGCACCGTCACCCCAGCGCCAAACTAAACTCTAACCCGATCAGGCATAATTTGCGCCCAATTAGAATAATGGTCCGCAGCCCGTGATGTATGCACGACGTGCAGGGACAGAGAAACCCGTTGAGTGGTCAGTTGCTTATAATTATCGAAATACAATTTTATAGAAAACTAGCAGAAAAATATAGTAATCTGTCACAGACATATAATTTAACAAAATTCCTCAAAGTCCACAATCTACTGACATCATGTGGCAATAAATGGAAACCAAATATGGCATATTTTTAGGTATTCCGATTTCTTTAAAAAGTTATAGTGCCTTACGCAGCTTACAGTGGAGATACGATAAACTATAACCTTAATGATTAAAAAAAAGTATAATAGAAGGCTCTATACTACCACTCTATAGTTTTTTATTCGTTAATAAATGTTTGCGGAAGCGTTTGTCCGGTGGCCAAGCGTCAATGTCCACCGTCACCGTGTGTAGTTATGTATTTATTGAGCTCAACTCTACGGTGAGTACTTCGGGCAATTCTATTCACTGACATTGACTCTGAAATAAATAATCAAGGCACTCTAAAAGCAATGAACTATCAGGAAGATTTATAATTTAATAATCGAAGTGAATTCTGATTTTATGCAAGCCTATTCAAATCAAAGTTTTGACGTATTAGATTATGTTGAGACTGCAAAATTAATCCTTGTTCCTGATTGACTTCAGAGTTTAGGCCCAAATACTCGAACCTAGAAACCGACTACATTTTATTTATTTAGGGACTGACTATTACTATGATTCTCGGAATTTGTGATGGGATGACGTGGTTTCATAACCATCGACATAATATAGTTTTGGCGTAAGTACGGTTGCCACACTATTTGAGAGAGTCTAGCCAAGTGGCTTTGTAAGACGTAAAAAATAGTCGAATAGAATAACAAATGTTTGGGATTGACATTACCGCTCGACTTGTCATGAGTGCGACTATATAGAGCGACCATATCAAATTGAAGCAATACTCCAAAAGATATTAGTCATTGACACGTAGTTTTTAATAGTTAGTATTTTACATTTAAGCAAACACCACCTAACTGAATGAAACCTTCGTTTGCCTCTTCCCTAGGGGGGATGAAATCAAAGAGATTTCTGTTAAATTACACATTATCATTGGCACAAAAAGTGTTTTTTTATTAGTGATTAAATGTTGGATATGTCTTAAAAAATTAAATTGGTTATGTATATAATATACGGTTTAGTAAATACTCGTACGTACATCCGCATGGAAGTGACGTGTAGCTTGCTCTAGCTTATTGAAGCATGTCTGAATGTCCCAGTGGGAGATACTACAATAGCACATAATGTTTGGTGTATTATATTGTATAAGTCATTTACAGTAAACATACTTAGTCACATTATTCCCTTTTTTTATTCATAACTAGTGGCCCGGGCAGACGTCGTTCTGCCACCGTATAAACCATCCCTGGACCCACTCTAACCCACACAAAAAGTTTCATCAAAATCTGTCCAGCCGTTCTGGAGTTTTAATCAGACTAACGAACATCAATTCATTTTTATTTATATAGATAGAAGATAATAACATGAGGTTCTTCTAAAGGCGTTTTAACAGATTTGTCGAAGGTCGACGCTACGCATCAGGGACTTTTCTGCTGTTACAGATGTCCATGGACGACAATGATAATTTACCATCAAATGACTTGTCTGCTTCATTGCCACTTTAAAGTAGGTATAAAAAAATAAATTCTCGACAACAAATTATAAAGAAATAAAATGAAAATGCCTGACTACAGGCTGATACTACAATAAGAAAAATGTGTACGAAAATTTTTACTGACCTGTATAATACAGGGTTTCACTATACTAGACAGGGAACTTCTAAGTACTTGCCTATGTCCACGTGTCAGGTACCCTCGTCAATCCTCGGCTAATTTATGCCCGCATTTGTTTAACCAAAAAACGTTTAAATTCGCCGATTTACGGCCCCTGTCTCAACTTTTTCGGATAAATTGCTCTTCTTGCTACGTCCACTACGGTGGGGTTAGAAAGATTTGTGTTTGTTTCCACTTGTTTGGTCTGTTTGTACACTAATCCTATAAACTGAGGCATATCTGCTTTTTTTACACAGAAATATATGTATTTCCGTATACCGATATGGTTCTAAGGCAGTTGTAACGGGTTTCTTACCTTATTTCGAATGACCAGTGATAGAATGACGCATAGCTAATTACTTTGTTTACCGATGCAACAGCCCATTGGTCTGGTAGTGGGGGTTTAACACCGCTTATTTAGGAATCAGAGAAATAGCTCTTGTAAAGTTGGTACTTGCCTACCTCTGCCATACCTGGCCGCTTTTCTACTCTGGACAGCTTAGAATGATCCTCATCATAAATAAATAAAAACAATAAGATTGTGAAAGGGAACTACATTTATTTACAAAGAAAAAAAACAATATGTTCACAAAAACAGATTAAAATTGCCTATAAAGAGGAACCATGTGGGACAGAGGACTGGTCAGGGATATTCTAGCTTTCCACTGGTGAAAGAATTTTTAAAATCGGTTTAGTAGTTTTTGAGTTTATTCGTAACAAACATACAAAAATACAAATCTTTACCCTTTATAATATTAGTATAGATTAATTACAATCAAACAATTACTAAAGTTGTATTAAAATGATTAATAATAAAATAGTCAGTGCTCTCAACTCAACTATGTTTATATGACCAGAGGGCTGAGAGTTATCTCTGTCAAAGGATCAGCCTATCCAGAGAAGGAAATCTAGAATATCCCTGAGTAACATAGGCTATATTTTATTTTCGTATTCCCACGGGAACGGATACTACGTGGGTGAACCCGCGCAGAACCGCTAGTTGTACTGTTTATTGCGTGGAAATTTTATGAAGTACATCTTTTCGTTTCATCAAAGTGTTGCAGTGGCCTAGAATTTGTTGTATAGAGTTTTCATAACACGGAAGTCAAAATGGAAATAGTCCACTATAGCTATAGGGGTAGTATGCGCTGCAATTAACATGATACGTTTAATTACCCACGCATAAATTGTATGCAATATTGAGTGTTTACGAGTGCATACTGTCCGGGAGCAAAAAAAATCTATGGATGTGGTATCTGCGGATGCTTTTCTTCAAACAGAATACTTACAGAATAAGATTAATTACTAAAATTAACAGTTGAAAGGACATCAATTATTCAAAGTTATGTTCATTATTAAATGCGGTGGTAATGACTTTTGTCTTAAGCTTCTAAAGTAAATTTGAATTTGGGTTTGTACCTACCTAAAATCACCATACAATCAAACATACTAATCTCTACTGAAAGTTTGAGGTTCGCGAAATCAGTTCACGCATAGTTATGGCGACCTATATCACTTGAACGTAACTCGAGACGTGACGTAAGACGAACGTAAGCGAGAATACCAGTGCAGCGAGCCGCTCCATTTGTGATTTTACCAGACAAAAACTTGCATGCAATGCAAATGCAAAAGTTTTGTTACCATAAAATACTCACATCTGTAGCCACCTTCAATTACATTTTATATACATAGTTGCGTGGTTTATTTTCGAAAATTATTATTGAAAATTCAAACATATTTTTAAAAGAAACTTACAAAAAAATGCTGACTCCTTCCTTATCCTCGAGGAGGTAGGTAGAGGTATTCCATTGCTAAAATACCCTCTTTTCACCAGTATACTTCTGGACCCCTAAGCGTGACAGGTGAACCCACAGACCTGAATCTCTCCCTGATAAACCTATCGTCGGACCGCTTCAGAGTCGATCTGGGACTTTAGGGTTTCCTTTTTCTACGTACTTATACCAATCTCTGTTTATAGAAACACTTATGTCTGGTTTGTGGACAAAATATAGACGACATAGGATGCCATTTGCACCATTCGTAGCTTATTGACAATAACAGCTATAAATATTGGCGACAAATTCCCGCCAATCGCGACAATGCACGTCCCATTTGTAGCGAATGTTGGGCTAAATAATAACGTTAATGCAAACCCAACTTTATCACGCTTATTTATTGGCTCATTACGACAGCGACTTCGATTCATAATATTGTTAAACTTAATTTATTGAATTATCTACAATAATGTAACACAAAATAATCATTTATAATAACGTTTAGGGGTCGAATGTTCTCGAGAAAAGTGGGTATTCCCAGAAATAGAATACCTCTGCCAACCCCCTCGTTAATAAAAGGCGTGAGATTATTTCTTTAGATATAATCATTTTAAGGATGCACTGATGTTTTATTTCTGTTTTTGTACTTACCGACTCATTGAGTCAAAACCTAAATTGAAACAATGTTTCACAAGTTGTATTACAAGTAGGTATATAGGTATATTGTTTGTACCAGAACAAATAACACAATACCATTTTAAAAATCCCGGAAAATGTAAAATTACATTCAAAGAGTCCTATACCATTTTATGAATGGTTTTCAATAAAATTTACATAATACCAGAAAGTAGTTTGAAAATAATAAACGTACAGCGAAATTCAGGGCTTTGTATCATTAAGCCGGATATACAGCGTAATATTCCCTAAGGTTTGCCATTAAAACTATCCACGGACCGTAATATCTGAAATTTGGCCAATACTGGTTCAAAATTGGTGAGTCCCGCTTGATTTCACCGCAAATTCGGTGTATTGAAATATTCTACGGCTCATTAAGTAGGCTGCTTAACATTGTTAACGTGACAGTGGACCTATGTGTGTATGTGACATTATATTAGAAATTTATGAATATCATCATATTTATGACACAAATGAACGTAATTTATAGTAAAAACCAATTTGAAATAGCAGACCGTATTTTATTTTTTATATTAAACAGTTCTTTATCATACATATTAAAATACTTTAACTAAATTCTTTTACTAAAACTTTAATTTAAACATAATTTATATCCTGCTGTAAAGTTGTCATAAAAGAACTTTTAAACAGACATTGTACAAAATTTTGTTGTACTTTTATTGGTGCGCGACAAAGATACTAAAGTAAGGATGAGTTATATTCATACTTCGCGCGTTTGAAAATTGATCCGCTACGAGTGGCTACAACATTTAAATACTTATTTCTTAGCGTATTTATAGCATACAACAATGACGGGGAAAGATGATACGGAACGAATAATAACAAAATATACAGCTATCTGTCAACAGTTGCGCCTGAAATACGACTTGAAATACAATGCGACTAAATAAAATGTGGTTAATTAAGTACATTTGTTGGCCTCATTTTCCGCGCTCTATAGTCTATTTCGTACCAAATGGGTTCGGTGATAGTTCACATTTTTCCTTTTTACGCATACAACTTTCTAGTAAGAAAAATAGATGGTTCCAAAAATAATGAATAATTTATTATTATGTCATTGCTAAAATACAATAATTGTCGCCTCTAAAATTCTAAATTAAAATCTCAGACAATCAAAATCAAGGAAAATATAAAAAACAATAGATTAATAAGATATCCCAAAAATACGTATTGCGTGGAACGGAACTTTTACGCATAGGGATTGACACAACTTAATCTACATTAAATCGATGAATCGAAGCGTTTTGGCGGGAATCCGAAAAAATGTGCAATGTTTTTGTAAAATTTTAATTTTGTTGTATCTTTTGGGTTTAAAATAGTAATAGTGTATTATGTGGCAGGGGTCTGTGAAAGTGTACCGTGATTTGTAGATTCGATAATGTATGATTATTTTCGTATTGCATCAAAAAGTCGATGACATTTTTTTTTATTTTACCATGTTTTTCCCATAATATATAACCTGTGAAATTTAAACATATTCAATAAAAAGTCAACTTGAAAAATCATTCTATCAATAAAGTAGAAAATCGATTCCATTTCCTTTACAAACTTACTCGAAATTTGTAAAGGAAATCATTGGGACACATCACTTCAATTATCAACAGTGAACTGTCACCGAACCCATTTGGTGCGAAATATACTATAGTAACATATCTACGTCTTTCTATATACAGGATGTCCCAAAAGTCAACGATAAGCCGGAAACCAGCGATAGGCCTAGTCATGAGGGTAATCAGAAAAATATAAAAAAAAATCTATGTTCTTTTTTCAAAATGTTATGAAGGTTTAAAAAAAATCCTAGAAAACGGACACCCTGTAATGAACTTTCTTGTACTGTGACTGTAAATATTTACTTTTTGAATATATTTTTTCTGTAATGCTATGATGAATAGCCGTGCTACAATTAACAATAAAAAAAATTACATAACTGTCCCACTTTTAAGTAAAAAGTTAAATTTGTTTCCAACATTGAATTCTAAATAATTTCATCAACCAACTTAAACCAGCTGTA
The DNA here is from genome assembly GCA_963855545.1 of Ethmia dodecea. NCBI lineage: Eukaryota > Metazoa > Arthropoda > Insecta > Lepidoptera > Depressariidae > Ethmia > Ethmia dodecea. The sequence continues at coordinate 5,748,607 of OY979448.1, forward strand.
CTGTAAAAAAAATGTATGGCTACTATTTTAGCAAGTATACTTAAAAGTTGACGCATTTAGTCTAAATTCTAGAATAGTATAACACATGCTAGGTTTTGTTATACACACACCGGCACAATTAGCGGAACAGAAAAAAAAAGGAGAAAAAAGAGGGAATTTAGAACAATGAATGTAATTTTTAAACAATATATTATTTAAAATGAAACAACAATTAAATTAACATGTTTTGACATTCATTTGTAACACCATACTTAAAATTTTATAAAAATAAAAATTAAATTAAACAAAATGCATTTTTCTTCGATTTTTAATTATAGAGAAACAGCAGAAAATTCAAGATTTTCCAAAGTTTAACAACAATTTCAATGTCTGTTCAATATCGAGTGTTTCCTCCTCGTGCTCTGATGAGGGTTTCCATCCGTCTGGGCATGCTGCGGATGATGTTATCAATGGTTTCTTGGGGCAACCTCTGCCATTCTTCAAGTAATGCGTTTCGCAACTCGTTGAGATTATTGGGAGGGGGCATTCTTGACTTTACACTCCTCTTTAGCAAGTCCCAGACGTGTTCTATAGGGTTCATATCGGGGGACCGTGCTGGCCACTCCATCACCGTTATACCAACATGGTTTAGGTATGTCTGTACTGTGCAGAGCACTGTGAGCCCGAGCATTATCCTGCATTAGAATGAAGTTGTTACCAATAAAGGGGGCAAATGGCACAACATGTTCTTCTAAAATCTCCCTGATATACCGATCAGCATTCAGATTCCCGCCATCGACCACTACTAACTCCGTACGAGCTCCTAAACATATTCCTCCCCAGACCATAATTGAACCGCCGCCATATGCAACTGTATTTTCAAAATTAGACTGGATATACCGTTCTCCTTTGCGTCTCCATACTCGCTGCCTTCCATCAATTTGATTTAACATAACTCTGCATTCATCAGTAAAAAGAACCTGTCCCCAGTCGTCGAAGTCCCAATCACGATGTTCACGACCAAAGTGTAAACGGTTTGTGCGATGATGTCTCTCAAGTTTTGGGGCTTTGGCGGGCACATACGAGCCTATACCCACTTCTTCGAATCTTCTACGAACTGTCCGCTCACTCATCCTTACTGCTCGTACCTCTTCCAGTAAATTTCGAGCCTGCACCGCCGTTAGTCTCGTGTTCCGTCGGACTTGAAGTTGGAGAAAACGGTCATCCCTCCTTGAAGTACACCTTTTCCGGCCTTGTCCTCTCCTTCTCACTAGAGCATTCGTCAATCTGTATCGTTGGATGCTACGATAAATCGTTGATAACGATCGACGAAGGCTTCTGGCAATCGATCTGTAGGTTTGACCATTTCTCCTCATTTGATCTGCCCTAATGATTTCTGATGGCGTTAAATCAGGCATAATTAGATGCTCGTAAATTATCAATATGCGAAAAAACTCAAAAGCCTCAAAAACTGCAATTCAAAGCTTTTCAAATGGAATTCACGAACCTTCTAAAAACGGACAAGCGGTGGAAAAAATGAATCAATGAAAATTAAAACAAAAGAATGAAAAAAAGGGCAGTCGCTTAGTATTCCATTTTTAAATTAAAACCCAAATTTAAAAAAAGCTTGTTTAGCCGGCCAGTAACACGCAAAAATGCGTAAATACTCCCTTTTTTTTCTGTTCCGCTAATTGTGCCGGTGTGTGTAGTTGAGGCATGGAAATGTTTTTTCTCGATGAATCCGGATTCTATGCCAATCTAATTTAATGAGGTGAAATGTTGCTGTAATAAATGTCGAAGTTGTGAATTACAGTCGTTGGTTGGTAAAGCAACCTTAAGTCTGCAGCTGACCTGAACTAAGCCTTTTTATTCTCTTTCTTAACCCTCCTTTAAAGTAATGATACTTAAAATAAGTTTGTGTAATATTTTTTTATTTAATGTGGTATGTTTTACAGCATTTTTATAACAAATGTTCAAACTGTTTTCCTTCAGCTAATATGCACGCTCTACATCTCCTTAAAAATGATCGAGCTATGCGCCGGGCGTGACGTTTGGAATTGATTTGTTCAGCGGCTTCTGAGATTCTTCGGCGCAGCTCTTCTAAATCTTGAATCGGTTTGTGGTAGACTTTTTCCTTAATTGCACCCCAGTAAAAAAATCTATTGGATTAAGGTCGGGTGACCGCGCTGGCCACGAAATTGGACCACCCCGACCAATCCACCTATTTGGATATTCTTGATCGAGAAACTCTCTGACTAGACGAGCATAATGCGCGGGGCAGCCGTCTTGCTGATACCTCATGCTGCCGTAAATATTTAGCGGCACTTCTTCTAATAAATCGGGTAGTTGATTTTGTAGGAAATCTAAATAAACATGTCCATTTATGGTCTCTGGCAGCTCAATCGGACCAATAACTGTACCGTTTAAAATGCCTGTCCACATGTTTACTTTAAAACGGTACTGTGAATGATCTTCACGCATTAGGTGAGTATTTTCCACGTGCCATTCGTGCAAATTGTGTAGGTTCATGTAACCGTCCTTTTTAAACGTTGCTTCGTCGGACCATAGAATCGTTTCAAAAAACTGGGGATCTTCAGTATGTTTTTGCAAAATCGTTTGACAAAATCGCACTCTCTCTGGGTAGTCTCGGGGAAGCAAAGATTGTACTCGTTGTACATGGAATGGATGCAGACGGTTTTTTTTCAGAATACGATGTGCACTGCTTTTAGGTACTCCAAGGCTTTCCTCAATTCCACGTACGGATATACTTGGATCTTCTTCCGCAGCTTGCATGATGAAAAAATAATATAGAATTTTTTTTATATTTTTCTGATTACCCTCATGACTAGGCTTATCGCTGGTTTCCGGCTTATCGTTGACTTCTGGGACATCAAATACCCTGCGCAATGCTGATAACTGGCAGCTATATTAATATAACTGTATTCCCTAAATAATGTGAATTCAAGTGCACACACATTTGTTACATTGAAACAAATGTTTATTTAAATATAGCGACCCGCCCCGACTTTGCACGGGTGCAATGCTGATACTAAAACCTTCTTCTTGAATCACTCTATCTATTAAAAAAAACCGCATTAAAATTCGTTGCGTAGTTTTTAAGATTTAAGCATTCAAAGGGACATAAGGACATAGGGACACAGGGACATAAGGACATATAGGGATATAGGGACAGAGAAAGCGATTTTGTTGTATACTATGTAGTGATAGTGATGATAGTGAAGTGATAATGATAGTGATAAATACTAAGTACTTTCGGTAAACAGCACAGACGCGGCAGCATCTAAGTATACTTAGATATAGAAATAAGCAAAGACAAAGTAACTAGGGGACAGTCAGATATTTGAGCGGTCAAGTCTTTGGGGACCGACGAACGGCCAGTCGGACCGTCTCGGCGAGATAGTTAGACCGTCTGTGGCGTGATTAATCCGTTTTGCATAGATTTACCTACCTCATAGGTACAGTCACATACAGGTTTCAAAAATATTTAATACTAGCGACCCGCCCCGGCTTCGCACGGGTGCAATGCTAATACTAAAACCTTCCTTTTAAATCACTCTAACTATTAAAAAAAACCGCATCAAAATCTGTTGCGTAGTTTTAAAGATTTAAGCATACAAAGGGACATAGGGACATAGGGATATAGGGACAGAGAAAGCGACTTAGTTTTATACTATGTAGTGAAAAGTGATAGTGATAAGAATAATACTGCGAAAGATTGTACGCAAAGACCTTCAAAGAACTATTTCTCTTATCAAACGTCTTTGAATGTATCTTTAGTAATGAACGACTTACGCAAATAAATTAAGATTAAATAATCAGTATTAAATAATCAAAATAATAATAATAATCAGTGATAGCCCGGACGGTTAAAGAGCCGGTCGAAAATCAGTGAGACTCGGGTTCGAATCCTGGCATGTACCAATGAGTTTTTCAAAAACTTACGTACATATTTATCACTAGCTCGACGGTGAAGGAAAACATCGTGAGGAAACCCGCAGGTCTCAGAATTAATTCTGAGACATGTGTAAACAGACCCCGTCCGGCGATGGGCTCACCACCTTTTAGGGGTCCAATATATCTCGTGGAATGTGGGTGTATCCAGTAATGGAATACCTCTGCCTACCCCCTCGGGGATGAAAGTCGTGAGATTATTTATTTATTTTTAAATAAAATAAAACATGTTCTTACCAGTTTTTGAGTAAATTAGTTACTTACATGTTCACTTTTTTCACGTTATGGGTAAAAATTAAGAGTAATTACATGCGAAAATCCAGAGTCACAGACTCTTATCTACCTATTTACGCAAGATAATGATATTAATTGCATAAAACATGGTAAAAACAAAGTGCGTAAAGAAAATTCAGCATAGGTATTTTATCGCAGTTTCGCATAAAATTTCTTAATTTCAATAAAACATAAATATCACTATAATACATTTACATACAAATGAAACATAGAATTATTTATACTTTTATTCATTATTCATTCGCATTATGTTTAGTGACTGTAAACTACACAATTATAAACTATGGGTTGAGAAGTAACTGTTAAAGTATAAGTATAATCTCACGCCTTTTTTATCCCCGAGGGGGTAGGCAGAGGTATTCCATTACTGGAAATACCCACATTTCACGAGATATATTGGACCCCTAAACGTGATAGGTGGTGAGCCACTACACTGGTGGTGGTAGTAACTGTTAAATGTCTCTTTCTAATAAGACATGAATATTTCAAAATGGGAAATCGAGATTATACGAATTGCATAAACCGATATACACTTACACAAACGATTATATTTTTGAAACTCCCCTCGAGATTTGAAAAAACTTTACGAGACGAATTTTCAAACCAAAATTATGCATGAAGTAATGTTATTCAATGAGGTGAACAGCATTCCTTACACCCTACGTCTTGTTGAATTTTTAAAGGACCCGGTGTCTCGCCACGCTGAAATTCATTACAGCGCTCTGTAAAAATGCCACCCTCTTTGTTTAAACACAAAATCACAATAAACTTGTTCCTTTAACGGGATATGCAGTCTGAGTTACTGTAGCGTCTTGTTTATGCTTTTAATCTATTTAAGCAATTTATTTTTTATGCATTGTTGTTGCGCTTAAAAATCTGAGTATCTATAGACAATCTCATCGATTTTTGTCTGCTGGTATAGCATGATAGTAAAAGTTTTTTTGATAATTTCTTCTATTATCTTATAAGGGAAAAGTACACTGCTGACCTATGTACCTACCTATATTTTAAACACAATTAACACTAGTTGTTTACTTCCCTGGGTCGACTCAAGAACAGCCTTCTTTCGTTTCTTAATACCCTTAAAAAAAAAAACTCACTCCTTTTATCCCCGAGGGGTTAGCAGAGGTATCCCATTCCTAGAAATACCCAAGTTTCACCAGTATATTCTTTGTACCCCACATAGGTTTTGAAACCATCGCCCGACCGTGGTGCACAACACATGCCTTAGTTTCCTTACGATGTTTTTCTTCATCGTCGATCTAGGCTAGTGAATTGCGACATTTTGCTTATGTCATTTGACTTTCTGCGATGATTCCTGATGTAAGTTTTTGATAAAGTCATTGATTCAGCCCCGTGTCAGTAGTACCATCGATTTGTAACATTGATGGTACTAGTGACACCGATATCAGGATTTGAAACCCGGCTTCATGCATGAGAGGCGGGCTAGCGACAGAGCTATTATTCACACAAAACATAGCTATTAAGACATACCTACCTACTTAAGCTTCACTTTATCCCAGCATTTCTGATCCGAAACTTTTTGCCCTTTATTAGTGAAGCCAACAACTATAACTAATCAAATTTCTTGTTGGATCATATCCTGGGGGAAGGGGCGTCGGGAAAGAGGATCAAAGTTGTCGCTAACACAATTTACCGAGACAGATTAGTTTCGGTCAGAAGTGGCCCCAACTTACCTGCCCACTTTGGGTATTCCGTATTGCTATTAATTTTGTTAATAAAGCTATTTGTGGCCTATGAATTTACATTTGTGCGCGATTATAAATCATTTGAGAAATAATTCAACACCAAATACTTTGATAGAAAGCATCAAATATCTAATTATCTAATATGCATTCATTATAATATATTTATTCGTCTTGAGTGTTAAAATATTATAAAAACATGCTTTGTATGTTGACACTCGTCAAAACAAATCAAAGGAACAAAAAAACATTAAAAAACGGTACACAATATAATGTAATAATTGTATAACTAATCTCAATAACCACATACCTACTGGTGAAATTAGATATTATGCGAATAATTATATTATATTTCATTGTTAAATCATAAATACCTATCATATTCGTATTTATTGATATTATCATATACAAAATTATTGAGATTTGTGTGTAAATGTTTAACACACACATTCACACACAAATTTCAATAATTTCACACAAATATTCACTTATGAAAATACTGACAATAATTTCGTTTAGCAATTTGAAAAACATTGCAGCACTTGTGAACACCTAATCATAATAATATACCAACCAATTTCCAATAACTCTTACTATAACGAAAACGTTTTCGTAGAGGCCAAAACATCTTCACCCTGTGAAATATTAAAGAGGTGACATTTCCGAACATCGGACCCCATGTAATTACACAACCTGATAGATAATGTCTCTTTAAACATTGAAGACGGTCGGTCGAAGGCAGTCCAGAGATGGGAATTTGAAATTGGATACTCGTATGCATTTTATAAAATGTTATTTCGATTTGCATATCGTTTGCTGAGGGGACCTTTTAAATTGACTTAGAATTTATGTTATTGGCTTTAATTTTTTATATTTGCTTCTGTGTCCGTAGATCATTTTTATTTTGGTTTTTATAAATAAAGCTCGTTTCATGTCTTTTTGTGATGTAAGGTCTTACTCAAATAAATTCTTTTTGCTTACGAGTGTGTTTTCAATGTAATTTTTTATTGTCTTTTATACCCACATTTATAATATTGTTATATTAAAATGTAACTAATGTTATGTTAATTAATGTTATCCATATGGTGTTGTTTTTGGTGTACAATAAAGAGTTATTGTATTGTATTGTAACTTAATGTGCCAAAAAGACACTTCACTTACATTTTTTCAAATTAATTTATATCTTGGTGATTTATTATTTTCACGTGGACTTTTTACTCTTATAATTTTATCTTCATCATTAAACTTGCAAGATACTTTAAAGCAATATACCTTAAACATTTTCAAACTTAATTACTTGACCTCCGAAATGAAGTTATTTCCATTTGTAGCGTACGTAGCAACCCCCAGAGAACCGCCGTCATCTGAGGTAGCCAGTAACTACATGCTTGTTAACTCGTCTCATATATTATGAAGCTGTGTCAAATGTATCCCGGTTCAGACGTCTAGAGGATGATCTTATTAAGTCATGTATGATTAATAAATTATTGATCAATAATAAATAATAAACGATCAAGCGATAAAAATAACTTAATTGTATCACAATTCAATTGCGAGTAATCATTGTTTAAAATAATTATCTCAAAACACATCTTAAATGTAGCAAGATTTTTATAAGTTTATAACAATATAATATAATAATAAATAATAATAATATAATCTCACGCCTTTTTTATCCCCGAGGGGGTAGGCAGAGGTATTCCATTACTGGATATACCCACATTTCACGAGATATATTGGACCCCTAAACGTGATAGGTGGTGAGCCCATCGCCGGACCGGGTCTGTTTACACATGTCTCAGAATTAATTCTGAGACCTGCGGGTTTCCTCACGATGTTTTCCTTCACCGTCGAGCTAGTGATAAATATGTACGTAAGTTTTTGACAAATATGGAAATAATAAAAAAAATGCCATTGAAGAAATATGTCACAGTGGGTACAAAGAACAATGGCAAAAGTCCATGTGTTTTGGGTACCCCACTTACACCTGCCCACGGAAGACGAAACCGTGTAAAATCGATAGTTCTTGGACAGACTAAGATAATATGTAATCATACCACATTTTTATAAGTTGAGGTTTAAAAGTTATTCGTTACCTAGTGTATTTTGTAGGTTATTATGAGATTTTAGGTACCAAAGACGTGTAAAGAAAAAGTTTCTCTAGGAAAGAAAATGATTTTCTTCCAACCTCTTTGTTAAAAAATAGCACTGCCTACCACATGCCATATAAGTTACTCTATGCCAGTGAATGATGGCTTGGGCAAAACATATCGATACCTATATTAAAATATCGATATTTTTCCAAATACTAAATTAGCATATTATATATATCGTCGATATTTTTAATGGCGATATATTATCGACATTTATTTTACAGTATCGAATTCGTATCAATTTTAATATATTTTTAACGCAATTCTGGTTTCGTGTTTCATTTCATGTTAGGTACTAGATACTTGCCGACTCAAGCATTTATAAAAATATACTATTTTCATCGTCCTTTTTTACGAATTTGGGAATATGTATATGTAGTAATAATAAAGTAAAACTGACGATATATCGATATTTTTCACTCGATTTTTATCTATAGTATTTAGAAATGTCGATACGATAAATATCAATTTATTTTTTCACTTGGCTATCCCTAGTGAATGACATGGTTGACATGATGACACGACGTTCAATTTTACCACAACAACAAAAAAGTTTTTGTATTAATCAAAGACATTAAAATATAATACCATAGAGGGGGCATTGGGAATATTTTCATACAAAACTTTGAAGCTCAAGCGTCATGTCCTTGTCATGTCAGTTAGTATGAACGCGAGCTGTCATTCGGTCGAAATTGTACTAGACTTATTCCACTTGGAATAACTTTTGGCTTCAAATAATCCTCGCTTTGTCCCCTTCATGCCTTATATTATATTTTAATCTCTTTGGTATTAATAGATTTCCCAATCGATCGATTCGTGTTTCTATGATATTTCTGTTTTATTTGACTCAATATTTTCAACTGCTAGATTAATTTAAAAATATGGAAAATATCGACTTATTATGAGTCAATATAACAAGCATAGTGTGATACCCCGTGGGTGTCTATTTCAGTGGGTACCAAAGCTGCCGATGTTCTTTATATATTGAATTTGCGATTTGACAGATGATATTAAATATAACTAAATCAGTTACGTCAAACCCTATTATATCTATAATAGTAAAAAATATTGAAACTAAACGCCAGAATGACATAATAGGTAGGTACCTACCTACTCGTATAGTTTTAAAAGGACTGCTCAAATACAAAATCTATAGGTAATTCAACCCTTTTTTATGCTATAGTAGTAAAATCGTCATAAATAGCAGCATCCTGTAGCTTTGGAGTGGTTAGACTGGAGGTAAAATAAAGGCTCTACAAATGTCGGATGTCGCGACCTTTTGGGATTTGCTCGCGGCTCAGTTATTTAACTTCGAGCGGAACTATCTCTGGTCTCAATATTTGCATGTGTGTTTTGTTCACCGTCTATGTTGAAGTTACTAGGAACTTACATTTTTTGGGAAACATACAATATTAAAATCTCTTTTATGTTTAAGATGTGGTATAACCATAACAGAAGCCAAGTCAGAATATTTTTCTATCAAATGTATTATTGAATATCAGATCGGTAGTGTGAGTGATAACCCCCGACATAAGAATAAACACTAAAAGGGGAATGCCCATTGGCCCTACAAAAGAATGCCTGAGATACAGAAAGATGAGCTCTACATCAAATTGTACCTTAATTGAACAGAAATCCATTACAATTTACTTTATTATGCCAAAACTAGGCCCAGACGATATTTTAAAACATTTTAATAAAACACAGGTTATGTCAAATTAATTAGATTTTTGTTACTGTTAGGTAATAAAGAGCTATAATTTAAAGAAAATAATATATCTCAAAGCTTTATCTCAGTACTTACAGCTTGTGGTGGTATCTATTATTGTACATCAGAGTAAGAACTTCATGATTTTGCATTGAGAAGGAGTTACGTTTCATCCGTCTAAGATCGAGAAAGCAGTTAGCACTGTGCATGTTCCAAAATATTTCTGTTATATTACCTATGTGTTCGGAGGCACAAATTTAAACCAAAAGCAGAGTGGTCGTGATAGGCGGGTCTAATCAAAGTCCGTGTTTGAAAATATGTATCACGTGAAGAGAAAACATCAAACTCATTAAATCATAGTCAAAGTATTAGAAAATAAAAGATCGTAATAATAATTCTGTAAAAACCTTTGAGTATTAAACCAACAGGAGACGTCACGCGCACTAGTTTCTTTGCAAAAAAGTCTGCCAATTTCTGCGCGGGGGACGAGGAAACAAACACAAATAATGTTAAAACAAAAGCATTTTTTGACAAAACAATTAAACACTAGCTTGAACTAGGTGCACACAAATACATTCACTAATACAAGCACTCCGTGAACTCAAACAAACTAGTTGTATTTAACCGGTATGCTCATTGACCGACACGTTTTTTTGGCAGAGGGGAACGCCTGTCAGTGGCGTCTCCGGTTGGTTTAATACTCAAAGGTAAAAACACAAGTCGCAAAAGAATTGAATCAACGAGTGAGCGAAATGTCATATTTTCATGTATCCTGTGTTCATAGAGCCCAAGACATAAAAACTATTTTGTATTTCTTAAAATAATTAGACTTTATTTAATGTTCGTATGCTACATACTTTTTAGACCCAAAACCATATGTCTGTTATTTCAATGAACAATGAATTTAACAGAAAAATAAACAAAAATCAAGACAGGTATTAAAATAAACGTTATATTTTCACCCTAGTTAAACAGATTCAAAAATACTTGGATTATTCATATTTTATTATGAATGAATTTTAGGGCTAGTAATGTTTTCTATTTCAGGTATTTCATGGGCATTCCCCTTTACCTCCTTACAGTATTATATTTAGATATTATTATTATTAATAATAAACAAGTTAATTACTAACGGACACAATTCACACACGGTTAAATAGTCTAAGACAAAGCAGAGCCTGTACCTAATATGGATAAAACAAATGATAAACATGCATGAATAAATATCTAACACCATGTCACGAAGCCAACAGACATGTTCATGAATCGAATCGAACCCGCGACGTCCGCATCAAAAGACCCTACAAATATTAAGTCTCATAATTGACCAACAACTCATCAATTAATCACTTTGTCCTTTGTAATAAAAATGCTTATTTTATTCTGTGTGATTAAAAACACAGAATAAAATAAGCATTTTTATTCTATTCTCAATATTTGAACGATATCCCGCCTTCGGCAAAAACGCTTATCCCAAAAAACGCGAACAAAGAGATGATTTGTCAAAATAAATTAAGCATAAGACAGTCGCCGGTAGTCGCGGCGCCGTCAAATATTTACACCGGGGTTACCGCCGAATGTTACGAATGGTAATGTATGGGACCTACAATGGGGTTCACGATTATAAGAAATACTTAAATCTTTTGGTAAAAATTAAGTAAACTTACGTGCTTTTAAAACTGACTTTTGTGGGATTTGGGTGTCTAGAAAAGTAACAATTGAAACAATACACGATCATTAAAGAAATATAGTTGCATAAATTATTTTGGATGTTTATATTAAATACAAATATAGTGTAATAAAAAGCAGTGTTATTTATTAATTAATTGACAGACTGTGATTTTGCATAAATTACTGATTACCTAAAAATGAATAAAAATCAAGGCTCATACTTTTAGATTTTCTAACGTCTATTAGAATAAGTATGCACTGTTTAGCATTGCTTGCCCACTATGAAGTTTGGTATTCATACACCCCAATTCATAGAAGCGATGTTGATCTACTGACCAACTTTACTAAACAGTGCGTATTCCAGCCATTATACAAAGATTTTATTTCCGAAAATGAAAAGAAAAATTTAAATTTCTTTCTTGGTAGTAAATGACAAAATTTGTGAACCGAGTAGCGGGGGTAGCCAAGTCTCATGTGGATTGGTGCTTACAATCCATCATCGTCCGCGGTGGCTACCGTAATAATGCAGCTTTCCCAAATACACAGGAAGAATCACATTGTGAGAAAAGAAACCAACCGTAACTTCACTTTACCTTTCTATCTGCGGTTATTAGGACTTCAAGAGGGGACGGAGTTATACAATTCATATAGCGGCATCTCTTTTCGACTTGCAAGTATATTTGAAGATCGTTCTTTATATATAAGAGTCTAATTGGTCATTGAGATTCTAGATGTAAAGACAAACAATTTTACTTATCACTGTTACAAAATATGCCCTATGCTAGTTATTAAGTAGGTACTAAGCGTAAAATTATCATTATTTATACCTACCATGAGCAATCTTATCTTGTAGATAGTATTTTGCTTTTTCAACTCGTTATCCATGAACTTCAATATTATAGTGTTTCTACAATGGTAAGATTTTGAAAATCAACTTTCACTTGTACTTTCAATAAAATACTAGGACTACGTTCATTAGCATCATCATTCTAGAAAAGGGCTTCTAATCATCCAGAGACCGATCGAAAAGTCCAACGGCTTCCTTCTTAGCCCAAAATTATCTCCGTACCCTCAACGTCAAATTGTTCCTGCCACGGAAATGCATTTAATCTATAAGATTTACAGACTTGTATAATTTTAACCCGACTCCCAAAGGATAGAAGAAAATTAAGTGTCGCCATCCGCGAGATGGTGCCACTGTTGTTTCCCGCCTGATGGGTGCGTGTGCACTTAATATTCATTAATTCCGCGTATGAAATGAGCACGCTTCCGCTTCGATGGTGGCGGTGCCGCTAGATTTGAGTGCGGTTTTGTTTAGATCTATGAATATGGACAGACATTGCCACGTTGGTAGCGAAAAGTTAATGAAGTGTTTAATATGGGGGTTTTGGTTTTGCACAAGAAAAACGTAGATATATGTATTTTGAAAAGTTTATAATTTAATATTGAAAGTGGGTCTTTATCTAGGTACTTATTTTTATTTGTTAGCTTACTGTTTTTTTTTATAAATTTCATAGAGTAGGCAATAAATAGACAAATCGACTTTTAAAGTTACACGTGTGAGTAAGTAACAACTCATATGTTACACCAATAACCAATATGTGATAAATAACACAACCACAACAACAAAAAGTACAATCGGAGGTCCTATCACATCTCTATTTATTATTATTTATTTATTAGGTTTATCAATGTTTGAATACACTGAAACTTACTCACTAGTTTTACAACTATACTTAAATCTTGTATTCTATATCTAGCTAAGTGCACAAACCATTTATAACTGTATTTGTGTGTGTTTTTAATTTGCTAATTGACAAGTTTCTACCAATACCTGCAAAACAGTCTGAATCAGTAATGTAGGTAGATACTAGAAGCTTACACAGCGACTAAAGTTCTCTACTAATCTATAAAGCTAGTTTTCCAACAAAACTACTAACAACCCTTTGATAAGCTCTTACAAGGCGATAACAAGAGGCTCGCTCGGCCGAGGCAGAAATTAAGAGTTGAGTCGCACGCCGTCCTTGGGGAAATTCCACCAATCACGGCCCAGGAATTGCTCATCGCACGGTGACTGGCCATACTGAGACACAGATGCAAGTGAATGTTATGAAAACATTTTTTATAAATTATTTATTTGTTGACCCTTCTAAAACGTTTGAACGAACTTTGCTGATAGTCTATATACCTACAATATGTAACATTATTTATTTTTTATTTTTTTAAATAATATGTAACAGAATAAGCGGAAGTCCTGAAATTAGTTTGTTTTCGACAACTTAATCGATTTTAGCTATTTTTAATGTGTTAAATTTTTCCGAAAAATGAATTACCATAGCTGAATTCAGTGCTATCTATGGAAATCGTGCTATTATTAATCGATATTTAAGAAAATTGGTTAGATACAACTAAAGTTCTATTGCATATTATATTATGTTAATGAGGAATTGCGCTTTTTCTGTTACGCGTTGTATATATTTGTTTTTCTTCAATCTAGGAACTTAGAAGTTCACATAATAAACGATTTCGTAGCTGCTGCAGGAGGAGAAGCGGTGCATCACACGGAATTCCACAGCAACACTTTGTTTTTAAATGCTCATTGAGGCACTGCCAAGCCAATCTACCCTTTAGCCCAAAAGAGACACAAATAAAAAAAAATCTCCGCTACAGACGGAGTCTACGCACAGGAATAATAAAGAATACAATAGTTTCTTCAACTGATCAGTAGTTCAGATAAACCGCAGTTAGTTAACGGACATACATACTTTCAAAACGAATAAAGATTCATAAGAAGAAATATCGAATGCAATTTTTATTTGTAATTTTATAAAAAAAGTCATGAACAATATAGTAATTTTTATGTTAAAAATATTACCAGACACAAAATAGGTAAGTTCGTAGTCTTTTCAGTGTCAGTGTATGAACATGAATTTACTTTTGCAACGCGATTTATCTCGCACGCTTTCCCCAATTTCGTTCAGAGGTTATGACGTGCGCATACTGTCGCTCGTTTGTTTCACATCAATATCGCCTTTATTATTGTGTAGCAAAAGGCTATATTTGTATGCTCGACGTGCATTTTATAAAAATGAAACGTAGGTATATGCACAGTTACAAGAATTAAGAGGCTTCTTCTAATAATATATACCTACCAGATACCTAACTTTCCTTATATAAACATTAGATAATATCGCATATATCCTTATATCCCATATCCCTATGTCCCTATGTATGCTTAAATCTTTAAAACTACACAACGGATTTTGATGCGGTTTTTTAATAGATAGAGTAATTCAAGAGGAAGGTTTTAGTGTTAGCATTGCACCCGTGCGAAGCCGGGGCGGGTTGCTAGTATCTTATATACCTTAACAAAAAGATTTATAAGAAAACTAATGAGACACGCAAAACCAAATTAAAATAACTAAGTATTGCTAAATAACGACAGGTACTAAGTTAAAAAATATATTGTTACCATTATAACTCTAATCCTTCTCAGTAATTTCATTTGCAATCCATTACAATAATTAACACGAAATTTAAACTTGTCAAAACATCAATAATCACAGAGCAATTCCCAAAGGAACAGAGGCAAATTCCGAAAAACAGCCGTGAAAGCTTTTAAAATTACAATCCATTCATTGCGAGTTTTTTTAATAGCAAAGGCATTTCTTTGTCGCCTCCCTCCAACAGTAACCACAAACGCCTTCGATTTTTAAAACGTCGAAAGCCGTAAAGAAAAATAAGGATTCAAATCTTTGTTCGAAATTCAAATCCCAAGTGATTCGCACGTCAGAAGCAAGCGCGACGCTTCTGAATTACTGATTGATTATGCATTCCCGTCATGGATGACATGCGGCGGGGTGAAAAACAATATAACATGAGTTTTTTTATCTACCTATATATTTTGGCGGTTACTCGAAATTGTGAATTATGTAGGTACATTCCTACAACCAACAATTAAATTTAACATGGCTTGTTAAAAAAACAATTTTATAGCCAGAGTTAGTAGTAAGTAGATAGTTAGTAATTCCAGAGTATCAATACAAACTTAGAAACAAGCATAGAACTTTGCCTCATTATATTATTTACATTAGGTTCAGGTTCACCAACACTTAACGACTGCTACACTACTGTTGAACAACATAACCTAAGGTGATGAAGAGAAGTAATAGGGTTAATCACCTGCTCAGTACCTACATAACAAACGTTGATAGATACTAATGTTTTAATGGTTGTTTAGTTATAAAATTAATAAATAAATAAATATTTTAATACTGTAACTATGTTTGTAGGAGGTAATCTCTGCAACTAGTGCTCTGTTTTCACAATATGTCTCACTGATAAAAAGCTAAATATATAATAATATAAATATATATAATCTCACGCCTTTTTTATCCCCGAGGGGGTAGGTATGGAATACCTCTGGTATTCCATTACTGGATATACTCACATTTCACGAGATATATTGGACCCCTAAACGTGATAGGTGGTGAGCCCATCGCCGGACCGGGTCTGTTTACACATGTCTCAGAATTAATTCTGAGGCCTGCGGTTTTCCTCACGATGTTTTCCTTCACCGTCGAGCTAGCGATAAATATGTACGTAAGATTTTGAAAAACTCATTGCTACATGCCAGGATTCGAATCCGAGCCTCCCTGATTTTCGGCCGGCTCGGGCGCAGTCTCGCTTTGTGACACTTAGTGAAAGTGGTGCTCCCCCCGCTGCAATTAGACGTTAGAAACTACACGTGAAGGTTGCTCTGCTTTAATATACGTGTATACGATTTTTATTAAATACAACTATTCACGTTTAATATTGGTACTTATGTCAATTTATTATTAAATGTCTAAGTATGTATGTTTTTTATGGTTTGTGTAAGTTCAAGTAAAATCTATGAACATTACAACTATCACAATAGCATGATTTTTATTAAGTACTAAAATTATTTATTCGTTACATCGTGTTATTTTCTTTTTTTGCATGTCTACATTGTACAATAACCATATATATTTTTTTATTAACCCATTTCGTCCCACTGCTGGGCAAAGGTCTCCCCCAAACTCCTCCAACCATCACGATCCTATACATTTATAGACCAGGGTAGAAGCCTTTAAAAATAATAAAAAGTGAAAAAAAAATAGTAGTAGGATGAAACCAATTAGAAAAGGAGGGGAATATTATAAAAATGAAAGAAAAAAATAAATTACGGCCGATCTAAGGTCGGGAAGGGGATGGGGGTGAGTTGTTAAGGGTAAAAAACGGTTTTTCTCGATTTCCGGCAAAACTAAAAGTCCTATCGAAAAAAGTCAAATGGCAAAGTTGTAGGTAATAAAAAGATCTAAAACTTTTGTATTTACACTTTTTTTACATAACCTCAAAATTTATGTGAAAAATTCAAAAAACCAAGTTTTTGATTTTTTATGTTTATCTTTTACATTTTTTTTAACGAAATTTTGTGAAAACTTACCTTTTTATGTCCCAAATACGCTGTAATTTATTTGATTAAAAATATTAATTTTTTCTCCTTATTTTGAATTAATATCGAAAAAACACCCTAATTTTCAATCGAAAACTCACCCGTCAAAATGTCAGCTTTTTTCAAAAAGTTGGTATGTTTTCTGTTCGTTGAAATCTCTACTTTCCGATGGTGAAAAAAAATATACAAAGTGGAGCTCACAATGCCACAATAAATTATCCCATGCTATAAACATTGCATTCTGCGACCGTACACAAAACCACAATGAAATACATTAAATACTTTAACTACAAGATTTTTTTTTGTTTTTATAATTTTTATCTTGCTGTAATGTTCGTCATGTGTTCGAATTGGACTACCGTAGGTCAAGGAACTGTGCGTACAAGAAAAGGATATTATGTTGCAGATATAAGACAGAGAAAGTCGATTACGTTACCATTTTGACACCAACGTGACTGCGCTACTACTACTACCCATTCATAAATCCGAAGTGTGAAGAGGAAGTAAACTATGATTTTTCGCTCTAACTTTCGCGCAAGGTCACAGTCAGTAGATTATTAGATCATCCAGTGGCTTACTGCACGTCGCGTAAGGTTGTTGCATGTCGGTTCACCCGCGCCCGAATTACGAAAAATTTTGTGTTCAGTGAGTGAATATGCGATTATTATTTACAAATTATTTCTCAAATTTGACTGAGGTCAACGAATGCAGTCGCTCCGCGCCGCTATGTCCGTTTTTACTGCCAAAGAAGCCGCCTTCGTACCTACCTAATGCCGCGGCAGGCAATAGTTGCGCGCCTCGCCGCCCGCGCCGCGCGCTAGGCGCGGGCAATGACCGCGACGGTGCCGTTCTTGCGGAGTGAGTCGCAAAGATGTTTTTTTAGTTTACATTATTAGGATGTTTAGTTTCTTTGAAAATTTCACTTTTTTTATTTTTACATAACAACTATAATTAATAATTTATGATATTAAACCGTCGACCTACCCGTGCTGGTGTTCGCATGCACTTATTAAATCTATTAAAGAAAAGTTTAAGTACCATCGCAAATATAAAAAATATGGTAATAAATATGACGAACTATCTTTTATCACTCTGCGTTCGAGGGTTAAATCTCTTGAGCAGGAGTGTTATAGAGAATACATTTCTAGAGTTGAGTCATCTATAGCAAATAACCCAAAATATTTTTGGTCTTTCTTTAAGAATAGATCCAATTCAGGCTATCTGCCAAGCTCCATGACCTATATGGGTAACACATTTAATAGCGGATCAACCATATGTGACGCTTACTCAAATTATTTTTTGTCTACCTTTCTTGATCCCAGCTCGAACACAAATAACATATCTCATACTAGTTCGGTAGACATTAATCCTTATCTTAACGGAGATATATCATCAATAGAATTTACTGAGTCTCATATTATGAAAAAGCTCAAATCACTGGACTTAAACAAATCGGCTGTCCCTGATGCGATTCCCCCTATTTTTTTGGCTAACTGTGCAAACAGCGTCTCTCTACCTCTATGTATTCTTTTCCAACGCACTATTACAGACGGTTTTTTACCTAAAATATGGAAATCTGCATTTATCACTCCGGTGCATAAAAAAGGCAACCGAATTGAAATTACAAATTATCGTCCCATATCCAAACTATGTATCATAGCTAAAATTCTGGAAAAAATAGTTTTTGAACAACTTTATGCTACCCTAAGCTCTAGTTTCAACCCATCCCAGCACGGTTTTCTTCGGAACAGATCAACAGTCTCCAACTTAATACTATTAAATGACCACGTCACTGAAGCTATGGACAATGGCTTCCAAGTTGATGTGATATACACAGACTATACAAAAGCCTTCGATAGAATTGACCACATAATACTTATCAATAAACTTTTTGGTGCCGGAATCAGGGGAAATCTGCTTCGGTGGTTCACTTCCTACATAAGTAATAGGTCGCAGGTTGTTGCTATCGGGAATTACATGTCTAATTGGGTTACAGTGCCAAGCGGGGTACCACAGGGCTCCTTGCTGGGACCGTTATTATTTCTAATTTTTATCTCTGATATTGAGTCCTGCTTCTTAAATTCAAGGGTTCTGATATTCGCAGATGATATGAAAATCATTAAAACTATAAAAATTCAAAGTGATTGCGATGCCCTACAAGCAGATCTTAATCGTCTGGATAACTACTGCGCGAGAAACAAGCTTGATTTGAATCCCTCTAAATGTGCACATGTGACATTCACACGCAAGACTTCTCCTGTTAGTACCACCTACACTCTTAAGGGTCACTCTCTTACTAGAGATGTAAAGGTCAAAGACTTAGGTGTAATACATGACTCGAAATTGCTCTTTGATTCACATATCGAATATATTATAAGCAAGGCATTTAGATCGCTTGGATTTATCATGCGGATGTCAGTTGATTTTAAACAAGTTAAAACTCTGAAAATATTGTACTGTACATACGTTAGAAGTATACTGGAGTATGCATCGCAAATATGGAACCCTTGTTATAATATTTACATATCACGCATTGAACGTATTCAACAAAAATTTGTGCGATATCTAAATTTTCGATTTAAATACCCTAAAAGTGACTATTTTGCGGCCTGCCGGAAATATCATCTTCTTCCACTATCCATTCGTCGTAATATTGCAGACATAATATTATTTCTTTTAAAAATAGTTAACAATAAAGGCGACTGTCCCGAGCTACTAGGTAAACTAAATTTTTATGTACCAAACAGGTCTCTTCGCGTCACTTCCACCTTCACACTGTGTATTGCATCAACAAATTACAGACGAAATTCTTATTTGTGGCGAGTTTGTAAATAATTTAATAACTATTGTAACCAACATTCATTTGATTTATTTTGTCTGAGTGAAAAAAAACTTAAGAAGGATCTATGTGAGGATTTCTTTAAGTTATTCTGATTTGTGTGGCTTCCTGAAAAATTTAACTGTTACAGTACCTTTGTCGAAACCTATATTGACTTAAATTGTTTCTAATTGTGAAAACTTTTAATTGGCTCTCTGTTGCTTATGATTATTGCTCATAATGTTATTTTAGCTGTAAGTTTTCCGAAAAAAAAAAAAAAAAATTTTATTCAACTAGTAGCGATAGCGAGTTCATTTATTGTGGCATTGTGAGCTCCACTTTGTATATGTTACTATAGTAAATCTTCTCAGAAAATGCAAAAATCTTGTACTAAAATATAATTTAATTTGAGAAGTAATTAAATGGGCAGCAATAATAAAATTTGGTTAGCCACAAAAAATCAGCATTTAAATCATTTGGTCGGCCTAAAAAGATTTTGTTTGCAAATAAAAAAATCAGGCAGCAATCCTTGTTCGGCAAATAATTTTGATAATGATCAAATATTAAATCAGAAACAGGCAGCTTACAATAACATGGGTTTGCATAATAAACATTCAGTCCGCAAAATAGTTACTTGGTCCGCAAAATAACTACTTGGTCAGCAAGACTTCATGATTGAACAGCAGAGAAAACATGTCGTAAAAAATTATACTATAGCAACTCCCACTCTCATTCCCACCTACCCGCTCCTACCCTCTCATACCCCTCCTACAGCCTCCTACCCCCATACACGTTCCAGCACCCTCCTACACCCTCTTACACCCTTCTACTACCTCTAACTACCTCCTACTACCGCCTACTACCTCCTACTACCTCCTACTACATCCTACTACCTCCTACTACCTACCACTACCTCCTACACCTTCCTACACCGAACTCCTACACCCCATTCCTACCCCCACCTCCCACGCCCACTCCCACTACCACAACCACCACCACTGCCACTAACACCACCACTGCCACCACCACCACTTGTAATCGTAATAATAATCATAAAAGTTGCATAATCCAAAGTCCTTCCTAATCTATGTAAGGAATGCGCCCATTTTGCGCATGACAAGTTTGCTGAGATTATTTTTGCTACTTTTATATGAAGCTCAAAAAATATTTTTTGGCTTCCCCTCTGAGTGCTTACCAAAATTTTATTAAACAGTAGCAGCTCATTGCAGCTCAAAAATAATTACAGCTATCCAGAATGACATAAATTGCTGATAGGTTTTGTAATGTTTGCTGGCCATGAGTTGCTGACCAATTAGCTATTTCTGCTTACAGATTATATTTTTCTGCTTACAAAAATACGAATACTCTGCTAACCATTTAAATAACACCCATTTAATTTCAATCTTTAGGTTATATTACGTTAAGCATACTATTTTTTAAAGAAAATATTACTATTTTTATGTTTGAGTTGATTGATACAGATAGAAACAAATTTTATTGACACATGGATATTTCTTTCTTTTCTGATCCATACTCGGTAATTACTGACAGTACAGTCAAGCAAGTTAAATTCAAGTAGAGCAACTTTCAATGCGATCTGGGCCGCGTCGTAAGAGTAGTGCGTGGGAGAGAGAATAACCGTGCGAGCGAGAGGTAAAGGCAGGTAAGCTACAAAGCACACGTCCGATCGCTGAGATGTCCCCAGCGGCACTGATTGAAATTATGAAATTTCGACGCGTTTCAAATTTCAAAAAAATCAAAACTTCTGGCAGAAGTTTTGATTAAAAAGGGTTCATAATAATGAATTTTTCAATATTTTTTTTTTAAATTCATTACTTAATAGTTGTTTTGTAAGTGGTTAAGTTGTGACTTTCCCCAAAATATGTTTTTTAAAGAACAAAATTAGGTATTAGATATGGTCGATTTCTTAAAATTACCACTAATTGAACCACTTAAAATAAGAAAACTAAGGCATATCTTAAAAATGTAATCAGGTAAGATTATTCTAGAGAATATAAGAATAAATGTTATCTGAATACATTTCGTGTTTTTGCCATAATTTTTACGTGACGTGTGCATGAATTAGACATTCAACGCGAAGAACGTAAACACGGGTATGTTCAAAGCCTAACAAAGTGAATAAAAGTAACATTAAAGTAAATAAACTAATATGTTTTGGAAACTCAAAACCCCGCACTGTAGAGTGATATTAAATAAATTCCATTTGAAGCTATTTTAATAACTTTAAAAAAGATCTTAGTTTCTGATAATACTGCAAGAACACTGATTTGTACAAGACTGGCGCCTTAAACCGTCCGGGCTATTAGAAAGGTCAATAGTCTAATAACAAGGCACTCTCAACTCGTCCATGAAGATTGGCTAAATGTAAACAGCATCCCATCTCCACCGACGAGTTGCTGTTTCCATACCCCAAGGAGAACCGGCAAGAAACTCAAGGGCAGCTCTTTTTACCAACTAGGTGAGTAGGCCGTGTTTTATTAACGCGGTTATAACTTCAAGCTACAGCTAGTACTTATACCTAAGTACTACAAACTAGTAATTAATATATAATTATGTCTATGGCACGAACATACATACCTACTAATAATAATATCTAATAGATTAAGCATACATCGTGCCGCTGGTGCTCTCCACTACAGAAAAAAAGGATTTCTTCATTTTAGTAAAACAAATATCTTGGAATATTTTTTTAGACTTAAAATATATCATCTAGATTCAAAAATATTGTGTCGAGTTAAAAATTCTGTTGCTTTTACCTTGAAACATTTTTTTTCTCAAAATATGTTATTCAGTCAAGAATTGTAATCTTAGCTTAAAATATTTTTAAATTCTTCTAAGAGTATCAATGTGTCTTGCATCAATAATTTGTAATATTATTAAATAGAGTAATGTTTTCTTGTTTCAAGAAAAAATATTTCATTCCAAATAATGTACCTAGAAATATAATTCTTCGGTTAAGATATTTAGTACTTATTTCAAGAGTACACATTTGCCTTAAATTTAAGTTTCAATACTCTTAGCTTAAAATATTTTAAAATTCCTCTAAGAGGATCAGTGCGTCTTGCATGAATAACTTGCAATATTATCAAAATCAAGTAATGTTTTCTCAGTTCAAGAAAAAATATTTCTTTCGAAATAATGTACATAGAAATATAATTCTTCGGTTAAGATATTTAGTACTTATTTCAAGAGTACACATTTGCCTTAAATTTAAGTTTCAATACTCTTTTAGCTTAAAATATTTTAAAATTCCTCTAAGAGGATCAGTGCGTCTTGCATGAATAACTTGCAATATTATCAAAATCAAGTAATGTTTTCTCAGTTCAAGAAAAAATATTTCATTCGAAATAATGTACCTAGAAATATAATTCTTCGGTTAAGATATTTACTACTTATTTCAAGAGAACACATTTGACGTAAATTTAAGTTTCAATACTCTCAGCTTAAAATATTTAGGAATTCCTCTAAGAGTAATTAAGTAATTTCTTAATCATAGAAATCGGGTAGTTTGAACTAAAAAACATAATCTTGAATCAATAAACATGCTGCACATGGCTTAGTACAATATTTTCTTGAAATAAAATCAAACTCTATTAAATTAAGAAAAAAATACATAATTTGAAGTATTTATTGTACTGAAACGAAAAACATTATTACTTATGTAGCGTCACTACATAGAACGGGCCAATAGACGGCCGAGTTCTAAACCGCGCTATCGGAGTTTTCTAATGAGTTTGTATAAATACAACTGTCCAACATCAACCGTTGGACCGTGGTCCCCAGGCACGATCACCTCGCCTGGCGGAAGATCTTCACTTTTCACGATGAAGAAGCATTCCACCTCCGTTCCTCCATACTGGTGACCCTAGACACCTGGACATCAGCGCAACCTTCTGGAACACCTGGACTTCAGAAGCAGCATCGCATCGCCATCACTCATTACTCATCACTCCCAGAACAACCTTCACTCAAGATCAGCAGCAGCAGTGGCACAGCAAGCCCAGAATCCGCCCAATCAGGTCCATACGCAGCCGACGCACCGTGCTACCTGGTCCTGCAGGCTCACCACTCACAGCGACGGCACTCGGGCCCACGCACAGTTCACCGCAGCCCACGTCCGGATCTTCAGCGGCTGGTCACCCTCGCCGGCGTGGTAGTCTCTGCACACTGAACTACGGGCACTTCAATAGTCGCAGCAACCCGCTCAGTCTCGACTCACCGTAGACTTGGAGCAGCACTGGCACTTGCAAGCTACCTACGAAGCATCGACGCTGCACAAGAAATCGACCTCCAGTCTTGGAGGGGGAGTGATGTAGCGACACTACATAGAACGCGCCAATAGACGGCCAAGTTCTAAACCGCGCTATCGGAGTTTTCTAATGTGTTTGTATAAATACAACTGTCCGACATCAACCGTTGGACCACGGTCCCCAGGCACGATCACCTCCCCTGGCGGAAGATCTTCTCTTTTCACGATGGAGGAGCATTTCACCTCCGTTCCTCCATACCAATTAGTAAAGTATTTCTTGATCAAAGAATCTGCTAATTTTAAACCAAAGAAACATTAATTTCATCGAATACATTGAATTTACTTGGTCCAATGCTATAGTAATGTTGATCTAAAAAAACACAATCTTTAGGTTATTATTAGAATATTTGAATAAAGAAACTGATTCACTTCAGTTGACTACCGGTTTTTTTTTCAAGATTAAATATTTTTAAACAAAAAGTATTGCAATACTTGAATCAAGAAATACATTTCTTACACTAAGAGCTGACAATCATTTGTTAGAAAAATTTTTTTTTTGATATCCAAGATAATGCCTTTCTTAGATCAAATATAATTTTTGTCCAGTTGTATGATTCTGTCTTGTTTTAAATAAATTTATTTTCAACACACTTGCTCATAAAGTGGCTCTAATTTCACTGCAATTAGGCACATAATGACACCTATAATCAAACTGAGACTTTTTGTTTGCTATTATTCACTAGTGAGTTATAGATTTTTTTTTTCAATTTTGTTGCTAGAGTTGCTTTGTTCTTAAAAAAGTTTCGATACAAAAAAGATCGTATTCAATCGTACTAATAAATTAATACACAAATATGGCTTGCTCATTTCATGCAACTTCGTATTTAAATAGATCATTTCAACTTGTACGTGTTTAATAAACAAAACTTTCACTCAAATATAACTTTGGTTTTCTCTGTAAAAACTTTAAATACCCCATTTTGTACGTGGCTAAAACGCTATCCACGACAAACCAAAGAAAAAGAAACCTAATTTTTTTAGTCCATGGCCGATCGCCATTGTAAGATGCGAGCGCATAGGAAAACGAGGCTGTATGGGCCTAGATCCTTTTGCCTTTTCCAAATTATATAAATAAAAAATTGGAAAACCAATTAATTTTCCCCGCCATTGCGAATGATTATTTTAAAATGATTTTTTAGTATTATTTATTCACAAGTGTGTTGAAAAACGTCGTATGATACACGTGTGTATTGATGATTACCGTCCTCGGCTCTCTTATGACCCTCGCCTACGGCTCGGGTCTCAATGGCGCCTCAGCGGTAATCACCAACTTTACTCACTTGTACCATAATGTACTATTAAGATAATGTTTAGCTGTTATCAAGAAAATATTTCTTTACGTCTATAGGGAGAGGACCATTTTCTGGGATGAAATAAATTTGCTTTGCGTGAAAAAGAACTAATTTATTCTAAGAAATCTGTTTTTTCCGTGATAGTTAGTTACTAGACTCATCCCAAAACACCTACTTACTTCATACGCAATATTGATTCAACTCACTCAACAGTTTTTGGAAGTGGAATCCGCCCAATCCTTAAGGTGAAATTAACTTGCCTTAGGTCCTTGAATTTTATCTTAAAGTACCTACCGAAATAAGTTCTATATTTCGAGAAAAATAAAATTATATTAGCAGGCAAGTAGTGTATTTTTAATTTATACCTGAAATTGTATGGGGTTTTCATTCAATTTCAGGTATAAAAATCTAAATACACCATACAATAAAAATAAAAATATTCAATCAATAAAAACAATTAAAATGCATTTAGTTGCGGTACGTCGTCGTAGAAGGATTGTTCTAATCAAGACTCTTAGTTATCATAGAAACGTATCAGAACATGATTATAATTCAATGTTTATTATTATAGTTTGTTTATAGATAGAAATTTTAACAAACCTGCCCACGCGACTATAAAGTCATTAGCGGGTGACCCTACTCATATCGGTACAAGCTTTTCATCTTGACACTGGGTTTCCCCGCAAGACTTGACCAATTTACGACCCCAGAGATGGCGACCGCCGATAACCCTAAAATGCCCTGCAACTGTGCTGATAAAACAGTAAACGCCAAATGTTCCAAAGAGACCGGTGCCCCTTAAAATTTTGTTTGAGGATTCAAATGCGATTTGAATTTAGAATTTGATATTATTGTTACGACTATCAAAGAACTAACTCATCAATTAATCTCTCAGAATCGATATCTTTATGTTAGGTCTCTAATGCCTTTTTTTATCTGTAGTCTCTATGTATCTAATTTATAAAAATCTGTGTCGCGTTGTTTATGGTTGCACTTCTCCGAAATGGCTCGACCTTGGCTCGACCGATTTTATTGTTTTTTTTTTACATTTGGTAAGTATGAGAATAAGTCGTTAAGTATTTTTAACCCTCCTCCTCTATCCCCATTTATGTGGCAGAACAACTAGTATAAAAAGGTCACTATCGGTCTATCTGTTTGAGCGATAAGGTTCTTTCATACTCTATGGGCAACGGATTTTGATACGTTTTCACTAACATTTCAAGATTTTCGTCCGGAAATCTCTTTAATATAAAAATAAGGTTATTTTATTTGTGTTATCGATTTATTTCTCTTATTAGAAATAATTTATATTATACCTACTAGCTTTTACCCGCGGCTTCGATCGCGCACGTTTGTTTCACCCCCTTAGGGGTTGAATTTTGTAAAATCCTTTCTTTGTGGATGCCTACACGGTATAAGCTATCTATGGGCAAAATTTCAAGTCTCTAGACCCAGCCGTTTAGGCTGTGCGTTGATACATCTCCAATTAGTCAGTCAGTTTATCATTTAAATATAAAAAAAAATATTATAAAATTTAAAATATATTTTTTTTATTTATTTGTATATTACATATTTAAAAAAGTAAACAATGCAGCTAAAGTAGTTCAATAAATCATAGTAATTATGGCATAAGAGCTATCTAAATATTTAAATGTCGCTTTGGGTCAAAAAATGAGGGGTGAAGACCAAATAGTGTAGTGCAACAGTAAAATTGACTTATCGATGGTGTCACACTGGCCTTGACAACATTTTAATATACTGTTGCATTCCGTTAATTTACGGGAGAGGTAAAGTTAAAAATTATTTTATTTCCTAGTGACATAGAATGTTTTATAAATGTAAGTGAAACTACGGGTTGCAGCTATTTGTATATAGATACAGTCATTCTTATTTTTAACTGTAACAGCACTTTTGCACTCAAGCGGTAGGTAGTTGTTTCGGTCGCACAACACACAACTAGATTTGTAAAACGTAAAGATTTATCAAATACTAGTAGAATAACAAATGTATTGAATTGGCATTGTACTATGAAGTAGTTTACTGACACGTATTTT
Organism: Ethmia dodecea; assembly: GCA_963855545.1. Taxonomy (NCBI): domain Eukaryota; kingdom Metazoa; phylum Arthropoda; class Insecta; order Lepidoptera; family Depressariidae; genus Ethmia; species Ethmia dodecea. The sequence continues at coordinate 5,776,060 of OY979448.1, forward strand.
TCAAGAGTTTGTATTACAATTGAGCCTACGCTAGATAAATGAATAATACAATGAATCGACGCTTCATCGATATAATCTGGACATAGTTCTCCCAACATTATTCACGAGCCCTTTCGAAAGCATGTGGCGCGAGGCCACCAGAGCTCTTCATCCAAATTGAGTGCTACTTCACTGTTGATTCAAAACGCGTGCTTTCATTATTTAAAACATAGCCCTCTTCCTGTCATGGTCGGAAAAAATATAAAAACTGCTCTGAATGACAAGATAAATGAGCCTGCAAGGGTTAAGTTCGATTTGTTAAGCGAATTTAAAGTATAAACAGTTTATTTATAATAAATATAAGTTCCTAGGCATAGTTTACTTTAATGTTAGAGATCACTAGACGCAATACATAGTCCATTGTACTTTATTTAATTTTTGTATCCTTTTGTATGGAGTGGACGAAGCGAAACAAGTATGTAAGGATCGTAGCAAGTGGAAAGAAGTGGTCTCTGCCTATCCCTACGGGAAAGAGGCATGATTATATGTATGTATGTAGATACTGAATTCGAAAAAGGTTTCATCATCATCATCAGCCTATATTAGTCCACTGCTGGACATAGGCCTCCCCTAATGAGCGCCATAGCGCCCTGTCTTCGGCTCGACGCGAAAAAGGTTTGGTGTCCAGTAAAAAATCTTTTGTGCCTATCTACTGTGTTTGATGTTAATAAAGGTTATGTATATTGTTTCTAATAATTAGGTAGGTATACCTAAATCATAGTCGAGTCCACCATTTCCAGGAAAGACCATACCGAATAGTTGTATCTGTAGTCTGAAAATCCATAAAGATTTATATCTCTCCGAAATAGCCAATTAAAAACCCGAAATTCGAGGCGACAACTGTTTGTCTTGTCGGCAGTACTTTTAATTGACAACCCTACGTATGTTGTCAAACAATAGCTTCCATAACCATTCTACACAGGTCTACCCTGTACTAAAGTAGGTTTTTTTAAAACGCAGGCATTTTCTCTAGTTAGTTTTTCATTTACATTCAGTAAATTATATTGGAAAGTGGTTGAACAAAGCAAAAAACAATCAGATAGAAACATTAAGTTGGAAAGTGTTTATGGTTTGTGAACAAAATACGGAATAAAATGTTTTGACTTAATTTTGCGTGCGACTTCTTCCATGTTCTGGAATAAAGAGTAGCCTATCTGTTATTTTGATGTACAGGTTTTAATACTGTAAAGTCTTCTCAAAATCCGTTTAGTAGTTTTTGCGTGAACGATCGAGTAATATAAATCCATCCATCCATTCTAAAAAACCTTTTGCATTTATTATATTAAGTAGGACTTGGACACTGTAGCCTAAATAAACACACTGTATTAATTTTTACAAGCCATCATAATAGATCCACTTTTTAAATATTGTTTTGGTAAAGTTTAGGTTATAATAATGATGATAAAAAAACAACTCAATAAATACACTTACTAATTGAACAAAGCAAAAAAGAATGAGCTAGAAACATTTAGTTATATTTACAAATTGTAAGTGAGTATACTTTTGCTCTACCAACATCGACAGAGCGACTAAATCTATCTTCGGGTGAAAACGAAACCCAGGCCAACATACAATGGTTAGTGGCATAGGGTCATTGTTTACTCAAACAGAGCAAATAATTAAGAATGTTCATTGGCTTTGTCAACACAATCTATGGAACCAACGCGGTGTGATTGAGGGTTTCAATTGTTTGAGTTTTTCAAATATTTTGGATTGAACTTTATTGGTTTTGGAAATGATTCGTCTTTGACGACATTTTTTATTCAAGTATTATTTTTTATTATTAGTATAGTCTCTACATTGTACATACTAATAGGAAAATAAAAAAGGTAATTTCGTTTTATAGAAAATCATACAAAGTTCAAGTCGAGTACCTAACTACCTATGAATAGGTATGATTATTTATATAAGTAGGATATATTATACCAAGGTCCTACCTACATATGGAAGTCAAGAATATAAAATTCTACTAATATTATAAACGCAAAACTTTATTAGGAGGATCAACTATGATTTTGATGAAACTCTAAGGTAATATAGCTTATATATCAGGATAACACATTGTTGACAATTAAAAAAGTATATATCGTAAAATACGGGATCCCGGTAAACGAAGTGCTATAAATATTCATAAAATAATATAAAACAATTGAAAATGCAGCCTTCTGTTCACTGTTCCAATCTATGAAATCGATTATATTTGTGTGTAAACAACCTATACCATTTGGAGTGTTAACTCTTAGTATTACAAAAGTTTCGATGTCTTTATCACTCGTATTTTCTATATCATTTGTTATATTAATGATGCTGATCTATAAACATAGTTTCAAATATTTAGATAAGGAAAGATTTTGATCAATTCCTTTTAAAGCAATTTACCTTAAAACACAATTTCTTTGGAATTTAAGAGAATTCTTCGGGGAGCTTCATTCCGTTATTAGGGCTGTATTTGTTTTGGTCGGATACGGGACATCGCTACTGATTCTCGGGTCATTATCCGGGACTAGGAGCGGGACACGTGATGCGTGAAATTATTTCGTACTTTACACAATTCGGGGCCGCTACGTGCGTATGCGCCCCGCCGTTGAGGGGTTACGTTAGATTATAGTGGATGTGTATTTCACCAAAAGTAATATAATACAACTTTGTTTCCTGTAAATGTGGTAGATAAAGTAATTATAGATAGATTATAGATATATATAGATTGGAATGCAAATTGTGAAGGACAAAAGAAAACAAAGTTAACAATAAATATTTTAGTTTTTATCAGTCGTTTTTACTGCACTAGATTGTTATACTGAAGATTTAATTTAAAACAAACAAAATAATAAGTGATGAATCGTATTCTTCGAGTTTAGACATTTATAACACGTTTATTGTTGTAAAAACGCCATATTTGTGTATATTAAAATATTTTTCTGTAATAAGAATCAACGTAAACCACGTCTATTTTTGTAAAACGCCATATTTGTGTATATCAAAATATTTTTCCGTTATGAGAATCAACGTAATCATTATCTATAATGAAAACATAGCGTAGTTAAGTTAAGTATTTTTTTGTATTTATATTTTTATATTTAAAACTACATCCTCTCTATATCAACGTACCGCAGCGTCGTAACCCCCTGCCCGATTACGATTCCTATAAAATGAAGTTGTAATGTAATACATCTGCTACAATGCCCTGTTTGACACCATGATACATTGTGCACTGCACCAGCGAGCCTGTGCGATTTCAATTTATAATTGCACAATACAAATGCGTTTATCGAATTGCCATTTGAACCTATCTGGAGTTGATGAGGCGTGTTGAAAGAGAATTAGATAGAGTTACAGGTTGAATAGAAGGAACATTAAGCAGTGTACACAACATTGTGTACCTAATTGTGATAAATGAGTGCAATTATTTAAAGTTCAGCTAAATACCCCGAGTATAAAGGAGTTTGTACTGTTTTAGGTCAAAAACTTTTTTTATTGTGTTGTTTTAAATCTAAAGAAATACAAAGGACAGTCAACCATTATTTTTTTTGTGGCCGCAATGATATAAAATGACGTTCTAGTAACTATAAAGTATGTACCTAATATACGTTTTAAAAAGATTACTTGCTTCCTAATGTTAAAAATATGTTATATAAGTATATCTATGTATTTTTAATCTCTGATTCATCATTGTAATATCATTAATGTAACCTAGAAATTCATAAGATAGTTTGATATGATTTTATATCCAATATTTAATAAGTACCGACTATCGTATACGAGTATATAGTATTATCATATTTACGGAGCATAACTTTTTTTGTACATGAGCATAAAACTTTATTTTATCAATATATCTTTAAAAAGCTTTTTGGAAACAGTTGACAGGGGATCCGATAAAGTTTGGAAGGGAAGATAAATCTGATAATGCGTTTGTTTATCTGAAAGAATTTCAATTTGGAGGCATCGCGTTTACCTGTCGCGGGTTGTTACGCGTGCGAAGATATTAATGAATTTATCTTGATTCCCTGCTTTTCCCTTCGTATGTAAACATTCTATTCGTACACGTACATTAATATCTGTCTTGTATTTTTATATACACTTTCGTATATTACTTTGTTTTTTTTTTGGTCCGAGGAGGACATGGTAGTATAAAAAAAAACTAGGTACATGGTAGTATAAAAACAAAGAAACAACACAATTATAACCCTAACAACCCGTTAACTATTTCACCGTACATTGAACGCCAATAAAAACACAATGACGGAATCAAAATTGAATTTATTGCTTGTCAAATTTTCGCACTTGTTGTTGGCATTGTAGTGGTACCATTGGCGGTAATAGCTCGAACACATGGTATTATGGCAGAAAGGGGTGACACAAGAAAATATTATAAATGTGCCCGAAGTAATGACGGTGCCGCTCGTTAGGCCGCATTCAGATGTTGTAATCAAGTTTAGCGATATGAACATCGTTAGGAGACAAGTACTGTTATTTTTTGCATTGGAATAACAAACGATTGTGGATAAGTTTGCATTATTATTTACTAGCAGATGCCCGCGATTTCGTCCCCGCAGCCACTGATCCCGTTAAAAACACCCTGTAGGTATGTACTGTACGTACAGTCAAGAGCACATAAAGCTTTACACTTGTAGTGCGAGTCTGAACTCTAAAGTGATTATAATAAGAACGTTACAAAGTCTTATGTGTCAAGCTCTACATGCTCTTTACTGTACTGATAACTCGGCATCGAGGTTCTGTTGACTTCTATGTTCCAGTTATTATAAAGACACGCTATATTAAGTTTTGTTAATTATCTCCTATGAACAGAGATCGACCAATGTAAATTTTATTATAGGTATGAAGGTATAGATATAGATTTGATAGCACATCATCGTACAACGCGAAACAGAAAAAACGCAATTCCTCATACACCAGAATAAAAAAAATATGATGCAATCGAACTTTAGTTGTGTCTAACCAATTTTCTTAGCTATCGATTAATAATAGCACGATTTCCATAGAAAGCACTAAGTTCACTACGATTTTTTTTTTTTATTTAACACATATTAAAAATAGCTGAAATCGAATAAGTAGTCGATACTGAACAAACTAATTTTAGGAATTGCGTTTATTCTGTTACATGTTGTATACGCATTACAAAAAGCTTATTAGCTATAATGAAATACGTACGAAAGATTCATCAAAGGAGTTTTACTTTGCATACTCGTATGAGATTCAAGATAAACCTATAGGGAAGAATAGCATCGTATATGTGTTGGGAGTTCCAAAATTTAGGCGGACCGAAAAACAAATAAACTAACAACCACCGAACACTATTAGCAGTAACTCACAAAAAACCTGCCAAGTGAGAGTCAGGTCACACGAAGGGTCCCAAGAATTGGCTAAAAATGCCAAAAAACAGTCCCGGGACTATTTTAATTTCTACCTTTACTTCATTTTTATTATTTTATAAAATACACTTTTTGTAAAAAAAACACTGCACTTTATTAAGGTTTATGAGATATAGCTCGCTGACAAACAAGTCTATTTCTCTTTTGACAGACAGACAGACGGACAGCGGAGGCTTAGAATAGGGTCCCGTTGGCACCCTTTGGGTACGGAACCCTAAAACCATTAAAAGTTCATCATACTTCATTTGTATACTATTTTGGACGTAATAAGAAAAATGGGTGCATTAAGAACTACAAAACTGCCACTAGAAAGCATCCCCTACCTACTTTAAAGTTGTGAAACTCGCATCGGGTTCCCTTAAAAGTGCTAAGCCGTGTCGAGACTCCCGTATTCCCAGGGACACGGCACTTATCCATCAATATCTTTGCATACGAGTGCTCCCGTGTACACGTACCTTTTTATAGTTTTATGTTTATGATACAAATATAGTAAGGAAAGAAGGCGAGGCTGGGGCGGGGTCACGGATTTATAACTTTTGACGCTTTATTTTCGATTCGTTTTAACGTAAATTTTGGTAATAATTACCTACCTCTTACGGTGTTTTCAATTTAGAATGAGATTACATGAGTTGTGATAGTCTGTCTGTGCTCCACAATTGCTTACTATCACAGTAGTAGGTTTTCGATTTTATAAGACTAGTTATTTCGTATTGAAACCCTAACCAAAAAGAACGTTATTTTTATTTGAACTCTCCGCACCTGCAATTTCTTTCGCAATTACACATAATGCCGAACCCAATTCCATTTTCAATCAGCCCAGAGCCCAGGGGGAAATTTTAACGAGCGTCCGAACATAAAGTAGCAATTACATAACCTTCAAACGCCATTCAAAATTACCTATAACCAACTTTTTTTTTCAGCAACTCCCTGTAGGCAAAAACCGGGTGGGAGTGGTCGCAATAAGACACTCCTATTGGCCGTTGTGGATACGCCCACTAGTGTATCAAGAAGGAGCTTTGCTCGAGTCCCAGAGTGCCGCCAGCAACTGAGCCTTGAGAATTCGTCTCTCCCTTTCTCAGGGCACTTCGTTGTGTTTCAGGACGGTGCGCACTGAAAAGAGGTTTGCGTCTGGGTCCCGAGAGGTTGCGGAGCGACATCTTACGGCGCAAGCGTGAACTACGTGGTGGGAGTTTCGGCAAGATGGCGCCGACGGTCTCTCTGAAAAGCTGAAATTCTGAAAGTTTTTAGTTTGTTTGACTTAACTAATTTGTATTTTCTATCTTATCTCAATAAATTAATATACCTTGTTAATGTAGATTAAAGACTTGTCATTGTATTACATACGTTTGTAGTGTTGATGTTATTTTTTGTTGCATAATACACACAACGTTCAACGAAGGTTGTTAGTATAAGTACGTAATTAGACATCTAATAAAATATACAAGTTCTTTAAATACGAATTTAAAACGGTCAGCCAGCATAGAAATGCAAAATTAAAAAAGCGATTTCTTTGGAAAATACTCTTTACTCAAAAGGCAGAGCTATAAAATAATATCGCCGCAAGGAATCGATCTCAATAAGTAGCTTATCAATTTATCAGAGAGGCTTACCGTGGCTACGTACGTACTTATAATACTTATCCTTTAAAATTATGCCTGCTTTTGCGTTCTATAATTATTTCAATACTTATAAGTGCAATTTCATCGGATCGGTCTAGAGTATTCACATGATATTATTGTGATGTATTAAATATCTAGGCATTGACCTTCCACTAATCCCTGTCATGGAGTAACACTTACATGAATCTCTTGTTTCAACGCTAAAGTTCTGGGTGCTCTGATGTCCCATGCTGAACCTTTATATTGTAAGTTTTGTACTGTCTGTGGCAAATTTCATAAACCATTTTAGTCGTAATAGAACTGTCTCAAGTTGTAGGTTTTTTTTAGCTTTCTGTTTACCATGAACAAAAGGACACACGAGTAATCCAAGTCCAATTTTATTTACATTTAATTTTAGTTATAGCTAGCGGTTCTGCGCGGTTTCACCCACGTAGTTCCCGTTCCCATGGGAACAAGGGAATAAAATATCAGCCTATGGTACTCAGGGATCTTTTGTCTTTCCATTGGTGAAAGAATTTTTAAAATCGGTTCAGTAGTTTTTGAGTTTATTCGTAACAAACATACAAAAATACAAATGCATTCAGTACTCCATTTTCTAAACGGTTTTCTAGCACGATATAAAAGTTGAAAAAAAAAAACACTTCTTATCTACGTCTGATCCTCGAGGGTCAGGTTGATATGGCATTGCTTAAAATACTCAGATTTTGTATGTTTGTACTTCTAAACGTGGCTCAGAACCAAATCTGGGACCTGCGGGTTTCCTCATGATATTTTCCTTCGATGTTGAGCTAGTGATAACTTTGCAGAACCAAGCAGAAGCTGTGCTGTGGGTACAAATGATAAACATACCTACTTTAAATATTTACAAACATCCAGACAAGAAACCAACAACATGCTCATCAACCTTTGACTTAGACGGGTCAATTATACCATCTGAGGTAACATGCCTCTCAAAGTGGTTTTATACTTAGTTCGTAAAATATATAATGAAACACGCTATATTTATAACCCTGCAAAATTGGGTTGTAAGTTACCGTGTATCGGTTATAGCTAATTAGCAGTAATCCTATAATCGGCCAGGTTAGAAAATTGGCCGCTCGGGCCCTATTTGTGGCCGCTGCGATTAGAACCATAAAACTGGATGCGATCTTGATAAGGGATGCGCGAAAATCGGCGTCCACGTATATAATGATTATATGTACGACTGTACGTCCTACGTAGTAGGTTAATTAGTAGTTTGTGTGGGTTAGGTAATTTATTTTGATTAAAAGTGATAAAAGTTATGCAGTTATTGTGGAAAGTTTTGTTAATGACTCACTGCTGCTTTTGACAAAAAATTTTTTTTTACAATTATTTTAAGTGTAAGTAATTTAATCGATCCTAGCCGGTATCGTTTCCAGTGCAGTATTAATATTTTCCCGTTCATGTGTGAATTTCCTAAAATCCTTAAATAGTGGGTCTGCCTACATTTTAACAACTTAACCCCACACAACACAACATTCCTAGTTTGAAGTTGATATAAGTTAGGAAATTTCGTGATAAGTAAGTCAATGGTATTTCGATATTTCATACAAAAATACCTTTAAGAAACTTTACAGCAAAACAAAATTATCGTTGATAGTTTATTTTGGCTGAATAAGTTAATCAATATCTATAAAGCACAAAACATTTTCAAAGCATTCGTAGATTCATTATCGATGAAGAAGTAAACACATCTATAGGACTATATTAATTAATGAATGCAATGTTTTGACTTTCACTTAGACCGAAACTGAATCATAATAATGTAGAGTTGGAAGTTATGTGTAACTACAATAACCGTAACCATGTAACCATAATGCACATCCGACTGTTTCATTTTATTTTAGACAGTCCACGTCTGAACTGTAAATTTTTCGCTAACTGCCACTACTCGTATGATTTTTGAAACAAACTTTTGTCTGCTAGTTGGCGTCCCGCCGAGGAGTCACGTTAAAATTTCCATCCTGCAAAACTGAATGGAATTTTATTTAACGTCCGACACAATGTACCTACTTCTGTATACTTGATTTTGTTTAATTTGAATTGCTAATAATTAATAAAAGTAAAATAAAAATATGACGTTTACGTAGGGTACCTATTTTTTGTTTAATATATGTTTAAATAACTATAATATATATACTTGATCAAATTTACTTACTTGGTTAGGTCGCGATGAAAGCCCCAATACCCCATTTAATAAAAGAAAATCTAACCCTCAAGCAAAATTACGGCCACATCCAACTAAAATTTCGCCTTTCTATGTCGTTTTGCAATTTTTCATACTAGTACATATTTTTAATTATTCATAATTAGTTTTTGCGATAACTTTCTCTGCGCTCTGAGATGAAAAAAGGTCACTTCCTAAAAAAGGTTATGTAATAATCTCTCTACAAAAAATCTCCTCGATTCGTTGCTCCGTTAGGAACTCCATGAAAGGAGGACAAACCAACAAACAAAAAACATGGACCAACACCTCGGTATGTTTGTTGCGTGTACAGCAATGCCTTGAGTAGCACATAAAACGTATGCTAGTGTGTATATCTTTATACACATCGCGTCAGACAGTGAGACGCGAGAAACAAAGTGCTACAATTAAGTCGCGACCCGCTCGAGCAGAGTTCAACAGTTTTTCCCTCGTAATTCTATTACATTATTAACTTACACCGTGTTAAGGAAGTACGGATGGGATTGCCGATAATGAGTATCGATAAAATCATTACAAAAGTTACGCTCGACTTATCTTCGTAGTATTTTTCATTCATAATTTCATTTGTCATTCAAATTACTTTAAACTGACAAATAAAGATAAGCCACCAAAAGTAGATTTTATAAGCTCTGACTAAATGTGAATATTCTCATGTTTGATTTTGTTATAACGAAATAAATAAATACATATCTTCTTTAGTAGATAGATAGAGAATTCGTAAAGGTAAATCCCTAAACGTTCCAGAGCAGTCTCAGTTTTATGTCGACATGAACTTTATCGATATAGGCACTTCTCTAGCCCATCTCGGCGCGTCGTCGTCGGCTCTCGGATCGCTAGCTGAAAACTTTTAATACTTTAACTCGACTTTCACTCAATTTCGCTTAACGCCTCCACTCATTGACACGGCTGGATGCTGTTGTGATATCGTTTTATAACCGTTTTAACATCACTTGTAGGTGGGAAAACTGTACTTGTTTCTGCGTGAAGTAAAATCTTGTTATCTATCTGTTTTATAAAAGTTGTGTCATACGGTAAAATAAAAGTTCAGTTCGTTTTCAGGAGCACAAAAATACGTCACGCTCACGCCTAAGGGATAAGGCGTGAGCATTTTTATTTTATTGTTTTTTTTTTTTAATTACATACATACACAAATCATTTCGCCTAGTTTCCAAAGGGTAGAGACAATGGTCTGCTACATACTTGTCATATTTTATTCACAAATTTATTGTGATATTTTTGTTTACAAATTACCAAAGAATTGAGAAAATTAACTCAAGAACCCGTTGACATACGCTGCATACACACATACGAGCGAGCTCGGACCGAATCTCTGCTCGCACACCACTCTAACTCCAATCAGTAGATAGGACGATGTTCTATTGACTTATTGTACCTTAAAAACATGGCTATAGAATTGTTTTCGATAAAAATGATTTTATTAACCTATCTCCGAGGTAAGGGTATATAGGTACATAGATACCTATATACCCTTACCCGCCACTGACCCACAATCAAACAGTTGGCCGATAATCAAAAATAGATGTCCCCGAAAAAAAATTGCAAACGAAGAAAACAAAATAAAACCCCATCACGACACGACAAATTGATGTCATCCATCCCTCTCTTGCTAACAGTCGCAACATATCACTCCGTGCACGTCCTCGACATTTTTCCTCTATATATTATTAATACATAGGTACACTCGGATGCATCGCTCTTGCTTGCACAAGACGTATAAATCTGTCTCCTTCTATATTGTCGGGTCTAGTTTTCCCAAGCGACCGAGCCTCGAGGGTAAAACTCCCTAGGGTCGGTATTGACTCTACTATGGAAGGAAAGTTATCTGTACACCTATTGTCGACCAACCCCCTTCCCATTCCCCGTTTGTCCTCCCTCGCCCGGCGAAGGACTTTCTTACGCGTTTTACGTTTTGTTTTATTTTGCGAGTATGGTTAATTCTGAGTTTGATGTTGCAATGGATTGATAGACTTGTGGAGCTTAGGTTAAAGGTCAATGACATTGTGTTACAAATAATAAGATGTTAAAACAAATTGTTTTAAAGGTACTTTGACGAGTATAAACTGAGAAGAAGTGAGTACTTACTTAATAATGGAGTACCTCTAACAAACCAGCCGGGGTAAAAATGTAGGCATAATTATAGTAAGTATTTTATACACATAGTCCAAACTCCAAAGAAAGCTTTATTTATAAATAAACTAGCAACCCGCCCCGGCTTCGCACGGGTGCAATGCTGAATTTTCTTTGCTATAAACCTTGCGGAGCCCGAGACCTTTCCAACGAATGCAAAAGTGTGCATCTGGATTGAGGGCCCACTTTTTAAATTATTGCAAAACGAAATGATACTTACAGGGCATTTACTTAAAATTTTGTAAAACCTAAAGCAAAGATTCTTAAATTTCTTAAACGTGAATCAAAAGAGTTATGGTCAAATAGCTTGGGCCCTCAATCCTGACGCCTGCATAAAACGGCATAGTCGAATCTCAGAAAGTACTATCCCTGGGATAATAATTATTATTCGAGTATTTAGTTAGGAATTTGTTAAATACATTAAGAAATTGTCAAGTCTTAAGAGCCTAAAGTGCGGTAGTGTAGAAGGCTTAGCCTAGTCAATACTGACAAAAACCTTGGGCCCTCAGTTCAGACGTTTTGAAAAAATACGAATTTCAATAACTTTTTAACAATTAACTTTTGTGTCGTTATTTCTTTTTAACAAATTTTCCGAGATATGGAACTCAAATATATTATAGTCGTATTAATATCTTTCCTTAGAAAAACTCATATTTTTTGCTGATTCTACAATATCAAAATTGCTGAATTGAGGGCCCAAGCTAAACCGCCATAAATCTGTATGCGACAATACAGATTTATGGCGGTTTAGCTTGGGCCCTCAATTCAGCAATTTTGATATTGTAGAATCAGCAAAAAATATGAGTTTTTCTAAGGAAAGATATTAATACGACTATAATATATTTGAGTTCCATATCTCGGAAAATTTGTTAAAAAGAAATAACGACACAAAAGTTAATTGTTAAAAAGTTATTGAAATTCGTATTTTTTCAAACGTTTTGAAAAAATACGCATACAGATTTATGGCGGTTTAGCTTGGGCCCTCAATTCAGCAATTTTGATATTGTAGAATCAGCAAAAAATATGAGTTTTTCTAAGGAAAGATATTAATACGACTATAATATATTTGAGTTCCATATCTCGGAAAATTTGTTAAAAAGAAATAACGACACAAAAGTTAATTGTTAAAAAGTTATTGAAATTCGTATTTTTTCAAAACGTCTGAACTGAGGGCCCAAGGTTTTTGTCAGTATTGACTAGGCTAAGCCTTCTACACTACCGCACTTTAGGCTAAGTATTTTAACAAATTTTTAACTAAAAGGCTACAAAGCGTCCATTCTTCTAAATGCCGTACTTTAGGAGAAAATTGATTTTCGATGTTTTATTTGAGAAAATTCAGTAGGGTGACCATAATGTTTATCGTAAGTATAAACAAGTATTCGTCGTGATCATGTAAGTAGTATTTTGTAAAGCGCAGATACAATATATATAATTATACAACGCGTAACAGAAAAAGCGCAATTCCTCATACACCCCGGTTAGTAAATTAATATACTAAAAAAAAGATGCAATCGAACTTTAGTTGTGTCTAACCAATTTTCTTAAATATCGATCAATAATAGCACGATTTCCATAGATAGCACTAAATTCAGCTATGCTAATTCATTTTTCGGAAAAATTTAACACATTAAAAATAGATGAAATCGAATAAGTAGTCGATACTGAACAAACTAATTTCAGGAATTGCGCTTATTCTGTTACATATTGTATATAATATATAAAGCTCGATATAATTATATACGCCTAGCTGTGCTGTGCCCTCACCTACGTATGCGTGGAAAAATAAAATAAGAAAGTGCCAATAATCAATGAAATTATGTATTGGACGTATTAAAATTATAACCCTGTATATTAACAACTAGCAGTGCCTTGCGGTTTCATCCGCGTAGTTCCCGTTCCCGTGAAAATACGGGAATAAAATATAGCCTTTGTTACTCCCTGGTAATGTATCTTTCCATTGGTAAAAGAACTTTTTAAATCGGTAACGTGGTTTAGGCCTGTTCCCGTGGGAAAATTATAGCACATGTTACTCCCAGAAAAGTACGCTTTCCACTGGCAAAACATTTTTTTTAAATCGGTAAAACCGGTAGTATTGGAGCCTTTTCAATACAAAAAATCAAAAAATTCCTCAATCCAATATATTCCAGTTCCCGTGGGAATATCAAAAAATCCCTTCATAGCGTTTGCCTACGACATAATATAAGACGCCTACATAACATATTAGAAATTGCGGGTGCCCATCGGCGTTTCCTGCGCGGATCCGGTTTATTCCCGTTCCCGTGGAAATTTCCAAAAATCTCTTCATAGCGGTTGGCTAAGATATAAAAGACACCTATATTTCAAGTTTCTAGGTGTTATCGATTTCTTTTTTCACCTGTTTTTATATTTTCCCGTGGGAATGAGATATTTTTCTGGAATAAAGAGTACCCTAGATGTTGACCCGGGTACTCAGTTATATCCATACCAAATTTCATCAAAATCCGTCTAGCAGTTTTTGCGTGATTCGTGCACAACCAGACAGACAGACAGACATATATAGACAGACGGACAGACAGACAGACACAAATTTAAAAAGATGTTGTTTTGGTATCTATATCGATAATTATATAGACTAGATAAAATAGACTCGTTAAAATTTTCAAAAACATTTCATATACAGCCACGGCCCCGTTAGAGTTTTGTTTTATGTATAGATAACATTTTTACATACTTTAACCTTAATTTGTTTTTAACAAGAAAATAAAAATAATATGAAACCCTGCCAAAATCTTTATTATTTTACATTATAATCTGCCAAAACATATGAAATTGTATGTATATAATTATATTATACTATCACTAATATGAGTCAAAACCCGAAATACACAGCAAAATGAAAATTAAACAAAAAACATGACGGGAACGCGCGTACGTCAGGCGTCAAAAATACGAATACTATGATAACCATTTAAATAACACCCTATAATAATTATTGGATCACACAAAACGTAATCGCTTCCGACAACAACTATTCGCTTATGAAATATCTTATATGAGGATACATGCTGATTTGTCTCAAAAAAGTAACAAAATCATATACACCCTACTGAATTTTCTCATATAAAACATCGAAAATCAATTTTCTCCTAAAGTACGGCATTTAGAAGAATGGACGCTTTGTAGCCTTTTAGTTAAAAATTTGTTAAAATACTTAGCCTAAAGTGCGGTAGTGTAGAAGGCTTAGCCTAGTCAATACTGACAAAAACCTTGGGCCCTCAGTTCAGACGTTTTGAAAAAATACGAATTTCAATAACTTTTTAACAATTAACTTTTGTGTCGTTATTTCTTTTTAACAAATTTTCCGAGATATGGAACTCAAATATATTATAGTCGTATTAATATCTTTCCTTAGAAAAACTCATATTTTTTGCTGATTCTACAATATCAAAATTGCTGAATTGAGGGCCCAAGCTAAACCGCCATAAATCTGTATTGTCGCATTCTTAAGACTTGACAATTTCTTAATGTATTTAACAAATTCCTAACTAAATACTCGAATAAAAATTATTATCCCAGGGATAGTACTTTCTGAGATTCGACTATGCCGTTTTATGCAGGCGTCAGGATTGAGGGCCCAAGCTATTTGACCATAACTCTTTTGATTCACGTTTAAGAAATTTAAGAATCTTTGCTTTAGGTTTTACAAAATTTTAAGTAAATGCCCTGTAAGTATCATTTCGTTTCGCAATAATTTAAAAAGTGGGCCCTCAATCCAGATGCACACATGCAAAACCATGGAAATCGGTTCGTCAGTTCTGGAGTTAAATCGTCAGGAAGGAAAACCCGACTTATTTTTATATAGTAGATAAAATATATGCTGACAATTTATCCCCGACGAGGTTGACAGAGGTATTCAATTCCGGACAGTATGTGCCCATAATTCACCAGTGTATTTTTTACACCTAAGCATTACAGGTGCTTAGCTTATGAGCTATCTCCGGATCAGCTGTTACCTCCACATGGCTTATTTAAAGCAATAGGAGCTATCTAATTATTATATTATTACGAAACTAGGTTGATTTCAAAAATACTATAAACCATCATACATCCACCATCAATCTCAATGAACAATTCCACGAAAATAATTCTGATTAGTAATTTGACGCTCCCACCCTTAATACGATATAAGGCTAGGTGCATACCGGACGCCAATTTTGTAATGCGCGACATCAGCACGCGACCGCCACGTGCGGCGACCGCCACGTGACGGATTGACGCGACTGCGCGATTTGTTCACTTAACTTGTTTATCATAAAGGACATACAAATATGTAGAGGAATAAAAATGTCACTCACGACCCAATTGTAATCTGATACCTACGTGATGACATTATTTTAAGACTAATAAAACTGGTCTATATGGTATTCTGATGTATAAGCTATAATAATGTAAACTTTAGATTAGTTCGGTATTTTTTGTATGAAAGAGTAAAACATATCCATAAATCCTCACAAGCTTTTGCGTTTATAATATTAGTAGAATACGAGTCTTACAGATAAGAGCCGCACCTATTTGCACGTATCTATGAATTAAAATATTCCCCGCACCATTTTAAGTTGAATAAATGTTTATTGTCAATATTTTGTTCATTATCAATATTATTGTAAAAGTTTGAGACTGCAATTTTCAGAATTTCTTAAAACATTATTACAATACATCTAGCTAAACAATCAATATGGTAACAATATTAAAAAGGTAACTCCAATTGGTATGACATCCGGAGAGCCACGTGCACAAAACGCAATGCACGTGCGCCGCACACGGCGACAAACGAGCTCTACAAAACTTGCATTAAGATTGTTGTCGTAATCTAGTTAAGTTCCGAACATGTGTACGCAGCTTTATAACAGATTAAATTTCAATTTGTTTCAGAGTCGTAGAAATAAGAGCTTTAGTGATTTCTTGCTAACGAATCCTAATCTATAGGGTACTTCCCAATGACCTAGAATAAAATTTGGCAAAATGCAAAGTAAACAAAAAAATTCGAAAGTTCATAATTTGTTGTTATACCTATGTACAATGTTTTAAAAAAATGATATTACAAACTTACATTTACAATTGGAGAATTGCTCGTGACGTATATCGACATATCTATCTATATCTTCTATACATATAATAAAACTCTAACGGGGTCGTGTCTGTACATGAAAGATTTTTCGAAAATTTCAACGGTAGTGTATATAGTTATGGATATAGATACCGAAACACCAATTTTTGGAATTTTTGTCTGTCTCTCTGTCTGTCTGTCTGTCTGTCTGTCTGTCTGGTTGTGCACGCATCACGCAAAAACTACTGGACGGATTTTGATGAAATTTGGTATGGAGATAACTGATTACCCGGGTCAACATCTAGGGTACTTTTTATTCCAGAAAAATATCTCATTCCCACGGGAAAATATAAAAACTGGTTAAAAAGAGAAATACGTACTACTCCGAAACGATAACACCTAGAATCTTGAAATATGGTGTGAAGGTGTCTTATACATCGTAGCCAACCCATATAAAGGGATATTCGTAAATTCCCACGGGAACGGGAATAATCGGGATGCGCGCGGGCAACGTCGCTATGGGCACCCGCTATTTGAAATATGGTATGTAATGTAGGTGTCTTATATATATGTCATAGGCAACCACTATAAAGGGATTTTTGGAAATTCCCACGGGAACAGGAATAAACTGGATCCGCGCGGGCAACGCCGCTGGGCACCCGCTAGTAGGAGAATATTATTTCAACTACAAAGTTAAATTTGTCCTCTCCGATTTACCTTTTTGTTAGAACAATGTCCGTGATCTACAAACTACATACGAGTTAGACTAGCGGTCCGTTTTTTTAAATGATCTTCTTTTCTTAGGAACACTATTCTCAGTAATGCCATTATCTAAAAGCACGTCAGCCATAAGGCTAATTGTAAACCCTTGCAATCCAATATTAAATCATATAATGAATTTATGTTTACAAAGAGTCTAAAACACTGTCCTCTATTTTAATGCTAATCTACAAGTAACACGATCCCCATTCTTTCGCAGTACAATTAGAGCCAGCGATAAACCCATGCATTATCTAGTCAGGGCCAACAATAGAAAATATTACCCTTAGCGAAGGACTAAAATTGTTAGTATAATATTTCAAGTGGGGTGCGGATGGTACCATGTGTGAAATTACAATGGTTTAAAAGTAGTGTTTTGTTGGAGACGTGATATCTGTATGATGGATGGCGCAGAAGTATGCTGTGTGTTTTCGTACTCTTACAAACAAATGTTCAAAATGTTCCAGTAATTTTCTATTGAAGCTTGATAATAACATGGTTTCTGTGTCAATTTAAGAGTAAAAGTCTCACGATTATTTAACCCACCTCTTCGTTGGAGAAGTACTTTTATAAACCATACATTGTATAATTCATATGAAGATGAATGAAACCAATCCAAATATTATATTTATTTTTTATTCTCGTATTCGTGATAGTTTTGCTTCACGACAATTACAATGTACAAGTCTTATTCGATACACGATTGCGTTAAACAATATCATACGTTACTACACATTTCATATTCGCGCAGGAAATATTCAAAATACAGTTTCGCGTTTCTGACGAAATCTGAGCCAAGTGTGCGCGATGGAAAATTTATTCTTATTTTTCGTATACATCTTTCTTCATTGTGACGAGAGATTTTTTTCGTTGTATTTTTAGATATTCCTATAGAATTTCCATTCATAATAGAGACAGGATATGTTTTGTTCCAAGATATGATTGATATTCGTATATTTTACATTCGATGTCGACTTAAGTAAGTACATAACATGCGGCTGTGAGTCAGACAAACTTTGTATTACATAGCCAAATACAAGAATTGAAAACTGTACACCATGAATTATATTAAATTTACAATAGTACTTACAATAAATATATCACAGATTTTACAAAAACAAGACTGAAACAC
This sequence comes from Ethmia dodecea, assembly GCA_963855545.1. Taxonomy (NCBI): domain Eukaryota; kingdom Metazoa; phylum Arthropoda; class Insecta; order Lepidoptera; family Depressariidae; genus Ethmia; species Ethmia dodecea. The sequence goes on from OY979448.1 coordinate 5,794,463, forward strand.
GTACAAATTGTGAAATTAATTACATTTGAGTTAGAGAATTAGATTATAATACCTGTGCCAATTGAGCAGGCGTTAGATGTTAGCAGGAAAGAAATTAGTGGGGTTCGTTTATATAAAATCTACATGACTTCAGATCTAGCAATCGAACTTTGATATTTTAATATTTACATAAATATTACAACTATATTTACAGAGCACACAGCCCTACCCCATAATTATGACTGATACCAAGAGATGTTCTTTTAGATAACTTAATATTTACAACAATAATATTACACATGCCACCCTGAATGAACATCGACTATGGTAATAAAGTAGATTGGTCTTAACAAAGGGTTTTCTTTGGTGAATTATAATTTTATCAGTCATCGAATTTAAGTTTCCAGTGTTACTTAGAAGCTAGCGGTGCTGTTTGGGCGTATTGTTGCGCACTACAAGTTGGCAACGAGAACGGGTTGACGCTGAAAGGCGAAGAGACCAGGCCACTCATTCCTGTTGACAAAGATACATTTATTTTAAACATAAATTACAATAATAAGGTTTTAATAGACACTAAACTGAATTCCATGCATAAGGAACACACTAGTCTACTGTTTGAAAAAGAACCTTTAAAACTACCTCAAATCGTAAATTTAAGAATTGAAAGCAAAACAATGAAAAATGTTTGGAAAAAGACAGAGCGTTGCAACATAAAAAGAAAAAAGGAAAAGCTACTAACACTGAACTGCAAGATGCTGCCAGTTGTGATGGTGCTGCATATTCGCGCGAGGCGGACTCTGTCTCACTACTGCAAATGCGCTTCTTAACTTGGTCTCTTTATCCTCTTTCATGTCGCCGCATTTCGAATGAGTGTTTACCGGACAGTCGGCCGTTTTAGAATTTCTTTCAGTGTAATGCCCGCTATCTTTCGTATTATACGCGTTATAGTGGTCAGATAAGTGTCCATTCACGTTGGCTGGGTGGTACGGGCCTAACGACACTGACGGAACAAAAACAGGGGTTAACACAAAAGGCGTAAAGCAAACAGTGCAAGTAAGCGTCGTAAATGTGAATTTAAATGTATTTTAGTAAGACATATAAAAAGAGTAATACGAGTATATTACCAAAAATAGATGAATAACTTGAAAATTCGAATTAGAGTTTTTTTTAAATAAAAGCTAACTCTTTAAGTATGACAACTTTAACTTACGAGAGGTAGTATTGAAGAGTGAAGTAGGGGGCGCAGGATAGTGTTGTGGGTGTGGGTAGGACGCGGGCGCAGCGTGCGGCGTCGATGCAGCTGAGCAATACCGAGGCGACACCGATCCACCACTTCGAGCGTAATCTTCTAAAAGAAAAAGCCTGGGATCAACACGAAATTATCGTTAGGATATTTAAAGATAAGCCACTAAATCATAAAGAATGGGATTAGACTGTTCGTTGAGATGATTTCATCAAAGCGAATTTAAAAAATTTGTACCTACAATGCATCATCACCAATAATTACGTTATACCTAGTTAAATTTTAATTATAGTAGCAATTTATAGAATTACAATCCCACAATGTACTAAATAGGACATAAGCAAATAGATGTACACTCACGTTTCACCCGCATTATGAGTAGGTAGGTATATCAGTGAACAAAAAGTAGGTACCTAAGTTCACCTCCAAAAAAAATTTAAGCCCTATATAACGGCGTAATCACTACAAGATCTGAAACTCACCTTCAGTCCACTGCGAGGCGGCGGTGTCCTGGACGCTGACAGCTAACTGTCCTGTGTAGGAGTTGAAGGGCATGCTAGCAGGAGGGGAGCGAGGAGCTCCGAGCCCCAATTGGTTGTTGCGTGGCATGGAGTACAGTGCTTCGGCAAGATCAGCTGCTCGTTTCAAGATGATTTCCTGGTTTGAGAAAAATAAATTAATTTGTCACTATTCATGTTCTTTCGATTCAAAGTTTCCGTGCCACATAGTACTATTTTAGGTACTCTTTATCATATTAAATTTGGGAGACGGATATATAGATGCAAATTGATAACTAGGCTGATCAACTTTATTGGTTATGATTTCACTAAAAGTGTACTGTAAAATAGATGTCTTCTATTTATTTATATCTCTTTTTACTGCATACTTTGAGTATTGGCCATTAGACATGGGCCATTAAAATATATAACTTATAAGTTTTGTAAAGATTATGTTTAAGTAAGTATCATTAATGCATTGTTCAGCATATTACTCTAATTACTTAATAACGACTATGTATAAGACTCAAAAATGATATCATAAGATGTATTCAGGAGAATTTTAAGAATTAAATAAACAAATAACACCTTTGGTAGTTTCTCTGGATCCCCAGGATGTCTTGGTATAAGTTTCTGTAACCGCTGAAAGCCGTAATCTATCGTAGGCTCGTTGAGAGCTGCTATGCGAAACAAGAAAAAAACAATATCAATCATTAGTTGCCCCACTAACAAATCGGAGTCTAATTGATTGATCGTGTAAGAGATTGCGTATCAGAGTTACCGAATTAATGAATATTGGGAGGAAAATATCTTCAAGTAGATATACTTAAATGAAATAAGATCGTATGTATTATAGACAATGTATTTGTGACAGTCATGACCAGTTTATGATTATTTCGTTCTTTTTGGACTTAATCACCAAATAACAGCAAGAAGTATTTTTTTTATTGTATGCTTAGTAGCAAAAAGCGGTCGATTTGCTTTGCCTGGGGAAAAGGTGTGAAGTAACTTAATAGTATAACAAAGGCGGTCAACACATTTTAATGGAACACGTCACAACAGTTTTAGTATTGCAGGAATTTGTATTGCGTCTGGTGTTATCAAAACGCACTAAGGATTTCGTTAAGTCGATAACAATACTCACAAACATAAACAAATCTTCCTGGCGCCCCTTTGCAGAACTGCTTACTCTTATAGGACAGCGTGACTTCCACAACACCTGGTATGTGTCTCGGGGGCGTTTGTACTCGTATTGCATGTGATGTTATCAACTGGTAGTCAAAAACAGAAAAATATTCAAAATAGTCATAAAGTAGCGGATGCTAAAGTATTAAAGAAATAAGTGTAACTAGACTACAAACATTAGTGTCCGACAGGCAATTAAGGACAATAGATAATTCTACGGTATCGCGACCTTGTTGTTATCTTATAGAACTTACAACTTCAAAATCAGTATACGAAATACGATAACATTATACAGATTGGTACGTATAGATTTTGACACCAGATTCTTTCGAGTAACTCTTCGCAGTATTTAAATGTCAAGCACTTATTTTAATGCAAATCTGAGATTCTCACCTCACTCCAAACTAGCATAGTCCCGAAGACAACTTGAAGGCCATCGAAAAAGTTATCCCCTACTATGATAACTGTTGATCCCCCTGATGTCCAACCTTCACTTGGTGATATTGCTTTGATGCACGGCGTTGCCACCGGCAGTGGTGGATATAGACCAGCTATAGAAAGATAATTAATTTTGATCAGAAACAAAATCAAAGTGAAATAAGAGAAATGTAATATAAAGAGAAAAATATCTCAATGTGCCAAAGTATTTTAAAACATGCTCGCAAAGGGAGAAATTCTTTCCCCAACAACTTAAAAGTTGAATAAACGCCACACCACTAAAACTCGTTCCGTCCTACTTGAACTTTTATCTTTTACTGTTCCAAGAAAAAGGACAATTGCAGACCGTAAAAGTCACCTCGATGCAAATAGAACTAATAGGTAACAATCGATTGTTATGACAATAGAAAATGAATTTTAATGGAAGAATATAAAGTTGTACATAGAAATAAAGTTAAAGGTTGTTATGACATTGTTGAATCTGTACCACAGATGCAAGAAGGTTGTTAAGGGGGACACGCGTCGTAAGACAACAGGGGGAATCTGAAATCTTGAACAAAACGGCGCGGTAATAAAGACGAGTAGAGAAAGTGAATTTAAGGGGACGAAAGAAGATTACGTTCGAGGTTCATTTTTAATTTGACTAATATTTTTTCTTGTTCCCCTCGATAAATTAATTTTTCATTTCCAATGTTAAAAGTTTGGTTGCAGACTAGGTTTTATTATTTTATTCTGAGGCTGTCTACTGCTAATAAACGAGGGGAAGCTTAAGCTTCTTATTTACAGTTCTACCCTCTAAGTTCGAACTTCAGTTGAGATTAGGTACCTATATAGATGTTTATAGATTTCTTTTAGACTTATTTATCACAACAAAGTTGTACTGTCCATACGATTAATTATATGCATAGTTCAGAAAACATTACATATACATTAAAACTTTTATTGTAAAATTGGTAAAATATTAAAACGTTCTATTGTATTTTATGTTAAATAATCTAACAGAATAGAAAGCGAGTATTTCCAATTGTTCTAAAGCAGAAAGTACTTGTGGAAATATTCTCATTCGCACCGTGTAATCCCTTCGAGTCGGTTTCACGCCGTCTAGCCTCCTCAAAACTTTAGGTGTTTTCTTAGTGTGGATGAGGTTTCGTGTTTTGATTCGAATTCACACTGATTCTTTACTTTTAGGTTATATTTCAAGTTATTTATAATTGACTTGTAAATTATGCCAAAATATTTTATCGGCTACTTAATTCTAATTTTTGATTTGATTTGACATTTCATCAATTGTTCTGAGGTATAGTGTACCCGTGTGGTATTACCTAAGAAGACACTATCTGGTCGTATAAGGTAGGTACCTTGAAAAATATCCAGCGTTTTTTCAGGGCATAATTCCTCACTAAATTATCCGTGTCCGCTTCATGCTCGCCTCAACACCCTCCCCCGGCCGAACTTCTTTGCAAAATGTCTACAGTGATTCCTTGCATACAAACGACGTTTTCAAACAGCTATTATTATGACTTTTGCACATTTGTCGTCGATTGACTGCGTGCTTATTTAAACTTGGAATTGGGTGGGAGACCGTTTGATTCTTACGAATTGGAAGCGTTAAACATGATTTAAGATACCTATCTTTGGAGTTTTGTGTATGTCATATTTAACATAGATACTAACGCATACGCAGACCCAGGTTACTTTTTCAGTTAGAATAGATTTACATTATGGGAAAATAATATGTAGTAATTTTTTGTTGACAAGCTACAGGGTTTATTTTTGAAATGAGTTTTAATTATATTTATTATTTTGGGTTATTTCTAAGTTATAACCTACATTGATTCCAAGGCCTTTCTACTCCTAAATTCAGATCAAACTTAATTCAGGGTTTATGTTTAAGATACGCTTGAATGTCTACACTAAGATTTTATAGATAAGTCAAAAAGAATAAATTAATAACAGATTTAAAAACAAAGCTATTTTTAAATTATAAAATGTTATAAATTATAAAAACTAAAACAAAACGTACAGGTGGGCTCGGACGCGGCGTCTATACCTTCAGTGGGATCTAGTCGCTTCGCCCGGCGGCCATGCTTGCTGTTGTTGTGGACGAACATGTTGTCCGATATCGCTAGCAGCGGCCCATCGACCATCACCTGAGTTGAAATTACCACCTGCAACAATAAAAAGAGACGATAATTGAATAGCCTGATGCTAACAACAATCCCAGGCAAAGCAATTTCATAAAAACGTTTAACATAAGTATATAGTTAGCCAGAAAATAGAAACGACTGTTTTCAGTATCAGTTCCTATGTTTTTTTTTTAAATTGGTCATAGTTTAAAATAAAAGATATTTATAGGAATTACTACAATCTAAAATAAACCTAATTCAACGCGATAAAGTTTTTTTTTCGATTAATTATCTGGGATACCTAAAGTGATTAAGGATTTAAGAAATAACTCGGGCGGAGTTTATAAAAGATTATATGTTTTTTATTGATAGTACTTATTAAAAACAATTCATTAATTAGTTCGACTGTCTGAGTTACTCATATATATGTTGTATATAGTATACCTACTAGGTACAAAACGATTAATATTTCATCACTGCGCCGCCAATGCAAAAGAGTAACTTGGAGTTATTAAAAACAAAATCCTTTATGACTACCACATGCGAAAGAACTAATTCAAAACTACTATCTTGGAAGATCTTCGTCAGAACATTGAAATCAGTTTATTTACCAACGTTTCCTGACTATACCAAGTTCAAGATCATCTACTACAAACCGAAGTAGAGTCACCAAAAATAAATCCGGCGACGTTACAACTACCCTCAGCTATATCTCACACAACGAAAACTGCGGAATTCCGACACACACACGGAGGGAATCGAAAGGGAGAGTCCCTTGGGAGGAGGAGCCAACGTCTCGGGACCGAAATGGACGAAACTCTTCCAATAGGTATGCAAGGAAATGCATTGTGGGTGCGTATGTGGACGTGTGACGTGGGTGGCCGATTGAGATGGGTGGGTGATCGATTTTTTTGGATCCCAGTGTACACTGAAGACTAACTTTAATGATGATTTTTTTATTTTATTTTTGCCATCTTTGTATTTGTATCATTCGATTTTAAAAGTATCATACCTGTTTTATGTCTTTCTTCACAAAGTTATATCACTACAAATTTCATCAATAACGGTTCATTTTTTTTAAGAGTAAGTATATATTTAAATTAAGTAGGAATTTATTAAAAAAAAACTGTTGTAAAGATTTAGTTAGGTACGGTGAAGTAAATAATCATTAGGAAACCTAATTATTTCAAATAACCAAGATTTATCTTGCATGTTCCCATAGGTAATATTGTGTAGGTATGTGAAATAGGAAAAGCAATGATAAACCAACCCATTCGTTATCCCAACAATATCAGTTCTATATGTTTCTAGTTCTATAGACATCATCACGACGATTAATGAGGGATAGTGAACAATAACACAGGACAGAGAGCTTGAATTTAGCATCTGCGAAAACTTGAATGAAGTATTATAATTACATTCATAGAATTGCACCTCCATTGTAGCACTATATCTTAATAATTCATACATTCGGTACACGAACAAGACTCTAATAAATGGGACCACAAATGCTGTGTCTTCAAACGGAATACATTAAAATCGATAAGATGCATTATTTCGATTCCTACACCCACCTTGAATGTACAAAGTTATATTATACCCATATATTCTTACCCTTGAAACGTTAGGGAGCGACCACTGAATTATTCAATGACACACAGAAAGCCCAAATATAGACATAACTACTCACACACGTTTACACTTCCCCAATGCAGAGAAATGAACATTGTGTATGAAACTGTAAGTTACAAATTTGACTAAAGTTAGAGGGAGGACACGTAAGACAAATATGTCTTAGCGAACTGTGGAAGCAAATTTGTACTCATAAGTAGACTGTGAATGCACCTTTATAGTTGTGTTAGGGTTGATGCTAATTAGTTCTTATATGAGTTGTGTATAAGTTATGGCGAAAATGTGTAAGTTTTGATTTATTGCCACCACACTCAACTCTCAACTAACTTTTAATCAAGCGAAGGTGAAATCATATTTTGCTTTGCACTAACACACACTAATTATTACAGTTATTCAATCAAGTCACAGCTTCTGAACTGATTTGGATGAAAATTAGTGGATAAATAGCCTATCTACACCTAGTGTACTTCCTATTCTATAAAAATCAAGATGCTGAAAAAGATTTGTAAATCCTACGGTATCTCATATACAACGCGTAACAGAAAAAGCGCAATTCCTCATACACCCAAATTAGTATTTGAATATAAAAAAATATAATGCAATCGCACTTTAGTTGTGTCAAACCAATTTTCTTAAATATCGATCAATAATAGCATTTTCAGCGATATAGCGATTTCCATAGATAGCACTAAATTCAGCTATGCTAATTAATTTTTCGGAAAAAATTAAGACATATTAAAAATAGCTGAATCGATTTAGTCTCGATAGTAATCGAGTCGATACTGAACAAACTAGTTTCAGGAATTGCACTTATTCTGTTACAATATTGTATATTGCATAAAAAATCATTGGTAAAATTGTAAAGATGTAGGTACCTGCGTTAAAAACATAGTGACCTAGCAAATTTGATTTCAACCGACAAAATGAATTCAACCGTATGCTACTCATACTTCCTAATGAATTTACCGATGCAAAAAAACAAAGCCAAAACGCAGATCGGCCAAAAGTAAATAAATAAACACGTATAAATAAATTTAATTTCATCCCTCCCCTAAATTGAAGGCGCTTCAAATATTCAACAGTCGTGAACGCAACCCTTCCTTCAGTTAAGGGCGATACAGACTGTGGTGAAAGTCACAAACTATACACAAGTTTATGTTGTGACTTAAAATAGGGTTTTAAAGTAATGACAAAGACATTACAAATTACTTTAAGATGTGGTCAGGAAGTCAATATTTAAAAATCTTCAAAGAGGACAGTTACTCAATACAAAAAAATCTTATCTTCTTAGTCTTATAAAAACCCTACGATAAACTTAGTGGAAAACGCTTGTAGTCTACTTTTTATACCACAAAATCATAGCTGAGAACTTGAGACGATATTCTTGAGCAAAAATTTTTCCCGACATCTTGTAATGAAATTAATATTACCTTTAGACACTAGGGTAATTGCAATATTACTACTTTCTGATAGCAGAATGTTTTACAATCAAATCAAATGACAGTTTACTGATATAATGTTTGTTTGTAGTCCTATATTTAAATATGGTTGTAGGCCTCCAGTTCTTATAGTGTCTAAATGAGAGTTGATCTAAAAATTTAACATGTCAAAGCAGTCTCCCTATTCAAGACCTTTCGACACGACGCGACGTTTCCATACGATATCTCTAGTGTCATTTCACTTTTTTTCTATATTAAATCTATGAACTACGAGTAAGTAAGTATATAGTTATTGACTGAGAAATCCAATCGAATGAACGAAAATAGGGGGGCAGATTATTATCTAAAATTACATCAATAGCATCAGCGCGCTCACGAACGGTCAAGACAATATAATAGTATTGAATCTGCATTCTCTTACTTGACTGGAATATTTTGAAGAACTTATCACACTTTCAAAATACAACAACAAAACTTACTTGAAACCTTCTCATATCCCGGGGATTCCCAGCGTTCTTCAAACAGTTCTGATTGCATTTTAGGAAGAATTTCAGAAAAAATCTGGAACAAAAATAATTTGTATAAATGTCAGGATAACCTATAAAATCCTGGTGTCAAGGATCTTTGCTATTTGACCTTTCATGCATATCCTAGTCTCTTTTATTTACTACTCTTGTTGAAGGTAAGATCAGGTAATGTAACAAGAATATTCGTCTTTAGTTTTTAAATCAATGTTTATTTGTGTGAAAGGCGGCTTCAGAAGTGTTGTGAGATATCGGGAGCTGTCACATGTATCGGGCGTCGTAAAATATCGAGCGTGTGAACAGATAATGGGACGCAAATGATGCGGACACATAAATCAGTTACTGCATTCGAACAGGCTGGGAAGTGTTTCCGATTAACTTCTCATTTTCGGCTTCTTTTGATAAATTGTGCCGTAAAATCAATTGTATCCAAAATTTTCTGTATTGTTGTAGTATCTATGGACTCTAGGTATGGACTATGAAACTTCTAGCCAGATTTTTAAAAATTAATACTCAAGTATATACTAGTCAAGATACGGTTAGCAGATACAATACAATAATGTCCTTGAGCGCTCGTGGGCCGCTAATGATGGGTAAGTTCCCGAGTGGCATAGGTAACGTTTTATTTTTATTTGATGTAGGTATTATGTAATGTTTATAGAAAGTCTGTAATTGGTATCTATATAGTATCTACATTGTCAATAATAATTTTATTTTCTATTAAGCTGTTGATTTTCTTAATAAATAAATAAAGCTATTCTAGTCATTGTTGGTTTTTAATATTTCCAGGCACTTATGAAGCATAGTATTATCACATGAGTAAAGAAACATTATAATAAATAATATACTAATTTTAGGATTCTACCTTTTTTGTTTATGAATTATAAAAAAGAAGATAAAAAGAAAATAAATGATTTTTATACATTACTTTTGAAAAACTTCCTGAGTATTTATTTTACAGATTACAGAAATATCAACAAAAGCTATCAAAATTAGTCAACCATCTGCATCCACTCCAATACCCGCAGCCGCACATATTAGGGTAGGTATTAATTTGTTTCTCGTGTTCACAAATTTGTTCTTTCCGCTCTTCCAATGAGCCGTTTAGTTTTTGCTTGTTAGTTTTTAAAGCTTTTTGTTAATGTCCCTTAAGTGATTTTTCCGTCGAAGAAATTAGTTTAAAGCAGTTTCAGTTTTAACTTGTGGATTTCAATTATTTAACTTCCCCTTTCATATTCAAACATCAGCCAACTATTGTCATATTCAACAACTACAAATAGGTATTCTGATGTTTCTAGAGTTCCTCTATTATTGAAAAGCGAAACGAGCGCAAATAAAAATAAAAGTAAATATTTTTCAACGCATGTCAAAACTTCGAAACGGAATCAAACAATTTCGAGCAGAAACTCTATCGGGCCAACTATCGGCATATCCGATTACACACAAAAGCCCAACTTTGCCATTTTTATCGAAAGACCTTGGCTGAGTTAAAATGGTCTCTATTGTCTTGTGATAAAGTTGTTGTGGCGTGTAGAGTTAAGTTGGGTGATGCGTGGCGTAGAGTGTACGATCAGGCGGGCGATCACGATGAATGCTCTAGCAGAAATATTTTACATAGCCTCCGGCGTCGACGATGCCACGCCGAATATTGCTGTGCCAACAGATGTGGACTTGTATAGAGTTGCTGCTTGCTCAATTGGTAGGTTAGTTGTAGTTGAGTTTACCCACAATTTACGTCGTTAAGCCATTCCAGATACACTTGGATGCCTTGAAAAATTTAGGTGTCTGCTAGTCTAACACCATTTTCTAATCCGCGGTGAGTTTATGGCCTATACTTTTTTATGTGTGTGGAAAGACCATTAGTTAAGAAGTGGACTGTTACGGGTCGCTAATGATGATTCAATTGTTGAATCGTGTACTTTTTACCAATGTTTGAACCTAACAAAATATACTAAAATTTCATATTCTATTCACTTTCAATATTCTTATTATTAACGCTAATAGGTTATAAAATATTATAGCATTTTTACTATATTAATGATGGTATGATTTCTCAGTGATAAAAAAAAATAGAAATAATATATGTGATTACTAACAGATGATTTACGAGCTCCACTTTAGTTCTATTGAGCACTTATATTTTCTCTACCACATAGTTTGGTGAAAAATTTGCGGTAGTCACAGCTCTATATAGTTCATAACCAACCAGATACGAACATACCACGCGAACGTATTTGTAGAGCCCGCGGCGTCGCACATCTGTCCCCGCATTATTTATGTTAAACACCTTATGTCACAATATTGCGAGTTAGCAGTTTACGCTACTGTCAAACGACACCTTAACTTTGGCCGTGAAAAGAGACTTTATTCTGGAGAGAAGATTGATATATGCTAAGCAGAATGCGAGATGCTGTTGCCATTTTTAGAGTAGTTCTAGTGAAAACAATTGGGTGATCTATTAATACTTAGATAGCGGACCAAACTGTCCTTCTTAAATTGAAACATAAAGTATAGATTATAATTTCAAATAATATACTGGTGAAATGTGGATGTAGTGTGTATTTCCTGAAATAGAATACCTCTACTTACCCCTTCGGGGATAAAAGGCGTGATTTTTTTTAAATTGAAACTTATTGTAATATGTATTATTTTGATGTATAAGCTATACCTATAAGTAATTGTTAAATTTCATCAAAATCCGTTTAGTAGTTTTTATGTGAAAGAGGAACAAACATCCATACATCCATCCATACAAACTTTCGCGTTTATAATATTAGCAGGAAGGATATCTATTAATATCTGACCTATTTTTTTATATACTTACATATTATACTAGCTTCGTACCTAGTATAGATTTGCAACTAATTTTATGAATACCATTTCTGATAATACTTCTCTTACATAAGATCGAAAATTCTTAAAACATCCTTCTCAATCTTTCGTCAGTCCCCGGCCCTAAGCTGCACATCAATATAGTTGTAAGGGTCACCTGACACTAGCGTTATCCCAGTGCATTGGTCTCACACTGACCGCTAAGCCGACACAGAATTATGGCGAGGGCGCTAAATAGAATCTATGGGGCGATGTTTACTGTTATTTTCTCTTTAGTCAAGTCGTAAAATATTTACGGCAGATGGTTATGGCCAAGATGATTCTGAAAAAGTCACAAAAGAATGGATCGGTCGTAATATGAGTAGTAATTTAATATATAAATTTATGATTATATATGATCGTTTTTAGAATAGTCGGGTTTTAGTTTCACCACAGAATATATAATGATTCTAACGTACAGAAAGCCGACTCAAATACTTTCCTTTGAGTATTAGTAAGACAAAAACGAATAAAACAGAAATAAATGTGTGCATTGACGGTCAACGCTTGGCAATCTGTCGCGGAAGAGAGCCCCTTGCGATTCGCCTGTCGAGTAGGCGTGCGCGCTGTAGGCAAATATTTATACCCAAACTGCGGAGTCGGACAGGCCTGGTTTCACCTACGTTACATCTTGTTGTGTATATAGCTATGTACATGCGTGAAAAAAAGCGTCACACAATCGAGTATTACCTATACTCGTTTAGTGTATGTACCTACTTACATTACAATTATTCGGTTTTCTATCAATCATTCATTACACATACACAGACGTGTTCATAGAAGAGCAGGCGTCTCGACATCCGTTAATTTATCCCACTCGACTCACAATTTACGATTGAACACACCCAAGCGCCCTTTACTGAGCTGTAACAACTGTTAAACTTAGAAATTACTTTGAAGTTGTTCTTTTCTTCTAAACATGTTATGTCTTTATATTATATTTTTATTATATACTGCACTGTAGTCTGTGGTCTATTAAATATTCTTCAGTAATAAGTAGGTACATCCAAATATTTTATTAAAAACCGAGTAACCGTTTACCTACCCTAAAATAACTTCAATGTTAAAACGTACGAAGTAAAAAAAATGTTTTTCATGCGTTTCTATCTGTTAATTTTATATTTGCAATTACTTTTATGTTTTCAGTGAAAGGTTTTTCCAAGGTCATACAAGAATACAAACTTATAAATGTTAAAAAATTAACTATGTCAAACAACATAATGACTTTTCACAAATTACGAGATCACTCTTAGTAACATCATTAGAAGCCGCGTAACTTTGAACTTCTGACGTCACAACTTGTCAATTTTACTGTTCATCACTTACAAGACAAAACAGTAAAAACTAAAACCCGAGTGCTACTATGAACATAACGACCAAATCAGACCGTCCCAATAAAGTTACGTACGGAATATTTACGTATCGCATCACGAAGAAACGAAACTCTGTATTCGTCGTAAAAACTACCCCCGCACTTTTCATCCCTTCACAGGTAGGCATAACATCCCCTATAAGTAAAGTTAGCTATATTGGAATGCGATTTACTGACACTTTTACGTTAAACAAATAGATTTATGAAGTAGGTATGAAGATAATTTTTAAAAACTTTCCAATTGACCTTAGGTAATTATAAAATTTAAGAATACTTTACCATCGAGTCTTATGTAAGTGGGTACCTCTAACTAGGTATATATCTGTGTCCAAAGACTCGATGAAAAAATCTACTGCGGTATTAAGTCGTGGTGAGAGGCGAGGCCGTAGGCTGCCCTCTTTCAAGTCGAACGCTTGAATACCACCCCGCCACCCTGCCGCGTACCTACACAGTTATTTACATCGGATATTTTAGTGGCGACATTTTTTTCATAGTTGTACACTTTTTTCTTTGCAAAAGTATACATAAGTTATTGTTTTATACACATTTTTTACGAATTACATCCTAAATATACTTATGTAACTGTGTAACGTACAGGGATATTTATGTAACATGTATTTATGTAGGTAATATAGAATAGATAGACAGAGGAATAAAGAAAATTAGTAAAAAATATATACATTTATTTACAGATAAAAACGGTACCTAGTTCAAAGCGGAACTTTTTAATAAATGTTAATCCTTACTTCAATATAATACTAATGTTATAAATGAGAAAGTAACTTAATCTTAGTACCAACCTAAGTTCAAAAGTTTTGATATATTACTTAATATCCTGGAAAAACACAATTAGTTTCTACGGGATGCCAACCTAGGTACAATTCAGACGGAGTCGCGGCCAACAACCTAATTTATCAATAAAACTAGCTATAATCACTAAAATGTTAAACTCTGTTTTAGCTTTATTTTTTTTTATTTAAGAAGTCATACACCATGTATAGGTACATTTCAAAAAATAAATAATTCATTGTGAAACCGCATTCGAAAATCGAACGGTCGCAGAACGCGGGATCCGACAACAAGCGGTCTTATAACTTTTCCCTTTTAACCTTTCGAGTTTCGCCCCCACCCGCGAGCCGGTCGCAGCTCCCTCGGGAGGCGGTCCCCAGGGCCGGCATCGACTCCCCGCGGCCCCTCCCCTGCCACCACTCAATACCGACACGCCATGCGGACGACAAAGACTAAGCAGGTGGAAGATTGGTTACCGGCCGAGCGGTTTTTTTTTTACTTTTTCAGTGTTGCTCAGTCTGAGATTATGTAGGGTTTGCCTAATTCTATTTAAACAAAATTTTTTTCGATAGTATGAGCATTACTTGAGACCGGCTGCACCGATTTGTCTTTTTTTTTGTTGTAATTAGCGATCTTTTTAGAACATTTGAGATAATTTTCTGAACGATTTGGAAATCACAACGTCTATCGGGTCACCTAGTACCTAGTGGATAATTAAAATTTCATGATATTAATAACAGTCGCCCAAATAGGCTATTTTAATTGTCATTAATGCTGGGTGTAACAAACAGTTCTATCTTTAAATAAACAATTTAACCAAAATAGTATCAGCTGAATAGATTAATTTATTTATTTGGATAACCAACAAGACACACTAATACCTACAATCTCAACGCTAAAGCTGTAAACATTTTAAGAGTTGTCCTAATTAAAAGTTACCACAACATTCACAACAAAAGACGTTCTTAACTAAAGAATAACTAATATTGTAATTGAATAATTTAAACTTAAAATTTCGATAAAGATGCAAATTAAAATGTTTTTACCTGATTGTCTCTGAGGGAGTGTATTGTTTTTTTTCGTGAAGTTACTTTTACTTTCCACGAATTATTTTCTAGATAGGTTATATTTCTGTCTCCTGTCAATTGGTGGATTTGTGCAAATACTTCGATTGGTTAGTCTTTGAGTCTATGCGATGCGACGGGCCCATAACGGCCCAGTTTTCGACTTTGTTTTTCCGCGTGCGTCTATGGCACGCGTTAATATTTCAACGTACACAGCATCCAAGGGTTAACTTTGTCCATCTCGATTGCAAACAGACAGAGGCAACTGCAAAATTTATGGATAACACACTTTTTTTTAAATAATTTTGTAAATGTATCCATTTTATTGCCAAAAGGGTTATAGTAACATTTTTTACAAAAAGTTCAGTTATAGACTTTTAAAACCGACTAGGTACCTGAAAATATAATTTATAAATTTGTGTACCTTTTTCAAAGAAAACTTTGCATAATTATAAATTGTGACAAAATAGTTGAGTAAATATTTTTTTACTATGGGATTTTCTGAAATTCGGACATTACAACGTCTGTCACATCAACTGGTTTAAATTTAAACAAAACTTAAAAATAGAAATGTGTGTGATAGTAATTATTTTATCAAAATTTAATAATTAGTCTACAAAACGCACTTATAATTTTTTGGAAAAATAAAAAAGCGCATTTCCACAATTCTATTTTCTACTTTCACTTCTTGAACAGTCTATATACATATCGAGTGGTAGTAAGTATAAAGCACAGTAGTTTTTCCGATGTGTAGCGAGGAGGGTATCGCGGGCGACGCAGCATCCTTTCGTCGTCATGGCAACGCGATAAAACCTCGCCTTTTCATAGCCCTCCGAGCAGTATACGTGAATAGGTAAGATTATTTAGCAAATGTTCAAAATTGGTTTCATCTTTTATCGAAGGAAACTCTATATCTATTTGAAGCTGATCAATCACCTTCTGCCAAGTGTCATTCCACACTCTTAAATATTAATTTAATGACAGGTAAATACAAAACTTATTTTTATTATTAGTAGGACGTTACTCCTTTCAGCATGTGCATTCAATATTCAAAGCATTCAAATCTACGCCGCGTGGTCTAACTGTGCTTAATTAATTTCTATAATGTTTAATTTTCTTGTTGTTGTTTTGTTAATATTGTTCAAAATAAATTTGTTGATTTGCTTACAATATGTTTAAAATATAGAGAGGTAATATTAATAACCTATTTTACTCTAATAAAAGTTATGATCCAGTCACTAAATATATATTTTTTTTACATTTGCGGCAAGTGCTCGAAATTACCTAATAGAATAATATATTGATTAGGTGGTGAGCATAAATCAATAAATAAATAATCTCACACCTTTTATCCCCGAGGAGGTAGGCAGAGGTATTCCATTTCTGGATATACCTACCTACTTTTCATGAAATATTATTTGTGGTAAGGATATGTCTACTCACCGCTAAACCGGCAACATGCCACAGAATCAATTCTGGGATCAAAAAGTAAAAAAAACTGACAAAAAAATCTGATAGATAAATATTTTGTATGAGGTTTAAATCAAAATTTAATTAAAAATTAAAAAATGTATTATGTACAAATTCAAATTAGTTATTTTGGCTGCACCAAATGGAATAATTAAAAATGTCGTACTTTTCGATGTATTTTTATCTGAAAAATTTGCGTATACTACATTAGGTGCTCTTTCAAATCTAAAAGCGCTTGTGCTCTCGGCGCGGAGTAGTTTCCAATTGACAATATACCTACTAGTGACTGGGGGCAATCGCTCGCGGGTTGTAAGCGCCTTTTCCTCCCCGCCGCTAGATTCAACTGAAATATCTACATTACACTAGTACCTATTGGGTAGAGCAGTTTTTGTTGCGAAATCGACAGTGGATTTTATTGTTAGCATGTTTGTTTATTTGGTTCGTCATTTTGTGTTTTAGCTTTCTTATTTACACACTTAACCTTTTTACCAACTTAAATAGTTATTTTGCTTAGTTGATAATTCTTATACCATATTTTACTAAAGTTATACCTTGACAAATTTTTTGTGTTGATAAAATACCTATAATAGACATTAAGTCTCAGCCAATGATCACACGTAATGGGGACTGAGCTTGAGGTCTAAAAGTAGGTTATCGTATTGGAATCAACCACATACCTCAATTTAACAGGAATTAAATCATGAACTTAGTCCAAGAAAGTTGGTAAGACATTGATACCTACAGATCGTCGCGAGAAAAGATTACAAGTCAGAGATATAGTCGCCTTGACTCCCAAGAAGGTCTAGGCATAAATAAAATAAATACCTACAATCCATTACTTCCTAAGGACAGATATACATTCTTAGTAAACTTGCTTTCAACGACGAACTTGTAAGTTATTTAGTACTCAAACTTTATTTGTTTTAATTGTTGTTTCCGAGCCACCTTTCTTTGACTTCGCGTGTCGCAGTCATTATCTTTCTACATGAAACATCTAGCCTCCCTAGCTTTATCAGCAATCCTGGCTTCACTATCTGCTAAGGCAGCACCTACACTAATAACACAAATATCTACATTCGGCCCGACCTCTTTCGGGCACAATCAACATACAAAGACAAGGGGCCACATTACGCGGGCATCACTTCATTGTGGGCACTGCTCTAATTGTAACTACACTCTGGGGCGCCATCAGCCGCTCAGCGCTCCGGCGGGTAGGCGTGGGCCACTAATCTTCGACCCCTACATACCAATACGGACCCGCGCACCCCCAACCAACTATCTCGCTTAAATTACCAGCCTTAGAGTTCAATTTAGACTGGACAAGTGGTAGTATTTGCAAACGTAGCGAGGGGTTAACGCACACTATCAACTCATTAAATTGCATCGCCTTTTTAATGAGTCTGAAAGTGAACAAAGGATATTGAGCACGATTACATTAAGCACCCGGTTCGAAGGTAAGATAGTCTGTTGTAGCAATACTGTTTTGGTAAGTACGGAGAGTCCAGTAGTTTCATGTTTTTTTATTTGACATTAGTGCGTATACTACTTGATTTTCGTTTTATTACGGATTATAACAACACTTCAAGTATCAATAGGCAGACACAATAGGACTATCTACCTGTGGGTTTCTTATGCTGAACTGGATCTATTCGGACACTCATATCTACTTACACTCACTCTACTTTATCCGTGGCCCTTTTTTGAATACTTTATCATTATAATACAGTAAATTTACTAACTAAGTTGTCCCAAAATAATTCTGAGTGATCATATACTATACCCACAGAGTCTAGCCCCGACTATGGAGCTAATATAATCATAATTCACCTCCCAGACACTTATGTTTACATGAACAAGTAACATATTACAGACTGCCCTCATATTTACCGGATGAATACGCTATAAAGTGATATCACGTGATCGTATTCGGCCGGGTAATAGTTATAAATTACCCGGGTAGTTTATAAAAGCCGGTTAACCCGAGGTAAGCGGACAAGGAGTATAATTTATTATTGGGAAATTCGCGGGCGCGTATTTTCATACGCGCCATTGCGGATCATTTTGTACCTAGGCATATACATGCTATACCATAATATCTATGTAGCACAGAGGTGTAGATGAATAATTCTATACCTATATGGGTAAGTACTACGGTAACATTGTATATCAAAATTACATAATGTCTCCACCTAAATGGTATTTGTGATTATGACCACTAAGGGAGGCAATGATCTGACATACGTATTTTTCTAAATGAGTATGAATTAAATACATTAGATTAGATATTGATATGGCAGTTGAAACATAATAAGTACAACACTGTTGGTTCAGTCGGTAGTGATCGTGCCTTTTGAGTCGGAGGTCGCGGGTTCGATAATCGATTTTCATCCAGGTCTAAAATGTATGTACCTGAACATGTCTTCGTATGTCGTTGTATTACTTTTTTAGAATGTTTATCAGTTGATTTTGGGACTAAATAACTGTGTGTGAATTGTGTTTCACGAATTATTATACTATTCTAACCTCATTTAAAGTTCATAGAATCTGCTACAGCTCATATTTTTGAATATATTCATACATGTGTATAAAAATAGTAAGTGATATGTATTTGTCATACATTAGGCAGTGGGTCGGTTCGATCGGAAAATGTAGTTGCAGCGTTCACTGTATCATCTTTGGGAGGGTCCCGCTGAGTTATTGTACCGTTCGTACACTCGTGTTTACATTTCTGTGTCTTAAAATAAGCGACCTTGCAACAATCCTATCCAACAACAATTGCATCCTAACTAATACATATATCCTAATTTTAACTAATATTGAAAGTGAGTTTGTTTGTTTATTGAGCTTTTAGGACTAAACAATTAACCGATATTTGTATAGGTACTACAGAATTGATCACATTTTGAGCATATGATAAATGAAAATTTAATTATTAAAAATAAAGGGTCAAATTTCGTGATATTCCTTTCATTTAAGATGCTATGTTTTTTAGGCGAAAAGGCTCTTATGATTAACCATTCTAACTGATATCTTAAATACATGTGGTTTTTTTCACATTTTTTGATTCTCGGTTGACGCAGGTGCTTTTAAAAAACCTGTGACTGCAGTTTTACTTATTATTAAAAATAAAATGAAGTCTTCTTTCAGTAAAATATCCTACCTTCAATATTTAATGTACTTTCCCTCCGTATGGCATGGGCGATATACTATTAGCATTTCCCATGTAAGTGAATTTATACTTTATGAGAAAATAAAGTTTCTATATATTCACATCAAACTTCAATCATGTATAAAATAATATGCTAAAATAAAAAAATATTTTTTGGCATAAAGATTTTGCGCGCGACTGTACAAGATGTTTTATATTCGCGAGCCCTGCAGAGTATTTATCACTGAAAACTTTTAAGGTAAGCATATTTACGTTCCTCCACAAGTTTTCTGATAAAATGCGATCTTTACAACAATATTTGCTGAATTTCTGATGTTGGAAAACTTTATATCATTTTCGTATTTTACCGAGAGGTTTTGTTTGTTCTGACATTTAGATTGCTATAGTTATATTTTTAACTCTCAAAATAGTGATAATAGTTTTCTCTAAATAAGTATAATAGACTATCCAGAAATCTAACTCAGACTTTAGGAGCGTCAACTTTAAAAACAAATATTGCTACTGAAATCGAAAATGTATTGTTAATCCTACTAATATTATAAACGCAAAAGTTAATATATAATATAATATAATAACAATAATAATAATATAATAATATATCTTACTAACTTAGTGTTACCATCATATATGTGCGAAAAAAAAAGAGAAGTTTCCACAATTAACAATTAACTCAAAACGGCTGAACGGTTTTGGATGTAATTTATAACCTAGACTAACACATAGGATAAATTTTCCAAAAATTATCGCGAAAGCTAGTAAAAAATGAAAATAAAAGATACAATGTGAACCAAATTCGACATGGCTTAATAAGCAAAGGCGACAATAAACACTAAACAAAATGAACCGAACCATCATGCGAAAGGTACGAGTACCGAAACCAAAACATAAACGTTATATCGGCGATCGCACCAAACTGCTCTATCAAAATATAACGACCGCGATAAAAACGATGGAAAAGAAAGCAAACGTTTCCAACGAAATTTCAAAGATCGTACAATAATTTCGCATCCTTTTCACACAAAAAGAAAATTTCTATTCCTATCTTTTTCTGGCAGTTTTCCGTTTTATAGACAAGTCGATAATATTCGGACCGCTCTGCAAGATATGAGTGTTAAATATTTTATGATGTCCAGCGTGTTGGGTCTGCTTGTCTGGACTGGTTCTTGAAGCCTACGAGAATATTAACAGTATTTCATCAACTTTTAATTAATTTAAGTAGACCAATTAGGTATATTTACCTACCAATTCAATTTTATATTTGCATTTTCATTGCTTGTATCGTATGTTTTTTTGGACCCTGTTCCCAGATTTTTAGTGCGAAGTTGATAGTATTTTTTTTTTCAAATCTATCACATCACTTCTATATCTACATACGTATATAATCACTTCTCATCATTCAGTTAATATTGAAGTACCAATTTTAATATGACTCTAGAATAGGTAAGTAGCTAATATTTGATTGAAGAACTTCTAAGTAAGAATATATACCTAGTTACTTCAACGAACGCCAATTAGTAGGTATTTTTTATAATTTAAACTGAATACCACTAAATAAAGTATAACATAAATGTTCTCTATATAAAAAGTCAAACAATCATTGTTAGTCATTAAATCGATGTACTTAATTACAACTCAGTTTTTTTGTCACAGTCGCCTCTTACAAACTGTCTTAGCGTAATGTCATTAATCTTAGGAGCCTGGCAGCGCAGCAAACGACCTCCCGTTAAAACCCTCCATGGCTTGGGTGCCCCGTAATATGCTTGTATATCTAGATAACGGAATAACTAAACACCACAGCTCTGCAAGCCAAACGCGACCTTCTTTTAATTGCTATTAGTGGCATTAACGCGTGCGCTACACAAGTTCACTTACAACATTTTGATGGAGAAGCAAATAGAAAAATAAGAAAATAAAGGAATCCCGGCGAGAAAAAAGTACGTAAGATGTATTTTTTCTCAGAGCGTGTCGGTAGCATTGTTAAATATATCGTCCAATCAGTATCCAGGAAACGAGGAAGAATTAGCGTTGAAGCGAACGGTGGAGCGACGAATCCTGGTCTACCCTTTTATGCGGGCGTAATAAAAAAGAGAAATCTTATTTGAATTTGGAAGACGGATTAAAAAAGAGAATGGATTCCGTACTAATTTAAACGAAGCGAGTTTCGTGATTTTCGGGGATCGCGAGACGGCTTAATTAATGCATTAGAGTTGAAAGTTAGACTTCGCTCGTATTAGTTACGTGAAGTCTGATTCGAAGTACTTGGTTTGTTAAGTAAGTGGTTGTTTAATATATTATCAATAATTAAGCACCTTTCAATACTAAGTACCTACAGCTAAATCCCATATAGAACAGCTTTATATTATAAACTATAGGTACGTAATACTCTCGCTAAACCACCAAAAAAAGACCCCTCATGTCAACCACTTTATTAAATAAACTATAATAAAATTATGACCAATTGTCTAAACGGAATGGCAAAATAATATATAACAATAGCTACTAAGGCAAGAAATGCTGTTTGTAAGTTAAATTTTCAGTGCACTTGTAATGTATTCACCTCTTGAATGACATTAGCCCATACTGAACAATCTGTTATAATATGTTCGTTTGAGCATCACGTGAAAAATATAACGATTTCGAAGCGGTCTTCACTGTCGGAGACCGTATAGTTTAATTTATAAAACTGTGTCAATTTTTTTTATTATTTATAAAAACATCGAGTCCTGGAAAAATGGTAGTACCTAAGATAAGTTTCTTGCAAACAGTCTAATAGCATTTTATAGGTATGTCCCAAAAAACTAATCACAGATAAGACGACCTCCCGTCCCCCGCTGATCCTGCCATTGGAAAGGTTGGGTGGGCACTTCGTCTTCATTCGGGAATCCCTTTAAGGAATCGTATCAGTTGTAATGAAAGCTAATTCTTTCATTAACTCCCCGTGACAACGGGAAAACTGTAAGGCAAACGAAAACAAATGTTTTTCGCGTTAACTTAAAGGATATCTTTTGGAGTAGTTACAACTGTTTTTGTATAATGGTAGGTAATTATTTTTTAAAATTTTTTTGGACTATTCAGACATTATTACTTAGTCTCAAATATGAAAAGACAGACATGCCTAAATACAAACAATACAGTCATGAAACACGAACATACATGTTCTCACGCCTTTTTTATCCCCGAGGGGGTTGGCAGAGGTATTCCATTACTGGAAATACCCACATTTCACGAGATATATTGGACCCCTAAACGTGATAGGTGGTGAGCCTATCGCCGGACCGGGTCTATTTACACAAGTCTCAGAATTAATTCTGAGACCTGCGGGTTTCCTCACGATGTTTTCCTTCACCGTCAAGCTAGTGATAAATATGTACGTAAGTTTTTGAAAAACTCATTGGTACATGCCAGGATTTGAACCCGAGCCTCACTGATTTTAGGCAGGCTCTTTAACCGTCCGGGCTATCACCGCTTACCTATATACATGTTCATAGACACAAATAATGCACCCGGCCCCTTTTACCTAATCAAGTGGAGATAGTACTTAGTATAACTCGGTAAAAAACCCTAAGTTATCTAACATTAAGACTACATCGAAAATCTACAATTGTACGGTAATTAAATTGGATCACTTACAAGCAAATAAAATAAAAATAAAATCTCGCCTTAAGGGAGTTGGTAGATGTATTCAATTCCTGGTACTACACACTTTTAACCTGTATATTTTTTCAGACCCCTAAACTTGCTTGTGCTTGTAGATTTGCTGTTAAAATAAGTCACACTATTTAACATAGCAGTGATAGCCTTAGGGTTAAAGAGCGCTCCTTATGATGGTAATCAGTGAGGCTCAAATCCTGGCATGTATCAATGAGTTTTTCAAAATTTACGTACATATTCATCTCTAGCTCGACGGTAAAGGAAAACATCGTGAGAAAACCGGCAGGTCTCAGAATTATTTCTGAGGCATGTGTAACAGACCCGGTTCGGTGATGGGCTCACCACCTATCACGTTTAGGGGTTTAATAATCTTGTGAAAAGTGGGTATTTCCAGAAATGGAATACCTCTGCCTAACCCCTCGGGAATAAAAGGCGTGACATTTTTTTTAATGGCAAACAGTAGTGTGTGAATTAATCAATTTATTATAATTGTTCCTTATCCTGCACTGGTACCTTGCAATATATCTCATTTATTAAAAAATATATAAATCGAAATCCGATCTGACAAGGCGTTAATGGGTAGCTCAATGCAATTTAAGCTACCCCACTCGGAGCATAAACGAATTTCTCTTTTGTAAGTTGATATAGAAAAGTACTCGGGAAAGTAAATTCCTTATTTCGAATATCTGTAAAGAAAGCTTTTGATATGCCAACAAAAAAAATATTCTTATAATTAATACAAAAATATTATTATGTTTCTGGTTTTAAACTAGCCTAATTCTAATGTAACATTCCGTTAGGTACTTGATATCGTTTTCTGAACGAACGTACGAAAACATGTTAAAATTTATCAATCGTGCATTGAAAATAATTTCTTCTGTTCTGATGATGTTCAGATTCTCTACAATGTGATCTAAAAAAATATCAATAGCGAGCACAAGACGTATCTATTACTGACATTACTGCACCCCATGACCCCAACATTGGAAAGTATTGAAACTAGAAATATAGAGTGAAAATTGGATTTACAACTGACAATCGAATACTTCCATCAAAGGCGACCCCTTCATCACGTTTGCCGAAATACACTTTAAAAGCTTTCTTGCGACGCATATAACTGAATAGATGCACAAAGAAGCAAGAAAATTTCCAATACCAGTGTTCACTTACTTTTTTACGACTAAAATTTTCTTTTTTATTTCAATATCAAATTGTAACAGGATCGCTCTAAAATACACATGAGACGCGTTGTTCCGATGTACCAATCTGCGAACTCTTTTTGTGTACAAACAAACAAGTAGACAGTACAGACCTCTGTAATGCAATTTACAAAGCAGGCAATCACGATAGCTAGCCACATTGTTCTGCAGTCTCCATCAAAGAGCCAAAGGAAGGAGCTCAGCGCTCCTTAATAATTAATTGGCGCTTAAACGCGCTGACGTCTTGCCTGAACCCCGGAGGGGGGAACTAACAGCTCCTGGGCATATACATACGCCCGTAAGTGATAGTGGTAAAAGCACATAGCTTTGGGCCTCTGCATTTGAAATTATGCAACAATAAATTTTTAACCTTTGTGCAAAAATACGTAGCACGTAGGTACTAAAATAAAACCGTGGAAAAAGTTATAATGATGCGTCTTGACAAAGATTCAGAAACTAAATCACATAAAAAATTAGAATCGTCTTTTATTTCCTTTAGAAATAATCAGGTGCTCCGTGAATATATTGTAATAAAAACTCGAATAAAAAGAGAATCTAATAAGTAAGAAAAAATACTGGAAGTAACTATAAAATTGCTGTTATATTTGTTGTCAATTTTACAAATAAACATTATGAACTAACATGGAGCTAAAATGAAGTACAATTTGATTCGTAGCCCCTTAATCAACTAAACGAAAATTGAAGAAGATTGACGTTAATCAATCAAGTAAAAAGGCATGATTACTTTCAAATCTAGATAACTAATTGAATAGCCACTCGTATTAATTGAAGGTAAGCGATGTTTTGCTTTTTTACGTCGGGCTCAGAATTAAAGTTATACAAAGAGATAATAAAATATATTTTGGATGCGCAGATAAAAATCCTACTAATATTAATAATGTATAAGTATGTTAGTTGGTTCATTGGTTTCCATCTTTTTTCACGAAGCAACAGAGTAATGGATCAAAGTAATTTTTTGCAACGGGATTGTTTGAGTACTGGGTACATTGATAAAATTTTTGCTGATTGAATTATGAGGATTCATTATTAGGTTTGCCGACATTCCATTGATTTGAGAGTCCAAGAAAATTTTTATGAAAATTTACTCTAAGTACAAATACAGATTCTACGCAGAAGTAACTTCGCCTGTGTAGAATTTGAGTTACTGCTAGTGAATTTAAAAAGTTGTTCATCTTCAGCGGAAGCTTTATTAACTAATTGTGTAACAAAACATTTAGAATTGACAAAAGAGTAGATAATTAATGCGACTATTATTTGATGCATTTTCTATTTTTTTTACCACTTCATATAATAACTAAAAGTTAAAGTACTTATAGGTAGTGAAAAATTTCTTCGTGTCCCTGGGAATACCATATCCACAACATGCAGTTGATTTTAGGTAGTGCTGTGACGTCAGAGCAGCAGTAACAATTTGCCTGCTATCTGACCCCAGCTCACGCGATGTCCTCATAAAAGCAACAATTAACGTTAGTTTGTTTTACTATGAACCAGCCGTGTTTGTCTTCAAAGGAGATGTCACGCATGAATTCGTATACAAATTTAATGATGCTTTTACATCGTCACTTTTACGAGTATAGTTTTACATCATGAAAAAGAAAAAAACTAACAAACGTATTTCGTGGTTTAGGATTTAGGAAAGTAAAATAGAACAATAAACTTTCCCAATATAACTAGATTAAGAAACATTCGAGCTCAAACTTTTAATTTGTAGCAGATTAAATATACTAAATAATCTACAAATTAGAATTTCCAAGTCCTGTACCAGAAAATTAAAATACCTATTTTCTTTGAAAAAGGCAAGAATTATAAAGGCAATTTCCCGATATTATTTAAGCTTCGCCAATATGGCAGCATTACAGTTGAATTTCTCAGCGAATAAGAGCAAAGAGGAGATGATAAAACCCAGTCACTAATTAAATGGGCCCGAGACGTCCTCTTCTTAATAGATTTGTCGCTAATTTGGAGTAATTTCGTCGAGGTCTACGCAATATCAAACGTCGAATTAAAATTTAATTTAAAAATTATTTTTCGAGTCCAAATCCTTAAATATTTTCCTGTTCACTAAACAAGATATCTAAATAAAAAAATATCTAAATAAAAAAACCAAAACGAATGCCTAAATGGTTACAAATTCTTAATAATGAATTTAAACAAAATGGAATTTCGAAAAAGAAGTAAAACTCGCCATATATTAGAACCAGCATCAGGATCGGAATAGTTGCAATTCATCATTATTATTCCAGACAATTTATCAAGCGGTTGGCTCGCCCGCCCGACCGGCTAGCACATTCTAACGAGATGGTGAATTTTCACCGAATAATTTGAGAACCGACGAATCACGTATTGGAATCGAGGATGAGGTCGAAATTGAGATAGAAGAGCGAAACATGGTTCGTAAATGTGCTTTGAGAAGAGGCTCAAATGGAAATATACAAAATAACCATGAATGGATTTTAAATATATACAATAACAGAGGACTAATTTAAGATTTTTTTTTCTGAAATTATATTTGATTTTTTTTATATCTTTTTTTTTTTTTTTTTTTTTTTTTTTATTTATTTGGAGAGAAAACGGTACAGGGTGTATAACAATTCTTTTAGAATAAATATGTATTAACTTACAAGTAACACTATGCCCATGGACATTTCTCGCTAAGATGTAACAAAGGAAAACTTAAAATAATTCAGTTAGAATTTGAAACAAATAGGAATGCAAAGTTCGCGCGAACATTCAACCACCAACCTATAATCATAGAGGTTTATGGTGTTTAACATGATATGAGAGTTATTATACATCAGAAAAGTGGTGACTATAAAAAACGCCTGCCAAGATTGAGAAACATCAACATAATAAGTCAATACTTTACAAAAACTCTGGGCTAGCCCTACGACAGCGTCTTGGGATCGTTGAAACAACACTAGCGGGGTAAAGTAAAGTAACGAGTAGCGAGATACATCTATATAACTAAGTAGGTATATCTAGATTTCAGCATTGGAGTTTAAGATTTCATGCAACTTCCGCCTATAACCAGCGTCAGACTCATGAAAAGGGTCGACATCTTTAAATAATTTATTGAAAGTTTTGCATATGCGGTGCAGAGGAGCCCTCACCCCAAAGTTAGATGAGGTGTTGTTAATCACGAAAACATTGCGCGATCTGAGTCTACGATAAGTACAAAAGTGTAATTTACTGACTAATATGTTGCAATTATACGAGCTATTGATGATGTTGCGTACAGTGATTGCGTCAAAAAAGATGCGCCTTTTATATAAAGGCAAAAGTTTATATTTCTTGAGTAGGTCCTCGTATGACATATAGTTTGAGGTTAGACGACGATGCATTGCTCTTAAGAATTTCTTTTGCACCATTTCTATTTTATTTTTGTATATAGCATAGTGGGGGCTCCAAATGCACGTAGAGTATTCTAATTGCGGGCGGATGAGGGATCTGTATAGTGTCATGTATGCATTGGGATTCCTAAATTTTTTCGTGTTGCGCAGGACAAAACCCAGCATTCTCATGGCTTTACTACAGATGCTATCTACATGTAAGTCCAGTCTTAACTTGGTGTCAAAAATAATGCCAAGATCTTTAACTTTGTCAACTTTTGTTAATACTTTTCCACCAAGATTATAGGCAAAATGCACATTGTTACGCTTGTTAGAAAAAGTGATTTGTTGGCATTTGTCTAGTGCGAGAAACAGATTGTTCGCATAACAGTATTGCTCTAGTCTGTCAAGGTCAGCTTGTATCTTTTGACAGTCAGTATCGTCGGTAATAGTACGGTATATTTTCAGATCATCCGCGTAGAGTAGAAAGTTACAATGTTGAAAGCACGACTCAATATCATTGATGAATATAACATAGAGGAGTGGGCCCAGAATGGATCCTTGCGGGACACCGGAGGTTATTTGAACAGGAGTAGAGCTGTAGCCATTAATCACAACCACTTGCGTTCTCTCCGACAAATAAGATTTAAAGAAATTCATTAAGGGACCCTTTACACCATGGCGTGCTAATTTCATAAGAAGGATGCTATGATCGACCTTGTCAAAAGCTTTGCGAAAATCTGTGTATATGGAGTCTACCTGATTACGTTTATCCAAACCCTCAAATAGATAGTTCGAGTATACCAAAAGATTGGTCAGGGTCGAGCGATGCCTCACAAAGCCATGCTGTTCATGAAGTAGACAACCTTCCAAGAGAGGGTAAACGTAGTCTTTCCAAAATTTTGGGAAAACAGGAGAGGATGGAAATCGGTCTATAGTTTTCTACTTTTTTCTTAGATCCAGATTTATGTATGGGTGTAATATAGGCCAGTTTCCACCTATCCGGGACACATCCAACGCTGAGACACTTATTGTATAGGATTGTTAAGGGTGTGGCTATTTCGTTACAGGTGTTTTTCACGAAAAGAGGACTAATTTTATCTGGGCCAGGACCTTTGCCCGCATCCAGGCTTTTTATACAATGGCGTACATCTGACTCACATAGAGATAATTTTGTTATCACAGGAGAATTCGGTAAATCTTACTCGAAATATGTACATTTTATATAGTAATCTACGTATTTTATAGTCATTCCTTTAAAAGCCCTCAAAAATAGGTATGTTAGTTGACGACGTCACTCGAGCGAATGCAATCGAAGGGTAGATACGATTACTGAAGCTTATTACCGAGACTTTATCATATTTCAATTTACGACCGTCACCCGGACTTATCGAGTAGAAAAATCTGGGGGATACTGAGTATCCCTGCATAAATCTGAAATGAAACGTCTCATTACTTTTATGATTTATGATAATCTGTTGATTTTACTACATACATAAAAAACAAATAAAAAATATTTAAATATTGAATTAAATTATAAATTCGTAAGCACAAAAGTTAACTAGCAACATTACATGGGAATTTTAAGTCGAACAGTGCCAAGCATTAGATAAGTCGGTGGGTAAGAAAATGCTTGGTCGGAGGGAATAAGAAAACGGTCCTAGTTGTTAAGTCTTGCACAGTTTCTGTCGCTATCTTGTGGATAAGAAGCCTAATCACCGTCGTCGAGTCTGTATCGGGCCGGGCGAAGCGCGCGGCGTCCCCCAGGGTACGCTTTTGGGACCAGTTTTCTTTTTTGGTTTACATTACGCTGTAAGTGTGCCGAATTCTTTTGTTGCGCCTTACTTTTGTGCAGATTAGCGGGATTTCTGTTATTTTTAATGTAAATACAAATTCTATGAGAATATAAAGACACAAGTTGATAAAATATAGTCCAGTGGTTTAAAATTTTATCATTATCATACACATACGGTGAGAATACGGAAATAAAATATAGCTTGTACTCAAAGATACAGTAGCTTTCCATTGATGAAAGAATATTTAAAATCGGTAATGTAGTTTTTGAGTTTATTCGTTACAAACATACAAAACTACATTCTTTCCTCTTTATAATATTAGTATAGATAACAATCGTAGCAAATATAATATACTTCTCGCATTTTCCCAATAAGGGAGTGCAAAGCAATTAATAAAGAGACTTATGAAGTTATCGAAACTTTGCCGGTGTAAGTGCAAACCGAGCCGTTCCGAGGTCGCGCACCAACAAACTTGTAGTTGCGAACTATTTGTAATATAAATTTATTACTTTAACGTTAACACATGCTTTCTGCACTCGATAAATGTGAAAAGTTACCAAAACTGAATCATAGTGCAATAGTATAATTTATAGACAATCAAAATGACATAGTTCTAACTACTGCAGAAAAATGTTTATAATGCAATGTCTACCTATATTTATGACAATAAGTAGTATTAATAAATAATATTTTATGATCTTTTGAAAGGCCATACTTCAAATAAGCATTCGGTATTTCTCATATCTATGTTTTCTAAAGCTAAACCTCGCTACACAAAAATGTAGGTAATAGAGAAATCAGCCTCCCAGAAACGAATTTATTTGAAAAGAAAAGAGAGGAGCGCTGCCGCCGCGGCGCGGCGTGTCTAATGAGATAATATAATAGCCGTGATTCTCTCGTACCACCATTCATAGGACCGAAAATTACTGGAAATTACCGGAAAACTGCAGCCGAAGGCGTCTCGGCTTTTGAATGTAGCGCTCGTTTAATTTAAAATTTGAATTTTAACTTGGAAATAGATTTTTTATTGGAAATTCCTTAAAAAGTAGATCTTAAAAATTACAACCCCTTCCTCAGCATAAACCCGTAACAGCCCACTGAAGTATGGGCTAAAATCTTTCATAGATTATTTTGCACTATAGAACTTTGAGAAAATGACCTTTAGAATTACCTTCTTTAACTTTATAACAGAAGATGATATTATTATCACCCACTTATCTATATATAAAAAATGATAAACAGACTGACTGATTGGTGATATATCAACACACAGCCTAAACCGCTGGGTCTAGAGACTTGAAATTTTGCATTATATAGTGTAGGCATCCACTAAGAAAGGATTTTGCAAAATTTTGTGCGAGCAAGCAAAAATCCTAAGTGTAATTCAATTTATATTGAAAATATGCCTCTATCGAATAACGAACAAGAGGGTCATATCGAATTGAGAATCGATTTTGTCGCACCCAAAATAGGGTGAAAAGATCCCATTGTAATATAGATGTCGGCCATATGTCGAATGAATGTATAAACTACTGTGCTACTGTTTGTCATAAAAATTGTGCTTTTTTTTATTTGGGATAGCTTTCTGTAGCAAATCTACAAGTGCGAAATCTAAAATGGTGTATTTTCTTTTCTTCTTGTTTTGTTATAAAGTTCAATTTATGGTTCGGTACCAACATAGATATCCCTCGATAGAGTTGAAAACCAGCAAGTAATATGAGTTTTATTGTGATTTTTATTAGAATAATACACTATACCTTAATATAAAAGTTCATCCTTTTTTAAGATTAAAAAAAGGAGGAACTTTTATATTAAGGTACCGAGCATTGGTAGGCTAAGGTACAAGGTATTGTGGTATGGAAAGCGGTAGCGAAACAAAAACTTCGCCTAGTGTATCTCGATTGTTTATTTTACTTCGATACTAATATTCCCAGGAACTAACTTATAACCTTTTCGACAAGCAGCTTAAAAAGAACTAAACGTTTTAATCCTATAATAGCTATTCCGGTCACAATATGTTTAACACGACAATCATGTTCCCCAGGACTTTAACCCTCGATCAACTATATCGTTTAAAATCTACGACAAAACATCTTAATCAGTACGGTTCATAAAATTCTTAAGTGATTGCGTTTGGGGGACCGATTGCGTGGCTACGAATTGATTTAGAAAGTCCATCTCGTAAAGTACCTGCATTGGTAATAGCTTTACATTTTGAAGGGGTGTCCTTAGGACTTGATACTATAAACTGTTTTTAAAAGCGTCGTTTTATATCTCAAAAGAATACGACTGACCGAGACACAATTGCTTATATCCAAGGTTCAACAGGTTTTCCTTCCAAAATAAAATATTTTTAAACCGACTTCAAAAAGGAGGATATTTTTTTTAACAAAGATAGAAGAGTAACTAAAAAGCAATAAAGGAATACTAATAGGAGATTTTTTTTGTGTATCATTTTCCATTACCATATTTTCAGCTAATCAGTATGATTTGTATGCCGAGACAATAATATTGTTTCCAAATTCTAATGTTGCTGAAATTTAATCAGTTCCAATGGCAGATGAACTACAAAGGAATGAAATTTTCTTCGAAATGCTCCGGTATAAATTTCATGTATAAATAATATCAAAATTTCTCAAGTTAAATGTAGCGATCGAAAACGTGGAACACAAGCACAAACTTTTGAAAGAACATCAGTAAAAGTGAAAAATATGAATTCAAAAATTTTCCATAGCTGAATACAGCATCGCATAAGTTAATAGTAGTCGGCCGCGGGCAGGCGGGCAGAGATAATGAAATTGTGTACAGGAGCGCAACGAGCCGCGAGCGTGTCTCGGGCAAAAATCCACTTAACAAATTGCTGCTGATTCGAAGGGTTCTGGATTGTTGCCTGCTTTTACCGTTACGTCAATTATTCGGCGTGTTATCGATACGCGAACGCTTTTGACCGCTGTTACGCTGTTTTGTTTTATCAACGAATTCTAACCCGGCAAATGGTTCGGTGAAACTTTTATTACCTTTCGTTTCCATTGAACAACAACATGCTATACAGATAGATATCTTGCCGTTCTTTTTGTACCCTTAAATATTTCTTATGATACCTTTATCTATATAAACTAATCTAAGAGAATAGCAAGAATATGTTTACTCCTTACTCTACTATTATTAGATAGGACAGAAACAACATTCACAAGTATTAGTCAGGTACAAACCAATTACTTCACCATTTCCTAATAACCATTAAGCACCGTGCATAAAATAATTAAACCATCAAAAAGTATCATTTCCCTGGCAGCGACAGTATAAAA
Organism: Ethmia dodecea; assembly: GCA_963855545.1. Lineage (NCBI taxonomy): Eukaryota > Metazoa > Arthropoda > Insecta > Lepidoptera > Depressariidae > Ethmia > Ethmia dodecea. The sequence goes on from OY979448.1 coordinate 5,827,565, forward strand.
AGTGGGAAAAAAAAGTAACAAATTGCAAAAAACACGCGGGTAATGAATTCGGTGTTGGGCGTTTCGCACGCAATTGCACAATTTCAATTATCGCATTAGTTCGCGAGTGTACGTGGGCGAGGCGTGTGTAGTCAGAATAGCCTGATGGATTATAGTCTCGTTTACAAGTGACATTTATTGTGGGCCAGTAAATAGATAAGCTTTGAACGACACTTGTAAAGTTCAGTTTTACTATAACATAAAAAGTTGCCCGCCTTCCAAGAAAACAATTTTGCTTATTAAGTGTTACTCTAATGTATAATTTATTACTGTAACTATTACTGTAAAATTTCGTCAAAAAACAGAGTTAAAGAAACCTATCTGTACCTACATCCATGCTCACAAAACTTTTGACTTTTTGTAATATCTAATTTATTGAATATTTAATTTACAGTGCCTTACGAGTATATGTGAGTGTGATTAATGGATAGGAAATAAAGATTAAATTCGTATTTATGTATATTTATGGGAAAAAGCTATTTAGGAAAATGATCACATTGGCCAATAATGAACGGCTCACGCTAAAGCAAAGTTTAATTTACATCAAACGCTGAAAAATCACAAGTTTATTCGTGGGTTAGGAAATTTCGACGATCAACTTCATGCCCCGCCGAAAAGCAAAGGAAAGTTCGAGCACAAAGGCCGGTGTTGAATTTTTTGTTTCCAAGGTAGAAAAAATTTGAATCGAGCGGAATTACAAAATCGACGTACAGCGGTAGGGTTGCCGTAATAAAATAAATTCGTATTTTCAGGGTTCTGTATCTCAAAATAATGTAATAGACCCGGTCCGGCGATCGGCTCACCACCCATTATCATGTTAAGGGGTCCAATGATTATACTGGTGAAATGTGGGTATTTCCAGAAATGGAATAGCTTTGCCTACCCCCTCGGGGATAAAAGGCGTGAGTTTTTTTATTTTTTATTTATATCTCAAAACAATCGGATTTCGTTTTTCGTTTTCGTTTTCTATTCATCTGTCAGAACGAGTAGAGGTTTTAAACTGAAATTAATGTTAGATCTAAGGTTTACTTAATCAAAGCAATCGATTAATACGATCGTTGATGTCACATAATATTTTGCTACTCACTTCATATCTTCTTCTTTATCTTCATCAAAACCTTACTTCTCATAGGCCTAGAAAAATATAACCTGGCAAAAAGCAGTCTCAGAGCACTAGTAGGACAAAAACCGAATATCATTAATTTTGTAGCCTTTATTGTACATGTTTATCTAATTACTAAATAAGAAATGCAATGTTATTTGCAATGAATACATTATTAAGTTTATACAGAAACCTCAGGATACCAGTCCTTCGCACTTTTCGAGTTTTTTCGTTAGTTAGTAACTTATATTTATTAACGCAATAATTCCTTGTAATATTCTGGAAATATTGAACGTGTTTCTAAAATCCAATAGTGAAAACTCGTAATTACAGTTAAAAAGATAAATATATTAGATAGTGTCTTATTACTTCATGCTTCAATAAAAATAAATTAATAAGTTAGGTACACAGAAATTAATAAAAAAACCTATTCAAAATTTTTAAATCTTTTATCACCAACCCTAATTTCCAAATATCGAACGAAGTCCCGAACGGGAGACGCCTATCTCTATTGAATTCCCGAAAAAGGACCGAAAATAAAAGCACCACCGCCCCGCCACCCCTCCGTCAATGGTACCGGGATAGTGCCCATACGTACTGCCATTGAAATTTCGATATTTGTCAGCCTGATTAGCTGGCTCTCTGCGCGAATTATTCTACAAAACCTGAATGACTCAGCGTGAGACGAATATTCCAGCAATTTCTGTTCGGTTTTTGTTCTCTTTCTGTTTTGTTTGTGGGTTTCGTTCAAATTGATTTGCAATAAATTTAAACGTGGTTTTTGAAAGGTTAGAATATTATCAAGATAAAACATTGTGAGAATAGTGAAGTGTGCCTACCTCTCATGCGTGAGGTTGGGGTTTGAATCCTCGTGAGGACATGTAAGTATACTGAAGAGCACATGAAGCTTTACACTTGTAGTGCGAGTCTGACCTCTAAGGCGATTGTAATAAGAACGTTACAAAATCCAATGTGTCAAATTCTACGTGCTCTGTACCAATAAGTTTTATTTATTCATGATCGATGGTGAAGGAAACCATCAAGAAACCTGCCTTAGAATCTGTTCTGAGGCATGCGTAACAGCACCCTCGTCTGGAGAACGGCACACCATCTTTCACTTTTAGGGGTCCGAAATGTACACTAGCGAAAAGTTTGTATTTACAGGTCAAATGGAATACCTCTGATCACTCCTTTGGGCATAAGCCGTGAGCATATATTACATTTTACTTTATTATCTACTCATTTTAGTATTCACACTCAAACACATAATATTTGAATGTTAGCATATTTCGAGTCGAAGTTAACTTTTTGTTAAACTTTTTAGACTGAGGTTCAAAAGTTCGACCATAAAAGCGAAGTCCATTTGAATGGGTATAATTTTGCGGCTCCATAATTGGAACAAAAAGACATGGAGCCTTCAAAAGTTAAGTATCGCGGAAATGCATTTGCTGTTAGAAAGTTTTGAGATTGCCGTCAGTTTGGTTTGATGCATTACTGGGAGTGGTGAAATGGTAATGTTTAAGCATTACGTTACAATATCTTGTTTTGTAACAATGTCACATATTATAGTGTTCGTTAGAGGATTTTTTCTCTTGTACTTCTTCAAGTAGTTCAACATAGTTCCTAGAGGACATAAGCTCAAGTTCATATAAACTGATTCGCGGATAAAATGGCTTATTAAAAATTATAATAAATAAATATGATCACGATTTATTCCCAGCGGGGTAGGTAGAGGTATTCCATTTCTAGAAATACCTACTTTACATCAGTATATTTTTGGATGCCTAAACGTGACAGGTGGTGAGCCTATCGCAGAACCGGGGTGCCTGAACATGCCTCCGAATCAATTCTGAACGATGTTTTACATGGTGATAAATATGTTTGTATGTAGTAAGTATTGTATCTCTACTGTTTTAAGGCTACCATGAGAGTACCTCTCATGGTAGCCTTAAAACTTACTTTGGAGAAATAATTTCTATACAATAGGTTACTTACCGATCTATAATTACAGGATCTGAAGGCGTTTCGTTTCTGTTACCACAACTCTTCTTATCACAACACCGACTGAAAAAGAACAGCTTATTAGTACTTTATTAAGGTATGAGCTAGTATTATAATTTATAAAATATTAAAAAGATATTAGTTATCAAACTAAGTTCAAAATGGAAGTATCATATCGAGTTGTTTGAATTTTCTAAAACATTTTTTTATGAATGAAACTAAGAATTAGTACAGATTGTGCAAAGTATAAGGTCAGTTAGGTAATTAAAGGTGTTACGATGCTATAGGACATAAAAAATGAACCTTTCTTTAACAGAGCAATAGATACAGCCTAAACTAAACTAGGAGCGCATAGAAACATAATAAACAGGGAAGCAACCCGTATCCACGCTAAGCAAACACCGTACGTTGTACGCGCCCTACCGAGGCTCCTTGACGCAAAGGGCAAAGACATTGAAAGGACAGACTCCCCTGAGACTCCTCCCCTGAAGACGTCAAACAGGGATGCATGTATTCAGATAAAAGGGACGGAAGCACTGCGTCTAAGGTGAAATAAAATTTTAATTGCTCACACATAAGCAACTAGAGCTGTGTTTGCGAACTCATTAAAATTAAGTTGGAGCAATAGCAGTTCGATATTCATAATTTAGGTCAATGAGACAGTGTAAAATTTTGTCATCAATAAATTTATATGTATACGGTTTTAATTTAACCAATCATTCCAAACACGGACTAGGTATAAATTAGTTTTAGATGTATACTGGTTAATTCAACTAATGGACTAAAAATATACAAAAATTTTAAGGGTTTTAAGACATATATAATTTGTCAATTGATAAGTACTACATTACTTTTGCGCGATACAGAACGTCTATTAATAAATTTACTTCACTGGATTTTACAGCCCAATAAACAGAACTTTTGAACTCTTGAACTAGTTCATGTAAACCCTCTCATCTCTATTGTAAACCAGCATTGGATTTGCCGGCGAGACGGCACGGCATCGGCACGAAACTGTACTGGAGAGCGTAAAAACCACCCCAAACAAACGGTTAAATTAATAAGGACGTTCACTTGGGTATTTGGGTTGTTCCAAGAGTTTAGCAATTACGAAGTTACAAGAGACTTGATGTGTTTACGCCGGTTCGTGTTTACGGAAACATAACGGAATGGGTAACAAGTAACATACAAATAACTATTTATACATAAGTTTAGCAAAGGTAAAAAAAAAAGAATAAACAAAAATTTATTTTATTTATGAATAAATAATAATTGATGGATATCAGATTGAAGGAGTGACAAACTGACACATACACAGCAAAAATTTATGGTTGTGAATAGCGAAGAAAAACTCCGTCAACGATAAACATGAGGCTCTACAATAACTCAAAGCAAAGTTTGAGGAAAGATGACAAGCAAAAATAAATAGAAGTCGACATTTATAACAAATGATCTAAGTAGTCTACGAACAAAAAAATGGTTGTCTGTAAATCTTATTTATAAATTCAATATAAATAAGATAAAATAAATTGTGGGCCACAATTTACACACGATTATTCAGTCCCAAACTAGGCAGAGCCTGTGCTATGGGTACTAAACAACTGATAAACATACTTAGATAAATATGAAACACCCAGACACGAAGCCAACAGACATGTTCATGCACACGAATGTTGGCTTCGAGCGGGGATCGAACCCGCGACCTCCAACTCAGAAAGCAGGGTCACTACCAACTGAGCCAGCAGGCCCGTCGAATATGCAAACTTTAAATTCAAAATTAAGTAAATAAAATTACCTGCACATGACTTCATGTGTGAGTAGGACCCTGCACATTTCAGGATTTTTGTCTTGACCCTCGTAGACGATGGGCTGTAAATAAAAAATAAAAATTAGCCAAAATAGTTTCAAGGAATTGAAGTTAGGATTTTAGGTATTTTGAACTTAGGTTATTTAACGTTAGGTTTTTTAATTTTAGACATTTAAATACGTAACCACATCTAGATATGTAATAGAGAATTGTATAATACTCGTATACCTAATAGAGGATAAGTTCTGTGAATAATCGACTTTTTCTGTGGCATAACTAAGTACAATTCTGGCTTTAGTTTGGTGAAACTTTCTAGGAGAGTGTAGTAATTTCAAAATTATTACTTATCATCCTCTGATGTAACAATATTAAACACAAATGATATTATGTATTTTTTTATAATTCCCACGATGACATTGAGGCAAAGAACTAATTACCATGTCCCCAGTCCCCACACATAACGGAAATAACAATAATTAAAAATTGACCAGGAGATAAGATAATAAAAATGTTGTTCTTTGTCACGTTATTACTTTTTGCTAATTCATGCACCCTTCCAAAAGTAATCCATTTTATTATCTAGACGAAAAATTCATTTGCATTATTTCAAATTGGCTATAAGAAAGTGCAGAGCAGCTGTATTAAAAGAAATGGTAGCTAGTAGGCGCCCCGAGACGTTGCCTGCGCGGATATCGTTTTTTCCTGTTCAAGTGGATATTTGGTAAATTTATTTCTTATTAGATACATACTCGTATTTACTTCCTATTAAGAATATAATTTATACTTTCTGAGATTTCTTGTTAAATCAATGAGTGGGTGGTATTGTGATTTTATAGATTCTATAAATTTTAATAATAACAAAAATAATTTGATTTATGTCTCTTATATTATATGAATTGAATGCATTACATCCTAAAAACTTATAAGCAGAAATCATTCTTTTAAACTGAAAGTTTAAAAAAACACGTCACTTAAAACATCGCGTTAATTTCTTCTGTACTTTCAAGTAGTTTTTATGTAATTTGCCAAATCAATTCGCTATGTTAATGTTATTTCATTGTGGTAACCTAACTTTCCCTTGCCTACCGTTTAACCCTCGTACACGTGTCCGTCCGTTTATCTATTAATATCTAATTACTTGAACTTTGAGGGGTTCGGTAATCCTGTACATACTTTGGAGTTTTTTTGCCAAATGCGCACTGGTTCTGTTGTGTTTCAACAAAATAAAGTTTCTCTTCCAAAGTCTCTTCAAAATGTTTTATTCAAAATAGGAACTTACAAGTCCACTTATTGAACGTCATTTCAACTCCACCGCTTCAGCATGTATGGTTGAGGAGAAGAAGCGGGGCAAGAAACTCCTCAACACAATATTCTTTTAATCAATTGTTACTTAATACTAAATTGGGTTACATAATTTCGTTAATCTTCTTACCAAATACTTATTTTTAGCTCGACGGTGAAGAAAAACATCGTGAGGAAACCCGCAGGTCTCTGAATTAATTCTGAGGCATGTGTAACAGACCCGATCCGGCGATGGGCTCACCACCTATCACGTTTAGGGGTCGAATATTCTCGGGAAAACTGGGTATTTCCAGAAATGGAATACCTCTGCCTACCCCCTCGGGGATAAAAGGCGTGAGACTATTTATTTTATTTTTATTTATTTTTAGTTCAACTTTTTACAATAATTTCAGTGAAAGACAGGTTATAATTTTGAATTTTACAGTACATCATTTATTGTTTTTTTCATAAATTTTAATGTGCTTGTCATTTGTTTTATTTTTCATCGTTTGTTTTTGCTTTGTTTTAGTTTTTTTTAATTAGCTTTACCAAGGACACTAAAAGTGGTCCATGGTTAGATTGATCTGACTAAGCGATCTGACGACGGATACAGAACGAAAAAAACCAAACTAAAGCTAAATTTGTTCAATCATATTCCTACATTGGCTCAGACCCCCAAATCTGAAACATGGTGTATCTTATCCCTGACAAAACATTTAATTGAATATGAAATAGCTGGGTATTATCATCTTTTGAACGAAGGATTTAGAGGGATTTTCCATACATAGGGTGTTTTGTAATGGGTGTTCAAGGGTCATACGAAAGTATTTAAGCAACAAAGCAGCTTGGGGTTGAAGATTTGCGCATTTTCCGCATTAAATAAAAGCTAGGGGATGTTAGTATCAGATGTACTCCAGATGAGACCATAGCTCTTGACAATTCGCTCTCTTTTATTCGTTTTTTAATAAAAGAAAATATAATGAGAAGAAATTATTTAATACTATAAATTCGAAATCAACTTAGTCTGCTTGTTACTTTTGCATGGCTTAACTGGTGGACAGGTCGTGATAACATTTGATAGAGCGATAGTTTGAAACTTTAGGCTACTTTTCATTCCCGTAAACTCATAGTTCCTTTGAGAAGCGAAGCGCTCTCCTCCTATTTTTTTGTATTTACCCGGCAAAAATTAGGATCCTGCGGGCGCAATATAACAATACATAAGTCACTATTCACATAAATTGTACCTGAACGGCTACATTATTTTTGATAATTCTTAACCACTTTAATAGAAGAATTGTTTTATTTCCTGACATTTTTGGATGAACTTCATTTTTAATAAAAAGAAATATAACTAAACATGGGGTAGGCTGAGGTATTCCATTTCTGGAAATACCCACTTTTCACCAGTATATTGGTTCGGGACCCCTAAACTCATTTTATTTGATTATTTAGATACTCATTATTTCTTTGCTAATACAGATGAGAAAGCAATCTTTAAACATATTCAAGAAGAGCGGTACCATAATGGCTTCTTTTTATCACTTTGGTACGAAACCACAAACATATACGACTAGGTGTGTGTACCAAGCCTTAAAAGTACACAGCATACACCAAAAAGTAGTGTTAAAAGCCAAACTATCAGTGTAGTAGCCAACATTTTTCAAGTTCAATCCCTGAAGCTTGTCCCTGAGGATCGGGAGGGGCGAGCCCGCACTGGGCATCTTCTGCCGCATGGGATTCAATCTCCTGGGAATTCGCGGAGACTCAAAAAAAACACTGCGACCGTCCCGTAATAGTTTCTAGAGAAAACATTGGAATTCTTTTAGATTTTTTGCAAATAGCTTGAACAAATTTTGGAGTGAAACTTTTGAAACGAAAAGCTACCTATAAATAGTGTGTGATAGTGGGGTGCTGTGACAGTGACTGATATTTCTAAAAAACAAATGACATAGATAATCTTACGCTTTTTATCCCCGAGGAGGTAGACAGAGGTATTCCATTTCTGTAAATACTCTCGTTTCACCAGTAGGTATACATATTCTATCTGCATATTTACCCATATAATATTATCTTTATTTTAATTTTTATAAAGTAACTATAAGCAGTAAGTTGTGAGCTTGAAGATAAAAAATTTCCTCTTTTTTTAAAATTGTCTCTTTTTACTGCTAAACTGACCTCGATGAAAGGGGAATGCCCATTGGCCCTACAAAATAATGCCTGAGATAGACAAAGATGAACTCTACATCTAATTGTACCTCAATTCAACAGAAACCCATTAAAATTTACTTTATTATCCCAAAACTAGGCCCAGAAGATAGTTTAAAACATTTTAATAAAAGACAGGTTATGTCAAATTAATTATATTTTTGTTACTTTTAGGTAATAAAGAGCTTTAATTTAAAGAAAATAATATATCTCAATACTTGCAGCTTGTGGTGATATCTGTTCTTGTACCTATTAGAATAAGAACTTCCTCATTTTGCATTGAGAAGTTGGTTTAAAGATTGAGAAGTAGTTACGTTTCATCCGTCTATGATCGAGATAGCAGTTAGCACAGTGCATGTCTCATCACCAACACATTTCTGTTATATTACCTATGTGTTCGGAGGCACAAATCCAAACCAAGAGCAGAGTTGTCGTGTATAGCGGGTTTAAATCCGTCGTTAACAAAAATCTGAGTTGTCGTGTTAGGCAGGTCTCTTCAAAGTCCTTGTTTGAAAAAAGGTATCACGTGAAGAGAAAACATCAAAATCATTAAATAATAGTCAAAGTAGTAGAAAAGAAAAGATCGTAATAATAAATCTGTAAAAACACAAGTCGCAAACAAATGGAATCAACGATTGAGCGAAATGACATATTTTCAAGTCAGTTGTGTTCATAGAGCCCAAGACATAAAAACTATTTTGTTTTTCTTAAAATAATTAGACTTTGTTGAAAGTTCGCGAGCTACATACTTTTTAGACCCAAAACATTGTGTCTGTTGAGCATTTTTTAAAATATGGTCGCACCTTTAAAAAATTGCAGTTTTTGGACTTTGTGTTAAATTTGTATTGTAGTAATTGAATATGAAACCTTGTACTGTCTAGATTACTAAAATAAGTATGGCTCTCAATTTAAATAGGAATTTTCTGAAATATTTATTAAAATATAAGACCACTCAAGAAATTGCTTCGGTTTTGTTACCATAGTAAATTTGAAATAATAATAAAAATGCAACTGATTTTAACATTGTAAATAGACTTTTCTTGAGACAACAGTAACAGTTATTGAATTCAACTATTAAATACACTTTATGTTTAACATAAAATTAAATAAATTGTCACTGATGCAGTAACAAAATTTTTGGTTCCAAAACGACATCAATTTTTCCTATAATTGCCATAAAATTTACTGTGGACGATTAATAATAATCAGTCACCTTATAAGTATCATTTATTTTCAATTGATGATATCTTTCATTGTAATTAATGAATAATTTACGGAGAAAAGACTTGAAAACATGATGTGATTCGAGAAACAGTAACGAAACTGACGGTAACAAAATTGTAAAGCAGGGTATACATACTAGGTAATCATTTTCCTAATATGCAAATCAAAATTAATTACTTTTTCAATATTTTTATTATATAATTATTAAGTTAAGGCACTTAAGCAGTCTTGTTTATATAGACGCGTTACATTCTGTAACACCTTACCTTACTTTCTATAAAAATTCTTTATTACCAATTTCTGATAAAATATGTTTCTTTACTTAGGTCTATTAAAAAAACAGTTTTAAAACTAAAATACCTATGCAGTAACGATAAATATTATAAAAGTAAAATAGTATATCAGTTCAGCAGTTCCTAGATTTTTCGACTTGCGTTTAGCATATTGTTACACCTAGCATATCACACCCATTTACAATGTGGCAGAATTAATCAAAAATTCAAAAACTCCAAATTGAAAATGATATATTCCTAATATAAAATCGATGAATTTTATTATATCTTTTTTAAATTCCTATTGCCGTATTTACTAGTATTTCTTTAATAATCAATCCCTTTTTATTTTACAATGTAGGCCTAGCTTAATAGTTCGGTTTTGTTACTTTTCATTGTCAGTCTATATGTGACCGCCATAAAAGTAACAAAACCGAAGTAACGTTGGTCTTCCTGGTTGGATACATATTTTTTTATTTAGTTATTAAATTATCGCAACATATAATGTAAGCTATTGAATTATTCCTTAATAAACACTCCTTTCTTCAAAACCAAACATATTTTCAAATAATTTCTTATAATATTGAAAACCTTGATAACATTCCTGACTATAAAATTTGTTACGGGCTCCAATCACACTGTACGACACCTCACAAAGTCAAACGAAAACCGACAATGACGGTTTATGAATAATGGCCGCATGAATATGTTTAAATGTTGCCATATAACTTTTTAAAAACTGTTTTTGTTAATTATTTCTGTTCAAAAATACGGTAACAAAACCGAAATGTCCGGAAGTGGCGAATTCCAGGGACAATCATTATATTAATTTATATCTTATAAGCTGGGGTTAAAGGTTAAATTCATTTATACAGTATCAAAGAATAAGGGTTATTTTCCTTAAAAAACACAGCTTAGTGGGGTGGCCATATAGAAAAAATACTAGTAATTTAAAGTTGAAGTTTTCAATATTGACTGGGGACAGCCAAAAACAAGGGGTATCTCTAGACAAATAATTTGTTAATAATTAATCCTTATAAATTATCTCAGTAAAAAGTGTCTCAAATTAAAGTTAAATAGATATATTAATTATTTTGTGCCCAATCTAAACACAAAAATGTCTAGATTTTCTAAAAAAAAATTGTGAACTTCAGGGACACACCGGGGTGCGACCATTTAAAAAAACATGCCCTGTTATTTCTGGAATAAGGTACAAACTCCTTGGTTATTTCAATGAACAATGAATTTAACAGGAAATTAACCAACAATCAAAATAAGTATTTAAAAAAAACGTTATATTTTCACCCTAGTTAAACAGATTCAAAAATACTTTGATTATTCATATTTTATTATGAATAAATTTTGGGGCTAGTAATGTTTTCTGTTTACATCAGGCATTAAATGGGCATTCCTCTTTAAAAGGATAGTTAGCATCTCGAAGAAAGACACACTACTTTAACCACGGTACGTAGGCGAAAGCTAGTAAGTAAAAATTCTAACAATACAAATTTTCACATGTTTCTTTATACGATAAAACTAAATATATCGAATACAGAGTAAAAATTCACCGACTAATATTATCATTGTGCAGTGATAGCTCAAAATAAAGTTATTTTATAACAGCAACGAGAACATTGGACAGAATTTATGAACAAAGTACAGGGTAAAAACTTGCTACAGTCGGGCAAGACGTAGTGCGCAGTGAGTAGTGTTGGCGCGTGATTTAGTTGAGCGACATCGCTGGCAGACTAGAATGCAATACTAGCTTTTTGCCCTCGACGTCATCCACAGTCCGGGACAATAAGTAACCTGTATGTTATTGTAATGTATAAGCTATATTACTTTAAACTTTAATCAAAATCTATTTAGTAGTTTTTGTGATATTGGAACAAATAGGTATCCATTCACTCACGCATCTTCACAAAGATGAATTTTAATGAATATGTATGTATCTAGTAGCAATTTTTTTATACTTGTGTAGTGTTTTCAAAAACGGTTTAACGATTTCAGTAACATTGGCAGTATAGAATTTTTAGTTAGGGGTGACAATAATAAATCTCGTCTCCAGGATAACTCGTTTTGTTGTGAGTTTTTTAAGCAAACTCGACCTATCGATCTTTTTGTGACTATTCTATCACACATCCATTTCATCAACATAAAATCAACCAATACCGTCTTAAATATTTTCTAAAATTTTCCTTGTTCAAAAATATCTTTGAAAACTACTGAAACTAGCGAAGAATAAAAATGAGAGGGGCACAAAGAGGTGGTAGGAAGTTCAGTGATTTATGTACACACTGTCGCGACAACGCGTTGCGACGTTGCCAGCTCTCTTATTGCGTAAATAACTATTATTGTCGTGTGCCTTTATAAAATTTTTGTTAAATAAAATGTACACACAGATTCTAATTCATGATGATTGTTAGATGATCGGTGTGTTTATGATTATTCTGAGCTAATAAGTTTCCAAAAGATTTCTCATTGCTCATGAAACTACGTAGGTAATTTTTTTCATTGTGGCTGATCAATTTGGAAACCCTTATATGGCAATTATAACTTTCGCATTTATATAATTTTTTATTATTTCTCTAGTTGACATTTTCAAAGTAATCACAATATTATTGTATTATTTTTAGAATGAATAATATAGAAAAGTTCAACTGTCCTCTTGGACCAAAGAGATTTAAATATATATTTTAATCTCTTTGTCTTGGACCAATTTCTCAAAACAATAAGCAAAACTGACACCGAGACATTATTTTTAGGTTAAATCTTCCGAAGACCCGTAATTGCAAAAATGGCTTCCGAAAGTCATTTTCCCGACAAAGGGCACCAAATTAATATGTTGTTTGAACATAGTTAAGTAAACATAATCATGTAGGCACGTGCTATGCGCACGCCTCTCCATTCATGCCGTGCGTAACTCTATGGGATTTGGCTGAATCTCATTCCGCGGACCATGAGTCGGTATCTTAAGACTATGTTCAAATAGAGGGTGGCTAGATTGATGTTTTAGATATTGATATCATAGTGATTTAGTATGGGAACACAAATAATGAGGTTATTTGAAGTTATATGCCCTCAGGGTAGTAATTAACGAATAAGTTCCAAAATTATTGACTAATAATTTTGCATCGCAGAAACAAAATCGATAAAAATTTAAATATAAAAAAGTATTTGATGACTTTTAAAAAAAAGCAGGCCAAATGGATGTGTGTAAGTGCTTAAAAAAAGTCTGCGCGTTCTAATAATTTGTTTGTTTAACAATCTACATAATAGAGACTTGTGAACCTCATTTTTTTACTGTTTAATGGTTTATTTTGATAAGATGAAAAAATGGAATGAAGAAGATTTTTATTTCTTTAGAGCTGTTGGAGATTTTAAAACCTTTCAATACAATAACCCTTGTAATACTTAGTATTAAATCCATAGCTCCTCCATCCTCCAACAAGACGTAAAATGACACGCAAAAGAGTCGTTCAAAATACAGCGTAAAGATGGCGTCCAGATAATAGTGAGTCGCGGTCGATTTAATTGTATTAAAACGTTAGGCCGAGGGCACACGGCAATCAGCTAATGCTGGACGGTGCATGCGAACCCGGCACGCAACTCTTGTTTCGAAGGGATTCCTGGCAAATGTTACTGCCGAAAAATTACGTTACCTATACACCTGCCATTCTAGTGTGATGTTACCGATGTGATGGACTTTAATGTTACAAGTTTTTGTTGATTTTTAACTGAAATTGCGTTGGGAAATTATGTTATTAATTCTACCTAAATTATTACATTTTATCAGCTGTTCTATACTATAATGAATGTTAATAGGTTTCATGAGTAAGTACATTCACGAATTATTTTAATAAATTATTTCACGAATCCCTACTTCGTTCGTCATTTGTTTTTAATATTTTTTATCTACTCTTCCAGACACATAGGTGTATAAAGAAGTAAAGTTGTTTCTAAGTTGCTATGTTCAGAAGTGATAATCTCTGGAATACTAGTTCCAGATCCGATTCAGAATATTCTTTTACTGGTACAAAACTACTGTTTTCTAGACATATGCTGGTTTAATATTACAGCTGGTGGTGCAACCAATATAAATATTGAGTGAGAAAATCGCTTTCACCGTTTTGCATACATGAGGCTTGTTTTTGATTCCGAGTACCTACGCACTTATCTAATACCTTTGCCAACCCCCTCGGCAATAAGTTATTAGTATATATTTATTCATACTTTATTTATTATCTCATCAAAAATCAAGAATGACATACGAGTACGATAGGATTATCTATTGCCTTGCCCAAACGTGACGTCATCACACGTCATCTTATAAACGTAATAACCAAATAAGTTACGGAAACAATCTCGTAATGGTCAGAACCAACTAGGACTGCATAAGTACGTATACACAATACACAGAGTTTATTTTGGCAATTGCAGTGAAAGAGGAACGAACGAACACATTCCGTAATTCTTAGTTAACAACGTTCGGCCTAAGTTAATTATGTTCTTGGCATAAATCTTTCGTAATTGGCCTCTTGTTTCACAAACACTAACAGCTCGGGACGTGTTGAAATTATATATGTGAGGTGCACGGTGAAGCTTCATCAAAATTTTCTATTTATGTATATTATAAGGCAGTTAAGTGTTCTTCTATGCGAAATGTCAGTAGGAGTGTTTCCGGTTGTAGAAGATTTAGAAGTGTATCATCTCCCTCATAAGTCAAGCCATTAGGGCAAAAGCAAAGGTAATTCGAAGAAAAGGCAGCCCTTAGTTCAAATAAGATTTAGCATACATAACGGAAGTCTCTCTGTTTCAGGTCCTAAGTAGAGATAAACACTGAAAACTGGTAGTACTGAAGTTTTGGTACGATTTTATCGCGGCTTTATTTGCGTAAATTATCGAAAGACTGACATAATACAACGCGTAACAGAATAAGCGCAATTCCTCGTACACTCCAATTAGTAGATATTAATATAAAAAAAATATGATGCTTTCGTAATTTAGTTGTGTCTAACCAATTTTCTTAAAAAAGAGCTATAATAGTACCATTTCCATAGGTAGCACTAAATTCAGCTATGCTAATTAAGTTTTCGGAAAATTAATTAGTGCTTCCTATGGAAATGGTACTATTATAGCTCTTTTTTTTAAAATACATGAAATCGATTAAGTAGTCGATACTGAACAAACAAATTTTAGAAATTGCGCTAATTCTGTTACTCGTACATATTGTGTATTACTATGATGATTGCTCCAATGCATAGGTACACCAATAGTAGTATAAGTAAATATTTATGTTGGCACTTCATAATAAAAATCCATCTCCAATTCTCACAATAACCGAGTCTTAACAATAACCCTTTCGAAACCTGTCTATCAAATCTAAAATTTCCCAACTATCGTAACTCGACCCGTTCTCACCCGCGCCACTTTAAGCCAAATGACGGGGAATGAAATAAAATTGTAACGCGAGATAACGGTAATGATTGTGCTAAAACGCAATGCAATTTCGGTGACCAGAGGGCGTGGGGATTAGGCCCTAATCGGGCGGCGGCGATGACAATCTGCCACGCGGCCGCACGTGGGTGCCACGCGTTCCACCGAGGATGGGCCAAATGGTAGCTCCGCAGCTTTATGTTACAGCTTACAAACTATACAGCTAGTGTACTCCGTGCAGATGGCACAGTAACTATTACCTGGCTACACTATATTTTTATTATGAGTTTCCCTACCTACCTTGGCCTTCAATAATATAAATTACTAGCGACACGCTCTCGCTTCGATTCAGTTTATTTGATATACAAATTTTTTTCTCGTTTATCACTTTGTCTATTAGTGAAATCCGCATCAGAATCCGTCCGTTCAAATATACAGTCAGACAGTCGCAAAAAGAGACTTTATTTTATACGTCTTAGAGATGTATGTAGGATGAATTACTTACTTGCTTTGTAACTGAATCGATGAGCCGGACGAATATGTCTTGTTCTTGTCGGATGCCTGCAAAAGTATTTAATAGTTAATAATATTTATATTATTAATCTATATAATTACATATTTTAGGGTAAAAATCTAACTAAGCGAAACCGCATAAAAGTCTATTTTTAGTAGAATATTTATTTACTCTCTATTTAAATGTATATTGTAGTTTGTGTATGTTTTTCGTTAATATATTTGTTTTGTTATGTACCAATGAGTTTTTCAAAAACTTACGTACATATTTATCACTAGCTCGACGGTGAAGGAAAACATCGTGAGGAAACCCGCAGGTCTCAGAATTGATTCTGAGACATGTGTAAACAGACCCGGTCCGGCGATAGGCTCACCACCTATCACGTCTAGGGGTCCAATATATCTCGTGAAATGTGGGTATATCCAGTAATGGAATACCTCTGCCTACCCCCTCGGGGATAAAAAAGGCGTGAGATTATATTATTATTATTATTTGTTTTTAAATATGACTGAAATAAAATGCTGTTGTCTCTGCCTACCCCTTCGGGAAAAAGGCGTGAGCATATGTATGTATGTATGTATGAAATAAAAAGTTTTGGTCTCAGTGTCCAGGCCTTTGCTTAAATACGAGTATATGCTATTATAATCTAGTGCATATTTGTTTTATTTCTATGCAATATGCTTACTATGAAACAGTAACATTTACACATAGTAGCAATAAAGCTCGTAGCGAGCTACGACTACGAGCGCTACGAGCGCTACGCCGTACACGCGGACATTGCACAATTTGTTAACCTCTGGAAATTGCCTCTACGCTACTTTCTTTTTCATAGAATCACAATATTAGACCAAAAGGCTATCTTAAGTATATACATACATACATATATGCGCACTTAGAAATAGATTTCTTACGATAATTCATTTTCAGATTGTTCAATCGATGAATATTGTCGTCCTTATTACGAAACAGGGCTTAAAGTTCAACATTTTTATGATGATTTATTTTGGGAAACAAATGACATAGAAAAATGCAGTTTAATAAACTACACAGAAATGAACTACAAAAGCCAATAAAGTTGCCACTACTAATTAATACTGAAACCTCGTTAGAGCTGTATAAATGTATCTATGAACAGAGGATATAAAAAACATGGTTAAAAAAATGATAGCATCTGCTTTAAAGAGTATCTAACTTTAAACCCCGTTTTGTATTTAAAAATAACTTTTTTATTTGTTTATGGATTTAATACCCACATAATCCTTCTTTTTCATATACCTACATACTTTAAAAGAATTGATAAATTACTTTTACTTTATTTAATTTTGGGTGTTATTTAAATGGTTAGCAGAGTATTCGAATTTTCGTAAGCAGAAAAATATAATCTGTAAGCAGAAATAGCTAATTGGTCAGCAACTCATGGCCAGCAAACATTACAAAACCTATCAGCAATTTATGTCATTCTGGATGGCTGTAATTATTTTTGAGCTGCAATGAGCTGCTACTGTTTAATAAAATTTTGGTAAGCACTCAGAGGGGAAGCCAAAAAATATTTTTTGAGCTTCATATAAAAGTAGCAAAAATAATCTCAGCAAACTTGTCATGCGCAAAATGGGCGCATTCCTTACATAGATTAGGAAGGACTATGGATTATGCAACTTTTATGATTATGATTATTATTACGATTACAAGTGGTGGTGGTGGTGTTAGTGGTAGTGGCAGTGGCAGTGGTGGTGGTTGTGGTAGTGGTAGTGGGAGTGGGCGTGGGAGTTGGGGGTAGAAATGGGGTGTAGGAGGTAGTGGGAGGTAGTAGGCGGTAGTAGGAGGTAGCAGGATGTAGGAGGAGGTAAGAGCTACTACCTCCTACTACATCCTACTACCTCCTCCTACCACCTGGAGGAGGTATGAGAGGGTAGGAGCGGGTAGGTGGGAATGAGAGTGGGAGTGGCTATAGTATAATTTTTTACGACATGTTTTCTCTGCTGTTCAATCATAAAGCCTTGCTGACCAAGTACTTATTTTGCGGACCAAGTAACTATTTTGCGGACCAAGTAACTATTTTGCGGACTGAATGTTTATTATGCAAACCCATGTTATTGTAAGCTGCCTATTTCTGATTTAATTTTTGACCATTATCAAAATTATTTGCCGAACAGGGATTGCTGCCTGATTTTTTTATTTGCGAACAAAATCTTTGTATGCCGACCAAATGATTTAAATGCTGTTTTTTTGTGGCTAACCAAATTTTATTTTTGCTGCCCATTTAATTACTTCTCTTTAATTTTTATTCCAAAATCTATTCGATTAGATTTATCAAGGAGATCTTATGCTTTTGAATAAATATTATCATCGTACTTATGAATAGCAAACGTAAACTAAACTGTTGCCATCAAACCATTGTAGTATTATCATTGTCTCTAGTCTAAGAGCTACCATCATTCATAGTCCAAGAGCAGTTCAGTGCCAATTTTCCATTATCCGGCTCCGGCACCAAAGGCCAAGACGGCAAATATTTACAATGCAACCATCGTGTGCATTGTCTGTGTGTCCCGACATCCTCTGAATACAAGATAATCTATTGCGGCTAGTGCAAATCTTGGGCCAAGGACATAAGGGACATAATTGCTTAAAACTCACTGAGAAACAGTTGTAAGTGATCAGTGAGGAGATAATATTAATGAGTAAGTCACAGAATGTTCACAAGGGCTTTATATTACAGGGTGTCAAAAATTTTAATCTTGCTTTGGTTTGAAAACGAGCGAAAATGTATTGTAAATCACTATGTCTATTTCAATACATCAACTTGAGAAAACGTACACGGAACAAATAATATGCTAGATGCAGGGATGCTGCAACATTAGTATAAAGTTACTACGTTCTTCTAAGATAATTAAAGTAACAGAATAACAAATTTTGACTCGATTAGACTTGTGGAAGATGTTGACCATCCAACAAGTAGAGAAGAGCTGATAATTTTCAAAAAACTAAATCAAATTCGGTTCATCCGTTTGGAAGTTACAATGCAACAGACATACACAAGATACAGGTTAATATATAGCACCCCTCTGCTTCGGGGGTTAAAAATATAATTACTTACACGAATCTTAGCATGTTCCTTAATTTAGTTAACACCAGAAATTCGATTCGCAAACTGACATTGAAACCTACTACTCAAGAGTTTTATATTGGGTCGTAAGTTTTCTAAATGGCTACAAGATAGACATTTAGAAAATAAAATGCTCACCATTAGCATAAAGTAATTGCAGTCTGTACTGGATGCCGTTATTTGTCTTCTGGCCTTCAGCTTCCTGCAACAAACATGTTTTATGAAGCTCACTGCATTTTTACTGCAAATTTTAGTCGCTGATATAATCAAAGCTTAGAAAATTGTGACCTTTTTACCTCTTCTAAATTTGACCAAAATAATATGTATTGATAATTTGAATGTTAATAATAATAAATTATAGTGCAAATCGGACTCTCGCACGCAAGGTTCCGTACCATTTCTATGACAATCTATAGGTATTATAAATACGCAGAACGGCTAAATTTAATTTTCTTTGGAAATTTTTTCTCCGAATTCTAAAAAAACTGTAGTATGAGACTGCGGTATAGTTTTCTTATAATATTTACGTAAATTACCTTAGAAAAAAAAACTTGCAATGTATTACCTTCACGTACATGAAGCCGTTTATTTTTTATCACCATATTGTTTGGTACATACTTAATTATGAGAAACTATTTGATCAAAAAGATATCTATATCAATTATATTTGTAGTAAGACATCACAGCCTTGTTCTGGATAAGATTTGAAGGCCTATTAGGGTACTAAAACCTAAAATGGACGGACTACTTCGTAGGTCACGACACGGCATGTGCCGTAAAAATGCGGACAGGAATGTTTGCCACATGAATAATTAACTCGGTACAAACAAACAAGAAGTGTGAACGCGGCAACGCGCCCTCTGGCGACGTAACCTGTATTGTAATACATATACGAGTATGTGTACAACTTTATTTCAATTTTATTTTGAGATTGTTTTAAATACTCTGCGTATTTTAAAATATTATTGTTAAACCTTCCCGTCTAATAGCCTTAAAGACCGAAGACAAGGCCAGGTTTGAATAAGTGACGCACTTGTAATTAAAATCGATATATTTTTTAATGTAGGACGAAATTCTATGAAATTTTGGATGGAATTCCTTATATAGATAAGGTGATCAATAAGAAAAGTCTTTTTGGAAAATTTGTGCACTAAGAGGGTTATACAGGGAATGAAAGTTGTATGGAAATTCGTAATTTTTGCAAATCTCAATGGCATGCGGCTACATGGCAACAAAGATTACAAGACAGGGTTAACTATCTGTCTTTAAAATGATGTAACTTTCTTGACAATAATGTTAAAAAGCAATAGAATTCTTTTTTAACAGTGTCTAACTTTAAACCCCGTTTTGTAATTGATGTTTCATAAAGGTGTATTTATAATGAACAGCTTGACCCAGTAGTGACTTAGAAAAGAACTTGCAATTATTAGTAGAATCCAAAATACTAGAACCATCGTCAGCTATTACTTCCTTGTATTTTCAACTCTACAGCACTAGCTAACAAGGTTTTTTTACATGCGCTCGCCGTGTTTCGTTCGCACCGCTTCTCGTTCAGTATAAATTTACATTCAGTGACTTTTCATATTTAAGTTTTTGTTTATTTACAAAATAAAAAACATCTTTAACGGTACAAAATGGGTTATAGGTATTATTTGACAGCGAGGAACTATATTGTTTAAAAATTTTTTGTCTTAATACAAGCGTACACGTGTATCTCTTTTTTTATGATTTTATAATATGCCACCAAACGTGCAGGCGAATTATGCAAATGACTATTGTGCGCACAATAGACATCATGTCCAAACGATCCTGATTGATGACCTGCGCCTGATTCACGATACTATCTAGTTAAAGGATTTATTGATAAACTCTGTAATGACGCCAGATTGAAAGGAGCGTGTTTGACTTAAAAGAAAACATTTAACTAGATTTTAGAATGTGGAGAGTTTTATATAAATGAAAGTGCAAAGTTTTTTTGATAATTTTTGCAGTATATTGAAAATACAAAATAAATTAGTATTATGTAACGTGGCGGAGCCACGCCAATTCTATGAAACATAAACATTTTATCTCGTTAAGCAAAATAGTTTAGGTCATGATTTATTTTCATGAATGAAAAATCATATTAAACTAATTTTATGTTCAGTTTTATGACTAAATTCACCTCTTTAGCGACTATTTGTATACAAAACCGAGCGCCCTCATTGTTATGCAACGTAATATTTGGTCAACATTTAAAAAATATACTCTACAATCGTTTTCTACAGATTATATCAACGAATTACTCTCTATTCCACAGTATATTTCCTGTTGCGTATCATCAAAAAATTTGATTATAATTATAAAATACAACACTTCTGAATCCCCACGGGGAAATGCGTCAGTGTATAAGCTATGGGTGCTAATTCTGCTTTACAGCAACTAAACTTATTTTAATTGACTCTTGTCATTTTTTTTCTCCTAGAAAAGAAATGAGACGAGAGATATTGTCCTGTCAAATTAAAATTAGTCCTATCAAGAAAGGCATATCTTAACATTATTAGTGCATAAGTAAAGAAATCATCGAATAAAATACCGACTCTGACAGGACTAAATTCGGTAGGTTATCTTCTATCCCTTTTCTTTTTTTTGAGGTAAGACCTTTGTCTTAGAACTAAACGAAATAAGTTTAGTCGGTGTGAAGCAGAATCGCCACGTTGTTAAATATAAAATTAAGAACTGACCTGATCCTTCTCAATAAAGCCGATGAAGGCGGTGCGCTCGATCTCGACCGGTTGCCCGGAGCGGTCGTACAACGCCACGACGAAGTGGAAGAAGTTGCTCTTGCGCAGGTTGCTCGGCGGCTGCTTTTCAAAGTGCGCCCGGCCGACGCCCACGCTACTGTAGTAATAATAGACGTTAGAGTTTAGAGGACATACATACATACATAATCTCACGCCTATTTCCCATTGGGGTAGGCAGAGACAACAGACCGCCACTTGCTACGAACCTGGCAGATCTCTCGCGCTTCCTCCACATCCATCAAACGACTCATGCATGCTCGTCGGTTTCGGGTACTCTTTATCTGGCTTTTCTTCAACACATCGCCGATCTGATCGATGTAGGTACGCCTAGGTCGTCCTCTACCGACTCGCCCATTCACAACACCCTTGTATATTTGTCTCGTTAGACGACTTTCATTCATCCGCTCAATGTGACCAAACCACCTGAGCATTCCTCTTTCAATCCTAGTCACTATATCATCTTTCAAGCCGCAACGCTCTCGGATCACACTATTTTTTACTCTATTTATCAATCGTACTCCACTAATGCTTCTTAATGAACGCATTTCGACTGCATTTATTCTACTTTCATGCTTCCTCTGCCATACCCAACACTCACTGCCATATATCAACGAAGGTACTAACACACCATCATGTACAGCCAGACGTGCTTTATTTGTCACATTCTGGCTCCTCATAAAGGAGTGCAGAGCTCCGTTAATCATGTTCTCTGCATTCACCCTCCTTTCAATATCACTGTCACACTTTCCGTCTCTTGTAAACTTACTTCCCAAATAAACAAACTCTGACACTTGTTCTACTTTCTCGCCTTCAATCATAATATCACATTCAGACATGTCCCTATCTTTCTCCAGAACTATTATATACAGTTTAGAGGACGTTTAGTTTAAATAACATAGAACTCTAAAGAGTAAAAAACCGACTTCAACGAATAATACTAAAGAAATACAGTCGAATTGAGAACCTCTTCCTTTTTTGAAGTCAGTTAAAAAAAGAATCATCAAAATCGGTTGGCGTGATATTGAGTTATTCTTCCATTTGTCGCGCACATATTTAATACAAATTTAAGACTTATATGGTTTTCTCATGGATGTCATTGTCAGAACTGGACGAAATTTTAATGTGATCAATCTGAAAGCAGCAGCTTTCAAACAAAAAAAGAATTATCTAAATAGGTTCACCCTGTCGAAAGTTATGAGGTAACAAACATAAAAAATAGAGTCGAATTGATAACGTCCTCCTTTTTGAAGTTGGTTAAAAACCAATAAGTTTTTCAAAAAAAAAGGAGGTTCCCAAGTCGTCACGAATGTGTTTTTGTGTTAATCCTTCTTTCCGTCAAATTGGAACTGATTTTGAATATTGTTTTGGTTTGAACTGGTAGGTAGGTATATCTACCTCAAGGGTGGTCCCATATAAGTTTTGTGAAAATCGTATAAAGAACGGAACTGCTCAACGGACATCAGCAAATCACTCGCTATCAGAGTAATAGTTTTAGTAACAGTAGGTAACGGTTGCTGAGTAGGTATGCAAATAATAGTAGACTCATACTTTTACATATTCACAAAAAAAAAAAAATTACTGCTAATTCTTGAATGTTTTAGTATTATCAAATATAAAATAATAACTCTTCAAATAAGTACACCTAATACTATATTTTAAAATATTTTTGATTATCTATCAGACATTTGCCAACACATATACTTATCGACGCCCGCCATACGTAATAGTACATTATGATATAAGTGCGGTAGGTTGAAAATTACAGCCGAGGCGATATTGCTAGCCCGAGCCGTAGGCGAGGGTTACAAGTAATAGAGGTTAGAAATAAAATAAAACTCCGACTATGGTAAACGAATAAAAACAATACAGCGTTAAGAAAAAGCGCGCGGCGCGCATCATCATTCTTTTTTAAGAAAAGGCACAAAAAACAGCCAGTACTTATTACTAATAAAGTAAAATAATATTTTTGTGTTTTTGTTCCAGATTAATTGGTTGTAATTTACTGTCAAAATTAATTAAATTAAATAATTATGTAGTTACATAAATATTTCTTTATTATATTTTATCTCCCTAAGTTAATTTTAATCATAAAATGTTGACAACTTTTTTGTCATAAAAACTCTTTGCTGAGATTTTAAAAAGTACATACCGTTCGTTTTAAGACGGAGTATCTTGATAAACCGTGCGTTTTACTTTACACTTACCGCACTTGGGCGTAATGAGATAGGTAACGATATTCAAATTGGTGAAATAAGACACCTTTTACGAGCAAATGTGTTATAAAAAAAGTTTACGGAACCATCCCTAGCCATAAATTATAAAATCGTTCCTCAGCTCATTTGTCAATAGCAACCGACATATTGCCACCAAAAGTCAGAACGTGCGTTTCTAAGCTAACCACAAACAAAAGAAAAGATTATAATCCTTTTAAGAATTTGATTTACAACATTTTACCGTTGAAAGAATCTTCATTTTGTAAATGTGTCTATAAGATTTTTTTGTAACGGTCAACCTTTGCATATTGTACAGTTAATGTCTTTATTAAAAATAACAATAGGTAATGATTATTAAGGTTTTATTTGTTGAAAAGTAGCTCTACTACATAATATATAAATATAAAATGATAAAGTAAAATTATTATTAAATAATTAATTCAATAAGAAGCGAACGTCTATGTAACTATGTATTATAAAATACGTATACCTGCATCATATTAATATCATTTATTTTAAATAGATAGTTGTAACGATACCTAACAGTTATAGACATAATTCTCATTAGTTTATCGTAAAATAACCACACAATGTAATATGTGATTCATATCCAAAGATAATATTTCAGAAGTATCGATAGCACAAATGAAGTGACGACACACGTATAGCACCACACACCTCGATATCGACATATGTTTATAAATACAAAACAATGTTTAGTGCCCATTGATTCTTAACCGAAAGAGATAAAGCTTAATTTTCAATGGACATTCAAAGTCAACGTGGGCAATAAATACATCGATAGAACAGCATTTCAAATGCGCGCAGTTCATCAAATCTTCGGTCTCATTTCTCATTGTTGTTCCGACTGTGTGGTATTTGAATAGTGATGTTCAAAAAGCTAACTGAACATGCATTATGCATTATTTTCTACAAAAATGTATATGTTACCGGCAATTTGTATAATCCGGTATTATATATAATCCCTAGGGAATATATATAATGCCTAAAACGGGCAGGTAATGTATGATATATTATTAATTTCATACTCTACCTAGGTATTACATATAATACCCAATGCGCAGCCGGCAATGTATGGAATGAGCTCATGTTTTTAATGTTTTAATATTTCCTTGCACAGGACCTAGTGAGTTAAGAATAAATAAATATTTTTGAGTACTCAATTTTGACTAGGGAATAAACATTCTCATTTTTTTTTACTTAATTATTTGATTAATTACCTACTTCTTATATATAACATTATTTTGAATAGTTTAAAGAGCAGTGATAGCCTTACGGTTAAAGAGCCTGCTTTACATTATGATAATCAGTGAGGCGCGGGTTCAAATCCTGGCATTTACCAATGAGTAATTCAAAACTAACGTACATATTCATCACTAGCTCAACGGTGAAGGAATAACTTCGTGAGGAGATGGGCTATTCACAGATGTCATATTTGACATAAGGAATCGACAGATTTTTCGCTTCCGAGTCGAATATCGAATCTCCGTGAATAAGCCCGCCGGTCACGTTTAGGGTTCAAAGATTCTCGTAAAAAGTGGGTTTTTCCAGAGACGGAATACATCTGCCTAACCCCTCGGAGATGAAAGGCGTGAAATTATTTATTTATTTATTATTTTATTTTTGAATAACTTTCACTATGGGACTGACTTGACCAAGCAACTTTATTTTTCACTTTACCATACCAATCAGCTGAGCGCTGGGAACGAAATGTACTGACATGATAAAAATAAAGTTGCTCTTATCAAGTTGGTCCTATAATGAATGTTGTTCCGAATAATGTTTCTAACAACTATTTTTCGGCCCGTAAATCTCTTTTTGCTACCCACTACAGCAGTTACGAAGAGGTTCTCTAATTTTTCAAGGATTATTTTAAAGAATAATTTATTGTGTAAATAAAGGGTAATTAATTTACTCATCAAGATTTAATTATCCTGCAAAAAATGCCAACCCATTAATAAATATTATTTTTGAGGAGAAGCATAATCGGTAATTTAATAAAGTCTATTTTAAGCAAACAGCTCATATTTGATTGGTCCGTCATTTCATACGTAGGTAGGTACTTAAATAACATTGATAAATAATACAGACCCAAATCTAATCTAATCTACTTTATACATTGCCGGTGGCCAAGTAGGTATTCTATATAATCCCGGGGCATTCTATATATTACCTAGGTAGAGTATGTATGTATGGCGTTGTTTAATAATATTTCATACACTGCCTGAACGCCCCAGGTATTACATATATTGCCTAGGGATTATATATAATACCTGCATTATACAGATTGCCGGTAACATATATAAATATTACCTTATTGAAGTAAGAAGTATTTATATAGTTTCTAATTCACTGACAGTAAGTTTTCACCATTTGTATCTCCATGTCTGAATATTTGTATTTTTTGTTTACTTAATTAAATTTTAGGGATGGTGCAATAATCTAACTTACTGTTAGCTAATATATAGGTCATTATGATATTTTGTCGATAAACTGGCAAATATTCTAAATATTTTTAATAACAACATTTTAAGATATTTTATTTAACCACTAATACTTCCTCATGTGTAAGGAACAAGGCCCTTAGCTCAGCAGTGGGCTGTTACGGGTTCATGTTATTATAGAAAATAAGTAACTACCGACGAAAGACATTAAACACTTACTTTGTTTGTTTCGTTTCCAATACTTGACGAGCTAGGCGGTAACACTCGCTATCAAACATAAATCGTACAGTATCTTTTTTGCACTATCACTTCTTGTCCATAACCTGATAGATCGTAGCACCGACGCGCACCTTGAACCGAATATTGGCAGGCACTCCTTCGATATCGATACCAAAATCTCGGCAACACTACCGACCCAGCATTACGGAGGACCGTATTACGCTATGGTCGCCCATTCATCTCTCCCCGCTGCAGAATTTGCGTAAACAAATTGGTTTCGCGATTGCCATTTTATACTCTCGCGCGCGACACTCCATTGTTTTATTTATCGCTACCAGTTTTCGGCAGCGCGTTCGCGATTAGGTTCAAGCGCTTTTTTCGCTAACAGATCACTGGTCTTTTGTCAATCTTCGGGTTTTTCCTGGCTTTTAGGAGTGGTGCACTATATATATATATACAGAAGTTCATTTATTTTTGGTGCTATTTTAAGTGAGCATAATAAACATGAAATAACAGTTAGTAGCTGCACTGGGTGGTACCTCCAAAGTTAATTGACATTTTTAATATTTGATATTATTGAAATATGCCATTACAGGTAGTTTATACTTTTGCAAAGTTAAATAATTTTATTAATTTATCTTGTAAATATTTACATATCTAAGCTAAGGTTCTTAATAAATGGTCCTCAAAAATAACTGAGCATTTGGCACTTCTAATGATAATAACATACTCTCTTACTAAGTTAACATATTTACAGCAAAATAATAAAGTTGTGCAATAACAACCATTTGGTACAGTGAGCCAACAATATGACGTATGATATACTCGAATTAGTGAGCATTGTTTGTTGAGAACCCTCCTGACATCTGGCGTGTTTTAGAGGAAAGCTTTAAAAATGTTTACTTTGATGAATAAGTGCTTCTATTTACGTATCTGGAATGATTTAGTTGTATCTAGTTGTGCTTTTTTATTCATTTATTTTAAACAAATTTTTGGTAGCTATGCACCATCCACAATGGTAAATCTATATACCTAATTCAAAGTAGGTAATAATAGTAACCACAAAATAAAGATGGCATTTAAATTAAAATATTTTTATGGTTGCCTCAAAAAATTATTTTCTAAGTGAATGCTACAGCTATTTAAAAAAAAATCTATAGATTTGAAAACAATGTAAAAGTAAAAACCTTGTCACCAAATCAGTAAAGGATTTTGGATTTTTGAATTAAATAATAATCAATTGTTTAATCCCATTCAAACGATATCCCTTGTACCAATTATATCAATTAAACTAATTGTATAAAATCATCAGGCTGAGGAGACAAATGTTGACAGATAGCCGGCCGTCGGCGATGACAGCGTCATTTATATTGCGGCTCCAAATCATTAACACACCGCGCCCCTGACGGCGATTAGACTGCGTTTTTAATAAATTAATTTTACAGCTACGGTAATGATAGAAGACTACAATATTGGGGAGTGTAATAATCAGTGTAAGTCTTTAAGATAAATTACCAAATACGAATGTTAGATTTATTCCAGAAATACCAAATGTGAATTTACTAAAACGGGAATAACCCGAACTTCCGAAAGTACCTTTTTTTTTATTTGTTCTTTTTAAAACGTATTCTACAATACATATAATAAATATGTATGCAGTAGGCCACACACTAAGCTAGCAACTCTTTTTAATGTTCTTGACAAAAACAAAGCTACCGCTAAAGTTACAAGCTAAACCGTTCAATGTAGCGGCATACCGCACCCCATACAGTATGATTTATCACGCCCTTTGCGTTTATGAATACACACTTGTTACGGCCTGCTTCATTATCGGCCGAGCGAATTTGCGCGCCCCTGATTGGACGCGCCCTATCGAGTGGTAATGAACTCATTGTATGCGTATCGGCAGATTTGTTTGTATTTCCAAGAATCCTTTACCTGGCTATGATTCTAAGTAAAAATATAATTGATTTTTTACTTAGGTATATATCTTAAATTATGGTTATTTAGCGTTTTTAGTTACCTTTTCAAGTAACAAGATGCGCTAGATTTAAATTTAAGTACTGGCGAACATTTACATTAAACTTATTAGCAACAGTAAAACAAATTGCAATGTTCACCAGGGAAGAATAACTTGCAAAAATTACGGGTCGTAATAAAAATAAAATTACAGAGCTTAAGTTGTCTGTTCTAAATTGTATTTGTCTTATAAGTGCTTATTTAAGATATTTTGTTTTTAGAACAACATATCTTAAATAATGTTTTATTTTAGTATTTAGTAAATTGTCATTATGAAAAAGTTGCAAAATATATTAATAATATTTAAAATAAATTCAGCACTCCATTCGCGGTATGGCCCCTCACCAAATGGGAACTTAATCCCGTACTGTTATTTAATGTCACACCAAATAGACATTTGCTACAGTTTGTCCATTTTGTGGTACAGTAATACAATTTAGGTGGCCGTAATAATATTAGTGCGTTGCTCTTTTCGATCACTAAAAGGTTTATTGGAGTACTGTAAATAAAGGGCGGTTTATACTCGTACAGTAGGTACGTTAAAATAATTTAGTAGAGAATTTGTGAATTTCTTACATCTATATAATGCTGCTTAAAACAATTAAATTAAATCATATAATACAGATACCTACTCAATTTATTCAAAATATGAATTGATAGATAAAGTAGTATCTAAATTGAAAAAGTAATGTTAATTATTATATTAGGCAACTTCTTTTTACAATTCATTCCTAAATTCAGTTTTTATTTAATTTAAGTATTTATATTTATTTTATCTTATGAAGCCATAAATAATGAATAAAAAATAATTAATCTAAAGTTTCATAAATAATACCCAGCACCTATTTTCAAGAAACAAAATACTTACATACATAAATAGTAGGTAATAGCCATAATACGGTACGAACTTGGTATTGTCAACTAGCGAGCTGGGAGTCATCCAGGCACGCGTGAGAGGCTCCTCTTTGAGTGACGTGACGGGGCCGCGTGGCTGGGCATGCAGCCCGCCCGCAGCCTCTTGGTGGTGGAGGCCAAACATGAGGCCGCCTGGCAACAAAATAATTTTGTTTAAAACTAGTGGCCTGGGCAGACGTTGACCTGCCACCATATACTATCCAGGGATCTACTCGAACCCACATACAAAAAATTTCATCAAAGTCGGTTCAGCTATTCGCCAGCCATAATTTTAAAAAATCGTGACAGTATTATTTTTCGTCATATGGAATAGGTACTTAGTGGTTTAATTTTCATTGAATTTATACTTTTTTTGACAATATTTTAAGATAAAAATCCTGCTTAGAGGAAGCATGCGGTACAGTCCGTACCTGCAGTGTCAAAAAGGCTGGCTGAATTATGTCTCTTATTTAATTAGAGATCTCTCAGGTTTGAGAAACATTTGATTCTACTGTCTAAAATAAAAAAATAAAACTATTTTGATGAGAAATTAAAACATTTCAGTTGCTTTTTGCATTTTAGACAAGCTATATCCTACCGGTAGATTTTACTTTTTTATTTTCTTTTCTCAACCTGCGTCCTTAAATTATATGCTACACATTTTTTAACTTTCTCGAACATACCTGAAGACCTCGGCGCTCCTGACGGGTATAGCTTTCGTCCCCATCCCACGGGGTCGAGCTCTAGCGGCGGCCACGGCGAGCCCGTGTACCCGCCCGCCGCCGCGTTTAACTCGTCCGACCGAATCTCGAATCACGCCACGCACCCCGAATTAGGCGCCCGAGAGCGCACGAACGCTCCCGGAAAATCGCGACGTCTGCCGAAAATTACTTTTGAGTTTCGAATTTATTTTTGCGACCGCGCACTTTGATTCAGTCGAAATGGGAATGCACCATGCAAGTTACATGGACCAAATAAAGTACTGATATTTTTATTATATAAATTTAATTTAATAAAATGTAACCGTAAATTATCGCACTAAAAACGTAACACAGTTTACTAAAATTCTTAGCGAGAAATAAAATTTGAAACTTCTAAATTCTTGGATGGACTATCTATAACTATCCGGTAGGCGGCTCTAGTTTATCGTATGTGCGTACTGGGATCGAGTCCCGGTTGTGCGGGCGATCCCGCTGTGGATTTGCGGAACACTAACAAGCGTCGCGGGAGCGCGTCGCCGAGTGCTCGGGCTTCGCGGCGCCCCCGTCCGTCCCCGCGGACTGTGGGAGGCGCCCTAGGGACACGCCCTCGCCTCACGAGCGGGACGGCGCGACTCTCGCAGGTGGCGCCACTTTCGATCTCCATTCCAAATTCAAAATTGTTTAAAACAGCCACATTTTATTCTCATAAATGACCGCGTATTCTAATTTCTATTTTTGAACTTGGAACGTGTGTGAAGTTCGCGGCGCGGGATATGGTAATGGCGGGTGTTGGAGGGTCGGCGAGGGTTCCGGGCGCGCCCGCGGGATTTTCACGCGGGTAAGGGACGGTTGGCGAGGTGAGATGCACGACATCTCTCTGGACCAGCCGGCCACAGCGCTGGGACGGCCCACAGCGCAACTTGGACTGACGATGATGAAATTTCACTGGGAATTGACTTTAACTACTTGCGAGATGAGGTTTTGTCGCCTCATTAATAATGTGGGGAGTTTGTAGTTCAGTTTGGGTTATGTGAACAAATCTGAGTAATAGTCATCGTTAAAATTAAGTGTCTTATTCGATGGGCTTGCTTTTGAAACGCTTAATAAAATTAACTGATTTCGATTATTCTTATACCTACACATTATTGTAAAGACTAAAGACTATAGAATATACCTACCGAATATTTGACAGAATATTTGACTTAGGTATTTTGTTTTATCTGTTGCACTCTACATCAATCATACCTAGGGGAAAACATTGTGTACCTACATTTTTAAACAGGTTTAAGCCTAGACATAAGAAAGACGCAGATTTGTGGGTTCAAGCTTCTTAAATCAAATCCAATTTAAACCACATTTATTTACTCATGCATATATTACCTAAATTATGAAACAAATATTCATAGACTGTGTTAAGAACCATTTGTCCTTGATCGTAATTTTCGGCTCTTTTGACGGAGACTTCGAAACTAGTTTCTGCCAAAAGAGCAGAGCATTTATCCTGGCAAGCTACTAGCTTCATTTTAAAACATTTTAAGCTAGTATACCTTATACTAAGTCCAGGTTTTACGTCCTTTACTACTTCATATTGTAACTTGTCGCAGCTTTGTAGAGTTTTGATAACTTCGACGTTCTGAACCACGAATAAATCGAGACAAATGATGAACTCATAACCTTATCAATGTTACATTAAATATTTAAAAAAACATGATAGTGCGTTGGGACAATAATGAATTGATAATATTTGACAAGAAGCAGGCTCATTCTTAAAACGCAATAATTTGAGAAAACACTTTTAACACGTTCGCTGCCAACTAAAATATAAAAAAGGTAATATCTATATCTAATGCATGCATAACTTTTTCAAAAGCTTATGTAGGTACCTACCTACTACATCATATTTATCACTAGGTGAAGGAAAATATCTTAACGAAACCCGCAGGTCCCAGAATTGACTCTGAGGCATGTATAACAGCACTGGTGGTGGTTTTACCACCTATCACGTTTAGTGGTCAAAAAAAGTAATGGTGAAATTTGGGTATTTCCAGAGTTAAAGGCGTTAGCATAATTAAAATTTTTGCAGATTTTGTTTTTACTTGTTGGCTCAAATAGTAATGACCCTGCCTTCAGAGGTCGCGTTCAGCTCGCAACTATAGCCAACATTTATGTGCTAGGACATGATTATGAATTAGAATGATGTTTGCCTAGTTTGGGACTAAATAGGTAACCGTGTGTAAATTGTGTGCCACAATTGATTAATTATTTATTATTTTGTTGTGTAAATTTTCTTTAGCTCAGCAAAGCACTAAAACTAGTAAATTGTAGTGTTGATTGTGTAAAAGAATAATGTGTAGAGTTTCGTGCCCCGCTTCTTCTCCTCAACTATTCCTACCGAGCGGTAGAGTCGCAATGACTTTCAATAAATGGACAAAGTTAAATTCATGGTGTCGTCAGAATTCAACCAAATAATATATAATTAGGTACATACATTTGAGCTCACCTAAAATAGAATGTCAAAAAATATAATTTTATTGCCTAATATAGGATCTGACGCTGATGCTGCTTGGAACCATCACATAGGTAGGTAGGTAATGTTGGACGCGTCAATTTGGAAATGGGTTACCGCATCTGTGACATCATATCGCCAGCTCCTTAACTATTCCAGTTTAAATTGTGTTTACGCACAGTAAATGAGTCGATAGTTTGGTCAGGTAAATTCGGGTGCTATTTTATTTTCAGAATTTAAGTCATCATCCGTGTCTCTCTTATCTCGCGTGGAAGATTATAATATCTTATACGAATAGTCGAGTAGGTACTTTGATGTTACTAAATGTGAGAACAGATTCCTATTATAGCAGAGTGGGGTGTTTTATTACGAGCGTATGATAACGATTGAATAGGATTTCAATAACGGTACAGTTACAATCATACATAACAGATGTAATCTGAATGTAAGTAGTTATAAAAATAACATTGTAAAAATGGCACATATGGAGATATAGTATAGAGACATGTCATATCCATCAGTTATGAACAAATGACTAATTCGAGTTATTTCAACAACAAAGTTGAGGCCTTCGGGGCCTCCCGAGCTACTCGAGGCTCTAAAGGCCTCTAGGCTCCGCCCCTTGCCCCTCCTACTGTGGGGCACGCCCACTTAGTGCCTAGAGACCAGGTCGTAATATGAAATATTGTTTTTACTTGCCTTAAGATGTATTAAGGCTTAACATCAGGTATTTATTCAACATTTTTGCGAGACCTCCGGGAATATTCCTGTACAGCTATTTTAAATAAAACAAAAGTATTCGGAATACAATTCTAACAAATTAAAAGATAACAAAAGCAGTGTTTGTAGGTATCGTTTGAAACAGTTTTAAGAAATGAGGTTTCCTTATGAACACCTAATACCTATTTCTATCAATTTCACGTTCTGATTTTTTTACTTACATCACTTTACATCAAACCTCAACCTAAATTTATTTATTAAATAAGTAAGTATATAATATGCAAAAATTAATTAAGTAAGTACTTTATTTCATGCTCAAGTAATGGTTGTTATGGATATTGATAAATCAACTTTTTTCTCACGAACAAAACTAAAATTAATTCTATTTAACAACCGACGAAGTCGCAGGCAGCGGCTAGTTTATAAAATAAAATTATACCTATCTAACTCCACAAAAATTTATTTAAAATATCTTTACTCATAGGTAAGCAGAATCGCTTCAATAAAAGCAGCTATTGACTTGGCGAGGACAGTATCTAGGTATTCACAAATAATAATAATAATAAATCTTTATTTCAGGCAATATATACATTAGTAGATCTTAAATAACGTAACTAAAATTAAAGTAAACGTAATGTCTCATAGAATTTTAGTAGACAATAATACTAAGACCATATTAAAAATTGGCATTTTATTTACAACACAAACTGTTATATAATAAATACAGACCGGATTATATGCAACATAAAAAGCTTGTTATATGCATGCAAATATGCATGAAAAATGCTTGAAATATGCACGAAAATTAGCAGAATATGCGAAATTAAATGATAAATTTCCCCCTAAAAGGAACTCCCTAAAAAAAGATAAAAGTAAATTTTCATTTTTTTTATTTCAAAATCAGCATACAATGAGTAAATTTTTTTTTGATAGGGGATAATTAGTACAGTAACATTACATCACATAAAATTTATTTAAAAAAATTGAAAATGTAGACAATCAAGATTTTTTCCAAATTTTCAGTGGTAAGATTGTGTCTTCGATTATTTAGAATATTTTTGTAAGTAGAGAGGTTCGCGAGTTTGCGATATTATCACTTTCATTGCATTTCCGAACCCAGGGTGAGTGCACTGCACTCGGAAAAATATTGTTAATATACCGATAATATGCATCATAACTAGATCTTTGGTAAAATATGCTATTACCGCTGAGAATGGCTTAAATAAGCAAATGCATATGCAAATATGCAAATGTATATAATCCGGTCCCTAATAATAAAACACCGGGACACAAAAACATTATAAAATAAATACATTTCATTTAATTTATTTACTAAAACATTATTGGCGACCAGTCTCGGAATTTCTAAAACACACTCAAAGAGCATATAAACTCTATATCCTGGACGTCCTTAAATAGAACAATAGGATCTAGATCCAGGCATTACAATTAGGTTACTATTGTGCACTAACCACCACCTAACTGGATTAGGTCTGTAGGGAAATGAATATTTGCATCGGTCAGTCAATCTGCTGAATAATAAACAGATTTATTGAATGCGATGTGATTAGATTAATATTTTCTATTAATATTACTTATGTAGGTATAATATGTATTTATCATTAACAGCACCTTATTGCAGTGATAGCCCGGACGAAAAAGAGCCAGCCGAAAATTAGTGAGGCTCGGGTTCGAACCCTGGCATGTACCAATGAGTTTTTCAAAAACTTACGTACATATTTATCACTAGCTCGACGGTGAAGGAAAACATCGTGAGGAAACCCGCAGGTCTCAGAATTAATTCTGAGACATGTGTAAACAGACCCGGTCCGGCGATGGGCTCACCACCTATCACGCTTAGGGGTCCAATATAATTATCTCGTGAAATGTGGGTATATCCAGTAATGGAATACCTCTACCTACCCCCTCGGGGATAAAAAAAATAAAGGCGTGAGATTATATTATTATTTATTAACACTTTTTTGTACAACAACAAGGACCTCGTCGGTACATAAAATATTTTCAGAAAATTTTTATGGTAGTATAGACACTTTATCGATTTATAAATAAACTAGTGACCCGCCCCGGCTTCGCAAGGGTGCAATGCTGATACTAAAACCTTCCTCTTGAATCACTCTATCTATTAATAAAAACCGCATCAAAATCCGTTGTGTAGTTTTAAAGATTTAAGCATACATAGAGACAGATAGACAGCGGAAAGCGACTTTGTTTTATACTATGTAGGTACTTAGTGTAACTTTTTTTTTCTTAAACCTCGTTTGCCTGTCTATCAGTGTACGCATTGCGCAAAAACTATTTGACGTACCTACTTTTATGTTAGGTTTGATGAGTCAACATATAGAATGCTTTTCTGCTGCTGGAAAATGTGTTATACCTTAGGTAGGTAAGCCACAAATTGGTTTCAAAAAAAACGAATACGAATTAAGTATAGGTACTTCATAAAAATAAATAATCTCACGCCTTTCATCCCCGAGGGGGTAGGCAGAGGTATTCCATTACTGGATATACCCACATTTCACGAGATATATTGGACCCCTAAACGTGATAGGTGGTGAGCCCATCGCCGGACCGGGTCTGTTTACACATGTCTCAGAATTAATTCTGAGACCTGCGGGTTTCCTCACGATGTTTTCCTTCACCGTCGAGCTAGTGATAAATATGTACGTAAGTTTTTGAAAAACTCATTGGTACATGCCAGGATTTGAACCCGAGCCTCACTGATTTTCGGCCGGCTCTTTAACCTTTCGGGCTATCACTGCTCTTCATACTTCATAAAAATCTAGTAATAAAAAATTTGTATCTGATTACCACGTTATTATTATGTATAGGATGACAACATTCGTTTCGCATCACCGCACACGCTCAAAACAGAACCTTTACAACTCCAAGGGTCCCATTAGGTACGCGGGCACCTCGTTACAGCCTTTCCTCCTTCATTTTAATTCGAAACCTTAAGTCAGCTTTAAATTACACTTTTTGCCGGCCTTATAACCCCCGCGGCGCCCGTCTCGGATTAGGGCTACCAACGGGTACTTTTTCTGGCAGTGTCAAGAAACATCGTCCTGCCTTTAGCGACCCCCTGGAGGGCACTTCAAGACCCTTAACGTTTACGACTACCCGATTGCTTTTCTATGAAGGGACTTGAGGAAGTGTCCGCTACAGGACAGATGTGCTTTGCGGATGTTGATAAGGAACTGAATAGTTTGCAAATCTAATTCTGACGCGTATGTGGTTTAAGTGGTTGTTTTTTGGAGGAAGTTCACACTTTTGAAGTGGCTGTCAAATCATAACGAGATTGATAGCTTTGCTAGTTTTTGCTATTGAAGAAAGGAAATCATCGTTAGCGGTTGTCGGTATAAATCGGAACGGCATTCAAAAAGAGTAGATAATTTTATAAAACTATCTTTACGTAGGTACGTACTGCAAGGAGTTCGCTTAGGTGGAATAAATAAGTTTTAACACATTGACAGCGTGCGAACTAAAAACGAATATTTAAGTAGGTAAGTATGTGAATTTAAAATTATGCAATAAAAATTTATTGGCAGGTTTTTCTTCAAAATGTTGTTACTAATAAATAGGAGATAGATTACTGTATAATTATAACACACCTGTATCATTTTATCATCACGTTTAGGGGTCCAATATATCTGTTTACGAACCCTCTATACATCAAATATCATCTATGAAAAACGAACCGCATACCTTACGGTACCTACCTAGGTACATATCAGGTTTTCTTAAGCTACTGAACTAAGCCTAACTCCGACTGTGTTTATTTCTACTTACTAACAATTATAGTAGACATTTCTCTTAGCCACACAAACAATGCATGCCGTGACGTCAATTATTCCATTTTGACACAAAAGATGCAAATATTATTATGTCTTTAGTGACTTCTTTTTAAAGTGAGCAGTAAAGGGTTAACCGGTTGTCACTCAAATACTACTGTGGTAATTCTGCCGACAATTCACAAGAATCCTAAATAATAATGGTATGCCACTGTGGTTATTAAGAAATTTAAGAAATAAGGAAATGAGGTTGCAAATTTACACAGGGAAATAGTAATTATGTATGCGCTTTCTGAGTTGGTATTTTTATTTTATTTTTAAAGACATCTTTGAGAGCACCAAATAAAAAAACACGTTTTACGAGTAACCTAAATTCCCAGTAAGAAGTTTTGCGTAGCCAATGATTTGGATGTTTGTATCTATCTTAACAAACTGTCTACTGTTACGTAATTTTATAGACTAAGACTAGTCAAATTGAAGCAAAAGTCCATACAAGTTCAGTCACTGACTAGTGGTTAGTAATTGGTATTTGTAATTTAATGTATACTTATAAGGTCTTAATAAGTTTAGTTTGCACTTTACATACCTACTTACATAATTACGTAAATATAGGTAGGTATGTTAGTACGCGCCACCATCTGCACCGAAGTTTGATATAAAAAAATATTGCAAAAAAAGTAAAAGTTAGATAAAACTCTAACCCTATTGTTATATCCATACTGTCTTCAATTGTTTTTGGTGTAGGTATATATATTATAGAGTTATTGTATTGTAGGTATACACTCGCGCCTACAATATCTATTGTGACTAAGCATCGCCTCTGTTGGACAAGACGCGTAATTTATAATGAGAGCATTTAGACAGGTCAAAAATGAAAGAAAGAAATAAAATGTAAGCATAATATGACGTGAACACCGTATGATAGACGTGCAACAATAGAACAACTAGAACTGACAACGTTATAAGACCTAAAAAAATAAACAGAACAACCATTGCTCTCATTTTTCACATTTCTCATTTACTCAAAAATGAAAAATCAAGCGCACGTTCCACATCAAGTTAATGGGGTTATTCTCATGGAGGTTTCCCTTGCGTTTTGCTATAGGTACTGTATTTTATAGTGGTGTGTGTGTGATAAAATACAGGTAACTCGTCATAATATGCTAAGAGTTGTATTTTGGAAGGCCAAAGAATATTTTCGACTGATAAGTCTGATAACAGATGTATTTTTAAATGCAGATAATTTATTTGTTTAGTTCGACCGATAAATTTCAAATTTCACTATTCAAGGCCTCTAATAACGTACCGTTGTCTCTAGAGACTTATTATTTTTAACCCCTTCGGGAAAAAGGCGTGAGCATATGTATGTATGTATGTATTTTTAACCTCACGATAATCAAAAGAATAAATGACCTACCGTACAATAGAAACACAAAAACAATACACGTCTTTTGTACGGACCAATACTTTTTATAATTTTATAATTTGTGATTATAGCGGCCTGAAAATTTAAAAGTGTCTAACTATTAGATACGGTACAAAAGACACAGGACTGTGACAGACAGACGGACAAACAGCGCGGAATCTCAGTAATAGGTTCCCGTTGTCAATCCTTGGGTACGGAACCCTAAAAACACATCCTTCTTAATGCAATGTCACTTCTTCGAGTCTGCGAGTAAAAAAACTCTACACTGTGCATATTTTCGGCTACTACTAACTTATTCAATATTTCCAAATTGGCCGTGCGCTGTGTAATGGATCCGAAAAATGCGGAAACCCACCAAATGGATTTGCGAGATGTTTATTTATTTAACTACTCAAAATTCGCCTTCAGAACTGATGAGCTCGGCGCATTTTTTAGCCTCCACTAATGGCTGCTGAAATGATGTTGAAAGAGTTATTTTCTTTGTTTATGAATTTATAATGTTCTCATGTTAGGCGTATCTTACTTGGCTTGCGATTTTTGAATTCTGTATGACCGTTAGACAGGATTTGAAAAACTGGCCAAGTGCGAGTCAGACGCGCACACGAAGGTTTCCGTATCACCGTACATTAAAAAAAACGGTTCTTGTATCCTCCTTTTGGGAGATAATTGTTTTTAAAAAAATATTTCATACTTATTTTTAGTTATAGCGACAATAAAAAATACACATGAGATACCTACACATACAGTCCACTGACATACAGGCGGACGGACGGCGGAAGCTTAGCAATAGGGTCCCGTTAGTCTCTAAAAATAACTTCCATAAAAATATCCATAACTACTTAATCTCCTTAGCAGGACTAATATGTATTTAAAAAAATTAAAAATATAAATTTATCACTAGCTCGACGGTGTAGGAAAACATCGTGAGGAAAGCCGCAGGTCTCAGAATTAATTCTGAGACATGTGTAAATAGACCCGGTCCGGCGATGATGGGCTCACCACCTACGTTTAGTAAGTAGTCCAATATATCTCGTGAAATGTGGGTATATCCAGTAATAGAATATCTCTGCCTATCCCCTCGGGGATAAAAGGCGTGAGTTTTTTTTTAATCCATTCTAAAATTTCTCATTTTCGTTATTTATGGAACTTGTGTGCGAAATTTAATCCTTCTAGACCCGCCGAATAAGGTTGTACCTATATAATCTTTTTGTAAACTATCAGGAACACGATTTTTTTTAAAGAGTTTTTTTATATCTGTATCCTTGCATAATACCAAAACATTAGACCCAAAAACGAGCAAAGTAACTGTGCACCGGGACAAGTGGCCATATGAGCACCATGTCAAAGTTACCATTTATCAAATGAGATGTGACAACTGAATTTATTTATATAAAAAATAAACAATAGCGCAAGTTAGGGCTGGAGTGGCTCTGGACAACAGTTTAGCTTGTCCTGCAGCATTATGCACAGAGTAGGCCCAGTATGTATATTATTCTAATTTAAATATTCTTGCTGCTTCGTTATAAAAAAAGACAAACAGTTTCTTGACATACCACTGTTTTTATAATGTACACAAGTGTAAATAAGTATAAATAATTGAAAGTCAAAAATGTAAAAAATCTATGGTTATTAGTGGACATATAATGTATTCATACATTTTATTTTCGTGTGAATGTAAACGATAAAATAAAGAGTGGAGTAATGATCAAAATCTAATTGAGAAGAAACCCATAAATCCTAAATATTAAAACTTTATGTCTATTTAATTTTGAATATGTAACCTTGGAACTTTATGTCTATTTAATTTTTAATATGTAACCTCGGATAGCTGGTCATTTTACTCTCTACGTATACACTGCTCTGTAAAAAATGGCACAAAAATCTAGGGGCCCCTGATGTATCTGCGATGTAGGGTGTGACACAATGGGAAGATAGCAATTTGATATTCAGGCCACATTTTTAATAAGCGCCATCGTTTGAGCCCCGCTGTAATAGCCCAATTGGGCCCTCCTTTTAATACTTCTTTACCATTAAACAATCGCCAACAGTTCTGGCATGTCCACTTGTTAACTGTTTATTTCAATATAAATAAATACTTTGAAAGAACACTGATTGTTATTTCCAGAATCCCTTTCTGGATACCTCTGCTAATCCCTTACGGCATAGAAAGAAAGAAAGAAAGAAATTTTGTTGTTGTTTTTAAGGATTTTACCCCCAAAACATTGGAGTAAAATCCTTAAAAACAACCTAATTGCAATTAAAGCGTAATTATTATTTAGCATATTTTCTCCTCGTGTCTTCTACATCGATCTATATACATATAGGTTGTATGTTATAGCAGAGACCAGTTTTTATTTAGATAATTATTTTTATTCATCCAATTCAAATAGAGGTCAATAACAATACATAGGTTTTTATTTAAACTGGTATCTGGTTATAGATACAATCAACTCCATAAAAATGACATAACCAATGTACCTACTCAGATAAAAATGAATACACTTCTGTTGAAATAGGCTTTGAATCTTCCCTTACCTAACTTACCTAACCTTTTTAGATATTTTAAAAGGCAATGATTTTACTTTGCTCTCACATATGGGTTGCATTAGGTCATTAGGATGCGTTTTTATAGCAGCACTTGTCCTCGTACCTAACGAAGTATTGTGGCGCATCTGTTCTCGTGTTTTGGAGTGGCTTTTTGTGTTCTTTGACAATACACTGCAATATCAGTTGTTCGAGGTCGACACATAATAATACCACGTGTCCCATCCCAATGGACTATCAAATGCGTTTGACTTATCGGTTAGCAAATTAAATTTTTGGAGTTTTATAAAAATGTGGTAAAAAAGAAACATTTATGGTGACGATCTGTCTGTCTGTCAGAGCTGCTTATCCCAGCTACTACTAATTAAATTGCTTTAAATAATACTAATTATAACAATACTTGGCCAACTTTAGGGTAGGTGAAAATAGGGCCTAAATTAAGGTGGGGGTTAAGTAGGATTATAAGGACAACGCGAACAAGATTTGCACTTGGCTAGTTTTATTAACAAATGGCAAATGTGCATGCAAAATCAAGTAGCTCGATGAGTATTCGACCCACATGAGGAACCAGAAACAGTGGCATATCACATAGTGGTGTATCATTTACAACCAACTAACCACAGATCTGTGACATCGACAAGTTGAATTTGATTCTTTCCTAATTTTGTTTTTCTGTTTCATGATTAGATAATAATAATAACCAAATTGCTACAAATGGGCAGAAAACAAATGTACCGTCTTTTTACCACATCCAAAGATAGTTTCAAGTTAATCCCAAGTGATTCCAGACAATACAACTTAGCAGCAACTTGAGCAACTTAGCCAAACAGTCTTGTATCAGTTAATTAGTATTTCGATGTTACGGCACTAAGTTGTTCAACTTAGTAGACCTAATTAGTGCTCTTGTAAGACACTCTAGGTGTCTTGTTTGCTGTCTGAGCATACTACGGATGTTATAGAACTATATTTTAGCGAAACCAAAATTAATGAGTCAAACGTCTTCTTCAATGTATAGCTAGGTCATTTTAAACTGGTTCCTGCTTAGGTCCAACGATTGAGGCTAGATATGCTTTGATCAGACAGGTGAGTCAGTTTTATGTTTCATATTCAGAAGTATTTTAATTAAATGTTTTTTTAACGATTGTCTTGCACATTGAAACTATAAATTTTGATTATCATCACCAGCAGACGTCCACGGCTAAACAAAGGCCTTTGCTTGCAATTTTTGACGAAAAGATATACCCTAGAAAATTTTAATAAAATTAATCATAATAATCTCACGCCTTTTATCCCGGTATTCCATTACTGGATATACCCACTTTTCACGAGAATATTCGCTGACTAAATGTGATAGGTGGTGAGGCCATTGCCAGACTGGGTCTGTTTACGCACGGCTCAGAATTAATTCTGAAACCTGCGGGTTTTCTCACGATGTTTTCCTTCATCGTC
This sequence comes from Ethmia dodecea, assembly GCA_963855545.1. Lineage (NCBI taxonomy): Eukaryota > Metazoa > Arthropoda > Insecta > Lepidoptera > Depressariidae > Ethmia > Ethmia dodecea. The sequence continues at coordinate 5,870,297 of OY979448.1, forward strand.
GAAGTAGTGATAAATATGTAGGTACGTCATTTTTTGAAAAACTCGTTGGTACATAAAATTTTCATCTCTCTCCTTATTTGTTTAAATACTTATATAGCTTTGCACTTGTCGATATATTCTTAATACCATGAATAATGGGCTATTATAGTCCACGTTAACTTAAGTTGAGGTTAGCTACCTGAGATTCGTAGGGTAATTTCCGGACTACGCAGAGAACCATCAACTTAAGGCCAAACTAATTAAATAGGAATCTCAAGACAATTCGCGCTACGGAGTTTTCACTTGAGCGCTGATACACGGGGCGCATTTCTAATATTATATACCATCTTCACTACATAGTATAAAACAAAGTCGCTTTCTCTGTCCCTATATCCTTATGTCCCTATGTATGCTAAAATCTTTAAAACTACTCAACGTATTTTGATGCGGTTTTTTTTAATAGATAGAGTGATTCAAGACGAAGGTTTTAGTGTTAGCATTGCACCCGCGCGAAGCCGGGGCGGGTGGCTAGTATACAATAATTACGAGTTAGAGACAGATAAATAATTTGTACAGAATTAAGCTCTATCAATGCTTTCTGCATTCAAGTAGTCGAGTTTTAATTGAGTAATTTTCTAAGAGATAGAAGAAAAAAGCAGTTATTTCTAAATTGATAAAGATAGTCATAATATAATTGTTATGTATTATTTATTTATGAACCTACCAATTACCCTTTTATACAGTTTAAGATTATATTGAACATTGTTTAACTTCTAATGTTTTATCTTCTATTAAGTTCAAGTTTTATACCAACGTTAAGTAAGTATAATTGTTATAGTGTATTATGGAATTACTAAACCTTTTTTAAATGTACAGGTATAAGCAGCCATTGATAAACCTAATTAATAAAAACAACACCACAAAATTCAGCCAGTGTGCTCGCATCACATCCATCTAAGTCTAAACTAACGGAAGTTATAATTTATGAAGTGAGTTCCGGTCGTAGCTTCACGACCTCACCGTCGGGAGACGAGTAGTGAGACGGTAATGAAACACCTGATGTTTAATGCATAGCTCCGTCTGAGATCGCCTCAAAAATATGATGGGGAATGTTTATAATCCCTCATTTACATTTAGTTATCCATACTACATACTACTGTATGAGTCTTATACAAGGCATCTTAACGCGAGTTAGTACCTATGATTAATACTTAGATGTACAAATAGGTACTAACATGAGGACATAATTATAACCATAAAAATCAGCTTGTTTAAAAATGTAGATAGGAGTAATTGAATTTATCATAGTCATATCAAAAAAACGTAATTCTGCACGTTTGCCGTAATATCAGCTAAACTTTGCTCTTAATATCAAACTATTACGATACCTGTTTAGAGTCTCGCTGCATCAAATAAGGCTATAGAGTTCAGGTTCAGACATTAATCTAAGAAATTTTATAGTTTATCAAAGTTACAGGTACAATTTCTCAGCTTAAAATCTGAACTCTTTAGAAATGCTTTGAAATGTGTAGATGTGTTTTGGGCTACACCAACTATTAATGATGCTCCGTACACTGTCGGCACCCTCTTTGCCAACCTACGGCTACACAGTATAGGTAGCCTGTGCTATCTAGGATACAATAATACTAGCGTTTCACCGTTTGTGAACCGTTATTTTTCTCCATATTGACCTAGTTAAAAAAGCAGTGTATGTACAGGCAAGAGCACGCTCATCTTGACACTTTGGATTTTGTACTTTGAATAAATCAGAGCTCAGCTTAAACTGGTAGTGTAAAGCTTGACTTGCTTTTGACTGTACTAGGTACAGTAAACTCGGCTTCTAGAAACATAAACTAGAGGGCCAATTCCACTATTTGTCAATGGTTATAGTTAGATGACAATGACATGTCAATGGTCAGTCGATGGTGTTAATATAATATAATATAATCTCACGCCTTTTTTATCCCCGAGGGGGTAGGCAGAGGTATTCCATTACTGGATATACCCACATTTCACGAGATACATTAGACTCCTAAACGTGATAGGTGGTGAGCCCATCGCCGGATCGATGGTGTTATTTCCGCACTTTTCAGATCAAATAATACCATCGACTGACCATTGACATGTCATTGTCATCTAACTATAACCATTGACATATAGTGGAATTTGACCCCAGATTTTCAGTCCAACAGGCGTATTCACGGAGGCTCGACACCGTTTCCGTTCGATTCGGATCGAGTGAAAAAATTTCCGATGTCGAATCTATAGACTTCGGAAACTGTATTCTAGGCGTTTCTGACAGCCACGGAAAATTTTCCGAATCCTTATGTCAAATACCTATGACATTCGTTTTCGATACCGACATCTGAGTCGAATATCGAAGCTCCGTGAATACGCCTGCAGGTCAGTATCTACTGGGACAAAGCCGCGGGCAAAAGCCAGTTGTATATGCTGTGTGCCATCAGAAATCTTACTGAAAATGTATTTAAAATGTATTTATTCTGTACTGTAATAAGAATTACACTTAGAACTTAAGAGTTCCAAGTTTCGAAGCGCCATCTGCCGATTTACCATAAAATTAGGTTAAACATCACATAACCAAAGCTCCCCAACTAGACGAAAACAACAACTTGTGCAAGCAAAGAGTTTGAAATTGTTCATATAAAAACTGAAGATGACTCTAAATAACTTATTTCATGAACATACCCCAAAATGCCCTCATTTATTTATGTCTATTATCCCTAGCCCTGACAATAAAAAAATAAAAGTAAAAAATATTTTTTAAAAACAATCTTTTATTAAAATAAACTTTTCCTTTATCGTCGCCTTCGAGTGAAAACCTCGTATAAGAAAAAGAGCTATTTTACAGGAGGAAGAAAAAACCGCGCCCTGAATTTTTTTGTTACCAAAGCTTATTGGATTATACCTGTTTTAGTATGTAATTATACTACTTTTTTTAAATAATAGAGTGATATGTTACACATTATTAGCCTAAACATGTTAAATGTCACTTACGAGGTTTTCTAACAAAAAACTCACTATTTGGACTGCAGTTACAAGCTAATCAATGAAACCGGGTAAAATAAAAATAGTTATTTACATTAAAATACATATAATTTTAAATAAAATTATATTTGTGATTACAAATTCTTCTTGTTTTAGGAAAATTCTTAGTAAAAAAAGTTTAAAGTAGTCAAAAAATTTATAAAAAGTCGAATAACTATAAATCGTAAGATGCTGAACCATCTTGACCTTTCGTTGAGCGCCTGGCTTCACATAAATTTTGGTTTGGACTGCTGACTACTGCCATCCTTCGACACAACTCAGAAAGCAAAAGCAGTCTCTGATATTTTTGATTTTTTCTAACATACAGCAGCGCTTTTAAATTTTGCCGTCATTTGTATTTTAAAAGAAAATTTTGTACTCTCTGCGTGCCTTTTTAAATATTTTAGGCTGGTTATAAAAAAAGTAAGTAAGTAATTATGGGCTTTTGGATGCGGACCTTCTAAATTGTGTAGGTACAGTTTGACATTTCCGTAATTAATAAAAATTACATGACCTTGCGTGGCTAAATATCTGAATCTCATTCTCTTTCATAAAGTTATTAAGAATAATTGGACGTTCTTTCTTGTTTTTGCACCCTTTTCTCCACTCTAATCCAAAATCTCCTAATTAGGTTCAATATAATTTCGAGAAAATCTCGTAGGTAGGCAAGTTTGATAATTTTATGAGTCTTTATCAACAAATATTTAATCATTAATACCTCGTAACCACAGATACGTGGTTTATTTTCCAGCTATTTTGTTTAAAAAAATCCTCGTAAGTGAGTTTGCGAGGTTTTCAAACAAGAGATAAATAATTATACGAGTTTTTCTATCAAACGAGAATCAAAAATTGCAATAACTTCTGAAATATTACAATTTACCAAATTATTTATAACATCAAAAGCACTTATTTCCTTCAGAAAATAGTATAACTATACTGAAAAAACGACTTTGAACTATTGAATTCGCAGCCACGCATGCACTTTCTTACGAGGTTTTCACAGCAGACTGACATACGAGTGCTTTTACGAGGTTCTCATTATAGGTCATAGATGGTGCACCATGTCTCTGATGTTTACTCGAGTAAAACTAGAACGTCCGTTACGAGGTTTTCTTTCCAAATATGTAATAAAAAAAACCATGAAATTTCAAATACGAGGTTTTCACTCTAGGGCGACGTTATGCGTTTTACTATCTTAAAACGTCATTCACACAATTTATTATGTAAGTAATAATGGGCCATTTACACGAGGGCAATCCAGTAAGACAATCCACTAATGAGCCATTTACACGAAGCCATTCCACTGTCCTCAAGTTTTTTTTTGTATGCAGTCTTAGTGGATTGTCTTAGTGGAATGGCCTCGTGTAAATGGCCCGTAAGACTGCATACAAAAAAAACTTGAGGACAGTGGAATGGATTGTCCTCAAGTTTTTTTGTATGCAGTTTTAGTGGATTGTCTTACTGGATTGCATTTAAAATCAAAGTTTTTTTTATATTTGTTAAATGAATTAACTCAAAAACTACAGGACCGTTTTTAAAAAATTTTTATCGATGGAAATCTGGAAGATCCCTGAGTAACATACGGTATATAGTATATAAGTTACTCTATGATACGGTACTTATATTTTATTACCCCGGGAACGGGAACTACGCGGGTGAAACTGCGCAGAACCGTTAGTTTATTATAAAACTAGCAGCGCCCCGCGGTTTCACCCGCGTAGTTCCCGTTCCCGTGGGAATATCGGAATAAAAAGTATCCTATGTCCGTCTCCTGGTTCTAAGCTACCTCCCCACCAACTTTCAGCCAAATCGGTTCAGCCATTAACGCGTGATGCCGTGACCAAAGGAAAAAGGGATTCATTTTTATATATATAGATTTAGTAAAGAATACTTTACCTATCGATGAAAATAGAAAAAACTAATCTCTTTGGAAAAAACAAACAAAATACTAGGTCAAACTTCTTTTTTTCATAATTATTTGGCAATGGGTCGGTTTTAGTAAAATTACCATGCCAGTAAAACTATGAAAAAGTTTGAGCAGTTTTATAATTTCTAGGTCCAAAATTATGCATTACAATTTAAAACAAACACATTGTGTAAGTACATGGTGACACAAATAATGTACATATAAGTATATTCTAGTTATGGTACCTACTTATTTTAAAGAAGTTCAAATATATTTACAAACATTTTACAAATTAGTCTATGCCATAGACTAATTTATGGTTTATTCCACCTAAATCACCTATGCTTATTCACCCAGGTGATTTAAATATACATAAACACAAAAATACACAAGCACACTAACTTCTTTAAATCATTTTGTCATTTCCATAGAGATAGGAGATTTTTGTCATTTCACTTCTGACTTCATATTACACACTACACACGAATTTAGTTTTATACTTACTTTAGAAATACCTACATCGATAAATTTCGAGTTTATTATTATATTATACAATAAAAAAACAAAATAATTCATGTATAATGCATTTATTACATCAATCGTTCTTTATTTTTCTTCAAATTATCGGTATTTTGTTGGAGGAAACGACAACACCTGAAAACAGTGAAACAGACATTGTATTTCGTGTTATAAACGGTAAAAGAGCAAATCTTGGGGAAGTTCCGTATCAGGTAACTATTATATTACTATATCGAAATAATTAAACACTACGCGGGAACGGGAACTAAGCGGGTGAAACTACCCAGAACAGCTAGTGTTATATGTACCTGGTTTTACCCGCGTAGTTACCGTTCCCGTCTAAATACGGGAATAAAATATATGTCACTCCCTGATGATGTACCTAGCTTTAAATTGATGATATAATTTTTAAAATCGGTCCAGTAGTTTTTGAGTTTATTCGTTACAAATATATAAATCCTTCCTCTTTATAATATTAGTGTAGACTATAGGCCCGTGCAGCTGTCGTGCCAGGATAACAGTGCTACCTATCGGGTCCAGTTGTGAATCTACACCATCCAGGGATTTACTCAAACACACAAAAGGTGGTGTGGGTTTTAGTTTCTTGCGCTTTATAATATACTCTTAATATAGCCATTATTATAAAAAAACCTTTATTTTTCAGATTGCCTTTAGAGCTCCTTCGGGAAGAGGAAACTACCGAACGTTTTGTGGGGGTACTATAATTGGACGGAGAAAAATTATTAGTGCTGCACACTGTTTTGAAGACGATTCGGGTAGCAATTGCTGTAGAAGTGGGTATGACATCGTTTACTTATATATATATATATATATATATATATATATATATCTCGTATAATACATATATTTTTAAAACAGTTCCGGTGCTATCGGAGCCCATTCAATACAAACAAACAATCAAATCTTTCATTCATCCAGCTTATTCCCGTTCCCCTAGGAATTTCCAAAAATCCCTTCATAGCGGTTGCCTACGACGTATACGACATCTACGAGTATGAAATATGGAGTAGATACTTAGTTGAAATATGGTATATATGTATTTCAAGTTTCAAGGTGTAATCTTTTCGGAATAGTACGTATTTATCTTTATAAGCAGTTTTTATATTTTTCCGTGGGAATGAAATATTTTTCTGGAAAGAAAAGTACCCTAGATGTTGACCCGGGTACTCAGTTATCTTTATCCAAATTGCATCATAATCCGTCCAGTAGTTTTTGCGTGATGCGTGCACAGACAGACAGACAACAATTTCAAAAACCTCGAGAAGTACAGCCAAAATTGGCAAAAAATATTTTCTATACAGACACAGCCCCGTTACAGTTTTATTATGTATAGATTAGGATTAGGATTTAATAAAATAAAACGAATAATTTGTATTGCTGATAAGCATTCAGTTCTGTCTTTTATTATGAATTACCAAATGTACTCAGGTATAAGTAAAATTTTTGTTGAGAGACTGAGAAATCTGTTAATCTCATTAACAGATTTGTCAACCAAGACCAAAAGCATTGATAGCCTTACGGTTAAGGAACCCGTTTCTCATGATGATAGTCAGTGAGGCACGGGTTCAAATCCTAGCATGTACCAATGAGTTTTTCAAAAATTTTTGTACATATTCATTTATAGCTCGACAGTGAAGGAAAACATCGCGAGGAAACCCGCAGGTCCCAGAAATAATTCTGAGGCATGTGTAACAGACCCGGTCCGGCGATGGGATCACCACCTATCACGTTTAGGGGTCGAATATACTCGTGAAAAGTGAGTATTTCCAGAAATGGAATACCTCTGCCTACCCTCGGGGATAAAAGGCGTGAGATTATTTAGTTATTAGGTATTTAGAGTCAACCAAAAAAATGCTTTCGCCTTCATCCTCGCTGAGAGGACCAGCAGAGATATTCCATTTCTGTATATAGGCCATGTTTCACCAGTATATTTTTATTTTTTTGGATTCCCAAACGTGACAGAGGTGAACCCATGGCCGGACCGGAGTACTGTTACAAATTCTTTAGAATAAATTCTCGGACCTGCGGGTTTCCTCATGATGCTTCCCTTCACCGTTCAGCTAGAAGTGACCTTGTGATTATTATGTGAGTTTCTGAAAAACCCATTGAGTACCTACATCTAATAATTATGTGACATGTTGTACTGATCAGCCCCCTGGCCAAGATGCAAGCGCTAACGAAAGCGAATTATTTTATAGATTGACATGTATGGGATTGACATAAGCACGCGTTAACGTTAGCGCTCGTTGACAAGTGCATATTATTATGTCAACCCCATATATGTCAATCTATAAATTCAGTCGCTTTAGTTAGCGCTTGCCAAAAGACGTTTAAAGAAAAAGTTTCTTTAGCAAAGAGAATGATTTTCTTCCAACCTCTTTGGCGCTTGCATTTTGGCTAGGGGGGCTGGTAACTAATAGCTTATCCATTCTTATCGTGCGGCCGGAATCGTGCGGGAACCCGCTGCTTGACTGGATCGGACTGAGGCATATTTATATGATTCTATTTTATTATATTTGTAAATATTACAATAAAAACTTCTACAATTACAATAAAAACTAAGAATAGCTTGAGTTGATTGACATGACTTTAAATAGAGCTGCTCTTAAGTTTCTTGCTGGTTCTTTTCGGGGTACCTACCTCTGCATTTGTATCCAGCAACTAGTCGGTGGCGATAGGCTGCTGGTTACATTTAGCCTATTTCCATGAAAGAGTTTAGTTAGAGTGTCTTCTTATTATCTAGGTATAAATGTTTCTAAGTGTAATTCCCACAGAAATAAATAAATTTTGATTCAGAACAAACGAATTTCAGGACTTGTATATTATGTTACGAGTTGCCTGCTAAAAGTAACAGTTTTTCCAGGAAAAAAAGTGGAAAACAAGTATCCAAATATTATGCCGTAGCAGGAACATTGTTTAACGCAGGACGATTCACAAGCTCCGACTCCAATCAGGGACAATGGCGGAAAGTAAAAACAGTTTACTATCCTAAAGAATACGATTTTCCCGAACAAGACATTGCCGTTGTGGTGAGTTTTAATTTTCGGTTAAATACTTGTCAATTTTAAAAATAAAAAAAATAAAAAAATTCTGAGGTAAGTATTCCATTACTGGATATACCCACATTTCACGAGATACATTGGACCCCTAAACGTGATAGGTGGTCAGCCCATCGTCGGACCGGGTCTATTTACACATGTCAAGTTTTTTGAAAAACTCATTGGTACATGCCAGGATTCGAACCCGAGCCTCACTGATTTTCGACCGGCTCTTTAACCGTCCGGGCTATCACTGCTCTAAATTATCAATTGTCAATTATATTAGAAAAGAATTAAATAAGAACAATATACACGAGTAGCTACAAAAAAATTGTGTGACCAGTGACAAAGTTAGACTTTCGATGGTAGCGGCCGAAGCGACAGACGCGCCGCGGCCTGCTCTTCAATACTTACCTATGCCCGGATGAAACGATGCTAGCTTTTCATAGTCATAGTCCTATCATTTATTGTAAAATGTGTTTATGCAGATGGTAGTTATACAGATTAGATTTCAATCCAAGATAGCAAGATAGTTTTCAACGTACTATCCTGACTTCCTGTCCTGGCCTAACACCATGCTAGGAGTGTTCTTCACGTAGCTGTACGCAAAGCCAGTACAGTAAATAGGTGCGGAGAGGCGCTCTGGTTTGTAAACTAAAACCCCATTCTATTAAAACTATCCGGGCTTGACGGTTGGGACACTAGCTTACTAGCTTTAAAATAGATCTACACGAAGCTAGTTTTAATAGTTTGCAAACACTACCTTACTATCCTAGCTTGAAAAACTAGCCCCGTGACACTCGGGCATTAGAAACTATGACAATGTATGGCGCTGCTTTCGAGCCTTGCACCAATTGGCTAGGGGTTTTCGTAACTAACAACAAAATAAAATAAATTTAAAGAAAAATATATAAAAATAAAGAAATATCGTAAATCGGAAGACGGCAGTAGCCTATTTTGATGAGTCATGAACAAGACAAACTAAACATCTAATACAAAGAAACCATATAAATATGTATATAATTCATTAATTCAAATACTTCTACATGATTTCATTGTTCCCAAATAAATTCTGGGACCTGCGGGTTTCCTCGCGATGTTTCCCTTTACCGATGAGCTGGTGTAAATATGTACGTTTTTCTTTTTAAACTCGTCACTCAACATAGTATAACAGAATAAGCGCAATTCCCGAAATTAGTTTGTTCAGTATCGACTACTTACCTATTCGATTTCGGCTATTGTTTTCCCAAAAATAAATTAGCGTAGCTGAATTTAGTGCTTTCTTTGGAAATCGTGCTATTATTAATCAATATTTAAGAAAATTGGTTAGTCACAACTAAAGTTCGATTGCATCATATTTTTTTTATATTAATATACTAATTGGGGTGTATGAGGAATTGCGCTTTTTCTGTTACGCGTTGTATATGCCCTGACTAGGATTCAAACCCAAGCCTCATGCATGAGAGGCGGGCTCACTAACCACAAGGCTATCACGACTCTTAATAGAAATATCCGTCTTAGTCCTCACAGCAAACATGTATTTATTAAGTTCTTGTATAATGTACCTACCTAATAACATTAACGTATGTAATATGTAGCATACTCACTTTATGCTAAATAGCGTAAAAAAAAGATTATTTATACGAAAGGAGATCTTTTTACTGTCGGTCGTCAAATAATAGAAAATTTATATACTATTTATATATTATATATATGACGTATATTCGACGGGCCTGTTGGCTCAGTTGGTAGTAACCCTGGCTTCTTCTTCTCGGGACCAACATTTGTGTGCATGAACAAGTATGTTGGCTTCGTGTCTGGTCGTTTAATATTTATTTATGTTTATCAGTTGTTTAGTACCCATAATACAGGCTCTGCCTAGTTTAGGACTAAATAACCGTGTGTGAATTGTGTCCCACAATTTATATTTTCATATAATTTTATTAATGTTTTAGAAGACACATAATCCATTCAAGTTTAATGTCAATGTGAACAAGATACCTTATGCTACCGTCTGGGAAGAATATAAAGGAGAATGCTTAGTGTCGGGATATGGCCGTACATCTTCTAAAGTTAGTAAATAGATTTATACTAATATTATATAGGGAAGATTTGTATTTTTGTATGTTTGTTATTAATAAACTCAAAAACTACTGGACCGATTTTAAAACTTCTTTCACCAATGGAAAGCTAGACTATCCCTGAGTAACATAGGCTATATTTTATTCCGGTATTCCTACGATCACGGGAACTACGCGGGTGAAACCACGCAGAACCGCTAGTAAATTATATAAAAGCTTTAGCCAGGTGCACTGAAAACAATTTAAGAAATTCTTCGACTATATCTGGGTCAGCTCCCTGAATCATATTCCTATTTTACGTTTTCGTAGGATTTGTATAGAATCTACCATTTTATAAAATATTAGTTTTGATATAATATTTGCTAGATGAATAACAAGACATATTATAACGACCCCTTTCCCTAAAAAGTCCCCTTCCGTTTTTTGATTTCCAGAGCGTAGCAAGGAAATCATACGTCATACTAATATTAAAGAGGAAAGATTTGATTTTTTGTATGTTTTTATTGAATAACTACTGCGTCGATTTTTGAAATTCTTTCACCAATAGAAAGCTTACTTTTCTGGGAGGCTATAATTTTCTTACGGGAACGGGACCCAAGCGGGTGAAACGGTAGTACCTACATAACCCGTGTTAAAGTTCCCAAACAACCGCGAACCCCTACCCAAAAAATAAAATCTAGCTGTAATATATTTTTTTTTGACGGAGGCGGAAAGGGCCAAACGAAGTTGCTGCTTTCCGCCTCCGTCGAAAATAAAAAAGTATACACAACACACCTCGGAAAGTAAATAAGAAAGCCTCATCAAATGTTTGTAGACCTCGGCTCCGCCTGTATCGACAATTATAATAACATATGTGATATTGTATGAGACATTTCTTATTTTACTTACTAGATGTGTAATATAGGTACTATTTTTCAGTATTACAGTGACAAAAATAATAGTAGATTATACACCAAGGGAATAAAGCACAGTTTTGAGACATTGAATCGAGAAACGAGAAGAAGCGAATTAACTCAATTGAGAAATTGAGTTAATTCGCTCGGGAATTAAGACTGAGTACTGAGTTTAGTGAGGGATTTAAGCGCCCGAGACAAAAACAGTTTTATTCCCGAGTTATATACTCTACTTTTCTCACCTTATGCGAGACAATAAAATGCAATTGCATGGTAGTAGATTATTGACAATGCCTATGGCATCTAGTTTAATCGACTCTGGAGTCAAAGTACTTTCATCACTCGACATTTTCGATATTCTTTTTGAAATGTTAAAGCTATAAAATGGATACAGCAACTTGTTTCTGCCGGCGGCGTGACCTACTTGATTTAACAAATGAAGATCGTGCGAATCTAGTTGGCCGCGGCTTCGGTTTTCGAAAATCGCGTTGGCCACGACCGTGGCCGCAGGCGGGTGCACCACATTTTGCTTAACGAAATTAGACTTTATCGTCATAGCGATAAGGATTATGAAAAGTGAAAATTACATTATTGACCTAGGGTTATAATGAAATTCCATACAATATTATAACCCGGCTAAAGCCAAGGGAAATAATGTCTTGCTTTCGGTGAGGTTTATATGACATATAATCCGGCTTTGTCGAGCATGTTGTGTGAAAATGTTATTATTATTATTTTGGCATCCTGCCTGACGCACGCCCTTGACGACCATCCAGCCGCCATTCTGTAAATGTTGTCACGACCCATCGAAGTAAGGGTTCTTGTGGGGTACTTTGAGAGATGGCTAGAGCCAATGAATGCATTCAACATTTAGCTGATTTTATCTTTAATAACTAGATGTCGCGCGGTGCGCGAGGCCGCAAGCGGCCACGCGTGTCTCTGTGGGGTCGTATTTTGACAGAAAAATAAAGTCTAATTTTGGGCGCCCATCTTGTTTTAGCCATTTTAAATCGAAAAACAAAAAAAAATTGTTAAATATTTTTTTTCATGGCAACACTGTTTACTGAGACCCACAATCGCTCCATACAAGTCAACTTTCCAAAGTGTTGCCAACTGGCTAAAAAAGCCGATTATTATTATGAAAATTTAAATTTTTCAGTAAAACAAAAATAACGGGGCGGCCATCTTGTTTTTTCAGATTTTCGGGATTTTCTAGTAAACTACAGGATATACCCTATGCGATGACACCAAACACATCCCTGTAGCATATCGGCATCTGGGAGATCAATTCGGGTCTTTTGAGGTCTACCCTAAAAATTCAATCAACCATAACTTTCAGTGTTGCCAGGTGAAATTCAAAAAACCTACAAAAGGTCATAGGGAGGAATAAAATGTTTCACTGACTGTCACTTGTTTTTGCAAAATGGTAAAATTTAGACTTTTGACATTTTGCGTTAAAAGTAAAAAAATACGAAAAATTCCGGGAAAATTCTTCAACACGGCCACACTACGTAGCAAGACCTCCAACCCCGCTATACAGACCAACTCGCTCAGGTGTTGCCATCTTGCCGAAAATCGACAATCAAAATGTGGTAAAATTAATACTTTTCTTTGGGAGCAAATCACCGGTCGGCCATCTTGGTTTTTCAAATTTTCGGGATTTTCTGGTAAACTACAGGATATGCCCTGTGCGATGACACCAAACACATCCCTTTAGCATATTGGCATCTGGGAGATCAATTCGGGTCAAGTGGGGTCTAAAACCACTCCAACTTTGAAACACTACTACGCGGCCACCATTTTGTTTTTTCAACTTTTTTAACTATTTTCGTAAATCATTTAAACATTTCTACAGATTCCAAAAATTTCAGCCGGATCGGCCGGAAAACAAAAGAGATACGATAGGCAAGCCTGGCCGCCATTTTGTTTTTTTGAAAAGTCGGAATTTTCCCGGGGTCACCCCGCCATCTTGAACACTTTTTTCATATATGACTTGACTCCAAAACGACTCCTTCTGGGAGAACAATTATGTCAATCAGTCAGTCAGTGAGTGAGTGAGTGAGTGAGTGGTAGTCCAGCTTTATATATTATAAACTAGATGTCACGCGGTGCGCGAGGCCGCAAGCGGCCACGCGTGTCTCTGTGGGGTCGTATTTTGACAGAAAAATAAACTAATTTTGGGCGCCCATCTTGTTTTAGCCATTTTAAATCGAAAAACAAAAAAAAATTGTTAAATATTTTTTTTCATGGCAACACTGCTTACTGAGACCCACAATCGCTCCATACAACCCAACTTTCCAAAGTGTTGCCAACTTGCCTAAAAATACCGATAATAATTATAACCCAATTTTTTCAGTAAAGAGAGAATACCGGAGCGGCCATCTTGTTTTTCTAGTTTTTCGGATTTTTCTGGTAAACTACAGGATATGCCCTATGCAATGACACCAATCACGTCTCTATAGCATATTGGCATCTGGAAGATCAATTCGGGTCTTTTGAGGTCTACCCTAAAAATTCAATCGGCCATAACTTTGAGTGTTGCCAGGTGAAATTCAAAAAACCTACAAAAGGTCATAGGGTGGAGATAAAATGTACCGTTGATTGTTACTCGTTTTTGCAAAATGGTAAAATTTCAAGTTTTGACTTTTTGTATTAAAAGTAAAAAAATACCATAAATTTTGGGAAAATTGTTAAACATGGCAATACTTCGTAATGAGACCTCGAACCCCGCCATACAAGCCAACTCGCTCAGGTGTCGCCATCTTGCCGAAAATTGACATTCAAAATCTGGTAAAATTCATCTTTTTCTTTGGGAGCCAATCACAGGGCGGCCATCTTAGATTTTCAGTTTTTTGGATTTTTCTAGTAAACTACAGAATATGTCCAATGCAATGACACCAATCACGTCTCTATAGCATATTGGCATCTGGGAGATCAATTAGGGTCAACTGGGGTCTAAAACCACTCCAACTTTGAAACACTATAACGCAGCCGCCATTTTGTTTTTTCAACTTTTTAAATAATATTCGTAAATCATCTAAAAATTTTAAAAGATTCTAAAAATTTGAACCGAATCGGCCGAAAAACAAAAGAGATACGATAGGCAAGCCTGGCCGCCATTTTGTTTTTTTGAAAAGTCAAAATTTTCCCTAGGTCACCCTGCCATCTTGAACACTTTTTCCATACAATACTTTTCTCCAAAACGACTCCTTCTGGGAGAACAATTATGTCAATCAGTCAGTGAGTCAGTGAGTGGTAGTCCAGCTTTATATATTATAACTAGATGTCGCGCGGTGCGCGAGGCCGCAAGCGGCCACGCGTGTCTCTGTGGGGTCGTATTTTGACAGAAAAATAAAGTCTGATTTTGGGCGCCCATCTTGTTTTAGCCATTTTAAGTCGAAAAATAATAAAATTTTGTTAAATATTTTTTTTCATGGCAACACTGTTTACTGAGACCTACAATCGCACCATACAAGCCAACTCTCCAAAGTGTTGCCAACTGGCTAAAAAATGCCGATTAAGATTAAGAAAATTGATTTTTTTCAGTAAAACAAAAATAAAGGGGCGGCCATCTTGTTTTTTCAGATTTTCGGGATTTTCTAGTAAACTACAGGATATACCCTATGCGATGACACCAAACACATTCCTGTAGCATATCGGCATCTGGGAGGTCAATTCGGGTCTTTTGAGGTCTACCCTAAAAATTAAATCAACCATAACTTTCGGTGTTGCCAGGCAAAAATCAAAAAACCTACAAAAGGTCATAGGGAGAGATAAAATGTACCGTTGACTGTTACTCGTTTTTGCAAAATGATAAAATTTCGAGTTTTGACTTTTTGCATTAAAAGTAAAAAAATACGAAAAATTCCGGGAAAATTCTTCAACACGGCCACACTACGTAGCAAGACCTCCAACCCCGCTATACAGACCAACTCGCTCAGGTGTTGCCATCTTGCCGAAAATGGACATTCAAAATGTGGTAAAATTAATTCTTTTCTTTGGGAGCAAATCACCGGTCGGCCATCTTGTTTTTTCAGATTTTCGGGATTTTCTGGTAAACTACAGGATATACCCTATGCGGTGACACCAAACACATCCCTGTAGCATATCGGCATCTGGGAGATCAATTCGGGTCAAGTGGGGTCTAAAACCACTCCAACTTTGAAGCACTATTCCGCGGCCGCCATTTTGTTTTTTCAAATTTTTAAATTATTTTCGTAAATCATACAAGCGATCCTACAGATGCCGAAAATTAGAACCGAATCGGCCGGAAAACAAAAGAAATACGATAAGCAAGTCTGGCCGCCATTTTGTTTTTTTGAAAAGTCGGAATTTTCCCTAGGTCACCCCGCCATCTTGAACACTTTTCTCATATATGACTTGACTCCAAAACGACTCCTTCTGGGAGAACAATTATGTCAATCAGTCAGTGAGTGAGTGAGTCAGTGGTAGTCGAGCTTTATATATTATAGATAAATATATAATGCCTGTCACATTTTCAGCATTCATCGCGTTATCTGCTTGTAGCCGACCTTCAAATAATACCGACTAAAAGATGCAGTAAACTAAATAAAAGAAATATGTTTAAATTTGTGTGCACGTCGGATGAAATCTCTAACGTCGACAGGGTTGGTTTCTGTTTTAAGTAATTATATAACTTCTCTAATTTAACAACTTCCCTGTAACATGAGCCATATATATGCGACTCATTGCATTGTTTTAACTATTGTGTCTACAGTTGGACAGGGAAGTTATTAAACTAACGTATAATTGGTTACCTGAATTTGAACCAGCATCTTGAACTATGGAGTTAAAATTAAAGTGTTTTGTTCTAATGACAACATCCATACTAAGGAACTGAGTATAATTGATGCGGTCAAAAAGGTTCCCATCCAAGGAAGGTTAATTGTATATCATATTCGCGAGGCGTGTGGTTAGATTTATTTACTAATCTATACGCTGTATTTTCAGGGACTGATAAAATATTTTCAAATTTCAGGGAGATTCTGGTGGCCCGTTAGTTTGCAAGAATACAAGGAATAGGAATGAAGCTGAAAATGGAATTTTAGTAGGTGTTGTCTCGGGTAAGAGAATAAAGCGCGGCGCCGGTGCGTTCTACACGCGAGTGGCATCGTACAGGGATTTCATTAGAAGCAATGTTTGTTTTCATATTGTAAAACTGCCATTTCTAGTTATATGTTTGTTATGTTCTATTAACACAGTATTATTATGGTTGTGATTTGTTTTATTTCATTACAAAGTTCACACAAGTTTGTGGAATATCCTCATAAATTGTTAAAGGCACTGAAATGATTTAAAACTTTATCCTCTACCTGATGCAGTCGGGTGACGATAGATTTTTAAAAAAAGGAGATTTTAGGAAAGACAATATTCTGGAGGGAGTGTTAATTTGCGATCAGAGAATCTGTTTGGGAAAGACATCATCATCAACTGTAACTACCCACGCTGAGCTAAAAGCCTTTCCTCACATATGAAAAAATAATCTGCCACGCATTCCCACGGCGGCGCGGATTGGGAGATGATGTTAATCTGTAAAGAACCGCTAGTGGTCACTTAACAGTCAAAATTTTTCAAGTTACCCCAAAGGTATCTGATATGGCTCAACGACTTCTATTACTACGAAAATGATATAATGCCAGTAGACACTCACGCATTCGCTAACAGACCGCGCCCAAATTTTCTTAAACAGTGTGATCTTTATCTTGAGTTCTAAAACAAGACTAATGAATGTACCTATAATATTTATATTACAAATGCGAAAACAAATCTATCCGGCTATCTGTTTAATTCGGCAAGAAAATACATTGAATCTTGATAGAAAATGTGTTCGAACCGACTTCTAAAAAGGAGGAGGTTCTCAATTCATCTCGTATATTTTTTTGTATGTTAATTCATATTTCCGTCAAACTTGAACCGATTTCAAGGCTGGTCCCATATAAGTTTTATGAAAATCTGATGAAGATCTTCAGTTGGAGACGAAACACGTCAACGGACAGCAAATCATACGCTATCAGCGTAATAGGTTTAGTAACAACAATAATTTATGTGGAATATGTACATAATAGTCTTTTTAGTGCTATTCGTTGAAGTCTGTTTGTATTTTTGTTTCAAATTTTGATTATTTCTTCAAAGTATTATTTGGATGTATGTAACTATGGAAGGAGAAAGTCTAAAGTTCCTTGGGTATCGACTCGATATCGTTTATCGATTCGGTTCCGATACGGAAGTCGACTGAGTGTCCGTTACCTTTCATAGTCACACAATTCACAGTCACTCACAGTCATTCAATCTATCTCTTGCATCTTAAGGGAGGACATATCTAGACTAGTTTTCTTCATGGCACGTGGCCAAAGTCGAGGGCAAGATCATGTTAATAATATACTAGAGAAAGCAAAAAGGGAATGTTAGGAGGTTTTTGCTCTTTCGGGTGTTATCTTAATTTTTACCCCATTGGCCTATTGTCACAGTTCATGTCGCAGGTTTGATTCCCGCTCGGAATAAACATCTGTATGTACAAGATTTAACAGTCTGACAGGTAATTTTGATTTGATTTGTCTTTCAGAAACCGGGGGAAAGTCTGTTCATCATATTATCGATTAGGTCGATTTAGAGCCAGAAACACCCCAAACAACTAAAGAGTTCCGTAGCACCGAACAATAGGTAGGATACGGATCCCTAATAAGTTTTTTTTTTTATTATTTGGGGGGTCTTTAGCGCAAGTCCAACTCACACTTGACAGGTTTTTATTATTTGTTATTTACTTGAGACTTTTTGGCTATGTCGAGAGAAACGGTACATGATTAACATTTTTTTAAATATACAGAATAATTTAGCAACTTCTCGGGACAAATACCTTATGTCAAATCTCATTAATTACCTATTATTTTCTAACATTTCCATAGAGATAGGAGTTTTTTGTCATTTTACTTCAGTTTCAAATTAAAAGTTACACCAATAATGCCTCGATAAATTTTAAGTTCCTTTTTTTTACAATTAAAAAACAAAATTATATATATAATGCATTTATTACCTCAATCTTTCTTTATTTTCCTGCAAATTATAGGTGTTTTGTTGGAAGAAACGACAACACTTGAAAACAATGAAACAGATATTGTATTTCGAGTAATAAATGGTGAAAGAGCGGATCTTGGAGAAGTTCCTTATCAGGTACCTAGTATATTATATCCCAACTATTTTTGATCGGGAACGTATATTTTTTAATTCATGAATAACAATGAATCTTCCCGTGTTCAGTATTTTATTTATACTACAAAAGGTTTTGGCAATATTGTTTTTCTGTGTGGTTTGTGGTTGTGAATACTACCAACCCAACTTGAATCACGGTGTCGAGCGACTACGAATTCGATTTGCCGTGGTGCTTACCGTTTTGCGCTCCAGTCAGCTTTTGAATATTTTTTTCTTGTCATTATATATCAAAAGATTATACCTACGAGTATATAAGTTTTATAATAAAACTATTTTTAGGTTTTCTATCCTGATTAAAAATGTACAATAATTTAAAATACAATGTTTAAAAATAGACACATTTTTAGACAAAAATAGGCACGGGTTCACATCCTCGCAAAGAGATTAAAATATAATAGGGCATAGAGGGGACAAAGCAAGGAAAATTTGAAGCCAAAAGTTATTCCAAGTGGATTAAGTCTAGTACAATTGCGACCGACTGACAGCTCGTGTTCATACAATGAGATTAAAATATAATAAGGCATAGAGGGGACAAAGCGAGGAAAATTTGAAGTCAAAAGTTATTCCAAGTGGAATAAGTCTAGTACAATTTCGACCGTATGACAGCTCGCGTTCATACTAACTGACATGACAAGGACAATGACGCTTAGGCTTCAAATTTTTGTATGAAAATATTCCCAATGCCCCCTCTATGCCCTATTATATTTAAATCTCTTTGTGTTCATACTAACTGACATGACGCTTGATCTTCAAACCATGCTTCAAAGTTTTGTATGAAAATATTCCCAATGCCCCCTCTAGGTCCTATTATATTTTAATCTCTTTGCATCCTGGCAAGTCCCAATGAGTTTTTCAAAACTTACGTAGGTACATATTCATCACTAGCTCGACGGTTAAGGATAACATCGTGAGGAAACCCGCAGTCCCAAAACAAATTCTGAGGCATGCGAAAGAGAGCCGATCCGGAGATGGGTTTACCACCAATCACGTTTAGAGGTCGAATTTTCTCGTGAAAAGTGGGTATATTCCGAAATGGAATACCTCTGATCTAACCCCTCGGTGATAAAAGGCATGAGACTATTATTTTTTCAACACACTTGCTCAAAACGACGTTTTTATTCCACCTATTTTTGGCTCATAATCCTAGATATTAAACACGCGTGCTTTTTCAGTATATTATTGAACGAGTGCCTTTAGTTTATTAACCCGACCAATTTACATTTGTACCCTAGTACCAAGTCGTAAGTAAGAAGAAGAAGAAGCTATATAATTTAGTCGGGTTATAACTTTTTATTTTAGCAACAAACAGTATTTATGCGAAAAATAACAGTAAATGGTAAATCCAGCTTTATTATTAAAAAATGACTTAAATTCATTTAAAATTTTCTGTTATTTCTGTTTTAAACATTACATTTAAATTTAATTATATTTTTAATCTTGGCTGTTGGCCGATCTAGTTCGCACCTTAGCCTTGCGCGCGCATCGGTATCGCGGCAAGAAAAAAAAAACAACGCGCCATTTTTCGTAAATAATTGTCGGCTGTGACGAAGTTTGGATTAAATTGTGAAGTTTAATATTAACGAAAATGTCTACTTCAAGTGAAGAAAATGAAGAAAACCTATTATTAACTCCGCCGGACATACGTAACGAGGCGAAAAACGCGTGTGATAGTCTTTTGCCGAATGTAAGTATGAACAATTTTTAAAATTGAAAACCGGCAAGAACGCTTATTCTTTCTCAGAAAAACGTCGTTTTAAGCAAGTGGGTTGAAAAACGTCGTATGAAACACGTGTGCCTGTGACCATAATATACGCGGCTTTCTTATGGCGCACTCGCTTTCGCTCGTGCGCACACAATATTGCCTTGTATATAATGGTCAACTTAGCACATTTGTATCATAATGTCTATTATAACACATTTGCTCGTAAAAGGTGTCTTATTTCACCAATTTCAATATCGTATTGTATCTCATTACGCCCAAGTGCGGTAAGCGTAATGTAAAACGCACGGTTTATCAAGATGCTCTGTCTTAAAACGAACGGTACTTTTTAAAATCTCAGCAAAGAGTTTTTATGTCAAAAAAGTTGTCAACATTTTATGATTAAAATTAACTTTGGGAGAAAAAATATAAAAAAGAAATATTTATGTATATAATTATTTAATTTAATTAATTTTGACAGTAAAATAGTCGGAGTTTTATTTTATTTCCTCGCAAATGTGTTATAAAACGTCGTATGACATACGTGCGCTTTGATAATTACAGCCTCTGCTTACTTGTAGCCCTCGCCTACGGCTCGGGCTAGCAATATCGCCTCGGCTGTAATTTTCAACCTACCGCACTTATATCATAATGTACTATTATTATAATGTTTGAAATCAGTACCGAAAACACGGAGTGTGAGTGACCAACTTACTCCGACAGCATGCGACGGGATCCGTGACTGTGAGTGTAGAGACATTCGCGCAATTTTTCACAGATCGGTCTCTAATCAGTTGAATGCATGACACAAAACTGCAAGTGTAGAATCAGTAGCAATCAGCAAATATGAGGGCAAATGGTTTGAAGTTGTAATATAGTTATTATAATGCATTTTTTTGTTTTCCAGGTCGGATTTAGAGCTCCTATCGGAAGCTCAGTATACGTAACGTTTTGTGGTGGTACTATAATTAAACCGAAAAAAATTCTTAGTGCCGCTCATTGTTTCGAAACCACTTTTCCACGTAGCCAATGCTGTAATTCTGGGTATGACAACACTTACCTATACTAAAATTACACGGATTCGTGTTATTGGTACGCGTTCAGTTCCATCTTTTTAACCGACTTCAAAAAGGAGGAGGTTATCAATTCGTCTGTTTTTTTATGTTTGTTACCTCAGAAATTTTGACTGGGTGAACCGATTTGGATGATTCTTAATTTTATTCTATTTATTTGAAAGCTGGTGCTTCCAGATTTGTACCATTTAAATGTTGTCTAGTTCTGACAACGGCATCCATGATAAAACTATATACCTAAGTTTAAGAAAAAACCGACTTCAAAAAGGAGGATTATACTCTTTAGAGTTGTACTTTCTTTTTTTATGAACACGGAGAGGAATTTAAAAAGGATACCTTACGACATCGCCCAATCCGCCGTAGGCTCGCGTGGAAGATTATAGCCCATAATTATTCCTCATATGTGAGGAAAGAGTTTTAGCTCAGCAGTGGACTGTTACCGGTTGATGATGCTAAAACTACATAAAAATATATACGTATGTGTATAACCTCGGTATCAAAAAAGTAGTTACAAATAAAATACAAATTTTATGGTAAGTCCAAAAAAGTCTCCTTTCAAAAATTCAAAATACTGGAGGATTTCTATGACTCCGCAGAGTTCCACTAAAACCTCAACTAAAACACTAATAAAAAGCTCTTCTTGTAAGTCCGAATATGTACATCGTTAGGTACACCATAAATCATTTTGTTTATTTCATTGCCCTGAATACCATCTAGACATATTTACTACAGCCATTTTTCTGTCTCTCGTGTTACTAGAATGTTATCGAAACAATGTACCTAATCGTGAAAAGATTTGAATACTTAATTCGTCGAGCACCGCGTGGTTCCAATGGGCACCGTAACAATTAAAAATCAATTGTGTTTTATTTTATTGGCTTACAAGAAGATGGGTTTCTTAAAATCTTCCCACGTCTGAAATACGTTTTCCGAAAAGTGTTTGATTTTTAATAGTTTTCTAAAAACACCTTCCGTCACAGATTCATCCTAAAAAGAATCCACTTTCTTTCTTTATTCAAAACCATCCCCCCTTTTACGATATAATCATCACATGTCTCGCGTTCCGTTATTGCTCATACATCCAACATTATTCTATTCTATTTGTATATTATACTTAGCTTACACTATTTACTTCGTGATTCAGAGGAATTTCAGGACTTATGTTACAAGTTGTAGATAGCCTGCTGAAAGTAACAATTCTTTCCAGGAAAGTAACTGGAAAAAAAGTTTCCAAATATTATGCCGTAGCAGGATCATTGTATAACGCAGGAATATTCACGTCGGTTGATTCGGAATGGATGGGACAGTGGCGGCAAGTAAAAACAGTTTTCTATCATACAAAATACGACTTCCCCCTGTTCGACATTGCCATTGTGGTAAGTTTTCTGACATTTTTAGACGATAATTAATTAATAATAATACACACGAGTAGTTAACAAATAAAGTAAAATGGTGTGGCCAGCCTAATCAGTACAGGTGCCACTTTAGAAAAAACCGGCCAAGTGCGAGTCGGACTCGCGCACGAAGGGTTCCGTACCATTATCTATAAAAAAGACGTGTGGCACTCGTGGACTGCCGCGGTAAAGCTATTGCATAGCATTTTGTATCAACAAGACTGCCGAAAAGAAACGACGTTAAATGGTTTGCAGAGTATTCGTATTTTTGTAACCAGAAAAATATAATCTGTAAGCAGAAATAGCTAATTGGTCAGCAACTCATGGCCAGCAAACTTTTATCATTATAATTATTATTACCATTACAAGTAGTGGTGGTGGTGGTGGTGGTGGTGGTGGTGGTGGTGGTAGTGGTGGTAGTGGTAGTGGGGGTGGTGGTGGTTGTAGTGAGGGTGGGTGTGGGAGTGTGAGGGTGTGTGAGTGGGAGTGGGGGTGGGTGTAGGGTGGGAGTGGGCGTGGGAGTGGGAGTGGGGGTGGAAGTGGGGTTGGGGGTGGGGTGGAAGTGGGAGTGGGAGTCAGAGTGGGAGTGGGACTAAGACCGGGACTCGGACTCGGACTCGGACTCGGACTCGGACTCGGACTCGGACTCGGACTCGGACTCGGACTCGGACTCGGACCTCCGTGCCCGTCGGAGTTGGGAGCGTGAGGTTTTTTTCGTTACGGAATTTCTGGATTCGGTCCCCGCGCTCAAGGCCCTCGATAGAAGCTATGCAATAGCTTAAAAACGGCAAAAAAAAATGACGTCTGTTGAATGTAAGCCCCCCTTAAATATTTATTTTATTCATTTTTTAGTATTTGTTGTTATAGTGGCAAAAGAAATACATCATACATGAAAACAACTGTCTAACTATCACGGTTCATGAGATGCAAAGATGACAGACGGACAGACGGACGTACGGACAGCGGAGTCTTTCCTAAGACTTATTGACTTCCTATGACTTATTCCTATAAGGTCCTGTTTTACCCTTTATTTACGGAACCCTAAAAAACGTAGGTAAACAATACTTTGGACAGCGTTATGTTTTGTGTGTTTGGTGGTTTAAAACATTAATATTTGTAGAAATAATTATATCCTACTGGCAGCGCCCCGCGTTTTCACCAGCGTAGTTCCCGTTCCCGCATGAATACGGGTATAAAATATAGCCTATGTGTTATTCTGATGTATAAGCTATGTAAGTAACTGTCAAGTTTCATCAAAATCCGTTCAGTAGTTTTTGCGTGAAAGAGGAACAAACATCCATACATCCATAAATCCATCCATACAAACTTTCGCATTTATAATATTAGTAGGATTTTTCTCATGACATAAAGACACTATAATGTAATATTCTTTAACTAAAACATAAATAGGTACGTGCAGTAGGTACTTACACCCATTTTATTGAATAGAACTGAACACTTTTTTTTAAACGAAACTAGTTTTTTGGCCTGGTGTATAGCTTTTTACATATTTTATTACATATCGAATTTTGGCCTGTACCTATGAGTTCTTCAAAACTTACGTACATATTTATCACTAGCTCGACGGTGAATGAAAACATCGTGAGGAAATTCGCAGGTCCATGAATCAATTCTGAGGCATCTGTAACAGACCCGGTCCGGCGATGGGCTCACCACCGATCACGTTTAGAGGTCCGAAGAATATACTAGTGAAACGTGGGTATTTCCAATAATGAAGTACCTCTGCTTACCCCCTCGGCGATTAAAGACTTTTATTTTTTCTTAGAAGATACAGCAACCTTTCAAGTTTAATCAAATTGTGAACCAGATACCTGTTGCTACCGTCTGGGAAGAATATAAAGGAGAATGCTTAGTTTCGGGATATGGTCGTACTTCGCCTACAGTGAGTATAGTATGTAGTTATGTAGGTAAAATTATAGTATATTACATGCCTAAGGAAGTAAAATAACAAATGTCTCAGATCTTATTTTACTTCCCTAGACATACAAACAAGAAGTTTTCAACGTGGCCAAAAAAAATTCTGTGGCTTCATCACTATCATCACTACATAGTATAAAACAAAGTCGCTTTCTCTATCCCTATATCCCTATGTCCCTACGTCCCCTTGTATGCTTAAATCTTTAAAACTACGCAACGGATTTTGATGCGGTTTTTTTTAATAGATAGAGTGATTCAAGAGGAAGGTTTTAGTGTTAGCATTGCACCCGTGCGAAGCCGGGGCGGGTCGCTAGTGACTTATAATTTCCCTTTAGTTTTATGCCATTTATATCTTCAGGAATCATCGCCTTATCTGCTTCTAGCAGATCTTGAAATAGTACCGACTAAACGATGCAATAAACTATATGGTATGAATACGGCTAAGTTTGTGTGCACGTCGGATGAAATCTCTAACATCGACCAGGTAGGCTCCTGTTTTAAAACCTCTTATAAGATTTCCTTAATTTTTATATATAATTTTGTTAACTTATGTACCTAATGAGAAAAAATAATAATAATATAATCTCACGCCTTTCATCCCCGAGGGGGTATTCCATTACTGGATATACCCACATTCCACGAGATACATTGGACCCCTAAACGTGATAGGTGGTGAGCCCATCGCCGGACCGGGTCTATTTACACATGTCTCAGAATTAATTCTGAATTAATCAGAATTAATTCTGAGACCTGCGGGTTTCCTCACGATGTTTTCCTTCACCGTCGAGCTCGTGATAAATATGTACGTAAGCTTTTGAAAAACTCATTGGTACATGCCAGGATTCGAACCCGAGTCTCACTGATTTTCGGCCGGCTCTTTAACCGTAAGGCTATCACTGCTCATCAAACTTAAATTGGTCCAAAAAAATCAGGTAATAATAAAAGGCTCAGGCACATTGTTTTCATAAATGACATGTTCCCAAAATCACCACTTTCCAAAAATGAAAGCGGTAGTCTAAAGAGCAATACTTACTGGACTTCTAAATAGGCTGTATAAACCGCAGCAAAGACGTTTAAATAAAAAGGTTCTCCTAAAGATAATGAAGGTTCTCATAAAGGGGCGTAGAGGGGGCATTGGAAATATTATCATACAAAAACTTTGAATCTCAAGCGTCATCGAGCTGTCATTCGGTCGAATCATACTAGACTAAAAAAACCTCACGCCTTTAATCCCCGATGGGTAGGCAGGGGTATTTTTATTTTATTCCCTTTCTGGAGATACCCACTTCTCACCAGAATATTCGACCCCTAAACGTGATACGTGGTGAGCCTATCGCTGGACCGGGTGTGTTACACATGCTTCACAATTAATTCTGAGACCTGCGGGTTTCCTCACGAAGTTTTCCTTCACCGTCGAGCTAGAGATGAATATGTACTGAACTTTAGAAAAACTCATTGGTACATGCCAGGATTTGAACCCGAGCCTCACTGATTTTCATCATGAGAAGCGGACTCTTAAATCATATACTAGATCATAATAATAATAACTAATTATCATACTAGACTTTTGCTCAATATGAATAAATTTTTGGCTTCATATTTTCCTCGCTTTGTCCCCTCTATGCCTTATTATATTTTAATCTCTTTGTGTACTCTATATGTTCATATGTTATTTTCAAATTTTAGGGAGACTCTGGGGGACCGTTAGTTTGCAAGAATACAAAGAATAAGAATGAAGCTGATAATGGAATATTAGTCGGTATTGTTGTTGGTAAGAGAATAGAACCCGGCGGCGGGGGAATCTTCACGCGAGTTGCATCGTTCAGAGAATTCATAGCAAGCAACGTTTGTATTCATACTGTAAAACTGTCATTTCTAGTATTATGTTTACTGTGTTCAATTAACATAGAATCATTATTGTTACTTTAATTCAAAAGTACCTACAATACCATGAAATATAACGTAGGTATAGTAAAAGCATAGCAGCGCAGTCGGGTGACGGGTAAAGACGTAGACTATGTCAATAAACGGGCCCTCAACTATCTCTATTCAAAAAAACGCGTCCATTGATCTGTTGCTACGTGCTAAGGAGATTGAGATTATAAAAAAGGAAGGTTTCGGAAAGAGATATTTTAAAATGTGAGATTATGGGAAAGAGATATTCTAAAGAAAGTGAAAATTTGCGACTAGATAATTGAATTGAAAAAGAGACATTAATATATTGAGTTTTATATTAATAGATATATTATGAATGCAAAAATAACTCTGTCTGACTATGGTGTCTATCTTGAAGAAGGCATAGGATTTTTTTTTATCCCGAAACGCGAACGAACTTGCCGTACAAGCTAGTTAGTTTTGTAGAACTAATATTTGTGGAAGATCATATTTAAGTTAAGATATAACTTTGGTGTGTTCTAAAATAAATGTTGAACTAAAGAGTTTGTCTTATTTTGTAAATAATATGGAATAAGTTTTTTTATTAAAATAAATCTAAATTTTTCACCCATTTTGAACGGAGGATTAAAATTGTTCATGCATTTGATTGGAACCATCGCAAAATGTCAGATTCGCAAAATGACGGATTCGCAAAATGTCGGAATTCTGACATTCTGCTTATCTGACCATTTGCGTTTCGCAGAAAGTCAGATTCGCAAAATGTCGGATTCGCAAAATGACGGATTCGCAAAATGACGGAATTTTAAAGATACTTCCCACGACACTAGGATAGACGAATTTGAAATTTTGTCGATGAAATTATGATAATTCAGTAGATATTTTGAAGAGTTCAACAAAAAAGTCAGTTAATCTATATATATAAAAAAATATGATAAACAGACTGACCAATTGGTGATATATCAACGTACATGTCCACCCGTGCCAACCCGTGCAAACATTCCTTTATTTTTTAGAGAAACAAAAGTGTATTCAAAGATTTTCTAAAATTCGCTTGTATCACCCAGGACTCGAACCAGCTAAGATCTGAAACAGTAACATGCTGTACTTTTATGGTATCGATCGCTAGGGCATCCAACAAAATGGAGCTCATTTCGAGAAACTAATTACCGTATCTAATGAAGATGTTAGTTTACCCTTTTTTCTTCAATTAGAATAAGTTAGGATTAATATGGTATAATACTAAAAATATAAGTGTCATTAAGTGTTATAAGGTTCATTTAATTTACCAAGTTTGTTAGAGAGATTTCATCTTTATGAAAGACCCCTAGCGATCGATATCATAAAAGTATAGGATGTTACTGTTTCAGATTTTAGCTGGTTCGAGTCCCGGGTGATACAAGCGAATTTTAGAAAATCTTTGAATACACTTTTGTTTCTCTAAAAAATAAAGAATGTTTGCATGGGTTGGCACGGGTGGACATGTACGTTGATATATCACCAATTAGTCAGTCTGTTTATCATATTTTTTTTATATATAGATTAACTGACTTTTTTGTTGAACTCTTCAAAATATCTACTGAATTATCATAATTTCATCGACAAAACTTCAAATTCGTCTATCCTAGTGTCGTGGGACGTATCTTTAAAATTCCGTCATTTTGCGAATCCGTCATTTTGCGAATCCGTCATTTTGAGAATCCGTCATTTTGCGAATCCGACATTTTGCGAATCCGTCATTTTGCGAATCCGACATTTTGCTAATCCGTCATTTTGCGAATCTGACATTTTGCGATGGTTCCATTTGATTATAAACCGACCGGATGTTTTGATGGACATTGATCACGTTTTGATTGATGAATTTTCAAAATTAATACTGTAAATCTTAAAATATTTTTAATAAAATAATTTGTTTTATTCAATTTTAAATTATATTTTGATGGTATTTTGGGTAAGACGTTCTATAATTTTTGGAGATAGTGAGATCCTGTAAGTACCTACCTCATCGTTATCTGTAAAATAAATAAATATATAGTGTGCTTTCAATATAGAGCTTCGTTATTTGCAATGAACGAGCCTTGTCTATAAAGACAGTTGACTATATAAATGTTAGTCAACTATATCATATATAGATATAGAAAGTTTTAGAAAAAAAATGGAAATTCATGGGAATAAAAAAAAACTATATCTTCATGGATAATGATGGTGACTTAAAATACAATAAAACATATCAAACTTAAAATTTAATAATCAATGAATGAAGATACATATGAAGCTAGCAAAATACATGAACTTGTGCGCGGCCAATTCGGAACTACTGTCAGTGATCCATTTGTGGAATTGGCCGACGCGGCTGTGCAACGTCGGGAGGCGGTAGTTGATTTGCGCCGTGACCCCGACCAGGATGCCATTGGTGCCCTCTCTTGGGTCGCCGGTGTTGAAGCAAATCAGACCACCACCCTCAGTTTCCTTGAAAAAAAAAACACGGTCTCGCGTTATCCCCGAAGATCGGCAGAGGTATTCCATTGCTGAAAATACAATTTCTCATTCCCTTCAACGAGACCGGTGACAAGCCCCTAGAATTAGTTATAGGCTAATAGTCGTATCAGTTGCAACTGAATCCAGGCCAATGAATCAACTCAATGGATTTTATATATTTACCAACAGGTCGACGGTGAAGAAAAACATTGTGAGGAAACACGAAGGTCCCAAAATTGATTCATGTTTAGTAACACCCCAGTCCGGCGCGGCGCGTAGGCATACCACATGGCACGTTTAGGGGTCAAAAAAATACATACGGGTGAAAAGTTGGTGTTTCCAGGAATGAAATATCTCTGCCTACCCCCGCAAGGATTTTTAATACACTGGATGAAGTAATACCTCCAGCCAGGGACACACATATTTAAAGATCTCGGGAACTCTAAAGCGTATTATACTGTATTCTACAGGAGAGCCGTACCGGAGGGTTACTACACATTAATTCTGGGGCCGGGCTGGGGGAGTATATGTTGCACTCAGAGAATAACAAATTCACAATACAGATATAAGTAGGTACCTACTTAAATAAAACCACTTTTCATAATTTTATCAAAGGTGGGCTAAAACTACTAAACCCCGTTTCCTAAACTAGATATTCCTGTATTTTAGGAGATAGTGTTCCACCGAACACAACAATCGGATGAATCTTTTGTATCTTCTTTATTTGTGCTATATTTCTTAATTTTATTTCATTATATAATTCAATATAAGTCCCTCCTTACGATGGATAGATACCATCAGATCTCACCCAAGTTATACTATGATTGAAGTGAAAACCAAGATTGAAGTGACATTGAAATTATGGAAAGTTACTATGTGCAGGTTTTTGTGCAACAGAGTGTACAAAGTAACTTACGTGCGACGACAACACATTTACTTTATCGTAGTCTGTGCAATAGTAGAGTTTGCAGCTCCTCTGTATCATTAACTCGCATTCATCTCTTCTAATAATTTGCATACGTTCCGTACACAACGACTTGCGAGCAGCCCAACTCTGTAAAAAAGTATCTTTCATATGTAAACAGATAGGGTAAATCAAACTACCTCGGCCATAAGTCTGATTCAATTAAAACCGTTTAAAGTTGTAAAGGTCACAACGAAATATGCACACATACGGACAGGTAAACGGTTTGGTAAAGGTTGAAGCAATCGCATACAAAAATGATGACATGGTAAGTACATTTTTGTCTTTTGACAGATGCTAAAAATAAACATACATTATTAGAGCTCGTCAAACCACAAAATCGCGACACAATTCAATTGTCTATTATTATTTATCGTGCACGGTACTAAAGCTTGACTGGACTGCTGCAGTCAACTGCCCAATTTGCAATGAAAATATTTCGATTCAGTTAAAACTCGCCTTGGTCGCCTTCACGCATGTAGTGGAACAAACTCCATCGAAATCTTGATTCAGCGACGCATAAGGTATTTTTTGAACATTGGAGTTGAATACCCAGGGTTCGTCTACTTCCTGTAATTTAATTTTTGTAAACCCTCTAGTTAATGCTACACCAACGCCCATAGTCTGGGAGGATAAAAAAAGAGAATCGTCTAATGAAATAATGATCTATTTGGTGAAGAAATAAAATTGTAAGTACCTAGTAATATTCCAAACTAATACATCATTGCCCTGTCAACCATTAAACGAAGCAGATTTTAGGAGAATTTACTAAAAAATATTAAATAAGAAAAAATAAAAATAAATGTCACGCTTTTTTCCCCGAGCGGGTAGGCAGAGGTATTCCATTTCTGGATTTACTTACTTTTCACGAGATGTTCTTTGAACCCCTAAACGTGATAGAGACGTGGTGAGCCCATTGCCGCACTGGGCCTTTTACACATGTCTCAGAATTAATTTCGGGGACCTGGTTTCCTCAAGATGTTTTCCTACACCGTCGAGCTAGTGATAAATATGTACGTAAGTTTTGAAAAACTCATTGGTACATGCCAAGATTCGATCACGAGCGTCACTGATTCTCATCATGTGAAGCAAGCGTGTGCATCTGGATTGAGGGCCCACTTTTTAAATTATTGCGAAACGAAATGATACTTACAGGGCATTTACTTAAAATTTTGTAAAACCTAAAGCAAAGATTCTTAAATTTCTTAAACGTGAATCAAAAGAGTTATGGTCAAATAGCTTGGGCCCTCAATCCTGACGCCTGCATAAAACGGCATAGTCGAATCTCAGAAAGTACTATCCCTGGGATAATAATTTTTATTTGAGTATTTAGTTAGGAATTTGTTAAATACATTAAGAAATTGTCAAGTCTTAAGAATGCGACAATACAGATTTATGGCGGTTTAGCTTGGGCCCTCAATTCATCAATTTTGATATTGTAGAATCAGCAAAAAATATGAGTTTTTCTAAGGAAAGATATTAATACGACTATAATATATTTGAGTTCCATATCTCGGAAAATTTGTTAAAAAGAAATAACGACACAAAAGTTAATTGTTAAAAAGTTATTGAAATTCGTATTTTTTCAAAACGTCTGAACTAAGGGCCCAAGGTTTTTGTCAGTATTGACTAGGCTAAGCCTTCTACACTACCGCACTTTAGGCTAAGTATTTTAACAAATTTTTAACTAAAAGGCTACAAAGCGTCCATTCTTCTACATGCCGTACTTTAGGAGAACATTGATTTTCGATGTTTTATATGAGAAAATTCAGTAGGGTGACCATAATGTTTATCGTAAGTATAAACAAGTATTCGTCGTGATCATGTAAGTAGTATTTTGTAAAGCGCAGATACAATATATATAATTATACAACGCGTAACAGAAAAAGCGCAATTCCTCATACACCCCGGTTAGTAAATTAATATAAAAAAAGATGCAATCGAACTTTAGTTGTCCAATTTTCTTAAATATCGTTCTATAATAGTACGATTTCAATAGATAGCATTAAATTCAGCTATGCTAATTCATTTTTCGGAAAAATTTAACACATATTAAAAATAGATGAAATCGAATATGTAGTCGATACTGAACAAACTAATTTCAGGAATTGCACTTATTCTGTTAAGTAGATATTGTATATAATATACACACACCGGCACAATTAGCGGAACAGAAAAAAAAGGGAGTATTTACGCATTTTTGCGTGTTACTGGCCGGCTAAACAAGCTTTTTTTAAATTTGGGTTTTAATTTAAAAATGGAATACTAAGCGACTGCCCTTTTTTTCATTCTTTTGTTTTAATTTTCATTGATTCATTTTTTCCACCGCTTGTCCGTTTTTAGAAGGTTCGTGAATTCCATTTGAAAAGCTTTGAATTGCAGTTTTTGAGGCTTTTGAGTTTTTTCGCATATTGATAATTTACGAGCATCTAATTATGCCTGATTTAACGCCATCAGAAATCATTAGGGCAGATCAAATGAGGAGAAATGGTCAAACCTACAGATCGATTGCCAGAAGCCTTCGTCGATCGTTATCAACGATTTATCGTAGCATCCAACGATACAGATTGACGAATGCTCTAGTGAGAAGGAGAGGACAAGGCCGGAAAAGGTGTACTTCAAGGAGGGATGACCGTTTTCTCCAACTTCAAGTCCGACGGAACACGAGACTAACGGCGGTGCAGGCTCGAAATTTACTGGAAGAGGTACGAGCAGTAAGGATGAGTGAGCGGACAGTTCGTAGAAGATTCGAAGAAGTGGGTATAGGCTCGTATGTGCCCGCCAAAGCCCCAAAACTTGAGAGACATCATCGCACAAACCGTCTACACTTTGGTCGTGAACATCGTGATTGGGACTTCGACGACTGGGGACAGGTTCTTTTTACTGATGAATGCAGAGTTATGTTAAATCAAATTGATGGAAGGCAGCGAGTATGGAGACGCAAAGGAGAACGGTATATCCAGTCTAATTTTGAAAATACAGTTGCATATGGCGGCGGTTCAATTATGGTCTGGGGAGGAATATGTTTAGGAGCTCGTACGGAGTTAGTAGTGGTCGATGGCGGGAATCTGAATGCTGATCGGTATATCAGGGAGATTTTAGAAGAACATGTTGTGCCATTTGCCCCCTTTATTGGTAACAACTTCATTCTAATGCAGGATAATGCTCGGGCTCACAGTGCTCGCACAGTACAGACATACCTAAACCATGTTGGTATAACGGTGATGGAGTGGCCAGCACGGTCCCCCGATATGAACCCTATAGAACACGTCTGGGACTTGCTAAAGAGGAGTGTAAAGTCAAGAATGCCCCCTCCCAATAATCTCAACGAGTTGCGAAACGCATTACTTGAAGAATGGCAGAGGTTGCCCCAAGAAACCATTGATAACATCATCCGCAGCATGCCCAGACGGATGGAAACCCTCATCAGAGCACGAGGAGGAAACACTCGATATTAAACAGTCATTGAAATTGTTGTTAAACTTTGGAAAATCTTGAATTTTCTGCTGTTTCTCTATAATTAAAAATCGAAGAAAAATGCATTTTGTTTAATTTAATTTTTATTTTTATAAAATTTTAAGTATGGTGTTACAAATGAATGTCAAAACATGTTAATTTAATTGTTGTTTCATTTTAAATAATATATTGTTTAAAAATTACATTCATTGTTCTAAATTCCCTCTTTTTTCTCCTTTTTTTTTCTGTTCCGCTAATTGTGCCGGTGTGTGTATAAAGCTCGATATAATTATATACGATTAGCTGTGCTGTGCCTTCACCTACGTATGCGTGGAAAAATAAAATAAGAAAGTGCCAATAATCAATGAAATTATGTATTGGACGTATTAAAATTATAACCCTGTATATTAACAACTAGCAGTGCCTTGCGGTTTCATCCGCGTAGTTCCCGTTCCCGTGAAAATACGGGAATAAAATATAGCCTTTGTTACTCCCTGGTAATGTATCAAATAAATATTTTAACAAATTGTTAACTAAAAGGCTACAAAGCGTCCATTCTTCTAAATGCCGTACTTTAGGAGAACATTGATTTTCGATGTTTTATATGAGAAAATTCAGTAGGGTGTATATGATTTTGTTACTTTTTTGAGACAAATCAGCATGTAGGTACCCTCTTAGAAGATATTTCATAAGTTGTTGTCGGAAGCGATTACGTTTTGTGTGATCCAAAATTAATAAAAGGTGTTATTTAAATGGTTATCATAGTATTCGTATTTTTGACGCCTGACGTACGCGCGTCCCCGTCATGTTTTTTGTTTAATTTTCATTTTGCTGTGTATTTCGGGTTTTGACTCATATTAGTGATAGTATATTATACCTATGTGGCAAGCACAGATCATTAATCTAGCTCTGTGGTAGCAAGGGTCCGTGACAGTGTGCAGTGAATGGGAAATTCGATAAAATGGCAGGGATAAACATTTTTGGATTGCCTCAAGAAGTCTTAATGAAGTCATGTACATTATACCTACATTATACCTACTACATAATAGTTGTTACTTTTATTTGCAGGTGTGTGACTCTGAATTTAATACTATAAAAGTATTACTGCTAGCCACAGTGGAGCGAATCATGATTCATGTGTGTAGAAGCACCAGCCACTGTCCCAACTTGAAAAACTCCATGCTGAAAATATAACAGTGTGTTTTTATTTTAATTAACCTCTACACATTTACAAATTTATCTCTGAATATTGATAGTGAATATTTAATTTATGTTTCAGGTGATTCAGTTATCCCCTATGTCCAACACAATTGACACTAAGACCAATTCCCTTTAACGACACTACATTGAACTGCATTGTGAAGTAACAGCATTGACATTATGTATTAAGAAGTAATTACTATTAAGCAGGCTAATCAATTAGATAGAAAGGCTATGGTAACTATGGTTTGCACTGGCCAAGCAGCGGGTTTACAGGGGTGCAAGATAACAATACATGACCTATGTTCTCACTTTAATTTTATCAATGTTATCTGGGGGCACGGCAGTGCCCCCGCCAAGTCGAGCAAAAAGCGGCACGGCCGTACCATCCTTTTCTCGAAGCAATTCACGCCGTTTTCGACCTTCTATTTACCATTTCTTTAGTGTGTTTTCTTATATTACTAAAATTTCATTTGTGTCCACCAAGAAATCAATACCTTTATTTTTATTGAGGTCCTTTATGTTTAAAAGAATCCACAAGCATTCCGAGGTTCACTGCAATTAGGTGGAAAACATGGGCACTAGTGGCATGGGCTGCAACTCACTGCATTTCCACTTGTAATCCTTGAAGCCTCCGAGATTCACACAGAAAAATAATAACGTAGGTAGGCACTTACTTTCAAATGAAGTTTGAAAATTGCTTCCAATTTGCAATTTGAAACCAATTGTCGGTATGTTTATTGAGGTTGACAACTTTGTCCAAAGGAATGCCTGCATGGAATCCAAAAGTGGATAGGTACCTAGTTTTTTCTCCAGCGTAAGCCACATATTTATGTATGAACATAATATTTTTGTTGAATATAATTTAAGAAATCTACATACAATGAATAAAGAATTTCATGTTATATTTATTTTTATATTTTGTTACCTATGTCCACCCACTTAGACTTGTAAATTGTTGCCAGTCGAAGAAAAAATAAATATTTGTAAGATTCAATTTAGTTTTTGGACACGTAATCACAATCATTAAGTGTATTTTGTTGACAAACATAATTGAGCATTAAATCCTATACGAATACTTCAAGTAATAAAAAACTTAAGAAAAACAATTACCAGTAAAGTTTCGGTTTTAGTTTTTTCCGTGTGGCAATTTAATCTCTTTGAGTCCTATATAATTATCGATATAGATACCAAAACAACATTTTTTAAAATTTGTGTCTGTCTATCTGTCTGTCTGTCTGTCTGTCTGTCTGGTTGTGCACGCATCACGCAAAAACTACTAGACAGATTTTGATGAAATTTGGTATGGATATAACTGAGTACCCGGGTCAACATCTAGGGTACTTTTTATTCCAGAAAAATATCTCATTCCCACGGGAAATTATAAAAACAGGTGAAAAAAGAAAATACGTACTTTTCCGAAACGATAACACATAGAAACTTGAAATATAGGTGTCTTGTATATCGTAGCCAACCGCTATAAAGAGATTTTTGGAAATTCCCACGGGAACGGGAATAAACCGGATCCGCGCAGGTAACGCCGATGGGCACCCGCAATTTCTAATATGTTATGTAGGCGTCTTACATGTCGTAGGCAACCGCTATGAAGGGATTTTTTGATATTCCCACGGGAACTGGACTATATTGGATTGAGGAATTTTTTGATTTTTTGTATTGAAAAGGCTCCAATACTACCGGTTTTACCGATTTAAAAAAAATGTTTTGCCAGTGGAAAGCGTACTTTTCTGGGAGTAACATGTGCTATAATTTTCCCACGGGAACAGGCCTAAACCACGTTACCGATTTAGAAAGTTCTTTTACCAATGGTGTCGTGAAAACTCTTTTGTGTTTTTGACTTTTAATTTTCTTATCTGTTCGCAAACCGTCGAAAAATTACATCAGTCTCAAATGCACGTTTTTTATTTGATTTATTCCGTAAAATAATGGCGACCGTGACAGGACATTAGTTCCCAGACTTATGCTACAAGAATTGTGGCAGCGTAAAGTTGGCTGGGACGAAGAAATTCCAGAGGACATTTTAACAAGATTTATGAAATGGTATGAACATATTTCTTATATTAAAAATTGTAGAATACCAAGAAGATTATCTAATCAATTATTAAAAGAGAGCAAAGTCAGTTTGCATACATTCTGTGATGCATCAAAAAATAGTTATGCAACATGTGTCTTCTTAAGAGCTGAAAAAGATGATGAAGTTTCTGTTCAACTCCTGGCTGCTAAATCGAGAGTAGCTCCTATCGAGAAGATGTCGATTCCTCGTCTTGAACTGATGTCGACATTGATTGCTACTAGACTGTCAAAAGAAATAGAAAAAGGCTTAGATTTGTGTATCAGGGATAAATATTTTTGGACAGACTCTAGTGTAGCTTTATGTTGGATAAAAAGAGAGCTTCCATGGAACACATTTGTCGGAAACAGAGTAAGAGAAATAAGAGAAAATTCTAATACCGACAACTGGCACCATGTCCCAGGTACACTGAATTGGGCTGATCTTGCATCCAGAGGTTGCGATGCAAAACATCTTTTTGATTGTCGTTGGTTTGAAGGACCGACGTGGTTACGATTAAGTTCAGAAAATTGGCCGAGGTCTGAAGTTATAGTTGATGAGTCAGAAGCTGTCAAAGAGCTTAAAAAGACTGGACTTAGTGTAAATGTATGTGTAGAGAACCGCTTTGTAGAAAAATTTACTTACTTTTCGAGCTACACAAAAATCATTCGCACATTAGCATGGATAATGCGATATTTAAACAACATCATTGTCAGAAATAAGAAAATGTCAGGTGAACTATCTTATGATGAGTTTGAAAACGCAGAAAAGAAAATGGTAATGTTACTACAGACAGAAAACAAAGATTTTATTGAAAAAAGGTGTTCTAACATGAAGATATTTTATGATGAAGATAAACTTATGCGCGTAGAAACTAAATTAACATTTGGAGATTTTTCAGAAAACCTTAAAACACCTCTAATTGTTCCAGCCAATAATTTTATTATGAGACGCATGGTAGAAGAACGTCACAAACAGTTACAACATGCTGGTAGTAACATTATTATTGCTGATATTAGGCAAAGATTTTGGGTGATTGGCATTAGACTTCTGGTGAAGTCAGTTATATCTAAATGCGTAATATGCCGAAGATTTTCAGCAAAACGTGTTGAAACTGCAACAGCGCCACTACCATACGATAGAGTCAACTGTTCAGCTCCATTTGAAATCACTGGTGTGGATTTAGCTGGACCGCTCTACTTGCGTGGCGGTGAAAAATGCTGGGTTGTTTTATATACTTGCGCAGTGTATAGAGCAGTACACTTGGAGCTCACGAAAAGTTTATCAACTACAGATTTTCTTATGACTTTACGGAGGTTTATCGCTCGTCGCGGGAGAGTGAGAGTAATCATGTCCGATAACGGGACGAATTTTGTGGGTGCCAATAAATTATTTTCTGGTATTGATTGGAACGATGTCCACAGATATTCCAATATCGTTCGAATTAAGTGGAAGTTTAATGTACCTTCTGCTCCATGGTGGGGTGGTTATTGGGAACGGTTAATTAAAATTCTAAAGGATCTATTAAGAAGGGTATTAGGTAAATGCTCAGTTACTTACGAAGAATTGCAAACACTTCTTTGTGACTGTGAAGCTACAATGAACGGGCGGCCATTAACCTATGTAGAAGATGACAAGGCATCATCATTGGAGCCACTCACACCGATGTGTTTTCTGCATTTGTTACCTTCGTCAGATGTCACCGATTTAGATCAAGTTGATAGTCGTAATTTAAACTGTCGACTTCGATATTTACAAAAATTACGAGATGATTTTAAACAAAGGTTTCAATATGAATATTTAACTTGTTTACTACAAAAGGGTAAACAAAAAATTGGTGATCTAAAGATCGGTGATGTGGTTCTCATTAAAACGGAAGAGAAAAGATTAAAATGGCCTCTTGGGTTAGTCGTTGATCTCTTTAAAGGAAGGGATGGAGTATGTCGCGCGGCTCAACTTAAGACAGCATCGGGTATAAAAGAGAGACCATTAAAAAAGTTATATAAGTTAGAGGTGTCAATTGTAGATTTTACAACGAAGGATGAGAAGGTTAGTGGGGAACAACAAAAAACTCGATATGGTAGAGTTGTAAAGGTGCCCAGTCGATTAAATATTTTTTGAATTAGATTAAATTTTGTTTCTTCGATTGTTGCCTTATATTCTGTTAATGATGCATGAGTTAGGCACTAGTTAATTATAGTTTTGGTTTAATTGTAATTTAACATTGTAAATGGTGTTCAGAATTGTTTTGCGTGCGGAGGATGTCGTGAAAACTCTTTTGTGTTTTTGACTTTTAATTTTCTTATCTGTTCGCAAACCGTCGAAAAATTACATCAGTCGCAAATGCACGTTTTTTATTTGATTTATTCCGTAAAAAATGGAAAGATACATTACCAGGGAGTAACAAAGGCTATATTTTATTCCCGTATTTTCACGGGAACGGGAACTACGCGGATGAAACCGCAAGGCACTGCTAGTTGTTAATATACAGGGTTATAATTTTAATACGTCCAATACATAATTTCATTGATTATTGGCACTTTCTTATTTTATTTTTCCACGCATACGTAGGTGAAGGCACAGCACAGCTAATCGTATATAATTATATCGAGCTTTATATATTATATACAATATGTACTTAACAGAATAAGTGCAATTCCTGAAATTAGTTTGTTCAGTATCGACTACATATTCGATTTCATCTATTTTTAATATGTGTTAAATTTTTCCGAAAAATGAATTAGCATAGCTGAATTTAATGCTATCTATTGAAATCGTACTATTATAGAACGATATTTAAGAAAATTGGACAACTAAAGTTCGATTGCATCTTTTTTTATATTAATTTACTAACCGGGGTGTATGAGGAATTGCGCTTTTTCTGTTACGCGTTGTATAATTATATATATTGTATCTGCGCTTTACAAAATACTACTTACATGATCACGACGAATACTTGTTTATACTTACGATAAACATTATGGTCACCCTACTGAATTTTCTCATATAAAACATCGAAAATCAATGTTCTCCTAAAGTACGGCATGTAGAAGAATGGACGCTTTGTAGCCTTTTAGTTAAAAATTTGTTAAAATACTTAGCTTAAAGTGCGGTAGTGTAGAAGGCTTAGCCTAGTCAATACTGACAAAAACCTTGGGCCCTCAGTTCAGACGTTTTGAAAACATACGAATTTCAATAACTTTTTAACAATTAACTTTTGTGTCGTTATTTCTTTTTAACAAATTTTCCGAGATATGGAACTCAAATATATTATAGTCGTATTAATATCTTTCCTTAGAAAAACTCATATTTTTTGCTGATTCTACAATATCAAAATTGATGAATTGAGGGCCCAAGCTAAACCGCCATAAATCTGTATTGTCGCATTCTTAAGACTTGACAATTTCTTAATGTATTTAACAAATTCCTAACTAAATACTCAAATAAAAATTATTATCCCAGGGATAGTACTTTCTGAGATTCGACTATGCCGTTTTATGCAGGCGTCAGGATTGAGGGCCCAAGCTATTTGACCATAACTCTTTTGATTCACGTTTAAGAAATTTAAGAATCTTTGCTTTAGGTTTTACAAAATTTTAAGTAAATGCCCTGTAAGTATCATTTCGTTTCGCAATAATTTAAAAAGTGGGCCCTCAATCCAGATGCACACGAAGCAAGCTCTTTAACCGTAAGCCCCCTTTTTACACGTACCTAAAACGGAAATATGGCGTCGAAATATATGGCCGATTGCCCGGTTGCCCGCCGATACGTATGAAAGCGAACGTACATGGCCATACACTTCGCCGCCCGCCGGCTTCGCGGCAACCGGTAGGTACGTGTGAAAAGGGGCTATGGCTATCACTACTCAATACTAAATAAGGTGAGTAAAACTTAATACTCGTGCCTACTATTCCTATACCTACTATACTCATGGCCGTATGACCAGATGTCGAAAACCTTAAACCTAAAAATAAAAGATTAACTTACCAAAATAGCCAAGTTGAAAGCAGGATACCTGTAGAATTCTTGCGAAAATATTTTTTTTATCGACCTCCATTGTGCAGTTTCGTCTTCAGTTGGCTTAGCATAAGTCTCTAGAGTCGCAGCAACAACTTTTACCTTACTTAACGCACGCGAAATGCTGGTAACAGAAAAAATTAAAAAACGGGTAGGTACTTATACAAATTAAAAAAATATTAAAGCAGAAGAAGATAGTGGTCAAGATTCTTGCCAAATAGGCAAACACCAAACTGAGAAAGTGGAAATAATGAAAATATCAATACTCATGAATCAGAACAACCTACTGTTTTCGGTTTGTGAGTAGACAGTGTGCCGATGTGAGCACTCGTTGATCGGTGATAATGCTGCCACCGCAAAAAGCACGATACACTTTATATTTATTATTGTATTCCTTAAATAAGAAAACCTGCAAGACAAAGTAGTAATAACAATTCCTTTTTATTTAATTATATCAATATTCAACTTGTACATACCATACCAGACCTGAAATTTATTCAATTAAAAGTGGGATCTATATTAAGGGTTTTTAATATTCCGATGATCCTGACTATGTCTTGACTGCATCACGAACACACCTATAGACATTTACTTACCAGAAAACCATACCCGCGAAGTAGCAGAATAAAGATACAATAAAAATTTCAATTATCCTTGGCCACCCGTGGACCACTTGTGCTTGACTAGGTTTTGGGGAAAAATTGCCTCGGGTCTAACCAATTAATTTGTAAATAAAATTTATAACACATTTGCTCGTAAAAGGTGTCTTATTTCACAAATTTCAATATCGTATTGTATCTCATTACGCCCAAGTGCGGTAAGTGTAAAGTAAAACGCACGGTATATCAAGATGCTCCGTCTTAAAACGAACGGTACTTTTTAAAATCTCAGCAAAGAGTTTTTATGTCAAAAAAGTTGTCAACATTTTATGATTAAAATTAACTTTGGGAGATAAAATATAATAAAGAAATATTTATGTACATAATTATTTAATTTAATTAATTTTGACAGTAAATTACAACCAATTAATCTGTAACAAAAACACAAAAATATTAATTTACTTTATTAGTAATACTGGCTGTTTGCCTAAAAAAATCATGATGCGCGCCGCGCGCTTTTTCTTAACGCTGTATTGTTTTTATTTGTTTACCATAGTTGGAGTTTTATTTTATTTCCTCGCAAATGTGTTATAAAACGTCGTATCACATACGCGCGCTTTGATAATTACAGCCTCTGCTCACTTGTAGCCCTCGCCTACGGCCCGGGCTAGCAATATCGCCTCGGCTGTAATTTTCAACCTACCGCACTTAACACATAATGTACTAAAATGAATATACTAAGAATAGTTTGAATACTCCTTGTCCCTACCGAGTAACATACAAATAAAAAAATAAACGTACATGGTGCGTAAGAACTCCAAGCTCAACAATTTTTCCAGGGTATGCTTTGAGTTGAACTCTATTGCCACGGTAAAAGGTAAGCTATAACAATTTACGATTTCGTTAGGAATAATAAATAAATGATAAGTAAAGAAAAATACTTATATATTATTTTCGCTCATCTTCCGTAGTTCAATTGGATGTTATCGCTTTTTACACGCTTTATATTAGCTTTACTTCTAAGTATAACACTATAACTAACTGCTCGTATTTAAATCTCTTTCTTTTTTCTTTTTCTCTCAATCTGAGAAGTTCAATTGAACCTTATAATTGTCTTAGATATCGACTTTGCATGTGTATAAAGTTTGGAAGACAATACAATTGATGAGCCGATCTGACGATGGAGCCAGGATAATGAAACTCCTCACCTTGTAAACTCCTCAAGTTTGGGCTCTTTTGATTTGTTTTGACGAGTGTCATACATACAAAGCGTGTTTTTAGTTCCTTAAACTATGATTATAATGAAACAAATTAAGATTTAATAACAGCACTGTTGGTAAAATCTCTGCTGAGCTAAAAGGTCAAGATTAAATTCCCTTTCGGAAGCAATATATTTGTGTATAGAAAGTTTCCCAATATCCTACTAATATTATAAATGCGAAAGTTTGTATGGATGGATGTTTGTTCCTTTTTCACGCAAAAACTACTGAACGGATTTTGATGAAACTTTACAGTTATATAGCTTATACATCGGAATAACACATAGGTTATATTTTATCCCCGTATTCCCATGGGAACGGGAACTACGCGGGTGAAACCGCGGGGCGCTGCTAGTAATACATATTTGTGCAAGTATATGAAAAGAACATACCTTATTTGAGGAAAGTTCTACTGGTATTATACAAGTAAGAAAAAATATGAAGAGAACATAATTTAACCTGAAGTTGACCACTTTTACAAGATTTATATTACAACCTTTATAAAAAATAAGTTACCATAAACTGGTAACGACTACTTAATATGTAAATTGTATGGTGTAAGTACAAAAACACCATTTTATTATATAGTCCCAATTATTTGAGGTGTCTTATTATTTTCTCCGACAGTTTCCAAAGAATATGACAGACAGAAAATGATAGATGCCAAAAGTTCTTTGTGAATGTTTTGTGCAAAGCATTTTATGAAAAATTTGGTTTTATCTATGCTCGAGAACAAAAAGATGAACTAAATGGAAGGACTGAAAAATTACGTGAACACCAAATTTCCTAACCTAGAGTTAACTCTAATCACTAGCTACATTTAATAAAATTAATGAATCGATCCTTACATGAAACTCCAACTGATTTCTTTTTATTGATACAGAACGCTCCCACTTAATTTTAAAATGAATCAATCTTTACTAGCCGTAAATTGATAGACATCTCTGCATCGTTATAAAATTAGTAGGATCGATCAGTTGCCCCATGCAACGTACAACTACCACTACGATGCAATGGATTGCATTGTATTCTGGTTTTGATCCGAGTTTTACGAGTTTCTATAAATTTTATACTACCTATACTAGCGCAATAAGTAATAGTATAATAATAAGTTTTGAACAAATCTACCCAGCTACATATATTTTTTAATTGGTGCCTTAAATTACGTCGCTACTTTCTTTAGGAAAACAATTTTTTTTCATATCTCAACAACGTTTTTTGTATCTGAAAAAAAAAGGGTTACCTACATGATTTCGAAAAACTTTTCGTCGAGTGTTGTTTCGTCGATGACATTTACTAAAATGGCTGTGACAGACAAATAGTTATCGTCATTATTTTAATTTTATTTTATGTGTGATTTTGTCAAATTTAGAACGGAATAATAAATACTTAATATTATTGCCTTAACAATTTGTTGTATCCTGATTAAGCCTAGGTATAACCCCATAAGAAATAACCATGTCTTAAACAAAAGGAAATAAGATCAAGCAAAAAGATTTTCATTTTTAATCATCATAGTGATATTACAACATCCACATCATAAAATAATAGACTTTAAACAAGTCACTCTGCACCAACAATTACAAATCCAATACACAAAGAAGCAAGACAAATCTTCTACTGGTTTTTACAGTGTTACGACTCATAAATCGAAATAATCTGTAACAATTTGGGCAGAAGCCTTTGAATTGGTATAATTTTTTTGTTAACACTTTAATATTGTCATTCTCCAAGATATATTTCTGATTACATTGCATGAACAATATCTGTATTATTTCTGTCGTCTTTAGAGACGTTTTTATCACCCCAGCCCCAAGAATTCGTCCCATCTCCCGTTCTCTCGGCC
Organism: Ethmia dodecea; assembly: GCA_963855545.1. Lineage (NCBI taxonomy): Eukaryota > Metazoa > Arthropoda > Insecta > Lepidoptera > Depressariidae > Ethmia > Ethmia dodecea. The sequence goes on from OY979448.1 coordinate 5,914,890, forward strand.
CTCTTCCTCACAACATCCTCAGGCACCGTCTTCAAGTCGTATGCCCAACCGATCCAAGCGAAGAAATCTATGAACTTAGTGGTCAAATTGAGCTTGTTATTTCCTAGTTCGCCAGCTTTGTAATCCCACGGGAATACATGGTGGTAATTATGGAAGCCTTCCCCGCAACTCACTATGGAAACTGTTACGTTTTGAGCCGGCAATATCTTCTCGTCATAAGGTTTGCTTCCCCACAAATGTGCCGCGCTGTTGATAAGGAACGTAGCGTTGAGGTTGAGGATAAAGCGGAGCATATTGATGTGATACGCGACACTCAATGTCTCACCCCAAAAATACACGGGTATTACGGTGGGAAGTACGAAGCATAGACTGCAGAGGAAAACGTAACCGAATCTGAAATGCAAAAGAGTGCAATTTAACAAAATAGAAACAAAAACCTATTTGTATATTACACGCTTCGGGTAGTTAAATAAGAAATATCTACGATTACAGTCGAAAGAGGCGAAGCTGAGATCTACAAACATGTGATGTGAGGCATTCTTATTTACTTCTTGAGATGTGTATACTTTTTTCTTCTCGACGGAGGTGGAGAGCGGCAACTTCGTTTAGTGCAAGTCGTAAGTTGACGCTTTCCGCCCGGAGAGATGAAAAGATAATACCAGTATTATAAAGTTTATGAGGATGGATGGATGTTTGTTGCTCATTCACGCAAAAGCTAATAACCTGATTTTTTAAGATTAAGAGTACCTTGAAGTTTCCTCATTCCTTAATACAATATAGCAAGTCGGAGTAATGCACTGGGGTTATGGTGCCTATGAAGATATATAATTAGTACCTACGCAACAAATAGCAAACACTACTATACTCTACAATCTACATTGCATGAATCCAGCCTATATTGTCTTTAGCGGGAAAATAATACAAGAGTTAATTCCCGTTAACCGCATATACTAGTAACTCTATTTCATATCAATAAAATATTGTATGCTCTTTTCAAAATCGTTTATTACCTTTTCTGAAACATCAGTACTGGATTGTTGTAAATATCAGACAAATCAATCATTTTGCTTCGCTTCTCTACTTCCGGGTTTTCTTTGACCAATACCCACCCGAAATGGGAGTAGAAAAAGCCTCGAGCCGCATTGTATGGATCTGCATCGGTATCGCAAAACTTGTGATGCAATCTGTGATCTCTTACCCACACAAAAACTGTGCTTTGAAAGGAAAATGAGTGGAATATCATAAGTATAACCTGTAAAGGCAGTTTCGCTTTAAAACTCTTATGGGACCACAGCCTGTGCGCTCCCCCCATCGATCCTATTTGAGCAGCCAAGTACACCAAATAATCTGTAACAAATCAATATTTCAAGCATCCAAAGAAGATAAAGTACAATAATTTAAGAACAATTAAATTATAACAGTCAGTCAAATATTATACAGAGGAAAGATTTATATTTTTGTATGTTTGTTACTAATAAACTCAAAAACTACTTGACCAATTTTAAAAATTATTTCTTCAATGGAAAGCTAGAATATCCCTGAGTAACATAGGCTATATTTTATTCCCGTATTCCTATGGGAACGGGCACTACGCGGGTGAAACCGCACAGAACCGAAAGTCCTAAATAAAAACAACGGCAGCAGTGAGCCTTCTGAGTCAGAGGTTTCATATGCCAACATTTTGTATGCCTGAATGTTTGTCATAAATTATCGTGAAATTGTTTTTTTTTTCCAGGAATGGAATACCTTTGCCAGCCTCTTCGGGGATAAGGCGTACCTTCCTAAGGTTTTATATTTATTATTTATACTTACTGAATACTAGTGTGGGCCATTTTGATTCAGTAAATACGAGATATAACCCATAAATAGCAGCAAAATGCCAGTAGACATACATAAGAACGACATGATATAAGATTTTGTACTCTCTTGGACCTGCTTGTGGAGCTATCAACTTCTCTGGTATTTCTTCTTCATCCAGTTTGTTCTTCACTGCGTTGGGAGCCATAGCTTTTTTTCTGAAATGAAATATGTTTATCTACACTACCTAGCTATGGTCGCGATATCCTAAATTTTGCAGGCAACAGTTAGTTGATTGTATTTTGAATTTAGGACCTAAATTTTATCACGTTTCATATTATAATAATATTTAGTCACTAAAATTACTAACTAAACACATGAGAGCACAAGCTGCAGCCTACTTGTACCTAATCAAATTGAAGCTATGTTATAAACATCGGAGCTAAGTGGGCAAGTTAGTAATAAAAAACTACTTACTACGCACTATCCTACATGCATCGATAATTAAGCAATAATAAGCATTGTTAGAAATACAATGGATACTTATGAACATAAATTGTAGGTAAATTACTCTCTCTATTATTCTTGTGATTTCTGCAGAGTTGCTAAATTTCGATATACCATCTCATAGATTTACCGCCCACATTTAAGAACATTTTCTTCAAAAACAATGCAACAACAAAAAAAATTGTTTGACCGGGTGGTGTGAAAATTTTATGAAAAACTTTAGGTGGTGAACTCTTCAAGGGACATTAGCAAATCACTCGCTATCAGCATAATAGGTTTAGTAACAGTAGGTATGTAATGGATGTTGAATATGCAAATAATAGATACTCACTCTTGTTTTTCTGCTGTAAATATATATGTCACTGGATTATTATGTGAATTGTTAGTTTCTAATATTTAGGCGGTGGGAGAGCGGAAGAAAAACGGGTGACTCTTTCAACCAATTAGCGCGCACTTTGCGTTTCGTCACGCGCAAAATCACAATTTGACGACTGGACACGGTCTTGGTATTTGTCAATTTATAAACCTACAAAAATATAAGCACTAAGTTCCATCTTCAGTTTACAATCTCACTAAATTAACGCTTTTACAATTATTCGATAACTAGGCGGTTCTGTGCGGTTTCACCCGCTTAGTTCCCGTGGCAATACGGGAATAAAAGATAGCCTATGGTACTCAGGGATATTGTAGTTTTCCATTGGTGAAAGAATTTTTAAAATTGGTCCACTAGTTTTTGAGATTATTCGTAACAAAGATACAAACATACAAGAATACAAATCTTTCCTCTTTATAATATTAGTATAGATAAATATACTCGTATTCGTTTTATGCGTGTGTACCAAACAATGTTGTATTGGGTTGTTCAAAAATTCGTTCTACTTTCGTTCTAACTAATTTTGATTCAGGGATTGTTTGTTGGTACCCAAGCAACAGACATAAACGTGGAGCAAAGTTGAAGAACATTAGATTACTTATAATTTCTTAAATTTATAATTAGACTTTTTAATTTGGAATACTTGCCTTGCCTTTGTAGGTACTTAAATAAAATAAAAATAAATAATTTCACGCCTTTCATCCCCGAAGGGGTAGGCAGAGGTATTCCAATACTGGATATACCCACATTTCACGAGATAAATTGGACCCCTAAACGTGATAGGTGGTGAGCCCATGCATCGCCGTACCGGGTCTATTTACACATGTCCCAGAATTAATTCTGAGACCTGCGGGTTTTTTCACGATATTTTCCTTCACCGTCGAGCTAGTGATAAATAATATGTACGTAAGTTTTTTGAAAAACTCATTGGTACTTGCCAGGATTCGAACCCAAGCCTCACTGATTTTCGGCCGGCTCTTTAACCTTTTGTAGGTACTTATTTTACAAATTTCGGAAAGACTTTTGAATTCTAATTTCTAACATAGCTTCTATAAATCCAACTAATACCGTCTTTTATATACATCCTGGCAGTAGCCGGTCAGGTAAAATTGTTTGAAGATAATAAAAAAAACCCTTAAATTTATTGTTATGTAGCACCCGCAGAAACCCGCTGCGTGACGGGTATAATTATACATAATTAATATGACACACACAAATAAATAACAATAAAATCCGTCAAGTGCGAGTTGGGCCTCGTGAAATTTATACTCAATGCATTGATACTGAACACAACCATTTGCTAAAAATCAGCCTATCTATAGAGATATAAGTACCTATCAACCTTTTCCGTTTCTACTATTCTAAATTCTTCCTCTTTGAAGGAAATTGTAAATTCATAATGATTGATATCTTATTTTTGCATTTTTGGTCTAAGTTTTTGCACGTTGCAACCACATTCGAATTGTTTGTAATATGTTCCGTTCACTATTGTCAAATCTGTTGGTCTGCCTACCCCGTTGGGCGTAAAGATATTTTTATGTGAATCGAGTTACATGCTTAACGCATTGGCGGAGGAGGAAATTTTCTTTTCATTGCTAACTATAATATAGTAATATAGAAGCTGTAAGGGGAATGCTAACTATATATATATAGTCTGTAAGGGGATAGCTTCCGAAAACGAAGACAGGTGGTTATGACGGTGATTTTTGACACAATACCATTTAAAAAATAACCAAAAAAACTAGTTTTTTTTTTCAATTCTCATTCGACGTCCTGCAATGAAACGGTATCCTGTATAGGTACTTAATTAAATAAAAGCTATGTTATAAATATCGAAACTGAGTAGGGCGGTACTTAAAATATTAATAAAAGAAATCAAATAGGTTGCTAATACCCATTTTTCATAGGAAGGATAGTCTGGATATAATATTTTATTATATGTATAAATATATGGCAAACCTCTATCTATATCTATATATTATATAAAATGATAAACTGACTGACTGATTGGTGATGTATCAACGCACAGCCTAAACCACTGGGTCTAGAGACTTAAAATTTTGCACATAGATAGCTTATACAGTGTAGATAGGCATCAACTAAGGAAGCATTTTGCGAAATTCAGTCCCTAAGGGGGTGAAATAAACATGGGCGAGCGAAGCCGCGGGTAAAAGCTAGTCTAACATAGGTAGTAGAGATTTAGGTCTCTGGATATAATATTTTACTGTCATTAGTAAAAACTCTTTCTATACACTACAGACAGAAGGACAAAAAGAAAATAAACGAATCAACGCCATCTATTTTTTACGTATTTTATTTAGAAAATTGACAATTACTCCGTACATATAATATGCTTAATAGATGACACAGCTTGCGTATAAACAGAGAAAGCTGTCAACAATAGGGTACCTAATATAATAGTCGAGAAGACTACTTCAATCTGAAATCATTTTTAAACTATTTAGATAGTTTTAAAATGATTGTAAAACGAAACACATTTTGAGAGAAATTGAAATAGTTCAAGGATTTTCTTTTTAGTGAATTAAGCAATTTAATTTCAATACAGTCAATTCCATCATGTTTAATAAACTAGTATCTCTGTATATTTTGATAAATATAACATAATGACAATATATATTTTCTATGCAAAGAAAAACTTAAGTACATACATTTTGTCAGAAATTTGAGAAAAAAAAACATATTTTATCCTTTACACCCTTTACATGTCATTGTGAAGATATTTCTTATGATAATTTTGTATGCACAATATGCGTATCATTTCTGTCTTCTTTGGATAACTCCTTGTCGCCCCAGCCCCAACAATTTGTCCCATCTCCCGTTCTCTTGATCCTCCTACTCACAACATCTTCAGGCACCGTCTTCATGTCGTATGCCCAACCGATCCAAGCGAATAAATCTATAAATTTCTTGGTCAAATTAAGCTTGCTATTTCCCAGTTCAGCCGCTCTATAGTCCCATGGGAACACATGGTGGTAATTATGGAAACATTCTCCACATGTAAAAATACTAACTGGTATATTTTCAACGGGCAATATGTTTTTATCATAAGGCTTGTATCCCCACAAATGAGCGAAGCTTCCTAAGCTGAATCCGATATTGAGATTAAGAATGTATCTTAAAATACAGACGTGCCAAGCGTTACTGAGTGTCTCGCCCCAAAAATACATCGGTATTACGGTAGGAAGAACGAAGCATACAGCGCCAATAAAAGGTATTGCGTATCTGGGAATAAAAAATGTTAGGATTATAACTTTTTGGAAAATATGCATGAAAATTCAAATAAAATATTTCCTTAACTTACGTTTTTTGAAACTTCAATACTGGATTATTGTAAAGATCAGACATTTCGATGGTTTTGCCTCTTTTCCTTACTTCAGGGTGTTTTCTTACTAATAGCCATCCATAATGGGAGTAGAAAAACCCTCGAGTAGCATTATGTGGGTCTGCATCAGTGTCGCTATACTTGTGGTGTAATCTATGGTCCCTTGCCCAAGTGGTAGCCGTGTTTTGGAAGGCTATAGAGTTAAATACCATCAGAATAATTTCTAGTGGCAATTTCGCTTTATAGCTTCGATGGGACCATAGTCTATGTGCTCCCGCTGTAATCCCAAATACACCAGCCACTGCCAGAAGGTAATCTGTATCAAAACATGGTAAATTATAAAGGGACTATTAGCGATAAGAACGACATACAAATAATTTCTTCCTTCGCTCACATCTTAGTTTGGAGCGAGTATTAGAAAATTGTGATATTTATTTATAGATATTACAAGATATATTTTGTCACTTTAAAAATTCATCCCCAGTTTGACAATAATGACTATTTTTCAACTCTTTAGTTTCATAGGTTTCACTTTTCACCTTTTAGATCTATCTTACTCTTTGCAGAAGTATTTCGATCGAAATATTTTCAGTGTCCAAAATTTGCGACTCATTCAGTAGGTAGGTATTGTTGGCTAACATTTCATTTGTCTGATTGATTTTAAAGCTTAGCCAATCTCAATGCCATCCTTCTTACCTGAACATATTTTAAAAATGTACCAAGTAGGTAATCCTTTTTTTATGTGTAAATAAATATTGCATTCTTAATTTTTTTAATATTTGTAACTAGTGATATCTATCTATCATTGACATTAGTTCTGTTAACAGAAAATATTTAAGTAAGTTATTCTAGAATGATATCCGAAATACACTTTTAGTTACGAAGTTATGTATATGTCGCAGTCGGATTGTATAATCCGCCATACTACATTACGGCTAGCCGTTATCAAAAACAGGGCCGTTTTGAAATGCGGCGGTTCAACGATTAGCAGGATTGAATGCAGCTAAATAAAAAACCGCCGGAATGTATTCGCCGCCATACGTTATTCAACACGGCTAGCCATAATGTAATACAGCGAAACATTGGCCACCTCTTCGTGGCGCTGCCGTTTCAGTGATGCCAGAAGGCTACTTTTGTAACCTTTTAGGTGATTTTTTACTCCGTCAGGTTACTTTTAGGTTGTGGGTAACAACCTAAAATTAATTCAAAAGGTTACTTTTATATGATTTTCCGGAAGTTGTACAAGATATTTTTATATAAACTTTAATCGAAAACTGAAAAATAACACCATATATAAACAAATAAGAAATATAAACTTATGTATAAAATGTTTGGAAAACTTTAATTGTAATAAGTATTTTTAGATGGCTGTCCCATTTTAAACATTGTTTTATTTGTGAGTATGGGCACCCTACAATCTAAGTAGTAGTACGATGCGGCTAAACGTGGCCTGCCTTATTGAAGAACGTATCGCAATGACAATCCGGCTAATCGTTGAACCGCCGCATTTCAAACGGCCCTGTTTTTGATAACGGCTAGCCGTAATGTAATACGTCGGATTATACAATCCGACTGCGACAAATATATCTACTTACTGAATATAAGTGTGCTCCATTTAGCTGTTGTAAAACACAGGTACAAGCCGTAAATAGCAGCAAGATGCCCGTAGCCAAACGTAAGAATGTTTCGATAAACAATTTTGTATTCTCTTGGTCCTGCCTGCGGAGCTATCAACTCTTCCGGCATTTCCGTAAATTCTTCCAATTTGTTGGTTACTCCGTTTGGAACCATAGTCTCTGAAATATAATAAATGTGAATTCACTCTGATCTACACAGCTAACATGCAGAACAAACACAAAAGTAGACCTCATTTGAAGAACCTTGGATTACTTATTATTTTTTAAATTAAATATTAGACTTTATTTTAGTACAATAATAATAAAAATATTTTTTTACTAGTTTACCCGGTAATACAATACTTGCTTGCCTTATGTAATTTTTAAACTTCCGTCAGACTTTTTCAACAGCTTAACAGAGCTTCTAGAAATCTAACAAATTATGACATCAGTTAATATACACTGTCTTTTATATACCTACATCTTAACAGTACCTAGTCGGTCAAGAAAAAATTTTCAACATAATATCATATGTATTGTTATCTTGCGCCCGCAGAAACCTGCTGCGTGACTAGTATAATTATACACAATTAATATGAAGCACACAAATAAATAACAATAAAATCCGTCAAGTTCGAGTCGGCGTCGAGAAATTTATGGTCAATGGTCTTTGATACTGAACACAAACATTTGTTGAGAAACCATCTATCGAGAGAGGAAATGCTGTCAACCTTCTAGGTTTCAATTTCAAACAGTTCCTCTTTCATGGAAATTGTAATAGTACATTATGTATGATATAAGTGCGGTAGGTTGAAAATTACAGCCGAGGCGATATTGCTAGCCCGAGCCTTAGGCGAGGTCGTATGTCATACGACATTTTATAACACATTTGGGAGGAAATAAAAAAAACTCCGACTATGCTAAACGAATAAAAACAATACAGGTTAAGAAAAAGCGCGTGGCGCGGCGCGGGGCGCGCATCAGCATTTTTTTTTTAGGCAAAGGCACAAACAGCCAGTATTACTAATAAAGTAAATTAATATTTTTGTGTTTTTGTTACAGATTAATTGGTTGTAATTTACTGTCAAAATTAACTAAATTAAATAATTATGTACATAAATATTTCTTTATTATATTTTAGCTCCCAAAGCTAATTTTAATCATAAAATGTTGACAACTTTTTTGACATAAAAACTCTTTGCTGAGATTTTAAAAATTACCGTTCGTTTTAAGACGGAGCATCTTGATAAACCGTGCGTTTTACATTACACTTACCGCACTTGGGCGTAATGAGATACAATACGATATTGAAATTGGTGAAATAAGACACCTTTTACGAGCAAATGTGTTATAAATTACTTTATAAATCGATACGTACCTAGACACTTTTTTTTTTGGATTTGGGATCAAAATTTTTGCTCATTGCGATCACATTGGAATTATAATCCGTTCACAATAGTGAACGGATTCAGTGCAGTGCCAACAGATTTAACAATAGTCAAATCTGTTGGCACTGCCTACCCCGTTTGTGAGCATATTTTTACATGAATCAAGTTACTCGTACATAGGTACTAACCGCATAGGCGGAGGCGACGATTTTTTTTACTGCTAACTCCAATTCTTATTCGACGTCGTGCAATGAAACAGTAATATTTTTTTTCTAAATTAATATTGTAATACAAAATACCTACAATAAAAACATTGTAGGACACAATTCACACAGTTATTTAGTCCAAACTATTCAAAACGGTTTCAACTTGCTCCCTGAATTCGGAAGCGTTTCTTTTACACCCTGTAGGTATACCTACTTTTAAAATAAAAACTAAGTATGTAATAAATATCGGAACTAAGTAAGTAAGTTAAGCAATAAAATAACGACTAACCTAGTTGCATAGATAATTAAGCAACATCAACCATATGTTGTTAGAAAACTACAATAGATACTTATGAACATAAATTGTAGAAAAAATACATTTTTTTATCCTGACTGAGACGAGTTGTGAGAAGGTAAAAGGTACGTGTTGTCTGTAGGTATACTTTTATATTTATCTAATGTAATTTCTGCTCATCTGAGTAGAGGAAGGTGCGGTAAGACGGGGTAGCGAGGTATGATGTTGACCATACCAAAACTGATTATGGACTCGATTGTGGTTGACCAACTAAAATTCCTAATTTTAAGTAGCCTATCCTTCTCCATAGAATACGGAAGAAAAAGAACAGAACCAAACCATAGAATTAAGAGTTAAAGTCAAACATGTAAAAACCAACTAATTTAAACCTTATGAACGTGCTCATATGTCACTCTTATCCATGATCTTGTTACATCGTCGCTAAACATGCCTCAGTTGACTGACAGTACTAATTTTAATTTGACAGGACTAAATATGTCTCGTCTCTTTTCTTTTCTAGGAGAAAGAAAATGACAGGACTAAACTAAAATAAGTTTAGTAGCTGTAAAGCAAAATCGAACCCAATGTCGCTAAAAAAGTTAATTTTACGCCATCTGACGGTATTTAGCAGAAGTTTTCAGTGTCACAAAAAGTTTGGTGTGGTTATGATAAAAATTAAGTACGTGACTGTTCTAATGTAGATATGGTGTACAGTCAAGAGCACGCTAAGCTTGACACTTTGGACTTTGACCCGGCCCTGTATTCTATGGCGCGCAGTATAAATCAGAGCTCAGCTTAAACTGGTAGTGTCAAGCTTGACTTGCTCTTGACTGTACATATTGTGTGACATATTTATTTTTTGATGTTTGTTTATTATACTATTCTAAATTTATTAATTCGTTCCGGCTTGCTTTGATTTATATCCGCAAAAAAATTTCTACTACCCGAGAGTCTAGTTTAGGAAAGATGGGGTACCTACTTGCGGGCAAGGTGGGGTTGGTACTCTCCTTATAAAAAGAGCGAGGAAAGAGAGAAACCGAAACAAAAGGTAACTAAAAATAACTAATATAAGATCTAAAAGAACAGGAAGGTAACGAAGGAGCTCAGTCATTTGATATCAAAGTTACAGAATGTCTGTAGGTACTGCCACGGCTTGTATTCAAAGTCTAGTGATCGATTTGTCACTTTCCAAACTTGGGGTAAGTGGGCGCATTGTGTCTGTGCAGGAGCAGAAGATAACGATGAAGAAGCTGTCCATTTCTGTCCCGTTTGTGAAGATAACAACTATGGCCCATCTTACCCAACCTACCCCGTCTTGCCCTATAGGTGGGGAAAGATGGGGAGTTTTGTTTTTTATTGTTGATAATTCTATGACGGCTATTGCTTTTGTCCAGCAGTGGACAGCAAATAGTTGAAAAAAAATCTGATTAAAAATTATTTTTTATTATTTTGACTGTATGAAATTAGAAGAAAATAGACTGATTATTTTTTAATAACATTTCCTACATTGTGCAATAAAAATGTAGGGTTTTATTTATAAAATCCCTTAAAGTCCCCGTATTACCCCACCTTCCCATATATTATCCTTAACCCTTAACCACCTAGATACCTGCGGTCTCAGAGACCGCAACGATTTTTCAAATTCAAATATTACCACATGTGAGTAGAGTTCTTCACAGCCCGTTCATGTACCTTTTCTACACACAAATCAGTATCGCGCTTGTGCTCTGCTAGTTTGTAGGTGCGCGCTTGGCCAGGGTAAGTAAAAAAAAATCGAATGCGGTCTCCGTGACCGCACGTAGGTTGTTGTGTGACTTTTGATGGTGGTTGATTGACCAAGATTTACCAAGTACTTCTGATGGCAAAAAACTTGAAGTTCGTAAAACTCGTTTCGTGTGATCCAAAAAGAAACGCAAAATAGCTTACCTATGTTAAAGCACCAATTTCTTTGGAGTGTTAAAGAAAAATGTACTGTTACTACCGCGAAAAAGTGTACAAGTTTAGGCTTCGCAATTTTGTTTAGTTTTTTATATTTTGTCTATTTTTTTGTTTGATTTGATTTTTAGTTTATTCATATTATTCAAAATAAGAAAAAGAAGTGAAACACTTAAGTCCATAATGATAAAGATCTTGTTTTCTTAGTAGTTATTTTTGGTGCCATAATTGTAACTTCATAAAAGTTTTTCCATTTTCATAAAACTTTTATATTACTGTTGATAATTTATGGTGCTAAAATAAAGCAAATATGTATAGACATGCATTTTATTCAACTTAACTAAATTTTTTTGTTATCATAGATAAATAAATAATCGCAATAATATGTTAGCGGTCTCTGTCACCGCACGTAGGTGGTTGAAGGACAAAAATAGATGCTAGGTGGTTAAGGGTTAACTATAATTATACTTACCTACCCATATTTGGATAAGTGATAAAACGTAGGTACTCGCATCTAGGTCGGAAGTATAACATTTTACTACATATTTTACAAATTCCAATTTATATTTTACACATTACAATTTTTATTTTACAAATGTTTTAGAACTTTTACTAAACATTGTAGGTACTTACTAAAATTACAACAAAGTATTTGGTCATTCAGTCCACATAATATGTAGGGTCCGATGGCCGATTATATTTCTATTTTGTACGTCATGCCAACCGTGAATTTCAAGAAGATATCCACCGAAAACTTTCTAAGTACGAATCATTCCCCTAGCCAAGTGGAAAACGAAAAATTCATTATTTCATTATTATTTTCATTATTCTTATTAAAAACTAGACGACTAGTTATATAAATTACAAAGATGCTTGGAATCTTGCAGCACGTAAGAATTGTTTAAAACAATACTGTACATGCTGAAGCTTTAGAGTTGAAATGACGTTCATTAAGGGGTAAGTACACCTACTTTGAATAAAACATTTTAACTTTTGACATTCGCTAAGTTTAAAATCTTTAAGATTTGTCAGTGATTATGCTTTTTTAGAGTTTACTTGGTCATTTATAAAACTTCACATGATAAGTTGAAGGCTAATCTCAATCCCATACTTTGTCATTCTATTCGTATTTTTTTTATATTTTACAAAGAAACATGGCTAATTCATCTGTAGCAAAGTATCGGGAAGGAATAATCCTCGTATAATAACCATAGTCGTATTGAGACGGGACGTAGCTACAGAAACTCTTCGATAACTATTTGAGAAGTAGACCTCTGGCGCCTGAGCGAAACAAGATAGCCATGTAATTTTTGAGGTTATTGGATTTGTCTTGACAAGTAGGTACTTTAGCATAGCCCTAGGTAGTGTCCAGCGTCTGATGATGTAGTCGGTATGTTGCCATATGATGATGATGTATTCTGTTGCCGCTATAACAACAAATACTAAAAACAGAATAAAATAAATATTTAAGGGGGTTCTCATACAACAAACGTGATTTTTTCCCCTTTTTATAGATAATAATACGGAATCCAACTCGCACTTGGCCGGTTTCTTTTAATCCTCTGAAGTCAATAAAATAAAACACAATTGATTTTTAATTATTACGGGTGCCGATTGGAAACGAGCGGTGCTCGACGAATTAACCCTAATGAAGAATATTAACAAATTTTGAATATTAGCTCTCCGTATTCTCTGTCAAAAATAAAAAATACATGTGAAAGAATTATTTCGATACGTCAATTAGTTTCCGATTTGTAGAAGTAAACGTGCGACGCGGACTCGTACTCGATGCGTGTGCCGGTGTGACGTCATCTTACAACACTCGCTCAGACCGCTCGCGCTCTCAGCACGCGGTGCCGTCTTACGTTTCATTAGAAATAATAAATACTTTCAAAAATGTCTAATCCAAACACTAGGAAATCATGTGTTGTGCCGAAATATACAAATACAACAACCAATGCGCCTTACAAATTGTTTTTATGGTTCCAAAAGGACTTAAAAATACGAAAGAAATGGATAAAAGCTATGAAGAGGTTAGATCAATTTGAAGATAAAAGCACAGTTGATTGTTGTTGCTGTTTCTTACCGATCTGGAATAAGTTACAAATAAAAAAAATAAAAAACTCACGCCTTATATCCCCGAGGGGGTAGGGAGATTAATTCCATTTCTGGATATACCCACTCTTCACCAGATATTCTTTGGACCCCTAAACGTGATAAGTGGTGAACCCATCGCCGGACCGGGTCTGTTTACACATGTCTCTGAATTTATTCTAGGTCCTGCGGGTTTCCTCACGATGTTTTTCTTCACCAACAAGCTAGTGATAAATATGTAACTAAGTTTTTGAAAAACTTATTGGTACATGCCAGGATTTGAACCCGAGCCTCACTGTGTATCATAATGTGAAACATACTCTTTAACCGTAAGGCTATCACTGTTCTTAGTTACAAATAAAAATAAATAAAACGGCCTTACGTATTTTATCAATAAGACAACTATAAATTAAAAAAGATTTAGTAATCTGTTCAACCCACTACATTTGCAATAAATCAATGTATGCATTTAGTAAAATTTACTAAGAAGAGGTACCTATATACACATATGTACATACGTATCTATATGTAGATATAAAACTTTAATACCTACATATTTGTTGTCTATAACGTAAAACTAAAAAGGTTTGGTACTTCTGCATATTTGAGTTGCAATATGACGTTAGTTGGGGATTTTGTTTTTTCTAGAGTAAAAAAACAACTTCAACGAATAATACTAAAAAACAGTCGAATTGAGAACCTCATCTTTTTTTGAAGTCGGTTAAAAAAAGAACCATCGAAATTGGTTGACTTGATATTGAGTTGTTCGTCCATTTGTCGCGCACATACTTAATGCAAAATGAAGACTTATAGGGTTTTCTCATGGATGCCATTGTCAGAACTAGACGAAATTGAAATGGGACCAATCTGGCCACCAGGCTTTCAAATAAAAAAGAATCATCATCAAATCGGTTCACCCTATCGAATGTTCTGAGGTAACAACATAAAAAAAAACCAAAAAAGTCGAATTGATAACCTCCCCCTTTTTGAAGTCGGTTGAAAACAATTTAGAACAAAAGAGCAAAGCTTTGCATTTTGTTGATAAAATGGGTAACTATTAGTGCATCTATTTTAGGCAGATTATCCGATTGCCCTTTTTCGAATGGTTCATCCATTTCATTAATCGAATATAAACACTATTATCATAATGCGCGGATGAAAACAAATCAAAATACTGCGCAAGCTCCTTAGCCACTGAGCTACTGTCACCGCTGGCGACTTGCTACTAAGCGGTGCGTTGTAAAATGACGTCACATGCGGCCACGTGACTGTTAGCGGGACTCGATATTTATCGTATGTTTAAATGCCTGTAAAATCAAAACTAATGGGTATTTTTGAATACAACAAAAACTAGCGTATTTGTATACATACAAGCTATACTGTAACAAACTTTCAACCGATTTGGCATACTTAGTAACATTCTTCATTCGAAATTTCAGTTCGATAACATTAGTAGTTGCTGACATAACGACATACAGAGCGATACGATAAGGGTCTGTTATTACCACTTTGGTACGCTACCCTCAACATGAATCGAGGTACCGTACCAACACAAGGCAAATAAAATTGTTGCTCCTTTACCCATGCCTTGTCATACGACAATGCAGTCAACATTAACAAATTGATAGGGATGTTCTTCCAAAGTGAATGGTTCTTCGTTAAAATGAGGCTCAATTCCGTAGATGTGTGATTACATATTTATTGATTCGTTTTATAAACGTCGGTAAAATTTGATTTATTATCTTACAGATAAAGATTCAAACTTCTTTGTACACTATTCAACACATTGTCAAGATAACTTTGCATCAGTATAATTTTCTTAGGAAACGTTCTTATCGCCCCAGCCCCAAGAATTCATTCCGTCTCCCGTTCTCTCGGCCCTCCTCTTCACAATATCTTCAGAAACAGTCTTCAGGTCGTATGCCCAACCGATCCAAGCAAAGAAATCTATAAATCTGGTAGTCAAATTAAGCTTCGTATTTCCCAGTTCAGAAGTTCTGTAATCCCATGGGAACACATGGTGGTAATTATGGAAGCCTTCTCCACCTGTCAAGATAGAGACTGAAATATTTTGAGCGGGCATTATATTGTTATCATAAGGCTTGCATCCCCACAAGTGAGCAGCGCTGTTCACCAAGAATGTGACGTTAAGGTTGAGAATGTATCTTAAAAGACCAATGTGCCAAGCGTTACTTAGCGTCTCACCCCAAAAACACATCGGTATTACAGTGGGAAGTACAAAACATACAGTGCCTATAAAAGGTATGGCGTATCTGAAAACAAAAATATATGGGTTATAAATATCTGGAAAATAGCCTTCATGCTGTTTAAGTTAAAATATATTTGTAACTTACTTTTTTTGAAACCTCAACACTGGATTGTTGTAAATATCGGACATTTCGATTGTTTTGCCTCTTTTGATCATTTCAGGGTGTTTTCTCACTAATAGCCATCCCACGTGGGAGAAGAAAAACCCTCGAGTCGCATTATGTGGATCGGCATCAGTGTCGCTATACTTGTGGTGCAATCTATGGTCCCTTACCCAAGTTATAGCCGTATTTTGAAAGCCTATGGAGTTCATTACCATAAGAATAATCTGTAGTGGCAGTTTCGCTTTGTAACTTCTATGTGACCACAGTCTGTGCGCTCCTGCTGTAATACCAAGTTCAGCAACCACCGCCAGAATGTAGTCTGTAACAAAACAAGCAAGTAAGCAAGAAGTTTGAGTCCCTTACCTACTTTTTGGATAAAAGGAGGAGATTCTCAAATCAACTGTATGTAGGTATTTTTTGTATGTATGTTACGCGATTATTCCGCTAATCATAAACCGATTTTGATTATTCTTTGTTTGTTTGGTAGAGGTTATCCTATTTATCCTAGAGGTTATTTTAAATTTTATCGAATTCGGTGGAGCAGTTTTTAAAAAATCAACAAAAGTAAAAAAAAAGTATACATCGATGATATTATAGTTTTCTGCTAAATGTTTCCTTTCAATAGTTTACAAAAATCTGCGGCTGTGTAGCTGGTAATATTATGATCCATACAAGTAGGTAGATATACGTACTGAATATTATTGTGGCCCATTTAGCTGTTGTGAAACAAAGATACAAGCCGTAAATAGCAGCAAGATGCCCGTATCCAAACGTTAGAAGGTTTTGATAAACAATTTTGTACTCCCTTGGACCTGCCTGTGGAGCTATCAATTCTTTCGGCATTTCTCTAATTTCGATCAAATTTTTGTTGACCCCGTTGGCGACCATAGCTTCTGAAAAAAAAACTTTAATATGCTACAGTGCGCTGCCGTGCTGTGTGCCTAATTTTTACCTAGTTTAATTTATCATAGTAAATTTTAGCGAAATCCTAATAAGGTAGAAGTCTACAATCACCAGTTTCTTTTTGGAGAATGCGATTCCATAGCGACATAAAAATAAAAACTAAGCAATACAAGATTAATCAACGAATTTCAGTATTGAACGAAGAAATTGTCATATTTGTAACAGTTTGTAGCGATCCGGTTGTTATAGAAGATTTTAAAAATTGAAATCGACGATTTTCGTGATTGGCTCTCTGCATTTCCGCATTTTCGGCAACCTGCAGTCCTATCACCTATGTTTCATTACGGGGTATCTTACTTACCACCGCTTCATTTTAGGAAAAATATCCTGTGTTAATCCAGGTTATAAACCATCTGAACTTTCGTCCAATTTAGTTGCATACAGGCTACCTCCTACTCAAAATTATATTTTTTTGTTTTTAACTAGTTTTGTCTTTTAGTTTACGGTGTCTACATTTTTAATTCAAGTTGAGTTTGCGTTTAATTGATTTGACCCTCTCTCGGCTCGAGCAAGCGAGCATTGAAAATAAGGCAAGTGAATCAAGAGCACCTAGAGCTTGACCTATTGGACTTTGTAACGTTCTTATTACAATCGCTTTAGAGGTCAGACTTGCACTACAAGTGTAAAGCTTCATGTGCTCTTGACTGTATTAATAAGTTTTTTAAAAACACTGGCTCGACGGCGAAGGAAAACATCGTGAGGAAACCCGCTGGTCCCAGAATTCATTCTGAGGCATTTGTAACAGACCCGGATGTGCTCACCACCTATCACGATTAGGGGTCGAATATACTCGTAAAAAGTGGGTACCTATTTCCAGAAATGAAAAACCTCTGCCCACCCCATCGGGGATAAAAGGCATGAGATTATTTAATTAATTTAATTTAATCACTTGTAATTTATATGATTCAAAAACTCTAAAGTGACTTCGCTGAACAGCATGTTAGTTCAAAGTACTTACTGAACACACCGGCACAAGAGACAATTTTCTTTTCACTGTTAAATCTAATTAAAATCTATACCTACAAATAAAATCTTAGTATTTTATAAATATTGAAAATAAGTGGATGGAGTATAAAACAGGCCAAATGTGAGTCTGACTCACACATAATGGGTTTCTTACATTTTCTATTAATGTTATTTATTAGAACGCAATAAAGCTCAATCTAATTTTCATTTTACGCATATCTAGTCTATATGCGAACGATTTTTGCTGATGCCTTAAAAATTATAATAACAACACTTACCTACTTGTGGGACACAAGTCACACACGGTTGTTTAATATCAAATTAGGCAGAGCCTGTACTAAGGGTACTAAACAACTGATAATAGTACATTTTATATCGGGGGACTAAACGAAGTCATTATAGGTATACCAGTGCGCAATGGAACCGAGGGTATATTAAGTTGGCGTTTAGTCTCGAGGTGCAATGTGTATTTTTTACTTTGAATGCGAGGAAAATTGACAATTTAGTACAAATTTATTTGAAACCGAACAAATACAGTCACCAATTGCGAGGGAGTCATGAAACCTAGGGTATATTAAGTTGGCGTTTAGTCTCGAGGTGCAAACTGTACTTTTCACTTTGAGTGCGAGAAAAATTGTCAATTTAGTACAAATTTATTTAAAACCCAACAAATGTACACTCGACAAAAATTCAGAAATTTTCGCGGTCAGTTTTTTCTTCTAAACCTGTCAGGCTGTCACAGATTAACAAAGAGATTTAAATCTCTTTGCAGGTAAACAATTTAAAACACATGACGCCACCTTCTTCGCGGAAAAACCATGGAACTAAAACTCTTCACATTTTCGCAATGAAGATGGTCCACACTCTACAGATATTTACTGGCTGTTTGAGGTTGTCTTTTTTTAATTAAGGAAATTAAAAAAAAATACTTTATACTCCCTAGGGACTAAAGTGGTCACTTTAGTCCCGCTTCGTAGGGCTATATTGGCGTACTTTTAGAGCATGAGAAGTGAAAAGAGATATTTCAATCTCTTTTAAAATACATGGCGCCACCTTCTATGCGGAAACACTAAGGAACTAAAACTCTCAACATTTTTGCAATGAAGATGGTCCACACTCCACAGATATTTACTGGCTATTTGAGTTTGTCTATATCTCATTAAGGAATTTAGAAAACTAATTTATTTTTACTCCCTAGGGACTACAGTGGTCACTTTAGTCCCGCTTCGTAGGGCTATATTGGCGTACGTTTAGAGCATGAGCAGTGAAAACATACTTAAATGACGGGTCTTTTGCCTGAGTTGGTAGCTACGAATAAGGAATAAGTCGTTGGTAGTGACCCTAAGCTGCCTTCTGAGTCGGAGGTAGCGGGTACGCTCCCCGCTCGAGGCCAACATTTGTGTACATGAACAATTGAACATCTCAGTTGGGTTCGTGTCTGGTCGTATTTATTTGTATTTTAATTACCAAATGCGTATTTATTTTTTAATTCGGTACAAGTAACTCAAATGCTGCCCAACCCTGCCTATATGTCAATTCAAAGTATAATCAGTATCAATTTCTATAATTTCGAATTTAAACTGAAGATTATTATTTAATACAACATTTACGAGTACATAAGTAAAATTGTATTATATTTTGAATTTAACTATCTATATATATTATCTAAGTTTCATGTGAATTATTTCAACCACTGTGGTGATGTTTACCATTTTGTTTCAAAACCCTAAAAAACTACTAACTCTACATCATCCCACTTGCATGCTTAAGTACAATTGAGCATAAATTATTAGAAAAAAACCAATAAACATGTATTAATAATAAATAAATTACTTGTTTTTCCTGACTACTGAACAGATGAAATTGACTTATTACAAACTCACTGCGTCGATTTTTTTCAGTGTCGTACGTGCATTCGCAATCTAAAATTGTTTACCGGTTTCAAATAAGATTGATTATCACACTAGGCGCCGTAAATTCTATAAGCCCTAGTGGATAGGTAGGTACTTTTACTTAATTGAAATGTTTATTATTTAATTAATTAATTTTATTTTTTTATTTATCATTATAATTTTAATATACTTCATGTACTTACCAAATATCTATTCGGATCTGAAATAAATTGACTTTATTTTTATTATATTGTTTTTATTTATTTAAAAATAATTCTCAAATCACTTATGTTATCGACCTTGTTGCATAGAAATGTGCGTGCAGTTATAAGCCTTATTGTGGTAACAGTCCAGACCGCGACTTTTCTACGTACCGTGAAATGGTACTTTTCTAGAAAAATTTTATCATAAATGAAAAACTTTTGAAATGAAAAACAATAATTTGTGCGTGCCTGAAGTTTTAAATAAAAGTCTCTATTTTTAACACAGAACACATAAGTTGGTTTGTGCTATTTGGTTAATTTCTGTCTGTCACAACACTAACAAGTCACAATACAAGCTCCCAGAGTCTAAAGGTACAATATAGAGATTTGATACTTGGCATTGTATATATACTTAGCATTAGATTTTATCGTTAAAATTGTAGAGTTATTTGTTTAAAGTATCTAAAATAACAAAAAATTTGCTTGTCGTTTTTTCAGTAAGTTATATTTTGTTACCTACTTTTACTTTGTCCTGGAACCTACAGCTTTCAAAATGAACATAATAATGGATTATACACCAAAGGGATAATGCAGTGTCTTACATCATGTAGAGTCCTGAGAAAAGCGAGGGATTCTGGCAGCCCAAGACGAAGGCGGGCTTTATTCCAGAGGTGAATACTCTACTTTTCATACTTTCTTCGAGACAACAAATCCCAAGGCCATATAAATAAATTCCTAAAGAGTTAATAAACTCCGGAGTCAAATCACTATCAACGTTAAAATAATCAAATTCGGAGCTGTTAAAATAACACCAAACACCGTCTTTTGTTTTACATTCTTTGGTGTTATTCCAATAGTGGCCAGTTCGATTTTCAAATTAACGCTCTTTACAATACCCCTATGCTAAAAGTTTTCTTTCTAATCACATTTTATATACTTTTATTATTATTATTATTATATTTCTTGTTTTCATACAACATTATATCCCTTAGGGTTGGGATAAAATGCCTTCTTTATGTGGCGTTTGTGTGATGTAATTGTCAAGCAGTTGGTATGAAAAGTACATTCTCTTACTTTTAATCTAGGTACCTATTCCTTTATTAATTATATATAGTATACTAAAAACTTAAGTCTTATCACCGAAGGGGTATCAGGCAGCAAAACGGTAGAACCAAAGAGATTAAAAAATATAATAAGGCATAGAGGGGACAAAGCGAGGAAAATTTGAAGTCAAAAGTTATTCCAAGTGGAATAAGTCTAGTACAATTTCGACCGAATGACAGCTCGCGTTCATACTAACTGACATGACGCTTAGGCTTCAAAGTTTTGTATGAAAATATTCCCAATGCCCCCTCTAAGCCCTATTATATTTAAATCTCTTTGGGTAGAACTATATATTTTTTAATATAAGTAGATTAGATACTTTTTTGGCCATTTCCGCAAAATTACCTCTGCATAGCCTGATGGCTGACTTAAATGTAATGCCTGTAGGCATTAAGTACGCTATTAGTAGCTAAATTTTTTTTGGTAGGTACATAAAGTTAAACAAATAAAATGTATATGACTTAAGCATTTTGGTACTTCAAAATATATAAGTACGAGTAGCAGGTAGCAGGAGGCATTTTATAATTGCGTGAATTGGCGATGCCGGTGACGACAACCCGCTCCCCTCTCGCCGCAGTCCGACCTCGCCGCCACACCGTCCGCGAACCGCCGCCATGGATCACGTATCTGTGTTTTCCCTCCTGGCTGTAACATGTGAGTATTTTGATCTATTTCCATACATCGTGTAAAGCTAACTTTTAAGAGCAATTAGAAATAACCAACACAACTGCCATTGTTTCGTCTTGTTTATTCAAAGTCTACCAAGTTCATTTTGTAGAATGTCAGTTGAAAACATCATTAAAATGTCGTTTTGTACAAAGACAATGTTTTTATAAAGATGCTTAAAGTTTCTTGATAATATTTTTGTGATAGTGGTAAAGTTGTATTTTTTCAGTCTGTCTCAATTTGTTTTTGTTAAGGTTTATCATGATGATGTTACCTACACGTTACCGATGTAGTCTCGTAGCTTCTGCAACGGGCACTTTGGTGACGTTCGCAATGTTTATTGCTCTCTAGAAAGCATCGATCAGCTTAAGTTACGGTGTTCTGGAATATAGTTTCGAAACAAAGTAGGGACCGACCTTAAGGACCGTTACTTGCGTAAACATTACTTGTAACGTAATCTGCACTTTGTCATAAACTGAAATAGGAAACACTGAAACTGATATATGCGATCATTTAATTACTTATGCTATATTCTGGGTATTATGGCTAATTTTGATATTATGTGACACTTTAGTTAGTTTAACTTTCCGCTATTGATGGTGTTTGTAAATATATTCCTTTCGATCGAAGTGCGTACTTGTTGACCTTCGTTATTGATTTGTTTGATACGATAAACAACGTGTTTTTCATTATTTAAACTCATTAAGTGATAAAACCAATTGTCTGTCGACAATATTTTTAAGTAGTATTTTGTTCATAATATTTTTACAATAGCTTCTAATATGGTGCTCTACATACCGACCTCTATAGTTTTAAACAATGTTAGATTTCTATTTAACCTTCACCAAACAGACATGCCTTTTATTTAGAGACCTTATATGAAAAGTGTTAATACTTAATACAAATCCAAACTAATATCTTTAGGTATCTATTAAAATAAATGTTTCTTTGTTTATCCTCTATGCCTTCCGTAACCACTGCGATGAAACTTTAATGAGTTTTGTATGGAAAATATTTCTAAAAAACCAAATTTCTATGGCAAAGGGAAAAAACTGGATCTGCGCGTCCAACGCCGCTGACGTATCAGCTGGCCTCTTTATAATACTAGCACTGTCTAATAGACTATGCAGAGCCTAAACTGTAAGCCAAAAAACATTTTTTAAAATTCGTCCCATTTTGAAGTTAAATCCAGGGTAAAATTTTGTACTATTCGTTTTGTGTTGTTCATTCATTCTTTCATTTTTTCAAATCCCAACGGGTAAGCAAGAAAACTAACTGCAAATCATTGTTTTCCAAAACTATTCTACAAACCAAAAAAAATTTTAAAGGATTTTTTCCAGGTCTCGTGAAAAGTGAGTATATCCAGAAATAGAATACAGAAGGCCTACCCCCTCGGGGATAAAACGCATGAGATGCAATGATATTAAATCAGCCTTGATGAGATGTTTTTTTTTTTGCCTTCATTCTTTTCGGTAGGTATTATATCCCTCACGTAGTTTTAGAAGTTGTTCCAAGTTGACATAGGCACGGACGTGTGTCCAGTGAACGTTGGGAATAACAAAACATGTACGTGCAAATATTTCAGTAAAGAATTGCTATTCGTACTTTACAATGTCTTATTTGATGTAGCAAGACTTGATTTTGGCCTCACAGTATTTTATTTTTCATATTAGTAAAGATCAGTCTTTTGGGTCTCTTTGGATTAATTAGCACCCTTCCCATGGGAATTAAAAGGTAAAACAACTTTTGCAGAATATCATGACCTCTTAGAGTTGAAGTAAAAGAGAGAAATCGTGTGTAAGAATCGTATATAAATACGTCGTTCATTGGATTAAAAAAAAACCTTATGGTAGAGAAACGGAATAAAATTTGTAGGGGGTTCAGTAATTTTTACGGAGTCTTCTAAATTGGGGACGGAAAAATGGGATTTAGGTACACGGGCAGTAGCCGCTTTACAACATCTAGAATTTAACTAAGCGGTTCTATTAGGAATAAAAGATTTAAAAAATGGGTTTTCGTTATCAGTGAATTATTCACAAACAAACAAATATATATTATTAAAGTATCAAGATATTATCCATTTCCTAACTCGTTGATGTCTTTTGAATAGCCATTCGGTCTGTTTATAAAGATATTAAATAACGCTAATTTTATTCTGGAATCTTGTTTATGCTTTGTTTTATTTTATGTACCTACTAGACCAGAGTCGATAAGAGCCGCAGATAAGTGATTCACACAATGTCGTTTTGGACAGTAACACGTTATTCACCGCACGACTCGTTAGTTATAGTTCAATGATTCCAGTTACCCAATGCGAGTGACGCAATTTAAATCGTTGCACGATGCGTGTGTGTATCAAGGCATGGCAATATTATTATTTTTAGTAATTAAGTGGATCTAATTATTAAATTTTGTCCCCACTGGAGAGTAAGGAGAAATAATTAAATGACTTGCAAATGTTATAAAACAACGTTAAAATTATTACTCTTTTTAACCATGTGGGATGCATGTGGGCCGTTACGTCTATAATTTTATTTGTTACAGGTAATGCTATAAAACTGATAAACCTAGGTTTGCCCAGATTTAAATTTGGTTAGAATTAGGATGTCCGTCTGTTTGACATTTGTTACCCTTGATGTAATTTGGTAGACACAGTTCAAGTACATTTTGAGGATTTAAGGATATAGACAGACTCCTATTCCTACAACGCGAAAAAAGTCGAGAACAAAATCTTGTCCCGTCATATATTTCGTTTACGTTACGAGTAAGTATAGCTAATCAAAAAATTTGCCAGTATTTTCCAGCACATCGCGTTTTGGTTGCGACTATGACGTCCGGTCATCGTATTACTATTAAGTAAGCTACGATTACGATTGATACTAAACGCGTGTTAATCGTGTTCATTCGACTTTTTTGGCGGCTATCAAAGAAATACAACGCTTCAATACTTCAGTAACCCTCTTTACGCAACACATATACGGTTACAATCAAAGTTGAGCGCGCAAGACTAATAAATACTTAATATTTATTATTTCATAGTCTTATAAATTTAAATATTTTTTGACAATTTTAGGGTTCACAGAGCTATCCACCTACAAAATTTCATAAATATTGATTCATCAGAATCATCAGTGTAGGAGTGAAAACGTAACATAATAAAAGATTGACAGAATTACTTTCTGATTTAAAATATTATTAAATCAACACAAAAAACTACATTGTTAGTTAGTAGACCTGCAGAGCAATTTTCGTGTAACCTCTACTACATAAACGCATAGTAATATTAGGTAAATATGCGTCAGTTAGTTGACATTGTATTCATGGATGAGTGAAATCGCCATTTTCGAATGCCAAATTCGAATTCCATAGGCTAAAAAAACTGTGCTTAAGTAGGTAGGTACCTACTTCGCTATTGGTGTGCAAGTATTGTTACTTAACTACTTAAAATAATTGAACGGTCTGTCAGTAAATGGTTGACCGCCTATACTGTTAGCATTAAGAATATAACCTCCTCCTCTGCATTCCACACACAATGAAAATCGTTCAGCCATGTCAACCCTTGGGTAAGGTGGCTTGAAAACTTCTAAATATGGACCCACTTGGGCGATTGTGGCCAATACTTTCATGTTAGTGAGTATAGTTACGGGTTGATGATGATGATTAAATGACTAGACAATTTTTACTAAATAATTCGCTATAATATTTACTGACACACAGCAACTTATTTGGAGATAAGTTAACGGTGAAACAGAGTAATCATTGTTAGGGTGAACTGTTAGAAACACAATAAACGGAAATCGTGCATTGTTGATACTATAGGTACCTACCCAGTACAGTATGAAACCAAAACTAACTAAACAATCGGTGAAAGTTATAGTAGGTACACTTCCCAACACGGACCGTTCAATGACATTATACTTCCGAATACGTAACCCCAATTCATAACACAGACGACATACATACCTTAGTATAATGGAACGGCACATTATTATAAAGAGGATATACGTTATATAGATATACTAATATTATAAAGAGGAATGATTTGTATTTTTGTATGTTTGTTACTAATAAACTCAAAAACTACTGGACCGATTTTAAAAGTTCTTTCACCAATGGAAAGCTATAGAAGATATCTGAGTAACATAGGCTGTATTTTATTTCCGTATTCCCACGGGAACGGCAACTACGCGGGTGAAACCGCGCAGAACCGCTAGTTTATAATAAACTGACCCGTCTGCGACGTTGCTAATCAAGTTTATTCCCGTTCCGTAGGCATTTACGATCAACTGAAACAGATCAACTATTTTTGCATGTTATGTGATCAACATGTTGGTCAAAGTGGAGAAAAGGATGAAATGCTGTTCGTTGGCGTATTATTTCAGAGCGGCTGGATCGATTTATCAATTTTTTGTTAGTCCAAATAAGGCTTCCTATAGGGAAATAAAAATTGAAAAAGTTGCTTTTCTTATGGATTCGAACTCCTCAACGTCACGTCGGCTAGTCGACATCTACCTACAGATTTATTATTAAGATGAAAGATTAGTATTTTTGTATGTCTGTAATAAACTCAAAACTACTGGACCGATTTTAAATCATTCACTAATGGAAAGTTTCCTTTTTTCTGGGAGTAACATGCGCCATAATTTTCCCTCGACATACGCGGGTCAAATCGCACGCACGGAACA
Organism: Ethmia dodecea; assembly: GCA_963855545.1. Lineage (NCBI taxonomy): Eukaryota > Metazoa > Arthropoda > Insecta > Lepidoptera > Depressariidae > Ethmia > Ethmia dodecea. Next base: position 5,941,295 of record OY979448.1, read on the forward strand.
GCTAATTACGTTGATTCATCTCTATAGGTGTAAATAAAGGTAATAGCAAGTGTTGTTGTCACCATACCAGAGGTAGTTGACCTCACAAGACTGACTGATCGCAAAAAGCGGGCCCTTAGAACCAGTTCCGGTAATGTGATGACGGGTTACCTGTGACGTTAATGTAAGACTACTTAAGTACAGGAAATTAAATAGGATCCCATGTCTCGAAACATTCGTGTTTTCTTTCTTACCTGACTGGGTATGAAAGAAATAAAATTACTTTTGAAATCGATATGGAAACTGGAAGATTTTATAGGTATTGTAGGTCTCACTTACAACGGGTGCAACCGTATCCACCGAGTCATAATCAATTCCGAGGCCTACTTATTTCCTCGCGATGTTTTCCTTCATCCTTCGAGCTAATAAATATGTACCTACATAAGTTTTGAAAAAGTACACATACATAACCTCACCAGGATTCAAACACGAAACTCACGCCACGCATGAGAGGCGCGCTCACTAACCACATGGCTATCACGATCACTGCATCTTTAGGTAGGTAGGTGCATACCTTTATTATTATTATTTTTATCACATCAAATTTATCATATCAAACTACCTATTACGATTACCTACTTAGGTACATACTCGTAGGAAAGAGGACCTAAGAAAATGTGCAACAAGAAAAAAATACTGTTCGCTTATCCTTTACAAGTCTCTGGTTAGATAAAAGCGGCGGCAAGATGTCCTTAGTTTATGATATACATATTTTTACTGGGTAGATGAAGTCATATAGAAAAACAATATTCTCTCGGACAAGTTCGTTTGCCCTGTGGTTACGGTAAATGGTTTGACGGATTTGCAAGTTAAGTGCGATTTGTAGTCCAAGTGTCGCTAGATAAGTCATTTCCGGGATATCATGAGATTTTCATTGGCTTTGGTGTTTTTTTAAATGATGTAGGTACATGGATGTAAAATCATTTGTGTCAATCTTATACCATGCCATAGGTGTAAAACAGAATAGCATATATGTAAATAATAATTTAGATTCCTATACTGGTAATGAAGTGCAATAATTTTTATTTTCAGTGTTACAACAATGCGGGGCAGAAGTAACAGGGACATGGTACTCGGCGAATGTGATAAATAACGGAGAATATTCACCGAAACCGATATCAGAAATTTTCTCCACCGAATCGTCCTTCTCTACTACAAATCCTATAATAGTAGCATCCTCGTCTACTTCGCCACCACACCTGTCAACGACTACATCAAATGCGTATTCGCAAAATCCGAGCTCGTATCCTACACTTAATCCAACTTTGTTTTCAAGTTCGTTTTCTTCACCTGACCCAACTCTCTTCTCTAGTTCATACGCCACAACTGAGCCAACTTTGTTTCCTAGTACCTTTTCGACACTCTCTTCGTTAACTTCCGAGGATTTTGGCATATCATCGCCTGTTCCAACTCAGAATGCCATCGAAGAAAAATCAACTGCGCAATCTACACCAGCAGAGCCTGGGGCCATTGACCCACAGTCGCCATTCCCATTCGCCGTATTGCCGCCATCGGACCCCAAAAACCCTTCAAACTACTTTGTAATATACCAACAAGCCCCTCAGTCGGTGCAAAACTACAGAGATCCTACTCAACCGAATCCATCTTCGTCAATTCAACCAGAACTGTCAACCATTCAGAGTTTATCTACATTGCGTCCCGAAGTATCAACTCCTCCGACAACTCTGTCAACTTTCCGTCCAGAAGTATCCACACTATCGACATTCCAACCCAACTCCGATTCCACATTCCCATCAAACTTGCCATTAAATCCACTGTTCTTTTCAACAACTGGAGTTCCTAATAAAAAAAATGCCGTCAATTGTAACAATACGAACCCGAAGTCAGTACAATCAAGGATTCCATCCCTCAGGATTCGAATGGTAGCACCAAGTGGGTCACTGACGAATGTCTATATCAATCAGCCCGCCACCACTACAACAAGAAAACCAACCACGACTAAAAGGCCTACGACAACAAGAACTCGAAAGACGAAAAGAAACAGGAACAGTTACGATGGGTGCATGAACACATGTGATGGAAGAAGAGCTCCGATTTGCGCTACTCCGTTAGCGGTGACACCAATAGACCCTGACAAGCTAAAGGGATTCCCGTCAATATGTCACATGGCTTGCCACAACTCCTTCAGAAAGGAACGTGAGTATTAAAGTACTTTTATTCCTCCACCTCATTGTAATTCCGCTTGTTCGATTCGAGCAGTAATTTTCCTTGGAAAAAAATATCTTGCAAAAATAAAATAGATACCACTCGAAGGAAGGAATTATTTGTAAGTATTTAAATTTTGATCTAAATGCCTACCGAATAATACAAATAATTCCTCTTAAAAATATTTTGAGATTATTTGTATATTTAGATCCTTGGGACATCCTAAAAGCATTCAGATCAATACAAATGAAAAATACTGCCGATCTCGACGGCTTATCTGTAAAAATCATATCATCCATAATAGACTTAATTGCCTCACCCCTAGCTTGTTTATTTAATAAATGCGTTGATGATGGCGTGTTTCCTGATCTGATGAAACATAGTAAAATTATTCCATTATTCAAAGCCGGTAGTAGATTAGACCCTTCTAACTTCAGACCAATATCAATTCTACCGACTCTTAGTAAAATTTTTGAGAAAATTATTCTATATCAGTTGAGTGCACATTTTTCTATCAACAGTATAATGTCTGTAAAGCAATTTGGATTTACTAGGAGTCGCTCGACAACCGATGCCGGTGTTGAGCTAGTAAATCATGTTTTTGATGCCTGGGAGGAGTCGCAGGATGCTGTTGGGGTTTTCTGTGATTTATCTAAGGTATTCGATTGTGTCCATCATGAAATTCTCATCAGAAAACTACGTCATTACGGAGTACAAGGCCGCGCTCTTGATTTAATAAAGTCCTACTTGAGAAGCCGGATACAATGTGTTGATGTAAACGGTTCAAGATCGTCTGGATCGGCGGTTTGTATTGGTGTACCGCAGGGCTCCATTTTAGGCCCCTTTCTATTTCTGGTCTATATAAATGACCTACCCAACCGAGTGCAACATGATATTGTACTGTTCGCAGATGATACATCTCTACTTTTTAAAATTAAACGACCTATTAAGTCTTATGACGAAGTGAACAGTGCAATTGATGATGTTGTCAGTTGGTTTAACGTTAATAATTTACTTCTCAATGAGAAAAAAACTAAATGTGTACATTTTTCTTTATCAAATATTAAACGAACTTTAAACTCAGTTACAGTTAAAAACGAAATATTAGAATGTGTAAACACTACAGTATTTCTAGGAATAACTCTAGACTCTAAGTTACAGTGGGGACCGCACATTGATACGTTGGCGAAAAGGCTCAGTTCTGCTGCATATGCCGTAAAAAAAATACGTAATATGTCAAGCGCAGAAACAGCTAGACTTGTCTATTTCAGATACTTCCACAGCTTGATGTCATATGGCATTCTACTGTGGGGGAATGCTGCTGATGTCCAGAGAATATTTATTTTGCAGAAACGAGCCATTCGTGCAATTTATAAAATGGGGTCTAGGATGTCTCTAAAGGAAAAATTCAAGGAAATTAATATACTGACACTGGCGTCACAGTATATTTACGAAAACGTATTGTATGTTAAAAAGAATATATCACTTTACAAAAAAAATAGTGACAGACATTGTATAAACACTAGAAATAAGAATGAACTGGCTGCTTGTGTTAGTCGATTATCTAAAGTTACCAAATCCTTTAAGGGTCAATGTATACGTTTTTACAATAAGATTCCCATTGAATTACAAAATTTGCCTCTTGACAAATTTAAAATAATAGTTAAGCAAAAATTACATAAAAAAGGCTACTATAAAATTACAGACTACTTAGTAGACCAACATGCATGGGATTAACCGATTTGACGCTATGTAAGGCTATTAATTATAATTATTATTGTAAACGATATTTATTAGTAAGACATGAGATTAAAAAGAGCTGCCCTTGAGTTTCTTGCTGGCTCTTCTCGGGGTACTGCATTCGGAACCAGCAGCTCGTCGGTGGAGATGGGCTGCTGTTTGCATTTAGCCAATCTTCATGGACGAGTTTAGAGTGCCTTGTTATTATAAAATATTGACGTTTCTAAGTGTATATTTTAATACCAATAGAAAATAAACGATTTTGAATTTTTTTTTTTTTTTGTAAGTATTTTAATACTTACAAATAATCCCAAAATATTTTTAAATTATTTGTAAGTATTTTAATACTTACAAATAATCTCAAAATATTTTTTAAGAGGGATTATTTATCTCGAACACAAAATTAAATGGTTTACCTTCGTGGATATATACCGTAATTAGGTTTATACCTACTTACAATATGAATGTATTGTCAGTAAGAAAATGGCAGACTTGATTAAATTGAACCATTACACCATTAGCTAGAACCAAAACAATAGATTATAACTGGTTTTGATTAATAGAACCCGTTATACATCGTGTGTTAAGAAATTTGTATCAATAACAAGTTCTTTGTGCTACTATTGCAAATATCTAGACCGCCAGATTACGTTAATTTATACTTTATACCTATAACAATAAGTGCATTCTTCGATATTATTATGTACCATCTACTACTCATATATTGACCCAATATTTTTATTTGTGTTTAAGTGAGTACCTACATATCATTGTTAATAATATGTAACATTGTTATACGATTATTCGAATACGATTTCAAAATTGTTTACGAATAAATAAATAAATAAATCTATAATGCTCGAGTTTCAAAAAAAATCACTGATAGCTGACAGTAAGCTAAACTACAGCCACAATATTCCTGGCATAGGCTGTTTTATTTAGACGCCCAAAGTGCAAGTGGTTATATACCTAAACTAAATAATTACAGAGTACGAAATGCTGGTCGACGGTCGCTGTGGAAGACTGCGGACTCGCATACGGACGGTCGACTCAGACACCAAACTGAAGAGGACAGAGCTGAACAAAGCTCAGTATACTGTCGTGGAATCAAATTCCCCGACTGTGGTGCAAGTGTCATCTTTAAAATAATTTATTTTTAAATTAAATTACTTTAAGATTTGATGACATATTTTCATGTGTGAACCTAAATAAATACGGTTGGTAAAGGGTTGACTACTAGCCACAGTACTACGCCTTAGCCGCAGTGCAGACCGGATGGAAAAATGATCGTGCAGTTTTTCAATACATAATACTAATAGAGTTGTAAATACCTAGAATAAAAGAGTAAATTACCTACTTTTCGCGGACAGCAGCGACTCGCTATAATCTATATACAACCTTATTTGCTTTCCAGCAAGCTAGTACTATCTTGTAGCTACGATACTCGTATAATACTAGACACTAAGTATGAGGTTCTCAGAAAATGACGAAAGTTCATTTTCTAGTTCGATAACTGATTCGTTTTTTTAACCAATCAAACTATTACGGAGTTATTACAGGGCCGAGATGCTGTCAGATTCTTGACAATAGGTAATGTTAAAAAAACATACGCTTCGAACTGAGAACCTCTTCCTTTTTTAAAGTCGGTTAAAAAGTGACAGTATGTTTTAAACCCCATTTTATAATAAATCGTTATACTTTACGGTTTTTTTAGTCACCAGCCTTAGGTGATAAGTTGGACTCAAATATTTTCTATTTTATATACATCCAATAACTATTTAAATACCTATATACTAAGATGAATACAATAGTTTAACTATTTAATTAACTTTGCCGCCTATGGATTTACAATTTTATTTCCTGATTATATATTATAGATACCGAAAATATCGGAGGTGTTCGATACCATGGTATAAATAGCGTAGTTAGTCGATATAACGAAACATTATTTAATATTAAAATTGTTTACTAATTAAATGTATGTATATGAGAGTGTGAGGTGCCTAAATCATTAAATAACTTTTATGATTACAAAGGTAGGTATATAGTATGAGAGAGAAGAATGATAAAAAATCTGTATAAAAATGTTTTTATTATTAAGTATTATAAAATTATTGTAGTGAATTCTTTTGTCGAAACGAAACTGCAAAATAGACATAAGTAATGCAGTATCTAGAATTGATTTTTACTTTTATACAATTAAAACATTGAAAACTACTTACTTCGTTTTACTATTTACAGTCATGAGCACGTAGTATGACACGAATTCTTAAAAGTCGACTCTATAATTACTTCAACTAATATTATTTTAAAAGCCTTAGAATGGGTTCGACCAGCAAAAAATAAGGCTTACTTACTTCCTCTTACATTAAATCATTAATACAATCATACAATAGAATTTCTGCAATTTATCACTACATAGTATAAAACAAAGTCGCTTTCTCTGTCCCTATATCCCTATACATAGGGAGCTTAAATCTTTAAAACTGCGCAACGGATTTTGATGCGTTTTTTTTAATAGATAGAGTGATTCAAGAGGAAGGTTTTAGTATTAGCATTGCACCCGTGCGAAGCCGGGGCGGGTCGCTAGTATACTTATAAAACGTCAGTCTCGCAAAAACTACAAAATACCGACTTTGATTATTTTTTGTTTTTTAGCGAGTCCCTGGTTGGCTTAGTTTCACAATTGGAGCCGATAGCTGGCGCACTCGTCTATAACAGGACAATAAAAAATTGAAAAACGGCGTTTATTCTACGTCGGTCGAATCCGGGCTCAGTATGACAATTAATGTAGAAAATCATTATTCAATATAAATTTTAGTAGCAGTATATTGTACGACGTCTATTATAATACTGGCACTTACATTAACAGGGACGGGGTAAGGAGCCACGATCAATCGCCTTTTCTATGTTACAGACAATTTACATATCTGCCAAGCTTTTAGCAAGCTAGTGGACTCGATTCTGCAAACCACCTAAAATTCCTAATTTTAAGTTAGCCTATCCTTCTTTATAGAATACGGAAGAAAAAGGACAGAAACAAACCATAGATTATAGAGTAATGTCGAATATGGAAAAACCGACTAATTTGATGTCTTATCTGTCACTCTTATCCATGACCTCCTTACATCGTTGCGAAAATTGCTAATAGGGTTGTGTCCTACTTAGTCAAATCAGTTATTGTTTATTATTTTTAAATTTGCTATAATTGTAAATTGAAAATCGAAATAGATATTTTGAGGTGTTTTGGGATAATCTTTTTAATGTATGACTACTCGCAATTTAATTTCGATGCTGTCAACTACCCAATTATACGTGTATTTGCATGCGTCCATAAGGTTCAATTTTGTTATTTTTACTTTTTTGTGTCGTTGTAAATAAATGTGGCGCTTATTTCTGTCCCTTTCCTTTCCAAATCGGTGGAAAAGAATAGAGCTAACTTAAAATTAGGAATTTTAGGTGGTTTGCAGAATGGAGTCCAGTATTATCGCTACTATTACTTAAGATTCCTTTTCTAAGATCTGAACAATAATAACAAGAGGACTAAAGGCATGAACGCGTACAATTCGTCAGTCTCTAACCCTCTATCATTCTTATGGCGTAAATGGAACACTCGTGTATTCATCACAAATAAAAAAACTGGTCTTTAGTGCGCTGAAATCAACGCGGCCACCAAAGTCGGGCCAAGAAAGTCTGCAGTCTACGCAGGCCTACAAACGTGTTGATCTCACGAATGTAAGGTAGTAAAATATCATAAGAAACAAAACATTTCTGGAACATACTAATGATATTGTAGCGAGAGAACATCATGTTACATATAAATTTTTCATTGTACTTTATTTCTCCTAAAACCTCTGTTGGAAATTCCCCTGTTGCTGTGAGTTGCCGCCTTGCCCGCCGAACATCATTTGCTGTTGCTGGTGGAATTCTTGCTGACCGCCACCGGTCGCGTTATTGCCTTGATTCGGTCCTGTTGAATTAAATAATATTATTTTCACTGTATCGAAATTAAATTGCGAGTAATCATTAATAAAAGCTTATTCCAATACACCTCTAAAATGCATTTCAATTTTCATTTTACAAATAGCAGCTTTTTTACACGATAAAAATGTGAAGCGCTCGTAGCCCCGCGGTGCCAGTGTGTTTGTAACGATCACACTGGTTAAGCAAGCAAGTGGATGGGTGACCGCCTAGTGGCATTTATATTACGAGCGCTTCTGTGTTTCTGAAGGCACGTTAAATTGTTGGTCCCGGTTTCCGTTGTGTTTACGCACAATGAAAGTCGTTAAGCCATGTCAGGTACCCTCGGGTGGCTTGAAAAATTCTGACTTGTTAAGTGGCCACTAGCTTAACACCATCTCCCAATCCGCGGTGGGCTCGCGTGGGAGATTATAGCCTATACTTTCTCATGTGTGAGGAAAGACCCTTAGCTCAGCAGTGGGCTGCTACGGGTTGATGATGAACCTGAATATCATAATGACGACATCACAGTCAGGACTCAGTCCATTTTCTATAGTAAATTTTCGTGTTGGTAGATAATAAAAAGTAAAAAATGAGCTGCTTTTACTAGGTGAAATACTATATAAGTTCAGTCCTGAGGTAATTCACGCATCACGGGGTATGAGCCGGTATCAAATAGCAATGTAAAATCTATATATATGTAAGGAGAATTTATCACTTTGTTTTTTGTAAAGAGATTCTATTACCTTATTATTTTTAATTTGACATCTGACATTCGGTAAGAGTGCAGATGAATCAGTTTTTTAGAATATTGAAAAAACCGTGTAAATAGCGGGATTTAGATAAATTAACGAAGATTGTAATAATACAATTAGTTCAGGAATTGGCATTTAAAAAATAAACATTAAATGTCGTTTCTTTATTCACAGGTATGGTTTTAAGATACGTATCATTATAGTATATTGTAGTTTAGCAATAGAACTCTTATCTGATGAAATAAATCTTTATTCACAGAGCAACACATTGGTTTATTTCTGCCAATCCCTATAAAATAGAGAAATGATCTTATAAAACGACATTTTTGTTTAAAAAATTATTTGAAAAATGGAGAAACTTCGATTTGAATTTACTTTATTACCTGGAAGTGATGGAAAATCAAGCGTTTATTGTATGACCACAAACCACTAGAAAATATGAATCTAAAATCAAGAACCGATGAAGAACTAGGTGATTTGACTTATTATCTATCGCAATATGATTTTAAAATAAAATACGCTCCAGGAAAACAAAATTTGGAAGCAGACTGCCTTAGTAGAAATCCGGTATTGGAATCGAGTGAAAATACAGATGAACAATTAAAGGTTGTAAACGTGATAAAATTAGAAGATATTTTAGCAGATCAAAATAAGAATGAAGAAATACAAAAACAAAAAAGCAAGTTGATTGAAAAACACAGTTTATACCTTAAGAAGGTCGGAAAGAAAGAAAAAATTATTCTATCGGAAAAATTTTGTATAATACTCTTGAAAAACATACATGAAAACCTGTGCCATATTGGAATTGGTCAAATGCGGAAGACGATTAGTCCATTCTACACAGCCAAGAATTTGTCCAATAATATCAAAAGAGTTTGTAGAAGCTGTGATATATGTATTAAAAATAAAACAAGAGGACCTTGCAAATTTGGACTTATGTCTCATCTAGGCCCCGCCACAAAGCCATTTGAGATAGTCTCTATCGACACGATTGGAGGTTTTGGAGGTTCAAGGTCCACAAAAAAATATCTACATCTATTAGTAGATCATTTTACTAGATTCGCGTTTATTTTAACATCAAAAACTCAAAGTGCAAATGATTTTGTTAAACTTATCATGAACATAACAGAAACAGAGGACATTGGTATGCTTCTCACCGACCAATATCCAGGAATTAATTCAAAAGAATTCAAGGAATTCTTAAAAAGCAAGGCGATTCCTATGGTTTTTACAGCAGTAAATGCACCATTTTCAAATGGTCTAAACGAGAGATTGAACCAAACATTAGTAAACAAAATCAGATGCAAAATAAGAGAAGAAGGAGAAAAGAGAGCCTGGACAACAATAGCTCAAGTATGTGTAAAGAAATATAATGAGACTAATCACTCAGTCACTGGCTTTTCACCAAGTTATCTTTTATACGGTACAGATGTAACATTTTTACCTAATGAATTAAAGCGAGAAAAGACACATGGTGACTGGATCGGAGATAGAAAAATGGCACTTGGGAATACAATTAAGTCCCATAACTATAATAAGAAGATATTCGATAAAAATCGTAAATATGGTGAGTTTAATGTAGGAGACATGGTTTACGTGGAAAATGGAAACAAGCTAAACAGGAAAAAATTAGATGAACTGAGAATTGGACCGTATGAGATAATTGAAAAAATTTCTAACTCTATATACAGAATAGGCACGGGACACAGGAAAACTGAATCAAACCTTTTCCATATCACCAAACTTATTCCAGTCCCTACATTTGAAGAAGAAGAAACAGAAAATGAATAGATTAAGAGAAAATTTTAATGTAAAAAATTTTCTTCCCTGAGGGGGGGAGATGTAAGGAGAATTTATTACTTTGTTTTTTGTAAAGAGATTCTATTACCTTATTATTTTTAATTTGACATCTGACATTCGGTAAGAGTGCAGATGAATCAGTTTTTTAGAATATTGAAAAAACCGTGTAAATAGCGGGATAAATTAACGAAGATTGTAATAATACAATTAGTTCAGGAATTGGCATTTAAAAAATAAACATTAAATGTCGTTTCTTTATTCACAGGTATGGTTTTAAGATACGTATCATTATAGTATATTGTAGTTTAGCAATAGAACTCTTATCTGATGAAATAAATCTTTATTCACAGAGCAACACATTGGTTTATTTCTGCCAATCCCTATAAAATAGAGAAATGATCTTATATATATAAAAGAAAGTCGTGTTTGTTACACTATTTATAACTCAAGAACGGCTGAACCGATTTGGCTGAAAGTTGGTGGGGAGGTAGCTTAGAACCAGGAGACGAACATAGGATACTTTTTATTTCGATATTCCCACGGGAACGGGAACGGGCACTACGCGGGAACGGGAATGAGAACGAGAACGGGAACGCGGGTGAAACCACGCGGGGACAGCTAGTTAATAATAACATAATATAATCTATGCTATCTTATCTGAATAAAAAAATAATTAGTAAGAGGTCAATTTAAAAATATATTGATTTGCAAAATGTGAGGAAATATTTTTACATTTAACACAATATTTTACCTGGCATTCTCATCCTCTTAGCATTGTTCGCCCCATGGTCATGGCTGTTTTGTTGCACTTGATTTTGTTGAGTCTGAAATTAAAGATTGATTGCATTTTTTTTTATTTTAAATATGTTTTAGGAGTTTTAAGAATTGATGTACTTTAATGAAAATGCGACTATGTTATCACTGTAAATGAAAAGACAGAAACCTTTCAATCTATATGTATACTTCTATACTAATATTATAAAGAGGAAAGATTTGTTGTTTGTATTAAATGGGCTGCGAAAATAATAAACAAATTTAAGAAAATCTTTTACCGATGGAAAGCTACATTATCAGGGAGTAACACAGGCTATATTTTATTCCCGTATTCCCAAGGGAACGGGAATAAAATATAGCTATACTACGAGGGCGAAACCAATCGGAACAGCTAGTTAAATAAAAATTGGTTCAAGGCCTAGAGGGGCCCGCAGAGATATTCCGTGTCCAGAAAATGACTATTCTTCACCAGTGCATTTTTCGTGATCGTTTTGATGTCCGACCATACTGCTTTCTGATGTCAATATATGCCTCAGAAACAATTTCGGGTTTCCTCACAAGGTTTTCTTTCACGATCTAGCCATAAATATGTACGTAAGTTGAAAAACTCATTGGTACATGTCCTCACCAGGAATCGAACCCGGACCTCACGCATGAGGGGCAGCCTCACTTCCAACAGAGTACCACAGCTTCTTCATAATATGTAATTGAATTAGAACCCACATTAGTTTGTTGTTGTTGCTGATTTTGTCTTGCTTTGGAGTCACTCTTGTCATCTTGATCATCGTCAGTAAGAAATTCTCTCTTCGGGTAAGGAATTGGGCAACCAGCGAAAACATCCTGCACAAAAATTACAAATTCGCTCAACGGAAATCAGGGTGTTTTTTTAACCATAACTCTGTGAACACTAATAAAGAGGAAAGATTTGTAATGTCGTAAGTTTGTAAAAAATTAACTTAAAAAAAAACTTGACCAATTTTAAAAATTATATCACCAATGGAAAGCTTACTTTTCACGGAGTAACATGTGCTATAACTTTAACACGGGAACGGGACTTACGCAGGTGAAATCTCGCGGAACAGCTTGTGTTAATAAATACAATGTAAAGATTCCACCACAGGCAACTATAAAAGCCTGATATGTAAACTGTGGATTTATCAGTTTAATAGGATATTTCACTGCCTATAGTAAAAAGTCAAAGTCAAAAGTTTTTATTCAATGTAGGAGCTTATAATTCTTCTCATTGAAAGTCATCGCGACTCCACCGCTTCGGTATGTATAGTTAAGGAGAAGAAGCGGGTCAAGAAACTCCTCAACACATATACTCAAATGAGTAACTTTTTATAACTACATATCTTTCAAAACGAAAATTTACTAAGTATGTACTGAATACTGAGTTGTGATATCATAACTCATAGTACTTAATTGCGTCACTTTTTTGATTGTTTTAGAATTGGCTATAATTGTAAAATGAAAAACGAAATGCATTTCTAGAGGTGTTTTGGGATGATCTTTTTAATAACTGATTACTCTCAAATACCCAATTTTAAATGTTTTGTTATCTACCTGTGTAGGTAGCGGATCTTCAGTAAAATAGGGATCTTGCATGGCTTGTTCAGATGTGATTCTTCTATTAGGATCCATAAGCAAAAGTCGCTGTAGTAAACTGAATGCTTTGCTGTCTGGTTTAATTTTATGTCTGTCCATGTACTTGCTTAGTGAACAGTTTTGGTAACTGAAACAATAACAAAATTTTTTTTGTAAATTAATAACTTCATACTATTACCAACACACATATTAGGTATTTTATAAAATAATTTACTTCATGTTAAACCATTGGTCCTGGGGGCCTACCACCATCTTTTATAAAACTATCATAGGGTTAAGAACGTTTTGTTTCAAGCTTAAAACAACATTACTCGGATTCGTACCATGAGCTCTTAAAACAATCTTGTTTTATACCTGCTTAGTGATGTGAAAGAATGAATGATTGTCTCATGATTGTCTATTCCCTGCTGTAAGAGTAAGCGAGACAACGCTATTTTTTCATAAGGCGTCATCACTTTCGCACCGTCGTTCCGGCACACGCATAATTTTTAAGAGACTTATCGGTTTTTGTCAGCATAATAATATTTTTAAAACCTATCGTAAGTGTTTATATGATTAAATTATTAATGTAGATTTATTATACAACTTGATGATTACATTTTTATCTTAGAAACATCGATAAATAATAAAGGAATACGAAATGTCAGTGTTAGTCTGTTACCACTTACCATTTTGTGAAATGGAACTTTTTTGTGTTATTCTGTAACCATAGCAACGCATCGTAAATAACTGTTGATGACAAAATGTTTTGTAAAGTATTTATTTTTGGGTTTATTGGTGACACTATGTAAAAGAACCGCTGCTGTATGTTCCTTTCAAAATCCGAAAGCTTTCCAACAGTCCTTGGCCGATAACAAACAAAATTTGAATCTTGGAGAAATTAATTGTAAGTAAGAGAAAATAAATGTACAATTACTAGCTTTTTCCCGCGACTTCTCCTGCATTCAAGGATAAAAAATAGCCTATGAGTTATTATGATGTATAAGCTGTATGTAACTGTAAGTTACACGATCCATGATGAAACCATTTAGTAATATTTGCGTGAAAGAACATCTATCTATACATTCGTCCTCACAAACTTTTGCGTTTATAATATTAGTAGGATATGGAAGTCGATATAAAGTGTTTCACTTAAATTTATATTACAGACGTTGTCCTGCCAGACAACAGCACCACCTGTCGGGTCCAATTGTGAATCTAAACCATATAGGGATTCACTCACACACAAAATTTCGTCCAAATCGGTAGATACAGCCGTGTAGGAGGAGTTAGGTGACAAACACATGTACAGAAGAATTATAATATATTTAAATATAATTAATTATGGTTGCTATATTGGAACATAGTTAACAATTTACTTAAAACTTATACTACTTATTTCTTGACAGCCTCGAAGTATCTACTGCTGTTGTCGAAGTGCAGCATTCTACAGCTTCTAGTCCATTTTAGTAGGACAAACCCGTCCTAGTGCGTCTGTTGATAACATGTCGTAGAGAGTCATGGGTCACGGGTAGCTCCACAATGTCTTGCATCTACAATCTGAATTTGAATGTTTGCAGCAAGAATCTGAAAGAAGAAAATAAAATAAATAAATGTGCAATATTACTACTTCACACTTTTATGCATTTTTATTATACCATTGTTTCATATTCATTAGAGACAACCATTGTTTGATTTTATTGAAAATATTTTAGTGGTCAGACTCAGGGTTAGTGATGCAAGTGGCTCTCTCCCAAAAAATTACAGGGGATTTAAAAACAAAAAAAAAATACATAATCTCACGCCTTTTATCTCCCAGGGGGTGGGCAGAGGTATTCCATTTCAGGAAATACACACATTTCACCAGTAGGTATAGCCTTTGGACCCTTTTTGACCCCTTAACATGATAGTTGGTGAGCCCATCGCTAGACACGGTCTGTTACACATACCTCAGAATTAATTCCCCACAATGTTTTCCTTCCCTGTTAGCTAGTGATAAATGTGTACCAACAATAGGCTTTTTCGAACACTCATTGGAACATGCCAGGATTAGTTCTCGAGCCTCACGAATAAGAAACTAGCTATATAACCACTGGGCTATCACTGCTCATTACAGGGTACGATGGTATTAAAGAATAATTGACTTACTGTGCTATTTTTCGGTTTCGACATTTAATAATATATTTTAGCCTTCTTTTGCACCATAATAAGATCACGGGTCACTCCATGAAATATTCGTCGCATAATTCTTCAATGCTGCATCTTTGACCAAATATTTCCGGCGTTATTTGCTTTACAAATATATTTTTTTGTTGTATCACAATTATTGAATTAATGTTCTTCTAAATTTTATATCACAACTATAATAGAAAGATTGGTGAAAACTAAAACGTTTGAACTAGTTATAATATACAATTACGAGTAATTTAATAGAAAACATGTTAACAATCTTGTTACAATCGCTAGCGAGTAACTTTTTTATGATTGCTAAGTTTGACACAAATTTGACATAAAACAATATTGCTGGTTGTCAAAAATGCACCTCATGGTACGAATTGAGTGAACGATTTTCGCGTGACGTCACAAGATTGCCTTACAAAACAACATTGAAATAAGCTTACTTTAAGGAGCTCATGGTACGAATTTTGAAAGTAATATTAAAACAGTCTTGTTTTAAGAGGTCGTGGTAGGCCCCCTGGACTTTAGATACCCTTGGGTGGCTTGAAAAATTCTGACAGTTAGGTTAGGCCACTAGCCTAACACCATCTACCAACTCGCGATGGGTTCGCGTGAGAGATTATAGCCCATACTTCCTCATGAACGAGTTAAAACCCTTAGCTCAGCAGTAGGCTGTTACAAGTTATGATGTCCATAATGAATTAGTAGCAGTATTTGTTTTCACTTCAATCATTCTATTATCTCTTTCTACATAAAAATAAATATGCTCACACCTTTCACATCCCCGAGGGAGTAGGCAGAGGTATTCTATTCCTGCAAATACCCTTTTAACCAGTATATTCTTTTGGACTCCTACATGTGACAGGTTTTCTCTACATTGATAGGAAGAAAAACAGAGATTATACTGTAATTGATGTGTCCATTAAATCTATTTTATACCTTCTTTAACAAAGTACCAGTACTATTATTAGCTGTATCTCTACAACAAGATCATTTATTTGATAAACTTACTTGGATCTTTTGAAATCTTTCACTAAAGTTGCATGTTCTGGCATTTTTCTTATGTCCTCCCAATCTTTCTCCTGCGGAAATCCCATAACATTAAATATCCTATCAAGTTGGTCATGATGATATGGGTTACTTGTCTTGATGTCTTCTTGCCGACAGTGGAATATTGGCTCGGAAGTAAGAAGCTCCGCAAATATGCACCCTATTGCCCAGATATCTGAAATTTATATTTTTAGTCATTAAATAATTAAGTCCCAATGACACATACAATTTACAAAGTCAAAGTCAAAATTCTTTTATTTCAGTAGGTATTAGTAATACACTTTGAAATGTCAATATAAACAAGGCACACTACAATAGGATTCGTAAGGAGTACATCTGACAGAGAACCAAAGTTATCAATATAGCTCAAAGAGTTAGCAAGCTGAAGTGGCAGTGGGCCAGCCATATCTGGCGAAGAACTGACAACCGATGAAGACTGGGTGCTATGGCGCTCATTAGGGGAGGCCTATGTCCAGCAGTGGACAAATGTAGGCAGATGATGACACATACAAAATTACAGTTATATATTTTATTTACTGTATTATTCAGTAACTATATTAAGTATTCTTCAGGCATTTTTTGTATATTTAGTGTAAGGATATTTTAAGCAGGTGATTTCAATAATTATATTTTCCAAGCTGTACATACTTATATTACGAAAGCAGTAGGTATACTTACATTAAAAAAATCTATGTTAATA
Source organism: Ethmia dodecea (assembly GCA_963855545.1). Lineage (NCBI taxonomy): Eukaryota > Metazoa > Arthropoda > Insecta > Lepidoptera > Depressariidae > Ethmia > Ethmia dodecea. The sequence goes on from OY979448.1 coordinate 5,958,044, forward strand.
TTTCAACAGTAAACTATGTAACATTGCTGGATGCAAGTAACAGCACAGAAAAGCACAAGTTAACAGTGAATTTTTGATTGGTATTTGCACTTCAATAACTATAGTCGAAACAGCCGGTGTTGTAACGTCAGTCAAAGGGTAACATAGATTTAGTCTCATATCGTTTTTACAAATCAAATGATGTATTATAATAACAACAACAATGCGTGTTTATTAATGTGATGTTTAATAATTACCAATAGCCTTAGTATAATGCCGTGCGCCAAGAAGAAGCTCAGGAGCTCTGTACCAAAAGGTGACTACGACTGGATCCAAGTCGGCTAGCGGCTTCAAAGGCGCATTGAACAACCTCGCAAAACCCATGTCAGCTATTTTCACTCTACCTCTTTCTGGGCCTTCGCCCATTACAAGTATATTTGCTGGTTTCTGGAAATAAATAATCATAAGTTCCTATGACACTAAGCATGACTCAGATTTTATGAAAAATTCTCATTAATGGTATTTTAAAGATACTAAAGTATTGTTAAAAAACCTCAACAAAACAAAATACTTTTAATTTTTGTCTTTTAATTTACTGAATAATATAGTAATACATATCATAAAATAATTACTAATAATAATATAAATGTAAAAGGGTGTGTTTGTTCTTTCACACAAAAAGTACACATACATAATATAGTTCGTACATCAGAACAACAAAATCATATCAACATAATCGTAAATCCCAGGATACGAGCTAAGTCATGGACATAAGCTATTTATCCATAATAAATGGAAATCTAATGAAAAATAGGTAATTTTAGCAGGTATTTTTAATTTTAGTTCTCTTCCTTGCATAACTTGATAAAATCATAAATTACATAAAAACTTACCAAATCTCTATGTAACACCCAATTGGAATGTAAATAATGTATACCATCCAAGATTTGATAAAGCAAACTCTTCACCATGCCTTTGGGCACCATGACAGACTTCTTGTTGGCTTTGGCAGCTCGATGGAACTTAATTATATGCCACAGATCATGTTCAGCATAGTCGAACAACAGCCAAACTTTGCGATCAGTGTGAGAAAGGAACACTCTTATTAAATTGATTACATTTGAATGCTTTAGTTCTCGGAGTAGCTGGAAAATTAAAAAGTTACTTTAGTAAGTAAATTAAATGAACTATACCAATAATTAAATTTAAATCTGTTTGTGATTTCAAAATAGTCACTAAAATTTATGTGAAAACTGCTATTTATTTATACTACGCAATGTGCATAATGTGTGTGTATAAGTTTTTTGAATTTCAGTGATGACAAAAGATTTGTATTTTTGAATGTTTGTTACGGATAAACTCAAAAAGTACTGGAACGATTTTAAAAATTATTTTACCAATGGAAAGCTAGAAGATCCCTGAGTAATATAGGCTATATTTTATTTCCGTATTTAGACGGGAACCGCTAATATTTAATAAATAACTTACCGCAATCTCCCGGCAAGCCGACATGGATAATCCAGTGCCCTCAATTTGTTTCAAAGCGTAATCTTTAGTATCCGAGGCATCTTTCCTCCTGGCTTTGTATACGTGGCCGTAAGTGCCCCGGCCAACCTTACAGCCCTCATAGTCAAACAAATCCTCCACCTTAGACCTCTCATTCTGGGTCTTCACTTTAAAATCGTAGTCCATCATCACCGGTGCCATTGTCTTGTTTTGGAAATTGTCACCCATTTTCAATTATAAATTCTTTTTTTTTTTTAATAGGATATTCTTGTAATATTTTCACAATATTTTTTTTACGATATGGTAGAATTATGTAAAAAGAAGCATGATTACATTTAAGAAACAATTAACTTTGTTCCCGTTTGACTTGACATGCTTGACAGCACATGACAGCACAGACCGAACGACTTATTTCCACTATGAACCATAGACAATTTCGTAAGACTTAACCGTGAACCATAGAAGCGAATCGTAAACTTTGTCCTTGTTGACCCAACTCTATTTCCAATGACAGAAGTAAAATGTAAAGTTCAAGCCAAAATCGACCTAAATGACCATTGCTTACATTATTTCCACTATATTGCCATGGCAACGTGACGTCATGGCACTATGTACTTTTTTAAAATTATTAACTCTTTTTTTTTATTATTTAATGGCCTTTGGATTCTAGTCCTTACATCCTATTATTAATTCTTTTTTTTTTAATTGTTTATTGGCTTTTGGATTCTAATCCTTACAGCCTTTATTAACTCTTACTATGACAGTGTTGCCAGATCTTCCGATTTTACAGATTTCCTATTTTTGTCAAATGTCTCCTGTTTTTGCTATGAATCAATTGTTTTTCTTTGAAACATTTTTCTATGTGAAATTGATTGAATGAAATACAACGTAAAATGCGTCAATTTAATCTGCCAGTAAATTAGAAAGCATCTACATACAACAAATAACAATAATGTCCTGGAAAAAACAGATCGATTTTAGTCCATCAGTTAGTATATCGAAAAAATTTAAACACGTTTATATTTTTTTCAATATGACGAAGTAATAATATCGTATCAAAATGTAAGGAACTGACGGACTAGTTAGAATTTTTAAGGACACTTCCATATTGCGTTAGCATTGTTTACACATATTTAATACTCTTTTTACAAGCTTATAGTTAGTTTCACCTGTACCGTTGTCTGTCGGTCTGTTTGTAATGAAATCTTGCAAGTTAAATTTGATCCAACTCCGATTTCAGATTGAGCTGAAATTTTGCATGCCTATATAAATCGGATGACATTGCAATATTATGGTACCATGGAGCTGGTCTGGGGTCGTTTGCCAACATCCGGTAATGGCGGATCATGTTTTTGTTATAATTCTCTTATTTTAGTTTATTTGAGTATGTTTAATTTGAGTCCTTAACACCGGAGCGCTCGAAGCACTCTCTGATATAAAACATGCAAGTTGAATCTCAGTTACAACACTTGGTCAGAGAGTCACCTTCGGGACACACTTCACACACTTTGTTTTATACTATTTAGTGATTATATTACATCAATGCAAGGTTTTATTATCCTAAGAAGAAAATTTGTGTTACTTACGAAATAAAAGTTAGGTAGTGAACTCAAAGAGGATGTAAGGGGGCGAACTTAAAAAGTTGGATCAAAGAAAAACTTGCAAGAAAACTTTTCTTTGAGTCTGGGGGTGGGCGTGGGGAGCGTTCGAAAACGGGTAAAACTTCACATGACATGAAAAGGGCTGTCACTCAGATTTTTACTTGTTTACGAACGGTCCTTTAAATGAATGAGAGAGAACGACCGATGCAGTTTTTTTTAAATGCACATTCGCTCAATATTTCGGAAGTTACCGGTTTTTCAACTCTAGTACCTTAAAATTACGGTTTTTAAGCGACTGGCAACCCTGATTTATAGCTGGCAGCCCTATAGTGGAAATAAGTGCAGCCTTCAGTACCTATTAGGACAGCACAGTTTTTTTTTTTAGTTTGTCCCTTTCGGGGAAAGGCAAAGGGATCTAGCCCATACAGCCTAGTCAAGTTCAGGGTAAAAGTTTTAATCTTAGATAAATGGCTCTGCTTCAGAGACCATGCACAAAAATTCAGTGTCTTTAACACTTCCTACATCCCTCCCTTGTTTATCAACAGTAAAATGATAGCACTTTTACTGAAGACTTCATTGTGACGTCTTCTTGGGGCAATCCAAAAATATCCATCCCGCGCATTTTATCGAATTTCCCTTTCACTGCACACCTTCACGGACACTTGCCACATAATAAACTATCACTATTATGAGTCAAAACCCGAAATACACAACAAAATGAAAATTAAACAAAAAACATGACGTCCCTCTTCAGATTCCCGCCAAAAAGCCCCAGCACAGACCCTTGCTTGACAGCAATTAAATAGCAAGCAATTAAAGTATAATAGCACAGAACATTAAAATTCATGTTCTGTGCTATTATACTTTATAGGAGTAAATACTCCTAGTCCTAGCGGAGGTCAGTAGGTAGGAGAGTAAAAGTGTTCTGTGCGCATTTTCCGGAAATTTTTCAAACTTCTAACTTTAGAACGCTGTAATTCAATTTTGGCCTATTTGAGAAAAACATATAAGATAACTATATAAGAATAAAAATTGTAGGGAATTTAATTACCTACAAAATGGATGTATACTTTTTTAACCAACCTTGAGGAGGGGGCAGTAAGCATTAAAATGAAAACAATAGCATATTGTTTATTTGATAAGTTTGAAAAATTTCCGGAAAATGCGTATTTTTTAATATTTTTTAAAATATCATATCTCGTGAACTATCTGCCCTACAAACAAAATTTAACACGTATATTATAGGGAATTTCATTCTCTACAACATTTAATAGAACTGTTTTGTAGCTAAAATGCACCGAAACAAAGATATAAGTGAAAATCTAAAAAAAGTGCCGATTTTTTTCGGTTTTTTCAAGATGGCGGCGGGCGCGGAGGGGGGGGAATTGTGCATTTTGCATTTTAAACACTTAACAACCATCCTAGACAACATGTAAAAAATTTAGAACTACCGGACCGTTTGTAAGGTAACCCCCCTTATTTGGTCTCTATTCACTGTACTATATAACAAAACCTAGCATGTGTTATACCATTTTAGAATTTAGACTAAATGCGTCAACTTTTAAGTATACTTGCCAAAATAGTAGCCATACATTTTTTTTACAGTACAGCTGGTTTAAGTTGGTTGATGAAATTATTTAGAATTCAATGTTGGAAACAAATTTAACTTTTTACTTAAAAATGAGGCAGTTATGTCATTTTTTTTTATTGTAAATTGTAGCACGGCTATTCGTTATAGCATTACAGAAAAAAAAAATTCAAAAAGTAAATATTTACAGTCACGGTACAAGAAAGTTCATTACAGGGTGTCCGTTTTTTAGGATTTTTTTTAAACCTTCATAACATTTTGAAAAAAGAACATAGATTTTTTTTTATATTTTTCTGATTACCCTCATGACTAGGCTTATCGCTGGTTTTCGGCTTATCGTTGACTTCTGGGACATCCTGTATATTCTTGTTCTGATATCAAACATTTAAACTATTCCTTTCGAAATTAAGGCAATATTTATTTTATTAGGGGTTTTTTGACATAAGGTTTAGGGGCAAACATTTTTGAGGGTTAGTAACACTGCTTATAACCACAGAGTACACTGTTACTACTGTAAGGACTAGAATCCAAAGGCCATTCCACAGAGTACATTATATACATTATCTTCTAAAGTTAATGTGCTTTTGCCTTTTGGAGCCACAGATATCTTTAACTAGTCGGAGACAGATAGGACACTCTTCCGTTTAAGCAATAGTTCCTAGAAGTTCACCGAGCGCTAGTGTCGCATAGTGTTGTGCAAGTACCCCTTTCAATTGTAATCGATATCGATATGGCTAGTGATGTGCTTATAAAAAAGATCGATATAGGGCCACTGTTAAGTTTTATTTTTCAAAAAGCAATAAAAAAACAATTCGAAGTTATTTCTTTTTATATCTTTATTTATATATGTAATCATTATGGGAGGCCTGTTTCCAGCAGTGGACAAATTTAGGCTGATGATGATGATGAAATTATGATTGCGCATTCTAATATCAATTTTATACAAAACGTATTAATTTCTTTTTTATAATTGGTGCAGCCCAACCAGTAAATTAGTATAATTTGATAATATTATTTAAAGTATGGACCAAAGAAGTTACTTCTCTGTACATCATTAAAAAGTTTTTGGTAAGGATAAGCTAAGTTGCTGTTCTTTAATCTCAAAGTTTTCTATTTCATTTGTAATATTTGTATATTCTTTTGCAATAATTGCACTTGAATTTTGGGGACATAGAAATTTACTAATGGGTCTTGATTTGGATTTCTTTGAAAAACATACACTATATTATGTTCCTTGAACAGCAACTTTCCTATCCTTTCAAAGCTTTCTATTGTCGTGATCCATCCTTCTAACGAAGGAACACGCCCATAATGTGTTTTATTATTTTTTATAGTTTACTGGTTGAGTCTACAAATGAAACATTTTTCATAATGTCCTTTGCTTCATGCCAAAAACTGAAATGCTCAGATTCGGGTTGAATAGAGCCGTGAAGCTTTCCTTGTTTTGTTGTTGTGTCTTAGCCATTGACACAGTTTATCTATAAATTCTACTGCTTCCCCTGTTGTTTCCATGGTTTCGCTGACGGGCTCTCCTTCGAAAGTTTTTCTGTAAGCATACAACTTTATTATAGAAAATAAAAGATCCAGACTACTCAGTAGACCAGCATGCATGAGACTAACCAACTCGACGGTAAGGCTAATCATAATTATTATTGTAAACCATATTTACTAGTAAGACATGAGATTAAAAAGAGTGAGTTTCTTGCTGGTTCTTCTCGGGGTACTGCATTTGGAAAAAGAAATCCGTCGGTGGACATGGGCTGCTGTTTACATTTAGCCAATCTTCATGGACGAGCTTAGAATGCCTTGTTATTAGACTATTGACCTTTCTTAGTGTACTTTTTGTATGTTTAGAAAATAAATTATATTTGACATAAAAAAAAATTGATTTTAGAAGCAGAATATAAACAATGATATATACTTACCATCTTTTACTATTTTTACAGTGAATTCATTGACCTCCGTTGCAGATTTTAAATAGGTGTGTTCACTTGAAAAAATTCCATCTGGAAATGGAAAATATACATATTTAAATAAAAATTAAACACTAATACAATTTGATCAGATTGGTCAGAAAATCTTAATATTCAAAATCTTACCAGAATTACTCAGTGGGATGCCATGCATTATTTCCGCTTCAGTGAGGGATTTTATTTGGTCTGAGGGGATACAAAACAGCCTGAATGCGATCACCCTTTCCGTCAAATTAGTATTTAGCAGTGTTTTTGACACACAGGTTTTTTTCTGTAATTGGTCTTTCGACAACCCACTTAACTCTTCATTGTGAGTATTTGTGAGGTATTAGAAAAGATAATCATAGTTCCCGTAAATCATCGTTTCTCGAAATATTATACAAGCGATGACGACACTCACACAACATTTTATAGTTTGTTTGTCCACTTTGCATGTTTACTGATTACTTTGTAACTCAAGCTTGAAAGCGAGAAATACACAAAGTAATCAAACTACAATGAAAATTAAGTAAAACAAATGAAAATCCAAGAAACAACAGAAAAACAGCCGGCCGGCCCAATGACAGACAGTGTGACCACCAATTAGGGATGTAAAAAAATAATCGATTTTTAAAATAATCGATTATTTTTTTGTAATAATCGATTTTTAATAATCGATTTCTTAAATAAAAATAATCGATTTTTAATTAATCGATTATATAAATTACGCGTTTTAATCGATTTTTTATAAACACCGCCATCTATGCGGTGGATGAACCTTAACGTTGTCGTTAAGCTTTTTTTACTTATCGTTTCATTTTATTTTAATACTACGAGTACTTTATTTTTTATTATTTTTCGTCTTTTGACTGTTTAAACTTAAAAAATAAAGAAAGATTACATACATACATACATACATACATACATACAGCTCACGCCTTCTTCCCACAGGGGTAGGCAGAGACGATGGATCGCCACTTTGCCCGATCTTTGCACACTTCCCTCGCTTCCTTCACATCCATAAGCCTTTTCATGCACGCTCTTTTATTCTTTGCACTCTTGACACCAGATTTTTGAAGGACGTCACTAATTTGATCCGTGAACGTCCTTCTGGGGCGTCCTCTTGCCTTGTATCCTTCAACATTTGCACCATAAATCTCTTTCGTTACTCTTCTTTCATCCATACGTTCTAAATGACCAAACCAGCTTAACATACCCTTTTCTATCCTTGTCACTACATCTTCTTTCAAACCACACTTCTCTCGTATATCCACATTCCTCACTCTATCACACAATTTTACTCCACACATTTTCCTCAAAGACCTCATTTCCACTGCGTTCACCTTGCTTTCATGCTTCTTCTGCCACACCCAACATTCACTCGCATACATCAGCGTCGGGACCAGAACAGCGTTATGCATAGCCATCCTTGCCTTGTTAGACATGACCTGGCTACTCACAAGGCTATTCAGGGCCCCATTCACTGCATTTCCTTTCAATACTCTTCTTTCAATATCTTTCTCATACTTGCCATCCCTTGTAAACACGCTACCCAAATACACGAACTCTTTCACTTGCTCAACTTTCTCACCATCAATCTTTATATCACACTCTGTCATACACTCTTCTCTTTCAAAAATCATCACTTTAGTTTTTGCAACATTCACTTTCATGCCCTTCTTTTCAAAAGCTGCATTCATTATATCCACCATCTTTTGCAACTCGGACGCCGACGATGCAAGGATGACTTGGTCGTCGGCGTACAAGAGGCATTTGATGGTGGTCTCAATCATTTTCAATCCACAATCACTCTCACGCAAATCATCCAAACAGCTGTCCATGAATAGGTTAAAGAGCCACGGCGATGCTACACAGCCCTGTCTAACACCCCTTGAGATGTTAAACCAGTCTGTGCAGGCGCCATTTAGTCTGACACATGCACTGGAATCCTCGTAGAGTGATTTCAGTGCATTTATCAACCGGCTTTCCAACCCAAACTTGGACAGTACATCCCACATTTCATTCCTCCTCACTTTGTCATAAGCCTTCTCCAGGTCTATAAAGGCGCAAAACACCTTCTGATGTTTGGCGAGGTGTTTTTCTGTTAGGCACCTTAGGGAGAAGACTTGATCCATACACCCCATTCCCCTTCTGAATCCCGCTTGTACATCCCATATTTTCTCATCCGTCTCTCTCATCACTCTTTCGATCAATACCTTTGCATACAATTTGCCAACAATGCTGAGAAGACTGATTCCGCGGTAATTTTTGGCATCCTGTTGCGACCCCTTCCCCTTGAAAAGAGGCACTATTACGGCGTTTCGCCAATCTTGCGGCACTTTACCGCTGGCCCAACATTTCTGGAAAATGGAGTACAACCAAGAAACTACCAGCCCTTTCCCAGCTCTCAGCATTTCGACACATATTCTGTCATACCCTGCAGCCTTACCTTTCTTCATATTTTTCATCGCTCTTTCAATATCATGCATACTAATCTCGCTTTCATCTCTCTCCTCCTCAAGCACATCTACAGTCGGTGCAAGATCTGCTTGAGGTAGGGAGTCATCACATTCAAATAATCCCTCGAAATATTGCTTCCATCGGCTCAGCACTCTATCCTCTTCCGTTATCAGCTCTCCATTCTCATCTCTAATCACTTTCATCCTTGTATTCTGCGACACTCCCCGGGACACCCGAACTTGCTTCCAGAACAATTTCTGGTTTTCCCGGAAGTTGTCGGATATCTTTCTCTCATTCTTCTCATCCATGTTCTTCTTCATTTGCTCAATCTTGTCTTTCACTTCACATTTTATCCTTCTGTATTCATTCTCTACCATTTTCACTTCATCTTCAGTCACTCTAGCATCTACTGGTTTTCTGGTCCTCATAGCCAATACATCCAACCATGCTTTCTTCTTTCGTTCAACAATCTCTCTAGCTTCTTTGTTCCACCAGTGGTTTGGAGGACCATTCTTCCTCTTACTTTCTCCGCATACTTCTATCGATGTTTTTACCACAGCATTTTTAAATATTCCCCATACATTCTCTAATTCTCTTTCTTCCAGGCTATCATAATCATCCAATCTTTCACTCAGTCTCTTCAGATACTCTTTACCTGTTTCCTCGTCATCCAGTCTTTCCACTCTTATTCTTTTCAGTTCTGTTGTCTCCACTTTAGGTCGGTTACGCCAACCCTGGAACAGACCACTTACCCTTGAGATCACAAGAAAGTGGTCCGTTCCGACGTTCGTTCCCCGGTATACCCTTGTGTCGACAACCAACTTTCTCATTCTTTCATCCACAATCACAAAATCTATCACACTCCTATCATTTTGTCTTTCCCATGTGTACATATGAATCTTCTTGTGATCAAACAAGGTGTTGGTCACAACAAGATTCCTCTCCAAACATACTTCAATCAGACTCTCACCATTCTCATTCACTCTTGCATCTCCAAAAGTCCCTAAAACTTTCTCGCATTCGTTTCTTTGCACACCGACCCATGCGTTGAAATCTCCCAACAGCACAGGCCTCTCATTCTGATCACACTCACTCAAGCAGTCATCCAACATTTTCCAGAACTCCTCTCTCTCGGTTTGAGGCTTGGATGTATCCGGGGCATACACGCCAATGACGCGTACCCGTATCAGACCGATTTTGAGCCTCACCCAGAGGAGTCTGGGACTCACACACTTATACTCGATCATTCTTTCAGCCATTCTTTCAGACAGCAGGAGCCCCACACCCTGGCACGCTCTGTCGTTTTCGGCAACGCCCGACCATATTGCTGTGAGCGGCCCGTGGTGTGAGACTTCCGTACCCTTTCTTTTCGTTTCATTCACACACAGAACATCCAACCTCTTTTCATCCATCAGCATACATACTTCATCTAATTTACTTTCCATCCCTCCACATACATTCAGCGTCGCAAAGCGGCTCTCCTTCGCCCGCTTTTCGCCCCGTGGTACCATCTGGCGTGATGTGTGGCGAGCAACATCGCCAAAAAAAAAGATTGGTTTTTTATTTTAGTTTTTGTGTCCATAACGTAGTCGTTTAGTTTTTTTGTTTCTCGCTTGAAGTATTTTATTTTAATACTAGTCAAATGTAAAAGAGGAGCGGAAATTTGTGACACTAATTATTTTTAATTATTTTATTGTTTAAATTTGAAGATTATCGAAATTTTGTTATTTTTTTATTCATATTATTTTATTTCATTTTTATTCTGTTAAAATGTTAATATGAATCTCTTAGGATTTTATTATTAAAATATGAAGCTTTTCATATATCATATAGATTTTTAAATAATTATGTATTAGAAAAAAATAGATTTTTTAGAATAATCGATTATTTTCAATATTAATCGATTTTTAAGAAATCGATTAATTTTGAAGAAAGAAAAATCGATTGTTATTTAATCGATTATTTTTCTTTAATCTTACATCCCTATGACCAATATGACAAGTAAAATAAAAGTGTGACGTTTTGCAAGATGGTGGATACTTACTACCATACTACAAATAAAAATTAAATGCGATTGCAGCGCTTCGTGAACGAATCGGTACTAACAAGTGTCAAGAGTGTCACAGGTTGGAGCGAACGCAGCTGGTTTCGTAACGACTTGTTTTGTAGGTTTATTATTTTTACACAAATAATTATCTACTGTTCACACAGTAAAACTACTATCTTTGCAACTACATATGTGATATTTTGTTAGGTAAGTCTTATTGACCATCATGGAACATCAAGAGGACCAAGAAAGTGATTACAGCGATGTTGTTAATACTTTGTTGAGCATGTTCGGAAACGTTGTAACTAGAGACGTAATTTCTGCTGTTGTCGAAAACTGCGACGGAGACTGTAAGTACCTAGCCATATTTTCTAAATTCTTTGTTGTTTACTGCGCAACATTACTTTCCCAGTACCCCCTACCCTTAGCTCGCCCGCCCGGGCCGCAGGTAATACCTCAATGCGCAGGTCCTGCGCCCACTTGTTGTTACCTACCCTGGGAACTCTGATTTATAGCTTGTTTGTATACAACTATGATAGATGCATCGGTCAGAGTAGCATTTGATGCATCCCAGTACCTAGGAATATAAAGTTTTAAAATATCAAATAAAAGTGCAAAACAAATGTACCTGTCTTGGGTTAGGTCTTGGGTATGTATTATTTATTGATAAAATAAACAATAATGTGGTTGGTTAAAGAGTGGGAGTCTCATTCAGGTGATTCCCTTTGTGTTGATTCGAAGGATGCTTTTATTGATTTTCTATTTGCCCTTGCCTTTACTCAATGCAACAGGGACAAAGAAAGGTCACTTTTTTTTTTAATCATAACAATGTTATCATAGTGCTTTGTTTAATTGTGGAAACAAGTGCATTAGTAATGTAGATTAACATAACAAAAACTGTTTACACAGATAAAAAATATTATGGACTAAATAATTAAGTGATTAAGTTGAGAATTAAAGGACAGAGTGTATTATGTAGGACACAATGAAAAATCATCATAGTTAATTTGAAGTCCAGGCATTCTGAATAAAGATCCAACGGATATTGGGTTACTATGCAGCCAATTTTGTAGTATAGCCAGATGAACAGATACCTATTTAATTTTGCTTAATCTAAACTAGTTTCCAGCTGGCTTCAGTGTTCTTGTAATTTTCTTCAAATATGATGTAATGGTGGGAGATCCAAACGTAACATATGTTTCACTTGGATAATGTTTGCTGTTTTTGATTAACAGTTATAGAGTCTGCATTCCAGTGTCATTTGTTATAATTTAACAAATTATAGCTATCCCTTTTACATACACTAAGCTAGGGTCCAGCACACTGTATGAAGGGATGGAACTGAAATGACAAATGTATTCATGTGAAAGAGATGCAAATTCTCATAAAAACAAATTGTATAAATTCATTTGGAACTTCATGGTAATAAAAAATTTAAATCCCGACTTCATTATTAGTATAAGACTTTAATTCTGAACAACAATATGAAACATATTGTTATTGAATAGGTATTGAAAAAATATCTTTAGGTTTCTCTATCATTTTTCATTTCGAATGACCATTTCGTATCTAGGTATAATGATTTAATGTTGGTTACTAACTAAAAGTTAGGAAGTTACTAAAGTATGAAGTAAAGACCATCTGCTGAACAGTCTCACAACAATTTCATGCAGTTGAGAGGCATGTTCTTAATTTAACAATGAAGGCATACTGCCTGCAACTGCATGAGATTGTGTAGCATATGGTCTTCTTAGTATTTTTCAGCAATTTCCTCAATTATAGCTGTAAAAAGGAACAACATTTAAAAAAAAAAGTTATATGTTACTTTTATTGATTTTGAAATTTTGAAAAAGACAATATTATCTTAAATACATAATCTTTTTAAAAGGCCAATTAACAATTTGTTAACCAAAATAGGATTATATGTTGTCCTTGTTCACCTGTGAGAACCTGCTGTTTGAATGGTCGAAGATACTTTGTGAATTTTTGTCAACCCTATTAACTACTGAAATCTATTTTATGACATGTAGGCATCATGTAAGTGTTACTGTTTAGTACTTATTTCTGTATTTATATATTTCAGTAAATCTAGCTGCTGAAGCTGTTATGAATATTTCAAGCTATATTGGCAATAATATTGAACAATCGAAAGCTATAGATGATACAAACACAATAGAACCTGTTTCCTATTTAGCTAGTGAAACCATCACTCATGCAACTGATTCTATTGCTCAAACTCCTCATGTAAACTCTGCAAGTTCAGTGCAGCCCACAATGTCTTACGCTAATGCATTTCGAAATACTGGGGCTGTCCCAAAAAAACAAACACAGAAACAATCCAGACCAAATGAAAAATCAACAAAATTAAATATGACTGGTCAGCTTCGTAACATATTGACAAACCACAAACAAGGTTACAGAATACTAATCATCATGAGGGGGGCTCCAGGAAGTGGAAAGTCTTACTTAGCCAAACAAATCATAGAAATGACAATTGGCCCTACCCATGAAAATAATATAAGTCACATTTGTAGTTCTGATGATTATTTTATTGTCAGAGGAATATACAGATATGTAAGAGAAAGAATTGGAGATGCTCATAGCTGGAATCAAAGAAGAGTTCGAGCAGCATTACAACAAGGAAGGAGTCCTATGATTGTAGACAATACAAACATAGAACTCTGGGAAATGGAACCCTATATGCATGATGGTGTTCATAATGGATACATAATTGAAGTTGTAGAACCTAATACATCGTGGGCGAGAGACCCTAAAAGTCTGGTAAAACGCAGTATACACAATGTACCAATAGATAAAATTGCAAGAATGTTAGAGAACTATCAAACATTTCATGGAAAAGATGTGCTGTTTTATTATAAATTATCTTATCCTGCTTATATGTTGCCACCAGTTTTAAGAAAAATACCTCCAATTGTATATGAACCCAAAGAAGAATCAGAAAACAAGCTGGTCCAACTAGAGCCTGTTGAGTCAGTGTCGATCAATGAACCATCAAAGCATAACGATCAAGCATCGTTGTTAAGCCCTGAAATACAGTTTGAAGAGACAGATAATGCAACTATTGTTACGAATTCAGAAATTTCTAATGTAACAACTGAAATTATAAATTGTTTACCAAATGATGCAAATGCCGAGGGTCAACCTGAAAATGATAACACAGAATTAAATGTATTTAACACACAGATACGAAATGAAGAGATTTTACAGCAAAATTATATGCATATCCAAAATCAGTTACTTGAAATTGAAAAGGTTCATGAAGAGTGGGAGAAAGGTGAAAGTTGGGTAGAAGAATCCCAAGAGACTGTAAGAGCTGTAAGTCCATTTGAAAAACAATTAACATTTGATCCAAAGCCTCCAAGATTTGAAATTTCAGAGGAATCATCACCTCATCGAAAATTAATAGACACTGTCCAAAAATATGAAGATTGGACAAATTTGCCTGCTTATATGTCTCTGTGGAATAAAGAAAACACATCTCAATCCAACCAAACTCCAGACGATTCCAAGGAAACAAATCCCATCAACACCCAAATTCATGACATCGAAAAGATCACTGAAATGCTGAGGTCTGATAGGGTATCTGATACAGCAAATGAAAAATCTTTACCAGTATCACAACGATGCAAAAATGAAGAAAAACATTTCATCGCTTTTAGAAAACTTTTCAAGAACTTACCTAGGGCTGCTTTGCGAGATGTTTTTGATAATTGTTGCGGGGATGTTAATTGGGCTGTAGATATTGTACTTGGCGGTATGGCTAACAATCAGTTAGAAATTAGAGGTAATGAAGTGATGTCGGACACAGAAGAAGAAAGCCAGGAGCAATGTGATTGTTTCTCATCATACAATGAAGTGCCTGATTTAACTCAGACGTCAGCATCAACAAATACGACTGAACAGAATGTTACGAAAAATCTACCATCTCCTGCGTTACTAATTCCAAAAAAACATAAACATTCTCCATCAGAAAATTCAGTAAATATAAAACGCCAAATAGAAAAGAATATTGTAATATCTGAAAATCACTATCCAGATCATTGTTTGAAGATCATGAAACAGCGTCGTGGAGATTATCATAAAATTCAAAGTGACGACAGCAAAGTCGAAGAAAGTAGCTTCGAAATAATAGAAAATCCAATACAGTGCGAAGATCAAGAATGCCCGCCGAGTACTTCACATGATGTTTTTTCATCTTCATACAATATGGAAAGTGACGACGAAGAATCTATCGCCAGCAGCCTGGAAAGTACTGAAAGGACCGTAAATGTTATCCTCGGGAATGAATTCGTGAAACAGCTAGATGACCTGTTTGGAAGGAAAGACATGACATACCCAGACAATATAGTTCCAAAAATAAACATTCCTGTACCACTATTGAATGAATTAAACGCCTTTTGGTTAGAATCACTCATGCATCAGTTAGATGAACAAGATAAACAAAGTACTAGGATGATCAACGAAGACGCCGAATTTGCTAGGTAAGATCACCCACCCATTCTAAAATTTTTAAGGTGTCTGTTTGTTACCTTTTCCAAGCTTAGCGACCCAACTGGTCTTGCGATTGATTGCATCCTGTTTTTTTTATTTTTATAGGAAAGATGTTGTAAAAAAAAGATATGTGCGTCCATTATTAAATTAATTGTGTAATTTAACAGGCAATTGGCAATGAAAGAGGAGGAAATGGCTCAACAAGGCAAAGAACCTGAAGTGCCGGATCTAAAAGAGATTATGGACATGGATTTAGCATTATCCTTGTATCAAAAAGATGTAGCCGAGTGGCGAAACAAGGAGCCTAATGATATTGCTGCTAAATTGACTAGAGATAAACTCTACAATTTGTTCCCTGACATGTCACCAGACGTACTTTCGGAACTACTCATGGCGCATGATAATAATTTTCAAGCAACAGTGGAGGTAAATTTATAACACTTTAATAAAGAAATATGCCCATGCCTTTATCCCCTAGCGATTTGGAAGAGGTATTCCATTCCTGGATATATCAATTTTTGACCAGTAGGTTTATTTTTGGACCCCTGAACGTGATAGGTGGTAAGCCTATCGCCGGAATGGGGTGCTGTTACAAGCCTCAGAATTAATTTTGCGACCTGCGGGTTTCCTAACGATGTTTTCCGGCTCCATCAAACTAGATCTTCAGAACTGTCTTAAATTCAAATTCATCATCGGTAAAAGAGTTGGGAGTCAATATTCCTTGTTCAATGGGATGTAGGTTGATGAATTGTTTATGTTATAGGTACATCCATTTTTTTATAATTTTTTATTTTATTATTCAGGTTTTGTTAATGTCGACCGGTAAAGCTGATGTATTGCAAAAGAAAAATGGTGTCAACAAGTTTGTTATGGAGAAGGAAATGGAACGAAAACGGGAACTCTTAAAAGAAGAAAAGAAGGTAATATTTACATTTAATAAGACCATGAAACAGTATGCTTAAATCACTGATTACTACATATTATAAATTAAAGTCTGCTGCGTTTTTCTATTATCCTGTTTGTTTGTATAGGCTAATCTCAGAAGCTACAGGTAATTTGATTAGATTTCAATTTTGTTTCAATTAGATTAGATTTCAATTTAGTAGCAGTTGCCTGCAAGCGTGGTGATATTGTTGATGGCATTCTATTGGGACAGCATATATGTCTGTTTGTACACTTACCACGCAAAACAACAGGTTTTGATAGTTTTTAATAGTTGAAAGATATGAGAAGCTCAAATTGTATTTTCATAATTTCCTTGCTCTTTTCCCATTATTTCGGCTCAACCGTCATAACTTCTTGCACATATCATCCTTCACACAACCCATCCTGTTTTCTTTGGTCTACCCCTCTTCCTATTACACATTTATATCAAGCACTCGCCTTACAACATTACTATCCCTCCGCATTATATGTCCGTACCACGACAAACGATGACCTCTCAACTCTTAGCTTGATCATGTTTGAATTCTTAAGTGCCAATTAAAACACTTTTCTTTTATGAAATTTTACTTGGGTAAAGTCCCGTGCGACCGATAAGTGCACAATATTTTGGTGCTAAGATGCTGTTTATCAGGAGTACTGTGCTTTGTCAAAATTGTGTACTTTAGACTTTGATTTGTTTTTAATCTGATGGAAACCAACGTCAGGACTTAGCATACAAATTAGTAAAAAAAAAAAACATTATCTTAATCACAGTGTTCATTAAAAAACCTGTGTATTGTTTTCTTCCTAATTATTTCGTACATAAATGAAAATCAATATTATAATGATAAGCTAATGATAGCACTTTATGGTTTTGACAATTTGTTATTGGTGCCGAAGGAGGTTTTATTAAAAAAAAAAAGAATGAGTCATAGTTTGACCAAACATGAGTGTAAGTATATAATTTATATTTGAAATCTAAGTACCTATGTTTGTTTGGATAAACATTTAATGACGAAGTTATAGACATTGACAAATCGTTTTGCGGATTCTTGAATGTAAAAATAGAACTTATCTATACTTTGAAAAGGTCTGTCGTGGATACACCCATTTTTAATCTTGTATGTGTATTTCTTATCTTTTTTATCTTTTGTGTCGATGTTATTCGATTATAAATTAGCATATAATTAATCTAATGACGCTGTGCACAATGTTTGTAACTCAAGCGCATTGCGAAATAATGAAACGAGCGCTTCACTCATAACTTTCATGTACACAACGCTAAAGCGACGACCCAACAAACTGGTCCCTCTCTTAAAAATTCCAAAATAATTTCCTTAACCGCAAAACTTTATACCAACAGACGTAGCTTGCTCTCTTTCCCTCTACTCACGACCTAATTTTTCCATATCGACATCTAACAGTCACATTTGAGTTATATATATCGTATGGTCGCAATAGAAACTATAAAACCGCTTACCCTTTCTCCGACCCTTACCACGCCGCCAACGAGCGACGTCCTAAGTTGAGGCTCGGCCTGGGCACCCTTAGGCCTTTGTTTCTTTTGTAGATATTAAGTACTATTTTGTAAGACGCAGGGTAGAGTGCCCGGGTAGTCCGGTGAATTATGATAAATCATTATGGCAACCAGCATAAATTCAGTTCAAAAATAATTAATTATAGTTTATGAAAACTAAAAAAAGAACTCTAAAGGGTAAAAAAAACGACTTCAACGAATAATACTTTAAAAATACAGTCGAATTGAGAACCTCTTCTTTTTTTGAAGTCGGTTAAAAAAAGAATAATCGAAATCGGTTGGCGTGATATTGAATTCGTTATATTGAATTAATTCTTACATAAGTATGCCAAATTGCAGCTCAACCGGTTGAAGATATCTGCTTCTAAATTGATTTGCAAGATTCCATCCGAACAAATATACATTGCAAGTTAAATAGAAGCTTGTAAAAAACCGCCATGCTACGGCCACCTTGCCTCATTGAAAGGTGGATACAATTCAATACGTAGTGATATAAATTCCAGGCACTCTCCGAAGTGGAATGGCCGTTCCTGCCAGCTACTGGGAATGTTGAGATGTCCGTTGTGAGTGCATATCGCGAGGAAGCTGATATGCATTTGGAAAGGAGGAACTTGTAAGTATATTCTGAAAGAGGTACAGTCAAACCTGGATAAGCGAGAGTTCAAGGGAGCACAATCTCATTCTCGCTTAAAGAGGTTTCTCACTAACCCGAGTTTCTCGCTAATGCAGGTATATGGTTAGCGTTTCTCTCTTATAGAGGTTCGCAGCAATAACAAGTCACAGCAAGTACGAATGTAGTAAATATTTATTTATGTAAGTATTTAGAATAGATATTATTTTATTTAGAACTTATTTACACTTGAATAAATCCGTCAGTTTTGTTTGAGTTTCTGTTTTTGTATTTTGAATGTTTTTCTCTAACTCATAAATGTCCATCAGAGCACTCAGACTTTATACCTAGAGTCTTTTGATTTTATAATTTTATAATAGGTGGATTCTGGTAAATTAAACTCCCTCTGAATTTCATTCCGCGATTTTCCGGATTCAAACGCATTCACTATTTTAAGTTTATCACTTAATGACAGTACTTGAATTTTCCGTTTTGACATGATGCAGAACAGAACTTTCCTTCGCAACTGATTAACTATAAACTGAGTAAGTCCGACAAACAGGACAGTACACAGGCACACGTGTCCATTCTAAAAGAATGCGATAAAATAACAACGTTATTGTAGTTCTACGAAATAGAATAGGTACAATATTGACGAGAAAAAAATACAAAAACAATGGTAGGAAGTTCCACGAAATTTAAGAATGAGTCATAAAATAGCAGATGTTAAATTTTTAATTTGTTTTGTCATTTGGTACTGTATGTATGTACATAATATAAATAAATAAAGCTCGACTGTCGCATATAGAGGTAAAGATAAGTAGCAGTCTCACTTACAGAGGTCTATGAGGGAAAAACGACTCTCTGTTACAGAGGTTTCTGTTTCTCGCTAATAGAGGTTTTAGGAGCTTAAAATGACGGGTTCTGGCTATTACTCTCACTTATAGAGTTTTTTCACTTATCCAGTTCTCACTTATCCAGGTTTGACTGTATTTGTATTTGACTATCGAATTTGAATTGCACATCATCAATTAAAAAGATTATCCCAAAAAGGAGCAGTGATAGCCTTTCGGTTAAAGAGCCGGCCGAAAATCAGTGAAGCTCGGGTTCGAATGCTGGCATGTACCAATGAGTTTTTCAAAAACTTACGTACATATTTATCACTAGCTCGGCGGTGAAGGAAAACATCGTGAGGAAACCCGCAGAATTAATTCTGAGACCTGGTATATCCAGTAACGGAATACCTCTGCCTACCCCCTCGGGGATAAAGGGCGTGAGATTATTTTTTTTATTATCCCAAAACACCTCTGAAAATATATTTCTGTTTTTATTTTACATTTAAATTAACAAAACAATTAAAAAGTGTAGCAATTGAGTGCAGAAAACGATGATGACATAATAAAAATTATGTTAGTAGGTACTTATTGCATTTTACACCATACGTTTTCGTTTTGACAAATCAGAAAAAGTAGCTCATTTGACTTGAGCTGTCAAATCCTACTTCCTACTAATATAAACGCGACAGTTTGTGAGTATGGATGTACGGATGTTTGTTGCTCTTTCACGAAAAAACTACTCAACGGACTTTTACGAAACTACAGTTAGGCTTTATTTTATCCCCGTATTCCCATGGGAACGGGAACTACGCGGGTGAAACCGCGGGGCGCTGCTAGTACCCAATATTAGAAAACTAGCAAACCTCTCTTTTTTTAACAAATACTTACGCTAATCTTTTTATCCCTTAGGGTGTTAGCAAAAGTATCTGTGTCTCATATCACTCCTACCCATATATTATTTTTCAGGAGTTATATAAAAGCTCAAGAAAGTATACAACGGGGCATGACAGAAGTTGCTTTGTACTATTCTGAGCTTGCTGCGTTCCACAAAAACAGATATGAACAAGCTAATAGCTTGGCAGCAGCAAGTCTAGTGCAGGTTAGTCAGATCATTATTTGTCTTCTTTCGTCATCAAAAACCCTTTAACGGGCATAGGCAGTTAAAATTTTTCATTGGTTTTGAATCTTATTTTAAATACGTAGAGTTCAATATTTGGTGGTAAGTATTTGCCCTCTGCCTGTTCAACTGTTACAACAATAGTAAATCAAAAATTACATAACAAAGGCTTCTATAAAATCACAGACTACTTAGTAGACCAACATGCATGGGATTAACCGACTCGACGCTATGTAAAATAAACATAATTATTATTCTAAACCATATTTACTACTAAGACGTGAGATTAAAAACTGCCCTTGAGTTTCTTGCTAGTTCTTCTCGGGGTACTGCAATTGGAACCAGCAACGCGTCGGTGGAGATGGTCTGCTGTTTACATTTAGCCAATCTTCCTGGACGAGTTTAAAGGGCCTTGTTATTAGACTATTGACATTTCAAAGTGTATTTTCTATACCTACAGAAAATAAATGATTTTTGACCTTTGCCATCTTTATCGGCCCTGCCCACTGCTGAGCTCTTTACTCACACTGAGGAAGGCTATAGTCTCCCACGCGAGCCCACCCCCGGTTCGGAGATGGTGTTAGGCTAGTGGCTACCTAACTGTCAGAAGTTTTCAAGCTACCATACATATCACAGGTTAAATTAAAGATAGTCGTATCTGTATACGATAATACTCTAAGACTTAACCCAGATAATGAATGCTACCAAATGATATGTTTCATGATAGGCATCGCCAAGATTTAAAAGTAATTATTTTGAAGAAGCTGATATGTTTATTATGTGGTATACATAATTTGAAATCTTTCAAGTGGTACTTGGATAGGAAACCCAGATGTCAGATTCGCACACGTAACCTTCAGCATTATTTATGGTTAAAATGGCAATCGCAATACACATTCAGTGAAAATTTAAACTGACTATCATATTGTCTTCCCATATCCCGTGGTCGTGAATGGCATTACTCTCGAAGTTGTGCAAGAAAACGTTTACCTTGGTTTGGCCAAAGGTATTCGTTTTCTTCACAATATATTCTTAAATAAAAAATATAACAGGAAAATTGCTGCCAAAATTACACATTTTATTCGATTTTTGTAAACAGCACCATCTGTGCGACGAATGAAGAAATTTGAAGTAAGTTCACTAACATAAAGTTTATGGTAAAAGGATAAAGAATGTTATTGATAATTTTTCATATTAATTGGTAGGTCTATTTTTTTCTTATACTTAATCGATTTTTAATAATCCATTATTTTTAATCAAATTATTCAATTATTGGACCCGATTCTGCAAACCACCTGAAATTCCTAATTTTAAGTTAGCTCTATTATTTTCCACCGCTTTGGAAAGGAAAGGGACAGACCTAAGCGCCATATTTATTTACAAACGTCACAAATGTCAAAATAACAAAATTGAACCTTATGGACGCATTCAAATACCCGTTTTTAGCAATTTTAGCAACGCTGTAAGGAGGTCATGGATAAAAGTGACAGATAAGACATCAAATTACTCGGTTTTTACACGTTTGACATTACTCTATAATCTATGGTTTTTGTTTCTGTCCTTTTTCTTCCGTAATCTTCAAAGAAGGATAGGCTAACTTAAAATTAGGAATTTTAGGTAGGTTTGCAAAATCGAGTCCATTTTCAATCGTTTATTATTAAAAAGAGAAAAATAGAGTTTTCGTCTATCAACGTCACATCCCTACCTAAAGAAGGTGGCTGGCAGTGGATGGATGCGGGCTGCCCAACACCGGAATGGTTGGCGCTTTCGGGAGGCTTTGGTCCAGCAGTGGACAGCAATTAGCTGAATGATGATCTAGTACGGTTTTTGAGATATAGCACATTGACAGACAGACAAACGGACGGCGGAGGCTTAGTAATAATGCCTTGTGTATGGATCCCAAAAACACTTCTGTCTGTGTGTCACACACAGTTGCTCTCTGGTTGATTTGGAATCGTTTTTAATAATGCCATATAGGTAATCAGATTTTTATTTTATTCATTATAGTTCCATGCAGCAAATAGTAAAGATAACGCAACTATAGATTTGCACTACCTACGTGTGGGCGAGGCCAAGGAATCTCTTGACTTGTTCCTTGACACTCACATTCAGAAACTGAAGGAAACCCAGCATAATGGGCGACGACCGCAGCGCCTATTCTTCATAACTGGAAGGGGAAAACACAGTAACACTAAGCCAAAGATCAAGCCGGCGGTTAAAAAACGACTCCGGCAAAGAGGATTATCGTGAGTACTGTATTTAAATCATAAATGGAAGTGAAGCTGTCTCAGATGGAGTTAGTTCAAAATGCCAAACGTCTCTTTCTTGTTCTTTAAATCATATAAAACTTGGACATTTTGAGATTTGGAAGTGTCTTTTTGTACTTTAGCGGCCGTCTCCACGAGCGAGAGAATCGCGGCGATTCTATACAACTTCTCGCCGCGATAACATCGCCGTGTGGAGACGCGTTCATAGAGAGTATAGAAATAGGTGGCACGACGATATTATCGCCGCGATTCTCTCGCTCATGGAGACAGCCCCTTAGCTACTACGAACGACTACCATCCAGATATTTATGAATCCCAATGGTTTGATTTGAGCCGTGCAACCAATTTTATATCAATAGTGAAGGAGAAAATGGCGTGGTAACCTGCTTGTCTGGTCTAAGAAACCAAATTGGGCATGACAATCATAAGTCACCTCATAAATGGTGACAAGTTTTCAACTTAACGTGTAATCCATACATAGGTTTGTGACCATAAATTACGAGGATATAATCAGAAAGAGATAATAACAGAATTTGAAATAAATGTTTTTCCTTTCAGTTTCTACGAAAGCAACCCAGGAATGATATCGGCATGTGTGACTGCCGACGATAAACTGACATACCAGATTCAAAACCCGTAGAATAAGCCGTGGCTGCAAAAGGCCAAAGCGTCTCGGACGCATGACACGAACCACCGAAAACCTGAGGCCAAAAAGCAGCCAGCCTACCCGAAACGGGCTAGGCTTACAAGACAAAACAAGTACACGTGCTTTAGCATTAACGGTTTCCCTTGGCAACTATTTATTGGGAGACTGGTATATACAGATCGCTATCGCCGGTACTACCAAGTGTCTCAGATAACGGTCGTTCCACGGATATACAGGTTGCGACCAGGGTCGTTTCTGTACAAATTTTGTATACCTGTCCAAAATGTTGTACCCGTTTGGATATAGGTACTTCTTGTGTTCTCCAAGTACATATGAATACATAATGAATATAACACGCGCAGTTCAATAACTGCCTTTTAAACTTAGGAACAAAAGACAAATGGCCTTACCACAAGACAGTCTTTAAAGTTCGTTACTGTCACTTTTTTGACAATTATGTTAAACAGAGACAATATTTTAAACAAGTTTGTAACTTTAAACACAGTTTTGTGGTAAGGCCCTAAATATTTTACATATTGACAGTTTTAAAGCAACGGTTTTTTAACTGTTATGGTTTTGATGGGAACAGGGATCGTGAAAGAATGTGTCTAAATTTTTGGACTGATTGTGTGTAGTAAGTATATTAAGTCAGTAGCTTAATCGATGTTACTATGAATAATTGTTGTAAACCTGGAATATGAATACTACCTTTTAGATTTTTTTATATTATTTGATGTCAAAATAGCAAATTGAACGCTAATTGATATAAATATTTTCAAGGTTAAAAAAATTTAGAGACTGTACTGTTACAGTACGGCCGTTTTAACTTGGCAGCTCTGAAGTTGCGCAAATGGCTGCGCAATAACATTTTTTAGCCACCATTTGGCGGTACGAGGGGGTTTACTCAGGTGAAGCCTATGTTCAGAGAAGCCAAGTTAAAACGGCCGTACTGTACATGGAGTGACAAGTTAGAGGCTGACTCACGAATCGAAGGTTCCGTTTAGTTCGTTGTTTAGGTTGCTTCAAAAAAAAACAATTTCTATTTTCACAGTCAATTCTGTAACTTAACTGAGAATGTATATTTTCAATACATTGCTATTAATACGACCCTTATGACATCGAAACTTGGATAATGTTGTTTTTTACGGACTAGACCCTTTTATTTACACCAATCACAATAATTGCCCTATAGCCCAATGGCACAGATGCAAAATTAATAGAGTTCAAATTCAATTCAATTCTGTATTTGGTACATTTATGGCATTTAATATTACAGCCAAGACATTGCAATATAAGAGATCACTACCTAAAGTTATTGTGTGATTTTTGTAAAAAAAAAACAATAAATGTACCCGATTACTATAAATTATTACTATTTTATTAAAATGCTTTTGTTGACAATTTATTATTTAATTAATGATCAAATGCAAAAAATAATTAAATACTTACTATGTATTTTTAAATTTGGCTGTAACAATTTAGGCTTTGCCTTTTTGTTTTGTTTGTATCGCATGCGTAAACGCGAAAAGCAGTCCCGCTACCGCCATTATTACATTTGACATTATTGTTTTATTTTATGGTAATCGCAAATGTATTGAAAACGTCGTATGATGCTCGTACTCGGTAATCTGGCGATTATAGTCATCAGTTTATTATTATAAGCACTCGGCTTCGACTCGTGCCTATAAATACCTCGACTACCGTACTTGCATCATAATGTAGGTACTAATAAATTCGCATTTTTTCTATGTATCTACTTAATATTTATATGATTATATATAATTCCTTCAAATTAACGATTATTGGATCATTTTCTTTATTGGTGACGTGAGATCTTGCTTCTTGCCAAATTTTATTATTCTAGATCAACGGGACCCTTTAGGTTTTGGTTTAAAAATCAAATTATGCTGCATAAATGACCGTACTTTTTGAATATGTTAACTTTTATGTAGATCCATAGGAAGGACCTGCCATAGACCTAAGTATGTTATATATTAACTAGCGACCCGCCCTTGTTTCGCTTCGGTTTATAATATGGTATATAAAAACCTTCCTCTTGAATCACTCTATCTATTAAAAAAAACCGTACCTAGGGACAAACAGACAGACAGGGAAGCGACTTTGTTTTATACTATACAGTGATTTTTACTTCATACCTTAACTCGTTTCTAAGAAAAAGGGTCTTGCTTGACAGACAGACAGACAGGCGGACAACGAAGTGATTTTATAAGAGTCCATAAAAATCTACTATATAAAAATAAGTCGGGTTTTCCTTCCTGACGATATAACTCCAGAACGCACGAACCGATTTCCACGGTTTTGCATTCGTTGGAAAGGTCTAGGGCTCCGCAAGGTTTATAGCAAAGAAAATTCAGCATTGCACCCGTGCGAAGCCGGGGCGGGTCGCTAGTATGTTTATAAAATGTTTTTCTTTTCTTTTGTTAAATTTTAATAAGCTTTCTGTGAATTACTTATGGCTGTCTCTTCCTTTTAATAATACTTTCTATAAGACAACGTAGTTTTAAGAAATGTTGTAGTTCATAAAAAGTGGTAGACAATTTTCATGTTAAAAACATAAAAAAAATACAAAAAATATATATGTTACATGTTAATTGTAAGTTAACTGTCTGTGATTTCTTGCACAGGGTTTCTAAATATTTTACACCTGCCCAGCAAAAAGTATTGCTCGAGTTTCAAAAATCATGTTATTTTAATGTTGTTTATGGAACTCACTAATGGTGGTTATTCTTAATGTATGTCTTTCCTAAGAAAACCGCAAATACAATGATTTAAATAATCTCAAGTTGATGGCATTCATAACCTTACCGCATCTGTGACAGACAGAAACCCTAAATATAAATCTATTTTAATGTGTAGACTGTGCAGTCAACATAGTACGGATTTTCGTTCGCTATTTTGAATACTTAAATAATGAATCGAAAATTGCACACATAACAGCATTTTCTTTAAACATTTATACTGAATGAGATTACCACCAATGAGAAGAGAATGCCCGGCTGATTGTAGTTAAGAGGCTCAGAAAAATGGTGCTATTATGTATGTGATACAGTGGCTTTAATAGCGGAACAGACTCGGGTGATTTCCTTGCAATGCGTATCTATTATGTACGCCTGCGTTCCGTTCATATATGTAAGACGAACGCTCCGTCCATACATGATATTGATAAACATTGCATGTTTAATCAGAATAGAAAGGATTTAGCATAGCTGCTTTGTTGGTATGGCCGCAAGAAACGTGAAATCGCTTGAATACGTCTTGTTAAGTTGAACTTGTGATGGGTTGTGAGGTGCACAATCCACATCAGATATGAGAAGTATTCTGTGCGTTCTCTTTTTTTTACTAGCAAACAGCTGATGGAATGTGATAGGAGCTTACATTCTAAAGAAATTCATAAGTTGCTTTATATTCACAAAGCCGAAAAAGTCGTAGAATAAAGTTATTTAATTACATCGTTGCTGTTATGGTATATTCACTATTTGTAGTAGGTTTAGGCTGCATTTGACATAAGGCTACTTATTTCCTGCGTGGCATGAGATTGGTGATGGGTGATAAATGGTACGGTCCAAATTGCGCTTTCTGCGCTCGTGTGCGCTATATTCATGCAAACAACTGTTCAAATTGCGCTGTGGTACGCTGATATGAACATTGGGACTTCATCGATGACGTCATCGATTGGTGCAAACAGTGCTAACAACGAGGAGGTAGTGCAATGTCTCCGGATCTGTCAAACAGTTGTCAAACTTCAATGTGCGTGGTGTTTTTTTTCCCGCGAACTTTTTTCATATTCGTTATGTAATCGATTAATTAAAATTAGGTATGTCGTCATTAATATTAACAGAAGCATTACATTGTGAAGCTTCGGGGGACACTATACGACTCAAATACAACTGAATTTAACTTCAGAACAGTATCAACCTAAATATTAAAAGAACTGTCATTTTTGACAAACGAAAACCTGTTCAAATTGTTTGCATGCTAACAATCGTAATCATTTTGAACAGTCGTGTGCGTGCTTACGAACGTATTTACTATTTGCACAAAACGGACCGCAGCCCTAAACATCAAAATGGCGGGTTATATCTACATTAATATTATAAAGAGGAAAGATTTGTATTTTTGTATGTTTGGAACGAATAAACTCAAAATCTACTGAACCGCTTTTAAAAATTGCCGTCATTCGTATCAACATAGACTTATGACCTAAAGTAATAAATCTTGGCTAACGTTTTTGTTTGTCCTAATATATTGAAATCTAGATTTATGGATAGATTCGTGTTTGTAGATTTACTAGCAGTTCGG
Source organism: Ethmia dodecea (assembly GCA_963855545.1). NCBI lineage: Eukaryota > Metazoa > Arthropoda > Insecta > Lepidoptera > Depressariidae > Ethmia > Ethmia dodecea. The sequence continues at coordinate 5,985,946 of OY979448.1, forward strand.
GTACTTCTTTCGTCCCAAAAACATAGTTTACATTTAATATCAGCGGTTGAGGCTATGCGTTGATAGCTCAGTCAGTCAGCACATTTCTATTTATACAATGTAGATTTATTTTTATAAGTACATGACACATATTATACATGTATTGGAGACGGACACGCGCATGCTTTATCGATGTCGCATCTATGAGTATACTCGTAGCTGTCTCTATATAAGTGTCGCTTAAATTAACTATTTTTAGTGAAATGTAACTTTGTCTACCATTTTTGATAAAAAAAAAAGACAATTTTAAACTAAGTATACACGATCAAAATATTCATTACGGGTGAAATTATATTTGTTTCATCGTAGTTTACTGGACAGGTGTAACCTAGTGCATTTTTAATTTTAATTAGTTTTTTAAATACATTTGTGTAGATCGATGTACTATTGTATAAGATCTAGTAATATTTAATGTACCTAATTATAAGTTTTACCTTCTAAAGGTTCTTTCCTAAGAACAAAGTTCGAATTAAAATAGTTTTATGAATCTACCACCGTTACATATGACTCTTTATAATATCTAAGACTTATTAAATATTTTTTTGGTTAAGTTCGTAGAATCGGGAACTTGCATCTATATTTTTTTAGTCTATAGTATAGTGATAGCCCGGACGGTTAAAGAGGCGGCCGAAAATCAGTGAGGCTCGGGTTCGAATCCTGGCATGTACCAATGAGTTTTTCAAAACTTACGTACATATTTATCACTAGCTCGACGGTGAAGGAAAACATCGTGAGGAAACCCGCAGGTCTCAGAATTAATTCTGAGGCATGTGTAAATAGACCCGGTCCGGCGATGGGCTCCCCACCTATCACGTTTAGGGGTCCAATGTATCTCGTGAAATGTGGGTATATCCAGTAATGGAATACCTCTGCCTACCCCCTCGGGGATGAAAGGCGTGAGATTATATTATTATTAATTATATAGTAAAGGCTTAGGTACATAAACAGCAACATCAAAAAAGTTAAAATATGCACAAATGATAAAAAAAACTGTATTATTATTATTTTCCAGTCAATATAGTTTTCCTAATCTGCGTAACCTTTTTTCCAATTGTTATTATAATATTAATTATAATAACTAAATTGTTATAATAATATTATTGCTTGAATACACATTTACATAAGCTGTCCAAAACGAATGAAGTGACTTCTCTTGGCGATGATTGGTGTTTGTAACTACGTTCCATTTTACATAGTCTAACAAAAATCATGTATTTTGGAAAACTCCGTGTTTCAATGCATTCAAGTGATGTTGTGCAAGTCAGCCTAAGTCTTTCACTAATAAAATAAAGCATTATTTACAGCTTTTATTATTGAATGATTAGCTTATTTTTTATTATAATGTTTTCGCAAGTTCCTTTGGATTGTAAGTTTTTTTATTAAGTTTAGCTAAGTACATATTGGCTTCTGAGATGTTTAAAAAAATGATTTTTGAATAGGTATCTGTAGACTTTAGAATAATGACATATTTTAATTGAACTGACTTCAATAAAAGAGGAAGTTTTCAATTCCATAATCCATAACTCCCTAAAATCTGAACCATGTCGAAATTTTGTTTTTGTTTGATCTAGTATATACGTCAAGGTTGGTCCCATATAAGTTTTGAGAAAATCTCATACTTCAGGTGGAGAACGGAACACTTCAACGGACCTTAGCAAATAACTCATTAACAGCGTATAGGTTTACATATATACATACATATGCTAACGCCTTTTTCCCGAAGGGGTGAGCAGACATACGGTTTTGGTTTAGTAAGTAATGGATGTTGAATATGCAAATTTTAGTGGTACTTTTTCTTTGAAGTCGGTTCGTAATAATGTTTAAAATTTTGATTATTCATTTTTAATTCCAAACGACGATTTGATGTAACTAAACGTTCTATGTATGAATAAATGTGTGTCAATTAAAAGACAATTAGTTACTTTAATGACATACTTGAATTTTTATTTACTTCCCCGTAATAAGGTACGAAAATGCTTTTTTAGTGCCCTTTAGATTTAAGTAATTTTGTAATAGGTAGTTTTGTCTCATTGGCACCAAACTTAGATAACAGCTGAGGTATAAAATAAATCATTTCTTTCTTTCTTATCCTACTTCTCAAGTGTTGCGTCAATTTTCTTCTGTCAAGCCTCGCACTTGACAAGTGGAATCCTAGTGTCAATCCTATACATTATTTGCCATTCTATTTCACTTATCTTTACGTTTTACAAAGTCACCTGGCTATAGTTGAAAAGCAATAATTTTCCTTACTATAGAGAATGCCGCAGAATATTTCTTCGTTTTTCGAAATAGACAAACAGAGCCTCCACACAAATTAATTCGGCGGTTTCGGCGCAAATTTTATAATTAATGTTACATTAGGTATTTCAACATAGTACCTATCAGTGTCATAGTGGATTCCATAGTAAGACCTACATTATTACTAAAATATCTTCTCGCTCAATACAAACTCATTTACCACACGATATACTTAATACTGAGTCACCATAACTCAAGGGCACATTTTAATTACATCCTGTCTGTAGTCCTTTTACTCGTAAATTCCATACCACAGAAATGTGGAGTATTAATAATATTGGCTGGTGAAATTTCTTATTTTTACAGTGTCGGACTCACGCCCTAAGGGTTCCGTACCGTTATCTATAAAAAGCGAATAAAAGGTAAATTGCGGTTTACGATTCATGACGTATTAAAAAAACTTCTTATTAGATCTCGTTCAAACCAATTTTCGATGGGAGTTCGCATGGTAATGTAGATCGTATATTTTTTTAGTTTTATCATTTATCATGCTCCTATTTTAGAAGTTACAGGGGGGGGGGGGGGGCACACATTTTACCACTTTAGAAGTGTCTTTCAAAATATATTAGAAACCTCAATATAATTTTTGAAGACCTATCCATAGATAGATAGAGACCCCCGTATGGGTTTTATTAAAAAAGTCTCCCGTATGGGTTTTATTAAAAGAGTCTCAGTTCTAAGTATGGGGAAATTGGGGAACCCCCAAAATTTATTGTTTTTTTCTTTGCCTATCTAACTACTTACTTCCAACTTTTTTTTTGTTGACCTGCTTAAAAATGGCAGAGGTATTTCCATGCCTAGAAATTACCAACATTCCACTATTGTATTTTTCGAACTCCCAAGACGTGACATGCGGTGAGCCATTAGCTGGACCCGGGTGCTGTTACGCATGCCTCAGAACAGAACCAACCTCAGGGTTTCCTCACGATGTTATAGGTAGGTACTCCTGTGCAAAATTTCATGCTTCTAGACTCACCGGTCAGCCAGTGCAAGGCAGTCAAATTATAAAATAAGGTTAATTAAAAAAAATACCCCAGATACTTAACACTTATAATTACTGTTATTCGGCTAATTATTTATTTGGCATTTGGTAACTGTTATAAATTATAACGACGAGAATATTTTTTTATCAATAAAAGGAAGCAGACAAGGACGTCATAAGTTGCAAATCACAAAGCAGAAATTGATGTTGACCTTCGTATATAAAACGTCCGTCTATCTGTCAGTAGGCTGTCTCTATCTCATGAACCGTAATTGGTAGACAGTTGAAATAAAAAAAAAATAGCTTTTACCCGCCGCTTCGCTCGCGCACATTTATTTCACCCCCTTAGGGGTTACATTTTGCAAAATTCTCTCTTAGTGGATGATACACTGTATATAAGCTATCTATGTGCAAAATTTAAAGTCTCTACACCCAGTGGCTTAGGCTGTGCGTTGATACATCACCAATCAGTCAGTCAGTTTGTCATTTTATATATATATCTATATATAAGATTAAGTATTTCCATTGTAGATAAAACAAAATATATTAAAGATGGGGTCCCATTACAAGAAACATATTTTTTTATACGGTGGAACGGAACCCTTTGTGTGCGAGACCGATTCCCACTTGTCAGGTCTTTTCACCTAATTAATTACCCGCTTAGGTATATTGATATAGGTACATTATACTATAGTAGGTAATTAGTATCAACGTCACTCAAGTTAAACTAGCCGTAATAATAGGATAAACTTTGCTTTCATAGTAACTTAAACAAAGCTTCTAAGTAATTGAAGTGGATACTAAAATACTTAATTACAAGTTGTCCAAACAAATAAAGAACGCTCTCCTGAAATTTAAAAACATTTGTTGAATGTCAACCTATCAAATTCGTAAAATAAAGTTTAGTCGCCCGTCAATTTTTATTTAGTTTTAAATACGTATATTTGGCTTCATTTGTATCACTGCAGGAGAATCAAGGTAACCGACTGTCCAAAGAGTTGCCAACGCTGTGGCAGTGGGCGGTGCACATTGCTCGTAGAAAGGATAGCCGATGGGGTGGAAAAATTCTGGAGTGGCAACTGCATAGTGGACCGATGACCTGCTTAGTCGATGGATGCGGGAAGCACAGACCGGTCATTGTTTGGGGGAGGCCTATGTCCAGCAGTCAACGTCTTTGATGATGATGTATATTAAACTGGTGTATTTCATAGACACTCGGAATAGATCACCAAGAGTCTACTAAATTATATACTTACTATTTTTACGTAAGAAGGTAAGTTTTGGATAGGAGAAGAACGATCAGTTAATAGCAGATGATTTGCACGAGACAGAATAAGGTCCTTCATTTACGAGTCTTCCATGAGAATTATTTAAGTACAGGTAAGCTATTGGTATTTATACTTGCAGATCGGTGGAGTGACCGGTTGGGACAACTTTGGGCAAACATTCTGTGACATTAAGAGTAGCGAAGCGACCACAGACTTAAATGGAATAGAACGTACACAATCCCTCAAATATCATAAATGCTAAAAGATCGGCCAAATTATATTCACCTGTCTGTTACCTATTTGGCTAAACCGGTGAACCAATAGATAGGTAATGATCCTAATGATAAAATTTGGCAAGGAGGTACCTAGCTTGTATCTTGAGGAAAGACTTACCTAAGCTGCTTTACTTAGCTACTTTTCACCTGGATGAAGGTTACCTGCAAATATTAGATAAGTATACCTACTTGAAATCAGCAGAACAGAACTTTTAACCAATTTAATTATGAAATCTACTTACTTCAGTATTTTTATGGGCGAGTAGGCAGATTCAGGACTAGCACCATCTCGGTAAACGAAAAAAACATGACCTAAGTAGGTACTTGTCTCTAGTGACAGATCGAATAAATTCACGTGTGGGATTTGGATATTATGATGGTAATTCCTCAAGTCACAACTAAGTAGGTAGGTACTTAGGTATTTTTTTTAATTATTGCTGTGTTGTGCTCAAAGTCGATTCGTTTTATAGCGAACTGTTCCATTCTACATTGCTTTAGGCTTTTGTGGCAATGCCACAAATTTTATGGTCAACGACCTTAAGAAGAGTTGGAGGTCAAAGAAGTGTAGAGCTGGTATAAAAGCAAAAATTGGTAGTGAATTTTTTTGATCTGGAAGTTTTTCTAAATACCTAGCTCTCGACTACTAAAGCTGTTAATAAACAGGAGTAGGTAAAATAATAAATTAGGTAGGTAGGTACCTATTAGATCTTGATTCATAGATACTTAGTTTAAAAAATATTAGCTTTGTTTGCCTATGTAAAACAGTTTGATAAGACTTCTACGCAAGTCGTCGCTTGTAAGTAGGTAGGTAGGTACCTACTTACCCTAATATGCACATACTTAATTTTGTTTTCTTGGAATTGGTAAAAAATCTTTCAAGCAAAAACTTCTTGCCACCTAAATTATTACGATTTAATCTATGCCAACCAAGTAGATGAACAATTGTGAGAATTAGGTTTTGGTTTTAAGAGGCGCTGTGGAGCTTCTCAAAAATACAAGATAAAAATATATTTATTACTTTTTATCAGTCAAACTAGGAATTCAAGCATGGTTTCGTCATATAATGTCTAAGTAGGTAGGTATAGAACTTGTCTATAGAAATGGAGCTGTTGGGTTTCGGCTTTATATTTCTGTTTTATATAATAGTAGCGATCCGCCCCGACTTCGCACGGTTGCAATGCTTTTATACTAAAACCTTCGTCTAAAGGACTCTATCTATTAAAAAAACCGCATCAAAATCCGTTGCGTAGTTTTAAAGATTTAAGCATACAGGGATATAGGGACAGAGAAAGCATCTTTGTTTTATACTAACTACGTAGGTAGTAATTATGTTTGGCCAAGAATAGAGCTTAACATACATATATAACTAATTAAACCCAGCTCTACACTAATATTATAGAAAGAAAATATTGGTTTTTTATGTATGTTTGTAATGAATAGGCTTCGAAACTACTAGACCGAATTAAAAATTCTTTTACCAAAGAAAAACTTATGAAAAATAAGGGAGTAACGTGGCCTGTCATTTTCCTTTATTAGGTATAACAACATTTTTTTTTACTACGGAAACCTGGAAAAGAGAAGTTGTTGTCGTGATTTTCCATGCTGCGGTGCTGGTGCCACACTAGATTGGACTCAAGCTGTGTTTCATCCTAGTGCAATGCTATCATCTGTCCGGCATTGACATAACCAATAATTATTCTGTTTACGGAAGTAGCTCTCGTATCTATAGGCACACACTACTAAACGAGGAGCGATTTGGCTAACCAAAAGTTAAGAGACGTAAGATAAGATACCTACTGCCGAAATAACGAGGCCAATAAGTCAATAACTGCGACAGGTTTTTGTGTAGGTACAGACTAAAATTAATCGAAGTATTCACGTTCAGTCATCGTCACGTTGTCAGTGAATAAAACTACTGAACAGGAAATAAGTTTTGTTTGCATGTAAATAAAAAAATGGCCAAGTGTGAGTCGGACTCGCAAACAAAGGGTTCCGTACCACACTACAGTCATATTTAATCATTACCTCCTATAGTTGAAAATTGTATTTGATGTTATAGCGGCCATTTAATAGAAATAGGTAAAATCTACACATTTTGTAAAAAAAACAATTGTCTAATAATATTAAGGTAGTATGAGATACCAACAGACAGACGGACAGAAGGACGGACAGCAGACGCTTAGTACTTATATGATTGTTAAACTGTGGTTATAGGGTCCCGTTAGTCCTGTTTAGGTGCGATACCCTAAAAACCTACCAAAACACTCACCCAAATATAAGTAGTAAACAAAAATAAGCATTTTGCAAATTTCCAACGCACTATTTATGTGGTATTGAATACCTACATAAATATTGAATATCACGACCTTCATCAAGAATATCACTACAGAGACCATTTTAGTGCCATTTTATAAGGTGGATAAAAAATCATACTAATAGTAGGTAAGCCTTGCTTTCGTAACTATGTAGTTTACGAACAATAAATGAATCTGGTTTCGGTTTGTTTGTAGAAGAAATAAAAGAATGTTTAACTCCGAAGTTTTTGCGTAAAGGGTGTGCCTCGTATAGATACTGAAATTAAGTCTTAGTATTTGCCTTGTCTTGCCAACTTAATAAATATTTGCAAGCACACAAAAGGTCCCGGGCGGGATCGAACATGCACCCATTAACTCAACATATCAACAGCGACAAGGATAATATAATAACATGTTAAAAGAATCGTGTCGGAACGACCTTGTAAATTTATTTTATTTCTTATTTTTACATGGGATAGTTAGTGACATTGAATTTTCTTTTGTAGGTTAGGTAACTACCTATTCTATAATATCCTGAACACGCTTGGACTTTTTGACAAATAGGAAATAAGTATTAGGTAGCTGACATACTTTTGTCCTTGATATGTCTGCTGCAGTAAGACAGTGCCGCAAAATCAAATAGAATGTACCTAATAAATTACTTAGTGTAAGTATTGAGACTTACCAATACCATAGGTAATTAAAACAGCGACCCGCCTCTTCACTTCCTTGTATCAAAATAAAATAATATGTCTTCCGAACCCAGCATGATATCTAACGATATGGAAAATATACGAAAATTTAATTTAAGTTCATAGTTCAATCGATTATAATAAAAAATTTCATTGCAATCCGTTGAACCGTATCGGAGCCAATGCGAGACTTTCAGATAGACAGACAGACAATAATTACCTAGGTATATAAATAGTAAATTAGATTTTTTTCACAGAGAGAAGCTTTGATATCATAAATTCCAGTGATTAGACAAACTTTAATGTCCCCACAAATTTGTTGACAAGTGACAACCAATTTGCCTTCTGAATAACGAGGATGTAATAAACGTAAACTAGTAGTCTCCAAGGCTCGCGTGCCCTATGCTAGCCGCTACAAACGGAACAAATGAAATCGAAAGGCTATCTTTGAGTCAACGCGTAGGTTAAGTTACATGCTCAACGCTGGCTCACCTTGGCAATGAAAGTGAATTGGACAGTGTAGACGCCTCCTATTGAGTATAAAAACCGGAGCACTCATTGTCGAAATTATTCAGTTACCAACTTTAGTAGCACCAACATGTACGCCAAGGTGTGTACCGAGACATTTAATTGTCTATTGATCTTTACTGAGATTTGCGGAGTTTCTTACGCAATTACCTTTGGCCTTCTTCTTCTTCCTTACTCGCTTTTGTTTAGGATAAACTTACACTGAGTTATCTATTTATTCCCTGTTAAACTCATAAATCATAATAGTAGTTCTAATGACATTAATCTAATAATTTCGACCGTGCATAATGTAATGTACTTATAAATCTTTTCCAGCTGATCGTCGCTCTCTGCGCCCTGGGCCTTGCCCACGCCAGCGGTCTCCACGGACTCGCCCCTGTGGCCTACAGCCACGCCATCGCGGCCCCCGCTGTGGTCACTAAGACCATCGCCTCCCCAGCGGTTTCCTCCTACTCTTCATACTCCACCCACACCGCTCACGGCTCCCCCGTCGTCACTGGATACAGCGCTCCCGCTGTCGCTGCCTACGCCGCTCCCGCCGTGGCTACCTACGCTGCTCCCGCCGTGGCTACTTATGCCGCTCCCGCCGTTGCCGTGACCAAGACCATTGCGCCTGCGGTATCTTCGTACTCTTCCTACTCCACCCAAACCGCCCACGGTTCTCCGGTCGCGACTTACGCCGCCGCTCCCATCGTCGCCAAGTCTTACTCCGCTCCCATCATCGCCAAGTCTTACTCCGCTCCCATCATCGCCAAGTCTTACTCCACTCCCATCATCGCCAAGTCTTACGCCGCTCCCGTCGTGGCAGCTTACGCTGCTCCCGCTTACACCAAGACCGTTGTAGCACCAGCCGCCACCTCCTACTCTTCCTACTCGACCCAGACCGCCCATGGTTCCCCTGTGGCGACTTACGCGGCCGCTCCCGTAGCCTACGCTAAGACGTACGCCGCTCCTGCTGTGGCATCTTACGCCGCTGGACCTGCTTACTCTACATACGCCGCTGGACCTGCCTACTCTACATACGCCGCTGGACCTGCCTACTCTAAATTCGCCGCTGCCCCCGCCTTCTCTACTTACGCTGCTCCTGCGTACTCTACTTACGCCGCAGCCTCCCCCATCCTGAAATCCGGTCTGACTTACTCAGCAGCACCTGCCGTCTCCCACATCTCCTACAATGCCCACGGTGCTAACTATGGTTGGTAAACTGAATCCTACTACTTTAACTTGTAAATAGACCAATGTAAATTAAAACGACTTGCCATCTAAAAACTCTTTTTGTTCTTCTCTTCTATTTATCCTAACGTTTAAACTTAAAAGAGGTAGGTACTAAAAATAGAGTGACGATTTATTATAATAATAGTGACAAAGATATAGGTATATAAGTATAGTACCTATACCTAGTCTAACAAATTAGTAATAAGTTTGTAGGTACTATTGTTTGTATTCCGTAGGTATAGGTACTACTTATATACCTATCTCTTTGTCACTATTTTACTTTATTTTTTATTTTATTTAGGAATACAAACAATAGTACCTACCTACAAACTTATTACTAATTTGTTAGACTAGGTAATACTTATACCTACTATCAACTACGTTATCACAGCTTACTTGATAAGAGCTCCTGGGCACACAAGTAGGTAATTTAAAAAAAAAAAATTTGGTACATAATTCACACATGGTTATTTAGTCCCAAAACTAGGCAGGGCCTGTACTATAGTACTAATAATGTGGGACAATTGCGTGAGCTTTATGTAGGTATGTATGTATGTACGTATCTATGTATGTTCTGAATCACTTACCGGTCTGGTAACGATTCTTTGAGATAATAGCTTACCTATGTACCTATTGTTATCATGCGGCCGCGGCCGGGAACCCGCTGCTTGACCGGGCTAAATAACCTACCTTTCTTTTAATATTTGTTATTCATGTGGGACACAGTTGACACACGCTTATTTAGTCCCAAACTTAGGTAGAGATTGTACTATAGGTACTAAACAACTGATAAACATACTTCAATACATATGAACACCCAGACGCGAAGCTACTAGACATGTTCATACACACAAATGTTGGCCCCTAGCGGGAATCGAACCATCGAAGGCAGGGTCACTACCAACTGAGCGACAGCTTCGTAAATCAAAGCTTATCTCAAGCAAAAGTAGTTCTAATGATAAGTAAAAGTTTTATAGCGTTAAATTCATTAAATTGAAATTGACCTCAGTTTTTGCCTAATTCAAATTCAAATTCAAAACTTTTTATTTCGGACAACAGAGATCCATTAAATTTAGGTTGTTAGTTAGGCTTAAATCTATGTTAGTAAGTTAAGCAGTTAGGTAAGTATTTATTTCGTACGGTTTGCTAACGGAATTTTAAAAATTAAACCTGCTTTTCATAAATTTTATATTACTTATCTTACTCTTGCATTTCTGATGCATGCATAATCATTATGAACCTACTTATTCGATCAACAAAATCACATGCAAATACTGTTAGCCTTGTAACATGGTCGGAACCATATCTGTTTCTAGTGAAATAAGATAACATAGTTTATTTGAATATTTTTATTCGAAGGTATTTCTTAAATAGCTCGACACCTGATTTCCTGAATTAAAGCAGAATTAAATAAAATTGTAAATAATAATCTCACGCCTTTTATCCCCAAAGGGGGTAGGCAGAGGTATTTAATTTCTGGATATACCCACTTTTCATGAGATATTGTTTGGACCCCTAAACGTGATAGGTGGTGAGAGCCCATCGCCGGACCGGGTCTTTTACACATGTCTCAGAGTTGATTCTGGGACCTGCGGGTTTCCTCACGATGTTTTCCTTCACCATCGAGCTAGTGATGAAATATGTACTTACGTAAGTTTTTGAAAAACTCATTGGTACATGCCAGAATTGGACCCCGATTGATTGATTGATTATCATCATGTAAAGCAGGCTCTTTAACCGTAAGGCTATCACTGCTCATTGCAGAATTAAGTTGTAAGTAAACTACGAAGTAACTAATCTACCAGTAGGACTACTCTTTACACTAAGTATTGCATTCGTTCAACGTAGAAAAATCGGCCAAGCGTGAGCCGGACTCGGACACGAAACGTTCCGACCCACCGTGCCTACTATAATAAAAAAAACACGTTTCTTAATATGGGGACTTTTTAGTATTTGTTGTTATAGGGGCCATCAAAGATATTATATAGAGAAAGACGTAGATATGTTACTAGAGCACGGAAAATGAGGCCGACATATGTAGTTGATTAACCACATTTTATTTAGTCGCATTGTATTTCAAGTCGTATTTTAAGCGGAACTCTTAACAGATAGCTCTCTTTTTCTTTATTATTCGTTCCGTATCATCTTTCCTCGTCATTGTTGTATCCTATAAATACGCTAAGAAGTAAGTATGTACATGTTGTAGCACACTCGTAGGGGATCAATTTTCTAACGCAAGCAGTATGAATATAACTCATCCTTACTTTAATATCTTTGGGGGCCATGATAGATAATACACATTCTGTGAAAATGTCAAGTGTTTGCCTACTTATTACGGTTCATGTGTGACAGGCGACAGCCCAACAGATAGACGGACAGACGGATTGCCAGTAGAGGCTTAGTTAGGGTGCCACCTTTTAGTACCTACGGAACCCTAAAAAGCTGATCCCTAGGTTAAATCTTTAAGTCTGTAAATGTTAAGACTTACCTACCCACTCTCCGAGTTCCCGAGCTGTATTCCTTGCAGGATAAATAATAATAATAATAAATAAATATACACAACACACAAACAAATACGATAGTTTAATATCGAGTAGTTGCCAGAACTAATGGAAATCGTTCAAAAAAATCGATTATATCAGTAGCGGTACTCAAACAAAACAATGAAGAACAAAGAAGTTTTTAATTTTAAATAATTTTCTATATTTTTATTAGGAACACGAATCGGATTACCATGATTAAGTTAGTTAAAATAATTATTATCCTTACTTACTGGTTTATAAAATTTTATTGTGGTATGTGCTTGCACTAAGGTTTAGGGAAAATCATTCGGTTTATTGTTCTTATTAGATTTACTTGAACAACCCCGAATTAAAAATCCAGGCGTTTCTCGATTTTTTTGATGAGACCTGTATATTTTCAACTAAAATATAAATGAAAGGTGCATCGGTTCTTGCATGTGAGACATCATAACAAAACACAAGCTGCTGCGGTGCGTATGTTGCATACTAATTTATTTCGGTTCTTTCAATAATTCGACAGCTGTAGAACAAAAAAAAATGCTGCAATTTTTCTTTAAACAATATTGGCTATTCAGTTCACGCACTGTACTAAAGTTGTTGCGAAATATTCTTCTGAACTTGTGGGTTTGTTTAGTAACACGATTTAAAATAATGAGGGATATATCGACCTAAACATGATTTTAGTAGGTATGACGTATGATGTAACTCTAACGTTTATATTTTACGAAATTATTCATAAATAATCCCGAACTCCAGTCTAGATTGCTAATAAAATTGTTACAGTCCATAAATCATAATGTTATTATCAACATAAATTTAACAAATTGGTATTTTAAAAAATATTCCAATAAGTCTGATATTGTTACAGTTCCACAGACTGCACGACAAACTTGTTCGGTAGCTGTAATAAATTTTAAAACATATGACGTAAAGGTTAATTTTCAATAGTTTAGTTATGCAAAGTGTATTCCTCAGAGCCTCTCAGAGGATTCGATACCAGTTTGTCCACGCTTGTATATAAGAGAATGCAAATGTTCTCAGAATTATTCTGTGACAAATAGACGCGGCTTAAACATGTACGGCAAGGTACGATACCGGTGTCTGTGAAAATTTTATTTTTAAAAAATATTGTGTAAAATATAGTGGATACAATTTGTGATTTTCTTTTACAGTTGTTAGTATTCCTGTGCGCCGCGTGTATTGCCTCCGCCAGTAACCTCCTCCAGCCAGCTTCCTACGCGTACAGTTCTCCAGTGTCCTACGCGACACAAACAGCGTATGCGTCTCCTGTTGCAACATACTCTGCTACCCCAGGAGTAGCTGGTTACGCCAACTATGCTGCACCTGGTTACGCCAGTTACGCTGCTCCTGGTTTCGCCAGCTATGCTGCTCCCGGTTACTCCGGCTACGCTGCCTCCAGTTACGAGAACTACGCCGCAGCCCCCCTAATAGAAAAGACTTATGTCGCCGCTCCAGCCGTGGCTGCTTACCCGGCGCCAGCAGTCGCCTCATACGCAACTCCTGCGGTGCAAGCTTACGCACCTGCCCCGGTGGTTACCAAATCCGTGGCGCCAGCATACTCTTACCAGTCAGTGACTTCTGTATCTCGGTCATCTCCCGACTACTCACAAAATTACGTCACCGCTCCTGTTGCCAAAACCTTTGCTCCTGCAGTGAAATACGCCTCAGTCCCAGTTGTGTCTAAGACTTACGCGGATCCCTCCGTATCCTACCAGACTTACGCCACCCAATCTGCTCTGAATTACGCGGCTGGTCCTCAAGTGTACGCTAAGTATGCCCCGGTAGTAACTTCTTACTCTGGACCCTCTGTGTCCGCTTACAGCACCCCTGTGGTAGAAAAGACTTACGTAGGTCCTGCCGTGGCTTATGCCACTGCCGCCCCTGCCCTGGCCCCTTACGCCACCGCCTCCCCTGCTCTAGCAACATACTCAGCTACCCCCGTGGTCAAATCAGCTTTGACCTACTCCGCCGCTCCCTCCGTCTCCCAAGTCACGGTGACCAATGCGGGAACAAACTACGGCTGGTAAACAACCATTATATAATTTGTTGATATTTTGTATAAAGGCTGTTGATTTTTATTAAAAAAGCTTGTTAATAATAATAAAACATTATATATTATGATGTCGAATAATAAACGAAACGAAATTCTTAAATGCCTTTTTTATTTAAGTTTGCAGTTTTCCTATGAAACGAAGTACTTACTCGTACCTATACCTAAGTATGGTAATAAGAACCTCAGACACCATCATAGATAAATTTTACATTAAACTTAAATAAAAGCTTAAAATTTGAAAAGTAATGCTACTTGTAGTGAAATAGTAGGTAAGTCATTATTACTTTTCTTGTAAACATAACGCGAAAAGATCGCCTCACTGTACTTTTTTTTACATCATTGTGTTAATTTTTGCATATTTTATTAATGTACAAGAAAGAGTTGTTACTTACATATTAATATCGAGTCACCATTCTCACATCAAATTTATTCACATTTTTACGAGCCAAGCCGATAGATGACAGCTAGTAAGTATGAAATTAATTTATAAATATTTATTAACCAGCGGTTCTGTGCGGTTTCACCCGCGTAGTTCCCGTTCATGTGGGAATACGGTAATAAAATATTACTTATGTTACTCAGGGATATTGTAGTTTCTGATTGGTGAAAGAATTTTTAAAATCGGTCCTGTAGTTTTTGAGTGTATTCGTTACAAACATAAAAATCTTTCCTATTTATAATATTAGTGTAGAAATGGAATAATTTATTATTTTCAACCGACTTCAAAAAGGAGGAGGTTATCAATTCGACTGTTTTTTTATGTTAGTTACCTGAGAACTTTCGACTGGGTGAACCGATTTGGATGGTTCTTTTTTTATTTGGAAGCCGGTGCTTCCAGATTGGTCCCATTTTTCGTCCAGTTCTTACAATGGCAACCATGAGAAAACCCTATAAGTCTTAAATTTTCATTAAGTATGTGCGTGACAAATGGACGAATAACTCAACTTTACCCCAATATTCTTTTTTTAAACCACTTCAAAAAAGGAAGAGGTTCTCAATTCGACTTTATTTTTTTAGTATTTATTTGTTAAAGACGGGTTTTTTATTTGTATAATATAATATCTATTGGTCGACGACGAGTGTCTACGGATCCTGTTATTCAACTTTCGACGAAACTTCTTGTAAATATAAATATTTTAAGTAATTTTACAACGCATACTGAGGACAATATATAGTACTTTAAAAAAATACCTTTTTACCTACGAATAAGGTTTTTACATAGATCCACGGAATAAGTATATATCAACTTATTGAACTTATGAGTCACCCTTGTATCGAAACTACTTGGTATAAGTGCTAGTGACATTTCCAAAACATTTTTCTGTACCTATATCTAATAGTTTTTAATTCAAACATTAGTAATGTACCTAGTGTTAGTACAACAATAACATTCTATCATATATTTTGACATTCATTAGTAAGGAGAAAGATGCCTCCCGGAGTTCCACTACGCCACTTCCAAGGATGTAGGCTTAAAGTAACAGTCCACGTTTATTAAATGTTACTCACAAATGTTATTTTAATTATGAAAATATAATATAATAGTTCATATCAAAATAACATCATTACGAAAAACGATGCACTCACGAATGTCCACTTAATATCAAATTGTTGGAAAGATATAAAGAAAGAAAGTGTTTTTCGAGACAGAAGCACAGACACTCATCTCTACATAGTTAAGGTACTTTCCTACATGTATATCCGCTAAATCCTTCTACCTTTGATGCTGTTTTCTACACCAATATTATAAAGAGGAAAGAAAAGATTTGTAGCAAATAGCCTTGGGGCAAGTCCACCACTGAGAGGACCCTTTGGGCCGTCTATCTACTGTGTTTTGTAACCAGTTACAAAAGAAGACAATAAGTAAGTAAATTCATTTTCTGTACTAGTAAGACATGAAATTAAAAAGAGCTGCCCTTGAGTTTCTTGCTGGTTCTTCTCGGGGTACTTACTGCATTTCTAACCAGAAACTCGTGGGTAGAGATGGGCTGCTGTTTACATTTAATCTATCTTCGAGGACGAGTTTAGAGTGATTAGACTATTGACCTTTTTAGGTGTACTTTTTGTACCTACAAATAGTATAGATAAGTAAATAAATAAAAATGTTTACCATGTTTTTGTAGCTGTCTCAGCTCGTTGTGACTTGTGACCCTGCTTTATGACACAACACCCTGCTCAATAAACAAAAAAAAAGTAAAAAAAAAAGGATTAAGATCACATGCCACGTGATCATAATTATATTGATGCGGATCCCACGGTCCCGCGTTCTCTACCTCAAAGGATAACATGTACCCTATATTCAGGTCGGTACATTGCAAAGAGATTAAAATATAATAAGGCATAGAGGGGACAAAGCGAGGAAAATTTGAAGTCAAAAGTTATTCCAAGTGGAATAACTCTAGTACAATTTAGACCGAATGACAGCTCGCGTTCATACTAACTGACATAACAAGGACATGACGCCTTAGGCTTCAAAGTTTTGTATAAAAATATTCCCAATGCCCCCTCTATGCCCTGCCCTTTGGTACATTGAAATAACATTGGCAAAAGTCCATGTGTTTTGGGTACCCCACTTACACCTGCCCACGGAAGAAGAAACCGTGTAAAATAGATAGTTCTTGGACAGACTAAGATAATATTATGTAATCATACCACATTTTTATAAGTTGGGGTTTAAAATTTATTTGTTATCAAGTGTATTTTGTAGGTTATTATGGGATTTTAGGTACCAAAGACGTGTAAAGAAAAAGTTTCTCTATGAAAGAAAATGATTTTCTTCCAACCTCTTTGTTAGAAAATAGCACTGCCTACCACATGCCATATAAGTTACTCTATGCCACATAGTGGCACAGTGAATGATGGCTTGGGCAAAAAATATCGATACCTATATTAAAATTTCGATATTTTTCCAAATACATAATTAGCATATTATATATATCGTCGATATTTTTAATGGCGATATATCGACATTGATTTTACAGTATCAAATTCGTATTAATTTCAATATATTTTTAACGCAATACTGGTTTCGTGTTTCATTTCATGTTAGGTACTAGATACTTGTTTAGACTCAAGCATTTATAAAAAATACTATTTTCATCGTCCTTTTTTACGAATTTGGGAATATGTATACATAATAATGTAAAAACTGACGATATATCGATATTTTTCACTCGATTTTTATCTATAGTATTTAGAAATGTCGATACGATAAATATCAATTTATTTTTTCACTTGGCCATCCCTAGTGAATGACATGGTTGACGTGATGACACGACGTTCAATTTTACCACAACAACAAAAAAGTTTTTGTATTAATCAAAGACATGAAAATATAATAGCATAGAGGGGGCATTGGGAATATTTTCATACAAAACTTTGAAGCTCAAGCGTCATGTCCTTGTCATGTCAGTAAGTATGAACGCGAGCTGTCATTCGGTCGAAATTGTACTAGACTTATTCCACTTGGAATAACTTTTGGCTTCAAATAATCCTCTCTTTGTCCCCGCTATGCCTTATTTTATATTTTAATCTCATTGGTATTAATAGATTTCCCAATCGATCGATTCGTGTTTCTATGATATTTCTGTTTTATTTGACTCAATATTTCCAACTGCTAGATTAATTAAAAAATATGGAAAATTTCGACTTGTCAATAAAACAAGCATAGTGTGATACCCCGTGGGTGTCTATTTCAGTGGGTACCACAGCTGCCGATATTCTTTACGTCGCATAAGGAGCCCCTCGACAGCAGCCGCTGTGCCAGCGCCCACTGAGGTGCCAGAGATGTGGGATAGAGCTACTGTGTCGTCACATGTAGCATCCTAAACCAGTACCGGCATTATTTATATCGTCAGGTCTCCCGACGGCCGCCATCTATCTTTTTGTCCGAATGAGGGTTCCGGAGTTTTTATATCTATAGGCATTATTTTATGAGTACATTTTGAAGTTCTAATTTCTTTTGAGACAGCATAAATAAGTAGGTACTTACATATTTTGTACGTAAAAGATTTTGTCTGATTTAAAAATGAATATTTGTTTCGATTACTATGAAACTTTGGTGAATTGTTTAGAACACGCCCGAGAATGTTATAAATATATTTGGTAATTTAATTAATTTTTTTAAATAAAAAAAATAATAATAGAAAAAACAATTCTTAGGAAAACGGTAAAAAAATTGATCTAGGTCCTAGTAATATTATAAATGAGAAAGTGAGTTTGTTTGTTAAGTTTTCATGAATAAACCGCTAAACCAATCTTGATGAATTTAGGTATAGAGATAGATTGGTCCTTGGAGAAGGACATAAATAAATATATCCTTACTTCCTTTCCCCGGATAAACAACTAGTTCTTAGAAGACGCGGTGACCTAATATTTACGAGTAACTGCTAGTATTTTATAACATTTCAGCTTTATTATGCTAAGAAGTAAAATGCTAAATAGAAGATAATTTTACACAATTTCAGTAGGTACTAAATCTGACAAAGAAGTTCTAAATTTATAAATTTGAATTTGTACCTAATAACGCTAGGTGGCCAAATAATTTGACCTGCAAGTTACTTACATATTATAATGAAAAAGTATCTACTAAATTTAAATTAAAGTGATAAGTTATCCACAGTTAAACTAGTTTTGATTTCCAGCTGATGAAGACTTGCCTTGACACTGAAACAAAAAGCGCTCGCGGCAGTACAAGCAGATTCAATATCCATTACCAGTTTAGGCTCACCGATATAAAAGCGGACGCTATTGCTCGTATAATTATTCCAACGACAACACTCAACAACCATGTACACCAAGGTACGAGTAGAAACTATTGATTAAATTAGATTAAACAATATTTGACTTTTGCAAGGCGTTTATTTTAACTGTCTTATTTTCGTTACAGCTGGTAGTTTTCCTGTGCGCTGCGGGCATCGCCTCCGCTGGCAATCTCCTCCACGCCGCCCCAGCAGTGGCCTACAGCTCGCCTGTGTCATCCGTGTCTTACTCAACACACACAGCACACGGTGCCCCTCTTGCCTATGGAGCTGCACCCGTTGCCACGTACGCCGCTGGCCCTGTCTTTGCCAAAAGCTACGCTGCTCCCGTTGCCACTTACTCGTACGCCCCGTCTCCAGTTGTAACCAAGACTTACGCTGCACCCGCCGTGCACACTTACGCCGCAGCTCCCGTTGTGACCAAGACCCTGGCTCCTGCCGTTTCTTACCAGTCGATCTCGTCCCACTCCTCTCCAGTGGCGTACGCGAAGACCTTCGCTGCTCCCGCCGTGGCCTACGCTGCCCCGGCCTACGCTGCCCCGGCCGTGTCTTACGCTGCAGGGCCAGTCGTTGCCAAGACTTACTCGGTTGGTCACGCTGCTCCCGTCGCGTACGCTGCTGGCCCAGTGGTGACTAAGGCTTACGCCTCCCCTGCCGTGGCAACTTACGCCACTCCTGCTGTGGCCACCTACGCCGCCGCCCCCGTACTCAAATCTGCTGTGACCTACTCTGCCGCTCCCGCTGTTTCTCACGTCTCCTACACAGGTCTGGGAGCTAGCTACGGCTGGTAAACAACCAAATATATGGATGTTATTTATTCTTCGATTATAAATATTCTGTTGTAAATAATTATGCTCGATATGTAACTGAAAAGACTAAGCAATAAAATATGTAAAAATATAGCATGTATTATTTCTTATTTTAATGTCCTTCTTTGTGTGTCGCTGTAACATGCCATTTATATAAAACTTTATAATAATATTCAGGCGGGTAAAGCTCGCTTTCCCGGGGTTGTCTGAGATTCCATATTGCACGTCTTCACCATTAAGAGTGGGATGGTTTTCGGCACCTGATGATTGTTTAATCGGTCGCTAAGCGTTGGTGCCCTCAGACCTTAGTAGATCTCAGGCCTTAGTAGAGGTATTCGTTTACAAGACGTTACTAAAAAAATGATTAAAATCATATACGAATGTATACAGATAATTTAAAAAACTGGTCTTTCAGCTCAGAGAGGTCAGTTTAATTGACCATAAAACTAAGCTTCAAAGATTTTTTTCTTCCCATTGTCCAGAAATACTATGTTTTACATAGCACAATCTTAGCTAATGCTAATTGTCTAACTATCATCTAAAACTGAATAACTTTAATTTAAAATATACACTCCCGGACACATCTATCGGGCCACCTAGTGTTTTAATTTTTGACGGTCCCTAGCTAAAAATAAATGTAAGGTGGAGCAATAAGTTGGTATGCAGTTTTGAAGCTGATTTATTGGTCAACCTTTTGGTATTTTTTTTTTAAATTTCGAATTCAGAATTGGGGAAAAAATACGAAAATTCGAGTCTGTTCATTGTTTTCAACGATGCAAGGGAGGAGAAAACTTTTTTAATTTGCGAAAGTTGGATTTTTTTATTTATGTTTCTGATTATTGGTTCAATAATATGGCTACTGCAAACTTTGAGCCAGTTTTGACCAAAAAATATGGATACTCGGCCTGAAATTGCCGCCAAAAGCTGTAGCATTTCTGCAGGCCGGGCATAGAAAAATAAATGTAAGTGCACAACTGAATTTAAGCCGTACTACTGTCCGAAAAGTTTATTAAAGGTACTTAGAGACTGGCGTTTTTCAAAACTTACGTACATATTTATCACTAGCTCGACGGTGAAGGAAAACATCGTGAGGAAACCCGCAGGTCTTAGAATTAATTCTGAGACATGTGTAAATAGACCCGGTCCGGCGATGGGCTCACCACCTATCACGTTTAGGGGTCCAATGTATCTCGTGAAATGTGGGTATATCCAGTAATGGAATACCTCTGCCTACCCCCTCGAGGATGAAAGGCGTGAGATTATATTATTATATATTAGAGACTGGCGGCTTCGTTTGTTGTTAAGGAAGACCGCGATCTCGTGTGACAACGTTTTTAGCTAGGGACCGTCAAAACTTAAAACACTAGGTGGCCCGATAGATGTGTCCGGGAGTGTATATCTAATGTAATATTTTAGGTGATTTTAGTTTAGTATCAGCTTTATACCCTACGGGACCCTAAAGGAACCGCTTACATGATAGATCCACGTTCATAAGTTATCGATCACAGACTACCTATCTAGTGTGTTATCGATAACCGTCCTATCGCGTACTTTTTAATATCCATGATTAAATAGTGAACTTAAATTGAACAGTGAATTTTAAGAAAAATTGTTTGCCCTGTCGGCTCTATCATAAGCAGGACTTTAATGCGTTTGTTTCAATTTCCAGTCCACCGGTTCCGTGACTGTTACTGTGAATTATGTTTGATCTAAATTATGTTTGCGGATCTGATAATATGAATACTAGGAAATGGTAATTATTAAAAGTAATTTTAAATCCATTAAATAGCGTCATTCACTAACGTGGGTTTTGTATTAGGTATGAATGTGCTGCGTGAGTCAAAAGAAATATCTTCTAGTTTACAATACTGGGAATAACTATTTATAAATTAATTATTGAATCATATGTTTCTAAATAATGTTTTATTGTAAACTCGCTGACCCAACAGATGCTGTCCTGTACAAATTTCATATACAAAATTACTTTTTTTTTTATCTATTTCCTTAAAAACCGTACATATTCGTAGTTTCAAAACATATAAAAAAATGCAAATGCCATATTTTAAATATACTAAAACATTGGCAAACGAGCTGAAGGGCCATGACGATAGTAAATGAACATAATCTGCAACTTCAGAGGAGTCAACGGTGCGTTGCCGACCTTTGAGAAATCCTTTAACACACCTTTCGAAGAGCCTCGCGTTGTACCGCAAAAGGTAACCCTTAGGTCAGGGCTCATTCCACAGTTTACAAATGCACGGAAAGAAATATCGCGAAACCCGTTCGTGGTTCGTTGTTCGTGGGATGCCAATGTGACTGTAATGTTTAAAGTATGTGAAAGAGATTTAAATTGTATAAAATATAAAGGGTGCAAAGCGGTTTTGGCCGCGCGGATGAAGTTTATTCCCGTTCCCGTGGGAATTTCCAAAAAAACCCTTACTAACAAGTTTCTAGGTATCATCGTTTCGGAGTAGTACATTTTTCACCTTTTAACCAATTTTTATATTTTCTGTAGTAAAAGGTACCCTAAAATCTAAATGTTGACCCACTTACTCAGTTACCTCCAAACCAAATTTTATCCAAATCTGTCCAGTGGTTTCCAGTGGGTCTAGACAGACAGAGAGACAAAAATAAAAAAAGTAGTGTTAATTGGAGTTTTGATGTCTAAACTAAACCGATAACTATCTGCATTGTCGCAACAATAAAAAAAAACTAATGTTGTTACTGCTTAGTAGCGATCTTTTTGGTCGGTACAGTCAAGGTACTTAGCAATGCAGATTCACTTTCATTCGTGAGATTTTTAGAACGAGTGTTTCAAAAAGCACCGCCAAAGATAAAATCTCCAGTGATTTAATTGATACTATCTATTAATCGTTTAAAAAGAGTAAATTCCATAATTTTAATTACTGTTAAAAATATATAATATAATTATGTGTTTTTATTATCAAATAATAAGCTTATGAAGTGAATTTTGAGCAGTTGGTACAGTTTCTAAGGACTATGAGCTACTAAAAAGTGTGAAAAATCACAAGCTGTAACGCGTACAGCCAAAAAATGTAGTAGGTATATATAAAATTAATTATTAATTTTTGGAACGATAAACCTAACCTCAATGAGAACTGAATGATGCTAACTTACTGAGCTTCTTACGCAGGTATGCTAATCAAAACTAGAGCTCATAGCATATTTTTTTTTGTATAATTTTACAACCATAAAAATATTTTGTCTAGGGGTAAATAATAAGTATACAGTTGTAATAAATATTTTGAAATTTTATTTCAACAGTTTAGCATAATATTTACAAAACCATAAGATAACAATTTCAATAAATAATATTTATAGATTTGGTTGTTTACCAGCCGTAGCTAGCTCCCAGACCTGTGTAGGAGACGTGGGAGACAGCGGGGGCAGCAGAGTAGGTCACAGCGGATTTGAGGACGGGGGCAGCGGCGTAGGTGGCCACAGCAGGAGCGGCGTAAGTTGCCACGGCAGGGGAGGCGTAAGCCTTAGTCACCACTGGGCCAGCAGCGTACGAGACGGGAGCAGCGTGACCAACCGAGTAAGTCTTGGCAACGACTGGCCCTGCAGCGTAAGACACGGCCGGGGCAGCATAGGCCGGGGCAGCGTAGGCCACGGCGGGAGCAGCGAAAGTCTTAGCGTACGCCACTGGGGAGGAGTGAGACGAGATCGACTGGTAAGAAACGGCAGGAGCCAGGGTCTTGGTCACAACGGGAGCCGCGGCGTAAGTGTGCACGGCGGGTGCAGCGTAAGTCTTGGTTACAACTGGAGACGGGGCGTACGAGTAAGTGGCAACCGGAGCAGCGTAGCTTTTGGCAAAGACAGGGCCAGCGGCGTACGTGGCAACGGGAGCAGCTCCATAGGCAAGAGGGGCGCCGTGTGCTGTGTGTGTCGAGTAAGACACTGATGACACAGGCGAGCTGTAGGCCACTGCTGGGGCTGCTTGGAAGAGGTTGCCAGCGGAGGCGATGCCCGCAGCGCACAGGAAAACTACCAACTGAAACAAAAATAATCAGAAATTATTTAATTTATCAATAAAGGGTTGCGCAAGTTTTTTTTCTTATTATTTTTTATTTTATTCACTCGTACCTTAGTGTACATGTTTGTGTTATTGGTTGTTGTTGTTGGAATAATTACGAGAGCAATTGCGTCCGCTTATATATCGTTGAGTTCAAACTGGTATGGGTATTGGATCTGCTTGCGGTGCCTCGGGCACTTTCCGTTTCAATGTCAAGGCGAGGCTCCACCCAAATTGAATCCAAAACTTGCGTAATCGATGATCACGTACGCCTCGATTTTTTATGAGTTTGAGGAAATCCTTTTCGGAAGTTCATTAATATATGTTTTTCCTCGTAATTGCTTCACGAAATTCATGAGTTCGGCCTATTTAGTAGCCCACACCGGTGTCTATTAGAAAAACATGACATTAATCAAAACTACAATTATGGCGGAAGAAACAGATTATGACACTAATAGTGTGTTATTCTTTTGGGTGTTTCCTCACTTAGGTATATTGTATTTGTGTGTTTGTTACTTTTCCACAGCTCAGCCGCTACACGCTGTTCCTATTGGTTCCTATCTTCTTGTAAATGGAATGGCATAGACTAGGTACATTACCTATATCCCGGCTCTCGAATGAAATAGCGGGCAAAACCTTGTAACAAGTAATCTATTGTAATGTTAAATATATAATAAACATTACCAATAAATATTTGTGAATTAAATGTTTTTAGCGATAGCGATTTATTGCGATAAGACCGCTCATTGGACAGTATTTTATTTTGGTAATGTTTTTTAATAGATACAATTAGAGAGTTATTGTATAATATAATAAGTTGTTTGGCCACATAGATATTATTTTAACTTAAAATTATATTTGGAATAATACACAATTTTATTATTATTATTATATATTTATATATACACAGTTTATTACTAACACAATTGAATTCTGATTACTCAGATATAGTCATTTCAGAGGACAGGTACAAAATTCATCATTTATTTTACTACCAAGAGTTTCCGTACGCAGAGCCGTAAGCACCGTGGCCGTAACCACCGTACCCACCGTATCCGCCGTAACTACCGTACACGACCGGAGAGGAGTAACCTGAGTAACCGTTGTAACCGCTGTAGCCGCTATGGACGACGGGAGAGATTTCCTTTACAACCGAGACGTGTGACGTGGCTGGGGCGTAACTGCCGTACGACCCGTAACCTCCATAGCCGCCGTAACCGCCGTAACCTCCGTAACCGCCGTAGCCCCCGTAACCGCCGCCATAACCAGCGTATCCAACACCCGTATTGTAAAGGCTACCGGCGCAAGCCATGCCCAGGAAACAAGCGAGAACTGCGATCTGAAATAAAAGGCAAGATAATTGAGTATTTTATTAATAGCTCTATGTACTTTTTATAATATATTTACACGGTTTTTCTAATATTCTAAAAAACTGATGCATCTGCACTCTTGCCGAATGTCAGATGTCAAATTAAAAATAATAAGGTAATACAATCTCTTTACAAAAAACAAAGTAATAAATTCTCCTTACATATTATATATAAAATGATAAACTGACTGACTGATTGGTGATATATCAATCCACAGCCGAAACCGCTGGGTCTAGAGACTTGAAATTTTGCACATAGATAGCTTATACAGTGCAGGCATCCACTAAGAAAGTATTTTGCAAAATTCAACCCCTAAGGGGGTGAAATAAACTACCAAGTAATAAAATAATACCGAATCACTAGCATTTACCAAATTAGAGCAGAATCGAAGCTGATACAAAATAGTTACCCAAAGATGTACGAGGCATGCCTTTTAAGTTTTGTCGTTTGAAGAAAAAAACACAACTAGAACCTTATAATACTTTTTATTGTTTTTCAAAGTATTCACCACGTAGCTTAATACACTTGTCCATTCGCTCAAACCAGTTATTATAGCATTTATTCCACTCCAAAGTGGGGGTGTTCAAAATGGCTGACTTGAAAGCGTCGACTGCTTCTTCACCGGACTGGAACCTGTGACCACGAAGACTTTTCTTAATTTTAGGAAATGTAAAGAAATCGTTAGGGCTAAGGTCAGGACTGTATGGAGGATGGTCAAGAATTTCTACTTTTTCCTGCTTCAAATACTCAATCGTTTGACGAGCGCTGTGTGAGCTTGCGTTGTCGTGGTGCAGGATGATGCGTCGCTTTGAGTTAGATTTTCGAAGTTCGGGGATGACTTGTGGTAAACAAACTGTGGTATACCACTCTGCGTTAACCGTTCTACGATCTTCAAGTGCAATAGTAGCAACATGGCCGGTTTTTCCAACGAACGTGGCCACCATCTTCTTTGAAGTGCTTCGAGAACGAACAACTTTAGTCGGCTTTGGCTCGTCTTGAAAGACCCAGATTGTAGATTGTTGTTTGGAATCAGGATCGTAGGCATAGATCCAAGATTCGTCACCACTGATGATGTCGTAGACGTGATTTGACTCTCCTCGGTTGAACCTTTGCAGAGTTTTCTTACACCATCTGACGCGGGCCGCCTTGTGATCGTCGGAAAGCAGATGCAGTATCCAACGGCAAACTAGCTTTCTCACACCAAGCGCTTCATGCAAGATCTTTTGGATAGTTGTCCCTGAGATGCCTAATAGAGCCTCTATCTCTCGATACGTCACATGACGATCTTCGAGAATTAGTTGTCTCACAGCAATGATGTTATCTTCAGTGAAGGCGGATTTTGGGCGTCCTTCGCGAGATTTGTCACCAACACTATGTATGTCCACGCTGGAATTCTAAATACCAGCGTTCGACAGTCCGCAGACATGGGGCTTCATCACTGAACACAGATGTTAGCTCTTCAAAACACTGAAGCCGTGTCAGGCCTCTTCTAAAGTTATAGAAAATTATTGCACGAACATTTTCCTTAGAAAGATTCATTTTCGTAGGTAACCTGACAGATTCCAATCGACGCTGTGACTAAAAAATAGCATTAATCCTAATACTTTCAACTGTTTTGAGATTCAAAATTTAAACACATTCGAATATAGAACAGTTCCAAATTCAAAATTGCCGGGAAATATGGAAACGACAGAACTTAAAAGGCATGCCTAGTATACAAATAAAAATTTCTAATGCATCTAGGTCCGACGATAGGTTCACCTCTAGGTTTCCGAACAGACAATGGTGAAGAGTGGGTATTTCTGAGAATGCAATACCTAGTTGTCGACTCCCTCGAGGGTGAAAGCGATTTATTATTATTAATAATTTTTATTTACCTTTGTGAACATTTTGCTGTTGTTTTGGAGAACTATTGTAGTATTTTCAAGTGCGATGAGCTGATTGTTCTTGTTTCAACTATAACCCGCTTTTATACTACAAAATAAAGGAAATAATTGTTCTTTGCCAAGGTTTTTCTCGTATTATCAAGTAAACAGAGCGCAACGAATTCAAATTTTAACCAAAGTACCTAACTAATTAGCAGTCATTTATGTACTTAACACATTACATAAAAAATAATCATCATTATTATGAAGGGTAATTATAATATATCTCTATTCGACATTTATTAAACTACCTCTTTACTTTGATAGTAATATTTTGATTGAAAAGTTATATAAAATATCACGAAAATCGAATCGAAATACATAGAAACTTAAAGAATAATTTGGACCAAATGCATACTTACCACTAAATAAGCAAATAAATCGGTAATAGAACGTTTGGGTTTTCATGTTTTTATTTTGTTAAAAGTATATATGAATATTTGTTATGTCATTCTCAGAATACAGTGTGAGTCTTCATAAAGTGCACATATGAAAATGGGTGAAACTAGACACATTTCTATCGACGGAACAAATGTAAAAAAAAATCTGAGATTTTATTTTTTTATATTTTATAGATATTTTTTTCTTCTGATTACTTACGGTCGACTTTATGTAAAGAAAACGTTATAACTTTTAAACTATGAAGTATATCGTGATAAAATAAAAACAGTAATGATGTCTAATAACAGAAGATACTAATAAAATAAAAATAAAACCCAAAAAACGGTACTAAGAAATAAATAAATAAGAAAGGGACAATCTAGAACGAAGCGTTGAATGGTGCACCCGGAATGACTTAGTTCAAACACTCATAGTAAACGTTGTGATATGGATAAATATACGGGATTTTTGTTTTTTGAAAGGTAATACGATGGAGAATAACATAAAGTAATAAAAACTACATATAATATGGGCATTATTCAGAGAAATTTGATAATTAATTAAAAAAACACGAATAAAAATACAGATTTTCCTCAAAAAGTCCCTTTTTATTATTTCTTGGTACCATTTTTTGGGTATTTTTTATTTTATTAGTATCTTCTGTTATTTTACATCATAGCTGTTTTTATGTTATCACAATATACTTCTTAGTTAAAAGTTATAACGTTTTATTTACATAAAGTCAACAGTACGTAATAAAAAAAAATATTTATAAAAAATAAATAAAAATATTCAGATTTTTTTATCATTTTTTCCGTCGATAAAAATGTGTCTAGTTTCACCCATTTTCATATGTGCACTTTATGGAGACTCACACTGTATAAATCTAAAGACATTAATTTCTGTACATGCTTAAACTGTTGTTGCAACATAAAATTTAATACATTCGAAACTTAAATCGAAATCTTTTTGAGACAGGATAAATTCTAATTTGAGTCATCATGAGATGAGTCATGACTTCATTTAAGCACCCGGAATATTATTGGCACCTCAATTAATCAACCTTTAATTAGATTACGTAAAATTTTACGGGTCTGGAGATTCCAACAAAGAACGCAAAGAAAAACACACACAAGCGCACGAAGTTAGATCTTAGTCTTTAATTAATTAATTTCCCACAGAATTCAATAAAACTTTGTCAGTACATAACGACAGCACCTACGTATTTTCTAACTTAATATATTTTCGATGTCAATCATGTCTAAAGAGCGGCAAAAGCCTGGAGGAGTTTGAAACCAGAACTTCTTATTAGTCACTGCGTACTTATATCAGAAATTTTGACTTCTACTTATTGATGTAACGTGATGAGGCTTAAATAAAATAATATGGGTATTTATACTTTAAAATGCTCACGTCTTTATCCCCAAGGGGTTAGGCAGAGCTATTCTATTCCTGGAAATACCCACTTTTCATCAGTATATTTTTGGCGACGCAACGAGGTGTTGCTACACATGCCTCAGAATCAATTCTGGAACCCGCGGGGATCCTCACAATATTTGCCATCACCGTCAAGCTAGTGATACAAATTTAGGTACGTAGGTAAGTTTTAGAATAACTCATTGGTATATTTACACATTTTTTAATAATCTAGAATAAAGTAAAATAATATAAGTAGTATTTACTGATTTCCTTTTAAGTTAGTTTAGACACAAGCCAATGGCACAAGCAAGCAAGCGTCTCCTAAAATTCATCCATAATATGTATCAGATAACACCTTCTTACAAATCATAGAGTATTTGAACACCGTTCAATTCGATTCATTTTATTAACTTTAATGAAAAACAATTAGGGATCAATCCCAAATGTCGGCGATGTTTTAAGTAAAGTACCAGTAGGTAATAGTATATCTTTCCTCTTTTGGTGCTAATTTAAGAGTTTTAAACGATTTATAACTTCTATGCCTAATGCAGGTATTAGGTAAAGGTAGGTATTAAATTTCTATCTCTGAATGGAATTAACAAAATTGACGTTTTGTGTGGATGGGTGGAGTTTGTTACTCTTAGGGAATAGATTTTAATAACACTTTACAGTAATATGGCTCATACATAATAATTATAGTATAATAGTTTTAGTAGTATTCAGCAACATCAACTTCTAATACTACCTACCTAATTGTTATTTTTCCATTTTGAAAAATTAAAACTGTTTCAACTGTACAGTACTAAAACTGAAGGACCAGAATTTTTTAAATTTAAAGCTTTACTCTTCAACGACTGGCTGTCGACGCCGAGGCAGACCCCGGAGTAGATGGAGGGGTGAACTGGACGCCTTCTCAAGGACATGGCCGGAGGAGGCAGAGGATAGGAACAAGTGGAGGGAGGGAAGAGAGGCCTTTGCTCAGGAATGGGAAAAAATCTAAGCTGATAAAAAAAGGCTTTACGATACTTTTGGAAAAAAAAAACGTTGGAGGAAAAAAAGTTTTTTTTAAACGTTTTCTTTAAATGTCTTTTGTACCTAATCGGTGTAATAGACTATTGCACATCAGTCTTTTCGTCAAAGTAATGGCTTTATGGTTGCCTTTCGTCTATTTGACACCACACAAATGGAATTCGCCCATTACGAACATAACAATAGCAAATCCGCAGAGTAAAATTGTGGACTAATAAAGTATGGCCAAAAAAATTTACAAGACAAACGGACCACGCCACAAAAAGTTTAATTATGAAATACTTACCTAATAAGTGTTTATTTATGTATAAAAGATAGAAAGATTAGAACTTTAGGAATTATAGGGTCACTTTTAACCGCAACTGTGTCCGCGTTAAAAGTCCACTGGTTTAGCCTCTGCTTTGCCTGTCAATCAGTCACGGTACTATTTTAGAGATATATAAAATGGTATGGAGTGATCTATTTATTTTGTTCCATATTCAAGTTATTACCCAACATTGAGTTTAATTCGTGTATATAACAAATTCGGTCAATACATGAGGACATGACTTAAATTTGAAGAGTATTGAATAGTGGTTTGTGACATATTATGCCTAAAGATTTGGATTCTTACAAGAAACTGGTCTTAGATTCGCGATGCCTCAACGTGAAATATAGAAAATAGACTAGGTATTCTGATGTGTTAATAATAATAGCAGATTCTTTTAGTATCAAAATAAATATGAGTGCCATATTAGCAATGATATTGTATGACTATCGAAATACCAATTGGTATAATTAAATTAGTTCTTATTTTCAAATTTGGTTACGTTCTGGTGCGAAGTGAGTACAATAAAATAATAATCAATGTTTTTTTTTTTTATTTAAATAAAGTACATACACATTATAAATAGTATTTACATAAAAAAATATAATATATTTAATGTAAATTACCAAGCATATTTGCTACCGTAGCCAAGTCCGTAGCCAGCACCGCTGTAGCCATAAGAGACGGGGGAGTAGGAAGAGTATGAAACGGGAGCCACGTAAGACTTAACCACAGGAGCAGCGTAAGACTTGATGATAGGAGCCGAGTAGGAGACGGCGGGAGCGACGTAGGAGACTGCGGGAGCAGCGTAGGAGACGGCAGGTGCAGCGTAAGAGATGGCGGGTGCAGAGTAGCTGGAGTATCCGAGAGATCCGTAGCCGTGGGACGCGTAGCCCAGGGATCCGTAGCCCAAGGGGTAAGCTCCACCGTACAGGTTACCAGCAAGGGTCAGGCCGAAGAGGCACACAAAAACAGCGACCTGGAATTAATTAACTATGTTACACTGTAGCTCGAAATAAATTTTTAAATTTATTTTTAGAATTTAAAGTAAGATGTTCACAAAATATTTTGCAATACCTAATTAATGTAATGAATTATTATTACCTTAGCAATCATGTTGATGTATTTGGTTTGGTTTTTAGTAGTAGTATGATTATTAGAGCAAACGCATTCGCTTATATAGTCATAACGACGGAAAGACCTCGCGATGACAAGGCTTCAGGCGATTTTGGCAAATCGGCACTTATAATTATTGCAAATGATACAAGTTCGCATAGAAATTGGTTACCTAATAGTGTGAGAAAACAAATGTGAAGGAGACTGATTTGATAGTCGACTGTATAATGTAGTTCGCCCTTGTTTTAGCTTACCAACTAACGCCGGAAAATAATAAATACTGCATCATTCTTTGTTTTGCAGGTTATAACAATGGCTTTTAACAAATCATTATCCACTGTTATGATGCTGCTCTGTCTGTATGTCTGTCACCATAGCTGATACTTATACTATCGACTTCAAATTTCAATTTTAAATACTTATATAATTACTTAAAAAAATCTTACGCCTTTTTTCCCTGATGGGGTTGGCAGAGGTATTCCATTTCTGGAAATACCCACTTTTCACGAGAATATAAAGGTGGTGAGCCCATCGCCAGACCGGGTCTGTTTACACTTGTCTCAAAATTATTTCTGGGAGTTGCGGGTTTCCTCACGATGTATTAATAATTTATTAAGAAAATATTTAAGAAGAAGGGGTGAAGTTTTAAAATGGGGTTGACAAGTAAATGGGCTTTCATATGGAAGGACTTCATTTACACATTACAATGTTTTTACATGTATTGTAGCCCAAAAGTTTTCGAATTATGATGAAAAATGTAAAAAATACAATTCCTAAGTCCCCTCATTTTTGAAGTTACCGAAGTGAAACATTTTAAAAGACGTCTTGCAATTATTACTGGAAAAATAAAAAGATGTCTCTAGCTATCACAGTTTCTTACTAATCAGCAAATAACGTTTACATACAAACTAAGATAGGTATAGATATGCGGTCCCATAAAAAATAATAATAATTAACTTAATTGCGTGCCACATACATGCGTAGAATATGTACCCTCCGTGTGGGTATGACCTGCGCACTTAGCTGGTTTTTATTTAACTACGTATGTTTATGAAAAAATTGTATCAAAGTGTATATTTGTTATCTCATAATTTTGTGACATATCATAATTTGTATTTCTGTCACAAAAATGCTTGCGATACTACTATAGGTCATGCATACAAAATGATCTGTTTGCATTCATGCATTTTCTGTGCTTCTTGCCTTGCAGCTAACTTAGTTCATTGTGTGACACGGTACCTCGCATCATATCAGTGTAGTTAGCGTCCTAAATATAATACTAAATAGAATGATTATGATTTTAAATGTAATTTTAAGTTTCCACATGGTGTTTTACAAATGTTTAATCCGTTTCAGATTTTTATTATATGAATCCGTTTTTGAAACGTAAAATCATTACTTCTTCAATAGGTACTAGTCAATTAGTCTAAATAAATTCTTACACGTATCTACTTATTCAGTAAATGACATCAATAGAACACATAAGATAATCATCTAATAATGTTTACACACACTGTACGAGTGGTGATTGGTTATGAATGGACATGATTAATATTTGCCTCCGGGTCAAGTGAAGTAAGTTCACAAAATAAAAAGTACATTGAACTGTAAGCTTCTTATAGAGGTGGCTTACCTCTACAGAGTAGGCTACTTGTTAGCAAGTCACGACAAACGTTATCTATCGTATATGCACATTACGCAATAGTAATGTACCTACAATGTAAATATAATCGGTGACGTGAGGTCTGCAGCCGTACCATTTAAGTTAAATTACGAGATATCTAATTTGACGCTGCGCCGTTTTATTTAGCAACTAGTGAGTGCCCAGCGGCGTTGCCCGCGCGGATGCAGTTTATTCCGGTTCCCGTAGGAATTTGAATTTGAATGAGATACTTTCCTGTGGTAAAAAGTACCCTAAATGTTGACTCAGTTACTCAGTTATCTTCAAACAAAATTTCATCAAAATCTTGCAAAGACAGACAGACAAAAAATTTAAAAATTGGTGTTTTCATATATAAATCGATAACTATCTACACTACCGCAAAAAACATGTAATAGATACGGTCTCGTTAACAAGGCACTCTATACTCGTCGTCGTCGTGAAGATTGGCTAAATGTATACAGCAGCCCATCTCCACTGACGAGTTGCAGTTTTATTACAGTGTTATTACAGTTTGTTTTATTATTATGTGTAGATATAGATGATAGACAATCATAAAAAAAATTGTGAAAGTTATTTTGGATCCCAATTTAAATAGCAAACGTCAAATTGAACGTTTTGACGCTGTTGAATATGCAAAGATTGTCAGATGGTAGTTTGCTGGTTTCAAACATTGAAATAAGCCGAGAAATGGTACTATTACCATTTATAACTGAATGAATACATAGTAAGATTTTTACGTTTGTCTCTTATTGGAGACGATTCTGCTTTGCACCGACTAAACTTATTTTAGTGTAGTCCTGTCTTTGTCTTACCTCAAATTAAGAAAAGGGATAGAAGATATACCTACCTAACCTAACCTAATTTAGTTCTGTCAGAGGCTGTATTTTAGTCGTGACTTATTTACTTATGCACTAAACACGTTATGTTTTAATTTGACAGGACTAAATATATCTCGTCTGTTTTCTTTTCTATTAGTCGCTGTAAAGCAGAATCGAACCCATTATGTATAAAAAGTTCACGATACAGTGAATGAACGATGACATTGAACGTTTTTACGTGTAATTTGTTGGTGTAGGTCATTGGCAATGAGTATTATTTTAAATCGTAATTCATTAATGTTGTTGTAAGTAAAAAAGTTTGTTAGTTTTTTTCTTTCCTGTCTTGTTCATTTTAATTCTTGGATTGTTTGTTTATTGCTATATCTTAAACATTGATTTGACAAAAATAATAATACATTTTTATGTATTTGTTTAATTAGCAAAAAATTTGTAAAATACCATTGTGGCGACATACAGCCACGTAAAATTACGCGCCCTTCAGGCTCGGTCAGAACTGTGAGTGGCAACACCGCTCACACACACACGAGCAGAGACAGAGCGCAATGGCGGCTAGCTCGATTCCATTGACTTTGTACCATAGATGTTAATCTGATTTAATCTGTACAATCACTGTGATAATAAACGTTTAATAAGGTCACGGGGACTGTTATTTCCCCTTGCCCCTCCAGGACCTTATAATGGTGACCCCTACTTTAAAGAAATAACTCGCGAGTGAAAATATAAAAACCGGCGTATGCCGACAAAGTTTTCTGTGCGTGAAAAGTTTTTTCGGTGTGTGAAAACCTGTGCTTGCGCCTCTGCCGCGCACATTCCCACCAAGCATCGAGTCTCCTGTCGCCCAGAACCGGCCCAGGAGTAATTTTCTTTGGCCGCCGCCATCTTTCGCCGTTCGCCGACAGCGGTCAATCTGCCCCGGCGCATAACTACTTACACCTTTTCTTCGTGCCCGTTTTGTCGAGCGGCTCGTGCACGCGCACGCCACCGGCCCAGCTTTGCATGAAAGTTGTGAGGGGTTCGCGACTCTGGCGCACGCTGCGACGCAATACCTAGGTACTTACCTGGGTGCCTTCATGCGGCGAGAGCTGCCCTACCTTCGTGCATGGTAACAGTAACTTACCTTCAATCTGGTGAGCGAACTTTTTGTAATACCTACTTCTGCTAGGAACATTTTTTCCCCCCTCAACTGTGGAATACCTAGTGCATGTTGAACTTACACTATAATTATCCCAGTGGAAAAAGTGAAGTGACAAATATTAACACGGACCTACTAACTCTAAGCCCATGTGTGTTATTATCACTAATCTGCATGAACTGCTCGCTCTCAAAATTTTACTTACCTACGGAGTGTTTACTTTCTTGTGGACTTTATAACAAACTTTATTTACATTCTAATTATAATTATTTAAACATTTTTTAACTGTGTACATGGGTGCTAACTAAACTGCATCATTTTTACATGTTATATTAATAATACCTACTACATAAGTTACAAATTTCATTTACTTTTGGTGGTTATAAATTCTATGTTGTATACTTTTACAAACAAATTGTTTGTAACTAAATACCTGATTGTATACTACCTGTTTATGTTGGTGTATCATTATTTTTAATTTTTTTTACATAACTATTACTTGTACTTCCTCGTACAATTAAAAATTACTTTTATTAGGTTAATTTCCATTGAGAATAATTTCCTGGAAATTTACTCTTCTATTATTTTGCATTACATGTTTATTTTCCATTTCTTATTTAGACAGGAAAATAAATTAATTTCCTTTGGAGATAATTTCCTGCAAATTTCTTCTTGAAATAATTTCAATTTTGTGTTGATTTTCCATTTTTTATTTAGATAGGAAAACAATTAAATTTCCTTTGGACATAACTTCTTGGAAATTTCCTCTTGAAATAATTTCCATTTTATTTTCCCTTCAAATAAAACAAAATTAGTTTTGCTTGTTATAAATAGTGTGGAAATTATTGTTTTTATAAATATTGGTGGCAGAGTTTTACTGTACCTACTTGTTTAGCTATAGCATGGTCTAAAATTTTCTTATTGATATTTTTATTTTGTTTTTTTTTGTGTGTGTGTTGCGTGTTTACTGTTTTGTGTTTTCTGTTTTCTTTGTATTCTTGTGGGGCATATTTGTATTGAATATTTTTTTTACACCATGTCTCAAGAGGAGGTATTACAGAAACAGATCAAAGAATTGGAAATTGTAATTTCTCAACTTAAATCCCAGCCAAACAAAGTTCCCAGTTCCAACGTGAGCGCCGTCTCTGTTAAGTTGTCAACATTTTGGCATGACAAGCCGCGTACTTGGTTTGCACAGGCGGAAGCACAGTTTGAGATAGCAGGGATAACTAAGAATTCCACTAAATATGGACATGTACTTTCCATCCTGGATGCTCGACTGGCTGATGAGGTCGAGGACATAATAAATAATCCTCCTGAAACAGACAAGTACGAATACTTGAAAAATGAGCTTATTCGAAGATTCGCGGTTACCAAGGAGCAGCGTATTCGCCAATTGCTCAGCGACGAACAGTTGGGTGACCGTAAACCCTCTTCTTTCCTGCGCCACCTCCGCTCGCTAGCAGGTACTAAGAGCGATGACAGCATCATCAAAGAGTTGTGGCTGCGCCAATTGCCTCAGGATGCCCAGCGAATTCTTATGGCACAGCTGGACTTACCATTGGACAGGGTGGCCGATATGGCCGACGTCATCGTAGATGAGCGCCCTCATAAGTCTGCCAGTGTAAATGCAATTACTTCATTTAGTTTAGACAAAGTCATGCAGCGCATTGAAGAATTGGCAAAGAAGGTTGATGCCCTCACCAATGATCGCTCGCGTCAACGGTCCAGGTCTAGCTCGCGCTCTCAGTCTCAATCTCGATCGCAAACACCATCTCAGCCCAACAGCAAGGTTTGTTGGTACCACAAGAGGTTCGGGACCAAAGCCACCAAGTGCATAACTCCCTGCACCTGGACATCTGACCAGGGAAACGCCACCAGCAATCGGTAGTGGCGGAAACTGATTGCGAGTTGACAGGCCGCCGTCTCTTTGTATCAGACTCCGTAACGAAAACAAGGTTCTTAATCGACACCGGTTCGGATTTATGCTGCTATCCACGGCAACTTCTGAAGGGTCGTTACGTCTCCACTGAGTTCGACGTTCGCGCCGCTAACGGAAGCCCCATCAGAACATACGGCACCGTTTCACTTCGCCTCGATTTAGGTCTTCGTCGAGATTTCCGTTGGAATTTTGTAATTGCAGATGTGAGCACGGCTATTATTGGCTCTGATTTCTTAGCCTATTACCATCTTTTGCCTGATTGTTATCACCGGCGTCTCATAGATGGCAGCACCAAATTGTCCACGCCCGC
Source organism: Ethmia dodecea (assembly GCA_963855545.1). Classification (NCBI taxonomy): domain Eukaryota; kingdom Metazoa; phylum Arthropoda; class Insecta; order Lepidoptera; family Depressariidae; genus Ethmia; species Ethmia dodecea. Next base: position 6,023,171 of record OY979448.1, read on the forward strand.
AGTTATTGCTTCAACGAATCAAGCCAGCGTTAAAACCATCGTCGCTACAGACTCGCCTTTCGCCAAGATCTTGCAAGAGTTTCCAGACATTACACGACCCCCTGGTTTGCCAAGGATTCTAAAGCACTCTACGGTTCATCACATTATTACGACTGACGGCCCACCTTTGTCTTGCCGCCCTCGTAGACTTGCACCACAGAAACTGCAGTTAGCAAAGAAAGAGTTCGAGGAAATGGTCCGATGTGGGACCGCTCGACCTTCAGATAGTCCATGGTCCTCACCATTACATCTGGCTCGGAAAGGGGAGGATGGCTGGCGTCCGTGCGGTGATTACCGTTTACTTAATTCCCGTACCGTGCCCGATCGCTATCCCGTTCGCCACATAGGGGATTTTAGCCAAAACTTAGCTGGATGTTCCATCTTTAGCACTATCGATCTCGTTAAAGCTTACCAACAGATCCCGGTCGAAGCTGACGATATCTGTAAAACCGCTATAATCACACCTTTCGGTCTTTTTGAGTTTCCCTATATGGCGTTCGGGTTACGCAATGCGGGGCAAACATTTCAAAGATTTATAGATGAAGTGGTGCGTGGTTTTGACTTCTGTTTCGCGTATGTGGACGACATTTTAGTCTTTTCGAAAACTGCCGAAGAACACGCTCAACATCTCCGCGCCCTCTTTCAGCGATTATCGGAATTTGGCGTAGTCACCAATCCATCTAAGTGCGTTTTGGCCGCAGATGAGGTTACGTTCCTGGGCTATAAAATTTCGAAGACTGGTACCTGCCCGCCTCCCGAGAGGATAGAAGCACTGCGGAGTTACCCTTTGCCAAAGACGGTTGAAGGCCTTCGCAGATTTTTAGGAATGATAAATTTCTACAGGCGTTTCCTCCCCAACGCGGCTGAACTACAGGCTCCTCTGTCGGACGTGTTGGCTTCTACCCAGCTTAAAGGGGCTAAGCCTGTTCCATGGACACCGGATCTTGAGCTTGCCTTTCAGAAATGCAAGGACCACCTGGCGAACGCTACACTCTTAGCACATCCTGTTCCGGACGCTAAACTCGGTTTGTTTACAGACGCTTCTTCCAGTCATGTTGGTGCCTGCTTACAACAACTTGTTGACCGTCATTGGCAGCCCATTGCTTTCTTTAGTAAGAAGCTTAATGATCGCCAATCCACCTGGCCCGCCTATTACCGCGAACTATTAGGGGTATACGAGGCCGTGCAGCATTTCAGGCACATTTTGGAAGCTCAACAGGCACGATCTTTACTGATCATAAACCTTGATTTTCGCGTTTTCCCAGCGACGTGAGAAACTGCCTCCAGTTCAGCTGAACCAACTCTCGTTCATTTCCCAGTTTACCACGGACTTCGTCCACGTCCAGGGAAAAGACAATGTTGTTGCCGACACCATGTCACGCATCGAGGCCATCCGACTGGAGGACAATTTTGCCGCACTAGCCGAAGAACAGACGACAGATGCTGAGCTCGACAAGATGCGCACTGACTCTTCTCTAAAACTTGAGAAAGTCAACATACCTGGCACTGACGTCACTATCTTCTGTGATACTTCCACCGGGAAACCTCGTCCATATTTGACACCATCTTTTCGTAGGTTACATTTTGACAAGTTGCATAACCTTAGCCACCCAGGTGCGCGGGTAACCGCTCGATTGGTGGCTGACCGTTTTGTTATGGCCTAATATGAATAAAGACTGCCGCAACTGGGCTCGATCCTGTATCGCTTGCCAGCGAAGCAAAATTTCCAGGCACACCATCACGCCGCTTGCCAACTTTACTACACCAACTAACCGTTTTCGCCACGTTCACATCGATATCATCGGTCCCCTCCCACACAGCCAAGGATTCCAATATTGTTTGACTGCAGTCGACCGTTACACTCGCTGGCCAGAAGCCTGGCCTATGATCGGAATAACAGCTGAGGAGTGCGCGGAGACATTCGTCAGAGAATGGATTGCACGTTATGGCGTCCCTTTTCTCGTGACAACGCACCAGGGACGCCAGTTTGAGTCCACTCTATTTCAGACGCTTATGACACTCTGTGGCTCTAAACGCGTCCGCACCACCAGTTACCACCCGTGCGCCAATGGCATGGTAGAGCGTATGCATCGGCAATTAAAAGCTGCCCTGATGTGTCACCAAGAAACCTGGCATAAAGCTTTACCTGTCGTTCTCTTGGGTATGCGCGCCGCTCTCAAAGAAGATTTGCAAGCTTCTTCCGCCGAGCTGGTCTAGTACAATCACTGTGATAATAAACGTTTAATAAGGTCACGGGGACTGTTATTTCCCCTTGCCCCTCCAGAACCTTATACCATCATTCGAGAGTTTAAGTAAGTATCTACCTATGTACTTACCTACCTACTTAAGGAATTTCCTTCACCGTCGAGCTAGTGATAAATATGTACGTAAGTTTTTGAAAAACTCATTGGTACATGCCAAGATTCGGACCCGAGCCTCACTGATTTTCGGCCGGCTCTTTAACCGTAAGGGCTATCACTATATTATATCACTATATATTAAAATATACTTTGTACTATGTACTTTGATTTCATCAAAGCGTTACAGATTTTTGAGGCCATCGAGCTATTTGCCATTTGTAGCAAGAAGTTGAAACAACTTTCGTACTCTAATTTTAATGACATTACTATTACATGAACGCCTATGCAACTGATTCTAGTAATTTATCTATCACAAAACATACTTCACCACGGAACCGGCAAGTGATCAAACGGCTTGTTTTGACACAGTTTTTAGACCTCAGCCTTACGTGGTCTTAGTTCTAGAATAGGTACACCTACTAAATACAAAACTAAGATACTAGTAGTTAGCTCTCAAATTAAATAACAAACTCGTAGCTTACATTCAAGGTATTTTTTATTGTAATTAATTATTTAATTATTAAACGGTGGTTGTTTTTAATTTTTGATTGATGATGTGAGGTCTGTGTTTGTTTATAGTAATGAACGAGTAAACTTTTTTTATAGGTAGGTAGGTACAGTCAAGAGCACGCTAAGCTTGACACTTTGGACTTTGACCCGGCCCTATATTCTATGGCGCGCAGTACAAATCAGAGCTCAGCTTAAACTGGTAGTGTCAAGCTTGACTTGCTCTTGACTGTACCTATTTAATTTAATATTTTAGGCCCGAACAGAGACTGTACTTACGAACCCTTTATAACGGATGAAATATATATAAAACGTAACTTGGAATTTAGCATTTTTCATCTCTTATAGAGAGTAGGTACGCACGCGAGCATGTTAAATATTTTTTTATTTTAGAAAAAAGTACCGAAAGCAAGTAGCGTCGTAGATATAACATAAACTTAAGTAGAATATAATGATGAATGAATGGGATTGATATAAAATAGAAGTCGTATTTTTACCGACAGCTGCCAAGCGCGACCAATAAATTGACGCCACTCTCCAAAAGAAGTAGATATAGTATTGGATTTTCATCTATGAAATTTTGCACTTTTCTATAAGATATTTATAGATTGAGATTTGAGATCAAAATCCGTATCCAGCTATTATATTACATTAATTGAAAAAGAGTTGTAAATAATAACATTTATTTCAGCATCGTATGCGGGAAACACATGGCATCAACTCTTTTCTAGTATAGATATGGAATCTATTTTACCTTTAGGATACTAATGAACAAGTTGTCATACATTTGTCCTAGTTTATTCAGAGGCATGTTCTACCACTGCAGAGCGTTGCAACTTTTTTATGCTTTTACTGTTTTAATATACTTACTGATGAAACTGAATGCATTACCGGTACTAGAGATAGATAAGTTCTACGTGTTTTAAGTTTCGTCTAGTGAGGGAATTAGTGGGAAATGTATCAGAATCTATACCTATTAAAATAACAAAATACTTTTTTTAGTCCTGTTTACGTAAACATAAAAAAGTAAAAACGGCATTACGCACAAAATCCGCGCGTACTTGTATACCTAATATTTATAGAGTGATAACTCCAAAAAATATTATATACCGGCGGATACTCGCGTTCTTGAAATTAAGTCCGCCTCTAATATGAGTTTGTTAAAAACGTTACTTACAATAATTATAATAATATCATTAGGTAGACCGTGAAAGAAAACATCGCAAGGAAACCCACATACCCCAGAATTTGAGGTTTAAAGAAGAGAATTCCAGTGGTGGTGAACTACTACGTTTAGTTGTTCGAAAGATATACCGGTAAGTAGTTGATATTTTCAAACACTATTTTTAGGAATTTATTACTTAATCATGTTTTTGTTGTTAGCATGTTGTTACATTTCCGATTACTATATTAAGTTAACTTTGCCTGATCGTCTTATATCAGTCTTATATAGTATAATTAATTCTTGTCACCACAAGATCAACTTAATATAAAAGTTTTCTATTATTCCTTTATAGTTTAAAATTTAGAGCGTTTGTAAAGGTAGTCAAACCTTAAAAGTACTAATTTAGAATAACAATATAGATATAATTTATTCCATGTGTATGTTTTGTAAGTTAAGATGTGAATAGGTACCTATTGAGCGTATAGACAAGTATGTATTTGGCCTTACTTAGAGATTAGGTACGCGTACAACATTTACATTCCCGTATGGCTAAAGAAAAAGTCGAAAGAACTAGAATGAAGTTATGTGGACTGCAAGATGACTGCGAGTCAATGGTTGACTTGCAAAAGTTTGCGATATCCTCATACTACATTCTAAGGTCAAATCATTATCCATTGAGCAATTCCGAATTTAAATAAAAAAAGATATACACCTTTAAAAAGTTTATTCTCATTGTACAAAAATAAATACACAAATTAAAAAAACAACACTAGATTCGAACACAGTTGGTAAGGCGATCACCAGCCGTAGTTGCCGGCCAAGCCGCTGTATGACACATGAGAGACGGCGGGTGCTGCGGAGTAAACCGGGGCATGAGCAGCGTAAGTGGCTACGGGAGCGGCGTGAGCGGCGTAAGTAGCCACAGGAGCGGCGTGGGCGGCGTAAGTGGCTACGGGGGCTTGAGCGTAAGTCGAGTACGCTAGGGGAGCAGACGCGTAGGTCGCGACAGGGGCAGCGTGCGCTGCGTAAGTAGCCACAGGAGCGGCGTACTTCGCGATCAACGGCGAACCGTGAGATGTGTGAGTCGTGTAGGACGACACTGATGACACGGCGGGAGCAACGGCTTTGACAACGGGGGAGGAGTACGCAACGGGGGCAGAGTACGCGGAGTATGCTACGGGAGCGGGAGCGGCGTATGTTGAGTACGCAGGTGCTGCGTATGTTGAATACGCGGCTGGTGCAGCGTAGCTCTTGTAGACTGGTCCAGCGGAGTAAGCGGCCACTGGGCCAGCAGAGTAAGCGGCCACAGGAGCAGCGGCGTAGGAGCCGTAGTGTCCTCCGAAAAGACCTCCGGCACGAACGGCCGCCACTGCGCACATCAACACGATTAACTGGAACAATGACAGGAAAATATTATAGCTGTTGTTTCGAAACCTAGTTGTAAGATTACAGTCTGAGCATATTATGCAAGGATTTATGTTAAAGAATTTCAACGGATTAAATTCGATTGTAAAGAAACCAAGTTTTAATTTAGGTTTGTTCTCACTAGTTCGATTCATTAGTTCGATCGTCGAACTAATGGGAAAACTGTAAATGTCTTTTCATAATATAATAATAATTTTGCAAATATTAATGATTAAAATTAGTACTTTCAATGAGGGATTAAAAATTAAAGATTTCATTAAATTTCTTTCATATACAAAATAAAATAATTACGATGTTAATTGTCATGAAAACTGTAAGAATGTTTTGAAAGGACTGAGAGAGTGATCATCCCGATCAGAATCATGTCTGCTGTTTAATTTTGCTTTTACTGAGCACTTTTTCGCGCACTTATTCACAATAAACTGAATCCCGTACCTTGGCTGCCATTTTGCTATATTCCACTACGACAAGTGATACGACCTAAGTGCACGCTCGTACATTTATACTATTCTCGTTACCCCCAGTTCAGGCGCACCTCGCACTAAATGTAGCCTGCCTACTTGATATTTTAGAGCCCTGTCACAGATGCTGGCAAACCTTCCACATATATACTTTTAACCCATTAAGTTTTATGGAAGCGTTCATTCTAATTACCATGTGTGCCTAATCTACGTTGGTACCTGGTAATGCATGAATAATATTTTATAGCCAATTCAAACTATAGATGGGTGTGGTAATCTAACCTATATCTTGATTAGCTAGTTGTAACCTAAATTATAGGTACTTAGATTATAGCAAAATGTCTGCAAGTTTTTTATTGACTATAGTGATTTCAACATCAAAATTATTACTTTTTATCGACTGGTAGTAGTGATAAACATTTTTTCATTTTCTGCTAATTCTCATTCTTACAATAATTTGCTTCGAATATGAATAAGAATTCATTCAAGGCTAAATACTCTGCCAACTGCTCCGGTTAACAATTTTGATATATTAACATTACAAAAGAAATATTTGAAAAATAAAATATTCTTGGAATCATCACGCACGGTCTTATTTAATGAAATTTTTGAAAAGGTCTTATTTAATGAAATTCTCTTCTTATCACTCATCAACACAGCACATGTTCTTTTGTTAAAATCCCGTCTTCTAATTGCATATGCTATACTTCACCATCAAGTTAACCCGCATAATGTTGTGTAACCTCGTGTATGTTTTGTCTAAGGGCATGGAGGCACGGAGGCAGGCCAATCGGCCATTTCTGGGCATGTCGAAACCAGCGGACAGGTCAATCGTGCAACCCAGACGGGTTTGAACAAACCCCATACGTCTCTATCAAATGGGGTATTGTGCACATAACTAAACTTGTCTGACAATACCAAGAAATGTTTGGCAATGCTATTGTAGTCGCTATGAAATTTTGAATCTTATTGCTTAGTGGCAGGACATATTCCATTTTGTATTGTAGAATATAGAGCAGTTGACAACAAAATCATTGAGGTAACGTATGACCTTAGAGATTGAAGTTTTCTTGTCACATTTTTCATACAATTAGCTTCGTTATTAAAACTTAGAAAATTATGAGTCTTTAAGTTAAGTTAGTGCTTGCATTAAAATTATGAGCAAGCTTCGTCTAATTTTTTCTCAACATATACGGTTAATGCTATTTAAGTAAACTATATAATTGCCTGCTAGAATGCTGTTTCTATCTCAACACAGCTATAATGCGTTTGAGAACTTAAATTATGTGATTCAAAGTTAACACATTGCCTCATGCTTGGAATTTGCAAGTTATGAAGTTATAATTGTGTACCGGAGAACAAATAAATAGTCGCAGATATTTTCTGTAATCAATTTATTAAATATAACCTAACATAAAAGAGTGCACAATAATTATAAATAAATAAAGTTGTAAAAAATAAATTACTTTAAAAGTCAGTCGCGCATATAAAATCAATAGAATGTCAAGTATTTACCACGAATAACTTGTTCCTAGTCCAGTGAATGTCATGTGAGATACTAAAGGAGCTTCGGAATATGTGATTTTCACAGTTGGATGGGCCTGGACAACTGGAGTGTGAGATGTGAACGTCGACACACCAGGAGATGCGTAACTCGATAAACCAGGAGTAACAGTTTTAGTCACGACAGGAGAAGAGTAAGTTGCTACTGCAGGAGTGGAAATTGTTTTAGTATAAACAGGAGCAGCTTGGGAATGTGTTGTATAAGTTACTGGGGAGGATACGGTGTGGTATACCGGAGAACTATAATGCCCATCAGTATGGGAGACTACGGGCGAAGAGTGGACAGGAGTGGAGTAAAGAGTCGGCGTGTCATGTACGAATATACCATCGTTGTATGTACGGGATTCAAATTTCTTAGCATATGGCGTGTCTAAAGATTTAGCGAAAGTGTTATACTGAGTTCCATCCAGTGACTTGGCTCCGCTGTCGTAGGTGGATAATACTGATTCATATACTGGAGCTGGGGCGGTGTAAGTCTTGGTGTATGTGATCGGAGAGTAGGTTTTCACAACAGGATCAGTGAGAAGTTTTGTGCCAACTGGAGTATTAATTGAAGAGTACACAGTCGAAACTGACGTAGCTGGAGAGTAGTCAGTACCGATGATACCGGCTTTCGCCAGAGCTACAGAGCACAGGAAAATAAGAATCTGTAACAACAAAAGCAATATTATTAATCTGAGTAACTGTTACCATTTTTTCGCTTAAAATAATTTAGTGTTTTTTTAAATACCTTCATTGTTGGATTAAGATTTTATTTTGCGATCAGGGGATTGACTGACAATTTCTCTTTGGGTCACAGGGTTTTTATACGCCGACTGAATATTGTTGAGCCTTATTAAATCCACCTTGTTATACCACTTAATAAGATTCATGATGTCAGTATAGGTACTTGACACTGCACCAAACCAGTTTTGCGGCCTTAAACTCTGTTTCACCTTTGACTTAATGCGTTACCGAAAACATTCTGATAAATTGTACCTTGTTGCCAACCCTTGGCTGGTACTGTAATTCGTGTAATTTATATTTCCGATGTTAATTGTTCTCCGTGACAGTTGACATTCGCTGAGCAACAGTTCGCCTTTTCGAGGGATCATGGTCGTGATTCTAAACCTTTGCGATTACAATATATTCTATAGGATTACTAACACCTATACGTAGCCTAGATCTCCTTTCTTGAGACTAACTTCGCTTCTATCGCGTACGATCTAAAAACAGTAATTATATCTCTTTTCAAATCGTCTCGGCCACAAATTGTCGTAATCCTATCGGCTCGGAAATTATCCACTTTCAATTGTGCAAGGAACTGTAAATTATCTCTGGTAAAATTACAAACAATCGATATGTTTTATAAATGTATGGAATTATAATTGTTCTGGTTGTAAATATGGGTTGTGGTTTGAAATCCAAACAATCCTTTCTTCAATCCATTTACAAAATCTTCACTTAAGAATTGTTTATAGTTTTATGTTTCGACCTTATTTATACTGCTATTTATAATTATTATGTTGTATGTATTAGGTACTTACATTTGATGCTTTAATATATTTACTTAATATAGAAATCTTAAGAAGTTATATTTTGACTAAATTAGCTAAAATTTCATTTAAAACAAATCCTTTTTGCAGTAACTTATCACAGAGTGTAAGAAAAATAAGTACGAGTACAGTCAAGAGCACGCTAAGCTTGACACTTTGGACTTTGACCCGGCCCTGTATTCTATGGCGCGCAGTACAAATCAGAGCTCAGGTTAAACTGGTAGTGTCAAGCTTGACTTGCTCTTGACTGTACCTACACCTACCTATGTCACTAATATATAATAACTGCTTTACAGTTTTATTTGAAAAATCTAATGTAACTTAGTACAGATATATATATGTATCGTGAAAAAGCGATAACACCGCCCATTGTACATTCAGTATTTTTATATTAATATCGTATTGTTTTTGGTGTACAATGAAGAGTAATTCTATTGTTATTGTATTGTTCTACAGACCAATCTACGTAAAACACTGCTGTACACGGTAGATGAAACTCAAAATGTATGTAGTTTTTATGACATAGGGAACTAAGAAAGGGTTTCTTGAAATTCCTATGGGAACGGCTAAAAATAAGTTCCACGTGGCAATAACGAATAGTAAATGAGTATTTGTATTTTAGCTGGCACGTTGAAAACTCGTTTTAGCTTATAAGCCGCCGGTGAGTCTCGATCGATTGATCTACAATTTTCGCAACTACTCTCAGTATTACCCATGTCTGGCTTACATTGCAATCACCATGAGTTGTCAATGAATTCTTAAAAATATTAGCATCCAGTTAACATGTACCGGAGCGTAGGCGTGACCCGAATTGCGGCTGCGATGTGTATGAGATCTGCGGTTGGTTAGCGAGATTGTGAAGTTTGTCCTGATTGATACTATCGAAACGCCTATCTTTTTTGTCGGGATGGAGAGATATAGAGCTTGTCAAGGCCTTTGTGTATTTTGATGAAGTAATGGATTTTTTGAATCTGTGTACATTTTTCAAAGAGAATATCCTAAAGGTTTTAAAAAATATTTTGTGTACCTACTTAATATTTTCTAATAAACTTAGTCATATATACGACTTAGTACTAATGTTAGCATTTTTAATCCTACTCTCATATTATAAACACGAAAGTTTTAGAATATGGATTTATGGATGTTTGAATGAACGGATTTTGATTAATCTTTACAGTTGTATAGCTTATACATCAGAATAACACATAGGCTTTATTTTATCCTCGTATTCCCACGGGATTTGGAAATACGTGGGTGAAACCGCGAGGCGCTGCTATAGTTTTTATATATTTGAATGCATATACTAAGAAATTTGCACATGCCTAAGGCATTATATCTACCAGTCAACCATTAGATATAATTTCGCTTCTGAAAAAGAATCAGAATGTTTATGCATAAAATTATTTAAGTACCAAAATATCATTTTGTTTACACTGTGACGATTTCAAATTCATCAATTTACTTATTCATTGCTTCTGACACTTTTCACAATAATACGTCGAGGTTGGAATAAAAAGCGTAATTACATACACTCATCCATACATGAGGTCGTGTGATAAAGCCATGAAACTTTAATGCGGCGAGACCTTCGCGACCCATCCATAATGCATAGGATGATAAGTAGGAACCCCTGTTCAACCACTACGCGGCACGCCTATTATTGTTTTAGGCGAGATTATTCTAAGGCTTTCCAGACCAAAGGACTTTAGTGCCAATGGTTTTTGGAATTAGCCTAAATATTATATTGGCACCGAGCGGCGTTACCCGTCTCAAATTCCACGGGGAATTTCGAAAATAGTTTTTATACAAACCTTCTTCGCGTAATTACGAACACAACGAGAAAAAATTACAGCACATTTAGCCATTCATTTTCATTTATATAGATCACTTGCCAGCTTAGAATTAAAATATGGGAGTTAATATTTGGTAAATTATATTGGTCCGACTTTAAAAATAATTCTTTAACACATACCTTTTTTTAAGTCATTTATTTATTTATTGAGAGTTTTGTTACAAAGATGTGATTGATAGCTTACCAAGTGATGTAAACCACGTTTTGTTATTAATAGTCAGGTAGACTATGTTCCGTTATAAACACGGATTTAAGACGCTTCTTCGTGTATTTCTCATTCTATAAAATCATGTTATATTATTTTCATTCTATAAAATAACAAATAAAAAAAATCTCTTTAATCATCAATCAATGTATTATGTAGCGTTCATGATAAGAGAAAGCATTTGTCTATGCCATGTGTTATATTTATATCGCCCGCCTAGTATTAATTTTCAAAGTTTTAATTTTATTTTCAAATTTTATATTTTTTTTAAAACTGGGTCACCAGTTTGATACATTTCAGAATTTATTCAAGAATTCATTAACTCATACCATAAGGTCATATTTACATTTATATTTAGCATTATGAGTAAGACTGACACATCTTGTTAGCCAGCTTGTTTATTTACATCTATTAATATTCAATAGTCTAGTACTTCTTCGCTCAATGACCTGTCTACTGGATTACAATGTACACAAAGTGTACGTCAACCGTAAATGAGACTCACTTATGTGCTTACAAATAATAAAAACTCTTTGCCACATGCTCTGATCCTTCTAAAGTATTGTAGTACACAATAATATTAAGAGTTCGTTTGTTAAGCGATCCCGACTGAGGAAGGAAAATGTTACAAATCAGATAGAGTCGTAGCCAGCAAAACATTGTTATGTAACTACAGAAACTACTAATATCTACACTCTCCACAACGCCATAAATAAAGTGAAGGAAAACATCGCTAAGAAACGGGCACATCTCAGATAACCGATGAGTGAAACGGGGAAGGCACTCAAGGTACTTCAGTTTATTAAATCTGCAAAGAGTAACATTCAATATTATCATTATATTGCTAAATACGAAATATTGCGTATATTCTTTATTTTTTATTAAATAGAAATATCTAAGCTCTGGCTTTTGTTTGGGATGATGGGATGACGATCTGCGAAAGGCTGCAGGCAGATGCTGGATGTGGCGAGCTGAAGACAGGGTGCTATGGCGCTCATTAGGAAAGGCCTATGTCCAGCAGTGGACAAATGTAAGCTAATGATGATAATGGGCTTTTATCCCCGGAGGGGACGGCAGAATTGTTACCTTGCCGGAAATAACCACTTTTCACCAGTATATATCATCCGTAGATCTATATCCTATTGGTAGACTTTAAATACATATACAATAGTATGTAGATTGTAGTATCAGAGCAGTGATAGCCTTACGGTAATAAAAAGCCCGCTTCTCATGATGATAATCAGTGAGGCTCAGGTTTGAATCCTGAAAAGTACCAATGAGTTTTTTAAACAGTTACCTAAGTATTACTAGATTGACGGTGAAGGAAAATATCGTGACGAAACGATAAGAGACCTGAGATTATTTTTTTAAACTTATTTTCATTTTGACTGATTTGATAAGTCCTACTAATATTATAAACGCGAAAGTTTGTGAGAATGGATGTTTGTGGCTTTTTCACGCAAAAACTACTAAACGGATTTTGATGAAACTTTACAGTTATATAGCTTATACATCAGAATAATACATATAGGCTTTATTTTATCCCCGTATTCCATTGGGATCGGAAACTATGCGAGTGAAACCGCGGGGCGCTGCTAGTAGTACATAATACCGCGGTCCCATTGTCAGGCAAAGATTCGTGTTTCATTGGAGTGATCAAAACTTAGTGTTCATTCTACATTGTCGAAATTCGGCGAATGTATGCGCCGCCGAAGGTTGGTGCGAAGGAAACAGACAGAAGCCCAAACATAATTTAAGTTTTTCGGAGTGATTCGCGATACACTGAACATTATGTGATTAGACATAATAATAATAATAATAAATTGTGGCACACAATTCACACACGGTTATTTAGTCCCAAACTAGGCAGGGCCTGTACTATGGGTACAAAACAACTGATAAACATACTTAAATAAATATGAAACGACCAGACACGAAGCTAACAGACATGTTCACGCACACAAATGTTGGGACCCGAGCGGGGATCGAACCCGCGACCTCCGACTCAGAAGGCAGGGTCACTACCAACTGAGCCAACAGGCCCGTCAAGTGTCAAGAAATCGCTAACCTTTGTCGAATATCGAATATTTGGCCGCAGCATTACGTAAGTATTTCAAAACTTGCTTCAAACCGAATAGTTGCTTAAAGCATTGTTTGTTATTTATAGTTTTATTATACAATACTATGTATATATACAATATTACGTAGGTATACAATTTTCATATAAATTATCCAGCACACGTACATACAAAATGACCTTCTATTAAATTTCGTCCATTAATTAAAGAGAGGTGACTTTTTCAATGGGATTCTGTCATCGCAACGAAGGCTGTATACAAAACTATCGAATGTCCATTACGTTACGCGTATCGATATCGATATGTCATAGTAAAGTTCAGGCATTGATCTTAGCGATGGCCTCGCTACGTTCTAATTGCCGATAATGCCTCAAAGATTGAGAATTCACTTTGTAAGAATGCGTGTCCTAATAAGAAATGCACTATTTTAAATACTAACTTTCAGTTACTGTTTTTATTTATTTTTATTTATTTATCTGTATATATAAAATGGTAAACTGACTGACTGATTGGTGATATATCAACGCACAGCCTAAGCCGCTGGGTCTAGAGACTTGAAATGTTGCACTTAGCTTACACAGTGTAGGCATCCACTAAGAAAGGATTTTGCAAAATTCAACCCCTAAGGGGATGAAATAAACGTGCGCGAGCGAAGCCGCGGGTAAAAGCTAGTTTTATGTATTTAAAATATTCAATACATGACCTTACAGAAATAAAATCCAAATTGGTTTACTTTTTGTTAACTTTTAGTACTCAGTTTAAAGTTAATAAGTTTAATATTGTGATTTAATTTACAGAGATACTCGCCGAAATTTAGTATTGTTATAATTTTCTACTTGAAAATAAGTTCATGGTTCTTCCCTAAGGGGTTGGCAGAGGTTAGAATTTTCACAACTCCGTTTTGATTCCATCACCGGACTAAGGTGCAGATACTAATGCTTAAGAAAATTGTTTTAGGCCTGTGGAGTTATTTACCGGCAAGCTAGTACAAACAAATTAACGTTAAGGAGACGTTTCAGGAATGTACGGAGACTGGCCCTGCACCATGTACACCAGTTTAGATAAATATAAATACAATAACTATAGTTTTATTCATGATTTTACTCATATTTGTCTCGTTTCGTTGTACAATCAAATACCTATAATTTTTATTAAATTGGCAACGCGACGACCGAAAACAATAATTGCCACCAGCCCCCCTAGCCAAGTGGCATTGCACAATCTAATCGAATGTTTTTATAGATTGACATGTATGGGATTGACATTAGCGTTAGCGCTCGTTGGCAAGTGCTTATGTCAATCCCATACTTCTCAATCTAAAAGAATATTCGATTAGATTGTGCAATGCCACTTGGCTAGGGGGGCTGATCGGTAAAATGACAATTGACATTATTTTGATGTTTGTCGGACTAATTCACAATAATCTGGAAATTGGGCTTTGGAAGTTAGAAATAATATTATTTTAATATTATTCCATGCGGATCCATTGAAGTTTAATTACTTTTGTGGAAGTTAAATAGATGGAAATGTTTTTTTTTTCTGATAATCACTAGATTTTTTCTATATTTTACGCTGGTGTACAATGTGCAGGCCCAAGATGGAACGTCTCCTTTTCAGAACTCATTAATACATTTCCTGACTCGGAATTAAACCCGGGCCTCAAGTATGAGACGCCAGCTCGCCTGGTTTTCAACTACCCCCGACAGGTTTAACATACCTTTTACATAAGTTAACACTGCTCTGTAATCAATTTAAACTTCTGCTTATATTGATCACAAGAAAAGAACAATTGTTATTAAGTAACATGTAACAAGAAAATAAATTACTCGTGTTCGTCCTACAAAAAGATTAAGAATAGCTGCACAACATGATGGTGTAAGTCCAATCCAGTCTATTAAGTAATTGGTGCTATTGTTGGCTATTGTCTAAGCCATCGATATGAGAACCAATAGATATGCTATGATATTCGACCAAACAGAATCAGACATAATAATAATACGCTGAAAAAACATCGCGAGGAAACACACAGATCTAAAAATCGGAGATCAAGAATTCGAAAAATACACCAATCAAAAGTGGGTACGTCCAGTATATTATACCTCTGCACCCCCTATGATATGATTAAGCGTTGGTGTATAGTTATTTATTTATTAAAAGCAGTTAAACACGTTTGAATAGCTCAATATGTGCCGGCCTCGCATACGCACAATAGGTATGTTAATACAGTCAGCAGTAAACTCAAAATTATCTTAATCTAAAAGTGTTTGATTAATTAAATACTCAATTAAATTTATGTAGATCATTATTTAATTAGAAACTTGACACTAAAATTGTTACAAAAAATGTTTAAATGGATAGTAAAAATAGTAGCTTTAAAAGTTTTTTTTACTACAAAAGCTAAATTTGTATAAGACTATCTTGATATTTTACTAGACGTTTGGCTCTGTAAGACAATGCTATCAGGAAGAGGGTGAAATGAATCAAATCTTGTATCAATAGACATAGCATGTAAATGTCAGTTTTGACTGACAGTACACTTCCTTCGTTCTGTGGTAGTGTGTCCTCATATGAGATACTGAATCTTAATAATAAATATCTATACATCATTGGATATAATATTATTTTGAATTTACTCAAAAACAAAAATCGATGCACCTTTTTCATCAATCATAGTATCGGCTTTTAAATTTGGTCAATTATTATTTGCCACTTGACTACCTAGTCAAATTAGTTATTTTTATTATCTGTCAAACGCAATCTTACAATGGAAAATATACATAGACACTAAGTTGTGACCCAACTTAATGTGATCGAATTAATTCTTTTTTTCATTATCTTTTTATTCTAAAATTTACTAGAGTTATAAAATAAAAATCAAAATATATTTACACTAAATGATTATAGCAATTTAATTTTGATACAGTAATCTACCCTACAGTTATAGTTCGCCCACGTTATGAGAGTTATGCTATAAATACATTCCGATTTTTGTGTCGTGTTGTTATCTGCTTCATACATTTACTGGGGTTAGAAAGAGAAACTTTCGCCACGACACGACGTGTATTTCTTACCATACAAAATTATGAAACCCATAGATTCGTGCGCAGCGAAACACGCGGGTGCAATGTAGTTTTAGCTTTAAAAGTGTTTTGAGCCAATCTGACTTAAAATAATAAAAAAAATAAACACGGATGAATGTAATTCATTCAATTGATATTAATCATGTTGTATTGAATTAAGAACTTTATTGATTAAGCTTTAATTTTGTTTCTTAAGTAATTACTTGTATATTAGAAGGATTTAAAATTGCAAATCTTATCTGCCAATAAACATTTTATTTAAAGACTTGATTTGAATTTGCTAATACAGACCAATATTGCTTAATTCATAGGATATGTTGGTTAAATATTGCACAGATTTTGCATCCAGTACTAACCTACATGGTAAGTTCCGTTTCTCAGCTGGGCAGCTATTCGCTTAAATACATGTATGTAACAGTGCCAAGTGGGTATGGTCGCAATTTTCTTAAGTAATCTAACACTTGGGCCAAAACATTATTCAAGTTGAACTTCGAATGTAGCCAGCTTGAAACTTTATGAAATTTACAGCCTTACCCCAAAGTGGTGTTAGTTAAACGCTTGTTTAAAATATATTGCCTCATTTTAATATAATTGTTAAAAATGTGGTATTATCTGTTTAAAGACAGTGTCTAATAAAGCAAACATTTTCCGACATAATAATTATATAATTTTGTCCTCTTGCCTCCGTGGGACCCTGCTACTCGAGTGGCTGCACCGTTTTATGGTAAGGCCTTACGTTGATGAATTTTATTATTAGTGACACAACGCATGTCAGAGATTTTAATATATCAATAGAAAGATTTTGAAGCAAGAATCAGCAACGCGGTGTGTAATCTTTATTCGATTTTCATAACGATCTTCATATCATACATCCGACACCTGCCAATAGCGATGTAGAGAGCCACTAGCTTTATTCGTAAAACAGTCTCACTCACAATACGAGTACTATATCATTGATTAATTCACCTTTAACTATTATTGTACTCGTAGTTATAGGGAAATATTTGTCAACAGCTTTTGTCAGTGGAGATGAAAGCCCTATAGAAGAAGAAATAATTAGGACTCTACTTCAAACTGCAATTTCGTGACAATGGATTCAGTAATTTAGTCTTTAAAACGTAACAAATAAACATACAAAGTTATGATTTTATTATTATGTTGATAGGTGCTATTCTTTCTACAATACATACAGTGGAATGTACACATGTTTAATGCAGAAAAAATCAAATAACTCAAATGCAGTCTAAAACATGAAAATTACCTTACTGTCTCACAAGAGTCCATTTTGATAAACAAAAACGCCAGTAATGTTGTTGATATGATTCGGCAGTGGCCTTCTTGGCGATGTCACCTACCTTGGGTGGGCGGAATGCGTATCCATACTTGAATTTTGTGTCCACCTACTGTCTCTAAACATCGACGTCTAAAACAATGAAATATCAAGTTGTGATTTCGTTAAGTACAAATCATAAGTCTTGAACTGTTACTTATAAGTAACAACTCTTTACTAAATATTAAATGTGACAAGTGACACAATGACAAAAACAGTACACTGGGCGGTCTTATCTTTAAGCTATTTCTTCTGGAGAATTTATGATCCCGATATTTGAGGGGCCTGTTGGCTCAGTTAGTAAGTGATCCAGCCTTCTGAGTCAGAGGTCGCGAGTACGATCCCCGCTCGGGGCTAAAATTTGTGTGCATGAACATGAATTGTCTGTTGGCTTCGTGTCTGGTCGTTTAATATTTATTTAAATGTTATACTTATAAATAAGTAACTATAAGTTGTTTAGAACCCAGACCCTGCCTATAAGTTTAGGACTAAATAACCGTGTGTGAATTGTGTCCCACAATTTATTATTATTATTATTTATTTATTTAAGGGATATAACTGAAAAAAAACAGATAATATGTATCAAATATCTTACCAAAGCTTGCTAAAAGTATTACAGAAGTGTTGGAAACTAAAATTATGATTCTTAAATTATACAGTACCGAAATAAAATATGAATATTTTACTTTATGGACCATTTCGCATGTGATCCATTCCATAGTGTATGTTCGAAGAAAATACATTATACGAATATAGTATTGCGGCATTGCGAGACGTCTCGGTCGTATTGCTAAAATATCTATGCATTTCCATAACTTCTTCTGCTTTTTCTCTTAATTTGTAACAGATTCTGAAGCGGTAGAGTTGTAATAACTTTTAATAAGTTGACTTTTAAGCCGATAAATTGATTGGATCCGACTAATCCATAGATAAGTAATTTAGTACATTGTATTTGTTTGACATTTAAACGAGGTAATGTTAAAGTAGCGATAGTTCTAGTAAATCCAGTGACTGACATTCATAGCTTTTATTATTACATTAGCCGGTGCCCAACGGCGTTGCCAGCGCGGAGTCAGCTTATTCCCGTTCCCGTGGGAATTTTCAAAAATAACTTTAGTGGTTGCCTACGAAATATAACACACCTACATACCATATTTCAAATAGCGGGTGGCGAGCGGCGTTGGCAAACGAAGTGTAGGGCGCCCTGCGGCACGAATGGACCGACGACCTAAAAAAGGTGGCTGGCCGTGGATGGATGCGGACTGCCTAAGACCGGAATGGTTGGGCCTTCTTGGGGCTGGCTTTTGTCCAGCAATGGACAGCAATAGATGAAATAAGCGGCGTTGCGCACGCCGATTCAGTTTATTCCCGTTCCCGTGGGAATTTCCAAAAAATTATTCATAGCGGTTGCCTACGACATAAGTATAAGACACCTACATACCATTTTTAAAGTTTCTAGGCGTTATCGTTTTGGAGTAGTACCTGTTTCTCTTTTTACTCTGTTTTTTAATTTTCCCGTTTGAATGAGACATTTTCCCGCTATAAAATGTACTCTAGATATTGACCCGGTTACTCAGCTATCTCCATACCAAGTTTTATAAAAATCCGTCCAGTAGTTTTTGCGTGATGCGTGCACAACCCGACAGACAGACAAAAATAAAAATAAAAATGGTGTTTTGGTCTCTACATCGATAACTATATATTATTTGAAATTTTTGAAATGATATTTTTGAAATTTTTCTCAGTACCTGCACTAGGTACTGAGAGAAATTTCAAAAAATATTCAAGTACGCACGCAGCCGTTAGTTTTATTATGTGTGTCTATAGATAACACCTTATTTTATTTTGTGTATTTTTTGTGGCTGTTCTTGTTATAAACTTGTTTCATTTTTTTTATACAAAAATGGTTTTGGTCCAAAATATACATACAGCTAAAATATCATACTCGCTTTTTCAAATATTTGCGGCTACATTTATCGGGTCTATGAATTTCCAGTTAAAGCCGGATATAATGGCTATTGTTTATGATATGCCATAATAGTAGCATCCGAACATTAGCACAGAGTAATAAAGGCAGAGGGTTGGCGAGCCGCCTAACCTGGTCCATTCAGTGCCAATATGTCGTGTAGGTGTACACAGATTAACCACGTTAATTGCTTGCTTGCCTCAGATGGTGCTGGGTCCCCGCCAAATCTAATTTTTGTGGTAGATCACAGTCTTTTTATTGTTCAGTAGTGAGGAAATAAATTGATTTAAACATACACACAAGTGATTGAAATTGATTGATGTAGAATAAACAGTAACAGATATATAATCTACAATAGGCTTCGTCGAAATATAAAATTATAACAACCAAGATTATGACTTCATCAATACGTCAAATATAGATTATAAACTTAGTCTGAAAAAGTTTGACCGAGTTCGGAACACATCGCTATAGTCCAAAATCCAAATAATTTGCCGAAAAATCTGCCAAGCCAAAGTGGAAGTGGAATGGGCAGGCTACTTTTGTCGTATGCAGTTGGACAGATGGGCAAAAACCGGCACCAACTGGGTCCCAATCAGCGCCCGTCAACGTCGTCGAGGCAGACTTTGGAAGAGATGGTGGGATTAACTGGATGGTCAGAGGATGTAGAGGAGTGGGACCACGGAAGTGACAAAAAAATTGGATTGCGAAAATTAGGCTTGAACCTCAGTTTACATTGTTGAAAGCCTTATGTTGATACTACATATTGCTCACTAGCTTAACGGTCAAAGGCAACCTTCGTGAGCAAAACCAGCATATCTCAGAATTAGTTCCGATGCATAATGCATCTCGGTGAGGCAAAGGACTTACCTGTCACGTGAACTCTGAACATGGCTTATGAAAAATGAGTAAAAAACTATAATAACTACCAACCCTCTCAGGAACAAGGCGCAGGTGTCCTTTAAAATACAGATGAGATCAACAAATAGTTACTAGACGTGCAACATAATAATCGGAGGAGTTCTGCTATACTTTGAAAAAGAAAAACAATAGAAACTGGAATTGTTGGATTCAAATATTTGTTTGATTGTTAATAATGGTAAATGTCTCAGCTAATGCTATTATTAAAGGTAGTTTTGTAGTAATGGACATGCTGCTACTATTATGATAAATTGTTCGATGGACTAGGAAGAAAAATATTTAAATAAGAAAATATTTAAAAATAGATAGATTTTATTAAAAAACACAATTTGAATGCTAACCTTGCATCAGGACCTCATTCTAAAGGTTCAAAATTTAAAAAAACCAGATTGGTTGCCTATAAAATGGCGAAATGCTCCTGATATTATAATTGAACATGCCGATAAGTATCTGACTAATGATATAGCGAAGAGAGAAATGTCAAGGACACGTAGTTGATGTACTTAAGTTATCTTATTGGAAAAACTTAGTGTGACTTTGTCAATTTAAGAAATAAGTGCTTAAAATTTGCAGTCTAATAAGAGAGAAAAGTAAAGACTATAATTTGTAGAACTACAAAACTCATGACGAAATATCAGTAATTTCAGAATCAGCTTTATCAACTCTACAAAATATCTGGCTGCATTGTAGATAATAAGGTTCGTAATTTTTCGTCATGCGTTTGGTATAAATTAATTACAATTTTGACCTATAATAAGTAGTATTTCTTGAACGTCATAAGCTTCTCTGTTACCCTTGTACCCGTTCTGAATAGTTCTCATGAGCTAGTAAATAAAAAATCGTATATATTAACGACTTATGATACGTGGTTATGGTTGCACCTGATTGACAGGATTAAATACTGCATTTTATCAATATCCAAACCGTATCCTGCAAAAATTCTGCTCAAAGGAGCAACGAGGTTTTTTGGCAGGTAGGTACGTCAATCGACAAAACATACAGACACAAGGCAAATGGTAGTAGGAATTTTAAGATTTTTCCCTCCAGTAGCTGTAATGACTTTCTGTAAGACGACAGTCAAATAAAAAAAAAAATTGATTGATTATGTCTTTACTATTTGTTATAGGTGTAGCTAAGATTCTTGAATATAAACAAGTCATACATTTTGCTGCGATTAGATTTTATCTGTTGTTCCGGAATCTTGAAGGATAAACTAATGGATAATGAGGAAATAAAAACAATTACTGACATGGACTATACGTGATGACGTCAACGTTTCGACATATTGTAAAACAATAGAATCATTTTATGCATTAGTTACAAGGCTTCAAATTGGATTGCAAAACTGTTTCACCTTCAGTATGATTGAAAGCACTAGTACTAAAGAGAAAAAAAAAAGATTCTTATGATATAGCCCATTGTCACTGACCGTACAGATTCCATTCCTGTGGACTTTCAAAAGTGTTTACGTGTTCAAAAGCTGCCTACAAGGAAGGAAAAGCGAAGAAACCTACTAAAGTTTGTACTGAGTTATCAATGTTTTGCGCGATCATACTTAACCATTTATTATAAGTGGTCATTGTCACAGGTGATCTAAGGCTATCAAGCCATGCGTCAACTCAGTTTATTTGCACGTGAGCCAAACATGCAAACCGAAAAAACAAACAAATTTATCCTCAGGCGAAATTGCACATAAAATCCAGTTATTACAATGACAGGTATCGCATAAAAAACTATCCGAGATTAAATAAAATAGTTTTATTTTAAATAATAATAATAAATTGTGGGACATAATTCACACACGGCTATTCAGTCCCAAACTAGGAGAGCCTGTACTATGAGTAGTAAACAACGGATAAAAATAGGTACTTATATAAATATTAAACACTCAGACACGAAGCCAACAGACATGTTCATGCACACAAATGTTAGCCCCGAGCGGGGATTGAACCCGCGACCACCGACTCAGAAGGCAGGGTCACTACCTACTGAGCCAAAAGACTCGTCAAGATAAGCTGTAAATAACTCATACACAAACAATCGCCATGTTGGTATGTATATTATGTGAGGTACCTACATATATTTTCACTCAGCATATGCCTATCATATTGGGAGCCGTCATGGATGATACTTTAAATCTTACATATAAATAAACATATGCATACGAATCAGCTCCTAGGGGGTTGGCATACCATTATAATAGTTATCTTTTGTTTTAATCCTAAATATGGAAAAGGTGATCCCATCGCCGTTGCTGTAACATACCTGCAGGCGTATTCACGGAGACTCGATACCGTTTCCATTCGATTCAGATCGAGTGAAAAATTTTCCGTAGTCGAATCTATTAACTTCGGAAACTTTATTCTAGGCGTTTCTGACAACCACGGAAAATTTTCCGAATCCTTATGTCACATATGACATTAGTTTTCGATACCAACATCAGCCCATCTCGAAAGTTTTCGATACCAACATTAGCCCATCTCGAAAGAGTTGGACAGATTTTCCGATATCGAATATCGAAGCTCCCTGAATACGCCTACAGAATCATTCTTCATCTCTCAAAAAAAGGCCAGACCAGAAGATACTTCGGAATCACAAACTTGTGTTTAATTGTGTTGTAGTTTTTTTTGATGCATTTTTTGTATGAAACTTTCTTATTTCCTCATTTGATACAATAATGAACTACCAGTATACACAAAGTAGACCAAATTAGGTTTCTGAGCACCTTGTATACAGGTGCTCTGTTTCGCATCGCAAAGGTCCTGTTGACATTTGCTTGGCCTTCGGACATGTGGGTCATTGTGAGTCGTCGGTCGACGCAGTTTAATTTTTTAAACTCGGGCGATATATGAGCGTCAGTGCCAAAGAAGTTAATATATTGGATGCGGCATTTTTTAACGTTTTTTTAATACTTAGTTCGGTATTTTTATATAGTAGGTTTTATTAAAATACTAGCCGACTGGCTCGATGGGATGAGAAAAATGGCAACCTTCAATAAGTACCTATACAAACTTTCTAACCCGTATTTAAAAACCTCTAAAAAATAATTTCTAACGAACCTACGAACTCCAGTGCAGAATTTAATACTTTACCGGTGTAGACATATATATTACAGAATTAATCTATGAATAAAATACGAATTCTATTGTAATTTTATGTTTTAATTGTTTTTCCGTCAAGTAATGTTAGAAAGTATAAATAACGTGTCTTAATTTTTGAAAGCTCTGCCTATCTTTATTTTAAGCTAACTTTGTTTTTGTGCATTCATGTTAGGCACCTCATAAATTTATTTTATCTGCTCATTTCACGGATAATTGTTTTCGTAAAATCAATTTGACTTTTGGCACATTGGAAGTTATAGTATCGTGTAATGCGATAAGATATATTCGATCACAACATAAAATTAAGCATTGCGTTATTAATAAGAACGGCGTACATTTGTCAGTCTGTGGTGATACGCAGCGATAAAATGGCATTATTTGGATGTGATCAACATTACTCCCTCATGTGTAAGGAAATACCCTCAACTAAGCAGTGTTACGTGTTGATGATGATTGTGAAAATTACATAGTAGAAAAAAAGGTAGGTATACGGTGAGTTTTCCGGTTAGTAGTACCATGTACTTTTATGGAGTTATTCTCTGACAGTTCAATTTCACTACCTCATCGTGTATAGGGAATGGGAAAATGAAAAGCTAATGAATATAAATAGGTATGTCATTATGGTTATTGACAACAAAAATCCGTAGCTGTTAGTGCACCTTGTTTTGAAAAGCTATTGAGCAGATATAATGCTAAGTCAGTCAGTTTATTACGTAACTTCGATTTAGGTAGGTCGCTTTGATAATTGTAAAAACGCTTATAAACTTATTATGTCATTATGTAGTCAACTTAGTCATAGCTACATGAGATTAAATAATTCGTAGTGTAATTTATTTTGCATTAAAAATCATGTTTGTCCGTGTATGTGATAATTGTAAACATAATATGTTTCGTGTAATAGAGGAGTTTAGGTTATAATAATATTAATAATAATCATTTATTTCAGACAATATACAGTCCATTTTGTTAGTAAATTTAAACTTATTCTATGTTAGTGCCTTAACCTATAGGTACATCAATATATTTACAAAAAGAACATAAAAGCCCATAGACCTGGTTCCAACTCTATCCAAAGATTGAGTTAGAACCAATCAGGACTTTGGTCCAATGGCGCACAATGGGTGAGTCGCACCTCCCCGCAACGGTCTTCAGGAGGGAGTTGGAGCTGGCCCGCACTCTGCAGAGCAACGAGGCAGTCTTCTTGCGCATGATGGCAAAAAAATCATCAGTACGCTTCTGAGAAAACATGCCCGACGCACTGCAGAAGCGAGGCAGCCCCATCAACATCCTGAAGCCGTTATTGTACTGGACTCGCATTGCGCCGAGGGACAGTCCTTATATGGTTATAGGATAATATACATTAGATATAATTGCAAATGCTTTTTCACTAACAATATTATAAATACTGAGTATTAGGAATATGTGTCACTCATTGGTTTATTATTTTCTGCCGATTCCGCCAAACTATTTCTGCTTCCTGAAACTACACGACGACCTGATGGTTGACTGGTAGATATATAATTTCCTTAGGCATTAAGTCGGCATCCATGTACATGAAGTTATTTATAAAAAAAAACAGAAGGTAGGCAAGAATAATAATAATTACCCATAAGTAATAAAGTTATGTGGTCGAACTTCTCAGCGAGTCGCCTTGAGCCATATTCTAGTAAAAATTAGTTCTGTCATAGTGGGCGAATATTAATAGCTAGTCGTGCTGTCAGTTTGTTGATACCACTTGAGATGTTCGGGTTGATAGCTAGGTGTGTCAGCTGTGTTTCAATGTTTTTATTCTGACCTCTAATTTAAACGTTGAGTAGCAATTTTTGAGGCCAAACAATCCTTGATTTTTAGGGTACCTTACCTAAAGGTTGCCCACGGGACCCTAGTTTACTCTTTTGTCTGTCAGTGGGCGTTATCTCATTAGCCGTAATAGTTATCATCATCAAACAATTCCAGCGCAGTGCTGAGCTAAGGGTCTTTCCTCACGCATGAATAAGTATAGGCCAAAATCCTTTACCGTGAACTGTCAAAAACCAGGATTAACAGTTTAACGCGTGTTACGAAACTATAGGTATAGAGTGAAAATTTTCACAGAATGTGTATTCCTTTTGTTGCTTTAAAAATAAATCATGAAAGCGGGAACACACAAGAAATATGCTTTCATTTAGTCGTTTTTTTTTACTTTACGGTGGTACGGAACCATATGTGTGCGAGTCTGACTCGCACTTGACCGTTTTTTGGGGAAAAACAGGCAAGTTTCAGATGTAGGGTTAGGTTTGAAATACCCACTTCTCACCAGTTTATCTATGTAAAGTAAATGCCTGCTTGGTTACTGAAAATTCAGGCTTCTAGGTTTATCCACAACGAAGTTATAGGGGGTCGAAAATGGCGTGAATTGCTTCGAGAAAAGGATGGTACGGCCGTGCCGCTTTTTGCTCGACTTGGCGGGGGCACTGCCGTGCCCCCAGATATGTAAAATTAAATTCGTATACACGCAAGCTAAAGGTTATTAGTAGATATTACGAACGACCAAATATCCATGTGCTATTATGATAAATGCTACACCTATTTTGAATGCTTATTGGTTTAAGAACACAGTTTACTGTAGTTACCAGTGCAGACCTAGATGTTTATGTTAATAGGGTATTTGACTGCTTTCAGTCAAATAAGTTACGTTTTACGATCTGTTAAAACGAAAATTTAATATTGATCAATTGCTTTACTAACTTTATTGATTGTCTTATATTACTTTTACAATACAATACTACAACTCTTTATTGTACACCAAAAAAAAACACACAATATGGATACCAATATTAACCAAAGTACAATGTGCGGTCTTATCGCTTTTAGCGATCTCTTACAGACCCCCTCAGGAAGGATGAAACTGAAATATTAAAACTAGGGTAGGCGGTGCACTAAAAAACTTACTATAATGTATTATTGAATATACTCCTACATACTTACATTGTAAACCGAAAATCGAAATACGTTTTTAGAGGTGTTTTGGGATAATCTTCAATAAAATAAAACACAACTGATTTTTAATTGTTACGGTGCCTATTGGAACCGATCGGTGCTCGACGAATTAATGAATGACTACTTGGTATTTAATTTCGTTACAATCAAATACCCTAATTTCAAAACGCAATTCCAACAAAAAATACTTATAAAGCTCACTTACAGAATTTACTAGGCATCAGCAGGAAGACGAAAATATTTAATTGTTAAAACATTCGGTACGCGTATTGTAACTTAATAAGAGTGTAAGAAAATAGTTGCCACAATAAATTTAACTCTATGTAATTGAAATAAGATTATAAGTATAATGTAAGTGTAATGGTGTAATGCTTGTAAGTAAATACAAAGTACAGATTTACAGGTAATGGTAGTAAAAAACTGTTGTTTCTATTTACTTATGTCTGGGACTGGATATAAGAATTTTAAAAACATTGCTCTTGTCACCGTCATTTGTTCTTCATCTTAAGCTCTAAGTAACTTGAGATAGTTAAAGGATACTTTTATTTTAATTTTTTTTATAGCAATATTATTGAAATTTAATTTGTTTCATAGCACCATAGTACACGGTTTCACGGTAGACGGTTAGTTAATTCTAAGCGATAGGTAAAGAACTGGAAAGTTTTTGAAGTTCGCCCTCTTCGTTAAAAGTTTCGCCAAAGGGGAAACAAGTTTTTCCAGCAGAATTAAAATTTTGGTGACGTTTCTGAATTTGATTTAAGATTTTTGAAGTGAAAACTTCTTTAGCGGCGTTGAGCACTTTTGTGGGATGGGTAAAAACTGTGAAACTCGCGTCAGGTCACGTGTGCTGATCGAAAAACCGTAAGACGGTTGGAGAGTAGTGTTGTAACACCGAAATCTATAATCAAGTTTTCACTTCTGCCGGCACTCCCGGAGTGCAACCCGTGTTTTTTTTATATTTCTAAATCTATGCATATACCTACGGCATATTGCCGTAAGGGGCGACTTAAGCAGCTTTGCATACCATATACGTAACTGGAAAATAAATTCAAATGTATTAGGGACTTGCCCTCGGTTTGCTTCGGTTTATTCGGCCCTTTCTTTCTGATTTAATTTAATAATTTTACTATTTATCAAAATAAAGTTATGCCTATATTAGTCTGGGATAATGTAGCCCCCAATTAATGATTTTTTAAGTCGATGCTGTAGTTTACACACAATTTAGCTCTTTAAATTAGTACAGAAGAGCATCTTGTGACGGTTCCCACTTTCTAGATATGATATTTTATGAGTAAAATTAATAACAATTTTAATTTAAATAATAGATTAGATTTAAAGAACAATTAGAAGCGAAACCTAGTCTTTAAAACAAGCCATCTAGTAGCAAGTAGCATTATTAAGAGAAGACAAGAATGAAAATATTGTGTGAGAAAGATATTACTAGGAAAGCGGTAGCGGGAAATAATGATATTGCTTTTTGCTTGACTTGGCGGGGGCACTACCATGCCCCCAGATAAGCCGCGTCGGGCCCGAAAACATGTCCAAATATGGTCCAGAACCGATTGAAGAGGATCTGATTGGCCACCGCCAGTGGCGTGACTAAGGCCGCGTCCGCTCTTCCGGGGGAATAAACGAGGAGAATTTTAGGCGTTATTAGAAGGACGGAAGGGTGAATGATGTGGAGTGATAGACAAGTAGTTAGGAAATTGAATGAAAGAAAGAGATAAAAAGACGCCGATTGGGGAGTTCGGGTTTTGGAGTCGTGCGAGTCACTATGGTAGTTTTTGGAGAATCGGGAGATTCGCAAGATGGCTGCCCACGCGCTTGCCGGTTTTGCTAGAGAAATTAGGGATTTACATGGTCTAGAATAGTAATATTATGTTCTATCGTGAAAAGTAATGCGTTTCAGTATTTCTGGAGTATGGTGAAGTCGATATTTGTGTGAGAATAGGGAATTAGCTTCGATTAGGTAGCGTCTAGCGTGACAGACTCGTGGGCCCCGAGGCGCCAGAGCTCTGGGAACGCAAGCGGAGTGCTGGAGTGGTTCTTGGTTTCTTTGTGTTTAGCTAGTTGATATCCATGGCCTTTCAAAGTGAGTGTTAGTGACGAGCGAGCTTCGGCTCCTACGATGGAAATGGGCAGGTATGAATCTCATAGCCTGCAGAAGGTAAGTGGAGTGTTCTTATGGGTAGGCGAAATTAGGTCATATTGAAGCTCAGGAATTTGTTAGGAAATATATCCTAGGGTCCACTCAACTTGTTGTATTGTCTGTGTTCTGTCGCCCTGCGAAATGTCTTCTCGTAATTTTATAAGTAATAAATAAATTAATGCGTACGTACGTATCTAGACTAAGATCTGACTGACACATAATGTTAAGGTGAAAATCTACTAAAATGTGATAGAGATTGGTTTGGATGTACTGGCTGTCGTATTGGTTCTATCACTAAACTAATCTGTTCAACAGAGAGGGTGAGTTGCGTGGTGGTGGCCAGGCTGTTTGGGTAAATTCTTACATAATTGCATGAGACTGCGTAACTGCGTAAAATACAGCATAGCGAAGTCCTAGCCAGTCAGTTTGCTCATTATTCACACACCCCCACTCAGGTTGAGTCATTATATCTACATAAAATCTGATCAAATGGACAGACAGCCTTATATGAGATGTTGATGTAGGTATGATAAAGCAGTAGGTATAAAATAAGGTAATTTAAATGGTCTAGGGCCTAGAGTAATATTAAGTACATGTCTATGCGGACTCAGTCAAATAATCTAGGTTTCAATCCATGTTGACAGCCTCATCAAATTAATTAGGAATACTAAATTAAGCTTTATGATTTATTTTATGTTACTAGAAGATAAGTTACAAATAACCTGAGAAATTCTTAATTTCATGGCCCTTAGGCTGAATAGGTATCATATGAAAGACTCAATACTACCAAAGGAATATCTAGGCTAGGAAATCTTTGATTCACAAAATTAGGCAGGGGTTCTTTATTTCATTATTTATAAGCTAGGAAAACCACTGGGTCATAATACTCACCATTTATCATCAATTACATTCTAATAAGAAAATACTAGAACTTTAAGACACATGAGTACTGATATCTAGAGGGATATAAGTTGATAAATATATCTAGCTGGGTAACTACTTAGCTACAACAATATCTGAAATTCTATTGCTATTTATAGTATCAACCATTTATGTGAATATTTTATGCTTTTATCCAGCAACAACAAACTACTGGCCGATTTGCTATATGGTAGTGCCGTTTCTACTGTATGGTTAGGTCTGTCTTTTAAAACGGTGGTAGAGGCAGCTAAATGCTACTGGCGAAGTCAGTTCCTCATATACCAATAAATATACCTACCATTTTATTATGGACAAACAAACTACTGGCCGATTTGCTATATGGTAGTGCCGTTTCTACTGTATGGCTAGGTCTCTCTTTTAAAACGGTGGTAGAGGCAGCTAAATGCTACTGGCGAAGCCGGTTCCTCATATACCAATAAATATACCTACCATTTTATTATGGACAAGCAACAAACTGACTGATAGTACAATGCTACGGTCTCCTCTTTAACTTCATGCTAGTGCTTTCATTGGTCTAGTGTGGTTGGCTTGGATTAATCATCTAAAACCATATTTTAAAAATGATTATACGCTGAATGGTGACAACCTCTTATCGGAGAGTTTTATTGTTCCAACAACAAAACTAAGCTTGGTCGGTTCCTCTTATTGGTCATCCCTGTCTCTGAACAGCAACGAGTCCAGTGGGTGGCTATGGCAATACTGTCGACTATCGGCTCCCCTGACTGTCATCCATACCATCGTCACACTCTATCTATATTTCTACTCCATGGTTGACTTTCTGGCTGAGTTTGATTCTAGACAGCTCCCCTAAATGCTTACTTCACTGAGTCTTGACGCCCTGCATCACAGCTTGATGAACCATCTGACGTTCTATCCTACGCTTGCGCATCGCGCCCTCATCACTGGTCCTTGTGGCCGAACAATACCTGCTCAATGATGGAGTATGTTGCTATACAGCACTAAAATCATTATATATCATACAACTTATGTATTTGAATACATACCAAACAATCTAGACTATATGTCTGCTCAAATGCTCTTATGGAGTCTAAACAATTTTACTGATGCTTGCATTGTATGGTGGAGCGCTACCCCAGTCTTGGCTGAGGCGCACAGGATAGTACGGGGACTCTCTTTTGCTCCATTACAAGATCTGACTTGGTTTGGAGGGGAGAGTGTGGACACCGATCCACGGGGTACTGTCCCCCCCTTAAGGGGCCAATAATCAAAATAGGATAGGGAGTAGGTAGCATATTATTATTTTATAATATTCATATATATAAAATAAAATAAATTATTTATTTATTCAAACCATCTTCTTATTTCATTATTCATTTTCTTATTGGTTTCCTTCTATTTTGTTCTAGGTAAATCCAAAGGCATTAGGCTACTTCTAGATACACAAATTATGAAGAATGTAAAATTCTATACTTATTTAAGTCATTGTTTTATGTTCATAGATACTATGTTCTCAGTAGATGCTTCTAGGAATAAACTTTGTTCAATTTAATATTAATTTTTGGTTTTACTCAAAATCACCTCTATAGATACCTGCTACCTCTTAAAGAATTGGGTTACTGCGATGTTACACAATGTTAGGGGTCCTACCTATTACTAGACGATCACATCATGGCTTATCATCAACTTTTCTATGCATACATTCATCTATCGGTTCTCCAATGGATTTGTATGTATGATATGTTTAATTATGGAATGTGCATACATGGGTTCGATTCCCGTGTCGCTGATTTAATTCAGTCATTATTTTTAAAGGCTGTAGGTTGTTGAAATGGGCAATGGTACAATTTGAGCTGTTCCGTTCCCAGGATGAACCAAATGTAGGCTTTTCAGCCTACAATTTGTTGTTTGTGAAATGGATGGAGGTTTTCAAATGCAGGTTTCTATGGTGATAAGAGTAAAACTGTGTAATTGTATTAACTTCAGGTACTAATACTGTTGTCTGTGCCTACCCCAATGGGAAATAAGTGTGAGGTTGTGTATGTATGTATGTAATAATACTATGTGTCTGCTTACCCCAATGGGAAATATGTGTGAGGTTATGTATGTATGTATCTACTAATACTATAGTCTCTGCCTACCCCAATGGGAAATAGGTGTGAGATTATGTGTGTATGTATGTACTAATACTATGCCATAGTGTTAGGAAACTTTAAAAACATTATTAGGTAAAACTCAATATATTTATAACTAAATAATTGTCTACTGTCTCTGCCTACCCAATCAAAGGGAGCTCGAGCATAGATTTATGATTTGAATTTGTGTATCTAGATTGTATTGAGGTTGGTGATAACTGGTGGGTGTGTTGATAAATAGGTTTAAAAAACAATTATGAGTGAAACTAGGTATATTATGTTTAATATTTAACTTCAGTTATAGACTAGGCTATGTATTGAAATTCGTATTATTTTAATATCACTATTTATTTATGAAAGAAAACTATAGGTACTTGTTTTGAAGTTGCTTTTATAATTTACATTAAATAGGAAGTGCTTCAATCTTCATTATAATTATGCTTCAATTCACTATGAAAATAAGCCCATAATGTAGGTGGTTTGAAATGTTTCATTCTTGCTATTTAGTAAGTAGGCCTCGTTGTATAGGCGTATATTCAATCTGAAAAAAAATACAGAAGCAGCATAAGCACACACAGAAATAGCATAAATTTAGTGCAGGTTATATTTACACAGTGCAAATAGTGATCAAATTCCAGTGAAATTAATTAATTACACCACTGGAAGGCCCATGCTCGCAATATCATAGCGTTTTATTCAGAATTCTGCATAGTAGAGACATGGGGGCGTCAGTGAGATGTCAAATCATGGACACTCATGATGATACATAGTAGTTAAGATGCAGCAGAATACATAATTCTTCGAAAGTAATGAAAGTTAGTGCGGCGAATGCTAGTGCAATATCTATAAGTAGATAATAATAGTGTAAGTTACCTTTGAATAATGTTGTTGACGTTGTATTATATTTTGTCGTCCGTAGCATGTTGTCGCTAGTTGAGGTCATCTTTATTTATCTTGCTTGTAGATAGGATGGGGTTGCTCAATGAGAATTTCTTTTATATTGGCGGTCCTTTTTGATTTCGCCAAAGTCAAGTTTTCAGCAGTTTTCTTCACTATAAGGTTATGTAGTGCATTCACTTCACTCACTATATGACAAAGAGACAATATGTCAAAGCTAGTTGTTGTTGTTTTTATTATTCGCTCGAGAGAGCAGACAAGGGAACTAAGCCATACAGCCTTGTTTTTTTGTAAAGGCCGGAGCCAGGTCTTATTTTTCCTTCTTTCCATCTCTTCAAAATCCATAAAGGCTGAAGCCAAGTCTTATTTTCTTTAATTCCTCATATTTGCAAAAACCGTAAAGGCTAAAGCCGAGTCTGCTTTATATCTTTGTAAGTTCCAAACCATTTGTCAATCGAATATTACCAAAAACGGGTACCATATTTCATATTTCTTTTTCAGTATTATGTATAAAATTGTAAAGTGCTATTATATGTCTTAGTATTCCTAAGAATATCTTGCAGGGCACGCGGGACGCTTTCTGAGTTTTCATAAACTTGTATAAGTTCTTAATTAGCAATAAGTAGCAATCTTTCTATAGAGTATGATGGGCAATCAAATATTATATGACACTGAAGTTTTGTATTTTGTTTAGATACGGCACATTTAGAAAGAAAAAAAAACTGGATTGATTGATTGTTCATTCATGACTATGGATGCTAGTTCAAAACATTTTAGTATAGATCGAATGTATCGATCTGTGTGAAAGTGTGTACGGATCTTTGAGAGATGGGAATGAACCGAAAGAATGGTGAATGTGAATTTGACAGGAGGGAGAGTAGATAGGTTACGTTACGATTTACGTTTTTGTTTGTGTACATAATGATTTCGATTATGACATATTTAGTTAGTTAATAGGCGCGAAATTATGTATGTATGTACCTACGTCCTACGTTAATAGTACAAAGTTGGATGTATCTGAGGTACAGTGGTCTTACACTTAGGGGGCGAGCTCTTTGTTGGTTTGTTGTTTTGTTTGTTTGTTTGTTTATATTGAATAGGCAGTGTGTGAAGTGCTCTGCTTTGTTCAATAGTGGACATCTTCCGGCTGATGATGATAAGTGTGGTTAATCGCACTGGTTAAACTAAGTTGTGAGGGGTCAGCCAGTGAATGGGTGACCGCCTAGTGGCATTATACCACAAACATCTTCGTGTTTTGGAAGGTATGTTGAACTGTTGTTGTTGGTCCCTAGCTTTCAGTGTACTCCTACTTCCTCATGTGGCTGTTATGGATTGATGATGAGGATTGAATATGCTCTGAAACTATTGAATTGATATAAAAATATTTCACCAATTTCCTCATGGGAACGGGGAATGCATGGGTGAAGCACTGTTAATCCTAACTAATATTTTAAATGTGAGGGTGAATTTGTTTGTTTTGTTGGTTTGTTTGTTATGCTCTCACACCAAAACTGCTAGACCGATTTTGGAGGTTCTTTCACCAGTGGAAGGTTGCACTGTTGTTGAGTATTGTGGGATATTTCACCATGTTCCCGCGGGAATGGGACTGCGCAGTTAGTAAGGTGCTCTATTTTGCATATAGGTATAGGCACAATATGAAATAGGTATAGGCAGGATTATCAAATAGTGACCTATAAGAAACCGATTGGATGATGATAGTGAACTAATTGGTCTTATGTAGGTTTGTGCATATAGTCCTCAATGTAGGGGGCGAGTAGTAGGGTTGTCACTTCACTAATAATGAAAATTTAAGTTATCGATTTAGATATAAGAACACAATTTTTGAAATCTTTGTATGTCTGTCAGGGTGGGTCAGTGTGCCTGTGTGTTACTGTGTCTGTCAATCCGTTCATCTGTCAATCTGTCTGTTTGTCTGTCTGTCCGGTTGTATGTCTGTTTTGGTCGGTGTGTCCGTCTACCTGTCGTCTGTCTGTTTGTGTGTGCGTATGTCAGTGTGTCACTGTGTCTGTCCGTCTGTCTCTGTGTGTCCGTCCATCTGTCTGTTTGTCTGTCTGTCAATGTCTGTTTGTCTGTCTGTCAATCCGTCCATCTGGCATCTGTCAGTTTGTCTGTCAATCTGCCTGGTTGTCTGTCCATTTGTCCGTCCGTCTGCCTGTCAATCCGTCCGTCCGTCTGTCTGGCTGTCCACCTCTCTATCTACATCTGGTTGGCTGTCCGTCCGTCTGTCCATGTAAAGGGATTTTTAGAAAATTCCAGGGAATGTTAGTTATTAATGTTAGTAAATTTTATTTGTATTAGTTACCTGGCAGGACTAACCATTGTTTGCAAAGCCTACATTGTGTTTATAAGTGTATAAACAATATCTGTTCAGGTGCTCTCTTCATCCACTGCTTTTATCCACAACAAAAAGCAGGACAGCTCTCACCAGTCGTGACTGACTGGTCGGTATGTAGGTGGCTGGAGTCATGAACCATCTGAATGCATACCTTTCCATGTAGTTTGGCTGGTGAGTCTGTCTTGT
Organism: Ethmia dodecea; assembly: GCA_963855545.1. Taxonomy (NCBI): domain Eukaryota; kingdom Metazoa; phylum Arthropoda; class Insecta; order Lepidoptera; family Depressariidae; genus Ethmia; species Ethmia dodecea. The sequence continues at coordinate 6,058,361 of OY979448.1, forward strand.
GGACAGAAGTATTCTGTGGATTCCGGTCTCAGCATACTCAATTACTCTACACGCGGCTGATAAATTTTCCCCACACTCTACAGGGACTTTCCCAAAAACCTATGCACTTTTACACTTCATGTTACATGTTAAAGGTACTGTGATGTGGAGAGAATCAGACAGAAGTCAAATTGATTTTGATGGCTTGGTGAAAACCTGTTCAACTCAGTCTGTTTCAGAATTTAGTAGCAACTGATTCTGAACAAAATGATGATTATAATGTTGTAATTTTTTAAAAGTGGTCAGTCAAGAGGGTTCTGCATTGACAATATTGGGTTCAAGTCTAGTTATTTGGGGGCGAGACATTTTTTTATTAAAATTGGAAGTGTAGTCATGTAGGTGTAATGAATCTTTGCTTTGCAAAGTAAACAATAGGAAGTTATTATTTACAGAATTTTAGGAATAGGTGTATGATTTGTTTGTTAAGTAAGTAGAAATTATAGAAAAAATATTTTAGGTATAAGATATGTGATAATTATTGTTCTGGGCATTTGAGAAATTCCCATAACACTAATTCTCAGGGGGCGATTGTGACGGTTCCCACTTTCTAGATATGATATTTTATGAGTAAAATTAATAACAATTTTAATTTAAATAATAGATTAGATTTAAAGAACAATTAGAAGCGAAACCTAGTCTTTAAAACAAGCCATCTAGTAGCAAGTAGCATTATTAAGAGAAGACAAGAATGAAAATATTGTGTGAGAAAGATATTACTAGGAAAGCGGTAGCGGGAAATAATGATATTGCTTTTTGCTTGACTTGGCGGGGGCACTACCATGCCCCCAGATAAGCCGCGTCGGGCCCGAAAACATGTCCAAATATGGTCCAGAACCGATTGAAGAGGCTCTGATTGGCCACCGCCAGTGGCGTGACTAAGGCCGCGTCCGCTCTTCCGGGGGAATAAACGAGGAGAATTTTAGGCGTTATTAGAAGGACGGAAGGGTGAATGATGTGGAGTGATAGACAAGTAGCTAGGAAATTGAATGAAAGAAAGAGATAAAAAGACGCCGATTGGGGAGTTCGGGTTTTGGAGTCGTGCGAGTCACTATGGTAGTTTTTGGAGAATCGGGAGATTCGCAAGATGGCTGCCCACGCGCTTGCCGGTTTTGCTAGAGAAATTAGGGATTTACATGGTCTAGAATAGTAATATTATGTTCTATCGTGAAAAGTAATGCGTTTCAGTATTTCTGGAGTATGGTGAAGTCGATATTTGTGTGAGAATAGGGAATATATATATCATATCTTTGGGTCAGCGATCCCACAGTCTCTTAAGACCAGGGTCTTTAACCAGTGCGTCCTACCCGTAATGACATACGGAGCCGAAACGTGGACACTCACCGTTGGACTGGTCCACAAATTCAAAGTCGCTCAGCGTGCAATGGAACGCGCGATGCTCGGGGTTTCTCTGCTCGACAGAATTCGAAATGAAGTCATTCGACAGAGAACGAGAGTCACCGACATCGCGCGGAGAATCAGCACGCTGAAGTGGAAGTGGGCCGGTCATATCTCCAGGCGGACTGATGGCCGCTGGAGTCGACACGTATTGGAGTGGAGACCGCGCTTAGGCAAACGAAGTGTAGGGCGCTCCGCGGAACGATGGACCGATGACCTAAAGAAGGTGGCTGGCAGTGGATGGATGCGGGCTGCCCAAGACCGGAATGGTTGGCGCTCCTTGGGGGAGGCTTTTGTCCAGCAGTGGACAGCAATTAGCTGAAATGTAATGTAGGGAATTAGCTTCGATTAGGTAGCGTCTAGCGTGACAGACTCGTGGGCCCCGAGGCGCCAGAGCTCTGGGAACGCAAGCGGAGTGCTGGAGTGGTTCTTGGTTTCTTTGTGTTTAGCTAGTTGATATCCATGGCCTTTCAAAGTGAGTGTTAGTGACGAGCGAGCTTCGGCTCCTACGATGGAAATGGGCAGGTATGAATCTCATAGCCTGCAGAAGGTAAGTGGAGTGTTCTTATGGGTAGGCGAAATTAGGTCATATTGAAGCTCAGGAATTTGTTAGGAAATATATCCTAGGGTCCACTCAACTTGTTGTATTGTCTGTGTTCTGTCGCCCTGCGAAATGTCTTCTCGTAATTTTATAAGTAATAAATAAATTAATGCGTACGTACGTATCTAGACTAAGATCTGACTGACACATAATGTTAAGGTGAAAATCTACTAAAATGTGATAGAGATTGGTTTGGATGTACTGGCTGTCGTATTGGTTCTATCACTAAACTAATCTGTTCAACAGAGAGGGTGAGTTGCGTGGTGGTGGCCAGGCTGTTTGGGTAAATTCTTACATAATTGCATGAGACTGCGTAACTGCGTAAAATACAGCATAGCGAAGTCCTAGCCAGTCAGTTTGCTCATTATTCACACACCCCCACTCAGGTTGAGTCATTATATCTACATAAAATCTGATCAAATGGACAGACAGCCTTATATGAGATGTTGATGTAGGTATGATAAAGCAGTAGGTATAAAATAAGGTAATTTAAATGGTCTAGGGCCTAGAGTAATATTAAGTACATGTCTATGCGGACTCAGTCAAATAATCTAGGTTTCAATCCATGTTGACAGCCTCATCAAATTAATTAGGAATACTAAATTAAGCTTTATGATTTATTTTATGTTACTAGAAGATAAGTTACAAATAACCTGAGAAATTCTTAATTTCATGGCCCTTAGGCTGAATAGGTATCATATGAAAGACTCAATACTACCAAAGGAATATCTAGGCTAGGAAATCTTTGATTCACAAAATTAGGCAGGGGTTCTTTATTTCATTATTTATAAGCTAGGAAAACCACTGGGTCATAATACTCACCATTTATCATCAATTACATTCTAATAAGAAAATACTAGAACTTTAAGACACATGAGTACTGATATCTAGAGGGATATAAGTTGATAAATATATCTAGCTGGGTAACTACTTAGCTACAACAATATCTGAAATTCTATTGCTATTTATAGTATCAACCATTTATGTGAATATTTTATGCTTTTATCCAGCAACAACAAACTACTGGCCGATTTGCTATATGGTAGTGCCGTTTCTACTGTATGGTTAGGTCTGTCTTTTAAAACGGTGGTAGAGGCAGCTAAATGCTACTGGCGAAGTCAGTTCCTCATATACCAATAAATATACCTACCATTTTATTATGGACAAACAAACTACTGGCCGATTTGCTATATGGTAGTGCCGTTTCTACTGTATGGCTAGGTCTCTCTTTTAAAACGGTGGTAGAGGCAGCTAAATGCTACTGGCGAAGCCGGTTCCTCATATACCAATAAATATACCTACCATTTTATTATGGACAAGCAACAAACTGACTGATAGTACAATGCTACGGTCTCCTCTTTAACTTCATGCTAGTGCTTTCATTGGTCTAGTGTGGTTGGCTTGGATTAATCATCTAAAACCATATTTTAAAAATGATTATACGCTGAATGGTGACAACCTCTTATCGGAGAGTTTTATTGTTCCAACAACAAAACTAAGCTTGGTCGGTTCCTCTTATTGGTCATCCCTGTCTCTGCACAGCAACGAGTCCAGTGGGTGGCTATGGCAATACTGTCGACTATCGGCTCCCCTGACTGTCATCCATACCATCGTCACACTCTATCTATATTTCTACTCCATGGTTGACTTTCTGGCTGAGTTTGATTCTAGACAGCTCCCCTAAATGCTTACTTCACTGAGTCTTGACGCCCTGCATCACAGCTTGATGAACCATCTGACGTTCTATCCTACGCTTGCGCATCGCGCCCTCATCACTGGTCCTTGTGGCCGAACAATACCTGCTCAATGATGGAGTATGTTGCTATACAGCACTAAAATCATTATATATCATACAACTTATGTATTTGAATACATACCAAACAATCTAGACTATATGTCTGCTCAAATGCTCTTATGGAGTCTAAACAATTTTACTGATGCTTGCATTGTATGGTGGAGCGCTACCCCAGTCTTGGCTGAGGCGCACAGGATAGTACGGGGACTCTCTTTTGCTCCATTACAAGATCTGACTTGGTTTGGAGGGGAGAGTGTGGACACCGATCCACGGGGTACTGTCCCCCCCTTAAGGGGCCAATAATCAAAATAGGATAGGGAGTAGGTAGCATATTATTATTTTATAATATTCATATATATAAAATAAAATAAATTATTTATTTATTCAAACCATCTTCTTATTTCATCATTCATTTTCTTATTGGTTTCCTTCTATTTTGTTCTAGGTAAATCCAAAGGCATTAGGCTACTTCTAGATACACAAATTATGAAGAATGTAAAATTCTATACTTATTTAAGTAATTGTTTTATGTTCATAGATACTATGTTCTCAGTAGATGCTTCTAGGAATAAACTTTGTTCAATTTAATATTAATTTTTGGTTTTACTCAAAATCACCTCTATAGATACCTGCTACCTCTTAAAGAATTGGGTTACTGCGATGTTACTCAATGTTAGGGGTCCTACCTATTACTAGACGATCACATCATGGCTTATCATCAACTTTTCTATGCATACATTCATCTATCGGTTCTCCAATGGATTTGTATGTATGATATGTTTAATTATGGAATGTGCATACATGGGTTCGATTCCCGTGTCGCTGATTTAATTCAGTCATTATTTTTAAAGGCTGTAGGTTGTTGAAATGGGCAATGGTACAATCTGTCAAGTCAAGTGATATTTATTGACTGTTGCTAGGCAAGTTGTTGTTTGCGTCACATGTTTACAAAAATAACTTCGGATGATTTTTCTATAAAAATTGTGGTAGAGTTACTGAAATATATTTTAGAAACAACTTAATTAATAGACGCTGGTGACGGCTAAGTTTACACACTGACTACAGACGGAGCTTCGTTCGTCACGATTTTAGCATAACTCTACTCTTATTTCTATGAAATCTAAATCTATGAATATGAGTAGCGCTAAGGACGATGATATAATAATAATAATAAATTGTGGGACACAATTCACACACTGTTATTCAGTCCCAAACTACCCAGAGCCTGTGCTATGGGTACTGAACAACTGATAACCATATTTAAATAAATATTAAACGACCAGACACGAAGCCAACAGACATGTTCATGCACACAAATGTTGGCCCCAAGCGGGTATCGAACCCGCGACCATTCAGAAGGCAGGGTCACTACCAACTCAGCCAATAGCCCCGTTGTATAATATGTAACTGCAGCTGTGATGCCACCTGTTGGTGCCGGTGTCCGGTGCCCAAAACCGACGACTGACGCGGACTTGCTGTCAGCTGCCACGACATTCATTTTATTTATCTTGTAAACAACAGATATTGTTATATCTTAAGACTTAGTATATAGATAAGATTTATAGGTAACTAGCGGGTGCCCAGCGGCGTTGCCCGCGCGGATTCCGTTTATTCCCGTTCCCGTGGGAATTTCCGAAAATCCCTTCATAGTGGTTGCCTACGACATATTTAAGACACCTACATACCATATTTCAAATAGCGGGTGCCCAGCGGCGTTTTCCCGCTTGAATTTAGTTTATTCCCGTTCCCGTGGGAAATTCCGAAAATCCCTTCATAGTGGTTGCCTACGACATACTTAAGACACCTACATACCATATTTCAAATAGCGGGTGCCCAGCGGCGTTTTCCCGCTTGAATTTAGTTTATTCCCGTTCCCGTGGGAAATTCCGAAAATCCCTTCATAGTGGTTGCCTACGACATACTTAAGACACCTACATACCATATTTCAAATAGCGGGTGCCCAGCGGCGTTTTCCCGCTTGAATTTAGTTTATTCCCGTTCCCGTGGGAATTTACAAAAATCCCTTCATACCAATTTCCTATGACATATCAGACACCTTCATACCATTTTTCAAGTTTCTATGTGTTATCGTTTCGGAGTAGTACGTATTTCTCTTTTTAACCAGTTTTTTTATTTTCCCGTGGGAATGAGATATTTTCCTGGAATAAAAAGTGCCCTAGATGTTGACCCGGGTACTCAGTTATCTCCATACCAAATTTCATCAAAATCCGTCCAGTAGTTTTTGAGTGATGCGTGCACAACCAGACAGACAGACAGACAGACAAAAATTCCAAAAATTGGTGTTTCGGTATCTATATCGATAACTATATACACTACCGTTGAAATTTTCAAAAAATATTTAATGTACAGACACGGCCCCGTTAGAGTTTTATTATATGTATAGATTACGATATAATTATGATTAAGATAAATAAAAAATTTATTAACAGGAAAAGCGAGTTAGGTGAAATAAAATTGGAAAGATGGAATTACTTTACAGTAATTTTATTTATACATAAAATATGATAAATCATACCTACCTTTTATAAATAAAGTTTACTTAACTGTTTTCATAAATTAAAGTAGCTTAATCACTAAATAAATAATAAATAAGTTTTTAAAAAACTTATCACTAGCTCGACGGTGAAGGAAAACATCGTGAGGAAACCCGCAGGTCCCGGAATTAATTCCAAAGCATGTGTAACAGACCCGGTCGGCTCACCACCTATCACGTTTAGAGGTCCTAAAAATATTTTGTGAAAAGTGGGTATATCCACAAATGGAATACCTCTCCCTACCCAGTCGGAGATAAAAATCGTGAGATTATTATTATTATCACTAAATAAATCGAAACATTGGTGGTCCTCAGGCGTCGGTGTGTCGAAATCTGTGAGCAAGTCGACGTCATGAGACCGGCTGGCGAGCGACTTTAGTTGCCTCTAGTCAAGTAAAGTGCCGTCCGTCTAAGTCTAAAGTCACTGTAATATGCGTTACGTGAATTGCCTAACTACAGCTGGTCGCTCTCTGTAAGCGTAGGTCTTCATGCGTTTTAGGTCTGCACATGTCCATCAATCAATGTAGCAACGTCAAACAACTTGTTATCAATGGTTATGAATGGAGATGATTTATTTTAGCCGTTTGGCAAGTATTCACTGAGCTATGGTAAATAATTTTGAAGTTTTGGATAAATATGTGATTAAAATCTTTTATCTACCATAATATTATAAAGAGTAATGATTTGTATTTTTGTATGGAATGAATAAACTCATAAACTATTAAGAACCAATAGAAAGCTACATTAGCAGGGAGTAACATAGGATATATTTTATTCCCGTATGTCCACCGGAATGAACACTACGCGGGTGAAACCGCGCGGAAATAGTATGTATAAAAGAGTTCAACGCACGACAACTTACCCAATAAAATTTAACGGTCATTTGAATAATGTTACAGTTAGTAAAAATATTGAGTTACGTGGATTCGTCATCATTATTTAAGTACCCAATAAAATGTGTACAGATTCAAAGGCAAACTTTAATATTAGCATATATATATTTGACCTAGTTTAATCGTGATTATCAGTTCTATGAAATAAGTTTTCCTTTTTATTAGATTCGTTATTACATACATTATTTTCTATGATAAGGATGGCCGGACAACACAACCGTACAATGGTTAAGAAGCGCATTTTATTTATTAAAATTATTTAAAATCCATTCAAACATCAGCGTCTTATACAATAGACAATATATATTCCCATTGTCTCTGAATTCCGTTACTTGACAGGCTAGAGATATGTCCCTAACAAAGTAGTTTTTAAATTAGGTACCTACCTCAAAAATTTAAAAATGCTTTCCCTTCAGTCATGCCTTCTAGCTTCAATTAGCACCTAGTGTTCGTTACAAAATGATTTTAATTAGCGAGAAAAATTGCCGCAATTAATTCCATGATTCACTCGGCAAGGAACCAAGGACTTGATTGCGTAACAGCGGAGTGACGGCTGATTCAGACTAGAAAACTGTCCTAAATAAAGCTGCAAGTGAATTTAAAGTAGACTGTCTTGAGTCAGACATGAATAAACCTTAAGAGTTAGTTGCTTATTTAACCGACCTTAAAAAACTAGTAAGAGGTTATAAATTCGTTTGTATGTTTTTGTTTCTAGAATATAACTCAGAATTAATTTATAAACTAAATAAAAAAAAATTAGTTAAAAAAAACGTAGTTTGTAAATATATTGTTATATTTAAGATAAATAAATAATATACTTCTTCTCCCTAATAAATGAAACCCAGATCGCGGTGGATTCGTAGTTACGTAGTAGTTAAGAGACATAACTTAATTTTATTTTAAAACTCTGTCTGTTTGTCCATTGTTCCCTTTTGCAATGGAGCAAACGAATCGCGTCTTTTTTTGCACAGAGTTAGCTGCAGGCCCAGAAAGTAACGAAGACTACTTTTTCTTCCGGAAACCATCTCATTATCTTTAAAAATTCATTGTTCGGAAAGTTTGCAACCATAACCGCCACGAAGCCGCCATATCAAGCAAATTATAGTCTTCTATCGTCTATATACAATACAATACAATAACTCTTTATTGTACACCAAAAACAACACAATATGGATACCAACATTAACTAAAGTACAATGGGCGGTCTTATCGCTTTTAGCGATCTCTTTAGACAACCTTAGGATTTGTAATAAAAATGTAAAGCTGTTAGTTGAAAATACTTAACAATGGCTGGACCGATTTGGATTTTTTTGTTAAATATTCTTTATAATCCGAACCTGCGTTGCCTTCGGGCTTCGGTTTACCTATTCATATTTTTATCTTCGAAATCCTCCAAGTTGTCGAAATGGAACATACACAAAATACCATTTTAAATTTAAATTTGACTGGAGCAGCTAGTAATAAGTATTTTTTTCCCTTTTCTCGAATTGTATAACTCTTTGAAATTGAAAGGTGCGCTATTATCATTCGTCAGTAGGTACACATATCACGTATTTAGCACTAGATCGGGCATGCAGCCGCGAATTTCTGCACTCTTTGTGTAGTTACAAAAGGACTCAACCGTTTCAAAACGTGCAAAATGTTATTAACGAGAACCGTTTTTGGGTACGTTACGTTAGTGTCCTCTTTACACGTTAAGGCCAATGGGGCCAATAAATTTCCAAACTTAGCCATTACAAAAAGTTCTAGTCTGTATTTGGTATTCATAAATGATAAGTCCATGCGCATTTAGATCTTTCTGCGGATAATTTAATAATTACCATATGAGTTCACTTCAATATCTGAGCTACTGATCCCCATAAATACTTACATAAAAAAATATAGGTTGGTGTATAGGAAATATCACTACATAGTATAAAACAAAGTCGCTTTCTCTGTCCCTATATCCCTATGTATGCTTAAATCTTTAAAACTACGGAATGGATTTTGATGCGGTTTTTTTAATAGATAGTGTGATTCAAGAGGAAGGTTTTAGTATAAGCATTGCACCCGTGCGAAGTCGGGGTGGGCCGCTAGTGTACTTATAAAGAAAAGAATATAAATCTATGCTTATTATATAAATGTATTGTAACTAAAAAATATTTCCATGTTTGAAGGTTGTCTGGAATAGATCTCTAAAAGCGATAAGATCGCCCATTGTACTTTAATTAATATTTATATCCATACATATTGTAACCTCAATAAAACCGCTAGAAAAGTCTCGAAATTATGGGAATCTGGCTCGAAGGACCATGTTACGTCCGAGATTGTGTCTACCCTGGTCGCAGCGAGGCGAGGGTTTGCGATAAAAGAGCATCGCGATTGGGGTGGCGGGCACGGGAGCCTACCCTTAAAAATTGCCCCCTTAAGTCGAGATAACTTCCCCTAATTCTGCATCTATGTAAGGAGGTTTGGAGGTACTGACCGGAGTATGGGTCTACTGGCTTGCACTGAGACATGACATTTGGGGAGGAGGGTGCATAAAAACATATAAATACAAATAAGAAGTGGGTGCGATAGGTAAATAAATAAATATTAGGGAATTGCGAAATCACGGGAAATGTGCGAAAATAGAAAGAAAAACGTGCCGATACGGCGGCCGATAAAAAAAAAACAGACAGAACAAAATAAGCTTGCCTCAAATGTCAAAGTGAAGAAGAAGAAAAAGAAATTAAGAGACGAAGAAGTACTTTACCGAACAAATATTGTTTTTGGTGTTCAATAGAGAGTTATTGTATTGAAGGGTACGTTTTATTTCACATTTATATATATACTAGCGACTCGCCCCGGCTTTGCACGGGTGCAATGCTAACACTAAAACCTTCTTCTTGAATCACTCTATCTATTAAAAAAAAACCGCATCAAAATCCGTTGCGTAGTTTTAAAGATTTAAGCATACATAGGGACATAGGGATATAGGGACAGAGAAAGCGACTTTGTTTTATAATAAGTAGTGATGAATAAGTAAAAATATATTACTGACAGCAGTCGATTCACATCCGTCTCCCATATTATTACACCAAATCGCGCGAGTGGCCTCCTAACAAGGACCTAGGCTGTCTCTTGAACCCGTTTTGTATTTATCCCTAGAAGAGCATAATTTGCTCTTATCCCTTTGAATTAAAGGCTAAATTATCTGAATACAATAAAGTTGTTGGAAAAGGATTTAGTTTCTTGGATTTGTTTAAATTTTATTATGTTGTTTCGTCTAGCTAACCTTCAATGATCTTGATCTTTATACGAGTATCATCCTAAAAAGCAATTGACAGATTAGTTACAACTAGATGTTGTTTTAATCACAGTAATTCAATTGGTAACGATTGATTTTTTAACAACCTATTTTATGCTATTACCTACATATTTACGATAGTTAGCCTTTGGTAAATAATAATTTTATTCTTTGGAAATAAACTGAGGAGTTTAAGAAAATCCCTTACTATTACTATATGGACATATATTTACAATATGTATAAATTGAATATTCCCACCTATGAGACTTATAGCTTGGTAAACTTTTAACCTCTGTACCACCTGTAAGAATACTGTAAATTTGATCGAAATCGTTAGAGCCATTTCTGCAAAGAGATTTAAATATTTAAATCTCTTTGCATTTTGGACAGATTACGAATACCTAATCAAACCTAAAAATGTTGTTCGTTTACTAGTAGAATATGTAGATCCAGAATTGCCTATATTTTTTTAGTCTGTTATTATAGTCATAATATATATGTAAATTTAGCTGGCAACAAATTTTCATAACCTCGTGATTTTATGATTGATCCTATAATTATGTTATTCTATGAATAATTTGTCAATCCAGATTAGGAACTTGTTTATTTGGCATTAGCTGTTATGACTAGACAGGATTGATGCAAATTCGTGGCGATTACAATTCGCAACTAAAGTTCGATTATAATCATGAACATGCCATGTACTATCGTCAAGCGCTAAGCCTGATACATTTGGAAGAATTGTCGCTTGAAAACTCAAGTTTTTACTACTCCGACCCTAATTAGAGTTAAACAATCGGCAGTATTCACGGAGAGACTCGACACCGTTTCCGTTCGATTCAGATCCGCCGTCTTTTTTTCATTCCGATCCATTCTTCGACATTAAATGGACATAAATATGAAACAAACATTTTTTGTAATTGTCATTGTTACTACTTATAAGAGAGGGCTTTGTCGCGACGGGGTGGGAAAAGATAGCTGATCGCTAAAATGACACTTAGGTGTATCAGGCAGGACGTAGTACCATGTACCTAAGTAGTCAGCAAACCATATTATGAGCCCATTTCGAAACTTCCCCGCCTGTTGGTTTATGTCGACGTTTCAAACGGTGTAAGTACAAAGTTTATCGATCTAGACCACCACATGTCTTCGTGAGGTCTATAGATTTTAATCGATAGGCATTTACGTGTCGTGCATTTAATTTTAGGTAACTAGATACGTAATTAAAGGTGTTGCTCCAAAGTAGGATTCTCTGAAAGCAGCCTGCCTTGAGAGAGTTGCTACGCCCATTGAACTCAGTAATGTGACTCATGAATACTTATAACCATTGAAAAGGATTTGTATATGTCGTGGTCCAATCGTAGGTTTGGGCTGATCGTGATCTGCCTGGAAACTTCATAATACCCTGGCATTTCATGATTTGACTTATAATTTATTTGCAACATCTCAATGTGTTTGATAGAATCATGTCGATATTTCCAGCTGAATACTTGGCCACGTCATGGTATTTATTTATTTAATGGTCGGAAGACCAATCGTCCTAAAATTGATCTAAACGCTTAAAACGAAGCCAATGACTGGTCTTCACAGATAATATGTATGGCTGGGCATATTGTAAAGTAGTTAGTTGCGTTTTACGCCGCTACTGGCGCTATCTTCACTTTGTCCGCTTTGTTTATATGAGTATTGCCAAGTCAGCTGATTTTTATAGATAATACTAAAGAACGCCAGATAGCTTTTTAACCAAAATCAAAAAAAATTAAGGTCCAGAATCAATAGGTACTTTTAGCATCTAAATCTGCAAACAGGAAGCTTTTTAAATTTACGATTTAGACGAAGTGGAAAAAGATTTTAAAAAAAATCTCATTTGACAAAAATTTTTAATCAAATATTCAAAATAATATTCACAAACAATTATGTAGGTATACATATACTACGTCCATGTATACAATATTATAGCGATAACGTCAACGATAGTCTACTAAGTTTGCACAGGATATATTGCTTTTGTGTCATCAAACAGATTTGATGCTGCCAATTCCAGTTAAGCTCATCTAGTTTTTTTTTAAGCCACAGAGCCTACACACCAGATGATGCGTTCTATTCAACTACCCTTACAAAAACCAACAGAAAAAAATTATACACACTGTAACACCCTGTCCCTAATAACAAATATTAAATACTGAAAGAATATAAAACAGCTTGGTGGGGCTGTAAACATGTAAACACATGTAAATATAATCAGAAATAGAAAATTATCAAAACTTAGGAAAAGTTCAAAAATAATGAAAAATCAGTAAAGTAGAACTTTGATTAGTTAAAGGGATGTTAAGATAGCATAAAAGTTTCATAAAAGTAGTTAGAATTAGGTTTCAGTAGGGTTTAGGAAAAGTTAAAACATCTTCCCATGGAAGGAAATGCGAAACAGGTCTCGTATTGAAATAAACCATTAATTGGTAATAACTCCGGAACTAATGGAGTTAGAGAGATGGGAAGCATATCGTTGTGGTACTGTTGAGGGACACTACGATATGAAAGAGGTTTCATCCAAATCGGAGATGGTCGGGTTTTTCCAATTTTCCGCTGCGGGACACGAAGATAAAGTCTTGGCATATATGGTGAGGGAGGGTGCGCAGCCAGGATGCGAGGCTGCCACCTCAACCATAGGTTGGACTTAAGATGTATGATACATAGGTCGGTCTGTTGAGCGATGATGAGCATAATGGCAAATAAATATATAAATATATAAATAAATAAATAAATAAATTTATAAAATAAATAAATTTATAAAATTTTCATATGGCGTTATTGGCTGGAAGGTTCGTTAATAACAGAAGTTATGAGGACAAGGCAGGTAAGGGTACCCTGTCTGATTAATGGAATATGATAGTTTTATGCGATATTCTAGACGAACCTAATATATGAAAAGCATGGCGAATAAAAGTAAATAACAGAGCTGGACTTATAATACATCTGGTTTCCCTCCCGCTTATAGGGCAGCTAACGCTGTCCGCTTGAACGAAAATATCGGGACAAGGTAGGGGTTGTAGTGTTTGAGTTATTGAAGGAGTGTGTAGTACTGCCCGAGTGGTGCAGCGGTAGTGTTAGTACGTTTCACCGTTCCATGGTCGGTGTTATGTCAGTACGTTACACCGTACCGCGGATGGTGTTATGTCAGCACATACCAATGTTAGCTTGGCGGTGGCGGCACCTCTGATCTTTGACTTGCATTATGACTTCTTTGTGATGCAGAGGCTTACGCTTCGACACAACGATCTTGTTCAACACTGTTTGGCGACAAAGTGCGAAAAGGTAAAAAGTCCGTGCCTCGAGCACTGCCTTACGGTACGGCAAGGTGGTGTTATATAGACTTAGTTTTTGGACATAGTCCATAAGCTTTGTTGGATGTAACGATCGCTCAAATATTACACATTGGGGCTAGTAGTGGAATGACTGACGACGCACCTCTTAGCGCTGTCTTGTGGTTCACAGTAGATACCCCGGGACTGCTTCTGAGCTTCTTGATGCTAAGTAACGGAGACGATGATATCGACTAACACTTAATTGATGGAGGTTGATAACGTCTCTCATTGAAATGTGAAAAGCAACATCTAGCTTGATCGTAGACCTGACGGTTCGAAATGGGCATTAACATAAGTTATCTTCGAGGAGTATTGTTGGTCTAGTACGCGAACACTCGACCAAATCTTCAGGAGTAAGCTCTTCGGGGTCTGGAACTGAAGTCATGTTGGCATTCGTGTTGGCATGGTTAAGGGTCTAGAGACTTGATTAGCTTGACGGGGATGTCTGTCACAATTCTGTTGAGTTTGATATTGCAATAAAGTGATACCACGAATGATCGAGAAAGGGGAACGCTTCATATATCTTATGATAACCATGTATTTTGCAGAACGTACATCGGTTACTCCATACTATCATATGAGTGCGCGCGCGACGCGTACTAATATAAATTAATGGTTTTACCATTATAAGCTCATTCAGGGTGTGACAGTGCCTCTGATGGCTGAACGAGAATCGATGGCTCGTAGGGACCGAGGTCGGGTTATGTTAAGCATTAAGACCTATGAACTAAATGTCCTATGAGAATTATTGCCTTACGGGGCTTACTGCAAATGATCCTGAGGTCGTAAAGACCAACTCAAATATGTTCGAGATTGCCTTACGGGGCTTGCTGCAAATGCACCCGAGGTCTTAATGACTGGCGTAACTCGCCTTCGGGGAATCACGACTACGGTCGCACCGGTCCCTTCGGGGCAACACACGGCTACGGCCAAACCACGACTACGGTCGCACCGGTCCCTACGGGGCAAAATACGGCTACGGCCGCACCAATCGACTAAGGTCACACCGGTCCCTTCGGGGCAAAACTCGGCTAAGGCCGCAACAATCGGCTACGGCCGCACCAATCAGCTTCGGCTGCAACAATCGGCTACGGCCGCACCAATCAGCTTCGGCTGCAACAATCGGCTACGGCCGCAACAATCAGCTTCGGCTGCAACGGTCCCGCTTCGGCGGGATATAAGACCGGATGTCCGGCAAAACCGGGACGTTCGGGGGGGTCGCAAACGCAATTGTGGAATGTTGCGGGTCGGCGACCACCGTATGAAGCGAGGCGGAGCTTCCTACTCTTCCCACCAACCACATTTTTATTTCTTTTCTTGAAAGGAGGTGAGAATGTGGGGAAGGCGATTTTATCTCGAGTCTGTCATCAGATAAGAGATAGCAGGGGAGGGAAACATGAAGTGTCCTTCATGAAATTATTGCCTTAGGCATGAATGGCGCTGAAGTGGGCAGCGTTATTAAATATTAAAGATTAAAAGCGAAAGACAATTTTATAAATACGCGATAGATAATTAATGGTATAGGTTGATTCAAGTTAAGATTTCTTTTGATGGCAAAGCATGATCCTCAAAAAGGATCTGGATTACTATTACAAAGTAGTGTCCTACACTCTAGACGATCACATAACTTAATTAAAAGGCCAAAATTGCAGGAGATATTTGACGGTGTCGACCTATTTAGCGATGCCTCCAAAGTGAATACTTTGGAGATCATCATGAAGCTAAATCTTGAGGTCGTTTAAAAGCTATGCGTAGGATGTAAATGATGGTTACTCATTTACGTCTATACGTGTAAAATTGATGTTCGTTTGCTACGAGTTAGCAGCGGAATGTCATACAGTGGATTCTCTCTAATTCCGTGCAAGAGAACATGATAACAAGATATTGAAACGATATCTTGTGAATGAGATCCTTGCTTAGAGCTGTGCAATACTTGCTTAGCATTATATGATGTTTAGCTTTGCATGGCTGGGAATTAAATCTATTACGTTGGAATTGGTGGTTCCAATGTATAGAGAGATACAGTAGTAGATGGGGGGTTCAGTTACAACACCATATCCTACAACCGTAACATTAATCTATCTTCTATACATATAATAAAACTCTAACGGGGCCGTGTCTGTACATTAAATATTTTTTGAAAATTTTAACGGTAGTGTATATAGTTATCGATATAGATACCGAAACACCAATTTTTGGAATTTTTGTCTGTCTGTCTGTCTGTCTGTCTGTCTGTCTGTCTGTCTGGTTGTGCACGCATCACTCAAAAACTACTGGACGGATTTTGATGAAATTTGGTATGGAGATAACTGAGTACCCGGGTCAACATCTAGGGTACTTTTTATTCCAGGAAAATATGTCATTCCCACGGGAAAATATAAAAACTGGTTAAAAAGAGAAATACGTACTACTCCGAAACGATAACACCTAGAAATTTAAAAAATGGTATGAAGGTGTCTGATATGTCATAGAAAATTGGTATGAATGGATTTTTGGAAATTCCCATGGGAACGGGAATAAACTAAATCCAAGAGGGAAAATGCCGGTGGGCACCCGATATTTGAAATATGGTATGTAGGTGTTTTAAATATGTCGTAGGCAACCAATATGAAGGGATTTTTGGAAACGGGCATAAGCGCGGGCAACGCCGCTGGGCATCCGCTAGTTTTGTATATGAATAAATTTCCAAGCACATAGATTGCTGATATAATGTGTTCTAACAACACCCTCGTACCGAAATATGGCCACATATTTCCCAGAGTCCTAAACACTGCAGCTGCAAGAGTACAGCCAAGAGCACGTGGAGCTTCACACATTGGACTTTGTAACGTTCTTATTACAATCGCCTTAGAGGTCAGACTCGCACTACCAGTGTAAAGCTTCATTTGTTCTTGACTGTACCTAAGTACACGTCCATGCGTTTAGATTACGTAATCACGCCGGGTGGGCACAGACACATGCATTTATCTACTCACGGATCTAGATCGGTTAGACCACACTTTTGTAGTGAAAGGTCAGGCAAACCCGTCGTATAATGTTGTGAAATGTTGAAACCCTGTGGAGCAATAGCCGGGATAAACCTACAGAGATAAAGATGTTTGTTTTTGTTGGATACTTGGGTCAACTTCATTGAATGATGTAAAAATAAATTTGTTTTTGTTTACGCCTCGGTCCGTCAAATTGCTACCAAAATATATTTAAGGTAGATGAGTTTTGAATTAAGATTGGAGATAAGGTAGAGACAGAAAACGAAAAAGTTTTATTCAAGGTGTATTATATTAAGATTTATTCTTGGAAATATTATCATCTATCTAGGTATATAATATATTCTTCCCTTGTGATATCTTATAATTTAATTAAAATAAAAAATACATCAGCTCACGCAATCTTATTTCCGAGGGGGTAGGCAGAGGTATTCCATTTCTGGAAATACTTACTTATCCGAGAATATTCGATCCCTAAACGTGATCACTACCTATCACGTTTAGGGATCGAATATTCAGCCTATCGCTGGACCGGGTCTCACATGCCTCAGAACCATTCTGCGAGTTTCTTCACTATGTATTCCTTCACCGTCGAGTTAGTGATGAGTATATGTACGTAAGTGTTGAAAAACTCATTGGTACATGCCAGGATTTGAACCCGAGCCCCACTGATTATCATCATGAGAACTGGATTCTTTAACCGTAAGGCTGTCACTGCTCTATATATAATTTAAATAAGTAACTCGGTAAGTATGTTTGTTAGATCTTTTCATGGCTAAATCGGCTAATAGCTAGTAACATAAAACGAGATCTCCTGACTTGCGATTAGACACATTCTCAACCAAGATGTTGAAGTTTGACAAAATAATCCACAAAGAAAAAGTTTTTATAAAATATCTCTAGAAGAGAAAAACAACTGCCTTCGCGCGCGTTTTTTCATCTTTTTCTATAGATTGGCTTTATACAATTGCTGACTTTGTACTTACCTACTATAATACAATCATCGTCTTTACAGCGTGACAAAGAAAATATTAACAACAACTTTTCAAAAAGAACGTTTCTATTATTTTCAAAATCCTGTATATAAAATGTATCTAAAAAGGTACCTATTCTATTTCTAACTAAACTAACCTGCTTTCCAAGGCCCGAGTGCACTACCACTGAACGACAGCCTATAACCATACCCAGTTTACCACCATAAACACCTGATTATTGTAAGTTGACACAAGGTGGGTGATGAATAGTATGTACGATGGTTTTGGGAACTTGAAGGCTTATTTATTAGACAGTTTAATTAATTAATTAATTAATTAAGTTGTGCTTCTTTCGTTCTATGGTATCCTTATAAAACAGGTTATTTAGTATTGTTTTGTTAAAATTAACTTGCTTCGGAATGTTTCGGAACACTGTGCAAAAATGTTGACTCGTTTTTTCCGCAGCAAGAAATAGACATAATGACTCAATCATTCATGCTTTTATATTACTATATACTTATATAGACAGAAGTAAAACAAAATTATTTTAAGATGTGATAGTAATTAGCTAAGCTTTATACAAAACATTTAAGCTATGATGATGGTTTTTGGGCCCTCTTATTATTATTTAAGGAGTCGTTTAGTTTTAGTGTATTCAGGCCTGTGACATATTAACCGAGTGTTACAAAATACACGATGCTTTTAAATGCGTGTGTTGGGCAGGCAATGTGGAAACGTAATCGGCTCACAAAATGTAGGAGTGGGTGAGTTGTTCAAATTAAGCCATGTATTCACTAGATCTGCAACACGTGATGTCATCGTGTTTGGCAACGTTGCAGGGACAACGACGTTGCTCGCTTACCCGCAACATAACTCAAAGCAGCGCAACAATTTTTTCTTAGTGGGCACGTGGCTTTATCTTCCCTATGCCTAAAGTAGCTTAGTAAGCCGAAACTCTATTTATGAAGTTTATTTTTTATGAAAATTTGGAGTCGATTTTCTTGGCTCCACCTAGATTGATAGATTTTAATAAATGAGTTAATATGTATATCGTCTAATCTCAAAAGTGGAATAACTCTGCTGACCTCTTCGGGGATAAAGGAGTGAGTTCATTTATTTCATTATTTACTAGCAGTTCTGCGTGGTTTCACCAGCGTAGTTCCCGTTCCCGTGGGAATATGGAAATAAAATATAGCCTATGTTACTCAAGGATATTCTAGCTTTCTATTGGTAAAATAATTTTTAAAATCCGTTTAGTAGTTTTTGAGTTTATTAGTAACAAAGATACAAACACACAAACATTCAAAAATACAAACTTTTCCTCTTTATAATATTAATAGTATAGATTAGTATAGAAGTATACATTATTTTGTAGATACTTAGATAAAATTCAAGTATAAATTGAGAGATAACTATACCCGTTTTCTAAACTCAATGCCGATAATACTAACTAGCGAAACGCTATCATAAACCACCGACGATGATTCACTCTGATGTAATTGATGCCACAGAGTCTGAGATGCGCAGGAGTGCGGGAACCGTACTCAGAGGCTGGGCCGGCCAATGGCCTCCTTCGAGTTCAAGGCGTCGTCTACTCATCTTCGTTATTCATTCAATAAACTACTAGACAACGCTGAGCTACTATTTTCAGTACGTACCTAATAAATAGACGTGGTAATTCATATTTTTACTCTTCAGAGAATATGACCAGTGGTGTAAACCGTAAAGTTTAGTCGAATAGAGTGACAAATTTATGGGATTTATAGTTAATATTACAATTTGTCGAAGATCATAAGGTGGGATTACACAGAAGCCGTACCTATGTATCTAACATTAGTATAGGTATTTATAAAAACCATTACATATATATTTTTTACTAAACGTGGAATCCACTTATTGAATGAATGACTCTTATTAAAATTCACGCCTTATCCCAGAGGGGGTTTCATTTATGGAAATACTTACTTTTTACCAATGTACTTGTCCTACTTTCATTTTGCAGTTTGTTATACAATGTTAAAATTACTTTCGTAGTAAAAAGTTAAATATACTGAGTCCTTTAGCATACTGAAATGTCGTCGACTTCGACGGTAATGCCGAGTCCACCGTGCTCACTTATTCTCGTAGTTCCTTGTGCATCCAGCAGACGAGTCTAGTCAATTATTATTTATTTATGAATTATGTATTACGCCAACGTTGAATGTGGGTCATTGTTAAGAGTTCAATGTCAAAATACTCATCTTACATAACTTGGGGTCACTGTTCGCTAACCATCAACTAACAACCATTATAGTCATGTTGAACTAAAGTGCTTACCGTATTTTAATTACATAGTAATACTGCATGTATAACACCGATGGCAATTTTACCTATATGCGAAAAATTAAATATTTTGAATTTGAATTTTTAATAGTTTAGAAGGAACAACTTTCAATTCCGATATATTATTATGTAATGACTTCTTAGAATAGAAAATACTTGATTTTAACCGCAACTTCGCCCGCTTTGAGTGATTAAAATTAATTAAGCCGTATACAGAAAGAAAGCTGAAAACTTATCAGCGCCGATAAGCGCCCATCGGCGCTTATCGGCGCTGGTCCATTCTACATAAAGCAAGCAGATTGAAGCAGAGCGAGCAAAATGTCGTACGATGATTGGCGGGATTGGCTTATCGGCGCTGGTTTATATAAATGCCTGCGCCGGTTACCTGCGTAGACCGGCGCCTATAAGCGCCGATAAGTGCCGACAGGCGCCGGTCAGCGCTGATAAGTTTTCAGCTTTCTTTCTGTATACGGCTTTAGATATGTGTTTCTATGAAAAATTTGGCTTATATTATTGAGTATGACATTCTTAGAATTATTCATGCTAGAGAAAACTTAAGAATGTAAAGTATACACAATAAATGACAATGATGGCAAATAGCGCCCATTTTGTGTGGAAAATTTAGTTCACATATTTACTTAGGTAGAAGGCCAGATTATCCCAAAGCTGTTAATTTACATAAAGTAAGCGATGAAGTATTATCATAACAACAATGTCTAGTACACTCGCGTGCTTACTAATTAGCTATTGTAAAAATTCCGGGCCAAGGTGAGTCCTTTACGACGATATAATTGCGAAATTGTTTTGAACTTTAATAAAAAATATATAACATACATCTTGTAACCTTTTTGTATAATAAACGACGCCTGAGGTCGGAAATTGTATTTTTTTATTATTTCATCTTACGTTTACCTACCTGAGGTATTGAGAAAACTTTTAGTACGCTGTAGGACCTTTTTCGATGTCTTGTGGTTCACCCATGTCTATACAGGGTGACTTTTTTTACCGTCTGGAAAAAAATGTGGTGTGATAGGTAAGTGTAATAGATTCATTTGGCGATGTTACTTAAAAAAAAATTATTTTCTCAAAAATTTTTTTTCTTGCTTAAACTAATATACATTACTCAATCGTAGTCAAAAATACACACTGAAATATTTGAAGTAGTATTTTAAAAAGAAACAGGCTCGTAGCTTCCATTTATGCGCAATTTACCTACAACCGCCAGCTGCGCGTAGTACTGTGCGTAGTTTTCTAGATTTTGTAAATTGCATTAAACATGACTACATTTAACAATTAATCTCGTCTATAACTTCGGCTATAGATACCTTATACGTCATATTTTTTTCCAGACGGTAAAAAAAATCATCCAGTATATCTAATATAAATTGTAACTGGCTATATAAACTGACTGATTGGTGATATATCAAAGCACAGCTTAAACCGCTGGGTTTAGAGACTTGAAATTTTGCACATAGATTGCTTATACAGTGTAGGCATCCACTGTATGATTTTTTTTATGTTTGTTACCTCAAAACTTTCGACTGGGTGAACCGATTTTGATCATTCTTTTTTTTATTTTAAAGCTGGTGCTTCCCATGTCCGCTTATTTTAATTTGCTTCAGTTTTGACAATGGCATCTATGAGAAAACCATACCTACAAGACTTAAATTTGCATTAAGTATGTCCACGACAAATGGACAAATAACTCAATATCATGACAACCGATTAACCGACTTCAAAAAAGGAAGAGGTTCTCAATTTGACTGTATTTTTTTAGTATTATTCATTGAAGTCGATTTTTTATTCTTTAGAGTTCTATGTTATCTAGAGAGCTATGTACCTATTGGCATACAGTGTTTTTGTAACCGGGTTAGTACGGGGACGAAGTAGAGGACATAATCTCTAGTCTATACTAATATTCTAAAGAGGAAAGATTTCTATGTTTGTGTGTTTGTATCTTTGTAAACTCAAAAACTACTGGACCGATTTTAAAAATTATTTCCCCAATGGAAAGCTAGAACCCATAAAAACTTATTCTTTTTTTACTAACGTATTCCCACGGGAACGAGAACTACGCAGGTGAAAGCGCGCAGAACTGCTAGCCTAGTATGTATATACTCGTATAATAATTATACATGTAAAAGCGTGTTGATTTGTTCATGCAGCATCTGACAAACGTATCGATGTCATTTTTTTGCATACATCATGGGGACGCAATTTACGGTAGGTAGGTATATAGGTACAAAATGCCACATGGACTAGTTGTAACACCTGATGAGGTTGTTGCAAATGTCAGCTACAATAGTAACATGTGGTAACGGTGGTAAAGTAAATGGGATCTGCTTACATGTCATTACTATTTAAAAATATGCGTGTGTTTTGTAACTGACACGTTTGTACGAAAGATGATATCACCTCGTTTGTACTCTAAGTGGCCTTCCTTACACACATCTTGTAAGAGTATTACAGATTACCACGAATCTTTGCTACTGCAGAATGACCTCCTCGTGCTGGCAATTGAGCCCCTTCGTGCCTGTTTTTATTAGTACTTATTATCCGTTTCCTCGTTGATGTTTAGTAAAATGATAATTGGCTGTTATTGTTTTTAAAAACACAATACCTCTGTCTACCCCCTCGGGTATAAATAGCGAGAGATTAATATTATTATTATTTTGTAAATTCATAATAAAATCAATGCATTTCTAACATTAACACTACTCTAGCTAGACCCACGGGTGTGTCAGTCAGTTAGTGCTAGAGTTTTATAAAGTAGGTAAAATGTATTGTTAAGAAGTCTAATTAAGTGACGTAGAGTCTTTCGAAGAAAGTTAGAATAACTGCAAGAAAAAAATCTATTAAAGAATTACACTCGTGGATATATTTACAAAATGCTAGAAGGACTATTCTATCGTTTAGTGATCTGTGTATAGTTAGGTATCACATTACTATAGTCACTTGACAACTGTTATTTTAGGGAGCTAGTGTCAGTAATCATTTCGAAACTAGCAAAGAAGCTGTAATCAAATAGCTCGTCTAAATGGTAACAGTTGATTTAATAGAACTGGTGCTAAAGCGAGTATAATGAAATATTGCTTCACAATAACTATTCACAAGCTATCAATCAATTTTAGCACTTAACTGTCTATATACTCAATACTACTCATACAAAATTTGTTTGCACAAAGATGAATTACGCCTGTTAATCTATAATCATTTTATCTATTAAGTACAAGCAACCTGCCTTCGCTTTAGGTTTATAAAAAAAATATCTTCTGAGCTCGGAAAGATACGATCAAAATAGAAAATATTTCTACGTAAATTAAAGTTAAAACTCTTATAATTTTCATTGAAATCCGTAAAGTCGTTTTTTAGCCTAACGGTCATTATGATTGGTGCATTACGCATTGTACAATTTAAAATATTATATTGGAATAGATTCAAAAGGCGCTTAAAAAGTTATTGAAAATGAAAAAAAAAACTTATTTCTGTAGGTACTTGGCTAAAAATTACACTTGGAAAAAAGGCACTCTAAACTCGTTCATGCATGTTATAGAAGCAAAAGTAGCAAATGTCTGTATCGTTATTACCTCTTCCGATCTTGATTAAATTTAGTTCCTTTCTTGTGGCCGTAGCAGGTGTAATAATATTATCACCTAAATGTATATATTTTTATGCCCAAGTAGAGTTGGTAAAAACGGGCTTACATACCTATAAGCATGTGAATTAAATATTTAGTAAGCAAGTAATTTCCCATTTTGTGAACGGCAATTTCGAAAATTTACCATAACAAGCTAATTTGTACCGCATACATACAAAAAATCAACATTACAGGTATCAATCGAAATATACCTAGTCATTGAAATTCGCAATCGGCATAGATGCATTGATTAGCAAAAAATCTAAACTAACAATGAGTAACAATCTTGATCTCTATTGCGAGATGTCGCAACTTATTTTTGTGATCATAAGGCCACTCAAATGTTAACCGGTCAACTCTCAAGACTCCTAGATGGATCATTACATGCGTTTGCGCAACGCATGGTTAATTGTCGTTATTTGCATGTATGTTTAATTCACGTGTTCTCGTTTAGAATTTTGCATGCATTTGTGAAGGATAAGTAGAGCTTCGAGCCATTTATTACCTTTATATCCTGTAATTAGAGTTTAACGAGCTTATTATAGATTCTATTAGGGCTTGACTGAAAAGGTTTTCTTTTAATTGTATGATTTGTGATTTATAAAATAATACTCTGGTACAGTACGCAGGTATTATACATAATAATATTATTATAGTAAAATTGTAACTGACCGATGTCTGTACATAGGAGATATTTAAGAAAAGCTAATATTAGGGGTCTTTAACTTAATAGCAATAGAAGCCAAAACAATCGTTATTAGAATTTTTGTCTGTCTGTATGTGTGTTTGTAAGCGTATCAATTAAAAATTACCACACCCAAATACCTTTCACCTTAAGATCTGGTATATGTCTCATCTTTATGTACCGCCTAGAATATGAGCTATCTATATCTATTATATACAGAATGTTTTTAACAGGGTCAGAATGGGAGAAAAGTCGACATTTAGATTAAATTGAAAAAAAGAGCAGAAATAATAGATAGATAGATAGATAAAAGATTTATTTACTTTTACAGCACATATAAACAGGTTCATAATACAATCATTAGGTACCTACTTTTTTCAAATTTCGTCTGTACATGTGCTGCTGAAGCAAAAGGGTCCCAACTCAGCATGATGCCGTGCCGCAAGCAGGGCGCTGGTTTTCAGGTGGGACCTGGTCAGGTGCCACTAAATAAATATTTGTAAGTTCCGCGCTCTTTTACTCAAAATTTAAAACTTTAAATAAATAAAACAATCCATTGGAATATATAATAGTATTAAATACATAACCATGAAAATAGAGTACAACACCATATAATAATACATATAAATAAATGAATAAAGATTTTAAAAGAATACTTAAATTTATGATGTAAAAGGAATCGACATGAAAGTACCAGGCAAACCCGTCTTCTGTTTTTCCAGAAAGAAAGACTTTAAGTGTTTTTTAAAGGTATGCACAGAATTATATTGTTTAAGGGGGGGAGGAATATTATTCCAGCATTTGGTTGCCTGGTATCGAAAACTGCCGGTAAATGCGACCGTTTTATGTTTCTGGCACACAAGTAGAAATCTGGTCGGTCTAGTGCTATATTTACTATGGAATGGCGATCTCTTTAATTTACTAAATAAGTATTCGGGCTTGTGGTATTTTAAAACATTAAAGACCAAACCTCCCAGATGCAAGTATCTCCGCGAAGCCATATTTAGATGGGAAGCTTTATTTAGATAGGGGGTTATGTGAGATCGCGGGGGGATGTTATAACAAAACCTGCAGCAGGCGTTTTGCACCCTTTGTAAGAGACGTGCCGTCTTAGAGAGCAATCGAGGACCATATACGAGGTCGCCGTAATTTAATTTTGAAAGAATAATGGATTCCGTTACTTTAATTCTCAATTTTTCACTTAATAGGTTACGTATTTTATACAGAACTTTCAATCGATAAAAACAGTTTTGGACTAGTTTTAGAATATGGTTTTCGAAACGTAAACCACTATCCAATAAAATACCTAGATTCCTGGCCTCAGTCACTCGGTCGATACTTTCCCCATCAATGTTAACACTGATGCTGTGTTGTGATATTTTTTCAATTTGTTTTTTAGACCCTAGTACCATATATTTAGATTTAGATGGGTTAAGTACCAATGCATTTTTTTTAGACCATTGAGCTATGCGATGTAAATCCTCATTGAGTTTGGGTAGCTCTTGAGGGATCTCATTAGGGCGGATGGAGAGATACAATTGAACATCGTCTGCGTATAGATGAAATTTACAATGTTTTATTTGCCAAGAGATATCAGCACTGTACAAAATAAAAAGGAGTGGTCCAAGAATAGATCCTTGCGGGACACCGCGATTTACTGGCCTTCGGTCAGAAAACAACTTGGACCCATCCTCTCTAGTGATCTCCACAATTTGCGATCGGTCACTTAGGTAACTGTGAAACCATGCTAACATTTGGCTATCGACTCCGTAGTATGATAGCTTTGCCAAAAGAAGAGGTATGTGTAAAGAGTCGAAAGCACGGGAGAAGTCAAGTAATGACAGAATTGTACCCTTTCCCTCATCTTGTGCAGCCAGTATATTATCGATAACATCGAGCAGTGCGGAGACAGTTCCGCGGCCTTTTCGGAAGCCTGACTGAACATCAGGCAAGATATTGTTGTCTTCAACAAATTTAATTAATTGTGAGTAAACTACTCTCTCCATAATTTTAGAGAGAAAGGGAAGAATACTTATAGGTCGTAAATCTTTAATATAGTTATTTCCATCATAGAAATATTTTCAGTAAAAATACCTGCAGGTATCTGATCGAAAAAGTATTAGGTATTTACAACCATTTTTATTAATTAATATATGTAAATTTATTAACCGAACTCTATATTTATCGACAAAAGAAAATGTTGTTGTGTCTACTAATTTAAACAAGTTTAAATGTAGGGCAAAGTAGACTTCATTAAGTTGAAATGTGTCAAAAATATTCTATCATTATAAGTACATTTACGTCCTCTTGAAAAATAATATAATATAATCTCACGCCTTTTTTATCCCCGAGAGGGTAAGCAGAGGTATTCCATTACTGGATATACCCACATTTCACGAGATATATTGAACCCCTAAACGTGATAGGTGGTGAGCCCATCGCCGGACCGGGTCTGTTTACTCATGTCTCAGAATTAATTCTGAGACCTGCGGGTTTCCTCACGATGTTTTCCTTCACCGTCGAGCTAGTGATAAATATAGTCCTCTTGATAGACACATATTTATATATACATACTTACTTTACGTTACCTACAAGGTCTTTGTTATAGAGTCACGTGCTTAAAACTCGAAACATCAATATAACAAAGGTCGTAGCAAACTCTTGAGACAACAAGAATTCAAGATTCTTTTCAAAGAAGTCCGTCATAACAAGGTTTGCACAAACAGAACAGCCCCTTCCAATGATATTATATAAAGCTTGGTCCCTTCACACTTACCCACCAATAACGGAAGGCTCAAGTTGGATCACTGCCAGCCCTAAATGTCACCCGTCGAGCAACATCAAGTTTTTTACGTCTTCCGGTTCCGCTTAGCGATCTGTTTTGAACTTCGTCGGTGTAAATATTGCTTTTTGTTTGTGGGATTATGTACATACACTGGTATTAAGGTGAAGGGATTCTGGCATGTCAAGAGGGTATTCGTTTTCAACCGACTTCAAAAAAGGAGGAGGTTATCAATTCGACTGTTTGTTTTTTTTCATGTTTGTTACCTCAGAACTTTCGCTTGGGTGACCCGATTTTAATGATTTTTTTTATTTGAAAGCTGGTGCTTCCCGTGTGGTCCCATTTCAATTTGGCCCAGTTCTGACAATGGCATCTATGAGAAAACCATAAAAGTTGAAGTATGTTTCTTTTACTTTTCAGAGTTCTACGTCATGTTTTGTAAATAAAATACATCGCTCGTCAGTGCTAATATTAGGTAATAGATGGCTCGTCAGTACTAATATTACGTACTTTCATCGTCATAATGACATCACCCAAAAGACGTCCACTGCTGGTCATAGGCCACCCACCAAACATCGCCACAACGATAGATCTTGTGCTTACCGCATCCAGCGTGTACCCGCGGCCTTTACTAGGGCATCGGTCCACTTTATGGGTCACCCGCGCTAGGTCTTCCGGTACGCCTTCGCACTCCAGAACTTTTCGGACCCATCGGTCATCCGTTCTACAAGCAATGCCCACTGCCACTTTTTTTCTAAATAGTTGAGTAATAATGTTGATATTTGTCAAGGTCCAGTGACTACCATTTAGAATCAGGTACTAATTGCAAACACTCGAAGCAGTCAGGTGTTGAATGAGACATTATTACTGCTTATCGGCCGATCATTAGTGAGGTTTATGATGATGAGGATAATTTTTAAAAGCTGATTTTTAAAAGTTGACAGTTAACACTTATGGCTGAGTGGTACAGTTTTGGGTAGGTACATGGTTATTGTTTTAAACGTTCTCAATGCTGGTGAGCTGGGACTTTAGTGGCCTAGAAATGCTATATGAAATAACACAAGGGTTCCTTGGTTGAGACATGATTCTTTAAAACCTAAGGTCACCGATCTAGGCTATTTGAGCTTCAGAATTATCTTCATGTGTCTAATGTTACATGTTATGTCATGTAAACCGACTTCCTACCTTCGAAGAAAGGTTCTTCAGGTTTCCGAAGATTTTCCGAAGGTGGTTTTCCGACGACGACGACGATGATGATGGAACTTCGTTCCACCCGGGTGTCCCTTGACACCTCTCAAGTTTTTTTCAATGAAACGAACTTCGAAGCAAATAAATACAATGAATTTCGATAAAATGGTTTTTTTAACTTTTTCGAGGGAACCGATCCCAGATCAATTATTTTAGACCCTCCGGCGCCATATAAAATCCAGTCCCTTGGGGCACAATTACTTAACTCGAGTAAACAAACAAATATAATTAATTGTCAGGGAACACACACACAGCTTTGTACTGTAAGTAGGAGCGGCAAGCATTATAACAATTAAGCATCACGCCTATTTATAAGTCCCAATTTATGTGTCATATTATTATACTTTAATATATTATGTATACCTAAATAGTAATATCAACCAGATCAAATTTTATTAAGAGATTGACTACAAAATCACGATAAAAAAAATCTGCTGTCCCTTATAAAACCTACACTATATAACAAAGAACTCTAATCAACATTAACCAACATTGTTAACCAACTGAAGATACGTATTATTTTGGCAAATAAATATTTCATTTCATTTCTAAAAAAAACGACTCCAACGAATAGCACTAAAAATATCATCGATGTATACAACATCTAGGTATTTGTGACGTAGATTTTTTTAAAACCGCTCTACCGATTTCGATAAAATTTAAATGGGACCACCTCTGAAGTATGATCTACTAAGTGTAAAAGAATCATCTAAATCGATTTATAATTAAGATACATATAAAAACATATTCGAATTTAGAACCTCCTCCATTTTTTAAGTCGGTTTAAAAGATTTCTGAAAAGAAGATTTTTTCTCAAGTTCCGAAATCGAGTGAAACTTCATAATTTTCATGTAGGTACATAGTCATTACGTCTCGGATGTAAAACAAGTAAAATCTAACCTTGGACGATTAACGATATCAAAAATTGCTGCCATATGCGTCATAGTATAAGAATATAATATTTCTTTACCTAAATAACCTCGCATGCTACTAATAAAATATCTCAAATGTGGGTCACTGTTCTGGCATCCTTGATAAATAAATAAAATTTATTTACATTATTACATCTTTTACTAGAAGTTACTCATTACATAGTAGATGATCTCACATAAATCAGATTTTATTAATTATTCAGCCCAAATCATGTAATAAATAAATTCCCGAGCATCTTTAAATATACATCAATAAATTGTAGGAAACTGTAACATAGCCCAAATATACCATTTTGGGTAATTGACGGGAAAGTAACTTTTTAGTAGACCCAAAAATCCAATATTACCTATTCACATT
This sequence comes from Ethmia dodecea, assembly GCA_963855545.1. Lineage (NCBI taxonomy): Eukaryota > Metazoa > Arthropoda > Insecta > Lepidoptera > Depressariidae > Ethmia > Ethmia dodecea. The sequence goes on from OY979448.1 coordinate 6,088,191, forward strand.
TATTATACTAGTTTTTTCGGAGACTTTATTCTCACGAACTAGAAGTTATCGAGGTGCCTAGGAACAAAGTGTTTTTCCGGATAAAAATTAGCCCTTTGCAGTCCTAAATATTATCTTGAACTTACTTACTTTCACGATTATATTTTTTACAGGAATTTGGTAATAAATTAATACGATACAGTGGATTTACATACAGGATTTACGTATAGGTAGGGCCTTACAAAAATAACCTCAGTAATTTCAATCAAAAAGTTAGTCGGTGATCTAAGTTAGGTAGAAGTAAAGTTATAATAATTCATTAATTACTAAAGAGTAAAAGTAATTCATTTATTTATTTATTTATTTTTAGGAAAACTTACAGAACTAATTACATTAATAAATATAATGCGGTAATAAAAATCAAAATAAGAGTTAATTACAAACTGTATTACGTAAATACCTAATTATCAATCGTGTCTTATTTGCCAGCCTCGTTCCAAATTACTGAAATTCAGAGTAAGTATATAATCACTAGATGATGTAGTAAAAACTTGAAGAAATTTGAGTTTTACGTCTATAGGTACTCGTTTTTACAGTGTGGTCAGTGAGGCCACCTGTCATGCATGAGGGTAGGAATCGAATTGTTGTGAGAGCATACGATATAACGAGTTTTTCAAAAACCTACATAAATATTTATCAATTGACGATAAATCAATAAACATTCTGATTCCCGGAACCGGAACTCTGGGAACGAAGTTTTGACGTACGTTGCTTCCTCCGTACATCTGTCAATATAGCCAGTGAACGATGAGCAGGCTCTGATTGCGTAACAAATGTCAAATAAAGACGTTACGTTAGCAATGGTCCGGTAATGGGCTCATCACCTGTCACGTTTAGGGACATAAAAAATATTCTTCTGTAAAGTGAGTATATCTAGGAATAAAATACTTCTGCCAACCCTCTCCGGGATAAATGCGTAAGCATATTTTTTTTTTATTTTAAACCTGCGGTACCGCTTACGACGATACTATATTCTAGTATAGGTAACAGTGGCTCGAAACTCTTCATGAAATATTAACAAAGGCCTTTACTTAGCATCAATATCCGTCATTCACAAGTTGAATAAGTACTCAACTGAAATACAAACAGATGCTGCGTTGTAAGTGTTCCTTAGTTAATTTAATAAATAGGTGTTGGTATCACTTTGTGCATGACACTTCAAAAGTTGATCACCAGCTGTCACTTCTTGGGGGAGGAGGCGGTCTGCAAAATAAATGTTATTATGTGTTTATTATTTACAACCAAACTACAGTTAATAAACTTTTTCCAAGAGTTGTGACTCCTCTGCGAATAGCGTAGCCGTTCCATAGCTAATTACACTCTAACTTACTCGATCGACTTGCACCTCAATGACTGATGCTAAAATAGAAAGAACTTGAACGGTGAATCAAAAGTCACCCCCGTGACGCACACACTTAGATGCTAAAATATGCGTCTTTTGACGGCGTCATAAACAAAAATATGTAGGTAAGTAAAGTAACAACTCTATATTGTTTACTAATAAACATATTGTATTATGTGCCACGATAACTATAAATATTAAAAGCATTGTAGTAATTAGGCAAATGTAAAAGTTTAGAGAATTTCTGACTGACCCTGGAGTGTTCCAATTGCTGTTGCTGTCACACATCGCTGTAGTTGGTGTACCTTGTTGTCTGATAAAATAAATAAATAAATATAATAAATAAATTGTAGAAAACAATTCACACACGGTTATTTAGTCCAAAACTAGGCAGAGCCTGTACTATGTCTAGGTATAAGTTATTTAAGTAATTGACATACTTAAATACATATTTATATATATAGATTATGTTCCAGTGCGATCGATTCAACCAGCACTGGATTTTTGAATAGGCTTTCAGTCAGGTTTTTTTGCAAATATAAACATAATTTATATATTATAGATAATAATATCACCTTGCGGAAAGTCAGAGTTTTCTACCTTTTAAATTTTTTAATCTCTATACAGGCTGCACAAATTGAAGTGGTCTTTACTTATGAAAAGTACTCTTTTCTTGGGATTATGCTTGATCATCTTGTGGCTGTACCACTTCGACTTGTTAATCAGCTGGGCGTCGTCTGAAGATCACTTCATTTCTGATTTGATATCAACGACATAATATAGCTTCTTTATTACTTTTTGCCATGTTTTATTAATAACACTATTCGTTTTAAGGCCTTTTTTTAGACGATTTTTTATACGAAAACATTAAAAGTGTAAAAGGTAACTTAAGGGTTGGGCTGATTGATTTATAGTTCATCATCAGAAATCCTAAGAACTCACAGCCACTTCAGTATAACGATGCTCATTATTACCTTCCTTTCTTTCCTTTTCCATTTAGACGCTAAAATTATTATAAGACCATTGCTACACGGTTACGGCAATATCTAGAAATCCCACAGTAAAATAAACCTTAGTCGATTTGTTAATATTTATATTTTCACAAGACTACGGACAAACTACGGGTTTAATAAGAACTTCATCAAAGCAAAGGCGTCGTAGTGATATTAATTTTCTTGGATACCTTTGAGCAAACAAAGCAGATAATATTTTATAGAACTTGAATAGGGTTTTGATATAACTTTACGGTGATATTTTCATTGACAGATTAAAACCAGTTAAATAAAACAAAACCCTTTTAACAAGTTTAAAAAGGTTGAGGTTAGGCTGTGCACAAAGAGCAAAAATAGGCTGACTAATTATAATTATTTTGGTGCCTACTCTTTTCCAATAGGATGGATATTTATAAGGTTTCACTAAGGCGAATCCTACTAATATTATAAATGCGAAAGTTTGTTTGGATGGATGTCTGGATGTATGGATGTCTGGATGTATGGATGTCTGGATGGATGTTTGTTTCTCTTTCACGCAAAAACTACCGAATGGATTTTGATGAAACTTTACAGTTATATAACTAATACATCAGAATAACACATAGGCTATTTATCAACGTATTCCCACGGGAAAGGGAACTACGAGGGTGAAACCGCGGGGCGCTGCTAGTAGTAAATAAATTAATGTATTTAGTAGGTAATACTTTTCTATGATCTAAATATATTAAAAGTAGGCTAAAAGTAATGAACTGTACTAAACTTAACGATACTATAACAAACTATTGTAACAAAGACATAACACAGCCACGCTTTATCTTTGATAGATTTTGTTGAAATGTAGAAGCACCTACATAAAAGTGTTACCTATAATGTAGATATTATATGACGGACCTATTGGCTCAGTTGGTAGTGACCCTGCCTTCTGAATCGTAGGTCGCGGTTTCGATCCCCGCTCGAAGCCAACATTTGTGTGCATGAACATGTCTGTTGGCTTCGTGTCTGTTTAATATTTAATATTTATTTAAGTACGTCTATCAGTTGTTTAGTTAGTACCCATAGTACAGGCTCTGCCTAGTTTGGGACTGAATAACCGTGTGTTAATTGTGTCCCACAAGTTATTATTATTATGAAATGGAATTGAAATATAATCTTTCCGCTGGGTTAGAACTATATTCCGAATCTAATACACTATATTTAAATATCTAAGCTAGCTATAATTTGAGTTGCTAAGCAAAATACCTTTACAGATGGCTGAGTTCACGGTGATATTAGAGGACAGAGTTGTATGGAAAACTTCTTGCCTCAGTATTCTAGTCCGCCATAATTGCAATAGTTCAGGTGTTTAAATAGTTAAAACTAGATATGACATAGTGTTTCGCAGTCTGCACGTTGGAACCTAATATCCAACTCGAAGGACCATCAAAGAAGTTATAACTGAGACGGTTTCTGAGGTAGACATGCGGGGAGGGAGGGGTAACCGATGACGTCACAGCAGTGTCGCTCTGTATAGGTACGAATTTATTAAAATTAACAGTGTTGTTCTGGAAACAGCGAGGATGCCCCTTGACTTGCTATTAAACCTGGCAACTCGGAAATAGAGTTGTCTATATTGGCCATGGGCGCTCCATTAAATTTGTATAAGAATCTCTTTTTATGATATTGTGTTTATAATAAAGAGGATGCTGTAAATAAATATATGTAGTGTAGGTACATATCCAAGCTGAACTTTCAATCCACCGCTCAGCATCCCAAACTGGTACGTAAATTGTCAGCTTTTTCGCATCACGCAGCTTTCTCAGAAACCGTCAGAGTTAAGCAACAGATCTATAGTAATCTAGGAATACACAACCCATAGTACCTGTTAATTGTGACGTCATTTCGCAATTGTTTCTACAATAAGTAGTTTGACTGGGTTTTAGGGTTATATATCCAATGGGTACCAACTACTACCCTCCGAGGTGTTAAGTCAATGCAGACCGTTTTCGATCATAGTATTATGGGGATATTGAAAATATGGTACCAGGATGCTTTCTTTACACACAAACTTAACTTACAGACAAACTTAAGTTACAGATTAACTTCTTTACCCACAAACAAACATTAATTTATATATTACTAGCGACCCGCCCCGGCTTCGCACGGGTGCAATGGTAATACTAAAACCTTCCTCTTGAATCGCTCTATCTATTAAAAAAACCGCATCAAAATCCGTTGCGTAGTTTTAAAGATTTAAGCATACATAGGGATAAAGGGACAGAGAAAGCGACTTTGTTTTATACTTACTATGTAGTGATTATTATGTCATAATTTGTGCGGATGACGATATCACACTGTCAAATAATAAATTATTCTAGTTAAGTTTCAAGGGTTGTCTTACCTCCGTAGACTAACTATATTTTATTTTCATGGACAATCTGCATAGTAATAACTACAATAAGTTATACCATCTTACCCTGAACTCAAATTCGCCAGTGTCAAAGCCTCATGCGCCCGGATCTTCCTTCCGTACACTCTCCATAGCTTTACACACAGTGGAGCTAGTGCTGTACACCATAGTAGTCCTAGAAGAAACCCGCACACCCACCAGCCATGCTGGAAATTTAAATATCTATAGTTGATAATATATCGTATTGGTGGTTATATCCACAAGATTTATGAGATACGTACATACTAAGGTTTGGCAGCTAGCGCTATACTGCACCCTAGGTAAATCTTCTCGATAAAAACTCTTCGCAAAAGATTCACCAGAAAGAACATTCTAGAATAGTTAACTCAGTTACCAACCATAAGTACCTAGCCGTGATATTCTCATCCATCCGTAATTTCTTCTGTTAATATGCTACTCCAAATATGCTATTTTTAATACTTGATCATAAACCAGACGGCAATCGATCATAATAAATCGTTGCAAAGTGATAGATAATCACATAGAATTGGTTTTCCCTTGATTCAATATCAAGAAAAGGTCAAAAAGATTAAATGTGTTTCAAAAACATATCTCACCAATGACGAAAGATATTTGGTGCAAAGTAAAGCTCTGAAAGCGGAGAATACAGCAAACAGTGGGCGACAACGTGCGGCGTGTTTGCCCGTGGATACTAACACGTGGGTACGCCATCCCGCCGCATGTGATATCAGGCGAGACACGAACATTGACGCTTTCTGGAAACAAGTACATCATCATATCAGCCGAAAGACGTCCACTGTTGGACATAGGCTTCCCCCAAGCATAACTACAATGACCGGTCTTGTGCTTCAAACCGTCTAAAATGTATATAGCCTGCAATCCGCAACGAATACAAGACAACACTTTTGGTGACTTTTTGTTTTTAGTTTAGCCTCCTGGAGATAAAAAAGGAACACTTTTGTGAGGGCATTCATAACCATCGGTCATTCATAAACATCATAGTCATCGGATTTATAAGCAATATTTATTCTATTTAGTGAAACAGACAATTTGTTTTTTGAACTGTAAAGCCTGCTTCAACAAATTTAATGACACCTTGAACTTCAAAATCCGTCAAAGTGTTAAGGCTCCAGAATTCATTGCATAGATACATATAATATATGAGAGCTACACAGAGATTACGAGTCTCATACCTTTCGTTTAAAAAGTTGTTTTGAATTAATTAAAAATGAATATCCATTTTTCACTCTTATTAAAAATACAATTTAATTCCATCGTCCAGTTGATTGGTTTGTAGCAGCAGCGTTACAAAATAATAATAATTATGTATTATTTTATCCATAATCGAGAATCGGCCCTCCGCTCAATAATTTCGCATAACGAACTTTTTAGCTTGTTACATTGAACTCGCGCTGAAACGGCTTAATTGATCTATCAATTTGAATGTTGAACACTTTCATTGTTTAATAAGTACATTGAATATTCAATTTTTGTTGGTAGCAATTTGCTTAACTTTATTGTAATTTTCAATAAAATTCATCTCGTTCTCATAATCAAATTGCCGCATTATAAGTTTAATTGTTGAACGACTGCATCCCAAGACATTCGATTTCCTCCTAGTTTGGGAAACAGGAGTTTCCAAGTACCTACCTATTTGATTTGTACAGTGTTATGCTACAATTTTTGGTAATATTGTAAAACCTGTTTGAACAAATAGAGATTATTATTATTATCTATTAATTTACTTACCCAAGGAGGCATGGAGTAACCATGCTTAGTATAAATAAATAAAAAATAAATAAATTTAGTATACCTTGTGAGCTATGACGTCACCCTGGTTGTCGATATAAAATTGCGCAGTATGGATGTGGCTAAGGGATATGTTCAGTTTCCTCCTAAACGGCAGCAGTTGGAGTTCTAACTCTGTTAGTTTGAATACTACGTCTGCGCGTAACTGTTCCAAGGGTTTGATGTTCGTGATATGCAGCCTTTGGGTTCTGGTTGCTAGTAACAATTAAAGTTTAAATAAGAAAGGTATTGGAGTAGTACTATTTCCATTTGGAAAGAATAATCAGTGCCCTTGCACTAAGAAGAATCAACTATTTCAAAGAAACATCCCTTTGAAATTTCAATAGTTGTCTATGAATTGGATTTAATTAAATTTATATTACCAACCAGAATACATAGAATTTGGTGTACTTATTACCTAAAGTCTCTAGTCTCCCAGCTGTGGTTAAATCAGTGACTTGAGCAGCAATGTTTTCTAATTGATCGACTAACGAAGGTAAATCTCTTCCAACTATAGGCCCGTTGTAGTCCATTCTATAAATAAATTAAAAAGATATACTTTTGTATATCAATTTATACAAAATGAGTCGTATTTTGTTTCTCAAAACTGGTTGTACGAGTACCTTAGTTCTATTGGGAATCAGAAGATTTTTTTCCTATTTCGTTATTTTGAGTTTGCATTTCACACTTTTTATGTCTCAGACTTTATTATATCTACACATCCTCCTATGCTATGTGAGTATGCTCTTTCACGCAAAAGCTACTGAACGGATTTTCATGAAACTGTACAGTAATATTGGTCATACTTCAGAATAATACATAGGCTATATTTTATCCCCGTATTCTCTGAGAGATGGGCTGCTATTTACATTTAGCCAATCTTCATGGACGAGTTTCGAGTGCCTTGTTATTAGACTACCTACTGACTTTTCTAAGTGTATTTTCTATACCCATACAATATGTAGGTAACAGAATAAGCGCAATTCCTGAAATTAGTTTGTTCAGTATCGACTACTTAATCGATTTTAACTATGTTTAATATGTTTTAAATTTTTGGGTATATCCAGTAATGGAATACCTCTGCCTACCCCCTCGGGGATTAAAGGCGTGAGATTATATTATTATTATTATTTATATTTTTTCGAAAAATTAATTACAATAGCTAAATTAGTGCTATGGAAATCGTTCTATTATTGATCGATATTTAAGAAAATTGGTTGGACACAACTAAAGTTCGATTGCATCATATTTTTTTCATTTTAATATACCTCCATATCGGGGTGTATGAGGAATTGCGCCCCAATATACTAATTGTTGAGTATGAGGAATTGCGCTTTTTTTGTTTGACTTTGACTTTGAATAGGCTCGATTTTACTTTCGTTAATTCCTTCGCCAGCAACCCTACCATCTAAGACAATATTTGAATAACTGACAGCGTCAAATGACACTTAAGTTTGATTCCTCAGTTCACTAGGTTTCAAATCGGATTTATCAGATTACCTGGTAGAGACGTTACCTGTATTTAGCTAGGTTAACATCAGAAACGACCAGCATTTCGTTGAGTAACCTATTGAAGTATGCCGACACAGTTTTCAGGAAGCCCACGTCTATGGATGACGTAAGTCTGCCCAAGTCTGCCTGCAATTCTTCCCACTCGAAATATGAGGTCTCCTTGTTGACATCTAATACTTTGTCCAGTTGGAACACTGTATAAGCTGGTTGGTCCTTCTCACACTCCCTTCAAGTAAACAATAATTGGGGGTAAATATAAAAAAATAACATACTTAGACCTTTATCCCAAAGAACGTCCTCAGTGGTATTTAGTTCTAATAGTCACTTCTCGCAAATATATTTTTGGATACGTGATTGGTGGAGATGTTGATGATTTAAGGACTAGAACAAAAGTATTGAAGCCTTTAAAGTACCTAAATACTGCTTACCGTATAACATCGTTGACTGAAACATCAATGGTTATATTCTCTATATCTCTAAAGAGAGCATCAAATACACCTTCGTTGTTCTCTAGCAGTGGAGAAGGCTTATCCAAAAGATCTGATAATGTGTTATATTTCGGACTGTCCCATAGAGCGTGGCAAATATATATCTGCAACATCAATGATAGTATAAAACAAAATAATAAAATATTGTACAGTAACATCACTTTAATTAAAATTCCACTTTCATAATTTCAATTTCTTTATATTTTTGGTTTTCGTTCCGTAGAGGTTTTTCGCTCCCTTTAACGGTATAAAATTTGAAGATAAATGAAGAAAAAAAAAACGAAAACTAATGTAACTCTACATAACTCGGTTCATCCAAACGCCTACCAAAAGTTAAAAAGCAATTTTCCTTATAGCAATTTTCGCTAACCAAATAAGGGTGGAGTATCCATAACTAACAAAATTAAATAATTTTACTCTCTAGAAGAAATATTGGTTTGACTTTCCTCTTATTTTCTAGTTTTACCTCTGCATGTCCTGTCATGAGAAAAATTGCGGATGTCATACTCCATAAAATAAAGGATACTAGACACAGCCATATTGTAGACCTAGAAAAGATAAATTGAGATAAATTGCATTATTTGCACCGTTTTTGTATCAAAAACACTTTCCACTCGTGGAAAGGCACAAAAACAATAATTTGCTTTAGGGCTGATTGTTCAATAGTCAGTTAAAAGTTATCTGCTATAAGATATCTGAATAAACATCTCCTGTCACTTTTCCTTTCTATTGTTTCAGACAGTGACATCATCAATATATTCTCCAGATAAAGTTTATCTGACGATTGAAATAGCAACTGACCGATGTAAAATACCCTTACATCATCAGTGGGCTGTTACAAGTCTGACGATGATGATGTCTGACATAGGAGATACCTATTTATGAAAACAATTGGGTAGTTGACAGCATCGAAATGAAATTGCGAGTAGTCATACATTAAAAAGATTATCCCAAAACACCTCAAAATATGTATTTCGATTTTCAATTTACAATTAGAGCAAATTTAAAAATAATAAAACAATCAAAAAAAGTGCTGTAATTGAGTACTACAAACTATGACGTCACGGTTTGCTATTTCAGTACATTTTCCATAGTAAAATTTCGTTTTGACAGATCGTAAAAAGTAACTGATTTGACTAGGTAGGACACAACCCTATTGGCTCGCTGTGCCAGAAATGGAAGCAAAATCAATCGTTATTTGAATTGTTGTCTGTCTGTCTGTTTGTCCGTATATTTGTACGCACACTGCTGATGCATTATATTGGATACGGTTATCAGAGTCGTATTTTTCTAATTCAAAGTCTGGTTTATTTCTCATGTTGATGCGCCGGCTAGGAGCAGAGTTATCTATAAGTACATACATAGTGTTTTTTTAACCGCGTTAGTACAGGGACAAAGTTGCGGCAAAAGCTTGTAGTATAAATATAATAATACTCACACTTGCAAAGTCCTTTTAGCGTGTTCTTTAGCATTTCCGCATCCACAAAGCAAAGCCAATAATATTAATAGCATAACAAATCCAAAAGTGACAATGCATGCTGCAAAGAAGGAAAAAACTAACTTATTTGATATTGAGAAGCCCCATAAAAAGCAAGGAAAATTATTTCATGGTTTGGACTGAGGCCAAGAAAGTAATGAGTGTTTTTTTTATTTACGTATTTTTCCATTTGGCAAAACTCATGATATTATTTGGGCAATACACAGTGGCGCAAGATTAACATTATTCTTTTGAAAAAATGAATTATTCATTGTTTTGTATACCTTTTGGCAATGAAGAGGTAATATCATTATTACCATAGAGTAGGTTAAAGGAATGGCGTACCTAGCATTAACGACCATCTCCAAAAGTCGTACTTCTGTACTCTCTCTAGCCCGGATTCAATTTGTCTTGCCATTGTGTGCAATCCCGCTGTTAGATGACGAACAATGTCACTCAGAATCCTGGATGAACTGTGAACTTCCTGTCTACGAGCTTCTATATCTCGGAGGATATCTAGAATAGACAAACATATCTACACTTCTTCACTAATATGATAGAGAAAATATTTGACGTTTCGTTTGTTAGTATTGAATAGCCTCGGAAACTACTGGACCGATTTTAGAATTCTTTCACCAACGAAAAGGTACTTTTCTGGAAGTGACATAGGCTATAATTTTAAAAAGCCCACAAGAACGGGCCTAAATTGGGTGAAATCGCGCGGAACAGATAGTTATACATAATCTCACATGTGATCGCCCTTTTATAATAATATCACGCTTCCCTATTGAGGTAGGCTGAGTTAATAGACAATTCCGCCAAATGATTTCTGCTTAGCCTGATGGTTGACTGGTAGATAATTCCTTTAGGCATTAAGTTGGCCATGTGTAAATTTTCTTGGTACATGAAGTTAAATAAATAAATAAGAAAATAGACTTCGGGCAGGTATAAGCCGTTTAATGATTAACAGTATAGGTAAAGGTTTTTTCTCTGTCTATTCCCACAGGAAAAGGGTGAGATTATTTAAGTAAGTAACAAGGTAAAAAACTCGAAGACGTACGTAAGAGCTATTTTAAAAAGGATAGTACGTGTAAATGTGTAATCAATATTAGCAATATTTTCGTACCTTCTCTTGCTTCGGACGTTTGCGTGGCTATCGCAGATGGTAGGGTCCGAAATTCTTGTCTGGCAGTAGATATGGCTCGTGTTAAGTTTTCCACACCCAGAGACCGTAGCTCTAGTAATCTTTGCTCATGGAGAATCTGTGAAAAAAGGTTTTGTCTGCTAAACTTGTACAGTCAAGAGCACATGAAGCTTTACACTTGTAGTGCGAGTCTGACCTCTAGAGCGATTGTAATAAGAACGTTACAAAGTCCAATGTGTCAAGCTCCACGTGCTCTTGACTGTACATAGTGCTAAAATGTCTCTACTTGTAGCAAAGAGATTAAAATATAATAGGGCATAGAGGGCACAAAGCGGGGAAAATTTGAAGCCAAAAGTTATTTCAAGTGGAATAAGTCTAGTACAATTTCGACCGAATGACAGCTCGCCGTTCAAACTAACTGACATGACGCTTGAGCTTCAAACATGCTTCCAAGTTTTGTATGAAAATATTCCCAATGCCCCCTCTATGTCCTATTTAATCTCTTTGACTTGTAGGCATTTAGTATCTACTCTGCGTTAATTTTTTTATCATATGACAACTTAGTCCTACTTCAATAGGTACTAATATTTTAAATACGAAAATAACTGTCTGTCTATTACCTTTTGGATGGATCTTAATGACATATGGCAGGATCTTTATGGAATGATATTATAGGTTACTTTTCATCCAGGAAAAACATATAGTTTCTTAAGGACGCGGTAACGTAAAGTTCACGCGGATGAAGCCAAGGACAATGGCTAGTAAGTAATTAATGAATATAAGTAGGTATTTGTTGAATTTAAGAAAAAACGGTTTATTGTGCCTCACCAGATCAAATTTTATATGCATCTCTAAGGAATGTGTATTGATGGTATCACAAAGAGGAGAATCTTTAATCGTGCAATGTTTCTTCAGACTGTCCAGCTGACGACCCAGGTCTTTTATCCTGTCTGATGCTGCTGACGCTAAGGATCCGGCTCTGATACTCGTATCTCTTAACGACGATATCTTTAAGGAAACATCCTCGCTTTCTGGAAAACAAAATAGAAAATATATTATTTGAATGTGTATCCATTCTTGTTTCCCTATTGCTACTACTGCCCTATCTTAATATTATAAAAAACAGCCAAATGTAAGGTTGATTCGCACTTGACGGGTCCTTACCGTCTTTTCAGTAATAAAACATGTTTCTTTTCCCCCTTAAATTTTTTAATTTGGATTTTTATTATGTGTAGCAACTTAAAATATACTCTGTAAAAAAATAATTTAGCTACATTTTCAGGGTCTGCCTATTACGGTTCAAAAGTTATGTTTTATACAGATTTAGTCCTGTAACAGTCAGATTGGCGAGCCTTAGAAATAGTTTTTTTGGTAATCGGTCTTTGGTTACGAAACACTGAAAAGTAACTTTATAAATTTTCTTAGTGATAAATATAACGAATACAACGAAATATTTAACTAAACAACTGGTATATGTTATACATAAATAATTATTAACTTAATACACTAGCGGGTGGACTCCGAACCAAAGGTGCCCATCCGCTGACCGCGTTGCCGCATTGGATAGTTAGCGACAATTTCTGCACCAGGGAAGCTTCGACACGGGGATCATCGCCACGTTCCAAGTCTTGCACAATTTTTTTTGCGGCAGTGCATCATACACCTTTTGAACTATTTACTTATGTCTGTTATGTCTATGATGCCTCAGAGCAAAATTAAGGGGACTGCGCGTTTATCATCATCATTTTCTTGCCCTTTTCTCATTATTTGGGGTCGCCGCAGTAAATTTTCTTGCTACGCCTTTTCCACTTAGATCTATCAACCGTGATATCTACATTGCGTTGCCTGCCACAATGTTTTTCTTCTTCGTCAGTCTATTAATAAATATTAGTTACCTACTTATACGTATGTTTTTTAAACTCATTCGATGCTTTCACTCGGCATCGAACACGGGTTTTTTGCATGAGAACGGAGCTTCATAACTTACCGGCAATTATATCAGCCAAAGAGTCGAGAACCATGTCGATTCCACTCTCGGAACTAATCGCCTGTTGAATTGGCTCACCCAAAAGCGATTCGACATCTGAAATACGAGTAGGTTAGCAATATAATATCTGAGCCCTTTAAACCCATCATGTTAGGCCGGAAGATTAGGGGGCCCGTCGCATAAGGCAAAGGGTACTTTGTAGGGACAACCTCGTTATCGAACCTAGCTGAACTTCAAACATATTTGTTAAATTTTCCATACGGACTAGTAAGAAGGGTAAGAGGGAAGAATAAGTGGTATTATAAAATCTAGGTAGACGTCTATTTACCACAGTTTTAATTTTTTCGATTTCACCTCGTTAAAAAAGTTTAGTTTCATCCAGGTTATAAAAAAATATTTTTATTTTAATGTCTCAAACGTGCAGACGAGCCAACTGATTTTAAATGGTCATCGTTGCCCATTGACATCTGAAATAACAGAAGTGGCACACAAAACTGTGAGAAATTGTCATGATATATTTCTGAATGATTAATACGAAGGTTTCTTACTTTGCAAATCCTCCTTATAAGCGTGGAATACCAGATCTACAGGTGGCACAAGACTTTCATGCAACTCCCTTGCAGCAGCTGCCAACCACGCGGCAACGTCAGCGCACGCGCAGCTAATGACGTTTCTGCTATCAAGTGCAGCGGCTCGCGCTTGCTCGTTGCTCACCGCCATACCCGATATGAATATGCTGAAAGAGACAACACATGTTTTGTAGCAGTTCGACGCTTTCAAGGGAATCAAAATTGATAGGGTACTTTCTATGAAATTTGCCAAGTCCCTAATATCGTCTTATACTACAAGTATACAGGAAAAAATCTAAAAACTGTGCATTTGTTATTAAATGATATAACAATATAGTATTTATTTAAAGAATGTAATCAATCATCGATGGGCGAGTCCGATTCGCATTTGGACGGTTTTTGTTTTAGATATTTTTATACATTACTTACTGGATGCCTACACTGTATACGCTATCTATGTGCAAAATTTCAAGTCTCTAGACCCAGCGGCTTAGGCTGTGCGTTGATATATCACCAATCAGTCAGTCAGTTTATCATTTTATGTTTATAGATATTATCAAGTATTTTAGTAAAATATCCTCATATTTTTCCAACAGCTTGCTTTGGCTTCGCTGCTTTCAATACTTCATTCATCCAGCCTCAACATTTAATTTAAGTTTTCATACTTATATTAGTTCCTTCATGCACAAATTAAGGGAGATCGGCGTAAAATTATTACTTTTAGTTTTTTAGGTAGGTACTACATAACCTGTCAATTTTTCTATTTTTTACCTAACCGGACTCGTACTAATAATGCACTTACTACATAAAAAGTAGAATTTCAGTATTTTATTAGCTACATTATATCTTGGCAATGTGTAGGAATTTTTTATATATATATATATAGAACGACAAGAGCTAGATGTAATACAAAGACATTAAGTCTGTGAGCTGGACCGATTACATTTTTTTTATCTTCGTATAAGAAAGAAATTACTGGGTAGGTATATTTGAAAATTTCGAAAATACTTTTTCCCGTTTTCACCATTGAGCCCTAAAATTTTGGGATCCCTTAGCAATATTTAAGGAATACCTAATTAGGAATTCATTTTCCCCAATGTTTAAGTGTCACCTAAGTCCTGTAATAGTTTAAGTAAGTATTCGTTTTAGGGGAACCCTTAATCTAAGAAACACTTACGTAATTGCTTTTGGGACTTTTTATTGAAAATGGGCATTAGTGTTTTTTATATGGGATTAAGCTAGGACAACGTCTATAGATAAAACCAATATAACGACTTACCAACAAATTAACACTGCAAATAAAGTCAAAACAACCAGTACTCTGTCATTGCAGTCTGACTCTTCTGCCTCAGGAAATAAGGCTCCAGTTTCCATCTCATCATCACAACTGGATTTCGAGAAGAGTGCCAGGATTCCCAAAATAATGAGGTAAGATGGTATCACCAGTGCGATGCAGGCGAACACTATTATGAAGCCCAGAAACGTCGATTCCACTCTTATAGACTGAAAATAGTACAGCAATGCTATTTATCTTTTGTATTATTTCCCGTTGTAAAATTAAAAATATTTTATTGTTACTTCGTGATATCATACTTCCATAATGCAACTCGGCGCACAAAATGTAATTTATGTTACGGAACCACTAGGAACACCATCATTAAACCGTAACGAACCAATGCTGAGCTAGGGGTCTTTCCTCACACATGACAAAGCTTGATAGAATCACTTAATTTAAGAAATTACGTTTTGTGACTGAGTTTTTGTACTTATAGATTTATAAAGTAGTTTACAGCTTGAAATATTTGTTTCATTTCGAAACCTAGAACATGAATCATTATACTGATGATTATACAACGCGTTAACAGAAAAAGCGCATACTATACACCTCAATTAGTCTATTAATATAAAAAATATATGATGCAATCGAACTTTAGTTATGTCTAACCAATTTTCTTAAATATCGATTAATAATAGCACGATTTCCATAGAAAGCACAAATTTCAGCTAGATTAATTATTATTTTTTGAAAAATTTAACACGTATTAAAAATTGCTGAAATCGAATAAGTAGTCGATACTGAACCAACTAATTTCAGGAATTGCGCTTATTCTGTTACATGTTGTATACGTATAAGGAACAAAGTACAAATAAACCAAAATTAGGCTGTGAAACTTTATAAACTCTAGAGTGCACTGTGGAGGGCCCCGTCAAGTAATAATTTCATAAATAGTATCTTTCATCAAAGTACTGGCAAGAAATATAGAACTCCTTCAAAGTAAATGTAGACAATAAATCAGAGGCAGCAAGTGGATATAATTTGCGAAAAAGCAGATGTAATTAGGGAATGACCAATATGTCTTGCTTGAAGAGAAATGTACTCTCTCTTCAGTAAATGAGGGAGGGAATCTCAGCCGTAATTACGCTATAATACCATCGACATTACTCTAAATATTATACTCGGCAAAAATTACGCTGGTCATGAGTTAAATGAGTAAAAGGAGAATGAGTGACAGGAGTAGAACTCTAACTACGAATTATAGAAAACGCCTGGAAAATATTAGGAGCAACAAACTAAAAGTTTAGAGCAACGGGGAGTTTGCCTTGCTACAATCCTATGAGACCAATGAGTTTCTTTAAATTCAACTTAGTAGGTTTCTACAACGTACGAAGTTGCTCTCGCGTATTTTAAGTTACCTTTCCCGGTTTGAGCTTTATTTATTATTGTATTTTTTGTATAAAATCTTTGCATTTTTCTAATAATAAATGAATTGCGATTGTGTTTAGTGTTATATAATTAAGTATAGAGATTAAGGATCAATCTGAATTTATGTACATTAAAGGCTATCTTGAAATTCTATTTGGTATAAATATTGTAGGTACTACAATTTACTTTTACAGATATCTTGATTACTTTTTCTGAGTATAGACTCAAACGAATGGCAAGAACTAAATCAGGCATAAATATAAATTATCCACACACCTAAATTAACAGACTTGTTTAATGTTTCTGCACAAATATGTCAAAGTACCTACCTAAATTTGTAATATAAACTACGTTTCGGGAACAAACAAACGTCCGTGCTTAATAAAATAATCTTTCGACGGGGCTCTTAGTACTGTCCAGAGTCTGGATTCTGCACCAATCGTCTGCCACGCATTATCGAGTTGCAGGAAGCGATCCTTTTAAAATGTCAATGCCTTCTAGACACCCAGTCTGACATGGGTGAAAGTTAAGGGGAATAGTTTTTGTTAAGTTTATCCGAAGGAAAAACAATGGGATCCGACAGTGACTACATGAAATATATAGACAAAAAAGTTGATTTCAAAGTTGACACAAGGTTTGTGTGTTTTCCATGAAGATCAGTAAGTCTGAGTAATTTGCTAAAACTAGTAGACGAAAGGCCAAACACTCAAGCGTCCATTAATCTGCTGTTTTTGTGTACATATTTTATACAATTTAATATTTCTTTTAAGTTAAGTGTCAAATTCGGCAAGTTTCACTACGTACAACAAAGAGTAAGTACCTACGACTACATGGATATTATAACTCAATTTATATCTTGAATCGGAATTTTTCTACTTTAGATCAATCTAGCGGAAATAATTGATTCTAAATAATGGTAACTTTTAAATCATATGCTAAATTGACAAATACTATGTGGTTATTGTTAGACGGCTTCCGCTAAATCGTTTCTCCGTGCATTAACTTTCAGCATTCGCGTTTTTCCGCGATCTCTTTGTTTCAACTAGTAAAAATTCTTGGTCGGACTTTTATATAATAGCGAAAATGCTTAATCGGTTTTGTCATCGGTAGTATTTTTACACGATCTCTTTGTTTTGACTAGTAAAATTTGCTAAACTTATGTGGAAATCAAGCTCAGAGAGCAGTGTGGTAGAACATAAACTTTTACGCCTATTTAAAATTTGTTATCTTAGTTATCTTGTTGTTAGGAGTTATTGTACTAAAAATTACTATTTAGGAATTATGCTACTAAAAATAAATACGTCAGAAAAAATATGCGAATCAAAATACGACCGACTATAAAAACAAGATATCGAGAAAATTTGCTATTAAAAAAGTTGCTATTGA
Organism: Ethmia dodecea; assembly: GCA_963855545.1. Classification (NCBI taxonomy): domain Eukaryota; kingdom Metazoa; phylum Arthropoda; class Insecta; order Lepidoptera; family Depressariidae; genus Ethmia; species Ethmia dodecea. Next base: position 6,106,026 of record OY979448.1, read on the forward strand.
TGACAAAACCGATTAAACATTTTCGCTATTAAATAAAAGTCCGACCAATAATTTTTACTAGTTGAAACAAAGAGATAGCGGAAAAACGCGAATGCTGAAAGTTAATGCACGGAGAAACGATTTAGCGGAAGCCGTCTAACAAATCAAACACAGTAAAAATATAAAAGTATGGTTAAATTTTTGTTAACATGTCCTATTGTGCAATTTCTTGTTTAACCCCTTTCAAAGCGACTTTAAAGTAAATAGTGTACGAGTATATATTAGGACCAAAGCAAACAAAACTTGAATATTGTTTATTTACCTGCAAAAAAGAGTAAGGAAATGTTAATTTTCCCCACACTATGTCCTTGATAAGACCTAGAATTGAGGAGAAAAGTTTATATGTTTGAGATCATAGCAGCAACATTTTAAGTAGGTAAGTATTCCTACTTATTACATGGATATGAGTTTGATACTTTACAATTAATTTTGTAATACTTACCCACTGGAAACTCAAACGGATATATCAAAGAAAAAAACTCGGACATAAAACCGAACGGATGAAACCCCTCCTCTAACTTAAGTGTCGGTATCAAATAGGTTTCTGTCTGTGGCAGCCCACTAAATCTTATTTTAGTTCTGTCCTTTGCATCAAACCAATCTTCGGTATAACCCGCCCTTATATTAAACTCAGTTCCCACGTCTAGTGATATGTTAAAAAATTCCGTCGGTTCTTTGAATATTTCCCTTGTTATAGGAACTATTTGCACTGTAGTCGTTGGATTTGATGTCGTCGGGGATTGAGTTATTTTCTTTATGAGCACAGATTCCGGTTTCTCTAGAAGTCTGTCTTCAGTTTTGCCGTTCTTTAAATTATTATACTTTTCCAGCCAAGCTTTCAATGCTTCGGAATTGTTAGAGTTGAGAACATGCCTTTTTATATTTACACTCTGCTTGTCAAAACTAACACGAATGTCGTGATTGGTATCTTCCATATCATTTTGCACTTTAACTACATTCTTTGTGGTATCTTTATAATTAGTTTCCATACAGCTATCCCAAACTAAGGAAAGCGGTTTTACGTTTCTATCATCAAAATTTTGCAATAGATTTTCTTTGTTTTCTGTCGTTTTCCCTAAAGAAGATAAGAGTGATTTGACGTTTCCTTCGTCATATTTTCCATCTGGGGCATTTTTATTTTCCAACGAGTAAATTGTTGAGATTGCCTGGAAATTCCCGACGTCTAGTGAGTCGGTGGCGCCAACGACATTTAGATTGTTTCCGCCGGAGGCCGCAGGCGTCGCTTCCGATGTTGCGATTTGTCGGATTTGCAAGGCAAAAACGTTCTCTGTTGAACCTCTGGGTAATGTCTTTACGTCCACTGGGTTCAATGCGGTTATGCCTATTTGCGCCGGCTTAACTCGATTCGCGAGCAATATTGCGAAGATTAGAGCAATCATTGCTGTTTTTGAATCTTCAATTTCCTATTTAGAGACTCCTTGGCTACTTAGCTACTAGGAAACGTTTTGTTTCAAAGACTAAATTAATTTTCATTGAATCACTGAATTTACAACCCTTTCCCCTCACTTAAAGTTTGTCTTTAAAAGGATTTACTTTTCAGATTTAGAGCACGGTTGTCACAAAATTTTCATTATAGATTTTTTTGTCCACGCGAGCTGTACGTTGGTATCGGAGGTGGACTGACCGCGACCGGGCGAGTCGGCGAGACATTGTACAAGGGATTTGTAGCACTTAGCGGTCTGCCCGACTACGTTGCACAATCGTATCACGCCGGCCCCGATATGCCTTTACTGGATTACAAGAAAGAGGAACTTATAGTTGACGGAGTTCTTTTACGTAAACGATATTGGTTTACTATTGAATGTAAGTACGATACTTTTATTATATTCAAATGAGATTTAGTTGTGTTTGAAATGTTGTAAAATAAAATCGTTGTAAATAACTTTTTATGAATTAAAAGAAGTGTTAGGAGCATAAACGTAAGTACCAGGGAGACCGAACTTTGCTCGTTCTAACACCACGCCATTTGCCGGTGAGTGGACATATTCTGTCGCTAACGCTATCTGCCGTTGAGTGGCCGTATTTTTTTTTTGTATAATATCGCGTTTTTACAGGAAATACAACTATGTAATTGCACTTAAAATGCAAAACTGTATCTGTATACAAAATTTCCAAAAAATCTTTTGAGCCGTTTCCAAGATACCCGAAATATACATAAATATAAGAATTGCTCGTTTAAAGTAATAGGATTAGGAGTCAGTAAGGTTAGCTTTGTGAGCTATACGGCTGCAAATAATAATAAAAAAATAGCAATAATATGTTAGTATACATTTATAATCATACTTAATGTCTTTAATTAGATCAAGGGTTTCAGACATAAGTTATATAGCGGTATACATATATGTATGATGTATTACTAAAAATAGTCATTGATTTAAAAGGACTATTTTCCAATGAATGTCATTTTTATCATGTGCCTAATAACAATGATTAACTCTTGAATTTATATTTTAAATGGTTCCAAAGATTTGATGGGATGGGATACAGAATCAGGATATCTGTAAAGCAGGTACTTTAGTACAAATTCCCGGACGCTCCGTTACCTAGTTTTAGATAAGGGAACGACCAATTCAGTGGGAGATATTCTAAAAAACCTTTCGATAGGTTTCGTGCCCATTGTGGGGGCCCCCTATAATGGCCAAGGCCTCATTGCAATGGGTAAAGATATAGGCCGATCCCCCTTGTTTCGGTTTATGGTGTATTGGGTTGCATCGTAAGCATATTTACTTGAAGACAATTAGGATTACAGTAAAACCGACCAAGTCGGGGATTATCCCAAAAGTGCGGTGTCTGCTTATGTCAGTGTAACGTCTTTAGCCTATTATTATCTGTATTAGACGAATCACACACTAAGTCCTCCTTACTTTTGGCTTCTCTTGCAAGAATGCAAAAGTTTTTCATGTCCTAGCCATAATTTGTCAATGACAACTGAAAGTCTGAATTTTGTGTAACTCGTTTAAATTACTCTAGCAAGATGTAATACAAATTTAAATATAAACTACTAACCTACTGATTTATATCTAGCAACTTAACAAAACGCATCAGCTTTCAACAACACATCTAAATCACCCTTAAATTATGGAGTTGTTCGTCGTATACGACTAAAAAGTTGTTTTGATTGCTTTTGTGACTGTGATAGAGAGTTCTACCACCGGTTAAACCAATCGGCTTAAACACCCGAGGGCTGGAGATAAAAAAAAAATCGCTGCGGTGATTGACGCGTCGCGCCTGTAGCTCTACAATGTACAGCAATGACATTTTATAGGTAGACATAATCTTTGCACACAAGGCTTCAGTCAAATATAATGACAAATGTATTGGATTGAGTTCAGCATTCGACATCAATACTCTAAAGTATTCACTTGACATATTTCTTAATAGTGAAGCGAACTCTATATAGCTTAGCGAATAAAACTTTCGTTTGCCACTTGGCTTAACGCAGGCCTTTTGAGTTTTCGGGCTTTGAACGATCGGAATTTGGATATCCTGGATGCTTCGAAAATAAAGCTAACGCACTATTTTGTTACTCATCGTTCGGGAGAAGCTACGAAACTTGCCAGAGAGAATAATTACACGATCGTTAATTCTAACTGGAATTTGAATAAGTAGGTATAAATAAATAGGGAAGACCAGGGGGTCTAAAAAGGCAGTTTCGGGTGAATCATAATAGGATCCTATTTCGATTCATATTCGAAATTTTCATCAAATACGAATCTGCTAATGAATTGAATTGTCAGTGAATCACTAAAATGAGGGACCATTTTACGAAATTTAGAGGAATTGCTTAGGATTTGCTGGGACTTCGTAAAAGGAGGAATTGCTCAAAGTGGCCATTTTAGACCCACAGTCCACATGATGTTGGGCAGTTGTATTTATACAATATCTTCTGAAAACTTCGGCTTAGAACTTATAACGTCATGTCCTTGCCATTTTTGTGCGCTTATTTGTTCTATATAGGACCGGTAGATGTCGCTACATTAGGTTATTCGTACACCAAACCATATATTTCTCAATGACATGTTTGTGCGCGGCTAACAGTTTATATATAACGTCATTGATGTATTTTTGTTAGCATCTAAAAACTCCTTGAAAACTAATACTTAAATACTTATATAATAAACAGAATAGAAATAACAAAATTATTTAAAAATATTTAAACGCCAATCTCTTATGAGGAAGTGGAAAAAACGAAACGAATACTAGTTAAGGATGAGAAGCCCACCGATCGTTTGTTTGACGCTTGTATGGCTGCTTGTTATAAAGAAACAAAGTTTATTTATTGTAATGTTTTTATTTACTGTTAAAATTGTTATTGTTGAATACCATGCAATCCCCTTATAACTACTAGGTACCGTAAAAAGTATCACGTTTTAAATTAATGGTGCCTACTCATTACGTTTTGAAATAACATATTTCTTTATTTGTGAGGCATGCGCTTTGCGACACAATAATATAGTCCGTCTGGTAACCATTATGCGAGGTTAAAGCTTATGTAGGTATGTATTGATATCGTGCAATACAATTATCTTGGTACCTAACATCAGTGAAATAGATAAAACACGATGAAGACGACTTGAAAGATACCTAGCACCAAAGACGTTCAAAGAAAAAGTTTCTCTCTCCTAGGAAAGAGAATGATTTTCTTCCAACCTCTTTGCCTAGCACATTAAAATAGTTCAATATCGTTGCTACAAGCGTTGCTAACGAAGTCACTTCCATACACATTACCCTGATGCAGCCGGAAAAAAGCAAATTCATTTCAGTGGGTAACCTTACATAACACGGCAGTAATTATTCATGTGTTTTTGTAGTAGTAGTACCGATCGGATTTCCCTTGCATCCGTTTGAGCACTTCGGGCCGGTTTGCGTGAATAATTCATTTCACTTGCATACACAGATCCAGACACACGTATTTCAAATGCACTCTTCCGTTGGAATCTGCTCTTTAGAAACTCACAGGCGTTTTTGCTGCTCCATGTTTTGATTCCGGATATCATTGACGATGTTTTGTAGATAGAAAAATGTTTTTGAGCTCGTTTATAAAGTTAAGACTGGTTTTTTACCATTAGCAGTTAAACTGTATAAAAAAGCCTGTTTTTATTAAGTTTTGCGAATTTGAATTGCTAATCACAATAATTATATAGTTGCTGAGTAGTTGCCCACACAAAATATTATTATATAATTAGTTAGTATACCTTCCCAGTGTATACTAATTTAGTTCCGAGATAAGTATAAGAGCACCTCACGTTTTGGGGTCCGTAAAAATACAGTTGTGAAATGTATCTGGAACACATCAGCCAACCCCCTCATGATCGTATTTAATTAAATTAATTAATTTTGTACCAAAATACCGTACCTACTAGTTTGTAGTTAGTTCTTTACATAAAGTTGATAGGTTGCCATTCAATTTAGAAATGGCACACAATCATTGCTACAGTTTAATAATAAGTATCAAACTCCAATTGGACCGACGACACAAGTCGTGTGTCGGACATATGACAGCAATTTGAATACCGTAAACATCGCTCTTCTGGTCTCCACTGCTAAGCATTCCACTGGAATCACATTCCAAAAAATCATATCACTCCACTACACCTCCACAGAAATATAGACTGTATGGATAAAGGTCGGAGAGGGATGAAGACAGTTTTTCCCGTGGCGACGAAATTCAGGGCGCGCACCCGTTAGTGCTCGTATGTGTGTTAAGTCAACATACTGCTTTTCTTTCGGGAGGTTTTCCGAGATTTTTAAAAGGTAAATTGACTAGTCACAGGTGGCTGAAGGGAAACGGGTCAGCGGGTCTCCGCGTGTCATGTTCATGTGTCACCAGGGTCGAATTTAATATTCGGTAACCACAATAATAATTTTTTTTGAATTATTTTTTAAGATTCTACGTTATAAGAGTAAAGGCATGAATAGGTTTTTCACGTTGACATAATAAAAAGAGATTCTAACAATGATGAGGTATATATGCTAAAAAATGACCTATATAATAATAGGTAGAAGGAAACCTGTTAGGAGACCTTGTATTTTTAGGTCATTATTGGCTTACAGTGCAATAAAAGAGCATCCTAAACATATGCTCATATATGTTCATATACAAATGTCAAACAGGTTGATATATAGGAACTAATAACTATAAAAACTAATAACAATAATACAAACAGACTCCAAAAAATAACTCTAAACGACTTCAGCAATTTAAATTGTCTTGAATATAGTAATTCGATTCAGTATTTCTTAGATTTGGTACTACTAAATGTTTTGTAAACTTGTAAAAGTAATTACTTATTCTGTGGTATGATCGAGTCAACTATTATTTGTAAACTCAGTAATAATTAATTTAATTAATTTACCTACTGTTACCGTATTGGGAGTTATTTGCTGTTGTCTGATAAGGAGTTCCGTTCTATATCTTTAAAAATCTTCATCAGACCTTCACAAAATAAACTTTTAAATAAAAAATAAATCATCAAAATTTATAGAAACATGAATTTAAATATAGTAGACCTCCTCTTTTTATGAATTTGGTTTAATATAAATAAGACCTTTCCCTTAGTATATTTACAGTATATTTCTATATCCTGAATTTATATTAATTCATTTTAGACACTGACGAACCTTTTGGCTTAGTTGCAATACCATCTCTTCTGAGTTAATAGTTGATGTATTTGTGTCGTTGTTACAGTACAGATATCTGTATATGTGTGTTTATCTGTTTCTTAGTACCCATAGTACACATTCTACATAGTTATACGTCAGAATATTAAGGCATGGAATTATAATAGGCCAATAATAAAGTTTTGCTCTGCATGCGGCTCTGGGCATATTTGTATTAATTACAGCGTCAACTGGGGCGCGGCCTATCTTCCGAAGTGGCTAAAGTCTTGAAACCTACTTTATGCTTCCACAAAAATTATGTTAGTCTTGGCTTCAGTAAAATATAAATAGTGTTTTTTTTATCAATAAAATATATCCTTTTAGTCAGTCTTAAAAATTTAATCAGTCGTAATAATGCTTGTGGCTTTTACCCCCTGAGAGGGGATTTTTTAATAGTTTAACATCTCTAGATTATATTCGTATATACATAATTATATTTTAGTTGGATTATTTGCAAGTGTATTTTCAATGTATTTATTTATTAATTCTTAGCAACTAGGTACTATAATAAATATACAATTCATATTTATAGTAGATATTTCATAATACCAGACAGTGTATGTTAAATGTTTCATAATTGTTACAATTAAGTAAAGAGGTGCAAAAACAGCTTAACAATTCCCTCTCAGATTATTATTGCAGCAAGTATTATGGTTTGGTATCTAGGGAGCTTCAGTTGGTGTTGGAGAGGTAGTTAAGAGCTATGCACTTTAGAGAATGACCAAAGATTTATAGCCAATTTCCTCTAATATTCCACAGCTGGGAGCTATCTTCCACTTTGAATATTAGATTTCAAGGAATCCTATACTAAATGCCTTTCAAAAGTATAAATGATTTCATGATTCCAGTGAATTCTTTATTCACTAGAATAAAAACTGTATTTTGGTTCTAGAATAATTATCGGAACTTTGTGTAAGCGTAGAAGATTACATAAAATACTATTATTAATAAGTTTTATTTTACGTCCGAAAAGGATTTGGAAAAATTACGAACATCCATACAAAAGTCAACTCATATTTTACTCCTTTGAGATTGAATTCTAAAAAATACTTTCTTAGTGTTCACCTAATTGCATTACGGAACAGATACCTTTTAGACCCATCGGTTTAGCTGAGTGTATATCAGTCTGTCAGTTTAGAGTATTAATAAGGAATTTATGACATACTAGCAGCGCCCCTCGGTTTTACCCGCGTAGTTCCCGTTCCCGTGGGAATGCGGGGAAAAAATATAACCCATATGTGTTATTCTGATGTATAAGCTATATAACTGTAAAGCTTCATCAAAATGCGTTTAGTAGTTTTTGAGTGAAAGAGGAACAAAAATCCATCCATACATCCATCTAAATAAACTTTCGCGTTTATAATATTAGTAGGACTGTAACTACGTACCTTAAGAATTTCATTCGTAGAAAAAACATTTTGTGAAACTTACACCTCGTAGGATTTGCATTCACCTACAGCATGTTTTCATCTCAAGGTAAAGTAATTCGTATGAAACACCAATTTCATTACAGGATTTTCAGGCCAATTGAGTTACCTCGCAGTTAGGGCCCAAACCGGCGTCTTTTCAAAATAATTCTAAACTTTCTTCAAATAAATTTGAATATTTAAATTCAAAATTTTGTAATAAGAAATATTCTTTGACTATTCCCCTTTCCAAAGAGATTTAAATATAATAGGGCATAGAGGGGACAATGCGAGAAAAATTTGAAGTCAAAAGTTATTCCAAGTGGAATAAGTCTAGTACAATTTCGACCGAATGACAGCTCGCGTTCATACTAACTTACATGACAAGGACATGACGCTTGAGCTTCAAAGTTTTGTATGAAAATATTCCCAATGCCCTATTATATTTAAATCTCTTTGCCCCTTTCTTTGTTTGACGTGCTTAGTTAGAAGTGCTATTCATTTGAATTGAAGTCACGTAACAGTCTCGAAGAAAATTAAGATTATAATTTTCTCTAGAATTGTGACTTCTGTCCATCCAATCTTTTAATTTTGAAAATAATTTAGTTAACTAAACTAAACCTAAAAGTACATCTCCTATTTAAGCCTTATTCGCGAGGGGGTTGGCAGACTTATTTTATTTCTAGAAGTAATCTCCATAAGTAAGTAAGAAGTAATAGTAAGTAGTAAGAGCAGTGATAGCCCGGACCGTTAAAGAGCCGGCCGAAAATCAGTGAGGCTCGGGTTCGAATCCTGGCATGTACCAATGAGTTTTTCAAAAACTTACGTACATATTTATCACTAGCTCGACGGTGAAGGAAAACATCGTGAGGAAACCCGCAGGTCTCAGAATTAATTCTGAGACATGTGTAAACAGACCCGGTCCGGCGATGGGCTCACCACCTATCACGTTTAGGGGTCCAATATATCTCGTGAAATGTGGGTATATCCAGTAATGGAATACCTCTGCCTACCCCCTCGGGGATAAAAAAGGCGTGAGATTATATTTATATTATATAATCTCCCTACTTCTAAGGTATTGCCTTTTTGCCGTATTGGGGTACTGTAACACATGTTTTAGAATCAATTCTGGAGGCTGCGAGCTTCCTCTAAACTCTTTTACACCAAAAGTGCTCCTAAAATGCATCATTCTGATTGTCCTTTTATATATAGAAACTGAAAATAAAAAAATCGTTTCGGTAAATAGAGTCAGACCATTCCCCGAAAGAGGGGTACATATGACCTTAATTAGGAAGTCAAACAGAGAGAGCGCGCCGCAAGTAGGTACCAGATTTAATTAGAGTTCGCCAAGACTTCGGAGACACGGAAAACCTTATTGACTTAAGGTCTCTTCACACGCGTACACGTCTAGGGCACTTGCTCTGGACCGCTGAGGCTTCACCTTTATTTACAAACTTAAGTGCCAATAGATTTGTTTCTCACTCCAATGTTTTTTCTTTTGAGATTGTATTGAAAAGAGTTTTGTTATGGCTGACCGCTTGCCTTTCCTCCCTCTTTGTGATATATTATGCTATAGTAAGCCAACCACCATTCCGGCTCAAGGTGGTAAGCGGGTCAAATGTGACTCTAACAACCATATAACAGAGGTGATTTTTGAGCGTAAGCGATACGATATAACAAGTCGTTTGTACTAACGAATCGAATGATCTCTCAGAATGACATTGTATGGGATTGACATAAGCATTCGCCAAAGAGTGCTAACGTTAACGAGTGCTTATGTCAATTCCATGCATTGTCAATCTATAGGATAATTCTATTCTTTTTTAAGCAAGGAAAAAAAAACTGAGGAGAATCTCAATTCGACGCGTAACTTGTTTTTTATATTACAACACGCATAATTTTTTACAGAGTAGTCCGATTTTGATAATTATTTTTTTTAAACCCCGAAGTTAGTTCCATGTAAATTTAGAAAAGCAATTCTTACCGTAAGGGTAGGAAAATAGGGGCCATGAGTGATTGTTCACTAACTTATTGTAATGTAGCCTCGGAAACAATTCTGGGGTTACGGGAAAATAGATATCTTTTGGCAAGTAAGAAAATGAAATCTATACAATACAATTTATGAATGAATGAATTGAATTTTCGTTCATATAAGTAGTATTAAAAATCACGGTGATACGTGACTAATGTAATCTCTAAATAGTATAAAACAAAGTCGATATCTGCCTGTAGCAGACACCTGCTTCTCCTCTTATTTCTTCTAAACCACTCAACGGAATTGATACAGTTTTCAATAAGAGCGATGCACAATCAAGGTAACAAATTGCACCCATGCGAAGCTAGGGCGGGTCGCCTGATGATATAAATTATTCTAAGGTTGAAACTCCATCCGGCTATATCCACTATGTTATAGGTATGTTAGTGTATATCGAAACTCGTTACATTAACACGTCCTGGCACAGTAACTTTGTTCAGAAGTTTGCGCTGCAGCACTTAAAAATTTTGTACAAACTCAGACCGTGCCTTAGTTGGATTACAGAAAAAAAATAAGATTACCTATAGCATAAGTTGCGTAAATTTCTACTCCCTACTGTGCCTTTATTGACACGTACTATGATGAATGAAAATACTTGAGATTCCCCCATTAGCTTATATAGGTATTATCCTATGAATAGGAATATATATATATATATATAATCTCACGCCCTTTTTATCCCCGAGGGGGTAGGCAGAGGTATTCCATTACTGGATATACCCACATTTCACGAGATATATTGGACCCCTAAACGTGATAGGTGGTGAGCCCATCGCCGGACCGGGTCTGTTTACACATGTCTCAGAATTAATTCTGAGACCTGCGGGTTTCCTCACGATGTTTTCCTTCACCGTCGAGCTAGTGATAAATATGTACGTAAGTTTTTGAAAAACTCATTGGTACATGCCAGGATTCGAACCCGAGCCTCGCTGATTTTCGGCCGGCTCTTTAACCGTCCGGGCTATCACTGCTCTCTAATAATAATAATGAATAGGAATGTTATAAGGAATCTTATTTCTTTTGTTTTTATGGGCTCTGTTGTGTGAAAGTACAATAGGAACTACGACAAATCGAATAATTTGCCAATATAGGACACGGAATGCTCAATGATCATTGTTTGCATGTGCTATATTATATGCTAGTATATATAGATAACTAGTCTTTAAGGCGTCGTATTAATAGGATATGTACCAGATTTTAAGTTTGATTTGCAACTATTCTGTGGAAGTGGTATTTTATGCAGAAGCCGCCACGGATTTTTTAAAGGTGGATACTGGAGATAGTCTATCTTCATATTAATATTCCTTCATCTTCGTTATATTAATAAATTAATGTTTATTTTTTCATATTTTATGCGTATATCGTTAGCATTTCCGGCAAAGTTACAAGAAAGAAAGGAAATGTAACCTACATTTCATATACGCATAAAATAATCATTTTTGTTCGTTTCTATGTTCGCATCTAAGTATGCAATTCTGTATTATTAATTCACTTGTTGACTTAAGAGCACGACTAGGAAGTTTCAAAAAAGGGGATTCCCATTAAAATCAGACTAATAATGAAATTTCCATTGGAACACGGGCAAACCGACTTTTGGGATGGGACAATTCCCAAGACACTGGAAAGGAAATTCCATGGGACAGGAAAGAAGCCCACAGAAATGAAAATAAACAGGATTTGCGTGGGCAATGCTGCTGACGAGTCACCTAGTTAAATTTTCAAAGTTTTTAAAAAAACCTGTCCAAAGCAAACATAATATTCAAACACTATCTAGTGATATATATATATATATATATATATATATATATCACTAGATAGTGTTATATATATATATATATCACTAGATAGTGATTCCCAAGATTGACGGTAAGGGAAAACGTCGTGAGGAAACCCGCTAAATACACTAAAACATACAAATTTATACACTTACACAGCTACCCTCACCCACACCCCGACACCCGCACATCTCACCCTACACTCACCCCCACCCCAATACACATACACATTCCTGGTAACCTACATTTCATATACGCATAAAATAATCATTTTTGTTCGTTTCTATGTTCGTCATCTAAGTATGCAATTCTGTATTATTAATTCACTTGTTGACTTAAGAGCACGACTAGGAAGTTTCAAAAAAGGGGATTCCCATTAAAATCAGACTAATAATGAAATTTCCATTGGAACACGGGCAAACCGACTTTTGGGATGGGACAATTCCCAAGACACTGGAAAGGAAATTCCATGGGACAGGAAAGAAGCCCACAGAAATGAAAATAAACAGGATTTGCGTGGGCAATGCTGCTGACGAGTCACCTAGTTAAATTTTCAAAGTTTTTAAAAAAACCTGTCCAAAGCAAACATAATATTCAAACATCTAAGTAAGTATATACCAAACCAGTTTACTAATTCGGTAACCCTTTTGGCGATAGCTTTAAAATCAAGAGATATTTATGTGACTTTACAATACAATTCAATTAATCAATCAATCATACGCAAACGGAATGCCGCTTATAAAGCAGTACTTATAGTTAGGTATTTATTGCGTTTTTAAAGGTACTAAATAATGTGAGTTTCTCTGATTCTAGTTAGGTGTACTACGCTTACCAATAATAGAATTAGTGGAACAAACATTGGCTGAAGTAGATCCACGGACTTAGTTTGCCTTAAGGCAGCAGCAAACATTGGTAAGGAGTTTCACAAATATATCTGCTATTTGCATTCATCAGTTAAGAACTACCGGTTCCAATTGGAACCGAGACACAATTAAAAATCTATTGTGTCTGTGATTCATAGCCTGAGAGGTTAAATAAAATAACAAAAAAACAAAAATAATTTATTTCAGTAAATTACAGGTTATACATCTAGTTGTAGAGGCCTTCTTTTAAGTATACCTGTGTCAGAAGACCTCACTCTTCCATAGTCATCTTTATTTAATTACCAAAATATAAAAGGACCAGGTTAAAATGATCAAAAACTAAGCAGAAAGCTGAAACTAGTACATAATAATGTGCATGAATGTGTATGTGTATTGGGGTGGGGGTGAGTGTAGGGTGAGATGTGCGGGTGTCGGGGTGTGGGTGAGGGTAGCTGTGTAAGTGTATAAATTTGTATGTTTTAGTGTATTTAGCGGGTTTCCTCACGACGTTTTCCCTTACCGTCAATCTTGGGAATCACTATCTAGTGATATATATATATATATAACACTATCTAGTGATATATATATATATATATATATATATATATATCACTAGATAGTGTTTGAATATTATGTTTGCTTTGGGCAGGTTTTTTTAAAAACTTTGAAAATTTAACTAGGTGACTCGTCAGCAGCATTGCCCACGCAAATCCTGTTTATTTTCATTTCTGTGGGCTTCTTTCCTGTCCCATGGAATTTCCTTTCCAGTGTCTTGGGAATTGTCCCATCCCAAAAGTCGGTTTGCCCGTGTTCCAATGGAAATTTCATTATTAGTCTGATTTTAATGGGAATCCCCTTTTTTGAAACTTCCTAGTCGTGCTCTTAAGTCAACAAGTGAATTAATAATACAGAATTGCATACTTAGATGACGAACATAGAAACGAACAAAAATGATTATTTTATGCGTATATGAAATGTAGGTTACATTTCCTTTCTTTCTTGTAACTTTGCCGGAAATGCTAACGATATACGCATAAAATATGAAAAAATAAACATTAATTTATTAATATAACGAAGATGAAGGAATATTAATATGAAGATAGACTATCTCCAGTATCCACCTTTAAAAAATCCGTGGCGGCTTCTGCATAAAATACCACTTCCACAGAATAGTTGCAAATCAAACTTAAAATCTGGTACATATCCTATTAATACGACGCCTTAAAGACTAGTTATCTATATATACTAGTATATAATATAGCACATGCAAACAATGATCATTGAGCATTCCGTGTCCTATATTGGCAAATTATTCGATTTGTCGTAGTTCCTTATTGTGTCTGTGATTCATAGCCTGAGAGGTTAAATAAAATAACAAAAAAACAAAAATAATTTATTTCAGTAAATTACAGGTTATACATCTAGTTGTAGAGGCCTTCTTTTAAGTATACCTGTGTCAGAAGACCTCACTCTTCCATAGTCATCTTTATTTAATTACCAAAATATAAAAGGACCAGGTTAAAATGATCAAAAACTAAGCAGAAAGCTGAAACTAGTACATAATAATGTGCATGAATGTGTATGTGTATTGGGGTGGGGGTGAGTGTAGGGTGAGATGTGCGGGTGTCGGGGTGTGGGTGAGGGTAGCTGTGTAAGTGTATAAATTTGTATGTTTTAGTGTATTTAGCGGGTTTCCTCACGACGTTTTCCCTTACCGTCAATCTTGGGAATCACTATCTAGTGATATATATACACACACCGGCACAATTAGCGGAACAGAAAAAAAAGGGAGTATTTACGCATTTTTGCGTGTTACTGGCCGGCTAAACAAGCTTTTTTTAAATTTGGGTTATAATTTAAAAATGGAATACTAAGCGACTGCCCTTTTTTTCATTCTTTTGTTTTAATTTTCATTGATTCATTTTTTCCACCGCTTGTCCGTTTTTAGAAGGTTCGTGAATTCCATTTGAAAAGCTTTGAATTGCAGTTTTTGAGGCTTTTGAGTTTTTTCGCATATTGATAATTTACGAGCATCTAATTATGCCTGATTTAACGCCATCAGAAATCATTAGGGCAGATCAAATGAGGAGAAATGGTCAAACCTACAGATCGATTGCCAGAAGCCTTCGTCGATCGTTATCAACGATTTATCGTAGCATCCAACGATACAGATTGACGAATGCTCTAGTGAGAAGGAGAGGACAAGGCCGGAAAAGGTGTACTTCAAGGAGGGATGACCGTTTTCTCCAACTTCAAGTCCGACGGAACACGAGACTAACGGCGGTGCAGGCTCGAAATTTACTGGAAGAGGTACGAGCAGTAAGTATGAGTGAGCGGACAGTTCGTAGAAGATTCGAAGAAGTGGGTATAGGCTCGTATGTGCCCGCCAAAGCCCCAAAACTTGAGAGACATCATCGCACAAACCGTCTACACTTTGGTCGTGAACATCGTGATTGGGACTTCGACGACTGGGGACAGGTTCTTTTTACTGATGAATGCAGAGTTATGTTAAATCAAATTGATGGAAGGCAGCGAGTATGGAGACGCAAAGGAGAACGGTATATCCAGTCTAATTTTGAAAATACAGTTGCATATGGCGGCGGTTCAATTATGGTCTGGGGAGGAATATGTTTAGGAGCTCGTACGGAGTTAGTAGTGGTCGATGGCGGGAATCTGAATGCTGATCGGTATATCAGGGAGATTTTAGAAGAACATGTTGTGCCATTTGCCCCCTTTATTGGTAACAACTTCATTCTAATGCAGGATAATGCTCGGGCTCACAGTGCTCGCACAGTACAGACATACCTAAACCATGTTGGTATAACGGTGATGGAGTGGCCAGCACGGTCCCCCGATATGAACCCTATAGAACACGTCTGGGACTTGCTAAAGAGGAGTGTAAAGTCAAGAATGCCCCCTCCCAATAATCTCAACGAGTTGCGAAACGCATTACTTGAAGAATGGCAGAGGTTGCCCCAAGAAACCATTGATAACATCATCCGCAGCATGCCCAGACGGATAGAAACCCTCATCAGAGCACGAGGAGGAAACACTCGATATTGAACAGTCATTGAAATTGTTGTTAAACTTTGGAAAATCTTGAATTTTCTGCTGTTTCTCTATAATTAAAAATCGAAGAAAAATGCATTTTGTTTAATTTAATTTTTATTTTTATAAAATTTTAAGTATGGTGTTACAAATGAATGTCAAAACATGTTAATTTAATTGTTGTTTCATTTTAAATAATATATTGTTTAAAAATTACATTCATTGTTCTAAATTCCCTCTTTTTTCTCCTTTTTTTTTCTGTTCCGCTAATTGTGCCGGTGTGTGTATATATATATATATATATATATGAAAGGATTAGAACCAGAGCCCAACGAATGAGAGCCGGGCTCTTTAACCACTAGGCTATCACTGTTCGTTTATTACAATTTTAGTAAGTACAATTTTAGAAACATATATATTTTTTCAAGTTAAATACAATTCCTTTTTTTGTGAACCGAGTCGTAATCCTTATTTATTGACGAAGTAAAAAGTAGTTTCGCCGTCTTCGTCACTATTTTTCTTAGAAACAGGTGTTTTTATAGGTGTTTCTAAAAAATATTTACATTAGGTATAGACTTCTTCGAATATTAAAACGAATATAAGTATAATGAAGGACCATTTAGCAATTTCAAATTTTCAATATTTGTCAGCAAAAACACTTATAAAGATTTTTTTAAATGTAACGATATTTGAATATTTGCAATCTGGGCCGTGTCATGGTACTTATTCAAAATTTTATCTTAATTACAATCACAATAACAGTCGTTTGTGTTAAATGAAATATCAATGAATAGGTCGCTTTTCAATTTGATTATTAAATATAATAATAATGTTTTAAATTTCCATCTTTCAGATTCATAAGAAAAATGCAGTTGTGGCTGTTTTTTACGGCACAGGTTTTTTACTGGAAAAACCCACTTTTCATAAATCCTTGAATGTGTCTATGTATCTGAGATAGATAGATAGACACATTTAAGGATTTATGACAATAACGATGGGCAGGCCACATCGCTCGAAGAAGCGATAACCGATGGGGAAGAAAGGTTCTCGAGTGGCAACCACGAACCGGCGCGGAAGACGCAGCGTTGGTAGGCCTCCCACCAGGTGGACCAACGACATCGTCAAGGTGGCGGGTAACCGGTATATGCAAGCGGCAAGTTGTCGTTCGTTATGGCGTTCTATGGGGGAGGCCTTTGTTCAACAGTGGACGTCTTCCGGCTGATGATGATGATGATGACTATAACTATACTGCGTCACAGAATAAGCGCAATTCCTCATACACCCCAATTAGTACATTGTAATTTAGTTTTGTCTAACCAAATTTCTTTAACAAAGCTCAAATGTTCTGTTCTCATAGTAAGCCCTAAATTCAGGTATGCTAATGAATTTTTCGGAAAAATTTACACATTAAAAATAGCTGAAATCGATGAAGTAGTCGATACTGAACAAACTAATTTCAGGAATCGCGCTTATTCTGTTACATATTGTATTCATAAAAGAAGAAAATATCTGGCTGATTGTCTGAAAGCACAGCCGAAACCATTGGGTCTAGAAGCATGAAGTTTTTCACAAAGGTTCCTTATGTTATGTACGTGAGCTCAAAACACAGATTTTTGGTAATTCCCACGGAAATGATAGCAAACAGCCAACCAGTCAAGGGGACTGGTTGTCAGTAAATAAAACATATTTTTCACTTAAGACTTAAGTTATTTTGAAACTAATACAGATTCAAGAATAAGTACTAAGATAAAAATGTAATTAAAGCTTAAAAATATATTTTCCAGCCAGTTACTGTAAATTCCTGCCTGGAATGGAGTTGTAACTGAATTGTAAAATTGTGCGAGCGCGACCGACCGCTTGCCAATTTCATTATTTCACTCAGCGGCCTCCCCTGCCTTCGAAACATTGCTGAGGATTTATACAGTTTTATTTCGCGTGAAATTTAATTTTAACTGCAACCGAAACTTTTCGATTTACGGTTTTCCTACAAAGTTTAGCTAAACAATTTATGTAATACATGAACACTGTTAAACGAGTTTTTACACTTTTCGGATTTTATACAATAACAAAATTACGATTATCTAATGTTTTTTTGATAAACTAAAAATAAAATAAACATACTCACGTATTTTAGGGGCCAGCAGAGGTATTTAATTCCTGGAAATCCTAGCGTCTTTTCACATGTGTATATTTTGGAATCCTTAACGTGATGGGTGGGGGGGGGGGAGCCAATCGCCGAACCGGGGTGCTGTTGTTCATGCCTCAGAATCAATTCGGGGAATACCCGGGTTTGATCGCAATGTTCTCGCGAAAAAAAAAACTGTCGAGTTAGGGATAAAAATTTACTTATTAGATATGTAGAACTCATATGAAGATCTCATTGGTCAACATTAGTCAACAAACTTGTTAGGGTTACATGGCCAGCAACTAAGAACTCATTTTTCTGTGGTAGTCATAAATCAATCTTATTGATTAATGTTTATTTCAAGAGGTATCTTTAAACCCTGTAATTTACCAAAAAAACTGTAAATACATTTAAGGTTTTAAGAAAAAACTGAATCTTAGTTTCTTGCCATGTAACCCTAAAAACTTTGTTGACTATACATGTCCTCACCAGGATTTAAGTGGAAGCCTTATGAGAGGCGGGTTCGTCATCATCATGTCTAATCTAATGTATGTTATAAAAATATCATACAATATTTAACCAGATGCGCATGAAAACATAACTCTGTCTTTTCTGTCGCGCATTCGGGTAACAATCAAACATAGAGACTTCATCATAAAAAATGTGTAAAGGAGACAGTAGCAGTTTGCAGTAGTAAAGTAAAATATATTTGCAATATCAATAATTATTTTACAGCTACGCAGAAGTAACAAAAAAAGAATATAATTTTTTAAATCTGCACGAATCCGATTCCGTTTCCTCAATGTTTATGCACAATCTTCAAAGCCACCGCGTTGAAAGGCATCCCTTTCAATTTACCGTGAAAAGTAGCGTTTCTTTAGTGGAGAACCCTTCGGATTGGTTCACGTATGGCTCTCATTAAAGTCGACATTGATCGAAGGCGAATATCATTCGTCAAAGAACGATGAGGACGTCCTATTCGTTCTTGTTGTTGTTGTGTTTGCAAAACGTATAGCAATTATTTTTACCCTTGCAATAACGCGCTCAAAATATGACAGCATGAAAATTAGCGGATATATTTTTATATATAATATTAATATATTATGAACGTGTCATTTTGAATTGTATTTTTATAACTGCTTACAGTAAGAATAGCATAATTATCGCAAAGTAAAATTGCACATAGACATTAGATTTTGCGATTCTGATGAAACTGTAAACATTCAATTCCATTTATTAAACTTGTTAACGTTGCCCATGGGTTCTAGAATTAGTTGACATCTGAGGAATGTACTAGACTAGAAACTGCCCTGCACTTTACTCGTATACAAAGACAAAGCGAGAGTCCGAGTTCGAGTAGATTGCAGCAAAAAAGAACGGTGTCTTTTACTTGTATTATAAATAACACAGAAAAATACCTACACGCAAACCAATGCGTTTCATTGTCTGCCACTGTCTGAAAAACATACTTCTTAAAATGCATTATTTCTACTGACTCACCTGCAGATGAAGCTTAATATGACGTCAGTACTTATATTAATTAAATAATAATATTATTATGTACTGTCAAAAATAAAATGGCGTCCGTCGTGTTTTATAAAATTACCGTCGTACATTGTTGACGAGATTAAGGGCCCATTAACATAATTGAACTGGCTAATTATTACCCTGTTTCCGTCGTTTAACACAGTTAGCCGTAAAACTTAGTAAAAAAAACGTCGGACAGCTTTTCATTATATAAATTTTTGCTGCAAAATTAAGTTTGTTTCGGACTGTTATAAATCTGGTAAGACAAAAAAGCAGCGATAGTCTTGTTGGAAGTGAGTCCACTTCTCATGAGGCTAGGGTTCAATTCCTGGTTAGAGCATATATCTTCACTAATATTATAAAGAGGAAAGATTTGTATTTTGGTATGTATGTAAATAATAAATTCAAAAACTGCTTGACCGATTTCAAAAATTCTGTTACCATTATTGCTACAATATTCCTGAGTAACATAGGCTCGTCGGGTTCGTGAGGGGGCTGTGACCCTCGCTTTGAGGCTTACCTGCTGCAAAGGTGGTCCATTGCCATACAACGCGGCAACGCGATGTGTGTCATGGGCTCCTTTGCTGCTGGTACGTCTCGGGGGGCATTTTTGACTAGTGGTATTAGTGTTATCACTTTTGTAACTATTGATATTGACATGTAATTTTTATTATGAATAAATGACATAGGCCCGAAACATAGTTTATCAGTTAAGAACCGCCGGTTCCAATTGGAACCGAGACACAATTAAAAATCAATTGTGTCAGTGATTCAGGGTCTGAGAGGTTAAATAAATACGCTCATGCTTAATTCCGAGGGTGTCGGCAGAGGTATTTTATTTCAGGAAATACTAACATTTTGCCATTGCAATTTTTCGGACCCCTAAACGTGGCATCTTTTGAGCCCATTGGTGGACCGTCCTTAGAGCCAATTCTGGGCTAATACAGTTTTCTTATGATGTTTTTCTTTACTGTCGCGGTAAGTCCTCAAAAAGAAGCTTTGTATAAATATTCATTGCTATCGTTCCCGTGGGAATACGGGAATAAAATATTTATAATATAGAATTTTTAAAATCGGTCTAGTAGTTTTTGAGTTTATTCGTAACAAATATACAAACATAAAAATATACAAATCTTTCCTCTTTATAATATTAGTATAGAAGTAATAATGCAATGATTAAAATGTCTACACGATAAGGAATGCGCCGAGCTAATTCGATTTAGACATTGCGTGGCAGTCTGCGCGCTGGTGTCCGAAACTGTTAACTAGATTAACGTAATATTAGTCAACTTGCCACTATGTAACAGTAATGGCCTTTTCTCCGACTGTACCAAGTTATCCGAAAGACGCAGTATTAATGATGACATTGCACTGATTTAGCGATATTAATTGACGTACAATTAATTTCCGAATGACGGTAATAATATTTTTTAGGTATACTTATTGCATTAGCCGGTCTGGTAACAATTAGTCTACACCATAGGTTATGTCTTATTATTGAACCAAACCGTGAACCAAAACTGTTCTAAATTATATTTCGAATTATTTTGGTCTCTATGGAACAATTTTTCATATGAATTTATTATAACCCGACGCCTAATATTGTAGTGAATCTCAATATAGCCCGCTGGTTAATAATGACTTGCTTTAGGTGAGGTTTGCATGATATTTAATTTTTATTTAATAATAATAATAAAAACGTTTATTTCTTACCACAAACCAAAATATTATGTACAAGAAAATTAAATAAGCTATAGTTTTAATCTATTTGGGTTGTGGATCGCTGGTGCCTGTGGTAGGTAGTAAAACCTGTATTACAGGTCACCAGGTCTCCACCAACTCGGTAAATAAATACAATGCAAAAAAGCTTATAGGTTAACAAAAAAAACTATTTTTTATATAAAACAACAAAAAAACAAAGAGATGGTGCTCGTGGTGGTGCAAGAGCTGTCTACATGTATGAGTGAGTATGTGATACAGAGAGGGTAAGTGAGAGGGTGTGTAAGTGAAAGTGATTGTATGTGAGAGTATGTGTGGGGATGAGGGGGGTGAGTGTGGATGAGTTGATGATGTATGATGATAGCTAGAGATGAGCGTTATTTATGAGTTTGGAGTTAAGGTTTTGTAGATGTCGAAAATATCTTCCGTTTTTGTGTAAGATTGTTTTAAAAGCCAGGTATGAACGACCTTTTTAAAATTATAGTTGTTAAGGCAGTGTAGGAATAGCAATTGATGAAGTTTATTATATAAGAAGGGTCCAAGATAAACGAAAAACCTGTGACTGAAAGATGTTCTCAGAGTAGTAGATTTCGCGACTAGCCTGTTTCGGCGGGCACAATCCTGACCGTAGTGTGTTTGGGTGTGCTGTTTAAGGGTAGAACTTAGAATGAATAGTTGGCGAACGGTTAGGTAGGACTTGGCAAAAGTCATAGAGTTTGTCTGTGGGATATAAACGCGGTTTGAAGCAACAAACCTTAAGAACGGCCCTTTGTGCACGCTCAATAGTTATAAGGTGCGTTTTAGCAGCACCTCCCCAAGCGGATATGCAGTAGTTTAAAATCGATTGGCAGAGTGCTTGGTATGCCATTTTCATAACATCTGCATCCGCCGAGTGACGAAGCTGTTTAAAAATGTAGATAAGCTTACGGACTCTATTGGATAGATGTAGAATGTACTCTGTAAATGTAAGGTTACAATCAATTACTATTCCAAGATACCTCAAAGATGTTACTCTTTCTATAGTATCTAAATTACGATCCAGAGGATTATGGTTGTTCGAGCAAGAGGGATTTGCAACTATTTGGAGTGAATCTGTTAACGGAAGAGAAGAGTTACGAATTGAGAAATTAAGTACTTTTGTTTTAGATATGTTCAAAGTAAATAAATTGCTACTTAGCCATTCACAGACTGTATTAAAACCGACTTGGGCAACGCGATACGTTTCTATCCAGTTACGTGCTGTAAAGACAAGGGCAGTGTCGTCCGCGTAGGATAATATAATACCGTTTTCCAAACTAAGTTTACACAAATCATTTATATACATTAGAAATAAAGTTGGGCCCAGTATGCTCCCCTGCGGCACACCAAAAGAGATCGATTGTTCGGAGCTTAAATGATTTTCAATCTTAACACATTGAGTTCTGTCGGAAAGGTAATTCTGAAGCAGAGACAACTGTGTTCCTCTTATTCCTAAGGAGTACATTTTTGATATTAGGATTGGTATCGAGACAGTGTCGAACGCTTTTGCAAGGTCCAAGAATAGTGCGACACATTTTTCACCCTTATCAAGTTTTGTGACTATATAATTGACTAGTTTATGGACCGCGTTTTCTGTTGACAGATTCCTACGGAAACCGAATTGGTGCTCAGAAAGCACTTTACGTGATTCCAAATAATCGATAAGCCTGGAGTTAAGTATCTTCTCGAGTATCTTAGACATGGAAGGTAGCACTGAAATAGGTCGGTAATTATCGACTTTAGTTCTATCTCCCGATTTGAAAATGGGGTGCAGTATGGCATTTTTAAACATGTTAGGGAAGATACCTGTTCTCAGACAAATGTTACATATATATATGTGAGTGGAGGGACAATAATATTTTTGTATTTTTTTAAGAAAAGAGAAGTGGTACCGTCCCATCCCGCTGCACAGTTGTTTTTTAGAGACATAATCAAACGTTCAACTTCATTTTCATCCGTTTCAATTAAAACAAATGAGTCTGGAAAAGTTGTAGATGAACAGCAGTAGGTCTCTGAATTTGGGGCGCGCTTGATATTTCCGGCTAGTTGTTTTCCAATATTAGCAAAATAATAGTTGACATCATTAATGGAATTTTGAACATCAGTTTTTAGATTTAATAAGTCCTTTGCTGAAGTCTGAGGTTTGGATAAGTTAGTAACCGATTTAATAACATTCCATAACTGCTTAGAGTTCCTTCCAGCTTTTCCAAATTCGGCTCTCTCATAGGCTCTTTTAGCCTTTCGTAAGAGATTACAGCAGAAGTTACGGTATCTTTTATAAGATACTTTAATAATTTCATTGTTGGGGTTTTTCCTTAACTTTTTATACAAGTTATCTCTATGGCGCATACATTTCAATAATCCTAGGGTTATCCAAGGTTTGAGAGGTTTTCGTCTTCTTGACAAGGATATAGTTTTTGTATTAGTGGACAAAGCTAATATTATAGGTTCTATTAGGTATTTAGTTGCTAAATTGGGATCGGTTGTTGTGTAAACCAGATTGAAGTCTATTTTATTTAGGTCAATTAACAGTTTATCTTCATCAATTT
Source organism: Ethmia dodecea (assembly GCA_963855545.1). NCBI lineage: Eukaryota > Metazoa > Arthropoda > Insecta > Lepidoptera > Depressariidae > Ethmia > Ethmia dodecea. The sequence continues at coordinate 6,129,811 of OY979448.1, forward strand.
TAATAAGAGAGGACTTTTTAGTAGATTCGTATCTATTAGTCGAAAGGATTAACATAACCGCAAAGTGATCTGTAACAGTGGATTCTATTATAAGAGATTTTGCAGAAAAACTGGTTTTGAGGATTGCATGGTCAAGACAAGTAGACCCATGGGTTGGTAGAATATGACCCGGGAAAAGTCCATGGTGACTTAGGAGATCTAAATAGTCTAAGGAATTGGTTGTTTTATTACCAGAGGAAATATCAATATTTATGTCGCCTATAAGTACAATGTTTTTAAAAGTTTTAAGTTCAGAAAGGACATTGTCAATGGATAGTATAAAATTACTGGGGTCATTAAACGCGCAGGGTCTATATAAAGCGACAATAGCCAAATCATTTCCAATTTTTATAGTTAGGCAGCTAGATTCCAAGACGTCCGGCTCTTTTATTTCAATAGTAGAAATTGTGTTTTTAAAATAAACTACAACTCCGTCATTTTGATTACAAAGATTTGACGTCTTATAGGAATTATATCCGACTAATGTTGGAATGATGGGGTTACAGGAAAGCCAACATTCTGAAAGGACAATAATATCACAGGATACTTTGATTCTTTCCAATAGGGTTAAAAGACTGGAGAAATTAGCTTTGATACTTCGAATGTTTTGAGATAATATGGTCAGATAATTATGAGTTTTGGGTAAAAGAGTAGCACAGTTTTCAGGATCACATGTCAAAGCATCACAGAAAGAAGTATCATCCAGATTTGTTAATAAGTCATTTACCGCAGCGAATTTTGTAAAATATAGATACTGATGTCACATACCTTTTTACTGATGCAACAATCGAAGCTTCCGCATTGAGTCGAAGTGATAAAACCGAAAAAACAGTGCAGAGTTGTGTCCTTTTCCCTTAGTACATATTTAAGATTAGTTTTAATGTTTAATATAGTGAGATAATGTAGTATAGGCCGAATATTAGATTCGTTCATATAAATACGTGTTAATAATGGGCGAAGTGTAGCATCATTGTAGTAGTAGCAAAAAAATAACCGAGAGAATGTTGTTTCTGTAATGTATTTTATTGATAAAGTGTTTTGAATTTTACTGTGGGTGTAAGTGTTATGGTCGTAGGTGGGTAGATTGGTAATGTTGGTATCACTCAATAAATGTGTGTTGATTATAAAGTTAGGGATACACTGAGCAAGACATGCAAATAATTGATAATAAAAAAATAAAATAATTAAAGAGAACACTAGATGTAATTGGTTAACTAGTCATTCCTTTTTCAGGGCTGACAAATCGGCTTCATTTTTTATTTCTATACGGGTACTGCCTTCAGCTTTCCGGATAAAGACTCTGACCTTATTTATCCAACAGAATTTGTATTCAAGGGTTTTAGCTTTTTCTCGGGTAAGTGCATATAGTTTTCTGTCTCTGTTGGTCAGACTTTCCGATATATATATTGGAATTGACGGGCCTGGTATGCCAATAGAAGTAGAGGATAGCTTACTCTCCGAGTTTGATTTGTTATATTCCTTGACTCCATGTAGGATCCTATTTTTCGCCATAACTGTGGTGAATTCTGTTATGACAGTGGATGCACCCGTTTTATTCTTGACCCTGAAAATATCCTTCACTTCAAATGGTTGGATATCGACTTTTAATACGTTGCACGTTTTTTGAACAAGTTCACAAAGTTCTTGTTGTGTTTCCGGCCTTACTTGTTGGGGTATAGGTAAATTACGGAACTCTATAACTGTGAACTTGAGCCTTCTTTGCATGTCATCTAGTTTACTCTCCAATGAAGCAATGTAGTTTTTCTGTTCTTTCCGCTCACGTTCCTGATTGAGGAATTTTTCTTTTAAGTCTTCGTATTGTTTGGACATAAAGTCCATAGCTTTCTCCATTTCAGAATTTGTTTTCTGAATATTCGAGTTTTGCTGCTTTACTTCTGCAATATCTGAACACAATTTTGTCAGGGTTTGATCTTGATCTTTTTTCCAATTGGTGAGCATACAGAGTAACTCTTCCTTAAGTGACGAGTCTTCAGAATTAACATAGTCATCGCTTCTGAATCGTTTCTGGGGCCTTCCTGCATAATTTAACGGGAGTTCGGGATCTAATTTGGAAACATCGTTTTCGGACGAAACAAGATGTACTTTATCTCCGGATGGACTTCGCTGCGTTGTTGACATTTTCTGCTTTTTGCTTGGGTTCACAGTTTACGCGGTACCACCGCACTCGTTCACTTTATGTTGGCCTCCGATCGTGAGGGATGCAGAGGCTAATTAGGTTCTTGCGTTATTGGACACGTTGACAAAAGGTGCACAACTGGTGACTATTGAAATTTAATTTTTAACTTAATTTTTTTATTTATTTCGAGAACAAAACGCGGAGCACACGTCTTAACACTTCGGCGGCCCGAGGTGAAGGGGAAAATATATAATTTTGTAATGTCGAGCATGGTGTGAAAAGTATTTTTTTCTAATTCAATGAATACTAGTTTAAGGCTACGGTAAAGAGTGTGAATAATAAACCTGAGATATAGGTAATAGTCATAACCTCAGGTGTTATTTTCTTGTAGTGTGGGGGGGGGGGAGGGTGTTAGGCTCGTTACTTACTACAGCACACTGAAACTCTAATATACTATGAAGAAATTGGAAAAACTTTTCCATCAGCAGTAGCATGAGATGGATAAGAGCGATAAAATGTCACTTCTAAATATTAAATCTTTATGATACCAGCGGCCACTTCGTCTAACACCATGTATAACTCGGATTCTAGGCAATAGTACTACTGTGAAAACCACTACATCCAATTTCGTGAAGTAGGTGGTTTTTAAGGGATCTATGTACAGCATATTATGTACAGATAAATGATTTAAATAAATTGTGTTGGCTTCTATTAACGTTGTAATAGTAAATATTTTTTTATATTATACAGCTACTAGCCACCCGCCCCGGCTTCGCACGGGTGCAATGCTGAATTTTCGTCAGTTCTGGAGTTAAATCGTCAGTAAGGAAAACCCGACTTATTTTTACATAGTAGATAACAGCTTCTATCTTAAGGTCCTTGTTCGCCACAACTAACCGATCGTTAAAACAATAATCAGGAGCCGTATTTGCTAAAGCTGATAAGCGGTTGTTTAAAAAAAACACATGATTGTTATAAGTTAACATTAAGTAGGTCAAGTAGTTGTATGGTTTTGGGAGTAAGGATGAAGATAAATGATAAATGTAGCTGGATTGATTCGATTATGTAAAAAGGATTGATATAATACTCATTTTGTCTTTTTTACTCAATTAAATTAAATCTGCTTTAAAACAGTGGTGACTACAGTAGTGGCATTTCAGAAATTAAATAAACTACACATTGTAATCACTTAAACACAACCATTTACAAATTGACATAACCGAGTTAATAAGTTAGGTTCGTCTGACACTTGGACAATAAAGCAACGTTTGACCAGAGGGGACAACTTTGCTCGTAGTTGTACGCAGTTGCAAGTGTTTCAACAACAAGTTGTTAACTTCCAGACGTCTTGGGACATGCAGTTTGTTATCAGTCGCTAGTTAGAAGTTTCATTGAGTTTGTTTTTATATTAGAAAAGAGCAGTGATAGATCTTTGGATAGTCAGCCTGCCTCACTTACTCGTACGTACATATTTATCACTAGCTCGACGGTGAATAAGAATCCCGAACCCCGCGGGTCTCAGAATTGTTTCTGGGGCATGTTTAACCCGGTCCAGAGATTGACTCACCATCCATCCATTTTGGCGGATCCGCATAATACAGTGGTAAATAGGAAAAAATAACAACTGTGCTATAAAGAAGAAGTGTGTGTGTATTTCCGAGTTCATATAACTTACAGGCCTTTAAGGAACAGGCATCTTCTGGGCAAGCTTTGCTCTCGTCCTAGTCTGGGGTCAAGAGTAAGACATATCCAAAATAATAAAAAAAAATGACCTAAGTATTTTTGTATTTATGTTTATTACGATATATAGTAAGTATGAGTTTATTTAAGCAACATATATAAATATATAAGTATTAGGATCTACCGTAATGCTATGTTTCATTGTTTATTTTAATTATTTGAGGCCTATTCCGAAAAAATATTTCTGCTTACCCTGATGGTTAACTGGTAGATAATGTATTTAGGCAATAAGTTTTCCCTGTGTACATTTTCTTATTGCATGAAAATATATACTAAATAAAAACAAACACTTCCCAAGAAGTAGGTTTGTTACATAACCAATTTATATCTGTACATTGATACAAACCGCTAGTGATATATACTGGTGATTTTTTTTACCGTCTGGAAAAAAAATATGACGTATAAGGTATCTAGAGCCGAAGTTATACACGAGATTAATTGTTAAATATAGTCATGTTTAATGCAATTTACAAAATCTAGAAAACTACGCACAGTACTACGCGCAGCTGGCGGCTATTAGGTAAATTGCGCATAAATGGAAGCTACGAGCCTGTTTCTTTTTAAAATACTATTTCAAATATTTCAGTGTGTATTATGGACTACAATTGAGTAATGTATATTAGTTTAAGCAAGAAAAAATGTTTTTGTGAAAAATATTTTTTTTTTACGTAACATTGCCAAATGAATCTATTACACTTACCTATAACACCACATTTTTTTCCAGAGGGTAAAAAAGTCACCTTGTATTTCTTAAAACTCATAAATCCTCGATCTTCATATATGACAGGCAGGCTCACTTCCACCAAAGCTATCACTATTTCAAACGGTAACTCGAAAATACTGTTGTTATAGAAATTTCCAAAGAAAGAAATCACAAATATTTCGGTTATTTTTTGCATGTTTTTAAATATTTTAAAAAATTTTCTGAAAAAATTGTCTTGGAAAATTTTAAAAGATTACTCAACACTTCTCGTAAAAATCAAAATTGCACCGTCTTCTTGACTTACAAATTCCTGAATAATTAAAATTAAAAGCAAAGGAAAATTATCAAAGTTTAAGCTATGAAGTACCTAGTTTTTATGAGACTTCAAAAACTTTAGCAATTTCGTCTACTTACGAGGTGTCATTAAAGAACTTTGTCTTGTTAAATATAATTTTAATATCGCCACTGAAACCACTAAATGCTTAGGTACTAAAACATTTATTGAAACAAAGGTAAACTTATCAATTTAAAAAAATCTCCCAGTGGTCTTATGATTATGTACTACTTTAAATACTTACAACTTCTTTATTATAACAATTGAGTACTTAATTCAGAAACAGTACTAATTATACCCATATAATTTTTGCGGGTTAGCAAATGGGCATTGTTGCTAAGTATTTTTTGTCTAACTTGTTACAAGACTGACTGCAATCGGACTGATGACGACAAGATTCATTAAAAGTGTTTTGTTTTTTCATTTACATAAGACGGTTTTTGCTATCTATACTAATATTATACCTAAAGAGGAAGGATTTGTATTTTTGTATGTTCGTATGAATAAACTCAAAACTACTTGACCGATTTTACAAATTCTTTCGTCAATGGAAAGCAAGAATATCCCTGAATAACATAGGCTAAATTTTATTCCCGTATTCCCACGGGAACGGGAATCACGCGGGTGAAACCTCGCAGAATCGCTAGTCTTTAATAAATAAGGGCAGCCCAGTGTTTAAAAAGCTGACTTCTCATGCGTGAGGCTCGGATTCAAATATTGGCATGTGCCACGTTTTTTGAAAAACTTACCTATATATTTATCACTAGCTCGACGGTGAAGGAAAATATCGTGAGAAAACGAAAATAATATAACGAATAAAATAAGAAAATTAAAATCACTGTATTATTACTAAGTCCTTTGACGCAGTATTTTTTATGAAACTGTTAAAAACTACAAAAGTTAATCGAACACACAGTAGGTAGTGAGATAAAGGCACCAGACAAGCCTCGAATTATATTTTTGTCAACACCCCTTATAATGATCGGAACCGTAGTCATGTTGTCATAATAATGTTACAATTTGATGCGAATATATTAATTAACGTTTTTTTTAAATACCTGATAATTGCGCAATGTAAGGTCAGGAAATTGCTAAGGTGAGGCTTTATTGCTTCCTAGAATGTTAGTTTAATCCACCAGTAATTTTCTTACAAAGTTAACGTTATTTACAGACTGTAATTAAAAAAAACATTACGCTACGGTTATTATGTAATTTAAGACTAGTTTTTTCCGCGACCCATGACCAGATTTGTTGTTATGCCTATGACAAGTTATAAAACTTGTCAGATCACGTGTCACATCATAAAGATGTAAATGAACTGACGACGTAACACCAAACAAAAAAGCTAAGCTATACATAATTTTACAAGCAACTTGAGTATGATTTTTTTAATTGCCTTCAAAAGTAAAAACCATATCTTTTTCACAATCGATCGTTTTTTTGAAGAAAACACTATTTACGGAGTTAACTTTTGTTTTTATTTATTTTATCAACCTCATCATAAACTCTGTCATAATGAGGCTCTCTACGCACAATGACCAATTCATCATGACCCTGAAAAACGCGAAATGACCAAAACGCAGAATGACTAATCGCAAAACGACACATACTTCCAAATTTAAACATTTCCAATTATTTATTGTTGATATGTCAATTAGTTATTGAGTCGAGAAATACCTACTTCTTTATTTAAGTATTACGTGGTATTACTAGCAGCGTAAAATATTTTTTTAAATCGGTGATTTAGGCATGAAAGCATACAAACAAAGAAAGTCACTTTTGAAATGATAAAATTTAGGATAAGTTAGGATGTACTTAGATATAACTGTCACAATTATTCTACTTCCAATTACAAGCGACCATATACTCGTACGCACATGTACAATTAGTATGTAAATTAAGCAAGTATACGGTTGAATAGTTTGTATCAATCTAACCTAAGTACAAGTTTTTACTTGTATGTATCTGCATCTAGACTAATATTATAAAGACTAAAGATTAGTTTGTTTGTTTGTATTGAATAGGCTCTGTTATTAAATCGAATTTAAAAATTCTTTCACCAATGGATAGCTATTATAAGGGAGTGACAAAGATATACTATATTTTATAGAGTGAGATATAAAGGGACGTTACTTTTCCATAGAGATTTTGTACTGATTCTGATGCATATCCTGTTCTACCCTTATTCCACATACACTGTGGTGCATACAGGTTTTTCCCTTATGCCACACCATCTGTACGAAGTTATCTTAGTGCAAAACCACGAATAATAATAAATTTGAAACCAATACGGTACAAATCAAAGTGACAAAAATGAGATGTCACAAATAATAAGAAGCGCTTGTCAGAATGACGAGAACGCGGTAAAGGCGTGACCGACTCCAGACTAACCAAGACAAATGATATTACATCTCAACAATTCCAATGCTGTCCCTATGATCCCTAATACTAGGAGATAGGGGTGGTTTTCGGAATATAGTGAAAATGGGTCGGCGAACTATATCTAGAAGCAATCGTATGAAAGTGAAGCCGATAGGTTCAGTAATAAGGTGGGTAATATCTTTTACCTACATACATACATGCTCACGCCTTTTCCCGAATGGGGTAGGCAGAAACAATAAACCGCCACCTGCTACGATCCTGGCACATCTCTCGCGCTTCATCTACATCCATCAATCGGTTATAAGTACATGCTCTTTTACCTAATAATAATAATAATAATATAATCTCAAGCCTTTTATCCCCGAAGGGGTAGGCAGAGGTATTCCATTACTGGATATACCCACATTTCACGAGATATATTGGACCCCTAAACGTGATAGGTATTAGACCGGTTAGTATCATAAACGCGAAAGTTTATAAGGATGGATGGTTGTTACTTTTTGACACAAAAACTACCTACTGAACGGATTTTGACAACAGCTTTAGTAATACAGCTTATACCTCGGAAGTCGGAATAACACTCAGGCTATTTCTTTATCCCGGATCGAAAAGTTAGTTTTATTATATTTGTTGGTTTCAACGAGTAATATACATCTCGTAAGATAAACCTATTAGTTCTTAAATTTACAAAAGTATGTAAATTTCTTGTAGGACTTTGGATAGTTTATGTGTCTATAATAAAATAATCTCATTTCTCTATTCCATTTAAGGAATTTATTCATTAGATTTAAGAAAACTCTACAGATTTTAATCAAACTTCACATAAACTATCTGCTAAATAGTCCAAATAAAGCCTAAAAATTTGGTTTGGATAGGTGAGCCCGTTCTTGAGTTATAAAATAACAACGAAAAGTGGCATTGATTTTTATATATATAGATAGACTAGCGACCCGCCCCGGCTTCGCACGGGTGCAATGCTGAATTTTCTTTGCTATAAACCATCCCTGGACCCACTCGAACCCACACAAAAAGTTTCATCGAAATCGGTTCGGCCGTTCTCGAGTTAAATCGTCAGGAAGGAAAACCCGACTTATTTTTATATAGTAGATATAGATTTGTACACCTAACAATTAGGAAGAATATAAGGGACTATCTTATGTATAACACCTAAAGCAATTTTACATATATTCTAAAATAAAATATTTTTAATTTTGAATTTGAATTTGGAAATAAGTACCCATTTTTCACCAGTATATTTTTTGGCCCCTAAGCGTGATAGGTGGTAAACTCATCGACCGGGGTGCTTTTACACATACTAATTCTGAATTAATTCTGGGACCTCTATAATGAAACGTACATAAGTAAAATTATGTGTAAGTATAAAAACCAGCAATAAATATAGGTAAAGATAAAATCGCAAAGCTTTTGATATACCTACAAATCTGCGTAGATACCTATCTACATTTTAAACACGAACATCAAAAACCTTGACTTTTTTCGCATGAATATTTTGAATAAAATCGATTATAGATTTTTTAGTAAAGTTTTTTATTGGATGTGATAATTAATTATATTGCCGAAAACAAAAAAAAAATTACTTATTATAATTAAGTCATTATTAAACAAACTTGTCCGTCCATGTTAGAAGGTTGACTATACGTTATAATTATAAAAAACTAACAACACTGTCTGTTTGCAACTTAATCATGCTATCATAAACAGTCATTGCTGTACACTCAATGTTTTCCAATGAACGAGTATGTTGGGTGTAATCTCTCGATCTATGGAACCGATTAATCTTTTCCTAATAGGAAGCCCTAAAAAAATAAAGAGGCTCTATTTTATGATAAAAAAATAATTAATAATAGTGCAAATTTAAACTGAGTGCACATGGTATTACCTAACTGCATTGTTAAATCGTTACATTAGATTTTTTATTTTTTATTTTTTTTTTATTTACTTTTAGGAAGACTTACAGCATTTTACATCAATAAAATAAAGATACAATAAGAAATATCACTAGCTAATTATAAGTCTCCACAATTAAAAACTAAGTAGGTAGTGCTATAGACTAGAATATATAATAGTTTTGTCTTGTTTAAATTCAACTATTTTGAAGTCTAAAGTAATTTGTTACCTATAGGTAGAGATTAGTAATTGGCACATTGTTATTTAATTTATATTAACTCAATTTGTTATTAAAGCTGTTAATCTTCCAAAAAGTAAATAAATAATTGAAAATAGTAGATATCTAAGGAAGTAAAGTCAGGAAAAAAGTGCCATGATATAAACCGCGGCTAAGCTAGGACGGGTCGCTATAGTATTACATTACTGATATGAAAAAAAAACATGATGTATATCCATACAACGATATGTATCTACTTGTTATCTCTGGCATTTGTATAAAGTACGTATTCAATTTATTTTTGTGATTTTAGTAGTATGAATATAATACGAATTCTTGTTAGGTATGCTAAGAAAGACTTACGTCTAGCTCTGAGTTGACCAACTCTAACTACGGCTTAAAACAAATCAGGTGCCCAAAACCATATACCTACCATTGCTCATGACCATAAATCAGATCTCAGTATTTGAATAGTCTTAAATATTACTTAATCTAGGTCTTATTCAATACGGTGAGTAGGTACCTACCATCTCCCTTCACGTGAATGGTAATGATTCTTACGAAACTAGCGACCAAGGATATTCTGAAATGAGACCTAGGACGACTAGCTTGTAATCCGCGGTTTATAATATTAATCATAATACCATTATGTAGATATATACATACATATACTTTAAATAACAGAATTCAAACAAGTATTTAAATTAATATACGTTTTAAACGAACGGATTCAATTATCTTAACTGTCTTAGTTCAAGTTCAATTTTTGGTGAAGGAAAACATTGTGAGGAAACCCGCAGGTCTCAGTATTAATTCTGCAGCATATGTAACAGACCCGGTCCGTCTATGGGCTCAACACCTATCAAGTTTAGGGGTCGAATATTCTCGTGTAAAGTGGGTATTTCCTGAAATGGAATGCCTTTGCCTACCCCCTCGGTGTGGCGTGAGATTTTATTTTTTGTAGACAAAAAAATCATAAACGTTGCTTTAATGTGCTTGATTCTGACGTAAGTGTTTTTTACCAACAAGTTTTCAAAGTCAACAGGAAGCTAGGATCTTAGAGTCCGGGTGACATAGGCTAATGATTTTCCGTAGTAGGGTTTTAGCTTCACAAGGAACAAATTAAACTTTGCTGTTCAGATTATCAGTTGAAACTGATTAAAAAGTTTGTCAGATGTTCTAGATTATTCGATAGGTTATTTCTTACCTGGATTAAACTGAATGCAAGCTTGCCGACAAACTGCTATGCAGTTTGGCGTATATTTTTAGGCTGCAACTTGTAATGATTATTGTAAATAAATAAATAAATAATACGTAAAGGTTGCGATGGTTTCGATGCGTTTTTGTTACATTTTAGGTGGTATCTTAGGTGGTCATGTGTGACTTATTACCGTTAGGCGGTAGGCTAGTAGAGATATAAATGAAACAACAAAATAAAAAATAAATAACACTATAATATTGTTTCTCACAATTATCAATGTCTAAAATTTAGGAATGGGAACATTGACGAGTTCTTCATAAGGCACTTCAAGGAAGAACTTCTCTATATTTTTTATAGCGAGATCCACAGAATAGTCCACGATCGGTTTTCCGAATTCTTCGGCTACCGTCCGCCAATTTTCATTGAGGAAGGTTAAAACTGTGTCACCTGGGAAAAAAGATAAAAATAAGATCGTTGTATAGAACAAAAATTCCAGATAATTACTGGAATTATGTACTTATTTTGATTAAAAGTTTTTAAACATTTTTAGTATTTCAAATTTGGGGGAAATTCTATTTTAACCAGTTGGACTTTTGGATTCACATAACGAAATGATAAGCAAAAAGGGTTGGAATTTATCAGAAGTCTCTTGTTTTGATTTACTGTAATAAATATCACGCTAAATAGAACTCATACAGCCGTATACAAAAAGGTAAAAAAAAGAGTATAATAATATAATGATTGCCTTTAGGTGTTAAGTTCGCCATGTGCAAATTTTCTTGGTACATAAAGTTAAAAAATAAAAATAAAATTAAATAATCTTACTTCATTTATCTCCGAGGGGGTAGGCAGTTAAATAAAAAATAAGTGATATAAAATTTATAATAATATGTGCATGTTTTAGTTTGTACTACTTTTAATCCTGCTTTTAGTGGACTGTACTGTACAGAAGCGGCAAAGGCGGTAAAGCGTCTTCGCGAATCAGACAAAAAAAATCTCGTCCCGGATCGCGACCGCTTTTCCGCCCATGTGTGCGTTGTCCTTTATTTTGCATACTTTAGTGCCGAGCGATTGATGTGAACTTTTATAATTTCTATTTTTAAATATAAAAACCTGTGTTGAAGCAATATAATATTTATAAATATTTCCTATCTTATAAAGATTTATTTTCTGGGTGTATTTATGTGGCGTGACAGGAGGCAAATGGATACGCAAATGTTAAAAAAAAATCAATATTAATGTAATTTATCCCTGACATTTCAAATAGCTTAATGATAGTTACACAACACAGAACGATTAAACGGTGGAATCGAGTGTGATGAACTTGAGAATCGATGCATAATATCATTCATAACATAACGAGAGAACGTATATTGGAATTTAATCATCTTTTTTATTGTGCGGAGGATTGTTTTGTTTATTTTTTACCTTTTGTTGGAAATTCATAAAATCAAAATCCTTTCTTAGCGGATGCCTAAATCGTGTAAGGAATCTACATGCCTAATTTCAGAGATTTCGTTATGACTTTATCAGGGGTTTTCGAAAGGCAAATCAAAATAAAATTAGCTGACCGACTGTTAAATTTTACTTTAGCTGTTCTGATTGGTTGAATAAAATCATAACGCTTTTCAACAACCAATCAGAGGCCTTATTGTCTATTTACAATCGTCTTTATTTGACAATTGCTACGACAATCGTCTTTATTTGACAATTGCTACGACAATCGTCTTTATTTGACAATTGCTACGACAATCGTCTTTATTTGGCAATCAGTGAAAGAAAGAAATAAAATAAATTTATTAGACACGAAACAAAGAACAAACAAGAACAGAAAGAAAATAAACTGGTAAAAAAAAATAGTGCCTAATGGGACCCCACTCAGCTTGTGCTGCAGCATTAGCCACAGCGCTGGTATTCTGCGGGGCCCCGGGGGCAGACGGCGCGCCTCGCGCTCGTGCTGCCCATAAACTAAAAGAGAAGAATATTAGTGGTATTTTATTCCTCGTATTTTATTACCGGAACCATATATATATCATTGTAAAGAAAATTTACTGGGCTATTTGATAACATAATGAAATATTTTAAAATGCCACCCTATGTTTGAAAAATTCAGTAATATATGAGGGTTTAGGTCACTGAGAAACGAACGTCACCCTTTTGGTCTAGGGACCCAAAATGATTTAACCTGTGGGCCTATAATTATTTAGTTATGTGGTCAATTAGGCTAATCGAATTTGTATGATTATTTTGTATTACCTGAATTATTAAATTATTATTTTTTTGTTAGTCAAAGTGGTATGTTCGTTTCATGGTCCAAGGTCCAAGGAGTAATAGTGTTCTGTGCTCCATGTAAGTGAAGAAATGTCATATTGACATTGGCAGAGTGGCAGACCGACAACATAATAAAAAAATAACTGTGTTTTATTTCACTTCCGCATAAATGCTAATGACAGCTAAGAGTGAGAAAGAAAGTAGAGCGCTATCTCTTTCACATAGCACATCAATCGCTACTTTCGTCCAAAAAAAATATTTATTTCTTTTAAATATTTCTTTTTACGACTCTGGATTCAAGCTTTTTTGATTTCATGTACAAAAATGTATGTTGGATGGGTTACCAGTATTTTGATAATGTTGCAAGCAGATGTTTGTACTTTGAAGAATTTTACAAAACAAGGGGCATTCTGGGGGGTGTTTTGTAGGACATATTTGTTTAAAATAATATCTTCTTACCGCTCTACTAAATCAGATCTCTATAGTATTTTTCATTTATTATTATACCACCCTCTATAGATTTTCTGGACATCACCTTTATAACTTACAACTAAACTACACGCAAAAATATAATTTAAAAGGTATATGTTAAGTACATAATACATAGTTATGTAATAAATATTAGTAATAGAAATAACCCACTGATACAAAACGATCCCCATAGAACAAAGATAAATAAACTAAATAGAATACCAAAATAAACTGCCTTATAAAATAAGTATGTACATAAAATACTCCTAATCTTAAATCCTACCTATAAACAAACGAACTGCACCCGCACTCTACACTTAAATTGGTTCACTGCTGCTAACTACCTACTATGTTGCGAAAGAAGAAGATGCTTCCGAAGTCCTTCTTTAAATGCTGGACTCGAGTCTCCGAGTGGTTCCTCTTCTTTTACTGGCTGTATTGACAGATGTACGGAAGAAGCCGTACGGAAGAAGCCAGCACGTACGTCAAAATGAAATTGGGGTTAAAATTGTAAATAGAAAATACGGTCTCAGTTACCAACTAACAGTTAACATATGATTTAACGGTCAGTCAGAAAATTGTTGTTTTATTTGCCTTTCGGAAACTGGGGGTAAGTCAGTTAGTGATATTTCTCCTTGTATACATATTAACATTTGTGAAAAAAATTGTAACAATGTATTTGAATATTTAATAAATTAACAATAAAAAATACCTACGCCATTCGCTGAGTACGAGCATTATAATTTTATCCAGGCAGCACTGCCATCCCTTAAGAGAAATTTTTTTTAATCTGATAAATCCTGAATAATAAATTATCGATACATTTATGCTTTAATCCATTAAAATGTAATTAGCTTACGTACTTACATATTTATCCCTAGCTCGGCAGTGAAGGAAAACATCGTGAGGAAACCCGCAGGTCCCAGAATGAATTCTGAGACATGTGTAACAGACCCGGTCCGTGGATGGACTCACTATCTATCACGTTTAGGGGGTTCAAAAAATATACCTATTGGTGAAAAGGTGTGAGATTATTTATTTACTATTTTATGGAAATTAACAATACTCACTGAGTTCTTTGCTCTCTTTGAACAAATTCTTCAAATCAAATGTGACCCGGTCTCCGTAGTCGAAAGTGTATTTGTAGTTTTTGAGGGCAAAATGGTTGAGACCTTTTTGGTCCTTAGTATATTTTGTGTTGATGTCCACTCTCATTCGGAGATTAGCTGAAATGTTTTTATTTTTGTTAAGTTATTTATTATAAATCCAGTATAAGTAAAAATACAGTTTATGAAACATTGAAATATCAGAGGTTTTACTTAATAGATGAAGTTGATTTCTCAACGATTGTTACGTCTAAATAAAGTACTAAACGTATGACATGGTCAAGTATTTTTTGACAGTTTTTTTGACATGTTATTACCAGAAAAGTAAGGTTTCCATTGGTGAAATATTTTTTTCGTATCAAATCGGTTCTGTAGTTTCGGAGCCAATCTTTCTTCTTGATAGTATTAATATAAGTGTAGATAGAGTATTTTGTATATTTTTACAAATAACCTATTTCATAAAAACAGTTTATATACTAAAAACAAATACACAAGAAACATTAAGGTTTAAGGCCCCTGGAAGTTAATAATTAAAAAATCTTACTGAGCTTAATTTTGGCGTCCCCTTCGCCATTGATAGGGAACAGTAGAATTTGTCCAATGGCATCATACTGCCCCTTAATGGTTATATTACAGTGGAATTCGAGGACAAAGTGACGCTTTTCAAGCTCCGATCTAGTAAACAAACAAATGTAATATGTCATGTCATTTTATTGGGCGTGTTTCATTATTTTTTTTTAATGTGTAAGTTCAATACATATTAGTTGCTCATACACGCAGTTGTGTCGTGACAGACAGACGCAGAGCCACACTTTGTTTTTTACCATTTTTATACGAAATCTTAAAAAAATATTCATTTTTTTTATGTTAGGTATTTATTTTCTAACGCATTACTCTACAGCAGGACCTTCAATGACTTCTACTTATTATTCTAATAACATTAATTGGTAAACTTATTACACGTAAAGAGCAGTGATAGCACATGAGTTTCTTTACTCATGTGGTGATAGCCCGGACGGTTAAAGAGCCGGCCGAAAATCAGTGAGGCTCGGGTTCGAATCCTGGCATGTACCAATGAGTTTTTCAAAACTTACGTACATATTTATCACTAGCTCGACGGTGAAGGAAAACATCGTGAGGAAACCCGCAGGTCTCAGAATTAATTCTGAAACATGTGTAAACAAACCCGGTCCGGCGATGGGCTCACCACCTATCACGTTTAGGGGTCCAATGTATCTCGTGAAATGTGGGTATATCCAGTAATGGAATACCTCTGCCTACCCCCTCGGGGATGAAAGGCGTGAGATTATTTATTTATTTTATTTTTATTTTATTACACGTAGTAATTCTACAGGAAGTGTGTAGTAAGTTGGTAATTTTTAGTACAGGTTATTTAAATCATAATATATGTTTTGCTTCCTAGAAGAGCAACTCCAGGAACGTGTCATAATTATCGTATAATTTAAAACGGATCATCGATGTGAGTGAGAATTAATTACTTAGATACATAACTACGTCTGACAATGCTTCGTTTCGTATTAGACCACAATATGGAAGAAACGTAGTATCAAACGACTTAAATAGAAATGGCCATTAAAAATATATTATTTCCATCTAAAGTAAACTCCATTATGATAATCATTGAAGACTTTAGTTTTAGGTATCTGTGTTATATTTATTATAAATATTTATAGATCAAGTCATCTACAAATGCCAAATATTACTAAGTATTAAAATATTTTTTTAAAAATTAGACTGGGTTTTCAAATTGATGAATGTATTTTCCACGACTTGTCGAGGATATGTCCGAGGATGTCCTGAATCGACAACTCCGTCACAGCTTTCGTTGAACACCGCTCGGTTCCAATCAACAATTAAAAATCAATTGTGTTTTATTTTATTGGCTTGAGATGTGCAAACGTTAAACGAGAAACAACTTACATGACATTATCTACAATGCATTTTCTGAACCCAGTCACCTTTCCTTTGTAGAAAGTAACTTTAAGCCCAGTTAGTGGTATCGCCAGCTTGTCGATGACGAAAGGATCCAATGATGGTACACCAAGTTCTGGTAAACCCTTTACAAAGTCTGGGATGGCTTTCTGTGTTGATGTTATGAGACAGCTGTTCCAGTTGGAGGCATTGCATGGGAGGATGAAGTCAGCTGTAAAAAATAAATAAAAGTTATCATCTACGTTAAATTATTTACAAATAGCGAGTCGCTCTCGCTTACCTATTTATATTGATATTTTATAAATCCTGCAGACATCGAATTAGTTTTAATCAATAAAATTTTAATCGATTTCTTTAATAGTTAAAAAATATATATATTTAAAACGGTCTATTATGATAAGGCATCGTATATATAAAAATAATGCATTCGTACCTACTTTAGTTTTGTCTTTCCAAATTTATTAAATAAAGATAAATGATAGTTAGAACTAAATTCAGTTATGCTAGTTATGCTAATTTTTGTGGATTAACACAATATATTAAAAATAGCTGAAATCTATTAAGTAGTCGATACTGAACAAAGTAATTTCAGGAATTGCGCTTATTCTGTTACATATTTTATAGAAGTTTTTACTTAAATTTTGGCATTTATTTTGAAGGTATTATTATCACAGGCAGACACTAATTTCATTATTGCTAATGTTGTGTAGAGTCCGGAAGGCTGGCTACATTCCCTATCTGGATAGGTATTCTGATTTGATGAAAGGATAACTGCTAGGACTCTGATGACCTAAACCCTCGGCCTAACGTGCTGAAAGCTCTTCGATAAACTTGAAATTCCGGACCCATGTCCCAAGTCTTCCATGATCTCTACCTTAAACGGCATAAATATAGAACAATCATTGAGGTCAGTAAAGGTATTATTATTGGAAATATCTACTAGTACTTACCTATATTTTTCGGACCTCTAATCACGGATATGATAGGTACATGCATTTAGAATCAATCATAATGTTTTTGAGCTTGTGATAAATATGTACAAAGTTTTAAAAAAAGTACTGGTACTAACTAATAATCGAACCGAAAATAAAATTACTTGGTCGAGTTATTTTTATAAACAAAAATACTAACAACAAAGATTTACAGGTGAATGCCTGTTTCACTAATCGATAAAGACGTTCGACCTTGATAGTATTATAAACAAGCAAAACGTAGAATTGTCTCTATGTGTGTCCAGTATTCTTAGTTTGTTAAAAAATCGTAGGTACTTACGCTTTTATTTTCTTGCTACTCATATTTTACTTCTTATTTAGCCTAAAATAATTTATGTACCGTACCTATACATTATTAGTCAAGTTATTGAAGTCAACAAATTTTTAGGCCTCTTCAATTTCACCAAATTTATGAGATTGTGAATTCCTGCATAAATAATTAAGTCTAGGTTTTAATAACCTTGTTTAATTAATTTATTGTGGTAATGAAATAAATATTAGATTATAATTAATATATAGAGATATAATTAGTGGATAGTAAGTGCATATATTTAAATATTAAATAATAAAAACAGACATATAATTACTCTTCCAACACTAAATATCAAATAACACTTTGCTTTAGACAGTATCAAACTGTTTGAATTTCTGTCGTGTTTTTTGATCTGTCAAGGTCGAATATCTTATCTAATAGCTCTTTTACGTCTTACATAATAAGAATAAAGCCATTCTTGAATTTGCTATATTATATTACTAACTAAAATACTACTACATGTATTTTATACGTTATATCCTACTAATTCCTACTAATATTATAAATGCGAAAGTTTGTTTGGATGGATGTCTGGATGTCTGGATGGATGTTTGTTCCTCTTTCACGCAAAAACTACCGAACGGATTTTGATGAAACTTTACAGTTATATAGCTAATACATCAGAATAACACATAGGCTATATTTTATCCCCGTATTTCCACGGGAACGGGAACTACGCGGGTGAAACCGCGGGGCGCTGCTAGTATTACTATAATATTAGTTTAATATAAGTAACTTTTAAGCATGTATTTAATAATGATATTGAACAAAATTTAATCAATGATCATAACTGTAATATTGAATAGCTAACCTCTTTGGTAACTTGGTGGTGTAGTCAATATAATAAGTGAGTACCCCTTCAAAGTGTACTACTAAAATAGATTTTACGCCATTTTTAATTTTTACGCCTTTTCAATTTTCGAATTTAATGAAGATAAATGTATTTGATTTAAGATAATTACCTTGATTATTTGCAAAAATACTACTTCCTACTAATATTATAAACGCGAAAGTTTGTATGGATATATATATATATATATATATATATATATATATATATATATATAATAAAACTGAAACAAGACCGTGTCTGTACATGCAATATTGTTAGAAAACTGTTGCGGTAGTGTAGATAATTACCTATCGATTTAGCACACGCAAACACTACTGGACAAATTTTGATGGCATTTTTATGGAGGTAATTGAGTAACTGGGGCAAAATCAAGGGTACTTTTTATATATCAATATATATATATATATATATATATATAATCTCACGCCTTTTTTATCCCCGAGGGGGTAGGCAGAGGTATTCCATTACTGGATATACCCACATTTCACGAGATATATTGGACCCCTAAACGTGATAGGTGGTGAGCCCATCGCCGGACCGGGTCTGTTTACACATGTCTCAGAATTAATTCTGAGACATGCGGGTTTCCTCACGATGTTTTCCTTCACCGTCGAGCTAGTGATAAATATGTGCGTAAGTTTTTGAAAAACTCATTGGTACATGCCAGGATTCGAACCCGAGCCTCACTGATTTTCGGCCGGCTCTTTAACCGTCCGGGCTATCACTGCTCTTTTTACTACGGGAAAATATATAATTTCCCCGGGATAATATAAAAACTGGTTACAAAGAGAGACACGAACTACTTCGAAACGGTAACACATAGAAACTTAAAATGTATAATATAGTATGCAGGTGTCTTATATATGTCGTAGACAACCGCTATGAACAATTTTTTTGGAAATTCCCACTGGAACGGGAATAAACTGAACGCTGTTAACCCGCTAGTTATTATGATAAGAGGCAGTTATCTAACTACGTATGATACAATTGTTTTATCAAAATTATAAATGTTCCTACATTACTAAAATACCTACACTAACATAATATATTATGTAAATTGTTTTTTTTTGAAGAGCAGTGATAGCTCTACGTTTAAAGAGCCCGCTTCTTCTCATGATGATAAGCATTGAGGCTCGGGTTTGAATCCTGGCATGTACCAATGAGTTTTTCAAAAAACTTATGTTCACATTTATCACTAGCTGGACGGTGAAGGAAAACATCGTGAGGAATTAATTCTGAGGCATGTGTAACAGACCCGGTACGCAGTGATGGGCTCACCACCTATCACGTTAAGGGGTCGAATATAGTCGTGAAAAGTGGGTATTTCCAGAAATGGAATACCTCTGCCTACGTCCTTGGGGATAAGAGGCGTCAGGTTTTTTATTTTTTATTTAACTAAATATGCAAACCATCTAGGTATATTTTCTTAGAGAGCCTTGAAGCTTTAACCTAAAATACATGAGAATTTAGGACGTAAAAAATATACTTACGCGCCAATTTTGCGTGTCCATTTCTACAATAAAAAAACAAAAAGCACAATACAACACTGTAAGAGATCAAATGCGATCTCATTTTGTCGAAAAAACCGTTAGTTTTTAAAATTAAAATTTTCTTTTTATAGATAATATTTTTTTGAAATAAAGTGACTTCACTGCTGCAAGTCTTCATGAGAACAACTTCTTATACCTACTGGCTAAACGGAAACTCAGTGTGAGTTAGACCTTCAAAGCTGACATTGTACCACCAACCGGTTGCAGGATCGGGCCATTATTGACGATATCTATCGAAACTTCATAGGCTGTTAGTTTATCGAACTGTTTTTCTATAAAACCGACATTTTGACAAAATGGGAATTAGGCTTAAGTGGAATACCAGGGTACCTAGGTATTATGCTCTTCTTGTTTATTTTGTAGAACTGAATTATTATAAAATTTCTAGGGCTCAGGTTGAAGTTAATCATATCTACGAGAAAGGCAGCTATTCATGTATTTAACGTTTTATCTATGTATTTTATTTTAAATTCAATTACCGAAATGGAGACAACTGTCTTTCTAAAATTGTTAACGGTGTAGAGTAAAATTATACATTGTCATGTACATTATGTTGTACAAAAGTCACGTACTTATTATCGATTGTTGCTAGGATACCATTGTAATGCGAATAAGTAATATTGACGCAATACCTCAAAGTATAGTCAATGACATATTGTAGTTTTTAACTGTTTGCATGATCATTATAAACATATGACGAGTGACTATTAGCACCTTGCCGGATAGTGACGGACAATAAAATAACAAACGGACTCCTCTAGTGATTGTATGTACTGTTAGAATGGTTGACTGACTGACTAGACTGTTAGAATGAGACAAACAAATATTTCGATATCAATTGATATTCTTGAACAAAATACAATTCAATGTCTACCGCCTTCAAACAAAGAGCATCTAACCACTTTCGGCCTCTCTGTCCACAGAACTCTATAACTCCTAGTCTCTGTCATATTTTAATCTCTGGATAATAAGCGGTATTTCATCGTAGCAGCGCTATCTCTTAGTTTAAAGCATTAACTCAACGACCAACGCCATCCATGGTCTGAGCGTAGTACAAATACATGCCGAAGAATAGGATGGCGCATACGTTGCTTCCAATTTCTTTCACAGTACCTACTTATAGCTACAACAATATCTTTGTATAATTATATATTTTCAGGGAAGTGCGTCATAGTATTAAGTAACAAAATATAAATTATATCAGTGGATCCTTATAATTGTAGGTAAGTAGGTATAGAAAATGTAACATGCACGTCATGTTAATTGATAGAGAAAATTACAGAATGACAAGGTGTTGAATAAATTTGGACAACCCACATTAAGTTTGTATACAAACAGAGACCATATAATAATAAAATAAAAATACGTCTTATTTTTTTCTTTATATTTTCATATATGACAGGGTCCGGGCCCTTGCACCATACATGTATATACTTATACTAATACTATGAAGAGCTAAAGTTGTGTGTTTGTAACTTTTGCGGTAGCCTCTGGGCCGAGTTTTCAAATCTTTATCTAACTAGAAGCTACATTATCCCTGACGATTAGGTATAGGTTATTTTATTTTAAAGATTATAAAGGGAAGCTAGGCCAAAATCAAATTTGTACAACATAATAACATTATCAAGAAATTGCAATTTTGAAAATTCGAACGGCTTTGATATTTTGCAACTTTGTCAAAAAGTAACTTTGCTATAGTAAATTTCTAGGCGAAATATAATATTTTTTAATAGGTATAATCATCGGGTACTTGGGATTAATATTTCTTATTGCCCAAATGATTCATTCTGGAACCTGGTTTGGCTGAACCGAATCTCTAATTTAGACGCAAATCCTGACACTAATAGGTTTTACCACCCGAATCACCGCTGAAGAGCTATCTTTCATGTCGTTAATCTTCAATTTTTCCAATTTTCCCCAAGTTCTGTCCGCTTTATGTTTTTTTACTGCTTTTGTTTGTTGCACAGAAACCCATAAAATGCATAAGCATAAACTAGACCATTAGAACAGAGTAGCTATTGAAACCCTCTCATACATAATTTCAGACTAGATCACTAGATTTTCAGTGAGACAACGATGAAATGATCAGGTTTTTGTAGGTATTAGTTTTAAAATTTCCGTACTGGTTATAATATAAAACTGTAATATTTTAATTTTATTTTTGTTTCCATGTGGTACACACAAAGAAAAACAGAATTTTAGAACTGGTCACACTTTTTCTGTGATTTTTTCAGATGCAGTGGTAGTAATTTTTGTTAGACTAAAAAAGACAAATGGCCATCTGTGAAAAAAAAAAACATTCTTAAAAACTTTTTAGTTATTGCCAGTTGACTTTAGTTCCAAACTCTAACACCGGTGCATCGACATGGGTGTTCGGAATTGCTAAATCACCGCGGACGGTGATATCATGCTTAAGTTTGGTCAGTTTCGCAATATTGGCGCGATCCTATCGCAGCAAGTTTTGTGCGTCCACCCAGCATAGAAAAGTGGCTTTCTAATATCGTGAACTTAATAAAATGTTATGATAAAAGTATGGGATTGCAAAAGTCACGTTAAAACATCACGTATTAGATAGAAGTATAGTAACCATGAGTAATAAATTAGACGTAGTTTTCCATAGTAAGTTCCATGTTTCATTTGCAATTCATTTGTACAGGGTCGAAGTTATTTATATAGTTGCTATATTTATAGATGGGCTCACCACCTATCACGTTTAGGGGTCCAATATATCTCGTGAAATGTGGATATATCCAGTAATGGAATACCTCTGCCTACCCCCTCGGGGATAAAAAAAGGCGTGAGATTATATATATATATATATATATATATATATTGCTATATTTAGGAACATACTAACCAAATAGCAAAATCGTCAAGCTAAATTAAAACAAAAAAAAATAATTGCTGTATAATTTTTGGTCTTGGACTCAACGCTGATTATCACTCCTCATTATAGCCAATAAGGAATGTGACGGAATTTATAAGATACAGTGTTCCAATTATATGCAAACATATTGATTTGATTGAACACACTCGGTGAGATATTTAAACGAGCAAAACATGTGAACTGCTGATAAAGCTACTGAAATAATATACTAAATAACCGAACTACTGATACACGCGGATATTTATAGGTACCCCCAGACATGAAACCAACACAAATTCTCTGAGTATACGTATACGAGTACTAAAATAATATCAAGTAACTAAATTCAAAGGTTTGCAAAAAAACACGAGAATTTATTTCTTTTACTGATTGTACCATGCATTGTGTAGTTCAATATCTACTCAAAAATCTGTGTTTCATGGACGGATAAATACAATATTATCATCCTATTTTATAATCTTATTGTGTCACGGTTGTTTGACGTGTGTAACTTTGATATTTTTGCTCTCACAAAAGTAAACAATTATTCAATTTTTTTATCACATTTATTTATAATTCATTCCTCTGCATTACTCTATAACTAGAATTTTATTACAATAGCCTGAAAGATGTATTATAATTACAAATAATAATACGTTAGGTTATATAAATAACAAAACATTTATTGTATTATAAAAAAATGGTTAAAGAACGTCGAGACACTTAAATTAATTACGTGATAAATGTAAAAATTTACAACCTCTTTGTAAAATTCTTAAGGATACAATATTGTAGATAATATGTATTTAATATAATACTTCTTTCTATTTATATTTAAAATGTAGGTACATGGATATGCTAAGGATTACCTTATACCTAAATTAAAAACTAAAACACATAGTAAAGTCTTTTTGACACTATTATACTATTTTTATCTTGGTATGAACATGTTTGACTTTAAAGTTGCCTCTTCATTCTACCCGATTGCGACTCGTCGTCAAAGTTTATACCATAGGTATCTACTAAAGCAATAATCGCTATATTACCAATCAATCTCTTGACTTGAGAATTTTGTGAAACTTATATTCGCTTTTAGTTAATAATTTGATTTATTGCCTCATTGTTCTACAACATTTTCAAGTAGGTAAAGATAATTACAAATAATATCAACAACATGTACAATTTAATCGGTTAAGTCGATGTGATCGGACACTTCTTCTGCTTTCGTTCTTTAAGTACTTCAGTTCTTATTTATTACGTATATTTTATTTATTATGTATTACCTAACGAATGAGGTAATTTATGCCTCTTAGAGCAGGTTCAACCAACGCAAACAAGCCTTATTCCGACTAAATCACCAAATAGGGGTAGCATCTTTAGGGGTCAAAAAGCTGTTCTGGTGAATAGTGGGTATTGCCAGATAAGGAATACCTCTGCTTATTCTCTGATATAAGGCGTTAACATTTATAGATTTTTTTTATTTCGTCTTTTCAAATGGGTTTGTTCTACGTAGGTCGAACTACCTATATAGACCTTTAATCTATTTGTAGTCTATTAGTACTTAGGTATTGGTACATATAGAAGCTCATCATAGGGCACTGCGTCGAAGAATTTCCTGGCAGTGTCAATGGTTACGTTCATTGCGTAGTCCACCACTGGTTTCCCGAACTCTTCCGTTACCACTCTCCAATTTTCGTTCAGAAATTGCAGAACTGTATTACCTTGAATAAAACAAATCATGTATTGCATCAGCTGTTAGATATTTGATAAATTTTAAAAGTCGTGAAAAGGTAAGACAGACAGACTTTTTTATTTATAATGTTAAGGTATAGTTTGTATTGTGACATAGGTATGTATATGTATAATAGTCTATAGATATACTATTAGAAAAATATTGTTATGACCTAAAAACGCTTCAATTGCGGTCTTAATTAATGTAGACTTATAAGTATTTCCCCAGAAGAATTTGGTTTTATAATTTTGATATCGTTCAAGACTTACACATTTTGATAGTAAATTTGGAATGTCTAGCTAAATATTGAATTTTACGATGACCCGAAACGTGTTAATGGGATATTAAAGTAATGTCTATTTTTTTTATATTCATGAAATATTTATTCAGCGGTGACTCGTGGTTGTGTTTATTAGATTTGAACTAAATCAATAACATCCACTCTGTTGATTTTGTATTGTTTCCAATTTAAAATGCAAGTTTTGAATTTCAATCAACTACGTCGTAGTGATAAATAAAAGTTATCAGTGAATCAGTTTTCATGGATGTAAACTATTTCACACCTCAACTATGTTCTTAGACGCTCTGTATACAAAAAATATAGAGATAAGCTATTTTCTACTATATCCATCATAGATAAAAAATAACATTTATATCGTAAGATTGTCTGATCAGTTATAATTTTTTAACATCTGACCTACGATCGGATCGTTAAGAACAGGTCTTAATTATGTTATATCGACTACATAGAAGCACTTGCGTTCTGTTATTATCTACTAGTGAACAATGATAGATTATTCATGGAATATCTATAACTAGCGACCCGCCCCGGCTTCGCATGGGTGCAAAGCTAATAATAAAACCTTCCTCTTGAATCACTCTATCCATTAAAAAAAACCGCATCAAAATCCGTTGCGTAGTTTTAAAGATTTAAGCATACAAAGGGACATAAGGACATAGGGATATAGGGACAGAAAAAGCGACTTTGTTTTATACTATGTAGTGATAACACCTAGTGGTCATAATAAAACGAATACCTTCACCCCTCTGAACTATTGCAGGTATACAACAGATTCTACCAGTGCGAACTGAGAAAATCGCACGCGATATATTATTACTTTATACTAATTGGTAGATAGGAGTTTTTATTGCTATAGAAAAACCAATGTTTTTCCTACCACTTTTAATAGGCAAAAAAATTAAGACATAAGTCAAATTGTAAATAAAAAGGTAAAATGTTCCAAATAAATTGCATATAAAATAAAGCTGCCAGCACATCGGCAACAGGAGTATTAAATGAGTCCCAACTTGAGAGGTTTACGGGTGCACTGAGTACTTTCTAAATCCACCTCATAGCTCCATCATCAGATTAGCTCGATGATACCAAATTATTTTATTGAACTTATAATATACACAAGCAGAGTCGCAGGTCTATACAATCATTTTATCTGTCTATTCAGCAGGCGTATTTGGAGACTCGATACTGTTTCCGTTCGATTCAGATCGAGTGAAAAATTTTATTTTATGCGTTTCTGACAGCCACGGAAAATTTTCCGAATCCTTATGTCACATATGACATTAGTTTTCGATACCAACATCAGCCCATCTCGAAAGTGTTCGACAGATTTTCCGATATCGAATATCGAAGCTCCCTGAATACGCCTGCTGAAGGAAGGTAATTTATATACGTAGTTCCAAATGAAGCTAATATAAGGCTTGTAAAAACAAAAAGATCTAACCCTTGCAGGTAAGTACCTATTTATTTATTTGGTTATTTGGATTCTGGAGTTTTGCAATCCAAGAAGGTTTGTAACAAAAAAGACGTTTAAAGAAAAGGTTTCTCTCTCCTAAGAGAATGATTTTCTTCCAACCTCTTTGGTTTGTACATTCTTTATATTTCTACAAGTTATGTGATGGACTTAAAAAGTGTGAGTATAGAAAGTAAATATACTTATAGAGATGGCAAATTATTATATTCATCTCGTATCTGAATAGTATGAAGAACTCTCATCTGATATTTGAGAAATTTGAAGAACACTTACTTAATTCAGGATTTCCCTTGAAGAGGTTTGTAATGGTGTAGACGATTTTCTCTCCATAATCGAAGGTGTACCGGTAGCTCTTGATGCCGAAGTGGTCCCGACCCTCGGCATCCTTGAAGTATTTCGTCTTAATATTCATCCTTATGACGGAGTTGACTGTAATTTAAAAATGAAAACATGAACATTTACGTACTTGATTACATCGTAACGTAAGTACGCATAAAGTAAAAATAATTTTATAATAAAATAATATAAGATGATTATAATATCCTCGAGGATATAAGGCATGACATTCTTTATTTTATTTTTTTATTTTATTTCTTTACAAAAATGAGATTTCAAATTTACGTTCTGTAATATTATACTGCCAGTTTATAGACAGTTATAAAATTCGGAATCTAATAATTAATATTATTAAATATTAAAATTTTATTAGAAAGACGGAAATTTCATACTGCACAGTATTAGAAAATTATGGGTAGAAAGGCAGAAAATGGTCATCATTTAGAGGATCAATTTTCTTAGGCATATGTTATAAAAACATGCTTAAGTTGTATAGTACCTATCGTAATATTGCTCACAGGTTTTAAAACAAACTTCCAAAAATATACAATTCATGTCGTTGTTATTTCGAGGTCGAGGCCAGATTAAGTGTAAGGTTAACATGCTTATTGTTTTTTTAAATGGCATTGTTTTGTGAAAACTACACGCTTATTATGTATCTTTCATAGCAAATTTACAATTTACATAACTTAAGTGGTTTCATATTTACAATTTTAAACTGATTGTCTCAAAATTATAATTTGTAATGACTTCAACAACAACTAGTGTTCGTCAATTTAATGTTCTTATCTTTATTTATTGAACTGTTATATGCATTTTAAATAAAAAGCGCAATTATTATTAGCTCTATTACTGTTAGGATGACGAAAATCTGATAAAGACAAAACCTTTGGCTATAAGTTATAACGAATTCCTAATTTTTCCTGACTTTTCCCTCATTATCTTTGGGAACTGATGGCCTGATTGTTTGTTATTCGTTTTCGTATATTAATCATCATAATTTTCTTGACTTTTTCTATTATTTGGGGTCAGCACAGTAAGTCTTCTCCTACCTTTTATACCTATCAACTACATAATATTTATTATTTACTGATAAGTGTGTTTTGTACTTAGTTCTCCAAATATCGACGAAGTTTGACTGATAAATCGGAGAATCATTTACGTTGCTATTTTATTTGCTGAATCAGATGCAATATACTGAGGTCCTTGTAGAATCTCATACAATTTTATATTTTAGCTTTATTAGCTAAAATTTATGTTTAGCTTGCGTTTAGAATATGTAGGTAACAGAATAAGCGCAATTCCTGAATTTCGTTTGTTCAGTATCGACTACTTAATCGATTTCAGCTATTTTTAATATGTGTAAAATTTTTTCGAAAAATGAATTAGTATAACTGAATTTAGGGCTACCTATAGTTACGAAGTAACTATTCTCTAATCTGTGCCTATAGTACGAGTAGAAACCGTACAATAATAAATATATTACGAACGCATCATTAGTTTTTTTACATTAATATACTAGTTGGGGTGTATGAGGAATTGCGCTTTTTCTATGACGCGTTGCATTATGCAATATACATATGACTTACCGATTTTTATTTTAGAGTCTCCTTCTCCATTGATGGGGAACAACAATAACCTGCCAACTGCTGTATATTTCCCTTTGATAGTGATGTTGCACCGTACTTCCAAAATAAACGTGTTTTTCTCAAGGTAGGCCCTAGAATTGAAAATAATAGTACATTATGATATAAGTGTGGTAGGTTGAAAATTACAGCCGAGGCGATATTGCTAGCCCGAGCCGTAGGCGAGGGCTACAAGTAAGCAGAGGCTGTAATTATCAAAGCGCACGTATGTCATACGACGTTTTATAACACATTTGCGAGGAAATAAAATAAAACTCCGACTATGATAAACGAATAAAAACAATACAGCGTTAAGAAAAAGCGCGCGGCGCGCATCATCATTTTTTTTAGGCAAATGCACAAAAAACAGCCAGTATTACCTACTAATGAAGTAAATTAATATTTTTGTGTTTTTGTTACAGATTAATTGGTTGTAATTTACTGTCAAAATTAATTAAATTAAATAATTATGTACATAAATATTTCTTTATTATATTTTATCTCCCAAAGTTAATTTTAGTCATAAAATGTTGACAACTTTTTTGACATAAAAACTCTTTGCTGAGACTTAAAAAAGTACCGTTCGTTTTAAGACGGAGCATCTTGATAAACCGTGCGTTTTACTTTACACTTACCGCACTTGGGCGTAATGAGATACAATACGATATTGAAATTGGTGAAATAAGACACCTTTTACGAGCAAATGTGTTTTAAATATATTTACAATTAATATGTCATGTAGTTAATATGCTCATAGATGGTGACCCTATCGCCGGACCGGGCTGCTGCTAGATATGCCTCAGAATTAATTCTGGGAAGTAAAGGAAAACATAATGAAGATGTTTTCGTGCCGAGTTAGGCCACATAAGAAACGTAAGTTTTTGAACAACTGATTAGAACATTCCGTCGCCAGGATGCGAACCCGAGTCTCACGTATGTGAGCTCTTTAAGCACAGCACAGTGATAGTCACTGCACAAAATAAATATATTACAAAACTAGCGGGTGCCCAGCGGCGTTGCCCGCGCGGATCCAGTTTATT
The DNA here is from genome assembly GCA_963855545.1 of Ethmia dodecea. Lineage (NCBI taxonomy): Eukaryota > Metazoa > Arthropoda > Insecta > Lepidoptera > Depressariidae > Ethmia > Ethmia dodecea. Next base: position 6,159,349 of record OY979448.1, read on the forward strand.
CCTGTTCCCGTGGGAATTTCCAAAAATCCCTTTATAGTGGTTGCCTATGACATATATATAAGACACCTACATTACATACCATATTTCAAATAGCGGGTGCCCATAGCGACGTTGCCCGCGCGCATCCCGATTATTCCCGTTCCCGTGGGAATTTACGAATATCCCTTTATATGGGTTGGCTACGATGTATAAGACACCTTCACACCATATTTCAAGATTCTAGGTGTTATCGTTTCAGAGTAGTACGTATTTTTCTTTTTATCCAGTTTTTATATTTTCCCGTGGGAATGAGATATTTTTCTGGAATAAAAAGTACCCTAGATGTTGACCCGGGTACTCAGCTATCACCACACCAAATTTCATCAAAATCCGTCCAGTAGTTTTTGCGTGATGCGTGCACAACCAGACAGACAGACAGACAGACAGACAGACAGACAAAAATTCCAAAAAAATGTGTTTTGGTATCTATATCGATAACTATATACACTACCGTTAAAATTTTCAAAAAATATTTAATGTACAGACACGGCCCCGTTCGAGTTTTATTATATGTATAGATAAAAAAAAAACCTAGGCGGTTCCTTGTTGTGTTTGAATAAAATAAAATGGTAATTAGCTACTTGACGAATTTACTTTACCACAAGTTTATAATATAGATAGATTTATATCGACGACGATGTTCGAATACCTCCTAACTGACACCCGGGGCCAAAATGAGTTATCTATGCCACTGTACTTAAGAGTTCAATTTCGCACCGACTGGCAAAGACTCCGAAGTGATTTTGTAATAAATAACGCCACAAATTCATAATGAGAATACCTCCTAATATCACGCTTTGAGCGTGATAACCTGCTGCTGCTGCTAATATATTCTAACTTACCAAAACGAATATCTCCTAAGTTACTTCCGAACTAATTTTGCTGCCAATACCTCCTATCTACCATCAAACACGTGTTTCCATGTGAGTCTACGATCCAGATGTAGCCCGAGATAACTGACATGGTCCAATTGAGGGACTTGGATATCATTAAGAGTGACAGATGGCCAAGTTTCTCGCCTAAGCGTAAATGTTACATGAACAGATTTTGCTTCATTTGCCTTTATGCGCCATTTTTTTAACCATCCCGAGATTTCATTCAGGTCGCCTTGTAGCATTTGTGATGCGGTTGAAGGGTTGCTGTGATATGCTAGAATAGCAGTGTCGTCCGCGAAGGTTCCCGTTGTTGAACTTTCACCTATTGGTTGATCGCATGTGTGCAGGAGATACAGAATCGGACCTAGTACACTACCCTGTGTACAAGGTCCGATTCTGTACTCCAGCATGTATGGGTTGTATGCTTGTTATTTCCTCACCATACTTTATCAAGAATTGTCGGTCTCGCAGATATGATCGTAGTATATTGAACAGGCTGCTTGGGAGAAGATGTTTGAGCTTATATAATAGACGTTCGTGCCAGACACGATCGAAAGCTTGGGAGATGTCGAGGAACACAGCAGAGCAGTAGCAACTATCTTCGAATGATTGATGTATTTTATTTACCAGTCTATGGACCTGTTCGATGGGTACCATGTTTATGCCTAAATCCAAACTGGTGGTCAGGAATCAGTGCTTTATTTTGGATTTGTTGCATGAGCGTTTTCAAGAGTAGAGTTTCGAGAAGTTTGGAAGTTATAGGGAGGAGACTAATTGGTCTGTAAGATTTTGGGTCGTAATGGTCTTTCCCGGGTTTTGGGATCATCTCTACTTGTGCCAATTTCCATTGTGGTGGAATGAATGCCATTCGGATTACAGCATTAAACAAATATGTGAGAAATAAAAATCCTATGTTTGGCTAAAAGTTAAAAGCTGGTACCCGGGGCTTTCTTATCTTTGACTTTGTAATGGCAGTCATCACCCTTTGTTATCTTTGAGCATCCTTGGTCCGGTGATGATTGGCACAGGGTGAAAAGAGTACTCCCGAATTCTTCAATGTGTGCAAGAGGTCCATCATAAGGATGTGGTGTGAATACCTTAGCCAAGTGCTCCGCAAATGTTTCTGCCTTCTCGGTGTCACTTCTGGCCCGGTCGCCATTACTTTGGCGCAAGGGGAAAGATGGTACAATGGGTTTTTTCAAATAATTTCTGGCTTTCCACAGTGAGTAGTCGGTGGCTGAAGTAGGATCCAGTGTGGAAACTAATTTTTGAATACTTGAGTTATTTTCCTTGTTCAGGAGTAGCGATAGTTTTTTCCTTAATAATAATAAATTGTGGGACACAATTCACACACGGTTATTTAGTCCCAAACTAGGCATAGCCTGTACTATGGGTACTAAACAACTGATAAACATACTTATATAAATACTAAACACCCAGACACGAAGCCAACAGACATGTTCATGCACACAAATGTTGGCCCCGAGCGGGGATCGAACCCGCGACCTCCGACTCAGAAGGCAGGGCAACTACCAACTGAGCCAACAGGCCCGTCGAAGTTGTTAGTTTTGTGCCATTCTTTCCTTAGTTTGCGCTTCTGTGCAATAACTTCTTCCACTTTCTGCGAGATTCTTAACTCCGTGTTTGGGCTATTTGAATTCTTTACTGGTGTAGCTTCCCAAGCAGCTTTTTGGACGGTAGCGTTAAATATCTCCACTGCTTCAACCAAGTCCTCCTCGCTTTTAAGGCGTACGTTCGCGTCAAGGGATTCATTTACCAATTGTATTTAGTAGTCCCAGTTAGTTATTTTTTTTGAAGTAAAAATTTCTTTAGCGGCGTTGAGCACTTTTGTGGGATGGGTAAAAACTGTGAAACTCGCGTCAGGTCACGTGTGCTGATCGAAAAACCGTAAGACGGTTGGAGAGTAGTGTTGTAACACCGAAATCGATAATCAAGTTTTCACTTCTGCCGGCACTCCCGGAGTGCATGTGTTTTTAGAAGAAGAATGAAGTAATTTAACGTGATTTTTGTGAGGCTTAGTAATAGAAATAAGTTCTCAATTACTAGTAGAGAGTTACAGACTTATTTTATTTGTCATCTAAAAAAGATTTTCGTAATTATTTCCTAAAACTTTTATTAAGTAATACCTCTTAACTTCATCAAAATAAGTTGAACATGGACATTAGTGAAACTAATAACTCCTAACTAACACTAACTTGGAAACCACTTGTCTGTATGTAAAATCAATGCTAGCATCAATTTCGCAGCCCCATTTAATAAAAACTTGCTTTAGAACACATTTTCATAAAATAGGTACAAAAAGAATTAAAACGTTTTTTTCGCCTCCTGTCAAATTTGCTTTTTGTTAGTTAGGAGGTCTTCGAACATCGTCGTCGATATAATATAAGAGTTTATAATACGAGTATATTTTAACTTGGGGGCTTACTTTCTATTGCTACCGACCGACCTATGTAAGGCTATTAATTATAATTATTATTGTAAACGATATTTATTAGTAAGACATGAGATTAAAAAGAGCTGCCCTTGAGTTTCTTGCTGGCTCTTCTCGGGGTACTGCATTCGGAACCAGCAACTCGTCGGTGGAGATGGGCTGCTGTTTGTATTTAGCCAATCTTCATGGACAAGTTTAGAGTGCATTGTTATTATAAAATATTGACGTTTCTAAGTGTATATTCAATACCTGTAGAAAATAAATGATTTGAATTTGAATTTGAAATGACAACCTTGAACGCAATCGGCTTCCTTTTATAAGTACATAATAATATGTCCACAGAGCCAGCAGTGTCAGTAATGTCAAATAAAGGCGATTCCGATTCCAATTATAAACAGACAATAACTGGTTCTTGTTATGTTAGGCTAGCAATACGAATTTTGAATGCGGATTGGGGATAACGAAGCATAATACTTCATTACTGAATCGAAATGCTACAAAGGTTTACGATGTGGGTTGTACTCCCCACGTTTGTTAAACATAAACAAAAGGTTTCGTCAAGGTATATATGGCACAATTAACCGTGAGAATCATTCCAGTTAATTGTGTGAGGCTAGTTTTGTGGTAATAACCGTTTTGGTAGTCCTCGGTAATTGTGACACTGCGGAGAAATAATTAAGCATTGTCAACTCAAAAGAGTCCAAGGTACTGTTCGAAGGTGTGGTGGAGAAACAAGAAGACACTTCTGCTTTTAAGCTGTCGGTAAAGTGTCAGAAGTGCCCTTGCTATTGTGTAAACGTAAGATGTTTATTGTCCAAACAACAGTTGTTACTGTTTACCTGACTGCGCCAGAAATAGAGAAATGTTTTTCGGCTGTTTCAATGTACCTCTAGGTATGTGGGAAATTTGAAGGATTTTAAAGTGGGACATGTGGTTTGATTCGTCAAAGTAATAGATTATATTTTTAAGCGTTTGCACTGGAGGGAGGGTAACATTTGAAATTTTTACGTGCACTCAGGCTACAAAAACAAATAAAATTAAGAAGACTAGTCATATTGGTCATTAAGCGTATATAGTGCTTATGTGTCATTTTGCGATTGGTTATTCGGCGTTTTGGTCATTTCGCGTTTTTCAGGGTTATGATCAATTGGTCATTGTGATTAGAGAGCTTTATGCGAAACTAAAATTAGCCTGTTATAATAATGTGGGTAAATAAATTGCCAGATATACACAAATTCGCAAAAACCAGACACAACCGATCAGCCAGTTACCGAGGGAATTTCTAAAACTGGTTGTATATGCATCAAAGGGTTTGACCAAAGAGGTTGGAAGAAAATAATTCTCTGGAGGGAGAAACTTTTTCTTTGAACGTCTTTGGGTTTGACATACGAACGTAACCTGCTAACGGGTCAGGTTTTCGTGACCGTCAGAATGAACGGTCACTAGACGTATTTTACTTTGACTTTACGGTTCACTTGTACTGCTGCGGTTCTCAAATTAACGATTTTCCTAACTGACGTCCTTACGGGGCGGTGTCAATTTGAAGTACGAGCAAAGCCCGAAATATCGTAATTTGGAGAACCTTGGTAGCCCTAGGTTCGATGATACGAACCGGCTAAAAAATAATAATATTTGATTTTAATGATGGTGCCAAAATTTTAAAACTACTTGGATATTCTGGTGTCCTTAACAAGGTATTTTATTTATATGTGATCCTAAGCAGTATATTAAATGTTGACTGAAGGAGCTCATAGCTCTGCGACGCTGTGTGTTATAACGATCACGGTGCTTAAACAATTGTAGCCGCGCTAAGTCAGCGAAATGGCAACGGCCCATTTGTGCTTCATCGCGAGCTCGTCAGTGTTTCGAAAAGCATAAAAAAAACTCAGGCCTTTTATCCCCGAGGGGGTAGGCAGAGGCATTCCATTTCTGGGTATACCCACTTTTCACGAGAAAATTAGACCCCAAACGTGATAGGTGGTGAGCCCATCGCCGGACCGGGTCTGTTACACATGCCTCAGAATTAATCCTGGGACCTGCGGGTTTCCTCACGATGTTTTTCTTCCCCGTCGAGCTAATGATGAATATGTATGTAAGTTTTAAAAAACTCATTGGTACATGCCAGGATTCGAACCCGAGATTATTATCATAATAGTGAAAAAAAACTGTCTGCAGTAACTAGTTACCGATTAGTAGTAACCGGCCTATTCATTAGTATGTGGTTTGAAAATATCTGACGATCTGGTGGCCACTAGCTTAACACTATCTCGCAATACGCAGAAGGCTATAATGGAAGAATAAAGCCTGACTTCCTTATTATGTGAGGAAAAATAAACGAACGACATGTCATTTGTATAGCTACCTATAGTGAATATGCGGGCGGCCTTACAGCTTGAACATTTAAATGTCATCTTTACTTTTACTCGACTACACCCGAAGTATAGGTAAGTTTTAGCGTATGTAGGTACAACGTAAAAATTCTTTTGCTCAGAACATTTATACAAATCCGGGTGGGAAATAAAAAAAAAATAACTTACCTCCTTAAATACTAACCGACTACAAGGAATACTTAGCTTTAAAAAGATTATAATAAATAAATTAATTTAATTTGAATATAGGGATTTCGGGGCACGAAGTATTATCACACGTACACACATACATACTTCTTAGAGTCTGTGCTTAGTGGGTTAAAAATGAGGAGGCGTTAATTTTGTATTAGTTGACGGAGTGACACTGGGTTGGTGAAGTCGCAAAAATATTTTGTGAATTGCAACGCTAGATTCTCGGTTTTCTCTCGATGATCGATAAACCATGAGAGTTCGCTCTTCCTTATTCAGATTTATCTAACCAGCATTTTGTTATAAAAAACCATGGTCACAAAAAATATCGTGTGGACAGACTTTGATCAATGAAATACAAAACTAAAAGTGTTTTTATGAGAAGGTTGTTCAACCGATGGTTTCGCTTCCCTGACGCCGTCGGCGGTCCGTGAAACATGGTTGTGCGGCTTTCCCGCGACCTTGCATCTTGCGGTTGCAACATTGTTATGACTCAACGAGTATACTGCGGCTTTGTTCTTCAAGAGCGTCTGCACCAAAAGTTTTACGATCACATTTCGCAGTTTAATGGTAAATGCGATGAGATTTGTTTACTGCAGTGAATAATTAAGTTTTCTGATATAGGTACCTAGGCGAACGTTGATGGTGGATTTTAGAGACCTACCGTAAATTCCTAAATTAAATTTCAATTGTCAACTATAGTGTTAAATTGGGTGTTATGAATGAATTATTTTGTAGGAACGAAACTGGTATTAGTAACTATGGGAGGCCTATGTCCAGCAGTGAACTACGATAGGCTGATGATGCTGATGAAATTGGTAATGAAATTATTACAAATATTTTTTTACAAAAATTTAAGATAAAAGAAAATACTTACTCCACATTCAAGACTTGACATTTTCTCAACCCGGTGACCTTTCCATCTAAGAACGTGACCTTGACTCCTGGTAGCTGGATGGGGAGTTCTTCGATTATAAAAGGGTCCAGAGAAGGTACGCCAAGGTGTGGTAGACCTCTCGCGAACTCTGGTACGGCGTCCTGTGTCGCTTTTACTAGACATGACTGCTCTGTGTTGTTGCATGGGTGAATAAAGTCAGCTGTGGAGAAAATAATAATTGAATTTGTTTATTTAACAGTCTTTGTACTAAATATTAATTGAAAATTTATTTCTACAAAAGACATAAACGAGATAAAAATGAACTATTAGTTCATTGCAATTTTGGTAGACCTTGTATTGTATGTCAGACATTTCATAGAAAAAAAATTTATTAAAAATAGGTTCAATTGTATGTTTGTTTATTCGTGCGTTGGCGGTAAAGTAAGTAAGTAACAACTCTTTATTGTACACCAATAAAAATATGCAATACACAATGTTAAAAAAATACAATAGGCAATTTTATCGCTTTAAGCGATTTCTTTCACCGGTGATCTTAGGGTCTCTAGTTATTTCGTTCAAAGAACTAGTTTTGCTACAAAAATTGTGCCAGTATTTTGGTCGTTTAAGTATTACACTTAGGAAAGATACAGATGTTTTTTCGCGATATATCAGGGGCCTCCGTATTAAAATTGAACAGTTTATGGCTACAGACTTTCAAACAATCGTATTTTTTGAGAAATTTTAAGGCTGATTATCATAGAGTTTTAAAATATTGGACCTAGAGCCTAGCCAAGAGGCATTTACTAAAGAATTGAATGATCTTATAGAATAGATTGACAATGGTGCTGATTCTGCTTTACAGCGACTAAACTTATTTTAGTTCACTCCTGTAATTGTCCTAGAAAAGAAAAGAGACAAGAGTTATTTAGTCCTGTCAAATTAAAATGAGTCCTGTCAACTAAGGCATTTCATAACGTGTTTAGTGCATAGTTAAGTAAAGAAGTCACGACTAAAATATATCTGACAGGACTAAATTCGGCAGGTTATCTTCTATGCCTTTTCTTTTTTTGAGGTAAGACAAAGACAGGACTAAACCAAAATAAGTTTAGTCGGTGTAAAGCAGAATCGTCCTCAATGCATGGGATTGACATAAGCACTCGTTACTCGACTCGACTTCTTATTTCAATCTCATACATTGTCAATCTATCTCTTCTTAGTATTTTTATGGATGAGGGACGTGACTTAACATATAACTACCTAATGATGCATTACCATACGAAACGAAATTCGGTTTGATGAAATCTGAGATTGATTGGTCAATTTATTCGTTTGCAATAGCTAAACAACTTGTTTGAAACACTAGAAAGAAACATCATCCGATTGTCATTTACATACTTTATGACACATACAGTTTAGTAATGTAATCTACCCACTTCAACATTGAGCAAGCCATGCCCGGCTGTTTCGCGATTAGTGCACGCGATTTGTTAAGGAGACGCATTCCAAGGAAAATGAATGTGGTTTCGCATAAAAAAGGTTTCTCGTAAAGACACCCGTAATAATTATTGTATCTATAATTCCGTATATATATGAAACTATTGACAAAAGTCCATCCAATTATAATACCACTAGTGAAATTATAATATCACGGCTTTTACAATAACTCTAAGACATAGGTATAGTGTAAATCTTGATGAGTTAAATAAAATTTGATTAAAAACACGGCCACCACTTACTAACTGGCTCATTATCGCCAAGGTGCAGCCTGAAGCAAGAGACTTGAAATTTGAACAGTATTACTTTTTATGTGTCTAGGTGTTAAATATGTATATAATATTCAAGTACCTACCTATGTTTATCATTTGTTCAGTTCCCATAGTACGCCTGCCTAGTTTGGGACGAAATAACGGTGCTTGAATTGTGTCCCAAAATTTATTGTTATTATTGTGGGTCAAAGTCAAAAGTTTTTATTCAATGTACGGACTTATAAGTTCTCTTATCGAAAGTCATTGCCACCCAACTGCTTCGTTATGTATAGTTGGGGAGAAGAAGCGGGGCAAGAAACTCCTCAACACATTATTCTTTTAAGTCAATCAATACAATACAAAGTACAAGTTACATGGTTTTAGTGTTTTTGCTGAGCTGGAGAAAATTTACACCAAACATCATTGTCATTTAAATATTCATCTAACTTATAATGTGAAATTTTACATAAAACCATTTTAAAATGGGTTTCTGAAAGTTAATATGACTTAGTAGTTTAGTTAGAAAGCGTTTTGCGATACTCCCAGAAGAAGAGGAAAAACAGGATTCGCGCAGGCAATGCTCCTAGCGTTAAATAAAAGCATCTACGTACAGTACATCAAAGACACTCTAACGCAAGATTTGAGTGCACCCTGTTACTTTTATACAATTTCGTGCGATGCTAGAACTGTTGTGATATGAGTCAGTCGGATCTGCGCTTAGTATGAGAATCGCTAGACCGTGCCTACGCAATTAGGCATTTTTTTCTGACTTTACTAATTTGCAATGCTTATTTGTTCCAGAGCTAGATGTAATCTTACTGCAAAATAACAATCTCAGAATTTTCAAATAGAATTTTTTTTTCAGCGGAGTTCTTTGTTTTAGTGATTTTTTTAAAGAAATCATGATTAACCTGTAGGTACTATCCTCTAGACCCACCACACTCTTTTAAAGGTTCATATGCACAAACATAAACTCAAATTAACAATAATTTGAGTCTCATTTGCTAAATGCTTTGTATTGTAATCTGAATATTTCTTTTATAAAGGATCAAGTAATTTTCTAGGTCTTTCTGAAAAAATCTTAAACTAATTAAGTTGGGGTGATTTTGTTAATTTTGTTTAAGTTTTCTTCTCCAATCAAGGCAGTCTATGCTGTGGGTACTAAACACCTCGTAAACATACTTAAACACATTAAACACTCCAACAAAACCAACAATCATGATCATGCACACAGATGTTTAAACATACACACATTGTTTAAATATAGAGTTCATAAACAGTATTTCAATAATTATAATTAAGTGCAAGGCATGGGTAGGTATAGATCAGTGTCTTTAGATGTGTATGCCATTTAAAAATCCAATTCATTTCTGCTTTATTGTTGGACAAAGAATAGGATAGTAAGGTCAGAATAAACACGTACGTAAACTATGAATGTGACGTGAAAGGAACAACCTTCATGTAACAGAATTTATTTAATCGTTTAAATATAACCACTCTAAAGAGTAAAAAAAAACGACTTAGAATAGAATAGAATAGAATAGAATTTATTTGTACAACAGATACACACTCATCACATAAAAAAGAAACAATAATAAAGATAGGTAAGTACACACATAATAGAGCAGCTGCATGGAGCTATGCATTCTATTCTATTCTATTCTATTCTATTCTATCGCCTCCCTTAGACAACGTCATCAAGATAGGTGGGTTCATTGTTTCTCTCGCATTTATAATGTTACTAAGCATTGAAAAATATGTTTCACTGAGTGTACCTACTTCTGTGGAGCGTTGCGTCAATTTTACTCGGTCGTGCTTCAATGATTTCTTAGCAACTGACGATTGACGTTGACATAATTATAATCAATCCCATACATTTTCATTCTATTTTACTTAGATATACGTTTAGGGGTCTAAAGAAATATACTGGTGTTAAGTGAGTATTACCAGAAAGGAAATACCAATACCCATCCACTCGGGAAACATTTTCTTTAAATTAGTTAAGGGTCGTATTTCAGAATATAGTTTTAGTGGGAATTCCGCATATTAATCTGTTGGTTTAGTTGAGTCGGAGGTAGCGAGTTCGATTCCCGCTCGGGGCCAACATTTGTGTGCTTGAAGACATCTTCATACATATGTTGGCATTGTGTGTGGGTGTTTAATATTTATTTAATAATGTGTATCAGTGGTTTAGTAGGTTTAGTACCCATAGTTGAGAGTATTACATAGTTCGAGACTAAATAAACGTGTGAATTGTGTCCCACAATTTATTATTATTGCTTAAATAAAGCAGTCCACTTTTAACTGTGCTCGAACTCAATTTCTCGTAATTACGAGAAAATTTACGAGTTTAAGGATTATTGTAAACTCGTCACAAAGTAAACTCATCATATTTTTTTAAGTGTCATACATTGATAGTTATAGGTCACAAGCATGACAATAGTACATTATGGTACAAGTGAGTAAAGTTGGTGATTACCGCTGAGGCGCCATTGAGACCCGAGCCGTAGGCGAGGGTCATAAGAGAGCCGAGGACGGTAATCATCAATACACACGTGTATCATACGACGTTTTTCAACACACTTGTGAATAAATAATACTAAAAAATCATTTTAAAATAATCATTCGCAATGGCGGGGAAAATTAATTGGTTTTCCAATTTTTTATTTATATAATTTGGAAAAGGCAAAAGGATCTAGGCCCATACAGCCTCGTTTTCCTATGCGCTCGCATCTTACAATGGCGATCGGCCATGGACTAAAAAAATTAGGTTTCTTTTTCTTTGGTTTGTCGTGGATAGCGTTTTAGCCACGTACAAAATGGGGTATTTAAAGTTTTTACAGAGAAAACCAAAGTTATATTTGAGTGAAAGTTTTGTTTATTAAACACGTACAAGTTGAAATGATCTATTTAAATACGAAGTTGCATGAAATGAGCAAGCCATATTTGTGTATTAATTTATTAGTACGATTGAATACGATCTTTTTTGTATCGAAACTTTTTTAAGAACAAAGCAACTCTAGCAACAAAATTGAAAAAAAAAATCTATAACTCACTAGTGAATAATAGCAAACAAAAAGTCTCAGTTTGATTATAGGTGTCATTATGTGCCTAATTGCAGTGAAATTAGAGCCACTTTATGAGCAAGTGTGTTGAAAAGTATATTATATAAACACACCATAAGTCCATAATTTTATATCATTTTCGTAAAAAAGCATCTAGCAAGCTAGTCCCTTTGAACATCCCCTTAACACCAGTACAGTCCGTCTGCTCGATTGGAATCTTGCAATCCTCGGAAATACGTAACTCGCTCACTTATCTATGTTGTATCGGCTGCCTTATTAAACTAAACATACATGGCCAACTTGCACATGCGATGCCTTGAAAACGAAGGGCTGCGAAAGAGTGTTGTAACAGTTGTATTATAGTGTTGTCTGTTATTTTATTTATGCATCTGAGTAGATTTTTTACGTTTGATCTTTTACAAAAGTGCTGTGATAGAAACTCATAACTCATTGGTTAAGTGGATAACTACTTATCATAGTTCTTTTCCTCGTTATTAAAATTTCCAGATTTTTATTTTTTAACCACTGAGGATCCAGACATTGTTCTAATGACGTCACTAAATTCTACTTGGGAGTAGTATGCGGTTAAATTCTAGACAGAGATTTTACACTTAAAAGTCAGTCACTGAAATTAAATATGATATTTTCTAAACTAGACAAATTGGATGGCTCGTATATGGAAAGAGTAAAATGAAGTGTATTTAAAAGAACCGGCCAAGTGCGAGTCGAACTCGCGCACGAAGGGTTCTGTACCATTATCTATAAAAAAAGGCAAAATACCACGTCTGTTGTATGGGAGCCCCCTAAATATTTATTTTATTTTGTTTTTAGTATTTGTTGTTAGCGGCATATAGCGGATAGGCGGATAGCGGCAACAGAAATGCATAATTTGTGAAAATTTCAACTGTCTAGTTATCGCGATTCTTGAGATACAGCCTTGTGACAGACAGACGGAAGGACAGTGACAGCGAAGTCTTAGTATTAGGGTCCCGTTTTTATCCTTTGGCTACGGAACTCTAAAAATAGTCACAAAATAAATTAAATGTGCCTAAAATTGTGTTAACACTCTTTTCAATTAACACTTTGCGCCAACAAACTGTTATTTACAGTTTGGCGCAAATACTGTTTGTAAAAAAAAAAAAAAAAAAAAAAAAAAAAAAAAAAAAAAAAAAAAAAAAAAAAACTTTACTTCAATGATCTAGCTTGAATAGTTAATATCTTTCTTTATGTAGGTAAGTGACTATTTCACTTTGCTCATCGGTGTATAAATGGGTGACCATGAAATAAGTTTCTAATAATATAGGTGTCGCATTGGGCACTCCTTTCTCGCTCAAAAGTATTGCAGAATATTACTAAGACTGTTTCAAAATAATGGGCAATTTGACCAAAAAACCCATGACGTCAATTATCGACATGGGCAACGGAACGGATAAGAGATTTGTGTGTACCTTGAATAAAATAAAATGCAAAATAAATAATCTCAAGCTTTTATCCCCGAGGGGCTAGACAGAGTTATTCTTTTTCTGGAAATGCCCACGTTTCACCAGTGTTTCACCTTGAATAATATTATAATTTATTGTTTCGCGAAATTGATATTACGTTCCCTTCCATCCGATACCTTGTCCTCAATGGCCTAGCATTATCTCGTATAAATCAATTTTGGTATCCAATTCTATTATCCAGTCAAGGTTTGTGAAAATGACACTTTAATTTAGGCGGTTCACACGCCTCTTCAGTTTTTAAGAGAACTACTTGGGAAGGACACCCAGGGCTTCGTGTGCGATGAATTTGAATTTAATATGATCAGTTTCTTTATGAAAATAATGTACAATGATATTAACAAAGACGTTTAAAGAAAAAGTAGGAAAGAGAATGATTTTCTTCCAACCTCTTTGGATATTAAATTCACTTTTATATACATACCACTAGTAAAATATTGAATTCTAAAAAAATTATAATCATTTCAAATTAAATTTGGAAGTGCAGAAGAAAGAAGAAATTTCGGAGTTTTTGTATGTATAGAATCAGTTTTTATACAAAATTGAGTTTAACTTGAGAAGATAGTCAAGTGCCGGAGTAATAAATAGATTATTGATGAATCTTCTTTAAATTATCTACCTTACTAAATTTTAACTCTAAAGTTTATAATTTGGTCGTAGTAGACAACTGACATAACCTTGTAAATATGACAAAATTGTCCTTGAACATGCATTTTTCGATCCTTAAATATCTTATAAAATCCGAAAGTGTGTTCATTACACAATCACAAGTCAGCGGATAGGATGACCATGAAAATTTTCGAAGTCAACAATATGCAAAAAGCGAAAATAAACCGAGTGTTTAAGTATTAGTTTTAAGTAGTTTTGTTGACTGTCTAATTTAGAAAAAACCCAAAAAAAAATTAAAAAATAAGAAAACTTTACAATTAATGTTCACCCGTTCATAATTTTACACATTTAAGATGGCGGGATGAACTCAATGCCTTCTTGAGAACATGAACAAAGGAAGCGACGGACAGGAATAAGTTGGGAGACCTCTGCTCAGCCCGATTACGAAATTATAACTATTAAAAACACTATCTCAAATCTCAAGTAACGGAGCGGCAGTCAAAACTTTTTGTATAAATTTTTCTGTTTACTAGAATAATTTCCCCGCGATTCCATCCGCAATTATTATTATTATTTACTACTCAATCTACACAGAAGCTAGTAAACGTAATTCTTGATCTCGAAAAGAAAGGATATCCTAGGTACATGGTTACTATAAGTATCCTAGATTGTACGAGTAGTATATTACCAAATACGTTATTTTTTTTTATGAGAAAATAGAATAATGATGAAGTTTAATTTTAAAACAATCAAATATTTAAGAAATAAAAACAAGTGTGGCTTGAATTGGGTCAGAAATATTATGTAACTAATATTGAATTTTGTAAAGTTGTTCCTTATTTTTTGTGTGTCTGATGTCCGTTTTCACCAACAACCCCTAAGTTTTAAGGGACACTTAAATAATTTTAGGGAACACCTAGCAGAATTGTTCGTTTCACCAACGCTAAGGTGACACCTAACGCCTAAGGGAGCTCCTAAGATTTAGGGGCTCGAATATTGACTCCCTAACCATTAGGTGACTGTTTTCTTTATTGCTCACAGACCGATTTTAGTAAAACAAAACTACTATTAACTTACATACATTTTAATTAGGTAATATTAATTACAATAGTCAACTAAAAAAATATATTATAACACTATTCCTTTGTCTGCGGAACTCCAAACAGTAATTAGTATCTTTATTAGCTTGTCCTTTTCTTCTAGGGTGAAATTTTGTCCGCGTTTTCTTTTATCAGTCATATTTTTATTAATTCCACTTCAATCAAAACTTATTCAATTTCAAAATGCACATACGCCGTCGTAATGCACTTTCCGAGTTGCTTGCACAGAACATTGCTTGTGTCAAAAGTGTCGAAGTCAAATGTCAGATCATAACTTTTTACTTATAAACCATTGAAAGAGAATATATAGCCAAACTTTATGCATTTTATTAGAATAAATCCAGAAAACGTGTATTCTATAAAACCTTTATGACTTAATTAGATATTCTTTATTTTTATTTATTTATTTTCTGTACATTTACAAAGATATTTCACATAAACATATTTTTCGATTAAATATACGGTTTTTGTAAGCACTAGCCCGTCACTTATCTAAGTGCTCTCTAAAAACGTGGTCCCTAATTTGGTGAAAACCAATTTAGGTAAGGGGATGACTTAAGGGCTCACCTACAATAAGTGTCACTTACTTAGGGAAAGCTTAGGGAACCGTCGGTGAAAATGGGCATGATTCATCTAAGTATACTACCTATTATTTATCTACTTATTATTTATATAAATTTAGTTATAACAACAAGCATGGCTTGAATTGGGTCAGAAATATTATGTAACTATTATTGAATTTTGTAAGTTGTTCCTTATTTTTTGTGTCTGATTCATCTGTGCATTTAACCGTAATGCCTGTATATCCGGGATGGGAGTTCCCGGTTAACGCATTCGTATAAATTATAGCAGTTACTTATAGAGAGCGTGAGCAATCACATATTATTAATTCAAATACAAAACAGCCAAATAGTAAATAGTAACGAATATTTGCGTAATTCGTTGGAAGTAGGTACCGGCCTTTACAGTTTCTCTACATTCCTCAAACCCAGATGGCAAGGGCATGAAGAAAATGAAGTATCAATACAGGGACTATACAAAACTCTTTGTTTTATAATAGTATAATTACAAAATAGTCATAACGACTATAATCGAGCTGATTATGAATTATATGGTGTGTGAAATTGACATCAGTAGCCAAATTTGTCAAAGTGTTTATTTTAGTAAATAATGTGCTATATGGGATAGCCTGCATCGCTATTGAAACCGGTTGAAATTTTCCCATAGAATTATAGAGCCTATGATTTAAGGAGCCCATGCTTATTGAGTGTACGTCCTAATGAACAATTTTATTACTCTGACAAGTTCCTAAGATATGACAGGCAACCAGTATAGGACTAGAAGAATGAAATTTTGCACAGGAGTTTCTTATAGAATGCAAGTGAGCACTAAGGAAAAAATTTTGAGACTTTATTCCCTATTGGATGAATGTGATGAAATATTGTATGGAAATCCTTAATTTTTACGTATCCAATGCTAGTTACAGACAGTACAAAATATGATAAATTGAGAATCTGGTAATTTGTTCATAAACTAACAAGTAAATAAAAACTTACGCGCCAATTTCGCCGAACACACCCCGAAGGACGCGGCGAACGCAACGAAAGTGAATACCAAAACATGTATCTTGCACATTGCTACACCCGCACGCACCAACGCGCGCGACAGTTCGAAAAATAGTTACGAAAACAATGCGGCGCTATCGAAACCCAGAGACAAACTGGCTGTTGACCCTCGTGACTGTACGAGCGTCTTATGTAAATTGAAACGAGTTCTTTCTCATTTTCGGTTGCACAAATTCGACTAGCTCTTTACCAATGTGAAGCCTGCTTTTCACGCAATGCTAACTGCTAATCCGATTTACTAAACGTTCGCGGCGCGTGCCGTGTGGAGCGGGCTGCGTGCGATAGTGGTGTTCCGGCGCAAGCGCAGCCGGAGCGCCCCCCGAAATGTGGGTCGGGCCGATTATAATTGCCGGTCAAGTGTGAAGGTTCACGAGGATGTTACTACAGATGTTTATCGTGGCTGTGACACTGAGTTACTTTCGCGGTTATTATGACAAATTAGTTGGCTTTGCCCCTGCACTTTTGATACGAGTAGCTACCATATTCACTGCCTTCAGATTATTGTTTATACATAAATGTTGACGGGAGCAATGGGATGTGCGCATAATTTCCATGGAACGGGAAAATATCAAAAGTTCCACAGGATCGGGACACAATAATAAATAAATTGTGGGACACGATTCACACACGGTACTGATAGGGTTGACAGAGGTTTCTCTATGTATTAAATATTTGAACATTTTTACCAGTGTGTTTTTGAACCCTTGAAGGAGGATGTAGTGACTAAGATTGAGAAAGGAATGCTCAGGTGGTTTGGACATGTCGAGCGGATGGATGAAAGGCGTTTAACGAGACAAATATATAAGGGGATTGTGAGTGGCCGAGTTGGCAGAGGGCGACCTAGGCGTACTTACATCGATCAGATCGGCGATGTATTGAAAAAAGGCCAGATAAAGAGTACCCGAAACCGACGAGCTTGTATGAACCGATTGATGGATGTGGATGAGGCACGTGAGGTATGCCAGGATCGTAGCAGGTGGCGGGCTGTTGTCTCTGCCTACCCCTTCGGGAAAAAGGCGTGAGCATATGTATGTATGTATGTATGTTTTTGAACCCCTAAATGTGATCTGATACGCGGTAGGCTAGGCGAACAAGAGTGTTGTTGTTACACATGTCTTCGAACGAATTGTACAGATAGCATCTTCACGATGTTTTCCTGCACCTTCACTTACTTATACTTCACTTAGATATGAACTTTGATACTGCAGGTACATCACGACTTAGACTTTTTGTAAATCTGTCTCTCCATTGTAAGCGCATTACACAAAGACTACTGCACCAAATTGGATGCGGCAGTTGTATTGTTGCCGGTCTAAATCTGGTACATGGTTCGTTTGGCTGGATATGCCGCCTAGAAGCCGAGTTATTTAGATATGCAGTGTTCTTTTAACTGGGGCAGTACCTACCTACGGGGACAAAGTAACACGTGAGATTAAAAAGAGCTGCCCTTGAGTTTATTGCTGGTTCTTCTCGGGGAAACAGCAACTCGTCTACATTTAGCCAATCTTCATGGACGAGTTTAGTGTGCCTGGTTATAGACTATTGACTTTTCTAAGTGTAATTCTTATTACCTACAGAATAAAATACATTTTCATTTTCCAAAGTCTGGTGCAAAAACTTGTGTTTAATACTTTTGAATTTTCTGCATACCTGTAGGTAAATTTAGGTGATATCATTATAATATTATATTGTATTTATGACAATCTTTGATTTCTCCGACAGTGTCAAATGACATTTAGTAGATAACCATTTTAACGTTTGAGTATTCAATTGGTAATCAAAATGGCGCTAATAGATAATAGATTTGAAGAGTTATTTTGGTTTTATGACTGTCTACCATCGCATAGTAAAATAACATATCCCGTAATTATACTTAGTGTCTAAGTTCAATACATAGTGGCTGCAGGATCATAGCACGGATGTCACGGTTCGTTACAATTGTATTCCAGTGAGTGCCAATATTGCATAAATCATCCAATCAAACTATTTCAAGGTTAGAAATTTCCGTACCAATATTATAGTATTAGTCATAATTACAATTCATGTACGAAATAGGTTAATAAGTTTGAGTAATGAATTTACATCCTATTCGTTATTGTTATTACAAATAAGAAAGGATATAACTGTGATTGATTCACACGATCTTGTGCACGATCATATGTTCGATTCCCTGCAATGCGTGTGTTTATGGATAGGTGTTGGTTTTGTGTCTAGGTGGTTATATTAAAGAATGACGATACAAAACTGACTATATCATAAACTAGTCATGATAGTAGCTTATTAAAGTTATTTTGAACTGAATTTAATTTACCCATTTATTTAATTAATAAGTATATGAATTAATAGTAAATTACTTATGCCTCAAATGGACATCGTAGTATCTTACGTTACGGCATATTGGACTTTAAGCGTAACGAGATACTCTATAGATGTAGAGTGCTGAGTGAAGCAAAAGTTTTCAAAAGGAAGATAAAACTAAAATTAGCTGACTCACTGTTAAATCTCATATTACTCTATTTTGATTGGTTGTTGAAAAACGTTATGATTTTATTCAACCAATCAGAACAGCTAACATGAGATTTAACAGTCGGTCAGCTAATTATAGTATGATTTACCTTTCGTAAACTGAGGGTTACTCTACTTTTCTACTACGTTAAAATAACACCTAAGAGAAACACAGTCTTTGTTTCACGTTCTTTTGCAATCGCGCCATTTTTTTGTACTGCCTTTAGTGGTCAGTTTGATTTTTAGGGCGTTGCCCGCGCGGATTCCGTTTATTCCCGTTCCCGTGGGAATTTCCGAAAATCCCTTTATAGTGGTTGCCTACGACATATTTAAGACACCTACATACCATATTTCAAATAGCGGGTGCCCAGCGGCGTTTTCCCGCTTGGATTTAGTTTATTCCCGTTCCCGTGGGAAATTCCGAAAATCCCTTCATAGTGGTTGCCTACGAGATACTTAAGACACCTAAATACCATATTTCAAATAGCGGGTGCCCAGCGGCGTTTTCCCGCTTGGATTTAGTTTGTTTCCGTGGGAGTTTTCAAAAATCCCTTCATACCAATTTCCTATGACATATCAGACACCTTCATACCATTTTTAAAGTTTCTAGGTGTTATCGTTTCGGAGTAGTACGTATTTCTCTTTTTAACCAGTTTTTTTATTTTCCCGTGGGAATGAGATATTTTCCTGGAATAAAAAGTACCCTAGATGTTGACCCAGGTACTCAGTTATCTCCATACCAAATTTCATCAAAATCCGTCCAGTAGTTTTTGAGTGATGCGTGCACAACCAGACAGACAGACAGACAGACAAAAATTCAAAAAATTGGTGTTTCGGTATCTATATCGATAACTATATACACTACCGTTAAAATTTTCAAAAAATATTTAATGTACAGACACGGCCCCGTTAGAGTTTTATTATATGTATAGATTTACTTACTTTCTACAATTGTGTTAAGTCATGGTCTTGGTCAAACTGAAAACATTATTATTTTTATAACACATTTGCTCGTAAAAGGTGTCTTATTTCACCAATTTCAATATCGTATTGTATTTCATTACGCCCAAGTGCGGTAAGTGTAAAGTAAAACGCACGGTTTATCAAGATGCTCCGTCTTAAAACGAACGGTACTTTTTAAAATCTCAGCAGAGTTTTTATGTCAAAAAAGTTGTAAACATTTTATGATTAAAATTAACTTTGGGAGATAAAATATAATAAAGAAATATTTATGTACATAATTATTTAATTTAATTAATTTTGACAGTAAATTACAACCAATTAATCTGTAACAAAAACACAAAAATACTTATTAATTTACTTTTTTATTAATACTGGCTGTTTGTGCCTTTGCCTAAAAAAATGCTGATGCGCGCCGCGCGCTTTTTCTTAACGCTGTATTGTTTTTATTCGTTTAGCATAGTCGGAGTTTTATTTTATTTCCTTGCAAATGTGTTATAAAACGTCGTATGACATACGTGCGCTTTGATAATTACAGCCTCTGCTTACTTGTAACCCTCGCCTACGGCTCGGGCTAGCAATATCGCCTCGGATGTAATTTTCAACCTACCGCACTTATAACATAATGTACTATTACGTAGGTACGTCGCTCTTTTGTCGTCGTATCCAACATTAATATACCTACGTAGAATACCTGCTCAAGTGTCAAGCGCATATAAAAAAAACTGTTCATACTAAATTATGTATTTCCTTTTTTGTCTACCTTGACTAATTTATTAATTTCCATTTATTTACTAAGTTTAGTTTAATAATTACAAATGAAAAGTATCAGCAACATGCTTCGTCAAAATCAATACAGTTTCTAGGATCAGCAACCACGGCTGACCACGCGCCACGGTGCCTAGATTTCCCCTCTGGATTGCTAAACTAATCCGCTGGCGTAAGAAAAAACCAGCTCTTGGGTCACCAGCAGAAGTTTCAATGAGGCGAGCAGACAACATTCTTACAAATTCTCGACCCTCCGAGCCCCAAGGACCAAGTGTCTCTACTGTAAAAGGTAAAAATAGGTATCCCTCACCGATATTCGCATACTTGCGTCGTTTAAGGGATTCAGCATCGGCTGCGGCAGTACCCGCACTCAAATCTAGATTGGTGTTATGTTCATTAGACATAAACTTTTAATAATTTTGTCTGAATGTTTTCTGAATAGAATTGGTAGAAATAAAATTGCGTGGACAGAATATTGAAAGAAATATTATGTAGAATTCCTAAGAAAATGTGTCAACACAGTGTCTTAGTTTTTCCTCAAAGCAATAATATTACTGGTACATGTACGGACAAGTATCCTCCAGGCGGCAGTCACTTAGCGCCTGACATGAATCGAATCGAAACAATATTGGCTTTAGTCCGATTCAACTTTTGCCTCGTGAGTTTTGTTACCTATGTATTTTATTTACCAGTGTTCTTAGGTAAGTTATAAGAAGAATAGAAATAGAATAAAAAACATTTTGTTTGTTTGAACAATACACATACATAAACTAGACACAGTTAACAATAATGAGTACGGAAAAAGCAAAAGGGCCATGGGTCAGAAGTACGTCGACGCGGGACTGTGTCTGGATAGTACGATTTATTTTAAGTACATCAATCCTACTAATCGACGGGGAAGTTCGAACAACTCCTAACTTAGGAAAACCAAATTTTACAGGAGGCGAAAAAAACCGTTTTTAAATTTTTCCAGAGGTTCAAGACAAAATGTGTAAATGGCAATTTTATACTTAAATGGACCCGCTGGTAATGTAATAATCAAAATTTGCTCGGAATAAGTATTTAGCGAGATAACGTAAGATAGGAGGTATCACCAAGCGGGTGTGGCTAAAAATTTGAAGATAGGAGAAATGTCCACATTTCAAAAAGTAACAGAAATCATTGAAAATTATTATTTCTCATTGAAGTTTTAAATTATATTCGGCGATAATATAACAAAGAAATCTAACAATTACTAAAAATAGACCAAATATTCACAATAAGCGATTTTTTTAAAGATAGGAGTTATTGCCTTTCTATATCTCCATCATCATCTCCATATCGGTTACGATAGGAGGTATTTTCAAAATGAAACACTGTTAATAATTCTGAGAAAAGGTTTTTGCTTATTTATTTAAATTGTTTATTCATGGCAATTTTTATGCTAACTCTTTGAAATTGAGAAATCGGGTCAAAAATAAAAAAATACCTAAGAAAATACAGTATTACTCACATTATAAGTATTATGCATTTAGGAATTCCCATGATCTTATCGCCTATGAACTAAGAGAAAGAACTAGCATAAAGTTTTTCAGTTCTAAATCTTGCAAACGTAAGTCAAGTATAAAAATGGAACAAGTACGTAATATTAGGATCACTTAGGTACTAACTAATTTCTTAAAAAGAAGTAATAATAACTTTGTTTTTATTACTGACTAATCCAGTCGCAATCTTCTTAAGAACTCAAGCTCCTCATCATTGCAACTATGGAGAGCTCTACATAACAACCTATGGTATAATAACACCAATATTTTAGTTAAACAATTGTTATGATCTTACTTTAGGTAAGTATGTAGGTACCCTGTAAGAAATGTATTCTACTCTGATAATTCTTTAATGGCTCTAATGATAACTAATGTCTCATAAGACTCTCTATAACATTTTTCAGTCTCTCCGTTCACAAACGTAAATTAACTATAAAAACCGGACAAATGCGAGTCGGACTCACCGATGGTTCCGTACAAATTTGTAGGTACCTACATCCTAACTTAATATTATAAATGCGAAAGTGACTTTGTTTGTTTTGCTACGCTTTTATGCTTATAGGTATAACACTGAACCGATTTTAAAAATACTTTCACCAATGGAAAGCTACATTATCAAGGACTAATATAAGCTATATTTTATCCCCATATTTCTACGGGATCGGGAACTACTCTGGTTAAACCGCGGAGCACCGCTAGTATTAAATAGGTATACCTTGATGATTGATTACGTATTTTATTACAAATGTATAGTTTTCAGACTTTTTCCTGTACTTGTAGTATATGAAGATATTACTTGCCAAATTTCATAGTTCTAGGTCAACGGGAAGTGCCCTATGAGTTTGGATTCCTTTGAGAGTGTCGAAGTGTACGTTTTTTGCAACTTAAAAGGCCGTATCTTTTTTTTACGTTAACGTAGAGGTTTGATTTTTTCACTGTTTCAAAGGACTGTAGATTTGAGTACATCATTTCAACTCGATACCTCGCCACGCGTTCTCGAGATAAAGGGTCTTGACAGACATACAGACGGACAACAAAGTAACCCTATAAGGGTTCAGTTTTTAAATTTTTAGGTACGGACCCCTAAAAATGTTGTGAGTTTTAGCTCACTACTTAATAAAGGTTCTGTTAAGAATAACAAAAACCACTAAGATTAAGGAACAAGCTTTTTGTTAAAAAGTATAGATAATGTAATTTTTTTGTATATTTATTATATAATCTAATTCTTATGAGGCAGTTTGTCATAAAAGGAATGACAAAATTATGTCCCTGTCACACTGCGAGATACGCACTGTTTTTGTCTCGCTCTAGAGCGGGAAATGTGGGTACTTGCGCATGAAGATAGGAGATAGTAGCTCAAAGTTTTATTTGAAATTAAGTTACGAGATATTTCCATTAGTAAGTTAGAATATATTTCCTGCCAAAATTATCAGGTTGTGATGGACCTTAATATAGGAGATATTTCTTCGGTGCCTAGCTACGTCAATTTTGCGAATTTCAACTCAATTTATATACCAGTAGAAGCGTAATTTTTTTCTCTATCGAACTGCATTCATAAGTCGTTTTTGTAAAAAATCGAAGTTAGGAGTTGTTCGAACTTCCCCGTCGTAATATTATAAACGCGAAAGTTTGTTTGGATGGATGTCTGGATGGATTTTTGTTCCTCTTTCACGAAAAAACTACCGAATGGATTTTGATGAAACTTTACAGTTATATAGCTTATACGGGGATAAAATATAACACAGGCAATATTTTATCCCCGTGAATAACGCGGGTGAAACCGCGGTTCGCTGCTAGTAGTAAATATGCCAAAAGCTTAGTCACTGTGTCAATAATGAAAAAAAAATACAATCTTCATCTGACCACAAAGCCACAATTACGTATAATTTGAAGAATAAAATCGTAAGGTAAGTATATTTTGTTGATTGGCTGTCATAATATAAACTATCGCAAAACAGTGATAACGGAGTCCGCCTCTCATGAGTAAGGCGTGGGTTTGATTCCTGGTGATTTCGAAAACATTTGTACATTTTATAATTAAACACTGAGAGAAAACCCGGGCTTCAGAATTAGCGATAGGCTCAGCATCTGTTGTTTTAGGATTCGATAAAACCCCATGTTTAAAAGTTGGTATTTCCAGGAATAGAATAGCTCTGCTGACCCTCGCGGTGAAAAGGTGTGAGCATTATTACACAAAATACCTACTGAGACGTGACGATTTTACGTAATTTTAAGTCAAAACCAAACTGAATCTAAAAGGCGTGGTCAGTTAAATTATTTTTACTTTGACGAAGTGCAAAGGTTTGTTTTTTCTTATAATTTATTCTTTTATGTTTTCAGTGGTTATATTAAAATACCACAAATAAAAAATATTAATGAATACTTATTCTAGACTAGCTGATGCCCGCGACTTCGTTCGCGTTGAATTTGTTATTCCTTTGCGTTTAGAAAATATGTCAAGAAGGATAATCTACACTATCTATCTATCTACAATAAAAAATATTTGTATTTTTGTATGTTAATAACGAATAAACTTAAATACTACTGGACCGATTTCAAAAATTCTTTCACCATTAGAATGATACATTATCCCTGAGTAACATATGCTTTATTTATGACGAAAAAGAATTAGGGATCCTTATCTGGGGGCACGGTAGTGCCCCCGCCAAGTCGAGCAAAAAGCGACATTAAAACTTGACTGTACATGCCGGAATTGGAACCCGAGATTCAGGAATGAGAAGCGGCCTTATATTTTTGTTATTAAAAACACCCATAGGTATATTACCTACAACGCGTCACAGAATAAGAGCAAATCCTCATACACCCCAATTAGTATACTAATAAAAAAGATTGGTAATGCATTCGTACTTAAGTTTTGTCTAACCAATTTTTTCTTAATTAAAGAGCGATAACAGTAAGGTTTCCATAGTTAGCCCTAAATTCAGTTATGCTAATAATTTTTTTGGAAAAACTTTACACATATTAAAATTAGCTGAAATAAATTAAGTAGTCAATACTGAACAAACTAATTTCAGGAATTGCGCTTATTCTCTTACGTGTTGTAGAGCCTAGAACACTCTCTGGTTTATAATTTTTGAATTAGTTCTTGATACTAAAGGCTATGCATATGCTCATACTAAGAAACAAATTTCCTCAAGGAACCCATAGTGAATTCTCAAAAAAAAAGTGGACTTTGTATGGACACTTTTGAAGAATATTTGTGCCAAGTTTCAAGTTGATAGATGCAAAAAAAAACCACACTTCTCCATATTAACGGCTCAACCCCCCCTACTTGCAGTCCGTTAGAAGGTGATTCGCGAAAAATCCAAAAACACGTATCTCATCATTTATTTCTAAGAGTATTTGTGTCAAGTTTCAACTTGATAGATGTAAAAAACAACACGTCTCCATACAAACTCCATGCCCCTGTTTCAAACCCTTAAAGGGGGTTGTTTGGAAAATCCAGAAATACGTATATTGTTGTTTGTTATGAGAAGTATTTCTACAAATTTTCGAATTGGTACACCTAAAAATTAAGGCTTTCCCTACATACCAAACTCAACCCCTACTTTCATGCCTTTAGAGGACGATTTTAGAAAAATCCAAAAACACGTGTCTCATCATTTATTTCTAAGAGTGTCTGTGTCAAGTTTCAACTTGATAGACGTAAAAAACAACACGACTCCATACAAACTCCATCCCCCTGTTTCAACTCCTTAGAGGGGGTTGTTTGGAAAATCCAGAAATACGTATATTGTTGTTTGTTATGAGAAGTATTCCTACAAAGTTTCGAATTGATACACCCAAAAATGTAGGTTTTCCATACATACCAAACTCAACCCTACTTTCACACCTTTAGGGGACGATTTTAGAAAAATCCAAAAACACGTATCTCATCATTTATTTCTAAGAGTATCTGTGTCAAGTTTCAACTTGATAGAAGTAAAAAACAACACGTCGCCATACAAACTCCATCCCCCTGTTTCAACCCCTTAGAGGGGGTTGTTTGGAAAATCCAGAAATACGTATATTGTTGTTTGTTATGAGAAGTATTCCTACAAAGTTTCGAATTGATACACCCAAAAATGAAGGTTTTCCATACATACCAAACTCAACCCCTATTTTCACACCTTTAGGGGACGATTTTAGAAAAATCCAAAAACACGTATCTCATCATTTATTTTTAAAAGTATTTGTGTCAAGTTTCAACTTGATAGACGTAAAAAACAACACGTCTCCATACAAACTCCACCCCCCTGTTTCAACCCCTTAGGGGAGGTTTTTTGGAAAATGTAGGATCACGTGTCTTGTTGTTTGTTTTGAAGAGTATTTTTACAAAGTTTCGAATTGATAGACCCAAAAATGAAGGTTTTCCATACAAACGTTCAACCCCTTTTTCACCCCCTTAAGGGTTGAATTTCTAAAAATTCTTTCTTATTCCTACTTTACGTCTTAAAAACAATATCCGTGAAAAAAATCAGCTTTCTTGGTCTAAGGGTTTAGGCTGGGCGTTGATGAGTCAGTGAGTCAGGACTTCTCTCTTTATATATATAGATAGATAACAAAGTTATTTTCTTGTTGCAAAACCATTATTTTCAAGTAATAATAGGTCTTTAATAAAGAGTTCACAAGCTTTTTATATATAACAAACCGTAACCGGTATTCCTTGTTTTTATGTAGGTATCCTATATATACGTACGATTTGTTTTTCTCCTAACATTATTGTCTTTTGAGTCGGAGCTGAAGGACGTCGCAAACATGATTTCTAACAAAGCCTCATTATTTTTTCTGTGTACCATTTTTGCTATTTGCAGATCTGGATTTGGTAAGTTTGCCATAAATAATATGTCTTTATCCCAGTTTTACTTTTACTATCATATTTAATTATTCAGAATAATAATTACTTAAAACATTAGATTTGAAAATATTTTTAAACTTTCTTACCGTTAGGTTATAATATTATATTATTCATTCGAGGTCTTAGATATGACAGACAGATAGTTTCTTTTTTAAATATTAGGTTACTAGCTGTTACCCTCGGCTCTACTTTATCTTTTACTTTACTTTATCACGTACCCTAATAGCTTTATGTTTTTCGAAGCTGTAGGTATGCATATGTGCTTTTTAAAAAAATTTTTTTATGGCAAACATTAATATCGATTTGGTTCAACATTTTAACTATGAAAAGGTAACAAAAAGAGTTACTATCGCATTTGTAATATTAGTAAGGCACCAGCTGAAAATCAGCGCCTCAGCCCAGGCTGTGTAATTATGCTGAACTGTATCCTTTTCGGCATAAGTGTTTTTTAAAATTTCTAACTGTGTTTTCAGATTTTTGTTGGTGTACCTATGTTTTATGCCGAATAAAAAGTTTATTTCTTTCTTATTTCTTCACTAGGGATGTAGGGTATTGCACTACGTATAATTTTTAGTCATCAGAAGCGGCCGGGCATAAAAAACTTTTGCAGTTTATTTGATTTTTTTTAAGATTTTGTTTATTGATCTTTGATTTACTTATATAGATACAGATTTCATCGCATATTTCGATTCGAATTAGGTACTACAAAATAGTGTAACTCGTTTAAGTTTTTAGCTACCTACCTACAACAGCTTCTTTTATTTTTAGTGAACAACATGCACAAATGCAGCATCCATGATGGAGAATGTCAAAAGGAACTGTTCCAGACAGTGCTTAGGGACATCGGGAAATCTGGGATTCCGGAACTAGGGATCCCCCCAACTGATCCGTTCGTTCTCAAAAACGTGTCAGTTTCCATCTTAAATATGGTTGAAATCACAATGGTTGACGGTGTTGCCAAAGGAGTTAAAGACTGTATAGTGGAGAGATTCGAGTAAGTAACTGCAAGCTACACCGCAAGTGGCGGCATTCAGCACATAATATTTAGCATAGCTGTAAATATAAGAAAGTGTCTCCTGTGTCTCAGTTAACTTTAGATTATCTCGTCCCCTACGAAATAGGTATCCTTCCAAGATGGAAAGTAGAACACAACCTTCTCAAATTCAGTTAGATTTCACCAAGATCTGTCCAACGGTATGGCCGTCAAAAATACCTAACCATTTATAATATCAGCAAGGACGAATAAGGAGGAGCAGACTCGATGTAGCAGAGTTGTGCGTCAAAAGATCCATTGGCGATACGAAAACTCGCAGTAACATGTGTTAATTGCCTTATAATCGGTTTAACTTCCCATTTATCACCATAGCTGTCTCCTGCTGGACATAAATCTCTCCCAAAGGAGTTTGCCATAATCATCATGCTCTGAAAGCGGATTTTTATCTCACCAAAATGGCCATTTTACCGTCCCTTGGTCAAATTATTCTATATTCCTCATACGATATTATTGCAACCAGGTAAAGCGGGGTTCAGGTAATCGTTTTTGATAAGACCATCCATTATTGTTTGTTCATTTCGTCTTTTATTGGTAAAATAATCGGTGAAGCTATTGTGTATTTTGCGGTTATTTGACTTGTTTGAACTTTCTGACCTGTGTTTTTGTTTATGAGAATTATTCAATGTAGTTTTATGTCGACTAATTACCCAGGTTTTCTCAGAACCTATTCTCCTTATTACTGTTATTATTTGCTACACGGTGCGCAATTATCTACATTGTTGCATGTAATACTTATGTCATCGTAGAGAAGTCCATGGTCATTTTATTAATATACTTATGTACGCGTGTCTTAAGCGTGACAATTCTGTTCCTCCATTGTAGTGGCATTCCTAGATAGAAACATGACCACTTCGTCAGTTTTGAGATAAAATAATTACTACATACCCGAATCGAATAACTCTAACTACTTGTCTATTATAATAAGTTTTATTTAAAGAAAATTATATGAAAAAACAGTATGCAGAAAATACTAATTTTATTTTACACTTTATTTATTTTCTTTCTTTCTGCAAAATCATTATGATTCATCACCACTCATGAGGTATTGTTAGGTAAAATTTTCTATACGTGAGTCCAACGCAGATTAGGAGATGGTCTATTTACCATTGTTTGAGACATATTATGTAGGTACCTAACATAATATAATAGGATATGGAAATGTTTGATAGGTCCATGGGCCAAATGTAATGAAATAATTAATTTATTCTTTTTTTTTCACGATGACTTTAGCACACATATCGAAGAAGGACGTTCTACTTTGGAGCTCGTATGTGACCTCAACGTCAAAGGAAAATATAAATTGGTGACCTTGTCCCCTCTTGTTAAGGGTTTGATGGGAGGGAGCACAATCAGGGGGGAGGGAGTTGGACGTGTCAAGTTAGGTAAGAGAAATCGAAAGTTGAGCCAGGTCGTGATTCAAAGTTTAATTTGCTGAAATACTAATTACCTATTAAGTGGTAGTTATAGTAGTACACCGCTTTAGGTCAGTGGAATAGAATAAAAAATAATAATAATAAATTGTTTGACACAATTCACACAAAGTTATTTAGTTCATAAGCAGTGATAGCCTTACGGTTAAAGAGACGGCCGAAAATCAGTGAGGCTCGGGTTCGAATCCTGGCATGTACCAATGAGTTTTTCAAAAACTTACGTACATATTTATCACTAGCTCGACGGTGAAGGAAAACATCGTGAGGAAACCCGCAGGTCTCAGAATTAATTGTCATTCTCTTCCACTGAACTTTCACATTACAAAGAGCTAGGCCCTCTGTAATTGTCTTCCGACAATTTGATTCGGTTATTTTGGGTTTACCAATTAACGATAGATCGTGTATATGCATGAATCAAAATGGGATTGTTTAATTGAACAACAACGCTGGAATAATAGGTACAGTCAACAAAGAACATCGGCAGCTTTGGTACCCACTGAAATAGACACCCACGGGGTATCACACTATGCTTGTTATATTGACTCATAACAAGTCGAAATTTTCCATATTTTTAAATTAATCTAGCAGTTGAAAATATTGAGTCAAATAAAACAGAAATATCATAGAAACACGAATCGATCGATTGGGAAATCTATTCATACCAAAGAGATTAAAATATAATATAAGGCATGAAGGGGACAAAGCGAGGATTATTTGAAGCCAAAAGTTATTCCAAGTGGAATAAGTCTAGTACAATTTCGACCGAATGACAGCTCGCGTTCATACTAACTGACATGACAAGGACATGACGCTTGAGCTTCAAAGTTTTGTATGAAATATTCCCATTGCCCCCTCTATGCTATTATATTTTAATGTATTTGATTAATACAAAAACTTTTTTGTTGTTGTGGTTAAATTGAACGTCGTGTCATCACGTCAACCATGTCATTCACTAGGGATGGCCAAGTGAAAAAATAAATTGATATTTATCGTATCGACATTTCTAAATACTATAGATAAAAATCGAGTAAAAAATATCGATATATCGTCAGTTTTACATTATTATTACTACATATACATATTCCCAAATTCGTAAAAAAGGACGATGAAAATAGTATATTTTTATAAATGCTTGAGTCGGCAAGTATCTAGTACCTAACATGAAATGAAACACGAAACCAGAATTGCGTTAAAAATATATTAAAATTGATACGAATTCGATACTGTAAAATAAATGTCGATATATCGCCATTAAAAATATCGACGATATATATATGCTAATTTAGTATTTGGAAAAATATCGATATTTTAATATAGGTATCGATATTTTTTGCCACAGCCATCATTCACTGGCATAGAGTAACTTATATGGCATGTGGTAGGCAGTGCTATTTTCTAACAAAGAGGTTGGAAGAAAATCATTTTCTTTCCTAGAGAAACTTTTTCTTTACACGTCTTTGGTACCTGAAATCTTATAATAACCTACAAAATACACTAGGTAACGAATAACTTTTAAACCTCAACTTATAAAAATGTGGTATGATTACATATTATCTTAGTCTGTCCAAGAACTATCGATTTTACACGGTTTCGTCTTCCGTGGGCAGGTGTAAGTGGGGTACCCAAAACACATGGACTTTTGCCATTGTTCTTTGTTAGGGTTAGATGTCCAGTAACTAAGAACTAATTTTTCTGCGGTAATCATAAATAAATCTTACTAATTAATGTTTATTTGAAAAATTATCTTTGAACTCTACAATTTATAAAAAAAAAACTTTAAGAGAAAACTGAAATTTAGTTTCTGGCCATGTAACCCTAACAACTTTGTTGACTGTACCTATACAAATTCACTAAAACCAGTCATTCATTAGATAGGATGATGAACTTTGTTCCTTAATTTTCAACCTATAACTTAAAACCGGTCAGATTTATTATTAAACAACATTATTTATTATGATACGTAGATTAGTTGCAAATTGGCCGCCATCAAAAATGATACAAAAAAATTACAAGTTTTTAGAGATATTGAATTATTAACCACTGGCTTATATTATTAAATATAAAAAAAAATACAAAACCAGTACCTACCTACCTTCCAGAGTTGCAAATCAAAGTGCTTACAATTTAAACAACACTTCTTTTGTTTTCATTTTGTGTTGTTGATATTTGGAAGTTTGTGTTCGAATCAATATGGATCAATATCACTAGTCACTATTGATAGATGTTATAGAGTTAACAATAATATTATAGTTTTTTTTCTTTAGCTTTTCATTAATATTATTCTTTTTTTATTCCAGAGAAACTGCGTATGAAGTTCAACTATCACTTTTACATAGAGAATTTAAATGGTGATTTGTTTATTCGCTGCATCCCCAAAGACTTGAAGTATGAGAATTCCTTGGGAAAGGTTACGTTTGCAGCTAACAATATTTACTTGGGTGACCAAGAAGCGAGTAAGTAATCTTTAATTCAGCAAATTTAATACAAGTCAAAAAATGTTATCCATAAATTAAATATAAATAGTGGACACCACGGTTATTAATTCAGTCCCAAATATGCAGAACCTACATAAACTCGTGTACAACCAAATATGAGGAACCAAATATAGAAGTGTTGACTTGGGGCGGGAATCGAACCCACTACCTCTGACATAGATGTCATTCAGCAGTTTTTAGCTCCGAAAAATCTGAAGATGTGTCTGAGTTTTAATAAATTTTTATATTGAAATTCTGCTACAAAATTTTTGAATTCTTTAATTTAATTGTCTTTGTACCTGATCATATCTACTATATAAAAATAAGTCGGGTTTTCCTTCCTGACGATTTAACTCCAGAACTGACGAACCGATTTTCATGGTTTTGCATTCGTTGGAAAGGTCTAGGGCTCCGGAAGGTTTATAGCAAAGAAAATTCAGCATTGCACCCGTGCGAAGCCGGGGCGGGTCGCTAGTAGTTTATAAAAATAAATGCGCTTACTCTTAATTCTCGTGGGGTTGGCAGAGACAGGTATTACATTTCTGAAAATACCCAATTTTCACGCATGGTCGAACTACTAACATGACAGGTGGTGATATCCCCGGACTGGGGTGCTGATAGACTATTATATATATGCACACACAGTTACATAAACAAATATTTATATCTCTCGACTGCAATAGCGGCTATATTTTCTTGTGTACGCAAATGATATACTGTAACGCCGCGACAAGAGGGCCGGAGCCTGGTGAGCCGTAACACAGGTCTCGTAACCTAGTACGGTCTCCAGACTCTCACCTAAGATAAATAACTTAAATTTAAATACAACATAATTGTACATAGCTGTGAGTCCTGATGAGAGGAAATAAATAAAATATTATTATTATTATTATGTATCCGAACGGTTAAAGAGCCGGCCGAAAATCAGTGAGGCTTGGGTTCGAATCCTGGCATGTACCAATGAGTTTTTCAAAAACTTACGTACATATTTATCACTAGCTCGACGGTGAAGGAAAACATCGTGAGGAAACCCGCAGGTCTCAGAATTAATTCTGAGACATGTGTAAACAGACCCGGTCCGGCGATGGGCTCACCACCTATCACGTTTAGGGGTCCAATATATCTCGTGAAATGTGAGTATATCCAGTAATGGAATACCTCTGCCTACCCCCTCGGGGATAAAAGGCGTGAGATTATATTATTATTATTATGTATCCTGAAGTCTTCTTATAAACATACACAATGTTTTTATAGGTGGCCTGGTGATTGGAATGCTGAACGACAACTGGAAGTTCATTATGGATACCTTTGGCAAACCCTTCTTGGACAAAGCAATGGATATCATTTACGTCGAAAGCCACAAATTTTTCGATGTCATACCGACGAAATATTATCTGACTGATGATTTGTCTAAATATGTAAAAAATTAAAGATGTGCTACTTCGAATTATTTATGCTGGCGTACCTCACCTTTTTTCCTCAGTTTTTTCTTAAAATTATACATCATAGTGGACATATAAATAACTACTGAAATAAAATAACTTTCTTAGAATCTAAGATATTATTAAACTAAACAATATATTAGCTGTTATTATCATCTGTAAAGAGCTTTTCTATTTGTTGTAATAAATGAGATAATTTCTGTGGACATTCTGTTACTTTTTTTTATTTATTTTTCCATTACCATCCTACTTCCTACTAATATTATAAACGCTAATGATTGTATGTATAGATGTATGGATGCTGAACAGATTTTGATGAAACTTTACAGTTATATAGCTTATATATAAAATAATACATAGACTATATTTTATCAACGTACTAGCGACCCGCCCCGGTTTCACACGGGTGCAATGCTAACACTAAAACCTTCCTCTTGAATCAGTCTATCCATTAAAAAAAACCGCATCAAAATCCGTTGCATAGTTTTAAAGATTTAAGCATACAAAGGGACATAGGGATATAGGGACAGAGAAGCAACTTTGTTTTATACTATGTAGTGAGTAGTAATTCCCACGGAAACCGAGAAACCGCGGTATAAAATATGTAATTAAAGTGGAATCACTGAATAAGTTCTGCAACATAGTTTGGACTAATATTTTAGGTAAATACAATTCCAGTATCAATCTATGTATGTAACACACAGTGACATAGAGTGTCCTCTAAGCTTAGCGTATTAATGTATGTAATGTAATATATAACACCGTTACACCATTTATAAATCAAGAACGACTGAACGGTGGTGAATGAAATTTTGCATACTGATATTTAGTTTGTGATCTGGATTAACCAATCGGATACTTTTTATATGTATAATATATTATCATATATTATATAAAAAGTATCCGATTGGTTATCACCAGCAAGAAACCCGGAAATGAAGAAAAAACAGTAGATGATCACAGTTTTTTGTATAACTCACGTTAATTCAATGTATCAAATTGACGGCCGCATTCAAAACCCGAGCAACGCAAACGAACACAAAATATAATTAATTAGCAAACCAGATTTTACGAGACTGTTTTTATAAACAATTATCCCACAGAGCAAAATATCCAGAACGACGTTCAAAGATGATAAAAAACGATGCTAATTGTTACTTACGCACAAAAAAGCTGTCTGAGAGCAAAACAAGTACACTGTGATAAAATCAAAATAATTGAACATAATATTCTAGAACCTACTAAAGATATCGCTTACAGTATTGGAGCGACGATTTTCAGGGTGGCTGGTAGCAGCTGATGATGATGATGATAAATAAATAATAAATTATCTGTAATATCTTTTAAGTACCATGTGATAAGCAAATAAATGAAATTGAAATGATTGGTGATCAACTGATCACCATAGTAGAGGTAATCATTCGCGCGGTTTCACCTGCGTAGTTCCTGTGGCTATACGGGGATAAAATATAGCCTATGTTACTCCATCATAATGTAGCTTTCCATTGGTGAAATAATTTTTAAAATCGGTCCAGTAGTTTTTAATTTAATTTGTTACAAACTTCCAATAATACAAATCCTTCCACTTATAATATTAGTGTAGATAACGCAATATACAAACTATAAAAATAAAACTAAGTAAAAAAGTAAAGTCCTTATCTAAAAAACTTTTTCTAAATTTATTAATAAACATAAAATTTATGAAGTTTTGAAATACCTAACTTGCCAGGTAGAATTGAACCTTAAAGTCTAAGTATAATCGTACATAATATGAGATGATGTCGTAAACTTCTGTTTTGAAGATATCTAACATTCTCAATTTAAAAAAAATACTCAAAAACTAAATTAAAACAAACTAAAGTCGGTACCTTATTTGGTCATGAATTGCCCATAACTTCTAACAATTAATGAAGTAGAGCTATCTAAATAATACAAATCGCAATTGTGGGAACTGTGATATCACACTAATAATTGTACTGTACTGCGTCATTAGGGTTCCGTACCTCAAAAGGAAAAAACGGAACCCTTATAGGATCACTTTGTTGTCCGTCTGTCCGTCCGTCCGTCCGTCTGTCAAGACCCTTTTTCTCAGGAACGCGTGGAGGTATGAAGCTGAAATTTATATCAATTACTCAGGTCTACTGTCCCTTGAAGCTGTGAAAAAATCAAACTTCTAAGCCAACGCAATCAAAAGATACAGCCGTTTATGCCGCAAATTTTCGACACTTGCAAGGGAATCAAAACCTACAGGGTGCTTCCCGTGAACTCAGAATCTTGAAATTTGGTACGAAGCAACGTCTTATAGCATAGATAAAGGAAAAATTACGAAAACCATAAATTTGCAAGGTTGTACGGAACCCTCGGTGCGCGAGTCCGACTCGCACTTGGCCGGTTTTTTTTATATGCATTAAGTCATATTTACGAACAATAAAATCATACTTTTAAGGATTGAGTTGATAAATGTCCAATACGAAAAGTGCCGAAAATTCAAATCAAATCAAATAAATTTATTTCAGATTATAAATACATATACAATAAAATACTTAGCTTAGTGTTAATAAATATTGTTTTAATAATATAATTTAATTAAGTCGAAAAGCATGAGAGGTAAAAATACTCCAAATGCCTAATTCTGAGATTGCTTATTCCAAAAGAACTCGTTTTAAAAAGACTTAAAGTTATTAAAGATCCAGATCCACAGAGATCACTCATAGTGATGGGTATATTAATATAGTGTTGTCACCAGTGTGGCTAACGTGCCGTGACAAAATTTTATCGTTGCTTATCTCGTGCGTTTGAGTAGAAAGAGCCAAACAAAACAGTCTACAATATTTTGTCATGGCGCGCATGTTAGAGCACATCTACCGATTTCGACAAATATTACTAAAAAGATATCAAGCAGTCGACAAAAAAATTTAAAATAGGTTTTTGAATTATTTTATTAAAATAAATGTAAGCTACCGTTGGCTCAGTTAGTAGTGACCGAACATTCTTATTCAGAGATCTCGGGTTCGATTTATTCCCGGGTCAAATGTTTGTGTGCATGATATAATAATGATTGTGGGTTTTGTTTCTGTGTTCAATTAATTTATCTTTAATCAGTTGTTTTATGACCAAAGTATATACCGAGTCTGCTTACCACAATTTATTATTAGATTTTACAACGTAGTCTAGAAACATCATAAATCCCTTAAATGCGGTTATTAAGTAATATTATTTACAGTATCTTTATTATACATTATAGTGCACTCAAAAACTGGTTCTGTATCCTTCATCATCAATATAAATACCCACTATTTCGTCAAGCTTGCATTTGATTCTGGAAAAGTTGTAAATAGAGACGCC
Organism: Ethmia dodecea; assembly: GCA_963855545.1. NCBI lineage: Eukaryota > Metazoa > Arthropoda > Insecta > Lepidoptera > Depressariidae > Ethmia > Ethmia dodecea. The sequence goes on from OY979448.1 coordinate 6,196,152, forward strand.
AAATAAAATGTCCGAGACAAAAAGCTTATTGATCTTTTTATGTTTTGGTTTAGTTTTATGTGATTCTGCGTTTGGTAAGTAAGAAATGTCTAACCGATTAAGCAACAATTTGCAAAGGCACCCTGCCGCTTGGATGGCCAAAAGTTTTTTCTTGTTCTTTATAGTTAGGTAGGTAATCTACATTTTCCTGCTTTGCATGCTGCTTTTGGATGACCTTGTTCCATCGTTGATCCCATCTGTATTAATTGACTAGACTAGACCCCTGGCCTGGTCTAGATTGTAGTCAAGAGAAAACTCATTAATAATAAATTCAATTTAAAAAATATATTTTGATCATTCCTATTCACTATACGATAAGAACAAATTAAAAAATAAAGTAAATGGATTAACTATGTTTTCTTTCAGTGGACACTTACGGAAAATGCAGCATTCACGATTTCGAATGCCAAAGAAAACTCTACGAAAATGTCTTGCACAGTATAACTAAGACTGGCATGCCGGAATATGGAATACCCCCCATTGATCCATTTGTTGTTAAAAATGAATCTGTAACTGTTTTGGATTTGGTTACCCTTTCAATGGTAGAAGGAGTTGCCAAGGGCATTAAATCTTGTACGATCGATAAAGTTTTGTGAGTACATTGTTTAAAAAATAATTATACGAATTATACAAATATATATTAAGAATTATTAGCAGTATTAGTAAATGGTTGTTTGTTATTGCCAAAAATTGCTTCGCCGTCCACGAAGCTGATTTCGCTCACCAGAATATATATTTTTAGTCATTTGGAGTAAAAATAGTCTAAAATAAATTTTAACAGACACCGCACAAATTTTAACAGAGTGTTCGGTTTAATGACAATTTATTTTATATCATAATTTTATCGAATATAAGAGTATAACGTGTCTACTAATAAAATGTTTTGGTAACTGTATCACTTCACCAGTAATAAAAAAATATCACGCTATTGTTTCAGCTTGAACTTAGATGATAACATCTTTAACTACGATTTTACTTGTGATATAGTTGTCAAGGGCCACTATAAAGTTACATCGAAACCCAATGATGTGATAAAGAGCCTCCTTGGAGGAAACATTGTCCACGGAGAGGGCGAAGGCAAAGTACAATTGGGTAGGTATGATTATAAATTATTTTCGATTTATTAAACACCAGCGACCCGGGTTTAAATGATACAGTAGAGCGTCGATTATCCGAACTAATTGGGGGACGTGGGTGTTCGGAAAACCGGTATTTTCGGATAATCGAACTACCTATAAATATTGTTACGTACAGGTAAATGAAAACTATATATACATTTATATTACATTGACATACATGCTGAAGAAGTGGAGTTGAAATGACGTTCAATAAGCGGACTTGTAAGTCCCTACTTTGAATAAAACATCTTGTCGTTGACTTTGACATAGGAATTAAACAAAAAAAATCCCTGACAATCTTTTAGTAAAACATGTATATATGTAGGTATGTTACTATGAACGATTAACGCTAGAAAAAATCTTTAATCTTCGTCTGCCAAAGCAAGCCTACTCTCTTACGAACGGCTAGGTCACGTAGTTTTACAGATATTTGATACTTGGAAGTGCCATACGAGTAGGTACAATTACCAAGTCGCGTCAAGTGCATGAGCACTTTGGCGCGGGAGGACGGGAAAGAGGCACGCGGTTCGGGCGGTCGTAGAAGTCTAGTTCGGATAAGCGGTCGTTCGGTTGATCGACGTTCGGATAATCGACGCTCCACTGTATATGAAAACCTTCCTCGTTTATCGCTCTTCATCTTAGTGAAAAACACATAGGAAGCGACTTAATTTTATCAATGTAAAGATTAGAAAATAAATAAAGCTACCAAATGAAAGTTCATGAAGTAATTTTTGTCTTTATGCTATAGACAGGCCCGTCAAATCATATAGACTATATCTAAGTCTATATGATTTGACGGGCCTGTTTTCTCAGTTGGTAGTGACCCTGTCTTCTGAGTTGGAGGTCGCGGGTTCGATCCCCGTGTGTTATTTGTGTCCCACGATATATTATTATTATTATTATATGCTATGGAAAAAATAACCCATCTGGACTTTCGTTCCGAAACAGGTAAGTTGGATTTGAGATAAATCTTAAACTTTTACTTACTTTTTATAATTCATGTTGTGAGCGCGTTGTTTTAAATTTACTTTCTTGATACCATGAGGGGTCCGAAAAAAGTTAATTTAAAACAACGGGCATGATTTGACAAGGGAAGTTATTTAGTATACCATACTAGAAGCATAATTACTAAACGCTTTATTCCCGTCGTCGTGTGAACATTATAGACCATGTTAAAAGTAAGGTTTCCATTGCTGAAAGAATTTTCAAAATAGGTCCAGATGTTTTTGAAATATTATTGTAAATTAGCATGTTACATAACAACTGATATTATAATCTCACGTAATTAAGAAGCCAGACGGATCTGTCGTATAAATAACACGATCCAATAATTTATCTATTGGCATTTAACAAATAATAACACAATTCTTAATATCTAGACAATTTATTAGACAGTAAACCAGTCTGTTAGTTATGTTTAATATTATTAATGTTACTTACAGAAAAACTTAAAATTAGATCAGCATACGGAATTTTCCTGCGAAAGACTGATGGAGAAATTTATTTCGATTATGACCGTGTTTCGAGGAAGTTTACTTACGACTTGGGCAAAGTGAAGTTTTCTGCTGACAACTTATATGTCGATAATCAAGAAGTCAGTAAGTATCTCCTATGTTAAGCCATGTATAACGGCAACACGTAAAGTGCGACGCAGGACTTTCCATCTATCATTATAGGAGTAAAAAAACAATTATGATAAGTGTCTACCCATACCAGCAGTATTTATACTTTAATTAAATAATTTGCAGACATTGCAACAGGTTATTTGAATGTATCAAAATTAAATTCATTAAAAAGACTATCTCAAAAGATCTCTAAACATGTAGGTACAACCAAAAACGTCATTCAATTGAGAACTAATAAAGATGGCGTCACAGTTCAGTCCTCAGTACATTTTTGACAGTAATTGTTCGTTGGACAGATCATACAAAGTACCTAACTCATTTGACTAGGCAATCAAATATCTTATTGTGATGGTACTCAATTAAATTTCAATTTTGCCTAGAATTGTGTTGAAAGAGGCAAACTGGACTCTTGACAGCGCCGTAGATAATAACGCTGTGTTGTTAGACTATTTCTAATTAGACATTTCTTTTTGTACTTACAGAAAATAAATGTTTTTTATTTGTTTGTTTGAGTCTAACTACTTCTATAATTTTCGTGGGTCTTTTAATCAATCCTTGCTACATATAGTATCAGCGAGCAGTTATAGTACTGTGGTTAAGGATCTCGGTTCTCGGTTGCTCGGGTTCTAGTCCTGGCGCAGACATCACTAGCTCGACGGTGAAGGAAACCCGCAGGCAGGCACTAGAAATAATTCTAAGGCATGTGTAACAGCAGCCCGAAGATGGCTCCACCGCCTATCACGTTTAGGGGTTCAAAGAATATCTGGTGCATTGTGCATGTATTTCCAGAAATGACCTCTACCTACCCCCTTCGGGATCAAATGCTTCGAGAACATTTATTTTTTCTTTATTTTATTACATTCCCATAGTGTGTGTCATACGTTACGTTAATGTAATATCAACTTTTACAGGTAAAATGGTACTTGGCATCGTAAATGACAACTGGAAATTCATCATGCAAGCCTTCGGAAGACCGTTCGTACAACTGGCCATGGATATATTCGTTAAGTACACACATAAATTCTTCGATGCTGTACCAGCTAGAGAATATATTATAGAAGATTTGACACCTTATCTTAAGAACTAAGTACTGGTACTGACGAGTAATTGAAATTGACAACTAAAATGTATTTTTCAACCCTTTTAGTAAATAAGGATTTTTTGTGATATCTTGTGAATAATTTAAGGCAATTAGATTGAACTAAAGCTTTAGCCTGCCCATAATTACAAATGAAAAAAAAAAACACCGTGTATAAAGGTATGAAATGTGCACCAGATTTAAAGTGACCAGATACATTTGGTGCAGAAGTTTTTTACGTACAAAAATACGGACTTACACGCAGATAAAACATCTAAACAGATTGTTTAGGCTTCTATTGATATTATAAAGACCCCTCATATTAAGTTTTCTAAGATTTAATACCTACAGACATCGGCCAGTTACAATTTTATTGTATAGTAGATAATAAGAGATTGTTAATCACACATTGGTTTTAATAAACATAATTTTTACTTTGATGTCGTATTTATTTTCCTAAAAAAATAAATTTTCAGTATTTTCATCTTGCTTCTGCTATTTAGAAATATTACACTAGTCTTCACATCGGTTTTCAAGATTAAAGCGCCCGTTTGATTTAAAAGTGCATATATATGCAAGTAAAGACGCATCTAAATATTTACACGTATGTATTAGGTAAACAAGGACAGTGTAATCAAGACTGGTAAATAACAAATAATTAAGTCGACCGCGTGACAAAGGAAATAAGCAGTTTATGTAAATAAAGACTGCTCAATGATCAATGATAATTGCTCAAAAAGCTTTGTCATTGTTAATACGTACAATAACACTACAATATTGTTGCCATAATTTTATAAAGGGTGTATGTAGATTCCAAAAACGGAAATAGATGATTATGCTGCTAATTGCTGACACAACTAATATTTTTTTTCACTCATTATCGTAAAATGAAAAGATAACTAAATTTTTATGAATTAAATTCCTATTAAAAAGTACAATAAAAACACTGTATGAGTAGTAGGGACTAAAACTAGGCAAAACTAATCGTTACTAGTTGCCCTTGTACCGTATTATATCGGTTGACTAGCTTTTCTTTTAGGATACCTTCTTTGTTGGAGGGACTGTAGTCTCAGTCGGTAGTGATCCTACCTTCTGACTTAAAGAACACGGGTTCTATTACCGCTGGGGCCTAGTATTTGTTTCAAACAAAAAGACTATTGGTTTCGTGTCTGGGTTTAGGTATATGTGTGTATAGCAGTCTGACTATTTTGGGACCGTGTGTGAATTGTTTCCCGCAAATTATTTTAGAAAAAATATAACTATGTCTCATCCCTGGAAGACCTCGTTATCGGGGAGTGTTCACGAGTGGAGTTCGGTGCTTTATTGCACACTCGCAACCCGCCTTCGATTCGATTCGGTTTATCAAAATATGTCACGGATAATATAGCTTCCTATTAGTAAAAGGTTTCTAAATCGTTTAATAGTTTCAGACATAATTATAGATAATAAAAGCACTTCAAAGGCTACATCGATATATTATATAAAAGAAGTAACTAAGGTAAGGTAGCAGAGATATAGCCGATGTATACGGTGAAAGAGCCTGACTTACATGATGATAATCAGTGAGGCTTGGGTTCGAATCCTGGTATTGGTACCTGGTAACCAATGAGTTTTTCAATTACATATTTATCACTAGCTCGACGGTGAAGGAAAACATCGTGAAGAAACCCTCAAGTCCCAGAATTAATTCTGAGACATGTGTAACAGGCCCGGTCCGGCAACGGTCTGCCTACCCCCTCGGGGATTAAAGGCGTGAGATTGTCTATCTACAAACAGCCCAATCTGCCGGAGCTAGAAGCATGAAATTTTGCAGGTTAAAGTGATCACTGAGAAGGGATTTTTTGAAATTCTCAAGAGAACGGGAAAAAAACATTCAATAGTAAATGATATATTCCAGATCCCCTGTGCAAGATAATCGTAACATCCTAACCTCCAACCAGGGAAAAGTTTTTAGTAAAGACGCTAAAAGGGGTAGCAGTAAATCACGGTTCGGTTCAATTGTGTCGACAAAAGACGCAACGACACGGTAAGCGATGTTTATTTACATTCCCTTGCTATAAGTCGCCGCATACATTTTTCATTTGCGACGCTCGTGCATTCTCCACTTACGCTCTGCATTTGGCTCTGAGCGAAATGTTTATATAAAGAGGTCGTTGTTATGCAAAATGTTCGCATCGAATATTTATGGAAAATCATTTTATTTTGAGCTTTGAGGGATACGCTGAATGTACATTGCAGGTACAGGATTTTTAGTGACCGATCTTCTGTATAATAATATGTAGAAGACGAAACTGACTGGCTGACTCACTGAATGATCTATGAACTCTTGTGAGTTGTTGAGTCAAAGTCAAAATCATTTATTTTCTGTAGGTATAGAAAATACACTTAGAAAAATCAATAGTCTAATAACAAGGCACTCTAAACTCGTCCATGAAGATTGGTTAAATGTACCAAATGTATGAATCATAAAATTTAATTTAAATTCTTTAATATATTAATAATGACATTAATAATAATAAATATATATTTATTTAACTTAAAATTCAAAATCATAGATAACATATAATAAGTGTGGATTTAGATTTTCTCCTGAATAAATTACAAATTTCTTTTTACTAGGTTTATAAAGACGAACGTATCTAAGAGGTTGGAAGAAAAAAATACCTAAAGGAGAGATAAACTTTTTTTACAAACGTGTTTGGAACGTATATTATATACGTGACGTAAATACGGTAGGATAAGATTACGTAATTGAATGACAATATGTTACTTCCTATTATGAAAGCACACGTGATACCACGCTGTAATAAGCTCATATTAAATGTATTCAAAAATGTTGTACGTCACAATAAATTACTTCCAGATCAACTCACTTCAAACTCATCCTTAATCCAATGACTTAAGAATCTTTATTGAAGATATTCTTAGATTAGCTATTGCAAATAATATGACGTCGCATAAATGATGCCTCGTACTCCAATGAATCGACATTGTCACATCCATTGCAGGCTGATTTTATAAGCATCCAAGATTTTTATTTTCAAGTGTGCAGTGTACTAAATCCAAAACCATGTTGTCCTTTATAAGTATGTAATGTGCGGATTGCATTCATATGCACTCACGTGTCAACGTTATTACAGGGCGTATTCAGTACCCTCCCTAATGAGAACCCTGCAACGAGCAATTTTTTCTCCATTTGTTTTATAAAATGCCGTAACGAGAGACTGAGAACAGTTAGTTACTTTTCCAAGTGTCATACAGTAGATTGAAAAGATAAAAATGTTTCAAATTCAGGTATTCATAGAGCTAGGGCTTCTCTCCGTCGTTCTCTCCGTAGCGTTGCGTAAGTAGATGTTAATCTTTTTTTTTTATTATGGTAATGGTTTTATAACCGGTACAATATGATATTTGATAGTGTATCACTACATAGTATAAAACAAAGTCTATTTCTCTGTCCCTATATCCTTGTCCCTATGTATGCTTAAATCTTTAAAACTACGCAACGGATTTTGATGCGGTTTTTTATTAAAAAGTTTATCTATTAAGATAGAGTGATTGAAGAGGAAGGTTTTAGTGTTAGTATTGCACCCGTGCGAAGCCGGGGCGGGTCGCTAGTTGAAAATAAAGTACTATTTATTGTCATAAGCATAGATTATGGCATTAGAATCTGACTGAAAATATTCAGTATGACTGAACTTTTTTTTTAGCTTTTAAAACGAAAAAGGGCTGAAACGTAACAGGGTGTTATTTTTGTCATTCATTGATTGCATTTCCTTGGTGTCATCACGATATTTAATTTACTTACTTGTGACGTACAATGCCATATTGCTCAAAGATTACTTACTTTAAGTTTTAACTACTGCGAAATAAGAATAACTACTTTTGGTGAGCCAGTTTGAGGTGATGTTCGAAACACATGCAAATAACTAGACACAGCCCTTTTTAAATGAATTTAATTTATTTTAAAACGTAGTATTGTTGTTGTTGTATCTTTTAAGAGGAATTTTAAAGTTTATTATAATCCCATATTCACAGACACACTGAATATTTTTTGTAACACAACACACACACACATTAGAAATAAAAAGCATTAAATAATATTAATCATAAATATTAACAAAACTACACATCAGCTAAAACCTGACGAAAATGACGACATTCCTACTCATTAAAATGAAAATAAAGCATGACAGTATAAGACATCTGTTGATTTTGTACCACTATATCGTATTTTTATTTTATTTACCAATATTTCCAGCGGATTATATAAAGGCGTGTTCCAGAAACGACCCTAATTTAAACGAGTGTGCCCTGAAATCTGCGCAAGAGTCTCTCCATACATTCTCGCTCGGAGACGAAAGCCGGGGATTGCCGCCTTTAGATCCGCTTTACGTTGAACAAATGGTCGTCTATGTTCCCAATGAAAATGGACTCAAGATCATATTCCAAGACAACTACTTCCGTGGCCTCTCTGTATTGGACCTTCAGAGTTTGAAGTAAGTGAGCCTTTAATTTCAATATGATCTATCAGTCATGGATATATATATATATATATATATATATTTTTATTTATTTGGTACACCAACGTTTGTTACATTAATACTTATTTACTAACATACATTCAAAAACAGTTTTATAAATGCAACAACCAGTTAAAGGTGCACACCACATGCATATAATACTCGTAATATATAAAAAAACATAACTAAAATACAAGGATATAACGAAAAAATAAAAAAAAATAATTAATCTCACGCCTTTAATAATGAAATAAAAGGATATTTATTGAATATTTAATTTCTGAAGTAAGAGTATACACTATCCAATAAAAATATAATCCTCAAAATCAGACAACTCTGAAAAAGTGGTCATCCATAATAAATATAATGTCCTTTTCGTCGGTTAACACACATACGAGAAGTGTCCTGGGACACGCAATTGGAATGCAGTAATATACATACATAGCCATATGCTGGTGAACAGACATACACACATATATGACGAATTACACTACACTGTATAACATGCATGGCGGCAACAAACTAGCGAAACTGTCGAGATTTAGCAGAAATGTAGAGAACGATCAGTCTTCTGTTAAACTGAAGTAGAAGCGGCAAAAGCATTTTTTTGTAAGACTTTTAATCCAAGAATAAAAAATTTATTCAGAAATAGTACACTCGATCTGCCTCAATTTATATTAGAAATCCTTTCATTGATAAAATGAGGAATAGGTACAAAATCGATGTCGCTTGATATAAACGGAGAAAGAAATGCTTTGGTCGTATATTATATTAAAGACATATTATATTATATAGATATAAAATATACAAAGCGTGGGGGTATGTTTGTACATATCTATCTAGTCCACTACAGTCCAATTTTGCCCAATTTTTGTATAGTTAGTTCCATACCTAGTAAATATGCAAATACTGTAGAGTTAATCTAAAACTGTTTACATATAAAGTCAATGTGAATAGAAAGAAGTGTGTTATTTTCAAAGCTATTGCTTCTTATGAAAGAAATATATCAATCTATAGTAATTTAATATTTGTACAGACAAAAAAACGAACGAGATTTTTAATTTACATACAAGTTAATTAAAGTCAGAAAGACAAAAAAAAAATTTTTGAAAAAAAAAAGCTAAAAGTATATTGCTTATGCACGATATCTTGACACCCGATAGGTACGATATTATTAAAAAAAAATACGTGTTCTTATGAGATGCGATGCTAATTAGTCGCGATAATGATTGCTTCTAGTAAAAGTTAACAGGCATAAAAATGTCCTAAAAACCTCATGTAGGTAAATAAAGGATGACTCGCAACTCTCGACGTAAAAATAAATAAAATAATAATCTCACGCCTTGTATCCCCGAGGGGGTAGGCAGAGGTATTCCATTTCTGGATATACCCACTTTTCATGAGATGTTCTTTGGACCCCTAAACGTGATATTTGATTGAGATTATCGTCATGTGAAGCAGGCTCTTTAACTGGCTATCACTCTCGACGTACTATCAGCTATTAGCTATTCTGTGGTACTATAGGTACATGTAATATCTCAGTGCTAAAGAATCAGAGAGGTATACGAAATCAAGATATTATATATAGTTTCTAATTCATGTTGAATATAAATATATATTTTTTTACAAGTAGTCAACTATCTCTTGAATAAGTAGTGTAGTCTCAAAAAATTGGGATTAGGTTTAGAAGCCATCATCGGAGTCTTAAAGAAATCAGATCCATTATCTTTTGACTTGATATTTTTTATTTCTCAAAGGTCATAACTAGTGCAGTTATAGTAGGTATTTAAATATTATAAACCCCATTTATTATTGTGATATGCATATAGTAAATAAAAGCACATTTCCTAATAGAACTCCCACTCATTCATCTTAACCCCACACTACTTATTACACCCCTTTTCCTGGTCGTCTAATGAATGAATGAATTAAGTTTAATTTACTAACGGTAAATAAGGTCATAATGAACTATATGCCGGACTAACGACGACGTCATGACTCACGGACAATTAGCTTTTGGGCCTTTTAATTACGAATAATATTATGACGGAGCCTTAACTTAGAGGGGCGTTCAAATAATTAGGCGCAGGCGATGATTCATTGGGCACAAAAGGAGTAATGGAGTATAAAACCTCCCAATGAACTGGGGAGTTTTAAAGAAATTGATTTAGAGTTGGAACGGTAATTTGGTAATAGACCCAGAGAAGAATTCTCGAGCTCATGTTTGTGTAGTATAATAATAATTGAGAAATCAGATAATATCAAAAAGTTACTGGTTACAAGTTATACCAAACGCTAGACTAATGCGATTTAATCTTTGAGTAAGCCTCACGCAACGATGGACGAATCGGGCCTAAACCAGACAATGTAGTATGTTGTTCTACTTAAAACATTTAAATAATAAGTCTTTTAAAAAAAGTAGATCGGAGAAATATTATGAATTTTTAAAACATCAATGTAAACTGACTTACTGTATAGTATAGTGCATTCAGGAGTATACAATATGTTGGTTTGTCTTTTAAACCTTTTATTCACCAATTGTATTTTGTTTCAAATTTAAAGTACATCAAATGCTATAAAGCTCGTCAAAAAAGGTCTTAAATAACATATGACTACACTATAATGTTTCAGATTTGATCTGCAGAAAAAACAGGTCGTCGCTGAAGCAATAGTAAATTTGGACGTCAAAAGCAAGTATGAACTCAGTGGTAAGATTATGATGATTCCTGTCAAGTCTAACGGAGATGCCTCCATAAAATTGCGTAAGTTAACATTATTCCTTAATTAACTAAGACATCAATATATTTGCACGTACCTTTATTTATTGCATTTTTTTTAACTCTGTACAATTAGGTACTCTTTTTTATTCTGTTCCCTCTAGGTATTAAAGTGTTTGTAATTTTACGTTTTTAAAATAATTGCAATTATTTTTATGCACCATATTATAATAAAGTTGTCACTAATATTTTTTAATAATAAAAAAATAAGTGCTAATATACTCGTTTTATGTTCGCTTTTAAATCTAAGTTTTTTTTTTCAGAAAATGCCGCCCTCCGTATTCGTTTCTGGTACGAACACGTGGAAGGAGCCGACGGAAAAATCCATTGGAAAATAAATAAGCACGACATCAAGTACCAAGTTGAGAAGGCGATGTTTAAATTAGAAAACTTGCTGAATGATAAAAATATTGGTAAGAAATTGGGTACACACTCCGATTTTCCTACGTCTGCTCTCAAGGAATACCTTGAGAACTCTCTAAAATTTTATTAATGAAGGAATATAAAACCATTCTTTTAAATGGTTTGTAGCTGTAAAGTATTAAACAAGGATATAATCATATTGCCTTGAACATAACTATTTTCAACAAATAGTTAAGTAAAATACAACAAACCATTAACCTAACCGTAAAATAAGTATTTAAAATCCAGTTTTTGTTGATGAATCTACAAACTATACCTAACTAAACACTAAACATACGTACATAATACGGCAACCAATTTCTTGGTCTAGATCATTCAAGAAGTTGTTATTAGCTTTTACAGAAAATAGTTTGTAAGTAGTTGTAAGAAAACAATTATCAACAGAAAAATAACAAACCGAAAATACTTCTGCAACATTGAGTCAGTTACAGATAAAATAAATCGTGTAGATATATCGAAAATGGATCCTATTCAACAGAACAATTTAAATAGGATGAGGTTGCCAGACGCTATTTTCTAGATAGGTGATAACAGTGGTGAAAGTGCAGGTCGGTACGATTATTACTGCCATTTCGATTTTGCTACCCACTCGTACGACGATTTAAACTAACGTGTATTATCTATAAATTCTGGTTATTATGCCCAGAAATGCGAACTTAGGCATTTTGATGTCTTTGAGGTCTAATGAAAGATTTGTCATCGTAGCATTGAAAGAAAAAATAAATAAATAAATATAATAAATAATCTCACGCCTTTTATGCCCGAGGGGGTAGGCAGAGGTATTCCATTTCTGGATATACCCACTTTTCACGAGATATTGTTTGGACTCCTAAACGTGATAGGTGGTAAGCCCATCGCCGGACCGGATCTTTAACACCTGTCTCAGAATTAATTCTGGGACCTGCGGGTTTCATCACGATGTTTTCCTTCACCGTCAAGCTAGTGAAGAAAATGTACGTAGGTAAGTTTTGAAAAACTTATTGGTACATGCCAGGATTCGAACCCAAGCCTCACTGATTATCATTATCTGAAGCGGGCTCTTTAACCGTAAGGCTATCACTGCTCTTGAAAGAAATAATAGGAATAATATGACAGCTTTTTTGAAGCAGACACAAACTGCGTTAGACAAATAGACGTTTTCAATCCAATTTAAATAAAACCAGACAGGTTGAAACGGAATAATAAACAAAATCAGAAAGAATAAATTGTTTCTAAAAAACCTTATGTATATCTAAATATAAAAAAAAGCGAACGACTGCCTTTTATAACACTAACAACATTAGCATTTCACGACTAAATCAGTAATTTTCATTGGTTTTCTTTATTTTTACCGGTCTGCACTAGAACGAGTTAAATAATGTGTTTCTGGTGTATTGTATAATATATTATGTAAGCATGTGAGCGTATTTCATTGGTGCAGCCTGTAGTTTGTAGGTTTCACATATTTTAAAGTGGGAGGTGTAATATATCATTCGTCATCGTTAAGGGTCGCATGCTACATTTTTCCCGTCTGCACCAGAAAGACTGTGATGTTTTAAATCTTTTTAGTCTCTCTTTCTCTTCAACACTCAGTCAGGTTTTTTTTTTCTAAGCCGGGTACTCACCAGCGAGCCGTAACCGTAACATGGGTGATACAGTAACGAGGTTCTAGTGTGTACGCGTGTACAGAGGGCTCACGAAGTCGTCGCCGGAACGCTTTCCCCGACTCTTTTTGCGAGCTGTAACTGTAACCAAACAGATACAGTGTAGGCGTCTATCAGCAAAAGACATTTATCCTCTGACCATTCACTCATGACGAAAAACTCGAGTTCGCAGTGGCTATTTTCTTTACGTCCACGAGCGCACTGAAAGCTCCTTGATTCGCGGCAAAAAACCCACAATCGTCGGCTCGCTACGAGTCGCTACAAGCGTTCGTTGCAAGCTCGCGAACCACGTACACCCAATGTTTTTGGTAACAGTAACTGTTACAGTTGCATGCAACGTTACGGGTTCAGAAATGAGTACTTTGTAAACGTCGGCTCGCTGTAAGCCGCACGCGTGCCGATCGCAAACCACGTACACACATGTTTTTTCGGTTACAGTACATGTAACGGTTACGGCTACAGCTCGCTGGTGAGTACCTGGCTTAATGTAATTGTTACGTCATAATCACTTTATATTTCAGGTGATCAAATCAACGCCCTTCTCAACACCATGTGGAAGGAGATAATAACCGATGTAGGACCTGCTATATGTCAGTCTTTAAGCGCTGCTGTTATTGAAAACATAGGTGTTCTTCTGGAACAAGTTTCTTACGACGAATTGATGCCCGAATAATATATCGGTATTAAATATTACTATAAATTATAATAAAGTATAAAAAAATTATAACGTAATTTTTTTCACATAACCCTTTGGTGTTCAAGGAAACGAAGTGAACATTAATTTATAGGTACCAAGCTACATATATACAAGAAAAAACTTGACTGAAAGATTGCTTGACTAACACATCAATGCACAGCCCAAACGTCTAGGTTTGAAATTTGCACCGATATTCCTTAGTTAGACATAGGTACACTAAAAAGGTTTTTTTTTATTCTCCCATGAACGGAAAACAAAGGTACTTACTTACTTTGAAGCCACTTATGTACTTACATACATACATACATATGCTCACACCTTTTTCCCGAAGGGGTAGGCAGAGACAACAGCCCGCCACCTGCTACGATCCTGGCATACCTCACGTGCCTCATCCACATCTATCAATCGGTTCATACAAGCTCGTCGGTTTCGGGTTTATGTACTTAGTCTAAAAAACTCTGCATTGTATCTAAACATGACAATGTGACAAGTTACACTATACCAAAATATCTCATTTTAACTTTAAAAATCGCTATTTTTCAAACTTTAAGTCTATTACGAATAGTTAAAGTTGTAATCGTTAAATTTCACAACTATAATATACATATAGAAACAATTTTCAAAGGTTGAGTGTTACAATTAAAAGCTAAGGGTCAGAAACAAATGCCCAAATACTGTTTACACTTACTAATGGTGGTTTAACTAATATCCGATTACCCATTAAAGGTCTCCGTGATACACCCGGGGGCGTTCCACAACTCAGTTTTAGTAAGATTCTGTTAGAATTGCACTAAAAGTAATTTATGGGATGGGCCGTGGGAATGAATAAATCCTTTAGGGATAGGATTGGTTTTCTTAATATTCGTGCAAAAAATATAGGTCACATTCAAACGTACTACAATAACACTAAGGGCAAATAATATTACGTTTTTGTAAAGTCACCTTCTAAAGTTGTACCTACATTATTATTCCTTTCTTTTTTAAAATTCCAACACAAAGTAGGATTAAACTTGGGACATAAAGTATAATAAAATATATAGCTTCGAAATCAGAGGATTAAAAAATATGTTTTTTTTTTCATTATCGGATTAGCAAGGATATTTTACGTATTCGACAATTATCTCTGGTAATGAATGGTTGACTTAACTAAAAAGTTGAATAGAACCTTAAGATGAAACATTGATGATTTTGGGTAGGTATCTTTGTATTTGTGCGAGCCTTTAATAACCTTGTAGTAATTAATTTATAAAAATATCAATGGGATTATTATTTTATTAAACGTACCTACAAAGTGTTTTTGGAAATCTGTCTTTATAAGGAAACAAAAAATAAATGGTTTTAAGGTTTAAGATTTTAATTTATTATAATTAAAACATAAAAGATTCGACTCCGTAATTAGTATTCATAATGTTTTACGCAAGGAGTAGTTCTAAATGTTAAATTTAATTAAAATTGAAGACAATCCAACCGGAAACTCCCGCCTCTGTTATTTGTGTTCTGTCTACGTTTTCGAGATACATTGTAAAATCAGTACCTAATTTCTTGTGTATTTTTCGTTTATGTTAAAACAAACACTAAACAATATAATATCACTTGAGTTTATAGTCACATAGAAATTAATTGCGTTAACCTACAAGTAGGTATCTAATTTAGTATAATTGCTTTAATTAGGTTTCCTTGTCTATAATGGTATTTATAATACGGTTGGTTTCGAATATATTTATAAGGCGCTGCTAGCGCCTCGTAGTTTCACCCGCCTAGTTCTTGTGGGAATATGTGGATAAAATGTAGTCTATATAATATGTTACTCCTTAATAATGTAGCTTTAAATTGGTGAAAGATCTTTCAAAAACTAAGCATGAAAGCGTAACAAACAAAGAAGCAAAATCAGTTTCACATTTATAATATTTAGGACTAGTAGCGCTCTGTGGTTTTACCCTCTTAGTTCCCGTTCCCGTTCGTTCATAGTTGAATGCGGGGATAAAATATAGTCAAAGTTTCGTGATAATGTAGCTTACCATTGGTAAAAGAATTTTTAAAATCGGTTCAGTAGTTTTTGAGTTTATTTGTTACAAACATAAAAAAAATACAAATCTTTCCCGTTTATAATATAATAATAAATTGTATATAGTATATTATATAGTGTATATGTCTAAGAAGTAATCGTCTTATGGGTCCCGTATTCATTTTTAGAAAATTGATTATGTATATATTTACAAGTAGGTATGCACAGTTCCAATAGATATTCCCATATTTTTAAGAATCCCAGATTTTTATGAGTAGCTTTACTATTATTTTGAAGCAGGCGTTTGAAGTTTGTTTTCGAGAATCGGTTGAATGTTTTTGAAAGGAAAGGAAGATCACCATCGCAAACCGCCTTTACGTCACTAAAGGAATCCAAAACAAAGATAGGCAGCAAATACCTGGGACCAAATGTAATTTACCTTAGATAAAGGCGAACAATGTGCCTGGCGATGCTATTACAGGAATGGGCCCCATAACGCTATTCGAGTCCCCGAGGAGGGGAAATTATAAACTTGGTAACGAAAGTCAGCACGCCTCTTTCTTAGAGATAAAAAAAAATGAAAGGCAGAAATCAAAAGCCGTGATTTTAAAATTCATTTGGCATTATTTAAAAAAATATAGTATATTCATTTTTGATTCGACTATTCGGATTTGAATTTAAAAAAGTGTGCAAATCGAATGATCTGAAATTGTAATGAGGTAAAATAGTCTCTGGCGTTATTTTACCTTTGGGTTCCGATTGGGAAAATTGAAAAAAAAACACACAGTTGAATTGATAACCTCCTCCTTTTTTGAAGTCGGTTCAAAATGTACTGACACCTTTATTGTTCAATTTATATTTTGAGGACTCATTTATTTTTATGTTCAGTTCTCAAGACCTAAACTTACAAAGTAATCTTCATGTAGGTAATCTCGTTTTGACATTTACATCAGATAGATTATGTGTATAAAAATTTGCGATTGTGTGTCCTTATATTACCTAGAAATATTATATATGGTAATTGTTGTACCTTAGATTGTATCTCTTTAATTATGATAACCATTTAGATATACCTATGTACATCTATTCCATCAAAGTGGGATCTTCCTCCATCACATTGCATGTTTCTAACATGCAATGTGATGGAGGAAGTCCATCTTACTTCCTCCCTGTTAAAAGCTTCTAGTCTCTTGAGTTTGTTAAAAGCCAGTAAAGCCAGTATGAATTGCGCCTCCAGTCTCAGTACAATAGGCTGAAAAGGCAACATTAAGACCAGATTTTAGTCTTAAGTAAAGCAATGACTTGAGTTACGGTATAACAGTAATGTAAGGATAAGCCAAGTTGTATAACAATACTTCTAGAAAACAATTTCATCGAATAAGTGTTATAAAACACATTTGTAAAGTATATTTCTAATAAAACTTGCGTGAATGTCGAAGTATAATAAAAACAAATCGTAAAAGCACTTCAATTTACATTCCACTCTCTTGAGTTATTTTGCGAAAAAGGTTGAAAAGTCTAGCCAACAAAAGTCTTTTGGGTATTTCGTGTCACTTATTTGAAATCCAAGTATTTGACACTCTGGTAGCAGACAAATGAAGTCCTAATTTTTAAGGGCCATCCAAACCAGAGATCCAGAGATCTTAAATTTTTTTTTTTTTGATAGTATGAGTATCGACAATTTTCTTTTTTTTAAATCACACAGAACTGTAACTAAAAGTTCTATAATATGGTCTTATCTGAATCCCTAACTATCAATAGGGTTGAATTACTTACATCTGACGGAATTTACTTTGCCGATCTTGAACATCGGTTCACATAATTCCTTTAATAGCAATGGTACACCGTGCACATTTAAATGCATCACTGCGTTATATTGAGTAAGTTAAGTAACGGTAATGCGGCAACCTTAAATTCCGTCAGATGTATTTTTGTCCCTCGAGGCGTAAAAGCTTAGTGGTGTCATTATTTAACATATTATTATTATTATTATTATTATATAGTCATACGTACATATGTATCACTAGCTCGACAGTGAAGGAAAATACCGCGAGGAAACCCGCAGGTCTCAGAATTAATTCTGAGGCATGTGATGTGATGGGCTCACTACCTATCACGTAAAGAATATCTAGTGAAAAGTGGGGTATATCCAGAAATGGAATACCTCTGTGGGATAAAAGGCGTGAGTTTTTTAAACATTTTTTTATATAAGTCAGATCGCTGACGTTTCGCACACCCAGTTTTTAATTTGTCTCCTTATAAATAAGTATAAATCATTTTGTATACTAAGAAATATAATACATTTGAGGTATCAGTCCTTTGGTTGAGGTTTCAGGTGACCAGAGGCCTAGTATTTTTCTGTGTCAAAGGACCAGCCTATCTACATAGAGAGGGAATTTGGCCAGTCTTCTGGGCTCTGTCCCACGTGATTTCTCTTTGGAGGACATTTTTAATTTGTAAATAAATGTAATACATACATACATACATTAATAAATAAATCAATTTATTCAACCGTAAATATGAAATCCAAAAGAGATAGGGAAGAATTCAATATTCATTACGACAACAGTTGTAATAAAAGCGATAAAGCCAATTTCTTTTGTAACATTTTTATTTGAAAATGTGCAGCTGGGGCCGCTCCGAGATTATTGTATCCAACTTGAACCTTATTTGGAAAGAATCTCCATCCAAGTATTTTAATATCGGGTTTTTACGAGTCTTTAACATCCTGTTAGAAAAGAAAACTTTTCTACGCAATTTTCCTAAATAATTCATGAACTAAGGATACCTTTATTTGTCTCAGATTTAGATATTTGCTGGAAAAATCACATTATTTAATTTCAACATTGGCATATGGATTTCACTAAACCCAGAATATATAATATTATTATTAATTTTTCATGCACAAAAAATATATAATCCGCTAATGACTTTGTCAAAAACGTAATTAATTATGATGGCCTAGTTAAACACAGTACTTATTACAGAGCAAATTTTAAACTTCTTAAAAACATATAAAAATACTACTTAGTCCGGAATGAATACGATCAAGATATTTATAATGCCTATATTTACCATTTCTGAAAAAACACTTGTCAGACTTTTGTAAACACAACCGGGTTGAAGTTTCATAGCCGTTTAGCTTATTCCTAGGTTCCTTAGTCCAGACGAAGCAAACCGCTTGCAGGCATAAAAACAATCTACTCTTCTAAGCCCTGTTTTACTACCGTAGGACGTTCTGAAGGACCTACCACTATAAGAAGTCTATTTCCATCACAAAGTCGCACCTGAGGCGAGTAAAGAAGGAACCCATTGCTTCTTTTGTAAGGAATCGGATTGTCTGCGGGAAAGTAAATGACGTCTGAAAATTTATGAGTATTTTTTATTGACTTTGTATTAAGACTTTGGACTAGGTATTTGAATACTTTTACAAGATTTATTTGATACCGTTCAAAATATCGAAATGAAACAAACCTACATGAAAAGTTTAGTTACAACTCCTGTCTTAGCAGTTTCATTGAAATCCGTTTAGCTGTTTTCGAGCCTATAGTAGGTACGAGTACCTACACAAACTTGAGACGGACAAAAAAATGAAAAATTTATGATAAAGCATCTTCTTTGGCATTTATTTGGAATTCACAGACAGACAATAAAATTTAATTGGTATATAGATAATATATAGATTTGTGAATAGGCTATAGAGACTAATAAATAAATTTCCTTATAAATAAATTAGTTGGATTAAAAAAAAACCGGCTTCATCTTTGAAGTCGGTTAAAAATACGCTTAGCACGTAGTAAACGAGACTGCATAACATTTGAAACTAGTCCTAGTAAAATACACCCAGCAACAATAAAATTCAACAAAATATTCAAAAATCTGTCGCACTAAGCTCTCGGATGCAGTCAGGGGTAGCGAGATCCGTTCTTATTTAGTTTTTTTTTTGCTGTGTGTCCGCCATCTAGTCGGGAATAAAATGTTCAGGAAGATCGGATTTAAATCCGACATGTGCATTTTGACTGCAATCCCAGGCTTAACGCGGCAGGTGGTGCAAATAAAAAAGGTGCAAAAAACTGAAATATGCGATCGAAGCTAAAACGGATCAACAGTTTCGAATGAAATAGATGCGAAAAATTGTTAAGCGGATTTTAACAATTTTAAGTCAAACTTTTTAAATTTTAATTGGAATATTTATTACGATAACTTGTTCGGGATCGTGCTTGGCAGACAGTCATTATGAATTTTTATTACACTTCAAAATTGGTGTTTGTTTTTGCACGAATACAGATTTAGGCAATTATTATAGGCACTTTTAATTATTATAATTTTGAATGTAAGTACTCTCGAACCTAAAAAATACTGGTGAATGTCTGTACACGGGAGATATTTCATAAAACTTAATATGTACCTTTTTAACGGAGGGTATTTAAAAAAGCAATAGAAGCCAATTGAAACCTTTTTTTTAGAATGTTGTCTGTCGTCTATTTGTCAGTATGTTTCTACGCGCCGTAACTACTGCACCAAATTAGATGCAATTTCACATTTGTATTGTTGCCGGTCTAACTTTAAAGTGATTTGGTAGGTACAAGTTTCAACTCGATACGCGGCTTATAAAAGACGAGTTATCTATACATAAAAAGTTTTTTTACCTGGGGTACTACGGGGAAGGAGTGCAGTATTTCTTTAAAAAGTGCTTGTTACCTGTACGTATAATCGAAAATCACCGCGACTAAATAGCGGTAAGGATCGTCGTATTGGCAATTAGGTGCGAGCGTCGCCAGTAATGAAGATAGAGCGCTGAAACTGATGCAGTAAAATATGGGTCGCTTAGCAACCACACTGACACTGATCAAGTTTCTTGTTAACAAGTTAAAGACAGAGCCGAGGTATTGAGAATGAGTACAGCAGGGATTATAACTTTTCTTAACAGTTGCAAAACCTTTGGAATATTTATGTTCCTAATATATCACTAATATATCAATTTATCACGTCTCGTATCATGTGACATATAGTGCTCATGAAAAACAGAGATTTTCAATCTCAACATAAATAATAATAATAAAAATAATAAATCTTTATTTCAGGCAATATTTACATTAATAGGTCTTAAATAACTAAAATAAATAAATAAATATAAATGAAACCTATTTAAAACTGTAGTGTGACTGTATAGATAAATTTAAGACAAGACTTAAATTTTACGTCTAGTATGATACGTCTGAACGACAGTATTTGCTGAACTGAAGCTTAAGATTAACGTTTTTATATAAAAAATACCTATATGGAAATATCAATGGCCGCTCTATGGCACACGGGCTAGCTATAGCTTAGATTAGATGAGGAGGTCCAACTTAGCAGAAAGATTAACTAGATAAGGTCCGTGAATTTTATTTAAGTCATAAAAAGGGAAAAACTGTAAATGGCAATATAATCAATCAGTTGGAAATTACAACAACAATATCATCAAACACGTATACGATGGTTTTCGCGCAAACCCCTACGTATTCCTACGCTCCTAACGAATATTTAAATCTCTTTGTCACACTCTAGGTTTCTGTTTTCTATTTCCACATCCTCGATTCCTTAATAATCCGGTGTTAGTCTTTACAAGCCAACAAAAGAAACTCTAACGAAATGAATGTCAACCTGAATGCCTCCCGAGGAATATCGAACTTCGAGACCATTCAACGGTACATGATCATTAATTAAAAGACAGCAGATGTTCTGAAAAAACTTGCAATTACTCAGGGAAGTGTGAGAGACTGACTAAAAGCCCAGTGAAATAAGGGATCATTTATACTTTAGTTAGCTGGCAACAATCTGGTAATTTTTATTAACTACCAATGACATTGTCTCCGTGTAATTTTATTTTATTTTCCTACTAGCGTTGCTGGTATTTAATAAGAATAATAATAATAAATTGTGGGACACAATTCGCACTCCGATATTCAGTCCCAAACTAAGCAGAGCCTGTACTAGTGTCATGCTCCACAGCAGAACCACTTTTAATTGAAGTTTACGACAAAACTAGACATATAGATTTTTTTTTAATACGACTAGAATTTTATAGAATTTCTATAGAATTTTCTAATAAAAACCATATGTATAAAAGCGCAAGTGGTTCTGCCGTGGAGCATGACACCCTGTACTATAGGTACTAAACAACTGAAAAACATACTTAAATGAATATTAAACAGGCTTAAAGACTTTTAGGTCCAATTCTAATCGACCGATAAGACGGTAATTAATAGGTGCCCAAAAACATTCTATAATAGTTAACACTATAATACATGTTGACGCTAATGGAGAAGTGTTATATGGTTTTGGGCACCTGCTGGCCTACTGTTTAAGACATCTTTGACATCGTCAAATGGAATTTGGTTACCATTTATAGCTCAGTTTGACGTTTGCGATTTCAATTTGGATCCAAAATGGCGCCATTCGCTCGTTAGAGAATAGAGATCAACTGTTATTTTTAATTTATGATTCTCTATTGTTGCTAAATAAAGGGGCGTGAAATTGATGTCGCCTGGCAGATTTTATATATTTTTTTCAATTAGGCAAAGAGATATGTAGGTAGTTTACTAAATCAGAATCTAAATAATTAAATTCTTTTCTTATATCTTGCTTGTTTGTCTATGATATTACAATTTCAATGCAAGTTTTCAGGTAGGTTTTATAGGCTGTAAATAGGATTGTCAATGTGGTATGTAATTCATCGGAGAAACATTAGCAAATATACGAGGCGATAAAAGCGACTATCTATGTGAGTCCATTAATGGGATCCCAGAAAGGGAAGTAGTCACGGCACATTAACTTTGTACCCCGATGCCCCTTAGTTTGTTGGAATACCTACTTGGAACAGATTTCAGATAGAATAGGACGTTATTACTTTTATTGAGAACCAAGTGAGTTTTAATAATACATTTTATAGATATAATGCCCACGCTCTATCCTCGATGGGATTGGCAGAAGTATTCTAATATTCTAGGTAAAAAATATTATTTCACTCAGTTAAGGAAGGGAAAGCAAAAAGTAAGTAAATATATTGACCGTTTTAAGTTTTAAGAATAAAAAAAAATCTCACATCTGATATCCCCGAGGGGGTAGGCATTCCATTACTGGATATACCCACATTTCACGAGATATATTGGACCCCTAAAGGTGAACTTTTAAGTCTGAGAAAAATTTCAAAACCTAAATAACTTACTTTTATTGTTTCCTCAACTCGAACAAAACAAAGTTGTTTATAAAAATATCAAAACATAGCGTTGCAAAAGCTATGGGAAGTCCAAACAAAGCGACTTTTCAAGAACAAAGGCATGACCTGCGGAACTATGACGAATACAAAACGACAAACTTAGAAGTACACTTTATGCAACCTGTAATGTTATAGGAATAAAAGCTACATTGAAAAAAAAAATTATAGAGCTAACATGGTATTTCGAGAGGGTGACTTTGCAAAAATGTATGTTTTTCGCAAGCGGTGGTGTGGATTTACAGGGTGAATTGAATTTCAGCCTGAGAGCGAAATCCGAGATGTAGGTTCAGTATTAGAATACATTTATGTAGATTTTAAATATTATTTCATAGCACCAAGTTCATGATTTTCTTCAATTTGGTCTTTTAAAGGATTGCACTATATACGTAGGGTAATGTTTTCTGGAGCACGTATGTACATAATCATATGTTAGGTACATATGCACATAGGTGCAAACCTAAGTATGCAAATGTTTTGCGTAGGTAAACTGAATCATAAATGGAGTGAAAAGTTTTGATGTGTCTGGTGTCGGTATTTTCAGAGTATCATAGGCTACATACTTGGGTGGCTTTTTGACTGTTAAGTGGCCACTAGCTTAACACCATCTCCTTATCCGCGATGGGCTAGCGTTGGAGATTACGGCCCATACTACCTCAAGTGTGAGGAAAGACCCTTAGCTCAGCAGCTATCATCATCATCATCATCAACCCGTAATAGCCCACTGCTGACACATGAGGAAGTATGGGTCATAATCTTCCACGGAAATTACCGCCAATTGGGAGTAGGGGCTAAATATTTAACACTGTCATTCTAATAATAAACTTAGTGTCTGTAATTTTAAAATAAATACCAAAACTTTAAGTGAAAACTGCTATTTTTGTATGATACCTTTTGTTTTTCACTTGGTTATCGAATGGGCTCCAAAATGGCTAAACAAATATTTCAATGAAAATTTTAAGAACAGGAATTTGAACTTAAATTTTAGTTTATGTTTCATTGCGGTATCTAGCACAGTTAAGAACAGAGATTTATATTTTATCCTTTTGAAAAACCGAAGCGACGCGAGTGTGGGCTAGTTATTACTATAAATAACTGTAGAAAGACTGTACTGTAGCCACAGAATATGTAATTCAATTAGAATAATAAAAATATTACGGCACAGACATATTAAGTGTGTCTCTTCTAGTTAATAACACGTAGCGTAGGTTGTACATCTTCTTTTAGTCGATGGAATTCCAAACCTGATACCTACAATTTCAGTTGTACACTACAATTATTGTGACATCGGAAAAATGGATTAAAAGCTCATGGTAAACGTACAGTGACGGCCATGTGACGGCATTCCTCATAGTGTTAGAAACCGGCTGTAACGAGACAACTGTTTAATGAGAAAAACTTAAGACAACTACTAAACAAACCTGACATATATACACCGGCCATAAAAAAACATTGAACGTTAGTCTTCCTAAACTCGAAAATGGCTTCTACCGATTTCGATGATTTTTTGTGTCTGTAGAGTGGCTCATATTCACATTTGCACCCATCAAGGGTCACTGCGTTCGGGCAAGACAACGTCTGTCAGGTCACCTAGTTTTTAATAAAAATAAACATGATAAAATGGCGACCATGACAAGAGCATCTTAAGATAGCTGGATAGCAATTTAAAACAACGGACACAATTGAAAATACGATGCAACCAAATCTCTCGTCCAGCTAATACACTGTCTAGACCAGCTAATGTGCCAGCTCTGACAGGTCTGAGGCAGTCGGATTCTCTACGACAGCCATTACTCTCAACGACAAATGACCGAACACATTCGCTCGCTAATGGCTTCCGTGCTATCTTGCTTCGTAAAAATGTAGCTGATGATAGTGATGCATGCGAATGATATGATAATAGGGTTAACAGGGTCGCGGAATATTCTGAGTTCATTAAAATGTTTATCTGTATTCAGTTTGAAATAATAATAATAAATTTATTTAAAAAAATGACACTCTTAAATCAAAACATAAATTTATGTTACAATGATTCTCAATAGGTTTAGTGAATGAAATAAAATATATTTTTAAAATATAGATTAAATGGATACACATTAACCCAGTGAATAGAGAGCTTATACCTTACAAACGGTCCGGTAGTTCTAAATTTTTTACATGTTGTCTAGGATGGTTGTTAAGTGTTTAAAATGCAAAATGCACAATTCCCCCCCCTCCGCGCCCTCCGCCATCTTGAAAAAACCGAAAAAAAATCGGCACTTTTTTTAGATTTTCACTTATATCTTTGTTTCGGTGCATTTTAGCTACAAAACAGTTCTATTCAATGTTGTAGAGAATGAAATTCCCTATAATATACGTGTTAAATTTTGTTTGTAGGGCAGATAGTTCACAAGATATGATATTTTAAAAAAGATAAAAAAATACGCATTTTTTTAAACTTTTTTTCAAATTTTTCAAACTTCTATCTTTAGAACGCTGTAATTCAATTTTGGCCTATTTGAGAAAAACAAGTATTAAGAATAAAATATAATATATAATATAATCTCACGCCTTTTTATCCCCGAGGGGGTAGGCAGAGGTATTCCATTACTGGATATACCCACATTTCACGAGATATATTGGACCCCTAAACGTGATAGGTGGTGAGCCTATCGCCGGACCGGGTCTGTTTACACATGTCTCAGAATTAATTCTGAGACCTGCGGGTTTCCTCACGATGTTTTCCTTCACCGTCGAGCTAGTGATAAATATGTACGTAAGTTTTTGAAAAACTCATTGGTACATGCCAGGATTTGAACCCGAGCCTCACTGATTTTCGGCCGGCTCTTTAACCGTCCGGGCTATCACTGCTCAATTTTTATTAAGAATAAAAATTGTAGGGAATTTAATTACCTACAAAATGGATGTATACTTTTTTAACCAACCTTACGGAGGGGGCAGTAAGCATTAAAATGAAAACAACGGCATATTGTTTATTTGATAAGTTTAAAAAATTTCCGGAAAATGCGTATTTTTTTATATTTTTAAAAATATCATATCTCGTGAACTATCTGCCCTACAAACAAAATTTAACACGTATATTATAGGGAATTTTATTCTCTACAACATTGAATAGAACTGTTTTGTAGCTAAAATGCACCGAAACAAAGATATAAGTGAAAATCTAAAAAAAGTGCCGATTTTTTTCGGTTTTTTCAAGATGGCGGCGGGCGCGGAGGGGGGGGAATTGTGCATTTTGCATTTTAAACACTTAACAACCATCCTAGACAACATGTAAAAAATTTAGAACTACCGGACCGTTTGTAAGGTAACCCCCCTTATTTGGTCTCTATTCACTGTACTACATTTATTTTGTCTTTTGGTAGTCTTTTCTATAATAGCAGTAGAGATTATAAATACAGATAATATAAAAGTCTACTCCTCCTCCTAAAGATAGAAAATACCTACGGTATCAATGCATGGGATATTCCAAATCGAAAAGTTTCATAATACTGCAGCAGCGAGAAGAAAACCAGTTTCCAACAATGCATTTTAACCTTTCTATGTCTTTCATTAAAATCAGATTAACGGTTTTTGCGCTGAGCTAAAACGATTACTTCAAATTACTGAATGTATGACTATGGGTACAATATTTTTTACTCTTTTGCGACATGAAAGATAGATTGAAAACTTTAAACATAAAACCAACCAATTTTAGACCTATTTTCCAGAAATGTTCACTAACCATAAGTTCCTAAATTAATTTCTTGACTTAAACTAGACGATGAGAGTCGATAGGCCATTTTTATGTCAATTTTTGACCTTTTGGTGGTCACTACCTTAGGTAGGTACTTACATCTTACCTACCGTCTCCTAATATTATCGAGTGAACAGCAGCATCTTCTGGACAATCTCGTCCCATCGTAGGCCCCGTCTTTGCCTTCGGGCAAGTCTGGGGTCAAGAGTAAGACCATTATTAAAAAAAACGCGATGAGGAAAGAAAAACAGACCCATAGGCAGAAGTGAGATGTGACGGGATCCTATGATGATGGTGATGATATTAACTAGAAATTGGACGTCTATTGACAGGGTTGTTGGAACAGCAGTTGGTAGTGACATTGCCTTCCGAACTGCAGGTCGCGGGTGCGATTACCACTCGATGCTAACATTTGTGTGCATGAACGTCTGTTGGTTTCCTGTATAGGTGTTTATAATTATGTATTTAAGTATGTTTATCAGTTGTTTAGTGCAGACAGAACTCTGTCTTGTTTGGGACTAAATAACTTAAGAGTTGTGTCCTACAATTTATTTATATCTTATTTGTACTTACCTAAATATTGTACAAAATTGTATTTCTGTATAAATTGATGTAAGTAGTCCGGTTAAGAAGAAATGCAAATACTTCTAAATAAACCCGCAGGTCTCAGAATTAATTCTGAGGCATGTGTAACACACCCGGTCCGTCGATAGGCTCACCACCTACACCTTTAGGGGTCAAATACTCTGGTGAGAAGTGGGTATCTCCAGAAATGGAATACCTCTGCCTATCCACGGGGGGATAAAAGACTTGAGATTATTTATTTTATTTTAAATTAAATAAATATACAATAAATTAAATTGATGAGCAAATTTCATAGAGCGATTTGTAAGAATTTCATTTCGTAGAACAAAGCTTTTGTTACCATTGTTGAATAGGGACACGTGCGCAGCGGCAGTGTTTTGTTTGTTGCTAACAGACCATTGAAATATTGCATCGACGAATGAAGTTGACAAATTACGGCGATTGAAAGAGGAGTTGAAATACAATCACCAGCAATTTTTTTATCTGACAAAATTAATAATAGACATTATACTAAAACTATTGTTTATCTAAGTAGTTGTCGTGCTGTTCTCTGTATATTTCAGTTTCTCATAGACTTGTTTTTATTTCCTGCACCGAAATACATTAACCTCTAAAGCCAAGAAAATAAGACACAATTGATTTTTAATTGTTCTGTTGCTATTTGGAACCGCGCTTGACTGATTAATCTAAATAATATACAACTACAGTCAGACGTCTTGGTTTAAAGGTAGTAAAACTTTTTTTTAAATATAATATTATGATTTTTATGCGGCCCCCTCCTCTACGGTTTTACTTTAAATTATTTTTAAAACTGCCTGCTTTATGGTATACTTACCTAAACATGTAAGTACAAATAACAAAAAAATACTCATGACGTAGTTACCCCTAAGGAGCTAAGTAGGGTTGCCAAGAAAATATAGAGAAAGCCAGCTAAGAGCAAGACGCTAGCTTTAAAATGTGTAGGAATTTATGGGCGGATACAACAAGACGCGTTTCCGAACAAGGTTTCTGCAAGAATGATTACTACATGAAACAGAAAATTCTGGTTACAAGGTAGATTAAACAAACGCAGAGCAACGTATTTGGGTACCGAACCACAACGTCGATTTTGCTTGTCTTTTTTTTTAAGTGTATCGTCATTCAATAATCTGGAGATCGAATACACGTACCTTCTCAACTATTGGTAGCTTGAAATTGGTATACCAAAAAATACAAAAAAGACAGAACGTGTTATTGCTTTTAGTGATCTATACATACATACATACATACATAATCTCGGGCCTATTTCCTGTTGGGGTAGGCAGAGACAATAGACTGCCACTTGCTACGAACCTGGCAGATTTCTCGTGCTTCATCCACATCCATCAAACGACTCATGCATGCTCGTCGGTTTCGTGTACTCTTTATCTAGCTTTTCTTCAACACATCGCCGATCTGGTCGATGTATAGGTAGCTACGCCTAGGTCGTCCTCTACCGCCTCGCCCATTTACAACACCCTTGTACATTTGTATTGTATTGGGACGGATGAAACTGAAATATTAGAACTAACCAATTAAAAAAACAATACCTATATACGAACCTATTATGGGGCTGGATTACTCTCCATGTATGACGCAATCGGTTTTTGGCAGGTTATGGGGAGTTCGTGTTTTCCAATCTTATGGAAAAGTATATTTCATCTGAATTTGTTTTTGTTTCAAACTATCTTGAACAATATTTGCTCGAAAGCGGAAAATATACAAAGTAGTTTACGACCTAACTTAGACGAAGTTTTGTTTTACCTAGCTGGTATTCTACATTTGCGAGCACAGAATCACTGACACCTAAAACAAAAAAAAGTGGGTTTTGTCTTACAACTTAATACTTACAATGAATTATACAGAAAGTACAAGTTTACAAATACTTAGTTTTTGTCACTAATTTAAAAAAGACACTAAAATTGTTCTTTGTCTAATGGTTTAAGACTTAATAGTACTACTATACTTTTTTCCGACTTTACATAAAGGAGGGTTTTTTTTTTTGGGTCATTATTTTATAGTTAGTATTTCAAATACTTACACCCGGGCTCTGCAGAAAATAGCGCTCGATAACACAGCTCTACAAAAAGAAACTTTTCTTTTGTTGCCCTGGATATCATCGCGATTTTTTACGTTTTCAAGTGCCCAGATTACGAATATATTCATGAAAGTTTTCAAAGTGCTCGTATATTCATGATTTTTGCATATCTTATATTTTGAACAATTATCGGCATGTTAAATATAAAATTTTATTTTCCTGTCAAAATTTTTAAAAAATCTGAGCGAATCTTACAAAATCATCAATTCATGAATTGTGGGCATAAACAGACCCAAAATCATTTTCATATCTAGGGCAACAAAACCACTGTAGACCAGTGTAACTTTCGTAATCAAAATGGCTGGATTACGTTTAAAATCTGACTATATTTTGTAATTTGTATTTGAAATAAAAATTGGTATAATACTGTATTTTGTATTTCAAATACATGCGAGATAGTAAGTAAGTAAATAACAACTCTTTATTGTACACCAATAAAAATATCAGAGAGCAGTGATAGCCCGGACGGTTGAAGAGCCGGCCGAAAATCAGTGAGGCTCGGGTTCGAATCCTGGCATGTACCAATGAGTTTTTCAAAAACTTACGTACATATTTATCACTAGCTCGACGGTGAAGGAAAACATCGTGAGGAAACCCGCAGGTCTCAGAATTAATTCTGAGACATGTGTAAATAGACCCGGTCCGGCGATGGGCTCACCACCTATCACGTTTAGGGGGGTCCAATGTATCTCGTGAAATGTGGGTATATCCAGTAATGGAATACCTCTGCCTACCCCCTCGGGGATGAAAGGCGTGAGATTATTATTTATTATTATTATTTATTTATTTATAAAAATATGCAACAAGTGACATAATGATAAAAAAAGTTCAATGGGCGGTCTTATCGCTTTAAGCGATAGTATTTTATATTTTATTTTTATTTCATTTTTTATTTATTTATTCATTTCACTTATATCTACACTATAACAGAAAATTAAAAGTAGGCATTGCGCTCTTTACAAATATTTTTGTTTTGTCCGATTCTAATTACCTATGGGGAGAGAGAGAAGAGAGACTAAAGAAACTACAACTACAGAAAATAGAATGGAGAGTAATTAATTATGTACAAGACAAGTGAATGCAGATATGCCGGTTGACATGGATAAATAGGTGGACAAAACATACTGCGCTAACCCCAAGGGGAAAAGAATGATGAATGATGATGAAATATGATGATGATCTTAATTGTATTTTTTTTCCATTAGACTTTCTTTGCCTGTGTC
The DNA here is from genome assembly GCA_963855545.1 of Ethmia dodecea. Classification (NCBI taxonomy): domain Eukaryota; kingdom Metazoa; phylum Arthropoda; class Insecta; order Lepidoptera; family Depressariidae; genus Ethmia; species Ethmia dodecea. The sequence goes on from OY979448.1 coordinate 6,226,995, forward strand.
AACTGAGGTCGATATCTTGAAAAATACAAAATGTAATTTATAACAATTATTGTGGTACTTATAGATTTCAATTCTAAAGTTTACCCGTCAAAACGATATCATTTTCATTTTTATTTTAGATTTGCCAATTTTATAATAACTGCTAGAGGAGTGATTCAATTGTTGTGCTCGCAAGTGTAATTCAGGGAGGTAAGATTAGATTGAAAGCAGCTATATAGATAAGCAAACAGGAAGTTTATATCTTCATATTATATATATACGTATCTTTAGAATGCTTTTGTCAGACACATAGCAAATGTATTTAATAACTGAAATAAAACAAAACACGAGATAAAACAATAGCATAGATTTTATCATTGAAATTAAGATATTATACTTATTTCAGAACAAGACAAAATTATCGTGCTTTATGTCGCAAATGGAAGCCAACCGCTTAACTTAGTACTTAACGTAACTTTATAACAAGTAAAGCAAATGCAAACTAGTAAAGTGGCACTAGCACTTGAAGTCACTTGCAACAAAAGTTTTAATTAGACATTTTCATGCAATAACGGGATGCTTCTTTATAGAGGGCGTTATGCAAAATTGAACTTTATTACAGCTGTATAATTTTTTATGAAATTGAAAAAGTGCTATAAATATAATATGATATCTGTCAACAAAGGTTTAGATTGTTAAAATATGCATTTATTTATTTTATTTATTTGCATGTTAATAATGTTGTTTTTCTACTTGTGTTTTTTTTATATTGCTGGTTTTACTCTTGACCTCAATTTAGCCTATGAAGACTGATCCAAAAGAAGCATAATATTAAGGTTTTTAACAAATAAGTGACCTCACTCATTCTATTGTGAAAATATTTTGCCACAGTCAGGTTACAACAGTAAAGGCTTTTTCAGATTTAGATTTTTATAAGTATAATATGAAACTGAACCATTTTTTCATGGAATATAAGAAAATAGCTACTTATTAACACTTTTTGCTTAGCGAGGGAGAACCAATTTAGAACCAAGATTGCTGAATTAAATGGTATCTGTGTGTGTTGCGCTTCACTACTATTAGGTAAATAGATTAAAATTATTTTATTAAAATAGCGGGGGAAGGCAGCTCCCCCTGTTGCCACTTTAATAAGTTAAATTGAAATAATATGCCTGATAAAGAAGAAGAAGAATGGAAGAATTGTCGCTTGAAAGCTCAAGTTTTTATTACCCCGACCATAAAGTTAAACAATCAGAAGCAAGTAAAATCGTCTTTTTTTCCATTACGATCCATTCATTGACACCATAGATTGACACTAAATGGTCATGGTCATAAACATGAAAGAAACCTTTTTTGTCGTAATTTTCATTGTTACTACATATAAAGGCTGATTCATGTTACAACGGTCAAACACTTTTTGTATGAAGCGCTGGCCCGGACGGGCCCCGTTCGGGCCAAATGTCGAGGCGTATTGTAGGATGGTTCGCCCCGGACGGGGCACGCCCGGGCGCGGACGGGGCACGTCCGAGCCCGGACCGGGCACGTCCGGGCCCGGACGGGGCCCGTCCCGTTGTAACATGAATCAGCCTTAAGAGAGGGCTTTGTCGCCCCGAGGTGGTAAAAGATATCTGCTCGCAAAAATGACATATGTGTATCAGGTAGAACTATTACTGATAGTACGTAACTCATTCGTCTATTGCAAAAGAGGTTTATATTGTGCAAATATTAAAAATATTAGAGCCTAACAATGATGAGTTGTGTACTCGTTCATCGGTCCTCAACAGTAATTTCAAATCACATTCAGATCAATTGACCGCAAGTCTGATTAGTTGAAACCAAAGCAAAATAGCAAATAAAGATTCATTAGTAAAGCTGCGTTGGTGCCCAATCTGCATGTTAAATTGACTTTCTACGCACAATCCCGCCTGTTTATCGGAACAAACGTTAGTATATGTTTTTCCACCCTAATCCCATGTGATCGGTAATTAGCTATGTTCGAACACATTTGATTCCTATCCGACTTAACGTTTTATTTTCTGTACAAAAACAGTTTCAAATGAGAAATGAAAAAATATATGTACAACGAAAATCAGCATCTATAAAATCCTACTAATATTATAAATGTGAAAGTTGGTATGTATGGATGTCTGGATGGATGTTTGTTCCTCTTTCACGCAAAAACTACCAAACGGGTTTTGATGAAACTTTACAGTTATATAGCTTATACATTAGAATAACACATAGGCTATATTTTATCCCCTTATTCCCATGGGAACAGGAACTACGGGGGGGAAACCGCGGGGGCTGCTAGTATGAGTAAATATAGAAGACAGCATGGCATACTACTCTGATAAATCTTCCAAGAAAACTATTCTGTGTTAAATCCATGGATTGATCACATTCTTCTGGAATGGTACAAACACGTACACACTATTTAACAAAGAAAACCACTGGGTGCCTTTACATCAGCTGAGACTGCAACGATAATTATTAGTCAGAATAAATATACTCACATTGGAATATACTTACTTATAAATTAATCCTACTAAAATTACAAGTAAACGCGAGTATTTGTGCATGTATATTTGTTACTCTTTCAAGCAATAATTACTGAATGGATTTAGATAAAACTTGACAGTATTATATATATATATATAGTATACGTCAAAATTACAGATACCTAACGTATAATTGATATAGGTAATGGTATTCTAAAATAATCATAATCACTACATAGTATAAAACAAAGTCGCTTTCTCTGTCCCTATATCCTTATGTCCTTATGTCCCTATGTCCCTATATCACAATGTATGCTTAAATATTAAAAACTACGTAACGGATTTTGATGCGGTTTTTTTAATAGATAGAGTGATTCCAGAGGAAGGTTTTAGTATTAGCATTGCACCAGTGTGAAGCCGGGACGGGTCGCTAGTAAATAATAAACCAGTAGGTTAGAACCTACATAATTTGAAAAAACAAAAACCTATTTGTGACATTGTAAATAAATATGGCCCTTATTTCTGTCCCTTTTCTTTCCAAAGGGGTGGAAAATAATAGAGCTTACTTAGAATTAAGAATTTTAGCTGGTCTGCAGAATAGAGTCCAATACTGCACTGTGGAATACTATTTTATTGTAACGTGGTGTTTCCTGCTGTAATGTCATGTCAGAATACAAAATATTATTAATGGTGCCGACGAAACTTCAGATTATTATAGAATATCGTGTCATTAAAACATATAAAAAGTGAAAAGTGGTTTATCCAGTATTGGAATAACCTCTGCCTACCCCCTCGGGGATAAAAGTCTTGATTTTTTTTTAAACATAAAAAAATCTGCAGCTAATAAAACAAAAAACTAATTTAAACAAAATTTGACAATTGTGTTGATACACAATTGTCAATTGCTGATGCGCAGCAATCAAAAAACCTCAGCTCAGCAGAATGTAACTTGGATTTTTGCTTTAACCTAAAAAAAAGGTAATAGGTTTATATATAAATAGATATCAGTATCGGATCGTTGCAGTGTCGGTTAACTAAAGCAACCGTTGGCTAACAAGCGCACGCTTCCAAACACTCAAAAGTGGAAGTGTCGTACTTCACGCCTGAAATAAGTGACCTAATTGCGTTGGCACTAACATTCCGATATCGGGAATTGAGGTATCGAGTAACGGATTCTAACATTTTACTTCGAAATCTGTTCCTAATAGAAAACGCCGAGCGGCTGTGCCCGCCTGTTTTTCCCGTGCCAGTGGGAATTGAAAAAAAAACCCTTCTTATAATGCTCACTTCACTTACTTTATTGAACGAACCTTTGCGTCATCGGATTCGGCTATGCGTTGAGCGGTCAGTCAGTCCACCAGTCAGATTATCTATCCTTAATATATCTACTATATAAAAATAAGTCGGGTTTTCCTTCCTGACGATTTAACTCCAGAACTGACGAACCGATTTCCATGGTTTTGCATTCGTTGGAAAGGTCTCGGGCTCCGCAAGGTTTATAGCAAAGAAAATTCAGCATTGCACCCGTGCGAAGCCGGGGCGGGTCGCTAGTTTTATATAAAATGACTAGATGTCGCGCGGTGCGCGAGGCCGCAAGCGGCCACGCGTGTCTCTGTGGGGTCTTATTTTGATAGAAAAATAGAGTCTAATTTTGGGCGCCCATCTTGTTTTAGTCATTTTAAGTCGAAAAATAATAAAATTTTGTTAAATATTTTTTTCATGGCAACACTGTTTACTGAGACCTACAATCGCACCATACAAGCCAACTTTCCAAAGTGTTGCCAACTGGCTAAAAAATGCCGATTAAGATTAAGAAAATTGAAATTTTTCAGTAAAACAAAAATAACGGGTCGGCCATCTTGTTTTTTCAGATTTTCGGGATTTTCTGGTAAACTACAGGATATACCCTATGCGGTGACACCAAACACATCCCTGTAGCATATCGGCATCTGGGAGATCAATTCGGGTCTTTTGAGGTCTACCCTAAAAATTCAATCGGCCATAACTTTCAGTGTTGCCAGGTGAAATTCAAAAAACCTACAAAAGGTCATAGGGAGGAATAAAATGTTTCACTGGCTGTCACTTGTTTTTGCAAAATGGTAAAATTTAGACTTTTGACATTTTGCGTTAAAAGTAAAAAAATACGAAAAATTCCGGGAAAATTCTTCAACACGGCCACACTACGTAGCAAGACCTCCAACCCCGCTATACAGACCAACTCGCTCAGGTGTTGCCATCTTGCCGAAAATCGACAATCAAAATGTGGTAAAATTAATACTTTTCTTTGGGAGCAAATCACCGGTCGGCCATCTTGGTTTTTCAAATTTTCGGGATTTTCTGGTAAACTACAGGATATGCCCTGTGCGATGACACCAAACACATCCCTTTAGCATATTGGCATCTGGGAGATCAATTCGGGTCAAGTGGGGTCTAAAACCACTCCAACTTTGAAACACTACTACGCGGCCGCCATTTTGTTTTTTCAATTTTTTAAATAATATTCGTAAATCATCTTAATAAAACTACAGATGCCAAAAATTTGAATCGGATCGGCCGGAAAACAAAAGAGATACGATGGGCAGGCTTGGCCGCCATTTTGTTTTTTTGAAAAGTCGGAATTTTCCCTAGGTCACTCCGCCATCTTGAACACTTTTCTCCTACATGACTTGACTCCAAAACGACTTCTTCTGGGAGAACAATTATGTCAATGAGTCAGTCAGTGAGTGAGTGGTAGTCGAGCTTTATATATTATAAACTAGATGTCGCGCGGTGCGCGAGGCCGCAAGCGGCCACGCGTGTCTCTGTGGGGTTTTATTTTGACAGAAAAATAGAGTCTAATGTTGGGCGCCCATCTTGTTTTAGCCATTTTAAGTTGAAAAATAATAAAATTTTGTTAAATATTTTTTTTCATGACAACACTGTTTACTGAGACCTACAATCGCATCATACAAGCCAACTCTCCAAAGTGTTGCCAACTGGCTACAAAATGCCGATTATTATTAAGAAAATTGAAATTTTTCAGTAAAACAAAAATAACGGTGCGGCCATCTTGGTTTTTCTATTTTTCGGGATTTTCTAGTAAACTACAGGATATACTCTATGCGATGACACCAATCACATCCCTGTAACATATCGGCATCTGGGAGATCAATTCGGGTCTTTTGAGGTCTACCCTAAAAATTAAATCAACCATAACTTTCAGTGTTGCCAGACGAAAATCAAAAAACCTACAAAAAGTCATAAAGAGGGATAAAATGTTTCACTGACTATCACTTTTTTTTGCAAAATGGTAAAATTTAGAGTTTTGACATTTTGCGTTAAAAGTAAAAAAATACGTTAAATTCCGTGAAAATTCTTAAACACGGCAACACTACGTAGCAAGACCTCTAACCCCGCTTTACAGACCAACTCGCTCAGGTGTTGCCATCTTGCCGAAAATCGACAATCAAAATGTGATAAAACGTATCCCTTTCTTTGAGAGCAAATCACCGCTCGGCCATCTTGGTTTTTCAAATTTTCGGGATTTTCTGGTAAACTACAGGATATGTCCTATGCGATGACATCAAACACATCCCTGTAGCATATTAACATCTGGGAGATCAATTCGGGTCAAGTGGGGTCTAAAACCACTCCAAATTGGAAACACTACTACGCGGCCGCCATTTTGTTTTTTCAAATTTTTAAATAATATTCGTAAATCATCTAAACAATACTACAGATTTCCAAAATTTGAACCGAATCGGTCGTAAAACAAAAGAGATACGATAGGCAACCTTGGCCGCCATTTTGTTTTTTTTGAAAAGTCGGAATTTTCTCTAAGTCACTCCGCCATCTTGAACACTTTTCTCCTACATGACTTGACTCCAAAACGACTTCTTCTGGGAGAACAATTATGTCAATGAGTCAGTCAGTGAGTGAGTGGTAGTCGAGCTTTATATATTATAAACTAGATGCGCGTGTCTCTGTGGGGTCGTATTTTGACAGAAAAATAAAGTCTAATTTTGGGCGCCCATCTTGTTTTAGCCATTTTTGATAATTTTTTATGTGAATTTTGTCTTTTTTTAGTATAGGTCGAAAAATAATAAAATTTTGTAAAATATTTCTTTTCATGGCAACACTGCTTACTGAGACCCACAATCGCTCCATACAACCCAACTTTCCAAAGTGTTGCCAACTGGCTAAAAAATGCCGATTGAGATTAAGAAAATTGAAATTTTTCAGTAAAACCAAAACAACGGAGCGGCCATCTTGTTTTTTCTATTTTTCGGGATTTTCTGATAAACTACAGGATATGCCCTATGCGATGACACCAATCACGCGCTTGTAGCATATTAGCATCCAGGAGATCAATTCGTGTCTTTTGGGGTCTTTTCGTGATTTCAAGTGGTCATAATTATCAGTGTTGCCATTTAAATTTGACAAAATTTATTTTGATGGTTTAGCTTAAGCGATTGTACCCGGTAGATATACTTCTGCATTTGTAAAGTTTAAATATTTTGGATTAAACATTTTTTTACCATAAGTCAAAAATTAATATTAATTTCTCAAATATTACTTTTTATGGCAACACTGTTTACTAAGACCCACAATCGTTCCATACAAGCCAACTTTCCAAAGTGTTGCCAACTGGCTGAAAAATGCATATAAAAATAAACAAAATTGATTTTTTTTAGTATAACGAAAATAAAGGGGCGGCCATCTTGTTTTTCCTGTTTTTCGGGATTTTCCCGTAAACTACAGGATGTTCCCTATGCGATGACACCAAACACGTATCTATAGCATATTGGAATCTGGGAGATCAATTCGGGTCTTTGACGTCTACCCTAAAATTTAAATCTACCGTAACTTTCAGTGTTGCCAGGTGAAAATCAAAAAACCTACTGAAGGTCATAGGGAGAGATAAAATGTTCCGTTGACTGTTACTCGTTTTTGCGAAATGGTAAAATTTTTAGTTTGGACATTTTGCATTAAAAGTAAAAAAATACCCCAAATTTTGGGAAAATTCTTAAACATGGCAAAACTAAGTAATAAGACCTCTAATCCCGCTATACAAGCCAACTCGCTCAGGTGTCGCCATCTTGTCGAAAATTGACATTCAAAATCTGGTAAAATTCATCTTTTTCTTCAGGAGCAAATCACCGGTCGGCCATCTTGGTTTTTCAGATTTTCGGGATTTTCTTGTAAACTACAGGATATGCCCTATGCAATAACACCAAACACATCCCTATAGCATATTGGCGTCTGGGAGATCAATTCGGGTCAAGTGGGGTCTACAATAGCCTAAACTTTGAAACATTACTACGCGGCCGCCATTTTGTTTTTTCAACTTTTTAAATAATATTTGCAAATCATCTAAACAATTCTACAGATGCCAAAAATTTGAACCGAATCGGCCGGAAAACAAAAGAGATACGATAGGCAAGCCTGGCCGCCATTTTGTTTTTTTGAAAAGTCGGAATTTTCCCGGGGTCACCCCGCCATCTTGAACACTTTTCTCATATATGACTTGTCTCCAAAACGACTCCTTCTGGGAGAACAATTATGTCAATGAGTCAGTCAGTCAGTGAGTGAGTGAGTGGTAGTCGAGCTTTATATATTATAGACTAGATGTCGCGCGGTGCGCGAGGCCGCAAGCGGCCACGCGTGTCTCTGTGGGGTCGTATTTTGACAGAAAAATAAAGTCTAATTTTGGGCACCCATCTTGTTTTAGCCATTTTAAGTCGAAAAATAATAAAATTTTGTAAAATATTTTTTTTCATGGCAACACTGTTTACTGAGACCCACAATCGCTCCATACAAGCCAACTTTCCAAAGTGTTGCCAACTGGCTAAAAAATGCCGATTAAGATTAAGAAAATTGAAATTTTTCAGTAAAACAAAAATAACGGGTCGGCCATCTTGTTTTTTCAGATTTTCGGGATTTTCTGGTAAACTACAGGATATACCCTATGCGGTGACACCAAACACATCCCTGTAGCATATTGGCATCTGGGAGATCAATTCGGGTCAAGTGGGGTCTACAATAGCCTAAACTTTGAAACACTATTACGCGGCCGCTATTTTGTTTTTTCAACTTTTTAAGTTATATTTGTAAATTATCTAAAAAGTTTAACCGATCCTGAAAATTTGAACCGAATCTGCTGGAAAACAAAAGAGATACGATAGGCAAGCCTGGCCGCCATTTTGTTTTTTTGAAAAGTCATAATTTTCCCTGGGTCACCCCGCCATCTTGCACACTTTTCTCATATATGACTTGCCTCCAAAACGACTCCTTCTGGGAGAACAATTATGTCAATCAGTCAGTGAGTGGTAGTCGAGCTTTATATAATATAAAAAACTAGATGTCGCGCGGTGCGCGAGGCCGCAAGCGGCCACGCGTGTCTCTGTGGGGTCGTATTTTGACAGAAAAATAAAGTCTAATTTTGGGCGCCCATCTTGTTTTAGCCATTTTAAATCGAAAAACAAAAAAAAATTGTTAAATATTTTTTTTCATGGCAACACTGTTTACTGAGACCCACAATCGCTCCATACAAGTCAACTTTCCAAAGTGTTGCCAACTGGCTAAAAAAGCCGATTATTATTATGAAAATTTAAATTTTTCAGTAAAACAAAAATAACGGGGCGGCCATCTTGTTTTTTCAGATTTTCGGGATTTTCTAGTAAACTACAGGATATACCCTATGCGATGACACCAAACACATCCCTGTAGCATATCGGCATCTGGGAGATCAATTCGGGTCTTTTGAGGTCTACCCTAAAAATTAAATCAACCATAACTTTCGGTGTTGCCAGGCAAAAATCAAAAAACCTACAAAAGGTCATAGGGAGAGATAAAATGTACCGTTGACTGTTACTCGTTTTTGCAAAATGATAAAATTTCGAGTTTTGACTTTTTGCATTAAAAGTTAAAAAATACCCCAAATTTTGGGAAAATTGTTAAACATGGCAATACTACGTAATGAGACCTCTAACCCCGCCATACAAGCCAACTCGCTCAGGTGTCGCCATCTTGCCGAAAATCGACATTCAAAATCTGGTAAAATTCATCTTTTTCTTTGGGAGCCAATTACAGGGCGGCCATCTTGGTTTTTCAGATTTTCGGGATTTTCTGGTAAACTACAGGATATGCCCTGTGCGATGACACCAAACACATCCCTTTAGCATATTAGCATCGGGGAGATCAATTCGGGTCAAGTGGGGTCTAAAACCACTCCAACTTTGAAACACTACTACGCGGCCGCCATTTTGTTTTTTCAACTTTTTAAATAATTTTCGTAAATCATTTAAGCAGTACTACAGATTCCCAAAATTTGAACCGAATCGGCCGGAAAACAAAAGAGATACGATAGGCAACCTTGGCCGCCATTTTGTTTTTTTGAAAAGTCGGAATTTTCCCGGGGTCACTCCGCTATCTTGCACACTTTTCTCATATATGACTTGACTCCAAAACGACTCCTTCTGGGAGAACAATTATGTCAATGAGTCAGTGAGTGAGTGAGTGAGTGAGTGGTAGTCGAGCTTTATATATTATAGATAGATAAACTGACTGATTGGTGACATATCAACGCACAGCCTGTACCGCTGGGTCTAGAGACTTGAAATTTTGCACAAAGATGGCTTATACAGTGTAGGCATCCACTAACAAAGGATTTTGAAAAATTCACCCCCTAGGGGGTTGCGCGAGTGAAGCCGCGGGTAAAAGCTAGTTCTATATTTACTTCTTGTATAAGTACTCGTAGTTGTCAACTAAAGGAAGATGGGATCTGTTAAAGAGAAACTAATACAGGAATTCCACTGCAATAATAATCTAATAGACAGGTAATATCGTCCAAAAGCAATATCGCAAATGAAGTTATGGCAAAGTGCAGGCATTATGCCGCATAGACGCTAACTACTATTTGCTTACTAGCATTTGCTCACTTAGTTTAATAACATTGTCCAAACACATCTCCAATATTGCTTTGGTAATTAAATTGAATTGTAAACGTCATCACAAACCAATTTTTTATCGATGAAAATAAGTGAGGTTCTCAAATTGACGAGTATATATTTTTTTATAGATGTCCACACATTTTTCAGCGTAGTCTAATTTTAATTATTATTTTTTAATGGATAATGTATAAATCAAGGTTGGTACGTCCCATTATAATTTTTGGATTGTCAGTTCATATTTTCGACGATACATTTTTCTGTTAAAAAGGTATTTTTATTTATAAATAATTTGTTACCTATCCGAAAATTAAATCATCCGATTTTTAAATAACCACGAAAGGAAATGAGTGAATCTTAGTATTATTTCTACCTTACTCTTATTCTAAAGTCGAATAGCAATTACGAATGATGAAGAAAATGTATTTATTTGTTTCACCTATTTTCTTTCACGCATCATCGGAGCAAAAGGGTGAATATGATTGTTACCTGACTTTCTCAGAAGGAGAGTAATGTTTTTGAGTGTATGCATATGTGACCCTATATCTTAGGCACGCTCAGTAGCCTAAACGGCTTGATGGATTTTGATATCGTTAGATTTGTCCTAACTTTGGGAGTATATTTTATCCTTTTTATATACATATTATGGCGTGTCCCTACCTTAATTGAATAGCAAGATCTCCAGTTAATCTGCATCACAAGACGGACACAAAAGGCTTTTAGCAGTAGTATTACTACCTTAATGTTCTCGTTAGAAATTCTAAAGGAAATTCTTTTATATCTCCTTCACGCCTCAGCGACCATCTTTAGTAAAATGCAAGTTCAAATTCTCAGCACTTTCCATAATATATTTTCAATTCATTCACTTCGTGACTACTTTCTGTGGTGAAAGAATAGTTATAAAGGTATTACAGCCATATTTTGTCACATAATTTTCATAGTAGTAAGTAAGTAAGTAACAACTCTTTATTGTACACGAATAAAAATATGCAACAAGTGACACAATGATACAAGAAAGCTCCCTCAAAAAAGAAAAATAGATTTTATTCGAATTTTTCAAAATAATAATAATAATAATAATAATCTCACGCCTTTTTTTATCCCCGAGGGGGTAGGCAGAGGTGTTCCATTACTGGAAATACCCACATTTCACGAGATATATTGGACCCCTAAACGTGATAGGTGGTGAGCCTATCGCCGGACCGGGTCTATTTACACATGTCTCAGAATTAATTCTGAGACCTGCAGGTTTCCTCACGATGTTTTCCTTCACCGTCAAGCTAGTGATAAATATGTACGTAAGTTTTTGAAAAACTCATTGGTACATGCCAGGATTCGAACCCGAGCCTTACTGATTTTAGGCAGGCTCTTTAACCGTCCGGGCTATCACCGCTATAAAATAATCTTCAATATTTAAAGTAAGACCTTTTTTTCTAGCGATCTTTCATTTTGCACTATATATACATATGTTTACAAAACTTTTGTAGCTAATTCTGCAACAGAGATAATTCTTAGTCTTCACAATTATTAATGTTAATTAAACAGATTTAAAGAAAAAAAAATAAGATAAATCTAAATCTAAATACCTAATGTCCACCAAGTATTTTCGAATAGGAGATACAGCCAGAGGCGCCAACATTTCATGATAAAAGCTACTTTTTTAAACATTTCGGGTTAAAAAAAGGTAAAAAAAACTTTGTCTCTTCTTTAACATGACATAGGGTCCGTAAAACCCGCTGAAAAAAGGTTTAATCTTTAATCCTGGTAATACGAGTAATATGACCTCTTTTAAAATGCAAAAAGATTAATTTATCTTGTTTAAATTAATCGTTTCACTTTACAATGTGTTAGGGAACCGTCCTTCTATGAAGCTTGTTTTTAATAATTTAAAATTGGACAGCTAATCAATCTTGTTGACACAGTTCCGGAACGACCTCTGCCACTCAAACTGATAACGAGGGATGTTTCATTTAACTAGATGCTATCCTGCGACTTCCCTTCTATCTGTACCGTTATCTTTAGATATTCTGGAGAGGAAACATTTCCAAATGATACAAGATTAAATTGGAAAATCTGAAGATAACCTTAACCTAAGTCTAGGATCATATAAATATTCTCGATAATATCTGCGTAAGTAAAACAGAAAATTAATACAACAAGTAATTAATTTTGCCTTAACCGGTCTCAAAATACAATTAAGGTGATTAAGGCTTTATTCATTCCTTTTAATAACTAGGTATAATTTGGAAACTACATATACTTTGCAACTTTATTACTTCTCTACATATATATTTACCGTAAAAAGTATCCTAACCGTGTTTTCGGTAGGTATCAAAAGTTAACCTTTAATATATCTTAAAATTATGCTGTATCTTTTCATAATACTTTTTCAATTTAAATTCAGGGGTCGAATATTCTCGTGAAAAGTTGGTATTTCTGGAAATGGAATACCTCTGCCCACCTCTTGGGGATAAAAGGCGTGATTTTTTTTATTTAAATTCCGCAACATTTATTATAGAAATGATTGAAATTGTGTCATCGTATTAATCCCTCTGTTTGCGAAATGGCTGTCGTTACTGACTATAAAATGCTTTGTTCGGTTAGTTCGAGTAATTAAAATTGGCTTTAACTCGTCTCTGCATTAAATTGAAAAGCTCTATTAAAAGTTGAGCTACCACTTTTCAGCAGAACGTATAGAAAACCGACGAAGTTAAAACTATTGAGTACTAAATCCAGTTTATATCATTAACTAGCGGGTGCCCAGCGGAGTTTCAAATTTCCAAAAATCTCTTCATAGCGGTTGCGATATATAAGACACCAACATACCATAATATTTTAAGTTTCTAGCCGATCGTTTCGGAGTAGTACGTTAGTAGTGCTCTTTCTACCAGTTTTTATATTTTCCCGTGCCAATGAGATATTTCCCTGTAGTAACAAGAACCCTAAATGTTGGCCCCGTTACTCAGTTATCTCTACACAAAATATCAATAAAATCCGTCCTGTATGATGCGTGTACAGACAGACATATAAAATTGACAAATAATGGAGTTTTGATATCTATATTTATATTTGTATAAAACAGTATCTCAGCTGATGCAATCCACTCTAAAAGTTTTAATAATTTACCGTTACAGTCATCACATCACTTATCACGTTTAGAGAAAAAAAATCCTGGGGGACAACATCATTTAGTATGGAAAGGCAATAAGAGACAAATTTGATTTTGTCATTATATGTGAAGCAGATAGAATTACAGGTCTAAAATAATTGAAAGGTCTGGATAGAAGTATAAAATAACAATAAATAACAAGAAAATTGAATTTACTGGCCACGGACATATCATTACATTTTTTTTGGGCAAATACAAATTATTTTAAGAAAATGTACAACCATTTTGAAATTCACTCACTATCTACACTACTGCAAAAAAAAACTATATTTTATGTACAGACACGGTCTCGATACAGTTATATTATATGTATAGATTAAAAAGGTTTGAACAATATACAAAACCACAATATGAATATGTGAAGAATTGGACTTGACACTCGACATACGAATAAGTTTCTTTTGTATTAATTGTATTTTCAGAATAATCCTGTTTTTCGACAAATTCAAACACAATTTTAATTAATTAAGAGAAAATGCATTACGAGCAAATGACTAAAGACGAGGGAATTCTGAAATATTCTCATTATAGAGTGAATAGGGTTCCATAAGTGGGACAAAAAGCCGGGGCAGATGTGACTTTGACCGATGGTGTACACATTACTTGCTCTGCCATTAGGGCTGCACTGCTTTAACGTTAATACAGACGAGCGACTTTTTGTAGAAGATTGTCACGCTAATCGTAGGCCACGGGTAGTCACTGACTGTAAAAACAAAGGCAGGAGGTTAATATGCTGCTGATTCCTAACAGAATTCCATAAAAAAAGCTTTTTTTTTCATTCATTGTGAAATGAAACAATTATCTAGTTTTTGTAAATTAAAATTCCAACAACAAAACAATGTAAAATATAACAATAACATTATGGGACACAACTCATACAGTTAATTCGTCTAGAAAACGGTTTTAACTTACTCCCTGGCTTCGGAGGCATTGCCCTAACAGCCTGTATAACTCGCTTTTATTTAGTGAGTAGAATATTTTTTTTTTATTTTGGATTAGTTTTTCAATAAATATGCACAATCACATAATATTGGTTTGGGTCATATTGTTGATCGTTGACAGATTTTTTAGGCATTTATGGCTTTGTTTTTGAGAATGGTTAAATTACTCTCGTTTGTCAAAGTAGGTAGCCACCTGCCTCTGAAACCGCTTATTACAACTAATTTTAAGGTAAATTAAAGGACACAATTTTCATAGAAATCGGTGTCATTATTTCCTAGAATCAATAATCATTTCGAAGACTTCTTACCTTATTATAGTCTATGTAACATAGCATGAAAGTCCACATTTTTCCGTTTTACGCTTACTACTTTCGAATAATAAAAATATTAGTATAAAAAATAATTATTATTTTATTAATTTATGATTGCAAAAATACAATAATTTTTATTAGTCGAAAGCAGTAAGCGTAAAATGGATGTGAACTGTCATCGAACCCATGCTATCTGAAATAGACTATAGTATTAGGTTGTCGATCGGCTGCATCTGACCTTATTTCACTCATACTATCATTAATGTTTTCGTAGATGCCATCAATTACCCGGCTTTCTTAGTATTTTAAACATCCATTAATTTTATCCGTTGGGAGAAAGTTTTAATTAGCGTTGATATTGTTAGTAGGGCCCAAAAATTTCTCTCAATTCTAATTAGAGTTGATCGAATATTTAGTTTAGATGTGGTAATTAGTACGATGATTTAGATAGACAGGTTTTTAATAAATCTTTAACGGGCTTTAAATATAATAAGTTTTTAAATTTAATGCTAAAGTGACCTTCTTAAAATTTATATATATTTTTATAGCCGCATTGTAATTATACTTATGATGATACAGACCCATTTTTTTTTTCATAATTACTATTAATAGTACATAATACTACGATTGAACTAAATTATGTAATTAGTTTCGATGAATTGAATAACGACACGCATTTTTAATCTAAGAATAATTAAAATAACTCTTTAAATACCTAAATTGTTTCTTAGAATAGTTGGTTATTTAACTAGAACATACACAATATTAACTGACGTTACGTACCTGCCCTAAATAAAGTAACTTTTATAAATTAAATTAACAAACAAAGAGGCCTTATAGAATATTACGCCCAAGGAATTTCTGAGAAACCATATTATGCCAGGTATTTTTACCGATTCCATCAAATATGGTTCATTAACGCTATGGTTCATATCGTGAAGGAATATGCATAGAAGTACAAATTAAATATTGCGGTGAATTGTATGTAGGAGTAATTTCCAAAAAAAAAAAATTTCCTGATTCTGAATAATCATACAAGTTTTGAAGTTATTTATATTGTTATCATAATGTGAATAATCATTAATTTGATATGATTTCTCTCACGAAGTCTCGGAAATTAGAAACCTAGAAACTATTAATTTGGCAAATATGAGTCTTATTCAATGCAAACGTAAATGTATTAATAAAGAATTTTCGGATTTTTTACTGGATAGTATGTACCTACCTATTTTTATATCCGTATAGTAATCGTACATATTATTTATTGGCGGGTGCCCAGCGGCGTTGCCAGCGCGATTCGTTTATTCGAGTTCCCGTGAAAATTTCCAAAAAATACCATAACACCTACATACCATATTTCAAGTTTATAAGTGTTATTGTTTCAGAGTAGTACGTATTTCTCTTTTTACCCAGTTTGTTAATTTTTCCGTGGGAATGAGACATTTTCCTGCAGTAAAAGTACCCTAGATGTTAACCCTACTCAGCTACTCAGATATAACCACACCCTATTTCAATAAAAATCCGTCTAGTAGTTTTTTTCGTGATGAAGTCACAACCAGACAGACTGACAGACGGATAGACAGACAGACAGATAGACAAATATTTCAAAAATTTGTGTTTTGGTATCAATATCTACCGCTATCTAACTATCTAACTACCGCTAAAAATTTCATAAAAAAATTCATGTACAGACACGGCCTCGTTAGAGTTTTATTATATGTATAGATTACGAAAAAATATTATAATTATGACTCTACTACCTACAAGACTCCATATCTACTTGAAATATTCAGAATTTCAAATTCAAATATTCATCGAGCTAGTGATATACTGTGTACAATCAAGAGCACACGAAGCTTTATAGTTGTAGTGAGTGTCTGACCTCTAAAGCGATTGTAATAAGAACGTTACAAGCTCTACGTGCTCTTGACTGTACGTAGTTTATGAAAGACTCATTGGTATATGCTCTCACCAGCATTTTAACCCGACAATACACCTCTCAATAAAAATTAAAGCTAAATTCTGAATCCTGTAAATGTACTTTTAGTTACGGAACAGTAACCATGTGATGTGTAATGAGACGGGTCTCGCTCACACAAAAGGCGGTTTGTTTTCATTGAAAACTTCCAGTATTTTTGGTGAAAAGGAAAAGGGTGTAGAGGCGATCATTTGTCGAGTACTTTTTCTCCACACTTTTTCTACAAAACATCTATCACAAACCTGTCAAGTAGATACTTACAGTTACGGAAGCTGTCCCAGTAAATAGACATAAGGGCATGTTTACACTAGCCTAGTGAATCAGAGTGGCACCATTGACTTTGACGGATGGTGTTTGTGGACATGAAAACCCTAGAGTGAAACCACGTAAACAACTAGTTATTTATTTGAAAAGTTACTCGTCGATATTTCTTATTAGCGAGTGTCTATAGCATGTTTTTTCACAAAAGTTCGGTGTCAAGTGTGCAGTAAATTTTGGGTTTACGATTCGAATGGTGGACGTAATGTTTCTTTTATCTATTGCTTAAAAAATTCGTACAAATAAAATTTACGAGTTTGTGCTTTATTGCTATGAAATTATTTTCATAGTCCTAGATATACCTACACACAGTCCACTAATTATAATAAGAAGAATAAAATTTAAATTGAAGATATTTAAAATGTCAATTAAGGCCAGGTATTCCTGCAGCAGTAGGCATTTAGCGCTGTCACGGGTCGCGCGCAAAATAGTTAGATCTGCTGCGCTTGGGGACTACTTTAAAACTTTGTGGTAACGCTGTCAAATATTAAAATTTTATCATCAATTAACTAAATATTTATATTTACTTTAAGATCGCATTTTAAATTTAGTTACAATTACAACAAATATGTAAATTGTATTTTCGTTATTACATTGTATGGTAAACATCGACCAACGATGTGATAATACTAATTACACATCACCATTAGCAACAAGAAGATTTACCTAAAAGGCTCTGTTTCATAGAAACAACCATAATTCGTTCCAATAAAATTTTATCTGAAAATAGTGTGATGTGACTCAGCGCTTTTGAGTCGAATTTTAAAGCATTCTTAAAGTTCAATAAAGCGTGAAAGTGATAAGTTTGCGAAAACTACTGAGCTCACAAACTCTGCGAAATTGTTTTATTTAGTGGTTGAAAATGGCTACGAAGTTGGTGCTATAATTCATCATTATCTTTCAGAAATTTCCATTTATTGTTTGTTAAAAGCAATAGTCGGTGGAGTTTTTCTCGATAAAAAGGTGAAAATTGGTACTTACGTCCTTCTTAAAGGTGATGTGGATCTGATTTATATTGGTATATCTTGAGCCATATATTTTAATGCAACCGAAAGAAGAGTAATAAAGAATCTTCGCAATTTTTATTATTATATTTCAGGAATCTCGGAAACAGCTCTAATGATTTGGATGAAATTTTATATACAGATACAGTTTTGACATTTAAGTTTAATTGCGTATTTGCATATCCTGTAAAAATGCAATATATATATAATATATATAATATATAATCTCACGCCTTTTTTATCCCCGAGGGGGTAGGCAGAGGTATTCCATTACTGGATATACCCACATTTCACGAGATATATTGGACCCCTAAACGTGATAGGTGGTGAGCCCATCGCCGGACCGGGTCTGTTTACACATGTCTCAGAATTAATTCTGAGACCTGCGGGTTTCCTCACGATGTTTTCCTTCACCGTCGAGCTAGTGATAAATATGTACGTAAGTTTTTGAAAAACTCATTGGTACATGCCAGGATTCGAACCCGAGCCTCACTGATTTTCGGCCGGCTCTTTAACCGTCCGGGCTATCTCTGCTATATATATATATAGCAGAGCAGTGATAGCCCGGACGGTTAAGAGCTATATATATATATATATATATATATATATATATATATATATATATATATAGTACCTTCCACTCATCTGCAGATGGCGTTATAGCGACACGAACGAGCGACACTCGATCTCTCAGTTACTAAATAATACTAAACGGCTCAGTTTCAGAATTGATATACCTACATATTGTGTATCATTCAACTATAACATTGTAGTAATATGTAATATCTTCACTTTTGTTACGTTTTTTAAAATCTATTTGAAATAAACTTTTTCTATTGTTCAATTTTAAGGGTTTAATTCCCATTCCAAGTTTAAAGGTAAAATACCGAACCCGAACCAAAAATTCCAATTACAAATGAGTTCGTTCAACTTTTAGCTACCCTCTTTGAAGCCATTGAGTAGTCCGATACTTTTTTGATAGACCCCGTTACATTAGGATACATCCATAGGGAATACGGGGGGCGGCAAAATCACACCCACTGAATACTTTGTTCGACCTTTTTATGTTTTTAGTGTCATATTATAGTAAGAGAAAACTAGAATTGTATTTTTTATGTTACGACTATAAAATTTTATCACCCATATCAATGAAATACTCAAGGTCAGTTATCTAAATTTTAAGGTTGTCTTAAGGACATTGCTTTGGTTGCTCATTTCGACTTACTTTTACAAACAATCAGTTGACTTCACAATAAAAAGAGGGAAATTACAGGAACAGAAATAGGGAGTAAGTGTCTATTCTCTGAGTAGGTACCTATATAAAGTTCACCAACATTGGAAAAGGTAACTCTTTCTGTCTGTCCTATTGATAAAAAATATGAATGAAACAGAGAAATATAAAATAAAAGTATGTAATCTATACTAATATTTAAAAAAGGAAAGATTCGTATGTTTGTATCTTTGTTACGAATAAACTCAAAAACTTCTTAACCGATTTTAAAAATTTTTTCACCAATGGAAAGCTAGGTAGAATATTCCGAAGTACTGTATGCTATATTTTATTCCCGTATTCCCACGAGAACGGGAACTACGACGGTGAAACCGCGGGGCGCTGCTAGTAATGTATAAATTCGAAAGCAAACTGCTAGTTTAATGCTAAAGTAAATATAGTAAACCCATACTTCCCGAGGGTTTAAGTTTATTTATGGCACAGTATTTGCGAAAACAATGCGTGACAATGACGCAACCACAACACGTCTACATTAGCGACGTTTGAAACTAAATTTGAAATCACTGCGGTCCCCATTGTGTGACGGTTGAAATTTGAATACGCTTTATGTCTGAACTCGCTATCTTATTATCATACTCTATTATTATACTAAAGTAGCGAAAACTGTCTTCAGCAATGAGACTGTTGAGATTTTCGCAGTAGCTTCAATTCTGGGAAGATTCAGCGAAGACATATTGATTTGTCTACTTCGTCAAACAGATTTCAGCTACGTCTACATTCCTATTTCCATTCATAGCGCAGCGTCCTACAGCGTTACTCCGATCCTTTAAATACTATATTCTATATTCATAGGATTCTGTACTGAATATCAATTCGAAGTATGTGTTATGGTCGTCACGTCCAATATTCAGGAATTCATCAATACTCCCTTTCTTATGTATGTGTTCGAAGTTAATTTAGTTTCCAGAGCGCCGTAACATCGGCTGTTCATTTCCTATCGCCTTAACTACCGGGACGACCCTTGAATTAATTAGCGTTCCGCACTTGAGATGCTGAGTGCTATCTATGCTGCTCTAGAGGTAGTTTTGTACTTTGTACCAGTTGTCAGTAAATACTGGGAATAAGCTGTTAACTTTGTTAAAGTTTGGTGGCAAAAGGAATATAAGGAACGGGCAGCGGCTGGCATCGTCTTGGCGAGTGGTGCTATGCTGTAGGAGAAACATTAAGTTTTAGCGATACTTACATATTAGAACATACCCTAATGAAAATTCGTATCAGTGCGGAAAATTATGTGGTACTATAACATTTAGATTCACTTACAAATACTATTTTTGTAATATATTTTATACCTTCTCGTGATATTATAACCTGACCCCCCCTCCGACATTTTATACAATTCTACAAAATAGAAACCTATTATAATAGTTTGATATGATGAATTCTGAGTAGTGGAAATGGTTAGTAGTTTCTTACTTGTATATATTCTATTGGGAAAAATTCAATGAATATAATATGTAAACGGCTGCAGAAATAAATTGGTTTTACTACACCAGGTTTTTACAAAGCTAAAAAAAACATAGCAAGCCAACATTTCTTTTAATTTAACTAGTAAGTTTTGTATTTTTTTTATCCAAGACATTCCAACTTACTATATGTTTTAATATCCTACCATACAAATTTTATTCATTACGTTCTCCCAAAAAAGAAATCAGATCCCACTAAAACTTTTTTGTATAATAATGGTGAAGGTAAGTGGAATTCAATCCTACAAATAGACGAACAGCATTTCCCTTGCAAATAAATCTAGAAAGACGGTACTTCGGAATCGAATCGAAACGTTGCCAAATAGAGGTACACTCTCCTTACATTTCCGTACAAAAGTCTATAGCAAAGCGTAGTTGTCTCCAGCCCTCCGGGATACACTGCCCGGCGAGATTCACCTACTTTACGGTAATGGAACAACGGCTCACAACACCCCGACGAAACAGTTTTATCCGCTGCAAAACTATAGTGGAAGAGTTGTTTTATCCGTCATCGAACTTTCGTATCACTGCAACTCAACCGATAGGAAATTTGTACGTTATTTACATAACTGTTTTAAATTTATTAACAAAGGATATTTAAAAAAACGTTTCGTGTATGGGGGCCAACTTAAATTTAATTAAATAACAAGTTTTTTGTTTTTATTATTTATTTTTATAGAAGGTACTCTGCGTGATCGAATCAGAAATCAGGATATCCGTAGGAGCACTAAAGTAACCGACATATCTCGAAGAATGGCAAAACTCAAGTGGCAATGGGCAGGGCACATCGCTCGCAGAACTGACGGCCGCCCGGCCTATGGGGCAGAAAAGTTCTCGAGTGGCGACCACGATTAGGGAAGCGTGGAGTGCGCAGGCTCCCCACCAGGTGGACCGACGATCTGGTTGAGGTCGCGGAAAGCCGCTGAATGCAGACGGCGCAAGACCAGACGTTGTGGAGAACCTTGGGGGAGGCCTTTTTCCAGCAGTGGACGTCGATAGGCTAAAATGATGATAATACAATACAATAATACAAAAATGCACACTCAAGCATATTTCAAGTGTCTACCTATACCTACCTATGGGTCAAAAGATACAGCTCTGTGAGACACGAAAGCTCAGACCGACGGACTGACGGACAGACAGACAGCGGTGTTGGCACCATTTGGGTAGGCAACCCTAAAATGACATCAGTAAAATGAGACAGATTTAATGAAAAGTCACAACTGTAATCACTCCTTTTCTACTTGTATTATAAACGAGAGAGTAAGTTAAGATGGATGGATGTTTGTTTTCTTTTTTACGGAAAAACAATTAAACAGATTTTGTTGAAACTTTACTGCTATCGAACGAAGTCACTAGCCTTTCGATATTATTTAATATAAAATAATATACAACGCGTAACAGAAAAAGCACAATTCCTCATACACCCCAATTAGTATATTAATATAAAAAAATGTGATGCAATCGAACTTTAGTTCTGTCTAACCAATTTTCTTAAATATCGAATAATAATAGCACGATTTCCATAGAAGTCGATTCCATAGTTCAGCTACGATAATTTACTTTTTTTAAATTTAACACATATTAAAAATATCTGAAATCGAATAAGTAGTCGATACTGCACAAACTAATTTCAGGAATTGCGCTTATTCTGTTACATGTTGTATATAAAGCTCAATTAATATAATAAATGCGAAAGTTACTCTTGCATGTCTGCTTGTTGCCTTGTCACATGGCCTGACGGATCTTGATCATATCAAGACCAAAACTTGATAAAATTTGCTCAGACGATATTTATAACGTCTTAATGGAAATACCTAAGCAAATTTCTATCCCGTAAAACATATCGATCCTAGAGAACGCGACAACCTAAACTTTAAGCTACAGTTAGTAGTTACTACAGTTTTATTTGACAGCTTTTCCCCGCGATTTGACCAGTGTAAGTCCCGTCCCCGTGTAAAAAATATATCCTATACTACCCCCAGAAAAGTAAGCTTTCCATTAGTGAAAGTATTCATTACCAACTAACATACAAATATACAAAAACACATTTTTCCTCTTCATAATATAAGTGTACTTTTAGCTTGTCTATATTTTATTTCACATTTTCTAGCACTCTAGTCTCTTCATACAACATTATGAAAGTCTACCTGTCTTAATTTTTTTTATGAAGAAAGAACTGCTGACGATAGTTATATCACGCTAAAAGACAAATATGATGAGGCTTAATACCTTCGCCATTCCACATACTGGTTATCTCGGCCGTGCAGGTTACCGAGAATTTTCCGTCACTTTGCCTAAATAAGGTAATCCGCTTGAATTTGCCAAAAAAGCAGTGGTAACGGTAGGCAGGAAACCGCCGATCCTACTTCCTACTAATATTATTAACGCAAAAGTTTGTAAGTATGTTTCTTGCTCTTAACATAACAACCTTCTCAATCTATATTGTATATAAAATGATAATCTGACTGACTGATTGGTGATATATCACCGCACAGCCTAAACCGCTGGGTCTAGAGACTTGAAATTTTGCACATAGATAGCTTATACAGTGTAGGCATCCATGAAGAAAGGATTTTGCAAAATTCAACCCTTAAGGGAGTGAAATAAACGTTCGCGAGCGAAGCGAAACCTTCTAAATTACTAGATAAGCTTTCATAGTTAATAATCCCTATATCCGGACACTTTTTCCACGGCACGGTACCAATGTCAGTAGCTATGTCCTCAGTTAATTTTCCGCGCCGGTAGGCGCTTCAATTCTGCGACCGCACCGCGAATGGGTGCGGACATCTAATTACTGACGATATTTATTTTGTCCGTGTAATCTAAAAGTTTTTTTTTAATTATTATTATTATTATTAATTGGCAGATTTTACGGCGGTGTAGACTCGTGAAAAATTATATTGTCAAATATAGAGAGCTATTCGTGCAATTTATAAAATGATTTTAAGGATGTCTCTAAAGGGAAAAAAACCGGTCAAGTGCGAGTCCGACTCGCGCACGAAGAGTTCCGTACCATTATCTGTAAAACGGCAAAAGTCGCGTTTGTTGTATGGGAGCCCCCTTAAATATTTATTTTATTTTGTTTTTAGTATTTGTTGTTATAGCGACAACAGAAATACATAATTTGTGAAAATTTCTACTGTCGCGGTTCTTGAGATACAGCCTGGTGACAGACGGACGGAGAGACAGCGCAGTCTTAGCAATAGGGTCCCGTTTTTACCCTTTGGATACGGAACGCTAAAATTTATGGGTATTTATATACCGATACACTGCCCTCGACTTTGTGGCTGTTTCTTCATTGAATTGTATTTGGAACCAGCAACTCTTCGGTGAAAATATGTTGCTGTTTACATTAAGCCAACCTTGATTGAGGAGTTTAGAGTCCCTTGTTAATAGACTACTGACGTCTAAAAATTTTTTTTTTTACCCATAGAAATAAATTAATTTTGAGTTTGAGTCATGAAGAAAACTACGAGTTTTTCTACAAAATAAATCATGGAATTTCTGAAAACTAGCTATAGCTATATTTCTATGATAATTGATGATGATAATGATTTTATTTATTTTTATATTTGTAGTAAATAATCTCTGGAACTACTGATCCCACTCTGAATATTATTTAACTAACTAAAATACATTATTTCAGAGCTACATAATCTATATTCTAATATATAAGCTAGTAAATCAATTTGTCTCGGCTTAATATGTATTATAGAAAAAAGAAAATTATTTAAAGACATTATTAAAAAAATTAAGATGCAAAATAATTAATTATGCTACCAAAAAGGGTGGCTACTCAGCATGTGCTGCAGCAAAAGACTGACAACGCACTGATTATCGCCACAGTAAGTGCGTAAGGCAGCTACGCTCAATAAATTGATATTTTGAACGGTTTTAGAGTAATAAAATTGGCGTATAAGATTTGCTATGTTCGTAGAAGGTCATGAGCGGTATGTACGGTATTACATAGAACAAAGGATTTTTAAAATTATTTAATATTGATAATATTCATTTATTTTGGCTAAGAAGGCATGGTATTGTTGAGTTTAATTCTGTTTTAGGACATTCCTATTACCGTCGCTCGTAAATAACAATTTTTGGTATTTAATAGTTGCTAAGGCAGTAGTTAATTCAATTTCACGGTATGGGTTTAATCAACGTAATTTAAATTACTGAATGATATATCTTTCACCGCAAATATCAATCCATTCAAGCCGCATACATCAGATATTTTCCGTAAATAAAATCAATAAAACTACTGGCAAACAATCAACGTGGGCCTGTGACGTGGGTTAATTGAAATCGGCTCTCATCTCACTTCAGCCGTGAATCGAATGAAGATTGTTAAATTTATTTGTGGCCGCCAATGATTTTATATGTAGACACGTTATACATTCAACAAATAAATGACAATACCAGCCTATCTAAATGAGTGCCCAGACCACATTTTGTTGATGCTTATTTCGTAAATTTGTCTCGTATTCGCACGAGAAAGAGTGAGACAAAACAGTGCACAAAATTTGTCACGGCGCTCATGCTAGTCCGGCAGATGTCATAATTTGCTAGGAACGAGAGGCAATAGTAACATACACAATGGGTAAAATTTTATTTCACAATTGAATAAGAATAAACAATCTCATTCCTATTAACCTAATTCAAATGATTCAGAAACAATACATTTCCCGATGACAGATGAGTACGCGACTAAGCAATTTCCGACAATCACCGGATATTTCAATTGCCATATTTTTAGCACATGTAACGCATCTACCACAGTTTATGTAGAATGTCATTGGTGGCCTCAGAGTAATTTATTGATCAGTTAAACTTTTGTTGCAATAAAATGGATTATGGTAGTATGACTGACCTAAACGTTTGTATAAATGGTAGTTTGAATGCCATATCTGTGACTGAAAATCCACGAGCGTACAGGTACGTATCCAGAGTAGGGTTATGTATCTGTAGTCTACATATCATAGTATAAAGAGCAAGTTATTTAAAAAGTTATTCTAGTATTAATATCAAACTATTGCATAAGTATGTCTTGCCACTAAAATAAATGTAAAAATCAGGTCCATTCTTAGTTTCTCATATTAACTATCAGATTGTGCAGACAAGGAAAATATTAGATTAGATACTAGCTCGACGGTGAAGGAAAACATCGTGAGGAAACCCGCAGGTCTCAGAATTAATTCTGAGACATGTGTATATAGACCCGGTCCGGCGATGGGCTCACCACCTGTCACATTTAGGGGTCCAATATATCTCGTGAAATGTGGGTATATCCAGTAATGGAATACCTCTGCCTACCCCCTCGGGGATAAAAAAGGCGTGAGATTATATATTATTATATTATATTATTAGATTAGATTAGCAACATAAAGTGGAAGTGCACATAGCACATAGCTCGTAATTCTTCTGACGATCCCCTCAGGAATAAAGCGTGAGCGTATATTTATTCAGTTAAATTAAGTAAACAAATTTCAAAAATCACAATCCTACTAATAATATAAACGCGAAAGTTTGTTTGGATGGATGTCTGGATGTATGGATGTCTGGATGTATGGATGTCTGGATGTCTGGATGTATGGATGTCTGGATGTATGGATGTCTGGATGGATGTTTGTTCCTCTTTCACGCAAAAACTACTGAACCGATATTGATGAAACTTTACAGTTATATAGCTTATACATCAGAATAACACATAGGCTATATTTTACGCCCTTATTCCCACGGGAACGGGAACTACGCGGGTGAAACCGCGGGGCGCTGCTAGTTTTAAATATATTTCTATTCATTTTACTCTTAAAACTTAATATTTACACAATGATGATGCTATTGGCTAACGAAGTGAATGTTGAATTTCCTAACCCAGTAATAACTTGGTCTAGCCGATTTCAATATTGCATCTGCAAGCGCGTGGTAAGCTTTAATCTGTTAGTTATTAGTTTAATCCCGAGATTAACGCTCAATCGGGGCTTAAACGTCCCGCGAATTCAAATGGTAACTGCACACTCGTCTAGTCTAGAACTGTGTCAATGAACATGAACAGAGTGTATGAACAAACAAATGAACACTGACAACTAACTTTGTTCATTTCAATTAGAGAACAAGTGAAGTTCTGAGCGTGCTGAGGTCCATTTGTGTCACAGAGGCATTTAAATTAGGTTGGTATTATTATAACGTCATTGACACCTAGTTTTCTGAAAGCCCGCGCGCACGTTTATTTTACCCTTATAGGGGTTGAATTTTGCAAAATCCTTTCTTAGTGGACGCCTACACTGTATAAGCTATCTATGTACAAAACTTTAAGTCTCTAGACCCAGCGGTTTCGGCTGTGCGTTGATGTATCACCAATCAGTTAGTCAGTTTATCATTTTATATATTATATTGATTATTACACGCTTTATTTTTTAGCCTATTTTTTTTATCTTTATTTAGCCTAGGATGTTTTTTTTATAACTGCAAGCACATCAGCAATGGCATAGTTTTTATTTTGCTTATTTTCATCCCGTAACAGTTCACCGCTACAGTATCACAAGGATATTTCCTCTAATTATGAGAAATTCTGATTGGCACATGGTATTAGGCTACTAGCCACCCAGGTTATTGTCAGTTTTTTAAATATAGGCTTATCGGCTTACAATAAAAAAAACTCACGCCTTTTATCCCGGAGGGGGTAGGCAGAGGTATTAATAATAATAATATAATCTCACGCCTTTTATCCCCGGTGGGGTAGGCAGAGGTATTCCATTTCTGAAAATACCCACTTTTGACGAGAATATTCGACCCCTATAAACATGATAGGTGGTGATGCTAATCGCCGGACCGGGTCTTTTACACATGTCTCAGAATTAATTCTGGGACCTGCGGGTTTTCTCACGATGTTTTCCATTACCATCGAGCTAGTGATAAATATGTAATTAAGTTTTTAAAAACTCATTGGTAAGTACATGACAAGATTTGAACCCGAGCCTCACTGATTTTCATCATGTGAAGCAGGCTCTTTAACCGTAAGGCTATCACTGCTATTACTAAAATTTACTTTTTTATTTATTTTCTATTATGCTGATACTTATTTTCTTGAAACAAAGTTTTATAAATAGAAAGCAATCTCATCGATACTCCAAATTGTTTATGTCTATAAATAAAATCAGCTATTTAAAATATTCATTTTCGAGGAATATTAAAACTTGCTTACTAATAATTGTACTAAGTAATTTAGAATTTGTGTTGTTCACTTTGAACTGAGTATTCTCGTTCTGAACTGGGGCAATCTGCTTTGAATTGCGTAACAGTGATTAGTGGAACTCCAGTCGTTTGTTTTGCTGGCTCGAGTAACTTGGTGTAAGCACGTGGGTGACGAATCGAAGAGGGTTTGGTGCGATGGATTACAAGAGGAAAATTATGTGAAGTGCTCGAGAGTAAGACACGCTTTTAGCTTTGACTCCGTGTAGACTTACAAATTGTACAAGTGTGTGATTCGTATTACCTTCGACGACTACATCGGAAGGGTGTTGATGTTTTCCGAGTATGCTAAGTTTAAAAAAGTAATCATTTTCCACTTCGGTTCGGTATAGCGTCGAGGCACCCCGTGGCGACAAAATCCTCATATAATGACAATTACAAAAAAGGGTTTCTTTCATGTTTATGACCATCATTTTAGTAAAAACTTGAGCGACAATTCCTCCAAATATTAAGTGGAAAGTATGTGAGTATTTCTTCTTTGCGTCCTATCAAGTTGGTTTTTAAGAAATAAGAGAGTAAGATTTTGTCTTAGTTGTGTTTATGTTAAATAGGTAATTTAATTCATGAAAACTAAAAAAACTGCTTTTTTATGTATGGCACTCGTAATAAAAAATCAAATGAGCACAAAGTCGAGGTGTTTAAGAGTAGCCATTGAAGTGTTGCTATATCCACCTTTTGGCTCCATCATCAGATCAGCTCGATGGTACCATAATATTGCATTGTCACCGAACAGTATATAAGTATGACAAATTTCAGCTCAATCAGTTGAAGATATCTGCTTCAAAATTGAGTTGCAAGATTCTTACTCGTACGTCGACTCGTAGTAGTTTTACATAACTTTTAATAATTTCACAGAGCATAAAGAATATGATGTCAAGATTGTAGGTCACGATTGTACACTTCACTTTTATCGGACCACGAGCTATTAGGTCACAATAATTAAATATGTGTATTTTTAGGGTTCCGTACCTCAAAAGGAAAAAACGGAACCCTTATAGGATCACTTTGTTGTCCGTCTGTCCGTCCGTCCGTCCGTCTGTCAAGACCCTTTTTCTCAGGAACGCGTGGAGGTATGAAGCTGAAATTTATATCAATTACTCAGGTCTACTGTCCCTTGAAGCTGTGAAAAAATCAAACTTCTAAGCCAACGCAATCAAAAGATATAGCCGTTTATGCCGCAAATTTTCGACACTTGCAAGGGAATCAAAACCTACAGGGTGCTTCCCGTGAACTCAGAATCTTGAAATTTGGTACGAAGCAACGTCTTATAGCATAGATAAAGGAAAAATTACGAAAACCATAAATTTGCAAGGTTGTACGGAACCCTCGGTGCGCGAGTCCGACTCGCACTTGGCCGGTTTTTTCTATTATTAATCTGCTGCATTTCTTTCTGCCTCAACAACGAGTTTCTTCAATACCAAACACTTTATGTAATCTTACAAATACTCTGATGGGGTATCACATACATTACAAAAATTATTGACTTACGTACAATGAATGACAGATTTCTACTACCTAACCTCAACATTTCCCAAGAAAACATCAAACAAAATTCGTTCAATAACTTCCTCTTCAATAACCGGAAACCTAATAAGTCCCTTCATTAGAAGGGAAGGTTATATTATATAACCTTGTATTACTTTTTATCGTTCTGGCTACCTTCTTATTAATAGTGACGTACGATGTCACTACCACTCGCTACTGATTAGGGACCAGCCGGGTCAAGCTAAGTAGCCCTGTTTACTGTATACTTCGAACAACATAATGTAGAGCTATGTGTTTGTGTAGAAGCTAGTAGCTCTGCGATGCCAGTGTGTTCTGTACACACTGAGCTGTGTCTCTTAATATTATTTTACCAACAATTCTTGTTATTATGTATTATTATAATGTACGAGAATATAAAATATATTTTATGTATCAAAGAAACGGCACTAAATATTTGGTTATGTTTAAGTACGAGTATATGTGTGTCTTTCCTGAAATAACGGATATTTGCATAACAAAATTCTAACGTCATCTCGTGAATCTTTGGAGTAGGAACTTGGAGTACTACACCGAGTGATGCTCTTACTGTTATTTTAGCTGATAGGTAGTTTGGTTATTACCTATGTTGTTTTTTTTATTAATTATTTAAGTAATAAATAATAGGTAATAATAATATAATCTCACGCCTTTTATTCCTATTTATTTAAGATGCCACGAATTCTGATTTGGCCGAATACCGTATATGCAAACAAAGAGTTTTCCTAAAAGCGAATTGAAAATGACATTTAGGCATAACGCGAATCAGTCTATTTACGAATTAGGTACACCTCGCGGAAAGGTATCTGGGCACGCTCTACTCCGAAGCTGCGAGTATTCGGCAATCATTTCCATTTGTAGGTTTACATTTGCGAATGAAATTGTCATTGTTGTGCGTGCGGTGTGCGGGTAACACAAGCGCGGGCTTGCTGGAGCGGAGTATTTGTTTGATTACCGAATTAATCATGTGCCGACACGCATTATTTGTTTATTTTTACTTCAGATTGTGTTACTATACCTACTTAGTCTGTAAAAGTATGGATTGCTAAAAATATCCGGTTACTACCTACCTAGTAATATTCGGTTACTAGGTATACGGCGTTCGGTCAACACCGAATAGTAACCAAATATTCGTGGCATCTTTAATATTTATTTTTGTGCTTGTTATTGCAATGTGTGTCTGTGTTTGGTTGCAAATAAAAAAGTTAAATATCTATTTATCTATATTCATAACGATTTTGGAGCAGTCTGCTAGTACACGTAATAGTTTAGAAACCACCTATTGGTATAATATCATCTACTCCGTGTTTCGGAAAGCACGTCAAACCCTTTTTCCCTGGTTGACTAAGGAAGACGTTAGGGTATGTCAGATATCTTAGCGCACCTTGAAAAATTCTGGCGGTTAGGGGGCTATTATAGATATCTGGGGGCATGGCAGTGCTCCCGCCAAGTCGAGCAAAAAGCGGCACGGCTGTACCATCCTTTTCTCGAAGCAATTCACGCCATTTTCGACCCCTTAGTTATCACTACATAGTATAAAACAATGTCGCTTTCTCTGTCCCTATATCCCTATGTCCCTATGTCCCTTTGTATGCTTAAATCTTTAAAACTACGCAACGGATTTTGATGCGTTTTTTTTTAATGGATAGAGTGATTCAAGAGGAAGGTTTTAGTGTTAGCATTGCACCCGTGGGAAGCCGGGGCGGGTCGCTAGTTACTTATACTCACATCTTCACTGTAGGTACCTTATTCTCTTGACAGTGAGCCCACCGGCTTCCGGTGGGTCCATGTACGCCAACACCGAAGAAGCAACAGGTCCTGCACTGACTAAGGGCTAAATTACCTACAAATGACAGAACCATCGATTTTGACGTCTGACAACCCTTGTGCTTTAATTTTTAAACAAAACATCACTACATAGTATAAAACAAAGTCTCTTCCTGTCTGTCTTTCCCCATGTATGCTAAAATTTTTAAAACTTCGCAACGGATTTCGACGCGGTTTTTTTAATAAATAGAGTGATTCAAGAAAAAGGTTTACATGTATATAATACATGCATAATATAGTAGCGAAACTCTGATAATAGCTGAAGTGAAGCGAGGGCTGGTCGTTAGTATAATATAGTTAGTAAAGTTATGACAGTCATACAATATAGCTTTAGACCTAATATTTACAATGTTTGTACTCGTATTAGGAAAATCTATACGAAAGAAACTGCAAGTCAGTGTTTACGACCATTAAGGCTTGAGAACAGATTACTATGTGCTAATTACGTACCAATAATAGTAAACATTGTTTCTTAACTACCTACATATTCTAAGAATGAATTGTATCTGAGACAACTTTGTTGCTCTCTCTTTACCAAGGCAGAGTACCTAGTGTAGTTGCCTGTAGTAGGTTATAGCTACTCTGTGGTACTAAATACAATGACACGCGAATCTCAAAACCTCAAATTTGGATTAAAAATTAAATATAATCCCTGTTATAACGGCTAAAGGTCTATGTCGGTTTCGGAAACGATGCGGGCAGAACAGTATATTTGCAAATGAAGAAAAGCAACCTTATTTCTATTTTAGAAGAGTCGTGAATTCAAAAACTACGAGATAACGTTCTCCTAATATTTTCACAAAATGTGCTAAAAAGTTAACTTGGGGAACAAGCGAGTCTAAAAACTAAGTACCTACGTACTTACCTTCTAAAATTTTAAAACCGAAAGAATTATCTTTAAAAACTGCAAAAAAATCACGTTTGTTGTACGGGGGCCCCTTTAAATATATATTTTATTCTGTTTTTTAGTATTTTTTTATAATGGCAACGGAAATACATAATCTGTGAAAATTTCAACTGTCTAACTATCACGGTTCATGAGATACAGCCTGGTGATAGACGGACGGACGGACGGACAGCGGAGTCTTAGGAAAAACATCCTGCAATATTTTTAGTTACTAGACGTTATCAATAGATAGGTCAGTTAGTGATTGAGTCAGAACTATTTCATATATTAATTCGATAACAGTAGGTACCTTTTATCAGTTGTTTAGTACCCATAGTACAGGCCCTGCCTAGTTTGGGACTAAATAAGAGTGTGTGAAAAAAAAAAAAAAAAGCAATATCGCCTCGGCTGTAATTTTCAACCTACCGCACTTATATCATAATGTACTAAAACATTCGCTAATCAACATCATCACTACATAGTATAAAACAAAGTCACTTTCTCTGTCCCTATACCCCAATGTCCCTATGTGTGCTTAAATCTTTAAAACTACGCAACGGATTTTGATGCGGTTATTTTAACAGATAGAGTGATTCAAGAGGAAGGTTTTAGTATTAGCATTGCACCCGTGCAAAGCCGGGGCGGGTCGCTAGTCAATAATAAAAATATCATCATTGTAAGTAGATACTGTCCATTACTGTACATTTTTAGTAAGTACTGTCCAAGTTAAAGTACTTCTAATGTTCTAATCCGTGTAATGGTTGTTAACAACCTTCGTCAATTAACATGGACCATAAATTACTGTATGAGACATGAAATAATTGTTGGCTTAATTATACACTTTTATAGTGTAATAAACATTTTTATTTAGGTATGTTATTATTATTATTATCGTACGGCCTTTTGTAGGATAGTCCTGCATTTGCTATAAATCTAAATTTTTCAGCCAGTCTGTAGCCGCCTCAGAACACTCGCTGAGCTCCTTGATGCCACCATGAAAACGTCGGTTGGGGCACTCCTCCACGGTATGTATTAGGGGGATATTACATTATCATATATCTCGGATCATTTAAATGATCATATATTTGATCCAATATAATTGACTATTTGAGTCATATCTCTGTATTACACTATCAAAGTTCTTTGATGCTATTTTACGTCATATGTGGTTGCAAGTCGGTGGTGTGCGCTACTATTGCTTCGACAGGTATTGACGTCAGGGTTACCAGATCTCAGAAAATTAGATTTACCAAAAGGCATCGTCATTTTTAGTATGGCTTGTTTTTTGTTATTTCAGCAAGATTATGCAAGTATATAATTAGAAAAAGAACTACATTACATTATTTGAAACATATTGACGAACAAGAAATCAAAAACTGTCTTTTTATATTATTAATACCTAGTGGAAAAAAATAAAAAATAACTGGCAACACCTGTTTCTATGACCGTATTGGATCCAATCTCTCAGCAAATGTCAAAAATCTATGATCAAGGAGAAAATGAATCATATGTCTATATTACATTATCCAAGAACATTGACTCATAGATCTATGATCCAACATAAATGATAGTGTAATATGCCCCTTATTTAATAACACTTAATTTTCATAAATAACTTAATTTTTCTGCCACGTTCTATCTTTAGAGTTCCACATACGAACTTTTCGATTAAACATGTCAGTTTATTTAGTTAATATAATTTTTCAAGTTCATAAATTTAGCTTAGTTAATTTCTCTTTGTTGATTTTCATTTTAATTCATTTACCTTAATAATTTAATTATACTTCATCACCATTGGTCTGCAAATTACATTTCAATAAGCAAGGGCAACTAATTCATACAACTACATTTAATATTAGTAACCATTCGTTTTGAGTGACAAACAAATACCACCATAATGCTAATTTATTCAAAATAATTTAATTGTCCGATCGTTTATTTTCTTACTGCCGTTGTCAGTTGGCAATATTAATTTGGCTTAATTTGAATAAATATTAGCATTCGGTTCCCCACTAATTATGAGCTTTATTTATTAGGCTAATAATTTCCTGAATAATTATGTAGGTATTGATTGAGCTTTCAAGCTAAGCAATGCTATAAGATTACTCATAGTCATACAATTGTATTTAACACTAGCGGTTCTGCCACATGAGGTTCTGCGGGGTTCCCGTGGGAACACGGGAATAAAATGTAGCGTATGTTACTCAGGGATATTTTAGCTTTCCATTGGTGAAAGAACTTTTAAAATCTGTCCCGTAGTTTTTAAGTATATTCGTAACAAACATACAAACACACAAACATACAAAAATACAAATCTGTCCTCTTCATAATATTATGTATAAGTATAGAAGTATAGATATAGATAGCGGTTCTACGCGGTTTCACATGCGTAGTTCCCGTTCGCGTCGGAATACGGGAATAAAATATAACCTATGGTTACTAAGGGATATTCTAGCTTTCCATTGGTGATTTTGTTTTTAAATCGGTCCAGTAGTTTTTGGGTCTTTTCGTAACAAGATACAAACATACAAATCTTTCCTCTTTATAATATTATGTATAAAAGTAGGTATAGATAAAATTATTTTGTTTTTAACAGTTTAAGTTAGCAGCCGCTTACAACTTTTCGTGTTCAGTTTTGTGTAAAACTTTGTTTAAGTTTTTTGTTCATAAACTGTGCTATTGATGTTCTTGTTCTTGAGCAGCGAAATTTACATCTTACAGATGGCGGGAAGCGACATTGTTTCATACTATGTAGAGAAACAGTTTTGTCGTTACATCGGCATTTATTATAAATCAAAGACAATAACTTAATTTGTATTATTTATTTTTATTATGAGCCTGTTGGCTCAGTTGATAGTGACAAGGCAGGCCTTCTGAGTCGGAAGTCGCGGGTTCGATCCCCGCTTGGGGCCAACATTTGTGTGCATTAACATGTCTGTTGGCTTCGTGTCTGGTCGTTTATTTAATTATGTTTATCAGTTGTTTAGTACCCATAGTACAGGCCCTGCCTAGTTTGGGACTAAATAACCGTGTGGGTTATTATTATAATATGGTACCTATACATAGATGATATGTTTTTATAATGAAAAGCTCAACAATGCCAGTGGTGTATTTGCAATGAAAATAAGCTAGCCATTGCTGCGTGCGGGCAACCATTCAATGGGCATTATACCTATCACGAGCTTCTGGGCCTGTAGTGGCACTTAGGTTGAAGTTTTCGTTGTGTCGCCGTACAATAGTTGTTGAGCCACGTCGGTTGCACTTTTACTGGTGGAATTCATCAATTAATCTGCTTATTGTCAGCCTCTAATATCTTATGTGGAAGGAAATATTTTTTACTAGCTTTTAGCGGCGGCTTCGCTCGCGCACGTTTATTTTATCCTTATAGGGGTTGAATTTTGCAAAATCCTCTCTTAGTGGATACCTACACTGTATAAGCTATCTATGTGCAAAATTTCAAGTCTCGAGACCCAGCGGCTTAGGCTGTGCGTTGATACATCACCAATCAGTCAGTCAGTTTATCATTTTATATATTATATAGATTATCATCCAACAATAAACAAGTTAATGTAACTCTTGATGATTTAGATACGAATTATGATAGAAGGTTTATGGAGTGTTTGGGCAGTCATTGAAGATTTTTTGTATTTGTCAATAAGCATATCCTATAAATTAAGACTTAGTAAAAAACAGGTGTGTCAACGACAAACAGGTCTGCCTTTTTATAAATATTATAACTTGAACTTGAACTTGAGGCACCACACCCAGCCAGGACGAACCTGTCCCGGTCAAACCGGTATACCAGGGGGCGCAGTTTGTGAGGAAAGACACGCTCTGGGATGGGAGAGGAAGGCCAGCTAGCCGCAACCGGCTGACCACAACCGACCGGCTATGCAGTCTCGGCTCAGTATAGGAGATAAGGTCAAGATGGGTTGTGTGTGTAAGGTAATGAGCGTTGATGATATTCTATGTCTTCTTGTCTTCTAGTGTGTGTGCGTATTATTGTTGCTTGGTGACGTTGTGCGCTGTTCTTCTTCCGTTTCACTGTCAGTTTCATTGTTTTCGGAGATTACCCCAGCTGCTGTTTTAAATAGGCTTCTGGCAGGGGCGAGTTGTTTCCAGTCTGATAAGCTTTTGTCGTAGTAAGTCATGTCATGTATGAGTGAATCGTTCCAGGTGAATATTGGTCTCCCGACTTTTAGTTTCTTTGCTCGGTAATTGAGTGCTGCTTGAAGGATGTGTGGTTCCGTGCGCCTAAGTATGTGCCCGTAGTAACATATTCTCAGGAATTTAATTCTTTTGGTGGTCGTTTTGCCTTACAAGATGTCATGCACCTTTTTATTTTTGGGCGGATTAGTAGAGTATTGAAGTATATCCTTTAGTATTAGTCGCTCATACCGTCTTAGTTTTGATCTATTTGCTTTGGTTAGAGCTGCAGCTTTGAGGCCGTAGGTCATTGTGGGCTCAATTACCATTTTGTAAATTAGTCGAGCTGTTTGCCACTGCATCTTGGTTTTTGTTACAAATGGTATAAGAGCTTTTGCGTTTTTAACTCCCTGTTTGCATCTAGTGTTAATGGTATCTCGACGGCTGTGCGCTGAAGTTATGAAAGTGCCTAAGTACCGTATTTCATCTACAGGTTGGAGTGTGAATCCACCTAGGTTTATAAAATTACGTTGGTTATTGCCCAGAGGGTCTCTTATTAGAACTTTGGTTTTCGAATCGTTGATGCTTAAGCCAACTGAGTTTAATAGTGTTTTGAGCTTCGAAAACAGTTGATTTAGTTGTGACAAGTCATTGCATAGTATAATGATGTCGTCCGCGAAGGATACAATTTGCGGGAGACTAACTTTTTCATCTTGATTGAGCTTGAAGCTGGGTTCCTCTTCCTCTAGGGTTTTGAGAACGTCATCCATGACTATAGTGAATAGGCGAGGCGATAGTGGGCATCCTTGTTTTACCCCTTTCCCTTTTTTTATCCAGGTGGTTTGCTGGCCACACCACCGCATACACGTGGATTCGTTCATGCACGCTTTAATTATCCGGTTAGTAAGGGCTTTGTTTGTCCTTGTGGTAAGGATGTCTTTCAGCGCTTCAAGGTTCACGGTGTCGAAAGCTTTTTCGATGTCCAACGCTAGTACATAGAGCCTATTTCCTTGTCTCCATTCCTCGTCAAGCACGCGGCGTAATGTAAACATATGGTCGTCTGGTGATCTGTTGGCGAGGAAAGCTGCTTGATAGTTGCCTAATTCTTCAATTGTTTCGTCTAGTTTTTGCAGCAGGAGGCTAGCGTATATTCTGTATCCAGTGCAGCATATTGATATTTTCCTGAAGTCATTAACCGTCTTCGGGAATGTTTTCTTGGGAATGGGAACTTAAACTGTCTGAGTCCATGATGTCGGAATTGCGTTGTATCGCCAGGCTAAGCATATGTGTTTGTATATTTCATCGAATAATTCTGCTGGGATGGCTTTGAAAAGTTCGGACACAACCTGATCTACTCCTGGTGCTGTTCCGTTCCGCATATTTAAGATGATCTTAGCAAGATCCTCTTTTGTCGGACTTGTCCCAGGTCTGTAGGGGTTTCGTCATTGTGTTGATATACTTCCGGGCCTTCCGCTTTCGCTAGTTCTTCCTCCCATTTTGACATTGGAATAAAATGTTGTTTTTGACTCCGTCTTACTGACATTTTATGCTGTCTGTAATAGTTGTAAGTGATTTTCATTCTCCGAGAAGGGTGTGTTTTATGAAGGTCTTTGAAAAATTTTTGGTATTCTTGATGTTCTTCCTTTTCAGTAATACTTTGTAAGTTTTGTCTGCAGTTTTTAAGGTTCGATCTATGGAATGCACTACGAGGGGTCTGCTTGACAAGAAATTTTGCTTTTTGCAGTTGGGCTAGTGCGATCCTGCGCTCCCGTGACAGAGAGGGTTGTTGTGTGAGTATTTTCGTCGCAGAAGTCTTCATAATGTCCATAATAGTGTCCCAAGGGAGTGGTTTATCGGAGTTGTGCATTTCATGTTTGTAGGTATTTAAGCTGTTAAGGATTTCCTTTTGGTATTTATGGCAGACCTCTTCATGTTGAAGGTTGGTGTACATGCGGTGCTTGTAGTTAAATTCCGGGCGTATTTGTTGGCTCGTAGGGTTCGTCGCATTGTTTTGAGTTCTTACTTTTTGAAGATTTATTTCTGCCAGAATTAATTTGTGGTCCGATGTTTGCGGGTAATGTTCGCCTTTGATATAGTTGAAGAAGGAGGGCATGGCAGCGAGTGTTAGTATGTGATCAATTTGCGACTGTTTATTTTCTGAACGCCACATCACCTTACAGCTGCGTCGGCCTTGAGAAGTGTCTAGTCTGAGGTGTTCCTTTCGTATTATATCTGCTAGTATTTCGCCGTTGCTGTTGGTAGAACAGTGGTACAGATTCTGTGCAATTTGCTTTGCGTCTTTTAAATCGAGTGTGTCTCGATAGCCAATATGTGAGTTGAAGTCGCCTAATATAACTGGGGTTGAGTGTTTGGGTTTTCCTTTAATTAGGTTCAATAAGCCAGAGAACGTGTGTATTGCTTGAGGAGTTGTATTCGGTACGTGTGTCGTTATAATGTAAAAGGAAGTTACTTTCTCACCCGTTGTTTCTATTGAGGCCGCCATGATGTCTGTTTGGATTTTGGTGTTTATTATTCTCAGACTGGTATTTTTTCTAATTAGAATTGCGAGTCCGCGGCGCTTGTTAGAACCACTGAGAGTCCAATTGTAATTGATTGTGTTACACGATCCGATTTTCATATGAGTTTCTTGTAAGCCAAGCTAAGTGGACGTTTTTTTGATTTAGGATGTGATCGATTTTGTCCCTTTTCTGTTTTGTAGCAGCACCTCTGACATTCCATGTAGCTCATACTAAGTTGTGAGGGAGTGTTTTTGGCTTGTGGTATACCTGGACTCCTATTAGTCTATATCCAGTGTCGTCAGGCTGCTCCTCAGGTGACAATTCTTTGGATTCTACTGTTTTTATGGTTTCTGTCGTTGAATTGCTGCTGCTTGTCAGGTCTAGGTGGGGAGGTTGGGTACTATCTAATTCCTGTATTATGAGACTGTCAAAGTGATTATTGTTAAAGGTCAGATCAATAGTGCCCACCGCGTCATTGGGGTTCTTTGGTCTAAAACTTGTTAACGGCTGCTTCCTGGATGGCTGGTGAACTTGTACGTAGATGAGATAGTATTCGGCAGCTGCCACAAGAATATCTGTTCCTCCCCACTCGCCTGCGATGTATTGATTTTTTATGTATGTTGAGAAAAGTGTATTACGGTTATTGTTATTGGCTGATTGAGATAAATTACTTATAATTGCATTTCGCATGTTGGGTTCGTTTTGGTGTTCGTCTACATATCTGGCGAGGTCTCTTCTTATGGCTAGGTGGTCAAATGTAGTAAAAAATAATTCATTAAGCTGGTGGGCTATGGCCCTGAAGAGGCAGTTGCCGTCCCCTTGCGTCCTAAGCGTAAGTGCTGAGGATAGAAGCTTAAAATTAGTTGCTCTGAAAGGAAGCTTAGTCTATGGGGTTTTAAGCAATAACAAATTTATTGCTAAAAGGGCTATTTCGCTCGTGGGAAAGTTTGGGCAATGAGTTCTTTTGTTTGTGATTTTTGAAGATAACAATAGGGGATAGTGTTTTATGGGTAGGAATAGTGACTTATGAAAGTTTCGCTGTTAGAATTCAGACAATGACAGAGTGCACAACTGGGCACCAGATGTGCCCGGATTGGTTTTAAGAAAACGCTTGGGTGTTTTATTGGCCGTCAGTTGGTGCTGTAAAAGGTTTTATGTTGTGTAATCGCTTTTCGAAATAGTTACATTAGGATGTTGTAATTGCCCTGCTGTAAATACCCTATCTATTTTAGTTTTTAAACCGAAAAATAAAGTTTTGATGTATATAAATATATACTATTTTAATACGAGCTGATGGCAAAAGTGGGGGTTTGGAATTGATGAGAACGATAGACGACTAAAAAATTTTTTAATCAGGCAGGTGTTTTGAGAGACCTAAGTATATCTTAGTGGGTTGGGCTGTTTGGTTTTAAGGATTGTTTTTTAGGAGCTGGGTGGGAGTCAGATGAATGTGTGGGGTGTAATTATTGTGTGTAATTACTTACGAAGTTGCGTGGGGTAATGCCCTCTTAGTAGGGATATGGTTTGTAAAGTCTATTTGGTCGGGTTGACGAACAACTCGGTTTGGGGAGCGGGTGATCGTGGCCCTGTGTAGCTTTAGCTGATGTAGTTCACCGTTGCGCTGTTGTTTGTGTTAACAGCTATCCGCGGAGAACAGCGGAACTCGCCTAGGGTTGATTAATTATTTTAAAGAGGGAAATAGAGACTAAGTAGTGCAACCACTTTGTATGAGATTGAATCGATTGCAACTAGTTTCAACGGAGGTTCGCAAAAATCGTAATAAGTAGGTAAGTGGATAGGAGATACATATAAGGAACGATCTCACCGGGTTGAAGTGCTGTTGTGGCTGAGTATTCGCAGGAAACTGCCCTTCTGTGACACTGGTAAGTGAAGGCACTATCAAATGCACTCTGGACGCTCTCACAAACTAAAGGTTATCACTACCGAACGATTATAGGTATAGATTAGGATAAGAGCCTATGCCGTGGATTTAAGCAGAGTGCAACCGTGGGCGTTTCGGCTAAGTCCGCACTTTCGAGAAAACAAAGGAGGCGCGAAAACAAAGGCGCGGGCGGCGGCGGCGTATTGACCAGAGCGCACGTGTTGGGCGCGTCCGCACTCGACGACGGTCTCAACCAAACCCTGCCTTTTTATAAATATTATAAAGAGAAATATTACTGACCTACCATTGAACCATTGCAGCAGAAATCTGGACTAAAAAAGTTTTCTTTGAATTCTTTGAATATGGCGGAATTGGAAACTAAGGAAATCAGAAAATACGCCTGCATGGCTTAGAAAACTTCCTGACGTATTAAATATTATTTATCCAATAAATATTTTTTTAAATCTAGTCCTTTGTATACCAAAATGTAATATGCCAAACACACGTTTTTCCTTACCCGTACTTCTTAGAAAATATAGCAAACTGGAGCCCGAATGACTGCAAGTAACTTCGACCTAAGCCGCTTACGTCGCCACCTCCTAGACGATTACATGGCCCAGGTGTATTGACGCCAATCTCCAAGGGTATATTTCAATTCCACTGATAGAAATAACGTTTTCGCCATTTTTATAAGATTTATTTATTTATCTAACTTCATGTACCAAGACAATGTACACATGGCAAACTTTAGTGTAGTTACTTAAATTTTATTAATTGTCTAGAGTTTATGGTGTGTATAGTCACTTAAACAACTATCAATGCTCTCGATCAATCCTTCAAACCACACGGAGATCTGTTGATTGGTCCGATTAGGGCTGGATATAAAAATTGTAATAATATCTTGTAAGTTTGTCGCGAAGCTGGAGCCGTAAGTTCGGAATACAATTATTTACAAACAAGACTACAATACAGTAGATCAAATAAATTATTTTAGGAAAATATTGCATTATCATCATCACTAACCCGTAACAGCTCACAATCCTTATCGATAAGGGTCTTTCCTCCCTCATAAAGAAGTAATGGCTATAATCACCAACTCGAGCCCACCGTGTACAGTCAACAAAGTTGTTAGGGTTACATGGCCAGTAACTAAGAATTCATTTTTCTGGGGAAGTCATAAATAAATCTTATTGATTAATGTTTATTTCGAAAGGTATCTTTGATCCCTATAATTTACCAAAAAATACTATAAATACATTTAAGGCTTTAAGGGAAAAGTGAATCTTAATTTTTGGCCATGTAACACTAACAACTTTGTTGACTGTACTTAGCTTGTTATTATTACTGTTTGTAGAAATCTTTAAACTAGCTTTTTTATAATTGAAACTACCAATCTAAAAAAAAATTCTTATTTATACACGCGCCCTTATTCCTTTAACTAACCTAATTTTCTCTCATATTATAATTTAAAAACGTTCTAGAACTAGGTCAGAGACGACGTTCTGAAGGTACAATTTCCTCGCATCGGATATTGGCAGAGAAGGGAACAGGCTTCCAACATTAGAGAAAGTAGGCTTTCCTTGCTCCATCGTCTTTTCAACAAAGTAATGTGGATGCGAAGCGAAATAGTTTTAGACAATTTTTTAACTTATATACTGAATAGCAATGAGAACGAGAGATATATATTTTTAGTATCTTTAGATTAGATTCAAGAAAAATAACCTAACCTTTCTATTAGTGAACAAACGGTTGAAAACTATATGCCACGATACTCCCAAAAAAGTAAGCTATTGGTAAAAAAAAAATATTCGGTCCAGGTCCATTCATTACAAACAAACATCAAAAAACCTTTCCTTTATATAATATTAGTGCAGTTAAAATCATATACGGTATGACGTGATAACTTTACTGATTCAAGAAGGCACGGGCGTCGTTAACGAGATTTTATCAATATTGCTATCGACATCTATTTTATGCGAACTAAAGGAAGTTAGAATTGTGGATCTATATCTCTGTTTACTTGAGATGTTGGTATATATGCTTGTAAATACACCTAAAATTAAATATTGTTCAGTGCTTTATCATAAAATTAAAATAATTGTGATGATGATGAGCTCCGACCGTATTCGTCCATGGCGACCACTTCGACTCTTAGTCAGCTTGGCGACGCTAGTGCGCCCGAGTATGGCTGATGTAGCCACCCAGATAGTTTGTTCCTGTTTGCGCTCTGGGTGTCCACAGAATACCAGCGTCGCTATATATGTATAGTTTTTTTAGTTTTAAGTTATTTTAATTTGAATAGGTGCCAAATAAATATTTTTCTTTCTTTCTTTATTCAGTCTTGTGGGTATTGTCCCACGTGGTTGCTTTTCAGAGGACATTTTAAATCTGCAGATGTATTTGAATTTGTAAATAAACGTAAATACACTAGCAAAAAAATCTGAAAACAAATAAATCATCCAATGCATTCGATCAATGTCCGCACACGTAAAAATAGTGTAGCTACTTAATTATGGCTGCCATACAATAAAAAATCACGTCA
Organism: Ethmia dodecea; assembly: GCA_963855545.1. Taxonomy (NCBI): domain Eukaryota; kingdom Metazoa; phylum Arthropoda; class Insecta; order Lepidoptera; family Depressariidae; genus Ethmia; species Ethmia dodecea. Next base: position 6,270,449 of record OY979448.1, read on the forward strand.
CACAATGTGGCAGATAGCCAACGCAATAACATTTTAGCCCATATAACAACACTTGGCAACAATAGCACTGTATATTTTCAAAAGAATTGGGCATGGGCAATGGAAAGCTGAACTGGCCACGCTTTAACAACTACAGATTTTTAGGGTTTTGTAAAAAAGACTCCGTAATGGTGCCGCTCGATCGTTCTTTCCATTTGTCTTTCGCAGCGACTTATCTCAGCAACTAATAATAAATTCTACTTGTAATTTAAATTTTTAATAATATTGCAAAACTTTTTTTTATTATTATTAAAATATTTTTTTACTTAATGTGATTGTGAGCCCATTTATGTTGTTTGTAGTTTACTGACGCTCTAGAGACGAAACGATTTGACCTATTTTGATGATTGTGCATATTTTATGAACTAAGTTTTTTTAATCACATGTTTTCACATCATAATAATGATATCTGTATTCAACGATACGCTACGCCAAAGTAAACGTGGTTCACTGAACCCATGGTTGAGCCTTCACACATTTGAATATATTTGTCTGCCCCGACGTGAATTAGGTAGCATGGAAATAATTTTGAAAACGTGGTTGTAATGTTAACTTTATTTTCTATAATAACATTTTCCACAGCAATAACATTATCCCGGTCCGGCGATGGGCTCACCACCTATCACGTTTAGGGGTCCAATGTATCTCGTGAAATGTGGGTATATCCAGTAATGGAATACCTCTGCCTACCCCCTCGGGGATGAAAGGCGTGTGATTATATTTATATTATTATTTTAGAAAACACAACATATAGAACTATTATGAACGATGTGTCAGTGACTATACTTGTGTTAGGTCAATTTTACTTGGTCGCGTCATTCTATTCGACTGTCGTAGGTACTATACGTTTGACAAAGCCTCGATTTGGTTATTATACCTTATCTCCCAGGGAAACATATTATATTTAAATAATATATTCGAAAATAGTGATGACAGGCCTGTTGGCTCAGTTGGTAGTGACCCTGCCTTCTGAGTCGGAGGTCGCGGGTTCGATCCCCGCTCGGGGCCCACATTTGTGTGCATGAACATGTCTGTTGGCTTCGTGTCTGGTCGTTTAATATTAATTTAAGAACGTTTATCAGTTGTTTAGTACCCATAGTACAGGCCGTGCCTAGTTTGGGACTAAATAACCGTGTGTGAATTGTGTTCCCACAGTTTATTAACTTCCTCCTGCGTAGCATTATAAGAGGAAGTTAATGGTTTGAGTAGGATGTCTGTCTGTCTCTGTCTGTCTGTCTGTCTGTGTGTCTGTCGACAGGATATCTCCGGATCTACTGGACCAATTGACTTCAAATTCAGTCAGTAGATACCTTAGGTCAATACCTCGATCGAGTTTGAATTTCAGACCCGTGGGTCAAAAGGGACTGGGCATTTCAGACCCTTGGGTCAAAAATGTCAAAAATCTCAAAATGTCAAAACTGTCAAAAATGACAAAAAATGTCAGAAATCTCAAAAATGTCAAAAATGTCAAAACTGTCAGAAAATGCCAAAAATGTCAAAAAATGTCTAAAATGTCAAAAAGGTCAAAAATGTCAAAAATTTTAAAAATTTTAAAAATTTCAAAAATGTCAAAAATGTTTTGTTGTTGGCAGTAAACAGGTGGAAGTTTGTCCATAGAATTACATTCTCTCGTTTATTTATTATTTGTAGCTATCAGAAAATTGGCCTCTAATGAAAAAGGAACTTAATTTAGTAACTGGGTGAAGTAGGACGAAACAAAAGAACATTATTAACAAAATACGCAACCGCGTACGGTTTGTTTGAGCCACACTCTCCCAGACCGCTCTAATGAGTGTCAAGTGGCGGCAAAACGAACACGCTTTAAAATCTAATTTGCGCTCACAATGAAATTGTCACAACGCTTTTAACGGGTGTAGGTACAGGTTACTTTGCACCGAATATAACATATTCCTCTCTTTTTATCTAGTCGTGAGTGTTGAGTTGTTTGTTTTGTTCTTTTGTTTTACTCATCCTAATTATGTTAACGATTTTACTTGACTTTCTTAGGTACCTAGGTATATACAATCAGGCAGCTGGCCCTATTTGGTGATAAGTAAGTAATTAGCTAGGTATAGACTAGATCGGTGAATACCAGTAGACAAAAAAAAGGATTCCGTACCACCGTACAATAGAAAACGTTTCTTTATTTATTTCATTGTAATTATCTTTTGTTATAGGGGCATAAGAAATACATATTCTGTGAAAATTTTAACTATCTACCTATTAGATACATCCCAATAACAGATAGACAGACGGACGGACAGGCGGAGAGTCAAGGCTCAGTAATGGGATCCCATTGGCACCCGTTCGGTACGGAACCCTAATAATATAAAAAAAAATACATATTTCAGAAACCTATCTTTAGGCATCTAAGTAACCGTGAAGTAAAAGGTAGGTATTGACCCAATTTTAAACATTATTATGAGCCTTCAGAGGATCATGTCTTGAAGCTTTTTATTAATTTAAGAATTTTTAAGCCTAAGAATAGACGTAGAGGCGCCACAAAAAAAACTTGAAAAAACAAGTGCCTTCGAGCGAGCCAAAACTGTCTGCATCAAGGAAATGTTAGAGAAGTTTCCAATACCTAAGTTTCGAGTAAAAAAGAAGAAGAGCATTTGAATGCCGAAGGCGTCGAAGGATTAAAAATTCTCAAGAGAGTAAGCTAAAAGTCTCCTTAATCTTTAGGTATGCTGCATGATATTAACAAAAATATTCTTAATTAAGATTTTTCTTATATCTTTTCATATCGTGTCAAATTTATTTCAGAATTCTGGAGATAAAAATATCCACACTACCTAAATAATTTGCTGACGACAATGGTTGTATGATAAATAATATTAATATAATATGTACATGTAGGTATATTATAGAAGTAATACTTTAATTGCGTTTGGATATGTATCTGTTAGCAATATGTAATTATTAAATAAATAAAAATAAATTAGCTTTGGCAAATTCCATGGATGATTTATTAGAAGAATTTTCCAAGAAAATTATCTAATATTTTTTAGTGAATTGTTGCCATTTCTTTTTTACTTTCGAATATCACTTCCTTCTAGAACTACCGACGACACAAGATCGTTTTTTACGACCCCGACGGATAACTTAGTTTTTGTCGGAAATTGGAGTTATTTTCGAAGAAATAATGGTCGTTTATCAAACCAAAATAAGATTTACGAGTACAATTCAAGATTTTGTTCAAGATCTACTGAAAGATTTATAGTGATGTCAAATGTCATTAGGTACCTACCTAAACTGTAATTCAATAATATCATTTCAGATAATTGCTGTCCACTGCTGGACAAAAGCCTCCCCCAAGGAGCGCCAACCATTCCGGTCTTGGGCAGCCCGCATCCATCCACTGCCAGCCACCTTCTTTAGGTCGCCGGTCCATCGTGCCGCAGGGCGCCCTACACTTCGTTTGCCTAAACGCGGTCTCCACTCTAATATGTATCGACTCCAGCGGCCATCAGTCCGCCTGGAGACATGACCGGCCCACTTAAACTTCAGCGTACTGATTCTACGCGCGATGTCGGTGACTCTCGTTCTCTGTCGAATGACTTCATTTAGTGAATTCAATAATATGGCATGTGCCAATAAGTTTACAATACCTACCTACATTTTGTATTCCTAGTAGCTTGAGCACAAAAAACATCGTAAAGAAACCAGCAGGCTATGCAATTGGTTCTGATATTAACAGAATCTAGATCCAGCGATAAAATGCGATAACCACCTGTGAAAATATTACAGAGTACATAATTGGGAATAGAATGGAGGAGCCAAGGAGTGGAACTACCTGCCGGCGTCAGTATTTCCGAGATCATAATTATAGCCCGTCAGACTTTAAGGCTCGATTGAACTGGCATCTTCTGGGCAAGCTGGTCCCATCGTAGGCCCCGTTTTTGCCCTCGAGCTAATCTGGGATCAAGAGTGTAACGAGGGCGAGTACCTCGGACCGGACCTCCATTCTTCTTAATTCTATCAATTTTTGCCCTTTTAACTTCTTTATCATATTTTACATTTTGGATTTAAAACTAAAATCACATTTTTCCCTTCAACCTTTTTTTTTCACTTGCGGCTGAAGAGTGGGTTGCACGTCGCAAGAGTAAGCCATCATTAGTAAAAAAAGAATACCACTGCCAACCGCCGGTGAAGGCGCTTAGATATATATTGCAATGCTATATTATTTGTTCTACTTCCTTAGTTGTAGCATTGTACATAAGTATATTAATATGTGGCTATTGTAGCATAAAAATAGTTTTAGTAAATAAACTCGTGAGTTTCTACACTAGATAATAAAATAGATTCATGTGAGAATACGATTTTTTTTTATTTATAATGAAGCTTAAATAGAATATTATGCCGTAACCCGAGGACTTTATATATACTCAAAAAATGGGTCTGATTCTATTACAACAAAGCCCAAGGATTCTGGTCATCATATTTTTTGAATAAAAAACTTACCCCTCTCGGATCAGTAAAATAAATCCACATGAAAACGCCAGGCACGTATAAGACATTCACTGTGACCGAGACGCTTCATCCCCTCATAATATAATAGTTATTATACCAACACGATAAACAATGACATAAAATACAAACACATTTATTTAAAGATTACGTAAAAGATTTTCATGCGTCTCACGTTATACCATTTATAATAATTTACCGCTAAATACGGAGTCGCATAAAAACATAAAAATCGTGGTAAATTGTGACAAATTATTATGTCTTGGACACAAAAGGCGGTGACACAAAATTACGATGCCGATTTTTTCTACGATCGGGATATTGTACGAGAACAAATGGATTCATTATGGGGGCTTTCAAAATAATAGAAAATAAATCTCAATTTAAGCTCTTCCAAGGTATTCCGTTGCTTTTATTATCCTGATAAACATTAATAATAATAATAATAATAAAATATCCTATTAAAATAGTTTATGATTCTTTTTTCGAGGGAAGTTATGTTTTTTTTCAGTTACTTTAATTCACATTTTGTAAAAAAAACAGTCACATTTTGTATTTTTAGAAAATTAAATCCACACAATTTATTTTTAATTTTCTTAGTGACAAGTTTCCACCTATACAAATTTCGACACTTTAATATGAGTACTTTCCAAAGAGACTGCAACTTTTTTAAAGTAGGTACTTCATACTTTTTTACCTACTCTGTAAATAGCAATGAAATTAAAATCAAAATTTTGCTGTGCATTTTCATAGCTTCGACGCGACTAGGCACAATGAGGGACATTATCACGTCCTTTCAGTAACTCGAGCTGAATCTAAACGGTTGGTATTACCGGACTTTTGCTAAACGATCTCTCGATATTGGCGCCTCAATAAGTACCATATTCTCATTAAACTTCTGAGAGACGTAAATGTTTCATAGTTTCTGAGACCTTTATATTTTACCAATTTTTTAATTTTTAAATATTAATATATTTCCACTGTAGTTCATTGGAATATATTTTACTGTAGGTAAGTTATGGTAATACCTTATTAAATTGTTAAATAAAATATCCTCAAAATAATGAACGAGTATCTATGCGTATTTGACCTATCTGTTATTGATTATAACTAAATAGGTAGTTTCTCTCTAAAACTGCATTTTATAAAATGTTATTGCGTACTTTATTTATTTTTATTTATTAAAAAATGTTCACCAAAGAGTGTAACATAAACCGGTAGGGTTATTCTGTACACTCCGAATTCTATCGACAATTTATAACGTGAAAATGCTTTCTACTAAAATTTGTTATAAATGCACAAAGGAAGGCTAAGGGTTGATACGTGAAAGTATGCAGCAATTGAAAAAGGTCTCTTGGTCTTCAATGATGTGAATAATCTTTAACAGACCAGAAATTTTACTATTGTGACTATGAATAACCTGCTTTTTGCAGTTGAATAGATTTATGTGGTTCTTTATGCCTTTCAATTGTTGGCCATTCAGTGCTGATTTAGATCCTGTGGCAATTGATTGAGTAAGGTACTGGACTGGATTGTACCATTTACTAGTCTAATAGTTCTTTTTTTTGTATTTTTGACTTACCCGTCCGAAGTAAAATAGAATTTCTCATTGTTTGAATAGCGCAGGCAACTAAACAGTATCCTATAAACAAAATGTTCAATTCAAGATTGGTTTATATGAGAAATTGTCATTTCAACAAATTGATATGTTGATTACACACTTATTTTAGAGGTTATACGTATTCATAGCTAGAGATGTTCAATCGGATCCTCTAACGTGACAGGTGGTGAGCCCATTTGCCGGCTCGGGGTGCTGTCACACATATTTCATCCACAGAACCAATTCAGGGAGTTTCTTAATTTATTATTTTTCACCTTTGAACTAATGAGATGTTAATCATGTACTAAAACGTACTCAGTCTTTCGTTTAATTGGTTTAATATTGGGAGTCGAACTCTTCCGATTCTGTGTAGACAAACCAATCTCTTATTGCCATTTCACCATTACATAACGATAAAGGTTTGCTTGTTATTTTAAAGATAGATAAATAAATATAAAAAAAAATCATTCATCATTTCATCCCCGAAGGCAGAGGTATTCCATTACTGGATATACCCACATTTCACGAGATACATTGGACCCCTAAACGTGATAGGTGGTGAGCCCATCGCCGGACCGGGTCTATTTATACATGTCTCAGAATTAATTCTGAGTCCTGCGGGTTTCTTCACGATGTTTTCCTTCACCGTCGAGCTAGTGATAAATATGTACGTAAGTTTTTGAAAAACTCATTGTTACATGCCAGGATTCGAACCCGAGCCTCACTGATTTTCGGCCGGCTCTTTAACCGTAAGGCTACCACTACTCTATTATTTAAAGATATAAATATATGTAACCCTTAGAGACAAGGCAACAAAACGGAACTGATGACATAGTTCCAGTAGATGTAAGTCCCAACATCAACACATTTACTGTCGGTTATACCCGCTTAAGGCTGTAAAATCTTCGGACTGTTCATAAAAATTTGCCATAAACTGAGTATCTTCGAGATACTATACGGGCTTGGCTTAGTATTGCACTTTTACGATGCAGGCAAGCTGGTTGTTTTATAAAGTTTATAGCTCCAGATTCATCTAGCTAAAGTAGAACTTCTGTTGATATTGTTTCAAGAACACAATCTATATTTTGTTAATGTTTTTGTGAAAAGAATAACTAAATAATGTGAGTAACGTTGTTAAAATCTTCGTGTTTAATTAATTAAGGGTAATTTCTGAGATAGGCAAATTTTACTTATTTTTTTTATTTCATGTAATCTATAATAAGTATTAGGTTTTCCATGATCTACTGTTTAACAAATTGTTAGGTTAGTGATTTTCTAACATCTAAAGTCATTGTAGCCTCTATTATTATAATAATATTAAAAATAATCTATTATTTCTTATTGTTAGTTCAGCTAATGAGTTCCATTTAATTTGTGTTCTTGTTGATAAGTAGATAAAATAAAACTACGAATTATAAAAACAATTTTATTTCATTTCGCCGTTTTATTTAACATTTAGGTAGACATCAACAATGGTATTCATTACTTAATATAGAAGAAAAGTATTGTGCGATTCTGAATAACTTTAGAGAAATATTGAAACAGTCTTATTATAAATATTACACGAAGGAAAATAACTTAGCAAGTAAATACCGCCTTTTAATAAAATTTCTTTTCTATTACATATATTTGCATATGCACCATAAATATTAATTAATCAGATCATCAAAAAGTTTTTGAGAATACTTGGTATCACATTTTGATCGACCGAATTCTTCTATTTTATTAAGAATTTATTTAGTATTTTACAGTCAAAATTATATGGAATGATGTAAATAAAAATGACAAAGGTTCATGTGTACCTACATACCTTTTCATTATGTACAACTATTACAAAAAATACAAAATTTCCTATACATGAACGTACCATCCTACCTCCAAATGATGTCACTTGAGTATTTTTGACAAAAAACTCTCAAAAGTCAATATCCCTATTCGGATAATAGAGTCCTCATGACTTTCTATAATCTAACTTACACTATCATTGCCATGTCATTCACATTCTCTAGAACACTCAAATTTTTGTTTGTTTGAATTACTTACAAATTCAGACCTGAATCTACTGGTCCACATAATTCTTAGATCTATTGCAGTTCTAATATTTTGCAACAAATAACTATGGGTGTCTTTTACACTTTTGTGAGCATTGCTGTCTTAGTTCAGGAGATGGCTCCAAATGTACCACATTCACTGCCTTATCAAAGGTCACTCGCGGAAGTCATCGCGTCAATGTCACTTCGGTGTCACTCGAACTTCTAGAACTCTCTTTTATGACGTCTAGTTCTCTATTAGAAAGAGAAGAATGTCGAGAAAACTTATGAGAAGAACTATATTCACTTTTGTCTTCACAAATTTCGCGTGCACTACTATTATAGTCTTTATTTTCATCTGAATCATCCTCAATAACATCATTCACTTCAACTTCTAACAAATTGTCATTTTCCTTCGCGCCGTAAGTGTTAAAGTTTCTCTCGTTGCTGAGACTTCGTATCCTATCGAGATTTTGTTCTAAAGTTTGCATGTCCTCGTCTGCTCCTGGGGAGTCATCAAACTTCCATTTTATATTTGAGCTGAAATGTTCTACTCCCGGATACATACCTATACTATTACTTCTATGCCCGAAAACCGGACAATTTCGGAACTCTCACAATTCCGGGTGCCTTCCGCTGCATGTTTTATTAAAATTGCCTTCATCCAAACTCAAGTTCGATCTGGAGCGTCCACATTCAAGACCCGCACTCGGTCGGAATAGACAAAAATCAGAATTTTTCATACGGCACTGTCGTGAACACGACTCTATTTGGAAGGCTGCTCGATCGTGATGCCTATATTCTGAAGGTCCATAACCATCGAAAAATCTGGTATCTTGTTTGCAATTTGGATTGGGGCAGCCTTTAAATGAGCCAGTGCATCGCAAGGCATCTCTATGGCATGCTTTTTGAATGGCATGTAGTGAAGTAGACGAAACTGTCCGCTCTAAGATTTCACCCCAGTATTTTTCACCAAGGCCATCGAATTCACTCTTTGAATGAAGGCCATCAGATGTAACTGGTGATCCACAGCAGCCTGTAGGTTTTTCGTAACTGGGAAACGATTTCATTCTTCGACAGCAAAACTGCGAAAAAGCATAATATTGAATAAATAATGTAATCTTACAAATTCCATAGGGTTTCAACATGTTAATTACACTTACATAAAATTGGAGTAGTTCATTGCTGATTCTCCTGAAGTGACTATTTAGAAGCCAATAAAGGAATGGGTTCCAAAAACTATTGCTGAGCGCCAACCATGTGACGATAAAATCTAGAGCTGGAGGGACCTGTTTAAAAAGAATACTTATAATAAATTAAGGCTTTACAAGAAAAAAATACTACAATACTTTTCAAATACAATATTTCAGAAGGTAAGCCGAATAGAGAGAAAGGAGGTACAAAATAAACAAACAAATAAATAGTGCACAGGTGCTAGTCACCGATACGGTTGAGTTTTATTTACTGTCTGCGAGGAAAAGGGAACGTTTTGCCGTGATAAAATCTCCTGAACAATGAAATTACCTTGCATCCTGTGCAAGCTGCAACAACTTCTTGAATTGTTGCTGGCGTGACCATCACGATAAAACCTAAGGACATTGCAGCCATAGTTCGTGAGGTGCTTACACTATGTGGCCGTACTGGAGCCTGTATCTAAAAAAATAAGAAAGGTCTGGTTAGAATACAATTTTTTTTCAAGAATATGATACTACTCCTAAATTCCACAAGTAACCTCAATGCGCGGCGTGCGCTATAATCATGTTGCTATTACCAAAATAACAGGTACAAAAAGAAAGAAAAAATTACTTTAATAACTTTTTATAACTTAGGGGAAACAGGAAATAAAATTACTTGGCAGCACAAGGCAGTTGAAAAAATGGAACGGTGGAAAATTATGTCTTTTTAAGTGATACAATTTGCTTCTGAAGAGGTTATAATATTTATTTGAGTTTCTTTTCTCAAAATGTTACAATTTTTTTATTTACTTTTTGGAAGATTAACAGCTTTAATAACAAATTAAGTAATGTATATTATACACGGTGTACCTAATATGTAAATAATATGTTTATGTTTATCCACAGAAGTGTATTCTGTGTTCACATTAGATCAAAAATCTGTTCTAAAAGAAAACCCTTCTGAAATTATATTTTCTAAATTACTCATCCTGCCGAAAATTTGACCGACAACAGAAAATGTTGTATTTTAAACAGGGTCTTCATGGATACAAAAATGAATAGCTTATAAAATAATAAATAACTATTTAATGTTTACCTAGACACCAGTTTACAATTTATCAATAGTTATCACTTTTTTGCCGTTAAATGCCAAATACAAGAGCAGTTATAGCCTTACGGTTAAAGAGCCCGCTTCTCGATGATAATCAGTGAGGCATGGGTTCAAATCCTGGCATGTACCAATGAGTTTTTCAAAACTTACGTACATATTCATCACTATCTCAACGGTGAAAGAAAACATCGTGAGGAAACCCGCAGGTCTCAGAGTTAATTCTGAGATATGTGTAACAGAGTCCGGCGATGGGCTTACCACCTATCACGTTTGGGGGTCGAATATTCTCGTGAAAAGTGGGTATTTCCAGAAATGGAATACCTCTGCCTACCCCCTCGGGGATACAAGGGGTGAGTTTTTTATTTTTACAAACCACAGTTTCAATTTCTGCATGAGGGCCCTTAGCACACGTAATTGGAACACCGCCGTTGGGTCTGATTGGATCCTGGTCACATTTACTCCTTATTTTGCTTACATGAAATCCAGATCCATAGCAGTACATCAGTGCCATTGTAGTAGGAAAGTAGTAAGCACAACAAGCGAGTATCCTGGAGAAGATAAAAAGTGATTAGAGAGTTTAAATAATGAAAGAATGCTTATTATAGAATCAGTAGTACCTGAAAGCCACACGGCTGTGGAAGACATCACAGGCCATTAATCCAGTTGAATTAAAGTAGTACCCGGATCGTGGTAGCACCATAATTCCAAATAAAGATACAGATAGTATCCAAGTTATACTAATTACTAGTACGCAGCCCTGTAAAACAAATTGGAGGGTAATTTTCTGAGGTTAACACATTAATTCTATTAATTATGAAACAGAAACCTTAATAGGAATGTTACGCTTAATGCATAAAACGTAATTTTGGTTTTTAAAACATCCAAAAGACTCACATTTCTATGAAACGTGCACCAAGTTTGCCTTTAAGTCTAGTCAGATTTGGATTCCAGAAGTTCTTAAGCGGCTCAAAGGAAAGATTTGGTAGAGGGGAAGGTGTAAGTAAGTAAATAAGCCTTCTTTGAAGAAAAACAGATTCCACGTTTAAAACTAAACTTTTATGAATACAAACGCGATGTTATGAAATAAATATAAAAAGTATAAGTCTGTTAAAACACTACGAGAGTTTTACAAACAAGACGCTTTATCGTTGTCCTTGTTTTCTTCATTTGGCACAGAGATTTAATAAGAGTAGCTCTATCCTTTTATTTACATATTTGCAAAAATAACATTATGTTATTTTAATGTACGTTTCTCGAAGTCCCATTCCGTTAATAAGTTTGTTATCCCCTAGAAACCAGTAGGTATAGTTTTCATACCTTTTTACTAGAATGCTTGTGATAGGTATCTGGATGCAATAAAAACAAATATCTATCAATTGCCATACAGACTAATATGACTGCACTTTGTTGACTCACAGCTCCCCTCAGCAGCGCCTGAAATAACAACGTTATTTGTTACAAAAGTCGATCACAATTTTGGGAACAATGGCAATTTGTGACGGTTTTGCGACGAATGACCTTGGTAGTACAAGAGGGAGTCCCCAAAGGGAATTACGAGCCAGTGGGCCGTAGGGAGGATAGCATAAGTTACAAAGCTGAAACTTTAGCAACCCCGCTCAGTTTGTGCTCGGTCACTGTAAACCATTAGCTGATACCGCATTAAGCGGCGTAACCATTCAAGTTTTACAATTTTATTGTTAGCTGAGCGCCGCCGTCTTTGCGGATCGCTAACAATGCTCCTTTAAGTAACAAATTGCTCTCGTTTCCTTTATTATAGGTTACTTTAATTGGACGACAGTATTTCAAAATAATCAGTTTCAAAATGTTATATCAATTATATTCTTACCTATATTATTTTTCGATTTTATAGAAATAACTAAAATATACAAAATATATCTTGTAATAGTTTATGACCATAAAAGTCTATTTTTATTTAAAACTGGTGTACCTACAGGTATGTGAAGTTGGAAGTTAGAAATTAATAGATATGTTTTGTTTAAAAAAGACATTTGTTAAAAAATATGATCAACATGTAGTGTTGACGACTTCTACTGACTTTATCCTTAGTATCCGATTACCTTTTAACTTCGTCTCTGCAATTGAGAACTTTTTTCCCTGAGAAACAACTTTGCTCATTTTCTCTTCATCCCTTGTTTAAATAAAGTTTTGCAGAGACTCTGTAGCTTCGCTAGCTTCTAACTGGATTAAACAACTCTCTTCAAATTTTGATGGAAAATTAATTTTGAGATTTTCGCGACCTCTCTTTTTGTCACGATGTTTTGATACGCTATCTTTTGAAAAAGTTCAGTTAGGGAACAACCTGATCTTATTAATGCTATTTCTATAAAATTTTATAAATTTTTAAGAACTATCACTACTTGATAATAGTAATTACCTGGATTTGACAAAATATTTCCCCGTAAGGCCAACACTTATATAGCGCGGGGAGTAAAGCCACTGGAGCTACTAAGATGCCAGTGAAAAGATCGTTTAACGCCAGTGACGTGAGCAGATATCTCGGCTGAAAATTAATAAAAAATATCTCAACTATTCAAAACTTTTAATTAAAGTAGTAATCGAATAAGTATAAATTATTTTGCATGCAGCATAAATTACTACAAATACAATTGCAATTTTAATGTTTGCAACTTTAATTAAGTATGTTAAAGTTATAAATAGGTAAAGCTAAAAAAAATTCTTTTTATCAATAAGTACAAGACAAATTTATTACCTGATTTTCAATATACTTGATGTACCTCCGATTATTCAAAACGCAAATCAGAACCAGATTGCAGAACACAATTGCCATCGATAGAGCAAATATGAAGAAAGCCTTCAATATGTCTGCTGCTGCCGGGAATGTCGAAGGCCAACTTTTGCCGTTCATCCAGCAGGAACTGTTTGAGAGGTGTGGCGCTATAAGCAATGCGCCTTTAGTCGAGTCGAACATAGTCGGCGCCTGCACACAGCAGCGCACGCTTCTCTTGAATAAGGCATTTAGATCATGAGCTTTACAGTGCACCTTTAGTTCCCACTACCTCTTTTGAACTCGCATTAATTTCTTCTATTGTGTAACGTCTGTCATTTTTAGTAGCAGCCCCGCTAACCTTGATTTCGTTTTCTACAAAATTTTCCTCATTATCTTCCTCTACATTCTCACTTGTTAATGAATTTGATCATATTTTCTTTGATGTTCTTACAAAAGCTGTAACAAAAAAGGCTCATTGAAATCTGCGTATGAAACAATAACACACACAATAACAATAAGTCTAATAGGTTCTTGCTTCCACAATTTATTTCCTTTAGAAAAAATATGAATTAATTGAAATACAAACAAAAAAAAAATATTTTAGATAGCAAGAAAGTGACAATTATATAGCTGTAAGTATAAAGCCATAAGCTATTAGGAAAACGCTGTCATATAGTTTCTCATTCGTTGCAATACTATCTTTATAAAGAAGTTATAAAATATTCTTGTTGCGTTGGAAAGGAAAAGGCAGAAGGACAAAAAATGCCCTAAGCCATGGATACTGAACCAATTTCACTTTCACTGTAGCAGAGATTAGAGTGATAAATCGTTTTGTAAGTATTACAAAAAATGTTTTATACAAATCACGGAATAAATAGGTTTACGGATGAAATAGAATGTTGAGGATTAGGTACTTTGCTCTCGAATCACAGCCATAGCCAGCAGGATAATTGTATCACATTTTCTGAAGAAGGTTTGTGGCATAAAACTACTGGTAGCATTTTATAGTAAGAGATATTTTTGCGATTTATCTCAGACTGAAACTTTTTCCAACAAGAGCGAAAAGAATTGGACAGAGTATGTGAAGGCGTGCGTGACAAGACATATCCTAAGAATCTTTCCTCTAGAAATTTCATCGTCGGAACTCTCTCGATTGGTACCGATGCCGCTGTCAATTTCCTACAGGAAATAACGTTTCGTGCTAAGGGTTAAGTGGGCTTGTATAAACTCTTGGTTTTTATTTCACCATCACATCTATATCTATACTTATAATTAAACTGTAACGGGGCCGCGAAACATATATGAAATATTTTTTGAAAATTTTAGTGGCAATATAGATAGTTATCGATGTAGATACCAAACCACAATTTTTTGTCATTTTTTGTCTGTCTGTGCACGCATGACGCAAAAACTACTTGACGGATTTTATCTATACATATAATAAAACTGTAACAAGACCGTGTCTGTACATAAATTGAAAAAATAATGCGGTAGTTTAGATAAAATACAAAACAGTACAACAAATATTAATTGTACACCAAAAACAACATAATATGGATACAAACATTAACTAGCCCCCCTAGGCAAGTGGCGTTGCACAATCTAATCGAATGTTCTTATAGATTGACATCTATGGGATTGACATTAGCGTTAGCGCTCGTTGGCAAGTGCTTATGTCAATCCCATACTTGTGAATCTAAAAGAACATTCGATTAGATTGTGCAATGCCACTTGGCTAGGGGGCTGTACAATGATAGTTATCGATTTAGATATCAAAACACCTATTTTTGAAATGTTTGTCTGTCTGTCTGTGCACGCATCACGGAACAAAATGGATTTTGATGAAATTTAGTATAGAGATAACTAAGTAACTGGGTCAACAAACACAAACAAACAAATATGTTATTCCCACGGGAAAATATAAAAACTGTTTAAAAGATAAATACGTACCACTCCGAAACGATAACACCTAGAAACTTGAAATATGGTAAGTAGGCACTATGTAGGTGTTATAAAAGCGCCATGACCACACCCGCTAGTTAGTAATAAGTTTGTACGATTATTTGTTTTAGCAAATAAATAATAATAAACCACTTTATAATAAATACAATAAATACTTTGTGTAAAAGTTTGATACAAACTAGTTAACAGGTCACAAAGCGTTTATTAGTGGCTTTGGTAAACACTAAAATAAAAGATGATCATAACGTCAGTTCTCAATGAGTATCCTCCGGGTTAATGGAGCATCTGGCGACGACAAGTCTGCCGAGTGCCTTCTTTGAATTAAATTTAAAAAAATATTTGGCAATACAAGGAAGCTGGTTCCAGAATGACGAAATGAAGGCTATCGCGTATAAATTCGCCGCTAGAGGCGCTAGTGTTTCGTGAGGTCTCCGAAATGCCAAATGTCACTGTTTGTGGGTGGACTACGCGGTTTTATTTTTAATTAGAATATGTAAACATTTGGCAATATCTGGGATTAATTATAGCAAATCTGAGTTATGGGTCAATTAATGTCAGTGCTAAAAAAGCCAACCCAAACTTGTACCGTGTGTGCAATGCAGCAGAGAGACAAAAAAACTACCCAGGTGGGTCCCGGCAATGCCGGGGAATCCCATGCCGACTCGTCGGTCAGCCCCCCTCGTATTCTGGGAGGGGGCACCTATCTGCTCTCTAGCCCCGCGCCTTCTGCGCGGGCGGCGCCTTTTGCGCCCACAACACTGGCAGCGACCAACGCGCCACACGACACCGACATGGCTGCGATCACCGCACCCCGCGACACCCCAATGGCTGCGATTACTGCGCCTACCATCCTGACACGCGCTGTTCCCTCTACGAGTGCCTGGCAACAGAGCATTGTAAGGAACAGCGTGACGAACAACCCCAACAACGACACCGAGAACGCACGAATCTCCAGTCTCAACGGCGAACTTCGCGCGCTGGCACTCCAGCGCGAGAAGATCGAAGTGAGATTAAGAGACACTGGACCCGGTGGTTCTGCCCGCACCTCTGAGGACGAAGTACGCTCGCTGGAATTCAAGCGCGAAAAAGTCCGAAACAGAGAAAGGGAACTGAACAACCGTTTGCGCAAGATTCGCGAAGGCAGTAGCCAGCGCGAAGCGAAAACGGCTGCTCAAACGGAAGTACGCGACCAGCCGCAAGTACGCGACGGGGAAACCCAGCGCGAAAAGCGGCCGGACGCGGAAACACGCGGGAAGGGACCAGTACGCGAAGGGGAAACTCAGCGCGGAAAATCACTTCCAGCACCAGGACCATCAGGGACAAACAACGCAAGTCGTATGCCCCAAAACCAATCCCGACCAAAAAAGAAGCGAGGAAAGCGAGGTGGTTTCTTGCGCAAAGCGTCATTGGCCAGCAACACCACGCCAAGCACCTCGGAACCGCAACCTGGCCCAAGTGGCCAGGGAACGGCGAAGAGGATGCGCCCGGACGACTCGGCTTCACCGGGTACGCTCCAGGGTGACGCCAAACGCGTAAGAACCCAGACCGCCCAAGGGGAGCAGCGAACCTACGCACGGGCCACAAAGGATATTCCTGCGCGGCTCGCCGTAGCGATCTGCCTCCCGCCTCCATCCCGTGATATGACCACAGAGGAGGCCGAGCACATTAAGCTCAGCCTGGAAGACCTCGTCATGGACACCGACCCCTCAACACCGCTCCCGGCCTTCCGTGGTTACCCACGGGTAGCGGATGGCACGGTACAGATGTGGTGCGAGGACGAAATGGCCCTGACCTGGTTGTTCCAAAATGTGCCCAAAATAAAGCTCCCCAACTCACACGACACTCTAGTCGTGATGAAACAATCAGACGTACCGACCCGTGTCCGAGCAGCGCTCTTCGTACCGAGGTATAACGGAGACATAGCGCGGCTCCAGAGTGTTCTGACCCGTCAGAACACTTGGTATGACATCGGGAGGTGGTCGCTGTACAGGGCGACTTCAGTCGGTGGAGAAAACCACGGGACCTACCTGACCCTGGGTATCCCACCAGACGAAGTCGAAAAGGTCTTGGGGCGGGAACGACGTGTATCGTACCTACTTGGCTCGATATACGTGCGTTTCTACCCCAATACCCAACCCCCAAACACCCCGACTACTAACCCAAACCCCGCACCGAAACAACCGGAAGCGGACCCCACGGACATGACTCAACTTGAGGAGGAGATGGCCAGAACGGCGATGGCTGATGCGCAGAGCGTGCCGCCCACATCACCCAGGTGGACGGAACAACTGCTCGCCTCGTCGCCGGGAGACGACCGGCTTGGGATAGAGGAGGGGGGAGTACTTTCCGATGGATCGGACTCCTCCTAACCCCGCCTCACAGCCGCCGTCACCCACGCCCAGCCCCCTCAACTTCATACAAATCAACCTCCAGCACAGCCAGACTGCAACGGCTTGCTTACGCAGAGCGCTGGAGGTTCAACCCCGAACCATTGCACTGATCCAAGAGCCGTGGATCAGAAACAACAGAATATGCGGCCTCAGTAACATCGGAGGTAAGCTAATTCTCGACACACAGGGCACGGACAAACCACGAACCTGTGCCTACATACCCAAAGATATTCCTACCACGACACTTACCCAATTCTGTTCCAGAGACTTAACAGCCGTCAGACTCATGACTGATGGCGACGCACCTGACATCGTCCTAGCCTCGGTGTACATGCCAGGCGAGACCGAGGACTGCCCACCGGAAGACATGGCCGATCTGGTGAAGTACTGTGAAGGTGAGGGGACTGAACTGGATCTGGTCATCTGCACGGACTCGAACGCCCATCACCCGCTTTGGGGTTGCAACAAAGCCAACCATAGAGGTGAGGTACTATGCACATACCTTTTTTCCACTAACCTTAACATCCTAAATCGCGGCTCGGAACCCACTTGGGTCACATCTCGCGGACAAACAATTATCGACCTAACACTAGCTTCAGAAAGCGTAACAACCCATATCTCCAACTGGCACGTGTCCAACGAACCCTCATGTTCCGATCATAGGTGGATTCGATTCTCACTGTCAGCCAACACCAAAAAACCTGAACCTAGACGCAATCCGCGCCGAACCAACGTGCCTGGTTACAAACGCCTTCTGGCCTCCTTGCTATCCAGGCACCCAACACCCTCAAACTTAACGGACCCCAAAGAACTCGAGAACACTATAAGAAAACTCTCAGAATATATAACAGAAGCATACCACGCCTGCTGTAAACTAATAGATCCAAACACCAAGAGCATGGGAAACTCCTGGTGGAATACGGAACTCAGTAAACTCAGACAAACGGTACGCAAGCAATTCAACAGAGCCAAAAACTCTAGGCTCCCAGAAGACTGGGAGCTTTACAAAAGTATACAATACACCTTCAAAAAACAAATCAGGAAAGCCGGTAGAGCAGCCTGGCGAAAATTCTGTGAAGACATCGAATCAAACAGCGAGGCCGCGCGAGTAAGGAAGATCCTATCTACGGACCATAACCGCACCCTTGGCTCGCTGAAAAACCCAGACAACACATACACTAAATCAGACCACGAGACGAGTAAAATTCTCCTAGAAACACACTTCCCAGACTGCAGCCTCTCTGAGGACAGAACATGGGCAAGTGAACCCTCACACATACCCAACGACCAAGACTGGTCCAGAGCCCGTACCGTAGTAACAGAAGAACGAATAAAATGGGCAATTACAACCTTCAAGCCGTATAAATCCGCAGGCCTAGACGGCATCTTCCCTGCCTTACTGCAATGGGGAGTGGATTTCCTATCACCATGGCTGGTTGTAATCTATCAAGCCTGTCTAGCACAGAACTACATGCCGCATGGAGAGAGGTGAAAGTCATTTTCATCCCCAAACCAGGCAAAACCGACTACACTCAACCAAAGGCGTACAGACCAATAAGTCTGACATCATTCCTACTGAAGACCCTGGAGAGACTCTGTGACCGACATATTCGGGACGGGCCCCTTCGAGAATTCCCACTACACAGACAACAACACGCCTACTCCACAGGAAAATCGACAGAATCCGCACTACATAGTGTGATCTCCAAGATTGAATGTGCAGTAGACCACAAATGCTCCTCACTAGCGGTTTTTATCGACATAGAAGGTGCCTTTGATAAAACCATCTTCGACAGCATCAGCGCAGGTCTCGAGGAGCACGGTGTGGACCCGACCCTGCGAGGATGGATCACAAACATGCTCAGACTCAGAGCCGTACAAGTCACAGTGAACAGCACCACGAGGGCCGTTGTGGCGAAGGGATGCCCACAAGGAGGCGTCCTCTCGCCACTCTTGTGGAATCTAGTGGTGGATAGCCTCATCAAAAGACTAAATGATAAAGGCTACTTCACTGTGGGCTACGCTGACGACATAACTATAATAATAAATGGTGCACACGAAAACACTTTGTGCAACCTCATGCGCCAAGCCTTGAAGGTAGTAGAGGATTGGTGCAAGGAATGCAAACTAACAGTGAATCCCACCAAAACCGAACTTGTTCTATTCACAAAGAAAAGGAAGCTGGCAACCCTACAATTACCGCGCTTCTTTGGATCCACCCTAACCCTATCAACTGAATCCAAATACCTGGGCATATTTTTGGACAAACAGCTGAACTGGGCAAAACACACCGAACACATCACTACAAAAGCCAGCATGGCCCTATGGCAATGCAAAAGGCTACTAGGTAGAAACTGGGGCATAAGCCCCAAAATCACCTACTGGCTATACACCACAGTTATCCGACCAATTATTACATACGGCTCTTTAGTGTGGTGGCCCAGGACTAAAATGAGCACAGCCCAGAAGGACCTCGAGAAGCTACAAAGACTTGCCTGCGTAGCAATTACCGGCAGCATGAGAACATCACCCACGGCTGCCCTACAGGGGATGCTGGGGTTGCCACCCCTACATCTTGTAGTAAGGGAGGAAGCAACCCTAGCGACACTAAGGCTGGAGCTGTCCGGAACCCTAAACAAAGACTCCAGAATCAAACACACACGCATAAAAGAGGATGCCCTCTCGCGACACCCGATGATGGCATCACCGAGCGATAGAACCCAGAAAACACACTGTTTTGTAAAACACTACAACGTGGAGCTCACAGCGGAGTTGCATGATCACCCAGGTCCAAAAGAGCTAAGGATCTACACTGATGGATCAAAGACCGACACTGGAACAGGAGTCGGAGTCTACTCAGATGATCTCAACATCAGAATATCCAGACCACTAGGGATGCTCAACACTGTCTACCAGGCAGAATGTGTGGGCATTATCCAGGCAGCACACGCCATAGAGGCCAGAGAAGTCACGGATACTCATATCCTCATACTCTCAGATAGTGCCTCAGTCCTTCAATCCCTAAAGAAAAACCAGATCACCTCGAGACTTATATTGGAGTGCCATAATGCACTAGAACGCATTACGGTACCAAACTACAACACAGTGACACTACAATGGATTAAAGGGCACAGTGGCTCACGTGGGAACGACGCAGCGGATGAACTCGCCAGGAGGGGTTCTGACACTAAGCCCATCGGACCCGAACCCATTGTACCCATCCCGTTTAACCAGCTCAGGAGCTGGTTAAGGGAACACACTCAAACTCAAGCGGAGATTTGGTGGGCTTCGACGCCAGGATGCAGGCAATCCAAGGAGGCTATGCCATCCTTGAATAAGAAACTAACCAAGCGCCTTCTGCGCCTGGACAGGGACAGCCTGAGAATGGTGTCGGGGACCATCACCGGACACTGCTCACTGAACAAACACTTACACACCCTAGGTATCACAGACAGCCCCCTATGCAGAGCGTGCATGGAGGCGGAGGAGACGGTAGCGCACGTGCTCCTTGAGTGCGTTGGCGTTGCCCAGATCCGCAAGAAGATTCTCGGAACACCAGAATCTCTTGCGGACGCCCTGAGTAGACTCGGAAGTTTGATCTGCTTTTGGAAGGAGGTAGGATGGTTGGAGTAACCGGCCGCCATGGCTCACGTACTTAGTCCACTTCAGGACTAAGTGCGGAAACCAAACCCCCTAACATAGAACATAGAATGTCAGTGCTTTAAAAGCGGAGCCCCTTTTTTTTCCATTACATAATGCTCGATGTTTTTACGGTACGGTTTTAAGGCATTAAATGACTTAAATATGAACTTTGTTTTTACGCCCGTAGTAACAAACTTGCAGTCATTGACAGATATAGGTACTTTAGACTCGACAGTGCAGTGGCGCCAACTGGTGAGCACAAAAACGGTAGCCCACATTGGGCATCAAATAGATTGTAACATGACTATAAAGGGACGCATGGAACTCACATCATTTGTAAATAATTACCGTATTTTTAATACATTTGCTATTACTACAGGACCAGGCCCTTTTCTTTACACTAATAGCCCAGTAGCACAGATTCCGAGCAAAGAGTTTTCATGCAAAACATGAGATGTGTGGTTTTTGTAAAAAAAAAAATTACCTGACAAATGTACTTTTACAAACTGTTTTATTTTCTTTGATAAATTCCTTGTCTGCTTAACTTCATACTGTTTTTATTTTATAATACTTTGCCTCGTTGCTATTACGTAACACTTCGACTATAATATCCAGCTTACCGTACTATGATACGGTAACCGTACGGATTGGAACGGTACGGTACTAATTGTTTTTCCTTAAATTTACGAATCATTGTAAAAATAACCTTTCGCAAGTCGCTTTTCATTGTTTTTGTCATGTTTTCAATTAGAAATTACATAAATCGCAATAGTAGATTGTGTCTTATGGGAGCAAAGCTATACATATTTTTAAGGCGAGGGCATTTTTTTAAATCACGAACATAGTGAATGATTACGTTCGGGATTCTAATGTAGAATCATGAACGAAGTGAGGGGTTTAAAGTACGAAGCCCAAGGTAAAAATAATTTTGCGACCGAATGATACACTCTGCTTTTGATACCTCTCTACGAGAAAAATTGTTGATGACATTATTTGCTTCTTTTTTTAATATTTTCCGGTGTTTAACTATCACTGCAGTCACTACTACTTGAATTCATTTTAAAATATAAAATACACAAACAAATAAATAAATAAATAAATGTTGGAATTCGAAAATTTGGCGTAAAATAAAATTTGAATTGTGAAAAATAAGTACGAAAGCGCGCGCATTACCACAGCATTTTTTCTGACAGTGTGGCACAACCATCGAACGCCATTCAGCCTTGTCAGCCTAATGCGGCGAAAAATTGAACTAATGTTTTGTTATAGTACTTAAGCTACAGTGGCGCCAACCTTAGATGCAAACTTATTTTGTTAATCTCTTTGGCTGAGAATGTTGAGGGATATTTTTAATTCCAAATTCAAAACACTTTTATTCGAACTTATTAAAATCCTATCGGAAAAGACTTACTTTGCTCCCTGTTATTGCTTGCAAAACGCTCCCTGATATTCCCTGCAAAACGTCACTTTTCGAATAGATGGTATGAAAAAATATTTTTCACTTTGACACATCAACTACTCAGGTTTTTATTACAGTGACGTTAGTATTGGTGCTTCCAGATACATTTTCGGAATAAAACATCAGTCTCATCTTTCAGTAGCCAAACTCTATAATTATATTGATTAGGTGGTTAGACCTTTGAACAATTTAAAGAAAATAATTCCCCGTTTCCTCTTGCCCGTTCCCATGGCAACTTTGAAAATCCGTTTCGTAGTGGATGCCTAAATTGTTAATGGAACCTACTTAAATGCAAATTTTAAATTCATCTGTTGTAGAGATTTCATAAATAATAAAATAAATAAATAATCTCACGCCTTGTATCCCCGAGGGGGTAGGCAGAGGTGTTCCATTACTGGATATACCCACATTTCACGAGATATATTGGACCCCTAGCCGTGATAGGGGGTGAGCCCATCGCCGGACCGGGTCTATTTACACATGTCTCAGAATTAATTCTGAGACCTGCGGGTTTCCTCAAGATGTTTTCCTTCACCGTCGAGCTAGTGATAAATATGTACAGTCAACAAAGTTGTTAGTGTTACATAGCCAGAAACTAAGATTCAGTTTTCTTTTAAAGACTTACATGTATTTATAGTTTCTTTCTGGTAAATTATAGGGTTCAAAGATACCTTTTGAAATAAACATTAATTAATATGATTTATTTATGACTACCCCAGAAAAAATAGTTCTTAGTTACTGGCACTGTAACCCTAACAACTTTGTTGACTGTACTATTGTATTGTATGTATTTATGATTTCATAAATAATTTTATAATATACTTAGATGAATGATTCTGTTAGGATTTTCCTTATATTTTTTTACGAAAAGTCGTAGCTAGCTAGCTTGGACTGCAACATAATCTTACAAAGGCCATTGAGTGCTCTCTCAAGGGATGTATTTCAGGATTTTTATGTGACTTCACCCGTTTTGGTTGTAATCTGGAGCAATAAAATGATGAATGGCGACAAAAGAACTCTGATATTTTTTATGCTCGTGGCCTTCAGTTAACTTTAAATCGGACCAAGAATAGTACCTACTTAGCTTTACAAGTGGCAGTATTTTTCAGAATAAGATTTGCACATGAAACTAATATTTGATGTACTAAGTAATAAAGCAGTATTCGGCGAATAATGCATCCTGGATGACTGTTTATTCAATTCCAGACACAACAGATTTTTAATTGTTTGAAGCACCAATCTATGTTCACAACATTCAACGAGTAAATCTCGGAATGAACCTTATTCCTCTTTGAATATATTTCTTAGTTTTCTTTTAACTTGGTTGCACTCTCGGGGTACTGCATTTGGAACCAGAAACTCGTCGGTGGAGATAGGCTGCTGTTTACATTCAGCCAATCTTCATGTAGTACCTTGTTATTAGACTATTGAAATTTCCATGTGTATTTTTTTGTACCTACAGAAAATAAACTATTTTAAATTCAATTTATTCATCATCATTTTAGTTATTATAAGTCTTCTACTGCTAAACCTAAGCCTCCGTTGTTCGTTGTTGTCTTTCAGAGCATCCACCTAAAAATGTCCAGCGCTGCGCTTTCCAGTTTCCAGTGCGTGGCTTCCATAAATAAATATATTTGTTCTATATAGGACTTTTATGTTCTCTGCCCATTACAACTTTAAATTACCTACTGGACTATATTGGTGAATTTTGTTAGTCTGCTTATCTCCTTATTTCTAACTAAAACCTTCGTATGTGTTATAATGGTTAAACTTTGTTTTCAATAGTTCTTTTCCATAAGGGCTCATGTATACTGTATCACTAGCGATGTAACACCACTGTGATTTATTCAATACTTTCCCCGGATAACGTATAGATCCTCTAGCTAGGATCCAGATATTCAAACATAATAAACTATTTCATCAAATCAAGTTATTCACACCGTAACAATCGTAAAATCTCTTTCATGCTTCAGCGCACCCTCCTAAAATTTCTCCAAAATAAATCCTTTCAGAGAGCACCCTTAAAAGATTATTGAATTTATTTATTTTATTTGTTACGTTTACGAAATATGAGTCATCGAAAATTGATTTCCTCATCTCGAACCGTGGAATATTAAAATATACATAAAACATAATACGTTTTTGTAAATTAGATTTTTTTGTATTTTAGAGGAATTTTGGAAATCAACGAAGCATAAAAAACAATCACTTTTTAAGCTGGCTTAAAAAGTAAAAAGATTTTTTTTTGCTGCTATTATAATTGGTTACCACGAGACATACTCACGAAAATATCATACGATAAAAACTAAAAACAGTGATCATACACATATCGTACTATCCATTCCAACCCATGAAGGAAGAAGATAAGCAATAAAATATTACAATAATATTTTTGAATTACAAAACTAGGTTAAGACGATTAAGATGCCTCAGTGCGTCGATGGGGCGCCGCCGCGCCACCATAGAACCTTGTTCATACTCTCTAAGTTTGGCTACGATTGGCTATGTTTTGGCTACCGACTCACCCCCGCTGGGAAAGTAATAGCGAGTAGATGCGATTCATTTAACAATTTCCTTTACACTCGCGATTTTATTCCTCGTAATCACCATTTCCTTTGTCTTTTTTATCGGGAATAGTTTTCCGCCAGTCGCGTTTCCTAAACCAGTCCCTTTGTCTGTTTTTCTTTTGGGAATTTTCCCTTTGTTGATTACGGAACCCATTTTGATACCAAAGGAATGTAAAATTATTGTATTAATTCACTATTAAACAAATTATCTATGAATCTCCTTCTCTACGCAGTTTCTAAAGACGATTAGTAGTAATACTAATTAATTAAACAATGTGTCAGTGACTAGAACTTAACTACACTCTTATCCGGTATCCTAGCAATAGTTTACAGATATCTTTTTTGTAGCTTACGCCAATACCATACCTACATAAATAATTATATTAACTATTACACAATAAAATAATAAATTATAATAAATTGTAGGACACAATTCACACACGGTTATTTAGTCCCAAATTAGGCAGGGCCTGTACTATGGGTACTAAACAACTGATAAACATACTTAAATAAATATTAAACGACCAGACACAAAGCCAACAGACATGTTCATGCACACAAATGTTGGCCCCGAGCGGGGATCGAACCCGCGACCTTCGACTCAGAAGGCAGGGTCACTACCAACTGAACCAACAGGCCCATCTAGACAATATTATCTACACAATATTAGCATAAATATTGGCTACGCCATAAATATTCTTAAATTGTGACGGTTGAAGTGGCCACTAGCATAAAACCAAGTAGGCTATTATGAGTTGATAACTTAAGAATAAACAATCTGAAATCTACCGATAACATTTAATTTATTATTTTCAGAATCAGTGAGTTGTTAATGATAAAATATTTCCACTCAATTTTAATAAACAAAAAATTTGTGGGAATACCTATATCATCGAAGGTTCCCGTACTGAATACAATTAGTTTTGCAAATTACTTACATAAAAGCAAGCTAAAAAGTTAGTAAAACGACCGATGCCGTAGGCGTACATCTAAATGTGGGTCACGGATATGTAGTTCTATTTGGCTGGGTGAACTTGGCTGCGCCGCCAAGACCTCGTAAAGTGGGTGAGGAATCCCCACCGAGGCTGCTGTGTGAAAAGTTATTCTTTCTTTTGAATATCCCTCTTTACAAATGTATGTTTTCTCGCGTTTTCATTACTGTGTCCCACAAAAATATAAAGGTTTCGTAAATTGTTTTTGTAATAACAAAATGTCTTTTGGTATCTAAAGGTTCGTTATCCCGTAAGTCACTTTGAGACAGCATTGTAAATACGCAAAATAAATAAGAACGTTTTTATTAAATACCGTTGAAATTGAATTGGAAAGTCTATTTAAGATAAGTAACGAGTATTCTGAGTTCAAAATACTCGTAAATGGTTCAAAGAACATTGTATATTATAGCGCAAATCAAGAAATTACATTTTACATTTTCTATATCTAACAATCTTGTCTGATAATATCCCAGTTGTACATAGGTATGATATCTATACTTCTGATATTTGTCAAAAGGTTATTGTATATCCTGAACAAAAAGGGTTCATGTAGAGTGCTCTAAACGACCGGGTCCCATAATATCATACTACAGTACTATGTTGTCTTATAACGTACCTAACATGGCTGTTATTGTAGGTGAACATTTTCACCAAATGTGATTGTTTTGGTCAAAAAGTAACTGACGATTTTTTTGAGGGCAATTCGTATCTGTGATTTTTATTAAATATATTTTAAGTTACACTGATTGTTGTATAAATCTGTCTACTACAAATAAAGTGACCAACGTTTTTTGAACCTATAACTCTTTAGCTGAAGTAAACTCAGTACACATACTTTCTGCTAACTGTATCGTTAAATTACTAAATTATTTTTGTATTCTCCCTATGGGTGGAAAATAGTAATTAGCATATCGTTATTTTAAACCCTATTGCAAAGCCGTTATTTTGCAAAAAAGTATATAAATAAAACACGTAAAGCTAAATAAGTGATTACTTAATAGAATATTTTATATTACATTCTATAAGGTTGAATAATAAGGATTGCAACGAGAAAGTTTGCTGAAGTATCCATGTGGAACGACCACTAACTTTATCGATGTAACCATTATTCCTTCTCTACCTTGCACTAATTCCTTTCATGACCGTTTTGATCTACATAACAAGGCAATAAAGAGGAAACTTTGCAAGTTTCAGGAAAACATGGTCAGCTTATTGGATCCTAAGTATAGCGGACATGCTACACGGTAAAATTAACGAGTATCTTTGTGCTTCCGAGATGCGAGAGCGAAAACAACATTTGATACGGTCTGGTTGCCACGCATAGAGCATAGGGAAACATTTTTTGAATGTTGGTTCTTCACAATAGCTTTTTCAAAGAAACGAGATAGTTGTGCTGACTTAATAAATATATTTTTTGTTAAATAGCTTCTTATTCGTGAATACCATGAAAATGTTTAGTTATTTATCGGTTTTACTTTGTTATTATGTTACAGGATATAAATGAGCTCTTAATAATAATACTAGGTCACAGCTACACGAACCGTATGAGCAATATATTATTTTTATTGCCCACCCAAACATTACCAACAAAAAGAACAAAATTTATTAACAATCCCAGCTGTAATTTACATTTTCATCGAAAACTTCCAAACAGATAAATCATTAGGTATGTTGCAGAGATCCAATCGTAAATTTATTGTGCGAGTAACTAATATGGATTCAAATTGGCAACGATTTGGTTACGGTTGAGGGTATATACGATAAACAAAAAAAAAATATTATATCAAAACAGGAAATCGTACCAGGTTTCGTGGGGCCTTTAAATCATGTCGAACAGAACGGCCCCCTTTTGTGTTTTTATGACAGCTCCCTGGAAAGAGAGCTGATACATTATAATACCTCATGTGTATGGTATGCCCCCTTAGTGGGGGCAGATTAGGGGCAGATTAAAAAAAAACATGTTGACAATATTTGATAGGTGCTGTATCTTTATATATTATTAGGAACACTGAATGTACACATATACATTGAATTTGAAGCGTATAAAGTTTAGACTTTTTGAATTTACCGATTTGAAAATAGTGCTTGAATGTTTATCAGTTATTTAGTAGTCATAGTACACGCTATGCCAGTCGGAAACTACGAGATAAACGAGTGTAATCTATTCCACATTATCCAAAATAGTTTTACTATGACAGCACATACCTACCTTAGCGCAATAAATTTTCTTTTGATAAAATTGACTTCTGTGAACTTTGCATGATTTGATTCTTATACATTAGTATATTTCTAGTAAGCTATTAATCATGACATGACTTGGTCCTAAGGCGGTAGAGCATGGCATTAACAACCAAGGAAACAAGGAAACTCCTGAAAATGGCAATCGAGGAAAAAGCTTTTGTGGGCCTAGAGCGCCACGGTAAATTGGAGACAACATAGGTAGGTACTCAATATGAATATTGCTGTGTTGTAGGACAATATTGGTTGCAAACTCAAACGTGTGAATTCATTAGAAAAACTAAAAAAAAATTTTTCGCTCCGCTCCGCTTTTCTGTTGAAATTTTTCCTAAATTTTCTTTGCTATAAACCTCACGGAGCCCGAGACCTTTCCAACGAATGCAAAACCATGGAAATCGGTTCGTGCGTTCTGGAGTTATAGCGTCAGGAAGGAAAACCCGACTTATTTTTATATAGTAGAAGATTATAAAGAGAAAAGATTTGTAGGTATTTTTGTATGTTTTAAAAATTCTTTAATATAGCAATAGTGTTTGTAATACAAACACTATTGTTTTATGGTAACATGTTGCTCTTTGTATGTTCGTTACGAATAAACTTACCACCTATCACGTTTAGGGGTCCAAAATACTGGTGAAACGTGGGCAGATATTCCCAGAAACGGAATAACTCTGGCGTGAAGTTATTCATTTAATATTTACTAGCAGTGCCCTGCGGCCTTTTTATTTATATCTAATCAAAAGCCTAAAAAATAAGTTTCAAGCATCTAGCTTTAAAAATGACGTAATTTCCATCCCCTATTTCAACCCCTTACAGCCCTTTTTTTGCAAAAGTAGCCTATGTCCTTTATCAGGCCTTAGACTATCTCTGTAACAAATTTGATTTAAATCGGTTCATTAGTAACATTAACAATAACATTAATCTCCTACTGGTGCAGTTTGGTAAAAAGTTTCTGCTAGTTGCTACACTCTCCGAATAAACCGGATTTACTGTTAATGCGTGGGTTGCATTTCTTTTCCTTTCTTCTGATTGAAGTCTCAATTTAACGGGATGAAAGAGGAAAAATACCAAGACTGAACCCTTATCGGTCCCTCTGTACCTAGTTAAGAAAGTGATGTCATCAAAACTTTGCGTGTTCCCTTTCCTTATCGTCTCGTTATTGCTTATTTGTATTCAGAATGTGTATAAACGAAATTGTTGACTATAAATTTCATTGCGTTTACGTTTTTCATGCGCGATTACTTTGACCTATGCGGTCACCCGCCTGCGGCCGAGAATTATTACCGGAAAATGTTTTCACGAAACGAAAAAATTATCAAAGGAAATGTTGGCATGCAGGGTGCCTAATGGTTGGTGTTTTCAAGAAGGCTAGCGGTGTGGGTTATTAGTTAATCAAGAAATAGATGACAGTAGTATATATACCTATATAGATGACAGTATGTATATGTATGTAATAAAAATGTACTATTCTTGTTTCTAATTTTGTTAATATTGTATGTTTACAGATGAAAAATGTCTTCCAAAGAGGAACCACGTGGGACAGTGTCCAGAAGACTGGTCGCAAAAAAAATTATAATTATATTGTTATTATTATTATTATCGTACGGCCTTTGTATTGTCATCAAATAATACGCTTCCAGTATTGTTTCTAGGTACCCAATAGTAGTGGAATAAGGGTGAACATAGTTGGGTTAGTTTAGGAAGTAAGTACAAACATTTTAATAAATTCCCACGGGAACGGGAAAAATTTGGATTTGTGAGGGCAACGCCATGGATCGCTTTCCCTATATCTCATGTACCTACATAATTTTTTCGGGAAGAACTGAAAATGTCATGCTCCGTTTCGAACTGCAACCATGTACTTCAGGTATAGAGCCAGGATTCATAACTACCTACTCTGCAAGTAAACATCCTACTAATATTATAAACACGAAATTTTGCGAGGATGCAAAAAATACTGAACGGCTTTTAATGAAACTTTACAGTAATATAACTCATACATCAGAATACCGAATTGGTTTTTATTCCGGAGCGGGATCGAAGTTGCGGGAAAAAGCTAGTGTTATTACTTACCTACGTCGTAGTATATATATGTGAATTGATTTACAAGATGTTAATGTGCCCAAGCAAGCCTCCACACGACAGCCATTCAGTGGAATTGAAGGGCGTTATCACAAGACAGACGACTGTAGTCGACACCTGATCGAAAATCAATAGCAACATTTGCATAACTTCCTTCAAGAAACGAACGTAAATACAAATAAACGTCAGCATAGCATTTCGTACATTCCGTAAATTCAATTTTCCTTTTAGGGAATAAATTTATTAGATACAGTTATTAGATTTGGTTTTCGACATTTAAGATTGAGATTGACATATAGGAAGAAACCTACATTATTAATGTTTGTTATCTTTTAAAAAGCTTTTTATATTTCGTTCAAAGCGTAGAGAAAACAAAGAAAAAAAACAAAACGCAAAATTAATTTCTTTTTCTATTGCAACTATGACAAGAAATAATAAAAAAAAAGTTAAAACCAATCGGGATACCATACAAGAAACGTGTTTTTGCTCGTATTTAACATTTTATAATGGCAACAGGAAGACGCTTGAATTGAAATATTCACAGAATGAGTATTACTATAATAACTTATTACTTAAAACAAGTAATAAAATTCAAATTAAGTAAAAAAAACTATTTTTAGCGTTTTTTGCTCGATTTAGATGTTGTAGGTACTAGGAATACTTTAAACATTTGCCAAATGGCAGTCTGTGAGTTTATTCTAGGGCTATTTTAAATCGGTACAAAACGATAAACTCTAAACGCAAACAACAAAAGAATCTCAATAAAGCTTTCACAGAGTGTTTGACTATCCCAAACTTTTGCCCATTTCCGCAAGGCGATCGCATCGTTTGTCTATGTCGTTGTAGTTTATACAGTTCCGTCCTTCTGATAAGAGACTACTGGGATTAAGTTAAATAACAACAGCTAAGTGAATAAAGTACATAATTGGAACGTTGTCCCTTATCGCACGTTACACTCCAAACAATTGGCAAGAAAACCTGTGACCAACACCCGTCACCGACACTTTTAAATTGAATAAAATGAAATAGGGGTCGAGACAGGGGTCAAGATGGGGGTCAAGGTGGAGGTCGAGATGGGGTCGAATGGGGATGAGACGAAATGAGATTTGATTTAATTATCTACTATAAAACGTTTTTAATTTATTTCAATGTGTCTGTTATTTAATACTATAGAGGAAGGACCTCTTTTAAAAATGGATGTCAGACGACATCTTTTATTTTTAAAATCAAACAACTTATTAAATTTAAATATTTCATTTGTCTATGTCATCAATAGTCATAATAGCGTCATGTCTAGTAATAATATGGTCAGTTTTATCTTTAACTAATAACGACAATCGGAAACGCCTGTCAATTAGCATAGACCTCTCAAGTTGAATAAACAATAGAATGCCGCTAAATAGACGTTAGATCGGTGAACATTTTGGGTTATTTAGACTCAAAATAAGCGTGAAATGAAATTGTAAATTTATGCTAAATAACCGACTCCACTTACAAGCTGCAGCATAACAAAGGGAAGCAGCGAAGCGCAGCATACGACTAATGGCATATGCTTGGCTTAAATCGACGTCATTCGCTTTACACGTACGGTAATGCACTGAAATCTTGTTCACTGCAAGCGAGTACTAAATTATTTATAAGCATATTACCAGGAATCAAATTTTACCCCGTTAGAGCTCGTATTTGTCATGCCTAGATTTTGCTTTTGAACTATCTCTCTCGTCTTCTACTCCATATTGAAAGTAGAAATTTTATATAGTTCATGTAGTACCACTTTGAATCGACAGCTTTCCGCTATACGCATTTTAAGGCTTTATCTTTTATCAGTACGACATTTATCACCATTTATCGCAAGCTTCCAAGCATGAAGCTTTGATGAGTTTAGTTTTCAAATTGAAACTTAAAACTTTATCAAAATTCGTTGTCACCTCCAAAACTGAATACCTAATTTGATTACAATTTATCCTCAATCTGTTGCTAAATAGAGACGAATAAGCTAGCTCGTACTAAAAACAAGCACCATTAACAACTGTCTATAACGAATTTCCATTGTTTTGCAAGTTTCGCTTTGTTTTTTTTCCTTTGGTGTCTCCTTTTGCTTTATTCGCTTTTAATCACAAACCCAGTTCATTCCAATAAACAATCCAGTTCCTGTATCTAAGATTATATAACCCATATTCATCAATACGAGTACATCAATCTGTAACGCGTTCAGTTACCACTTTGATTAACTACAGATGTCTGCCCACATCTCTGTGAAGCCGTGAATTTATGTTTGCTACTATTTGGCAGGATATTCGATTCAATAGTTCACAAAGCTATACCCATAGTCCAATATCGTCACACAGAGGCTGGAGGGGACAGCTTTTGTGGAAGATGTACGGGTAATGGAGCTAAATGGAAGCCACTTGGAGTAAATTGCTCTAGAGTAAACGCACGTTAGGCTGTGGTTTATTTGCCGTCAGTCATCGTCACTTAGATACGTATGTTGAGCTTGTTTATAAGACCTTGAAGATCAGACATTTCATGTATTTCAGTTTAAAATATCTTGATTTCTTTGATAATCATTATGTAGGTTTTCTGAGGTACAATCTTGGAATTAGGTATATGTATTGATTTATAAATACCAAACTTATAATTTTTTGCTAGGTAGGTAATTACAATACATTGACATACAATCTACCTAGTGATTTTTAAGCAAAAATGTGTTGATGATACTTCGTTGTTTTTAACGATATTCTAAAAACCATGACATAGTTTTATAAAAAAAATGTTTTGGATTACTTACGCATTTTTTGGTGTGTGCAAAGTTAAGACATTAAAAATACCTTTAAAAGACGTACTTGCTACCGATATTATTTTATCTCTGAGCATGACAACCAGTCGAAAATAGTTATTGTTTACAGGGGTCATTCAAAATAACACTAGGTATGTTCTTTTCCACAATAATATCACGGCTACAATCTCATACACATACTATTATTAGGGAAACTTTTCTATAATAATATATTCTGTGGGAAGCAGAAAGTCTTTGAATGTATGTAATAAATTGACCTCCTTGATGTTTCCAATAACAGCACACCTCACGTCTTCTTTTGAACTTTCCCGATTACATATTCCGTTCTTGTCATCGGGATTTAGTTCTACAGGATGTTAAAAAAGGTGTCGAGGGAAGTCGATGTATCTTTTAATTTTTTTTTTCATAAATCTTATTTTTAAGGTTTTCGATACTCGAGCCACAACCAACCTAGAGTATTTTAATAGTAATAGGTATATACTGATAATGATGCCCTCCTCTCATGCGTGAGACTCGGGTTCGAAACCTGGTAAAGGCATCTTAAGAAGGAGAGGAAGAAGGAAAGTAGGTACTTACATATTTATCACTGGCTCGATGGTAAAGGTAAACAGTAAAAATGCAAACCCTAGAAATGTTACTTAGGCATGTGTACATACCTCAGTCTGGTGATATGATCACCATCTATCACGTCTAGGATTCCAAAAAGTATACTGGTAAAAAGAGGTATTTCCGGGAATGTAATACCTCAGCCGACCCCCTCCAGGATAAGCCGTGATATTATTTTTCATATTTACCTTGTTATTGCACGTTATACTATAATGTATTTTTTATTAATGCCAAGATTACGTATATTTCTTTGCAAACAAATCCGTTATTTCCAGGCCATT
Organism: Ethmia dodecea; assembly: GCA_963855545.1. Taxonomy (NCBI): domain Eukaryota; kingdom Metazoa; phylum Arthropoda; class Insecta; order Lepidoptera; family Depressariidae; genus Ethmia; species Ethmia dodecea. Next base: position 6,304,636 of record OY979448.1, read on the forward strand.
TGCTTGCCTTCCTGCTTACAAATGTTTCTAGATTCAAATCTTGAGGCACAAACAAAATCAGTTGCGTGTGTGTCGAATAAATTTATACTTAGATAAAACGGTGCTTAAAATGATTATTTATGAGTATTAAGAATCATTTATTATTGTATTCTAAACATCATTAATGATATAAAAATCCATGATTTGCCACTAAGTATTTATCTTTAATTAAAGTTGAATTAGGTATTACCTATTAGTTATAAACAAAGTTAAGTCGTGAGCGATTGTATTGGTTTATTAGTATATACTTATTTAAGGATAATTTTCAGGTTTTTAACACAGTAACGATCGACTCCAGAATCGAATCCCGAAGTACAGAATCATAAGGTAAGTAAAATAAAAACTGGAAGCTATATAACACTGTTATAGCTAGCTGTCACATTATAATATCCAAACCGATAAATTGTCTTGAGCACCAAAATGTTGTTTTCGTATGTTATCAAAATAATTCTTGCGAAAATTCACCTTTGAATAAATAAGACGCTTTCGGTATAACGTATTCAAACAAATACCCCAAACCCTTTTCTCACTAATAAATAATAAGGTTATTTCTGGAAAACCGACAATATTTCTCGGATGGATCAATCTGTTCTCACGACTCTTTGGGAATAAATTTGACAAATCGAAAACACATACTCGTGCTTATGTTTTCGGCTCAGCGTTTTATTACAGGAAGCTACAAAATAAATATCTTGGGAGTAAATTTATTGGAAATATTTATTGTTAACGTACAATTTTTTTTTCCAGAATTATCTTAACTAGAGGCATCGAAGCTATAAGCGGCATACGAAAGTTTATTAGCTTTGATAGCGTAAAGTAACTAATAAAAACTAGTGTCAGTGATTATAGGTACTCTATTAGGACGTTTAAGTCGTATCGTTTATTTCACGATGATAGAAAATCTGCTTGTCTAGGTCGCTTAACGCTTGTAGATTTTTAACTAAAAAAGTTTCTGTTCTAAGAACAAAAAGCCAAGGTCGAGTCGGACTTGCACACGGAGGGTTTCGTACAACGTGCAATAAAAAAAATGTATTTAGACCCATTTAATTTATTACTTTATTTAAATTTTATTATTTGTTGTTACAGCGAAACTAGAAATACACGTTTTGTAAAAATTACAACGGTCTATATTCCAGTTTATGGACGAACGTACAGCGGCGGTTTCGTAATAGGATCCCGTTGGCACCTCCTGAGAAACTAACAATCACAACAAGAAGAAAAACTATTTTTGCAATCTAGATTTCTAACACATACGCTTGCTTATATCACCCTAAGGAATTCGATAACATTCCCGTGCTCTCGAGAATCCTATAACGTTAACGGTCGCATAAAGTGCTCTAGGACTAAACATTATACGATGTTCAGTGCCGACCAATTGCTTACTGGTACTCAATAAATTACAGACAATACCCTCAGTAATTATAACAAGGGTCTTAATTACAAATTCACATAGGTACGGAATATACAATATGACATTATTGCTAACGAGTTTTACCTGCAAAGCTCTTCAATATATCTGGATAGATTGTCAGATAACAGTTCGAGTGTCATGTGACAATATATAGTAAGAAGAAAAAAGGAACTGAATGGCGCACTGATCTTTGGAATGAGAAGAATTAAATAAAAAATTAAATTAAATTAAAAAATTAAAAATTCTCACGCCTTACATCCCCGAGGGGGTAGGCAGAGGAGGCATTACTGGATATACCCACATTTCACGAGATACATTGGACCCCTAAACGTGATAGGTGGTGAGCCCATCGCCGGACCGGGTCTATTTACTCATGTCTCAGAATTAATTCTGAGACTTGCGGGTTTCCTCACGATGTTTTCCTTCACCGTCGAGCAAGTGATAAATATGTACGTAAGTTTTTGAAAAACTCATTGGTACATGCCAGGATTCGAACCCGAGCCTCACTGGATTTTAGACCGACTCTTTAACCGTCCGGGCTATCACTGCTCTATTAAATTAAATGTTGTAAAGAATTAAATGTTACTCAAATATTCCTTAAATAACGTGAGTGGTCACTAAGAAGGGGTTTTTAGAAATTCGCACGGGAACGGGGGAAAAAGAAGGGAGACGTGAAATAAAAGACAACAGTCTTAGGGCATCAATTAATTACGTACACGACGTTAGCTCGAGATGGGAGATAGGTCCAGCAAAATCTAATTCAACTTTTTAATACATAAATAATTGTTTTTAGGTACAGGGGGTCGATTTGAATCTCACCAAGTGACTAATTCTCACCGATGTGAGAGATTTCCGAAAGTTCGTTGTTTTGAAACTCATCGGTGACTTACATTTGTCACTATGATATCGATTTACGAGTGCCCCTACCCACTCGTAATGAGGGTGTTTACGAAAATTTACGCCACTAGTTGGCGCCACTTAGTCATGAGGTCATGCGAGCTGTCAAAACACATAGTTTCTGCAATTCTGCATAGCGTTTTTCAGTTTTTAGCAATGATATTCTGATCCAATCTCTCCTACTTCCTATCTTTGATTATGCTGATGTGTGTTGTTCCGATCTTACCCAGGCACAAATAAATAAACTGGATCGCCTCCAAAATAATTGTATCCGATTTATTTTCGGTTTACGCAAATATGACCACATCTCTACCTTCCGTTCTCAGCTTAACTGGCTACCCATCCCAAAGCGAAGACAGCTTCGGATGCTTTGCATGCTTTATTCACTTCTCAACGATCCGTTTTCTCCTAACTACTTGAAATGTAGATTCCAGCTCTTGGGCTCCTCCCACAGTCGAAGTCTTCGCAATCATCTGTTATTACATATGCCTTCTCACCGTACTGGTTTTGTGTCCAACTCTTTCACTGTGCATGCCATCAGGCTTTGGAACACCCTCCCCGTTTGCATTAGAAAATCCCAATGCAAGTTTTCTTTTAAGAGGAAAATTCGTGCGTTTTTATCAGGTCAAACATAAATTGTTTGAAAGAAAATCATCATCTTTAGATTATTTTATGTAAGTATTTTTGTTTTATGTTTGTTACGATATATAGTATGTATTAGTTTATTTTATCAACATATATATGTATTAGGATTTACGTAATAATATATAAATATATATATTTATATTTACCGTAATGTTATATTTAATTGATTTTTTTTACTATTTGCGGCCAATTCCGCCAAATTATTTCTGCTTAGCCTGATGGTTGACTGGTAGATAATGCCTTTAGGCATTAAGTTCGCCATGTGTACATTTTCTTGGTACATGAAGTTAAATAAATAAATAAATAAATATTATATGTTAGTATCTGGTTTATAGTTCCTAAAATTAATATTATCTAAATGGATCGTGCGTATGGACAAAAAAGGGTTGCCGAATTAAAACTTTACCAAACACTTTTGGAAGTTAAATGTCCATTTTTCATAAAGGATGAGTGTATAGGGCCAGAAAACTATCCACATGTGGTTTACAGTTTAAATTGTTTACAACTCAAAGAAAACAGTAGCTATTACTACCAAATTCAAACACAATTACTTGTTCCGGGTAGAGAAAGCTGTGATTTGTTCATTTGGACGAATGTGGATGAAAAGATAATAAACATCAAGAGATGATATATTTATTGAAAATATTTTAGTTCCATGAATAAAGGATTTTATTTTAAATATAATATTTTGTTACCAAACATTGCAAAAACAAAATTTTAATATGATTGTTAAAGTTCTATCAAAGAATACCTATAGCTAGCTTGTCCAGGTTTTGTAGTGTAGAAAGGAAAGTAAATAATAAAACTTATTTTTATATTGTTTCTATTTTGCCAAAAAAATCTATTATGAAATAACTAAATATAATGTTTTTAGAGATATGTCTATCTACTTAATAATAGGTACTACTTTTAAAATTTGTCATCATGAAACAAACAAATATTATGCGGTCTGCAAGAGACACCACCAGTTTGGAATCTAACTTGCCACTTAAAATCTCAAATGTTGTAGCTATACAAATTAGTCTTTCAACATTATTTGTCGTATCAGCTGATCAGTCTTAAACTGTCCATCGGTATTTTTCAGAAATTCTGGTAAAAGCATATCACTTGTATGAAGAGATATACATTTTGATATTTTGATCTGGTATCGCGATCCAAACAACAATGTTCATTCTTTTCTTTTGTGGTGTAATAAATCATAGCTTCATTCCATGGAAATCTACTCGGTACTGTTTTTTTTTCAAATTTAGCCTGGCTGAAACATCAAATAAATATGGTTTATTAAGAAATTCACTAAATCAATTGAAGGCATTAGTCTCCATTTACATACTTTACAATTAAATATACCAAATTATTATTATGATGTAGCAAAAACTTTAAAAGTTGAGTGCTATGGTACTTGCACCTGAGCTTAGGTTTATTAAAATTACACAACAAGAAAGACTTAATTTATGCTTATAAAACTATAAAATACTTACGGTTCTCTAACACTGAGTCTGTTGGCAGCTCGTAATCGTCTTTACTAAAGCGATCTTTGCATATACAACTATTATTTGTAGACCTAAACCCAGTAGTAACATATAATATCATTGCGTAAACCGATCTCTACGAATAGCTACAAGCCATTGTTTTAAACGTATTTTGTGCTTAGGAAACTTATGACCACTCGGTTTTTTTAGCACATAGGAACTGCACCACATTGTGGCATTTCGATTAGGAGAGAATATTCGTTGTACTTGTTTAATTTTATTAGAAAATTCAAAAAAATCAGACATAGTAATAGAAAATATACGTGCTCTGACAGTTTTGACAGCTTTCTGGACCAAACGCCTAGGTGCTGCCACATGGTGGTCGTCATTTCAGAACACCCTCATTGAAATCACAATGCGATTGTTTTTGACAGTTGACGTAGTGCCATCTGCCAAAGGTGCCAAACTACAAATCAAAATACAAAAAAAAATCGCACTCCTCATCATCGTAATATAGTGTCATCATAATATGTAAATAAATAAATAAAAAAGAACGGATTTTGATGAAAATTTTCAGATAGATAAGTAAGGGTGCCTAGCAGCTTTGCACGCGCGGATCCATATTTTTCCCGTTCCCGTAGAAATTTCCAAAAATATCCTCGATAGCGCCTACCTACGACTTTAAAGACACCTAGGTACATACCATATTTCAACTACATATCTAGTTGTTACCGTTTCGGAGTGGTATGTGCCCATTTCTCTTTTTAACCAGTTTTTATAAATATAAATGGGATTGAGATATTTTCCTGTAGTAAAAAGTACCCTTAACGTTGACCCAGTTACTCAGTTATCTTCACACCAAATTTCATCAAAATCCGCTCGTAGTTTTTGCGCGATGCGTGCACTAACAGAACAAAAAATAACAGAAAAAAAAATTATGTACAGACGCGGTCTATATGTATAGATCAAACCGTCGAAGTTTATCATCATCATCATCACCATGTATAGATTTATTAGTTTTTATTCCAGAAGCGGTGATAGCCCGGACGGTTGAAGAGCCGGGCGAAAATCAGTGAGGCTCGGGTTCGAATCCTGGCATGTACCAATGAGTTTTTCAAAAACTTACGTACATATTTATCACTAACTCGTCGGTGAAGGAAAACATCGTGAGGAAACCCGCAGGTCTCAGAATTAATTCTGAGACATGTGTAAACAGACCCGATCCGGCGATGCGCTCACCACCTATCACGTTTAGGGGTCCCATATATCTCGTGAAATGTGGGTATATCCAGTAATGGAATACCTTTGCCTACCCCCTCGGGGATAAAAAAGGCGTGAGATTATATTATTTATTATTATTATTTATTATTCCAGAACGCGGACGAAATGCTTGCCAAAGCTAGTATTTAATAATGCTTTGTGTATTGATCGTATTTTTTTGTTATGTAAAATAGAGGGGCAAATCTCCATTATGAATGAATAGCACATTGGATTCCTGACGTTTATTGATTTCCTTTCGAGTCCACTGTTATTTGAGATATTCAAAGGCCACTCAATATTTTAAGTGACTTCAAAAAGTCTGACTTCTATTCGATTAGTATACTGCATAGAATTAAGGTAATGTTTACTGGGTTCTAGTAAGTAATAATAATAATAATAATAATAATAATATGTCTTTATTTACTCTCAATAGGACTTACAGCTATTTACAATAGGTTTTTAAAGTGGTTATTAATCCTAGGTGAGAGTCTGGAGACCGTACTAGGTTACAAGACCTGTGTTACGGCTCACCAGGCTCCGGACCTCTTATTGCAAAGTTACATAATTTTTTTGAGGTAGGTATACAAGCAAATATTATGTCTGCTGTGTCGTACAGTCGAGAGACATAAATTAAATTCAAATATTAACTTATGAAAAAGCGGGTGTATGTGTGTTGTGTAAAGGTGTGTATGTTTGGGGGGGGGGGGGGGGGTGAGAGAAACAGAGAGAGAAAGTGTGTGAGTGTCTAGGCCAGAAAAAACGAAATGTTAGTATAGTGGATAATTGCGTGTATTTTATGTTAAGCTTAAGTAAAAGTTACTTTAGAGTATGCATCAGATTTTCTGTTTTTTCGTAGTCTAGAGTAAGTAACCAATTTGTAAGTAGATTTTTACATTCAGAGCTGCACTTGGTATAGATGTTAAGAGTTTTGTTAACCTTATTGTAAATAAAACCACCGAGGAATCTTTGGAATCGCTGAGCTAGTGCAGTCCTTACTAAAACGGGAGGGCATACGGTGTAGTTACGTCGCGAATTCTTAATTTTAGCAGGATCGTATTGGAGCTGTCGGTGTGTAGCCAAAATTAATTTAAATAGGTATAGTTGCCGTACGGAAAGAACTTTTGTTATATTATATAATTCAATTGTTGGGCATCTGAACGGTAGTCTCCAGCCCACCTTTAGCACTGCTCTCTGTGCACGTTCTATTTTCAGAATGGTGGTTTTAGGACAGGCTCCCCAGACCACTATACAATAGGAAGTTAGGGATTGAGAGAGAGCTAGATACACCATTCTAAGTACCTTCAGATCTGCAATATGACGAAGTTTTTTAAAAATAAATACAAGTTTCCTAAGTCTGGAAGAGAGGGTGTCGATGTGCGAGTGGAATGAGAGGCGATTATCAATCTGAACTCCAAGGTACTTTATAGAATTCGTACTAGTCAACTTGGGGCATGGGCATGCCAGTCGTGATTGATTGGAGCAAGAGTGGACGGTTAGAGAAAATAGAGAGAGGGGCGACTGGATGGATTTGGCTAAAGAAAAGGTAACATACTTAGTTTTATCGACATTAAGAGTCAGGAGATTACTAGCTAACCAGTCAACGACAGTATCCAGACCAGATTGAGCGAGGTTAAATACACTTTCCCATGTATCACCACGGAACAAGAGGGCAGTATCATCGGCATAGGTATAAATAGAACTATTTGGTATTTGGAGATCACAGAGTTCGTTGATATAGATCAAAAAAAGAGTTGGTCCAATTATACTACTGCCCTGCGGTACTCCAAAAGAAATAGGGAGTTCATCGCTAATCCAATCACCGATCTTTACACACTGCCGTCGACCAGTCAGGTAGCTCCTAAAAAGAGATAGTTGAATACCTCTTATGCCAATAGTCTCGAGTTTATTTATAAGAGTGGAGACAGAGACGGTATCGAAAGCTTTTGCTAAATCTAGAAAGATGCCTATAACCTTATTCCCCACATCCATATCCTCCACAATGTTATTTACCAAATCTGAGACCGCATTACATGTAGACATTCCAGAACGAAACCCATACTGAGATGTCGAAAGAAGTTGGTGTTTCTCTAGGTAATTGGTAAGTCTCTTATTCATCAGTTTTTCAAGAATTTTGGATAACGTAGGCAAAATTGATATAGGTCTATAATTGCCCGCCCTTTGTCTGTCACCACTCTTATATATAGGATGTACCAGTGCAATTTTAAATAGATCAGGGAAGGTACCTGTCTCAAAGGCAAGATTACAAATGTAGGTTATTGGCCTGGTTAGAGTATCGACATATTTTTTCAAAAGCGAACCGGAGATATTATCTCTTCCTACCGAACAGTTGCTGCGGAGGCCAAGTATAATGCCCTTAACTTCTGCTTCATCAGTTAGTAGAAGGACAAGAGACTGAGAGGACCGGGCTACTTGTATGAGTGGAGGTGTATTTATTTTAATCTTTGCTGCCAAGTTTCGGCCAACATTAGCAAAAAATGAGTTAACTTCGTTTACTGACGATTGCTGTTTGTCAGCAGATAACAGTTTGTCAGCGTATGAGGTTTGTTTAGATCTAAAGGCTATGGTCTTTATCGCACCCCAGAGCCTCTTGTTGTTATTTTGAGTTTCACGAAGAAGAGCCTTATCATATTCATTCTTGGCATTCCTTAATAGTGTAGTACAGAAATTTCTATATCTTTTAAATGTTTTTTCAAGTATTGTATTATTAGGTGATTTTTTAAATTTTAAATGTAAACGATCGCGGTTTTTTAGACATTTTAGAATACCTGGTGTTACCCAAGGTTGTTTTATTCTCCTACGGTTAGGCACTATTTTTAGGATAGAATTAGCAGTTAACGTTCTATTAAGCGATTGGACAAAGTATTTGGTAGCTTCATTTACATTGCGCATTGAGTACATAATGTTAAAATCAATTTGGTGTAGTTCTAAGTCTATTGCGTCGTAGTTGTAAACTTTGACTCTTTTAGGGTTATTTAAGGTCGATTTAAAGGAGTTATTATTATGTAGATACAGCAGGGTTGTGTCATGGTCAGTGATAGAGGTGTGTGCAATAAAACAATAAGCTGGCCTTTTAGTTTTCAGAATTATATGATCGAGGCAAGACTTGTTTTTTCGAGTCTTAAAGTTATGTGCCGGCAACATACCGTGATAAGCTAGTAATGTAAGGTATTCCGTGGAGCGCGCCTCGTGGTTGTCCGCGGATATATCAATGTTAATATCTCCAGTCAGTACAATGTTTTGGTAGGAAGAGAATGATAGTAGGAGATTATTTAGCGAGTCCAAAAATGGGGTAATATTATAAATAGCGGGAGGGCGATAAAGGGCTATAACTATCGTAGATTTGTTGAAACTTAAACACAAGCAGTTAGCGCCTTCCACACGAGATTCCATGACTGAAACTGTGTTATCTCTATAATAAACAACCACTCCCTCATTTTGTGTCCTATGGTGGGTAGTAGCTGCAGAGACATATCCATCGAGTAAAGGAATAGGAGGGGTATTCAGGAGCCAGCATTCTGACAAGACAATTAGATCCCAAGAAGTGCCACTTCTGTCGATGAGAATAGAAAGTTCATTATGATTGCGATTTAAACTTCGTATATTTTGATTTAACAGTTTAAATGAGTTATGATGAATATTATTCAACTGTATGCAGTCTTCTATTAAACAGGTATTCGATTCTGCCACACTGACGGTGTCTAAATCATTGTTAATATCACCTAAGCAGTCTCCTAAGCATTCACCGGCGCCTTTTCAAACATAGGTTTATTGACGTTAATAAATAAAATCCAGTGGCAGGTAGTATGAAGTAATTATCAGTGTGACTATCGAGCGAAGAGTGCAACATAAATAATAAAAGGAGTTGATGTAGGTACTCAGCATAATCTGTTATAGTGAGGTATATAGGTCTGCCTTTTGTATTATTGTGCGGAATGTAGATAAGTAAGGATGCATTATGTTTATAAGGAAAATTGGCCCTAGGTGTGTTACAAATTGTTATATGAAGAATTATGTATTGTTTCATATGTGATGTGGAGTGTGGGAGTTTGTGTAGTGTTATAGTAACAAAAAACATAAGAAATATAAAAATGAATTGACAAATTAAGTACAACCTTAAGTCTAGTCACTTTGTTGATGACATAATATACTTTTGGAGTTCTAGTTCACTGACGATACAAAAGGGCGTCGAGTTAGCATTTTTTTTTACATAAATCCTCCCATGGCTGGTCCAGCAACTATCACATTTGCCTTCCCTCTGTAATTTACGTCCAATATAAAATAGATGTTTTCCAAATGATGTAAGTGACTCGGCAATGTATATTGGGGTAGGTGGGCCCGGCAGCTGGATACTGGTGGTCGAGAGCTTCGAGTTCTTGTGATCCTTGTTATATTGACGGGACGCCTTAAGGACGTTCTGTTTTAAAACGTCGGAGTAGAATTCAGCTACCACAGTTTCTGGTGTGTGCAGCTGATCACTTTTAGATTTAAGACGGTAAATATTCTTGATATCAGTAGGTGCGAGTGGATGGTTAATAGTGGCAGAAATATTACACAGAGTGGAGGATAACGATTCCTTGGTCTCAGGCACAGCCGCGGGAAGGTTACTAATCTCAATAATTGTTGACCGCGCTTGTCTTTCCAAATAGTCAATCTTGCTTTCCATTGCATTTATTTGTTTTTTAAGCGCAGTATTTTCGCGTTCTGTCACATCCAAACGCTCAAGTAGATCGTCATACTTTTGAGAGAAAAACGTTATCGAATCTTGGATTTTAGAATTCTGTTCGAGAATGTCGTTCATTCTAGTTTCAAGACGTAGAAACTTTGCGTGTTGTTGCCGGTCAGAATTATCAAAAAGTCGTTTCATTTCAGCAAGTAAAGGGCTATTTTCGAACTCATTACTAACATACGAGTCGCTATCAAGTCTACGCCGTGTACGTTTGGCTGCGTTCACATTACTTTGGTCCCCTAAGTTCAGAGTATTTAACGCTGGATCCGACTGTGTGGATTGTAAATTGGTATCTGATGCTGCACTAAATGCAGAAGGCGGAGTTCTTTGGCAGGACATTACTTGCAAAATAAAGTTCACGCTGTAGGCCAAAATAGAAGCGCACACGCCGTCGTCGATTAGTTGCCGCGTAGCTAGTAGGCGAGCGTTAATAGGCAGTGGAGTGAGAGGGAGCGGGTCAAATATATTTCCGTAATATAGCTATCTCACTCACGTGGATGTTTGAAGCGGACTCAGCAAGTAGTAGTGTAGGTAGGTGCTGGGGTAGGTAACTTAATGCGAAGACGAATATTTAAAATTATAATTGTATTCTCGAGCTACGACACGTCCGACTCGTCAGCGATCCAAGAGGCGAGAGGATAGCAGTCAAACTCATGAAAATCCAATAAAAGAGTCATCCTTTCATGTCATTAGAACATATCATAAGTACGTTGATAGTTGCGATTAGTTTTATATCGATATAATCAGAAGTCGAAACATTCGGCAAATTGTAATCCATAGTGCCATGGAACCACGGGTAATTAAAATTCCCCGTGGACCCAGTAATGGGTCAACTCACCGGGACCACGGGTAAAACGTGCATTAGCGCAGGCTATTGGAAAGATAAACTTTTCTTCAAGTGTTTTTGTTTTTAGATTTGTTAGGTACGTAAAATCTTCACTATCAGCAGGCGTATTCACGAAGGCTCGACACCGAAGTCGAATCTATCGACTTCGGAAACTGTATTTTAGGCGTTTCCGACAGCCACGGAAAATTTTACGAATCCTTATGTCAAACATGACATTCGTTTTCGATACCGACATCTGTGAATAGCCCATCTTTGACAGATTTCCGATTCCGAGTCGAATATTGAATATCGAAGCTCCGTGAATACGCCTGCTGGTCAAGCATTGCATTCCCTCGGGTGCTAAATAATAACAATACATAAGCTAACATCTTACGTAAAATGGTACCTGGCTGGATACTGAACCTTGCCTACAGTCTGGGGAGCTATAAAACAATGAATGTGTAATGTTGGGTTTGGTTCTATGAACTCTATTTTTGTAATAAAATAGTAGTCACAAGTATTTTAAACCTGTTGAGTCAACGTTTACCAAGACTTTAGTTAATCTAATAATAAAACTAATCCAGTTTGTTAATATCAGTAGCAAGTTAAAAAAAAGTTTTACTTGGCCTGGGAAGCTTTTTTTTCCTAACTTGTTCTGTTGATTACCTTGAGGTAAGAAAAGTGTGTATAAAATATGTGTAATTTTTTCCGACAGTCTTAAAAATTTGGGGGGGCACTTTAAAAATGTATTAATTTATATCTATAGATACTAATATTATAAAGAGGAAAGATTTATATTTTTGTATGTTTATTACAAATAAACTCAAAAACTACTTAACCGATTTTAAAAATTCTTTCACCAGTGCATCGAAAGCTAGCTAGCTATGGATTTAGCTAAGCTAGCTAAATCCCTAAGTAAAATAGGCTATAATTTATTACCATATTCCCACGGGAACGGGAACTCGCGCTGGTGAAACCGCGCAGAACCGCTAGTTAGGTATATTTGACTTATTTAATATGTAGTTGTAAGGGAAAGAAGGATTAAAACATCACGTATCGGACATCTACATAATTATATTGTTATAAGGGCTGAAATTAAAAGGGGGTAGAATTTTTTTAATTTTACAATTTTTTACTACGGGAAATATAAAGGGAAAGTATATTATCTACTATATAAAAATAAGTCGGGTTTTCCTTCCTGACGATTTAACTCCAGAACTGACGAACCGATTTCCATGGTTTTGCATTCGTTGGAAAGGTCTCGGGCTCCGCAAGGTTTATAGCAAAGAAAATTCAGCATTGCACCCGTGCGAAGCCGGGGCGGGTCGCTAGTCATATTATAAATTTGAACATTACAAAATATATTTTCATTTAATTGCATGTCGCATCGTAGACGTTAATGACGTAATAATGAATTAAAAAAAAGCAATATGTCCCCATATCTCCGAAATATCGAAGCTAAATCTGAAATAATAAGGTTAATAGAAATAAATATAACACACATACATATAATTTGCTTAAATGTGTTTAGTTAGACATATTGTTATATTTTTTCTGTACACGTCTCTAACTATAACAGATTTTTGGAAATCAGCAGAAATCTCATACATACCTACTTAGTAATGCGGTCCAAAAAAAATTAAAATTATGCTTTATTGCGTATACTAATAATACCTACAATAATACCTACTAAATAAAAGGTTTGACAGTTGTGGTATATTTCGTCATCCTTTATGAGTGGCTTCTGTAGGAACACGGTAACTGCAATAATATTATGATATTTTTATTAGCTATACCTGTTTTTAAAAATTGTTCTGCTACATCAATATGATCATAGCAATTATAATATTTTTATGAAAGTAGTTATTAAAAACCCCCTATCAATTTATTTGAGCACCGAAAAAGATATTAAATGTTTTTTTTTTATATTTAAAGAATGTATGCCTCTGGTAACCCAGCCATTTTTTAATGTTACTGTACAAAGACATCAATATTAGCAAAGTCAGTGCAAAAGACGTATTTTGACATACGTACAGGCTTAAGATAGGAACCAGAAGTATTAATAATAATAATAACAATCTATTTATAAAAAAAAATGCTAGTTGTTTGATGACTATCCAAATAAATAATAAGACACTATGATATGCCTGAAATTAATGTAATTTGTGCCGTAATTTTCATGATTACTTAATAAGAGATTTATCTTAAACCAGTTAAGATTAAATTTATATTCCTATTACTCACATGTAATTGTTGAAAAGTTGTTTTGTGCCTTGTAACTTTTAATACACTTCATGTTCGGTACAAATAGAGTTAATATGTTATAGTTTTGCGGGACAAACTATTGGATATATATAGTTAAGAGCGTAAACAACATCTCTTGAACATTTAAAACTACGGCATCTATAAAAGAACAGCATGTATCGTACCAGCAAAAGTAATCCAGTTACTTTTATTTGTTTTAATTTTGTCTCAATGACACAGCGCAGATTCATATCACTATTACTACTTCAGTAGTGTGGTAAGTAATACGTATTAGTCCGGTTAAAATTGACATACATGGTATAGTTTCTGAGTGAATTTAGGAAAATTATTTCTTAACTAATGCCTACATTACAAACCTACTTGCTATATCTCGTGATTATATGTGTTGCAGATTTTCGTATACCAAATTCACCCTTGAGCAGCCCTGACCCTTAAAAGATGAGTTACCAAAATGATGATGATGAATGATAATACTTGTGTTTGTTTAGTTCTTTTGAATAGTATATTTCCATAGTGAACTTAAAATCAATTTTTAAAATCTCTTTGGTATGTACCAAGGTAGGTACATAAATACGGAATATTTCCTCTGTCTGTTATTCAGTCAAGCAGGGTATTGTTTTGTGGATGATAATCAATATTTTTTCGATTTAATTAATATTTTTTAACATTTTCTGTAATTGTGGGACAAAATTATAAATTCGGGACATTTAAAATATTTTGATTGCGAGACATCTCCGGAAAGTCCGTACCGGTAACCCTAAGTGGAGTGTCATTGTGGTCACGACAACTGTTTAATGGAGTAGTATATTAACGCACGCAGAGAACTTCCTCTAACAGTACCTTGTTTACTTTGTTAAGGGTCAGCTCTCAACAGTCGCATTATGGCAGTGGTTTTTAAAATGTTGCAATTATATTTCGCTTTATTTTTAATAGGATTTGTTGGAACATCGGGTAAGTTTTTCTCTAACTATTTAAAGATTTACAGTCCAAGAGTGTTTTAAATACTTATACTGTATACTGTTATACTGTTTAATAATGTAAAAGTAAATAATTGCTAGGAAACTGATTATTTAATTTTTGTTTGTAAGCAGTGCAAATAAGGTTATGGCACAAACCATTTTTTTTTTCAAAAATTTACGTCATTACATATTTATAACTCACACAAGGGAAATATTATGAGGTGGGAGCCCGAAAGACATAGAACCGATTAGGAAGGCATGTGTAACAGCACCCCAATCTAGCAATAGACTCACTGAATATCACTTTTACTGGTCCGAAATATATACGCAACAGTACTAATCACATTCAACTTATCAGATTAGTCATATTCACTAGAAAAATAATTACAGTTTCGATAATCAGTTTATTTTAATATTAGCATAATAATATATTGAGAACTAGATATTTAGAGGTAAAAATAATTATTAATTGACGGATCATACTAAATGTTTGTATAATTTTTGTCAGTATTTTTTACTAATTGTAAGCTTGGTTAAAAATACGGGCGTGAAAGAAATTGCATTTGACATGGTAATAGTTTTGATATCACATCAGAATCTACTGAAATCAACTTCGTGTACGTTTAGACTTCAGATAAGACAGCTCATCCTCTGCAAAAAGTTGATCCCACTAATTGGCATGTCGTTTTCCTTGCGTCACCGTGACATTGGATGCACTAAACCAGTTACCCTATTAAGCTATCAAGTACCTTCAACTTAATGTGATTAGAATAATGAGTCACAGGAAATTCATAACGCAAAAATTTTTGCATCGGTGTGATGTAAGTGTAAAACTTACAACTTACATCATACTCGTACACAAATACTAATCACTACATAGTATAAAACGAAGTTGCTTCCCGTATATTCCTTTTGTATACTGAGATCTTTAAAACTTCGCAACGGATTTTGATGCGGTTTTTTTAAAAGATATTAGAGTTGTTAAAGTGTAAGGTTTTTATATTCCATATAAACCGAAGCTAAGCGAGGGCGTGTCGCTAGTTAATATTATAAATGCGAAAGTGAGTTTGGTAAGTTTTAACGCCAAAAATGAAGAACCGATCTTGATGTATTTATGTATAGAGATAGATTAAACCTTGAATAAGGACGGGCCTGTTGGCTCAGTTGGTAGTGACCCTACCTTCTGAGTCTGAGGTTGCGGGTACGATCCCCGCTCGGGGCCAACATTTGTGTGCATAAACATGTCTGTTGGCTTCGTGTCTGGTCGTTTAATATTTATTTAAGTATGACTATCAGTTGTTTAGTACCCATAATACAGGCCTTGCCTAGTTTGGGACTAAATAACCGTGTGTGAATTTTGTCCCACAATTTATTATTATTATTTTTCCTTTTTGTCCCGCAAAAACACATGGTTAGGTGACGTGATAACCTAAAGTTCCCGTGGCCAGATTCTACGGTGACAGGTATTATTTTAAGTTTGAAGATGATCAACTTGAGTAGTATTAAATTACCCTTGGATAAGGAAAAATAAACTTTATTCTAAGTAGTCATAATTTTTTATCAACCGGGAAAACCCTCGTAATTGACAAAAGACGACGCCAGCACCCAAATATTTCACCCTTAAAAACGTCCCCTTAAATAATATTGACCACCTACCGTGGTTATTTACCTGATTTATAACTGCTTTATAATGCACATGATTAAGCTAACTCGAATTGATTATTATTTTGCAAATATAATTATTGCGTCTATTAATAATATTAATATGAAGAGATACATACCTGACTAATTTGTTGTAGTTGTTCATAGTTAATAGAGTTATGTTCTAGCAGGCCCTGCCCTTTCACCAGCGTAGCTCCCCGTGGGAATACGGGGATAAAATATAGCCTATATTACTCGCATGTAGCTTGCCATTGCTGAAATAATTTTTCAAATCGGTTTAGTGGTTTACGCGTGAAAGCGTAACAAATATACAATTAAACTCACTTTCGCTCAAAACTCACTTTCGCTAAAAACTTACAATTATAATATTAGTAAGGATTATACATATGAGTTGAGAATTAAAAATCCCGATATTAGTTTTAAAGTAGTGATAGCCCTGATGGTAGTGAGACCGCTTCTCATTGCCGTATTCGATTACTAACAGGGCGCCGTGACAAAACTTTGTCTATTGTTTTGTCTCTCTCCACTTCTTCCATCCTCCTCGGAGATGGAGGTGGAAACGTTGTTTTTTTAAGTTATTCTATATAACTATGAATCTAAAACAACAATAAATTACAGTGTTACCTGTCGAAAAATGCAAGCTAGAAGATTCTGCATGTTTGACGTCGGCATTCCAAACTGCTTTACCAATATTTGCCAGTGGAATGCCAGAGTTTGAGATTGAAGTCTTGGATCCCATGGAAATGGACGACTTAGCATTTGACCTTTCGGGTCTTAAATTCAGTTTGAAGCAGGGCCGTATGAAGGGCTTGAAATCCGCTACCATAGACAAAGTAACGTAAGTAAATTTCATTACATAACTAGTAGCGCCCCGCGGTTTCACCCGCGTAATTCCCGATCCCATGGGAATACAGGGAAAAATATAGCGTATGTGTTATTCTGATGTATACCTAAACTACTATCTTTTACCCGTGGCTTAGGTCACGCAAGTTTATTTCACCCCGTTAGGGGTTGAATTTTTGCAAAATCCTTTCTAGTGGATGCCTACACTGTATAAGCTATCTATGTGCAAAATTTCAAGTCTCTAGACCCAGGGGCTTAGGCTGTGCGTTGATATATCACCAATCAGTCAGTTAGTATATTATCATTGCATATTATATTATATAAGATATAACTGCAAAGTTTCATCAAAATTCGTTCAGTAGTTTTTGCGTGAAAGAGAAATAAAAATCCATACATTTATACATAAAAACTTTCGCGTTTATAATATTAGTACGATCACATCATCATAATCTAGTCAATAAATAAAGTAAGTAAAAGACTGAACCGGAATTAAGCAATGATTTACGGAGGATCAAACGTACTTATAGCGTAGAGTAACTCTCAAATGTGAGAATGTAGCTCAGTACAGTACCTACTCGGTTGTTGCTGTGGCAGATTCAAGAACAGTTTAACAAGATTAGAGGTGTATTATAAATATTGTATTACTGTGTTTTTTCTTCCATAATCATTTAATCATGAACGAACAAGCTCTTAGGTAAATTTTGTTATTATATTAATATCTACAGGTTCAACGGTTTAGCCTACAAAATGTAACAGACAAACAAAGTTACTTTCGCTTTATTAATATTCGTAGGAAACTAGGGATTAGATAATTTTATCACATAATTTTATAGGTACTTAAGTATGTCGAATTTAGGGTCAAGATTACATTATGTTGACCAAGAAATTTTGAAGATTACAAAATATGACCCGTGAATTTATGAATAAATTATTATACTATTATTATACTTTGTTGCAGATGGGACTTACAGAAAAAAAGGATCAACATGGATTACCATTTAGATGGTACTGTGAGAGGCAAATACACGGCAGCGGGTCGGCTGCTTATCTTACCCATTAGTGGCGATGGAGATATGAAGTTGCGGCTCAGTAAGTACATACGATAATATATGTCCTTAAACACGGTGAATATAATTAAATAAACAAATGAATTGTGTGACACAATTCACACACGGTTATTTAGTCCTAAACTAGGTAGAGCCATATGGTTACTAAACAACTGATAACCGGTCAAGACGCTTAATCGGAAACAATATGATTATCTATTGAAACAGATCGCCCGTAGTAGACTGCTGCCTAATAGGGTAGACATAGTTACTTCAATAAATTTTAAAAACCAGACACGTAGCCATCGACTATGTTCATGCACAAAAATGTTGTCCCTGGGCGAAAATCAAACCCTAGACCTGCGATTCAGACGACAGGGTCACTACTGACTGAGACAATAGACCTGACTTATAGATTATGTTGATTTATATTTATGTAAGCATCTATCGAATTGTGTTTCTAAGACCCGATTCCACCACTACTAAACGATTGTTATAATAATAATAACTGCCCAAAACTATAATACTGCTCTGCACTATACGTGTCAAATTAAGGATTAGACCAGTTAGGTATATTTAATGTTTTGTGTCCGGCCAATAAGTCGTTTTCTAGCCGAAGCCGAAAAGAAAGCCAATTAATCGGCATCACCACAGGTTTCGGTCGAAGCCAAAGTTTTAATAACCCTCAGAAATTCAGTTGAAGATTGGCGGAAAGTTAATAAAATAATATTTTTTTAAATGTTTATGTTGACTAAAAACAACTTCGAGATGATTAAAATTATCTTGCAACTTCTGAAAAATAACAACAATTTGAAATAAAGTAAATTATAATATTTATTTACGTCGCCTCATCCATTCGGTCTCGGACGACGGACATGGTCAACTTGGCCGAAGTCGAAAGTTTGGCCGAAAGTTTTTTTTTATTAAGATGGCCGAAGCACGAGATTCAGTCAAACAAAATTAATGTTTAACATGTTATTATTATAAGTTATACATAACGGTCGTTTAGTGTGGTTGAACTTGAACCTAAGTATGTATAATATGTTGTCTGCGATAAACGCTTTTTTATTTACCTATTTAATATGCGGGTTGCACTTCCATTAATGGTTGTGGAAGTGTCGAGGTAACTGAGAAAATAAAACGCAGTGCAAATAGGCTGTAACCACTATGGTTAATTATTAATACTTAGTATAGAACTATAAGGTCACAATCGAGGCTAAACGTGGCTTTAAAAGTTGTAAACGGCCCGACATGAGGAATACTATATTTTGGGATATCAACTTTACGCGAAATCAACATAAGATTTGCAAATTGAATACCCTTTTTGGACCATCAAAAAAGGGTATTATTGCAAACCATAAACAGTGAAACGGTCGGACGGTCCAGTCGTCTCAGTTGGTAGTTGGTTGAGTTAGAGGCCGCAAGTTCAATTCATGCTCGGGACCAACATTTGTGCACATAAAAAAGTCTTTTGGTTTCGCGTTTAGGTGTGTATCATACCAACAATCTTAAACATACTTATTTACTACGCAGATTACGTACTGGCTCTACCTAGTTTTTGACTAAATAACTATGTACAAATTGTATCAAACAATTTATTTATTTTATATAACTAAGATAGAGGCTTACTTTAATATTATGTAATTTTTTACAGCCCATCAATACTGTACTTAACCGCTATGTTTGTCTAAAGTGAAATAAACATTATTAAATTATTATTATTAACTATATTGAACCATATTATTGTGTCACAATTTAAAAAAAAAACATGATTTACTCCCACGGTGGCTGGCAGATGTATTATATTCCTGGAAATACAAACCCATTTTCCTTAAGAAATATTGTTAAGAAACCTTGTCTTGTTTTATAGATTCGATTTTGTAGTCCCTCATTTGGCTATGGATTTATGAGATGGTTTAGTGCTTACCATTTAATACTGCTTGCGTCAAAATATAAATATACCTACTACATCTACAATTTAAAAATAAGCTTTTCGAAATAGTGGAGTAAAATTATAATAATCATCCTTTTTGCACAATGCGTGAGTCGTGCTAAGAAAAGAACACTCTATGCAGGCGCATATCTTTGGTTTACTAAATATTTTTTTTTATATTTTAAAATTAGTACTAATTTTGTGACAATGTAATTTTGACAATCACAATAGTGTGCCCAAAAAAGCGCCCTACTCACACATCTGCCGCAGGGGCAATCTAGGGTGTAGGAGTGGGGATGACCCTTAATTGCATCCTTAATTGTGATGTGTGTAGGCATGCAGGGGCAATTTGGAGGATTGGCCCTGCGGCAGGGCGGCAGGGGCGCGAGACCATCCTTGATCCCTAAGTCGTCCCTGCCGTCGCTGCGTGTGTAGCGCGATTGGGGCAATTTCTCAGTCAGTTTGTCAGTATCTGTCACACGGAGTGCACGTATACATAGCGTACAATCAAAATGGCGGCGACATGAGGCAGCAAACATTCACACTAATGTTTGAAATTTTCGGGGAACTCAAAACCAACATGAAGCTGCCGGCTTTCAAAAAAAAAATTTGAAAATATGCGGACCTCCTTTTTTCGGGGCGATAATACGGGTGCCATTCTCAATACGTGTGCTCAGCTCAGCTTACTCGGAAACACTGCACGGCAGGCAAGTGTGTAGAGATAACTCCCGATATCGCCACAACCGCCATGACCCTAGATTGCCCCTGTGGCAGGTGTGTGAGTAGCGCCCTTAAGATGTCTCCAACTTTCCAATCGCTTTGCGTAGACCATCGCTCTACCAACCCTGGAGAGACATAAGTAACTCACATTTGCCTAAAAGCAGACTTCATTCCAAATTTCCTATAGTCTAGCAATTGCTAATTTCTAATTAGAAATGCAAAGCTTTATTAAAATTACAGAAAACATTGCAATCAAGATGCACCTGGATTACAAGATGACAAAAGACGCCGACGAGAAGAATCATGTGGAACCAACACATTATGACTTCGAATTTGAAGTGAAAGATAATGCTCGTTTCAACCTCACCAATTTATTCAATGGAAATAAGCAACTCAGTAAGATTTTCATTTATACATGTTTTATAATTTCACTGTCTAAAGTAAATATTACAAACAGGAGATGGAGGGTTATATGCAAGAACTAAAATTCGAAAACAGACACATATATTTAGCTCCATACTAGACAGAGCCAGTGCTATGTAGCCAGTAATACTTACAAACATTTATAAAACACCCATACACGAACCTAATTATGTCCATAGCGAACATATTGAACCCAGGGAGAAAATACCCGTGACCTCTATTCAGAAGGTATACTTACTGACCATGCCAATAGGCCAGTGCAATAAAGTGATATATTGAACTGATGTTGCTGTTCGTAAAACTTTAAATATACGACAATTTATTTTCACCACAACAGATATTAGAATCACCTCTCTTAGAACCAGGATAGTGATGACATTGCTTAATATAAAGTTACACCACCAATGAAATAAATAGTTTAAACATGTTCTTGTAGCAAGTTATTCTTTCAGTTTCATCCACCCTAAGGCTATCTGGAAGATATCGCTAAAAGCGATATGACCGCCTGTTGTACTGTAGTTAATGTTGGTACCCATATAGTGTTGTTTTTGGTGTACAATAAAGAGTTATTGTATTGTATTGTTATTAAAACCAGACTACTTTCTACCTAGGATGCAAATAACTTGTTTTTTTCTCACCTCAGGTGAACCTCTGCTGACGTTTTTGAATGAAAACTGGAAACAGGTATCTATGGAATTTGGGAGGCCAATGATGGATGCTGCCGCAAAAAAACTATATAAAAATGTTGCGACTTTCTTCTCAAAACTACCAATAGAAGACGTAGCTGAAATATAAATTATTGAAGTATATTTTGTGTTTGTAATAAAAAATCAATAAAGGTGGTTTATTTCGTGTGGCTACCGCTGGTTTTAAAAATAATATTACTATGAATACTTACGACTCCTCCGCCACACTTTACTCCTGCACCCTCCTTCACTACGGTAAAATCAAATAAATAATCTCAAGCCTTTGATCCCCCAAGGGGCCGGCAGAAATACTCCATTTCAGGAAATACCCACGATTCAGAAGTAGTTATATATTCCTAGGACCCCTTAACGTAACAGGTGGTGAGCCCATCGCCGGCTCGGTTCTGTTACACATGTGTCAGAATTAAGTCTGGGTTTCCTCACAATGTTTTCCTTCACCGTCGAAGGTGATTGAAAGACTCATTGGTGCATGCCAGGATTCAAACCCGAGTCTTACAAATGAGAAGCAAGCTCTAATACAACAGTACTAATTATAGATCTAATGTTTTGCATTACGAAAAAAAAATTATGTCACTAAAAAATCCTACAATTGTAACTAATAACATACAACTAATAATAATAATTGATCGCGTGCAAAGATAACAAGTAAAACAAGAGATAAGTACAAGAATAGCTAATTATCCTTTTTTCAAAGTACAATAGAACCGCCAGAGAGCGCCTACATCGTAGGTGTATTAAATGGTTTATAAGTAATCTATAATACTGAATAATATCAAGTTTCTAGGTGTCCAAGTTTCGGAAAGAAGATGTTCTATTTTCGGCCTACTTACGAGTACATTAAAATGTCTAGAAAAATCCATAGATTCCAGTAAAAATACTAAAAAAATCTATTAAATATACAATATGTTAATTGAGTATCGACTACTTAATCGATTTCAGCTATTTTTGATGTGTTGATTTTTTCCGTAAAATTAATTAGCATAGCTGAATTTACTGCCACATATGAAAATGGTGCTATTATTGCTCTTTATTTAAGAAAATTCATATTTTTATATCATATTTTTTATATTAATATATTAATTAAATTGATATTAATTTGAAGTTTTAATTGTTTTAGCAGTGATAGCCTTACGGTTAAAGAGCCTGCTTCACATGATGAAAATTAGTGAGTCTCAGGTTCAAATCCTGGCATGTACCGATGAGTTTTTCAAAACTTACGTATATCTTTATCGTGAAGGAAAACCTTCAGGACTCAGAATTAATTCTGAGACATGTGTAACAGACCCAATGAGTTTAGGGGTCCAAAGAATATCTCGTGAAAAGTGGGTATATCCAGAAATGGATTACCTCTGCCTACCCTCTTGGGGATATAAGGCGAGAGTTTTTTTTTAATTGTAGTTAACTGCTCACCACCGATGAAAAAATGCAAGAGATTAAGTATGGATGTATGAAATTAATGACTCTACGATTGTAAGTATGGTTCTTTAACGTCATACCGTAGCAGGTAAACCTTGGTATTTCTATCAGTATAATATAGCAGACTAGTAAACTTGGGGGCTTAATTAAAAGCGGCCGTCTACACCTACACAGTCATAAATGTACATGTAGAGACACAAAGAGAAATGAGGTTCTAAAAGGAAATGGCAAGGCGGCCTACTCTGCCTTACTCTTAATAAGCTACAACAGTTATGAAAATTTTCCCTGTCTATGTTGAGAAGTAGAAACTAAGATTAGAATCTTTAAAACCAAGTTTTAACAACAAGATGAAAAGTTATTCTTTAAACAAATTATGTTTAGGGTGTTGTAGACATGAATACTAAAAGATTTTGTTAAAGTTGACGTATCGTGAAAAAGGTCCAGTCTGTGTCCAGGTGTCAGTCTTGAATTCGGTTTTCATTTTTGAAAAAAAAAACATTTATCTCAGAATAAAGCAAGCATAATCGTTTTGCCGGAATTTCAGGGGATCTAAATCATCATCAGCACAATCT
Source organism: Ethmia dodecea (assembly GCA_963855545.1). Lineage (NCBI taxonomy): Eukaryota > Metazoa > Arthropoda > Insecta > Lepidoptera > Depressariidae > Ethmia > Ethmia dodecea. The sequence continues at coordinate 6,328,476 of OY979448.1, forward strand.
GACGTCTACATATTACAGCCATATCTATCTAAAATATCTCTAAAATGCGTGTTTGATTGTTTGACGACTGTAGGTAATTAGAGGATTTCTAAACTGAGCGAATAGAGGGTTAGTTTGACAAATTCGCATATTGGCACAGTAGAATACAGATGCCGCAATTATTGTCGCTCGCAACTCTAGATAAGTGGGTTAATATGTTTCATGTAGGTACTCGTTTGATCGTTTATTGTACCTATTGGATTAATTTTTATACAGACTTATAATAAGAAATATGCTTCAAGTTTTGTGTCGAAACCTCATTTTGAACCCACAAATTTTGGATAGAACTAGCGTCTAACAGATAATACATAAACTCGGCTTCTAGGCGGCGCGGCGTATCAAAATGAAACATATACCTACCAGATTTGAAATTAGACCAGCAACAACACAAATGTGACAACAGCATCCACTTTGGTGCAGTTTTTACGTGAAGGGCTTACAAATATTGTCCATTTTCAATTTGATTATAGTAAGTATAATTAAACATTAATTAAATGCAAAATTGTTATGCTACCGCTACCTGTTTCTTAGACTTGTAGTTGTGTTATGTAGTTTTCGATATTACGTAAAAATATTCATCAGTGAGTATTCTTGCTGTCGTAACCCTGCGGTACCAGTGTGTTTGTAACGATCACACTAGTTAGGTAAAGTTGTGCGCGGTCAGTCAGTGAATGGGTGACTGCCTAGTAGCATTATGCCTAGTAAGCCTTTTTTTTATAAATGATTAATTCGGATTTTCTTCTGACTTAGTCAGAAACCTTGTCATGCTATTTTCGATTTGATTCGATATTTTTAATTATTCACTTATTGATGTTTTACTATACATATACTTTCCTATTATCCTTCTTTTTAATACATTCCGTCTGCAATTATATATATTATTTTATAATATATAATTTTGCAGCCTTCTCTTTGTTACATGTGTCAATGCTTCCTGTTTCAAATTAGAATTTTATATAGTATAGGTTGTTAAAATTTAAAATGTAAAAGAATTGTAAAAATGCAGTGTATAATTGTGTAGAATTTGTATAATATTGTGATTACTTGAGTAAGTTCTGACGTTGAATTTCAAAGATCCATTACATGGTTAAGAAGCTGCTGTGAAACGTTTAGTGGCATCCTCTTAGGAGAGCTTTTTGCAACGTTCTGACACGTTAATAAGCTATGCATGTAGATACACCGTCTGTAAACTCATGAGCAAACCAATAGAGTTAAGCCCCGTAAATCCTCACATTATTATCTTGACAGGGCTATAAAGTATATCCATTATTACGGCTTGACAGAATCAGAGATATGATTTTACAAAAGCAAAACAAAAGCTAGATCATTGTCCCACCAATTAACATATTAATGAAAGAAGATGGAAAATTATCATATTTCATCCCACAAAGTAATACTTTGTCAGTTTGATTGACAAAGTTCAAAAACAGAATTAAAAAATACAATCCTAAACAGAAAAAAAAATAAGCCTAAGATATATAATGAATCAGGAAAAAAGAGCAAAACAGTTTCGTCACATTAAAAATTGTTCTAATTTATTATCCGATAAGAAAGAGTTGAAGTCGAAGTTTGGGACAATATCATTGTGACGAAACTATGTACTGTTCCCCGCAATCGTTGTGACTATTTCATTGCCACATCAAAGGATATTTTTCACCCACACTACAGTGAGTTATTGTTAAGTATCCAAAACAACAAGCGAGATTAAGGTTCGTTTACGTATCGAAGACAATATTAATAATATCAAGCTTACTGCATATACGTAAGCTGGAAATCATCAATGTTGTCTAGCACCCGTATCATAGATATCAGTAGGTCCGTTTATTGCAATTCCGAGCCCCTATTTGAGAGCGTGGCGAAATTACACGGGCACCTCGGCTTTATCTCGTAACGAAATTGTGAGAGATTACTGAGCTGGGATTTGTACCCCGCAGCGATCGAGTCAAACGTCTTACGACGAAGCGACGGCTATAGATACGAAAGAACTACTGTTATGCGGTACGTGTTTACGCATTTTGTTGACTATTTTCCACACTTCTACATAGTCGAAAACTCTCTTATCTATATTAATGTTATACTATGTACTAAAGCTGTCTCTTTGTATGTTATTTTTAACGGTTCAATAGGTGAAATTGGGCAGGATGATAGTAATTTATAAGTGGGACTTTAGATGATATACCTACTGGTGAAAAGTGGGTATTTCAAGGAATAGAATAACCTCTCGGGGAGCGTATAGGCGTAAACAGATATGCAACAAAAAGGAGTGTAATTATTTTGTACATCTTGGATAGGTAAGTAGTTTTAAAATTGGAATTAGCGTCTGTCGGAAAAAAACCGAAATTTCGTTTATCGTTTATATTCGTTTCCTATCTACGCTGGCCAGTCAGCTTTTAGAAGATTATTAGCAACAATAGCTATGTCAACATCGGGATTTTGGAATTCACCTGGGAGTTCGCTACACCATAGTGGCACGATCGTGCGCGCGAATGTGGCAAACAAGGGGTGACATTTAACCGGCATTCAGCAATCTCACACGAGCGCCGAGGTTTCGAATTCATCGCGTTGAGCTGTTGACAAACTAGCATTCCCAAATTTTACCGATACCAAGCATTCATGGGAGCCTTTGTAGACAGATTCTAAAACAGTGGCGTTTATTATAATGATGTTTGAATAAACAAATATTTTTTTAATAAATTGACGTAACTGCAAATGTAATGCAAATAACAAAATATCTATAGATCAGATAAAATCGTAATTTTTATTGTTCAATAAATATTAATGGCAATAAATACGGAACATGAACAAGCACCTAACTCAGAAAAATATTGATGAAACGCAAATTATTGGAGCATACACCCTAAAATAAGATTGGCCCAACAAATAAGGCCCTAAAAATATCGAATTACCTCCGAACTCCAAGTAAAATTGGATTACTGAAGTAAATACATAGGTACACGCGTAGGCAAATACTACTTGACATGCGATACAGTAACCTGATATCGAATTTGAGTGATACACTGGTTTTACTGTATTGATAGATCTAACCTCAGGAAAAAATAGTCACACTTTTTTGCCGGACTATGACCTTCCTGCTGGCTATACTTGTCATAGACGTGTTTCCATATTTTAGTAAAGTAGATGAGGGTAGATTAGCATTAGAGTATGTGTTGCGTTGCGAACGCCTACATTTAAAACTGTGTGTATGTCAATGTTTTGCTTAAACTTGAACTCGATGTACTTATCAAACCAGACAAATCTTGGTGATTTTGGTTTGTTTCGTAAATGTTTTGTCTATGTTAATGTATTAAAAAAATACAATAACATTTGTTGTGCCTACAATTTAAAGCCACCGGCTTATGTTCACACTTTTCCTTGTGGTTCTCTTACATTCCGTAGGTATGTGACTACAATACACTATAGGAGGAGTCTAGCGGCCTTGCCGGCATGGATCCTGTTTTTTTTCAGTTTCCACGGTAATTACGCAAAATCCTTCAATTCAATAAGTCAATCAGGTAGTACAGAGTAGTACAGATATCGAAGTATAGAAGACTAGCCGTTTTCCCTCGATTTCACCCGCGTAAGTCCAATTCCCGTTAATTGTTGCTAGCCCATACTCCCAGAAAAGTAAGCTTTACATTTGTCAAACAATTTTCAAAATCGGTCAAGTAATTTCAGAGCCTATTTATTACAAACAAACTTGTAAACCACTACAGAGAGTAAGTAAGTAACATAACATTGTACACCAATAAAATATGCAACAAGTGACACAATGATTAAAAAGTAAAAAAAAGGTCGTAAAAACCTTTTCTCTTTATAATATTAGTGTAGAAGTCTAGATGTAGACTGGCTGTGTCCGATGAGATTTGGAAAAATGGCGAGCTTCGATACAAACCTCTATTCCCTTAGGGGATGAACTTTAGGAATTGTTTCTTAGTCTTACCTACGGAATATAAAGAACTCCTCCATTCGTTTCGTATCTAAGTAGGTACAACGTTAATTGTACCCAATAGGTACGTTAATTAAGCTTCTTAAGTACAACGTGAGTTGTATGTTAATAGATCAGTAAGTCGGTTTCTTCTACAAAATGAATAAAAGAATCATTATCAACCGGCAACAGTTCACTGCTGAGGTATCATAAAAGTATTTCCTGACAAAATTAAATGAGGAAGTATACAGGGTGGATTTTTGAGATGGGTCAGTGAGGGCTGGTACCTTAATCGTTATAGTTACATTAAAACGTTCCTAGGAGACCATCCCTAACTTTTTAAGATATTAGGAACCAACTGCATTCACAGATTTTGGAAAAAATGTACAAATATTTTTTTATGCCAATCGATCCTATTTCGTGTAAGGATCAAAAGACTCTATGGGATCATTTAAGGTATGAGTACTAGAAATGACAGAAATCGTCAAAAACTTTTTTCATACATTTTGTACTGAAAAACCGTATAAGTTGAAGATTAAACTACTTTAATCTTCAACTTATGCGGTTTTTCCATGGATGCCATTGTCAGCAATCGAGGAAAAATCTGAAAGTACCAGCTTTCAAATAAAAAAAGAATGATCCAAATCCGTTCACCCAGTCAAATATTGAGTCAAAAAGTCGTTATCAATTCATTTAACAAACATAAAAAAATACAGATGAATTGATAACGACTTTTTGAAGTCGGTTAAAAAACATGATATTAAACATAAGGTAAAAGTAGTATTTTATGAGAAAGGCTCAGAATAAGCAGTAAGTCTGCCTTCACCGATGTTAGTTCACATCTAAACAACCTTCAGTCGCAGCTCAAGGCGTGTAGTGATCTACTAATGAACGTCATGTTCTAATCCTCACCTGTTTATGAAGCAGTTAGCAACATCGCTTGGGATTAAGAGATGTTTCTGTAATACGTTTGCTTAAACTAAAAAAAAATCCATAATTAAAGGTATTCCATTTCTGGAATTAATTTTCACGAGTTATACTCGAGCCGGACCGGGTCTGTTACACATGAATCAGAATCAATTCTGGGAGCTGCGGGTTTCCTTACGGTTTCCTTCACCGTCGATCTAGTGATATACCTATTATGGCAAAGCAGTATGTGTAAAAGATAAAAAGAATGAAGATCTCACAACGAAAAGACAAGAAATCATACTAAGCCATTTATTTAGCTTTGAGTTCTTTAAGTATTCTTTAAATACCTATTGTCTCTTTTATTATGACTTTTATTTTGTTTTTCTTTTTTCGGTTATAATATTTTAATATATATTTTGTTTAATATTTATTTAAGTATGTTGGTTAGTTGGTCGGGACCTATAATACTACTAGGCAGGTCGTGGCCTAGTTTGGGAGTTTAGGACTAAATAACCGTGTGTGAATTTTATTGTGTCTCACAATTGATTATTACTATTATTTTTTGGTATATTGTATAAAATTATTGTATAACGGATTTTTAAAAATCTCTTGTTAATTCCATATTAGTCTGCAGGGACATTGTTCTGCGATCACGAACAGAGATGTTTACGCATCCTCTGCCATGATTTGCAGCTTGCCATTTTATTGTTTCCCTCTTTAAAAGTTCAGCATTTTAAATTTTTATTTTACTCATCTCTCCGTGATTCCGAGCAGTGGGTATCAAATTGCTTTGCTTTTTTATAGAAATTTCCGCTACGTTGAGTTTTAATTGAGAAATGTATTTATTGTTTATTTTTTCAATTCCTCCTCATTTTCATCCTAACCTATTTTATAGAAAGTTTTTTTAACCGTATACACGTATACTTTTCCCCCCTAAAGCATTGAATTAATTATAGTTACTTGAATAGTAATAATGAAATTGTGGGACACAACTACGTTTATTTAGTCTCATATTAGGCACAGTCGTACGTTGGGTGTTGTACAACTGTCTTATCAAGCGCTCCTAAATTATATACGTTCATGCAAATTAAACTTGGCTTTGGGTTAGAATCATACCTGTGACCTCTTGACGTAACCTATTGAGCCCACAAGCTCGGCGACGAATCTAGTAATATATATTAATTATCAATGTGGAAGCCTTCTGGAATTGTCGTCTATCCCAAACCAATCTGTATGGGTACTATCTAAGGAATTTACGAAATTTTCAGGTGCAATGAAATTAACCTCAAATGAAAGTCTATTGTCTTCAAAGACCTTTGTCTCTTACTTTGGACAGTAAATTACTTTAAGACGAGCCTTTTAAGTTAAGTGCCGTGAATCAAAGAATGCCTAAATTAATTATATTGTGCTATAAAGGAACTAAGCATGAACGATATTTGACTGATTCGAACTTATGTACTTACTACCTTTATTGGTAGCTAGAGACCCGACCCAGCTTCGAACGCAATGTAACAGACAAACGCGGATAGCGGCTTTGTTATATACTATTGAAATTCTTTCTATATTTTTATTCTGCGGCGCCCGCATCTATTAAAACATGACCTGTGTATCATCGTACAAAAATACTACAAGTAACTTTAGCTCTTTATTTATAATATTAATGCAGCTAAGCTAAGTATATAAAAGAAGAAACTGACTGGCTCACTGACTGATCGAAATTATGCACAAATTTTCCTTAAATGACGTAAGAGAGAAGAAGGGATTTTTGTAAATTCCCACGGGAACGGAAATAAAGAGTCCATTTAGGGTCCATAATGGCCCCTTAGCTTTAAGGATATCTGTATGGTAGATCATTTATGGTGCAATCAAATTTCTAGAGAATCCAGAAAAAGAAGATCCACTCGAGCAACGCCGTTGGGCACCTGGTAGTAGCTCACGTAATTCTGCATCTTATTCGGGTACATGCTTATACAACATGTAACAGAATAAGCGCAATTCCTGAAATTAGTTTGTTCAGTATCGACTACTTAATCGGTTGCAGCTATTTTTAATATGTGTTAAATTTTTCCAGCAGTGATAGCCCGAACTTTTTGAGCAGTGATTGCCCGAACGGTTAAAGAAAATTGGTTGGACACAACTAAAGTTCTATTGCATCATATATTTTTTTAAATAATATACTAATTTGGGTGTATGAGGAATTGCGCTTTTTCTGTTACGCGTTGTATTACTAATCATTTACAATACACATTTGTATTACCAATCTATCCGAAAACTAGAGTTATATGTTATATAAAGACACCAGAGGTCTAGAGCTAGTAATTAAGACCCATTTATTACATCTTGTGACTCTGTGGGCGTTTCGTAATGCTGCCTAGATGTATAGTGGAAATTTATGCCCCTGATTTACACAGAGGAGAAAATATTGACTCCGTCCATAACGAGCTGTTGTGATGAAGTCTGCAACTTTTCCATTCCAAGTGAAAGCCTCCGCTAATAGTGAAAAGAGGGTAAATCCGACGCAATTTGCTGGACCCTTTTTCTTACTCCATAAATAAATATTTGTGACGGCAAGTTGATGACCGTTTTTTCTTTAGGTTGACAATACCTGCAACTTTTTGTTTTATAGTCTTATTTAGAAATTGAAATGAAATTCTGAAACATTAGAGTCTTTTTATTTTATTTTTGCTAAACGAACATCTGACGATAAATCGTCATCTTTGCGTTATCTCCAACAGCAGACGAGTCACCTTTTTAGAATCTCATTATAACAGAACAAAGGCAAACCGCGGGAGCTAATTCAACAATAATATAAAAAAAACATTCTGTAAGTATTTCTAAGCGTTTACCTATTGCCCTTATTCAATTCGAGCAAAAAACGCCAAATACACTCTTTAGGTACAAGTACCTACCTATGTTCTTTAATTTTATTTATTTATTTTTGTTGTAGTAGCAATAGAAATGCATATAACCATTTATCTACTGAGGTAGTTATAGCTACACATAAAAATCCTTTAGAAAACACCAAAATCGTTTCAAGTTCCCTTGGGAATTTCCAGAAATCCCTTCATAGCGGTTGCCTACGACATAGGAGACACCTACATACCATTTACCTATCTGCGAACTCCTGTTGTTGGCTTTGTTGATTTATTTATATGTGTTTTTTTTATTTTTTTGTGGGAATCAGACATTCTTCCACTGTAAAAAGTACTGTAGATGAACCCAATTACTCACTCACACCAAATTTCATCAAAATCTGTATAGTAGCTTTTGCGTGATGCGTGTACGATATTTAAAAAAAATGTGTTTTGATATCTACATCGATAGCTCTACACTACATAAAAAATTTTAAAAAAGTATTTCACGTACAGATACGGCCTCGTTAAAGTTTTAATATATTATGTACTAGCTTTTACCCGCGGCTTCGCTCGCGCACGTTTATTTCGTAAGTATTTATTATTAGGATTCTCTATGAAAATAACAACTACATTGATTTATGACGGACAATGATTGATTTCACTTTTGTGGTATCAATTATTAAGTGATCCATTCAGTCGCCTAGTTCGACTTTCTTGCCGTTGGGAATTAATTAACTGCAAAATTGAGCTAAAGATAATTATAATAACGATGTAAAGCCTTTATTAATTGATGGAATATTAATTAATGGTAATCATGAGGCTTTATCCGAGCTAGGATTACTAGAACATATTCGTCTGGTTAGTCATAGTCACAATTAAAATATATGTATACTATTATATATACAAAGATAGAAAAGCTGATAATCAGGTCCTTATTGACTGACTCATCAACGAAACTACTGAAGAACACTTGAAATTTGGACAGTACATTCATTTTATGACCTATGCGTCTGATGAGAATGCATGTAGGTACCCACGGCAACGGGAAAAACGAGATCCAAGCGTTCAACACTGCTGGGCGCCACCAGTCTTCTTCTATCTATAATTTTTTTGCGGTAGTGTATCTAGTTATCGATGTAGATACCAAACCACAAATTTTTGAAATTTTTGTATGTCTGTTGGTATAAAATAAGAAACTGACTGGCTGACTGATCGATTAACGCACAGCCGAAACCGCTGGGTCTAGAAACATGAAATTTAACACTAAGCTTCCTTAAATGAAGTAAATGAACAATACGAAGGGACATAACGTATTCAACGCAGGCAACGCTGCTGAGCGCCTCCTAGTATAAGATAATGTCATAAATATCTCTCTATACACCGTAAAATGGTATGCTCTAGAAAGCAAAGTTTCATAGCTAATTGTCGATCCCTAATGTTAGGCCCCGGAATTGATTTTGAGGTATAACGGCATATTAGTCTGGCGATATGCTCGTCACCTGTCACGTTCTGCTAAATTCACAGAAAAGTGGGACTACCTGGAAAGAAAAAGGTAACCCCCTCTAAGATAAAACGTGAATCTTTATTAATTATCAGTTACTAAGATGAACAATGGGAATGTAGTGCAAAATAATCATTTTACCCATTTGTATGTCAAATCTTATAATGTGAATCAATTTAAAAACTTTAAATTATTTCGTGAGATAGTTCTACCAAGTTGCAGTACAGGAATTCAACGTAAAAAAAATTTAAATATTCATATTTTTAATCTTAGCTCAGAATATCTACGTATTCGTATGTGAGGAAAGATCCTTAGCTATGCAGTGGCCAGTTACAGGTTGATGATAATGACGTTGATATTGAACTTACGAAAATGCTACTTCATAAAATTTAAGTATGTTTTATTTAACACCCAATGCAATTATTTTAAAGTAAACCCGCATAGGTCTCTACAAAAGCCACCCTTAATTTAGCTGAAAACGGTTCGTAACGAAAAAATAAATTAAAAGCCGTGCTAACCGACTCATTGTGATTAAAGAGAAAAATTACCCTGACAATCTGTCAATCTCAACTTGCGCTGGACCTGTCCGACTTGAAGGATTACTCCGAGGTAAATTCCTGGAAGAAACTTTTGAAGGATATTTTAAGCTGTTATTCTATCTTAAATGAGGTGGTTAATGTTTCACAATCACAACCCTTCTGCATAAACGTTTAGACCTGTAATTAAAGCTTATGCAAATTTTCTCAGTCAAGCACCGTGCGGTTCCAATGCACGACAGAACATTAAAAATCAATTGTCTCATTTTCTTGGCTTAAGAGGAGAAAGTCTCGTTCCAGTATTAGGTAGGTACCTTATATTTTACTTAACAAATATATCAGACTTTTATTAAAAAAATACATCTGTTTCAAAGGAGTTTATAAAGTTTTGTTTACTAAACGAAGTCTTAAAAATTAAAAAGTATTTCTATTTACATTCCGGAGCTTTTCCTCATGAAAAACCACCAACTCAAGCGTATCACTTACCATACTTTTCAGTCAATTATGTCAACATTCGTCAACTTCGCACCTGCACTATACCAACACAGAAATTTTGACCAAAATAAATAAAAAGTTCACTTAAAGAAAAGGGATCACTAGAAAGTTCGAATAGATTCAGAAGGATTCAAATAAAAAAATCTATTTGAATTTGGAGCGTATGAACCGGGTTCGCAGACGTCACGTAGGCGTCCAGCCTGCACCCCGTCTGGAAGACGACTGAGGGTTCGGGATGTTGGAAGCTGAAGCTCAAATTCGGCAGTCCCTGCGGTCATTCGGCAAGATAAAGTTCTCGCACTAAGCTGATTACGAACGTTGTTTCAGATATATTTATTCTACCGCACTATTTTGTAAAAGATTCGATGCCTTTACACCTACACGTTTAGGTATCTTTACACAAATTTGACTACATAGCACATTTTTTTGGGATTATTCAGTTGAATTTAAAAAATAATAATTAGTGATAAAGTATAATAAATTGATTCGACTATTCATAAAAATGGAATAATACAATAAGTACAGTCCCTTGCATCGTTATCGAGAAAAGCAGTTGACTAGGTATAACTCCTATTATACTTCTTAAAGCTCTCATCTCAACTGCATTTATTGTGCTTTCATGTTTCTTCTGCCATACCCAACTTTCACTTTCGTACATGAGTGTAGGAACCAACACCCCCTGATAGGAGTTAAACTGAGTGACAGGATAAGAAATAGTGAGATAAGGAAACGTTGTGGTGTGAAAATTTAGAAAGGTATGCTGAGATGGTTTGGACATGTCGAGAGAATGAATAAAGAACGATTGACGAAAAAAGTGTATAAGGCGAGAGTGAATGAAAGTGTTGGAAGGGGTAGACCTAGGCGGACGTTTCAAGACCAAATCAGGGACGTCTTAAGAAAAGGCCAGGTCAAGAGTACCCTAAACCGAAAAGCGTGCATGAAGGGAATAATGAAAGTGGTCGAAGCGAAACCAGTATGTATGGATCGTAGCAAGTGGAAAGAAGTGGTCTCTGCCTACCCGTACGGGAAAGAGGCGTCATTATATTATGTATGTTTGTACTAGGTATAATATTATCTTATATAGATCCCGATGAATTTAACGTACTAAATACTAAGTAGGAAAGTACATTGAATGCAAACAATACATTTTGATTTCCAATTTTTCATAAATTTATTCGTGAAATAAAGGGTTCTCATTTCGCTATGCCTATTTAATATAATTTAACCCTGTAGATTTTTTTTTCTATGCTTATAATAGTTCTAAGTGTAATTTCCAATTACCTACAGAAATAAAAACATTTTCATTTTCAATTATATAAGAGCAGTGATAGCCTTGCGGTTGACGACTTCTCATGATGATAATCAGTGAGGCTCGGGTTCGAATCCTGGCATGTACAAATGGGTTTAAAAAAAACTAATTTACATACATACCTATTTATTACCTACCTATTAGCCCGACGGTGAAGGAAAACATCGTGAGGAAACCCAGGCAGGCAGGTCCCAGAATTAATTCTGAGGCATGTGGTCCGGCGATCGATGGGCTCACCATCTATCACGCTTTGGGGTGAAATATACTTGTGAAAAGTGGGTATTTAAAGAAATGGAATAGGTACTTCTTCTTACCACCTCGTGGGTAAGAAGAAAGGAGTGAGATTGTTTTTATTTTATTTTTATCCTGATATGTGTATAATATAAATGTATTTGTATCCTGTATCCTCATTAGTGTGTTGCTCTTTCACCGTACCAGTTTAAACTGGCAACCTATAGGGGTATACAAAGCTTTGACATTTTTTTATTCAAGGGCGTGTATTGTAAAGGCTCTTCAGAAAACAAAGGATAGGTAGTTCTATACAACAGCTTTCTTTGTGATAATAATGTCAAGGTCTATATTTCAAAAGCAAACTGGGAAAGGTATAACGCAGTAAGTATAAGAAATAATCTTGTAAAAATTTCAAAGCAAAAGTGACCTTGTTTGTTTTGAGCTACATTATCAAGAAGTAACATAGGCTACATTTTATCCCTACGAGAACTAAGGGGTTGAATTTAGAATTGACTTCTTATCCAATAACCATAATGGAAGCAGTAAAAGAAAATCTCAAGAAAAACCTGCACTTCTGTGATAACAGTGGTGTGAAATTGGACTTTTTCACAGTACACGCATTGAAAGGCATTAAGCCGTATTGTACACCTTTCAAGCCTTTCAGAAATAATCCAATAACGTTAAGTTCCAATATCGTTAATAAATCTGTTAAAAATACTACGGAATGAGTATTCGAAGTGAAAAAGAGGAAGTCTGAAATGGCGAAGCAAATATCACCTAACTGTTGAAAAATAGTTTGAACCATTTTCTTTTGCTACACGTTTTTATTATTTTTTTTTTCACACAATAAAAGACCTTAGAATATGGAAGAAACCATTGAGAAAACTATTTATTGTTTATTTCGTTTAAATAAGTTTCCTTTTACAATTAAACAGAGGTTGAAACCTTCGAGTAAGTATATCTTTATCTGTTACTATGAACAATAGGTCGCCATTACCTACCCAGATGTGTCTAGAATAAGGTATCCCAACAAAACATTTTCATTCATAATGTTGCTAAGACGATATCAGATGGCTCGCACCGGCAAAAAGTCATCAGATCTCATGTAGAGCCAAACTTCTAACTCTAAAAGCGCTAACTTCACAAACTCTTCACCTTAGTCAAAATATGGGGCTTGACCGTTATTTTATAACAGAAAAGTAATGAACAGTGTATAAATTATGCCATGTGACGGTAGCGAGTGAACCTAAATTTGATTGTATCGAAATTAAATCCCAAAGTATCTGGTAATATATTTAAATTTTACAATTCTTATACGAAATTATAAATTACTAGCGGTTCTGCGCGGTTTCACCCGCGCAGTTCCCGTTGCAGTGGGAATACGGGAATAAAATATAGCCTATGTTACTCAGGGATCTTCTAGCTTTCCAGTGGTGAAAGAATTTTTAAAATCGGTCCAATAGTTTTTGAGTTTATTCATAACAAATATACAAATCTTTTTCTCTTTATATATTAGTATAGAAAACAATTATAAAAGAGCATCAATTGAGTGGTACTAAAAATGATGATGTCGCAGGCGTCTCCTCAGTACCTACGTTTTCCGCAAAAAATTTTCGTTTTGACAGAAGTACCTAACTCATTAAAATAGGCAGTCAAATACCCTTAATTGGTATTAGAACCAAGCTTAGGTATATTTCCGACTTCTAATCAAAAGTTTGAAGTCTTGATAAATTACTTTGTACCATAATTATACCTAGGGTAAGCTGCACACTCTAAACCAAAATAACCAAAAACCACTGTATCAAAGTTCTTTTTAATATTTTTCAGAAAGAACCTACTGTGTATTTTTTACTGTCTCCAGCCGTCGTCGACGCCGGTAAACAAAACGTTACAAACACCTTAAACAGAGACGTGGTTTGTTTACCGTCCTAACAAAATTCTCTCCACAAAACGTCTTTTGTATGGAGCAGCTGTTGTTTCTGCAAATTACTGAATTTACCTACGTACTGAATAATTAGATCCCAGCGCTTTTATTTAATTTTTTGTTACAGCAAAAACCTTTTAATACGAATAGCGTTTCCTTGTAATGTCTTTATGTTTGGGCGGAATCTTGAATATTTATATCAGAGATTCTCAAATCTCAGATAAGATTCTGCAAACGACGGATGAAAATAAAATAATTTTCGCAGAATAAAAAAATATCTATAAGTATCTTATATTCGAAAAATATATTGATATTTTTAGGCCAAGCCTAGATACAATTAAATAACATTGCATAATTTTTTACACCTTTTGTAGTGTACTTTACATTACATTTGTACCTCTGTTTTTATCTTAATACATAACTGATTTCAATTATGTATTAGTATTTTTTAAATCGTTGAACCGAATATATTGAAATGTAATTATTACCTACTCTTGGAGCGGATGCTTGACTGATGATTCAATACCTTATGACGTGCCTAACTATATACAAAATACAATGTACCTACGGAGGCAAAAAAATGAAAAACACATAACCTGCCAGAATCAATCAATCAAAAAAATCTAAATCAAAATGTTTTTTTTTTTCAATGTAAGGGCTTATAAGTCCATTAATATCATTGGAATGCTAATGCATTTCCCATTAATAAATTTTCGTTTTGACAGATCATTACAAGTAAGTAACTCATTTGACTAGACAGTGAACTACCCCATTAGTCAACACAAATTATCTTCATTGGTGTAACCATAGAAATTCAAAAACCATAAATTTTTCACTTCCATTCGTATCGTATATTCCGTCAAACTTTTTGCATAGCCACTGACAAGAGCTGGAAACATGGTGGCCGGATGAATAATGGGTAAAGTTGAAAGAGTTTAAAATTGAACCTCCCGTATTTTGCCTGAATATTAATTTCATGGATTTTAGTTGCCATTCAAAATGTAAAATGAATTCGAAATTGAGGAAAATGTTCATTCGTATCTATGCGTTCAGCTGACGTCCCATAAAATGTTACGTACGGTCATTTTTGTTTCAAGCAGTTTCATCTTCATCAAGATTACAAATAGTAACCTATAGATAAGTACATAATATAAGGTCGTTCGCACTGTTATGTAAAAGAGCGCTTCTTGTCGTTATGTAAAGTTACACTACTGCATACCTACTATAAATTTATTTAAATAAATAAAAAAAATATCCGATGAACAAAGTTTAAAGTGACGACATAAAATTATTAAAAATAATAATTAGTAATTACATTTTCTTAGACCACTTCACTTACTTACCTAAAGTGAACCATAATAATAGGTATCTATTAATTTAAACTAAGTACTTTTTAATATAATAACAAAAATAATAAACTGTGGGACACAATTCACACATGCATGGTTGTTTAGTCCCAAACTAGGCACGGCCTGTACCTACTATGGGTACTAAACTACTGGTACACATACTTAAATAAATATTAAACGACCAGACACGAAGCCAACAGCCATGTTCATGAACACAAATGTTGGCCCCGAGTGGGGATCGAACCCGCGACCTCCGACTCAGAAGGCAGGGTCACTACCAACTGAGCCAACGGGCCCGTCGTTAAATTTTAATTTGTCTAAAAAGGAACTCCACACTAAAAACTGAGTGCCTAACAACTAACAAAATATCAAACTACTTCAACTAGCTACTACCTCTGATCCCCATAACACCATTCCTATTATAACTTTCCAAAGTCCACAGCCATTAATATCACTTAAAGACATGCGTCCGATGTAGAATACTCAAACCTAATCGCTATCCCATACGCTGTAATTAATAATTGTTTTATGCAAATCAGCATCCCTTGGCACCTACATTGTCTATGTAAACCGTTGTAGGTAATCAAGTGGACTCTAATTCAATTCAATTTGCAACAGGGAATCGTGGCGGGTTAGAGTTTTACCTGACTTGTCTTGTCTACACAGAAGAGATATTGCAATAATAAAATCAAATATCAACGCATCAGCAAGCAGAGTACCTACTTATAAGCAATAAGTACTTCTCGCTCTAGCAAACGATGCACGATGCTTGTGAGCATCAGAATAGGATAGAAATATGGGAGGAAGGGCACCAAGCAGGTGACCGGACGTTAATAATTGAAGAAACGTCATCCATGATCAAGTAGGTACCTATGCATGCAATATCTAAGTGGAAGACCACCAATCTCAAACGGGAAAATTTAAAAACACAGATTTTTGTTGTTTACTTATACTTAGATATTTAAAACTAAGTAATATTAAAAAGGAAAGATTTGTATTTTTGTATGTTTGTTACGAAAAATCTCAAAAACTACTGGACCGATTTTAAAAATTATTTCACCAATGGAACTAAAAGATCCCTGAGTAACATAGGCTATATTTTATTCCCGTATTCCCACGGGAACGGGAACTACGAGAGTGAAACCGCGCAGAATTCACGCTAATTTAAAAAATAGAGCGAAGACAATCTTCAACTAAGTACTTAGTAGGTACCTACTCGTATTTTGTGGAAAGTGAAAAAGAAAACTTTATCAATCGTGATTGAAGATTATTCCCAAGAGATAAAAGTTAAAGCGAATCGCAATTCCACTATAAAATACAAGATCTACTCTGCAGATCTACAATGCAGTGTCTTAAGTTTTCCTTTCTTCATTTTTAAAATACTCAATCGTCGTCAAGTAGATTTGAAAAGTTTTTGAATTAAGGTTTCTAAAGTCCACGAAACAAATCAAAAGCTTCAATCAGGACTATTGGTATTTCCGTCGAACCTTAGTTGAACTGCGGAACGAATTAGTGTAAACATTCGTTCCAGGGTCGTATTTGGAGCATCCTTAGAACCTGTTGAGTCTGGAATATCTGATGTTATATTATTATTAATATGATCCTACCATCGTGTCATTATACGTGTAGGTACCTACTCAGTATTTTTACGTGATTTAAATCTGAAAGTTTTCGTAGAACTTATTTTTAAACTTTACGATAATCAGACATCTCCATTGCCTTACATTCTAAGTTGAATACTTATGCTTTAGTTTGTTTTCCTATCTGACATTGTGCTTAGTATCGAGAGCATTTCTGTAGCATCTTACGTAGCTTAGGTACCTAGTACTGTTTACTGGTATTATTAACATACGATATAAGAAAACAATAGCATGTAATAATATGTACGATTGTTAAATTTTTTGTTTACATGTAGGTAAATTGTCCGTTTAGTATCCTCAAGTAGTAAACGGTTTCATCAGTTGATGTTTTGTCGTTTTTCCAGAGGCCAACATTAATCTACACTAACATTATAAAGAGGAAATATCTTCTTTTCTGCACGCAATATCCCCTAATACTTATTATAAATGCAGAAGCGAGTTGGTTAAATTTATTACACGCTTATACCTACCTGGTGAGCACATCTTGATGAATTTTGGTGTAAGAAGGTACTTACCTAAAGATAGATTGAGCCTTGGACAAGGACATGTTCATCCCGTAAAAAACACAGGGTTGCGGAAATGTTTCTTACAACCTGGGCACATTAAATTTTACCCAAGAACTCTGAACGAGCAATATATTTACATGTCAATAAAAACTTTTTATCGACGCCTTTGGATCTAATTACTTCATTAGCGTCTTCAACCTGACCACAATTTCCTTTTTCTTCGGATATTCTCATCATCATAATTAATTTTGCATCCATAATATTTTGTGCTCCTACCATAATTACAGCACTGACTTTCTTATTGGAAAATATAAAGGAGTGAATCGAAAGATAAATAAACGGACTTGCGAAGTTGATGAATTTGCTAAAAACAACGGCGGGAATGTTGGTTTACATTAATAAATAAATTTGCATCTCAATGCATTTTAATTTATTAGGTACCTATTCTGGTTATTTCTCAACTACCGGCTGATGCAATCAACTAATCGAATAATGTTTTGTTTTACAAACATTTCCTGGTTATCTACAAATATCTGTTGTAAATTAATATTGGGTAATAAACATGTTTTCAGAAAACATCGAGCTGGGGGCCAATTCTACTAAATGTCAACGGTCTTAATTGGATGACTATGACATATCAATAGTCGATGGTGTTATTTTGACACTTTTCAGAGCAAATAACACCATCGACTGACCATGTCATTGTCATCCAACTGCAACCGTTGAAATTTAGTAGAATTGGCCCCCTGCTCTTGCTCCTTCATATTGTCAATGGATATTTAAGTAGATTAAACGATCTCGAAATTTTTGTTTGTTTGATTGGGTGTAGGTACTCGAGGCTATAAGTTATGTTAAATTGACAAATGTATATAACAAAAATACAAGTGCACTGTCAAAGTAAGTAGGTACGACTTTGAATTTAATTTGTGTGGCATTTCGAAAACCTAGGTAGGTACTATGAAAAGTAATAGTTACCTACTTAGTACCTAACGTACTTACCTACATTCCATTTTCACACATTAACATAAATCTACCTATGTTTGCATCACAAAACTAAAAGTGTTTCTCACGTAATTATGTTACTAGCAGTTCTGTTGTTAAAGTGTATCCAAGATTCGATTTATAAGATAAAATGTTATCTCAGCCTAATTACCGACCCCTCAATGTAAGGTAACCGAATTAATCAATGTCCATTACGGAGGCGGTGAGATATGGGCGACTGTCGGCACGTGTACCCTATTCCTCACAAGTCCCAGGTTTCAGATCTAGGATATTGTAAGTTTCCGAATTCAGCAATTTACACCATACAAATTTCGTGTTTGGAGTTAGTGACATTAACAAGAGCAGTAAATCAACGCAAAACATGCTATAGGTACATTGAAATAACATGCTCAAATATTAACAAGAAAAACGGTATCCAATTAAACCCGCACGTTTTGAAATAAAATATTTACGAGACACCGACAAGGGAACGATATTATATTAATACTTTCACGGGTCATTTAATTGTTTATTCCTGAAACAGATGTGCAAAGCTCTGTTCGTAATGAAGCTTGAAATTATTTTGCATCGGAACAAAAATATTAAATAGGTACCTACTTAGTTTAGTTGACTTTACTTAAATAACTCCAAAACTGGGTTCGATTCTGCTTTACAGCGGACTAAACTTATATTAGTTTACTCCTGTCATTTTCTTTCTCCTATATAGAAAAGAAAAGAGACGAGAAATATTTAGTCCTGTCAAATTAAAATTAGTCCTGTCAACAAAGGCATTTCATAACGTGTTTAGTGTAGGTATACGTAAAGTATCCTCTGACATGACTAAATGCGGTAGGTTATTTTCTATCCCTTTTCTTTTTTTGACAAAGACAGGACTAAACTAAAATAAGTTTAGTCGCTGTAAAGCCGTATACAGAAAGAAAGCTGAAAACTTATCAGCGCTTATAGGCGCCGGTCTACGCAGGTAGCCGGCGCAGGCATTTATATGAACCAGCGCCGATAAGCGCCGATCGGCGCTAATAAGTTTTCAGCTTTCTTTCTGTATACGGCTTAAAGCAGAATCGAACCCACTAATTACCTATAATTTATTTATCTCGATTACCTACCACTCATAAGGAAATATCGCTTAAAACTCATCACGTTTCTAAAACTTCTACACAAAAAAACTTGATATTTGGCATATACTCGTAGATTTCTTATAAGGGTGCAGGGGCTTATTACAGTTTGAATATATACTCTCCATCAATAATTAAATTATTTATTGCGTTCCATGATATACAAACGTCTTACAGCCTATTAAATAGTTGCCCATAATAGGTCTTAGACAAAAGCAGAAAAGGAAGATACGGTACAGTCAAGAGCACGCTAAGCTTGACACTTTGGACTTTGACCCGGTCCTGTATTCTATGGCGCGCAGTATAGATCAGAGCTCATCTTAAACTCGTAGTGTAAAGCTGGGTCCTGGCTGTACCAGCTTCTCGCGGAACCATCTCAAAATGTCAGATTAGCAAAATGACGGAATTTTACAGATACTTCCCACGATACCAGGATAGACGAATTTGAAGTCTTGTCCATGAAATGATGATAATCCAATAGATATTTTGAAGAGTTCAACAAAAAAGTCTAAAAGTATATCAACGTACATATCCACCCGTGCGAAGCCGGGGCGTGCCGCTAGTTAGCGATCGATACCATAAAAGTACAGGATGTTATTGTTTCAGATTTTAGCTGGTTCTAGTTCTAGTCCCGGGTGATACAAGCTAATTTTAGAAAATCTTTGAATACACTTGTTTCTTTAAAAAATAAAGGATGTTTCTTTCGAGTAAAATGAGCTAACTAGCGGCCCGCCCCGGCTTCGCACGGGTGGATATGTACGTTGACATATCACCAATCAGTCAGTCTGTTTATTATATATAAATAAAAGAGCAGTGATAGCCCGGACGGTTAAAGAGCCGGCCGAAAATCAGTGAGGCTCGGGTTCGAATCCTGGCATGTACCAATGAGTTTTTTCAAAAACTTACGTACATATTTATCACTAGCTCGACGGTGAAGGAAAACATCGTGAGGAAACCCGCAGGTCTCAGAATTAATTCTGAGACATGTGTAAACAGACCCGGTCCGGCGATGGGCTCACCACTTATCACGTTTAGGGGTCCAATATATCTCGTGAAATGTGGGTATATCCAGTAATGGAATACCTCTGCCTACCCCCTCGGGGATCAAAAAAGGCGTGAGATTATATTTATTATATTTTTTATATATATACATAGATTAACTGACTTTTTTGTTGAACTCTTCAAAATATCTACATCGACAAGACTTCAAATTCGTCTATCCTAGTGTCGTGGGAAGTATATTTAAAATTCCGTCATTTTGCGAATCTGACTTTCTGCGAAACGCGAATGGTCAGATAAGCAGAATGTCAGAAATCCGTCATTTTACGAATCCGTCATTTTGCGAATCTGACATTTTGCGAATCCGTCATTTTGCGAATCCGTCATTTTGCTAATCTGACATTTTGCGAATCCGTCATTTTGCTAATCTGACATTTTGCGATGGTTCCCTTCTCGCGCGTGGACCGCGTGAATTGGGTCCAAGGAACGTAATTCGCTGCAGTCTCAATCGGGACAGGACGTGATCACAGTATAATAAATAGTAACGTGATAGTCGACGAGAAGGAAACACATTGTATGGTAAAACCTCAATACAATCAAATGCCTTAATGTGCTTTAATTTAATACCTTCATGTGTAATATATTGTAATATAAATTTTAATTGAATCTAATGATATTATGTGTATGTCCAAGTTTGGCTAGCATAAGTCAAGCAAGGTAGTATACAAGTGTCCATAATAATTTTCTTAAGTTTTAAGTTATAGTTTCCTTTCAAGATTTCTTTTTGCATCCAAAATTTTTTCCAAGATGTGTTTATTCTTCTCTCAACATCTTTTTCGTTACTTGTAGGTTCGAAGGAAATCTGCTTTCCAAGATATATATATTCATTTACATACTCAATTGTTTGTCCATCTATTGTTATTGGTTTCGGCTGGTAAGTGTTTGTCATAATTTTGGTTTTGCTTGCATTCATTTGTAATCCCACTTTCTTGCTTTCGATATCTAGTATCTGTAGGATGGTTTCCAGATCAGATCGCGTTTCGCTTAAGACTGCGATGTCGTCGGCAAATCTAAGGTGAGTTAGTCTTTGGTTCAGAATTCTTAGTCCTTTGTTTCCCCATTTTAGTTTCTTAAAGATATTTTCTAAGACTGCTATAAACAACTTTGGGGACAAAGGATCGCCCTGTCTTACTCCTCTTTCTATTTTAATTTCTTCTCCTGTTTTTTCGAGCTTTACCTTACTGACACTGTTCATATATATGTTTTTTAATATGTTTATGTATTCTTCTCTTATATTACAGTCTTCTAATGCTCTCCATATAGAACTGTGCGAAATACTGTCAAATGCTTTTGTGTAGTCCACAAAGGATATATATAGTGGAGTATTAAATTCTTTGTATTTTTCAATTATTTGTTCGATTGCATGTATATGATCAATTGTAGAAAATCCTGGTCGAAAACCTGCTTGTTCAATTGGTTGGTATGTGTCGATGTCGTTTGATATTCTGTTTAGTACAACTGAAGCAAATAGCTTGTAAATAGTAGACATTAAACTGATAGGTCTGTAATTGCCAATATTTTGTAGGTCTCCTTTTTTGTATAGTAGTATTATGTTTGACTGACACCACTGAATCGGTACTTGATGTGATAATAAAACTAAATTGAATAGTTGTGTTAAACATGTGACTAAGACAGGCGCTCCGAGTTTTAGTGCTTCATTCGGTATATTGTCTGGTCCAGGACTTTTTTCTGCTTTTAAAAGCTTTATATGTTTAAGTGTCTCTGGTTCTGTTATTAGTTCTATTGTGTTCTTATCGTGTTTCTCGTTTTGTCTTGATGTTAGGTTTTTGTCTTCGCTTCCTGTCTCTGGGAGTGATTTATACAGCTCCATGTAAAATTCTGTTGCACATTGCAGGATATCTTTTCTTGTTGTTGTATTTTCATTATTTACTTTCAAATTTTGTACCCAGTTTTTATGTGTTGTTAATTCTTTATAAGCTCTCTTCGAACTTCTGTAGTTTGTTAGGTTCCGCTCTATAATGTTCTTTCTGTGGTTGTGATAGTCTTCCTTTATTGCTTTTTTTGTTATCTTGAATAGATTCTTCAGTTCTTTTTTGGATTCTTTTGTCTTATTTTTCATTGACATTAATTCTCTACGTCTTGCTATCAGTTTCTGCGTTTCCTCACTTAGTATTCTGTTCTTTTTATTGTTTGTGATATCGTGTTTTAAACTTTGTTACAAAAACACAAATAAAATTAAAAACATGATAACTTCATGCCAACATGCCATGGAACGCAGTATACTAAAACTGAGAAGATTGGACAAGGTAAGAAATGTAACAATAAGGGAAAAAACTCAAATCACAGATGCCTTAATACATTCGCTAAAACTGAAATGGAAGTGGGCAGGGCATGTTGCCAGATACAGGGATGAAAGATGGACCCTGAAAACTACCAAATGGCCAGGCCCAATAGGCAGAAGGAAGGCTGGACGTCCCAGAAAGCGCTGGAGCGACGACTTGGTCCAGGTGGCGGGAAGGAACTGGCTGAAAAGGGCTCTAGACAGGGAAGATTGGGAGAAGATGGAGGAGGCTTTCACCCAGATGGGATCCACAGAAAAAAAGAAAAAAACATCAAAATAGTCTATAATATACTTTAATACGAAATAGAAAAAAAACATGTTATTTAAGTTTATATTTAAGTTTTGGTTGTGGAAATAAAAAAGCTTATTATTATTATTATTATAATGATATTATGTTTAATTATTAGTAATTAATTTTAAGTTTCGAACACAAAAATATTTTGTTAACGAATAAATGAAAAAAGAAATAATTAAAAATAATGAATTGTGCAAATAGCACTAAAACAAAAAATAAAACCCACGGGATCGTGTAGCTTTCTATGAATGTACCGTATCTTATTTTTTTGCTTTTATCTAAGCTATAGGTATAATTATTATAATGTATCTTAGCATACACTCTGTTGGCCTCATCAATATACGAGAAAGGATGATAATAAAGTAATCATGCAAATATAACTTTTGCTTATAATTAATGTGTCTCTTCAATTACATAATAGTATTTTTAGATTTATATTTTAATTGTATGTTAGAGATTAAAAATTGATCATCAAAATACACAACAGTGAGACAGAAGCAGTTGTTTTAAAAAACAACCTATATATGTAATGTATGTTAGGTACAATTACCAAATTCACTTTAATAATTTATAGTACAGCTATGTCTTCTATTGGTATTTGAGCAAAGAAAATTGCAACATTTTTAAACAGCTTTTTTGCAATATTATCAATCACTGGCCTTCCAAAGTCCTTAGATACCTGTCTCCAGTTGTTATTCAAATGCGTATTCGTCCATTCACCTGAGAAGAGAAATATGAACAAACAAATTAGTGACGTTTGTAACTTCTAAATAAATGTGGAGTAAGTTAATATTTAGTTCAATCAATCCAAATACTAGTATTCAAATTCAAATCTTTTTATTTCAGACAACAGAGATCCATTAGGTTGTTAGTTAGGCTTAAAACTATGTTAGTACTTATATTCTACAAGTGATTTTGTAATTTGGGTTAAGTGCCTCATCACTGGACACTCAACCTGTTCCGCAATGGTCTTCAGGAGGCTGTTGTTGATGTAGACGTATTATAGATGTTGTTGAAGTTTGAATAATCGTATAAGTTTCAGAAACATTATTACCAAGATTAAGACAAATTACTTTATTTCATGAAACTATCAAAAGCGGTCGTAGCCCTGCGGTGCCAGTGTGTTCGTAACGATCACACTGGTTAAGCAAAGTTGGGTGCGGTCAGTCAGTGAATGGGTGACCGCCTAGTGGCATTTATATCACGAGCGCTTCCGTGTTTCGGAAGGCACGTTATATTGTTGGTCCCGGTTTTCGTTGTGTTTACGCACAATGTAAGTCGTTAAGCCATGTCAGATACCCTTGGGTGGCTTGAAAAATTCTGACTGTTAAGTGGCCACTAGCTTAACACTATCTCCCAATCCGCGGTGGGAGATTAAGGCCCATACTTCCTCGTGTGCGAGGAAAGACCCTTAGCTCAGCAGTGGGCTGTTACGGATTGATGATGATGATGATGATGGAACTATCATAGTTCGAGGGAAAGGTTGCGGGTTCTAGTAAGCTTGTGAGTCAATTTTGGTCCTATATTTATGATTGTTGGTTTCGTGTATGGGTGTTTATAAATGTACATAATAATGTTTATCAGTTGTTTAGTACCTACCCATAGTACAGGCTATGCCCAGCTTGGTGCTAAATAAACGTGTGGAAAGTATATTTTTTATTTAAATTCTTGCATATTTACCCCTGGCTAGTTTTTCATACATACGAGTATCTGCATTATTATTATTATTACTAGTTTTTATTATTATTTATTAATATTATATTTTATTTTATTTATTATTTATTAATATTATCAAAGAGTATTATTTTATAAAAAGGAAAGATTTGTTGTATGTTTGTTTGTAAAGAATAGGACCGATTTTTTTTATTCTATTTCTACTTTTCTGGAAGTAACATTTTCTATTATTTTCCAACGTTACGCTTATGAATATAAATAAAGGAAAAAAAATCCTGAATTACCATAGGATATATTGCTAAGGTTGAAACTAGCATTATCTATAATTTCAAACTCGAATTCATAATGTGTTGGTTCTACGTGAATCTTCCCATCTGCGCCTTCTGCCATCTTGTAAAACATCTGGATCTGGATAGCAATGTTTTCTGTAAGAAATTGTAATGAATTTTGTAACGACGAAAATAAAAGGAGGACGTTCTCAAGATTTGTCTTTATAGGATAAAACTCAAACTTGTTTTATTACAGGGAATGCAATACCGGGTTCTGGGATAAATTTTGTGGGATTAATCCAGTCTGTCAAATTCTGTTAAATTGAGCGGGATAGTCCGTCTAACATGATATAATAGTAAAAATTATCTACACTTGAAGGCTTGCGAACGCGGTGGACTTTTACCTGTCTGATAATTTTACGGTAGACAGTAATAATATAATCTCACGCCTTTCATCCCCGAGGGGGTAGGCAGAGGTATTCCGTTACTGGATATACTCACATTTCACGAGATACATTGGACCCGGACGGACATCGGACCGGGTCTATTTACACATGTCTCAGAATTAATTCTGAGACCTGCGGGTTTCCTCACGATGTTTTCCTTCACCGTCGAGCTAGTGATAAATATGTACGTAAGTTTTTGAAAAACTCATTGATACATGCCAGGATTCGAACCCGAGTATCACTGATTTTCGGCCGGCTCTTTAACCGTAAGGGCTATCAGTAGTAGACAGTAGTTCCGCGTCGATTTCAGCGCATTAAATAGTTTTTTTTTATTACTTAACTTTTTGAAATTATAAGAGCAGTGATAGCCCAGTGCGAGCCTTTGTGTAGAATTTCATGCTTCTAGACCCAGCAGTTTCGGCTAGTCGTTGATCGATCAGTCAGTCAGTCAGTTTCTACTTTTATATATAACTACAACGCGTCGCAGAATAAGGGCAATTTCTCCTTAACCCCAATGAGTATATTCATATAGAAAAAATATGATGCATTTGTTGTGTCTAACCAAATTTCTTAAATAAACAGCAATACTAGCACGGTTTCCATAGGTAGCCCTAAATTCAGTTATGCTAATTAATTTTTCGGAAAAATTTTACACATTAAAAATAGCTGAAATCGGTTAAGTAGTCGATACTGAAGAAACTAATGTCAGGAATTGCGCTTTATTCTGTTACATATAATATACATATAGATTCCAAACTCGTGTTTGACAACGTATCCTACATACTTACGGTAAGTCATTACGATATTTCCATGGCCACTAACAGGTAATGGAAAAATGTATATTTGGAACCAACCACTGGTCCTGTATAAACCTCTTACAGAACAATCTAAATGTAGATTCACGTTGACCCTTTGTTCTTTTAAGTCCCAGCTGCAACAAAGTACTAATCATAATTATGTTTTTAATTTATGTAACTTAATGTAATAAAATGTACTAAGAATAATATAATGATAGTACCTGGGAGACGGAGCTTCGCTCATTCTGACACCTGTGTCGCTAAAGCATTGGGCCAGTAAGTGTATAGATTGATTGATTTATATTACGAGTAAATAGTGCATGTTGTGTTTTCTTTAATATAGCTATACATTTAACTTTATATACAGACAACCTAAATTTAAGAATTGTTTTAGTGTATAAGCTGCTAGCAAATCTTAATAAATAAATAAAATAAAATAGATTACAAAAAAAAATTGATAAATTTGGTTTTTACAGGAAATACAACTATGCAGTTGAACTTAAAATGGAAAACTGTATTTGTGTACAAAATTTCATCAACATCATTTTTATACGTATGTCTATGCCCGTTCTCAAGTATGTAGCATTAGCTCATAGGCTTGTTTTATCCCGAAACGCGGACGAACTCGCAGGCAAAAGCTAGTCATTTACATTTGTGAGTGATCTTCTTTAAACCATGGCTTATGTTCAGTTAATTTTTTTTACTTACTTTATTTATGACAATAATCAGTTAAGTAATAAAATTGACTTACATTACTCTGTCTATAGTAGCGGTCTTCAAGCCCGTGAGGCGTCCCTGCTGCAGACTGAACTGTAGACCGGAGACGTCAAAGGATAAATCGTCCATCATCATAGGATCCAAGACTTCAATATTCAACTCCGGCATTCCACTGATAAATTTTGGTAAAGCTGTTTGGTAGGCCGACGTCAAGGACGCAGAATCGTTCA
Organism: Ethmia dodecea; assembly: GCA_963855545.1. Taxonomy (NCBI): domain Eukaryota; kingdom Metazoa; phylum Arthropoda; class Insecta; order Lepidoptera; family Depressariidae; genus Ethmia; species Ethmia dodecea. Next base: position 6,355,598 of record OY979448.1, read on the forward strand.
GATGGCATTTCTTGACAGGAAATACTGTAAATATTGTTATTTTTTAAATTAAATAATACAAATACTTCGACACCTTTATCCTTAACTAGCGGGTGTACAGCGGCGTTGCGCGCACGGCCCCGGTTTATTCCCGTTACCGTGGTAATTTTCAAAAATCTCTTCTTAGTGCTTACTTACTGCACTACTGATTAGTCAGTTTCTTATATACTAATATTATAAAGAATAATATAAATATTTTATATGTTTGTATCTTTATTACGAATAAACTCAAAAACTACTGGACCATTTTAAAAAATCCTTCACTAATGGAAAGCTAGAATAGCCCTGAGTAACATAGGCTATGTTTTATTCCCGTATTCCCACTGGAACGGCAACTACGCGGGGGAAACCGCGCAGAACCGCTATTCTCCCTTTCAGACCTGATTTTTTGTTTTAAAAATATTAATTTACGTTTAATACCTACTTCCACGCGTGAGAAACGGGGTCAGTTATCAACAACAACGGTAATGAACAAAGTGAAGCTATATTCAATTGGTTATTGGATTGACCAAAAATAATTATTAATCAGTTCAGTAAGAACCGCCGGTTCCAATTGGAACTGAGACACAATTAAAAATCTATTGTGTCTGAGATTCATGGTCTGAGAGGTTAAGACGACAGGAGAGCAAATAAGAGCATGTATCACAATTTAATATTACGAGTACTTACTTCGAATATACTCGTTTGTAGATTCGTTTCGAGACATCTTTCCTCAGCTACGAGATTACCTGAAAAAAAATTTATATGACGTTCAGTAATGAAAAGTTACACTACCTCTAATGTTTCGATTAAAACCCGATTCTGGGTCGGGACATCCAAAGGGTAAACAGAATTGATTCTGAGGCATATATAATAGCACCCTTGATGGACTCACTACCTGTCACGTTACGGGCGGAAATATACTCCTCTAATTTAGGTACTTCCAGAAATGGAATACCTGTTTGAAAATTATACCTAAAAGAAGAAAATGACTGGCTGACTGATCGATCAACGATAGTCGAAACAGACTAGAAGCATGAATTTTGCAAAAAGGTACCTTAAATAACATAACATAAGTGAGCACTAAAAAGCAATTTCACAAGCACGTGAATAGATCTGCTCGGGCAACGCTGCTTGGCAACCGCTAGTTTTAAAATTAAAAGAACACCTACTCAATATTCATAATTATGCTGTATGATTTATCAAACTATCTCAATTTTGGTTCTAAAGGTGCTCTCTAATCGGCGTCGAGACTGGCGGATGTAAGAGAATTTAAATTTGTATCACTTTAATTCTTTTCAGGCGCAACTTCGGGGGAAATGGTATCAGCGACGATTGAAATTGTGTGTAATATTGGGTCGTATTGCTACACTCATGGACGGAAACACTATTCTCGCGCAGTGACACGCGTGCTCGCAATTGCTATTATCAATTAAGATTAAAAAAGATTCTGCAAATAAAATTGCAGAGGGCCGGCCAGGTAGTAGAAGTTTTAAAATTACTTTACTAAGTATTTTACTCTCTGATAAAAAAAAAACAAACATAATATAATATTATGTTGATTGCTTTAGTGTTCATTAATAGTGTAGATAAATGGGAAATCTCTATTAATTTATTCAAGAGCATAGAAGCCTAGCCTATGACGGGCCTATTGGCTCAGTTGGTAGTGACCCTACCTTCTGAGTCAGAGGTCGGCGGGTGCGATCCCTGCCCGGGGCCAACATTTGTGTGCATGAACCTGTATGTTGGCTTCGTATCTGGGTGTTATTTATTTAATTAAGGAAGTTTATCAGTTGTTTAGTAGGTACCCATAGTACAGGCTCTACCTTGTTTGGGACTGAATAACCATGTGTAAATTGTGTCACACAATTTATTTATTTATTAATTTATTAAGTACTAGCTGTCCCCGCGCGGTTTCACCCGCGTTCCCGTTCTCGTTCCCATTCCCGTTCCCGCGTAGTTCCCGTTCCCGTGGGAATATTATTTCATAATTATGTATTCATCAAGTTTTCATTGTTTTTAAAATGTATTCTGCTATTCAGGGCGGAGACAAATCCAACGAAACAAAAACCATGAAAATTGATCCAGCCGATCTCGAGTTATAAGTGTTGTAACAAACCCGTCTTTGTTTTATATATATAGATAACGGTGGAGTCACTTAGAATAATATTTAAGGGGTCGTAAATTATGTCCAGGAAAAATTAATCATATAAGTAAATATTACATTACAGATGCAGCGTAAACATAAATCAATTAATGTTTTTTTCCGTACACTACGGTAGGTAGGTGTAGGTACCTGTTCGATGTTCGTAGCGATATTTTAACAAAATTTACAAAAAATATAAGTACAATATAAGTACCTATTTCATCATCACAACAACTGAGCTGCGTTAATTATGAAAACTAAGATTCTTTCTAATAATAATAATCTCAGTCCTTTTATCCCCTAGGCGGTAGGTATTCCATTCTTACTTATTTAGATGGACAGGAACTTGAGCGGATAGAAAGGTATACAGGTGGATAAGAAATTAAACCGATGCACTTGCACAATGCATTGATACGATGAGCGAGGAGAATAAAGCTTACACAGGCTTGTACACATAAAAAACTACTTACTATTAATAAAAAACACTGTATTTACCACAATTTTAGTTTGTTTCGTAGTTCCATATTTAATTTTTTGTGGACTTATAAAGATAAATTGTATCGCTAAATAAACTAGCTAACCAACTTGTTAAAGTATAGTTTCACTATCATGATGGTACAAGAATATTTCAAGCGTCTGCCTATTGATTATTAAAATCTAGCGAGAAACGCCAAAAACACATTTTTATTTTCTTGTACAACAGTTTCTTGTAGGTACAGATCCTACCTGTAATAACAGTACGTACACAGAAGGTATGCTGCGCGGGAGTCGTCGCCGTCGTCCCTTTTCAAGTTTCTCAAGCGATACTGTGTATTATAGTAATGAAGATAGCGTTTAAATTATATGACACTGAAACTACTCGCCGCTTATCTGCCAGCCGATGTCATCTTAACAATGGCATTGATGACTCATACGTACCTACTTATTTATATCCTTTGTAGACACCTCTTCGGATGAGTAATACCACTGCACTCGGACGGTTCGCGCACTTGTTTCTGAGTCACCATTGTTTTTGTTTGAGGTAGTCTGGTTGATTTTTTTTTTAACTGTTGAACACAATTTACACACGGTTATTCAGTCCCAAACTAGGCACAGCCTGTAGTATGGGTACTAAACAACTGATAAACTTAAATAAATATTTAACACCCAGGCACAAAGCCAACAGACATGTTCATGCACACAAATGTTGGCCAAAGCGGGGATTGAACCCGCGACCTCCGACTCAGAAGGCAGGGTTACTACCAACTGAGCCAACAGGCCCGTCAAATTTCGTCAGATTTGGATCACTGATACCTATTCAAATCACGTTAAGTATTTTATATCAATGATTAGGTCTTATTTTCAGGAACACAATGATATAAGTTAAACGCATAAAAGCTGAGATAGAAGCCTCACCAATGGAATTACTCGGTTCTGATAATGCCAAACAACTCTCCTTAAATATGGCACTATTATATTATAGTGCCCGAAGCATATAAATAGTGCTATCATAGTTTCGGATATTTTCGAGGGGCCTACCAGCAACTCTTAACGAACAACGCATTTTGAAAGTAATATTAAAACAAGACTGTTTTAATATTACTTTCAAAATTCGTACCATGAGGTCCTTAAGCAAGCTTATTTCAATATTGTTTTGTTAGGCAATTTTATGACGTCACGCGAAAATCGTTCACTCAATTCGTATCATAAAATCAAAGAGCGCAGTAAAGTCAATGATTGTTTAATACCATCATACCCTGTAATGAGCAGTGATAACCCAGTGGTTAAAGAGCTCCCTTCTTATTTGTGAGCCTCGGGTGCTAATCCTGACATGTTCAAATGAGTGTTTAAAAAAGCTTATGTAGAAACATATTTATCACTGGCTCAACGGTGAAGGAAAACATTGTAAGGAAATCGGCAGGTCCCAGAATAAATTAGACCAGGTCCGCGCGATGGGCTCACCAATTTATTACGTTCATTTGGTATTTCCTGAAATGGTATACCTCTGTCCACCCCCTCGCTGATAAAAGGCGTTACATTATTTATATTTATCACAAACTCGACGGTGAAGGAAAGGAGGTGAACATAGCCAGGAAAACGGTGAAATATGGGTATTTCCAGAAATTTAATACCTCTGCTTGCCCCCTCGAGGATAAAGGGCGTAAGATAATTTATTATATTTTTTAGTTTTAAAGTGCCCTGCAATTTTTTGGGAGAGAGCCACTTTGCATCCCTAACCCCTAAGTCTGACCACTATATTATATACAATAAAAAAGCATAACATATGTTGGTAAACATTTTTGATTTGTCAGATAATGTAGCTAAATTTAAAGTAAATTATTTTTCATCCCATCTATTTAGTGAAAAGTGTTGTTTTGTTCCTCTCTAAACGGGAGCAAAGTAGCCCTTTAAGCATAGCTTCTTAGATACTTCAAGGCTGTCAACAAATCAGTAGTGTAAGTTTAAAATAAATTGTTAATTTTGTTCCATTGTAACAAACATAATTAATTATCTTTAAAATATGTATATACAGGTATTTTTTCTTTTCATGCGTTTGTCACCTAGCTCCTCCCGTTGTCTGTACCTACCGATTTGTTGTGTGTGTGTGTATTTAATGTCTGCCCCGGCTACTAGTATAAAATTTAAGCCACTATTTTAAGATATACTTACATAAAAATTTTAAGTGAAATACTGTTTCTATGAATTTACATATCCTACTAATATTATAAACTTTACGCAAGTTTGTGAGGACGGATGTATGGATGGATGTTTGTTCTTTCACGCAAACAACTGCTAAATGGATTTTCATGAAACATACAGTTACGTAGCTTATATATCAGAATAACTTCTTATTCCGGAATGCAGGCGAAGTTGCGGGAGAAGCTACCTACTTTATTTTCTCTTACTTACAAATGGTTACTCCAAGATTCCAATGTTGTTTGTTATCGGCCAAGGACATTTGGTAATCCTCCGGATTTTGAGAGGAACATACAGCAGCGGTTCTTTTACGTAGCGACTCCAACAAATCCAACAATAAAATGCCTAATTATAAAACATTTCGTCATCAACAGTTTATTTAAGTTATGTTATGGGCCATTTACACGAGGCCATTCCACTACGACAATCCACTAAGCCAATCCACTAATGGCTTCGTGTAAATGGAGACAATCCACTGCAATGTATTGTCCATAAGTTTTTTTTGTATGCAGTTTGGATACAAAAAAACTTGAGGACAATCCATTGCAGTGGACTCTCCATTTACACGAAGCCATTAGTGGATTGTCTTAGTGGATTGCCCTCGTGTAAATGGCCCATAACAGATGCGTTGCTATGGTTACAGAGTGACACAAAAAAGTTCCATTTCACAAAATGGTAATAGTGACATTTCGTATTACTTTATTATTTAACGATGTTTCTAAGATAAAAATATAATCATCAAGTTGTATAATAAATCTATATGAATAATTTAGTGAAATAAACACTTACAATAGTTTTAAGAAATAATAAATATTATTATTCTGACAGAAACCGATAAGTTGCTTACAAATGATGCGTGTATCGGAACGATGGTGCGAAAGTGAGGACGCTATATGAAAAAGTAGCGTTTTTTCGCTTACTCTTACAGCAGGGAATAGACGGTGAATTCGCGGAAACTCATGAATTGCGATTTCCTGCTAATGGGTGAATTCGCGGAAACTCATGAATTGCGATTTCCTGCTAATAATTAATTAAATAACATAGCTGCATTATTTTTTTACTTTACATGACATTTCTTACACATTTTTACGTAAAGTGCCGCTATTTAAAATTGTGTACCACCTTTATTTCATTTATATATTTCAATAAACACGCACCAAACGTCATCACCATCTGCGAATAAAAGTTGAGTATTGAACTTCCTGAATTATTTTCCAAAAATTGTCAATGTAGGTACTTTCCGGTTTTTTTTCCTATTTCGAAAATGTACATTATCTAGAATAACACAATTAATTATGAAGTGATTTGATAAAAGTATATTAGCTTATGGACTCTTTGTCATCAAAGTCAAAGTCAAAAGTCAAAGTCAAAATGTTTTATTCAAAATAGGAACTTACAAGTCCACTTATTGAACGTCATTTCAACTCCACCGCTTCAGCATGTATGGTTGAGGAGAAGAAGCGGGGCAAGAAACTCCTCAACACAATATTCTTTAAATCAATTGTTACATATTACTAGATTGGGTTACATAATTTCGTTTGTTTTTCGCTATCGTATTGCGCTGGACTGGAGGAAATCTGTTCCAAGCATCATTGTCATTTATATAGTCGTCTAGTTTGTAATATGCCATTTTACAAAGTACATGTTTAACATGAGTTTTGAACACAGTTTCAGGCAATTTCAAAATATCTTCTGGTATTTTATTATAAAAGCGTATGCAAAGCCCCACAAAGGACTTATTAATTTTACTTAATCGTGACTGAGGTTGCTCTAGTTTATTTTTATTCCTTAGATTACAATTATGCCTATCACAGTTTTTAGTATACAGTAATATGTTTTTCCGTACATACATAATGTTTTCATAAATGTACTGACAAGGCATTGTTAAAATATTAATTTCTTTGAACAGTTCTCTTAGGGAATCACGACATCTTAACTTGTAAATGGCGCGTATAGCCCTTTTTTGTAAAATAAAAATAGATTCTGCATCAGCAGCTCTGCCCCACAGCAAGATGCCATAGGACATTATACTGTGAAAGTAGCTAAAATAAACGAGTCTTGCTGTATCTACATCAGTAAGCCATCTGATTTTTCTGACGGCATAAGCAGCTGAGCTCAGTCTGTTAGATAATGCAGAAATATGAGAATTCCATTGAAGTTTGGAGTCTATCGTTATCCCCAAAAAAACTGTATTATCAGCGAAATCTAATTTGTCATTGTTTAAAATGATCTCATTCTCTACTCGTCTAACATTAGGGAGTACAAACTTTATACATTTGGTCTTCTTAGCCTTGAGCACTAGATTGTTTGCAGTGAACCATGTGAGAATTTGTTGAAGAGTGTCATTTACCTCGTCGAGCTTCTGAGCTTGTCTATCTACTTTGAAAATCAGAGATGTATCATCAGCAAACAACACTATCTTTGACAAACTCTCTACCATGAATGGAAGATCATTTATATATACAAGGAAAAGAAAAGGACCAAGAATCGAACCTTGAGGCACCCCAATTTTTACGGGTGCGCCCTGTGATTTACAATCATTTATTTTTACTTTTTGTATCCTATTTTCGAGATAGGACTGTAAAATATCAAGCGCTTTACCGTTGACTCCATAATGATTTAATTTACATAGCAAGGTCTCATGATCTACGCAGTCAAACGCTTTTGATAGATCGCAAAAAACTCCAATTGCGTTTTGAGATTTCTCCCAGGCATTAAAAATATTCTTGAGTAATGCTATTCCAGCATCCGTAGTTGAACGACCTTTGGTGAAGCCAAATTGTTCGTTATGAAATAAGTTATTTAGATTGAAGTGTGAAATCATTTGATCAAGCAATAACCTTTCAAAAACTTTGCTAAGTACTGGTAAAACAGAGACAGGTCTATAATTTGAGGGGTCTTTTTTCTCTCCTGATTTAAAAAGAGGAATAACTTTACTATGTTTCATTAGGTCAGGAAATAATCCTCTGTCAATACAATTGTTAAAGATATAAGCTAAATATGGTGCTAATAAGGTTATGATGAAGCTACATACCTTAACAGACATGCCCCATATATCTTCAGTACTTTTAAGTTTAAGTGCTCTAAAAGTTTTAATAACGGTATCCGGACTAGTGTGTCTAAATATAAGAGATTCGTTACAGCTATTTACATTTTTTCGTAGAAAAGTTATGGCAAGAGATGTGGATGAGTTCAGATGTTCTGTTGTTTTAATAGGTATATTAGTAAAAAAATGTTCAAATTCCCTAGCCACATCCTCACTCTTGGTAAATAGGCCGTGGTCCGTTTGAATAGCTAAGTCATGGTCACGTGGTTTCACTCTACCTGTTTCTCTGTTTATTACTTTCCAAACAGCCTTTATTGTGTTATCCGATTTTTTAATAGTATTACTTATGGACATTGCTTTTGCACAAGCACAAACCTTTTTGAATGTTTTGGAATAGTTTCTAACATATTTCACAAACTTTTCATCATGGGTATATGATTGCTTTTCATACAATTCAAATAATTTGACCCTGCTTTTACGAATACCACTGGTAGCCCATTCACTAAATTTAAATTTATTAGAAAGTATTTTATTTTTAAGTTCAAAATGTGAATCAAATTCCTCGGTTAAAACAGAAAAGAATTTCTTAAAATAGCCGTTTGGATCAGAATCAACAGGATCGGGCAAAGGTAACTTACACTCTAGTGCTCTTTTATACTTCTCTATTTTAATACTTCTCTATTTTACATACTGTGACAGGTCTTATCTGAATTTTTACTGATAAATCGCGATTGTCCACAGGGAGTAAAATACACTCACCGCTGTGATCGGATTTTAGCTTATTTATTATAGTTTTACTATTAGGAATACAATTACAATAGATATTGTCAATGCAAGTTGCCGAAGTTTCTGTGATTCTGGTAGGATCTGTAAATACATTCATTAAATTAAAAGATTTGAATAAACTTAATATCCTAGTTTTATACAAGCTTGGTTCAAGCAGATCCACGTTAAAATCACCACAAACCACAACACTTTTACTATTTTTACTTAACAACTTTAAGACCTCGTCCATTTTGTTCTCAAAATTATCAAAATTTACACTATAAGGGGGTCTGTATACGCATACAATGATGTGTTTCTCCAACTCAACGCATGACAATTCAATAGTACTTTCCACCGATAATTTAATTACGTCCTGGCGGTCTTTCGCTTTGATATTATTTGTAACAAAAATTACGGAACCACCACGTGCGGCCAATCGCCGATTGAAAGTACTGACAGCTGTATAATTTACAAACCCAAACATCATTTCTGTGACTCTAAGCCAATGTTCTGTCACACAAAAAATATCAACTTTTTCGTATTCTAAGAATAGTTCTATTTCTAATTCTTTGCTGGAAAAGCCTTGAATGTTTTGATGAATTAACTTTAAAGATCTATGCTTTTCCTTTGTCTTACAGGTGGTAATGTTATGGCCAGAAAGTCCCTGATTTACAGAATTTATAGGTTTGGGACTTTCTGCTGTCGGACTTAACAGTTTAAATTCACATTAGTAGTGCAGGTACAAGTGACTGTGTTATACTGCTTATAACAATGGGTTCGATTCTGCATTACAGCGCCTAAACTTATTTTAGTTTAGTCCTGTCATTTTCTTTCTCATAGAGAAGAAAAGAGACGAGTGATATTTAGTCCTGTCAAATTAAAATTAGTCCTGTCAAGTAAGGCATTTCATAACGTGTTTAGTGCATAAGTAAATAAGTCACGACTAAAATACAGCCTCTGACAGGACTAAATTCGGTAGGTTCTATCCCTTTTCTTTTTTTGAGGTAAAATAAAGACAGGAATAAACTAAAATAAGTTTAGTCGCTGTAATGCAGAATCGAACCCAATGTCGTGTATATATGGAGCTAACAAAGTAGCTAGTCGTCGCTTAGATTTATTTGATAGATACATTGTATCCCTAGTCATCCTAAAATGTGTAATAATTTTATTAATGTCATAATACAAAATGGCGTCGCTATGACGGCATGTCGTGTTGAAAATAAATGCATTTATATTATAAATAGTCTTATTGTAATTATTATGTTCTTCCGACAAATTCTGACAATAAGGAAGAGTACATAGAATGAATTTGCAACCCTGTTTCTTGTTTAAGTTGAGAAGCAACTCAATATTTTTATTAAATTCTAGCTTACTGCTATGCATAATACTACCTGTACATATCACATCATCATCACCATCGATAGAAAAAAATCAGGTTTGCACCATTACTACATCTTTTTAAACTATCCCGGCTTGTGTGTCTTATGTAAAAGACCACAAAAATTGCTGGTGGTGCTTTTTGCAGCTTGGCGTTTTTACTAAAAAAAATCATAAACAGTCATTCATCATAACCATCATCATCATTACCATTTCTTCTGTGTTAATGGTGATGATATTAAGTAAACGGTAATGATCTACTATGTGTTTATCTCATATTAATTCTGACTCTATGTGATGTTTGCTCTTAAAAAATATTTTCAACTGTTAGTTTATTAATGTCTTAGACGGCGATACAAGAAATGAGCACTAAGTATATATATTTATGACACCTACATACTATGTTTCGAGTTTCTAGGCAATGATATTTCTTATTTAATATCATTGTTCCTAGGTGTTATTGTTTCTTAGTAGAACATACATATTTCTATTTTTAACAATTTTTTTTATTTTCCCGTGAAAATGAGACTTTTCCCGCGGTAAAAAGTACCCAGATGTTGACCCAGTTACTCAGTTCAGCTAGTTGTTCAGCCACACAAAATTTTTAAATTTTTCCGTGCTAATGAAACATTCTCCCGCTGTAAATAGTACTCTTGATGTTGACCCGAATACTCAGTTATCTTCACACCAAGTTTCATCTAAATCCATCCAGTAGTTTTTGCATATTGTGTACTTATACATATTATAACGATTACAACTCTTTCAACCTTTTTAATCGTTATATCTCAAAAACAGTGGCTCTTAGGGAAAAAGTATTAAAAAATTTTTAAAGATAATTATCTGATCTACAATTTTTGTTCAGGCAAATTTTATGATTAAAGTTACGGTTTTGCTAAAATTCGTGAAAGACTCGTTTTGTGACCTTTGACCCCATGTAATTTGTTTCCAGGTGTCGGATTGAAGAGGACTTTTTAAATTTCATTTAAAATGGTGTTTTGAACAATCCTACCAAGCGGTTGCCTACAACATTTACATGCCATATTTCAATTTTCTAGGTGTTATCGTTTCGGAGCAGTACGTATTTCTCTTAATACCCAGTTTTAATTTTCCCGTGGGAATGAGACATTCTCCCGCTATAAATAGTACTCTAGATGTTGATCCGAATACTCAGTTATCTCCACACCAAATTTCATCTAAATCCGTCCAGTAGTTTTTGCACATTGTGTACTTATACATATAACGATTACAACTCTTTCAACGTTTTGAATCGTTATATCTCAAAAACGGTGGTTCTTAGGAAAAAAAGTACTAAGACATTGACTGGACTATATATCATATGGTTGCCATTGTTACTATTTAGAATATCTATACATCATACCAATCGTTGATTATGTGTTATCGTGTTATTTGCTATTTTTCATCATTTCCATTCGCTTGTCATCATTACCGGTAAAGAAAAGTCATTACCAGGCTATAGACATCATTACCATTTCGATCAAGTAACTTTAAAAGTCGATAACTTCTGATTCTCTTGTTGGATTTTAGTGCCTTCAGTAGTTTTGTAAAGGCTAGCCCCTCAGCGCCCGCCACGAGATAGCGATACAAGGCTTGCGGGCGGAGGTGGGTACTACACCAGCCTACTTCACCGCCATTTTCTCTGTAATCCTACACGCAAACACATGAGTAAAGAAACGGCATGTGACGTAAATATTAGATGTTAGTGTGTTAATGGAAATGTTTCTAAGTGTGCGTGAAATTTTGTAAAATGTTGTATAGAAAATAAGCTCCGCTTATTCTCAGCTAACCCGATTAGAGAAGGACGGCATAATACGCATCTTTAAGTAACGAAAGAGACAGCAGTCCACAGTCGGATGACTTCGGCGACGTTCGTTAGTTTACATAGTTCTTTAATTTCGAATAGACCGGAAGTCTAGAATGGGTTATCTATCAATTCATTATCTTTTTAATCATTTATGAGCAGATTAATTAATAAATAAACAATTATCTAAATTTCAAAATTAGATTTTTCATATGCAATATTTATTCATTTACACTACATATTAAGTAAGTGCATTTTGACAGTATTATTATTATTTGTTTCTTTTTTCAATAAATTTTGCCATTCCGTCTTCGGGGCATTGCACTTGCACTTAAAGTTTTTGGCTATTTAATGAATTGATGATTTGAAATTTTAATTTAGGTAAATCGTTCCGCTTTGTTTAAATGCCGGAGGCACTATTTAGGAAGAGATTATTGGCATTAGTCTCGTTTCGAAATTCTTCCCCCTTTCTCAGGAATGATAGTGAGACTTCCAGCGGAATCCTCACCAAAGTACCCTAATATCTTCGGTTTCCTTGAAGCACTAATTCGGAAACTTAGCAAAACCAAGGCACTATTTAATAAGAGTTTTTTGGAGTATAGTTCTTCAAGAATGGTGAAGGGATTTTTGTGGAAATCAAGATAGCAGCCTTACTAAACGACCTGAATATCTCCAAAACTATGATAGCAACATTTATATGCTTCGGGCCAACCTTCGAGCAGTAAGCATTTAAAAAGAGTTGTTTGACATTATCAGAACAGCTCAATTCTATGGTGAGGCTTCCAACGTGACGGTCTCCGAAAGCTTGATTTGGAATGACTGAATTTATAAGGATGAGAACAAAAAAAGTACGTGTCACTGCAGCGAATCGTATTTTTTTATTGTATTTTGGTACGGAACCCATCGTTTGCGATTGCTAAATAGTTACAATCCAATAGGTCGCTACAACGTTCGAGTAAATCACCATAATATTTAGCATCATGTACTCCCCTAAAGCGCGCTCTACACTCTCACGAGATTCTCGCAAGAACGCGAGAAAGTCTCGAGAAACAAGAGTGTGGAGCCGATTCTCAGGTTCTCGCCTCTCAAATTTTTGGCGCGAGACAAAGGAGCGAGAACGCGAGAACCAGGCGAGAACTTGTATTGACTCCACAGTCCACACTCGCATGCAGTGTTGCCAACTTAGCTACTTTGTAGCTAGATCTAGCTATTTTTGGGTGTCAGGCAGCTACAAATTACAAAATCTTGTAGCTACATTTTTTAGCTACTTTTACGCTTACAAGATTTGAGTACATTCGAGACTTTATAGTAGGGTATCAGCCCTTAAATTGTACCTAAACGTGGCTGGCTTATCTATTTTATTACTAATACTTACCTGGATAAATTAAGGGGATAAACAGATTTCTTCGTTTAAAACTTATTCTGCGTTCTGCCTTGTCTTATTTTATAAATTTAAAATTATTGCTCGCTGTTTTAGGTTGAAAATTGATTTATCTATGAAAAAATATACGTAATCTACTTACTTTACCTATTTTAAAGTTTTAGCTAACTTCTAGCTACTTTTTTGTGTCAACAAATCGGGCAATCTGGCTACTTTTTGCAAGATGTCTAGCTACAAGGTAAGGGTAGCAGTTGGCAACACTGCTCGCATGTTCCTCAGTAGCGAGCGACTCGCCGACTAGAGAACTTGTGCGTGGTATTTAATGGTTTCTAGAATATTTCCAAGCAGAACCGATTTATTGACGTGTAAATCTTTATTTATTAAACGAATTGAATTTTGATGACTATAAATTCAAAAGATTATACAACATAAACTAAAAAAACCACGACGCATGGAAACGTATTAGTACGTTGATGGAATTAACCATTACTGAATTTAAAAAAAACGTTATTAGCAAGCTACAAAGGTATAAAAATAAAAGTAAAGAAATTGTTATAATATAATAATATGTACTTATTTTGTTCGCTGTCTGTCCATCCGTCTATCTGTCCGTCTCTCCACCCGTCTGTCTGTCACCAGGCTGTATCTCATGAACCGCGATAGCTAGACAGTTCAAGTTGTCACAAATTATGTATTTCTGTTGTATTACAACAAATATCTCCTAAAAACAAAATAGAATAAATATTTAAGGGGGCCTCCCATACAACAAACGTGATTTTTTGGCCGTTTTTATATTTATAGATATATAATAATAATACGGAACCTTTCGTGCGCGAGTCCTACTCGCACTTAGACGTTTTTTGTTTAGTTTATTTTGTATCATCATCATATCATCTAAGGGTCTTTCCTCACACATGAGTAAGTATGAGCAATAATCTCGCAAGCGAGCCCACCGCGGATTGAGAGATGGTGTTAAGCTATTTTGTATAATCTTTTGAATTTATATTCCACAAAATTCAATTCAATTAATAAATAAAGATTTAAACGTCAATAAATCGGTTCTGCTCGGAAATATTCTAGAAATCATTAAATACCACGCACAACCGCTTTAGTCGGCGAGTCGCTGGCTACCACAAAGTACATTTTCAGAGACCAGTTTAAATGGTCTCTGATTATATATAGGGGTACTGGCTACTGAAGAATATGTGTGGAGTCAATAAAAGTTCTTGCCTAGTTCTCGCGTTCTCACCCCTTTGTCTCGCACCAAAAAAAACGACAAAAACTGAAGAACGTGGCGAGAACGAGGTGAGAAGCCGAACTTTCTCGCGTTCTCGCAAGAATTTTGTGCGAGTGTAGAGCGCGCTCAAGAATCTCGCGAGAAGTGTGGAGCACCCATAACAATTTGGAATTCGCATTTATTTACACGTAAATATAGGTAGGTAGGCCGTAGGCACTTACCTACTTGAGCTGTGTCTACTATAGATGCTGCTTCGACTTGACTCGCTAAGATTTCCTTCCCATATGGCAAAAAACACACCGCAGAAGGATAAAGCGCTTTTAAAATAACAAAGAGCATTCACGACTCAAGCGATACGAAAATAAGATATGACTGGCCATGACTAGCTCACTGGCTGGCGCGATATTCCACACAAAAGCTTAATTCGATAGGGCGAAAAAAAGAAATATCGATATTTTTTCATAAATATTTTTATTCGCGATATATCGAACCTCGATATTTATATAAGTATATTCTATATCAATCTCGATACATTATTAGTTTTAACGCAGCTAGGGTTTCGTATTTTATCTTAATAATATTTAGATACTCTTTGCATGCTCCTGCCACAATCTTTATCAAATCGAATATGTTATCGATCTAAGTACCTATGTAAATAAATATCGATACTTTTCACTCGAGCGCCTGTTTAAAAATATCGATGTTTCGTTATCTTTCCCATTCCTAAAGTATAATGCGTCTAAATTTAGTAACACGACACTCGCTACACATAAGTTCGCATTTTAAATTTGCAAGATATTATGTTTGATATTTCGATGATAGTACAACAAAGATTGACATCAGAACGTTGGAGCCAGGAGTAACAGTGTTGCCAACGTAGGCGACTTGTCGCCAATTAGTCGGCGACGAAAAATCCTGTACGGCGACTGGTCGCCAAATAGGCTACTTGACGGACGAACGATCGAACATCGATCAGGCAGTGATGGTTGACGAACGAATCACAACCACAACAGAAAGAGTAAGAAAAAAAACACGCTACGCTAAATCAAGAAGAAAAACTGGCAACACGTAGTTAAATTTCAGGGGAAGACCCCGAACTTTTCGCAGGTATTAAGTGACCAAATTTAGGATGCAATAGGGTTATAAGTATTCGCTTCGCTGTTAATAACATTTGTAATCATAAGTATTACCTATACCGGCTAATATAACTTGAAAAACTTCAAGAAACTCCATTTCATTTATCAATTTGCGAAATTTTTCCTCGTGCATGTTCAATTATTCATTTCATTTTGAGGGAAAAATTGTGCTTGTGTAGTGAGAAAACATGGGAAAACATGGGAAATATGTTAAGCATTATCGTGACGAATGGGAACGAATACCAGCATTTCAAAGTAAGTATAAACAATTTTATGTATGTATGTAAGTAAACAGAAACTATTACTAAAAAAAACCTGTAAATTACAGGTCATGTCCCTTTGTGCTTTTTACTCTAAAACTAATTACCCAATAGAAGCAAAATTCAGAACCGATAAACAGGGTGTACTAAAATGATAAAATAAATATTTAAGTACTTCATTTACTTCATACATGTAACTGAGGGATGCAAAATTTATGGGTGTGTGGGGGATCGTATACCAATTATATTAAACTATCCCGCACGTTACATGAAATTAATTAAATTAATAAAGTCACTTTTATTTTACAGACTGGCTAACTCGAGCTCCCGTAGAACTGACGGATAGTGGAAAGGGTGAGGCTTTTTGTAAATTATGTGTCTCTCCACTTCGTGCACACAAAACTGATTTGGAAAAGCATATGAAAACTAAAGTACACAGAGACAAGGAATTAAGGTTTTCAAAAACACAACCCAAGCTTGTATCATTTGGCTACTCCGCAGCAAAAGACAGTTCATCAAAAGAAAAAATAATGGACATAAAAATTTCTGCTTATATCGCTGCGCATAGCTCGATCCGTAGCATCAATCATCTGTCAGAAGTTTTGAAAACCTGTGGTATAGGAAGTCCTCTGGAAAACATTCAATTACATAGATCAAAGTGTTCTGCCATTATAAAGAATGTCTTAGAACCAGCCATGCTGAAAGAACTGTTAGAAGAAGTTGGTAACCAAAGTTATTCTATAATACTGGATGAATCCACTGATGTAACAACAGAAAAGTACATGGCATATTGCATCCGATACTACAATCCAAAACTAGAAAAAATCGTTGTTGATTTTTTAGGCTTTCAAGAAGTATTCGAAGCAACAGCTCAAGCCTTGTATGCATCATTCAAGAGTTTTTTGTCTGAAATAGGTTTAGACATTAATAATCTAATTGCAATAGGAACTGATGGAGCTAGTAACCTTTGTGGCAAAAACCACTCTCTTTTCACCCTTCTACAAACAGATATACCCCATTTACAACTATTGAAGTGTGTGTGCCACTCTCTTAGTTTATGTGCATCCAAAGCATGCACTGAACTACCGTCTTGTCTGGAATATTTACTTAGAGAAACCAGGAATTGGTTTTCCCACAGTCCATTGCGAATGAAAGTATATCAAAACTTATTTGAACTTATTAACGATGGTAAAAAGCCCTTGAAATTAACTCAACTTTCTGCAACCAGATGGTTGGCATTTCATGCAGCTGTTAATACAAACATCAACCAATGGTTTGAGTTAAAAACTCACTTTAATATGGTGAAATCATCAGAAGAGAGATGTTATACAGCAAGAGAGCTTGCTGGTATGTATAATGATGACACGAATTTATTATATTTATTATTTCTTTCTCCCATCCTAAAAGAAATAACAAACGTGAATGTTATATTTCAAGCGAGTGATGCTAATATAACAAAAATATACAGCGACCTCCGGATTCTTCTTATTTCCATTGCAAGACGTGTTTTTAAACCAATATTTTTGAGAGACCGAAGTATGCCTGAAAACGCCTCATCAACAATGCTTCATGAATCAGATATAGCAGCTGTTAAGCGAGCTTTAGAAAAAGCCGATGCCACATTTGGGAATTCGTTGCTTCCACTGGATTCCATCGATTTTGGTGAGAAGTTCAACGATTTACTTGAAAAAAAGTCTGTTTCTGTCAACAGAGCACAAGAAGTCAAACTGCGATGTACACGTTTTCTTGTGCGCTTGGTGAAGGAATTAGTTGACAGGCTACCACTTAATGTGTCAGTGGTGGAAAAAATTGAACACTTATCACCAAGCCACGTATGTCTTTCAACTAGCAGACTCAACGTTGATGATTTTCCCTGGCAACTAGGGAAACCTAATATTGACCGGGAAACTATAATGAGCCAGTGGCGTTCTTTAAGTACGTTGCGCATCGAGGAAGTTATCGGTACAGCTTCTCCCAATGACATTGTAAACTTTTGGGTACAAGTATTGAAAATGCAGAATGCTGGAGGGAATCCCATGTTCAAAGATTTAGCCGAGTTTTCCTTGCGATGTCTCTCATTACCTTTAAGTAATGCTGTTGTTGAAAGAATTTTCAGCGTGATGGGTACGATAAAGACGAAATTAAGAAACAGAATGCAACTACCCATGCTGATTGCCATTCTTAGAGTTCGTACACATATGAATGTAAGAAATATTTGCTGCAACAATTTTCAACCAAATAATTACATGATTAGTTTACATGCTGGGAGAAAAATGTACGTCTCCAGAGGAGCGGGCGCCAGTACCAGCACAGCGGCAGCTATAGATAATTCTAATGAAGAAATTCTTGCTGGTACTCCTGGCGGAAGATGAAGCGGAATCATGAGGTCATTTTCAATTTTTGAAACATTTTTTATAAAAATATAACTAAATAAATGGTTAAAAATTACGTTTTTATTTTTATTTATTTATTTTACAATACATTACAGATATACTTGATTTATTTATTTTTGAAATAAATATAAAATAAAAATAAATGGTTAAAAATTACGTTTTTATTCATTCATAACGAGTTTTTGGCGTTTGGGCTACTTTAGGCTACCTTAGCTCAAATTCGGCTACATTAGGCTACTCAAGCTGTGAAAAAGGGCGACATCAGGTGCCGAGTCGTTGGCATCACTGAGGAGTAATAGTGTTCTGTGGTTGGAGCCCCGGAGCTACAGAGCTGGCGAGTGGCCTAAATTATTGTAGGGAAAATGTAGTAGTCAAAAACACATCTCTTTGAATTTGTAGTTCTATAGTTCAGGAGTTATTAGACCTGAAAGCTAGAAATCATCAGGTCGGTGTGGCCCCGAGATCTCAGTAATTAGGGCAGTAACGGACGTTTGCTCTTAGACAAAGTTACTGTGATGTTTAGGTAGTAGACAGAAAAACAAAGAATAGAATTCGTAGTTCAATATTTTGGCAGTAATTCACGTTTGAAGTGCGGGACAATCAGGTCCCTGTACCCCAGTGTTTTCTCTGAAACGAAGCATCCTAGCATAGTATGTTGTTTGAGAAAGTTTCTGTAGTTCTCGATTTAGGAATTCGTATGGAGCTAGTTTTTTATGTAGTTCTACGGTTTAATAGAATTTTGCACTCTTTCTAAAAACAATCAGAACGGTGTAGCCCAGTGTTTTCTCTGCAGCGAAGCATCCTAGCATAGTATTTTGTTTGAGAAAATTTTTGTAGTTCTCGATTTAGGAATTCGTATGGAGCCCGTTTTTTATGTAGTTCTACAGTTTACGAATAATTCAGGTCGGAAGCTCCGAAATGACAGCTAACCTCACTCATTACATCTTTGGAACCAAACAAGCTAGCGAAACAGAAACTTACACAACGATTTATTATCCATCGAATAATAAGTGTGCAAAATTTCATAGAGATCCATGCAGTATTTGTAAAGGAATTTAGTATAAACACATTCGGTACCATTAACTGTGTCATGGAAGAGGGTGACCATACATTTTATGTTAAAAAGGAAAAATATTCGAGCACTGAAATTTGATGGTGAAAGTAAGTGATAGTGATATGACATCAAAAAGTATTATTGTATTTATTGAAATTTGCACTCAGGTTGTTTATTCATAAGTTTTAACATTAAGTAAATAAGTAACTAAAAATGGTTAACATGGTTTTTTATTGAATTCAAATACCCATGGTGTTTTTTTTTAGATTGTGGTTTTTCTAATTGCTCGAACTAAACAAAGTCCATATACGAGTATTATGGTATAAAGTAGTTACGTACTGCCTGTGTATGGTTTCTTTTGTGCAAAGGAATAAAAAATAGTTGTTCATCTGATTTTATATATTATAAAAATAAGAGTCGTGTGTAGCAGTCAATAATTATATATTATTATAAAGAAGCAGGTATACAACACCCGAGCTCGGCTCTCCAGTATTTTTTTAAGAGACTCTAAAAATACACGTGATTTTGGGTATGGGTTAGTTGAACCATTACTTTGTATCACCAGGTAGTTAAATAGTTGCTAAAACATCACTTGATTAATGGACGATCCCTGAAACATATTAATGGACCATATTTTTCAAATTAGTAGAACCTGCTAGAAGTTTATACTATCGGCGCCTGACAGTTTCACTCGCGTCAGTCCCGTTCCAGTGGGAAAATATTACTCCCAGAAAAGTAAACTTTCCATTGGTTAAAATTTTTTTAAGACTCACATAGGGTATTACGAATAGCGGGTATGAGTAATTTGTGGTCACCCTCTTCCATGACACAGTTAATGGTACCGAATGTGTTTATACTAAATTCCTTTACAAATACTGCATGGATCTCTATGAAATTTTGCACACTTATTATTCGATGGATAATAAATCGTTGTGTAAGTTTCTGTTTCGCTAGCTTGTTTGGTTCCAAAGATGTAATGAGTGAGGTTAGCTGTCATTTCGGAGCTTCCGACCTGAATTATTCGTATACTGTAGAACTACATAAAAAACGGGCTCCATACGAATTCCTAAATCGAGAACTACAAAAATTTTCTCAAACAAAATACTATGCTAGGATGCTTCGCTGCAGAGAAAACACTGGGCTACACCGTTCTGATTGTTTTTAGAAAGAGTGCAAAATTCTATTAAACCGTAGAACTACATAAAAAACTAGCTCCATACGAATTCCTAAATCGAGAACTACAGAAACTTTCTCAAACAACATACTATGCTAGGATGCTTCGTTTCAGAGAAAACACTGGGGTACAGGGACCTGATTGTCCCGCACTTCAAACGTGAATTACTGCCAAAATATTGAACTACGAATTCTATTCTTTGTTTTTCTGTCTACTACCTAAACATCACAGTAACTTTGTCTAAGAGCAAACGTCCGTTACTGCCCTAATTACTGAGATCTCGGGGCCACACCGACCTGATGATTTCTAGCTTTCAGGTCTAATAACTCCTGAACTATAGAACTACAAATTCAAAGAGATGTGTTTTTGACTACTACATTTTCCCTACAATAATTTAGGCCACTCGCCAGCTCTGTAGCTCCGGGGCTCCAACGTTTTGATGTCAATCAACAAAGAACGTAATGAGGCGTTTTCCACAGCAGTTTCCATTAACATCACATATGAGAATCTGTAAAAATATTGAGTAGTTTGTCTTTTAAAAAGGTTTCTTATAATAAGAAACATCATCGTCAGCATTTTTAGTAAGTAGGTAGTAACGCGATCCTTAAAAAGTAAAATAGAACTTATTGCATACTAATAACACCTAAATATTGCTATTCGGAGAGCTTCCAAAGAATACAGGCTTACAGACTGAAATTATGATCACTAGTTCGCTATTTAGGGTAGGTACTATGTAAGTATACCTAATATTCGTAGAAAAGTACGGAACCCTCGGTGCACTAGCCTGACTAGCACTTGGCCAGTCTTTTGTTTATTTAAGTATTTTTATTTATTATTTTGCTGTTGATAAGTACCTAATACTATATTATAATATACAAATGTACCTGTGGCAGCGGGAGCTACTGGTTTAGCTTTGTGGTTTAGATGTGTTGATAGAGATGCGTAACAATTGCGAAATATATAATACTAGCTTTTACACGCGGCTTCGCTCTTAGGGGTCGAATTTTGCAAAATCCTTTCTTAGTGGATGCAAGTTCAAGTCTCTAGACCCAGGTTTAGGTCTCGGTTTAGGCTGTGCGTTGATACATCATCAATCAGTTAGTAGGTAAGTTTATCATTTTAATTACTAAAATTTACAAGCATTGACATTTACACACAGCACATTCGGTATGGACAGGGGCAGCGCGCTCAGGCGAACAGGGGGCCAATTCTATTAAATGTCAACGGTTATAGTTGGATGACAATGACATATTAATGGTCAACCAATGGTGTTATTTTGGCACTTTTCAGAGCAAATAACACCATCGACTGACCATTGACATGTCATTGTCATCCAACTATAACCGTTGACATTTAGTAGAATTGGCCCTCAGATAACGTACCTAATCGCCGAGCGTCGAGCGCCCGGGCGCCCGGCTCGAACCTGTGTCCGCTGCAACTGTTTGTTTTCATGGTCCAGTGCTCCGCACATACCTACCTACTTAGGTAATAAGTACATTTGTTAATAAAAACTTATGCTTACAATTGCACTAAAAAATTTAATAAAAAACTCAGGCCTTTAATCCCCAAGGGGGTAGGCAGAAGTATTCCATTTCTGGAAATACCCACGTTTCACCAGTATATTTTTTGAAACCCTGAACGTGATAGGTGGTGAGCCCATCGCCGGACCGAGTCTGGCACACATGTCTCAGAATTAATTTTGGGACCTGCGGGTTTCCTCACGATGTTTTCCTTCACTGTCGAGCTAGTGATAAATATGTAGGTACGTAAGCTTTCTGAAAAACTCATTGATACATGCTACAAAAGACTCACTGATTCGAACTAGTCTTGGGCAAAGTCGTTCGCCATTGGCAGCGCTCAATTTAGTTCGCAGTCATACAGCGAACTAGTTCGCTCCTTTAGTTCCTTTTTTTCACTAGTGATAATTAAAAGAGGAAATGTTTTTTCATATTTATTGTGAAAAACTTTAACCATAGACTATAAATTATATACTTTAATAAGAAACTCTTGTAAGAGTGGCAAGAGTAAAAATAAATCAGTCGGTTAGCCATGCAGCGCTACTCCATAATAGAACGGACGCGACGCCAGAAAAATAAATATCTAAAGAAATTTAAGAGCGAGACTGTAGACAAACTAGTTCGCATACTTCACCTAAAAGAGCGCTTTTTCGACCTAGGTCGTTCGTGAACTACCCAAGACTAATTCGAACCCGAACCTCACTGATCATCATTATAAGAAGCTGGCTTTTTAACCACTGAGCTATCACTGGACTGAAACTCAAGCAAAGCGAAACAAAGGTTGTATTTTTGTCAGATACTAGTTCGAGCTTCAATTGCCATATTGCCTCTATTTTTTTTTATTTTTAACCCCCGACGAAAAACAAAGAGGTGTTATAAGTTTGACGCGTGTTTCTGTGTATGTGTAGGTATGTCTGTCTGTTCGCTCGTAGCTCCTAAACAGCTGAACCGATTTTGATTTAGTAGGTATTTTGTTTCGAAAGGTGACTCGATTGAGAGTGTGCTTGGCTATGTTTCGAGAAAATTTGCACAGCCGTTTGTATTTAAATGTATTTTTTGTGTCGCGGGTTTTTAGAATTTTTCCTTATCGTTATTTCTCAAAGACTAAACAACGTGAACTGCTTATTTAAAAAATATAAACGTAAGTTTTTTTTTAACTTATCACCAGGATTCAAACCCGAGCCCTACACATGAAAGGCGGGCTAACTATCACTGCTGCTGTGATAAAACAACTTACCTCAAGGTAATCAACAGAACCAGAACCAGTAAGTTAACAAAAATGAATAAGCTTTCTTGACCAAGTAAAATTTATTTTTAAGTAGGTATGTATTACTACAAATATTTACAAACTGGATTTAAAGGCTTGGTAAACATTCACTCACTTACAGGCTAAAAATACATTGCCAATTTTGTTATTATCACAAAAAGGAGTTCGTCGAACCAGATCTTGTGCAGTAATTTTTTCCTTGACCTTTCGAACAAAAAAGTATTACTAGATTATGCCAGATTTGTTAATTGTGGGGTACCTAAGCCTTACTTATCCCCCGGATAAATGGCGAAAACATTAACATTTTGCAAATAAAAAAAAAAACTCACGCCTTATATCCCCGAGGGGGTAGGCAAAGGTATTATATTTCTGGATATACCCACTTTTCACCAGATATTCTTTGGACCCTTATACGTGATAGGTGGTGAGCCCATCGCCCGGGCCGGCGGACCGGGTCTGTTTATACATGTCTCAGAATTCATTCTGGGACCTGCTGGTTTCCTCACGATGTTTGCAATTTTAACTCGGTACCTATTAACTTACTCTTCATTAGACAATTTTTTTTAAAACCATATCTTAATTCAATTATTTTCTTAGTTAAATGGTTCTGCTTTAGAGTCCATGCAGAAAAATCAATTATGTTTTTCGATCACCAGTATCGTTTATCGACAATATACTTAATGATAGTATTAATTTTTAACTAAAGACTGCATTATGACATCTTGAGGTAATCCAAAAATATCCATCTCACGTAAGTATATTATAGAATTCCCCATTCACTGCACATTTTCACGGGCATGTGGCAAATCCACAATACATATTATACGATCTACCAAAACAGCGAAACGAAAGTTTTAAAAAAGACATGACGTCTCTTCGGATTCTTCTTTGTTGAACTATTGTCAACGTCTCTGGGGCTGAGCTGCGACAATTTTAAGATTACCACAGAAGTAACGATGAATCTTTATCTTATAAATTATGTGTAATATGAATTCTTCAGGATCATTGTCAATATTAGTAAAACGTAATAACTACACTGAAAATCGTAATTCGTCTCTTTCTAATATAAAATATATACTTACACTTAAAATTTAAAATGTTACTAATAAGACTTAAATTAATATACTATTTACAATTAATAACTCTTTGAGACCATGTTAATGCAAACTGGAATTCAGGTTTGCAAGTCAGCTTCTTTCACAACACCAATTCTTTGCATTTATAAATTATATCGATATTATATTTTTTATTGCCCCTAGAAAGTCTGTAGCCAACCAACTAAGCTTTCAGTCATGACTTAAAATTAATTAACCCTTACATAATTTTTGGTTCTCTAACTTAGCTGTAGTCGACAATGTTTTCTATCGGCTGCGATCGCAGATATTTCCTTATTGCCTCGTATACTCTCTTATTGGGTATTTCGATCATGGGTCCCCCAAATTCTTGAGCCAGCAACTTCCAGTTCTCATTCATGAATCTTAGCATAGCTTCACCTGAAAAGAAAAATTTAAAAATACTTTCTTAAAGGTAATACCGGATAATTCATTTACCAGCGGGTGGCGGCGTTTCCTGACCGGATGCTGTTTATTCCCGTTCCCGTGGAAATTTACCAAAATACCCTTATTAGCATCCCTTCACTTAGAACGCCATTTTAAGGAACCTTTGTTCAAAGTTTCATGATTCTAGACCCAGAGGTTTCGGCTGCGCGTTGATCGATTAGTCAGTTTCTTCTTCTACATCCTTAATAATAATATAAATAGTCTATGCCAATATTATATTATAATATTATATAATAATATTATTTAGATTTGTATTTTTAATCGACTTCAAAAAGGAGGAGGCTATCAATTCGTCTGTATGTTTTTATTATGTTTGTTACCTCAGAACTTTCGACTGGGTGAGCCGATTTGGATGTTTTTTTTTTATTTAAAAGCTGGTGCTTCCAGATTGGTCTCATTTTAATTTCGTCTAGTTCTAACAATGGCATCTATGAGAAAACCATATAAGTTGAAGTAGTTAATTTTTTACTCTTTAGAGTTATATGTTATTGTATGTTTGTTACGAATAAACTCAAAAACTACTGGACCGATTTAAAAAATTCTTTTACCAATGGAAAGCTAGAAGATTCCTGAGTAGTATAAACTATATTTTATTCCCGTATTACTATGGAAACGGGAACTACGCTAGTATAAAATAAAGTCGCTCTCCGCCGTCTGTACGCATACTTCACCGGTCAAGCAGTGAGTTCCTCCATCTCGCAGAAATGTTACTAGACCCGTTAACAACTCATAATGTTTAGCAGGGACAACTAGACTCAAAACTTAACTGAACTAACTCAAAAATTAAGGATTTACTAGGCAACCCTACCATCTATACCAGAATGTGAACGTGGTCATAGGTGGGTCTAAATACTTATTTCTATTATATTTACTAGCTATTTTGTAAATTACAAAAGACCTGAGATACTTACTCAAAATTTTGTTACCATTGAAAAGGTTAGTCAGATCGAAATGCGCGTTGTCGATAACATCATATTTGTACTTATAGCTCTTCAAATCGACCATGTCTTTGCCTTCGGGATTTTTTGTCATTTCAAATGGTATCACCATATCCATGTGGAGTTTTTCTACAAAAAAGAAACTTGGTAACAAGGTTAACAGGAGTGGTGCTATCGTGTTAAAGAGGCATTTGTGTTTATGGAAATTGTCCGGTAGATAGTATGGATAATATGTAGTTTGGTTTGTTATTTGAAGTAATTGTTGTAACATCAATCACATGTATCCACTTTGTTATCGCTCTCTACCTGTCACCATTGATAAGCAAATTGTTCCAGGATGCCTAGCATTTATTTATGGTAGAGAATCAACCTATTTTACCAACTTAAAAAAAGGAGATTTTTTATGTATGTTAATCCATAACTCCCTCAAATCTGAAGCGATTTCGCAATGTTTTCTTTCGTTTGATCGGGAATACTTTAACGTTGGTTCCATATAAGTTTTGTGAAAATCTAATAAAGAAATTCAGGTGGAGAACGGAACTCCTCAATGGACATCAGCAAATCCCTCGTTATCAGTATAGGTAATGGATGTAGAATATGCAAATAATAGCCCTTTGAGCTATTCGTTGAAGTCAGTTTGTATTTGTTCCAAATTTTGATTATTTGAAACTGTATCATAGTCTTGATATTTTGAAGCCTTATAATTAGTTATAAACCGTAATAATATATCTATTATTGGTACACTTTTGTATTTCAGCAACATGGTTTCTCGGACATTTAAAAGGCATGCATGGAGTCAAAGCCAACAGCGTAGAGTCACGAGAAGACTCTCAGACTATCATGTTCACTGGAAAACAATTAATCGACAGTTGCTGGACTATTGTTATTATTATCTCATTGCTCTGTGCTAATTATAAACGCATCTGTTATTGACTCTGTCGATAGTGATTTTGTGTGAATGAACGTGATTGTTGATTTGTCAGGGTGTTCTTTGAAGACATTATCAGTACTATAGCCAAAGCATTTTTTTTTTAATAAATATTGGCATTACCTATACCTTCTCTCAGTTCTTTCCTCTAGAAGAAGGAGATTTGAGTGTATATCCAATATATACATATACTAGCTGATTCCCGCGACGCGAATTTGTTATTCCTTTGCGTTTAGAAAATATATCAAGAAGGATAATCTACACTATTTATCTACAATAATATTATAAAGAGGAAGGATTTGTATTTTTGTATGTTAATAACGAATAGACCGATTTAAAAAAATCTTTTACCATTAGAATGTAACGTTATCCCTGAGTAATATAGGCTATATCTATGACGAAAAAAAATTAAGGATCCCTACTAAAACTTGACTGTACATGCCGGGATTGGAACCCGAGCCTCGCGAATGAGAAGCGGGTTCTTTAGCGACGGCTATCATTGCTATTTATATTTTTGTTATTAAAAACACCTTATATACAACGCTTCACAGAATAAGCGCAATTCCTGATACGTACCTCGATTAGTATACTAACATAAAAAGTTGGTAATGCATTCGTACTTTAGTTTTGTCTAACCAAATTGCTTTTAATAAAGAGCGATAACAGTACGGTTTCCATAGGCAGTCCTAAATTTAGTTATGCTAATGAATTTTTCGGAAAATCTTTACACATATTGAAAGTAGCTGAAATCAATTAAGTAGTCGATACTAATTTCAGGAATTGCGCCTCTTACGTGTTGTAAAGCCTAGGACACTCCCTGGATTATGATTTTTCAATTAGTTCTTGATATCAATGGCTACGCATGTGGTCATAATAACAAATAAATTTCCTTATGGAACCCATAGTGAATTCTCAAAAAAAAAGAAGTGGACTGTGTATGGAGACTATTGAAGAATATTTGTGCCAAGTTTCAAGTTGAAGATAAGGAAATCTTGTTGTTTGTTTTGAGGAGTATTTTTACAATATTTCGAATTTATACACCCAAAAATGAAGGTTTTCCGTGCATACCAAACTCAACCCCTACTTTCACCCTTTTAGGGGAGGACTTTAGAAAAATCCAAAAATACGTATCTCATCATTTATTTCTAAGAGTAGTTGTGCCAAGTTTCAACTTGATAGACGTAAAAAACAACACGTCTCCATACAAACTCCATCCCCCTGTTTCAACCCCTTAGGGGTTTTATTTGGGAAAACCCAGAAATACGTGTCGTGTTTTTTGTTTTGAGGAGTATTTTTACAAAGTTTCGGATTGATATACCCAAAAATGAAGGTTTTCCATACATACCAAACTCAACCCCCACTTTCACACCTTTATGGGACGATTTTCGAAAAATCCAAAAACATGTATCTCATCATTTATTTCTAAGAGTATCTGTGTCAAGTTTCAACTTGATAGACGTAAAAAACAACACGTCTCCATACAAATTCCATCCCCCTGTTTCAACCCCTTAGAGGGGGTTGTTTGGAAAATCCAGAAATACGTATATTGTTGTTTGTTATGAGAAGTATTCCTACAATGTTTCGAATTGATACACCCAAAAATGAAGGTTTTCCATACATACCAAACTCAACCCCTACTTTCACACCTTTAGGGGACGATTTTAGAAAAATCCAAAAACACGTATCTCATCATTTATTTCTAAGAGTATTTGTGTCAAGTTTCAACTTGATAGACGTAAAAAACAACACGTCTCAATACAAACTCCATCCCCCTGTTATAACCCCTTAG
The DNA here is from genome assembly GCA_963855545.1 of Ethmia dodecea. NCBI lineage: Eukaryota > Metazoa > Arthropoda > Insecta > Lepidoptera > Depressariidae > Ethmia > Ethmia dodecea. The sequence goes on from OY979448.1 coordinate 6,384,078, forward strand.
GGGGGTTTTTTTGGAAAACCCAGAAACACATGTCGTGTTTTTTGTTTTGAGGAGTATTTTTACAAAGTTTCGAATTGATATACCCAAAAATGGAGGTTTTCCATACATACCAAACTCAACCCCCACTTTCACACCTTTATGGGACGATTTTCGAAAAATCCAAAAACATGTATCTCATCATTTATTTCTAAGAGTATCTGTGTCAAGTTTCAACTTGATAGACGTAAAAAACAACACGTCTCCATACAAACTCCAACCCCCTGTTTCACCCCCGTAAGGGAGATTTTTTTGGAAAATATAGGATCACGTGTCTTGTTGTTTGTTTTGAAGAGTATTTTTACAAAGTTTCGAATTGATAGACCCAAAAATGAAGGTTTTCCATACAAACGTTCAACCCCTTTTTCACCCCCTTAAGGGTTGAATTTCTAAAAATCCTTTCTTATTCCTACTTTACGTCTTAAAAACAACATCCGTGAAAAAAATCAGCTTTCTAGGTGTAAGGGTTTAGGCTGGGCGTTGATGAGTCAGTGAGTCAGGACTTCTCTCTTTATATATATATAGATTGTTAGCGGTATTTTTTTAGGGTTTGCAACGACTTCGGTAATAATATTTCCTTTTAAATATTCTCACGTTTATCCTCGAGACAGGCGTATTCCATTCTTGGAAATACCTACCCACTTTTCACCAGTATACTTTTTGGACTCTATCACCAGACCAGGGTGCTACTACACAGGTCTCAGAATCAATTCTGGGGCCTGCGGGTTTCCTTCCTATGTTTTCCTTCTCCGTCAAAGAAACTCATTGGTACCCTAGCCAGCATTCGAACCCGAGCCTCACGCATAAGAAGCAAGCTCTTTAATCACAAGGCTTGAAGTTTGAAGAAAAGTGTAAAGCACAAATACAGTTTAATATTTATTTTCAATTAAGTACGTTGTTTCAAAAATATTTTTCGAAACCCTAAATAACTCTACAACTTGGTAAAAATTTGATCAGACAAAAAGTAAGAGGATACTAAGAGGTCGAGGTGAGTATAAATTGCAATTTTAATATTGTTTCGCCATATTCATTAATGTTTTAAGGATTGTAGTATCCGCAGTTTTTTTTTTTACTTTTTATCATAAATATGTGTTGTTTTGGAGTTTCTTGCACCGCTTATTCCAAGCTTCAACACTTTCCGAAGCCAAATTTATTGACATTCAATCTATCTATATATATATAAAGAGAGAAGTCCTGACTCACTGACTCATCAACGCCCAGCCTAAACCCTTACACCTAGAAAGCTGATTTTTTTCACGGATGTTGTTTTTAAGACGTAAAGTAGGAATAAGAAAGAATTTTTAGAAATTCAACCCTTAAGGGGGTGAAAAAGGGGTTGAACGTTTGTATGGAAAACCTTCATTTTTGGGTCTATCAATTCGAAACTTTGTAAAAATACTCTTCAAAACAAACAACAAGACACGTGATCCTATATTTTCCAAAAAAACCTCCCTTACGGGGGTAAAACAGGGGGTTGGAGTTTGTATGGAGACGTGTTGTTTTTTACGTCTATCAAGTTGAAACTTGACACAGATACTCTTAGAAATAAATGATGAGATACATGTTTTTGGATTTTTCGAAAATCGTCCCATAAAGGTGTGAAAGTGGGGGTTGAGTTTGGTATGTATGGAAAACCTCCATTTTTGGGTATATCAATTCGAAACTTTGTAAAAATACTCCTCAAAACAAAAAACACGACATGTGTTTCTGGGTTTTCCAAAAAAACCCCCCTAAGGGGTTATAACAGGGGGATGGAGTTTGTATTGAGACGTGTTGTTTTTTACGTCTATCAAGTTGAAACTTGACACAAATACTCTTAGAAATAAATGATGAGATACGTGTTTTTGGATTTTTCTAAAATCGTCCCCTAAAGGTGTGAAAGTAGGGGTTGAGTTTGGTATGTATGGAAAACCTTCATTTTTGGGTGTATCAATTCGAAACATTGTAGGAATACTTCTCATAACAAACAACAATATACGTATTTCTGGATTTTCCAAACAACCCCCTCTAAGGGGTTGAAACAGGGGGATGGAATTTGTATGGAGACGTGTTGTTTTTTACGTCTATCAAGTTGAAACTTGACACAGATACTCTTAGAAATAAATGATGAGATACATGTTTTTGGATTTTTCGAAAATCGTCCCATAAAGGTGTGAAAGTGGGGGTTGAGTTTGGTATGTATGGAAAACCTTCATTTTTGGGTGTATCAATTCAAAACTTTTTAGAAATACTCCTCAAAACAAACAACAAGATACGTATTTCTGGTTTTTCCAAAAAAACCCCTAGGGGGGTGAAACAGGGGGTTGGAGTTTGTATGGAGACGTGTTGTTTTTTACGTCTATCAAGTTGAAACTTGGCACAACTACTCTTAGAAATAAATGATGAGATACGTATTTTTGGATTTTTCTAAAGTCCTCCCCTAAAAGGGTGAAAGTAGGGGTTGAGTTTGGTATGCACGGAAAACCTTCATTTTTGGGTGTATAAATTCGAAATATTGTAAAAATACTCCTCAAAACAAACAACAAGATTTCCTTATCTTCAACTTGAAACTTGGCACAAATATTCTTCAATAGTCTCCATACACAGTCCACTTCTTTTTTTTTGAGAATTCACTATGGGTTCCATAAGGAAATTTATTTGTTATTATGACCACATGCGTAGCCATTGATATCAAGAACTAATTGAAAAATCATAATCCAGGGAGTGTCCTAGGCTTTACAACACGTAAGAGGCGCAATTCCTGAAATTAGTATCGACTACTTAATTGATTTCAGCTACTTTCAATATGTGTAAAGATTTTCCGAAAAATTCATTAGCATAACTAAATTTAGGACTGCCTATGGAAACCGTACTGTTATCGCTCTTTATTAAAAGCAATTTGGTTAGACAAAACTAAAGTACGAATGCATTACCAACTTTTTATGTTAGTATACTAATCGAGGTACGTATCAGGAATTGCGCTTATTCTGTGAAGCGTTGTATATAAGGTGTTTTTAATAACAAAAATATAAATAGCAATGATAGCCGTCGCTAAAGAACCCGCTTCTCATTCGCGAGGCTCGGGTTCCAATCCCGGCATGTACAGTCAAGTTTTAGTAGGGATCCTTAATTTTTTTTCGTCATAGATATAGCCTATATTACTCAGGGATAACGTTACATTCTAATGGTAAAAGATTTTTTTAAATCGGTCTATTCGTTATTAACATACAAAAATACAAATCCTTCCTCTTTATAATATTATTGTAGATAAATAGTGTAGATTATCCTTCTTGATATATTTTCTAAACGCAAAGGAATAACAAATTCCACGCGGACGAAGTCGCGGGAATCAGCTAGTTACTTAATAACGCAATTCCGCACTGCAATGTTGAGATATGTCATTAGTACGAGTATATTTGATTTGAGTGAGAATTATGTACAGCATAATGAAATACTATTTAGTAGTATTTAGTACAGTCAAGAGCAAGTCAAGCTTGACACTACCAGTTTACGCTGAGCTCTGATTTATACTGCGCGCCATAGAATACAGGGCCGGTTCAAAGTCCAATATGTCAAGCTCTACGTGCTCTTGACTGTACTTAGATCACGTAGTTTAACTAAATACCAAGCGATTATCTATTCTCATTCGAATCAAAATTGCACGCGAGATGCGTAAACTACATTGCGTCTTTGGATGCGTATCACCTATGACCATGACTCTATGACGTAGTGACATATTACTACATAGTATACAACAAAGTCGCTACCCGTCTGTCTGTCCCTACGTAAATGCTATGTATGCTTAGATCTTTAAAACTACACAACCGATTTTGATGCGGTTTTTTAATAGATCGAGTGATTCAAAAGGAAGTTTTGTATGTATATAATACATGCATAATATAGTAGAGAAACACTGATATCATATATAAACCGAAGCGAAGCGAGGGCGGGTGGCTAGTGACTCTCTAAAAGTTAAACTTCGTCTTCTCTACTCGACGCTACTAGTATCATGTAATCACGTGATCCGAGTGTACTTGGAGGCCGGCAGTCAATCAGTAGGTCGGAACGGCGATGTGTATAGAGCGCACACGTGAAACCGTGGCTTAAGAGTATATTGTGTCTGTGAAACGGATGCATGAGTGAAATATGCTTCAGCTGGGTATACACATACGTACATCTTCCTTCATATGGGATTTTGTCACCCTAGTTTTAGACTTGTGTCATAATTTGTAAATGGCCTTACTCAGTTTGATCATCATATCGCCGTCGCCGCTAATAGGAAGGATAAGAAGCCTCCCAGATGCTTTGTAGTGGCCCGTCAGTAATATATCACTGTCCCACGATAGATGCATCTGCTTTTTTGCCATGTCCACTCTGAAAAATCAAATCATTTATACTAGAAACAATTCGAACTCATACAAGCTTACCAAGTTATATTCTATGAGTATAAAAATACGGTGTAAGTAAACATGAAATAAATCAGCAGACATATAATTTGAGGTTAATTCGACCAACGTATTTTCTTACCTGTTATGTAAATAGCAAAATACTGTCCAGTAGAGCAAGCCGAATGTATTATACCATAGGAGGGAAAGATAAAACCCTAACACTGACTGAGGAAAGAAAAGAGGGCGAAAATTTGTAGGGAAGTTTGTCATTTTCCAAATCCTATCGGCCACACGATTATTATAATTAAATAATAAATATATATTAGAGCTCAGTCATCAGCGAGATATCGAAATCAGAAGCGTATCAAAAATAATACTTTTACTTTTTCGAGTAATCATTAAACCGGCAAAAAAATATATGACATATTGTCTTATTTTGCCGGCTTATGTTTCAGCTTATATAATTCATTCCTAACCATAGAGTAACATTGACAAAATTTAAAAAAAAAGTTTATGAACGAGTAACACTGCGCTGTATAACGTGCAACACGCCGCCGTAGCAAAACCAGAAAATAAAATACTGACCGAATTTTATCAATAACAGAATTCTTCAGTCCCTTCACGCTCATGTCTTTAACGTTGAGCTTGAGCCCTCCTAATTCCACCTTCACATGGTCGACGTACATAACGTCTAGAGGCTCTGTGCCTACTTCTGGCATGCCAGCTGCGAGCACCGGGGTCCCTTTTTGGGCTGACCTCTTTAGGCATGCGGAATCTTCCACTTTGCATTTCGTGATTGGTGGCGCTGGAAATAAATTACGATTACCTATTTTTTTAAGAGTGGATGATGCAGTGCTTATATGGCGGATGTGTAACCCTAATATTGAGCTCATTAGTATTAAAGAGGTGTCGGAAGTAATTCCCATCTCATCTGACGAAAAATTATCCGTTTTGATGAAGAAGCATTCCGTTTTTAAAAGTTAACGAGCGACATAATGTTCCTACTTGTGATGTAGCGTACGGTATAGTGCGACTGCCAGTTTTAGAAGGGCCGACGTAATCAATTGTCCGTAGATCTCCGAATTGTAATATTATGAAATTTTCAAATATAACAGTATGATCTACTTACACTCAGAAAATACGATTGCCACCTGTGTTATAAACAAGATAGAGTTTAAAATCACACTCATATTTATTTTCACTCTTAATTTTTGCGGGAAAATAAAAGCGTCCGATTCCGGTGACCGAACCAAACGAAAGTCAGTTCACTAGTTAATGCAACATGTGTTTACAGATATTTATAAGCTATGCATTGACATTGGATCAAGTCATGGCCAATGTTCAAATATTAAAGTCAACTACACACAGCTGCGGATGAGATTGCGTGTTCCGACGTCCGCATCTACGAGTACTTTTATTAGACGCTGCGGATATTTCACATGCCTTATTATTTATCGTCAACATGGCATCTTGTGGAAATCAACTGTATTGATTTATTGGTACACTAGTTTATTAACAAAACGAAACTATAACAAACTGCGAACGTATAATAATTTGAACTGAATAGGTATAATAAAACTATTTGTACAACAGACACACCCATAGACTCAAAAATAAAATATACATAAATAGAATAGGTTAGTTGCATAAACTTAGTTGAATTTTATCTACTAAAATTACACCCAAAACGACATATCCAGTGAATTCATATTCCAAATTAATTTATTTGACCCTAATTGAAGAGTTCGATTTTAACTTCTTTTTTGGCTTAAAGACCTGTTCCCCAGTTCATATATTTTATTTATTTATTAAGGTTTGTGTGTTTATTTTATTTAAATTTAGGTTGCAAGTATAATATAAAGTCAAATGCATAACTATATTAAAGCAAACACAACAATATAGTGCAATATTTAATATAAATCAAAGAAACTAACTTAGATAAACTAAATTAAATTAAAGTACAGAAACAAACAATGTTTGGAAAAAAAGAAATAATATCAATAACTAGGTAAAACTGTTTCGAAATGTATTTATCGAGTCAAAGTATACGTCAGACGTCAGTAGATCCACTAAACTCATTCAGCAATTTGCACAGGCGAGGGCGATATAAACCTAAGACTGTGAGTGAATAGGCTTCTTCCGGATGAGCCCCTCCATTGTCGATCTCATCTGTGTCCTCTGGGCTAGAATGAGGTCAAGAGCACACCTATTTATAATAATAAAAATAGAATATGAGCACGATTACCTCTACTTTAGCAAAAATACGCCGACGATGGCAAAAATCATGACGCAGTTGCACATCAGACATTGTTTTGTTGAATGTTTTGTTTGGGTAAAATATCCTACCAATATGCTTACTCTGCATGGTGCTGTACGTGTCATTACGTGTGTATTTTAAATTAATACTGTGTGCTAGTACTGCTATTTAATACACTATTTAGTTTCTTGTTTTTTAATTTATGTCAAGCTTAACATGTGTTTGAGCGGGTGGTTGAGCGGTCACTCACACTGTATACCTACGTTTGATGAAATGATTGGGATAACACTCATCCATACATATATTATTTCTAAATAGCATCACAAAAATATGTGTTATTGTTGACTCTACTTATTACTTTATTGAATCACACAGCAGCGCATCAGATAGAACACAGTTAAAGTACATTTTCTTTTTTAATTGTCAATTCATTTATTTTATTTGCATAACATATTATCAACATTATTACTATCAGGTAAGAGATACCAAAATTAAGGTACCTACGTGTGTTATATTACTTATATTAATAAGACTGCACTGAATAATATGAATAAACATAAAATTAAAAATACTACAGCACAAAATAATACATAACCTAAGAAACGCAGGTGTGTACGCACCGTTTGTTAAATAAATATCGCAAGACTGCTCGCGCGTGGTTCGTGCCTATGTTATGGGTAAATTTTCAAGCGTACTTTTTTAGGCGTCCTATGCCCTTTATAAAGAAACTATAATTCAAAACAGACTAAACATGCTTTTTTTGAAAATATACCTCGTAGCTTAACCATATATATAAACCAATTAGAATTAATATTAAAAACTTAAAAGATATTCCACGTTGAATAATCCGACTTGTATGGCGGCCTACCCCTGGGAGGCTTGTCCCACTTCAAATTGCGCTCAGAAAACGACTCACTATAACTCGAAATTTTAACGTATATTTTATCAAAATATCTCATTTTAAAGATATTTACTCCATTTCATATTAAAAATCACAAAAACTTTACTAACTATTGAATAGAAATACTGAGAAGCCCATATGTTTTTGTCCCGCGTAAAACTTCTCTTTTGATGCTCGCATTTGACTACTTGTGTCATATTAGTCAAGCGATTTCACGCCAAATTTTTGTATCGGACCACCCAAGCGTTTGTCGGACCCCAACTTGTGTGTAGAGAGGATGGCGTATACGCAAGTTTTTACATGTTCCCGAGGTAAGTTTTTCCTGAAATGTGTTTTGGTCACCGTGAGCGGCCAGTTCGGTGGCATGTTTTAGATAATGGTCAGAGTGATGTATTGTATCGTCAACTTAGTATGTTGTGGATAATTACCTCGATATTACGACCTGCCAATATCTTCCAAGTTAATTAGGTAGTTGGGTAATTATCATGAAAAAACCCATTTGGTCGTCATTTCGGTGGCGTCATTGCAGTGGCGCAGCGGACCACCAGAATGACGAATGAGCCACCGTAATGATGAATGCCTGTATAATCCATACTATTACTAATAATATATTAAGACATAGTACTTGTTTTTTGATATATTATTACTGTGGTGTAAGTATTTTACCGTGATAATAGCATTTAGTAAAATTTAGTTTAGTTTAGTTTATTTAGTTATAACCCTATAAGGCTACATACATTAAAGAAATAAACAATATTAGTAATGTTTTTGGCACCAAAAAAGTTGAATACTAAAAAATAAAACATGTTGTTACATAATATCGCATTTTTATTTGAAATATTTAAGAAAATGTCATTACGGTGGCGCAAAAATTTAAAAAATATATTTCTCCGAAAGTACTGTGTTTCCAAGGGCGCCTCACAAATTATTAGATTCACAGCATCTTAGTCTATAATCTAAAGCATTTAGTTTAGGTGAAATATGAGAAAAAAAATTCGCCACCGCAATGACAAAAAAAAGCCCGCTTTGAAAATTTACCCTTATATTATATTAGCCTAACCTTTACGGTTTGTCATAGTAGTGTCAGCGCAAATCTCACACATTTTCGGGGGGACATAACAATAAATTACATTACCTAACGTTTATCTACATTTTTTACATAATTATAATATAAATAATAATAGAAGAGCAGTGATAGCCCGAACGGTTAAAGAGCCGGCCGAAAATCAGTGAGGCTCGGGTTCGAATCCTGGCATGTACCAATGAGTTTTTCAAAAACTTACGTACATATTTATCAATAGCTCGACGGTGAAGGAAAACATCGTGAGGAAACCCGTAGGTCTCAGAATTAATTCTGAGACATGTGTAAATAGACCCGGTCCGGCGATGGGCTCACCACCTATCACGTTTAGGGGTCCAATATATCTCGTGAAATGTGGGTATATCCAGTAATGGAATACCTCTGCCTACCCCCTCGGGGATAAAAGGCGTGAGATTATTTATTTTATTTATTTATTACATAAATATTTAAAAGAGAAAGATTGTTTTTTATGTCCGTTTGTAATTAATAATGCCCAGAAACTACTGGACCGATTAAAAAAAACTATAAATTTAAAACATTATAATTTTCTGAATCACAGGGAAAAATTAGTTTTAATAAATTTAATTTTTACTAGAAAATTGATTATTATACTGCTTGTAAAAGGCACTGAATAGGTTTAATTCATACTATTCTTCTGGTCTAATCGGGTAAAAATATAGAAAGTCCGTATGAAGACGAATCTACACTGAAATTCTGTCAAACAGCTGCACTAACGAAACATTCTCGTACAGACACACACACTCGAAAAACATTACCTCCCTTTTCGTGTAGTTGGGCATAAGAGTACATTAAATAAATGTAGCATATCAAATGGACAGAATTAAAAACAACATTTACGAATGATATTCGTTCCACGCGGTTTCGCTTGCGTAAAACTTTATGATCCTGTTGCAAACCCCATTTTACGGCCAAATTGCACTTCAATCCTTAGCTATAATTGTCAATTGTCAACATGTCATTTGATGTCGCGGTTTGATTTAAAACTTAAATTTTATAGTCATCGAGCATCACTTTATTTTGTTAATAAATACAGAAACACGTTGAATCCGTACAGTAGTCAGTAACAAAACAATATTATGATGAGTGTTTAAAAAAATGATCCAAATATATTAGAAATGCAAATCAGGCAATTACCCAAGTTCATTAAACCGGCAAACTGTAAATAATCAACACGAAAAACTTACGCCACTGCCATACAATTACCCGACTCTTGCGTCCGTAGTATAACGCGCCAAATATAAGGATATTTGGCAACAAAAATGTTTTTAATGGAAACCAGTTTCTATGAGACTTGGCCGGTTAATCTCGTGTCAAGGTTGACTACGGTTACTAAATGCATCTCCACTCCACGTGCGATAACGAAATTCACATGTGTATTGCAATAATTGATAGAAATATTCCGTTCCCTGCGCACGTGCTTCTGTAGTGAGTTTGGCAACATCCATTCATTGTCATTGAAGTATTTCTTGACAGGCGTTAGTGCAACATCAAAGATAAGATTTTTCTAGATTGGTAAGTTCATTGTAATTTTAGAATGCAATATTGTTAAAGATAAGGTTTTTATAGATTTGACTAATAAAATAAATCTATACAATAAAAGCAGAATCATACTTTAAAACATCATCATAATATAATATATATTATGTGCCTTTATCCCTATATAAGCTGTTGGAAAGAGGTTTCTCATTCCTGGATATACTCACTCTTAATCAGTATATTTTTTGACCATGACTGGTAGTGAGCCCATCGCAGGTCCGGTTTGCTGTTACACATGTAACATTGACATTTAGGTAAATCTATACTTACCAATATAATAACATTGCAATGTCTATATATCATTCAAAATAAATATCGAAATTTTAGTAAAACCTGCTATTTATATGAAACCTAATAATAAATGACCGTTTTTAAAATGTTTGTCTGTCTGTTGACCCTATTTCAGACAAAGTTTCCAACAATGGCTCAACGGATCGCAATAAAAATTATCTAAAAATTTTGTGTTCAATTTCGATATCTTGCAGGGTTCAGAAGATATTTTTTTATTTTTATAAACCGAAGCGAAACGAAGTCGAACCACTAATGAAATATATCATTATTTATGTATTTTATTATTTTTACCGATTGAAAGAGGCAGTACTTCTTTGGTGAAATTGCTTTTATATTTGGTTTTTTGATTGTTTGTTTAATTCAGCCCATAGTAGCAAAAACTAAATCCGTCGGTGGTCACTAGTAAGATTCAAATACCCCGATGTTTGGATGCCCCACCCGGGAATAGAACGGCTTTCTGACTTTTGCGACATTGCCGTCTAGACGAGACGCAATCAAAACTTTTTAAAGTTCAAATACTACAAACGCATCACGCTTCCAATTTATTTTATTTCAACGGTCACGTGGATTTTCTGTGTCTGCCTACACTTATATGAACTCAGTTCATATATTTTATGGTATATATAATGTGGCAGGGTTATTAAAATCCGTGATATTATAATTTCGTCAAGCAGATTTCACTAAGCAAACTAAGTGACATTGTAATAACGCTAATTAAATCATTTAACCCATAACATTTCAGTGTTAGTTAGTGTTGATAATGATCAGCCTAGGTCCCTTTTAATTGGTTGTTTCGCTGACCACCATGCCATACTGACCAACTAGTTTCCGTTTCACAATGGAGCATATGAAATGGAATACTTACGATTGACAAAAACTATGCAATTATAATATCATGGCTTTTACATTAACACTGCGATATGCAAGGTGACTTTTTTTACCGTCTGGAAAAAAATGTGGTGTGATAGGTAAGTGTAATAGATTCATTTGGCAATGTAACCTAAAAAAAATTTTTTTTTCTCAAAAATTTGTTTTCTTGCTTAGACTAATATACATTACTCAATTGTAGTCAATAATACACACTGAGATATTTGAAATAGTATTTTAAAAAGAAACAGGCTCGTAGCTTCAATTCATGCGCAATCTACCTACAGCCGCCAGCTGCGCGTAGTACCTACTGTGCGTAGTTTTCTAGATTTTGTAAATTGCACTAAACATGACTATATTTAACAATTAATTTCGTGTATAACTTAGGCTCTAGATACCTTATACGTCATATTTTTTTCCAGACGGTAAAAAAAATCATTTAGTATACTGTTTCGTCAAACACATTGGCACCTTATCGTGATAGCATCATAAAAAATTTAGAATATACAAACGCTTCACTCTCTATTAATTTTCTTTTTAATATGTTACTTTTCTGTAAGTAGATAAAATAATCTCAGTGCTTTACTAACTCGTTGAAATCTATACTAATCTATACTAACATTATAAAGCTGAAGAGTTTGTTTGTTTGTTTGTTTGAACGCGCTAATCTCCGAAACTACTGGTTCGAATTGAATAATTCTTTTTGTGTTGGATAGTCCAGTTATCGAGGAAGGCTATAGGCTATATAACATCACGCTACGACCAATAGGAGCAAAGATATAGTGGTAAATGTGTAAAAAACGGGAGAAATTATTTCATCTTACGGGAACTACGCGGGTGAAACCGCGCAGAGCCGCTAGTCTTTTATAAGAATACACTGAGAGTAGGTAAACTAACTTTTCTTCAAATTGTTTTCCAAAATTCTTTATAATTGGTATTGTAAATGTCTATTACTATTTGCATCAAATAAATGAATTCCACATTCTGATTTATCTTCTGGCACTAGATGGTGGTTCACTATGGTCAATGGTGTTCAAAGAGGTTGGAAGAAAATCATTCTCTTTCCTAGGACAGAGAAACTTTTTCTTTAAACGTCTTTGATGGTATTATTCTTTTTAGGTGTATAGCCGCGTTATTTCAGTAAGTACACCTTTATAGCTAACTAGCGGTTCTGCGCAGTTTCACCCGCGTAGTTCCCGTTCCCGTGGGAATACGGGAATAAAATATAGCCTATGTTACTCAGGGATCTTCTAGCTTTTTATTGGTGAAAGAATTTTTAAAATCGGTTTAGTAGTTTTTGAGTTTATTCGTAACAAACATACAAAAATACAAATCTTTTCTCTTTATAATATTAGTATAGAAGTATAGATATAGATTTTAAAAAGAAAATTCTTATCTAACTATAAATTGTATCTAGATCGTTACAGCCGTTACTGAGATACAAGAAATATATTCTATTCTATACGTATATGTCGTTATTGTACAAGCCGTAATATTATAATTACACTAGTGGTGGTTTTGAATGATCAATTCACTGACAACCGTGCCATGCCGATTAACCAGTGACCCTTTTACCTCAAAATCTCTCACTAACTGCACTCATGGAAATTATAATGTAACTTAAGTTGTCCTCTGGATCTATGGAATGGAGACGATTTACAAATGTCCATGCAAATTTAAATACCACTAGTGAAATTATAATAACACGGCTTCTACAATAACACTGCAATATTCTACTTGTAAAAGAATTGCTCGTTTCATAATTAGTACCTAGGTTATTAGGTTAATATACATAGGTATCTATCTCTGACGTGAGCAGTGATAGCCTTACGGTTAAAGAGCCTGCTTCACATGATGAAAATCAATGGGGCTCGGATTCCAATCCTGGCATATACCAATGAGTTTTTCAAAACTTACTTACATATATTTACCACTAGCTCGACGGTGAAGGAAAACATCGTGAGGAAACCCGAATTAATTCTGAGTCATGTGTAAATAGATCCGGTCCGGCGATGGGCTCACCGCCTATCACGTTTAGGGGTCCAAAGAATATCTGGTGAAAAGTGGGTATGTCCAGAAATGGAATACCTCTGCCTCCCTCTCGTGGATATAAAGCGTGAGATTATTTATTTTTTTATTTTTTTATCTCTATAATGCTGCGAGATGCTGGGTCACGCAAGACTCTACAAGTGAATTCTTAGTTAGCAGTCCGTGATTAATCATAATCAAATGACGTCAGAAACTGCCTTTAATCCTTATAATTTATTACCTCGGCATACATAATAAAAACACTATTAAAATCCATGTCTATTTTTTTTTATTTATACATTTATTCTACCCATCGGGACCATACTTATTTTAGAGTTCCATAACAAAACTTCCTATATGTGTTTTTTTTTCGTTCAGAGTTTATCAAGAGCACTAGCAGCAGGGGCATTGCCCGCGCGGATGCTGTTCATTGCCGTTCCCATGCGAATTTCTTAGAATCCTTTCTTAGTTCTCACTTACGTCATTTAAGAAATCTTTGTGCAAAATTTCATGTTTCTTACTCTACGGTGAAGGAAAACATCGTGAGGAAACCCGCAGGTCCCAGAATTAATTCTGAGACATGTGTAAATAGATAAGGTCCGGCGATGGGCTCACCACCTATCACGATTAGGTGTCCAATATATCTCGTGAAAAGTGGAGGAATACCTCTGCCTGCCCCCTCGGGGATAAAAGGCATGAGATTATTTATTTATTTTTATTTTCATGTTTCTAAATCCAGCGGTTTCGATTGCGCATTGATCGATCAGAAATTCAGCCAATAAGTCAGTCATTGTTTTCTTTTATACCTATATATGTAGAAATTGCTATAGTACTAGTACATTACTGAAAAACAACGAGCCAGTCTACAAAATATAATTCAAATTAATTTACATACGAAAATTGCGGAGCTTGTCAACTGAAAAACTATAACAACTTGTAATAAGATTTACTCTTTAACAAATTAAACTTAGGAATTTAAATTCGTCAAGCATTAAAAATCAATTGTGTCTATGATTCTTGGTTTGAGAGGTAAAACGAGATAAATAAGAACGTACTGTGTTGCTCTGAGTTTTGACGTCAATAAGTACCGGATCCATAGCGAAATCAGAAAATCGCAAAATAGCCTTTACTCTAGATATGACGAAAAAAAGTCCTATGACGTCAATGCTGAATATCGAACCACTTTAATATTGTTGGGAGAAGTTTTTATGTGAAAACGTAAAAAATATAAATACCTACGTGTACATACACAAGTTTTATATCTCCTATTTAATCTTAAATTTACTAATTGTCTCAGTGTAACGCGATCTCTCATCCGTCACGCTTTAACTTTGAAAGTATATGCCGCATTACCTTAAATTACTTAAGTTATTTTAAAATTAGGACAGGCACAAAAAGCAGCAGGCTCTAGCTTTTTATCCACATTTTGAATGCTTGGTTTTACTTACTTTAGTCTAGTAATATTTCGCGTTTTGTGCTATGAATAAACGTATATTTTTTATGTTACTCTAATACTGGCTGAATGATGGGCAACGCACAGCCTAAACCTACAGATGTCAAATATGAAATTTTGCACAGGAGTCCCTCAAATAAGGTAGATGAGCACTTATCCGCTAAAACGGCTAAAATGAAGTTCCAAATCCCACACATTACTAGTAAGTTCTAACTCAAGAGCTTTATGATGACCAGGAAACATCGATCTCGGCCACAACTACAGTCATCAAACAAAAGACTAATCATGAATGAGAAGTTTCTTAGCCCGCTTCTTCTTCTCTACTATAACACTTGATGAAGCGATAGTGTTGCAATGAATTAGTGGACTTCTAGGCCCCTACATTAAATAAAACATTTTTAATTGTTAGTCACTGTTATATAGATGTAGAAACTTCTAGTTTGGGCTTACCTACATCATACACATCATACAGTATACCTACATACTTACAAACACATACTTAAGCATGCATTAAAAGAGATTGGTCGTTAAGGTTATATTGGTTATAAAGCTTGCAATTACTAATCAAAAGAAATTCTTGCGATTTGTTGCGACTTGCGTCACAAGTGGAGTGCCCTGCGTACAACGCGTAAAAGAATTGTGTTTAAACAAAAATCCTTTACAAATAATAAACAAAGGATAATAAAAATCAGTAGGTACATATTTGCCAAAGTTTAGAGAGAAAACACACAAACACACAAGTATAAATAGAACCTATACATGTGGAACGAAGAACCTTTAAATTTTTTGTATGGGTACAACTTAGAACTCGCTATTTTTAATAACTGAATATTGTTTGTTTGTATGTTTGTATCTTCTATGCCTACATATCATACCTATACCATTCATTCGATAACGTTTCAACTTTGGTGAGTTTTTGTTGGATAGTCAATAAAAGGTCTTAAACCCTTCGCATACGGTAACGGGACTAAATTTTATTACGAAATTTCCACGGGAACATAAAAATAAGGAATGTGTGCATTATGCCCAACTTTTATGAGAAAAAAATTCCCAAGATGTACAAAAAGAAGGGTTAATAAATAGTGGGACACAATTCACACACGGTTATTTAGTCCCAAACTAGGCAAGGCCTGTGCTATGGGTCCTAAATAACTGATAAACATACTTAAATAAATATTAAACGACCAGACACGAAGCCAACAGACATGTTCATGCACACAAATGTTGGCCCCGAGCGGGGATCGACCTCGCGACCTCCGACTCAAAAGGCAGGGTCACTACCAACTGAGCCAACAGGCCCGTCAAATATAATCGTTATACGTAAATATTGTATAATAGGTACACAGCAGCAATTATCTTTAAAAAAAATAGATCTTCCAATAGTTTCATAATACGTAAATATTGTATAATAGGTACACAGCAGCAATTATCTTTAAAAAAAATAGATCTTCCAATAGTTTCCACTTTTTTTGGCAACCAATGGCCTAAAATTCATGAATATTGACCTTCTTGGCCATGCAATAAAACTAAAAACTAAACGAAATAAAGAGATGCACCTACATCCTCGTAATATACAGAGACTTCCATTCTTTCATAGGTTAAATCACATAATTGTAATAATAGAATTTACTATTTACTGCTGCCGAGAGATTAAAAAATAAGAAGCTTGTCCTTGAAATACGATAAAAAGTAAAGCAGGTATACCTACCTACCCATAAACAAAATAAAGGAATCTTGATTGCTTAAAAAATGCACATAAAATCTGCACTTACTTATATTCCTATAAAATATTCCATGTTACGGCACTTGTAAAATGGTTTATGTTTTGTTTTAATTAAATACTGGTACAGATAAATAGCAAGTTGGAAAATTCCAATGACTTCTTATTTTCTGGTTACGGTTTTCTATTCTGAGTTTATACCTACTCCTAATATGAGTTATTTCAGTACTAATGATAATAATATTTGTATTGAATATATTTATAAGAAAATATTTTTGCAAGTCAGACTCGCACTACAAGTATAAAGCTTCATGTACTCTTTATTGTACCTAATGTAGTAATCAAAGAGGTAGGAAGAAAATCATTCTCTCTAGGACAGAGAAACTTTTTCTTTACATGTCTTTGGTAGTACCTAATAATGCCATAATTCTTTGAGGCAGACTGTAGTAATAGCGTCTACGGATTTTGATGTGCAAAGTGTCTCTTAAATTCATCTTCACTCTCAGAGTGTCATACATATGCTACATTTTACCCGACTGCACCCGAAGAATAATAATGTTGTAAATATTTGTAGTGGTGTTTACAAGCAGTCTTGCTTTTTGATGTTTTCTTATATCTGTAAAGATTTCTATGAAACTGTCTAATTAACAATTCTTACTTCCTATTTACGATACTTTCTGGAAAATTGTCGTTTTAGGAATAATGAATCACTCAAAAACCAGTCTCGAACGCATGCGCAAAAATAACACATAAATATGAGCTACAATAAATAGAATCAAACATTGTGCAAGGTCTGTTTGAGAGAGAAGGACGCTACAATGAATTCTTTATTAAAATTAATTAGTATTGTTTGTGGTGCCATTTTTGTGAGCGGAGCGCAACTGCGTAAGTTTTATACAGTTTTTTCAACCGACTTCAACAAAGGAGGAGGTTATCAATACGACTGCATGTTTTTTTTTTATGTATGTTACCTGAGAACTTTCGACTGGGTATGAACCGATTTTGATGCTTTTTTATTTGAAAGCTATGGTGCTTCCCATGTGGTTCCATTTTAATTTGGTCCAGTTCTGACAATGCATCCATGAGAAAACCATAAAGTTAAAGTTGTTTTTTTTACTGTTTAGTTCTATGTTATTTATATTCCTAGTTCCTACCAAAGGTGTCACTATGTAGATTAATTAAAGGGACTATTTTATATGCGTAGACCAAAGGCGTAGACCTATAATAGTATATACAAAAGTGTCAAATTACAATAAAAAGTTATAAACCTACCCATCTACCATTTCCGAGAGGGTTAGGCAGAGCTATTCAATTCCTGGAAATACCCACGTTACACCAGTCTTTGGACTTTAACGTAATAGGTGGTGATACAGGTGATTCGAGGACTTCGTCGGACCAGCGGGCGTATTCACGGAGATTCGATACTCGATATCGGAAAATCTGTCGAATCCTTATGTCAAATATGACATCTGTGTATAGCCCATCTCGAAACCTTTCGACAGATTTTCCGATTCCGAGTCGAATATCGAGTATTGAATCTCTGTGAATACGGCCGCAGGTCTGTTAGGTACACATGCCTCAGAATTAATTCTGAGAAGTTTGGGTTACTTCACGACGCTTTGATTCACCGTCGGGCACTAATAAATATATAAGTAAGTTTTTGAAAAGCTAATGCCAGGATTAGAACCCGAGCCTTACGCATGAAAAGCATGCTGTTTAACCTCTGGACTATCACTACTTTACTGAAAGAATACAAAAGTCCTTTAACTGAACAAGTACGTAGGTAAGGAATTTAAGATTCATCTCTCCATTTAAATTGGTAAGACGTCTTGTATTTATTTATGACTAAAATTGACCGGTTTTAATATAAATTCAGTAACTCGACAGGCCATTGCCTCAATTGGTAGTACCCCGCCTTCTGAGCTAGCTCGCGGGATCGATTCCCGCTCGGGGCCAACATTTGTGTGCATGTACGTACCTACATTTCTGATGGCTTCGTGTCTAGGAGTTTAATATTTCCATCAGTTATTTACTAGGTAGTGTGGGACTAAATAAACTTGTGTAAATTGTGTCCCATCAAGAACCTAATTTTTAAGCAGACATAAAGTATTGATTTCCGGTACGATTGCATAAGTGGTTCTATTAGCAAATAGATCCAGAAAAAACTAACCAAATCGATCACGTCACCTCGCCTGGCGGAAGATCTTCCCTTTGCACGATGGAGGAGCATTCATTAACAAATAATAAGAAAATTCGTTGAGACCTATTATAAGAGTGTTTCTATATTTATTTTATACAGGATATGGTATTTATAGTCAGTATTTATGGTGTTTACGATAATTAAAACGATATACCTAATTAAAATTAAAAGTAAACAAAAATATTCATTTGGACATTGACATATTTAACTTATAATAATTATTATTTGGTGAGACGTTAAATTTATTTGACCTTGGAATACTAAGTAAATCGTAGGTTATATTCCAAGGTCCTTTGCGGCTTACGAAATTCAGTAAGTATAGTTACCTAATCCAATGCATAAATAATAATGTTTGTTTGAATTTTCGCTGTGGATGTCTTGCTATGCTGTAGCTATTGATCTACATCCGATTCCAATGAAGCTTTGGTGAGTTGTGAGAGTTAGCCAGAGAACGTTATAGAAGAAAATGAATATTCCCACTTGAGCGAAGGAAAAAATTTAAACTCTGCAGGTATGGGAACGGCAAACAACAGGATCATCATCATCAGCCTATAGTAGTCCACGGCTGGACCTATGCCTCCCCTGTTGAGCTGTGAAAAATTGAACTTCATAAATAAGCTAATAAATCCATAAAAAAAAGTATATGATTTTACAGTAATAGGTTATTTTGAGCGTATATTTTTATTATTGTTGCAATTATGGACAAACCAAGGAGACCAATCCGTAGGTGTTTAGATCTTTGAAAAACTACATACCTACTCTCATCTCGTACACATGATGAAGTAGGTAACAAAATGTAACATTGACAGGTAGCATAGCAGATAGAGCTGTATTTATGCCAGGCCAGCGAGACAATAACAATGTTACAGCCTCACATCACCACGTCCTGCAGGCGTTTCTCGATACCTCTTAAAATTTTAGTACTATACCTAGTCACTGTTGGTTGGTATTCTAGTTTTGTACTAAAACAGTAATGGAATCGTCATTTAGGTACATACTCGAACACATATTATATATAGAAATTAAGTTGTGAGTTTTGAAGTATTCTCTGAAACTACTAATTCGATATCCCGGTGAAAAGTAAATATAAGTACTTTACTATGCAGAAATGGAGCATATTTATAAAGGACCTTTCAGTAGAGCAGTGATAGCCTAGTGGTTAAACCGCCCACTTCTCACTCGTGAGGCTTGGGTTCAAATCCTGGCATGTACCAAAATATACGTATATATTTATCAATAGCTCGACGGTGAAGGAATAAATAATGAGGAAACCTGCAAACCAGTAGGTGGCTAAATAATTGAATAGTACTTATACCTATTACGTAACAATGGAAGTAAAATAAGAAATGTCTCAGATCAGATGTAGAAATCTGCAAACATGTGATCTGAGGCTTTCTTATTTACTTTCCGAGGTATGTATACTTTTTTCCTGCTTGACGGAGGCGGAAAGCGACAACTTCACTTACCGCAGCGGGCTGAAAGTTGACGCTTCCCGCCCGGAGAGATGAAAATTATTTTTGCAGCTTCATTCATAACACCATGCTCGCGAAGTCTACCAATCGATCAACTATCTACGTGTATTACGAATCAAGCTAGAAATGCTCAGCAGAAATTCGCCAAGGGCTTGCCCGAATTTGGGTTGGAACCCATCGACCCCCTGTCCCTTTCTGACGTCAGGGCTAAGGCTGGCACTTTTAACATAAGAAGCACTAATGTCATTGTCAAGGGCCTTCGGAAAATGGAGATCAAAGAGATGTTGTAAGTGTTATGAGCGGTTTTATGCTGGTTTTTATATCTACACTAATACTATAAAGAGGAAAAAAAATTTTATGTTACAGGCCTAAATACACTCAACTGGACCGATTTTAAAAATTGTATCTCCAATGGAAATAAACTTTTTTGGGAGTACCTAACATGGGCTATAATGAGGGGTCTTAGACATTAATAAAAGCCAAAACAATTATTTTTTGAATTTTTGTCTTGTTTGCATGCAAATCTGCAGCACCAAATTGGATGCTGTTTTTACAGTTGTGTTGTGGCCGGTCTAACTTAAAATCTAGTAGGTATGCCGCCCGGTATGTAGATAGGCCGCCTAAACGAGGTTTTTATACATAAGTACATTGTGTTTTTTTTAACTGGGTCAGTAGGTACGGGCAAGAATTCTCGGGTAAAATCTAGTCGGTAATAAAACTATTGAAGTATTCTGCAGTGAGCTCGGGGTTTAACGGTTTGCTCTTTATGGCATGAAAATCGTCATGACCCTGCCCTAATACGGTCGGGAACTATAATATTAATATGAAATGTATTTGCCTTTTACATGGTGCTTAAAAATAGGACTATTTGTAGGTTTAATACATAGCGTAACAGAAAAAGCGCAATTCCTCATACACCCCAATGAGTAGGATGAGTATATTAACATGAAAAAAATATGATGCAATCGAACTTTAGTTGTGTGTAACCAATTTTCTTAAATATCGATCAATAATAACACGATTTCCATATATACGAGTAGCACTGAATTCAGCTACCTGTGCTTATTCATATTTCGGAAAAAATTTACACATATTAAAAATAGCTGTAATCGATTAAGTAGTCGATACTGAACAAACTAATTTCAGGAATTGCGCTTATTCTGTTACATATTGTATAAGGGAGCAAAGGAAACATATTATGATTACTAAGGGATTCTGATTTATAACCGGTCAAATAACATTCTTGCGACATAATAGCTTTATGTATTGTTACCTCGCGCCCTCGGGAAACTTCACTCGTTTTAATCAGGCCAAGTTCAGAACCAATTGATATTGTACGAGTAGGTACCGTTTTAAAAAGTAAACAGAAAGCTAAATGTAATTAAGTACTTATTTAATAAACTGTAAAACCATCTAAATAGTCTAGTTTCGTTTAGTTCACCGCTACTACTTAATAAACCTTTAACATGGTCGGACTGACAACCTTTAGCCTAATACGGTAGTAGCTAGAACTTAGATAGGTACGCAACAAGAAAATATTTATGGAAATTCATTCCCCAAGAGGGATAAATACCTACGTAATTATTCAAAATCCCTTTAGGCTAATAATTAAATAAGAAGAGTTATGACTATGCCAAATTATCGATATTTTTCCAGCTGGGACCTAGACAAAAATGTAGGATACACCAAACTCTTCGGTAACCTAACATTCTTGAGTGACTACGAGACAGATGGCAGAGTTCTGCTTATACCTATTAATGGCCACGGAAAACTTACAGTGAAAATGTGTAAGTAATTCTGCGACATTATATACCTACAGGGTGAATTTTTCAAGAGGGCGGATGGCTAAATCAGAAACTGAGGAATAGCGAAAAGTACTCGGGCCCGATTTTGATAAAATATCTCATAGTTTCTGATTTAGCCATCCACGCCCACTTGAAAAATTCGCCATGGATAACCTCGTAAACAATAGTATTTTTTTTTATTACAACTGTACGAAACTATGTCAACACAATATAAACAATAATACTTACTTGACAACAAAACCTTAATAAGCCTTGCTTTCTGAGTCAAAGGTAGCGGGTTCGATTCCCGGAATCAACATTTATGCATTACCATGTTTTGGTTTCAGAGCTGAGTTTTTATAATACATAATACCAATATTGTTATTATAATACATAATACCGATAGAACGGGATCTGCCTAGTTTTTTGTTTTTTAATTGTGGGATATAATTCATTCACGGTTATTTAGTCCCAAACTAGGCAAGGCCTGTACTATGGGTTCTAAACAACTAATAAACATACTTAAATAAATATTAAACGACCAGACACGAAGCCAACAGACATGTTCACGCACACAAATGTTGGCCGCGAGCGGGGATCGAACGCGCGACTTCCGGGCTCAGAAGGTAGGGTCACTACCAACTGAGCCAGGCCTGTCTGTTCGGGACTAAATAACCTTGTTTAAATTTATACTCTATTAATTATTCTATTAATGGCAAGAATAATAAGCTACAAACAACATAATTTTGGAAAATACCTTACAAAATCATTGTTTATCACATAATTTAAATAAATTTAAATAAATCGTACACATAGGTTACGGTTCCAAATTATGATACTATGTTTGCTAATGTGTATTATTTCTTTAGTACAGTAGAGTAAGGGGTGACACTATTAATGTTATGCTCAATTCCAAGTTCAGCAACTCGGTTCCCAAAACCGTATTACTTCTGACCAATATAAGTGTCAACTTTTACCTAATAGGTCTTTAAAATTATATTACTGGTAATTACCGTAAGCAGACAATTACACACACCGGCACAATTAGCGGAACAGAAAAAAAAGGGAGTATTTACGCATTTTTGCGTGTTACTGGCCGGCTAAACAAGCTTTTTTTAAATTTGGGTTTTAATTTAAAAATGGAATACTAAGCGACTGCCCTTTTTTTCATTCTTTTGTTTTAATTTTCATTGATTCATTTTTTCCACCGCTTGTCCGTTTTTAGAAGGTTCGTGAATTCCATTTGAAAAGCTTTGAATTGCAGTTTTTGAGGCTTTTGAGTTTTTTCGCATATTGATAATTTACGAGCATCTAATTATGCCTGATTTAACGCCATCAGAAATCATTAGGGCAGATCAAATGAGGAGAAATGGTCAAACCTACAGATCGATTGCCAGAAGCCTTCGTCGATCGTTATCAACGATTTATCGTAGCATCCAACGATACAGATTGACGAATGCTCTAGTGAGAAGGAGAGGACAAGGCCGGAAAAGGTGTACTTCAAGGAGGGATGACCGTTTTCTCCAACTTCAAGTCCGACGGAACACGAGACTAACGGCGGTGCAGGCTCGAAATTTACTGGAAGAGGTACGAGCAGTAAGGATGAGTGAGCGGACAGTTCGTAGAAGATTCGAAGAAGTGGGTATAGGCTCGTATGTGCCCGCCAAAGCCCCAAAACTTGAGAGACATCATCGCACAAACCGTCTACACTTTGGTCGTGAACATCGTGATTGGGACTTCGACGACTGGGGACAGGTTCTTTTTACTGATGAATGCAGAGTTATGTTAAATCAAATTGATGGAAGGCAGCGAGTATGGAGACGCAAAGGAGAACGGTATATCCAGTCTAATTTTGAAAATACAGTTGCATATGGCGGCGGTTCAATTATGGTCTGGGGAGGAATATGTTTAGGAGCTCGTACGGAGTTAGTAGTGGTCGATGGCGGGAATCTGAATGCTGATCGGTATATCAGGGAGATTTTAGAAGAACATGTTGTGCCATTTGCCCCCTTTATTGGTAACAACTTCATTCTAATGCAGGATAATGCTCGGGCTCACAGTGCTCGCACAGTACAGACATACCTAAACCATGTTGGTATAACGGTGATGGAGTGGCCAGCACGGTCCCCCGATATGAACCCTATAGAACACGTCTGGGACTTGCTAAAGAGGAGTGTAAAGTCAAGAATGCCCCCTCCCAATAATCTCAACGAGTTGCGAAACGCATTACTTGAAGAATGGCAGAGGTTGCCCCAAGAAACCATTGATAACATCATCCGCAGCATGCCCAGACGGATGGAAACCCTCATCAGAGCACGAGGAGGAAACACTCGATATTGAACAGTCATTGAAATTGTTGTTAAACTTTGGAAAATCTTGAATTTTCTGCTGTTTCTCTATAATTAAAAATCGAAGAAAAATGCATTTTGTTTAATTTAATTTTTATTTTTATAAAATTTTAAGTATGGTGTTACAAATGAATGTCAAAACATGTTAATTTAATTGTTGTTTCATTTTAAATAATATATTGTTTAAAAATTACATTCATTGTTCTAAATTCCCTCTTTTTTCTCCTTTTTTTTTCTGTTCCATTAATTGTGCCGGTGTGTGTATAATGACGAGTAAGATGTTGTATCTATTAGATCATCTTTTTTTATATAAGTACCTATTTTTTTTTTATTTAATCATTATTTTAACTGCCGGTGAACACGGACATAAATTAGATAACGATTAATCGAAGTAACATCGCCTGAGTCTAGAATTGTTTTAATTTTGTTTAGCTATACTTTAGGTTCATAACTGGTAGGTACTTACATCTAGCTATTTGTGCGCAATAAATTATTTTTAATTTTCATAATATACTTATACTTGATCGCAGATGACACGGACATGGTCATCAAATACAAAATTAGGATAATAAAAGGTCCAGATGGAGTGGAGCACGTTGAAACCTACGACTTGAAGCCCAGTCAGAAATACGGGTTGGTCAAGATTCACATGACAAACATCCTCGGTGGATCTGCTATCGGTGAGAATTTACTTTCTATGTTGTTATTGCTTTTTATCCTTCGCCCTGTCATTGCTTCCTTGATTTTAACCTAGTAACCTAAACTGGGAAATTAGACTCCTCCATCGCAAGCCGTAGGATGTACCTACCTACCTACTTACTTAATTTCTTGTACGAGTTCGATATAAATGGTACAATTTATCGGTCTATCGATTAATTTTGGTGGTAATTTATACTACATAAGATGTTTTTAACTCTCCATAACCATAAAAACACTCGTAATAACCATTAAACTAAGATGAATATCTACCTCCTACGCGTGATGTGAGGTTAGACAAGAGACGAAGTTATGAATAGTAAATTTACAATACCTAACTCAATGAATATTATATTAATAGCCATATAAGTAAGATACATAGAGGTACGTATTTTACTACAGGCTTCTAGCTCTTTATGACTATCATAAAAATCTCATCTTCAACAGCAATAAATACAAGAAACTGATTTATCTTGTAAATATATCTACTTTTGCACGTATAGGTGTATGTATAGGTACAACTATTATATACAAGTGTTGTAAGATAATAGTTTTTTTATGTCCATTGCCATTCGACGCATGACCAATATCCTCAATTTTTTTATCCAATTTATAACGCATTCGCTATTCGCATACTGACTGACGCATGTAGCATTTGAACCACTAAGTAATATGAGATTTAAGTAAGTACATACCCAATGCCAGTGCGCGATTTATACTTTTCTTATGTATAGGTACATCGCGTAACAGAATAAGCGCAATTCCTCATACACCCCAATTAGTAGGTATATTTATATAAAAAAAATATGATGCGTTCGTACTTTAGTTGTGTCCAACCAATTTTTTAAATAAAGAGCAATAATAGTACGATTTCCATCTAAGCACTAAATTTAGCTATGCTAACTCGTTTTTCGGAAAAAATTAACACATATTGAAAATAGCTGAAATCGATTAAGTAGTCGATTACTTTAGTTGTGTCCAACCAATTTTTTAAATAAAGAGCAATAAGTAATAGTACGATTTCCATCTAAGCACTAAATTTAGCTATGCTAACTCGTTTTTCGGAAAAAATTAACACATATTGAAAATAGCTGAAATCGATTAAGTAGTCGATACTGAACAAAATACTTTCAGGAATTGCGCTTATTCTGTTAGGTACATATTGTACATGCCACTTCAGTGTATGCCGCCCCCTAATACGTAGAACAATTTAAAACACTTTGATTCTCTTTATTACCTTTAAACCCTGGGTAAACTTTTAGCTAAGTAGGTAGTTTGTTTTTCAAAGCACTCATAAAATACCTATTTAGATAACGTAGGTACCTATTTATTTTTGTGTCATCAGGTGATACTGTCAACCAAGTTATGAATGAAAACTGGCGTGAGCTGATGAGCGAAGTGGGACCGCCGTACAACCTCGCCTGTGCCACCAAAGTGCATGAAGTTATCAACAAACTGTACTCCCAAATACCTTACGATGAGATCCTAGCACCTTAGTCTGCCTGTACCTCTATATTTTAGGTACTTACCTACCTAAGTATGATATAATTAGTTTTACAATTACTGTGATAGTTTATTGATAAATTCCTAGACTTATTTGCTTAAAAAATATACTTAGGTACTCAGATTAATTAATAATACCTAGTTAAGAATTGATTGTATATTTATTTTTTAAATGGAATAAATGAATTGCAAATAAAAATCCCATCGGTAAACATTTTTATTTGAAAAACGTATATATTCGCCAATACCACACGGTTTTGCAAGTTTTCAGAATACATTACTAGAAATCCAATAAAGTTTGCACTAATTCGTTTATGTGAAAGGAAAGACCCTTAATTAGCTCAGCAGTGGGCTGTTAAGTACGGATTGAATCATCCGATCAACCCAGTTGATGATCAGATTAAAATAAATACATTTAAAAAAAATACGTCACCACGACTAAGTATATACACACACCGGCACAATTAGCGGAACAGAAAAAAAAAGGAGAAAAAAGAGGGAATTTAGAACAATGAATGTAATTTTTAAACAATATATTATTTAAAATGAAACAACAATTAAATTAACATGTTTTGACATTCATTTGTAACACCATACTTAAAATTTTATAAAAATAAAAATTAAATTAAACAAAATGCATTTTTCTTCGATTTTTAATTATAGAGAAACAGCAGAAAATTCAAGATTTTCCAAAGTTTAACAACAATTTCAATGACTGTTCAATATCGAGTGTTTCCTCCTCGTGCTCTGATGAGGGTTTCCATCCGTCTGGGCATGCTGCGGATGATGTTATCAATGGTTTCTTGGGGCAACCTCTGCCATTCTTCAAGTAATGCGTTTCGCAACTCGTTGAGATTATTGGGAGGGGGCATTCTTGACTTTACACTCCTCTATCGGTTCATATCGGGGGACCGTGCTGGCCACTCCATCACCGTTATACCAACATGGTTTAGGTATGTCTGTACTGTGCGAGCACTGTGAGCCCGAGCATTATCCTGCATTAGAATGAAGTTGTTACCAATAAAGGGGGCAAATGGCACAACATGTTCTTCTAAAATCTCCCTGATATACCGATCAGCATTCAGATTCCCGCCATCGACCACTACTAACTCCGTACGAGCTCCTAAACATATTCCTCCCCAGACCATAATTGAACCGCCGCCATATGCAACTGTATTTTCAAAATTAGACTGGATATACCGTTCTCCTTTGCGTCTCCATACTCGCTGCCTTCCATCAATTTGATTTAACATAACTCTGCATTCATCAGTAAAAAGAACCTGTCCCCAGTCGTCGAAGTCCCAATCACGATGTTCACGACCAAAGTGTAGACGGTTTGTGCGATGATGTCTCTCAAGTTTTGGGGCTTTGGCGGGCACATACGAGCCTATACCCACTTCTTCGAATCTTCTACGAACTGTCCGCTCACTCATCCTTACTGCTCGTACCTCTTCCAGTAAATTTCGAGCCTGCACCGCCGTTAGTCTCGTGTTCCGTCGGACTTGAAGTTGGAGAAAACGGTCATCCCTCCTTGAAGTACACCTTTTCCGGCCTTGTCCTCTCCTTCTCACTAGAGCATTCGTCAATCTGTATCGTTGGATGCTACGATAAATCGTTGATAACGATCGACGAAGGCTTCTGGCAATCGATCTGTAGGTTTGACCATTTCTCCTCATTTGATCTGCCCTAATGATTTCTGATGGCGTTAAATCAGGCATAATTAGATGCTCGTAAATTATCAATATGCGAAAAAACTCAAAAGCCTCAAAAACTGCAATTCAAAGCTTTTCAAATGGAATTCACGAACCTTCTAAAAACGGACAAGCGGTGGAAAAAATGAATCAATGAAAATTAAAACAAAAGAATGAAAAAAAGGGCAGTCGCTTAGTATTCCATTTTTAAATTAAAACCCAAATTTAAAAAAAGCTTGTTTAGCCGGCCAGTAACACGCAAAAATGCGTAAATACTCCCTTTTTTTTCTGTTCCGCTAATTGTGCCGGTGTGTGTAGTTACTTAGGTACAGTCAAGAGCACGCTGAGCCTGACACTTTGGACTTTGACCCGGCCCTGTGTTCTATGGCGCGCAGTATAAATCAGAGCTCAGCTTAAACTGGTTGTGTAAAGCTTGACTTGCTCTTGACTGTACATCTTTCTTTTTCCCATTAAGCAATAAAATTCACATCGACGCGTTAAAGAATTTCTTCCTCAATGCAACAAAATGCATTGGATTATAAAAGGTGAAGGTAAAATTTGTGTAGCAGTAATCCTCATCAGAACGATTTCCAGTTTAAAAGAGAAGTTCTTAAGAATAGAATAGAATAGAATCATTTATTTGCTAAGTACATAGTAGGTATTTACAAGATGTTATAATGCTATTTATAATTCGTTCAATGTACTAAACCTGTTCACAGGTGTGCAAATATTATTAAAAGCTTATAATTAAAATATATTCTATATAAGAGATTTTACATTGTCATAAAGGGAACCTTATGGTTTTCCGTGCAATAGATGCACCCTATATTTGCTCCTAGACATCCATACAATACAATTAGGTAGGGTAGGTACTTAAAATCTGTAACTTAAAAAAAGTATAATAAGTAAGGTAGATCTAATAAATGAAGCAAACTGATCATTCCCTATTATTGAGGTTGTCCGGTAGAAAAGCTTATGACGATAAAACCGCCCATTTACTCTTGCTTCTTCTTTTTCCAATGGTGTATAATTAGAGTTAGTTTTTGTACCCACTTATGGAAATCAATAAATATATGTAATTACTAGCGGCCCGGTACGTGCCTCGCAACGTATAAATGAAGAACCATACTCGACAGATTTTAAGCAAACTTCACATAAACCATCTGCTAAATAGTCATCTGCGAATAAAGCCTAAAAATTTGGTTTGGATAGGTGAGCCCGTTCTTGAGTTATAACTTATAAAATAATAACGAAAAGTGGCATTGATTTTTATATATAGGTACCTATAGGTAGATTAGTTTAATTAAACAATCAATTCACAAAAAAAATACGTTACAGGTTACTTAGCTTACAAGCTATACTTATTCGTTGAATAGTCCAACATTTGGATAGATTGATGATTGTTGCTGAATGAAATGAACAATTACTTATACAAATACTTAAGTAAGTAGTTCCGTACCCTACTCGAAGAATAAAACTAGTCCTGTTATAAAACTTCGTATTAGTACCCTCTGAAATAAATATTCAGATACAAAACGATCGATTAAACAATTCAGTCGTCGCGTCGCTTCTCGCAGATTTGCATGGAAACGAGATGAGACAGACGTCGTGATTCCAAAGTGAGGCGTGGACGAAGGAAACTTGGTAACACAGAGAATAAATCATTGTAATGTAACAAGGACTTACATTAAGAGACACTTGAAAAAACTCTTAGTAGGTATTCTTTTTAGGAAGTATTTTTTATTTCATCAATAGCTACATATAGGTACCTACCTACAATACAACTAGTTCTTTGGGGACGTTATAACCTAAAGTTCGAACAGTTAGTTTATGAGTAAGTAGGTAGGTTTAGAATATAAGTACCTATTAATGGAAAAGAATCTAGGTCTATCTATACCTTCTTACATCATACAGTTTAAGTAGCAGACATTCGGGTTACCTATATTACAATACTTACTTACAATCAGTGTTTTACTGACTTTTACTTGTTCATAAAAATCTAAGTAGGTACCGACATACCTAAGTATGAAAGACATTTTTAAAATACTCACTCCACAATACGAAAGGTGTCGTCCATCCCTATACCGATATGAAATCCCGATTATGCAGAGATCGGGAAGAATCGTGCCTAATGCCCCGTAGGAGAAAGATTTAATTTTCCACACGATGAATCTTTTTTATTATCTAGTCAATAAATTCGAGTCGCTCGGGATTGCTACTCTTCAAATCAAATATGGATTGGATTAATTTTAACAGAATTTCATAACTTATAAAAGTTCCTTCGTTACGTGTCTGATTATGTATCCATCTTGTCATCTGTTTTATATTATCCATTTCAATATGAACAAACACCCCTAGGTACGTACCTAATGTTATAGATGCAAGAGTAACTGTTCACTGCTGAACTGAGAACCAATCGTAATGCAATTTGACAGGGAGCTTCATAACATACGCTATTTCAATACCGGAAAAAACAGACCCTAATAAGGCAGAGGGAAAATAGTTACCACCATAAATTGAACTCTATTTAATTGAAATAAGATTCAAAACCAATGAAAATTTTTAACTGCCTATGCTCGTTAAAGGGGTTTAGGCGGACGCGAAGGAATCGCGGGCTTTTGTTGTTATACATTATCATTACATTAATTGTTACCTACTTATTCTTGTATACCTAGGTAAAGTGATAATTTTAATATCGAAAACTAAGTTGCTTTATAGCCATAAAAATACTCGATCTAGCTACTTCAATTCGATAACTAGGTTTATTCTTTGAGGACTTTTAAATTTTTATTTCTTGAAAATCTCCGTTCAACTTAGGACTGCATTGCGGAAATTGGCCAAGACCTCTAGATTGCCAATCTCAATCCCGGAGCTCCTACTATTTATTAGCTTGGAGGAAATCATACCACTTGGCTACAGGAAATTAAAATAAGATTTCAGTTAAATTTATTGGTCGCAATCGATAAATGTTCAAACATAAAATGCAAACCGGCACCATTTAGGGCAACACACTCTGAGACGGGAAAGGCGGGAATGCAATCCAGGGGCGTAGGTGGCAACTGGCACACTAAAAAAGTAGTCCGCGTGCGAGTTTACCCCTTTTTGAAATTGCTGGTGGAAGTCTGGCCCGAATATTTTTATGATACTACACCATCTACCGAGCTGATAATTGGCAACTGACCCAATTAATTTTTAAATGTTTGAATAGTAAGTACCTGCCTACTTGGGTCGATAGATGCTAGCTTAGGGTACTGATAGATTTATTTAAAAATAATAATAATAATTAATAATAATCTCACGCCTTTTATCCCCGAGAGGGTAGGCAGAGGCATACCTTTTTTGGATATACTCACTTTTCACGAGAACATTCGACCCCTAAACGTTATGATAGGTGGTGAGCCCATCGATCGCCGTATAGGCGGGAATGCGATTGCGATCCGGGGGCGTAGATGGCAACTGGCACGCTAAAAAAGTGGTCCGCATGAGAGTTTACCCCTTTTTGAAATAGCTGGTGGAAGTCTGGCCCGAATGTTATCTACCAAGCTGATAATTGGGAAATGGCCTAAACAATTTTTAAATGTTTGAATAGTAAGTACCTACTTGGGTTGATAGATGCTAGGGTACTGATAGATTTATTTAAAAATAATAATAATCTCACGCCTTTTATCCCCGGGGGTAGGCAGAGGCATTCCTTTTCTGGATATACCCACTTTTCACGAGAATATTCGACCCCTAAACGTTATGATAGGTCGTCTGTTTACACATGTCTCAGAATTAAGTAATTCTGGGACCTGCGGGTTTCCTCACGATGTTTTCCTTCACCGTCAAGCTAGTGATAAATATGTACGTAAGTTTTGAAAAACTCATTAGTACATACCAGGATTCGAACCCGAGCCTCACAGATTTTTCTTCATGTGAAGCAGGCTCTTGAACCGTAACGCTATCACTGCTCTTAATATTATTATTTCAAAATAAATTAGGTTATCTGTGATGGGAACTTTTAAATGGTTCGAATTCCTAACCTCTGTCACAGAAAGTAGGCACGCTTTTATGAGTCAATAGAAAACCGTATCTCAACTGATTGGTTGCTGGGGTCCGATTACACTCACCATCAGTTCACAACAATCCTATTGGTAGGGTCCTTGGCTCTAGGCGGATATCTATGGTTGGTGTATAGGTACCTATAGTAGGTACCTACTAACCTCATTTAAATTTATTAAACGTGTATTAAAATAATTTGAGCCCCGATGATTTTAGAGAAAATACCCAATATAATATAAAATTCTCGATCCAGAGGGCCATTGCATCTAATTTCGTGCAGTAGGGTTTGCGTGATGCTCGTACAAACATACGGACAGGCAGAGAAAATCGAAAAACAATAGTTTTGGCTTCTATTGTTGTTATTAAGAGCTGAGATTATCCAAGTAATTTATAAATTACTAGTCAGCTAACGGGTCAGCCGTTAGCGGTGTTGGCCGTTCAAAACCAAAGTTTTCCCTTCCCTTGGAATTTCCTACATTATTTTTCTACAACCTAACTTACCAAAGCATAGTCGTTATCTGATAAACGGTAGGTATAGCATCGCATAAAATACGAACAAACACAAACATTAATTTTCATAGAGTAAAATAAAAAAATCTCACGCCTATTATACCCGAGGGGGTAGGCAATTAGGCATAGGTATTTAATTTCTGTATAGTAGTTTATATGGTATTAAGTATATAGCAAGAAAGCAAGCAAGCAAGAAAAAAATTAACGAAGATTAAAATAATAAGGTCAGATTGGCATGCAGAAATTAATTTGTCCTAAAGATTTCAATAGTCATTTGCAGTGTAGTTAATTAAAGAGAACCGGAACAATTAGAATAAAAAACCGTTTTGAGTCATTGTAAATATATTTTTCATTCAAACTAACACTATTTTTAACCCTTTTGCCTCGATTGGTCAGTTAGTCACATGTCTAAAATCAACCTCTAAGTTTAAACACACAATAATGTATCGCCCTTTATCTTTTTTTGCAAAACCAATATTATAATAACAATCTACAACACGAAAGTACTAATACTGTAAAAACAATCTAATATAAAACATTTTGTCAGCAGCAGTTTCCTTTAACATGATTAAAGAAAAATTACATTGTTAAACTTATTTTAGCGCACTAAGTCGTACACACAAAACTAAATTCATTATTACATTGACTAAACACACTCAATTGGATATTGTAGATGTTAATACAAGCTAAGCTTTGCTTTTTGCTTATGGCTAAGCTTTGCTTTTTGCTTATGTAGCTTATTAAGTTAATTTACCAAGCGTATTAGTTTATTAGTTAGAAAAATCTAACTTATATTTTCAATGACTAAATAATAAAATAAATGTAGGTAATTGATTTGTTTCTTCCACATCTTGTCACATTAAATTTTATACTGATTTTGTATCATTTCTACAACTACAGCTGACTTGAACCATTCGCAATATACAGGACTTGTACATTCGCTATAAGTATACAATTTTTTACCTGACTAAGTTATAGTACGAGAGCCCACGACCAAAATTTTTGTCTCATAGCAATACGGCCAAAACCGTATCAAATCGATAGATACGATTATCCTGAACTCGAAAATACCAATATCAGACATTTTCCGCGTAGCGTTTGATCTGACCGAATTTTCAAAATTGTCAAAGAATTTTACCGAACTGCATCATAGCAATATGTCTGATTTGCAGACTGTAGTTGAATGATAGTTCCGAGATACCGGAAACATATTTTTCAGACGTTAGTGGTGTAGCGCAAACCCGTAAAATCACTTAAAAAAATTTAAAATGAGACAAAAAAAATGTCTCATAGCAATACGTCTGAAAATCTTTTTTATTAGTAAATTTTGGTTATTTGATGCGAACAAAACAATTTTCAGACGGAAATGTGAACGCATTAAATTTTGAGATCGTTTTGAAAATGTTAACAAATTTTACCGATCGGTATCATAGCAATATAATAATAAGTATAAGTATAATCTCACGCCTTTTTTATCCCCGAGGGGGTAGGCAGAGGTATTCCATTACTGGAAATACCCACATTTCACGAGATATATTGGACCCCTAAACGTGACAGGTGGTGAGCCTATCGCCGGACCGGGTCTATTTACACATCTCTCAGAATTTATTCTGAAACCTGCGGGTTTCCTCACGATGTTTTCCTTCACCGTCAAGATAGTGATAAATATGTACGTAAGTTTTTGAAAAACTCATTGGTACATGCCAGGATTTGAACCCGAGCCTCACTGATTTTAGGCAGGCTCTTTAACCGTCCGGGCTATCATAGCAATATGTCTGAAAATTGTTGGACATGATAAAATAAGTTGTCCACATGTGTAAAAAATTTATATCAGACAAATTAAGTGTAGCACCTTCTCTATCAGACAACTTTTCGATAGAGTTACCCGAAACCGTAACATTGAAGTTGAAGGACTGAAATAAATCGCACAAAAGGAAACTGGGATGAAGTTGAAAAAAAAACGGTTTATTCAAAGTTACAAAATATTCTCGTATTCAATCGCTGTCGGATTCGGAATCGGCTCCTATTCTTGAGTGAATGATATCTTGAGCTAAGAACGCACTAGTTTCAAGGCAATACCGTGCCACTTTTGATAGGGCCATTATAATAGTTCTCTATACTCTTAAATACGTTCACCGCTGATGTCGCCGCGGTCGCAACTGGTCGAGCTGTGGGTGGCATACCACCGCAAACCGCGGCTCTCGCAGCCCCTCTCGCCGCGCCGCACTCCACACCGCCAGAAACTGTGGCCAGGCCCTAAAGCCGTATACAAAAAGAAAACTGAAACTTATTAGCACCGATAAGTGCCGATCGGCGCCGTCTCGCGCCGGTCAGCGCTGGTGCCGCCCGCCAATCATCGTACGACATTTTGCTCGCTCTGCTTCAATCTGCTTGCTTTCTGTAGAATGGACCAGCGCCGATAAGTTTTCAGCTTTCTTTCTGTATACGGCTTAACACGCGAAAAGCCGTACCCGCCGCAGGAGCGTAACAAGCGCTGAGGCGTCGGCCAGGCGACTCCGAAACGTTATTTTCGTTTTCGGGAGTATATGCTACACTTAAAGTGTCTGAAAACAGGTTTTTGGTAATCCTGGCAGCAATACGAAAAGTTTAAAAAAAAAATTATCCGTATTGCTATGATACAGGTCGGCTAAATTTTTTGACATTTTCAAAAATGCGCTCAGGCTATATGCTACGCGCAAAATGTCTGAAAACAAACTTTTTCGTAATACAATTATAAAATCTATGTACATTTTCACCATCAGACGTATTGCTATAATACCGACTGCCTTTTTTTTTGACACAGCAGAAATGGCCTCCCACGCAGTTGCTACACTTTCGACCGTTACTACACACCTAGTCGGGTTCAGAATCATACAATCTAACGATTTTATAGGGTTTTTGCCGTATTGCTATGAGACATGGTTTTGGTCGTGGGCTCTATAACTATTACTGTGAATGTCCGAAATGCTAATACACCATTGTATGTTGACAATCAAAAAGCCCTTTTGACATAATATTTTTCTTGTCGGGATATTTCCCAGATTTTTCGATTATTATTAGACGATGATGATTATTATTTCGATTTTTCCCAGATTTTTTTAATAAGCGACCTGTCTTAAGCCGCATAAGATACATCAATTTCGGACATTCACAGTAACATTATACACTATATATGTTCTCAGATTAAATAAAATTAACAAATAAATTCGGTCAGTAAAAACAGTACCGTAGTTCTAAAAGATCAAGCACAGAAAAAATATGAATATTCTATTAATACTTTTTACTACAATAGGAATTGTTATGAAACTGTGCATTAAAACTGTAACTATTTTGTACGAGTGCAGCACCAAATTTCAAAAATTCCTAAACTCACTTCATAGCTTCTTTATAATAAACACTTCAGTTTAGGTAGAATTCTATTAATCGCATTATAAATACGCGATTCTGTTCTTAATGTATTTCGGAACTAAATGGATACGAAATCTGTCCCGCGAACCTTGTGGTTTTTAATCAAAGTTTACAGAAGGAGTACCTGTTTTTTGAAGAGCGCAGTCTATTTCACAAAAATATACTTAAACCAAATAGCCTACTAGAGAAAGGCTGATTTCACGGTATTGTCGTGCTCGGACCCGTACGCTCTGATGGCAACACGGACGCTACTCGTGTCATGGCATTCAATCAGTGGATCGAACAGGTGAACATTTCTACGAGCGTCCGTCCGAGCAAGTTCGTACTGTGAAAACCCGACTTAAGTTTGATAAAAATGAGACTGAAAACGATTGATATAATTCACCTCATACTTCTAATAATTCCACGTCTAATTGAGATCACTGAAAAAGCTTATATCCCAAGAGCCCAGGCTTGTCAGACCTTCGTCATTCTGTAAAACCTCAAAGTTTGTCTGTGTATGTCCCTACTACAGGTGTAAACGATCCCCGAATATGAAGTTTGGATAACGGTTGCTTTGGAAGTTATCAAGCAGCAAAGGTCCATAAAATTGCACCTCAAATTCGTTAAAGTGTAAAGCCCAGTTTTTATATATTTTATTCGGATTGATATTAGAAATCACGTCGTCCATTGTCAGACACTTGGTGCGGTGGAAACCCCCTGTCAGACACCCTTGAATCATGGTGAATTGAGGGTATACTTTCGTCATTTTGTAAAGGCTGAATTTTATATATGTTACTTGAGGAACTATCAGAAGATGTTTTCTCAGATGTCAGACAGTTCCGTTGGTGGGTACGCCGTGTCAGACGCATTAAGTATTAGTCGGGGCACTATGTGCTCATGACATGATTTCTGCCCACATATCGCTACTAGGCCGAGTTTGATGTCATTTTCGTATAATTCGAGGATGAGGAATTCATTTCTGGAATAAACTTTTTATCAGTCCATAGAAAAAAACGGAGTAACTTACAAAAAACCAATTTGTCGGAACTATTTTTTTCAGAATTTCGTCGCTCAGAAGTACACTATAACGATTAAGACTAAATAAAAAATATTATATTATAGCCCCTTTATTGTACAATATAAAAAGTATCATTTCAATAACATCGTCAAAGTATAGAAGTGTAAAAAAAACCGGCCAAGTGCGAGTCGGACTCGCGCACCGAGGGTTCCGTACAACCTTGCAAATTTATGGTTTTCGTAATTTTTCCTTTATCTATGCTATAAGACGTTGCTTCGTACCAAATTTCAAGATTCTGAGTTCACGGGAAGCACCCTGTAGGTTTTGATTCCCTTGCAAGTGTCGAAAATTTGCGGCATAAACGGCTGTATCTTTTGATTGCGTTGGCTTAGAAGTTTGATTTTTTCACAGCTTCAAGGGACAGTAGACCTGAGTAATTGATATAAATTTCAGCTTCATACCTCCACGCGTTCCTGAGAAAAAGGGTCTTGACAGACGGACAGACGGACAACAAAGTGATCCTATAAGGGTTCCGTTTTTTCCTTTTGAGGTACGGAACCCTAAAAATATCTTGCATAGCGCGACGGAACTGATTTCTTTATTTGGAGTTCAAACTATGTTCGAACTATAGAGCTACCAACTATAGAGTTCGGTTACACGCATGTGTCATAGTCGTAAGGTACCTACTCAGTGCTATGTGGTTTTTCGATTTATATGAAAATTTCATTTTATAGAATTATTT
Organism: Ethmia dodecea; assembly: GCA_963855545.1. Classification (NCBI taxonomy): domain Eukaryota; kingdom Metazoa; phylum Arthropoda; class Insecta; order Lepidoptera; family Depressariidae; genus Ethmia; species Ethmia dodecea. The sequence goes on from OY979448.1 coordinate 6,422,031, forward strand.
CTAAATAGTTTAAAGAGCCCGCTTTTCATGATGATGATCAGTGAGGCTCGGGTTCGAATTAGCAATAAGCTATTCAAAAACTTACGTACATATTTATCACTAGCTCGACGGTTAAGGAAAATATCTTGGCGTATGTAACAGGAATAATATATAAAAGGCGTGAGTTTTTTTTAATAAATAGTGATAATTAGGAATAACTATCACTACATAATATAAAACAAAGTCGCTTCCCGTCTGTCTGTCCCTAAACTACGCAACGGATTTTAATGCGATTTTTTTAAATGAGTAATTCAAGAAGAAGGTTTTGATGTATACAATACAGGCATGATATAGTAGAGATACACTATATTATCAGTGTTTCTCTACTATATTACAAACTGAAGCGAAGCAAGGGCGGGCGGAAATAAAACAAAATTCGTTAAACAGAGTTTTGGAAACTTAAAAAGAAGAACAAACAGTCGAATTGAGAACCTCCTCCTTTTTTGAAGTCGGTTGAAAAGTCTTTCCCTTGAGATTATTTGCTGGTTATTCTCGGGGTACTGCATTTGGTGTCGGTGGAGATAGGCTGCTGTATACATATTACATATAGCCAATCTCCATGGACGAGTTTAGAGTGCATTTTTTTTAGATTATTGACGTTTCTAAGTGTTCTAAGTGACATTTTTTATTTAGTCTTAATCGTTATAGTGTACTTCTGAGCGACGAAATTCTGAAAAAAATAGTTCCGACAAATTGGTTTTTTGTAAGTTACTCCGTTTTTTTCTATGGACTGATAAAAAGTTTATTCCAGAAATGAATTCCTCATCCTCGAATTATACGAAAATGACATCAAACTCGGCCTAGTAGCGATATGTGGGCAGAAATCATGTCATGAGCACATAGTGCCCCGACTAATACTTAATGCGTCTGACACGGCGTACCCACCAACGGAACTGTCTGACATCTGAGAAAACATCTTCTGATAGTTCCTCAAGTAACATATATAAAATTCAGCCTTTACAAAATGACGAAAGTATACCCTCAATTCACCATGATTCAAGGGTGTCTGACAGGGGGTTTCCACCGCACCAAGTGTCTGACAATGGACGACGTGATTTCTAATATCAATCCGAATAAAATATATAAAAACTGGGCTTTACACTTTAACGAATTTGAGGTGCAATTTTATGGACCTTTGCTGCTTGATAACTTCCAAAGCAACCGTTATCCAAACTTCATATTCGGGGATCGTTTACACCTGTAGTAGGGACATACACAGACAAACTTTGAGGTTTTACAGAATGACGAAGGTCTGACAAGCCTGGGCTCTCACTCTATTACGCACCATTTATAGTTCCATAATCCAAACCGTGTCAATATTTTAGAAAGCTATATGTTAATAATTCAGAAACATTAGTGATTCAAGTAATTACTCATAAGATTATTAAACTTAACGGCTATTCTAAAACTACGAATTCAGACTTATTAAAATAAATACTCTTTTTAATACCAACTTCCTACAATAACCTTATACCTATAGTCTCCTGACCTATGATCTAGTGACTCGTTCAAGCATACAGATTTAAGCTACGAATAAGGATTATTCCTTATTCGTAGGATTTAAGTATATGCGCGAAATCGCATTATAGTTGCTTGCCCTTTGATTTTAGAACAGTAACGTGCAGGTCAGCATCTTTTCTTTGAATTTAATTATGCAATCGTTTTACAAACTCATATTTTGTAACAAAAAAAAAACTTATACTACACCGTTTCGGGTATCGTTTAATGCCAATATTATACATATTTAATTAAATAGAATTATACCTCATTATTCAATGGACTCGATTCTGCAAACCAGCTAAAATTCCTAATTTTAAGTTAGCTCTGTTATTTTCCACCGCTTTGGAAAGGAAAGGGACAGAAATAAGCGCCATATTTATTTACAGTGTCACAAATGTCAAAATAACAAAATTGAACTTTATGAACGCATTCAAATCTTATTCAAATACACGTGTTTAGCAATCTTAGCAAAGATATAACAAGGTCATGGATAAAAGTGACAGATAAGACATCAAATTAGTGGGTTTTTACATGTCTGACATTACTCTATAATCTATGGTTTGTTTCTGTTCTTTTCCTTCCGTTTTCTATGGAGAAGGATAGTCCAACTTAAAATTAGGAATTTTAGCTGGTCTGCAGAATCGAGTCCAATAGTGACTTATTTTTGGTTTATTTTAAATACTCTATAATTTTTACTAAATCGGTTTGGCCAACATATTTCATCACTTATAAACTACTCAAATTTAACATAGAATGTTATGATTCTGAATAATAGGAGTTGTTACTTTATAAGTCATGATTGTTAGTGCAAATTTCGTTCCAATACACGTATTATATATATTTATATTTCCTTTAAAATACGAAGTCATGTGCGTTTGTATAGTCTAAGATCAAAATTATTATAATACTGATCGACAACTAGTACTTACCACATTTTACTTTTTCACACCTAATCAATGGAGCTACTACAAATCTTACAAACCAGTCCACTACCAGGCAGTGCTAGTGAAAATAAATGTCTAAAATTCGTCATTCGGTATGACGAATGAAAGTAGTTAACATTTCCTAGATTATACAATTGTATGTGTTTTGGACGCTCTTAGGACAGGGCGCTTAAAAAATAGAGCAGCCGTTGTTTGATGAGACGAATTGAGTAACTTAACCTAAAAATCTAATTCGTAATGTTTTGACCTCTCAGCTCAGCTGAGTCAGCTGCCTATTGTGTAAATCGAAGTTTTATTTATAGTTTATATTGTTACCACCGCTTCTTACAAGTGTTTTATTTTGTTGTAAGAGGTAAACTTGTTTGTATGTTTTTAGAAGGTCATCTGTGGAACTATTGATTCAATTCTGAAATTATTTCACTAATATAAAGCTACACTATTCGCAAGTGACATAAATAGAGCTTTATAGAATCGGGTGGTAGTCTAGTATAAAATGTCTAAGGTATTTTCACCTATGAAACAAATGATAACGTGTTTATACCTTATTATTCACTAGCACTGCTGTAAACATTTATTTAACTCTCATTTTAAATCTAGTATAAAAAACCCCGACATGAAAAAAATATAAATTCCAGGTAATGCTGCAGTATCGGTTCAAGACTATGTTCTAATATGTTAATTCCAAATTGCGACTCGTTCAGACCTGCGGAAGATCCACATCACATTCATTCATCAAGAAGAAGAGACCTGATAATCTCCGAATGGTGGAAGAGTGTTTTTATCATATGTAATAGTCACCTTTCATCACAAAATCAGTTCATCCTTTTAGGAGCTACGATGTCACAGACAGATACACGCGTTAAACTTACGACATCCCTCTGTCTGCATGTAATTACGCATTACTTGGCATTAGGTAAAGGAAGCTTTACATTACCTTAACTCGATTCTGGCTTCACCAGCGCCGTTTGCGACAAAGATATCTGCGGGGATCGGGGCAGCCGTCTCACAAGCATCATTTTAACACACGGTGCTAATAAATACACTAAAACACCACCAGCTATGATTGACACCACACATAGCGCCCACTGGGCGGCTTTTATTGATATTTCAGCGTCCGGAACAGGTCTTGTTAACTGGCAGAGTGATACGAGGGATCTGGACGCGTTGTAAGGACCGGTTACACGTGCTTTTGGTCCGCAGTTGGAAGGTTGCCAACCGATCCAACCGGCAGTTCTGTTGAATAATACCTGGAAAATAATTGGGATAAATAAAAGGCTAAATTCCTCCACAAAGAATAGCGACAAATTAAAATAAACTCTATCAGTCTTATAACAATACGAAGTTTAATTTAGCACTATTTAATTATAGTAGTAGGTACTTATGCCTGAAATTACAACCCAAAAACGATATCTCTAAAGAAGGCAGAGGAATAAATACAGAAATAAGTATTGAATGCTGTCTTCTTCGAGTTTAGACGAACGTTAATAAATAAGTTGTTAGTTAAAAATGGAAGTCACTAGCCTGATACCATCTTCCAATCAGCGGTGGGTTTGCGAGAGGTGGGGGAGATTATAGCCCACACTTCGTCGTGTGTGAGGAAAGGCCCTTATAGTCTAGGCAATAAAGGTAGTGGACCCCAACATTAATTCCTCAGTCGATGAAACTTTGCAGGATTGTAGTATAGTATGAGACAATACTTTCATAAAAAAATCCAAAAAAAAAATCTAACCGAAGTTAGGATTTTATACTTAAAAAAAAAATTTTTTTTGGTTAATAATTTGATATTTTCTGAAAATTATGAAGCGAGACGGTTTTTATCTTGGATTTTCCTATTGTAAGTTCACACCGACTATTAAATGACATACCAGTTAAAAAAATGGACTGAGCAATTTTCCCGTGCAAGGTGCATATACGTCTGAGTTTTGTTGTTTCTACCAGGAGATTTTTTTTGATATTTCGCATATAGCTTTCTTAACACACATGAATATTGCTGGTGAAGAAAATTTTGACTGAGCATTTTTCCCAACAAAGATATCAAATAAATAAATATTTCACTAAAAATACCTAACTTCGGTTCGGTTTTTTTTTTGGATTTTTTTATGCAAGTATTGTCTCATACTATACTACAATCCTGCAAAGTTTCATCGACTGAGGAATTAATGTTGGGGTCTTCATACAAAAATCCGCTTCATTGCCTGGACTACTTAGCTCAGCAGTGGGCTGTTATGATGATGAATTAAATAAGAGAAATATATCAGTGCTCAACCAAATACAAAATAAAATAAATTGTAAGACACAATCCACACACAGTTATTTAGCCCCAAACTAGGCAGTAGTATGGGTACTAAGCAACTGATAGATAGATAGATAGATAGACATACTTAAATAAATATTAAACAACCAGACACGAAGCCAACAGATATGTTCATGCACACAAATGTTGGCTTCGAGCGGGGATCGAACCCTTTACCCCCGACTCAGAAGGCAGGGTCACTACCAACTGAGCCAACAGTTGCTTTTGTCAATATATATGTACTTTCATCCGTGTTTATGCTATGGATTATGTAGTGATTACTGTAGTTGTTTGTTACACTAAGCCAAATGTTACAAATCATGTTTGTATTTATGTAAGTAACAGTGTAAACAAGCGTTGGTAATCCAAATCACTATCACTATCACTACATACTATAAAATAAAGTCGCTTTTTCTGTCCCTATATCCCTATGTCCCTATGTATGCTTAAATCTTTAAAACTACGCAACGGATTTTGATGCGGTTTTTTTTAATAGATAGAGTGATTCAAGAGGAATGTTTTAGTAGCATTGCACCCGTGCAAAGCCGGGGCGGGTCGCTAGTAAATAAATAAATTGAAAGAAGTACCTCCAACCCTTCCATGGCTGTATATCCCAGCACAGTTTCCTTTCCTCCTGCTTCGAGTCCTAACTTATAGCAGAACTCTGAGACAGCGCCACTCACATTGCTACTATTGTATGCGGTTACAACTCGCATATAATTCTGAAAATCGAAAATTTTATTTTTTATTCATAGGAAGACAAAAAAAAAGAAAATAATAATGAGTAATATGACCATTGATTGAACCTAAAGATTCAGTTTGTAAATAACAATTAAGTTGAAAAAAAAACTTTGGTAAGAATTAAATTTCTTTTTTTTGTTTTCCTTACCCATAAGGGGACCCTAATACTATACCAAGCCTACACTGGCACCTGGCAGTGGGCTGTATTTCATGAACCATAGTTAGGGTTCCGTACCCAAAGGGTAAAAACGGGACCCTATAACTTCGCTGTCTGTCCGTCTGTCCGTCTGTCTGTCAAGAGGATGTATCTCGAGTGCGACTCGTACTTGGCCGGTTTTTTAATTTACCTGTGGCGGTAACTCCAAAGTAAAGTACTGAAGGTCCGAGTCAGCATTCAGCAGGTCAACAGCTAACCAGGGCAGGGACCACCTTTGAGGCTCTGGCCAGCAGGCAGCCTGAAACATTTATATTTGTAACTAGGGGTTTATTCGTAACAAATATACAAAAATACAAATCTTTCCTCTTTATAAAATTAGTATAGATTATTATACATTTGTCTGTCTATTTATAAAATTGTAACTAGAGAACCATTTATACAATTTACGACACTCTATTTTATAATTCATAGTTCATTATTAGGTATTTTTTTAATACTGTTAATAATATAAACAACTTTATCCTACCGTGATTTAGTCATCTGTGTACAAATTACGAATATTATTAGCAATGGCACGGGTTAGCTTTCGTCATCAGATAAATCCCAAGAAAATATACTGTGGATTGGGAGTTGCTCTTGTAAAAATACTTCTTTTTAGGTTTTCATGTATCAAATGACGAACACTGTATTTTATGTTTCATAGGTAAGGTTACAACCACTAAGAACCTCGCTAAAAACATGTCTGTTGGCTTCATGTCTGGGTGTTTAATATTTATTTATGTATGTCTAGCTGTTATTTATTACCCATAGAACAGGTCCTGCCTAGTTTGGGACTAAATAGCCGTGCGTGAATTGTGTCCGTTAATTTATTTAAAAAATAGTTATTTACCTCTGCATGATACCAAAATTCATCCAAGATGAGGATATTGGACTCTTGAGCAGCATTTCTTAATTCATCAACAACCTGAAACATTATTTTTTAACTATCTTAATTTGTTGGAGAATTCACTCAGGGTTTTATCACAAAAAACTTCCATAGTACACAGCTTGTCTATGTTGTGTAACTTGTGTACTACTCTAAAAACTGATAAACAATCTACATACGCTTTTGCTGAACACTAAAAAGATCTGTGCTAGTCTTAATATCCTTTTATATTTCGCTTTGCAAACTTCATAGAAAAAAATAAATAAATTGTAATGGGCAAATAAAACCCTTTCTTGTGATATCCTATTTACTTTGGTAACGCCACTTAAACAATTTTATGACAGACGGACGGAGCAGCATTTTCATGGGTTTCTTTTTGACCGCTTTGATACGAAACCAAAAAAAAAAAACTTTACGAGTCTCTGTAGACATTTCCTTACCTGTCTATACAACAAATCTGGTAATCTAATATTAGTGGTGCCACTATCAACAATACTTTTTTCTACATTGAGTTCTTTACATTCTTCTTCGTTTGGATCTCTCATGTTATCAGGAACATGATGATCTGATACTATATCAGATATTGTTGCGTTTGTCTGTTTGTTCATAACCCTGACAGAAATAACGCCGACTTCATACCACCGCTTGCGTAGTATTGGAGTTCGGAAGTTCATATTAGAATTTTTGCTTGCACTGTCACCATCTGTGAAACAATATTTAATATAAATTTAATACCTACTAGTCAACAATGAGGTACAGTCAAGAGCACATGAGGCTTTGCACCCTGTAGCGCGAGTCTGACCTCTACGGCTATTGTAATAAGAACATTACAAAGTCCAATGTGTCAAGCTCCACATGCTCTTGACTGTACGTTTTTATTTACTTCCATAGCCTTTATTTACTTTATACTTAAATATATAAATATTAAGGTGAAGATAAGAGATTGCCAAAGTAAAGTAGCGGTAGGTTTGCCATTGCTCGTAGAACGGATAGCCGATAACTTATGGAGTGGCGACCGCGTCCCGGAGGCGTAGCCGTCCGTAGACGCAGTCTTTCGGGTAATATAATGGTTTGAAAATATCTCCTCTTATTTGAAAGTGAGAACAAATATATGTGTGTGTTTAATTATATGTCAACTTACCAATCATCTTAAAGCTACCATAATGTGTGACATTATAAGGAGCATGTGCCCCACACAATTTCAGTATAAATGCCATTGGTTTGTTGAGCATGCGGTCTAAAGAATCCAGCCAAGACTCCACCACAACATTTTCTCCCCAAGCTCCAACAGGCAGGTAGGCTAGGCCCAAAAGTCCCTAAAATATATAAATTAAAATTAATAAACATAAATTTATGACTCATCCCAGAGGTGTTGGCAGAGATATTCTATTTCTGGAAGCACCCACCTGCTCCTGTCACAAATATTTTGACCCCTATAAAGACTCTTTGCCGGACAGTTGTCATGTCAATCATGTGGGACGAAACAAGAATTTTTTGGAATGTGGGACGAATAGGGAATAAATCGTAAAAACTAAACCTGCAGCATGCATTGTTTTCTTGTGCTATCAAACTAGTCATAAATCTAGTATGTATTTTTACTAGCACAACCAATGTGTTTCTGTCACTATGTCTGTGCATGTACCTGAACCTGATGTATTATTGTAGAATGGAAGATTGAATTTTAATGTTACAAACAAGGTCATACCTATTCTTCAAGCATATTCTTACCTGCCATCCAGATCCATTCATGAAGAACTTGTGGCTTTTAGTGATAAGAGCAATATCAGTTCTTACTTCAGGAACAGAGGGTAACGAAGGAAACTTTATCAAGTCAGAGATAAGTCGGCCTACCCACATACCCTGTGAGTACTTAGCTTGGACCTGAAATGTAAAATGATATTTTAATGAAGAATGAATATACAGTGTGTATGGTATATATAAATATATATATAGTTTAAACAAATTAAAAAGATATACCTATGAATCTAACTAGGTAATATTTTACCATAAACCATCAATGATTTGCCTGCCATTTATTTAAAAAGTAAAATGATATGGTTTCAAAAACTTTTTCTCTAAATAACAAACCCACAGGTTTAACAAACGGTTTCCGAACAGCAAATCAAACTAAAACTTGATTACACACTGTTCAATCTCATAAACCCTTAGTCAGTGGAGGACCTGTTGCTTCTTCGGTGTTGGCGTATATGGACCCTCCCGGAAACGGTGGGCCCACTGACAAGGGATTAACTTTTCTGATTGGTTGTTGAAAACCGTTATGATTTTATTCACCCAATCAGAACAGCTAACATAATCCTATGTTAGCTGTTCTGATTGGGTGAATAAAATCATAACAGTCTGTCAGCTAATATAAGTTCGATTTGCCTTTCTGAAACCGGGAGCAATTCTTTCAATTCAATTATTTTAACCCATCAAACTACAAGATGACCTCTGAATAAATTGTGTATCATAAATTAATCTAGTAAATCTGTGTGTCACTGTTGTTTGACTGGTGTAATAATGGAAATGTATTCATAACTAGCAGCCCACCATTCAACAAAATAAAATAATAAAAATATTTAAAGTAGGTATAGTAGTTAGTTTCAAGTTTCTAACATACAATCATACAATTTACTTTTTTTATAATATTAGCATAGAATGCTTATTGATGAAATAATAGGATACTTCATTTTATGAATTTCTGTCATTAGTTTCAGCTGTAAAAGACTAGCGAATGTTTTACAAATAATTTCTCTTATAATTTTTGCTTATATTTACCTCTTTCCCACTATCAAATATGCTAGTTGAGTTCTTGGAGTGGAAATACTCATTGCTATCTTGTCGAGGATATGAAGCAATTGCCAGAGTAGTGCTACCAGTATCAACTAGAACACTTAACTGCAAAATACAAAACATTTGAGTAATTATATTGTACAGTCACAGGGTCACAATTGGTAACATTATTAGTGAGGTACTAAAGTCTTTATGAAAAATTTTATAGGTAATGATATTTTTAATTAAGATTCTATTAATCTTCAAAGCTGGTACGGTCAAGAGCAAGTCAAGCTTTACACTACCAGTTTAAGCTGAGCTCTGATTTATACAGCGCACTATAGAATATAGGGCCGGTTCAAAGTCCAAAGTGTCAAGCTCAGCGTGCTCTTGACTGTACTGATATTGTAGGTATATTAATAGATACCACCTGATGAGTATGTCACCTGTTGGCATCTGAAATGGGTCAAAGCCATTAGCGACTCAACTAATTGTATCTTAATATTATTGTTTCACAATCCTGCTTATCACTACATAGTATAAAACAAAGTCATTTCCCGTCTGTCTGTCCCTATGTATAAAACTACTTAGATTTATAAAACTACGCAACGGATTTTGATGCAGTTTTTTTAATAGATAGAGTGATTCAAGAGGAAGGTTTTTATATACCTTATCATAGTATAAAACAAAGTTGCTTTTCTGTTCCTATATCCCTATGTATGCTTAAATCTTTAAAACTACACAACGGATTTTGATGCAGGTTTTTTAATAGATAGAGTGATTCAATAGGAAGGTTTTAGTATTAGCATTGCACCCGTCCGAAGCCGGGGCGGGTTGCTAGTATACCATATAAACCAAAGCGAAGCGAGGGCGGGTCACTAGTCATTCATATAAAAAGGTACTTACATACAATCGAGACAGATTACCCTCCTTCTAAGGCAGTCTTGTAAGAATTAAGTAGGTGTGACAATAGAAAAAAATTAAAGCCTCAGTAGGTACTCAGTGATAAAAAAAAAAGGTTCCTACATACTTAGGATGTAGTTTGGTTATTTACTTTTAAGTCTAAGTAGAAATTTGATAGTTTAGAAAGAGCAAAATGATAATAAGTATATATATATGATAATGTTTGCCATTTATGTTCAGAATTATTTGAAAATAAAAATTACCTTCTGGTGTGGATGTCCCAAGTTAACTTCAATAGAATAGGCTTGCCCAGCGTCTCCGTATAAATTATATTCTTCTCCATAGGTTTTGCCGAATGCAAATAAAAGGAAAAGGAAGCAAACAAGAATCCTGAGAGTAGTCATTTTTTGCACATGATTTTATTATGTTTAAACAACAGAAATAATTATAAAATTCTCAGAGACAGCTCTAGCAACTCTCATGTAAGTGTAAGTAGTAATGACTTGGTATTCAATAATAGTTTGTATGTATTAATAAAACTATTTCAGATAACTAGGTTTTGACTTTTGGGATTTATTCATTAATCCATTGAGGCGTTTTCGGTGACAGCTGTCACTTGCACAGAACACTATTACGTCACTTGAGTATTCAAAGGTGTCAATAGATACTGCACTAAACTTTCGTGTAGTATATTAGTACGGGCTCGATTCTGCATAACAGCGACTAAACTTATTTTAGTTTAGTCCTGTCATTTTCTTTCTCCTAGAAAAGAAAAGAGACGAGACATATTTAGTACTATCAAATTAAAGTTAGTCTTGTCAACTAAGGCGTGTTTAGCAATTTAAGCTACGATGTAAAAAGGTCATGGACAAAAGTGACAGATAAGCACGTTCTTATGGTTCAAATTAGTTGGTTTTTACATGTTTGACATTACTCTTTAATCTATCGTATCGTTTCTGTCCTTTTTCTTCAGTATTCTATGGAGAAGGATAGGCTAACTTAAAATTAGGAATATTAACTGGTCTGCAGAATCGAGTAACAGCCATGCCACTAGTGGCGAAACATTGCCTTTAGTAGCTAGTGATTTAATATTAGTATGTAACATGATTGACTTGACATTTTTTATTTTATTTGACATTATTCTTAATTTTTTATTTGACATATTGCAATGTTCATTTATATTCATACGCCAGCAAAATGGCAAATTATGTTGGAACTTTTTCTATGACATACCATCTATGTATCAACACACTTATTAATGAATAAATGTTTGAAGTTTGAATTGTTTTTTTTTAGTGGTAATTCAGATTTCAACCCGTATACAGGTGACTTTTTTTACCGTCTGGAAAAAAATGTGGTGTGATAGGTAAGTGTAATAGATTCATTTGGCAATGTTACTTTAAAAAAATTTATTTTCTCAAAATTTTTTTTTCTCTCTTAAACTAATATACATCACTCAATGAGGCGTTTTCGGTGATAGCTGTCACTTGAGTATTCAAAAATGTCAATAGGTGGTGCTGATAAGCCTTGGGTTTTATTTTTACCTAATCTATGGTCGCATCAATTTGTCAAACAAAAAAAAAACAAATTGACTTTTTATCAAAATAAGGTAACATACTCATTGCCTTGTATTTTATATATTGTTCTGTTTGTACATTGTTTACGAGTGGTTTGTGTTACAACAAAAGATCCGAATCCACGATAAACAAAAACTCAGTCTCCTTCATCTGCGAAAATGCGTGGACCATGTATGTATAGTGTATGAGTGTCACAATGATGAAGTTCACCAGATACCAAAAGAGCAAACAATAAAGACTCAGTGGATAACACAATTTAAAGAGTCCTGTCTCTGAAACGGTGCCTACAACACGTTTTTGATATATACAAAATTTCAACTAAAATACGGAGGAATCGAAGCTCGACTCGACGCACTAGGAATTTAGGTACCTAAAACAAGATCTGTTTTATTGCGTTGCCTGCTGACGCGTTACACTCACTCACACACAATACAACAACGGCACATGACATGACGGACGGATGTGTCACGTAAAGCGACACATCAGTGTTGCCAATTTCTAATTCCCAATGTTGATCAGCGCCATCTAGTTCAATTTTAAGAAATATTATTAATGTCATTGAAAATTCCTCATTGTAGTCAATAATACACACTGAGATATTTGAAATAGTATTTTAAAAAGAAACAGGCTCGTAGCTTCCATTTATGTGCAATCCACCTACAACCGCCAGCAGCGCGTAGTACTGTGCGTAGTTTTCTAGATTTTGTAAATTGCACTAAACATGACAATATTTAACAATTAATCTCGTGTATAACTTATCATCATATTTTTTTTCCAGACGGTAAAAAATATCATCCAGTATATTATACTAATATTTTTTCACTGCTTTACCCTCTGATGGCAATTTGCGAGCTTGGTTTTGTGTAATCATACTTCTGTAACGCCAAGTGGAAATGTGCTTTACTTCTAGCTAACTACTTCCTTATTATAGTAGAGGAAACAAAAAGTGGCTATTTTTTCCCACGAAGAAATTATTTAAATTGAGACAAAAATTATACATGACATCTAGAAGAGCATTTATCATTTAAATGAAGAAATGTTATTAGTAAAAAAAAACACGGGTTGCACTCCAGGAGTGCCGGCAGAAGTGAAAACTTGACAATCGAAAAAAAACAATCGATTGTTCGATTAATCGATTTCGGTGTTACAACACTACTCTCCAACCGTCTTACGGTTTTTCGATCAGCACACGTGACCTGACGCGAGTTTCACAGTTTTTACCCATCCCACAAAAGTGCTCAACGCCGCTAAAGAAGTTTTCACTTCAAAAAGTGTTTAGTGGAAAATTTAGCGACTATGAGAGAAGGGTCGTTTTTTCTTAGTGGTTTTCTGGTGGTTTTAGATGTTGAATCTGGTGGAGAAATAATTTAACTGTTGGCAGCACTGGACTCACAGACGTCACAATCCAGTCATGTCAAATTAACTTACAACAGACTAGGCTGTGTGGGCTAGATCCCTTTGCCTATCCCCAATGGCATAAATGAAAAAAAATATATCATGTCAAATTAATTTGCGCTCCTTTTGATTGATAAATTTTGTTTATTTTGTAGCAGAGTTGATAGTTTTTGCGATCTTTATAGCAATATCTCAAAATGAGTCTCTGGGTCGATAAGCACAGACCGCGGGACTTAATGAAGTTAGATTTCCACAAAGATCAAGCGGCACGTTTGAAGAGTCTGGTTCAACAAAGCGACTTTCCTCATCTTCTTGTTTACGGGCCCTCGGGAGCCGGTAAGAAAACTCGAATTATTTGTTTGCTGAGAGAACTTTATGGCTCGGGTGTTGAGCGCCTTAGACAAGAAACCATGAACTTCACAACTCCATCAAATAAGAAAATTGAAATCATGACTGTGAGTAGCAATTATCACATTGAGGTTAACCCAACTGATGTCGGAATATATGATCGAGTTGTTATTATGGATCTAGTGAAGAATGTCGCTCAGACACACCAAATTGACTCTTCGGGACAGCGGGAATTCAAAGTTGTTATACTAAATGAAGTAGATGATCTTACAAAAGATGCTCAGCATGCATTACGTCGCACAATGGAAAAGTATGTGGCTACGTGCCGCCTTATCCTCATTGCTAATTCCATATCCCGAGTAATCCCAGCGATCAGATCCCGTTGTTTAACCATCAGAGTACCATCACCTACTGAAAACGAGATAGCATCAGTCCTACATATTGTTTGTAAAAAGGAAGGGCTGAATTTGCCATCTGAATTGGGCATGCGCATCGCGAAATGTTCGGATCGTAACCTAAGAAGAGCATTACTAATGTGTGAAGCATGCAAGGTGCAACAGTATCCATTCAATTCTGATCAGAAGGTGCCGGAACCCGATTGGCAGATTTTTATTCGTGATACAGCCTCTATGATACTCTCTGAGCAGTCTCCAAAGAAGCTAGGTGAAGTTCGGCAAAAGTTGTATGAGCTAATAATACATGGTGTTCCTCCAGATATGATTTTTGCAGGCTTGTTAAAAGAGTTGGTTCGCAACTGTGATATGGCAATGAAATGTCAAGTAGCAAGCTATGCTGCAAAATATGAACATAGAATGAGACTCGGGAACAAACCAATATTTCACTTAGAAGCCTTTATTGCTAAATTTATGGCGATTTACAAAAAATTCATGGAGGAGTCATTAGGTGATGCTTTCTAAGTACATTGTTAGTGTTAATAATAACAGTTCACCAAGACTTAAATGACTTTTTAAATGTATAATAATATCATTAAAACTGAATTTCTTAATGGTACTTATATTATTTTAATCTTTTTCCACAGAAAGTTCGTATTGAGTATCTGTTGAGTGTTGGTTTACTTCATTATTTGAAAAAATATGATTCGAGTCTTAGATAAATAAATAAAAAACCAAATTGTCTTAGAAATATTTATAATAATACTTAACAGGTATTTTACTAGCAAATAATCTAAAATTTTCAACTACAGCATGCATCGTAGCAGTTGTTATTTCATTTGTCAAGTGTTCCACCAGAGACGGCTTCATCTCCAAAATATTCTCAATCATGAAGGTGTCCTTAGTTTCTAAAAGAAATAAAAACAATGGTTAAAAGAATCTGACTAATATTATAAACGCGAAAGTTTCTATGGATGTTTGTTCCTCTTTCACATAAAAACTACTGAACGGATTTTGATGAAACTTTACAATTATATAGCTTATACATCAGAATAACACATAGGCTATATTTTATCCCTGAATTCCAACGGGACGGGAACTACGCGGGTGAAACCGCGGGGCGCTGCTAGTAATATTTTAATTTCAAAAAGGGCACATATCGTATGTTGCGACATTTTTGTTAAAAATACTAAGTGTTTCCGTGTACCTATCTACTATGATTGAAAAGGGCACATCTCTGAATTCTCTATACCTATGTATTAATTCTTCTGTCGACGCCATTGCGTGTACTTAAATAACTTAAAGTGTTTAATTTCCTAAACACTTAAAATTTTTAGACAAGTGCCATTTTCATATTCGTAAGTGC
Organism: Ethmia dodecea; assembly: GCA_963855545.1. NCBI lineage: Eukaryota > Metazoa > Arthropoda > Insecta > Lepidoptera > Depressariidae > Ethmia > Ethmia dodecea. The sequence continues at coordinate 6,437,383 of OY979448.1, forward strand.
ATGCATATTCAGTTATATCAATTACTAGCTGCTCCTTGCGATTTCACTCGCGTAAGTCCCGTTCCCGTGGGAAAATTATAGCTCACGTAAAAAATAAAATAGCACAGAAAAGTAAGGTCTCCATTGGTAAAAGAATTTATAAAATTGGTCCAGTTCGGAGCCCATTCAATACAAACAAAAATTGAAATCTTTCCTTCTTTTTACATTAGTGTAGATTTCTCAGAATACCAAACAACTTTATTAAGACTTAATAAATGTTGTATCTAACAGAGCAACAAATCTATTCCATTTGTCCAGGATATTAAGTAAGGCGCGCTAACAAAGCGCCTGAAAGCTCCTAAAGGTAATTACGCGAAAGCGAAATAAGCCGTTTGTTACCATCACTGACAGATCTGAAATGATAAATGATGAGTACGCAGCGTTCTGTAGGCGACAATGCAGGGAAATGGAAAGTTTTTCGGATTTGCACCTTGTAAGGCCATTAGGGGTGGCTAGGCCATCGAGTACTTCAACAAAAAATACAGATAGGCTTTTTGTTTCTACTTCTAGTGTACTAGTTCGTGAGGCATAATACAACATTTTCTTAAATGTGTGTATGTGGACTAGGGATTTTCCATAGTACGGCGTCACGGCCGGCCGGTCAACAAGACCGTACCACGGTTAAGAGGGGGGATTTTCCATTGTTTCTTGCACATAGGGTGCACAAGATTTTGGACATAAAATATAGTAGAAACGTAAACCTACCCACCTGCCTATATAACCTTGTCCAGAAGGGACCAAAATAAGCCTGTTGGGTTGTATTGGCCGCCAACATCGCACCTACAAAAGCAAGCAGCATATATATGGCGCGACGAGCTTATAATATTAGTATGTAATTCGTTTGTAGGTACTAGAGACTTACAAGAGACTCCTTGGTTGTGTCCAAATATATGCTTACGCCTTTTGCCCCGTAGGCGTAGGCAGAGCCATTCCTTAAAATACCCACTATTCACAAGTATGTATCGGTATATTTTTATGAAGCCCTAAACGAGATGGTGAACCTAGACCCCATGCCTAAGAATCAATTCTAGGACCTGCGGGTTTCTTCACGATGATTTCCTTCACCGTCGAATTAGTGATAAATACCTACGTAGAGATAAATTGCCAGGATTCGAACCCATCGTGCTCTTAACGTGTGCATCTGGATTGAGGGCCCACTTTTTAAATTATTGCGAAACGAAATGATACTTACAGGGCATTTACTTAAAATTTTGTAAAACCTAAAGCAAAGATTCTTAAATTTCTTAAACGTGAATCAAAAGAGTTATGGTCAAATAGCTTGGGCCCTCAATCCTGACGCCTGCATAAAACGGCATAGTCGAATCTCAGAAAGTACTATCCCTGGGATAATAATTTTTATTCGAGTATTTAGTTAGGAATTTGTTAAATACATTAAGAAATTGTCAAGTCTTAAGAATGCGACAATACAGATTTATGGCGGTTTAGCTTGGGCCCTCAATTCATCAATTTTGATATTGTAGAATCAGCAAAAAATATGAGTTTTTCTAAGGAAAGATATTAATACGACTTTAATATATTTGAGTTCCATATCTCGGAAAATTTGTTAAAAAGAAATAACGACACAAATGTTAATTGTTAAAAAGTTATTGAAATTCGTATTTTTTCAAAACGTCTGAACTGAGGGCCCAAGGTTTTTGTCAGTATTGACTAGACTAAGCTTTCTACACTACCGCACTTTAGGCTAAGTATTTTAACAAATTCTTAACTAAAAGGCTAAAAAGCGTCCATTCTTCTAAATGCCGTACTTTAGGAGAAAATTGATTTTCGATGTTTTATATGAGAAAATTCAGTAGGGTGACCATAATGTTTATCGTAAGTATAAACAAGTATTCGTTGTGATCATGTAAGTAGTATTTTGTAAAGCGCAGATACAATATATATAATTATACAACGCGTAACAGAAAAAACGCAATTCCTCATCCACCCCGGTTAGTAAATTAATATAAAAAAAGATGCAATCGAACTTTAGTTGTGTCCAATTTTCTTAAATATCGTTCTATAATAGTACGATTTCAATAGATAGCATTAAATTCAGCTATGCTAATTCATTTTTCGGAAAAATTTAACACATATTAAAAATAGATGAAATCGAATATGTAGTCGATACTGAACAAACTAATTTCAGGAATTGCACTTATTCTGTTACATATTGTATATAATATATAAAGCTCGATATAATTATATACGATTAGCTGTGCTGTGCCTTCACCTACGTTTGCGTGGAAAAATAAAATAAGAAAGTGCCAATAATCAATGAAATTATGTACCTATTGGACGTATTAAAATTATAACCCTGTATATTAACAACTAGCATTGCCTTGCGGTTTCATTCGCGTAGTTCCCGTTCCCGTGAAAATACGGGAATAAAGCCTTTGTTACTCTTTGGTAATGTATCTTTCCATTTTTAAAAGAACTTTTTAAATCGGTAACGTGGTTTAGGCCTGTTCCCGTGGGAAAATTATAGCACATGTTACTCCCAGAAAAGTACGCTTTCCACTGGCAAAACATTTTTTTTAAATCGGTAAAACCGGTAGTATTGGAGCTTTTTCAATACAAAAACTCCAAAAATTCAAAGCAGAGCCATTTTACTAAGATTAATAATAATAGGAAAGTAATAAGGCTATTAGGACTAGAATCCAAAGGCCGCTAAACAATAAAAAAAACCATACAAGTATGGAGCGATTGTGGGTCTTTTTTTTTTGACAAACTTTTTTCAACAGTAAAATAATAGCACTTTTACTGATGACTTCATTAAGACTTCTTGAGGCAATCCAAAAATGTTTATCCCTGGCATTTTATCGAATTTCCCATTCACTGCACACTGTCACGGACCCTTGCTACCACAGAGCTAGATTAATGATCTGTGCTTGCCACATAGGTATAATATACTATCACTAATATGAGTCAAAACCCGAAATACACAGCAAAATGAAAATTAAACAAAAAACATGACGGGGACGCGCGTACGTCAGGCGTCAAAAATACGAATACTATGATAACCATTTAAATAACACCTTTTATTAATTTTGGATCACACAAAACGTAATCGCTTCCGACAACAACTTATGAAATATCTTCTAAGAGGGTACATGCTGATTTGTCTCAAAAAAGTAACAAAATCATATACACCCTAGTGAATTTTCTCATATAAAACATCGAAAATCAATTTTCTCCTAAAGTACGGCATTTAGAAGAATGGACGCTTTGTAGCCTTTAAGTTAAGAATTTGTTAAAATACTTAGCCTAAAGTGCGGTAGTGTAGAAAGCTTAGTCTAGTCAATACTGACAAAAACCTTGGGCCCTCAGTTCAGACGTTTTGAAAAAATACGAATTTCAATAACTTTTTAACAATTAACATTTGTGTCGTTATTTCTTTTTAACAAATTTTCCGAGATATGGAACTCAAATATATTAAAGTCGTATTAATATCTTTCCTTAGAAAAACTCATATTTTTTGCTGATTCTACAATATCAAAATTGATGAATTGAGGGCCCAAGCTAAACCGCCATAAATCTGTATTGTCGCATTCTTAAGACTTGACAATTTCTTAATGTATTTAACAAATTCCTAACTAAATACTCGAATAAAAATTATTATCCCAGGGATAGTACTTTCTGAGATTCGACTATGCCGTTTTATGCAGGCGTCAGGATTGAGGGCCCAAGCTATTTGACCATAACTCTTTTGATTCACGTTTAAGAAATTTAAGAATCTTTGCTTTAGGTTTTACAAAATTTTAAGTAAATGCCCTGTAAGTATCATTTCGTTTCGCAATAATTTAAAAAGTGGGCCCTCAATCCAGATGCACACGCTCTTAACCACACAGACTGGATCAGTCCCCCAAAATACTTGTGAATTGTACGCTCTTTCTGTATATTACAGTAATTACGATCGATTAGTATCGCGACAAATTCTTTCCTTCTGGTCAAGGTTTAATAATTACTATAAAAAATAAGTTTTTACTTGGTTGCACGAAAAATGTTGGTGTCCGTATACTTCGCACTGCGATCCGCTCAGGACCAAGAAATATGTAATCTTCGTTGTCGACGCCGCGCTGGCCTGACCAGCTGTACGTGACGTTGGATTCTACGTCTTCTGTAATATGGAAGAAGGATTTTTAGTGGCCTCATCATACCATGGAAGTGCGAGTATATTCCCAGAAAGAGTAGGTAAAATATTTACTTAGGTAATTAAAAGATAATATTGCCAACCAATTTACTACTTCAATACCTAATCAATGTTTACTACTACTAGTTAGCCTGAACTGCTCTTGTTGGCCCAGCCTCCCTCCGACCTCTACGACTGCCTTTACACGGACAATATTATTTAATTAAAATTAGAACAATTAGACCACTGAAGAAAACGCACCCCTAGAGTAATAATCCCCTCAAGAAATACTCTTAGGTTTCTATGACCAGCCATTTACAAAATCTTATTACAAGTTTGTGAATTTGTACATGCCTAATGACTTTGTTTTTTCTTTTAGCGATATTATTAAAGTTTGAAGTTTTTCTCTCTGGGAAATGCTTTCAGAACACTTGAATGTGGGTCACATAAATTGATCCAATTACTTAACTTAGAACTGTTTTTGTGTTTAGGTCCTGTTTTATATCTTATGAGTAGACTAGGAAAGCGGTGCCGATGCAGTGACCAAAGAGCTTGGAAGAAAATAATTCTTTCCAAGGAGAAAGAAACGTTTTTAAACGTCTTTGCGGCAGTCACATTACGGCCGCAATATGGCGTCCAGTGCTGTCACTGAAACGTTGTCTATAAAGGTGGCTTGGTACCTAAGCTTGTAAAAATAATTTGCCAAAGACCTACCTACTTACTTAAGTACCTAAGGCTAATTAAGTAAATAGGTAGGTCTTTGGAAAATTATTTTATGTCTGTGATATTACGGCCGCTGATTGTTTTGTTATTGTATGACGGATGAGAGTACCTAATGTTGTAAGGAGAGTGCTTGATATTAATTAATGTGGAAGGTTATAGGAAGAGGGGTAAACCAAAGAAACGATGGATGGATTGTGTGAAGGATGATAGGTGCAAGATGGAAGTGAATGTAGATATGACGTATGATAGATGTAAATGGAAGGAAAATGGTCTGTGGGAAAAACCATACTGCCCCGAACTCAAATAATGGGAAAAGGGCAAGTCAATGATATTAAGTTTAAAAAAAGAAGTTTCTCTCCATGACGCCATGTCGCAACACCGCTGTCCTATGAAATCAGCCTCTGCCGCAACGAAATGTGTGCGTGAATTATTTGAATGTAACTTACGGATATCCATAGTAATGGAGCCAACAAATGGTTCTATTCTTGATGCCATTTTCATGCTTACTTCTCCAGTGACGTGCAGATCACTCATGAATTTCACACCACTTTTGCCACCGATTAAATTAAACCTAGAGAAATTAAAAAAATGAGTTGGTATGGCAAATTCGTAGCACAGAACAATAATTCTTGAGTTTTTTAAATAAGTCATGAGCGTAAGCTGCGTTAAAATAACTATTGACGGGCCTGTTAGCTACGTTGGTATATTATAGTGACCCTTCTGGGGGTTCTGAGCCCAAAGTCGCGGGTTCGATCCCCGTTCGGCGCCAACATTTGTGTGCATGAACATAGTACGTTGGTTTCGTGTCTGGGTGTTTAATATTTATTTAATTGTCATAATCTGTAATGAACTGTAACTTAAATAAATAATACGACCAGACACGAAGCCAACAGACATATTCACGCACACAAATGTTGGCCCCGAGCGCGGGTCGAACCCGCGACCTCCGACTCAGAAGGCAGGGTCACTACCCACTGAGCCAACAGGCCCGTCGCATACGAGCAATGTCGCCTCCGCCTATTGCCACTTCATTTGGCAATTCTTTGGGCTACTTACTTTGATTCATATGCGGATCTCCTTATTTCTAATTGGAACACGCAAGAAAACTCCAAGCATATAGGTACCTAGCATTGGCGTAGCTAAGGATTTTCCCCAGGGGGGGCCATGGCCCCAGCCATGAATTGGTCGGCCACGGCAAGTTGGTTAGTGCTTTTTGAAGACTGTTTTCGGTTGCAATAATTGAGGATGAAGTTATTTTATGTATGAGGAAGGGTTCACGGGTATTTTTCTAGGGTGGGCCCGGCCCACCCTGGCCCCGCCCGGCTAGCTACGCCCATGGTACCTAGCTCTTTCCGTTACTGTCTGGGTAGCTTTGAGCCTCCTTAATAGCTCAGTTGTGAGTTACCTCGTTTCAGGGACGTAGGTTATCACTGGCAGTATGGACTGTCAAAGATTCTCGTCTTGAAACACTGTCGTTTGGGACGAGATATTAAGAAAGTATGTAGCTTTCGTGAACGCTGCTCAGTAGCGTCGAATTCGAAGATTGAGCTCTGCCTCGTACTTAGTTAGACTTACCTAAGTGGACAGTTTGTCCTAGGTAAACATAGTCGTCGACAACTTCGAGTGTAGAGCCTTTGCCATTAACGGGAGTAGGTATTAGATAATGGAATACCTACGCAAGTCAGTAGGTACCTACTGAAGTAGGTAATTAAGTAGTAATGAAAATAAGACGGTAAAATCATAAGTAGGTAGATAATTACGTATTTGAACCTAGATTTCGTACCATACAGCAGTGATAGCCTTTACGGTTAAAGAGCCGGTCGAAAATCAGTGAGGCTCGGGTTCGAATCCTGGCATGTATACCTACCTACCAATGAGTTTTTCAAAAATTTACGTAAATATTTATCACTAGCTCGACGGTGAAGGAAAACCTCGTGAGGAAACCCGCAGGTCTCAGAATTAATTCTGAGACATGTGTAAATAGACCCGGTCTGGCGATGGGCTCACCACCTATCACGTTTAGGCGTCCAATGTATCTCTTGAAATGTGTATATCTAGTAATGGAATACCTCTGCCTACCCCCTCGGGGATTTTTTTTTATTTCGTACCTAATTAAAATAGATAAAACCACTTACATTTTACTTATGATGATACGTACCTACGTGACCTGTTTCGATAAATACGAAGGCACTTACTTTCTCTCTGCCAGTTTAGTCCACCTAGCGCCGGTAACGTTAACCCTCCTTATAAGGATCGTCATCTGCTGTTCAGGTAGCGAAACAGCGACACTATTAACAATCATGGGGTCGATTGGTGTCATCCCTAAGTACCCCATATCCATGAGAAAGAAAAACGTGCGGATTCCCCGACGGAGGCACTCGATATCGTCTGCTCGGCAAGGCGGGAACGGCAGGGGCGTCGTCGCTGAGAACAAGTGGAATACTTACCTATTACATTTGGCACGATTCCGTTAATATAGTCTGTCCAAACAGCTTGGGGCATTTTTGTGGTTCTGTGCCTAAAAATGAAAAAAACGGAACCCTTATAGGATCACTTTGATGTCCGTCTGTCTATATGTCTGTCAAGACCCTTTATCTCGGGAACGCAAGGAGGTAACGAGTTTAAATTAAAACCATGTAGGCAGTCAGGTCTACGGTCCTTTGATGCTGTAAAAAAATCAAACCTCTAAGTTAACGAAAAAAAAAGATACGGCCGTTTATGTCGCAAAAAACGTACATTTCGACACTCTCAAGGGAATCAAAATTCATAGGGTACCTACTTCCTGTTGACCTAGAACTATGAAATTTGGCAAGTAATATCGTCATATACTACAAGTACAGGAAAAAGTCTGAAAACTATTCATTTGTAATTAAATCATAAAAAAATTAGTCTTTACTTAAAGTACGTAATCAATCATCGAGGTATTTTTAATACTAGGCGGGGCGCTCCGCATTTTAACCAGCCCAGTTCCCGTGGAAATATGGGGATAAAATATAACCTATAATCTAAATAAAAAAAAACCTCTTTGATAATGTAGCTTTTCATTGGTGAATGAATTTTTAAAATCAGTTTATATAATATATCGGTAGTGGTATAGGTCTGAAAGCGTAACAAACAAACAAAGTCACTTTCGCATTTATAATATTAAGTTGGGATGTAGGTGCCTACAAATTTGTACGGAACCCTCGGTGGGCGAGTCCGACTCGCACTTGTCCGGTTTTTTATTATGTAGTACGTATCTATTATTTAGGTTCGTTCTTTCGCTATTAATAATAATGTCAGGTCCATATTTTTGTAGCCAGTAGACAGGCCTTGTTATATAAAATTGTCCTCACTGTCCTTAATATCATTATGAATATTTCAATTAAGTATTTAACGTAAAAAAGTTATTTACCCATTGGGTAAGGTATACTTAGTAGATACTATCGACCGCTTATAGATTTACATACCGCTTAAAACTTGTCTTCTAAGCACTCCTGTTGCACAGAACCTTTAGATAAGTACATAAAAATACAAAAACAGCCACTACCACAGGGCTCCGCAAGATTTTTTGTACCTAAACAATGTGCATATTTCACGTGACCCTTTTTAACGTGCTCGGAATATTAGATTTTTTTCCACACACATACCTTTTTGGACCTACCCACGGTACTGGTACGCAGAATGTTATGACTTAGTAGAAAATAAAATTATTATATTATAGTTTTCGTCTTACCTATGATGATACCGTTGATAAAAAATGGCTAAGAAAAATCTATTCCGAAGCTTGCAAAGTGGCAAAACGTAAATATTTAAATAAATTTTACAGGTATAATAATAATAATGTGTTCTCGCGTAAAGGTCTCTAACTTTAGACACAATTTTTAACATAGGTATAGTTTTTTTATAATCAGTAATCCTTCATAAAAAACGATGTGGTTTCAAAAATATTTTCATCATATAAATTGCTGCCTAAATAACTTGTTGCCTTAATTCGTTTGACCCGAAATTGGGATCTCTAGACTAGAAACAGAAACTTAACCGTACAGTACCTACTAACCTATCCAGACTGTCGACAAATATTTGTCTAAAGCTAACAGATGCGCAGAGAGTGAGGTCTAAGGTTATTACTGTCACGTCTGTCACCACTTATCTATTTACGCCTCCCCTTTAGAAACAAATTTGGTGCGAACTTTCTAAAGCCACAATTTATTTTTTAAATAAATAACTTCAATTGGGGCTTTGTAATCTTAGAGGAAAAACCTGGCGTATTCATATTACCTATTTATTTAGTAGGTAGGTCGTCTACATCTCGTACAGCGTCAAACTTACATTTAGTTACATTTAAAAAAATCATTAATGACAATAAGCTAGGTACTACGTAAACACAACCTATGACGACTTCTCCTTATGTAACCCATCTATTCGTAAGCCTTTTGAATTTACAGGGGGTTTAATTTAAAAATCGAACTACATAAGTTCAGTAATTGCATCCTTTAAAATCTTTTATGGCAACTTACGAGTTAGCAGTCCTTTGTAAGCGATGGCCAGTTATTATCAAGTTAACTACATTATTATACTTCCACAGCATGGCAGAATAATAGAAACCATAAATAGGTTTATAATATGTCTACAATAAAAGCGAAAAACAAGTAATAAAGCAAGTAGAGCCCTCGACTTGTCATGCGTGTGGCTTTATAACGCAAACAAGTAAAATTGACGCAACGCTCTAAAAAAGTATAGGAGTCTGCCGTAAGAAGTTTATATACGAAAGATTATTTTGAGTTCAGGTAATATCTCTGTCGACCCCTTTTAAGATAAGGCGTGAGACTGAGAGTAGGTACTCTTTTATAAGCAAGCTAAAAATATTTACTCGTATTATTATTACAAAATTAACTTTAGTACCTACATTTATTCTGACCTTTAGTGGAATGTAAGCTGATGTCAATGACACAGCAACTGATCTTCAGTCGGGAAGTAAATGTCAATTAGTGTTTCTGTACCTTTTTTTATTTATATATAGGTAGATTATAGTGTAAATTCTAGGAGTCAGGTTCTACAAGATGTACTGACTAATTTCATAAGCTCTACATTACTATGAAATAATTCAAAATGCTCCAAATAGTAAGTAAATAAATTATATGTATCTAGAACGATAAAGCGATGTTAGAAAACTTAAATTTAAATTAATGCTTATACCTAATTATAACTGAACATTTAAACTCAATTTAGTCTAAGGTGATAAATTATTTAAATGTTTTTGCAGATTGGTCGTTCAATACGGATTGAGTGTCGCCATTTGCCTAATGTGTTATTTATTTTAATTAGTTTATTTTGTTTTATTATTATTATTATTATTAGTAGGTTTATTTTATTCCGAAAGTCTAAAATGATTCAGGTATACTTATATTAAATAACTTTTACGCTTACAATTTAATACCAGTTTAATATAAATCTTCACTCGAATAAAAACTTACTACAAAACCTTAGAAACCATCTCCAAGTAGGTACAAAACGTATACATAGGTAACATTTAAATAAAAGACTCTCTACTTACATTATTACCTACCCATAGGTACCTAGAAGACTAGCTCTCGCGCGCGACGCCGTCCGCATAGAATGATTAGTACCGTTAATGTTTTTCTGAGATTTTGTGATGAATCTATTGCTCCCTTACCCGTGGGATTGGGTAATCCTTTCTTAGCGGGTTCCTAGATGAATCGTACACGATTTTTATTGTCAAATTTCAAGTTTCTAGATGTTATAGTTTTCTAGTTTACCTTATATAGATACGTATAATATACAAAACATAACTAATGATAAAAGCTTTGCCCTTGTATGGAAATTAATTTTCAAAAATAATGATTTAGTAATAAATAAAAATAATACATGTTACACATAATTATTTACAATGTTTCACGTTTTCACTTAGAAAAAGAAATCATAAGTACGATACCACCAATTTTCACAAAGTTTTAAAAAACCTTTATTTTTTATCTTTTTAAATCTCTAATTCTATTGGTTTAGGTTGTGTCAGCTAGTTAGTCATCAATATTTTTGTATTTACCCATTTTTAAAAAAAATATATATAATTTATAAACTCACTGCTTTCATAATTGTTCTTGAAATTCCCAACACTACCTTCACAGAAAACTAATATAAGAGCGGTCAGCACAATCCGTAACTGTACCATCTTGCGTGCGCCACAAATGGAAAAGGTCTGGTTTTCTGCACCAACATTTTATATCTACTTTAAAACGGAAAAAAAAGCTATAAACCGGCTGGAATGAATAGCGAATTTGATGTGAGTGCTGTACCTTAAGGGAGAGAGGTAAGAAAATAAGACTTCCAAAACATGAAAAATTGCTTTTGATGGCTTCCAATGTTTACCAAATTGCTTCAAAAGAATATCATACGAGGCCATAAAAATAGGAGTAAGTAGTTTCAAAGATATATGAGTCAAACAGTGACCAAGGCGGATTTTAATTTTTTTTTATTACAATTATTAGCAAAGTTTGTAGGTACTTATTTTATTGGGTACTTTTATTTTAAATTGGCAGCATTTTTGTCATCTATACAAGTAAGTATAACACCGACCCTTAAGAAGAGCTTTTTCGTGAAATTATGGGGCGCACATGAATTTTATCGGATTATGGGAGGGTCAGGAAAGATTTCGGCGATTTATTCCTCATGATTGGAACGGAAGATATCTTTTATTTATTAGTGTAGAGGGTATTGTGAAGTTGAATTACAAAATTCGATATTTCGAAAACAATAATTCAAAATAAGTGCTAAGGAATTGTAAAGGCGTAATATTGTAATTTATTTTATGAGAAGAAGAATTATAAGCCACAAGCTAACACAGCTTACCCTCAAAATTAGTTAATTTTGTAAGGGACAACCTAAAACCGAAAACTACCAAATAACTAGCTAAGTAAAAGTAATTATCTAACTAAGTTTCAATTTGTGTTACGAGTGTTTTGCCATAATACTGAAATGGCGGGAATTGTTGACTCTCTATTATAGGCCTGGTCATTTAGTCTAATATTGCGGGTGTTGAAGAACAGATATCGTACTGAAATGTGTTTTGTGGAATAAAAGGTTTCTCTTGCAAGGTAATTAAAATTAAGTACGAGGATGTAGCACTTGGTACTATTTCGTCTTTGGGCTCGAGCGCTCTTTTTCAACCGACTTGAAAAAACAAGGGGCAGTTCTCAATTCTACTGTATGTTTTTTTTTGTATGTAAGTATGTTACGATTATTCCGCCAACTACTTTTGATTACCTATTCTTTTTTGTGTTGGTAGATCATACTTCAAAGGTGGTCCCATTTATCAAAATCGATCGAGCGGTTTTAAAAAAAAATAACTAATACGTGTTTAATTAAGAGTTTGTATGATAGACAGCAAAAGAGTAGACAGACAACATGCAACATAAACGCGTTTTAAGTAAAAAATAGGGAGGGGTATTTAAAAAGTAGCACTACTTTTATCCCCTAAAATACCTATTGAACAACGAAAATACCCAGACAGCTATTGAATTTGTGGAAATACCCACATTTCTCCAGTAGGTAGGTATATATTCCTTAGATCCCTAAACGAGATAGTTGGTGAGCCCATCGCCGCACTGGATCTGTTACACATGCCTCAGAATTAAATGATTGATTATAGCCCATTTCACACACTCCCGAAAAGTAAGTTTTGCATTGGTGAAACAATTTTAAAAATCGGTCCATATACTTATAGTTTAAGAGCCTATTCAAAAGAAACAGTAACAAAAACTCAAATATTTCCTCTTTATAATATTATTAGTGTAGAGGATTTCAAATGTTAAGTTTCACAGGCAATGTTTTTAAATTACAAATAAAAATAATTTCAAATGATATTTTACATGCTTCTCATGAAATGACTGACCTATAATAAGTACCTACCTATTCTTGCGAAATGAGTTCTAAAGAGAGAGGCCTAAATGCCATAGGTATTCATTTTTCTCCCGCTTTCTTTCCAAGGATCATTTCTAAGAGCTAAGTACCTACGACTTGCTATTTCTTGCGTAATAATTTCTAACATAATAAAGTACCGAGTTAATATTTAGACATAGCGATGTAAAGTGGTTTACCATATAGTATATTTGTACCTAGTTATGAAGATAAAGCAAATCACAAGTAGGGGAGACCTAGGGGAGTTGAAACAAATTTTACATTATGCTTCATAAAAAAAAATCTAACAGCACAAACCGTGTGAATTTAGGCTCAATCGATAGTTTGTTTCTTATATTTTCAGATAATGGCCACAAAGAAAGGGTAGGTGTAAAATTTGTGACAAAAAATCAATTTGAACGTAAGAAGTCATTTTGTTTCAACTCTCCTAATGCCGAGGTAAGTTGAAACAGGGGTCTAGGTGAATTGAAACAGCTGTTTTTTAAAGGATTTGAGGGCGGTACATTAAGAGATGATAGTATAATTTATAGGCCCGTTGGCTCAGCTGGTAGTGACCATACTGACCATGGCTTCTGAGTCAAAGGTGAGCGCGTAAGATTCCCACCCGGGGCCAATATTTGTGTGTGACACATGCCTGTTGACTTTGTGTCTAGGTGTTTACGCGAGAATTTATGAAAGTGCTTATATTTAAAAAAGAAACTTATAGTACCAGACACTAGTTTTTTTTAGCGTAGCCAAAAACTAAATATCTACGTGTTCTGTAAATGATGTCTGACAATTTAGTATTATTATTTAAATAACCATATTTTAAACAGTATTGAGCAAGTTTTATTTATTGCTCTTATTAATCTTAAATGAATAATAATTTCTTGCAAATAAGTTAGAAATAAAATCAAAGTTGGAGTTATATTTTTTTTAATTAACCTCTTTGAATGTCCACACAGCTTCATTTCAAATGTTTTGGCGTTATATTAAGTCTTTATTTTTATGAAAATATATAATGTTTTAGTTTTGTTTAAGTTTTAGTTTATGCTTATCTGAAAATTATTGTACATTACATTATATTGCAATCTGAGTTTTCATGATACGAGTTCGTATATTTCGAGACTAGCCATACTTCTCTTTATAATCTGTAGGGAAATAAAATAAACAGCAAAATATATACAACGAGTAACAGAAAAAGCACAATTCCTCATACACCCCAATAAGTAAATTAACATAAAAAATATGATGCAATCGAACTTTAGTTGTGTCTAACCAATTTTCTTAAATATCGATCAATAATAGCACGATTTCCATACAAAGCACTGAATTTAGTTATGCTAATTCATTTTTCGGAAAAATTTAACACATATTAAAAATTGCTGAAATCGATTAAGAAGTCAATACTGAACAAGCTTATTTCAGGAATTGCTCTTATTCTGTTACATATTGTATGTATACCACACCATTATAAGGCAAAACAGTCAAATAAAACCTAAGCGAGGTGAATTGAAACAGCCTGTTTCAAATCCCCTCAGGAATAAAAATAACCCCAAAGTTGACAAAATTTAATATAATTAAAAAAATTCGAAGAAATTACAAGTACGAGGCCCGTAATTTTAATCTTGAGTAAATTAACTTTCCATACATATATAATTTAAACCAAAATATAATTTTGTTATGAAAATACAGGTCCCGAAAAAAACCGTTTAAAACTTACTTTCGGAGATTTTTGCGATGGGCAAGCTACAACGATGCAACCGTGCGCCTTGGGGCCCGGATGTATGCCTAAGGGTGGTAAAGGGTGGTTGATCTTGGAAGTTGCCACCTCTCTAACAGTTACAAGCTTCTCGTAATCAGCTCTGTTTCAACTAACCTCTGTTTCAAAACCCCTCGGTCTCCCCTACATGGTACCCTGGTGTTTAATAAGTATGAATTTTGAACAGTAAAAACCGGCCAAGTGCGAGTTGGACTCACGCACGAAGGGTTTCGTACCATTATCTAAAATCTAAAAACGGAAAAAAAAATCACGTATTTTGTATGGGTGCCCCCTTATATTTATTTTTTTCTGTTTTTTTAGTAAGTATTAGTTGTTAGTAAATACATCATCTGTGAAAAAAAAACTGTCACAGTTCATGAGATACAGCCTGGTGACAGACGGACCGACCGACAGCAGAGTCTTAGTAATAGGGTTTTACCCTTTGGGAACGGAACCCTAAAAATTACTTACGAAAGGTCGTTTACATCTATACAAAAGACTTTACTTTAGTTAACACGTTTTATTGCGTCCCACCTACCACCACTCAAAAAAAACAAAAATATTTGTTTATCTAATAACATGTAATGTATGGATGGGTTGATGCACCCTTTTAGACCTAATGAGCCTGTGTTAGGTTAGGATGCATCGCTCCTCCGTAGCACTGAACAAAGGCCTTCGTCTTACTCTCCATATCAACTTCTTTTGTGTCGTCTGTAAAATGTAGAGACTTAAATACCTTAACATTTTTAAATTCATGTCTTGTCTCAAAAATAAGAAATGTCACTACGTATGTCAATATTTACCTACGAAGGTAGGTAGTAAGAAGAGATTTGCATTACCTACGAGTTTGGTAGTGACCCTTTCTGAAACGGAGGTCACGGGTTCGATTCCCGCTCGGTGCGAACATTTGTGTTGGCAACAATCACATCAGTGTTGGCTTCGTGTATGGATGTTTGATATTTATTTAAGTATGTTTATCATTTGTTTAGTGTCCATAGTATAGTTTGGGTCTAAATAACCGTGTGCAAATTGTTTTTCACCAATGTTTTTTATTTATTTTTTATATTTGTGCCTCTGTAGGTAGACCATGCTTGTAAGGAAAGTAACGATTTATATGTACCTACAGCAGTCAAGTGATAGCCCGAACGGTTAAAGAGCCGGCCGAAAATCAGTGAGGCTCGGGTTCGAATCCTGGCATGTACCAATGAGTTTTTCAAAAACTTACAGACCTACATATTTATCACTAGCTCGACGGTGAAGGAAAACATCGTGAGGAAACCCGCAGGTCTCAGAATTAATTCTGAGACATGTGTAAACAGACCCGGTCCGGCGATGGGCTCACTACCTATCACGTTTAGGGGTCCAATATATCTCGTGAAATGTGGGTATATCCAGTAATGGAATACCTCTACCTACCCCCTCGGGGATAAAAGGCGTGAGATTATATTATTATTATATTATTATGTACCTACTAGCATATCTATACATATAAAAAAATGCTAACGGGGCCGTGTCTGTACATGAAATATTTTTGGACAATTTTAACGGTAATGTATATAGTTGTCGATATAGATAACGAAACACCAATTTTTGAAATTTTTGTCTGTCTGTCTGGTTGTGCACGCATCACTTAAACCCTACTGGACGGATTTTGATGAAATTGGATATGGAGATAACTGAGTACCCGGGTCAACATCAAGGGTACTTTTTATTCCAGAAAAATATCTCATTCCCACGGGAAAATATAAAAACTGGGTAAAAAGAGAAATATGTACGTACTATTCCAAAACGATAACACCACAGATCATTAATGGTCTGTGGATAACCCCTAGAATCTTGAAAAACGGTGTGTAAGTGTCTTTATATCGTAGCCAGCCGCTATCAAGGGATTTTTGGAAATTCCCACGGGAACGGGAATAAACTGGATACGCGCGGGCAATGTAGCTACATTGCCCGCGCGTATCCAGTTTATTCCCATTCTCGTGGGAATTTCCAAAAATCCCTTCATAGCGGTTGCCTACTACATATAAGACACCTACATACCATATTTCAAATAGCGGGTGCCCATAGCTATGGGCACCAACCGCTATGAAGGGATTTTTGGAAATTCCCACGAGAATGGGAATAAACTGGATTGAAGAATGATTTGATTTTATATCTGTTTCTTTGTATTGAAACATTCTTTTGTCAGTGGAAGGCGTATCTACTTTTCTAGGAGTAACATGGGCTATAATTTTCCTCCGAGAACAGACCTAAACCACGAAACCGATTTTAAAAATTCTTTCACCAATTTAAAGCTACATTATCAGGGAGTAGCAAAGGCTATGTTTTATTATTGGCAACAATCACATCAGTGTTGGCTTCGTGTATGGATGTTTGATATTTATTTAAGTATGTTTATCATTTGTTTAGTGTCCATAGTATAGTTTGGGTCTAAATAACCGTGTGCAAATTGTTTTTCACAAATGTTTTTTATTTATTTTTTATATTTGTGCCTCTGTAGGTAGACCATGCTTGTAAGGAAAGTAACGATTTATATGTACCTACAGCAGTCAAGTGATAGCCCGAACGGTTAAAGAGCCGGCCGAAAATCAGTGAGGCTCGGGTTCGAATCCTGGCATGTACCAATGAGTTTTTCAAAAACTTACAGACCTACATATTTATCACTAGCTCGACGGTGAAGGAAAACATCGTGAGGAAACCCGCAGGTCTCAGAATTAATTCTGAGACATGTGTAAACAGACCCGGTCCGGCGATGGGCTCACTACCTATCACGTTTAGGGGTCCAATATATCTCGTGAAATGTGGGTATATCCAGTAATGGAATACCTCTACCTACCCCCTCGGGGATAAAAGGCGTGAGATTATATTATTATTATATTATTATGTACCTACTAGCATATCTATACATATAAAAAAATGCTAACGGGGCCGTGTCTGTACATGAAATATTTTTGGACAATTTTAACGGTAATGTATATAGTTGTCGATATAGATAACGAAACACCAATTTTTGAAATTTTTGTCTGTCTGTCTGGTTGTGCACGCATCACTTAAACCCTACTGGACGGATTTTGATGAAATTGGATATGGAGATAACTGAGTACCCGGGTCAACATCAAGGGTACTTTTTATTCCAGAAAAATATCTCATTCCCACGGGAAAATATAAAAACTGGGTAAAAAGAGAAATATGTACGTACTATTCCAAAACGATAACACCACAGATCATTAATGGTCTGTGGATAACCCCTAGAATCTTGAAAAACGGTGTGTAAGTGTCTTTATATCGTAGCCAGCCGCTATCAAGGGATTTTTGGAAATTCCCACGGGAACGGGAATAAACTGGATACGCGCGGGCAATGTAGCTACATTGCCCGCGCGTATCCAGTTTATTCCCATTCTCGTGGGAATTTCCAAAAATCCCTTCATAGCGGTTGCCTACTACATATAAGACACCTACATACCATATTTCAAATAGCGGGTGCCCATAGCTATGGGCACCAACCGCTATGAAGGGATTTTTGGAAATTCCCACGAGAATGGGAATAAACTGGATTGAAGAATGATTTGATTTTATATCTGTTTCTTTGTATTGAAACATTCTTTTGTCAGTGGAAGGCGTATCTACTTTTCTAGGAGTAACATGGGCTATAATTTTCCTCCGAGAACAGACCTAAACCACGAAACCGATTTTAAAAATTCTTTCACCAATTTAAAGCTACATTATCAGGGAGTAGCAAAGGCTATGTTTTATTCCTGTATTTTCACAGGAACGGGAACTGCGTGGGTGAACCCGCGGGGCGCTGCTAGTAACTCAATAAGAAAAAAAAGAGCGCTAGGCGCCAAATTGAGAGTTTCTTTTACACCATTCTGTTCCACTGACGGGCCGGTTGGCTCAGTTGGTAGTGACCCTGCCCTCGGAGTCGTAGGCCGCGGGTTCGATCCCCGCTCGGTGCCAACATTTGTGTGCATAAACCTGTCTGTTGGCTTCGTGTCTATTCGTTTAATATTTATTTAAGTATGTTTATCAGTTGTTTAGTACCCATAGTACAGAACCTACCTAGTGTGTGACTAAATACCCGTGTGTGACTTGTTGAGAGTGAGCATATGTTTGTATGAATACATTCATACATACATATGCTCACGCCTTTTTGCCGAAAGGGTAGCGAGAATATACTTTTTTCGTCAATCGTTCTTCAATCATTCTCTCGACATGGCCAAGCCATCTCAGCATACCTTTCTAATTTTTTGTCACTATATCTTCTTTCAGACCAAATGTACCATTTCCCATTTGGACAACCCAGAGCCTTTAAAAAAATAACGACTGAATTAAATCAGCGACACGGGAATCGAACCCATGTATGCACATTCCATAATTAAACATACCATACATACAAATCCATTGGAGAACCGATAGATGAATGTATGCATAGAAAAGTTGATGATAAGCCATGATGTGATCGTCTAGTAATAGGTAGGACCCCTAACATTGTGTAACATCGTTGTAACCCAATTCTTTAAGAGGTAGCAGGTATCTTTAGAGGTGATTTTGAGTAAAACCAAAAATTAATATTAAATTGAACAAAGTTTATTCCTAGAAGCATCTACTGAAAACATGGTATCTATGAACATAAACAATGAATTAAATAAGTATAGAATTTTACATTCTTCATAATTTGTGTATCTAGAAGTAGCCTAATGCCTTTGGATTTACCTAGAACAAAACAGAAGGAAACCAATAAGAAAATGAATGATGAAATAAGAAGATGGTTTGAATAAATAAATAAATATTTTATTTTATCTATATATATGAATATTATAAAACTAATAATATGCTACCTACTCCCTATCCTATTATGATTATTGGCCCCTTAAGGGGGGGACAGTACCCCGTGGATCGGTGTCCACACTCTCCCCTCCAAACCAAGTCAGATCTTGTAATGGAGCAAAAGAGAGTCCCCGTACTATCCTGTGCGCCTCAGCCAAGACTGGGGTAGCGCTCCACCATGCAATGCAAGCATCAGTAAAATTGTTTAGACTCCATAAGAGCATTTGAGCAGACATATAGTCTAGATTGTTTGGTATGTATTCAAATACATAAGTTGTATGATATAATGATTTTAGTGCTGTATAGCAACATACTCCATCATTGAGCAGGTATTGTTCGGCCACAAGGACCAGTGATGAGGGCGCGATGCGCAAGCGTAGGATAGAACGTCAGATGGTTCATCAAGCTGTGATGCAGGGCGTCAAGACTCAGTGAAGTAAGCATTTAGGGGAGCTGTCTAGAATCAAACTCAGCCAGAAAGTCAACCATGGAGTAGAAATATAGATAGAGTGTGACGATGGTATGGATGACAGTCAGGGGAGCCGATAGTCGACAGTATTGCCATAGCCACCCACTGGACTCGTTGCTGTGCAGAGACAGGGATGACCAATAAGAGAACCGACCAAGCTGTTTTGTTGTTGGAACAATAAAACTCTCCGATAAGAGGTTGTCACCATACAGCGTATAATCATTTTTAAAATATGGTTTTAGATGATTAATCCAAGCCAACCACACTAGACCAATGAAAGCACTAGCATGAAGTTAAAGAGGAGACCGTAGCATTGTACTATCAGTCAGTTTGTTGTTTGTCCATAATAAAATGGTAGGTATATTGATTGGTATATGAGGAACCGGCTTCGCCAGTAGCATTTAGCTGCCTCTACCACCGTTTTAAAAGAGAGACCTAGCCATACAGTAGAAACGGCACTACCATATAGCAAATCGGCCAGTAGTTTGGTATTTGTCCATAATTAAATGGTAGGTATATTGATTGGTATATGAGGAACTGGCTTCGCCAGTAGCATTTAGCTGCCTCTACCACCGTTTTAAAAGAGAGACCTAGCCATACAGTAGAAACGGCACTACCATATAGCAAATCGGCCAGTAGTTTGTTTGTCCATAATAAAATGGTAGGTATATTGATTGGTATATGAGGAACTGACTTCGCCAGTAGCATTTAGCTGCCTCTACCACCGTTTTAAAAGAGAGACCTAACCATACAGTAGAAACGACACTACCATATGGCAAATCGGCCAGTAGTTTGTTGTTGTTGGATGGAAAGCATAAAATATTCACATAAATGGTTGATACTATAAATAGCAATAGAATTTCAGATATTGTTGTAGCTAAGTAGTTACCCAGCTAGATATATTTATCAACTTATATCCCTCTAGATATCAGTACTCATGTGTCTTAAAGTTCTAGTATCTTCTTATTAGAATGTAATTGATGATAAATGGTGAGTATTATGACCCAGTGGTTTTCCTAGCTTATAAATAATGAAATAAAGAACCCCTGCCTAATTTTGTGAATCAAAGATTTCCTAGCCTAGATATTCCTTTGGTAGTATTGAGTCTTTCATATGATACCTATTCAGCCTAAGAGCCATGAAATTAAGAATTTCTCAGATTATTTGTAACTTATCTTCTAGTAACATAAAATAAATCATAAAGCTTAATTTCGTATTCCTAATTAATTTGATGAGGCTGTCAACATAGATTGAAACCTAGATTATTTGACTGAATCCGCATAGACATGTACCTACTTAGTATTATACTCTAGGCCCTAGACCATTTAAATTGCCTTATTTTATACCTACTGCCTTATCATACCTACATCAACATCTCATATAAGGCTGTCTGTCCGTTTGATCAGATTTTATGTAGATATAATGACTCAACCTGAGTGGGGGTGCGTGAATAATGAGCAAACTGATTGGCTAGGACTTCGCTATGCTGTATTTTACGCAGTTACGCAGTCTCATGCAATTATGTAAGAATTTAGCCACACAGCCTGGCCACCACCACGCAACTCACCCTCTCTGTTGAACAGATTAGTTTAGTGATAGAACCAATACGACAGCCAGTACATCCAAACCAATCTCTATCACATTTTAGTAGATTTTCACCTTAAAATTATGTGTTTGTCGGATCTTAGTCTAAATACGTACGTACGCATTTATTTATTTATTTCTTATAAAATTATGACAAGGCATTTCGCAGGGCGACAGAACACAGAAAATACAACAAGTAGAGTGGACCCTAGGATATATTTCCTAACAAATTCCTGAGCTTCAATATGACCTAATTTCGCCTACCCATAAGAACACTCCACTTACCTTCTGCAGGCTATGAGATTCATACCTGCCCATTTCCATCGTAGGAGCCGAAGCTCGCTCGTCACTAACACTCACTTTGAAAGGCCATGGATACAACACACAACAGAAACCAAGAACCACTCCAGCACTCCGCTTGCGTTCCCAGAGCTCTAGCGCCTCGGGGCCCACGAGTCTGTCACGCTAGACGCTACCTAATCGAAGCTAATTCCCTATTCTCACACAAATATCGACTTCACCATACTCCAGAAATACTGAAACGCATTACTTTTCATGATAGAACATAATATTCCTATTCTAGACCATGTAAATCCCTAATTTCTCTAGCAAAACCGCCAAGCGCGTGGGCAGCCATCTTGCGAATCTCCCCGATCTCACTCCAAAAACCACCATAGTGACTCGCACGACTCCAAAACCCGAACTCCCCAATCGGCGTCTTTTTATCTCTTTCTTTCATTCAATTTCCTAACTACTTGTCTATCACTCCACATCATTCACCCTTCCGTCCTTCTAATAACGCCTAAAATTCTCCTCGTTTATTCCCCCCGGAAGAGCGGACGCGGCCTTAGTCACGCCACTGGCGGTGGCCAATCAGAGCCTCTTCAATCGGTTCTGGACCATATTTGGACATGTTTTCGGGCCCGACGCGGCTTATCTGGGGGCATGGTAGGTGCCCCCGCCAAGTCAAGCAAAAAGCAATATCATTATTTCCCGCTACCGCTTTCCTAGTAATATCTTTCTCACACAATATTTTCATTCTTGTCTTCTCTTAATAATGCTACTTGCTACTAGATGGCTTGTTTTAAAGACTAGGTTTCGCTTCTAATTGTTCTTTAAATCTAATCTATTATTTAAATTAAAATTGTTATTAATTTTACTCATAAAATATCATATCTAGAAAGTGGGAACCGTCACACAAACCGTTTCCTTATCTCACTATTTCTTATCCTGTCACTCAGTTTAACTCCTATCATACTTCTTAACGCTGTCATCTCAACTGAATTTATTCTGCTTCATGTGTCGGAACCAACACCCCCCTATGCACAACCTAACGAGCCTTGTTAGACACCTACCGACTGCTCATAATGGATTAAATAGAACCTAATAATTTGTTAACAAGAATAATATTGATACACGTAGGTACCAGAAGATGCAGCGTGGGTATAGGCCTCCCACAAAGCTTAGTGGACCGATGACCTAATGAAAGTCGAGGGTAGGTACACGATGGATGCGGGAAGCATAATAGCGGTAATTGTGGTGATGCTTTGGGGAGGCCTATTTCATCAATGGACATCTTTCGGCTGATATGATGATAATGAATTAATGGTGAATAATATTGACATAATCGGAAAAGATCGTATCGTAAGATTCTTAGGTTCAGCAGACAGGTTTTAAGTATTATTAAAAAAAAGATTGAGTAAAACAATACTAATTATCTACTTGAGTACTGCTGCAGGCGTATTCAGGGAGCTTCGATATTCGATATCGGAAAATCTGTCGAACACTTTCGAGATGGGCTGATGTTGGTGTCAAAAACTTTCGAGATGGGCTGATGTTGGTATTGAAAACTAATGTCATATGTGACATAAGGATTCGGAAAATTTTCCGTGGCTGTCAGAAACGCCTAGAATAAAGTTTCCGAAGTCGATAGATTCGACATCGGAAAAATTTTCACTCGATCTGAATCGAACGGAAACGGTATCGAGTCTCCGTGAATACCTACGCTGGTTGGTATAGGTTTTGTGGTCTTGTTATTTCTTAAAGTTCAACACCCTGTCTCCGACGAGGCTTATCATAATAATTACTTGTGGGCATTATTTGTTGATTTAACAATATTGATATAATGATGTCACGAATGATGTGCATTTCTTATTTTATTCTTGTTTGTTGGGATACTAATTCCAGTCAAAACAGACTTTAAATATAAAATAAAGCATTTTAGGTAGTGTATTTGTATAGTAGGTATAATATTATGTGAACCAAGGCAATCGCTTTGAATACTTACCTACCTTATATATTACACTTTTTATAACTAGCAGGAGCTTTTTTCCCGTTCCCGTGGGAATTTCACAAAATCCTTTCCTAGCAGGTAAGAATAAAGTTAGGTAGGTACCTAATAAGTGACTTTGTGACTAAAGTCGTAATTTGATATTATGATAAGTTTTATTTATAACTAGCGGACGCCCAGCGGCGTTGCCCGCGCGGATTCCCTTTATTCCCGTTCTCGTGGGAATTTCCGAAAATCCCTTTATAGTGGTTGCCTACGACGTATTTAAGACACCTACATACCATATTTCAAATAGCGGGTGCCCAGCGGCGTTTTCCCGCGTGGATTCAGATTATTCCCGTTCCCGTGGGAATTTCCAAAAATCCCTTCATACCGGTTTCCTAAGACATAATATAACACACACTTCATACCATTTTTCAAGTTTCTAGGTGTTATCGTTTCGGAGTAGTACGTATTTCTCTTTTTAACCAGTTTTTATATTTTCCCGTGGGAATGAGATATTTTCTTGGAATAAAAAGTACCCTAGATGTTGACCCGGGTACTCAGTTATCTCCATACCAAATTTCATCAAAATCCGTCCAGTAGTTTTTGAGTGATGCGTGCACAACCAGACAGACAGACAGACAAAAATTCCAAAAATTGGTGTTTCGGTATCTATATCGATAACTATATACACTACAGTTAAAATTTTCAAAAAATATTTAATGTACAGACACGGCCCCGTTAGAGTTTTATTATATGTATAGAAAACCTAATGGGTATGGATACTGACTAACTATATATAGATAACTTTAGGATGACATGACATCTTTAGTGCATTTTTGTGTTTTCATAAGTCAATATTGACCTCGGTGTTAAGTTCAACAAATGAAGTGACAGAAATGATTTATCACTAAAATGTTAATTCTATATTTGTCACGCTTCATTTTAAAAAAGTATTTTGATTTATCTACCCTTCTACATCTACATAAAGAGGAAAGATTTTTTTGACTATATACTAAAAAACTACTGAACCGATTTAAAAAAATCTTTCACTAATGGAAAACTTACTGTTCTGGCAGTAACACGGGCAGTAACAGCTAGTTAAACATAAATCTCTAAAACTATAATATAAACTATATACCTAAAGCTAAATTCATCACTAGCTCGACGGTGAAGGAAAACATCGTGAGGAAACCCGCAGGTCCCAGAATTAATTCTGAGGCATGTGTTAACAGATCCGGTCCAGCGATGGGCTCACCACCTATCAAGTTTAGGGGTCGAATATACTCGTGAAAAGTAGGTATTTCCAGAAATGGAATACCTCTGCCTACCCCCTCGGGGATAAAAGGCGTGAGATTATATATTTTTCTAAGTTTCTGTAATTAATTTGAAACACGAGTCAAATGTTATTTAGTAAAAAAAATATTAGCGTACCTTTCTGAAAGTTGGTTTATTATTTATGGTTGCTTAAAACTTTTCATTACAATCTCTGTAGTATAAATTACTTCACAACCTGCGGGGCACAGCAGGTCGGTTTCGTTTTGTAATAAGCTTTGGCGTTTGCAGTAAGTTAGTGCCTAATGCATATATAAATTAGACTTCTAATTTTAAAGCTAAAAGCAGTGTTAGCCCCGTGGTTAGTGAGCCCGCCTCTCATTCGTGACATCCGGGTTCGGATCCTGGTGAGGGCTAAAAACTTACTTAGGTACATCAAATCAATGTTAACAAAATTTTTATCGCTACTTACTACTTGGATGTTCTCCCCATGTTCCAAGTTTAAAAACCAGAGGGGGACACTTAATTTTTTCAGACATTTTTCATCATAATTCGAAAACTATGTACAAGTACTATGTAACATGAGTCCAGTGATCGAATATTCGGATGCATATTTACCTAAAGTGTAGGTGTTGGTTATTATGGAATGCACTTTTGTATCGAAAAAATCCCGGGAATTCGGAAGCGACAATTTTTTTTTACAATATAATAAAATCGGGTGTAGGAATATTTACTTAGTTTAAAGTGTTGGAAATTATTACGGAATGCACTTTTGTATCGAAAAAATCCCGGGATTTCGGATTCAACAAATTTACTGTTTTCATTATAGAATCAAATCGGGTGTAGGTATATTCACTTATTTTAACTGTTATATTTTAAAAAACTAGAAATAATAACTTCCTCTTCATTTTTCTTAAATTTTCAAAACATTCATCTCAAAGGAATAATAAATAACATCCCCCTGTTTTTTAAAAATAAATACCACATGCTAAAGACGACGTTTCTTCACCATGTTACAGACTAGTTTCGCATTCCCAAATTTTCTGAAATCCCGGGATTTATATTTAAAAAATATGTTTTAAGAAGCCCCTTCCATAATTTCCTAACCAAAAATGAAGTTTAGGTAAATATGCATCCGAATATTCGATCACTGAACATGACAACATATTGTATAATTTTTTTTTCTAATATGCCCATTTTGCTCCGAAAATAAAAATACATATTTTTAGTTACTTTATTTTCTATTCACAATATAGGTAACCTACTCGTAGTATTTATTAAATATTTATTTAAAACTATTTCAACTCGATAGTTGCTGCATCAGTAAGTAGTTGCTGAGACAAGTACCTAGCTAAGTAAAGAATAAAAATCTCATCAATTATTTAATTATTTACTTATAAGACTAATCAACATTTTCATTTAGACATTTATAATATGATTGCCTTCCATAATTATGTCATCAATATATTTTATTATCTTTCTGCAAATATTGTAAAAATATAACACTGATAGTAGTTTAGGCAAACAGTTTACCTACCTAGTTTTCAGAGGAAGATAATGTTTAGGAATTACTATCACTACATAGTATAAAACAAAGTCGCTTTCTCTGTCCCTATATCCCTATGCCCCTATTTCCTTATGTCCCTACGCAACGGATTTTGATGCGGTTTTTTTTAATAGATAGAGTGATTCAAGAGAAAGGTTTTAGTGTTAGCATTGTACCCGTGCGAAGCCGGGGCGGGTCGCTAGTTTATTATAAAACGTAGGTTTACCGGTGGTGTTATATAATTACATATTAACTGGTTAAAGCGTTATATTATTTGTTGTTTTCGTCCGTCCTCATTTACCTTAATATTTATGTATGATGTACATTAAAATAAAGTAAATAAGTACATGGTTTGTGAGTCAAAAGGGGGATTCTGGTTCTCGATATCACGATATCTGTATGGTATCTGTTTAATTTTAAAAGTTGTTTTCATTCAATACTACACTTTATTAAACCCTTCCACTTATTTATGAAAAATATGTCTTAAATTTTTATTTAGGTAATAATCTTTCCGTTCAACCGAACGTCTTTGCATAATGAATCCATTCAGATAAAAGTTGACAATGAAACCCGTCTTGTGATAACGGGAGGTGCATGAACTTTGTATGAAATAACAGTATAATTTTGGTCGAATTTGCATAACTAGTGCCTTCATTAACTTGTTTTGTTAATTATTCGATAACGGAATTTTAAGCATATTAATTTCATAAAATAGTTTCATCTTATAGTATGGAATAGATTTTTTTCAAGAATAGAAAAAATCATGCTTCTAAAATAATATAGACGTTTCGGGTTTTTGCTGTTGCGTTGTTTGTTAGTAAGTCAGTGTTAGAGTTTTATTAATAGACTAGCTGTTCCGTCGCTATTTCACCCGCGTAGTTCCCGTTCCCGTAGGAATACGGGAATAAAATATAGGCTATCCTATGTTACTCAAGGATACTATGGCATACTAATGGTGAAAGATTTTTTAAATCGGTTCAGTAGTTTTTGAGTTTTATACCTACTTACAAAAATACAAATCTTTGCTCTTTATAATATTAGTGTAGATGACGTGTGTACTTGTTTAACCGCATTCTAAGGGAAATTATGTGAACATATACCTAAATGGAAGTTTGTTACTCTTTCACGCAAAAAATTACTGAAAGGATTTTGGTCAATCTTCACAGTTATGTAGCTTATACAAGAAAAACATATAGGCTATAATTTATAAAGCTGTTGTTGAAAATACGGTTCCACCGTGAACGAAGCTACAGGCATCCGCTACTGGTAGAAATAGTTATTTAATAGACAGCTTCGTAAATATTTATTGAAAATACACTCCGCTCTGACTAATAAGCTCTTAAAAGATAACTTTAATTTTTTAACAAAAATTAAAACCATCTTATGAAAGCCTAAAAACTAGAAATATTGCTTTTCCCAATGAAGGGATGTTAAATGTTAAGGAGTTTTCCTAGTATTTTCCATCAGGTCCACTTCAGCATATTATTATACATTGAGACGAGCATAAATATTAAAGTAATAGAATCGCAACCGGTGAAACACTGATTATTGAGTAGTTCCAGTGGCCACCTGATGAGTTACTAGAAAATACACAAATCGCTACAGGTCTGCTCATAATATTTGAAGCCTCCCCTCGATTTCTCCAGGATCCCATCCTCAGATCCTGCCCTGATGACAATCGGACCAATTGGAAAATTAAGGTACCCTTTCAAACAAAAAAATAATAATTTCCAAATAGGTCCAGCCGTCTTCGAGTAATCGGGCAGGCTGCCCGATTACCTACATAAAAAAATCTTTCGACAAATTGATAACCTCCACCTTTTTTTGAAGTCTGTTAAACATTTCTGGATATATACAAATATGACAATTAAATATTACACTTCTTCCATATTTTGGGAATCGTAGGTAATTTGATTAGGTATCGAACACATAATAAAACTGCCTATGTGCGAGTCGGATTCTTACACGAAGGGTTCAGTACCACCACACTTAAAAAAAAAGAACAAAAAACGCCGATAACCACGTCTTCTGCACCCCCTTTCATTTTTATGCACCTATAGGAATACACACTACGTAAACATTTGAAGCATATACCTATAAATATTGATATCATCAAAAGCGATTCATGTGATACATCCCACAGAAAGACAAACAGATGGCAAACAGATGGACAGACGGACATCGGAGTTATAGTAACAGGGTCCTGTTTTCACACTTTGGGTACGGTACCAAAACCTCTTTGGGCGTATGCATAATAATAATATGGAAAAGTGTACCTACTTACGTCCAGTGCAGCTATTGACGCAAATTTTATCGAGATAATTACTGACCCCATTACGTAAACCCTTGTTTACGTAAGGAATACTAAACAAGAATGAGATTGCAGAGCAACACGGCGTGCACTCATGGTAATAAAAAAATTAAGAGTGATTGTAGGTAGGCACCTATTAAATAATAATATTTGATATGTACCACCTACTAACCTTTTGCCTTCTATTGACTTTTGAAATTTGCATAGTTAGCCCGTCAGCGGCGGACTGCGTAAATCCAGTTATTTCCCGTTCACATAGGAATTACCTTTCTTTCTTTGACCTTCCCGGACATGCTCCCATCAAGTTACTAAAGTTTCATTGTATAGCAGCGCAAAAAGTGCAAAAAACAATAATTAATTTATTCATTTATGCAGATTTATGTATGGTAACTAGCAACGCCCCGCGGGTTCACCCGCGTAGTTCCCTTTCCCGTGGGAATACGGGGATAAAATATAGTCTGTGTGTTATTTTGATGTACTTATAAGCTATATAACTGTCAACTTTCATAAAAATCAGTTCTGTAGTTTTTGCGTGAAAGAGGAACGAACATTCATACATCCATACATACAAACTTTCGCGTTTATAATATTAGTTGGATAAAGTGACGGCTCGTAAAATAATCCGGTGACATACGAGTATATACCTAACTAATTTCATTTTAAATTCAATAAATAAAAATACTTAGATAATGCAAAAACCTAGTTTTATTAAAGCGCATATTTGTGAAATTAAAGATAGGAAGAGACCGAATAATTATATCAACAGCTATGGCTAACGATGCTTAGTTAAACATTAGTGAAAAAGGCAGACTTTGGCAGTAGTTTAGCTATGGCCCGGAGGTTATGCACGATAGTGTGAAATCCTACGACTGCGATCTCACATATGTACTTCTTTCTGAGTTCTACCATATTATCTCCATCCGCTGTTAAGTTTGTATCTGGATCTGAAATTTAAAATGGCTACTATTTTATCCATCACAGATAAACACTCCGGTGACCTCATAGATTAAATAATAAATACGCTCACACCGTATCTCCAAAGAGGGTAGCCAGAGGTATTCCATTTCGTCATTGCATTTTATAGATTCCTAAATGTGACAGATGGTGACCGTATCACCGGGCTGGGGTGCTGTTACACATGCCAAAGAGATTAAAATATAATAGGATATTGCCTTATTATATTTTTCAACACACTTGCTCATAAAGTGGCTCTAATTTCACTGCAATTAGGCACATAATGACACCTATAATCAAACTGAGACTTTTTGTTTGCTATTATTCACTAGTGAGTTATAGATTTTTTTTTTCAATTTTGTTGCTAGAGTTGCTTTGTTCTTAAAAAAGTTTCGATACAAAAAAGATCGTATTCAATCGTACTAATAAATTAATACACAAATATGGCTTGCTCATTTCATGCAACTTCGTATTTAAATAGATCATTTCAACTTGTACGTGTTTAATAAACAAAACTTTCACTCAAATATAACTTTGGTTTTCTCTGTAAAAACTTTAAATACCCCATTTTGTACGTGGCTAAAACGCTATCCACGACAAACCAAAGAAAAAGAAACCTAATTTTTTTAGTCCATGGCCGATCGCCATTGTAAGATGCGAGCGCATAGGAAAACGAGGCTGTATGGGCCTAGATCCTTTTGCCTTTTCCAAATTATATAAATAAAAAATTGGAAAACCAATTAATTTTCCCCGCCATTGCGAATGATTATTTTAAAATGATTTTTTAGTATTATTTATTCACAAGTGTGTTGAAAAACGTCGTATGATACACGTGTGTATTGATGATTACCGTCCTCGGCTCTCTTATGACCCTCGCCTACGGCTCGGGTCTCAATGGCGCCTCAGCGGTAATCACCAACTTTACTCACTTGTACCATAATGTACTATTAATCACTTTGCTCACAACCAATTTTAGGGGTCGGTTTTCCTTCATCGTCGAGCTATTGTCTCATACTTATAACATACTAAACATATTAAAGATTAAAGATTTGTTAGACCAGGATACCCAGTACCTAAGTATCTTTCGTACATTTGGATCTGGGTGGGTTAAGTTACACAAAGACGATCTTGACACACTTGTTTAAGGCTAGGCCAAAGGATTTGTCTTCCATACAAATATACATTTATAGATGAAAACACCCTAAAACACTAGGTACCTCTTCTGATGCAGTCGCGTAAAAGTAAAAGATTATCTGCATAATTACCATTGTATATAGACTCCGCGAATTCAGGATCCAGTGTAATTTGAGGATTATTAAGTCCTACACAAGTAATGGTCTCAGGACCAACGTCGAAATGTTCAACACCCTTCTCATCTGTTTTGATTTCATAGTTGTATTTAAAAGTTCCAAGCGTAACTGAAAAACGAGAAGGACTTATGTATAAAACTGAAATATATCGTTTATCTTGAACATATTCTGTCAATTTCTTAGATTAACTATAATATATTATTCAAAATAAACACCCTCACGCCTTATACCCGAAATATTTCTTTCCCGCTAAACTTCACCAGTGTTTTTTTGAACCATAGTGGTAAGCACATCGCTGGATTTGGGGAAGCTGTTCGCATATTTCTTGGGCACGCGGATTTCCTCACGATGTTTTCCTTTACCGGTGAGCTAGTATTAAATATTTAGACATGTAAGTTTAGTAACAACAGCTCATTGACGAGTATATGCACGCCCTCAAAAGTAATCCAGATATCATGAGGAGGGCTCTCTTACTACAGGGCCATCACTAAAACTATACATATAAGTGTTCAAATCACAACACAATACTTTGAATGTGAATACAAATTTAAAGATGACCCTAGCGACCTAGCTTCACTCGTGATAGCTCGCAAAAAACGAGTTACCATATGGACGAGACCGATAAAATACATAGTTTTCTCCCATAAACTCTCTCATAGTCATCGATAAATAACATAAGTTTTACAGAAAATATACTAACAAATACTGTTCTTCAAAAAGTCAAAATACAAGAAAAGGAAACCCATGTTTAAAAGAAAACAAAACTAAAATACCCTACAATTATTGACAAAATAGACGAATATCCATGAACTTACTTGCTTTAGCCATGTAGTTTCCAGAGAAAGTTTTGGACTTCTCAGGCAACACGACCGTTGCATCAGCAACTATATTCAAATCCGCTTTTAATTCCAGCAATACTGATTTTAATTTTGTGTCCATCCTGGAAGCAATTTTTGATCGTTAGATGTTTTCTGTAAAAGTTTTGACTGAAGTGAAATTTAAACATGAATCTTATTTAGAGAGTAGTGATAGCCATATTGAAAGTGCGCTTGCCACTCATGCTGAAGGCCCGGATTAGATCCCAGAGATGGATGTATCAATGAGTTTTTAAAAACTTACTTAGGTACACCTATTCATCACTATCTCGATGGCGAAAGAAAACATCCTGAAAAAATCGCAGACACAGAATTCGTTTTGAGTCACCAGCTCCCCGGCTATTTGCTCTCCCAACTGTTAACGTTGTAGGGTCCAAAAAATATACAGGTCAAGTGTGGGTATTTCTAGAAATACCTCGACCGTTATCCTTTTGCCCAAGACAGAACTTATTTATTTAATCTTACGTAAAGTCTGATATCTTGAGAGTTTTCATTCCAGTTATGTTCACGTTCTTCAAGTTAGCCCGTAAATTCGGTTTTATTTTTAGAAGATCGATTGATGGTATGATAAAAGGATCAATCGCCTTGATGTCGTAATCTGGTATTCCTGCTGCAG
This sequence comes from Ethmia dodecea, assembly GCA_963855545.1. NCBI lineage: Eukaryota > Metazoa > Arthropoda > Insecta > Lepidoptera > Depressariidae > Ethmia > Ethmia dodecea. The sequence continues at coordinate 6,469,974 of OY979448.1, forward strand.
CGTTCCCTAAGAAAGTTTGAGTTGATGCACTGAGACACTCTATATCTTCGACGGCACAGGCTATTAGCAGAGAATCTGCGAAAGAAAGTTCTTGGTTTTTATTTTTATCTATACTACGAGTACCTAGGTACGTACTTAATATTATAAAGAGGAAAGATTTGTATTTTTGTATGTTTGTTACGACTAAACTCAAAAACTACTTGACCGAGTTAAAAATTCTTTCACCAATGGAAATCTAGAAGATCCCTGAGTAACATAGACTATATTTTATTCCCATATTCCCACGGGAACGGGAACTACGCTGGTGAAACCGCAAAAAATCGCTGGTTTATAATATTTTCAAAAAAGGTCCTCCTAAGAGGAACTACACTCCTACTTCGTGAACTGCTTGACCCTAGATCATCGTGATATTATTTAATAAATAGGTATATATTTATTCATAAAAAAAATTACATGTCAATAACAATAGGTACAAAAGTGATATCACTGAATACCATTAGTCAAAAATGCCCAGCCCGAGACGTATGTACCTACCTACCAGCAGCAAAGGAGCCCATGACACACATCGTGTTGCCGCGTTGTATGACAATGGACAACCTTTTGCAGCAGGTAAGCCCCGGAGTGAGGGTCACAGACCCTCTAATTATTTAATTACATATTTTTATATAACAATATGATATGTAAAATAACTATAAATTATTTCTAGTTTTCTATATATTTTTTTTAACCCTTGGATTAGGTATATATTTAACCACATTTCGTTTGAGGTTATGTAATGTTTTTTGTCACTTTCACCGTCATTTTATTTTAAAATAAAGTTTGTACTAAATATCTTACTTATTTAACTTTATCAAAACTACAACTTATAACTAAAGAGTCTTAAGTATAGATACGTGTTTGTTTTATAACAGTGTCTGAATAAACTGACTGACATACCTACCTACAGATAGACGGGAATTGGAAAACTTTAATAAGACATCCTATTTTGACAAAGAAATAAAAAAAACAAGAGCTTACTTTGTTCTGCTAATACACAGTGAATAAACAGGAACAACGAAAACACTTTTAGATAACACATGTTTGTAGCACACAATCCGACCTAACCACGAGATGAACTGAACTCAAATAACTTAGTCTGAACTATTATTTATGCTGTCAATATTATTATGACACAATGATACCGTTATCGGAACAAACAATTTTAAGCCGAAAAATACATTGCAATCTATCGGTTTCATACATTTACTGTATAACGAGTAAATATACTTCACCCGCGTGGTGTGTCGTGGCGAAAGAGTGTCTTTCTCTTTCTAACCTTAGTAAATGTATAAGACAGATAACACCACGATACACAAAAAAAATTTTTTTTTACCCCACAAGCTCGGAAAGATTTTGTTTGTCATTCAAAATCTTAGTGCAAAAGTGCATTTTGTCCGCTAGCGTGGTAAGAGTTTTTAAAATTCGATAATTTCTGCCAGCCCCCTGAAAATTCAATAATACTTATTTATTTATTCACTAGCGGATGCCCAGCGGCGTTGCCGTGGGAATTAGATATTTTCCTTGAATAAAAAGTACCCTAGATGTTGACCCGGGTACTCAGTTATCTCCATACTAAATTTCATAAAAATCCGTCCAATAGTTTTTGAGTGATGCGTGCACAACCAGACAGACAGACAAAAATTCAAAAAATTGGTGTTTCGGTATCTATATCGATAACTATATACACTACCGTTAAAATTTTCAAAAAATATTTAATGTACAGACACGGCCCCGTTAGAGTTCTATTATATGTATAGATTTTGTGACACTTTAGTGAAGTTTAAAGTTGTGTATTTTGCTCGGCAGCAATGTTATTCTGCGTCGCGGACCTTTGAAACCCTCGCTACCCTCAGGATTCTATATTTGAACCACTCGCTGTCTCGCTTCGCTCGTGGTTCAACCTTAGAATTCCTTTGCTCAGGTTTCAATACAAGGAATCGACTTTGTAGTCTTGTACATAACACCTAACTATTACTATTCTAGCCCTATGGACGGAGCTCCGTCATCACTACATAGTATAAACCAAAGTCGCTTTCTCTGCCCCTATATCCCTATGTCCCTGTATGCTTAAATTTTTAAAACTACGCAACGGATTTTGATGCGGTTTTTTTTTAACAGATAGAGTGATTCATGAGGAAGGTTTTAGTATTAGCATTGCACCCGTGCGAAGCCGGGGCGGGTCGCTAGTCAATTATATTCAAGTAGAATGTTAAAACATGGTGGGTATTTACGCTAGAAATACATTGTGCATGCGGTTGAAGTGTAGTTCTTTTCCTTTCTTACCATACTAAATACATATAAGAAACAGAGCTCGTGGCCCGCTACGATATGACACACGCAGGCGCAATGTAGTTCTAGCTTGAATTTTTTTGACAGCATAAAAATATTATTGGTAGGTAGGTAGTAGTAGGTAACGAAACTTACCTTATTGCGGTAGGTACCTATAACAAATATCGTTTACTCCATCACTATTTCCATAGTGAATAGGTGAATATTAAAGCGATGATGTGTAGGTAGGTACCTACCTGCATACAGCTTGCAACAGCTACAGAAATAAAAAATGAAAAAAATATTTATTCAGAACTTATCAGTAATATTCAACAATAGTTGGAAGCATTCGAGGATACTTGTATTAAGAGACACCACTATTCCACATGAGTTTATTTACAAATGAATGAAAATATGTCCCATGAATCCCTAATCCAATAGCTTTTTTCAAATTTTTTGTGCGAATACCGACATGTCAATGATTTACAATGTGGGAGTATAATTTCATTCTTTGATAATTATTTAGAAAACAATCGGAAAACATCGTGAGGCAAAAGTCCCAGAACTAATTCGGAGGTATGTGTCCTGGTCCAGCGGTAGGCTTACAACCTATCACGTTAAAGAGTCCAAAACATTAAACGACTACTAGTGAAATTTGGGTATTTCCTGAATACCCCTGCCCCTCGGAAATAAAAGGCGTGAGATTATTATTATTATTTAGAAAATTACAGGCTATTTCTTATGCGATGTCACAAAGCTCGTCCCTATATCATGTAAGAAACTTAAAACTTAATCTAAAATTTACCCGATTTTGTAATTTTCGTGTAAAATTGATTAAATTTATACCTAGATTTAGTTTATACCTTTATTTCATAGTTTGATATTCGTAATTTATTTACGTCAAACATTTTTTATGGGCACACTATTCTTGGAATCTTCATCACTCCATACAAATTGACTTTCCAAAAGGGTTCCAACTATTGAGGTCAGATTGTAAACAACCCAAATTATATATGTAACAAAAAATATATCAAATATTTTATTTTAATTTCAGACGTCTTCCATGCTATTTAATGTTAATAATAAATAATAAGCCAATTAGTTTTTTCATTGCAAAAAAGTCAGGTATTGTGTAGAATTATTATGGATTAAAAAAAGTTCGTTTAATCTTTAAACATCGGTGATGAATGATATTTAGTTACATAATATTGAAAAAGAAATCAGATTTTGGCAATATTTTAGTGATTGTTCTGATGTTATGCATAACGGTCTCAAATCCTTTGACTGCAATCTCACAAATGAACGTCTTCCTAATTTCTTCTGCATCTGGGCCCCGTCTTAATTGAGTAACGGGGTCTGAAATTATAAAAAATAAGTTATGCATATGTAAGTTAGTTTTAAGTATGATCTATTACAATGAAGAAAATACATAACTTAATAAATTAGAATTATTTGCATAGATGTAAGTAGGTACTAAGTTGTCAAACACTTAAAATTTATAGACCTACCTAATAATTTTATGTAGCTCAATTATTATTAAAAACTTTAACAAAATCCCTTTATTAGTTCCTTGAGTCTATAATAAATGCACTTGCGTCTTATCCCTACACTTTTCACCAGTATATTTTTCGGACCCAGGAGTAGGTACCTAAACGCGGTGGGAAGCCCATTCAGCCCGGTCTGGGACACATGCCTCAGAATAAATGTTTTCCTTCACCTGGCTGAACAAAGATTCCTACTGATAGTATAGTCCATAGGTATTTATCTTACGAATTTATCACCACAACGTACCTATATACATGCTATATACCCACCCACCCACCTGAATTATGAAAAAAGTAATTTTTGGATACATTTTACACACAATTAAATTCACAGAATTTCATTCTAGTTTTGGTTATTACCATTATTTCTGATGGTCAACGTTTAAGACTAAAGAAGAAAAATTCTGTCTGACCAAGAAATAAACAGAAAAAAGCTCGTACCATAGTTTATACCTTCGGCGAATTCATCATAAATCGTAATCTCTGGGTTAGTGAGCGCTACACAAGTAACAGTCTCTGGACCAACTTCGATACGTTCAATACCTTTGTCATCTGGTTTGATATTATAATTGAATTTAATAACTCCAAGCGTAGCTGCAAATACAAAAGTTTTTAAGACTATATTAAATGGATTCTATTTTATCAGTCAAGCACCGTGCGGTTCCAATGCGCACCGGAACAATTAAAAATCAATTGTCTCAATTCTTGACTTAAGAGGTGGGTAACTCAGTATTTGGGAGGATACAGGCATAGGTGTATGGAGGAGCGGAGGTGGAATGCTCCTCCATCGTGAAAAGGGATATCTTGCGGCAAGCGAGGTGATTGTGCCTGGGGACCGCGGTCCAACGGATGATGTTGGACAGTTGTGCTTATACAACTCACGAGAAAACTTAGGCGATAGGCTGTGTGATTTACAGTGTTTTTAAATTCTATTTCATAATTTTCTTGCCCTTTTTCCATTATTTGGGGTGTGCGCAGTATGTTTTCTCCGTCCATTTAAATCTTCCCATAGGTATGAACAGTTAAATCTTCAATATTATGCGAAATTCTGTAACCTTACTTCCTTTAACCATGAAGTTTCCAGAAATAGGCTTCTCAGTCAGTATAATATTTGTTCTCTCGGCATTTATATTCAAGTCTGCTTTGATTTCTAGTAGCATTGAATGTAATTTTGTGTCCATCCTGAAAGCCATTTAAAAAATACTTAATCAATAACGACTTTGGGTTTATATTGTACCTATAATTATTATTGGATCCTTACCTATGATGGTGCTATTTTGTACAATATGGAAAATCAAGAAAACATAATTTTTCATTGTACCTAAGTACTTTTTATTTTCGTAATTTAGCAGCAGAGCAGTGATAGCCCGGACGGTTAAAGAGCCGGCCGAAAATCAGTGAGGCTCGGGTTCGAATCCTGGCATGTACCAATGAGTTTTTCAAAACTTACGTACATATTTATCACTAGCTCGACGGTGAAGGAAAACATCGTGAGGAAACCCGCAGGTCTCAGAATTAATTCTGCGACATGTGTAAATAGACCCGGTCCGGCGATGGGCTCACCACCTATCACGTTTAGGGGTCCAATGTATCTCGTGAAATGTGGGTATATCCAGTAATGGAATACCTCTGCCTACCCCCTCGGGGATGAAAGGCGTGAGATTATATATATATATATATATATAATATATATATATATATATATATATATATATATATATATATATATATATATATATAATTTAACAGCATCCAAATCAAAATTGTGTGTAGCAGCATTTCATGCAATATTATAAACATTAATTTAATAACATTGTCTATATTAAAGGTATCTTTGTCACTCAGAGTTTCTTTGTACCTAGTAAATGTTTTGATGTACCTAAATAGTGTGAATGTGAAGATCGAGTTAAAAATATTTGCATTAAAAATGCAAAATTACAAAAGTTTTAAACAAAAACATCAGTCACAATTTTTCGGTTTACATAAAATAGTAAATATTAAAGAAATACTCACTTAAAATCGGATACCTTCAGTTTCCTGATTCCAGTAACGTTAACGTTTTTTAGGTAAATTCGTAAATTCGGATGTTCTTTTTGAAAATCGATTGAAGGTATTATAAAAGGGTCTAACGCCCTAAAATCGGTATCTGTTATATCTGCATATGTGCTTTCTACAAACGTTTCCACTGAATTGCTGACACATTGGACATCGTCGATTCCACATGCTTTTCCAATCTTCGGCGCATCTGAAATATAATAAAATATTCATTTTATTTATTTATAACTTCATGTTTCAAGGAAATATACACATGGCGAACTCAATGCCTGAAGGCATTATCTACCAGCCAACCATCACGCTAAGCAGAAATATTTTGGCGGAATGGGCCGTAAATAATAAAAATTATATTAAATTAAATTAAATATTTAATTTTTCTTTGGGTTAAACGCTCTTACATTAAATAGTAGGTAGATACATATAAGTATAAAAATAAATAATGTGACAAGTGACTCAATACCAAAAACTGGCCAAGCTCCGTACCATATTCGATATTACACATTATACGCAACATATGACTTTTTTATATTGTAAAAATATTTTATAATGTGCAGATTAAATCAACCCCTTCATATTATTACGTGACTCGATTTAGTAAGCACATTAAAATATTAACGCCCTTTTCCCGTCCCTTTTGCAATAAAAAATATATTTGTAAAATTATTTTATAATTTTCAAACAGAGATTTTCTAATCATTTTTTCGATAGGCCCTTATACGGTGAGCCTACCGGCTCCCGGTGGGACCATATACGCCAACACCGAAGAAACAACACTATTACTACGTAATTAGTAATATGAGTTATTTATTAATTAGTAATATAAACCGAAAAAGGTACATAGTCGAATTAGGTTCTTACTTACTTTGTTCTGATAATGCAAAGTGAACAAACAGAAGCAACAAAAAAACTTTTAGGTACTCCATTATTATTTTAAATTCACAAGGTGAATTAACCTTCTGTTCCTCTCCTGACGAACTGATTTTGCGATGAATATCAGCCTTTTATATACCTATCTATAAATAAATATGAGAAGAATTGATAAACAATGATTTATTACCAATTAAAAAATAATAAATTGCCTCATGTATACAGGCTGCCCAAGTCAACACAACATTACTGTATGGAGGTGAACCTAAACAAAATAACAAAATTACTTTAATAAAAATGAATTTATTTGACATGTAAATAAAGAATATCGGGCACTTTATAGATCAAATGTATTTTCTTTTACTTAGGTGTTTTCTAGAAATCTCACCTCTTCAGCATTGTCGCAATTATGAAAAAAAAACTGAGACATGAAAAATGTAGGGTAACATTAACAAAGGTGGGTGGACCATGGAAGGCCATTCTTAACCAATAAACAGTTATTATTCGTGTATTTACTGGATAAACGAAATAAACCAATTATTTAGTAGCACTTTTTTATTGTGGTACATATAAAATAGTTTTTTTATTGCAGACTAGCGGATGCCCAGCGGCGTTGCCCGCGCGGATTCCGTTTATTCCCGTTCCTGTGAGAATTTCCGAAAATCCCTTCATAGTGGTTGAGTACGACATATTTAAGACACCTACATACCATATTTCAAACTAGCGGATGCCCAGCGCCGTTGCCCGTTCGGATTCCGTTTATTCCCGTTCCTGTGGGAATTTCCGAAAATCCCTTCATAGTGGTTGAGTATGACATATTTAAGACACCTACATACCAACAAATATTTGAAATAGCGGGTGCCCGGCGGCGTATTTCCAAAAATCCCTTCATACCAATTTCCTACGACATATAAGACACCTACTTACCATATTTCAAGTTTCTATGTGTTATCGTTTCGGAGTAGTACGTTTTTCTCTTTTTAACCAGTTTTTTTATTTTCCCGTGGGAATGAGATATTTTCCTGGAATAAAAAGTACCCTAGATGTTGATCCGGGTACTCAGTTATCTCCATACCAAATTTCATAAAAATCCGTCCAGTAGTTTTTGAGTGATGCGTGTGTTAGATTTTTATAGTTACATTGGTTTTCTTCTAAAAACATACCTACCTACAGAGAGATATGTTATAGGTGGATAATATCTCATGGTATGTGATAAGGTAGGTAGGTACTATTGTTATTGTTCTAATATAACTGTTGCCAACTGAATGGTATATCTAAAACATAATGCTGGTAGGTACAAAGGAAACTAATTATTTAGGTGAAGGTGATATTTAAAATGTTTAGTTTATACTAGAATCATGTACCTACTGTAATGTAATTACTTCACATTATTATGTCAGGATGACTATTTAACTAATTATTGGGAATGTAATAAGCAAACACTACAATAACTATTTCATATCAATCTTTTATTTTGCCAATTCGGTGTGTTATCGCTGAGGAGAAGAATTGGCAAGAAACTCCAAAGCAACACTATATTTTTTATCATATCATCTCAATAATAATTTCTAGGAACAATTTGGATCACTACACTTTGTACAATACTAGACACACAATAATAATATTATAAACAATTATGCTAATACTTATCTTTATATATCGTGGTACTTGGGTAGGTATATAAACTGCGCCAGGACACAATCTCGTGGTAAATGAACATAGTAACGACTTACAAGTAAGATGATAATACAATGAATACCTCCGGTACAGTGACATTGCTATTTATAAACCCTTTCCCGCTAATTTCGTGTCATGAGATATTTCGACCAATCACAAGCGACTTTACACTTTTGCTAAATAATATTAGTTACTGGTGATAGGATATTAATAATTAATATATCTAATCATATTATCCTTTTAAAATGTCAGTAGGATATTTACGTATATAATGTATTCGTTAAAACAAAGTTACAAATAAATCAATTATTCTAACACGGCCATACTGACATGTACTTCGCTCTCGAAGTACTAGAAAAAAAATTTCCAAAAAAAACTTAAACATGAGTTACATTATTCATTGCTATGGCCAAATTTTTTACATTAAGCAGACGAGGTAGCAATGGTCAATTTACTTTGTTTTTCCAATTCCAATTATATCACACACATCACATTTTCAATATACATTAGTAAATTTATTTTTATTAGATTTTGTCATATAGTCGCCCATCAGCAGTTCAGTCATTATTGTCATCATCATACCTTTTGCATTTTCGTATGATATGATATGTACATATGGCCACAGATATGGCTAAAATTTAATTTAATTTAAATTCATTTTATTTCGTTTCGTTTTACTTCATTTCAAAGACTTAGCTTCAGAATAATTATTTTAGTTCCATATAATATCTAAATAAAATTAAAACCTTCGAATAAGCTAGTAATAACATTTAGTCATCTATCTCATTGATCAATAAACAATTTGTATAAAATTATCAATGAAAGAATTTCTAGAATCTTTTTACCAAAGATCCTACGAAAAATTTTTAAACAACTTTATCTCTTTATAATATAAATATAGATCATCACAATCGCTATGCTTGGCAAACTGATAATATTAATTATTGATTCTCATATTTCCAAAGTTATAGTCACATCTATCAGCAATATACCCTGACTGGGACTTTTTTTTTATAAATGAAATCACAACAAACTAAAACAGTTATCTATCTATAAACCAAAGATGATAATTAAAAGAATAACAAATCATTCTCACTGGCCTAGATGTTAAATTGATCGGTACCCATTTATTATATCATTAAAATATTAATATAACATTGCTTCTATATTCTATTACGGCCATACTGACAGTACTTCGTTCTCAAAGTACCTATATAATAGAAAACTTATCTATTTACAAAAAAATCTTAAATTTAAGTTACATCATTCATTGCTACCCTCTAACTTTTCACATTAAGCAGAAAAAGTAGCAACGGTCAATTTGCTTTCCCAATTATCCATTTCATTACATTTTGTCATCTAGCCGCACACCTGCTGCACATGAGACTGACTAGATAAGCAAAATTGACTTCAGCAGTTCAGTCATCAAAGTTACATCACATTCTTAAACACTAAAATAGATTTTTTCATAAACAACAATAATAATAAAATATCAGTTATATTTCTTTATACCTACTGCCTACACCTCTCAAAAGTGACCACAGGCAGTAAAATGCTTTCAGCAATACGCTTACTGGTTTACTTCAGTATGGTTAAAGCTAATCAAAGATTTTATTACCAATGACCCAAATAACGTAAGCTGTTATGTCTTTTGTATATAAAAAGTGTTGAATATCAGATGTAGGTAGTTTTAAGAATATTCAAAGGCAAGGAGCTACCTAATTAGCTAATAGCTCTGAATAACACAATACGTAGTTTTATCATTGTACACTTTCAACTGTAGGTACCTTCTATCGGTATTTACCATTTTGTAAAAAGAAAACAAGTGAAAATTAACCATTAATATAGTTTCCTAGTAAATAAATGATCTACTTAACTTTTGGATCATACAAATTTCTTTAAGTCGGAATAAAAATGACTACCTTACGAAACACAACATAATAATGTCGAAACAGAAAAATAATGAAGCATGTGGGTACTTTAATATTACCTGGGCACTTATCTTCATTTAAAATACAGACGGTACTCTAAAATAACTTCCATAAAGAGTTCTATTTTTAGATTCCCACATCTATGTTTCTGTCGGTATATTGAAAAAAATATTACTCAGAAATATTCATGAAATCTTTCCTCGAATAGTTACAACTATCGGAGAACTGATACTTTATGTATTTTACATATTCAAATAAAACTATCGCTCGGTTATTCTGACTAAAAATCTTCATACGATACTTGATTAATGGAGCAGCATAACAAGACAGAAGCTCGGGAAGAAGTTGTCCTGCGTGGCGGGGCCAGGAAGTATCACACGCCGCCATCGGCTTAACCGCCGTCAGGAATGAAGCAGCATCATACGATGGAAACATCGGGCAGAAGTCTCCACCGCGATCGGTTTTACTACCCACAGGAATACCTGAAACATTTCAACATTTTAGTATGATGCAAAATGAGTTGTATCCCACTTCTGATGTTAGATTTTTATAGTGTTAAATTGGGTTTTTATACCTACCTACGGAGAGAGATATTATATGTGGATATATATATCTCAAGGTATGTGATAAGGTAGGTAGGTACTATTGTTATTGTTCTAATATAACTGTTACCAACTGAATGGTATATCTAAAACATAATGCTGGTAGGTACAAAGGAAACTAATTATTTAGGTGAAGGTGATATTTAAAATGTTTAGTTTATACTAGAATCATGTACCTACTGTAATGTAATTACTTCACATTATTATGTCAGGATGACTATTTAACTAATTATTGGGAATGTAATAAGCAAACACTACAATAACTATTTCATATCAATCTTTTATTTTGCCAATTCGGTGTGTTATCGCTGAGGAGAAGAATTGGCAAGAAACTCCAAAGCAACACTATATTTTTTATCATATCATCTCAATAATAATTTCTAGGAACAATTTGGATCACTACACTTTGTACAATACTAGACACACAATAATAATATTATAAACAATTATGCTAATACTTATCTTTATATATCGTGGTACTTGGGTAGGTATATAAACTGCGCCAGGACACAATCTCGTGGTAAATGAACATAGTAACGACTTACAAGTAAGATGATAATACAATGAATACCTCCGGTACAGTGACATTGCTATTTATAAACCCTTTCCCGCTAATTTCGTGTCATGAGATATTTCGACCAATCACAAGCGACTTTACACTTTTGCTAAATAATATTAGTTACTGGTGATAGGATATTAATAATTAATATATCTAATCATATTATCCTTTTAAAATGTCAGTAGGATATTTACGTATATAATGTATTCGTTAAAACAAAGTTACAAATAAATCAATTATTCTAACACGGCCATACTGACATGTACTTCGCTCTCGAAGTACTAGAAAAAAAATTTCCAAAAAAAACTTAAACATGAGTTACATTATTCATTGCTATGGCCAAATTTTTTACATTAAGCAGACGAGGTAGCAATGGTCAATTTACTTTGTTTTTCCAATTCCAATTATATCACACACATCACATTTTCAATATACATTAGTAAATTTATTTTTATTAGATTTTGTCATATAGTCGCCCATCAGCAGTTCAGTCATTATTGTCATCATCATACCTTTTGCATTTTCGTATGATATGATATGTACATATGGCCACAGATATGGCTAAAATTTAATTTAATTTAAATTCATTTTATTTCGTTTCGTTTTACTTCATTTCAAAGACTTAGCTTCAGAATAATTATTTTAGTTCCATATAATATCTAAATAAAATTAAAACCTTCGAATAAGCTAGTAATAACATTTAGTCATCTATCTCATTGATCAATAAACAATTTGTATAAAATTATCAATGAAAGAATTTCTAGAATCTTTTTACCAAAGATCCTACGAAAAATTTGTAAACAACTTTATCTCTTTATAATATAAATATAGATCATCACAATCGCTATGCTTGGCAAACTGATAATATTAATTATTGATTCTCATATTTCCAAAGTTATAGTCACATCTATCAGCAATATACCCTGACTGGGACTTTTTTTTTATAAATGAAATCACAACAAACTAAAACAGTTATCTATCTATAAACCAAAGATGATAATTAAAAGAATAACAAATCATTCTCACTGGCCTAGATGTTAAATTGATCGGTACCCATTTATTATATCATTAAAATATTAATATAACATTGCTTCTATATTCTATTACGGCCATACTGACAGTACTTCGTTCTCAAAGTACCTATATAATAGAAAACTTATCTATTTACAAAAAAATCTTAAATTTAAGTTACATCATTCATTGCTACCCTCTAACTTTTCACATTAAGCAGAAAAAGTAGCAACGGTCAATTTGCTTTCCCAATTATCCATTTCATTACATTTTGTCATCTAGCCGCACACCTGCTGCACATGAGACTGACTAGATAAGCAAAATTGACTTCAGCAGTTCAGTCATCAAAGTTACATCACATTCTTAAACACTAAAATAGATTTTTTCATAAACAACAATAATAATAAAATATCAGTTATATTTCTTTATACCTACTGCCTACACCTCTCAAAAGTGACCACAGGCAGTAAAATGCTTTCAGCAATACGCTTACTGGTTTACTTCAGTATGGTTAAAGCTAATCAAAGATTTTATTACCAATGACCCAAATAACGTAAGCTGTTATGTCTTTTGTATATAAAAAGTGTTGAATATCAGATGTAGGTAGTTTTAAGAATATTCAAAGGCAAGGAGCTACCTAATTAGCTAATAGCTCTGAATAACACAATACGTAGTTTTATCATTGTACACTTTCAACTGTAGGTACCTTCTATCGGTATTTACCATTTTGTAAAAAGAAAACAAGTGAAAATTAACCATTAATATAGTTTCCTAGTAAATAAATGATCTACTTAACTTTTGGATCATACAAATTTCTTTAAGTCGGAATAAAAATGACTACCTTACGAAACACAACATAATAATGTCGAAACAGAAAAATAATGAAGCATGTGGGTACTTTAATATTACCTGGGCACTTATCTTCATTTAAAATACAGACGGTACTCTAAAATAACTTCCATAAAGAGTTCTATTTTTAGATTCCCACATCTATGTTTCTGTCGGTATATTGAAAAAAATATTACTCAGAAATATTCATGAAATCTTTCCTCGAATAGTTACAACTATCGGAGAACTGATACTTTATGTATTTTACATATTCAAATAAAACTATCGCTCGGTTATTCTGACTAAAAATCTTCATACGATACTTGATTAATGGAGCAGCATAACAAGACAGAAGCTCGGGAAGAAGTTGTCCTGCGTGGCGGGGCCAGGAAGTATCACACGCCGCCATCGGCTTAACCGCCGTCAGGAATGAAGCAGCATCATACGATGGAAACATCGGGCAGAAGTCTCCACCGCGATCGGTTTTACTACCCACAGGAATACCTGAAACATTTCAACATTTTAGTATGATGCAAAATGAGTTGTATCCCACTTCTGATGTTAGATTTTTATAGTGTTAAATTGGGTTTTTATACCTACCTACGGAGAGAGATATTATATGTGGATATATATATCTCAAGGTATGTGATAAGGTAGGTAGGTACTATTGTTATTGTTCTAATATAACTGTTACCAACTGAATGGTATATCTAAAACATAATGCTGGTAGGTACAAAGGAAACTAATTATTTAGGTGAAGGTGATATTTAAAATGTTTAGTTTATACTAGAATCATGTACCTACTGTAATGTAATTACTTCACATTATTATGTCAGGATGACTATTTAACTAATTATTGGGAATGTAATAAGCAAACACTACAATAACTATTTCATATCAATCTTTTATTTTGCCAATTCGGTGTGTTATCGCTGAGGAGAAGAATTGGCAAGAAACTCCAAAGCAACACTATATTTTTTATCATATCATCTCAATAATAATTTCTAGGAACAATTTGGATCACTACACTTTGTACAATACTAGACACACAATAATAATATTATAAACAATTATGCTAATACTTATCTTTATATATCGTGGTACTTGGGTAGGTATATAAACTGCGCCAGGACACAATCTCGTGGTAAATGAACATAGTAACGACTTACAAGTAAGATGATAATACAATGAATACCTCCGGTACAGTGACATTGCTATTTATAAACCCTTTCCCGCTAATTTCGTGTCATGAGATATTTCGACCAATCACAAGCGACTTTACACTTTTGCTAAATAATATTAGTTACTGGTGATAGGATATTAATAATTAATATATCTAATCATATTATCCTTTTAAAATGTCAGTAGGATATTTACGTATATAATGTATTCGTTAAAACAAAGTTACAAATAAATCAATTATTCTAACACGGCCATACTGACATGTACTTCGCTCTCGAAGTACTAGAAAAAAAATTTCCAAAAAAAACTTAAACATGAGTTACATTATTCATTGCTATGGCCAAATTTTTTACATTAAGCAGACGAGGTAGCAATGGTCAATTTACTTTGTTTTTCCAATTCCAATTATATCACACACATCACATTTTCAATATACATTAGTAAATTTATTTTTATTAGATTTTGTCATATAGTCGCCCATCAGCAGTTCAGTCATTATTGTCATCATCATACCTTTTGCATTTTCGTATGATATGATATGTACATATGGCCACAGATATGGCTAAAATTTAATTTAATTTAAATTCATTTTATTTCGTTTCGTTTTACTTCATTTCAAAGACTTAGCTTCAGAATAATTATTTTAGTTCCATATAATATCTAAATAAAATTAAAACCTTCGAATAAGCTAGTAATAACATTTAGTCATCTATCTCATTGATCAATAAACAATTTGTATAAAATTATCAATGAAAGAATTTCTAGAATCTTTTTACCAAAGATCCTACGAAAAATTTGTAAACAACTTTATCTCTTTATAATATAAATATAGATCATCACAATCGCTATGCTTGGCAAACTGATAATATTAATTATTGATTCTCATATTTCCAAAGTTATAGTCACATCTATCAGCAATATACCCTGACTGGGACTTTTTTTTTATAAATGAAATCACAACAAACTAAAACAGTTATCTATCTATAAACCAAAGATGATAATTAAAAGAATAACAAATCATTCTCACTGGCCTAGATGTTAAATTGATCGGTACCCATTTATTATATCATTAAAATATTAATATAACATTGCTTCTATATTCTATTACGGCCATACTGACAGTACTTCGTTCTCAAAGTACCTATATAATAGAAAACTTATCTATTTACAAAAAAATCTTAAATTTAAGTTACATCATTCATTGCTACCCTCTAACTTTTCACATTAAGCAGAAAAAGTAGCAACGGTCAATTTGCTTTCCCAATTATCCATTTCATTACATTTTGTCATCTAGCCGCACACCTGCTGCACATGAGACTGACTAGATAAGCAAAATTGACTTCAGCAGTTCAGTCATCAAAGTTACATCACATTCTTAAACACTAAAATAGATTTTTTCATAAACAACAATAATAATAAAATATCAGTTATATTTCTTTATACCTACTGCCTACACCTCTCAAAAGTGACCACAGGCAGTAAAATGCTTTCAGCAATACGCTTACTGGTTTACTTCAGTATGGTTAAAGCTAATCAAAGATTTTATTACCAATGACCCAAATAACGTAAGCTGTTATGTCTTTTGTATATAAAAAGTGTTGAATATCAGATGTAGGTAGTTTTAAGAATATTCAAAGGCAAGGAGCTACCTAATTAGCTAATAGCTCTGAATAACACAATACGTAGTTTTATCATTGTACACTTTCAACTGTAGGTACCTTCTATCGGTATTTACCATTTTGTAAAAAGAAAACAAGTGAAAATTAACCATTAATATAGTTTCCTAGTAAATAAATGATCTACTTAACTTTTGGATCATACAAATTTCTTTAAGTCGGAATAAAAATGACTACCTTACGAAACACAACATAATAATGTCGAAACAGAAAAATAATGAAGCATGTGGGTACTTTAATATTACCTGGGCACTTATCTTCATTTAAAATACAGACGGTACTCTAAAATAACTTCCATAAAGAGTTCTATTTTTAGATTCCCACATCTATGTTTCTGTCGGTATATTGAAAAAAATATTACTCAGAAATATTCATGAAATCTTTCCTCGAATAGTTACAACTATCGGAGAACTGATACTTTATGTATTTTACATATTCAAATAAAACTATCGCTCGGTTATTCTGACTAAAAATCTTCATACGATACTTGATTAATGGAGCAGCATAACAAGACAGAAGCTCGGGAAGAAGTTGTCCTGCGTGGCGGGGCCAGGAAGTATCACACGCCGCCATCGGCTTAACCGCCGTCAGGAATGAAGCAGCATCATACGATGGAAACATCGGGCAGAAGTCTCCACCGCGATCGGTTTTACTACCCACAGGAATACCTGAAACATTTCAACATTTTAGTATGATGCAAAATGAGTTGTATCCCACTTCTGATGTTAGATTTTTATAGTGTTAAATTGGGTTTTTATACCTACCTACGGAGAGAGATATTATATGTGGATATATATATCTCAAGGTATGTGATAAGGTAGGTAGGTACTATTGTTATTGTTCTAATATAACTGTTACCAACTGAATGGTATATCTAAAACATAATGCTGGTAGGTACAAAGGAAACTAATTATTTAGGTGAAGGTGATATTTAAAATGTTTAGTTTATACTAGAATCATGTACCTACTGTAATGTAATTACTTCACATTATTATGTCAGGATGACTATTTAACTAATTATTGGGAATGTAATAAGCAAACACTACAATAACTATTTCATATCAATCTTTTATTTTGCCAATTCGGTGTGTTATCGCTGAGGAGAAGAATTGGCAAGAAACTCCAAAGCAACACTATATTTTTTATCATATCATCTCAATAATAATTTCTAGGAACAATTTGGATCACTACACTTTGTACAATACTAGACACACAATAATAATATTATAAACAATTATGCTAATACTTATCTTTATATATCGTGGTACTTGGGTAGGTATATAAACTGCGCCAGGACACAATCTCGTGGTAAATGAACATAGTAACGACTTACAAGTAAGATGATAATACAATGAATACCTCCGGTACAGTGACATTGCTATTTATAAACCCTTTCCCGCTAATTTCGTGTCATGAGATATTTCGACCAATCACAAGCGACTTTACACTTTTGCTAAATAATATTAGTTACTGGTGATAGGATATTAATAATTAATATATCTAATCATATTATCCTTTTAAAATGTCAGTAGGATATTTACGTATATAATGTATTCGTTAAAACAAAGTTACAAATAAATCAATTATTCTAACACGTGCACAACCAGACAGACAGATAGACAGACAGACAAAAATTCCAAAAATTGGTGTGTCGGTATCTATATCGATAACTATATACACTACCGTTAAAATTTTCAAAAAATATTTCATGTACAGACACGGCCCCGTTAGAGTTTTATTATATGTATAGATTTAATAAATATTTATTAAACTTAAGTTTTATAAAACTCTTCCAAACGGCCTTGCTAGGAACAAAGATCCATACAACGCCATTATAATCAATCAGTCGTTTAATTCAAAACTAACGTTGTGACAATCGAAATAGAAATTTCGATATAGATATTTATGTAGTTTCAATATCAGCAGATGCTGATAACAAAACATTAAATGCTTCATAAATTATGCTTCCTTGAACACAGTCGTATAATTAAGGATGTATTCGTTGAAATTAAAAAAAAATAATACTAATAAATATCCTTTAGGCGGAGTACGTCATTTTCTTTACCAGTCACTTTCTGGTTAGGTCACGTTCTGAAGACGCCACTTTCTGTGGACGTCACGTTCTAAGGAGGCCACTTTCTTAGAGCGTCACATAAATATTATATCGATATCAAATAAATTCCCAATAACCTTTTTAATGAAATTATAAAATAAAAATGTCTTTACTAAAACGCCCTAATATTTTTTATCTGCCTCACAAGGAACCAGTAGTTATATTTTTTTCTTCAGTGCCAGAGTAAATTTCTTATTCTCAAATGCAAAGTAAAAAAATTTTAGAAAATAATGGGTTATTTACTTCAAAACTTACGTTTTGCTGTAAGCAAAAATTTCAATTGTAACGTCGTCGACCGAAGTCAACGAAGAAAGGGACCGCGTTGACAAAATAGCAGCGCAAGCTACTCGTCGCCTCGTCTGTGTCCTTGAGTTCAATGGGTGTTTGTGTGAGTAAAAGGAATTTATCACTAATTAACACGGCATTGGCCTTCGAAGAAGCATGGCCTTACATGGTCCACCCATCTTAGGTCTTTAAAAATATATAAAAATAATAATATAATGTCACGCCTTTTATCCCCGAGGGGGTAGGCAGAGGTATTCCATTACTGGATATACCCACATTTCACGAGATATATTTGGATCCCTAAACGTGATAGGTGGTGAGCCCATCGCCGGACCGGGTCTGTTTACACATGTCTCAGAATTAATTCTGAGACCTGCGGGTTTCCTCACGATGTTTTCCTTCACCGTCGAGCTAGTGATAAATATGTAGGTATGTAAGTTTTTGAAAAACTCATTGGTACATGCCAGGATTCGAACCCGAGCCTCACTGATTTTCGGCCGGCTCTTTAACCGTTCGGGCTATCACTGCTTGTTTTGTCTTTAAAAAGTGATAAGTACATAAATAAAATTTAAAGTGTTTTTTAAAATGACAATAGTTGCGGAGAAATAAGTACGTAACCCTGTAATCTATTTTAATTTTAAAATATATAATGTTCGAGGGTGTTAACGCTATTTTAAATTTATCGAAAATAGAAACATTTTGACTATTGCTGTCTTAATAAGTCTACATAAATATTAATTAACAAAAAACAATAAATAAAAGTATAATTATATTTATTTTATGTAATTGAACGCTTTAGTATTTATGGTCAGACACTTGAGCGGTATTTTTTTCGAATTTTCCTTTTAATTATTGCTAAATATTATGTAGGTATTTTATTTGACATCCCCCGTAGTTCATCACACAATCATCATAATAAATACCTACGTAAATAAAATAAAAAAATATTTTTTGAAACATATAACTCTATATTAACCTATGTTATCTGGGGGCACAACGCAGTGTTCCCAGATAACATAACGATGGCACGGCCGTACCATCCTTTTTTCGAAGAAATTCACGCCATTTTCGACCCCCTATAACTTCGTTGGGGATTAATCTAGAAGCCTGAATTTTCAGTAACCAAGCAGGCATTGTATCAACACAGTATATCATCCAATTTGAACCACTAGTTTTAGAATTATAAATTGTCAAAGTTCCTAATAATTTTGTCACTCACTGACTGACTGACCGATCATCAAAACTCTAAGGCACTTCTAGCTGTCGTGGAAGCTTCAAATTTGAAATACAATTAGTATTTAGTGTTTTAATAACAGAAGAACTCAAATTTTTGCAATTTCGGTCTAGGTTTCTAGATACAGCAACTGCATAACTAACTAACTTTGTAATCCCATAATAATTGTATAGGAATACAAAATTACATATTCAGGTGGAATCTTGCAACTCAATTTTGAAGCAGATATCTTCAACCGATTGAGCTGAATAAATTAACCGACTTGGTATTAAATGGATCTCACAACTTTTTACGGTAGAAGAACTGAGTTGCGAGACATGGTTTTTTGACAAGTTTTGTTTTGATGGAATAGAATTATTCTTACAACTAAGTAAGAAGTAACAACTCTTTCTTGATTGAAAGTACCTACACCAATTAAAATATGTGATAAGTAACATAATGACAAAGGAAGTAGAAGGTGCATAATAACAAAGGATAAGTGTACTTATTGTTATGGCGATTACCTACTTTAAAAGATCAATGACCTGATTGGTTCTTTGTAAAGAAAATGTAACCTATTGTCTTAAAAAATTATGTCCGTTACTTAAATTAGCTGAACGAATCCGATAGATCTATTTACCATTAAATGTATTTGTTTGGTTCGAAATAAATGTTACTGTTGTATAAGTTCTTCACTATAGTCTATTTCACGTAGCATGGGTTCCGAGGACAGTTCACGTTTTTACCTTTTACTCATAAAATATTGTATTTTTCTGTTTTTTTTATGAGAAAAAAGGGGACAAACGAGCTGCAGCAGACGGGTCACCTGGAGTGCGATTTTTGAATCTCACTGGTGATATCAAAATCACCGATGACTAAAATTATCACCGATGACTTTTATGTCACCATTTTCCAAAAGCCGTATTTTTGAAAGTCACAGGCTGTTTTCAATAAATCGTCGCAATCACAAAATATCACAATCGAGCCCCGCTGCTAAGTCTTCTGAAAAACATACCTACTTTGGCACTTTTGGCAGATGGCACTACGTCAACTGTCAAAAACAATCGCATGGGGGGGGGGGGGGCACTCATAAATCGATATCATAGGTATGACAAATGTAAGTCACCGATGAGTTTTAAAAATACGAACTTTCGGAAATCACTCACATCGGTGAGAATTAGTCACTTGGTGAGATTCAAAAATCGACCCCCTGATGGTAAGTGACGTCCAGGGACACATGCAACTCAAGAGTCACAACTACGTTGCCAACCTTTGAGATGGGAGTAGGGGGAGGGGCGGAGGGGGGGGGGGGAGGGTTTTTTATGTATTTTTGGAATGATTAAATAATAATATACTAATTATTTTGTAATCAAATATTTTCATTAGTCGAAGTCGTAGTAGGCGTGGTACGGAAAAATGTGAACTGTCAGTAAGCTGTCACCGAACCCATGCTACGTGAAATAGACTATACATACATTCTACATACATACATAATTCTGCAAACACGTGTAACGTTACGCATGATAACATCTTACCGAATTGTATCGCGAAACTGCTATCCCTAATCATTTATTAAAATCTAGTAGGTGCTCGATGGCGTTGCCCGCCAGGATCCAGTTGATTCCCGTTCCCGTAGGAATTTCCAAAAATCTATTTATAGCCTAAGATACACTATTTCATTGATTTCAGCTATTTTTAATGTAAGTATTAATTTTTTCCAGAAAATTAATTGACGTAGCTGAATTTAGTTCTATCTATGAGAATCTTACTATTATTGCACTTAATTTAAGAAAAATGGTTAGACACAACTAAAGTACGAAGGCATCATATATTTTTTATATTTTTATACTAATTGGGGTGTATGAGGAATTGCGCAATCTGTTACGCGTTAAAATCACAAAAGTGGAATTTTGCGGCATATTTTACTGGCATGTGGTATTGGTATTTACAGAAAATATAAATATTTGCTGGTATTAGATCAATATTTAGGGGTATACACCCGATTTTGTCAAAATCTAATTACATTTAATACCTGAAAAGTTACTTCAAACACCCCATCTCGTCAGTATTTCCGGTTGCAACTGGCCTTTCCTTTTTTACTTAATGTCCTCTAAGATGTTTAGTTACAGAATAAAGTGGACTTTGACAGTAAAATAGTTTTCGGACTGTTTAAGAGTTATTTTGTAAATAGTAGTAAAAAGTACCTACCCAATATAATGTTGACCCGGTAATACACAGTTATTTCCATACCAATATTCGTCAAGTAGTTTTTGCGGTAGGTACGAGTATGTGTGCACGCACAGATAGACCAAAATAAAAAAATGTGTTTTGATATCTAAATCTAGGTACACTACCACAAAAATCCTACTAGTATTATAAATGCGAAAGTTTGTATGAATGGATGTATACGTATGGATGTTTGTTCCTCTTTCACGCAAAAACTACTAAATGGATTTTGATGAAACTTTACAGTTATATAGCTTATACATCAGAATAACTCATAGGCTATATTTTATCCCCGTATTCCCACGGGAACGGGAACTATGCGGATGAAAGTATATATTATAGTTCAAAATATATTGTACTGTAGGTACAGACACGGTCTCGTTACAGTACCAACTTATTATGTATGTTTATGGTCCCAGCATAATACTGTACATATGTCTAAACAATAAGTAGCTAGCGCGAAACAAACAAGTGTTCCCTTTGTACATAAAGTCGTAGCAACAACAATATTGTCGCCGGTTATTGAGTTCTTATCTGGCCTGTTTGTGCTAAGTTTGTTGCAAACTGTTTATCGGATGTCATCTTCATAATTGGATTCCTGAATGTGTGTACTTAAGGAGCTGAACCCTAGTCTTCCAAACTTCTGGGCTCAAGAAAAAACTTGTAAATAAAATACCTAAACTTCGTTTGTTTCTATTTTACTAAAGTGGAGTAAGATTCATAAGTAGATTTTTGGAATTCAAATAAAAGGAGTTTTGTTCTAAGAAATGTTTTCGCAGAATAATCCTGAAGGCGCTCAACCGTGCAGAAAGTAGAAATATTATTAAAGTAGCAAATAGTATTGGCTGCCTTGAGTGCTTCGAAAGACATACCTAAGCGTTTTGGTTCTGGATTTGTTTACGTATACCTACTATAAACATCCTTCAATTAGGGGAACATTTGAAATCGATATTATACTTAGGTAAAAACCAAAATAAACAACCTCACGCCTTTTATCTCCGGGGGATAGGCAGAGGTACTTATTTTATTGCCGGAAATACCCACGTTTCACTAGTACTTATATTCTTTGGACCAGTAAACGTGATAGGTAGTGAGCCCATCGTCGGACTACGGTGCTGTTACACATGTCCAGACTTAGTTCGGGTTTCCTCACGATGTTTTCCTTCACAGTCGAGCAAGTGATAAGTATGTAGGTACGTAAGTTTTAGTATTATAGGTTATACATGCTATATACTTCAATAAAGCTCAGTAAATAAATGTTTCAGGTGATAAGTTTCTAAACATTGTTGTCAAGATTCTGAGCGCGTTTCCTATCTAAAGTCTACAGACAAACAACTAAAACTCTTGAACAATTTCAAAACAGATCTCGTGTTTTAACTTTAACACCCCGCATTATCTTATTAGGTGAAGTTGTCCAAATTCACACGGTTCTTATAAAAAGAAGCAAACCAACTTGCCAAACGTGGAATGTTTTTGCGAATAAATTTGATTTAGTTATCAGACCCAACCTGTTTTCCAAGGGACGTGACCTGCATATTAAAGAAGCCTTTCATAACCTTGGATGTTCTATGTTCTGAAAGGATATACCGCTTTTCTATCCATTAATACTTCACAACTAGCGACCCGATTTCGCTTCGCTTTGGTTTGTGAAAGTAAAATATATCATCTCAACTCCGCAAAATATCGAAATAGAACACACAAAAAAAAGTTTAAATTCCTGTTTACCTAAAATTTTCATTGATATCCGGTGAGTCGGAGGGAAAAAAAAAGACGGAGCAGAAAAAAATCTAAACGGTAGCTTAAGCAGTTTTCGTAGTTCCCGTTCCCGTGGGAATACGGGCATAAAATATAGCCCATGTGACTCAAGGATAATGTGGCATTGTAATGGTAAAAGAATTTTTGAAATCGTTCCAATTCTTTTTGAGTTTATGCGTTACAAACATTTTTTATCTGTAATTATTGTAAATCAATGTATATTTTCTTTGTAAATATATGTGGAGACGTTACAAACATATGTACTAATCTTGCCTCTTTATAATATTGGTGTAGATGGAACCATCGCAAAATGTCAGATTAGCAAAATGTCGGATTCGCAAAATGACGGATTCGCAAAATGTCGGATTCGCAAAATGTCGGTTAGAAACATAGTTACTTATTTTACTGTAGGTCAGGTAGTAATATTTAGGTACTTATGTGAGATAATAGCTTATGTATTGTCATCTTGCGCCATACCTATGTATTTTGAATCTGCTGCTTGGTCGGGTATTAGATAAGTGCGAATGTGAAGGAGTGATAATTATTACTGACTTGTTTTGTTTGAATTGATGTGTTTTCAACTGATTTATTTGTATGATCTCCTTTTGAATTAAAAAAAGAATTTCGGGAGACGATTAATTATTATAATAATATACAATAGGCCTTAATTTGGCCGGTTTGGAATCATTCCAGCTTTATGTAATGACGTTTATCGAGTCTACGAAAAGTGGTTATTGTTAATATTTCCTAAGAAATCGCAAATAAAAATGCTTTATTTCAACAAGGTTCGTTCAAGGACTTTTTTCAGACTTTTGACTAGTCTATCTATTGACCTCTGTGGACTTTATTAAAGTAAATTATAATTTATTTAAAAGCAATTTTAGTTTCATTACAAACCCTCCTGTATTTTATATTTTCTTCTTGGAGTTTCAATAATGGTTTCCGTATCTAATCCCTTAGCTAGAGCAAAGTAATTTCCGTTTATGAAATAACTTTCGACCTCCTTACTCCACTAAGGAAATAGGATTATGTGACAATCGCCTTCTGACTCGAGAGTTTGGGTTCAAAATAGTATTATTTCCACTTAGAGAGGTACCTACCTATAATCTTCAACAGTCATGCAAATGAACACACACAGTCTCAGTCATAAATGAATAAAATTAAGATGGTAAATATCATAAAGTAGTAACAGGTGTTGAAAATAAAATAAAATTGATTTACTTAATATGTAAAAATAAGTCCAAAAACTTAAACTCAAATAGCCATTATCCGATTTTGTTACTTTTGTTAGTCGACTAACGTAAGCAGCCAGTTTATTATAATTTCTACTATTTTAAATAAGTTTCAGCCCGCAGGTCTCAGAATTAATTCTGAGGCATGTGTAACAGACCCCGTTCCGGCTATGGGCTCACCACATCACGTTTAGGGGCCCAATATTCGGCTTTTTCCTCGTGGCCTAACTATTTCGCCTAATAATTCAATAATGATAGTCGTAAGTATCTTGCTGAAAAAAACCATTAAAAATTATGACAATTTTTTAGATATTTTAATTATAAGTAACGCTGATTGAGACGTAATTTGACGATTAATTAAAACGTAATACCAATCAGCGACAAGTGACATCACTCCATCGCAAAAAGGAAAGAGAGGAAAGGAAATATTTTTGTGTTTGAAACGAATAAATAGATCTCAAAAATTCTTTCACAAATAAACTGCTACATTATCCCTGAGTAACATAGGCTATATCAGTGACGAAAAAAAATAGAAATCCTTAGAAACACTTCAATAATATAACCCAAGGTGTAAAAAAAATACCATAAAATGTTTTTCATCGCATACGCTGTGAAAACTATTAATGATAGAACAAAAAAAAGTACTAAAATATTAAATAAAATATCAATACGTACAAAAACTCGGCGATACCGTAATATGACCAACTATTGTAGTTATGTCACTGTAACTACTTTATACATTTTAAAAGTTAATAGAAATGCCGACTAAAGGTCCCAAAATTAATTCTGACACATGTGTAACAGCACCCCGGTCCGGCGATGGGCTCCACCACCTATAAATACTGGTGAAACGGGGGTATTTCCAGAAATGGAATACCTCTGCATGCCCCCTCGGGGATAAAAGGCGTGACTTTAATTTCATTTATTTAAAGTGCATGCATGAGTATGCTTAAGTCTAAGCAACTATTGGTCATTACTCCGATTGTTAGGGTGCCACTTGGGGTCGTGTGCGGGGACGATCACGATGTCAGGACGGTCGATTGTTAGGGTTAGTAGTTTTTGTGAATGATTTTTAATGGTAACCTTAGATTATTTTTGAAATGGCAACACTTTCTATATCTGTGGATTTGCTTCGCTCTGATTGGTTAACTCCATTTTTGCGTTGGCCAATCGGGGTACAGCATTTTCCCGCTTAAACTCTCAAGTCCAAAAGTGAAAAATACCTTGGGTGGGGATGACCATTTTTGCTCATTCTTCATTACGCTGTCGACTGTGCAAGTATTGTAATTAAATTTGTGTTTAGTTTATTTGGAACTACCTTCTCATTAAATTGTAATTGAACCACGAAGCGACTTCTTATTCCTGCTTCCTACCTGGATATTTAATAACAGTTTGTGTAAGTTTTTAATAGATAGTCAGTTGCGTCCTCAAGAAGTTGCGAAAAACTCGCGCTTTTTATCCCCGAGGGGGTTGGCAGAGGTATTCCATTTCTGGAAATACCCACTTCTTACGAGTATATTATTTGGACCCCTAAACGTGATACGTGGTGAGCCCATCGCCGGACCGGGTCTGTTACACTTGCCTCAGAATTAATTCTAGGACCTGCGAGTTTCCCTAAGATGTTGTCCTTCACCTTCGAGCAAGAATCAGTTGTTGGTATTCAAGAAGTCGAAGGTACCGGAAAGCGTAGTATTCTTACAAATAAAATAACATCTATTGAGGAACACACCATATATTATTATTGTTTCTTATGTTTATTACAGAGGTCTTTCGTTATAAGTAGTACCCAAGATCGTGTCCGTTGGCAAGGGACGCCACACTGTTACTCAGATCATTATTCTAAAAACTATACAGTCTGTACCAAATTAGTTAGAAGTTGAACTGTCATTTACAAACGTCTGTACTTGTGTTACGTTCTGATACACGCATATATTACATCTTTCCCTTTCTAAAAACAAAAATAATTAAATTAACATTTTAACACAACTTAAATAAGTTTAATTTTTTGACACAACCATTTTTCGAACTGATACATAAATAACATTACAACTTTTCTTTCCCCTCTTTTTACAACTAAATTACAGATTATTATGTATTTATTCTACATTTTTTAATAAAGATATTACCTACAAGGGTTTCGTTTTATTACAATTTTATTAACTTATATTCTAAATGTTAAGTAATTATTTTTAACCATTCCAACTGCACATCCATCCAGGTCGAATATGATAAGATGTTCTAGTATACCTAACACCATTATTATCTAAAATATTATATGATCTTATTCCATTTTTATTTTCAATGATACCAGGAAGCCAGACATTTACAGTTGGATCTTTTAAAAACATAATATTCTGACCAATATAAAACTCTTCTTTATATCTAGTAGTTGAATTATAGTACCTAATATTCCTAATTTGACTCTTATAAAAATTTTCTCTTACCTTTAAATTTAATTTAGGTTTGAGATATGTAAAACTAGCAGGTAATTTAGCTTTTATATTTCTATTCATCATTAATTGAGCAGGAGAAAAGTTAGTACCACATACAGGTGACATTCTGTAATGTAACAATGCTATTCTAAGATCAGACTTGTCATCATAACATTTTTTTAGCATTCTTTTTGCAATTTGAACAGCTCTTTCTGCCATTCCATTTGATTGTGGGTACCTGGGACTGGTATACAGATATTTAAATCCCCATTCTGAAGCAAATTCTTTACATTCTTTGGAATCAAATGGAACATGATCAGACACAATTTCATTTAGCGAACCAAAATTACAGAAAATATCCACTAAAGCATTATTAATACATTTTGCATTTTTATTATGGATAAGTTTTACATCAATGGAAATCATCATCATTGGAAAAATAATCATATATGACCAAGTAATTTTTATTTTTGAAGTCCAAAATATCTACTCCTAATTTTAAAAAAGGTAACTCTGGAATGTCATGTGATAACATAGGTTCCCTAATATTTTTATTGTGATGTGTCTGACATACAAAACATTTTCTAACAAACTGTTCTATGTGATCACTCTTATTGGGCCAGTAATATACTTCCCTAGCTAAGCTTTTCATTTTACACATTCCAAGATGCCCTTCATGTAACTTTTTTAGAATTTCTATTCTCAGTTCTAGGTATTACAAGTTTTTCTCTTAAAAATAACAGATTCTCGTCGCAGGTTATATCTGATTTAAATTTACTGTAATGTTGTAACTCACTCGGAACATGTTGAATATTTTTTTAGGCCCACCTTCCTTAGTAAACTCGAGCAACTTTTTTAATTCTAAATCTTTACTAGTTTCCAATATAAATTTTTGTT
The DNA here is from genome assembly GCA_963855545.1 of Ethmia dodecea. NCBI lineage: Eukaryota > Metazoa > Arthropoda > Insecta > Lepidoptera > Depressariidae > Ethmia > Ethmia dodecea. Next base: position 6,498,366 of record OY979448.1, read on the forward strand.
TAGCTTCCTCTGTACATTGTAAGTATTTAGCAAGACCTACACAATGGATGACTTCATACATATAAGAATCATCCGTATTATTACTTTTTAAACATGAGCGAGATAATAAGTCAGCAATAAACATTAGTTTTCCTTTTAAATATTTAAATTCAAGATCATATTTTAACAATTTTAGTTTTAATCTTTGTAGTCTTGGAGAAGGAACTTCATGTATGGGTTTTTTAAGAAGAGATTCTAAGGGTTTATGATCATTTAATATGGTACACTTTTGTCCATATATGTAATAATGAAACTTCCTTGTTGACTAAACAACGCTTAAAAGTTCCTTTCTATTTGTGAAAAATTCTGTTCCGATGATGTTAAGCTCCTAGAAGCAAAGCTAACTGGCTTACCATTTTGTAATAAACAACAACCAAGCCCATCTTTTGAGGCATCACACTGAATTACAATTGGTACTTGAGTATTGAAATTTTGTAAGACTGGGGCTTTGCTTATTTTATTCTTAATATTATTAAAAGCTGTTTCATGTACAATTGTCCAGATCCAATCGACGTTTTTCTTTAATAACGATTGTAATGGAGATGCAATATTAGCAAGATTTGGCACAAATTGCCTTAGATAATTTATCATTCCTAGAAAAATTTGTAGTTCCTTTTTATTATTTGGAGTTTTAATATTAACAATAGCCTCTACACGAGCTGGATCAACTTTCATGCCATCAGAAGAAAAAATATGCCCAAAATACTTTACTTCTTTAAGTTTATATTGAAATTTATTTTTATTAAAACGAACATTACATACTTTGGCGCTTTCAAACACTTTTGTTAATATTGCATCATGATCAGATTCAGTATCTGCACAAATTAACAAATCGTCGAAATATATAACTACACCTGGGATGTCGCCAAAAGCTCTTTCATTATATTTTTGAAATATTTCTGGTGCTACAGAGACACCAAAAGGCAATCTATTAAATTTCCAACATCCAAAAGGACTATTAAAGGTACAGAGTTCACTAGATTTTTCATCCAATTTAATATTATAAAATCCCTCTGACAAATCAAGCACAGAAAAATATTTTTTATTAGCTATTTTGGGTAAAATTTCCTCCAAAGTTGGAATTAAATGATATTCTCTTAACAACACATTGTTTAGATCTTTAGGATCCAGACAGATTCTTAATGATCCATCTTTTTTTTCAATAATAACAAGATTACTCACAAAACTCCTAGGATGTTCGACCCTGGAAATAATTTGTCCATTCTCCAACGACTTTAATTTATCCTGTAATCTAGCCAGCAATGCATTAGGTACCCGTCTTGGTGGTTTCACAACTGGTTTAGCTCCAGGTTGGATGTGCAGTTCCGACGGCTCTTCAAAAGCGCCAACACCCTGAAAAAGTTCACAATATTTTTCTATAAACATATTCTTATTGTCTTTAGTTTTAATTGAGTTAACTGTGCTTTTATTATTACCAAAATTTAAAAAATTTAGTTCTATTAATGAAGGCAAACCTAAAATTGGTCGCACATTTTTATCAACAATTATGAATTCAGTTTCAAATGCTTCATTATTCTTAAAAATTGTTAATGTTCGTTTACCTAATGGTTTAAGGTGTCTTCCCCCAAAAACTTCTAACACTATTTTTGTCTCAGACCATTTAGGACTATCATCATTGACAATTTCTTTTAAATCTTTTAAAGACAATACATTTATTTGTGCCCCTGAATCACATTTGAATTTTAAATATTTAGATTCAATTTTTAGAGTCTCTATCCAATCCCTTCTATTATTTTCAATCGTATTACAAACCCGTATAAGTCATAAGTCCACTGGACTCTCATTTCCATTATCATTTATATCTAATGAATGAATCTTATTTCTCAATTTACAGCCAACAGAAAAGTGGTTTAACTTTTTACAAATGGTACAAGTTTTACCAAAAGCAGGGCAACTTCTTGGCCCATGCCGTTTATTACATTTTTTACACAAGTATGTAGAGGTATTGTTCAACTGATTATACTTAGCTTTGTTTGATGTATCTTGTTGAGAATCTTCAGGTTTCTTAGTCTGGATTGCCTCTACTTCTTGTACCAAGGGCTGCTGCTTACATAATGTCTCCACATACTTCTTGGATAGCTCTGATGTTCTGCAGATCTTCACCGCTTTGTCTAAAGTTAACCCGTCCTCTCCAAGTAGTTTCCGTTGAACATCTCTGTCTCTTATCCCATGTATTATTTTATCTCTTAACATTCTCTCCAGGTGTGATTCAAAATTACAATTTTGTGCTATTTTTCTTAACTCTGTATAAAAATTGTCAAAATTTTCTCCATCTTCTTGTACTCTTCGACTAAAATGAAATGAATTTATAATTTCATTTGATTTTGGCTTGAAATGGTCTTCAAAAGCTTTTATTACCTCATCTAATTTGTTTTCTTTTAATTGTGAATCCTGAAGTGTATTGAAGTATAACTCTTGGGCCGCCGGTCCAATGCAGCTTAACAATATTGAAGCCTTTTTTGTTTCTGTGACTTTTCCAAGGCCAGATGCTGACAAGAATACCTTAAAAGTTGTAAGGAAACGTTTCCATTTTGCGTATACTTCATCGAAGTTTTCCAAATCCAATGGGGCCGGCATTCTGTATTCGATGCCCGACATTTCTAAGTCTTTGTTTTCTTCTCCACTCATTAATGCACGTAATATGTTCACAATCGACTGCGCCACGTAGTATTCTTACAAATAAAATAACATCTATTGAGGAACACACCATATATTATTATTGTTTCTTATGTTTATTACAGAGGTCTTTCGTTATAAGTAGTACCCAAGATCGTGTCCGTTGGCAAGGGACGCCACACTGTTACTCAGATTATTATTCTAAAAACTATACAGTCTGTACCAAATTAGTTAGAAGTTGAACTGTCATTTACAAACGTCTGTACTTGTGTTACGTTCTGATACACGCATATATTACAGAAAGAAAAAAAAGTAGGACTATCTACAAAAAGAAATGAGATGCCATCAAAAACAAAACTTGTAAAAAACCCAAGTCTCGCAACTAAGTTCTTCTACCGTATAAAGTTGTGAGATCCATGTAATACTAAGTCGGTTAATATATTTAGTCCCTACTAAGGGACATACTGTCTTAAATTATCTAATCTAACAACCTCTTATAGTGACCATAACATAACAGACGTATTAGGAGTTTTAGGATTTAATTTCATAAATTTTAATACTATAATGATGTGTATATTAATGTTATAGTAATAAATAAACCATGTCGAAGCTTCTGATTAATCCCCCTCCTACTTAAAAGTTCTTTTTAAACGACAGGGCGAATCCACCGACCGGTCTTTGCGAGAGTCTAGAAATTATCTTCTACAATTTCCTCGTAATACAACTGAATTTTACAGTAACTCATTTACCGTTCAGGCTATGAAACGCATTACCCCTGTATGTCAGAAGTGCTGAATCGATTTACATTTTTAAAACTCTACTGAAGGCTCACTATCTTGCAAGCATTGAGGTGAATTATGTTTCTGCTTCATATAAGTTAAGTATAATTAATTATGCATTATTATTTATTTTTATCCTCAAGTATGTGTGAATGTGTGTAAGTATTTTCTATTCTTGTATATTATATATTATGTTTATATTTATACCTATTCATATCTATATCTACACATATATGTATATATTTATCACTAGCTCGACGATGAAGGAAAACATCGTGAGGAAACCAGCTGGTCCCAGAATTAACTCTGAAGCATGTGTAACTGCGGCTATGGGCTCACCACCTACCACGTTCGGGGGTCCAAAGAATATCTTACTTGTGAAACGTGAGTATTTCCAAAAATGGAAAACCCCTGCCTACACCCTCGGGGATATGAGGCGTAAGATTATTTTATCAGTATCAGTACATAGTATAAAACAAAGTCGCTTTCTCTGTCCCTATATCCCTATGTATGCTTATATCTTTAAAACTACGCAACGGATTTTGATGCGGTTTTTTTAATAGATAGAGTGATTCAAGAGGAAGGTTTTAGTTACACCCGTGCGAAGCTGGGGCGGGTCGCTAGTTCTTAATAAAAGAAAGAGGTTCATCATTCCATGCTTATGGTTATTTGCTGCATTTTATAAATTCACGTCATGTTGACCTTTTCAAAATTGCCTCATTTGGGTAGGATAACCAGTTAATGGATACTTCACTTTATATTCAATTAAATAATAGAAGTGGCATTAAGTTGTCTAACAAAATAAAATACGAAAATAAAATAAAAAGTTCACTTTTTTATTATTACTGCTTACAAACAAATGTTCGATGAAAGAAAGTATATACTATTTACATAGTGTCATAGAAGGTATACAAAACGAATAGTTTGACTTTATATTCATAGTACGAGTACCAAAACAATTTATTCCTCAGAAGAAAAGCTAACACAAATGGTAAATTATGTGTAAGTACCTATGTTATACTCGTTTAAGTCCTACGAAAAAGATTCGTTATTAGTAGCATAAGACTATACTTATCTACCTACCTACGAGCTGGCCAGTACAACTGACAGTTATGTCAAATGCCATATTAGTTACTAACTTAATTTAACTTTCTTAATTTTTTCTGTCCAACCTTATCCTGACAATAGCACACAACAAAAAAAGAATTAGCGAAATTGGTCCAACCGTTCACGCGTGATGAAGGAAAATATGTCATTTTTACATACTTATATAAGATACATAGATAGATAGATATTCATCATTTAATTCTTTTCAATTAGATTTTGGTAGGTGACATTTTATTTTTAAAAATTTGTAAAGAATTCAGATGTAGGCACGTGCTTAGCGATGGCCCTGATGTTATGCACGAGGTTTTCATATCCTACGACTGCAGTGTCACAAATGTAGTTCTCCAACGGCTCTACCATGTTGTCACCTTCTATGATTGAACAGATATCTAAAAATAAAAAGTAAAACGATTTGATCAATATTCTTTAGTAATAAATACCTAGTGACAAATTAAAAGTCAGTCTTCACCACTCACAATCCTGTCATAGGTATACATGTCTAATTAGGCGCCTTCCATATATCCGCTCACTATGTATCTACAAACCTCCTCCACATTCCATTCTCCATACTAGTTACTAGGTACATCCTCTTTCAAGCGTCAACGCTGTCGGATTATAAAAATAAACAAATAATGTCACGCCTTTTAACCCCGAGTTAGTAGGCAGAGAATCTGAAAATACCCTCATTTCACCAGTATTTTTTTTGGACTCCTTAAAAGTGATAGGTGGTGAGCCCAACGTCTGACCGGGGTGCTGTTACACTCATGCTTCAGAATTAATTCTGGGACCTGCGGATTTCCTCACGATGTTTCCCGTCACCGTCGAGCTAGGGATAAATATGTCCGTAAGATTTTTTAAAAACTCATAGTAGGTATATATATTTCGGATTATACTACCTACTCCTCATTCGTACTCCACTTATGCTTCTAAACGAGTTACTTTTCAATGTATTTATTCAACTTTCATTCTTCTTCTACCATACCCAACTCTTACGAGTACCTACTGCCTTACATTGACGTAGAAATTGCCAATATAATTTCCCATAATTACCATTTGCCTCAGCCAATTGAGGATCTGGTGTAATCTCAGGGTCAGAAAGTATCTCACAAGAAATGCTCTCCGGGCCAACGGCAAAGTGTTGAACCCCTTCGTCATCTGTCTGAATAGTATAGTTGTATCTAAAAATCCCAAGCGTAGCTGCAAGCAGTGAGCATATACATACTAACATATAATATCATTGGCTGCAAGTAACACATAACGTACACGACATAATATTGGCACAGTATATTGGGGTACCTATAAAATTGGCGAAAAATACTGAATTAAGTTTTTGTTTCCAATTTCTTTAATTTCGCGTTTAACCCAAAGATTAAAAGAGTAAAGACTAATTATTTAATTAATATTTTCACGATGCTTATGAATAATTTATTGGAAAAGTTATTCGAATGGTCGACAGTCTGCATATTAGTCACGGTTTGTATACAATGGTATGATGTGAATATTAAAAAAAAACTGTCCGTACGCTTTCTATGAATATCTATACTTAGGTATTATTTGTAAACAATAACAAAAAAAATTGCGACCTCATAACCAGTTCCATCATAACTCTTAATAAGTTTGTTGGTGGATCTAAGAAACTAAGTATTTTATTTTCTGTAAAAATAAACTGTGGTAAACAAGTAACAACTCTATATTGTACATTAAGTAATTAAATAGGAATGTGATAATTGATGCAATGGCAAAAGGAGAGGTAATATTTTTCATCGAACTCTATCCTTATTAGATTTTCTGAGGAAAATTTCAGTGGGAATGATTACTTACTTGCTTTGGCAGAGAAGTTTCGTGAAAGCGTTTTTAGTGAAAGCGGCATCACAACAGCAACTGAATCGGCAATTATATCCAAGTCAGCTTTTATTTCTAGTAATACTGACATTAATATTGTGTCCATCCTGTAAGGCGAGGTTAAAGTATGTATTTCAATCTATACTAATAATATTATAAAGCTGAAGAGTTTGTTTGTTTGTTTGTTTGTTTGTTTGAACGCGCTAATCTCCGAAACTACTGGTTCGAATTGAATAATTCTTTTTGTGTTGGATAGTCCAGTTATCGAGGAAGGCTATAGGCTATATAACATCACGCTACGACCAATAGGAGCAAAGATATAGTGGTAAATGTGTAAAAAACGCGAGAAATTATTTCATCTTACGGGAACTACGCGGGTGAAACCGCGCAGAACCGCTAGTAAGAAATATGGTTGGAAATGGATAGATAATTTTTGGGTTCCGTACCCAAAGGGTAAAACGGAACCCTATTACTAAGACTCCGCTGTCCGTCCGTCCGTCTGTCTGTCCGCTTGTCACCAGGCTGTATCTAATGAACCGGGATATAGTTAGACAGTTGAAATTTTTACAGATGATGTCTTTCTGTTGCCGCTATACAAAAACTAAAAATTGAATAAAGTAGATATTTAATTTATAAATGGGGGACTGCCATACAACAAATGTGATTTTTTGCCGTTTTTATAGATAATGGTTCGGAACCCTTCGTGCGCGAGACCGACTTGCACTTGGCCGTTTTTTAATCTACCCATGACGTTATAAGGAGGACTGAGGAGATGCTTTTTGCCATGTATTAAAATATAATATTTAACTTTTATTATATCAATTTGACGTTTATGCATTAATACGTCTATGCGTTTATGCCGTCAAAAATTCCATCTAACTTATTACTTGGCAACGAAATATTTGATACTAGTGGGTGCCTAGCGGCGTTGCTCGCACGTATCCGGTTTGTTCCCGTTCCAGTGGGAATTACCGGCTAGCTGTTCCGCGCTGTTTTACCCGCATAGAAATAACATTTTTACAAACTTTGAATGTCGTATTCATTTATATCTAATCAAAAGCCTAAAAAATAAGTTTCAAGCTTCCAACTTAAAAAATTAAGTAATTTCCATACAAACTTTAACTTTCTCTGTACCTAATTTCATTTAAATCGGTTCAGTGCTGGAGCTTCAGATTAAAGTGCCTGCTTCACATGACGATAATCAGTGAGTGGCATGTACCAATGAGTTTTTAAAAACTTACGTACTTACATAATTATTCATCACTAGCTCGACGGTGAAGGAATACATCGTGATTAAACCCGCAGGTCCCAGTATTAATTCTGAGGCATGTGTTACAGACCCGAGCAGCAGTGATAGCCCCGTGGTTAAAGAGCCCGCTTCACATTCGTGAAGCTCGTGAATCCTGACGTGGGCATGTACCTACCAATGCGTTTTTCAAAAACTTACGTGAGTAAGCCCGCAGGCTCCAGAATTGATTTGTAGGCATGTATAATACACCACCCCGGTCCGGCGATGGGCTCACCACCTATCACGTTTAGGGATCCAAAGAATATCTCGTGAAAAGTGGGTATATCCAGAAATGGAATACCTCTGCCTACCCCCTCGGGATAAAAGGCGTGAGTTTTTTTTAAGGAAGTAAGGATTTGTTTATTAGATGTTACGATTATCTTAATTCTAGCGGGATTTTAGGAGAGGTAATATTTTAAAGTACCTATTTCAGATATTATGATGTAATTTAGAAGTAAAATTAAAAGTTTCGTGGTGGCAGGTATTTTTGTTCAAATAAAACTCATGACTAAAATATTTATGGAATACTAGCGACCCGCCCCGGCTTCGCACGGGTGCAATGCTGAATTTTCTTTGCTATAAACCTTGCGGAGCCCGAGACCTTTCCAACGAATGCAAAACCATGGAAATCGGTTCGTAAGTTCTGGAGTTAAATCGTCAGGAAGGAAAACCCGACTTATTTTTATATAGTAGATTTTACGGACCCTTTAACGTGACAGATAGTGAGCCCGTCGCCGGACCGGGGTGGTGTATTATACATGCCTACACATCAATTCTGGAGCCTGCGGGCTTACTCACGTAAGTTTTTGAAAAACGCATTGGTAGGTACATGCCCACGTCAGGATTCACGAGCTTCACGAATGTGAAGCGGGCTCTTTAACCACGGGGCTATCACTGCTCATAGGTATAACTGGGCATGACCTGGAACGAAATACTCTACGTGTGGGCATGTAATTTTTTTTATTGGTTTTGAATTCTATTATTATAATTACATAGAGTTCAAATTGTGCTGCGAACAATTTTTCCTATACCCGATTAAGTGTTAATAACTTACTTAAAATCCGATATTTTCAGTTCCTTTAGTCCAGTTACCATTACCTCCTTAAAGTTGATCATCCGATTTTTTTGTAAAATATCTAATGAAGGTATGGTAAAGGGGTCTATCGCCCTGATGTCATAGTGACTTATACCTGTACACGTGTTGTTTAGAAAAGTCTCAGTTGATTTGCTGAGACATTCCATATCGTCGACGGGACATGCTATTAGTAGCGAATCTGGAAAACATGATTATAGTCTAAGATATGATATAAAAAGATTTATATGAATAATTAAGGTTACTAGTTTGCCAGTCTGATTTGACCACATGGATATTATATAGGTATCATTATTTGTGGCATCATCATATTTGACCGCTCTCTAGCTGGTGCTTAAGAATCTAACGGATGCATGCACCAACACCTCAGAACTTGCCCGTCTCCTCGCAGTGTCTCAAAAATAATCGGAACAGTGGCTGCGGGAATTGCCTCTCAATGACGTCACCCGCAGGGCTCTCGACACTGCTGGTATCCCGGCTATTATTGAATCTATATCGGCATCACAAGAATAGGTTTTGGGAGGCCTGACGGTATGACTTTGGGGTCACGACAGGTCGGTTGTGTGGAATGCCACAATGGCATGTGCTGACACACTGACCCCATCCCATATCAGTGCCACCTTGTTCGCGCTGGTGTGACAGCTGCGGCCGCTGAACGCCTGAAGCGGCGCAAATATGCCGACCTCAATGATGGCTACATGTTTGTGCCGTTTTGGGGTGGAGACCATGAGACGGGCGCGGCAGCTTATCAAAGAGCTGTCAGTGCGTTTGGTCGAGGTTTTAGGTGACCAGAAGGCTGGCAGTTATCTCTGTCAAAGGATCAGCCTAGCTATCCAAAGAGGGAATGCGGCCAGTCTTTTGAGTAGCACTATCCCACTTAGTCACACGCTTGGTCGCGATCCGGGACGGTGATGTTCCAGTACACGTATGCAACCTATCCTCCCATGTTGATTGCGCCCACTTTTTCGCCTTTTCATTGCCTTTTTAAGGTTTTGGAAATTAAAGACGACTTACACCAACACACGAAAAGATAAGTTGTGACAAAATGATAATATGGAAAATACTGTTCTTAACCAAAATTTTAAATTATTGATATTAGGAAATAGGGTAGGAGCTACAATAGTGAATAACACACAGTTCATACCTTTTTCAGCGAAGATACAGTTACAGTGAATAAATAAAAACAACGTAACCACTATTAGGTAGCACATATTGTAGGAGGCACTTCGAAATAATATATAAAAATGAATGAATGAAGCTCATTTCGCATTATAAAGTATCACCACAATGAAGTGTGACTGCATAAATTAGATACAAGTAATTGTACTAAAATTTACCGAAAAACTAGTTTTTGGAACAACAAGCATAAGCTAATAGTATTTGCATTTATTTCCGTACAAAAACAGAAATTGCCAATTATACTTGTACACGTTTAGAGCGCTTAGAAAATAGTGTTTGCATTTATTTCAGAAAAAAAAAAAAACGCCTATGAGACTTGTACACGTATATCGCACGTGAATACGTGCACAAGTCTAATAGAAAGGCTTAGGTATTCTTGCAGCAGTAGTAACGTAAGTTTAGTTCGCACTATGCCAGTAATTTAGTCAAGCTCTGTTTCGTATTAGCTACACAACCTATACAACTCGACAGTATTAGGCTCCTTTGCGGTAGGTACTACATACTCTGAACAAGGACTCGACTAAATTACTGGCCTAGTGCGAACTAGGCTGTAGTGATTACTTGCTCAGTAAGTAGGCAGGCAGTAGGCATTTAGTAAGCACCAGCGCGCAACTGAACACGCCAACCAAGCCACCGAGCTTGTGCATTTTGTAGGTATTTCAACATAGTGATTATAAAAATCATTTTATCAAGTCAAACTGCGATTTTGTTTAAAAATATATTATAGTATGTTTAGACTAGTTCAAAAAAACAAATGTAAAATATCACTGGTTCAGTCATCATAAATCATAATATTGAAAAAACAAAACAAAAAGGGGTAACTTTGAGATTTTTTTTCTATCGAGTGAAATTCATTAGATCTTTTAAAGTTGAATGCGACTTTGACTAGACTACAACGCGTAACAGAAAAAGCGCAATTCCTCATACACCCCAATTAGTATAATAATATAAAAAAAAAAATGCAATCGAACTTTAGTTGTGTCTAACTAATTTTCTTAAATATCGATTAATAATAGCACGATTTTCATAGAAAGCACTAAATTCAGCTACAATTTTTAAATTTTTTGAAAAATTTAACACATACCTATTAAAATAGCTGAAATCGAATAAGTAGTCTATATTGAACAAACCAATTTCAGGAATTGCGCTTATTCTGTTACATGTTGTATATCCTTAACATCTTGAAAAAACAAAACAAAAAGGGGTAACTTTGAGATGTTTATCTATAGAGGGAAATTCATTAGATCTTTTAAAGCTGAATGCGACTTTGACTAGACTATATCCTTAAGTAATACACATCTTTGTTTCAGAATTTTAAACACTATTTTCTATGTCTCAGATGATTTTAAAAATTACAAAAACGCGGCCTCTCCTTCAATACTCAGCCTTAAATTGAAAATGCTCACTTTTGAGGTGCAACAAAAACAGTTTTATAGTGATACACAAACTGCTACAGATTTAAAATCTATTCCAAAACATAGCTTAGGAATACCAACAACCGTGTATCAATCCTATTCTTTGAAAATGTATTATTTTGAAAATATCGTGACATAGGTACAGTACAAGGCTAACTAAAGTTACCGAGTTAGTTGCATTTTTTTTAAATCTTTAATTCTTTGTTTATTAGAGAGGGTTGAATCACAGTGCTTATGTCACTTTCGAAGAAATACTTAAAACATAAAATTCGGTTCTACGTTTAATGCCTATATTAACAATGTCTAAATATGTATGTACATAAAAATAATGCAATTACAGCTACGACTACTGATTTATGTATGTTTAAGTTAATAACATTATTTGGGAGCCGAGGACTTGTGAATCTTGTCGTAGAAAATAGTGGAAGAACCGCATAAGTAGGTAAAATTATAATAGTAGGTACATTCAGAGAAAAGTACCTATTTAACTTTATTTTCGACAAATAGTGTATTTAGGGGCTGTAATCTACATATCTAAAGGAGAAGCTAAATCTAAAAATCAAGGCCCAGCCCAAACCGCTGAACATAGAAATATGAAATTTTGTGTGTAGGTTACGTTTATAGTGTAGATGCTCGCTAAGAAAGGATTTTACGAAATTTAACCCCAAAAGGGGTGAAAGAGGGGGTTGAAGTTTGTATGGGATAGTGTGATTTCTGCGTGTATCAACTTTAAACTTGGCACAAATACTCTTCAAAACAAACTATGAAAGAAAGAAAGAAGAAAGAAATAAACTTTATTCGGCATAAACAAAAACAAATAGAAATTCCAGTAGCACGCATAAGAACAATTTTATACCGAAAGGGCCACAGCTCAGCATAATGCCACAGCCTGGGCTGAGGCGCTGATTTTCAGCTGCAGGCGTTAATGAGGCCAGATGACCACATACAAAATAAACAAGTACAAACTTATTTTATTATATAAGTAACTTACATTCTACTTATTAATCTAATATAATAGGTATTGCAGCGTTCCGCTGCGGTTTTCAACCTTATCTTCATCCTCTTTTATCATTTCGTCTTTAATCATCCTCATTTCGCTTTTAATTCTCGCCTTCTATTTTCAAAATTTCACCGTTTCGTTTTTAATCATCCCCATTTCGCTTTTAATCATCTTGACTTTCTATTTTCAAAATTCCGTCGTCCGTTTCTGTTCCCGTTCCTGTCAAAGTATTGATTCCTACTCTAGAGTTCTTGAAGAACAGGTCTGCAACGAAGAAAGCACCCTAATTTTTATAGTTCCACCTATCATGACAGTATAAAGTTTCCCCAGAACGCAAGACTAACGTTGGATGTGTTTCTACACACCTTTCTGCGGCACGCCTAGTGTCCTTTTCATTTGGTAAGTTATTTTCACATAGTACTAACCTCCGCACCTTTCCCTAGCGTTATTCCCTATTGGTGCCACGCTGTGGATGTGCCCTAATCATCGGCCCCTCTTCCACAGCATGTTCCCCCAATAGCGGGCTCACCCCTGGGAGCCTCAGCTCACCTCTGGGAGCCTCAGCTCACCTCTGGGAGCCTCAATTCACCCCTGGGAGCCTCATCCCAGCCCTTACCAGCCTCTTCTATGCGAGGATCCATCCTCCGGGTCAGCAAGCTCACCATCGCGATCAAGAGCCCCGCTACGCAATTCGCAAGGGGCTATCGTCGCTGAAGACAGCTCTTCCACCGCATTTGAAGATCCGCAAGTCTAACACCAAATGGCATCATTGTAGTTAAAAGACCCCAATCCCCAAATTTACCTAAACCCAAAATCTCATGTTCAGGGAAATCTTCGACTAAGGATTATTACGTTTAGCCGACAGTCTTAAACCTTTAATCAAGAATAGCTAAAACACCTATTTCCTAACACACGGTACCGTACGTTGAGGCGTAGGATGTCCCATTAATGTTATATTAGCGGCTCTTAGTCTCTAGATCCACCTATCTAAAAGCCCAGGTTTAACTTTTCCTTTTCCTTATAATTGACTTCCCAAGAACCTTAGTAGGAGTAGGAACATATATTTCTATTCGTTTACCGTGTTTTTAGGCTTTCCGTTTGTTACCAATAAATTCAATCCTATAAAACACGTTGACTTTTTATTTATAAAAATCCTAACCCCGGTTAGGTGGTCATCCTGAGTTCCTCCTCTGGATGGTCTAATCGCGCGTGACAGCTTCCCCGGCTGAACCGCATGATGCAGTATGTAATATAGGTATAGTGTAAAAAATGTTATTTGAGAAGGTGTATAATATGGAGCAATGTGGGTGTGTGATGTTATTATGTAAATACTATAAATGTGTAAAACTGAGAATGGCAATAATTAAATAACGATTTGATTCCGAGAGAGTTGGAGAGTTAAAGAATTTGATGCTAAGCTAGCTGTCGAGACCGCCCAGTTGAATTAATTTTAAAACTAAAAGTAGTCGTAGACAAAGGGCTACGCAAAGGGGGGGGGGGGGGATATTATTCCAAATTTTTGCGGCGGAGTATTTGAAACTGCCTTTGAAAGCAGCTGTTTTGTGAGGTGGAATAGTAAGAACAGGAAGACGAGAAATTCGAGGCAGTCGTAATCGAGAAGACCAAGTAAGTTTATTATAAAGGTAGAGAGGTTTGCAACTTTTTATTATACCAAAGAGAAGGGAAGCAAAATGCACAGATCTCCTTGATGCCATATTCAGTTGTTTGGCTTGATTAATGAATGGTGAAACATGATTCCTGGATGGGATATCAAAGCAGAATCGAGCACAAGCGTTCTGCACACGCTGTATTAAAGATTTAGTTTTCGCCAATATCCTTGGTCCATAAACTGTATGATATTAGTTCTAGGATTATATGAGATATTAGAACTATGAGATATTAGTTCTAGGATTTTGCGAAAATCATCCTCCAAGGGGGTGAAAGTAGGGGTTGAAGTTTGTATGGAAAACCCTCATTTTTGGGTGTATCAATACGAAACTTTGTAAAAATACTCCTCAAAACAAAAAACAAGACACCTATTTCTGGATTTTCCGAAAATCATCCCCTAAGGGGGTGAAACAGGGGATAGGAGTTTGTATGGAGATGTGTTGTTTTTTACGTCTATCAACTTCAAACTTTACAGAAATACTCTTAGAAACAAATTATGAGACACGTGTTTTTGGATTTTTCGAAAATCATCCCCTAAAGGGGTGAAAGTAGGGTTTGAAGTTAGTATGGAGAAGTGTGGTTTTTTGTGTCTATCAACATAAAAACGCCAAAAAAATACCGTTTGTTGTATGGGAGCCCCTCAAATATTTATTTTATTCTGTTTTGTAGTATTTGTTGTTATAGCGGCAACAGAAATACATCATCTGTGAAAATTTCAACTGTGTAACTTTCACGGTTCATGAGATACAGCTTGGTGACAGATGGACAGACAGACGGACGGACAGGGGAGACTTAGTAATAGGATCCCGTTTTACCATTTGGGTATGGAACCCTAAAAACTGGTTAAAAAGAGAAATACGTACTACTCCCAATCGATAATACCTACCTAGAAACTTGAAATATGGTATGTAAGTGTCTTATAATAATATTATGTCGTTCGCCAACGCTCTATGAAGGGATTTTTAGAAATTTCCACTGGAACAGCGGCAACGCCGCTGGGCACAGGCTATTTGAAAAATAATAAGTACCTGTCTTATGTTCTACATAAAGATATATTTACTCTAAGTGCATCCCAAAATGTTTAAAAAACAAATGCCCACCCGTGCGAAGCCGGGGCGGGCCGCTAGTGTAATAATAGTTTTAATGTATTTTTTTTTATACGAGTACTATCATTGACACGGAATATTGCTTAGACATAAATATTTAATGAAAAAAATGAAAAATGAAAAAATGAAAAAATATTTATTTACATTAACCATACAGAGTAGTATTTCAGGG
Organism: Ethmia dodecea; assembly: GCA_963855545.1. Classification (NCBI taxonomy): domain Eukaryota; kingdom Metazoa; phylum Arthropoda; class Insecta; order Lepidoptera; family Depressariidae; genus Ethmia; species Ethmia dodecea. The sequence goes on from OY979448.1 coordinate 6,513,691, forward strand.
TTTAGGACCCTCCTTTCAAACATAAGAATGTCTGTGCCAGGAGGATCCGCTCTTCCATAGCGTGAGGTAAATAATGTTAAATAAACTATACTAGAAACATAACTAAAGGTACAGTTTTAATTTAACTGAAGACTGTAGTCTGTAAACTAAGTTAAATAATTAGGTACCTAGAAGGTAAATTTTAAGGTAAGTAAGTACATAATAGTTACTAGAAAACATAATCTAAGAAAATTTATATTAGAAATGTGCTTGCTGTGTGTGTTTGAGTGTGTGGTGTGTGCATGTGTAGGATGTGTTTGTTTTAAGTACCTTCCGAGGACTTGGACCTGAATACACAAGGCACATCCGAGGACCTTTCCCAAACGAGGACCTTTTGGTGGGTCCTCGGATTGACCTGACCAAATTACGATATTTATCGTGCGATTTTGAACCTTTCTGTACAAAAAACAAGGAAATCTGAAAAAGTACTCGGATTGGTCATGGCCAGTCAGGTTGGAGTGTGATGGAGTGTGAGATGTAGGGGGCAGCACCGTCGATTTTTTACACACCTGATTTACACTTTTTTCACGTTATAGTACCAAATCGAGGACGTATGTGTAAAACTTAACACAAACGTCCTCGAATTGGTAGTTTTTCTGGACATTGTCTGTGTAGCGTAATTTTCCGACCAACTGAGGACAAAGTGTGAATTTTACGTCCTCGTTTTGATTACACATGTGTAGCTGTTATTAGTATCCTATACCTAATAAGTTACAAGCTCTTATTTATTTTCACCTGTCCCGATGTTTGTCAACAAATCTTGCAAATTAAATTTGATCCACTTCCCGGTTACTGATTGAGCTGAAATTGTGCATACGTGTGTAAATCGCGTGACAATGTAATATTATTATGACATGGTGCTGATCTGATGATGGAGCTCGAAGGTGGCCATAGGAACTTTGCCATGAAACGTCACAACTTCATTGAGTTTGGGCTCGTTTGAATCGTATTGACGAGTAGTTTGTCTTTTAATGGTAACCAGGGTCTAATGATGGAGCTAGAAAGTAATCATAGGAACTCTGTAATGAAACGACACAACCCTATCGAGTTTCGACTTGTTTGATTCGTCTTGCCGAGTTCTTTGTTTTTAGTTGGTTAATTACCAGGTTCTGATCTGATGAGGGAGCTGGAAGGTGGTCACAGGAACTCAGTATAGAAAGTATGTATCAGTATGGAGTTGAAATGACGTTCAATAAGTGGACTTGTAAGTTCCTACTTTGAATAAAACATTTTGACTTTTGACTTTGAAACGACGAATCCCCATCGAGTATCGGCTCGTTTGATTTGTCTTGAAGAGTACTTTGGTGCTGGATCTGATGACGTAGCTTAAAGATGGCCATAGGAACTATAAGAAACCTTGTAATATTGACGAAGTAAATGAAATTGATAGAACAGTTAACCAGTAATTACATACCTAATTGATAATAATATGTAAAGTTAGCTGTAAAGCTGAGCGTCAAGGTCTTTCGGTCACATAACCTTAAACTAGCCACCAAAATTAGCGTATACATGGCGATTGTGCTGCCAAACCTTCTCTACTCTGCTGAAACGTGGTGCTTGTCCCGCAGCCATTCCATCTCAAGTGTTTACGCAACATTATGAGAATTCGATGGTTAGAACTCGGAAGTTCTTCGCCGAGACAATTTAGGTGGCATTGAGAGTTACCTCATGCGACGACAACTTCGGTGGTGCGGACACGTGTCAAGAATGGCAAAGGAGCGAGTGGCGAAGCGCATCTTCTTTTCTGTCAACTCCTCAGATTTAAAAACGTTGAGCCCTCGCAGTGGGAGAGTTTGCGGAATGGAGAGGTCTTGCCCAGAGGCGGGTTTGTGACTTTGAGGAGCGTCGTAGATCTGCCTTCGACTTGAAACGCGACCAAGTGAAAGCCCGACCACCTGGGGCAACACAGTATGCCTACGTGAATGGTACCCTCACGTGTACATATTGCTCGAGTCTTCACTAAGAAGATTGGCTACGGTAGCCACATCAGGGCAACACACACGGGCTAGAACTAACAAAATAAGGATGCCTCTGTCTGAATTAAAGTCACATATTTTATTTATAAACCCTCCTCTTTAGGCACTGCGGTATTTTTGACGAAAAGATATCGAGTAATTTCCCCAACGCTGCCCATTCGAGTTGGAGAGTTGTCCAAAGTAAACATAATGGTCAACTACTTCGAGAGCAACGTTCCCAACATTTACCGGTATGGGTGGAACATGGACATTCGACATAATTTTTGTCTTGTCCATGTTCATTGTAAGACCCACCTGTTGAGAAACGTTGCTGAGGTCTTTGAGAATACTGTTCATGTGCTCCAGTGACTCAGCCATGATGACTATATTATCGGCGAAACGAAGGTGGATGACATCACCTGGGCATCAGCGTATGGAACTGGGATTTGGCATCAAGATCAATGGAGAATACATATTCGCCATTGATCTTGATGCCAAATCCCAGTTCCATACGCTTAAAAATTTCCTCCAAAGTTTGTATTTCATTTCTGGAAATACCAACGTTTCACCAGTATAAGTAAACAGCTTCTACAGCTTCTTTAAAGAAAGATTCTGTTTTTCATTCGAAATATAAGTGCAAAAGCATTTTGTACCCTAGCGTAGAACGAGTTTTTACAATTCGAACACTTCTGCCAGCCCATTGAAAAATTAATTAATACTAATTTCATGTCAGTGCGAAAACTTTTGTGCGTGTGAGTGCGACAAATCTCTTTATATTTAAGCTGTTTATCTTGCACTTTGTATTTTCCTCGCTGTGGTGAGGTGAAGAATTGTGTTTCACTCGGCAGCAAAGTTATTCTGCGTCTTGTACTTTTAAAACCCTCGATATGCTCAGAATTAAATATAAAGTATTAGCGCCAAAGATCAACTTAGCACGTCCACCAAACCACCACCACTCATCAAAAACGGTCCACCCATTAAGATGAATTAAACTCGTTGAGGTTGTGTTGCTTAACTACTGAGTTTCTATGCCCACCTTCCAGGTCCATCATCAGACCCTGGTTACCATCTAGCACCAAAGTACTCGTCAAGACGAATCAAACGAGTCGATACTCGATGGGGTTGCGTCGTTTCTATACTGAGTTCCTGTGAACAGCTTCCAGCTCCATCACCAGATCAGACCCTGGTAACCAACTAAAAACAAAGAACTAGTCAAGACGAATCAAACGAGTCGAAACTCGATGGGGTTGCGTCCTTTTATTACAGAGTTCCTATGACCACATTCCAGCTATATTATCAGACCCTGGTTACCATTGACAGACAAACTACTAGACAAGACGATTCAAACGAGCTATAACTCGAAGAGGTTGTGTCGTTTCATCGTGAAGTTCCTATGGCCACCTTCGAGCTCCATCATCAGATCAGCACCATGTTATCATAACACTGCATTGTCACGCGATTTACACATGTATGCAAAATTTCAGCTCAATCGGTAACCAGGAAGTGGATCAAATTTAATTTGCAAGATTTGTTGACAAACATCGGGACAGGTGAAACTAAATATAAGCTTGTTAATAAAAAAAAGGGTCATACATTGTCTTTGATAAATGCGGACTATGGATGCCTCAAGTCCTCGCTTTGTACAAGCTGTACTCGGAAAAACGTCCTCAGTCTGTTCATGGATAGTCTAACACAACGTCCTCGTATAGTACTTAGCGCAGGTTTCTGTGTAAGAAAAACGTCCTCGAATGGGTGTTACTGGGCAGGTCAGCAGGGTCCTCGGATGGTTTAACACACCGTCCTCGGTTTGTATACGACATGTCTTGTTTACGTGTGTATTTTGGGTCCTCGTATTGAACGTGAAAATTCTGGTCAAAAAAGATAGAGATAGAAGATTCAAACCAAACTGGTCAGGCATAGAATTTAATTTGCAATCTATTCGTCTAGGAAACTATGACGTACGACGTTCCTAAATACCTTTTCTAAGAGGTCCTCGGATGGATAGATACGACCAGAGTCCTCGCAAGGTACTCTGTACAAACAAGTGTGTGTTTTGTATGTGTGTGTTTGATTATTTGTGTGTTAGCCCTACGGCAGAACCTTGGGATCGGAAGCTGGTATGATAGCAACTTCCACTAAACTTTAATGTGTGTGTGTATGTGGTGTGGTAAGTGAAAATAAATATTGTATTAAATAAATTACTACAGTTATAACCATACAGAGTTAGATAATACGTTAAGATGAAGGCCGAAGTAAGAGCTCGCATGATTCATAATTTTGTTGTTTTAGCCATGTGATTACGGTAGATTTACAGTCATGTAGTGTTAATGAATATATCTGCAGTTCCTTATTTATCTTATTGTAAAGATAACTAGAAGAAACTTTTTTAAGAACAAGCTTTCATTATGTTCCTGTTAATAAAAAAAAAAGACGTGTGGCACTCGGGGACTGCCGTGGTAAAGCTATTGCATAGCATTTTTTTATCAACGGGCAATTATTTATTGACGGGCCTGTTGGCTCAGTTGGTAGTGACCCTGCCTTCTGAGCCTGAGGTCGCGGGTTCGATCCCCGCTCGGGGCCAAAATTTGTGTGCATGAACATGTCTGTTGGCTTCGTGTCTGGTCGTTTAATATTTATTTAAGTATGTTTATCAGTTGTTTAGTACCCATAGTACAGGCCCTGCCTAGTTTGGGACTAACTCACCGTGTGTAAATTGTGTCCCACAATTTATTTATTTATTTATTTTATTATCAACAAGACTGCCGAAAACAAACGTCGTTAGACAATGCACGCCCTCGATAGAAGCTATGCAATAGCCATCCATCCATCCGTCCGTCCGTCCGTCCGTCCGTCGGTCGGTCGGTCGGTCGGTCGGTCGGTCGGTCGGTCGGTCGGTCGGTCCGTCCGTCCGTCCGTCCGTCCGTCCGTCGGTCGGTCAGTCGGTCGGTCGGTCGGTCGGTCCGTCCGTCCGTCCGTCCGTCCGTCCGTCGGTCGGTCGGTCGGTCGGTCGGTCGGTCGGTCGGTCGGTCCGTCCGTCCGTCCGTCCGTCGGTCGGTTGGTCGGTCGGTCGGTCAGTCGGTCGGTCGGTCGGTCGGTCGGTCTGTCGGTCGGTCCGTCCGTCCGTCCGTCCGTCTGTCCGTTGGTCGGTCGGTCGGTCGGTCAGTTGGTCGGTCGGTCGGTCGGTTGGTCGGTTGGTCGGTCGGTCCGTCCGTCCGTCCGTCCGTCCATTCATCTACTATCATAACTTGGGTGCCCGTCGGAGTGGGGAGCGTGAGGTTTTTTCGTTACGGAATTTCTGGATTCGGTCTCCGCCGCGCTCAAGACCCGCGATAGAAGCTATGCAATAGCTTAAAAAAATTTTTTTTTAAATAACAACTTAAATCTGATATGAAAAATATCATTATATAGGTACCTACATTGCAACCCTTAACGATAATTAACCATATTATTATTCGTCTACGTCACAATAATCCCATATCGTAAGTAGGTACATACCTATTTTTTATTAAACCATAAAACTTGACACCTTGTATTAAATCTTTGCGTTTTTATCACATACCCAATCTTTTATAAAACAAACCGTGTTACATTGTGATCGCAAAAGAAAAATAATAAAGGTGTAATTATGCTAAATGTTTTTTAATGGTCAATCACAATGTATCACGCTTTTATTATGCGCTCCCAAATAAATTATTTCCAATATCCTAACCGCCCAGTAGAGGAAGCCGTATCTTATTTAATCTAAGGACATTAGACACTTTCAATTAACATGGGTTTAAGGCTCGCACTAAAGTCTCATATGCACTGATCACCGAGATCATGTACGCAGATGATTTTTGCCTTGTGGCAGAAACCCCAGACAGCCTTCAACAGTCAGTTTTCGACGAGGTGTAAGTTTGGCCTTAAAATCGGCGTCAAGAAGACGGAGGTCCTTCCTTCTTCATGAATATCCGAGGACGGTGTCCTTGGATATTCATGGTCAAGAGACGCTAACGATAAACCTTGGCGATGACGTACTGAAGCAGGTCGACTAGTTCCGTTACCTGTGGAGCATTATCACATCTAAGTGTGATCGTGACGTTGAGATCAACAGCAAGATCGGCGCAGCAGCGGCAGCGTTTGGAAAGCTGAACGTCAAGGTCTTTCGGTCACATAACCTTAAACTAGCCACCAAAATTAGCGTATACATGGCGATTGTCCTGCCAAACCTTGTCTACTCTGCTGAAACGTGGTGCTTGTACCACAGCCATATCCGCACTTTAGACCGATTCCACCTCAAGTGTTTACGCAAAATTATGAGAATTCGATGGTCAGACCGCGTGCGGAAGACGGAAGTTCTTCGCGAGCCAATGTAGGTGGCATTGAGAGTTACCTCATGCGACGACAACTTTGGTGGTGCGGACACGTGTCACAAATGGCAAAGGAGCGAGTGGCGAAGCGCATCTTCTTTTCTGAACTCCAGGAGGGCAAGCAAAAGCAAGGCGGTCAACTCCTCAGATTTAAAGATGTTCAGAAAAGACATATTATGGAGATGCAACCTTGAGCCCTCGCAGTGGGAGAGTTTGGTGGGACGGCGCCCCGAATGGAGGGGTCTTGTCCAGAGGCGGGTTTGTTAGCCACATCAGGGCGCATGAGCGCCGATTCATTGACCGGGTTCGACAGCGGTCGCCTTAGCCGAAACCGGCTGGAACCGATCACCATGCATCACCATCATTACCAAGTTTACCATCACTTACAATCTTGACTAATTACTTTCTTCCCCATCGGGTATAGGTTCTTCGAGCGATGTGGCCTGCATATTCTGAGAGCTATGTCAGTGACCTTAGCTCTTCGGCGAATCGCCTCGTTCAATTCTATCGCACAAAGAAACTCCAAGCATAGGTCTCTCCATGGCTCGTTGAACTAACAAGTTCGGTTAGAACTAACAAAATAAGGATGGCTATGTCTGAATTAAAGTTACATATTTTATTTATAAACACTCCTCTTTATAGGCACTGCGGAATTTTTGTCGAAAAGATATCGCGTAGTTTCCCCAACGCTGCCCATCCAAGTTGGATTCTTCGGACGATCTCTTTGTCGAAGTTTGTCTTATCTAGTTGGACAGTTGTCCAAGTAAACATAATGGTCAACTACTTCGAGAGCAACGTTTCCAACATTTCCCGGTATGGATGGAACATGGATATTCGACATAATTTTTGTCTTTTCCATGTTCATGGTAAGACCCACCTGTTGAGAAACGTTGCTGAGGTCTTTGATAATACTGTTAATGTACTCCAGCGACTCAGCCATGATGACTATATTTTCGGCGAAACGAAGGTGGGTGATGTATTCGCCATTGATATTGATGCCAAATCCCAGTGCTTGAGCTTAAAAACTTCCTCCAAAGTTTCGGAAATATGACGTCTCCCTTTTTTAGGCAGAACTGTATTTCATTTATGGAAATACTCACATTTCACCAGTAAAAGTAAACAGCTTCTACGTAATATATTTTTCACCTTTAAAGAAAGATTCTGTTTGTCATTCGAAATATGTCCAAAAGCATTTTGTACCCTGGCGTAGAACGAGTTTTTAAAATGCGAACCCTTCTGCCAGCCCACTGAAAATAAATTAATATTTATTTCATGTCAGTGCTCAATTTTTTGCGCGTGTGAGTGCGACAAATCTCTTTATACTTAAGCTGTTTATCTTGCACTTCGTATTTTCCTCGCTGTGGTGAGGTGAAGAGTTGAGTTTCACTCGGCAGCAAAGTTATTCTGCGTCTTGTACTTTTAAAACCCTCGATATGCTCAGAATTCAATATAAAAGTATTCGCGCCAAAAATCAACTTTGCACTTTCACCAAACCATCACCACTCATCAAAACGGTCCACCCATTAACCTCTCAGACCATGAATCACAGACACAATTGAGTTTTTTGTGTCTCGGTTCCAATTATGAATTAAAATCACAATACTGCATTGTCACGCGATTTGCATATGTATGCAAAATTTCAGCTCAATCGGTAACGGTTGACAAACATCGGAACAGGTGAAACTAAAATAAAAGCTTGTTAGTAAAAAATGGTCATACATTGTCTTTGATAAATGCGGACTATGGATGCCTCAAATCCTCGCTTTGTACAAGCTGTACTCTTAAATACGTCCTCAGTCTGTGCATGGATAGTCTAACACAACGTCCTCGTATAGTACTTAGCGCAGGTTTCTGTGTAAGAAAAACGTCCTTGAATGGGTGTTACTGGGCAGGTCAGTAGGGTTCTCGGATGGTTTAACACACCGTCCTCGGTTTGTATACGACATGTCTTGTTTACGTGTGTATTTTGGGTCCTCGTATTGAACGTGAAAAATCTGATCAAAAAAGATAAAGATAGAAGATTCGAACCAAACTGGTCAGGCATAGAATTTAATTTGTAATCTATTCGTCTAGGAAACTATGACGTACGACGTTCCTAAATACCTTTTCTGAGAGGTCCTCGGATGGAAAGATACGACCAGAATCCTCGCAAGGTACTCTGTACAAACAGGGGTGTGACATTAAAATGTTAAAAACGACACACTAGATTTTTTTTGACACAATTTACACACCGTTATTCAGTCACAAACTAGGCAGAGCCGGTACTATGGGTACTAAACAACTGATTAACATACTTCATCATCAGCCGGAAGACGTCCACTGTTCCAAACAAAGGCCTCCCCCATAGAACGCCATAACGAACGGCAACTTGCCGCTTGCATCCGCTGGTTACCCGCGACCTTGACGATGTCGTCGGTCCACCTGGTGGGCCACCAACGCTGCGTCTTCCGGTTCGTGGTCGCCACTCGAGAATCTTTCTTCCCCATCGGTTATCGGTTCTTCGAGCGATGTGGCCTGCCCATTACCACTTAAGCTTGCATATTCTGAGAGCTATGTCAGTGACCTTAATGATTAACATACTTAACTAAATACTAAACAGAAAATACATTGTCATGTTTATGTGAATAAATGTTGGCCCCGACCGGGGATCGAACCAGCGACCTCCGACTCAGAAGGCAGAGTCCCTACCAACTGAGCTAACAAGTCTGTCCTTATATTTATCGTATAACCATTCGGCTGCACTTATTCTAAGCACAATTTTTTAATTGCTTGGAGAGTACGTACCTACACCTAGCTTCTAGCAATACCGCACATCGTTTGTGAGGGTGTGTGCAGGGGCGTGCACTGGTTGATAGTACCGGTCATGCTATTAGAATTTGATTTGCTAGAATACCTATGCAACATCAGCACGCCGCCAGGCGGTGTTACCCAGATGTTTATTTATAGGTAGTTTTAATAAATCGTAACTAAAATTATTTATGAGACCTTACCATACATACAGCTAACAGGTAATTACATCGAGGTTTCCTTGCGGGTTACTGTAGTGTAGGTACCTACTGTACCTTTCCTACTGTAATTATTTCCAAGTACCTATGCTCACACTGAATGCAGAAAGCGAAATTATTTGGGCAGCCACATCAAACATCTCAGTAAATGATTGATATTCACAGTCAGATAATGGATATTCAAAGTGACCTCCGTGCAATTTCAATCGAATTGGTACCTAATCCTGGTTGCACTAAAGAAAACTGGTTAGTTTTTAAATCTTTGCACACAAACTATCACTACACGTATCACAACGTAAACTTTCCATTATTTCACTTTTGTTCGTAAAGAATTCACAATATATAAAAAAGGATTTCATCAAACTATTTCCTAACTTGTATCAAAACAAAAACAATATGGCCAAAAACTTTAAGTGCAATGCCCCGAAGACAGCACAGACCAATAACCAGGAAGACAGGAAATGACAAAACGCTTTTTATTGAAAAAACAAACAAGCAATACTGTAAAAATGCACTTAGTGTAAATGAATAAATATTGCATTAGAAAAATGTTATTTTGAAATAGAGATAGTTGTTTATTTATTATTAATCTGCTTATAAACAATTAAATGCATAATGAATTGATAACCCATTCTAGACTTCCGGTCTATTCGAAATTAAAGAACTTCGTCAACTAACGAACGTCGCCGAAGTCACCCGACTGTGGGCTGCTGTCTCTTTCGTTACATAGAGATGCGTATTATGCCATACTCCTCTAATCGGGTTGGCTAAGAAAAAGCGGAGCTTATTTCCCATACAAAATTTCACGCACACTCCGAAACATTTCCACACTGACGTCTAATATTTGCGTGTAGGAATAGAGAGAAAATGGCGATGAAGTAGGCTGGTGTAGTACCCGCTTACGCCGCAAACCGTATATGGCTATTTAGTGGCGGCGCTACGGGGCTAGTAGGAAGCAAAAATAGTTTGACTTAGAAACAAAAGGTGGCGTTATTAGTTGATTTGCGAATTGTTAAGAATAGTAAAGTACTGAATATATTGCATGTATTTTGGAAAAAATACCCAGGGCATGCGGCGCTTATCAGCATCTATGGACCGCACGCCCATGGGTGTGTGTGTATGTTTTTTTTCACAAGAAAGGTTCATTATTTAGTAAAACGTTTAGTTATCAATGAATTGCAAAAAGAATAGAGAGTGCCATGACAAAACTAGAGCAGGACTGTAATAAACAGGACACCTTCTTTTAAACATAACAACAACAAAACTTGGTGAAATTATTACTGACAGTGCTATAAATTTTCTGGACCATTACCCTTCTACCGCTCCTTCCTAAAACGGGGTCTTCTACATTGTTATGTGATGAAAAGGGGGAAAGTCAAGCCAACATAAACAACTAAATGAGTTTCGTGAGAAAATAATGTTCAAAGAAGGTGGAAATACAAAGTGCGTTATTTAAAAAATCCTACAATAAATCTTTTGAATACCGGATTATATAACACGGATTAAAAGTTGACAGAGTCAACAGTTTTTCAATTTACCCATAATTTCAATCATGAGTATCCTCCGCTGTTTTCATGCTGACTGCAATTACTTATTTAGCAAAAAACATCTTTTCTAGGTAGTGAATAAATTCAGTGGGCAGTAACAATATTTTATTTACACTCCAAAGCACAAGCTGAGTGTCGGGCCATTTCATTAGCTATTTCCCCGATAAAGAACTACCACAGATTAAAAGAAACTTAGCGTAACAGGAGAGATAATGCTATTATTGCTATACGTTTTAACACAGCGAGATTAGCGAGCTGACGTTTACAAATGTAAGTAAGTCAGTACCAAATACATAGTGTAATCAATAGAATAGGTGATAACTTGATAAGTTATACAATGACAACAATAGTACTATGGCCGGTAAATTAAACAATCTAATTCTAAATTAATAGTATTTTCACTGACACTTTATTAAATCAGAGTGAGACAGACATGCTGGATTTCTTTTAGGTCATAAAAGAAGTCCAGCAGGTCACGTAGCGGTTAAATTTAGAAAACCATTTCTAGATTTTTTAAATTAAACCGCTATGGTGTTGAAAAGGTGTGTGGTGCCGTAATTTTAAAGTCTAGACTTAATAAAAAACAATCTTAATTCTATTTGTAAACAAAACCATATCTAAACAAAACACTAATTAAAATATAAGTATAACACATCCGAAAGTCTGTAAGTTTGATTGTTACTCAATCACGTCAAAAGGGATAAATGAGCTTTCATGAGTTTGGCATAGAAATAAATAATATGTATGTATGAGATTCCAATCAAGCAAGAGGAATTTTGGGAATTTGTTCCTCTCATATTTGATAAAGAGCCATGTGTATACTGGTGAAACGTGGATATTTCCAGAAATGGAGTACCTCTGCTTAGCCCCTGGGGGATAAAATGCGTGAGCACCTTTTTACAAGCTTTTATTTAAGTAGCAATATAGGGATGTTTGTTGGGGTGGAATCTTGCAACTCAATTTTGAAGGAGATTTCTTCAATCGATAGAGCTGAAATTTTGTATAGGTACACGTTTGGTTTGGATTTTGGACAATGCACAGTTAGCTGTGTGACATCATTCTCAATCCCACGTGGCGGAACACCCAAGATGGCGGACTAGTTATTTTTAATGCACTCCTACAATATGGGTATCTAATGAAAGAGCTTACTGAGAATAACTTGAAAAATAAAGTGACTTCACTCTAAATCTAAGAGATTAGCAAATAATTTGTGTACAGAAAACAAAACAAGGGTGTCTATGCAAAGTCAAATAACAATGCGAAAGCACACCGTCACCAATTCGATGAAGCTACCCCTGGGCCGCCCTATTCGGAGCTGTATGCGTAAATGCATTCCCACGGGATAAAAAGTTAGCTAGAACTTTCATAACAACGCCGTGAGATCTGAACTTAATACAATTATAGATTTCAAGAAAAGAAATCTTTTTCTTTTAGTGTTCCGTTCCCATAGGGGGCACCCTATGTATGACTAAGTCCTCCGTAGTGTGCGTGTATTGATTATGTACCTACAGCGTGCTAGATTTTTATTTTTGTAATAATGGATGTTATTTATTTATTTGTTCTGGTCGTTTAATATTTATTTAAGTATGTTTATCAGCTGTTTAGTACCCATAGTACAGGCCCTGCCTAGTTTGGGACTAATTAACCGTGTGTGAATTTTGTCCCACAATTTATTTATTTTATTTATTTAGTAAGATAGCGTATGAAAAATAAAAATCAATGCCGCAATTAAATAGTTTCAGGTATTTTTTTGATCTACCCTTTAAATATTTTCACTTAATTTAAAATGACCATTTATTTATATAGATAGTAGAAGGCACATTGATTGAAAAGTTTTTTTTATATAATGTATATTATTATTGAAATGTAAAGTAAAAGTCTTACTGTTATAATAATTATGTACCCACTAAATAAACATCGAACACAAACAACATTCAACCATTCAGTGAGATTAAAAATTATCAAAATATATTATTCCCGTTCCAGTAAGTCAGGTTAGGTAACGTAGAAGTGATAAAGACACCTATGATGAGATTTTACCTAGAACTTAATAATTTATCAAATTTTGAGGATCCACTATTTTTCTACTCTCGTATTTTTCATAGAAGTTGCTACTACCTTATGTTAACGCAATATACACATGCTTAGGGTCGCTGTATGATAATTTCCATTTCTCTTACAAAGAAAATATATTATATATGTATTTGGTATTTTCACAGCAAACGTATTTTGTAAAAAAAGTTTATAAAATTGTAGATCGAGTTTGAGGCCGAAGGGATGCGTCAATAAAGTTAAAATGAAAAGGACCGTAATTTGATTGATTCGTAGAGAAGAAGAAGAAGGAGATACTATTGGAATCATCGCTTTAAGTACTCGAGAATGGTTTTCTCGAGGGAGATTTATTGATATGTGGCTCGAATGCCTTTCGAATCCATATTGAAGAGTCGACAAATGGTACGTCCTCGGGGTAACTAACTATAAATGTCGCCACGCTGGAACCCTCACAGCTTGTTGAAACGTTTTATGGACCATAAATTTCAACGTTCGTTTCGCTGGTTGGTCAGAAGTTGGGATGTTTTATTGGACATGGGCCTTGGAAAGGGATGGAACTTTTGAAATTAATTCTACGTTAAGAATCTTCGAAACATTTCGATTTTATGTACTAAACTTCCGGTTTGAATCTATAATTCCTTCTAACATTATTATTTCCGGTATACTTGAATTTCGAATGATACCATTGTTAAATTTGTTACCAAGGAAAAGTTTGTTTTATTTTGCCATGCGGAAAAAACTTGGTAATATTTATTCCTACGAAGTGATCATCGCTTGCGTGGAAGTTGAACACAATATTGCCCTGTTTTCACGTTGAACACTTCCATATAAACGTCGGTTCAGTTATGAGTTTTCGATATTTGTTTTTGCGAATAGAAATAATACTTACGAGTATGTCAGTTTGTTCTTACGTAGATAAACATTTCCATTCTTTTATTTCAAAATTACCTACTCGTCGAAATATTGTTCCATTAACACTCTTTCTCTACTAGCGGTGTAAACGCAAATAATACTTAGTGAAATTATTATTCATATTATTTAGGTAAACAATATAGTATGATTTTGAGATTAATTATGTTCCGGGACGGCACAACGCAGCTGCAGATGCATTGAGTCGTATACCGATAAATTGTAAAGATTTAAAAGAGATGCACGAGCATGTTGTATCAGTCATGACGAGAGCACAAGCTCGAAAGTTACGTAATAATGACGACATTACGGACTTGACAAATAGGGATCCCACCACTTTCAGGCCTGATCAACCTAAAGTGTTGGAAATCTTCAAAAGACCTATTATGAGTGTAGAATTAATTTTATGCAGTGACAAGAGTACTCTAAATCAGATAGAAAAATGTAATAAAATACTTAGTAAAAATGGTTCTTGTATATTTGTGCCCCATAAGTTGGCAATTTATATAATATCTCGATCGTTATCTACCGTAAGTGTGTTAGCGAGAGAATTACAAGATTTTTGTAAGAACATAAAGTTAAACGAGCTCGTTATTATTAAAATAAAAGATTTTATAAATTTACTTTTATGTGAAATGAATAAATTAAGCGACTATCCTAAGTTATAAGTAATTAACGATGTAGCTAGGATTACTGAAAGAGAAACAAAAACGATAGTACTGAACGATTTTCATCTGTTACCTACCAGTGGTCACGCGGGGGTAAACAGGATGTTGAATAATATCAAAAAGTATTATTATTGGCCAGGAATGAGTAATGACGTCATAGATTTTGTTAAAAAGTGCAAACATTGTCAAATTCAGAAGCATTCAAATAGGCATACCCAAAAACCCATGGTGATCACCACCACTCCAGGTACAGCCTTTGAGAGGGTTAGTCTCGATTTAATGGGACCCTTAGATGTTGATAACTATAATCATAAATATATTTTAACTTTACAATGTAATTTGACAAAGTACGTAGAAGCATATCCTTTAGAAAAGAAAGACACAGTGAGTGTTGCTAGTTTATTTGTAAATAATTTTATTTTAAGATACGGTATTCCAAAAGAAATTATAACTGACCAAGGCACTGAGTTCATCTCATCAGTTATGACCGAAGTATGTGAATTATTAAAAATCACGAAACTCCATTCGACAGCGTATCATCATGAAACTCTAGGAGCTTTAGAAAACACGCACAAGAATTTAGGAGCATTTCTTAGGATACAGTGTAGTAACAACACAAGTGATTGGAGCACTTGGCTACCGTTTTGGTGTTTTTCGTACAATACCACAGTCCATACTGAGACACGATACACTCCATTCGAATTAGTGTTTGGAAAACTCTGTAACTTACCTAATAATTTGCAAAGTAGTAATGTAGAACCCTTGTACAATCCTGATGCATATCCTTTACAATTAAAATTTAGATTGCAAAAGGCACAGGAAGATGCGAGAAATAATTTAATACAAGGAAAACATTTTAGAAAATGTAATTTCGATAAACACGTTAGTACTGTAAAATATAAGAAAGATGATCAAATTTTGTTAAAAAATCAAGTAGGTAATAAGTTAGATAATATTTATTTAGGACCATATAAGGTTATTGAAGAAATTACACCCAATGTAAAAATATTGAAAGATGGAAAAGAATATGTAACGCATAAGAACAATACAAAATTGTTTATTAATTAAGTTAATTTTTATTTTTTTTATTTGAATTTTTATATGTATTTAGTTTACAAAAAATGTGTTTTATCAAGTAACACGCAACACATTTTTTTTCTTCCAGAACCCCTGGAATGTAGTATGGATAGTCTGTATCTATAGTTGCACCGCAACATAACGTTATGCGCTGCAACATGTGATGCGTATTGCTTGCTTAGCAATTTAGTTTACTTTAATTTTAATTATATTTTATGATATGGATTACTTATTTGGAGATGGAACAATACACACGTTTCCACCTTCTACCTGGTTTCACTTAAACCTATCGTCGACGTCCCCTCCTAATATAGGAATAGGTACAAAAGCGAATAAAATAGGTTCAGAGTATTATTAAACCACTTAATGCAATATAAATGCTTGGTAGTTAGAGGTGCCTACTCAAGTCGAAAATAGAAATTCGCTTACATATTTCACACTATTGGGTTGCATATGGGACCGGTCCGGTTGGGACGTAAAACTATCAATTAGTTGTTCAAAAACTTACTTGCACATTTATCACGAGCGCGGTAGTCGACGGTGATGGAAAACATGGTGAGGAAACCCGCAGTTAGCAGAATGGGGTAGTTGACAGCATCGAAATTAAATTGCGAATAGTCATTAAAAAGATTATCCCAAAACACCTTAAAATATGTATTTCGATTTTCAATTTACAATTATAGCAAATTTTTCAATTATAAATCAATCAAAAAAAGTGCTGCAATTGAGTACCTACTAGAAACTATGACGTCACGGCTTGCTATTTGAGGTACATTCACCAATAGTAAAATTTAGTTTTGACAGATCATAAAAAGTAACTGATTTGACTAGGTAGGACACCCTGTCCGGCTATGTCATGTTTAGGGGCACAACAAATATACTAGTGAAAATTTGGGTATTAAGAGAAATGAAATACCTCTGCCCACCGCCTCGGGTATAAAATCATGAGGTTGTGTTATGACAAAAAATCTACTACTATTATTAAGGTTCGCACGGCTGTAGAAAGCAAGTCAACATTACTTACGCTGTTCAAAACCTACTGCCAGGTTCTACACGTGCAGCCTATGGGTTTGTTTTACGCAGATAGGTTTGCCAGGTCGCCAAACCTAATAGCCGGACAGACCAGCCAGTTTGACCGGACATTAGGGTAGAAAGGCTGGACACCCTACATTATTGAGGATTTTGTGTCTCAGTATTAATAGGTACGACAATTTTTTTTATGTAAAATCAAGCTTTTTTGATTATTACCATAAATTTAGCTAACCGTAAAAAGCCTAACAAAAGCCGGACAGGCCGGACAACGTTTATTTTGGCCGGACACGCAAACAAATACCTAACTATGTCCGGCTTTCTCCAGACGCCTGGCAATGCTAAAGAAGATCACCAGTGCCTTGCAAGTTCAATATTACAATGACTTCAGGGTGTTGATGGGATCGCCCCGCTTCTGCAGTAAGAATAGCATGTTTGCGGATGCACGTACAGACGATTTCTAAGCCATTATGCGTAAACGTGCCGCTTCGTTACTTTGTAGGGTGCGGGCAAGTCCAACTCTATCCTGAAAGTTACAGTAAAGAAATAATTTGCGAAATCTTAATGCGACAATGGCTGCAAAGAGTTTTGAATATATTAGGGCACAGAGGGGACAAAGCGAACAAAATCGTAATCCAAAATTTATTAAGTACCTTATGCTCATAAATCTATTATGTGATACTTCCGAATGACTGCTCGCGTTCGTATGTACTAACTGAACTGACGATTGAGAACAAAGTTTTTGTAAGAAAATATTCCCAATGTCCCCTCTACACCATAATATTATATTTAAATCTCTTCGGTGAGCAGACATTCATCAGGAATAACTTATTGTTCCTTTAAATTAAATATAGACTAAGTTATTGTTACTAAATCATGGACTGTAATTCTCTGAATTTGAAATGAAATTAATTGAATTGAATTGATTTATCCTTATTGCTTCGATTTAATATTTTATGTTAATTTTTTTTTATAAGGTTGTTAGATCTGTAGTTAGGTAGTTATGTATTTTAGATGATGATATTCACTAGCTCCAGAAGCTGCGTCACTGATCTATTGACCTACGTGAAGTAGTGGTTATTGCCAATACAATATCCAAAACCGAAGAAAATAGAAATTGAAAAACAAGCGGACTAAATTAGACTAACCTCGAGGTACACCCTATCGAATAAAAATAACATAGGACTCTAAAGAGTAAGAAACCGACTTCGACGAATAAAACTAAAAAAAATACAGTGGAATTGAGAACCTCTTCGTTTTTTGAAGTCGGTTAAAAAAAGAATCATCGATATCAGTTGGTGTGATATTTAGTTATTCGTCCATTTGTCGCACATATACTTAATGCAAATTTAGGACATATATGGTTTTCTCTTGGATGCCATTGTCAGAACTAAACTAAATTAAAACGGGACCCTACGGGAAGCCCCAGCTATCAAATAAAAAATGAATCATCAAAATCGGTTCACCCAGTCGAAAGTTCTGAGGTAAAAAACATAAAAAAAAATTAAAAAATACAGACGAATTGATAACCTCCTCCTTTTTGAAGTCAGTTAAAAACGCTACAAATTGAGAACCTCCTGTTACATAGTTGTGAAATCCATATTCTCTATATTTAGATAGTCTATGATATAAGTCAAGATTTTGGATGATCTGTGGTAGGACTAGCCAGAAGATGGAGGACAATAAACGCAAGTTATATACATATACTAATTGATATTTTGTATTATTCAAATATTATTTGAAATCGGTTAAAAAGAATCGTCAAAATCGGATCACTCTGTAAAAAGGCATGGTAATCCATAAAAATATATACCTGCACGTCGACGTTAGAACCTTTTTTTTTATAATAAAAAAGGGGGCAAACGAGCAGACGGGTCACCTGATGGTAAGAGACGTCCGTCGCCCATGGACACCTGCAACTCAAGAGTCACAACTGCGTTGCCGACCTTTGAGGTGGGAGTAGGGGGAGGGGAGCTCCGGTTACCTCACTCACTCAACGAAACGCAATGCATTGCTTTAAACTGGTTTTCTGTGAGGCCGTGGTATCACTCCAGTCGAGCCGGCCCAAGCGTGCCGAAGCATGGCTCTCCCACGTTAATTTCTTCTGTCGGTTAGAAAGAGAGTTTTCAATTACGAGTACATAATTTGTAATATAATATTATCTTGTTAAATATCTAAAAATATACGCATGGTCATTATCAAAGTATCGGATCACAAAATGGAAGCCCTTATATTATTTAGTTTGGACAACCAGAGGTTTCGGATGAAGTGCGTTGGGACGTAAAGTTTCATGCAGAACCTCATTAAAATTTAACCTTTTGACTTCAGTGCGGTGTCTCAGCTTAGTGACGTACGACATATATAATTAATGTAACCTCACCGTCCCTTAAACTACTGGGTAACTTGACAAGGGTTAGCGTAATCGAATCGTCAAATCATACAATCTTGTAGCTTCGTTCTACAAGGTGACTTTTTTTACCGTCTGGAAAAAATGCGGTGTGATAGGTAAGTGTAATAGATTCATTTAACAATGTTAGTTATTTTTTTTTTTTCTCAAAAATTTTTTTTCTTGCGTACACTAATATACATTACTCAATTGTAGACAATAATACACACTGAAATATTTAAAATAGTATTTTAAAAATAAACAGGCTCGTAGCTTCCATTTATGCGCAATCTACATACAACCGCCAGCTGCTTGCTTAAAAAACGGTTTTTCTCGATTTCCGGCAAAACTAAAAGTCTTATCGAAAAAAGTAAAATGGCAAAGTTGTAGGTAATAAAAAGATCTAAAACTTGTGTATTTACACTTTTTTCACATAACCTCAAAATTTATGTGAAAAATTCAAAAAACCAAGTTTTTGGTTTTTTATTTTTATCTTTTACAAAAATTATTTTTGGTAACGAAATTTGGTGAAAACTTACCTTTTTATGTCCCAAATACGCTGTAATTTATTTGATTAAAAATATTTATTTTTTCACCTTATTTTAAATTAATATCGAAAAAACACCCTAATTTTCAATCGAAAACTCATCCGTCAAAATATCAGCTTTTTTCAGAAAGTTGGTATGTTTTCTGTTCGTTGAAATCTCTACTTTCCGATGGTGAAAAAATATATATCTTACTACTACTACTAAAATATATGTTCCTATAGTAAATCTTCTCAGAAAATGCAAAAAATCTTGTACTAAAATATCATTTAATTTCAATCTTTAGGTTATGTTACGTTAAGCATACTATTTTTTAAAGAAAATATTACGATTTTGATGTTTGAGTTGATTGATACAGATAGAAACAAATAAAAATCGTAATATTTTCTTTAAAAAATAGTATGCTTAACGTAACATAACCTAAAGATTGAAATTAAATGATATTTTAGTACAAGATTTTTTGCATTTTCTGAGAAGATTTACTATAGTAACAAGTAACGTTTTAGATCTTTTTATTACCTACAACTTTGCCATTTGACTTTTTTCGAAGGGACTTTTAGTTTTGCCGGAAATCGAGAAAAACCGTTTTTTACCCTTAAAAACTCACCCCCATCCCCTTCCCGACCTCAGATCGCCCGTAATTTATTTTTCCTTTCATTTTTATAATATTCCCCTCCTTTTCTAATGGGTTTCATCCTACTACTATTTTTTTTTCACTTTTTATTATTTTTAAAGGCTTCTACCCTGGTCTATAATTATTTGCGCAAAATAGCTACCTACCACACATTGACTCACCTGAAATCTCATTAAGAGACGTTTATTATTTGTTTTAAAACGTAACTGTTTTCAATTATATTTGTCAAATTATTAAAGCCTTCAACATTCCAATGACAATTTTCTTTGGTCTGAGATACAGTCTATACTGACGGATAGACGGACGTACATTGAACAGTGATGAGTCGTCATTAGTGCAGTGAAACATGCCGCTTGTTACGTTCTTTGTGTTGTTCACGTATTGACAATAAAGGCTGATTCACGTTACACCGGGCCGGGTCCGGACGGGGCACGGTCAAACATCTATAGTATAATTTTGGTATGAAGTGCTTGACCGTGGCCCGGACGGGGCGTCGACATGTCAAGGGGTATTGTTAGGATGATTAACCCCGGAAGGGGCCCGGCCCGGTGTAACGTGAATCAGCCTTAAAGCTAACCATGAAGTACTACTAGATCCAAGCATTTCCCTTGTTCTCATGTCCCGTATCTATACTGGTGATTTTTTTTACTGTCTGGCTGGAGCCGAAGTTATACACGAGATTAATCTATACATCTATACATATAATAAAACTCGAACGGGGTCGTGTCTGTACATGAAAGATTTTTTGAAAATTTTAACGGTAGTGTATATGGTTATCGATATAGATACCGAAACACCAATTTTTGGAATTTTTGTCTGTCTGTCTGTCTGTCTGTCTGGTTGTGCACGCATCACTCAAAAACTACTGGACGGATTTTGATGAAACTTTATGGAGATAACTGAGTACCCGGGTCAACATCTAGGGTACTTTTTATTCCAGGAAAATATCTCATTCCCACGGGAAAATAGAAAAACTGGTTAAAAAGAGAAATACGTACTACTCCGAAACGATAACACCTAGAAACTTGAAATATGGTATGTAGGTGTCTTATATGTCGTAGGAAACCGGTATGAAGGGATTTTTGGAAATTCCCACGGGAACTTGAATAAAGTAATTCCATTCCGCGCGGGGAAACGCCGTTGGGCACCCGCTATTTGAAATATGGTATGTAGGTGTCTTATATGTCGTAGGCAACCACTATGAAGGGATTTTCGGTAATTCCCACGGGAACGGGAATAAACGGGATCCGCGCGGGCAACGCCGCTGGGCACCCGCTATTGTTAAATATAGTTATGTTTAATGCAATTTACAAAATCTAGAAAACTACGCACAGTACCACGCGCATAGACCCAGTGGTTAAGGCTGCGATACATCACCAATCAATATTTATATGATGAAGATAAACTAAATAATACCGACAATTTAAAATATTCTAAACATAAATTGTGAAATATCAGCTCCACCAGGTGCGAAGAAAAATATTTTAAAAATTGTCGCTCTCGATTTAGGAGCAATAGAGGCGACAGTTGGGTTTTATTGGTAGGGGAATACACAAATATTCAAAAATATCCCCAAGAAGGGTCCATATACTTGTACCTCGAAAAGATAGCATTTACGACTCAGCAGTGGCATCATATGATATGAAATAAGAATATCGTTTGTCAAATAACTCTGTAAGGGACGAAAATTGAATTTTACTTTATTATTCAATATGTTGTTATGGCGATTTTGTTAGAACGATGTTCTTTTAATTATTTTTATCTATGTATATTTTTTGTTTTGTGATATTCATTATGAAATTTGATATTATTATAGCCTTTAGTTTATTAACTTGCTACTCTTGCTAGGTCTTATGATATAAAAGAACATAAATAATATACCTCTGATTGTAGGTAAATTTTTAAAATAACTACGAAATTACGGACAGACAACCGCGAATTTGCGACCCGTAATGTGGTAAAGCGACGTACTCAAGCTGATTTATTTGACGGCAACTTGGAGAGATAAATTGTACCAAACAACAGTTGCAGCTTTTTGTTTATACGATGGCGAATACTCAAATCTCTTTTTAGATTAGGCACAGGGCTTGATGGATTTCGAAAGGCACTCGCAATCTCACAGAATTTAGGCTTTTAGTTTGGGACAAAGTGGACACGATTGATTGTTTTCTCTGTCCTCAGCCTTGTATTTGTCAATAGGCTGTTTAGTTCTAAGGGCTGCAGATTTCAGTGTTGCACGCGATTATGAAAATATTATCACTTGTGGATCTTTGCGGATAGACAGAGTTTTCCACCTTTTTAATTTTAAACTCACTCTGAAGTGGCATAATATAGGTACCTACTTATCTCGTTGAATACCCAAAATTGATCACAGTTTTTAAAATTGTAATTAAATAATATTTATCAATAACAAGACTGAATCAAAACACTGTGAGGAAACTCATAGGCCTAGAACTTGGTTTTAATGCAAGTGTATAACGTTCTGATAAGGAGCGAGTGCAAGTTTTTTTAAATACCTTCTAGATATAATTTTTCGTTTAAGCAATGTTGAGCCAGCAATAAAAAAAATCTTGTAAAGTCGTGATAAACATATCATTGTCCATTGGTGTGGATAATGAAGCTGTGCTCAACGACACTTCTTTTCAAGCGTGAAATTAAACATGACACATAAATAAAACTACGTTTTGCACCATTCCTGAACGGCCGTGTAATCACGGCTTATGGTCGCCCTAATAATTAATCAATGTAGAGACGCGTACACACGGCAGCAAACTCATTGTGTGTTCATTTATAAATTGGACCTCATTAGACGGGTCTATTTAGGCTACGATGTACGCATTCAGTGCCCAAATTGACCTGGTTGTGTTTTAGACATAGTGGGTTCAAAGTAAATTTCTATCAACCTCTTACCTGGCACGCATTTGAGGGTTTATTTACTGACGCAACTGGCCTTACAAGGGAAAATGACTTTTGTAATGGATTGTCTATGTTTAGCTAAATATTCTCAATCAATATCTATAGTAAACAAATAATTTGATAAGCTTTTTATCTTTTAGTGAAAGATGTTTCCAATATAAATAAGTATATTAAAAAAAAATAGTAGATAAATCAGTTACTAATTTAAATATGCACTGCTGATTATATAGATAATTGCATTAGGAAAAAATTAAACTGCATAGGTCTAAACACATTATGTAGTTTGAAATTCTATTTAATATTATGCAATGATATTAAATAAGATATTAATGATATTATGCTGCAAATTTTAGAGATTAAAGGACCGTAATCGTAAACTGCTCACAAAAATAAATATTTGTGTTACCTATAAAATGATGTAGTCATACCACTGATTTTGATAAATAACTCTTATGTTGATATTTAGGCGATAAAAGGCGTGAGATTATATTATTATTATTATGTTAATATTGTTTGCAGGAAAACTGAATGTCGAAGCAACCGAAAGTGGGTCGAAAATCTATTTGATTTGAATATAATACTCAGATACATATCACTTTTCAGAAATACTCAAGTATCAATTATGAAAAGATCGTATTGCGAGATGTATTTTTTTTGAGGTAGGTATGACTTATTTTTTTAAATTTATTATTATTTAATAATCAGTACGTACGTATACAATGTTGTGTATAAAATAAATTACAGACCATATAATACATAACGTATTCTATTAAATACGGACTATGTATATTAGCTCTACCCGCTGTTGAGGTCATTACTTAGCAACATTTCTAAACGTGCAGTGCAGCAATTAAAGCAAATTAATTTAAAGCAAAGTTAGGTTATACTTGTAAATTGTCACGAAAGCAAAATTTGCTTGCCCCTATTTAGCAGAGTATTTGAAGCGTAAATCATGGCTGTACCAGAAACGGAATCGAGAGTTGTCAGCGAATTTCCACAAAGAACACAAGGGTCGCTGATACAATGGAGATATTTTTATTTTATTTTAGCAGACAATTTGTAAAACAATATGTTTCTGTTTATTTTGTGTATTGACAACATCGAAGAGTGCGGTGGTGAAGAATTTCATAAAGGACGGCGGATAATCATTTTGCTTATTGCATCACGAATTCACTCCTCCAGTATTCACTAAATAATAATAATAATATAATAATTTACCTGTAGGTACTAATGGTATACTAAACAATTGATAAACATACCTAAATAAATATTAAATGTTATGCACTACCATTTTACTGCCGATCAACAAGAATATAGCATGTTTTAAAGACAAAGCATTTTTGCGTGGTCTGTACCATATCAATACCCAGGAATAAAGTTTCCAGAAAAGTGTATACAATCTGAATCCGTATTAATTTCCTTAAAAATAAAATGTAGTTTTAAAATTATTCTCTGTAGAGTTCATAAACGAACGTAAGTGCTAATGAATATTTTTGGTATACTAGATTAGATTATATGATATTATATTACCTATCAGAATATCTGGGAGCCAACTTGCCATCGACTACGCCGAGGCAGACTCCGAAGGAGATGGCTGGATGAACTGGACGCTTTCTCGAGGACATGGCTTAATGAGGCAGAGGAAAAGGATAACTGGAGGGAAGGAGGAGTGGCCTTTGACAAAAACGAGGCTAGTAAAAAGAAGATTATCACTGTCATACAATGTAATGTCCTACATCTTTTGTAACAATTCCTTTACGACACAAAATCATTTCTAAAATAAATTCTTACAACGTCCATATTGAAGCCACCCTTATCCAGATGATGGTCATAAAACGGAATGATGGATTATTCTTTAATTGGTACGACAGCACCAACTGCTCTTTAATTTCTTCGGATGCTTGCGAAGATAATGAATTAGGGAACTTATCAAACGAAATTAGGAAGAGAATATTTGTGTCAATTTGATTAGGTGATATTACGCTTCGACTCTATTTTCTATCACTCTTCTGGGCACAGTACCATGGTTCCTTTCTAGAGGATATTTTTAATTTGTAAATATTATAAATAATTTTGTTAATAAATGTATACATAACAACGTATACATACAATGTATATAAAACTAATCCTATTGTGACGATGGTCTACGGTAAATATCTCAAGTACTGTTTTTCGAACCATGTTTATTATTTCGCCTAGTTTGATTAAATTTTGATGATTCAAAATACTGCCTTCCAGCAGGCGTATTCACGGAGCTTTGATATCCGATATCGGAAAATCTGTCGAACATTTTCGAGATGGGCTCTGATGTTGGTATCGAAAACTTTCGAGATGGGCTGATGTTGGTATCGAAAACTAATGTCATATGTGACGGATTGGGCAAATTTTTCGTGGCTGTCAGAAACGCCTAGAATCAAGTTTAAGAAGTCGATAGATTCGACTTCGGAAAAAATTTCACTCGATCTGAATCGAACGGAAACGGTATCGAGTCTCCGTGAATACGTCTGCTGGTCAAACAGCGGGTTCCCGTGGGCAGTATTGTTGTCGTCCGATAACAATACACAACTCACGTCGCAGAATCTTTACCAGACCGTTTTCACTAAGACTAATCTGATACCATTCTTATCAGTTACGGAATAATATACTTAAAATATGTAGGTATTAGATTTTATATATCTCTATCTATTATATTAACAAACTCTAATTTGTTCGTAAATGACACAGAACCGGTGGCTCTTTCGCAAGTTTAATACACTTCGGACAAAGAAACTTTAGCAAATAGAAACGATTGCTGAACAAGCAGTGAATTTTTATGGAAGGTGCCTAGGATGTACTCGTAACATGTGCAGGGCCATTCCATTACATCGGCGAAGACGTTTTCTTTGAATAAATGAAAAGGGTTTTCACTCCAATCTCCTTACAACAATTTTTGGGTACAAGAAGGAATTTTGAAAAATTATTTTATTTAAATAATCTTTATTTTTATAATATTTCAAAGTAGACGCTTTATTTAGTAGTACCTTTAGTAGTTCTAGTTTCAGTTATTTTAAGTACTATTTTGTGTTAAATTGTTACTCAATAGAGAAAATAAAAATACTATAAACTTGTATTTTTTTCGCCAAAGAGATTTAAATATACTAGTGCATATACTTACTAAACATTTTAAATTTTAGGTATTTAGTCCAATCGGTATTGTAATCTTAGATATTTCGTGGGTATGTATTATTTTATTAGGTATATTAAAACATTAGGTATTTTGATTTTAGGTATTTTGAACTTAGGTTATTTAACATTAGGTTTTTTAATTTTAGACATTTAAATACGTAAAAACCTCTTTTTTTTAAAGAAACTTTGTACTCCAGCGTGAGATCTGGTACGCACCAGAGCTGTCCTTCTGACGTATCACACTAGACTTTATGTGGTATTCGGTTGCAAAATACCAGGGGGTCTAAAAAGGCCGTTTCGGGTGAATCATATTAGGATCCTATTATGATTCATAATCGAAATCTTAAAATGGCCACTTATTGACAATTCATATTATGATTCATTTTCATCATTCAGCAATTCATTCTACTTTTTGACAGTTTTCTATGGAGATTCGTAATATGGCTCACAAAAGCAGAATTGCAAAGTGTCAAGTAGCAGAATCCTAGCAGAATCACTAGAAGTTACTCAAGACCAAAATTGTGTTGATTTTTGTGGAAACTAAATAAAATGGACCGATTTGGGTTTGTAAAAAAAAACTTTCCCAAGCACGCGCGAGTGAGGGAGAGTATTTTATATCGCCTGCAAAGTGCAAGTTTTCGAAAAATGGAACTAGCTTTTGAAATGCCGGACTCAGACTTTGTTGGACCTCATACTCAGACCTTGGAACCTTATTTAAAACCACCTGTAGTAGTGGAATATGTACTATGTATCTCCAAGGTAAGTGCAAGAGTCATTATGGTTACATTTATTAAATTAGGTAGTAGTGGGTGGTACAAGTAACTGTGCCAGTTTCCCTAAGTTCTAGAGAACCTATTTTATTCTTATCTTCTCTACATTTCGGTGTTAAGTGCACAGTATGTGACACTGACTTAAATATCATATGTATAGAAGCTAATGGCTGAATCGATGCGATGGGCTCACCACCTATCATGTTTAGGGGTCCAAAAAAATATCTCATGGACAGTGGGTATCCAGTAATAGAATATCTCTGCCTATCCCCTCGGGGATAAAAAGCGTGAGATTCTGTACATACATATATTTTAACTGATTAGCTGTTTCAGGTCACTAAGGTTATCAGCTACATCCAATAAAATTAGTTTAATCAGCATTATGAGTTCTCGGTGTTATGACTTTTCTTTTTCTGTTGTTGTTTAATGTTAAAGTCCATTTTCTTGTAATAACAATTTTTTTTATGAGAGAAGGGATAACACTAATTCTGTCCATTGTCTGTATTTTATTTATAACTTTTCAAAATTTGAAGTATTAAACTTGGGAAGTTCGAAATAATTTTACAGGCTTTTTAGGAAATAAAACAAAGTATTTATTTTGAAATAAAATTGTCTAATTATTTTCATCCAAAACATGTAAATTATACATTAATAATAGTTTTTACTTTTAATTTCAGGTGTGTGACTGACTTAAACTGGTGTATTACTGCTAGCCACGGTGAAGCGAATCATGATTCATGTGTTTAGAAGCACCAGCCGCTGTATAAGTGTATTTGGTTGACAAACATAATTTAGCATTAAATCCTATACGAATTCTTACTTATAGTAATAAAAAACGAATAAAAACTGTTGGCAACCCCAACAATATCTATGAAAGAATGTTTTGTATTGTCTATTTTTCTCTCTTCTCCGTGGTTTTTACTGCAATACACACGTCTACATAACTGCTTGCCTTTTATTTAATTAATCATATACAGTCCACTCAATCAAGTAAGCAACATATGGTCCTTCGACGAAGAAAAAATAGAACGCAGTGCAAAATAGTGCAATTTCAAAGTTTGATCGGCCAAGCCCAAGCAGCAACACCTTTAACGTGTGCGAAAAAGCAGCGACTCAGAAGCCACGCAATCAACTTAAATTGCCATCTTCAGCGAAATACGCAAGAATTCACCGTATTCTGAAGCTATAACATCAAGATTCGTCTCAAATCATCCTAGGCAGAAAGTGCAATAAAAAAAAGACGCAAGATTTCCATCATGGCGAACACGCAAGTATTCTCCTTGTGATTTTCTATGTGCATCAATACAGTTGTCTGTGGGGTGACGCGCAATACAAGCGCGACGCGCCATATTTCAAAGGTGACGCAAGAGCCGGCTGCGAACCAATCAGCTTGGCCGTCAACGATTGACAACATCAGCAACTGCAACGGCATTGGACGAGGAGCAATTTCCGGAAGTGCTAATTTTAAATACATTCATTCATCATTCGTTCAATGCGTCTGCAATTCTATAATTTAGTTTATGGACTATAAGTTACAATTATTTCAATACACAACGCCATTTTGTTTGTACCATAAAAATTACCGGTAAAGTTTTGGTTTTAGTTTTTTTCGTGTGGCAATATTGTCACCAAATCTGAATCTGATAATGAATTGAATTGTCAGTGAATCACCAAAATGAGGGGACCATTTTACGAAATTTAGAGAAATTGCTTAGGATCTGCTGGGAATTCATAATAGGAATTGATTTCAGAGGAATTGCTCAAAGTGGCCATTTTAGACCCTCAGGTCATTATTATAGTGCTCTGTGTCATTATCTGTGCAACCTTCGTGGAGTGCGGACGTTCCTTTCACCAAGCGTAGACTAAACTAGGTACTTGATTTATTTGTATATCCTTCTGATCATATCTGGTAGGTAATAAGTTTTTTTTTCATTTTATGCTCTAATCTATTAAAATCTGTCTGGTTTTCGCAGAAGAATTAAGAAATTACAAGATTCCAGTTAATTTAAGTAAAATAAAAAATCTTTATTGCTTGAGCATTTTTGTAGTTAGATTGCAGCAACTTACAAGTCTACCACAATGGTTGATAGTTGCAGTTATCTTAATCAAAAGCAAACACACAACTAAACATTTCATTTATCAAGGAATATAATCCGAATTATTTGTAGACTTAACTTGTTCTATTCCGTATACACAAGAATACTTACTCAATAAATACTAGGTCAATTTGAGGCTAACAGAAAATGTTATTGCTGTTTTTGTATTCTGTGATCTCGTTAGAGTCATCAATAAATGATCCCAATAAATCGTTTACACTTAATTCTCATTGAGTGTTTCTAACGAACTCCGTCTGCCTGTGCGAGCAATGATCGAGAGTGTTCTTGGTACAGTCATCGGAGTTGCCGAAAATCCTAGGAAGCTAAATGCAGGCACTGACATTCCACATCAGTGCCATCTCAGTGAGAGTTGGAACGCACCATACATCCCAAATATACCTTCCTTAGTAAGGGATACATGTTTGTAACGTTTAGGGTAGAGGATCATGCTGGACGGAGGCTTATCAAAGAGCTGTCAGCACGTTTGGTCAATAGTTCAGGTGACCAGAGGGCTGGCATTTACGAGTATCTCTGAAGATATAAGACTAGCTATGATGCACTCTTGTGGGCACAGGTTTTCTCTTTGGAGGATATTTTTCATCTAAGTATAGGTATATCAGTATATTTTTTCTAGGTAATTCGGCCCGAGGTAATTGCGCTCAATGTTAAAATCCGCCGGAGCCCGGAGCAATGTGACAAAGACCTAAGAAACCCTAAAAACAGTATCTAATGCAACAACGACAACGCGATCAACTGATCCTAGTCGGAATTAAACGTCGGCCAAGATTGACGACTTGCGCATAAAGGATCTTTTCTCACCTAACTGGTGATAGATTATCCTCAGATTTATCCCCTCTTCTGACTGATGAGATTATACTTGAGTCCGTCCCTTTCTTAGCATTCAGTAAACAACACTTAGTTATCTTTATAAAAAACATACTTTAATAAATTATTATCCCTAGCTAATCGTGGGACCAAAATGTGTACTAAAATTAAAAAGAAACACGGAGGTGGCGATGTTGCTCGCCACACATCACGCCAGATGGTACCACGGGGCGAAAAGCGGGCGAGGGAGAGCCGCTTTGCGACGCTGAATGTATGTGGAGGGATGGAAAGTAAATTAGATGAAGTATGTATGCTGATGGATGAAAAGAGGTTGGATGTTCTGTGTGTGAGTGAAACGAAAAGGAAGGGTACGGAAGTCTCACACCACGGGCCGCTCACAGCGATATGGTCGGGCGTTGCCGAAAACGACAGAGCGTGCCAGGGTGTGGGGCTCCTGCTGTCTGAAAGAATGTTTGAAAGTATGATCGACTATAAGTGTGTGAGTCCCAGACTCCTCTGAGTGAGGTTCAAAATCGGTCTGATACGGGTACGCGTCATTGGCGTGTATGCCCCGGATACATCCAAGCCTCAAACCGAAAGAGAGGAGTTCTGAAAAATGTTGGATGACTGTTTGAGTGAGTGTGATCAGAATGAGAGGCCTGTGCTGTTGGGAGATTTCAACGCATGGGTCGGTGTGCAAAGAAGCGAATGCGAGAAAGTGTTAGGGACTTTTGGAGATGCAAGAGTGAATGAGAATGGTGCGAGTCTGATTGAAGTATGTTTGGAGAGGAATCTTGTTGTGACCAATACCCTGTTTGATCACAAAAAGATTCATATGTACACATGGGAAAGACAAAAGGATAGGAGTGTGATAGATTTTGTGATTGTGGATGAAAGAATGAGAAAGTTGGTTGTCGACACAAGGGTATACCGGGGAACGAACGTCGGAACGGACCACTTTCTTGTGATCTCAAGGGTGAGTGGCCTGTTCCAGGGTTGGCGTAACCGACCTAAAGTGGAGACAACAGAATTGAAAAGAATAAGAGTGGAAAGACTGGATGACGAGGAAACAGGTAAAGAGTATTTGAAGAGATTGAGTGAAAGATTGGGCGATTGTGATAGCCTGGAAGAAAACGAATTAGAGAATGTATGGGGAATATTTAAAAATGCTGTAGTAGAAACATCGATACAAGTATGCGGAAAAAGTAAGAGGAAGAATGGTTCTCCAAACCACTGGTGGAACAAAGAAGCTAGAGAGATTGTTGAACGAAAGAAGAAAGCATGGTTGGATGTATTGGCTATGAGGACCAAAAAACCAGTAGATGCTAGAGTGACTGAAGATGAAGTGAAAATGGTAGAGAATGTATACAAAAGGATAAAATGTGAAGCGAAAGACAAGATTGAGCAAATGAAGAAGAAAATGGATGAAAAGAATGGAAGAAAGATATCCGACAACTTCCGGGAAAACCAGAAATTGTTCTGGAAGCAAGTTCGGGTGTCCCGGGGAGTGTCGCAGAATACAAGGATGAAAGTGATTAGAGATGAGAACGGGGAGCTGATAACGGAAGAGGACAGAGTGCTGAGGCGATGGAAGCAATATTTCGAGGGATTATTTGAATGTGATGACTCCCTACCTCAAGCAGATCTTGCTCCTACTGTAGATGTGCTTGAGGAGGAAAGAGATGAAAGCGAGATTAGTATGCATGATATTGAAAGAGCGATGAAAAGTATGAAGAAAGGTAAGGCTGCAGGGTATGACAGAATATGTGTCGAAATGCTGAGAGCTGGGAAAGGGCTGGTAGCTTCTTGGCTGTACTCCATTTTCAAGAAATGTTGGGCCAGCGGTAAAGTGCCGCAAGATTGGCGAAAAGCCGTAATAGTGCCTCTTTTCAAGGGAAAGGGGTCGCAACAGGATGCCAAAAATTACCGCGGAATCAGCCTTCTCAGCATTGTCGGCAAATTGTATGCAAAGGTATTGATCGAAAGAGTGATGAGAGAGACAGATGAGAAAATATGGGATGTACAAGCGGGATTCAGAAAGGGAATGGGGTGTATGGATCAAGTCATCTCCCTAAGGTGCCTTACAGAAAAACACCTTGCCAAACATCAGAAGGTGTTTTGCGCCTTTATAGATCTGGAGAAGGCTTATGACCGAGTGAGGAGGAATGAAATGTGGGATGTACTGTCCAAGTTTGGGTTGGGGAGCCGGTTGATAGATGCACTGAAATCACTCTACGAGGATTCCAGTGCATGTGTCAGACTTAATGGCGCCTACACAGACTGGTTTAACATCTCACGGGGTGTTAGACAGGGCTGTGTAGCATCGCCGTGGCTCTTCAACCTATTCATGGACAGCTGTTTGGATGATTTACGTGAGAGTGATTGTGGATTGAAAATGAGTGATACCACCATCAAATGCCTCTTGTACGCCGACGACCAAGTCATCCTTGCATCGTCGGCGTCTGAGCTGCAAAAGATGTTGGATATAATGAATGCAGCATTTGAGAAGAAGGGCATGAAAGTGAATGTTGCAAAAACGAAAGTGATGATTTTTGAAAGAGAAGAGTGTATGACAGAGTGTGATATAAAGATCGATGGTGAGAAAGTTGAGCAAGTGAAAGAGTTCGTGTATTTGGGTAGCGTGTTTACAAGGGATGGAAAGTTTGAGAAAGATATTGAAAGAAGAGTAATGAAAGGAAATGCAGTGAATGGGGCCCTGAATAGCCTTGTGAGTAGCCAGGTCGTGTCGAACAAGGCAAGGATGGCTATGCATAACGCGGTTCTGGTCCCGACGCTGATGTATGCGAGTGAATGTTGGGTGTGGCAGAAGAAGCATGAAAGCAAAGTGAACGCCGTGGAGATGAGATCGTTGAGGAAAATGTGTGGAGTGAAATTGTGTGATAGAGTGAGGAATGCGGATATACGAGAGAAGTGTGGTTTGAAAGAAGATGTAGTGACAAGGATAGAAAAGGGTATGTTACGCTGGTTTGGTCATGTAGAACGTATGGATGAAAGAAGAGTAACGAAAGAGATTTATGGTGCGAATGTTGAAGGATGCAAGGTGTGGGAACCACTCCTTTATGATAATATAAAAATCAATAATAAATACGCAAGCAAACCCGCGCGCAAAACTGCTACGCGA
Source organism: Ethmia dodecea (assembly GCA_963855545.1). NCBI lineage: Eukaryota > Metazoa > Arthropoda > Insecta > Lepidoptera > Depressariidae > Ethmia > Ethmia dodecea. The sequence continues at coordinate 6,546,800 of OY979448.1, forward strand.
ACCTGCGCGGATGACTGTACCGAGTGGAATGCAATGCAGCGGAAAAACCCACACATCGTGGCCGGCGAGATGCCGGGCTGCGCTTTGTCAGTCTACCTGCTAATCGCCATTGATATAGTCGCACATAATAATTGTATTTACCTAGTTGCTTTCGCTTTCGCTTTCGCTTTAAACTGTGTTATAAAGTGCTCAACGTTTTGTGTTTCCTGTAACCTATAAAACTTTGATAATATATTTATGTTGAGTGTTATATCGGACTGAAGTTTTATTGTGAATAAATCGACGGCACCGGTAGGATACCCACATAAACACAAAGGAAAGAGGACGCCCCAGAAGGACGTTCACGGATCAAATAAGTGACGTCCTTCAGAAAGCTGGAGTCCGGAGTGCGAAGAATAAAAGAGCGTGCATGAAAAGGCTAATGGATGTGAAGGAAGCGAAAGAAGTATGCAGAGATCGAGCAAAGTGGCGATCCGTCGTCTCTGCCTACCCCTGTGGGACAATGGCGTGAGCCTTATGTATGTATGTATGTATGTAATAAAATATTGTATTACGAATGTAGCTTTTAAACATTAACCTTATTTCTTACATAAGAAAGATTTATATAGGTACCTAAGGTAGATAATTTCTGTGGCAGCATATTATGAGCTAGGTTTAAAAGGATGGTCACATTGACAGATATTGTATGTACTCGTAACTACGAAATTATTAATAATTTGTTTAATATTAAAGAAATAAAAACAACACATATGAGGTAGGTACCTACTGGAGAGAGTGTTGTGTGTCAATGACGTGTGTGGACGAATTCCTCGTATCACTAAATGTAATTTCACCTATATTTTTTCAAATGAATGGAACACGAGTCACGACCTCACCGCGGTCCTATCAAAATTCTCGAATTTACGATTTACGTAACTAACAACGCTATGGCGGCCGGTGTCAATTTTCACTACGGGCGGTATCACTTTTTGACACCGATCGGTTTGAAATTACGATACTGCGATAGGCCCGCTGTGTTATTTATTTATATGTGTCTTTGTTATGTCTCTGTGATGTATTTATTGCTTATCTACCTGTAAGTATTGTGTATTATTAATAATGTGTAGGTAACTAGGTACGATGAGAAACTTAACTTTGGTACTCCATTTACCCTTATCTGTTTATCTTAGTTACATCTATGACCTAAGCTTAACTGGAATCTTTACTAGTAATGGCACCTTCATTGCCTTTGCGAATACCCTCAGGAATGACGTCTAAGTGTATATTTAAGTCTTATATTATTTATTCAGTAGTAAAAATAGTATTACGGTTTTTTTTCTTGTGTATATCTATCTCTTCTGTACAATTTCCGCACACTATAGACGCAACAATATAGTAAAAACTTTCACAGATATATTATATTATCTCAAAACTACAAGTTTTGCTTGAAGAGAGTAATTACAAGTAATTACACAAAGTGACTCATGGAAAAGGTTCCACGAATAGGCTTTAGATTTATCAGAATTTATTCACTTATCTATAATATTTATCATCAACCCTTACCGGCCCACTCACACACATTTTTTTACAGTAGTATAGTAAATTTAACTTGTATTTATGTGACTGTAGTATAGAATTGTATGTGATAAGTATGTGTCCTAAAATTTATTTCAAACTAATGGCCTGGGAGACGTTGTTCTCACACAGTAGGTATAAACTATCCGTGGACCTACTCGAACCCACACATTTTTTTTTAAATCGGTTCAGACATTTTCGAGTTTTCGCGAGACTGGAGAACAGCAATTGATTAAGAAGATATAGTTCCAAGAGATCAGTAATATACATACACACCTTTTTAGTGCTTGTTTTTACTCTTACTTATTCAAAATTTTGATTATCTAATAAAATAATCTCCAGTCCCAAGACTTTGTAAAAATTTAAACAGCTTAACTTGCTCACGGATGTACATTTTGACTCACTTAGTAAGTTTAAAAAAGTACTATCTTTACGTTTATAAAGCTACATCACAAATTATGTATTTTTTGCGTTTTATTGTTAGATTATGTCGACCATTGTCAAACTAGGTACTCTTCAAAGTCCTATTCAATGTAATATTTATTATTATGTACTTTTAAGTTATAATATATTTGGTGTAAGTGGTGTTTATCTTTAAGTGATTGTTATACTTAGCTTGTATGTAAAATTTAGTTCAACCTTATACAATGTATTGGTGTAAACAATCGTTGGTAAGCCTTAATAAATAAAAAATAATAATAATAATATAGGAGTCATATAAAATAATTCTAAACAAGGAACCTTTATAGAAATTTGGGAGTTTGAATAATATTTTATAAGCATTGGCATTTCAAGATAACGACTAGGACTCAGCGATTTGGGGACGTTGGAAAGTAAAAAGAAATGTCCAAATTTAACTTTAAAAAGTTAACTTTAAAATAAGTTTGATGCTGTGATGGTGCCGATTAAACAGAATCAAAATGCCATTCATTAATTAGTATGATAAGGCGCGAGACGTGTGACAGGATCGTAGCAGGAGGCTGTCTATTTTCTCTGCCTAACCCTTCGGGAAAAAGGCGTGAGCATATGTATGTATCGATTAGTATTATGTCAAAGCGATGTCGTAATAGTAAAGCCCCGTTTTTACGCTACGAACGATCCACTAATTGACTGACGGCATACGGGTTCTACTCGGATCACCTATTTACATGATACGAGTATTTACTACTACACGTCCGAGTAAAGACTCGGGCGCTATTTTACCGTGAAAAGGCGGTTATGGGATAAAAGCTACGATAAAAGACTAAGTTATTCTATTTACATTTCAGAATAAAACAAAGCGTTCAAAATTTTATTTGAAACGTTAAATTTACATCCACACTGGGAAGGAAAATATGTAAATATATGCTTGGGTGCTCAATTTTACAAAGACCCATGGACCGTGGATCACCCTTCACGCTTTAATAATATGATCGTGTAATTTGTCTAAAAAAGCACCACCATTTCTATAGAGGTACCAATAAGTTTCGAAAAGGGTTGATGGTAAATTACAAATAGTACCTAGTGTTTTCGTGCTTACCCAGAATTTCCGAGAAAACAGAATTGGACACAGTATTTTCTTTGTGAATTGGAGCGAACCCAAATGGCTTGGAAAAAGGCGGGATGCTCAAGCGGTATCACAATCCAACTGACAACGGCCGACCATTTTGGGTGCAACAAATTACGCGTCCAATTTAATCGCGACTAATGAAGCTTTACACTGAGAAGTGTCCTCAGAGGTACAAAAGACTCGCATTTTACGGAATATTGAGGGTTCCTTCGAATATGAAGACAAAGGATGCATTGAAATTCCGAGACTCAGATTGAATTGTTCGAAATCTACGTTCATTTCTTATGAATAGGTTGCGCGTATCAATCAGAACTTCTAGTTTGGATGTGGCACATGCCGGGTCTCTATGGGTCAGGAATTATATCAAACTTTGAATTAAATTACGTAGGTAGTACACAATTCGTAGCAATTCAATAAGTTATTTCTCGTGATCTGTCAGATTATGGACGTGTACCAGGTACCTACTTAAGAACGTGACTGTATTAAAATCGGCAAAAGAAAACTCATAATTCGCAAATTCTAAAAAGTTATCAAAAAGGGAAAAATGGCATTTAAATATTTAAACGTCGGCATAAAAGCACAAAAGTCAATGAAAAATGAAAAGTAAAAGATGTGCGACTTTACAAAAGAGTCGGCAAAATGGGAAAGTCGGCAAAAAGGGCAGTACCCTACAGACTGTACATTGGGTACCTACGGGTTGGTTGCATGTTGATATTGAACAAATACGTAGCGTTGCGTACTAAAACTGTAATAAATACACAATAAATAAACTATATTTTTAGATAATAGCAGGCAATTAGCTCCGTCGTACCGTTTGGGCACACGAATAAACCTTGTGACTACTACTACTACTACACAGGGTTAATTCGTTAGTGAAAGATATATATATATAAGGATGTTTCCAATGGGCGAGTCGGTTGAGGATGACCTAGGCGTACTTATCCTATCGATCAGATCGGTGATGCACTGAATAGCCATATAAAGAGTGTATTGTGACGAACGCGGGGTTATAAAAATGTCGGTGGTGAGGTTTAGTTACACTTTATTATGAGCACTTAGTTTACAGAGTATACAAAAATAATCAATTTACAGTAACTACTACAGTCATAGTACTCAAACACAGGCCGCAGAATTGTACTTGAATCGCTTCAGAGATTCCGATCGCTGTTGCTTCGAATAAACAACTGTCTCCGCTTGACGAACACCGCGGTTTATATAGCTGAGCGCAGGTATTCACGGAATTATCTAGACCTTCCAGAAATCCGGAGCACGTACCGTGTGAGAATAATAGGCGAAGATGTAAACAACTCCAAGTCGTAAACAAGGGGGCAATAATAATCGTTCACTCGCTACAGGCAAAAGTCAACCTTAAACACTTAAACACACAAGGTCTAATGTTATGTGGTACTTCATTTTGTGCGTAAAAGTATGAAAGCGACAAGCATGCATCAGTAGTTTGATGGATGTGGATGAAGCAAGAGAGATCTGCGAGATTCGTAGCAAATACCTAAATAAATAAACAATAATCTCACGCCTTTTATCTCCGAGGGGGTAGGCAGAGGTATTCCATTATTGGATATACCCACATTTCACGAGATATATTGGACCCCTAAACGTGATAGGTAAGCCCATCGCCGGACCGGGTCTATTTACACAAGTCTCAGAATTCGTAGCAAGTAGTGTTTTATTTGTTACTGCCTACCCTAATAGGAAATAAGCGTGAGATTATGTACCTACATACATGTACATATGTATGATAGTTAAATAATATCCGAACCCCTCCGTTTCTTATTTGACTGGTCCATTCATGCACTGTACATGTCTATAGAATGGGAAATATACTGAAAAATTTCTAATAGATACTACCTACTTTATCTCCAAGAATCCTGTCGTATTAATGATTTATTATAATGCTAAGGAACCCTGGTTGCGGATCGTTACCGCCTAGAACGAGTGGTACGTGTGCACTCGCCTATACCTAAATTAACGAAGAGATTTAGTACCTACTGACTGACTACTGAAAAACACAAAAAAACAACCAACTGCGAGTCCGACCAGGGCAAATAGGGGTTCCTACATTTTATATAGCCTGTGTTATTGACACGCAATTAAGGCAAATTTTATTTTTTATTGAACTGCATTAACTTAATATAATAATATAGGTATAAAACTTCTTAAGCTAAAATGCAAAAGATATTAAATGATTGTTGTTTTATTTTTTCTGCAATATTCACATTAACCACTATCAACTGTAGGCAATTATTTCCGATTTTTCACATTGGAGATAATTACCTAAATAGTTTTTTTTAACATGTTCCTTCACGATAAAAGTTGAAAACATATAAATTATTATTTTGTAGTGTGCAAATGAATCTCATTCATATTTATGATACCCACTTGTCCCGGTAATGCCACTTTGAAATTGCAACCCGCCATTTTGGTCATATATGTGCTGCACAATAAAAAATATTGTTAAAATTGTTTCATTTAGCAATTTAGTTTTGCAAGGATTATTTAAAACTGTTCCAATTTCAAAAGTTAGTAGTTGCTGAGATAAGCTTCATAGCAAGAGAATTAAGACAAAAACTAAGTTATCTATAGTAAGTACATAATGTCTCAGCACAACTGGTGCTTTTCAGACCATGCCCTAAGTTAAAGTGATTCCAAATATAGTTTATAACAGTTTTGGTTTACTGTCTTGACAAAGTATTCTTCTTTGACAGACATACAGTACGGTCGTTTTAACTTGGCAGCTCTGAAGTTGAACATTTTTTAGCGACCATTTGGTGGTACTAGGGGATTTACGATTTACGCAGGCAAAGCCTATATATGTTCAGAGAAGCCAAGTTAAAACGACCGTACTGTACAGAGTGGTGCTGTAGGGGTTTCATTTTACAACTTGGGTACGAAACCCTATAAATACAATTCAGTTCTTTTAATACAAGGCGCCTGAATTCGACCAACTGTAAAAAATACGTAAGTATAATTAATATGTCGTGTTGAGCTTGGAAACTTTGATATTTTACCTATCTCTTCATTGTTACCCGAGCAACATTTCGATTCTGAGTAAGAGTACCAAATGTTACCGTAATGCTGACAAAATTTTGTCTCCTATTTATTTAAATTCAAAAATTATATTTTTATGAAAAATATTTAGATTCAGTGCACTACAAATTATTATAGTAGGAGTGCTGATATTTTATTTTTATCTCTTAGAGTTCATAATAAGTTTATTATTGTACTGTACTCTGTGGTAATAATATACTAGACTAACTATAACCGATAAGAACTCTACAGCACAGGCAACCGAATATCTCACGATTTATTCAGATGGTGATAGTCTAATTGAATTTTTAGTAACTAAAAATTAATAAAATAGCTATGTAGGTACTATCGAAAAAAGTTCTGCCTGATACACCTTAGTGTCATTTTAGCGCGCAGCTATCTTTTCCGAACTCGTGTCGACAAAGCCCTCACTTATAGTAACAATGACAATTACAAAAAAGTGTTTCTTTCATGTTTATGACCATTTATAGTGTCGGTGAATGGATCTCAATAGAAAAAAGACGGTGTTACTGGCTTCTCATTGTGTAACTCTAATTAGGGTCGGGGTGATAAAATTTCAGCTTGCAAGCGACAATTCTTCCAAATGTATCAGGCTTAGCGTTTGCTGATAGTACCTATGCTTAATCATAATTTAATTTTCCAATATAGTTTTAAAGGTAAGCTCCTCTAAAAATTTTATAAATTCTAATATAATAATAATAAAAATCTTATCGGTACTGTACTACAACTTATCACCCCATAATTTAATATTACGTACAGTAATTTTCCATACTCCACCTCCATTATCGCAGACGATAAAAACTGATTAGCCAGTCAACTATAGGTACCCGATTTATTGTTTTAGGTAATATTTTATAGCCACCACGGATTCGAGAGTATTTAAAATATAAATTCTTGGTCTCTATAAAGCCAAGTTTAAAAAGCTTTTTGCAACACTAGTTGCGAATGCGAAGAGGAGGGTCTGATAAAATGTAACAAAAAAATAAGCCAAGTGAACAAGAAACCGCCTCCCACAACTTTACACAAGAACGAGATTAAGACGTCGAGTTCAGTTTGCTGGTGCAAAATAGTTCAAATTCTGCTAAGAATGTGCTATAAAGTATTTAATAATAGCACATTTTTTACGAAGCGAAGCTCGGTCTGCCAGGTACTTTCATCTAAAAGCATCCAGGCTGCGATCCAGATATTTGTAGAAGCGAGTACCTAAGACATACATACTAAGCAAACGCAATACCAGTGCACGTACGCACCTCTTACTACATTTATCTACGTTTTAAAAAACATTTATTTTCTGTCGGTACAAAAAGTACACTTAGAAATGTCAATAGTCTAATAACAAGGCACTTTAAACTCGTCCATGGAGATTCTCTAAATGTAAACAGCAGCCCATCTCCACCGACGAGTTTCTGTTTTAGTTTTCTTTGTTACCTATGCTTCAAAGAATATTATATCGATATATGCAAGCTACTTAGCAGGTGCCTTGCGGCAATGCCGCCGCGGATAATAGTATCCAAATATCCCTTCTTAGTGCTCATATACAACATTTCAGAAACCTTTGTGCAAAATTTCAAGCTTAACCTAGTGGTTTAAGGTATGATTCCGATCTCGGCAGCAAGCAGCAGTGCTGCCGCAGCACTACTGGTCCCCATACATTCTCTATGGGTTTATATGAGATGACATTCCGAGCTCGGCAGCAATGCCGCGGCAGCACTGCTGCTTGCTGCCGAGATCGGAATCATACCTTTAGGCCATGCGTTGATAGATCGTTCAGTTATCCAATTTCTTTTACTTCTCTCGCGTTTGTTGAATTTTGCATACAGATAAATTTTTATGCCAAGGCTTCAAGACTAAGTAAGAATGCCAGCTGCCAAGTTCATATTTTACATTATAATGAGACTATATTACTGAGTAATTTACTGCGAACTTCGTAAAGCTATAAAAGTTTCGCGAACTTTGGTAACATGTTGGTATCACATACTTCAACAACATGACATTCTCAGGGGACGAAAGTTATAACCGAGTTGTTATATTAAATAAACCTATTTACAAAGCCTATTAGGTATCAATGTAAGCCAAGTTTGTAGAGAGGTAAGTAAGCTTAGTTGAGGACGACCTCTAGCTAGCTGTGTCCTGAACAACAATTGCTATTAATACGTAATTTACCCGTTCCCACTCGTCCTACCAATCGGAGTTCCGATTGGAGGACTGGGAACAACCCATTCTTAAACGGTTCAATAACCTTTTAAAGACAAAATAGATTTTATTTGTTTGTAGAACAGATTCACGCTTGCTACTCTCAACGGCCTAATTAATTAAGATGTCATCTATTTTTGGAATGAACAGAAACCTAAGAAACGTCTGATAATATTTAAAAGCAATTGTAACAAAACCACACCTGCTTTGCTATTAACAATATCCCAGGCACCCTCTCTTGCATTATATCTCCATAAATATTTTATTTTAATAAATAGATACTTAAAACATTGATTAACAGTAAGAGGTGATGGGACCGACGCCTTCTTATATGGTCAACTAACGGAATGCAGATACAATAAGATTATTCCTCCTCGAACTCCCGTGGGAAGCTGTCATTATTGAATTTATTACCTTACTTTCTGTATTTATCGTATAAATAATGTATAAATTTAAATATTACGGAAATGTAGGCTTTCGTAAATAAATAATTTACTTATTTATTACCTACGTACATACTTACAAGCTCAATACAAAAATATCAAGAGTTTTTAATAACAAAATAATATAATATAATAATATTTGATAGTATGAAAAATGTTGTCCTTACTCCGTAAAGATTATTTATTTAAAAGTGATTTAACAATATAAAAATTAACGAATTATTAATCAAACAAAACTTTAGAACGTTACATGGTAGTAGTTTTGTCTGTCATACTCGTAGATCGCTTTTCTTGGTGTGTTAACGTAATGTACTAATATGGCTAGAATACAATCCGACTGCAACTTCAACATACAAACGACACGACAAAATAATTAAATTATTGGGCTTTTAGTGGGCTATAATAGAATAATCGGAGGTGTTTTCCAAATTAAATATCACTTTTACAATAGTTAGTAAATATTTCAGAGTTGAACCAGTTCTATTTTGTGGATAGTGAAGTTGTATAATTCCCCGAACCTAAAGCGTCAGAGCAATAAATTCCGATGTCAAAACGCTTCCCGGCGCCCGCCCTCGTTGCACCTTTGGCCTGCATTTCGATCGAATTACCGCGATAGTACGCCACTTCAGCCCGGCTGCAAATTAGCAAAGCTCAATTAATAAACTATTCCAAGTGATCCTAATTGCATTTTAGAGCGTTTGCAATGAGTTTATAACACTAGCTTTTGCCAGCTATTTCGTCTGGGTTCTGGGATAAAAAGTATCCTATGTGTTATTCCAGGTTTTAAATTATTTGCGTGACAAATTTTATCCGAATTCGTTGAGCCTTGTTTAATTGAGTAATAAACATTTATTGTACAAAATTTCACATTATTCGCGATGTCAATGAGATTTTCAAAAACTTCTACTGACTTTGGGACTTCAACATTTTTAGTAGGTACCTACTCCATTATATCACTTTTTATATTGTTTTAATATTTAAATGAAAATCGAAATGTTTTTTTCCGAGGTGTTTTCCGATAAGCTATACTCGTATTTAATGATTACTCGCAATTTAATTTCAGTACAGTAAAATAGGTACCTACAACTACTTATAAGTACGTTAATGGATCGATCGATATTCAACTGCATTTTTTTTCTGGAAAAGTTTTCTACAATAATATTATTAAAATAATGATTTGTTTGTTTGAAATTAACAGGGTCCAAAACTTCAGGACCGATTTTAAAAATTCTTTCACCAATGGAAAGCTACATTATCATCATTTTATCCCCGTATTCCTATGGAAACGAGAACTACGCAGATGAAAAAGCTGGGCACTGCTATCGATATATCGATAGGTATACCTAGTTATCGGTTTAAATATCAAAACTCTCTGATGCACGTGCGTGCACGCATCACGCAAAAATACTGAACGGATTTTGATTAAATTTGGTGATTAGATAACTTGGAGACCGGGTCAAAATTTAGGGTACTTTGCACCGAAACGACAACACCTAGAAACTTGAAATATGGTATGTTCCTTAATTAGGTGTCTTATATGTTGCAGGCAACCGCTATAAAGGAATTTTCAGAAATTGTACGGCACCCGCTAGTCTTCAATAAAGTGCTCACGTTTTACACATCCGTACAAAATTCCGCATTCGATTATGGTCGATTTATTTTTAGATCCGTTTCAGATTAAAAACAAAGTCGAGGGGAGAGGCTAAGCCCATGAAATACGGTTTAAGCTGCTTATCTTAAGTGAAAACGCCTGCCTAAATATGTATCAAGGTAACCATTTTTCTTCGTCTTATTTTTAGCCAGAGATTAAGATTAGCATGTCATTTAAGTTTAGATGGTACAAGTGTAGGTAACATTTATAAAAGTGTTTAAAAATATCAGAAAAAAATTTAGATAATGTTGTGTACTTTATTGGCTCATCATTGAGAAACAATTACAAAACGAATACTTTATAATAAAATGAAAATTTACCATGGAAAATGTACTTAGTACCAACTGACCTGTAACGTCATCATTTTAGTACTTAATTACTACACTTATTTTTATTAATTTAAAAGTTCCCTATAATTGTAAAATGAAAATCGAAATACATTTTCAGAAGTGTTTAGGAATAATCCGAGTATTATTCATGAAAGATTCCTAGCAATTTCATTTCAGTACAGCCAAATACCCATACAATAATCTCATTTTTTAAATGCCATTTCATTTACTTCGTGTAATTAAAAAGCTGTTGGAAACGCTACATTTTCTAACGTACATTTCCCTCTTTGCGTCCAGCGGGCGTATTCACGGAGATTCGATAATCGATATTCGACTCGGAATCGGAAAATCTTTCGAATACTTATGTCGATTTTGACGAAGCCTGTTGCGGATTATTACAATAATGTGCATGACATAATTACTTCTGAATAAAAAAATCCTTATGTAAAATATGACATCTGTGTATAGCTCATCTCCGATTTTCCGATTCCGAGTCGAATATCGAGTATCGAAACTCCATGAATACGCCCGCAGATGTCGTACAATAAAAAATTCACAACACATACTATACTACTGAACTTGTTCAGCGCAGCAGTTATCTTAATGCTGAGGCCAGACAGATATTGGGGCTAGCAGTACATAAATCGTGCTACAAACAGCGTGGTTGCCTCGCCCTTCCAAGCTTAATGGTCTGTCCGATCGGTATATCTGTATATATTCCCAGTTAGAGTAATGTGGTGGCGCGGCAGACCCCTCTGAGTAGCCGATGCTGAGAAGTGTGATAATTGCTCTGACGATATGTAGAATTTATAAGGAGATATTCCATTTTCATTCCGTCAAAATCCTCAAAAAATCTATAGAAAGCTATTCCAGAAAAAACAGTATATGGTTCGATTTCATTCAATATGTCGTATCTTAGCTGCCATGTTGGATATAAAGAAACAACAGCGCCACCTGGCGCTGAATTATTAGCTATTATGTATCTAAACCAAAACAAAAGAAATGCCATCAAAAACAAAACTTGTAAAACAACCAATACAAGTCTCGCAACTCAGTTCTTTTACCGTAAAAAGTTGTGAGGTTAAATAAACAGATTGACTTGGTCATCGCATGAAAACAAAATGTATCTCACAAGTGATACCTACATACCATATTGAATTAGATTGTTTAGTGCGATTGCCAAGTCAATCTATTTATTTAAAACATAAAAGATTTATAATATTTCTATGGTTTGCGGCTTCGCACTTGCCCCGTACTGTTCGCTCTGCCGGTTCTGCTGCGGAATGGTCGGCAAGCCAAAAACTAATTATGTATTCAGCCCTACGGCAGAGCTACGATTTTGTCCCATTTGCAGTGGAGACTTCAGGAGTATGGGGCATGGCCGCAAAAAAATTTGTACAGGACTTGGGGCGACGCTTGAGGGAACGTGGCGGTGATCCCCGTGTCGGAGCTTTCCTGGTGCAGCAATTATCGCGATAGCTATCCAACGCGGCAATGCGGTCAGCGTAATGGGCACCTTTGGTCCGGGGGCCACCCGCTAGTGTATATAATTATTTACGTATTACATTTATTATTATATACCATTTCCTATATAATAATTTCCTTTAGTTAAGTTTATTTTTTCATTTTTTTTGTATTTTTTTTAATATCTATAAGTTTTTATTGTATAAGCTGTTTGTTTTCCTTAATAAAGAAAATATTTTTTTGTATTAGTTATTATTTGTCATTAATAAAATAAATGATTTCTTTCCATCTTTTATATTATGGTGAAACCGCGCAGAACCTAGCATATAAATAAAGAAATTGAGCCATCTCTCCAGAGATATTCTAAGTCGTCTGTGAGTGATTGATCGTAGACCATGATAACTCCCCACCTAAGTTCCTTTACCGGATATCTAATTTGACGCCGCTTTATTTTTAAATGACAGACAATCATCAAACAAAAATAACTGTTTTATCTCTATTATCCAAGCGGAGCGCCATTTTGGGTCCCAATTCTAATCGCAAACGTCAAATTGAACGTTAGATGTTAATTAAATGTCATTTGGCTTTCTATCCTCCTTTGAGGTATCCACGGATCATTGACGCTGACGGTAATTCAAACATTGTCTTAGATAGTAGATCTCCAGAAAATATGTTTTATTTAGCAAATACATAGTTTTAAAACAACATTTAAGTACCTACATGATGTTACTTTGATCCTAAAAAAACATTCGAACTCTCTCGAATCCATTGCCGTAAGCAGTTGATATTGCATGAATAATTTATGTGCTTAAATCTTACGTAGAGTAGCAGCAATAATAGCTTGCACAATAACATTTAATTGCTCAGAAGTTCGTGTGGTAAATTGGATTTGCTTCTATAACAAGTTCACAAAGTTGTTTGAAGCACGCTTTACCTCAAGAACTTGATCTAAAGCTCAGTTGGTAAGCATAATTATGTTAAAATTACACAACGCATACTGGTATGTTCTTTCTCTATGTATTTCAGCAATTCCTCCCATTGATACATCACTACATAGTATAAAACAAAGTCGCTTTCTCTGTCCCTATATCCCTATGTCCCTATATCCCTATGTTCCTATATCCCTATGTCCCTATGTATGCTTAAATCTTTAAAACTACGCAACGGATTTTGATGCGGTTTTTTGTAATAGATAGAGTGATTCAAGAGTAAGGTTTTAGGGTTAGCATTGCACTCGTGCAAAGCTGGGGCGGGTCACTAGTAAGGTATATAAGGTAAAAGTTTTTTGTGTGTATATTCTGGGAAATTACCGAGGTTTGTGCCGTATTATTATTTTAATAAATTTCATCATCATCATCATTGATAAATATGCTACATATTAATTAATAATTAATTATATATACTTATAAAATAGTTAGGTATTGCTTTATTCTAACACTATTTAAGTAAAGCTAGAAGGTATAGTTAGTAGGTACTTGTAGTACTTACAGGTTTCTTTATAGGTCTGATTGATTTGGCATATTATTACCTAAGTCTATTATTATGACAAAACAAAAATCACTTGCAGTTTTTTATTTGTCATCAAACAATAGAAATTTAAACTCATAACTAGTCATAACATATACCTACAAGCTCCTTAAATTTCCTCTTCGTTGGTTTTGGAAATAAATTTAATGATGGGTGAGTCAGTCATTGGTACCTATTTCTCTTATATACCTACATACATAATATAATATTTATATACTTTTTGTTTTGTATGTTTTACGACATTTGTAATTCTGTTTACCAAGTCCGATATTATCTTAGGATGCATATACACAGGGTAATCCTAACATAATATTGGTCTTCTCTGTGCTATTATAAATTGTATCTAATATATTATGGACAACCTCTTTGCCACAGAGAGTTCACGTGGTTCTACTTTTTCTATCTCTAGCGACCCGACCTCACGTTTTTTTAAATTTATTTACTTTTACAAATAGTATCCAATTTTAAATTACACTCGCCTAACTACAAAGCTGTTTGTCGGCGAGAATAACGCTCTTTTCGTCTGATGAATATAAAAACCTTCCCCGTTTATCGCCCTTTATATTAGTGAAAATCGCAATAAATTTAATTGCACGGTAAACTATAAACGTCCTACAGGAGAAACTAGCAGATATAAAGACAGACGGGGATGTTTAACAAACATTTTTGACCACGGAAACTCCGGTGAATTCCATAGAACAAGGGTCGCGAATAATTTATTGGAAGAAAATACCCCGTACACAGGAGACATCTTGAATTGGGCAACTGTTACAACCTTAGAAGTTACGAATGTTATTAAACAGATGAAAAATAAAAAATCATGTGGGTATGATGATATGCCAATATCTGTTCTGAAAGAAAATATAGATATACTAGCAGAACCTCTTCAAATCTTCTTTAACAAATGCTATGAGAATTCTGTATTCCCAGAACAGCTAAAAATTGTCAAAATAATTCCAGTTTATAAAAAAGGAGTGAAAACGGACCCAAAAAATTACAGGCCAATATCATTACTGCCCGTAATTTCTAAAATTTTTGAGAAACTCATAAAGTCACGGATAGTAAGACACTTGACGGATAATAAAATCATAAATAAAAGACAATTTGGATATCAAAAAAACATAGGCACTGTCGAAGCAGTGGATGAACTCATTGATGATGTCATTCTGAAATTACATAACAAAAAAAAGGTAGCAGGTATCTTCCTAGACCTAAGTTCTGCGTTTGATTTAGTTGACCACAATATTTTACTGAATAAATTATTTCACTACGGTATAAGTGGCAAGGTTCTACAGCTTCTAGAATCCTACCTACAAAACCGACATCAGTTTGTCGAAATAAAGTATTGTGAAAATAATGTAGAAGTGGTTAGGAAATCGAAACACATTAAAATTGGGAGGGGAGTACCACAGGGCTCAATATTAGGACCAATACTATTCATTATATTTACAAATGATCTATTTAATTACATGCATAATAAAATCAATGACATAAGCTTAGTAGTTTTTGCGGATGATACAAATGCAGTTATTTCAGGCGATAGTATAAATGAATTGCACACAAAGACCTTGCATGCTCTTGTAGCATTCCAAGAATGGTTTAATAAAAATAACCTTATTCTTAATGCTAACAAAACTAATATATTGTTGTTCAAAACTACAGTAAGAACTGACATGATGATGACATTACCTTGACAGACAAAAAAATTCCCATAGTAGATTCAGTAAAATTTTTAGGCATATTTATAGATTTACTACTAAATTGGAAAAGAGAACTAGAAAAAATAGAAAGCAAAATTAGTTCTGCTTGCTACGCACTAAGGAGTTTACGGGATGAGATCACCCTACCTCAACTAATAACGGTCTATTATGCATTGGTGGAATCTCATCTAAGGTATAGCATAAAATTCTGGGGGCATAGCTACGCGTATAATATTAAAAAAGCATTTGTTTTGCAAAAACGGGCAATTCGAACAATAGTGCGAATACCACAATGGCAGTCATGCAGAGAACATTTCCGCAAACTCAATATATTGACCGTCCCCAGTTTATATATTCTAGTGTTAGTAACTGACGTAGTAAAGAGACCAGACAGATATGAAACTTTAGAGGAAAGAGAAAATTAACAGTTTACGGTTACATACAGTGAACCACGTCTCGAGTCCCGACTTGAATTCGGTCAGCACGTACGTGGTACTTAGAAAGATTTATGTCGGTCCCGAAAATAATGAAACTGATGAGGTAATGAAACGACCAAGTCCAACACTTGGTCGTTAATAATTAATATGAGTCTTTATTGCGCCAATTTGTTTGGTCTCTTATAGCAAAATCTTTGTAAAACGATAAGTGTGCCTCTAAATCAAAATATAGGGAATACATCTGCCTAGCCCCTCGGGGATAAAAAAGGCGTGAGATTATTATATTTTTTTTTATTTAAAATTAAAATATAGGGAGGTAATTCTAAACTCTTAAAAAATTTAATAACGTAAGATGAAACTTTACAAATCTCCTGAAAAATAGACAATCCCTCAAATTCGACAACGACATAATTATAATCTAAAGCCCCGAGTTTGAAATTTCACACCATGGGTACCTACTAAAATACTCAATTACTTGGTTTGAAAATGGAGAAATATAACACTACGTAGTACTTATTAAGATCATGTTTCCACAGTTTGTTATGATATACGAGGAAATACATTCGAAAATATAAAAAACTTGAGAGGTGTCAAGGGACACCCGGAACGAAGTTCCATTATCATCATCATCACCATCATCATCACCATTATCGTCGTCGTCGTCGTCGTCGTCATCATCATCATTATCATCATCATCTCATCATCATTAATAGGTTTATCATAGAGCTTCAACTATAGCAAAAAGTGTCGGTTGTTACATATTTTGGTATTATTTATTTCCGTCTAGCCCTCTTTCGCAACGCGCGATAAGGAACTACGTTCCAATAATAAATGCTCAAGACTTATTACCGAGTGGTTTGGCAGAGATATTACTCCTTGGTCTTCTACCAAGGCGTCACCCACTGCAAATAAATATAAAACCAGGGCCAGCGTCTGTCGTGCGATCAAATTTAATTGCCAAAAAAAGGAAAAAAACATATTTGAGAACCTCGTCCTATTTTCATGTGAGTTAAAAAATATTTCTGTTAAATGAGAATACCTGTTTTTTAAAGGGCGTTTTTTTCTCTGAGATTGCCCGTTAACCTAACACAATAATGATTGATTTTTAATATGAAAAGATTCATGTCGAAATGAAATTCATTATATCGAAAATGATATGAAAATAAAAAAGATTTATTTACTCTGTAGGTAAGAACTACACTTAGAAAAGGTTTGTAATAGTACAGTGAATCGAGACCAAATAAGGGGGGTTACCTTACAAACGGTCCGGTAGTTCTAAATTTTTTACATGTTGTCTAGGATGGTTGTTAAGTGTTTAAAATGCAAAATGCACAATTCCCCCCCCCTCCGCGCCCACCGCCATCTTGAAAAAACCGAAAAACATCGGCACTTTTTTTAGATTTTTACTTATATCTTTGTTTTGGTGCATTTTAGCTACAAAACAGTTCTATTCAATGTTGTAGAGAATGAAATTCCCTATAATATACGTGTTAAATTTTGTTTGTAGGGCAGATAGTTCAAGAGATATGATATTTTAAGAAATATAAAAAAATACGCATTTTCCGGAAATTTTTCAAACTTATCAAATAAACAATATGCCGTTGTTTTCATTTTAATGCTTACTGCCCCCTCCGTAAGGTTGGTTAAAAAAAGTATACATCCATATTGTAGGTAATTAAATTCCCTACAATTTTTATTCTTATACTTGTTTTTCTCAAATAGGCCAAAATTGAATTACAGCGTTCTAAAGTAAGAAGTTTGAAAAATTTCCGGAAAATGCGTATTTTTTTTATCTTTTTTAAAATATCATATCTCGTGAACTATCTGCCCTACAAACAAAATTTAACACGTATATTATAGGGAATTGTTTGTTTGAAATGCACCGAAACAAAGATATAAGTGAAAATCTAAAAAAAGTGCCGATTTTTTCGGTTTTTTCAAGATGGCGGCGGGTGCGGAGGGGGGGGGAATTGTGCATTTTGCATTTTAAACACTTAACAACCATCCTAGACAACATGTAAAAAATTTAGAACAACCGGACCGTTTGTAAGGTATCAGCTCTCTATTCACTGTCTATAAGTTTTAGATGTATCAAAGTTTCATACAATACTCTTTGTCCCAGAATAAACCGCATTTGGTTTTGACATAGTGTACTAGAGGTTAAGAAGTATGAAGACTCCCGACACTAGCGACTGTTTTGTCCCTGAAACTACAACAAGGAAAGATGGGACAAGTTTCTGTTCCTTTATCTTCAAGTTTGCAAGTTGAAGTCTAGTTCGGTGTTATTATTGTATATTTTAATATTCTTGAATGCTCGAAACTTGGTGATTATGATCCAAGAATTATTGAATAACAACTAAATCCAATGCCTAATTAAACCGAGTTTGAAGTAGGTAAGTAAAGCTTCAAAAAACTGTAGGTTCACCAATGATAATTTCTGCGTTAAGTCCACCTATAAATCAACGATTTCAATACTCCCTTTTATAAACAATTTGGATTAATTCATGGACTGCGAATTTGGTTACTTTTATCATCGTGTTACAATAGGCTGTGACAAGTTCAACCAAGATGAAAATTGTCCAGAATTGTGAAAGCTAATGGATATTTCTCCTGCCTATTTTTACGTTTGGAGTTTGGACTAATAATGCATTTATTAGGGTTTAAATTTGTACAGTCAAGAGCACGTTTAGCTTGACACATTGGACGTTGTATCGTTCTTATTACAATCGCCTTAGAGGTCAGATTCTCACTACAAGTGTAAAGCTTCATGTGCTCTTGACTGTACCAAAAGGGTAAAAGAAAACCTTTAATGGCGTTGCTCTGGCCAGTCATTGATGCTATCATCAACCCGTAACAGCCTACTGCTGAGCTAAAGGTCCTTCCTCATACATGAATAAAAACTACGAATGCTATCGATTTCAAATTTGGTATAGTTCTAAACAATGATCACTTGACTTTATACCTAGCCCAGCGGCGTTTGTTGCGGTTAATTTAGTAATTAAAAAACCGGCCAAGTGCGAGTCGGACTCGCGCACCGAGGGTTCCGTACAACCTTGCAAATTTATGGTTTTCGTAATTTTTCCTTTATCTATGCTATAAGACGTTGCTTCGTAAATTGTCGTTGTCGAAAATTTGCGGCATAAACGGCTGTATCTTTTGATTGCGTTGGCTTAGAAGTTTGATTTTTTCACAGCTTCAAGGGACAGTAGACCTGAGTAATTGATATAAATTTCAGCTTCATACCTCCACGCGTTCCTGAGAAAAAGGGTCTTGACAGACGGACGGACGGACGGACAGACGGACAACAAAGTGATCCTATAAGGGTTCCGTTTTTTCCTTTTGAGGTACGGAACCCTAAAAAGCAACGATAATAGATCCAGTTATGAAGGCGGTTTCACAGTTATACATAATCGGTTGGATCGAATAATAAATGAGTTATTCGTGACTTTCAAATTCACGAACCAGCTCTTAATAACGCTGAGCACGTAAAGCATTCTAATCTATCCATGGAATGGAACACGTCCTTACGTCCTTTGTATACGATGGAGTGTAAAGGGATCCAATTTAAAGCTTAATTGCTTCGATTGAATCTAATTGAATTATTTGATATCTTGAGATCAGTCAAGGATAGTCTTTGCAACAGACATATGAGTGACTAGCGGACCGCCCCGGCTTCGCACGGGTGGACATTTATTTTTTAAACATTTCGGGATACATGTAGAGTAAATGTATCTTTATGAAGGACATAAGTAGGTTCTTTTTATTATTCAAATAGAACAGCGCGGAACCAGTATCTTCCCGTTCAAGTGGGAATTTCAAAAATCCCTTCATAGAGCGGTTGCGTACGATATATTATAAGACACCTATATAACATATTTAAAGTTTCTAGGTGTTATCGATTCAGAGTAGTACTGATACTGACTGACCAAAGGGTATGCATGTGCTCATGATAACAAACTAATTTCCCAAAGAAACAAATACCCAAAGACGTTTAAAGAAAAAGTTTCTCTCTCCTAGAATGATTTTCTTCCAACCTCTTTGCAAATACCTAATGAATTTTCAAATTAAAATGGACTTTGTTTGGAGACTTTTAAAGAATATTTGTAGTAAGTTTTAAGTTGATCAACGCACAAAACCACACTCCTCTATACTAACTTCAACCCCTACTTTCACCCCAAAGACGTTTAAAGAAAAAGTTTCAAAGAGAATGATTTTCTTCCAACCTCTTTGTTTCACCCCTTTAGTGGATGATTTTCAAAAAATCCAAAAACACGTGTCTCATGATTTATTTCTAAGAGTATTTGTGCCAAGTTGTTATGTTCAGCGGTTTGGGCTGGGCCTTGATTTTTAGATTTAGCTTCTCCTTTTATTTATATAGATTTATATGTGTTTCAAACTAGTTGCCTGGGCAGACATCCTGCCATAGACAATAGCACCATCTATCAGGTCCTTATTGTGAATGTAAACCAGCTCCCCATTTTGATGTAATTTGTGTGTGTGTTTGAATGGGTAGGTACTCAAACACAATTTATTATTTACAATTTCATAAAATCGTGAATAAGTGCTCCTAAGGAACCTTTGTGCAAAATTTCATGCTTCAAGAACCAGCTGTTTCGGTTGTGCGTTGATCAATCAGCCAGTAGGTAAGTCAGTTGGTAAATAAATATCTATAAGACTAACGTTTTCCCGTTCCCGTAGGAATACGGAAAAAAATATATATAATGTTATTTCGGAATATTGTAGTTTACATTTGTGAAAGAATTTTTAAACTCGGTTTAGTAGTTTTTAGTTTATTCGTTAGAATCATACAAAAATATAAATCTTTATTTCGATAATATATAGTCGGTGGAGATGGGCTGCTGTTTACATTTAGCCAATCTTCATGCACGAGTTTAGAGTGCCTTGTTATTATAAACTATTGAATTTTCTAAGTGTATATTCAATACCTACTGAAATAAATGCATTTGAGTTTGATAATATTTCTTGCGTCGGTACCACGGCGAAAATTAAATGGGTCTAATCCAAGTGCTTTGATAACCATCTCGTCTTATTTAGAACAGTTACGTATTATCCTTTACCCCTTATTTTGTTCCCAAATGTCGTAAACAAAGTTTTTTCCTGAGAGAAAATATATTTGCGTCGGCATCTAACAGCTATCTCTGTGCAAAAAAATTACGTTAATCCGATGAAACGATAAGAAAGAAGAAACGGAAGATTACTTTGATTATTAGGGTGTAAAGTAATTATTTTTAATTAAACCTACATTTATTTACAATATTTACAAATTCAACATATCATTATCATCCTTATTATTAAGAAAGTATCATACGTACCAGATAATTCACGGTCATTTTGAATCAATGTCATGTCGAAAATTGAGTAAGAGCTCTGTGCGCCATTAAAACGCTGAAGATTTTGATTAATATTTTATAAAATTAAGTAACTTCATTTAAAATTTACAGAAATGAAATAAATTTTCAGGAGTTCGCAAATGATTTTTATAAACTTTTTGCAAATAAGCGTAAAATGCGAAAAGCTTTCCTCATCTTTAATTTTTTCTGCTTGAAAGCCTACTAGATTGAGCTTTGTTAAAAATTTAAACATAAATTAACAAGTAGCATGTGCCTAGTGAAGGCTTGGTGCCATTGGCACAACATTCTAGGTACACTTCCACACTATAATCAGGGTATACATCTACACATAACAATAAAAAGAGTAACGAAACTTTGTCTGTACGTGGTACTGTATGTTTGTAAAGAATAAACTTAAAAAACTACTGTACCGATTAAAAATTTTGACTGGAACGACTTGATGAAAAGAGCCAAGGCCCGGGCTCAGTGGCGCGTCTCGGGAGAGACCCAAGTCCAGCTGTGGACTGCTATAGTATTAATGGTAATTATGATACTTACATTTGTTACCCCAATCACACGCTTGTTAGTTTTTAAAATTAGACGAGTAAGTATGTAATTATTTTGTATCCCGAAGTTGGAAAATAAACATGCTTTGCTGATTCAATAAATGAAATATTAAACTGATTCTACTACGTCCGAAATCGCACAACAGTTATATTTTTGTACAGCTCCTTATTTGCTTAATAAAAAGAATCTCTGGTAGTAATAATCTCTAGTAGACAACTACCCCCAAAAACTTAGGTCCTACTCGTGAAAAGTGGGTCTTTCCATAAATGGAATACCTCTGCATACCCCTTAGGGATAAAAGGCGTGAGATTATTTATTAAATAAACAACTAGATTTGTGGGATAAAAGGCGTGAAATTATTTATTAAGTAGACAACTAGATTCGTTATTTATTTAATTATAGGTGAGATTATATATATATATATATATATATATATATATATATATAATCTCACGCCTTTCATCCCCGAGGGGGTAGGCAGAGGTATTCCATTACTGGAATAACAATAATAAAAGTTTATTTTCAGGCTTGTGTCCATAGAAGTAAGTGTAGCATTAAAATGCTACGTAAAAAGTTTCTATTTGAGCGTTGCTTTATTATACTCTTTACTCTAAAATTCTAATTTTCTCAGGCCGGTTTGAATCGTTTATTTTTTTTTATTTTTCAAAATTTTAAATAGATTCCTTTTTTTCCTGGGATGACAAGACCAGATCTCAAGCAGAGATGATGGAACTGTGTCTTCTGCTATAAAAAGCTACGGATTTTTGCATTTGAAAATTTATATTTTTATCTTTGTGCTCAGTCCAAGTATTATAATTCACAATGGAAGCTGATGTATTAATATAACAAAAAAGGCCGTCGGGATATCCTTGCGGGTAAGTTTTTGGCCGATAGGCTCATCTCTCTCGTCCAATTATCGTGGACGTGGTATTAAATTCTATTATATTTGTTGTAGTCTTTTTTACGGGTCACGGACCAGACCCTGTGGTTTCCCACTTCTTCCACCACTTCACTGGGATTTGAAGAACTGGGAGTCGACACGGTTTTCGTGTGCAGCGCCGGATTGCTGCTCTAAGTTGAGAGACGCCGCTCAACTGGACTACGCCGCCCACCTGGATACCTTTTTACACTAAGATTAGTTCCTTTTTGGCCCTAAGCCATTTCTAAATTCAAACCGGCACATTTCACGCCACCGTATCAAGTTTTAGGCCTTTTCTTTTAATTGTTTTACAACCATCTAGATATTCCCGTTGCAACTTCCGCACGACATTATTTTCACCTGTTAAAGTGTGGACTGCTGATTAAATTGTACTGTCCTGATTTCGTATCCATTTACCATGCACGCACATTAACTTCATCAATCGTCGGGGCAGTGTGATTCGGACAGTTGTTCCCGTCCGTTTCTATTTTATTACATTTTATGTAAGGAAGTTTGCTTTGAATCATTTGAATCTTGATTTTGCCGTCAAAGTCGTCAAGTTATAAATTAGTTTGTGTAAAATGAGTTAATAGCACATTTTATATTCTTCTAATAAACATTAAGGGCGTTATAAAAAATAAATTATACGTATTCTATAGTGATTGGTGTCTTTTTAATTATTTAACACTATATAAGTTACTTTTCACACCACATGCTCGACAAAGCCGGATTATATATCATATAAACGTCACCGAAAGCAAGACATTATATTCCTTGGCTTTAACCGGGTTATAATGTTGTATGGAATTTCATTATAACCCTATGTCAATAATGTAATTTTCACTTTTCATAATCCTTATTGCTATGACGATAAAGTCTAATTTCATTAAGCAAAATGTGGTGCAGTCGTGGCCAACTCGATTTTCGAAAACCGAAGCCGCGACCAACTAGATTCGCACGATCTTCAATTGTTAAATCAAGTACCTAGGTCACGCCGGCAGAAACAAGTTGATGTACCCATTTTATAGCTTTAACATTTCAAAAAGAATATCGAAAAGGTCGAGTGATGAAAGTACTTTGACTTCAGAGTCTATTATACTAGATGCCATAGGGATTGTCAATAATCTACTACCATGCAATTGCATTTTATTGTCTCGCATAAGGTGAGAAAAGTAGAGTATATAACTCGGGAATAAAACTGTTTTTGTCTTGGGCGCTTAAATCCCTCACTAAACTCAGGATTCAGTCTTAATTACCTCGCTTCGCTCGGGAATTAAATCATAACTCCCTCGCTGCGCTCGGGAGTAAAACTGGGAGTCCTTCGTTACGTTCAGGATTCAATGTCGCGCCCGTGACATAAAACAGTGCTTTATTCCCTTGTTGTATAATCTACTATTTAAGGCTAGGGTATATTAGTAAATTCCACTTTGCTACACTCTTTCAGGACATTGCTAATTAACTTAGACATGGCTTAGGTGATAAATCTGATAACCGAAGCTTAGTCACAAATCAAATAAAATTGCCTTCAAATGGTTAAACTTATAATTGCTAATTTAACTCACAATTCCGATTAGAAAACTTTTAAAATTAATTTCTTGTTGCTCAAACAAAGTTATTAATTTCGCAATTATTCGATATTAATGTAGGTACAATCTTTACATATATCCACATACATATACATATATATAATCATCACATGTTGTTGACGGGCCTGTTGGCTCAGTTGGTAGTGACCCTGCCTTCTGAGTCGGAGGTCGCGGCTTCGATCCCCGCTCGGGGCCAACATTTGTGTGCATGAACATGTATGTTGGCTTCCTGTCTGGGTGTTTAATATTTATTTAAGTAAGTCTATCAGTTGTTTAGTGCCCATAGTACAGGCTCTGCCTAGTTTGGGACTGAATAACCGTGTGTAAATTGTGTCCCACAATTTATTTATTTAATTTATTTGTGGCTAATTACACCATTCATGTCTCGAGAACGCTAGATCGATTTCTGTAACCTTTGGTTTGTTGGATTTGTCCCCCGCCTCGAATAGCAGAATAGCTATTAGAACATAGACAAAAAGTAGCTTAGTAGTTAAATAATTAAATCAAGTGAATCCATATTTTGCATGAATACTTTTTCATTTTAGGTAGGTATCTAACTTGCTTGCATAACAATTCAAGCGTTAATGTCAATCCAATACTTTTGACAGTCTATTCGACTAATTTTTATATTTTAAACAAATCCACTTGTAAAAAGTTATTAATTGTTGCAAAATTAAATAATACTTATCCTTGCACTTTCACAGTGACGTAAATAACACCACAGTGGAGAAGTCAAAGTAAGTGAACGATCAAATTACTCTATAGGGACTGCTGCCAAATTGAGCAAGAGCAAATAAGTATACTCAAGCCAAATTACAGCTTTCTACTACCAAGAGTGTTGAGCTGAGCCGCGAACAGGCAAACTTACGGACAGACATAGCTAAAGATTAAGGGTTGTGAGTGTCCAATAGGGTGGGTGGATATACAGAATATCGCTTTGTGTTATTAAAATCTTTTATAAAATTATGTGCGACTATATTAAGACATTTCCCAGAAAGAAAAAGAAAATTCTCGAGGAGTCACTCCATTCAAGTAAAATATTGTCGGTATTGTAACGAAGAGAACCCTAACAATAGTAAACTCAATTTCGTAACCTTCGTTTTGGTTGGTTCACATACCGATTACATTATGTAAATGACAAACATTTACCATAAACATCTACTCGCGTTTTTTGTGTTGTTATCCACTCATTCTTTTATAAGTATGCCAATAAGATATTTGCTATCTTTAATAGGTTGGAAGCAAATGAATTTTAGGATAACAATGTACCTAATATTTTTTAATAAATTTTAGATGAGTTTCAATTTAATTTCAAATTGCAAATGTCGGGTGTTAGGAGGAGCTCGCAACAGTATATAGAATTACCCTTGAACGATATAATTGTACATAGAAATCACAAAGAAAAAATCTTAAGCCGATACTTTGTTATGTCGTCAGCTCGGTTCACCGAAAGAACGATTAAAATATTAATTTTTCGTCTATATCACGATTTGCAGCTAATGCGGTTAGCCTAAAACCCAACTAAGCGAATTATATGGCGATGTCTTCCAGATAACCTAGGGATGAATGAAACTGATATAAACAGGGTAGACGGTGCACTATAAAAGTACATAATATAATATATTTTTGAATATAATCCTAATATTTATCACTAGCTCGACGATGAAGTGAAACATCGTGAGGAAACCCACAGGTCCCATAATTACTTTTAAAACACGTGCAACAAACCCAGTCCGGCGATAGGCTGTCCCACCTATCAAGTTATGACATGTGACATGCAAATAAATAAATAAATAAAAGTTTAGTGGTCCAAAGAGTGCACTGATGAAACGTGGATATTTTCAGAAATTTAATATCTGTGCCTATTTACTTTGACTATTTATTTATTTTATTTTTCATTTTATAGCGAAATAGGAACTATTTTTGCAGGTAGTTTTGCGAAAAATTTAATCTACTCTGTGCATCTACATAAAGTTAACAAGTGCTAGCAGCAGTTCGCAGTTCAACAATAGTGTCGAGATATTGTGGGATTCAAGGCAGCGTATAGTCCGGAAAATTGGATATGTCCCGCTAACGTATGGTTGCCGTTTGCAGAGCAATGTATTAATTAAGATGCTACGTTAAATGGTTGGTTTTAAATTATCTTTTTTCAACACACTTGCTCAAAACGACGTTTTTATTCCACCGATTTTTGGCTCATAATCCTAGATATTAAACACGCGTGCTTTTTTAGTATATTATTGAACGAGTGCCTTTAGTTTATTAATCCGACCAATTTATATTTGTACCAAGTCGTAAGTAAGAAGAAGAAGAAGCGATATAATTTAGTCGGGTTATAACTTTTTATTTAAGCAACAAACAGTATTTATGCGAAAAATAACAGTTAATGGTAAATCCAGCTTTATTATTAAAAAATAACTTAAATTCATTTAAAATTTTCTGTAATTTCTGTTTTAAACATTACATTTAAATTTAATTACATTTTTAATCTTGGCTGTTGGCCGATCTAGTTCGCACCTTAGCCTTGCGCGCGCATCGGTATCGCGGCAAGAAAAAAAAAAACAACGCGCCATTTTTCGTACATAATTGTCGGCTGTGACGAACGGTCATGTTTTTGTCTATATTTTTTTTCGGCAGAATTAAAAAGTCCCTAGTATTCATAACTTTAGAACAATGCTTAAAATAATATAAGTATTCGGAATTCATCATCATCAACCCGTAACAGCCCACTGCTGAGCTAAGGGCCTTCCCTCACACATGAGGAAGTATATATTTTAAATTAGGTAGTGTTCCAGTTATTTTTCTAGATCCCTTACTAAATGTTAGGTGCAAAAAAAGGTCCCGAAATTTGTGACAATAAAATTAATAAGTTACAAATTTCGTACCTACTTTGTTAAGTTCTTTAAGTTATATTTAATCTTGAAGCACTCCTGTAGTCAGGGGAGCAAGTAAAAGCCTTGAGAGCTTTCCAAAAATACAGCTAAATTAGATTGAACTTTAATTGGATACGCTCAGTTAAACAGGAAAGTGACAACCGGGAATTATTACGCCTTTTCCAATTATCGCTCTCAATGGATTCAATTTAAATTTTCACTATTTAGCACTTAATTATGTAGGCAGAGCGCAGTTCATTGTTATCTTGTTGTATAAACTGTTGCTTTCAGAGAGCTTTATGTTTATACATATTGGTGGATAATGCTTAGGTAAAAGTAGACTAGAGTACATGAAAGATTTGAAGTTGAGCAGGAGCGGAAGTAGAATGCTCCTCAATCTTGAAAAGCGAAGATCTTCCGCTAGGCGAAATGATTGTGCCTGGGGACCGCGGTCCAACAGTTGATGTTAGACAGTTGTATTTATAAAAACTCGTGTGCACATTTCGATAGCGCGATTTAGAACTCGTGGCGACACGTGCCTTCCTTGCCATGTATGGTGCTTTAGCTATTTCTATGTAGAAGCAATATATATCGCTACAAACAAAGTAAAAATTCCATAATATACTTACAGTGCTTCAATTTCACACTTATTTTATAGCCCAGTATAGAATATAAAAACCAAAAATATTAATCTGATATAGGAAATTGATACTAAACAACTTTGATATAAAATATCCAGTAACATTAAAATAAAATAGAACTCCTAGCTCTTCGTCATTTCAAAAAAGGGACCCTCACCCAGGATATTGACGTAATAAACGGGATATGGGAGGGACTGCGAAAGTGTAGTCATATTTCAGGAGCTGTTTCCCGCCAAATACTGAACAAAATAGCTGCCCTAAATATATCCTATGTTATCTTTCACTCAAATTGGTGACTGTTTATCTAAGGTTCGTTCATTCGAGAGTTAATAAATGCGAATCGGGTTTTAGAAGTATTTTGATTGAAACAAACCTGTATTTATTAAAAACTATGTTATTTTTCCATTAATACTATCACAGTTTAGCTTTGAGTAAAGCAATTTAGATGTTTGTTGACAGAAATACCAGATACTGGCCTGATAACTAATAGGTAATTAATTATTTTCATAAGTTTTAAGAATAATGTAAAAATATTAATTTAATAGGCACCGAGGGTCTATTCAAGAACCAATTACTTTAATGTTTTAATAAAAATACTATAACATCCTTTAAAAGATGCCTGATGCTCTGGAGCTTTTGTCTACACGTAGGTAGAGGGAATTATTTTACCTTGATCATCAGCTATTGCCAACATTTATTTATTCTAGCTATTTTAGAATATAAACACAAGGAAATGTAATATACTCACATTTATTTTATCTTGAATTTATTTGTCTAGTCAATTCTTACTTACAGTTTCTTGCAAATCTCATTTATATCTTATCATACTATGTCGAGCTGAAAAGAAAATATAATCCTTAAAAATGGGCTGTTGTCTGAAACTAAATAAGTTGTGATTAAAATTTACTTTGAAAAATATGAACAATTTATTTCAGACTTATCTATGTTCACCATATTTACGTAGAATTATAATAATATAGAATCGGCCAGTAACCAATTAAATAGCATGTTATCAAGAAAACGGGGCCTACGATTATAGGGTACCTGAAATAGACAAATTCCGAGAAGGAACCAGCACAAAATGTATTTATTTTATCCTTTGTCAACAATGCTGTTAAACATTAAACTAAATTGTCCACCCAAATCAAAAATACACGTATAGCTGGTAGCTCGTTGGTAAAAACAAAGCGTAATGGAATACCTGTGTACCGATAGAATGATTATGATCAATGTAGGACACATATAATTTTTGGTTTTATATAATATTTTCATAAAATTGATGTTTTACTTTTTATTATTTACCTACTGTCGAGTTTTTGAGAAATTATTTAGGTGATAGGATATAAAAATTAAACTTTGCTTCACTGCATTTTAATAGATTATATAAGTACTTAATAATAGATTGCATTTACATATTATTTATATATCTATTTATGATAATAAAATTGTAACTGGCTGATTGTAGCTGGCTGGCCGATTGATGAATGCAGATGAAGCGCGAAAGGTGTGCCAGGATCGTAGTATAGGTGGCTGTCTATATCTCTGCCTTTTTCACAGTAGTATTGTTGCCGGTGTAACTTAAAATATATTACTTATTTCATCTTAATACACCTGCTACAAGCCGAGTTATCTAATAGATACAGTATTTTTAACTACAATATTTTTTACTAATTACTAATCATTACAAGAGCAGTGACTCAGAGCAGTACCTTACGGTTAAAGAGCCCGGTTCTCATGATGATAATCAGTGAAGCTCAGGTTCAAATCCTGGCATGTACCAATGACTTTTTCAAAACTTACGTATAAGTATTCATCACTAGCTCGACGGTAAAGGAAACCATCGTGAGGAAGTCCGCAGGTACCAGAATTAATTATGAAGCATGTGCAACAGACCCGGTTCGGCGATGGGCTCACCACCAATCACGTTTAGGGGTCGAAAATTCTCGAGAAAAACCGGTATTTCCAGAAATAGAATACCGCTGCCTGCTCCCTCGGAGATAAAAGGCGTGAGTTTTTTGAACATTGTATGAAGATTACCAAAAAAAATGGTAAAACTTAGAACGTGTTGAAAAACTAAAAATCAGCGACACCGACAACAGTAAGGCAGTTTTATTAGAACTGCAGTTGAATTTATATTCCGTGCAGTCCCCGGCAGGTCACGTTCAGTCCAGATATATTTCACACGTTTAACATTTCACGGTCCAACTACCCTAATACCTAGAGTGAGGGCACGTAAAAGTTCCTCCAATAACAGCAGGGAACGAAATTGGAACGGTTTTGAGACTGGCTTCTTTCCTTGTAACTAAATAAAATCGGAACAATCAAGTTTTCAAAAATAGGATATACGATGCTTTCCTCCAATAAGTTGTTTGTTGATATTTGATACTCTAACGAAGATATTTTCCATCGTACTTTATTTTTGTAGAAGAATTTTGTTTTATAATTAGATAAAATTAAAATAGGTTATCTTATATTATTTGTAGGTAGATTAGCGTAGAACAAAATATTATGGCTAAAACGTAACTTTACAAATGACTCAATTGATAAATTAAAGTTGAGTTGTTCCCAGTCCGTTTAGGAAATTATATGATTGTGCAGTCCTAATACAAAAAGAATATCATAA
Organism: Ethmia dodecea; assembly: GCA_963855545.1. Lineage (NCBI taxonomy): Eukaryota > Metazoa > Arthropoda > Insecta > Lepidoptera > Depressariidae > Ethmia > Ethmia dodecea. The sequence goes on from OY979448.1 coordinate 6,577,273, forward strand.
TAATGTTGAAGGATGTCTTTCAACATTTCTCTCTCAAAAATTTCTTATCTTTCTTAATAGATAATATTTTTAAATAAAAATAATTATTTAACACCTTGTCGTTTAGACGCCACATTCAATATTTTATACTTGACGATAATAATTACTATGAACTCGTCATAATGACGTTGTTGTCGCCATAGTTAAAAAAAAAATTCGTACGTTTGAAGTTGTAGCATAAGAATTATGTTCAACTGTGGACGTCATTCGTTATAATGAATGAATATATGGGACACATAACGCAGGTAAATACCTACTTATGATGTTATAAAACCACCTCTGGTATATAATGGCTTCGTTTAGTCCCTCGATACAAAATATATCTACTATTATTCTTTGTTATCACATTCAACTAAAATATGAAAATGAGAAAAGGAGATGTACGTAATTAAGTAGTTAAAAAGTCAAAGAAGCCTTGACTGGTTAGATTATTGCTGAGAATTAAGTTAAAATGGAATTTCTTAAAATGGAATTTCACGGTGTAGCTACAACAAAACCAGTTAAGCCAACCAATTACAATTCTTGGATAGTTGAGACTACTTCTTGGCCAATAAGACGAAGGTAACAAAAGGTGTGTAAGTTATGTTCGATATTGACGATATCTAGATACTAAGTGGGTAATCGATAAACTTTGCTCGCCAGACCAAAAATATTAAAGTTTTTAATTTTAACAAGTTATTTTGTCAGCCTCATAATGTCTGACATTATTAATAACAAAACAATATACTAATTAAATATCTATGTTGCGGTGTAGGTTCATGAAAGACGAATCCTACGAAAGTTTTTATGTATGGATGTTTGTTCCTCTTTCACGCAAAAACTACAAAAACGGATTATCATGAAACTTTACACTTATATAGCTTATAGCATCAGAATAACACATAGGCTATATTTTATCCCCGTATTAACTCGGGAACGGGAACTACGCGGGTGAAACCGCGGGGCGCTGCTAGTTTAATATATTTTAGAATAGTTTTAAATTGATCAGTTACAATTTCGCAAGATTAAGTTGATACCCCTGATTTGTAATGTCCCAGATTCCCCATAACGCTATCGATACCGAACTATCAGGCTCAGTAGTCCGGTCGTATTAGAACATCGAACAGTTGAGACAAAAAAGTCTCAACAGTCCGGGACCGAACTAAATAACCGAACTACTGATACACGGCGGCTCCTTCGATAAAAGGTATTAGTAGGCATTAATGCCACGACACGAGTTAATAGCTTTTATTGTTTGCCGCTAGAAAGGTCAAAGAGACAGTTCCCAATACTTTATCAATCTTTTATGTAAGCTATCTATCTCTAGCCATTACGTGTATCTTTGAATCGCCCTAGACTTATTTTGTCTCTGGGTTTGGCATAATGTTACTCATTGAAAACATTTCGGAGAAATGACAGGAATATATTTTGTTGTCTTTCTATTTTATCATGGACTAAATATCAAGTGAAATCTCAATGGCTTACAAACAACTTTTAAAGCAGGCTTATTTCATTGAGTTAAAAAGACTTAACTATTTAAAATATATTAGTGTCTTGCGAAAACCGATGATGGTATATAGATCAAATAAGCGAGTTGTGATTACTAAAAGGGTTGGAAATAAAATACACTAAACAAAATTCAACGTTAAGGAAGTAGACGGTGGATATTTTAGAGATTACAGAATGCGCGTATCTACATTTAGTTGAAGATTAATAGGTAGCCGCGAGCGATGACTATGACAAATGAATAATATAAAAACATTTTGTTGTCAAGCCGAATCTCATTAATCAGCGCTTCTCTGTGAATACCTATAAGGAGGTAAAACCTTCTTCGTAAGATGATATTTTCTGAAACGAAAGCACATCGAGATAAGTGCCTGAAGGGCAGGATAATGAAGCCCTTAGAGAAAAGGTGTCTCGAAATTATCATTCGAATCTTTGATCTTCATAATATAAATAAAAAATGTAGGGGTCAATCATTTATAAACATAATTGTTGTTTATTTTAAGTTTTACATTTAAGTAATTTGGCACAGCTCTGTAAACCCATTGAATGGTGTTAGAATACTTCTATTATAATAGTTCGAAAATTAGAAATGAGAATAGGCATCACAAAATGTGGCAAAAAGTTAATGAAGCAGTGACACGATAAGTTGACTTTTAATTAAAGGATTGAATATTTACTTCCAAGACAAAGTGTTGTACAGCCCTGTCAGCCTATGTTTAATATAGACAATTTTGAATTTTCCTTTGTTCAATTCTCCATTTTAAATTTCTGCTTCTCTTTTTCCGATAATATTTAACAAGCTCAAGGCGTTTACTCAAAATTTTTGCCAAAAGCGCGAATAAATATAAATGAAAAACAATTTTCTTTTAGTTTGAATACAAAAGTGGTCTGCAAATCTCGAAATTTTGGGCCAAATATTTATCTCATACCCGGAAATTCGAAACGAGAAATGTAAATGTTTTCCTTCCGAAACCAATAGTGATTTGTTTAACGATATCTAACAACAACGTCGAGAACTCACAAAATTTTTATATTATTCGATTTTCTTGTAGTAATGGACTCGACAATATGATTTTATCAGGAATATGTCCCTAAAGAATATTCTGATAATGTTTACCTTCCTAATGAAATAAACAACAAATCTTGGATTCATCGAATAACTGGGCTTGATGTAACTCTTGTAATTTATTATAATCTTCTTTCTAATCTAAAAAGATCATCTCGGGTCACGGTGTTTGTGTTTGAACTCCTTTAAAACGGCTCGACAGATGTTAATTATTTTTTTTGTATATTGGGTAGGTATGAAAATAGATAGTAAAGTATACCCAGGGGGGGGGGGTACCCCGTACATGGCAAAACAACGCAAGTTCAATATAAATAAATAAAATAAAAGCGTGTTTCAATTCCTGAAATTACCTGTACAACTGGACAAATTGGTTAAATTTTTTTAACAATATATTTTTCGACCACAAAACGTGACAGATGGGCTCAGAGAGAACTTATTCTGGGGAATTCAATATTATAATCATATCCGTATTCAGTGATATTTATTTTTCATATATTTTCTACATAATTTATTTAATAATTAAATAAAAATAAGAGCATCCATTCAATTGACTGTCATTGGCTTGATGACGGTGATAAATCATATCAGTTCCCGAACGGAAAACAATGTATCAAAAAATTCAATCACTTAAGATGAATAATTCATTGGATGTGAAAAGTGTGGGGTTATGGTATTCTCGTTCCACGTCTGCATAAAATGCACCAGAATTTGAATTTCAGAGCCGAATGAAAATACGATTGGTATTTAAATGACTTCTGCTTAAATCTGAATGCTACCGTTTGCATTAGTTTGTATGCTGATGGTTAGCTAACAATGGACCTATATGTTAAATTATTGGTCCCGGTTTCGTTGTGCAGCACAGTGGAAGTCGTTATGCCATGTCAAATACCCTTGGGTGGCTTGAAAAATTCTGACTGTTAAGTGGCCACTAGCTTAACACCATCTTTCAATCTGCAGTGGGCTCGCGTGGAAGATTAAGCCCATGCTTCCTCATGTGTGAGGAAATACCTTTAGCTCAGTAGTGGGCTGTTACGGGTTTAAGAAGAAGAAGAAGGACCTATATGTCTCCACAAGATAATCAGCCAAGATCTGATGGCTGGTTATTCAAAGAATAAATTATTTTCTCTTTTATTTTTCCTCGTGTTAAATTTTATTGGACTTGAAAAAATTGCGTTCCTTTTGGTTCCTCTTTGGAGGACATTTTTATATGTTAATAAATGTATTTTTTTTGTTAATAAATTTAATAAAGTTTTAGTTTCAAAGGGTGTAAATTACTAAGACTTCGCTGTCCTTCTGTCCGTTTGTCACTAGGCTGTATCTCATGAACTGTGATAGTATTTCTGTTGTCGCTATAACAACAAATACTAAAAAACAGAATAAAATAAATACTGCAAACATGATTTTTTGTCGTTTTTATAGATAATGGTACGGAACGGAACCCTTCGTGCGCGAGTCCGACTCGCACTTGGCTTTTTTTTATCATTTCTAAAGATACGATCCGCATAATGCTACGTCTAATTATTTGAGAAAAAATATTGTAGCAGACACTATAGTGGTTCCGCGAGTGCTGTTTTTAGAATACAAAAAAGAGACCTAGTTAATTAACTTTGTACACAGGATCCTGCAGCTGCAACAGATGTAGCTGACAAGAATATTGCGCGTCTAGACAAGTTCAAGCGCCATAAAAGTCATGTTGCCAAGGATCGGTTTAAATCGTAGTCTTTGCAAGTAAAATGATTTTTCGCATTTTCGAGGAATTATAAATTATTAAAATATCGTGAAAATATATGTTTTATTTACTGTAATATGTAAATCGAATGTTGATTTCACAAAATAGCGGGTATAGTTACATTAGTACAACACTCAGCGGTTTACCCTAAGGGCAAATAACAAACCGTAACCGATGCGGGTTGCTACTACGTAAAAAATAAATCGAATAAAATGGGTATTTATTTAAATGATGCTATGCTACGAACCTTTGTACATATTTAGCCACTGCTTGATGGGCATGCTACTATATTGAAGTTTTTAATAAGAAAATATTTACGAGACTTATTAAATTCATGTAATCAGAAAAAGTCTTGAATAAATTCCCATTTTAGTCGATGTTTAGGGATTTAACCGGAACAAGCCTTATTCCGGTACGCAAAATCAATCTTATTCATTATGGTGGACCCAAGCAACATTCTACAAAGTTTTCAATTAGCAAACATTCTGTAGGCGGTAATCTTGTATGAGTAGACAAGCACTTAGATTACGCCATATGCCCAGTGGTTAACCCTAGTATTATGCAATTAAGATCGTATACGGTCTATACCCTTGTGAGACTGAGAGTCAGCAATTAACTCTAATCGGTGCAATATTAGATGCTCATTGTACCATTGAGCTCGGCAAACCGCTTGTGGGCATGGCGAATATCTAAATGCGGTCTTCAGATTGCAACCGTTGGTAATGTAAATTAGTCTAAAACGGACTGCTATATAAATTAAGTTACCAAGACTTATGAACATAAATTGTAGAGGGACGAGCGTTCCCTAGTTTTCATACGAAGTGACGAAGTTATGCTTGTATTCGACTCCACGTTGACCTTCTATTAATTAGTAATGTAAGTATTTATAAAGCTTACTTCTAAGTAAGGGGAATAGTAGCCCTGTGGTTAGTGAGGCTCAAAGTTTGAATACCGATGACGGCTTGTTCCAACGAGTTAAAAAAAAAACTTGCGAACATATTTATCACTAGCAGCGCCCCGCAGTCTCAGCCGCGTAGTTCCCTTTCCCGTGGGAAACCCTAAACCCTACCCTATGTGATATTCTGATGTATTATATGTTATCTATATATATAAAAGGAGAAGCTAAATCTAAAAATCAAGGCCCAGCCCAAACCGCTGAACGTAGAAACATGAAATTTTGTGTGTAGGTTACGTTTATAGTGTAGATGCTTGCTAAGAAAGGATTTTACGAAATTCAACCCTTAAGGGGGTGAAAGAGGGGGTTGAAGTTTGTATGGGATAGTGTGATTTCTGCGTGTATCAACTTTAAACTTGGCACAAATACTCTTCAAAACACACTATAAAATATTTGATCTAATAAGATCTGGAATTTTTTGAAAATCATCCCCCAAGGGGTTGAAAGTAGGGGATGAAGTTTGTATGGAAAACCTTCATTTTTGGGTGTATCAATTCGAAACTTTGTAAATATACTTCTCAAAACAAACAACAAGACATGTATTTCCGGATTTTTCAAAAACCATCCCCTAAGGGGGTGAAACAGGGGAGTGGAGTAGGTATGGAGACGTGTTGTTTTTTACGTCTATCAACTTCAAACTTTACATAAATACTCTTAGAAATAAATAATGAGACACATATTTTTGGGTTTTTCGAAAATCATCCCCTAAACGGATGAAAGTAGGGGTTGAAGTTGATACGAAGAAGTTTTATTTTTGCGTCCATCAACTTGAAACTTGGTACAAATGCTTCTGAAAACAAACTATAAGATATTAGTTCTAGGATTTTTCAAAAATCTTCCTCCAAGGGGGTGAAAGTGGGGGTTGAAGTTTGTGTGGAAAACCTTCATTTTTGGGTGTATCGATTCGAAACTTTGTAAAAATACTCCTCAAAACAAATAACAAGATACGTATTTCTGGATTTTTCGAAAATCATACCTTAAGGGGGTGAAACAGGGGGTTGGAGTTTGTATGGAGACGTGTTTGATTTTTACGTCTATCAACTTCAAACTTGGCACAAATACTCTTAAAAATAAATCATGAGACCCGTGTTTTAGGAATTTTCGAAAATCATCCCCTAAGAGGGTGAAAGTAGCGTTTGGAGTTTGTATGAAGACGTGTTGTTTTTTACGTCTTATCAACTTGAAACTGGGCACAAATACTGTTAGAAATAAATGATGAGACACGTGTTTTTGGATTTTTTGAAAATCATCTCTTAAAGGGGTGAAATAGGGGGATAAAGTTTGTATGGGATAGTGTGATTTCTGCGTGTATCAACTTTAAACTTTTTACAAATATTCTTGAAAATGAACTTGATATATTAGTTCTAGGATTTATCGAAAACCATCCTCCAAGGGGTTTCATCCCCTTGGGGGTTGAAGTTTGCATGAATACCTTCATTTTTGGATGTATCAATTCGAAATTTTGTAAAAATACTCCTTAAAACAAACAACAAGACAAGTAGGTATATCTCGATTTTTCAAAACTTACGAGTGAAACGGGGTTGGAGATTGTATGGAAACGTGTGGTTTTTTTACGTCTATCAACTTGAAACTTATCACAAATACTCTTAAAAATAAATGATGAGAAACGTATTTTTGTATTATTTTAAAAATCATTCCCTAAAAGGGTGAAATTAGGGGTTGAAGTTGGTATAGAGAAGATGCGGTTTTTTGCGTCTATCAACTTGAAACTTGGCACAAATATTCTTTAAAAGTCTCCATACGAAGTCTATTTTTTTTTGATAATTTACTATGGGTTGTTAGGAGAAATTTGTTTGTGCATCCCAAAATGTTGAAAAAATAAATGTCCACCCGTGCGAAGCCGGGGCGGGCCGCTAGTATAACTATAAAGTTTCATAATAATCCGCTAAGTAGTTTTTGCGTGATAGAGGAACAAACATCCATACATACAAACTTTCGAGTTTATAATATTAGTAAGACTAGGTCGACGCTGAAGGAAAACATCGTGAGGCGCAGGTCCCAGAAATGATTCTACTCCGGTGATGAACTACAAACTGTCCCCTTTCTCAACAAATAATTATGCTACTGACAAAAAGTGGTTAATTTTAAAGAATGGAAAATTTGTACCAACCCCACCTGGGATGAGGGATTCTACTTATTTATGCAAAATTTAGTTAAATTGTTTATTTACCTTTTTAAGTCGTCTAACCATTTTAAGTTATTTTGAAAACCTTCAAATTATAATTGTCATAAAATAATTGCAATAATAATAATTATATTATGTTGAGTCTTAATTATTTATTGGATCCGGAATTCTACTAAATGTGAATTTTAATGAGCTCAAATATCCTATTATACACCGATTCCCAGATAAGTAGGCAGGTAATGATTTATATTGGGTATAGGCAGAATAATGAGATGTTTCCCTTAAAGTTATTTTTTTATTATTATTATTTTTTATTATATTAATATTTTACTTCGTTGAACACGAAATGTTTATTTTTTTATTATAAGAAAGTCCTTTGGCTCTAATGGTCTCTGATGACCATGGAGGTCTGCAATACCATAAGAGTCATTACGTCGTACTGTTAACGCAAAGCCAAAAACCTTATGTGGTTAATTTATCATCACATCACAAAGCCCACTTGTGATGCAAGGCCTCCAGGATGTGAGTGAACCTATGACAAGCCTCTTTCTATGGCGTAAGATACGGGGATATTAGTATCAATGCAGAAAGATCTTCTAAGTACAGTAGTTATAATAATAATATATAATCTCACGCCTTTTTTATCCCCGAGGGGGTAGGCAGAGGTATTCCATTACTGGATATACCCACATTTCATGAGACATATTGGACCCCTAAACGTGATAGGTGGTTCGAGCCCATCGCCGGACCGGGTCTGTTGACACATGTCTCAGAATTAATTCTGAGACCTGCGGGTTTCCTAACGATGTTTTCCTTCACCGTCGAGCTAATGATAAATATGTACGTAAGTTTTGAAAAACTCATTGGTACATGCCAGGATTCGAACCCGAGCCTCACTGATTTTCGGCCGGCTCTTCCCTTGTTCTTCGTACATAACTGAGTTACATTACTAAGCTATTCCGGCTATCACTGCTCTATTGTCTGCTGCAGTAGTTATAATGAAGTAAAAAAAAATTTTTATTGAGAGTTTTTATTCGATGTAGGGTCTTGTAAGTCCACTTATTGAAAGTCATCACCGCTTATTCCATAGTTGAGGAGAGAAGCGAGAAAAAAAATATTATTTTAATCAATTCATGCTTTATACTAAATTGGGTTTCATAATCTGGTTATTTTTTGCTAAAGGAAATTGTACAGATGATAAAAGCGCCACAGAAAGTCATATCTCCGGAGACATTCTAAGTTGTCTGTGAGTGGTTGATTGTTTACAATAAGAATCTTCCCAGTTGTTACACAGAGGAAGGATCTGCCCCGTTGCGGCCTTACTTTCAATACGGAATATTTTATTCAGCAATAGTAGACAATCATCAGACAAAAAAAAACTGTTTAACTCTATTCTCTATACGTGAGCGGTGACATTTTTTGTCCCAATTCAAAAAATGTCAGATTGAACATTAAATATAAATAAATAAAAATGTTTTTTTCATAATTGTAAATCGTCTCAATTTCATACAATTTGAATATACTGGGGTAAAGTTGTTTCACTCTCTCGGTGCACATAAATTTGACACTAAAAATGTATTTAATAAGATAAATATAACTTATCAATTCAAATTCAATTTTAATAAACCTTTAATAATTAATTCTTACTAACACAGAGTCGCTTTATCGGAGCTTTCTATTGAACGGTACCTCTTTGAGAGAAGAGAACTTTCAACTATTACTTCACATTAAATATTTCATGGAATGGAACCTTTGAAGCAGAGTTTTCTTGTAAGCTTCTCCGCTGGGACTATAAAAACAGTCAAGTGTGTGTCGGGTGTCATTACGTAGGCTTCTGCTTCTTTTTTAAAGAAAAACCTTTTTCAGAACTGTGTTGTGATAAATTGAGAATGAATGGTCGTTACAAAAAAGCTCCCTCGGTCTTGAAGAACCCTAACAAAAGGAAGGTTTAGCCGTTCCGTAAGTACTTTGTTTTTTGCACTGAGCAAGTAGAAAGGAGAAAAAAAATGTGGAAGGCTTTTTAGTGAGTTGAATAATTATTGTTAGTTTTGTTATTTTTATTGTTAACTATCTGAACCAACACTAAGTGTCCTGCTCTCGCTTGCCAATGAAGAGCATTTCATTTTTATTTATGTAGAAGGCTAGAAGAATCTGGTATATACCCAGGAGCTAAATGTTATAGAAACTTATATAATCCTAATATTTCTGCATAGATTTGTAATGTGCAATAGCAACGAAATGATCGATCGTATCAAATATTCTTAGAGAGGCTATTGCCTCCATAAACAGAGTGACAGTAAGCATCTTTTGAAAGTGCTCCCTAAGGACGTAGTCGTGACTTGGACAAAGAGGCTGAAATCTGGGACACAACAATTTTCAAAAGTTTTCCACAAATAGGTATCCTCTTTGTAAGCGGGGTCGCCGGAAAATGGTCGAGTTTTATTGAGAACGATGGTGCACTCGTTTTGGTGTTTGTCTTGGCTTGGAAACTTTTCTGCATGTTCATGTTAGCCTCATAGGATCTTCAGGGGCAATCTCAAAGGTTCCATGTGGCAATGAACTCAAGTTATATTATGATATCAATTAATACACGTACCTACCTAATTCGTTTTTATTGTCCCACAAGATTTAGGACGATTTGTTAACTTAGGATCAACTTCAAGTAGTGTTCAAACAGAACTGTTTTCCTACAAGTAAGTACCTTTTTAACCGATTTCTTAAAAAGGTGGTGGTTCTCAATTCAACACGTATATTTTTTTAATGTTTAATACCTCAGAAATTTCAACTGGGTGATCCGATTTAGATGATTCTTTTTTATTAGAAAGCTGGTGCTTTCTGTGTGGTCCCATTTTAATTTGGTTCAGTTCTGACAACGGCATCAATGAGAAAACCATGTAAGTCTTATATTATGTAATATGCTACAAGGTTACTATACATTTAATTTTATATTCTGCTTTCGTGGGTTTAAATTCTGACGCAGGTATTTATAGTTCTATATTAATTTGTATCTCGGGAATAACGATAGACTTGTAGATTTATTTATATAAACGTCTTCATATTTATATTTTATACGTAGATCTAGCATTAACCGAATGATTCACACAGAGCTTCTTTAGACGATAACAGTTAAAATTTTAATTTGCGTAGACCGTAAACCTTAAGTTTTATTAGTTGCCCCCGACAAAGCATTAAGGTATGTGCATTGCGCCACATTGCACTGTAGAAATGGCGCAACTCTTATTGTATATTGTTGTATATTGTACAAGTGTGGCAAAAGAATTTATATTTCAGTATATTTTTAATTTGGACGAAAAATAGGGATAAATTCTCACACACATATAAATTCCAAAAAAGGTTTTATAAATCACTCATACATACGTACGACTACACTTTACACTTGACTAGTTCAATATGAATATATCTAAGTTAAAGTAAGTGAACAAAGTAGTTCCTTTGTTGCCACTCCTTTCTCTATTTGGTCAGTAACTCAGCTCAGCACATTCGGTCGTTGCCAAGTTTAGAACAAACAGCATAAACAAGTAAATGTTTTTTTAGTCCTTAGTTACTATGTTTTTAATATTGTACTTTTTAAAGATTTTTCTACTGTTACCAACTTTTTATTTTGTATTTATGTAATCAGAAGTATTATCGTATTCTACTAGATGACCAAAATAATTCCGTTGCAATCCACCCTGCATTGAGTGATAGTGAGTAATTCAATAAAAATGCTGAGCGTGAAACTCATGCGCTTGCAGCGGTTTACCACAATTATTAGTTAATAGCAGGTACCATTTCCAAAAATCCCTTCGTAACGGTTGCTTACAACATAAGACCCCTTCATAAAATATTTTAAGTTTCTAGGTGTGATCGTTTCAGAGTAGTAAGTAGGTATTTCTCTTAATTTTCCCAGGAATGAGATATTTTCAAAAGTACCCTGAGCGTTGACTCAGTTACTCAATTATTTCCACACCGAACTGCATCAAAATGCGTATGAAAAGTGATGCGTGCACAGACAGACAGACAAAAATTTCAAAATTGGTGTTTTGATATTTAAATGTATAACTACCGTAAACTATTTTATGTACAGACACGATCTGGAGTGCGATTTTTGAATCTCACTGGTGATATCAAAATCACCGGTGACTAAAATTATCACCGATGACTTTTATGTCACCATTTTCCAAAAGCCGTATTTTTGAAAGTCACACGCTGTTTTCAATAAATCGTCGCAATCACAAAATATCACAATCGAGCCCCGCTGCTAATTCTTCCGAAAAACATACTTTGGCACTTTTGGCAGATGTCACATACGTCAACTGGCAAAATCAATCGCATGGTGATTTCAATTACGAGTGGGTGGGGGCACTCGTAAATCGATATCATAGGTATGACAAATGTAAGTCACCGATGAGTTTCAAAAATACAAACTTTCGGAAATCACTCACATCGGTGAGAATTAGTCACTTGGTGAGATTCAAAAATCGACCCTCTGGTTACAGTTTTATTATATTATACGTATCTATGGAGCCGTTTCAAGACATATTCAAAGAGTTTCGTAATTATGCGTCACAAAATCAACACTAATAATGTAACAGGTAATCAGTTTCTTATGTACCTACGTTTTTCAAATGGTTCAATAGTACATTATGATATAAGTGCGGTAGGTTGAAAATTACAGCCGAGGCGATATTGCTACAAGTAAGCAGAGGCTGTAATTATCAAAGCGCACGTATGTCATACGACGATTTATAACACATTTGCGAGGAAATAAAATAAAACTCCGACTATGGTAAACGAATAAAAACAATACAGCGTTAAGAAAAAGCGCGCGGCGCGCATCATCATTTTTTTTAGGAAAAGGCACAAAAAAACAGCCAGTACTTATTACTAATAAAGAAAAATAATATTTTTGTGTTTTTGTTACAGATTGGTTGTAATTTACTGTCAAAATTAATTAAATTAAATAATTATGTACATAAATATTTCTTTAATATATTTTCTCCCAAAGTTAATTTTAATCATAAAATGTTGACAACTTTTTTGACATAAAAACTCTTTGCTGAGATTTTAAAAAGTACCGTTCGTTTTAAGACGGAGCATCTTGATAAACCGTGCGTTTTACTTTACACTTACCGCACTTGGGCGTAATGAGATAGGTAACGATATTAAAATTGGTGAAATAAGACACCTTTTACGAGCAAATGTGTTATAAAAACAGTTATTATTTCCATATGAATTATTTTTATGGTTAGAACCCTGAGTAAGGTAATAGGAAGTTTTTTTTAAATAACTATAAATTTATTACTATCTCGAGGGTGAAGGAAAACATCTTGCGGGTTTCGCAAGCACCAGAATTGATTGAGGCATTCGTAACAACGCCCCGGTCCGGCGATAGCCTCACCACTGTTTAGGGGTTCGAAAATACGCAGGGTATTTCCAATATATAGAAAATCTCTCCGACCCTATCAGGAGTAAAGAAACAAGCTTATACATGGTAATTTTTATTAAGTGCAAATATTGAAAGAGTAGATCAGAAAATTTACAAGAAACTGTTTTCGACATTGATTTTTATTTTTCGTACGCTTCTTTACTAGATAGCATCGATTATTACCAACAATTAAAAAAACAAACTAACATGCTGTACATAAACAATACATGCACAGTACCCAATCAAAACTTATTTACAAAATAATATTTTTTTTGTTAGAAAAGAACAAGAATAAAACTAACGTTTTTACTCTGTGTATGTTATTTCTGTACCTACCCTTAAAATATTTGCAAAAATAAAATTACCATATATTTAATATGTGACAAAACGACTAACAACAAGAAATACATTAAAACATTAGGTAGTAGGTACCAATCTTTTAGTAGTCTCAATTTTCCTACCTTCTTTGTATAGTCGTATCATGCAGTAAAGTCACTAAGTTAAAATCGGTTCCGGTGCCAAATTCAATACTTCACAAGTTCACACTTTTAGTTGAAAATGTTCAGTATACGACTCACTAGAAAATTGAATTTCTCCAAACACCGTCACCAAGGCTTTGTGACTTAGGAAAGTCTAATCCGAAAGGCACCAACGCGGTGGCAATCCTGTGATGCAATGTGAGCCCGAAGTCTGATACAGATGTGTGATGATCAACTCTACATGCTGTAACAAATAAGAGTAAGTTTTGTATTCTTTATGAACGTAAGAGAAATTTCACGGACTTACTTAGTTACTTACTTTCTAAAACTATAACAGCTTTGATTTGGCTGGTGGTACGATTTTGGCATCGCAATGAAGCAAAATGAAAAATCAAATCTACGAAGTTGAAATTTAAAATCCAGCTAAAGAGGCGTTCTGCTTAATTGTAATAATAACTACCTGTCGGTGACTATATTTTTTAGTGTGTCGGGTCAATTTTACTTGATCGCTCTAAAGAAAAGTCGAGCGATAAATGTATCATACAGTTGTCATTCTATTCTACTAATATTTAGATAATATTTTTTACAAAGCTACTGTATGCCCTTTGAATTTTTCGTTGACGTTTAGTTTAAAATGGTGATGGACGTATAACAAGTAATACCTAGTTATTACGGACACATGAGTTGGTCCGTCCAAGTTTTCGTTTTGCGGATTGGGTGCTGTGAGGTTAAAGTTCACTCGTTAATCATATGTTTCCGGCGTATGACACCCGACACTCTGAAGTTGCCCGGAAATTATTACCTCAATAATGTTATCGCCAAAGTTTCAACGTAACTGGATGCAGCGTTTTGACAACAAATACGGTGAAATGAAGCGATATTGTGCGGCATGTGAATATTAATACACGGGAAATTTATGCATCCCGTCATTCAAGTTTTCTACTATATTAAACATGAGGGCTTTTACCATTGCATATAAAAGGCTATATTTTTATTTATTCTTTAGATATTGTGTTTCAAAACCTATGTAAGGAAGCTTTGAAATAAACGTAGGTATGTATTTGTGATAGATTGGGTAATGGAAATAAAACAAAAAACACGAATATTTTAAATATGAAAATATAACGTTTACCTGATTAAAAAAATTAGGAGATAACCAGGTGGACTCAATAGGTGGACTACGGGCAAGACCCGATAAATTCGACTCGTTTTTTGTGGATTACATCATGTTTTTCTCCAAAACATTCTTTACTGCATACTATTTTGGATAAATTTAGATAATTAAACTGTTTCAAGAGCGTAGAACAGTAGGTACATAAATAAAATTACACGATAAAAAATATTTTTATGGTCTGGAGTACGTAAACAGGCAGGACTAAAAAAGTTTTACGATCGATAGCAGTCTTTTGTGAGACCTAAATAAATTTGCTGTGGGATTCCTCTGTCCAACTAGACTAACATATGACCGCATCGTGTAAACATGTCTAGACTTAAGTTATTGGACCTAATAAGGAAAACACTGAATATGTGAAAACAAATGATACTAAACCCAGTTTTTAATACAGTGTCGTCGTTTTTTGAGTTTTGAACCAAAGTCCGTCTGTACTAATACTCTAGTACAGTTTTCGATCGAAATCTTAGATTATGTAAAATCATAATAATATTTTTAAGAATGGTTAAAAACAGTAATTATTTCTTAGAATTTTATTTTTACCGACAAAAATGGTTATAAATAACAACGTGAATATACATAGATAAGGCTCATAATAATTACACTGTTCAGTTCTGACACTAAGGACTACACTAAGGACACTAAGACTTACTTTTAGGGATCTGTAGGTACACAAAGGGTGTAAATAGGACCCCATTAGCCTGCGCTGTCCGTCCGTTTGTCGGTCCGATTTTCCGTCAGTCTGTCTGACTGACTGTCAGTGTGCTGTATCTTAAAAACCCTAGTAGATATATTGCCGCTATAACGACAAATTAAAGAAAGGGCCCCTTAAATAAGAAAAACATGTTTTTTGACCATTTTTGTTCTATTTAATTCTTTGAATAGCTTGAAGTTCATACAGTGTGTAATACTATACCTACTCGTTATAAAAACAGATATCAAAATTAATAATTAAAGAGAAGAAAGATTATAAGAAAGTGTTTTATTTTTATTTGTAGTGCTAAATATTGTACGGTCGTACCTACGGGACCCTTCGGGTGCGAGTCCGTCTCGCACTTAGCCGGTTGTTTTAAAAGCTAGCTATTTAATACACTTAAGCATTTTCTAAATTTCAGAACGTAATAAAAAGGGGTAAAAACCAATTCCCTTTATTACCGCGGTGAAAAATTAATTAATAAAGCTTACTTGTCTTTTTTAATTTTCAAAGGATAAAATGTCTCTTTCCAGAAAAGAGATTCCATTAAATAACTAAAACGATATTTTAGATGGCAAAGGCGGTCTTGCCTCGGATTAGATAGAGGCTAGCGAAATAATATTTCCGACAAACGGCTCAGATTATAGGGGATATATTACATATGAAATCTCTAGATTGACGCACGGGGGGACTCACACTTGTGACGGTATAAATACGTTCTCCGAATTCCACCGTAATGTCGCCGGGTTCGTCTGTAAAGATATTGACACAGGAGAGCGTGTGGCAACCGAAGTAGTCTCTAGCCTCCTGTTTACCTAGAAGCTTAGACTAAGCGGAGTTAGTCTGCATTGTCCATGGCGTGACAGAGGGATAGCTAATGATCTTCTTATGTGACATATTGTATATTTCTCCCATTTACCATATTATATTGTATTATTATATTGTTGAGGATGCTGTAAATAAATATTGTTTCAATCTACCGCTCAACATCCCAAAAGCGCACTTCACTCCTTAGCATTTTCGTAGGTGGTGTCACAATTTAATCATTACTAAAAATTCCCTTCTTGGATCGGGAAAGCGCTAGTAGTAGCGCTTTTCAGCCTTTTCTGCCTTTGCCGTGCCCCTGAAAGTGGTCACACCGCGTGGATCCAGCTCGCTTTCTATGAGATGGGCTCCACAAAAACTCGAACATTACAAAAAATCCCGTCTCAGATCGGAACCACTTTAGCCTTTCCCTCATATGTAAGTATTGACATTTAATGTAGTTTACTCTATACTATCAGAACATTTGGTGTGTAATCTTGTGTTTTCATGATTTCTACGCAGCAAACATTGATCCGTGTTTCGGAAGGTACGCTAAATTGTTAGTCCCGGTTTTCGTTGGGTTTACGCATACAATGGAAGTCGCGAAGCCACGTCAAACACAAAAATTAGCACAGTTGGTGGTGGTGGTAGCTTAAAACCATCTCCAAATCCGGTTTTGGGCTTGCGTGGGTGATTATACCCTATAGGTACTTCCTCATGTGTGAGGAAATAACCTTATCTCAGCAGTAGGCTGTTACGGATTACTTAATTATGAAACATTGATCTGTATTGTTTTCCTTTACACAGGATGGGTTATGGATTAATGACCATTTTTGCACAAACAACTTTTTACACTCTTTTGTCAGATCCGTATTACGACCTACGCGGATGAAATCGTTCGGAACATACATCAGTTGTAGACCTTGTTACTCCCAAATAGTGAAATACGTGAAAAGGGGTATTTCCAGAAATGGAATACCTCTGCCTACCCCCTCGAGGATAAAAGGCGTGAGATTTTATTTTATTTTTTTACTCTCAAATAACTCGGAAGTGACTTTAAAATTCCAAATGACTGAATAGTGTAATAATTGACTTCTAAAATCGATTCTGTGTCGGTAGATACAAAATTTGTATGTGTCTCAAGCTTTACTTTTAATGTCTTTAATAAAGTGCCTCGTCTGACATTTAATATTAAAGTGCCTTTCCTTAATCTTGTTGCATAATTAATTACATAACCTAATAGATTATTTAAATGTAAAGTTGTACCCTGCTGTTATTTATTACTAGCTTGACGGTGAAGGAAAACATCGTGATGAAATCCGCAGGTTTCCAAATTTATTCTGAAGCATATTTAACAGCTATTCTCTCCGGTGATGGCCTTAAGACATGTCAAGTTTCGGGGTCCACAAAATATACTGCTGAAAAGCGGGCAGTGGGCATTTTGAGGAATGTTTTACCTCTGCTAGCCCTCGGGGATGTAAGGCGTGAGCATATTTTCAGTACACCAACATTCCTGTACTTACATGTACAAAATTCCTAAGTTCGTGTACTTATAGTTAAAGCACGTTTAACATATTTAGTACCTATAGAAAGACAGCCTTATTATGCGACTAAATCACCGTGTTCAAAGACAAATCCATTAATTTGTTATTTAATAATAAAAAATAAATAAAAAAATATAAAAAAATGTGTAGGTACTCGAACTTGTAGAATAAAATACTTGACGCATAAAATACAAAAAAAGTCATACTACTCTACTGTATTGAAATGTACCTAATTTATACGATAGGTATTCTCATGTAAGTAGGTGCTTTCGTTAATTTTTGAGCAATGCGACTTCGTTAAGTTACTAGACTTCTTAAAGCTAAATTTAAGATTTCTGTTCAAATATTGCAATACCCAATTATAATCAACCAGGCGTGGATACCTTTGAAGATTCAACATAGATTTGAGTAAACCGAAACATCTTGCATCCAATATCCAAACTCCTGGAATCCGGCAAGAGTTAATCACTGCAACCACGGGAAAGTAAACATTGTAAGAATCTCGTCTTACCGGTTGGGGCTTGCTTTTGCGAGCGAGCGAGCGTATCAACTACTAAGAAAAATAAGCGAAAGGAACCGAAAAACTAATCGGTTGATCTTGTTGAAACTTTGAGGTATTACATTTTTTAATCGGTTTATTAAAAGTCCTTCCTGACACAAATTAAAATAAATAACAATAGAATGAACTACAATATCACGAAAGTTTCAATGAAATCGACTGAACGGCTCTTGCCGAATATAAACAGAAGATAATTTCTTCGGTAGGTACCTATCAATGTTTACTTTCTCATTCTTATAAGAAATGGTTTTTTCAAGTATTTGAATACTAGTTTTTTTAAATTAATGCAAGCATTTAGTAAGTAAATTCATCTTGAAGTCACGCATGGTTTGAAGCTATGTCAGCATGGCTAGTGCATGTCAGTACTAGTAGAGATACCGCACCCAATCGTAAATTAACAACGAGAGATGCAAGCTTCATTGAGTGTTTGCCAGGACTCTTATCACTCTTCATTAGGTTGATATTTGTCTTAAAAATACCCAATCACACTCTAATTTCCCTTTGCACTCAAAATACTTTTGCAGAAAAACATCGTGAGGAAACCCGCAGGTATCAGAATTAATTTTGAGGCATATGTGTAACAGACTCGGTCCGGCGATCGGCTCACCGCCTGTGACGTTTAGTGGTCGAATATTCTCGTGAAAAGTGGTATTTCCAGAAATGGAATACCTCTGCCTACTCCCTCTGTAATATTTACTTATATTTTATTTTGAAGAATTTATTTTCATGCAAAATTTACTGAATTAGCCGATGTTTTATTAAAATTATATTTGTATGCGAGTATGTAGCGCTTTCTGACATCAACAAATTAAAATCGTTTAAGTAGCCTTTAAAAACACTGCACTGGTCTATAGGACTTGAAACGGCTGTTAGTTAGTTAACAGTCATAAATATACTAGATAGAGTTAAATAAAACACTTTCAAATAATTTATAACGAAATATGCTAGAATTTTGTGTAAGGGGTTTTATCACCACTGCGTCCGTAACTCTCATAAATTTCGTAAACGGACGCATACTGCTAGTGCATTTATCTCGGATTTTCACAAACACACACAGTGTGGAAATGAATAACGAGAGGTCGAAAATATGAAGTTTTCTACGTGGAAAGCAGCTTATTTCTCTTTTGTTTTGCAGTAAGGCAAGAAGTAAAGAGGTTAAAAGAAAAAAAAACAACTCAGAAACTTTTTCTTAATTCAAACGTATTATCATGCGTATTAGAAAAGAACATTTGACAGTTTGAATTTAGAACACCAATCCAAATACCAATGATAAAACAGTATAAGCAAAGAGGTTGGAAGAAAATCATTCTCTTGGAGAGAGAAACTTTTTCTTTAAACGTCTTTAAAATACAATTTAATGTGCATATTTTTTAAACTGACTTCAAAAAAGGAGGTTTCACAATTCGATCGTTTTTTTATGTGTTCGCGAATAACTTCGTCGTTTATGAACCGATTTTAATATTTTGTGTTGGAAACGTGATATTCCTACGGTGGCACCATGATAAGGAAACCAGGATCTGATGATGGCATCCCAGAGAAATCGAGGGTAACCTTCGAAAATCGTAGTGGCGACTAGTGCTTTTTACTTTTTTTAGTTTCCTGTTTGAAGAGGTTTTTTTGTGTAAAATTATATATCTAACCTGTGATTTTAAGCTTAAAAACAAACAGTCGAGTATGCAATATATTCCTAACAAGTTCTAGCTGGCTGAAAAAATGAATACGTAGTGTAATAAAGTTTTTGAACAAAAAGAGTTACCAGTTTCATCTGCCAAAGGAAAAGCTCTCTTTACGTCTGTCCGTACAATTGTAACTGAAAATTAAAATACGATGTAGAAAGTTAACATTCTCTAAGCGGAATCACCTTTTTATATTTTGCATCCGTGTACCGTGTAGAAAATTTTTGTCTGAATATTTGCCGACACAATAGGGCTCGTCCGTACTCATATTTTCTCGAACAACGCCGAGTATCACAATTGAAACAATCCAAATAGTACGCTAGCATATATCTGTACTAATATTATAAAGACGTATCATTGCATGTGTCAAGGGTATAGTGTTGTAAAATTTAATATTTCATAAATAATAATAATAAATCCAGAAATATCATAATTATAAAAAAGATTTTTTTTTATTATATTCTCAAGGACACGTCACTAGTTGGGGTTTATCTCTGAACCTGCTACACACACAGTTTTTTTTATTGTGATAAAATAGGTAGGTATGTGTTCGGTTCAAAATCTCAATATTAGTAAATCAAGTCGAGAAAAAATCCGCCGGTTGGTGGGTTTATCCACTTGCGCTTATTAGCCGAAGGGAAGCGAGGGCGGGTCGCTAGTATTATTTCTTGTAAGATCCCTGTTTGTCATATAATTTATGTTTGCTATTCCGTTTTATATTCTTGTTTTTTATTAGTATCATCTTAGGCGTAATAAGTCTGTCTCCATACATAAATTTTGTGAACTAGTTCTTTTGTCCACAGTCCTCTCTAGAAACTAGATGTTAGATGTTCTGTATCTAATAACCTTTTTATAAATTATACATACATACATACATATAATCACGCCTCTTTCCCGTAGGGGTAGGCAGAGACCACTTCTTTCCACTTGCTACGATCCTTACATACTTCTTTCGCTTCGTCAACTTTCATTGTTCCTTTCATACATGCTCTTCGGTTTAGGGTACTTTTTACGTTTTTTAAATTATGCTTGAAATAAATATATGCATTTCATTTTAATACTTAATAGAGACCAGCATTTTATGTACCCGACCCACCTGCAGATTCACACTCGTAAATTTGGGTAAGTGTGCCCCTACCTCATAATAATGTGAATTATTTTAGAAGTTTATCTCGTTCCTAAAATAATGTAAATATACTTTGCGAAACAATTCTGCTCGTTTTTGCTTTCTCTTGATTCTTTTAACATGAGTACATTTTCAGAATTCCAAAACCAAATGGCGAAAAACGGCCCTTATAATTTTTTTCTGTCCGTCTGTTTATTGCAGCCATTTTACTCGGAGACGTAAAACTAAATCCGGTCTGGTAACAATTCTGCGAGATAATCGATTAATTGTTATCGTGCGCCAGCGGAAACTCTCTGCCTGACTGGCTACAGATATTTTTTATTTAAGATAGTGTGTGTGTTCTATGAACTGCTAAATAATTAATGCTGCAGTGATATAACATTAATAAGTGGTGGCACTGCATCCATGTAAGTGAGGTATGAAATAAAAAACCACTAGAAAGATTTAGAAACCCCTTTCTATATCATTTTAAGTACAGAGTTGTGAGGTTTGTACATAAACCTCACAACTCTGTACTTAAAATGATTTATGATGATGATAATGATGGGGTTTCTAAATCTTTATTTTATTTATGTCTACAACGCGTCGCAGAATAAGCGCTATACTCATTGGGGTGTATGAGAATAGTCCCCAATTAGTATATTAATATAAAAAAAATATGATGCATTCGTACTTCAGTATTGTCTAACTAATTAAATTTCTTAAATAAAGAGCAATAATAGTACGATTTCCATAGGTAGCACAAAATTCAGTTAGGCTAATTAATTTTTCGGAAAAATTTATCAAATATAAAAAAGAGCTGAAATCGATTAAGTAGTCGGTACTGAACAAACTAATTTCAGAAATTGCGCTTATTCTGTTACATATTGTATACTAGCGACCCGCCCCGGCTTCGCACGGGTGCAATGCTAACACTGAAACCTTCCTCTTGAATCACTCTATCTATAAAAAAAACCGCATCAAAATCCGTTGCGTATAGTTTTAAAGATTTAAGCATACATAGGGACATAGGGACATATTATATATTATTGGGACAGAGAAAGCGACTTTGTTTTATACTATGTAGTGATAGTTGGTGAGAATTGAGATACGTGCTTTTGAAGTCGTAAAAAGTGTGTACCTGTTCTATTAATTTGAAATGTGGAGTTTATGCATTGGAAAAAAGGAAGAACGTCGAAGAAGTACCTACTAAGTACATAACCTCTTACCAAGGGATATTGATATCAATATGCGGCTTAATGGGTACCAAAATCGCATTACATAATTTTTATTTTCGTGTAGTTTTCTTAATTTATTTCTTAATTTACGAGTATGTTGTTGTGTAATTTTTAAGATATGCAGTTTAGACTTTCTTGGGTACGGAATCAACTTGATTTCTGTTAGTTGAATATTGTGTATACAATGTGTAAATATATTATACTACCTACGCTTACTTTAAACACGCACTTGGCCAGTTTTTAAATTATTTGTTTAATGTGATAACCCATTTTGAACGTTTCGTCGTTATACATTTTTCAGACTTGAGGTAAAAATGCTTGAACAACTGTAGTAGTGTCACAAGTTCCAATGTCAGAAGGTGCTGTGCTACTACAAATGGGTTTGGACATTGATCTACAATGTAGTTTGGATGTGACTATCAGATTTCATATACAAAATATATCCGTATTTTCTCTTTCAATGTCATAATAATTACAAGGTGGCATGAATAAAAAAAACGTTGTATTGCTATGTTTACAATTCCGATTTAGATTTTTGTAAATAATTCTCACCTTAACTCATTTGCACTTTTAGAAACGCGTAAATCCTACACTTAACGGCATTTTCAATTTACTTCAATATAAATTTCCTTATATTTGAATTATACAGATACTTATATAGTATAGGTAGGT
Organism: Ethmia dodecea; assembly: GCA_963855545.1. Classification (NCBI taxonomy): domain Eukaryota; kingdom Metazoa; phylum Arthropoda; class Insecta; order Lepidoptera; family Depressariidae; genus Ethmia; species Ethmia dodecea. Next base: position 6,600,063 of record OY979448.1, read on the forward strand.
ATTGTACCAAAAACGATCCTCAAGTATGGAATTTCCCTTGAGGATAGTTGGACAGACTTTAGAGTAAACTATGAGTTGAATAAAGCTGTCCCCTTTGTAAGTGTTCAAGCGGAGTTCAATTCTCAAGACTGTTCTTTTTATAATATATACCTACAAACATATGGGACTAAATCTCAAAAGTGGAAATATTAAGCGAGTGCTTTCGCTACGCACTTTAGAAACCGCGCAGAACCGCTAGTAATAAATAAAAGTAATATACGCAATTGACAAGAATACGAAAAACTGACATTCGAAATGCCGACAGCAAAAAAACAGACTGAGAGTTGATTCACAATAGATATTTCAGAAACACGGCACATATTAGTCCTAAACTAGGCAGAGCATTTACTTTGGGTACTAAACAACTGATGAATATACTTTAAATAAATATTAAATACACATCGTGAGGAAACCCGCAGGTCCCAGAATTAATTCAGAGGCACGTGTAGCAGACCCGGTCCGGCGATGGGCTCACCACATCTCGTTTAGGGGTCAAAAGAATATCTCGTGAAAAGAGGGTATATCCAGAAATGGAATACCTCTGCCTACCCCCTTGCGGGGATAAAGGGCGTGAGATAATCATTTTGTTTTATTTATTATTAAATACACAGATACGGAGGCAACAGACATGTTCATACACATAAACGTTGACTTCGATCGGAAATCGAACCTGCGACCTCCGACTTCGAAGGCAGGGTGACTACCAACTGGGCCAACAGACCTACACGGTACGAGACGATCAATATTGCCATAGTCAATACAATGTGTTAGTTTATTTACCATCGCAATATAGATGAAGGTCTGTGATCGCAATTAATTTAGTTTTAATCAATGTGTCAATGTTTTGCCGCGCAGTTGTTTTTAATAATCATCAATTAAAATGTTCAATTCCCTTCAATCACAAGGTTGCTTATTTAAGACAATTGCTTCAAATAAGAAAATAAATCAATTTGCTCATCATACCCGAGGGAGTAGGGTTTATACCAGTAGGTATATTTTTGAACAACTAAATGTGACAATGATACTAGAAAACGATTAATGGAGAACATCAATCACGTAGAACTGACAAACGCAATTGATCGTCTCTGGGCCGTTTAAGAACTGTGTATTGAGAACTCATTTGTGAAGTTACGTCAAAGTTACTTTATATGCGTATCACAAAAACACAATCTCGTTTACGACGAAATACCATAATCACTTACTCACTTGTTTACGACCCGTGTAAACTAGGAATATATCCGATCCGCTTGACGTTTTCTATTTCCATGGCCTGCACTATTGGCGAGGAGCCAGTCGTTGAGTTCGTGACCGGCGCAGGCACATTATGGCCCACCCTCCCTCCATACAAATCTGGAATTTAATTTGTGTGATAAATGGATTAAAATCCCGTCTTCGGGCTAAAATATTGGAGATCGTGCTCCTTGTAAGGAGCTACTAATAGTTCTTAAGCCTTACCATTGATGGATTTAAAATTAGCACATAAATTATAAATTCTATTGACAGATAAAGATGTTAGAATCAAGAGCCTACTATTTTCTCATATTAATATAGCTTTTTAATAGAGCAGTGATAGCCCTGACGGTTAAAGAGCCGGCCGAAAATCAGTGAGGCTCGGGTTCGAGTCCTGGCATGTACCAATGAGTTTTTCAAAAAACTTACGTACATATTTATCACTAGCTCGACGGTGAAGGAAAACATCGTGAGGAAACCCGCAGGTCTCAGAATTAATCCTGAGACATGTGTAAATAGACCCGGTCCGGCGATGGGCTCACCACCTATCACGTTTAGGGGTCCAATGTATCTTGTGAAATGTGGGTATATCCAGTAATGGAATACCTCTGCCTACCCCCTCGGGGATGAAAGGCGTGAGATTATATATATAGCTTTTTAACTGTAGATTCTTGCCGTATTTTGGAAGGCATGTGAAAGGGTTGGTCCCAGTTTTTGATTCTTTATCGCACAAGTTAATTAATGTGAATGACTTAAAAACATCTGACTACAGTTCTGGCCTGACTGACCCCTAATCTAACACTATCCCGGTTCTGCGGTGGGAGAATATGCGCAATACTTCCTTATTTATATGTGAGGCAAGAGAAATAGTTTTTTAAGTGAGGTTACGGGCTGATAATAAGAATGTGTAATGTGTGTGAGTTAATTAAAACTTAAATTAAAAATTTAGGAAACCCCCCTCACAATAAAACTGCTTTCAAGTAATGCTGTTGCATCAGGTCAAAGTTCCCATGTTCTTGCAATATCATTGCAGCTACATTTAAATTACACCTGTGGAAGTTGCTCTTATTTCTTCTGGAAACTAGAAAAGAACTGATGACCTTCAAAGAACTGAACAGATTTTTTTAACTTAGATTTACATTCTATTCAAATAAAAAACTCTCAATTAAGTAACATTTCGCACAATAAAGGCTAAATCAAAATCGGTGTGACTATGGCATCGAAGCTCGAAAACAACGACACAAAAAGACAAAGGGTTAAAGTGATACAAACTTGAATTTAAACTTCAGTACACAACGTGTACCAAATTCAAACCAGCCTGCTACTAAATATTGTATTATAATGTATACGTACTGAAATACTGACGTCTAAAATAATTCCACTTATTTTAATATTATCTAGTCTAAGAAGATTTTACTCTGAATATTAATGTTTCAACTGTCACTTTAAAATGTCGATATTGCAATATCCTGTGACGTCGCATAAACTTTCAATTTGTATATTTTCTCTCAAAGTGGTTTCAGGCTCGCTTTATTTCATCCGTTAAAATAAAATCTAATATTCTTAAAAAATTTCTGCTTTGTGGTAAAATATGAGAACTTCCATTCATAATAGCAGACCCTTGAGAATGAAAAAAATTCTGCAATGACAATTGATTAATATTTATTCGAAGCGCCTGTTGACTTAGTTGGTAGTGACCCTGCCTTCTGAGTCAGATTCCCGCTCGTGACCAACATTAGTATGCTTTAACATGTCTGGTGTTTAGTATTTATTTACTTGTGTTTATCACTTAGTAAGTAGGTACCACCTACAGTACAGGCTCTGCTTGGTTTGGGACTAAATAATAAAATTTCAGATGTTACAATTATCCATAATTCTGTTAGAAAACATCTTAAAACTACGTTAGTAACAAATTAATTAAATTGTTTTATATTGTTTTATAAGCTTCACTTTGATAGACATAAAAAACAACACGTCTCCATACAAACTCTATCCCCCTGTTTCAACCCCTTAGGAGGGTTTTTTTGTAAAATCCAGAAACATGTGTCGTGTTTTTTGTTTTGAGGAGTATTTCTACAAAGTTTTGAATTGATACACCCAAAAATGAAGGTTTTCCATACATAACAAACTCAACCGCCACTTTCACACCTTTAAGGGTGGATTTTCGAAAAATCCAAAAACACGTATTTCATCATTTATTTCTAAAAGTATTTGTGTCAAGTTTCAACTTGATAGACGTAAAAACCAACACGTCTCCATACAAAATCCATCCCCCTGTTTCAACCCCTTAGGGGGGTTTTTTTGGAAAATCCAGAATCACGTGTCTCTTTGTTTGTTTTATAGAGTATTTTTACCAAGTTTCGAATTGATACACCCAAAAATGAAGGTTTTGCATACAAACTCTCAACCCCTTTTTCACCCCCTTAAAGGTTGAATTTGGAAAATTCCTTTCTTATTCCTAGTCTACGTCTTCAAAATAATATATTATGTGAAAAAAATCAGCTTTCTAGGTGTAAGGGTTTAGGCTGGGCGTTGATGAGTCAGTGAGTCAGGACTTCTCTCTTTATATATATAGATAATATAGATAATATAATATAGATTACATTACCTGTTTCGTTTAATTTTGATACACCTTCATATTCAAGTACATAGCAATGTTCTACTTCTTATTGAAATTGACTTTTGACTATTCAACTTGAAATAAAAGTAATGATAATATTAAATAGGTAATTTTCTAACACACTTTCCATCATCAAAGTTATAACAATTAGCTAAGCAAAATAATCTAAATTGTTATTTGAGTTTTAACGAAGTATAAAAGTACACAATGAAAACATTCATTACGCAGATTAGACTATGTTTTTTCTAAGTTAATAGACTACGTTTAACAATAAGTTTTTTAATAATAAAAACTGATTATAAAATAATAAACGAACAGAGAAAAATCAAACTCTAAAATCTATTATGAAAATAATTAAATACACTATAATAAAAATGTAACTTTAATGTTAATAGGGCAACGCCCAGTAGGGACAAACCAATAACGAAAATATATTTGAAAGCGGTTTTTAAAGAGACATTTTACACAATAAATATATTTTGTTCTGTCTCCTTAATCATTAATTTTAAGACTACCAAGTGATCCTAAAGATTAAAAAAGTAAAGCTTGAGAGGAATGTTATAAAAGTGACAAGAACTAACAGCGAGTTCAGACGATTTGAATTCTCAAATAGTAAACTTTTATCTCTCAGACTTAAGAAAATATTACTACAAGTTTCAACGTCTTATTTCTTTTAAGTACCTAAAGGAAGAAAAAGTGCTTTAACATATTTACGTGTCTATCATCTGTGCCCCGATAGAGCCAGTCTAGCATGACGGACAATAGATCTATAATCCTTTTATGTCTGGATACTAACAGATTAACAATGGGCTTACGCTTTCTCGATTCTTACTCCCACTCCGGCGCGACTCATTATAGTTACGGAGTACGAAGTCAGGCTGCTTGCCTACCAAGGCGTTTTCATTAGGTACCTACCAAAGATATTAAGTAAGGATGCTTGCGTTTGAAAATTGATCCCCTACGAGTGTGCTACAACATGTACATACTTACTTTTTACCCTATTTATAGGATACAACAATGACGGGGAAAGTCGATACGGAACGAATAGAGTGCGTTACTCCAGCGGAAATTTGTCGAATATCGGCATTTGAGGGATACAGATGATTAGTTGTCCGGCTTCTGTAAATGTTGTGCAGATTTAAAAATTTGTATTGCTTATAGTTTTTGAGTAATTTAAGAAAAACAGTTTCCGCTGGAGTAACGTTACCCCAGCGGCATTTTTTTTTTCTAATGGGAATATTGAAATAATTTTTATCTACATAATTAGTTTTCATGACGGAGTAAATGTTGTGACTTAATTTGAATTTGTATCGTTAATGGTTCCGAAGATATTCAAAAATTTCAAAATGCCGCATTTTTGATGTTTGCGTTTTTCGCTGAATTTCGGAAATGGTTAAGCGCACTATCATAATTTTTTGTACATGACTTCTTATGTCTTATTCCTAATTAGTTGTGAAATAAAAAATTAAAAATAATTTACCGTTTAGGAGTTATGTAAGCAAATAGAAAAACCCTCTAATACGTCCTAGCACTTCGAATAAGAGGTCTAGAGACTTGTTTGAAACGTTATTTTGTAGCTTGCAACTGCTTTCAGGTGTTTGTGAAGTTTCATTAGTATCCTATAAGTAATTAATAAATTATAATGAAATTTAGCTCAGTTTGGGCCTCGACGCGCAGAGCGCTATTTAACCCCCTATTAATGGACTTTCTTGTGGGATTTTTTAACCGAATAATACGTAAATAATTAGTTATATAGTTCAATTTTATACTTGTGAAATTTCAGCATCGTACAATCAATAATTAACGAGATAATCAAAAAATACACATTTTAAGTTATCTACCGTGGTAACCCGACCGAGTTTAGATGGTCACAGAAAAGCGGCCGTTTAGTACATTATGCTAACCTTTTTAAATATATAGGATAGTTTTATAAGGTTTTTTACAATTGCGTACACAAGTGTTAAAAAAACTTATTGACAGTACTTAGTGACACTTAATAATAATCGTTTCTATAAAACCTTTTAATAAAAAATACGAAAAATAAAAAGTCATTGAACTTAGGTATATTTATTCTGAGAGTATCTTTTTATACAACATAAATATAAATCAAATTCAAAAACAAAATCAGATAATTATTACTGGACTAAATTATTGCGGTAGTATAGATAGTTATCAATTTTTTTTTAAATTTTTTTTTGGCGTTTGCAAAAGTTATCAATTTAGATATTATTATCAATTTTTGAAATTCTCCCGGGAACGGGAATAAACTGGATTCGCGTGGGCAACGCCGTTGGGCACCCGCTATCAATAATAAAATTAAATAGCATTACTATTCAGAAAAATTAAAATATATAGTTTTTTAAAAACAAGCTTTTATTATGTTCTTGTTAATATAAAAAGAACTAAAAATTTAAAAATAGTAATTTAAACCTGATAAGAAAAATATCATTATATTATAATGATATTTTTCTTATCAGGTTTAAATTTCTCATTTTTATTTAGCCGTTTTAGAAAAAAACTACAATTACAAAAAATAACTTATGTGGCTTAATGATTCTAAGCGATTTCGTGTATTGTGGAACTGCAGTTATCGACTTTATGCCCTAGGCCGTAACAGCTAAAGTTGATTAGATAGAAATAAATGAGTTTTTGCATTTTGTAGAGGATGTCAAAATATGTCCATACCATTAAAAAAAGCAGTTAGTGATTTTTAACAGTTAGTGAGTTCTTGCAATAAGCCGACGATAATATAATCAACACTTTTTAATAAATAAAAGCATGTTACATAATGATTGCAGAAAGAAACATATTGAAGGTGTAATTGTGCTAAATGTTCTTTAATGTTCCATCGCAATGAAACTTGCTTTTATTTATTGGAAAAGTATTGATTATATAATTATATTTTTATGGCTTGCAAATAAAAAGCTGTTAATTGAAAAAATTAAACAAATAACACTTCAACGTGGGAATAGTAGTTTGTGTCATGAGGGAGCAAAACTATATTTTTACGGCGAGGGCGTTTTTTTAAATCACGAACATAGTGAATGATTCTAGGATAGAATCCCGAACGTAGTGAGTTTTAAGGTGTTTAACTATCACTGCAGTCACTGCTACTTGAATACATTTTAAAATATAAAATACACAAACAATGCGATGTCGGAATTCGAAAGCGCGCGCATTGCCACAGCAATTTTTCTGACAGTGTGGCACACACAACACAACCATCGAACCCCATTCAGCCTTGTCAGCATATAAGTTACTCTATGCTTGTCAACCTAATGCGGCGAAAAATGGAACTAATGTTTTGATAAAGTACTTAAGCTGCAGTGGCGCCAACCTTAGATGCAAACTTATTTTGTTAATCTCTTTGGTTAAGAATGTTGCGGGATATTTTTAATTCCAAATTCAAAACACTTTTATTCGCACTTAATAAGATCCTATCGGAAAAGACTTACTTTGATCCCTGTTATTGAGGACCAAAACGACACTTTGCGAATAGATGGTATGAAAAAAATATTGTTGTTTTTCATTGCTTTTGTTAAGTTATGTACTAATTTTCAAAAACGATGTTTTATCTCTGCCATACCTACCTATATAAATTTCGAAAAAGAATGTTTGATGAAATAGAATTAAATGTTGACTTGTCATCGTCGAGTCGAGAGGTTGCCTTTGCCGATCGATCACAGCCTCATCCTGATCTTTCAGTGGTTCGACGAGTTAACCCCAGGGTTTCATTTCCGTTCCCGTGGGAAAATTCTAATCTATAATATAATACTCCCAGAAAAGTAATCTTTCAATTGGTGAAAGATTTTTAAATCTCGCGTGTAAAATTTTACTACATAGCGGGTGTCTAGCGGCTTTTCCTGCCCGGATCCAGTTTATTCCCATTCCCGTGGGATTTTCCTATAATTCCTTTATAGTGGTTTCCTAAGACATATAAGACCATGATATTTTAAACAGTGGGTGCAGTGGATCCTGTTTATTCTCGTTCCCGTGCGAATTTTCTATAATTCCTTCATAGTGGTTTCCTAAGGCATGTAAGACCATGATATTTTAAACAGCGGGTGCCGTGGATCCAGTTTATTCTCATTCCCGTGGGAATTTCCTATAATTCCTTCATAGTGGTTTCTTAAGGCATGTAAGACCATGATATTTTAAACAGCGGGTGCCGTGGATCCAGTTTATTCTCATTCCCGTGGGAATTTCCTATAATTCCTTCATAGTGGTTTCCTAAGGCATGTAAGACCATGATATTTTAAACAGCGGGTATCGTGGATCCAGTTTATTCTCATTCCCGTGGGAATTTCCTATAATTCCTTCATAGTGGTTTCCTAAGACATATTATAAGACCATGATATTTCAAACAGCGGGTGCCGTGGATCCAGTTTATTCCTGTTCCTGTGGCAAGTTCTGAAATTCCCTTTATAGTGGTTGCCTACGACATAAGACACCTATACATACGGGGGTTTAGGGGTCTAATATATCTCGTGAAATGTGGGTATATCCAGTAATGGAATACCTCTGCCTACCCCCTCGGAGATAAAAAAAGGCGTGAGATTAGATTATTCGTGAGGAAACCCGCAGGTCTCAGAATTAATTCTGAGACATGTGTAAGCAGACCCGGTCCGGCGATGGGCTCACCACCTATCAAGTTTAGGGGTCCAATATATCTCGTGAAATGTGGGTATATCCAGTAATGGAATACCTCTGCCTACCCCCTCGGGGATAAAAAAGGCGTGAGATTATATTATTATATTATATTATTAGATTATTATATTATTTTCATGATGCGAATGTATAAGTATAATATACAATCATAAACAATAATAATAATATTGTATATTTATATGTAGTCGGATAGTCAATGGTACGGGAGTTGCATAGCGCGATCTATCGGAGGCAGGGCGCAACATCAACCATATGAACATTGCAACACTACTACTGCGTCGTGATAGGTCAACTGAAATGGAGCATTGTGATTGGTTCGTCGATGATTCGCGCCAATCTATGCACGACACAGTGAACGAGCGCGGGACATGGAACGTGGTCAGGACATTCTACTTGGTTCCTGCTCCGGAGTTGGTCGACACTTAAGACAGATGGTCACTAGCCAGTAAAGTAGTGAAGACGCTGAGAATATGGAGTCATGCCATGGATGGAGCCATCTACGGGCAGCCCAAGGGTTGGGCTGGTGCACTGCTGCATTTGGTATTGTCTGTACAATTTGATAATAGCGAGGTATGAGGACAATTATAATTTGTAGGGAATCAAGACATGCGTGATGTAATGAGTAGAGAGATTACTAAGCGCAACCCGAGCTTAGGTCAGAGCCATAGAGCGGCGAGACCATGGGGTGGTGGTGGGTCTGTCCTCAGGAGGGTGGGTGGGCCGCCGGTCCCATCCCACAATCTAGCTTGAGAGTACCTACCCGCTTATGTAATTGGAATAGCTTGTACACTGTTATTCTGTTAGTGTAATTACCGTATTGTCTGTTAATCTACTTTGTGACCTTATTTTAATAAAGTGACTATGTACCTTCTTGTATAACCAGTTTAATTATTACCTACTACCCTGCCCAGAGTAGTATACGCCCACATAGATATCGTATCGGCGATCCTGAATACTTCTGATGCACGGGAGACCCCTGAGTATAATTAACAATGACTGATGTAGTATAGCGAGCAGGGGGCCCTCCTCCGTCATATACATTGTAGCCTACCTTGTTTACCAATTAATGTCCTTCTTGATGGAACAAGTAACCCACAGAAAAAGAAAAAAAGTTAAGAAGCCCTACACATTAATAATAACTGTTAATAGGTACCTACGAAGATTAAGCTCGATTTAAGTATAGCAGACTGCTAGGATAATGGCATAATAAATAAAATGTTCATGTGAAACTCCAAAAAAAATTAAATTAAATCAATAGGTACTCAAAAGATAATGTACGCGTCTGTACCGAACTTGAAAGACTATTATACTACGTGTTTTAGAATGTTAGCATAATGTACTAAACGGCCGCTTTTCTGTGACCATCTAAACTCGGTCGGGTTACCACGGTAGATAACTTAAAATGTGTATTTTTTGATTATCTCGTTAATTATTGATTGTACGATGCTGAAATTTCACAAGTATAAAATTGAACTATATAACTAATTATTTACGTATTATTCGGTTAAAAAATCCCACAAGAAAGTCCATTAATAGGGGGTTAAATAGCGCTCTGCGCTTCGAGGCCCCAACTGAGCTAAATTTCATTATAATTTATTAATTACTTATAGGATACTAATGAAACTTCACAAACACCTGAAAGCAGTTGCAAGCTACAAAATAACGTTTTAAACAAGTCTCTATACCTCTTATTCGAAGTGCTAGGACGTATTAGAGGGTTTTTCTATTTGCTTACATAACTCCTAAACGGTAAATTATTTTTAATTTTTTATTTCACAACTAATTAGGAATAAGACATAAGAAGTCATGTACAAAAAATTATGATAGTGCGCTTAACCATTTCCGAAATTCAGCGAAAAACGCAAACATCAAAAATGCGGCATTTTGAAATTTTTGAATATCTTCGGAACCATTAACGATACAAATTCAAATTAAGTCGCAACATTTACTCCGTCATGAAAACTAATTATGTAGATAAAAATTATTTCAATATTCCCATTAGAAAAAAAAAAATTGCCGCTGGGGTAACGTTACTCCAGCGGAAACTGTTTTTCTTGAATTACTCAAAAACTGTAAGCAATACAAATTTTTAAATCTGCACAACATTTACAGAAGCCGGACAACTAATTATCTGTATCCCTCAAATGCCGATATTTGACAAATTTCCGCTGGAGTAACGCACTCGAACGAATAATAAAGAAACAAAGAGCTATCTGTTAAGAGTTGCGCTTAAAATACGACTTGAAATACAATGCGACTAAATAAAATGTGGTTAATTAACTACATTTGTCGGCCTCATTTTCCGTGCTCTAGTAACATATCTACGTCTTTCTATATATAATCTTTGTTAGGTACCATTGGAATGTGCGAGTCAATGAATCTCCTAGCCAAGTGACAGTCTAAAGTTACATTGGCTTAGCTGGTGTTCGCTTAGTTGTAATACGAACTATTAACCTCGCAAATCAATAATCTGAGACACAGTTTAATTTTAATTGTTGCGGTGCACATTGGAACCGCACGGTTCTTGACTGAGAGCTACGTGCCAACGATAATACTTGTTTAGAGTGTTACGTCAATTTCCCTCGGAAACAAGTCGGATGCTTATGTCAATCCCATACATTTGTCATTTTATTCGACTGTCGTTTATGTTTTACAAGCATACAAGCTACTTGACTAGATTTTCAATACATATTGTATGGCAGCCGGATTATTATTACGAATCGAACTAGGCCGGAAAATTTCATCCTAGCCTAAAATAGCATAAATTTTGATATTTGAACGGGCCAAGTGCGAAACAGATTCGCACACGACGGGTTCCGTACGCCCTAACGAAAATAACATGTTTCTTGTATGGGAACCCTCTTTAATTTTTATGTTAATTATATTTATCTTACATATTAGTACCTACCCTTAAAACATTTGCGCTTGATTTAAAATGACATTAACGGCGATTTTTATACACATTTTGTGAAAATTTTACTCTCTGCATATTCATGAGATACAGCCCATTGACAGAAAGACAGTCCCGTCCCGTTGGCATCAGTTCGAACCCTGAAAATATTAAAAAATGCTTCATTCATCGATCCCCATTCCCGCGTAGAATCGAAAACATAAGACAATCGTAAATCTAAAATTGTCCTAAAATATTATACTACAAAACAGGGATATTCTTGGATGACAAATTTTGCGGGGCGACGGTAATGACGCCATCTATTACCCCTACCTACCCACCTAAGATGTGCCTTCTTGATAAGATATGAGCTTATCTCGAAGACACATCGGTACAATATCCGTTGCAACGAGATGAGATGGGTTTCGTATCAACAGAAGTCGTTCACATGTTACTTGCAGACATCCATGTATTGGATACAAATTGTCAGTTCAAGGATTTTCATATCGATATAGCTTCCAAATAAATACAGGGTGTTACAAAAATTATTGTGAACATTTATGTCACTAAAGTTATAAATTAAATACATATCTGAGAACTGTTTCTTATTCATAAAGTTATTCCGATTCTTTTAAAATGACTTACAAAACTCAATTCATTTTCTTAAAGGACACATCACGTAGGCAATTTCGTTGAGTGAATAAATCCAGATTGTATTGTGATTATGCTACTATTAGGTATTATTGTTATTTAAATAATATTTTTATTGAATTTTTATTCCTTATTTTATTAAACTCTGGGCTTTACGGAATGCTATTTATAATAGACTAGCTTTTACTCTAGACTTGCTCCGCGTCCGGGGACAAAAAGGAGTACTTCGGACCAAGAAGTACTCCACAACATTATCATGAACAGTCTTATAAAAAATCACATCAATTCTTTGCTCCGTTGCAGTTGCTTGGTGGAAAAACTATAATATTAAAATAGTGGTATTAAACAACATTAATAATAAGAAGTAAGAGGTGGTTTAAATATTAAAGATAGATTTGACACAACCTGTATTGGTATGATAATATTGTAGTGTCGTCTCTAGGGAAATACATATTGTTAAGTGCAGCCTTACTATAAAATACCTTCTACTATCAATAAAAATACATGTTTGCAAAAAAAGTTTTTTTTTGACCCTTTGAGAATCTTAAAACTAAATGAAAATAAACTATTGCATGCAATTCATAACAACTTTTATTTAAGGCATCTGATATTCTGCTCCATTCTCCCAACAACAACAAGAAGTGAACGAGTTTCCCTCCAAATATGTCCCGAAATAAGTCACCGCCATCAAATGAACTCGGGACAAAGAATGGATGTAATATTGCAGATGATTTCATTTCGCGCATTTTCCGTAATTTGTGCCGCCAGTTTTAGTAGCGACATTTATTTCCATGCATACTTTCTTTGTGATTTTAGGGAGATGAATTTCGTACTATGAAGCTTGCCTGATGAAATCTCCGAGTCAATCTTCTTGTTACTGTAACGAGGACTGTACGTGGACGGCATCATAAAGTCAATTACAACATTTTGTTCGTATCGCGTTTATTAATCTTGGCAGTTTCTTTTACCTTTATCTTCACGAAAACCATTCAAAAATTTGTTCTGTCGCTTCTTTTAGAGTAGACACTTTTACCCGTCTGTACTACCAGCATATACCCGCGTGAGGCAACGGAAGGGTAAAGGTGTAGGTATAACAATACCATACCTTTTTTGTGCCACCTAAGATTCTTTGAATATTCGACAGCGTCAAATGGCATTTCGTTACCATTTAACGTTCCATTTTACTTTTGCATTTTGATCAGGACCTAAAATGACGCCCTCCGTGCATAGAGAACAGAGGTCAACAGTTATTTTTGTTTTATAATTATCGATTATTGCTAAAAAAGCGGCGAAGGGCAGTGATACCCTTAAAGTTAAAGAGCCTGCTTCACATGATGATAATCAGTGAGGCTCGGGCTCGAATCATGGCATGTACCAATGAGTTTTTCAAAACTTACGTACATTTTCATCACTAGCTCGACGGTGAAGGAAAACATCTTGAGGAAACCCGCAGGTCCCAGAATTAATTCTGAGACATGTGTAAAAGACCCGGTCCGGCGATGGAATCACCGCCTATCACGTTTATATCTCTTAAAAAGTGGGTATATCCAGAAATGAAATACATCTGCCTAAGCCCTCGGGGATAAAAGGCGTGAGTTTTTTTTAAAGCGACGTAAAATTAGATACCCCGTAATAAGCTTAATACGGTACGGCTGCTGGTTGGTCAATGTCAGTGTCAGTGTCTACGGACAACGATGACTCGCCATTTTTTTAATACGAGTGCACCGTGAATGTAACGATGAGTGATATTATATGTACCTATTCCTTGGCTATGCCCTCTCTATAAAATAGTCCATTATCGATATGTGCATATACTCTCGTAGCACGTTCTCGTAGCGCTGTAGAATTTCGTAGCAAATTCTACGAAAGCAAAGCAAACAAGGCCGTGTCGATTCTATAGTTAGTGTAACCACTATTCCACATACTACATATTGAAAGCAAGTCCAATACTATGAGTGAGAGTGAGGGAGTTGTATCCGATTCCAGCGTACAAAATATGATTCGTTCTTTAGTGTATCTTTAATAGAGTTCGGTAGATTTTAAGAAATGAATCGCTAACCAAAGTACTAGTACTTTACTTGGAATGTGAGTAGAGTTAAGTCACATATAATTTAATAAAAATGGGATATGCAAAGTGGTAAATCTGCTTTGATTGCTGAATTAACGAAATTAATCCCAATCTAAAATAGCAAACAAGAATTAGGTATGTATTATGAATTAGGTACCAGGATGGTTTTATATCAATTAACATAACAAATAGTCAATGTGCAAAAATGGTTAAAATTTTTAATGAATATTTACTAATAATAGGTATTTAAAATTATCCGGCTGCAATTGCATATATTTTAATTAATTTCTGTTAATTTAAGACAATTTTACACTTACTGTATGTATTTCCTCAACTATAAATTTGAAAGGTAGAAATATTATATAGGTATAACAAAAAGGAATCTATCCTCATTGTTTATTCTACTTCTTTTAGAATTAATTAGTTATCTTTCTAGCAGTGATCTAATTTATATATAGGTAACGTTATAAAACATCGGTACAAGTAAATCTTCTCAAATATCATACGCGAATTTTCTCACATTGAAATTCTTATATTTTTCTCTCAGGCTATTTATGAAGCAAATGGTCGTTTAATGGATTCGTTGCGCCAAGATTAACTGCTACTAGGAAATCTCCGGTTTAAATTCATAGAGCGTGTTTGGACTTTTCTAATTTATTTTCAATTAAATTAGTAGTTGCGATAAATAACTTATTTATCACAAACTTAGATAAAAATATATATTATTAGCTTAAGCAAAGAACCACATAACATATTTATTTTTTTAAATTCTAATAGGTATCTTAAATATATATACCATAATGATAATACTTATATGTAGATATTTATAGAAATGTAAACTACTTAAACTACAATAAAAAAAAATTTGAAATTTCCAAAAGTACCCTAGACGTTGACCCGGGTACTCAGTTACCTTCATACCAAATTTCATCAAAATCCGTCCAGTAGTTTTTGCGTGATGCGTGCACCAGACAGACAGACAAAAATTTTAAAATTGGTGTTTTGGTATCTACATCGATTACTATATACACTACCGTTATTTTTTTAATATTTCATGTACAGACACGCTCGTGAAATGGCGGTATATCCAGAAATGGAATACTTTTGCCTACCCCCTCGGGGATATAAGGCGTGAGTTTTTATTTTTAGGTGTAATCGTTTCGGAATAGTAACTACGTATTTCTCTTTTTAACCAGTTTTATATTTTCTCATTTTAATGAGCTATTTTCCTTGAATAAAAACTACTTACCCTAGATGTTGATCCTGGTACTCAGTTATCTCCCTACATAATTTCATCAAAATCCGTCCAGTAGTGTTTGCGTGATGCGTGCATAACCAGACAGACCGACAGACACAAAAATGGATTTGGGTTTTATTACATTTTACTGCTCAGATAACTATAGTGGAACGGGTTACGGAGGGGCTTCCAACATTACATGGAATTTAGTACTAATAGGACGTTAACTCAAACGGGGTTTTTCCTTCTATAAAGGTTTCATCCTTATTCAAACGAATAAAATTTAACATTGGAGGGAGTAACAGAATGTGTCCTTCTATTTTCATGACATTAGTATTGTTCTGTATATTTATTATTCAAGTTTTGTAATTTCAGTTTCAAGTTGGTCTTCTGAAAATATTTTATCTCAACTACGAGTATTTCATTTTGTTTTATCCAAAGAGATTTAAATATAATAAAGCATAGAGGGGGCATTGGGAATATTTTCATACAAAACTTTGAAGCCTAAGCTTGCCTTATTATATTTTAATCTCTTTGGTTTTATCATTTTGTATCTATTTGTGTCGAATAAATATCAAAAACGTCACCAAGACATTATCAATGAAAAAGAAAATAACAGTAAATCAGAAAAGAGTATGGATATGACATTTAGCATACCTATACCCCATTTATTAAGTTCCCAGTGATCCCGTTATTCCCGTTCCTGTAGGAATTACCAAAAGTTCCTTCACAGTGGTTGCCTACGACATATAAAACACCTAAATACCATATTTAAAGTTTCGGAGTAGTACGTTTTTCTCTTTATAGCCAGTTTTTTATTTTTCCCGTGGGAATGAGACAATTTCACGCGGTAAAAAGTACCCTAGATGTTGACCCGGCTACTCAGCTATTACCACACCAAATTTCATCAAAATCCGTCCAGTAGTTTTTGCGTGATGCGTGCACAGTCAGACAGACAGACAAAAATTTCAAAAATTGATGTTTTGGTATCTATATCGATAATTATATACCCTACCGTTCAAATTTTCAAAAAAAATTTCATGTACGGACACGGCTCCGTTAGAGTGTTATTATATAAAATATATGTATTATATATTATATATATTATATACTAGCGGATGCCCAGCGGCGTTGCCCGCGCGGATTCCGTTTATTCCCGTTCCCATTGGAATTTCCGAAAATCCCTTCGTAGTGGTTGCCTACGACATATTTAAGACACCTACATACCATATTTCAAATAGCGGGTGCCCAGCGGCGTTGCCCGCGTGGATCCAGTTTATTCCCGTTCCCGTGGGAATTTCCAAAAATCCCTTTATAGTGGTCGCCTATGACATATCTACATTACATACCAATATTTCAAATAGCGGGTGCCCATAGCGACGTTGCCCGCGCGCATCCCGTTTATTCCCGTTCCCGTGGGAATTTACAAATATCCCTTCATATGGGTTGGCTAAGATGTATAAGACACCTTCACACCATATTTCCAGATTCTAGGTGTTATCGTTTCGGAGTAGTACGTATTTTTCTTTTTACCCAGTTTTTATATTTTCCCGTGGGAATGAGTTATTTTTCTGGAATAAAAAGTACCCTAGATGTTGACCCGGGTACTCAGCTATCACCACACCAAATTTCATCAAAATCCGTCCAGTAGTTTTTGCGTGATGCGTGCAAAACCAGACAGACAGACAGACAAAAATTCAAAAAATTGGTGTTTCGGTATCTATATCGATAACTATATACACTACCGTTAAAATTTTCAATAAATATTTCATGTACAGACAAGGCCCCGTTAGAGTTTTATTATATGTATAGATTATATACTATATGTTATATATAGATGTATAGATGATAAACTGACTGACTGATTGGTGATGTATCAATGCACAGCCTAAACCACTGGGTCTAGAGACTTGAAATTTTGCACATAGATAGCTAATAGAATGTAGGCATCCAATAAGAAAGGATTTTGCAAAATTCAAGCGCTAAGGGGGTGAAACAAACGTGCGCGAGCGAAAGTGCAATTAATGATGTTGTCAGTTGGTTTAACGTTAATAATTTACTTCTCAATGAGAAAAAAACTAAATGTGTACATTTTTCTTTATCAAATGTTAAACGAACTTTAAACTCAGTTACAGTTAAAAACGAAAAACTAGAATGTGTAAATACTACAGTATTTTTAGGAATAACTCTGGACTCTAAGTTACAGTGGGGACCACACATTGATACATTGGCGAAAAGGCTCAGTTCTGCTGCATATGCCGTAAAAAAAAATACGTAATATGTCAAGCGTAGAAACAGCTAGACTTGTCTATTTCAGCTGCTTCCACAGCTTGATGTCATATGGCATTCTACTGTGGGGGAATGCTGCTGATGTTCAGAGAATATTTATTTTGCAGAAACGAGCCATTCGTGCAATTTATAAAATGGGGTCTAGGATGTCTCTAAAGGAAAAATTCAAGGAAATTAATATATTGACACTGGCGTCACAGTATATTTACGAAAACGTATTGTATGTTAAAAAGAATATATCACTTTACAAAAAAAATAGTGACAGACATTGTATAAACACTAGAAATAAGAATGAAGTGGCTGCTTATGTTAGTCGATTATCTAAAGTTACCAAATCATATAAGGGTCAATGTATTCGCTTTTACAATAAGATTCCTATTGCAATACAAAATTTGCCTCTTGACAAATTTAAAACAATAGTTAAGCAAACATTATATAAAAAAGGCTACTATAAAAATACCGACTACTTAGTAGACCAAAATGCATGGGTTTAACCGACTCAGCGCTATGTAAGGCTATTCATTATAATTATTATTGTGAACCATATTTACTAGTAAGACATGAGACTAAAAAGAGCTGCCCTTGAGTTTCTTGCTGGCTCTTCTCGGGGTACAGCATTTGGAACCAGCAGCTCGTCGGTGGAGATGGGCTGCTGTTTACATTTAGCCAATCCTCATGGACGAGTTTAGTGTGCCTTGTTTATATTGACATTTCAAAGTGTATTTTTATACCTACTGAAATAAAAGAATTTTGACTTTAACTTTGAAGCCGCGGGTAAAAGCTAGTATAAGGCTATGTAACAGGTGGACCACTTCAAAAATAAATAAAATGACCAAAGTAAGAGATGTTCTACGAACAATAAAGAAACTGAAATGGAACTGGACTGGTCACGTTATACGAACTAACAAAGGTAAATGGACAAAAGACGTAATGGAAAGGTATCCTAGAAGCGGAAAAAGACAAAGTCGACGTCAAATTAGGAGATGGGAAGATGATCTACCAAATGGATGGAGAAGACTAGCTCGGGACAGATATATTAAGTGTAAGAAATTAGGGAAGTCCTATATCGAAGGACAACCGGTCCAACAATCTTGTTGCTGAAGAAAATACCTTTTTATTATTTTTTATTTAATTTTAGTTTTAAGTAATGTAAGCATGTTGGTCAGAGAATAAAAGCTTTTATTATTATTATTATACGAAACTTTTTATCTCAATTATTACGAATTCCTTCTTTGTGTTACTAACAAAACAATGTAAGCAAAACATACACCAGCACAAAATAAACTAAACAATGTAAAAGAAAGAACGAAATACGTGTCATAAAAAGTATCTTTGCTATTGGGAATAGAGTTGAAACTTAGATGATGTTTGCATAGACGAGTTCTGCTCAGGTTCCGCCCATTTCAACACTGCACTAACATAACTAGTCAGTTTTGTTTGGTTTTAGCTTTGACAGCCCTAAGCCATATTCACTAGGCAACTATTTCCTGAAACACACAAACGATGTGTAGCCTAACATGTTGAGCAATCTACACTATTATTATAAAGACAAAAGATTTCAAGTATTTTTGTAACGAATAAACTCAAAAACAAATAAACCGATTTCAAAAATTCTTACACCTATGAAAATAAAAGCTACAATACCAGGGAGTAACATAGGTTATTTTTTTACCTACCCCGTATTCAAACGGGAACAGAAAAGCGCTGTTGTTCAACGTTGGCAGTAATTTATAATTTTTGCGAATTTATAAATACGCTCAACGTCACATTTTGCCGTATTTTTTCGCTGCACAATGGATCGACGACCTAAAGAAGGTGGCTGGCAGTGGATGGATGCGGGCTGCCCAAGACCGGAATGGTTGGCGCTCCTTGGACTGCTTGGACTCCTTGGACTGCTGGACAAAGGCCTCTCACCTTTGTCCAGCAGTGGACAGCTGTTAGCTAAAATTCATGACCGGCCTGACCGATAGAACGATATTTTTACTTGTATTACAGCATCAGTGATGTACGAGTATATACGTGGTGTACGAGTACGTATACATATTATGACGATTACAACTCTTTCAACTTTTTGAATCGTTATATCTCAAAAACGGTGCCTTATATAAAAAAAGTATTAAGACATTTTTTATAGGTAATTATTAGACCACAATTTTTGTCTGGGCTAATTTTATGATAAAACATACAGTTTTGCTGAAAATCGCGAAAAACTCGTTTTTGTGACCTTTGACCCCAAGTAAATTTTTTTGCACGTGCCGGATCGAAGAGGATTTTTCACATTTCTTTTGTAATAGTGCATTGAACAATCCTACTAATTTTCAGTGTGTGTTCAAGTGGGAATTATTGTAACCTTGGATGTCTAAATTGACCGACTCTTTCCAGCAAATGCCCATGCTACTCCCAGAAAAGTAAGCTTTCCATTAGTGAAAGATTTTTAGAAATCGGTTCAGTAGTTATTAGTTTATTCGTTCTAAACATACAAAAACACAAATCTTTCCTATTTATAATATTAGTGTCCTCTCTATACATTTAAGCTTTAATGAAAGTATCTTGAAAATGCGGAGTCGGCATCTTTTGGCGGCTTTCGCTAGCTCTTATAGCGATAATTGGATTACCGCATCATTCCGTTTAATTGGTTTTCTTCAAACTGTAACTTTACCTATTAAGCGATGTCAAAGTGAGTAGTTATGGATACTATGGCGACTATATGCCTTTTATATATAACTTTCATCATCACTGATATGGAAGTTTCCTTCAACATCCTACTAATAATAATAAATAATAAATTGTGGGACACAATTCACACACGGTTAGTCCCAAACTAGGCAGAGCCTGTACTGTGGGTACTAAACAACTGATAGACATACTTAAATAAATATTAAACACACAGGCACGAAGCCAACAGACATATTCATGTTGGCCCCGAGCGGGGATCCCACCAGGGTCACTAACAATTGATGTTGGCTTAGTTGGTAGTAACCCTGCCTTCTCAGTCAGAGTCCCTTCGATCCCGGCCCGTCGAACTACTATAATATTATAAACGTGAAAGTTTGTGACGATGCATGGATGGATGGATGTTCCTCTTTCAGACAAAAAGTAGTAAAGTACCTACATCAGAGCTACCTTCTTTTTGTCGCAGAACGTGGACAAAGTCGCAGGTAAAATCTAGTTATTCTATAAAGAACGGTAGCATAATTATTTTATTGAAATAAGTAAAGTAGGTACCTACACAGTCATATCTGTGTACCACTGTATATTAACCAAGAGATGCACTGCGAGCTATAAACTTCCAAGATACGGGGAGTTTTAAGTTTATGTTGAAACGTGCCTTAATGTGGATAGTGCATATCTTTGAAACAAGATTTATGATTCTGTACAGTTGCATGTAAAAGTAATTTTACCTTCAAGACTTTAACAGTTCTTCCATTACCAGATTTATTAGGCCGACACATGAAGCATATCACACAAGAGAGCTCCGAAACTTCACGATGAAATAAGTAAATATGCTCACGGCTCGATCGCTAGAGGTTTCCCGTTCCTGGAAATACCTACATTTCACAAGTATATTTTTTGGGTCCTAAACGTAAGAGGTGAAGCACGGTTAAAAAATTAATTGTAGGACACAAATTCCCTCACGGTTCATGAATCCCAAGAAAAATGCCTTACTTAAAAAACGCAATTTAATCTATACTAATAATATAAAGAGAAAAGATTTGTATTTACGGATTTTTGTATTTTTCGATTCTTTCACCAATGGAAAACTAGAAGATCCCTGAGTAACATAGGCTATATTTTATTCCCGTATTCCCACTTGAACGGGAACTACGCGGGTGAAACCGGCTAGTTAACCGGGCTAGTTGAATATAAAAAGAGAATCGAATTCGCGATTTCTTACTTTGTGAGTAACCAGGCAGGCAGGCTCTCTATAAACTCAGCTCAGACAGTCCGTGGACCCAAACGTTCTTCTTACAGTTTTCACTTTAGTACAATTCCTAATAAATACTACACTTATTTAACTGTCAAAATATTTATGACAATGTTTAAAACATTGTCAATTTCTGCCCATGTAGTTTTTAAGGTAACATGTTTACACAGAAGATGTCGAATTGTCGATACATTTTTTATTAGAAAAGGGATGAAAGTTGAAAAGGATCCAACAAAAGTCAGTTGAAAGACAAAATGGATGTTCAGATTTCGGCACCTTCTCAAAAGTGGCAGACATTGAAAGGTACCTACTAAACCATTTTGTTATTCAAATTGCGACTCTCGCGATGAATAAAAGAGAATGTCAATGCTCCGTGTACGGAACCCTTAGACAAATGATACAACGTGTTAGAAATCTCCCTTTTTATTTTGTATACTGGGGATTGTTGAAAGACATCTATGTTTCGTGATGGTGTTTACTTGGATAGCGACGTGAAACTTTTATAAAAGTGTCTGATAGGATTTTTTCTAGAAGCTCTTTGGTTTTTGTTCAGTAATGTAGTTTAACGACTCAATCGTTCAATAAAATTAATGAGACCCAGTACCTACTGTAGACTTAATTTTTCTTTAAGAGTCATTTCTTTATTGCTTTCGTAAATTGGATATTTTTTCTAAGAATTAATTATTTCCGGAACCTTATTGCGTAGAATATTTTTTATTTCCCGGAAGTTACTATTATTCAAAAGATTCGGATTTATTGGTACGATTCTCGAAATTCGAAAATTAGAGATTATTGTTATTTAGTATCTTACAACGTACCATTCCGTATAAAGTGAGTAGGTACCTATACCCTAACAGAAATGTAATGCCTCTGTCAGCCCCGTCGGGTAGTAGTCCCGAGTTATAGGTAGGTACATGCATTCATATATTTCTTAGAGAGTGCGTAAAGAAATTCAATCCGGTCGGATATTCCAAGCTTATAATAACCTAGTGTCATCAAACCTTATCGCACTTTTAAAGATATTTTTTTTTTATAATATTACACTTTATGTGTTTTTGTCATTTAAGTAGTATTGCACAATTATAAAGTCATAATAATATATATATTTTTATCAACTACAATTATACTAAATAGCACACTAATAGTGGGGCTCGAGTTCGAATCCTAGCATGTACCAATGAGGTTTTCAACAACTTACGTACATATTTATCACTAGCTTGTTGGTGAAGAAAAACATCGTGAGGAAACCCGCAGGACCCAGAATAAATTCAGAGACATGTGTAAACAGACCCGGTCCGGCGATAGGCTATCACGTTTAGGGGTCCAAAGAGTATCTGGTGAAGAGTGGTATATCCAGAAATGGAATCGGTACCTCTGCCTACCCCCTCGGGGATATAAGGCGTGAGTTTTTTAATTTTTTTTATTTGTAACTTATTCCAGATCGGCAAGAGACAGCAACAACACTTAACTGTGCTTTTATCACCAAATTGATCTTACCTCTTCATAGCTTTTATCCATTTCTTTCGTATTTTTAAGTCCTTTTGGAACCAATTTGTAAGGCGAATTGGTTGTTGTATTTGTACATTTCGGCAAAACACATGATTTCCTAGTATTTGGATTGGACATTTTTGAAAGTATTTATAATTTCTAATGAAATGTAAGACGGCACCATGCTGAGAGCGCGAGCGGTCTGAGCGAGTGTTGTGAGATGATGTCACACCGGCACACGCATCGAGTACGAGTCCGTTTACACGTTTACTTCTATAAATCGGAAACTAAACGTATCGAAATAATTCTTTCACTTGTATTTTTTTATTTTTGACAGAGAATACGGAGAGCTAATATCCTACTAATATTATAAATGCGAAAGTTTGTATGGATGGATGTATGGATGTTTGTTCCTCTTTCACGCAAAAACTACTCAACGGATTTTGATAAAACTTTACTGTTATATAGCTTATACATCGGAATAACACATAGGCTATATTTTATCCCCGTATTCCCACGTGAACGGGTACTACGCGGGTGAAACCGCGGGGCGCTGCTAGTTCAAAATATTTGTTAACATTCTTCATTCGGAACATGATTCGTCAATAATTGTCTTTAAAGACAATTATGATTCTCTTCGCATCACGCTGAGGAAATAAAATAATTGCAGGATGCCGCAATGAATTCTCTAGTGAAAAAAATAACTGCCCGTTCATCCTACTAAAATTGAATGCGCGTATGGATGTTTGTTCCTCTTTCAAGCAAAAACTACTGAACGGATGTTAATGAAACTTTACAGTTATATAGCTTATACATCAGAATAACACATAGGCTATATATTTTATCTCCGTATTCCCACGGGAACGGGAACTACGCTGGTGAAACCGCGGGGCGCTGCTAGTAATAAATAAATAAATTTATAAAACTTAAATCTTATAATTGTTTGCCTGACCTCAAATGCGTAATGCCTTTTTATCGCGATTGAAGGGGTGAACATGATTTCCAAGCGTTAGAATAAGAAAATTTCAGACGGTGTTCCAGTTGGTTGTTTTTGTTCTTGGGTTTATGTGCTTTCCATTTACGGTTTTGCATAAGCCTGCATACGTTATATCTACTACTTTGGAAAATTTACGTCGAAATTTTGTCTAAAGACCTTTGTTATGAAGATTTCTAAACAACATTAGTAAGTAACTAACAACTCTATAATACACACACAATAGAAAATGTGGGATATCTATATATTATATAAAAATCAATGCCAATTTTCGTTGTTATTTTATAACTCAAGAACGGGCTCACATATCCAAACCAAATTTTTAGGCTTTATTCGGACTATTTAGCAGATGGTTTATGTGAAGTTTGCCTAAAATCTGTCGAGTAGTTCTTCATATTATATCAGAGTAACATAGGCATCATTTTATTCCCATATTCCCACGAGGACGGGAACTACGCGGGTGAAACCGCGCGGGACAGCTAGTTTTTTATAAATCTCCTATCTACATACGTGACACAATTTAAAATTTACGGCTTTACTTTAAATTCATAGGTAGGGACAGAGTACATTGTACCGAACGTGAACAAACATTTGTGTAACATTGCTCTCATTTTCTTTTTGGATGTCTTTTTAACCGACTTCAGAAAAGGAGGAGGTTTTCAATTCGTCACGTATGTTTCTTTGGTTTGTTAATCCATATTTCCTTCAAATCTGAACCGAATTCGAAAATAATTGTTTATTACGGATATACTTCAAGGGTGGTCCCATGCAAGTTTTGTGAAAATTTGATGAAGAATTTTAGGTGGAGAACGGAACTTCTCAATGGAAATCAGCAAATAACTCGTAACACACCCTTGTTGTAACAGTGGGAAATGGGTTTTGAATAAGCAAAATAGTCTAGTGTCATTCTTTGAAGGCGGTTTGTATTACGGCGGTTTATTTGTTTTAAATATTGATTATATCATTTCCAGTTCAAAATATTGATAATATTTATTAAGACAATTTAGATTGGATATTTTTGTCTAGCATAACTGAATGAATGAATGAATGAATAATTGATTTAAAAAATGAAAATAATAACGTTCTAGTTTTACTGGGTTACTATCTTTTGATAAAATGATAAAAAAGAATATAGAATTCAAAATACCATATCTTGCTATAATACTTTTTACTCCTCCATTTCTATTTTACGAAACTATAAATGATAGAACATTTTCGGCTGCTTTCATTTCATATCATATCAGCCATTCTTTATTCCGCTTCGGTAAATCCACATGTAAGCGCAAAGGAAGATATCTTTGACCAGTGCCCCGCTGCAATTGCAAAAAAGCAAGAAAAAGAATACCAAAATCATTGTTTCTACAAAAATTAAATTAGAATGTTTTTTTTTTCATACAAATTTTTCGAAATGCTGCATGGAGGATATCAGCACAAGTCTACCCAAGAGAAGTTAATCGTTAGTAGTTAAAGAACTCGCTTCTCATTCGTGAGGCTAGAGTTCGAATCCTGGCATGTACAAATGAGTTGCACAAAAAAAACACGGGTTGCACTCCGGAGTGCCGGCAGAAGTGAAAACTTGATTATCGATTTCGGTGTTACAACACTACTCTCCAACCGTCTTACGGTTTTTCGATCAGCACAAGTGACCTGACGCGAGTTTCACAGTTTTTACCCATCCCACAAAAGTGCTCAACGTTTTCACTTCAATAATTGCTTTTAGGTACATATTTATCACTAGCTCGACGCTGAAGGAAAAAATCGCGAGGAAACCTGCAGGTCCAAGAATTGTTTCCGTGGCATGTGTGACAGCATCCGATCATCACGTTTAGGGGTCCAGTACATATTTACATGACGCACATTATCTCTTAACATAGATTTTCACTAGTCCATTGTACTAATTTCACAACCCTCAAAATAATAATATCATGAATAATTTTCAAGAAGCCGAACTTAATTTATCGATGTAGATCTCTTGCGGTAAGAGGTCTGCAGCTGAGGTTTATAGGTTTCGCATGCTAATAACTTATTATGCTGCTGGATACAGGGGTCGAGCGTGGTAGTGTAGATGTTTGAATAAATCAATGTAGATGTTTTCCACAGTAAGTATTAAAAAACTGAACTGTTTAAATTTAGTACGTACCTACTTTGCTGGCGGGTGCCAAGTGGCGTTGCCCGCGCGGATGCTGTTTATTCCTTTTCCCATGGGAATTTTCATAAATTCCATCTTAGTGCTCAGTTACGTCATTCAAAAACTTTTGTGAAATATTTTATACTACATAATATTTCATACAAATGATGTGCTTTATTGTTACTACAAAAAATGATACCTAATAGTATATTACACCTAGGGAAGTAAAATAACAAAGGTCTCAGATCACATGTAATATCATCATACTACACTACCGTTAAAATT
Organism: Ethmia dodecea; assembly: GCA_963855545.1. NCBI lineage: Eukaryota > Metazoa > Arthropoda > Insecta > Lepidoptera > Depressariidae > Ethmia > Ethmia dodecea. The sequence goes on from OY979448.1 coordinate 6,626,575, forward strand.
TACACAAAATATTTCATGTTCAGACACGGCCCGTTATTAGAGTTTAATATATTATGTATTGATTGTACTGAAACTTATTATAGTATCTTAGAATGATTGTGACCTAAGAAGTGAATAGGTATTGGAAGGAGTAATTATTACTATATTGTGCTGCCGACTTGGGGCTTCCTTTCATTGATTTGCTTGCCTGCTTGCTTTTGGTCGGTCCATTAATGACTAACATTAATCAGAATTGAGCGCAGGACATGAATGAGATACAGAAACAAAACAGCCATTACGTAATCATTAATCAGTATCGAGTTAAAGTCTACTGGGCGAAATGAGAACATGTGAAAACGTGAAAAACGAAGGTTTGTTCTTTTATATTTTGCATGAAAACAACTAAAATAAGCTTTTAATTTTGTAAAGGATGATCCAGAAACTACGTTGGTATTAATCTTGCTGTACAGTTAGTACATTTTTGCTTACTTTACAAGTTTGCGTACACATCGCAAAGCGTTTCACAATTTGCAGTTTAATTTAAAAAGAAATTTAATAACGTGACAGATACAACAAATTGCATCCGGCCAACTAATTAACTTAAAAATATAGCGTCACGAACAGCTCCTGTTCTAGCATTTTTTTACTATACGAGTCTTTGCAATACAGCTACGTGAACTAATTATATTTTTGTTGAGTACACTTCAATATCTGTAGCTAAAATAAGTTATTCACAGTATGTTAAAAGAAGTGTATGAAGTAAGGAAGTGAGACATCCTTTCATGCGTGAGGCCCGTGGTTCACGGTGGGGGCATTTAAATAATAATTTACAAAAAAATATAATTTATTAATGTATACTTATAATAATATTATAAAGAGGAAAGATTCGTATGTTTGTTACGAATAAACTAAAAAATTACTGGACTGATTTAAAAAATTCTTTCATCAATAGAAAGCTAGAATATCCCTGAGTAATATAGGATATATTTAATTCCCGTATTCCCACGGGAACGGGAACTACGCGGGTGAAACTGCGCAAACCGCAAGTTAATAATATTTTAAGAAATGTAGTTACTGTTTTTAGCTTAACGGTGAAGGAAATCATCGTGAAGAAACCTGCAGGTCCAAAAGTTGGTTCTTAGGCTCACCCGTGACAGGCTTGTCACGATTATTGGTCCAAATAATATTCTGGTGAAAATTGGATATTCCAGGAATATACATTGCAATTTGCAAGTGTTAAGTTAAACGTATATACATATAATACATGTGTTAAGCCAGCGAACTTAGAGCCATCTTAGCTGGGTGTACGGCACAACCTCGTAAAATAACAAAGATTGAGTCTCGTACATAATAAACAGTGACGGAAAGTCAGCGAGGTCACGCTGGCTAAAGCCCAAGCTACTTGACATGTGGATTGTGGGTGCCCCTTTAGCAGCGTGCCAAAATTTCGTACTTATCATCCCAAATCAAAGAGACAATTTAAAATCTTTTAACTTTGTCTTACCCAACTCTTTACAACAGATGTTTTTATTACATCGAATGGTAAAATGTGTCAAAGTCTTTTTTAAAATTTTCTTATAATATTTCTAAACACCATTCTAATTGTGAAATGATATTCTTTACTAGATGTATATTGAGATCAATGTTATTGAAGTGAAAAAATACTTTCAGATTCTAATAACAATTTAACTACTAAGATGTTTTATTTTTATATTTATTATGTATGTAGATCCCTACTAAATCTATAGATACTACCTATAATAAAATTGTAACATACCAATATCTGCAAATTGTAATCTGCAATTGATACTAGACTAGCTAAGGCAAAGCGGCGTTCCTGCGCGGATAAAGTTTTTTCCCGTTTCCGTGAGAAAAAGATTTCCAAAAATCCCTTTATAGCGGTTATCAACGACATATAAGACACCATAGTAGTACGTATTTATATTTTTAACCAGTTTTATATTTTCAATTGGGAGTGAGATATTTACCGACTCTAAAATAAATGTAGACACAGTTAGGTAGGTACTCAATTATCTCCGCATAAAATCCCTCCATTCTTTTTGCGTGATGCGTGCACAACTAAAGACAGACAGACAGACAAAAATTTCAATAAATGGTTTTTTGAAATCTAAATCGATAAATATCTACACTATCCCATTTTTTTAAATATCTCTTGTACAGACACGGTCTCGTTACAGTTTCATTATAATTATGTGTAGAAAGAAGATGATATTGGAAATAATAATAATAATTGGAATATCCATGGATATATTATTCGGAAGATCAGAAAACGTTTTGCTGAGATTTCCTTGACACAAGAGTAACAAAAAAAAATAGATTGCCCAGAAAATAATATAAGCTTTCTGCTACCAGTTATTAAGAATCAGATACCGAAAATGAACCATCGGGACGTCACTCCGTCCGGAATTCAATGACATTTGGCTACTAATATGCGATTTTCTCCTCGTTTCTTCCTCCAACATCGCAAAATATAAGAAATATCGACGTCAATGACCTGTTCTCAGAAAATGTAATACATTTTCGCATATATTCTGACTCAAAGCAAGTGTAGATGTTTGCGTATAAAGCATCCATTTCAGCGGAAAACATTCTTATCGACAACAGTTTGGTTACGCAAAACATTTTATTGAGAATTTTCACCTTAAAAACTGGGTGTCAGAGTTCAATATCGCTAAAAGAGGGGTGATTTGGATCGAACGGACACAAGTGGTTAGATCGTGATGTTTAAAAGCCGACATGCATTCATATTTAGTATATAACTTTAAATGGTGATTTTGCTGTGCCTCGTACCCAATCCGTTTAATTGAAATATATGCATATCAAAATATTTCATTGTTATGCACTCGATAAAAGACTTTCGTCAAAATATTATATACAAATTTTAATCTTCTTTTCTTCTTCAAAAGATTAGTTAACAGATTTGTTAACGGTATGCGGATTGAATTGAAAGCCTCCTTCTTCTTTCAGAGAGATTCAACCACGTCGGTTAAAAATAATCTCTGATTCAAAGTAGTCATAGTTTTGAGTTTTATTTTCCTCTAATTCAAAAATAAAACAAAAGCCAATCCAAAGCCAATACGTGTACGTTTCCAGTTTTAACAAATTACTAGTGATAGGAAATAGAAAATCCACCCAGCCAAGTCGATTCGCCTGCGTGTCGGATTTCTGTCACTGGCGAATATTTAGCAAGTTGCTGCTTGAGGAAAGTAAATTCCAACATTGCTTCCTTCGAATTTCTTTGAAGACAAGAAACTATCCCGGAGGAATGAGATTTGACTTCAACAAAAACTTGTGCCTGATATTTAAAGGTTTTTTAAGATGCATAGTTCATAAAATTCTAAAATACCGAGGGCCCAGAAAAGTGAAAAAATTTCTTTTGCTCGAGAAAGCCTGACTAAAAAGATTTAAAACAATACTCTGCTACATACAATAGACATACTCGTACAATGGGTTTTTCAAAAACTTACGTACATATTAATCACTAGCTCGACGGTGAAGGAAATATTGTGAGGAAACCCTTATAGTCCAGTAAAATTATACATTACCGCATGACATGATTTTTTGCAGACTTGTTTATGATGTTGTCTTAATGTATAATCCAAGTTTGTGACCTCGAGCGACGAACGCAACTTTGTCAAAAATCGAAAAAAAATTTTTTTTTTTCAAATTTTCGCGGTTATAACCCTAAATGAGTAGTTTATGAAAAAACTTTTTATGGACGTTTTTGAAGTAAACTAAATTAACTACAATATGATACTAGAACTGTCTCTGTAGACCCAATAGTTTCCGAGATTTAGCCTTTCAAAGTTTATATATTTTTTCGATCTTAGCAAATTTTTGCATTTCTGTCGTTTTAAAAGGTTGCCTGCTACTTCGTTCGCGTTATTTCGGGATGAAAAGTAGCCTATATGTTAATCCGGGTCGTAATCTATCTACCTACCAAATTTCATCTAAATCCGTTCAGCCGCTAAGTTAATTTTTCTTTTATCACATAATATCTACACTAATCTATACTAATATTATAAAGAGGAAAGATTTGAATTTTTGTACGTTTGTTACGAATAAACTCAAAAACTACTGCATCGATTTTAAAAATTCTTTCACCAATGGAAAGTTAGAATATCCCTGAGTAACATAAGCTATATTTTATTCCCGTATTCCCACGGGAACGAAAACTACGCAGGTGAAACAGAGCGCAACCGCTATTATATATAGCACTAACGGTGTGTGTAACGAATAAACTCAAAAACTACTAGACCGATTTTACAAATTCTTTCACCAATAGATAGCTACATTATTACTGAGTAACATAGGCTATATTTAATACCCGTATTCCCATGGGAACGGAAACGACGCGGGTGAAAACGCGCGGAACCGCTATTATATTATAACACTAACGGTGTTTGTATCGAATAAACTCAAAAACTACTGAGCTGATTTTACAAATTCTTTCACCAATAGAAAGCTACATTATCACAGAGTAACATAGGCTATATTTTATTCCCGTATTCCCATGGGAACGGAAACGACGCGGGTGAAAACGCGCGGAACCACTATTATATATGATACTAGCGGTTCCGCGCGTTTTCACCCGCGTCGTTTCCGTTCCCATGGGAATACGGGAATAAAATATACCTTTGTTACTCTGTAATAATGTAGCTTTCTATTGGTGAAAGAATTTGTAAAATCAGCTCAATAGTTTTTGAGTTTATTCGATACAAATACAGCACGGCCGTTTTAACTTGACAGCTCTGAAGTTGCGCAAATGGCTGCGCAGTAACATTTTTTAGCGACCATATGGCGGTAGGAGGGGGATTTGCGCAGGCTAAGCCTATGTTCAGAGAAGCCAAGTTAAAACGGTCGTACTGTACCGTTAGTGTTATAATATAATAGCGGTTCCGCGCGTTTTCACCTGCGTAGTTTTCGTTCCCGTGGGAATACGGGAATAAAATTTAGCTTATGTTACTCAGGGATATTCTAACTTTCTATTGGTGAAAGAATTTTTAAAATCGATGCAGTAGTTTTTGAGTTTATTCGTAACAAACGTACAAAAATTCAAATCTTTCCTCTTTATAATATTAGTATAGATTAGTGTAGATATTATGTGATAAAAGAAAAATTAACTTAGCGGCTGAACGGATTTAGATGAAATTTGGTAGGTAGATAGATTACGACCCGGATTAACATATAGGCTACTTTTCATCCCGAAATAACGCGAACGAAGTAGCAGGCAACCTTTTAAAACGACAGAAATGCAAAAATTTGCTAAGATCGAAAAAATATATAAACTTTGAAAGGCTAAATCTCGGAACCTATTGGGTCTACAGAGACAATTCTAGTATCATATTGTAGTTAATTTAGTTTACTTTAAAAACGTCCTCAGAAAGTTTTTTCATAAACTACTCCTTTAGGGTTATAACCGCGAAAATTTGAAAAAAAAATTTTTTTTTCGTTTTTGACAAAGTTGCGTTCATCGCTCGAGGTCACAAACTTGGATTATACATTAGGACAACATCATAAACAAGTCTGCAAAAAATCAGAACTACCGGATTTGACGCATACGAGCCCATACATTCAACCGACAAATTTACTGGACTATTAAGGCCCAGAATTGATGGTTCTAAGGCATTTGTAAAACAGCAACCCGGTCCGATGCCATGGACTCACCTGTCATGTTTATAATGGCTAAAAGTGGGTCCAGGAATCCAGGAATAAAATACCTCTGCCGATCCCCTCTTGCATAAATCCACCAGAAAAAGCTTCTTGTATCAAAAATATCCCAAAGCAGTATGATCGCTGATACATTGTTTTAAATAAGATCATGTCTACCTGTCTTTCTGTATAGCTTTCACAATGACGAAATTGAGCGATAGTAAACTGAATTAGTTCTGATTCAGATGCGAAAAATTCGTTTCATTCTATCTCAAAAATTCTTTGTTCGGAAAAGCTGTCAGTAAAGTTTGAATATTTCTCTTTGTCGCTCGAAAGCCAAAAGCTTTCAACTTGAGAATTCGAAGATCAGTCAGCCTATAAGTTTGAAAGTTAGAAATCTATGTTCACGTTTGTTTCGAGATGTTGCTTTTATTTCAAATACAACTTTATCATGCTTTATCTCGGTGGCTCATGAATTGTTTACCCGACTGCGACTACAATTTTATATTGTTGAGGGGTGCGTTATAGGGGAGTGTATTTGTTTAGCTCAACCTGTGGACGGGTTATAATGGATACATTTTTAATAGATCAGGTTTGAGGAAAATATTTATCTCTGCAGGGGGCTGTTGCGCTTTGATGATGAAATCAGGTGTCGTTGGACTTTTCTTTATCTCCATTGATGCATGATTGTTCGTGCTAGGACTTTACATTCAGTTGGATTTGGTTTTAGGACTGCGTGAACAAACAGCAAAAACGGTTCCCTCATAATTTCGTCCTATCCGTCTTTCCTTCGCATGTGTCACAGCTGTTTTAATTGGTACAAATTAGGTTTTTCACTGCTATCCGAGCTCCCATAAATCTTGAATACGATATACTCATGAGGACATGTTTGTCTAGGATAAAATGTAACACAATGTGTCTTAGAATTACCTATATTATAGGTAGTTATTTATGCTTCTGTTAATGTTTCCATGATGGAAAGGAACAAACAAACCAGATCACATGCCCATATTCTTTCCACGACTCATACCCTACTTCACTCAAATCGACTTTATTGGTAATTCCAGTGGAGTCAAATATAGAACTATCATTCCAAGGTACCTATCTCCCGGCCTACCTTAGGTCTACTCATTTATACGACGATGATGAAATGATGAAACTGATATATTTTTTACTAAAAAACTTAAGTTTAAAAATAAATAATAAACTTACAAAGGAGACGTTTCAGGAATGTATGGGGACTGGGTCTGCCCCATGAACACCAGTTTTTTAGATAAATATAAATAAAATAACTATAGTTTTATTCATGGTTTTGCTCATATTTGTCTAGTTTCGTTGTACAATAAACTTTAATTTTCATTAAACTGGCAACGCGACGACCGTATATTTTGATGTTTGTCGGGCTAATTCACAATAACATGGAAATTGGGCTCAAGAAGTTAGAAATGGTATTATTTCAATATGATTCCATGCGGATCCATTGAATTTTAATTACTTTTGTGCATGTTAAATAGATGGAAATGTTTTGTTTAATATTTTTCTGATAATTACTAGATTTTTCTCTATCTTTCATGCTGGTGTACAATGTGCAGGCCCAAGATGGAACGTCTCCTTTCCATAGGTTTTTTTTTTTACGAATTTATACAAGTGAACACGATGGGATCCTCAGCATTGATGCTTGTTATTAAGAGTATCCTCTAGCGAATCGATTCAATTGTTCAAGCTAATGATGTTCAGTCTTACGAAGTTAAGGGCTGTTATATTTTATTAGACAGTTTCTATAACGTACAAACGTAAAACGCTGTGAAATATCAAACTATAAATAGCACATGTTATTGCATAAGAATTCTTAAAAGCTGAAGATTCTCTTCAAATGCAGACGTCTTATTCAGCGTTTTATACGGCTTTAAAGGTATTACAGTTGCGATGAAATGCAACAAACTTTGTGGAAACACCACGATTTCTCCCATTTCACAATATTACATGTTGAGGGAAGGATTCTACAAATGCCCCAAACGTGTTCTATTTCAAAATAAAGAAGGTATTATTATATATATATATTACATAATAATACTAATATTTTAAAGATTTGTATTTTTGTATGGTGTAACGAATAAACTCAAAAACGAATGAACCGATTTTTAAACTTCGTACACCTTTGGAAATCTACATTATCACTGAGTAACATAGACTTTAAATTGTTCCCGTATTCCCACGGGAACCGGAACTACGTGGGTGGAACAGCTATAGTATTTTATAAACCTGAAACTCTTTAACTTCTACATGGTTTTCTTCACAATTGTATTTGATTTCACGACTTTCATTTTACTAATGAGTACCTAACTCGAATAAAAAATTCGACGTGTCTATGTAGGAATACTGGGATAAAGTATAGCTTATGTTACTCCCTGGTAATGTAGCTATTTCTTTAATGATACAATTTTTGAAATCGGTTCTGTAGTTTTTAAGTTAATTCGTTACAAACATGCAAAAATACAAATCTTACCTCTTTATAATGGTTTTGATTATATTCAAATATAAATATTATGTATATAAAATATATAATATATCTTTAATAGGTAGGTATATTAGAAGTTTTTAGTCTTCCGGAATTTTTTCGCACGAATAAAATTATTTAGTCGTCCGTAAACGCTATGACCATGAGCCCTAATATATTAGTGTAGATATATTATGTTGAGATTCAATACCTAGGTGCACCTATTTTTCCGGACGTACGGTACCTACGCGGGCTTTTATGGGTTCCGTACACAAATAGTGTCAACGGGCCCTATTACTAAGACTAGACTAGACTAGAGCGAACGGTCAAAGAGCCGGCCGAAAATCAGTGAGGCTACGGTTCAAATCCTGGCATGTACCAATGAGTTTTTCAAAAACTTACGTACATATTTATCACTAGCTCGACGGTGAAGGAAAACAAAGTGAGGAAACCCGCAGGTCTCAGAATTAATTCTGAGACATGTGTAAACAGACCCGGTCCGGCGATGGGCTCACCACCTATCACGTTTAGGGGTCCAATATATCTCGTGAAATGTGGGTATATCCAGTAATGGAATACCTCTGCCTATCCCCTCGGGCATAAAAGGCGTGAGATTATATTCGAATTAAAATTTCTAAATCTTCGTGACTAGGTTAGTTCTGAAGATGCCTGAAAACTTCCTAAAATGAGAAAGAAAGTTTTAAGCAGTTGCTATCACATAAATTGGAACAGCATCGTGATTTAAAGCCAATTTAACTTCTTTGCAGGACTGCAGTTTTCAATAAGACTATTATACTAGTATACCACCTATATACAGTGGTGGTCAGATAATTAGAAACACTGCCAACGGTCCTTGACATTATGTAAGATACTTCTCCGCAATCGTTTTTATTTTGAAAATAAACAATAAATAGGACAACAATATGTTCAACGATTTATCATTGATTAGAAAAACAATATAAATTCCATTGCACAAGGGCAGTTTCAATATTACATTACGGACAAACATTTAAACCAATTTTAAGTTATAAACAATAATGGTCAACTAATTAGAAACAACAACAAAAAAGTATAAAAATTTTTTTTTTAAAGTATTAGTAATTAGTATTGTTATTTAAGAAATAGCTACTATCCCAAACCTATCAATAGTTATAATTAATATTAAGTGGAGTATCCCTTAATGCCAATAACAGCACTGCAACGACGTGGCATTTTGATTCAATCAATTTCGTAAAATTTTCTAGGGGGATTTAATTCCATGCTTCAAAAAATGCTTCATTTAGTTCGTTTTGACTGGTGTTACGTTTGTTTGAGACTTTCTTTTTAACAATAAACCAGAGATTTTCTATCGGGATTAAATCCGGACGATTTGCTGGCTAGTCTAAACTGGATATACGCTGTTTGCTAAGGAAACATTTGACGCTATTGGGCGTGTGTTTAAGGTCATTGTCATGCTGAAAGATCCAGGTTACAGGCAAATGATCGTCCGAGTATGGAATCATTGTGTGCTCTAAGATATTTTAGTATTGCCATTGATCCATTGTACCTTCAATCTTCCGAACGGGTCCAACTCCATATCCGGAAAAACACCCCCAAACTTTAATCTTACTGCCACCGTCCTTGACTATACTCCTTGTGTATTTATAATTAAAAGCATTGTTTACAGGACGTCTAACATAGCGCTTTGCGTCGGAATTTACCATATTTATTTTTGTTTCATCTAAAAATAACACTTTTTTCCATTCTTGTACCGTTCAATTAACATATTTTTTTAGCGAATAATAATCGCTTCTCTCGGTGCTGCTTGGTAAGAAGCGGTACCTTTCGAAAGATTCTATCAAACAATTTAGCTTCTACTAATCTTCGGCGTATCAATCTTGGCGAGATGTTTCTCGGGTCATCAGGCGAAAAAACTTCATTTATAATCTGGTTGGAGCCTTTAATTGGGTCTTTTTTAGAAACACTAACAACAACTTATCTTCTCTGGGAAATGTTTTTCTTTGCCGCGCCTTTCTAAGAACATTTTTTCAACAGTTCCATGTGTTTTGTAATGATCAATTGCATTAAAAACTTTCTTTACAGAACAATTTAAGTGCTCAGCTATTCTTCTGTACGCCCACATATGATCTATACGTAAATAAACAATGATTTGCCTAGTTGACGCGACACATCTTTTTTTTTTGGCCCATTTTGAACAAAATAAAATTCAGATTAAATTTTGAATTGCCGCTACAATAATAGAAAAAGCCAAGAAAAAAAATGTTATTCTCCAATTTCTAAAAAAAGAATGAGTTATGGATACTTTTTTTAAATGTTTCTAATTATGCGTCCAAGCGGCAAGTTACAGAAAATAAACTCCTACATGTGTAAGACTCATTTTGTAATTAAAAATAACGTTTTATATTTTATGCATTTAATGAGTTTTTTATTTGAGTGGTTATATTATTGCATAATTATTAATTATTGAATGTGTATATTTTTTACGAACATTTGTACGTTGAAGTTATACTTTCCTTATTCATAAGAAGTGTTTCTAATTATCTGACCACCACTGTATATCTGACTGTATTTTATCGGAGTGAGTGCAAAAAAAATGTTACCAATTTAATTTTTTATTTCGTTATTTGAATCGCTATGATAACGAATTTTAATCATAAATCCGATAAATTAGTTCCCGCGTAGGTAAACAATTTTCACAATCCGCTGACCTACTTCCATTTATCGGTTTTAAAAAACACAATTTTATTAGGTAGGTTTATCGAATATAAGCGTAATAAATCTGATTGATAATTTTTTTCTAGCGCTCCAATAAATAACGATGTTAATGACTCTCTTGACAAAACAACAGTTGTTGGGTTTTTGCCAAGAAATAAGGAATTTCGATAAGCCCCGCCTACACTATCGGGAGCCTTCACGATTTATCTCAGATCCAATACTACGACGTGGAACTCCAGCCAACCGTGAAACAAGCTGGTTAATTTAACTTACAGCTTAGAAAAATAAAGTTTTTTTTAGTGTGGTCGTAGCAAAGAACTTTAGAAAGTTCATTCAAGGTTTTGATTTACGATTACAAACTGTTACGGGTCTTTGAATCACCAAAAAGTGATAACAAATAGCTGAAGTTCGCGGCGCAGCCCCACAAACGATAGAACTTTTCAAACTAAAAACACGAGGAAGGCAGGTTGCACCATCCCTTTAATAAGTTAACCTGACCATTAATCTTACAATAGGTGTCCTTAACTTGATTGGACAAGTTACTGCAACCATTAATCTTACAATAGGTGTCCTTAACTTGATTGGACAAGTTACTGCAAAATTCCTAGTTTATAAGTGTACTTTTTTACAATGTGACACAGTAATTGCAAAAAATGTTTCAGTAGATCAAAGCTCTTGAAATAATTTATTCAGTATGTGCACTTATTAATGATCATGTCGATCTAACATAATTCCCTTTTGGTTTGTACTTTCTGATTTCTCTTGTCTTTGATGTCAAGTAACCCTCATCAATGTCTAGACAGTACCTTTTACTTTAACTGACTCATCAATGTAGGTCTAGATGCTAATTATAACTTACATTCACCTACTCGTATGACTAGTGAACGGTTGCGCCTTTGTTCACTCGGTCTTTGATACCAATCTAAAGTCATTTCTATTTCGTTTTTCTTCTCTATACCTTATCGCTATTAAACTACTGCTTTTATACTATTTTAGTTAATTTAATTTCGTACCTACGTACCTAAACACAATACCTACATACATTTTAAAAACAGTATATTTGGTTCGTAAATATACGGAAAAACTGCAAAGTGGAAAAACATTTTATTTTTTTATTAATTTATCCAATTAATCGTGCAACCGGTCTCAAAAAGTGGTAGCGAAATTCATGTTCCATGTCTCACTCGACAGAACTTGGCGGGGCGGCCGGCGCGTGATGTCAACTGTAGGGAATTATCTAGTCTACGCCGATTTCTTGACAGATTTCAGAATAGATTTATTTATACTGTACTCACAGATACATTGTAAGAGATTTTGAGGTCTGTGAGTGCACTGTATTTTCGTAGTATTACTCATAAAAAATAAGGTATTTAAAAACTCCTAAACAATCACTGAAATCTCAAATTAACTTGTATTTAAAAAATAAAAAAATGTTTTCTCTTAACATGCAACGCAAAATTAAAGAAGAATCTTTAGTCAAAATCTATCAGTAACAAAATAATACTCGTACATCATAGAAACTTTGTAGTAAAATATAATTAAATACCTACTAATTTAAAGTGGTCTGGAAATTGGAAAATGCAATCAGTACCTTAAAATGAATTTTAAAAATTCCTAAACCTCAAAGTATCTTCCAAATTCAATATTAATATTTTATTCAACAGGCTTCTGAAGTCTTGGCAAAACGAGTTTTTAATAAAAACCGGCCAAGTCAGTGAGTCAGACTAGCGCACGGAGGGTTTCGTATATTTTCTATAGGTGTTATTAGCACGCAATACATAAATCAGTTTGTATTTAAGAGATTTTTGCTGGTTTTTATAAAACTGTGAAATAAAGAAGTTACCTATATTTTTATTAAAACATTACATTATATCAACTTTTATATAATAATAGCAATAATTAAATTAAATTCAATTAGCAAATAAATAATTGAATTGAATTGAATTGAATTATTGCTGTGCTAACTGCAGAGAAATTATATTTTTACATTGTTTATCTTAATTCGAAGAACTGTGCATAAAGACAAAAAATATTTTGTCATGTGAAAAATAAAGCCCTTTCATATGATATTACTCTGGTAAAAGCTCTTAACAATTTTAACCCCCCATTTCGAACCCTTTTGCTCCGATCAATATATTATTTTTGAATTATTTCTTTCGCAATATAGTTTTACTAGCATTATTTTAAAGTCGATAGCATTAGTTGTTACTGACATAAGCCTCTGTGACAGACAGACGAAACCCTAAAACTCTATCAAAATTGACTTCAAATAATATAAGGCTATATAATATACAGGGTGACTTTTTTTACCGTCTGGAAAAAAATGTGGTGTGAGGTAAGTGTAATAGATTAATTTGGCAATGTTATTTAAAAAAAAAATTTTTTCTCTAAAAATTTTTTTCGTTCTTAAACTAATATACATTACTCAATTACACACTGAAATATTTGAAATAGTATTTTAAAAAGAAACAGGCTCGTAGCTTCCATTTATGCGCAATTTACCTACAACCGCCAGCAGCGCGTAGTACTGTGCGTAGTTTTCTAGATTTTGTAAATTGCATTAAACATGACTATATTTAACAATTAATTTTGTATATAACTTCGGCTCTAGATACCTTATTATACGTCATATTTTTTTCCAGACAGTAAAAAAAAATCATCCAGTATATTTCAAGTTCCAGTCTCAAAGGTTCGGTGCACAGATATTTATTGTAAGAGAGATTCAGGTATGTGGTTCGGTGTTGAGGCTGTGTGTTCATAGTCGGTCAGGACATTTTCTATATACAAACATCTTTATTGAAGCTAATGTCACTGTCATTTAAGATAGACGCATGTTTTCGAGCTCAAGACTTTCCCCACGTTAGCATACGGTACAAGCCACTTCACTCCGCGAATACAGATTTTGTCATTCAATTTGCCTGCTGTTCTGTTCGAATTGCGACTCACTGTCAAGGGATTACGCTGCATTTAATTTGAGCGAGCTCTGTCCTTGTTCAATTTATTTACAGTGCCGAGAATAACAACTATTATTCAAGGAGATTTCATCCTGAGCAATTTTCCAGCGAACAGCTTTATATTTTAAAGTTGTGACTGAAGGACGAGTGAAATTCTTTATTTATAGCAGCGTTCCCGGATCTTATGTGAAACATAAATAACGTGGATTCCTCCCTCTCTTTCATTCAGCCATTGCCTTTTTTTTGTTGATTTTTTCTAGATCATTACATGGATAGGTACTGTAGTATGTATTACAATTTCAATGTAAATCGGAAATGTATGTAGTTGTATGTAGTATCCGTCATTACTTTTATACAATATAATTTCTAGTATTTTGCCAAAATGGAAATGTGTGAATTAAATTTTATTATATAGGTACATTTCCTAGTTATTCCGTACATTTCCTAAACAGCAAATTCAATAAATAACTAATTTACGAAAGTGTTTTGGCGGAGTTTCTAAAAATTTTTTTTCTTTACATCGACAAAAAGAAATATACCTACAAGTAGGGTTGCCAGGTCGCCAAACCTAATAGCCGGACAGAAGAGCCAGTTTGGCCGGACATTTGGGTAAAACGGCCGCCCATTAATAGGTACGACAATTTTTTTAGTGTAAAATCAATCTTTTTTGATTATTACCATTCATGGTACCAATTTAACAAGATTAATAAATTTTGTTAAATTCTAATCAAATATAGATAAAATCGAATGCTAAATCAGTCAAAGTACTGTTACGCACGGAGTACCTACACGCTAGACTATCTCGAATACACTGTGTGAGAAACAAAGTTCCGAATCATCTGGATAAGAGCAAACAAACAAGCAGCTGACAAACTAAATAAAGTATCAGATAAAATTAGACCTTGTTTGTAAGTGATCAAGATTGAATTTTGGTTGTCGCAAGTAAACGATTATTATTTCTGACTCACGGTTGTTTACATCTTCGCCTATTGTTCTCACGCGGTACGTGCTCCGGATTTCTGGAAGGTCTAGATAATTCCGTCGATACCTGTCCTCAGCTATCGGAATCTCAAGTGATTCGAGTGCAATTCTGCGGACCGTGTTTGAGTACTGTGACTGTATTAGTTATTGTAATTTATTTATTTTTGTATACTTTGTAAGTGCGCATAATAAAGTGTAACTAAACCTCACCATCGGCATTTTTAAAACCCCCGCCTTCGTAACAGTACTTCATTATTAATTAGTCAAATAAAGTCATCAGTCAAAATTGTACTCGTTTGAGAAATGTAAAAAGCCTAACAAAAGCCGGACAGGCCGGACACCGTTTATTTTGGCCGCACACGCAATTAAAATGCCTATAACTATGTCCGGCTTTATCCGAACGCCTTACAACGCTACCTACGAGTAGTACACATGCAACCCCATCTAACAAGTCATGCAATTAACGTTACTACAGCCTCAATATTGGTTATTCGAACCACATGCATGAGAGAAATGCTCATTTCTATCGAAGCTATCCTAATATGCAAAAGGCAAAGGAATTTATCGCTAACGTTCTAACACGTAGTGCAAATGACCATGGACAAAGTGCCTGGAACTCGTTTGTTCCCACATAGCTATACTTTCCAATTCTACACATTACACCTTAATGAAATACTGACGAAGAATGAGTATGAGTAATCGCTATTTGAGTTCTGTCTGCAGTGTTGTAAAGAAAATGTTAAGTAAGAATTTTGCGCAGAGATTGCTTTGTCGTTGCCTGAGCAAAGTCTTTACAAGATAAAGTACTTCTCTGTGTTCAACTTCGTAATTCATACGTGATTTAACATTGTTTGTTTGACTTCTAGGTTTATATAAACTTACGTTCAAACTTTCGCTAGTGTGTAACTACCACCAGTGTACAATGTGCCTCTTTGAAATGGTCGAAGTGAATATATTATTACATTGTTCGTTGTATTGCAAGGCAACTGAAATATCACTGCATCTCAATTGAAACAGAAAAAATAAGATAACGTTACGACTTTTATCCCCGAGGGGTAGGCAGAGGTATTTCATTTCTGGAATTCCCCCACGAAGATGAGAGAAGATAAAGAACCCACGTTTCTCCAATATATTCTTTAGACCCCTAAACGTGATAGACGGTGAGCCCATCGCCAGACCAGGAGTGCGATTTTTGAATATCACTGGTGATATCAAAATCACCGGTGACTAAAATTATCACCGATGACTTTTATGTCACCATTTTCCAAAAGCCGTATTTTTGAAAGTCACACGCTGTTTTCAATAAATCGTCGCAATCACAAAATATCACAATCGAGCCCCGCTGCTAATTCTTCCGAAAAACATACTTTGGCACTTTTGGCAGATGTCACATACGTCAACTGTCAAAAAGAATCGCATGGTGATTTCAATTACGAGTGGGTGGGGGCACTCGTAAATCGATATCATAGGTATGACAAATGTAAGTCACCGATGAGTTTCAAAAATACGAACTTTCGGAAATCACTCACATCGGTGAGAATTAGTCACTTGGTGAGATTCAAAAATCGACCCCCAGGTCTATTACACATGCCTCAGAATTAATTGTGATACCTGTGGATTTCCTCACGATGTTTTCAGCGTTAATTTAGAGATAAATGTGTACGTAAGTTTTTCGAAAACTCATTGGTACGGCCAGGATTCGAACCCGAGCCACAGGAATGAGAAGCGGTCTCTTTGACCTCAGGCCTATCATAGCTCTTGGGTAATAGTCTTAAAAAACCTTTTTATTATACTTTTTAAGGCCACTGTGAATGCTTGCGAATTAACACGAAATCCAACTTTTAATCGATTTCATACGAAATCTTTTTCTCTTCTTTACTCTTTTCATCCGTGTCCGGGATGGTAAAAGTAACTCCTACTTCTCCCTCAAACTGAATTTCATTCATTAAATAGTCATTTTTGAAGTCCGAATTATTTTGTTTTTATTATTTTCATACCAATATAAAGGTAGGAATATTTAAAAGAAATATAATGTCTAAGGAAACGCTGTCAGTTAGTACTGCCGGAATGACGTAGTACTTGAACAAGCAGCTGACGAGCAGCGAACGTGACGAACGGCGCCCACAGGAGCACTTACGGTTCAAAAACGTGAAAAGAGGTCTCGAGTGACGCGTCTATTGTTTCCACGATAGTGGTGCGTATTGAGTTAGTTGGGTGGAATACGGCCTTGGTACATTTGGGTTAATTATTTGTTTCGATCTATTGTTTGAAACGGATGCAGCTTTAGAACAGTTTTATAATCCAACGTAGAGCAACGTGTTCGGTATAAATCAAAGAGGGCTATATCAAGCGTCATTCTGAAAAAAAATTAGATGCATTTAGCATGTTCCATAGAGTTATTTAACTAATTGTTTATGGTCTGGGTTAATTTTTTGCCTATTGTTGTCAGTCCTAGTACTTGACGTAAGAAATATGGATTATAATGTTCTCGAGGTGGCACATTTACCATAATGAGTTTTTCATTTTCATTTCAGTATAAGATGAAACCGAAATAATTTAAAAAATATTTACCCTTTATAGACGTCTAACTTCTACAAAGGGTGAATTATGATGAGTACCCACAATTCACCGGTGTATCTTTCGGAGCCCCTACACTTGAAAGGTGGTGAACCCATCGCCGGTAAATATTTAATCTGAAGTTATATATTTACTCTGCTGGGGTGCTGTTGTTACATATACTTAATTTAGAAGCATTTCTGGAGCCAGCGAGTTACCGCAGGGTGATTTAAAATGTGACCTAAAAAATATCTCTCATTTCTTTTATCCCCGAGGGGGTAGCCAGAGGTATTCCATTTCTGGATATACTTACCCACTTTTCTCTAGATATTCTTTGGCCCCTAAACGTGATGTGAGCCCATAGCCGGACCGGGTCTTTTACACTTGGCTCAGAATTAATTCTGCGGGTTTCCTTACAATGTTTTTTTCCGTTTTTTTTACCGTCGATCTAGTGACAAATATGAAAGCAAGTTTTTGAAACACTCTTTTATACGTCGCCAGGACTTGAACCCGAGCCTCACGCATACAAAACGGGTACTTTAATCATTGCCCTTTTTCTTAATTATTTAAGGATTTTAATCTTTCTAGATATCTATACATATAATAAAACTCTAACGGGGCCGTGTCTGTACATTAAATATTTTTTGAAAATTTTAACGGTAGTGTATATAGTTATCGATATAGATACCGAACCACCAATTTTTGGAATTTTTGTCTGTCTGTCTGTCTGTCTGTCTGTCTGGTTGTGCACGCATCACTCAAAAACTACTGGACGGATTTTGATGAAATTTGGTATGGAGATAACTGAGTACCCGGGTCAACATCTAGGGTACTTTTTATTCCAGGAAAATATCTCATTCCCACGGGAAAATAAAAAAAACTGGTTAAAAAGAGAAATACGTACTACTCCGAAACGATACACCTAGAAACTTGAAAAATGGTATGAAGGTGTCTGATATGTCATAGGAAATTTGTATGAAGGGATTTTTGGAAATTCCCACGGGAAAGGGAATAAACTAAATCCAAGCGGGAAAACGCCGCTGGGCACCCGCTATTTGAAATATGGTATGTAGGTGTCTTAAGTATGTCGTAGGCAACCACTATGAAGGGATTTTAGGAATTTCCCACGGGAATGGGAATAAACTAAATCAAAGCGGGAAAACGCCGCTGGGCACCCGCTATTTCAAATATGGTATGTAGGTGTCTTAAATATGTCGTAGGCAACCACTATGAAGGGATTCTCGGAAATTCAAACGGGAACGGGAATAAACGGAATCCGCGCGTGCAACGCCGCTGGGCATCCGCTAGTCATTTATATAATGTTGCCTTCTGGGTGGATTCACTTTTGTAAATCACTAGATATAGCAAACCATTTAGACTTGACGTCTGCATTGTGCCGTATCCGTGGCCTGCACCCTGTTTGCACACTACGAACAAAAGGATCTCATTCCATTGTATAATGAAAGTGGTGTATATAAAGCTCTTATATAGGGAGTTTTCCCTACATTCTCCTTTGTTTGGTTGCCTAAATAAGTAGGTACAGCTTCCATGCGGGTGGTATGTTTTCGAAAAAAAAAAATCTACTAGCGGGCGTCCAGTGGTGTTGCCCGTATAGATCGTGTTTATTCCCGTTCCCGTGGGGATTTCCTTAAATCCCTTCTTAGTGCTCACTTACGTCATTTAAGGAACCTTTGAGCGAAAGTTTCATGCTTCTAGACCGGTTTCGGACGAGTTCAAAATCAAAATGTTTGTATTCAATGTAGAGGCTAATGAGTACACATTTTGAAAGTCAGTAAGCCAATCAGCCAGTCATTTTCTTCTTTTATATATAGCAAACTAGCTGATACCCGCGCGACTTCGTCTGCGTGGAATTTGTTATTCCTTTGCATTAAGAAAATATATCAAGAATGATAATCTACACTATCTATTTATGTACAATAATATTAAGTTTAAAGGAGATAGATTTGTATTTTTGTATGTTAATAACGAATAAACTCAAACACTACTGGACCGATTTCAAAAATTCTTTTACCATTAGAATGCTACATTATCCCTGAGTAACATAGGCTATATTTATGACGAAAAATAATTAGGGATCCTTACTAAAACTTGACTGTACATGCCAGGATTGCAACCCGAGCCTCACGAATGAGAAGCGGGCTCTTTAGCCACTGGGCTATAATTGCTATTTACATTTTTGTTATTAAAAACACCCTACATACAACGCGTCACAGAATAAGCGCAATTCCTCATACAACCCAATTAGTATACTAATATAAAAAATGGTGATGCATTCGTACTCAAATTTCTTAAATAAAGAGCGATAACATTACGGTATCCATAGGTAGCCCTCAATTCAGTTAATGCTAATTCATTTTTCGGAAAAACTTTACGCATATTAAAAATAGCTGAAATCAATTAAGTAGTCGATACTGAACAAACGAATTTCAGGAATTGCGATTATTCTGTTAGGTATTGTAAAGCCTAGGACACTCTCTGGTTCATGATTTTTGAATTAGTTCTTGATACCAAAGGCTATGCATTTGCTCATAATAACAACTAAATTTCCTCAAGGAACCCATAGTGAATTCTCAAAAAAAGAAGTGGAGTTTGTATGGAGAGTTTTGAAGAATATTTTTGCCAAGCTTCAAGTTGATACACGCCAAAAACCACACTTCTCCATACCAACTTCAACCCCTACATTGATTTTCGAAAAATCCAAAAACACGTTTCTCATCATTTATTTTCAAGAGTATTTGTGCCAAGTTTCAACTTGATAGACGTAAAAAACAACACGTCTCCATACAAACTCGAACCCCCTCTTTCACCCCCATGTGGGGTGTTTTTTGAAAAATTAAGAAATACGTTTCTTGTTGTTTGTTGATAGAGTATTTTTACAAAGTTTCTAATTGATACACCCAAAATGAAGGTTTTCCATACAAACGTTCAACCCCCTTTTCACCCCCTTAAGGGTTGAATTTCGAAAAATCCTTTCTTAGTGCTGGCTTACGTCTTAAAAACAATAGCCGTAAAAAAAACTGCTTTCTAGGTCTAAGGGTTTAGGCTGGGCGTTGATGAGTCAGTGAGTAAGGACTTCTCTCTTTATATATATAGATAGATGGTACGGAACCCTTCGTTTGCGAGTCCGACTCGCACTTGGCCGACCTTTTATAACATGTAGATGATACTTCTGTCGGTAGTTACCTATAGGTTCTCAACGTATCGGTCTAAAGCGATTAGGTACACCTAAGAAACTTTAGCTATGGTATGTAGGTGTCATGTATGTCGTAGGAAACCGCTGTGAAGGGTTTTTTGGAAATTCCAGCGGGACCGGGAATAAACTGGAGCCGCGGGGGCAAACCCACTGGTCACCCGCTATCTATACATACTCGTATAATAAAACTCTAACAGGACCGTGTCTGTAGGTACATCAAATATTTTTTGAAAATTTTAGCGGTAGTGTAGATAGTTATCGATTAGATACCAAATCACATTTTTTAAATTTTTTTGTTTATCTGTCAGTCTGTGCACGCATCACGCAAAAAATACTGGACGAATTTTGATGAAATTTGGTATGGAGATAACCGAGTACCTGGATCAACATCTACAGTACTTTTTTTTTCAGAAAAATATCTCATTCCTATGGGAAAATATAAAAGCTGGTTAAAAAGAGAAATAGGTACGTACTTTTCCGAAACGATCAATATGGTATGTAGATATCTTATACGTCATAGAAAAATGCTATGAAGGGATTTTTGAAATTTTCACGGTAAAGGGAATAAATTCTTCAAATAGGTCCCCGCTATCACTACGTAGTATAAAACAAAGTCGCTTCCCGCTGTCTGTCCCTATTTATGCTTAGATTTTTAAAATGACGCAATGGATTTTGATGCGGTTTTTTTAATAGATAGAGTGATTCAAGAGGAAGGTTTTAGTATCAGCATTGCACCCGTGGCAAGTCGCTAGTCCTACTAATTTATTTTAGCAATGGAAAGCTTACTTTTCTAGGAGTAACATGGGCTATAATTTTTCCATTGAAACGGGACTGACGCGGGTAAAACCGGGGGACGTTGCTAGTAATAAAATAACACGCCTAATTCCTATTAAGGTAGACAGAGATAATAGACTGCCACTTGCTCGAACCTGGCAGATCTCTCGTGCTTTTTCCACATCCATCAAAAGACGTCATGCTCGTCGGTTTCGGGTACTCTTTATCTGGCTTTTCTACAACACATCGGCGATCTGATCGATGTAGGTACGCTTAGGTCGTCCTCTACCGACACGCCCATTCACAATACCCTTATATACATTACACCGTGCCGGGTCCGGGCCGGGTCAAACATCTATAGTATACTTTTGGTATGAAGTCATTCATGCTTGACACGGCGTTGAAATCTCGGAAGGTATTGTTTACGGGGTCCGGCCCGGACCCGCTACGGTGTAACTTGAATCAGCCTTTAGACGACTTTCATTCATCCGCTCAATGTGACAAAACCACCTCAGCATTCCTTTTTCAATCCCAGTCACTATAATAATTATCATCTTTCAAGCCGTTTCTTTATTTTCAAAATAAAATTTTATATAGGAAACGGGCATAAAAAGAGCATTGAACCTCTCTTGAAAACATCGTGATTATCTTCTCTCTGCTTCTCTAGATATTTCTGCTAAATCTTATTTACCCAAATCACAAAGGAGAAGGGAATACAAACCTATGACACGCGATGACGTTATATACTACACCATAGCCACTGCACTGATGACATTGATATGTTTACTTAGCAACGACATTAATATAATAGCAATTTATTCATTTTTATATTGAAAATACTCGATAATCCGAATTTTCCGCCTATAAGTTGTCGACTCAGATCGACTTATTTTTTACGCTCTTCAATTTGATGTGCGTTTCGTTCGAGTCTACCGTAGACACAGTTTTTGCAGCGTACGCCAGAATAGCTCGCGATGGCAGATTTTTTTCCGACTTACTTGATAATTATTGTGATATTTTGAAAAACTCACACACTATCTTTGAAAAATATAGCCTATGTGTTATTCTGATGTATAAGCTATATAACTGTAAAGTTTCATCAAAATCCGTTCAGTAGTTTTTGCGTGAAAGAGGAACAAACATCCATCCAGACATCCAGACATCCAGACATCCATACATCCATACATCCATCCAAACAAACTTTCGCATTTATAATATTAGTAGGATATTAGTAGGATATGGCGAATGCAAAATGGTAATGAATAGGAATTAATTTTTATTATTTTAGTATAAAGTGTATAACTCAATTGAATATGTAGAGTTTGTTAAAAATATCACCAACTTTTTTGAATGACCATTTGGAGTGACGTCAATTTATTTTTCGAGTAAATCTCAGCAAGTCCTTTCATTTGATAGGTACCCATATTGTAGGAGTGCATTAAAAATAACTAGTCCGCAATCTTAGGTTTTTCGCATTGTTACATTTAGAATGAAATCTCACAGTTAATCATACATTATCATCCAAACTAAACGTGTATAGATACAAATTTCATCTCAATTGGTAAGAGATAACTGCTACAAAATTGAGTTGCAAAATTCCATTCGAACTACATACATTGCAAGATAAATAAATGCTTGTAAAATACATAGATCTACATTCAGTTTTGTTCTCACAATATCCAATTATGTAAGATTACGCGATGCTGTATACGGTTGGGGATAACTTTTTTTATCATTTATTTTCTGTAGGTCCAAAAAGTACAATTAGAAAAGGCAATAGGGCAATAAGGCACTGTAAACTTGTCCATAAAGATTAGTTAAATGTAAACAGCAGCCCATCTCCACCGACGAGTTGCTGGTTCCAAATGCAGTACCCCGAGAAGGACCAGCAAGAAACTCAAGGGCGCAACTCTCGAGAATTATTGAAAATAATTATTTCCCATAATTTCGGAAATATCTAGATTGCGAAGTACTTCCAAATATTTGTAGAATCAGATAAATCAATTGGTATTTTCAGTCTAACAAACGCACATGCGAAATATTGCGATGCGATTTCGATTTGCGATTTCGTACACAAAGTGTGCCAACGGGACCCTATTACTAAGCCGTTGTGTGTCCGTTCTTCTGTCTGTCTGTTTGTCAGTGGCCTGTAGTGTAGTGTAGCTCATGAACCGAAATAGGTAAACTGTTGATTTTTATACTTAGGTAAAAGTCGCAAACGAACAGTCAAGCCATCTGATCATTCACCGTGTCAATCTACAAAAGGTAGCATCTGGCTCAGTTACATATATAAAACAAACACTGAACAATCTGTTTGATTAAAGCAGAAAGAGCATTTCGCTTGAATAACAAAAAAGTCTTTAGAATTTCGAAGCTGCTAGCTTCCAAGCAATAATTTCTTTTTCGATTTCTTTCTCAAAGCTATGTAAATTAACAGGACGCTAACAATGGCAAAAAGGGACAGCCTAATAAGTATTTAAAATATGCCGTAATATTCCTTTGGAAATGGAAACGCAAAAAATGTGGTCAAATAGTTATTTATTTTAAATAGGAAAGATTAGATTTTTTGGCTATAAACTAATAAAATAGGATGTGACAAGACATAATCTAAACCGATTTAAAAAATTCTTACTTTTCTAAGAGTAACGTAACTTAGGCTAATTTATATTTTATTTATCTATACATTTAATAAAACTCTAACGGGGCCGTGTCTGTACATTAAATATTTTTTGAAAATTTTAACGGTAGTGTATATAGTTATCGATATAGATACCGAAACACCAATTTTTGGAATTTTTGTCTGTCTGTCTGTCTGTCTGTCTGGTTGTGCACGCATCACTCAAAAACTACTGAACGGATTTTGATGAAATTTGGTATGGAGATAACTGAGTACCTGGGTCAACATCTAGGGTACTTTTTATTCCAGGAAAATATCTCATTCCCACGGGAAAATATAAAAACTGGTTAAAAAGAGAAATACGTACTACTCCGAAACGATAACACCTAAAAACTTGAAAAATGGTATGAAGGTGTCTGATATGTCATAGGAAATTGGTATGAAGGGATTTTTGGAAGTTCCCACGGGAACGGGAATAAACTAAATCCAATCGGGAAAACGCCGCTTTGAAATATGGTATGTAGGTGTCTTAAATATGTCGTAGGCAACCACTATGAAGGGATTTTCGGAAATTCCCACGGGAACGGGAATAAACGGAATCCGCGCGGGCAACGCCGCTGGGCATACGCTAGTGTATAATAAGAGCAGTGATAGCCTTACGGTAAGAGACCGCTTCTAGTAATGATAATCAGTGAAGCACGGGTTCAAATCCTGGCATGTACCAATGAGTTTAAAAAAAATTACGTACATTTTTTATAATTGACAAGTGTCGTTTAATTACAACCTTTGACATAACTTAACGTGACTAACACTACATACCTTCCTGTGACATAGCTTAATTATTGTCCTATTAAAAGTTGTCCAAAGCATTTGAAATAACAAAACTAAACATAAGACTGCATAACTTTGATTTGATACTGAGCTCGTAGTGAATACTTATTATCAAATTATAGCGAACACAAAACTAAGTATTTTTAGTGTAAAAAATTGGTTTTAATAATAACAGCTTTGTTAAAATAAAATAATATTTCATTGGCAAAGTACAAATGAAGATTTAATTTCTTAGAAATTTAGCATTTTGAGACATAACTAACATTTCTTCTTACTTTTCCATTAGTAACATCACTTTTATATAAAGCGGTGCAGCTCGATTAAAGGCTTTAGTACACTTCTGCTCATTTAACAATTGTTCCCTTATTTACATCACAAACTCACTTGAATTAAGTTCGTTTAAATGCCGCTCCGGCTACAAACAGCCGTTTTAAGCGGTATTTTCTGCTTGGTACCCTTTTAAGTTTAGTGATATTTAGTGAAATAAACATTATTTAAAAAATATATTTGTATACAGACGCGAAAAGGGTGGAAAAGGTCGATAAGCCTTTTTTTCTGGGATCATTAATTAGGTTACGCTTTTTTTGACAAGCCCTTCGTAAACGCAAACCTGAACCCGTATTTGATGTTTGTGGGTCATTTATCATATTTAATAGGGTTGAGCTCCAATGTAGCACATACAATACAATTGAAATCCTACTGTGTCCGAGAATATGTCGTTTGACAGGTTTTAAAGTATCTTCATGTTTTTATTTATCACTATAGCTCAACGGTGAAGGAAAACATCGTGAGGAAATCTGCAGGTGCCAAAATATATTCTGAGACATGTGTAGCAGCGACCCAATACAATATAATACAACAACTTTTTATTGTACACTAAAAACAAAAAGAGCTGCCCTTGAGTTTCTTGCTGGGTCCTCTCGGGGTACTGCATTTGGAACCAGCAACTCGTCGGTGGAGATAGGCTGCTGTTTACATTTAGAAAATTTTCATGGACGAGTTTAGAGTGCCTTATTATTAGACTATTGACTTTTCTAAGTGTAATTTTTAATTACCTACATAATATTGTGAATGAAATAATTAAATTATGTATTATTACTTTTAGAAAATAAAAACATTTTCAACACAATATCTACACAGTTCTAGCTATCTCTTCCAGACAACCTTAGGCTGGATGAAACCTATATGATAGAGACCTTTAGTGTTTCAAAAACATATTGGTCAAAAGAGTGGCTACCCCCTGGGGGATATTTTGTTGTTGTTTTAAAATATCTTTGTAAAGTGCTTCGAGTTTTAGCAGAGATCTGATCAACGCGTCATAGAATAAGCGCAATTCCTCATCATATACGGGGTGTAAATAATTAGTATATTAATAAGCGGTTCTGCACGGTTTCCCACGAGTAGTTCTCGTTCCCGTAGGAATACGGGAATAGAAAAATAGCCTACGTTTGTCTGGAATATCTAGCTCTCTACTGGTGAAAGAATTTTTAGAATCGGTCAAGCATTTTTTGAGTTTATTCGTAACAAACTTACAAAAATACAAATCTTTTCTAAAGTGCCTGATTTTAATGACTCTTTATTTATTTTTACTAGATTTGTACTGGATATTGTAAACCTCTAGGTTTGTCCCATTTAATAAAAAACTGCTTTTTATTCAGTTTATATTTTTTTGTTAAAAGTTTTTATCGTACGTACGAGTACAGTCGCCCTCGGCATTTTACATGTAACGTTTTATAGGATGTTAGTGTTAATTTTTGAGTGCTTTGAATATTTCAAAATACTATTTTTTTTGAACAAACTATACACTATCTCACTGCACAATTGAGGTAGTTCTCTTCCATGGTCTCTTTGTCTGACAATTTTACATCAATGTATTTAACGAACGTTAAAAGGTTATCTACCTTTTTAAAACGGTTTATTTGAATTGCAACGAAATATAATTTTCATCAGTTACTTAAACGAAAATTGAACGAATATAATTTTTCGCGTAGGTATAAATACATATTATTTAAAATTTTTAAACTCCATTTATCAAAACCGCCATTATGAAGCCCTGATAAAATTAAGCACGTCTTAATGGAGTCCAATTGTACATTCAACACAATACCTCTAAAAGCCTTTAGGCCTCGCTTATCAATTTCTTGGTTGGATTGAGAGAAAAGAATTATTCTTCGGGTTCGTGGCAAGGGTGGAAGATAAAAGCGACCCCTGCCTTGGGCCAAGTCACTGAAAAATGATAAATTGTGGGGATATGCCCATTTAACTACATAACATTTTTATTTCCTTTATGATAAACCGTGTTACACCTACGCACTGGCAGTGGAAAAATCAGAAGATTTAGAACAGAAAGCTCGCAATTCAAGATGTGATATGAATTATGAAAAGGCTAAAGAACGGTTTTTTATGTACGGTTATGGTGTGATTATGCGCAAAGGGATTTTTATTGCTTTAAATTGATATGCCAGAAAAAATAAATGAATAACATAATATTGCGCTTAAAGCAAAGTACTGAGTGAGAAAACACCATCTTACCCTCCATTACCATGAAGCATTTCCATATTTCTTATAAATATTTTATTGTGCAATTTGAGCGGCGCGCTTTGCTTGATCTTTCTAATACGATATCTCACAGCTTAGTCAATTGAGTTACTTTTTATGGTCTGTCAAAACGAAAATTAATTAGGGAAAATGTACTGAGCTGTGACGTCATAATTTTTAGTACTCAGTCGCTTTAATTTTGGATTGTTTTTATCACTTTAAAATTTGCTACAATTATGAAATAAAATCGAAATTTATTTTGTGATAGGTTTTGGTATAATCTTTTTAAAGAGTGATTACTCTCATTTTAATTTTGATAGAGTTGAATATACAATTGTTATATTTAAAGTGGTGTTAGTTAATTGGATATAAAGTTAAATGCAATGAAATGTCAACCTTACTGCGATTATTTGATCTCAAACATCCGTAATGAGCGACCACTGGCCTCCGACAATGGCTTTGCATTCGTAATGTTAGGCCGGGGATGTCTGACTTGATGGTTTCCATTTATTAAGGTCTAATTTATAGGACACAATGCATGTTATGTATAACTTTTTGTATGGAAAACTTTGTAGATAATAAAGTTATGTATAGAATCGGTACTACCTACACTAAATAATGAAATCAATAAAGAAAAAACCGGTTAGGTGCTAGTCCAACTGCCTCACAGGGGGCTGCAAATATTTTCAAATTTTCATATATATAATATATACTACTAGCGACCCGCCTCAACTTCGCACGGGTGCAATGCTTATACTAAAACCTTCCTCTTGTATCAATCTATCTATTAAAAAAACCGCATCACAATCCGTTGCGTAGTTTTAAAGATTTAGCATACATAGGGACATAAGGATATAGGGACAGAGAAAGCGACTTTGTTTTATACTATGTAGTGATGAGGCATAAAAACTTTTAAAATTATTTTAATGCCTTACTTGCTAGGGCATTGGCAATGTCAACTCCATACCGGTCTAAGTAAGGGAAAAACTCTTGTTCTTACCAACCGATAAATGCCTACTGATGCTAAATAGTCATTCCTTAATTATGAAGAAGTTACAAATTCATATGCTTGCTATCAATAAAAGGAATTTTCATAAGGATAAGTTATTGTCCCTTTTATGAGCAGTGTAACCTAATTAATCCCAAAGAAGCACCGTGTATGATTTTGAAAACTCCCCCAGGACGTTTCTGGACACCTGTCCGAGAAATTGTAGCATAGTGGCGGCCCTATCCAAGAGTTAAGTTAATTAGGGCCGGGATCCCGTGGGAGTAAATGTTGCGAGTATTCGCTGCATTATTGATGAAGTAGCCACTATAAAACGAGGCACAATCATCACCTGCCATACAAAATTGGTCTCTAACATTCGGTGCAAATAACTCTTTTTAGAGAGCTACAAAGTTTAATATCCTTTTTACTGCCTCTGTACTGAGAGAAATAGATATAGAGTGTACTTTGAAATGACATTGGTTTTAACAAAATAGCGGATGTATTTCGATAAGTACTTAATCATCTGTATTAATTGTTGCCCATTATTATTAGATGAGGGTGTTTCATTAATATCCGATAAAGATAGAGGCATGAGATGGGCGTGTGAGCGTATCTTTGTTTGTAAAGGAAACTAAATAAGCTTACACGGTAATTGACTATATAAGCGTGCTTATCATGATTTATGATTAGTAATTTATTATTTATTTATTTAATTGTGGGACACAATTCACACAATGTTATTCAGTCCCAAACTAAGCAGAGCCTGTACTATGGGTACTGAATAACTGATAAACATACTTAAATATACATATAAACACCCAGACACGAAGCCAACAGACATGTTCATGCACACAAATGTTGGCCCCGAGCGGGGATCGAACCCGCAACCTTCGGCTCAGAAGGCAGGGTCAGTACCAACTGAGTCAACAGGCTCGTCATCGTCATCGTTTTTTTCTTGAATATGAAGTCATATTCAAGAAAAAAAACATACCTGCAATACCTGCTCAGCTGTACCAAAAAATCATTCTAGTAAGCACAGACCAGACTTTCAAGTCCTGACAAATGTGGGGGATGTTTTCAAAGCGAGGGTTTCCTTTGTTAAGTGAGACAAAAACCCAGGCATTGGAGCTAGTGGTGTCACTCGGGACTCAAGCGAAAAACCTCCTAAAAACTTGCTACAAGGTTTTTACATTTCGTTGGATCTCAATGGATCTAGCAATTGTTTACTACCTACCATGAGAATAGATTGTAAGTATAAAGGTGATATAAATGTTATAAACGATATAAATTAGAAAGTAGTAGATAGAGCCTAACGTAAAGTTACAGTTTGTGTTTTTAACGATCGCCTCCCAATAAACATGGAAATATTATGTACCTACATAAGTGAAACAGACGTCTAAATATCAGCATAAGGAAGGATTCCTTATGCTGATATTTTGGAAGTTTCGATGTGGCTGAATTGGATGGTGGTATCTGAAAAATATTTGTAACTTGAAGAAAACTTTGTAGAAACCAAGAAATCGTACTAACTGCGGGAAGTAAGTGACAGATATGGTAGATTGTACAAATACATGGCTAACTTTTTTTATATATTTTTTTTTAACAGAGATAGGATCAGTATAATTATAATGATATTATCACTTCACTGGTTTTTTAAACTTTGCTCACCTACTAGGTGTGTATCCTACTGAGTATTTGTACAACCCAAGAAATTGGACGAACTACTCATAATTCAAGAAAATGGAGTCGTGTGCTCTTTGGATCTTCGTTAATCCTTTGTACCAAAAAGAATGCCTGTAAGGAAAAGATAAGGATTTTCGTCACGCAGCCTTTGACCAAGCGCATTTTCCTTCTATATGGCGCAGGCTACAACCAACAAAGAATTCACTTACTAGCCCTTATGAGGAGAGTTAACGACTACCTCATTAGTTTCGGGTCATTTCGTTACGTAATGCGTATATACTCGTATACTAGTACTTTAGGTGTAAGCGCGTGACCAGATCTTTTAGTTGGTGTTTTATGTGCTAAGTCTCGTGAAAGTGTATAGTGAACTTAAGAATGAATAAAGCCTAGGCCCCAATGCCACGATATTACTCGTATATCGAGCCGTTCTGGCCCCACCCATATCGCGCGATACGAATTTTCTCCACATTCGCGATATTTGACGCTTATGGGCGTAGCTAGAAGGGCGCGATATAATATCGCGGCAGTGGAGTCGATCGATAAAAGACGTATAATGAACATTTTCTTATTGGCTGAAGAACCCACTTCAATCTTTTGAAGTGCACATTACTATCGATTATCGGGTGATATTTGCGATGTATCTATGCACAAAAAATCCTTACAGATAGCGCGATCCGTTGCTAGTCGCACTATTAGCACAATTAGTTCATTTTTTAAATTATTATTCTATTTATCAAATCTATCTAAATCCATAAATCATATTCACCTTATTTTGAAAAGGTATTAAAATATTATTAATTACTATTAATACCCTTCAGTGTGCTTCAGTGAGAGTGAAATTATTCTATTAAAATTACTTAGTATTTAAGTTTCAGCAGTAATCCAACATTATTTTAATCAAGCATTAACCTATGACCTATTTACAATGTAGAATTATTTATGATCCTAAAATACATTATTTACAATTGAAATAACTTCAATTATGTAAGTTCGGAATCGTCTGAAAATCTTATTTTGAACTTACAGAGTTTAAAGACGGGTCTTCCGAGTGCTCTCGTAAGACTCAACAGAATACCCATACCAGAAGCCACTGATTGATGCCACATCCGATTCTCTCGTGCTTCATACACGAATAGCATTCGAATAGTCATCTGAGCGATCGAGACGTGAAAGCGCGCCTTTCGGGAATGTTTTATAAATGTCTTCAGGTGAGGCTGGCAGTTATATTTGTTAAAAGATTCGCCTTTTATAGCTATCAGCAGTTATAAATTACTTATTTAAAAAACTAGAGTTACCAATATGACCAACATTTCGAGGCATGTCCTAACTAGTCATAAATCTAGAACAGTGTAATTGTTCACCCTATTTTGCACAAATTTGCTACATCACAATTTTTGTCTACAACTCGCAGACAAGGACAAAACGTAGAATATTTAATGGCGTGAAAAAGGTAAAAAACTTCAAAGAAGGAATGACTCTGCACAGAAAATTTTAAGTCGGAATGAGCTGGAAACAGAAAAATTTACGTTCACGAAATGATAAAAGGACTCGCAAAATAAAAAGCACCTCTCACATGCTTGCTGTTGCCCGCGACTCCTTCCGCGTGAACTTTAGTTTATCGGGTACCTACTAGAGACCCGCCCCGGCTTCGCACGGGTGCAATGCTAATACTAAAACCTTCCACTTGAATCACTCTATCTATTAAAAAAAACCGCATCATCATCCGTTGCGTAGTTTTAAAGATTTAAGCATACATAAGGATATAGGGACAGAGAAAGCGAGTTTGTTTTATACTATGTAGTGATAATACGAACAGAATATAGGTATGTTTTTCAGGAATTCAAAATGGCCTATAATATGTCCTTTCTCAAGATGTAAATTATCGCCCTACTCATTTTAATCAACATCAGTTTACCAATTTCGCCGTGAAAAGGAATATACAAAATGAACTACTATACCATACTAATATACTATGTGTAAACAGACCCGGTCTGGCGATGGGCTCACCACCTATCACGTTTAGGGGTCCATTATAATATCTCGTGAATTGTGGGTATATCCAGTAATGGAATACCTCTGCCTACCCCCTCGGGGATAAAAAAGGCGTGAGATTATATTGTATTATCAACTACTATACTTACCATTTTTATTATATTGTACAATAATAATTCTGAATCAGCTGGATGAAAGCAAAGAAACAGAGAAAGTATATATCTCAGACAACCATAGACCTTATATGTAGTAAATTAAGGCTCAGTCTTGCTTTTAGAATGCGCCTGTTTACATTTTGGCTCCGATCCGTTTTTTATGGGGCACGACACTTTTTTTGTCCTTACGCAGCACGTGCTCCAGCGTTGTGTAACATACCTATTTAATATAGATAATTCTATTGATATCTACCGTCACCTATAGGTATATAGGCTATTATACCGCGGTGTTAAAAAATAAGACCGCAGACCGTTAACCGCAAAAATATTAATTCGGAACTACTTATTAGAGATTTCATTTAAAAAAACATTTTTGGGCTTACAGGAACATTCATTAATATTTTCTCAGTGGTGATAAAAAATTCGGTGGTAGGAAACACAATAAGCTAATAGATCAAGACAGTTCACTTACTTAGTCTGGTAGTGAAACAAACATTCTCCGAGAACGTAATCCCGTTCGCGGAACAAGAAATGGGAAAAAGGCTAATTAAACGCTTAAACACAACTACAGGCTATGGTGTACCCAATTAGATTTGTTCATGTTGCCAAGTCATTTTACATAATTGCCGCTATAATTAACTGTTTCCTTACTGCGCATTGAGAAGTATTATATGCAGAATTAAACTCTTTTTACTAGGCCGCATAAACCTAACTTTATAAAAAAAATCGTTTAAGTTAAAGTTTACTTAAAAATAATTAAAATAAATAATCTAGGCAGAGGTATTAAATTTATGAAAATACCCACATTTCACCAGTATAATCTTTGGACCCCTCTGGGTTTCCTCACTATGTTTTCCTTCACTGTCGAGTTAGTGATGAATAAGTACGTAAGTTTTAAAAAACTCATTGGATTTGAACCCGAGCCTCACTGATTATCATCATGAGAAGCGGGCTCTTTAACCGTAAGGCTATCGCTGCTCTAAAATGTACTAATTGTTAGTAAAACTCGAAGAGTATAAATTGAAATTAAAATAAATTGAAATTTGTAACTTTTTGATGAAGAAAACATCGTGAGGAAAATCACGGGATCAGAATTGGTTTTCCTTTCTTGTTTATCCTGTTAAGAGATCCGCAGGATACACTGACAAATCGGTTTTTCCTAAAATGAAAGAACTCTCCTCTTCGGGGCTATTCGTATGTTTATGCAAGTGGTTCCTTTACGTGGGTCTATGTCCAATTTGACAACCTTTATGTTGTCTTTGTTGTAGATGAGCGTTTCCAAACTAGAAGTTAAACAACTTGACGTAGTGCAACTTGTTGTACGTAGCATCTGTTTCAAAGACGGCGTGGTAAACTGAAACTAGATGCCGCTTGTATGGCTGCGGCCCTGGTCTAAAGTTTGAGTAACACACAACAGATTAGGCTTAGGCTTGTGGAATTTAAAAGATAACTAAAATCCTATTTTCCATCCATCAGATAGATAAAAATCAATAAAATAAAGAGAAAAACCTACTACAATAAAAATATAAGTTGCTTACCCATAACCCAAATATCTTTGGCGGTGGTCTAAAATCCATTATTTTTTTTACAATATTTAAAATAAATAATCTTACGCCTTTTGTCTCTGAGGAGGTAGGCATAGATATAAAATTTGTTTTCTTTTTTGTTTTCGTACCTCCATTACACCACCTGTAACAATATTCTTTGGGCTCCTAAAAGTGATAGGTGGTGAGCCCATCGCCACACCGAGTTACTTTTATACATGTCTTAGAATTAATTCTGGGACCTACGGATTCCTTCACGATGTTTTCCTCCACCGCCGACTTAGTAATAAAGTACGTAAGCTTTTTGAAAAACTTATTGGTACATGCCAGGATTCCAACCCGAGCGTCACGAATGAGGGGCTTTATAACCACTTGGTTATAACTGCTCATATAATAAATGTTTGGAAAAACAATTTGTTAATATTATTAGCAAACCTACAAACTTTATTATAATTACTTGCAATGCCACTTGTTGTCGAAATTGCACTCAATACTAAGCCAATGTATTTTCACTTATCACTACGGTTTCGTTAGTTAGCACGTCAACTATCCCGTCGGGTCCCTCAAAATGGATTATTAATGGTTTGCTTACTGATTGCTAACTGATAGCTACGTGTGCAGACTTCAATTCAAATACTAATGTTAGTAACTGTTTCCTAATTTCAGTTAGTAATTGGTTTCGTTTGATTGGCTACACGTAAAAATAATACACGTTATAATTAAAATAGAGGCATCGCAAACATTTATTTTTGTATGAAAATGGAGTAGTACAGCTTTGCAAAAATCTGTAATAGTAGTCTGTGATTGTTTAATTTAAAAACGCCAGTTAACTATAACTGAAACGGGATTGGGCTGCTCGATTCTAAGCTTGATGAGTACCGTTATAATATGACTACATTGCTGTCTGAACTTACTTAGGTATTCTGATGATTAATGCATAATACATTCTAAACTAATATTTGATGGATTATGGTCAAAAGTAAACAACAGGCGTAAAATTAACGTGATTTTTTTTGGCAGACACGGAAAAGGGTACAGTAGCCATTACATGAAGACACATGGAGAGCAATCAGAGAGGATATAGAAAGTTGCCAGTTATAGAATTTTTTTTATGGATAAAAAATTTACGGATTGGATTAACATTTATAATTCAATAACATTTACTAAACATATTTGTTTGTGTGATAAGCATACTCAACAGCGCTTCGTACCTAAGTTCCAACCACAATCCATGTTACTTTAATTTAGTAGTAGATATAATTATTTTACATAAATAATTCATCAATAAAACAGAATTAATTTTGAACCTACTTGCTATTAATTGTATATTTATCAGCTCTACGCTCCGGAAATGAGCTCATTGCTTGTCACGCGGGCTCAAAAACTGAGTTTTACTATATGACAATGGACATTACCAGAAATACCTTAGAATACCTCTGCTGCACTATACCTTCGGTGTTAGTAGTAGTACTTTTGCTTTTATAACTCACTTTGGATTTAACTGACATATAAACAACGTCCTACAGCACGATCAATCTCATTTCTTTTTTCACACCGAACCGAGATTCTTATCTACAGCATGTCGCTACCTAGAGTCGACTGCCACTCTCAGCACGCTTAGTGATTATATTACCTGTAACTTGCATGTATTCTATTGTTAATGTAAGATAGTAATTAAATTAATAATATTTTTTTACACTGGATAGCCAATTTTAAAGACTTTTTAGAAACCTTTCTTATACATGCCGCGATTGTAGTAGTGATATCCACCATTGTGGAATGGTGGATATCACGTTGGGGTCACCAATATGGAGGTGTGGAGGTGGAATGCTCCTCCATCGGAGGGAGAGGGATCGCGGTACCCAAGCACGATCACCTCGGCTGGCGAAAGATCTTCCCTTTCCGCGATGGAGGAGCATTCCACCTTTGCTTCTCCATACGATTTTAACGAAATGTACCATGAAAAATATGATCAGATATATCAAGCTTATATCCTCTTTATTCTGCGAGATAAAGTAATGTTTCATCTGTATCTCATCCTGTGCACGTCGTAAAATTCGAATAAAGGAACGGTGTTCATATTGCGTATAAATTTTAGACAGGCTGACAACCTATCAGTATGTAAACAATATAATATATTGGCATCTTGCGTAATGTTATTAAATACAGGTATATTGATGAAAGGAACTCGTCTGCTTGATTATGCTGATATAAAAGCTCTAAGTATAATTAGTATACGTGGATTACTAACACTATATCAAATTTCATATTTAGGTAACATGAACTACCTAGGTAAATAATAACATTTATAATAATGAATAAATAAGTTTATCGTTTAAGTTATATAGTATTATCTAAGTATTTACTCTAAGCACAGTATGTAGGTATTATGTTTGATAACAAATAAATACTGATCAACTATTTTAAGCTAATTTCTGCAAAATATCTATGCTTAGCCTATATAGTGGGCTGGTAGATAATGCCATTGGGCATTAAATCCGCCATTTGTACAATTTTTTGACACTAATTTCGAAGAAGTTTAAAAATATATACTATGTGATAGATATCGTCGTATCACAGATATTGGAACGAACTAAAAGACAAAAATACTTATATAGATAAAGCTTTTATTCAGCCGCACCATCAAATTTCGCTGACGCTTGGTCGCTCAGGTTTGGCCGATGCTTAACAACTAGTAGGTAAAGTACCGTATCCATATATATAAAATGATAAACTGACTGACTGATTGGTGATGTATCAAAGCATAGCCTAAACCGCTGGGTCTAGAGACTTGTAATTTTGCACATATATAGCTTATACAGTGTAGGCATCCACTAAGAAAGGATAAAAGCCGGAAGCCGCGGGTAAAAGCTAGTTTCCATTCGTAGTTATTGCTTGATCGCTCAAATTTGTTTGTGCCATTTGCCGTGGACAATAGGCTCGTTAGATACATAAGTTATCTGTACTATGGCAGACGTCTCTCAGTGTCTCATCATGACGAAACACCTTTTTTTTAATATGTTCTTTAGTAGTCCAAATTATATTTTTAGTTAAAGAAAATTTCCAGGAAAATAAAAAAAAATCAGGATAAAATGAAAGGACGCCTGTTGGAGCAGCCAGTATTACAATATATATAGTAATACTGAAATGTTGTATAAAACTGCGAGCGATCGCCCTATAACTACGGCGTCAGTTTATCGAGTTTCCAGTTTGTTCGGATGTTATACATCACTATGCTATCGCATACGATGACGGAAGCGAAACAAAAAGTGTTGTCCGTCGGCTGCCGTCCAAACCAAGAACTTTGCTCGGCATTAAATAACATTGATCGATTATGAAATTAAGAACTTTCGAGGAAATTTTAAGGAGTCTCAACATTTCTTTAGAGTGTAAAGGTTTACAATAATTAAGCTGGCACCGGTTACCACTGTCAGATAGACGGACAGTGGAGGATTAGAGACCCGTTGGGTTTGGGTACGAAATTTAAGAAACAAATAAACTAAGATGACATTAACTTTATTCTATCTGTCAAAGTGTTCCACTTTTTGTCTGATCTATGTATCGAGTAGTTCCAGTTTCTTATTTGATAGGAATAATAAAAAAAAAAGTCCGTGCAATTATAATATCACTAGTAAAAATATAATATCACAGCATTTACAATAAGTCTGCGACATATACATATAATCGTTGATGATCATGTATCACTACACAAAATACAATACCAAATGAGAAATTTTAATGCTCCGTGACCTCATTAGTGCAGTATGGGAACGTCAACGATGTGCATTGTGAGGCCAGCTCCCTCGAGATCTTTGTATGCAGTCGCTCTCAGCGATGCAGTCGAACCACAAACAGGTTGTATTGGTTACGAACTATTTGTAGTACCCACGAGTATCTACTATCTAAAATTCACTACCATAAATGTTCAATCTATGTTTTGTGTTTCTAATCCATAGACAGTTAAAGGTAGACTTAAATAATTAAATAAAAAAAAATGCTTGACCTTTCATCCCCAAGAAGATAAGCAGAGGTATTCTATTCCTGGAAGTACCCACTATTCACCAGTGATTCTGTAGAACGAACTTGGCAAACCAATAGGACTTTACACTCAAGTAATTTTTCCACAGCAATTACTGTACAATTAAATATGTATAGTAAAAATATATATAACGTACGCCTTATATCCCCGTGGGAATAACCCATGATTTACCAGTATATTTTGTGGACCCCTAAACGTGATAGGTCCATCGGAGGACCGGGTCTGTTACACATGCCTCAGAATTTATTCTGAGACCTGCGGGTTTCCTCACTATGTTTTCCTTCACTGTCGAGCTAGTCTTAAATCTGTAGTAAGCTTTTGAAAAACTTATTGGTACATGCTAGAATTCGAACCCAAGCCTCACGAATGAGGTGCGAGCTTTTTACCCACTGGGCTATCACTGCACTACAGAATATACAATATGGAATACATATAGTTTGTTTCATTATCTTATAACATACTATGAACACCTGAACGTATACAGGGTGCATCGCAAATAATGAATGACCTTTTATTCTTGAGTTGAAAACCCGCCCGCCTCCCCTCTATTTTTATACACTGATATTCCAACTAATAACAAAAGTTAGGGTGACACATAATTTTTGCTACTCTAGAGGGTCATGTGGGTCACATTGTAGGTTTGAATGTAGTGGCTACGTGACCGCAGCCGTGCAAACAAAGGTCACAGATAGGGGTGTCGTGTCCGTCACCACACCATTGTCCGATGCGGTCTAAATGGAACATTCACTGGCGGACACCCTTTTCGGAACGTAGCGAAATGTGATATAAAATCAAATCTCACGTGTAACTCTAACATTG
This sequence comes from Ethmia dodecea, assembly GCA_963855545.1. Lineage (NCBI taxonomy): Eukaryota > Metazoa > Arthropoda > Insecta > Lepidoptera > Depressariidae > Ethmia > Ethmia dodecea. Next base: position 6,665,124 of record OY979448.1, read on the forward strand.
TAATACTCATCTGATGGAACGTTAATTCGAGAATATTAAGCGAAAACCAATAGGCCTACTACTTACTTCTCTAAGACAATCTTTGAAAATCCATGTATGTGGTTAACATTTAACTTGACGGTTGACAATTTGACGTTTTCAATTTGAATTAGTACCCAAAATGGCTCCGTCTGCGCATTGAAGAGATCAACAGTTACTTTTGTTTTATGACTGTATATCATTTATAGCTAAATAGCGACGGGTGCAATGCTGATGCTAAAACTTTCCTCTTGAATATCTGTTTAAAAAAGCGTCTCAAAATCCGTTGCGTAGTTTTAAAGATCTAAGCATACATAAGGACAGACAGACAGTGGGAAGCGACTTTGTTTTGTGTGTTAGTAAAGCGTCGTGAAATTAGATATCCCTTAATAAAACTTCGGTGATGGGGCTGCTGATGAAAAATGTGTTCGAGAATATTAAACATATAATCAGACTGAAAAATACTTCACTAGCTCGACGGTGAAGGAAAACATCGTAAGGAAACCCGCAGATCTCAGAATTAATTCTGAGACATGTGTAAACAGACTCGGTCCGACGATGGGCTCACCACCTATCACGTTTAGGGGTCCAATATATCTCGTGAAATGTGGGTATATCCAGTAATGGAATACCTCTGCCTACCCCCTCGGGGATAAAAGGCGTGAGATTATATTATATATTATTTGAAAAATACTTTACATTTTTTAAATTTCTCCTTGAATGTGCAATCTGTCGTTTTTGGACATCAGCAGCTTTTGTGATAGCTTGGGATCTCGTCGAGGGTAGCGGTAGAGCTCCACTCAGATTTCGTCTCTCCTTCATTTGTGAACACATAAATGTTTAAAAAACCGGTCAAGTGCGAGTCGGGTTCCGTACGATTATCTATAAAAACAGCAAAAAACATCACGTTTGTTGTATGAGAGCCCCTCCTAATTTTTTTTTTTTTAGTATTTGTTGTTATAGCTTCAACAGAAATACATAATTTGTGAAAATTTCAACTGTCTAGCTATCGCGGTTCTTGAGATACAGTCTGGTGACAGACAGACGGACGGACAGACAGCGAAGCCTTAGTGATAGGGTCTCGTTTTTACCCTTTGGGTACGGAACCCTAAAAAGGGAGTATCAGTTGACTTCAGACATTCATCATTTTTTGTATTCATTGGCTGGAGATCCCAAACCCTTGGATACAAGGTTATCTATTATTTACGATACACCCTTTAAATGGCTATGCGCTGTTTATTTAAGTACATTTTACTACTTGTGTTCCGTGGATTCTTTCGCGTTCTGGAATTTAACACCATAGTTCAATAACGCCTTAGAAATTTTGCAAGCTTTCAAAACCTACCAGATTACTTTCGCATATAAATAATACTATCTGATGCTGAATTCCGTCCGCGTGAGCTTTAAGTTATGGCTTCCCTTAGAAAATATGTGTTTTTCTAAGATAAATAGTTTAAAATGCTATTTCTCAAGACGTGAACTATCATTCTGCCAAACATTACGATCAGTTAACGCATTAGCCGTGAATAGGTAATTATAGAAGAGTTACTGTCGCATTTATTTAATACTAGGTGGTCCGCGCAGTTTCACCCGAGTTGCTCCCGTTCCCGTGGGAATACGGGGATAAAATATAGCCTATGATACTCATGGATGTTCTAGCTTTTTATTGGTGAAAGAATTTTTAAAATCGGTTCAGTAGTTTTTGAGTTTATTCGTAACAAACATACAAAAATATGAAAATACAAATCTTTCCTCTTTATATACGTAATATTAGTATGGATTACTAGCAGTGCCCCGCGGTTTCACCCACGTAGTTCCCGTTCCCGTGAGAATACAAGAATAAAATATAGCATATGTTTTATTCTGATATATATAATATGTACGCCTTTTTTTGTCCCCGAGGGGGTAGGCAGAGGTATTCCATTACTGGATATACCCACATTTCAGGAGATATATTGGACCCCTAAACGTGATAGGTGGTGAGCCCATCGCCGGACCGGGTCTATTTACACATGTCTTAGAATTAATTCTGACCTGCGGGTTTCCTCACGATGTTTTCCTTCACCGTCGAGCTAGTGATAAATATGTAAGTAGGTACATATAAATATTTTTATTCTTTTCACAGATGTTTAATTAAGATAGATAATGGACTCGATTCTGCAAACCACCTAAAATTCCTAATTTTAAGTTAGCCTATCCTTCTGTATATAATACGGAAGAAAAAGGACAGAAACAAACCATAGATTATAGAGTAATGTCAAACGTGTAAAAATCGACTAATTTGATGTCTTATCTGTCACTTTTATCCATGACCTCCTTACATCATTTGCTAAAATTGCTAAAAACGTGTATTTGAATGCGTTCATAAGGTTCAATGTTGTTATTTTGACATTTGTAACATTGTAAATAAATATGGCGCTTATTTCTGTCCTTTTCCTTTCCAAAGCGGTGGAAAAGAATAGAGCTAACTTAAAATTAGAAATTTTAGGTGGTTTGCACAATCGAGTCCATTAGGTTCTTGATAGATAATGTACGAAAATTTACAACCACAAATTCTGTTTTACACAACCTTGGATCGTTGTTTAATTTACATGAAACTAGATCGCCTGCCGTAATATTATGATGATGATGAAACTACTTAGTTTTGGTCTTTTGGTTTTAAGTACCTTTTCACGCAATTTATTTATAAGGTTATTTCTATAGATAATTATGTCCGTGTTATGCCTGAAACTAGCACTGACGGTTAGGAGGCAGCTAAATTAAATTAAAATAAGATTTCCACTTGCACAGTTCAAGTGTTGACTTTGGAACGGACCCTCGTTACACCTCTAATTAAATTGAAACAACCCGACTTTAGCCTAAAATCCTTCAAACTTTATTAATGATCAAACACGGTCGCTTACGTAAGAATCGACATTTCTAAACTGATTTCACCCGACTACGGCGTAACCTAAAAGATTGATTATGAACGAGTTATGAATGCTATATATACTCGTATATAAAGTCTATAATTTCTCACCACAGCCTCATACAGCCTTAATCTTCACAGATTTGTGATGAAGCGTGTGCGGATTCACTGATGTATTTGACGAAGTCTGGTGCATGCTGAATTACAATAATGTGCATGACGCCTAAATTATTATGACGCATTTTCAACAAATGAGGCACTTATTTTTGAATTTTGATTCAACATAAACATTATTTAACTATTCTCCAGTAACATGCAGAGACCTAGCAAACAAACTACAAGGCGTAAGAAAAACATCTCTACGTATACATTATGTCCTCAAGGTTCTCATTCTGTTCTTAGGGCCTGGCGTGACCGACAGCCCACTTGAATGTACAGACACGCGCCCGTCAAGGGGCGGTTTCCTGGGACAAATTGCTCCTCTCAGTCCCGGGATTATTCCGGATATACCCGGAACATATTGCCGGGTTATTTCTCACCGGGCTCCTGTCCAGTGAGTGATGCGGTGCGTCGGAACCTGTTCCCGTTTTGCGGACTGTTTAATCGGTAATAAATTAATATATTAGTATCTACGTCTGCGTCCACAGTGCTACTAATGTACACTAATCCTATCCTACTAATATTATAAAAGCGAAAGTTTGTATGTATGGATGTATAGATGTATGAATGTTTGTTCCTCTTTCACGCAAAAACTACCTACTGATCGGATTTTGAAGAAACTTTACAGTTATAAACCTTATACATTAGAATAAATGTACCAATGAGTTTTTCAAAAAACTTACGTAAGTATTATTGGATGATTAATTTATAACGCGATAGCCTTTCATATTATGGTTAATTATTTAAGTTACAGACTTTCACAGACACTGGCACACATTCATATCAATTAATTATACGCGCCACAGCCTAGCTCGTCAGACATAATGCGCGGGATTATTGACAGTTCCTCGTGACGTCACTCGTAGAGACGTAGTTCCAATAAAGTTGCTCCAATCGATATTTATGGGCTAACAGTATCAATATTAACATAATTTAAATACAATATTTTAGCAAGTCTAAAGCGAAATTGTTGCCCTACCAGACGAGACTGCCAACTAATTGTCTGTGACTTCTGTATGTTCATTAACAGTCAAAGCTAAGCTTGCTTCTAAGAGATTTATGGCATGTTACAATAATCAGCTTGTCTGGCGTCTGTAGGAATTACACAGGATACGGCATTAGTTCCCTAGCAATCCGATCTGTTTGTAAGATCTCCGCTAGAATGAGTAAGAGCTCATTGTAATAATTATAGCCACTTAGTGTTTGGTTGGTAATGGAGAATTATTTTCGGGCGATTACTATACGTATATTTAGGTCTGTATACTTATTATGATTCATCTACATTACATTGAGTATTGTTTTATTCATCTACTAAGCGACCGCTCTTCCTCGTTTATGGCATTTTACTATTAACCTCTCAGACCATGAATCACAGACACAATAGATGTTCAGTACAGAACAAGGGGGAAAATAAAACATAGAAATTTGGTTGAACTTGCACTAATTATTGGCTCAAATTTGGTATAAATAGATACAGAGAATCGAGTGACTCGGGCGACGATTAGCGACAGAATGTGAATTTAAAAAGGTAGGGTTAAACCCGAGCCCGGCAGAGTTAGCAGGTAATAAAATTTATATAATGCAACATGAACTTTATTCCGTTAGGCGGACGCAATACATTAGAAAATTGAGATGCATAATTCGCACACATAAAAATAACTTATTAGCTAATACACACAACTAATGTTCTTAAAACTGGATGCGCAGGAGCCAGCGCATACATCCTCCCGGCCATTGAAAGCTACTCCATAGCTTTCAAGTTTGCTTATGGTCCTGCTACGGCTTGCATTGTGAGCCAGCATGACCGGAGCTGGTAACGCAGTGAGGGGCCTGCCAATCAAAAAGTGACCCGGAGTAAGGGCTTGCAGGTCATCCGGCGATGGGCTGAGAGGACATAAGGGACGGCTATTAAGGATTGCCTCTATTTGTGAAAACAAAGAACATAGTTCCTCAAAGGTTAAGTGCGCGTTCCCCATGACCCTATGTAGGTGAAATTTGGCTGATTTAACCCCGGCCTCGTGATAGCCACCAAAATGAGGAGCGTATGCCGGTGTAAATACAAACTCAATACCTTGCTGAGCTGAAAAATCTAAAATAGACTCAATGTTAGATTTCGAGTTTAAAAAATCTTTAATTTCGCGTGCCGCGGCGACAAAGTTTGTGCCATTGTCGCAAAATATCTTTTTAGGAAGTCCTCTTCGTGCAATAAAGCGTTTGAGTGTCAATAAAAAGGCATCCTTGGAAAGATCGCTTACGGCCTCCAAGTGTATACATTTATAATTAAAACATATAAAAATGCATAAATAACATTTAGTTATTTTACATCCCCTCCCTTTACGGTCTGTAATCAAAAAGGGCCCAGCGAAATCCGTTCCCACATTTATGATCGGAAAATCAGGATTAAGGCGCTCTGGGGGCAAATTACCCATTATATTTGCTAGGGCTCTCCCTCTAAATCGACTACATAAATTACAACAACGACTCGTGCGTCTAGCCAAATTTCGCCCACTTATAGTCCAAAACCGATTTCTAGTAGATGTGAGCAGGAGTTGCGGGCCAGCATGCATTAAACGCTTATGCTCTTGCTGAAAAATTAAATTAGTAAGATGGGTGTTAGCATGTAAAAGTATTGGATACCGCTTATCATACTCATATGCCGATTTATTTATACGGCCGCCCACCCTAAGGATTCCCTCAGCGTCAATAAAAGGATTGAGAGAACCGATATTTGAATTTGGTTTGAGTGGTTCCTTTTTGGATAGTGCAGCCAATTCATTTGGGAATGAGTAACGCTGGGACATTTTAATTAGGATCTTCAAAGACCTATCAAGTTCTGAGGCTTGAAGACAACCAGTTAATTTATTATTTTCGTTATCCTTTTTTGAATTGTGGAACCAACGAAGGATTCGCGCATAAGCACGTTGAGCGATAATAAGCTTCGAGATCCTCGAGAGATCGAAGGGTGACTCCCCCACCAAAGCGGGATGAGCTTTGACCTCAGGCAAATCCACCTGCTGTACTTCCTGAGGCTCTGCAGACGGCCACGACGACTCTCCTGACTGCAAAAATGAAGGCCCATTCCACCACATCGTTAATCCCGGTACGTGTTGTGGGTCAACTCCGCGGGACACAAGATCCGCGGGATTTTGAGAGGTTGGCACGTATCGCCAGGGAGAATGGTCGGTAAGTTCTATAATAGTGCTGACTCTATTGGCAACAAATGTTTTTAATTTCCTAGAAGTTTGTAACCAGGACAGCACAACTTTGGAGTCCGTCCAAAATATTTGACGGTTGACTTTGAGTCTCAAGCCTTGCACTACAGCGGATGCTAACTGGGCACCTAGCAGAGCAGCACATAACTCCAGCCTAGGAATCGTCGTAGGTGCTACAGGGGCGACCCGTGACTTGGCACAGAGTAAATGAACCTCTGTTTCACCTTGTGCATTCACAGATCTCAAATATACACATGCTCCGTAGGCCTTTTCAGACGCATCACAAAAACAGTGCATTTCTACATGAGCCGGGCAGTCAATTAAAACATTGCGACGTACTTTTACTTGAGATATACTTTCTACACCATTGACGAACTTAAGCCACTTGGACGCAATAAAATCTGGGACAGGATCATCCCAGCCACACTTAAGCTCGGTCCACAGCTCTTGTAACAGCATTTTTGGCTTAATAGTACAAAGAGATAACAAACCTAAAGGATCAAAGACTTTAAAAGTCGAAGATAAAATACTTCTCTTTGTAATGTCGCTCAATAAAATGGGCTCTATCGGAAAATGGAGATCATCTGACATAGGACTCCATCCTATACCTAATGTGCTAGTAGCATTGCTTATGACGAGTTTATCGCTATTACTGTCAGCACAATTGACATCGCCAATCAAAGTGGGTAAATTAGAGCGATATTTTCTAAGATGAAAACCACCTCTAGCTAGAGCTGCTGCCACAGACTGCTGAATAAAAGTAAGCTCAGCCTCTGTCTGAGCACCTGTCAATAAGTCGTCGACGTAAAAATCCCGCTGGATAATTTCTTTAATTCGAGAATCATTGCTCTCCTCACCTAATTGCCAAAGACATCGCGTGGAGAGAAAGCTGGCACTTGTGAAACCATACGTAACGGTGTTCAATTGTAGAGTGCGCAAAGGTAGAGATTCATCCTCTCGCCATAAAATAAGTTGCAGATCACGATCGCATTGATCGATTAATACCTGGCGATACATCTTCTCGATGTCCCCGGATAACACATACTTGTGCAAACGAAAACGTATTAAAATGTTAAAAAGAGAGTCTTGAATTGTAGGCCCCGTCATTTGGAGATCGTTCACGGAGAAACCAGATGTCGTGCGTGCAGAAGCGTCAAACACCACGCGAAGCTTAGTGGATTCACTGCTCTCCTTAAGCACAGGGTGATGAGGTAAATAATATTTTACTGTAGAAGATGAACTCTCTTCATAGTCAGACAAATGGCCCAAGCGAGCATATTCGTTGATAAAATCAAAATAGAGCTCCTTGAGAATGGGTTGCCTTTTAAAACGCGATTCAAGATTAATAAATCTTTTTTTTGCTAGACGATAAGAGTCTCCCAGACAAACTTTATCGTCACGAAGTGGGAGTTGGACACAGAAGTGACCATCAGTGGTACGAGTGGTATTAGCGAGAAAGCTTTGTTCACACAGCTTCTCTTCTTCGGACAAGACCACCGTGTCAGGAACCTTCTCCAAATCCCAAAACCTGACCAAATCATTATGGAGATCGGTGAGATTATCATTACTATTTAGAGACAAATTACAATGAATTTCTCCTTTAGCGGAGGACCTTTTCAACGGAAACATAGGGCCCGCTACAAGCCAGCCTAGCTTTGAGCTTCGTAATACAGGGTAGTTGTCACCTAAAGATTGCTGCTTGGACTCCACTAACTCCCAGAAAAGATCAGCTCCAATAAGCATATCAATTGAATTTGACTTATTAAAATTAGGATCTGCCAATGATAAACCAGATAAGTTAAGTTGCTTTTTACTAAAAGAGACTTTAGGAAGCTTACCAGATATAGACGGCAGCACTAAGCAAGAAATAACAGCACTAAATGAGCTATTTTTAGACTGAAGAAGTGCAGTACATCGTTCAGGTTTAAGTTTTAGAGGTGTGTCGCCGATTCCAATAATATTAGTGTTGGAAGGCTGAGGAGTCAACTGTAGCGTTTGCTTTACATGTTCTGTAATAAACGAAGATTGACTCCCGCTATCTAGCAGCGCTCGCACCGTCATCGAATTGTTAGTTTTAGGATTAACCAAATTAATTTCAGCAGTACAAAGCAGTACCTCTGAAGAGGACAAAACAGACATTACAACTTCCTCTTTAGAAACATCATCGGCTTTCTTAAATAATGAATCATGTAGCAACGAGTTGTGCCGTTGTTTACAGATTTTACAACCACCTGGCAACCGACAACGACGTGTAGTATGACCTGTCCTTAAACAGTTGTGACAAAGTTTTAGTGACGAGACCAATGTCATCCTATCTTCCGCAGATTTAGTCTTGAATGCAGAACATTCATAAACACGATGCTCACCTTTACAACAAAGACAAGCAAGAGAGAAGGTTTGAGAAGACTGTTTATCGGACTCAGTAGAGGTCATAAGAACCTTTGTACTTGTTTTACTGCGAGGATTGGTTTCTGGTACATGAGATAAATTCTTTGAAGGCTGTTTGTTGCGATTCACAGACTCTAACACATCAGCACGATTTCTTAGAAAATTAAAAAAGTCTTCAAGGGAAGGGATTTCATCCAACGACCCTTTACTCTCTTCCCATTTAAAGCTAGTTTTGGGATCCAATTTATTAGTAATTAAATATATGATCAAAGCGTCCCACTTATCAGTAGGTAGACCTAAAGCTTTGAGGGCTCGCAAATTTTTCGTTATATGATCAATAACAAAACGCAAAGACTTTTCTGTTTCCCTTACTGTCTCAAGACTAAGCAATGACTTTAAATGGTTGTTTATTAATTGGCGTTTATTATTGTAACGCTCACAGAGGAGGTTCCAAGCTTCAAAATAGTTGCTATCGGTAACCTCTAAATTGGAAATAACGCGCGCTGCCTCACCCTCTAAATAAGAATTTAAATAATAAAATTTATGAATTCCTTTGATTCTAGGGTTCTCATGTACCAGTGACGCGAAAGTGTCCCTAAATTCCAACCACTTATAATAAGTCCCATCGAAATTGGGAATTTTGATAGTAGGCAATTTAAAACCAAGGGACTCCCCATGATCATGACAATGAGAACTAGACTTGCGCGAGGACTGAGACCCGCTTCCCTTCCTTGCAGGAGTGTTACTGTCTATAGTCTGTTGAGCAGAAGCTATACAATAATAAAAATCCTGTTCCATAATATCCCTAACACACAATTCCGTTTCTTGATCTGCCACATTGATGAACTCAATCTCATTTTGCACATCATTAAATTCAATTAATAGCTCCTCAAACTTGGCAAGCTTAGTACGAAGTTGAATAATTTCAAAAGGACTAATTATTTCAAGAGAAACTAATGTGTCTAAATAGTTTTTAAACTTTGTGACGCGGCCTTTAATAGAACTACGCTTAGCATTTAATTTCTTAAGAGTCATTTTAGGTTTCTCAGCACCATCACTATCGCTATTAGACATGTTTAAAAGAAATAACTAAACCGCACAATTCAATATCTAATAAACAATGGCATACGATACGCTCCTCGTTCTGTTGACAACACGACGCACGGAGTGTAGTACTAGCGCCACTGGCTGGGCGCAGGCGCAGCTATAAAACCGGTCGGCAGCACGGCGCGGAATGCAGCGGTGCGAAGCGCATGCAAGCAGACCGCGTCTAGCCACAGGAGCACGGCTAAGCGCTCGAACGCTGGAATAGATTGGTGCAAGCGCGTAAATGACGGTGCAATTGCTAATAATGCAAGCCGAAGCGGACGGGTGAATAATAGAATGATTCACAATTAAACAATGAAGCGTGCCATTGATGGAGCGAATTAGAATTCAATTTAAATAGACAAATAAGAGAATAATGAAATGAAGAAGTGATAGATTAGCTACACTATGTTTAAAAACATTTCTATTAAGGATGAATGAGTACAGTCAAGAGCAAGTCAAGCTTGACACTGCCAGTTTAAGCTGAGCTCTGATTTGTACTGCGCGCCATAGAATACAGGGCCGGGTCAAAGTCCAAAGTGTCAAGCTTGGCGTGCTCTTGACTGTACTAAAATAACTTTAAGGGAAATATAGAAATATTTAAGACTCAATCAGCGCATGAGCAGAAATTGCATAATAATAGTTATGAATAGGCGTGCTACGATGAGTATTATAATTATGTGCGCAGCGAAGAAAGACTTATTAATTAGAAGGCAAGCACTGCAAGCACATAATATTCAATTGAGAAACACTTAAGATGAATAAGGTACCACGATTAAGCACTAGATTATTGAGGAACTATAGCTCTCGGAATTCACAAATAAAGGAGGAAAAAATGGAACGGGCTCACTTTTGAATGGTCAGGGCGGTAATACACGATGCCTGGTGTTGCTCGCAGTCCCGCTGACCCTGATGATGATTCCACCTGAAGACGTCGCCTATTGTTGATCACTTGAATGTGTCCGCAAACCTTCTGTTCCGACGAAATTGGGGCTTGGCTGCACGTACTGCTTTGATAGCCAAACACGATGCTGAAGAAAACCTTGAGGCCCTTATACAAGACTCCCAAGGACGTAGACGAAGCGCCGTGGGCCGTTGAGCGTGAGCACGTGGCGAGTTGACCTCAATTCGTCCGCAAGAACAAAGGATCTGCAATCTGACTTCGAATAGGGTGACAATTATTATTATAGTGCAGGTCCTGTCACGGTCGCCAATCTTTGTTCAGTACAGAACAAGGGGGAAAATAAAACATAGAAATTTGGTTGAACTTGCACTAATTATTGGCTCAAATTTGGTATAAATAGATACAGAGAATCGAGTGACTCGGGCGACGATTAGCGACAGAATGTGAATTTAAAAAGGTAGGGTTAAACCCGAGCCCGGCAGAGTTAGCAGGTAATAAAATTTATATAATGCAACATGAACTTTATTCCGTTAGGCGGACGCAATACATTAGAAAATTGTGATGCATAATTCGCACACATAAAAATAACTTATTAGCTAATACACACAACTAATGTTCTTAAAACTGGATGCGCAGGAGCCAGCGCATACAATAGATTTTTAATTGTGAATATGGTTCCAATTGGAACCGGCAGTTCTTAACTAATTAAGATCAAAATCCGTTGCTAGGGTTAGGAGGAGTTAGCGGATATATAGAGAGACAGAACCAGAGAAGGACACCAGCGAATTACTTGGAATGTGGGCAATAGAGCAGTTAGTAGGTAGGTAGGTAGTGCTGAGATCGCACATCATAGAAAACTTCAACTTTATAAGTATTTTTGTGATGATATTGGTAATAGCTTGACATCAACTTGAAAAAAATATGCTACTACTGAAGTGCCTTTAATTAATCTATATAAATAAAAATGAATTGATGTTCGTTAGTCTGATTAAAACTCCAGAACGGCTGGACAGATTTTGATGAAACTTTTTGTGTGGGTTAGAGTGGGTCCAGGGATGGTTTATACGGTGGCAGAACGACGTCTGCCCGGGCCACTAGTAAGATATATAAGTCATTCAGCTGAAAAATGTTAATAATTTGAGTGCTACCCATTTTTTTAAGTATGTTTAATAGGTAAGTTTTATCAAATTTGAGTTTGTCATTTTTGTTTAATATGTAAGTTTTATCAAAATCGAGTTTGTCGTCTTTGTCGCCTGGTCATAGAATCGCAAATAGAAAACGTCCTGGTGGCAAAAAGTAAAAAAAAAACACGTTAATTCTATTTACATATTTTTGAAGTTTCCAACAGTGTCTAGAGATGTCTCTACTAGGCTAAATAAGTACTTACCTATTCAGTCTTGTTTTTGTTCTATGACGTTGTGTAGTAATTAGACCATGGAAATAAGAAAGCTTACGCTGTTGAATATCTTGAGAGATCTCAACCATAAAATTGCTTGTCCCGTTCTACATTATAGACTTTAATTTTGTCAAATGCTTTAAAAAAGAACATGTACACGAATTTACGACTTACTAGTCTTACAAAACTGCACTAGATACCGTATATCTAGTTTAAGATTTTTGATCTATGACTTTAATAGTTTAAAGTTTATCATTTCTACAGTAAAAACGCCTTTCTAAACAGTAGGAAAAAAAATGTTATTGTTTGTTTTTCTAGTAAAAATACTTAATTGTGTTTGAAAATTAATATTTAGCTTTAAACCTTTCATTTCTAAAACTATCATACTACCTATATGTAACTTTATCTAACGAAAATACTCCACTTTATCATTATTATGAAGTTAGGTTTATTTAATTATTTAAAGGTCTACATTTTAAGTCCGTCAATTCTCAAGCAACGATTCTCCGATTGAAGATGTCAGAAAGAGATGCCGTCATACGAGTTGCATAAAGCTATCCCTTTCTAATTGTTCTTAAACAGAGTTTCATGCTTGATGATCGTTATGTAGTGCGAGTCTATGAATAGGAATAGTAAGACATAAAAAGTTTCATAATAAAAAATAAACAATATTAAGCGTACCGAATATCATAAAAGTTGTTTTACGGCAGCTACGGTGCAGAATTAAATGCCATCACTATCTGACACTTGTTCTCACGCTTGTCATATTCTCGTCATAAACTTCAATAAAACTGAAATGACTTTTGCAATATACCTACTCGTTGCACTGGGTAGCACAATAACCAATTGGCGGTCAGTTGATTGTGCGCGTTGAACACCTCGTTAACGCCGAGAAAATAGGGGTTGACTCTCTATATATAGCTATTCAAAAAGTATTTTTACTACGGATAGGTCTAATTGAAGGAGCAGTGATAGCCTTACGGTTAAAGAGCTCGCTTCTCATGATGATAATCAGTAAGGCTCAGGTTCTAACCCTGGCATGTACCAATGAGTTTTTCAAAACTTACATACATCTACATCACTATCTCGCCGGTGAAAGAAAACATCGTGAGGAAACCCGCTGGTCACACATAAGTACACAGTAAGGCACATAAGTATTTGCATGTAATACCTGAAATTTGGGAACTAGGGAGTGGTAGTAGGTGTTCGACATTTCCAGATGGATTAAATCCCTCAATGCGGGTAGTCTACATGGACGCGGTGATTGAGTTATGTACGCTGCGAGTAACTGTATTCCATTCAGTGAATTACGTACGTAGCCCATTGTACTTTCTATTACAAAAAATCGGTCAGGAGCAAAATAAAAATCGCGCGTGGAAGGTTTCGTATTGTTTTCATAGATATTAATATGTAAGTATTATTTTTTAAATAAAAAAACATTAAAAACTTATATGTGTAAAAAGCACTGAAAAGTTTTAAAAACATCATCCTCTATTTAGTGTAGTTTGATAAAAGTATAGGCCCATGACACTTCTGAGATGAATACAAAAATAACGGTATTATTTTTTTGTGATGTCCCCCACAGAGTAACACTTCTACAACCAGAATAATTTATAGGCACCTCATTTATTAAAATCTATCAACCTGTTTAGGCAACAGTACATACATTCATAAAAAAATAAAACAAACATAAATAATCTCACGCCTTTTATTCCCTAAGGGGATAGGCAGAGGTATTCCATTTATGAAAATTCCCGCGTTTCACCAGTATACTCTTACACCTAAACGAGATAGGTGGCGTGCCTATCGCCACGCCGGGTCTGCTTCAGAATTAATTCTGGGACCAGAACATCACACGCCAGAATTCAAACCCGAGCCTCACGAATGAGAAACGGGCTTTTTAACCGCAGGGCTATCACAGCTCGACATACGTACATACACCTTAAAAGCATTGCCCTTCTTCTATTCAGTCAAATCATTATTTTGTAATGATCATTCGTTTATTTACCTACCGGTCAAACCGATATTATCCCATGGCCGTATTTCACTATGCAACATGATTATTATCCCCTACGGCTACATTATATTACTATTTCGTACGATGAGATTTATACTAACACTAATAAATTGCAGTCTGAAGTTAAAAACTAATGTTTTCTAGGTATAAAATTTGTAAAACATAAACGTACGTCAGCCGAATAGAATGCTAAAAGTATGTTATGGGATTGACATAAGCGTTCGACTTGTCATGCGCTGCATTATAGCGCGACAAAGTAAAATCGACGCTATACTCTTAAGAAGTATAGCAACTGACACGTAGTTTTTGATAGTTAGTATAACAACGAAAACAACATCAGCTAAGAGAATAAAATATTTCGTGTGCCACTTGGCTAGAGCAGAGTCCCAGTCCTTTTAACATACATTTGTTCATCATAGGTGTCACGGACGGGATGTATAGAGCATGCAATGCAGTGAAAGGAACGGCTGCGATGGAGAGGTTTAGTCGGGCTAAGCAGTTTAGATCCTCGAGGTCCGAAGTCATTAAGAATGTTGCTGCTGGGTTTCCTGGAGGAGCTGGGATGTCAATAGTCGAGTCATTTCCACCATCATGCAAGAAATGCGCAGAAGAGTCGTCGAGAAGCAGAAACGAGCCCGCTTTGCTATGCTCTACCAGAATAATATACGATTGTATTTTAGTCTAGGCAATAAAGGTAGTGGACCCCAACATTAATTCCTCAGTCGATGAAACTTTGCAGGATTGTAGTATAGTATGAGACAATACTTGCATAAAAAAATCCAAAAAAAAAACCTAACCGAAGTTAGGCTTCATACAAAAATCCGCTTCATTGCCTGGACTAATTTTATATAATTTTTTACCGTTCCAGTGGATTTAATTTTTAGCGGATGCCTGCATTGCTTAATGACCCTATCATCCAAATTTCAAGTTTCTACTTGTTATAGTTTTGAAGATGAGTGAGTGAGTCAGTGGTACTATTTATATATAGATTTGATGGCTCATTGCTTCCACAGTACCTATAGATATAACGAGGTTTTAATCACATTTTAATGCGATGGTTGTTACTATCTAACTAATTAGTCTGGACAATCATTTTGCAAAAAAATCTAGTTTTCAAGCCAAACTATCTTTTTGCCCGGCGTGAACGGCGGCATCTATAAAATGTTTTCACAGTATTTTGTGTATTTTTCACTAATGATTTTTTATTTTAATGTTTGTAACTGTATTTCTCATCATACTGAATTGCGAAGTTTTGCCCCATGTGTCAATCCAGACCCTCCAATGGACAAGAAAAATAATATAATAAATACAGAATATGATATTTATCACAAAAATGGCAAACAATTGGTCAAAGGAAATATAACTGTCAAAGAAGACGTTATAGCGTTTATGACTTTCAAATCTGGAGTGGAAAAACGCGGTAAGATTACCAAGTACAATATAGACTTCAAGAAAATGAACTGCAAAGGTCTATTGGTTAAAATTATTTTCGGTGCAATTAAAATTAAATATGATCCCAACTCATGTAAACTTTTGAAAGGATATTATTTTTTCAATGACCTAGATGTTAATAAACTTGATCAATCAGCAAATTTTTTTCCTATGAGAGAAATGGGGATAAATTTGTGGTACGTCGGACTTTTTAGTTCAACTGGAACTATAATGTGCGTTGATGTGAAAGTTGAAATGATATTGTAAAAAAAAAAAAATTTAGAGACTCAAATTAAGACTTTGATTTTTTTAATCTTTAGAGGATCCAAAACTTAATAGAAGTCTGATAATTGTTATACTAAAAAAATATGAATGAAAAACCCAAGGTTATATAGATCCTTTCACGGGTTTCATCTAGATTATGTATGTCTTTTGATAAAATTAACATTTTCTGAATTCTGTCATGCAAGTTACGATGTAACCTACGTGAATGAGAAGACCACATAACGCAACAAATAAAGTCGCTAATATTTTTATAGCTAAAACATTGTTTTCTTTATTCACATTATAGCTAAGAATATTTCATGGGAATAGCTTAATCGATTAATGAAATCAAAATCTGATGAACTGTTTTCAAGATAATCGTGAACTGATAGCCACCTATATGAAAATCAGTTAAATACTAAAAAGAAATGTTTTATTTTTTATGTGAACTGGTTATTTTTTAAGGTAGACTGGGAAGAAAAGAATGTGGTTCAAATAATAATAAGTTTATTTTATTTGAACTTGAACCTTGTACATAAACACCAAGGTATAAAAATTATATTAAAAGTATTTACACATTTTCTTATAAGTATAACTAATACTCAATATTGTACATTTTGTTACATTAAAAGACCTATAATTATATTAGGTATTTATTCAGAGATTTTATGTTCAGTCTCATGTGTATCAGGGCTCTCTTGTACTATCACTACTTGCTTGTTTGCTCTCCTCCTCGCGTGGGGACCCAGCCTCACCCTCGTTGGTTCACCATCAGAAGAAATCTATAAAAAAAATATTAGCGTCCATTTTAAATCCGTCCGTGATCATGTGATAAACGAAGTGATCAAAATTAAATAAGAATATTAAATATTTATTTTATTATACAGAATATTTGTATTAAACAAAAGTTGCAGTTTATTTTGCGTTTGTTTGAGTCAGATGTTTGCAAGAGTTAAATAATTAAATCAAAACTAGAGGACGTGCATTTTATAATACCGGCGCCATTAATTGAATAGTTTGGTTATAGAAAAATTTTAAAAACGTTTAGTTTAGTTTGCAGCGGTTATTTTAAAACCACTGCAAACTAAAGTGTTTATTTAAGGGGAGTTCTCATTATTTTCAGTTTAATATCATCAGATTTTTTAAAGCTATAGGTGTAACTCTCGTTCTTACCTGCACATTTTTCCGGACCTGCACATTGTTTTCCAAGAACTTGTTTACGGCACCTAGGGTATTTATTGGAATCTAAAAAAATAAATAAAAATAGACTCAGTCACTTTGATTTATTTACACAGACATTTCGAGTGCAGCATTACATCGGGTGTAGTTGCGATTTAAGATTCTAGACTGTATTTTTTTTGTAGTATGTACGCGAATGGGGTAGTTGACGGAATAAAAATTAAATTGGCGTAATAATTAAAAATATTTATCTAAAAACAGCTCTAATTTCGAATTTCGATTTTTATTTTAAATGGTTGCAAATTTTAAAATATGTAATAATAAAAAAGTTAGATAACCTAACCTACCTACTAGAAATAATTTCTTCGCAGTGTAATGTTCAGACCATTTTATGGACCTACTTACTAAGTTTACCTTCTGACAGATGATAATTTGATTAGTCAGTCAACTACCCTATCCAGAGTAATATGTAGTAGGATCTCATAAAAGTTACTACATTTCAAAAATCCTATAGACTAACAGGTTCAGTTTAAGCGAATATTTTTGGATGTCCAGCGTGATCCAGTTATCCGGTACAGGCTGAGTATTGATTTAAACTAACTGACATGAAAACTCAATTTCCCATTCTCGAAACAAAGATATTTTTGTGTCGGAGTTTTAGTGAGAGTATTCTGCGACGTATATTTGTAGCCTATGTATATTTGTCACAAAAATACATACCTTTTGCTGCTACCTGGTAAACTGGAAGCGGGTGTTATGACTCTGCTTATTACTCTAACCACCTAATCTAACTAATAAAATCAATATAAAATAATTTTATTCAACTAACTAGATACAATACAATAACTCTTTATTGTACACCAAAACAACACAATATGGATACCAACATTAACTAAAGTACAATGGGCGGTCTTATCGCTTTTAACAATCTCTTCCAGACAACCTGAGGGTGGATAAAACTGAAAGATTAGAACTAGGGTAGACGATGCACTATATATTATTGAACACACTCTTACATACTATTACATACATACATAAATAAATAAATAATATATATTAAATAAATTAAACAAGAATAGAAAATACTTTCACACTTAGATACTTATTTACTAAGAAAAATACTTAGGTATTAACAGAAAAAAAATCTCCAAAGCGAAACCGTGAGGGACAGTGCCTATATATAGCTAGGATAATCCTTTGACAGATTTAACTGCTAGCACTAACATCTAAACCTTACCTCTTTCAAGACTACTTGTGATTTTATTATTAAATTTATATATTATAAATAGCGGTTCTGTGTGGATTCACTCGCGTAGTTCCCGTTTCCGTGGGAGTATGGGGATAAAATATAGCCTGTGTTACTCAGGGACATTGTAGCTTTCTATTGATGAAACAATTTTTAATATCGGTGTAGAAGTTTTTGACTTTATTCGTTACAAATATACAAATCTTTCCTCTTTCTAATATTAGTGTAGAAGTGTAGATACTTTGAAGCATATGTATAATAGGTCAGTATAGATTGTGTTACACTATTTGGCATACACTCATGTAGGTACTAAGTTTAAACATTATCTGTTCTTGTCTTTGTATCAATTACACAATAATAGTAATACTAATAAAATGATGAGAGCCAATACTGTCGACTAAAAATAATAGCTTAGCAATAAGCTATAGACGAAGCAATATACTATTCTCAATAGTATTGTTGTTTTTGAGCTATCCACTAAAGTCCAGTTCGGAACTTTTACTGCAGACAATGCCACAGTGCCCCTTGGACTGGCTCGCTGCACTTCTATCGACTACATCCTTTATTACTATCAAATCCACTACAAGTCTCGAGGATAAGTGATTGGTACTCTCAATCAATATCAGCTTGTGTAGTCCTGCAGGTTTAATAAATTTATTGTAAATCGTAATCAATGTCACAAGTTTCAATTCAAATTTATAAACTTATAAGCCAACTCATTGAACGTCATCTCAAGTACTATAAATTAAAATAAAATATTTGATCAATATACGATGACATTGACTTTGCTAGGTTTCTTTGGTACGAAGGTTAATGGAAAATCAAATAAATTGTGAACGACTTGAGAAATGTTTGGGTATTAGAGGTAAATATATATGGGTAGTAAGTACGTTTATGAATAGTTTGTGTGTTTGTGTTTTTTACTGTGAACTATATTATGTCGAAAATATGAAAGCATTATCCAATATTGCACCAGATCCATGTTTTGTGAATAAACTAGACATTTTATTAGTCACACCTAGGATATTGTGTCTAGCAAAACAAATCCGCAAAAAAATATGCAATAAAAATGAAAAGTAAAAAAATTTACATGAAATAATGTTAGTATAACAATGACCCCGATGGAATTATAATATATAGTTAGTACCTATAATAAATAATATTTAAATGTTAGTAGAAGCACTCAAACGATTAAGGGCCATCCTTGATGAACTTACGGCGAAAATGTCGTTAATTAATTTAGACACAGGTGGGGTCTGTACCGACACGACAGTATCTGATGAAGCTGATGATGATGTCGGAGCATGCTTCGATGATACCGAGTCAGATTCTGTGATAAATTAAAAAGTCATAAATAAAATGAAATAAATTAATAAGTTATCTACTGAAAGAGAAATATTTAGGAAGAAAGATAAATATTATTTTAAAAGATTTTATGAGATCTATATTAAAATCAAACATATTAATTCATCTTGTCTGTTTATTAAAAAAATGAAACTATACAAGTCACAAGACTTTACACTAAGACCGAAGCAAACTTTACCTCACCTCTAGACCAAAGGAAACATTAATATAAAAGAATCATTGCCGCTTTACGACTGGATGCAGCTGCTATTTTGTGTAAAGTAAAATAAATATATCATCTCAAACTCTTGGCAAGGGCTACGTCTGAGGAGGTGCTCATAAAAAATAAAAACACAATAAAAGCTAGAAGATAAAAATATCATCAGAATTACGAGCGAAACGGAGACGGGAAGATTATCCTTGCCGGCCGTTCCTTGCAGGCCGCTTACAGGCCTTATCGCGCCAGTAAAAGAGGAATAAAATATTCTTTCATTAACAGCAACCATAACTAACACAATAAGGTTGAATATAATAGGCCAAAGATACTAGATTAGACTAGGTGATTCAGTAAATATTGTTGACTTCACGTTTTATTACATTGTTGTAACATGATTATCTAAAAAATGCTTCAACTTCATTTCAATATGTGCCAGTTTGGCTTCGTAAAAGTGAATATAGCTAGTAACTTAATTTGATAATTCAGTTTTCAAACGTAACCATAACCGTGACCACCTGCTTGAACTGAGGCAGACTTTTGCACTGAGACGCTGGTGCTTCCAGCAGTATTTCCGAGGAAATTACCAACGGCTTTTAGGGTTGAGATGGGTATCTGTAAATATAAATAATGCCATTCATTAGGCAGGTCAATACATTAAATGATTATTGTACGAAAATAAATCGTTAATATAAAAACCAGCCAAGTGCGTGTCGGACCATGCATAGTAAACGGTTTTCGTGAACGGGATAAAAATAAGTTTGTATTTTATAACTATTCTTCTCAAGGAAAATATAAAAAACAAAAACATTTATATCGTCGTTAAACTCATAGGGTGTGTAACAGAAAATATCTCATGTTTAAAAAATTACACAACATACTCGTACATATCATTTTTTCAATGTCAGTTACATGAATGGCGTGCTACCACAACTTATTATATTTTATGTAATACTAGGGGGTGCCCAGCGGCATTGCCCGACCCGACTGCGTGTTATTTATACACAGATTACCATACCATTGCAGTTTATTACTTCCATATTATTTCATCTATAATACTCCCGATAGTCTTCGAGTAATGACAAACGAACGGACACACCGATCCGAGGAAATTATAAAGGTTGTTTTTTCGTTTTGATATACTTTTCTCTTTACCCAAAAACTAAGCTCAGATAAGTGGAAAATATGGAAAAAATATTTCGATCCGGCATTTAGACTTACATTAAAAATTCCTTGTTATTTACACATAAATTAAAAATGGCTTCGGTATGTAGGTACAGGCAGTGTACTCTGTAGCAGATATTATGAAGTATATGAATTTAAGAATGAGAAATTCTCTTTCTATTGTAAGGTTCGAAGTACTTCGAAGCTAATGGCAACTTACATTGAAAATATCCGCAAAGAAATTAGGGTTCCTTTGAATGGTCACTTGCTTTGTGTAACCGTACTCTCCTCCGCCGCCACCTCCAAAATTGGCATTACCATAACCTCCTGCTCCCGCATTTACTGCGCTTTCGGCGCCAATATCAATTCTCTTCTCAATTACTGGTGCTACATATTTGTAATGAACAGGTGCTGGTGGAGGGGGAGGTGGAGCTGGTATATCTGCAGCACCAGCACTTCCAAAATAACCACCAATGTAAGCGTGCTTACGTAAGTGGTGACGGTGAGGTTTGTAGTGAGTACGATAGACCTGCTTCTCGACGTATGTTGTTGGTGGAGGTTGCACGTACACCTGTAGATTCAGAGAAGATTTTGACAAGGTGCTTATTAATTTTTAGTACGAGTACATACAATTTTGTGTTAGCATATCATTTTATGTCATAGTCACAAATGAATTTTGCCTGTCATTAGGAAGTGGTGCACTCGAAATGGGTATAGTGCGCTACACGTAGATAAATCGGCAGTCCTGATGCCTCTTTTGCGGTTGCAAATTGTAAGACAAACCTTAGAATACTTATAATCAATCATTCGTTGTGGCTTTTGCCACGATTGCTGGCTAACCCCCGTTGGAACTGTTGGCGGTCTAAACAGAGAACTAAATATATTTTGAAAGGTATTTTTAAAATAATAGTTATGCTGTTTTCCATGTTGCTTCCAAATGTTACTCACTTCCTTAACAACAACTGTTTGTGGTGCTTCAGCTTTGACATTGATATCTGCACCAACTTGAGCCTTGTATCCAATATCTGAGTGAGCTAGAGGTAATGGTACTACTTCATTGTTAACATGAGCGTTCTCTTCAGCGTGGACTTTCTTGTGTACTGTTTTTACTACTTCTATAGGCTTAACTACTTCAACTGGTTGAACAACTTCAACAGTTTGCACTGGATGTACTTCTTTTTCTTTCACTACTCCGTTTGAAATTCCAAAAGATTTAGTTCCGGAAAACGTAAATCCTGATGATCCTTGAACAGAAGATTCGCCTCCCTGCAAAATACAAATATCATTTGATAATGTAAAAATGTATTACATTAACATGCGATTGACATCATATATTTTTAATGAAATGAGATGTTATGAAATAATACATGCACTGTCAATAAAATTTACTTATATATTAAAGCTTTAATGCTTAAAATTATCTATCAGCCAAAAAACAAGAATGTGATGATATTTCATGAAGAAAATGAGAAATTGAGAGATGACAATGAATTGTGCATGGAAGATTAGAAGAATACCTTTACCTTTTCAGGTACATCATTAGTCTCTTACACACCCATACCACTCGTCACTGCTGATATTTAGACATAATATGTTAATCTATATAAATAATGTACATGATAAAATCTCAGTTTCTATATGAAATCGCTCTTTAGGTGAAATAAGAAAATATACTTAAATATTTATTGTTTATTCAGAGAATATATAACCATGTCTGTAAGTATAAAGAAAATGAACATGGAAAAAATATTAATGTACTGGGATGGAATTCCGTCACCGGTCGATTCAATTCAATCCTTCTTTCTTTGAGCATGTCTTTGCTTCTTTAACTCTTTCCTCTTAAGCCTATCTTGTCTCCTTTTTTCCTTTTCGATTGGATCACGTACCAGTCCTGATGATGCGTAGTGATCGCCTGCTTGTGCTGCAGCATAACCGTTTCCAGCTGATTTCTCTGCTGTGACTCCACCTGCTAGGCCTGCTGAGGCTTTCACGTTTCCTCCAGCTGTTGCTCCAGCGTAAAGACCTCCTGTAACATATAATATTACAATACTAATATTAACAAAGATTTATATTTTCTAAAATCGACTCTATGTAGTACAAAAGTAATTCAAAAAAGTTTTCAGCTTTATCATTAGTAATGTGAAGATAATAATAGTCACCTACTAGAGCTCATAATCTTCGTGCCCTTCTTACCTCAGTCGTTGGGATGTAAATGCCACAATTAAAACCTAACTGCTTCCATTGTGTTATGAACAGTGTCGGGGTCGGAATCATTAAAGTTTTGTTGAAGAATAAACTTTGTCTTGAAACAGTAATACTACTTATTTATACTTCTTGTTCTAATGAAAAAAAGAAGTTAATTATGACATTGAAAAGTTTTTGTGGTACGTTTTTCGCATTTGATGTGTTCATAAGAAGATTGTTGGAATAAGTATCGCTTATACTATAGAATGCAAAGAGATTAAAATATAATAGGATATAGAGGAGACAAAGCGACAAAAATCAGAAGCCAAAAATTATTAGGTACCTAAGGTCATAAGTCTAGTTTGATTCGACCGAACGATAGCTAGCGTTCATACTAACTGACATGACGCTTAAGATCAAAGTTTTTGTATGAAAATATTCTAAATGCCCCCTGAATGCCTTATTATATTTAAATCTCTTTGATAGAATAATAACATCGTAGAAAAACAGAAACAAATGTCTAAAAACGTTCAAGATTTACAGAAGTTCTGTACATAAATGCACAGGTGTTACAAAAGTGTGTTGTGTGTGTGTGTTGTGTTGTGTGCATAAGTAGGTTGAAAGAACAACTATTGTTACCTGAACTACCACCATTGGAGTCCACAGCACCCCCTAGGCCAGCTCTAGCTGCCTGGCCGTAAGGAGTCCCAGCTTCAGCGAAGAGGCCCCCGCCTGCTCCTCCGCCTCCTCCACCTCCTGTTATATTTTAGTAAAATATAAATTCAGTTTAAATAGTATTTTGCCCGAAGTATTTTAGTCCCAAACAGATAAGATTAGTAAAATGTAAAAGTAGATTACTAAAATGTACTACAACTTACTAAAATGAAAAACATTATTTTCTTTGGTGAGTCCAGAAATACACTCATGCGTACTGATCATGGGTCCAAGCGAGGATCTAGCAAATTACTTAGGTAGAGATGCTATCAGATGAGTAAATAAATCATATTATGTAACACCAGCTAAGTTGCAAGGTTTCACCTGCTTCCGTATTAGTTTTCATAAATTTACAAAATCAGAATAGTTTCAGAGATTACCTCCTACAAACTTACAAACAACTTATGTAATACATGTATTTTTTTGTATTTTACACTTACCCAGTGCACCTCCAAGCCCAGCAGCGGCATGGTATCCAGCAAAGTTAACTCCAATTTTACCGTCTTTGAATGTAATAAATTGAGGTGCCTGAAAACAAAATGAATAATTAAAATCAATTTCCTTTTTCAACAGTTCAATTGAATTTTCCCAACTTTTCAAGAGTACTGGTTAACAAAAGAAAATGAAGCGGAAAATCAAATTAATGGTTTCTACAAAACTTGGCTTAAATACCTGCCTTGCAGAATACCAAACAATAATTAAGAAATATGAAACGATTTCCCTTGAGAGAGTGCATTCATGAAATTTGAGAATTGGATATCAGAATAAATTAAGATTTTATTGAAAATAAGCAATCAGTACGACTAAAAAGATTGCATGTAAGTCTTTACAAGGTAATATTTCATATTCGGCAACAAATTGTAAATATCCAAATTACTATACAAACTAAACTATCTATACAGGTACTCGTCCATTGCTGATAAAGCTAACCACACTATGTCAGTGTCAGATAGCGGTGAATTTTGTGCTACCACTGCGATACTATCAATATTTCTCATCCACGGACAGTGGCGTTCCAATACTCCAGCAAAAACGAAACGATATATTCATAGACACACACATTGTTATATCAACGACGGAGGACAGATGAACACAAAATTCTATATTAGATTTTTTCTTGTCTATTATATATACATATAAAAATGAATAATTAACATATACCTAAACAAGGACACGATACCATTTCAAAATTGCAATCGCATGAAAGAAACAAAATAATATGAAATACGAGTAAAACGAGAGAATGGCAAGAATTTCTAAACAAACATTCTCGTTCATAATTAATTAATGTAACGGTCATTAAAAAGCGGTCTGTACAGACCTTGTAAAAGTATTTTCAAATGAATTTTGTCTGAGTCATCGCCATTAAAGATTCCGAAACCCATTTGAAGGGTGAAGTAACAAATTATTCTTTACTTAATATAGATTTAATTTCAGGAGAATAGCTAATCACATTATAGCAAAATTTTTATACAGTTACTTTAATATAAAATCTGCTTATGAAGTAAATAGTTTGGAGGTCGTCCTTGTGGCTATTACGTTTTGCTTTTAATTACGCTCGCTAATAGCTCAATGGATAATGATTTGTATAAAGTGACGTAGCAAAAATTTATGAATAAAATAAATGTTCTCCTAATGTCTAAAAACATTTGCCATCCGCTTTAAGATTATAGAAACCCCATTGGAAACTCATCAGTCAGCGTTTCTTCGTTTAGTCTCTTTCCTCTTCTTTATATTTTCTTAATATTCTTATCGAATTCATAATGCATTGTTTTTAGGGTTCCGCAGCTAAAGGGTGCCAACGGGAAACTATTACGTAGCATCCGCTGTCAATCCATCTGTCTGTCTGTCAGTGGGCTGTATCTCTTGAACCGTGAATATTAGGTAAACAGTTGATATTTTGACAGAATGTGTGTTTCTATTGCAGCTATACCAAAAAAATATACCTAAAGATAAAAACTAAACTAAGCTCCCACACAAGACGTGACTTTTTGCCTATTTTGCTAGATTGAAATAATTAAAAAAGCTTCTACACGCTTTAAATACTCACAGTGTGTGTATTTAAAACTATAGTCGCTATAAAAACATACTTCAATTAAAGTTAAAAATGAAAAGGGATCCCAACACAAAATGTCTTTCGAATGCTTTGAATTCCGTTGGATACTCATATATAAAAATCAGTAACGCTTTATTACTTCTCTAGGCACCATATCATACTGCGCAATTTACACTCATGTTGTTTGCGTCATAACACTGCTATTGAGGAAGTCGAGCAAATGGACTTTAAATGATTATATTATATTAATCTAGTTGATGATAATAATCTTGTGACGCACAAATGAACAAACGACAAGTAGACCAGGGTAGAAGCCTTTAAAAATAATAAAAAGTGAAAAAAAATAGTAGTAGGATGAAACCCATTAGAAAAGGAGGGGAATTAGAAGAAGAAAAAAAATATTTATTTTTTTCACCTTATTTTGAACTAGCGGATGCCCAGCGGCGTTGCCCGCGCGGATTCCGTTTATTCCCGTTCCCGTGGGAATTTCCGAAAATCCCTTCATATTGGTTGCCTACGACATATTTAAAACACCTACATACCATATTTCAAATATCGGGTGCCCACCGGCGTTTTCCCGCTAGGATTTAGTTTATTCCCGTTCCCATGGGAATTTACAAAAAATCACTTCATACTAATTTTCTATGACATATCAGACACCTTCATACCATTTTTCAAGTTTCTAGGTGTTATCGTTTCGGAGTAGTACGTATTTCTCTTTTTAACCAGTTTTTATATTTTCCCGTGGGAATGAGATATTTTCCTGGAATAAAAAGTACCCTAGATGTTGACCCGGGTAATTAGTTATCTCCATACCAAATTTCATCAAAATCCGTCCAGTAGTTTTTGAGTGATGCGTGCACAACCAGACAGACAGACAGACAGACAGACAGACAGACAAAAATTCCAAAAATTGGTGTTTCGGTATCTATATCGATAACTATATACACTACCGTTAAAATTTTCAAAAAATATTTAATGTACAGACACGGCCCCGTTAGAGTTTTATTATATGTATAGAAGATTAATATCGAAAAAACACCCTAATTTTCAATCGAAAATTCACCCGTCAAAATATCAGCTTTTTTCAAAAAGTTGGTATGTTTTCTGTTCTTTGAAATCTCTACTTTCCGATGGTGAAAAAAAAAATGTTACTTTAGTAAATCTTCTCAGAAAATGCAAAAAAATCTTGTACTAAAATATCATTTAATTTCAATCTTTAGGTTATGTTAGGTTAAGCATACTATTTTTTTTTAATAAAACGATTTTTATTTGTTTCTATCTGTATCAATCAACTTAAACATAAAAATCGTAATATTTTCTAATAAATAAACTGGAATAATCCGATTGAAGTGGTTTCAGGGTTTCGTACCAAGGTGGTAAGAAAGAAACCTTATGATGCCGATCTACGGGTATACGAGAATATGTCGGTATGACATAGTGCATATCGAAAATCGAGGCTCGAAAATGAAAGTAAGATAAAAGTAAGAGTAATTTCATTTAACAAAAAATATTTTATTTGTTTTTAAGCCGCATACTTTTCGAATTACGATGAAAAGTTCGGGAAATAACGAAGATTTTTTTTTAAACCATTCTGTTTATTACCTAATAGTTTACCTACAAACATAGTCGACGTCTACATCTAGTTGATAGCCCTCCATTCGCGAGTCCGACTCCCACTTGGTCTGTATTATATATTTAAAGGATTCAGATTTAAATATAATTTACATCAATTTTAAAATTTATGCTCATATAATATCTGACTACAGCCACCGAATAAGTAATGCTACAGCTTTAAGTAATTTTTTGAACTACTTTTGCGTCTTTGTCCTTGCTTCGAACAGTATTTCCTCAATTTGTACAATACTTGTTAAGGTGTGTTATTTATATCCCTACGAATTTTAATGAAAAATTACTTTGTAAAATGTCATATTACAAACTAGAAGACTATATAAATGACAATGATGCTTGGAACAGATTTCCTCCAGTCCAGCGCAATACGATAGCGAAAAACAAACGAAATTATGTAACCCAATTTAGTATTAAGTAACAATTGATTAAAAGAATATTGTGTTGAGGAGTTTCTTGCCCCGCTTCTTCTCCTCAACCATACATGCTGAAGCGGTGGAGTTGAAATGACGTTCAATAAGTGGACTTGTAAGTTCCTATTTTGAATAAAACATTTTGACTTTGACTTTGATTAACAAATAAAAACTGGATTTTATTTTCACATTTTCAAAGTGAAAATAAATATAATAAAAAATAAAAAAATCTCACGAGATAATCTTTGGACCCCTGAACGTGATAGGTGATGATACCATCGCCGGACCGGGTCTGTACACATGTCTCAGAATTAATTCTGGGACTTGCGGGTTTCCTCACGATGTTTTCCTTCACCGTAGAGCTACTGATAAATATGTAGGTAGGTACGTAAGTTTTGAAAAACTCATTGGTACATGCCAGGATTCGAACCCGCGCCTCACTGATTTTCATCATGTGGAGCAGGCTCTTTAACCGTAAGGCTATCACTGCTGTCTGAAAGTGAAAATTATGACACAATATGTACCTATTAATAATATAGGCTCAGAGAAAACCAATAAACTCATGAATAATTTTCAAACAGAATGAACTCGCAGGATGTAATTAGAGCCCATTTAAGGCTTAGGCCCAGCCAAGCACGATAATTCCTAAGATATATTGAATATCTAACAGGCTAGGCTCCAATAACTTTATCCATTATGGACATTTTTTGGGCATTTGCTGCCTTTATAATACACGACGACTGGTATGGTTACATTGTCCTTTATAATTCCCACTCGGGTCGTTTCGTTTTACAGATGTTCAATTACTAACTTTGCAATGACTCTTTGGTTAATAACTCCCAGCCGAGAGCTTAAACCTGACTTATATTATAATCCAACCAATTACGGAACATGTTTTAGAGTGGAATGGCAACGGCATAAAGACTTTTGTAAACTAGAAATGAAGTGGCGGTTAATTCTGTTTTCCTGAAGGATTACTCTAAGTTGAAAGTTAGTAAGGCTTTGCTGTCCAGATAACATTATTTGGTACCTATTTAGGGATGTCTTATGTATCTGTTAGCAAAGAATAAAAAAAAACACTATCAATATGTAGATACCTATTAAAACTGTTTATCTAAACTACAAACAATACCTGAACAAACCCTGTCATATTAATAGTTAGCTACGTATTGGCATAGTTCCTTGAAATATCTCCCTAGAGCAATTAAAATCGAAACATTGCCTCCATAAAGTTCTATCACTAGAAAATTAAATCTATAAATGTATGGTTTGGTCGAGGCTTCAGGTGACCAGAGGGCTGGCAAATATCTTTGTCAAAGGATCAGTCCAAGTCTCTAGAGAGGGACATACGGCGAGTCTGTCCCAGTGTCCACACAGGACATGGTTCCTCTTTGAAGGACATTTATTATTTGTAAGTAAATGTAATTTTAATTATAAATATATCTCATTATAGCTGCTTAGCCATATTTTTTTTTATTTCAGCGTATCTTTTACACCTTCTTTTTAAAAAGCATAACCATTGTGTATTGCCTATTATGTTGAAAATTCCCATGATCATGGATACTTGTTACTTTCATTGCTAAGAGCAACGATCGTAAATTAGTTCAAGGACTATTGTTATGGAATACACAATCGAAACGTTTTCATGTGACTGTTGATTACAATGCAATCGGATATCCGACTGTTTGTACATCACTTGCCAACTGAATGGATTACGACCTCACCTATATTGTACGTCATTGAAGAATTTATTAGATCGAGAATGAAATATGTAGCGATATGAACTTCCATTTGTATTCTGTGACCGTTGGACGTATAAGCTAGACTCTCAGGTGCTAATAAATTAATTTTATAAATAGCCCAGTAACGCGGGCCTAATTAGTAAAACCATATATTTTAATGAGTATAAAAATCGCCATGAAATAAAAAAAGAGTTACGAGTTATATCATAAAACTGCCTTGGAACAGGATTACGATTTCCGTATTCTTTATCTGAATAATAATACTTGTAATGTTTCCATTTGGGTAGACCACCTTTTTTAGACAAAACTATTTAGCGGAACTATTACAGTAATTTTATATAAAATTGATGACTGCCGAGTGAAGTATAGAAATTTAGAATCGGTCAATGAACTGTATTTTTATAAACTTGTTCTTTTTTACGTATAAGCCAAAATTGTGCAGCACTAAATCACTAAAGCCGAGCCCGCTTGCATCTAGTCTCTACTCGGAAGCTACTCGTATCGTGAAAACACGTGGTCCGAGTGTACATGGACGCCGACAACAAATCAGTGGATCGGACGGTGTTCTATTTACTCATCCGAGCGCGCTCGTACCTTGAAATCGCCAACATTTGCTTATTTCACTTCGCTAGCATAATATTACTGTAATGTTATTGTAACACAAAGTAAAATAAATCCATGTCGTTCCGCAACATGGGACTTTTTCCTACAGCCAAATAGAATTGTTTGCGCAATCATGCCGAAATTACACTTGCAGTAATATGTAAGCTGGGCAGTCCTAGCAAGAGGCGTAATTGCTTTGTTCATTACAATCTGGACGTTTCCATGGTTTAACTACATGTAGTTAGACGACGTTACGCAATAAGTGGTTATACTTATTGCGTATTGTAATTGCGTTGGAACGATTTAGATCGAGAATAAAAACATTAGCCTTAGAATTTTCATTGTCGATTTAGGAGATTTTTATTTTTTTTTCTCATTAAATATGGGCCTTATCCTTATAGGTCACTAAATTACCGTAAGCCGTATTATATGGCTAGTTCAACTCATGTAGTGAGCAGAAAGTGCTAATCATCACTTAGTACGATTTAGATATTTGTAGATAGAATGATATCAAATAAAAGAAGAAACTTAGTGGCTGATTGGGTTACTGATACTGACTGACCGTGAGCTGTTATATGGCTAGTTCAACTCATATAGTAAGTAGCAATTTAGTATGTATTGGTGGGCTATTTTGTTTGAGTATGTAATGACGGGCCTGTTGGCTCAGTTGTAGTGACACTGCCTTCTCAGTCAGAGGTCGCAGGTTCGATCCCCGAGCTCAGAGCTAACATTTGTGTGCATGAACATGTCTGTTGGCTTCGTGTCTGGGTGTTTAATATTAATTTAAGTATGTCTATCAGTTATTAGATAGCCATAGTATAGGCACGGCCTAGTTTGGGGCTAAATATCCGTGTGTGAGTAATTGTGTCCCACAATTTATTTTTTATGTATGGCTATCTTTTAACTAAATGCTCAGTAAGTATATACAAAGTAACACATAGAGATGAAATCTATTGTAAAAAAAAAATACGACTGACGTAAGTATGTAGCGTAAATAATTTCAGAGACAATTTATTACCTACTTAAAACCTAGTTTCCAAACCAGGCAAATCAACCCAATATCAATGCATGAATCAAATAAAAGTTTACTTTATATATTTAGGACTAGCAGTTTTGCGCGGTTTCACCCGCGTTGCCATGGTAATACGGGAATAAAATATAGCCTATGTTACTCAGGGATCTTATAGCTTTCTATTGTTGAAAGAACTTTTAAAATCGGTTCAGTAGTTTTTGAGTTTATTCGTAACAAACATACAAAAATACAAATCTTTCCTCTTTATAATATTAGTATGAGTATATTAGATATTATCTATTTGGCCAAGCGATCGGACTCCGAATTTTTCACCAGGTTATGAGAAATACCCATCCGACAGACTTTTGATTGACGGCCTATTCCAATATTTCAAATAGAGTTGTTCAAAGCAACAATTTCTGTAACAAAATCGAGTAGAAATATTTCATTCCCTATACCTATATGTAACCTACCCACAATTTTCATCGGTTGTATTCTACTCTTTCAATAATATAATTTCACTAAGAAAACAATTGAAATTGAATATGGGATTAAAAATAATAGAAACCATTAATCATCAGTGCCAAGAAATGTTTTGATTACTTAATTTATTCTCCTCTACCTTCTACGTATTATGAATACGGACTGGAAAAATATTGGTTTTTCTTTCGAAACTACTTTATTAATTAAGTTAACGAAGAGAGCCATGGCTTGGCTATGGCTATTACTCTTACAACCAAACGTATACATCTAGCTGTTCCCCCCCCCCCCCCCGTAAGTCCCGTTCCCAAGGGAAAATTGTAGCCAATGTTAATTCAACAAAAGTAAGCTTTCCATTGGTGAAAGATGTTTGAAATCAGGTAATCAGTTTCGGAGGCTATTCATCAGCAACAAAGATACAAAAAAACTAATCTTTTTCCTTTATAATTTCCTTTATAATTTAATTTACTCGTAGAAATAATAATAACAATTTAAATAAAAAACAACGTAATAAAAACTTAAGAATTCTCAAAGACATTAACACTTTCAATTTACCTACTTACAATAATACCTATGGAAAAAGAACATATAACTATATTTTACCTAGGATAATAAATTGCCTTCCAAAAGACATACAAGAAATATACCTCGCCAGCTCTAAAGCAGTCAAAAATATTAAAAAGTATTACATAAACAATAAGAACTTAGATTATATTTTGAAATAAGCATATATTATGCATGTACCTACTTACTTTATAAGTGCCGGACTATAATTCCGGACTCACTAGCTGTTCACAAGCCTTCGCTGGTTTTTACAGCTCTTAGTATAAGTTTCAAAACTCTGTTAGTATTTAGACCTTTAAAATAAATAAAAATACGAATTCAAAAAAGGCAAATTGTTTTTATATTGTATCCATCTTTACAGAAAATTCTAAGAAAATAATTCTAATATTGGTGTACTGGTTCATTAGGGTTCCGTACCCAAAGGGTGCCAAGGGAACCTTAATACAAAGACTCCGCTGTCCGTCCGTCCATGCGTCTCTCTGCACTGTCAGTGGTCTGTGTCTCAACAATTGTGTATTTCTATTGCCACCTTACAGCAAATAATAAAAAATCTATAAAAAGGAAATGACCTAGGCGTAACTACTCGGATCAGCGATTTATTAAAGGAAAGTCAGATAAAAACGACGAGCACGCATTAGTCGCTTGATGAATGTGGATGAAGCACGAGATATATTATGCCAGGTTCGTACCAAGTTTCAGTCTTATCCCTGCCTACCAATGGGAAATAGGTGTGAGAGTATGAACCTACGTCTGTATAAAAAATGAAGTGGCAACCCATACAAGAAACCTGTGTTATAGGCGTTCTTTTATTGTGCTGTGATACGGAACCCTGCGTGGTTCCGTAAACCCTTAGCCGGTTTTTATTGTTACTTAAAGAACAATTTTTTAAAACTAAAATACTTTAAGTCAATTTCCTTCGGTCTATTAGTTTTAAGTTAAATTGTGCAGAGAATCCTCGATGTCAAATATTCCGCGTTCTTTCCTAGAATGTTTAATTACATCTTTTGCAATCGAGATCTTAGAGATCAAACTCTGTTGCCAACAATAGAGGCAACAAGTTTTGATTAAATTTGTTGCTGTGCGGAAATTATATCTTGAACTGTGATTCTATTCTTTGAGGCCAAAAATATTTCAAAGGCATCGTGGAATATCATAAATAATAGTCAAAAACCTAAAATGACCAACAATACTATACCTATGATAAATTATAATAATGAAAATATTTGTAAGCCTGACATAATTGCCAATATATTCAATGACTATTTTGTGAACATGACTAACGAATTTCGCGATGACATTCACTATCCATATAACATGCTCTCAAATAAAGAAAATATGTTCTTATTCCCGACTGATAACCACGAAGTTCTTAGAATAATTAAATCCCTAAATAATACATCAGCCGTGGGATATGACCGCATCCCTACAAATATAATTAAGATGTGCTCCAACATTCTCACGCCTGTACTAACACATTTGATAAATTTATCATTTCAACAGGGTATTTTTCCGACGAGTTTAAAACTTTCTGTCATAAAACCGATTTACAAAAAAGGTCCAAAGGAAGCCCTAAAAAATTATAGACCAATTGCCCTGATACCAGTGTTTTCAAAAATTATAGAGAAGGCTATGTATACTCGAATAATGAGTTTTATAAATAAATTTAACATATTATGTACAGAACAAAATGGTTTTCAAAAAGGAAAGTCAACAACTCTAGCCACTTTTAACCTAGTTAATAAAATAATAGAAAGTGTAGACGCCAAATCACAAACTGTGGCTGTATTTTTCGATATGTCTAAAGCTTTCGACAATGTATCACATAAACTTTTACTATGGAAATGTAGTATGTATGGCATGCGAGGACGAGCTATAGATTGGTTACAAAGTTACTTGACTGACAGAACACAAGTGGTAGAAATACCAGGTATCAGTTCAGACAAAGTAGAAGAAATTTTTACATCGGCGGTGAAAACAAACACTACTGGAGTGCCTCAAGGAAGCATTTTAGGGCCTCTGTTGTTTTTGCTTTATGTTAATGATTTACCCCTAGCAACTGAGAGTCATTGTACTTTATTTGCTGATGATATTTCAGTAGTTATAAGAAATTACTCAAAATCAGATCTGAATGACTGCGTTAATAAAACTGTAAATGACATAATAAAATGGCTTAAAACTAATAATCTGACGGTCAATATTAATAAGACAAAGTACATTCAATTTATTAACAAGGGTGGAACCAAAAATGACTTAAAAATAACTTACGACGATAAAACAATAGAAGAAAATAAGGATACACTGTTCTTAGGTATTCAAATTGATGACAAATGCTCTTGGAAAGAACACGTTGACAAATTATGCAAAAAAATTAACCGTTTTGCTTATGTTTTGTGGCGACTTACTAAAATAAGTAATAGACAGACAGCTCTTAAAGCTTACCATGGATACGTAGCTTCAAATCTAAGATACGGGATTGTAATATGGGGAAACTCCGTACATATCAATAGAGCATTCATAGCCCAAAAACAATGTGTCCGTTCTATATGCAACGTATTACCTTGGATATCGTGTCGACCCCTATTTAAGGAATTGAAACTATTAACAACACCATCAACATATATATATGAAATTTCCAATTTCGTGAAAATGAATCCTAATTTATTTACAAAAAAGAAAGACACAACAGCGTTTAATACAAGATACCCTAACAGACTGGCCATATCTAGTATGAGAACTGATTTCCGCAGTAGAAACTGTCATGCCATGGCAGTAAAAATATATAACAAGTTACCAGAAGAACTTAAAATTCTCCAAAGCACTCAATTTAAATATAAGCTAAAATTATGGCTTATTGAAAAATGTTTCTATTCTCTTGACGAATACTTTAGATGGACATAAGAATAAAAAATAATGTATCTGCCTGTTTTTTAAAAAGTTTTTGGTATAATCTTGTTTGACATATTATTGTATTTAACTTTGTATATTTGAATAATTATCTGACTTTTGAAATGTACCTTGAAATTTTGCACGATTTATTTAAAAAATCTGAATGTATGACTACTATTTTGTACTGACACCATACCATTGTATACAACATTCAAAGCAAATAAATATTATTATTATTATTATTATTATTCTAATTATTGCCAACATCAGACACAGTTGATTCATTCATTTCAAATTGATAACTACAGGTATTCTTGGGGAAAAGAGTATTTCTTGACCTTTGGTTCCTTTTTAGAGTTTAGTACCCAAAGGGTGCCAATGGTATCCTATTACTAAGCCTCCGCTATCGGTCCGTCCATCTGTCTGTCTGTCAGTGGGTCTCATGAACCATAATAGATGCACAGTTGAAATTTTCACATTATGTGTGACAATTTTAAACATATAATATACTTAGTCTGGCCATAAATACTGTTACAATTAGAAATAAACAAAATATTACATTTGAATTTGGAATCTGTTATTTTTATATGATTGTTCATTGTGTTTTCTCATTTTGGCGCCAATACATTGTACACTATTTTGCGATATTTAAATGGAGTGGGGTGATAAAGAGAACCGAATCGCTGTGATTGCATTACACAAAGTAGGTATGGAGCCAAATGCAATTTTTAAAACTCTCCATACGCTTGGTATTAGTAAAATGTTTGTGTACCGGGCTATTAACAGGTACAATGAGACGTCCTCTGTTTGTGACAGAAAAAGATCTGGCCGGCCACGTAGTGTTCGTACGAAAAAGGTGGTCAAAGCAGTAAAGGAAAGAATTCGAAGAAATCCTGTCCGAAAGCAAAAGATTTTATCTCGGGAGATGAAGATTGCACCTAGAACCATGTCGCGTATTTTAAAAGATGACTTAGGACTTGCAGCCTATAAGAGACGTACTGGTCATTTTTTAACTGATAATTTAAAAAAGAATAGGGTGGTAAAATCAAAACAACTACTGAAGCGGTACGCAAAGGGAGGTCACAGAAAAATTTTGTTTACGGATGAGAAAATTTTTACAATTGAGCAACATTTTAACAAACAAAATGACCGTATTTATGCTCAAAGCTCTAAGGAAGCTTCCCAATTAGTCGACAGAGTGCAACGAGGGCACTATCCGACTTCCGTGATGGTTTGGTGGGGTATTAGCTATGAAGGAGTGACTGAGCCATACTTTTGTGAAAAAGGTATCAAAACATCGGCACAAGTGTATCAAGATACCATTCTTGAGAAGGTAGTGAAGCCCCTTAACAACACCATGTTCAATAACCAAGAATGGTCCTTCCAGCAAGACTCGGCGCCGGGTCATAAAGCTCGGTCTACGCAGTCTTGGTTGGAAACGAACGTTTCGGACTTCATCAGAGCTGAAGACTGGCCTTCGTCTAGTCCCGATCTTAATCCGCTGGATTATGATTTATGGTCAGTTTTAGAGAGTATGGCTTGCTCTAAACGCCATGATAATTTGGAGTCCCTAAAACAATCCGTAAGATTGGCAGTGAAGAATTTTCCCATGGAAAGAGTGCGTGCTTCTATTGATAACTGGCCTCAACGTTTAAAGGACTGTATTGCAGCCAATGGAGACCACTTCGAATAAGCTTTTCATATTTTAAATTGTTTTATATTTATGTATTAAACTAACACACTGTAAAAGTAATAAATGCTATTTGCAATAGAAAAAAATGATTTTCTTTGTTTCAGTATTTATGGCAAGACTAGGTACATATTTTGATTGGCGTTTTTATTGTACGGTGGTACGAAACCCTTCGTGGCTAGTTCTCGCACTTAGACTGTTTTTGAACTGAACCCAAAAAACAACTCTGCACTTGCCGCATGCCACCTCTACCGTACCTCGTACTCGTACGTAACGGCAACAAGTTTTGATCTTGTTTTGTTTTTTATCCTCCTCATTAAAAAATAAATATGAGCACCGTAAAAACATTGGTTGTCTTAAACTTTTTCGGGTTCAGTTAGTTGAACCTATTTTTGATTGTTTTTGTTACACGCCTTTTTCCAGAAGGGGTAGGCAGAGACAATAGACCGTCACTTAGCTACTGTATGTATGGCCGATTGCCCGGTTGCCCGCCGGTACGTATGAAAGCGAACGTACATGGCCATATACTTCGCCGCGCGCCGGCCCGGCGGAAACCGGTACGTGTGAAAAGGGGCAAAGAGTACCCGAAACCGACGAGCTTGTATGAACCGATTGATGGATGTGGATGAGGCGCGAGAGGTATTCCAGGATCGTAGCAGGTGGTGGACTGTTGTCTCTGCTTACCCCTTCGGGAAAAAGGCGTTAGCAATATGTATGCCTTTTATCCATCCTTTTGATATGTCCAAACCACCTGAGCATTCCGTTCTCAATCTTAGTAACTACATACTCTTTCAAACCACATCGCTCTCGAATTACATTACTTCTCATTCTATCAATCAATCGTACTCTACTCCTACTTCTTAGCAAGCGCATTTCTACTAAATGTTTTTAAGTCAATTTCTGGCTCTTCATGAAGGCGTGAAATGTACTGTTTACTACGAGTATATTTCCTTCATTCAGGGCCAATGCAGGAAATATGGTAAACGGTGCATTTCAATATTTGTTTGTTTAGTTAGTTTACGAATTTGTTTGAGCCAAGAGAGTTTTCCTGCATTCTGTACATTGTTATTATTCCGTTTGGAAATCGTCGTGACGTGTCTGGGTGTAGTGTAAGGGCGATTACTTATTGTGTCGTTTCATTTTTTTTTATTATTAAATGAAATTGTCTATGACACTAAGTAGTATCGTGATGTATGTTAACAATCCATTTATACCTCTATATACAAGCTACGATACTTTAGAAAGGATGTCTATCTGTCATCTCGACAGTGCCAACGCGCTCTATGAAATGTATTCACAAGGTGTCATGAATAGGCACAAGAGTACATTGACATCTCAATAGGAACCTTTGTTTAGTAGGCAATGACTTGACACAGTACAAAATACACTCATCTATACTTCTTATCTAGTTTGGAAGTATGGTCTTTCCATCAGTAAAATATCTGTAAAGGTACACTTTTAGTAATGCAAGTGGTTAAGCTATAGTCTATAGTATATATTGTTTGGTGACTTGAAAAATTCTAAATGTTAGGTGGCCACTATCCTAACACCATCTCCCAGTCCGCGGAGGGCTTACGTGGGAGATTATGACCTATTCTTCTTCACATAAGAGGTAGGGGTTGTTACGGATTGATATTGGATCCTAATAATTATAACTTATTATTCACTCAATTTTGTTCCTCCGTATTTGTTTAGATGAGAGATTTTAATTTAAATCTTAGGGGGTTCCCGCAGAATGCAAATCTGTGACCTACTTTTCATCCACCGATTCCCACATCATTGGCTGGTTGGATTGATTTTCTTTTATTTATCAAATGGTTCTGCGGGCCTATCCACTTGGCATTGTAAAAAGTGTTTTAGAGCTATAGGCTCTAAAAAATAAAGTCACTGACACTTAGTTCTTAATATAGTTAGTATTATAACAAAGCGAATGAAATCTTTGTTTTCCACTTGGCTAAGGGGGCTGCTCAGAAGCCTTATAGTCTATTTATAATTCTAATCGCTTTTATTTGACATTTGTTACGCTATCATTGATTGCTCTTCCTTCATTGGCTGTGTTGACAGATGTACGGAAGAAGCAACGTACGTCAAAATGAAGACGATTACAATTATATTAATAGACAATAAAGCCCCACTTTTTAACGATCATGTTTTCTCATAAGGATCACTATACCCTTTAGTAGACCAAAATATGTTTTTAATTAAAATTACTGTAGGTATTTCATTGTTACAATGGGCTAGAATAAATAGTATAATCTCACGCCTTTCATCCCCGAGGGGGTAGGCAGAGGTATTCCATTACTGGATATACCCACATTTCACGAGATACATTGGACCCCTAAGCGTGGTAGGTGGTGAGCCCATCGCCGGACCGGGTCTGAAGTGCTAAGAAGTGCTGTTAATTATGTCAAATTATAGATCCCAGTGTGAAAATGGCCTTATATATGTCCATAGTGTATTATTTAACATTCTTTTTCACAATTATAATGTAATTGCAGACACATTAGAGGCAATCTGAAATCTTGCGCAATTGTTTTTGTAGAAAGACGGGTTGTGGAGTTGTGTAAATTGCTTAGTAGGTACATTATCTTCTTAGAACATACGAGAGTTACAAGTAATATCGAAATTGTGTTAAAATAAAAATAAAGTGGCGTTCTATGGGGGAGGCCTTTGTTCAATAGTGGACGTCTTCCGGCTGATGATGAAGTATGATGAAAAAAAAATATCCTATGCGATATTAATAAATTTTCCTCGTGGAATTTACTTATACTACATTGACGGTAAACGTATCATCGTGACAAACCCCTCAGACCTCACCTGTGAATTTAAATGTGAATTAACATGTAATATATCAGAAAACCCCATTGGGGATAAAACGTCAGGGAACTTTAAATGAGCAATTCTTGTATGTATAGTATGTTTTATATTTCTGGTATCTCATCAACGGCTCTAACGATTTTGATAACATTTTGTATACAGATACAGTTTTGCATTTTAAGTTGAAATTTGCAATTTTACAAAAAAGATTTTTTTAATAATACGGCCACTCACCAGCAGATGGCGTTAGCAATACTGGCTTTAGAACGAGCAAAGCTCGATCTCCTTGGTGCATACTAGGTATTAATTTCAAACAACAGGAAATAATATTTTTCTGTTTTAAATATTGCAATCGACACTCGTTTCTATATCCTTCTGACGCCATTATCCCTCGGGTCCCACGGCCGAACCAAGATGAAATTTCCATTAGTATCCACCCGGACCACTTGACCGTATCTTGAATGTTAATGTGAGTGTAGGTTTGGTCTCCAATATGTATGTTATACATAGGCTATCCGCAATTAGTAAAAATACCTACGTAGTGAAATTCTTACTGTCTTGTTTCTACAGTTAGTTACCATATGTAATGTATCTACACATGTTCTACAGGTACTAAAATTATTTTATCCATGACGAGGTTCTTTTCAAGTGAATAAAAATCTAGCCCTGACTGACTATCAGACAACTCACAGCCCTCTAGAAGTATGAAATAACATTGGCAAAAGTCCATGTGTTTTGGGTACCCTACTTACACCTGCCCACGGAAGACGAAACCGTGTAAAATCGATAGTTCTTGGACAGACTAAGATAATATGTAATCATACCACATTTTTATAAGTTGAGGTTTAAAAGTTATTCGTTACCTAGTGTATTTTGTAGGTTATTATGAGATTTTAGGTACCAAAGACGTGTAAAGAAAAAGTTTCTCTAGGAAAGAAAATGATTTTCTTACAACCTCTTTGTTAGAAAATAGTACTGCCTACCACATGCCATATAAGTTACTCTATGCCACACAGCGGCAGTTAATGATGGCTTGGGCAAAAAATATCGATACCTATATTAAAATATCGATATTTTTCCAAATACATAATTATCACAATATTATATATATCGTCGATACTTTTAATGGCGATATATCGACATTTATTTTACAGTATCGAATTCGTATCAATTTTATTATATTTTTAACGCTATTCTGTTTCATTTCATGTTAAGTACTAAATACTTGTTTAGACTCAAGCATTTATAAAAAAATACTATTTTCATCGTCCTTTTTTACGAATTTGGGAATATGTATAAATAATAATGTAAAAACTGAAGATATATCTATATTTTTCACTAGATTTTTATCTATAGTATTTAGAAATGTCGATACGATAAATATCAATTTATTTTTTCACTTGGCCATCCCTAGTGAATGACACGGTTGACGTGATGACACGACGTTCAATTTTACCACAACAACAAAAAAGTTTTTGTATTATTCAAAGACATTAAAATATAATAGCATAGAGGGGGCATTGGGAATATTTTCATACAAAACTTTGAAGCTCAAGCGTCATGTCCTTGTCATGTCAGTTAGTATGAACGCGAGCTGTCATTCGGTCGAAATTGTACTAGACTTATTCCACTTGGAATAACTTTTGGCTTCAAATAATCCTCGCTTTGTCCCCTCTATGCCTTATATTATATTTTAATCTCTTTGGTATTAATAGATTTCCCAATCGATCGATTCGTGTTTCTATGATATTTTTGTTTTATTTGACTCAATATTTTCAACTGCTAGATTAATTTAAAAATATGGAAAATTTCGACTTGTTATGAGTCAATAAAATAAGCATAGTGTGATACCCCGTGGGTGTCTATTTCAGTGGGTACCAAAGCTGCCGTTGTTCTTTAGGTTATCACCTACACAAGCGGAAAAGCGGTCTTGAATCGGGGAGAGCCTTTTTTTAAGCGAGCGATTTCCCACCTTGGTTGGTGTTGGCTTTAAATGAGCACTAATAAGATTGTTTGAAAAATCATCTCCATAAGGCTTTGAGTATAAACAACCCATAAGGTGATGAAAGTTCGTATAGAATATAGTAATTTTTCAAATCTCGGGTACACGGTTACTCTTTAAATATTTCTCAGTATAAATCTCAAGTTATTTCATAATCAGGAACTAAATTAAATACTCAAGTGATGAATTACGACAAAACTTACTAACTTAGAGTAATACCTATTGCCAGGGGAGGTACTCCATAATATTATTCGAGTAGCTACGTAGCCCCGTTCAAAGTTTAATGAAGAGATAATATACCTAAAGAGTAACAACAGAACTAATACAAAGATGCAAAGAAAGAGCAAAAATATTGTAAGTACTTACAGCGTAAACATGTGACGTCACTACTGCCAGTAGAAATAATGTTATAGATTGCCTCATTTTGCCTGAAACAAAAAATACAACACGATTATTACACACTATATAATAATAAGTTCTTGCAGACAGACAGTACACAATCGTCTCACCTAGCACCATACACTCATTCAGGCACACGCGACGTGCAAGATGGAAGCTACTTCCTAACTTTATTAAGATCAGTTCTGTGGTTTAGAAATGTAACATAGAAATATATAGATTAAGATATCGCATTTACAAAATTAATAGGTATAATAAAAAAAAAATACGATATAATTATTATTGTTCCTACCAAAGTAGAATGAGCCTTTGTTGTTCAAATAATACCCAATAAGAACAGGCACAATTTGTTTCACACGTTTTCACGGTACAAGCTCACTAGGATGGAGTAGGTACGAGCGTACTCGGAGAAGTGCGCTTGTGTAAGTCAAGATCACCATCCTGCAAGAGTCCGAGTATACTTGGATTACCTATTTGTATGATATAAGTAGTGGTATCGGTCCGAAGGCGCTTGTGCTGTGCCGTTTAAAAATATTGTTAGTTTGGTTTCAACAAATGACGTAAAATCTCGCAAGATCGACAGTAATTCTGCGTGAACTAACTATCGTTACTATCGTTACATCAATGTTCTAATGTCGACACATCTTAAGCTGTACTTTCACTTGACCCGGCTTTTGCGTCATTTTATATTTCTTGTACGAGCTCAATTATATTCAAGCTCAGTCATGGGGAAATCAAAATAGATCAACAGCCAGCCGCATATATTAAAAATGATATACTCTACAGATATTGTTCAAGTATTTTTAGAGATAATTGGAATGAGATCCAAATAAGAATATTAGGTAGTATTCAAATGATTAATTAATAGCTAATCCAACCCCATAGTCACCGAATACTAAAACATAAAAAAGTTTTATTTTAACATGTCTTTAGAATGAGATCCCTAATCCAGATACGAATATTATTATTCACATGATTAATTACTAATCCAACCCGATAGTCACTGAATCCTAAAAACATATAAAAAAGTTTTATTTTAGCATGTCTTTGTATTGTTTATATTACAAATAATGAAAAATGTTCATGTAACTAACCACAAAAAGTCATGGGTATATAATATTCCTTTGAAAAATGTCTACATACGAGTATACTTTACTTGTAAAGGTTTCTCGCTGTAACAATAAACATACAACAATAAATTCAGTTTGGTTCATGTTGGTTTCAGTATTTTCTTTTTATTACTACAAAGTAGGCTCTTTGATCTTGATTGTTACTCTTCGATTCACGGCCTCCTGATTTTCCGTGCTCGTGGGTACAACATGTGTTTTGGCGTCTCACTTTTGTTTTTATACAATTTGAGCCTTTTTCGAATGATTTTATGAGACAACCCTCACCCTAGTGCCACCACTGTGTTTGTCTCCACTCTTGTAGCAAGAACTTTAGCAAGCATGATAATATAACTGAGTGAGAATAATACAGACTGGTCTTCATAAAATAAAATCTGATATAGAAACATCAAGAAAGAAGTGACTAATATAACTTGTGAAGACCTTTATTTAGCTTCCTGATGTCATAGTTCATTGCTCATTACTATTATTATTGCTGTAGGTCTCCCTAAAATTAAGTAAATAAATAAATAACATGACATGAACACTTTTTCGTTGGTGGATGTGACGTCCTGTTATTAGAATACTCGGAAGTAGAGAGACCGTCAAGTTGGAAACCTCACCATAGTAGATACTCGGTAGGACAGAGGTTATAACCGATAATAATTTATTATAAAAAAGCCACACCAGCAGCCATACCGCCTAAGGTTCATTAAGGGATATCTAACATGAGGCCACTTTATGTAGAAATGATAGATCTCTATTCTCTATGCGCAGACGTCGCCATTTTGGGTCCCT
Source organism: Ethmia dodecea (assembly GCA_963855545.1). Lineage (NCBI taxonomy): Eukaryota > Metazoa > Arthropoda > Insecta > Lepidoptera > Depressariidae > Ethmia > Ethmia dodecea. Next base: position 6,709,149 of record OY979448.1, read on the forward strand.
ATGACTCTCAATTACCATTTCCATTTTCAAATGCCATTTGACGCTATCGGATATTTAAAGATTGTCTTAGTCGGTTTGAATGAATGAATAATTATAGTAAGTTTTAATGAATTGCTGTTACGTATTGTATGACGCACAATGATAATTATAGGTAAATTGAATACCACATTGCTAATGAATTTACACTTACGGAGATAATTAGGAAAATCCGCCAACAATAATTGACTATTCATTCAAGCAATACCAGATGTAAATTTGGAATGTATTAACAAAAATATTTAATGAAAATCACCCCCTTAGAGGCAAGTTTGCTCGTATTTTAAATTAAAAGGTAAAAATTCAATTGTATAGCTAGAAAATACACAATAAGAATAAACGTGTATTTTTTGCCTCTAGGTACAACAACAACAAAATTAACAACATCTCTCTTATCTCTCATCTTACTATACTGAGTGGAATTCATCCCTTTTACTTCAAATAAATAGATAGTAAAAATAAATTTTATGACACAATTCACTCACGGTTATTTAGCCCCAAACTAGGCAGAACCTGTTCTATGGACCCTAAATATCTGATGAACATAGTTACAAACAAATATGAAATACCCAGACATGAAGCCAGCAGATATGTCCATGCACACGAATGTTGGCCCATAGCTAGAATCGAACCTGCGACCTCCCACACAGAAGGAGGAGTACCTAAGTATTGTGTACCAATATTATTATCGCAAAGAGCTTATCAAAACTATTGTGAGGAATTCTTGAACGAGTTATGAGCAGAATACGAGATTAGTTCATCCATTGTCTTGTAGTGTTCGTTGTTACGTCAAGCAAATTTATTATTCTTTGGTCTGTTAAAACTTCAGACGCTTTGATCTTTCTGGATCGGAATTAATAGCTTCCGTAATTACGAAAAGAAACCTTATCATAAAATTATAATTTATGATAATATTATTGGGGGTACGTTATATTATAGATTAAAATTAGGAAGAAGACTTACTCCTTTGTAGATACATTAACATAATTATATATTTGTATGAATCTGAATCATATATAACAACACCCTGTTGCGGGGAAGTTCTACCTACTGTCTCGTTTAGGTATCCGAAAAATACACAAATAAAAATCTGGTAACTACTTTTAGAAATGATATACCTGTCAATGACCTGACCGTGAAATAAAAATAGCGTGACCTTTATTTTGTAATTTCTTTTGTAACAATAAAAACAAATGACAACGTTATATGTATTAAGAACCAAACTGTTAAATAATAACAAAGCTTACCTACCTTTTCTTAAAACAATGTAGCACTCTATAAAATTCACTCTTCACACTATCGTAGCATTTGTACTATTTTATCCTGCGCAAAAGGAATCGTATTAATTCTAAATTCAAATTCAAACTTTACCGGCAAATCACGTTCTCCTTGCACCTACCGTTGCGTGTGCCGGTGAAGGCTTCACAGAAAAAACTACTGGGTTGTAAAGTACTGGCCATGCCGTTCTCTTGCTGCCATACCATTGTCCAGCGTCACACCGAACAGACCGGTTCATGTGGATACATTCACACCGAAATTCGGTGTCGAACTATCAGCGCTAAGCAAAATTAAGTACCGTAGAAGTAGAGTCAAAGTGGCCGAAGATGAGAACTATTTGTATAGTAAAGAATTCAAAAACACAGTTACAAAAAAAACTGTTGTTTAACATTAGGTACCTAAATGGTTCTCAAAAGAAAAATAATAAATATTTACATAGCCCAAATGAGCCTTAAAGAAAAAACGAACCACTAAAGAAGAGGAAATAGTATTGCAATATTCATTATCAAACCGACTGGTAGGATGCAAAAGAATTAAAGCGGAACGTACCGGATTTTTGAAACAAAATTACTTCCGGACTAAAATATTTCCTATGCAATACGCAACTGTGCAAACGAATCCAGTGGAATATTTTATAATCAATTTGCGTAAACGATCAAAAAGAAATCGCGTACGCAATGGGATTTCCTTATTTTCAAATGTGGCTGCAAGATGGTGTCGGTATTTACAATTCTATAATTTAGCTCCTGGTAGTAATGACATGGTTTACGAAATTAACCTACAAAATAAAGTCAATCTAGAATTTTAAACCGGATTTTTTGCACATCCGTTTGCCATCACCTGCCCACTTTATTGCATACGGCTTTATACTTAAATCTGAAGAAAGATTAAGCTAATATATTCAGCATTATACTATGAGATGATATTCGTTTTAGCTACTACCTACTTATTTGAAATGAACTTAAAAACACAAATTATAATAGTGCAATTGTATGCACAATATTATGTTCATGATGAAAGACTGGCTGACCCATAGTACAGGATATATTAGGTAATTTTGGAAGAGGTAACTAGATTTATTGAGTGTCATTGTAACATAAATGTATGTTTTGTTATAAGAGGGCATTGGTTTTTAAATTAAATTTATTATTTTTATTATTCATCCTGGGTTACAATACAATAATAGTATATTAATGTATGACGAAATCCATAACGACATCACAGGATATTACCAGTAATTTTGTATAACGATCTCAATAAAATTTAAACGACCCTACCATCAACATCAAGGACTGCTAAAAATTTCCACTAATTTGGCACAGCAAAAACAGGCTGCAGACCCCAACTTTGTTTTCGACATTTACTAATAACAAGAAGAAACCGCGTCAGCAAATTATTCTGAGAGGTTATTTATTGGTACGAACACAAAAATGTTCCGGCAATTTACGCTGAAACCACATCAAGAAAGCTCTACCATAAATTTTTTATTAGCAAAAAATGTACCGTGAATTTTTCTGACCGCCAAACGGCTACCCCGTAGCTTGTTAAACTCCTGTAAAGGTGTAGCTACATTAATTTGGGATTTAACAGAATTATAGGAGACTTTTAAAGCACTAAATATATTTTTTTTTTAAAACTAGAAGTTGTAAATAGTCACGAACAGAGAGCGTTTAAAAAATGACATCAGTATAAGAGCACTCTACTTCATCTTATGTAGAATATTATAATAGAGTATTTTGATGTTCTCATTTAAGGGCTATGTTACATAAATAAATTATTTAATTTCAAATTGGACTCACGCACCAAGGGTTCCGCTCCTTGGAAGGAGTATTTTAATTTATAAGTCCTGATGAGAGAGAAAAAAATATTTTTATTATTATAAGTATTATTGGTCATAAGTGATACTATACTTAATGCGAAAATGAGTTTGTTTGTTTGATACACGTTTACGCCTAAGCCACAAACGATTTTAAAAATTCTTTCACCAATTTAAAAGCTACACTATCAGCGAGTAACAGTCTATATTTTATCCCCGTATTCCCACGGGAACGGGAACTACGCGGGTGAAACCACGAGGTGCTGTTAGTATGTACTAAAGTTCAATTTTGCGGTCTGGCAAAAGGAAATTTGTATAGTTGTAAAGGATTTGCTGATTCCTAAAAAACTGCGCTATTATACCTAGTTAAAACATAGTTTTATTTACAAAAACAGTCTCTCAACTATAAATTACTTAAGTTTTTGCAAACACACGATTTGAACACTTTGGTGATAGGGTTCTATTTTATTTAGACATTGTTGCAATAAAATTTGATAAACATTATTTAATACAAATCCAAATTATAAGTCGATAGTAGAAGCAATGGCTGAAATAAACTCAAAGACAAGCCGCTCGGCTTCATAAGGTTTACTTGGTTTAATTTTACCCTAAAACATTATCACGCAACCTAACGACGATATTTATTTACAGGGCTCTCTACCCATATGCTTATACCTTGTTTTTGCAAATTTTGCGTCAGCCCAAACACATTTTAATGAAAATGATGTCAAACGATTTGTCATGGCTCCTTGAGCCTTCTTTATTATGATATTTAATGAAATGAGTGTGAGGGGAAGCATTAAAAATTTTATTTTGGTTTTGTCAAATATTTTACGTAACAATTTATTAACTTCTAATTATGAATACTACTAGTATGCTCACGGGTTGTATCCCCGAGGGGGTAGGCAAATGTAATACATTCTTGGAAAAAAATACTTTTGTCCAGTATATTTTTGGACCCCTAAACGTGACAGGTGGTGAGCTTATAGCCGGACCGGGGTGCTGTTGCCTCAGAAAAAATCTGGGACCTTCGGGTTTCCTCACGATGTTATCTTTCACCGCCGAGCGAGTGACAAATATGTAATTAAGTTTTTGAGAAATTCATTGGTACATCCCCATCCTCTGCCCTCCTGAGCTATCACTACTGCTGATTATTAAGTACCTACCTACCTTTATTTTTTGTAAACCTGTTTTTTACTTGGATCCCTCCACACGGCATGTAAATATTTAAAAGACCAATTCCATTGAAATAAAATAATTTAAGCTCAAAGAGATTTAAATATTGGGTCTTTACTTATGAAATTGGCGAAAAATTACGAATTATGTTTTTGTTTCCAATTTCTGTAATTTCGCGTTTAACCCGAAAATTATTATTTAATTGAAAGTTGACTATTGTATTAATAAAATTATACATTTACAAAAGTTATTTTTTTTATAGGTATGTATAATGTTTGGTAAAATAAAAGATTTTGTGCCATGTGCGCATGTGTGCATGTGTTCACAGCTCTTCTTAAATTTTAAAAACAAATGAAGCTGATTAAACTTAAAGATTTGTCCAACAGACTAAAAAGATTTTGTTGGATTTGGATGATTAGATCCAGAAATAAATAATAAAACTATGAAAAATAATTTCTGCTTTAAAAACTCCATACAAAACGTCAATTGCATAGGTGAGGACCCAATATAATAGGGCATAGAGAAGGCATTTGGAATATTTTCATACCAAAACTTTGATCTCAAGCGTCATGTCAGTTAGTATGAACGCGAGCTGTCATTCGGTCGAATCCCGGTCGAATCACACAAGAGTTTACATTTCAATTGACTAGATAAGGACCATAAAGAATATGGCCTCCAATTTCATTATTAAGATCACTTTAGATGAAGATAATTAGTAGAAGAGATTAATATGTGTGCGATAACCTTTCATCGTTGTATTCCCTATAGCCCATTAGGTATGACGTAGAGTAATTCGGACGTCTTTCATACAAGTTCTGGTTACGTTGTGACGCATATCAAGCCGACCTGCGACATAATTTTATGATTCTGGTAATTCCACTCAGGAAAGAGAGGTTGTTCAACTCACTTAATTACTACCGATGCAACTCGTCTGTGGAGATGGGCTGCTGTTTTCATTTAGCCAATCTTCATGGACGAGTTTAGATTGCCTTATTATTAGAGTATTGACATTTCTAAGCGTACTTTTTGTACCTACAGAAAATGAATGTTTTTTTTTGTTTTTGATGTATGTGAGAAAATAATTGAATAAACTAACTTATAAAAATTAACGAAATAATTTTATTCATCCCCCTAAACCGAAGCATTTCTATATTTATTCACCCTATTAGCGGATGACTAGCAACAGTCAAAAATTCAATTTACAAGTCATGCACTTAAAGATTGAAGAAGATTTTTTTTTTTTCAAAAAAGTTTTATTCGAGATATCAATACAGTCCCATACCAAAATTGTGACTTAATGTAATTTAAAAATAAATTTTGTGTTAACACTAGTTCTTAAGTTAGTAATTACAAAAATTATATGGGTCATGCCTGAAATAAATTATTATCATTAGGTATGTCAGATCCCTTGATGAACGAGAATCGTCTCTATGAATGTAATGTCAAAATCATGTTCCATGGAGGAGGTCATATTCAGGTTCTCAGGTTTACCAAAGGGGAATGGACAGGTTGAGATGACCTATAATAGGTCTATAGGGTTATTATCCCAATTCTCAAGCTAGGTAAGCTGAGCCATGATAAGAATATTGACAGGCTTTTTAGATCAGTTAGTAGTGAAATTGTCTTCTGAGCCGGAAAGCGCGGGTTCGATTCCCATTTGAGTCCAAAATTTGGTGCGTGAACAATAAAATGTTTAATAGCTTCATGTCTGGGTGTTTAATTATTTATCAGTTGTATAGTACCCATAGTTCAGGCTCTGTCGAGCTTAGGACTAAATAGGAGTGTATAAATTGTGTCGATATTTTCTATTACATATAATAAAACTGTAACGGCACCGTGTCTGTATATCAAATATAAAAAAAGCGCTAGTGTAGATAGTTATCAATTTAGATACCAAAACACCCAAATTGTAAGCATAAATAATAGACCAGTAGAGTGATAGAGAATAAGTCATAAGATAAATGTAATGAAAGGGAGAGTTAATTACGAAAGAAAGAGATGAATGGAAGGGAACTATCTCAATTTTTTTTGCAATTCAAAGTTCTCAAAAAGTCAGATACTCGTACCTAAAGTGATGAAGGAATGTTTCAAACAGTACCATTACTTAATAGAAAGATTAAATTAACTATCCCGAATAATTTATCACTCCGATTTCAGCAGCATAATCTTCCACATAACTATAACATATTACATATAGCTACAAAAATTAAGAACAAACAACCTATACACAAGTGTATAGAAACAAATTGACATGTTGTATTTTATGGATAGGGTTGCTACTATCTGCTTATAGAACTTTATTCTCATAAAGAACATAGGTTCACTTAATGTCATTGAAAAATCAAATCTCTCAAGTTTTATATTTTCAATTTTAAGAGGTAATTGGGATGGTATACACAAAGTTACATTAAGTAGGAGATATATTTTTATACACATAATATGCCTTAAGTTTAGTTTTAAATGCGTTTATATTTTAACATTCCTTAATTGTGCTATAGGTAGGTTGTTATACATTTGTGCTCCCTCAAACATTAAGTTCTTTTGACCATAATTCAAAGTTCTTGCCATTGGCAGTCCAAGTTTATTTCTATTTCTTAAGTTGTGTTTATATATTTATACTATCCAGACGAGTATGATACAATTGATTTTGATAATTGCCGATCGAGCTTGTGCTGATAGATTAGTACTATTCATTCTTGCATCTGAACAATAAGTTTAATTTATACTCTTTACTAATATTAATATACTAATCTTTATATATAAAATGATAAACTGGTGATATATCAACGCACAGCCTAAACCGCTGGGTCTAGAGACTTGAAATTGCACATAGATAGCTTATACAGTGTAGGCATTCACTAAGAAAGGATTTTGCAAAATTCAACCCCTAAGGGGGTGAAATAAAAGTGCGCGAGCGAAGTCGCGGGTAAAAGCTAGTATACTAATCTAATACTTTTAGCAATTTTAATATAAATTGAAGCTTCAAACATACCTAATAACATTTTTCGACTTCCAACAAAAACTTCTGTAGGACATTTTTGCCCTAACTTTATGGTTCCATTTGGATCGCTTATATCCTGTAAAATGACAATATTACCTACATTATTGTTATTTAAAAAACGCCGAGTAAATCTCGCCCAGGCACTACTATTAATTAATTAGAAAAATATCTATACATTAGGCTACTTATCCACTAGAAACAATTATGGAAAAACATAAAACAAAAACAACTGTTTATGTCTATTATCCCAGGTCCCAATTCAAATCGATAACGTGAAATTAAACGTTAAATGGTAATCAAATGCAATTTAAACCTGTCGTAATGATTGTCTTAGATTTTACCAATTAAGTGAAGCGGTATAGTGGTTTATAACGGATGGCAGATCCCCCAAGAGGTGTGTCTTGCAGTTTGACATCTACTGATGTGATATTGACCTAGCCTAGCAGATCTAGCCTTGGAATTATTTGTCAAGTGAGCTGGAATTGGCCATGTAGGTACCCATCTACAGGGTTTAGTAAAATGTTCCTTATTTATGTACACAACTATAAATAGAGGTAGCCCATTAAAAGATCCGATCACCGATCACATTCGATTTCGACTCTCGACACGAGCAACATCTTTCATTCTGCAACCCTCATCGTCCTCGAACTCACCCAGTGGCAGCTACAATCACTGCCGCCAAAGCCATATAACCTGACCTTCGGATACTTTTTTCTTTAGTTTGCTATTATAATTCGTTTCAAGACTCTTAAAACTATGAGAACGACAGTATATCCGGGTTAATATAGAAATGTTGACAACCCTGACAACTTGAGAGGTGCTTGTCCTTTCAAAACTCGTATTCTATAAAAAGATTGGACGTAGGGTGTTTTTTTTTACTTGCGTATTTAAGTTCCAGGGTTTTTTAGGTTACCTATACTTATGTATGTATGTTTTAAGTGTGGTTTGCAGGAAAATGTTTAGATTGCTTTTGATATGGATGCAAATGATGCCCAGCGGCGTTATCTGCGTGGAACCCGCTTTTTTTACAGTGACAAATAATGGACAGTATATGATCATCTCTATGAAAAATCACGTACTTATGTAACTTCATGATGATTAGTCAAAGGGCGTTGGAGTTCATCAATCTCATGTCATCTTGAAATATAACAACTACCTAAGTAATATTTATTATTTTTGTTATAGACCTGTGTGTAATTTGAGGTACTTACCTATTTAAATATGTATAAAAACGAATACCAAATAATGTCATACGGCGAGTTATTTTAGTTGACGCACTTGTAAGAAAAAATGTGTGTTTAGAAGTTTTTCTGGCCAAGGATTTTTATCTGAATTGGAATTAGGTAAGCACATGACAACATAACCTAAATATTATGAACTATCAATAGACTCTAACCTTATAATATCAATTTATGCATAAATATATTGCTGATTTTTCACTAGCTTGTACCCGTTGACATGGCTCGAATGCCCAAAATTTTTCCCGCTCCCTTGGGATTTTTTTTCGAACGCCATCCCTGTGTCCAAACAACAACTCACAAAATTTTCAGCACAATCGGATGCAAGGTCGAAAGGGACGCTAGGGGACAAATAAAGAGACAAAGAAACATTCTTATTATTATATAACAATAGCATGTGTCCAATTATAACATACGTCATTTACCACATGAATAATATACCTAACTAAAAGGATTAAGGGTCGACGTCCTTCAGCCTTTTATATTTAATTAATATTATTATTCACGTCGTAATTGTATTGAAGATTTTTTATTTTGTATAATACCTACAATGAAGTATTGTACCGGTATGATTTTATTTTATGACTAAAGTGCAAGTCCAAAAAAAAATTATAGCTTAGAGAAGAAAGAAAACCCATAAAAAGCGATAGGAACAAAGTCCAAGAAATAATTAGGCCATATTTACGCGTTTAAGTTTAAGATATCTACAAAGTTTGGACACATTACCCAAGTTGCAACAATAAAGAGTCTTAACCATAGCGGGGACTAACGGGACTAATTATATGAAACAGCTACGAGTATATAATTTCTTTCATCATACAATTTTCGTGAATAATAAAGAAAATAGTAGCCATCGTATGTTTTTGAGTATATTTTAGTGTGTTGTAAAGAAAGTGTACGTGTGGTACACTAAACATATTATCTATATATAGGTACCTACAGGGTGAATTTTTCAAGTGGGCGTGGTAGGCTAAATCGGAAACTATGAGGAATATCGAAAAGTACTCAAAGGAGTTTCGGGCCCGATTTCCATGAAAACTATAACTGCATCTTTGGATTTTTGAAAAATTAATAATCCTAGCCAGGAATCGAACCCGTTGATTTTGGAAAAAAAACTCACCCTGTATTATTACACCATTCGATAGTGTCGCTAATAGGATCGAATTCTAGGAAGAAATGACAAACGAAAAAGTTAAGGAAAACGTTGGATTTTAATAAACTGATTCATATTTTAAAGTAATGCTTTAATTCATACCTGCATTACCTGTATCTTGTCCAAAATGATGCTCAATAACTTTTTCAACATAGACCCGCAGCGCGGCCATCTTCACAACATTATGTTCTAATTAAAAAAATTTCAAATCCAAAGATATAGTTTAGTTTTCATCGAAATCGGGCCCGAGACTCCTTTGAGCACTTTTCGATATTCCTCATAGTTTCTGATTTAGCCCACCACGCCCACTTGAAAAATGCACTCTGTATACTTTAATATTTTTTTACTATACAATTGATGTATGCCATTGATTTCCCTAATAAATGAAAAATAAAATAAAATAATATATTTGAAAGAAGAAACAACTGGCTGATTGTCTGACTGATCGATCAACGCACATCCGAAACCGCTGTGCCTAGAATCATCACCATCATCTAGGGATTTTTGGAAAGTTCCACGGGAACAGGAATAAACAGGATCCGCCAGGGGGGGCGCCCCTGGTACCCTATAGTTGAACCATAAGAAGATTTTTTAAATCATTATCAAACTGAATACCCGTGGATCGTTGACCTTGACATGTTCGTTGTAGGTATACAAAAAGTGTTTATAATATTTAATGACTATGAATAACGAAGATGTGGTAAAATCTATAGGTAGGATAAGGATGACCCGTAATTATATAATATTGTACATTTTGTAGTTCGCTTTTCGGTTTAGTAAACAGATAGCTTTTAATTTGCACAGGACCAGTGGGGAAGAACGCTGTATAACGTGTTATGTTTGATTTAAATTCGACTTCCTATACGTTACAGCTTTTTGTCTTTTTTTTGTCGAAATATCAACACTAGATGGAAGGATATTTATTTTAGTGTGTATTTACATTAGATATCCTTGTATTGGTTATTTGCGAATTCGAGAATCATAAAATATAATTTTCAAACATCTAATATTTTGTAGGTCTAGTAAATTTTAATAAATAAAATAAATATACATAACTTCGTTCTACTCATATAAAATTTCCTTGCATACGTAAGACAATACTAAACTTGTATAAGTAAGATTAGAGTGGTAGAGATAAAAATTTACAGTATCTTTGCTTAGTGGAATCCACTGGATCGAATCACTGTAAAAATGTAAATGTGCCATTATATTGCATGTGTTAATTTATATAGTTACTTGTTATGTACGTGCTAATAAAGTATTCGCATGTTGACGATAAATATATTAATTTATAACTATAAATATATTAGTTTGTAAATATTATGTGTGTTTTATAATTATTATTGTTTATTAAAAATAAATTGATTTATAACTTATTATTACCAAAATAAATCTTCATATCTTTTAAACCCTGCTATTATATATATCTGATATCTAAATATTCATTGCTAAAATTTAAATTGAAATCCATTAAGCCGATGTGGAGCCGTTTCAAATGGATAAAAAATCTGAACACGGTAGATAATTTTGTGATTAGACCTCGTAGGCAATAGCATTTAAATTTTGTCATTGCTTTAATTCATTATATTGGTATAGATTTACTATAAGAAAAAAAGAAAAATATAATTAGGCATAAAATATATATTATTTTGTTTTATAAAAACAGAATCGTAGACCAGCGAAGGCTCACCACCAATCGCGTTTAGAAGAAATAAACTGATGAAAACGTGGATATATCCAGAAATTTACTATCTCTGCCTATACCTTCGGGGATATAAGTCGTGACATTATTAATTTCTTTTGTAATTCGAGGATGTGTCTAGCAATCTGGTTGATTAAAATGATTGTAATAACTTTACTGGCTTACCTTGAATATAGCATGAAACAAAAAAATACAATTAAAGTGTTACTTGTAAAAGCCGGTGGCTTTACAAGGATAACATTATTAAAAAATGATTTTTTATATGTTTTGTTTATAATAAAAAAAAACACCGTTTATCCCCGAAGAGGTAGGCAGAGGTATTCCATTTCTGGAAATACGAGTACCCACGTTTCACCAGTAGTTATAACTACTACTAAGTGTTTGTAATGAACAGGCTCCAAAAGTAATGGACCGGTTTTTAAAATTGTTTCACTAATCAAAAGCTTACCTTTCTGGGAGTAACATGTGTGAGCTATAATTTTCCCAAGGGAACGGGACTTACGTGGGTGAAATTTTCATATCAAAAATTATATTTGGTAAAGGTTTAATGAATGCCTATTTTTGCTAATTATGTTACTGTTTTACGAAAAAAGACCTAATGGCATACCTTTAATGGCCCTTGTTTTGCTTTTACTTTGCATACAGTATTATTACATGAATGTTTTCAGTTATTTACCAATTATGGGGAATATCCAATCCCGTATTTTTTGCATGTGCCCCTTGCAAGAGGAGTTAATATATTTAATAATTTCTTAAACAGTTACATATGGCTTATATACTTTTGTTTTATTACTAAGTAGATCAATAGTCAGGTATAATATATTTTTGGATAAGAATATTTAGAACGTATGGATGAAAGAAGAGTAACGAAAGAGATTTATGGTGCAAATGTTGAAGGATACAAGGCAAGAGGACGCCCCAGAAGGACGTTCACGGATCAAATTAGTGACGTCCTTCAAAAATCTGGTGTCAAGAGTGCAAAGAATAAAAGAGCGTGCATGAAAAGGCTTATGGATGTGAAGGAAGCGAGGGAAGTGTGCAAAGATCGGGCAAAGTGGCGATCCATCGTCTCTGCCTACCCCTGTGGGAAGAAGGCGTGAGCTGTATGTATGTATGTATGTATGTAATATTTCCATAAGGTTACAGTGAAAACACATTTTCGAATGAAACTATTTTTTCCAAGTAAAAACTAGTTTTTACTGAATGCCTTTGTTCCAACTCTTTAAATATTCCTTTGCCTGTCGAAATCCCATAGAAAAAAAGCACTTTCAATTTTTCTCCAATTTTCCAAATATCCGGGCCGCTTTTAAAGATTTCTTTCGAACAAAGATTTTTAATAATCCTTCCTGGCGGCGGGTAATAAAAACAACGGTCCATCCATTCTCCACTGATGCAAAGTCCAACTAACAGTATTTAATTTTTATTTATGGAGAAAATGTAAGTACAGAGAAAAAGTACATATTGTAAGTAGAAAAAAAAATACAGCATCCAATACCTTTACTTCTGTCAGCGCATATAAACAATAGGGTTGTGTCCTACCTAGTCAAATCAGTTACTTTTTACGATCTGTCAAAACGAAATTTTACTATGGAAAATGTACTGAAATAGCAAACCGTGACGTCATAGTTTGTAGTACTCAATTGCAGCACTTTTTTTGATTGTTTTATTATTTTTAAATTTGATATAATTGTAAATTGAAAATCGAAATACATATTTTGAGGTGTTTTGAGATAATCTTTTTAATGTATGACTACTCGCAATTTAATTTCGATGCTGTCAACTACCCAATTCAGTGTTTTCTACGAGGATGTTAGTGGGCGGTTCGCGGTAGTAGCTGTGCAAACTGTTATGGTTGCAGATTAAATTGACCCCACGAAGGGTAGAAGGGGTTGCATTATGTTGGCCAGACATGTGTGTTATTAAAACGAGTATCAAAATCAAAGAAATCTTTATGAAATCTAGGAAATTTCAACAGAAATATTTGAGGAAATTATGCTCTCGTACTCATAATTTTAATAGTATTTATTTACGAAAATGAAAGTTTGATAGAATGGTTTGTTCTCACGACTTATTTCGCCTTTTAATATTTATCTTCTTTTTATGATTTTTTCTACGTTACAGAGTATCTATGCTTTGAGTTCCACTTTCGGTAATATATTATAATAATCTACTCTTTAGTATTTCTGTGATACAATTTTTAGTGTTGCATCTAAATTTGGATAACATCATCTAAACACTTTTCGACGCAGTGGTAAATAACTATTAGTGCTGACCTTCAGCAAGTGAATAACAAATTTTAATATGGTAATTTCATTACAAAAATACAAACCGACTTCAAGGAATAGCACTTAAGTCGCTCGACCAATTTCGATAAAATTTAAATGGGAAGACCCAATGAAAAAAAAAAGAATTTTCCGAATCGGTTCATTAAAAGTAAGATTCCGATGAATTGAGAGCCTCTTTATTTTTTGAAGTCGGTTAAAAAAGCAATCACTTTTTACCTACTTAGGCCTTGACTAAATTACAGACATGAATATAAAAATAATTTTGAAATATGATTTTAATAGAAAAGTAAACCATCATAATTTATTATACTTAGTAAACCTATATTCATCGTGGTTAAGCGCTAGTGAAATTCTTGAACTATAATAAGTATTTGTTTGAATCTTAAATACATACTTAGTTTTGGAAGTTAGAGGTAAATTGTGTAAGTTGACTCATAGACTCGTCTGCAAATACATTTTCTAATTTGGTTTGTTCTTGAACTCTGATCTTGGAATTCAATAGAATTGTACAATATGGCAGAAAAAAACTTCGACTTGAAAGCAGTCATTGTTTCGCTAAAGTACTTACAATGTAATTAATTATATCTATTGACAAAAGAAAGGAAGACGTATACAATGAACTAAATGTACTTAGTGCAGAAACTTTTAATTCGTATCAGATGTCCTATCTGATATAATGTTTATTTTAGATCTATAACTTGCCGCTTTCGATATTAGATCCTGCCACTGAACTGTCTGCCTGGAATCTTAATAATCTGACACTCGCGATTAATGTCGGGAACTGTCAAATGACTAGGATTGATGACTACTCAAAGTAGGAGAATAATAGAGGAGCGCTTACGATAAACTGTAATTATTATGGTGCCACAAACAGAGCACAGCTGCTATGCTCCTGCTGTAAATTAACTGACAATATTCGCAAATGTGCCGGGTTATAACCTTCTTGGGGAGCCAAAATACGGGACTTAAACTGATATTAATTTAACTTCACTAGCCGTTTAGTGTCGCTATTTGAAATTCAATTCATTGACTCGAATTAAGACTAGGAGTGCTGTAGTGAATTTTGATTAGTGCTGGTTCCTCTCGATACGGGTTATTACTATAAAATAGGTTTGAATATTAAATTAGCGGTTATTAATCATGTTATTTGACAGTAGAGATCATTAGAGGAAGTTCTAGATTCACGCTAAATTACATAATTCGTGATGTGCCAAACAGATGGGATTAGTCGGTTGTAAAGAGAGTTCTACCAGAAATGGATTTGGTACAATTTGTATGAAAAGTTTGAACCGCCGAGTCACACGAATGGGCGGATTGATGGCGCCCGGCGGAACATGCTGCTTAATTAATATATCTTCGTTTCTGTAAATTCAACTCTATGTCTAGCGGAATAAAATTGTTCAGTTCCGTTTCCTTTCTAAGCTTTATTTAGTTCACTACGTGTAAACATCAATAAGATTATTATTTGGAGTCAATAAATTATTGATATTCATTGACAAAATTCGTGTTTTAGGTTCAATACTGTGTCGTAGATACATCGTAGAATATTCTGAGATCTCTGAGTACACAGGAATTAAACAACCATCGAAAAGTCTATTTACCCGATTATTGAAGGGCAACGGCCACCTTCCGTCGTTGCCGTTAGCTGCTTATATTCGCGACTCTACAAGAATGGTTACAAGGTTTATTTTGTAATGCACTTTAATGCTCCGCGTCTTCTGTTCAATATACTTCGTACTTATGCCTTTACAGCTTGAAATAATCTTGTTAGATGTGACTGATGACATTGATTGCCTCGATAACTGTGATCAGTGTCGAGTTGCGATAAAGAAATCCCAAAAAAAAACCTACTTATATATTGAATTTAAAGATAGGTATACCTACATAATGGTTTAACCTTACTGGTAAACTTGTATTTCTAAATTTTTGGAGAGTTGGTAATGTGTGATTGAGTGGGTGAGTAAAAGAGGAAGTCAGTTTACTAGCTGTTTCCTGCTATTTCACCCACGTAAGCTCCGTTCCCATGGGAAGATTATAGCTATGTTAACTGTAGGTATATTTTTTTATATACAAAAATAAATGATTTTTAAAAATTAAATAGAATAGAATAGAAACACTTTATAGCCCATGTTACTCAGAAAAAATTAAGATTTAGAATAAGAAGAAGTTAAGATTTATAGGCAGTAGTTTCGGAGACTATTCATTACAAAAATACACACACCGGCACAATTAGCGGAACAGAAAAAAAAGGGAGTATTTACGCATTTTTGCGTGTTACTGGCCGGCTAAACAAGCTTTTTTTAAATTTGGGTTTTAATTTAAAAATGGAATACTAAGCGACTGCCCTTTTTTTCATTCTTTTGTTTTAATTTTCATTGATTCATTTTTTCCACCGCTTGTCCGTTTTTAGAAGGTTCGTGAATTCCATTTGAAAAGCTTTGAATTGCAGTTTTTGAGGCTTTTGAGTTTTTTCGCATATTGATAATTTACGAGCATCTAATTATGCCTGATTTAACGCCATCAGAAATCATTAGGGCAGATCAAATGAGGAGAAATGGTCAAACCTACAGATCGATTGCCAGAAGCCTTCGTCGATCGTTATCAACGATTTATCGTAGCATCCAACGATACAGATTGACGAATGCTCTAGTGAGAAGGAGAGGCCAAGGCCGGAAAAGGTGTACTTCAAGGAGGGATGACCGTTTTCTCCAACTTCAAGTCCGACGGAACACGAGACTAACGGCGGTGCAGGCTCGAAATTTACTGGAAGAGGTACGAGCAGTAAGGATGAGTGAGCGGACAGTTCGTAGAAGATTCGAAGAAGTGGGTATAGGCTCGTATGTGCCCGCCAAAGCCCCAAAACTTGAGAGACATCATCGCACAAACCGTCTACACTTTGGTCGTGAACATCGTGATTGGGACTTCGACGACTGGGGACAGGTTCTTTTTACTGATGAATGCAGAGTTATGTTAAATCAAATTGATGGAAGGCAGCGAGTATGGAGACGCAAAGGAGAACGGTATATCCAGTCTAATTTTGAAAATACAGTTGCATATGGCGGCGGTTCAATTATGGTCTGGGGAGGAATATGTTTAGGAGCTCGTACGGAGTTAGTAGTGGTCGATGGCGGGAATCTGAATGCTGATCGGTATATCAGGGAGATTTTAGAAGAACATGTTGTGCCATTTGCCCCCTTTATTGGTAACAACTTCATTCTAATGCAGGATAATGCTCGGGCTCACAGTGCTCGCACAGTACAGACATACCTAAACCATGTTGGTATAACGGTGATGGAGTGGCCAGCACGGTCCCCCGATATGAACCCTATAGAACACGTCTGGGACTTGCTAAAGAGGAGTGTAAAGTCAAGAATGCCCCCTCCCAATAATCTCAACGAGTTGCGAAACGCATTACTTGAAGAATGGCAGAGGTTGCCCCAAGAAACCATTGATAACATCATCCGCAGCATGCCCAGACGGATGGAAACCCTCATCAGAGCACGAGGAGGAAACACTCGATATTGAACAGTCATTGAAATTGTTGTTAAACTTTGGAAAATCTTGAATTTTCTGCTGTTTCTCTATAATTAAAAATCGAAGAAAAATGCATTTTGTTTAATTTAATTTTTATTTTTATAAAATTTTAAGTATGGTGTTACAAATGAATGTCAAAACATGTTAATTTAATTGTTGTTTCATTTTAAATAATATATTGTTTAAAAATTACATTCATTGTTCTAAATTCCCTCTTTTTTCTCCTTTTTTTTTCTGTTCCGCTAATTGTGCCGGTGTGTGTATATAATACTTACAGAGATATTTTAGATATCCATTATTGAAAGAATTTTTAAAATGTTGAGTTTATTCGTAACAAAGATCCAAAAATAAAAATTTTTCCTCTTTATAATATTAGTATGGAAGTGTAGATTAGTGTAAACTGTGTATAGTACCTATAACTAGGAAAGAGTGAGTTCAGGATTTTTTTTAGAATCGTAGTATCGCTAGTAATTTTAGAGATTCAACTATTAATCAATTATAAACTTACAGTTGTATCTCTTTACAATATCAGTAGGTTCTAACCTATAGTTAGATTGTGGTCTTAAAACAATATTTTTGTAAGTGCTGCGTCTATTTTCTTTTAACTAAAATTGTCAATTTCTCTAAGCGGAAAAATTTGGGAGCCCTTTGTCCAAAGAGACAATAGAGGAAGGTAAAAGGAAACTTAATTTGCCGTGTTTACCAATCCGTGGAAGTGAGGGGCAAATATCTTGAATCACTTTTCTTTTTAGATTGGAACTTGAATCCAAATCGAAATGACGTTCCGTAATTCTTATTTTATTTAATTCTCAATTTCGTTAGTTTTGTTACACTGCACCTATTGAAAAATCCCTTCAGTATCTTTTATTATATATATAAAATGATAAACTGACTGACTGATTGGTGATATATCAACGCACAGCCTAAACCGCTGGGTCTAGAGACTTGAAATGCACATAGATATCTTATACAGTGTAGGCATCCACTAAGAAAGGATTTTGCAAAATTCATCCCCTAAAGAGTGAAATAAACACTTTTCGGAGCGAAACCACGGGTAAAAGCTGGTATTTTATACACAATCGGGTTTTTGAGTCTAATTAAAATACTTGTTGTCTTATTGTTTTTTAGATGAACATAATGTAGAAACGATTATATCAATTGGACCGAACTTGATGACCGTCTAATGATTGGTTTGAGTTTCATTCCAAAAATACTGTGTTACTATGTTCTTTCGAGAGCTTTGTGTAACAAGTTATATTTATACTACGAGTACCTTATAGATCGTTCTGACGATAAAATATTCTGATCGACCATCTTGTCTCCCTTTGCTGGCCCTGGTGATATCATAGACTGCACAGGAGAGTACTGAAAATGAGATGAATAGTCAAGTTCTAGATAATATCTGAACGCCAACAAAGTGAATGAAACCTTCGTTCGCTACTTGACTAGAGGGGCTGCTCAGTTTGAAGCTAGTGGCAAAACTAATAGAGGGATTTTATTTATTTTGTTATGAAATCATCGACTTCTACCCACCCCTTTCTATATTAAAACATTTCAATCCGTATACCTAAATGATTTGTCTAGTAGATTCATTACCCGACTACCCCAAGATTGTAATGTATATAAAAAATGTATTTTGAATATTTAACTGAAAAAAATAACGTTTCTTATTTATTTGCACACGAAAGCGGATTTATTTTCCCGAGATCTATCTTATCCAACCTTTAAGCGATCGAACGGTAGAATGGATAATTCGTTTTTTCATTTGCTCAAGCCGTTGCGCCTCAAAGCAAATTATTCTCTGAGCAATAAAAATGCGTAAATAAGCGCTTGATAAAAATGAAAGCAATAGCATAAGATCGAATTTTCCGGTTCTTTGTTTGTAAATACAGGCCAGGCGAACTTAACAAGTAAACAAAATTTCGTTTTCTGGTCAAGAAAGAGGTACCTATAGAAATGTATTTTATACTGATATTAATCTTTTAATAATTTCTTCGTAACATAAGTATTTTTAGTTAAATTTGTGATCTGTGTCAGGTTTTTAATACAGGACTGCGTCATCACATATTCTTGGGTGGTTGGTTTTGCGATAAGTTGTACCTAACGCCTACGAGTAGCACTCTCTTTCTTTAATGGAATAAATAAATAGCTTATAAATATTAAAATATATTTATACATATAACACGGAATTCGAAAGTTTAATTCATCATTATCTCTACAGTCTACAGGAATATTATATTACTAGCGACCCGCCCCGGCTTCACACGGGTGCAATGCTAACACTAAAACCTTCCTCTTGAATCATTCTATCTATTAAAAAAAACGCATCAAAATCCGTTGCGTAATTTTAAAGATTTAAGCATACATAGGGACATAGGGATATATTGACAGAGAAAGTGACTTTGTTTTATACTATGTAGTGATAGTGATGATGATTCGCTAATATTTTTTTATCCTACTAATATTATAAACGCAGAAGTTTGTCAGTACATTTATTGCTCTCTGAAGCAAATACTACTGAATTGATTTTGATAAAACATTACAGCTATATAGCTTAAACATTAAAATGACACATAGGCTATATTTTATCCCAGTATTCCCATGGAAACTACGTGGGTGAAACCGCGGGGCACTGCTAGTATTTCATATTCGACCTTAAAATTTAGGGGCTATTTTCAAATACATAAAGGTAGCAACATGCTTGAGTAATTTTATTTGCTCAAACCATGACAGTGTGCTCGGATGGACATTGGTAACACGAGTATCCTGTGTAAACATATTTTTATTGTATCCAAATTTTATAAATATCCTCGTTTGGGACCATTAAACTTAATGACAGACAAAGAAACCTAAGGACTCATTTTCGGGAGTTATTATGTTCGTTTATTAAAAGATCTACAATAGTACATTATGGTACAAGTGAGTAAAGTTGGTGATTACCGCTGAGGCGCCATTGAGACCCGAGCCGTAGGCGAGGGTCATAAGAGAGCCGAGGACGGTAATCATCAATACACACGTGTATCATACGACGTTTTTCAACACACTTGTGAATAAATAATACTAAAAAATCATTTTAAAATAATCATTCGCAATGGCGGGGAAAATTAATTGGTTTTCCAATTTTTTATTTATATAATTTGGAAAAGGCAAAAGGATCTAGGCCCATACAGCCTCGTTTTCCTATGCGCTCGCATCTTACAATGGCGATCGGCCATGGACTAAAAAAATTAGGTTTCTTTTTCTTTGGTTTGTCGTGGATAGCGTTTTAGCCACGTACAAAATGGGGTATTTAAAGTTTTTACAGAGAAAACCAAAGTTATATTTGAGTGAAAGTTTTGTTTATTAAACACGTACAAGTTGAAATGATCTATTTAAATACGAAGTTGCATGAAATGAGCAAGCCATATTTGTGTATTAATTTATTAGTACGATTGAATACGATCTTTTTTGTATCGAAACTTTTTTAAGAACAAAGCAACTCTAGCAACAAAATTGAAAAAAAAAATCTATAACTCACTAGTGAATAATAGCAAACAAAAAGTCTCAGTTTGATTATAGGTGTCATTATGTGCCTAATTGCAGTGAAATTAGAGCCACTTTATGAGCAAGTGTGTTGAAAAAGTATTTTCTACTTAGTGAAGCATTCTTGTTCCATGCTTGAACAAAGATAATAGGTACTATTCTGTCTTTGTCTTGATACTTTACAGGCAGACAAAAAAGTAAAGTACATTTGTAAACCATTTCCAATTACCATAAGTAAAAATAAAAATTTTAATTTGAGAGTGGTGGTTGATAGTTCTATAGTCTAATATATCATCTTCTACTTATGTTTTCTTTATCTCTGTTACAAAAATAACAATTGAATTCTAGGTAGTAAATATAATGTGGCATTCTGGTAGATATATTGATATGTTTGATGAGAGTGTAAGTCTATTGAAGTCTTTAAATTGCCGCTGGCTGAAGCTCTCCGCAAAATTGAAACAGTTCATTTTTGGTTTACTACTTCTTCGAAATAGTTATTCTGTGCGAGTTTTGTTTTTTTTATTATAACCCATCTAATTGTACAAAAAAGATTTCAGTATACGTTATACGAAATAAAATATGTTTCGTAGTTCTCCTGACCGTCTAAAGTGCGTCAAGAGTCGTCGTTGAGAATACCCTTGGGTCCACCATTCAGAACCTGAAGGAGTCACGCATCAATGCCAATGACGAGCGCAGGGATCAACTTCTTAAGAGATCCATTCTTTCATACGTTTTTCTCTTCATATTTTATATCATTTGGTCAGACAGAGTATCAATTCATGATAATTTGTGACTCACTCAATCACTCTCCTTTCATAAGTTTACCAATCTAAAATACTATTTGTTTTCGCTTGAGAAGCCTTTCAAAGCAAATGATTTTTGGTAAATAATTTAATGCCCAAAATAAAATAGTATTGGTATTATTAAAATAAACTTACGAATTATTTGAATTTTATTTATTTTAGCTGCTAAAATAAATAGCTTTAATTTGGTATGAGGTATGTTAATTTAAGAATAATAGGATGAATATAATGGTTTTTACGATGATAAAATTGATAAATGATAATGTAAATATAGGTTTGCTTCAAAACCAGGAATTTATATTCGTCATTTACTTATATTTTGATGTCTTTTGTGAACAGTTTTCGTACTTAGTGATTTTATTCATACTTAGTTCCCGCAATTGTGCTAATTCAATGTTTTTCTTTTTAAATTCTGTAAAATAAATTTATTTGCAATTAATTTTGTTATATTATAAAAAATAAATGTCGTGCATAGATTTTAATGGTAAGCCTAATGTTTCTTATTCTTATGGGAAAATCACTAGCATGTATTTTTTCCTCCAATTAGGTACCTATTAGGTAAAATGTGCTCCATTTATACATCGCGTAACAGAATAAGCGCAATTCCTCATACACCCCAATTAGTATATTAATATGAAAACATATGATGCCTTCGTACTTTAGTTGTGTCTAACCAATTTTCTTAAATAAAGAGCAAAAATAGTACGATTTCCATAAGTAGCACTAAATTCAGCTATGCTAATTATTTTTGGAAAAAATTAACTCATGTTAAAAATAGCTGAAATCGATTAAGTAGTCGATACTGAACAAACTAATTTCAGGAATAGCGCTTATTTTGTTACATATTGTATATGTCCAAAACTGTTTAATACGAGTATATGTTATAGCTTCTAGGTTTATATGAATTCGTGTACCTATGTAGTATTGTGAATGATAAAGCCAACACGGTTATGTGGCCTTTGCTTAGTTCGATTGCTCCAATGGAGAGGCTTCCGAATTAGGGCATAGCTTTGCACTATAATTATATCAACAAACATCAAAGCTAACTGTAACGTGATCGTCTATTGTTTGTTTTGTTGACGAGGCATTAAATTCCAACACTAGTTACCAGCCCACACTTAGCTTGGGTTTTTTAATAAAATACGAATAAAATATAATATTTTCTTAAGCCTGGCAGATATAGAAATGGAATACTCGTAAGTTAAAGATAACATTTTCTTTAATCCTTAAAATTGTTATATCAATCTGTAGAGTTTTTTTAGAGCCTATTCGAGACAAAGTTTTAGACATACGGACAAAAGTTCTAAAAACGGTCTTTCAAAATTAGACATCGTATAAATATCTGTTGTGACTTACATTTTAACATTTATTTTGAAATCAATGACCCCTGAATTATAAATACATGGAACTTGAAACAGTCTGATTGGAAACAATAGTAAATATTAACCTACCTATAGAAATTTCATTCAAGTTACCATGTACACTTTGTAAGTCAACGAAAGTATAGGCTACCTAAAACTAGCATAGAGTGCATAATGAAACGCTCTCACCGAAACTTTGTTCACTTAAACTAAATGAACTTTGCATAATAACCTAGCGAACTTAGAATTTTAGTTAAGTGCTATGAATTAATCAGACAGACTCCCTCGCTTTAATAAAGAGTTTCTCCTGGGGTAATGTGACGTAAATGAGAAGAAAGTATCTTTAAACATTGAGGTTATTGTATACGTACTTAATAGGTACTTAAGCACAAGTTCAAATGCTACATGTTCACAGTCAACAGATTTTTTATTATTATTGCTTCCAAAGCCGAAAAAATTAAATCGTCCAAGTGTTTTGTAGCTTTTCTATGCAAACTTTAATTTTCCTCAACGTTTTTTTTAATTCGATTCAATAATAATAACATAGTACATATCTATGTTTGCTTGTAAAAAAATCTATTAACCCTTATTATTTCAGCTTGTTTTTTATTTTTGCAAAACTTCGGAGACAAAACAAAAGATTGTATGCCCCATATTATTTCTTTACTAATTTTTAACAAATAATATACTGGTAAGACGCAGGATTTCCAGAAATAGAATACCTCTGCCTTTCTTCTAATAGAAGAATAGTGACATTATTTTTGATGTTTTGATTTAGTAAATAAATGTATATTTCTTTCTTTATTTACCAACGAATAGAATATTAAAAATCAGAATCCGGTAATGCCTTGCCCTTCACTGGCAATAAGAATCTCTAAAAATATGTTAGCCTCAGTTCAGCCAAGCGAATTTGAGGAACGGTCTTCAAATTAAGATTAATGTCGGACGGAAAGATAGATACACTTTGCTTGTTCAACCACAAAACAGATTTGTGTTCGTTTTGTACGCTATTTTATGTTACTCACTAAGCAAACATCCCTAACAGGATTAGAGGAGTCATTACAATAAAGACAGTAATTTGACTTCATGTTAAATAATGAATGGAGATAGTGAACGTTCACTTAGATTATTTTTTATTAAACGCTTACTTACTTACTTTGAAGAAACACATAGGGTGTTAGGGTATGTATGTTGTCTTTGTACTGTCAATTATTTTGTGTATAAGTACCTTAATTCGCTATTAACTGTAGTATTCATTCTTTATCTAAATCAACCCTAAAGTCATTTTTCGCAACGTTACCAGTGTACTGTTTTTGTCATTGTATAATTTTCTACATATTTATTATCGGCGTACAATAAAGATTAGTTACATTTTGACAGCATTTATTTTAGATAGTGTCTAATTTTTACCATTAATACCGCAATCGATGTAAAACCTTAAAAAGAATCACACTCTACATCGCACGTCGTAGCTACCATTAGCATAGGTACGATCAAAAAGACGTGTGGCACTCGGGGACTGCCGCGGTAAAGCTATTGCATAGCATTTTGTATCAACAAGACTGCCGAAAGAAACGGGTTGTTCCCAGTCCGCCGATCGGAACTCCGATTGGTAGGGACGAGTGGGAATATTTTTTCCCACTGCTCCGATTGTTTTTATGTTGTTTCAATAACCCCTTTTTTCGCCAAAAGTACAGTCACCAATAAAATAATAAAGTTGACTGGCTTGGTTGGTCTGACTATTTCATTTCATTTCATTTGATTCGATTCGATTCGATTCGATTCGATTCGATTCGATTCGATTCGAATCGACTCGACTCGACTCGACTCGACTCGACTCGAGACTCGACTCGACTCCGACTCCGACTCCGACTCCGACTCGACTTTCGACTTTCGACTTTCGACTTTCGACTTTCGACTTTCGACTTTCGACTTTCGACCTTCGACCTTCGACCTTCGACCTTCGACCTCCGACCTCCGACCTCCGACCTCCGACCTCCGACCTCCGACCTCCGACCTCCGACCTCCGACCTCCGACCTCCGACCTCCGACCTCCGACCTCCGACCTCCGACCTCCGACCTCCGACCTCCGACCTCCGACCTCCGACCTCCGACCTCCGACCTCCGACCTCCGACCTCCGACCTCCGACCTCCGACCTCCGACCTCCGACCTCCGACCTCCGACCTCCGACCTCCGACCTCCGACCTCCGACCTCCGACCTCCGACCTCCGACCTCCGACCTCCGACCTCCGACCTCCGACCTCCGACCTCCGACCTCCGACCTCCGACCTCCGACCTCCGACCTCCGACCTCCGACCTCCGACCTCCGACCTCCGACCTCCGACCTCCGACCTCCGACCTCCGACCTCCGACCTCCGACCTCCGACCTCCGACCTCCGACTTCGACTTCGACTTCGACTTCGACTTCGACTTCGACTTCGACTTCGACTTCGACTTCGACTTCGACTTCGACTTCGACTTCGACTTCGACTTCGACTTCGACTTCGACTTCGACTTCGACTTCGACTTCGACTTCGACTTCGACTTCGACTTCGACTTCGACTTCGACTTCGACTTCGACTTCGACTTCGACTTCGACTTCGACTTCGACTTCGACTTCGACTTCGACTTCGACTTCGACTTCGACTTCGACTTCGACTTCGACTTCGACTTCGACTTCGACTTCGACTTCGACTTCGACTTCGACTTCGACTTCGACTTCGACTTCGACTTCGACTTCGACTTCGACTTCGACTTCGACTTCGACTTCGACTTCGACTTCGACTTCGACTTCGACTTCGACTTCGACTTCGACTTCGACTTCGACTTCGACTTCGACTTCGACTTCGACTTCGACTTCGACTTCGACTTCGACTTCGACTTCGACTTCGACTTCGACTTCGACTTCGACTTCGACTTCGACTTCGACTTCGACTTCGACTTCGACTTCGACTTCGACTTCGACTTCGACTTCGACTTCGACTTCGACTTCGACTTCGACTTCGACTTCGACTTCGACTTCGACTTCGACTTCGACTTCGACTTCGACTTCGACTTCGACTTCGACTTCGACTTCGACTTCGACTTCGACTTCGACTTCGACTTCGACTTCGACTTCGACTTCGACTTCGACTTCGACTTCGACTTCGACTTCGACTTCGACTTCGACTTCGACTTCGACTTCGACTTCGACTTCGACTTCGACTTCGACTTCGACTTCGACTTCGACTTCGACTTCGACTTCGACTTCGACTTCGACTTCGACTTCGACTTCGACTTCGACTTCGACTTCGACTTCGACTTCGACTTCTACTTCTACTTCTACTTCTACTTCTACTTCTACTTTACTTTACTTTACTTTACTTTACTTTACTTTACTTTACTTTACTTTACTTTACTTTACTTTACTTTACTTTACTTTACTTTACTTTACTTTACTTTACTTTACTTTACTTTACTTCACTTTATTTTATTTTATACAATGCACGGCCTTTAAGCCACACCTCCGTGCCCGTCGGAGTGGGGAGAGCGTGAGGTTTTTTCGTTACGGAATTTCTGGATTCGGTCCCCGCGCTCAAGGCCCGCGATAGAAGCTATGCAATAGCTTAAAAAAATCTAAATCTATCAAAACAAGGTGTTTTAAATTGTAGGTCTATTTATAAAGCACTGGAACATATTACAAAAATACAATCATTTAGAAGTTGTTTTGCTATTTTTGTTTTGAAATTAAAATTTGTTCAGTATTATTATTTGTTAAAATTATATTATCGTTGTAAGCCCAAATTTCGTGCAAAAAAATTGTAATAAATGGCGTGAAGATATAAATATAAAGAAAGGGACCATTGGGAACTGTGATAAAACAAATTAAACCTCACTGATTGATCATGACTAGACCTACTGAACTGAAACTATTACTGGAATCGACCTGTTCTTTATTGTACTAACTGTTGAACTAAGCTTTGAACTAACTCTTGAACTGACTAACGGAGAACAATTTCTCCTATATATATATATATATACACACAAGAAACTCTCGATAGCGCCATATAGGAATTGACAGACAAATCAAAAAGTACGCCATCTACGCACATAGAGTAAGAACTACCTTATGTATTAGGTACATAAGTGATTGAACATACCGCCCACCAAGGACAATATTGAAAATATTTCCTTCTTAAGCATGTTTCTAGCACTGTCGACTATGAATCTGTAACACAACTAGTCATTGGTGAGTAGCATTTACAAAGAACAAAGTAACAAAATTACAATAATCATAGCACAGAACTTATAAAAAGAAAACATCTTACATATCCTTACATTAAAAACTAAATCAATGTAATATGGATCTTATTACACTAAAAACAATTAAATAACAATAACACAAACAAATATTAACAAATAAATTTCCATCTTAGTCGTTAGACTACAAGCATAAAATAAATGTTGGCCCTTTAATGTGGTCTAAGTTCGTTAGAAGTTTATAAGACTGCTAACATCTATAATCAAGTGATCTGTAAATATTTAGTTCATAGTTTTCTGAAGAACGCCATAAAGTTTTTGTTGCATTAGGTTTGTAAAATATGGATCCTAAAGTAGTACTCGTACTATAGTGGTTTTGGTTTGCTCTTCTAGTTGGTCTATTTTTACAGGACGTATCGAATGCAATTCTATCTTTGGTCGTAGTCCTTTCTTCTCTGACTCTTGCATGGGGAGGTAAGTATACTGCTGCATACCTTTTAACATTGTTTTTATTTACAGATCTTATATGTTTCAAGTCTTGTCGTACTTCTCCGTATTTTCCTTTCAGGCTTTGATCTCTTCCTATTCTTCGTTCTAATCCATTAAATATGTTTACAGCTTTCTCCGCGTCGTTGCTTCCTTTGCAGAGAAGTTTGTTCTCACGAAACGGCTGTGGCGCAATGTAGCAACCATCTTCTCCACGTCGCGTAGTAGCTGCAAAAAGCTCAGATGTGAACTTCTCTGGGTCTATCATTTTCTTTGAACTATCCACTTGCTCTTCACTTACCCAGAATCTTTTAAAGTTATCAACATTATTTACTTGTGCATGCATGACACTAAAATGAGGTGAACCTTCCTCCTTATCCCTTGAAGATTTGGAAATAATACCGGAAATAATCCAGCCAAAAGTGGTGCACTGAGCTATCAAATCATTGGTAGGTGATTTTTTCACACCATCCCTTAAAATCTTGCAAAATACTTCTGCTCCCAATAGTACATTTATTTTACTGGGTGAACTGAACTTAGGGTCGGCGAAAGATATATTTTGTAATTCGAGCCAATCGACATCTCTTATCTTACGTCCTGGAAGACACGATGTTATTTTCTTTAAAACATACGCCTTTACTTCAATTTTAAAACTTGGGTCCGTCATTGATTGTAATGGTATAAATACAAGGTATTTCGAAATAATAGCATTATCATTACCTAACCCTGAAATTGTTCCTCTGACTGGATGTTTAGGAAGACGTAAATGTTGCACAGTATCTTCTGTTACAAAAGAAGCCTGAGAGCCTTGATCTATAAGGGCTCTTATGATCAGATATTCCCCAGACTTACATTTCGCTTTTATTAGTGCCGTAGCTAATAAAACCTGCCCTTCCTTTGTTATTTTACCACTACCAGTAGATAAACAAGAAACTACTCGTGCAGATTAGTACTTACATCATTCTCTTGCGTCCCTTGATCTTCATGTACTATATTTCGGTAAGGATTATACCCTTTGGATGCAAAAAAGTGTGGTGTCTTCTATTGCACAAATGACAAACAGTTGTCTTTTCACATGTCCTTATTCCATGATTACCACCTAAACAGTTATAACACATGGCATTTTTAGTTACGAAGTCGTGACGTGCATCATAATCAAGTTTAATAAACTCCTTACAAAAACAGAGCTTATGTTCTTCAGAACAATATTCACAACGTAAAGCTGTAGTCACAAAACAAGTCTTAGTATGTTGTTGCGACGAGTTAACATTACGTCTAAAATCTAAACATTCGAGGGCTCTATAGCGTGTCTCGATAAATTCCTTAAACTGCTGAAACGTCGGTAACTCTGTAGACTGATTACCAGCCGAGTATAATTCCCACTGTCTACGTGTCTCCATATCTAGTTTGTTACAAATTATATAAATTATAATTACGTCCCACGACCTCACGTCTATATCTAAATTTTCTAATGCACTTACACAATCGCTAGTAGTATCCAAAATTTCCTTTAATCCTGAAGCAGATTCAATATATTGTAAACGTCGTTGTCCAAAAAATCTTTTCAAAATGCAGTTGCATAAATATTTTTTATTATCATATCGTTCTTCTAACTGAGACCAACACTGTACGTAATTAGAATCAGTTATAGGCACATAGCGGATCAACTGTTCTGCTTCTCCTGTGAGATGCCCCTTTAAATAATGTAATTTTTGTATTCTGTCTAAATTGACATTGTTATGTATCAAAGAAACAAATAAATCGCGAAAAGTTGGCCATTCAGAATAATTTCCGGATTGGGGAGTTTTCGGTGACAGCTGTCACTTGAGTATTCCAAGGTGTCAATAGATGGTGCTGATAAGCCTTGGGTTTTTTTTTACCCATTCTATGGTCGCAAGAATTTGTCAAACAAAAAAAAAACAATCTGACTTTTTATCAAAATAAGGTTACGTACTCATTGCCTTGTATTTTATTTATTGTTCTGTTTGTACATTGTTTACGAGTGGTTTGTGTTACAACAAAAGATCCGAATCCACGATAAACAAAAACTCAGTCTCCTTCATCTGCGAAAATTCGTGGACCATGTATAGTGTATGGGTGTAAAATATGGAGGAACCGAAGCTCGACTCGACGCACTAGGAATTTAGGTACCTAAAACAAGATCTGTTTTATTGCGTTGCCTGCTGACGCGTTACACTCACTCACACACAACACAACAACGGCACATGACATGACGGACGGATGTGTCACGTAAAGCGACACATCAGTGTTGCCAATTTTTAATTCCCAATGTTGATCAGCGCCATCTAGTTAAATTTTAAGAATGTCATTGAAAATTCCTCAATGGATAAAATTCGTTGTCATTTTTTTTGCTTATGTTGACTGATATTTGACAAATAGATTTCAAAGCTGCTTTATAATCAAAATAGGATTCTTCAGCTTTGTCGTACACTTCATTTGTTACATAAGGTGATTTGGTTAATTTTTCAGCTGTACAGGTCTCGAGCAACTTAACGTGGTTTTTGCGAAACATTGACCAATCACTTTCTAAATTTTCCAATCTGGACTCAATATATTCTTTTGTTAATCTATCTAATGGAGATTTTTTAAAGTTTTTAAAAGCTCTTTCGATACTTGCTTTAAAGTCGGTTTGTACCGTTGAAATGGCCTCCATTATTGACTCCAAATTAGATAAAAAACATGAAAAATACACAAAGTTTTGCACTAAAAACTGAGAAAAATCAATAAAAATTACAAGTCCTAAAATTGTTCTATATTTTTGACATTTATAAATAAAATTCGAAATTTAAATTTTCATTGAAATCTTCTAAGGCTCTGGCTTGAAGTCTATTAGAGTTCAAAATCACTCGGAATAAAGTACTTACAATCTTTACGTCACACTCACTGACATACTTGATGACGTATCCTGTATTATACCGGCTCCGCATCAGCTCAGCTTGGCTGTCACCTGCTGCCGCGGGTAGCTTCTGTCTCCTGCCAGCAGCTGCTCTGGTGGCTCTGGCTCCTGCCAGCAGCTGTCCTGGTGGCTCTGGCTCCTGCCAAGAGCTGCCCTGGTGGCTCTGGCTTCTGCCAAGAGCTTCGCGCGGTCAGTGCTCCTGCACTTCCGCTGCACGCGCTATCGTAGCGCCGACTGCGAACCATCCTCAGGAGGGTTCCTTGAGGATCGGGAGGTGTAGTCCACTTACGTGGAGGTACCGGTCCGAAATCCTTGACTTTGCCGTAATCCGGCTCGAAGGACCATGTTCATGACTAGACCTACTGAACTGAAACTAGTACTGGAATCGAACTGTTCTTTATTGTACTAACTGTTGAACTAAGCTTTGAACTAACTCTTGAACTGACTAACGGAGAACAATTTCTCCTATAAATATACACACAAGAAACTCTCGATAGCGCCATGTAGGAATTGACATACAAATCAAAAAGTACGCCATCTACGCACATAGAGTAAGAACTATCTTATGTATTAGGTACATAAGTGATTGAACACTGATTTTCCGAAAAATTTGTACTTTGGTCGTATAGTTAATACTGAGCTTCCTTTACAGGTAATATTTTTATAAAAGATTTGTTTAAAATTTTTGAAATGTATATTATTAACGCGTCAACTAACTTTTAGCAGTCACAATAGGATTATATTTTGTCCTTGAGCGCTCGTCGGCAGCTTGTGATTGTCCGGTTAAAAGAAAAATTACGACTATATAAGCAAAGGAGCAGTGATAGCCTTACGGTTAAAAAGCCGGCCGAAAATCAGTGAGGCTCGGGTTCGAATCCTGGCATGTACCAATGAGTTTTGTACCAATGAGTTTTTCAAAAACCTACGTACATATTTATCACTAGCTAGACGGTGAAGAAAAACATCGTGAGGAAACCCGCAGGTCTTAAAATTAATTCTGAGACATGTGTAAATAGACCCGGTCCGGCGATGGGCTCACCAACTTTCACGTTTAGGGGTCCAATATATCTCGTGAAATGTGGGTATATCCAGTAATGGAATACCTTTGCCTACCCCCTTGGGGATATAAGGCGTGAGATTTTTTTTATGTACCTAAGCAAAATGTGTCTGTGTCTGTTCCGATAGCAAAATTGTATTTGAGTAAAGAGAAGTAAGCTATATCGATAAACCAGGTACCTACATGTTGAAGACTTTAAAACAAAGAATTCTTGTGAAATCAAGACATTATACAAATTCAAGAAGTTCCTAGCGAGATTTTGTGATTTCACAAGATCTTCATTGTAAGTATAAAAAAAAATAGAAATACATAGATGTAGGTATTAAGGACAAAGCTTAACAATGGTACAAAATATCGTCAACACATTCTCTTTTTCAATCTAAGAAGCCAACTAAGTACACTTGCACACATCAAACTAAACTCAAAGTTCCGAGAATTCATCAAACACGAATTTCAGTCGGATATCTTGAGAGCTTGTAAGAAGCCGGTCAAACACAAACTTTGTTCATTTGCCGAGTTACGCAAAACCTCTTTTGAGATTGTGAATGCGATCCAGAAAGTTTCTTTTTTATTTCCTCGTTCGTCGGCTACGAGTAGATAAAGTTCACATATGACGCATTTTAGAGTTACTTTCACATCTTATTTGTCTACACATTGTAGTTCCACATTTGGCACACTAAATATATGACGACAATAGGTTTATTTCATTATTTTCAAAGAATATGTGAAACCATATTTTAAAATTGAATGGGAATTGTAAAGTAAAATTTAATTAAAGCTACAATTACCCACTTAGACTGTTGTATAATATAGAGTAAAAATACATTTCCTGCGCGACTAAAACAATTTTCGACAAAACTACCAAATTTTTTATAATCTCACGCCTTTTATCCCCGTATTAAATTTCTGGAAATACCTACTTTTCACGAGAATATTCGACCCCTAAACGTCATAGTTGGTGAGCCCATCGCCGGACCGGGTCTATTACACATGCCTGTGAATTAATTGTGGGACCTTATTACTTAAAAAATTAATCAGTTTATTAAAATCCAACACTTTCCTTAAGATTGCCGTTTGTAATTTTTTCCCAGAATTTGATCCTTATTAGCGACACTATCGAATGGTGTAATAAAACGGGATGTTTTTTTTTTCAAAATCAACGGGTTCGATTCCTGTAAGAAAGAATATTGATTTTTCAAAA
The DNA here is from genome assembly GCA_963855545.1 of Ethmia dodecea. NCBI lineage: Eukaryota > Metazoa > Arthropoda > Insecta > Lepidoptera > Depressariidae > Ethmia > Ethmia dodecea. Next base: position 6,741,955 of record OY979448.1, read on the forward strand.
ATCCAAAGATGCAGTTTTAGTTTTCATAAAAATCGGGACCGAGACTCCTTTGAGTACTTTTCACTTTCTTCCTCCTCATAGTTTGTGAGTATTCCTCATAGTTTGTGATTTAGCCATCCACGCCCACTTGAAAAATTCACCATGTATATAGTATATACCCACATATTTATGAATGACTCTGTGAAATCGTGTTTGCTTCACGTTCAACTTTCATAGTTCTTTCTATACGTTGTGTTAAGTGAAACCTGGTCTGAATTCCTGGTAAGGGATCACTTGATCAACGGTAAAACGATATAGTTAGGAAACCCGCAATCCTCATAATTGGTTCTGAAGCATGTGTAAGAGCACCCAGGCAGTGATAGGCTGGAGTCTCCACATGTCAAGTTAAGACGACCGAACAATACACGGGAGAAATGTATGTACCTGTATAATGTGGCACGCAATAAATTATTTGTATTTGTATTTGAAATGTGGGTTCATGAACATAGTATTAACCGCTACCGACTTAGGCCTGCTAAACGTAATGCGTGTTTTTTTTTGTCCTTCAAGTGTTGCAGTAGCCATGTTAAAGTTAGACTTTATTAAATCAGCTGGTGCTTTCCTGTGCTGCTCAATTCGTTTTTTAAAATAGTGACCAGAAAGATTTGTGGGCAATAGGAAACCAATTTTTCCGTTGGTTTGTTGTAGCTTTTTGCTAAATGAATCGGTTTGCCGCAGCTTGTACACATTAGCATATCTCTGTCGTTTGTTGCTTTTTTGTGACATTTTATAATCCAAATCAATTTGCATTTGTGTACTGAACTGTTTTTGTACGTTCTACTAAAAGGGTAAAGATTAGTAGACAGTCGTTCTACATTAGTATTCCATTATAGCTTAATTGTTTTTCTTAATAAAAAAATTTATTCAGCTAAATTTTGTGTATAATACTGAAAATCGTGAGCTTAAGGAGCAAAATTAGATTAAAAAAAACATGTACTTACATAATACCTACAACTAATCTGAGTATCGAATCATGAAATGTCACAAAAACATTTCTAGCTTATTTATCAATAATTTAACTACATTACTATTTATGATAAAAATAACATTTTTAAATTGTAAATTTTTACTAATACTTACCTATAAATTTTAAACTTTTAAAATCCAATCAAAATGGTTGCGTTTATCAAAAATACAATAAGTACCTATGGTATAGAGGAAATAAAAATACCTCCAGTGAGTGGCCTCGTGGGGAAGAGCTCAGAAATTTCGTTACCTTCATAATTTTGCATAAAATAAAATGAAAATGAAAATATATAAAATGAAAATGTAATGTATAGAATCTTTCTTATTTTCTTGTGTAGAATGAGATTTTTTTCCATCTGGGTAAGTTTCCAATCACGTGTCGTCTTCGGTTAACCGGAAAAACGGGGAGCACAATACCTTTGTCACTTCCAATTGGTGGTTTCCTGACTAGATACTCAATTTTGCCGTATAATACGTAGCAATCTCATCAACAATATGTCCGACTGAACATAAGCTTTGACTTCGATTGTATAAGCATCACAGAGTAACAATGTACCTACCGAATAATTTATTTTTTGCTAAGTTTTTTTTTTAAATAGAACATACGGAATTGTTTAATATCTTTTTGTGATTCAGCTCCAGTTCATTTGATTGATTTTCCAAATAAATTATAAATCATGACAAAATTACTTAGATAGGTACTATTCTGGCTCGTAAGTAGAGATAAATAAATTCAAATACATAAAACATGGACTACATATCTGTTCATTAAAGCTGCCACGGACAATACATACACATATTGCCCTTGTGAAGTATTTATGACTAAGTGCACATCATGTTTAACAATGACGTACGAGTATAAGTACGCATCATGAAAAATATCTTCAGCTCTTATGCACGCTATTTTTTAATAAACGTCAAACTAAACGTATCCAGGAGACAAATGGTCGACCTCGATTTAGTTTTAATAATTTACTTGGAGGATGAACTATCATCAGAGTTATTCAAATCTCGTGGCACAGAAGGTGCATTTGAGATTTCGTAAGAAATCTATTAAAATTTTGTCGTCCTCACTGCTCCAGTTGGAGTTGGACTCATTCTGTACGTTGTTCCGGTCATAAAAACACAAATACGTTAATATAATTATAAAAATGGCTTCACCGCTATCGAGGAAAACGTTCAGAAACAATCCGACACCGACGAGACGGCCATCATGCAAATGGCGGCACCGCTTTTTTACGTTAAGTTGTAAACTACCACTCTCTAGGAAACTGCGTCATAAAGCGAGTGTAAATTTTTGACTACGTAACGAAATGAAAATTTTCCTAAATAAACGTTTTTATAAATTGTACCTACTAATTTATTTCACAATATAAAAAGTTAACCTAATGGACTCTTTTCTTGCCTTTCAATAACTTACTTAGCTTTTCACCTACTAGCAGCAAGGTTTCTTTCGAAGTATACGGCCTGTATACTGCTTGCTCTTATGCAATAAGCTTTAAGTTACATGTTACGTCTTAAGCATAATACTTAGTTTACTCAAGTCGTGGCTTAGTGGGTAGCCGCAGATGGTACGAAGCGATTTACGATGACTTGGGGCAAAATGTAGAGCGCATCTTTGTCAACTAATTATATTATGTGCTACAGTAACAGTTTACAAACACTGTGCTTAGATTATTGAATTTTAATAGTTTATTCTGGATGGAATATTAATTTTAAAAAGGTGTCTGCAGAAGTATGCCATTCCTGGAAATACCAGTACCATGTTTCATCGAAATATATATATATATATATATATATATATATCTGGACCTGAAAAGCATTAGGCTGGATCTGCATATACGACCAAAACCACTTTTTAACATATTCATACTAAACTTTTTGTGCTCTTTCTGGCAAACTCACTCTTGTATTTCTATCCTTCTTCATTGCAGAGATAAATACATACATAAAGTCGGATCTGACTACTTTCCGAAAAAATTAGGAAGCATAGAGGTTTATTTGTATTGATACCTTTATTCCATAAATTATTAATTTATTTTGGAGACGTAAACAAACATACACCCTTATGCATTCAAAGTATTCTGTTTCTTCATGAACTTTCGCGTTGGGTGTATCAACAGATACGCACTTATGCCACTAAACCTTGCAACGGAATTAATGTATTTAACATAACTTACGCCATTATGCCAGTAAAATATTGTTTTTAACTATTATAGCATAAAGACGAATGTAATCATATGACAATCTAGCTGTAATATACTATTATTACGTAAAAAATCTTAGGCATATGTCATTTTAAACCATTATGTTACCAACTTTTTTAAATTTTTCAAGGCGCGTCTCGGTCGGTACTAAAGATAGGTCGGATATCTTCGGATTTTTTCGTCTCTAGTAAGCACCAGTGGGAGCAAGTGGGGAGGCAAATTCATGGTTTATCTTGTCTTGTGCATTCATATTAAAGGTCACGCGTGTTAAAGTAAGATAGTAAATGTAGATGGCACGTGCCAGGCCGGTAATTTGATTTTGAATACCTACTCATCATAAACAAAACTGCTTCACACACTTTTATTATCTTCATACGTATGTATGTTAGTATGTAACAAAAACTTTAAAAATTATTTTGACCCCCTTCAAACATTGGATTAACTCAAAATTTCGATAATTATCAAGGATCGATGACAATTCAATATTTTAAACAGTCAGACCCGTAATCCTTACTAGGAAAATCATGCTCGCGCAGCTTTACATACTTGCGCAAAATATTCGTGTACATGTGGGAAGTAACGTGCAGCTATGCTAAGTCAATAGATGGAACTTGAGCTTTTGACAGCAACGAAGAATCCGCCCCCGCTTAGGGAATTGTATATTATCACCTCTAATCATACAGGTTCTTGCGTTGCTCCTATGTATATACAATAGTAAACTTTCAAGGCTAGGAAATAGCATAGAATTGAAGTTGGACTTACAATACAGCATCTCAGATTGCTTCGTCCCGTCAAACTTAACGAGTCGTTACACTCATGTATGCTGAACGGTGTAAGTTCTTTTCTTGAGGATCACTTGAGTTTCATTTAAAAAAATGAACTTCCACCCAATCCGATATATACACACACCGGCACAATTAGCGGAACAGAAAAAAAAAGGAGAAAAAAGAGGGAATTTAGAACAATGAATGTAATTTTTAAACAATATATTATTTAAAATGAAACAACAATTAAATTAACATGTTTTGACATTCATTTGTAACACCATACTTAAAATTTTATAAAAATAAAAATTAAATTAAACAAAATGCATTTTTCTTCGATTTTTAATTATAGAGAAACAGCAGAAAATTCAAGATTTTCCAAAGTTTAACAACAATTTCAATGACTGTTCAATATCGAGTGTTTCCTCCTCGTGCTCTGATGAGGGTTTCCATCCGTCTGGGCATGCTGCGGATGATGTTATCAATGGTTTCTTGGGGCAACCTCTGCCATTCTTCAAGTAATGCGTTTCGCAACTCGTTGAGATTATTGGGAGGGGGCATTCTTGACTTTACACTCCTCTTTAGCAAGTCCCAGACGTGTTCTATAGGGTTCATATCGGGGGACCGTGCTGGCCACTCCATCACCGTTATACCAACATGGTTTAGGTATGTCTGTACTGTGCGAGCACTGTGAGCCCGAGCATTATCCTGCATTAGAATGAAGTTGTTACCAATAAAGGGGGCAAATGGCACAACATGTTCTTCTAAAATCTCCCTGATATACCGATCAGCATTCAGATTCCCGCCATCGACCACTACTAACTCCGTACGAGCTCCTAAACATATTCCTCCCCAGACCATAATTGAACCGCCGCCATATGCAACTGTATTTTCAAAATTAGACTGGATATACCGTTCTCCTTTGCGTCTCCATACTCGCTGCCTTCCATCAATTTGATTTAACATAACTCTGCATTCATCAGTAAAAAGAACCTGTCCCCAGTCGTCGAAGTCCCAATCACGATGTTCACGACCAAAGTGTAGACGGTTTGTGCGATGATGTCTCTCAAGTTTTGGGGCTTTGGCGGGCACATACGAGCCTATACTCACTTCTTCGAATCTTCTACGAACTGTCCGCTCACTCATCCTTACTGCTCGTACCTCTTCCAGTAAATTTCGAGCCTGCACCGCCGTTAGTCTCGTGTTCCGTCGGACTTGAAGTTGGAGAAAACGGTCATCCCTCCTTGAAGTACACCTTTTCCGGCCTTGTCCTCTCCTTCTCACTAGAGCATTCGTCAATCTGTATCGTTGGATGCTACGATAAATCGTTGATAACGATCGACGAAGGCTTCTGGCAATCGATCTGTAGGTTTGACCATTTCTCCTCATTTGATCTGCCCTAATGATTTCTGATGGCGTTAAATCAGGCATAATTAGATGCTCGTAAATTATCAATATGCGAAAAAACTCAAAAGCCTCAAAAACTGCAATTCAAAGCTTTTCAAATGGAATTCACGAACCTTCTAAAAACGGACAAGCGGTGGAAAAAATGAATCAATGAAAATTAAAACAAAAGAATGAAAAAAAGGGCAGTCGCTTAGTATTCCATTTTTAAATTAAAACCCAAATTTAAAAAAGCTTGTTTAGCCGGCCAGTAACACGCAAAAATGCGTAAATACTCCCTTTTTTTTCTGTTCCGCTAATTGTGCCGGTGTGTGTAGTTAAGAAACGTGCCGATGGATGAATGGCAAAGGTTAGTTAAAAATGTCGTGTCGCTAGCGTCAACCTCAAGAACCGCGCACACCCTGTTTTTTAAGAACTTTACCCTTCTATCGGCCCTCTAGGAGGGTTGACGGTTTATTTGTCCATTTCTCGTGGGATAAAAAATATTAAATGAAACAAAAGGATAAAGAAAAAAACATTGGATAACAAAAGACGGACGTTAAAAGACCAAAAAATAAAATTATATGGCGTAGATTTAGAAGAGCCAAAGAGGAACAGGAAAGACTATTATGAGAAGTTATAGAGCTTCACAATTGGAAAAAAAACAGAGAAGGTCGTTTACAACAAATGCGTCAGCATAATGCCAAATACCGAGCTTCTCAGAATCTGAAGAAGAAAGAGGCGTCCGCTTATAGCAAACCTCACGAGCTTTAGCCGAATATCGGGCCTCGCAATCCGAAAAAGACAGAGCAGCTTGCTTACAACAAATGAGTCAGAATTATGCCGAATACCCAGCTTCACAATCTGAATAAGATTGAGTAGCTCGCTTACAGCAAATGCGGCAGCGTAATGGGGAATCTAGACGATTACATAACGCAAGTCTCACAGGTTTCTTACAGGGGATAACACAGTTTGTGATAAAATATGTGAAATTTGCACCAAGCGTTGGTATCTGCATCAGATTTCTAATTGGACTATAAACACAACCACAGCCCCTTATTTTCCCAATGAACTTATGCAAAAAAATTGTTTAATCACTTGCAGACATTGTAAATGTCACTTAAGTCCAAAGTAAAACATTCCACCATCTAAAGCATGTTTGCGGCGGATGAGGGTTCCTGACTTCTACGCGATTATAAGTTCACGCATAGCTTTCTTTCAGTGTCGCTTACGGTCATCGAAAAACAGCATACTGAGGATGATAGCTGACAGCTACAACTGTCCATATTATAAGTACCAGCTTGCTGTGCATCGCACATTGTAAATAGAAGTACATAATAAAAATGTTTTTAAGCAATTTCCAAAAGGGAGGTTAACGATTCTATTCATTATGTTAGTCTAGGACTTCCAAGCAAATGTACACAATTTTACAAAATATAGGTAATTTTATGTATGTATACATAATCATAAATTAGTATTCTGACTCCAGCTGGGAACAGTGTAAGCTTTATAACAATCAGTTCAGTTGTTTTAAAGATAATAGACTAACAAGAGTAAGTGTGCAAACAAATTAGGAAAGGCTTTAACGGTTTTTATCAGCACTTCCAAGTACTTCCAACCTTATACCTGAGATAATTGTTTGTAGTGACCAAGATTATGTTGACATGAGACGTTTATCATGGTTGAGAATTTTAAGCCATAATGCTGCATTTAAATATAAAATTACAGTTTAGTACTGACTTGACCAATGGGTTTGTCACACAAATTGTCAGCATAAAGTCGTATTTTAACATATTGTACGTAGAGTCTATGATGAACTATATTATTTCAGGCATAAGGTCGGGTGTCAGCGAAAATATAAAAAAAGTAATAATTTACCACTTTATTGCAGTTTTAGATAAGTCCAGTTATCATAAAACTAAAGGTGAACATGTTTACAATAGATACGTATCAAAAAACTGTTCAATTTCCTTATATTATAAAAAATATTCACAAAATTGTTTCTCAATTTTGTTTTTGCTCTCCTGAAAACCTGACTTTTTCGACATCCGACCTTATGCTTTTCATGTCCAGATATATATATGCAGTTCATTGTTTTCACCAGTATATTTTCTAGAACTCCTTAACGTGGCATGATTATAGAAAAAACTAGATTTTATGGTATAATAGTTCTGTTAGCTCTTGACTTATATAACAAACTTTGTTTGTAACAATACTATAACGAAATAACACTTAATGTTGAAATTGCGTAACAATGTTTTCTAATTGGTTCCCTAAGTAATTAAAAATATATTTTGGAAAACAGAAACAAAATTTCGGATCGCAAAAATTATTTATCATTTGAAAATAAGTTTTCAGAACTAACGATTCGTCTTATGTAATGTGATATTTATGTTACTTGTTTTACAATAATTACAGATAAAAAATGTCCTCCAAAGAGGAACCATGTGGGACAGTGCCCAGAAGACTGGCAGCATTCCCTCTCTGGACAGCTAGGCTGATCCTTTGACAGAGATAGCTGCCAGCCCTCTGGTCACCTAAGTTGTTACTTGTTAAGTATTTTGATTTTTTAATATTCAGCTTGCGACCGTACTTAAAGGGAGGTAGATGACTTATAGTAAGGTAGTTTTAATTGATTCTACTTCACTTTAAATAATATTTTTCCTTCAGATCAGTCCACTAGAGATTCGGGTCCATAAGTTATTCACGTGAAATGCAGAAAGGGACCAGCAAACTATTTATATACTTGGGTTTTCCATTAAACCTGGTAACCCGACCGTGTAGGGACCCTCCTGATTGGTATATCCTTCAAAGTCTCAAAATGGTGATGAATTATTCAACTTGATCGACCTCTGTCAAAATATGGTGAAGGTGCTTAGGCAAACCTCAGTTAAGGTCCATTTGTAGGCCTTAAACTTTGAATAAATCAAATTATCCTCGAGCGTTTAACACCCTGGCTTGGTGTTTAGGGATTTCAATCAGGAGCATTTATCAAGATAAGTTTTAGAAATTTTAAACTTTGCTCAATCACAAGTCTGTTTAGAAGTCTGTGCAATTCTGGTTATGAATACTGGTTCTGTAAATTGCAAACAATGATTCTGTAAAATGCAAAGCAGGATATTGCAAACAAATATAAAAATAAATTCTTACAAACACACCTCTACATTAATATAAATATTGAAAATAAACTTGGTGAGGGAAAGTATTACACATATTATGCAAAAACAGATACAGCAGTGTGCAAAATTAGTACTTAGGTACATAACATACATAAATATGTGTAGCAGAATCTAAAAAGGCAAGTACAACAAATTACAACAGGTCAATCTATTTTTTTTTAACATATGATATGATGAGTCCTAATATTAATAGGACTACACAGACTCTATCTTCGTTTGGTCCTATTAATAAGACCAAATAGTGGGACTACATTATTTTATATGTCTTGTTGGTAATATTTCCATAGCTAGCTTTAGCCTACCGTTCATCTACATCTACATCAACATATACCTACACTACTACACTAATGTTACAAAGAGGAAAGATTTGTATTTTTGTATGTTTGTATCTTTGTTACGAATAAACTCAAAAAATACTGAACCGATTTTAAAAATTCTTTAATTAGTGAAAAGCTACATTATCACGAATTAACATAGGCTATATTTTATTCCCCTAGGCCCACGTGAACAGGAACTAAGTGGGTTAAACCGCGCAGAAAATGCTAGTTATTATTTATAACATCATTAAGCGGTACGACTTTGTATATCGTATTCCGCATCTCCAATTCCTAGCACATTGCAGCCACGCAATAGGCACTTAATAGCACTATCTCCTCATGCCATTCAAACCTCATAATTCACGGGTCCCAATGGGCCCGAGAAGTGGAGTAGTATTAGTGGTACGTCGTAGCCTATGTATATATATATATACTATCATCATAAGTTCCGCCTGATGCACCGAAGGATCATTTTTGGGAGCAAGAATCTTTTCCCACATCGACGTAGTGACCAATAGCGTTGAGACCCCCGTGGCGACAGTCCACTTATAGTGAGAATGTCAATTAAAAAAGTATTATTTGATTTCCATGACCATTTTGTGATAATGAAAGCAGCGGAATGAAAAAATAAAGTTAACTATTTTAACTGGCTATCTAGACTGCGCGGGTTAGTAAAACGAGAATTTTCTAAATGTATAAGGCGGAGAGATTGTTGATAGTGTGTCACACTATAATGTTTGAAGTTTGGCTTCGATCAGTGAACTTCAGAAGTTGTTGGCTTCAGTTTGTGACTACGAAATGGATTTTTATATTTGTATTGACGAAATACAACTTGTTAACTATTCGCTCAATTGCGCATGTCTCTCCACTTGAGACAACCGTCTCAAGATACGGCATTGAGTTGGGCTACATTCAATATTCTGATGGATGTGTGATTTTTCCAATATCATTTTGATATTAAATTCATACTCAACCTATGTTTTTTTTAAATGTTTATCATTATAAAATAAAAATAAAATAGTAATAATAATAAAAAGTTAGGCGTGGTCTCCGTCTTTTCGTCGGTTAAAAAATTGTGAAATGTGGGTATCTTTAGAAATTGAATTATATGATTACTCCCTCGAGGATACAAGGCGTGAGCACATATATATAAATAAATAAATAAATTGTGGGGCACAATTTACACACGGCTATTCAGTCCCAAACTAGACTGAGCCTGAACTATGGGTACTAAACAACTGATACACATATGTACCTACTTAAATAAATAAACACCCAGACACGACGCCAACAGACATTCATTGTTCGTGCACACAAATGTTGGCCCCGCGCGGAGATCAAACCCGCCACCTCTGACTCAGAAGGCAGAGTCACTACCAACTGAGCCAACAGCCAATATTTTTATATATATACATTTATTAAAGTAAAGATTCCGCCCCCTCAAGGATAAGGCGTAAGTATATTTTAATTTCTGCAGAGTCATTTCATTCCCGGATATAATAATATAATAATATATTCTCACGCCTTTTTTTTATCCCCGAGGGGGTAGGCAGAGGTATTACATTACTGGATATACCCACATTTCACGAGATATATTGGACCCCTAAACGTGATAGGTGGTGAGCCTATCGCCGGACCGGGTCTGTTTACACATGTCTCAGAATTAATTCTGAGACCTGCGGGTCTCCTCACGATGCTTTCCTTCACCGTCGAGCTAGTGATAAATATGTACGTAAGTTTTTGAAAAACTCATTGGTACATGCCAGGATTTGAACCCGAGCCTCACTGATTTTCGGCCGGCTCTTTTAACCGTCCGGGCTATCACTGCTCTTCCGGATATACTCGTACATCTTATCGCCTAACGAGATGCTGTTGGCAACGCCGCTGGGTATCCGCTTGTCTCGTACAACTGACTGATTGGTGATGTATCAACGCACAGCCTAAACCGCTGGGTCTAGAGACTTGAAATTTTGCACATATATAGCTTATACAGTGTAGGCATCCACTACGAAAGTATTTTGCAAAATTCAACTCCTAGAGGGTAAATAAACGTGAGCGAGCGAAGAAGCGTTTAAAATCTAGTAATCTTTATAAAGTATGTCACCATGTCAGCCTGTTTACTAACTTAATCTAGAAGTCAGAATATCATCACTTACCTAAGGCGAGACGATGCAGCTGGGTTCCATTAAGGCGTAGCAGTGCAGGTGGTGTCTAAATTGAGGAATGTGGTTGAAGTATAAGTATATGTAATATTATGTAGTATGTTAGATTGTAGGTGGTCTAAGTAAAAAGATTCAAGCCGATGATTAATAATCATTAGTACCTACTAAGTTTAGAGTTGACCAACTAAACGACAGTGAAAATAAACTTTAATTAAACATTTTAAAAAACTCAGACACAAAAATATATATAAACACTACTACACAATACTAGAGATAAAAAAAACATTAATTGATATTGATTGAGTCACAATATTAAATAAATGTTTCAATACGAAAGTACAGCGTTACAGTATGGCACAAATTTTATTCGAAACAAATCAAATGAGTACAAAGTCTCAGCTATTTATTGAGGAGTTCCATTATCAACCTTCCCAACACGCTGTCATCAGATCAGCTCGACAGTACCAAATTATTGCATTGTCATCCAAATTACATAAATTACAAAGTTTCTACACTTACAATGTTTCATGTATTACGACAATCATAAGTAGGTTAAATTCCACTTTCAAGATTTGGTTACATCGTTTTTTAGATAGCGAGGACGCGGTTTCCATCCCCGCTCGGGGCCAACATTTGTGTGTATGAACATGTCTGTTGGCTTCGTGTCTGGGTGTTTCATATTTATTTAAGTATATTTATCAGTTGTTTAGTACCCATAGTACAGACTCTGCCTAGTTTGGGACTGAATAACCGTGTGTGAATTGAGTCCCTCAATTTATTATTATTGTGGGTTACTGAAAAGTTCCACGGGGAACAGGAAAAATAGGAACTGCTCGTTTAAAGCCGCTCACAGGTCAGATAGTAATAAAACAATGTGTTGGTGAACTCGGCCCTTAGTGCAGTCCCCTTAGGTCTCTTGAGAACTTTGCTAATTAACATGCTCGGCGAGTAGATTGGTGGTCCCAGTATTAATAAGATAGTACTGAATAAGCCACTCGCCTGTCATCTAACATATTTCCCTAGCCGCCTTTTACAGCACCTGGATATATAGAGTAATAGGTATTCATAACTGGAAACTATACAACAGGAAATGCAAAGCTCTACCATTATTCAAGATTGTTCAAGCGATTTATGGTGTCATTTGGTTGTTCTTACATGAAATCTTAGTTTATTTATTTCACTTGATTTTACCTGTGAAATTTCGCAGCCGTGATTTTTAATTATGATAAAAAATCACACTTGCCACTGGGAAAGAAAAATAAAAGGCGCAATGAAATTCACATGACTTTCGATTTCATAAGTAGTAGGCTAGGTGAAGATGAGTATCAGTTAAAAATTATCATGAAAATTAGTTTTATAATGATTTTTCACATGCTACTCTCATCACTCATTTTTTAACAATAGCTACAAATCTACTCTTATATAATAGAGATGAAGATTTCATTTTTCGTTTGTTTGAATTGAATATGCTACGAAACTACGTACTGGTTCAATTTTAAAAAGTAATTCACTCATGGAAATTACTTTACTGAGAGCAACATGGGCTAGTAATAAATGAAACAATAGCTGCAGTAAAGTGTACATAAAAAATAAAAAATCTCACTCCACTTATCTCCGAGGGGGTGGGCAAAGATATTGCATTTCTGGAAATACTCACGTTTCATCAGTATGTCTCGTTAAAGGGTCCAAAGAATTTACCACTTAACGAGACAGGTAGTGATCGCCATATCAGGTCTGTTTATTTATTTATTTATTCAAACAACTTAAACTAGCATTACAAATTTTTCTAATCTAAGGCGCTAGACAAGGCTACAAAAGTTATAAAAAAGTACACAAGGAAAATAAATATAAAAATGTTACAAATGGACAAAAAATAATTCTGGTTTCCTTACGATGTTTTCCTTCACCTTCGACCTAGTGTATTGTATATGTACGTAAATTTTTGAAAAACTCATTTATACATGTCACTGGCATGCATGATGCCAGGATTCGAACCCGTGCATCACGTATGAGAAGCGGGCTCTTTATACCTGAGCTATCACTGCTTTCTCAGTGAAGTGTAGAAAGTCATAATGTTCAGAATAAATAGACTATTATATTAAAATTTTATACGAGTGTGTGCGACCAGGGGATCGATTTTTGAATCTCACCAAGTGACTAATTCTCACCGATGTGAGTGATTTCCGAAAGTTCGTATTTTTGAAACTCATCGGTGACTTACATTTGTCATACCTATGATATCGATTTACGAGTGCAACTACCCACTCGTAATTGATATCAACATGCGATTGTTTTTGACAGTTGACGTAGTGCCATCTGCCAAAAGGGCCATAGCATGTTTTTTTTGGAAGAATTAGCAGCGGGGCTCGATTATCATATTTTGTGATTGCGACGATTTATTGAAAACAGCGTGTGACTTTCAAAAATACGGCTTTTGGAAAATGGTGACATAAAAGTCATCGGTGATAATTTTAGTCACCGGTGATTTTGATATCACCAGTGAGATTGAAAAATCGCACTCCAGATGTGTTTTTTTTTAAGTTTTTATTTATCAGGGACTATAACTAAAGAGCAAAAGGAGTACGAGTATTAGTCTACCAATATAGTTCGATCTTACACGGATCACACAAAAGCTGCTCCGTGTTGAATTGATTTCAGACGAATAGTTTTTGTTTACACAAACAAATGCGAATAGACGAAAGTTGTGCTACGAAAAAGGCCGCCATACTGGGCGCCAAATATACCAAATAAATGTACTACTTAAACTGAGTAGTATTCTGTTCAAATGGTGTGCTAAGAGGCAGAAACCAGTACTGGATTAATGGTCCATTAACAAAGCTATTAAAGATGAGTAAAAGCGTTCTTAAGAAGCTATCTTCTGTGACTTCCAACACATTTTAAACCAATGTAATGTGCTGTGAAAAGCTACATTTATGCGCATTCAAAATTGCCCTTTTTGACCACTAAGTTGTTTAAATAATTCTTCGTACAATAGAGAAAAAAAAAGCGATTGTGGGACAACTCACACAAGGTTATTTAGTCCCTAACAATTAACAAATAATAAAAACATAAAGATGTTACAATTAAAATCGTTTATTTATAGACTACTAGCAGCGCCCCGCGGTTTCACCGGCGTTGTTCCCGTTCCCGTGGGAATACGGGGATAAAATATAGTCTATGTATTATTCCGGTGTATAAGCTATATAACTGTAAAGTTTGATCAAAATCCGTTCAGTAATTTTTGCGTGAAAGAGCAACAAACATCCATACTCAGAAACTCTCGCGTTTATAATATTAGTAGGATTAGTAGGAAGGATAAGAAGTAAATTTAATATTTACATTTGTTATGTTCATCTAATTTGGCTACCAAAATTCCTTCAATCAAAATGTTCACTCCAATAATTTGAAACATTCATTACGCCATTGGATTCACGTTTCTGTGGCAACCGTCTGCGGGTACGATACGAGTCCCCCGGACCCCTGTTGTGTGAACAGATAGCGCAACTTCGACCATCCTCACTTGTATTAACGAGAATGGGGATCTTGGGAGGCTTGAGATATTGATATTAGCCGCAGCGTAATAAAACCACACTTTGTATACAGCGTGTTAACGGATGTTCAGCAGCTGCCGTGCGGGTACAAACTGTCGTTAAATTATACGAGTTTCAAGCTACGAAATCACACTGAAATCATAGATACTGAATTTACTAGATAAATTATTACATTATACTTAAAAATGCTAAGTTAAACCTAAATGATTTTGCTTAGCCTAGTATTTGGTAGTGATGTCTAAAGTCTACTAATAGGTAGATATCCCGTTCTGTTTTTTTTTTTGTAAAATAGTAATCTAACTTTAAATATAGTTTTGTAAGCCCAGAACAGTAGGTATTTCTATAAGGTCATTTACAAAATCAGAGGTATGCCAGCGGGATATAGACTCAAAATAAATTTACGCAAAAAATATGAACTTCTAATGATAGGCACTTTTATTGAAGCTAAGGTATCGAGTACTGACTTATGTAAGTAGTCAATAATTTAGTTACATTACTCTGCAGCATTTTTACGAAAACAACTGCTTTCTGAAATCAGACTAAAGGATAAAATCCTTTTTGCAAAACGCAAACTACCTGATAATACGATTTGCCTGTTTTACATTCCACGTAGAATGCGCTAGCACGCGTATGGGTTATCTTGAGGATTTCACCTCTTTATAGTCTGCGCTATGGAAAAAGTTGGGTGCTTGCCAGTACCTATTTGACTAGATTTCAATACAAGGTCGAGCCTAACGTGAATTAGGCAGAAAGTAGAATGAACGAGAGGCAACTGAATATTTTCCGACCCTATTTTGGACACATCCAATATATCCTGGTGAGGGCATGTAACCAATGAGCCAAATAAAAAAAAAGTTATTGGCTCTCTTATATAGCTTTACCTCTTGGCCACATTTGAATGCAAGAAAATTTAAGAATATAGGTAATAATATAATTTTTATTTTGCAGGCGACTGTCAACTACTACCGGTCTTAATGAATATTAAGGTAGACTAATATGTAATAAGCTACACACTATACTTCAGAGGCAGAGAACGGCAATCTTGCATTACTTGAACGTACTTAGGGACTTATAAATTCAGGTTTGCACCAAAGTGCACTTGTGTGCAAAGGAAAAATACAGGGGTCAAATTGACAACATTCGTTTGGGAAGCATTGGGAATATTTAGGACGCAGCTTGCTTCTTATTTTTTATGTTTGAAATGCATTATACTATTCACTATTACTATTCATTCACTAACCAATAACGTAAACACATTTAGGAATTGGAAATGTTACCTACCTACTCACTCCTAATTGTCGTATAGGTAGACTCGAAGATTTGTATGTGTATGTAATTTGCATGACAATACAATACCTAATTCGGTATAACCGAGCTGATCTGCCCCCCTAGCCAAGTGGCATTGCACAATCTAATCGAATGTTCTTTTAGTTTGTCATTTATGGGATTGACATTAGCGTTAGCGCTCGTTGGCGAGTGCTTATGTCAATCTAAAAGAACATTCGATTTGATTGTACAATGCCACTTGGCTAGGGGGGCTGGTGGTGGAACCAGACGGTGGATAATGGAACTCCGCAATGGTTACTCGTAAACCCCTCAAGTTTAGACAAACTTGATTTGTTTCGACGAGTGTCATTTATAAAAAAGAGTGTTTACTTGTTTTATTTTACCAAAAAAAAATACTATTTTACGTATTATTTTCATAACCAAAATAAAAATTATGTTAAAAAAGTTGAGAGCATTGAGCTAGTCTGTGATGTGATAAACCACTGTTAAATATGAATATGATAGTGCTGGAAATATGATTCTTATATTATTATTAATGTAGGTAATGGTTGATAAAATGGTTAGATTAAAAATCTGTTTATTATTGTATAAGCCAAAGTCTAAGCCAAATTCGAAGCGATTAGCTAATTTCAATCCATTAATAAATGAAGCTAATGCTAAACCTCTACATTTACGTATGCATGTGTATTTTAGTGCACTTAAATTATAAATAAATGAAGCTTAAAGATATCTACAGTTGAGTAATTACAAAAGTTTATTCCTAAACTTACAATTAAAACCAATTTTGGGCAATTTTTGTATGTATGTATGTATAATCTCACGCCTTTCATCCCCGAGGGGGTAGGCAGAGGTATTCCATTACTGGTACCCACATTTCACGAGATACATTGGACCCCTAAACGTGATAGGTGGTGAGCCTATCGCCGGACCGGGTCTATTTACACATGTCTCAGAATTAATTCTGAGACCTGCGGGTTTCCTCACGATGTTTTCCTTCACCGTCGAGCTAGTGATAAATATGTACGTAAGTTTTGAAAAACTCAATGGGCAATTTTTATATAATATATTCATCCATCAATCACAACAAATCATACTTCAATTAAATGTGTAATGAAAAGTGATTTAAGAAGTGTCAGCCATAAACGAAGCCGTTAGCCAGTCAACGATAGTTTACTACTGCACCGGGTGTGCGAAATTCTTTCGATACCGCGTCATTTGGGTCGGAACTTTTCAATAAAGCGTGAACATTTTTAATCCCGATACGGTATAAGCAAAGCCCTCTAGGGTGTAGGGAATATGAGTACCGTGGGAAGCATTTCCTCTCGCTGTTTTCATTTTTATTTCTTATTGCATCGTGTGACTGATTCCTGCTACGTTTCTTTTCTTTCAACATTGGAAACAGCGCGGGTCTTATATTCGAGTCAGTTGAATCAGAATTACATGGGTATCACGACCGACAGATATTTCTTACAAAATACAAGGTTAGTTATATCGTATTATTTTTGCGTATCTATAGAATCTATTCTTTATTAATACTCCTATATAATTATATTCAAAAAACCGACAAGTTAAAAGGAAAACATACATTTTATTTACAATGTGTGAATTCGTGTCCCACTACTTATATCTACCTAGATATAAGTAGGTACACTGAAAAAATGTCATTTCGGCGTAATCATAAAATAACGTGACGTTGGTCTAAAACAGGTGCATCATCGTAAAATAAGGAAATAATAGGTTAATACTATGCTATAATCGAAATATTAAAGTTGGAATCGAATTGTTTGAGTAAGTTATGCGATATTATGATTCTTAGCATCGTAAAAATTTGTCACACAATACAATATCCTCTTCTTCAAATAATAACTCACTGTACTATAAATTTGTATGATATTGATAAAGTAAGATTATAATTATAAAACACAATGACACCGTCGCCGTATTTTGATAGATTTCCTAGTTGAATATGAAGAAGTATCACCGAAAATACGATGAAGTCCTAGCATCACATTTAATTTTATAGAATAATGTGAATCCTACTAAAATTGATTACAGAATCTTATTTTTAGAGTAAGCATCATATTAATATAGTGATGATTACTAAAATACGACTACAGAATCTCATCTATGAGTATGCATAACATTCTGTGTAATTCCTTAAAAATAATATGATGACAGCACTTTCGGCGCTAGCTCCAATCGCTTCATTCCGCTCACATAATTATAACAAAGACATGATATTTTTTAATTCTTCGTAATCATAAAATAACGTGACGTTTGTCTAAAACTGGAGCATTGTCGTACAATAAGGAAAAAATAGGTTAATATTACGCTATAATCGAATTAATATGTTAAGTTGGAATAGGTAATGCGATATTATAATAGTTAGCATCGTAAAAATTGGTCACACAATAATATTCTCTTTTTAAATAATATCTCACTGTACTATAAATTTGTATGATATTTATAAGTAAGATTATAAAAATAAAACACAATGACACCGTCACCGTACTTATATAGATTTCCTAGTTGAATATGAAGAAGTATCACCGAAAATACGATGAAATCCCAGCATCATATTATTTAATATTACAGTCATATTATTTTATGCGCTAAGCATATTAATATAAGTGACACTACATATAGAACGCGCCAATAGACGGCCGAGTTCTAAACCGCGCTATCGAAGTTTTCTAATGAGTTTGTATAAATACAACTGTCCAACATCAACCATTGGACCGCGGTCCCCAGGCACGATCACTTCGATTGGCGGAAGATCTTCCCTTTTCACGATGGAGATTCCACCTCCACTCCTCCATACTCCTCTTACCCTCGACACCTGGACTAGACCTAACTGGATATATGATCATCGGCAAATAGTAGAAAAATAATAATGGAACACACTACTAGTGTTAACGCACGCGTAACGCAAACAAGTGTTGTCATACGTTCTCGATAGATGGCGCCATGGTCGAATTAAAACGCACTATCGTTTGACTCAGGGTTTAGATATAAGTAATTAAGATGCATTTGACATTGTATCCACTCCAGAGTTGAGTGCAAGGTTTCATTAGTAGAGAGAGAGGTTCCCCGGCCCTTTTGGACACCTTTGCAATATCTTGATCAGGGAATTTCGGGCACTATTTAGGAAGAGTTGTTTGACATTATCAGAACAGCTGAATTCCATGGTGAGGCTTCTAACTTGACAGTCTCCCCCACCGAGCCTAGCGTGTTACAATTTTACAAAACTGGAAATATGATGAAGTCCTCGATAAATAGTAAAAAAAATAATAGGACATAATAACTGGAGGTACGAGGAAGTCATCGATAAATAGTAGGAAATATAATAGTACGTAACTCGAGATATGATGAAAGCAAACATAAATAGTAGTAAACATAATCACATTATGTATGCTCGTCCGACTAAAGCCATGGTGACACGTCATCTTAAATGCAGTTATCATCATCAGACGTGTTATCATCTTTCTTTTTGGTGATATCAGTATTCTCCGTCCTTGAGGTGAATTCATCTTACTTATCCTGATTTCACGTCTTTTATGATTACCAGTTTTCTCAGTGTACAATATTTACGAATAAAGAAATTAAAACCGTTTAAGTGCGAGTCAGACTCGCAGACAAAGGGTTCTGTGCCAGTGTTTCCAAAGTTTTTAGCGTACAATATACCTACACAACACATGGAAATACTTGGACATCAATATTATAATACTATTTTATTTATGTACTCAAAATTTTGGTCCCATTTTGGAGATCGTAACAATTTTATTATAGTCTATAAATTATCGCTTCTTCTAACTACGAATAACATTTTCTGAAGTTGTGTTTTATAAGTAGATTACTAATAACATTGACATTTAGGTTGTTTCTACAGTTTTACCTAAATTTTATTAACTAAATAAAAATAAGTCGGGTTTTCCTTCCTGACGCTATAACTCCAGAACGCACGAACCGATTTCCACGGTTTTGCATTCGTTGGAAAGGTCTCGGGCTCCGTGAGGTTTATAGCAAAGAAAATTCAGGAAATTTCAACAGAAAAGCGGGAAAATCTTATAAGCATTGCACCCGTGCGAAGCCGGGGCGGGTCGCTAGTTTTAACTAAATGTTTTCGATTAACCTGGTTTGATTTATGGAATTAATTAATTTATTGCTTTTGTCCTATACCGATGGTATGATTAATGTTTGCGTTCACGGACAAATATTTCATTTAGAAACATAATGTAACCTAATTACAATATATTGTACAAAACCTTTACGCGAGGTGTACCTAATTCGTAAAATAAATAGACTTATTCGCGTTACGTCTACAACGTAACGAAAAGTAGGTATAAAGAGAGTTAGACTTAAATCAATGTTGGTATATGCTGAAATAGGCTTAAACCCTAAATGGATTTAAAGATCTTTACATCAAATACCTTATACATTTATGACGTAGCAAGGGGTGGAATAGGTGGGCTTATTTAATTTTACTGTACCAAAATTAAACTGGGAGTAATCTTTAATTTAAAAAGCTTATAACAAAACATCTCTGAAATTGCATTAGATCCGTCAACGTTTATATTTTCATTTAACAATTAGGTATAGTAACTTTTGAAATAATAAAACAAATACTGATGCAATTGACGACTAATAACAATGACTTCACAAAGTCAGTACCTACTGAGTATATTTTCAAAAGTGAATATTCGTTTTGACAGATCATGAAAAGTAACTCATTTTAATAGGCAGTAAGATACCCTATTACTATGAATTTCTCTTGTTTTTTTTTATTATATATTTAATTAAAATTGAAATTAATGGTAAATAAATTTTAGAATAACAAAATTATGTATCTATTAAAAAAGCGAAGAATATCAAATTCTATTCACGTACAAAGTAAGAGAACAAAGGGCAGAATGTACCCTTGCGGTTTTATATTTCACGTCTAGGGCTGTAAGTTGGGTGTGCTATGCATCTCAGTTGGATAAAGGTCAGATCACGACGAGCTGCAAAGAATTGTAATGAGCGAATAAGGAAGATAGACGAGGATGATGTCGAAGCGAAGTTGTGGAACTTATGTTTAAAAATACTTTTTTCATATTAAAGACCAATTCACTAACATGAGAAGAAGATAATACAAAGTAAATAATAAACCATAAAAAAAGACTTTCCAGAAACACTATTGAATCTAATTTTATTAATAAATCGTTTTTGAGTTTGTTCGTTACCAACATACAAAAATACACATCTTTCCTCTTTATAAGATGAGTGTAAATAGAAATAAAAACTGGTGGATATTTTCCTATTTCAGTGTGAGGAAATAGGGAAATATCCACCAGTTTTTACCAGTACAATTCGACGACGATGTTCGAAGACCTCCTAACTAACAAAAAGCTAATTTTACAGGAGGCGAAAAAAACGTTTTAATTATTTTTGTACCTATTTTATGAAAATGTGTTCTAAAGCAAGTTTTTATTAAATGGGGCTGCGAAATTGATGCTAGCATTGATTTTACATACAGACAAGTGGTTTCCAAGTTAGTGTTAGTTAGGAGTTATTCGTTTCACTAATGCCCATGTCCAACTTATTTTGATGAAGTTAAGAGGTATTACTTAATAAAAGTTTTAGGAAATAATTACGAAAATCTTTATTAGATGACCAATAAAATAAGTCTGTAACTCTCTACTAGTAATCGAAAACCTATTTCTATTACTAAACCTCACAAAAATCACGTTAAATTACTTCATTCTTCTTCTAAAAAAAACATGCACTCCGGGAGTGCCGGCAGAAGTGAAAACTTGATTATCGATTTCGGTGTTACAACACTACTCTCCAACCGTCTTACGGTTTTTCGATCAGCACACGTGACCTAACGCAAGTTTCACAGTTTTTACCCATCCCACAAAAGTGCTCAACGCCGCTAAAGAAATTTTTAGTTCAAAAAAACTAACTAACTGGGACTACTAAATACAATTGGTAAATGAATCCCTTGACGCGAACGTACGCCTTAAAAGCTAGGAGGACTTGGTTGAAGCAGTGGAGATATTTAACACTACCGTCCAAAAAGCTGCTTGGGAAGCTACTCCAGTAAAGAATTCAAATAGCCCAAACACGGCGTAAAGAATCTCGCAGAAAGTGGAAGAAGTTATTGCACAGAAGCGCAAACTAAGGAAAGAATGGCACAAAACTAAATACCCGCCTCTGAAGACAAAGCTAAACTTCTTAAGGAAAAGACTATCGCTACTCCTGAACAAGGAAAATAACTCAAGTATTCAAAAATTAGTTTCCACACTGGATCCTACTTCAGCCACCGACTACTCACTGTAGAAAGCCAGAAATTATTTGAAAAAACCTGTTGTACCATCTTTCCCCTTGCGCCAAAGTAATGGCGACCGGGCCAGAAGTGACACCGAGAAGGCAGAAACATTTGCGGAGCACTTGGCTAAGGTATTCACACCACATCCTTATGATGGACCTCTTGCACACATTGAAGAATTCGGGAGTAGGTACTCTTTTCACCCTGTGCCAATCATCACCGGACCAAGGATGCTCAAAGATAACAAAGGGTGAAGTAATGACTGCCATTACAAAGTCAAAGATAAGAAAGCCCCGGGTACGAGCTTTTAACTTTTAGCCAAATATAGGATTTTTATTTCTCACATATTTGTTTAATGCTGTAATCCGAATGGCATTCATTCCACTACAATGGAAATTGGCACAAGTTAAGATGATCCCAAAACCCGGGAAATTTTACAGACCAATTAGTCTCCTCCCTATAACTTCCAAACTTCTCGAAATTCTACTCTTGAAAAGGCTCATGCAACAAATCCAAAATAAAGCACTGATTCCTGACCACCAGTTTGGATTTAGGCATAAACATGGTACCATCGAACAGGTCCATAGACTGGTAAATAAAATACATCAATCATCCGAAGATAGATGCTACTGCTCTGCTGTGTTCCTCGACATCTCCCAAGCTTTCGATCGTGTCTGGCACGAACGTCTATTATATAAGCTCAAACATCTTCTCCCGAGCAGCCTGTTCTGTATACTACGATCATATCTGCGAGACCGACAATTCCTGATAAAGTATGGTGAGGAAATAACAAGCCTACAACCCATACATGCTGGAGTACAGAATCGGACCTTGTACACAGGGTAGTGTACTAGGTCCGATTCTGTATCTCCTGCACACATGCGATCAACCAATAGGTGAAAGTTCAACAACGGGAACCTTCGCGGACGACACTGCTATTCTAGCATGTCACAGCAACCCTTCAACCGCACACAAATGCTACAAGGCGTCTTGAATGAAATCTCGGGATGGTTAAAAAAATGGCGCATAAAGGCAACTGAAGCAAAATCTGTTCATGTAACATTCACGCTTAGGCGAGAAACTTGGCCATCTGTCACTCTTAATGATATCCAAGTCCCTCAACTGGACCATGTCAGTTATCTCGGGCTACATCTGGATCGTAGACTCACATGGAAACATGTGTTTGATGGTAGATAGGAGGTATTGGCAGCAAAATTAGTTCGGAAGTAACTTAGGAGATATTCGTTTTGGTAAGTTAGAATATATTAGCAGCAACAGCAGGCTAACACGCTCAAAGCGTGATATTAGGAGGTATTCTCATTATGAATTTGTGGCGTTATTTATTACAAAATCACTTCGGAGTCTTTGCCAGTCGGTGCGAAATTGAACTCTAAGTACAGTGGCATAGATAACTCATTTTGGCCCCGGGTGTCAGTTAGGAGGTATTCGAACATCGTCGTCGCCATGTATTCTTTGGAGTCCTAAGCGTGACATTGGTGAGCCTATCGCTGGGCCGGATCTGTTACACGTGTATCTGAATTAATTGTACAACAGGTCCGGATTGGTTTTCCTTCACCTTAGAGCTAGTGATAAATATAGGTACGTAAGTTTTTGAAATACTCATTGATACATTGATTCAAACCCAAGCCTCACGGATCATCATCATGAGAAGTGGGCTTTTAACTACTGGGCTATAACTCATAATTCATATTTTTAACTACATATTGGCGTACACATATGTTAGTAATAAAGGTCTTAAGTCTAAGTAACTCCTTAATCAATATGTTATACTATTATACAGTTAAAATAGTCGCGTTGGCACAGTTTAAAAAAATTACAGCCAGCAGTTTTCGGGGCTACAACTCGATAGATCTTATCTCTGGAAAATCCCTTGTTTTCTCAGTTTTCCCGGGCGGTACTCGGTCACCCTGGTACTCATCAATAATAGAACTTTGACATTGTTTATTATTTTTCCTTTTATGAATATTGATGTAAGAGAAAAGTCAAACAAAATGAATCCCTGAAGAGCTGTTTTATCATAACAGAGAGATTTCATAATAAAATGTTGGGTCTTATGTACCTATAATAATCATAAATTAACGAGTTTGAATTCTGGTAACGGCCGATGAATTTTTTAAAAACTTACGTAGTTAGGTACATAGGTATCTATCATTAGCTAGATTAGTAAAGGAATATATCGAGAGGAAATCCGCAGGTTCCAAAATTGAGGCATGTGGATCCGGCGACGGGCTGATCACCTGTCTCGGTTAGGGATCCAAAAAATATACTGGCGAAAAGTGGGATACACGAATCGAATATCTTTGCTGAACCCCTCGGAAAAAAAATGAAAGAAGTTTTTTTTTATTACTTTCATAATCTATAACCTATAAACCTAAAACCGTGAAAACATACTTATCTACTCGTATTTTGAACCTTACGTGCCGACAAAAAACATACTTATATTGCAATACAGTCGCACCAATGCAGATGCAATTTAATAACGATCATACCTTTCGGAACGTTCTGACCGTTTCCCAAAACACCCGTTCCCAAAACATCCGTTCCCGTCACCACCTTTTGCCAAATAATCCGTTTCCCGATATCATAATGCTACATATTGACTAACAAAGAAATTATATTTATATAAAAGAACAATTGTTTTTTTTAGATATGTAATCATACGGATATAAATATAATGAACGTTCCAGAGATTTAAATTTGAAGTAAAAAAAAATTTTTAATGTATATTTCAATTCATCTACTATATAAAAATGAGTCGGGTTTTCCTTCCTGACGCTATAACTCCAGAACGCACGAACCTATTTCCACGGTTTTGCATTCGTTGGAAAGGTCTCGGGCTCCGTGAGGTTTATAGCAAAGAAAATTCAATAAAAATTTCAACAGAAAAGCGGGAAAATCTTATAAGCATTGCACCCGTGCGAAGCCGGGGCAGGTCGCTAGTATATATATATTTTTTTATATTACCTTAAAAACTAACATAGTGAGACTTATTATTAATCCTTAATATTAAAGATTGTATCTTATTAAGCCTCAACACAAATTTACATTATTATAATACTATATTACATTAGTTTAATTTTAATTATGTATAATCGAATAGTAGGTACCTCGGCAACCAAACTCTACTCCTGAAAAATCTAATCTCTTAGAATTGGTTTATGAATCAATCAATCAAATAGACTATGTTTGGGTTCTTGTAATGAAATCTGAAGACGATAGGTATTGAAAGTTTTAGACAATATTTCTTAGAAGATTGGAACATTTTATGTACTTAGTGCACATTATTAGTCAACGTTTAACACAAACTGTCTTGGGATTCTATGAAAGATTCTTGGCATAACTTATTTATGTTTACATTACGTAATATACTTACCTACTCTATTAAAATTACCTTAGTACGACTGGCGCGTAGAAGCTAGAGTAAACGTCCTAATTGCAGTGCCCGATACGTGACAGATTAGAATTGCAAATAAAATAGTCTTGTTAGATCAGGTTAGGTTATACCTATCATCCCTAGGCATTTTAAATTGACCTTAGAACCTTTAGACCAAGCACCTAGGAAACTGCTTATCTATTATATATTAAGTGATAATTATCTAGGTGCTTCAAATTTGTGACGATGTGGTGGAATGCCGTTCTGATTTCTATTTGTTGTCTAATTTGTGGAACAGCTTTATCAAGAATCAAACAATTTAGATTAAAGATAAAGTATTCATGTGTAGTAAGTTCTATACGTTTTATTTTCTTAAATAAACATCTGAAGGACTGGAGGAGGTAAATTCACCATGAAATGAATGGGGTAAGCATAATAATCATTTCCTACTACTATAATCTTTTAAATAAAGATAAAAACAGAGGCCCTAATCGAACACCTTTAGGTTCGTAGAATAGAATTTGACTCTTTATTGCTGTTATATTTAAGTATTCGGTATGTTTTATATATAAGTTTCCATTTCTTTTCATCTCAGATTGGGACTGAAGTTGGCTGAACCCTTGTAACCTTGGAATTTAGCGTTGTTTCTTGGAGGACCTATTTGAGGCGATCGGTCGCACCACCTTTGACCCAAGGGTTGGCACTTTACTCGTACCCTCGATTCGCAATCCGGTGAAGTAATTTCATGAATACAGTTGAAACCCCTTAGCTTAATGGCTGGGTTCTCTCTGGCGAATATTGTGTTTACAAAACTCAAAGACAAACCAGCTCCTTGTAATAGAAGAGAAATATTAGGTAGTATTACTAGTCAAAGCAAAACGCCTAATTGGAAGTTCTTAAGGTTCAGTCTATAATTTGCTGTAGGTATCGACTACTGTCATACAAAATTCAGACCATGTTTTTCTACAAAATTAATGCACTCCTATCAATCTAATCCTAATTAACCCCCCCCCCCCCCACACACACACACACCCTGTTAGCACTATTTCTTGTTGTGATTTGTATTATTTTGATTAAGTTAATGTGATCAATTCAATGCGAAACATTTTTGCTCCGAATAAGTATAAAAAAAAAACCGGCCAAGTGCGAGTCGGACTCGCGCACCGAGGGTTCCGTACAACCTTGCAAATTTATGGTTTTCGTAATTTTTCCTTTATCTATGCTATAAGACGTTGCTTCGTACCAAATTTCAAGATTCTGAGTTCACGGGAAGCACCCTGTAGGTTTTGATTCCCTTGCAAGTGTCGAAAATTTGCGGCATAAACGGCTGTATCTTTTGATTGCGTTGGCTTAGAAGTTTGATTTTTTCACAGCTTCAAGGGACAGTAGACCTGAGTAATTGATATAAATTTCAGCTTCATACCTCCACGCGTTCCTGAGAAAAAGGGTCTTGACAGACGGACGGACAGACGGACAACAAAGTGATCCTATAAGGGTTCCGTTTTTTCCTTTTGAGGTACGGAACCCTAAAAACTAGTAAGATATCAGTAAAGTGCTATTATACCCGTATTACGATGGTCTATCTATGCTACAATACACAAAATATGAAAGTTTTGTAGTTTTTGCGTGAAAGAGGAACAAACACCCATACATGCATACATACATACTTCCGCGTTTATAATAATTAGTAGGATTGTCATCCTAACGACACAACTTGCAAAGTTTTAAGTATATACCTAGGTTAAATTGGACTTCCAAGGTTTGTTTAACTACGAAGTTACAAGTAAAGCTAATAAATAGAGCGTGTAATAATAGGTCACTACCGTGTGTTAGAAAATATACAACCAAAAGTCTTCAAGTCTGCCTACCATCCACTTTCTGTTCGAATATCCTGGTGGCCATTGAGGGCACGTCATAAAATGCAGCGTGTCATCACGTGTACTTTATGAGTAGCCAGATTTTATGAGGGGCTTATGAAACAGTCACAAAAATGTATATTCAAAACAACGTATACCTATCTATAAACTGCATATTACCTTTTTTTTAACAAAATAACTTAATTTTCCACAAAAATATATAGTTTTTCATCAATACAAGATCTTGTACTTCTTCTATATGCAGTTATTCAACAGTAATTTGAGGTGTTTATCTACTATATAAAAATAAGTCGGGTTTTCCTTCCTGACGATTTAACTCCAGAACTGACGAACCGATTTCCATGGTTTTGCATTTGTTGGAAAAGTCTCGGGCTCCGCAAGGTTTATAGCGAAGAAAATTCAGCATTGCACCCGTGCGAAGCCGGGGCGGGTCGCTAGTATTTTATATAAAATGATAAACTGACTGACTGATTGGTGATGTATCAACGCACAGCCTAAACGGCTGGGTCTAAGACTTGAAATTTTGGTCATAGATAGCTTATACAGTGTAGGTATTCACTAAGAAATGATTTTACAAAATTTTACCCCTAAGGGTGAATAAACGTACGCGAACGAAGCCGCGGGTAAAAGCTAGTATATTTTAAAATTATATCTTTAGTATCACAAGACTTTATGCCTAAGAGAAAATTTCAACAAAATGAAACTTACAAAGAGAACATGCTTATCTTATAAATAGCTTACCATCTTAATGTAACTTTACGATACTTTGCAGTTTTAATAAAAGTTGCAAGATTATACACAGTAACCGCAGAGCAAGCGACGAAGCTATTTACCACCAGAAAAAATATTTATGTATAAGACCATGTTCCCGCTTTGCCAGGTATAGGTATGAGACAATACTTGCAGAGTCATTAATTTCTTTAATTAAGCCTATTTGTGATTCAAACAATTATTGAAAAAAAACAATAGGTTACTCGATTACAGGTTCTTATGTGACAATTAAATATTCGGCAATTACTGTTTTTTTTTAAATTGCCGTATTTAGATATAAAAATATCTATTCATCTCGTTGGCAGACACTAATGAAGAAGTTTTCCGTTAAATTTCATTTATCAAGATTACTTGTAAAAGACCCGTTTCGAAGGTCATCATTTCGGAGGGATCAACCACAAACACCGTGACACGAGATTTTTATATTAGAAGATTGATTTATTAGTATAGATGTGATGTGAAAAGACGCGATCCCCTTGGAAAACCGTTAGTATTTGTAGAACTTGTATGCACTTGAATGATGGAAGCAGCTAAATTAACATTCGAAATTTACATATTTATTACAACAATGCGATTTGTGAAACAGCGTCAATAGACAACGGTAAGCCGTCGACCCAACTTCCACGGGTCGGATCCCAAAAGCCGCTAAGTCACCGCTTGCTATTGTTACAAAGTCACAAACTATTGAGTTATCATTTCATGCCCACATACCAGTGGCTATACCATAGGGCTAGATATAGCTAGAGTCGACATTTGGAAATAGATAGTGCTCGTAGATAAATAAAACATTTATTGGGCGGACCTGTTGGGTTAGTTGGTAGTAATCCTGCCTTCTAATTCGGGTCGCGGGTTCGATCCCCAGGGCTAACATTTGTGTCCATGAACATATCTGCCCCCCTAACCAAGTGGCATTGCACAATCTAATCGAATGTTCTTATAGATTGACGTAATATATATATATATATATTTTTTTAATCAATTTTTTTATTCAGGCTTTTAATAAAAGGTATTATGTCAGCCTCATAATGTCTGACATTCTAAATACAAAACAAAAGATAATACAAAACAATATACGAATTAAATATCTATGCAGCGGCACTTCGTTCACGAAGGACTAATTTAATATATTTTAGAATACTTATAAATTGATCAGCTACACAATTTTGCAAGATTATATTGCAACAAGTCATCATCTTTCTGTTTACATAGGTCACATAGTGGAGAAGGTTTGATGCGCTGGGATTGATATTAGCGTTAGCGCTCGTTGGCTTATGTCAATCCCATACTTTTCAATCTAAAAGAACATTTGATTAGATTGTGCAATGCCACTTGGCTAGGGGGGCTGTTGGCTTCGTGTCTGGGTGTTTAATATTTATTTGAGTATGTTTATCAGTTGTTTAGTACCGATAGTTCAGGCTCTGCCTAGTTTGGGACTGAATAACGGTGTGTAAATTGTGTCCATTGTGTTATTATTCATTTACATACATAGGTACAGTCGAACAAACAAAATGGAAGAAAAATCCGATAAATTGTTAATTATATATTTTCGCAAATTGAATAAGGCGGCTGTTTTCCCAAAAGATGTAGGTAGGTAATTAAGTATATTTATATGAATGTAACTGTCAATATAATATTGATTACCTATTCTATATTATAACTGACTATTGCCATATTTTAAGTAGCCGAAGCTTTGGCTGCATATATTTTTTGTATATTTGATTGTATTTTAGTTTCATGTGTACCTAACATATATAATTGTAATTGCCATCGTTTTACCTAATCTACCACCGATTCTCCTCTTGGGGTGAAAACCGCACCACTCGATAATTGCCTTAATTTAATTAATTGAACAAGCGACCGCACCACTACACCGCGGGAAATTGGTAGGCTAAAGTATCAAAGACATTCTGCGTCGATACAATTCTATGGGCGAAGCGAATCACGGTCCCAACCACTTGATAACTGTTCCCGAAATTACTTCGTGCTTCCCCCGGGAAAATTAATTTTAGACCCCAATCAGAGTTGACTCGGTAAATCCAGTTAGACCATGCAAATACTGTAAATTTTCAATAGGTACATTACAATAATAAAATTTACTGTTAGAAATAGTGGTTTTCTTACACGATGTTTGTCTGGGTTGGGAACGTTATAGAAAAATTGGGCCAAGTTTGTTTGGGCCACGTGCAGTGTACGGTTACGTAGTTTCCGTCACAACGTGTGGACTTACAAAGGAATTTGGTAAACCAATAACACTTCACGCCATGGGATAGACAAAAAACATCTCTTCCTACTTTATGTGCATGAAAGTTTTTTTATTTAAAATTTCCGTTTACGTACCTATTTAAAGAAAAAGATCGAGTCTTATTTTTATTCTTATACATATACATACAGTACGGCCGTTTTAACTTGACTGCTCTGAAGTTTATCTCGAATCAGCCTTTTGAAACCGACTAAGGTGAAGCCGCCAGTAAAAGCTAGTAATTTATCTTTTAACTAGTCTTTACCCGCGACTTTGCTCGCGCACGTTTATTTGACCCCTCTAAGGGTTGAATTTTGCAGAATCCTGTCTTAGTGGATGCCTAAACTTTATAAGCTATCTATGTGCAAAATTTCAAGTCTCTTACAGGGGCGTGCACTGGTTGATAGTACCGGTCATGCTATTAGAATTTGATTTGCTAGAATACCTATGCAACACCAGCACGCCGCAGGTAGTTTTAATAAATCGTAACTAAAATTATTTATGAGACCTTACCATACAGCTAACAGGTAATTACATCGAGGTTTCCTTGCGGGTTACTGTAGTGTAGGTACCTACTGTACCTTTCCTACTGTAATTATTTCCAAGTACCTATGCTCACACAGAATGCAGAAAGCGAAATTATTTGGGCAGCCACATCAAACATCTCAGTAAATGATTGATATTCACAAACAAGTCAGATAATGGATATTCGAAGTGACCTCCGTTTTTGCATTCTTAGTGCAATTTCAATCGAATTGGTACCTAATCCTGGTTGCACTAAAGAAAACTGGTTAGTTTTTAAATCTTTGCACACAAACTATCACTACACGTATCACAACGTAAACTTTCGATTATTTCACTTTCGTTCGTAAAGAATTCACAATATATAAAAAAGTATTTCATCAAACTATTTCGTAACTTGTATCAAAACAAAAACAATATGGTAAAGGTAAAAAACTTTAAGTGCAATGCCCCGAAGACAGCACAGACCAATAACCAGGAAGACAGGAAATGACAAAACGCTTTTTATTGAAAAAACAAACAAGCAATACTGTAAAAATGCACTTAGTGTAAATGAATAAATATTGCATTAGAAAAATGTTATTTTGAAATAGAGATAGTTGTTTATTTATTATTAATCTGCTTATAATAAACAATTAAATACATAATGAATTGATAACCCATTCTAGACTTCCGGTCTATTCGAAATGAAAGATATTCGTCAACTAACGAACGTCGCCGAAGTCACCCGACTGTGGGCTGCTGTCTCTTTCGTTACATAGAGATGCGTATTATGCCGTACTCCTCTAATCGGGTTGGCTGAGAAAAAGCGGAGCTTATTTCCCATACAAAATTTCACGCACACTCCGAAACATTTCCACACTGACGTCTAATATTTGCGTGTAGGAATAGAGATAAAGTAGGCTGGTGTAGTACCCGCTTACACCGCAAACCGTATATGGCTATTTAGTGGCGGCGCTACGGGGCTAGTAGGAAGCAAAAATAGTTTGATTTAGAAACAAAAGGTGGCATTATTAGTTGATTTGCGAATTGTTAAGAATAGTAAAGTACTGATTATATTGCATGTATTTTGGAAAAAATACCCAGGGCATGCGGCGCTTATCAGCATCTATGGACCGCACGCCCATGAGTCTCTAGACCCAGCCGTTTAGGCTGTGCGTTGATATATCACCAATCAGTCAGTTGGCCGGCACAACTTCGATCGAGGGGCTAACAGAAGAATTCGTCTGGGCTGGGCAGCATTCGGGAAGCTGCGTCATATCTTTGGGTTGGCGATCCCACAGTTTCTTAAGACCATCAGCTTGCGATGGAACGCGCAATGCTCGGGGTTTCTCTGCTCGACAGAATTCGAAATGAACGAACGAAAACCTAAAGAAGGTGACTGGCAGTGGATAGATGCGGGCTGCTAAGATCGGAATGGTGTGGCGCTTCTTGGGGGAGGCTTTTGTCCAGCCGTGGACAGGAATTAGCTGAAATGATGTTAATTAATTTAGTTTAAAAATAATTTTGAGATTTAAAATTCATGAGGTATTCATATCAGTGAGGCTCGGGTTCGTACCAATGAGTTTTTCAAAAACTTACGTACATATTTATCACTAGCTCGACGGTGAAGGAAAACATCGTGAGGAAACCCGCAGGTCTCAGAATTAATTCTGAAACATGTGTAAATAGACCCGGTCCGGCGATGGGCTCACCAGCTGTCACGTTTAGGTGTCCAATGTACCTATCTCGTGAAATGTGGGTATATCCAGTAATGGAATACCTCTGCCTACCGCCTCGGGGATGAAAGGCGTGAGACTATTATTTATTATTTAGATTTAAAATTTTACTGTTTATAAAACATCTGGGCATGAGTAAAAAAAGCAAATAGTCCTATAATGTTCATATATGTAGACATTAAAAGGTTATATTTTTTCCGGCTTTTAATATATTTTCTATCAAGTTCATACTTAAGTACCTTTAGGAATTCTCAAAAATGTAACGATATTATACATTTTTAAATCATGTCGTCATACTGCTCCAAGAGAACTGTATTATCTTACAGAGTATTATTTATAATTGTAGAAAAGGTAAAATGGAAAACCATTAAAGTTCAACAAAATAATACCTAGTGTGTATTTTCAATTCCATTTCATTCCGCGTAGATCCCATTTCATTTAGTGAATAATCGCAATTAAAATTTTATAATGCACTGGTCAGGTAATATTTATGTGAGATAATTACGTATTTTTATCTTGCCTGATTTTATCGAACCCGATGGTGACCGGCTAAGAATTTTGTTTATTCCTGCAGCGGAATTTTCAGAATTTAAAACACTATCTTCTATGTCTCAGATGATTTTAAAACTCACAAAAGCGCGGCCTCTTTGGAATACCCAGCCTTAATGGCCTTTTCAACTACAAACATAAATTATTTGCGCATATGTTTCCAGAAAAATCTACATTCCTGTATTAAAAATGTATTTATTCCTTGTTTATTTAGCTTAAAGAAATTAAAAGAGTTTCACGATGTAAATTGTGGAGTTTAGCAAGGGTCGCATTTAATTATGACCTGAATAAATCATGCCGCATCCCTGTTGTGCCGTAATACAGGTATACAAGGGTACAGTCATGGCCAAAAATATACTTTACTTTCTCCATATCGCATCACGTGGATAGGGTTTTCATCATTTAATACATCGCATAATTTATTATGTTTACCCATGTAGTTCCAGTTTCCGTAGGAAAACGGGAATAAAATATAGCCTATGTTACTCAGGGATATTGTAGCTTTCCATTGGTAAAATAATTTTTTAAATCGGTCTCGTAGTTTTTGAGTTTTTCGTAACAAACATAGAAAAATAACAAACATGCCTTTAGGCATTAAGTTCGCTATGTGTACATTTTCTTGGTACATACATACATATATACAGCTCACGCCTTATTCCCACAGGGGTAGGCAGAGACGATGGATCGCCACTTTGCCCGATCTTTGCACACTTCCCTCGCTTCCTTCACATCCATAAGCCTTTTCATGCACGCTCTTTTATTCTTTGCACTCTTGACACCAGATTTTTGAAGGACGTCACAAATTTGATCCGTGAACGTCCTTCTGGGGCGTCCTCTTGCCTTGTATCCTTCAACATTTGCACCATAAATCTCTTTCGTTACTCTTCTTTCATCCATACGTTCTAAATGACCAAACCAGTACATGGTACATGAACTTAAATAAATAAATACAAAAATACAACTCTTTCATATTTATAATATTAGTAAGTTTAGATATAGATTATAGGTAGTTATGTTTAAAGGTACTCGTCCACCTGCCATGAAACAGTGCTTACACGGGATTCAAACTCACAATGTAACGAAGCATTTCCTCGTAAAAATGAAATAAAAACATAGCAACTTCTCTCACACAAAATTACTTAATTGCCCTATTTACATTTTGCAGCTACCTACGCCATAACACAGAAAATGTACTAAAGAAATATCATTATTTTATAAGAGAATGAACGCTAACGGGCGGTAGGTTTTTTCGGGATACTTTCTTTAAGTCTAATGAAATTTCTTGCTAATTCTCTGTCTCTTCGACGGTCAAAGAAACTTACCTACTCGAGTCTTTCTATAAACTTTCTTTTAGTAATCCCACGAATAGAAAGAAGAGTTCACTGAAACTTTTGCCGCAAGAATGGTTAAAACTCAGTCGGAACTATGTGGAAAGTAAATAGGTGTACAAGATTTTTTTCTAAAAATGGAAATAAATGCGGCCCACTGTACCCACGAATGCAGCTGCAAACTTTCTTCCATCCATTATCTTTGTACAATGTTAGGTTCTTTTCAAAAGAAAATTTGTATATCCAAAGCTGTGTAGATTCAGTTCCCAAAGCGAAACCAAAGAGTGAATAAGAATTTTATTTTAAAATGAATGTAGAACTTGGAGTACTTTTTCCTTTAGGATCTCAAGACTTAAAAATATTTATTATAAATAAAAAGTATTAGAAATTACAAAACTATCACTAATAAAATAAAAGGTGATTTTAACATAAGAATCAATAACACTCCAGCCCCCCTAGCCAAGTGGCATTGTACAATCTAATCGAATGTTCTTTTAGATTGACATGTATGGGATTGACATAAGCACTTGCCAACGAGCGCTAACGCTAATGTCAATCCCATACATGTCAATCTAAAAGAACATTCGATTAGATTGTGCAATGCCACTTGGCTAGGGGTTCAGATCTAAGAACGGAAACACTTCTTTGTCTTTTACGATCTGAAAGCTTAAAAAAAATGTAAACTCCTAAGTATTATGATGTCCCTATATAGCCCTATTGAGTTCTCATTAGTATAAACCTAAATACGTACATAATTTTAAGCATATTTCCCATGGGTTAGGCAGACACAGTATACTGCCGCTTGTTTCGAATCTGGCAGATCTTCGTGCTTCATAGACATCCATCAAAAGACATGCTCGCCGGTATGGAATACTCTTTATCTGGCTTTTCTTGAATACTCACATCGCCGATATAGTCGATGTAAGTAGGCCTAGTTCGTCCTCTACCGACTGGCTCATTCAAATCACCCTTCTATATTACTATTTCTTAATCATGCTTTGAAATTTGGGCCTTATTTTCGACAACCTTCTTCTATATAAATCGAAATTTCTGTACTGGACAAATACATGCGAGCAGTGGCCGGCAAAAGTTGTATGACAATCCATATCTTACGTGTTTTGGCTGGCAAATCACTACATACGTAGTATAAAACAAAGTCGCTTTCTCTGTCACTATTATCCTTCGCTTATATCTTTAAAACTAAGCAACGGATTTTGATGCGTTTATTTTTAATAGATAGAGTGATTCAAGAGGAAGGTTTTAGTAGTAGAATTGCACCCGTGCGAAGCCGGGGCGTCTCTAGTAAATTATATAGTAAACTCACTCAAAAAGTTCTGTCTAGGTACCTACTAGGTAATTTCAGAACAGAAAAGTACTATACAATCCTTGGCCACAACTAGCCATTGATGGACTCACGAATGCGCTCGTAAATTCCAACCTCAACTGAAATAAGGTTTGTACGTACGTACCTATTTATTTTGGTGTAGCAGTAAAAAAAGTTTAACTATGGGGTACTATTGGCATCGACGAACACAAAAATGTGTTCTCTATGCTTCATTTACACCAAATGGAATCACCAGAGCTCTTTGTAAAGTCCTCAAGTACCATTTTACCTTACAAAGTTATAACAATGTCCTTTCATTAGGCGCGTCAGTATCGCAACTGTCTGAATAATTACTTTTTTGCGCATTTAATAAAAAAATCCTGTTAAAAGCTTTAAGAATTACGTCTAGAGAGTTACTTTTGGTCCCTGGTACTAATTGGAAATATATAAAGCAATAATGTTTTGCATGAGCCAATAAAATCTTTTAACTTTACACTTTTTATAAAAATAATAGATACCTACTGTACGGTAAAAATTAAATAGTTTGCCATCTCTTTGAAGTTTCTGAGATACTTACCTAAAACATTTTGGTTCGTAAAAGGTAATGTAAAACTTACGACAGAAATATCTTCCTGCAATTGAGATATTAGTGTTTTACGAATTACCTATGTTATTTATTTGTTTCTTTCTTCAACTTACTACTATCATTACAGGTTTGGGACCCAATGCGACGGTGTAGGTCATCTATTTTTCAATAAAGCATTGATCAATATTCAAACACTATTCGCTCAAAGAACTAGAAAATACATCGATTTTCTTCGGCAAACGAATTTATTATAAGTAAATAGGAGTGTAACAACTATAAAATAAAATAAAATCTCACGCCTTATATCCCCGAGGGGGCAGACAGAGGTATTCCATTTCTGGATATACCCACTTTTCACCAGATATTCTTTAGACCCCTAAACGTGTGCCCATCGCCGGACCGGGTTTGTTTACACTTGTCTTAGAATTCATTATGGGACCAGCGGGTTTTCTCACGATGTTTTCCTTCACCGTCGAGCTAGTGATAAATATGTACGTAAATTTTTAAAAACTCATTGGTACATGCCAGGATTCGAACCCGAGCCTCACTGATTTTCATCATGTAAAGCAGGCTCTATAACCGTAAGGCTATCACTGCTATCATGGTAGATATTAATACCTATACCATATTTAAAGGTGTATAGTACAGTAGTACTAGTATACCTACAGACGTTGTCCAGACCGAGCAACACCACCTACTTAGGTCCAATTTAGAATCTAAGCAATCCTAAACTCAAACACAAAAAATTATGAATTTTGGTCCAGCTTGTTTAAGGGAGTTCAGTGACATACGAGTATCTTCTATACAATTTGTAACGGAAAGGGTACCAACAAAAGTCAGTACAAAATCGTATATCTGGAAAGAATTTCATTTGCGATGAGAGATTCTTCATAAATGCAATAAAATGCCTCAATCACTCAAGCGCCGCGTAGAAGCTCAAAGTTGACTCGGGCTTTATTTTATTCAGAATGCCGAGCTTCCTCAGACGAGCAACAAGGTAGCAGACATACTAACATTTATATATCATACTGCTCCAGTCATATACAATATGTAACAGAATAAGCGCAATTGCTGAAATTAGTTTGTTCAGTATCGACTACTTCATCGATTTCAGCTATTTTCAATATGTGTACAATTTTTCCGCATCAATATTCTAAACTGAAATCTATCGGTTCATCGGCGCAGAACCGCTAGTATTGTATATTTTATTATATACTTAAATATACACCTACAATAAAATTGCAGCTGACCGTGGTCTGTACGTAGGATATTATATTAATTAAGAAAACTTAATATCGATAGAAGCCAAAACAATCATTTTTAGAACTTCTGTCTGTCTGTATTCACTAGTAAGACATGAGATTAAAAAAGAGCTTCCCATGAGTTTCTTGCTGGAGAACTCGTCGGTGGAGATGGGCTGCTGTTTACATTTAGCCAATCTTCACGGACGAGTTTAGAGTGCCTTGTTGTTAGACTATTGACATTTTTTAAGTGTATTTTTTTATTACCAACAGAAAATAAAAACATTTTCTCAGTTCTATTGTAGCTGATGTAACTTAAAATCTGATACACCCTTCCTTTTGATACGCTAGTATGAAGCCGAGTTATCTATATAAACGGAGTACTTTTTTAACTGGGTCGGTACGCTACATTCTTTCAATAGAATTATTTGAAAATCTCCTCAAATTTATAGTCTTTTCGAACCCAGAAATTTTAACTAATCCTGCAATTCGCGCAAGCTCGTATTAAACTATCTTGTGCAATACCATCTTGTGCTGTATTAAACTATCTTGTGCAGTACTAAACAAAAAAAGGATTATCAGAATCGGTTCATAATTTGGTTCGAGTTTTTTTTTTTATTTTTTTTTCTTTATTGAAATAAATTTATAATACAGTGGTGTTACTTAATTCTAACATCGCCAAACTTTTAATCGCGTAACATACATAAAAAAAGCATACAGTCGAATTGAGTACCTCCAAATTTACAAATTACATAGCCACTTAACAACAAATAGTTGGATTGTGTAAAGTAATAATAATAAATATAATATAATCTCACGACTTTTATCCCCGAGGGGGTAGGCAGAGGTATTCCATTACTGGATATACCCACATTTCACGAAATATGTTGGACCCCTAAACGTGAGCCCATCGCCGGACCGGGTCTGTTTACATATGTCTCAGAATTAATTCTGAGACCTGCGGGTTTCCTCACGATGTTTTCCTTCACGGTCGAGCTAGTGATAAATATGTACGTAAGTTTTTAAAAACTCATTGGTACATGCCAGGATTCGAACCCGAGCCTCACTGATTTTCGGCCAGCTCTTTAACCGTTCGGGCTATCATTGTGTAAACTAGTTGAACCGATAAACTGCTCATAGTGAGTTAAGCCCAGAAACCAAACTAGATCTGGCCTATCCCAGTTAAAGCCAACATGTGGGCAACTTCTCACGAGCGAACCTTATTTGGTGAGATAACATTCAGCTACGAAATACGAATTCATATTACGAAACGATACACTTTAAAAAAAAAGAAGGTACACAAACACACGAGTGTTCAAGAAAATGAACAGTCCGGTGAGACGTTAGTTAATTTTTTTTTCAAATCGGTGAGGCAGCGCGTTCCCTCGGAGGAAGATATCAATACCTACATAGGCTATAGCAATATTATATCACTTAGAAGTTACCTGACCGGCTATTACAAAATTAGAAGACGCTATCTTACTAATTGATGAATGAGTTATGTGATTCTAATCAATCGAGTGGAGCTGTGTCGGTAGTGAGTCGGTACACACGACAAAAGCGTCTAGAAAAGTAAGCTTTCCATTGGTTAAGTATAGTATTGTTTAAATCGGTCAGTAGTTTCGAAATATGTTCATTACAGATATACAAACAAAGCTTTCCTCTTTTTAATATTAGTGTAGATGTAGTTTAGTTACTTCATAACTTAAGTTTTTTTTTTATTTTTATTTTTTATGATAAAAAAGGGGACAAACGAGCAGAGGGGTCACCTGATCGTAAGTGACGTCCGTCGCCCATGGACACCTGTAACTCAAGAGTCACAACTGCGTTGCCGGCCTCTGAGGTGGGAGTAGGGGGAGGAGAGGGGAAGGGAGGGGGGAACCTGACAAATATATTTTTATATGATTTTTTTTTATAGACCTTTTATGAAATTATTAATAGATCAAATGAAAATAAAAAGTAAAAGTTGAAAGTGTCTTTACACATTGTTAAAGCGTGTAGAATATTTACGAACAAAATAGTACATTATGATATAAGTGCGGTAGGTTGAAAATTACAGCCGAGGCGATATTGCTAGCCCGAGCCGTAGGCGAGGGTTACAAGTAAGCAGAGGCTGTAATTGTCAAAGCGCACGTATGTCATACGACGTTTTATAACACATTTGCGAGGAAATAAAATAAAACTCCGACTATGGTAAACGAATAAAAACAATACAGCGTTAAGAAAAAGCGGCGCGCATCAGCATTTTTTTTAGGCAAAGGCACAAAGAACAGCCAGTATTTCTAATAAAGTAAATTAATATTTTTGTGTTTTTGTTACAGATTAATTGGTTGTAATTTACTGTCAAAATTAATTAAATTAAATAATTATGTACATAAATCTCTGTATCATATTTTATCTCCCAAAGTTAATTTTAATCATAAAATGTTGACAACTTTTTTGACATAAAAACTCTTTGCTGAGATTTTAAAAAGTACCGTTCTTTTTAAGACGGAGCATCTTGATAAACCGTGCGTTTTACATTACACTTACCGCACTTGGGCGAAATGAGATACAATACGATATTGAAATTGGTGAAATAAGACACCTTTTACGAGCAAATGTGTTATAAAATAGTTTATTACAACTTACTTATTGTTTGTGGTAAGCGTAGCTCTGTGTATGCAAAGCTTCAATTCGTAACAGGATAAAACAGATCATGTGAACCCAGCCTCTGCAAAGTCCACAGTGAATACTCAGCTCTTCAGAAAACAAGAAACCGACATTTTATAAGTTGAGCAATACACTCCTTTTGATCTCCGCGCATTCTGGTAATCAGCAATGAAAAATCACTCTGTAAGAACTTGGCAACAACAAATATTTATTTATGTTATCGTTTTGTTCAAAATGTTAAATCTCCGAAAGTTTTTCAGAGATGCCTGTGAAATTTTGAAACGACATTGCATTATAATGAGTAATAACGAGTGTTTTCATTTACCTATAATAATAATAATAATCTATATATAGGTAGGTACATATAATAAAATTTCAAGTAACTTGTAACCGATGTATTTACATAAGAGATATATAACTTAATATGAGGGGTCTATAAAACATTAATAGAAGACAAATCAATATATTTTTTTAAACTTTTTTACGTCTTTCTATATTTTAAGTGTAAGTATCACGACCAAACGATCAAACCTCGAAGCTGGTTATTAAAAACATTAATAGTGTTTTTTAAACGGGGACGAAGTCCGGGGAAAGAGTTAGTACATGATAATCAGACTGAGAGACATTTACTTGACACTCCGTAGGTACATCCAGTTTTCAATAGATGTGTGATCAATGTAAATACGTTAATTAGATATGTACACAGAGTATAAATTAGCTTGTTCAATCAGAGCTGTCTGGATTATCAATTAATTTAATTATTTACTAACGAGAATACTTGATGTATTTCAATCAGACCATGATCTAACAAAATGCATTTGACACTGACAGATTACATTCGAGGTATGTATTATTAAACGACCAGTTCGGTCTACAAAACAATTAAGCAATTATAGGGCGATCTATTACAATAGATAATCCTATTTTTTCCGATTACGCGGCTTGACCGGCTTGACGTGCCTGTCAGAATTTCTTAAAATCCTTTCTTACTGCTCACTTACGTCATTTGGAACCTTATAGTGCAAATTTCATGTCTCAAGCCATAGAGGTGTTGGCTTTTTTTTAACGGCTGTGCGTTGATCGATCAGTCAGCCAATCAGTTTCTGTTCTTTTAATACAGGTAAATGTCTCAAACTGTAAATTCACATTTTTAACACCAGCAGCAACCGTCCAGCCGATCCCGTTTTTCCAGTTCCCGTGCTGGGAACGAAAAAACCGTCCTTCAAAAAACATCCTTCCCTCCTAAAATTAGTCAGACGATCAAGACATTTCTATTGAATGATTATATTGTGAACGACTGGAAGGATTTAGATAATATTTTTATAAGTTCGTAAATTTATACCTAAAATTAAAAAAAAAACAATAAACAAAGTTATTATCTCTGAAAAAGACCGCAGTTACCATACTGATTTACTGTGCTAAGGTTTAGGGGTTTTGGATGAAAGACAAAAAAAAATGGGAAACGCTGAAAGTACTTTTCTATGGGACTTGACAACCTATGTCAGATCAGGTAGTGAAAGATAAAAATCAGTATACTTAGGGTTTTTTAATATAATATTCTATTGTCTTTTTTATTATGTTGTACCTACCTACCCCAGCAGGAAAGAGACGCGAGATAATATGTATGTATGTCTATGCTCAGTCTATAAACAAGGCAATATCCAATTCAGTAAGTTTTTTGTATCCTCTACAGTCGCATAAAAAAATCGTGTTTTACTAAATTCCTATGGTAGAGTACTTAAATTCTTATAAATCTCGGCCGGTATTCGTTTAATTATTAGACTACTCGTTTTTCCTCTAAGTAATAGCACTAACTTAGTGAGACGCCTTAAAAGAAGAATTTTTAGATTTCAAGCAAACTCTCTTTTAGCCGATGAACAAGATATTCTTTAAGTAAGACTTTAAAGGTAGGTACTAATTGGAAATACATCTAAAAGTCAGATTTCTTATTTTTAAATAAAATTTAGATGGATTTTATGTATTTACAGACAGGTTAAGAGGCGATAAACTTAGATTTATATGACTTTGTCCAGTCTTAATTATATTGTAATTTTTATAATTTTCAGTTAGTTAACAATATAGGTATTACTGGTATCGTTTTCTAGAAAAACAATAACAAAATAAAAAAATATATATTTTTTCCCCGACGGGGTAGGAAGAGGTATTCCATTTCTGAAAATACGTACGTTTCACGAGTCATCGCCTGACCGGGTCTATTTG
This sequence comes from Ethmia dodecea, assembly GCA_963855545.1. NCBI lineage: Eukaryota > Metazoa > Arthropoda > Insecta > Lepidoptera > Depressariidae > Ethmia > Ethmia dodecea. Next base: position 6,784,541 of record OY979448.1, read on the forward strand.
TCTAAGAATTGATTCTGGGACCTGCTGGTTTCCTCACGATGTTTTCCTTCACTTTAGAGCTAGTGATTAATATGTAGTAGGTACTCGTAATTAAACTTTTGGTAAACTCATTGGTAGTATTCGAACCCGAGCTTCAATGATCATCATCATGAGAAACGGGCTCTTTAACCACTGGGCCTAGTACTATTTATTATACTGTGACTGGGCTCTCACAGCTCTTTCTAGAAAATTTATTTAATTTGGAGTTCGATAAATAGTTGGAGCGAGAACTTTCATCATAAGAAATTATTAAAGGACTGTCTCGATCTTTGATCTCAACTTATGCAGGTAGATCAAAGAGTATTATTATACCACAAATTAAGTTCTATCAATAGCGAAATAAAGTTTTTAGTCCCCGCAAAAATAGAGGTACCTATTTTAAATTTGTTACTTTTATGTACTGGGGATTTTAAGAAATAATTTTAGTTAAGGTTTTATTTAAAGTATTTTTATGTATCTTAAAAATAAGATCCCATAGTCGTTTGTACTCATTTATACGTGTAGTGGATTTAGGTATATTGTAAAGTAAATTAATATTATTGTAATATATACATGCGATCCTATTAATCGCATCAATCGCTGTGTCAAGCGGCATGTTGTGTCAATAGGAAATACCGGCAGTTCAATCGGCGATCGTTGTGGACATTACAAATTAATTCATTGCCGCGGCCGCTGCCCTAGGCCTTGCAACACTTTGCGCGTCAAAATCTCATTATGGACACTTTAGATACACTGTCGACAATTTAGTTATACGATATTTATCGACGTTTTCACACCGCAGTAGTTCTGCCGTAAATTCTGTAAAAGTGTACCCAACGAAACTCCGGGAATGAACACATGCCGCACTTCAAAATCCGTTAATCAGTTGAAGTTAGCTACGGGTGGCGTCAGCTAAATATTATAGCTCACATACGCACTTAAATATATCCCGGGAAACATAACCCTCCTTCTGGGGCAATCAGTCAATGAATTACGTCACCCTATGGGTTAACTTTCGATCTTAACGTTGAGGTAAGTACTCGTATATATTATGACCTTAAATGACATAAGTCACTTTCAGTGAAGTGTTTAGCGCAATCCATCATCCGGGTAAATGATTTAGTTAAGTTATAGCTGACGTGACTAATGGAGGAACGAAGTTCAAAGTATACCTAAGTAAGTGCGAAACGTATATTCCAGTAACCCAGTATTTTTTTTATGAGTATTTGTGCGCTTTGCCTGATGACCACTTATAATTTTTTTTAACACGAAGTTAGGTAACTTCAGTGATGTTTGGAAGTAACTGCGTACTGGTAAAAAGGAAAAGTTTTTTTATTTTTTTAAGTGGTCGCTTAACTGAAAGGATTTTTCAAGGCTTAAATACTGCTAAAGCGCTATCATAGTTTTATAGCGGTAGTAAACCCTTATATCTCAACCACTTAGTGCCTATTTAATGTAAGGCAATAGTGCTAGTACCTAAATGAGTATGGCATCCTACTAATATTATAAACGCGAAAGTTTGTATGTAAGGATGTATAGATGTTTGTTCCTCTTTTACGCAAAAACTACTGAATGGATTTTGATGATACTTAATATAGTTATATTGTTTATACATCATAATAACACATAGGCTATATTTTATTCCCGTATTCCCACGGGAACGGAAACTACGCGGGTGAAACCGCGGGGCGGTGCTAGTAAGCAATAAATCAGAGAAAATGTATTTGTGTTTATCAAACCCAGCGTGATGGTAAAGATCCATTCATGACTATAAAAATAGCGGGATCCCTTGTCATAAAACTGCAGCATGTATATAAATGTCTGAAACGGCCTTTAAGTAAACGGAATCCAAAATGGCTATAACTCTGTCCCTATTTCCCCAAACAACGTTGAATTCGTATCATTTGTGGGCTGTGAAAAAAATGTAGGGATATTACGGATTCAAAGATCCTTCTACGGTGTTTTTATTGACGATGTATGTGTATCTGAAAGGGTCACATCAGCATTGATATGCAGACCCGATTCTGCAGGTATTTTTTCCACCAAAGACAGAACATAGAACTTTTTTATTGCTCACTGTGCGAAAAAAAAACATTTATTATGCTATGGTAATGCTTCTGGAAGAATAAGAAAGGTTTATAGTACGTGGTCTGGTTCCGAGTAAAATATTTAAAGGCAATAGATATGTATAATAGATCTGTCCATCTCTATAAAGTATATCAGTATCGTAACAATTATATTTGTTTGTAATGAATATAACGCATACATTTATTTACTTGGCAGAATAAATGAATTGGTTTGGAATTATACTATTCTCACCATATTACCAACCTATGTACACAGTTTGCACAATAAATTTATTCTATTCTATTCTTAATTTCCCACATTCTGTTTTTTTTTTCACTTTTACATTTTTTCGACTGTTTTATGTCGATGAAATAAAAAATATTTTGTAAAATATATTTGAATCCTAACAGTACACCCCTAAGCAGAAGCTGACGCGGTTTGTGGGACAAATAGCGCCACAGCGCTGGTGTTCCGTGACGCCACTACTCTGTTGTGAAAATAGAGCAAGTAACCTTCACCTAAGGTTTCAGTTTGTAGTAATAATAGTATATTACAATAAAGTATAAATTTGTATGTGTGATTGTGTGTTTGAAATTGAGAAAGATCATCATCATCAGCCGGAAAAGTCCACTGCTGAACAAAGGCCTACCCCATAGAACGCCACAACGGCAACTTGCTGCTTGCATCCACCGGTTACCCGCGACCTTGACAATATCGTCGGTCCACCTGGTGGGAGGTCTACACACGCTGCGTCTTCAGATTCGTGGTCGCCACTCGAGAACTTTTCTTCCCCATGGGTTATCGGTAATATCGGTTCTCCGAGTGATGTGGCCTGCCCATTGCCACTTCAACTTGAATATTCTGAGAGCTATGTTGGTGACCTTAGTTCTTAGGCAGTTTCCTCGTTCTGAAAGAAACTCCAAGCATAGGTCTCTCAGTGAAAAACATAATTATAGTTAATTTTATTTTGCGTTGGCTAGCTGGATTTTTTGTAGGTTTATTCATGTCTTCGATTGCCGAAAATAATCACTCCGTGAGTATTTAAGCCTTCCTATCATCATATCTTACGAGTAGTGATCTAACTAGAACTACTTATCATCGATCGTGTCTAAGTTTCTAATTGCAAATAAAACCTAACGACAACATCTAAAAACCAATGCTTTCTCAGTTGAGAAGTTCGAACGGTTACTACCCGAATGGAGCTTAAGCAATTAAAGTAATGAGTCGCTCGTGCTTTGAATTCGTAATACACTCTTGTCTACTTCAGATTTATGTTATGTACGAAGTTCAGATTTAGCATTCTCATTATGCTACACATGAGAGAGACTGACGGGGTCATTTTGCCCGATAGGGTTGAATATACCTATCGTATTTAAACTGCAAATTGGTTTTAGTGCGGCATAGTGTTTGATCTACTATCCATCAGCGTGGTTCATTTTCGTCAATCGAAAACAGATTTTAAAATTGGAGATTGAACTGCTTATATATCTTATGAAGAATCTAATCTTGGAGATTACTTTTCAACTTAAAAGCACTTTGAGTACCTATGATTTATTTACAATTAACATCATAAAAAGTTAAAATGTTTTTAATTTCTGTAGGTAATTAAAATTTACACTTAGAAAAATCATTAGTCTAATACATAATAAGTCACGTCAGCTGGCTTCGTGTCAGGGTGTTTAGTATTTATTTAAGTACTAGCGGGTGCCCAGCGGCGTTGCCCGCGTGGATCTAGTTTATTCCCGTTCCCGTGGGAATTTCAAAAAATCCCTTTATAGTGGTTGCCTACGACATATAAGCCGCCTACATACCATATTTCAAATAGCGGGTTCCGACAGCGACGTTGCCCGCGCGCATCCAAATTATTCCCGTTCCCGTGGGAATTTCCAAAAATCCCTTCATAGCGGTTGGCTACGATAAATAAGACACCTACACACCGTATTTCAAGTTTCTAGGTGTTATCGTTTCGGAATAGTACGAATTTCTCTTTTTACCCAGTTTTTATGTTTTTCCGTGGGAATAAGATATTTTTCTGGAATAAAAAGTACTTACCCTAGATGTTGACCCGGGTACTCAGTTATCTCCATACCAAATTTCATCAAAATCCGTCCAGTAGTTTTTGAGTGATGCGTCCACAACCAGGGCAGACAGACAGACAGACAAAAATTTCAAAAATTTGTGTTTCGGTATCTATATCGATAACTACAGTTAAAATTTTCAAAAAATATTTCATGTACAGACACGGCCCCGTTAGAGTTTTTTTATATGTATAGATGTTTATTAGTTGTTTAGGATCTGCCTAGTTTGGGACTCAATGACGGTGTGTAAATTGTGTCCCACAATTTACTTATATTATTATTATTAATAACAAGGCACTCTAAACTCGTCCATGAAGATTCTCGAAATGTAAACAGCAGCCCATCTTCACCGACGACTTGCTAAATGTAACATATTTATAATAAAATCTATATAATTACACAGATGGTGAATGTACGTTTACACCAAGTTGTTTTCTAGTTTGGACAAGAAACACTGTAGGCTTTACAAACTTTTTCTTGGAACCTTTACCCTGACAAAACCGTAGTACTTAAAACTTCCCCTTGCAATCCGAGAGTAAGATTAGTTTCACACCAGACAAACTTACAATAGGTACTGTTGTTTTGTATCCTTGTAAAGCTATTTATTCTATTTTCGTTTCAGTTAAAAATATACCCACTATACGCTACTTTATCAACATTGAATTTAGTTCAAATCCCGTTTATTCCTCTTTATTTTTATGGTATAGCGATGTGTAAAAAACTTTGCTTGATACCGTACAATAAAAACACAAAAAAAAATGTTTCTTGTATTCCCTTTAATATTATTTCATAGTGTGTTTAGAAAGTGTCATCACCGTCCTTAATAATATTTTGCTCTTCATTCAAACATACATTTATTCGCCATTGAATTACAAAAAAATGCATCTTATTGAACCTTAAAAATATATTTCACCAATGGTAGGCTTACTATTTAATTCTGGAAGTGACATGGGTAATAACTTTCCCTCGGGAACATGACTTACGTGTATAAAATCACAGAGAACAGCAAGTTACACCTACATGGCAATTTTAAATTAGGTGCAAATATTTAAAGGGTAGATCAAAAAAAATACCTACCTGAAACTATTTTAGTCATTGATTTTTATTTTTTATACGCTACTGTACTAGATGACATCGATTAAGTATTACAAAAATTAAAAAAACAAACTAACACTCTTTACATAAACGATACACGCACGTTACACTACCCAATCAAAAATTGCTCGAAAATAACAAAATAAATAAATAAAAAAGCCGACAAGTGCTTTTTAGTGCCGTAGTGAGGGTTTATGCAAAGCATGTTTACAAAATAGGTATATATTTTTTTAGACACGAGCAAACAACTAAAGTTTTTGTTTCTCTTTATTTGTTAATTATATTTCTCTTACATATTTATACCTACCCTTATAATATTTTTACTTGATTTAAATTGATCTTATATACCTACTGTACCTTGTCTGAACGTTAGAAAACGCACATCCAAAACCAGTAAAACTAGAAAAATTACATTTGAACGAAACACTTATTGAAGACAATAGGGTTGTGTCCTACCTAGTCAAATCAGTTACTTTTTACGATCTGTCAAAACGAAATTTTACTATGGAAAATGTACTGAAATAGCAAACCGTGACCTCATAGTTTGTAGTACTCAATTGCAGCACTTTTTTTGATTGTTTTATTATTTTTAAATTTGCTATAATTGTAAATTGAAAATCGAAATACATATTTTGAGGTGTTTTGGGATAATCTTTTTAATGTATGACTACTCGCAATTTAATTTCGATGCTGTCAACTACCCAATTAGGACATCCGGTAGTGTTGAAACCTATTTATTACATACAAACATACAATATACTAATCTTTTCTTCTTTACAATATCATAAGTGTAGATAGAACATTTATCACTGGAACCTACTCAAAGCGAACGCGAACGTAGTTAACGAGGAAAATCTTTAACAATATGAAATATTTCGCCTCATGACCACCTAAAAAAGTACCTACTTTGGTTATCACGCCATTGAATGGTTTTCCACCTCCTTGATACGGGTTCACGTGAATAGCCTGTAGTCCCGAATCAAGAGACCGTTAAATAAAGGTGTCCCAAAGATTGTATAGGCGATAAGTTGATGTGAGGACTACATGACAACGCCAGAATTGGGTAGATAGTTTCCTCTGGTGAAATCTTAGGATTCTGTTCACAAATCATAAAGTATTTTTTTATATTGCTAATAAATCTTCCAAATACGTTTGAAAAAGCAAAAGGAACGCTTTTTCAATAATTACGTTAGGAGAAAAATTCTACGTAAAATTATTTACTATGACTACGGGGATAAAATATAGGCTATGTGTTATTCTGATGTTATCTATATGAAGCTATATCTATCTATATATAAAAAAAAACTTGTACAACTTCCGGAAAAATCACATAAAAGTAACATTTTGAATAGTGTAACAACCTAAAAGTAACTTGACGGAGTAAAAAATCACCTTAAAGGTTACAAAAGTAACCTTCTGGCATCGCTGAAACGGCAGCACCACGAATCAGAACTAAAACCTGTCAAAGAGGCGGCTAATGTTTCGCTGTATTACATTTTGGCTAGCCGTGTTGAATAACGTATGGCGGCGAATACATTCCGGCGGTTTTTTTATTTATCAATCCGGCTAATCGTTGAACCGCCGAATTTCAAAACGGCCCTGTTTTTGATAACGGCTATCCGTAATGTAATACGGTGGAATATACAATCCGACTGCGACACAAACATAACTTGATAAGCTTAGTTAGACTAGTTAGGCTAAAACGGTTCTTATTAAATGTATGTATTTTAAAATTCACTTATTGCATACTGGCTCACTCACTGACTGACTCAGTCACACACTGACTAAAAGTATCATTTACTTATTCACTTACTGAATATCATACTTACTCGACTCATTCGCTCACTGTGCAAGGGGCAGCGTCTCATTTGATAGAAATACACTTGGCATAATCTTATTAGAATGCTGTTCAAAAGGTACATTTGCCATTAGATATACATAAAAACAGTAAGCATAATTTCAATTGGACTTAATACTCAAGTGATCAAAAATTTTACAGAGAGAATTTTATATTCTATATTATCGATCAAATAGACTAATATCACTTCACTAGCTTTTACCAGCGGCTTCGCTCGCGCACGTTTATTTCACCCCCTTAGGGGTTGAATTTTGCAAAATCCTTTCTTAGTGGATGCCTACACAGTATAAGCTAACTATGTGCAAAATTTCAAGTCTCTAGACCCAGCGGTTTAGGCTGTGGGTTGATACATCACCAATCAGTCAGTCAGTTTATCATTTTATATATAGAAAAAATATAATCATCATGTGGTATATTGATCAAAGAATATTATTTTTTTTGAGATTATAATGATGGTGTGACATACTAAACTTCTGATGTAGTTTTCTAATAACATTTTTGACGTAAATAAATGAGTTTTTTGTTCCAGTTAAAATGAATGAAGGTACAGGAACCGACAGTTAAAGGGGGGCTTAGGCGGAGCGAGTGGAGGTTGCATGTTTGCAAGTTTTCTTGCTTGCTTGCCTGCTTGCTTGTCTGCTTGCTTGCCTGCTTGCTTGCCTGCTTGCTTGCCTGCTTGCTTACCTGCTTGCTTGCCTGCTTGCTTGCCTGCTTGCTTGCTTCCTTGCTTGCCTGCCTGCTTGCTGCAAAATTATACAAAGTGACCTTATGTCTTGTATTTCTTACGCACTGCAAGGGTTGTTAATAAGCGTCAGCGGGATTTCTTTGGTAAATTTTGCGAATTGAACATACCGGAAAGAGGGTAAAGTTTTGAAAACTTTTCGGTGCCTTTTACACTCCGTCGGATTTATTTTATTTTAGTAGGTACTCGTTTGCCACTGCCATTTCCTGGCACTAATTAAATCGGAATCGTCGTCATTCATTACGCGGCTAGCGCTTGGCACCTGGCGGTCAAAGATATCTTACTAATATTATAAACGCGAAAGTTTGTATGTATGGATGTTTATTCTTCTTTCACTCAAAAACTACTGAACGGATTTTGATGAAAGTTTACATTTATATAGCTTATACATCAGAATAACACATAGGCTATATTTTGATTTCGTATTCCCACGGGATCGGGAAATACGCGGATGAAACCGCGGAACGCTGCTAGTCACTACATAGTATAAAACAAAGTCGCTTTCTCTGTCCCTATATCCCTATGTCCCTTTGTATGCTTAAATCTTTAAAACAACGCAACGGATTTTGATGCGGGTTTTTTTAATAGATAGAGTAATTCAAGAGGAAGGTTTTAGTGTTAGCATTGCACCCGTGCGAAGTCGGGGAGGGTCGCTAGTTATGAATATATAAAAATTATATCTTTGCCTGGCGGTACTAACATTTGTAAGTAAAAACCAATGTACGTCGAAACACGCAGATTGTGATTAAAGGTTTTAAACACACAATAGGCCAGCTTTTCGATAAAAAAAAATAATATATATTATGTTCTCAATTGAACCGGTTCGTTTCATTGCAAAAAATTTAACCTTATTCGTTTCATTGCAAAAGGGGTAGGTACATTCTCCCTTAGGTAATCTAAGTTAACAATGCCACCCATAAATTGGTGTGAGGGTTTGACACTGAATCAAATTTCCTCCGCATAGTCCTGAGTTACATGTAAATTACTTACACGAAGAGGATCCCAGACAGAAATACATTTACGTAAAATATGTACCTACCAGCTTTCTATTCCACATTATGGATACAAAGTACATGCTAATAAATACAATTATAACACAAATTTTCTATTTCATAAGGATAATATTAAATAGATCTACTGGATTCTGAATAAGTTAGCGGTTTGTAAAATGTACCCAATATTTAGACTGCTTTATATAACATACCGCATGATTTTTTTTACCGTCTGAAAAAAATATGTGTGGTAGGTAGGTAAATGTAATAGATTCATTGGGCATTGTTACTTCAAAAATAAAAGAAACTGACTTATAGCTTCCATTCATGCGCAATCTACATACAACAACCAGCTGCTACATAGCAGTGTGCGTACTTTTCTAGTCTTTGTAAATTACATTTAACATGAATATAATTTAACAATTAATGCCGTGTTTATCTTAGGCTCTAGATAGGTACCTTATACGTCATAATTTTTCATCAAAATCATGCAGAACAGTATAGTATAAACTGAGCCACAGCAACGCCATGGGTGCTAGTAGTTAATTAATAAAAATCAATATCTATATCTATTTTAATAGATATGTAATTGGTATACAATAAAGAGTTGTTACTTACTTACAAAGTACCTAGTAATATATAAACGAATTAAAGTATAACATCTATATTTATTGAATTAATAAATGAATATGTTATTAAAATAAAATTAATACGTTTACGACTTTATCCTGAGGGGTTCGGCAGAGGTATTCCATTCCTGCTGGATATTTATTTAACTTCACGTAGGTACCAAGAAAATGCACACATGCTTAAAGGCATTATCTACCGCCCACTTTTCACCGGAATATATTTTTGGACCCCTAAATGTGACAGGTGATGGGCTTGACAATTAATACTGGGACCAAATACGTTACTTATATTAATAGTCGAACCCGACCTAAAAACCTTCACGACTAACATAGTTTAGTTAAATAGACTCAAAAATGTTAGTAAGTATAATTTAAAAATAAAATAAATAATCTCACGACTTATATCCCCGAGGGGGTAGGCAGAGGTATTCCATTACTGGATATACCCACATTTCACGAGATACACTGGACCCCTAAACGTGACAGGTGGTGAGCCCATCGCCGGACCGGGTCTATTTACAGATGTCTCAGAAATAATTCTAAGACCTGCGGGTTTCCTCACGATGTTTTCCTTCACCGTTGAGCTAAATATGTAGGTAGTGTATATTAGTATAATTTATTTATCAAAATAGTGCCTTTCAAAACATTACCTACCGGGTGACGAATATTTATGGACAACCAATGACTTTCAAAATGCGTCCGTCCACTGTGCTACAAAAACATGAAGGGTGAAAAAATGGGTCAAACGGGACCGTCGGGTCTATATTTATATAATCTTTTCACAGAAACATTATTCCCATTTTTTGTTGAGAGTGTATTTTTAAATTTTAAATAAATTGAGAAGGAAGACAGCGGCTTGAAGACACGGTCTGTACCTCATATTTAAGGTCGTTTTAAATCTATTGCAAATATTTTAAGGGTAGGTAAAAATATGTGAGAGAAATAGGATTAACATACAAAGAGAAAAATAAGTTACTTTTTTCTTAGTCTTTTCTAACAACAAAAATAATTATTACTTTGTAAACGTGTATAAACCCTCACTACAGCCCCTTTAAAACGCCACTTTTTTTGTTTTTTTTATTTATTTTGTTATTTTCGCGCAATGTTTGATTAGGTAGTGTGCGTGTATTATTTATGTACAGCGTGTTAGGTAATTTTTTTTTGTAATTGATGTTATCTAGTAAAGTAGTAAGGTAGTTTATTTCTGGATATACCCACTAAATAAAAATAAATAAAAATCAATGCCGTAAATAGTTTCTTCTCAATTTTTTGATCTACCCTTTAATAGTACATTATGATATAAGTGCGGTAGGTTGAAAATTACAGCCGAGGCGATATTGCTAGCCCGAGCCGTAGGCGAGGGCTATAAGTAAGCAGAGGCTGTAATTATCAAAGCGCACGTATGTCTTACGACGTTTTATAACACATTTGCGAGAAAATGAAATAAAACTCCGACTATGGTAAACGAATAAAAACCGGCCAAGTGCGAGTCGGACTCGCGCACCGAGGGTTCCGTACAACCTTGCAAATTTATGGTTTTCGTAATTTTTCCTTTATCTATGCTATAAGACGTTGCTTCGTACCAAATTTCAAGATTCTGAGTTCACGGGAAGCACCCTGTAGGTTTTGATTCCCTTGCAAGTGTCGAAAATTTGCGGCATAAACGGCTGTATCTTTTGATTGCGTTGGCTTGCTTCATACCTCCACGCGTTCCTGAGAAAAAGGGTCTTGACAGACGGACGGACAGACGGACAACAAAGTGATCCTATAAGGGTTCCGTTTTTTCCTTTTGAGGTACGGAACCCTAAAAACAATACAGCGTTAAGAAAAAGCGCGCAGCGCGCATCAGCATTTTTTTTAGGCAAAGGCACAAAAAACAGCCAATATCTATACATATAATAAAACTCTAACGGGGCCGTGTCTGTACATGAAATATTTCTTATTTATCTGTTTATTATCTGCCTGCCTGCCTGCCTGCCTGCCTGCCTGCCTGCCTGCCTGCCTGCCTGCCTGCCTGTCTGTCTGTCTGTCTGTCTGTCTGTCTGTCTGTCTGTCTGTCTGTCTGTCTGTCTGTCTGTCTGTCTGGTTGTGCACGCATCACTCAAAAACTACTGAACGGATTTTGATGAAATTTGGTATGGAGATAACTGATTATCCGGGTCAACATCTAGGGTACTTTTTATTCCAGGAAAATATCTCATTCCCACGGGAAAATATAAAAACTGGTTAAAAAGAGAAATACGTACTACTCCGAAACGATAACACTTACAAACTTGAAATATGGTAAGTAGGTGTCTTATAGACGTATACAGGCAACTACTATAAAATGATTTTTGGAAATTCCCCCGGGAACGGGAATAACGGGATCATTGGGAACCTAATAAATTGGGTCTGCTAATTGTTATATCCATACTCTTTTCTGCTTTACTGCTATTTTATTTTTCTTTGACACTGTCTTAGTGACGTTTTTGATATTTGTTCGATGCAAATGTGAATTGAGTTTTGTATTTATTTGTTACAAAATGAAGAAGCTGAGAAAAAATATTACCAGAGGATCATGTTGAAACTGAAATTACAAAGAAAACCTAATAAATACCAATACAGAACAATACAAATGTCATGCAAACAGAAGGAATGCACGTACCAAGGTCAGTCATCCTTTACACATTCTGTTACTCCAATTAAAAACTGGTTAAAAAGAGAAATACCTACTAGGTACTCCGAAACGAACACATCAACTTGAAAAATGGTATGTAGGTGTCATATGTCGTAGGCAATCGCTATGAAGGGGTTTTTGAAATCCCCACGGGAACGGGAATACACTAGATCCACGTCTGCGACGCCGCTGGGCTTAAATAAAGAGCAACAATACTACGGTTTCCATAGGTATCCCTAAATTCAGTTACGCTAATTCATTTTTCGGAAAAAAATCACACATATTAAAAACTAGCGGTTCTGCGCGGTTTCAGTCGCGTAGTTCCCGTTCTCGACGGAATACATGGACTATATACCCTATGTTACTCAGGGATATTGCAGCTTTCCATTGGTGAAATAATGTTTTAAATCGGTCCAGTAGCCTTTGAGTTTATTCGTTACAAACATACAAAAATACAAGAATAAACCTTTCCTCTTTTTAATATTGGAAGATTTAGATTAGTGTAGATGTAGATAGCTAAAACCGATTAAGTAGTCGAAACTGAACAAACTGATTTCAGGAATTGCACTTATCCTATCCTATCCTACTAATATTATAAACGCGAAAGTTTGTATAGATGTTGGATGTTTGTTCCTCTTTCACGCAAAAACTACTGAACGGATTTTGATGAAACTTTACATTTATATAGCTTATACATCAGAATAACACAAAGGCTATATTTTATCACCGTATTCCTACGGGAATGGGAAGTATTTCATCCCCGTATTGCTATGGGGACGGGAACAACGCGGGTGAAACCGCGGGGCGCTGCTAGTTACTAATAAAGTAAATTAATATTTTTGTGTTTTTGTTACAGATTAATTGGTTGTAATTTACTGTCAAAATTAATTAAATTAAATAATTACATGTACATAAATATTTCTTTATTATATTTTATCTCCCAATGTTAAATTTAATCATAAAATGTTGACAACTTTTTTGACATAAAAACTCTGCTGAGATTTTAAAAAGTACGGTTCGTTTTAAGACGGAGCATCTTGATAAACCGTGCGTTTTACATTACACTTACCGCACTTGGGCGTAATGAGATACAATACGATATTGAAATTGGTGAAATAAGACACCTTTTATGAGCAAATGTGTTATAAATTATTTTACTCTGCACTTAACTTAAAATGACCATATAATATACCAGTATATTCAACTCTTTGAGTATACAACTCAAATCAGCTCAATTTGTTTTCGTTCGTTGGGGACATTTTCTTAATTTAAACACTGGTGAAAAGTGGGTATTTCCAGGAATGAAATACCGCTGTCAACCCTCTCTAGGATAAGTATCGGCCACGAAATTATTTGTGCGTAGTTTATAGTTTACGGTTTCAAACAGTAGATAAAATAAAATAAAAATAAATAATCAATCAATCAATCTTTATTCATAAAACAGTAAAATACAGCTGTGTGCGAAATTGATACATAAAACAATTATTATCATAAGTCAATTATTATAAAATTCATCTACCTATACAATAATAATTTGTGTCCAGTAATAATATTTCAATTCATTCTTAAATAATGTGAACATTAGCTATAGATTTTAGCTCATTAGGCAGTCTATTGAATAATACCACAGATCTACGATGAGCAATGCTTAGCAATATTAAGACATGGTAAGGTTTTGTGATCTAATCTCACGCTGTTTATCCCCCAGGGGGTAGGCAGAGGTATTCTATTTCTGGAAAGTTGGACGTTTAGGGGTCGAATATTCTCGTGAAAAAAAACCTTTCACGAGAATATTCGACCCCTAAACGTGATAGGTGGTACACAGTAGATGTGTCAAAAATGTTCGTAGACAGAAGAACTATGTAATATTTTCTTTATAATTATAAACAAAGGTGTAGATGTATAATATTGCAGAGGTAAGTATGTTTATCTGCTCTTCAATTTCCAATTAATTAGTTTCTGCTTACTATATGACCCCATGTGTAAATTCGGAAAAAATTTTTTGTATACGTTAAATTTGACGAGTTTTGAGATAAAGTTTGGCTTATATTATCCTTCCCGCCTTTTATTGAGCCTATAACAAAACTTTGGCATTAAAATATGTCTTTAGAAGTCATATAGTTTTTATGGGTCACATAGTCATGAAACTCATGATATTAACTTCGGTGGACCGGTTTTTCGTTTTGCTATGAAATAATTCTTTGAGCATTTGCTCAAAGAATATTAAATATATTAACTTATTTAAGTTAATATACAAAGTACCTAAGAGAAAAATGAAAATGTAATACCTACATATATACACAGAAATCGACAGCACTAAAAAGTGATTGAATATTTTAGTGACGAACATAATTATTTTGCTCGTCAGTGTATTAGTTTAGATATAGATAAATAGAATATCCTTCAATGTGTATGGTATTTTATATACATACATAGGATTATGCTCAACCCTTTTTTTCAACTGGGTAGGCATAGACAATTACACCAATATTATTCTTAGGTATTATATATCTCTCTAGAGATAACTTGATTGTGACTAGACCTAATCGAAATCCTACCGCATACGGTAATCTACAGTCATAATGAGAAATTACGGCTGAGGTATTCGTTCCAACTTCCAATCAGTCCACCGGGCATCCTGTATTTTTTATATACTTAATTTAGAATAGTTTCTGACCTACCTACTATAGATTATTATAATTACTCCCAAAAGCGGTAGACAGAGCTATTTTTATTCCTGGATATCCCTTTTTGACGAGTTTATTCTTTGGACTAAACGTGAGAAGTATTAAGCCTATTGACGAACCGTGGTGCGGCTACTCATGCTTCAGAATCTATTATCAATTCCTCACGATGTTTACTTAATTTTCTAGCTAGTTATTAATATATGTGCATAACACATTTTTAACAAACTCATTGGTACATGCTCTCGCCATAATTGGAATCCGCGCCTCACGCACAAGAATTATAAAGCTAACAAGGTCAATCCAAATTTAATCTCACAAAGCACTAAACCGACAATAGTAGTGGAAGGCAGGTGTGTCTGATCAGTGCCGTTTTGCTGAACCGTAAAATAGTAATAACCATAAAGTTTATGTCAAACAATAAAGAAAAACTTATAGCCGGAGGGATTCTCCAAGAGCTGGCTTGAGTTGGAATCGGATTCAGACCTTCGGATTGTTCAAATTGAGAGATTTAAAAACGCCTTATTTGGAAAACGAATACGTTATCTAGGGTTTTGGGTCAACTCTTTTTTTTTAACTAATAAAGTAGAATAAACCCCTTTTTTCAATTACATGTACCTACAGGTATACCTACTTACTAATATAGACTAATATTATAAAGAGGAAAGATTTGTTTTTTGTAGGTTTGTTACGAATAAACTCAAAAACTACTGGACCGATTTTAAAAATACTTTCACCAATGGAAACCTAGAAGATCCCTGAATAACATAGACTATATTTTATTCCCGTATTCTTACGGGAACGGGAACTACGAGCGCAGAACCGCTAGTCACCTATAAGCCCAGATAAATCGAATGGATCAACCTAACAAAGCACTTGACTTTCCAACTTCCTCATGAAGTGAAGGCAGGCGGGCAAGTTTATCATTTACACACTATATTCTTTACCTGTCACCCGATCGTGGGTCATCGCCATAAATCTTCCCGGATAAACTGTCACCTTTATAAAGATACAAGCGCTTTTTCATAGAAACGTGATGGACGGATGTCTCAAGCAAAAAGGATCGGGTCGGCTCACATACGACAGCGTTGACATCATATAGAAATATAGAACCCACTATCTTCAAGTAAACAGCAATATTTTCGAAAGGATAGTCTCGATATTAGAAAGCAATAAAGATTATTATTACTATTATTATTATCAAATGATATTCTATATCGACTGAGCGAGATTGGTACCAGTGCTCAGAATATGACAATATCAAATTCTAAGCGATTGTCAGAAATTGTTTTAGTCGCTCACGAAACTTTCGGGCTACTGTTTACTCCAATTTACAATATTTCAGACCAATTGCTGTTAAAAAGTCATGTGTGCTATGTTAAAAGTAAAAGACACTGCGCAAGGTCCTTTGTTATGAAAATCGTTAATCGTTAGGGCTCCCCTAGACCTTTCCAACGAATGCAAAACCGTGGAAATCGGTTCGTGCGTTCTGGAGTTATATCGTCAGGAAGGAAAACCCGACTTATTTTTATATAGTAGATATAAAAGACTAGCGACCCGCCCCGGCTTCGCACGGGTGCAATGCTGAATTTTCTTTGCTATAAACCATCCCTGGACCCACTCAAACCCACACAAAAAGTTTCATCAAAATCGGTCCGGCCGTTCTCGAGTTAAATCGTCAGGAAGGAAAACCCGACTTATTTTTATATAGTAGATAACTGACAACTAGCAACTGTTTGTATGAGACTCGGTTCCCACAGCCAAACTGTTTTACAGTTTTGTGGGGACAATGTAATTATTATAGTGTCATTAGGTTTTACAAATATTTATTGGCAATCTTTTACATCATTATGCAATGATTTCCACATAATATTTGTTATATGTATATTATTATTATATTTTTATATTGTTACAAGAGTAAACAACTAACCTTGATAAAATAAATCAAAGGATGCGTGAAAGTCAAATCCTGCAATAAAAAATAATTCTGAATTTTGTGTAAACGTTATTTCAGTTTCGTGCATATAGTTACCTACATTAAATTATCGCTACCTACACTCTGGTCAACCACTATAACAACATTTTCCAAGCCACCACCGCTTTTGTAAACATTATACCAATGATGTTAAATATAAAAAGAGGTAGATTTCGTACTACAGCGCGATAACTGAGGCCGATAAATGTTGCTAATTAGCGCAATACTGTTTAGTCGCGTTATAGCAGCGCATGAGTAAGCGCGTGCCGAATGTGCCTATCATAACTACTCGCGATATTCTCAAAATGCCGCATTGTGTACTGCGAAAATGCAAAAACTATGGTATAAAAATAAAAAAGGACCAAGGAGTTACATACCACGCTTAAATACATAAAAATGTCGTCATATTTTAATATTTTATCAAAATTACATCATATTATTAAATATTTGAAATTATGGTTGAAAAGGGATAGCGAAAATGGACGGCAACTGCAGTGCGATAAGGCCAGATAGCGAGCACGTCCGCCATTCATAGATTATTCAATCAGAAGCGAAGTCGTAGGCACAATTTACAACATCATGTACTTAGTTATAGCCTTACGGTTAAAGAGCCTGCTTTAAGGCTGATTCATGTATGTTATATTAAAAATTAAAACATATGATGTAAATGAATTTCTTAACATACTTATAATTAATTTTATTTAAGGTTTTTATAATTGTATATTATGTATTATTGTGACTAATTTCCTACACAGTGTTTATTGTTTGTGGAATAAATATAATTGAAATTGAAACCAGTGTAACATGAATCAGCTTTTACATGATTAAAATCAGTGAGGCTCGGGTTCGAATCTTGGTATGTACCAATGAGTTTTTGAAAACTTACATACATATTTATCACGATGTTTTCCTTCACTGTCGAGTGTTACGACAGTGAAGGAAAACATCGTGAGGAAACCCGCAGGTCCCAGAATTAATTCTGAGACATGTGTAAAACACACCGAGTTTTTGGAAAGAAGTTCCTTAACGCGCGTTGTGACAAAATTAAGACCAAAAGTTGTAACGACACTTTTTATAACGACACATTTTGCTATAGTTGTAAGCGGTGCGGCGTGCGCGTGTCTCTCTCTCTCTCTCTCTCAGAAAGATAGTGACACCCGGATGGAACTTCGTTGATGGTGATGATGATGATGGTGATGATGGTGTTTATGAAATGATGATGATGCTGATGAGATGATGATGATGTCATGATGATTATGTGCTGCTTCTGATGATGATGATGGTTGATTGTGATGCGATGATGATGATGATGAGATGAGATGGTGATGACGAGATGATTATGATGAGATGATGATGATGATGATGGTGAGATGATGATGATGAGATGATGATGAGACGATGATGATGATATGACGATGATAAGATGATGATGAGGTGATGGTGTTGATGATGATGATGCTGATGATGAGATGAGATGATGATGATGACCGAAATTCATTCCATCCGGGTGTCCCTTGACACCTCTCAAGTTTTTTTTTACACATTTTTTGGTTATATTTTTAATAATTTTACGAATATACTTAATCGTGTCATATTATGTAAGTATTATAACTAGCAGCCACTATTATGTTTTAATGTTATCCAGATTTCCAAGTGACGAGCTTATGCGACATAAATGGATCAGCAATAGTGAGCATAGTACAGGCGGAAAGAAGTGAATATGATTGGTTACCTACAAAAAGCCAAACATACCAAAGAAAGAAAGAAAGTTGGTGATTGTAAGCCAATAGCTTGTTTTATTTAATGTCCCTACTGTTTGCATTTTTTACCTAGTCTATGTTGCGTTGACGTATTTTAAACGCAACTCTTGACAGATACTGTCTCTTTCTATATCATTCGTTCCGTATCATCTTTCGCCGTCATTGATGTATCCTATAAATACTCTAAGAGGTAAGTATGTACATGTCGTAGTCACTCGTAGCGGAACAATTATTTAAACCAGCGTCGTATGACTATACGCCATCTTGGTATTTAACATCATTGCATTATACCTATTAAAGAGGTCATCATCAGAGATGTTTGTAGTTTGGCCCATTTTCCAATTTGACTAATTAATTAAATTAAATGCAGATTTCACAGCATATAAATATTTTTTTTATCAAAAAATAAAATAAAGTAAATAATCTCACGCATTTTATCCCCGAGGGGGTAGGCAGAGGTATTCCATTTCTGGATATACCCCCTTTTCACGAGATGTTCTTTGGACCCCTAAACGTGATAGGTGGTAAGCCCATCGCCGGACCGGGTCTTTTACACATGTCTCAGAATTTATTCTGGGACCTGCGGGTTTCCTCACGATTGTTTTATGTCATTTCATTTCTTTTTTTAATCTGACGCTAAGTTCAAAAAGGAATCTTCTGTTGAAATTTCAAGTCTCTACCTTCAATAGTTTCGGCTGTGTGATGAATGAGTCAGAAATAGAAAGAAGAAGAATAGCTATAGAAAACCCTTTAGATACTATTTTGATACATTAATTTTTCTGTTATATAATGTTGGTAACACAAATATCTCTTACAGCAAAATATCCGTATACCCTCGTTACGTTAAATAAAATATCATATTGAACTTTCCTGTGGTACTTACCGAGAATATACGTCATAGGACGGATGCCTGAATGTTTACCATTAATGTCAGTCATAATTTGAGACTTTGTTTCACAAATATCCATATTGAAATCAAACGCTTCAAAATGTGGAAGTAGAACAATGGCATTTTCAAGGTTCCGTACCCGGAACCTATTACTAGGTATAAGCTTCCCCTCATCCGTCCGTCTGTTTGTCTGTCAGTGGGCTGTATGTCATGAACCGTCATAGGTAGACAGTTGTATCCCACTAATAGTATAATCCCATCCTACCAATCCTACTAATATTATAAACGCGAAAGTAGTATGGATGTCTGGATGTATGGATGATGGTTGCTCTTTTACGCAAAAACTACTGATCGGATTTTGATAAAACTACAGTTATATAGCTTGTACATTATAATAATCCATAGGCTATATCTTATCCCCGTATTCCCACAAGATCGCGAACTATATACGCTCGTGAAACCGTGAGGCGCTACTATCTTCTACTATATAAAAATAATTCGGGTTTATAATAAAGTCGCTTTCTCTGTCCCTATATCCCTATGTCCCTTTGTATGCTTAAATCTTTAAAACTACGCAACGGATTTTAATGCGGTTTTTTTTAATGGATAGAGTGATTCAAGTGGTTTTAGTGTTAGCATTGCACCCGTGCGAAGCCGAGGCGGGTCGCTAGTCTAGAATAAAACATAGTTTATTGTACAAACAATATGTTTATTGTTTCTCAAAGTATTCACCCTTGAGTTTGAGACACTTCTGGAAGCATGAGGCCCACTTATTGGCGGGCACGTAATTTGCTTACTTGTTGAACCTCGTTTGCGACTGCAAAATTTAAACCGCGCATCAAACCCTTGATTTTCGGGAATAGGAAGAAGTCGCATGATGCCAGGTCCGGACTGTGGCGGACTCATCGGTTCAACACTCTTCGTTCACAAGAAGGCGTTTATTTTCTTCGCGATGTATGAGGAGCCGCGTTATGGTGATGAAGAATGATATGGCTTTTCGGTTGTCTAAAGCGATTTTTTTCCAGAACACTTGGTAGTCAAAATATGATTGTGTATGGTACACAATCATATTTTGTCTGAATTAACAGTATTATGTTCTCGACATGGGACAGTGTCCACGTGACTAGACTTCGTGTATTTAAAGAAATGGAATAGGTAGGTACCTCTGTTTTATTATTATTTTCCTAATTCTGAACATAGGTTTCCTAATTGATATTGTCTTCCAGAACTACCGATCGAAAATGACCTGGATCCATCTGGTTCTGATGACCTCAAGCAGGTCGTCTGTCTACCTTGTAGGTGGACATCCTACGCTGGCTTATAACAAGTTACCAAAAATATGCCTACTACATTTGGGTTTAGTTTGTTAAACTTACATGATATCTATGAGTTTTATACATAATACAATATAAAGTAGTTAAGTAAGTAAAGTTTTGCAAAGATTTGTCGAATAATGAAGTTTACCTTTTATTGTATTGGTTCAATACAATAAAAGATAAACAAAATATCGCATAATTTACTATTCGGGATGTAAAACAGCTACTTTGGTTCCTAAGGGTGCGCAATAAAACACTCGAAATTATTTCGGAAGTGTTTATTGGGTATTCCAAAACGTCCCATAAAATAATTCATCGCTGCGAGGTCATTAAACGGCGGCGACTCTCAATAGCGCCATGTAGAAATCTATTGCAAATTAGTACAGCGCCATCTAGCGAACATTTGTAGAACTAAAAATACTTTTGCTACAAAAAATAAAAACATTGAAAATACTACATATTTTCAGACATACCGCCCACCAAGGACAATATTCAAATTGTCCTTTAAAACAAAACATCAAAACCAATAAGTAAAGAAAAACTAAGAACGTGTATACATTCAGCATTATATAATAAAGAAATAATAAAGTAACCCGCCCACCATGAAGTAACAAAATCAATTCTTCACACAAGAAAAACCTATAATCTAGGAACTTATAACATAGAATATATTTCTAGTACATATCTTTAACTAGAAAAACAGTTATAACATGAGAGAAATAGTTAATCAGCTATTGGCAAAATACACAACTTGGAAGTTGGTCTTTTAAGAATAGAATTCTTTGTGCGTAATGTGACAACTCGAGTGATATTATCCGGACCAGGATGTGTCTGCTCTACTTTACCTAACAACCAACGGCAAGGAGGCAAATCATCTTCTTTAATCAAGACTACGTCTCCCACTTTAGGTTCCCGATTCTGTTTTGACCACTTGTATCTTTGCAAAAAACTAGTGAGATACTCCTGCGACCATTTACGCCAAAAACATTGCAACATGCGTTGGGTAAATTGCCAACTTCTCAAACTACCAACATTCGAAGTCTCAAAACTGTGTTCTGGAACCGTTATTAAGGGCTCGCCAATGAGAAAATGACCTGGAGTTAAAATGATTCCAGTATCACAGTTTACATCATCAATTCGAGAGAGAGGTCTGGAATTGAGACAGGCCTCTATTTGTGCCATAACTGTAGCCAATTCTTCATATGTAAGGGTAGAATCTCCTACGGCCCTCTTCAAATGAAATTTAGCCGACTTTATGCCTGCCTCCCATAATCCACCAAAATTCGGAGCGTGTGGAGGAATGAAATGCCATTTAGTTCCGTTGGTAGCCAACTCCTCTGCTATTTCAGAAGACAAGCTAGATTTTTCTGCGTGAAACAGGTGTTTTAATTCCTTCGATGCCCCAATAAAATTAGAACCATTGTCACTCCACATATCCGTGCAGTGACCACGCCTTGCAACAAATCTTTTATATGCCGCTAAAAATCCTTGAGTAGTTAAGTCACTGACTACTTCAATGTGGACCGCTCTAGTAGCCATGCAAATAAATAGACAAATATAGCCTTTGTACGATCGGTAACCACGTCCCTTAGTAGTCTTTATATTTATGGGTCCTGCATAATCTACACCGCATTTTTTAAATGTACGGATTGGTGTCACTCGTGAGGAAGGCAACTGACCCATTAACTGATTACGTGCGACAGCATTATTTTTAGCGCATATCACACAACTTCGCACATAAGATTTCACAAGTTGCTTGGCTCCAATAATCCAATACATTGAATGGATATAATTCAACATTAGTTGAGGCCCTCCGTGCAAAGTTTTGCTGTGTGCATCAGCTATTATCAATTTAGTAAACATAGATTTTTTAGGAATTAATATTGGATGCTTCCTTTGCTCACTAATCCTTGCATGCTCTAATCGTCCTCCAACTCTTAGTATGTTGTTCGCATCAATATACGGGTTAAGCGACGCTAATTTATTTCTAGAATTTAAACTTCCATACTTTTTTAACATTTTAATCTCTTCCTCAAAATAAGTACCCTGACATAGACATACACACTTACAAAACGCATTCTTTATTTCTTCAGCTGTAAGAGCTTTGCTTTGATGACGTTCAGATCTTGGTTTAAGTAACTTTAAAAATCGTCTACAATATGCCACAACCCGTACTAATCTTGTAAAATTTGAAAATCGGTTCATAATGAAATCTTCAGCATTCACAAAAAATACTCGTTTTGCTTCTTCTAGATTAGTTTTAACATTTTTTGGCTTAGTAAATTGAATGTTAGTATCTCTCAAAAATTCTGGACTATGTAGCCACAAATCTGTACTGATTAATTCCGAAGGTTGTAATCCCCGAGAGGCACAATCCGCTGGATTTTCCGTGGATTGTACGTGAGACCACTGATCAGGCTCCAAAGTATTTAAAATTTCTGTAACACGATTCGCAACAAATGTTTTCCATCTGCTTGGATGATCATTAATCCAAGCCAACACTACTGTTGAGTCTGTCCAGGCATGAACATTCTCTTTTTTAACTCCCATCACCTCAGCTACTTCTGATAGCAATTTACTCAGAAGGACAGCTCCACACAATTCTAGCCTTGGTATGGAAACTTGCTTGATCGGAGCAACCTTTGTCTTTGCGGTAACTAAATTGACATGAACCTTGCCATCTACTTCAATTGAACGCACATACACCACAGCAGCGTACGCAACCTTTGAAGCATCACAAAAGCCATGCAATTCAACCAAAACATCAGTGTTTCTCAACGAGATCCATCGAGGTATGTTTATTTTCTCTAATAGCTTCAATTCGCTTCGATAATTTAACCATTCGTTCATAATATCCTCGGACACTTCCTCGTCCCATCCTATCCCAGCTAACCACAGCTTTTGTATTAAAATCTTTGCTGATATTATTACAGGAGCTACCCAACCTAACGGATCGAATAGTCTGCAGATATCTGATATTATATTTCTTTTTGTCACAGGTTTCTTCACCGGCGGAATATTCACAGAGTATTGGAAGGAGTCATCGCCACGGTTCCAGGTAAGTCCCAGAATTTTTATTATAGAATCAGTTTTTATTTTTAAGTTCTTTTCAGTGTCATCGTTTACTTTTCTTTCTTTTATTTCGGCTAAAAATGTATCATCGTTGCTGGACCACTTCTGCAACTCAAATCCTCCTTTGTTTAGAATCTCAGTAACATGTTGATATATTTCTTTGGCTTGCTCTATAGTTTGGCAGCCTGACATAAAGTCATCCACATAAAAATCAGTCAGTATTCTTTCAGAAGCTACTGGGTATTTCATACCTTCATCAAGAGCTACCTGCATCAATGATTTTACCGCCAGGTAAGGAGCACACGAAGTACCAAATGTTACCCTCAACAGCCGATATTCTTCAACATCATCTTTTGGATTCTCTCGCCATAAAATTCGCTGAAAATCGACATGTTTTTCATTGACCTTAATCTGGCGATACATTTTCACAATGTCAGCTACTAAACAAATTGGGTGAGCTCTCCAACGTAAAATTATATGTCGTAGCTCTGATTGTAGCGTAGGCCCCACCAGCAAATTGTCGTTTAGTGATACACCATTTGTACCTTTACAGGAAGCATCGAAAACAATTCTTACCTTAGTGGTTTCCTTATCTTCTCGCACCACTGCGTGGTAAGGTAAGTAAAGTGCTTGATTATCCTTTTCCTCTTCCTTTGATACCTTTTGCATGTGATTTAGCTGTATATACTCCTCAAATGTTCTCTTAAATTCTTGTTTCAGTCTCGGTTCCTTTTGTAGTTTTCTTTCTACACAGTGAAATCTTTTTAGAGTTATATCTCGTGAATTACCCTTCAAACAACTGGGGTCTTGTTCAAGAAATGGAAGGTTTACAATATATCGACCTTCCGAATCTCTGCTTGTTGTTTCAGCGTATATTTCTTCGCATCTTTTCTCGTCTTCAGTAAGTATTTTGTTGGTGTTAGAAACAGGCTCGGCTTCTAATTCCCAAAACCTTTTTAAACCTTCATTATCATCCATCAGAGAATGCATAACCACAACATTGTTAACATCTTTTTGCGAGTCAACCAAACCAGAAATAATCCACCCAAATATGGTTGACTGAGCTATTAATTTTCCTTGAGGAGCCCTTTTTATTCCTTCCTGTAGAATCTGTCCATAAATTTCAGCACCTAATAAAACGTCTATTTTATTAGGAGTGTGGTATTGAGGATCTGCTAACTGTATATCCTTCAAATCCAACCAATCAAATTCAACTACCTTTCTACTAGGAAGAAAGGTGGTGATCGACTTAAGGACATAAGCCTTTACCTCTATTATCACATGAGGGACAACCCTTGAATGAATTTTCAAATTTACCATAGAATTAGATATGACATTTTTTTCACTACCTAAACCAGTAATTTGCCCTTTTACAGGGATTTTCTTTAAACCCAGAACTTGCACAGTCGCTTCTGTAACAAAGGACGCCTGTGAACCTTGATCCAATAAGGCTCGTATCATATATGTAGAACCATTTTTTGATTCGGTGTTTAAAAGTGCAGTTGCTAATAATATTTGTTTATGCGATGTTTTATTTGAAAAACATGTAATTACAGGATCTATGTCATTGGCGCATTCGGACGCAGGAGTACCAGTTAAAACAGCCTTAGGGTGAAGTAGCGAATGATGTCGCCTCTTGCATATACGACATGACGTGGGATTCTGGCAAAAATTTGCAGAATGGTTATTCCCCAGACAATTGAAACAAATTCCATGAGCCTGAACAAACTCACGACGAGTGTCACTATCAACACCTATAAATTCCTTACACTGCATTAGTTTATGGTTTTCCGAACAATAATCACATTTTAAAGTAATTGCATGTAAAACCTTGGGTCTATTTGCAATATTCGAACCAAAGTTTTTATTAACAAATTTACTATCCACAAATTCCAACGCTCTAAACCTGTTCTGAAGAAACTCTTTGAATTGAGTCATGGTAGGTAAGGTGTCACACGAATCACCTGTAGAACTTAGTTCCCATTGTTTTCTAGTCTCAGGATCCAATTTCAACGATAAAAGGTGTATTATTATAATATCCCATGAACTCACTGGTATACCAAGATTTGAAAGTGCGCTTAAACAGTCCACCGAAGTGTCTAAAAGTTCTTTTAAAAATACAGAAGACTCGACTGTAGCGCTTTTTTGACTTAACAGCCTTTTCAAAATACAATGAGACAAATACCTTTTATTATTGTACCTACTTTCTAATTGTTTCCAACACGTTTCATAATTGGCATCAGTGACTGGAATGTTTCTTAGCAATTGTTCGGCTTCTCCCGTTACGTAACCCTTCAAGTAATGAAGTTTTTGAACATTGTCTAAGTTACTATTGTTATGGATTAATGACAAAAACAAATCACGAAATGATGTCCATTCCGAGTAATTTCCAGAGAAAATTGGTATATTAATTTTAGGTAGTTTTACCTGAGAACTGCTTGATTTAGACTTGTGTGGATCATCTTTATCACATTGGAATACACTTAAAGCAGTTTTTAATTGACATTTATAATCAATATATTTTTCTTCGCAAGTACCGTACAAATCAGATTTAATATAACTCGAATCTTTCAACTGTCTCGGATCTGCCGTTTGCAGCAATTCTTTGTGACCAGTCCTAAAATCTGACCATAGTTTTTCTAAACTCTCTAATTTACTCAATACATACTGCTCTGTTATTCTAACTTTAGGGGATTTTTTATAATTAATTTCAGACTTTTCTATTCTATCAGCAGTATCATTTTGAAAATTTATAAGAGACTCCATAGTAGTTATTAAAGGAACAAACCAACTTAATTATTTACCAATATTTCAAAATATATATATTTTAACTTACAATATTTTAAAGAATTTCGTAAAAATTTATAAGTCTTTTTTTGACAAACAATTCAATAGAAAATTGGGCATAGGTTCCCCGTCTCAACCAAATTTGCAAAACTATTCTAAGTCTTAAAACTAATTTACATAATTTTTCTAAGTCCAAATTAACATGCAAATTTATCTAAGTTAAAAGTCTTTAGTAATTAGAGTTCAAATTTGTTCAACTTTATCTTGAGTTTAATCACTTCATATTATAGAAATTTGTAAAGTACTCACAGTTAATAATTTCACAGTAGATTTACCACATCAACCAACTCCGTGCTCCTCCCACCTTCGTCGACTCGCTTTGCCAACGATCCTCCCCCGCTTGTTCCCGGAGATCCTGACAGCACCAACACCCGGCACCGTCTGCAGGTCCGCCCACGCCGTGTGATTGCTGTTACGCTCAACACACAGCTTGCGCCGCACACCTGCTGCTTGCACTCCGTAGACACAGAACTCTCTAAACACTAGTTGCCCTACCGCTCAAGGGGTTGTAGTCTTTGTGCCCGCCCACACCGCTGGACTTTGCCAACAGACTACTGCACAAAATATACCCAAACCCTTGTCGAACACTTCGACTCGAAGGACCAATGTAAAACAGCTACTTTGGTTCCTAAGGGTGCGCAATAAAACACTCGAAATTATTTCGGAAGTGTTTATTGGGTATTCCAAAACGTCCCATAAAATAATTCATCGCTGCGAGGTCATTAAACGGCGGCGACTCTCAATAGCGCCATGTAGAAATCTATTGCAAATTAGTACAGCGCCATCTAGCGAACATTTGTAGAACTAAAAATACTTTTGCTACAAAAAATAAAAACATTGAAAATACTACATATTTTCAGACACGGGAATCCAATTTATTCCTTGTCACGTAAACCATGAGTACCTACTTACTAAACCAGAAAGAAATATCTACTTACAGACAATATCTAAAAGTACCAAAATCTAAATGTTTTTATTCAATATTGAGTCATGTCATGATGTCGCGCTTCTTTGCAAGACTTGACATCACAGAACACTTTTACTCCTAGCTTGACATGATTCATGTCAAGTCTTGAGAAGAAACTCCTCAACACATTATTAAGCCTCGACTCCACGGCTGCGGTAATAGCGAGTCCTTCTGTCAACGCCCATATCGCGCGGCAAATACCGCGGCAGTGTGGAGAAAATTCGTATCGCGGCTTTTTGACGTGATTTCATACAAAAATGTCTGAAATACCGCAAAAGTTCCGCACCGGTACCGCACCGGTACGTCAAGACCGTAAACAATGGCGCATCGGACGGTGAGCGGGGCCTATAAAATGAAAATAAATTATAAATGTCATTTAAGCCCCGCCGATTTTTATGATAAAAAAGGGGGCAAACAAGCAGACGGGTCACTTGATGGTAAGTGACGTCCGTCACCCATGGACACCTGGAACTCAAGAGTCACAACACAAAGAGGTGGGAGTAGGGGGAGGGGGTTTTGACGTACCGGTGTGGTATCGGTGCAAAACTTTTGCGGAAAATCGGGTGATGGCATAGTAGCGTCACGAGCGTGGGCGGGGCGTTGGCGGTGCGTAGGCAGTAGTGACACCAATTTCACAGTTTTAGGACTTTACTAGTGTAGGACAAGGTACATATATATATGTATAGCGAAGTATGCTATGGTGAAACCAAAGAAAACACATTTTAAAAGACTGTATACGTAACGGGACTATACGATAGATTACGTCACTTCATATTTGGAGCGTATGTAACATAAAATCTGCTTTATTTTCTGTTTTAAGTTTGTTTGGCATTTATTTTTCAGCTGTATAGATATTTTACGAATGACTAAAAATTAAAACGATATATAAATATTTTAGCGAGGATAATAAATTTTCATAAAAAAAAAAAACAAATGTCAGAAATACCTAGCGGTTTTTATTCAAAACTAAGTATTAAACTTAAACAACTTCAACAATCCAATCTAAAATCAATTTACCAATTACGTAAAGACCTATTATGCCTCGACTATAATCAGGAATGGAGCGAACTCTGACAACAACCAACACAACTATAATAAATTGAGCAAGACGGCAAGAACTGCGTCTGCGCAGTATGACGGTCAAGAAAGAAGTGCCCCGTTGTCAAAGCACGCTCTGTTTATATAGTTTCGGTCGGGGAAGAGAGTGACGTCACCAATCACGCCACGAGTTGATGCTAACACGGCCTCTCCTGACAGGGCAGCGTCCTCGCGCCCATTGAAGAGTTCAGCAGCACCTTTCCGCTCTCAGTAGCGCCCTCTCAAAGCACGCAGTAACGCCCTCTCAAAGCACGCAGTAACGCCCTCTCAAAGCGCGCAGTAGCGCCCTCTCAAAGCGCGCAGTAGCGCCCTCTCAAAGCGCGCAGTAGCGCCTTCTCAAAACGCTCAGTAGCGCCCTCTCAACGCAGTAGCGCCCTCACAAAGCGCGCAGTAGCGCCTCCTCAAAGCGCGCAGTAGCGCCCCCTCAAAGCGCGCAGTAGTGCACTCTCTAGGCGCACAGTAGCGCCCCCTAAAGACTCGTAACAAAGCCCACCCAAGGCTTATCAGTTAAGTACACGCCAAAGTGCAAAGATCACCTTCTGTAACATAGGACAGATGCACACCAACACAGTGTCAATGCGCATCGATTAACATCTGCAACACACAGCTGCAACATATTTGTCAACTTAGAAACATTAAAATCTGAAACTGGATTGAGGGTTTTATCCCTCAAATTGAATAAGCAAAAACAAGGTGTTATGCCACGGCCGCAAGTGTGAACTCAAGCATCCTTATGCACCTGCCTAATAGTTAATAAATTTCAAAGCAAAACGAAAAAGCTTCAGAGCTTAATAAGCATTAGAATGTACTCTAAATGATAAGACCCGAAATTCTATCACTTGTGTTACCTGGATCTACACAGAACTAAAAAGAAAGCATGCTCAGTAAAGAATTCTGTGAGCGTACAGTACAGAAACTGATGGGATTGTACCTACTCATCTGGTTTGTTCTCGACTACGCAGTTTGTAATAGTACCCGGGTCAGGCATGCAGTAGCGGTAGCCGCACACCCTCGTAAAGCGCGCAGAAGTACCATCGTCAGGCGCTCAGAGGCGCCGTCGTTGTCAGTCGCGCAGAAGCGCCCTCGTCAGCCACACCACTTAGGCTGCGCTGCAGTTTCCGGTGATACGCTCGGCCACAACTGACCCATCTCGTAGCACAGTCCAAGAACACACAAAAACACGTTTAAAGTAATTAAAACTAAAGCCAATTCTGTCTTACATATATCACTGCATAGCTCAGTACCCGGATAACTTGTTGTATCAGGGTCACATTTATCTCCTTGAAACACATCCGCTCGATCATCCTTTATTAACCTCTGGCTTAAGCTTAAAGAAACTTAAGATTCCGTTACTGAATCTCTGGTCTGGTCAGTCCTCCACTACTATCTAAGTTTTACACTCATATCATCGTCATCAACCCGTAACTGCATACTGCTGAGCTAACGGTCTTTCCTCACACATAGGTATATAGAAGTATGGTCCATAATCTCCCAAGCGAGTCTATCACCGCGGATTAGGAAATGGTTTTAGGCTAACCTAACCTAACTGTCAATTTTTTTCAAACCACCCAAAGGTATCCGACATTTATTTATTTAACTTCAAGTACCAAGAAAATGTAGACTTCACTGACTGACCGCGCCCAACTCTGCATGATCAGTGTGATCGTAAAACTCCCATCGGTATTAATTAATACGAGAACAGAACCAAACAAATACATAGCAGTTCGAAAATTATTCTTTAGTTCAGGATCTAGGCAGTAAATAGGCATAAGTCCTTGGTAAATAGATCTACGACTAACATGGATTGTTAAACTTCAACTCTGAAAACTCAATTTGTAAAATAGGCTCGTTGTTAATACTATTTACGATTCGTTATTGCAATAATGATCTCAGCGAGCACTTAGTGTAGGTAGTAGGAAAAATATCTAAGTACCTCGAAAAACATACGTGGGTAACTAAAAATCAAAGTCTCATCAAGTTGATTTCTAGCCCTGTACGTGTAGGTATACCACCGCAAATAATCATAAAATTTCATAAAATTATGGAATACGGTTACCGACTTCATACTGTCGCGCTTTCTCAGTCTGCCATAAACCCATTGTAGTTGAAGGCACGGCAGCAGTCGCTACTTCAAGCGATTAAGCCTGTTCGCACATGTAACTGAAACTAATCCAACACAATGCCCTAACCTGACAAACAAGGGGTAGGTACTTTTTTTCCGAAAATATTTAACCTTGTTGACTAAAACTGCACTGATGTTTACAGCATATAAAAACAAGATGAACACTTGTTATAGATTTCACGAATGAAACGGCAAATGGTCGAAAAGAAGTCAGGTATTGCGTTTACTATTTGATTTAGCAAAATCAATCTCACCACATCACGAGATGTCGTCATGAACATAAAGGTCAAGATCAAAGACACTGTTCGATCTTACCGGGGTTAGTACGCCAATTAGGAATTCAATTAACAAAATAAAAAAACTACCGAGGTTGGCTCAGAGCTGGGGTCTGCCCAGGAAAAATAAAACATGTGAGGTTTTCTTAGAGCCGGGGTCTGCCCGAAAAAAGTTTAAAAACATGTGAGGTCTGCTCACAGCCGGGGTCTGCCCGAGAAACATAAAAACATGTGAGGTCTGCTCACTGTCGACGACTGCCCGAGAAACATAAAAACAAGTGAGGTCTGCTCACAGCCGGGGTCTGCCCGAGAAACATAAAAACATGTGAGGTCTGCTCACAGCCGGGGTCTGCCCGAGAAAACAAATCAAGTGAGGTCTGCTCACAGCCAGGGTCTGCCCGAGAAACATAAAAACATGTGAGGTCTGCTCACAGCCGGGGTCTGCCCGAGAAACACAAAAACAAGTGAGGTCTGCCCACAGCCGGGGTCTGCCCGAGAAACCAAATCAAGTGAGGTCTGCTCACAGCCGGGGTCTGCCCGAGAAACATAAAAACATGTAAGGTCTGCTCACTGTCGGAGTCTGCCCGAGAAACAAAATCAAGTGAGGTCTGCTCACAGCCGGGGTCTGCCCGAGAAACATAAAAACATGTGAGGTCTGCTTACTGTCGGGGTCTGC
Organism: Ethmia dodecea; assembly: GCA_963855545.1. Classification (NCBI taxonomy): domain Eukaryota; kingdom Metazoa; phylum Arthropoda; class Insecta; order Lepidoptera; family Depressariidae; genus Ethmia; species Ethmia dodecea. The sequence goes on from OY979448.1 coordinate 6,816,357, forward strand.
CCGAGAAACCAAAATCAAGTGAGGTCTGCTCACAGCCGGGGTCTGCCCGAGAAACATAAAAATATGTGAGGTCTGCTCACTGTCGGGGTCTGCCCGAGAAACATAAAAACATGTGAGGTCTGCTCACTTACCTTCAAAATACGCTGCACATATTTCAGTAGTCCACTCGCCTTTCCATGAAGTCATAAACTCGGCCGCTGCCTGAGTTGATTTCACATAATTACGAGCCTACAATTAACAGCAGCTCGTATCTACCATAGGCAAAGCTTTTTACTACTTCGATCGTGACTGCAATGCCTTTTTTCCCTATCAGACATATTGCAACTTTTTATAACAAAAAATTAAAGGTTACTTTAAAAACCAACTGTTGAAATATTCAAATAATTGAACTAACGGAAAATACAAAATTCCGCAAAACAGTAGCAAAGATAGGACAATGGTATCCTATCCCACTTCTGATTTTAGCGAGGATAATAAATTTTCATAAAAAAAAACAAATGTCAGAAATACCTAGCGGTTTTTATTCAAAACTAAGTATTAAACTTAAACAACTTCAATAATCCAATCCAAAATCAATTTACCAATTACGTTACACCTATTATGCCTCGACTATTATCAGGAATGGAGCGAACTCTGACAACAACCAACACAACTATGATAAATAGAGCAAGACGGCAAGAATTGCTTCTGCGCAGTATGACGGTCAAGAAAGAAGTGCCCCGTTGTCAAAGCACGCTCTGTTTATATAGTTTCGGTCGGGGAAGAGAGTGACGTCACCAATCACGCCACAACTTTTACGAGTTGATGCTAACAAATAATAATGCTGTATTCTCTACCGACAACCACCGCGGCTCTACTACCGCCTTCCACGTCCATTACCAGCTGTCTACCAAAGCCGTGGCCTTTTTACCGCCCGGGATCCGAATTTTTTCCACACTGCTGCGGTATTTGACATGATATATTTGACGTGACAGACCGGCGCGAAATATTTCCGCAGCAGTGTGTTCTAGGCTTTATTATAAAAAATCAATACAATACAAATTACAATATGAAAAAAAACAAATGGTTTGGCTGGTGATTCTAGACACAATTTCATACAAAATATTTTTTCAGTTTTTTGTTTATTTCCGCGAAATGAAACGATAAGTTAACATATGTTGAACTTTATTTTTTCGTTATTGCTCTTAAACGAAAAAATGCTTCGTAGTGAACAGTAATAAGCATGAAATCAAGATACATTTACCTTCCGGAAACCTTCGAGGCGAAAAGATTACTCGCAACAGAGTATCCGGATTTAGTAGTATTTTAGGGCGACGTACCTCTATAAAACAAAGTTCAGTTCGGAGATTTACCCACCACGTTCAACCTATTTATCACCTGACTGGCAACTAAGTCATGGAAGCTAACACACCGGTAAAACGACGGAAAAGCGGTAAACACAATAAAATGTCGGCATTTAGGAGCAGAAGCCATCATTAGATCTTTTCATCAAAAAATAAAAAGAGGTAATTAATTATGTACGGCGTATTTCTCTTTTTGTACCCTCTGTAGCCTAATTACTGGCCAAACATTATTCTTTCAAAATGCACTAATTCAATCGATCTCTTAATTGAAGACAACACACTTGTACCTACCCAAAAACATCTATACTTATCTATACTAATAAATAAATAGGAAAGATTTGCTTCTTTGTTTGTTTGTATTGAATAGGCTACGAAACAACAAAACCGATTTAAAAAATTCTTTACTAATGGAAAGCTACATTATCAGGGAGAGACATAGACTATATTTTATTCTCGTATTCCCACGGGAAAGGAAGCTACGCAATGAAATCGCGCGGAAAAGCTATTACCTACTTAATAAGTTTATGGTCCTACCTGTTATCGCCTCGATAATATAGATAAATAAGTATCGACATTCAATAATTCTGGGCATGTGTACCTCTGGGTACCCTCTGTCTAATAAAAGGCGTAATCATATTTTTTAAGTAGGTAGGTATCTAAATTATACGCTATGTCCTTGATTCTGCACTTGCTGTGTTTTATGCAAGTAGTGTTTAGTCACTAACACTGTATTTGTATAGGTACTTACCGACTTCTGCAAATATAGGCCAGCCGGCAACATCTCATGCTCGACCTATTTATAACTTGATTGCAAAAATTATTTAGGCTAAAATGCAGGTAAAATGCTAAAATACTCTTCTGAAACATAAAGTAGGTAGAAACCGAATAATATCCTACTTAAATGCCAGACAAAAGAATCAAAATCAGAAGACAAATCCTTTGATAGATTTGAATAAAGAGCGAGAGATCTGCTGTTCGTAGAAAGTGGTGGTCTATTGTCCTGCCTACGCCCTCATACCTTATACCTTTTCTACGTTGTTTGTATAGAAAATGTGTGTAATGTTGGTTTGTCCTACTTTGACTCGTCAACGGTCTAACGGATCGTCCTGATAGGTATATTATTATGGTTGCTTACTTACATAGGATACTTGTCCCCGTGCAAAAGCTAGTGTGACTAATATTTTTTTTCTTTAATGTGATATCTATTTATCTATTGTTATAGCGGCCATAGAAATAGGTACACATTCTGACAGCTTACAGACAGACAGACTGATGGACAGCGCAGTCTTAGTAAGAGAGCCTCGTTGGCATCCTTTAGGTACTGAACCTTAAAAATTCAGAAATACGAGCATTTTTCTCAGATATATTTGAATATTTTGTTAAAATCAGATCAATTTCGAGGTAGAGTAGGTATATGGGATCTGTTTCCGACAAATCTTAACCCTTAACGTGTGAAGACTTTCTTGAATTCGTGGATTAATAAGAATCTACTCAATGTCACGGATAAATATCATTTTTACACAAACGTAGGTCTTAGGGTTCAATACGAAAAGGGTGGAGATGGGACCCTATTACGAAGCCTCCGCTGTCGCTCCGTCCGTCTTTCTGTCTTGTCAGTGGACTGTATCTCATGAACCGTAATAGATAGACAGATGATTTTTTTGTAAAATGTGTATTTCTATTGCTGCTGCAACAACAAACAATAAAAAGTGTAAAAAGATATTGTCCGGTGGTAAGGTACCCTTTATGTGAGAGTCCAACTCACACTAGATCGGTTTTATTAGATATTCCTAAAATGTACATTCCAAAGGCTTGGACTGTGTTGCTTGACAAAGAGTTAATCAGTAAGAAACGATGGTTCCAATTGGAACCGAGACACGATTAAAAATCTATTGTGTCTGTGATTCATGGTCTGAGAGGTTAATGTAACGAAAGCATTACGGTATTCCACATATTTGCCACTGTTTTGTCCTTTTTAGTATAATTTTCATTGTCATTTCAATGTTTTATTTTCGGAATTCAAGGAGTTATTTTGCTCATTATTTCCATAAATTCGTTTTTTACAGACCTTGTTAGTATTTTCATGTAGCATTAAAAGCATCGCAGTATAAGTCAGGGAGCATTATGTTCCCTCTATCGCCTCTGGGTGGCTTTTATATGACCCTATTCGGGCTTACTGCTTGTAAACACCTCAACGGGAGGAAAAGTACGCTGTAGCCAAGAAAAAATAAAAGTAGGTAAGTATAGTAAGCCTAATAGGGATGTTTTGAGGGATTAAAATAAAGCCGTTTACCATTTGGAATATACCTAAAGGATCCTGTAATGGACCTTTGAGAGTGACAGACTGTTCTTTAAGCGGCAAAAATAAATACTTTGGAAGTATTTCTTTTTGCCACGTGGATGCGTGTGGAAATAACAAACCATACGAAAATTTATAATTTTATTTACATTTACCAGGAACTTACATACAATTATGGCTACTTAACTACAATCTTTCCCTGTACAAAATGTCATTAAATACTTAATAATTTACATGAAAAAAATAATCTTAACTATTAACCAAACTGCACTTAGTTTTGTGACAAATACAACATTAGATGTGAAGCAGTGTGGGGTGATAAACGGAGCGGACGAACGTGATGCTCGCTCGTCAGACATGACGCTTGAAGCGACTACAATACGGCGACCAGTTGTACCGTCACTTCGAGTTTCATCTGCAGCTGCCACGCTACTTACTTCTAGCGGCACGCACTTTTGTATCTTCACCTGCTAACAAAAATGATATCAAAATGGAACAAAAATAAAGTGAAGCGTCATAAAGTTTTTCACTTAAGAATATTTACCGGTGTCTGCGTAAAGTTTATTTTCTCTTGACATCGCCTTGACTGGTGGGCCAAGCAAGCAGCGTAAGCGATGGCGTGAGGGATGTAGCTCTGCTCCACGACGCCCGCGAATAGAATAGTTGCCATTGGACCTATAAACGAATTTTAATAATTATTCTAATATACCCACATATTTGTATATCATATTATGTACTTTAAACATGCAGTTCTTTTATGTACATATTTAATATTTATATTTTGTAAAAACTTAATTTTATCAATAAAAACAAAATTACGCTGAGTAAAATTCGGTCGCTCAGGCACTTTATAATAGAATATAAAAAACATAATTATGTAGGTCTATGTCATACCTAGGGCATAAACGGGCACATCTTCTCCGCCATGCGTGGCCCACTGTCTAGGCACGGCGGCAGCGTGCACGGCATCAGCTACAGCGGGAGCGGAGGATGTCGCGTTAAGCGGAACTGCTCTCGGCTCCACATGGCCTGGCCCCGTTCCATACAGCAGCGTAGTATACCGCAGCCCGTCAACGTCCGAGACAACCGTGTCAGCGCCTTAACGGAAAACATCAAACAATCATTCGCCTTTACAAACTTCAGCATCATAGAAGACAATACCGAAATTTGGCTCTTCGAGATTTTCATCTTTGAGTTTACTTTGACAGGAAATGGTATTAAAACTTTAATTTTAATTTGCATATTGAGATCTTCCAAAATGTTTTCGTTCGTATTTCACGTTGTTAAAAGGTTAGTAGGTACCGTAAACCGGGGTTACTTTGAACCTCGGTATGATTAAGATTAAAACTTCCTGTTTACATAAAAATGCGAATTGCATAAAACGGAACGGTTTTTGGCAGTTTTTTTTTCCGGAAATGGCAAAACTAATGAACTGTCAAATCTTGTCTGTGAAATCAAATGGCCTTGGGGTTGCTGCTTTAGATTACATTAAAAAAAAAAATTTTTCGATTTTAATTTTCTTTCTTAATATGAAATATTTTTGTGGTTACTTTGAAATGAAATGATAAAAAGGGGGATATAAAAGTAACCCCAAAATCATTATCACTTCAATCACGCTATTTTTATTTTTTATCTCAAAATCTATAAATGTTTTATTTTTCCTTTTAAACTTAATCGAATGAACTACTAAAACTGATTATTATATATTTTTTTAGTATTTTTAGAACAACTGGTTAAAAAGTTATGGGCTATCAAACTTCAAAATTGATCAAAGTAACCCCGGTTTACCGGTACTCGTTTCTTACTTAGGTACTTTTCTCAAAATCCGCGGTAGGCTCGCCTGTGGAATTATGGCCCATATTTCCTCAAGTGGGATGTTAACGGATGATGATGAGATACTTATTTAGATAATATCTCCCGAATGTCAATGTCTGATGATTTTTGTAATCATCATCAGCCCGTCCACATCCCTCTATGGGGATGAGCTAAGGGTCTTCACAAATAAGGATATAAGTGTACCTACCAAGAATTGGGTGCCCTCTAGGGGTAGCCTGTCCACCAAAGGTCATAACATGTCCATGGTCCGCAGTAACTACAATCAGGGTTTCTGCTGGATTAACTCTTTCCAGAGCTGCCAAGAGAGCTGTTTCCAGTTCCAACGTTTCATCCAGAGCTCTGTATGGATTGTTATAATGATGAGCGTGGTCTATTCTTCCTCCTAAAATACAAATAAAAATTATTTGCAATTATAGGAATATATATCTAAATGTATACAAAAACTATTGGTATTATTATATTTCCCAAAGGTAGTAAACAACGATATAATATTAATTAAAGTATTTATTTGCGACAAGAACAATAACAGTACAAAAACATAGATGGAAACAGTAGGTACTCCGTGTATTATTGTATTGTATGAATACTTCATGATGATTTAGCAATTTAGTCATCTGTTATATAGTATGTGAGGCTAAGCCACGGAGCAATAAGTATTGTACTTTATGGATTGAATAGTAACTCCTGGAAGCAATCATGTCTAAGAATCACGACAAGACTCTACTGAATAAAATACAAACTTATCTTAAGTGGGGACAAACCTTCGATAAGTAGAAAGAACCCTTTGTCATTTTTTGACAATATCGACAGGGCGGCGCGCGTCATGTCTGCTAGGGACGGGTCGTCTGCCTTCACAGATACTCCCGCCGTCGCTTCCTCTTCTGCATCCGCTATTGCTCCTCTTTCCGCATTGAATTCCATGTGTGAGTATTCGAACAAACCTGCCAATGACTATTTATTATTAAACGTCTTTAAATATAAGATGCAAATCCTGCTTAGCATGTACTGAAATAACATAAACAAAGTGCCTTTGCAACTAAATCCTTAGCATCTAATTATAATTCTTATTTACAATTCAAACACCGCCTAAAACCAGATTAGCCAGGATTTAAAGGGGATTACAAACCAGCAGCACTGATTACTGAATAAATCCGCAAAAGTTAAATATTTCATGAAGTCGGAGGTGGTAAGAGTCGGAAGTGTGTTTTATATTATACTTTGAATTTTTCATTCTCTGATGAATTTTAAGCAAATAGTAATATAATGCGAAATCGATAAAACGGACGAACGGTAAAATTATATGTGATTCCCGGAAATCCAACAATTTGCTTTTCGTAATCACGATCACAACTCATTATTCCCCTTTGCCAGAAGGCAAACTCAACGACGACACGACAATTTAACAGGATATCTAATTTCCTTTTTATTTTGAAATTTCAATTAAAATATTTCTACGCCAGCTAAATGTTCCCCACAAATTCTGAATAGGAAGCACATCCCTTAAAAGCTTAAGATGTTTTGCTTACGAAAATTGCTAAAATTCTTACTTTTAGTCTGCGATAAAAAACAAACTCTATTTATAGAGGTTTTCAGCATAAATCGCTGAGTAAGCTTCAGCCCTTAAACAAAACTTAACAAAGGGTTCCTGGTTCTTAAATAATCCGTAGCGGATACGGTTTCCAAGGTTAATAAACCCGAATAATAACTATAGTGAAATAAATATGGCTTTGAAACCGCACAATAAATAACACCGTTTTATGTGCTTTTACTCAACGTTATAAAAGCGTCTTTAATATTAAATTTTGCTTAATAAAGTAGGTGTACATTGTAAATGTTGCGTTCGGTTTTATGGTTTACCGTAGGTCACCGGTTTATTTTGAGAATACTGTGAGGTTGTGTTGAGTTATGGAGCTAATATCAAGAACAGTTTGGAATTTATCGAAGCGTAAAAGCATCCAACACATTCAGGCGCTGTTCGAGAAGGGGAAAGGGAGTCTCTACACCAATGTTCCCCTAAAAAAAGACTGCAAAAAAAATATTTTAAGTTATCTAGTCGTCATCTTCTACAGTCGAGGTTTGTGACACTTACAATGACTTCTTTCCAGATAATATAATCATTTTACCTAATAATTTGGCTGCCATCCCCAAAATTGTCGCAACCTGTACTTTAAGGCGCCTAAAGTCTTGTTTAAGAAAAGAGGAGAACCGGCCTAGCCCTACTAAATAAACCCCTATTCGAGAAAATATCTATTTCATTTATATACCAATAGAAACTTTCTCTTAGTTTGCGGTTGAGTTTTCCGTTTACTTTTTATACTTTATTTCTATAGGTATCTCTACTGGTTTATTTGTGTTGCAAACGAAACAAAAGTGTTGATCATTGATAACAACATATTAGGGATGCCGTGACCAATGATTTGGAACGTTTGTTGGATACTTGCCTAATAAGTAATCAACGGATCTGGGATCCAATTTCGCTAGCTGCTGTTTTGAGTGTATGTACTGGGCTCGTAATCGCCGCCTCTTCTTTTCCCTCGCCCAGTCTTCTGCTAGATTCCTACCATCGAGTCTTCTGCCTTCGCGACTTGGGTGCTCAGGGTCTGGTGTCACATTTGGAAGGAAATGACGTCTACCACCGCCCATTATGACCTGTTTTAAATTCACATGATTTAATCTTGACGACGCATGTTGCTAAAAGTAGGCATGTATCCCTCTGACAAAGCATGTTGCTAACAGTATTTATCTCTCTGTAAAAGCTTGTTACTGATATATTTGATGTAGGTACCTACCTATTCGATATATTAGACAAAACATGTCGCTGATTTATTCGATGTATTTGATACTAGCGGGTGCCCCACGGCGTTACCCGTGATGTTCCAGTTTATTTCCCTTCCGGTAGGAATTTCTTAAAATCCTTTCATAGCGGTTGCCAACACACCTACATACCATATTTCAAGTTTCTAGGTGTTGTCATTTCGGAGTAGGTAACCAGTTTTTATATTTCCCGTTTAAATTATATATTTTTCTGTACTAAAAAGTAACCTACATGTAGACCCAGTTACTCAGTTGCCTCCTTAATTTTTTTTATCAATATCTGCCTAGTCGTTTTTGCCTAATGCGTGCGTAGACAGACATAAATTACAAAAAACATTTTTTTTCTAACTAAATTTTAAAATAATATTGTATGTACACTTGTACAGACACGGTTTCGTTACCGTTTTCTTAAAATGCAAAGATTTTCGAAGAAAGGAAGTGATATAATGGATGATTTTTTTTACCGTCTGGAAAAAAATATGACGTATAAGGTATCTAGAGTCGAAGTTATACACGAGATTAATTGTTAAATATAGTCATGTTTAGTTCAAATTACAAAATCTAGAAAACTACGCACAGTACTACGCGCAGCTGGCGGTTGTAGGTAAATTGCGCATAAATGGAAGCTACGAGCCTGTTTCTTTTTAAAATACTATTTCAAATATCTCAGTGTGTATTATTGACTACAATTGAGTAATGTATAATTAGACTAAGTAAAAAAAAATTTTTTTGAAAAAAATAATAATTTTTAAGTAACATTGCCAAATGAATCTATTACACTTACCTATCACACCACATTTTTTTCCAGACGGTAAAAAAAGTCACCCTGTATAATATAATAATGGTTTATCGACTTATTGTGAGGAAACAACGACATATACAAAAAGATTATTAATATAGTTGTCCAGATAGATCAATAAGACGACTTCTATGAAATCTCCGCTTTTTCGAGAATATAAAGGTCTTCAATATCAGTCGACTGTGATTGCTTGCTATGGCATAAGTTCATATCACAATATATACTTATAAGAAGAATTTGTAAACTCTGGAATTACTAATATGATTTTGAAAATTCTTTTATTATTAAAGCTACAATATTCCAAAGAATAGGTAGGCTATGTTTTAATATTGACGCAGGTGGCATCCTAAGGAAATTCCATACTTGAAATAATCTTCCAAAAATCCATGGACATTTTCAGACAATAGAAAACATACCTCCACTCCATACTTTAATACAGGTGAAGCAAGAACCTTCTTTTCCGAGTTCCGGGTTAGGGGGGGTTACGTATTTAAATGTCTAAAATTAAAAAAACCTAACGTTAAATAACCTAAGTTCAAAATACCTAAAATCAAAATACCTAATGTTTTAATATACCTAATAAAATAATACATACCCACGAAATACCTAAGATTACAATACCGATTGGACTAAATACCTAAAATTTAAAATGTTTATACTAGTTATAACAACTAATTTTGATATACCAAATTTTTTAATAACAAATGGTCAAAATACCTAAAGCAATGCACCACATGCGCGATATTTGTTTGCAATAGTATCCACTACTGCAAACAAATATCGCGCAAGTGGTGCATTACTTTAGGTATTTTTGGCTTCCGCGAGCGTAAAAGTGGGTAGATTGATAAAATTCATCGTTTTCTATGTTTAATATATTTTGTGTCAGGAAAATATACATTCATTTACAATAATTACAGATAAATATTACTTGTGTTTTATTTAGATTTCGAACATTACGTCGGTATTTGTCACTTCGGTCAATTAACGTGAGGTAAATCGATTTCAGGGACTTTGTACATAGGTATTTCAAGTTTTATCCTTTTGAACTTCGGTAATATATCCATTTGACATTTTAAGCTTTCGGTATTTTAACTTTAAGTCAAACAACCATTAGGTATTTTGATTTTAGGTATTTTGAACTTAGGTTAATTAACGTTAGGTTTTTTAATTTTAGACATTTAGATACGTAACCAGGCTGTATCTTATGAACAGTAGGTAGTATTAAATTTTCGCAGAACGTATATTTCTATGGTCCATATCAAATAAGGACGGTACGAAAGCCTTCATAAGCGAACCCGACGAGCACTTAGTCGGATTTTATATTCCGTTAATAAATTGGTTCACTTACATTGATATTCCTGCCAGGCTCGTTTTCAACTAGCTGCATGGCGATATCCTTGCAATCCTTTCTCACTGTTGGTGGGACTCTGCTGTCATCTTCCCAGTACCTCGACGGCGCATGCGCGTACAATGCTGCTGGTGTGGCATGCGTGATCCGCGCCGTTGTCACTATACCAGTTGACTTGCCTGCGTAAAAAAAATAATTAGGGAGATAGATTCGCAGCTTTCACGCCATTCAGATTTTAGGTGATGTATATTTTTGTGCGGAAGCATTTTAATTTCCAAAACTATTTTTAATACTATTACTTTTGAATACCGTTTTTTTTTATATATTTCTGTGTTCATTCATCATCAATTTGTATGGCTACATTCCATACCCGACTTTATAATTTATAATCTTTATAATGTACACAATACTTCTATTCATAACTCCTCCTAAGCCCCTGGACTGATGTCAATACTTTGTGTCTATATTTGAGTGGGTGCTTGGATGGTTTGAAAATACAATTGGACCCTGGTGTATAAATGTGAAAGTCACTGTATTTGTCTGTTACCTTTCACGACTTCAAATGGAACCGACTATAATACCATTTTGCAGGACGTAATTTACGTCTTGAGGACGGACGTAGGTAGTCATACTTTTTATGCCACAAAAACACATGCTTGTTGTCCCTAAAGGACGCAACAACCTAAAGTTAACGCTGACAGAGTCGCAGGCAAGAGCTAGTAATTAATATTGAAACACGTTCCTTTGTACGCAAAAGGGTCACGCAACGTTTACGGCACGTTCAAACAATCGGATTCGAAGTCACGCAGCGGTCCTTGCGATAAAACGTACGTGTGACGAACGCTTGGAGGAAAGGAAAGGAAAGTAAACAATGTACCAAGTAAGCGTTAAGCTCATTTGCTTCAAAATTATTCGGAAAGAACACACCCGTGAGACTATTCTGGATATTTTCAAGAGCGTCTTGAAATACCAATAGGAAACTGGTAGAAGGCCAACTGAAAGTCAGTCATCTTGTATTACCTACTATTACTGTACCTCCTCCCACAAGGTAAACAAATAATTTTGCAACTAAGATAATCTTTTGGATGTTCCGTGCCACAACTATTTATCGAATATCTCCCTTTTTTATACTGCTGCAAACTATCTGATGGCGCGGACTTCTATAGAGCTGTCCTAATTTTTTTCAGTCAATATTTATGGCTCGGAAACACTTGCGATGAATGTGCCGAAAGGCACACGATTTATTTATTTATTCAACTTATTTTTATACTTCAAAATCAAGAGTTTCAGTGAACAATACTGCATTATCTGGCAGTGAGAAGATTTTGAGCCCTCATTGGCTGATGGTAAATTGTTGATGACAGACTTTTTTATTTTATTTTATTTTTCCACTGTACCAGTGTACCTAATGTTCTTCAGGTGTATGTACGTAAATCGATTTATTTGGCGGAGACGTTAGATTCGTCTCCTCATCCCCGATTTCAAAAGAAATAGGTTCTAAAACTTTACAGTACCTTTTACATGCATTAAATCTTTTCGGTGTTTAATATATGTCCTTGTTTATTTATTTCTTTGAACCATGAAACAAGCATTGACATCATTAATAACCCCTGTGGGTGACAACTATATTTTTTCTTTCTAAAAGAAATACTTCATATGAAAGCAAACACACTTACAACACACTTAATACGACTAGTGTTGCCGTTTATTTTGAGTTGTTGGCGTTATATCGATCTACTAGCTTTAACCCGCGGCATCGCTCGCGCTCGTTTATTTCACCCCTTTAGGGGTTGAATTTTGCAAAATCCTTTCTTAGTGGATGCTTACACTGTATAAGCTATCTATGTGCAAAATTTCAAGTCTCTAGACCCAGCGGTTTAGGCTGTGCATTGATACATCACAAAACAGTCAGTTTATCATTTTATATACATAATAATACACATAATACAAAAGTGAATACTCACCAGCCTCATGTGCCCAGTCGACGAGTGAAGTGACTTTAGAATTGATGGTAGATGCACAGTTGTTGAACTTGCCTCCCGCATCAAGGCCAAGAGTCTCGTAACGAGCTTTGACCCCACAGAGGAGAGCTGTGGCACACGCGGATGACTCGCCAGTTTGGGCATCAATGTTGTAGGTCTGTTGAAAAAAATATTATTACTAATAGCTGTGCACCGTGCACTGAATCAAATTTATGATAACATTTTATGGTAGGTACGTATGTATTTATTTAAGTAGGTATATGTTAGTGTGTACCTTTATGTATTCGTATATTATCTACATAGTTACCTAGAAGTTGAAAAATAGGTTTATAGTAGGTTTTCATCAATTTAGTTGCCAGGAGAAAAATATATACCTACATTAAAAATAGTATCTATGACACACGGGAATATTAACATAATTTTATTACTAACTTGATTACTGTATAACTATCATGCATTACTATTTGAATGCATATCGGAGCTCACAGAGAGTAAGTAGTTTAGTTGGTGTAACTGCATGCAAATGCACTTAACTTGAGCGCTATATGAACCCAATTGAAAAGTTTGCCGTTGTGAATCTCACCAACTAAACAATTGAGTGGATCGGCGATATCCACCGATCGGAGGTCAGTATAACTCATACAGGAACCAATATGATACAACATACGAAAAAAAAATATTCCTGGATCTACCAATGTTTTCCTTCACCGTCGATACTTCACTGGTGACAAATACTTAAATAAAAAATAAAATAAAATAAAATAAATAATCTCACTCTTTTAATCCCGGAGGAGGTAGGCAGAGGTATTCCATTTCTGGAGATACCCACTTTTCACGAGAATATTCGACCCCTAAGCGTGATAGGTAGTGAGCCCATCACCGGACCGGATCTGTTACACATGCCTCAGAATAATTCTGAGACAAATACTTAAGGATAAGTAAAGTAGGTAAGTATATTTTGAAAAACTAGTTGGTAGATTCCACCAGGAGAAGGCATGATAGATCCTCATCGATGCTCAATAACTACAGGGCTATCAGTGGTTTCAACTCTATGATCCTACTTATAGTTTAGTTATATTCGGGAAAAATACAATTGTAAGCTCCGTGTGGACCAACGACATTCATGGTTATACCTACAAGTTGATATAAAATAAGGTAATAATAAATGATTTTCTTCTACTATATAAAAATAAGTCGGGTTTTCCTTCCTGACGCTATAACTCCAGAACGCACGAACCGATTTCCACGGTTTTGCATTCGTTGGAAAGGTCTCGGGCTCCGTGAGGTTTATAGCAAAAAAAATTCAATAAAAAATTTCAACAAAAAAGCGGGAAAATCTTATAAGCTACCCGTGCGAAGCCGGGGCGGGTCGCTAGTATGATATAATAAATGATACGCCAATATTAGGCATACAATAATTTAACATTTCAGGAGTAATTAATACTTATTAAAAACAAACAAGAACATACAACATTTTGTATAAGTTGGGGAGTGTTCTCAACGAATCTCATGGAGATCAAGACGTTGGAACCGCTTATAACCACCATCCGCGGTGGAACGCGGTGCAGTGTGTGATTCGCCTTACATGTGACCTACTTCTCACTAATTGTAAAGGTAGACTTTCGAGTAAAGCGCGTCACACACGGTGAAGATAATATAAAATATATATTATCTTAGAGCATATTTTAGAATATCGCTCACCATAGAAATCCTATGAACCATCACACACGACGAAGTTAATTTATATTTTATCTTCATTACGTTTATACGCAAATATGGAAATATATATTTCGTATCTTAAGATAAAATATTATAGCATCTGCACCGTGTGTGACGCGCTTTAAACTACAGTGCAGCGATACTGACGCATTGACAGTAACACGCACCCATCACACTTTCACACACGTAGTAGTCTATCTACCGATATGGCTGGAATACACAATGTTTAATGAAGTGGGCTTATTATATGTACATTCCTTGTCCGCCATGAAATTTAGTATTTATATACGCGTTTATAGAAGGAATGTTTATCTACTGACCAACTACTAAACAGAGTGTGGATTACAGCCGTTAGGCGCTGCGCAAACATATACACTTTTATGTTCTGGGTCAGATACAAGGTACCATTGAAAATTTTATTTTCATATGATCAATATGAAATCAGTGTTCGGTGTTAAACTAGAAACTAAATGTTCTCATTTGAAGACAACATTAATAAATTGTCATAGAATTGTGAGAGTTGGGTTCCAAACAAGCTCTGAACAGAACCAGTCCAAATATTACCAGTGTCCAGAAGCATCAACCAACGAATGTGTCCGTTTTACTGGACACAATAACCACGGTTCCCGGGGAATTTCCGGGAAATTGGTTGGTTCCGTTCCCGGGAAATTCAGGTCGGGACAAGTCAAGACATCGAGAATTTGAATTTTAACTTACGAAGCGTTTTATTTTATGACATTTGGAGGATCATTAGCAATTTATTACGTTATTTTACAATTTGTTGATGCTTTCTTTATAGATTTGGGTCGTAAAACCAGTGCATTATCTAGTGGTGAACGCTTATAGTTGGCAGAGTATTTACAGAGATAATTCTTCTTTAAAAATTATAGAATGTGAAAGTTTAATGTATGAGTGATTGATTAGGTAAGTGTTTGTTTTGTACCTTTTTATTACCGTCCCAAACAAATGACTATCTATCTACTTTGGTTGCAATTTGCAATAATATAATTAACTACTCCGAGCCGAACAAAACTTATTATTCTTAGATGTTGTTTTATCGCAAGTTATTATCCGCTTTATGGAACAGAAACAAGACATATCTATCAGTCAGCCCACATCAACCCATTGCTGGACATAGCCCACCTTGCTGATGCGCCAACTACTTTTTACTAAATACATAGGTACTAATTCTTAATAATAATAATTCTTAATAATTCGTAATAATTCTTCAGCTGCTTGTTAGATTAGTTGTGATAAGAGAAATTATTTTTGTTTTTAGTTAGAATGTTTGAGTTGATCGTTAATTGAACTTAATTGAAATTCTGTTTAGTGTTAAAAATTGTTAATTTTTAATTATTCTTATAAACATACTGTCATCAACCATTTACTTTTGTATTTAAACAAAAAATATATACGTAAATTTAAATTTCTCGATATCCCGAGAAGACCCGAGAAATCGGACTCGAGAGTTCTCGAGACCCGAGAACTGGAAAACCTCGAGAAATCGCAAACCCTACCTGGGATGGTGTCCTGTGTGAGCAACACGTTTGCGTAGCGCCAAAGTTAGCATTTGTTGTAGCCAACCAAGCATCAGATGCTCGCAGGCGTAGAAGGATAATCTAATCCTAATGTATCTGTTTCTCGATACATAACGTGAAACTAAAATAAATACAAGTATCAAACTCAATACAAACTCGTCTATATAAATACAGCTGAGACCTGCGACTAATATCTCACAGTATTCATCTCGTGACAGTAAGCTCGTCGCTGTGACATTCACGGTATTAACATTACTCGATGATCCGAAGTTCCGCGACATATACTACTTTTAACTTTTACCTGCGACTTCGTCATTTTTTCCAGGATCAAAAGTAGCTTATGTGTTGTTCTAGTGTATAAGCTAAATAACTGTAAAGTTTAATCAAAATCCATTCAGTAGTTTTTCGTGAAATAGCAACAAATATCAATCTATCCTCACAAAATTTCGATTTGATATTATTAGTGAGCTAATTCCTTATGATAAAATCTTTATTACTACCATATATATATTTCACTTGCTGTTACCCGTGACTCTATCCGTATGAATTTGTAGTTATCGCATCCTCTCAGCATTAAATAAGAATATGTTCTTCCTCAAGATGATTGTACCTACATCTTCGTTCGGACAAATATCAAAAACATCGATACACCAGTTCAGTCGTGAAAAGACAGAGAAACAAAATTCTTTCGTTATAATATTGTAGGGCTAAGTGCTCGCCTTATTCGTAAATACTTTTGTTTTAGCCCACTACTGTGCTACGTTCGCCGCCCGTATAGTCGTAGCGGCTGTCATTAGGTAGGTACTAAGTTCATTTTGAATACGTAAGAAAGTGTACGGAAGCATAACGCTTACGTGGATTATTCTAATGCGATTACGGCCTCTAACATTTTCGCTGTATACATATACCTATTCGCTTTTACTTTTATAAATTCATGTTAATTAATATTCCTCCACTTTGATATAGTATTAAGGCTCCAAATTAACGTTGATCAATCACATGACTGACATAATTAGAATATGCTATTAATAAAGCTCTCTAATTAGCGAATTAGGTATTCTGGTAAAATTAATTACTTAACCACCTTTACCATTTATCTCGTTTACATGCATTATAATGTTTCCATTATTATGGCTACTATCCTGCCTCCTACTTGATATTATAAATACGATACAATAAATGAGGAGGAATGAGAGTAATGTTGTAAGGCTAGTGTTTGATATGAATGTGGAAGGTTATAGAAAGAGGGGTAGACCAAAGAAAAGATGGATGGATTGTGGGAAGGATGATATTTGCAAGACGGAAGTGAATGTTAGGATCAAACGGAAGGAAAAAAACATACGCGCCGACCCCATATAACGGGAAAAAGACAAGTAAGTGATGATGATGAAAATATCATAATTATTCGCTGCAGAAATATTAGGGAATATCAGTTGTATAACTAAAGTTTGCTGAATACTGTAATCATTTCCAGGAGGATTTAGGAAATGTCTTTTAATTTATTCGAAAGGTGAATAGGTACCAAGTTCGCTTTCAATAAATTTAAATTGACGAAATATTCCGATACCTATTGAGGAACAATAAAAAAGATGATTATTCTTAAAGCCTCTCTCCTCTCCCAAAGTTGTTATTTTATGAACAGACTTCTTATCTTTCTATTTTCTTAGACACTCTAAGAAAATAGATAAGTAAAAAATACATACATTTTCACCACTGTATTTCTGAGATCCCTGCAAGCTGCTGTTACGTGTCATTACGAGTAAGTACCTACGTAAATTTTTGAAAGTCTCTGGTACTTACATGCTGACCAAAACGGACTCAGATCCTTGGCTTTAAGGGCCCAGTATTTTTAAGGGCCCCGTATCCCAAAGGTGCCAATGCAACTATACTACTAAGCCTCCGCTGTCCGACTGTCTGTCCATCTATATGTCCGTTTGTCTTTCAGTGGGCCGTACCTATCTTATAAACCGTTATTGTTAGAAAGTAAATTTTCTTACAGAATGCCTATTTCTATTGCCGCTGCAACTACTAATGAAAATGAAATAAAATTAAAATTTAAGGGCCCCATTTAGCGCATATTTCATTTAACGTTTTTATTTTAAGAACCCATCGCGTGCAAGTCCAACTCACACTTCCCACACACACCCAAAACAAATCCAACACTAACCTTAGCTAGTGCGATGGCAGGGAAAGTATCCCATGCTAAGTCAGTATCCTCCCCGGACTGTCCTCGGCGCTGACCACGCAGTATCCTGGCAGCAGTAGCCGTGGTGAGGCTCATACCGTCTCCAACCACCAAAATGATGTTCCTAGTAACAGTTTCTTATATTAAAATTAGAAGTAAAATTACAATAAAAATAAAATTCAATTCAATGGAATATAAATTCGAATGATAAATAAGTTAATTTATCTAATTATAATATTGGTGTATAAAAATATGAAATTCTAATTATTATTCGAAGTATCTAGTCGTGCGATAAATTTGTCGGATGAATATAATTATTTAGTTGTCCGTAAAAGGATGACTAGAGAACCGCATCCGACAATCGGATGAATAATTATAATTATTGATCCGGTTATCGGACGCCGAGTAACATCGATTATTATTTTGGTAAATAATAATAATAAATAATATAATCTCACGCCTTTCATCCCCGAGGGGGTAGACAGAGGTATTCCATTACTGGATATACCCACATTTCACGAGATACGTTGGACCCCTAAACGTGATAGGTGGTGAGCCCATCGCCGGACCGGGTCTATTTACACATGTCTCAGAATTAATTCTGAGACCTGCGGATTTTCTCACGATGTTTTCCTTCACCGTCGAGCTAGTGATAAATTGTACGTAAGTTTTTGAAAAACTCATTTCATTTTGGTACGTTCCTATAATGTTCCTTGGCGCAACCACATAGCTGACGACAACTTTTATAATAAGGATCGTAGTGCAAACACCAGCCCTAAAACCTAAGTTCCATTGCGGGATATCTATAAAATCGATTTAGGAATGAAGGGTCATTAATAAAACGCTGGCCGATATTCAAATATCGTCTTAAATATAGAGGCCTACAGATTCTTACTGTGATATGTTGAATCGATACTGTTTTATTCCTGCAAAGTGATGTGAAAGAAAGGATAACTGTCACATTATTTGTCTCTTCGCTGCTATAGAGAAAACGAGATACATCTACAGTTTTATAAAGAGACTTTCACACCGTGTTCAGAAAAAAATTTAAATAAAGCAAGTTATTGAATTTGGCAGAAAACAATATTAACACTAGAGCGCACGCGTGGGGTCATATGTACCCCAGCGTTTGATTTTATAGAATAACTTGACGAATTGCATTTGTTTGACCTTGAGCGCCTAGCTAAGCTTTACTCGTTAACTAAGGTATGTGTTTAGTAGTCTGCCGGCACTTGCACGGTACTGTCGCTTGCACTGTGAGTATTTAAAGTCGCTTGGGGTACACATGATTCCACGCGTGCGTTCGTGGAAGTTTTTTTGTGGATATTACTAATACCCACAAAAAAAATTCAAATGGATTTGCAGTGATCATCAGGTGATGATATGTCCGGACTGTCATCAAAATCAATAATAAGTTAATAATTTATTTTTTTGTAAACACAAGACTGCTCAGAGTCCAAATATATAAAAATAAGTGTAATTTTGATAATTTTTGTTTTTTTTATTTAAACTTATATAAAAAAACAGTTATGTTTCATTCTTTTTGCAAAAGATACTTGATTAAAAGTTCCTCTTTATAATTATAATAATTGTGTTTCATTTAAAATACTATACGAAGGAATAAACTGGTATCTAAGTTGGGGTACATCCATCCCCCACGCGTGCTCTCACATACCAAACAAAGGCGCGTGCGCTGCAGTGTTAAAATAGGCTTATTTTATAAGGGAGTCATAGAACTAGAGAAGGAAGACTAGTCAATACTGCTTTAAGCTTGTTCGACGAGACGGTCGTAGGCCCTCTAGTTGATCTAAGACAAAATTAAATTATTATCTGTGAGAAGCTACACGATCGACGTCAATTCAATTATCATAAAACATTTTCAATACTGTAAACTAAATTGTTAACAAACTTACAAAAATATTAACATATTTAGTAGAATTAGCAACTGTATGGTATTAATAAAGTAAATAAGAAAATAGATATAAACAACAAACAATAAAATTTTGCTTCAGACGGAAATCGAACACGCGGCCTTTGACTTAATCTGACATTATTGATATTAGACCTACTGGGTTATCCTGTTAGATATTCTTATATTTTATTAGCTGTATAATTTGTGTTTCATTGATGTGATGCTGATGACATAGCTACAGGTGTTTTGGTGATGTGTTGAGACTGTTGAGGTATGTTGAGACTTGTGTTGTGTCTGAATAAATAAATAACATGAACCAGTATTATTTAAGGGTAGGGAAAAATTTATAAATTTATAAGAAAAATATCAAGCTTTACTTAGGCAGCTCGCCTAAGTAAAGCTTGATATTTTTCTTATAAATTTTACCCTTTTATTTTGTTCAGTGGTAAAAGCCTGTAATACCTGTGTATGTATGGATAAAAAAAGGGTTATTTTTCTAAATAAAACAAATAAGATGTCGTTTAAGTGGAATTTCGAATTTGTATTTAGTAAACTGTGGTTTCAGATAATATTTTCAAATTCGGATTCAGGTGCATTTTGCCCAACTATGATTTAAGCGAATTTGAAAATAAATGAATTTAGTTTCCCCATTTAACCATTAAATATATTTCAATCCATAACATAAATACTTTGCATCCTGTATTAAATTCCAATGTTTGAAACGAATATACGCAATAACTTGTTGTAAGTTCATTAGTCAATAAGTAGAAATGAATTTTTAAATAAACATTTAATGTTCCTTTCGGAAACAAAGTACCTTACTCAATTATGACTTGTTCAAACCAATTTTTTTTCGTTGTCGATGCAATATAGTTGATTTTATTGACTCGTGTATTGTATGAATTTATTCTATTGACTAATAGAATAAATAAGTCTCGTCAGTATGTAACAGAGAAAAGTTTTTTTTTATTAACTTATAAAGTTTTCTCTTTTCAGAACACCGTGGGTCGAACATCGAATTAAATAACTTTTATGAACATTCAGTATTGAAGTAGCCTCATAATTGTGTACCTACTTAAAATTTAAATTGCTAACAATTTTAAAAATAAAAACTTCTAGAATTTTTAGTTTAAACTTTATAACTTACGTTATTTTAGAAAAGCTCATATTTATTGCAATCTGTTTTTTTCTGGTGAAAGTTATTATCGTAGAAGTGGATAGAGAGGGTTCATCGTATTTATATTACAAAATAATGCGGCCGAAAGGTGCTTTGTATGTGCGAATGTAAGATACAGTGAAATGTGACGGGTTTTGATGACTTACCTCGACCGCGATAAAACTGACGCCAGTCCCATACATAATCCGATTTAGCTTACTTATACCTAGGGTTTATGTAGACAAGTGGAACGCAACCCTAACATAGTTGTCCTTTGTTGTATTTTTATTTTGAAAAATAATAAACCATACAAATATAGGTAAGTACTATAAAAAAATTAAATAAAAAAACTCACGTCCTATATCCCAGAGGGGGTAGGCAGAGGTATTCCATTTCTGGATATACCTACTTTTCACGAGATATTCTTTGGACTAGGGATGCCTCGATACGCCTTTTTGCCGATACGATACCGATACCGATACTCGTAAAAAAATATCGGCGATACTGATACGCTTAATGAATTCAAAAAGGAAGGTAGAATAAATAAAATACAATTAATTAATAGTGTTAGTAATCAAAATTAACATTTATAAATATAAAGCGCAAGGTTTCCCCCAGCATAGTTAGTTCGTGTCGTGCGTAGATGGAACAAAACGCGCGTTTACATTACATTTTTAAAGCGAGAAATTTGAAAAGTATCGTTGAATCTGCCCTAAAAATATCGATGATACCGATATATCGATAAACCTGAAGTATCGTATATCGGTATCGGTATCGAATGCATCCCTACTTTGGACCCCATACTATAATATTATCTAATACATTTTTTCAAGTTGAATTTAAGGCGAGTGTTTGACGTCACACGTTGTTATGTTATTCTGGTCGAACGTTTATTACACGATACCTACTTTATCCTATCTTATTACTTTAGACGAGCAATTCTTGTATAGGTAGGTATACATAAACCTATATATTTATGTTTCGGGTACCTCTGAAACGGCTTAAACAATTTTGATGAAACTTTGTATACAGATACAGTTTTGCATTCCTATAATAATGCAATCTTACCGACAGATGGGGACACTGGTGTTAGAACTAATGAAGCTTAGTCTCCAAGGTAATAACGGTATTAAATAAAATATTTTCGATTTTGGTCTCTAAACTTAATGTTAGGACAGTTATACTTGGTTTAGTATTGTCAATTTCTGAGCAAGATATTTCTGCTAAATTGAAACCAAATTTTATATTCTCAACTAAAATAATACCAAATGCCCGATTCGGTCCGATTTATACTAGAGTAGTAAAATGTAACAAATTCCGTCTCCACCGAATACGTGTCGCTCTGAACTGAAAGAGTACGAATCTGTTCACAATATTTCGGTCTCAAGTATTATATCTTAATATTCCGCTCAGCAACCAACCAGTCAAAGTGTAAAAATGTAAACCGAGGAGAATGGTAAAGATATTCTAATTCTGGAAGTAGGTGCCAACTTTTTACCAGGATTTTTTATTAATTATTATAAAACACACAAGTAATAACTATTATAAATACATATTTATTGATTATACATAAACTCATCAACGCACAGCCGAGGTGCGCCGGTGGGCGCCTCCTAATGAGTGTAATTATTTTATTTTTTTATTTATGAAAAGGAAAAACTTAGTTTTGTTTTGATGTCATAATCTTGTCTCACAGAGTTGATAAAATCGTTAAATCACACTTGGATGAACCAATTTAAGTACCTACCTATACTGGATGATATTTTTTAAAGTCTGGAAAAAAATATGACGTAAAAGGTCCTATCATATCAGACCTTTTTTTTCCAAACGACAAAAAAAATCAGGCGGTATACATTGACTCATGAAAAGTTGAGGTTCATAATAATATTGTTCTATATGCTCCTCATCTGATTTTCTATTGAAATTGCTCTCTAATATTTTTTTTACAATTATTTTCCTTTGTAAAAGACAAGTATTATGTATGATATCTAGGGTAAACTCATCTAATTCTGTGACTCACTCAATTCCGTGATAGTTGCTTTGAAGTCTAATATTGAGTTCTATGAGTAGATTGGAGCAAGCTTAATACCACCTTAGCGTTTGGAAATAAAGTCCGAATCCATCTGCAAAATTTTGATTTACTCGAGCAAGAGGGATAGCAACAATCGACGATTTTCGACAGTTTGCGCGCGAACGCGACCAGTTTCGACAATGTGAGTAAATGGGTGGCAAACTTTGCGATTTTTATGTAAGTATTTTATAGATTTCTCTGCTTTTTTCTATAAAATGATATCTTAATGATATTTCCTTTTTCTGGAAGTAAGAAACTCTTCATTATTCTGTACATTTTAGGTGTGAAAGCTTATTTAGTTCGTCAAAAATATTGCATATAACATGGTTGAGAGAGTTTTATGTTATAACGGAATTAAGGTAGCATACGTTATTGAGTTTTTTCAAGTAAATGGCCTTAGAATTATGGTTAAATAAATGCAAAGAAATACAAACGTTACTTTAAGAGGCAAAGGTTCCGTTAAAGTTAAAATTCTATCAAAAATGTAGCATTAATTTTATATCACGTAATTAGGTGGACTAAATTTATCACGCAATTACGTGACCTGATTGTAGACGGTACTTGAGAGCATAAATACAAAAAATGAACTTTTAATAACCGAAATCAAAAATTTAGAGGTTCCCAAGACAAACCGTCTAATTAATTACTTTTTCTTTCAGGAAACATGGAAGGCTTCAAGAAAAATAGAAAATACTTATAGGCTGACCTAATTTTTGTATTTTTTTTAAATTAATCTTAAATATCTATCTTATTTCTGTAAATGATCTCATCTTTGCTTAAGTTTTGTACATATATGCATTTTATTTTGTGTAATTCCGTTATATCGGAGTTACACTAGTATCTATCACGGACTTAAAGAGGTCATCACGGAATTAGCCAAGTTGACTTACTTCTGTAAAATAGATAGTACTCTGTACGTTGTTATAATAGACTGTGATTACTCGTGCCATTGTATCCACAAAAGACTGATTAATATTTCAGTTAAATTTCAATAAAATTGAATAATTATTTATCTGTGTTTTTTCACTCTAAGGCCTTTGTCACGAAATTAGATGAGTTCACCCTAATTGTTAATATTGCATGATGGGTTATTTACTAGTCTATGCTGTACCTTTGTCTCGTAACATACAATTAGGTGTATAGTGCTAATGTTGGTAGGTGCACCTACAGATATAGGATTTTGCGTAGCGAAAAAATTCTAAATCTATGGGCGCACCTTACCGTTATTTAATTTGTACAGGAGCTAACTTTTATTGACTTCTTTGTTTTTAAAGTATTATTATATATTTTTTTACTTATACTTATGCCAGGATGCCCCACTCTTCCATAGCAATAAAATACAAAGATAAAAGCCAATGTTTTCGTTATCTATACTAATTAAATGCTATACTATAAAGACTTGGGATCGGTTACGGCTGAGAGAAACCACAGGAATGTATGTGTAATCGGGGGGTGGGAGGGTGAGGTGGTGTGTGTGGTGGTGGTGATAAGCTGTTGGTAAATAAAATTTAATTCGCTACTTTGTCCCAACGACCTTGGTAGTGCGCTTCGTAAGCTTCGCATCCACGGCGCGGCGTAACTATACCTACTTACATAATATTATAAAACTGTAACGAGACCGTGTCTGTATATGAACTTTTTTTGAAATGTTTGCGTTAGTGTTTATAGTGTAGATAGTTATCAATATAGATATGTACCAAAACAACGTTTTTTTTTATTTTTGTCTGTCTTTCTATTCACGCATCACGCAAAAACTTGCCGGGCGGATTTTGATAAAATTTTGTGTGAAGATAACTGAGTAACTAAGTAGGTCAACATTTAGAGTAATTTTTAATACGAGTACATAAAAATATCTTATTCCTACGGGAAAATATAAAACCTGGTTAAAAAGGTAAATACGTACTAGTCCGAAACAGTAACACCTAGAAACTTGAAATATTATGGTATTATGTAGGTTTCTTATAGTATTTCGTAGGCACTATGAAAGTATTTTTGGAAATTCCCACAGGAACGGGAATAAACTGGATCCGCGCGGGCAACGCCAATGGGCACCCACTACTTAGTAATATTTAAAACGTGACTAATTGGACCTTATGACCCGTATCATCTATACATATACAATATGTAACAGAATAAGCGTAATTCCTGAAATTAGTTTGTTTCGTATCGACAACTTAATCTATTTCAGCTATTGTTAATAATTGTTAAATGTTTCTGAAAAATTAATTAGCATAGCTACCTATCGAAATTGTTAATTATTGCTCTTTATTTAAAAATTATTTATTTATTCAAATAATTAAGAAAAAAAGAACATTGGTTAGACACAACTAAAGTAAGAAGGCATCATATTTTTTTTATATTAATATACTAATTGGGGTGTATGAGGAATTGCGATTATTCTGTTACGCGTTGTATATGCAGTAAAACAATTTAGAACTTACTTTGCAACAGGATTCTTGTCGGAAGCGTACTGAAGCCGTTTCTGGAGTGTTTCTTGCGCTTGCGTGTACCAATAATGACGATCTGTACCCAAAAATATTTAGTTACTTTGTTATATTATAGAAACATTTGGAGAAAGCTTCAAGTAGAAAATTTATAATAATAGTATTTAAACTAAAAATAAATATGTTTAAATGAAACAATAATTATTTAAAAATATAGTAAAGCGCCTATTAATATTACTTACAGATTATATAACAAAAACTAATTTAAGCCCCGGTCTAAATCATTTTATATAATTTGATTTGTTGGATAAATTAGTACCTACAGTTAAATGAAATACAAAAAATCATAAATTGTGGGACACAATACACACTTGGTTAATTACTCCCAAACTAGCATTAGAAAGTAGGTTTAAACAATTGATGAACATACTTTTGGTCATAAAATTATTAAACTAGATAATAATAATGCTTTAGATACATAAAATCTAAACTAACTATAAAAAAAAAAACAGATTCGAAGCAAACAGTTATGTTCATCGTCAAAAATGTTAAACCTAGCAGGGAATTGAACCCGTGACCTCAAATCTTTAAATGCAAAAAAAGGGACTATTAGTTCATTCAACTATTTGAAATGTTATTATAAGTTTCACACAAATCCTTCAAATTTATTTTTTCTTCTTTGATTTGTATAGAAATAAGATTTGAAATATATATTTAGGTAATCCATGCACTCTTTGCTAGAATCTCATTACCAAAGTTTTCCATTTTCAGCGTTCTATCCATTTTCGTCTTACTAAGATATGATCTAAATAATATAATTTCATAAATAACCCTATTAGGTCATAAATCATACCTGGGATGCCTTTCTTTTTAATTAAATTGAAAAATCACTACCTGTCTCCTAAATAATAATAAAATGTGCCTACCTTCCTACAAGAGTGTCAGGAAAAGCAATGGTGGGACACAATTCATACACGGTTATTTAGTCTCCAATTATAGAAGGAGCAGCCTGGACTATGGGTACCAACCAACTGATAAACATACTTAAATTTTGACGGGCCTGTTGGCTCAGTTGGTAGTGACCCTGTGCCTTCTAAACTGGAGGTCGCGGGTTCGATTCCCGCTCGAAGGCCCACATAATCGTGTGTGAATTGTGTCCCACAATTTAACATTAAACACCCAGACACGACAGACTCACAAGGCAGGGTCACTACCAACTGAGCCAACGGGGATCTTACCATATGGCTCCTTCGCTTCGGTCTTCTGGGGCGCGGGCGAGAACACACCAGTACTGATCGTGGACATAATGATCACGATACAGCACCAAGCACTCATGATTCTTAAGCCTCATCGGAAATACACTATGCTCGGGTCTGAGGAAAGTCTGAAGCGCCGGTACTCACTGCTGCACTTTCGTAGTGAACGTCCATTATTATGAGTTTGTTTGTGAGTTTTGTCGGAGTTCTTTTACCTGTAACAAGTTAAAAAGATAATAAGTGTACCTACTATATGCCAACATCAGAAAAATCCATACATACATACATACAAATGCATACGCCTTTTTTCCAACGGAGTAGGTAGCGATAGACCGCCACCTACTACGAACCAGGCTCAACTTTCGCGCCTCACGTCGGTTTCGGGTCCTTTTTTGACATATAAAGTTCCATGATTTTTTATTTAATACAAATTTTGACGACTTAAGACCGTATTACATACCGATCCTTAAGTAAGTACAGTTTGCTCTATATAAAAAAATTTAATGCTTAAAGTTTTGAGATAACAACTGAGACGCGTCCTGTAATTCGGGCCATAATGAGTATATTTACATAAACTGGCGTTAAAATTATATAAGACAGCATGCACGAATATATTAGGAAGGATTTTAGAATAGAAGCAATGTAAGACATGATTACATTACTAAAATGAAAACATACGTACAAGGTTCCACAAATTCTTAGCAAAGAGAAATCAAATGTTAACGTAATAATAATAGCGCTGAACACTATAGAACGACTACCAACGAATAGACTAACTACATATTATGTTTTATCGAGAGATACGTTTTACCGAGTAGCTGTTTACGAGTAGGTAGCTAAATATTATAATAACTAAGTATTAAAGTATTGGGTAATTGTCGTAAATTATCCAGTCAAAGTTTACTCGTTATTCAGAGCAGTGAGCCAGGGTACCTCGTAGATACGCTTACAGATTATTATTACAAAAGTTTATTTAGCACTAGTTTTTGCCCTCGTCTGGGTTTGCGTTTCGGGATAAAATGTAGTTGTAATGTAGCCTATGTCCTACCTCAAACCACAATCTATCTCCATGCGAAATCTCATCAAGATTGGTTCAATGGGTTAGCCGGGAAAATCTAACAAACCGACAGAATTACTTTCACACGTATAATACAGTAGTAAATAGAAAGTACGTACATATTCATCTATAAAATATTATTTACATAACATTATTTATTATAATATTACCTACTTACATATTTATACTTTCTACTAATATTTTATGGATGTTTGTTGCTCTTTAACGCAAAAAAACTACTTAACGGATTTTGATTAAACTTTACAGTGATATAGCTTAGCCATCAGAGTAACACATAGGCTATATTTTAAGATTAAAAGATAATAAACTTTTGACTCCATCTGTACTTCAGTCGTTGTTTGACAAGTAGACTGTTTGCGAAGTAGGTAGTTCGAGAATAAGAAAGAATGCGAAATAGACTGTTTGCTCAGTGGGCCGATAGCGAAGTAGTCACATAGAGAAGTAGTCAAAATGCGAAGAGGGCTATTTGAGAAGTAGACCTCTGGCGCCTGAGTGCTTATAGGGAAGTTGAGTTAATACTCTAAATAAATAAATAAAATAATAATAGTTAATAGTATTAACTTAATACTCTACTTTCCTAGTAAGTACCTATAGTCTCTAGTATCCCAACTCTCTTCTTCAACACGATTTCTGGGAAAATGTAAGTTACTACCCAAGTTCATGGAATTCCTAGAAATAACAGCGAAATTATCACGAGCAAATTCTCATAGGACAATAAAACAATTTTAAAGTCGGAACTCCTTTGACCGCAATCAACGATAATAAGGGCGAGCAAAACAACATTCATCTGATTTATTCTGTTTGAGTGAAGGATCTATGTGAAGATTTGATTTTTGTGGCTTTCTGAAAAAAAAACTGTAAAAGTACCTTTGTTGAAACCTATTGTGTCCTAAATTGTTATTTAATTTGTAAATTGTTTTTTAATTGCGAAAACGTGTAATTGACTCTTTGATACTCATGTTTTCTTCTCACTTTGTTATATTAGCTGTAAGTTTTCTGATAAATAAATAAATACAAG
The DNA here is from genome assembly GCA_963855545.1 of Ethmia dodecea. Lineage (NCBI taxonomy): Eukaryota > Metazoa > Arthropoda > Insecta > Lepidoptera > Depressariidae > Ethmia > Ethmia dodecea. The sequence continues at coordinate 6,845,155 of OY979448.1, forward strand.
TTTTCGCCTAGGTTATCTCTCTTCATGACTGAGTAACTTCGTCGCGTCGTCGTTACTTGCTTTGACGTTTTGGCTGACAAGTACATTTTTAGATCATCTTTAGATTTGAGCATACACTAACCATCACCCGTGACTTTTTTTGCGTTCAGGTTTTTTAGGGTTCCGTACCTCAAAAGGAAAAAACGGAACCCTTATAGGATCACTTTGTTGTCCGTCTGTCCGTCCGTCCGTCCGTCTGTCAAGACCCTTTTCTCTCAGGAACGCGTGGAGGTATGAAGCTGAAATTTATATCAATTACTCAGGTCTACTGTCCCTTGAAGCTGTGAAAAAATCAAACTTCTAAGCCAACGCAATCAAAAGATACAGTCGTTTATGCCGCAAATTTTCGACACTTGCAAGGGAATCAAAACCTACAGGGTGCTTCCCGTGAACTCAGAATCATGAAATTTGGTACGAAACAACGTCTTATAGCATAGATAAAGGAAAAATTACGAAAACCATAAATTTGCAAGGTTGTACGGAACCCTCGGTGCGCGAGTCCGACTCGCACTTGGCCGGTTTTTTTTTTAGATAACTTTGATCGTAATCGGCTTCATTTTGATGTACATTGCTTCTGACGTACCTACATCTGCCATTACGGCAAGATTGTAGATAGGAAACACTGGCCGCGTAATGAGTGCCAAATAAAGACGTGTTTAGGGTTCCGCACCCAAGAATTTCCAACGAAACCCTATTACTACGTGACGACAGCGGTTCGTTCGTCTGTCTGTCACTAGGCTGTTTCTTATGAACCGTCTATAACAACAAGTAATAAAAATTAAATAAAATAAAACCTAAAAAATAATACAGTAATCATGTTTTTTGTTACATTTTAACTGATTGTATATGAACTCCATTTCTCTCATATAGGGAAAAATCTATTGGTCCTATAGAATTTTCACTACGCATGGAAATACGAACGAACAATCACATCTGGAGACAAAAGCAACTATAAGTATACCTAGTAAAAGGCTTAGTTTTACCACTGTGATATTACGACACCTTAAAAAAGTTTCATGGAGCAAAGCCAACAAGTTCGTAGATCTTGGATAGCCCCAACTTCGATAGTCTTCAGGTATTTCAGGTGAAGTAAGTTGAGCAGCATCCAACACAAAACTTTGCTAACAAAAGACCATCTCGAATACACAGGTTTTTAGAAATAAAACAAAGTTTTGTAATTATAAGTATTTTTTCTTTCAATTAAGTTTATGCTAGTAACTTATTTCAAGAAATATTGTATGTGTGATTTATATAAATCACGACAAAAGCAAAAACAATGTATAGCTGTAAAATTATGTGCATAATTACGAAATCAGTTGTGAGCAAAAACATGATTACTACATATTTATGTCAAACCCTACACGAAATCACAATTATTCGCCATTACTTCATACAACACAGCGCGATACAATTATTAGTAGGTACCTATTAAGTTAATAACAGTATCTGGAAAAAAAAGGAAATAAAACGTGGGCTTACATATTCCATATTCAGGTGCCCAATGTGTGGATTCAGTTTTCACAGTTATGTAATTACAGTTCCATTGTTTGATTATCAGAGGGCACCTTACAAGAAGCGTTTTTATTGATTTTGTGGTTGTACGGAACCCTTTATGTGCGACTCCGACTGGCACTTCGTTGTTTTTTCCATTTCCGTGGGCATTAAAAAAATCATTTTTTGATAGATGCATACTTACGTTCTAAAACCTACTTTTCATTTTCCTAAGTTTAGCAGTGCAAACTACAGGCGTAAATTTATTTAAATACTAGCTGTTCTGCGGCTATAAAATATAGCTTATTTGTTATTCTGATGTATAAGCTATATAACTGTAAAGTTTCATCAAAATCCGTTCTGTAGTTTTTGAGTGAAAGAGAAACAAACATCCATCCATACCTCTCACAACATTTTTGCAATGAAGATAGTCCACACTTCACAGATATTTACTGGCTGTCTGAGTTTGTCTGCATCTCATTAAGGAAATTAAACAACTAATTAAGTACTTTTTACTCACTAGGGACTAAAGTGGTCACTTTAGTCCCGCTTCGTAGGGCTATATTGGCATACTTTTAGAGCATGAGAAATGATTTTTTTTATGATCTAGTTACTACCAACCGAGTCCCATCCATTAGTGATTATAATTTTACAAGATTTTTTCTGGAATTTTCTGCATCACATTTCCGAGAGCCGAGCACATTGTAAGCGCCTTCTTACGAAGATCTCAAAAAGAAATGAGGTTTATTACTCTTTATCACGCAACATTCTAGAGTAAAAACTGGACGCGGTGAAAATAGAAATCGTGAAGTAAAAAGATTTATCAATTCTCGTGATTAATTGAAGCTACTGGTTATTTGCTTTCAATTAAAAGTTTCACATAGTTTTTTTTTTCATTTTAAGGAAATTATTATTCCCCTAGTCCATTCTGATCTCATTAATTACTTTTTTTTGTTCTTTTCCAACAAAAAAAGATTATTTTTTAAACATACTTTGCATAAACCCTCGCTACCGCACTGATACGCCACTTTTGTCGGATTTTTTCTATTTATTTTGTTATTTTTCACTCATATTTTGATTGGATATTGTTGATGTACAGCGGCGTGTCAGTTTGCTTTTTTAATTCTTGTAAAAATCGATGTTCTATGAAAAATAAAAATCGATGCTAAAAATAGTGTATTGTGTTTTTAGGGTTCCGTACCTCAAAAGGAAAAAACGGAACCCTTATAGGATCACTTTGTTGTCCGTCCGTCCGTCCGTCTGTCAAGACCCTTTTTCTCAGGAACGCGTGGAGGTATGAAGCTGAAATTTATATCAATTACTCAGGTCTACTGTCCCTTGAAGCTGTGAAAAAATCAAACTTCTAAGCCAACGCAATCAAAAGATACAGCCGTTTATGCCGCAAATTTTCGACACTTGCAAGGGAATCAAAACCTACAGGGTGCTTCCCGTGAACTCAGAATCTTGAAATTTGGTACGAAGCAACGTCTTATAGCATAGATAAAGGAAAAATTACGAAAACCATAAATTTGCAAGGTTGTACGGAACCCTCGGTGCGCGAGTCCGACTCGCACTTGGCCGGTTTTTTTTTTTATCTGCCTACCCTTGCACTTAATTTAAAATCACCAGGTATGTCTGTGGGTATATGATTTAGTAACAACCGTATAGGTATCCTACGCACTTTCACGATAAAATGTGCAACATTACTACTATCAAAGTTCCGTTAGTGATGTCAATGAAATTCGATATCGGAATATTTATAGGTTTCGGTTATCGTACTAACGTCGGGAAACCATAAAACGTACCGCTAACTGATATATCAATTTTCTGCTTTTCAAGCTGAATTGTGGCAAAGTAATATTTATTCCAAACCATTCTTATGGTAGTGACATCTTCTACTATATAAAAATAAGTCGGGTTTTCCTTCCTGACGCTATAACTCCAGAACGCCCGAACCGATTTCCACGGTTTTGCATTCGTTGGAAAGGTCTCGGGCTCCGTGAGGTTTATAGCAAATAAAATTCAGGAAAAATTTCAACAGAAAAGCGGGAAAATCTTACAAGCATTGTACCCGTGCGAAGCCGGGGCGGGTCGCGAGTTGGTTAATAAATTAAATAAATGTTTTATAATTATTATTGCTCTTATTAAATAAAAGCCCCATAAATAAGTATTCATAATCTCACGTCTCTATCACCGAGGGGTAGGCAGAGGTACTATTTGCACAACGACCTCGAAAACATAACTTATAGTCGTCACGGTTTTGTCGTGGACATATAAAGATTCAATATTTCTCCGGTCGCGCCAATCTCCCGTAAGGCCCTAAGGGAACGGGATTACAGAGTCGAGACCAGACGATTGGCATTTCGCTCAGATGATTCAATTACAGAACAGAGCGCTAGTTTCTTTTAGGATTTGTGTTACTCATAACTCGAATTCGAATAGATTTCGTTCCTTTATACCGTCAATTGGATACAACGGCTGATTAATTTCTCCAATTATGTTTCAATCATGTATGGACAGCCAATAAAAGCGACCCACGCAATGTCTAAATTGACATAATTCTCTCTATTTATAACCGAGGGTGTAGTTGCTTTTTAATGTAAGAGGATTTCCTTGAAAGTGTGTGTCACCAGCTTCCTTTGAATGCCCAACCGTAAATCATGTTGGTTGCGTCAACCGACGACGTTACTGTCCGGAAGAAATATTACAAAATCCCTGCATAAATATTACTCAGAAACTTTTACATAGGAATAGAAGTGAAAAGGTTTTAGTATCGTATAACGTAATCCATTTTCCGCAAAATTTCAACACGAGCTAGTGAGAGCTACTAATCCTACTTAATATTTTGCTAAGCTGGACCCGTGCCGAGTGTGAATAAAACAAAAGGTTGGCAACACTAAGAGCTCGGTCATTATTAAAGGGCTTTTTGCTTGGCTGGTTGGCCAAAGAGACGTAACCGAATATGTTGGGTTAAAGTAAATCGTACTTGGCCACACCACTTCGGTTGACATTGTACCTTTTATTAAGTCGTGGTGGAAGTACCTTGCTCTTGTTGGTTAATCTTTCTCGTTTTGTACATTCTGACCAGTATTATTTTTGATTGCTCAACCCTCGAAATTAACGTTATCTACTTATCTTCTTTTACAAATAACATTAAAAACTGAGCAGGTTTTAAATTCATGTGTTTTTTGGGATGTTGCTTAATGTTTCCGTTACATCCGAAAAGATTTTGGTGATTATTTTTATTTGAAAGAGTGTTTCGAAGATATTGATTTGGTATATTTCTATTTTCTTTCGAAATTGGAAATAAATAATACGTGAAATGTGGGTATATCCAGTAATGGAATACCTCTGCCTACCCCCTCGGGGATAAAAAGGCGTGAGATTATATTATTATTATATATTAAGAACAAAGACATTAATTTTACCAATATTTACCTAAGATATAACATATAAAAACTTCCTTCCCAGACAAACCGTGTGGAACAGTATTCAGGCTGGCTGCATTTCTTCTTTGGATAGCGAAACTTAGGGCGTTTCTTTTCGCATGCGGGGAAATAGTGGTAGCAGGGACAACAACCAGGTTATGTCAGGATTGCATTGACTAAAACCCCTATGCTGTTCATTTATCCGAGTTCAGTGAAACACTTTCTTCTAAGTGGATTTAAGAATACGTCAGTCGAATAAAATGGCAAATACAACATGTATGTATCTAACAGAATAAGCGCAGTTCCTGAAATTAGTTTCAGTATCGACTACTAAATCGATTTCAGCTATTTTTAATATGTGTTAATTTTTTCCGAAAAATGAATTAGCATAGGTAGCTGAATTTAGTGCTATCTATGGAAATCGTGCTATTATTGATCGATGTTAAGGAAAATTGGTTAGACACAAATAAAGTTGGATTGCACCATATTTTTTTTATATATACTAATTGGGGTGTATGAGGAATTGCGCTTTTTCTGTTACGCGTTGTATAAGGGTATAACCAAAGAGATTAAAATCTAATAGGCCCTATTATATTTTAATCTCTTTGGGTATGACATTAGCATCCGAATTTTGATGCGTGTGGCGTTATAGCGCGACCAAATTGAGGCAAAACTAAAGAAATGTAATCACTGAAACGTATTTATTTTAACAGTTAGTAGGTATCACAATTAAGCGAACACCAACTAGCGAGTAAAACATTCGTTTGCCATTTGGCTAGGCGGTTTACCTGACTGCCTTTGACAGAAATAACTGCCAGCCAGGTCACCTGAAGCGTCAACCAAAGGCACTTGACAAGCTGCGGCGCCTCTATATCTCTACGCCAAACAACACAAACACCTATTATTGAGTAAGGTATGTTTACGCATTTTGAACATAAAATATCCTAATCTGTCACACGTGTACTACGTTTTGTCAAGGAAAATAAAGAAAATGACGTTTTATTTGATTTTGGTGTAACGGAACTTTCAGGTAGGTATCTGTCAATCTGACTATATTCTTCTTCTCTTTCAAGTTTTACACAAACTTGCTATATTTGCAGATTAAATTGGGAGAGACATCATGCGTGTACAACTAGAAATTAAACGAACTTTGATACTTCTACGACAGTATTGAACTAAAACTACTCAAATAGGAGTGAAATGAACTAACCGAAAATATATTCTCCTATTTATACTGTGACAAAAACTCTTGATAACTCAATGTACATTTGATCCTCTTGGCTGACAAGGTCTAGTCTCCTAAAGAGTCCAGTATGTCATAAGGTCCAGTGTTCCATGACGTCCATCAAATTTTGCACTACCTACGAGTACGAACATACATAATAATATACCAAAATGTCTTATATAGTATGTACAAACTAGAAAATTGAAGTAATGTTACGAAAGCTCCCTTTGCAATTAAAATAAGCAAAGAAGGTGAGTACTTCATACCTAATAATTCCACTTAATGTAGTATAGTGTTAGATCATGTTTATTTTTGCCAAAATTTTATTTTATGTCGGCTTCGGCTCTTAGTCTGGGCTTTTAAAATACACACATGTAAGTATGGAATAAGATTATTTTGTCTAAACTACATATGTCTATAAAACACTTTCAATGTTTACTACGTAAATGTACGATACTTGTTAATTTCCGCGAGTGTTTTTATGATTTAAGTTTAGGTACCGTATAAATGAAGTTGTAGTTGTAGTATTAGTTGTTAATATAGTGGTACTTGTAAGGTAGGGCAAAAACATCGAATCTAGAACGTTTGTGTTAAATGGGTCGCACTAAACACGCACACTTGAACAATTAAAATATTCATAATAGCTACCACCATAGGTACTAAGTTTCATATTTCATAATTTTCCAGTATTTTAATAACTCAATTTATGTATGAAAGCAATGGAAGAACTCACTAGCTCCATGATGGATCGTGTTCTCACCTATATAAAGGTGTCACCTACAAAAACACAGAAATGAATCTCTCTGGAAAAAATATTGCCTTTCAAAAGTTTCATAAATGTAAGCAAAAGAAACAAAATGTATACTATCACTATTGTTTTTCGAAACACACAACTTGCTCCGGATTGCTGTCAAAAAACCTTGACATTCGACGTTTGAGAAGCGCCTGCCCTCGCCTATAATTGACATTTATTTATTAAAATTATTAATATTAAAAATAAATCTGTACCTACCCTACCAATATTGTGCCAATATTGTCTGGGCTGTTTCGAAACGTGACGTTTATGACACCATTTGGAAGATAAATGAAGGTCAATTTCAAATATACAATATGCAACAGAATAAGCGCAGTTTGTTCAGTATCGACTACTTAATCGATTTCAGCTATTTTTAATACTATGTGTTAAATTTTTCGAAAAATTAATTAAATTAGTGCTACCTATGGAAATCGTACTAGTATTGCTATTTATTTAAGAAAATTGGTTGGACACAACTAAAAAACGAAGGCATCATATTTTTTTATATTAATATACTAATTGGGGTGTATGAGGAATTGCGGTTGCCGTAAAAAAACATACGTAATATGTCAAGCGTAGAAACAGCTAGACTTGTCTATTTCAGCTACTTCCACAGCTTGATGTCGTATGGCATTCTACTGTGGGGGTCTAATGCTGCTGATGTCCAGAGAATATTTATTTTGCAGAAACGAGCTATTCGTGCAATTTATAAAATGGGGTCTAGGATGTCTCTAAGGGAAAAATTCAAGGAAATTAATATACTGACACTAGCGTCACAGTATATTTACGAAAACATATTGTACACGACACACCACGCTGACCTAAAGTAGTCTAGCTTGACAGGAAAAGCAAAGAAGGAAGATACGGTACATTCATAGAAAGCATCGTTGACATTTGGACTACATACAACTACACGCGCCCGTTGGATTTATTTTTTGTTTTAGTGCTATTTGTACGCTTCATAAAAGCACATGAAGGCATTGTAGATATAGCGGTTTAACCATACAACTGTATTATGTTTCCTCCTCGTCGACTATCACGTACTATCGATACGCTGGCCCGATTCAGACTGCAACGAATTACGTTCCTTGGACCTAATTTAACCGGTCCACGCGCGAGAAGCTAGTACCGTATCTTACTTGTTTGCTTTTATCTAAGGTTACCGTCAACTGCTGGTGTTGCGTTGTTCAAAAACTATTCTAGTGTTGCCACTACACTTCACAATCACAAAGCTGCGGATAGATGCCGTAGCGTGTACGCCACAAGACCCCAATTTATTATTTTTCTCTGTAAAATATTAAAAATAATTCACAACCATTTCATTCCCTTAGAAGCCGCCAAAATCTCAAGGGTAGTTTTATTTTATTTTTGCTTTAGACGCCGCGACCTCCACTAATTTACTGAAAACTGAGGAAATTTAATTAATGGTTACGTTTTGTCGATATTTACCTGCTGGGATTTGTTTGAAAAAAGTTTAATCCTTACATAAATTTTATCTCTCTTTTTGAACCGGAAAATGCTGTCACTAAATTAATATATTTCAGGTATGAAAATTGACAATATTTGAAGTCGGGGATCACATGGGCGCTTAACATGTACATTAACTTGGAAGGGGCTTTAAATATTTTCCATCAACCTCGTACAATAGTTTTTAGGATTCTGTACCTCAAGAGAAAAAAAATAAATGAATTTACAGGAGAGCAAAAAAAATTTACTATGGATATAAAATGTATGAAGTGTAAATGAAAGTTCTTTTGGTAAATTATTATTAATTTGTTTATCTTTTGAGTCATAGATTGAATTAGATTGGATAGAGTCAATTCTATTTGTACAAATATGTATATCGGGACATACGAGGTTTTCCTAGTGAACTAAATCTACAATTTGGCCTTTCGTACAAGTTTTTCAATATAATAAGACATGCCAATTTATTAACATTTCTTATTTAAGTTAGTTTTACTCGTATTAGATGATGTTATTAGATGTAGTTGGTTAGGTCAACGACCGCAATATTAAGAAGTTACAAACCACCCAACAGACCCTCTAGGTTAACGAGTGCCGGCGCTATTTAATCCGGACTTTCTCGTAAACTACCCAATCAAAATAACAATTTGGAACGTAATTATTTTTCCACCGAACTTTGCCTGAGCATGCTACAACTGTACATTATTGGCCCAAAATGCGCTATGAGAAAACGAGGGATATTAGCCATCACATTTCCGTTCGCGTGACCAAAACCAATAAAAATCGTGTTACCAAACGCTGCTGGGTTCCCATTCAAACTTTTTTATATACACCGTGAACAAACTTAACTGTTAGGTACTGTAAGAATTTTTAAATGAGCTTTTAACAAGTTTATGGGATGATTATTTGATACATGGCCTCAGGAAAATTACGTTGTTCTAATAATAACACAACACAAGCAGTTGGTAGGCTAGAAAATAAACCCAAGAACCCAAGACAGCAAACAATCATAATTGGAACAGCGTCTTATTTAGTACCAAGATTATTTTATACCAAACTCATTTCCTTCTCGGAATATTTACCAAAACCGAATATTACTGCTCTTCCTACAATATTCATCCGGCAAAAAATTGCCTCTTCTAAGTAATCCAAGCCTGAATCTTGAGTGAAGCAGATTTTCACCTTTTAATCTTTATTACTAAACTAACTTTTACTCGTCGATTACGTTCCAGGATAAAAAATAGTCATCTTATAATTCATGGTAATATGTAGGTATATCTAGGTACAGATTTTTATAAGAAATGAAAGTGAAATATTTTTTGATACTTTCTGGAAATCACAACGTGCTAAAGATTTCATTTATAATGTTAACATGTGATCTGAGGCTTTCTTATTTACTTCCCGAGGTGTTTATACTTTTTTTCTGCTCGACGGAGGTGGAAAGCGGCAACTTCGTTTTACGCAGCGGGCCGAAAGTTGCCGCGTTCCGCCCGGAGAGGTGAAAAATAATATTCATTTCAATAGAGCGCATGTTGTGCTAAAATCCCGAACAAGTGTCCTTTTTTCCAGTCAATATTTAATTTACTCTGCTTCTGGTGCAGTCGTAATTACAACATTTCCGTCACATAGGTATAAAAGGTACGCAATTGCCCCATTGTCACACGAGAGTGTGCTAAACAACCGACTTTGATAAATTATTAGCTTCTGAGGGCTCAAATCTCTCGTTAATCTGGCTTTAGAGTGCGCTCAGTCGAGCAGAGCGGTTTTGCCTTCACCTAATGAAACAAAAGGTTCTATCACAGATTAAATAACATGTTACACCTACATGCCCGTTTATCCTTTGTCCCTTGAAAGGTATTGTGAATATTATTATAATACATTCCGATTATATAATTCAATACCGAAATAGTAAAATTTATAATTTCTTCGTGGCTCTTTGCATATTCTAATTTATAAACTTCTCATTTCACGGTGTTTGCTACGTACCTATTTTTAGTTCCTTTGAAAATTATATCATTTGAGCGGTATACCTATTTTTTTAATTAGGTGCTTGAAGTGAATTGCACTCGAAAAGGTAACAGCAAATATACAAATTCTATTCGTATTTAAAATATTAGTCGAATTGTATATTGCTATATATGTTCCTCCATACAGACTCTCCGCTACATAGGTCAATCGACTCGTAAACAATGAAAAAAATCAGAGATTTCGTGTGATTTGATTTTACTTAATAAAACTCCAACACTGTCTGACTACGCATAGAATGAACCGGTGGATCTAAAAGCATGAACTTTTGTTCGGGAACATATCACGGATGAGCAACTGTGGACTAAGGAAAGGCTATTTTAAAATTCTTCCCTTTAGGGGAATTAATAGAGGATGAAAATCGACATTTTTATAATCCCAACAAGAAGTCTTTGTTATTACTCCTACTGAGCTAAGGGTGTTTTCTGAAACATGTGGAAGTATGGGCCAAAATCTTCCACGAGAATCCACCGCGCATTGAGAGATGGTACCTAATATGTTTTTTTCAGCCCCCCGATATGTAGGTATTGGGTTCGATTTTGCTTTACAGCGACTAAACTTATTTTAGTTTACTCCTGTCATTTTCTTCCTCCTAGAAAAGAAAAAAGACGAGAGATATTTAGTCCTGTCAAATTAAAATGAGTCCTGTCAACTAAATAAGTAAAGAAATCACGACGACGAGCGAGAGTCACTGTAAAGCACAATCGAATGCATTATCTGACATAGATTAACTTGAAATTAAAATATATATACATCTTCAACTGCACATCCTCCATGAACGAACATGTATCACTTAATAATGATAAACAGAAGATATCATACAATAGGACATTAGTATATTATCGTGTATCATAGTGCTTCCGTGCTTTGTGTTGAAACGGCAGCGGTTCACAAATGGCATTAACATAATATTCAGTTGCCAGGAACATAATGAAGTATTATTCACACATGTTAGTACTAATGTTCAGGCCGTGATTCAATTATTTTGTTATGAATATAAAACTACTGTATATAAATAAATAAAGAGTGAGGATAATATCCTAATAATGCCTACGGATTGCGTAACTAGGACTATGAATTACTTTATTTTCATAACGTGTGACATTTTTGCACATTTTAAGGTACGAGCAGAGCAGTATTTAGCTACAATTCGGTATGTAAAGAAGAAAAAAGTTGATCTGATTTCGAAACTATTTCGAAATATTATCAAATTTCTAAGCTTTTTTAATTTGAACCTTATAACAACCATCTCATATTTTAAAAGACTACGGTACCTACTACCTAACCTCTAAATGACGTGACAACACCGGCAGATTCGGAGACGTTAAATTAGGTACTCATTGAAGTTTCAAATGTCAATTTATTACAAAACTTACATACACAAAATTTTGAATCCGGTCAGCCATAAATAACTTGAATCGATAGGTCTGTCATTTCATTGAATATGTGAGTATGTAAACAAATATCAGTAATTTTTATAGGCTAGGATATTTTATAAAATGCATTTTCCAAGGATCCATCAAGGACCCAATTAAGAAGCTGTTATTGCATTTATTGACAAGTCAGAGTTCACTATAGCTTAAATCGTACAGGTTTGTGTGACAACAACTCTCCAGAGTGTACTATGCAGATTCCTAACCATACCCCCAGGAGGACAATTATTATTCGGCCCCAGAATCAACTGCGTGTCGGAAAAATACCCAGTGGGTCGGTGTCCTAGTTCGAAGACAAACAAACGCATAGAACTGCAAAATTTATGGTATGAGATATTAGTTCGTGCCCTCATTCAGAACAATTGTTTGTTAACTGGCGATTACTTAGTTTGATGATAGTTCGGTCGGTGCGAATAGTTTTGAAACGGTAATATGTCTACGACATTCCGAAGAACAAGTTTCAACTCAATGAATCTTTAGAAGTAAGATTTAAATACGTAGGTACTAGTCTACTGATTAAATAACTTTGAAAATTCACAAACACACGAAGACAATGAGGTATATCGTGTCTGGAATTCGAAAGGATTAATAAGCCAGTTCCAAAACATGCCGGCGGCAAACTGTAAGGTACTCGTGTTTCAGTAAAACTGCGGGCAACTTTTAATTCAATTAGTAGAAGTGCGCGATAGTCGGTCAGACCCATTCATATTTGTTAAACTCACCAGTTCGTTACAAAGCAAACGGATGTTAACTAACTGTGACTTTATTAATTGAAATCATATCCAAACTTTAACACTGATTAACTGAGAAACAATTCACAGACTAAACCCGTGGGTCCAGAAGTTTGAAATTTTGCACTAGAGTTCCATGAATAGCGTAGGACACAAAGGATTTTTCAAATGTTATCCCCGGAGGCGGTTAAAGGAAGAGATATTTGATGGAAATTCTTTTTTTTAAATTCCATAACCCATAGTCGTATGCCTGACACGGCCAGGAAAAAATCCGGCCATGTCCGTTGAAGTCGTAGACAAAGGGTTCCCTACAGTAAAAAATTCGAGCAAAAACGCATAAAAACACGTCTCTTGTACGGGGACCGCGATTACTTTATTTTATATTGGATTTTATAGCAACGACTATAACTTTTTGTTTGTACGGTTCAAGTGTCTACCTATATTCAAATTCTTTAAATTTTTAAACAGGCAATAAAAATACACATTCTGTACCAAATTTTTTTTTATGTTATGAGCCGTAATTTCGTCTACCTATTACGGTTTATAAGGTACCTACTCATACAGCCCGCTGACGGACATACGGACGAATTAGACAGCGAAGGCTTAATAATAGGGTCCCGTGGGAACGCTTTGGGTACGTAAATAACGGTAAAAATAATATTTTATGGAAATAACTAAATGGCATGAGATGAATTGGAAGCTCTAAAAATTCAGAACACTATCTATAATATTATACTATCTGTTCCGAGCGGTTTCACCCACGTAGTTCCCGTTCCCGTTGAAATCCGGGAATAATATATAGCCTATGTTACTCAGTGACGATGTAGCTTTCCATTGGTGAAAGAATTTTTAAATACGGTTCAGTAGTTTTTGAGTTTATTAATAACAAACATACAAAAATACAAATCTTTCGTCTTTATAATATTAGTGTACATCGTGTAGATTATAGAGAAGTCTTATATAAAAGTAAAAGAAGTTTCAACCTCGATGAAGCAGTGCTTTCTATATCGAATATTATGATAAATGTATGTTTTTGACAAGTTACGTGATCTTTATCAACTATTACTACGTAGTACTATTACTTATTCTGTGCTATTACTAAGTTTCTAGTACAATGCGAGTAAGTAAAACCAAACTGAATTATACGTCGTTTATTAATAATAAAATAATAATAAAGTTTTTGCATGCCGGCAGATGTATTCCATAGTTGAAAATACCTACTTCTAGCCAGTGTTTTTTACGTTAGAAGTGGTCAGCATGTCGCCAGACTGGGGTGCTATTACAAATACCTCAGAACCAATTCTGGGGCCAGGGAGTTTCCTCACAAAGTTTTTTAAAACTCATTAGAACATGACCTCACTAGAATTCGAACCCTAATCTCACGCATGAGAAGAGACCTCCAACAAAAGTTATTTTAGTAATTAGCAATCGTTTGTAGAAACATAGTAGAGTAGTTTCGTTAGAGCTTAGTAAATTTTGAAAAAGGCAGATGAAATCATCGGTGTAGATGACGAACCTATCCAAACAAACAAAGCTATAATCAAAGAGACAAAAATATAATAGGACATAGAGGGGACAATGCGAATATTTTCATACAAAACTTTGAAGCATGTTTGAAGCTTAAGCGTCATGTCAGTTAGTTTGAACGCTAGCTGTCATTCGGTCGAAATTGTACTAGACTTATTCCACTTGGAATAACTATTGGCTTCAAATGTTCCTTGCTTTGTCCCCTCTATGCCCTATTATATTTTAATCTCTTTGGCTATAATAGTTTCCGAAATCAACGATGAACAGACAGAGCATAAATCATATTTTCTTTAAATTAATGTGTCGGTAGCAATTTTTAAGTTCAACTAATGGAATGTAAAGTTTATGAACCAGTGCTTAATCACTGTAGTAGCTACAAGATATAAGAAGAATTGTATTATTCCGGGCACCCATTCAAGAATTAATTAACGTATGTAAATGATTCCCTTGTGAAACTTGATATCACCGAATAACTTAAAAACCTTCCTCTGCTACCTGTCGTCAGGGGATCTGCAACATTTTCTGCGTTTTCGGGATTTTTTCTCGCTCATATCATACGACACATAATCATCTTTTGTAAAGGAGTACTTTTTTACAATTTTATCGTTCGAAACATAAATCACATTTTGATAATTTGAAGAATTAGATCTGCTCTACCTAGTGAGTTCACTGTTTTAAATAAAATCTTATGAAATACCAACTGTTTCCAGCGACTTTGTCTGCATTCCGGGATGGAAATCCTGTTTTCTTCAACACAACAACAACTTTTATGTTTTTATTTTTTCAAGATCAGTTCAGTGGGTTAGCCGTAAATAGTTAGGAGACCAACAGAATTACTTTCGCTTTAATAATAGTACAGATTATAATTTTCAAAAGAAAGACTAATCCTATCAATATTTGATTTTCCAGATTCTTGACGGTTTCTCGGTAATAAAACAATTTGTTTAAAAACAAAATAAACATGCTTTGCATAATATGTGGCACTGGTCGCAACAACAAGGGGCTTAGATACGTGTAGCCATTGAGTTCTTCTATCCACCTGTCTCGATCATCAGATCAGCTCGATGATCCCAAATTATTTTATTGTCATCCAAACTACATACTTGCAAAGTTTCAAGTCTATAAGATAATTAAAAGTATTCTTATATCGACTTCCAAGATATGCAAACAAACATATTCATCTTTACATAATAAAAGTTTTTTTTTATTTACATGGCATTATAAAATGAAGTCGACTTCCGCGTCTTTACACTTAGGTCTTTTAAACCGCGCAACGGATTTTGATGTGGTTTTTACTAATAGAAATAAAGATAAACGAGGAAGGGTTTTATAGATTATATTAATCAAAGCAAAGCAATTGCGGGTCGCTAGTAATATATTACTTACTGACTGACGTAAAGTAAAGCTAATATAATTCGTGTAAAAGTATGTATGTAAAATCCAAGTTTACTCCTGGGCGCAGCATATAAAGTTTGTTTTTCCCAAATACTCCTACCTACCTATCTTCATTTATCACCGGAAGCAATAAAGACGTAAACCGCCATATATTCGCGTCGAGCTCTCACATATTGTAGTTAATGATACTGCTAGAATAAAAGGCGCTTTTAGAATTGTGAACACGTATCGGTGTTCTATTCTGAAAGTCACAAATGAAAGGTGTTTATTTAGTTAGTTGATAAATTACAAGTTGCACAATTTTTTTCTTACTTAAACTGCCGACCACTCTATTTTGTACCTACTTACTTGATTCAACAATCCAAAGACACTTTAATGATTTTCTTTTCACATTATTTAATTTCGATACCAATGTTTAATTTCAGCCACACCTAATAATGTTGAAAAGCCCACCGATGTGAGAATAGTTACGGCTTTAGTTTAATTTGATTGATTATTTACTTTCAATTTGACGAAAAGACAAATTAGATGTTACTTCCTATTTCTATTTCGTATTAATAGTTACAAAGTAAACGAAAAATACATGTTTACATAATTAAATTAAAAAAGACTATTACCAGAATTTGATGCAAGATTTTTCCAATTTATTCAGTTTTTTTCCGGTTTATTCAAAAGATTCCTGCTTATGGCTAATTTTTAGAAAATCTATAAAAAATAAGTTACGGTTTCGAAAATTTATATTTTTAGCAAGCTCTCAAGCTATGGTTTGTTAAATGTATATGTCATACATAACGACTAAATTCAGTTTCTCCTGGAAATAGGGTATTTTACTGTATCGAAATTAAATTGCGTGTTATCATTAATTAAGAAGCTTATCCCAAAATACATCTAAAATGCATTTCGATTATCATTTTACAATACAATTCGAATTTAATCAAAGAAGTGATGCAATTGAATACTATCATTGATGACGTCGCAAAGTCAGTAGAGTACTCAGTAGGTACATTTTCCACAGTAAATTTTAGTTGACAGATATACATACAAAGTAACTAATTTGATTGTTCAGTAAAATACCATTTCATTCAACATTTTCAAAACAACACAACTTTGTTGTTCATTTATTAAATGTTAATTTATGTGATTGCCAAATGTCAACTTTCGTGTACTCCACGTAAAAATGTACGTTCCGCGCGAGCGAATCCGCAGGTAAAAGCTAGTATAAACATTAAACATATATACGCCCTCATCGATGCTTGCCAACTGACGTAAGCGTTATCATTTTGCATCTGCAGCAAAGGATTATTTCCTAATCAAATATTTAATGAAATGTCTTTTGTTTAATTTGGATTCGTAAAATGTGCATACATTATTACCAAACACGGTCCCCAATTATGAGAACCAATTATGGCTATAATTATCTTTGTTAGACGATCAAATTATTACGCGTCATCATTTAGTATCTTTTGAATATGGACCGTAATTAAGGACTAACTGTTACAGAAAACCATCTGTTTCGCTAATCGTTTTCGGCCTCCATCTGATGCCCGTCCCGTAGGCGAGAAATTTTCTTTCAAAACAAAAGCTCTGTTCGAGTGTAATTGTAATTCCATTTGTTTCCGTATATTCAGCCTAATGAAGCCTATTTTTGGGTTTTATTTCTTGCTAAGTCTGTCTTGATAATTTGTTATGACTTCTAATTACAATTCTGAGATAGCATTACGTTTACTTATAACATTTAGGAATGGTATTTTGAGTTTTCAGTTAAAAGAAGAAGTATACTCCTTCCTAAAACTTGTTCAATCAATCATCTATATCTATACATCTATACATATAATAAAACTCTAACGGGGCCGTGTCTGTACATTAAATATTTTTTGATAATTTTAACGGTAGTGTATATAGTTATCGATATAGATACCGAAACACCAATTTTTGGAATTTTTGTCTGTCTGTCTGTCTGTCTGTCTGTCTGTCTGTCTGTCTGTCTGTCTGTCTGTCTGTCTGTCTGTCTGTCTGTCTGTCTGTCTGTCTGTCTGTCTGTCTGTCTGTCTGTCTGTCTGTCTGTCTGTCTGTCTGTCTGTCTGTCTGTCTGTCTGTCTGTCTGTCTGTCTGGTTGTGCACGCATCACTCAAAAACTACTGGACGGATTTTGATGAAATTTGGTATGGAGATAACTGAGTACCCGGGTCAACATCTAGGGTACTTTTTATTCCAGGAAAATATCTCATTCCCACGGGAAAATATAAAAACTGGTTAAAAAGAGAAATACGTACTACTCCGAAACGATAACACCTAGAAACTTGAAAAATGGTATGAAGATGTCTGATATGTCATAAAAAATTGGTATGAATGGATTTTTGGAAATTCCCACGGGAACGGGGATAAACTAATAAAATTAAAATAAACTAAATCCAAGCGGGAAAATGCAGGTGGGCACCCGATATTTGAAATATGGTATGTAGGTGTTTTAAATATGTCGTAGGCAACCAATATGAAGGGATTTTCGGAAATTCCCACGGGAACGGGCATAAACGGAATCCGCGCGGGCAACGCCGCTGGGCATCCGCTTGTATTTTAATAAAATGTTATCTGCCCTTATAAAACAATTGTCATACTTTAGGTTACTGTTTAGATCAAAGAATATTTCTAGAATGTAAATTGCAAAGGAGCTGCCATGAATATAGCCGCTGCAGTACATTCCGAACTAATTCATGACAAAGAAACTCTCAAATACGAGTACTAGGCAGCCATGACTAATAGAAAACTCATAAATTCCAAGCGCCATAAGTATTTTTTCTAGCTCAACGCTATAACAAATAAACAAAGCAATTTCCCAGGCTTTATTGGATTTTCTTGTTTTATTTTTATTTTTGCTTATCAACCTGCTTTGGTTCAAGACTCTTCATAATTAATTCCTTATCAAGGACTGCCAAGGGAAAACGTAAAAAGATAATTATAAAAAAAAATTAAGGATCCTCAATTATTATCTACACTAATATTAAAAAGAGGAAGAGGAAAGATTTGTTTCTCTGTATGTTTATTTGCAATGGAAAGGCTCCGAAACTACGGGACGGAATTTGAAAATTCTTTAGCCAATGTAAATCTTACTTTTCTAGCAGTTACATTTGCTATAATTTTCTTACGAGAACGAAACATTCGTGGGTAAAAACGCGGGGAAATGCTAGTTTTTTCATAAATGCCAACTACAATTCTCATCAAGTGAAATTAAACCTCATTTATTTTCATGGCGTAACATACCAGCCAACGGCATTAGGAGTTTCCCTAGAGAACTAGGCATGACTAAGCTTGCTCGTGAATTGAATTAACACCATTTCCTTTCATATTGGACGTGATTCGGATAGTAAACGTTGATCTACTGAGAGAAACTTGACGTAAACAGTTATAGTTTTGTCTTAGAAAATATGGAAGTTTCTACTTATAAGTTTTACAAAGATAATTAAGTAGTCTAATCGTGGGAGAGCCATGCTTTGGCACGCTTGGGCCGGCTCGACCGGAGTGATACCACGGCCTAACAGAAAACCAGCGTAAAGCAATGCTTGCATTGCATTTTGTTGAGTGAGTGAGGTAACCGGAGGACCCAAACCCCCCCCTACCCCCTTCCCTTTTCTCTTATAAAAACAAGTAAGCAATTAGTTTACGCAAACGGTATGTAGGTACGTTAGTTGTTTGTGTTGTTGTGGTAGTTAGTTTTTTGTCATAAGTACTTAATTGCTTTACTTTTATGATTGTTTTATTAAAATGTAAAATTAAAATCGAAATACATACCTAGTAGATGTGTTTTGGGATATTTTCTCAATTTAATGTTCTTTAGAATTTTTAAATATCTCCGTGCATACCCACAAAACATAATACAAATTTAAATATACAAATTTATAATTTTAAATTATAATTTAATAATACAAATTTTACATTTTTTTGCAACGCCATTTATCACAAAAATGGACTGACAACATGTTGAAGCAAGGATAAATGGTCGGCAGATTTTTTTTATGACCAATAACATATTTATTGCCGGTTTCCTGGATGGAATTAGTGTTTTACCATATTTTTACATTTTCAATTGGTGTATTTTGCATAAGCAAACTTTTTATTGATTGAGAACCTACAGAAGTACCATTGGCATAAAATACTTGTACTTGTATTTTATTAAAAGCATTTTTTCCTACGTTTATCAATTATTGTTATGCTCCGAAACTATTAGCCGATCACGCAGCGCGTTCCCGCTGGCTCAAGATAATAATACATAAACCTATCTCACGTAAATAGTTTCTTGCCGGCTAGACCGATTTAAAAAAAAATCCCTAATGGAAACACCGCTATTCGGGGAGTAGTAAGAAACCGAGGGCACAGACTAGTATAGAATATCTTTGGCTGTAGTCACTAAATCTCGTTACTTGGAGGACTGCAAGATTATCTCGACTCAACTATCTATTATCCGCATTTGTTATTATAGCCACGTGCGAAAGCAGCATGTGGCAGGGTGGCACGCCCAATAGACGGACACGCTCGTATTTGCTGAAAGGACGTGATACGAAAAGTGAAAAGGGTAAAGGGTACAATGTTAACTTCGAAAGTGAATGTAAGTGACATTGCAGTTGTTTTTAGTAGAGACAAGTGGAAGTTCGTCGAGACTTTTTCTCTTATGTTGACATTATTCGGCAGAATAGGGTATTGGAAACTGACGAAGCCATATACTTACTTAAAACTTTTTATGTAAGTATACAAGAGCAGATGGCACATTACTCGTCGATCGGATGACCGATGGGGCCGAAAAGTTTTGGAGAGGAGACCGCGTACCGGAAGGCGCGGCCTGGGTGGGTAGGCTGACCGATGACCTGCCCCCTAGAAAAGATGCAAGCGCTAACGAAAGCGAATTATTTTATAGATTGACATGAGCACTTGCCAACGAGCGCTAACGTTAAAGCGTGCTTATGTCAATTCCATAACGCGTGCTTGCATCTTGGCTAGGGGGGCTAGATGCGGGAAGTTTTTTGCTGGAGTTTCCTAATATAAACATATAATCACGCGTCTTTCCCGTAGGGGCAGTCAGAGACTACTTCTTTTCACTTGCTACGATCCTTACATACTTGTTTCGCTTCGTCCACTTTCATTATTCTCTTCATAGATGCTCTTCGGTTTGGAGTACTCTTGACCCGGCATTTTTTCCTAATGTATGTGTGTAAAAATCTAGAACCCAGCAATCGGTTCTAAAATTTTTTGTTCACGATGAGTCAATTAAAAACTACCTCAAAAATAGTTAAGAGAGTGCAAAAGTAGAAAACAAAGTAGGTCAAAAATATAATGGTTACAAACCAACCCAACTCAAGACAACTCAACTCTTCGTTGACCGTTTTACAATGCATTCTTCAACTGAATAAATATTTGAAAGGACTTTTATTTGTTGTCGTTATGTTATTTCAAACAAAAGTCACAGTCTTCTATTGTGTTTCTGTTACAAAACGCTGAGGCGGGCAACAATAACATTTAAAGCGAACAACTTTTTAATTTTTCATTTATTTATTCTGCATTGAATCAAACCCCTTTTTAATTGAAAGCCTACGCCTTCAATTACAACAATGAGAGCTCCTCAAGTCCCGCCATTATGTCGACTTGGGTTCATTTCCTTATTTGCTAAGCGGGAATAGGGTCACGAAATTAAGACCAGACAGATATTCTTTGGGCTGAGATATGTTATCACTAATATCAGTTATAAAATGTACTAAGTACGCATATAATATTTATTTTAAACCTTAATATTAATCGTATCGGCCGTCGTAAGAATGAGTGGTGTGTAAAAGTTTTTTTTGATCTGATCCATTTTCCGTCCTTTAATCATGTTTAATGTTCATATTTTTTATGTAAAAAAAATATGTTTTTAATTACATATTTAGTTACTTAATAATTTAATAATTATACATAATAACACATTTAAATAAATTAACAATTTATTAAAATATGTTATAAATAAATTGCTAAATAAATGTTGTTATTCAGTTATTACATGAACAACATTTTACAAACGAATGTTACATAACAGTAACTCAAAGTGTCTATTACGATCACAAAAGAAGCCGTCCAATTACATCTGTAATATTATATTACTGGTATATGTAATTCCCCATAATTGCAGCTCGTTGACCGTTAGTTTTTATGAGCTTTCTACTTCTGCGTGACTATAGGCGGACTTTGATAACATCTCTTCAGGCATTAGCCAACTTTATGGCGTATCTTAAACAAATGCACGAATGAATGTTATAAAATATGCATCGACATATTTCTACTTTTAATCTACTGCGTGTGTAGTTAATACCTACTAGGCCCACTCAAAGTTCAAAACAAATTGTCGTAGGTAACTTTTTAATAAGTAACTGGTAAATTTAGAAATACATACTATATATTCACATAAAATCTTTATGAGAATGAAAATTATTGTCGCAATTTTGAGGTGTTAATTGTGGATCTGATTTTATATTAGCGATCGAAACGCAACGACAAAGTCATATTGAAGGTACAGCAACTTTTTGAAATTGTCGCTTTGTGTCGCATCGCATCGCATTGCCGCATTTATCGCTCGCGTAGGAATTGTCCTTTAAGGTTAAGCGAGAACATTTAATTTCCATTCTAATTACAAACAAGTGATTGCCCGCATGTGACCTACTCTCACATAAGCATCCATAGTACGTTCTGGTACGTTATATATACTGTTAAAGCACCTAAATAAACAGAACAAAACAGAATCACCGTCAAAAAACATTCTCTGTATACGGCTTAAAGGCGCTTTCACACCAAACGTAAAGGCAGAACAATATGTAAATTAAACGAAATGTTTTCATCCGTATGGTGCAGACTCGCGAGAAAAGTTCCAAAAATCACTCACATTGTATTATGTAAAATGAATAGCTCTAAGTTTATTCAAATTTATGGCGACAGCATTCGATTATAATACCCAAAAAAGGTAGCGTGTAGGATGTATGATAGACAGTTCAATGTAGACAAAAGAAACATGGCAGATCGCTGATGTGGGATGCCAAATGGGCTGACACGTTGGATTAAAATATATATATATATATATATATATTAGGTGGAGAGCCCATCGCCGGACCGGGTCTGTTTGTGTAAACAGAACAGAATTAATTCTGAGACATGTGTATGTCTCAGAATTAATTCTGAGACCTGTGGGTTTCCTCACGATGTTTTCCTTCACCGTCGAGCTAGTGATAAATATGTACGTAAGTTTTGAAAAACTCATTGGTAGGTACATGCCAGGATTATAACCCGAGCCTCACTGATTTTCGGCCGGCTCTTTAACCGTCCGGGCTATCACTGCTCCAAAATATAAATAACAATATATATGAGATTTAAAAAAAATGATTAAAAAAATCAAAAACCCGACTGCCTAAAAAGTTGGTGGTCTTGACTTCCTACTTCACTAATAGGTCTTGTTTCCAACTTTTTAGGCAGTCGGGGTTTTGGTTTTTGAAATTAACTTTTTTATTTCATACTTTTTAGTCAGTAACTAACTCTAAACCGTTATAAGTCCTCAATGATCATTCGAAATGGAAAATGGTAAAAGAAACCTAAACATTATTTTCAAATACATACCACTTAACATATTTCTTCGATTTTCTTATTTTTCTTTTCCACAATTTGGCGCCAAAAATCCGCCATTTTGTTTTTTTCTAAATTTGATATACCCAGTGTCACTTTCACTGTAAATACGAATCTAACGACATCTCTCAAGCTAAAATCCATCGAGCCGTTCAGGCTGCAGAGCGTGCCAAATAATTATACATAAATACATACATACATACTCTCGAAAAACATAACCCTCATTCTGGCACAGTCGGGTAAAAATGGGGTAGTGTCTTACCTAGTCAAATGAGTCACTTTTTATGATCTGTCAAAACGAAATCTTGATGTGGAAAATGTGCTGAAATCGGAAGCTGTGACATCATCATTTTAAAAAAAAAAAAATTGTCTTATTATTTAAAAGTTTGCTATTTAAATATTACAATTGCTTTAAAATTGAAGGTAAAATCTAAATACATGTTTTGAGATCTTTTGGTATAGTCTTTTTAATGGATTACAACTAAGTAGCAATTTGATTTCATTGCATACAACGTACCCTATTACTGATAAGAAAACAACGCAATCGGAACATAGTATTAAAGTTATTTATCTGTAGGTAATTATTGTAGATGAATGTATATTTTTTTGTAAATAAATGTTTATACCCACTATCTGTTATAAGTTTGATCTGAACTTGCCCTAAAAGTGGGATGCGGGAGGCTTCCCACACTCGAGTGCGATCCAATAAAACCTTATTTGCCTAATTAAGAATATATCCCGCATTTAATTAAAAAGCAAACGTCGTCATTAACGTAATTTGTTACTAAAGCCAAAGATTTCTTAGAAATGAATATTATTATACTTTAATTAAGGCAAATGTCACCCCTTTCTATGCTTTTGGGAGAGTAATTAGAGCTACCGTAATATATATTCGATTTTATTGCTCTTTCTTTACTGAACTAATTATATTAATTTGTCTAATTTTGTTAGTGCTTAGCTTAAAATAAGTATAACGTACACTATTGTTATTATTCCCGTTTTTTGTCAGTAAACACTATAGATAGATAGATATAAGAATAATTTTATCTGCAACACAATTAACAACACTATTACGAATAGTTTAACAGTTTCTGTCGTAAAATATGTTTTATATGCAGCATTTATTATTTTCGGTGTGTTATAGACATTGACACGAGTGTTTCTTTATGAATATCCATTTTATTTGATGTAATTATCAAATACAATACATATGCTCACGACTTTATCCACAGTGGCAGCAGAGGCATCTATTTATTTTATTTATCTATCAACTTTGACAAATTGAAAATTACTGTTAAGTACCAAAGTAGTATGAATCTTTTGTCATTACAAAATAATAATAATAATAAATTGTGAAACACAATTTACACACGGTTCTTCAGTCCCAAACTAGGTAGCGTCTGTACTATAGGTAGAATCAACTGATAAACATACTTGCATAAATATTAAACGACGAAACACGAAGGCAACAGACATATTCATGCACACAAATGTTGGTCCGGACCGAGGACCGAACCCGCGACCTCCGACTCAGAAGGCAGGGTCACTACCAACTAAGCCAACAGGCCCGTCTTAATTAAATACTAAATTGGGTTTTGGTAGCCACCGTTAGATTCACCTCAATTCTCTTTGCTCACTGTAAAGTCAAAGGAGGTAATGTTTTTTGCGATTGGTACTGAACAAGCACTTGAGTTCCAATCTCTGGTTGAATACGCCCATTTTGCGGTGTTCGTTAAATGCAATTTCACTTTACCAGAGCCAAGAAGCTTATAGGACGCCCGTTGTAAAATGCTGAAGCTGAGTTTCTGAGATAATTAGCTTCATAATTTGTGCTAGTTAGCAACTGTGAGTTCCTTTGTGCATATTATATGGCTTAATATTCTATATTCGAGAATATCCCCCGAATAGCCCCGCGGTTTCAACCGGGAATACGGGGATAAAATATAGCCTATGTGTTATTCTGATTATAAGGTATATAACTGTAAAGTTTTATCAAAATCCGTTCAGTAGTTTTTGCGTGAAAGAGAAACAAACATCCATACATACCTTTCGAGTTTATAATATTAGTAGGATATATATTCACGTCGTATCCCCAAGGTTGTCAGAATTTCCTTACCCAGTGAGTGAGCCCATTGTCGAAACGCAGGCTGTTAAACTTGCCTCAGAAACAATCAAACTTCTGTGGCCTGCGGGTTCCCTCTGCGCAATCACAATGTTTTCGTTGACGTCGAGTTAGTGATAATGATGTGATCATGTAGGTAGGTACGTAAGTTTTTTGAAAATGATCGGTTTGTTCCTTCACTAGAATTCGAACCCAAACCTCACGTATAGAGTCACGCACTTAAAACAGAAGTATCACTGCTATTCGAGATAAAGATAGGACATGATATCCATATAGGTACAAAAGCAATGCGTAAAATTTTCATCTCTCCGGGCGGAAAGCGGAAAATTTCATGGCACTAAATAAAGTTGCCACTTTGCGCCTCGGTCGATAAGAAAAAAAGTTGGTATAGACTCCTCGAGAAGTAAATAAGAAAGCCTCAGATCACATGTTTGTAGACCTCGGCTTCGCCTCCGGTCGACAATTACATGTGATCTAAGACATTTATTATATTACTTTTCTAAGTGTGTATAATATACTATTCATTGTAATAGAAAATACGAAAGGTTTGGTGATAGTTTGATGATGATTTTCAAAGGCATAAGGTGCCTTTACATGCAGATGATCATACATAATATATACTTTCGTTAAAAATATAGGTACACTAGAAGGCGCATAACTGGCAATATCATAGACAACTTTTATAAATGACAATGGATCCTGGGATTCCGGAGAAGAGACAAAAGACATTATAATAGAGATAAATCAAAGGAATAAAACATGATAAGGATCTTTGATTGCTTTGTTATTGTTTGAGCTAAGAGACGGTTTCGGGATTGACTATAACTTACACAAAGCGAAATTCTGAAGTGATTAAATAATCTTATAGAAACGGCCACTGATAAACACAACATAAACGTACCTACTAATTAAAAACATCCAAACACCAATAGACATGTTCATGCACACATGTTGGCCTCGGGCGGCAATCTAACCCGCGACCTCTGACTCAGAAGGCAGGGTCACTACCAACTGAACCACCATGCCTGTCAGATCTGAATTCTGATTAAATAAAAACCAACTCCCATGGGTTAGTCTCGCAAAACTCGAAAATGGCTAGACCTATTTTGATGGTTTTTTATCTGAGTGGGTTTCTGGATGGTTAGATTCACTATTGGATCCGATAGGTGGCACTGTTGTCTGTGATATAAAACTAAATAGTTTAATAAAAACCAAGAAATACGACAAACCTTTGTTCAGAGCGAACTTAAAACACAAAAGACGCTGCATTGGAACCCAAGTGCAGATTTACCCCTTGATAGAATGAGAGTATTCATAATACACTGCGACTTGAATAACTCCCGCCGTCTAATAGGATTATAGGGCTTGCAACTTTCCCAAGTTATGCGGCAACTGTAATGCGACCGCTAAGAAATGATACAATTACCGAAAACTCTTGTTTTCTTGCTTCTTAATACCAGACATGAAAACTTAAACTTTGTTGAGCGTTGTCACTAATTCTAATTGGGCAATGTGCTGCCGCTAAACTGAGCTAACTTAAAATTCAATTACTGTACAGTTACGTTTCAGTAAACGAAGGGTGTAACGAATGTTATGTTTTCGAAAATTCTAAGTAATCGAATGCAAATAATTGAAAAGCGAAAGCCAAACAAAATGTTCAGAAATGTAAACATTAGAACATAAAAATGAATAATTAGGATGTAATCCTACTAATATTATAAACTCGAAAGTTTGTGATGAAGGATGAATGTTTGTTGCTCATGCAAAAACTACTGAACGGATTATGATGAAACTGTTTAGTAATATAGCATAATTATACATAATAACACATAGGCTACCTTTTATCGCCAGAATGCAGACAAAGTAGCGGGTAAAAGCTAGTAAAATATAAAAAGTCTTCAAAAAGTTATATTTCCATCATTTCCATGAGAACCGAAAATGATTAAAAATAATTATTAATAAAAATAATGATTAATAAGTAAATTAATGTAATTATAGCATACTTAAATTAAGAATATACACTGTGATTGTTAATTTAAAAATAAATTGCTGAAAGTTTTCCAAAAAAATTTAATATTAAATTTGATTTAATATTAAATTTTTTAGAAAAGTTAAAAGATAATTTTATTTCACAAGTTTTTTTTTCAAGACGAAGTTTTGTTATTCAAATTGACTGATTATCTACCAAACTTTTTTATTATCACTTAAATTTTAGATATTAACATTTAGTTATTCGAAAATATTCTAGACAAGATGGTAAAACTTTTATTTAGATTTACTTAGCTGTTAGGATCTTTGATGTTAATAGGTAATTAATGCCTCTTTAACCGACTTCAAAAAAGGAGGAAGTTTTTGCAGTTTTGCAGTTTGGCGGAGGTAATAATGTGTCTTGTAGAAATTGTTTCTGTGAATAAACACTTTTTCTTTCTTTCTTTCTTTCAATTCGATATCGAATTGTTCAAATACTGTTTAAACCAACAACATACTATATAAAAGTGACAACCAAGAGTATTAGAACAGAGACGCGAACTGTGTTCTGCAATCTAGACTCAATTCTAAAATAAACAATTTATCAATGTCAACTCCTATAGGTATATTACATATTCCGATATAAGCCTTTTGCCCAATGAATGAAGAAGACGGTATATACTCGTACCACCCTCGAACCAAACACAAAGGAGTCACTGATGAATCACGAGATCAATACACAGATTCTGTAAGTCAAAGTGACTGAGATGGACTGAGGGCCAAGTGGCTTTGTTAAACTTAAACATCAGTCGAATAGAATGACAAATATATCGGATAGCTTTCACCCACGGCTTCGCTCGCCCACGTTTATTTCACCCCCTTAGGGGTTGAATTTTGCAAAATCCTTTCTTAGTGGATGCCTACACTGTATAAGCTATCTATGTGCAAAATTTCAAGTCTCTAGATCCAGTGGTTTAGGCTGTGTGTTAATACATCACCAATCAGGCAGTCAGTTTATCATTTTATATATATATATATATATTGACATAAGCATTTGACTGGTCATACGCACGGCATTATAGCGCCAGGTATTATAGCGCTTCCAAGTAAAATCGTCGGAACACTTAAAAGAAGGATAGTCACTGGGACGTTTCTAATAGTTAGTATTACAAATAAGCGAAAAAAAATTTCATTTACTACTTGGCTACTGATCGTTTTTAGTTTGTTTGACTATTTTAAGTATTTTCTTTAAATTATGATATTTAAAATCAGGATATTGTAAGCAACTAGTTTTAATAATATGCTATTTTCGAAGTAGCAATTATATTATATACTAGCGGCCCGGGCAGACGTTGTTCTGCCATCGTATAAACCATCCCTGGACCCTTTCAAATCTATACAAAAAAAAAAACATCAAAATCGGTAGAGCTATTTTCGAGTTTTAGCAAGACTAACGAACGGCGATTGATTTTCACTACATAATGTAAAACAATGTCGCTCTCTGTCTGTCTGTCCCTAGGTGTGCTTAAATCTTATAAACTACGCAACGGATTTTGATGCGGATTTTTTTAATAGGTAGAGTTATTCAAGAAGAAGGTGTATAATACATGCATTATATGGTAGAGAAACACTGATAATATTATATTATAAACCGAAGCGAAGCGAGCGTGGGTCGCTATTTATATATAAGAGAAGACGAAGAAGATAATTAGAACATATATGTATATGTATAACCACTTGACATCAAAATGACATCAAGAAAAAGTGCCTTCTGATTGACAGTTGAAGGTCCTATGGTATTAAATTTTTCTAAAAATACGTACCAATCACCAAATCATAGAAATCTAATAACTCGAAATGGTTTCGGAATCGAATCATATTTTTTCTTTAAGCTCTAAGTTATTCATGTGTACTATATCTGTAAGCTGTATATATGTGTTTTAATAAATCCTATTAGACATTATCATTGGCAGTAGACTCTGCAGTCACCTTGTGGCAGAGACGGGCAAAAAACGGTTTTATCTCAACCAGCTACGAATGTTTCTAAGCTTCAGTTTACGCTTCGTAGGGGTTAGTTGGGGTTCACTTGCTGACGTGGCAAGATAAATGCCTGGCACACCGCGATCCGACGCAGGATTACCAGTTAAGGGAGAGTTCCGAAGGTAAGAAACTTCCGGAATCTCTGATAGCTCCCAAAACAGCGCTCAGAGAGTTTCATTACAGATTCAGTACCTAAAAAGTTGTTTATGTCCTCTTTAACAAGTGTACGGCTGTTTTCGGTAAATAAAATAATAGGTACGAGTGTTAGGTACCTACTCTACATAAACCTACTCATATGTTTTATGTTTATGTTGTGCAATAGGTACTAGCTGACTGGTAGAGTCCTGTGAAATCCCATAGAAAAGCACTTTCAGTTGTACCAATTTTTAGGGTTCCGTACCTCAAAAGGAAAAAACGGAACCCTTATAGGATCACTTTGTTGTCCGTCCGTCTGTCAAGACCCTTTTTCTTAGGAACGCGTGGAGGTATGAAGCTGAAATTTATATCAATTACTCAAGTCTACTGTCCCTTGAAGCTGTGAAAAAATCAAACTTCTAAGCCAACGCAATCAAAAGATACAGCCGTTTATGCCGCAAATTTTCGACACTTGCAAGGGAATCAAAACCTACAGGGTGCTTCCCGTGAACTCAGAATCTTGAAATTTGGTACGAAGCAACGTCTTATAGCATAGATAAAGGAAAAATTACGAAAACCATAAATTTGCAAGGTTGTACGGAACCCTCGATGCGCGAGTCCGACTCGCACTTGGCCGGTTTTTCCAATTTTCGGGGCCATTTTTCTTATTATTGAAAACTTTATTGAGACTATAACGAAGGTTGAAGAAAAAATGCAAAACACAACCGATTTAAAGTGATCGCTTACCAAAGAACTTCGTTTCCTTTTTATTTTATTTTAGATATAATTGTTTTTTTTTCACCCTAATCCCAAAGCAGATTAAACATAGCAATTTTGCCAATCAAATATACGATTCAGCATTTTGGAAAATTAATGACGCAATTAGGTAAGCTGTCCCTTAATAACTCTTTGTTAGGTAAACGGTTTAATAGGCTGAATAAATCGGTCGAAAAAATACAGCAGGCGGTCCCTATTAAAAACGTACCTATTAATGGTATTGGATAAAAATAACAGATTAAATAAATCACGAAAGACTTAATGCACTTATCACGAGATAAATAATTGGAGAGATTACTTTTCAAAATTAATCCCTCGACGCTCCGTTGTAATTTAAAATCATCATTTATTACAAATTAAATGGTGTCTGGTTTTACACTTGTTCATTTTATTTTATGATTTACGATGAACCTTTATACGTAACTAGCGGTTCTGCGCGGTTTCACCCGCGTAGTTCCCGTAAGATGAAATAATTTCTCCCGTTTTTTACACATTTACCACTATATCTTTGCTCCTTTGTTGTAGCGTGATGTTATATAGCCTATAGCCTTCCTCGATAACTGGACTATCCAACACAATAGTACATTATGGTACAAGTGAGTAAAGTTGGTGATTACCGCTGAGGCGCCATTGAGACCCGAGCCGTAGGCGAGGGTCATAAGAGAGCCGAGGACGGTAATCATCAATACACACGTGTATCATACGACGTTTTTCAACACACTTGTGAATAAATAATACTAAAAAATCATTTTAAAATAATCATTCGCAATGGCGGGGAAAATTAATTGGTTTTCCAATTTTTTATTTATATAATTTGGAAAAGGCAAAAGGATCTAGGCCCATACAGCCTCGTTTTCCTATGCGCTCGCATCTTACAATGGCGATCGGCCATGGACTAAAAAAATTAGGTTTCTTTTTCTTTGGTTTGTCGTGGATAGCGTTTTAGCCACGTACAAAATGGGGTATTTAAAGTTTTTACAGAGAAAACCAAAGTTATATTTGAGTGAAAGTTTTGTTTATTAAACACGTACAAGTTGAAATGATCTATTTAAATACGAAGTTGCATGAAATGAGCAAGCCATATTTGTGTATTAATTTATTAGTACGATTGAATACGATCTTTTTTGTATCGAAACTTTTTTAAGAACAAAGCAACTCTAGCAACAAAATTGAAAAAAAAAATCTATAACTCACTAGTGAATAATAGCAAACAAAAAGTCTCAGTTTGATTATAGGTGTCATTATGTGCCTAATTGCAGTGAAATTAGAGCCACTTTATGAGCAAGTGTGTTGAAAAAAGAATTATTCAATTCGAACCAGTAGTTTCGGAGATTAGCGCGTTCAAACAAACAAACAAACAAACAAACAAACTCTTCAGCTTTATAATATTAGTATAGACTAGATACGACGTAAGTAGTTCATACTAATATAAATTATTTTATGTGTTTCTTACAAAACGTGTACGTGTGCTTACTTATAATCAGTATACTAAGTAACGCCAATGAGACGTGTGTTAACATTGTGAGTTGTGTTGTGAGTTGTGACCCATCAAAATTTTATTGGTAACATTATCCGAGCCGAATGGGTAATAATGCTAGAATTGTCTACGTTATACGCATAATTATCTTTCACCGTAGTCATCAACGTCAGTGATTCTCGTTTTTCTCCCGTTTATTTATTTATTTATTTCAGATTTATGCAACATTAATAACCAAAGCGTTACAGAGACGAGGCAACATACAGTTAAAAAATTAATAACATTACTTTAATTAATTTTATAAATGCTGCCAGCTTATTGGAAACCCTGCCTCGGTGTGATGCGCTGGAAGAAATATTTTATTTATAATTTATCTATAATTAAGCAATTGTTTTTATGCACCCATATTATATTATAATAGAAAATAAATTTTATAAATAATTTTAAAATTATCATTGTCAGTATCAGATAAGTATCTATATTTTTTCAAAGACTTTGTTCTGAGAGTCTTTCATCAGACTGGCAATGCTATCACAAAACAAATCACAATGAGGGGCTGCCGAAGAAGTTTATGAAGAAGTCGCATAAAATATCATTTTAAAAGTATTACCAAAATACCAGGCTCCGTGAACATCCTATTTTCGACAAACCCGTACATTTCTTACGAGTAAGAAAGATAAATGAAAACGTGCCTGACATTGTGATACTTCATTGTGTGCGCTTATGAACAACCGAAAAACCTACTTCGTCGATTGGACATAGCATTCTAGAAATCTAACAAAGAAGTCAATGAAATCATTCATATACCTCCCCTTCTCGCATCCGAGACACGTCGGCAGTTAAAAAGTTATCACGACTCCACGTACAAATCGGTAACTAGAATTCGAAGCACGTGCTTGAAGCAAACGCGGAAAAAATCGTTTACGCCCCGATCTCGCTCACCAATTATATTTTATTTGTCCCGAGACTGTGGTCGGCGGCCCCGCCCGTTTACGACTCGCCGCCTGCTTATCTTTTTCCGAGAAATTCTACAAAGTGGCTCCCTTGTGACTTAGTCTCAGAGCTCTTTCCTAGAAAAAGTCAGTTTTAATGAACCGAAGTAATCGTTATTTTCAAAGAGATACGAAAAAATGTGTTTTTCTATTTCGAAAAAGAAAACAGCGCCTTTACCAAAATGAGCTATGCATAATGTTTTAAGATAATGAGATTATCTTTTTAAGTAAGTGTTCACGCAGTTTTTCCTTCTACCCCGTAGAATTATTATTTCATCCGGTTAAATTGTTCAATAATTCAAAAAAAGGCAACCAAGCAGAAGTATGCCGACAACTTTTCCATTTACATATAAATTGAAAATTTTCAATACCATTGGGACTAATTTAGGAGATGTGGTTTGGAATTTATTTAATTATAAAACACAAGTCAGGTCTGCCTACCGTTTATTTTAGGTTGGTTCAAATTAAATCTACATTTGCTCGAGCGATAATCGTCTGTGTGAGGCTTCAAACAAAATAAAGTCAACGAGCAAAAACTTTTTGCTGCGCCGCAAGCTAACTCTAAATCTACACGTTGAGAATTTCCTGAATAATATTTTCCCTGTAAATATTTGACAAACCACTGGGCATGTAGAGTTTTCATGTTTTTTTTATTCCGAGTTTTTTCCATGAAAGCGTAATTGGTACAAATAAACGTGAAATGTTTATAGCTTTTCATTTGAAAGAGCGTCGATACTTTAAGTGGAAATATGCTAAATTGAAAGCTTATTTATAAGTAGACGTCTCAAGTCAGAACGACTAACAGTGCTAAATCAATTTGTCGAGAAGTAATTCTTGAATAACATTTGGAAATACTTCGACCCTTTTCCTTGTATTATGTGAAGGAAATTAAGATGGCGAAAATACAAAGTGAATAGTTGTAGTCGGCGAGGAGTGTAATTGCGGGGCGTAACCAATTCGACGGAGTGAAGCCACGCAAGTGCAATCTTCAAAGATGACTTGAACTCTTGCCTTTTAGATGTGATGAATTGCGGAAACAATTGAATTTCTTGGAGCTTCAAACGCTTTAGGACATCAGATTGTCGTACAACATAATAGCTTTTCTCTGTTGATGAAATAGGTGCCGTAGCAAGTAAAGATTTAATAAATCATGGATCCACTGCATTATGTAACTAGCACGAAGATGACAGAGGTTTTTTTATTATCATCGTGCGTTTCAGCGTATATTCGGCCTTTCATATATTCGGTCTGAATAAAATTGAAATTCCCTTACTTTTACGATGGGATTTACGTATACACCAAATGATTAAACTGTTAAAAAGTATTCATCAAATTCGGCAGTGATATTCCTGTTCGAAATGAGTACATGAGGCTGGGTTTGATTTTGGGTTTGTGCATGTATCAATGAAATTTTCAAAGACTTAACGTCATTAGATCGACGGTCAACGAAAACGTCAACGCCCCAGAATTTGTTCCGAGACATGTGGAACAGCACCCCATTCCAATCTGCTTATAGTTACACGATGTCACGTTTAGGGATCCGAAAAATGCACCGTTAAAATGAGTACCTATTTCTAGTAGAGGAATAAAACTTCCAACAGTTCCAACCTCCTCGAGGATAAGGCATACCTAAGTGTACCTAAAACTTGAGAAACATTCCACGAGCCCTTTAATTATGTCTATAAAAATTTATAATAAGTTACCAGCCTCACTGAAATCAGAACAAATAAATACTTTTATTAAAAACCTTAAAAATATTCTAATAAAAAAATGTTATTATACAGTCGATGAATTTTTAAGCGATGATAAAATTAATTGACTTACAATATAATAACAAGATCCTTTTATCTAATTTAAACTATCCTTCTCTCTCCCAAAATATGCTATGCCCTTTAGCAGGGTCCATAATGTGTTTTGATGTACTACTTATATCGTAAGTGTGTCATGTGTAATCAATTATGGATGTGCATTAAATAAATAAATAAATAAATAAATACCTACATATTTATATAAGTAGGTACTAGTGGCCGGGCAGACGTTGTCATGCCACAGACAACCGCAGAGGCCACCTATCGGGTACAATTGTATTTTCAAACCATCTAGGCACCCACACAAATATACAAACAAAATGTCATCCAAATCGGTCCAGCCGCAGGAGGAGTCACGTGACAAACTCACGTACAGAATAATTATATTTATAAAGATAAATGGAGTGAGCGTAGCAATGTATATTATAATATAATTAAGTAAATAACTTTAAACTTCAACTTGAAACCGCTCGCGGCCATCTGGTGTAACTTTGCTAATGTAACAGTAAATGTAGCCAATGCGAACGTAATTTTGAAACTTAAATTAACATCTATTATTACAGTAAAGTTCTAGACATCAGCATCATAAAACACTGCCTTAATAACGATTAATCAATATCAACGTACCGTCTAATCATAGGTATAATAGTTTTTGACAGGTTAATCAAACCAAAAAGTAATCAATTATGCAACTAGTTAAGTGTTTGATATACAATATCATATTCGAAAAACTAACAAAAAATGCGAATACTATAATAAGTCCAAAAATCTTTCGTATAATATTTACTGTTTTTGTCATCAAACACTCAACTCGACCCCCAACAGCTGAGCTCTAATTCGAAGTTTCCAACAGGAGAGCAATGCTCAGAGCTTCTCTACGTGATCGAATCAGAAATGAGGAAACCCGCACAAGAAGTAAAGTCACAGACAGAGAGCGGAATAGCCAAGTAAAGTGGCAATGGGCGGAGCACATATTAAGAAGAACCGATGGCCGGAGTGGTGACTGCGTACCGCACGACGGAACGTATGCCATTCACAAGGCGAACTGACGACCTGGGGGCCAATGACATGTCAATGGTCAGTCAATGGTGTTATTTGGCACTTTTCAGAGCAAATAACAGCATTGACTGACAATTGACATTTCATTGTCATCCAACTATAACCGTTGACATTTAGTGGAATTGGCAAGGGTAACACGAAGCCGGTACACAGAAGATTTATCTACCTTCAATTGTCACTTATGTCTAGAAAATGACGTCATCCGCGTATCCGGTAACAAGACGCAGATATTAATTCGCTTTCCACATACTGTCTACCGATTCGTGCTACCTCTACAGGGTGGCTAACATGAGAACAGCTCCCCTAGCCAAGTGGCATTGTACAATCTAATCGAATGTTCTTTTAGACTGACATGTATGGGATTGACATAAGCACTTGCCAACGAGCGCTAAAGCTAATGTCAATCCCATACATATCAATCTAAAAGAATATTCGATTAGATTGTGCAATGCCACTTGGCTGGGAGGGCAGTTTCGTATTCGCTGGAGAAAGATCTAGAAATTTTGTTGGGACGCAGATGTTAGAACACCCGGTAAACGTCGCAGAAAGCCGATAGACGCGTCTGACTGACAGTCAATGCATAAACTAAACTGGTTGTTCTAGAATCATGAACAGAGAAAAGATTTTTTTTTAAATAATGCATGAGTTTGTATGTGACATTGTCATTTTCATTGTTGCTTACCCAAAGGGTGTTACCCAAACAGAACCTTATTACTAAGCCACTGCTGCTCGTCTGTCTGTCTATCTATTTCATAAACCGTACTGTCTACTTACAGTTGAAATTTTCACAGAATATGAAGCCGCTACAACAACAACAAAATTTGAATCGGCTCCGCATACAAGAATCATGTTTTTTTTTATGGTACGGTGCCGCGATGGTACGGAATCCTTGGTGTGCTTGTCCGACTCTCACTTTTCAGGTTTTTCCAAATCCCATTGGGCACACGGCTAGTACCAAAATAAAAGTTATTATCATTATATTTCTAAGAGTTTTAATAATCTTACATCCGCTAGCAACAATTAAGTAGCAAGTCATACTCTCATGTTACCCGAAACATTGTAACTTGATTAATTTAAAGTCGAAAAGCTGTAATTACAGGTATACAGTATTACCGCATTAGGTACCAGGGTACGTGTAAAGGGTAACGAAATTAGATTGATACCAAACTAATTAAAGAAATAAATGTTCTATTTACACAAAAACTAAAAAATGATGTTTATGAGGTACCTACCTACAGTTTCTATACACTGTATTATTTCTTTTAAGAGATATTAAAAGCATTACGAGTAACCTTCATGATAACATTCTTGCTAAAATCCTACTAACATTATAAACGCGAAAGTTTGTATGGATGAATGTATGGATGTTTGTTCCTCTTTATTTATTTATTTATTTATTTATTTATAAGGTACACCTACAGCATAATATATATAACATTGTTATAAAAGAGCAGTTTTGACAATAATTCCTATATATAAGCCTATTACAGGTATACACAACATTTAAAACAAAGTTTATTTTAAATATTTAACATTTAACAACGAGAAATAAAATAAAATATACAAATAAAACATGGACTTATGGATATTACTTAAAATTAAAACCTATTTAAATTTAGAGAACTATAAGAGCGGTAGCAGTTTTGTTTTAAATTTATTTAATGGATCATTGAAGATGTCCAGCTCTGGTTGTTTTGCAGACAAGAAGTTGTAAAGCGATGAAATTCTGGAAAGTGGATGATGTAAACCTAAATTGGTACGACACTGGGGAATGCTAAAAAGTTTGGTGATTCTAGATCTAGGATATTTGTAGGGGACAGAGAGATTAACTTTATCGAGTATAACAGAGCATGCAATTTTGTTATTAAGAACTTTGTGTAAAAAAGATAGGTCGGCTAAAGTTCGTCGATTCCGCAGAGTGCACATATTAAAGTGTTGTAGCCTTTGGTCATATGGACGTCTGTGCGAGATGTTAGGTGAAATAAAGGCAAGGTGTCTTGTGAATGCACGCTGGATGCTTTCTATGCGCTGCGATGGTAGGTTGTACACCGGATTCCATACAACAGAAGCAAACTCAAGGTGAGAACGGACTAAACTGTTATATAAAATTATTTTCGTGGATTGTTTGAAACTACGAGTGTTTCGCTTCATGAAGCTCAACATCCGAGCTGCCTTACCAATAATTTTATCTGTATGACCAGCGAACTTGAGCCTATTGTCCAAAATCACTCCCAAGTCACGGATTTCGTTAACCCTAGCCAGAAGAATGTTATCTATTTTGTATGAAGAAGAGATCGGATTTATTTTTTTTGTGAATGTAATATGGTAGCATTTATTAGGATTGAGAAGCATGTCATTAGAGAGACACCATTCGTTAAGGTTATTCAAATCGTTTTGGAGGATCTGAACATCATTTAGACTGTTGATAACTCTGTAAATTTTAAAGTCGTCAGCAAAGAGTGAAATTTTACTGTGCTTTAAATGTGTGAAAATGTCGTTAATAAATACAAGAAATAGAATGGGGCCTAGATGAGAGCCTTGCGGTACGCCAGTCTTAGCGTGGTAAACTTGGGATTGAGATCCATTGACGACTACTGTCTGCGGTCTATTATGGAGATATGAGCTAAACCATTTTAATAAAGCGTCCTCAATACCATGAGCGTTTAGCTTAGACAATAGGATGGCATGATTTACTTTGTCAAACGCATTAGACATGTCTGTATAAATTGTATCTATTTGTGAGCCTTTGTCAAGGTCAGTAGCCACTTCAGATACAAAGGAGACGAGATTAGTGTCAACGGACCGACCGCTTCTGAATCCGTGCTGGAAATCCGATAGTGAAAAGTTAATATGTCGGTATACCACAGGATAGACAAGAGTCTCAAACAATTTAGCTAAACAAGATAAGATGGATATGGGTCTATAATTTTTTACATCAGATATATCACCCTTCTTAAAAATTGGCACAATACGAGTTCTCTTCCACTCATCAGGAAATATTCCTGTTTTTATGGAAAGATTAAAAATAATACTTAATGGTAATGCTAGCGCAGATCCACAGCGTTTGATAAAAAGTGGTGGTATGTTATCAGGACCAGCGCCCTTCTGTGTGTTTAGTCTTTTAATACACTTCACAACTTCTGATTCACAAAATTCTACTCTATTAATTATATTCGAAGACAGGTTAGATGAGTGCATGGGGACATTTGGAGTTACAAGAGCATTATGTGTCGTATAAACGGAAGAAAAACGTAAAGCGAAAAGTTCCGCAATCTGTGAGGTACTAGAAGCGACTTGATCGTCCATTTTCATAGATGCAGGAATGGATGAAAAATTCTTACGGTAACTTTTAATATAGTTCCAAAACATTTTAGGATTCTTTTTTATATTAGTTTCTATAGTTTGGGTATACATACTATAGCATTTATCGTACAGTTTGTGACACCGCTCTCGTAATAAATCGTATTCTAGTTTGTCGCGTGGATTCTTGTATTTTAAATATTTTTTGCGAAGTTTATCTTTTTCTTTAGTTAATTTAATTAAATTTGTGCTAAACCATGCTGGATATTTGGTCGGTCTAAATCTACGTCTAGGAACCGTTTCACCAATAATTTCATTAAGTACTCTATAAAATTCTGACACCATGCTATTAACATCTTTAAAGTTATTTAAAACGTTTAACCAGTTAATTTTTATAAGGTACGATGTAACTAAATCATAATCTGCTTTATAAAAGTTGTAATCACTTCGATTTTTAACTGAGTAACTATTTGTAGATGAGGTATTACATGTTGGTAACGAACAAACAATGCTAGGATGATAAAGATCCAATTTGCTAATTGAATTTAAACTTGCAGACACGATGGCTCCGTCGATATTTGTGATGACAAGGTCTAAAATTTTATTGTTTGTATTACAAGTGCCATTTATCTGATGCAAATTATTAAGTGACATAAAATCTATTAGTGAATAGCCAAGATTTCTATTATAATTTAATGCTGTCATGTATGTGCCGGTTGTTTCGGGACGCCATTCAATGAAATTTAAATTGAAATCGCCTAGTATGATTATGTCTTCAGTTTGATTTAAAATTGTGTCAACGTTATCCAAAAAGGTTTGCTGTAGCTCAAGTTTGGCTGGCGGTGGTAAATAAACAGCGCATAAGGAAATAGTTTTGCTTTTTCCGTTTAATTTCAACTTTACGTTTACCCAAAGATCCTCACAAGCACCTTCCCACTCTTTAATACGTGCTGAATCAATTTCACGCGAAACGGCTATCATTACGCCACCGCCATCCATCTTAGTGTTTCTAGAACAAATACGGTCTCTACGGTAAACAACGTAACGCGGATCTATAAATTCACTATCGTGTATATTGTCATTCAACCATGTTTCTGTAAACACAATTATTTTATAATCATTACAAAGAATGTTTTTCAGTACATCTTGTGTTTTCGTCCGGATACCCCGGACATTTTGGTAATATATGAGATCGAATTTTGAGATTAAAATACCACAACACTTATGTTAAAGAATACAAATAACCTACTTAAGCAGCTTTAAGTTATCCAGGTTCCTGATTAATGTCGACTCACTGAACTCGTCTTTTCTCATGAAAATGCGCCCGTTGCGTATCCAAGTGAACTTGTAATTTAATTCCTTCGCTTTTAGACGGGACGCTGCATGCAGAGCTTTATTTTGGGGTGATAGATGTTCGGCAACAAACACGGGGTTTCTGGATCCACCCAGGCCAAGGTGTTTTGTACTTAATTTGTCCTGTGGGTTGCTCTTGTTAAATTTGGTGACTGCGGCAAGAACAGCATCACGGTGACGCGGTGACCTCAATTTGACCACTACTGTGCGAGGTCGATTTGTGTCCTTAACTATTTTCGATACTCGCGTCACATGAACTATATCTTCCGGAGCTATTGGATCACCCACTACTTTAACCAGTTGGGTAACAGTGTTGATCATATTTTCTTCCTTGTGTTCCGTAATACCGTTGATTTCAATGTTAGTTTCCCTCATATTTTGTTCTACTAAATTAAGACGATAAGATAAGTCCTGTACGGTAGATTTCAGCTTTTCGTTGTCGGATTGCAAGTTATTTATTGCGGCGTTCTTTTCCTCAAGCTTTATCTTCATCTCCTCAAACTGTGAGTTAAAGAAGTCCATAGAGACTTTAAGTCCTCCGAACTGCTCAGTGATGTTCTTGAGCTCAGCCGTCACATGCTCTTTTATAGTCTTCCGTAGTTCGTCATTGACGATGCTCCTGAGTTGGTCCTCGGTAACGTGAAAGCTGCGAACCGCAGTAGGTGTTGTGGGGACTGGAGATGTTAGTAGTGATTCATCGGTTTTATCCAATTGCAAATTTTTATTACGTTTGGTTCTTGTCGTAACGTTGGAATCGTTAGTATTTTCGTTAAAAGCAGGGCTTGTGGTGAGATGATAGGATACATCATGGGTGGGTGTCTTTGTATGGAGCTGTGTGTTAGTAGTACTACCCAATTTGGGCTCTTTATTTAGACATTCAGTAGAGCAATGCCAATTATTTTTCCGTTCCGAGCCAGCTGAGTAAAAACTGTAGAAGCGGTTCGAGGAAATCTTAGTGCAATTAAGGTCAAACTTCTTTTTGCAAGCAACACATGTTAAAAATTCTTTGTTTTGAATGGGGATAGAACATTTAGCGCATTTACCGTAATTCGGTGCCATTTTGAGTAAATATTTTAATAATCCGATTCAAACTGCGTCTGTTACTTCCCTGGATATTTGCGCAATAAAGCGGCGCAAGCGGCGTCTAGAACAACTGATGCTAGACCACCCGTAGCTTAAGCAGCGATGACCGCGCTGAGTTGTTCACCGCGCGCTCCGATGCGGCGGGTTG
Source organism: Ethmia dodecea (assembly GCA_963855545.1). NCBI lineage: Eukaryota > Metazoa > Arthropoda > Insecta > Lepidoptera > Depressariidae > Ethmia > Ethmia dodecea. The sequence goes on from OY979448.1 coordinate 6,886,600, forward strand.
TCGTAGGTCAGGTACACAGCCGTTGCACAGATAATTTGAAATGTATTTGCTTATTACTTTATGACGAAACTATATAGGAAAATTTTGCACACACCACTGGATAGCACTTTTAATCAGCTTTAATATAGTATATGTTTTGGTTAAAATAACAGACTTTAAACACAGAATATGAATAAAAAACACGGAGTGAAAAATAAACAGCCTACTCTACTCTACTCTTTCACGCAAAAACTACTCAACGGATTTTGATGAAACTTTACAGTTATATAGCTTATAACATCAGAATACATAGGCTATATTTTGGCCCCGTATTCCCTCTGGGACGGGAACTACGTGGGTGAAACTTTACAATTATATTCCTCTTTATGACATTAGTGTAGACATACCTTAAAGAACTGGCTCATCCTCTTATTTGAATAGTGCTCTGAGAATTTAATTAAACTGAGACTATGAATAATATGGTAATCATATGGCGTCTATATTACTGTAGCATAAAAAAAAATCTGATAAATTACAGGCAGACCGAACAATCAGAATTTTCTCTTAGATAGTACTAGCAGCGCCCCGCGGTTTCATCCACGTAGTTTACGTTCCCGTGGGAATCCGGAATAAAACATAGCCTACGTTACTCAAAGATCTTCTAGCTTTCCATTGGTGTTTTTTTTAATTGGTCCAGAAGTTTTTGAGTTTATTCGTAACAAACATAGAAAAATACAAATCTTTCCTCTTTATTTATAATATTAGTAGGTATAGATCTAGATAACACAATCTCAAAATCCTTGGCGCGCTCGAAAGGGCGGTAATGGCCCATTATAATTCCTCATATGTGAGAAAATAGTCTTATCTCACCTCAATAGTGATGAATGATGATGATGCAGAAGAAGATTACAATGAAACTAATGAATATAATGGAATACATATCTTACAAATTGATTCTGAATAGATTCTGAGGCATGTGTAACCACCCCGGTCCGGCTATATGGGCTCAGTGCCGGTTTTAGATCTACCAACGCCCTAGGCGAAATTTCAACTGCGCCCCCTATCTCCTATATCTGCCATTCACATACAAACAGAAAAAGCAATAGACAGAAATTTGTAACCATTTATTCATATATTTTAATTAAATAAATAAAATAGTCCTTTTCTAGCCTTTTTTATTATTAATTAAGCGAATTAAGATTCCAAAATCCGTTTTCCGAAATTTCATTTTCCATTAAAAAGTTGACAAATTTGTCGATCTAGATTGAGTTATTGTCGATCGTAGATAGGTTTTGATCAGCTTATGCTTAGAAAAACTCCATTCACCACTAGCAATCGTTACAGGTATAGTGATCTTGTGGCGCCCCTTTATATCTAGCGCCCTAGGCGGTCGCTCCCGTTATTAGGGGTTCAATAAATATACTAGTAAAATGTGGATATTTAGAGGAATTTAATACATCTGCCCACTCTCTCTGAGATATGTTATGTTTGAGCATTTTCTGTTTGTTTTTATCTCACAAAATGGCCAATTTACGACAAGTCTACCAACACCCAGAAATTTAAGAAACATCAGATCTTTAAAGTGTTCAATTATTATTTTGGGTTAAAGTAACTGGCACCCGCTTAGGTTTAATCCGCTCATTTAGTAAGTAAGTATTTACATATTCCATATATCATAGACATGCACGATGTGTTATTTTTCAAAGACGACATCGTGAATATCAGTACCATTATTAGGAAATTCCTCGTGCGGTGTGGTTGGTTTTTTCTTTTTTATTTTACACTAGCTCTTCCCGATGATTTCATCGAGTAAGTAAATCCCGTTCCCGTACGAAAGTTATAGCTTGTCACTCTTAAAAAAACTAAGCTTTTCATTAGTGAAAGATTTTTAAATCGGTAGATACAGTGTTTCGGAGTATTCTATACAAACCATCAAACACAAAATCAAATCTTTCCTCTTTCTAACATTAGAGTAGATACTACAATTACCTACTAGCTCAAATGTGAAAAAAAACATCGAGGAAAACTGCAGTCTCAGAATTGATTCCGACACATCTGTAAAGTATCCCGGTTTGACGCTGGGCTCTCTACATGTAACATTTAATACGGATCTGAAAAATATACTGGTAAATGAAGGTACTTCTAGAATTGGACTACCGTGCCAACGTTCTCGGGGATAAAATGGAGGTGTATGAAGTAAAAATTAAAAATATATTTAGGCCTTTATCCTTGAGGGAGTAGGCACAGGTATTTTTTTCTGGAAATATACAATTTTCACCAGTATAATATTTGTATACTGCCTCGCACTTTTATTATAAGCACTTCAAAAACTTAATTACTGACTGTCAAAGTTCACGAAACGACGACTTACCAATTAAAATATTACTGTTGTTAAAATTCTTCTTATAAAGTTTTCTTGCAACTCCAAAACTCTTATTTATTTATATAGTTCATTTATATCCACTTAACAACTTATACACACATTATAGTTATGACATACACGTCTCCAGAATTAATTATAAACTACAACAAAGTTACACTTGCAAAGTTGATATATTCAAAGATTAGTTACCGTAACTATCGCTTTAATTAGTATACGTACTTATTTACGCCACAACTTAGTTCTCATAACGTAAAACTGGGTTTATTATACAACACAGGGTTACAGCATTTTTTCGTAAGCCTAAGAGTGAATTTTCCCGCGCAATGATTCCTGCCGTCCGATTTCAGGCCCGCCTAAGAACAAACTGCCGCTTTAGAAGGGATCACACCACGCATGCGTCATTGGCTGTCCAAACTGACAGCACAAGGATCCAAGACTAAGGATTAATTTCCAGAAGGGAACGAAATAATTTGATTAGTGGCCAAAAATAATTGAATTGATTAAAACTGTGTTGCGTTGATTTCCTTTTGTTCTTTCTCATACAACCCCTTTCCGGTCTTAAATGAAAACGAACGTTGCTGTTTTTACTAGTTGACATACGAAGTGCGCGTGGGTCTAAAAATTGGTTCTTTCCGAATAAACACACAGAGACTAAATAGGCGTGTATACCTCATTTTTTTTTTTTTTTATTTGTATGTTTTTTCCCACGATTTATCTAATATAATATAATATAATCTCACGCCTTTTTTATCCCCGAGGGGGTAGGCAGAGGTATTCCATTACTGGATATACCTACATTTCACGAGATATATTGGACCCCTAGACGTGATAGGTGATTTATCTATTAAACGTTTTTTTCTGTCGTTGTGTATCCTACAATATATTATTTGTACGTTTTCGTGTCTCAAAAACATGGGTTCCCAGACATATAAAAGGCATGCGTGGGGCTGACGCCAACTATACACATGCCTTTTTACCACATACCTACTATAAATGTGAGATACCGCTACCGCAATATATGGATGCACTCGAAAACAGTTCCTCATAGCTGCCGGTCTATTTCAGGATGCTAATTACAGATCTGGGCTGCGGTGTTGGGGAGCTGTACTTATTGGTCTATAGGATGAGACAACCAACATCTACCTGAACAATATCTTCAACTTGTAAATCTGGCAGAGGGTACTTGCTGCCTATTATACCTACCCCCTAAACTAGCCGATAAAACGTTTGTGACGACAAGGAAGCAATCCCGATGTAGGCAGTCAAGGGCGTCGAAAGATGTGAACCACTTTCTACTTAGGGCTCCAGCTGCGGCCAATGCCTTGTGCCAATTCGTGACTTAAGCAAATATCACTTCCGCCCACGAGTAATTAATACTTGCAGCTCCACTCAGGCTGACTAGTTAAAGCAAGCAAGAGCCAGGATCCTAAGCCTTAGGTGCCCCTGGAGATTTCAGATTCGTGGTGTTTCCAAAGACTAAAAGTTCACCACAACCTGCCCTTTTTTTTTTTCTTTTTTTTTTATTCTCCCACCTCGTCTTTAGTGGTGGGGGGTCTGGGAAACTGGCAGAGCCTTCACTTCCAGTCCCCCACCGGCGATTGCCCACCTTCACGGTGGGCCCACCACAACTTGCCCTGCCAGCAGTGGCGGGCTAAGCCTGTCGAAATCCCGGGGCGGAAAAACTGAATGAAGCCCACTGGTCTTAGAACTTTTGGATTTGGAGGCCCCCGAGGCCCGAGGTCGGGCATCTGGTCCTTGCAGGGCCTCCTTTAGTGTTGCTTTAATCGTATTTGTATCTATGGTGCCTCCAATCACCACCCAACTGCCTCTTATCCTTGTTAAGGATTTGATTAAGAGAACTTTTCATAAAATTTGGAGGCCCTACAGGACCAGAGGCCCGGGGCGGACCGCCCCTTCCGCCCCTACCTTAGTCCGCCAGTGCCTGCCAGTCGGCTATGGTGTCAAAAGGTGCATATCGCTTTCTACCCAGCGCTTCAGCTGTAGCCTGGGCTCTCTACCAACTTACGCTTATGCAGATTTCACTACCACGCTCGACCATATAGCTTCCCCTTTGACCGGTCAGTTAAGGTAAGAACAGAGTCAGGGCCTAAGTAGGTCCTTTGGAGCATTTCGGGTCCGTGGTATCTCCACATAGCCTACCAACAACAGCTTGTCAAATTGCCTTTAATTTAAATTTTAACTACTAATTTTAGTTGTTCAGTTTCGACTTTTAGAAACTCTATTTGTTTTGAAATCGTAGACAACTAAAACGATAGCAAATACTTTATAATTACAAATTTAAATATTATTTAGATCTATTTAACTACAAAGTAGGAGCTTTGATTTTATCAATATTCTTACCAAAACTGCTGAAGTTTAATTGAAAACAACTCAAAGTGCTTCTTTAATAATATTAGAGTTAAATTATTTCTTAACTTAATAATAATATTATAATAATAATAATAATAATATAATCTCACGCCTTTTTTATCCCCGAGGGGGTAGGCAGAGGTATTCCATTACTGGATATACCCACATTTCACGAGATATATTGGACCCCTTAACGTGATAGGTGGTGAGCCCATCGCCGGACCGGGTCTGTTTACACATGTCTCAGAATTAATTCTGAGACCTGCGGGTTTCCTCACGATGTTTTCCTTCACCGTCGAGCTAGTGATAAATATGTACGTAAGTTTTTGAAAAACTCATTGGTACATGCCAGGATTCGAACCCGAGCCTCACTGATTTTCGGCCGGCTCTTTAACCGTCCGGGCTATCACTGCTCACTGATTTTAGAGATTTCCAAAACTTATTACCCACCTTTTACTGTGCATTTTAATCCCAACTTTGAATTAGATATCTTTAATCAGTCTCTAATATTAAGTATCTAAACTTTTATAATATTCAAACTTTCCAGTTCTTTCGAGTCCTCCAGTTCTATCCATATAAATGCAAATGATAAAACATTATTAAATCCATTCGAGATTATGATTTCGGAAAACAAGCGGTTCCAATAAAATTGGATTTTAACTTGGGATGGGCTGTCATCCGTTGGCGAACCGAACCTTTTTGGAGCAATATCCCAATTTCAAAATCTCGTCTAACTCGTTGAAATGCTAATTATTTTTTTCAGATTAATATCTATTCTGAATTCGTGCTTTAATTTCCTGTTCGGAAAAATTATTGTTAGAAGCCATTTTGTTAGAATGAGATTTAAATTACATTTTGCCGTGCATTGGCATGATTGGGCTTATCAAGATCTTTTAGTGAGGTATATTAGACTTATATTGAAATGTCAGAAATTACCGCATTTACATTACTAAACCCAATATAGGGTGGAGTTTAGTGCCCTACTTTAACAATTACTTTGAATTCTTAGTTTGTAGTTTGCATAGAGTAGGGGAAACCCGGGCAAAGTGAATACCTTAAGCTGCTTTTTATTATTGTCGTTTGGTTATAACTGGAGACATTAAAACAAATATCTATAATCAATCTTCATAGTGAACTTACAATATAGTATATCATTTGACATTAATAATAACTAAATTATTTGTTATAAGCAAAAAAGACAACTTTGTCTTACTTATTCACTTTGCCCACGACCCCGGGTAAAGTGGATATGCTACCAAGGCAAAGCGCATAACACCATTATTTGGCTTGAAATTAAACTTGCAAACAAAATAAATATTAGAAAAGAAGAACATATTTAAAGCAACATTTTTCAGTTACACGTCCAAAGATTACAGTTATCACAAACCAAATTATCAATGCCTTCGAAGCCATTGACATGACACCACTGAGTAGAACTAGAACATTGTATCCAGTTTTTCCGTTGGCTGATCATTTTACTCAATTATATATATCTTTTTACCATCTGCAATTAAAAAAATACATAATTCTATAAAATTATATTTCTCGTGATGACCCGAGAAAGTGAATATGGTATCCACTTTGCCCAATCCACTTTGCCATTCGGGTACATTTTTGAGGTTATCCCAAATCATTAAAAAATCTGTACTTACATCTAAACTCATCAATCATCATCTACACATAGTCGAAAGCTACATAACTATGCATTAAATCCTCCTCATAACCAAGAACATCTCACAAATAACATTATAATTATAAACGCAGCACTTACCTCTGTAAACCAATATTTTTTGACAAAAAAAACACACATCTACCACTCACTAGCGCCGCACGACGGAAACACGTGCCGAAGTGCTTGCTCCACATCAAGTGGCAGCAGGCGAAGGTTGCAATGACAACGCATCTGTCGGCTAATAAACAATTTGGAAGTAGTGGGCAGTATTCGCTTTGCCCGGGGTATCCACTTTGAACGGGTTTCCCCACACTTATCTTTTACAGAAATTAGCACAATAAAGCCCGTATTACAGAAAGAAAGAAAAATATTTATTAAGCACTATTAAAATTTAACTATTACAAAGTAACTTAAATCTAAGAAAAACTAGGCACTGAAAGGGCGGCCACTAAGCATAATGTCGTGGCTATACACAAGAAGCGCAGAGCCAGCGGCGCTGGTATTTTGTGAACACCCAGGCAGCGGAGCTGCACCGCACAAAAAAATAATATACAAACACTATTACATAAACTACATTTAAATAAAATTAAATTAATACAGAATAGATCCTCAAGCAACTAAACTCCGCATGAGCAGTTCAAATACGCCTCTATGCAGTAGTACCTATAAGTTATACCACCATAGCTAATTTAACTAATACCACCAACCTTATGAAATGTAATTTATTTTACTGTTTATTTTGTTATTCATTCTAATAACAGTTTTTTTTTTATTTAACTATCGATATCACAATTTATTGGTAGCAAGCTACTGCTTGCGACTTTATCCGCGTCCAAAACCAAATTATTTAAGTGTATTTCTGTGTGCCTACATAAAATAAATGATTATTATTTTGATTTTAGTGCTAAATTTCTTTAAGATCGGTGCAGCGGTTATAGACAGTGAAAAGGTAACAAACAGATAGACAGACAGAGTTACTACTCGTTATATTGATTAAGGATTTGTAGTACGATTTATTAAAATCTATAATGAACACAAGAAAATATGTTGATAGTAGAACAATCCGGTTTTAGTTCACACTAGAGAATAGCGCGGAATATAGGTACCCCATTATGAGCAAACACGACGTAAAATCATTTTGTTGCCACCAACACTCGTGCAGAAAGCACTTCTGCCTACCACACAATGCTTAAGAACACGTTCTGAATAAAGGAAATTCTCAAAAGCATAAATCTTTTACAGCGAAGGTTTGAATATGTCGTTATCATCCTGCTGGAAGCAGGCCAAGGCCATTACTGCTGGTATGTCTAAGTAATACTTACTATTGCGTTTGGATATGTATTTGTTAGCAATATGTAAGTATTAAACAAATAAATAATAATATTTTCAGAATAGATATCCAATTACTAGGAAGTATACAAGTCACATTAAAGGGCACATACTCTCTCAATGTTTATAATGCGAGCATAGCCACAGTGAGATCATAGTCCATTTTTAGGTTTCCTTACCCAAAGGGTGCCAACGGGAAACCATTTACATACTAAGCCTTCACTATCCATTCGTCTGTTGTCCGCGTCTGTATGTCTGTACGTGGACCATTTTTTGTAAGACCTACAAGAATCCCTTGTTTCAATAATAAGTATTTAGTGTTAAATTATATTAATAAAAAGTATATTGTACGGTGGCACGGAACCCATCGTGTGCCAGTGCGACTCGCATTGGCTGTTTTTTTTACTATATAGTTATAATGATTTATGTAATATTTATATGTTATTTTTATTAAATTTTATCAAACAGTATTTTTGTGACGTGTACCACAGATTATAAGATAAGTTTATATAAAGAAAATATTTATAACAAGTATACAAAACATGAGGGCCAATTACAAGTCTTCACAGATAGAAGAAAAATTAATTGAACACAAAGCACTGAGGTACAGATTACTAAATCAGACTGATTTATAAAAGTAGAACTCGGAAAAGGATTCCGAAATTCCGGCCATCGAATCGAACTAATGAATCGTGGAATGCACATTTTCCTTTGATCAATTTAACATAATAGTACATTATGGTACAAGTGAGTAAAGTTGGTGATTACCGCTGAGGCGCCATTGAGACCCGAGCCGTAGGCGAGGGTCATAAGAGAGCCGAGGACGGTAATCATCAATACACACGTGTATCATACGACGTTTTTCAACACACTTGTGAATAAATAATACTAAAAAATCATTTTAAAATAATCATTCGCAATGGCGGGGAAAATTAATTGGTTTTCCAATTTTTTATTTATATAATTTGGAAAAGGCAAAAGGATCTAGGCCCATACAGCCTCGTTTTCCTATGCGCTCGCATCTTACAATGGCGATCGGCCATGGACTAAAAAAATTAGGTTTCTTTTTCTTTGGTTTGTCGTGGATAGCGTTTTAGCCACGTACAAAATGGGGTATTTAAAGTTTTTACAGAGAAAACCAAAGTTATATTTGAGTGAAAGTTTTGTTTATTAAACACGTACAAGTTGAAATGATCTATTTAAATACGAAGTTGCATGAAATGAGCAAGCCATATTTGTGTATTAATTTATTAGTACGATTGAATACGATCTTTTTTGTATCGAAACTTTTTTAAGAACAAAGCAACTCTAGCAACAAAATTGAAAAAAAAAATCTATAACTCACTAGTGAATAATAGCAAACAAAAAGTCTCAGTTTGATTATAGGTGTCATTATGTGCCTAATTGCAGTGAAATTAGAGCCACTTTATGAGCAAGTGTGTTGAAAAATTAATTACTCTACAGTTTGATCAGCTTATAACTAAATTTGCCTCTCGACTCTCGTAATACAAAGCTTGTTATTGCCGTAGCTCGAAAGTAATAAGGCCTATCTGCAAATTATGTCATTAAACTTTGATTTCCTTTTAGTTTTTAGCATAAAATATATACATGTTGATGAATAAAGTTTATTATTATTTTGCAATACTGTGTGAAGGCAACATTATCTAAGCAAATAAAAATATAATAAATAACCCTCATTTAAATGCAGAGAGTGGGAGTACCTACTTTAAAAAGGTTCTTTAAAAATGTATATAAACTTAAATATTTATGTAGGCCAAATTACAATTTTCAAGTCTGTGACGTACTCACAGAAACTATAAAGGTTTCTAGTTAGACTACAGAACCCTAAAAGAAAAGGTTTTCTGTTTGTATTGTAAACATCAATATGGAAACAACAACCTTGTTTGAAGAACAACAAATAGCCCGATAGGTTCGTGGCGCGATACAGCGTGATTTGAAACAAGTATTCTGGAACACAGGCAGCCGCTTGAAACAAACGTGCAGGTAACTGCTTAACAAGTGTCACAAGTATAATTTTATTCTTAACAATAAACATGTAAAACAATAACAATAAACGGAGCAAAATTTCTTTACAGGTGCACATACCTACAACATCTACCTACACCATGGCATAAATAATAAAATAATACTATCAGTCATCATTCATCTAGCACAGGGTAGATACTATTTCATATATCACATTTCTTAACTTTATTTTTCACTAACTGTCACGTTTAGGGGTCCACAAAAATATTCTGGTAAAAGCGGGATGGAATACCTATGCCTGCCCACCCTCTAGGATATAGAGTAACTTATTATGAACTCTCGGCCATAGAAAGCGTGAGCATACTTACATAGTTTATTTTTATATTTACAGATAACATTATGAGATGGTTCTCTAACGTCTATTAAATTAAAAGTAACTTTTAATTACATCCGGCGACGACGTCACGAAATTAATGGATATAAAAAATATATTATACCTACATTATGCCTAATTGAAAAAAATAATTATTAAAAGAAGTTGGTTTTACTTTGTTTGATTGTATTTAATTTCCTTTACCATTAACATCAGCCGCCGTTGGTGTAAATCCTCGCAAATTCCGTGGTTTCGCGAAAAGGGAATCCCGAGTAACTTGCTATTTAGGGTTACCTAAATTTCACTTAAGGGGAATTATTTAGAGGGATAGCTATCTATCTTTAGAACTACGTGCTTAATCTAGATGAAAATACCTAAAGGCGCCAATCGCTAAATCTCGACCAATTCGTCTGCTTATAAAACCGCTTATGTACTTACTCGTATACCTGCCGCTTATGAGATTACACCAGACGGGAAGAATACATGAAAGTAGGAAAGGTTCCGTAACACGATACAATAAAAACACCAAAAACACGTAGCTATCTTTAATTTTATTTACACCTTTAGTTTTAATTTCATTTTGGTTTTATTATTTGTTGTTAAAGAGGCAATAGGAAAACACATTCTGTGAAAACTTCAACTCTCTACCTATTACGATTGAAGAGATACAGTTCACTGACAAACAGATAGACAGACGGATGGACGGACTGCAACGGCTTAGGAATATTTTCCTCTTTCCCGTTTGCACCCTTTTATAGGGTTACGTACCCAAGGAGACCTAAAAAATATAAAATCTGTAAACAATTTTGTAAACATGACCTCTTTTGGGAGTGAGTCCACCTTTCGTGCATGAGACTCGGGTTGTACCAATGTACCAATGAGTTTTAAAAAAACCTCTGAAAGTATCTTAGATTAGATTAGATTTTTTGTATCTTAATACCTAGTTTTAATGAGTATTAGGTTATGTATTGGGTATGTATTAAATTTCAGTTCATCATATTTTTTAAACCGACTTAAAAAAAGAGGAGGTTTCTTAATTCGACTATTATTTTTTATTTTACATACATACATACATACAGCTCACGCCTTCTTCCCACAGGGGTAGGCAGAGACGATGGATCGCCACTTTGCCCGATCTTTGCACACTTCCCTCGCTTCCTTCACATTCATAAGCCTTTTCATGCACGCTCTTTTATTCTTTGCACTCTTGACCCCAGCTTTTTGAAGGACGTCACTAATTTGATCCGTGAACGTCCTTCTGGGTCCTTCTTCATGTTTTATTTTATTATTGATTATTCGATAACTTCATGGTTTATAAGCCGATTTTGATTATTCTTTTTTTGTTATAAAGGTGATATCACGACGGTGCTACCATGATTAGGAAACAACGATCTGATGATCGCATCCTAGAGAAATAGAGGGGAACCTTTGAAAATCGTAGTGGCGACTAGTGCTTTTTAAACGACTTCAAAAAGGAGGAGGTTATCAATTCGTCTGTTTTTTTTTTTATGTTTGTTACCTCACAACTTTCGACTGGGTGAACCGATTTGGATGATTCTTTTTTTATTTGAAAGCTGGTGCTTCCAGATTGGTCCCATTTTAATTTCGTCCAGTTCTGACAACGGCATCCATGAGAAAACCATATAAGTTAAAGATTGAAGTCGGTTTTTTACTCTTTAGAGTGGTTATAACTTTTTTTAGTTTCCTTTTTGAAGTTTTTTTTTTTTTTATTATAAAATATACTCTTTAGCTCCCAGTAAACACGTGGAATTATATAGCGAGCGCCTCCGTGTTACGGAAGGAACGTTAAATCGTTGGTCCAGTCTTCGTTGTGTTTACGCACAATCGACGTCGTCAATACCCTTGAGTGGCTTGAAAAATTCTGACAGTTAGCTGGCCACTAGCCTAACGCCGTCTCTCAATCCGCGGTGGGCTCGCGTTTGAGATTATGCTATACTTATACATAGCTCAGCAGTGGGCTGTTACGGGTTGATGATGATGATGAAACACGTCTCAGTGGAAGCTTATTATCAGGATTATAACGAAGATAACCACATTGTTTCTTATAATAAAATTCAAGTACCGGGTTCAATTCCAAGTAAGAGCACGTACCAATGAATTTTTCAAGAACTTACATACATATTTATCTGACTCGGCGGTAAAGGAAAACATTGAAAGGAAACCCGCAGGCCGCAGTATTGGTTCTGAGGTATGTGTAAGAGCACCCTGGTACTGGGCAGTCTAGGGGTCAAAAATACTCTAGTCAAAAGAGCGTACTTTCAGATATGTATATACATATATATAGTGGACTCTTAAATCCCAAAATTAAATAAAAAAAATATTATCTAAGTATAATTTTCTTTTTAAACATATGAAAACGTCTGTGGGTTAGGGCGTGAATATAAAAATAAATAATCTCATTTCTCTTATCCCCGACGCAGAGGAATTCTATTTCTGGATATACCAACATGCAACCAGTATGAATATAGTAATAAGTATATGTATATTGCTTTTCAACATTTTGTGAATTCTTCACTACATACTATAAATACCTTTTGCGTTAGGGGTTAATTAAAATCACCGTAGCATTTTTCAGTTACCCTATCTGTCAGTATAGGCTAAATTTCGAAACTACTTTAGGGATTTTGATAGGTACTCTTTTCACATACACTGATGGACTGATTCACGAGGCGTGTGAAGCCAGGGGAGGTCGCTAGTATTTTACAAATTACCTTCAGCAGATTCCGCTGAATGAAACCGTACAAAAGGCTGCCAACTCGTCATATTCAGATCCACTGTGACATCCTAATAATAGGCTCAGTGCTTTGGCTTCGATCGTAGTGCATAGCGAGCTACGCGAGGGAAATTGCGTTCGCACAGTACCAATTACACTCTTACAATTGTTCTACTAGAACAATGAGTTTTCCGCGCCAACGTATAAATGAACAAATCTTCATAATATTAGTGTAGACTACATTTATCAGTAATTGAAAATGCGAAGACAATCGCATAAGAATTAGTAATGTGTACACCAACATTGAGCTGAAATTCAGCTCACTACCTGTGATATTAATGAGGCCGAATAATTCCTTCTGTAAAGTGGGTATTTCCAGAAATAAAATATATCTGCCGATCCACTCGGGGATACAGCGTTAGCGTATTTATTTAATTTGAAACAGAAAAGATAGCCTTCCGTAACTTGGTTCACGATCTAACCAAGTTTTTAAGTAGGTTAGTTGGAACTCTTCTCCACTCATTATTTTGGAAATAATAAAATCAATGTCAAGTCAGTATACATTATTGTATTTACAAGGAAAATATACATACAAAGAAAACTCTGGCGGATCTTTGGATTAGCTAAGCTGATAATTTGACATTTGACAAAGATAGATAGAAGAAGCGCTCGTAGCCCTGCGGTGCCAGTGTGTTTGTAACGATCACACTGGTTAAGCAAAGTTGGGTGCGGTCAGTCAGTGGATGGGTGACCGCCTAGTGGCATTTATATTACGAGCGCTTCCGTGTTTCGGAAGGCACGTTAAATTGTTGGTCCCGGTTTTCGTTGTGTTACGCACAATGGAAGTCGTTAAGCCATGTCATGATACCCTTGGGTGGCTTGAAAACTTCTGAATGTTAAGTGGCCACTAGCTTAACACCATCTCCCAATCCGCAGTGGGCTCGCGTGGGAGATTATAGCCCATACTTCCTCATGTGTGAGGAAAGACCCTTAGCTCAGCAGTGGGCTGTTACGGGTTGATGATGATGATGATGATGAAAGATAGATGCGAGCCCTCGGTCAGCTGAAACCTCGACCAAATTAATAGCGCTTTTATTCCTCCAATCATTATACTTATTCTACCGTAGTATTCTGGAATAGTCGAAGAGTGTGTGTCTTCGTTTCAATTACAAACACGCAGATGATTGTCAGTTTTGTCAGAAGACTTCATCTTCTAATAGTAATGAACCTATATGACTGAGAGTTCACTGCTGGAGACTGTTTTTCATTTCAAGGTACAACTTAGAAGCTCAAGATTGGATTTAGGTACAAACAGCGTTTTACTAGGCGATAGCAATTCATATAAGTATATATATATATATATATATATAGCAATCCATCATACCTACTTCAGCAGATATTGTGGCCGGGGCGCTTGTCTACTCGGAAGTTAATTTCGGGAGTTGCTAAGAACCCATATTTAGTGAAGATTATGCGATTAAGTAAGACATATTACATTTGATTGGATATTTGAATTTGTGTCCTTATTACTGTTTTCTAAAATTACTTTTATCAAATTTTATTTTCTATAACGTGCCGTAGTCAACAAATTAAGTGACTTAATTTGGTGCTTCAACTTTGAAAATCCATCTAGTACCCAACTTATTTTTGTCAATATCTATAAACCTCTTAACTTAACTATTTCAATAAATAAAGAAATAAAATAATAAATAATCTCACGCCTTTACTCCCCGAGAGGCACAGGTGTTCCATTTCTGGATATACCCACTTTTCACCAGATATTCTTTGGAAACTAAACGTGATAGGTGTTGAGCCCATCGCCGGACCGGCAGCCTTATTGTCTAACTTTTATTTGCGGTCGCTTTAGATTATATCTTGTTCATTTTGCCATTTAAACAAGATGATATGTACTTCGGACGTCAAATTTCGTGATTTGCATGGAAGCCGTCCACAAATCCTCCGGAAGTAAATTGAGTGAACTAAAACGCTCTATTTGACAGTTTTGACAACTAAATTGGTATTGTGTAAGGAAAAATGACAGCTGGAACCGGCACGAAAGCGGTTGGGAACTGTCAGTTGAAATGGGTTGCAAATGTGCTGCCTTCTTCAATTTATTTCTCGTTTAATCAGCTAATTTACTGAAATAAAAAGGATGTGTGTAGTGTATTCCACGAATTAATAGTGTAAAATGAATTCCTGGTGCCGATAATCAAGTTATTGTAGCTATTGTTATTCGGGAAATCAAAGTAACGTGATGTTCAAAACTTGCAAATTTTCTTTATAAAACTATGTGTTTGAAATCATAAAGCGAGATATCATTTCTTGCCCGGGAAAGGAAAATATCCCTGAAAGAATACCGGCATTCACCTGCGAAGATCACTCTGTGTTGCGATTGTTAATCACCGAGCTCACAATCCAAGTGTAGTGATTAGAGGTCAGTTGAGACTGATGTGATCATCAGTGGTCAAAAAAGTTGATAGGTATTACAGAACTCACTACGACTTAGGTACTTTACTTCCAATGTGTCTCATAAGATCAAAACTAAAGTATAGGTATTCCATTTTAAAAATAAGTCTAATAAAATGCAGCCCTATCCTCAAAGAGTTTGTCTGTTGTGTTGAGTGGCGGATTTGAAGTCTTAGCCGCCCTAGGCTCCAGGCCACGTAGTAAGTAGGAGCCGTCCCTTTCTCAATACCCATCATATGACTCCGTGCTCAGGCTGAACAGGAGCGGGCCTGGACCGGCCTGGGTGAGTGTAGACAGGCGAGATCCGCGGTACCACACCTGGACCGGCGTCTCTCTCGCACCCTGATAAACCTGAACCGGAAACAGCTACGTACGGTAACTGGGGCCATAACTGGCCACGGTCCTTTTAACAAACATCTGTTTACTCTAGTTGTCACCGACAGCCCCCTGTGCAGAGTGTGCATGGAGGCAGAAGAAACGGCTGCGCACGTGCTGCTGGAGTGCGAAGGCGTGGCTCAATACCGGGCGAAGCACCTTGGATCCCCGAGGTCGCTCCCCGAAGCCCTCAAGGACGTCAAGTCGCTGCTGGGCTTCCTGGAGGAGCTGGGATGGCAAGAGTAGAGCCATTCCCACCTTCACGCAAAATAGGCGCAGAAAAGACGTCGAGTTGCGGAAACAAGCCCGCGTTACCATACCATACCATACCATACCCATCATATGGACTACTGCCAATATAAAATAAGTAGGTATAATTTATACTATTTATTTACCTTTAGGTACGAAAGGTTTTGGAAACTTTTTTACCAGGAAAAACTATCTAATCCATAGTGATACGAACATAACTGTGTCTGTCTGTTTGAATTTATCGCTGAGCCACTCTTGATAAAATTTAAGGTTACAAAATATTACCGATATCACCAGGGAGGATATTGACAGATTTTTATTTTGAAATGTGAATAAAGTCACAAGCAAATATGTACTAACTTAAGTAGATAATAACGTTAGTATACTAAATCTATGGTAGATAATATAATCTTCTAGTCTCCTTATGTAGGAATTGTGTAGGAATTATTGTTATTAGTCCATAAACAAGAGAAACAATTCATTTAACTTACTATTTTATTTTTACTATGAAATCCCATTTACATAAGGTTATTAATAAATATGAAAGGAACAATGAAAGTTGACGAAGCAAAAGAAGTATGTAAGGATCGTAGCAAGTGGAAAGAAGTGGTCTCTGTCTACCCCTACGGGAAAGAGGCGTGATTATATGTATGTATGTATGTATTAATAAATATTATTAAAAATATTTAAATTTCTTACAGGTATACTTAAATTTCTCTAAGTGCGAAGGTGAATTCTGAATATAAATTGGAGTATCTTGGCAAGTCATAGATGAAGAAGACGCCTGACTGATAACCTTATCCTATAAATATAGGTACATATTGTTAAAGCTATATACTATAACATTATAATATTTAATTGATTGTTGTAAGTGTTTATTATTACCATTACCTTTTCAGCTAGCAGCGAGGTAGTATAAAAATTAGGTCATCTCCCAATTCATATTGGTATTTTGGTGACAATAGGACAGAATATTGAAACTAAAATAATAAAAAAATGTACTTTAATAAAATTAAAGATAAGGATTTAAATAGTTTATAATCTAACTAATCTATAAGTATTAACTAAAATGATTATAAACAGGCAAAGTTGTTTGTATTGTAGTCAAGCACTGATAGCCCAGTAGTGTAAGAGTCGCTTCTCATTGGTGAGGCTTGGGTTCGAATCCTGGCATGTACCAATTAGAGAAAAGTTTACTTACATATTTATCTCTAGAGGTCAAGGAAATCATTGTGAGGAAACTTGGAGGTCCCAGATTTAATTTTAATTTACATGTAATAGACCCAATCCGGCTATGGGCTCACCACTTATCAAGTTATGCTCCAAAGAATATACTGGTGAAACATGGGTATTTCCAGAAATGGAATAACTCTTCCTACCCCCTCTGTGATAAAAAGCCAGAGCGTATTCAAGTTGTTATGTTTTAAAGATATATCTAAAACTTAAGTTTAAAAATGCTTTTAGATAGCTAAATCATTCCCGAGTGACAAACCAAGTGGTTAAAGCTAGTCCTTGTTAAAATAAAAATTCTTTATCATACTATAGAAGAAAACGCCTGTCATTAAAGTTTAGCAACAAAAGTACCTTAACAATATTGCTATGACAATGTTCTCAGATAGATATGGCATACTGAATTCTAACAAAGTATTCTCATCTTAGTGATGAAAGGATCATAATTATATGTCATCAATAAAACACATACATATTTCATATTGATTTAATCAGAGGAGTGTATATGTATGTAATAATTTTAATAAATTTAAGATAGCTTTGGAGAAGTATTGTCATGTCCCTACTAATATTAAAAATGGGAATGTAACTCGTTGTTGTTACATAATATAAAAATAAATTAATTAGAAATTCGACAAACATATAATAACTTATAAATAATATTTTCATGTCAACATTAAATTAATTTAAGTCAATAAATTGACATTATAGTATAATAATATTTTCCAACAAAAAGCATTTCACAAGATTTTTGAACACATTCACATAGTCAATTACCTTTTAATCTACCAGAAGACTAATAAACATCCTTATAGAATGGTACCTCGCTCGCACTGCGAAACAATTGTCAATTTCGGGAAGATAGATTAAGGAATGCCAATTTTCTGCGGCATAGGCGCTTTTTTGTTTGATCTGAAGTTTCATGACAGGCTGAGTTACTTCCACATTTATAATATTAAGTAGGGATTTCATTTTAGGTCCATCAAATGAAGCATCATATTATAAATAATCATTATATAATGATACAGTAGAGACAGCACTTTGTAACGGAGGTATTAGTTAGGGGAGCCGCAGCAGTTGTGGAGACTGTTAGCGGGTTGACTGGAAGTAGTGCACCGAAGTATCCATGGAGAGTTGAGTTTCTTCCTTATGACACTAGAAAAATATGTAATTTTGTCAATTTAGAATTACCTATTATTACTGACAAGATTATTAGTAACTCGGAGACAACATAAATAAAGTATGAGTAGGGAATATGTGGTTAAGTTTAACATAGCATCCATCATATCTATCAATCTTGACATGAATGGACTGAACTATAAATTTATGGAAACTACCAAATATCTAGTAGGGATAAAAGTAGTACATGGTTTGACTTATACTTTTCAGTTAATTTAGAAGCTGAAAAACTTGTAATTCTAATAATGATTAAGTATCTATCAAGATAATAAAGAAGATATTATATGTAGGTATATGATGGATTCATACCTTAGGTATTCATACACTTTTTGTATATAAGTTCGGTGTACGACTTGATGGACTATGAATACCTAGATGGTCCATGACAAATGTTATTTTTATGGCTAAGATTGAGCATGTTAGGTCTATACTAGTAAAAGGTCCATTAGGCATAAGACTCGTGCAAGTTTGGCATTGGTGGGAATACTTACTTTAGTCCAGTGCTCTGCAATATTTCTCCTGTTGATCTCAATACATTTCGCGTCCTTAACTCGTCCCACAACATTTTGATTGCAATTGCATAAGAGTTATATTCTTATTCTCAGTTAGTTGGCCGTTGTTGTTGTTACATCGGCCGGCACAATTTCCATACATTCCATCCTTGGAGTGATGAAATAAGAGTTTTACTTTGAAATCCAATCACGCATGTTCAGAATTACAATGAAAACAGCTGCATAATTAGTAGTATTTCTGTGTTTTTATCTAAAATTTAGATTAACCTCAATCAACTTGTAAACAAACATTTGTTTTTTTAAATTGTTTTTTCTTTTTACTGGTGTGGCAAGTGCTATGGCTACCGAAAAATACTCTCGTAACACATTTTGGATGCTTTTGTAACACGATTGTGACAATTCATTATTCGTATGGATGCTTTGATATGAATGAAAGTCCAAATTTTGATCCATGATACATAAACTCATATAAAAAATATTTTACTTACCTTATTAGATGACAACTACATGTACGCAATATGGAGAAGTTTATAATTTGGCAACACAGTATGCTTTAAGCCATGTCTAAGGCATGCAATGTGTTAGGCAAGGCCTGTACACTATAAAAAAAAAAAGACCGAGAAATTGCATTCATTTCGGTCATATAGTCGGAAGAAGATTCTATGAAAAATCCTTACACAATACCGTCAAACATGACACGATAGTATGGAGATGGATAAAGATAGAATCTAAAGCGACCGCAAATAAAAATTACACAATTAGGCCCCGGGTCTGTTTACATATGTCTCAGAATTCATTCTAGGACCTGCGGGTTTCCACACGATCGCGATCCTCCTTCACCGTCGAGCTAGTGATAAATATGTACGCAAGTTTTTGGAAAAACTCATTGGTACATGCCAGGATTCGAACCCGAGCCTAACTCATTTTCATCATGTGAAGCAGGCTCGTTAACCGTAAGGCTATCGATGCTCTTTTCAAAAATTTAAAATAACGTAAATAGCTATGCACCGAACCATATGGTAATCGGTTTCCTTAGATACTTAAGCTTCAAGTTCTGTGGCCAATAAAATAAAACACTAAAGTCTAATTTTCATTATTTTGCTTGACCATGTTCACAGTCAGAAATTGGCGCGTGCTATTGCGTAAAATTAGCATTATACAAATAATGGCCGCAGCTCCACATTATTAGTGTTACAAATAAACGAGTCGCGGAATACGGTACGGAAATTCTACATTTTGAATACGAAAATCAAAACACCACGCAACATGTCATTTCAGTCTAAACTGTGTAAAGCTCTTAATTCATTCTAATGTACGGCATACAGCCATTAGTAAACAAACCAGTAGCACGTCACAATCACAAGCTCAAAAATGGCGTGTTATGTTTCAGTGTAGGTATTGGGTAAAAGCAATACGGCCGTGCCGCTTTTTGCTCGACTTGGCGGGGGCACTACCGTGCCCCCAGATCAATATGGAAAATTAATTTTGGTCGTCGTTTGTTTAACGTAATATTTACCAAATTGAAATATTTTGACATACCGCTTCTTTAATTATCACAGAGAGATATTAAATAAAGTAAATAAATAATCTCACGCCCTTCATCCTCGTAGGGGATAGCAGAAGTATTCCATTTCTGGATATACCTACTTTTCACGAGATATTCTTTGAACCCCCAAACGTGATAGGTGGTGAAGCGGAAGTCCGGTTACTTTACAGATATCTTAGAATTAATTCTGGGACCTGCGGGTTTCATCACGGTGTTTTCCTTCACCTTCGAGCTAGTCATAAATAAAAAAGAGAGATTTAGGTCTGTGTCAGTTACTTATGCACTCGGAAAGCGAATATAGTTGAGTTACCTACCGATTTTTTTTGTAAATTTTATAATATAATAATATAATCTCACGCCTTTTTTATCAGCGAGGGGGTAGGCAGAGGTATTCCATTACTGGATATACCCACATTTCACGAGATATATTGGACCCCTAAACGTGATAGGTGGTGAGCCCATCGCCGGACCGGGTCTGTTTACACATGTCTCAGAATTAACTCTGAGACCTGCGGGTTTCCTCACGATGTTTTCCTTCACCGTCGAGCTAGTGATAAATATGTACGTAAGTTTGTAAATTTTGTACCGAATAGAATCCCAAATATCCTGGCCTAAGTTTTTTTAAATACCTACATTACTTACCTATTTCTAAAGAACTATAATAGAGACATCGTTTTTTTTTCCTGTAATATTTACATTTGCCTGCCAACTCTATTTCAGAATGTCTATATGACATTCACGACACTCGACTTGCCCTAGTACATAGAAGTCACAATTGATAATGCCGACACCAAAGAGGTTGGAAGAAACTCATTCTCTTTCCTAGGAGAGAGAAACTTTTTCTTTAAACGTCTTTGGCCGACACCTTATTTCTGCGCTTTTGACACAATTTTTCGTTTAATAGGTAGATGCTCAACATGCGCTATGGATCTGTGTTTTATTAAGGCGCTTTGTAACAAATATTCTTAAATTCATTGCTAAAGCACTCTCCCAAGCGGCTTATTTTCCGCTGAGCTCGTTCGTCTCAATGGGACAGAGACTTATGACTACTGACATGCTTACATCCCTCCTGCAGGCGTATTCAGGGAGCTTCGATATTCGATATCGGAAAAACTTTCGAGATGGGCTGATGTTGGTATCGAAAACATTCGAGATGGGCTGATGTTGGTGTCGAAAACTAATGTCATATGTGACATAAGGATTCGGAAAATTTTCCGTGGCTGTCAGAAACGTCTAGAATAATGTTTCCGAAGTCGATAGATTCGACTTCAAAAAATTTTTCACTCGATCTAAATCGAACGGAAACGGTATCGAGTATCCGTGAATACGTCTGCTGTTCACTCTACTGAATAACTCCGTAGCCATGTAACGTAGATAATGTACCCCCTTTCTTAATTGAAATTATTTAATGAAGTTATCTATGAGTTATCTCTATAGGTAGATTCTACCAGCATAAAAGTTCGGATTTTTATTTTGCGGGTTTTATTTTAAAAGTCTAAGGAATATCGGCTTAAATAAGTGTTAAGTTTATGTAAATCCATTTAATTATTAATTGTTAATAAATGTTAAAGATTAGTTTTTTGTGTGTTTATTTGTGAAGGATGAATAATGAATGTAGGTAGATATGACGGTTTTGAAGGAGCATACTGTACCTACCCCAAATAATAGGATAATATCTAGAAAATCATGATCATAATATCAAGTAGAATACACAACTCAGCTATTTTAAAGAGGATTTTGTGAAACCTCTGCAACATTTAAGGAAACAATCCAACAATTTGACAGCAACATTTGTATTGTAATCAAGTTAACTAAAGCTGTGCGGCTAGAGTGAAAACTTTCTAAATAATAAACTCGTTAGCTATTCCATGGAGCTCGGTGGAATTAATTCTAGTCACGCTATAATTGCAACGAAGAGTTATCAACGGTGCGCGATGCACTACGTCATACTTGAAGCAGAAACGAAGTTATTAGGGCAGTCTTTTAAAAAGAGCTTAAAAAGTTTAGTAACCGTAGTATGGCAGTCGCGGTGCTAATTTTCAAATTAAACTACGAAAGTTTAAAAGTTTTCCTGGAAGTACCTACTTGACTACGAGATAGTACCTATACACATAGGGCTGCCATCCGTCCGGAATTCCCCGGATTTGTCCTAGTTTGAAGGGCGTCCGGGGGCCGTCCGGCAGGGGTTTTTGGAAAGAGTCCGGGTGTAACCCGGACACTTTTGTTGTCAGGGAAAATCCATTTTTTTATAGATAAATAGACGAAAGAAATAAACTCGTTAAACATACACACGGTTTCTTCTCAGATCAAAATCAGGTATAGTTTCAAGGACCTGAGTTGTTCCGACTTTCGGGAAGACTAAAAATACCAAAATAAATAAAAGAAAATGATCTCGTTAAAATTAAATTTTTCGGCAGTTACATAAGTACTTTTAATTAATAATCAACAAATATTATAGGGATTCGCCTACCTAACTAGATGATTGAAAATATCATTGTTCTGAGGTAATAATATTACCTCAGAAAGAGTGTTTCATTTTATTAAAAATGTCTATTATTTGTTGCGGTTACATACGTACTTTATTCGATTGTAATAACAAGTTGTATAGAAAAATAAAAAAAAAACATAACGATGATTTTTTTTTTCATTACGTGTCCGGGGAAAAACCCATATTTCGCCCAAATGTCCTTGATTTTTGCCGTGTTTATCCGGTGTCGGCAATTTAGGTGATGGCAGCCCTATATACACACCATTACAATTTGTAAAATTTTTTTTTTTCTGTAAATTCGGTTTACGGACAACATTTTTACGTGATAATGTATTATGAAATAGATGCGTCACAAGCCAAACGCTTAGGCGGATCGTGGTTCTCTCTCGCTTGCACGTTTCGCTCAAGTGGAACGTGACAGTGAGTCATGCTTTTTTGTGCCTGCAGCCGGCACTCGATATAAGACGTTATCACGTCAAAATGTAATAGAAAACATAATAGTAGATCCTATCCGAGTTGAAAATTGACCATGACGTAAGTATGACGTAGTAATATTCCAGAACATTTGTGTCCGTTTGCGAAGCGTTTAAACGCACCCCCGCTTGTTGCGATGCGGCGCGCGTTGTGCCCCGTTGGCCGCAAACGGAATTTATGGATGCCCCCGGCTGCGGAGCAACTCTGGCCCACCCAATTTATGGGCGGACAAGCCTTAATCCGCCATATTCAGCCACTATTAAAAAGTGACGGCTAAGCGCATTATTGTTACACTTATTCAGCAAATAATTTCGTTATAGTGGAGCTTTTGGTAAAAATATCATTAATGGAAAGTGGTTCTTTTTGAAAAGTATACCTAGTCATTTCAGGAACATTTCACATAAAGTATGTAGTAATTATGGGCTGGAGCAATTTTAGGGCTGAACAATTTGCTTTTGTTTAAATTATTTTGTTCGCTTTGAATGTATTAACTTCCGGTCTGGTAACATCCGGTATCTGACACAAACCAAGTAAAGTTGAACGTATGTATCTGTGTGTCTGTCTGTGGCAACTTAGCTTGCAAACATCTAAAAAGATTTTTATTTAGTTTTTTGTTCGAAAGGTGACTTGATCGAGTTCTTAGCTACGGTTCAAGAAAATCTGTTCAGCTATTTGAAGATTATCAGTTCTTTTCTATTCGATGAAGGGATATGAGGAACTTTCGCAGTCTGATTGATTCGTAATACGGTATCCTGTTACTTCAATGATATTGCCAGAATATGAAAACTTTGACTATTTATCACTAGCTCGACGGTGAAGGAAAACATCGTGAGGAAACCCGCAGGTCTCAGAATTAATTCTGAGACATGTGTAAATAGACCCGGTCCGGCGATGGGCTCACCACCTATCACGTTTAGGGGTCCAATGTATCTCGTGAAATGTGAGTATATCCAGTAACGGAATACCTCTGCCTACCCCCTCGGGGATGAAAAGCGTGAGATTATGTAAGTATTCTATTATTGTTATAAAAGTGTTGTCTTAACTAGAAATCATTACAAAATAACCTTACCTATACCTAAAACAATTATCTACGATTCTTCACAAATAAAATCTAGTGCCTTATCTTCTGTCTCGTTAAAAGGATGATGTTGCCAAAAAATTGTCAATATCTGCATGCTTAGAATAAATTCCAAGCAACGGTGGCAAGACGGTATGCAATATTGCCTAGTCGAGCGTATAGAACGATATTGAGGTTTAAATATTTAGATTGACGACCGCAGCAAGATCGAAGGGAGGAAGTCCTTTGACCTCCCAATCTTCCTTACATTATTCAGATATTGGAAACCAAAGCAAAAAATAAGATGAATGAGCCTGTGTCGCGTTTTTGCTATTGTCATTAAAACAAGCATTAAAGAAAAGATCCCAAATTCGGAAAGAACCGTCAATATTCTTTAAATTCATTCATCACCTACCTTTTTGTAAGTAGTACCTAATAAAGTATCGGAAAAAGAATGAGATGGAACCGTTTTTATCATATTATCAACATCAGGGAATCTAAGAAAATAGATTCTACTTAGATGAAACTGAACAACATTATGAACTTATAACCTACCTAAATTTTTTTTTTTTTATAAAAAATGTGCTCTTCCAAAATGCATTTTCAAACGTTAAGTAGGTAGTGTATTTTCCAAAGAGATTGAAATACTAGTATTTAAATCTCTCTGGTATTTTCCAACAACAATGGACATTCTCAAGGAGGGTTAGCGTTAGGCAAGCGTCCGGTCATAAAAAATGCCAAGACGTTTTCCGCAGTATTCCCAGTATTGGGAAAAGGCCAGGAAGATAATGACATAGTTTATATGAAAATATGGTATCTACATTAATCCCATAACACATAGGTACCTATGTTGTATTTGTATAGACACAGCGATTCGAAGGATTATTTTTCTTTTCTACCAGTATTTATGCTGAGGATCGATCATTTTCACCTGTATTTATATTATGCATTAGCGAATGCCGCGACTTCGTATACCGTGGACTCGTGTTTTACACAATATCTTTATAGTTTATGTTATTCGGATATCTAAGATATATTACTACTACGTAAAGTTTCATCTAAATAGGTACAGTAGTGTTGAAAGAGTAACAAACGTCCATACATACATTCTCAATACATCTCGAATATGAGAATAAAATATAGCCTATGTTACTCAGAGATCAGGGATAATGCTACTCTAATGGTGAGAGAATTTTTAATCGGTCCAGTAGTTTTTGAGTTTATTCGTAACAAAAATACAAATCTTTCCTCTTTTTAATATTAGTGTAGATATGTGTCATTGTCTACATGCTGGTAAATAAAGTGTTCTATGATTATTATTATGAGAATCCACTGCTGGTTTCTAGGCATCCCCTATATTAGACAAATACTTGGACAACCTAGCATGCTTTGCTAGCTTACTTGGAAATAAGATTTATTTGCTAAAAACTTACTACCTTATTAGGTACACGCTTTCTAAGAGTTTAGTCTAAAGTCATTATAACTAACGACTATTGAACTAGATAGTCTGAATGCAGATTTTAAGAACCTTTTGTCGTATTTAGTAAGTATAAGTTGGTATTTAACATAATTTTTGAAACTACCTACACAATTTAAATTAAATTTATATTTACCCTCATTTAAAGCTCTTTGATGATTACAGTTATTTGAAATAATTTTAAGTTCAAATAACTTATTAATTTAATAATTTTAGTGAAAGAACATTGATTTTAAAAACAAGATTATTTTAAACTTATTTTACTTAATTCTGTATATCAAAAATTCGGTTATCAAAAAGTGCTTGTATGTTGCGACAAAACTTAAAAACCTCCTACCACCACTACCACTAAACTAAGATACCTACGTCTTACCGTCCTCGTATTTATTATTAACTGAACACCGTAATATGGGAGTAATATATTAATGACATATAGATAGTATGCAGTCGAAATGCACTATACAAATACAAAATCATTTATTTTCTGTATACATATAAAATACACTTACAAAAGTATATAGTTTAATAACAAGGCACTCTAAACTCGTACATGAAGATTGGCTAAAGCACTGGCACTTTTGCCCGACGCTTTCCTCGTTCTGGGATAAAAAGTAGCCTTCTGATGTATATAATCTATTTTACTGTAAAGTTTCATCAAAATCCTTTTAGTAGTTTTTGCGTGAATGAGCAAAAAAAACATTCATCTATTAATCCTAACAATATTAATAGGATAATCGAATAGGTGTGTGTCCAACTTCAGAGAGTCTCCGTTACACACTCACATTTTTTTTATTTCTAAATCTTTCTCTAAAATCACCCTTTACAGTATTTCTTGTAAAACTCCTTTACGATACTTGGAATCGTTCTTGTGGCTGTATTTCTAGTCAAGGACCGTTACCCTAGGACGGTTTGTGTGATTTTAAGAGTTATATTATTCTAAGATTTTTGCAGTATTCAAAAGATATTATATATTTAGTACACTTTATGCTTTGGAACTTAGGCCGTTTCGGCAACAAAAGAAAACATATTAAATAACGTCCTATCAAGTACCAAGTAGTAATAAAACTCAAACACAATATGTACACCTCATAATCTAGATACCTATGCACTTATTTTTAAATATTTTCTACACTTTTTAGAATTTCCACACACGTTTATGTCATAATGGCAACGTGAAAGTAAACACGTAGGTAGAGCAAGGTGTTTAAATTGAGGAAAAAATCACCCAACATGTTTTTGTTTTCAGGGTTCCGTCAGCACCTCAAAAGATGACACCTCAAATCATGAAATTTGGAAATGATGAATTTGTAGTTATATGACATCCAAAAAAACCTTTGCAATGCAAAAAAAACATTTGCTGTTGGAGAATTTACCGTGACGTATATCGATGCATAGGAGATTTTTTTTTTAACTGCATAATTAATTTTACCCATCCGACTTACCTTCTAGTTGGAGCAATGATCGTGATGGACGGACACCTTAAAGTTCGTACGGAACCCTCGCCCTCGGTGCGCCAGTAAGGCTTCTCGGGTTTGTAATAATGTATATCATCACTACTGTGCAACGAGCTGTGTGACCGTCTACGGTCGATGTTAGAAATATAACGTGTAAATATGGAAACATAGAATAATATTGTACGATCCTTTTTACTTTTTTCTTTGCTTGGCAATATTTTAATTTCTGTCGGACTTCGAATGTAAATCGAATATCCTTTATGGTCTGTCGGTAATGATGAGGGACTTGCATTACTTTTCGAATCGGTGACGTCATTAGTCGGACGCACGGCATCCTTTTACTATGAAATTTCCGTTTGAAGTTCATGCCGTGCAGTCGTTGGCAACTTTGTGTAGGCATATATCAGGTAAACAAACTTTCAGTCTCCATGAATAACGCAACCGTAGAAGGTCAGAGAATAAACAATATGATTCAGATGTTTGTAGCAATGCTAAGGAGATTACCATCTGGTTGTAGAGTCTAAACCGAACAATAGTTTAAATTCCATGTACCTAAGGGGTGTCTGCGTATCTACACTTGGCAAGTGGCGATCGTAGTGCCTGATGGTCATGAAGCCTACTGACTATTCCCTGTCTGAATACCTGTCCCGCCTCCTAGTGGCACCCCGAAAAGAAATAACTGATTTGTGAGATCAATTCCAAGAATTTGATTTACCTCATAGCAATTTATTGAGCCGCATTTTTCCTTGGTCGCGATTTTCGTAAAAGCATTAGATAGGTACCTACGTCACGATCGTTTATTTTATTATTCGTAAATATATTATGTATCCCGTGGCATTTTTCCTATTTACGACTTATATATTACCCATGTTTAAAGATACCCTGAGTATACCTTACATCAATAGCAAATCTTGCTGTACTAAAATAAATTCAAGGTAGACCAATCAATGATGGTTTTAAAATCTAAGTGTCCATTCACCATTCGTGCCTGTTATAAACACTATTATTAGACAGGAAGGCTATAGATATTTCTAGTACCTACCTACATTTCAATCGTCGTAATACATTCCAAAGGTTAGTAATATTCCAGAGAGAGCATTGATTAAAATGTATAAATGCAAATACAAGTAGTGGACCGAAATAATTTATGAAGTGTTCATTAATGTTTCAGCGATCTCTGCCGCACAAATTATTCGCAAACATGGCTAATCATCCAACTGATAATCAATTAACCGGCAAAATAATATGATTGAATGAAACACGTTAACCAAAATCACTCTAATATAAATATTTTTAAATGTCAAATAGCAATATTTAAGCTCTAGTTATATCATTTCAATATTAAAACTACGATAATCGACAAGAAACATTTTCGTTACCACCAATAACAGATTTTGCGAAGCATAAATCCCAGGCTACCCAACGCTATTCAACTTCCCGCTATATTGCCTGCGAAACACGACTGTAATGGCACTCATAGAAAAAATGCTTCTATTGCACTACTAATAGAGGTGTATTTCTATAAAAACTAAAGTTGGCGGCTTCAACGTGTGCTTTCAAAAATTAAACCCCTGACCGTCAGAAAGCATCGTGAGCGTGCACACAACAACTCATGCAAATTGCTTCCTGACAATCCAACGTTAAAAGTTGTGAAGATGAGTTATTGCTCGGTGTTGGCTGAACAACGCTTTAAATATTTTGTACACTAATTGGCTATTAAAATGTTGCCACTATTTTTCATTTTGCGATAAAGTTAAAAATTTTACTTGAATAAAAACTAAATGTAATTGACTTTAGTTGCATGTATAGTGATTTTATTGAAGGCTTTTACTGTATTAAAATTATAGTCTGGCAAGGTCGGAGATAAGGAAAACTTCTTTATTTATTTCGATAACGAGCTTAATATATTATAAAAAGAGCTGCCCTTGAGTGTCTATCTGGTTCTTCTCGGGACACTGCATTTGGAACCAGCAACTCTTCGGTGGAGATAGCTGCTGTTTACATTTAGGCAATCTCCATGAGTTTAGAGTGCCTTGTTATTGACTATTGACGCTTTTAAGTGTATTTTTGTACCTACAGAAAAAAATGTTTTTTTAGAATTTTTATTAAAGACTATCTTGCTCTAAAATGATTTAAAAATTGCAATCCTAGTTGACTCTCGTTTAAAACTCCAATTACACATTAAGTCAAAGATTTATAAAATTAAGTTTCTTGTAATAAATTTTATTTATTTATTGAACTTCATGTACCAAGAAAATGTACAAATGGCAAACTGAATATCTAAAGGCATTATCTACCAGTCAAAAATCAGGCTAAATTAGAAAATATAATAATTTCTTTTATTTAATGCCCTGTGAAGTAGCAAAGCGGGATGTGCGTACCTACTTAAGATTTTTTTATAGGTATTCTGTTTGGACAAGTTAGCTAAGTATCAAATTCAAGTTTGCAGCGTCAAAAAGCTGACCTCGTTGCGTAGTCGGTGGAACACTGCAGTCTTTTTAGCTGTAGCTTTATAATTTATAAGCTATGCAGTATAAGTATAATAATAAGTATAATAATTTAATTATAAGCTATGCATTTGGGAATAAAGTATCTAATAGTTTCGCAGATATAATAAATAATTAATTACTCGATAGTGTCCACTATTCACACGCTTATTTATTCTCAAACTAGAAAGAGCCATGAGTATGTACTATAAGTTTAGGTGCTAAACAGCTAATAAAGTTATCTAAGTAAATAAATATTAAAACACCAAGAGACGAAGCAAACAGACATACATGTTAATGCACGAATTCTCTCTGTCTCTTCTATCGAAATCAATAAAATCAAGCGCCCTTGGTAATAAAAGCGTGATTATTTATTAGAGAGTTATTAATATTATAAACTAGCGGTTCTGCGCGGTTTCACCCGCGTATTTCCGTGTACCTCTACGCAGCGGGACCCTCGGCCCTGGAGAGATATGGTTGGTATATACCTATAGTACCCTCACCCAAACTTACTGAACGTGTATTGAAATAATTTGTACCCCGATGGTTTTAGAGTAAATTAAAAAATAAGATATATATATATATATAAAAAATAAGAAAGCCTCTATCCAGCGGGGCCCTCCGTAAGTATGCATTCAATGGTTTTTTCAATCAGGCACGTCATTTTATTTTGTTCATATAATTTTTTTTGTATCTATCTTTAAACATATTACGAAACAACATACGAAAAAAAATACAAAACGGCTGTTCAATGCCAATCCAGGGAGGGCCCCGCTGGATCGATTAGAACTTCCCCTTGATATTATGTAAAAACTATATCTCTTAGATAAACTGTAATTGTTATTTTGAAAAGGGGTCTTGGGGTACTATACTTAAATGCAATTAAAAATACCATTGAATGCATACTTACGGAGGGCCCCGCTGGATAGAGGCTTTCTTATTTTTTATATATATATATCTTATTTTTTAATTTACTCTAAAACCATCGGGGTACAAATTATTTCAATACACGTTCAGTAAGTTTGGGCGAGGGTACTATAGATATATACCAACCATATCTCTCTAGGGCCGAGGGTCCCGCTGCGTAGAGGTACACCGTATTTCCTGTTCCCGCATGAATACGGAAATAAAATATAGCCTATGTTACTTAGGGATCTTTTAGCTTTCCATTGTTGAAAGAATTTTTAAAATCGGTCTAGTAATTTTTAAGTTTATTCGTAACAAACATAAAAAAATACAAATCTTTCCTCTTTATTATATTACGAGTAGTAGGTATAGATAACTATACATCTTTCATTTTCATATATATTATCTCAAAGTTGTCTGATCTCCAAAAGCCATTATAGGTAATACTTTAATCAATTAGGTAGTAACTATATGTTGTCTCTTTTGTATTGTTTTTGTATAGTACAATAAAAGTTATTGTACTATGACTTTATTACCTCATATACATACTACACTTAAATATTTTACTGCAACGATTAATTATTCTCTAGTCTTTATTTATTGTCAATATATTATTAATTATGTGCTGTCACATAAATATTTTTTATTATTTAAGACGATACTCA
The DNA here is from genome assembly GCA_963855545.1 of Ethmia dodecea. Classification (NCBI taxonomy): domain Eukaryota; kingdom Metazoa; phylum Arthropoda; class Insecta; order Lepidoptera; family Depressariidae; genus Ethmia; species Ethmia dodecea. The sequence goes on from OY979448.1 coordinate 6,917,990, forward strand.
GCACTACGACCCAAATATTGTTTCGGGCCACGACTTCACCCCATACTTTTTTAAATTCAATAAAAATTATCGACTTTGTCAAAGAATAAAATGCCTCAAAAGATACCGATACAATAAGTCTATAATATACTTACCTAGGTACTCATATAAGTGACCCTCACTAAGAAACATTCATCATCATCATCATCAACCCGTAACAGCCCACTGCTGAGCTAAGGGTCTTTCCTCACAAACAAGAAACATTATGTGATGGAAAATCATCCTTTATTAATAAAGGATTTTCCTCCAAACTGACAAATACTAGGTATTTAGGTACGTGAAATGCCCACGTCTAAAGGTACGATTTCCTCGATGTGAAAGATTAACAGGCGGTTTCGCGGGTCATTCAGCCGGCATAGCAACGCGAGAGCAATCTTTTTGGTTTGCCATATGGATAGGTAATGCGAACCGACAATGTTTTGGTATGTTTGTACGACTCTGATGGTGCGTTTTTTCAATTTAAGAATGGCTACATTGAAATATTCTCTGTATTTCCTAAAGACGACATTGGAAACTTTAAAAATGTTTTAGAACATTGCGGCTACTGAGCTAAACTTTGAATAGCTACGTGAAGTCTCTCAAAACTCACAGCATATTCCTACACTTTTTTTTGGGTGATGAAAACCTCAGAATTATGTTTGCTCTAAAGAGTTTTATTACATTGTAATTCTAAGATAGGCTGTAATTTGTTACACCGTGGGAGTAACAAATAATAATAATAATATATTATAATAATATTTTGGTGTTGGTTGATTGGAGGTCCATAGGCAACGACGACCAATGAAAAGAAAACTTAATTTATGATTGAAGAAAAGTCATCAGAGCTCAAGCGAAATCTGTTAACCACGGTTTAACGTTTCTTCCGAAACACGGAAGTACTCATGATACTTAACTGCACTTGCGTGATGCACTAAGCCCTGTCAAAACTGTAATAACATAGAACTCTAAAGAGTAAAAAACAGACTTATATGGTTTTCTCATGGATGCCATTGTCAGTACTGGACCAAATGGTATTAAATGGGACCACACGGAAAGCACCAGCTTTCAAATTTAAAAAAAACATCCAAATCGGTTAACTCAGTCGAAAGTTCTGAGGTAACAAACATAAAAAAAAACATACGTGTCTAATTGAGAACCTCCTCCTTTTTTGAAGTCGGTTGAAAACAGAGAGACGTCCAGAATCCGCGAGAAATAACCCAAAAGGAAGAAGTGGGCAATAAATTTAAGGTGTCATAAAAACGAAAACGAGAAAGCAATAAAATCTGTCATCCTAAGTAATGTCATCGTGTTTTAGGCTTATCTCATAACGACGACAGAAATCTTCGCCTCTGTGTAATTGGCAAGACGGTTTAGACTAAAATATGGTCATATTTATCATACTTTGAATTGTAACATGTGGCTCCTGAAAAAAAAACATTAAATGTTATGGCTTATGAACCCTGTATAAACCAAACACCACCACACCTGTCACCTACCTGCTTACAACTAGCGCTTAAAGGGAAATGCCCATTGGCCCTACAAAATAGTGCCTTAGATACACAAAGATGAACTCTACATCGAATTGTACCTCAATTCAACAGCAATCCATTACAATTTACTTTATTATCCCAAATTATGTCAAATTTATCTACTATATAAAAATAAGTCGGGTTTTCCTTCCTGACGCTATAACTCCAGAACGGACTAACCGATTTACACGGTTTTGCATTCGTTGGAAAGGTCTCGGGCTCCGTGAGGTTTATAGCAAAGAAAATTCAGGAAAAATTTTAACAGAAAAGCGGGAAAATCTTATAAGCATTGCACCCGTGCGAAGCCGGGGCGGGTCGCTAGTTAGGTATATATTTGTTACATATAGGTATTAAAGAGCTATGATTTAAAGAAAATAATATATCTCGAAGCTTTATCTCAGTACTTACAGCTTGTGAATGAATTTCAGGTCTAGTAATGTTTTCTGTCTTATTTAATGGCTATTTCCAATACTTTTCAGCCACAAAGACAAGTAGGTAGTACGTAGGCTATACCTACTTAAAATACACTGGCTTTATACACGTATTTTCTAACTCTTAAAATACACCGGCCTTAAAAAATATACAGAAGAATGATGATGATGAATGGTATTCATACAGACACTGTTTTTAAAAATGGTTTCTCTTATTTTCTAAAATAAGTTTTATGGTTCGAATCCTGGCATGTACCAATGAGTTTTTCAAAACTTACGTACATATTTATCACGAGCTCGACGGTGAAGGAAAACATCGTGAGGAAACCCGCAGATCTCAGAATTAATTCTGAGGCATGTGTAAATAGACCCGGTCCGGCGATGGGCTCACCACCTATCACGTTTAGGGGTCCAATGTATCTCGTGAAATGTGGGTATATCCAGTAATGGAATACCTCTGCCTACCCCCTCGGGGATGAAAGGCGTGAGATTATATTATATTATTATTATTAAGTTTTATGGTAAATACTTGTGCAATTCTAAAGTTTTATCTTATCATCAATTGCCGCATGTATGACAGATCATCACTTGAGAACGGCTGGTCCGATTTGGATATTTTTGTTATAAAAGATTTTTCTGGAATATCTATCCGTTTTAAGTCGGAGAATCGATAGTCGAATTGCTAATTATATATCTATAGATTCCTGTTGAAACACTGCGATATTTTAAACACTTCATTTCGTTTACAGAACTTATTCATATATCCATTCGTTAAGAGGTGAAGATACTTTCAGAGTATTAAATTATGGGTTACACCTACATACAAAGTGAAACATTAAAACTTTACCACCGTAACTTATTAGAACATTTTGCACACCTCCTACCGTTAATTAACTTAATAATTACACATAATTTACCCAACTTGGCTGAAGTTTACAGCAAGGCAGGTACAAACTCTGTAACAGTAAGACTTAGAATTAACTTCCATTCCTTTAAGTAAAATTGTAATGTTTCCGTGATTTACTTATGTATACCTACATAATAATAATATAATAATATGTCATATACTTACTTAATTCTCTTATTTTAGTTTAATTACTGCTTGTATCTTTCTATATATATCTACTATAATTGAAATAAACATAAGATTAATAAAATAAAATGGGATTTGAAAAGTACCTACTTTTAGTTTCCTTACGGTCCTCGAAAATATAAAATCTTCATTTTGTTACAGGTTAGTAAGGTTTGCACTTAAAATATTTGGTCCGCAATACTTTCCAGAATCGCATTGACCCTTTTTCTGAGAACTAAATAATAGCAGTCCAAAAATATATTGCTAAAAGCGATAAGACCCCCTCCCCCCATTGTACTTTGTGTCATGTTTTTGGTGTAGGTATCTTAAAGAGCTATCTCCTCAAGTAACTAAATTCAGGCCACGTTTCCCTCAACATGTTTATTTAAAGCGGTAACAACACAAGTACACACATTTTTGAGGGTCCAAGGATTTCCAATTTGAACATGGTTTTTCCATTTAAAAGTTTCTAAATGCTACCTCCTAACCTAAGTACCAAGTTTCACCTAGTAAACCTACGAAGTATGACATTGAATCTGCTCGGCACTTTATTGTCGTTCATTTTTGTTCAAAGATGTGTATGAAAAGAAGGGGGACAGATTTTATTATTTTTTCATAATATGTTTGTTTTTTAGAATACCACTTTTCAAACTATCAATCTGTAGTAGCGCCTAATCCATTGGGTGTTGGAAAAGTTATTGTGATTCTGGAAGCACCTACTTTTATTTTGGTGGTGAGGTTATCGCCAAACTGGGGCGCCTGCACTGGTATTCGTGACTCAGGGCAGAGTCTCGTCTCGGGAATGCGGGATTCCTTACGATGTTTCCGTTTGCCATCGAGCTAGAGATACAAATTATTTAAAAAGATAATATTTTTATATTATGATAATTTTATTAGAGACTAGCGACCCGCCCCGGCTTCGCACGGGTGCAATGCTGAATTTTCTTTGCTGCTTTTTTATTTGTATAATTGTGTCCAATGATACAAATGATAGCGATATTATTGATTATATTCGATCCAGAACGCAAGTAGACGTAACTTTGTTTAAAATTAACAGCCAAACAAAGAAAAGCTACAATTCGTTTAAGCTTTACGTCCCAAAAAATAAACTGAGCGTATTTTTGGAGGATAAATTTTGGCCTGCAGGAATAAGTTTCAGGCGTTTCAATCTTGAAAAGCCTAAAAGTAAGCAAGTTTCGAAGCATATACCACAAAGTAATTTTAATGGATAGTACACCATACACCTGTAAATTAACTAGCTACAACTGCAAATCTATTAAACGCACTGTTGATGACGTAAGGCAGCTGTGTCGGACGGCAGACGTAGTAGCACTCCAGGAAACTTGGCTGTTTCCGCACGACATTCCGTTCCTGAGTGGGGTACACATGGACTTCGAATATACCGGGAAATCGGCTGTGGACACATCAGCAGGCATCATCAAGGGCCGGCCCTACGGCGGCGTGGCTATTTTATGGCGGAAGGGGCTATTTAAATCTGTCTCCGTAGTGGAGTGTAAAAGTGCACGTATCACGGCAATAAGCGCGTCACTAGGTAACAGTTCCATCATGGTGTTCAGTGTTTACATGCCAGTTGACGACAATGTTAACCTACCCGAATTCACCGATTGTCTTAGTGAGATTAGTGCGATAGTTGAAAGCAGTGATATAGAAGCCGTCTACATCTTAGGAGACTTTAATGCACACCCAGGTGAGCTCTTTGCTAATGAGTTGTTGAACTTTTGTGTTGAGCAACAGTGGTGCTGTGCAGATATTTTAAAGTTAGGTATAACTTCAAGTAGCTATACTTATGTCAGTGAAGCGCACGGCTGCCGGCGCTGGCTCGACCACTGTGTCGTTACGCAATCCGCCTGGAGGACGATCGCAGACATACGTATAGCTGATGACAATGTTTACTGTTCAGACCACTTACCTCTTGTTGTGGAGTGTCAATTAGACATTATAAAATCAAAAACAAGCGTTAGTGACTCAACTCGGAATAAAGTCGTCTGGGGTGAGCGGAACAGTGAACAAGTCAAGCGATACCGTGATTTATGTAATAGTAAATTAAGGCTTATAGATTTTCCTGAAATTTTTGCGCAATGTTGTGATGGCCACTGTAATATGGACGATCATAAAATAGTATTAGACCACATGTATGGAAACATTATAAACATATTATCAGAGACAGCTGCTCAGACGTGGGATGATAATGGCAATGATCGTCGATCTTACAAATCTGGTCGTGTTGTGGGGTGGAACAGACATGTTCGTGAGGCTCACGGACGGGCCAAACTGGCGCATCAGGTTTGGCTGCTGCATAATAAACCAAATGCGGGCAGTATATACAATGAGATGTGTCTTACTCGAAAAATTTTTAAAGGCAAACTGCGGTGGTGCCAAAAGCATCAGGAGCAAATCAAGCTTGACATTATCGCTTCTCATAGGGCTTCAAAAAACTTCAGGAAGTTCTGGAAGGCAACGAGCAGGCTTGATATGCGCCCTGGTCTTCCAGTAACAGTAGGAAATGCGAACGAGCCGGAGGCCATAGCGAACATGTTTGTTGACCACTTCAGTGTACGGTCACCTCTGGGCCCCCCTCGGCGGGTGGTCGATTCTGAGGCCTGTAGTGAAGAGAACCTTGCACGTTTTACCGCCAAGCAAGTAGGTTCTGTGATACTTAAAATGACGCGAGGAAAATCACCAGGCTGGGATGGCCTCAGCATCGAACACTTGCAGAACGCAGGTGTCCACCTTCCGCGTGTGCTTTCGATGTTTTTCTCGCTGTGCATGGGCCACTCGTACCTCCCCGATGACCTTATGCGCACTATTGTCGTGCCCATAATAAAAAACAAAACCGGCGATATAGCAGACAAGTGCAACTATAGGCCCATCTCTCTTGCCACGATTGTGGCGAAGGTGCTCGACAGTCTGCTGGACTCTCTTCTGGAGCAACACGTGGACTTACATGATGCACAGTTCGGGTTCCGGCCCGGACTGTGCACCGAAAGTGCCATCCTCGTTTTAAAACACACAGTCCAGTACTACACCGAGCGTCGGACGCCTGTGTACGCTTGTTTTTTTGGATCTGTCCAAGGCGTTCGACCTGGTGGCGTACGACGTGCTATGGACCAAGCTGCGGGAGAGAAAAGTGCCGGCAGAGCTGTTGCGCATCTTCCAGTATTGGTATCTTAACCAGGAAAATAGTGTGAGATGGGCCAACAGGTTCTCGAGGTCGTATGGATTGGAGTGTGGGGTGAGGCAGGGGGGACTCACATCGCCCAGACTTTTCAATGTATACGTCAACGAACTGATCGTTGAGCTCAGCAGCAAAAGGATCGGATGTCGCATTGATGACGTTAGTGTCAATAATATAAGTTATGCTGACGATATGGTGCTGCTGACTGAGCCCATCGATCAGGGCGCTCAGGGAGCTGCTGCTCGTGTGTGAGCAGTACGCTCGCAGACATGGTCTTGCTTATAATGGGAAGAAGAGCGAGTTCATGGTCTTTGGGGCTGCCGGAGGAAGGTGTCCAGATAAGGTACCAGACATCATGCTCAACGGAGTGACTCTCAAACGAGTCTATCAGTTTAAATATCTTGGGCACATTCTTACCTATGACCTTAAAGACCAGGCAGAAATCGAAAGGGAACGCAGGGCGCTGGCGGTCAGGTGCAACATGTTGGTGCGTAGGTTTGCACGTAGTAGTGAAGAGGTTAAAATAACGCTCTTCAAAGCGTTCTGCCAGGTGTTTTACACATGCAGCCTATGGACCAGCTTCACACGACTGTCCCTCGGCACCCTGCGAGTCCAGTACAATAACGGCTTCAGGATGTTGATGGGGCTGCCTCGCTTCTGCAGTGCGTCGGGCATGTTTTCTCAGACGCGTACTGATGATTTTTTTGCCATCATGCGCAAGAAGACTGCCTCGTTGCTCTGCAGAGTGCGGGCCAGCTCCAACTCCCTCCTGAAGACCGTTGCGGGGAGGTACGACTCACCCATTGTGCGCCACTGGGCCAAAGTCCTGATTGGTTCTAACTCAATCTTTGGATAGAGTTGGAACCAGGTCTATGGGCTTTTATGTTCTATTTGTAAATATATTGATGTACCTATAGGTTAAGGCACTAACATAGAATAAGTTTAAATTTACTAACAAAATGGACTGTATACCTATTGTCTGAAATAAATGATTATTATTATTATTATTATTATAAACCTTGCGGAGCCCGAGACCTTTCCAACGAATGCAAAACCATGGAAATCGGTTCGTCAGTTCTGGAGTTAAATCGTCAGGAAGAAAAACCCGACTTATTTTTATATAGTAGATTTATATGGTGCGAATGTTGAAGGATGCAAGGAAAGAGGACGCCCCAGAAGAACGTTCACGGATCAAATAAGTGACGTCCTTTAAAAAGCTGGGGTCCGGAGTGCAAAGAATAAAAGACCGTGCATAAAAAGGCTTATTGGATGTGAAGGAAGCGAAAGAAGTAAGTTTGCAGAGATCGAGCAAAGTGGCGATCCATCGACTCTGCATACACCTGTGGGAAAATTGATGTATGTATGTATACTTATTTCAATTACCTAATTTAATTAAAAGTTATTAAGATAATGCCAAACCCTCAGCGTAGGGACTTTAATTTATCTACGTCTTAAATAAATAAAAAAATCGGTATGTACTTAGATTGAATTTCTACACAAACTTCCTTTAAAATTTATATTTATTTATACTTATTTGTATTTTTGTGTTTAGGAATAATTTGAAAACTTCTTTCACGGTTTATAAATCGATATAAATATCGATATTTTTTTTATAATTTAATATTAGGATTATAAAACAGTCAATTATCCTATTTAAAAACAATGGAACTACTTCTTTGTAGTTAAATGAATAAAGTTTAAATTGAATTTAAAACTTTCAAATTAAGGAAGGATAGGATGTCAATGGACTTTGTTTTTTTTTTTAAATATACCTAAATGGTCTAATCAGACTAGGTCCATGGGTCTGCTTAACTAAAACACGCGCCATTCTATTCTGGTCACAAAAACTCTTCGATGGAGCAAAATTAAATTACTTAAAGTTTAGTATTTACTTGATAAACTACCCATTTATTTAACTCAGAACCGCAAGGGACTATCAAAATTCCCAAAGTGACGACAAAACATCCCTTAACAAGATTAATTTGAGTTTTTCGAAGTAGATTTATAGGGATCGTTCGGAAACAGCGATCGCATGGACGCGCCCGTCCACCGTTCTATTGGGCCGATCATTTGTCAGTGTCCTTGCCTGATCTGATGCGAAAACTGAATGAATTTTGGCGAATGCTCAGGCAAAAAGGCTAGGCTTATCCTGGATAAACGGGTTTTTTCCAGGCAGATTAGATTTAATGTGTTTAAAGGGAAATAAACATTAGGGTCAGCGTAGGCGGCCGGAGTGGCGGCGAACGAAGTATAGTTTTCATTTCATCCATAAACAATTTAAATTCTACTTTTGTTTCTGCATAGGACTGTAAAGAGAAATTAAATAGTACTAGGGTTGTGCGTTTATTTCGCTTTAGGAATTAATAAGTCAGTACCATTTAGGTTAATAATCTACTTTTAGACGAAACAAGTTTTTTTTTTTAAACTTTCAAATGAGGGATGTTTTCTTGTGCACGTGTTAAAAGCAAAATACCTATTACAGTTTTTTCAATAAAAAAATCTATTTTCATAGTTAATTAGCTGCGCATGTTTATTTGTGGAATAAACTCAAAGTAGGTAGGTAGGTACAGTACAGTGCAGTGATAGCCTTACGGTTAAAGAGCCGACCAAAAATCAGTACGGCTCGGGTTCGAATCCTGGCATGTACCAATGAGTTTTTCCAAAACTTACGTACATATTTATCACTAGCTCGACGGTGAAGGAAAACATCGTGAGGAAACCCGCAGGTCTCAGAATTAATTCTGAGACATGTGTAAATAGACCCGGTCCGGCGATGGGCTCACCACCTATCACGTTTAGGGGTCCAATATATCTCGTGAAATGTGGGTATATCCAGTAATGGAATAGCTCTGCCTACACCCTCGGGGATAAAAGGCGTGAGATTATTTATTTATTTTGTTTAGGTAGGTACCTACCTACGTAAGTAAGTGGGTACCTAAGTACCTAACAACTCTTTATTTTACACCAATAAAATATACGCAATAAGTGACAATGATTCTTGAAAAATTACAATGGGGGGTGTTTTCTTCCAGACAACCAAAAATACTTTGTTTCTCTTTAAATTGATTTACCTATTACCCGCTGGCTTTTCCTCTAGACTTCGTTCGCATTCCAAGAAAAAACGTAGACTTTGCGCTTCTTTAAGATGCAAACTAGGTATACCTGCCCTGGCATACCATCGGTTCAGGTATTTAGCCGATAAAATTAAAAAAGCCAGCCAAGTACGAGAGTACCGAATATTTGAATTGAATGCAGGTATTTGATAATAGTATAACAAGAAATCGATATAATTTGTATGGGGAATTACAGGGAGACCACGAGTCTGTAGCAAATATTTTTAATCAAGTATTACTTATCCTCGATTAAATTTCCATGCAGTCAAAAACCCTACTACACGATTTTGTAGAATGAAACAAAACAATACATGTATAGTGCAACATTTAATTAAAAGTGAAATTAAAAAGTTACATAATATAATGCCCAACTAAAAAATGATAAAATCTTCGAAATACTCGATAAGTACAGTTTACTGAATTTATAAGTTCTTTTCCCAATTGATTCTGCCAGGAGACTGGACGTGACTTTGCGACAGCTGTCGAGGCACTATAAAGAATATCAATCATTCTATTCCATACAAACTATCTAAAACTAAATTAAAATCGGAAACTATACTCAGAGTATCCCAGTTTGAATGAACAAATGAATAATCTCAGTTTCTCTGTGTATTTGTGGCTTATGGGGCAACTGGCCTCAATTCAAACTCAAACAATATTTGCATTGTTTGTTTATGAAAAATCAATCACCATCGGTGATAATTATTAAGTTTATTTTGAATTATTCAGACCTAAATCGTGTTGGTCATTACAATCTAAAATTCATGAAGTAGGTAACACTAAACTAAGGCACTTCGGGTTCACTATACATAAGGAATTGAGTAATCTTCAGATATTCAGTTTTCCTCACAATGTTTCCCTTGACCACAGAGCTATTTAGGTATTCTAATAAAAAAAATCGAGTCTGGTCAAGCACTTCATTTTTGAAAACTCGACAACTGCGCTCTCTCTTTAAACTAAAACTAATTTGTATACGAAACTACTGAAGTATATAAGTATATATTATCTATTTAAAACTTAATGAACTTATTGTCCGGCAAGAGACCGCTGAAAAGCCTTTTGGATATCCCCATATGATCTGAAAAAAATCCATCTACTTGCACATGTGGTGACAAATAACCAACATTGAGGGCAGTATATCGTACCAGGCTAAGTTCCAAGTCCGTTTCTTAGAATGTAAAAATATAGGCTGAACGGTATCATTACTTATATCATGCAAAATCTAGATGTTATTGAAGTCATAAATACCACACCAACATTATAAAGATAGAAGATATACCTACCTAAGTGTTTAAGGGAAACTAAAGTTAGAATTTTCATAAATTTTTGAATTAGTCCATCACGCAGAAACGGCTCGACTAATTTATACAGGGATTCGTTGTTTGAGAGCTTAGAGGGTCTTACTTACTTAGACTTAAACTTAGAACACAAGCTATATTTTTCGTATATAATGTGGGATCCATGAGCTACTCTTAGGTAGGTATATCACGCTATATCAAAAAATATAGCAGAGCAATGATAGCCTTTAGGTTAAAGAGCCTGCCTGCTTCACATGATGAAAATCAGTGAGGCTCGAGTTCGAATCCTGGAATGTACATACTCATAACTACCTCGACGGTGAAGGAAAACATCATGAGAAAACCTGCAGGTCCCAAAATTTATTCTGAGACATATGTAAACAGACCCGGTCCGGCGATGGGACGTTTAGGGGTCGAATATTCTCGTGAAAAGTGGATATTTCCACAAACGAAATACCTCTGCCTACCTCCTCGTTGATAAAAGGCGTGATATTATTCATTTATTATTATTTTATCAAAAAATATGACGTATGACGATTCTCGAAATCTTAAAAATGTGACTGAATATCAAATGCTCGACTTGGCGGGGGCACTACCGTGCCCCCAGATACCCGAACATTAAAACATTTCACATCTCGCGATTATAATATTAGTGGGATGGATTATGGCATTCCAATACTGTTAATCATCACCGCTGGAAAATGCTTCAAGATGAAAATGTTTATCTAGTGAAGTGCGAAAGCGCAAAGGCAAACTTTGATCCAACTATTAGTCCGTTGGATATAACATTACAAAGTGTACATACCTCAGTGCACTAGCGGATCTAGCCGTCTGTGTCTTATAATGAAGCTGTTTACTACATAATGTTTTGGTAATATTCGAGTACGGACCTGGTCTGGCTAAGCAAGTTTGGGGGGCAAACCGAAATCCTAGATCCTCCAATGCGTCAACTGGGTGGATTAGAAGATTTCAAGCAGGATATTTACCAGAGTACGTTCCATCCACGGAGGTTTCCTTTGGCTGTTCATGATGGCTAGCATTCTTTGTGATATCCGTTATGGGGATGGCAGGCGGTCGAGGCGGTGCACACAGCTCTATCCTAAGACTCTTTAATTCAGCCGCAGTTGGCATTTCGGTTCTCTCCGGTGGCGTTCTTAGCCTACTCGCAAGCAAGCGGCCTAATTTCAGGGTTGCCTAAAATATAAACAGTTGAAATATTTCAATATTTTTTGTTTTAGAACAGTCATAATTTCTTATTTTCTTATTTTTTTTCTTTTTATGTCTTACTTTTAAAGTACGAAGGCGTCCTATTTTTTTAAATAAATATACTAATTGGGACACCCCAATTAGTATATTTATATAAAAATACACATGAGGAATTGCGCTTATTCTGTTACGCGTTGTATAAGTAAGTAGATAAGATTCTACCAAGACAATATTGATTTCTGTGGTTTAATTTACCATTTGATTTGAATTGACCCACTGTTTGTTTTTTTAGTTAAGGTAGGTACCTACATCAGTAATGTAAATTAAAACAGAAAGCGAAATTTTACAAAATAAAAAATATTATCGAAACACGAAAAAAAAGCGCGGCTCGGCCCTAAAATTCTTAACTTCAACGTTTTGGATAAGAAATTTAAAATATTTTTAAAGGATATGGAGAAGGCAACCTCTGTCGACACTAAAAATAGAAAAAATAAATCTTACTGATCTTGTGGGTAAAGGCAAAGCAGGACGCGCATATACGGCAGGGCAAGCCAACACCACTCCCAAAGGCACGTACATTTTTAACACCAGAAATGGTATCGCAGCCGTCAACAACTCTATAAGAATTAAATATTTGTACGAGTAATTGCCTATACTAGATTACATGCTTAGGTAAAGGTAGGTAGGTACGAATAAAAATTTTAAATTCTAGGTAGGTATACCTGGGTATATTCTAGCTGAGTATCTCGCTGAACTAGAAAATACAGGCTTGATTCTAGGGTAAAAGTCTTCAAACATGTCCCAAATTTTCAAAATATTGCCGTCTCTTGGACCTTCTATGAAAAGTAAAACGACATTTCCTGTATCCAAAGCAAAACCAGTAAGAAGTTGATCTTTGGACGCTGCGACCCCTTCATTTATCACTTTAATACGCAACATTATCGCCATAATTATATCCGAATCATCAACTTTACTGTACAATCTTGAAAAACAGCGACTCAGTTTTTTTGGTTTACATCCCACCAACCCCATAGACATTTCTAAAGTCATTTGGGATTTTAAAATGAGGCATGTTGGGACGATTAATTCAGGTTTTACTGGGGCTTTAATTGCATTTATATCATTTGTACAGATGCCTTCACGTCCCAAGGGGACTACTGACACTTTAGGTGGATATACTGGGTAATCCCCTTGAATAAATCCATTGAATCCTCTGGCCAGTGATCGTGCGTCTATTTTCACTAAAGCAATAAGAATGTCGACTTCCTCTTCAATTATTCTAGGAGGTATGAAGTTTCCTAAATCACGGTCACTTTTATGGTAACCAAAAAAATATGGTTTGTTGCTTGCTATTGGTGGTGATCGTAAACCACGAATCTGAAATTGATCAGATAGTATGCAATGATAACTTCCTGTTATTAAAAACAAGAATCAATATGGTCGTACCTGAATTTCATAAGAACTATCCATAAACACTGCCGTTACTTCAGTACCAATGTCAGGATCTAATAGCATTGCATGATGGTCATTAAAATTGGTAATGTTCTCCTTTCGGTGCTCACGTAAATCTTGTGGCTGAGAATCATGTACTTCTTCGCCTAGAACCCATCGCGTATATATGTGTGAAATTCTGTAAATCGGTGTATAGTTGTTTCATGATTATTATTAAAGTTGTATGGTTTGAAAAAAATAAAAGCAACTAGTGGAAAGTAACTTACCAGTATTAAAACTATGTAAATGTTGGAAAAAACATAAAGTAGTCACTAAACAGTTTAACCTACAAGTTCTACTACTATAACTATTATATCAAATCAGGTTCATCTTACCGAAGCTTTCTCAATTCTTTTATTGGTACATCAAACAATTTTCCAATATTAACGAAAAGTATCGGCACATCATCTTGAGCAGGTAGGTTGTTACTACTAATTAGTACTATGATTTCTCCCATATCAGGAGGTCTATCGCCGAACGTCTCAAAAGCAACTATTCTTCCTGAACCTAATAATGTATCAAGTACAAATTCAATCTTCGGTTATTCAAGAATCACATTCCCAAAAAAATATCGAATCATGATCCGAAGCATAAGATTTCTCGAGTGGGGTATAAAAATCCTAACCACTTCAAATATCCCTAATTATGTGACCTCTATTGAGTACCACGACAAGGAAAAGTTACTTTAATAAATTTATCGAGGGTTACGGAATAAACGTATTTTTTGTTGTTGGTCAAGTGACTAATATAGATCCAACTAGGAAGAAGTTAGGAAAATGCAAAGTAGACTAAAGTCTTTGCTAGGATTAGAAATTCTTTACTAACAATAAATATTTTTTAATGTCATTTTTTTATTATTTAAAATAAAAGTGTACAGTATCCATTATAAAACTGTGGATTCGTAAGTCGTCGTTCTAATACTAGGTACATTATACCCTAAAAATTTTATAGCTTCAATGAACCAAACTGTTGAAAAACCTGGCATAAAAACAGAAAATACCATTACCAGAGAGTATTGTGTCTCCTGATAAAGTGATTTCAAATTTGCTCTTCGTTACATCATTTTTTTTCTTGTCTTTGTTAGCTTTCTTATCGTATTCTATGTCGTTAGCTGTTTCTTCTAGTCCCACTGACAGCTCACTATTCAATATCCTTTCTTTGACATGGTACAATATTGCATCCTGATGTCTTACGTCTATAATAAATTATCTATTTAAATAAGAATGTACTTAATGGTGTTCGTTGGTAAGCGCATGACATGAGAACAGCTAAACCGCTTTGGCTAAACAGTCCGAGGTTTTAGACAATGAACAATTTTAAAAGTAACCTATAAAGTTGGAAAATTCGGGAAAAATTTAAGTGATTTTTTTCTAAGATATTTAAACAGGACGTCTGTCGGGTCAGCTATCAATAGCATGAAAATAAACACGATTAACCTTTGTAGCAACAATTATAATAATAATAACAATTTTGCAAAAAAAATCTATAAAATAGAAATATCCTGACTGATGCAATGCAATAGTTCATTATTTCTAGTAATAACCGTGTCGTTTAAATCCAGACACCCTTTATAAAACGCCTCACTGAATCTTCGAGGGAAAACTAACGGCTATACCTTGGAAATTGAAACAGGTCATCCTTCGAGTAAAAGCGTGAGAGCTTTGGAAGCAAGGATAGAATATTGAACGCTTTATTGAATTATTACAGAGATATTGCTCTCGTAGTGTTATACAACGAGTCCAGTACTTAAATTAAAAATAAAATGAATCCATTTATACTTACTTACTTAACATCGCAGACGTTTTGACTACCGATTAGTGTTAAATTTAAAACGTAAATTCTAAATTTAAAATTATTCCTGTGGTTTTATTCTTTGCAAATTTTGCATAATAAAGATTAAAGCCTGATTCAATGGTGCGCGAGCAGACGACAAAACAAATAACATTAAGGAAATCTTAAAATTTGGATTTGATTGGTTGAGCTGATTTCTTAACATTTTTAACAAATCTATTGTCCTTCCCCAAAAATTGTTAGATTTTAAAAAACCGAACAAGTCCGAGTCGGAGTCTACGACCGAGGGTTCCGTATTATAGGTATACTAGCTTTTAATTCACCCCGTTAGGGCTTTAATTTTGCAAAATCCTTTCTTAGTGGATGCCTACACTGTATAAGCTATCTATGTGCAAAATTTCAAGTCTCTGGACCCAGCCGTTTAGGCTGTGCGTTGATATATCACCAATCATTCAATAAGTTTATCATTATATATGTATAGATATTATATCGCGATGATTGGTTACGTACTTTAAATAAATACTAGGTATATTTTTTATGATTTAATTACAAATGTATAGTTTTCAGATTTTCCCCTATAGGTATTTGTAGTTTAAGACGATATTGGTGCCTTTGAATATTAAACCAACCGGAGACGCCACTGACAGGCGGTTCCCCTCTGCCAAAAAAAAGTGTCGGTCAACACGCATACCTGATAAATACAACTAGTTTTTTTGAGTTTACGGAGTGCTTGGATTGGTGAATGTATTTGTGTGCATCTAGTTCAAGCTAGTGTTTAATTGTTTTGTCCAAAAATGCGTTAGTTTTAACATTATTTCTGTTAGTTTCCTCGTCCCCCGCGCAGAAATTGGCAGATTTTTTTGCTAAGAAACTAGTGAGCGTGACGTCTCCTGTTGGTTTAATACTCAAAGTATTGGTGCTGATTCTGCTTTATAGCTACTAAACTTATTTTAGTTTACTCATTCCTTCCCTCCTTACTCCTTCGTCACTTTCTTTCTCCTAGAAAAGAAAAGAGACGAGAGATATTTATTCCTGTCAAATTAAAATCAGTCCTGTCAACTAAAGGCATTGCATAACGTGTTTAGTGCATAAATAAAGAAGTCACGACTAAAATACAGCCTCTGACAGGACTAAATTCGGTAGGTTATCTTCTATCCTTTTTCTTTTTTTGAGGTAAGAAAAAGACAGGACTTAATTAAAATAAGTCTAATAAGTCGGTGTAAAGCAGAATCGCCCCCATTACTTGCCAAATTTCATAGTTCTAGGTCAACGGACAGTAGGACCTACCCTATAAATTTTTTATTCACTTGAAAGTGTCGAGATATACGTTTTTTGGGGCATAAACCGCCGTATCTTTTTTTATATTAACACAGAAGTTTGATTTTTTTCACAGCTTCAGGGACTCTGGACCTAAATATATGGGTATAATTTCATCTCGATATCTCCACGCGTTCCCGAGATAAAGGGTCTTGGCCGACAGACAGACGGACAACAAAGTGAGTGAGTTCTTTTAACGGAACCCTAAAAAGTAAGTTGATTTATCCAGAGACATGCCAAAAGAAATTAGGTACCTATCGATTTTTGCAAAGTAGTCGTGGTGCCAGGAAACTTTCGGATTTTTACATTAGCCTCTTGTCACACCATGTTGATAATAGGTACCTACTTCTGAGGACACAAACTGTCACACATTTCGGAGGTAACGATGTTTTAATGTTCTAGCATCATTGTAGCAATGTGACCCGTTTTACAGACAAAATAAGACAATCATTTTTCTGTGTGCTTTGTGCACGATGGCACAGATATTAAAATAACGATGGCATTTGGATGGAGTTGGCTCTTCTTTCAAGTTCTTAGTTATGGTTCATCAAACATCACCTCAGTCTCTACATCTTAAACGTTTAGTAAGGTGTGGTAAGCAACGTGCCCTTTTTTGTAACCTACCAAATTGGGTTACCAAGTTGCCAGTGTCATACAAATGAGTAGGTAAAGTAGGTAATCTACTATATAAAAATAAGTCGGGTTTTCCTTCCTGACGCTATAACTCCAGAACGCACGAACTGATTTCCACGGTTTTGCATTCGTTGGAAAATTCAGGAAAAATTTCAAAAGTAAAGTGGGAAAATCTTATAAGCATTGCACCCGTGCGAAGCCGGGGCGGGTCGCTAGTATTATATAATTTAGTTTGGCATAACCCTCTTATGGAGCGTTGCTCGACAGTCCAATCTAAGTACTTACTTACCACTCTTTTACTTCTTCTATATTACCAGATATTACTTACCAGGGGGCTTACAATCGGGTTTCTGCGAGTGTATATAACTTTTACTATGGCAGTCGATACGAGTACGGTAAAAATATCGAAAACCAGAGAGCGCCGACAGGCCCCCAGATTTTTTATTATTATTATTTATTTAATTAATAAGCACACAAATATTTTTACAGCTACATGCATTGCCCCACAAAACTGTGTCAACGGTTTGACTGTGGGTCAACTTTGTCATTTCTAAACCCAAATATAAGTTTAGTTAGGTAGGTAAGTACTTCGTATCTCCAAGTCGAACTTTGTCTAAGTGGGTATAGGCCTATTACTGATCCTAGAACCGAAACAATGCTATCTTTACCTTTTACGGGGTATGGGACTCCAAACTTTCCGTCTAAGAAAGATGTTGGTATGTACTCCTCGACGGGTTTCCACAATATGTTCTGAATGAATTTGCTTAATGGTTCCTCCTCTTCCATTGTTTCGAAGACGGGTGCGAAATATCTACGTTCGCCAAACTTCAGTCGAGGAACGTATGCTTCGGTATTCTTGTCGTTTCGAACACTGCTAAAATTTTATTAGGAATTTACTGGTATTGTTAAGAAGCCAAGGAGGTTTAAGAAAAAAATCCAGGATAAGTTTACCATAAGTACCTACACCATTGTCTTCTGGTAAACTTGCTACATAAATCATTGCTTAAATTGTATAAAAAATTAAGTCTAAATATAATTATACCAATGCCACGGACGCAGCTGCTCTGAAGCTCATGATCGGAATAGAGAGCCGGCTTTATCAGGATGGCAATTCATTTTTAACCGACTTCAAAAGGGAGAGCTTCTCAATTCGTCGGAATCTAAATACTGAAATTGTTAAAGGTGTGCCTATAATATTTGAAGATTTCTGACGATTTCTCTTGGATCCCATCATCAGATCCTCACCTGATCACAATGGGACCTCTACTGGGAAGTAAGTACCTACCTACATATTTGAAACAAAAAACTAATTTTTCAAACTGGTCCAGCTATCTTCGAGTAATCGAGGAACAAACTTATGGGAGAAAATAAAAAAAATCTGACAAATTCAGAACTTCTTCATTTCTTTAAAGTTTTTTTGAGTAATATACTTAGAAATTAAACGAACTTACCTAAGTGAAGTTCTATTTCAATTGTACGAACTGCATAGTCTCGAAATGATGGTAATAATTATAGTAAGTAAGAACTTTTAATTGTACATCAATAAATAAATATATGACAAGTGACACAAAAAGAGTAGGTACAATGGGCAATCTTATTTATTAGACCCATTGTTAGTAAAACAATAGTTCTTATAAAAAATATATGTACATACTAATAAATCTAAATCCAAGCTGTTCAGGTCATTGATAAAATAATTATGCAAAACCCTGTCATTATTTTATTTGTCTTAGGTATAAAGGTAGATGCGTTCAAGTAGGTACCTACCTAGTTCAAACCTGAACATATAAAATTTTATTAAATTATAATGGACAACATTTCATTTTCACTAACGAAGCAAAATAAGAAATAACCATTTGAGGGTATTGGCGTGGGGAATAAAATATATTTTTTGATTATCATTTACTGAGATAATAAACTTTTTTTCTTATTTCCTGTAGTTAGACTAAGACACAGAGTAAGTTGTGCCTGAGTTTTCATTTTTGGCATATTATTTAGAAATTATTGATTATCTCAGTAAATAATAATAAAAAAAAATCTAAAAAAAAAAATTATTGTGCACGCTAATACCCCCAAATGGTTTTCTTATTTTGCTTCCTCAGTAAAAATGAAATCAAGCGGCGCTACCCACCTAAAAGATGGTGAGATCGTTGCGACGAAACCGCGCAAGTCTCTGGCCCTGACGGGGAATGCATGACGAATGGAAAACGTCAGCCACCGGCGCTCCAACAACTGCCATGTTCTCACCCAACCATACTCCGCACCCGCCCATATCTAAAGATATAATGGTATAAGCCGCAGAATTTAACTCGTTTGTTCGATAGACGATAATTAACATCATCATCAACCTGTAACAGCCCATTTGGCCTATGGGTTTTTCTTCACAGATGATGGAAGCATATATAGGCCACCATAATCTTAAAACGGGAGCGCACTGCGGATTAATGATTTAGTGTTACGCTTGTAGCTACCTAACTGAGAGAATTTTTACAGCTACCTATGGGGTATTTGAAATTTTCCGGGTAGACTTTCAATAGCGAGTGAACACGAAAATCGGTACCAATATACGTTATGGTCATAGCAAAAATTCTTAGTAGTAACCAAAAAATGGTTTCATACGTGGTGAGTACCAAATATTATAATAACGTCTAGGTACCTAAATATTTATTACCTACTTGGTCTGCCAAGTAGCTCAATGGTGAAGCAAAACATTGTAAGGAAACCAGCAATAAGTAGGTAAGTACCCAAAATTGGTTCTGAGCATGAACATCTAACCGCAACCCGGCACGGGTCCAAAAAATATTAATACATCTTACTATTTTCGGACCCATAGACAGGTTCACCACCTGTAAAATACACTGGCTTAAAGTGGGTATTCCAAGAAATGGAATAGGTCTGTCCCCTCGCGGAAATGTGCATACATCTTACAGCAAAATCCTACCAAAATATCAACAATTTCCTCTAACCAACAAAAGAAAAACTCGTAAGCGGGCGTATAATTCAGTTATTGGCCGTACCTCCTTACCTACCAATGTGTGAAAGCAGACGACGATGAGGGTCTGGTGCACAATTAGTATCTCATTGTAAGGTTACTTAAAATAGAAAAGAATTGAATTTGGAGGCCGGAAGGGAGTTTCAATGCACACAAAAGAATTCTATTTTGAGAAGCCTTTTGGAAAACCTATTAGGAAAACTAGTTTCGCTGAGACAATTTATTTACAGTTGTATTCGTACCTACTTACTAACTACCTACTTTTTTTAAAAACGTTAATTTAACTTTAGCTGTAAACTTTCTAACTAAAATAAATGAGTGCCAAGAAATATTGTATATTTAAAAATAAAAATTAAATGCTGTCTGTTTGAAAACTCATCATATGCCATTTTAAAATAAAATGGCAGTCTTCGTTATACTTAGTTCGAATAAAATTTTTAGAGAAAGAAACATTGGTAAAGTGGCCCCGAAAGTGGGAAAATTCTGGAAACTGGAAATACTTTTTGCTATGGGATTTAAACAGGACGTAACTATGTCAGCTCAACTACTAAGTGAGAAATAAATTAGTTTGTAGTGGTAGGTGGTAGTAGTAGTGGTACCTATATTGGAAATTATTATTATATTTTTAATTATTTTATTTATTTCAATTTTAATTATTATTTTCTGTAGGTATGTACTTATTTAAATTTATCTATATGAGATTAGGCCTAAAATTATGCGGAATATCCCTAATATGGAAAACAGGAAGGCCTGTACGCTCTGGGTCTTCCGAAATTATATACATCTTAGCTAGAAAAGAAAATAATTACTCGAATTCTGAGAGAGTTAGTTACTTTGTCAAATCTTTACACTACATCCAACTACATTATCAAGTGAGCGTCTAGCGTTACACCGAATTTACTCATAGTTAGCCGTAGAAGTTCAGATCAAGTTCACATGCTCAAGTGCGTTTTAAGAGCATTGAAATACAACTAAAGCTAAATTAAGATTATAATATTATGAGATTCGTCGATACCTACACACTTGTGAAGATTATATTTTTTGGACATACGTAGGTACTATAATATGATTAAAGTTTAATAGGCAAGAGGAATTTTCAAAAATAAAATGAAAGGTGACCTCCGCCGGTTGTGCTCTGAGAAGCTACGTGCCGCCCTGAATATAATTCAGTTTAATATCGGTCTATTTTGCTTAGGTGATGTTGGTGGAGCTACATACTGATGCTATAGATAGTACCTACCTATTATTTATTTTATTAGGTTTACGGACAGGTTTATCACTATAAACTATAAAAAACAATAAAAAAAAATAAACAATCTCACGCCTGTTATACCCACATTTCACGAGATAGACCCCTAAATGTGATAGGTGGTGAGCCCATCGCCGGACCTGGAGTGCGATTTTTGAATCTCACTAGTGATATCAAAATCACGGGTGACTAAAATTATCACCGATGACTTTTATGTTACCATTTTCCAAAAGCCGTATTTTTGAAATTCACGCGCTGTTTTCAATAAATCGTCGCAATCACAAAATATCACAATCGAGCCCCGCTGCTAATTCTTCCGAAAAACATACTTTGGCACTTTTCACATACGTCAACTGTCAAAAACAAGGAGGCACTCGTAAATCGATATCATAGGTATGACAAATGTAAGTCACCGATGAGTTTCAAAAATACGAACTTTCGGAAATCACTCACATCGGTGAGAATTAGTCACTTGGTGAGATTCAAAAATCGACCCCCGGGTCTGTTTACACATGTCTCAGAATTAATTCTGAGACCTGCTGCTTTCCTCACGATGTTTTCCTTCACCGTCGAGCTAGTGATAAATATGTAGGTATGTAAGTTTTTGAAAAACTCATTGGTTCATGCCAGGATTCGAACCCGAGCCTCACTGATTTTCGGCCGGCTCTTTAACCGTTCGGGCTATCACTGCTCTTCTAACATTTATTTATTATTTTAAACTATGTCTATACATAAAGGAAACCATAAAAATACAGAGAGTAAACCCATGTATGTAAGTAAAAGAAAACCGAAGGTTCCGTACAAACCTGTAGGTACCTATATAAGTAAAAGTTAACCCATTACGACAATCGAGTCATAAAAAATATTTAAAAAAATATATTTTTACATTAGGTAGGTATGTGATGTAATTACTTACCTACTTAATCAGTTAAGAACCGCCGGTTCCAATTGGAACCGAGACAAAATTTAAAATCTATTGTGTCTGTGATTCATGGTCTGAGAGGTTAACAAAAAATTAACGGTTTTCGCAATTTTTCCTTCATCTGTAAGACGTTGCGTCGTATC
Source organism: Ethmia dodecea (assembly GCA_963855545.1). Classification (NCBI taxonomy): domain Eukaryota; kingdom Metazoa; phylum Arthropoda; class Insecta; order Lepidoptera; family Depressariidae; genus Ethmia; species Ethmia dodecea. Next base: position 6,940,391 of record OY979448.1, read on the forward strand.
AAATTTCAGGATTCTGAGTATGGGAATGAAATATAGGCTATGTTACTCAGGGATATTCTAGCTTTCCATTAGTGAAATTATTTTTAAAATCGGTCCAGTAGTTTCTGAGTTTATTCGTAACAAGATACAAACACACAAACATACAAAAATACAAATCTTTCCTCTTTATAATATTAGTATACATATAGATAGACTAGTGGATTCACTCTTCCCGAACAAGTAGTTCGAAAAGGGGTCGGAATTTAAAATACCTAGTGTATTCTTAATATAAAAATAGCAGAATATTTTATGAGCTTTTTTGACGTAGAAAATATTTTTTCATACCTTCTATTCGAAAAGTGACGTTTTGCTCCTCAATAACAGGGATCAAAGTAAGTCTTTTCCGATAGGATTTTAATAAGTGCGAATAAAAGTGTTTTGAATTTGGAATAAAAAATAACCCTCAACATTCTTAGCCAAAAAGATTAACAAAATAAGTTTGCGTCTAAGGTTGGCGCCACTGTAGCTTAAGTACTATAACAAAACATGAGTTCCATTTTTCGCCGCATCAGGCTGACAAGGCTGAATGGGGTTCGATGGTTGTGCCACACTGTCAGAAAAATTGCTGTGGCAATGCGCGCGCTTTCATACTTATTTTTCACAATTTACATTTTATTTTACGCCAAATTTTCTAATTCCAACATCGAATTGTTTGTGTATTTTATATTTTAAAATGAATTCAAGTAGCAGTGACTGCAGTGATAGTTGAACAACGGAAAATATTAAAAAAAGAAGCAAACGATGTCATCAACAATTTTTCTCATAGAGAGGTATGAAAAGCAGAGTGTATCATTCGGTCGCAAAATTATTTTTACCTTGGGCTACGTACTTTAAACCCCTCACTTCGTTCATGATTCTACATTAGAATCCCTCACTACGTTCGCGATTCTATCTTAGAATCATTCACTATGTTCGTGATTTAAAAAAACCGGCCAAGTGCGAGTCGGACTCGCGCACCGAGGGTTCCGTACAACCTTGCAAATTTATGGTTTTCGTAATTTTTCCTTTATCTATGCTATAAGACGTTGCTTCGTACCAAATTTCAAGATTCTGAGTTCGAGGGAAGCACCCTGTAGGTTTTGATTCCCTTGCAAGTGTCGAAAATTTGCGGCATAAACGGCTGTATCTTTTGATTGCGTTGGCTTAGAAGTTTGATTTTTTCACAGCTTCAAGGGACAGTAGACCTGAGTAATTGATATAAATTTCAGCTTCATACCTCCACGCGTTCCTGAGAAAAAGGGTCTTGACAGACGGACGGACGGACGGACAGACGGACAACAAAGTGATCCTATAAGGGTTCCGTTTTTTCCTTTTGAGGTACGGAACCCTAAAAACGCCCTCGCCGTAAAAATATAGTTTTGCTCCCTTATGACACAATCTACTATTTCACACCACATGCTTGACAAAGCCGGATTATATATCATATAAACCTTACCGAAAGCAAGACATTATATCCCTTGGCTTTAGCCGGGTTATAATGTTGTATGGAATTTCATTATAACCCTAGGTCAATAATTTAATTTTCATTTTTATAATCCTTATTGCTATGACGATAAAGTCTAATTTCGTTAAGCAAAATGTGGTGCAGGCGCCTGCGGCCACGGTCGTGGCCAACTTGATTTTCGAAAACCGAAGCCGCGACCAACTAGATTCGCACGATCTTCATATTTTGTTAAATCAAGTAGGTCACGCCGGCAAAAACAAGTTGCTGTATCCATTTTATAGCTTTAACATTTCAAAAAGAATATCGAAAATGTCTAGTGATGAAAGTACTTTACTCCAGAGTCTATTAAACTAGATGCCATAGGCATTGTCAATAATCTACTACCATGCAATTGCATTTTATTGTCTCGCATAAGGTGAGAAAAGTAGAGTATATAACTCGGGAATAAAACTGTTTTTGTCTTGGGCGCTTAAATCCCTCACTAAACTCAAGACTCAGTCTTAATTAACACCCTCGCTGCGCTCGGGAGTAAAACTGGGCCTCCTTCGTTACGTTCAGGATTCAATGTCACGCCCGTGACATAAAACAGTGCTTTATTCCCTTGTTGTATAATCTACTATTTCTCAACGACACACCATTTTAAAGATATTAGCGAAAAACTCAAAAGTGGGAACATTAATTCCCCCCAACCCCACCTCCGGCGGACCTAGACGCGGGGACTTTTAGTATGTTTACTCCCTAAGCACCCTGAACAAATTAGGTACTGAAGAAATCGCTTAGGTAGGTCCCAGCTCACGCACTCTACACCTCCTTTTGGGTTATTTTTTGAGTGTACTATTGGTACAAAATCTTGGCAAAGATCTAATCAAAATATAAATATTATCGCTTTAAATCCAATGGATTTGTGTAGAGCTGCTACCTATACCATTCCAAACGAGATCATAGTAGGTACAGACGTGTTCCAGTGTCTGTTGTGTACATAATCGTGCTTGTAAAACATTACTATAGGCAATGATCTTTTATATAATTTCATTAACTATAGGCATAGGTAAAAAGACACGCGCGGCTGCATCTTGCCTGCCATGCCTTCTATCTACGTAAACCAGACTTACTTAAATGCATATAAAAAGCGGGCTTACATCAACCGCTCAATTATTGATACATTGCGTCTGCGTGTGTGCGGGTCTTGTTATTAATTAACTGTCCATAAGAGTACGCCCACTGATCACTTAGGATTGCAGTTTGAACTGTACTTGAGTACGCGACTTGTCTTTAATTAGGTAATCCCGTTTCTCCCGATCGGTACAACTTGAAGTCTCTCAAAAACTTAAGAGAACTAACTAGGTACCAACTACGCACGCAAGTGTGCTCCAACGTCGTTAAACCTCAGGTGAGATTGTGCTTGGTGCCATGACTAGTCAGTGGTAGAAAAACATACTATGATTAAGTACAAAATAAAATATAAGTAGGTAAATAGACGCACCTTTGCAGTATGGGGCCAAATTAATATTTCCACATCGAATGTTTGTCCATAATACAACTGATACTGCAACTTCAGCCCTTGACTGCAAGTGCCTAGATCCAACCAGCCTTCATTGCAATCATGCCATACTTCGATGCCAACGACTTCAACAGCAAATGTTAGTGTAAATGTGCTTTTAATACATCGAGTTAAATCTACAACTGGCCGATTGGCGGTTGTCGCTGCTTTACTCATAGCAATTAAAATGTTTTAGTCAATTTTTATTGTGCTTATATGGAAACTTCCTATTGTAAGTTCAATGCATAGAGTAACTTATATATACGGGAACAATGTCATTTTGTAGCTTTTTTTGTAGTGAAACATGTGGAAACTATTGTGAACTCAAAAGTATTACATAAATTGTATTTTATACTCTTTAGTTTCATGCACATGAGTAATTTCTTTACTCATGTGGTTTCATCTCTGACAAACGAGCACGACAAACCAGTGAGCATATGGAAAGTAATAATACCTAGTGATGATCTAGTGAGACCTTAGTTAGAACATAGTAAGAGGATCATTTTTTAAACTTATTTATTTACCGACGAGTTTATAAGACATTTACTTTATGAAACAATCTTTTAGCGTTGATCAAACAAGGCTGTATTTTATGGATGTGTTTGGTTATGCTTAGAAAAAAACAAATGTCAAATTGACATTTGTGTTTGTTATTGTCAATGTCAATTTCAAGTAATAAATGTTTGGCTTTTTGGCGGGAATCCGAAGAGGGACGTCATGTTTTTTGTAAAATTTTCATTTTGCCGTATATTTTGGGCTTTAGTTCATAATAGTGATAGTATATTATGTGGTGAATGTCCGTGATAGTGTGCAGTGAATTGGAAATTCGATAAAATGCGTGCGATGGACTTTTTCGGATTACCTCAAGAAGCCTCTTCAAAATCTTCAGTAAAAGTGCACTATCGTTTTACTGTTGTTAACCAAGTGACATTTCGATAAGTTTCGAAGAAACTTAAGTATTTTTGTGCATAGACTCTAAAGCAGAGCTTAAAACCTTGAATTTCGTGTCGTGTTTAGTGCTGATGGCTAAATGCCAATGCCTTAAAATAAGAAAAAAAAAAAAAAAAAAAAACAAGTAATAAATGTTTGGCTTTTTGGCGGGAATCCGAAGAGGGACGTCATGTTTTTTGTTTAATTTTCATTTTGCTGTGTATTTCGGGTTTTGACTCATAATAGTGATAGTTTATTATGTGGCAAGTGTCCGTGAAAGTGTGCAGTGAATGGGAAATTCGATAAAATTCGAGATATGGACATTTTTGGATTGCCTCAAAAAGTCACAATAAAGTCGTCAGTAAAAGTGCTATCATTTTACTGATAACCAAGTTAGGGCACGTTAGGGTTGTAGAAAGTGTTAAAGACACTGTATTTTTGTGCATGGACTCTGAAGCAGAGCCATTTACATAAGGATATCATTAACTAATGACGAGGCTGCATGGCGTAATGCCTTTGCCTACCCTGTAAGGGGTAAAACCGCTAGGAGTAATAGTGTTCTGTGGGTGAAACAACAAAAAAAAAAAGTAATAAATGTTTTGGTTTTGTTGATGATTTCATCTACCGGTTGCTTCTACCAGAAGGAATATTTTTATTTTCCCTATAGGTACATATTTCATGTACTTATTTGTAATTATTTACCATCAAAGTAATTTATCTTGTAGAATGATAAAGATCTAAATGGGTACCTTTTAAGATCAAATCACAACCTCACTTTCACCAAAAATAGTTTCCCTTTCAGATAACTACGATCAAATTTCCCGTCTTAGTTGGTATACAGGAGTTGAAAAATGACGACAACGTTATTACATTCACCTTGGCTTATTAGCAGAACCAGTAACATGTAAGTTATAACCGAAATCCAATCATTTCGATGTAGGTACCTGACCACCTTATAAGTATAAAAAGAAAGAAAATTTGGTCCTGGAAATGTATAAAAAATTTGTTTGTCTACAAAACTAGACTGAACATATTCTATAAAATACAATTTCAAGAGAATCTATATTATCTATAATATATAAAGCTCGAATTTTGCAGTAGTGTAGATAGTTATGGATGTAGATATCACAACATAAATTTTCTAATTCTTGTCCGGCTGTCTGTGCACGCATCACGGAAAAACTACTGGACGGATTTTGATGAAAGGTGTGGAGATACAAATAATTAGCTGGGTCAACATAAGGGTACTTTTTACAAAACTTTTGAAAATATCTCATTCCCGTGGGATAATATAGAAACTGGGTAAAAAGATAAAAACATATTACTCTGAAACAATATCACCTAGAAATTTGAAATATGGTATGTAGGGGTCTTATATATATATATGCAAGCACTATGAAGGGAATTTTGTGAATTCCCATGGGGACAATCTGTATCCATGCGGCCAACGCCGCTGGGCACCCGCTAGTTATATTCTGTAAGCAAAACTTACCAGTTTAGGGCCATTAATATGATGTAGGTTTGTTATTATCGTTTCAGGTCAGCTTATTGTAAATATGTGAGACAAATACATTCATCCCTAATAATTGGAAGTGTCAGCAAACAGACAGACACAGATGAAAAGGCCTCTACGGTTGATCAGGCAGACGTTGATCGACATACTAAATTGTTAAAAGAGTGGTGGCATCCGACTGGACCTATGCAAGCCCTTCATTCATATAATTTAATTCGGTAACGCTATTATTGTTTATCATGATTATTTTTAGTACAAACAAGAGCACATGAAGCTTTACATTCGAAGTGGGAGTCTGACCTCTAAGGGGACTGTAATAAGAATGCTACAAAGTCCAATGTATCATTGAAAATTGTAATGTGTAAATTAGTGCTACCTTGAATTCTTATGTTTTTTCAAAATTACTCAGAACAACCTTTTTATGTACCTACTAATTTATTAATCAAAAGAAGACAGTCAGTATTTCATAATAACATAATTATGTTAACATTTCAGTCAGTATATGTCATAATAACATAATTATGTTAGACATTGACAAAGCATGTTGTGGATTTGCATAATATGTTTTCTATTAATAATCTGCAAAAACGCTTCACACAAAGGTCTTTGATTAATATAAATTTAGTAATGAACTGTTAATACTTTTTACTATGTTAAAAGTGCAATCTGCAAAATGTTTTTTTCAATATATCGTGGGCTTATTGGTAATACCAACTAACTCGAGATTTTTGCGAAATTGAGTTAATAATGCCATTCTACTCTGATTTTTTTCCTCTTTCTACTGGTAATACCGACTAACCTATCCGACGCTTGGTTTCGGAGATATAGAAACCAAAAACCAACTATCTAGGCTTTTTTATGGCTACTTTTCGTGTGAAAAACGAATAGTTCTAGTTAATCAATGTTTTTTCTTTTTTGTATCGACGTCTAACCAAATATCTATACTTAATCAGTTTTAAATCTTAAAACTCTCTAGCAGAAATACGTAATTTTATCGAAATAAAACCGTCTTATCTTGTTTAGTTGGTTTTAACACTGAAAATTAATAGAAAGCAGCATTTTTTTCTAATGGTAATAACAACTACTAAAGGTTAGTAGCTTTTACCTTTCGATTTATAATAAATATGTACACAATCTTACCAAGATATTGGTTGAGTTAGTTGGTAAATTTAATTTTCATTAAGATTTTATGGTTGTTATATCGAAAAATGCAATATTATAGAGCCTAAATGACTCTACTTACTGTAAGTACTCATGTTACTTTATTATTGATGTTAATTTTAATAATCATTAGTAAAAAAAAATACAATACTATTAGTTTCCGTTCCCGTGGGAATACGGGGATAAATATAGCCTATGTTACTTCCTGATGATGTAGCTTTCCAATGGTGAAAGATTTTTTTAAATCGCTCCAAAGTTTTGGAGTCTATTCAATACAAAGAAACAAAAAAGCAAAGATTTCATTTTTTGTTTCTTTATTTATAGAAATTTAGGTAATTTAGGTAGTACTATTTATTTATAGAAAAAACCAATTTTTTTATTTATACGTCTTCTTCATTTTCAAAAGTAATGGTCGGTCTGAAAAAGAAAATATCACAATGAAGTAAACCATAATGTTACTGTAAATAATATCATAATTCACCTAATCTATACTAATATTATAAAGTAAGAATTGTATTTTTGTATGTTTGTTACGAATATACTCAAAAACTAGAGGACCGATTTTAGAAATTCTTTCACCAATGGAAAGCTAGAATATCACTGAGTAACATAGGCTATATTTTATTCCCGTATTTTCACGAAAACGGGAACTACGCGGGTGAAACCGCGCAGAACCGCTAGTAATAATATAATAGCAGACCTCAGGTTAAGCCCGATCGCCTCTTCATCTTACAGGAGAGCGTCCTATACTGCACTTAATATCTAAACGTGATCTCCACTCCTGTATCCGTTTACCCCAAAGGTTGATCATGCAACAACTCCGCTACTAAGACGATATCATCGGCAACTTGCAAGTGCTATAGATATATAGAACATGTTGATGTTATAAGACGTACAAAAAGAGATTTCTTCTGAAACTACAAACCGACTTCATTCTCATAACTGTTTTCCAGGGTTATTACGAAGATGTTAAGTTATTAAGACTATTGGTCATACATCGAAGTGCAGTGAAGCCACTATGTTCATCTAAGTCCAGAAGCAGCAGTCTGAATCTATCCACTTGCACCTTGGAGTGAGACAAGGGGCTGTAATACCCCCTATATTGTTTACGAATGCACTGGAAGATATGTTTAAGACGCTGCACTGATTTGGAATGTATAAGGCAATAACATCAATGGCAGACACATCTCGCACTTGCGACTATGATATGTAGTAGCGGAGTAGTTAATATTGTATGTAACCGACGAGCAAGTATGACCCCTGTAATGGGTTTGGATGAAGCAAAAGAGATTTGCCAAGTTCGTAGCAGGTGGCAGGCTGTTGTCTCTGCCTATCCCGACGAGTTTCAGTTTTCCACCATTAACTTGAATAAATTGCTGAACAGATTTGAAATAATGGGGTATCGTTAGATTCTTAACATCATCCGGAATGACATGGAATAAAAAAAACAATATGGAAGATGTATTATTTTCATACTTCTTAGTTCGTTTCTTTAACTATGCCATGTTAAAGAAACGATTACACATTTAATTTTATGGCAGCAAATAATTTTTTGTTAGGGAAACATCTTAACTTAGTTAAAGTTTCTACAGAATTCAGGAACTAAAAGCAACTAAAATTTAGTTTTTTGAGTCTTTCTCAAAAATTTTAAGGTTTATTGAAGAAAAGAAATGATAACTCCCTATAAATACCTAAACTAAGAAATATAAAACAAGTAGCACTTAAAGGAAACCCCTAGTTTCTAAAATAAAGGCTTTTTTTTATATCGCGGTAAAAGCAACTAAATAAGGGGTTTTAGATCAAAAAATGCAATTTGCAGCGAAACCGTATAACTTTTGTTCAAGTAACTATAAATGATAACGTACTAGATAAGATAATAAAGTGAATACTATTTACGAATTATAACATTCCTAAAGCAATCAACGAAATTTTGGGGTTCAAACCTTCAAAACGCCATAACTCGAAATCAGTTTTTTAGCATTTAGTCGGTTTTACTTCTAAGCCCACGATATGTACTTCATGCTTTGTCAATAATATACATTCAAAATATCCACCACAATCTTGGCCACATAAATGAACATTATTCTCATTTTATTATTATTAATTAATTATTGTAGGGTACCATTTATCAGAGATGGTCTAGTGCCATATGAGTTACAAGAAAAATCTGCCACACCACTGAAAGATGTTTCTATCTTGGATGTTGGCTGTGGAGGAGGCATATTGTCAGAGGTTTGTATTTAAATAACTAATTGGCATAGATTCAGGCAGACTGGCATAGATCTATGTAATGTTTTGATATGGGATGGGTCTTATGTCGCACCTGGCTCCACCACATAATTATATAACAAGCTTACCTTGTAAGCACTGCAGTGAGACTGGTTACTTTTGTATAGCTTTTCTGCGGTAACTTTTTTTAATATTTAACTTATAATGTTTATATGTATCAGGAAATTGTAGAAACTCAATTTGATAATCTTTTTCAGCCTTTAGCAAGACTTGGAGCCAAGGTGACAGGGCTTGATGCAAGCAAAGAATTAATAGAGTGTGCACATGAACACAGTCGACTAGACCCGAAACTAAATGATAACCGACCCAATTATATATGTTCTACAATTGAGGTCAGTTGAAATGTTTGTCTTAAGGTGTAAAATCTGTATGGAAAGGAGATAATTCATTTTCATACATTGAAAAAGAAAACTTTTTGATAGGTAGTTTTTTTTTTATGTATGTACATACCTACCAAAAAGGAAATTGGTTTTAAGCTAGACAATAACTAAGATAGTGTAAATGTTCACAACAAAAAGTTGTTAAAACCTTGTTATAAAAAAAAAATCTCACTCCTTTATCTTAGAGGCGATCACATAGGTATTCCATTCATACCCACTTTTCACCAGTAGATATATTTGATGCTATTAAACATGCTTCAGAATAAATTCTGGGACCTTCCCTCACAATGATTCGCACCTCATGCATGTTATCACTGTTGTTATAATTTACAGATCAATAAAGGCAATAACTTTTCAGGAGCATGCCACATCGAACGCAGACAACTATGACGGAGTAGTAGCATCAGAAATTATAGAACATGTGCAAAACAAAGAACTCTTTGTTAAGTCATGCATACAAGTGCTCAAGCCGGGCGGAAGAATATTCTTCACCACTCCTAATAGAACCAAATTGGCTCAACTGAGCGTCATATACGCATCTGAATATATCTTTAAAGTGGTCCCTAAAGGAACTCATCAGATAGAAAAGTTCATCAGTCCAACGGAACTAACGTTTTTAGTCGAGAGAAGTAAGGATATTTATACATAAATACGCTCCAGTTTTATATTTTGAGTTGCATCACTTTTTGACGCTACTTAACACAAATGAAATTCCTGTGTTAAGTTAATTTATTCATCAACAAAAGTAAGGTAATTGAAACCCTCCAAAGAATGCGGACATGACACTCGGACGGCTGGGATTCCCTTTTTACATATTGGTTATAAAATTGTTCGAGTTTAGTTTAGTAATAGCGGACGCCCCATGGGAACTTCTATAATGATCCCAAAGCTTAAAAATAGCCCAATATGGTAAAGATACGGAGGTACAGAATTGAGATTAACCTATGCCTAAACCTGTCTGCGTGAGAGACTGGTGCCTAAGATAAGTACAGAGAGCACCCGTTGTATTGGGCACCAGGGTCCCACTCCACAAAGTTACTAATTTAAGGCATGATATACCTACATTGGTCTATCTCCCCGCGGTGACCAGCCGTATTGGGGATTAGTTTGTGTTTGCTTGTTTTAGCTGATTGTGGTTTTTATGTTGTGGTTCTGTTTCCGGGAGATAGACCATACCCCCCCTAGAGCTTACAGTAAAAAGATTCAAGAAATTACTAACAACAACACAATACTCTTCGAATAACAAACAAAGACACAGGAATAAACTAAATGCAAGAGATGATAGAACAACTAGTGTGAGAAAGCACAAAACAGGACACTATGGCAAACTCTAGGGGAGGCCTATGCTGGAAAGCAAGACAATCTTAAAGAAAAAAAAAAAAAAGAACACTACTACAATAACTTAAAATGTATATTTAAAAGTAAGATTGTTATATAAAGGCTATTATTATTATACCTACATTATAATCTGCTACTAGGTGGCCCTGAACTTGAGTCCACTGTTGAACAAAGGATTGTCCGACTGTTTCTGTATACTTTGCACATTCGCCCTCGCTATGCTCACCCAAATGTAATAAAATGTAGTCTATTATAAGGATTACCTACATATTTTTTTTTGTTTCAGATAATTGTCACGTGGAAATTATTAATGGAATGTTCTATAATCCCTTGACAAAGAGATGGAAGTGGGTTGATTTCCAAAGCTTTATATACGCATTACAAGCGGTAAAGCTCAAGTCTTGGATCAAAAGCAGTTAATCTATACATATATAAAAGTACTAGCCTCTTAATTAATGTAGTGTATTGCCTAAAGTTTGTTACAATGAATTTGCCACTGGTGATGATTTATTTTAAATAATGTTTTCTAGAGAAATATCTTATTTGTAATGGTATAAGTGTTAAGTAACAAGATTGTTATAATATACCATTACCTACTTATTTTAATATCCCTGTCTGCCTGTGATATGTGAATATACCTCTAATCCACTTTTTTATCATTACTTTTATGAGCCATATCGAATTTACGAGTGGATACTTGCCTCTTGTAGTAACCTATTAAACAGGAACTGAAAAAATAGTGTTAACCATACGAACTGTCTGTGACCATACTTAATTCTAGTATTTGTTAGCTATTTAGCATATATTATATACCTTCATACAATATTTACAGTCACATCTTAACACAAATTTGATAACAGAGTTATCACGAAATATATATCCATTATATAACTAGCATAGCTTTTTAAATTGTAGAGAAACAGGCATAGGTATAACTATAAACCTTTTTACACCTACGATCTGTTACTTTATATTAACTTTCCAGTTACAAGATGGCTCTTGTCCTTTGTATGCATCCTTTTCATCTGTTTTACTTAAAATATATCCTGCTTATCACTACTACTACCTATTACTAGTTTTTACTCATTACATCCGAATGAATCCCTCAAGGCTAATCCATATACATGCAAATGTTTAAATTTTCTAGTTTTTTATGTATTAGATATTTTTCTTCTTTGGATGTTAGTCATAGAGTAACTTATATTGATGTTAGTATGAAACTTCTTTGCTTTGGAACTACGATGTGTCAAGAAAAGGTAATGTCAATAGTAATTTTATTGTTCTTTTCATAATATTTGCAAATTTTAAGTTAATCAGGCATGTCTCTCACAAAGCTCATAATGGCACCAATGAAATATTTCAAAAAGGATATTATCACTTTTCTGATCATTCGGCGTCATGATCTAAGCCGTAAGTGATGTGCATAGGTACTAACATAATATCCCAAAGTTGAGGAACTAACTACAATTGAAATAATTATCTAACGATTACCTATCATTAATTGCTAGCTCGTGTGTAAGCAGTAGGTACCTACACTGCTAACTGGGTGTTGTTGTTGTTGCTAACAGTCAAGAGCACACTTGTTGATAAGAGTCTGACCTCTAAAGCTATTGTAATAAGAACGTTACAAGTCCAATGTGTCAAGCTCGACGTGCTCTTGACTGTTCCTACCTAGTTTACGTACATAGCTTCTAAATAAATACAATACAACAACCATTCCAAGGACTGGTGCACGACCAGGGGCCTTATTGTCTATATAAAGATAAGTATCAATGAGGTTTGAAGAAAATCATTATCTTTTCTTTAAACGTCTTTGGTAGGTAACTAAGTATATTGGAATCCCAATCGTCTTTACTTGACATTTGTTACGCGGTCAGTGCTTGCTCTACTTACACTGGCGGTAATGACAGATGTAAGGAAAAAGCAACGTACCTACCTATTTCAAAATGAAGACGATTGCGATTAAGGTTGTAAATAGATACCTAGACAATAAGCTAGAAGATTAGGAGGTCTCCTCTATACCGCCCGTTCTCCAATATACGATCTCGGAAACAGATCGTCATCACCTATCTTGGTCGAGCTTTTCCCGGGGCGAAGCAATCCTAAGATTAGGCTGCTGACTAATTTGCGTTGCAATAGGGACTTTCATACAAAGAATACTAAACGGCTCGAGTTGAGGCAATGCTGTTTGTTTCCGAGATGATTTGTGAGCGAGTCACAAGTGTCACAACCTATACGTAACTGATGAAACTACGGTGGTTTCACTTTCGGCGGTGACGATATCACTTTTTGACACCTATCAGTTCGAAGCACTAACGGAAATAGGCAGAGAACGGAAAAAACAAATAGGTAGGTACCTATCGTAAATCGGAGAACGGCCGTAGGCACCCAGGAACACTAACAAAAAAATATTTTCCCCTTTTAGAACACGACGAAGTTCTCAGATACATATCAGTGAAACCCAACGCTTCGATATCTGTTTTGAGACATAAAGTATGGTATCTACTTGACTTGCCTGATTACTGCGAAGAAATAATTATACTTAAAACTGAAGGAAACCTCGAAGTACCTCTTACTGAACTACGGAGAGGCAACAGTCCACAAAATCCGTATATCCTTGAAGTTTGGTGGCAAGGAAAACGAATTCAATGTAAGGCGATTGTTGCTAATCTACTATATAAAAATAAGTCGGGTTTTCCTTCCTGACGATTTAACTCCAGAACTGACGAACCGATTTCCACGGTTTTGCATTCGTTGGAAAGGTCTCGGGCTCCGCAAGGTTTATAGCAAAGAAAATTCAGCATTGCACCCGTGCGAAGCCGGGGCGGGTCGCTAGTCTACTATATAAAAATAAATCGGGTTTTCCTTCCTGACGCTATAACTCCAGAACGCACGAACCGATTTCTACGGTTTTGCATTCGTTGGAAAGGTCTCGGGCTCCGTGAGGTTTATAGCAAAGAAAATTCTTATAAGCATTGCACCCGTGCGAAGCCGGGGCGGGTCGCTAGTCTTCTATTAAAATCCACCTAGGTACCTACCTTAACCTTGGGCTTAGTTCCTTATATGTATAATAACGGTTCTGCGCGGTTTCACCCGCGTAGTTCCCGTTCCGAATATGGAAATGCAATATAGCCTGTGTTACTCAGTGATAATGTACCTAGGTTTCCATTGGTGAAAGAATTTTAAAAATCGGTCCAGTTTTGAGTTTATTCGTAACAAAGATACAAATAAACAAATCTTTCCTCTTTATAATATTAGTATACATGTAGGTGAGCATTTCAGAAAGGTTTTTTGAAAATCCATCCCCTAAGGAGGTGATGGGGGACGGGGATGAATGAGTGTGCGGAAGTTCCTAATTTTCCAAATCTCGTCCCTTTTGAAAGAGAGCCCGCTTCTCTTGCGTGAGGCTCGGTTTCAAATCCTGCTGAGGACATGTAGCAATGAGTTTTTCAAAGGCTTATGTAGGTACATGCATATTTATCACTAGCTATAGACGGTGATGGAATGGAAATCATGAGGAAACCTGCGGGCCTTCAGAATTGGTTCTCAAGATAATATATATCTCACCACCTATCACGTTTAGAGGTCCGAAAATATACTGGTAAAATGTGGATAGGTATTCCCAGGGATAGAATACTTCTGCCGACCCTCTCGGAGATAAGTCGTGAGCGTATTTATTTATTTTTTAAATCTGTTAGCCAAAACGACAGTCCACAACATGCTGACTATGGGTGGCCACGATGAAGACGAGATCTCACTTGATCACATCACCTCGGAAAGTACATGTGCAGAGAGACAACAAGATGTCACGAAATGCGCTGACGACGATAGTATTTGTAACTATGATAACTAACTTTTGATCCCGTAATATTCCTTAGAAGTAAATTTTTAAACTAGGTACCAATGTTCTTTCTTATTGGTGATCAATCATCGACCTTCGTGACGTACGTAACGTGATGTTACCTACCTAACGACGTGCTTTAGACGTGGTTTTCGTTATTTCTATAATTTATGACAAATTTCATGAAGAGCGGTTCATCTGTATGGCCGTGGAAACTACTGGAAACGGATTACATTAAATTTTATTTATTTATTTAAAAAAAAAAACAGATAATAACTTACACCACTTTTGATAAGTGTCTATACCTACTGTCCAAGGTTCTTATTAAATTTATGAACTATGCGACATAACAACAAAGTACGAGTACCTACCTACCCTAAGTAAGTAGGTACCTACCTAACGCACGTCTACCTAAAGTCAAATAATAATGGTACGTCATCTCTTCTACGCATACAATAGTAACGTGTTCTAAATTCACTTTTATGTACTAAGTAATTATCAGTGCTTGAGCCTTCGAGTTGGCCATGTCGTCATTTGCATTGCGAGTTGGTATTCTAACTGCTAGGAAGATATGCCTAAAAGACACAGGGAGACAAAAATGCCGCGGCTAGGATGCGCATGCTTAACTTGCTGACTATTGATAGTTACTTTCATGACTAATATCTAATGATTGCTGTTTATGAATAATTTGTTTGTTTTTGCAGCCGAGACAACTATGTCACAAGAACCATTGGCTTTGAATAACCTACGAGTTTTAGATACCAGAAGAAGAATTAATAGTTATACTAAGACAGAGTATAAGAAATCAGAATTATCGTGTTGTATTTCCAATTCGTCACTAATTTTCAAATTTCAAGGCAAGAAAAGCAAAGACAATTTTGCAAACATTTTGCTGAAAATTCAAAGTGATCTGAACACACTCACTCAGAAAGTGTCTAATCTAGAAAACCGAATTTCCGTTTAGATTTTAATATAAAATAATATACAAAGTGAATGAGTATATAAATAAATTAAACATTTAATTTGTAATAGGTACTTACATCATTTGTATTAAAATATGTCTTAGTTAAGTATGAAAACAAACAGATATTATAAAAAGCTCAATAAATATAATTTACAAACTTTATGTACAACATGTTCTCAAAACTAATGCTCACATCTGGATAAATATAATTTATTATAATTGAGGTAACCCTTGGACTACATTTTGACTAGGAATTATTAAATAATTATGTCCATTTACATTGTATTTAATCAAGTCATATATTTAGTACAAGGTGCACCTTTGATACCCTAAACTTAACTAGAACACCTAATTATGTAGTGCTGAATAAATAAATTATTTTTGGTTTTATTCAGACCATTTCTTACTTACTTCTGACAACAATTTACCTATAAGTACACCTATGCTACAGCAAAATTGCTAAACAAATTTAGGCAAATGCCGTAAATATATAATATTAACAAAGACCACGCATATTTCAGATTTAAAAACTGGCGTTTGAAAGTTGTATTTGCATCCTGGAAAAAAGAAATTAAAAAAATATTTAGTTCATTATTTATAATAAATAATCTCTATTATGCTATTTAGTAGCTTACATTTCACTTACCTTGTACTCAAGTTTATAAACGCTTTCAGTACAGCATTTGCTCATGACCATAAAGCCAGCCATTCTGTCCTGCATATGCAATGCATATTCTATGCTGCGAATCAAGTCATTCGTTTTAAGCACTAACAATGCCTGTCTGTCAACATTTTCGAGGCATTGTGTTATGTAATGTAGGAAATTCGGCAATTCGTTCTGGAATGTAGATTTCTGAAAAATTAACTGTTGTTTAGTATCTATTCCCAAATTTTGATTCTAATTTGAATAAGAAGAAATTTAACATCCTCTGCTTAGTAAGGAATTGTGTTATTTGACTAAAATGTTGCAACTTGCAAGTATGTTCAAAAAGTTAACAATGCAAAAAAAAAACAAAGACCTCTGCAGACGACGGCTTTATCTTATCAATCCCTTTCATGATGCTATCCCAAGGCCTTCCAGTCACCATGCAAGCAAACAAGCCATACAATTCTTGGCGAATACCTAGTGCCTCTGAATGTATCCTCATTTCTTCACGATCTCTTGCGATTATTGATAGCCATAATTTTGAATAGTGGTATCTGAACTTATCTGTCAATTGCTAAAAAATGAAAAATAATTAAACTTTGGATTAACATCATATAGGTAAACAATTTCTGAGTGAAATTATCAAGAAGTGTCTATACACTTCCCCACAACTTACAGCATACAAACCATGATCCAACAAGTACACTGAGACTTCTTTATCCTCAGGGTTTTTTCTGACAAGTATATTGCCAGGATGAGGATCACTGTGCACAAAGCCTGTGACAAAGATCATGTGAGAGTACAGATCACCCAATTTTTTGCACAGATCAAGTCTGTCTATTTTATGTTTCTGAAATTAAACATAAATAATGATTCATGTTAAATGATAAGGCAAAGTTTTCGTCCAGCAGTGGGGAGCAATCGGCTAAGAGAGAATAATACATTAATCATATACCTAACACAATAATAGTAACTTAGAATAAAGTTTAACAGTAGACCTAATAGGTCTGAGTTTAACGGAACTCCGGTCTGACAAGGGGCTCATCGATAGTCACATGAAGAGGTTAAAAAAATACACCGGTGAAAAGAGGTTATTCCAAAAGTATTATACCTCTGCCAACCCACTCGGGTATAAGGTGTGAGCATGTTTTTTTTTTATCCAAACATGTGATCGGATAGTAGTTTATAAGTAGTTATAACAGGTTTTGTTTCTGGGAAAGTCTGTTTTGGTGGTTTAGAATTCTGCCTTTGTGTACTGTAAAGATTTTCACTTCTTCTTTAATTGTCGCAATATTTGGATACTCATGAACTTTTTTTTCTGGAAAGACAAGAGTGGAAAAGGTTGGAGGAGGCCTTTGCCGAATGGCAAACAGACCTACAGAAAATTTGCAAGAAGCAATTATTAGATTAAGTTTTTATTTTAAATGTAACATACTAAGGTCTGAATAAAAAGCTATATTATTATTATGTTTGTTTGTAATGAACAGACTCTAAAACGGGTGTATCCCACTATTTCCATGGAAATACGAAATAGAAATAGTGGGATACACCGTCTAAAACTACTGAACTAATTTTGTTTTCTGTGAGTAAGTGAGCTATAAGTTTTACAAAGGGTATAAGAAAAGCTGGTACCCTATAAAATAGATGTGTAATGGATATTGTTACTACATGGGGTCTGTTAGTACTACTTACTTCTATATATTTGACATCATTGACCTGCCCACCATGCACATACTCCATAACCAGCACTCTATCAGTACTGTATTCCCAAAAAACTTTGGGAACTTTCAACCATTTGTAATGACCGAACATTTTTGATACTTTCTCAGCATTGTGACCTTCTTGTAAGAAATCCAACTCTTTAGCAATGTTCCTTTTTGTTTCATCAATCAGCCATTGCATTTGAAAATCGGGAAATATTTTCGACATTGTATTTATAATGAATTCCATCCATCTTATATCCATTTTGACGCTACTTCTGACAAAATAGTGTTGGACTTTGACAGCAACATCAGTACCATCTTTCAGCTTCGCTTTGTGCACTTGTGCAAGGGATGCAGTTCCAAGTGGTTCAGGATCAAATTCGATGAATAAATCTTTTGGCTGGAAATCATACACCAACAAATCACTTAATCATAGGTTAAGGTTTATAGCTGAGCACTATTTCGGCAAATAGCATAATATGTAATCATTTTAGAGAGCTGAATAAAGTAATTAGAATTTTAAAGATATAAATACAATATTAGAGTTGCACCGAATGTGGGTTCTGCCGAATGTCGAATTCGGCCGCATGTTCGGTTCAAAAATCTGCCGAAGACGAACTTCGGCCGAAGTTCGGTTTGACTACGCGCTTTTATGCCGGACAGGTCACGACTCGTTATGACGTGTTTTAATTACCGCTTTCCTTTTCTTTAGTAAACTACTGAACCGATTTTGATGAAATTGGGCAAGTAGGACTACTACTGCTAAATTGCTAATATCCTGAAAAAAAAAACATAATTCCTAGGGGTTAGGATCTCATTGGATAAAACGTAAAATCCACGGATGGAGTCGCGGGCATAAGCTAGTATCAATTTATTTTACTTGTAAAACTTGAGAAGTATCTTAGTGCAGAAATTGTGTGTCACAGTATGATTTGGGTTTTATATTAAACTACCGAACATTCGGTATCTGTCACCGAAGTTCGGTGTTTTTTACCAATATTCGGCCGAAGCCGAGATTCGGTAAAAGCTGCCGAACTTTGGTTTTACCGAATGTGAAACGAATTTAGGTGCATCTCTATACAATATGATTGTACAGTATGATCATTTTAACTTGGCTTCTCTAAACATAGGCCTCGCCTGCGGAAACCCCCTCTACTGCCAAATGGTCACTAAAAATGTGTGTGGTGTCTGCCAAGCTAAAACGGCTGTGCCTACTGTAAATGGTAGTCATCTCCGACCTTTATGAAAACAAGGCTCACATAACAGAATCTCAAGTTAACGTGCAAACTGTCATTACATTTATTAGAAACATGATAGATATGGAAATGTAAATTATGAAAATGGTACTGTAATTATTATGCAATAATTATGTAACATTTGAATTTACATCAAATAAATATGTACATTTTATAAATATAAATAGATTGCAAATATATATGACTTCTTACCTCCTGTTTTAAATCTTCTCTTATAACTTTATATAAGTCTTTAACATCATTTTGTGGAGCATCCTTATGTAAAATCCGCATTGTGGACACATACTCAATTGGCAGCAAGTAGTCCAATGCCCCAACATGTTGACCAACTTTTATGTACACTCCTTTATTTGCTTTGCACAGTTCAAGCAGTTTCTCCGCGCCAATTTGATGAGCTTGACTTTTTACCTCCAAATACTCTTTAGAGTTCCGGTCCCAGTTCTGGGTGTACAACATACATTGGTAAGTCCTACCAATTTGCACAGCGGTGTATGCTGCCCTCGTAAGCCTCACTAAGGCTATGTAATTGTAATCATAATCGACTTCATGAAATTTCACCGCCGTCGTAACCGCAGCACCGACGGCTACACTGCCATACAAGCCGTACTTCACCACACGAGGAAACTTCCTAACAAACATGTTTTGTATTCAATACAATCGTTGTCAATTCATTATTCAGAAGCAAAAGTTTTTCGTAGTGAACGAAAAATTTATTGTTGACGTGCAAAATTGCGTGACCTGTCTGTCTCTGCTCAATTATTACTCCTACCTAATGGGCCTTTACACGAGGCCATTCCAGTGAGCCAATCCACTAATAGCCTCGTGTAAATAGAGACAGTCCACTGCAATGTAGGGATGTAAAAAAATAATCAATTTTTAAAATAATCGATTATTTTTTTGAAATAATCGATTTTTAATAAATCGATTATATAAATTACGCGTTTTAATCGATTTTTATGAACAGCGCCATCTATGCGGTGGATGAACCTTAACGTTGTCGTTAAGCTTTTTTACTTATCGTTTCATTTTATTTTAATACTACGAGTACTCTTATTATTTATTATTTTTCGTCTTTTGACTGTTAAAACTTAAAAAATAAAGAAAGATTTGTTTTTTATTTTAGTTTTTGAGACCATAACGTAGTTGTTTAGTGTTTTTAATTCTTGTTTTAAGTATTTTATTTTAATACTAGTCAAATATAAAAGAGGACTAGACATTTGTGACACTAATTATTTTTAATTATTTTATTGTTTAAATTTGAAGATTATCGAAATTTTATTTTATTATTTCTTTATTCATATTATTTTATTTCATTTTTAATCTCTTAAAATGTTAATATGAATCTCTGAGGATTTCATTATTAAAATATGAAAAGCATATATAGATTTTTAAATATGTATTAGAAAAAAATAGATTTTTTAGAATGATCGATTATTTTCAATATTAATCGATTTTTAAAAAATGGATTAGTTTTGAAGAAAGAAAAATCGATTTTTATTTAATCGATTATTTTCCTTTAATCTTACATCCCTACGGCAATGGATTGTCC
Organism: Ethmia dodecea; assembly: GCA_963855545.1. NCBI lineage: Eukaryota > Metazoa > Arthropoda > Insecta > Lepidoptera > Depressariidae > Ethmia > Ethmia dodecea. The sequence goes on from OY979448.1 coordinate 6,960,984, forward strand.
GCAAGTTTTTTTTGTATGCAGTTTGGATTGGCTTAGTGGATTGTCTTGGTGGATTGGCTTAGTGGGTTGGCCTCGTGTAAATGACCCATAACTCCTAGCACTATGGAAAGTCACAGTGTCAAGTGTTAAGTCAAGACCAGTGTTGCCAGCCAAGACTTGTCAGAAGTTACCTTAAATAAAATGAAAAGTAACCTTTTTGTGTAAGAAATAACCTTTTTTTTTTCAGGGAAGAGTACATATAAAATGTTAGTTGTATGCACTTTACAGAAATATAGGTAGTAATTTTTCTGTTTTCCGGTTAAATTTGCATTTTATATTTTGCAACTGTTTTATTCTAAACACCTGTCACACACGTAAAAAAAATTACAATTTTCGCTATTTTTTTTCGGTTGTCGCGTTGTCAGTTTCATGAAAATAAAGTTTATTGTGTAACGAAACTAGAAAAACACGAGCAAAATAAAACTATAGTTTATTTATATTTATCTAAAAAACTGTCTTCTCGTCATCCATCCCGCAATGTTTGAAAACCTTAGTTGAAAACTTGTTGAAAACCAAAGTTTTCAATCAGTACCTACGTCGTACCTGTTATGAATGACCTACGGAGCTGAGACGTGGACACTTACGGTAGGGCTGGTCCAATAGTTCAAGGTCGCTCAGCGATCTATGGAAAGAGATTCTACTCCCCAACCATACATACCGAAGCGTTGGAGTCGCAATGACTTTCAATAATGCCCGGTTCCTATATTCAACGAATCGTGGTTGTACTTCAGCAACGGACCGTTTGTCACCTACGAGTAACGAACGGATAGAGACGTTCCTATATGTTTTCACGTCATCTACCTGCGATGAACGGTTGTAGGTAACCAGCTTACCGAAGCCCTCCGCTGCGTTTCGTTTTAGCAAAAACAGAAAAATTACGTTCTAATAAAAAATAAAGCAAAATATTTTTATTTTACGTATTTACGGTAGTTTTATTTGTAAAACGTCCTTTTCTTGCACTATTTGATCTGATTTTCTGAAAAAGTAATTATAAATCGATGAAACACAAATTATACTGTAATGAACGAAACGCAACTGAAATGTCCACACACCGCTGAGCTATCTTGTCATCAAAGACGTTTAAAGAAAAAGTTTCTATCTCCTAAAGATAATAATTTTATTCCATTCTCTTTGCTTGTCATATTTGCGTCAACAGTTGCTTGAATCTGGGGGCACGGCAGTGCCCCTTGCCAAGTCAAGCAAAAAAGCGGCACAGCCGTACCATCCTTTTCTCGAAGCAAGCCATTTTCGACCCCCTATAATATCTTCGTTGTGGATCACTACATAGGATAAAACAAAGTCGTTTTCTCTGTCACTATATCCCTATGTATGCTTAAATCTTTAAAACAACGCAACGGATTTTGATGCGTTTTTTTTTAAATAGATAGAGTGATTCAAGAGGAAGGTTTTAGTAGGTATAAGCATTGCACCCGTGCAAAGTCGGGGCGGGTGGCTAGTAAAACTATAAGCCTAAATTTTCAGTATCCAAGCAGGCATTTTATAAACACAGTATATTTCATCTAATTTGAATCAATAGTTTATTAAGAGTTATAACTAGTCAAAGTTTTCTAATTTTTTTACTGACTGACTGATCGATCATCAAAACTCTAAGGCACTTCTAGCAGACGTAGAAGCTTCAAATTTAGAATACAATTAGTGTTTGGTGTAAAAATAAAGGAAAAACTCAAATATTTTGCAATTTCGGTCCAGGTTTCTAGATACACCAAGTGCATAAATAACTTTAATCAAATATAAATGTATAAGATTACAAAGTTATTTAAGAAGTCGAAGATACCGGAAAGGAAATCAGTAGGACTATCTACAAAAAGAAATGAGATGCCATAGAAAACAATTGTTGGGACATTGAGTCCCAACAATAATTTACTTAAATCACAAAAGATTAATATTGATATGGTAACTACTTATAGTGTTAATGTTGTTAGGTTAGCTAATTACGTAATAACTTAAGACAGAAGGTCTTTTAAGTAGGGACTGAATAAATTAACCGACTTGGTATTACATGGATCTTACAACTTTTTACGGTAATAGAACTGAGTTGCAAGACTTGTTTTTTTTTACAAGTTATGTTTTTTTGGTATTTTGTTTCGATATAAAACGAACATTTTAATCAAAATTCCCTACTGCCTCGTACATACCTGACTAAAAAGTAGGTACTAAATATGTTATAATATTAAAGGGGCTTGAGAGGCTTACAACAAAATAATAAATAATGGATACGTAGGTATTACACCTGTATGGCAAAATAAATAATTGGTAATTTGGAATAAAATTGTTTATTAATGCAATACTCTGTAACACAATCACTTTTTAGAATTACCTACAGCGATGACACATTGTATATACCTAGTGCATATTTGAAAGTTTCTTCAGCTGAATATAACACTAATATCTAAATAGCTACTGGTCCAAATGTTGGATACAAAATTGATAATTTTGATACAGTGCAAATGTTTAATTTTCATTCCAATGAGGACCCCGAACAAGACAGGCTGCTAAACCAGGCTGAAAAAAAGTGATAACTCATTACAATAAATCTGATGTCAGTCTTGATATTTCTGTAGGTATAATTCGCATCTTGCATTATTTGCTACACTACTGGAGCATATAAAATATATATTAAATACTTTAGCATCATGAGCAGACCCAGGCCAACGGGCTACTACATTCATTAGCAACAAATTTGCATTGCATACTGTCTGCACATTCAAGAAAAAGTAGCCTTTCCGGTTTCTGAATTCATCTCCACACACATCTCGCACTATACCAAAAAGCAGATGATTTGGATACCCCAACAAAGTCAGCCACTGATAATAGCATAGTTCCCAGAGCATAAAATCGTAATGCCAATAGCAACTGGTGTCAAGGACGTATACCATAGGAAAAAATTTAGGTTCTTATTGTAAAGTATACTTATCAACAATATATATTTGTTGCGTTACTTTTTAAACGTTTTGAGGTTTCAAATAATACCTATTACATACCTGGCTCCCTTCACTGTTAAATAAGGGTATATTTCAACTAGTAACCGTTGAACAGAAGGTTTATCCAACCGAAATCTGAGTTGAAATTCGTAAAAATACAAGGTATTGAAATGTCTCAATATCGTTTGGTAATTTCGGCGATTAACAAGTTCTTCATTGAACTCTCCCAGTTGGACAACATTTGTAGGTCACTCATTTCACTATCTGAATGAGACATTGTTATTTTTCACATCTTATGTAGTGAAACTACCAAAATTGTGGTTCACAACCGATCGAATTCGGGCAGTAACTAAATATCAAACGCCTAGTAACTTTGACAGCTAGTTGACGTGTCAAAAAATTTATAGGAACATCCTGTCATCTCCATACATTACCCATATCCGTAAGTTGTAGCCCTCTCATCCGTATGTACCAAGCTGTCAGTAAGTTCGCTTACGAATAGTTTTTTATAGGAACACTTTTGAGTTACGCCTCGTAGATAATTCTACCGTCCGTAAGCAAAACGGTTGGTTTCTCGAATATAGGAACCGGGCATAAGAGGACTTATAAACCCCTACATTGAATAAGAACCGACAACCGTTGGGTTAATCATGTTCTGGAGTGGAGACCGTGACTCGGCAAACGTAGTGTAGGACGCCCTCCCGCCATATGGGATGACGATCTACGAAAGGCTGCAGGCAGATGCTGGATGCGTCGATCTGAAGACAGGGCGCTATGGCGCTCATTAGGGGATGCCTATGTCCAGCAGTGAAGAAATATAGGCTGGTGATGATGATCTAAAAAACTGGGGGCCAATTCTACTAAATGACAGCGGTGATAGTTGTATGACAATTACATGATTGGGGTCACTCAATGGTGATATTATGTCAAATTTTGACGTAATATCACCATTGAGTGTCAAATTTTGACATAATATCACCATTGAGTGACCACAATCATGTAATTGTCATACAACTATCACCGCTGTCATTTAGTAGAATTGGCCCCCAGGTGTACATGGCGCCGGTCCAGTCTCCAGAACAGGAAGTGTATATGTGCTATATATGCGCCACCCCGCGCTCCACTTCTCAAGTAATAAACCGGCACTAGTACGAGACTCACGTTGTTTTATTACAAACATCCCAGTGACGACGAGGCGGTGCAAAACTACCCACTTGTGTATTAAATTAAATTATGTCTTCGTATATCGGAAATTTGAGTGTTTACGACTATAAATCGTGTGAATGGTCCTTGTTTAAGGGACGTTTGTCACAGTTTTTAAAATTGAACAGTGTAAAGGAAGACAATAAAGCGGCCATCCTCATAACTCATCTATCCGATGATTCCTACCGTCTAGTGCGAAATCTAGCATATCCGGGAAACGCGGACGTTCTAAGCTACGAACAGCTAGTGTTATTACTCGACAATCACTTCAAGACTCAGAAGTGTTCCTATGCAGACAAGGCAAAATTTTACGGGGCGAAACGAGAAACTGGCGAAAGTCTAGGAGACTGGGCAGCGCGTTTGCGGGGGTTGGCAAGCCTCTGTGAGTTCGGCAACGCTCTAGAGACAGTCCTAACCGACCGTTTTATCCTTGGCCAGAGTTCAGGTCCCGTGCGCGACAAGCTATTTGAGCAAGACCCGTCTACACTAAAGCTTAGTCGGGCGTTAGAGATTGCTCAACAAGCAGAGTCTGCAAGAGAAGCGAAGGAGTCAATAATGGTGAAACAGGAGCCTATTTATCGCATTTCCCCGCTCAAGTCCGGAAAAGATCGACAGCGTGCCAGCGGTGTCGGTAGCGGCGGCGGAGAAAGGTCGGAAGCGGCGTATGCGTCGTCTCGAGACGAGCGGTTTGGCGGCCAAAGTTCACGGTGCTCAGTTTGCGGTTTGAAAAATCATTTAGCAAAAAAGTGTCGTTTCAAGGACTATAAGTGTCAAAAGTGTGGTGTCAAAGGGCATTTAAAAAAAATGTGTACGCAAAAAAAAACACAGGTGAATAACATTGTGTGCGAGGGGAGTGATGACGATGACAGTGCGAATGCAGCTATCTGTTGCCAGGAGTGTCAAAACTTTAATATAAGGTACGTCTCTAATAATAAGCCCATAGAAATTAATCTTGTGTTAGCAAAACAAAACATTACTATGGAGTTAGATTCCGGCTCTGGGGCAACTGTGATTTCAGATAAATTGTATCGTAATTTATTTTCCAACTACAAATTGTCTGATTGCAATATGAAAATGTGTATGTACAATGGACATAAAATATCGCCACTAGGTTATTTTATAGCAGATGTTACATTCAATAATCAAACAAAATCAATAAAAGTTTTTGTAGTGGTAAATGGAGGGCCACCCTTGCTTGGCCGAGATTTTATGTCCGCTTTTAATATTGTAGTAACTACAGAGGTCAATAATTTAAGCGATCTTACATTTGATGTAAATAAATTGTTGGAACAATATCCTGAATTGTGGTTTGATGAATTGGGAACCTTTTCAAAATTTAAAGTTAATTTACAATTAAAAGATAATGCTGCTCCAAAATTTTTTAAGGCCCGGTCGGTACCTTTTGCACTTAAAGAGAAAGTGGAATCAGAATTAGAAAGACTAGTTAAGCTAGGTATTTTAGTACCAGTAAACCACTCCGACTACGCCACACCTATAGTGCCCGTCCTTAAAGAGAACGGGAAAGTCAGAATAGCGGGTGATTATTCAGTTACCCTAAATAAGGACCTCGTGATTGATAAATACCCTCTACCACGTATTGAGGAGGTTTTCGCGAAATTAGGTGGTGGCAAGCATTTTAGCCCGCCATTTTCCAAAAATGTATGGAAACACTGCTTTCTGGGCTGGATGGCGTCAGCTGTTGGCTTGACGACATCTGTATCACAGGTCCAGATAGCACTACTCATTTAAGTAGATTACGTGAAGTTCTTCGTAGACTTAGCGAAGCTGGCTTACGATTGCAAAAGGAAAAATGTGAATTTTTTCAAAATCATGTAACATACCTCGGTTATGTAATCGATAAAAATGGTTTGCGAACATGCCCTGAAAAAGTTCAAGCTATTATAGGTGCTCCAGAACCAACAAATATTACCGAAATTAAGCGGTTCTTAGGAGTCGTTAATTATTATCGCAATTTTATCCCAAACGCATCATCGCTATTAAGTCCGTTGCATGAATTGCTTCGCGCTGGAGCTGAGTGGGCGTGGGGCGAGCGGCAGTCGCGCGCCGTGCGAGCAGTCAAGGACGAACTGGCCTCGGAGCGTGTGCTCGCGCACTTCGACCCGTCCGCTCAGCTGATACTTACGGTGGACGCAGGCCCGGCCGGCCTAGGTGCGGTGCTTTCTCAGCAAACAACCAATGGTGAACGACCATTAGCTTTCGCATCCAGGTCTTTGGCTGCTAGTGAACGCAACTACAGCCAAATACAGAAAGAAGCTACGGCTATAATATTCGGGGTGGAAAAGTTCCACCAATATTTATATGGTCTTCAAATACCTTTTATTCTAAAGACGGACCATAGGCCACTGCTTTCAATTTTTGGGAAAAACCATGGTATTTCGGTAACGGCTGCCTTACGTTTGCAACGTTATGCAATAATACTTTCAGCATATAATTACACTGTCCAGTACATAAATACAAAACAACGTGAGTCTCGTACTAGTGCCGGTTTATTACTTGAGAAGTGGAGCGCGGGGTGGAGCATATATAGCACAGTATACAAATAGGAAAAAAGGACCAAAATCACAACCTACCCTTGAAAAAGTTATGTACAGTCAAGAGCAAGTCAAGATTTACACTACCAGTTTAAGCTGACCTCTGGTTTATACTGCGCGCCATAGAATACAGAGCCGGGTCAAAGTCCAAAGTGTCAAGCTCAGCGTGCTCTTGACTGTACAGGCAGACTGGTCTCTGGTACAGGAATCATGTAACATTACACAAAGACTAGCTTAGCTTGCCAACATGAAAAAATTATGTTCCGTGTCGCGTTGCATTTATTTATGTAAGAAATTTAAAAAATATTCCACAAATTCCGGAAAATCACCTAAAAGTAACCTTTTTAATAGTGTAACAAAAGTCAAAAGTCAAAATGTTTTATTCAAAATAGGAACTTACAAGTCCACTTATTGAACGTCATTTCAACTCCACCGCTTCAGCATGTATGGTTGAGGAGAAGAAGCGGGGCAAGAAACTCCTCAACACAATATTCTTTTAATCAATTGTTACTTAATACTAAATTGGGTTACATAGTTTCGTTTGTTTTTCGCTATCGTATTGCGCTGGACTGGTGGAAATCTGTTCCAAGCATCATTGTCATTTATATAATCGTCTAGTTTGTAATATGCCATTTTACAAAGTACATGTTTAACATGAGTTTTGAACACAGTTTCAGGCAATTTCAAAATTTGTTCTGGTATTTTATTATAAAAGCGTATGCAAAGCCCCACAAAGGAATTATTAATTTTACTTAATCGTGACTGAGGTTGCTCTAGTTTATTTTTATTCCTAAGATTACAATTATGCCTGTCACAGTTTTTAGTATACAGTAATATGTTTTTCCGTACATACATAATGTTTTCATAAATGTACTGACAAGGCATTGTTAAAATATTAATTTCTTTGAACAGTTCTCTTAGGGAATCACGACATCTTAACTTGTAAATGGCGCGTATAGCCCTTTTTTGTAAAATAAAAATAGATTCTGCATCAGCAGCTCTGCCCCACAGCAAGATGCCATAGGACATTATACTGTGAAAGTAGCTAAAATAAACGAGTCTTGCTGTGTCTACATCAGTAAGCCATCTGATTTTTCTGACGGCATAGGCAGCTGAGCTCAGTCTGTTAGATAATGCAGAAATATGAGAATTCCATTGAAGTCTATCGTTATCCCCAAAAAAACTGTATTATCAGCGAAATCTAATTTGTCATTGTTTAAAATTATCTCATTCTCTACTCGTCTAACATTAGGGAGTACAAACTTTACACATTTGGTCTTCTTAGCGTTGAGCAATTGTTTGCAGTGAACCATGTGAGAATTTGTTGAAGAGTATCATTTACCTCGTCGAGCTTCTGAGCTTGTCTATCTACTTTGAAAATCAGAGATGTATCATCAGCAAACAACACTATCTTTGACAAACTCTCTACCATGAATGGAAGATCATTTATATATACAAGGAAAAGAAAAGGACCAAGAATCGAACCTTGAGGCACCCCAATTTTTATAGGTGCGCCCTGTGATTTACAATCATTTATTTTTACTTTTTGTATCCTATTTTCGAGATAGGACTGTAAAATATCAAGCGCTTTACCGTTGACTCCATAATGATTTAATTTACATAGCAAGGTCTCATGATCTACGCAGTCAAATGCTTTTGATAGATCGCAAAAAACTCCAAGTGCGTTTTGAGATTTCTCCCAGGCATTAAAAATATTCTTGAGTAATGCTATTCCAGCATCCGTGGTTGAACGACCTTTGGTGAAGCCAAATTGCTCGTTATGAAATAAGTTATTTAGATTGAAGTGTGAAATCATTTGATCAAGCAATAACCTTTCAAAAACTTTGCTAAGTACTGGTAAAACAGAAACAGGTCTATAATTTGAGGGGTCTTTTTTTTTTTCTTCTGATTTAAAAAGAGGAATAACTTTACTATGTTTCATTAGATCAGGAAATAATCCTTTGTCAATACAATTGTTAAAGATATAAGCTAAATATGGTGCTACTAAGGTTATGATGAAGCTACATACCTTAACAGACATGCCCCATATATCTTCAGTACTTTTAAGTTTAAGTGCTCTAAAAGTTTTAATAACGGTATCCGGACTAGTATGTCTAAATATAAGAGATTCGTTACAGCTATTTACATTTTTTCGTAGAAAAGTTATTGCAAGAGATGTGGATGAGTTCAGATGCTCTGTTGTTTTAATAGGTATATTAGTAAAAAAAAAATCAAATTCCCTAGCCACATCCTCACTCTTGGTAAATAGGCCGTGGTCCGTTTGAATAGCTAAGTCATGGTCACGTGGTTTCACTCTACCCGTTTCTCTGTTTATTACTTTCCAAACAGCCTTTATTGTGTTATCCGATTTTTTAATAGTATTACTTATGGACATTGATTTTGCACAAGCACAAACCTTTTTGAATGTTTTAGAATAGTTTCTAACATATTTCACAAACTTTTCATCATGGGTATATGATCGCTTTTCATACAATTCAAATAATTTGACCCTGCTTTTACGAATACCAATGGTAGCCCATTCGCTAAATTTAAATTTATTAGAAAGTATTTTATTTTTAAGTTCAAAATGTGAATCAAATTCCTCGGTTAAAACAGAAAAGAATTTCTTAAAATAGCCGTTTGGATCAGAATCAACAGGATCGGGCAAAGGTAACTTACACTCTAGTGCTCTTTTATACTTCTCTATTTTACATACTGTGACAGGTCTTATCTGGATTTTTACTGATAAATCGCGATTTTCCACAGGGAGTAAAATACACTGACCGCTGTGATCGGATTTTAGCTTATTTATTATAGTTTTACTATTAGGAATACAATTACAATAGATATTGTCAATGCAAGTTGCCGAAGTTTCTGTGATTCTGGTAGGATCTGTAAATACATTCATTAAATTAAAAGATTTGAATAAACTTAATATCCTAGTTTTATACAAGCTTGGTTCAAGCAGATCCACGTTAAAATCACCACAGACCACAACACTTTTACTATTTTTACTTAACAACTTTAAGACCTCATCCATTTTGTTTTCAAAATTATCAAAATTTACACTATAAGGGGGTCTGTATACGCATACAATGATGTGTTTCTCCAACTCAACGCATGACAATTCAATAGTACTTTCCACCGATAATTTAATTACGTCCTGACGGTCTTTCGCTTTGATATTATTTCTAACAAAAATTACGGAACCACCACGTGTGGCCAATCGCCAATTGAAAGTACTGACAGCTGTATAATTTACAAACCCAAACGTCATTTCTGTGACTCTAAGCCAATGTTCTGTCACACAAAAAATATCAACTTTTTCGTATTCTAAGAATAGTTCTATTTCTAATTCTTTGCTGGAAAAGCCTTGAATGTTTTGATGAACTAACTTTAAAGATCTATGCTTTTCCTTCGTCTTACAGATGATTATGTTATGGCCAGAAAGTCCCTGATTTACAGAATTTATAGGTTTGGGACTTTCTGCTGTCGGACTTAACAGTTTAAATTCACATTAGTAGTGCTACTAACAGGTACAAGTGACTGTGTTATACTGCTTATAACAATGTCGTGTATACAATATGTATCAGAAAGGTGAAATAATAATTAAGGGTCATATAAAGTAGCTTATATACAGTTCGGGAAAAATGTCTCTTGTTTAATATATACTATAAATTTAGAGTAAAACGACGTGAAAGTTATCATTAAAAAAAATCATTTTCAACCCTTAAATCAGCTGCTAAATGCTGTTGAACTCTCTATTAAGTGACTAAACATGGTACAGATAAGACATCGTGTTTTTACCTACGAAAAACTAGACAGAGCCTACACTATGAGTACTAAATAACTAATAGATATACTTAAATAATTATTGAAAACCCAGTCACGAAGCCCACAAAAATGTTCATTCACACAACTGTAGGCCAACATATGTTGTTCAGCGGGAATGGAACCCGCGAGCTCCGGTTCTGAAGGTCACTACAAACTGAGCCAACAGGCCCGATAATACTCCATTATTATTATTTTTTTCCCCATAGTTTTAAAGAAAACCTACTAATTTACCTACGTAAATATCTGACATTATTAGTCTTTGATAGAATTTTGTAGTCCACGTGGATTGCGGTCTTAGATCAATGAAAAATCCATTGATCACTAGGAACGTCCGCGCGCTCCTTTTTGGCCAATAAGGACACTGCGCAAAGGTCAAAGGGCCGTCGGCGGCATTATTAAAGAGTCTAGCTCCACCCTCTATTTATTGAGTGGTTCCGTATGTTTTAAAAAATATTACTAATTCTAAGTCTTTTACCTTATTTCACGTTATTATTATTTCACAATTGAGAAAAGTAAATTATGTAATTAATTGATTCATTACCATTGTATCGCTTAAAATTATTTTTACGTCTTTTATCTTCATAGGTTTATGTTTAATTTTCAACTGAACCCTAGAACAAAATTTTAGAAAATCGGCAAATTCTTTCATTTTCAAATCAATGAACTTAGTTGCTTCCTATCTATCAACGAGTGAAGACGTGTTATAATCAAATAATATGACTCGCAACAGTCGTTACAGTGTCTCACGATTATTCAAGTGAATCTTATGAAATGACTTTGTGTCGGTGCTCCTTATGGCAATATCAGTCGAGTTAGGGAGCTGTGTCACGTGCGCTTCGCCGAAGGTAGACCGCTGGATGAGCAGCGGATGCTATCCTTCAGCTGCTTCGGGAGAATTTGTCAGGTGTCTGCCTCCGCGCGAGGCTGGTTCGTTCCGCACTCAAACCCCCAAGGTCGCGCGCCTGTACGTCTACTCGTGGTACCGGGACCTGCGGCTGGTGGTACCTACCCACTGCGCGCACGGGTGGACATTTTGAGTTATTGTGCGGTATTAATGTGTGTGTAAACTAATAGTAGGTCGGACCCAAATCCCAAAGTGTAAAAGTTGGATGAAACTACATGACTAGTATGTAGGTAGGTATTACTTGTTTAATGACAATGTTTTGATCAGTTAAATTTATTATTGAATAAAAACTATGCTTTTACCTCTAATTTTTTTTGAATAAATAGGTAATTACTGCTATTAATAAGTTTTATTATTTCCAATAACATTTACCCTAGAATAAAATAGGTAGGTATGTTAAGGCGCGGGCGGCGACCGGCGCTCGGCGCGAGCGATCAGCTGCTGCTACCTACCACTACTACGGTCAACGACACTAGCGCGTAGGGAGCCCCTACGCTTTTATTCTTCAATCACAGGGTTGGCAAAAATTCACACATAAAAAGTAATTATTAAGTTTATATGAAAGAAAAAAGTTGCTATATTAGATCTGATATTTTTGTAGGTATTTCGTTACACGATATACATATACACCCTTCAATATTATTTCACCTTTCTGATACATATTGTATATGGAGCTAACAAAGTAGCTAGTCGTCGCTTAGATTTATTTGACAGATACATTGTGTCCCTAGTCATCCTAAAATGTATAAACATCCTAAAATGTATAAAAATAACCTAAAAGTAACCTGAAGGAGTCAAAAATCACCTAAAAGGTTACAAAAGTAACCTTCTGGCATCACTGGTCAAGACTGTCAAGTCGAGACAGGGGGCCAATGAGGAGTTTTCGGTGACAGCTGTCACTTGAGTATACAAAGGTGTCAATAGATGGTGCTGAACTGAACTTTCATTGGGCTGTCATAAACTAATACATAATAGCCCCATGCCACACATTAAAAAACGAGAAGTTGACATGTTGATAGTAAATAAATATGAATACTGAGAATTTTTGATTGCTACAAAGGTTAAACACAATCTCTATATTATATTATGTTGTTATTTTCATCATGCGTACATGTTTCATCGTTATCTGTAGAAAATAAATGGAGGCGTTCACACATATCCAACTCATGAGACCTTAAGACAACAGTGGATTAGAGCTACCAGTATTGTTGCCAAACGATGTGGACTGTATTATAAGAATATGAAGGAAACTCACTATTATGGAAAAGGACATGTATTGCTTAACGGCATGAACTGACAACTAAAAGTAAAAAAGGAATAATAATATGTCAATATACAATATGTATCAGAAAGGTGAAATAATATTGAAGGGTGTATATCTATATAGTGTAACGAAATACCTAAAAAAATATCAGATCTAATATAGCAACTTTTTTCTTTCATATAAACTTAATAATTACTTTTTATGTGTGAATTTTGGCCAACCCTGTGATTGAATAATAAAAGCGTACGGGCTCCCTACGCGCTAGTGTCGTTGACCGTAGTAGTGGTAGGTAGCGTAGGTAACGCAGCTGATCGCTCGCGCCGTGCCGGTCGCCGCGCGCCCGCGCGCGCCTTAACATACCTACCTATTTTATTCTAGGGTAAATCTTATTGGAAATAATAAATGTTATTAATAGCAGTAAGCATTTATTAAAAAAAAATTTAAGGTAAAAACGTAGTTTTTATTCAATAATAAATTTAACTGATCAAAAAATTGACATTAAACAAGTAATACCTACCTACATACTAATCATGTAGTTTCATCAAACTTTTACACTTTGGGTCCGACCTACTATTGGTTTACACACACATTAATACCGCACAATAACTCAAAATGTCCACCCGTGCGCAGTGGGTACCACCGCGCCGCAGGTCCCGGTACCACGAGTAGGCGTACAGGCGCGCGACCTTGGGGGGTTTGAGCGCGGAACGAACCAGCCTCGCGCATACGCAGACACCTGACAAATTCTCCCGAAGCAGCTGAAGGATAGTATGCGCTGCTCATCCAGCGATCTACCTTCGGCGAAGCGCACGTGACACAGCTCCCTAACTCGACTGATATTGCCATCAGGAGCACCGACACAAAGTCATTTCCTAAGATTCACTTGAATAATCGCGAGACACTGTAGCGACGGTTGCGAGTGATATTTTTTGATTATAACACATCTTCACTCGTTGATAGATAGGAAGCAACTAAGTTCATTGATTTGAAAATGAAAGAATTTGCCGATTTTCTAAAATGAGGATCAGTAAAGTTATAGCAAATCCATTAGAAATATTATCCACGTTATTCTTTATGATATAAGAATGATATCTCTTTTTGAATTACCCAAATCGGACCATTACTTACGGAGATATTAAATAATAAACATATGCCGCTCCAGTCGCTAAAACACAATGAGCGCGGGAGCATGTTGACGTCACTGTGACGGAACCGAGCTCGGCCGGCCGGCCGGCACTCACGATTTGAGGAAGCGGCGCGTAATATTTGTGTTGTTAGAGTGTAATTTTGTGATATTTAAGTATAAAACAAAAGTACATAATATGAGTACTAATAAAGTAGAAGCAGGTTTTGTGCAATACTCAATCATATAACCTTCCAAAAGTGGATTCTTTCATGGTATTTGATTACCTAGGTAATCATTCTAAGTTGGTTGGTGGTTGGAAACTACAAAGGTAAGGGTGCTGCTTATTTATCTACGATTACGTACATACGTACTTATTAGTACTCTTAAATTTGGTAGTGGTTGGTAGGTGTAAGAAAGAATGAATATAAAGTGTAGGTACAGGGACGTATTCAGAACTTATAAATTTTGTTTACAGTATCTTGATAAACGAAAGTTGTTTTTTGTTTATTCATACGTAGGTAGATCATTACGCGGATGGCTTTTTAACCTATGTACTTGCACTTTATTTAGTGCTCTACACTTGTTGATCAAGGTATGACAGAAACCTGAATATTTGTTGACAACAGCTGGTTTTTTTGCCATCTCGCTTTTTGTTACAAATCAGTCGTTCAGTATGTACTTAGGAAGGATGACTTGAGTATAAAGCAATTTTTTAGGGTTTCTTACCTCAAAAATAAAAACGGAACCCTTATAGGATCGTTTTCTTGTCCGTCTGTCTGTTAAGAAAACCTACAGGGTACTTCCCATTGGTCTAGCTAGAGGTATGAAATTTGGTAAGAAGCAGGGCCATATGACACAAGTAATGGAATAACATGAATGCACCCCTGTTGAGTAAAGGATGCTAGGTGCGATTTGGACTCACGCACGAAGGGTTCCGTACCATTTATCTATAAAAACCGTAAAAAAACATGTTTGTTTTGTGGAAGCAATTATTTAAGATCTGTGAAAAAGTACAAGGAATCGTATTTAAAAAAATATATGGGAGTACCTCCTTAAATATTTGTTTTATTTTAAATGAATTATTTATTTATTTAAATTATTTATTATAACTAAATATTCTGTGAATATTTCAAGCAGGTAGATACCTGTTGCCGTTATCACTTATCAATATCGAGCAAACATAAGCAAAAAATATTTGTTGTGTGGGAGCCCCCTTAAATATTTATTTTATTGTCTTTTAGTATTTTTTGTTATAGCGGCCAGAGAAATACATCATCTGTGAAAAATTTAACTGTGTAACTATCAGGGTACATGAGATACAGCTTTGTGACAGTCGGACGGACAGCGGAGTCTTAATAATAGGGTCCCGTTTTTTTACCATTTGGGTACGGAACCCTATAAATTCACTTCGCTTCGATTCAGCTAGTCAAATAATATGCTTTTAGAACTTTTCTAGCTGCTCTGGTAGACACCGCACATACATACATACACACGTAAATTTCGTTGGCAATAGCCCTTTCGTAGAATATGAATTTGCGCTAAAAATATTATTCACTCTTGATTTTTACCCGAGTACGTCCCTGTGTCATCGTATTATCCTTTGAATATTACACAGAAAAGAGAACGAGCAAATAGATAGGTACCTACGTAGGTTTATCCACAATACTCAGGAAAAGTAAGGTATGTTTCTATAAATACAGCAGGATTAAAAGAAGAGAAGGTACACTACACGTACCACCTTATTTCCATGAATATCAACTAAATAATAGGTATATTATAGTTAGGTAGGTACGTACATCGAAATGATCTTCAAAGTAATGTCTTGTAGCCTGGGCAGAGGGTGGAGTTTTAACATCTCTTTTTACAACGGAATACCATTTTTTACGAAGTTTTGGATCTTTCGGCACCTTAAAAATTGTTTTTCTGGCGTTTTTATAGAAGTGTTTGTACATTTCGGGACTATACAATATTTGCACATAGGTAGTTAAAAACTTGAATTAGATATAAATCAGACACTTAATTTCTTTTAAAAGTCCCAATTAAAGGAACAAAACACTTCGCGCCTTATCGCTGCCTACGGCTGACTCGCGGCTTCCGTCACAATGACGTCACCGCTACCGTGGCGGCTACTCGGTGAACTTCACTAGGAATTCGGTCATAACTTTGTCAATTTTTGTCGTAGAACCAAAATTTTTGTACTGTATGTTAAGGATTTCTTAGCTCTATAAATCTACATTCTCAACTAAAAACGTTACGGATCCTCATTTTGTTGTAGGGTTCAGTTGAAAATTAAACATAACCCTATGAAAATAAAAGACGTAAAAATAATTCTACGCGATACAAGGATAATGAATCAATTAATTACATAATTTACTTTTGTCAATTGTGAAATAATAATAACGTGATATAAGATAAAAGACTTAGAATTAGGAATATTTTTTAAAACATACGGAACCACTCAATAAATAGAGGGTGGAGCTAGTCTTTAGTAACGCCGCCGCCGGCCCTTTGACCTTTGCGCAGTGTCCTTATTGGCCAAAAAGGAGCGGACGGGCGTTCCTAGTAATCAATGGATTTTTCATTGATCTAAGACCGCAATCCACGTGGACTAACAAAATTCTATCAAAGACTAATAATGTCAGATATTTACGTAGGTAAATTAGTAGGTTTTCTTTAAAACTATGGGAAAAAAAATTAAATAATAATGGAGTATTATCGGGCCTGTTGGCTCAGTTGGTAGTGACCTTCAGAACCGGAGCTCGCGGGTTCGATTCCCACTGAACAACATGTTGGCCTACAGTTGTGTGAATGAACATATCATTTTTCTTCGTGACTGGGTTTTCAATAATTATTTAAGTATGTCTATTAGTTATTTAGTACTCATAGTGTAGGCACAGTCTAGTTTTTCGTATTTAAAAACACGATGTCTTATCTGTACCATGTTTAGTCACGAACGAAAGAGAGTTCAACAGCATTTAGCAGCTGATTTAAGGGTTGAAAATGATTTTTTTTTTATGATAACTTCAACGTTGTTTTACTCCAAATTTATAGGATATATTAAACAAGAGACATTTTTCACGTACTGTATATAAGCTACTTTATATGACCCTTAATTATTATTTCACCTTTCTGATACATATTGTATACAAATAAATCCAATGATATTATATGTTACTATATTAGGCTCACTGAATAAATCCTTCATAAACCTTGCCACGGCGACCAGCCAGTCGCCAACAAGTATAGATATTCAACGCAAAGTCGGGTGGAATCTGAGTAAATATGTATGTGTGTTTGTTCGAACCACTTTAAACCTAGTGTAAATCAGGAGAAAACACACCAACCACAACACAAAATAAATATCACTAATATAAACACAACACATCTCTCGGCATCAATAGCTGTATATTTTCATGACCCTTGCATTCATGAGAACAAGAAAAAATCCATCAATCAATGACATGTTATTGGTCTATGGACATCGCCATCTATCTTTAGTGAATGAACTAGATTTTCTTTTTGTAAAAACGCCTCATTCTACTAAATGTCAACGGTTAGGGGCCATTTATACGAAGCCATTCCACTGAGAAAATCCACTAACGGGCTATTTACAAGAGGGCAGTCCAGTGAGACAATCCAGTAAGACTGCATAAAAAAAAAAAACACGGGTTGCACTCCGGGAGTGCCGGCAGAAGGGAAAACTTAATTATCGATTTCGGTGTTACAAGACTCCTCTCCAACCGTCTTACGGTTTTTCGATCAGCACACGTGACCTGATGCGAGTTTCACAGTTTTTATCCATCCCACAAAAGTGCTCAACGCCGCTAAAGAAGTTTTTACTTCAAAAAACTTGAGGACAGTGGAATGGATTGTCCTCAGGTTTTTTTGTATGCAGTCTTACTGGATTGTCTTACTTTACTGCCCTCGTGTAAATGGCCCGTAAGCGCATACAAAAAAAAAACTTGAGGACAATCCATTGCAGTGGACTCTCCATTTACACGAAGCCATTAGTGGATTGTCTTAGTGGAATGGCCTCGTGTAAATGGCCCATTACAGTTGGATGACAATGACATGGTCAGTCGATGGTGTTACTTGCTATATGAAGTGTCAAAATAACACCATTGACTGACCATTGACATGTCATTGTCATCCAACTATAACCGTTGACATTTAGTGGAATTGGCCCCCAGAATATAAAACGTCAACGAGCTTATGAATGAATCCTTAAAGGATGAATTTTAACAAAAACAATAATTTGTAGTTTTTTTGGGGTCTGTGCTGATGTGTGGCAACTGGCAACATTTCGGTTTTTTGGCGGGAATCTGAGGAGGGCCGTCATGTTATTTGTATAATTTTCATTTTGCTGTATATTTCGGGTTTTGATTCATATTAGTGATAGTCAAGTATCCATGAAAGTGTGCAGTGAATAGGAAATTCGATAAAATGCCATGGATGAACATTTCTGGATGGCCTCAAGAAGTCATTATGAAGTCTTCAGTAAAAGTGTTAGACTATAATTTTACTGTTGATAACCGAGAGAGGGATGAAGATATTGTTGAAGACACCGTATTTTTGTGCATGGTCTCTGAAGCAGTGCCATATAACTAAGATTAATAATAGGAAGGTAAAAAGGCTATAAGGACTAGAATCCAAAGACCGTTATACAATTTAACAACAACAACAACTGGCAACATTTCATTGGACGACATCTTTCTTTCGCGTCAGTGTTCCGTTTCCGCTGACAGTTCTTTTAGGTAAAATTCTCCGAAAATGAAGGCTAAAGGAGAGGTAAGTTTCGTAAATTTGATGATTATTCAACCGGAATGCAAAATATTATAATTGTTCTATTGAACAATATCGATTAATTAATGTATGTAATGGATATAGCGCAAATAAAGTGCCAAGTGCACGGTATGCCATACACGTTGTCGATGTCCACACCGTGTAAATTATATTGTAAGAATCTAGTTATTATCTCTGTGCTTTCTAATACTTCGATAAAGTATTCGTCAATAATGTATAAATACTGTAGTAGGCTGTAGAGGTAGTTGTGTTTTTATATTTATTTAGTATTCTTCAGAACTCTTATTTTTAGGTTAAGTCATGTTGTGATGCCCTTAGTTTTGACCTGCCGAACCGAAAACAACTTAATTTGTTCACCCGCATCATAACAAGATGACACTGCCTGGAATTTATTGATACCATTTAAAACAAAGTAATTTAAAAATATATATAATTTCAGTTGAAGGAGTACGAGGTGATCGGCCGCAAGCTCCCATCGGAGAGCGAGCCTAAGCCTCCTCTCTACAAAATGAGGATCTTCTCTCCAGACCCAATTGTTGCTAAGTCCCGCTTCTGGTATTTCTTGCGGCAACTGAAGAAGTTCAAGAAGACCACTGGTGAAATCGTCTCAATTAAGGTTTGTTATTTACTTACATTTAAACTGAGTACCTACTTACGTGTTTTTTCTAGCAAAAACAGTGACTTGTTTAAATTCAGTTCTGTAACTTGTAAATGTGAATTGTGATACAAAGCGGCCTTATCATAGCAGACTGATATTTGTTATGCTAAGTTCCTAAATAACTCGATCTAATAAGATGATTGAAACATTTTCAGGAGATCCCAGAAAAGAGTCCAGTCAAGATTAAGAACTTTGGTATCTGGCTGCGCTATGAGTCCCGTTCGGGAGTTCACAACATGTACCGCGAGTACAGAGACCTAAGTGTTGGCGGTGCCGTCACACAGTGTTATCGGGATATGGGCGCTAGACACAGAGCACGCGCACACTCTATCCATGTATGTATACAAGTCAACAAATATTTTAAATAGCTTTAATTTCTTCCATGTTGGATTCACTTTGGAAAAAATTTACTAACACAAAAAATTACTTCCCACCTGTAGTAGGTACATCATTATGCTAGACTTTCGGAATGTTTGACCTAGTACTTTTTAAAATATGTAATACACATAGATTTTGTGATCCTTTGTTGGTCTTTCAATAAATGAATTATTAATATTATTAGAGGTAGGATGGCTATAATATATGGCGATGTATTGAAGAAAAGACAGATAAAGAGTACCATGAACTGATTAATGGATGTGATGAAGCACTAGAAGTATGCCAGGATTATAGCAGGTGGCAGTCTGCTACCCTTCGTGAAAAACGCAATAGTCAATTTGCAGCTAAAACAATAGATGTTGAGTATAAGTACATTGTAAGTTGCTTTGTGGATTAATCTAAGCATGTTGTTTACTGAAAAGTCCTCAGTAAACTTGGGGCAAAGTGCAATTACATTAGAACTATTACATTGTATAATATACTTATACAATTATAATGATTGTTAAAAATCTTAACTAGGGAGGGAAGGACAAGCAATATGTGACCCACTTCACCCACTCTTATCAAAACTTCTCAGCAGTCTTTGAAGTGTTTTGTAATCTACAATAGAGCCACCTAGGCATCAACCTAAATGGCAAAAAACTTAATAGCATCTAAATTCTCAACTTTGCGGATGATATCAATATATTATGGCAAATCTGCCAAACAACAACTAGCTAGTAGGAAGGTGGGACTTACAACGAACACTAATAAAACAAAAGCCATGTAGGACATACTTCTTAAATTAAGTGTAGGCAGGCAATTTAGACATTGGAAAATCCAAGTAGAAGGACATATAAAAGGTTATGAGAAAGCCTACAAGGCCCTCTGAGGGAGGTAGTGACCCGCCAAGACAAGCCAAACGAAGCGCAAGGGCACTACCTACCTTTTCTCGAAGTGCTTTGTCGTTTTTTTTAATAGCAAGATGAATGATAAATAGCTTGATGTAAGCCATGTGATGGTAGCAAAACTGCCAAGTCACATTTTAACAAAGGTGTAGAGTTTGTGAAGCTAGGGCTTGTAGAGTTAGACCATGTAGAGTAACTTTTTGACAGTGCAAGCCATATGATCTCGTCTTGCCAACATTTTACATTAAATGGTTTTTGGCGGGATAATTTTATTATGTGCTAACATAGTTTTAAATGACCTATATTCATGAAATGTCGACATCAGAATAGAAAACACTATATTTGCATGAACACTACACTAAATAGACACAGTAACCTGGGGGCCAATTCTACTAAATGACAGCGGTGATAGTTGTATGACAATTACATGATTGTGGTCACTCAATGGTGATATTATGTCAAATTTTGACACTTTTCGTATTCTGTTAACTGTCAGTTTTCACAACCATTCAACTATCATTGTTGACCACTTTTGGTATTCTACTATTCCTACCATGGAATAGCGCTGTCCAGTGATTGCTTTTTTTTCCTTATTTTAAGGCATTGGCATTTAGCCATCAGCCCTAAACACGACACGAAATTCAGATTTTAGCTCTGCTTCAGAGTCTATGCACAAAAATACACAAGTTTCTTCGAAACTTATCGAAATGTCACATGTACCATAAATAAAATCAATCATCTAAAGATTTTAGTGCCGAAAACCCGAAATAAAACTAATGACACCCATGGTAGTAATAGTTATATATGGTAGGCAACACCTAACGTAGTCCATAGTCATTCCATTGTAATGCCACTATGATTTTAGTGGAATACAAATTAGATGTCATAGTTGCCAGTTGCAGCATAATGGAATGATAGTTCGATGACAATGGCTGACATTTAGTGGAATTGGCCTCCTGGATTGTCTGTCGCAAACGAACATGGGGTAGAGGTACGAGTCCTTCAAATCATAAAGAGTACCTATCTATCTAAGGTACTATAAGTGTTGTGTTTTGTGATGAAGAGTTCTATTTTAACAGATGATCAAAGATAATTATAGTCAAATTGTGACTTGATTAAAACTTAATTTGGCAGTAAAATAATGAATATGTCCTATTCTAAAAGTGTAAAATAATCTAGCTCACAAACTTACTCTTGTAAATTTAAATTTCTACAGATCATCAAAGTGGAGGTAATCAAGGCAGCCGCGTGTCGTCGGCCGCAAGTAAAGCAGTTCCACAACAGCGCCATCCGGTTCCCGCTGCCAAAGCGCGTGCACCACCACAAGCGCCTCAACAAATTCGCATACAAGAGGCCAAGCACATACTTCCTGTAATTTTACTGTATGCGATTCTAATAAAAAAATCCGCGTAATGTGGGAACTGGTGCTTTTAATTTGTTTTTCCCTTGAATATTTTGCTTATACAAAAATGATGTTATTGGTATGGTCTTGGATTTTGAAACGGAACAGATCCTTGAGGATTTAGTCACCAATTTGGCAAAAGTGACAAATTGCTAGCAACATACTGCTGCCCAACCGTCACTAACGTGCAAGTCGTCATTCTGGCAGCGCCACCAATGTGCCTGTATGTGGGTTATCTACTCCCTTTCTATTGTCCCGTCAATGAGACGTCCAATTGAACTACTGAAGAACAGTTGAAATCGTCGTGTAGTAACCCAATTGCAAAAATAATGTTACACTTACCGAGATACAGCGGTGGCAGCGCCACCAAACCCCTCCCCCCCCAATATCTCTAACCGCGAATCGCGATGGTACGAAATCCAAGACTACTATTTCGTACCCCGAGTACGAAATGGTACGTAATGTATGTGGTTCAGAAGCCTTGGCGCTGCTAGGATGATACATACAGTTGAGGCGCTGCTGGGATGCTACTGCCTAAACTACAGCATATTTCTCTACCGAGGATTTAGTTATACGCTGAATACTAGTGACAAATTGTCCGTTTTTGGGAAACAACCATTTTGGATTGTAGAACACAAACTTAATTCTGATGGACACACTTTTTCAGTCTAGTAATAAAACAAATTTCGTTGGATACAAATATTTTATTTTTAAAGGTACAACATACACATATTTTTTTAAATAATTCGATTTCATCACATTTAATAGTAAAACCAGTCTTCTAACTACACACATCATTTTTTAATAGATGTAGCAGTACTATCGATTTGACCTATAAAACCAATCACAATATCGATTTGTTCTTTCGAAAATGGTAATTTACGAGACCGTGTCTGTACATATTTTTTTAATAGTAGGTATAGGGGGCAAACAGCAGACTGGTCACCTGATTGTAAGTTACTACCACTGCTACCGTCGCCCGCCGACACCTGCAAATCAAGAGGCACAAAAGTGCGTTTCCGGCCTTTGAGGTGGGAGTACGCCCTTTTCTTGAAGGTCGTATCGGTCCGGAAACACCGCAGGCGACAGTTCACAGATCGGTTGACATGAAATATTTTTGGAAAATTTTACCTGATTTAGATATAAAATTATAATAAATAATATAATCTCACGCCTTTCATCCCCGAGGGGGGTAGGCAGAGGTATTCCATTACTGGATATACCCACATTTCACGAGATACATTGGACCCCTAAACGTGATAGGTGGTGAGCCCATCGCCGGACCGGGTCTATTTACACATGTCTCAGAATTAATTCTGAGACCTGCGGGTTTCCTCACGATGTTTTTCATCACCGAATCATTATCCAAACACAACATTTCTAAAATTTTTGTCTGTCTGAATTTTGATGAAATTTTGGTGTGGTGATAGCTGAGTAGCTGGGTCAAACATCTAGGGTACTTCTTTGTGCAGGAAAATATGTTTTACGCAATACTCCCGAAACAGTGTCACCTAGATACTTGGAAATATGGTATGTAGGTAGGTGACTTTTATGTCATATGAAACCGCTAAGAAGAGATTTTTGAAATTTCCTCGGTAACATGACTATAATGGATCCGCTGGGCACTAGCTAGTAAATAATAATGCTGTGTTTATATGTCAGCATAGTCATTGGTTTTCAAGGTCACGATAGTACGTAAATACTACATATATACATAATATTACGGCTTTTCCTCGTCAGGGTAGACAGAGACTAGACGGCCATTTATTACGCCGTGGCAAATCTCGGCCTTGATCCGACAATAAACATATTAATAGTTGCCGACATTGCGTGTAAAATAGTTAAGTTAGATATTTTATATGTATGTTAGTTATAAGGTATATATAATATGGGCCTCTGTTTACGTTATTTAAGATCTATTAATGTAAATATTGCCTGAAATAAAGATTTATTATTATTATTATTAATCCATAGATTGTCTATCTAGTTTCATGCGACACTAAATGCAATATAAACACAAATCATAAAAATATGAAGGTAATTTATAAAAAAATGCAATTTAAGTACCTATTTATTTTGTTACAATAGGAAAAGATAATAATATAAGTACCAATAATATACTCCAAAATATTCGATAACATAATAATTTTTAATCACTTTTTAACTATACATATAAAAAACTTCAACGAGACTGTCTGTACATAAAATATTTTGTAAAATTTTCACCGGTAGTAAGTAACAACTCTTTATTGTACACCAATAAAAACATGCACTCTGTGACACAATGACCGATTTATAAAATTATTTTCCCAATGGAAAGCTACAATATCCCTGAGTAACCATAGGCTATATTTAATTCCCGTATTCCCACGGTAACGGTAACTACGCCGGTGAAACCGCGCAGAACCACTAGTAATATAATAATCTATATTAATATTATAAAGGGGAAAAAATTATTTGTTACGAATAAACTCAAAAAACTAATGAACCGATTTTAAAAATTCTTTCACCAATGAAAAGCTAGAATATCCCTGAGTAACATAGGCTATATTTTATTCCCGTATTCCCACTGGAACGGGAACTACGAGGGTAAAACCGCGCAAAACTGCTAGTCATTGCATTCATAAAATTGCAACCAAAATGTTTAGAAAAGTGAATTCAAAAAATAAGATACTTACATTCGGTTCAGTTGATAGACGATAATTTGATAAATAATTCATAAGAAATACATCAGGGGGTCAAAAAGCGCGCCAGAGTTACCTTCACACGGTGAATCATAATAGGATCCTATTTCGATTCATATTCGAAATTTTCACCAAATACGAATCTGCTAATGAATTGAATTGTCAGTAAATCACTAAAATGAGGGACCATTTTACGAAATTTAGAGGAATTGCGTTGGATTTGCTGGGAATTCATAAAAGGAGGAATTGCTCAAAGTGGCCATTTTAGACCCACTGGTCTCTGATAATAATGAACATTAAAAAATATAATCGGCCTCTAAAGGGCAAAAATTCAGAATCTCTCCCAGGGCGCCACCGCCAGTGACCTTAGCTACGGCGCTGTTCAGGAGAAGCCTTTTTACAGTTTCATACTTTCATAGTTACTACATAAAAGTTAATAAACATATTCAGGCTTTGCCGTATAAAAATACACTACCCTCATTCCGGCTTTGCCGTATAAAAATACACTAACCCTCAGCTACGAATAAGGAATAATCCTTATTCGTAGACCCTCAGCCCCTTTTCACACGTACCGGTTGCAGGATAGCCGGCGGCGAAATGTATGGCCGATTGCCCGGTTGCCCGATGAAAGCGAACGTATATGGCCATATACTTCGCCGCCTGCCGGCTACCCGGCAACCGGTACGTGTGAAAAGGCAGTCATTCGAGCTTTGCCATATATAAAACTTACTAACAAATATAATGAATACGCTCACGCCTTTTCACTATGCTGCGACAATGGACCTAAAACAACTAACTAGCTTTAACCTACTAAATGTCAAAAGTAAAAATATTCGCAAGAGACTTACCACTATGTTCACCGGAACTATATAGAAAAGTTTTGTAGAATCTCGCGTTGTGAGGCTCCGTCTTTTAAGTCCCTAGTTTTTCGAGGGAATTTTGGTACATACATCGTACTTTTTTTGGTATTTTCGTATGTTTCGGAGTACCTACATCGCGTGCTTTATGCGATGCACTTGTAAGTGATTTCACTGAGAAACAAGTACGCTGAGAAAAGTACAACGTCTGCCAATGCCCTTTGCTTAGATAATTTATTGCATTCTAACTTAATTGTAAATAAAAAATCTGGCTTAACCAATAGGGTAAAAAGGGTTCTTGAGTATAAAATTAAATATAACGAAAATTCAAAATTTTACATAAAATATCTTAATTGTCTTTCACCGCCAGGCTATTCTGATATAAAAAAAACATAACGGCAGAACGAAACTAAATACAATTGGTGTGAATGTATAATACACCGATAAAAAACGTCGAGTCTTTAGATAAAATGCTTAGGCCACGTTCGATTTACAAACCCAAAATCTTCAGCGCCAGTTTAGCTGCGGCGCGTTTGGCTTGGAACTTATTCGCTCCAACGCCGAAGACCGTATGCTGGCGACCATTTTTAGTGATCGTTACTGGAACCGACACCTTGGGTATGTCGGGGTTAGAAATCCGAGGCGTGCTGGAATATTATAAAAATTCGCATATCGGTACCCGTTTATTCCCGTTCCCATGGGAATTTTGAAAATTTTCTTATTAGTGCTCACTTACTTCTGGGCCAAATTTCATTCTTGTTGATCAATCAGTCAGTATAATTATGGTAAAGATCTTAACAGTTTTTGGGTGACAACGAGACTATAACTAAGGCTTCCTATCTGTCCGTTCGTCTGTAACACGGCTGTATTTTTTGAGCAGTAATAGGTAGACAATTGAATTTTTACAGAGTGTATTCCTATGGCAGTTATAACAGGAAATGAAAAAAAAACATTAAAATAAGGACTCGCCTTTGGCCGGTTTTTTATTATTGTAGTCACTGTTGCATAAAAGTAGGTTGTCAAAATGTATTCAACACCTCGTCATTCAGTGTTCTCCTCTATCCCTTGAAATGACTTTTATGTTATTTTTTTTGCACTGACATAATCTATACATACATACATAATCTCACGCCCATTTCCCATTTAGGTAGGTACATTAGACTGCCACCTACTGCCACGAACCTGGCAGATCTCTGCATGCTCGTCGGTTTCGGGTAAGTACTCTTTATCTGGTTTTTCTTGAATACATCGCCGATCTGGTCGATGTAAGTACGCCTAGGTCGTCTAATCTATTTATCTTTTACTAGATACAAAAATGCGCCACTCTGAAAATAATTCTGCCATATTGATGACGATACTAACCCGAACACAGGGCAGGCGTGAATCATCTCGTGCAGTGCTCTGACGGGCTGTAGGGGGATGCGGCGAGAGAACGCGTATATCTCCTGCTTCATGATGCTGTAAACTACAGACCACACAGCCTGAAGGTTGCCACCGCTGTCCAGGTAAATCGCACCGATCAGCGATTCGAATATGTCACTTAGTACCTGAAATTGAATTTTAAATGGGGTTTTTAAGTTGGGGTCTGACGTTACTGCCTTATGAAATGAGCTACATTTTGTGATCTGTGAAAACGAAAACTTACTATGAAAAATGTACTGAGTATTGAGCTGTGACGTCATCACTTTTAGTACATAATTGCGACACTTTTTTGGATGTATTATTATTTTATGAGTTGCTATGAATGTAAAATGAAAATCGAAATATATTTTTAGAGGTCTTATGGGATAATCCTATTAGTAAATAATCACTCACAATTTAATTTAGATACATACGACTGTATCTGATGATCATATGATGTACCCAAATGCTGGGTTAAAATAAAATCACAAAATATGCTCACGACTTTACCCCCGAGGGGGTCGGTAGAGGTATTCCATCCCTGAGAGCTTATAACCTATTGACAATCGCAATCGGCTTAATTTTATCGTACATTGTGACCTTCATCCTACCTATATTTATCATACTGTCAATGGAACAAGGGCTGGCTTCGTAATAAATGTCAAATGAAAACGATTTCGATTTTAATTTTAATAATAATTCATTGCCAACAAGATACAGCAGAACAATGTAAAGGAGCCTTTTACAATGTTTTCCTTCACCGCCGAACATGTGATAAATATATTCGTAACTTCTTAAAAACTCCTTGGTACAAAGTGGTAAGGCAATAAATTCATTCACTTACGGCGGTACTGGGATGACTGCCCAGTACCGCCGTAAGTTTGTAAATACCACATAGATATGCATTACTCACCTTTGGTACTTCAATATACTCGGCTAACATGCAGTCTTCTTCAGCTATGAGATAAAGAACGTCCTCCACAATTTCATGGTTTCTGCGTTCCTGATGCTCGACGAACGTCAATATCGCGCTATCGAGAGCCGGGTTAAATTGGTAGCACAGGAATCTAAAAATATGATTAATTTGATATGATGGTACTACCCACACTTCAGAATAAATACTAAAAATTGAGTGAAAATTGCATATCAAATCATAAAATGCATTGTTAGATTTTTTGCTGTCTGTCTATTTGAAAGGTTGCTTTGAATACTCTGCAACAGCTCAACTGATTTTAATGAAAAATTTAGGAATTAAAACAGGAGTAACTACATACATACATACATACAGCTCACGCCTTCTTCCCACAGGGGTAGGCAGAGACGATGGATCGCCACTTTGCCCGATCTTTGCACACTTTCCTCGCTTCCTTCACATTCATAAGCCTTTTCGTGCACGCTCTTTTATTCTTTGCACTCTTGACCCCAGCTTTTTGAAGGACGTCACTAATTTGATCCGTGAACGTCCTTCTGGGGCGTCCTCTTGCCTTGTATCCTTCAACATTTGCACCATAAAACAGGAGTCTTAAGGTCACAGCACACTTATCAACTCGGAAAGGGATCGTCACCGTATCGCCTCGAGCCGTTCAGTATTGTTTGTATGAAACTCCCTACTGCAACGCACACTAATTGGAAACGTAACGTAATCGCCTCGCCTCGGAACAGGCTCCGAACCGCGATGCGATGAGTGGTCAACTTGCAGTTCCCGCGCTTACGGCTCGCTGTCCCCCCGCTTACGTCTCTCCGTACGCGAGCTCACGGCTCTTCGTCCACCCTTGCCCCTCAACGTTTGGATTCAAACTGATTGGGTGCCAACCCGGTCAGCCTGCGGTCGGCGAGGCGTAAGCGCGGTGACGCGTAGCCGTAGCCGAGTTGACGTACAGGAGCCGCTGCTACGCTTTGGTTACATGCATACGTTAGGTTGACGCCTGGTTGACGGCGAGGCGAAAGGCGATACGGTGCCGATCCCTTTCCGAGTTGATATGTGTGCTGTGACCCTTAACTTAAATTTTCAGGAAAGTATGTTCCATTTCGATATCCTATATTCAGGCTTCAGAAGATATGAATATAACAACTTCGAAGGGTAAACCCACGAAATGCGAGTGTAGGTCTAGTATTTTTTTTAAATACCGTAGTGCATTTTACTATTTCACTTTTGTGATCTGGATATAAATTATTGCTATTATTAGTATAAGGACTACTTTCTAAGTGAGAGAATATTATATTATGTAGTAACATGAATAATGTATACATGAACCTGTAGAGCCTCCTTATAGAGGGTAACATAAATACTTTTTTATACTTGACTTGAAAATGTGACTAGATGTCGCATTTTTGTTTTCTAGACAATTGATTGATAATATATTTGCTGTGTGAACGTGAAAACCAATATTTAATTTATTTCCTCAAGTATCTTACTCCAAACCTTATAGTTAGTGGCCCAGTGCCACTACACATTTGGTGACCTTCTATTTAGACGTATTTACAAATTTAAGAGCCTCCTTATAGAGGGTAACATAAATACTTTTTTATACTTGACTTGAAAATGTGACTAGATGTCGCATTTTTGTTTTCTAGACAATTGATTGATAATATATTTGCTGTGTGAACGTGAAAACCAATATTTAATTTATTTCCTCAAGTATCTTACTCCAAACCTTATAGTTAGTGGCCCAGTGCCACTACACATTTGGTGACCTTCTATTTAGACGTATTTACAAATTTAAGAGCCTCCTTATAGAGGGTAACATAAATACTTTTTTATACTTGACTTGAAAATGTGACTAGATGTCGCATTTTTGTTTTCTAGACAATTGATTGATAATATATTTGCTGTTTGAACGTGAAAACCAATATTTAATTTATTTCCTCAAGTATCTTACTCCAAACCTTATAGTTAGTGGCCCAGTGCCACTACAAACCAATCATAGGCTAACGCGTTATCCCCGAGGAGGTTGGCACAGGTATTGCATTCCTGGAAGTACCTACTCCTCGCCTTTTACCTGAGTTTGTTAGTCATCGCCGAGAAGGGGTGATATTACACATACTTTAGAACTAATTCTGGGGCTTGCTGGTTTCTTCAGGATGTTTTCCTTTAAAGTCGCACCAATGATAAGTCTACATTAACAGTTTTTATATAGAGGTAAGATTTGTTTTTTTGTCTGGTAGTTTGTAATGGAAATTCTTTCACCAATGGAAAGGTTACTTTTATGGGAGTATCATGGGCTACAATTTTCCCAAGTAACAGGAACGGGACTTAAACGGGTGAAATGTATTATTTTTTTTAAAGCCCATTGTCATTGTTCCCATGCCTGAGGCGGACTCGCTTCCAATCCAACTGGGCCATCACTGCTCTTTAAATAATATACACGACTTACTTGTACAGTCCAAGTTTGACCACATAAGAAGCAAAGGTCACGTTGTTCACGAGAGCGGACCTCAAGTCTGTGAGCTCCCCCGGCTTAAGGTCGCTGCTACAGTGCTCGAATATATGCGCTGTGATCAGGAAATCCAAGATGGCGTCGCCGAGGAATTCCAGCCGCTCGTACGAAGGTGTGAAACGGTTCCTTATGTATGACGGATGGGAGAGAGCCTGTGAAAAGATAACGAATACGTTTAGAATGTAACTTAAGTTAAAAAGAGATGCTTAGACGGGCTTGTTCCCTCAGTTGGTAGTGACCCTGCCTTCGAGTCGGAGGTCTCGGGTACGACCACCACTCGGAGTCAACATTTGTGTTCATGAATATGTCTGTTGGCTTTGTGTCTGGTCATTTAATAATTATTTAAGTATGTCTATCAGTTGTTTAGTACCCATAGTACGGGCTCTGCCTAGTTAAAAAAAAAAGTAGGCAGAGGTATTCCATTACTGGATATACCAACATTTCACGAGATACATTGGACCCCTAAACGTGATAGGTGGTGAGCCCATCGCCGGACCGGGTATATTTACACATGTCTCAGAATTAATTCTGAGACCTGCAGGTTTCCTCACGATGTTTTCCTTCACCGTCGAGCTAGTGATAAATATGTAAGTATTTTTTTGAAAAACTCATTGGTACATGCCAGGATTTGAACCCGAGCCTCACTGATTTTCGGCCGGCTCTTTAACCGTAAAGGCTATCACTGCTCTGCCTAGTTTAGGACTAAATAACCGTGTGTGAATTGTGTTGTGTCACATAGAGCTGTCTCCATCTGTGCTCAAGTAAAGATCTGGTGCCTCCTTATCAAAGTGCCAAAAGGTTTTATTTTCTAGTTTGGGTTCACTTAATTGTTTATTGTAATACGTGTCAGTGACTATACCTACTTCTCTAAACTGTAGTGTAAATTTTAATTGGTCGCGCTATAAAGCCACGCGTATGAAGTCGAGCGCTTATGACATTTGTCTTATTTTATTCAACTAGTCTTTACGTATTAAAAAGTCACCTTGCTAGGCTCTCTGCGGTTGGTAAGCTTTAACCGTAATCGGTTTCATTAGGACGTACATTGCTTCTGACATATCTGTCATTACGATCAGTGTCTTAGAGACCAAGCGTTGGTAAGCTTTGGTAAAGGAAATCTTGGCGGGAAAATATTTATAGGTTGAATTAATTTTTGGTGGCTATTTTTAAATAATATTTTATTTTATTTCTAGGACGTTACTTGTATCATGTAAACCCGTGATCCGAGAGTACTCGGACGCCAATTAGTGGATCGGACGGTGTATTATCTACAGCGCAGTTAAGAGAAAACGAGGCTATTTGTACTTACTTCAAGCAATAGAGATGGATCCTTGAATTTATAGTTCAATATGCTCTCCACATCGTCCGTGCAGTCGTTCAGGACACGATCGATTTCTGCCATAGACGTCTTGCGTTCAGACAAAACTGTTGGTATCTTCTTGTTAAGTAGTTGGGCGAAGTTGTCCTAAGAAAAATAGTTATAGTTAGCTGGCTGACCCGTTAACCACGCAGATCTAGTTATTTCCTAGTCATGTAGGATTTTTAGTTTGCCTTTTTCTATTACTTTGAGGAAGACACACATCGGTACATATTTTATTAACAAAACAATAACTAATTTACAAGGCTTCACAACGAAAAGTTTAGTACACAGTATTTCTATCCCGTCTTGTCTTGTTTACATGGATTTTTTATATAACCTTTTCGCGCGTGCTTACAGCAACTCATCAGTGTCATCGTAATAGGATGAATGGCATAGGAACGTATATGATGAATGGCATACCAAACATATTTTTTTATACATATATTAGAAAATAATAAAGACTATTTAAAAAGAAACGTCAAGAAAAAAAGAGAGAGGATATATTACTGGCTATACTTTGCAAAAAAAAAACTGGAATATTATCCATAGTAAATGCTAAAGCTGTAATACATTCTAGGTAGAAAAAAAAACAATACTTACTTGTGGAGGTAATATTTTGAACCACTCCAACAGTTTTATGGCACCCGAGATCCCACCACTAATGAGGTAAGTACCGATGAGGGCTTCGACGCAATCTGCCACTGACTGTTAGAAATACCCAGAGAAATGAGATCAATTTCATATTAACTGCTGTTAATCCAGTCACAATAAAAAAATATGCTCACGCCTTTTATCCCAGAGGGGCTAGGCAGAGGTATACCATTTCTGGAAATACCCACGTTTCACCAGTTCATTCTTTGGACCCCTAAACTTGATAGTTGGTAAGCCCATCGCTGGACCAGGGTGTTGTCAAACATGCCTCAGAAATATTTCTAGAACCTGCGGGTTCACGATGTTTTCCTTAACTATCGACCTAGTGATAAATATGTAAGTTTTAAACTCATTGGTACATGTCCTCGCCAGGATGAGCAAGTGAATTTACGTCAACTATTAGAAAAAGCGCCGTAGCGCCCTGTCTTCAGCCTGCCGCGTCCAGCATCTACCTGCAGTCTTTCGCAGATCATCATCCCATCTATGATATGGCGCTCATTAGGGGAGGCCTATGTCCAGCAGTGGATAAATATAGACTGATGATGATTAGTAAAAAATAAATAATCTCATGCCTGACATCCCCGAGGGGGTAGGTTATCCATAATTTTTTCATTTCTAGATATACCCACTTTTCACGAGATATTCTTTGGACCCCCTACACGTGATAGGCGGTGAGCCCATCTTCGGACCGGGTCAGTTTACACATGTCTCAGAATTAATTCTGGGACCTGCGGGTTTGATCACGATGTTTTCCTTCACCGTCGAGCTAGTGAATAATATATGTACGTAAGTTTTGATGATTAGTAAAAACATACCTTATCCGACACAGCTTGTGACTTGATGTAGCACTGCATGGCGTTCTGTGCACCACCGTCGGGCTCCCGCTCCACCGTCCCCTCGCTGTCGGCGAACCTCTTCTGAACCATGGACCAGTTGTCTTTATTCAGCTCCCCGCTCAGGGCTTCGTCTTGTGAGAATTGCAAGCCGATCAGGAACGTTGGTCGGAGCTGCAAGAATTATTCCAATGTTGGTTAGTGTTAAAAAAAGTAAATTTGCTTTAAAGCTTTGACCGTAAAACTAGCGCCGATGTAGAAAAAAAAATGTCCTATAATATACAATAAACAGGTGTTGTAAAGAGTAAGTAACTATTTTATATCATAAAAAATTTTAAAAGACAAAGAAGACAAAGACACTGCACCTACCTAGTAATAAAAAAACGTAATATTTTTTAGAATACAAAACTTAACACTGATCATTTACCGATTGCGGACAGCTGTGAACGCAGTTTAACCGATGGCGGACAGCGGTGGATTCAGTTTATTTATGAGTGCTTAGTTTTATACGTTAGAATCAGTCGAAAAATACACGAAAATTTATGCGGACATCCTGTTTTTAAGGATCTTTTATAGGCACGCATACACCTACCCAGGCGACCAAAGCGACTGGGAAGAGGGAGAATCAAACGCGCGGCAGACGCCGTCCTTCTTATTATTAGTTTTATTTATTTATTTACATGTCACATGGTGATAAAGGTGTTACATTATAAAAGCACTAAAACATATGACACCCCGTGGGGGCACTGCAAATTTGGAGAGCACCATTGTTGCTTATTTAAAAGAAATACTTAAAGAGTTACGAATAAAACTTGAAATTATACATTTGAAAATGTTAAAACTTAATACTAAAAATATCACAAAATAAAATAAAAATAAACTAAAATCACAATCTTCTTATATAAATTTTATTTTGAAATACCTAGCTCTTCTAAATTATAAAATGCATTACTTATGAGGTATTTTTTAAGAGATCTTTCGAAAGCCGAGAAGTTTTGTTCACATTTTAGTTGCCTGCCATGCACACCTACGCGATAGCGAAGCGGAAGTGATTTCAATAAATTTATCTCTAGAACGTGAAATTAAATATTTGAACGAGTACACACTGTATTCACGGATTTATTAACCAATCCCTATAAATATCATAAATACATAGAGAACCTAACTCTGTCAGTTATTACCTTTTCAATAAACCGGTGACCGACCTCGATGAATTTTGGCAGGTTTATAGTTTACATCTTGAGAAAGGACACAGACTACTTTCATTCCCGTAAAAACAGTTAGGTACTATGGGGACGCCAAAACCTAAAGAACTCGCAGACGGAGTCGCGGCTAAGAGCTCGTACTGTATAATTCAAAGGTACACTGAAAGTACACTCCTAGTCGTTCAGGTGACAATATTAATTATAGATTAATTATTAAAGGATGCTGTGCTGATGAACAATTACATACCTACAAAGGATATTTTGCTTCAAGTCCACCCGATCCTAAATGAAATTCTTTCTTCAAAAATCACCCTAGTTATGGTAGGCATCCACGGATCCGCACAATTTGTATGGGAAGATGATTTTTTATGTCACTGCCGGAATCGTAGTAGTTACCTACAATTTTCTTTCGCTTGCTTAACCTGAGTAACATTATGCACCTTCTAATTAAAAACATTAAATTTTATGAAATCATTTTATTTTATTACCGTACATTTAATTCCAATTATAGGAGAAGGTCATGTAAATGTAAGTTTATATTAATTTCTCTTACCACAAGCATAAATCATTTTGTATTAAATAACTGACTAACACGTTATTTACATCTTACATCTTGACATTTAATCTCTTATTAATCTGCGATTACCCACGTTTCTATCTATACCTAGTTGATATACATTTACATGGGTAGATTTATAAAAAAAAAATTTGCTTCCATTATTCGTGTAAAACATAGCCAACGTTACTAGTTTGCCAGAATAATTTCAATATTTTTATTCAAGTGTTTCTTAAGTACGATCTAAAGAAGGCATCGTTTGTTTGTTAATCGTAAGTAGTGATAGTTTAATAATAATAAATAATAATAATAATTTATTCATGACCCAACTAGAGTAGCATTACATTTTTTTATAGGTTGTTAGGCAGTTTGATATTTATCTATCGTATGGTACTAATATAGCACAGAAGTGCAAGGGGTGTAATCTTTTAATCACAGCGTTTTTAGTTTTGATTATTAAAAGTGTGTTTCAGACTGGCGTAATAAGTAGCCAGTATTCGTAGTTTCTTCGGGTGGTAGGTATTATTAAACCGAGTCCTGAACTCTGAGCGATTTGAATGTCCGACGTCGAGGCATGCGCACCTTTAAATTGCGCTTAATTGTTTTTTTTTGTGATTCGTACAAAACTTCCGTATGTTAAATTTGGAAGTGAGATTTTAATAACACTTGTTAAGGTGCTTTTTCGCAAATCTAAAGTAGTAAGTATGCAGGGCTGTATAAAAAGAAGTTCGAAAGGTTTTTTTAAATGTATCCATAATAGCGGTTCTGTGCGGTTTCAACCGAGCTCCCGTTCCCGTGGGAATACGGGTATAAATATGGCTTATTAGGGATATTGCAGCATTCTAATGGTATTTTTTTTTTAAATCGGTCCTGTAGTTTTTGATTTTATTCGTTTGAAACATACAAAAATATAAATCTTTCCTCTTTATAATATTAGGGTAGAAAACAAAATATTATCAGACTCAAATGATTTTGAATATTTTACTGTTTCTTTAGATTCTTGTTTTCATTTGTCCCTTACATTATTTATCCTTTTTTTGTAATTATATTGTATTGAATGTTCTTCCACTACTTATAAAAAAACCTGGACTGTGTTGAACGCCTTAAAAATTATATTATTTTTTATCAAAGTAATTACATAATGCATGTTGCTAATTTTTTCACTCAACAATTGTACTTTACTTTTTTGATAGTTTTATGATTTTGTACGTAAGTAAATGATTGTAATGGGAATTGAGGAAATAGGGCAGGAACGAAATTATTTCTTTGTTTTAAAATTTGCTACTATACATAGGTTACAACTTGCTTACCTACGGATTCGCCTACCCTTACAATATGAATAGGTAGTATAGAGTAATAAACATTTAATTTAAATACTGTTACATAACTGTCTGACATACCTCTCGATACATTCTGAAACTACAAGCTTTGCTCAAGTGTGATTACACACGTACACCCACATACTTATATAATTAATTGTGTTGTTGCTGTGACATCATGAGCCCTTGATTTGAAATAGACTCACGTCAGCTTTCATATCAAAATACAGTAAATAGTTCAAAATAACATTTACTATATTGAGATATAGGTACTAAACGATAACCTTTCTTAGGCGTTTAGGCTTCGTGTTTCCTTAGACAATGTAGGTTTCCACAAGTAGGTAATTTCCTCATGAACATTCTTAAAAATATTTTGGGTATCTTTTGTTACAAATTTATTTACCTATTTTAAATGTTGGGTATTTAACTGCTGGGTTGCTTTAGTAGCCTTAATTTTTAACTACATTTATTAGTGTAAATACTTTAAATTTATGTAGATAACTGAAAGCACTTTTTCATAAAGTTATTTTTGTCAAACATCTCTTGTTATCACTATACATGTGAAATCGCAAAAGCGAAGGTTGTTTTAAAATATTTTCTATAAAACTCGGTCAAGGCATACTTTCGCGTCATTAATATTATTAACTGGCGTATCAACAATACTCTTCTCGTATGAAGTCCCATGTTCTGCTGATTTCGAATTAACATAAAGCATAATACAAATGTTTCATTCATTTTAAGTTCATTGAGAATAACCGTATTGGAGTTCAAATTAGAAGTTCTTATGAACTTATGATTATTTTGCAAATGGGTTTTTAATATCTTGTTTCACTTAAGAAAGTATTCTAATCTAAGTATTTATCATTAGCTCAACGTTGACGGAAACCATCGCGGCCACAGGTCCCCGTAGTGATTCCGAGACATCTGTAGCAGTATCCGGGCCGGTCGGGCGATAGGTTCACCACTTGGTTAGGTTTAGGGGTCCAAAAATATACTGGTGCAAAGGGGGTTCATTCCATGAATGGAATACCTAAACCTCGGGGATAAAAGGCGTGAGCGAGCACAATTGGGTAGTTGACAGCATCGAAATTTAATTGCGAGTAGTCATTTATTAAAAAGATTATCCTAAAACACCTTTGAACATGTATTTCGGTTTTCACTTTAAAAATTTTAGCTAATTTAAAAATAATAAAACAATCATTAAAAGTGTTGCAATTGAGCACTAGAAACTATGACGTCACTTGCTATTTCAGTACCTACATTTTTCATAGTAAAATTTCGTTTTGACACATCATAAAACGTAACTGATTTGACTAGGCAGGACACTACCCCATTTAATAATATAGTAGTGTTATAATATTAATTAACTTCGATTAAGTACACACACCTTATAGGTGACACTAGATACACGCAATACGTACTATGTTTGCACATCCATTCCGAATATGGAATATTTGTTCAAATGTTTTTAATTTGCAGATGTTCAAAATATTTTCCACGTCTCTAGCGGTGGTTACTATAGGGGCAGCTGTACTGGTCACGTATTTACTTAATGACCATCCTAAAGTCCCTGAATTGGACATACATAAATGGTGGGGTAATGGGCCCAAGCCAAAGGAAGATGACAAGTCTGTTAGACCATTCAAAGTGGACTTTAATGACACGGTAATAAATATGATATAATAATATATAAATTTATATAATAATATAATAATATATATATTTTCAGCATATTATTGAAAATAGTACTTTCAGTAAACTTTGAATAGTAAGTAAAGTTATAATTTAGAAATTTAAGTTCCTATCAAATGTGCGTAACATTTATTTAATTATTAGCTTGCCTATATCGCTGCTGGTTTAGAAAATTAATCAATACTGAAGTAATTCATCACCGCAGATCACATTTTTTTACAATATAAGTAACACAAATTTGCTTGTTGTATTTATATAAAACTACATAAAGTATATAAATATTGTTTGATGTACTATCAGCCAAAATTACGCCTGACATAGGTACCTAAGGGTATTTTTTGCAAGCAGCTATCTTTTCCCACACCGGTAAACCGACCAATAGCGTCGAAGCACCCTGTAAAGTCCTCACTTATAGTGAAAATAACAATTACAAGCAAAGCTTATTTCAAACTTATAATCATTTCAAATGAAAGCAAAGGAATGAAAAAAGAACGGTGTTACAGGCTTCTGATTGCTTAACGATAATTAGGGGCAGGATAGTAAAAACTTAAGCTGTCAAGCGACAATTCTTTCAAATGGATTTACATTTAGCTAATCTTAGTTATTACTATTGATCCTTTTAAGTGTACTTTTTGTACCTACAGAAAATAAATTATTTTTGACTTTTTGGATCAGGAGAAGCTTTTGTCGGTAGTACCATATATCGCAATTACTATTACTCTTTATAATAACATCCTAAACCTGATATTTCAGATGATTGAGGACTTGAAACAAAGGCTTCGAAATAGACGACCATTCACAACGCCATTAGAAGGCATACAGTCGGAATATGGATTTAACACCAAATATTTAGAAAAAGTTATAGACCACTGGCTGGAGAAGTACGACTTCAAGGAGAGAGCTGAATTGTTAAACAGATTTCCTCATTAT
This sequence comes from Ethmia dodecea, assembly GCA_963855545.1. Taxonomy (NCBI): domain Eukaryota; kingdom Metazoa; phylum Arthropoda; class Insecta; order Lepidoptera; family Depressariidae; genus Ethmia; species Ethmia dodecea. The sequence goes on from OY979448.1 coordinate 6,999,898, forward strand.
AAAACCAGAATACAAGGACTCGATGTTCAATTCATTAGGGTCAAACCAGAGGTCAAAGGAGTAAAGGTGGTTCCTCTGCTCATGATGCATGGATGGCCAAGTTCTTCCAAGGAATTCGTTAAAGTGATACCAATGTTAACAACACCCAGGGCTGGATACGATTTTGTCTTTGAGGTCATAGCTCCCGATTTACCTGGATTTGGATTTTCTGAAGTATGAGTCATTTGGATAATTATATAATTAAATTATACGATCCATTTTAAATTTATGTTGAATTTGTATAACTTTGTTGAAGATATACAAGTTTGATATTATATTGGTTTGGTACCTATGTATTTAAGTTTTTGGTTTTACCATATAAGATAAATTTTACTATATTAGTAAAGATAAATAAAATTGTTACTTTAATTTTAGGGTAGCAACAAACCGGGTCTGAATCCGGTACAAATCGGCATTATAATGAGAAATTTTATGAAAAGACTCGGCTTTGACAAGTACTACATTCAGGCTGGCGATTGGGGCTCACAGTGCGCCTATCACATGTCGATTATCTTCCCTGATGAGATTTTAGGGTAAATATGTATTTAGCTATAGGTATTATACCTTTCTAAAAAAAGGGGTAGATAATAAAATATTAGGAATGGATTTCAATAAGTGGTTTCATAAACATATTTTTATTCTCCTAAACTTTATCCCACTGCTGAACAAATACTAATATTCTTACATTGAAATTAAATGAAAATGTTGCCTTCATTTGGAAAATCTGTTTGTTATTCAGTTAGAAATGTGGTTCTTTAGCTATTTTTGATGGATGTCTGTCTAGCTGCTTGTGTTGTTTTATGTATAGATTTTATATCCTTTTTGCAGATTACATACCAATATGCCAATGACATCTATGAAAAAAAGTATGGTGAAACTCTTTATCGGATCCCTATTTCCCACTTTAGTAGATCCGCAGCACTGGCAAAGGACGTATCCATTGAGCAGCCTATTCTGTTTTATTATGCGGGAGAGCGGATACTTCCACTTACAAGCTACTAAGCCAGATACTGTGGGTAAGTACAAACGCTCAGCGTTCGTACGACCTAGACTTCTTTCACTATAAGAGAGGAACAAGAAGAGTTAATTCTTTTACCGATGATACCGATTTTTGTTGTGTTTCGGCACAAGTCGTTAAGCCATGTCAGATACATTCGGGTGGCTTGAAAAATTATGACTTGTGATATGATTCATGATTTCAAACTCAGTCTTTTAGCTATTTCCGCTCATAATAATAAACTCCTTGCTAACATCACTCTCAACTGCTATACTTGTATAAAATCAATGTAGGTACAAAAAAGTACCTACTTTCCTTCTATTTTTAAACTTTAAACACGTTTTTCTTTGCAGGGGTAGCCCTAACTGATTCCCCAGCCGGTCTGGCGGCGTATATCATGGAGAAAATGGCTATAAGCTGCAATAAAGATCAAACTGATACTCCACACGGCGGCCTAGAAAGCTTAGATTTGAATGATGTATTGGACACAGTCACTATTATGTGGGCTAACAACTGCGTTGTTACTTCGATGAGAATCTATGCTGAGGGTACTTCGCCGCAGTGGCCAGAGGTCCAGATTATACGCAAGTATGACTTTGAATATCTCTTTAGGTGTTGTGCGATTAAAAATTATTATTGTGAGATTAAAAAGAGCTGCCCTTGATTTTCTTGCTTGCTCTTCTAGGGGTACTGCATTTGGAACCAGCAACTCGGTCGGTGGAGATGGGCTGCTGTTTACATATAGCCAATCTTCATGGACAAGTTTCGAGTGCCTTGTTATTATAAACTGTGCCTTGTTATTATAAACTATTGACTTTTCTAAGTGTATATTCTATACCTACTGAAATAAATGACTTTAACTTTGTGCCAACCAAAGTGGTAAAAAAAGAATCCCTTGTTGGGCCGCTCTGTTTATCTGTCACAGTAACATATCTCGGCAACTAATACTATAGACTTACAACTTGGGATAGTTTTATATAATGCTTGTTTTATGCCCACCGTTTTCGCATTGTGATAAAAAATCTAAAATTACAAAATTTCAAAAATATCCGGTAACCCATTAGCATTTTTCAGGTGTACAACTGTTTGCATGCTAAAATTACAAAATGTCAAAAATATCCGCTAACCCATTAGCATTTTTCAGGTCTACAACTGTTTGCATGCTAATCACTAATTTAGCAAGACATGTCTTTTACTGAATATAAATTATTTTCCAACTTCTGATGTACCATGTTTTAAGCAAACAAAGATTTATCTTATCTTATCTCGATATCCTAAACTGTGGTTTTTATTTTCTTTTTTAGCATTCCTACTCCAGTGAAAACAGCTGCCATAAAGTTTCTTCACGAAGTTGTGTATCAACCAGACTGGATACTGCGGGACAAATTCCCTAACTTGGTCCGATCTACTACCTTGGATTTCGGTGGGCATTTTGCTGGTTTGCACACACCTCAAGTCTTAGCCGATGATGTATTTGATTCCGTTGTAGTATTTATGAAGCATGAAACGTTAGATGAAGAGTGATATGTTAATGTAAATTTTTTTTATGTTTAAATTCCGTTTTTCTTGGCAATGTTCACTTATAAATTATAATGCCACCATTATTTACGATTTTCTCAAATAATTACATAACAGCGGTATAACTTTGACTATGGCAACAGCTGAAATATTGTAAACCGTTGACCGGCCATAGGCCCGGCTCTAGTCGTGATTACAGAATTTTTGTAAATTAATGAATTTTTCTGGATAGGAAGAAAGACTTGAGGGTACACTAAATTTATTTTATAAGTTCGTAGTATAAATTTGTACTTAATCTTTCTAATCGTTTTTTTTTATGAATGTAGGTATTCCGGATAAACTATTATTTGTTTTTATTTCTTTGATTTCTTATTTATAAGGAAATACTAGGTTCGATTCTGCATTACAGCGACTAAACTTATTTTAGTTTATTCCTGTCTTTATTTTACCTCAAAAAAAGAAAAGGGATAGAAGATAATCTTCTGAATTTAGTCCTGTCAGAGGCTGTATTTTAGTCGTGACTTATTTACTTATGCACTAAACACGTTATGAAATGCCTGAGTTGACAGGACTAATTTTAATTTGACAGGACTAAATATCACTCGTCTCTTTTCTTCTCTATGAGAAAGAAAATGACAGGACTAAACTAAAATAAGTTTAGGCGCTGTAATGCAGAATCGAACCCACTGTTCGACCAGACTATTAGTAAGAGTTTTATTATTAGGTTAATAAATAGGTGGAGGCCAACCAGAGTGTTTGGGTGTTTTTATATCCCATTACATAAGTTCCATGTAAATGTATTTAATTAGAAATAAATTTTACAAATAGAACATGTACTTACATTATGAGCCTCTATGAATTGTTGAATTTTCTTGGGCGCGAAGAAGCCAGGTACCATGAAATCATTCCTCGGACCGAACTGCTCTATCTTCATTCGACCAGGCAGTCCTACTTTCTCACCAGCATAGTACAAGTTCCTGTCAACAAAAAACTTCATTTATTGCCTTTTTAAAAAGGCTCTTTTAAAATACCCACTATACATTAGCCAAGCTCAACGGGGATAAGTCTTGTGTAAATATTTATATTGTGAGGGTTCGAATCCTTGCATATACCAATGAGTTTTTCAAAACTTACCATTTATCACTAACTCGACGGTGAAGGAAAACATCTTAAGTAAACCCGCAGGTCCCAGAATTGATTTTGAGGCTTGTGTAACAGGCCCCCGTCCAGGCGATGGGCATGGCAAGAAGATCTTCATTATCACGGTAAGGGGTCCAGAGAAAATACTGGTGAAATCTAGGTATTTCTTGAAATGGAATACCTCTGCATACCCCCTCGGGGATGAAACGCGTGAGACAATTTTTTTTAAATGCATTTATCGGCACGTATTCTATTACTGAAGCTCAACGGGGATAAGGCTTGTGTAAATAGTTATAAGTATTTTTATATTGTGAGTAGTGATAGCCGTTAGTAAGTCCGCCTCATATGCGTAAGGCGTTCCAAATTTTATAAGTTTATTATAGACAAGCAGTTCTTCACTCTCATAAGTCCCATTTTCGTGAGAAAATTGTTGCCTATGTTACTCCCAGAAAAGTAAGCTTTCCATTGGCGTTTTTTTAAAATCGGTCCAGTAGTTTATGAGTTTATTCGTTACAAAATACAAATCTATAATAGATGTAGATAACACGTGCCGTGCCATGTGCAGTTAGTTAGTAATAAAAGCAACAATATTAACTGACGGGCCTGTTGGCTCAATTGGTAGTGACCCTGCCGTCTGAGTCGGAGGTCGCAGGTTCGATCCCCGCTCGGGGGCAACATTTGTGTGCATGAAAATCTCTGTTAGCTTCGTGTCTGGTCGTTTAATATTTATTTAAGTATGTTTATTAATTGTTTAGTACCCATAGTACAGGCCCTGCCTAGTTTGGGACTAAAAAACCGTGTGAATTGTGTCCCAGAAATTATTCTTATTATTAACCTGTTGCCAATCAACCGACTCTTGATGCTGGTGAGCTGCCCCTCATTCTGTCCCGGAAACTTGTGGAACAGATACAAGGTGGCAGCGAACTTCAGGAAGGAGTCCCCGAGGGTTTCCATTCGCTCCAGGTTGAAAGTGTCGTGGGAGCCAATGCTGGTCAACGCTGCTAATACATCGCGGAGTTCCGGCCCGCGGTTTGAAGGTTTCTTCGACAATATTGATATTTTGTCGTTGTATCTGTTTATGAAAATGAGTAAATTTTACAGTTTGGAAAGTGCAGTCAATAATTATAGAAAATGGAAACCCGCCGCGCTTGCCCCGCTTCTTCTCCTCAACCATACATGCGGAAGCGGTGGAGTTGAAATGACTTTTAATAAGTGGACTTATAAGTCCCTACATTGAATAAAACATTTTGACTGTTTTTGACTTTTGAACCCTGGCGATGAAATTGTTTGAGTATGACGCGTTTACCTCAAAATACAGACCCAATGTTTACAATCCCGCGTCCCTGTACCACCACAAAAGATTTGGATGACAGCGCTTGATATGGTTTAAATATAATCCGACTAATTAAAATTGTATGTTAGTTTTCGTACAAAAATTCAAGTTGATTGGATTTAGTTAACTTATAATTGTCGCTACGTAACTCAGTAGAAATTCGTTGTTTACTAAATTTATACCTTCTAGTGACAGGGACTTTATTTACTTACTTTATGGGCGGAGGCAATATAGCCGCGGAAGTAGACTGGCGTGGCGGGGACCGAATCGATTCAATCGTGGTCCGCGGCGACATTAAAGCAGACACAAACTCGTCGTAGCATTCGATGTCCATCACTGTTGCAGTGGAAATGTTGCGCTCTATGTCGATAGGCTCCGAATTTTCCTGTAAGTACATATTATTAATTGAACTAAGCTCAGATTTTTATTCTGTGGAATTCTGACGTTTCAAAACGTTGAGACAATAGTAGATAGTGTCTTAAAGGAGCAAAACGATTTTTTACGGCGAGGTCGTTTTTTTAAATCACGAACATAGTGAATGATTTAAGGACAGAATCCCGAACGTAGTGAGGGATTCTAATGTAGAATCATGAACGAATTGAGGGGTTTAAAGTACGTAGCCCAAGATAAAAATATTTTTGCGACCGAATGATACACTCTGTTTTTCATCCCTCTCTATGAGAAAAATAACTACGAAAGCGCGCGCATTGAAACAGCGAGTTTTTTCTGACAGTGGGGCACAACCATCGAACGCTTTTCAGCCATGTCAGCGTAATGCGGCGTAAAATGGAACGAATGTATTGTTATACAAAAGTTTGATGTACTTAAGCTACAGTGGCACCAACATTAGATGCAAACTTATTTTGCTTATCTTTTTGGCTAAGAATGTTGAAAAATATTTTTAACTAGCAGCGCCCCGCGGTTTCACCCGCGTAGTTCCCGTTCCCGTGGGAATACGGGGTCAAAATATAGCCTATGTGTTATTCTGATATATAAGCTATATATCTGTAAAGTTTCATCAAAATCCGTTCGGTAGTTTTTGAGTGAAAGAAGAACAAACATCCATCCAGACATCCATACATCCAAACAAACTTTCGCGTTTATAATATTAGTAGGATTACAAATTCAAAACACTTTTATTTGCACTTATTAAACCCCTATCGGAAAAGACTTACTTTACTCCCTTTTATTATATAGATGGTAAGAAAATAAATATTCCCGTAAAAGGAAAGAGAAAGAAAGAGACCAAAAAGATTTGTTACTGGCGTAGCAGTTGTCGGAATTGCACTGATGGAAAAATCTGAGTTTAGTACATCTACATTTACCCAAAGGACTCCGCGAGGACTCCGCGTCTATGCCGTCTGTCTGTCCTACGTACTGTGAAGTAGGACTGTATGGTAATACGACGTGTGTCGACGGAATCTTCAACGAATACATACATAATCTAACACCTATTCCCAATTGGAGTAGGCAGAGACAATAAGCATATTTCCATAAAATACACTGTGCAAGAGCAGTGATAGTCCTACGGACAAAGAGCCTGCTTCAGCCCTCACATGATGAAAATCAGAGAGGCTTGGGTTCGAATCCTGGCATGTACCATTGAGTTTTTCAAAACTTACGTACATATTTATCACTAGCTCGACGGTGAAGAAAAAACATCGTGAGGAAACCCGAAGGTCCCAGAATGAATTCTGAGACATGTGTAGCAGACCCGGTCTGGCGGTGGGCTGACCATCTATCAAGTGGTCCAAAGAATATCTGGTGAAAAGTGGGTATATCCAGAAATGGAATACCTCTGCCTACCCCCTTAGGGGATATAAGGTGTGAGTTTTTTTTTACATTGTGTTAGAATATCAAATACTCAAAAAATATTGTTTTTAAAGATTCACAATACAAATAAATTTATAGAGCAAACTAAATAAAACAAAAAATTACAAAACGAGGCTCGTGCTAAGAATCCGGTACTGAATTAGAGTAAACAGAGGCCTGATTAAAAGCTTGGCACATTAAAGTTAACAAACAACTACTTACGTCCCACGGGTAGTCCTTTCTGATTTTCTTCTTTTGTAGTTGGTAAATGTTCTCCTTCATTGAAACAATTTTTATGGGTCGTCGTGCTTCTTCGTCAATCGGGTTGTTTATTCTAAAATTTTAATTTCAACGCAACATAGCGACAACGATTTCAAAAATTACTAATCTTAAATATATTTTTTTTAATAGTGAATCTAAAAAAAGCGAGGGTGAATTGTATTGACGCACAGTTCTATTAATATGTATTGGTTTTATTTCTATGCATTTTTTCAACTTAAAATTTTTGTGATCACATAAATAGGATGGATCACCTCTTTTCACCAGTATACTTTTGAAGTCCTAATTATGACCGGTGGTGAGCCCATAGCCTGGGTTGCTGTTACATAAGTAAAACAATCAATTCGAGATCTAGGGGTTTCTTTAAGATGTTTTCCTTCACCGTTAGGCTACTGATAAATATATGCGTTAGTTTTTTAAAACTTATTGGTAGGAGCCTCACGCCTGTCACAGGGCAACTCAAAATATAAATATACCTATACATATTCACACAAGACTTATCCCCGTTGGGGTTGGCTGAGGTATTCCATTTTTGGTAGAACCCATTTTTATAATAATATGGTATTTATACTTTATTCACCGTGTCTTACACTCAGAATCCATATTTTACACAATATTTAATAATAAATAATAATAATATCACGCCTTTTATCCCCGAGGGGATAGGCAGAGGTATTCCATTTCTAGAAATACCCCCTTTTCACGAAATATTCTTTGGACGCTAAACGCATAATATTTATATTTATAGCCTATATGTTATTCTAAATTTATTATTACTGTTAAGTGTCATCAACATCCGTTAAACAGTTTTTGGGTGTACGAGTGACAACCCTTCATTTATAATATTTAATTGTTTATGTATATTAAGAGGATTTACAGACTGTTTTTCTGATAACTAATTTAATAATTACGTTAATATGCTAAGGATTAGGATTTATATAAAGTAAAGAGGAGTATGTTTCTGAAAAGCTGTTGTGAATTTTTGTAACTAGCAAAATAGTATACAACGTTCACCTGTCAATAGTGTTGATAGGTGTGGGATCCTCAATTTGAGAGCGTATCGATTTTATTGCCATTTGCATATCGACTTCGATCGGCAGCCAGTCCTCATCTAAAAGATAAAGAAAGAAAGAAAATAGATTTATTAGACACTCCATATAAACAAAAATAATGAAATAAACACTTAAGGTAAGAGTAGCTAAACGTGACAGGTGGTGAGCCCATCGCCGGAGCGGGTCATTTTACACATGTCTCAGAATTAATTCTGGGACCTGCTGGTTTCCTCACGATGTTTTCTTTCACTGGCGAGCTAGTGATAAATATGTACGTAAGTTTTGAAAAACTCATTGGTATATGCCAGGATTCGAACCTGAGCCTCACTGATTTTCATCATGTGAAGCAGGCTCTTTAACCGTAAGGTTATGACTGCTCTTTGCTACATATGGTTACTAAACACAAATTGATAAATAAAAACATACCTAACATAAAATACATATATACACCCATATAAGAAACCAACAATCATGTACATGCACACAAATATTGGCCCCGGGTGGGAATCGAACACACGACCTCTGGAATAGAAGGCAAGGTCACTTCAAACTGAATTAGCAGACCCATCAAAGTGATGAGGTCGTACCAGAAAAAGAGGACCTTTTGAAAGTTAAATAAATGTATTTGATAACTAGCTAACTTGACGGACGTTGTTCTGTCCAAAACTCATAGAACAAAGCACTTTTGGTTTTTACCGATTTCCCAATTTTCCTGTCATTTTTTTGAATCTATCTTTTCCTAAAAACCTCATGATAATAAATGATAATTTATTTGGTAACGTTGATTGGTCACAGTATTAATCAATCCATATTGTACTTGATGAACTAATTTACAATTACTATTACATTCTATTGCTAAAGGCATCTAGCAATTCGTTAAACAAACAGAAGTATGTTCGGAGAGCCATTTCTACGTCCAATTTTAAGTATTGGACTGCTGGTGTACTTTTTATTGACTCTGGGAGGAAGTCGTGACTCGGGACTATTACAAACATTTCAAAAAATTGCCTTATTCGCCAACTGTTTTCCAATAATGTACTTACCAAGGAACATCATTTAATTTATATTGATAAAGATAAATATAGTTCGATTATTATTTGTAAAAACATTTGCCAACTAATCAGAAAATATTTTTTCGTTATTATAAGTTAGACTTAGGAAGCAGACGTTCAAATAAAACACGTACCTTATTAAGGAAAAAAGAAAAGAACTTACGTTTTAACAAGTGTGTTTGGCCGTAGTTTGTTTGCTTTGCAATTTCAGCGCGAAGCTCATGGGCCACCAACATCATCGTCAGCCTGCAATTAGATTAATAAGATAAATAAATATTCTCACGCCTATTATCAAGGAGGTCGGCAGAGATATTCCATCTCTAGAAATATCAAGTTTTCACTAGTATATTTTACGGACCCCTAAACGTGGCAATTAGAATATTATAAGTATATAATGTATATAACTTATATAGGTAATCGACGATTTTAATAAAAATAACATAATAAGTATACATGTACAGATAATATTTATTTTATTTTTAATAATTACCTGTGTAGAACGCTAGGCAGCAGTATAGCCTTGTACCATAATACTCCAGGGAAATCATATTTAATGCAGAATTCCGGGACCAGTATTTCAGGAAACCCATTACGTTTATCATCACCTTCTACGAGAGATATTAATTTTTGTTGTTTTTCGGAGAAGGCATTGATCGTTGCCGCTCTAGGCAGAAGGCAGTTCATTCTGGTGCTAATGTTCCGTACCTTTTTGAGAAATAATGTAAAATAAATTACTTTATATACAGTTTTCTTTTTTTGTACTAGGTGTAAATAAAGCTTTTTTATAACACACGCAGTTAGTTGCCACTCAAATGAAATATATTTGTAACAGTACTGGATTTCTCAATAGGCCGCATGGCACCATATTTCAGAGCTAGCTCGCTGGCTTTAGTAATCCATCAACGGCGAAACTGAAATGGCATATACGTATGAAAAGTAAATCCAGCACTAATGTGTAGCATTAGCCTCCTGAGACTACGAGCAGTACTTATTTTTATGTAAGCTTCATTTATGAGATCCATTTTACTAAATTCCTTTAATGGTTAAAGGCCGAGAAATGGTGCTAGGCGGTCATTAGGATTTGGAGTCCTTGCTGCCAAATTAACAACGTAAGTACTTTGATTCAAATCTGCAAAGTACCTGTGATAGTACTGAATACGTAGAACATAATAACATCTGTTGTGATTATGCAAAGCTTGCAATCACTAAAGTCCCCGTCACGAGAAGGTATAAATTTAGTAAACAATGAATTTCTACTGAGTTACGCAGCGACAGTTACGAATTAATCAAATGCAATCAAGTTAAATTTGTATACGGGTAATACGAAACTAACATAAAATTTTGATTAATAGGACTATTGTTGTACCAACTATTGTTGGACGCGGGATTGTAGACATTCGGTCTGTCATTTCGAATTAGAAGCGTCATACTCAAATAAAAATGATTACGAAAAAAGTATTTATAATTGAATCTAGATGTCGCAAACCACTGAATGTTTGTTTACATAATGTATACCTTCGGCCGACTTTAGTGTAAGTAATGCATTTAATACGAGACCAGAGCATGTTTTATTTTAGTCAATTAATTAATGTGTCAAGAAATGTTATGTACAATTACGTGTCAGTTTGTGTAGAATAGTCCGGTCAAAATAGACATTTCAAATAACAATAATTCCCACAGAGCCAAATTTTGGTGGACAGCTAGGGTTTACCATAACAAATAAAGTCTTAAAAATCCCCATCGATCCTGTGTGTGCTAAAAAAGTTATTCGGTGTCAAAGGTCAAAATTAGAGGTTTTTTGGATTTTTCTCGAAAACAGTAAGTTTGATCAAAAAGAACCTCAAGCCAAAGTTGTAGATCTTAAAATTATCTACTAAAATGTTCCTTATAATTTTTTTCTTAAGAGTTACCATTGCTGAGATATCGCTATTCTAAGCGTCACATTTTACATGATATACACACATTTCCACGCCAGCTGTGAGGTAGTGTACTCGGCGCGTTTTTTTTACCGTGGTTTCCCCTGTAGGCCTACTTCACTAACTGTCATGGCAATTTTAGGATAATTTAGGGGAACAATACCCGTCAAGTTCTAGATAATACCTTATTATTGATATCGCTATTGATTATTGGGTTAACTAATTGTTTTGATTCCTTTAGATATTTTTATCAGATTTATACTCTTGAAAGTCTGTTCTTATAATGTAAATATTCAATATTTATATTATTGTTATATATCAATGTAATCCTCAAGATTACTCCTTCCAATTATGTAAAACTATCATAATGTCCAAAGTTTGATGCGACGACAAATTGCCATGAAAAAATAGGGTCGTTCGTCGGTTTTTCGCAATGATTTTACTGTTTATTTTTTTGAGACCTTTTAATTATTAGTTATGATTTTGTTTTTATATACATTGATTCTGCATATTATAAGCTACCCCTACGTCGTTTTTATTTTCGCGTAGCTGTAGTAGTTTTGCTGCTATCATGTTTTTAGTAACAAGGTAGCGGCCGCTTGGTGTGTTTTTCCTTGAATCGCGAAGGCGGGCGCTCAAGGCAATTGTGACTCTTAGAATCGTGATATCTCAGGAATGGTAACTCTTAGTAAAAAACTATAATAATCATTTTAGGAGATAATTTTAAGATCTACAACTTTGGCTTGAAGTTCTTTTTGATCAAACTTACCGTTTTCGAGAAAAATCCAAAAAACTCAAATTTTTACCTTTGACACCGAATAACTTTTTTAGCACACACAGGATCGATGGGGATTTTTAAGACTTTATTTGTAAAGGTAAACCCTAGCTCTCCACCAAAATTTGGCTCTGTGGGAATTATTGTTATTTGACCACTATTTTTATGTCTAAATTGACCGGACTAAAGTGAGCTTGGAGTTTCTTTAATTAAATTATAAGTGGATAGGTATGTTTCTTTTTTTGGTGATTATATCTGCAAAGACAAAAACGACTGTTTATATTGATATTTAGTGTAACCCGGTTTTATATCTTAATCGTTTTTCCTAGTTCTTCTAATTTGTTTTTAAAATGTATTGTTAATTATACACCTAGTCTACTTGTTATAGCTGTTTCCCACTATTTTACAGGCGTCAGTCCCGTTCCCATGGGAAAATAGTAGGCCATGTTACTCTCATAAAAATCATAAAGTCCCATAGCTTTGGAGGCTCCAATTAGGGCATGGATACCGGTATACCGGTATATCGAAATACCGGTATACCGGTAAATTTTTTCAGTATTTTGATACCGGTATTTGAGGATGAAATACCGTTATTTCGGTATTTCGAAAAAAGTGCTCTTTTTTTGCAAGGGTTTTTAAAGACCTTGCAGAACGCTCGATTTCTATGGTTCATAGTGTTGTTCATACTGCAGATGAGTTTTCATGACACGAATAACCACGATTATAGAAAAATATCACTACAAAACCAACTGCGCAAAACACTGCATGCACATATTATACTAACTATACACTTCTGCTCTAGCTGGTATTTTATGATATTGCTTTTAGTTGTTAATCTAATGTTTTACCCACACCACAAGCGTTAAATCAGAAATGGCCTTTTCAGCTGCAAGTTACATAACATGTAACAAAAAAAATCATCGCTCAACGACGCAAGTTTGAGCGCTTTGTGTTTCCTTCGTTCGATGTTCCAACAAACGCGATCTACCTGATTGATGGTGTTGAGTTAATCTGCGCCTGCGCCTACATTTTGGTTTATTTTAAAATAATTACTTTTGACGATACCTTTATTTTAAATTTTATTTGGTTTTAATAATACGTTCGTATTCATAATATCGGCTATGATTAAAAGAGTTTTCAAAATGTTTACTACAAGTTTTCTTATCATTAGAGAGTAAAACTGATTTTAATACCTATTTCACCATTTACTTGCCCTTTTCCCATTATTTGGAGTCGGTGCAGTATGTTTTTTCCTTCCATTTAGATCTATCATATGTCATATCTACATTCAATTCCATGGGTGGATTCACCCATCTTTTCTTTGGTCTACCCCTCTTTCTATAACCTTCCACATTCATATCAAGCACTCGCCTTACAATATTACTCTCATCCCTCCTCATTATATGTCCATACCAAGACAGACGATTACCTCTCAACTTCTCCGGCACGGGTGCTACTTTCAGACTTCCTCTTACGTATTCATTCCTAATTTTATCCATTCTGGTTAATCCACACATCCATCACAACTTTCTGATCTCCGCTGCATACAGTCTCCTTTCATCCTCCTTGTCAAGGGCCCAACATTCCGATCCATACATGACGACAGATCTTATCATGGCCTTTCATACTTTTCCCTTTAGTTTGAGGGGCATTCAGTCGCCATTTCATCCACCCTGAGTTAATACTGTGATTTTAATACCTATTTCATTGTGATATTTGTGTCAATGAAACAATATACGTCAATATTTTTTGGATCAAATAACGTATTTTCTTTGGTATTCTTTAGGTATTACCTCTACTTTAATAACTCATTTTGTGGTTTCTAGGGAGTTGATAAATAGTTTGTGTTTCTGACATATATAGCGTAGTTCTTGTGACCATTTAAACAGTAACCAGCAGTATTTTAAAAAATACCGAAAAAATACCGAAATTTTGGTATACCGGTAATTGAAATTTCAATACCGGTATCAATACCGGTATGAAAATCATTCTGGTATTCCATGCCCTAGCTCCAATTACGAATAAACATAGAAATATTTAATATTTATAATTTAGTGTAGATAAGATTCATATACATACCTCAAGTAAAGGCTGGTTCTGATTCCCAACGACGTCTAAGTTATACTTGGTCGAGTAATAATCAGCAAACGTGTTGAACGGATCAGCCTTAGAGTCGAACAAGGACTGTGGCGTCATATATTCGAGGATGTTCGAGACGATATACCTTAAAAATTTACACAAAAAAATATAAAAATAGCACCCAGGTAATAGAGAGTGTTATAGCAGAGATAGGTTGTGGCTCCTTTTACTTTTAGTTAGCCTGAACTAACCTGGCTGGGAGGATAATACCCCTGTACCACGGAGAGACAACGTGATATTGGTAAGTTTCTTGTGTCACTTGAAGGTTCTTCCTTTCCTAAAAAAAAGACAAGAATTTGGTTCCTCATTATTCATCCATAACAATACTAAGGAGCAGAAAAATATTAAATACAATTATAAAGAATAGATTAGATAGACCTTTTTAGTACGAGATCCGGCTGCAGAATTAGTGTAGGGCTCTAGTATATGCTACAAACTTAATTTTTGCGCATATTTATGATTAGGAGAATATATATCTACCAGGGTGCCTATGGTATTTTTAATTAAAATACTCGATCCCTCGATCTTAGGCTATTAGTTAAATATTGAGAGACCATTGTTTAAAAAATCTATATAAAAATGAAATACTGCCCGTTGATACTTGAGAACGGCTGGAGTATGCATTTAAAAAAAAAATATTTTTAATAGTGGAAATTAAAAATTGGAAAATTTGGCTGGTTTACACACGATTTAGTTCAGCTCGGCAGTAGTTTGTCTACTATGAAGTTTAGTATCAAAATACTCGTTAAACTTAGTAAGACCAGTGCTCGTCTACTGACCAAATTAGCCAACAGGCGACATTGATAACTTACCTCGGCAGAAGGCTCTCCCACGGGTCGTATGTCTCTGTATGTTTGCATCACTCCCCAGTCTATATCATAATCGCCATTGTTACCATCGATAGGAACCACGTACAAGCAATTCATTGTTCCATCGAACACAACGAACTTTTTAGCCACTTCCAGTACTTGGTCGAATATAAAAAAGTGGAAGCTGAAACAAGTTCATTATTTACTAGCTTTAGCCTTACGTTCCCACACTACAGATTTTTCCTTCGAATGGAAACTTGAAAAATATTTTAAAAAACACGTACTATTTCACCAAATCGAACAGTTGCACATCTAATTGAATTACAGCGTAATTCATTTCTAGAGATATCTTTACTTCACCGACTGTCAGGAACATTGGAAAGTCGCACAACTTGGGCAAAGGTTTTGGTGTAAGAAGTCCGAATCCTTCGTCTCTCCTCAAAAGGTTGTATAGCGCTTTTTCTCGCGGATCAGATGGTTCTTTGAAAGCTGTTTTTATTTTTAATATATGAAGGTAAAACGTTTGTGAGCCTGATTTCCAGTCGCTTGATCCTTCAAGATATGATGGGAACTGTAATAAATATTCAGAAGGGACATTAAAAAGTTACACCCATTTGTTTTTGACAATATTAAAACCTAATTAACCATCCCCTGCTTTGTTTGACATCTATTTAGGTTGAGCTCAAACGAGCGCAATTTTGTGAGTTTTGACTTGTATTTTTTTACGTAAAGCAAATTAAATTTCACTTTGTATTCAAAATAGTTTTTTTTTTTTTTTAAATATACCTATAAACTGTTTTTTCATGCCTCTTTAACTAATAAATATGTTCAATTGTCAATAAAAATCTGAAAGATAAAAGGTTTAAAATTGTATTAAGTAAATCGTTTCTTAAAAGTAGCTGATTATTTTTACCTTTAAAGCATAATTGAATTCAATTTTTGATTGGTAATACCTAACTCTACTTATTAATAATAATCATAATAAAAATTTACTAGTCTTTATTTCAATGATTTTTAAATAACTACTCAAAACAAAAGAATATTTAGAAAAATCTCAATCCCGCAGGCCTGCGGGATCGCGATTTTGATGCGGGATTGGATTCCCTAGTTACGGCCATATTAAGGGCTTGTACACAAAACTGCGATGCGTCGTCGCATCGCAAAAATTGCAATTTAAATTTGTTATTTTTGTAATGCAATTTGTTATAAATATAATTATAACCTTTATGGTATACCTACTGATCATTGAACAGAATAAGAAAAAGTATGTAATATCGCTACGATAGTCTCATCTGAACATAAATATCGAATCTCGTCTTGTATTAAGGTACTTGATGCCGAACTTAGAAAAAAATAAACTGATACTTTTTTAACTTACCACTTTGTCGTGTTTACGCATTCTCTTTTTAGTGCCGGGCTTAGGCATGTCTTCTGACTCATTTTGTTGGCTATCCCAAGGCCAATTAGGGAAACATTCCTTGACATCCGCCTCATCGAAGTTAACTGTTCTGTGGTGATATTAGTATACCATGACAAGACACTATATTACGGAGTACCTATGTACGTGAAATAGTTTTGTTAACATCAACAAATAAAGTGTCATAGGATTCGAATTGATTCAGAATGTACAAGTAGACTATATGACGTCGTCATAGGAAATTACGACATGTTGTTAAAAATTACCGACGCTAGACGCCATGATGGAAACCATACAGTCATATCAGCACTGGTATTAAATATCATGTAAAAAGTCGTCGTATTATGTAGGCGTCGTTTCAGATTATAAACGAGTGCGTTAAATTAGAAATACCAAAACTTCAACACGGACACTTCATTTATTAAATTAAACTCGATAAACCTGTGTCTACTGCACCAACGAAAAAGACTCACATATAGGTATAAATACAGGGATACATACATCCGGAATATAAAAACACTTACTATACAATCCGAGAAGGGTTCGCGTGGCAGATTATGGTCCATATTCCTCATGTGTAAGGTTAAACCTTTAGCACAGCGGAGGGCTGTCACAGGTTGATCATGAATATGATTCATCCGAAAAACATTACCCTCATCGGTTCAATCAGGTAAAGCCCTATCATTTTAAAACTCCTCAATAAAATAATAGGAAAATATGGGTGGAAAATAGGAAGAAAGTAGAAAGGAAAGTATATAAATGGGTGGCCGCCTAGTGACATTGTGTCACGAGCGATTAAGTGTTTCGGAAGGCACGTTAAGATGTAATCTCAGTTTAAACTGTGTTTACGCGTTTTAAAAAAAAGGTAACATACCCGTATTGGCGTGGCAGCAGCGTGATAGGGTCCAACTCGCCTACTTTATGCAGTTTGATGCAAGCGTTAAGTGCGGCAGATCGTTTGGCCGACTTCAACTGATATTGTGGTATGCCCTAAAATAAACAAAGTACTTTGATATTTCACTAAAATTAGATAAATTAATAATAAGGCAGATGTGTCCGTAGAATGGCGAAGGTAGAAAAAATATATAAATATCTAAAGTGAACTAAGTCTTCTAATATTATTGTTAGTAAAATAGCAACAGAAGCGTTCCAGAAGAAATTCTCTAAAGTCGAAATGAGTTTAAGAGAACAAAGCTTACAAACAGATAAACGCAATTAGCGACTTTGTTTTACACTATGTGATAGGTGAGCCCAATCGCCGGAACGGGCTGCTGTTACACATGTCTCAGAATTAATTCTGGGTCCTGTGGGTTTCCTCACGATGTTTTCCTTCACAATCGAGCTAGTGATAAATATGGACGTAAGCTTTTCTTAAAAAGTTACTGGTACGCAAGAATTCAGTTCAATAAGGTTTCGTGGCCGTGTATTTCCCTTAGGCATAATATTATTTTTAACTTCTTTTATGAATGTTGAAATACAAACCTCTATAACGTCCTTAACTGGACAAGCTATAGGCATATATATTTTGATGAGTCGCTTATACTTATATTTCTCCTCGATCCACATGGGCGTGATGACTGTAAACTTATCGTGTGGCAGCTTCGAGCAGTACCGGTTCAGCAAACTTATCGCCGACACCGCCGACAAGCGGTCTAGAACGAGCGATTTAAGTGATGAAAAAAATTGTCACTGACAATCTGATACAGTTTTACAAGCTTTTATCTATAGTAAGACCGCTTAAGTGAGGCTATGCCCGCGGTGTACAGGGACGCGGGGGCTGACGAAAAAGGGGACTAATCTCATTCCGTTCGCTACGTGGTTAGCGAGATCCTTTGAGTATTAAACCAACCGGAGACGCCACTGACAGGCGTTCCCTTCTGCCAAAAAAACGTGTCGGTCTTTGAGCACACCGGTTAAATACAACTAGTTTGTTTGAGTTCACGGAGTGCTTGTATTGGTGAATGTATTTGTGTGCACCTAGTTCAAGCTAGTGTTTAATTGTTTTATCAAAAAATGCGTTTGTTTTAACATTATTTGTGATTGTTTCCTCGTCCCCCCCGCAGAAATTGGCAGACTTTTTTGTAAAGAAACTAGTGCGCGTGACGTCTCCTGTTGGTTTAATACTCAAAGGCGAGATCACATGTCTTGACGGTTGCGGACACTCTGTGCGAGTTATACACGAGGTTACATTCTCAAGATGAGTATAGTAATGAAGTTTCTATATTTCAAAGTCTTAATACTCACTACCAGTGCTAGTTACGTAAGGAGGAATCTCATCTTCGTCATACAAGCCTTGTATTTCTCTGGCGGTTGGCGCATTGCGCTTATAAGTGTTACCAATCAAAATCTATAAAAAAAGATACAATAACGTTAATTTTTTCACTATATTCGAAAAGGAATCGAGAATATTTATCTATTTTCGAGACTAAAATAGTATAAAACAATCTACATAATATAAAAAAAAAACCTGGTTAATGTCTGTACATCGATATTTAAAAACTTAATTTGAGGAGCCTTTATATCAGAAATAGAAGACAAAACAATTATTTTAAGAATTTTTGTTTGTCTGTCTGTCCGTTTTGTACGCGCATTACTACTGCACGAAATTGTATGCGATTTTCCCAGTTATATAGTGCAGGTTTAACTTAAAATCTGGTATATGTTTTATGTTTTTTTTTAACTAGTACGGGGACGAAGTAGCTGGCAAAAGAAAGCTAGTAAAGAATAATCTTACTTCTTTAATGTACTTTTCAGTTTGCTTGAATGCTTCGTATTTCTTGTTAAACTTGTTTTCATCCGCAGCGTTTACCATTATAACGTAGCTGGAATCTGCACTTCTTGCGCGACCTATCAGATAAAATAAAAATGAATAAATAATCTCACGCCTTTTATCCCCGATGGGGTCGGCAGAGAGAGGTTTTCCATTTCTGGAAATACCCGCTTCTCACAAGATATTCTTTGGACCCTAAACGTGATAGGTGGTGAGCCCATTGCCGGACCGGGTCTGTTCCACATGCTTCAGAATAAATTCTGGGACCTGTGGGTTTTCTCACGATGTTTTCCTTCACCGTCGAGCTAGTGATAAATATGTAATTAAGTTTTTGAAAACTCATTGGTACATGCCAGGATTCGAACCCGATCCTTATTAATTATCATCATGTGAAGCAGGTTCATCACTGCTGTGTTTGTTAGCTATCAGATAAAAAGACAAATTAATCCCTTTTAGGGTTCCATATGCTGTTATACCGGGACCCTATTACTAAGCCTATGCTGTTCGTCCGTCCTCCAGTCCGCCTGTGCTACCTTTTTAGTGCAAAAGTGCATTTTGTATTGTGGAAAGAGTTTTTAAAATTCGAACTCTTCTGCCAGCCCACGGAAAATGAATGAGGAATTTTCAATGACATTCTTAAAATTGAACTAGATGGCGCTGATCAACATTGGGAATTAGAAATTGGCAACACTGATATGTCGCTTTACGTGACACATCCGTCCGTCATGTCATGTGCCGTTGTTGTGTTGTGTGTGAGTGAGTGTAACGCGTCAGCAGGCAACGCAATAAAACAGATCTTGTTTTAGGTACTTAAATTCCTAGTGCGTCGAGTCGAGCTTCGGTTCCTCCGTATTTTAGTTGAAATTTTGTATATATCAAAAACGTGTTGTAGGCACCGTTTCAGAGACAGGACTCTTTAAATTGTGTTATCCACTGAGTCTTCATTGTTTGCTCTTTTGGTATCTGGTGAACTCCATCATTGTGACACCCATACACTATACATGGTCCACGCATTTTCGCAGATGAAGGAGACTGAGTTTTTGTTTATCGTGGATTCGGATCTTTTGTTGTAACACAAACCACTCGTAAACAATGTTCAAACAGAACAATTAAATAAAATACAAGGCAATGAGTACGTAACCTTATTTTGATAAAAAGTCAGATTGTTTTTTTTTGTTTGACAAATTCTTGCGACCATAGATTAGGTAAAAAAAAAACCCAAGGCTTATCAGCACCATCTATTGACACCTTTGAATACTCAAGTGACAGCTGTCACCGAAAACTCCCCATTAATACTTATCGAATGTCAGTGTGAAAACTACATTTTTAGAAATATCGTACTGGCCAACATGACAATTGAATAAAAAAAACAATAATTTAATTAATGTATTATATAAGCAGATAGCAAAGAGATTAATAGTATATTTTATATCGAGGGACTAAACGAAGCCATTATATACCAGAGGTGGTTTGTCATGAAACCGAGGGTATATTAAGTTGGCGTTTAGTCTCGAGGTGGAAACTGTACTTTTCACTTTGAGTGCGAGAAAAATTGTCAATTTAGTACAAATTTATTTAAAACCCAACAAATTTACACTCGACAAAAATTCAGAAATTTTCGCGGTCAGTTTTTTCTTCTAAACCTGTCAGGCTGTCACAGATTAACAAAGAGATTTAAATCTCTTTGCAGGTAAACAATTTAAAACACATGGCGCCACCTTCTTCGCGGAAAAACCATGTAACTAAAACTCTTCACATTTTCGCAATGAAGATGGTCCACACTCTACAGATATTTACTGGCTGTTTGAGGTTGTCTTTTTCTCATTAAGGAAATTAAAAAAAAAATACTTTATACTACCTAGGGACAAAAGTGGTCACTTTAGTCCCGCTTCGTAGGGCTATATTGGCGTACTTTTAGAGCATGAGAAGTGAAAAATATAATAGGGCATAGAGGGGACAAAGCGAGGAAAATTTGAAGCCAAAAGTTATTTCAAGTGGAATAAGTCTAGTACAATTTCGACCGAATGACAGTTCGCGTTCATACTAACTGACATGACTCTTGAGCTTCAAACATGCTTCAAAGTTTTGTATGAAAATATTCCCAATGCCCCCTCTATGTCCTATTATATTTTAATCTCTTTGGCAGATAGATTTAAATAGAACAATAGTATATTTCATTACAAGTGCGGAAAGCCTGTCATTGCAAAGAGTTCCGACAAATGTCAAAAGTCGGAACAAGTTGCAATGACGGTTCCGCATGTGTACTGAACAACTATTTTTAATACAGTTGCGAAAAAATTAAGCAATTTAATAATATATTAAAAACACAATAAACCCAACTAACATTTTTGAAAATGGCGCCAACCGTAAAAGAGAAAACTTTTTTCTGACGTATGTGCGTAAAAGAATATAAGCAGAGAGATTTTTTGTTTTCTTCACCCATTCTGGGTATGCAAAGGGAACTATGCCCATACAGCCAAGTGTTCAGTAGAATTTTTTATTGATATGAAATGAAAATAAAATTTAATGAGATGAAATGAAATGAAACCTAACTCATTGAATCAAATCATGAAATCTGATATTGAAACAAATTAGTAGCTTCTTTTTAGAAATATTTGCATGGATCATAAAAACTTCTATGAATTTTTTTAGTAAAACCTTCGTGGTTGGTTTTTTCTTAATAGACATTATTTTGACAGTTGGGAAAGAAAACGCACGAGTTCGGAACAGGTAAAGAAAAAGCTCGAGTGTGTAATAGCCCACTTCCCGAACGCTATACGTCCCTGCAATACGCCACTTTTTGAGCAACAGACATTTGTCGGAACTCTTTCCGCACTCGTAATGAAATATTATACTATTGTGTGCTGTTTTTCTGGGACATAGAATTTTCCTCGCTGTAGTGAGGTGAAAAATTGTGTGTTTCGCTCGGCAGCAAAAGTTATTCTGAGTCTAGTATCTTTCAAACTCTCGCTACGCTCAGAGGATTCTATACAAAAAGTCGCGTCAAATATCAACTTTGGAGCATTGTATAACAAAACTATTTAAGCGGGTTTTAAAAGGTGGTGTAATAACATTCGCAAAAACTTG
Source organism: Ethmia dodecea (assembly GCA_963855545.1). NCBI lineage: Eukaryota > Metazoa > Arthropoda > Insecta > Lepidoptera > Depressariidae > Ethmia > Ethmia dodecea. Next base: position 7,022,033 of record OY979448.1, read on the forward strand.
TGCTTTGCAAAAACTTACGTACATTATATTTATTACTACATACTACTCGAAGGTGAAGGAAAACAGGTAGAAAACTCGCAGGTCTCAAAATTTATTCTGAGGCATGTGCAACAGCACCCCAGTCCAGTGATGGGCTCACCACCCATCAAGTTTAAGGGTCCAATAAAATATATCAGTTTAAAGGGGGTATTTCCAGAAATACCTTTCGGCAATAAAGGCGTGACCGTTACTTTTTATTTATGTACCTTTGCTTTGAATGTACGATCTGTATTCCAACGGAGGGTCGTACCTCAACACCAATCGGCACTGAGAAATATCAATGCCCTCTTCTATGACACTTGTTGATATCAAGCAGTTTAGTTCTCTGAAATGAAATTTATTATTCACTTGCTGACCCGGCAGACATTGTCCTGTCTATGTACAATTACGCCAACTGGCAAACAACTGACACTTATGTCATACATTAGAAAAGTAAATATTATGGTCGCTATGTTCTCTTTCTAATGTTCCGAGCAACTGTCTTAGATTTTTCTTACATAAGAACCGTCTCCTAACTATAACAAAAACAATAAAAGAAGAATTAGCAAAATTGGTCGTCGCTCACGTGTGACGCCGCGCCGTGACCAAGGAAAATAGGGATTCATTAATCTATACATATAATAAAACTCTAACGGGACCCTGTCTATATATAAAATAATTTTTGAAAATTTCAGCAGTACCTAGTGTAGATAGTTATCGAATTAGATATCAAAACACCAATTCTTAAATTGTTTGTCTATCTGCACGCATGACGCAAAAACTACTGGACGAATTTTGATAAAAACTGGTGTAGAGATAACTGAGTAACTGGGTCAACATTTAGGGTACTTTTTATTACGGAAAATATCTCAACCTCACGGGAAAATATAATCATCAAAATTTTAAACAAAAATACAAACCGACTTCAACGAATAGCACTAAAACTATTATTTGCATATTTTACATCAATTACCTACTGTATTAATGTAATGATGGATGTAGATGAAGCGGGAGAGGTGTGCCAGAATCGTAGCAGGTGGCGGTCTATTGTCTCTGCCTACCCCTTCAGAAGAAGGCGTGAGCATATGTATTACCTACTCTTACTAAACCTATTACGCTGATAGTGAGTTATTTGCTGATGTCCGCTGAGGAGTTCCGTTCTCCTCTTGAAATTCTTCATAAGATTTTCACAAAACTTATATGGGACCACCCTTGAGGTATACCAGTTCAAACAAAAAAAAAAATATTCGAGATTGGTTCAAATTTGACGAAAATATGGATTAACATTCATATAACACCGTGACGAATTGAGAACCTCTTTTTTTAAAGTCGTTTAAAAACTGGTTAAAAAAAGAAATACGTACTAATCCGAAAAGATAAAACTTGGTAACTTAAAATACGGTATGTAGGTGTCTTATATGTCGTAGGCAACCGCTAGAAAAAGAAATTTGGCATGGAGATAACAGAGTACCCGGGTCAACATCTAGGGTACTTTTATTCCAGAAAAATTTAAAAACAGGGTAAATAGAGAAATACGTAGATACTACATATTTCGAAAAGATAACACCCAGAAACTTGAAATATGGTATGTAGGCAGTGGCGTAGCTAGGGGGCCAAGGGCCCTGGTGCATAGGGAGAGAATCGGGCCCTCCTCCCCTCTTTCCGCGTAGTTTGAACTTATTGATATAAAAATTTTCCCTTCAAAATTTGGCTCTTTGGGAAGTTTCTATATTTTAAATGTCTAGGTATATTGACCTGACTAATGGATAAAATAGATTTAATAATGTCGGTATTTAAAAATCGAATACATTTTCTTACAGTATACATAATTTAATTTTGTATAATAAGTCCATAATACTTCATTCGTTCATATCGATATCTTTTTATCAATAACGGCTATCATTAATAGTCCCCGGAGGACAAAGTCCTCCGAATCGTAAAAAAACTTTCCGCGGACTCAACGCACACGGTGTTCGATCATTTGTCCCCCGAAAATTTAGAGAGGCGCACGCTATGGAAGCGAATATTCTGAGATTACGTTGTGTTGTAATTTACATGAAGTTTAAGAAAAAGAGAAGTAGTTTTAAAAAAAAATACTGAGTCCATCCCTTTATATCAAATCGATTAATGAATGGATATTTCCATGCGAAGCATGCTCAGTTGAAACCATAAATTTAGAATTTTTTGCTATGGTTGAAACAATATCCAAAAAGATTCTTCAAATATTATAAAACGTCGGTTGGAACTTTTGAAGGGTTGTTCTCAATTGTGAAACCCTCTAAAGGTTATTCTGACAATGATGAGGATGTGCATTGGTCCAGAAGAAAGAATTGTTGTTATTAATTGGTTAATAATAATAAATAAGCAAAAAATACCATATTTAGTTTTTTCCTAATTCGACATTAAATCCCTAAATGATAATTTTTCATATAAATTGGTATTTATTTTTCGTATAGGTAATCGATTTTTAAATATCGATTATTTTTAAGAAAATTAATCATTTTTCAAAAATCCGTTAATTATCAAAAAGAATAATAGTAATTTTTTTGGATCAATGTCACATCCCTATCGAGCGCGCAGCGAAGACTAAAGTGTGCCGTGTGCGTTGCAGCGCCTAGTCACGTTAGTTCTATTTTTTCAGGGACTGCCGCGTAATTTTTTTCCTGTCCCGCCCCTCGGTGTCCGCGATTATGCGGGGGACTTTTTGTACGCTATACTTTTAATCCCTCGTGTGCGTTACTCGATGCAGTTGTAAGCGATCTATTTTGGCGGACAAAAAAATACGGGGACAAAAGTGTTTCGTCTGCGCAGGCTATAATTGATGTGAAATGTAATGAACGAATGAAACATTGACCGGTATAATCCGCCTAGTTCCAAGAAAACAGATTTTTCATTACAGTGCATTCTTTAATGAGTATTTTTAAATTTATCGTTTTATTTGGCAATTTTATACCGAATTTTATTGATTTTAGCAAAAAAAATGGTGAAAAAAAACATTAGGTGTTCGATTGCTGTAGTTTTTGCAGAACAATACACCGCATTTAGTCATTTTAACAAGCTGTTGTTATTACGGACGCTCAAATCATACTGAGTACACTGACGTTACAATTTCACCTGCCAAGGTAAAAAGTTCCTGGTTCGTGAAAAAAGTACTGTAGGCGAGAACGACGACGTTTCGTGTCCCGTGTGTTAATAGGTCTATGGTCCCGCCGTGCTATCATAGATTATACGGTTAGCGTTGTTCTGCAAGTTGCAGCACAACGCTAACCGTATACCTACTACTGCTACTGCTGTGGGCGTAATCATCCAAACTACTATACCTATAACTAAAATAACGATAACAAACAAACAGCACAAGCTTATCGAGGACGCTTGGCGCATGTGTTGAAAATGTTAAATTTAAGGAGTTTTATCATTGGTGATGTTGATTTAAATAAAAAAAAATTGAAATTGAAAACTCGAGGCTCGAGCCTGCTCACAAGAATTTTTTTTTTAATTTTTTTAATTTTTCATTTTTTTTCAAAGCTGAGGCTAGAGGGCCCCGGTGCACTGCACCAGCTTGCCCTATGATAGCTACGCCACTGTATGTAGGTGTCTTATATGTCGTAGGCAACTACTATAAAGAGATTTTTGGAAATTCCCGCGGGAGCGGGAATAATCTAATTATTCTCTCAATCCAGTATTGAGGAATAATTAGATTTTTGTTTGTTCGTTTGTATTGAAAAGGCTCCGATACTACCGGTTTTACCGTTTTAAAAAATTCTTTCAGCAATGGAAAGCTGCATTATCAGGGAGTAATAAATGCTCTATTTTATTCCCGTATTTCTAAGCGAACAGGAACTACGCGGATGAAACCGCGGGGCGCTGCTATTTACAATATAAAAATAACTTACTTGTTACAAAATTTCAGCATTACTTTCTGACTGGTTTTCTTCAGATAGTAGTCCTCTCTGGTACATTTAAATGGATTCACGTTGAAACCCACGACGAAATCATGGTTTAGAAATCCGAATTCTTGAGGATTTACCTCCTTGACATCTTTTAGGAGATTGTATAGGACTTTTGCTGTGAATCTCTGCCTTGTAAATATGATTCCTGATAACGGTTTTCTTGCCATGTTTACTTTCATCAAAACTGTAACGAACATTTGGTTTCAGATTAAACACTTTTTAAGCGGGGCGAAGCGGGGCAAGGGGTACTAGGAACCAAGCGTCGGAAGCGCACCTCGACAGTTCGCCTTCTTGCTACCTAAACTACACAGCGACTTATCAATTTTGAATATTTTTTAATTGTAACGAAAGTACAATATCTACACTAATATTATAAAGAGTAAAGATTTGTAGTCTTGTATTTTTGTATTCTATATTTTATTCCCGTATTCCCACGGGAACCACGCGAGTAAAACCGAGCAGAACCGCTAGTTATATAATAATACAAGAAAACATTGCATATCATTGCTTGTCCCCGACATCACCCTTGTAGTATAATGGATCCAAAGAGGTTGGAAGAAAATCATTCTCCTTTTTCTTTAAACGTCTTTGAATAGATCAAACGAAAAAAAAAATATTTCAATAGCTTCAGTATTGACGAAAACATGGATTAACATAAAAAAACACAAAAAAACATACGTAACGAATTGAACCTCCTATGTTGTCGTAAAAGTTTGACTACCAGTACTATTTCTTAACCATACAGAAAACAAACGCAAGCAGACAAAATATAAAAATGTAATACAAAAGACATACGTACTAAATAATAAGTATATACATAAATAAACACAAAAAACCTGACTAAGGCATGAAAACATTTCCCCTTTGCAGATGAATTCAGGTAAAAATGCCTATGCGACTACTGTGCTGAAGACTAGTCTAACGTCAACTGGCACTTCATAATCCGTAAAGCCGTTAAGGATATTTTTGAACAGGACTGTGTAATGTAAGCAGCAAACTCATATTTTACAGAAATTAAAGTATTCCTAATCTGTGATAAGAGAGCACAATTTATATACCATATTAATGAACAAAAAAGCAGTTTTAGCCCTGTCTGTGTTACCAATAAGCTTTTCCAAAAGTTTATAACATATTTATCACTAGATTAAAGGAATACATCGTGAGGCAACCCAGAGTGAAAGTGAAGAGTAAGTATTTCCAAGAATGGAATACCTCTGCCAACCAGTTCGGTGATAATGTGTGAGTTTATATTTTATCAATAAGCAAAATTCGGCCGCACAAATATTGAAACAGATAATTACCCCCCGGGGAGTTATACATTTCAGGATTGTACTCCTTCAAGATGTTGAGAAGCGTCAAAACCTTTTCAGAAGAATGTTTCACAATTTTATAATATCCAGACTCCTTCTCCATTGATTTCAGTAAAATCGCTCTAGCCCTGAAATATACAAATACAAGTTTTATTTAAACACAGACACAAAATAAAGAGTTGTTACTTATTTGTACAGTATTGTAAACAAAATAGCAGTCCTATTTGTATACAGAAGCATAGAGCATAACCATTACATTTGGCAATAAAGTTTCCACAACACGACAATCCATGGCTTCAGCCCGCTATCAACATTTAAAATTATCAACTAGGTGCCTAAATATAATAATAATAATATAATCTCACGCCTTTTTTATCCCCGAGGGGGTAGGCAGAGGTATTCAATTACTGGATATACCCACATTTCACGAGATATATTGGACCCCTAAACGTGATAGGTGGTGAGCCCATCGTCGGACCGGGTCTGTTTACACATGTCTCAGAATTAATTCTGAGACCTGCGGGTTTCCTCCCGATGTTTTCCTTCACCGTCGAGCTAGTGATAAATATGTACGTAAGTTTTTGAAAAACTCATTGGTACATGAGAGGATTCGAACCCGAGCCTCCCTGATTTTCGGCCGGCTCTTTAACTGTCCGGGCTATCACTGCTCTTAACCAAAGGTGCTTAATCTAACTTAAGGTGCCTGCTGGTAATAAGGTATTATCATCATCAACCCGTAAAAACCCACTACTGGTGATTTTTACATATATGTACATACAATGTATATGATTATTAGCCGTAATCTCCCACGCGAGTCCACCGCCGAGTTTATGTCAGGCTAGTGGTCACCTAACAGTGAGAATTTTCAAACCACGCCTGACATTGCTTAAAGACTTCCATAATGCATGTACACAAGGAAAACAGGGAGCAACGGTTTGACGTGCCTTCCGAAACAACGAGGCGATCATATAATACATCTAGGCGAGTTTACAATTTACCCATTCTATGACTGACCGCGCTCATTTTTTTTGGACTCTATTTACATACACACCTATGCTCACGCCTTTTTCCCGAAGGGGTACCTACGCAGAGTCAATAGACCGCCACCTGCTACGATCCTGGCACACCTCTCACACTTCATCTACATCCATCAATCGGTTCATACATGCCCGTCGGTTTCTCAGTGTTGGCACAGTTGGTAGTGACCCTGCCTTCTGAGTCGGAGGTCGCGGGTTCGATCCCCGCTCGGGGCCAACATTTGTGTGCATTAACATGTATGTTGGCTTCGTGTCTGGTCGTTGAATATTTAAGTATATTTATCAGTTGTTTAGTACCCATAGATAGTACAGGCCCTGCCTAATTTGGGACTAAATAACCGTGTGTGAATTGTGTCCCACAATTTATTTATTTATTTATACATCGCCAGCGTGATCGATGTAAGTACGCCTAGGACGCCCCCTGCCGACACGGCCACTCTGCACAATCTTCTATTTACTCACTGCTATTTAATTTAGCCCCAATCTACGAAAAACCTGAATTATGAGTAGTAAGTTACATAAGTTTTAAACACCTAAACACGAAGCCAACATACATGTCTATATGTGTTGTCTGCACACAAATGTTGGTCCCGACCGGGAATCGTACCCGCGACATCCAACTGAGAAGGCAGGGTGACAACCAACTAAGCCAACAGGCCCGTCATTGCTTTTATCAGTGTGGTCGTTACAAACACACGGATATTCCATTGCTACGAACACCTCTAAAGTTCCCGTCACGAGGACGTATAAATTAAGTAAATCTACGAACTTCTTAGTTACACGACAGATGTGAGTTTACCAAATTCAATGAACGGGTAATACAAAACTAAAGAGCAATTTTTTTTTTAAAAACTCACGCCTTTCATTCCCAAAGGGGTAGGCAGAGGTATTCCATTACTGGATATACCCACATTTCACGAGATACATTGGATCCCTAAGCGTGATAGGTGGTGAGCCCATCGCCGGACCGGGTCTATTTACACATGTCTCAGAATTAATTCTGAGACCTGCGCTGCGTGAGCTAGTGATTAATATGTACATAAGTTTTATTTTAATTAGTCGGATTATATTTTATAGAATGTTTGTTTACATAATTTATACCTTTTCATAGCGGGGACTGCAGTAAGGTGATGAAAACTACTTACGTTACAGAATGGGCGATCGCGAATTTGTACATGCGTTCCTCTTCAACGGACGAAGCTTTGCGTTTCAATCTCTCCATTAGGATGATAAAGGCCAATATAGCGAGGGCGCCTCCATACACACCCAACTCCTCTATAAACGTAATCATGGAAACAACCATGTTTTTAACTTCTTTCACAATCTGCAACCATACATCAATGTTTTTTTTTATTAATTCATTATTAACATAATTTTGTACTTATTCTCAAAATCCGACCGAAACTGTTTTTCCGGCCGAAACAGAAACCGAATGTTCGGCCGTTGCTTCAGTTTCGGCCGAAACCGAAACTCACGTGGTCAAGTATAAAATTCCTTAAAATACAGAAATTTGGTGCATTTTACCCATTATTCTGCATTAATTAGGACATGAAATCTACGGCATGAAATGGATACACAGTATATTAATTTTGTTGTTATCATTTAGGCTAAGTTCATATGAGCGCGCGGCGCAAGATCAATCTAAACAGTGCTTAAATACCACTATAAGTAACTTTTATTTTATACACTTTTTTCACACAAATACATTTAACAATAACGCAACAACGTGTTGTCAAAATATTCGTCTGTATAAGTTGATAGACACGAAGACCATCTATACCAGTGTATATATAAGATTTGTATGTTTGTTTGTAATAAATAGGGTCCGAACTGAAACCACAGATGTCAGATTTCAATTAATTTATCAGCGAAAAGCTTACATTTCTCGGAGTAGCTATTTGTTTTCCACTGGAACTGGACTTACACGGGTGAAATCGCGGGGAACAACTAGTGATCAATGGTCAACGATCTCACAGATATGTACTCGTGTAAAGTAGGTATTTTCAGAAATGGAATACATCTGCTTGCCCCCTCGGGAATAAAACGCGTAAAATATGTCTTCTTACCTTTTTTGGGTTACTTGAAATGTCTGTCTGCCCCTTCTCTAATTTGACATCAGGATTTCCACTAGCTTTTGGCAGATTCACATCCATTATGTATTGCTGTAACTCTGTTAAAATCCCAACAGCTTTAGTAACCGCCGACGTAGGATTGGTAGAGTTGTAGAATTTTAGTACTTCATGTGGATTCGTCGAATATCTGGAAATAAGTGTATACAGCGGTATATAGTATGTACTGACTGAAGCTATAGATAAGTTTAGTGACTCTTTTTGGTTTTCTTATAAACTTAGATGTTAAAATAATATCTTTTTACAAATATCAAACAGCTCAGAGGCACTTTGTAACAAAATTGTAAAAATTTATGAGTGCACTAGCGGTTTTAGACGTAATACGTTAATTTAAAAACATGAAATTTCTGTCACCGTTTGTCACTTGCTATGAACATAAGAAAATTATTTGAATAATTTAATTATACTGTTTAATTATACTAATGGAAAAACAAATTAACTATGATTTTATTTGTTTCAATATGTACTAATAGTTAATAATATACTCCCCCACCTTATCACCAATGGGGTTGTCAAACATATTCTATTTCTGGCAATACCCACTTCTCACCAGTTTATTTACCGGACACCTAATATTGACAGCTGACAAGCTTAACTCTTCAGGAGCTCTATTTTTGACTCGTGACATAAGAGACTCGTGAGATAATAGATAGCAAGTCGCATGATATATTTTTGAATCGTGACTTCCGGTGTTACCAATATATTAGCAAAAAATAAAAACATATAAACACCGCAACGAGAACGGAACAGAAAATACTGTAGCGGCATAAAGTCTTTTCACCTTTTATTAGAAAAGAGTAAAACTGTCAAATTTATACTGTCAATGGGTACCTACGTTCCACTCAGAGATTAAAATATAATAGGGCACAGAGGAGACAAAGCAAGGAAAATTTTAAGCCGAAAAGTTATTCCAAGTGGAATAAGTCTAGTACAATTTCGACCGAATGACAGCTCCCGTTCATACTGACTGACATGACGCTTGAGCTTCAAAGTTTCGTATGAAAATATTCCCAACGCCCTCTCCTCTCCTATATGCCCTATTATATTTGAATCTCTTTGGTTCCACTAAGGAACCGCAACGCCCTCGACCACGACCGCTGAAATTACTGTTCCACTAACGTAAAAAGCCCGCGGGCGTTGTAGGCGAATGTTATAGGTGGAACGTACATCTTGAGCGCTGTATGCTCGCAATATGACGGCATGGTGAAAACTTCCTGTGATACCTGTCCTGCGACACGGTAGCGAAAAGTGACCGCAACGATTTCGGGCCTTAGGTGGAACGGTATAAAGGGTGTTACAGTCGTTGAGGTCGTTTACTGGAACGTACTCAATGACAATAGGGGTTGTGACAAGTTGTCAAGACTCAAAAATACGGAGTTTCCTCTGTCGCAAGAAATTCTAGTTATCTATGATACCATTGTCATAGTCACCAGTCCAAAATAGAGCTCCAGAGCTATCACAGCTTTTTATTAAACTCATATAAAACAATACTTTTACATTTACAGATGATAAAGTTTAATTATATTACTTAAGAACTTCTCCAAGCTCATCGACAGTAGCAATAGTCGCATGGAACGTGGTCTCCAATTCCCGTAACGTCTCTTCCACTTTATTTATGCTCACATTTGCGTTGAGTAAGGTCGCAGTCAGCCCTGAAAGATATTTATTTATTTAATCAATAAGAAACATTAAAACATTATATACAAAGAAGCAATAAAAATATAGCAGAGGTGATGTTATTGGGAGATCTGGCTCGGTCGCTGCGTCACTCCATTCAAGTAGACTTTCTGATGTTGAAAGAATTTTTAAAATATGTAAGTACAGTAGTTTCGGAGGCTATTCATTACATATACAACCATACAAATCTTTCCTCTTTCTACTATTAATGTAATTTACCGATTATTTATTACAAAAATAAAAGAACAATAAACTAACACGCTGTGCATAAACAATACAAGCACACTACCTATATATACATATAATACAAATCTAAGTACAGCTGTCACCCCCAGCCCCGGCCGGCCAATAAGCGTATCAGCGACGACGGGACGGGCTGTGATTGGTGTATTATGAATGTAGTGTGAGTGCAGAGTTTTTAGTGCAGTTAGTTTGCGGAGGGTTTAAAACATGTTTAAAATATAGTATTTTTATTTTGTTAGAACAGAACAAGAACGAGAAATTAACATATAAAGAAAATAAAATATACATTAGTTTTTTTCTTTCTTGTTCTGTTCAAAATAAAAATTCAAAGTTTATTGTTAATTCATTTCTTTTACTTATTTGTACCTACCCCTGAAATATTTTGCACTTGACTTAAAAGTGTCTCATACATATACTCACTATAGAACGTATAAGAATTTCATTCTACGTTATAGAATGGAAATTACTAAGAAAGCTTACGTAGAATGGAAAACAAACGAGCCAGGGCGCAGATGCGCGGGCGTTGATTGACCGCCATTCAACCAGCCAGGCTAACCCGTAAAAAAAACATTACAACTTACCAAGGACTCTTGGATGTTTATTAACGGGACATCTCTCAAAATGTTTCATCACCAATCTCATAGGATGATCGATCACGGCATGGTGGCACTCATCGAATATCAATAGATTGATATCTTCGATTTTAATGTAAGCATGCGTGAGCATGTCGGCTAAAATTTGACTTGTCATGACAATGACCTGTAATAATTAAACATTGTATAATTTATTAGGGAGATAGTACGTATACAAGGGCGTACCCAGGTAGGGGCCGGGGGGGGGCAGCAGCAGCAGTAGAAGATAAAATAAACGTCAATTTTCCTGGCAAGTCAATTTTCATGATTTTTTTGTTTCAATATACCTGACCGACCATCTTCTCGAAACAGGTATGAGCTGCCCCCCACCCCCCTAGCTGAAATCCTGGGAACGCCCTTGTACGTATATATAATTATCTTATGGGGAAATTCCTGCCAATATTCCTACTTAACTACTAATATTCTAAATAAAGAGCTGATGAAGTTTAGCGGGAAGATAACTTTGCATCTTGAGGAAGCCTAACTATAATTGGCTAGCCTAGATTTTGTCCCTCTGCTGAGCAAAGGCCTCTTCTAGTCAAGCTCAAATGTTATGTAAGTAAGACAATTGAATGTGATGTATTCACAAACCTGATATGTCCTTAACTCTGCATCCCATTTTGATTTATCCCAAATGTCTACACCATCTTCACTGCTGAATCCCCCAACGTCTTGCACTGCACACAGGTTCTTAATAACTTTTCTCTGCAAGTGACAAACAGCATTACGTTTAAATTATATACAATATGTATCAGAAAGGTGAAATAATAATTAATACATACATACATACATACAGCTCACGCCTTCTTCCCACAGGGGTAGGCAGAGACGATGGATCGCCACTTTGCCCGATCTTTGCACACTTCCCTCGCTTCCTTCACATCCATAAGCCTTTTCATGCACGCTCTTTTATTCTTTGCACTCTTGACACCAGATTTTTGAAGGACGTCACTAATTTGATCCGTGAACGTCCTTCTGGGGCGTCCTCTTGCCTTGTATCCCTCAACATTTGCACCATAAATCTCTTTCGTTACTCTTCTTTAACGTAAAAGTTTGATGAAACTACATGATTAGTATGTAGGTAGGTATTACTTGTTTAATGTCAATTTTTTGATCAGTTAAATTTATTATTGAATAAAAACTTTAATTTTTTTTTAATAAATGCTTACTGCTATTAATAACATTTATTATTTCCAATAACATTTACCCTAGAATAAAATAGGTAGGTATGTTAAGGCGCGCGCGGGCGCGCGGCGACCGGCACGGCGCGAGCGATCAGCTGCGTTACCTACCTACGCTACCTACCACTACCACATGAGTAAAGAAACGGAACAGAGACAAAGCTTCATACAACCGCGCTGTCGTAGGTACACTACTACAAGCATGCAATGCTTGTGTGCGTTTCTACTAGCGCTGCGTCACATACGCGCCGCAACTGGATAAAACCGGCTCGGTCAGTAGAAATGCCGAGGGCCGCGCAATGGTTGCCGTATTTGTTTCGCGCTCCTGCTTAGTGAGAAATGGTTATTTTAAATTGTTTATGGTAGAATAAAGTATTAAACTAAAAAGTCAAGAAAGTGTAAATAATTAGATTCGGAGGTGTAAAATGGTTACCTACTGTACAGTTTGCATGAATGTCTCGAAAATCACATATGTGACGAAATAAAATTGTTTGTTAATAGACCTGAACAACCTATAAATATGGGCAAAGATTCTTTAATTACTCATTACAATAAACTCGACGTAAACATTGTAAATATTGGTACCTAATTATATTCTGAATCGAGTGTAAGATTGTAAAAATATTATGGCATGTGGAAGCGTCCTTAATGATTATTTGAAAAAACTTTATATCCATTAGATTTAGAATTCATCATTAGATTAAAAGATTTAATAATTTATTAAAAATAAAAAGTTATAAAAAAATATTTAGAGTAGGTAATTTGTAAATAATCTAATGTACAAATAAAAGTCTAATAAACGTTTTGTTTATTTTATTCTCCTTTGCCAACCCTACTAAAATAGGTAAGAATTTTGCACGCTCCTTAGAAGCTTTGTCTCTGTTCCGTTTCTTTACTCATGTGCCACTACTACGGTCAACGACACTAGCGCGTAGGGAGCCCGTACGCTTTTATTATTCAATCACAGGGTTGGCCAAAATTCACACATAAAAAGTAATTATTAAGTTTATATGAAAGAAAAAAGTTGCTATATTAGATCTGATATTTTTTTAGGTATTTCGTTACACGATATACATATACACCCTTCAATATTATTTCATCTTTCTGATACATATTGTATACCATTTATCTAGACTGGTAGAGTCACAATGCGAATTATTGAAGTACACGACTTCAATAATTCGCATAGGCATTTCTAATTAATTACTGTAAGAACTATGTATGTATAATCAAGTATGAACACATGAAATATTAAAACACCCAAACTTCAGACTTTTGGATTCAGGAGCAACAAAATATGATCACATATACATACTTTATTAAAATCAAAAGAAATTTACCTGTTGATTGACCAAAGGTACAGTGTTGACTAGAAAGAAGGTTCTCTTCCCGCCTTGACCCCATGGCTTCTTTAAATCCGCCCGAAATCTATTGATGAGACGGATTGCGATAAATGTTTTACCAGAACCTGTGGAAGAAAACTTCTATTTATTTTTATTGAATACATTAATACTGTATTAAGAAAATATTCTTAAATGCTTATATTTTATGTACAGGATGACATTTTTTACCGTCTGGAAAAAAATGTGGTGTGATAGGTAAGTGTAATATTCATTTGGCAATCTATGTTAAAAAAAATTTTTTTTCTCAAAAATATTGTTTTCTTGCTTAAACTAATATACATTACTCAATTGTAGTCAATAATACACACTGAAATATTTGAAATAGTATTTTAAAAAGAAACAGGCTCGTAGCTTCCATTTATGCGTAATCTACCTATAACCGCCAGCTGCGCGTAGTACTGTGCGTAGTTTTCTAGATTTCGTAAATTGCATTAAACATGACTATATTTAACAATTAATCTCGTGTATAATTTCGGCTCTAGATACCTTATACGTCATATTTTTTTCCCGACTTTAAAAAAAATCAGCCAGTATATAAAAACAACAACATTATTCTCAAGACATACCTGTAGGTAAATGAATTATACTATTTTTTTTAGCAGCAATTTCTTCTAATTGTGTTTGATATTGTCGTGATATCAGTTCTTCGCTCTCTTCTAAGACTTCGCCTGCTGCATCATTATCCATGTTGCCCTATCCAAAAAGGCAAAATCATTATAGGTATTAATTACATCCTTACTAAAGTAATGAGTTCAAGTTGTTATTGAATTAAGTGGTGGTCTGTTACAAATGCTGTCCGTCAAACTAAAATATCAGCATTGCATAGTCGAGATTACAGACTTATGATTATGAAGTAATATGGTATTATCTATATTCTATATATAGGTATAAAGAGAGAAGTCCTGACTCACTGACTCATAAACGCCCAGCCTAAACCCTTAGACTTAGAAAGCTGTTTTTTTTACAGCTATTGTTTTTAAGACGTAAGCTAGCACTAAGAAAGGATTTTTCGAAATTCAACCCTTAAGGGGGTGAAAAAGGGGTTGAACGTTTGTATGGAAAACCTTCATTTTTGAGTGTATCAATTCAAAACTTTGTAAAAATACTCTATAAAACAAAAGACAAGAAACGTATTTCTTAATTTTTCAAAAAACACCCCATAAGGGGGTGAGAGAGGGGGATGGAGTTTGTATGGCGACGTGTTGTTTTTTACGTCTATCAAATTGAAACTTGGCACAAATACTTTTAAAAATAAATGAGTAGATACGTGTTTTGGGATTTTCCGAAAATCGCCCCTAACGAGGTAAAAGTAGGGGTTGAGTTTGGAATGAATGGAAAATCTTCATTTTTAGGTGTATCAATTCGAATCTTTCTAGAAATACTCCTCAAAACAAACAACAAGACACGTATTTCTGGGTTTTGTAAAAAACACCCCATAGGGGGGCGAAACAGGGGGTGGGATTTTGTATGGAGACCTGTTGTTTTTTACATCTATCAACTTGAAACTTGGCACAAATACTTTTAGAAATAAATGAGTAGATACCTGTTTTTGGATTTTCCGAAAGTCGTCCCCTAACGGGGTGAAAGTAGGGGTTGAGTTTAGAATGTATAGAAAACCTTCATACTTGGGTGTATCTATTCGAATCTTTCTAGAAATACTCCTCAAAACAAACAACAACATACGTATTTCTGGGTTTTGTAAAAAACACCCCCAAAGGGGGCGAAACAGGGGGTGGGATTTTGTATGGAGATGTGTTGTTTTTGACGTGTATCGACTTGAAACTTGGCACAAATACTTTTAGAAATAAATAATGACAAACGTGTTTTTGGATTTTCCGAAAATCGACTCCTAACAGCCTGAAAGTAGGGGTTCAACTTGGTATGTATGGGAAACCCAAATTTTTGGGTGTATCAATTCGAATCTTTCTAGAAATATTTCTCGAAACAAAATACAAGACATGTATTTCTGAGTTTTGTAAAAAACACCCCCTAAGGGGGCGAAACAGGGGGTGGGATTTTGTATGGAGATGTGTTGTTTTTGACGTGTATCTACTTGAAACTTGGCACAAATATTTTTAGAAATAAATGATGAGACACGTGTTTTTGGATTTTTCGAAAACTATTTCCTAAAGGAGTGAAAGCAGGGGTTGAAGTTGGTATGAAAAAGTGTGGTTTTTTTCTACTATCAACTTGAAACTTGGCACAAATACTCTTCAACTGTCTCCATACAAGGTCCACTTCTTTTTTTGAGAATTCACTATGGGTTCCTTGAGGGAATTTGATTGTTATAATAAGCACATGCATAGCCTTTGGTATCTAATTCAAAAATTATAAACCAGAGAATGTCCTAGGCTATACAATACGTAATCAGTATTATTTTTAGTATGTGTGAATTTTTTTCAGAAAAACGAATTAGCATAGAACTGAATTTAGTTAGAGCTACCTGTGGAAACCGTACTGTTATCGCTCTTTATATAAGAAATTTTGTTAGACAAAACTAAAGTACGAATGCTCACGTACAATGGTCCACTTCAGGACTAAGTGCGGAAACCAAACCCCCTAACATAGAACATAGAAGTACGAATGCATTACCATATTTTTATATTAGTATACTAATTGGGGTGTATGAGGAATTGTATATACGCGTTGTATATAAGGTGTTTTGAATAACAAAAATATAAATAAATAGCAATGATAGCCCACTGGCTAAAGAGCCCGCCTCTCATTCGTGAGGCTCGGGTTCCGATCCTGGCATGTACAGTCAAGTTTTAGTAAGGATCCCTAATTCTTTTTCGTCATAGATATAGCCTATCATATGTTACTCAGGAATAATGTAGCATTCTAATGGTGAAAGAGTTTTTTTAATCGGTCCAGTAGTTTTTGAGTTTATTCGTTATTAACATAGGTACAAAACTACAAATCTTTCCTCTTTATAATATTAGTGATATATTTTTGAAACGCAAAGGAATAACAAATTCTACGCGGACGAAGTCGCGGGCATCAGCTAGTAAGATATATGTTCTTTCAGGCACAAGTCGGCTAAAAATTTAGATACATTAGAGCCAGTGGGATGAACATAATTGACATTATTTGCCTTAGCCCATTTTAGTCATCGCTGCCAGGCTACTTTATATGTCCTCAGAGTAGAAGAACGCCATGAAGATTCGAGTAGTTGCACCTGCTGTTCATTCCAGTCATTTATGTTATCAGACCACCCCCACAGAGCCAAACCTCTAGAGTAATTTCGTGGACTTTTGGAGGTAGCTGACCGGTTGTCGTGTCTATCAGGCAATATTCGAGCTTCGTCAGGGTGAATGGCAATACTTGGGCCCGGGTTTTAAGATCGGCCCTCCACTACGAGTAGATATAGCCCTATCGCCTGATTTAGATGACGAAGTACCTTCGGAATGCGATGTGGCGGAGGAAAGATCCACGCGAGGCTGTAATTCCAAGTTTTCGAGAACGCGTCGTGGACCGTGGTAAATTGAATGTTTGTCGTTCATACAATACAATAAAATAACTCTTTATTGTACCCAAAAAACAACACAATATGGATACCAACATTAACTTAAGTACAATGGGAGGTCTTATCGCTTTTAGCGATCTCTTCCAGACAACCTTAGGATGGATAAAACTGAGAGAGTTCATGTCTAGTGAAACGTAATTGATAACTACATGCGCTCTCTCTGACGCAAACAGATCTGTCACTGGAATTCCAAATTTCTTGAACACGATCTGAGTGCAATGGGGTACAATATGCCATTCTGGGAGTGATTCCGTGTGACAATTGTATTTGCTAGGTAGATGGTACGCAGTCAGTTGAATTTGATGCATGTCCAGTAAATAAAAAATGTTTCGTGCTATGTCCATGAGAAGTAGTGATCTGGTCCCACAGTTCTGTTGTCGCACTGTATCAGTGTTGTTGTCTGACGAAGAATTGGGTAGCAAGCTTTCAACAGTTTTAGAACAGCAAGTAATTATTTTTGGTGCAGTGCAACATTTGCTCTGATTTGCTCCAAGTTCCACACAACTGAAGGTTGTTTAATTGGGTCCCCAAGCAAGATCTGAGGCATCGTTTGTGAGAAAATGGGTTGGTGGAGAAATATGAATTGCTGACGGGGTGACACAATTCTGGGTCCACCAATTTAGAACCGACCAATTTCTGCAGCTCTACCAGATTTGTTTGGCCCTTCCTTAACATGGCTAATGTTTGAAATGCTAAGCTCTGAGCTTTTTCGTGTGGTAAGGCTTTTTGATTGAGCCACGGGTTCCAAAGTACACCGAGGTAAATAAGGCTCTTTTGGGGAAGCAGCTGTGAATTTTCGAAGTTAATTTGCCAGCCCAGATATTGAAGAGTGCTTATTAGCAAATCTACATTGGAGCGAAGGATGTTTTCGTGTTGATGTGCTATTAAAAAGTCATCCAGAAAAACAATGATCCAAACTTTTTTTCCCTGAGAGTTTGAGCAATCCAATTTGTGACGGATGCAAAAACCTTCGGTGCCGTGCTGAGCCCGAATGGCAAACATGTCATTTTAAATCTTTCCTTTGTTCAAGAGACGCAGGAAACGTCTGTAATGTTTCGCTATTGGAAGATGGAAATAGGCCTGGGAGAGGTCGACTTTGCACAGCCAGTCCTGGGATTGTAGAAAATCCCGGACACTTACACTTATTACGAAATCGTTCAAGGCTTTTAAATTGAAGTTAGGACGATGGGAGCCGTAGTTTTTCGGTACTAGAAATATTTTTTTAGTACCAAAAAGCTAGGGCACCGGCACCATCTCGGCATTTACATTTAAATGTGGTAAGATCAGAGGGGGCTTCGTAAATGCGTTCTCCCCGACTTCTCCATCGGTGATAATAATGTGTTAACTGAACTGGCCGGCTTTGAACTGATGTGAGTCAATATCGCCTTCTTTTAATACCTGATGCGGGTTTCGGAGATCATCCACGCTTTCGGTTTCCTTTATACTCACTGTTACCTTACTGGCCCTGCCGGCCATTTCGGAATCGAAAGGCGCTCTTTTCATTAGTATTAATTATAATATTTAGGTCCTTCCTTGCTAAGGACGGTAATGACAACAACCCTGCGAGGGTGCATGAGGATATTGCTGATTGCAATTATTTGAATGTGCATGATTTTCACAGTTACCACCCTGCGAGGGGGCATTACGGGATGTCGACCACTGCGAGGGGTGACTGTTTGCCTAGCTTGGACCCGCTCGCGAAGCGGAAGCATTTGCAGACTTAATCAGGCAGGGGCATAAAGGCTCTTCGGTCGGACCCACCAGTCTTTTCAAGTGCAGCAGTAAGAAGGTCAGGCTTGAGCAAGTGTTGTCAAGCAAGATGGTGATATCTTCCGTAGAGACGATTTAACAAGTGGATCTCGAACAAACTTCGTTCTGCCATCTCGACGCATCTGTATAGTCTCGGCCCTGTGGCCACAAATTTAGTTGCAGTAAATCAGAAGATACCTTATGAAAATCGCCTTTTTAAAATAATTCGTTAATTTTTTCGTTAAGACTATCGAAATTAAGTTGATCAGAGTTTCGGGCCCACATAAGAAGACTGCGTAGAGTATTTTGCAGAGGATCTTTTTGTTTGAAAACACATGACGTCAATGCGGCGTACGATTTATCTGCATGGGCCAAATGACGCAGAGAATCATATTGTTTGATTTCATCATTGGCCTCTAATTCAACAAAGCCAGGTGAAAGATTATAATTTTGTTGTGTGTCGGCATAACGAACTTCAACATTTTGAAAAAAAGCGAATGGTGGCTTTTTTCAAAATGTTGAACGTCCTGCAAAATAGAGGTACTGTTCTAGCTTCGTTTTAATGTCGAAAACAAATTTGGGATTACATTCAGCAATCGACAAATTATGAACCTCATAAAGTTCAAGGCTCACGTTGTAATCAACTGTTAAGTCCTCAGAATAATTATTTGGATTATGATCAATAGGTGGAGAAATGTTACAAGCAAGTTGTTTCCGAAGATCACTTACTTGTTTGGATATTTTGTCCAACCTGTGGTCTGCGTGACGACTACGTTTGCACCCCCTCTTTTTGTTCCAGCGACGGTGTGAGCGCTTCCTTTTTTGCATAGCTTCGTCAGATAAAGAGCTCGATGACGACGATGTACTACTGCTATTTGCAGTGCTATCACTTGATGTACTTCGTCGTGGCTTAGCGCTTGCAACAGGCGTCGAAGAATTGCGTGGCGTATCGTTTACATTTTCAATATTATCCATTATCCAAAATCTAAAAACCAGAAGCGGGTTATTTTTGTATTCATCTAAAACCGTTATACACGTAACCGCCGTTACACATTAATCAGCAATTTTTATTGCATTTTTTTCTCTCCTTTGATTTAATGCAATCTGTCCTTGGACATTCAGCAATATTTTGATGATGGTATGAATATAGCATTGCAAGGTGTGGGACCAGTGTTCCACCCTTATAAATATTTATCTATTCTTAGATCAGATCTTGGGGTGATTTTCTTTTCAATCTTTTGAAGATTTAAGGGGTTGCTCATTAGTTCCTTTGCCATTGGATTAGGATGTTGTTTGGAGTCTATTTCTGTATTGTTCTTGTCTTAATTTCTTCTTTAACTGTAGGCATTTTTAAGTCATGGTGAATGCGGTAGTTTGTAACATACCAGGGTGCGTCTGTTATTATTGTGAGAGTTTTAGATTGGAATGTTTGCAGAATCTCGATGTTAGAGTTTGCAGCAGTACCCCACAATTGTAGTCCATAGGTCCAGACTGGTTTCTGGATACACCTAATATAGTAATAGTTTGCTATCTAGGTATACTCATTTGTGATTTTTTATTAATTAGCCAGTGGATACTGCTTAGTTTCTGACCCAAAGCTTTCCGTTTTGTAAAAATATTTTTTCTTAATGTAAGTCGTCTGTCCAGGTTTATTCCAAGGTACCTTGTGTAATCGGCTTGGGGGACTTGTGTTCCATTTAGGCTCACCGTTGAGCAAGCATTGCATATAAAGTAATAAGGGATCACATAAACAAACTTACCGTTAGTAACTTTATATTTAACCTAGTAAAGTAATTAAAAACATGAACAATCCACGTGTTGTTTCAATTCAACAGCAAGTAATTAGCAACACGAATAATCCACGTGTTGATTTTATTTTATTTATATTATTTTAGTAACGGTTATTTAGACCCAACCATTCTCGACGAGAAACAAAACGCCAATGAGCTAGCACGACCGCCCACAGCGCGGTCACTGCAGGTGGTGGAGGTGGGGCTAGAGAGTAGGGGAAACCGGAAAGTGGGTAGAAAGAGAGGGAAAATACGACGGAAACGGAAGTACCTATCTGAATTAATTAACGGTCAAGTGATTCAATGAAAAAAGACATTAATTATACATACATAAAATTTAATAAATCTATATTCAGGATCTGTACTCATTAGGGATGAGTCCTGAAGAGCAATGATAGCCTTATGGTTAAAGAGCCTGCTTGACATGATGAAAATCAGTGAGGTTTGGGTTCAATCTTCGCATGAACCAATGAGTTTTTAAAAACTTACGTACATATTTATCACTAGCTCGACGGTGAAGGAAAACATTGTGAGTAAAACCCGCAGGTCTGTGTAAATAGGTCCGGCGATGGGCTCACCACCTATCACGTTTAAGGGACCAATATATCTCGTGAAAAATGGGTACCTACATCCAGTAATGGAATACCTCTGCCTACCCCATTTCGGGGATAAAAGGCGTGAGATTTTATGTGACCCCTTGGATTATAAAAAAATATTGAACACATTCGCATGTCTAGTTTTGTATAGTCATAAATGTCAAAAAATCCAAAATCAAGTTAACTTTCCAAATATGTGAAGTCAAAAGTTTTTTTTTTAAATTCAACAAACTGTGAGTTAGGGAGCGCCACTGTCATTATAGCATTGGTGCAAAAAGTTATGCGCCTTGAGTGCAACGACGTCCTATCTGGCAGTTGTGCGGGATTCCTGTAGAAAGTGTTTATGTTCAGAGGCTTTATCGTCGTTCAGGGTATTTATGAGTTCAGAATTTCATATTCCCAAGGCATAAAAAACGTAAAATATTAAGTACATTTGTGTCATTATAGCGGATTAGGCGGAAAAAGCCACATTTGCAAAATGCCACATTTGAATTCGCAAAATGTCAGATTCTCAAATTGTCACATTCTTAAAACGCCACATCGCAAAATGTCACATTAGCAAAATGCCATTTGCGCATAATGTCATATTCTCGAATGTTTTTTTTTAATTTGGATCTTAATGTTTTTCCAAATATGGCAATTTATTAGTGTGGCATTTTGGTAATGTGCCATTTTGCGAATGTGTCATTGTGCGCCTAATCCATTATGGCACTCAAGCGACCACTTAATTATCTTATAAACTACTACAGTTTTGCGCGGTTTCACCAGCGTAGTTCCTGTTCCCGTGGGAATACGTGGATGAAATATAGTTTATGTTACTCAGGGATATAGTAGCTTTCGCTTTTGTATTATTGTAGCTTTTTAGTGTTTAACTTACAAAAATATGATAATCATAATTGCCATAAGTTACTGACATGACATCATTTAGTGCAAAAAGCACCACAAGTGTGGGTGTTGTTGAACTTTTTTGCATATTTTTTTTATTTCCTTCAAATATTTTCAATTAATTTTTTCTTTAAATCATACACAAATGAACAAAGTTCAAAAAAAACATGATTGCAAACATATATCACAACAAATCTAGTAGGTAATTATAGTAGTTATGACAAAAATAAATTCTTTGAAAAGCTCTTCTGTAAAATTTTGAAAATGAAATTTATGACTTTAAAGAACTAGATGTGTGTAGATATTTTTTGCTTTATCAAATAAATAAAAAAGACGAAGGTAATATATAACGTTAATGTTTAGGAGTGGGGTTTGACGTCCTCCTCCTTGACGGCATGACATAACATGAAGTTTCGAATTGCTGTATTGTATATTATATATTTCGTGTTTGAAAAAATATTTGAATAGGTACAATAAGTATTTCTTTGTAATCTAACTAAAAGATCAAATAGAATTTTTAAGTTAACTACATACCCTACCCTAATACGGTAGTTGCGAACTCAAATTATTTATTTCTGCCAGACTCAAATATACACACTGTATCCTAGGTATGTATACAAAAAAATTACGATTTCTTCTTTTTCCAGAAATGGGGGATAAAAGGCGTGAGATTATTATTATTATTCTTTTTCTTCTGTTTGAGTTTCTTTTATGAAAGCATAAATTTATGATTATCACGTAAGTATCACAATACTTGTGCAATATATATACATACTTATTTACCTACGTATTCGAAATATCAATTGCATTGAATGGACATTAATATCTTACAAATAATTATATTTAGAAAATCTTACCAATTCCTTTGTATTCTGAGCAATTCCTATAGAGACAATGAAACCTCAGCAATAACAAATAACAACCGGAACGGAAAAACGTGAACGTAAATGAAGTCACTTAGTAGTGGCACACAAATAAAATAACGTAGTTAGAACTTATTTATTACTTAATGAATTTAAAGTAAAGACAGGCGTAGTTCTTCTAAGTCTGTAAGTAAAGACCCGGCGGATAATAATTGAGAGAGAAAGCCGGCCAGTCGGTAGCAGAACTAGCAGATCAGATTTTCCCCAACCAATGTTGCCGGTAACAATGCAAAACCGGCAAAACGTAATGCATAAATTAAATCTTGTCGGCAACAAGAAAAAAGTCCGAATCTGAATCCGGGGGCCTAGGGGTGGGGCAGAAGGAAACTCAATACAGTAATAGGAATTTAAAAAGAGATTTGTATACTGACCTCGCCTCAAGCAAGGCAACCCGTTGTCTCTGAAATTGTTCACTTAAGGTGAATCATATTATTAACCTACACACACCGGCACAATTAGCGGAACAGAAAAAAAAGGGAGTATTTACGCATTTTTGCGTGTTACTGGCCGGCTAAACAAGCTTTTTTTAAATTTGGGTTTTAATTTAAAAATGGAATACTAAGCGACTGCCCTTTTTTTCATTCTTTTGTTTTAATTTTCATTGATTCATTTTTTCCACCGCTTGTCCGTTTTTAGAAGGTTCGTGAATTCCATTTGAAAAGCTTTGAATTGCAGTTTTTGAGGCTTTTGAGTTTTTTCGCATATTGATAATTTACGAGCATCTAATTATGCCTGATTTAACGCCATCAGAAATCATTAGGGCAGATCAAATGAGGAAAAATGGTCAAACCTACAGATCGATTGCCAGAAGCCTTCGTCGATCGTTATCAACGATTTATCGTAGCATCCAACGATACAGATTGACGAATGCTCCAGTGAGAAGGAGAGGACAAGGCCGGAAAAGGTGTACTTCAAGGAGGGATGACCGTTTTCTCCAACTTCAAGTCCGACGGAACACGAGACTAACGGCGGTGCAGGCTCGAAATTTACTGGAAGAGGTACGAGCAGTAAGGATGAGTGAGCGGACAGTTCGTAGAAGATTCGAAGAAGTGGGTATAGGCTCGTATGTGCCCGCCAAAGCCCCAAAACTTGAGAGACATCATCGCACAAACCGTCTACACTTTGGTCGTGAACATCGTGATTGGGACTTCGACGACTGGGGACAGGTTCTTTTTACTGATGAATGCAGAGTTATGTTAAATCAAATTGATGGAAGGCAGCGAGTATGGAGACGCAAAGGAGAACGGTATATCCAGTCTAATTTTGAAAATACAGTTGCATATGGCGGCGGTTCAATTATGGTCTGGGGAGGAATATGTTTAGGAGCTCGTACGGAGTTAGTAGTGGTCGATGGCGGGAATCTGAATGCTGATCGGTATATCAGGGAGATTTTAGAAGAACATGTTGTGCCATTTGCCCCCTTTATTGGTAACAACTTCATTCTAATGCAGGATAATGCTCGGGCTCACAGTGCTCGCACAGTACAGACATACCTAAACCATGTTGGTATAACGGTGATGGAGTGGCCAGCACGGTCCCCCGATATGAACCCTATAGAACACGTCTGGGACTTGCTAAAGAGGAGTGTAAAGTCAAGAATGCCCCCTCCCAATAATCTCAACGAGTTGCGAAACGCATTACTTGAAGAATGGCAGAGGTTGCCCCAAGAAACCATTGATAACATCATCCGCAGCATGCCCAGACGGATGGAAACCCTCATCAGAGCACGAGGAGGAAACACTCGATATTGAACAGTCATTGAAATTGTTGTTAAACTTTGGAAAATCTTGAATTTTCTGCTGTTTCTCTATAATTAAAAATCGAAGAAAAATGCATTTTGTTTAATTTAATTTTTATTTTTATAAAATTTTAAGTATGGTGTTACAAATGAATGTCAAAACATGTTAATTTAATTGTTGTTTCATTTTAAATAATATATTGTTTAAAAATTACATTCATTGTTCTAAATTCCCTCTTTTTTCTCCTTTTTTTTTCTGTTCCGCTAATTGTGCCGGTGTGTGTATTATGATTTATATTCGAAATCACAAAAAGGCAATTTAGTGACAGAAGAGGTTTTCAAGTAATACTCTGACCAATAATGGCATAAAAATGGAATCGACTTCGACGGAAAAATATTAAAAAACCTTCGATTCGCAGACGACATCGTATTGTTCTCCAATTCAGCCAAAAAACTAAGGCCATGCTTCAAGAGCTGAGTACGGCTAGCCTTGAGGTTGGACTGAAAATAAATAGCGCCAAAACACAGTTGATAACCAACAGCAGGAAAGTATGGTCGAGGTATTATATTGCACTTCTGATAATGTAAGATAATCTATACAAAAATGCAATTAAGAAAGAAAAGAGGTGGAATGTCCGTTCCTTACTTTCGTTCTTTTTTATAACCGATTGTCTCAAGAATACCATTAAAAAAATATATCAACTTTAGCAACATTTTCTATCTTTACGGGAAAAGTTAGTTTACGGAAACATTGTTATGTCAAAACACGCTAAAAACCATCTAAAAACAAAATCATGTCAAATATATTTGTCACTCCGTCAAAACATATTCCGTTTCATGCCAATATTATAATTTTATACACAATGTTTTGACAGAAAGAAATATTTTTAAAACCATATTTAGGGTATTACAAATAGGTACATAGACTGTTTAGTAAAATTTAATAATTTTACAAAGGAAAAAATGCCTACCTACCATAGTGGTTTTTGTTTAAATACTTTAATTTTTCTAATACTTTTGTAAGTTTTTGATAAGGTTAACGGAACGACGTGAAATACTGTTGATGTTGGTGGAGTTCTGGTTATTTCCGGACTCACAGACAAAATAGAATAAAGTTACACGTGGAACCAATGTACGGGACAAAGACGTTTAAAGAAAAAGAAAGAGAATGATTTTCTTCCAACCTCTTTGGTACGGGATGCTTACTCTTTGCGTTTATATTCTCTCTGCAGACTCAACAGACTGTGTACACCGGTGTACACATATCAGTCGCGTCCGATAATTTGTTTTCAGCTTTACGATCGAACAAATAATTTTTGGTTAAATATGTACAGTCAAGGGCACGTGGAGCTTGATACATTGGACTTTGTAACGTTCTTATTACAATCTATTTAGAGGTCAGAATCGCACTACAAGTGTAAAGCTTCACATGCTCTTTCCTGTACATAGGTACTAAAAATGAATAAAAAATTAAAAACTTATGTAGTTACTATCGAAAAAAGTTCTGCCTGATACACCTAAGTGTCATTTTAGCGAACACCTATCTTTTCCCACCCTGTGGCGAGAAAGCCCTCACTTATAGTAACAATGACAATTACAAAAAAGTGTTTATTTCATGTTTATGACCATTAATAGGCCATTTACACGAGAGCAATCCAGTAAGACAATTCATTAAGACTGCATACAAAAAAAACTTGAGGACAGTGGAATGGATTGTCCTCAATTTTTTTTTGTATGCAGTCTTAGTGGATTGCCCTCGTGTAAATGGCTCGTTAGTGTCGATGAATGGATCGGAATAGAAAAAAAAGACGGTTTTACTGGCTTCCCATTGTGTAACTCTAAGTAGGGGTATAATAAAATTAGAGCTTATACAAGCGACAATTCTTCTAAATGTATCAGGCTTTGCGTTTGCTGATAGTACGTAGGTACTTAGGTACTTACCTATTCCCTAGTTTGGGATGCTGAGCGATGGATTGATGAACAAACCAGTGCAATGTTAATTTTTTTTTTATCCTGGACTGAATTTTTTTAGCCAACCCACTCGCGATATCTTTTTTAGCATATTAAATTTGATATACAATACTTTTCATCCAATAAGCAGCTCGGTGAAGGTCGTCTTATATTGGGATCCTCTACTATGTATATTTTTCGGGTTTTCTCTCATTTTGGTGATAGTATAATTTATGTGGTAAGTGTCCGTGAAGGTGTGCAAAGAATGGGAATAGACATTTTTGGATTGCTTCAAGAAGTCACAATGAAGTCTTCAGTAAAAAGTGCTATCATTTTACTGTTGATAACAAAGGGAGGGACGTCGAAAGTGTAGAAGACATTGAATTTTTGTGCATGTTCTCTGAAGCAGAGCCATTTATCTAAGACTTTTATTTACTCTGAACTTAAAAACATAATGAGCCATTTACACGAGGGCAATCCAGTAAGACAATCCACTAAGACTGCATACAAAAAAAACTTGAGGACAATCCATTCCACTGTCCTCAAGTTTTTTTTGTATGCAGTCTTAGTGGATTGTCTTACTGGATTGCCCTCGTGTAAATGGCCCGTAAGACTTGGCTTTTTAGCCTTACACCGGCTGTTATAACTTGACCACTCTGAAGTTGCGCAAATGGCTGCGCAATAAGATTTTTAGCGGACCATTTGGCGGTACGGGGGGGGGGTTCCCGCAGGCGAAGCCTATGTTCAGAGAAGCCAAGATAAAACGGCCGTATTGTACCACATTCTTATAAGAGGAAATTTACAACAGACGAGACTGTATGTGCTAGATCCCTTTGCCTTTCCCTAAAGGGACAAACTAAATGAAAAATAAAAAAAATTGTCTTGGGCATCGTCGTACGCCATTGGGTTGGGAGCGAGCGCTCAATTTAGTTCGCAGTCCTACCACGAACTAGTTCGTTCATTTAGTTCGTTTTTTTATTTTTTTTACTTATTGATATAATTCTATAAGGAAATGTTTTTCATATTATTATTGTAAAAAACCTGAACCATAATCGACTATAATTTATACAGTGTGAGTTTCCATAAAGTGCACATATGAAAATGGGTGAAACTAGACACATTTTTATCGACGGAAAAAATGGTAAAAAAAATCAGATTTTTTTAATTTATTTTTTATAAATATTTTTTCTTTTGATAACGTACTGTTGACTTTATGTAAAACGTTATAACTTATTAACTAAGAAGTATATTATGATAAAATAAAAACATTTATGATGTAAAATAACATAAGATACTAATAAAATAAAAAAATACCCAAAAAACGGTACCAAGAAATAATAAAAAGGGACTTTTTGAGGAAAATCTGTATTTTTATTCGTGTTTTTTTAATAAATCGGGGATAAAAAAGGCGTGAGATTATACTTATACTTTTTTAATAAATTATCAAATTTATTTAAATAATGCCCATATTATATATAGTTTTTATTACTTTATGTCATTCTCCATTGTATTACCTTTAAAAAAAAACAAAAATCCCGTATCTTTATCCATAACACAACGTTTACTATGAGTGTTTGAACTAAGTCATTCCGGGTGCACCATTCAACGCTTCGTTCTAGATTGTCCCATTTTATTTTTTCTTAGTACTTACCATTTTTTGGGTTTTATTTTTATTTTACTAGTATCTTCTGTTATTTGAAATCATTACTGTTTTTATTTTATCACGATATACTTCATAGTTTAAAAGTTATAACGTTTTCTTTACATAAAGTCAACAGTAACTAATCAGAAGAAAAAAATATCTATAAAATACAAAAAAAAAATCTCAGTTTTTTTAAATTATTTTTTCCGTCGATAAAAATGTGTCTTGTTTCACCCATTTTCATATGTGCACTTTATGGAGACTCACACTGTATAATGTAATTTTGCAGAGCACTCCATGATAGAGCGGCCGCCGCCAGAAAAGTATATATTTAAAAGAACTAATAGGGAGCTTGTGGACGAACTAGTTCGCATAGTTCACCTAAAAGAGCGCTCTTTCGAACTAGGTCGTACGTACGCGAACTACCTAAGACTAGTGGAGAAAAAGCGCGGGAAACGTTGAGTTTGGCGGGAGTGTTTTTTCGTGTTTTGGAAATTTATTTTATTTAATATTGGATAAACATAGATCAGTTGTGTAAATTTGTGTATATATTCGTAGATTTGTTTTTATTATTTGTTTTTGTACATATATTTTCGCTTATTCGGATGTGGAAAAGTGATAAAAGCGAGGAGGTTGAACTATAAAGTACATGGTACAACTCCTATTTGGAAACCATCACAAACAGTCGTTCTAACTTTTGATGGACAAGTGCTACCTAAGCGAGTCTTTTTATGCTATAATTCTCTTCCTGTCGAATTGTACACTTTCCCAACGATTCAGTGTTTTAATTGCTGTAGATTCGGTCACACTAAAACACAGTGTAGGTCTGCTCCTCGTTGCTACAAGTGCGGGCAGAGTCATTCTGCTGACACTTGTGATATTGAGGAAGATAGTGCATCCTGTTTCCTATGTGGTGGCTCTCATTTTGCTACCAGGAGAACTTGCCAAGAATTTGAAAGGCAGACAAGAATTAAAGCTTATATGGCCCAAAATTGTGTTTCCTACATTGAAGCCTTAAAACTACACCCCGCTCCATCCAAATCATATGCAGATGTGTTAATTTCCTCTCCTACAAACACATTTAACCATGTAAGATCGCCACCAAATTTATTAACACTTTCTTCTCCACCAAACACCAAATCCTATAAAAAAACTGTCTTTTTAAAGCCACGAACACCCCCAAAATTCACGAAAGGTTATGATGTGGAGGCTCATCAGTCTCTCATAAAAGATTATGATGGTCCATCTCCTTCTAATGGATGTGCCTTACAAAATAATGATACAAGGAATAATAATGACCAAATATTAGAAGTTATAATAGCTTTATTTAAATCCCTTTCTGAAACAAACCAATTACCGTCCAACGTTGCTTCACTTTTTGAAACTTTTATTCAATTATTTTACAATAATGGATCTAGCAAAGATCATGCAATGGAACTGCAGAAGCATAGTCAACAAGAAAAGTGAATTGATACATTTATTAAATAAATTTGAACCTTTTGCATTTGCCCTGTCGGAAACATGGCTAAAACCAGGATTCTCCTTTAGAATCCCTGGCTATGCCTGTTTAAGAGATGACAGAGCTGATGGGTATGGTGGTGTCGCCATACTCATTAAAAATAGCCTCTCTTTTAAATCTCTGTCTGTTCCCCCCCATGGCGATGACATGTCTGTCGTTGCTGCTGTTGTAAATAATCTGTGTATAGTATCTGTATATTTTTCTCGTCCTTCTGTAAATATTTTTTCTGAAATAAATCAAATTTTTTCTGTATTACCTAAACCATTTCTGGTGATGGGAGACTTCAACTCTCAGCACCAATCCTGGGGTAGCTCCAGTACAAATTATTATGGAGAACGCCTTTTAGAAATCTTAGATTCAAATAATTTGTGTATTTTAAACACTTGCCTTCCCACTCGTCACACAAATCCTGATGAAGGTATAAGTGCCCCAGACTTATCCATCTGCACACCCGATCTGGCATCATCTTTGTCATGGTCGCCCTTATCCTCCTCTCACGGTAGTGATCATTTCCCTTTGATAATTTCATTTCCCTATAATAAAGCAAGAAGTATCATTTCTGCCCCCCGCCTTAAATATAGACTTTCAAATGCAGACTGGGATTCTTATAGACAGTGTGTGGAACATAAAATGCATGCCATACCTGATATTTGTCAAGGGCATGAGACACAGTGTTCTGATGCTTTGACAAAGATTCTAATAGATGCTGCAGATGAAACATTCCCCATCAAAAACGGAGCTTCTGGCAAAATACCTTCTCCACCATGGTGGGATGCTGAATGCACACAGGCTATCAAAAGCAGAAAGGAGGCAGAAAGGAATTACACCATTGTGATGACTGCTGAAAATTTTGAAATATTCCTGCAAATTTCCCGCGATACAAGGAAACTTCTTAAAAAAAAGAAATTTGATGGCTGGCAAAAATTTTGTGCCTCAATTTGCCCTGATGTGAGCCCATCTGTTGTTTGGCGGAATATAAGGCGATTTAGATCTGCTTTTAACGACTCCTCGTCCACTAAAATTCCACTAGAATTGGCTAACCAATTTATGGACCGTCTTGCTCCCCCTTCTGTTCCTGAATATAGTTCTGTTTCACCATTGTGCATCTCTTTGGATGATGGTCCCACAGGACTTAATTCACCTTTTTCTTTGCAAGAATTAAAGGGAGTTCTGACCCATGTTAAGGATTCTGCTCCAGGTGACGATGGCATTCCTTATTCTTTCATAGCAAATTTGAGTGATTCAGTTCTAAAAAAATATCTTGATCTTATTAATACTGTCATGACTTCTGGTAATATACCTTATTCTTGGAAATTTCAGAATATAATCCCAATATTAAAACCAAATAAACCTTCTTGTGAAGCTTCTTCTTATCGCCCTATTGCTCTTTCATCTGTTCTTGCCAAGATTGCAGAACATCTTATTAAAATCCGTTTAGAATGGTTTATAGAAAGTAGAAAACTAATGGCTCCCTCCCAATTTGGCTTCAGAAAGGGAAGGGGTACTCTGGATAGCTTAAGTGTATTTGTTACTGATGTGCGTTTGGCCTTTTCTGGAAATGAATCGGTAATTGCAGCTTTTTTGGACATTAGTTCAGCATATGACAGTGTCTTACTGTCAGTACTGAAACAGAAACTTCATGCATTGAAAGTTCCCACTATGCTTTCTAACTTTATTATAAATATGTTATCTGAAAGGTCTATTAGTCTTCTTATCAATGACACTAGGATAACCAGACTGGTATGGAGGGGTCTTCCTCAGGGATCTGTTATAAGTCCACTTCTCTATAACATATACACTCATGACTTAGAATCTTCTCTCAATGAAACGGTGCAGGTGCTTCAGTATGCTGATGATTTAGTATTATACTGCTGTGGGCATTCTGTCAACAGTATTTGTGATAATTTATCTTCATCCCTTTCGTTATTAAAGTCATGGTTATTTAGAAATGGTTTGGATTTATCTGTAAGTAAAAGTAATGTTGTATTATTTACTAGAATGCGTAAACCACCAGTAATTAATGTACAGTACGATAACAAACCAATACCTGTTCAAAATCAAGTCAAGTTTTTGGGTGTAATTTTAGATTCTCATCTTACAGGACTCCCTCACTGTGAATATATAGCAGCTAAATGTGAACGGAATATAAACATTTTGAGATGTCTCTCGGGGGTTTGGTGGGGTGCCCATCCATTTTCAATGAAGTTGCTTTACAATGCCCTGATACGAAGTGTTCTTGACTACGGAACCTTTTTGTTGGAGCCTGGTAGTGTTGCTGGGTTCGGGAAATTGGATGGAGTGCAGTCGAAGGCTCTGAGAGTCATTTCAGGTGCAATGAAGTCAAGTCCTATTAACTGCTTACAAGTGGAATGTGGAGACCCTCCACTCCGTTTAAGACGCCAATATTTGTCAGATAGATTTTTATTTCGATGCCAGCAGTTCCTAAATCACCCTTTATCGAATAGAATAGCGCGCCTCTCTGAAGAAGTTACCTTGCCTGGTTACTGGTCTAGAAAAACTGTCCCTTGTCTAGTTGAGAGCTTCTCAAAATGGAAAGCTATTGAAGCTCCAGCTCATCAATCCGAACTATTGCCTATTTTCCATTGCAATTATAATGAATTAATTTTGTCCCCCAACATTCAATTTAACCTTGGTATTTTTAAAGATGACATATGTCAAAACCATAACTTCAACTATATCATAGACAAAGATTGGCAGGGATGGCACTACTTATTTACCGACGCCTCTAAGCAGGGTTCTAGTTGCGTGGGTGTTGGAGTGGTGCACCTCCAATATAATATTGTTCAAAAAATTAAACTTCCTCCAGAGTCTTCGGTTTTTACCGGGGAGTGTTACGGATTATATAAAGCTGTAGAATATATTTTGTTAATGGGCTTACAAAGATCATTAATTATAACGGACTCAAAGAGTTCTTTACAGTCATTGGCAAAGTTTCCTTTTTATTGTCAAAACCAACCAATAATTTTTCATATTCGCCAGTTACTTCGCAAATGTTCGTTAAGGGGCTTTTCAATAAACTTTGTTTGGGTACCAGCCCACTGTGGCATTTCGGGTAATGAAAGAGCTGACCTTCTGGCAAAGGACGCAGTGAGATGTGGTGACATTTTTCCGTATAAGAACTATTGGCATGATCTGGCTACCTTACCCAAAATTTATTTACAGGAGTCCTGGAATAGATTGTGGGAGGGAAGTACTTCGAAGGGGAAATTTTATCGGAATATTCAACCAACTATTCCGGTAAAACCTTGGTTCCATAGGGTAAAATTTTGTAAGATTGTCACCTCAATTTTAATCCGTATGCGTTTGGGACATACTTGCACTCCAGTCCACCTTGCTAAGCTGAATATACTGGACAGTCCTGCCTGTGCTTGTGGTACTGACGTGGGAAATTTGAATCACATTTTGTTTTCCTGTCCCCTATACGATCATTCTTCCTTTTATACAGAACTCATACTCCTTGAAGTTCCTTTACCCTCATCCGTATCCTGTCTGCTATATAATTTAGATATGTGTATTTATAAAATTATAGCTCGTTTTATTTTGTTTAATAATATCAAAATATAATAAATTTATTTATTATAGCAAGCACATTATTATATTATTTGTTTGTATCTATATGATATTTTATGTAAGTTATATTATCTTATTACTCAACCGATCCTTTTTCCAATCCAAATTCCAAATTCTCCTTTTTTTTTAATTTATTTCGTTTCCCCGTTTTTACTCGACACTGGCATAAAGCACAAAATGTGCAAACGCCAAAAAAAAAAAAAAAAAAAAAAAAAAAAAGACTAGTGGATTTGAGGTTAGACTATGTAAATGTTGTTTTAAAAATCAATTCGAAGTTAGATAGAAGTTACAGTACATACATATGTACATGTTTTATTATTTATTACAAATAAATATCCTCATTACTTTTTGGGGACTAAATATCGGCTAGGTACCTAACACATTCATGTCGAAAGACATATCTATTGGCTAATGAAAATGTAAACACCTATGTGAATGACTTATTGGCTATTTAATCCTCGTTTTTTCTACATTTCTAATATGCAAAATAACAATAATAATACCCTGGCTGTGTTATACACATGCATACTTCTTATTTTATTCACCACAGTAGTTTCGCCTGGAGGTACGTTGCTGTAACATTGTGGATGAAATTCTATTTAGGAATATTACTTGGGTTTACATACATAAGTTTTATACTTATTCTTTACCTTTTAGCGAATGATTTACATTTCTATGATGGTTCATCTCCCGCTGATGTAATAGCTGGGGATGTCTTTTTTGAAATATTGGATCCTCCGGAGCTACAATACTCATTTCGAATTAGACCAGCAAAAGATTTTGGGGCTCTATTTGTGAGTACCTAATCTCTCTTCTCAAACTGTAAGATATAATTATAAAATACTAATTATGTACTTATAATTAAATACATTATTGTAAACAAGCCATGAATTAGACAATTATGTGTATGCATGATATAACCTGACTGTACAAGGCACTGAAAAGTTATAAATCATTACTCGCCTGGTGTAGTCTGGTAAAAATGTGGCCTTGCTTACATACTTACTTACATGCACCAGCAAAACATTAATTTCATCTAGTGTAGCCAGGTAAAAATTAAGGTTTAGGGGCAATCATAAATGAAAAAAAAACTTACACTTTTTATCCCTTTTATGCAGAGTTCCATTTGTGGAAATACCCAAATTTCATGAGTATATTCTTTGGACCCCTAAGCGTGGTAGGTGGTGAGCTCATTGCCGGCCTGGGGTGCTGTTACACTTGTTTCAGAATTAATTCTGGGACCAGAGGGTTTTCTTACAATGCTTTCCTTCACTGTCCAGCTAGTGATAAATATGTATGTTAGCTTATTGAAAAACTCATTGGTACATGCCAGAATGTGAACCTGAGCCTCATCAATGAAAAGTCACTGTTATGCTTGCTTGTTGTAGCCACTGGGCAAGTCATCGCAGGACGTTGATGATAAGTAGTTCAGTTTCACCTTTTAAAATGGATTGCTTGCCAGAAGCTTACATCTAAAGTGAATTTCATTTGTTTATTGCTCATTTTTGAATGATTTCAGAATGAAAGCTTGCAGTTTAAGAGGGCTAGACTGGTGCCGACTATCCCCTTGAACAGTTGTTCAGATATTGTCAACTATGAGGAGCTGGTTGGGCATATAGCATTAGCTGAAAGAGGGTAAGAATTATTTTAAAAGAAGTTGGTTTTTAGTCACAAGGAGATATCGCTTATACTTTTTTTTGGTTCTAATCACTATTGGTTGGTAGTTGGTACTTATACCATAGAATCACTCATATTAAGTTAAAAAAGTTTACAAGACGTATAACATACCTGTTGACTCAGTAGGGTTGTTGTTTAGTGATCCTGCCTTCTAATTTGAAGGTTGCAGGTTCAATTCCATCCTGGGCCAGCATTTGTGTTGGTGTTTATTATGTATTTCAGTATTTCTATAAGTTATTTAGATTAGGATCCATAGAACATTGTGTTTGTGTTTGCATTTCCCCGAACGGCTCCACCAATTTTATTGATTTTTTAAAATATTTCCTAGGTATGAGAATAGGTTGTATAGTATTTTTCACCCTCCAACCTTCCTCATTGTCTGTTGAATGAATGGATATTTAGGTTCCTATTTTTTTTATTTCTAGTCCTACTAACAATGCTTTCTGCTTGTTTGTATATTGAATCTTTTGCCATCCTATATTGTTGTTGTGTTTTTATACTGTGTAAGTGAGTTCATTACCTGTGACAGTCACCAGCGATCACAATGCAATAAAGATTTCGTACTCTCTTGTTGTTTGCATTTTGGCTTTTTGACTGTGGTAAGAAATAAGGGTTGTTACTATTATTATTAAATTTCTGTTTTGAATTGAAAATTCTCTTGATTCTGCTGGCCTGTTGTGTAATTTACTTGTAATTTAGGATATGCCTGGGTCACAGGCACAATACTTATCTAATTTACTGTTCTACTACTGTTCTCTGTTAAAAAATCTACTTAATTTTTAATAAATATATTAATGTGTGTCCAATAATAGTGGCTATGATAATTAATTATTTATGTTTCTATTTATTTCCAAACATAATTATTATACCTTCTAAATAGGTAAATTATATAATATTTACTTTTTTCTTTTCCAGGGAGTGTTCATTTGTGTATAAGGCAGCTAAGGCCCAGCAGGCTGGCGCTAGAGCTGTGATCATCACTGAGTCAATAGATAAGTGGGATGATTCCCTAGACCACCTTATAGAGATGGTGGATGATAAGTAAGTGTTGTTAGTAAAATTTTACTTAAAGTTCTTTTAGAATCTGACAACCTTCTTGGAGTAAGCGGATGTTGTCCATCTATCAAAGTACAAACCTACTTTTAACTACCTAGTATTGATGTTACGCTATAAGTAATATCCACATCCATAAGAAACCATAGTGGGGAAACCCTCACCTCCCAGAATTAATTCTGAGGCATGTGACCCGGTCCGATGGGCTCACCACCTATCACATGAAAGGGTCCAAAAATTATAATGGTGAAATGTGGGTATTTCCTTTAATGAAATACCTCTGCCAATCCCCTCGGGGATAAAAGGCTGAGATTATTTAAATATCCACAATACTTGTTATGCTTAATTTAAGTTTGTAGCTTTTTCTTGTCTTACAAATGGACAAACTTGTAAAAAAGTACACTGTACAAACTTTTTTTCCATTTCAAGTTCAATTTTTAATAAATAATTTTCCATTTTTTTTAGCAGAATGGAGCAAGACGTAAATATACCGGCAGCATTCCTGCTTGGTCGCAGTGGCGCCACCATCTTGCGAACCCTCCGGAAGTTACACAAACACTATGCGATAGTCAATCTTCCAGTCAATATGACCCATGTGCCTATTAGCAAAATGAATCAACCGCCATGGATTGCATGGTAACCTGTTATCTAATGTTTGTTAACGATTCTTACTTATTTATGGTAGCTAATACAAATAATTCAAATTGAAAATAAAAAAACTCATAAAAATATCCAAATCACAGAGGATGTTGTAAGGATTATTTTAAATTTATATACTTAGATATAAAAAATGGCTTTTACATTTTATATCCAACTATAACCCAATCTCTGTGATTTAAATGCCATTTACACATGCAAGTTAAAATATATTATTATTATTCTGTCAGAACTTTTCCTAAACAAAAAATCATGAAAATACAAGGTATTGTTTCTGCTCATTGTATATTTTTAAGAATGATTTGAGTTAAAATAGGTACTATGTTTTGTTAATTTATTGATATCGTTTTTATTCTTGTTATTATTTTTGTATCTATCTACCCCTTAAACGAGAACTGGTAATAAACTTTAATAATAACAAAATAGTATTTAGTAAATTGTGTTATGGACTTAGGATGTAAACATCTTATCAATAAGTAGCTGGTCCGCGCGGTTCCACCCGCGTAGTTCCCGTTCCCGTAGGAATACGTGGCTAGAATATAGCCAATGTTACTTCCTGATAATGTAGCTTTAAATTGGGTAAATAATTTTTAAAATCAGTCCTCTAGTTTTTGAGTTTATTCGTTACAAACATACAAATCTTTCCACCTTATAATATGTATAAGTGTAGAAGTAGATTTGTGCAGACAAGTAACTCATTACTGAAAAACAAAATACATTATGCAAAAGTAAAGCTGTTGATGTACTTATAGTAAAAAAAAAGGAGATGAGTCCTTGGTTTTGATCTAATGATATTGGCACCATTCCTTTTATGTTATTGACGGTGGTTTTGCAATGTTTTAGGAAGTTTTTAAGTAACTAACTATTATGTATTTCCATTTATGAGATGCTTGCTATGGTTATCGATAAGCATACATAAGACAGTTCCTACTTGAAATTTAAGAGCAATACACATTACAAGATAAAATGAAAGATTGCTTGTATTATAGTTTATCCGTTCACATCGATGCCTAGCTGAATTTGAATGATTAACAGGTTTAAGGTCATCCACACACATCAGTGTAGTGTGGATGTGTGTAGATAATAGACCTTTAAACGTGTAATAATTAGGGTTGACCTACACGTACCACGCAGGCGGGCGCATACTTTGTATTGAAAATGAATATTACAATTTACCTACACATCAGTCATTCATTACCGACCGCATGAGTGATACGGGCCACATCCACATTTTGTCGCTGCGATGTACTATCGACAAACGCTAAGCCTGATACATTCGGAGGAATAGTCGCTTGAAAGCTCAAGTTTTTATTACCCCTACCCCTAATTAGAGTTAAACAACCAGAAGCCAGTAACGACGTTTTTTTTCATTCATCGACCCCAAGTGGTCATGAAAAAAAATGAAGGAAACCCTTTTTGTAATTTTCATTGTTACTATAAGAGATGGCTTTAAGCGGGGTGGGAAAAATTAACTTAACACTTAGGTGTATCAGGCAGAACTTTTACTGATAGTACCTAGTGTGGTTGTGGTACATACGTGTGGGTCGAAACAGACTCACAAGTTATATAGTACTAATTGATTTCCTAAATAAAATTGCTCCAAAAATAAATTTGTGTACCTATATCTCTTCTTATCATTACTATGTAGGTAGGTACCATACTTTTTACAAGCATTTATTTAACTTGTAATCAAAGACGTTTCAAGACAAAGTAAGAGAATGATTTTCTTCCAACCTCTTTGCTTCCAATGTATGTATGTAACTATGTATGTTCGAGTGGAATCTTCAGGGGCGGATCGTGAATTTGTGGGGCCCTGGGCTGAAACTACTTAGGGGCCTATCTAAGTACTCAACTAAAAGCCATGTCAAAAAACTGTTTCTATAATTATATATTAGTTAGTATTATATACTCTTTATTGCTCAAAAAAACATAAACATTACTTAAATCTACGCAAGTATTAGTTGTACAAAAGGCGACCTTATTGCTGCGGTAGCAATCTCTTCCAGGCAACCTTATGATGAGAGAGAAACCGAAATAGTGATATACAGGGTGGATTTTTGAGACGGGTCAGTAAGGGCAGGTACCTTAATCATTATAGTTACAGGAAAACGTTCCTAAGACCATCCCTAACTTTTTAAGATATTTAAAAATGCTAAAATACAAAAAAAATATTTTTATGAAAATTTATCCTATTTCATGTCAAAAGACTATGGGATTATTTAAGGTAGAGTACTTACTAGTAATGACAGAAATAGCCAAAAACTTTTTTCATACATTTTGTACTGAAAAACGAATATAAACTCGAAATTATTCTTTATTTTGGCAATCAAATTTCTTATTATGATCAAAATATTCTTGAAGTCCTTAATTTAAATACAAAAACTACGGTAAATCACAACAACTTCGTTTTTTAGGTGTCCCCACAAAAAAGATAGAGAGGCTTTAGATCGGGGCTGCTGTGGGTTGATCGATCTCAGGGTTGCCGTTAATGCCAACCTTATGGTAGTTCTTTTTTTAATTAACTTCCTTATAAGGAAGTTATTGGAATCACCTTCCACCCACAATTAAGCAAAAATCGAAATAGGAAATGATGTAATATTTTTACAATTCTCAATCACCAATGTACGTATGTACTATAGAAAAAAAATTCTGCCTGATACACCTAAGTGTCATTTTATCTTTTCCTGTCCGTGGCGAGAAAGCCAAGAAAGTGTTTATTGTATGTTTATGACCATTTAGTGTCCATGAATAGATCGGAATAGAAGAAAAGACTAGGGTTGGGGTAATAAAATTACATTACAAGCGACAATTCTTTCAAATGTATCAGGCTTAGCGTTTGCTGATAGTACGTACGTACGTACTATTTTTTTTAGTTTATGTTTCAATAAATAATATTCATTTTTTATACCTTAAAAACATTTATGAAAATCAGCATGAAAACATCATTTTACACCTATTTTCCCCCTTAACTCAATTCATAAAAGTATGCAATTTTTCATCAGTAGGTATTTGCTTATGAGTTATGACGTAATCACGTAAAAATATCGTCCGTAAACCGACTTTACAGACAACTATTTTTAAATTCAATTTATCGCCTACTGTTTTAGCGGGGTCTGGGGGCCCTTGTAACCTCGGGGCCCTGGGCTGCAGCCCAAGTAGCCCTTAGGTAGATCCGGCCCTGGGAATCTTGCAATTCAATTTTGAAGCAGATATTTTCAACCGATTGAGCTGAAATTTGGTAGGTCTACTTATAGAAATTCGGTGACAATGCTATATTATGGTACCACCGAGTTGATGTGATGATGGAGGCCTGGCTATCCACCAGGAGGTGGATAT
Organism: Ethmia dodecea; assembly: GCA_963855545.1. Lineage (NCBI taxonomy): Eukaryota > Metazoa > Arthropoda > Insecta > Lepidoptera > Depressariidae > Ethmia > Ethmia dodecea. Next base: position 7,062,245 of record OY979448.1, read on the forward strand.
CGCAACTCCTCAATGACTACTCGTAAACCCATCGAGTTTGGGCTCGTATGATTGGTCTTGAACTTGTACTTTGGTGCTAGATGGTAACCAGAGAGAAGATGGCCATAGGAACTCGCAGTAATTAAACGACATGACCCCATCGAGTGGGCTCGTTTCATACATCTCCGACGAGTTCTTTGGTACCAGAAGGTAACCAGGGCCTGATGATGGAGCTGGGAGATGGCCATAGGAACTCGGTAATTGAACGACACAATTCCATCGAGTTTGGGCTCGTATGATTTATGATTTATTAAGTAATAATATGTATACACGTTTAGTTGGGATGACGATGATGCATGATTAGCCATGTGACTTCATTCTAAATCCAACATGGCGGAACATCCAAGATGGCGGATTAGTTATTTTTAAAGGAATATACAAACTTCTTGTTTTTAATAAACTCCTACACTATGGGCATCAAAAGAAAAAGCTAACTGGAATAACTACAAAAATAAATTTACGTCCCTCTAAAACCAATATGGCGAATTAAACAAACTCCGGTGCAAACAACACAACACGCGACCTTAACACCACTAATTGGGTAGTTGACAGCATCGAAATTAAATAGCGAGTAGTCATACATTAAAAAGATTATCCCAAAACACCTCAAAATATGTATTTCGATTTTCAATTTACAATTATAGCAAATTTAAAAATAATAAAACAATCAAAAAAAGTGCTGCAATTGAGTACTACAAACTATGACGTCACGGTTTGCTATTTCAGTACATTTTCCATAGTAAAATTTCGTTTTGACAGATCGTAAAAAGTAACTGATTTGACTAGGTAGGACACAACCCTATTCCTTGGCTTATATATCTTCTCTCGAGGTTACTTCTGACGCCGTGTTGCAACTGCTTAAGTCTCTTGATATATCAAAATCAGCTGGCCCTGATCGAATACCCCCAATTTTTATTATTAATTGTGCTGATGCTCTCACGATTCCAATATGCATACTGTTCAAACGATCGCTTTCAGAGGGCATCGTCCCGAAGATCTGGAAATCAGCATTTATCACACCTGTTCCTAAGAAAGGTGACAAATCTAGAGCGGAGAACTATCGGCCTATCTCAAAATTATGCTTATTCGCTAAAGTCCTTGAACGGCTTGTTTACAGTGCAGTGTATTCAGCTTTAAAATGTAGTTTTGGGGATGAACAACACGGCTTCCTTAAAAAACGATCTAACGTATCCAATCTTATTACTAGCTAATGAGCTCATATCGGAAGGTATGGACGGCCATGCTCAAGTGGATGTAATTTACACGGATTACAGTAAATGTTTCGATCGCATAGACCATAACATATTCCTTAATAAACTGCTTCTGGCTGGTATACACGGCGATCTGTATCGATGGTTTTCCTCCTATATAGAAAATCGAAGCCAAGCTGTGGTGCTTCGTGGTCATCAATCTTCCTGGTCCATTATTCCATCCGGAGTGCCCCAGGGATCAATTTTAGGCCCTCTGCTGTTTATATTTGTAATGGACATCAAACAATGTTTCGAAAAATCACGTATTTTGTTATATGCGGATGGTAATTATGAAGATCATAAAGTTAATACGGGATGTATCAGATGTAAACAATCTCCAAAGTGATCTGAATAATTTTATAACATACTGTAGCCGCAATAAATTGGACCTCAATGTGTCAAAATGTTTCCATGTGTCATTTTCGAGAAAGCAGACTACTATTGGCTCTGGGTATACAATGCTCAATCAGAATATTAGCAGAGTACAAGAAATTAAGGACGGGAGTCATCCACGACCATAAGCTTTCTTTCGATAAGCATATTGATCATATTGTAGGTAAAGCCTCTAAGGCATTAGGCTTCATAATAAGATCGTCTACTGATTTCCGCAGCTTAAAATCAATTAAAGTACTATACTGTTCTTTCGTACGCAGTCACCTAGAATACGCCTCACAAGTATGGAACCCAGAGCACAACATTCATAAAACTCGTATTGAGAGTATCCAGAAGAGATTTCTTCGTTATTTAGATTTTAAAGCTCAAAAATTTTCACGTAATTACCAACATCGTTGCGAACGTTACCTCTTTTTAACGCTTGAAAGTAGACGCCATATAAATGACATTTGTTGTCATAAGAACATTGGCAACGGTGCTATAGACAGTGCAGACTTATTAGCTAAAATCAATCTTCGCACTAATCATTTGAGTTTCAGGCATAAACCACTACTTATTGTACCCTTTGCAAAAACAAATTATAGGCAACACTCTTTTCTACTTCGAAGTACAAAATATTTCAACCAGCTTCCGTGTAGCCTAGACGTTGACTTGTTTTGTTCAAATACGGCAACAGTAAGGCGCAAATTGGCAAAGTCAAGCCTCAATGATAGCATTGCTGCAATAGCGTAACTGCACTGCACACCGATTAACCACTACCTTTATTGTACCCAAATTGGTTTATTGTTGTTTTGTTTCATTCATTTAGCCCTTTGAGTTGGTAAGATTTAGCCACGTTATTTTATTTTATTTCAGGCAGTCTATAGCACTACCTACTTAGTTTTTAATTGTGGAGACTTATAATTAGCTAGTGATATTTCTTATTGTATCTTTATTTTATTGATGTACAATGCTGTAAGTCTTCCTAAAAGTAAATAAAAAAAAAAGACGTGTGGCACTCGGGGACTGCCGCGGTAAAGCTATTGCATAGCATTTTGTATCAACAAGACTGCCGAAAAGAAACGACGTTAGACAATGCACGGCCTTCAAGCCACACCTCCGTGCCCGTCGGAGTGGGGAGCGTGAGGTTTTTTTCGTTACGGAATTTCTGGATTCGGTCCCCGCGCTCAAGGCCCTCGATAGAAGCTATGCAATTGCTTAAAAAAAATTATGCCTTCTAACAATATGGGTTTCAAATGAAAGGACTTGCTGAGAGTCGAAAGCGAGTTAGGTAAACTCCGTGCTCTTTCTGAATCTCATCTGTCGGAAATGTTGGTGTACTGGTTTTCGGAGTCCTCGATTATGATATTGAAGTCTGATTAACTTTGATTTCTGTAATTTGGTGAGATAGGCGTGAACAGCATTGATTTGCAATGTGTCTAGGAGAAGGAGAACTCCAAAAAACCCGGAACTGTGTAAGGCACAAGTAAGTTTTAAGCTGAAATCAGTGGCGCATTCCTCTAAACACTCAAGTCAAGGTGAGGCCGTGCCGAGGACTGAGTGGCATCAAGGTGTAAGATGATGTCGTGAACGTACCACCTCAGGGCACCGGGGCGAACTTTTAAAAGTATTTACAGCTTTAAGTTTGCTGGAGATTATTTTTGGAAATGTTCGTATAAAAAATAAATACAAGTAAATAATACATACATACCAATTACCGTTATAACTCAATGTGTAATACCCATTTCAGGGAAAGAATGAGGTCCGCCATTAACTCTGCAATTATTCGGAATTAAGCGTGGTATTCAAAGGGGATATTATGAAAACTGGGCTAAAGGTGAATATTTAATGTGACGTACGCGTCGTCGCGTCCACTTTAGGATGCGCTCCCGTACTCGTTCGGCATCTCACTCGGATAGGTTGAGTGGAAGGCGCGGTCTAATTTACGGAGGTCACGATTGGCTGGTAACGTATATTCACGCTTTGCCGCCGTGTCGTAGCGCCGCGCCGGCCGCGCCGCCCGAGTGTATCAAACATTCAAAGCTATCGACGCTCGCCCGCCATTTTGTCGCTGAAACGCTTGTTGGCGGGAAACGCAACATTAACTTTGTTACTCGTATAATAAAAGAGGAAAGAAAAATGGAGTTTTATAGCCATTTTGTGTTACTCACTAGCCATTATATTATGCGAGAGAGTTGTTTTAGTAGGTATGAGAACAATTTTACTGAGTAGGTGTTTTTTACTGTAAGCAGTTAGGTTACAGGGCCGGTTCGTCCGAATAGGCGAACTAGGCGACGGCTTCTGACTGTAGGAAGAATAAAAAATATGTAAATGCCAAGAAATTCGTCGTTTGCTCTTGGATGCTACAGCGATAGCGCGTAGATGCTATAGCGATATCTAGCGCGCCGGCCGCCTTCGCGGATGATAGAATTTTAGGTTCAGACTAAGTAGGTAATTAAGCTTTTTTAAGGGGCGCTATTCAAGTCATTCGCCTATATTAGGCACATATTAGGTTCCTCTAGCCGGCGCTGGTTAGGTACTACACTGTATCTATGGGCAATACTTACCTACACATTAATTGTTTTACATCCTTAGGTAGGTACCTACATTCAATCGGGTCTAGCCCGTCCAACCGCAAGATTGAGACATTCTTAATAGGATTATATACTGTCCTAAATCGCCCGTGGGACGCTGATTTGGTGTGATGATTTTAAATTATTAAAAACACCCAGTATGTAGGTTCGGTATTTAATCCAGTAAGTAAATAAAAGTGGGTAGGTATCGTTAAAAGATGTGGTTGCGGTAATCAAGGAGTTATCAACAATATGTTTTTATTGACCGTCAAACCGTTATTTCTCATGAACGGACGCAGCTAATTGAGCATGAAAATGCCACTGCGAAATTCCCTTTGCAAATGTGACATTATGCTGGGTTCTGCGGAAGAAATGTCATAAAAATGTCCCCAGCGCAGTAATCACAGCGTCAAGGAGAATACAGTTTAATACCTGGGTACCGTGATTCTGTAAGGGTTTTAAATAAAAGCATTTTGCTTTTTAAGCCGACTTCAAAAAACGAGGTTTCTCAATTCGACCGTAGTTAAGTATATATTTATTTTTTAAGTGTTTTCGGATAACTTCGTGGTTTATGAACCGATTTTGAAGATTCTTTTTTCGTTGGAAAGGAGATATCCTTGCGGTGGTACTATGATAAGGAAACTAGGACTTGATGATGGTATCCCAGAGAAATCTTAGTGACGACTAGTGCTTTTTTAGGTTCCTAGTTGAAGTCGGTTTTTTTATTTGTTAAAAATTATTTCTAAGGGGTAGGTACCTAATTAATTTCCTAATGAAAAATTGGTTTGGTGTTACGTGGCTAATTACCAGTTACCACCTATCTACTATGGAAAAAGTAGCTATGTTGATACTTCTATTATGGTACTTACCTACAACGGGAGTAATAAATTAGGTATACCTACTTATTTCATTTATTCCCCGACCATTTGGTAATTATATGTACCTACATTTAAGACACTCCCGAAATGAGGCATTAATTTTACGACTCCAGTTCAATTTAATTTTTTGAAGTAGGAAGTTATACTTGTCCAGGAATTAAGAGACATACCTACTTATACCATATAAAGCTAAGCTATTTGAAAATATTTTACTACCAACTCATCAATTGGGATTCCGGGAACAACACAGTCATCACAGTGGAAAGTATCGCTTTTGTTTGACATTAGGGCATAGCTGTACCACAAGGCTTCGTGCTTGGTCCAGTGCTGTACTCAATATCCAGGTAACAAAAATTAAAACACCACACCAATTGATAACCTCCTCCTTTTTGAAGTCGGTTAAAAAAGTAAATAAGTCTGGGTTGAAATTAAAAGGATTATTTAACAGTTTTTATTATTTATTTAACAGAGTAAGTATAATATTTATTTGTTCTACTTAGTAGGTAACCAGTGCCGTAATGCACCCGGTGCGAGCTTCCATAATGAAATAATGTTCTTATACCCAATGATGTTAAATTCTTTGCTTATACCCGGCTCTGACAATATAATGGACAATGTCAATAAAAAAAAATGCTTTAATTTTTCTCCCAAAAACAAAAATGTTACAAAGATAAGGCTAAGAAACTAGAGGATAGGTGGGAGACAGGAGCCCAAACTATAGGATAACCTGTGCTATGGCACTCCTGGCTCCACCTCTTAGAAAGTACCAATACAATAAGTTTTTTTTTTTTTTTTAGTAATTAGGGAAAATATTCTATTTTACTAAATATAAATGCAATTATGGTATGTGACAGTTTGGTGGATGTGAGAGTGTCGGGAGTGTGAGTGTGTGTAGATGATTAGTGTGGGTGATTGTATGAAGGGTGTGTGCATATGGTATGGGTGTGTGTTTGTATATGTGTGGGGGAGAATCAATCAATAAATAACCAATCAAGAAATAATCAATAAAAATCAATCTATCATCAGAAAACTAAATTTTTGTTTAAGTGAAGGTACTTTTGTATGAAAAATTATTAATTATACCTATTGCTGCTGGTAACGGTCTAGTTACGGCACTACTAGAAGTACTAGAACCCAGCAACATTTGTAACGACGGAAGATGGCAGCAGCACCTAGGTCCTAGGTACTGTTGTTCATGCTGCGCTGTACCTACTTAATTAAGTATATTTATGGAGTTATTGTGAGAAACGTGTACCTAGTAGGTGCTTAATTATAAAAAGCATTACATAGTACCGACCGACCTATAGAATTTGTAGCCGCGTGCCTTTATATTGACGACGAAATTCGTGTCTGAAAAATATGGTTGCGTGTTCAAAGCTAAAATAAAAAGTACAACCACCGAGTGGAAAGTATTGTTAGGGCTGTTATCAAAGTAGAGCAACGTTTTTTCGTTCTATTGCTAGGGACAATTACCTACGTACCTTTGAAAATAAAAAAGTATTTAGGTAATTTTAGCTTTTTTATGAAATATACTGCACGAATGAATTTACCTAACTACCTATGATAGCTACTAGCCTGTGCCCAGCCGCGTTGTCCACGCTGATCCTGTTTATGACCGTTCCCGAGGGAATTTCTAAAAATACGTTCTTAGTGCTCACCTACGTCATTTAAGGATATTAGAAAATATAGTCCTAACTATAATAATTGATTACTTCAACTTATTATTTATGCCATTCCCACCTAACATCCCATTTACCTCAATGTAGGTACAGTCAACAAAGTTGTTAGGGTTACATGGCCAGTAACTAAGAATTCATTTTTCTGGGGAAGTCATAAATAAATCTTATTGATTAATGTTTATTTCGAAAGGTATCTTTGATCCCTATAATTTACCAAAAAAATACTATAAATACATTTAAGGCTTTAAGAGAAAAGTGAATCTTAATTTTTGGCCATGTAACACTAACAACTTTATTGACTGTACCTATAATAACGTTGATTTTAGGTTAGGTTAATGATTTACCTACCTACTTATTATAGGTACTTAATAACTATCCGGCGCCATGCGACGGTATCCGCCATTTTTTTATTTCCCGAAGATCGAATTTTAGGGCGTAATAGTAGCAGATAGCGAAAAGTCTGATAAAGAGTAGGTACCTACCTAGGTAGGTACCTGATATCGACGAGAATGCTTAAGTCGCTTGATGGTTGTGGTTAAAGCACGAGAGATGTACCAGGTTCGTAGCAAGGGACAGTCTATTGTCTCGCTGATAGGAAATAGGCGTGAGATTGTGTAGGTATGTATGACCATACCCGCCGGACACAGAACAGTTAACATCGTTTGGTAGTCCCTCGGACTACATAAATTATTTAAAATAATTAGCGTCTTCGTTACCACAAGTATCACATATCAAGACAATCCTTAATCTGGAACGTAAATGTTAGTGAAAACAAAACACCGTGAAGTTGTGAATTTTATGTGCTAGCACAGTGCAAAGTTAAGCGATTACATAACTGTCGCAACAAAGAATCGCACGTCAGCTGTCGTCGGACGTCGACCCGTTTGAAGTGATCTAACCTGTGAGTCACGCGCATAGCGGCGATTTTTGAATAACAGCCTCATAGTGAACTCATTAACTACCTACGTTACAATGCCTACTTTGTGTGCTGCTTGTCAAAAAATAGCAGAACCAAATAATGCATTACATTGCCATAAATGCAAAGGCAGTTATCACATGATTTGTGTAAACATCTCGCTGCAATTGTCTAAAACCTTTACTGAAGAGCAAAAACTTACCTGGTTGTGTCCAGCTTGCAAGGCGACGCAGCCTAGAGACAATAGATCTGATACCCCAGTCCGTTCTCAGTCTCATATTCCACTAACTAGCGAGGAGAAGGCCAACATAACTTTCTTCAGGAGTGATAACAAAAATCACTCGCCAACTTTGTCCCCTGTCCCAATTACGCCGACAAAAGATAGTAACAAATGTCCTTGCATTTCGACTGAATCTCTTCGTGACATGATTAGAATTGAAATAAGAGATGCTATACTCAATTGCACTGAGGAGATAATACAAAAGAATGTAACTTCAAAATTACGTAATATTCACGAAGAGATCTCCAGTTTTAAAGAATCGATTAGTTTCATGAATGAGAAATTTGAAGAAATGAGGACTGATTATTTGGCCCAAAAACAGAAGGTCGATTCCATTATTAAAGAAAACGAGTCATTACGCTCTGCCGTTCAAAATCTTAGCACTCGCCTGAACCAAATGGACCAATTATCCCGAGGAGCAAACATCGAAATCCAATGCGTCCCGGAAAATAACAACGAAAACTTAATAACGCTGGTATCTCAACTCGGGCGCATAATTTCCTGCCCAATCAATGAAGCCGATATTGCCTATTGTACACGAACTGCCAAATTCGACTCTTCTAGCCCTCGTCCCCGTTCCATACTTGTTAAGTTGAGTAGTCCACGCATTCGTGATACAATTATTGCTGCTGCAATAAAATACAACAAAGCCCATCCGGAAGACAAACTGAGCACAGGGCATCTAGGCATTGGAGGAAATAAGTCACCCATATACGTTGTGGAAAACCTATCTCCAGAAGGCAAATACCTTTTCGCCGCAGCCCGTAAGAAGGCAAAAAAAGAGCTAGGATATAGGTTTGTGTGGGTGATAAATAGGAGAGTTTATGCACGCAAAACAGAAAACTCACCGCCGGTCTACATCCGTGACATGGACACTATTTCTAAGTTAACATAGCTTATATATATATTTTTTTTGTCTCCTAAATGTAGCATCAAATTCCATCATAACATTCAGTGCAATTAATATTTATTATCAAAATGTACGAGGCCTTAAAACAAAAACTATTGATTTAATTAATAATATAGCTTGTTGTGATTATGATGTTATAGTACTTAGTGAGACTTGGCTGGATATTAATATTCTTGATTCGGAGTTATTTGACTCCAGATATAATGTATACAGGCGTGACAGGCAATCGTCTGGCTTTGGATGTAAAAAGTCTAGCGGTGGCGGTGTACTAATAGCTGTATCCAACAAAATTCCTTCTAAAAGAATAACTAATTTCGAGAGCGACTGTGAAGACGTTTGGGTTTGTGCAGACATTAGGCTCAACAACAAACCGATACAGTTGAATCTATGTGGAGTATACTTACCATCTCCTTTGAATAGTGAAGTTCTTAAGCACTTTATAAACAACACGAATCGTATATTAGAAAATAACTGTAAGTGTATAATTATAGGAGACTTCAACTCCCGTGATATTAATTGGGACTTATCAAATTGTGCAATGTACATGGACCCCCTGCCCACCTGCTCCAGCACTCTTGTTACTCTATTGTTAGATTTTATTAGCTTAAATGGCTTGAAACAATATAACACTGTAAAAAATCATCAGGGTCGGATACTCGATTTAGTTCTATCTAATGTGTCTATTCTCAACCTAGCCAGCAGTGCAGATGTTTTGAGTGTTATAGACCAGTACCATCCCCCTATTGAATTTTCCGTAAGAAATATGAGCTTTAAGTCGTTGGATACCAATACTTCAAGTAGAATTAATTTCTATAGAGCAGACTATAACCAAGTATGCTCTGTCCTAGAATCGGTCGATTGGAATGCAAAGTTTTCCTTCTGCACGCACATTGATGATATGGTGAATGCATTTGTGGCTGTCTTGGACGATGTTATTCAAAACCATATGCCCAGAACTACCTTTAGGAGCAAACGCTACCCAGTGTGGTTTTCTAATGACCTCAAAAGATTACTACGCGAAAAAAATAAATATCGTACTAGAGCGAATAAATACAGCAACCCTCGTGACGTATTATCTTTTCAATTGTTAAGAAAGAGATGTGAGCGATTACAGGAATCATGTTACAAAAATTACTTAAATAATATTGAAACCTCATTGATTGGCAACCCAAAAAAATTCTGGTCCTTTATTAAAAACAAAGGAAAAAACGTTAGCAACTATCCCCCTGAGATGTATCTGGAAGGCAAATCTGCCATAGGAGGTGACAATATCTGTAATCTATTTGCGTCCCACTTCTCTTCTGTATACTCCTCTAATAGTCCTGTCACATCAAATAACCGCTGTCACTTACATTCGGATTGTTTAAACTCAATAGTATTTACTACCAATGACATTCGCGCAGCCTTGAAAAAACTCGATATTAATAAGGGCGCAGGTTCTGATGGCATCCCTTCCTTATTCGTGGCTCGATGCGCAAAACCTCTAACATACCCGTTGTGGCTGATATTTAATAAGTCCTTTCAAAGTGGAAATTTCCCATCACTATGGAAAGTAGCACATGTTGTGCCAGTTTTCAAATCTGGTGACAAGCATTTGGTTAAAAACTATAGACCCATTTCAATACTTCCAGTCTTTGGTAAATTGCTGGAGTCTCTGATCTACCCAGTACTGATGTGGCACATAAAGAAGTACATTACTCCTCAACAACATGGTTTTATAAAGTTTCGATCCACAAATACCAATCTAGTATCATATATGGAATCTTTGGTTGAGTCAGTTGATTCAAATACTGCTATAGATGTCATATACACAGATTTTAGCAAAGCTTTCGACAGTGTTGATCATAAGATTTTACTTATTAAATTGGCAGAATATGGAGTATCAGGCAATATTCTTGATTGGTGTGCCTCCTATCTCAGGGACCGAACTTCGGTGGTGGTTGTTAATGGCTTTAAATCACATGAGTTTCCAGCACTATCTGGAGTTCCGCAAGGTTCGCTTCTTGGTCCGTTATTCTTTAATATATTTGTTAACGATATATCTGTCTGTTTCGAAAATTCTAACTTTTATCTATACGCCGACGACTTGAAGTTCATGCGACCAATTAAAACAACCCAAGACGGTACGCTTCTCCAAAATGACTTAGACAGGTTGTCAATGTGGTGTAAAACCAATGCAATGTCCCTTAATGTTGACAAATGCTATTTTATCAGGTTTACAAAGGGATATGTGACTTCAAAGGTGCAATATATACTGGAGGGTAAATCACTTCAAGAAGTCACACAAATACGCGATCTGGGAGTGACCTTTGATCATAAACTCCGCTTCAATGTCCACATAGATCAAATAGCCACCAGTGGTTTCAAAATGTTAGGATTTATCTTGCGTAACTGTAAGGGATTCAGATGTCCTTACAGCAAAATAGTCCTTTACAATTCTCTTGTTAGGAGTGGTCTTGAGTACTGCAGCACTGTATGGAATCCCAACTATGATATTTACACTAAGCGCATAGAACGAATTCAAAAAAGGTTTCTTTGGCATTTATCTTACAGCTGTAATTTGGTTAAAAAATTGCCCAGCTACGAGAACCGTCTCAATCACTTCAAATTATCATCTTTGAGCTCACGTCGAACGATGGCTGATAGCCTATTCTTATACAAGCTAATTAATAACCTCCTGGACTGTCCTGAACTTGTCTCCAAGTTGCGTATCTATGCACCCATAAGGCTTCCCAGAGCCTCTAGATACGCTCCATTTTGCACGGCGCCGTCACGGACTAATCTAGGTTTTTATTCCCCAATGAACAGACTTGTTTGGGAATACAACAATATTTTTAAGAAATCAGGAATAGACGTTGATGTGTTCTCGGACAAGGCCTTTAAATTCAAGAACACTGTGGTTAGCGCTGCTGGCAGTTGATGATCGATACAACCTACTTATTGTTTTTCTTTACTGGTATTATTTTTAATTTTCTATCTACCTACTTCTTTGAATTGTTTGTATTTTTATTTTATACCATCGTGTAACTGTTTCTGATTATGCCCCTTTGCTTGCCGTGGTTGCTTTTAAGTGAAGCGGCACAAACCTGTAAATCTGATCAGATGTGATGTTCTTATGTATTGTGTCAGCTTTGTTAGCAATCCTAAATAAATAAATAAATAAATAAATAAAAAAAGCAGTAGTTTTAGAGATTTCATGAGGAGTGGGTGAGTGCGTTAGTAGTATTTGGCTTTCATATAAGTATAGAATATATACATTATCGTACTAAAATAACATTTATTTATAAAGAAAATATACATTCATTTACAATAAATATATTTTTATAGGTGTACCCAACTTTTAAAAGTGAGTAAGTACTCTTTTAGAAGAAAATACAACAGTTATTTATGGAGTTCAATATCACGATGAAACTAAACAACTAAAAGTATGTACCTATCTAAAACTAAATTTAAATCAATATTTATTACGCATTCATGAATCTTTTATAGCCGTAGATATCTACGAGTAGATTGGCAGTTGATTGCAGCTTATATTTTTTATAAATCAATAAATCTGCAGTGACTCACGTCTACACGCGACGTCGTTTGTTGTTAGTCGTGTGTCGTTACATAGAAGTAATCGTCGGGCTTAGTTTTTATAGAGTCAAGCTTTAGACTTTTGGAGGGTTTACTCCAATTGAGACAAGTAAATGTATAATGTAATTTCTAGGCTAGAAATAGCATATGCACGATCAATACAGCTATGATGTATATTCGCCTTTATAATTAAAAATAAAAAGTAACTTGTCAAAGTGACGTGGGCAGACGGAATTATGGCGCGTTTTCTGTAGAATACATTTTCATGGCTATGTGAAGAATAAATAGAAATAATACATAAATACAGTTGTTTTAACAAATACATAAAATTGGCGACGAGAATAAAGAGGAAAAATGATCGGATCCATGGAAAGTTATCGTCCTGGACAGGATTTTAGTGCATATGTGGAGCGCATGGAACAATTTTTTGTTGTGAATGATATAACAGAAGATAAAAAACAAGTGGCCTTATTTATTACACTAATTGGGTCTGAAAGCTATGAGGTCTTAAAGAGTTTACTGTCTCCGGTGTTGCCGAACACCAAAAAATATACGGAATTAGTAGTGTTAGCAATATTGCTAACTGAACATAAAAATATTGTTATTTAGATATAATTTTGATTATTTTGTGTAAGTAAGTAAGTAAGTAAGTAAGTAACAACTCTTTATTGTACACCAATAAAAATATGCAACAAGTGACATAGTGATACAGAAAAGTACAAGGGGCGGTCTTATCGCTTTAAGCGATTTCTTCCAGACAACCTTAGGATGGATGTAACTGAGATAAACAGATGAAGGTAGGTGGTGCACTAAAGTTAACAATGGATTAAGGTACTTAAATACATAAACCGTTTCCTATAAATATATAAAAAAATAAAATAAAAAACACAATACATACATAAAGTAAATAAATATATATATATATATATATATATATATATATATATATATATATATATATATATATATATATATATATATACCATAGCATATTATAATAACATGAATATAGTACATACATAATACATTATTACATAATACATACATTAAATACATACATTATTTGATTTATTATAAGGAGGATTCCAAGCCAAGGTAATGGATTTTTAGTCTGTTTTTGAAAATTGGCAGTGATTCAGCACTCCTTATGGACAGGGGGAGACCATTCCATAGCCTTACAGCCTGCACAGTAAATGAGAAGCTGTAAAAGTCTGTAGTGTGGCGAGGAAATTTCAGTAACAGATCTCTGCTTTGACGCCAGGACCGACTGAAGTCGCACTGCTGCTGAAAACGCTCTTTCAGGTACGAAGGGGTTGATGAAATGAATAGCACTGAGTAAAGAAGTAACTAAGTTAAGAAAATATATCATTTCAAATATTGTCTAGAATTAATCGAAGTGTTGTAATGGCAACACTACAAGTGTGCTGGGACATTCTATGCTCAACCTCGAAAGCTAACGGAGCTCTGTTTTGTAATTATTGTACGAGTCTAAGTAAAATCTGGTGATAATCAACAATTGTTTTAATTTGAAATCCACGCGAGTTAACATTTCAGAATTGGGAAGAATCTGCTCACTGGTTTGTAAATCTTCACACTGGTATGTACATTTTACTTATTTATTTTAGTCTACCCACTGAATAGTTACAATAAGCATACTATAATTTTTACTAGATTTAATACTATTGTACAATTGGACATTGTGGGTTTTGACTTTTGTTATAATGTCGTGAACCTGTAGCTAAGTATAAGAGATAGCACTATCTTAAAAAATTCTTTAAGTGACTAACGTTTTGGTTTCGAGAAGGACAAAAATTAATTAAAAAAACAAAAAGTTATAACTATGTAATTATTAAGTTTTAATAAATATGTTTTACCTATTAAATTCGTAAAAAGGTGTTCCATATGAATAAACTCGAAAGTAAAAGTTTTATGTGAAACTCAAAACTTCTTGACAATACGTAGGAAGTTCGGTACTTTCACTGTTCCAATCTACTGATTCCTACCAATTTCAAAATTGAGTTTTCAGCTCTGGCTGGCTAAGTAGGCCTATAATATCCGGTTGCTTCCCTTGAGTTTGGAAGCGCGGTTCTTCAATTTTGTTCATAATCGCGGGTGCTTAATTCTCATTTCTTTATTTGTTTACCTTGCCATCAATAGATGCTTACTTTGTTTGGAGTTTGTTTGTGGTGAACGTTCGTTCGTTTCTGTGTTTGGAATAGGTATTTCGTGCAAAGTGGTGCGGATATGGACCTTTTCTTTGGGATTACATAAAATACAGGGTTTTAGGTGATTATAGTGACCAAATGCGATACAGCAGACATTGTGGAGGAAGGCATAAGCGATGCATTCGATAAATTTAAAAAGAAAATCCTACGTCGTGCTCGAGTGCTCGAGCAGTGTGGAGGCAGACATTTTAAATCGTATTTTATGGGACGAGAGAGATAAAGGTTTAAGATTATTTTATTTACCTAAGTAACTAGGTGGGTAATATTAAGTTTTCCTTTCGAAAATCTAATCTTTCAATTTTCTATAAAATTAAATAATTTGAATATTGGGCGTACACGGCGGCAATGATAAAAATCGCAAACGCCACCGACATCAACGCACGAGGCCCGAAGCGCTCCGTTAAATTTGATGAAGCAAAGGCGTACATTTGGTGCATAAATCTACTCCGCAGAAAACTACAACCAAGTCACACACAAAGATATTGTATAAAAAAAAAAATGATGTAGCTATGTCTTACTGGAGCGCAAAGGCTGGGTCCAAACAAATGTGGATAATTGGTCTGGTTTTATTAAGTCGCAGTGTAGCAGCGAATATTTGCCGGATAGCTGTCTCTTTCTTTATTATTCGTCTCGGATCATCTTTAGCCGGCATTGTTGTATCCCATAAATGCGCTGAGGATAAAGTGTGTGCATGTTCCCTAAGACGGAATGTTTTGCCCGTTTCCTAGTAGGGCCAAGTATAAAATATCGAATTACTATCTTTGCCATAACATTGCTATTTATTACCATACGCTTATTTTATGTAATTAGAGAATAAAGCATAATTTACTTCAAACTTTATCACTAGTACCAGTACCTACATATCACGGCTGACATATCCCTGTGTTTTTTATTCGGTGATGGAAAGTCGAACGAACGCAAGCATTTTTATTTAATTAATAAGATTATTAGCAGCCAACTATTGAACGTAGCTATTATCAGGCTTTTTCGATATCAACGGAGGTCAAGTGGGCATTCAAGTTTTCTAAAACTATAGGGAAAAGCAGTGATAGTCCTGCTGTGGAAGAGCAAGCCTCGCAATACACGAGTCGCAAGTTCGAGCTCTGGCGAAAGCATCTAATCTTATCAATAAGTTTTTCAAAAACGAACACAAAATAAAAAGAAACTCTCGTAAGGAAACTCGCTGACTAATTTAAATTATTATGTTTCTTTGTATCAATTGTTTATTAGGTCATGATTACTATTGGACCATGGGGGCTAAGCAGACCGACTTAAATTGATGTTTTCTGGAGTTTCCAAGCAATAAAATTGACGAGCCCGTTGGCTCGATTGGTGGTGCCCCTTGGTTCTGGACAGGAGGTCGCGCGTTCGATTTCGGCCTTGCGCCAAAATTTGTGTACACATTAATAATTCTGTTCATTTCGTGTCTGTGTATTTATCTGTAAAAAAAAAAGGGGTACGTTTGTTCGTATCAATCGTTTATTAGCCTATGTAATAATTACGCTTTATCAACGAGTGATGAAGCAAAGCAATTTGAACGCTGATTAAAAAAAAAAAAGTGTTAACTTATCTGTTTGTCACTCAAGATCTTAATTGGCCATGAGACTTCTATGGACATTTCTTGAGGTTCCTAATAGTTAAATGTGATAAATCACTTACCTCGATGAAACATGATACCTATTCCCTCTGGCTATCGTTACAAAAGTAACGCGAGTGGAATGATAAGGCAAATCAAGTCGAAAAGCATTCAAATATGTAAAAGACGTTCAAACCCGCTCGCAATCTCTCGCTACGGTAGACACCTACTACTGGGGAGAGGACTGGAATTTTTACGAGCTCTTGCTTAGTTTAGATTTCGATACTTATTTCTCTTTTGTAAATTTTTTGACTGAGAATATGAAGATTCTTAGAGATTCTTATATGAAGAGATCGCTAAAATCGATGGGGCCGCCCATTGTGCTTTGGTTGATGTTGGTATCCATGTTGTGTTGTTTTTGGTGTACAATGGGGGAGTTATTGTATTGTATTGTATTGTATTCTTAGTCTTGCAGTTTCGGGAAATAAGTCGATGCTAATTTTATTTTAAATTATAGTCTGAAACCACTATTTTAGTTTTTGACAACCCGTCCCTTTACTCGCTGTATACCAAAGTGAAATATGCTGCGAATGCGGTGATCACATTACGTAAAAGTGAAATATGCTGCGAATGCGGTGATCACATTACATAAAAGTGAAATATGCTGCGAATGCGGTGATCACATTACATAAAAGTGAAATATGCTGCGAATGCGGTGATCACATTACATAAAAGTGAAATATGCTGCGAATGCGGTGATCACATTACATAAAAGTGAAATATGCTGCGAATGCGGTGATCACATTACATAAAAGTGAAATATGCTGCGAATGCGGTGATCACTATATTAAATTATTATGTCATACGGTGAAATATGCTGCGAATGCGGTGATCACTATATTAAATTATTATGACACACGGTGAAATATGCTGCGAATTCGGTGATAACTATATTAAATTATTATGTCATACGGTGAAATATGCTGCGAATGCGGTGATCACTATATTAAATTATTATGTCATACGGTGAAATATGCCATAGTCATGAAATGTGCCTTGTTATTGCAATACTTACCACAAATGAAATTAATGACAGAGAATTAATTATTAATTAATATATTCAATTTCACAGTAGAAAGTAACATCGTGATTTATTATTTCAATATAAAAACAATAAGTCAAATTAAATTTTGAATTATATTTACATATTGTTATGTAATGCTAACAACAATTAATATTTACAGGTATCCCACTGAGGTGATCCAGTAATCGTTTCAACACCTACAGAAGATTGTAGCTGCTATATTTATTTGTGAGGCACCGCGGGATCCTGATGCGGAGGAGCAATCAAGGAGCAATTGTGTCTCGTTTTCGTAGCGCAACAGGTCGTCACAAGCTGATCATGCCGATTTATTTGCAATTATTTCTATGAATAAGTAGTTTAATATTAAGGTTAAAACACAGCAGTATCTTATTTTAAAATAATTACCGATTGTCACTACTTTAACAATAATAATAAGGCATTTATTCACCATAATTTGTACAATAATTAACCTTAACTATCTGCCAAACAGTATTTATTAAACGGCTTGTTGGCAGTATTAGTATTCTCGTCTTACAATTATTTTAGACTGCGCCTTTCATATTAATGATAACATTGACATAATATACGGTGTAATCTAGGTATAGTTAGTTTACCTACCTAATATATATATATTTTTATTTCTGACATTGAATAAGCTATCTAACAAAAATTAATTTAACTCTTTCTTGAAAGTAGTCTTTGTAACACACTGCTGTTTTAATTTTAAGGAAGTTTCATTATTAATTGTGGGTTCTAAATCTACTGGTTCTTTGGCCATAATCATTGCAAAAACTTTTACTAATAGGGTTTTCTTATCAAGCTTTTTATGCAAAAGTGAACAGGTCACAGGCTTTTTGAACCCTTCTGATTGAAATTGTTCTATAGCTAATCCACTCTTCACTTTCTCATGCACTGGTAGGAGGTAACATTTTTCAAATAGTTTATCACAATTATTTTCACTTTTCTTCTTCATGCTTTTGTCAACAAGTCATTTCATGAAACGAATTTATAAGTTTTTTTTTTGTAATGATTATATTTATTATTTTGTATGGGGACATACCTTTATTCGAATGGCCGAATCGGAATAGGGACATTCCGTTAACAGGACGGCCGTCTGTTAGCAATATTGCTAACTGAACATAAAAATATTGTTATTTAGATATAATTTTGATTATTTTGTGTAACTAAGTTAAGAAAATATATCATTTCAAATATTGTCTAGAATTAATCGAAGTGTTGTAATGGCAACACTACAAGTGTGCTGGGACATTCTATGCTCAACCTCGAAAGCTAACGGAGCTCTGTTTTGTAATTATTGTACGAGTCTAAGTAAAATCTGGTGATAATCAACAATTGTTTTAATTTGAAATCCACGCGAGTTAACAGTAGCCACTCTCAAAGGTCATTATGTGGCAAGAAAATCTACAATAGCTTCAAGGTATGACTTTTATAAATGTAAACAGAGAGAAAACCAAACTATAAACGAGTTTGTAGTCGAAATATAATATAATATAATAATAATAAAGAAGATGGCAGCAACCTGTGCATTTGACACTTTTTTGTTAGAAGCATTACGAGATAAACTGGTATGTGGCCTAAGAAATGATCAAATTACCAGCAAATTGTTATCAGAACCTGACACTTTATCATTTGACAATGCAGTAAGATTAGCCACGGCTTTGGAAAGTGCGGAGAAAGACACAAGAAGTATCCAACCAGAGTTCGATCCGAATATTCATCTGGTCAACAGGAAACCTGGAAACAGTGGACAAAGTAAAGCGTATATGGATGTGAGAAGCAAAAGGTACACAAATTCAAGTAGATTGGAATGCAGGTGCTGTGGGGGGGCACATTTCACAGATAGATGTTTGAAGAAAGATTGGGGATGCTTTGTGTGCAAGAAGCCGGGACATCTGGCAATTAAGTGCCGTTTTAGAGACACGACGAGTGGAAGAAACAACATTAAGAACATGGAACAAGGCCAGGAGGAAAACAAGACACAGGAAAACAATAAAAATCAGATGCCAGAGGAGGATATTGTGCTCGGTAGCATAATGGGCATTTCTGAAGAAGAAAATGCAACAATTCCGTTGTGACTAGAAGGTGGTAGTAGAGTACTAAAAATGCAGGTAGATACGGGAGCTTGTAAGTCGGTTATACACAAAAAAGATTATGATAATTATCTAAATCAGTATGACTTAAGAAAATGTTGTGTAAAATTAAAATCTGTTTCAGGAGACATGTTGTCGGTGCTGGGAGCCATTAAAATAAAACCAAAAAATGTGAAACAACAGTTATTTTTAATAGTGATTGAGAGTGGTCATTATTTTAGTCCATTGATTGGCAGAAATTGGTTGAGAGTGTTATTTCCTAAATGGCAAAAAATGTTCAAGGTAAATGGAGTGGGTGATGTTCAGATAGAGGAGCTAGTTCAAGACAAACATAAAATGGTTGATCACATTAAAACCAAATATAGACAGGTATTTTGTAAAGATCGGTCATCTCATATTATTAACATGCAGGCAAAGTTGAAGCTCAAAGATGGGGCAACACCTATTTTTCATAAAGCATATTCCATTCCTTTTGCAAAAAAGAAAGAAGTTGAAGAGGAGTTGCTAAGTCTAGAAAAAGCAGGTATTATTGAGAGGGTTACACATAGTGAATGGGCCAGTCCTATTGTAGTAGTTCAAAAAAGTGATAAGAAAATTAGGGTGTGTGTAGATTATAAAGTAACCTTAAATAAGAGATTAGACACGGAACATTACCCTTTGCCTTTACCGGAAGATATATTTGCTGAAGTGGCAGGAGCTAGCGTATTTTGTGTACTTGATCTTAGCGGAGCCTACCAACAGCTATTATTAGATGAAGAGTCACGAGAATATATGACAATCAACACACATTTAGGTTTATTTAGACCAACACGCTTACAGTTTGGAGTATCATCAGGTCCATCAGTATTCCAAAGCGTTATGGATCAGATATTGCAGGGTGTTAATAATGTAAGAGCATATATAGATGATTTGATTATAACAGGTGCTAGCTTAGAGGATTGTTACAAAAATTTAGAAAATGTATTGCAAAAACTATATGAGTACAGAGTAAAAGTAAATTTAGATAAGTGTCAGTTCTTTTGTAGTGAAATTAAGTTTTTGGGACATTTACTTTGTGAAAAAGGAGTTAAGCCACTGCCAGAAAAAATTGAAGCCATTGCTAAGGCACCAGCACCAACATCTGTTACCCAATTACAAGCATATTTAGGACTTTTAAATTATTATGGGAGATTTTTACCAAGACTTTCAGATCACTTGGTACCCTTGCATGCTTTATTAAGAAAAGGTGTAGCTTTTAATTGGACAAAGGAATGTAATGAGTCTTTTCAAAACAGTAAGAAATTGATTAGTGAATACGGATTATTAGTACATTTTGATTGTAAAAAGGAATTGTATGTGACAGCTGACGCAAGCAAATATGGCCTTGGCTCAGTGTTAAGCCATCAAATAGACAGTGAACCTATATGTTTTGCATCAGCTACATTAAATAACGCACAAAAGAATTATTCTCAAGTGGAAAAAGAGGCTTTGGCGATAATTTTTGCAGTACAAAAATTTCATAAGTATATTTATGGTAGGAGCTTTGTGCTTGTGACAGATCATCAGCCACTAAAGTTTATATTTGACCCCCTCAAGAAAATTCCTGTTACAGCTAATGCAAGATTGCAAAGATGGGCTTTAATATTGTCTGGTTACAAATATCAAATAACTTATAGAAAGGGTACATTACTAGGAAATGCTGATGCTCTGTCACGATTGCCATTACCTGAAAAAGTTGATGTGGCAGATTGTATAAATTATTTCAATTTCAAGGATGAGATACCAATTGATTTTCAAGAAGTGGCCAAATGTACTCAAAAAGATCCTATTTTGAGCAAAGTGTATGAATATGTTTTGTCAGGATGGCCAAATTCAATAAATGATGAAAATTTAAAATCATACTTTAATAAAAGGGCTGAGTTAGGGACTGAACAAAAGTGTGTACTTTGGGGAAACAGAGTTATTATTCCTAGCCAATTAAGAAGTAAAGTACTAAACTTGTTTCATGAATCGCATCAAGGTATTGTGCAAACTAAAATGTTTATAAGAGGATTTTGTTGGTGGCCAAATATAAACGAAGAAATTGAGAATTTAGTAAATGGTTGTGACACGTGTCAATCATCGAGAAATTTTGTAAAATTAAGTCAGCCTGTTAACTGGAAGAAGTGCGATAACAGCTTTGAAAGGGTTCATGTGGATTTTTTTATGAAAAACTCTGTGACCTATTTGTTAATTGTTGATTCAAAGTCAAAGTGGCTTGATGTGCACATAATGCAAGGCACATCAGCCTCACAAGTTATTGAAAAAATGTGTAAAACGTTTGCAGTTATTGGTATACCGGTATACTTAGTTAGTGACAATGGTCCACCCTTTTCTTCTGCAGAGTTTATAAAGTTTCTAAAGAACAATGGATGTGTGCCTTTAAAGAGTCCTCCATATCATCCAGAATCAAACGGCATGGCGGAAAGGACTGTTCACACTATTAAACAAGCTTTGAGCAGATTAGAAGAACAAAATTCGAGATTCTCTAAAGAACTTTTGTTACAGAACTTTTTGTTTACATACAGAAACAGTCCAAATTCCACTGGTATGTCACCAAATGAGATGTTGTTTAAATACAAACCCAGAACTCGGTTTGAATTAATAAATCCGTCCAATGTATTATCAAACAAAATTCTAACAAATAACAAGCAAGAAGTACAAGTAATTAAGTATAAAGAAGGAGATAAAGTTTGGTGTAAAAATTTAAAAGAAGGAAAAGGATGGACCAAGGCAGTAGTTATTAAGTTTTTAAGTCCAATTAGATACATTATTGATGTAAATGGGAACCAAAAATATTATCATGTTTCTGATTTGCGACCATGTTTGGATAAACCTCAGACTCAAGACGAAAATGATCTTAGACCAACAGTGCTTTCTCCACCACCAGTGATTATACCACCTGTTCCTGTGATTACACCAGAACAAGAAATGAACAGAAGTTTAAGAAACGATGAAGGAGGGTCAGAAAACAATCAAGGCGCTGAAAGGAACGAAGTGGGAGTAGAGCGACAGGCACCATTTCGAAATGAGGGTGTTGAAGAAAGGCCGCCAGAATTACAAATACATAGTCCTGGTCTGAGAAGGTCTACGAGAGTCAGAAGGACTCCTCAACGTTTAGATTTATAATTTATCTATAGTTTTTTATGATAGTCGTGTAATGATTATTTTGTAATATTTTAATTTAGCCTTATCTGATGCTAATTAAAGGGGGGACGAATGATGTATATTCGCCTTTATAATTAAAAATAAAAAGTAACTTGTCAAAGTGACGTGGGCAGACGGAATTATGGCGCGTTTTCTGTAGAATACATTTTCATGGCTATGTGAAGAATAAATAGAAATAATACATAAATACAGTTGTTTTAACAAATACATAAAAAGCTACTAACACTGACGCCTGATCCCGAGGGGTCGGCAGAGATAGTCCAGTAGGTACCATTCTTACATCAGTATTTTTCAGACCCCTAAAATTCACAGATGAACTTATCGCTGGACCGAGGTTCTGTGTGTGTAACAATGCTTCGAAATCAGTTTTGGGACCTGCGGGTTTTTTCACGGTATTTTTTTTCAATCCAAATCAAGCAGAAAAAACCTTTTCTTTGTCGGGCGTTTATGCCTCTATCGTTTGAGATACTTTACATTACTATACCTATCTTGTACTTATTCACGGTTATTTTGATAAAATTATATTAATACCTATCTATACTATTACATAAAGAGAGAAAGTCCGATTGACTGACTAACTCTTCATCAACGCACAGCCGAAACGAATGAATCTAGAGACTTGAAATTTGGACAGTAGTTTAATTTTATGACCTACTAGCGGGTGCCCAGCGGCATTGCCCGCGTGGATCCCGTTTATTCCCGTTCCGGTGGGAATTTACGAAAATCCCTTCATAGTGGTTGCCTACGACATATTTAAGACACCTACATACCATATTTCAATTAGCGGGTGCCCAGCGGCGTTTTCCCGCATGGATCCAGTTTATTCACGTTCCCGTGGGAATTTCCAAAAATCCCTTCATACCGGTTTGCTACGACATATAAGACAGCTACATACCATTTTTCAAGTTTCTAGGTGTTATCGTTTCGGAGTAGTACGTTTTTCTCTTTTTAACCAGTTTTTATATTTTCCCGTGGGAATGAGATATTTTCCTAGAATAAAAAGTACCCTAGATGTTGACCCGGGTACTCGGTTATCTCCATACCAAATTTCATCAAAATCCGTCCAGTAGTTTTTGAGTGATGAGTGCACAACCAGACAGACAGACAGACAGACAGACAAAAATTCCAAAAATTGGTGTTTCGCTATCTATATCGATAACTATATACACTACCGTTAAAATTTTCAAAAAATATTTCATGTACAGACACGGCCCCGTTAGAGTTTTATTATATGTATAGATTAGGCAAGAAAGGATTTCGCGAAATTCCAACGGGAGGGATTTGACTGAACTGAAAAGGGATCCGTGGGGGCATCGCCGCGAGGCGCCTCCTAGTAGGTAATAAGACTAGTACTTTTTATTATACTGTGCTCAAGATGTGTGGTTTATTTATACGCAAGTACGCAACGTTACTGTATGCACAGTGCTTTAGAATGAGTAGGTAATTGGTTCCTAACAATCTGAATGGATCCTTTAAAGTATTGATATGACCAGTGAGAACTAAGACACATGTCTCAGAAACTTTAACTACCACGTACTTATATGACGTGCCCTACTTTATTTATTGATAGATGCGCCCCGCGGTTTCACCCGCGTTTGAGTAATTATAACTAGTAATGTAAGGAGTTCATGACACTTGGGAATAGTGTAGCTTGGTATCAGTGGAAGTATTTTCAAAAACGGATCCTTTTTGTGTAGATGGTGTTATGTATAACATATTGCCTAAGTGTTAATTGCCTAAGCTGTAACTCCCGTTCCGTGGAAAATTAGTAAGCTTTACTGTATACGAGATAGATTTTTAAAATCGGTCGAGTAGTTTCGGAGCCTATTCGTTACAAACAAACACATAAAAAACAAATCTCTAGTCTTATTTTAGTGTAGTTAGGTAAACTTAATTCGTTCGTCAATACCTACAAGTAGGTAGGGGAGCCGGGGGCACGTTGTTACAGGGGTAAGAAGTTACACGCCTTTTTTACCTAGATTTTAAACTCTTTGGTGGACTCAATTGGACTCATTTGTATTCTTATAACATCGTGCATTACATAAAAACAATCAGTGACCCTCCAAGCGCCAAGTTTCTAGGTTGTATGCATGTGTCTCGATTTCAACCAAGTAAGTAAAAAACTACTTTACGAAATTTTTGATTCCTGATGTCTATATTTTTTATTTTCTCAAAATTTTTAACCTTAAATGTTCATAATATATCTACCTTTAATTTGCAATATTGTTTTTTTCTACTATCAATATCCAATAATGGTGACTTCAATTTATATTAAAAAACGTGCCATGGGGCAGGTAGTTACAATTTTTTGGGGTAAGTTGTTACATATAAAAAGTGTGACAAAAACAAAGCTAAGGCAAAGGTTAAGGTAAAGAAAAATCCTCGAAAATGAGCAAAGAAGGAAAAGATAAGGTGAAGAAGAGAATTTTGGTTTCCGACTTAGATTCTGATACTGATGAATGGTTTTGTATAGTGTGTAGTGAAAGACACCTCTAAAAATAAGATTGGGTAGAATGTTTAGAATGCAAAATGTGGGCCCATGTCAAATGTGTAACGGGAAACGTTCACTCATTCATTTGCATTAATTCCAATTGTAATGAAGACTAATTTAATATTAGTATCTGATACTGTTACCTACCTCTATATAAATAACTAGTTTTACATTTTTGTATAATACATATAAGTGCCTTAAAAATGTTAGAATCCAAAGTATTTTAGTTTGCTCAAAGTTAAATAAATTAACTTATACCTATATAAATAATTTACTACAAGTTGTGATTTGCAGATCTAAAAAAGTTTCTGCCAAAGTTAGGTTATTTTTCTATAAAAAAACTTCGAAAACTACGATATAGAAATGATTATCATATGTTAATTGATCTCTATTGTTTGTAACGTTTCGAAATGATAAAAAAATATTTATCATTGATGATTTTGTTTATTTATCTACCGTAACATCGTGCCCCGAAGATGTAACAACTAGCCCCAAATCGGGGGTAAGTTGTTACAATCGACTGTTTTGGTTAAATTGTCCATTGTGAAAAAAATACATAAATTTTAATAACTTTTCGATCATATTTTAATAGCTGAATAGATACACTAACGATAAAAGGAATCAAATGTATAAATTATTTGATAGGTTTTGTCAAATTGACAATCATCTAAAAATTGTAACAACGTGCCCCCCGCTCCCCTACCTACCGTACATTACATTACTATTTAATTTTAGAAGATAATGGTAATACCTTTCTAGAAACAGTTAATTACCTATAATTATAATATTGGATTACCTTTCTACTAGGCATACCTTACTACCTAAGTACTTATTATGCAGCTGGTTTACCTAATGGTTTGTATAATTTTTCAGCTCAGGCGCCAGAGGTCTACTTCTCAAATAGCCCATTTCTCATTTTGACTACTTCTCTTAAGTGACTACTTCGCTATCGGCCCACTTAGCAAACAGTCTATTTCGCATTCTGTCTATTCTCGAACTACCTATTTCGCAAACTGTCTACTTGTCAAACAACGACTGAAGTACAGATGGAGTCAAAAGTTCATTATCTTTTAAAAACATAACATCTTATCTATCCTTCCGAGTACCTAAGGATTATACGTAAACTAGAATCGCCTTGCGGTCTCATTTGCAGTCTTTGGCAGGAGTATCTTGCTTTGCTTGATCCATGACACTTTAATACAATTATACATTCGACATACATGACTCCATAATGACCTAAACTTTAAATGTTACAATTACTCCTGCCGAAAATTATACAAAAATATCGTCATTATCAACCTGTAAAATCGCTCCACAGAACTGCTGAACTATCGCATGTGAGGAATGATGGTTGAGGATCGTTGGTTCAAGATTTTTTAAAATCAGTCCTGTAGTTTCTGAGCTTTCATTACAAAGAAACATACAAAAAAACTAATCTTTTCTCTTTATATTATCAGTGTAGATGCAATCTATAAAATTTTGCAGTAATGAAATAATATAAAGGCATACAATCAGGCCTGTAATAGTCAATCAATTCAAGTCAATAGTCAATAGATTGAACTATGAAGTGACTTAGTTTATTTCCATCATTCAAAAGAAATATTCGTTTACCGAAGTATATCTTCTGTTCAACTCAACATACGTAATTACATAAGCAATAAAAGATCGATAATGCGACATGCGGGCTCATTGCGTATGCGCATAGATATAGTGTAATTTGAATGGATGCGCCCGAACAGGCTCAAACAAAGGATATCTTAAGAATAATAAACAACCGGAAGTGATATACTTACGAGTAGGTACTAACTGGTTTTGAAGGAGAGGCAATAACATACGTACCTACGCTTTCGTTTGTCAGCCAAATTATATTTAAGAGAAACAATGCTCAAATGGGGAATTGCAAATCATGTAAGGGTTGTCACTACAGTAGGTAGGTAGTTTGGTTTACACTGGTTAACTGGTCATTATTAGTAGATATTATACAGTACAGTAACAGCCCTGTTGGAAGTACATGTACGAGGCCCGGGTTATGTCACCTTTTTAAAAACTTGTGTACCTACATAATTGTCACTAGTTTGTCAAAGAAAGATGTGACCAAACCCTCTGAATTAGTGATGAAGCACGTTTATTCTTTCGTAAATATTGTTGTTGCAGATGTCCATAGGAAATGATGACCATTTACCATCAGATGGCTCCTCCACAAGTTTGGCACTTGTACAATATAAAATAGATTAGCCCTATTGACAGGACGTGAGCATAAATACAATAGCCGCTATTGAATGGCGCATGTTGATTGAAACACATTTACCTATGTTGCTTTAAGTAACGGCAAAAAACGTTGTCCATTACAGCCAGTTCTATTCTATGCTTTAGTTGAACTTCACAGTTCTACTATTTTACAGTATCACGCTCTAATATCTCTGGCGTTTAGTCAGTAACAACAATGGCCGCTGTTACGCCCGTCGATTTCTCTACTGCGAACAATGTTTATGTAGAAAAAACGGGTCGCGCTTGGCCGGTCAAGCGTGGCGGACATGGCGTGTGCGCAGTGCTCTATGCGCGCCATCTTGGATGCGCGGATTGAGTTGCGCATGCTTTTGTAGAGATGGGATTTTAATTTTTTATAGGGTTATTATACTTATTATGGTTTCGGCGCTGTTTTAATGATCCTTCTGTTGTCGTTATCTACATAATATGCTGATTAGTTAATATGATAAGGTAACTGTCAATGTCATGGATAGAAACCAGAAACAAGCTTAATACAGGCGTATTGGCAAAATTAAAAAGAATATATTGTGCTCAAACTTAATTGCTTACACATTTATAATTATTAAATTTATAATTATGAGTAGGTAATATGTATCATAGTTCGGCGTATACCTCACATATTCTTTTAAGGTAAGAGGCATCCGTAGAAGGAGTTTAATATAATTCATCATAAATGTGTTTCTCCTTATTAAGGGCACGTTTTGCAATTCAAGAATAGCTTCGAGTACAGCTGCAGTCGGTTGTGCTAAGAATGATAATGCAGATGTACTTAGAGCAGGAGCAGAATATTTTTTTCTTGAAGGAGCATACTTTACATACT
The DNA here is from genome assembly GCA_963855545.1 of Ethmia dodecea. NCBI lineage: Eukaryota > Metazoa > Arthropoda > Insecta > Lepidoptera > Depressariidae > Ethmia > Ethmia dodecea. Next base: position 7,090,479 of record OY979448.1, read on the forward strand.
TATTAATATATTTGACTTTCAATATTTCGATGCAGTCTATATGGCATGAAAATTAAACCGTGTTGCTAGATGGATAGCTACATATTAGTGTAAAGAACTTTTTTCCAATTCAAGTTTCTGCTGCCCAATCAAAATGTTATAGGTATAGTATAAGCCTAGATCATTGTTATAAAGTTCTTATTACTTCTTCAATTATATCACTGTAGGTAATACATGGTCAATTTAATTTAATTATAACGCAGTACAGTCAAGAGCACGCTAAGCTTCACACTTTGGACTTTGACCCGGCCCTGTATTCTATGGCGCGCAGTACAAATCAGAGCTCAGCTTAAATTGGTAGTGTCAAGCTTGACTTGCTCTTGACTGTACCTATCGTTCTATAACTACCGAAGTAGTAAGTATATAGCGTCTTTCCAACGAGAGAGTTTCTTTTTATGAAGGGCTCATAGAACAGTTTCACGCTTTAAAACCTAAAACTGTGTCATACCAAAAATGGGACGAAGTTTTCTGAACACTTCTTGCACGGGATCGCAGGGAAGTGATAATCTCGCTAATTGGCTCTCGGCCTAGCAGCCTAGACTGGAGTCTAATTGTTTTCGGCTGCACGCAAAGGTGTTCGAGTCTGATTTCTAATTGTTTCTCTTAGCGGCCTCAGCTCAAGGCTGTAAATTACAATTGTAATAACCAATGGAAGATAACGACAATATTAATTTTTTAGTCCGTTTCTGTATAGTAATGGTATGTCAAAAGGGGAATATTACCTTTTATTATTAACAAGAATCAATAAAGTTTATTTGTTGATATAATGATGATAAAGGTAGGATAATTTGTAGCTAGTTGTGACGTTAAACGGTGTTATTTTTATAGGTACCTATATGTTACTTGTTTTGTGGTTAGTGAACTCGCCACTTATGCGCGAAGACTGGGTTCGAATCCTGGTTTACGTGATTTTTTCATACGGTGAAGGAGAACATTGTGACGCAACCCGCAGGTCCCAAATTAATTCTAAGGTATATGTTGTGTAACAGCAAAGTGATGGGTTCACCACATATACTGAAAGAAAATGGGTAGGAATATGGAATGTCCCTGCCCAGACCCCTCAGGGATAAAGAAGTAAGTTTGTATACTTTCTTCTGTACAGCCCCCCTAGCCAAGTGGCATTGTACAATCTAATCGAATTTTCTTTTAGATTGAGAAGTATGGGATTGACATAAGCACTTGCCAACGAGCGCTAACGCTAATGTCAATCCCATACATGTCAATCTATAAGAACATTCGATTAGATTGTGCAATGCCACTTTGCTAGGGGGGCAGATATCACTACGCCTTACGTTTGTTAAAGACGTTCCATTTTATTTCTATTATGATAATATCTATGTAGTTATTTGATGTGTCTTTGACATAGAACTTTGTCAACTCAACGAAATGCAAATAAGCCGAAACCGGACGTGAGGCACCGGAATCCATTTCATCTTAAACGTTACGAACGTGCTTATTCTTCAATATTAATACAAAATGTAAATTGTTCAGGGCTTTTGGGTAGGTTTGTAAATACGCCTGTAACGCGACGGCTTACTTTTTCATATATTAAAATAACATGCCCCACGGAGAATACTTTGGTACGATGAGCTTATCTCTTAATCCTTTTTGTGTAACCTTCAGAATTGTAAAGTGAGGACATGTACAGGTGTTTTTACTGATGGAGTACGAGTATAATGTAAGTAATATTTTTTACTGAAAACTACTTATGTGGATAGCTCTACAAATACCAAAATCGTTTTTCTTTTACTTCAGTGTCTTAATTATTTAGTGGCTACATAGGTAATTAAAATAAATAAATTATAGGACACACAGGGTTATTGAGCCCCAAACGTGGCAAAGTCTGTACTATGTGTATTAAACATGCTAAACATAGGTACTTGAACAAATATTAAACACCCAGAAACCAAGTCAACAGACATGTTCATGAACCCGCTATTTATTTATTTATTCCAGCTCAGCATGCATGGTCTCTACCAACTAACCTAACAACTCTGTAAATAGGTATAACTACAAACATACACTGAAAATATGTTTTCTCCGTAAATCAGAACTGTATTTTTAAACTTTACTTTCTTGTGCATAGCGTGACTGCTTACAATTTCACGACCAAAAAACCTTTGTATAATTGACGACTATTTACCCGTCGTTGCCCTTATATCGCGTGATTGTTTTAATGAACTATAATATTGTGAAATACGCAAGGACTGGCATTTATCGTTTGGCTAATAAATAAAGTGACTGCGAGTTAATAACGGGGATATTTTATGCCTAGTTTATAATAGCAAAAATCTTTTTTTTTATAATATACCAAAGATTTAAATATCTGTGATTACCTATAAATAGCGGTTTTCGGATTTTTTCTTTTATTTGTGCTGCGGAATCTTACTTCTCCATGATTTTTAGTCGACGGAAAGCACCTACTCTATAGGTTTTGAGTATCAAAATAAGAGGCATAAATTGCCGAGTTTTTCGATTTCTTTGTAGAAACTTGTTTTTTTAGAGCTTTAAGGGATCGTAGACGTAGTATTTAATTCAATAAAACAAAAACTAGGTACAATAAAAGACGTAAGGTAAACGCAGCTATCAACGACCCATCGAAAATCTGCAGGTATTGCCGACCCATTCAGCTTATTCTTATTTTTATCGGTTTGGAACGATTTGAGTCACAAGAGAGTATAATATACACACATGTTTGTATGTTTCCTAATTAATTTACTGGTGTTAGTATAAGTAGGTACACAGGAATGTGACCAAATACGTTAGTTTCTGCGAACGTAGCGAGTGCGCCGATCGTGTCATACTAACCCTTACTTCCTCAGTTAAGTACTCAAATTTTTTGCTTAAGATATTTTATATATAAATATTTACGTTAAGTTTATTCTGAATAACACAACATATTCATTTCGCAACTAAATTATTGTGTTTTAAGGGATTTTAAAAAGTATTTTTGAAATTAAAATAGAACGGCAATAGCTGCAGTGCATTTTAGTAGTGCAGTCATTACCGACCCATGGATCGGCAATGGCTGAGAGGTTATTCTTTATTTTTTCCCTTTTTCGTTAATGCTTATAATAATTAAACAAGTTTTTATAACACCATTTCAATCTTAAGTATTCTAAAATTATAAGCATCTATTAGCGACATATACCATGTTATATTATAAACTTGTTTTTCCGCGATAAACTGCCACGCATTATTAAACATTTAGACGTGGGATATGAAAGAAACTAGTTAGAGTTTTCTTCGTATTTATATGAAAATGGTGTATTTTTTTATAGTTTAGGACTAAATCAATAAATTATTGTATTAAAACGGATGGGGAAATATATTACAATTAATATCGATTATTTTTCGTGGCTCGGTAAAAGATTTGTTAATTTTTTTATTTAACACTAATTAACGATCCATATGAATCGGTAATTGCAACAAAGAGAAGCTATCACCGATTCTATACCAATTAATTGGTATTTTTGGATTTGGTATGTAATGTCTAAAAGTAAAACTACTAATTTGTTTCATTATAATGATTTGATTCTGATTCAATGAGTAAGGTTAGGTTTAATTTCATTTAATGTCATTAAATTTCATTTTCATTTTATATCCATAAAAAAATCTACTGAAGACTTGGCTGTATGTATAGTTCCCTTTGCCTACCCAGAATGGGTGAAGAAAACAAAAAAACCTCTGCTTTTAATCTTTTACGGTTGGCGCGATTTTCCAAAAATGTTACTTGAGTTTATTGTATTTTTATTGTTTTATTAAACTGCTTCATTTTTCGCAACTGTATTAAAATTGTTATTAAGTACACGTGCGGAACCGTCATTGCAACTTGTTCCGACAGTCAACCCTCACCTTCGGCTGCGCTAAACTTGGGAAGTTCGAAAAAAAATTACCTATAGGCTTTTTGGTTTTTTTTTTCTTATTTTAAGGCATTGGAATTTTAGCCATCAGCACTAAACACGACACGAAATTCAAGATTTTTAGCTCTGCTTCAGAGCTATGCACAAAAATACATAAGTTTCTTCAAAACTTATCGAATTCACTTGGTTATCAACAGTAAAGCGATAGTGCACTATTAGTGAAGATTTTGAAGAGGCTTCTTGAGGTAATTCGAAAAAGTCCATCGCACGCATTTTATCGAATTTCCAATTCACTGCACACTATCACGGACATTTACCACATAATATACTATCACTATTATGAACTGAATCCCAAAATATACGGCAAAACGAAAATTTTACAAAAAACATGACGTCCTTCTTCGGATTCCCGCCAAAAAGCCTCTAGGCTTTTTGGCAAATAAAAAAAAGGATTTCAGTTATTTTGAGAACGTGTAGGTAGGTATTCTGTGAAAAAAAGTATGCTTTATTTACTTACGGTCGGTGTTAGATTCATAAAAATCGGTAATAGCTTCAAAGCGTTTCGGGTGGGTCGGTAATAGAAACAATTGACTTCAACAATCCTTTGATTATTTTTTCGATGAAAACATGGTATTTATTAACAAGTGAAAATATAAATATAAAATATACTATCTATATTTAAATATAAAATAAAAAAATCTGGTGTGTTTGCAACCACTACCCTTAATTCTAATAATCAATTTCAAAACTTGCTTAAGGGGGTCGGTAATAGCTGCGTTTACCTTATGCTGATAATATGAAATATGAAGCATTTATGAATTAAAAATACAATAAACATGTCATAGAACTCTCGTTTTATTGAGGATTTAGATGACGAGAGGGCTGGCAGTTTTCTTTGTCAAAGTATCAGCCTAGCTATTCAGAGATGGAATGTAGGTGTCATAAATGTCGTAGGCAACCAAGAATTTCCTAAAATCCCTTCACTTTGAAGGGATTTTAGGAAATTCTCTTGAGAACGGGAATAAACTGGATCTGCGCGGGCAACACCGCTGGGCACCCGCTAGTTGTAAATACGTTAAATGTATATTTTATTTGCCAATAAATATATGAAGGCTCTATATATTGTTTGTGTAAAAAAGGCTTCTAAAATTTCAATATCGATGTATAATTAAGTAAGTATAAAAAGTTGTAGAGCGCAAGTGTAGATTTTATAAATATTTACATTCCGTGTAACGTTCATAATACTACCAATGATGATATAGAAGTATATCTAGATTACTAATGTACCGAGTACAGTCCTCAGTTTCCCAAAGTCCATAAACTCGGTTGCACCGCATTCACTGTTTTATCGACTTTACCTTTTACGCAACTTGTCAGAACCACCCACAGTGCGCATGTGCTCCACATTTGACAGCTTTGACACTCCTAGCACGCTTAGAAAATCACAGTTAAGTAATATTGTCCTAAAATACAGCAAAGTATTCATTTAGTAACTACAATAAATTCACCCGGAAAGCATTTCATCAGTTGCCCAAGATTTGAAGAGGGTTCAAGTCCAATTTATCGCACTAACATTGTTTTATTGTGGTTGTTGTAAGCGATTTTAATAAACTAACCAATCTAAACCGCCATAATATGGCGAGAAAGTGTGAAATAAAGTGATAACATGAACGGACAGTGGATTTTATGGAAATGTAACTTGTAGACTGAACATCCTCCAGTATCTGTGAAGAACTGCTAGTGCTACGAACTATGTTTCCATGACTGTTTCACGACATGCAACAACTCATTAAAATCCAAATACTAAAACCAATGAATTAGAATATAATATACATTTAACGAAAATACATATCCTAAATGTGCCTGTAGAATAATATTTACCTTACATTTACAAATATCAAAGATTTTTTAAACACTATTCACGAATACTTATACATAACATATCAATAAAAGGTTTACTTACCTATTTACGAGAAGACCAATCTTCGCTTGGACGTGACAAATAATTTCGGTGAGTTTTTTCTTATTATAGGTACATTATTATCGTACAATGATAATGTTATGAAATAGTAAACCATTTCATAAGGCGGTCATATTTAATGAAATATTACACTGTTGACTAAATCATGATACTTGATCAAATCAATTTATAGAGATCGTTTTAAGATTCAAACAATTCAGCCAGTTGCTAATAATACTCCTACATAGGTATTATGAAATGGTTAAACATTGTTGATCATACAATGTTTAATCGTCGAATAGTTACATTATGATCCGCTAGCGGGCGCTGATTACGCGTTATTTACAGATTGACATGTTGTTAATGCGGTGCATGATGACGACAATAAACAATGCGTTCTCTTACTTTAAAAGTAATGCAATAATAAAAAAAAAAACCGAATCCAGATAGATTCCCGCTCATCATCAAAAAGCGCTACATTCATCTTAATGACAAAACGTCGATATGTACCTATGTATAAAAATAGACTAACGTTGAAAATTAAATGATATGGCTAGTCATATAGTTGACCGTAACATGAATGAAATGAATATTATATGATCATTATACGATACACCATAATAATATTCCACATTTCTATATGAAAATTTTGTCAATAAGTTGATGCAAAAACTACACACTAAATCAGTAACAAGACCTCTTATTAAAAATAATAATAATCTCACGTATTTTATCCCCAAAGGGGTAGGCAGAGATCTTCAATTTCTGGAATTACCCACGATTCACAAATATATACTTTTTAACCCCTAAACGTGATAAGTGGTGAACCCATCGCCTGAACGAAGTGACACTCGACACCCGTAGGTCTCAGAAAAAAATTTGAGGCTTGCGGGTCTCCTCACGACGTTTTTCTTCTCCGTCAAGCTAGTTGTAAATATATGTACGTAAGTTTTTGGAAAACTCATTGGTACATGCTTAGTCTAGATTTGAAACTGAACCTCACGAATGAGAAGCAATCTCTTTAACCAGTAGCATGGGTAGCACGAAGGATCTCGGTAGACATCCCACTAATCCTACTAATATTTTTAATGCGAAAGTTTGTATGTATGGATATATAGATGTATGGATGTTTGTTCCTCTTTCATGCAAAAATTACTGAACGGATTTTGATGAAACTTTACAGTTATATACCTTATACATCTGAATAACACATAGACTATATTTTATTCCCGTATTCCCACGGGAACGGGAACTACACGGGTGAAACCGCGGGGCGCTGCTAGTAAGAAATATGTCGCTCGTGAATTGGTTTTGTCTACCGGTTTATTGCGCGGCATAAGTACCTCACGCACGGTTGTGATTGTTAGTGGTCGGTTGTATTCGAGCTAGGGCCTGTAGAGAAAACGCGGATGACGTCATTTTCGGGACAAGTGACAGTTAAGTGTCACAGCACACATATCAACTCGGAAAGGGATCGGCACCGTATCGCCTTTCGCCTCGCCGTCAACCAGGCGTCAACCTAACGTATGCATGTAACCAAAGCGTAGCAGCGGCTCCTGTACGTCAACTCGGCTACGGCTAGGCGTCACCGCGCTTACGCCTCGCCGACCGCTCTGGCTAACCGGGTTGGTACCAAATCGACGAAGAGCCGTGAGCTCGCGTACGGAGAGACGTAAGCGGGGGGACAGCGAGCCGTAAGCGCGGGAACTGCAAGTTGACCACTCACCGCATCGCGGTTCGGAGCCTGTTCCGAGGCGAGGCGATTACGTTACGTTTCCAATTAGTGTGCGTTGCAGTAGGGAGTTTCATACAAACAATACTGAACGGCTCGAGGCGATACGGTGACGATCCCTTTCCGAGTTGATAAGTGTGCTGTGACCTTGAAGGTAGACAAATCTATTGTCTACCGGCTTTGTTCTACCCCTGCTTAGTAGACAAGTGTAGAGCTACATTGGAGTTGGTGTAAGTAGATAGTTAAAGGCATCAATACCACTATCAAACGCGCTGTAACTAATTTTCAATGAGTTTTTCATTTTAGAATACTGCCATCTACTAAACGTTCTACAAATACTTATTTAGTTTAATGCAGTACAAGGTTATTTTAGATCCCAAATAACAAGAAAGACATTAGCATGTATTTACTTACTCATTTCCCCAGCAAAGTGAAAAGTCGACGGAAGCCAAATAAAGGTGTGTTAAGACAGCCCACAAGTTCAAATTACATTTTTCCGTGACTCGGCATGAGGGTGATGCGTATCAAAAAGGAAAATATTAAAAAGGGAAGTGACAGTTATTAGAAACGCGTTTTTTTATTAATTAAAATATGAGCGTGATCTCTCATTCTATGAAATAGCTGATATATTTTTAACTCTGGAAGGCGTGTGATTATTTATTTATTTACAAATATAATGAGAAATACACTAAAACTCAATATTAAGATAGATTATAGATTAAGTATCCTAATCAAGAAATATATTTAATTCAATGCCTGGAGCATGTTTTGTATAGATTTCGAATTCTATCGGCAACACCGGTAACGAACGATTCACAAATTCCGAAATTAAGTGTCATACATAGCTTAGCTGGCATTCCTACCTCGAGGCAATTTACCTACGGTTCAAATATAGAGCCCCAGGCGAATATACCAACGGGCATAATAGTGTATTTATAAAATAAATCTAATATATTATTAAACAGTAGGCACACGTTCACTTCTGGGATATGGCGCTAATCCTTGACTGAAGGCTAAAATCGCTCCCATAAGCTTAATAAACAAAATACGGTACTAACAACTAACTACTACAAATTTCGGGACGAATAAACAAAAAATAACAAATTCCCATCAATAAAATTTACAGTAACATATACAGTAGGGCCCAGGCACGCATTGCGCAAAGGCCTGGCCTTTTGGTGAGATGTGTAACAAGCAAGACCCAGTCCGGCGATGGGCTCACCACCCACCTATCCCGTTTACGGGTAAAAGAGTACACTGGTGAAACGTTGGTATTTCCAGAAATGAAATACCTCTGGCTACCCCCTTGGGAATAAAAGTCCTGAGATTATTATCTATTTCTTGAAGTTGGTAGTATCCGAGTATAATTAATCCAAAAGACGCTTACTCGCTACGCTATGATTTCATATTTATATGCTAGTAAAATTATTGAAGTCTTTTAAGCTCTATTTCTTGAAGTCAGGTTTTATTTTTTTAAATAATGATTTTCCTGCATACCCTAAAGCCATGTAGGCAGCAAGCACACACGCTCTAGTGTCAATAGAAGGTTTTCAGCTATTTTACTATATGAGGACCGGAATCGCTCGGGGCGCGGTTCGCGTGTTGGTGGTGGTTTAGTGCGATGTAGGTTACTTACAGTCCGTTGTAAAACAAAATGGTCCTATTTAATCATCCAAAAGCACTAGGGTAATAAACTTACCAAAATGAAAATAGAGATAAAAATGTTTGTTTAAGAAATTGGGTACCTAGTGAACGATTTAAATCTTATTAGAGTAAGTATCAATATGTATCGAAATGACTTTGATAGTAATCCTTAATAAAAAGGGTATAAAAAAAGATATACCTATATTAAAATTTTAAAATAATTGCAAATTTTTAATTAATAAGTAATACCACTCAAAAATTTAGCAAATTGAGTAGGTACTATAAATGATGACTAGGTCAAATACAATACATGCAACTTGGAGTGTTGCATTTTTAACAATAAAAACCATGATAGGTCAATAAATCGATTTGAGTAACCGACCGTGCCGATAATGTCTAGAATTTTTTTTTTCTGGTGGTTTAGCAATCAGAAATCAACGTTCATGACGAGTAGAGTTTAAAAAAATATTCCTGTAAATGAAAATAAGTAAAATTATTATCCGATTCCACAGAAGGTATTATTTCAAAACAACAGAGTGAACTCTCTCCAATTACTCGATGTTTAGAGAATTTTCCAAAATACGCAACGGTTAGAGTTTACCCAGTTATAAGATCAATAGAAGAATAGAAACTGGATCTATCTAGATTTAACTTTAATAAATGTAGTTTATTAAAGTTAAATCTAGATAAACTATTAACTTAAATGTACACTGCATTTTTTCGCCTTTTCAGATATTTCCCATATACGCAACGGTAAAATATAGTTTGCTATACAACGCGTCACAGAAGAAGCGTAATTCCCCGTACACCCCAGTTAGTATATTAATATAAAAAATATATGCAGTTGGCCTTTAGTATTGTTTGACCAAATTTCTTAAATAAAGATAAATAATAGTACGGTTTCCATAGGTAGCCCTAAATTCAGTTATGCTAATTAATTTTTCGGATAAATTTAACACATTAAAAATAGCTGAAATCGATTAAGTAATCGATACTGAAGAAACTAATTTCAGGAATTGCGCTTATTATGTTAAAAATGCATGGTATGTATGTTCAGTTTAATAGCAGAATAGAAATTTCATCTAACTATATTTAACATTCAAATATGTATATTAGTAAATTGAATATATTTACAGATCTACTTACATAAGTTCCAATAATGAGTATGAACTTATTTTAGTGGTTATTTAATTAAATATAATGTGACGTTAAGATTACTGGGTTCTAAATAAGAAGTGTATCTATTTTGTAATCCTGTTTGCATTACGAATAAATACAAAAAAGGTTAGAATACACGGTATTGTGTGCCAACAACGGACGCTCAAAACGGTCCGAAACGCATCATGGCACGCCCTAATTGATCGGTTGCGATTTCAAATCCGGCGCGCGCGCGGCCCCGTGACCACGGATCGATCAGTTTCTAATTATAATAATTTACTTGTTTCTTTAATTTGAAACAGTAAATTATTTCAAGGAATTTAATCACTAAATATTGAAGGTGAGAAAAACATTCACTAAGGTCTCAGAATTGATTCTGAGGTATGTATAGCCTGTCACGTTTAGGGATTCAAATATTATAATGGTGAAAAGTTAGTAATTCCAGGAATGCAATACATCTGTGTATTTGTCTGTCGAGGGATAAAAGGTGTAAGCATTTCTTTTGTCGAGTTTTGGTAGATTTTTCCTATGCTTACTTCCACGCCAGAAGGAGGGTAAATGTATTTCAAGTGTAATTTAATTAAACTCGTATGTATGGCCTAAACCACATGGTACAGAATGATTACTACTTAGCTATCGTAATTTTAGAAGGGTTCCCATGAGAACTAATACTTGATTTGCTAATACTCTACATTATGTTTAAATATCAGTCATTTATCAGTTGTTTCTAAGATTAGTTTACGATTTTAATTAAGTAGGTAGATGCTATTTACAGGTTATTATTTAATGTTCTATTGTCTTCTGATACTTACGAGTACTTGTTATGATTTATCCTAGCTCCACTAAATCAATAACACGAGGTACCTACCTACTACAGGCATTACTAATCTAAAGTAAATTTTCAACGTTACAAAAATCCAAATGTCAACTTTAAAATGTCAAAACATTTCAATTGTTACAGCCCATTTAAAAATAGCTACAATGCGTGTGCGCATCGCACAATAGACCAATAAGCATGTCGGACGCGATTTCATTTCCTGCGCGCGCCGACCCGTGCGCCAATTTCCGGTGGCACTACTATAGTTATGGCTGATTGTTAAAATATAACGATTTGACTTTTATTGGGGTCATTTCAAAGTAATCTCTTTTATAGTGCCTTCAAATTATTGTAGTTTGTCCTAGTCTACACTAATATTATAAAGCAGAGAGATAATTAATAATGAAAAAGCTCCGAAACTACTGGTCCGATTTAAAAAATCTTTCACCAATGAAAAGCTTACTTTTCTTCGAGATGTTTGTTACTCCTACACTACAATTTTCCCACGGGAACGGGAGAAATTACGGGAACAGCTAGCTATAGTAACTCATAAGTTGGATTCTGAAGTATTAGTGACGATACAATATCGCAGAATACGAATCTATTAAAAATTTTATTTGAGTATGTTATTATTCAATTCCTGAATAATGTCACAGTCAAAACGTTTTATTCAAAGTAGGGACTTATAAGTCCACTTATTGAACGTTATTTCAACTCCAACGCTTCAGCATGTAAAGTTGAGTGAGGAGAAGAATCGGGGTAAGAAACTCCTCAACACGTTCTAATCAATTCTTGTTTAATACTAAATTGGGTTACATACCGTACTTAATTTGGATATTTTTTGCTGTCATACTGCACTGTGCAGGGGGAAATCTGTTTCCGGCATCATTGTCATCACTACATAGTATAAAACAAAGTCGCTTTCTCTGTCCCTATATCCCTATGTCCTTATGTCCCTTTGTATGTTTAAATCTTTAAAACTACGCAACGGATTTTGATGCGGTTTTTTTTAATAGATAGAGTGGAAGAGGAAGGTTTTAGTATAAGTATTGCACCCGTGCAAAGCCGGGGCGGGTCGCTAGTTTAATTATATAGTCATCTAGTTTGTAATACTTACGCCATTTTGCAAATTACTTGTTTAACGTGAATTATAAACATAAGGGGCTTTTGCACCGTGTTGACGTTGAATGTGTATTTTCCAATATTTTCCCGTTGTTACATATAGTTTGAGTTTTTAAAAAAGCTTACGTACATATATATCATTAGCTTTACGGTGAAGGAAAACGTCGAGAAAACCAGCAGGGCCCATAATTAATTCTGAGACATGTGTAACATCACTTTGGTACGATAGGTGCACCACCGAACACGTTTAGGGGTCCAAGGAATATACCCACAGGTGAAACGTGCTATTTCCAGATATGGAATACCTCTGCCTACCCCTTTGATTTCTTTTTATTAAATTTCGAAAATATACCTAGTCTTTGCTGGTTTCTATTTGTTTTCTAAGTATTTTTATCTGCTTCGTGATTTTCTAAACATTTCTTAATGAAATATCTATATGACCATTATGAAAATTAAAACACAAGTCAAATATCTAAAGCTCTGTTTTAAAAATATTCTGGCGTGCGACAGAAATATTACGAGTACTTTAGCTGTCTTCTAAATTCCAGCACTAAATCCACATAGCTTTATAATGCCTATCATTCAGTTTTATGAGTACGCAGTCTTAAAGCAGTGGGATCGGCGATCGTGACAGCGTTAATAATTTTTTTATGAAGACAACACCACACAAAAATAAATATTTTTGAGGTTTTTTAATTAAAAAGGTTTTATGTTACTTAAGCTGCATAAATACGAGCACCGTCATTATTTTTAATTAAATCTAATATTATTTTTTCTTGTGAGCTTTAGAGGAAAAGTATGCGTGTCTCACGCAGTCTCATGACAACGTCGGTATTTAAGCTGAAACTAAAGAGGTTTTTTTAATGGCCATGTTGTTATGGAATAAGAAACGCTTCAGCGTTCAGCAGATTAATAATAATATACTTATCTTGTTTACGGATATTGATTGCATGGACTTGTACAGGGACGACAGCGACTCGATCGAACGCTTTGAAAATGAGCACGTGGAATTTTATATCTATTATTGTTAGGACGATTAAGTATACCTTGTCCTACCGCTCAATTATTATCGATAGAACTATAATCGCCCTAAAAATAACGCTTCTAAAAATTATAAAAGATTTTGAAAAACGAGATATTTATTTAAAAATAAGGGCCCGTCCCCATTAACGGCACAACGACGACGCGACGCCCCGCCCTGTAGCACGGTGCCGCGCCGTCTCACGGCGGCCACTCATGACAGTTGATGATTCGTTAGTATGTAGTATTCGGGGTTTAATATAGACAGATTCACCCAAATATTTTCGTTGATTCTGTTTTTCTTCAGTATTCGCTTCGGCAATTTCAGAAGAAGAACACGTCTTTCGCGGTCCATGTCTAGAAAAAAACTGCAAATGTTATCACAGCGCCGCGCCGCCCGTGGTGATGGGTACGGGCCCTAAAAGTACCTATCTTGATTTTCTGTCATTTTTAAAAACAACTAGTAAACGATTCGTTTGCGTGTTAGATTACACATAAATCAACTCGCTTTTATTTAACCGTTGGTATAGAAACGAAAGTTATACCTACCTACCCTATGGATTTAGTTACGTTTTTATGTACACATAGCACACAAAACGAAAGCCTATTAATTATTCGCTAAATAAACACTCACGAAGTAATAAATAATTCAATCTTGTCCAGAGACGTAATAAGGACTTCAGTGTGATAACGTTAATGATTTAGTTAGTTGACCCGCCTTTCTTGTTATCTCAAGTTTTAGACATTGTGCATATTAAATAATACTTTAATCGGAGGTGGAAGTAATATTAAGTAAATCGGCATAATACGGCTCTGTTTTTGCGGTCTATACAATGAGTAAGCGGTGTGCGTGAGTCCAGCAATAACCCACATAGAATTTGTTATATTAATGGCCGCCCGGGGTAAACTGCCTCTTATGGTACCAATTACTACATCACAATGCTGTAATTCCTTTGATTATTGTGCTTTTAAGGACTACTTAGTGAGGAGTAAGAGTGCTTTCTGTTTGCCGTTCCGGAATTACTGAACAGCTCTGTCGTTTGTTACATCGTTGATAAAGGGGATTCTTTTGTGGAATGATTATTATTTGTTTAAAAATACTTTTATGGAAACATAAAAGTCAGATTTTTTTCGTTTTAATTTAAAATAAGGACTAACTTTTTACATAGTAAATAATCTTTTAGTTCTGAACTACTATATGCTGCTTAAATTAGTCAAGCACTGAGCGGTTCCAATGCACACCGTAACAATTAAAAATCAATTGTGTCTATGATTCTTGGTTTGAGAGGTTTAAGGCCACTATGCTACGTTTTCCAGTACGGCCAGGTGAAGGAGATGGAAATTTAGAATTCCTTCAATACTTTGAGCGCGTTCATCCCCGTAGGAATAACTTAGGAATAAATTATTGCATAAATCAGTATTTACAATCCCGATTTTTTGGGTCTACAAAAAAAAAATTTCGCCGCCACTCCGTCTGTAGGTAATGTAGACACTGACAGCGCTTCTTTAAATATTAAAACGAGTACTATGTCCCATGCCCGAGTGTTGACTCATACATATGCCATTGCAGACCAAGACAAGCAACGAACAAGTATGCTACACGTAGTGCGGGCGTGTATAGCGGTCGGCGCCGCCGCGGCGTGTTGTGGGGCGCGGTTGCTATGGTTACACCCCCTCCCCAACCCCCACGGTTCAGCTGACCCGCCGACCTCTAGTGACGACTCGTAACACTGTCAGTGCCATAGGGATAGGCTAGTTTCACCTGAACATGTTACATTAAAATATCCCTTTTACATATATAGGTATTTATTATTATATTCGAGTGAACTTTATATATAGCTAATAAATATAAAAAACGTAACCCACCTTCTGAGGCACTAAGCTATTGAGGCCTAGTTGAATGTATCTACAGGTGAAACTTAAAATTCGAGTTACAATTACTACAAGATTGAGTTATGTAAGAGGTAAATATTCAGAAACGGAAATTACTTCTCAATATCCAGATTTACTATTTATATTGCATAAATAATTAAATCGCTATGCTATCCAGTATTTAAATGTAAGTTTTCTATATTTATATTACCTGTACACAGAACTGACTTTACCTTTATACTTTTCATCTATCATTATCTTTATTTCTTACCGATTTGGACTAGTGCATTAGCACTAGTAAAATTAAGTACTAGCCTTAGTTGTTTATAAATGCTATGTATGTAAATAAAAATGTTTTGTGTATGTAAATAAAGTTTATGATAAATAAAGGAAAAAACAAAACATTTATCACATTGTCGTGTAGAAGTTTTAATGTGTCACAGCCCTAAGTGTGAGTCGAGTCTAGTTCTCTACGTCCTCGGAGTTATGAATACTTCAGGCTCCAGGTGCCTGCACGTACACGCTAGGCCAATGAAAAGTATCGATTAAATTTCGTCATGGAAAAGCTGTAGAAGTTGACTGCGAGTGACTTTCACCACCGAGGTTTTTAAATCTTCGGGATTTGTAATGAAAGAAATAAGCTTAGTCTGTAAAATACAATAAGTAGAGACAATAATTTATGTATACCTAATAGTAAATTGGTTTATAATAATAAATAATAATATCAAGCATAAAGGCGAATACAGGCTACGATATTACAAAAAAGTCCATAAGTATGTACCATTTGACTTATTTTATTAAATGTTAACACGCGTACATGTATTTTTTCAATGGTATATCATTTTATATTCAAACGTCAGAATATATATTTTCAAGAGCTTTGTGTGGCTACTGTCCTGAAGCGTATAAAACGTAATTGAAATTAGTAACAAATGATCAATTGGTAATCGTAAGATCCTTCATTCAATATATTTTATCCTACAAAAGGTTATTTGAAAATCTTAGTTTAAAGTGTTTCCTATTTGTGGCAAATCATAGATAGCTATGGCGTGCTACCAGTGTGTACACTCGTATACGTCGAGACGGCAAATGAGCGACTCACGTGTGAGGGATCAAAGAGATTTTATATCTTATTGTTCATTTTATACATAATTGCTACATGGAACATGAAATGGCATTTCAGTTCAACAACTTCGGTTTGTCTACGGGTATTTTGTTATTACAGTTACGGGAATCACTTAGTGATTTTCTCTATGCAGTATAAAACATTCTTCTCCTCAACAATAACACATTCCGAAGCGGGAGTAGAGGAAACAACTTTCACTAGGTGTAGTTATACCTCCATATTCAATAAATACGTTTTCTCTTAACCTGAAAATATGTGTGAAATCTTCAATGGAGTCGACTTTTACTTCAGTAGGATTCAGAATAGTATAACTGTATTTGGGGTCACATCAGTGACCCGTCAAGACGAGCCAAGCGAAGTGCAAGAACACTACCTACCTTTTCTGGAAGCGCTTCGTAGTTTTTTTGAAGCTTCATTACTTAGGTTTGGATTATACCAGATAAACCAAATTATCGGGATATGATGTCAATAGTAGACTTATTAAAAATATAAAGTTTCAATTGCACAGCTTTTATTGATATCAAAGCTCAGATTTCGGCACTCTTTCATCACTCACTGATGACCATCCAAATTGATATGGTACTTCCTGAAGTCCTAGAAAGCTGAAATTTGGTACACAAACCACAAATATTCTAAAATTTGAAGATTTTTTCCCCTAGCCCCTTAAAATAGGGGATCGAAGTTTGTATGAGAGTTCCTTAAATTTTGATGCTAGAGGTCTGAAAATTGATATATGGACTACTTGTTATACAAAATAAAATAAGTATTTCAAGACTTTTATTAATCACCCTTAAAATTAGAGAATGGAATAAAGCGCGAGCTAAACGCCTAATGTGTACGTATGATTATGAACAGTAAACCAACAAAGAAAAAAGGGAAAGATACAGTGTGGGCTATGAAAAAAGGCACCTCTGATGTGATCTGAACAAATACCTACACTTCCAAAAAATAAAGTAAATATAAACAAAATGTTGCCAAGACGAGATCATATTTCTCGCACTGTGAAAAAGCTATCAGATCTTACGTAGAGTCTAACTCTACTAAGCTTCTAACTCTACACGTTCTTCTACGAGCCCTAACTTCAGAAACTCTACATCTTAGTCAAAATATATGGTTTTTATGAAATTTATTCCCACGGGAAAATAAAAAAACTGGGTATAAAGTTAAATACGTACTACTCCGAAACGATAACACCTAGAAACTTGAAATATGGTATGTAAAAATAATAAATAATGATTATTTCAAGCCTTTTGTCCCCGAGGGGGTAGGCAGAGGTATTCCATTTCTGGAAATACCTACTTTTCACGAATATTAGACCCCTAAACGTGATAGGTGGTGAGTCCATTGCCGGAACGGGTCTGTTACACATGTCACAGAATTTGTTCTGGGATTTCGGGTTTCCTCACGATGTTTTCCTTCACCGTCGAGCTGATGAATATGTACGTAAGTTTTGAAAAACTCATTGGTACATGCCAGGATTTGAACCCGTGCCTCACTGATTATCATCATGAGAAGCGGGGTCTTTAACCGTAAGGCTATCACTGCTCACTAATATGGTATGTAGGTGTCTTATATTATGTCGTAGGCAACCGCTATGAAGGGATTTTTGGAAATTGCCACGGGAACGGGAATAAACTGGATGCAAGCGGGTAATGTAGCTGGGCACCTGCTAGTCTTGTATAGGTACCTATGACAGGTTATCTAGTTGGTTTTAGTGGTCGAACCATAGTATACTTTCCTTATAACCGACTTCAAAAAATAATTAGAATTAATTCTGAGACATGTGTAAAAGACCGGGTCCGGGGATTGGCATTACCACCTATCACGTTTAGGGGTCCAAAGAATATCTCGTGAAAAGTGGGTTTATTTTTATCTTGTCCGGAATACTGTTTTCCGTAACTATAAAAATAAGCAAAAAATAAAGGAATATTTATACTTTTCATGTGTCCTTTGCTTATATTTGGGTAAAATATTCCCCGCAATCCTAATTCCTCGTAGTAGAAGTTTGTAATTTTCCTACATAAAATATGAAAGGATACCTTTTCAAAGGTTTTTATACACAAAAGGGTAATTCTGCTTTTAGTTCGCGTAATGTATACTGGCCATTGTAGAGGGAAGCGCTGATGAACCGACGCGTTTAATCACGGCTATCTTAGAATGAGTATGTTTGTTTTATAATAATTTGTTTAGAAATAATATAAACAACTGAAGTAAAGATTTGTGCTTTGACATGACTTTTCCTTTTATTATGCCTTTGTTTTATGCTTAACGTTTTGAAAACATATCTACTTCTATACACTCAAGTTGTTTATCTTACCTTCACCTTTTCAAAGATTTTGGTGAGGTAAGCGGATAAAACGAATAGGCAAATTCAAGACAGAACCATATTTGGTAGATTGAAATTTCAAACAGAAAATAGCTTTATTTATTTTATTTATTTATTTTATTTTATTTTATTATTTTTGGGAAGACTTACAGACTAATTACACGACAATAAGTTCAAAAACTGAGTATTCTAGTTGCTGACAACAAGTCTCCACATATAGCTATCAAAACTAACTACCTACTAGGTACCTACCTATTAAGATTGATGGAATATAAGTTCAATAAATTCAACTACTTACGTTAGTAAAAAAATAAATAAAAAAAAAACTACAAACTTAATTAGGTGAGCAGTCTGGGTTTGACAAGTCTGTTATTAGTGCTCTTCTAACAATCTTATGTTTCTCCTTAGTGATGACGTGTCAATAGGAGATGTTTTCCCAAATACATAAGATGGTCTTTGTAACTACGTAACTTTATAAAGCTTTTATTGTAGTCGTCGCAATAAAAAGTAAATCGATAATAATGTAACCTCGCATGACTCAACCAGATTTTAGCAAAATTGCAAAAACGATTATTTTGTTAAAGAGTTTCATGTGATATTTCATTAAAGAGATCGCAAATAAAGAAAGCTCCCTACATTATTCCCATCCATGTAATAATCGTAATAATATATTCTAATTAGTATCTGGTGAAGCCATCAATTAATAGTACCTAACATTTAGTTGTGGTTGTGGTCCGATCGTAATTAATTGGGGATTTGATCATTGTGACTGTATAATTAATTGTTGTTCATTATTAATTTGTATTATAATGCACGAAAAATACCTACGTACATTCCACGTTTTACAATAATGTTAATGTTATTTTAATGTAATTAATGATTTTAGAGTGTGGGTGGTGCAAATTGGGTGCTTTATCCTGCAATGCGGTAGTTTTTTTGACATTTATCATATCGCGAACCGGCTGGAGCTTAATAGGCTTTTTGGAACATTACCAGGGGGCCAATTCTACTAAATGACAGCGGTGATAGTTGTATGACAATTACATGATTGTGGTCACTCAATGGTGATATTATGTCAAATTTTGACACTTTTCGTATTCTGTTAACTGTCAGTTTTCACAATCATTCAACTATCATTGTTGACCACTTTTGGTATTCTACTATTCCTACCATGGAATGGCGCTGTCCAGTGATTGCTTTTTTTTCCCTTATTTTAAGGCATTGGCAATTTAGCCATCAGCCCTAAACACGACACGAAATTCAGATTTTAGCTCTGCTTCAGAGTCTATGCACAAAAATACACAAGTTTCTTCGAAACTTATCGAAATGTCACATGTACCATAAATAAAATCAATCATCTAAAGATTTTAGTGCCGAAAACCCGAAATAAAACTAATGACACGCATGGTAGTAATAGTTATATATGGTAGGCAACACCTAACGTAGTCCATAGTCATTCCATTGTAATGCCACTATGATTTTAGTGGAATACAAATTAGATGTCATAGTTGCCAGTTGCAGCATAATGGAATGATAGTTCGATGACAATGGCTGACATTTAGTGGAATTGGCCCCCAGGTTATGCTGCGCACACGAACCGTTGCTTGTTTTCGTTTTCTGTGCAGCTTAAATCTGAAGTAACTGCTTTTTTTCGTAAGATAATACTATAGGATTCGATAATACTAAGATAATATTTCGTAAAATATACAGTAGCGTGAGGTGTACCTTTATGATAATTTTATAGAGTTTCTTCTTGGTTACGTCGCGTCGTATGCCGAAAGTAGTATTCGAATCTGAATTTAAAATGAAGAATACGCAAGTCTTAACAAAATGTATGATGAGATGTACGAATTTTGACTTAGATAGCTCGTTACAATAGTAACCGAAACCCAATACTGAAAAACCTTATATTTCCCGTATCTTTCAGTTTTGGTGACATATCAAGTAATTATAGGCAACAAGTCTTAGATGACATCAAATATAATTTGAATACTTTGAATGTTTACAAGTGAACTAACAGGCGATCAGCGCAGCAGCAGACTATATACACGAATCCCGGTGTCCCAATGAGTGGGTGCTTCGTCCTAAAACCTACGTTTAAAATTCCAGCTTCCCAGATCCAGCGGTTTAGGCTGTGCTTGAATATGTTAGTCAGTCCAGAAATTCAGGGCCTGAATAATACACTGACGAAAGGTGGTTCTATAAAAGAATGAAGTACCTCCTCTTAGCCCCCAGAGATAAAGCATGATCATGTTTTTAGGGTTCCGTAGCCAAATGGCAAAAAACGGAACCCTTGTGGATTCGTCATGTCTGTTTGTCTGTGCGTCCGTATGTCACAACCACTTTTTTCCGAAACTATAAGAACTATACCGTTTAAAACTTGGTAAGTAGATGTATTCTGATTTTCACACAATAATAGAAAAATAATAATAAATTTTTGGGGGTTCCCCCATACCAACTCAGAATTGAAACTCAAATTTATTTTTTATCAAACCCATAGTGTGCGGTATCTATGGATAGGTCTTCAAAAATGATAAAATAATAATAATCTCACGTCTTTCATCGCCGAGGGGGTAGGCAGGGTTATTCCATTACTGGATATACCCACATTTCACAAATGATATTGAGGTTTTTAATATAATTTTCTTCTAAACTAAATAGTTTGCGCGAGAGACACTTCCAAAGTGGTAAAATGTGTGTCCCCCCCCCTTTAACTTCTAAAATGAGAATGATAAAACTTAGAAAAATATATGATGTACATAACCATGCAAACTTCCACCATAAATTGGTTTGAACGAGATCTAGAAAGTAGTTTTTTTTAATACGTCATAAATATCGTAAACCGCAATTTACTTTTCATTCGCTTTTTATAGATAACTATAGCACTATGCCGGTTTTTTATTTATGGACATTTATCACATAGACAAGACCTCTACCCGCGGCTAAGCCCGTCTAAATTCCATACGCATAGCACCTGCGGGAACTGCATGTTCAATTAGGATAAAAGTCTCATTATGTTTTTCTCCGGGAATACGGCTGTTCTTGCTCCAAATTTCTTGTTCATGTGTAGCTCCGCTGAGACGTTGTGTAACAAACAATTACAAAAAAGGACTAACATTTATGATATTAGCTAATAAATGTATGTGTTGTAAGATCTGTGCAAAATGAGAACAAAGCTCAGTTTATGTCTGTGAACAATACTAATACAAGGAATACTTGCCTCTTATATATTTACTAGCGGTTCTGCGCGGTTTCACCCGCGTAGTTCCCGTAAGATGAAATAATTTCTCCCGTTTTTTACACATTTACCACTATATCTTTGCTCCTATTGGTCGTAGCGTGATGTTATATAGCCTATAGCCTTCCTCGATAACTGGACTATCCAACACAAAAAGAATTATTCAATTCGAACCAGTAGTTTCGGAGATTAGCGCGTTCAAACAAACAAACAAACAAACAAACAAACAAACAAACTCTTCAGCTTTATAATATTAGTATAGATTAAATGAGTTTTAGATTGAGTAAATTTATATACGAATTAGTAAATGAAAGAATAAGTAGTAAGTATAGAACAACCATGCTGTATATTCACTTGAATGTTTAAGTTTAAGTAGAAATGTAAATTACTGTTTTAATTAGTAATTAATTACGAGTACCGTAACAACGGCAGTTTCAACCATATTGGTTCATTAAACCACTTTAAGATTCTGCAGTCATTTTACAATCTTACTAATCTGTTATTATAACAGTGCATCGCTTAGTATGGTGTCAGGAGATTTTTCTCTTCTAGTGAAGACAACATGGAGTCATCACTTTGAATAAAATCTTATAAATAAACTTCAAATGATGTAGGTACCTATTGTCACAATGCTGAAAAGTTTTCTTTATGTTTGTATTACAAGGAAACCTAAGTACTGTTGTGCTATTAAAATAATGTTTTCCAAGAAGAAACAGTGAAGCCAGCATTAATAAAATTCTTTAGTGAAGAAGCATGAAACTTTTTTATTCCTAGCTTCTTTGAGCGAGTCGGGGCATTTTCCCACCCCAGTTAATAAAATGCACGAAGAATTTAATAAAAGCATTATATTTAGAACACGGTTTTTTTTGAAACGGTCTGAAATACAATGGATTTTTTTTATAAATTCAGAAACATCAAAAAATTCAAAAATACACTACGTATTTTTGTAATGTATGACGACCAAAAAATTATGGGAGGTTGTTAACAGTCCCAAATCTTATTTACCCATCATCATTTACAAGACTTTTTGTTATCTCCGAAAAAGCGCTCTGTTCTTTGGGGTCGTATGACCTACGCTGACTAATGCAAATATCATTCGAGAAACTTTTAAAAGCCGGTAAGCCTCGACTCGGCGAACGAAATCACGGCCTACTAAAGTATATTTCACCCTTTTGACGACACATTATGTACATTTGCAGCGCGTAACGACACGGGCACGGCTCACAATTTCCATTAAGGAGTGTCGACATAAGAACAGCCCAAATGTTAAGCTTGTCGTGCAAAACTAAGTCTTAATTCTAGCGTGATTAGATGGATTGTTGAGATATGTCTTTGGTCAGTTGTTTAGAGAACAAATCAGGCGGAACCGCGCCCCGTGTAACACATATCGTATTAGCGAAGGACGGTATCTTACTGCAATTAGCTTCAGGTTTTTCGGAGGGCCATGTCAGTTGTTGGATTATTTTTGTAATAAACAAAAAGCCTGTCTAATATACAAGAGGCATTATGGCTACGGATAAGAAATCGGCTGGTCACTATACTGTTATATAAGCTTTGTTTTTAGGTTATCTTTTGTATCGATTTTCGAGAAAGCTCTGTCAAACTACTTCGCAGTTTTATCTATCATTGCATCATAATACCCCGTAGCAAATGTGACAAAGTGTGTGTATTATTAAAGTTCATCAGACTGCGCAACTGTATACTACTGAAATATATAGAATTGTATCATTATTATTTAGTTGATGAATGATTTGTTTAGGCAAACGAACTGTAGGGCGACCTGCGGCACGATGAACCGACGACCTAAAGAAGATGGCTGGCAGTGGATTTATACGGGCTGCCAAAGACTGGAATGGTTGGCGCTCCTTGGGGGAAGTTTTCGTTCAGCAGTGGACAGCAATTAGCTGAATGATGAATGTTTTTTTTTAAATGTTCCTTTGATGGCAAAAGAAAATTATAACAATTTTTTAGTCTGTAAAAGGAGAGTCTATATATTCAGTTTTATCCTGAACAATAATGATCCTCTTACACCTTGATATACAACATCCGGTGCTTATAGGTTTTGAGCACAAAGCAATGTCGGTTGTTGAGACAGGGGATGAACAGAAAGGTCAAAGGACGACCTCCCTGGAGATGTGGGTATTGCCTAATCCTCGACAGGCAGTGTATATCAATTATTATACAGTATACAACACGGTACTAACATACAATGTACTGGAGCATAGATGTCTTCTATACCTATAAAAAGTCACGTGGTACCGATGACTGACTAAAGGAAAAATTACATGCCTATAAGACTATAGGCTAGAGATATGAAATTTGAAGGAAATATTAAGGTCGTAATTGTTTTTTATCTAAATTCTTCTTGAAAAACAGATTCTTTGGGGGCAATATAATATTTAGAGCATAAATCCGTTAATGGATCTAGTTAACATTTTGCAAACACTATATAATCGGTATCTGATTTACCGCTTAAAATTGCATTGTGTATCATCATCATCATCGTTCATCACCACACAATGATATTAGTTGGATACGGATCCTGTAAAATATATGTTGTGGACTATAATTACAATGTCCGCTCATTAAGAATGTTGCTACAAGGTTGATGGGCACTTTAGTCATTTGATAGATTTTTTACACGTGTTCCTATTATATAGTTCTTCGTCACTAAATAACATCATTCTGAAGTCTCCATAATTTCTTACTAAATGTTATAAATAAATAATAATAATAATATAATATAATATAATCTCACGCCTTTTTTTATCCCCGAGGGGGTAGGCAGAGGTATTCCATTACTGGATATACCCACATTTCACGAGATACATTGGACCCCTAAACGTGATAGGTGGTGAGCCCTTCGCCGGACCGGGTCTATTTACACATGTCTCAGAATTAATTCTGAGACCTGCGGGTTTCCTCACGATGTTTTCCTTCACCGTCGAGCTAGTGATAAATATGTACGTAAGTTTTGAAAAACTCATTGGTACATGCCAGGATTCGAACCCGAGCCTCACTGATTTTCGACCGGCTCTTTAACCGTCCGGGCTATCACTGTTATAAATAATATTGACTTTTTTACAGGACACGTACGGGTGTTCGTTATTTAGCTACCCCTTAGGGGGGGTGGTGGAGTTGCGACACGTCACGTCAACCAACACAACATGTTTTAGTTGACGAAATATTTAACAAGTTTATTAACACCGACAGGCGTGGGCGCTTGTTCTGTTTTGTTTAAAAAATATTTGGCCAAAATTTTGCGAGCATCGTACGGCGCTGTACGGCATATAATATTTCAGCCTTGTAAAGCCCTTTCAACGGGGAAGGAGGGCAAAAAGCTCTATTCATCAACATTTTTGTAAATAACAGTTTTAAGCTCGCCTGAAAAGTTAAATGAATTTCATTCAAGACATAATGTTTAATGAAATTACTTGAAATAGACGAGGCCTTTAATTTAATTTCTTAACAGGAAAACATGTAAGTCGAAATAAAGTAAAAGCTCATAAAAAAACAGACGATGTAATACATGGTAATGACCCTAGAATTCAATTTAATTTATTTAAGTGCACCTTTGAACTTATAGCATTTTCTTTCGTTTAAATATGTCTACCCAGTTGAGTGGTTTTTTTAAAAAGTTTTAAATTTATTATTATTATTTTTGTTTACTGTCCTTTATTTGTTTTTGCCAAAGTTAACAAATTCATCATGTAATTAATACATGATGAATTTGTTAACTTTGGCAAAAACAAATAAAGGACAGTAAACAAAAATAATAATAACGATAAAATAAACACAGAAATGATCAAAGAATACTGTAAAATGTTGAATATTTTTTATTTGCTACAAATCGAGTAAGCAAGTTCACTTGCATGACTCCTAAATATTTGTACAACATGTAGATACAAGTAAGGTTATTTAGCTTATATTTTGATATGCATCTTTACTTTCAACCTGTAAGCTAAAAGAATGTAATGTTTTTATGACATCTTTCAGCATTCTCATCTGAAACGCAAATATTACCCTTGGCACGTAAGTACCTACTCACTCACCAGTTAAGAGACAGGTGAGAGTTAGAGAGTATTTATATATAATTTAAACTTATTCAAAACTAAACAAGTACGAAAATTTATTAGTATGTGGTAATAGGATCGCGCTTCGTCATACAGGCTCTATCAAAAATTCAATTATAACTGTAACAATTGCTAGTTTCGCTGTACAAAATTTACTGGACGCCAACAATTTGGCTACGTACCCTAGGTGCATTACATTAATTTCTAGCTGAAAGCCCGGGCATTAATTTGCGTCTAGCTTCAGAGGGAGACCGCAAAATACTAGTTCCGTTGCTATTCATAATAAAAGCGCTGCAGCCGCTAAGTGCTTTAACATCTGGGCGCAACGAAATGCTATTATGATGACAAAGACCCGTGAAACTGTTATTTGTTAGCTTGGTTTTGGTAATATTAATGTTCTTAGTCAATTTCACTTCGATTCTATTACTTACCTTTAACGTTGGGTAATATTCTCGCAACACCATAAACAATTGTGGCTCTATTCTTTTGCTAATAGCGTTAATTTCACTTAGAGCCATTTTCTCGTTTCTAGATGTCTTGTATGTAGGTAATTCAAGTTAGATTTCTAAATGCTTGTAGGTTAAACTTCCAATTTCGGAGTTACATGAAATAAACTTAGAAAGTCCTACTTCATCATGTTAACTACAATGTTCTAGTTTAGATACGTGGAAGTTTATAAGGTCAGCTTATTGATGTGCAATTACTCGATGGTGATAACGGTATATGTTACGCAAACAACGCGCAGGAATAATTGAATTGGTGTAAATCATATAATTGGTTAATTTGTTGTGTGATATTGATAACCTTAGGCACTGCTCCACTTTGTGTTTAGGTCATCTAACAATTTCAAAGTGATACATTGTAGTAAATATAAATAGCTTTGTCTAGCTGTTTTCCGGGTTTCTTCATAAAAAGTAACCTATATGACATAGGCCATTCGTCTTTTAACGGGTAAAGGTGACCGAAAGATAGTTATTTGCGAGTTTATAATATTTAATTAAATACATATGTACCTACCTACAGCAAAATGATTTTTTATTAGATTGTATAATATTTAGGCTCGAAGACAAGGATATGAACTATAGAAACCAATAATATACTACATTCAATGTACTTAAAAAATATTCGGTAATTTAACAAATAGGAACTAAAATTAAATTTAGAAAACAGGCTGAGGGAGTTGCTCTCACATACCTAGAGTTACGTACCTGTTTTTGGAGACCGTTGTTCTTGCCTAGGAACCATCTCAAAAATACCTGCTTTGAAACTATAATGCACACTTGTGCAGAACTGCAGATACACAGGTAGACAAGGGTTTTAAACTTATCATCATCATCAGCCGGAAGACCTCCACTGTTGAACAAAGGCCTCCCATCCCTCCCATAGAACGCCACAACGAACGGCAACTTGCCGCTTGAGTCCACCGGTTACCCGCGACCGTTGACAATGTCGTCGGTCCACCTGGAGGGAGTCCTACCAACACTGCGTCTTTGGTTCAAACTTATAACACCCTCTTTTTGCATCAGAGGTTAAAAATATCACATAACGGGTTTGCAAAAGGAAAAAATATCAATAAGTTTCATTTTTACGGTATCTCGTTTTGCTTTCACTTTATGAGGAAAACTTCAAAGTTATTTGTTGGGAATTCCGTGTATAAATATTTATGCCTGATAGCTACCAGGATTTTTCTTCCTGGAAATTTATGGAATATTCTGTGATTTGCTTTTTACTGAGTTAACAATGATGTGAAGATGGTTTCGGCCGCTCATGTGATCTGTGATTTTATTTATTTATTTTTAATAGCAAAAGTCTCTGTCATCGGCGCTTTCTTCACAACCTTAGACTAAATACTTTTACAGACTTCAAATATTCTGGAGGTTCATGGTTTTTTTTGGTATGTTAATCCACAACTTCCTCAAATCTTACAACAAAAATTCGTTTCATCGAGTATCTTCAAGGTTGGTCACATATGTTTCGTGAAAATCTATTGGAGAACTTCAGGTGGAAAACGGACATCAGTGAATCAGTCGCTATCAGCGTAATAGGTTTAGTAACAGTAAAAGTCGGTATGTATTTTTGTTTAAAATTTAGGTTATATTTTTTGCAACAATACAAAATCGGAAAATAAGTTTGTAAAAACGGAAGTTTAAGTAATGTAACCTAAACTGCAAAATAACACAATAAAATGTTTACACACAAGTAATTGAAGTTAATGTAGAACCCTAACCCTAAAAACTTTTAAGTTTTTATAATTTTGCATATTCGTTAGTATACGTATTATCCATGTAATACGTACATTAAAGGCTCAAAAAGGTTTAAAAACCCTACTTCGTCAGCAAAAAAGCCGCTGCTCGACGAGATGGAGCATGTTATTCTGAAAGAGTAATTTATTGTATTTACCGCTATACAATCTATGAATGTCCTGGAAAGTGAATTTGGTTTTCCATATGGTGTATTATTCAGTGAAGAATGTGTTATCTTTGAATTAAGAGTAAGTACGTAGTCTAGTAACAAGATGATTACGTTTGTTCTACGTGTTCTATTTCCATTTTTAAAATACCCATTTTATTATTACATAGTTGGTTTTGGGGCCAAGCAATCAGAGCAAGACGAAGTTGATTGAACCTTCATCAATCATTATGAAACTCCTAATATTTTAAGGGTCATTAAGTTATATTCCGTTTTATTTGGTTTAAGCTTTAGTAATTAACTAAAAAAAATTCGACTTTCTTTTTGGCTGACTTGTCTTTACATTGTTGGCTTCATACATAAAGTTCTTTAATACCGTATAGAGAACTAAAAGCAGTATCAGAAATATGTATTTAAGTTGCTTAAAAGTGACGATATTCACAAAGCATCATAAAGTTTATAGAGACTATAAAGACCACGTAGGTGATTATGCAAAACTTTTCATTTTTCGGAAAAGACATCCAGCAGGTAGGTTAGAGTCAGCTTGCTAAAGCTACCTATTTTTTGTCATTAAGCCATCCAAATTGAGAAGGCAGATAATGTATTTTATTAAAAAAAAACATACTTACCAAAATAATTGACAATACCATAAAACCGTACGCATTCCTGCATTAAATCGAGATTCTGGGTTTTACATTCAAATATTGATGGGGTAGTAAATTTTAAGCAGGTTACGTGTTTATTACAAACTCCTGAATTTCAAACACAAAATATTTGAGAAAAGCTCAGAATGGTAGGTAAGTATGTTTTATCAAGGGTTGGTTTCGATGTTCAATAGCTTAAAGAGTACTTACGTTTAGTTATTTAAGCGATTGTATGATAAATCCTATCAAGCTTTTAATTTTGACGCCATATTTTTACATTTAGTAGGAACAAAAAGAAACTAATTCATATAGACTAATTCATATAATATTATAATAAAGTTTATTATTATTATATCAATCATAAAATAACAGATTAGGAAATAAAATCAGTTTACATACATAGTTTTAATATGTAGATAGGTAGATATGTAGACTCACACAGTTGCGTTGACATCGAGAGGACGGATCAAATTATTTTTTTAATACCAGTGCAGCAATTGGTAGTAAAGAGAAACACGCATGAATTTTCTTTAAAATACGAGTAGTTGGTAACAAGGTAGTGCAATTTACGTAGTACCGAAAAATTCAAAACATTCAAAAGGTAGGTAATTGTATTCAACTTTAACATGCTTTATTAATATTTCAGTATTTCCAGTTATTTTCGGGAATTTATTTATTTTTAACATATTTTTTAGTAGGTAGGCGTAACGTAATTAACTGGTTATAGACCTACCTAATTTAGGCTAATTTAAAATTAAAACACAAATTAAATAAACTTCCTCTGGTGTTCACAGTTTGATTGTTTTATCAGCAGTTACTTATATAGTAGGACCTACTCGTAGAATATATTATGATCTTGAAGATTTTAATAAAATCGTTGTTGTTCAGCACTAAGCGATGTCGATAACCACAAAGCGGGCGTAAGTGCGGCCCAAGTTATAGTGCGCACCATAAACTAGGGTCGAAAGTTGCCGCGTGTGGATCGATACGCAGGTTTACTTATCCTCGGACGCACCGGACGTATCGCGTGCCACCTCTAATACAAAAATATCGATTTTTCTACAAAGCCACGTCACCGCAATCAATATACCTTTCCGCCCCGTGCCTAATTACGCCCGCCTACATCACTCAAACATCCGTAAAAAGCCCCGTAATCACCCACCGCTATGAAACAACCATGATAACAACCCTGAAAAATAGAGCGCAGTGAATCATTGAAAGTGCACAGGAAAACGCTTCATTGTAAACGTTTTATTTAATTTTCCCTCCATTTACTTTTTTATAATTTCTGTCGGGCATAAAAAACGATCTGCCGCCGCAGGAAGTATGCACACACATGTAGTCAGCTGTGTCTGGACGCACACAGGGATAGGAACACCTGTCTCGGGAACCAAAGGTGTGCTTGAGCGAGCGTAAAAGAGACAATTTTATTCAGGTTCTGTGCGACAGAACGAGAGGCTTCATGCGCGCGCAGATTGTTGGCACGCCCGCCGCGCGTCCCGCTCGCTCGCGAGTCCGCCCGCGGGCCGTCAGTCTATCGCGCGCAGAGGCAGCGCTTGTATGTGCCGCCCTTTGTTCTGACGCGACCGACGCAGTGTCCGTAACCGGTGTTCGGAAAATTGTGCATGTGCGTTTTCCGAAGAGAGCAGTGTGTGTGATTGTGAGATGTGCTATTGTTTTCTAGGTAACGGAGACCTTTGTTGATAAAAAGACAGCCGGATGCAACATATTAGCCGATGCACTTGTTGGCGCTTCTTTGATTTCACTTTTATTATATTTCCCACGGAGGTAGTTGAGGAAAAAAGCTTTTTGCTTCGCTATAAAAACTCTTGTCTAAATAGACAGGATAATATTTACTAGGGCCATATTACACAAAGTTTCATTAAAGCCACTGTTCCTATTAGCGTACGAATTTATGAGTCGTTAATTGTTTGCGCCGCTTTAGATAAGCATAACAAACCGGCGCGGTAACGTGTACTCCGACAATTTTACTAAAGTTAGCAAATAATGTAGACAGAAACTGCTGAAGAAAACATTATAGGTAACTTTGAAGAAGCTATAAGTATTATGTACTCAGCGAGTTAAAAAGGCGAAAGACTTATATTGATAGTATTCGATATTTTTTTAAAAAAGGAGCTCCGAATCAGCTCTTACTTTTACAACATTACAATGAATAATCTGTAAAAGACAAATTTTGTATTTCATTTACATACGAAATGTAACAAACAGTGTAGCAAATAAGAGTCAAAATGAGAAACCCGCGAAGTCACGTCATTCATATGGGACTACAAAAGAGGCTCACACAACAATAGCGAAGTAGAAATTACTGCCAAGTAGGTATCGACAACGGAGAGGATTCTTTGAAATCAACGTACTCTACATTACAGGTTGCACTAAGTATAACCATAACAATAAAAAACAAGATTGGTAAAGATAAAGTATATTATAGAAAATAAATATTATGGTATATATATGATTATATATGATATATGATTCAGATCAGTTGAAACGTCACTCTAGTAGTTAAATGATAAATCACTATTAAATGTTAATAAAAGAAGAATAGTTTTACAAAAAAACATTGAAATAGAAAGTCCATCCATTGTACAATTCGTAAAATATTCCATTACAGATAAATTGAATCAATCGCGTGACTATGAAAGAAAAGATTTCAGATTCAATTAAGGAGAAAGAAAAAAGTATATTTATTTGGTCCTACCAATGAATCTTAACTTTTACAAAATTAATGAAATCTAAAAGTCTATAGATACCTTTGAATCCTGGGTATATGACTGCCACACATAGAAATTTAAGTCATGTGATTGGTGCTTTAGTAAAAAATAGAGACTCTGCAGCGACATGTTTTTCAAATTAAAATAGACAATTTACATTTAAAAATAATTACAGCTACACTAAGATGGCGGCTTGCAAGAAGATATTTATGAGAACGTCATTATTTGAACAAAGTTTGGAAAAATATATAACGCAAATGTATTATTCTTTTATTGAACAGGTCTTTCCAGTGATGAGTGGTGTAACTGACAGAAGACACATTTGTAAAATATGACTGCAATAAATTGTAAGGATTTGTGCTGATTGCACAAATCGTAGTAAAGAAGCAATAATAAAGTTTTAATGCGTTGCCTTCATTTACATGCTTGACAAGATTCCAAAATTCGTCCACGCATCGGTCGGTACGTTATATACGCAACAGGATATTGCTGGCACTCGTTCGTAATGGCAGCTCCTATTACTTACCAGTATCGATCTAATTACAACACGTTTGTAACAAACTATAATATAACCGGTGTACAAACTAGATTGTTGTATCCAAGAGAATGGTTTCGGTTCGTACGTTTGAAGAAGTTGATTTCTGTGTATGGATGTTATTGTTCACGGTTGGCGATTACAGAAATGGCCAGCGTGACAGATACAAATAGCAAATGAGCTTTACTACACTTAGTAAATATAGGATCACTATCCCAACCATAGCGTGGCATGGTTGTAATATTGTCAAGTTCATTTTAAATACTTCCGTCATTTAAGCTACTATCAATTTATAAACTACTAGTACTATTTTAATGTACTCCTATTTTCTTATCAAAACGACGTCTTTCTAAAGTAAACTCGTTTTTTTTTTGTATAATCCATAAAAATCTAGTTTCTTTTCTTTACTCTGCAACAGGGAATAAACAATATGATAAAATTATTTGTTCTCTTACGTCTTTAACTTTAACAGGAATAAATTAAGAAATTAGATGGCGAATCTGAGGAACGCTGGTTCAGGCTTGAAACGAAATCTTTCTGAGTTATGATAGTTTTATAAAAGGTTAAGATGATAGTAGACATAAACACAGAAGACCGTCTGTCTTCTTCTTTAAAAATTTTACAAATGCTACATGATCCAAGTATTCCTTATCAGTAGTGAAGACAATTTAATGACTTGTCTTGCGTGATCTCTGATGCCCTATCTAATTGATCTTTACAAATGAAAATGACCTCAACAGGCACGGTCATCAGGCGCATTGCCGAAAGAATAGGGAGGTTAATCGACTTAATGAACGGGGAACGATGGGGACAACCTGAATTACATCGCATATTTGAAGTGTAGACTGAACAATGAACATATGCTAAAGAAAAGAAACAGAAACTTTGATCAAAGGTATAATGGTATTAGATAGTTACCGATTGACTAAAACTAATAATATATTGCCAACAGTGAACGGTAAATAAAATTTTATTTAAATACAGTAATGTTTTTACGTATTATATTGGCGTATGGAATAACGACCAAAACGAATTTATACATAAAAACAATCATAATGGTGTATTAGCGTTATCAGAAAGCAAATAAAAAACGGTGAATTCATTTTATGGCTTGTATATTATAGCGAATAAAACTTTGCGATTGAAAACAATGGTATTGTTCTTTTAATCGCAAGAGTGTATATACCCACTTCTCTAGATCGCTAACCTGACTGTTGTTGATAAATTGAAATGATGTGCTCGGTAAAAATAATATACTTAATAAAAAAAAAAAACGGTTAACCTTTGTAGGATACAATTTACAAAATTGTATGTGTTTGGATAGTCGTCATTTTCTGTTCATAATTATGTGCGTTTGCTTCGTTTCTTAGTTCCATTTTGTTTTCACTTCTATAATATATTTTTTTGTATATCCGTTACTGTATACTTCATTGCGGTAATTACTATGACGAGTCCATTTCAAATAGTCAGTTGTAGCAACGTTTGTCCATTGTGCACTGTGCAGGTTACATTAGGATATACACAGTTGCGTCATATTACGGGCTCACGAACAAGAGAGCTAATAGTTGCTTGTTAAATTAATTAAGAATAAAAGTAAGATTTATCGCGACGTTAGTAGCTCCTTCTGTGAGATTTTTTGTTAGTTCTGCAAATCAATAAATTTAACTAGAGAATTTATACAAAACACGATAGCAATTTAAAAAGTTTGATAACAGCATATTAACGATGTAGCCCCATAGGATAAAAAGAGGTCGTCAACAGTAAAGTACTGTTCACTATTTTATGAATTAGTAATAAGTACCAATAATAGAACATGAAGACATGACAATTATTTAAATTGAAAACTTAGTGTGCACAGAGCCGGCACAGAGGTCTAAAATAGATGCGATACGATATTTTCCGACTAGCAATTTGTTTTGTGTGTTCCGTAAAGCGATCGGATAGCATTGATTCGCAAATAAAAAGTATTGCTTTGTCACGCTGCTATCCGTGGCTCGTTCACAACGGAGGTAGCAATGAGCCACGTCGTTCAACAGCGCGGAAAAAATAATAACTTGTGAATCCATTTGCATAATACTGAATAAATTTACTTTTATGTATAAATACAAAGATAAATGATTTACCACATAAATATATGGAAGTGTAAATTGGCTTTTAATATTTGCTTAACTGAAAAAAAAGGTCATATTGTTGGACTGATTCAACAAATAATATACTAGAAAGAGATTTTAGGGAATGTTGTAAATTTATACACAGCAGGCGAAAGCTTAGTATTGAAAAGTATGTTACCATAACAACCAGAGTATCGGTTAGCATTCGTAAATTTGATTTGCGGGAAATGTAAATATTTAAACCAATAAAATCTATTTGGGTGATTAATTAAATGCAACATGACGTGTTTTTCTTTCTTCAACACATTTTTATAGATTGCGGAACACTAATGTTTTGCGCTGTCCATTTTTACTGATCTATAAAAATAGGTCGATAAGGTGGATAGATAGGCTTACCTATACAACATTCTAGCCAATTAATCCAATTATTAATAAAATTTATTTCTCCGACAGAGTCCTATCCCATTCTTTACAAAACAGTTTCATAAAGGAGTGCAAGGGACTCTAATTCTTCTAGCTTAGCATTTCACTCTTTATAACCGTAAAAGCACTTTGTTGATATACAGCATAATTCTTTTATTATTGTAACAGCTGATGTCACCGCCACACGAAAATTTCATTCCATAAACAGGTGGTATGTGGGTGTTCTCATCCTAAGTGGGTAAATAAGCGCAATTTAGGTCGGACGGTCTGATTCAACACTTCGTTCAGGCAATTAGATTCAATTTGCGGGCGCTCACTATGAATATGGCTTGCTCTAAACAAAGGTACGCCTGTCGAGAAATCAAGCAGTGTATACTAAATGTTTTAGTAATTAGAAAGCTGAAAAGAAAGTGTATCAAATCAACTTATCTTTAGTTGTAAAATCAAGTAGGATGTAGCAAATTTGATAGTCCTATAGTCTATTGTATCCCAATCATTTTGTATTCCAGGCCAAATTTCATTACTCGAATTGACCATCGGTTTGCAGGCTAACATTCTAATTGAATTGGTTTGTTTTGTTGTATATATTTCTCTAAATAGCTCCGGACTTTTATACGCAGTTCTTTTTTGAAACGTCATTAAATAAATTTTATTATGCTTAATATTTCTCGATAGCGGTATTGAAATCACGATCAAATGGCGTAACAATTAACTTACACAATATCAGAGTCTGAAATTGAATATCAAAATAGTTTATTCAATACTTGAAATCTCTGTAAATACTGTATTTAAATTTATATGAAATCTTTCAATACTTCCAATACAAGTTCAAATTAGCCTTCATCTTGGAAATAATCCCTCTGAAACTACAAAACTATTTCTTTGAGCCCGTCCTTATAGTTTTCAAATTAAATTAAAGCAGTTTCTTGGGTTCTCAACACGAATATACAATGCTAAGGGGCTTTATTTTGGTATCGGTTTTGGAGGCGGCTTTATTTTTATTGCAGAACAATAACGGTCTATTGTATAAAGAAAAAAAAGTCACTCCTTTTATCCCCGAGGGAGGCAGAGGTATTCCATTTCTGGAAATATGTACCATTTTTTTATTTTGCCGTAGTGAAGATAGTTATTGACGTAGATATCAAAAAACCAATTTAAAAAAAAAATGTCCGTATGTCTGAAACTTGGTGTGGAGATAGCTGAGTAGCCGGGTCAAAATCTAGGGTAATTTTTACCGCGGGAAAATGTCTCATTTCCACGAGTGAATAAAATAAACTGGTTAAAGAGAGAAATACGCACTACTCCGTTACGATAGCACCTAGAAACTTGAAATATGGTAGGTTGTAGGTGTCTTAGTATATGTCGTAGGCAACTTTTATGAAGGAATTTTTGGAAATTCCCCCGGAAACGGGAATAAACTAGATGGAGGAATGATTAGATTCTTTGTTTGTTTGTTGGTATTGAAAAGGCTCTGACACTCCCGGACCGATTTAAAAAATTTAAATTAAATGCAAGGACGAAATATGTTGGAATATTATAAAGTAGTTCAAATGTCAAATCTCTAATAGAACTTAAATGGAAGTGTGATGATGGCTAATCATTTTATTCACTAAACTAATCACATAGACTTCATGACAACTTTGGTAATGTTAATGATGTTGCTTTTACGATTCCAGTTTCTGCTTATGGAAATGATGACGCGATCATTTCACGATTAGCGGAAATAGGGTTGTGTCCTACCTAGTCAAATCAGTTACTTTTTACGATCTGTCAAAACGAAATTTTGCTATAGAAAATGTACTGAAATAGCAAACCGTGACGTCATAGTTTCTAGTACTCAATTGCAGCACTTTTTTTGATTGTTTTATTATTTTTAAATTTGCTATACTTAATTGTAAATTGAAAATCGAAATACATATTTTGAGATGTTTTGGGATAATCTTTTTAATGAATGACTACTCGCAATTTGATTTCGATGCTGTCAACTACCCAATTTCTGTAATGACTAAATTTCGTAAATTTTTATATAATAATAATATAATCTCACGCCTTTCATCCCCGAGGGAAATATTTATTTAAACAAAATTTCTCATCGATCTAAAAACCAGATAAACACTTGTATTATTATAATACATGTTCCTACTATTTTGATCTAATGGTCCTAATATTTTTGCTATAGGAAAACATCTAAGTACGTTGAATACAGAACTTATTTAGTATATATTACATTTAGTCGTTATTCAGCCTATAGGGTAAACCTCTTCAATCTCTATCCGTTTTATCCTAACTTCAGTATCCCGATAGTAAAGTCCCGCCGAAGTCCGGGATCTCCTTGGGACTTAGTAGTTATAACAAATGGAAAGTGGAAGAGTTGGCCGGGACTTATTTACGAGAACAGCCGCACTATAAATATGGGGCTAGATTAAAGTATTCAGTAGAGTATTAAATATCGCACAGGTTGTCTTCCGTATATAAAGTTTTCTTGAGTTTACTTAGTTTTATATGTGAAGTAAGTAGTGGAGTTACTGAGATGTGTACATTAATTGATGACGTTTTGAAATAAACCATACAAATAGGTAAATTACTTAATCAAATGTTAAAATAATTGGATATTTGACTGCCTAGTCAAATAAGTTGTATTTATGATCTGTCAAATCAAAAATTTACTATGGAAAATTTACTCAATTGCTACACTTTTTGGATGCTTTATCAATTAAAATTTACTAGATATGTAAAATTAAAATCGAAATACATTTTGCAATTCAATACAGTCAAATACCTTAGTTATGGTTTTTGTATGATGTCTGGACTCAGGCCTTAAATGATTTGCACTTTATATAGTATAATCTTAAATATTCTTACATTTATTCTTAGACTTAGTAATTTACATGGCAAAGAATGGCAACACGGTGTAGATGTTTGGTCAGTATGTCATGTACTCGTAGGTTTTTTGTTCGAGTCTTAGTCACGGTGCCGAGCAAAAAGTATAGTAGACTTCTGACCTTGGTAGCTTTGTCCACCGAATGGTATACACGTCGTTATTTGGAACACATTAATCTCGACGTCCGGTTCTACTCGCAGGTGTATTTACGGCAGCGGGCTAACAGAAACGGAAGCTAGATTTTATCAGCCCTTTTACTTAGTAGACTACTACAGGAAAACTGTCTTGAAGCCCATTTGAACGTTGCCACGTTATTTTCATGTGACAATAAACATCATTCATGGTCATCCTAGTAAAATGGGCCAGTCTTTAATTTAGATGATTCTAGTTGTTTATTGCGGTGACTAACAATTTAAACGGCGGACCTCCACCCACACAAATGCAATCGGCACTCTTTGACATTTGAAAATAACGCTAGTTGAGCAAAGTAAATTTGTTCGTATAGCTCTAGTTTTAGAGTTTACTTTTATAACTGGAATTGTGAGAGCACATTATCAGTTTCTATAGTAACATTGAATCTCTATGGTCCCAAGGACACTTGTGAAGTGTTAAAGCTATATTTAGTAATTGAACGCTTCGATGTTTTATTAGGTTTGCAAACTATGCATTTGTTGAGAATAAGAATTGTTTTGAGCTACCTATAGCTAGGAACTCATTGAGGCTAGCGTTGCGTATATATGTATCTGGCTGCCTTTAAATATCTGATTGCATGTCAAAGATTTGTCTATTAAAAATGAAATTCTTAAATATTTTTCTTTTTTTTCAGGTGTGATTTACAAGAAGAGGATCACCTTGCACGAATGAGAATAAAATTCCCTAAAAACTTTTACTAGGCTCGTTTCCCTCTGGAAGGACTAAATCAATAAGTCAATTAATAAAAATACCACAACGGTGGAGGTAGAGGTGTCCAGTTGTCGATACGTCGATATCGATACCGCGTCCCGCCGCGCGCGGATTCTTGCCTGTCGCTGCTACAGTCGGTGCTCGCCAGAGTCGCGTGACTCGGCCGGCACGCCAAGCCACCGCCGTGGATAATCTCGGCCAGAGCCCGCTTCCGGTGAAGAGGCTGCACGAAGCGCTTCAGAGTGCGCAAGTGAAGCGTCAGCGGCTCTCCCCCCCGTATCCCGCTCCTCCCGGCTCCCTCCATCCTATTCACCAGCTCGCCGTGCACCAACACATCAAAGTGCAGCAAAGCATAGTCCAACAGAGCATCGTGCAGCAGCACCAACTGAACCTCGCCCATCAGTCGCTGCAAAACCTGCAGGCACAACAGAGCTTGCAAGCGCAACAGAATTTGCAGGCGCAACAGAGTTTGCAAGCAGCGCAAAACTTGCAAGCAGCGCAGAGTCTGCAAGCAGCTCAGAGTTTGCAAGCGGCGCAGAGCCCGGTAGCAACGGGTGGCGCAGGCCCGCAGCAGGCGGCAGGAGCGACACAAGGCGCGCTGGTGCCTCCACAGCAGCCATCGCCACGGTCCGCGTCCCCTCAACACAAGAGTATGGAGCTCGCACTCTGTCAAAGCATGGACTCCGTCAACACGGCTACTACTGAGGAAGAGGTAAGTGATGCACACCTGTAAAATGTTTTTATAAAAACGTTTAAACGTAGCTTGTGAAGATTTATGTATTATGCGAAGATACCCCGTCTGTATTGGCTATTTTTATTCAAATTGTTATTTAAAATCGTAGCATACGTTACGCTTTGATTTTATTACAATTCATCTAAATTATTTTATGATACTAGAATGTTATGAAGTCGCCTTTCAGAAGGATTTAATGTATCGTTTTAGCGATTTGTCATCGTACAATTGTAAAGTAATGCCAGAGAGGCGCGGCACCGTAGCTGTTACAATGGGGAAAACGTTCGGATATACAATAAGCATTCGCTAACACAATAAAAGGAAATTTTCCTTGCGACGACGGCAGCTGCGAAGCGAAAGATTGTATTGCTCTCACCTAACAATATACTTTAACCCTTATTTCCAATAAGTGAAGGTTTTGTTTGGAAAAGTCTATCGATATGTCAAAGGCAGCTCTAGGGACCTCGCGGCGCCATTTCACTTCCGGGCAGAAGAATCACGTTTTTTTGGGGAAGCATATAATATGCTATGGAAATAAATAAAAAAAAACAAGCTAAAAAGCAAAACAATTTTGCTTGTGTTGTGTGTAGCGAAAAACAAAATGTTTCAATTTCAATTTCATTTATTTGCTTATCACATGGTACTTAAAAGATGTTTGTGGTACCTACCGAATATTTTTTTTAGATTTTAATAAAAATATGAAGACAGGGTAATACAATAATGATATAATAATACATATTATCAATGGAGTATATAAAATAGTTTCTGGAAGATAAACTTCCTCTTTGGCTTCCTCAGCTCTTTCTAACAAGGTGTAATGTTATCAGGACAACCGCGACAATACTTTAAAAGTACCTTGTAATACAATAATAACCCTTACGGCACATACCTAATCAAAGCCAGCAGCTATTTAATAATAAAAATGTATAAAATATAACAAAGGTGTAAAATCTTTAGTGCCGCTAAATCCGACGACCCGAAAACAAAGTAAGAGGACTAAAGAAAAAGCGATGAAATCCTTTACTCAAACTGCGAAGAGGCGACGAGAAGTGGGCAGCGGTTGTGTTAGCTGTAAGCTGATATCATGAAGCCAGCTACTTCAGTAAAAACACTGCTATGGATTTTTAGCTTATTTTCTTCATTTTAATTAGACAGATATTTCAAATTATTGCTTTCGATGACATTTAATAATATTGCAGCCCATTATACCTACCATATGCATACAATGGCATACACTGAATACAAATAAACTGTCATTTAGTCAATATAGACTTGTAGGAAATACTAACACCATGAATTATGAGAGAATATTATAACCAAGCAAAAAGATGAAAATATAATACGGCATAAAGGGGACAAAGCTAGGAAAATTTGAAGCCAAAAGTTATTACAAGATGGAAAAAGTCTAGTGTGATTCGACCGGGATTCGACCGAATGACAGCTCGCGATCATACTAACTGACATGACGCTTGAGCTTCAAAGTTTTTGTATGAAAATATTCCAAATACCCCCTCTATGCCCTATAATATTTTAATCTCTTTGTAACCAAGCAATTATAACAAACATAGCAAAATTGAACAAAATAATTGGAAATCCTGCGTCCTCTAAACATAAGGCTTTCCTAGTTCAAACCTAAACAAATATTTTGGATACTGCTCCAGCGCTTTCAACCTCTCTCTCTCTTGTACATGCAGTTATATAAATACCTTGTTTTGCTCTGGCTTCATTGGAGTCCCAGGCGTCTCCCGAGGGTTCATCCTGTTGCTTTGTTTGTAATGAAAAGAGATAATATTTGTTACACGTTACGTAATAACGTAGAAATCTTTTCCATTATTACTGATTTTGTTATCTAATTATTTTAGTAGTTGTTATAGGAATAGTAGATTGTTATACAAGGGTCGGAAGGAATTGATAACTTCCACCCGCGTTAAACACTCTACTTTTCATTTCGAATTCAAGGAATAAAAACAAAAAAATTTACAATTTTACAAAAATTCAAACATGCAATAACGCAATAATACCTACAAAAAAAAAACAAAATTGTCAACAATACAACCAAAGAGGTTGAAAGAATGAGAAACTTTTTCTTTTAAACGTCTTTGAATACTACATCATAGAGTACCTAACCTAAATAACATTACAAAAATAATATTATACAAATCCTTCCTCTTTATAATAATATGTACTTTTAGCCGAGTAATAGTGTTCTGTGCTTATTAGTGTCGGTGAAAAACAAGATTTTGAATTTCGGAACAGCTTTCCAAATTATTACTCTTTTTTTAATTTTAAATATGGAACGCGTACCGCCCCTATTTTCTGTTGTTTATACCTACAATCACAAGGCCGCACCTTTTTTTCTTATCCTAATTGATGTAAAAAGTTTCGTATCCCTAATAGTACCCAAAGAGGTTGGAAGCAAGTCATTCTCTTTCCTAGAAAAACTTTTTCTTTAAACGTCATTGCCAAATGTAGTACTATTTTTTTTTATTTATTCCCGCCCTAAGGCCGGAAGCAATTACTATGAGTTTTTCCCGACCGAGGGCGGAAATCACAGCCCTGAATCTCTCTGTGGTGGGAATCATCGCTTCCAACCCGGTACTCAGATCAAACATACACTACTTTCCGAGTATGAGATATGAAAAATACTTTATTAATCAGTGTAGGTAGCAATTAATTGTAAAACTTATTTTTATTTATTTGATTTAATAAGTTTATTCGAGTTGCAGTGACAATTATAGTACCTAACTATTAAAATAATTTCTAATATAATTTCATTTATCTGAACATACTTTTAGTGTAACCAATAACAATAATTCATGGACACAACTCACACACGGTTATTTAGTCCCAAACTAGAAAGAGCCTGGGCTATGCATACCGAGCAACTGATGAAAATTCTTAAATACATATAAAGTACCTAAGCACCCAGACACGAAACCAACAGGCATGTTCATGCACACAAATTTTTGGAAAGAGCGGCCGACGTTATTTCATTTTCATAATTTGGTTAAGTAATTTTTCAAATGTGTTTTTCTTTATTATTTATAATATTTTAATTGTTTTTATGCATATTGTAGATTTCCATTTCTGAAAGAATTTTTAAAATCGTTTCAGTAGTTTTGAGTTTTTTCGTTATAAACATACAAAAAATACAAATATTTTCTCTTTATAATATTAGTGTAGGTGTAGAGCTAAAATTCCTTCTTAATTCTCACTTGCGTCACTTAAAGAACCTTAGTGAAAAATTTCATGCTTTCATGGGGTCAACTGTGCGTTGATTGATCGGTCAGTCAGACAATCCGCCAGTCAGTTTCTTCTTTTTAACCAACAGCAAGATAGGAGAAGCTTATAAATTCGACGAGTACTTATGTTTTTTTATATTGTATAGACTGCGCCAAGTGCGCGAGGCGAGCCGTATGCTTGCGGGCCCCGCAGAATACCAGCGCTGTGGCCAATGCTGAAGCACAAGCTGAGTGGGGGGGGTCATTGTTTCATATAATTTTTTACACATCTTGTGTTTTTTTTTTAAATGGTGTCTTCTAATAATTTTTATTTCTTTTTATTGTGTCGAATTGAGTCCGTTTATGTTTACCTCTACGACATGTCACCAACATGTCTCGTCTGTGGAGGGATTACATGAATCTTAGTCAAGAGGCTTCCTTGTCTGCTGCTGTTGATGCTGGTGTTGATTTACCGCCCGCTTTGATGTGAATTCGTGCACCGGCAAAGGGGATTGTAAACAGGACCCTTTGCTCACATAGCGTAGGTGCAATCATTCATGCGGCTAAACTATAGCTGAGTAACTATAGCGACGTCCTGTGAGGTGAGGATGTTTCATTATCATTATAGACAAAGTAAAAACCGGTCGTGGGCGAGTCAGACTCGCACACTGAGGGTACCGTACCACCGTACATTTTTTTTGTTATAGCGGTAATAGACATCCACATTCTGTAAAAATGTCAATTGTCTACCTTTTATGGTTCACAGACAGACAGACTGACAGGTGAATGGACAGACGGCGGACGTTTAGTAATGGGGTCCCGTAGGCTCCATTTGTGTACGGAGCCGAGCCGACCTAAGTATTTGATGATAAATGGTCATCGTCGCTCATTTAAATCTGCAACACCAGAGTCACCAAGTCACCGATGCCTTTCTCAACTTTGACAGATCCGTTATACCGCCTTTTAAAACCTTATATCATAATGCAAAGGAAAATTGTAGAAGCTCATTCGACGGTTTACTTGTTTGCGTATGTCCGCCATTCTAGTAGGATAATAATTAGAAATTAATACCAGAAAAGGAAACTTTCCACTGGTGAAAGAATTAAAATCAGCCATTAGTTTGGAACCTTGGCCCTTACAAATCTTTTGTCTTTATAAAGTTAGTGTAAGTGT
Organism: Ethmia dodecea; assembly: GCA_963855545.1. Taxonomy (NCBI): domain Eukaryota; kingdom Metazoa; phylum Arthropoda; class Insecta; order Lepidoptera; family Depressariidae; genus Ethmia; species Ethmia dodecea. The sequence goes on from OY979448.1 coordinate 7,134,234, forward strand.
AGATGAACAACATTTAATGTCTTTTATTTAATTTTCATTTTACCTTGTCCTGATAGCTCTCCATATTTATAGATTTGTGTTGTAAGGCTGCGAGGATCAGGAGGGTTTCCGGGTTTCACGCTTGCCTGTGCGTCTCGGCGGCGCGACGGGCAGAGGCGCCATCAAGTCTGGCGCCGTCTGCGCTGTTTATTTTCGGTCGATAATACTTGCATTAAATTATAATTTAAATAAGATTCGCTCTAAAACTTCCCTGATTGGTTGGCACTCATTTTATAGTTGTCAAATGCTTTCCTTAATCTTCTAGTTTACATAGTTTGACGGTCACTTCAGTTTTTTTTGTCTATAAATAGCATAGAGTTATCTAATTTTGCGATAGATTCTGACTTGAACAAAACATTCAGTTTTATCTCATTTACACTCTAACCAGGTTGTTCTTCTTTATTCTTGAATTGAGTATTTATTTCGTACATAATCAACGAATAACAGCGTATCTTATAGTTTCACTATAATACCATCACCGGTTTCACTACATGTGTGGCCATCGTGGCCGCGAACATCTCATGGAATGGCAGCAAATAAAAATGATTTTATTGAGACATGTTTGATCGATCGCTTTCGTCGGTGCCATAACTCAACCAATCTCACGATTTGTCGGGCGGTTTATCGCCCGAGCTGGCTAACGGGCAGCAGACAAGCAACGGCGCTATGGCTTCCTGAAACCTGTAACATCTTTTGTTTCAAAGTTCATTCACACTTGTTTTGCAAACTTTTTGAAACTAAGTTTTTTGAGTTATGTAGCAACTTTTCAATCGTTATATTATTCGCTAAAGAGTTACAATGCTATCAGTTACTGCTATTATGTAACAAGATTGAATTTATATGTAACAACATATACTTTTTTATGTATAAAGATTAAAAAGTTATAAAACTTATTATTTTTTTAAATTTAAATGGATTAGAAAAGAAACAGAACAAAAAGAACATAAATGTGGGTAATGAAAATAGCTGTCCTAATTCTGAATTTATCATCCTTTTACTCATTTTTACAATACAGTACCTATTTAAAATAACCGACCTTGTATCTATTTGTATACCTACGTATGTTTCTCGAACATCGTCAGCTTTATAAATTCGCAAAACGAACTTCAGCATGTGTTTTCCCTCACAAACGGTTTCAATCCTCAAAAGATTTGAGATTCTAATTATTTAATTGTAAGTAAGTACACCTATATATACCAAATCATTCTTATATAGCAATAATTATTGTGTTTACCCAAAGTTAACTTCGATAAGATATATCACAGGAACTTTGTCGTCTAGAAAACATTATGTAGCCACTGACGGCGTACCATGTAGGTACGTACCACGGTATGGACCGATACACGGTGGGCTCGCGTTGGGCAATCACGCCAAAATTGACTAAACAGCCAAAAATCTATTGTAAACTTCAGTTAGACGTAGCGGAAAAACAATAAAGCGCTTTGATATCTTACCCGTTCTCAAAAATCCCTTAAGCAGCTGCCAATAATACGCTGATCGAACGAACAATGTCTCCATAGGAATTGAAAAGAAAATTATTGCCTCACTCCCGCCCGGCAGAGACATTCTCTTGGAACGATTTTAAAGAGAAGAATTCTCCCCGAGTGGAATATAGACACCTCGACCGCTTCAACAGTTTGTCCACCTAATTTGTTCGTCGGCGCCCGACTGTAAAAACAAATAGCTCTCCCGTATTTCCCAAGCCTGATAAAGACAGGCATATTCCAGCTAAACGGGGGAAAGGGAAAGATAGTTTTTCTCGGTCTGCTTTTCCGAGTCGCGTGAATGAGCGATTGCTGGTTACATTCAAGCTTTTGTCTATCAGATGTGGTCTTGTTTGTCGGACGCTCTTAGGAGTTTCCTTTGTCCATTAACGGAGTAATAATTAATCGAACTCTATGTAATGTTCCCGGTTTGGATTACTCGTGGAAACTTTTAATTGAATTCGTTGGTCGATTTTGGTATTTGACGGCGGGATGCGGCCTTAAAACAATTTTTAGGTAACACTTTAAAAAATACCTTTTACCAACCAGACTTCACAAAGTTACCTACTACAGGTATTTCAAATGACGAAAACATGCATGTGTTCATTATTTATGATTTTATTTGTCGAAGTTCTTTATAAATCCGCAGGCTTCATAATTGGTTCTGAGGACTGCGTTAAAGGATCCTAGTCCGGAGATGGGTCCGGTCATGTTTAGAGTGTAAAAAAACCAGGCAAAAAGTCGGTTTTGCCAAAAATGGAATACCTGTGCCGATCCCCTTTTTACTTCTATTAAATATCCCAACATCGTTTGACGACCAAGTGACTTTAGTTTACTTATTCACTTTTTGGATTGGTCTATGAAAATGTGTGTAGATTTAGCGTTTTAGCATTTTTTTAAATAAACTACAACACTGAAAGGTGATAGTCCTATTCGACGTCGAAACTAAAAGATTATAACACAGCGGGGGCTATTGAAGCGAGTCCAAAAACAAAATGCAGTGCATCCACGCACCACCGTAATAGTTTTCCGATACACTGAGCACTGTCCAAATCGCCTTTGCACCTCGGATTACCGCCGATCGCCCTCCGCGAAAAAGAGTAAAAAGCGTCCGTTTGATGTTTTAAGGCTAAAAGGAAATTTAAGAGCTGGAGTTAATTATTCGTGTTGTTAGTAAGGCAGTGCAGGTTTTAAGTGTACCTATTGTAAGTTGTTTATTTTTGCGCCAAGCAGGATGATCATTTTTAAACGGTTTTTTCATTTATATCTTATAGTCAGAGATGTCAATTTTCATTAATTTAAGCTGATATATTAAATTTGTCTTATTTTAGATTGGAAGTGAAATACGTATATAAATATTTTTGACTACTCTTGAAGTAACCAATAAGTTTTTTACTTACTAAAGTTTGAGCACGCTACAAAAATTGAGGTTATAATTAAAATAAAAAAGTGCTCGGGAGGTGTCTTTTTCTAAATCACTGCCACGTAGAGATTATCTTTGACAACTTACTATGGACCATTGGGCCTTGGTGCGGGTAATGGGAGTGAAGTAATTAAGAGTGGCCGTACTAGTAGGTATTTATTGTGCATTGTGCAAGCGTGTTGGCCGCCGGCCAAAGTGTACGCAAAGCTTTATGAATCACTGCTAGTATTATTTCGATGATATTGTTACGAGAACTTGACAGAATGTCGTCGTTAAGTTATTCAATGTCTTTATACTCGTCAGTGCAACCGTATTAAAATTTATGGTCTGTACAAGTCTCGTATTGTTTCAAATGTCATTCTTTATTATGTAGTTTCGGTTTTAGTAGACAGTAAGTTAAGTAGGTATTGTGTCGTTGGTTCGATAGAGTTGATTGAAGTAACCGGGGAAATTATTTATGCGAGCATAAAAAGTTCGATTTGCTGACAAAACACACTAATCACCATCTAATTTGATTTAATTAATTTAAAATATTTGCGAAAAAAAACCGATTAACTCCCTACGCTACTACATATTTTATCAATATGACTATTTTAGGAAGCCTCAAATATCACCATGAAAGATTCTATGATAGTAAGAGAAATTATTAAATAAGTACAATTAAGCCAAACACTTAGCTTAGAATTTTTAATCGACCACCTTCTCAATTTCCAATTTAGCGAATGCTTCAGCTTAGTGATGATTAATTAGGCTGAAAATCGACACATACGTGGCTAATTTATAATCCATATTAAAATTTTAACTTATAAAATAATTGCATGATAAACGAATTACTTTAGTTATTATTTAAGTTCTTTCATGGGGACAACGGGAATACACCTTCTTTCTTACGCTGTTGCGTAACTAACTGAACTAAGTAACTGTTGTTACTTAATAGACATATTAGAAATAAGAACTTCATAAAAAATATGTCGATGAACAGTAACATTCTAAATCATAAATAACAAAAAAGCATGAGTACGATTATATGAGTAGGTACGAAACGAAAGTAGGTATGAATGATAGATAGGATGAGGAATACTGTAGGTAATCCAAGAGCGTTGTGGTTTGAAACAGGATGTAGTAACTAAGATTGACAAGGGAATGCTCAGGTGGTTTGGATATATTGAGCAGTTGGATGAAAGGCGTCCAATAAGAAAAATATATGAGGATTGTGAGTGGCCGAGTCGGCAAAGGGCGACCTAGGCGTACTTACATCGCCCAGATCGGCGAGTATATGTAACCGACAAGCATGTATAAATCGATTGATGGATGCAGATGAAGCGCCAGACGTGTGCCCGGAACGTAGCAGGTTTCGGTCTATTGTCTCTGCCTACCCCTTCGGGAGAAAGGCGTGAGCGTATGTATGTATGGCTAAATCATTAGCGGTAATGTTTTGAATTACGAATTTATTTATTTATTGTTGTAATAATTATTTGATTAATTTTTTCAAAGGCTCAATTAGTTTTACAATAGACAAATGTGATATTTAAAGCTGCTTGTTTACTAACTTAACTTTTATAATTCTATCTACAATACCAATATCTATCGGTATAGTTGTCAGAACACTCAGCCTTGCATCTTCTCACCGGAATAGGGTCCATACGATATTCATATCCAACAATTTATTAATTTTATTTATATATTCATAAATGGATATATGACGTCTAGCTTAGCGAAAAGAAGCGGACAATGCGGATTGAAACCGAACGATTCGTAAAAATATAATCCTGATGCAAGACGAAACTCGACGCCCGTATTGTAAGCGGAAAATCGAACTCAAATGTCGCGGGACGAAAACCCTTTGTGCGCAATCAATGGCCCCTCGATTGCTGATAACTTTCCTTGCGTCTAGCAAGTTTTAGTTGAGAACTGCTGTTGAAGCCGTAGTTGGGCATTCGTCGTAACGTGACCCTTCTTTACAGTGAACGATAGTTGTTTGTGATGGGATTGCGTTTGTGGTTTTTGCTGACCCTTTTGAGGCTTAGAGAGATATTTCTGTGTAGAAGTGTGTCAGGGACAAGGAATTCCAAAAATGACAGTCGCTGTTCTAGATCCTAACACTATGAAATGAGCAGACCTAAACAAAAACATCATATTTCTGTTTATATATTGTAGCTTGAATTTACCTGTAGCAAAGTTTACAAATTCTCAGGGGCATGCGGAGTCGTTTATTTCGGGCCATCCGCTATTCCCAGCTGCTAACAAGGTATTACACGGGCAATAATTCCCAATTTTCTTGTTACTGCACAAATTAAGTTGGCCCGTTGTGGTCACGTACGGGGTCGTCTTGTTTGAAATACGAAGGAGCTCATCGGCCAGGCTCGTTAAGCGTCGGAGCGTGCTTTTATTACAGCGAGGCGCGCGCCGCGGATACACGTCACTTGAATATTAAACTGTCGGCACTGGGTCATGCATATTGTCCCGTAGTCCCATACCAATAACCAGCGGCGCACCACGCACAATTCGATTTGATGACTGCGTATTGGAATGGGTAAAATATAGCCTATACTGTGGCGAGAATTGCCTGACTTGTTTTTTAATCATCCGATTAACTATCTAAATTGTAGGTCAATTAAGGCGTCTTGCCAATTGCGTAGTCACTAAGGCTCAATGAATTAAAGACGCCTTAGCTGTTTAGACACCGGTTCTGTACTTATCGTATAGGCAATGAGATGTGTCTTAAATATTGATGAGTCCTTTAGAAGCTCTCTTATCTTCATTTTGAGTTCATCGAACATAAAATAGCAATTGCTACTCAGTTGTAATTTCTAGAAGCTAAACATTTACACGAGCTGTATGCCAAAATTTTCTCCTGCTGCAAAGCCTGTTTCTACGTAATTAAACTAAGATCAACGCTAAACGTAGTCTTATTTCCATTATGTTTCGCTCTCTCACGTCTGTAAGTCGCATTTCATCGCTAATGCGGCACAGGAGTCTGCAAATGCAGTAACGACGGGCGGATACTTGGTACAGCTGTTCTAATCTGTTCTATAATTTAATGTCTCTATTTTCTAGTAAATAATGTGGCAAGCTTAGTGCGAAGCGCTTCCTATCTAGTTGATCTAATGACTGGAAGAAAGGAAAATGGCAATTAGTTCATTAATTCAGGATATGATTTTATCGGAAAGAAAGGATTGGTTTACTCTGAATATTATACCAATGATAAATACGAGTAGCTGTAATTCCGTTGCATATTACGATTCAATCTTCGAGAAAGGCTCACTCTCCTTTTGGACGAATCCAGCCTATTAGCAAGTAAAGAAATTTGAACTTGAACCTAATAAATACATGTATTAGAACTAAGAACTAACTAATACATGTATTAGAAGATCTTTGCCATATGTATACATTTTCTGCTAAATTCCAGTTCGAATTTCCTGTTTGTCATTTCATTACAGAGTTCTGCGTGCTTCGAAAACATTTCTTGGCTACAACATGGCAGGCAAAAGTCGTAATTTATTAAATAAACACATTGAAGAGATCCCTAATTATTTACGACACAAGAACAACTGGAGTAGTGTAGTTATTTGATCAGTTCACTCGGACGATCGGGCTAATGTGGACCGACGATGGTACACAGCCAGCGGCTGCATATTGTTGATATCTGTATCAATGGGTCGTTGTTTAGTGTTAGCTAGATATAAATTGTAAACAATCACAATGTACATTATGTTGTTTGTGTATTCAATACCGAGACAAGTTTAACGCCAAAATATTTGCAATAGATCTCGAATCTTATCAATTTGAAAAATGAGCAATAACCTATTTATTTAAATACAGTATATTCTTCTGTTGTTTCGGCGTGTTTACGTAGAGCCCAGCGAAATACAGTTATTTATTTAGAATTTTGAACAATGTACATCCGGAAACGGAATAGGTAGGCACCTCTGCTCACCCCGTTGGGATAGGTATGAGTAGACCTGTATACAAAAAAAATATAAAAATACCAATGCTGTCAGGAAAATGATTCTATTAACGTACCCAAACATAATATTCACTTACGAACTATTCCGAAAGAGGGTGAGCAGAGGAATTTAATTTTTAAACTAACCACTATTCACCCGCGTATTTTTCGGAACTCTGTTTGGTACAGCATAGACCACAAAAGCATTAGATTTATTGGATTAAATGCTGCACTGTAATGCTGTGTGGTATGGTGGCAGTCTCCATACAGGGGGGAAAAGGGCTCCACAATCCCCGGCGCGACGTCCTCCTCACGTAGTCGGTGCAACTGCACAATAGATTACCATTCTTAGGAAGGCTATTAAAACTATTTTTATTGTTGCTGACCATAGTAAAAAACTTAGTTATCCATTGATTAATAAGCATTAAAATCGCCCTGATAAAAACGCGTTTTACTTTATACTAAGTCACTACTTAGGATGTTTTAATACCTGAGGTTCTGAAGGTAAAAGACACACAAAGCGCAAGAGACTTTACAAAAAAAAAAGAGATTTATCAGAGTACCTACTCTTGCGTTGTAACAAAATTGAAGAAAATTTTAAATATTAAATTCATCACTATTATCTCTTAAACTTTTATGTCGACTAAGATAATGTAATACTATATTGTGATAATTTTTAACAAAAGTATCATTTATGTCACCATTCCATCATAAGTATTGACACTGGTAAATACCCTGTGTATAAATTTTAAGCCAACTGTACTGACGTGGACGCGGAGTTAGCTACAAAAGGTGTTATGATTTATAGCGCATTCAGCAGAGAGACTACACATACGAATACACACGGACATACTGACCTGTGGGCATATATGTAGAGAGGGAAGAGCGGCATTAGCATTCGACGCGCGTGTTGCGAGTGCGTCTGGTTGCTTTATTCTGTGAGTTAGGAGGAATAGTTCTGTAGCGTTATTGAGTTATAATTTGAGATTTACCCCACCATTTGCTCGGTATATGGTCTAGAACAGCTATATTCAACCTGAGGCCCGCGGGCCGCATGCGGCCCGCCGGACCTTTGTTATTGGCCCATCTGAAGTTACAAATTTATTGTAAAACATTTTAAATTGCGCGCCCATCAGAGAATGGGTGTATCAGAACGGGAATGTGAGCCGAGCGCTATCAGCTAATTAGCTAATCTCGCTCAGTAATTGCAGTTAATTGTGGTTTTAGTGTTAATATAATGTCAGGAGTGTCTTCTAAATATAAAAGAAAAATATCTAATCGCCAGCCAGACCTTGATAAAGTACTGAAAAAGTGTTCACAGTATCAAAAATCACATTAAAACATATAAACATCTTTGTTAAAACTTCTTTTTTAACTACATCGTTAACTTGGAATCACGTTTTTTTAAATAAGACCTAAATAATTTTTGCTTGCCGCCCTCGACACCATGACTGAAACGTGTTTGTGGCCCCTATAAAAAAAAGGTTGAGTATGGCTGGTCTAGAAACTCTATATATTTATAGAGTTTTCTTAGTCCCAGTGTGTAGAGCGCAGTCGTTGTTCGCTTTTTAAACAGACTTCTATATAGTCTAGGCAATAAAGGTAGTGGACCCCAACATTAATTCCTCAGTCGATGAAACTTTGCAGGATTGTAGTATAGTATGAGACAATACTTGCATAAAAAAATCCAAAAAAAAAACCTAACCGAAGTTAGGTTTTTATACTAAAAAAAGTGTTTTTTTTGGTTGATAATTTGATAATTTCTGAAAATAATGTAGCGAGACGGTTTTTATTTTGGATTTTCCTATTGTAAGTCCACAGCGACTATTAAATGACATTCCAGTTTAAAAAATGGACTGAGCAATTTCCCGTGCAAGGTACCTACATACCTATACGTCTGAGTTTTGTTGTTTCTTCCTGGAGATTTTTTTGGATATTTCGCATATAGCTTTCTTAACACACATGAATATTGCTGGCGAAAAAATTTTGACTGAGCATTTTTCCCAACAAAGATTTCAAATAAATAAGTATTTCAGTAAAAATACCTAACTTCGGTTAGGTTTTTTTTTTTGGCTTTTTTTATGCAAGTACTGTCTCATACTATACTACAATCCTGCAAAGTTTCATCGACTAAGGAATTAATGTTGGGGTCTTCATACAAAAATCCGCTTCATTGCCTGGACTAATATTTCTGAAGATGTGTTCGAACGGTCTGCAAACAAGATAAATATAAACATAAACTACCAACGGACTCAAAGTATTTAATTCAGCCACTATATAAACGAAATGATGTGCTGAATCTCATAAAATGTTCCGGCATATTATTGTCAAATAAACAACCACTAGGCGAGATGGTTAACTACGAAATAAAAACTATACTATTAAGACTCACCGTCGAATGGTCACTATTAACCAGTAATTTTAACACAGTATTATAAATGTTAGTCGTTATTATTGGCGCCTATTATTAAATACGTTCGACAGTTTGATAAGTTACTTTGGGGCTTATTATTCTAGAAGTCGAGAGCGTCGCGACGCGTCGCCGACATTGGCTCGCGACCAACGCGTTGTCGCTGGCTGCCGACTCGCCATTCCGTTTTATTTTACACTCTCATCAGGACCTTTAACGAGTAAATTACTGCTAGACCCAAGAAATAGACGGACTAATTCGCCTCAGTACCCGCTATACTGTCTAACTTAGTTGTTGAGGAAAATGAGGGTCACATTTGGTTAAGTGCAAAAAGTTTGAGCCTTTTGTACTAGGAGCGCGTCCGTGTCTGTTACTCCTTCGTTATTTTGGACCGGTTTTACTGATGATTCGTTAATAACCTTGTCGATCAAAATGCTAACACGTTAAACCGTGAAATAATCGATTAAAGTCTTTATTTCTATATCAAATTGGCTAGAATATAAAAAAGTTAACGTTCCTTCATTGCCATACCTACATTTGAGATATTTACTATGTTTATGGGGATGATTAAACATAAAATTCGCGAAGTAGGCATACATATTTTACAGCGGTGAGATAACTCATTATGTTCACAGACTCGCCAACCCCGTTGATATCAATGCGTTTATTTCAGCCGTAACGTAATTTTCAGGATTGAATGGGGTAAAATAATAACGAAAATCTGAATATGCGATATCTGGTACCGTGCGTACGCGGGAGAAGCTTATTATGTAAATGTGATCCCTCATGTATTTTGTTGATAAAATTGTACTCGGAATACTTACTTCATCCAGGTCGTAGGGCTGCTTGCAGATGCTCGAGTCATGTTACAACACTTGTTTCCTGAACACTCAGTAAAAATGAAAGGATTTCGGAAAATTGGTAGCGTTTGTAGAACAAACAACTACAACATTGTGTGGATGAAAAACTATTTAGGTAATCTCTTAGATATAGTTGCTGGAGAATAGCTGGTTTCTATACTAGAATAAAGCATTTTATGTTAAAGCCTTTGCAGCTGCGTTTCTGGTACACTGTTGTACATAATGGCACAATGTTAGGTACTTTAGATTCTTACATAACTTTTGACGATTTTTCGTTGCGAGTTTGTTGCAGACTACTAAAATACTAGCTGTACGTCTAGCACGTACTTAAGTTCAGTTCCCTTAGGAAAGTTATCCCATGTTACTCACAAAAAAGTAAGCTTTCAATAGGTGTAAGATTTTTAAAATCGGTCTAGTAGTTTTGCACCACTTATTATCGATTGTAGAATAAAATAATAAGCCTAATTTAAAATTCTCAGAATAGCTGCACCCCTCCCAGTGCCAGTTGATTGTTGATAATTATTATTGTCATTCGCCCGCGAAAATTACAATACTAAAATGTGAAAATACTTCTAATTCTATACGACCACTTCTATCTCCTGAAGTACACTTACCACATTCAATCAGATCTGCAGAACCAGCAGTTAGTAATAGTTTATAGTTCATTGGCTTCTCTATAATGTACCCATCAATTTGTGAAATTGGTCGGTGGAAGTTAAATGTTGCATTAATGCCGCGTTCACCAGTCCTGTCGCACGAGCGCAGTGTGCCCAGCAGCGCGTCTAAAATGCCCCACGTCGCGTAATCGAGCCCCAATACGAGTGCGTAATTGCTTATTTGCCTCATTTCGGATTCATTCGCGATCGGTATCCGCTGTCCGTAAATATGGCGTATATGACCGCTCATTTCATAGGTGAAAATCGCTGATTGATTGTCAACTAGGGCTGTTATTGTCATGATTATTCAGAAAAACTAATTCCTTGCACTTTTAAAAAGTATCTTGTAATAACATGGTTTTAATAGATATGTTAGGTATATTTTCGCTAATCAGGAATGTGTAACAGCACCTGTCACATTTAGAAGTCCTAATACAATATTAGTGAAAAGTGGGTTTTATCATTGGAATACCTTTGAAATACCGGGCGATAAGTCATATTTGTTTTTCTAGTCAGTTTTATAGCAACTACTACTACTTAGAAATATGTTGTGAAGGAGAGATGGGCAACAGGCTTTACAGAAGGGAAATGCAACTATATATTTATTATTTAGCAGAGAAAGATCGCATAGTTTTTAATCGCTGGTACTAGCCATTCTAATAGCTGCGATGAGCGTATCAGATTCGCTAGACGCCGACGTACATATTGTCATTTTGCACTGTAATTGCAGGATATTGACGTCATCTGAGCGCACAAGTCTCTTTATGACTAATATTATGTTATATGCTATGCAATGTATAAACCTATTGTTTTTTTTGTTGCAGGTATGTACGTACACATTAACTCACCAAAATTTGTATGGTAAGCGCGAGTGTCTACAATGGGATATACACCTCAAAATAAACTACAATGGGCTTCTTATCGATGTAGGTACATATTGTGTCTACACGCAAAATGTAAGTATTGTGGGACTTTGAAACATAATATGCTGAATCAGACGTAGAAATCTCAAAGGTCAAAAGATAAACGCTATTCAGTATCGAGAATATTAAGTAGATACTATACTTCATTTTCAGTAGAACATTATACTTCAGAATTGCACGTTGTATGTAGTACCCCTGCACTAGCCACAAGGTAAATAATGCAATGGCTACTCCGTGCTTGCTGATAAATTCGACACAAATGCAGTTTTCGCTGGCTTAGCAACGTTTATAAACGCTTACAGTCTGCATACGTTGTGTGTTCGTAGTAAAGCTCATCGCTCCTGTACAACAGTTTCACATCCCACACAGTTTCAAAAGTCGATGTATAATGTTTACATTTTACGAGACGTGATGATATTCATCAAATAAAACTCTGATGTTTTGAAGACACTTACACAAAACTGCACTTTGAAACGACGCGGCGGCGAAATGTAGAGATGACATGAGTCTGAATTATTTTAGAGGTCAATATACACTTGTGTGTTGCTAATATAATTTAAAGAACTTTTACTGTATTGTGGTTGTATGATCGAGGTTTACGTTCAGCTGTGGGCAAACACTGATAATGGTCATCATAATTCAAACCTAGTGTCCTTTGAGTATTAAACCAACCGGAGGCGCCACTGACAGGCGTTCCCCTCTGCCAAAAAAAAGTGTCGGTCAACGCGCACACCTGTTAAATACAACTAGTTTTTTTGAGTTCACGGAGTGCTTGGATTGGTGAATGTATTTGTGTGCATCTAGTTCAAGCTAGCGTTTAATTGTTTTGTCAAAAACTGCGTTTGTTTTATCATTATTTGTGTTTGTTTCCTCGCCCCCCCCGCAGAAATTGGCAGACTTTTTTGCAAAGGAACTAGTGCGCGTGACGTGTCCTGTTGGTTTAATACTCAAAGCTAGTGTCTGTACAAAAAACAATATTCAGATAACTCATAGCGATTATCTATACTAGTCTGTATCTATGCTTCTATACTAATACTAATATACTAATTACTAATATTACTAATCTATAGTAATACTAACAGCCCGGTACTTGCTTCGCAACGTATAAATGAAGAACTACTCGACAGATTTTAAGCAAACTTCACATAAACCATCTGCTAAATAGTCCGAATAAAGCCTAAAAATTTGGTTTGGATAAGTGAGCCCGTCCTTGAGTTATAAAATAACAACGAAAAGTGGCATTGATTTTTATATATATAGAAGATTACAAGGAGAAAAGATTTGTATTTTTGTATGTTTGTTATGAATAAACTCAAAAACCACTGAACCGATTTAGAAAATTCTTTCAAGAATGGAAATCTAGAAGATCCCTGATATATTTTATTCCCATATTCCCACGAAAACGGGAACTACGCGATTGAAACCGCGCAAAACCGCTAGTAATATTATAAAGAGGAAAGATTTGTATTTTTGTATGTTTATGTGTTTGTATCTTTGTTACGAATAACCTCAAAAACTACTAGACCGATTAAAAAAAATCTTTTACTAATGGAAAACTAGAATATCGCTAAGTAACATAGGCTATATTTTATTCCCGTATTCCGACGGGAACGTGAACTTCGCGGGTGAAACCGCGCAGAACCGCTAATAACCAATAAAATCACACAGGTCTGAAATATGAAGTAGACACGATATATACTTCCTTTGCTTGTGATGCGCTCACCTGATTCAAACAACATAATTTCGTCTGTTTTAAACTAAACGTTTGCATCTGTGAGATCGATGGATTCTTATAGGTCGTAAATTCGTTCCTCCGTTATATTCGAACTTGTAGTTTTATTTGGAGATTCCGAACGTTAAATGTTTAATTGCTTTTTCTGTCTGCATTTTCTGAATGCAGAATTGCAAAGCACCGACGTGATATACATACAACTGAGCAAGCAAGATGCTGCCTCAAGCTAGATTTTGGCGTTAATACTAGGTACAATCATTTTGGAAAACGTATCATGTTTGCCGTCGCAAACTCTTGGTTGCCTTTTACCTTTCAAGTAAATGTATGTATCAATCATTCATGTCTATCAATCAATTTCTTGTATTTATTTATAATCATACTAGCAACCCGCCCCGGCTTTGCACACGGGTGCAGTGCTAAAACCTTCCTCTTGAATCACTCTATCTATTAAAAAAAAACCGCATCAAAATCCGTTGCGTAGTTTTAAAGATTTAACCATACAAAGGGACATAGGGATGGAGGGAGGGAGGGACAGAGAAAGCGACTTTGTTTTATACTATTTAGTGATCATATATAGGTACTTGTAACATTCACGTCCATTTTATATACCTACGAGGCGCTAAGGTTAATAATTTCTATTTTCACAATAAATAATGATACTTAAGGTTCCCAAATTACGTTTCAAAGTTGCTAATTAAAATTTTGAACTCTTTGAAATATAACCTAAGTTGGCGGCGTTAGTCACGCGACGAGTTATTTTATTTTATTTTTATTTTATTTATTAGGCTTACCAACAGTTAACAACACTCTTAATACTACTTAATACTTAGGCTTACAACTAACAAAGTGCAGTAACTACTTAAAGGTAAGCTCCTCATGCTCGTTTAAAAGGTAAACATCAGATAGAAAATAAAAGGTAAACGGAAAAAAGAACCTGCGTGAAACTAATTACAATTGGAATTTAACAATGAGTCGAGCATTTTGGTATGGATTCTAAGGGGCTTGCCGCCACCGTTTTGGCAATGACTCGTAAAATATTATTTACTTTGGGTGGTACCTATAAGGTGTTTTTATTATTTTTAAGTAATTAGAGTGATTATATTTTGTTTTACATTTTATTCATGTCGTAACTCTCTATAATATGGATATTTAAATTAAATAGAAGGTATTTTTGTCGAGCGAAGTTGCAGAGAGGGTAATTAAGTAGGTAACTATATAAAAGAAATTGTAATTAAACCATAATACGATCATTATATTTAAGCATAATATTATCATATATCCAATTAGGTCAATTTAATTAGTTTATAATATAGCAAGACATAACATTAAATTATATGTTTTTCTTATGCCTCTGACTTCAATAATTTTATTCAAGTATTCATTTTATACGACACTAAATTAATGACAATAAAATTTTGTAATCCTACTTATATTATAAACGCTTTCACGCAAAAACTACTAAACGGATTTTGATGAAACTTTACAGTTAGGTATAGGTATAGCTTATACATCAGTATTCCCACGGGAACGAGAACTACGCGGGTGAAACTGAGGGGCGCTGCTAGTAACAAATAAAATACTTCTTCCAAAACATTGAGGAAGGGAAGGTACTGGAGTAGGTACCTCTTTGAACGCTCCCTCTTTAAGAGAAAAAACTACATGCGTGCAAGCAAGATCGTCTCGATGGGACGCCAATATTATATTTTGAGCAAATATCGTAATAGAAATGTCACATACCCACGAATATGTCTGCTGAAAAATCCACATGACAATGCAAAAAGGCAAACAGACGGTCAAACGGACGTGGCCACATCAACGTTTCGCAACGGTTGCGAATTCAGCAATATTGCACAAGAAAACAACATTGTGTTTGTAACAATGCTTGAGAATCTCAGCTAACACCCGCGAATGTTACCACGCTGCACGTTGCCTACATGTATTGTGTGATATGAATAATATTTTTGTCTTTGTTTTGTGAACATAACAGTTCGGACTGGGACAGTTTAATATGGGGAGAAATTTGAATGCTGCCTTGGCTCGCAGTGAGTTGTGGAATGCAACTTAGTCTGTATAGCGAAAGTCGTCTTCATGTTCCTACACTTTATAGCTGACAAAAGTACAAAAAATATTCTGCTTGCAGTTTAAGTTGTGCGTGACTTATTAACTTAAGACACCAATCGTAGCATCATCATCCACCCGTAATATAGCTGACTATTGAGCTAAGGGTATTTCCTCACGCTAGAGGAAGTATGGGCCGTAATCGCCTTCGCGAGCTCACCGCGTATTGAAAGAGTGTTAGCCTTGTATAGACACCTAATTGTCTAGTTTTTTTTTATACCACCCAAGGGTATATGAAATTGCTCAACGACTAACATTGTGCGTAACACAACTACAACCCGGATCAACGGTTACGTTAAACCACTAGGCGGTCACTCTTTCTAAAGACAGTTAAGAGATTAAAATATAATAGGGCATAGAGGGGACAAAGCGAGGAAAATTTGAAGTCAAAAGTTATTACAAGTGGGAAAAAGTCTAGTGTGATTCGACCGCGATTCGACCGAATGACAGCTCGCGTTCATATTAACTGACATGACGCTTGAGCTTCAAAGTTTTTGTATGAAAATTAAAATATTATATTTTAATCTCTTTGACTGACTGACAAACAAACTGATATCGCAGAGCTACGAGCTCCAATCGTATAGCTCTCCTCATGTAATTTTGACCCTTGTTCTTCGGTACTACTACTACCACTTTGTGTTTACCTAATCTTGCCTAAATCTTTAAATACCATGGGTGCTTATTCTTTTCAATGTTTATGTTCACAGCTCATGTCTAAAACAATATATTTTCGCAAATTCAATTCGCCTGTTTATTACACGGTACATAACTATCATATTGTGAAGAAATCAACAGTAAATTTACCCGTGGGTCTCAATTATTTGTAAGTAGACAACAATTGACACAATAGTGAGAAATAACTGTGTGTAATTCAATTTAGATCCCAATCTGTTAAGGTCTTTTCATGTTATTTTAAAGAGTTGTTAACGCTATTTGTAAAACAAATGAGATAAACTTTATGGGCTTCGCGTATTTTTTAAAAGTATCATACTCTCCGCTCTGCTGTCTATCTGTGTCACAGTGTTACTGTATGTTTTGAACCGTAATAGAACCAAGAACCTTTATCGACACAATTCTGTACATATAAATGAAATTCAATTGCCACATCTATGACGGAGCATCAATTGAGAACGGTTCAACAGATTTGGCGATAATTTTTTATCTTCTTATTTGTCAGGACAAGGTTTTCATGAAAGCGGTTTTGCGAAATTCCCACGGGAACGAGGAAATAAGACCGTAAGACCGTTGGGGCTGCTAATTCTTAATAAAAATAATAAAAAAATCAAAGTAGGTATATAATAAACGTGTTTTTATGATACGGTAGTACGAAACCCTTCATGTGCTAGTCCAACTCGCACTAGTCGGTTTTTGTTTTGTTTAAAGTCATCATTTGACAAATTATTGTCTAACAATAAATTGTAAAAGAGTAACTGTAACTCAATTTTTCAGTTTCATATTTATGAAACTTTAACGATTTTGAGAAGTGATAAGTATGAGAACAACCTTGAAGTTCAGTAATTATGAGTAAATGTTGTAACCGCCACCGCTCAAGAGGAACTGCAACACAGCAGCGCAGTGACATTTATGGGTTTACTTTTAATAAAGGATGCGATAAACCGTTCCCTTCCGTTCTAATTCAACATTGATATTCCTATTAGTTGATTAACTTTGAATAAACAAACACCCAACTATAGAATGTTTATAACCTAAATGTATTTTCAAATATTTATGAAGTACTCGTGTGCTGTTCTGAAGCTAGCCAACGGATGTTGTCGAAACTTTTATTTTTATTAGCCTAGATTTTGTCCTACCGCTGAAAAAAGGCCTCTCCTCCCTCCCTACCTCCATTTACCTCTATGCTCTGCCTCCTCCGGCCATGTCCTCGAGAAGGCGTCCAGTACATCCCGCAATCTCCTTCAGGGTTTGCCTCGGCGTTGACGGCCAGTCGTTAGGACCCAGTTGGTGCAGACTTGTGCCCATCTGTCCGACTGCAAACGACAAACGTGGCCTGCCCATACCCACTTCAACTTTACAGATTTTTCGCCGACGTCGAAGATTTGGGTTTTGACACTATCCAAGTGGGAAACGAAGGTTTCATTTAATTAGATGAGGTTCGCTTAATTGTAATACTAATTAACTACTACTGGGTGAGCTGATGGAGAATATTCCTTCATTATATTCTTTCCTCCATCAAGTCTGTCACTGTCCTTCTGACCTATTCTATGACAAATCTGTAAAAAATTCACAAGTGGGAGAGCAGCAGGGGGTCCTGCTCGGTCCACTTATCTTAAAGCAATCTCTGATTTGAAATCTCCTATAAATATATGGTACGTAAATGATGGTACCATAAGGGGGAGTCAGAAGACCTGAAACAAGACCTTAATTAGGTCTGGAGGTTAATGTTTCCAAGTGCGAGTTGTTCCCCTGCGGCCCTGCAGCTTGCCCTATATACATATACTGTATATGAAAAAATGAAAATATTCATTAGTTGAAAACGCTTACACAATATTGCATTAAAATACGCGCGTTATACCTAATATAATAATACTGAGCTCCAAGCAACGTGTGGCTGGGTACGTCTAGTTGTGTATAAAATCAATGATATATAGTCATCATTACTCATTATTTAAGCCAAAAACCCACGATTTGAAATGCTAACATTGTCGATTAACGATAAACACGTAATTAATAAGCGAGCTCATTAGCGTGCGTTCATAATCTTTATCTAAAGTTGCGGTCACACAGCGGCTGGCATGGCGACGGCACAGCGAACGCCGAGGTCGCGTCCCGTTCGTCGGCGAGACTTCTTGTCCGCGACTCTGCGTGTCTATACAATTTCATAAAAATAACACGGGCCTAGATAGCCTACCACTATCTTATGAAATAGATACTAACGTCATAGTACAAAAAAGCGAAACTATTAACTATTATAAGATTATTTTAAATAGATGGTGGCTCTCAGGTCTTCAAATCCCGTTTGACCCCCCGCCCTCAGCGAGACTGGAGCCTAAGGTACGTCATACTTACTGCGCTAAGGGCGCGGCTACACCGCTGCGGGCTACAATGTCCGTAGTTCGGGCGCGCCCACACGCGATCACCCCATTAGCTACAACAACAATATTTCATGCGCGCTCATGTAATAGCGTTAGTGACGTGTCCACATTTATATGACACTTTTTCGGGGTTATACAGAAAAAATATTACTTTCGTAATACCGTGATTTATTAATGTAATGCGGAGGAAAGTCATAAAGTAAAAAGTTTTGGGAACTTTTGTCCCTCACGGAAAGAAAATTGTAGTTACGAGTATAGGACTTTTGGGTAGGTATAGTCGGTATCTGAAATTTTGTTAATGTGTTATATCTGTCTGTTTTAAGTTTAAGTCAAGTTTTTATTTTGTAAATGCATTACTTGTAATTATTTAATTTTTACCTTTCGCTAACAAACATGCTCAACTATTCTTCTAGGTACTAATACTTCACACAGATATTAAAAAATTTACACATACATATATTTATAAGCCGATTAAAGACCATCCCAAAATCCCCGAACCAACGGATGACAAGGGCGCGGCCACACGAGATACCTAATCACGATAATACTCTCGGACTTTCATTGTAAGGGTCGTATTTAATGGACAACATTAATTAAATAGCGTTATTAAATTATGCAATAAATTATCCACGCTTCGTGTTCTACGCCTCCAACTTTTCCCTTTATAATATGGAAAATGTAACGCTTTTCTGGTTTCGTACGGACTATTTGTAACCTAGCAAATATGGGATGCAAAATGTGTTAGTAAAATGATATACGATTTAAATAAAGCGCGCGAGAGCTCTTGTATGTCTATACTTACATGCAGTAGAACTGAATCATTTTAATTATTTCTGGTTATATTAAGGATACCTTCTGGTTGGTTTATGTTGAAAATTAATTTGTAAAATATTAACCGCTCAACGTTCTGGAATGGTCCGTAAAACCACGGCAATGTATCCGGATATGAGTTTTGTGGAAAATAAATTTAAATAACACATGCCATGATTTTGCATTGTGGCTGCTAAGTGAAACGTAAAACCTTTATTCTGAATTAAAAATGTAATTTGGCATATTTATGAATGCATGGATGTATATCGTATATCATTATGTGCAATTAAGACTCCCACGGAATTTTAAGTTGTAATTGTACGTAGTTTCGTCATCTGCCTAAACATGGTCTGAGGCCTAAACTTTATCTAAAATCCATTATTTGCTAAACCTACGGATTGCCTCCTCTGCTGTATGAATACAGAAACATGAACACAAAAGTTTCATTACGATATATTGATCCGGTGATAAGTTATCGCATGTATTTATCTAACGATCGACCATATTGTACCGTACTGAGCAATAAAGTGTATTGTGTTTAAGTAAATTGCTTTGTTGTATGTGAAATTCTATATGGTAATGAAATGATGTGCTAGTGACAATTAAAACTACATTAATGATACCAACTAATAACTTTGTCATGATGTATATTATACCTCTATCTTACCCTAATTATTTTAGCCGACCTAAAGGAAACTGTGTTATATTGAAATAAAATCGAAATTTTTAGAATCATGAATTATTCCGCAACTCTGCTTTTGGAAATAAATACCTTATTTATTTTTTACAAAAAAATGTCTAGAAGTAATGTCAAACTGACCCGTTCTTTTTCACTTCGGTCATAAATGCTAAAATAACGGTGTATGTCTATCTATTTGTTACCTTTTTACGGCTTAACCGCTGATGCGGTCTTGAAGAAATTTGGTATGAAGATAACATGGATCTGAGGAAGGACATTGGCATTCTTTTCATCCCAGAACGCTGACGAAGTCGAGAACAGAAGCTAAAACAATAAAAGGTACTCAAAAGTGCATCTCTACCAGCATTCATAAATAACTGATAGACATACTTAAATAAATATTGAACTGCAGACACGAAGCCATCATACATGTTCATGCACACAAGTGTTGGCCCCGAGCGGGAATCGACCCCCTTACCTCCGGTTCAGAAGGCAGGGTCACCACCAACTAAGCCAATCGGCCCAAAAAAATAATAAAACAAAAATAATAAATGCAAATTGCAGGCATTCCAGCCTAGGAATAAATAGGACTACGGTAAACCGGTGACAAATTTAAAAATGCACGTTATGGAGGTACGACACAACGGGTGGAAAGTCAAATAACACCGCTTTGCATGAACCCGATGCGTATCTGCCCCCTCAAAAAACCTAATATCACACGAAAAAAACAGTATGTCAGTGCGAGGGGCACGCTATAAGGAACGCGTAGGTGTGAAAGAGATAAAGCGCTATTGTTCTACACCTGCCAGCTCTCACCTGGCGCGGGTCTCGTCCATATTTGATTAGGTTTTTACGGGGTTGCAATCCTAACTATGAATGCGAGTGTCGAATTGAATCGTGAATGTGCTACCAAATTTAGACGAAATTATTCCATCGTACTTAATACTCATGCCTACTTAAAAAACCTTCCAAGTGCGTGTGGGATTCGCGCATGAAGGATTCCGTACCATTATCTATAAAAACAAAAAAAAAACTTTTGTTGTTTGGGACCCCCCTTAAATCCTTAATTTAATCCTTAATTAGTTATTATTTCTTTATTGTGTTCCATTGCCTACTATTATAGTCTTAAGTGCATCATACTAACGAATGGACCTGTAGATGTCTCAATAAAGATTTTTATTATTATTATTAAATATTTATTTTATTTGATTTTTAGTATTTGTTGTTATAGCGGCAACAGAAATACATACCTACCTAATTTATTAAGCTATCGCGGTTCTTGAGACACTCGTACAGCCTGGTGACAGATAGACGGACAGCGAAGTCTTAGTAATAGGGTCCCTTTTTTACCCTTTGGGTACGGAACCCTAAAAAAAGTATGACATAATAAACTGATCGCATATATACATACGCATATTACCTACTCGACCACTATAATATGCAGGTATATTTTTTAAGTTTGAAAGTTCTTTTCTTTCTTCATTATACGAGTAACATTGATTAGCTTTTGCCTGCGACTCCATCCGCGTTCCGGGATATACGAGTATCCTTTTTGTTAATCAAAGTTATAAACTCTGAGTGCCAAGTTTCATCCATATCCAGTTCAGCCGTTTTTCTTAAATAAGGTAACTTTCACATTCTTAATGTTTGTTGATTGTTTTAATTAATACATTTAGTTATCGGCTAGATATTTATTTTTCAAAAGATAAATAGCATAAGTTTCTTGCGGCAGCCGAAACCCACTGCTTGACCAGCTACAAGTTAACAAAGTCCCGGCTATGCATAACTGTTTCAACTGTGAGTTGTATATCTGGATCTCAAATGTCCTCAAATCTGTGCCAGGCTGAGGTCGGCGGTCTACCACAACAGGTCGCAACGCAAGTATAAGACTAGCAACTCGTGCGGTGGCGTTACTGACACGACATCTCGCCACATCGGTTTCTGAAGTAAAATTATAGCGACCGACTTACTTAATTTTTAACTTTTTCCTTTGACGCTAAAAAATTGAGATTTAAAAATTGAGATGCATTTTATTTTACTATGTTTTTTTAGATTGTTTACAATTTTTCAAAAATATTTTGTAATTTACAAATAACCCCTTTTTATGTGATATTCTACATGTCCTGGTAACCTCACTTTAAAATATCAACACCCTTCATCTTTTTTTGCTCCGAAATTATTATTTTGTTTAAATTAGCGGTCTTGAGCGGTTGAACCCGCGTAGTTCCCGTTCCCGTGGGAATACGGAAATAAAATATAGCCTATGTTACTCAGGAATAATCTAGCTTTCCATTGGTGAAAGAATTTTTAAAATCGGTAGGTAGTTTTTCAGTTTATCCGTAACAAATATACATACATACAAAAATACAAATCTTTCCTCTTTATAATATTAATATAGATTATTACACTTTCAATATAAATTTGCAAGTATTATTTAAAACTATTCCAAATTTCAAGGCAATAGCATAGATAAGCAGCTGTGACAGACAGATAGAGCGGTACCGTAAGGGTTTCCTTGTCACAACATTGTCGAGCCCCTAAAAAATAAGTACATAATATGCCTAAAAAACGAAGCTTTTCATATTATGTACTGCATGTTTTAAAACTTTTTTCATGCTATAAAGCTGTTTGCATGAGTCATAAACATAGCTACCGGTGCTTATTCGGAACTCCCTCTGAGTTTCGGTGACCGGAAGTGCTTGCGGGTGGAAACGCGGGATTTGACCGGAAGTTGCGCAACCCGCGGTGATGTGTTAAGCTCAGTACGGGGCTTAACTCAGTTATTAATTAACGACCACCAGCATCCGGCTCGTATCGAGTGTGCAAAGTTTAGAACAACTTTTTGGCTGCGGATTTGGGAAACTTTTTTGGGCAAGGATTAAAAGAAAACTCATCATGTATTGATGGCATTATATCTGTGTAAAGGTTTTTACACTTTAAGTAAATATGTCTCTTTTGTATTTAGGTATATTCAGAGTTTGTGCACTTTTATAAATATATTTTTTACAACGAAAAAAAAAACATTTACAATATTTACAAAAAAAGGGACCTTTAAAGGAACCATGTGGGATAGTGAACAGAAGACTGGTCGCATTCCCTCTCTGGACAGCTAGGCTAAATATTAGTTACTATCTAATGCAACTTTGGTGAAATGGTGAGCGATGGTTCTTTTGAAAATTCTTAAGAGAACGGCGCAAAATCGGGTCAGGACAGGTAACGCCGCTGACGACTCCTGTTAACCGGTCAAAAAACAGACTTAATGCGAGTCCGACTAGTACATGAAGGGTAAAAAAACTTGTTTATTATACTGGGACACACGCTTTAAAAAAATATATTTTTGTTTTATGGCCATAGTAATACACACTCGGTGAACATTTCAAGTGTCTATACCTATTACGGTTCAATAGATAGAGCCCTGTAACAGACGGATGGACAAACGGAGAAACTAACGGACAGAGGAGCCTTAGTAATAAGGGTCTGTTACTACCCTTCGTGTACGGAACCCTAAAAGAGATAATTACATCTGGAAACTAATAATAATAATAAGTAATGTATTTTCTCTCAACAATCAGGTAGCTTAATATACGGAGGTACAGAATTGAAATTAACCTATGCTTAAACCTGCCTGAGTGAAAGACTGGTGCCTAAGATATTATGTACAGAGCATCTGAGGAACTCGACGACTCTTCCTCGCCTATTTTGCGTCATAGTTGGGAATGACTCTACTCTTGCCATCCCAGCTCCTCCAGGAAGCCCAGCTGCGCTTCAGATCCTTACGGGCTTCGGGGCATTTAAGAACCATTATAATTGTATGTAAGTATATCGTCTTTGATATAGTTTGACATCCGCCCTCCCGCACGCTTACCTCATCTCTCCTCTGTCTCGATTTTACTTCCCGCGCACGTCTGTCGCGTAAGATGCGGTACAGAACTATCGTTCAAGCGTTAGTACTTTTATTTAACTTCAAGGTATCATAATTGTTGTTGTTGTATACATAGACTTCTTTTTCTAACGGGTGAATACAATTCTCAACCACCACAGTTTGTAATTAATAACCGGATAACTCGACACCTCTATCCTCTAGCTGCACAATATTAATTATTATCAAGCAATAGTTAACCAACACCGGGTAATGCTTAAATTAAATTCACACAAGATACATAAAAACGTTCACACCGTTCGTAGAACGTTTGGAATATCTTCCAAATATTTGCGTTTCATTTGTTAGGTGCAAATTAGCATTCGCTAAAGACTCAACATTAACATTTCTAACGTGCATACGACGTGTTTGTGTAAGCCGTATGCACAATAATGCTACTGTAATTGTACGCAAATAGCTTAGGTATAAAACTAAAAGTGACATAGTAGTTTACGTAGAAAAGTCATTAGTTCTTATCGAGTAATGTATGCGGTATGTTAGTGTTCAATGCCACTATTTTATCAATAATATTTTCTAATGAACTTTTTCATTTGTACGTACATTGTAACTACATACTAATAGTATATTTGCATGTTGTTTGTGCCTATAAATAAGTGATTGAGCATTTATTTTTTTATGATAATATAAACAAATAAATACATTTCTTATTCCCAAGGGGGTTGGCAGAGATGTCCCATTTCAAGAAGTAGTATTTTCGTCTGTGCATTTTATTGACAGGTGATCACATCGCCGGACCAGGTTGCTCTTACACATGCCACTGAATATTGATTTAGTAGCCAGCACTTGTATGATTCCTCACGGTTTTCTTCACCTTCGAGATAGTGACTAATTATATACGAAATCCTACTAATATTGTAAACGCGAAAGTTTGTGAGTCTGGATGTATGGATGTTTGTTGCTCTTTCACGCAAAAGTTACTGAATGGATTATGATGAAACTTTCTAGTTAAATAGCTTATACATCAGAATAACACATACGCTATATTTTATTCCCTTATTGTTATGGGAACGGGAACTACGAGGATGAAACCGCGGGGAGCTGCTAGTATAAAATAAACATATACATTTAAATTATATTTAAAAATTATATCAACTCTATGCAACTTAATAGCACAGTATACCTACACTAGGCTCATTTTTGGAGATATAAAAATATATATATCTATTGCATTTATGTCTTCAATTTGAACCCGTATTGGGCGCTTTTGAAAGATTCGCAAGTTTTCACTTTTAATATTTTAAAAGATCAGCTGGTGTAGTAAATATAAATATATTTGATGTGAGGTAAGCGGGGTCGTTGGCATTAGGGAGGCATATGTGAAGTCACCTGCCGGCGATCCCCTTCAAGCCGACATCCACCCTCGACATGGAAATATTAAATGTTACTTGCTTGGTATGTCGACCTACCGTTGTATGACCCAAGCTGTTTTAATGTTTTTTTCTCAGTTTTGTTGCTATGACAGAAAAAGCTATGTATGCATAAATTATTTGTAGAATAATTCAAATTGCTTGCGTGACCAGTGTACAAAAATTCAACCTTGGAATGAAAGATAAGCCATAATTTGTACGTGTAAATTTACATTTTATTTTTATATTTTATAAAAAATGTAAAAAAATAAAAAAAAAAATAACTCAACCCCGTTTTTGCTAATTTAATCCTTGAATATCTTTACTCTTGTACCCAAGATCCTTATGAGACTGTTGAGCTAATACAAGTAGCTATAGAAGTTGTCTTTATGTCCGTGATTTACCCCCTTTTTCACCTTACACTGTGTTTTCTGACCCTTAATTTTACTAATTTTAAACAAATAACACTATCTTTTCATTCTTATAGTATGCATAGTATTCTTATAGTTATATTTTAAGACAAGTATAATTACAAAGTTACATCGGAGAAGACGCAAACTGTAATTATCTATCATCAACAGTATTAGAAGTTATACTTGATACCGTCGCCTTAGAGTGAAAACCTCGTATTTGAAATTTCATGGTTTTTTTTTTATTTCATATTTGGAAAGAAAACCTCGTAACGGACGTTCTAGTTTTACTCGAGTAAACATCATAGACATGGTGCACCATCTATGACCTATAATGAGAACCTCGTAAAAGCACTCGTATGTCAGTCTGCTGTGAAAACCTCGTAAGAAAGTGCATGCGTGGCTGCGAATTCAATAGTTCAAAGTCGTTTTTCAGTATAGTTATACAATTTTCTGGAGGAAATAAGTGCTTTTGATGTTATAAATAACTTGGTAAATTGTATTCATTAATATTTCAGAAGTTATTGCAATTTTTGTTTCTCTTTTGATAGAAAAACTCGTACAATTTATCTCTTGTTTGAAAACCTCGCAAACTCACTTACGAGGATTTTTTTTACACAAAATAGCTGGAAAATAAACCACGTATGTGTGGTTACGAGGTATTAATGATTAAATATTTGTTGATAAAGACTCAGAAAATTATCAAACATGACTACCTACGAGGTTTTCTCGAAGTTATATTGAACCTAATTAGGAGATTTTGGATTAGAGTGGAGAAAAGGGCGCAAAAACACGAAAGAACGTCTAATTATTCTTAATAACTTTATGAAAGAGAATGAGATTCAGATATTTAGCCACGCAAGGTCATGTAATTTTTATTCATTACGGAAATGTCAAGCTGTACCTACACAATTTAGAAGGTCCGCATCCAAAAGCCCTTAATTACTTACTTACTTTTTTTATAACCAGCATAAAATATTTAAAAAGGCATGCAGAGAGTACAAAATTTTCTTTTAAAATACTAATGACGGCAAAATTCGAAAGCGCTGCTGTATGTTAGATAAAATCAAAAATATCAGAGACTGCTTTTGCTTTCTGAGTTGTGTCGAAGGATGGCAATAGTCAGCAGTCCAAACCAAAATTTATTTGCAGCCAGGCGCTCAACGAAAGGTCAAGATGGTTCAGCATCTTACGATTTATAGTTATTCGACTTTTTATAAATTTTTTGACTACTTTAAACTTTTTTTTACTAAGAATTTTCCTAAAACAAGAAGAATTTGTAATCACAAATATAATTTTATTTAAAATTATATGTATTTTAATGTAAATAACTATTTTTATTTTACCCAGTTTCATTGATTAACTTGTAACTGAAGTCCAAATAGTGAGTTTTTTGTTAGAAAACCTCGTAAGTGACATTTAACATGTTTAGGCTAATAATGTGTAACATATCACTCTATTATTAAAAAAAGTAGTATAATTACATACTAAAACAGGTATAATCCAATAAGCTTTGGTAACAAAAAATTTCAGGGCGCGGTTTTTTCTTCCTCCTGTAAAGTTGCTCTTTTTCTTATACGAGGTTTTCACTCTAAGGCGACGATACACATGCTGGCTATACGATCCGGGATCCTACGATATTGACAACGTGAAACCATATAGA
Organism: Ethmia dodecea; assembly: GCA_963855545.1. NCBI lineage: Eukaryota > Metazoa > Arthropoda > Insecta > Lepidoptera > Depressariidae > Ethmia > Ethmia dodecea. The sequence goes on from OY979448.1 coordinate 7,161,726, forward strand.
ACTGAGATGTTTTCATCATTCATCAAACTTAGATTACATGAGTTAGTAACTTAGCATACTTTTACAAATTAGGATTACTTATCATGGTACTAGATTTTATCAAAAAAAAAATCTCAAGTCTTTTATTCTGGAGGCAGAGGTGTTCCATTTCGGAAAATACTCACTTTTTACCAGTATAAGCTTTGGACCCCTTATAGTGATAGGTGGTGAGCCGGACCACGTCTGTTTATAACAAATTTTACTAAAATTTTATTATTTAGATACACATATTTAAAAATGAATCAAGTTTTCAACTCACTGGGTAACTCCATCAAAATATTGTATTGGGTTTTATTAATAACTTCTTCAAGGATAAAACTTCAAATAAATAAATCAAGCTAGTCAATGCAGTCAACAGTAGTATATCAATCAAATATTTATCAACTGATAGTGAATAAACAATAGACCGACGTATTTTGCGCAGTAAATGCGGACCACGCACCAGTAGTGGTTACGAGAAATCACGTAACAAACAAGTATCTGTACAACTATTGCATCGTATACTTCAAGGCCAACAACTATGCTGTAGGTGCACGCACGTACTCTAGGAGTATTATACCGCCGAGACCGAGATACGCCCCTTGATGAACAAACCAGTCGTGCAGGAAGAATATAAAATTGTATAGTATTATCTAAAAGGAAACACAAATTGTGAAAGCTAAAAGGCATAAGACTAGAACTATTTAAAGGAAAATTACCTCAATATACAAGTGATATGGTCGGTTACAGCTTGAAAGCTATGTTAATTCTAGATTGACACGAAGGATGATTTTATCAGAAAAAGTCGTGTAAAAAGTGACACGCAATGCCGGTGTTAATATTGATTTATTTTCTTATTTTTCTGTATTGTGTGATAATTGTGTCTAGTTTTTACTTTGTATTTCTTATTAACAAAGTTTGAACCCCTATTCTCACCGCTATTGCTATTTAGACATCCCTTATTGAATGCAGACTTACTCAAAACTTCCTTCTCAACTGTCTGGAATTCCTTTTGATCTTCATCTATCAATCTTTCAGTCGGATCGGTCAATATTAATTCTCCTTCGAGTATATCTGTTGTTATCTTATCCGATAATGTCTTATTCAAAGTTCTGTCTGACTGGCCCTGAATAACAAATATTTTTTAAACAAATGACTGTTTTAAATTAGATTTTCTTTTCTATGAGTTCTTCAGAAACCATAAAAGCGTTGAGGACGTTCTCAATTTGCAGAATATTGAATGTAAATATTTTTTAGCATTGTTCAAGGTAATTAGTAAAATAGTTTGTATTTTTGTTACTGCTAAGCTCATGGAATGGCCGTCAAATATTGTGATTTATCACCTTAAAATGAGACGCTGGATATTTTTTGAAACATCACTGAGGACTTTGATTTGAAATCAACCGAATTTACTAAATAACTGTCTGTCACTGTCAGGGGGAAAGAGAAATAAATAAGAACCTCGATATCGATTCTATACATATACCTAATTTTTTCAGGGAAAATCATTTTATTATCATTACTGTGCATTCATTACATTTTAGTCAAGGTTGTAAGGTTCATATACCGCTGTCGGCGGATGCTCTACATTTTTGTATGCGCTCTCACATTTGTTTATTTTGGTAAAAAATTAAAGCGTTTCGTGGAGATTCGCCTCGGGAAACTGTCTTTGAACTGCTCTAGGTGTTTGAATGGTAAATATTTCTTTGTAACATTTTTGCATTTCTTCTACAAAATATCTAAATCTATAAATACAAAGTTTTTATGACATCGACAACCTTCGTTTTTAATAACAAACAGCTCCAAAGAGTAAAAAACAGACTTCAACGAATAGCACTAAAATATAATCGATGTATAAAATTTTTAAACTTTTGTTGTTATTTTAATAACCGCTCGACCGATTTCAATAATATTTAAGTGGGACCACCTCTGAAATATGATCTGCCAAACAAAAACAGAATTATCATAATCGGTTCATAATTGTAGTAATCGCGGTACATACATAGAAAAACAAACATGCAGTCGAATTGAGAACCTCCTCCTTTTTTGAAGTCGGTTAAAAATAAAGTTTAAAATACTTTCGTAACATAATAAATATCAGCCATTGTGTTTTTAAGAGATGTACCTATATCGATCGATATCGATCGAAACACGTTAAACTGTGATTGTTAATCTGTTCATCAAAAGTTTTTCGGACGATCATTAACAGTGAGAGAAAACAATCAAACGGGCTTTCACAATCAAACATTTTCATTAGGCCGCTCGGTTCGGGCTGTAAAAATCACCTTCGCTTCAGTTTACGCACTGCTGTACTGTTACGTTTGTGAGTTTATTTATTTGACTAGGCTTAGGGCTACTCGTTAAATTAAGGCTTATTGATGATTAAGGTGCGATTTATAGTCCATAGGATTTATGCCGTCTCGTCAATTTTGCTCTGTGAATTTTGTGATGCCGTCGTTACCATTCCAGTAGGTATCGTCTTTACTGGCGTTGTTAACATTCGTTTGTGTTAAAGTTGTTCTTTTTTGTTATGGTTTTGTTCTTATAATGGACATGCGTTAAATACTGTAGGTACATTTAAGTTAGCCTATATGATATGAATTGTCACATCACTTTCTTTTCCCGACTAATGGAATATAATTTATATCGAAGTATATTCGAAAAATCACTGCAATCAATATTAACGCAGATAAAAAGATAATTATTGGCTTCAATTTTGAATAATCATACAAATATGTATCATAGATACAAATATGAGCGTGTAAAGCCGCAATTAAGTGCTATAATCCCCGAGATACAAAGACATAAAATTAAAGCACGTTATTAAAAAGACCGGCACTGGCCAAATGGACTCGATAAAATGAGGTTATGATGTCCGCAATGTTGCAATACAGCCGCCTACAAATTAGTTTGCCTACTTAAACTGTGCGGTATTTTTTCATTGCAAAAACTTTAAAAAATAAAAGTTGCAATCTTTTTAGGGTTGTCCTCGAACGCTTTATCATTATCGAGTTAGGTAAACTCGATAAATCGCAATTTGCAATTTCTCGACGTCGCGTCGGCGCGCAGACGACATCCCCCGCCGATATCCAGGGCGCTACCTAACAAGCGGATGTTTGACATTTGCGTAGGTACACCGTTTACCACCTTTTAAATGTAGTATTATTCAGTATGAGAAGTGGCTTCAGATCAGTCTTAAAAAAGCTCAAAGAAATGGGTATTATTGTTGATCTTCGGATATGTTTGTAAAAATAAGATTAAGTATTTATGTATAGTCAAAGCATTATTATAAACTTTTCAATGAATTATACATAGGTACTTACATAAAATGAAACTTGTTCATTTCAGTAGGATATTAAAAAGTTAATGGCAACATCAGTAGCTCCTTTTAAGAAAATAATGTTATAAATAGACGATCATAAGTAATATAGGTATATATTATATATAAAACCAACAAAATATTACCTCTGTTGTGAAACATTGGTTAACGACTATTGTATAATCAACACAAATAATTTTGTAGGTAAATACGCTTGTTGGGTAAATGCAGAAAATCGTGGAATCTTGTGAGAGTATCTCACATTAACGGCGCCGATGTTTTTATCCCGCAAAGTAATTAAACCTCTGGTAAGTATCGGCTCCGTTACTCTGATCGAAATGTTTTGTATATTTTGTAAGACTTGATTATGTCAAATAGTCATAAATAAAAATATATAAATGTAAATCATATAGTTGAATTATCTGATAACAAGATGACATGTGATCTCTATTGTTAGTTTTGTTCTTGTTACTCGTTGAACGATAGATGGTCGTCCTAAAGCAATATAACAGTTATGCAGTAAAGCTCAAATAAAACAGATTCTACCCATACTACGACAGGAATTTCCGATCATAATAAGAATATAAGTACAATGTCAGTCTCAAATTATGATGTCTAATCTATGTTCTATCTATATAGGTAGGTAAAATGATAAACTGACTGATTGTTGATATATCAACGCACAGCCTAAGCCGCTGGGTCTAGAGACTTGAAATTTTGCACATACATAGCATTAACAGTGTAGGCATCCACTAAGAAAGGTTTTTGCAAAATTCAACCCCTAAGGGGGTGAAATAAACGTGCGCGAGCGAAGCCGCGTGTAAAAGATATCGTAGGTAAAAAGTATCGTAGACAGAAGACGAACTTCCAGCCCTGTATTCAACCTATACTGACATGGAGCATATCCTTTATCCATCTTGCGTTACTCACATTTCTAATTGCATTTTGATTATGTTATCTACTAACTTGTATATAGATATTGGCAAACAAATCAACATGTGAAAACAGTCTCTTAATTGATTTCCCTACTTCAATGCAAGATAAAGACTCAGGTGCACATACAAATCGCAAGAACCGTAAGGATGTGAAGTTACTACGTCGTTCAACATTGTTCACCTGTTTAACAAATTCTTCTGTACAATTTAACTTTCAATTCCACTCATATACCTCGTTTGATATGAGACAACTTTCGTGTGTCTAATGACGTCAGCATTGAGATTCTATAAAAGAGCGTGTTGACAGTTTTACACCTAAGAAATTCTTCACCCAGAAATGTATACGCTCCATGCCTCGTTACTTTGCCCCTCTCCCTATTCTCATCAATTGTTTCGCGTGTTTGTTTGTGTTTGTTCTCGGTTGCTTGTTTTCATAACATACTGTCTGTCTTTGATGGTTGAATGTTTGCTCAGCGGTTAGATTGCTCTAAGAACGGAACTTGGCACTCGGAATGTGTCGAATTTTGGCGAATATCTTAATGCGTTTTTCTTTTGTTTGGTTGTTAATAAGGTTTATTTACTAGGAACTTCGGTTATACAACTTATTACATTTATGTATTCTCTACTTTATTACTACTAGTATATATTGTTACTACTTTATTCTTAAATTGATTTTGATTTAATTTATGTTTTAGAATATTTAAAATTCTTCTCGCAATTCATCTTTCAGGATAGTTAATCATGGGATGCATTACTCGCTGTGCCTTTTGGCCAATTTCTACCTTGTGCATCTTACCATTGTTAATCTATCGGTATTTATAAGTGGCATGTACACAACACAATACTTCTCATTAAACTAGTTGTAAGGCAATGTTAACACTAGTTAGTATACTGTTTGATGCACACGAGTGCAATTCAGTGAACTTGAAGCGAAACGTCTGCGGCAGATGTGCACATTTACACATAGCTTTGCCTTGGATGATATGTGTAAAAACTATATATAAGCTCACAATTGTATTCCCAAAAAAGGGTTCGCAGAGGTATTATATTCTTGAAACTAAACTATTTTTTACCAGTATTATAGTTTTGGACCCCTAAACGTGATAGGTGATGCGTCCAGCGCTCAGAATAAATTGTAGGGCATGCGGGTTTCCTCATGATGTTTTTCTTAACCGTCGAGCTAGTCATAATTATGGTCGTAAGTTTTGAGAAACTCATTGGTACATATCCTCATCTGGATTCAACCAGAGCCTCACGAATGAGAGGCAGGCTCATTAACCACAGGGCTAATTATCAACTGTTTGTTTATCTAGAATTTTTTGGCTATCACTGCTCTGTTGCTATTTATTGCTTACTAGCGACCCGCTCCGGCTTTGCACGGGTACAATAGTTATACTAAAACCTTCCTTTTGAATTACTCTATCTATTAAAAAAAACCGCATCAAAATCCGTTTCGTAGTTTTAAATATTTAAGCATACAAAGGGACATAGGGACATAAGGACATAGAGACATAGGGATATAAGGACAGAGAAAGCGTACTAATTTCTGAACCCTTAACGTTGCATGCAACTGTAACAGTTACTGTTACCAAAAACATAGTGTGTACGTGGTTCGCGAGCTTGCAACGAACGCTACACGAGCGACTCGTAGCGAGTCGATGATTGTCTTGTGGCCTTCTCGTACACACTAGAACCACGTTACTGTATCTATTTGGTTACAGTTACAGCTCGCAAAATGAGTACGCTCGGTGAAAGCGTACCGGCGACGATGTCGTGAGCCCTCTGTACACGCGTACACACTAGAACCTCGTTACTGTATCACCCATGTTACGGTTACGGCTCGCTGGTGAGTACCCGGCTTAATGCGCTGGTAGCGTGATAATGCTAATTGCTTACACTGATATACATGTAAACATCGACTGTGAACTGTTCGTAGTAACCACAAATATTTAAACTGAAAAACCAAATTACCTACTATAGGTACCTACTTTAAAAAAATATATTTGGATTCCATTGTGGATAAAAAAGGTAGATTCCAGTTCTACGAGGACCTCGGCACATCGACAGCAATCGTGACGAGTAGAATGACTTGAATAGGGCCGATTCGTCTCGGGTGACGAGCACTAGAGCATAACATGCTCGGTGCGATTGGTCGACCTTCCGGTCGTTGACACGGCTGGAAACCTCCGGATTGGACCATCGCTATCGTCATTAAGAGAGTGCGAACGCGTGCGCAACCTGTTAATACGCAACCTTTTAATTAATTGTTGTTTTAGTAAATTTTATTTGTAATTATGTTTGAGTTTCTAATTATTTTTAGAGAATTAGGTACTTAACTTTCGTACTTGTATCTAATATAATATAAGTTTATTTTGTGGTTCTGTAATTCTTCTACATGTATAACTTGTTCTTTAAAAATCTCATCTCACACGTCTTGTGGTACCTTAAACGTTTACTCAAGAAAATTCCTAAAAGATAAGTTTTCATATTATTCCTTAGTGAGTGCACTTTTCCGGTATTTTTCCGGCGTCTACAGGGAGGAATCCATCAAAGGATTAAGGGGGTGTCTCGGGAATCGGGATCGATTCATCGGTGTTTCCTGAAAGTGGAATAAATTATCCACCACTTAAGCGATGGCATGGCGATTTCCAATGAGCTTTAACGTTGGCTCAGCTATTCTGTGGCCAGAATAGCATGTTTTTTAAATTGCTGTATTATTACCAGCCCTTGCCTAGCGACGTTGCCCGCGAGGATCCTTTTTATTCCCGTTCCCGTGGGAATATCAAAAATCCTTATTTATAGCACTAGCTCCTTAAGGAACATCCATGCAAAATTTTAAGTAGACTCAGCCATCGGAGTTTGTGTTCATATGTCAGTCCTTCAATGAGTCAGTCATTTACTGCTTTGGTAGGTATATATATAGGCTTATTAGGTTAAGTCTAGTGAGAGTTCAGTTATTTAAAAGTTAGGGATCACCATAAAAGAAAGAAGTATGTTATAATAATTTTTCCGTCACTAATGTTTACAGTGTAACTCATCACTTAGGTATAGATACATTTTCAATGGACGCATTGCCATTTCGATCGTCATTTTCATGTTACAGCACTACTGATATGATAATTCACGTCAGATTAATGATCCGTTTTGATATTAATTGAGTCATGCTGGGTTCATTAACTTCCGATTAGAGTTAATTATGCCTAAAGCCATATACGTCAGGTTTACGATTCCGAGTCTAAGAGAAGTCTAGAAAATACCAAATGCAGGTATTCGATAGTAAATCTACACTTTTACACTAATATTATGAAGAGGAAATATTTGTATTTTGTATATTTATGACGAATAAACTCAAAAACCACTTAATGATTTTAAAAATTCTTTCACTAATGGAAAGCTTCCCTTTGTGGAAGTAACATGAGCTGTAATTTTCCCACGGGAACGGAGCTTACACGAGTGATATTGCACGAAACAGGTAGTTTTAAATATAACCGGCGGGTCTGAAAGCATGGAATTTTGTACAAAGGTTTCTTAAATGACGTAATAAGTGAGCACTAAGAAGGATTTTTTTAGAAATTCCCATTGAACCAGAAAAAAACTGATCCACGATGGGCAACGTCATTGGTAATCTGCTAGTTTCAAACAAATTTAAAATATTGAACTCCCATATTGACTCCCCTGACTTACTTAAGAATAAGAATAAATTTATATCATAACAACAGATACATTGGTAGTAACAACTTAAACAAATTAGGTTCAGAGTTCCTGCCTACCCTTCGCCAGGTCTAATTTTACTTCGAATTATTTTCTTTATCGCTGTCAAAAAGCCTTTATTACTCAGATATCTCACATTGATCCTTTTAGAAATCACTTCAAGAGTTTAAGAATGAAGTAAATTATTATTTGCTCAAATTAACAAAGAAAATAAAAATAAACGATTGTATTTAGACAAAACTATGTACACAATGTATTGTATCTCCTTTGTAACAGGACTCTTACGTTACGTTAGAATCAAATACCTACCTATATAAGTTAATTTATCCTCATTGTATCTAATCCTAACTCGCTTCTTACAATATTGTTAAAACATGACTGTCTGTTGCCAAAATTAAATAAAATAAAAAACAAAAAATAAAGGTCAAATTTATTTGTTATTTTTCTGAAGTTCATTTATAAAGCTCGAATATATTGTAAGATGTCACATTCCATAATAGTAATTCGTGGAGCGGTGGAGCCGTCTGTGATTGAAGCCCAGTGCACGGTGCCTCGGGACGGGAGATTACGAGAGGAACGCATGACGCAGCAACATTACGAGTCGTCATTTCATACAGATTGAAATTGGATGTGGCTCTAATGGAAGGCCGGAGCGTTTCATAAAAGAAATTGCGGCTCTAAGTCAAATATATGTCCGTTATATTTCACTAGGCAAATTGAATTGGTTATATATTTATGTCTATTGTGATGATAGTATTGCACAAATTGTGTGAGCTATGATCGATTTATTGGAACTTCCTAAGTTGTTAGTTAACCAAATTTAACAAAGCAAGATAAGTACATGTTTTTAAAACGAATACACCATTTTCGGTTCGGTACCCAAAGAGTACCAACGGGATCGGAGAACGGGAACTAAAAACTCTTTATTGTACGGTTTTAAACTTTCGTGTACGAGTCCGACTCATATTTGACCGACTTTTTATGAAATTAGGTAGAATATTTCAATTAATTTTCTTATTACACGTACCTTTGTCCGTTTCGAGAATAATAATTTGTAAAATCTAATTTGCCTACTGTTCGCAGATTCCCAACGAGTTGTAATATGTATCAGCGAAACTTTGACATGAAATTTAATTATATCAGTATCAGTAGCAGAAGTAATTCGTAATAGCAGAGGCTGGATTCATTGTTTTTCATATTTAAGGCATATTCTAAGGCAGACTCATCATCTAACAAAATTACTCCAGCGGAGTTTTAGGATATGGAATGAACTCCTTTATAAGGTTTTCGCTGGATTTAAAAAAAAAAGGTATTAGGTACGCTACACACTAGTGTACCTAGTGCACCCTATAGAATGGCCTGTGTCCACAGGCGGCGACTTAAACTAGATCACGTGGTGTCTGCATGCCAAACATCATGCTTACTAATATTATAAACGAGAACTTAACGTCTGCTTGTTACGTTTTCTCGACTAAACCGTTGAACAAATGAAATTCCAGTCGATCTTTTTTGCCTAAATTAAGCAAGTTTTTAGGGAAGGAATATACGGTTTCCATTGCCTGTAAATAAATGAAAAATAAATATTCTCACGCCTTTAACCCGGAGAAGGTAGACAGAGGTATAAAATTTCTAAAAAAACAACTTTCACCAGTATATTCTTTGAACCCCTAAACGTGACAGGTGGTGGGCCTGTCGCCGGACCCCTGTTACTACACTACACGTACATGCTTCACAAACAATTCTGGAACCATCGGGTTTCCTCACGATGTTTTCTAGATAAATACGTACGCAAATTTCTGAAAAAACATCGGTACAAGCCCTCGCCAGGATAATCATCATCATTACCCAGTACAGCAACACTAACGTACGAAACACTTAATGATACTCATTACACATGCTCACTCAACAAGAGACATTATTGATTAATGTCCAATGACGTTTCATTTCAGTGTAAGCACAGAGCTGTCACACAATCGGTAGTTGATTACGCGACCTTCCTCTGTTCGCGATTGTGTTCCGATCAAAGTGTTTCCGATCACAAAGGGTTATAAAATGCCCACGTCATCGTCTGAGGGGCGGTTTCAGCGTTCCGATTAATTGTGGCTTGCGCTTGATAGTGGTTCGATTGATGTTTGCGTCTGACGCTGGTTTATGGGCAAAGTAATTGCGACGTAAAAGCAAATGGACAAGCTTTCCCCCGCAGTAAGCAATTTGAGTAGTAATTAATACTATGCATCTAGCATCGTCGTGGAAAGAGGCTACGATTGAAAAAAGTTTAGTGTTTGTTTTAATGTTTTTAACAGAATTTAATTACGTAAGCTCTAAATGTTGTTAATACAGCCTTTATAAAATTATAGAATAACCAAGTAGGTTATCACCTTTCTTAACTATAATACCTACTGTAAGGTGCAGGTGTATTATGACGTAACAATACAATAAAAAAACAGGTGATTGGAGACTCTAAGCACCAAAAGGTGTAGTAAAAAAATTAAAACTTGTTCAAGAATGACCAAGAAACGATTAGCAAATATTTAGGTCTTGGACCATTATATCCACGCATGTGTTACTAGTGCGCACGCGCACGCCTAATTAAGTCAATGCAATTCATTGCGCGAACGCTGGAAAGTGAGTGGTCAGTTGAAATAGGAACTTGGAACGCAACTGCCGTCTTTGGGTTAGGGTTGTACCTATAGTAGGCATAAATTAGTCGCCTCTTTGAATTTTGATAAAAAAAATATGATGTACGCGTAAGATATAACTTTAGTATATTTGCCCATTATGAAAAGACATAAGGTGATCTTGCAAAGGAAGTAAGCAAATATACAACCATCTAAATACCGAATCTCGAGTTTAGAGGGCTACCAGCCTACCACGCTCTTCCGATTTGCGATATTTCGGCCCAATCGGTGTCAAAAAGTGACGCCCCACAGTAAATGACACCGCGAGAGTGTCAGAAATTACGAAAATCTTAAGTCGGAAGATATTGGTAGCCATCTTCAGCTAAGTCAAGTAGTTACACGTTTGGCCTTGCAATATTTACACCTTGAATCACTCAATAAAAAAACTATCAACTTTGACAACCCTGTCAACTAACTTACATGACATACGTCGCAAGCGCATTCTTCTCTTTGTATGTCCACAATCAATGCGCTAAGTATGCGCACATTCATCAGGTTTTTTTGTAAGTAACGTATTGAGATAGATGTTACTAGTCTTTAAGCGGTTTCTATACTTCTACCTTAAAATAAACAGTCTTATACTTGCCTCACCATGTATGTGTATATTTTGTTGAGTAAAGGAAAGAAAATAATCAATAGGATCTTACTAGTAGGAAGAAATACTATTTATTTATATGAATTCTGTTATAAATCGCATACACCCTTTAATTTTCTGGTCAAGAATAAATGTAAAAGAAATGTTATTTTCGTCTGCTAACCGAGATACCCTCATAATCTGACACAGAGCTGCGGTATCGGAAAACACGACAAAAGAAAAGTGAAGATTTTTTGACGAGTTTTAGTCGAGAATTGCTTTAAAAAAATTAGTCACTTATGACTATAAGAAAGTACTCTTATGCGGCAGTGGTAAAACGATTTTAGTTCTACATTTAATTTTTATTTGCAATACGATAAAATTATTAGTGGGCACATAACATTTGCCACATCATCACAGCTAAACAGTGATCTCGAACAAATAAGCGCTATCGAGTGTCACGTATTGATCAACATGAGAGCTAAATTAGTTTAGGCAACTATTCTGCCTACCCAACGAAAATTTGCTGGCAAGCGAAACTCATGGAAGTGCCGTTAACGAAACATATTAGATATTAGTTAGTTAGTTTCGTTACTTACGCTAATCGACCTGAACACCAACTTCCACTATCACTTTGATGGTTACAAAATGTTAGGAGAATATTTGCTGTCACATCGACAAAGTTCCTACTTAGTTCCTTGATCGCAGTTTCGACAACATTTGATGTTTAATCGCTGATCGGGTTGGTTGTACACAATATTCAGTTTTGTATACGGCAAACGTAGAGATTTGTCGAATTACAAGATTGCAGATTTCAATGCTGTATAATTTTAATTTCAATCATAACGTCTACTGATTTAATTAATGAGCTGTTAAATTGTAATTAACAGAAACAATTTTCTAATTATGATGTAAAATTGTAATAATTGTAAAATACATAGATTTAATGCGAAATATTTTTGAATAGTTCCAAGTATTCCAACATGTCTTTTATTTGTGCAAAAATTATGACGTCGTGTTAGCAAGTATGCTATGTACTCGTAGACTTAGGTATGTGGTCCATTGAATTGGTATTATTTCAAAGAGAATCAACGATATTAATTAGTTAGTTTATAAACGTAGCTCTACTATTTCAATAAATAAACACACGAGAATCTGTGAATTGCTTTGAAATTCAATTTGCGAATGTCATTTATTGAACCAATTTTACTTTGACGTCACTTCCATTTAGAATTTCTAACATACTGGTACATTCTGGAGTAGTTTCTGAACTAAGGGATATTGTTTGGGTACCTATTTGGATGTACTACACAAGGATGTAGGTAATCTGGTCTATTACTTCCTACCAGATTAGCTATATTCCTGGTTGGGGTACACATAATTTTTTCGTTCATATCGGATGTTTGTTATCCGTAAATGTTATTATTATTGGCAACCATTACACCAAAAACATTTCTATGAGGTACGTTAGACACTGCAATAAATCTATGAATTTACAAATATCCAGTGGCATGTGCGGTAACAATTATCCACAGGACTAGAAACGCTTTATAAATAAAAGGTTAAGTAATGGCAAAGGCGAAAGATTGCGTGTGTCTCTTGCTAGCCATTTTGTTCGTAATCCAATAGTGGGGAAAGATAAAAGCGGAAAAGATAAAAGGGGTGGTTTAATGGAATTAAACAACGGTGGGGGGAACCGCGGCTCGTCGGCCGTAAGCCGGACTTGCGGAATGTCTTTGTTGGAATTGCTTCATATTATAAAGAGATGCTTTTACCCGCAACGGATCTTTCTGTTGCTATATTCAAATAGATGATTGATTACTCGAGATTTTTACTTGAATTTTTAAGCTGCATGGTCGGTGGGAGGTAATGGATGGTCATGACTAAGTTCATATTGATGAACGACTCTGTAAATCTAGAGTGTAGATAATTCTACCTATACATTGTGAGACCAATGCCGAGCTAATATAAATGTTTAGCTGTTTCTATCATAGCTCTACCGGCAGTCAACTACAATTTTTTTAACATAAAAAATAAAAATAAAAAAATAAAATAAAAATTATTTATTTTCAGACAAAAATAGTCCATAGATGGTTAGTAGGTGGTTAGTAGGTACAAGAAATCTTACATGCTATGTTAGTACATAAATAAGCAGATTACAACCTAGTGAGGGACGCCGTCGCAGACCGCTCACTGACTTGCACGCCGGACGTGCAAGTCCGTGAACCGCCTGAGGACCGCCGCGTCCATCCTGTCCGCAATCATCTTCAGGATCACGTTGGGGCTCCCCCGCAGCCTGTGCACTAGCGACGCGCCTTTTTTGCGCATGATGGCGTAGAAGTCATCCACGCCAGCACCCGCAAACATGCCCGATGCACTGCACCATCTCGGGAGCCCCAACATGGCCCTGAAGGTATTATTGTATTGGACACGCAAGGCATTGTATGATCCAATTGTAAATCTGGTCCATAGTGCGCACGTATAAAAACTTTTTCAGTAGGCTCTGAACAGCGTAAGTTTTACACTTACGGTACAACGTGCGAATCTATGAGCCAGCATATTGCCGCGAACTGACAATGCCCTGCGCTCCCTTTCAATATCCTGCTCATCTTTTAGATCTTCTGTCACTATGTGACCAAGATACTTAAACTTTGCAACACGTTTCAGCGGTGCACCATTCAGTAGAACTGGTGGAATGGACATGGGCTCCTTATTCTTACCCTTAAACAGCAGAAACTCGCTTTTCCCTTCATTGTACTTTAAACCGTGTTGCAAAGCGTAAGTTTCACACACCTTCAGCAGTTTTCTTAACCCACTGATGGATGGGCTCAGATAAGATAAGATACAGTTGTGAAAAGATATTAAAAAAAGGAGAACTGAAATTGACTCAGAAACTTTCTAGGCTAAAAACTTTCAGGTTCTAGCAACAATGTACCTAAGTAATTTTATATATCTAGTTAAGGCGCAAGGGGTTAAAATATGCGGCAGGCGATTAATAGGTCGATTAGAACGCGGCCAAGAAACGGCCGTGTCGATTCTTCCGAACATAGCTTCAGGGCTGCTACTTGCCGAATTATTTATCTAATTTGCGACAGAAAACGTCCGCTAGAAATGTATATAGTATCGGTTATTTTGAGCGTGACAAGAGGGGTTATGTGTATTTAAATTTAAAGAATAATTATCAATAATAAATTAAAATAAAGACATCAGTACATCAATACATTATATAAAACAAAGTCGCTTTCTCTGTCTCTATGTCCCTATGTATGCTTAAATCTTTAAAACTACGCAACGGATTTTGATGCGGTTTTTTTAATAGATAGAGTAATTCAAGAGGAAGGTTTTAGTATTAGCATTGCATCCGTGCGAAGTCGGGGCGGGTCGCTAGTTAATTATAAAATGAATTGCTAATGACAAAAGCCACAAACATGGAATAAGAAAAGTAAGGTCGACATACTACTTATTATATTTATAGTAACTCATAACGTAATACATACATGTAAATAACAGAGTTGCTGTCAACGCAAACAAAAAGATTGAATAATAAATAGTTACTACTTAACCAATTTATTTTAAGAGCCTATATTCTATATTTATATTTAGCCAGTCGCTTTATAATTAAAAATTACCTAAGTAGCAATAAATAATTTTAAAGCTTATAATAAGTACCTACTCAGCTACTCAGCAATAAAGTGCTGTTAACAGCTTCTGATCTAATTAAATTAAGCCTATTTATGAGCAAATAGTGATATAAACCTGATTCGGTAAAGGGTTTATCAAATAAAATCTGTCGGTAATACGACACGACTGATATCATTAGCTGTTTTTTTAATTGTGAAAAAATGTAACTTAACATTGTCTTTATTTGTATACAGGGTGGATATTTGAGATGGGTCCGCCAGGGCAGCTACCTTAACCGTTGTAGCTAGACGAAAATGGTCTGAAGAGACTATCCACCATTTTTGAAAATATTTAAAACTGCATTTAAAGATTTTTGAAAAATGGTACAGTCAGCGAGAAAATCGTCGATTCCCACAAAAAAATTTTTTGATGCCATTCGATCCAGTTTCAGATAAGGACAACCGGAAAAAAAGTTCAATGAAATGCTAAAATCTCTTTGTTGGTGATTCAACTTATAAATCTGAGCAGCGTTCTCCTTGGAAAACATCGCGCCAAGTTGCCAAGTGGCCAGTAACGTATTCTAAAAAAAGAGATCTTAACTGACATTTAAAATTGTGGCAAATAAGAAAAGATACCATGTTTTCCAAGGAGAACGCTGCTCAGATTTATAAGTTGAATCACCACTAAAGAGATTTTAGCATTTCATTGAACTTTTTTTCCGGTTGAAGTTTTATTCCTTACTAAATGTATGTAAAACGGTTTTTGCGTTTCCTGACTTTTCTACCCCCTTGACCTCAGTTAGTCTCTTAGAGACTTTTGATCCTTATCTGAAACTGGATCGAATGGCATCAAAAAAATTTTTTGCGGGAATCGACGATTTTCTCGCTGACTGTACCATTTTTCAAAAATCTTTAAATGCAGTTCTAAATATTTTCAAAAATGGTGGATAGTCTCTTTAGACCATTTTCGTCTAGCTACAACGGTTAAGGTAGCTGCCCTGGCCGACCCATCTCAAATATCCACCCTGTATAAAAATTTCGCCAGAAATTTGTTCTCTCAATTACAATGACAATCGAATCAAAATCCGTCGGATAGGTTAGAAAAAGTGAGCGGAGAAACAGGGACAGCAACTTTGTTTTAAATACTATTTATTTAATTTAGTTTTCGGGAATAAAAACTTGTAAATTAACGTAATCATATGAAGACCATTGTAAGGGGTGGTAGGTATCGATTGTGTAATAATATCGTGGATAAACTCATTAGTCGAAGAGCAGTTGTGCCGAGCCAGTAACGCGTCATTTGCGCAAATTGCTGGGAAACTATAGCGATTAGTAATAATTGCTCGGTTTGCCAAATTGTCGGATCTATGGACCTTTAAGGGGATGACGTTTCATTGAACAGGCACAAATTGACGTCGCTTCCAATTCGTTTATGGTCGTTTGAATAAACACGTGGCTTATTTATATTCTACCTACTAGAGATAAAAGACGCGGCTAGGTGCGTCTCACTTATAAGTATTATATCCAGTGCTAACTAAATGGATTGAAGCCTTGTATTATAAATAAAACTTACCACTTCCATTTATACAAAGTTTTTTACTTCTTCCCAGCAATGGATCCATAGTAAAATATTTATGCGGCGCTACGGATCTAGCCAAGTCACAAACGAAACGTATTTTTCGCTTATTTGCAATACTAATTAATAAGAAATACGGGTCAGTGACTATACTTCTTTGGAGTGTTGGTCGTATTTTACTTAGTAGCGCTATAATGCAGCGCGCATAAAAAGTCAAACGCTCATGTCAATCTCATACTTTTGTCATTCTATTCGGCTGATGTTAATGTTTTACGAAGCAACTTAGCTAGGGCTTCTGAGAACACGTTGAGACAAAAGATACGATTCAATAAATTACATGTTTATATAATTTTACTTTGATATGGCAGTACCTACCTAGTTTACCAGTTATTAAGAATATTCTAATTCTCAACATCATAAAACGTATCCAAATGGGTCGCTGAATATGAGAGTATCGTGCAAAACTAAACACTCTGCTAGTTCCAGTAATAAACGTAGGTGTACGCATAGACAGAAATTTCGTAATTTATGTGAAAAGGAAGTGAGGACAAAAATGAGAGTATTTTGCTAAAATTATTTTCTTTGCTATGAGTAGCGACAGCATCATAAATAATAATCATTGACGACAAAAGTAAAACATTCAATTTTATTGTTATGTTATGAACTTATGACCCATTTTGTAGGTAGGGAGCTCGAGTATATTTATTAGAGTATTTACTTTATGCTCCCTTCATTTAGTTATCATTCCGATTCCTGACCATTGTACTTATGTAATAACATATTCCAATTACTTAATTAAGTGTTAATCTAAATTATAGCAATTTATATTACTTACTTACCTATATAGAAAAGAAACTGCCTTTCGCTAGCTGCATGCGGTTTTTCTTATGCCACGCACTCGTAGATAGATTAATAATGTCTTATTTTTCATAAGTATTTCAATCTGTACCTATTTGCCGTTTTAAATCGATTATTTATATATTTTAACATTTTAACTCGACCTGCTGTCATGTTATGTCACTGACACTGTAAAACCAGATACATAATCAGCGCCTAAAATGACGATAAAAATGTGGGCCTTTTCTTGGTGGTCATTGCATACTGGCATGTCATGTCACCTACAAATTTTCAGTGTTTGTTTTTAATAGGGTTTGAAAAGTCAGTAAGTTCAAGTGTTTAGTTTAGTATGTGAACAATGTTAGTATGTTAACTTGTCTTATTAGTGATCAAATCTGAGCTGACAAAAATGGGTATTAATTAAAAGACATACGATGAATAAAAAACGCATAGTTAATAACCCCGCTCACCCCCTGATCCGTTTGGAGGTTTAAAAATGATACCGGTGTAAAGTGGGTATTTTCATAAATGGAATACTTCTGTCTACCCCCTCGGGGATCATATTTTTTTAAGCTATTGCATAGCTTCTATCGTGGGCCTTGAGCGCGGGGACCGAATCCAGAAATTCCGTAACGAAAAAAACCTCACGCTCCCCACTCCGACGGGCACGGAGGTCCGAGTCCGAGTCCGAGTCAGGGTCCGGGTCCGGGTCCGTGTCCGGGTCCGGGTCCGGGTCCGAGTCCGGGTCCGCGTCCGCGTAAGGGTTCGGGTCCGGGTCCGGGTCCGGGTCTAGGTCCGGGTCCGGGTCCGATCCGGGTCCGGGTCCGGGTCCGGGTCCGAGGCCGAGGCTGAGTCCGGGTCCGGGTCCGAGTCCGAGTCCGAGTCCGAGTCCGAGTCCGAGTCCGAGTCCGAGTCCCAGCCCGAGTCCGAGATAAAAGTTGCATAATCCAAAGTCCTTCTTAATCTTTGTAAGGAATGCGCCCATTGTGCGCATGACAAGTTTGCTAAGATTATTTTTGCTACTTTTATAATATGCAGCTCAAAAAATATTTTTTGGCTTCCCCTCTGAGTGCTTACCAAAATTTTATTAAACAGTAGCAGCTCATTGCAGCTCAAAAATAATTACAGCCATCCAGAATGACATAAAATGCTGATAGGTTTTGTAATGTTTGCTGGCCATGAGTTGCTGACCAATTAGCTATTTCTGCTTACAGATTATATTTTTCTGCTTACAAAAATACGAATACACTGCTAACCATTTAAATAACACCCGTGTGGCTTGAAGGCCGTGCATTGTCTAATGTCGTTTCTTTTCGGCAGTCTTGTTGATACAAAATGCTATGCAATAGCTTTACCGCGGCAGTCCCCGACTGCCACACGTCTTATTTATATATTTATTTACTTATGGTAGTCAGGGTGTTAATAGCTAATCGCTTATACAACTATCATGTTCTAAATCATGTTTATATTAAGCGAAGCTTCATGTGGTCCACGGACCTCAAATACAATGAAAAACAATTTATAGGATTGTTTGCCATTGCCTTTACCCATCTAAAGCATATATATACATATAATTTTTATATTATATATAATATAATTATGCACATTTGTTTGCGGTGTTTATCTTCACAGCTCATGAAGTGATTTTATTGTAAGTATCTAAGTCTGCAAGGACACGATTAGCAGACAGACTTGGATTAGATTTATCATTGCATTTATAAAATATACAACGAGTTATTAAAAATAACAGTAAAATTAAAGCAATATTGTAACTAGATTTAAAAAATAAACGAAGCAATTAAAGTGTGGCGCGTGGCAACCCTACAAGCGATGCACCTGCCACGATCGCTCAGCGCCGTGCGCCAACATCTGTTGAGGGCATGCACTTTGTTTTTTTTTCCTTTTTTTCTTCCTAATTGCATAGCAACGCTACGAGTGGAAGAGTTATCGTATTTTGATCCTATATAGAACATTAAAAGGTGACTTCCTTCCGCTTATTAGCTACCAACACCTATAAATATTTTCATCACACTCTATTGTAGGTACTCGTATTCACAATATTGTATTCATGCAAGTACGTACCTACTACCTACCTATTTGTAAATACGTTTTAATAAAAAAATCAAGGTTTAACTCGTTTATGTCCACTTACAGCTAATAACGGTTTTCCTGACACTATAAAACCTAGACATAAATTTTCAGAAGCACTACTTACCAACATACACCTGACTCTAAACGCTGTCAGTTGAGTGACATCAATTGCGGATGTACTAAATGACTGCGCTGTTATTATAGCGTAATTTAATGGCAGTTAAAGTAAAATTGTAGTTTAATATCTAGAGCAGTGGATCGAATATCGGGTTGCAATACACATTTACTCTCCGTCTCATCGTTAGTAGGTAAGTAAGAGGAGGTGAGGACATATTGAGAGTTTCGATTGACAGATAGAATCTGATTGCGGTGGAACTACTGCTCATGCGCTCGTTTCTTAGAAACTTTAATACTTACACTTTCCACAAACCAGATAGTTTTCGTAGAAAATATTGCAAAGTATTTGCATAAATTAAGATTTATCCTGTATTAATGCACTGCGTAGAATTAAATCATTACTAATTTATATATTTTTTCTTTTACAGGTAAGAGGTCAAAGTGCCAGAGTTTTCTATGAATCTAGTGAGTATAGCTATAGATTAATTCATTACCTAAACCACGTGACTTCTAGTAAAAGCTATATTCGAGTATTCTCTTTGAAACAATAATAAATTGGGCTATTCACTCGCAAATGTTGATTTAATTGTAGCTCACTAATGAAGTGTGTTTTCACGGCAATCGCACCAGTAAACAACAGTTTGAACGTTTATCCATAATAATAACACACAGTCACAATATTACGAAACGTACTAGCGCTTACTGACGAGGCAAATTTAATATTCAGCGAAGATGGTTGTTATGACGGGAGGAGGAGCGAAAAAGGGGGGGTGTTTCAAAAAAATGCAAAATTTTACTCACGACCCCGTGTATCAATCATTCTCTTTTTCATTTTGTCCGTATTACTCTCGCCTTTCGTTATATTCTACACCTGTTTTAAATTAGATTCTAAAAAGAGCCCAGACACCGGAAATAGTATTGTATTACGAGTCTCGAAAGTTCTTTCTTGAATTCTAGATAGTCATTTATTTTTTCCTAATTTCATTATTCCAGTTAATCCTGGCGAGGAATTTCATTTAGAACGTCGAAAAATGTTTTTTTCTCTCTTAATATTATGACTCATATTTATTTTTGTTCTCTTATCAAACAGAATTAATTAAATTGAGGCTGTTTGTAATAATACGCCTGAGCTTTAGCTCACGATTAAAAAGTAAATTTAAATTTCGAGCGTAGAATATTCAATATCGGAAATTGAATAAAGAACAAAGTGACGTTCGGAAATTAGCTCGAAGAGTTGTTGAATTGGGAACAGAGAAGTCGAGATCATGACCGGAATCGCGTCAGTCGGCGGAGTTTCTCAGAAGTTAGTATAAACTCAACGCAAGGCTACCCGCATTTAGGTAAACGCTCCAGTATCTGCACAGGTAAATGAGGTAAATCGTTTTGAAATTAGACATTTAACGGATAAAGAATATTTTCAGTAAAATGAAACTCAATAAATTGCCCCAAATTTTTGGCCAATTTATCGGAAATCATCAAAGGAACATGGGATAGATAATTTATATGATGCATTGAATTTCTAGTAAGTATAGTTAGTTTGTAGTGATTTTCTGTTCCAGTTAGATATATTATTTACAGTGACGTTTCCAATCATTTAAATGCTCCATTGTCTTTGATAACGGACCTATGAACGGACATACAGTCAGACATAACGAAAAGAATTAGGAGCACTACTGAAACTATAGAAGCTTACCATATAAAGCTTAGGTTCTTAATTACCTATGTGTAGTACTTAATTTAATTTTTTGTTTATGTATATAATGCAACAATATCACATAATGAAAATTAAAGAAAGCTCACTTCCGCCAAAGATGATTGATTGATGGGTTCTTTCTAGAAACCAAAGCTATTCCCTGTTGTAATCGTATATAGAAATTACTACTTCCCGCTCAAAGGTTCGTATATCAAAACCCATTGAGGAACCGGCACTATAGCAGATTCTATTTCCACTGTAGAGAGGCGAGGAGCGACGATGTCGCGACAGGTCGCTTTCTCGGAACCGCGTCGCCGGCTGACGCGGAATCGATACGGTATAACTCGATCGTTTTTCCTACAACATGTGATCCGGATTACCCTCCAAAACGTCTTGATATCGGACATCTGCTGCAATTCCGGGTGATCGCCGTCCGATGGGATTTATATTTTTTTATCGATAGCTCAAGAGCAGAACGTGTTATTATCTAATACTTTTACAGCAGGCAATCATTAAGGTTTATTTTAATCCCAGCAGAATTGTTGAATACTCGTTTACAAAGAAACCATATATTTTTACAATATTTACATATATAAAATGTCCAAAGAAGAACCATGCTTACCAGTGCCCAAAATACTGGCTACATTCTCCTCTGGATAGCTAGGCAGATCCTTTGGCAGAGATAACTGGCAATCCTCTTATACAATTCCATTTAAAAAAAACTCACGCCCTTATCCCTAAGGGGGTTGGCCTAGGTAGGTATTTAATTTTTGGAAATACCGTCTTTCCGTCAGTATATTTTAAAATTTCACAGGTGTTGAGCCTGTCGCCCGACCGGGTTGCTGTTACTCATGCCTCAGACTCATTTCTGAGACCTACGGGTTTCCTCACGATGTTTTGCTTCACCGTCTATCTAGTGACAAATAAAATAAATGTAGATAAGTTTTTTAATAACTCTTTGGTACATGCCCCCATTAGGATTCGAACCCAAGGCTCACGCATGAGAGGTGGGCTCCCTAACCACAGGCCAGCTATCACTGCTTTTGATTTTTTTATACATTATATACTCAACGCATATAAAATAAGTAGCTATAAATTATATCCCAAGTGGGCTATAATTATTTCAGTTGAATGTATGTACTTAAATTACATATATCTACTTATCCTGTAGTAGTATGTTGTTACTACAATTATGTCAAATGATATACGATCGGATATCTAGCATGAAATGAAAGTCAGTAGTGCAGTGCAGTTTAAATTCCGCATACGACATTAGCAATAACTCTATGTAGAGTCGAGACGAATGTGAAAATAGACCGGTTTAAAGTATACGCGCTAAAAAGATGTGCAGTTACAAAAACTATAAGTTTAACACAAAAACAAGTGTTGTGCGTCATTTTATTTGAATTGTGTAGTTTTATAAATGGCAGGGTTCATGTCCAGTCCTAGCATTTGACCTTCCAAGCGGTCGCGATCCAGCCCCTACGTGCGCGTAATATTAATACATGAAAATGTCTACGTGTGTAAGGTCACAGTGTAAATTTTATCTGGATCAAACTATATCGATTTATTATAGACGAATACTTTTATGTAAAAATATGTAAGAATAGTTCTCGAGGATGCTTTAAAAATGCCTTTCGAAGCATTAAAATACATGTGTATTGTGTTACATACACATAACACAATGTACATAACACGTATATTTTAAAATTATACATAATAATATGCACCTTAGTTATGCGTATATCCGTGTAGTTGTCGCGTCGTGATCGCCGATTTCTTATTAGTACATATAATTTGAATGTTTTATATTATGGTTTCAGTTGCATAATTATATTGTATCACATTGTAAGTATTGTAATGTAATACACCGAAGGCTAGACTTAACGTCAACATTAATTTTGTTAGTATCGTCAGGTTGTTAAGAAAATGTTCCATTTTCTGGGACAGTTTGGATAGTTTCCAGGAGTTATGGATGAATTTATTGCGTCACTAAAGATATATTTGCTTTGTAATTAATATAAATTATATGTTACATCTACCACCGTGTCGCTTTACCAATAATTTAAATATGTTTAATAAACTAATAAACTGAAAACAAGCAATATAAAATATAATAATCTATACAAAATATTTGAGGTCACTACCACAAAATACGAAAGTGTCAAAATATCGAAAACTTTTCCCAGAGCGAAGAGAAGTTTATAAAGAAGAAGTTGTGACGTCTGCTTGTTACTCGGAAATGGACGAGAGTGAATTCACGGAGGCAACAGCTATAAAAAGCAACGATTTAACTTAAACAAGATAAAATTTCCCTTGTAATGTCAGTTTTTAAACTAATATAAGTAAAGCCCGTACAGGCGGTTATGGGACTTCTTGTGGACTGCTTTGCCAAACAGATTTTTAGATAACTTTTAACCTTTTAGAGCGATTCTATCAAAAGTTTTGCAGCATTCATTTACTTTTTAGTTAGTCGTGGTGGCATGCCGCAAGATTTTAATGGAATAATATTACCTTTTTATGGACACAATTGCGACTAACTTCCTAATAAAATCACATTATAAATGTATAATTAAATGGTGTTCAATATTACTTTATACTCTAAGAAGTAAAATTGTTAAAAAAAACTTTAAAAGTTTTGTCATCAAAATTTCTCTATTAACCCTAATCGAGTTCAAATGAAGTGCTTCCAGTTTAACTTTTTAATTAAGTTTTGAATAATGAACCTTATTTTATTTAAAAGAAACTTTGTACCGATTACGAATAAGTAATTAATTTTAATAGATTTTTTATTGAATCTACGTCAAGGTTGGTTCCATATAAGTTTTGTGAAAATCTGATTAAGATTTTCAGGTGGAGAACGGAACTCCGCAACGGACATCAGCAAATCACTCGCTATCAGCAATAATCTTTTTAGTTAACAAATAGTCGTTGAAGTTCGATTTGTATTTATGTTTATAATTTTGATTATATTATTTTAATTTGATGCGTTTAGATTCCAAGCAACAACACAGGTTTCGGGGGAATGGTAATCATTTGATCATTTGTCGAATGATTTATAATATCTTTGATGGCAATTCGTTTCGAGTCTTTGGTATTATTGGACTGTTACAATCATATATAACACTTTTAATGTAAGATTTTTTCAACCGACTTCAAAAAAGGAGGATTTCTCAATTCGACTGTATGTTTTTTTGTATTTATGTTACGCGATTGTTCCACTAATTATAAACCGATTTTGATTATTCTTTTTTTGTTTGGTAGATATACCTATTTCAGAAGATGGTCCCATTTAAATTTTACCGAAATCGCTCAACCGGTTTTTAAAAAATCTACTAAAGTCTAAAAAAAGTATACATTGATGATATTTTTAGTGATTTGTTTGCGTTGTCTGCTAACAAGTGATCAGAGCGTGTGCAGTGAGGGTGCAGGCGTTCAGAGGCGTTCGTCTGCAGGTCGAGAATTTAATGTTTTAGTATAACGTTCGTGATAATATTTGAAACTTCATTGAATGCTCGCGTGTGAATTTTGTGATCCTCGTGTTTGTCATTGTCTCGTTTAAACTTTGACACGATATACATTTAGAAAATCCCCCGACATTCTTCTATTTAATTTTACAGTCTGTGTTTTTGTTTTTACTCCCAGTATAAAGGTAATGTTAATAGCTGTGCTCTAGTATGTCGAAACTAGAGTCGTATTCACAGACTGTATGTATTCACTAAGTTCGCAGCCACCGTTGTTTGTAAACGCTGCACTGCAATCCCACTAGAGACGATCAGGTCGATAGTTACCAGTAAACAATATCGATAATACGTTTATTTTTAAGGATTTAATCACTTGAAGTATTTGAGTGCAAAGTGAATGTGTTAAGGAAACGCTTCCGAGACCAGGGAGCGAGTGATGTGCTATTGAAACCATTTTGCCTAGTTTGGGACTAAATAACTGTGTGATTTGTGTCACACAACATTATCTAGACACGCGGTAGCGTGACAAGCCGAGTTCAAGCAGGAGAACGGCGAGCAGCACCGTGTGTAATATTACACGAACCATTTGGAGCCACTTTTGACAACCTCATAACTGAAAAACTATTTCACATAAACGTGTCAAATTGGGCTCATATTATTGAGACTTGCAAGATACATACGTGCTCTAAATTTCATAAACATATCTCAAACGGTTATTTAGATATTAACGTCCAAAAATCTACATTTTTATCACTGACTGACCTATAGACCAAAACTCTAACTCAGTTCCAGGTGACCTAGAAAGTTCAAATTTGGCATGCAGATAGGTAATTAGGTGAATACAAAGGAATAAATCAGAAACTGGTAAATTTGTATAATTTTATTTATATATTTTTTAAAAAAGTTATCGTTTCATTTCTCTCAATGTACACAGTGGTAAATGTTTTTTTATGTTTTTTTTTTATGAACTTGTATCAAAAATCACTGACATAACCACCTATCTTCGTTTTCGAAAACATTTCCTTAACATCCTCTATAGTGTACTTGTAAAAAGTTATGTAGGTACCTACTCGTTGTATCTTATACAGCTTATAGGTATCTGTTAGTCTTTGTCATGTGTCCTTCATGTGACTAAAGTCACCTTAAACAAGCGAGCGCTTGTAACAGTGTAATGAAAATAATACCGAGGTATAACGTGTATTCAGGTATCTAATGATACAATCGTGGCGTGAGAAACGACGGTAATCACAGTATATCAAGGCTTCAACAGTCCAGATTAATCTAAAATGACCTCATCGTGTAAAACAAGGTACAACACCTTACATTTAATATATTTGTGACTATATGACTGTAAATTTAAATGCTATATTATGGTATGATGATTTAGATAAGTACATTAAAAGGAACGACTCAGTGTATTTTTTTTTAAATATATCCAACACTTTGGCGATGAAGACGAATCTAGCGGCACATCGCACTTCAGAATCCGTCAAATTGTTGTAGCCACAGAAAGTTATAAAGGAACGGTCTGCCATATTTATTTTGAGATCATTAACTCAATTTCACTCTCACAATTAGGACAAATCCAACTAAACTCATTTACTAAAATCTGTTAATCCGCCTTGTCCCACCTGTAGCAATGTTTTAGACTTGCATAACTATTAACTACATACACCCGGTAAAAATTCGCTTATTCTTTCTTACAGTCGGGTAAAGAGGAAATTCGTCTCTACCTAAATAATAAAAAAGAGCACGGAAGAACGATTTATAGAATAATACAAGATACCGAATAAAATAAATATACGTTCTCGGTCTATCCTTGCAGAGGTTGGACAGGTCCTTCTCAAAATAGAAAATATTGTAACACATATTGCATATATTAAGGTAGATCATGTTACATGAAACTATGATCTCAGCATTTAGATAATTTATCGTTAAGCGATAACTTTCATTGCAGGAGCATCACTAGCGACTGCTACTTCCCACGGCCCGGTTCTAATGAGCCGTGTTGTGTTGAGTAACAGAGTGGTAAGGGACGAGGCTTTTTTAAAAGAATAACTCTTTGCCTTTCGTTAAGAAGTTTACATTTTATTTAATCTATTTTTATTTTTTATATTTGATCATATTTTAATGATGTTTTGTTTGGAACGTTCTTCAGCTAATATCCGAAAATTTTCCTTGCCATAGAGCTTAATCCATCGTTAATAACGATAACACTAATAATATTTTAATGATTTTATTTTTAGTAAGGTTCGTTTGTTAAATTCTTCTAAGGCATGTGTAATAGCTAAAGGAATTCCTCTCCTAAATCCCTAACAAACAATATGTCAGTGTATGTTTATTTACATTATCTTTCGATATACCGCTCATGTGTCACCCAACGACTAGAGAAAACGGACCGAAATGGCGACCGGAAAAACTAGCCTTATCTCCATCGCAAAATAAAGCAAAACAAGTGCGCCCTTTGTTTGGCTGGCCGTGTTGACTGTTCCTTATCCACTATCGCCTGAACTAGAACTCGGTGCAACGACCGGCCCCTACCATGGTCTCACGGCTGCCATTAGATCATCTCCTATAGGGTTATGCTTCGGCATTGAAGCCCCGTCATTGTCTCATTATGAGTCTATATTTAGATTTCGAAAGTAATTTTCTCTCTCTCTTCTTAATTGGTTATTGTATACTTTTTGTACTCTTTGGGTGGAATAGGACAATTTATTGGAATCCAATTAGGCTTTCAATTTAGAAGCTAGTTACTCATTTTTCCATGATAAATCTATGTTTTATAAAAAATATTTGTTATCTTTTTTATTGTTACGTAAATTATTCTTAAATTAATTTATTCTAGGTATTGAATTTAGCTCTTCTTTTTGTAATTTGGCATGTATTTCGCCAGCGCCCCATCGGTCTTTATACAATTAAATAATAATATACAAACCACATTTTTGTGCAGTGTGCTTTTACTATCCCAAAACTAAGATGAAAGATCTATTATAAAATAGATCTCTGTTTTATTATAGTAGGAGTTCTGAATGCGCATTTGAACTAAATCCTAGATGGATATCGTGGTAATGGCTAGCAAAACTTTCTCGACCATTGTTCCCTCTTCCCGAGGCTGCGTCGTTGAAGTGATTACGACTACGTGCATCTTTTTCTTTTGTTTGTTTGTCTATTTTCGTTTTTATATACGAAGTTCCTGACAAATGAGCTCAAACTACGTTGTAAGTAATATTTAAATGTACACTTTTGGTAAAAAATAACTTGCCTTTCGTTGCTCCTTGTCAATAAGGTAGGTAATGTTGTAACTAAGTGTAACATTTGAGCAGTGTATCGTTTAGTACACATTTTTACTTCTTAAACTAGTTTTAATAGCGTTATCCATATTCATATACACTAAATATTAAAAACAGTATAGATTTATTCATTAATGTCTGTATTGTACTTACTTAACTTAAATTCTTTAAATAATCATTAAGTAAATATTTATATTTTACGGACAATCAAACACACCGTCCAACCAATAACATATCTCTAGAAAGATGTACGAGTAGTCCATACAAAAGATTCATATAACAATACCAACCAACCAAGAGTTTAGAAAGTGCTCTAATGATTGATGCGGTCGTTTTTTAGATCGCGTGATGTAGAAACTTGTTTCGCTGCTCACTTTACTTCGTGCCGGGTTATATTCGAGTTCCCTTCTGCCCCAAGGCATGACGGGATGTTTGAGCCTCGGATTGTGAGCTTGATAATTTTGTTATTAAACCAATTTGTAGACGAATCGCGTTAGGAAAGTTTATGGGCCGCTACTGTTGCTGAGATAAAGAATTTAATACTGTCGAAGGGTTTAAAAAAGTGATAGTTGTTTTAGAAGTAGTTATAAAGTTGAATATTTATTATTTTTAAAGCAAAAATAAAAACAAGCTTTGTGCTATATAGGTTTTAGATAAAATATAAACAAAATTTCTATGTGTTGAATTGCTTGAACAGAATTCTTGAACAAAGACCTTAAATAAAAGCGAGTTATTTGACAAAACAGTAGCTAGTTTGAACTTGCAAGCAATTACTCTAACCAGTGATCTAGTCACGAAAATCTCGTACGGTAACGGTCGCCGATTCCGGGCCCAGTCAGCGTACCACCGAGTGATTTGCTCTAATGGTCTTGTCGACTGACGTGGCTACATACACCGAAACTACTCTCAACTAAGAATAAAGTCGTGTCCTCACTGCGCGAGTTTTCCGCATCATGCTCCGTCATATTTTCGGGACACGTTCCGGTGCCTGAGTACCAGCTACGGAGCATATGTCTCGCAAAGTTGGACAAACAAAAACATGTACCGGTAATTACGTGTCTTGGTCCGCAATGTCGCGCAACGTCGCTCGCGTCACGAATTGTAGATTGTCTGCTCCCTCGTGAATGGATGGGTTAAAATTTCCCTGGAAATCGAATGTCGTAGATTCGTAGAGTGTAGTTTTACGATAATATTGAATACTCTACTTCGAAATGCCTTGTCGTATCCTTTTTCAATTAATCACAATGCTTATATTGTTATTTATTGTTATTCTCATAATGTGATCCAAATTTCTATTTGAACAGAATAATTAATAGAAGACAAACCAACGCTCCCGGTGGCGCTGAATGGAGGTCCCTTGTTGTAAGGTGAATTCGCTTAACGACAGTGACTCGTTGTTTTATTGTTCGCGGCCTGATAATGACTGATGACTTTCTCTGGATGTCTTTGTTTAAGGGCCCGCAGTGACGCGAAAATTTAATCATGGCCGTTACAGAGCTCGAAGGCAATGCCAAAATATTCAATGAATAATGTATTTACACAGATATAACGCTCCAGCAGAGAGCGAATTCATAACAAGTGATATTTATTTAATGAATTGATTACATGCAGTTTCCAAACCAAAATAGAGTTTGTTTTTGTATGATAAATAATTGCCGGGCTTGAATTAATGATAAGAGAAAATTAAATGTATTTATTTATGGTAACAACTAGACTTCAATATTAAATGTTACCAAAAATTTCAACAAAATTACTTAATTGTTATAACGAAATTGTTGTGTACACTGAAGCGATTTTGAAAATGGAAATAGAAAAAATACGAGAACAGTAAAGTAACAGTATTAGCGGTCATGCTAGCGCGTTCTACACGCATGCGTGTAACGGTTATAGTGCGAGTCGCTTTATTTACGCTTCGCAGCCTACAGACGCGCAGTACATTATCAAGATTGCCTCTGATATTATACCTATGAGTCAATGTGAGCTTTACCTGTTGGAGACAAAGCTGATTTTGCTCTTGGAAAAGTACCGAGCACCGGACTTTCAGGGCTTAGATCAACGTTAAAATAAGATAGTGGAAATGTTATGTATACTCCGAATACGCCGACTGAATTGCCTGCATGGGCGCTACGTAACTCTGAACGTAATCTAAACCCATCTCTAACTTGCACAGTTTTATTCCTTTAGAGAATTTTAAATAAACTGAGCTCTGACTTTAAAATTGTTTGGCATCTAAAACATGGTCGCCGACATGGAATAAACTTAACATTTAGCGCTCATTTACGCGGCTCTTTAGTAACAGTGTTAAGTGAGCACTTTGAAGATCCCCTTTGATATTCGCAGGAGCAGGCTTATGATTTATTATTCAACGGCTCGACAAAACATCCAATCTCAATTCTCTTAACATTTTGATTCCAAAATTCCAATTCTAAGTGTTCTTTCCCTGAGCTACGAAGATATTTTGTGCATAAATATAAGAACTACGAACTTCTCCGGAGAATGGTCTCAGACAAATAAACAATTATCCACCGTTATATTTTATGTACGGAGAAATTGGGTAAATCAATTAGTCGACATTCACCGCAAAGCTTTAAGTCCATTTTGAATTAAATTAAAGAGGACGGGACATCGATTCACATCGTATCGCTGAAACGAAAGCAATACTTTTTAATTTTTGCAATTTCTCAACTAAAATCCCTGCAAAAGTAGGTGAGACTTTACGCTGAATTGAGAGATTAGACGGGAGAGTAACGGAACGCTTGTGACAAAAACAGTACCAATTAACTTTTTTCTCGGGCCAAACTTCAGAGTATTTCCAATTGCTCGGAGCATTCCGCCCGAGAACGTCTTTAGTCGTGCGATTTGCTCTCGACGCGATAGAGATCGATTCGCTTTGCTCGTTTTGTTCCGATTTAAATTGTATCGATGCTGGGGGCGATTAAGGCTTCCGCGTTTGCAGACAGTGTATCGAGTGAAAATGGAAAATTAGGCGAAAAATCGAACTGTTTTGTTACCGTTCGCTGCGTTTGAATAAATATTTGAACAAAATTTTCACTGTTAATTTATCGGAATATCAGATTTGGTTCAAGCGGGAATTTCAGTACAATCTGTTTATTATATTAGGTATGGTATAAATTTCATGTCTGCTAAATATGCAGTCATTGAAATAAATAGTTCGTTAAAGCAAAAACTATTAGGTATATATAGAAAAGAGTCTTATATATATTAATGCACTTTTACATTACTAATCTGGGGGAAAGGTAGTGACTACGCCAAGACGAGCCAAGCGAGCTATGGACTTCTTGTTATAAATATTAAAATACGTATTTCAGGATATTTAAATTAGGGAATGAAATTAAGTGCTCGCAAAACCCCTAATGTGTACCGGCTGTGATCGATGATGAGGCAAAGAAAGAGTGGGCTATAGAAAGGGCACCTCTAATGTGTAAAAAATTCACCCCGAAAAAATTAAGAAAATATTTACAAAATAAAAAGTATCGCAACTTACAAAAAGAAGTGAAATCCCACTTTACCGTCACATATTTTGACTAAGATGTACAGTTTGTAAAATTAGGACTTGTAGAGTTAGAAGCTTAAATAGGCTCTACATGAGATCTGATAACTTTTTGACAGTGCGAGCCATAATATGGTCTCGTTTTGGCAACATATTGCATAAAAATGTTGTTGGTGGGATTAAATACACTTCACTTTAACTTTTTTTTTTTAGTATCGATTAATGGGCTTGCCCTTGAGCTTAATGCAGCCTAGAGGACATACATGTGGTCGACGATGAAACGAACTTACATAATATAATGCAAGTGACTATTTATTTTTTTAGAATTCATTTTTAACATTGTAATAATTTTATACTACATACAATTAAAATAAAGTTCTAAAAGCTGGAACATAAATAAATACGCTCTTTCCCATGCGACTTGCGATAAACTTCTGGAGCACTTCCCCTAAACACATTCTCAGAACTAAACAACATATCCATCATCGCCGTCTCAGAGGCAGAGGCTAAGCGACGAACACTTGACTCTAGTGCTGTCTAAAAACGGTTGTGGTACCGTTAAAATGACGCTAGAGACAAATGATCCAACTACGTACTGTAACTTCACACAATCACATACAGTGAGCGTAGGTAGGATCGAGCTTTTCCATGTTGGTTCGGGCTTTTATTGTGGTGGCTGAAAAAAAATCAGTCTTAGACCAACGTGGTAGGTTGGCCCGTACGTCCAGACATTTTAGTAGAGCGCTAGTTCAGCCGTGGGCTATTCTGGGCTTATAAGTTGCGCGGCACCATATACAATACCGAATTATAGACTAGCTAGAGTCTCGATGTTGAAAATTATGTTTTGTTTGACATTACAATAAAATCACAGTTTTCTATCTATCTTTTACATGATTGACTTAAAAAACTTTTTCTCAATAAATAACTTATTAAAATTTTAAAAAAGTTAGAATATATCGTGTTAACCGCGAAATTCTACTGTTCTTGACAATATACGTAATTATTACCTACTTTTCAACCGACTTCAAGAAAAGGAGGAGGTTCTCAATTCGGCTGTATGTTTTTTTATGTTTGTTACCTCAGAACTTTCGACTGGGTGAACCGATTTATACTCATGATTTTTTTATTTGAAAGTTGGTGCTTCCTGGTCCCATTTCAATTTGGTCCAAGTCTGACAAATCCTCTTTTCATAAGAAAACCATATAAGTTGAAGACGGTTTTTTACTCTTGTAAGGAGTAAAAAACCGACTTCAACTTAATTATATGGTTCTATGTTATAAGTTTTCTATTGGTTTTAAGAGTAGTGCAACTAAAATTACCTACTCGCTACAAACCATTTTGCTTTAAAAAGTTTAAAACACTAGGATTGCTTACATGCGATTAATCTTACACTCGCCGTCATTTTAGCTCCCTTTACATGAACAATGTAGTTTACAGTTCCCAACGCAGATGTTTAAAAAGAATCAACAGTTAACAACATCATAAAAAAGAGTCGGACGTAAACAGCTACCGTTGAAATTTTACAGTCACTCTTGTTTCTCGGTGTTTTTTTTTAGTCGAGATAAAATTCAGGTTGAAAAGTTTTGAAATGAGCGTGAAGTATGTAATCCGGCTGTAATGTTAAACAACAATAAATATGCTCAAATATCCTAATTTGGATTATTTCTAAGAGTTACTGGATCTCCTAGGATATATTATGATGATTATTATTATTATATAGAGTACTTATCCACTATAGTCTATTTCACGTAGTATGGGTTCGGTGACAGTTCACATTTTTCCATTTTACTGATACTAATTGGCTAATAAAAATTATTGTATTTTTGCAATAATAAAATAACAAAATATTAATTATTTTTTAATCATTTTTTTTTATTTGTCGACATTAGTAAGCGCAAAATGGAAAAATGTGAACTGTCACCGAACCTATGCTATGTGAAATATACTATAGGGTCAAGATGTATATTTCTACAACATACAAAAATGTATCTGCTTTTAATACTATTTGGTCTTTAAAATGTTGAGTATAAAATTAAAATAAATAGTCTTACGCCTTTTATCTCCAAGAGAGTAGGCAGATGTATTCAAATTCTGGAAATACCCACAACTATAATATTCTTTGAAACCCTAAACTAGATAGCCCATCGCCGGACCGAGGTGCTGTTACAGATGCCAAAGAATTAATTCTGGGACCTCGTCCGGGTTTCCTCACGATATTTTTCTACACTGTCTAGCTATTGATAAATATGTACAACTAAACTTTTTAAAAAACTCATTGGTTCGAACCCGATCCTCATGAATAAGAGGCGTTCTGTTTAACCACTGAGCTATCACTTATCTTTATGTAATAATGTTGTGTTGTAATGTATTAGTAAATAAAAACAATATATTATCCCATTCTTACCGCTGATCCTATTATTAGAAAATAATAATGCAGAAGTTGCTCTTACCTGGAATGCAAGTTTGTAGTTGGATACTGATTGTAAATAACATCCATACAATATATTCACCCGTTCGAGACACAGTGTAAATATCTGGCTCATAACGCAGAACACATGTTCTAGGGCCGATATTTCTTGCCTCTGAAATAGTAACAGAACGAGCTGAGAAATAGATCGAGAATGTTACAGATTCAACCTAAAGGAATGACGCGTAGTATGAGGCTTCTGTGTAAACGCATACCTACTGCACTCGCCAATTTTTCATTTTTTTTATTTTTTGCTGCCGTTTTTTGGGGGCAGTAAAAAAAATGGTTCATTGATGATTCACACGGTGCGATAATGACAGTAACTGAGTATTATTACACCTTTTAAACTTTTTCGAATTAAAGCGTTAATCTATTTTTTGTAAATTTGCTACAAGTACAGAGAAAGTGGTTCCTTTGTGATTGCACCACCACTTTTTGTATCATGATTGATATCAATTGAATCTTAAATACGCGTGAATTGATTTTCTTACACAAAAGTAACAAATTTAGCCTACAGATAAATAAAACGATTGTACATCTGTCGACTGCAATTGTAATGGTGCGTAATTTGTTGATTTTAATATCGCAGAAATGTATCATGAATCATGCGGCCAATTGGTTCTTGTTTAGTTAGAGACGGGTTCAGGTAGCCTCATGCGATGTGTTAACAATATCAATAGGCATCGATTAAATTGCGCTGCCTCCAACACAAATATGATTCAAGGTTGCATCAATATTATCACTTTGTATATTTAGAAGCGTAAGACAGCAAACAAAAACTGTTATAAAGTATACTTAGAATAATTTTAAATTACGGCAGGGTCTGAAAAGCAGCAGTTGTGCTGAGACTCTATAGCCGTTTCATTCACATTGTGTTTTTTTCTAGTAACTAAGTTTTTAGTAAAGTCTAGTGTAGCATTGTGTCAATGAATAAACTATCTTATTTATTTATTTTATTTTTTTAATAAGAAATTGTCAAACAATTCACGTGATCTAGATATTCCGTATAATAATAGGTGCAGGATTTAAATATTACGGTAGTCGAACAAAGCCGTGAGCTTTTGCTATAGGTTTTGATGTCAACATTTTTATGTTTCAGGTAAATATTGGATTCATATAAACAGCTTGCTGCTCGGTAAGTTATGCGAACACAAGACACGGCGAGACTGAACTTATCAAATATTACTGTAATTATGTAAAGTTCCGCTTGACATTTACGCTACCCCCCTTGTGTCGCAGTGTACACAAGTAGACACACCTACATAATATATCATTCTTAGCTTAGTGCTCCCTCGAGAAATAGCGGCGTCACCGTTGTAGGTCGCTCTGTCCATTTACCAACTCAATTATGAATTTTTTATTGCGGCTTCGTGGGTCCACGAATATTTATCCGCTTTCGTCTTCTATCAGGCTGTCCCTCATAGCTCTTGTATTTTATTGAGGCTAACATCACGCGAATGTTTTAACATCTCTGCTTCGTGGAGCGCTGCAGATTTACTGACGAACTTTGGGGCTCTTACTTAAATATTTATTGCAAAGTGCTCATTTATGACGGCGTTATTAAAATTTAAGCTAAGTGAACATGTAGCTCATCAAAGGAATCTAGCATAATATTAACATCTTACATTTCTTACAAATGAAGGTTATTAAATCATTTGAAAATACTGATTAGATTTTCATATATCAATCCGTAACAGGTCGCTGCTATCTCATCTTAGGTCTTATTATCTACGTTTAAACCCATTTTATATTTTTTTTAGTATTTGCCAAGGCTAATGGCACATTTTTGAAGTCCTAAGTTAAACCTGAAGCTTTTACGCAGGAAAGAGTCCATTAAAATTTGTTAATATTTCAATTCGTAGGTTTAATTATGCTCATTCTTATCTAGCAGACTTTTTTTCCGTTCTCGTAGAAATTTTGAAACAGCCTTTCTTATTAAAGGCCTAACTTTTTTCATGCTATCAACAGTATTTAGTTCAACTTCCTAGTCCCTACTTGAGATATATATTCATAGGTCATACAGACCCTCTTTATAAGTGAAATGACCAGTATTTTATGAATTTAAATAAATAGATACTTATCTACTCTCATACTCACTACAATTAAATTTAAATGATATTATCATCTTATTGATTCACTGGATCTTGAATATACAATACTTAATTATATTTGTCAAAAAATATACCTACTGCTGAAAAGTGGGTATTTCTAAGAATAGCATATATTTCTGCCTATCCTCTCAGGGAAAGTCGTGAGCATATTTTTGTTTAACACTTTGTCAAAAACGAACCCTTATCTAATCCTCCCCATATACTAAGTCAGACGGACAAGCCTAACCACAACAAGCAGAGCGTGCGGTCATCGGATACACAGCAGTGGACGGAAGTCGCATAGTGTACGGTTTCACAACCATGGAGCGTGGTCTCGATTACACTCGGCGTATGCACGTACTGAATTGCAGTTGGTGTTGGCTTTGTGAGCTCACTAATTGAGATTCTACCTTGATTGGATTCTTGGATTGACGTGCTTTGATCGCGCACTTCAACGGTTCAAGTGGCCAGTTCAGGCTTTAGTTTAATCAATAGAAGGTAGTAACGTGTAGTCGGTCGACTGGGGTCACTGAATTTCTAATTCAATGTTCAGTTGAGTAATTATACTAGTTATAGGTATATATGGAAAAGAGAAATGACACTTGATTCCCTCATCACGAAATATCCGATAGTATAATACCTAGCTACATACGTATCCTATTACTTTAAACGATAAATTCTTGTATGTATGTATTTCTATTTCAGGTATCTTGAAAACCGTTCTAACGATTTTGTAGATTTTTTTGTATACAGACAGCTACAGTTTTGCATTTTAAGTTCAACTACATAGCTATATTTCATGTAATTAGGCCATTCACCGGCAGATGGCGTCAGCGAAACTGGTGGTAGGCACTGTTTCTTATAAGATAGAGGTAAAGAGTTTTTTGAAATCCACGCGGTCTACGCCACTGGGCATCAGCTAGTAGGTAAGATAAAACCTCTAGTATCGAAAAAAAATTCAAATTAACAATATCAATTTTCCTCAACCTTTAAGGACTTCAAACTTATTATAATTATTTCATTATAGAATTTCGATCATCAGTATGACTGAAACGGGATATAACTATATTATGATAACACAAACTATCTCTCGGTTAGCTTTTCTACCGCAAGTTTCCCCTCATTGTGGTCTAACGCAAAAACGGAAGACCGCTTCCTAAAATATTATATCGTCGGTATTCATCTAGAGCGCGTATTTTGAGCGACTCATGTCGTGTGTTATGGCCAGATTATAGTGATCTTAGTGACGATAAGCCTCAATCTGTGAACTAGTTCAGTGATTAAGTTGCAGTCCCTTGCACAACACTAAGTTCTCACGACATTGGACGAAATTACTGTTATTTGCTGCGGTCCCCGCGTACGCAGACAAAACGTGATCGTAACAATGTGCCCACCGACAAACTGTTGTCGGTTTTGAGCAATCGTTTATCTTTTGAACAGTAACGCTGACGAGATACAAAACTGGCATGCAGATAACGAAACCGCATAAAAACTCAATACTACATTACTATTTAGCTATATTTCGCTTGCGGCCATGCAGTTGTGTAATTCTGAAGTGTGGATTGTGAGAATGTTTCCTCTCATTAACCCCTCAGAAACTCTTTCATCAGCCATTGATAGACAGACAACGCCACAAACCGGTAGGTCTAGAAGTATGAAATTTTGCGTAGGAGTTCCTTATATAACGTAGATGAGTACCAAGGAAGGATATTTTGAAAAATCATCCCTTAAAGGGCTCAAAAGTGTGTGGAAGTTCCTCACGTTTACCACAAATAAGTTATGTTATTGTAAAAATGATTAGTCAGTTAGTCGATGTCGTAGATGCAGAAACATTTACCTGAAAAATTGTGATGTTTTTTTAGAATTATCATTCCAAGTACAAACGACGTACCTAACTTTTTGCCAACCTGAACGGGGTATTTCTATAATCTGTATTGTTTTGTGAAATTATAGATATCGAAGGATCAGTGCATATTTAACTAACTACGTATTAAACTTCAACCTATAAAACTATGTATCAAATCAACTGTCAATCCGTTCAAAGTTGTAATGAGTAGTCAAAAACTAGTGCATCCAACTAGTTTCGCTAGGCCGCGCCAAGGTCTTCCAACCAGCCCACATAATGCCGCATTGTGTCGGTCCAGCCCTGATTACTCCTCAGCCTTAGCCTCAAGGCCGGCCATTGTTCTACGCCGGATTCTTGCACGCAATCTCACGTCGTTATGTTGGCTAGTTTTTGTGCAGCTTTATCGTGGGCGTTTTATCTTAACTCGTATTATAAATTCGTTATTCTATTTGTTTACTTGTCTCGTTTGGTGGTCAGGTTACTAAACCGCGACCCAATATTATTTTATTAGAGCTGAGAAAGAAGATTACCAAAGATCTTTAATTATCTATTACTTACGTAGGTACTTATTGGTTTCGTGGCAGTGAAGGCGCAGTCATGGAATAGATCTTAGATCGATTAATAAATGATCCATTTTTTTAGTAAAAACTTTATCAACCCAGTGAAAGATAGTACTTACAGGTTTTTTTTATTTTCGTAGCTTTGTTAAATTATCTACCATCAACCAGAATTTGATAAACAAATAGTTATTCTAATTTTATATGAATACATAGTACCTACATTGGTTTGTCAGAAACATTTCTGCTATAAATATACACCTCGTATATACCTTCGTTTTACGTAACTTAATACAATTAGGCACGTTACACAAGAACCACCACCTACTCAAACTCACAAAGTAACATCGGCCTTTGAGAATGATTAACGAGACTTATGTATCTTCCACAAACAATCTACCTTAAGGTTAATACTTAATACGACTAGAGAAAATAAAGTTTTGTTACCAAATCAGATCCATTTAAGAGGGTTTTAAGGTGTTATTAAGAAACAATGTTATTATAAATTTTAAAACAAAATTGGGAATTTAGCAAAACAAATGGAATATTCGAAATATGAAAAAGAACATGCGCGTGGAATAGAGAACCGCGTCCTTTTTTGTAGTCGGTTAAAAACGTTTCAACCCTTCTAAATCCAAAGGCCGTGAACCGTTGCAATGGCAACGATGTGACACGTCCAACGTTACCTTTTATAAAATGGAATAGGCCGGATAAACCGAAAGGGCAATAATCGGGAATAAAAAATTCATTGCGCCATCAGACGAACGGTACCTGAGCCGGACAGGACGTACGGAAGTGACGTCACGGCTCGGGTTGATGGCAAAAGCAGCTATGAACTAACATATTAAATTTGCTGTCAGCTTTTCTCTCTTTATTGCTACAAAATAACTCAGTTAGTTTGTGTGGGTTACAATTTGGTGAAAAATACATTACAGTCACAACAATATATTTACATAGTATAAAATAAAGTCGCTTTCCGCGTCTCTTTTTATATCCGAACTCTTCCTAAAGCAACCAACAGATTTTGATGCGGTTTTTACTAATGGAAAGAACGATAATGGATGAAGGTTTTTATATATCATATAAACCGAAGCGAAGCGAGGATGGATCCCTAGTAAATAATAAGCGAAATAACCCTCAAAAGTTGTGTCACTTTCAAATACGAGTATGTTAATCCGTTTATTAATAAGCACAGTAAAGATAATTGGTTTCTATAGATACATTATACTTTACTGACAATGCTTAATTAAATGTCATACCCATCGTAAACTTTGGTCACCTGTCCGTGACGAACGGACGGACAGCCATCTATTTGCATTCACGGGCGCGCGACCGGCGGAAGCAGGGCGTGCCCCCAAACTGCTCCCTTCCGGGGCCTGGGCTCGTCATTCTGTTTATCGCTAGGTTGTATTGAACACCTGATTTATATAGGTATGTATATACTAGCGGGTGCCTAGCGGCGTTGCCCGCGTGGATCCAGTTTATTCCGGTTCCCGTGGAACACCCTTCTGAAAATCTCTTCATACCGGTTTCCTATGACATATATTCACCTACATATGTGGTACCATATTTAAGGTTTCTAGGTGTCATCGGCGATGGGCTCACCACTTATCACGTTTAGGGGTCCAAAGAATATCTCGTGAAATGTGGGTATATCCAGAAATGGAATATCTCTGCCTACCCCCTCGGGGATATAAGGCGTGAGTTTTCATTTTTAGGTGTAATCGTTTCGGAATAGTACGTATTTCTCTTTTTAACCATTTTTTATATTTCCCCGTGTTAATAAGCTATTTTCCTTGAATAAAAAGTACTTACTCGAGATGTTGATCCGGATACTCAGTTATCTCCATACCAAATTTCATCAAAATCCGTCCAGTAGTTTTTGCGTGATGCGTGCACAACCAGACAGACAGACAGACAAAAATTTCAAAATTTTGTGTTTTGGTATCTACGTCGATAACTATATACACTACCGTTAAATTTTTTCAAAAATATTTTATGTACAGACGGCCCCGTTAGAGTTTTATTATACGAGTATGTATAAATCTACCTTTTACCATTAACATTTAAAAGTCTTTCATCAATGGAATGCCTATTTTTCTTGGAGTAACATGGGCTTTAATTTTTCCACAGGAACGGGACTTACGCGGGTTGAATCGCGTATATCATTTTAAATTGCAGATATTTAAAAATTACAAGAATCTATTTTCAGCACTGATTTTCATTTTTTATACGCTACCTTTACTTAATAACATCGATTATTACAAAAATTAAAAAACAAACTAACACGCTGTACATGAACAATACACGCACACTAATACAATCCAAAATTAAGCGAAAATAAATAAATACATTTAAAAAGCTGGAGTGCCGTTTTAGTGTGCTAGTGAGGGTTTCTGCAAAGCATGTTTACAAAATAATATATTTTTTATTAGAAAAGATCAAGAAAAAACTAATATTTTTTGTTTCTCTTTATATGTTAATTCTATTTCTCTTATATATTTATACCTCCCCTCAAATAAAAACTACAGAAACAATATAAGCATCCATGAAAATATAATTCCATTTATAACTCGCTAAATTATAACTATTAGAAAACGGGTTTAAAGGTTAGACATGCTGTTGCTTGTCTAAGTTTTTTATAACCCAAATAAGTCTTATAGCTCTGACAAAGTAGGTAAGCTTCTTTTAATTACCTGGCAATGGCCAACTCCCCTTGAAAATTATTACAAAATCATGCTAAAACTGTACAATTATTGCTGATGACAGCAGTTAAGGCTGAAACTTCGAAGTGGGGCATTAACTAGTGCAGAGTTAAGCCGCGTACACACTCGCCGCGGTCGCCTGTTGCGCAAGATGACATCCGAGCCGCAGATTAGCATAACGCTAGTGACGCACTCAACTATCGATAAAATATAAGTTATTAATACAATGAAAATGTGAGCAGTACGAATTCACCCGTGCAGAGAATTTAATAAATTAACAACACATTCCTTAAATTGTTTCATGAACAAACTGAAATTTTCAATCTGAATTCCGTTGACAGTAGCCGTGCAATAAATAGCTGAGTGGCAGTAATAGTGCCATTTCAGCAGTGTATTTAATAGCAAACGCAATGAAACGATTTTAACTATTCGTTCGGAGCGCAATTTATTGACTCCTGTGCGGTATACTTACTACAGAGTGCACTTTGTGGTGGATAAACGCTCCCTCTGGGTCTCCGGTTCCACCGCAGGCTGGAAATGATATTTGAATAAATAATGCCTAACATTGTGGTGTCTGTTGGGACATGGCTCGCGGCGAAAAATATTTTCCTCTCGCTATAAAATTATTTCAGTACCAGTAGACAAATAAATTCACATATACTTACAGACAATGCGATTTATATTACGATTTGTATTATATTACATAAAATATTACGATAATAATAAAATGTGTTTATTATTCTGCTGTAATGACTGGGGTTTGTAGCCACGTTGTTTGTTGAGTGCTAAACATATTTAGACAATGATTGTTACGCTGGTTGCGATGGTTCTAAAATGGTGTCGATAAATGTGTAATGAAAACAAGTCTACGGGCCATCTCTAACACTAATATTCGAGGTCGTAAACGTGACATGATGAAGTGCGCATGATTCAGCGCGCGTCTCTGTGCGCGTGCGCTGTGTCGTCGGTTCACTGTACGTGACTCTAGTAGATCAAATGGAACTCATGCATATGATGACTAACTCCGTCATGTGCGAAATAGAAAAACAAATCAAACCAGATCAACATCACCGCGAATTCAAATGATAAGTGACTTTCATCACACCCACATTCTAATTGAAACTATAATTTATTTTGGTTGATAAATTTAGTTAAAATCTTTATTTATAATTGTTGAGAAAAAAATATTTGAACCGATAAAATTTACCAACATGCCAGAGATTTGCGGGCGATAAAATCCGTCACTGATATATTTAGATTTTATTCCGGTCACTAATATTTTGATGGTTTTTCGTACAATTTGGTCGCGGTCCGGCGACACGGGAAGTCATAAATGCCTTGCTATCCGTCGCATGCCGCATTGTAGTAGATATCTAAAGGTCGGTCTCGCTGCGATAAAATTGGCTCTCTAAATTTCTTGGCTTCCGAATTACTTGCGAATACTGTTTTCCAGACTACGTTCTGAATAATATCATTACTATAAATAGTAGGGATCTAAAAATATATATAGGTAAGTACACATTTTCGGAATTAAATATAATATTTATATTTTCTAACCAAAAATAACTATCCGGTTTTAAATTATAACCTATCAATGTCACTGTTGTAAATTCTGATTTATAGTAGGTAAATAAATTTAAAAATAGACGTTGAAGTCCTCCTGTCATCGTCACCGAAATCGTGCTCAAAAACTGTTTTCATAAAATCTGTCAGCAGTCTGGAAAAATATTTGTGCAACCTCGTCGCGGTCTCATGCCGCTGTTTCATGAAACAATCTTTTTATTCGTTTTCGCTATTCGATTGACTTTCTAAAACGCTCTAGTCACATTATCAGGCACGTCCAGTCGATTGAAAGTTTCTGGAGTGCGACGGCACGTCACTGCGTCTCATTGCGAGACCGACGACAGGTTTACGTCGATGATGATACCCGTGTAGCATCAAGATCAGATTATTTTTAGGGATTTGGCGTTATATTATTGATATTCCAGTCGCGCGGGCTACTTTGTCAGTATCAAAAATATTTGGAATTTAAACGAGTTCAAAAAATTGGACAAGTTTGACAGCTTTTTCGGAAAGTGATGTACCTACAACCAGCATATTTGCTTGCATGAACGAGGAATTTAACCAATATGACGAACATAAAGAACATAATGAATAGGCGACCGCTCATCTTTTCATATTCACGACTAAGGTAATGTTATTTCTCTACAACCGAATGAGCACTGATTTATGGTACCTACCTAAGCACATTTTCGGACCGTGTTTTGTTAAAAGTTGCATACGCAAAACGATTACGTTAACTGTTTTCAAACATTCTGCAATGGTTTTAAAATGAATCAAAAAATGGAATCCGCGTAGCTAGTTTTCAGCTTTGTTACGAGTAGCTAAAATTTTTAGCAACCTACAAATTATTTACATTCACCCGATTTACCTCTGACGCAGTGTTTTAAGGAATTTACTAATTTGTTTCAATGAGCACTCCTCATTATCGCCAGCCTGACAGATATATTTACTTACAGCTAGTATTTTACAGGTGATAATGTGGTATTCACGATCGTTAACACGCGCGAAACAGTGCGTTAACTGTTAAGGATGATCTATTGATTCTTGTGTAACGTTTGATGTTACGTATTTATGAAACTTTACGTTCAAAAATAAACAGTGCAGAACGGTACGACTCATTTCTAATTTTATTGTGTCATAAAGTTAGTATCTCTAAATACCTATGTGCTATTTACTGTCTAATATTTTGGCGAAAATACGTAAGATGGGTACATACTTCGATCTCGACTAAAACTTAAACGTCTCGTTCGTGTTCAGTCAATTTTCCCAATTTGCTGCATTACGTAATGACGTTAGCAACGTCAACTCTCCAAGAATTTGAGATTTAGGTAAATCGATCTTGAATCTCATTTTGCAGTTTACAAGTTGATAATAAACTCAATAGCGCACATTATAATTCTACTTAATAATTACCTATATGAGTCTGTTTTATGTCTCCTTATCACATATCGATCTATTTGAATATCTAAGTAGAAACCATCTTATTCATTCATATTTAGTAATAAAATGAGAAATTGTAGAATGACAACGGCGAACACCAGCTCGAATCGAAACTGAAATTGTCCGAATACAGGGAAAGGGTGTGAAAATGTGCCACTGTCGCTCGGTATTCGAAATTAAAGTGACCGGTACAGTTAGCCAGCGACACGCGCAGGGACTGTCCAGTCCTTATTTGTCAATAGGCCGTATAGGCCGTGGCCTATGGGCAGCAGTGGCCCAGGGGGTGGCAGATTTCAGAGTAACGTCAAACGGCACAAATTGAAGTGGCCTACACTAATGAAAAATTTAAATCCGGCACTGGTGTGCACACGCCCGCGACCTGCCGTAATGTGTAATCGAAACAGATATTATTACCAGCTGATATTCACGCGACACACTTCCAGATGTTTCATAACGCAGTTTGTATTAAATAGACCAGTCACCCGATACCTAATTCATTAATAAGCCTTTATAATGCACGACACGAGGAATTCCGCTAATGATTTGTCGAGGATTGTAAATTGCAAAATAGAAAGAAATAACGTAAATTTTCAGGTTGAAA
Source organism: Ethmia dodecea (assembly GCA_963855545.1). NCBI lineage: Eukaryota > Metazoa > Arthropoda > Insecta > Lepidoptera > Depressariidae > Ethmia > Ethmia dodecea. The sequence goes on from OY979448.1 coordinate 7,206,429, forward strand.
TTATTTATAACTCAAAATTTATCAGTAAAAGGGCTTGAAAATATTCCACTGTATTTTTTTGTTAGCTAGCTCAAATCTCAATCGGATCACATAATAAACAACAATAGAAGCAATTTTGTTTTTTTACTTTATTCTGGTACAGATATCCAACTATAGCTGTGCCGAGCATTGTAAAGGTAATATTTTCCGGAACCATCTATCTCTAGCTCGTCTATCTATTCATGTAAACAGCGGTTGTCGGTGCCTCTGACATGTTTTCGATGGGATTCGCCGTTGCAGTTTTGTGCAGTGCGCACTGATTTATTTGTGCCCGCATGCCGGCCGACCGACGCATAGCTTTCGATTTGCATGCGTATATACACGAAGCGGACACGTAATCCTTAGGTCGCTGTATGAGAGCTCGAATAAGCTAACGTTTTATTAGTTGTTACAAACGCAGGACTATAAATAAAATAATTATCTATCTAACATTAAAAGTAATGAAATTAGGTAGGTAAATATGAAGAATGAAGACAAAAATATATACTATACTTGCACCAGTCAATTAAATAGTTAACTGAAAATTATTGTCAACTCCCGTGTTCATCAATAGCCATATTTCAACAATACAGTTTTGAAAAAAAGTACCTACTTAAGACTTCATGATGAGAAAACCTTGTTACTCGTAGTTACTAGCCTATGATGCTACCTCTTTTTTCGTATTTATTTACCCAATAAGAAACATTATTTATTAAATAACACCGTTACATTTCAGAATTACCTTCTATGCGAATATCGATAACCTACAAAACGCTGGTAGACAATAACGCCTCTTATCTCGAGTAGAAGCCAAAGCCAAAGGCGGTATCAGGGATATCGGCTTCCACTCGTCTCGCACCTCAATACTTATCCTTTGCGACAACCCTAGATTGATTATATCATCCCCTATACTCTCCGGTCCCCTTTTTACCCCTTTTTTGCGTATCACCGTTAAAGTGAAAAGGGCTCGATTTCAATGCTTGTACCGAACGGAACATTTATCATGGATGTAATGAATTAATGTAAAACGTCCTACAAGCTTAGTGCTATAGGTATCTGGAGAGGTACCTATTAAAAACAATTTAAGTGCTTTAGCGATGAAATGAAATAATATAAATCTTAGATAGATAATATCTAAGTGACACAAGAGAATTTGCCTTAGAATCTGATATTAATGCAACTTATTTAGCAACAGTGAACAACCATCAAAAACAAAAAAAATCTCATTCGTATTTCATTCCTGAAAATACGCACTTTTTAAGAGTTGATTTTGTGGACCTGTAAACACTGAGACACTGTGACAGGTGATGAATCTATCGCCGGACCGGGGTGCTGCTAAACATACCTTAGAACAGCTTAGAACCAACCAAAGCAACAGACAGCTATCAAAATAATGAATTTAATTTATCAGTAACACTAAAATAGTAGTTATTATTGAAACGTGGTTTCAATAATAAACCATTGAACCTCTAACACCTCTGGGATAATCTCTCCATCTATCTATATAGCCCGTTTGCGTATACTGGCACATCACTAAAGAGGATTATACCTGTAAAACCGTAGATAAACCTAGATGAGAATAGATCTACGCTAAGCGTGACTTACAATAGTACATTATGATATAAGTGCGGTAGGTTGAAAATTACAGCCGAGGCGATATTAGGCGAGGGCTACAAGTAAGCAGAGGCTGTAATTATCAAAGCGCACGTATGTCATACGACGTTTTATAACACATTTGCGAGGAAATAAAATAAAACTCCGACTATGGTAAACGAATAAAAACAATACAGCGCGCGGCGCGCATCATCATTTTTTTTAGGCAAAGGCACAAAAAACAGCCAGTATTACTAATAAAGTAAATTAATATTTTTGTGTTTTTGTTACAGATCAATTGGTTGTAATTTACTGTCAAAATTAATTAAATTAAATAATTATGTACATAAATATTTCTTTATTATATTTTATCTCCCAAAGTTAATTTTAATCATAAAATTTTGACAACTTTTTTGAGATAAAAACTCTTTGCTGAGATTTTAAAAAGTACCGTTCGCTTTAAAACGGAGCATCTTGATAAACCGTGCGTTTTACTTTACACTTACCGCACTTGGGCGTAATGAGATACAATACGATATTGAAATTGGTGAAATAAGACACCTTTTACGAGCAAATGTGTTATAAACTTAATTATTATCTTATTTGAAGTCATTTATAGTAGTACCTTACTACCGTAAAGAGTTTATGCCCTCCATTTTAGAATTGATTTTTATATTTACAGTACGGAAACTCTTTTCATATACATTGGGTCGTGAATGTCCATTTTATATGGAGCGATCGTCGAACCGGCAGTTATTTTAAAATCGCTACGACCACGTAAAACTAATCGTACAAAATACGCATGAATACTACTTATGTTAGAAGTAGGTATATTCAAATGAAGAAAAACTAAAGTAGTATATACGTACTTGAAGAAGTCTTGCGGATTTGCATAAATGTTGTCATTTTCTTTCATTTCATATACATAAATACTTGCACATGGAAACTATTAACTGCAAATAAATAAAAAAATATGAAAAAGAAAAAAAATGTGCCGATTTGCTTGCTCCGCTGAGAATAAAGGACGTATTCGTGCCGCGTTGCTCCACTCTTTTGTTAAACCTGTTTTTTGTCACCGCCAAAATATTAGATATCAAGTCTTCATACGTGATGGGACTGTGAACAGGGAGAGCTACAAATTTTCAAGAAAATTCCCACTGTTTTTCTCTGACTATAATTTATAAGAGCGTTGTCGGCATGAAATGCAGATATATGTCGTGTTTGTCACATAAAGAGAATTGTTTTTCGTGATGTCTCCAACTTTTGTTTTTTTAAAGCTATGCCATTTCATTTTGTAAATGGAAACTTATTTTTGCTAATTTGTAATTAAATTGCGATACATCTTACATAAGAGCTCAAGTGTATCAAGTTCATTAAAAACAAAAAGTTAAAAGTATATCTTTTTTTCTAAAGAGCTCTTGAGATCCACTGGAAAATATCTGAAACCATTTTTTTAAAGACGGCGCACGTTTTCGCCTCGGTGCATTCAGGAGAACTGTGCGCATACCATATTCGCCTTGGGACTTTGTATCTTAGACCTTGTTAATAAGAGCGGGTGACATGAAAATATAATGTTTTCACGACTAAAATTACTTTTCGCAAACCTCTCGGGTTAACGAGAAAACATAAGTTCTCCTTTCTAGATTTTGTTTACAGAAATTATGAGAGTTGTTGAATCACTCGAAGAAATCTGAAGATAATCTCTTGATATTTTGTTTGCTAGAAATACGTAATTGGCAATAATAATATGAACAAACCAGCTTTCGATTTTAATAGGTATCATTGACTATAGGGGACTTTTGCATTATTATGTAAACTGTAGTAACTTAGCATTTGATTTATTTAGATTACCTGAATTATGTACAAGTTGAAATTGTTGTCTCGCGAACACTTGATAGATGTTCAAAGAAAATTATGCTTAGTTTGTCCTTCACGAGAGAAAAATTGTGCCATAACACACACTTTCTCGTCCGTATCACCATTCCTTAAAAAAGAAAATTAAATAAGTGATAAATATGTAATTCACCATTTGTTAGTACTAACTTTTATTTATTTATCGCAGAAGCAGTCAAAAACCAACAACTTAGTGGTCATCCATAAATTACGTCACACGTTATTTAGGGGGGGCAACGAATTATGGCATTGTGTGATAAGGGGGGGTGTAAGAGGCCCTAAATTTTATGACGTCACATTTCAAAATCTCATATTTGGTAGTTTTTTCAAATGTTTCATTTGTTATTGATTTTGTTAAAAAACTATTTTAATTGAAATAAAACTATTTTCGGAATTGCTGTTTTAATGTAGGTAATGTCTAGATGTAAAATTGCAAAATATGTGACATCACACTAGGTCTCACAAATAGGACCAACTGTGAAAAGCGGGGTTATGAAATTCGTGTGACGTAATTTATGGGTCGCACCCTACAGCAACCACAACTCTTCAGAGTCTGTATTTCGAAATTGAGCTAGGGACTCGTAACTACTCTATACAAGCTTAGCATACTGTCGTACAACCTGTAGTAGGTATAACGGGACGTCATCTCATCTGTCCACGAGGCGACAAAGCGTCAAGCGGGTCAAAGGGCGCAGGGCGCGGGGGCGCATTGTTAACTCGCGACCCGCGGGTGAGAGCTCGAGTGCCTTTGATGACGACACTTGCCTGCGCGCACTCCACGCTATGAGTAATGAGGATACTTCCAAAAGTATGTGGGAAGATTCACAAAACTCGTCCCAACTTAAGTTTTAACGAAAGTCTTACTGAAATATTTGAAAGATGACTTCAGTCGTTTGTTGTATAAAATTATCAGCGAGCGGCTAGATTTTATTTCTACGCTTTACTCTGTGATTATTTAAGAAGAACGCGTTAGAAAGCTTTAACAGTCAATCATACGTAGTATTTCAATAATAGAGTTTTGACTTTTGCAATCAACTACAGTCACTATTACGAAAGTCAACTTGCTAGTCGACTTTGAAGAGTTTGAATTGAGTTTCAACTTGACAAATAATTTTAACAATGTGACTAGCAAGCGTTTGACGCTTTTTACTGATAATCTTGATCTCTTGCTTAATTCGACATTGAATATGAATTAAGTTCCAGTCCGAGTGAACAAAATGATTAATGTTATATTTTATTAAGTAGGTTAATACATATATGCTTAGTTGATATTATTGAATAATTTTGTCAATTTAAAATGACTTGTCCTTAACAAAATTGTAATTTGAATCAGTTTCTTTTATCATAGGTACCTAAGTATCCTGGCATTTGACTAGAAGTTTTATTCTTATGTAAATTAGGTAATTTGAATGAATGATAGGTATCAATAGGTAAATTTATTGTTTCAAAATCAGTTCATGTTCTAAAAAAATGTTTTTTTATAACCTTCGATACGGTATTCTTCAACTAGGTTCACGTGAAGGGTAAAGCAGGATACAGGCTCACGCTATTTTTCACTTTATCAAAAGAAGACGCCCTTCCTTCCCCAATGAAAGGGCCGAAAGAGGAACAAGCTATAAATAAAACACTCTTCGTAAAAGCTGAATCGCACTCGATAAAAGCTGATAAAAATGGGTAAATTATTCTAGTCGTGTAAGTTGCCTCGACTGCCATAATTTTCTGAGGAAGTAACGAGTATCATTCATCGTCTTCTGAGGAAGATGTTTAATTTGATATAATATTCAAAACATCTCCTTTCCAAACTTTTGTCTCCAAAATTTGAAAACCCAGCGCAGCGTAATGAAAGATACACCAAATTCGTATTAATCTGGTGCGGTACCTAAACAGAATTTCAGCTGCAAATGTCTGCCGGTATCCTCCACAGACTAGTTTCAATTCGAAGTTAGTCTGAGACTGAACTAAAGTAGTATTCTTGCGAGGGCTGAAATCCTGAAAGCGGCTGCGACAGACGGATCTTGACTTGGCGAAATTAATCCATCTTCGGTTTCAATGGCACTAGAAGTGTATTAATGCTGTGCTTAAAGCGCCGCAGAACTCCTTACTTTGAATACGTGTAATAAAATTGCCGGTACTGATATAGGTACCTAAAGTTTGGGAATTTGGATGTAACTACGAGTACCTACTTTAGTATATAACATGGCACACGTTACGTTCTCTATCAATGATAGCTTAGTAAAATAAACTTTAACCACTACATTAAATGTACATCGTAATTAATAAAATGCATGAGAAAGTAAATTGTAGATTCTAATGGGTGCCGATTAGTTGACTACTTCAAAATCTTAGAAAGTCCTGTGAAATAATGGTTTTGTTTTATAAATAAGGTAGGAAATTCTTTTTAATTTCTAGAAATGGAATACCTCTGCCAGCCCGCTCAGGGATAAAAGGCGTGAGATTATTTGTTTATTTATTTAAGTAATACTTAATAATGTAATTTTCAAAAAAACAATATAATAGTCCATGGATTGAAATATAATATTCAATTGCATTTATAAATCATTCATAGTGTATCCTCGACGTTCAGCAGTACAGTTTGCATAGTCAATGAAACGCTAAAGCTCCTACTAAAATATGGCAGTATTAGCAGAAAAGATTTGATCTTAATATTTGAACAGGCGTTCATACAATCCGAGATCTTCGCACCTTTCATTATTCCTAGGACAGTTTTGTATTAACATTTTTATGAAACACCATAAAACGCTTTTAATGTAACATGTGTTTACTTTTACGCCATTAATTCAAACTTTGTCTACCGCAAACTGCGGTTTACGACGAGGAAGTAAATATTTATAGCTAGGGTTGTGAAGGAAACACTGTCATCAAGTATTTAAGTAATTTTCCGCATCTAATCAGCTAGTGCTACGAAGCTGGGTGCTTTCCCTAATTTTCGCGACACCCTATTAACCAGACGCGAGTTATTGCTCACTCCCGAGGGATCAGCTCGGTTGCCATGACGACGCGTATGTGTGTGCGTAAACAAGCAGTTTGTTGGCGTGTGAGCGTGCAAAGTTGTAGGTTGTAGTCTGCGGTTTCTAGTTTCTTGTGGATTCTTATCTATCGGTTTTTCGTGTAGTCCGATTAAGACGCTTTGGTATTTGACAAAAAATTGCGCCATATAGGTACTTGTACTACCGAATACTTAAAACTTCTAGTTAGTTATGTTGTTGTTACGATTACAAAAGATTTAAGGATTGAATATTATTATTAAGCAGAATTTAAAAGCTTGCGTAAACATCTCAAATCTCAAAATTCTCACACCCCTCAAGTCAAGGCACACCCTTAATGAAATTGCATAAAAGCATTTCCTTTTTACATTTACAATACGTCCTTCACTTGTCACAGCCTAAAAGGGTCGTACCTATTCGGTAGTGCGAAGTATCAAGACAGTTGGCGGCCTACACAGCGGGCAATAAGGCAAGCTCCTGGGAATTGGGCGTGTATCGTAAGTGTCGAGACGAGCAGTTTTGTCTCGCCCGCGTGTTGCCGAATAATATGTAGCCGATGCTCAGGGACACTACGGTTTTTTGTGGGTCGACTCAAGTTTCTTCACGACAATAATAATGGTCGGTGTTATTAATATACATGGTGGAAAAGAAGCATTGGTCGAAAGGAAAGTACCCTTGATATCTATGTTAGAAAATATTACTGAAAATTATCATTTATTTTCAGAAATTAGTAGAACTGCATTCAATGTTTTATAATATTTAGCCGTAGTATTTTTTTTATTTATTTATTATTTTATTATTAAGTTTGTGAACTTAATAATAAATAAATAAAAATATTTTTTGTAACTAGAAGTATTTTTTCTGTCTATATCTTCTTTTAATTTAGAGACTTACTAAGTTATTTAAAACAAACTACAAATGCATTTTTCTTTTTTTTTGGAAATTAAGCAACATTTTCTTTTAGTAAAATGTGCCTTCATCACTATTTAAGGTATTTACCCTACCTTCCCTCCAACCACGGCCTTTTTACCCGACTGACTTAGTAGGAGGGTAATATTTTTTCCCCACCTTGTATACAATGCTCTCGTACCCCTGGTACATCCGTTGTGTTCGTAACGATCACATTGGGCACAGTTAGTCAGTTTACGGGTGAGCACCCACTGACATTAAATCACGAGCTCCTACATGTCTCGAAAGGTAGGTACGTTAAACCGTTTGTCTCCGATTTCGTTATGTTCACGCATGATGGTAGTCGTCAAGGAATATCAGATGGCCTTGGGTGGTTAAAAAAAATCTGACAGCTAGATGGCCATTAGCATGGCCCAATCCGCAGTAGGATCGCAAATTAAATTATGGCTCATAGTGTCTCATATGTATGAGAATTGTATTATTACTATTTTTTATTTTCTCCTTGCTTTTAACATGTCTGAGGTATGCATTAGAACTTCCAACTGGAAAAAACAAAAGGCTTTTAAAAACTACTTCTCTGTGTACTTATCGTTGAAACATAGAAAACTTGTTTAGAAGTAACAAATACTTATAGTGAAAAAGTTGATAGCCCCATGAAAAATCTTTACAAAAGTTTCTCGCGTATATGGAAACACAAGAGTGTTTTAGTACATACAGTTACTATGTTATAAACTAGTTTTCGATATTACTCCATCTACGAATACTAGCTGTAGGTATAGAGCTTGTCTTATGATATATTTGCCATCCATTACTCTATTATTGGATAAGTTTCCGTGACATGTGATGTAACTTCTGTGATAAGTGTTTGCTGTCAAAATGTAAGTTTCCCTTCATTACATAATGATATACCAACAACGTGGGATTAAATTACTAGCGGTTCTAACAAACTTGCAGCTTGCTCGTTTGTTTCGCTAATATTTGATTTGCAAGCAGAGTGTTTAAGGGTGATGTACATTATGAGGAAATAGATGAGTAATTAGGTGAACGAACCACAGCACAAACATAGCAAGGACCTTATTGCTGTTTGATGTTTGTGTTATAAAATAGTATGTTACATACCTAGGAAAGTAAAATAAGAATATAATAATAATATATAATAATATATATTATTATTATATTCTTATTTAAAATAAGAAATGTCTCAGATTACATGCAGGTATGAGGCTGGTGTGATCTGAGGCTTTCTTATTTACTTCCCGAGCTGTGTGTTTTTTTGCTCGACGAAGGCGGCAAGCAACTTCGTTTAGCGATGAAAGTTGACGCTTTCCGCCCGGAGAGATGAAAAGAAAATTAAATAGCGGGATAGCAATATGTACCTACTTAAAACTAAAAAAATAATACATATAAAAGCTTTTTTGCAACTAGGCTGAATTCCGATCCCGTAGATACTAAATTGGCTTAAAATTCACTTTACGAATGTCGTAGTCACATAGAGCCTGGTCGAAAGTTAATTTCTTGGCTATGTGTGACTCTGTTAAGATGTCACTGAGCAACGTAGAAACTACAAAATTACTCACTACTACCATAACCTTAGACAGTATTTCGATTTACTGGTGCTTGGAATGGTTGGTACTGATAAATTGCTAGTCGAGAAACGTTAGAGTTAAAAATCGACTAAATAAGTATATAAGACTGAGTAAAAGGAAGTAAGACTGAGTAAGTAAATGTAACGATTCCCATTGTTAATCAATAACCAACTTACCTTACTAATATGTAACACATATATATTGCTCTTTCTACTCCGCAAAAATGAACTGACACAGCCCATCGGATCGGATTAGACAATTAAGGGGGAAATCCCGCGGAATAACACTCTCCATGTCCATTAAAACAACAGTCCTAAGTAAACAGTGCTCGTGTGTGGTCACCCAGATAAGTGTTGCCAAGGCAACCATATTTCGTAATTAGGAAATTGGGCGCGGTGTCTCCTTAAATATTGTGTATATTGTACCTCACCAAAATTGTGATGAACTAAAAAGCTAGACTACCTGCGGCATCTACGTATAATCCAATAGCATTATCCCAACAGGTTTTTGATTAAAGTGTGTCATATTGTGTCATGTGGGCCAATATTGGAACATCAGCTGTTTTACATCTACATCAGCGTTGGCGTCACCAAAACGACGAATACAATCATTCATTACCATTCACTATCTTTTAATATCATTTCTATTGCACCTCTTAGGGCCTAGCAAAGAGTTTATGTAAAATGTAAAGATTAATCTAATAGAATGACAAATGTTAAGGACCGACATTACAGCTCAACTTGACATGCGCGGCCAAAATAAAATTGACGCACACTCTATAGAAGAATAGTCACTGACACGTAGCTCTCAATAGCCAGTATTATAAAATAAAAGAACGCCAAATAAGCGAATGAAATCTTCGTTTGAAATTTGGGTCTTAGCCAAAATTTCATCACCCGTCTATCATATTATGTTTCTTTATCTTGTTCGACATAACCCTTTCAAGTCACGCCACATATGCGGACGTCGTCCTACGAGTAAGCCCGCCAGTTACGAAATACAGATACAGTATAATTGTCTAGCTAGCTAGCTTTAATAAATTAATGTACTTGAATAAAATATGTACAATTTCAATTCTTAATTATTTAATTCCATTTTTACATTACTACATCATTATTTACATTTTTACATCTTGTATTCGATTTATCTGCTCGTAATTCTTTATAGCCACTCTCTTCTTCATTCGATATGTTATTATAATTGAAAATTATAAATTACTATCAAATGGTTCTTTGGACAAATTTAATGCAAAAAACACGTTAACAAGTTATTAAATCGTTGAAGTGTTACAGAAAATACCGCAAAAACATTATACATGTCAAACTGAAACGTGATAACTTATGATTGAGAAGGTTATTTTCGTACTCGAATACATAGAAAAAACTATGCTTCACGAATTACGGTCCCGGAAACCCGAAGTAATAATAAATAGGATATTTTATTTCCGGATCATTAACGAATATGGAATTTCATTGTTGGTAGCAAAATAAGGATACGCAGAGTTCGTGTAGCAAATTTGCTCAATTCTACCAAAGACTGCAGCCGCGTTTGAACGTCTGCTCAGATGACTTTTGGAACTTTCTCGTATCACAAACACAAACGTAAACACGTGATCTGAGTGTACTCGGACACCGGCATCCTATCTGTGGATAGAACACCGTCCGGGTGTTCTATTGGCTCATTCTTCTTCATCATTAGTACCTTCCGTGAAAACCCGCGTTCAAACTTTTAGATTTTTTAATATATATATTTAGAACAAAATTCAACCCGAATATAAATATTCTGAGATTGTCTGGAAGATAACAGTGAAAAGACCGGCCGTAGTACTTTAGTTTATTCTAAATGGTTTTTAGTACACAATAAAGAGTTATCGTATTGTATTTTTACTTTCACAAAAGTCTTACTTATCTGCGTTTTTCACACAGGATCTTCCTTGTGGAACTCATAAAGAGTACACAAGTGGCAATAAAATAAAGATTCAGATATATTCACTCGAGGGAGGGATGTGGAAGGAAAAGGGGTGGGAGGAAATTGTGACCTCTCAATAAAATTCTCGATGTATGAAATATACTGAAATCGTTTATAAAGTAAGCTTCATTACTTCCGAGCAGAGATTCGCGTCTATTTTTGAATATTCTTGCGAAAAATGCGAGGCGCGGTGCGGCGGTGCCTTTCATGTGCGAGTTCAAAGGCGCCGCCCGCCCGTGGGCAGGTGACCAAGTGTCGTTGTTTTTGTGGATACTTTGTAGCTTACATTGGTTATTTTCGAATTTGTCGCTATGTTGTCGCAGTACTTTTAATTGTAAAATGGAAAAATATGTTGTTTATTAAGCTAAAGGAAACTAAGTAACGGTAAAATAATGTAGAGTTAAATGATATACCTACGAGTACACCATGTCGATCAGTTCAGTCAGAACATTTGTTTCTTTGCTGTGCCAAAAAGAAAAAAAACTAACAAACACGTTTTCACAAATAGGATTTCATAATTTTCAAGTATTTTCTCATAATTTGGGGTCGGCCAAGAATGTGTTCTTCTTCCTTTCATCAACAAAAGTTTATGTATTTGAATAATTTACATAACTATGTATATTGAATGTTTTACACATTTATAATTATTGCCAATATTGAAATAATATTTTCATTAATATAAATATTTCTTAATTTAATAATAATTAGTTTTAAAAAGGTTTTTGTTATTTAATAAGTATAAAAATATACAGTTTAATACAATATAGTTCATAATTATACAGTATATCTCTGTTAATACATGTAAAAAAAAGTTGATTAACTAAAAAATTCTACTTTTAAAATATTTGACAGAAATAGATTGTTCATAACGATTGGTAACCCTAAGTTATGAGACCGGTTATTACCAGTTTGCCTGACTGGCGGCAGTTACAAAGTACTCCCTATACGATGCGAATGTATGTCGTCTGCAAATATTTCCACACAGAGTCGACCCTAGGGATGTTAACTACGGCTCTATGGTGGCCCTGCATAGGTCGAAGTGTATATACAGGTATAAATATTAATGAACCTGATGTTAAACATTGCTTTGAAAGCTCTACATTAAATTTAAAGTACATTTTCTGTTTAAATTTTGTCACAATTTTTGCTTTGCACATTGACTATTAAATTTAATACCTACTAATAGAAATTAAGAAATATAAAAACTGGCACGCACCCTGCAACGTTGTCCGCTTTGTTAACGTTGTTCCCGTTCCCGTGGTAATTTTAAAAAACGTGCCTACACTATATAAAAATAAGTCGGGTTTTACGCTATAACTCCAGAACGCACGAACCGATTTCCACGGTTTTGTTCGTTCGTTAATTCGTTGGAAAGGTCTCGGGCTCCGTGAGGTTTATAGAAAAGAAAATTCAGGAAAAAATTCAACAGAAAAGCGGGAAAATCTTGTAAGCATTGCACCCGTGCGAAGCCGGGGCGGGTCGCTAGTGTATGTATATGCGTATATGCTGAATTCTAGTTTCCTAAGGTCCTTGGGATTGTGCGTTGATGGGTCAGTCACTCAATCAGTCAATACATTTCTCTTTAGGTATATGGAAAATACATAGATAGACAATTGACCGCCGCTTCTTAGCTTCTTATATTTCACTTGAGTTTCCGGGTTTGCTGGTGCCAGTGGAGAAAATAGATACCTAAGTTTTTTTTCTATTATATCTAAATTAACGGTTGCGAAATGCCGCCCGAAATATCATTCAGAAGAAATTCACGGTGCGTAGGGTACATTCCGTCCGTGCGGTGCACATTTTCTTCCTCTCTCGTCGTTTTTCCTTATAAATTTTTAGGTGCTCGTTTGTCAGACCCCTCCAGCCCTAATCCGTTCCTGGCGTGTGCTGACTGAAATATGCTGGTTCGTCCTAGTATTGCCCGCACCGTAAAATGATTCGTGATTTACGCGAAGGTTTTGATACATGACCTGCGATATACTTGCAGGTGACGAGGATGTGTCTGGCAGATGGGATTAAATTGTTTACATTTATTATGGGTAACGTTTATTGGGTCGTTTTAAAAAAAACTGTGCTTAGGCTAGCGACAATTTAAACAAATTGAATCCGGAACCCGCTTTTATATTTCTTAGGACAAGGTATTTACCTTGTAATAAATAATGCAAATCGAAAAATAACGTACAGACTTAAGTATCATGAATATTTAAATTTTAATAACAAAGGTATACACGTTTGAAAATTTTCAGGTATATTGCCAGACGCAAAAGAATCTAGTAGTTGTGTGATACAACAACGGATAGACTACAACGCAAGGTATGACGTCTTAACTTATTAAAAAAAACGTTGATCTCTTGCAGCGTTTTTTAATAAGTAGATTTGTTTCTTAAAAATAGAAAACATGTAACCCGTTATCAAGATGCAGAGATAATCTTTTGTCATTGTCCACCAGCGGGCATCTGATGCTTTCCTTGTTTAATAGAAAAACCTGCTTACTATCTTTTACGGGTTACGCAATACGACATCCATACTGCGAGCGAACAAAAATAAATAATAAATAATTGAAATTAAAATTGAAATTGAAAAATGAGAAAATAGAAACGAAAAATATATTTTTTTGTTAATTACCAGAACTGCTAAGTATATAATAGACTCTGTTCTGATATTTGATTAACATCTGTCAGCATCGCACTTTCCAAATAAAAGAAAATGTAAAATAATTCCCAATTGTTTCAAACGCCTCTAGTAGACGGAGCGATATTTGTCGCGAGTCACAGGTGAAAGGATTCTGATGAGATTGAAATGTAACGTCATGTCATATGTTACACGGGAAGTTTTATGGATAGAAATGAGGCAGTATTATGTAATCGGAAAGTGGTGTACACAGTGAAGCTTATTTTTACCTGACTGTACCAGAAAAAGAGATTTTTTACTGTTGTATGAATGTATGTATGAAAGTACGAATATATGTATGGGAGCATATATTTCGTAGGCGCATCATGTAGCCTAAACTGTTTGACAGGTATTGAAGTGCGAGGTGTAGCCAGGTTTGTCTTCATCTCTAGAATGTTATAGGCTACATTTCTACTCGACTAAGGGCCTAATAATTTTAAGTCACGTTTTTTAAAGTCGAGTAATGTAGTAATAGTGCGAAGTTGTTGGAGCAATTCAATTCAAATAATTTATTTCAGATAATATTATATAAATCCATAAATATTAGTAGCAGAATGCTTAGCTTAGTGTTAGTAAATATTGTTTTACTACTATACAGGGTGGATTTTTGAGACGGGTCAGTAAGGACAGGTACCTTAATCGTTATAGTTACAGGAAAACGTTCCCAGAAGACCATCCCTAACTTTTTAAGATATTATTTTATATCTAGTACTTATACCTTAAATGGTCCCATAGAGTCTTTTGATCCCCACACAAAATAGGATCAATTGGCATAAAAATATTTTTTTTTTTCGCTGACTGTACATTTTCTCCAAAATCTTTGAATGCAGTTCATAATATCTTAAAAAGTTAGGGATGGTTTCCTAGGAAACCATCCATAGCGATTAAGGTACCTGCTTAATCGCTATAGTTACAGGAAAACATTCCATCCCTTACTGACCCGTCTCAAAAATCCACCCTGTATAAATAATTAAGTCTTGCGCCAAGCTAAGTGCCCGCCGCGTGCTCCAAATGTCCCGATTATGCGTCCAGAATGCTGTTCATGGTGCCAGTCATATGTCTTAGCAGCGAGGCGCTTAGCTTGCAGATGATTGCATAGAAGCACTTGACAACATTACAACTTGAAAGTAAAAGTCTCGGTTGTATTAAACAAGTGTTAATAGAACATGAAGGTAGGTATACAGAAGTGGATATGACAGAAAAATTCCGAGGTTCCCCCGAAGGCCCGCTGTGGGCGGAGTTATAATGGAACAGATCTAGTTTGTGACTTTGTCAGTTCGCGGCCCGGAATTGGACCGGATTGTTTCACTTTTCGGCTCATTCGCTTTTCGTGTACCGTTCCATTCCCGCTGGTTGCGTTGTTTACAAAATAAGCCTATTGGTTATTCCATTTTGAACGAATGTCATTCTCTCTACTACTCCGATCGGAGATTACAAACTTATTGCATAATTTGAATCTCATGATTATATGTATTTAACAGTAGTATTGTTCCCGTAGTACAGGATCTTTATTTAAGGACTAAATAACTTGTTTTGAACAGAAAACATCGCAAAAAATTCTTTTTTCATAATATTACTCAATAAATATTTAAATTATATTTTTAACCGACTTCAAAAGTTGAGGAGGTTCTCAATTCGTCGGAATCTTTTTTTACGTATGTTCACCGATTTAGTCGAAGACGCCTAAACCGATTTGAAAAATTCTTGTTTTGTTTCAAAGGGAGTTCCCATAAGGGGTCCAATTGGAATTTTATCAAATTCGTTCAAGCGGATTTAGTGATATGCGTTGTTTAAATTATCTTGAATCTCGTCTCAATAAAATACAATAAAATAAATAGAATAAAAAACATTTATTCAATGAGCTCACATCAATGTAAGGATGCATTGGTTGAATGGCTAAAAACTTTAACTTACAACGAGACAGAAGATTTTTTGCAGTATATTATTTAAATAAGGCATCTCTCAAGATAACTTACAATATCTACAATACCTACATTACGTAAACATATGTATATTATGTGTATTCAAGTTGTTAGGTACCAACTATTCTACTACCTCCACTCACACTTTAGTAGCAAAAACGAGCTGATCCCAAGACTATTTCGTAGGGCTAAGGTTACATAAATTATCTTTCTCTCACAGACACACATACACACACCCCCACACCCTTACATACACCCCCACACACATCTTACAGACACAAACATACCTCCTCACTCATACTAACATACCCTCTCACTCATACTAACTCACCCCTACACACTTAAACTACTCGCCTAGATTTTAAGTTTTTACTTTTTATGTGTAAGTAACTACCTAAATTAAACTAAATTACGTTTGTTATGGAAGAGCGGGGTTCTCTGACACAAACTTAATTAAGTTTAAAAGAGGGCCTCAACAAGTTGTTAATACCAATTTTTCTGTTCTTATGAAATAAATTTATTCTTATTCTTATTCGTCTCGCCAACACCTAGTGTGTGAACCAACCCAAATCGATAAGGATAACTTGTGAGTGCATGGATTAATAAAGTAACTTTATTCGTAGTACTACTTTTTGTTTGTCGTCATTACCTACATAGCTCACAAAAATCTACTTACTTGTTCTTTATCCCAAGAATGTACTTACAAAATATTTTTATAAGTATCTGTATACGTAAAAGGAAGGAGGATAGCTAAAGCTTATATAAATATGGAGTATCAGCACATGAGAAAAGAAGCGTTTCTTTACTCATGTGGTATCAGTTCAGAAATCTAAAATGTTGTTAAAAATGCGAATAATGAAATGAAACATAATGAATTACACGTTCGCTGCATATTTTGGCTGCATATTGTATTCGTAGTACCTATTGTTATGTTTATTGTTATACTAGGATCTGCCCCGGCTTCGCACGAGTGAAATCCCTTCTTATTGGTTGCCTACGACATATGATACATCTACATACCAAAATTCAATATCCCGTTCCCGTTAGAATTTCCAAAAAATCATTCATAGCGGTTGTCTACGGCATATAAGACATCTACGTACAATATTTCAAGTTTCTAGGTGTTATCGTTTCGGAGTAGTAGGTAAGTATTTATCTTTTTGCCCAGTTTTTTAGTTTTCCCGTGGAAATGAGACATTCGCCCGCTGTAAAAAGTACCTACTCTAGGTTGACCCGGTTACTCAGTTATCTCCATACCAAATTTCATCAAAATCTGTCCCGTAGTTTTTGCGTGATGCATGCACAACCAGACAAACAAACAGACAGACGGACAGACAGACAGAACTTTCAAAAATTGGTGTTTTGGTATCGAAATAGATAACTATAGGTATACACTACTGCAAAAATTTTCAAAAAATATTTTACGTACAGACACGGCCCCCTTAGAGTTTTATTACCTATATTTATAAATAGATTTTAGTTGGCATCGAACGTGATAATAAGTGCAGAAAACTAAAATTCTGTTACAAATGCCTTAAATTAAATTAAAGAAAATTATTTACGGTCTGACTGGACCACTAAGCGACCACTACGAGTACTTAATATAAATACGCCAACGAAATCCAACAACAACAAATAGCTCTCATCGCTGTATAGAACGAAAATAATTTCTGAGAGCTCAATAAACGTGGAAGATAGTTTCAGTAATAACGTTTCGCCGCGAAATTGGGGGTCGCCTGGGGGCAGGGTGGGGGGTCCGAAATCAATCCACTCGTGTCAGGCCCGTTGTCCAATCAACTGACACACTCTGTTCACTGGGGATCAGCGGGCACAAGTGTCTATCGAGACTCGGGGATCTACGGGTCTTCGAGTTGGGTTTTTCGATTCCGACCAACCGACCGAGATAATGAAGATATGGACTGTATTAGAACCCGACGTATTGTGACTGCTCCATCTGTTGTATCTGGGTCGTCAATTCTAAATGTAATGGATTATTTTTCAATAAATTTTCGTCACTGTCAACTTTATCCGGAGGACCTCGGAGCACCGTCTGTGCATTTCTTCGAAGTAATATCGCACTGAGGGTCGACTCCTTGTTAAAATACAGCTATACTTAAGTTATAAAATTCTATCACATTTTCAATTTCCCTTCGACGCAAAATTATCATGTTACTTCCAGAAAAGTAAGTTTAGTTTTTTGAAAAAAATATTAAAATGTGTTTAGTAATTTCTCAGCCTGTTCATAACAAACTAACACAAATACGAAAAGTTAATCTTTCCTCTTTATAATATTAGTGTAGATAAAATGTAATAGATGTATACAGCGTAATTTTATTTCACTGGAATGATGTTTTTGTTACGAATATAAATGTTCGTATTCGTATATGAATGTAGATATTTTCACATGCAAATTGAGACAGAATTCGAACAAAACCTGTATAATTTTCTTAAAGTATCATATTACTTGGCTATGTTCATGTTAATGAAGCTCAAATTATTCAACCCCTTCTAATTACCATCTTGTAGGATTCCTTATCAAACCAATATCCTGCGTAAGCCACGATTGTTTAAAATGGAATTCACATTAATCAAATCACTATTGATTTACATAGCAATAGGAATTAAGATTTGAATAAATTCCTGACTCAGATCGAATGAATTATTTCTACCAGCTTTATCACTGTTTTATATTTTATTATCTTATGTTTTCAGGTACGCATGGAGTCTACACAATTCATAAACCAGGTGAAGTCGAAAAAATATTCTCATCATCCGTTGATAATGTGCAGATATTCAGTATACTGCCATGCAATGCTTCTCTTCTCACATATGATCCCAGTTAGCCCAGTGTGCCCATTTTTAAGACACGCCTACCTCCAGAATTTTCCAAACCTTTATTAGCATTGCAAGAAACTAGAACAACCTCTACGCTTAGTAATACAACCGAGACCTGTGATTCACCTCGCCCCGTGCCGTCTGAAGCATTTAAAATGTTTATTACGCCTATGTACGCAGTATTCTTGAGTTTGGTTCAGTTTTATGGTCTCCATACTACAAAAAATACACTGATCAAATAGAAAAAATACAAAAAAGATTTTTGAGACACATCAATTACAAAACTTTCACTCCCAACTCCACATACGAAGAAGGCTGCAAAACTCATAATATGATGCCCCTTGATAAAAGACGAACGTTACTTGACATGATGTTTTTTTCGATATTATTACTTCAATAATTGACTGTTCCGATCTGGTAAATAGTATAAGTATCAATACTCCAGTGCGACGAACTCGGCACACAGGTCTTCTACATGTTTCACCGTACTAATTACGGACGGTATAACGATTTTTTTCAAAACTTGGACCCCTTTAATTGTAAAAATAAACAAGCGTTTAGGAACATGGTGTTAAAATCGCTTATAAGTGGTGATGGTAACTGATTTAGTGAATGGCTTTTTATACAATGTCGTTCGATCCAAAGACAAGACACCTCTTTGTCGTAGGGCTAAACCCAAATCCCACAAAGAGCTGTACTAATTCTGCTTATTTTTCACTATTTATAGTCATCTCTCAATTTGTGTAAGGGTAGACGTAAAAGTATTCAGTAATGATATGCTACCAAATAAAACAAATATATACTAAAATAAAAATAAGTGCGACTGATTGGCAGAGCTTGGTCAATAAATATAAATATTAACATTCATATATTTTCCTAGTATACAGTAATATTCATGTAACCTATTAAGTAACTGATAACATTATTTCTCATTAGATAAACCTATTATTCTCTTTAAATACCTAAGAAAGTAGAAGAAGCAATATTATTTCTTTTTGTTTTCTCTTTGGATCGCTTTTTTAAACCATGTAAGAAACCTAACTAATGTAAAGTTGACAGTAACATCAATCGTAACACTCTATTACTACTTATTTATAAAAACAGTTTAAAAAGGTACGTTGATGCCCTGTTGACTACAATTTCTTTGTTAAACTTTAAATGTAAATATAATTTAGCTACCTGCTCCCTAATTAATACGGGGTAATCTGTAATTGGCTCTTCCACTAGTTCACCACTACCTGTTAAATAGATATAAGAAATGAGCTGTTGATTACCTTAATAAATAAATAAATAAATAAATAAATAAATAAATAAATAAATAAATAAATAAATAAATAAATAAATAAATAAATAAATAAATAAATAAATAAATAAATAAATAAATAAATAAATAAATAAATAAATAAATAAATAAATAAATAAATAAATAAATAAATAAATAAATAAATAAATAAATAAATAAATAAATAAATAAATAAATAAATAAATAAATAAATAAATAAATAAATAAATAAATAAATAAATAAATAAATAAATAAATAAATAAATAAATAAATAAATAAATAAATAAATAAATAAATAAATAAATAAATAAATAAATAAATAAATAAATAAATAAATAAATAAATAAATAAATAAATAAATAAATAAATAAATAAATAAATAAATAAATAAATAAATAAATAAATAAATAAATAAATAAATAAATAAATAAATAAATAAATAAATAAATAAATAAATAAATAAATAAATAAATAAATAAATAAATAAATAAATAAATAAATAAATAAATAAATAAATAAATAAATAAATAAATAAATAAATAAATAAATAAATAAATAAATAAATAAATAAATAAATAAATAAATAAATAAATAAATAAATAAATAAATAAATAAATAAATAAATAAATAAATAAATAAATAAATAAATAAATAAATAAATAAATAAATAAATAAATAAATAAATAAATAAATAAATAAATAAATAAATAAATAAATAAATAAATAAATAAATAAATAAATAAATAAATAAATAAATAAATAAATAAATAAATAAATAAATAAATAAATAAATAAATAAATAAATAAATAAATAAATAAATAAATAAATAAATAAATAAATAAATAAATAAATAAATAAATAAATAAATAAATAAATAAATAAATAAATAAATAAATAAATAAATAAATAAATAAATAAATAAATAAATAAATAAATAAATAAATAAATAAATAAATAAATAAATAAATAAATAAATAAATAAATAAATAAATAAATAAATAAATAAATAAATAAATAAATAAATAAATAAATAAATAAATAAATAAATAAATAAAATAAATCTTAATTGATTTATGGGTTTATTTAGCTGGTAAGCGACTAAGCCAGTCTCGGATCTCATGCCAATTACTGAAAACTTCCTGGGGGGAGTACTGTCAACATCCCAAAAGCTACCTGTCTTCTTAATTTTTGTTTCCTGGTTTTAGCGACTAAAGGTCAGACTTTCAGTTAGAAAATAGGTACACACAGAAAATAGGCACCTTTTCTTGTTATAATATAATATATTTTAAATCTATGTATTATTATGTGTTTATTTATGTTATGGTATATAGGACTATGTTTAATATATTACATTAAGTACTTTAATAGTGCACCGTCTACCCTAGTTCTAATCTCTCAGTTCCATCTATACCAATTTAAGTTCCATCTGGAAGAGGTCGCTAAAAGCGATCAAGACCATCCATTGTACTTAAATTAATTTTTATATCTATATTGATTCAGGTCTACAATAAAAAGTTATTCTGTGCATTATATTGTATTGTAGATCAAGCTTCATTAAATTTACGACCATGTTGGCTAGAACTACAGTCATTATCCAGACAATCTCCTGGCTGATTCAGCTCGGTGCAGTGTCAGAGTGTCACGCCAGTAGGTACATAGAGTAGTGTAGTGACAGCCGAGTGCGGTCCCCTCCGGGCGCCCGCTTTCCCGCAAACAATTAACTGACACAAACTGGGCGGAGTCCTAAATAGAACGCGTGCTGTACTGGTGGAGTTTGGGTTATTGTTATTACTTATTACTTTCGGACTCGAAATCATAATTCTATAATATATTAATAGAAGAGGTATGTATACTAATATCATGAAGAGGTAACATTGAGTGTTGTAGTAGTAGGTATATTTGTATGTTGCAATAATAAGAATTAAAATTTACTGAAATTTTGTTTAACAAAATAACTTGGTTGTGTCAAGTATACTTAAAATAAATATACTTAATTGAGACAGTAAATCTGATTGTAAACTAGTTTATTTAGCAACGATAGTTCGCTATTTAGTAAAGTCAACGGCACGATCGATATTCGATTGCCGGAAAACAAAGTCAAGTGGTGTTTGCGTTAACTAAGAGAGTAAACAACCCTCGCCCTTACACAATTCTGTCAGTAGTCCGGATGACAGGTCATATCCGGGCGGGCCGGTCAACCGCCTCTGCCGATTCTATTACTCTGTGCCCGACAGATTGAGGTGGACAAGCTATGCGACGACTGACACCGATTTGTCTGAGGCTTTAGAGTTTACCAGTAGTTAGATTGAATGTTAAGCCCGAGGCTAAAGTTGTGCATAAACCACCTGCATAGTAAACTTGCGCTTTCAAACAACGTGACGTGAGAGAGTCGTCGCAGCTAGGATTAGACACCTGATCGATACCTGGTGCCGTCGATAATTTGAATTTCAGAATTTTGAACACGATTGCATTCAATTTAACTGTAGGTACATTCTTTTATTAGGTTTTTAGAATAATTCAACATGTTATTTTATAGTTAAACATAATTCAGAAGTTCTTTCGATTCCGGGTGAGGGCATGTATCAATGAGTTCTTCTGAAATTTACGTAAATATTGATCACTAGCTTCGAAGTTAAACACCGAGAGGAAATCTGCAGGCTACCAAATTGGTTCTGAACCATCTTTACCAGAACAGCGCCCCAGTCCGGTGATGGGCTCACCACCTGTCACGTATAGGTGTTTAACGGAATATTTATTTGTTTGTATCATTCCAAATTGTACCACAACAACGGGAATCAGATAAAGAACAATTAGAAGATCTCATCGGAATGTATACCTGTACAGATTATAATGAAATAATCTAGTCGAGACTCGAAAGATATTAAGGTCGCCAGTAATAAAAGCCTTAATGAAAAAGTAATCGGTTATTGATACGTAGGAATTTTGATGGAGGTTGCGGAGATCGTAAAGGTATCGCAATACCTCTGGCGCTTGGCTTCTTCACAAAATCAAAAGATCTTGAGCAAAGAAAAGTGTTCAACTTAAACCTTCTAATATCTAAGTATTTTGCTACATTTCTAACCCACTTTATGAAATGTAAGAAGTAAGAACCTATCTAAAATTGGCAAAGTATTTTTGAACACAATTTGTCTAAGTAATTAATTAATAGAGTCAGTAGTTATTTTGCGGAAATTCATGATAACAAATAAATTGGAAAAGTATTATTATACTTCCGCACTATAGAAATACAATATGTGAAATGGTTCGCCCTCAGGGAAACTTATAACCCGTGTCCAATAAGTTCGAATACAGTTTTAAAGGCACTTATTCTGAATAAAAAAAACTTTTTGGAGAGGATCTTTCTTAACAGTTTATTGTCTATATATACGACTGCAAAATAAAAATATAAAAAATTGCTGACATATATTTTTGGCTAGTTATTTTGTCAAAAACTTCAAATTGAAGCAATTTCAAGGAGAAGTTGGCTAAACAATTTCTAAGCTGCGAAACGCATGGTGCAATTTTAAGGCTTTGAAACCTCTCTGGATCAAATGTGATTTTTTTTACAAAACCATAAAAAGGTCCTTCATTAAAGGATCGACAAAGATCTGGTAAGCCTCGTTCAGCACGGACATCCAGGTAGTGAAGATTGCAAGGGAGCGGATTTGACGAAAACACCATCGTTCTTTACGAAAACTTGGGGTTGATTTGGAAATTCCAAGGGGATCGGTGCATAAAATTTTGAAAATTGACCTTGGGTGTCAGGTTTATCAAAAACGTAAAGTTCATGGCGTATCAAATGCTTGTAAGAAAAAAAAGGTTAGATAGAACAAAAACAATACTATCCTGGCACGCTGGGGACGAGTTCGTCTTTTCCAATGAGAAACTGTTTGTGAAAAGGGTGATAAAATCAACGCTGAATATTACTAGGCGGAAGTTTTGGAGAAAACCGTAGCACAGAGTCTAAGTCACATGTTTGAAGTTGATTATTACATCTTTCAACAAGATAGAGCAACATCAGACACAGCAAACGTGGTTCAAGCATGGTGTAAAGCCAATTTGACTGACTTCCTACCCAAGAATGAATGGCCTCCCAGCTCACCAGATTTGAATAATTTGGATTTTTTGTATGGACATACATGCTGTTGAAGCTAAATAACTACAAAATCGCAAATCTTGAGAAGTTTAAGAAAGTTATCCAGCGCATTTGGAAGGAAATGCCGATGGAAGCTGTGCGTGCCGCGTGAGACGGGTTTGAAAAACGTTTGAAGCTAGTGACGAAGGTCAAAGGTAGAATTATACCAAAACATCTATTATAATTGTTAAAAGAAATGTTATTTTAATAAAAATACTTCTTATGTTTAACATGATAGTTTTTTATTTATTGAGTTTTGAAAGTGTATTCGAATTTATTGGACACGGTGTATATATACTATACTATAAAGAAGAAAGAATCGTGTGTTTGTTTGTTTGTATTGAATAGGATCCGAAACTACTAAACCGATATTCTATGCCCGTATTCCTACGGGAATGGGAACTACGAGGGTGAAACCGCGCCGAACTTCAGTAAAACATAAAATTGTTTATAAAAGGTAAACGAAAAATCGAGAACTTCAGAAATATTAGTACCTACCTCACTCAGTAGACTTACTCTGGCATTAGAATAAGGCTTACTCTACGTTGTAGTCAAACCCAATCAAAAGTTCCTGAGTTGATAAACCTGTTTGTAATTAGTTAAGAATAATGCATTGGTTTGCATTGCCTCAATATGCACTAAGGGAAATTTATTGGTAATTAAAAAGTTAAATGATTAGGTAATTTATTAATCCAAAAACAGCACAAAATCTCTCGGGAAATTCTTTTAGTCTAGGCAATAAAGGTGGTGGACCCCAACATTAATTCCTCAGTCGATGAAACTTTGCAGGATTGTAGTATAGTATGAGACAATACTTGCATAAAAAAATCCAAAAAAAAAACCTAACCGAAGTTAGGTTTTGATACTAAAAAAAAATTTTTTTTTTGGTATATAATTTGATAATTTCTGAAAATAATGTAGCGAGACGGTTCTTATTTTGGATTTTCCTATTGTAAGTCCACAACGACTATTAAATGACATTCCAGTTAAAAAAATGGACTGAGCAATTTTCCCGTGCAAGGTACATATACGTCTGAGTTTTGTTGTTTCTACCAGGAGATTTTTTTGGATATTTCGCATATAGCTTTCTTAACACACACGAATATTGCTGGCGAAGTAAATATTGACTGAGCATTTTTCCCAACAAAGATATCAAATAAGTAAAAATACCTAACTTTGGTTAGGTTTTTTTTTTGGATTTTTTTATGCAAGTATTGTCTCATACTATACCTACTACAATCCTGCAAAGTTTCATCGACAGGAATTAATATTGGGGTCTTCATACAAAAATCCGCTTCATTGCCTGGACTATTATAGCGACACATTATACGCTCTTTGTTAAACTTTGACCCTTGTAACAGTTGAATAACATCAAAGCTTCCACCTATCTTAAGAATTCCACCAAAGTCTCTAATTAGCTAGGGAATGAAATAAATGTGGGCGTAATGAGCAATGGCGTTACGCCGTTTCTGTTTATAGGTGCTCAGTAAACCTTAAAGCGAACAATAAAACATGTGAAATAAGGTAGGAAGGCGCTCAGAATGTACGTAATAAAGAAATAGCTCCGAAGAAGCGCCTATGTGAATAATTCGGGGACTGCAACGTCAAACAAAATCTCATGCTCCTATGAGGATTACCTTCCAAAATATGTTCAATATTTCGAGAAAAATAATAATAATATTTATTATAAAAGTATTACACATTAAGGTTAATATAATTGATAACCCAAATAGGTTATGTTATCAATTTCTTAATAAAGTTGAAGACAATATTTAAAGAAGGTGAGTATTTGTTAACAGTAATTCGTTCTCGACTTTAGAACTCCTCTAGAATCTAGATGGCACTGACGTAGGGAAAAAAATTAAAACTTTCCGTTTACGACATGAAAGATCAAAATATTTTAAATTTATTATAATTGTTCGCACTCTTTCATGTTACGAAGTAGTTCGGGAACGCTTGTATGATTTGCTATTAATGTGTTTTTTAGTCGTTTGTTTGTCGACACGTGCAGGGTTTACTAGAATATTCTCCTTGACTGTGATAGTTGGTTTAGTATATTGGCGTTGCAATACAATACTTCGTTAAGGCGCGACCTATAAAATAAGTAGAGTAGGTATACGTTTGCCCTAGTTTTATATTTTTTCTAAAGATATAGGATTGTGGAGTTTGTGAATGTCGTAAAAAAGAAGTTTTGCGGCAACACCTAAGAAGAACAATTGTATTCAAACTATCATAAACGATAAAATTATAAATTTTATAATTATATTAGTTTTGGTACAGCGCTTTCAATTATGAATTAATGTAATAGTGTAGGCAATTGAACGTTAACTATGTTGATTGGAATGCTTTGTCAATTTGAGTTCGATTATTTGTTAATTTGTGGTTAGATTCGCCGGCATCTATCACATAGTTTAACAGGGGATTATTAATACCCATTATATTATTATTATTTCGCAGATTTTTTGGTTGTGTAATCAACGTGATAAGGAAATGCAATAAATTATGACTTTGCAACTCAAATAAAATGTTATATGGCAATAGTATAAAGTCTTTATTGTAAAATTAAGAAGATGCCTTCCGACTGCATTGAACTCTTGGAAGAATGTGCAGCAAATGGTCTTTACTTCCTCCTTTTACACTCGACTTTTTAAAAAGTTAACCTTTAAGTTAACTTTTTAAGAAGTCGAGTTTTTGATTTTATAAATGGACTCTTTTAACTTCATGTAAATATTAATTATGATTTACAATTTATTATTAAATCTGATTAGGTAACAGCCTGACAAAGCGTCAGTTAATCCCATGCATTTTTACTTAGTCTGAAGTTTTATAATAGCCTTTTTTATGCAATTATTGCCTAACTATTGTTTTAAATTTGTCAAGAGGCAACCAAGGGGCTATCACTGTAATATCAAGTAGGCTCAAGTGTTACACTGTCGGGAAAACGCAAGCGGCTGTATCCTCTCCCCTTTTCTTAATACAGGTAACCTTTAATGCTCAGTGTAGGTACATCTTCGTGATGAATATGAGCTGTGAGCAAAGAGTAATACCGGCCGCTTAATAACAGGCCCTTAATTGCGTTATCTGGCCCGGTGGGAGGCAGCGCCATCCATAACTGCGATGTCTCATAATTGTCAGCCACAGAGTGGGCGAGCTGCAGCATTGGTAAGGGACTATGTATTTATCCGGAGGTTAAGGCAGATTTAGTCATAGTTTGCTGTCTAAGTATCAATGTAATGCACGGTCATTCAAGGTCGCAGAGTTTTTGATTCTTCGGCTCAAAGAAGTATCAGACAAGCCGTTTAGACCGCATAGTGTGTGGAGAACTGGGCATTTAATTTCTCTTTTCATACTGACTAATCCATACATTACATCTTACCCAAATAATACTATAAATAACGATCAATCAAGACTCCAAAGTGACTTCTAATGTATGAAAATGTCGCTACTGGCGGATAATTGTGCCTGTAGGTGTAGATTGTATAACTTTGTATGTAGAAATGGTTTAAAACGAAATAATAATAAAACTTATAAATCTTATAATTGTATTTTAATGAGGCTTAAATAAATTTGATGTCAAGTATATACCACTACATAAATGAACTAATTTCATAGAACGAAGACCGGCGACTTGAGCGTGAAAAAGTTCGAGTTAAGAAATGCCGAAGAGTGCAATTGATCACGTTAATTCTCCGCGGAGGAAAAAGTGTCGTCAATTTGTTACGTTATACGAGCTGAGGAATTTCACCGTCGTTGGCCTGGGAACGTTTTCTCTAGAAATAGCGTCAATTATGGCGGGATGTCTTAATCACAATCTAGAATGTGAAAACTTTACATTTGTTTTGTTAAAAAGTAAGTGCGTCTCTGCCCTTGAAATGGCAAATCTTAAGTATGTTTGTACAATCTACCAGATCATAGTTTCACATATCACATAGGTTGTAAAAGAGTGTCCAGCTTGCACAGCTTTTAAACAGTATACCTTACTTGCACTACTTATGCTAAATAATATGGCGCTTCTCCCAGATACATTTATACTAAATTATCTGCCACGCTTTGAACTGAATTTCCTAAAAGCAAATTTTCCCATGTGCAGTACCAGAACATTGTGTTTAGTTACTCTCGAAGCGAGCACAATTCACATCCGACTCTAATCGCTAGATATAAGGATAGTTTTAAGTGTGTAATGTTAGAGTGCATTTTAGATGCGTCAGGAACCCCAGTAGGTGAATGAAATATGAAGGTACAAAGGAAGAATCTCATTCCGTTCGTGCCCGGAGCGGCGCTAGGAACGAACGATGATATTGAATTTATAAATGGACTACACATAAATCAACTAAGAGGCTCTTAACAGCAAAGCTTACGTTTCAAGGTTTGAAATCTATGCAAAAGTTACTGTTCAGTTATAAAGTATATCTAATTTTGTTCTTTTATATTACACTAGCGGTTCTGCGCGGTTTCACCCGCGTAGTTCCCGTTCCCGTGAGAATACGGGAATAAAGTATAGCCTATGTTACTCAGGAATATTTTAGCTTTCCATTGGAGAAAAAAAATTTAAAATTGGCCAAGTAGTTTTTACAAAGATACAAACATACAAAAATACAAATCTTTCCTCTTTATAATATTAGTATAGATATAGATTTCTGAGCCGCAATTTAATGTCAACTTCGATTTGGATGAAATCTCGGCCACAAAAAAACACATGTTGTGCCACAACCCAGCAAGAAACCTGTTTAACTCCCTTTACGACCGCGCCAATAAAGAAACAACAGAAAGTAGAAGTGAATCGTAAAAACAACACTAATCCCGATGTGTCCTGAAAAAATCCGGCACTGAAAGTGCTCGCCCGACGCTATACCGAAATATCGTGCCGTGTTTTGATTTATGGGCCTTAAAAGCGGCCCTTGCTCCACGCCTCGAGTTATTGTTTTTCCCCTTATGAAAATGGCGTATTTTTCCCGCCCGAGGTCCATTGTTTCTACCGAACTTTCCCCGTGATTTATTCACCGGTAAAGTTTATGTTGCGGAAAGCTGAGAGACCAGTTTTTCAGCGTCAAGTGTAATAATTGGCGTCAACGACATTTTTATTGCAATATCTACAAGTGTAATTATTTAAAAATATAAAGTAATATTTAAAAAAATACTTAAAAAACGGTTACTGAATAACGAATGTATTAATCCACTAAACGGCCACTGCCTACATAGTAATGACCTCCACGCAATCAATAAAGTGTTGTGTTGAACTTCGTGAAACTTTGTCATCGATAAAGTATATTTTATCGTCACGATAAACCGTAAAATACGGTCTTATTGGAACATGAATCACCATTTATACGGTACAAGTAATCACTGCGATGCCAAATCCCCTTGTAACGATGGTACCGTCCCGTAGGTATGTCCGTAGTCACAACGAAAAATTTCCAATTTCTCTTTTTCTTTTTACAAGGTTCTGAATTAGCATGCTCAATGACGATCTTCCTGTTCATGATTCATCCTTTTTACTCTTTTGAATCTTTCATATTTCCGGCTCTTTTATTGATAATGGTGATAAATTTGACACGTGACTGTCAATTCGGGTGATTTAAGGTGAACAACGTGATTAAAATCTTATACGTATCTACCGTTTTCTGATTTGAGTATTATTGTATTTAATTACTATTCGAACAGCAAATATCTGATAACTAATTGGCATAACTTTTTATTTTACCTATCAATTTTCTCTATATAGTAGTATATGATTGTAGCTCAGCTACTATATGCAAATACCGGTTTTAATATTCCTTCTTTTATTAATTCTACTGGATGATTTTTTTACCGTCTGTATCTAGCTAGAGCCGAAGTTATACACGAGATTAATTTTTAAATATAGTCACGTCAAAAGCAATTTCCAGGTCTGGAAAAGTACGCACACTGCTATGTAGCAACTGGCAGTTGTAGGTAGATTGCGTATGAAGGGAAGCTACGAGCCCGTTTCTTTTTAAAATACTATTTTAAATATTTCAGTGGGTAATATTGACTACAATTGAGTAATGTATACAAGTATAATGTTATT
The DNA here is from genome assembly GCA_963855545.1 of Ethmia dodecea. NCBI lineage: Eukaryota > Metazoa > Arthropoda > Insecta > Lepidoptera > Depressariidae > Ethmia > Ethmia dodecea. Next base: position 7,236,293 of record OY979448.1, read on the forward strand.
ATACGAGAAAAAAATTGTTGAAGTAACAATGCCAAATGACTATTACTATCACACCTTATTTTTTTCCAGGCGGTATATGTTCCGAATCAACGTTAACGACCTCTTATTTTTTGGAGTAATGTTTAAAAAATTTGTGCATTAGCTTTAAAATAGTTATAATTGGACTCAAAAAGTTAATAAAAATCTTCACCTACCTGGTTTCGGTTTATGCCCAACCCTTTTTCGGCTTCACACGCCAGAATAATTGGGTCTTTTGTGGTTTCCGGCGACGTGTGTCCCGTAATGGGCCGGGCTTTTTGCGCCTTTGAGTTCGTCCTCTCTATTGGGCTCTTCAGTTTTTTTTTAAAGAAAATATTTACTTAGCTACGCCGATGCTTCACTTTATTTATGTCAGTAGAGTTTGCGTACTTTGTGTTTAAAGTTACCTACGTTAATGCTTTGTTGTCAGTAGTTCCGTCTTGTTTGTAGTTTGTTCATGGTGTTTTCCTCTTAGAATAGGTAATTCGGTTGATCTTCATATTATTTTCAACAAAATTAAATGTAAACATTATAAAAAGACGAAACAAGAATAGCGCAATTCCAGAGTAGCATTGAATGATTTAATAAAGCCAGTTTTTATAAGTAAGACTTCCGAGTATATTGTTACTTAAAAACTTTTCTAACATCAATAAAAATCTTGTCAAAATTATACTTTTTGAGATTCAATTTGCATGAACTTCGTTAAAATCATAAACATTTTTGTCTTCAACTTAGGGAAGCCTATGACAGGGGTCGTAGGCTTGTCTATACTAATATTATAAAAAGAAAACATTTGTTTTTTTTTGTATATATTCAGTTTTATTAGTATCTATAGTTTCAGTTTTTCGTGACGCTGAATCTTAATTGAAATTACTTTGTATTACTTGAATCGTTGAGATGATCGTAGGGAGTGAAAAGTAATTAGTTTTTTAATTTCCTTAATGAGACATAGACAACCTCAAAACAGCCAGTAAATATTTGTGGAGTGTGGAACATCTTCATTGCGAAAATGTTAAGAGTTTTAGTTTCATTGTTTTTCCGCAAAGAAGGTGGTGTGTCAAGTGATTTAAATTTGTTTAATTGCAAAGAGATTTAAATCTCTTTGTTAATCTGTCACAGGTTTAGAAGAAAAAACTGACCGCAAAAATTTCAGAATTTTTGTCGAGTGCAAATTTGTTCTAAATAAGTTTGTACTAAATTGACTATTTTTCGCACTCAAAGTGAAAAGTACAGTTTGCACCTCGAGACTAAACGTCAACTTAATATACCCTCGGTTTCATTGACTCCCTAGCACTGGTATATTATGGCTTCGTTTAGTTCCTCGATATAAAATAGGTATATTCCTTAAAATAATTTTATAACGACCCAAAATATTGTAATTTACCTCATTTACTCTTTTAGTATACTGAATTTTCATTTGACTTTACTTAATTTTTATTTATGAGTAATATCTTATAATGAGGTCCGGTCCTTGCCTAGACTCGTGTAAATATTTTAGTCATAGCGTTTTCCGTTTGCCGACTTTGCTGCTCTCCGGTTCCGTGCGGCTTACAATTTTAACGGGCGGAACGCTCACCTTCTGAGTAAGTGCTTGTCGTAGAAGTTTTTGGAGGAAATTTTCCATTCGTGTGGTTGCGGTCAAAGAGCGAAGCTCCGTCTGTCCTAGGATTGAATAGTCCAACCAACGTCTTTCGATGAATGTTTGGTTCGGCTCTGTAGCTACCCGGCGCGCTCGCTGCATTCGTTTAGCTTCACGCGTTTAGTACACAGTCTATCCAACAAAATAGGAGCTCCATGCTTCCGTTACTCAAGGTCCAAGCCCACAGCTGCTTTGGACGTTGACAAAGATTTCTTGTGAAATCTAAGGATTGATTAGCCAAACCTAGTGACGGAGCCTCGGTCTTATTTTCTTCTATGAAATGTATATCATTTTTTAAAAACGACTACCAAACTTCATTAAGAACAACTGAATTTTCCGCTACATGATTCGTCAGAGAGTGAAATACATTTTTCTTACATTTTAAATTCGTTGTGTTTTATCTATCCCTTTTTTATTCTAATTTGAGTAAAGCAGCCAACTAACTTACACGTTTAGTTTTCACATTCCTGTAACCTAAGCATCTGTGGATTTTAATATTCTCCTTTCCGCGCGGCATAACAAGTTGTAACCTTTAATTTTCTTTCAAGAAAGCGTTCTCAGTTTAAAAGTTCTTACAACTTTTCTCCATTACAACATTTATAATATAACGTAGGGCCTAATAGTCCATGTAAATGGAGCATAATAGATAGTTATATACCTACTTAGTGAAGTCGCATAATTTTGGTGGGGCAAGTGTTTGTATCGCGTCGCTAGGTGACAGACCGACAGGTGTTGAATGTCCCGTAGTCGGTATTATTGATTTTGCTTCGAACACCTGTTCGTGGGTAATGTGTTTCTATTCCTTTGACGTGTATCTATCAAAGAAACGTGTAATTTGGCTTTTCTTTTACATGTATCGTTTTTTTTCAATCTGTTTTTTCATACTGCAGCATCGTAATTTATAATTCAGTCGAATAGAGGTTTCTAAATAACTAAGAATATACTATTGTATTTTTAGTTATTTAGAAACCTCTTTTAAAATTCATAATATTAACAATGTCGAGTTCTTTTTTCCTTTCACTATTGCAAAAGAAAATATGAAACAATTATTCTGAAATTAAAAATTACATAAAATGCTTTTACTTTTATGATAAATGTGACAATACCGAAAAAGACTCTCAGTGCACAAACAATGACGAGACTATTATTATCCTCTGTAAAGCACATTCACCAAATACATAGAAAAACAAAGCCTGAACTAGGATTTTGCCGCTCTGTTATCCTCAAACAGTTAGCTTCACGGATGAAAACAATAGTAACAGTTCATTCGGCATGACAAGAGCATTAGTCCCGATGTGTACACACGCGAGCAGAAAAAGTTGACGACTACTACTAAGTTCAGAAATGGAAAACCTCTGCCTACCTCCTCGGAGATAAAAGGTGTGAGGTTATTATTTATTATTATTTATTTACTACTAAGTTCAAATAAATTATATTAGACAGTTTCTTTGGTCTTTATTTAGTTTTCAGTAAGTCGGATTGATTGCTGCTTAGGGTTTTTTAGCATTGTAAGTACCCATAAAGTCATCTCCATAGCTTCGACTTAGCAGCTTGTTCTCATGTAATATGATCGAGCATCCCTACCTCAAAGGAATAGATGAAGTTAAATAAATGAATATTTTTTCAAAAATCGATTTGAAAGAATAATTTAACTAGGTACCAGCAACAGTTAAAAGTTGCCAGAGCACTCTAAAAAATTTATTTAAATATATTTATTTAAATGGAGTACCAAAAAAATATACTTACAGCTGAATCAAAGCAATTACATTTTACAATTTAAATTAAAGTTTCTTACAGTTAAATTATTATAAGGTTTAAAAAATGTGGACCGAGTAGGTACACCACCAAATGATTTGTTAAAGTAAGTACTGTAACATTTTTTTAAGTCTAAGTACTTTATTAGATAATACAAGATATGCATTAGTAATAAAAAAAAAACATTTTATTATATTTTTCTAAAATAGCTCCTTGCCGCTATACACGTTTTGCTGTCCGCCAGTGTACGGAAACGAAATAAGTTGTCGTGCACGCAATCGATCTCCGCGGGCCCCGCTAAGCCGGGCCCTACAAGGGTCGAGAGTAATAACCTTCACAATATTCCGTAACGAGTGTTGCGAATACCTACACTCGCTCCCGCGGACCACCGGGTATTGGAACAAAATAATAGGGAGTTATGGTCTTGTTTGTGAACATTAAACGTATTAGTGAAGTCTCAAGGAGTGAGTTAGTTTGTTACTTTGGGAATACACTGGGTTAAAATATATGCAGAAAGGTCCATGCCATATTTCGTGTTTACACTTTCTCAGATACTTATGAAGCTGAACAGTAAGCGTAAAAGCGAAGTGAGTCGTAATATGAATCTGGAAATGGTACCTACATGAATATGTAAATATAAAACACGAATAAAAGAGAAAAATACTGCTTCACAAGCTGAGAAAGGCTTAAAAGAACTTTTCTTTGTTATCATAACGATTTTAAATTTTAAATAAAAGGATTATTAAAGCATTCGAGTGGGCCATGCGACTAATGTTCGTACTTACGAGTACATGTAGAAAGCCTTAGTAATTACTCCTCTACTGCCAAGTCCTGAGTTGGAAATAGGTTTCGGCTTTGAGAGAAAACATAGCTGTACCCGTACACGGGAAATCCAATGACATACTTCTCGTACGCATCAACGCCCAGCCCAAGCCCTTAGACCTAGAAAGCAGATTTTTTCACAGCTATTATTTTTAAGAGGTAGACTAAAAATTATAAAATAATTTTTGAAATTCGATCCTAAAGGGGGTGAAAAAGTTGAAAGTGTGTATAGAAAATCCATTATTTTTCAAGCTAGAAGCATGAAACTTTGTTTTTAGGCTAACAATTAGAAATAAAGAGACGCGTGTTTTAACGTTTTCTAAAATTCTTTCCCTGAAAAGATGAAACGGGATTTATTTAAGTTTAAAAATAGAAGGCCTGTCTCACTGACTCATCAACGCCCAGCCTAAACCCTTTGACATAGAAAGCTGATTTTTTTCACAGAATGAAATTTTCTAAATTCAAGCCTCAAAGGGGAAAAATAATTCATGATTTTTGAAGTTAGAAGCATGAAAACCCCCTCAATCAATAAATTATTATGATTATGATTAAATAAACATAGCCCTGGTCCAATCTATGATATCATACTGTTTTCCGGTGTGAGGTGCTGGCATTTAAACTAGCTTTATCTAAGTTGAAACAGCTCAAAACTCATTACTTAAGTAATGAACTTTAACCTTATAGGTCTTATCCACTCAGCTCAACTTTATTTACGAACTACTTCAGCTAGAGAATTGTATATTTTAAATTTAATTATAAAAACGCATAAATCATACTAATAACCTTGTAAAAACAATAAGCCCGTATTGCTTAAATAGAATAGATCAATATAATATGATTAAATCTAGCCATGTAAGTATATTATCAGATTAACAAAGCAATAGATACAAAAATACTTACAACAAAAAAAATGAAGCTGGTTGTTAATTATTTTGTATTTTTTGAAAAATCTCAAAAATTTCAAAATCTATTCTAACGATTTTGATAAAATTTACAGTCCATGGGTTTTCGGGAGTGGAAAATCGATTTAGCTAAGTCTCATGTTTGAAAAAACTCGTTTTCTGAAATATTTCAATAGTAGAGTTTAATCGTCCGGGTATCTGTTACATAATACAGCTATTTTACGGGAATATAAACAAACAAAGTTTATATAAATGGTCATCTAAGATAGTAGCTGAAAGTTAGACGAAAGCACCTGTGGCTACAAACATAAATTTAGCTCCAGACAAATACGTTTGCAAATATCTTGTGGGTGCTAAAGGATTTACAAGTTATGATTTAGTGCGTTGTAGTGAGTAGAGCTTCACAACTTAAAATAAAGTTATATTTGAGTTTATTAACATCAGTGTACATCATGTCATAACATTCAACTGCTGGAGATGGCCTCTACCATTTTTATATGGTAGACTAGCGGCCCGCCCCGGCTTCGCACGGATGGACATTTATTTTTTAAACGTAGACTGGATAAACGTAGAATAAATGTATCTTTATGCAGGACATAAGTAGGTTCTTTTTATTTTTCAAATAGCCGTTGCCAGTACGGAACCAGTATATTCCCGTTCCCGTGGAAATTTCTAAAAATCCCTTCATAGAGCGGTTGCGTACGATATATAAGACACCAACATAACATATTTAAAGTAAGTAATTAAGTAAGTAAGTATTTTTTTTATTAAGTTTCTAGGTCTTATCGATTCGGAGTAGAACTGATACCACAGAGTATGCATGTGCTAATGATAACACATACATTAAGGCTGGGTGGGCCAGCAGAGGCCGATTTTTGTGATTTTTAAAATCATCTGAGACATAGAAAATAGTGTTTAAAATTCTGAAAAAAAGATATATATAACTTAAGGACATACTCTAGTCAAAGTCGCATTCGGTTACACGATTTGATGAACTTCACTCGATAGAAAAAAATCTCAAAGTTACCCCTTTTTGTTTTGTTTTTTCTATGTCATGACTGAACTACTGATATTTTACATTTATTTTTTGTACTAGATTAAAGATACGAAATATTTCTAGACAAATTCGCAGAGTTTGTTTTTATAAAATGATTTTTATAATTACTATGTTGAAAAAACTACAAAATGCACGAGCGCGGTGGCTTAGCTGGCGTGTTCAGTAGCGCGCTGGCGCTTGCGGATGACGGACCTGTGTCAATTTTTTCCGTGACAATTTTTTGCACCAATCAATCAGTTTTGACGAATTGATATATTTGTTGCAAGTTATCCATAATGGGTAATAAACAAGGCAAGCGAAAAAAGGCGTTTACCACTATAAAATTAATAAATAAAAATAATTATCTCAAAATATATGTGAAGAAGTAAGTAAATGTTCAATTTGTTATGTCATTTTCGACTTTGACACAATCACATTAAATTTCATTTTACTTCAATCTCATTTATAAATTCATAAAAAGATCATGCCATAGTATAAGAATATCAGTAGGTATAATTCAACTGAAATTAGGCAAGTAATCAAATAAATCGGAATATGAAGGTGGGTAAGGCCGTCAATTTTTAAAATCTGAAATTTTGCATACATGTGTAAATCGCGTAAAAATGCAATATTATGATGACATGGTGCTGATCTGATGATAGAGCTGGAAGGAAGGTGGCCATAGGAACTTCGCAATGAAACGACACAACCTCATCGAGTTTGGGCTTCATCGAATCGTCATGACTAATTTGGAATACTATTTTAGGCTGAATACCGGAATATCTATCGCTGAACATAATTCCTCAAAGTGAGAAAAGCCTATACCGGAAGCCACAATGCCAGTAGTGGCGGCTGTATTAAGATTAACTTGGTCTTGATTGCATTCAAAACAAAATGTTTTAAGTTGTTTTTAGGCACTTGTCTGACGTGGCTGTCGTGTCCGAAAACTCTGTCAGTAAATTGAATTCTGTCGATCTTGTCGACACTGTAAATCTTACGTAAGGATCACATTTTAAATGATAACATTTATCTTAACATTTTTATATGTATTTTTGTCAGTCTATTAACTTTTCATTATGCTAACATTAAAAAAAATATAGGTAACTAATATTAATCTAAAATATGTAATACTTACTATATTAGTTCACTGTTTCAGAGATACTGAAGATGCGGAAGACTCACTTAACGTAGAGTATGCATTAAAAAAAAATGAATTTCAACCTGTTTCGGGATGGTGAATTGTTGATATAAATTACATTTTACAGGAGTTACAAGAGAAAGCTCGTCATAAGGGTTTATTTAACTGCACCTTAGGATAATTCCGCTTGATTAGTGAAAAACGACGAGGACTTTTATCAGTATATCATTTTAAATGCAATATTTGCAAAGAAATTTTGCTGGATTAACTCTGAAGACCTAAACGATAGAGATCAAGTTAATCTTAATACAGCCGCCACTACTGGCATTGTGGCTTCCGATATTCTCTTTTCTCAATTTGAGGAATTATGTTCAGCGATAGATATTCCGGTATTCAGCTCAAAATAGTATTCCAAATTAGAAGATGAATTATTTGAAAAATGGAAAAAGACGGCAAATTCTTCTATGGAATGGAAGAAGCAGCTCAAGTGGGGAAGGATGTCGCTATCGCAGAAGGTCAATCTTTTTCGTCATCATGGATACGTTAAAAATTCGAGTAATTATGGAATATGAGTACCGTCGTGGCAGCAACGCGACACAAGCGGAACGCAACATCAACGACATTTACGGAGCTAACACTAACACGAACCGCATTGTTACCTGCGATGAAAAATTGATTCTGTTTGATAACCGCAAGTGCTCAGCAAATTGATTGGATCCAGGTTCAGCACCTAAACAATGCCCTAAACGAAAACTTCTAGTGCCGGTGTGATTCATCACAGCTTCTTACCAAACGGGGTGAGCATTACTGCAGATGTGAAGAACTGAACACAATGATGGAGAAGCAGGCACATCTCCAACCAGCTTTGGTCAATCGCTCGTCTCCGCTGCTCTTGCACGACAACGCGTGACCTCACACTGCACAGCAGACGGTCTCCAAGTTGCAAGAACTGGGGTTGGAAGCTCCCTGTCATCCGCCCTACCCACCAGACCTTGCGCCTACAGACTACAACTTTTTCCAGAATTTGGATAAATTCTTGGTGGGAAAAAAATTAATACCCGAGAGGCAGTAGGTACAAAATGCCTTTGAAGAATTTGTTGCCTCCCGTACAGGTGATTTCTTTAAGAAGGGCATCAATAAACTGCCACTGCGTGGGCAAAGATGCATTAATTGCATAGGTGATTGATTACTTCGATTAATACTAATAAAAAATACATGAAAAAAATTCCTTTAAATTTTTTCATACAAAATGGCAATTTCATTTGTAAAGACCTAATATTTATGTCAAACAGAATTTTCGATTTTTGATTTTCGTCACCATGATGTATACACATAATAGTTATAATAATTACATAAACAAACAAAATAAAAACAGAGAAGTTACTTCATTTATTTACGTAACTCTAATTTATTACTATACTATAAACAAAGTTTGATAATATATAAAATGCATTTCTAAAGTCAAATAAAATTATCCTACTGCTAATTTCTATACTATGTCGCTGGCGGGGTCATGCGAGTTCACTGCCGCTGCGTCCGATCTAACTATTTTGCGCGCGACACGTGACAGCGCTAAATACCTACTGCTGCAGGAATACCTGGCCTTAACGTTGCAAGAGGATCGGTAAAATTAGAATTAATTTTATAAAACTATTTATTTTTTACCTAAAATTTAACAGTATTCGTTTTAGTAATAACACTTAATAAATTACTTTAAAACACAAACCCAAACTCTTGTCTATACTAAAATTTTGCAACGATTTTTTATTACTTCTAATCTGGGATTATAATGTACATTTTAAATAAACCTTAATGAAATATTTGTTTAGAGAGAGGTTCACTCAATCAAATCAGTTTAATTTTGAGGTCGTGAATATTGTAGGAAAAGGTGTAGGTTTTTGTATACAAAATAGTTTGCTTCACTCATAACATCCCAGCAGATCATATTTTAGTAAAATAGAATTAAAACAAAGTCCTTCAAAGAAATCAGACTTTCAATCTTCATAGCAAACGAAACAAGACGCTTGTTTGACTGGAACAAGCCAAAAACTTGAACTTTTCGCAATGAACCACTCCACTTTGTTAAGACGCGACATTAATGCTATTAAAATTAAACTTGGTGCCCTTTTAATAGCCACGGCTTATACGAAACTAATCTAAAATAATGACAGCTCTTAGGCCTTTATTGTACACTTGGGAGCCGATGAATAAATCTTAGCAATGAACATAAGCCTAAACAATTATACCATTTGATTCAATAATTGGTTTGGTTACTATTGTCTATTTTGTATTGTTATAAATTTCATGAAGGGGCTATAAATACATTACTTTTATGCACATTTTATCTTAAAGATAAAATAAAATCTTCTACTTAAAGTAGAAAATTCCTACCTCTGTCCTATATTTCAAATTGATAGGCTGTCATATCCCACCCAAAGGCATTAAGTTTTAGTATTATTTTATATAATTAAATATGCGTTAAACCAATAATAAAAATATATAATGTAATATATTATTAATGATTGCTAAGTTACCTAATCTTAGTATAATGGAGATTTACTGAATAATCAAACCATACAATACAATAACTCTTTATTGTTCACCAAAAACAATGTAGTATGGACATAAAAATTAATTAAAGTACAATGGGCGGTTATATCGCTTTTACCATCATAATGAGTAAGTACGAGGAAGACCGAGCTTCACTCTTCTAACACCAGTGTCGCTAACGCCATCTGCCGCACTCATCGGCTGTATTATTTAAATTTCTTTTTTTGTAAAATTGCGTTTTTTGGGAAATACATCGTTTAACTTACTAAAATGCAATGTGATGAATATGTACGTAAGTATTGAAAAACTCATTGGTACATGCCAGGATTTGAACCCGAGCCTCACTGATTATCATCATGTGAAGCCGGCTCCTTAACCGTAAGGCTATCTCTGTAATAGTAAATAATAGGATATAGCCAGAATATGATTTATTCCATATTCGTCCCAATCTTTCGTCCCACATTCCAAAAAATTCTTGTTTCGTCCTACATTGATGTTGGATTCCGTATTCGTCCCATTTTCTAAATATATCAAAAGTACAGTCAACAAGTAAAATATTAATATAAGATAGAGTCAACATAGAAGTTTTTTGTTTTTAAAACTTCATTGTGTCCAAGTAAGGCTTGCAAGCCACTGAATATAATACAAGGGATGCTCACTTCAATTTGGCGCGCAGTACATGACTAAGTATTCGAAGAGCTCTTTTGTTTTGTGGCGCATTGTTGCCCTCCCCGATCTGTTGTGTGGGAAGTTCGAGCCAAGTTGGGCGATTGAGCCAAGTTCCGCTGAAATCAGACAAGTTACGTCGTACTCCTAGCGGCTTTTCACTTCCAAGTTAGCTGTTGCGTGACGCTGATTCGACCTCAAGTTTGTTGTTTATCAGCCGGAGTGTAATTATGTTGGAGCGGATCAAAACGCCGTCTTGCGGTCTGCTAATGGAATTAAAATTGTTCGTAAATACTCTACGTTTTGTACCGACAAACATGTTTTCGTTTTACAAAACTTGCTCTAGACGGCATGAAAATAAATAAATTCAATTTGAAATACTTCAAGTCTACACGTAAATTTGACTGTAATTTTAATAAAATAATGTATATAAATGTGTAGATGATGATTCTTAGGACCAAAATAAATTAAGTACTTTATCCCAGATTATATTTGTGTTTAAATGTATTCACATTGTACATATATACCTAATGATTCCAAATAATATATTTCGAAAACTATCATTCTGCATTATTTTTCACTTTGTCTGATTCTAGTTGATGGCAAAGTCCAATCCACTTACTCCATTCGGATCTAAAACCCATTATCACTGTAACTGATATATACAATATGCTACGTTATTTGTTTTGTTTGAGCGTTTATTCAAAATATGTTTGTATTTTCATAATGGAAAATGGATAGAAAGGTTTCTGTTGATACAGTGTAAACCCATTATATACATTGTATCGCTGTTATCGACAATCGAAACCAAAACCATTAGGTTATATGGATATTTATTCCATCCATTATGTTTTCCACGATCAATACTACAATATATAATTAACTAAACTAAACGAAGCAAACAAACTACAATGAGTAACATTTGCATATATAAATTAGAGAGAGTGTAATGCATGCATGGGCCCGCAATCGTCGGCATAGCAAAAGACTAAACTTTGCTATCTCCAAAATGTTTGTAAAGTCATTTGTTTCTGAATTGACCCTTTCAATAAATAAAATTATGCAAGATATTAGAAATCTATTAGGTACATACATTTCTGACTCCCCACAGGAGCAATCCTAATATATTTAATCAATAAATACAGCTTAACAATCCGATACCTTAACCTCATCTGATGTACAGAACCCGACGATAAATAAATGCTGCCGCCCACTAAATTATTTTAGCCCATTACCGCGACAGACCCGACACAAATTAATCACCGGAATGACAGCAAAGGCGTTTAACACTTCCTTGTAAACCACTTTACCGGCCTAGTACATCGACCAGGGGAAAAGTGGGAGTTTATTTATTTTAGTACATAATAGTTGTTTCATATTGTTTTACTTAGTTTATGTTATCTGTTGTTCTACGATTTCTTCTCCATTATAAATATTTCGTTGCCCAACCTTCCCTACAAACTTATAAAAAAAAATAAGTACACGATACGTAACTCAGTAGAAGTTCTTTGATGTACTTAATTTAAACCTACTCGTCACAAGGGATTTAGGTATAAATAGGGGTTATTCGCGAAACTAAATAACTTTCAACATATAAGTAGCTCTGAAATTACGCAAAAAATTGTTACAAAAGTGCATTGCCGTAGAATAAGCAAAGTTTTTACCTGCTATTTCATCCCTGTGTTATTCCCAGGATTTTGTACGTTTTCGTTTCAGTAATGAGTAAAGTTTTGCTGAAAAAAAATTCAGTAACATTAATTTACATTCAATAGCAATAAGTTAAAGTTGAAGACAAATCACCCTAGCGATATGGCGTTTTGCGTCATCTGTCACCATCGCAACTGTCAAACTGCCCTGCTAAATCGATCACGCGCGAACTAATATCGAAGTTGTGAGTGCAGTCGCCCGACCGGTCGGCTCCACGATCCAACACAAGTTTTTAGATGCAAGAACGGCTCCCTTTTATTGGATGTTTCCGAACAACTTCGTCTTGTCGTCTTTTTACACTACTTGAGAAGACGTGATCTTTGAACAGTTTTCGAGGACTAACTCTTATGTGGTGAACACACAATTGGATCTTCCTATTGTAAATTCAACTGTATTTTTTTTAAAAGACTGAAATTATGAATACCTACAATCTTAAGTGTAAGTACACATTCAATAACCAAGACGTGTGTGTGTGTTTATCAAATAAGGATTTGAAATCAACATCGAATTCAATAATATGAAGCAATAGCAATATCGGTAGCCTAGAATCTCAAATATGGACGGAGAAAAAACAACATTCTATTTATATTTCATACCCTCAAGCGACTCAACAAAGCTCTTGTGTAAAGGTCTAGTGAATCTCGGGTTTGGTCGATGTTTGCCGAAGGATATCCCGGGACAAACGAGCCCGGGCTGGCGATCTCGGGATCAGGGCGCGTTTATGACAACAATAGCGATGGAGACACCCCGATATCACGATACGTATTATCTTTGTTGACACCACATCATGTGGGTCCTTTTTTGTCACAAATTTTCTCATTGTTGTTGCAGAATAACTTTTTTTCCCGAAAATTGTTTTTTTAAGATAACATAAAACATGGAGATGAAAACAAAATGATTACAATTTTCTTTTCGTTTGACTGCCTGGAAAATAACCCTCATGACAAATGGAGATAAATTGTATGAAACGGTAATATTCCAAATAGAAACATGTGTTAAAGAATTTGATTCTTATATTTACTTTATCAATATGATTAGGTTAGTTTGTCTGTTGTTTGTTCGTTGTAGTCATTATTTCCGTGTGTTGTAGGATACACATAGAATTTTGGGGGTAATCCAAAACAGTTCAAGTAATTTACCAACTCGGCCAGAGTTCTTTCATCGGCATTCAACAGGTATGAATAATATGAGTTTTGATCTTTAGTTCCACATATATTTCTTGGTGAAAGAAAACATCGTGATGTAACCCTAAAGCGCCAGAACTGATTCTTAGGCATGTCTAAGAGCGTAAGGAAATGGTCTCACTATTCCAAAAAATAAACTGTTGAAAAGTAGGTACTACCAGATATGGAACACGACTGCAAACCCCTTCGGAAATAAGGTGTGAGAGTATAAACTATACTAAATATCAAAAAGTCGTAAAGTAGTTTGTAAGTATCTTTGTATGAGGGAATATCTAGAACTACAAATCCGGTTCTATACAAAATATCAATTAATACAAAGCGGATATTGAAAATACCAGACCTACATAGGCTATGTTTTAATATTGACACGAGAAAAAGCGCAGCTAGTATTATTATATTGTAAGATCTTATAAACAGCTGAATCTTATATATTTAAAATGATAAACTGACTGACTGATTGGTGATATATCAACGCACAGCCTCAACCGCTGGGTCTAGAGACTTAAAATTTTGCACATAGATAGCTTATACAGTGTAGGCATCTACTAAGAAAGGATTTTGCAAAATTCAACGCCTAAGGGGGTGAAATAAAATAGCTAGTATATTTATACGCCTCTGCCTACCCCCTCGGGGATAAAAAAGGCGTGAGATTATATTATTATTATATATTTATATATCGCAATGTGACGACACGTAGGTATAGGCGCAACCGAACGCCCTGCGCTTATCTATGCGAGCAAGGCATAAAGAAGCCGGCTACACCGATCGGATCACCTGGTGTTTGCTGTAGGAAACTTGCAAACATCCTTTGTGAGGCGACACAGGTAAAATACAAGCGGTTTCTACCCCTTGTTTGCTGGAGAATAAGTTTTGTAAATGAATTGCCTTAGTAAACGCTTACTTGTTTAATACCTCACGCATAATTATGTTTGTTTAGAACTTTTCCGAATCCTTGGCGTTGGCTTTACGTGATGCTCGCAGTAACATAAATTCAAAAGATCTAGTTATTACCATGCAAAGAGTTGTGTGTAACTTTGTGCTTTTCCTATGTGCTTGATGTTGAATAGACGCCATTACTAGATATGCCCTGCCTATCATGTCTGCGGATGTCACTGATAGCCCATTGTCAATTCACTGCTTGGAAAACGCAGTAGGTATAGTCGCAATTATTGACGTTAATCCGGCTATAACATAATATTGCTTGTAGCCTTGCTAATCACCCGCCATTAGTACTTATTGATTTACCGAGAATCCTAGATAATTATACGTTACTACAGCTTGAAATTTATCTACATCTACAAAAGTAGAACGTGACTGGCTGACTGATCGATCAACGCATCGCATTAACCCCTAACGGTTAGCTAGAAGCATGTAATTTTGCACAAAAGTTCCTAAAATTATGTAAGTAAGCACTAAAAAAAGATTTTTGGCAATTCCCACGGGCACGGGAATAAACAGGATCCATGCGGAGAACGCTAAAATTTCCGTTACTTGTAAAAAGTTTTAATAATTGTTGTAGGTAGGTATATCACGTTTAGGGGTCCAATATATTATCTCGTGAAATGTGGGTATATCCAGTAATGGAATACCTCTGCCTACCCCCTCGGGGTTAAAAAAAAAGGCGTGAGATTATATTATATTATTATATTAGGTATATCGTTTCAAATGTTCTTCGCTTTTGTAGCTGCTACAAGTACGGGTAGAACTCGGTTTGGTTGGTTTGATCTATATTCGAGTACACCTCAACTGCATTTAGTCTCGGCCAAAATGGCTATCAAATATATGCCTCAGTGTTTACAGTTCAAACTACAAATTTTGTTAGGTGAACTCGCCAACGCTATGACGACCGAGATGGTTTGTTGACACATCCTAGTTAGTGCGACAGACGTATCTCTGCCGCAGACAATTAAGGCACTTGACCTGTGCGGCACAAGGCTTGGTCTTAATGTACGGTAATAGGGTCGATACAGTCACCGGGTCAATGGGTGCGTCACAATCGAATGTTCCTATATGATAATTTACTATTTAGATGACAATAGGGGCTGCGGTGGATACTTATAGAATTCTATTCACAAATTGTAAATATACAATCAATAGCGAAAGAATTTCCCAAATTCGTTATTAACCACTAATACTACTAAAGTTTTAAAATATGTTCCTGTGTCGTACAATATAAGACATAATTTTATGTCGTCACTACACTATACGAAAGTAAAAGCTTATAAACCTTGTAATTTTCTATTATCCAAAACGTAAGTAGTAGAATTTGATGTTAATATTTGTAACGGATAAACATAAAAGTTGATATTAATATTTATTTTTATCTTTTCCAGGTAAAAACATATTTTGGACAGTTCATGACCTCAAGGTTGAGTAAGTCACAGAGACACATTCACTATTACACCCTCCCTTCCACACCCATACAAAGAAAGTTATTCATATAATATTTACGCTTAATCCTTACCCGTAGTCACAGAGCTATACACCCAAAAGGAATAAAAAGAAAATGTTATGTTTGCACAGAAAAAGTGTATTTTACGAATCGTAGATCAAAACAGCGGTTCTCTCCCTAGAGCTGGCGAAATATTAAAATATCCGTCTTAAGGGAACGAAAACACACGGTGTAAGGGAAGATGAGGCGAGCTCAATTTTGTCGATTCGATGTCCCCAATTCGTTTTCTGAATCCTTAATGGCGTCGCGGGGTGGTCTTGTCTCGTAATCGCGACGTTTTCGTATTTAATCCGCGTTCGCTCCCGTTCCACTTCGGAATAGGATATGCCTGGACAAAACACGCTACCAGAATTTAATTGAGCTTCAATTTTACCTATGTTGTATAGCTAGGACATGTTTTATTGAATGTGACATTAATAAATATTTTGTTACATTTTCACATCTTGATGGATATTTGTAGGGAAATAGATTGCATTTCAAAAAAGCACAAAGGTTATTTTTTTTATCTCGCAAAGCTAGTGTAAGTTACAGTGAACAAAAACATTTTCAGTTCTTATTTTATATACACTCATCATTATTATAGACTGGCTGACCTGACCGACGCTGGTCCTGTACAAATCTCTATAAAACCAGAAAATGCACGTTACATTATTTTCCAACTAGCAGCGCTCCGAATTTTCATCCGCGTAGTTCCCGTTCCTGTGGGAATACGGGGATAAAATATAGCCTATGTGTTATTCTGATGTGTAAGCTATGTAACTGTAAAGTTTCATTAAAATCCGTTCAGTAGTTTTTGCGTGAAAGAGGAACAAATGTCCATATACATCCATCCATACAAACTTTCGCGTTTATAATATTAAGCAGGATTTTTCTTTCCCCAAAAACCGTATTTGGATTTGTACAATTAAAAAAAGCCAAATAAAATAAATGAAAAATCATTGGTCTACTTCCCGCTAATGAATAATACAGAGAGCGAACGAGAGATACGAGTGCCACTTTATTATACCCTCAATTAATCCAGTCCGTAATTACGGATAAATGTTATCGATTAGCGTGAAGGGTATCATAATAACTCTTGGAAATATAATCCGGAGGTCTAGTCGGGGAATTTGCCCTTTTTAGATAAATTGTGAGGCGCTAATCGAATTACGGGGTTTTGGGATATTACTGTAGCTTCCGTAAAAAATCCTTCTGTAACTCCTAATAATAAGCATTATCTTACTTTACGACATGTAGTACATATATATATATATATATATATAAAATATTAATATTATTATGTATCAATAGTAATAAAAATCGTAGGTTCAACACGCGTAGCTCTCTACGAGAGCGTAGCACTGATTGTAGCGCCAATAGCGTAGTAAGTGAAGTAGGTAAAACAACATCGATAATTAACTTTAAAGCGACCCTACGAAATCTTCACGGCGGTCGGGAGGGCTCTAATTCCCGACACCCCAGTAATTGATCTGCTTCGTCTCTACGAGATAATTTCGTTCCGACTCGATCCCATCCCATCGCTAGTCTCTGTTTTATTGCCTACCCTGTGGCTGTTCTGTGGAATACCGATGCTCATGTAACGCCGATCTCGATACTTAACTCTTGTTACTCGATTTATTTTATAGCTGATTTAGATCTTGTCGCCCTGGTAATATCGTTCAAAATAATTTATAGAAAAATTATGTCGCTATCTCTCCTGAAGCATTTTAAGTTTTCTGAGGACTCTGACGTTACTTGAGCAACTTAAGTTCTGTAACTAGTTGTCAGCTTCAACATTAATTAGTAGACAGATGGAAGCGAAATAATGTAACGCATACCGAGAAAGCAATTCGTGAGAACAACTCGAGATTAGAACCAAGGCAATTCATTACGACTGTCGGTGCGTCATATGAAGCCTGCGATATATGTAATTTAACACCTTAGTAACATTTCGTACACATTAACACAGTCTGTATTTGCTAACATACAAACACCTCAAATTATCGGGGTATAATCTTGGGGTAAACTTGCTATCGCTTCAATCACAATTTGAGTGAATTATCGAAATTCTCTATTTACGAATTTATCTCTATAACCTAACTTATAATCGTTAATAAGATCGTACACAAGAAATATACATTGTTTTATAATACGTACAGATAAAATGTATCCTTCAAAGAGTTACTTATGGAGCAGCCATTGTTCAACAGTGCCTAGAGGAGTGGCTGCTTACCCCCTTTGGATAGCTATTAATTTATAATTAATATTTTATTTTATCTCGTATTTTATCTCATTAGATAGTATTTGTTCAGTTTGTTCCAGAGGGATACCAGTAAATCCAAAACTCATTGTTATCTGTAGTTTTTGAAAATATGGCACGTCTATTGCGGACAACAATACAATAGATAATCCTATTGTTTTCCGATTGCCCATCTTGACCGGGTACAAAAATATTCATAAGCATTAATTACTCGAAGAACCAATCTATTCAAAAATAAAATACAAAAGCAATCACAAATATACCCGAGAAACCCAACAAATACAAAACAAACAAGCGACTTGTGTAGGTACTCAAAAACAAGCCCTCCCTTCCGAGGCAGTTCTTAGTGTAATTGATCGCCACCACCGCGAGATAATTCTGCCGTCACGTGATCGGCATTGTCGCCGCGTTTTAAGCTGCATCCACACTATGCCTACTTTCTAAAATTTGCGTATTTGGCATATTTTATAAGCTTCGTGTATAGTGGTAGCACTTACATACCTATCGTATACCACGTAACTAAAGCCAAACAAGGGATTTGCATAACACAATTGACGGCATGGATCTTGAGCTATAGGCAGAGTATAGAAGGCTAGTTTGTGTGTGTATGCCATCATTAGTTGCCCCTAAAGTCAAAATAGTAAAATCTATTCCGAGTGTTGGCAATTATAGAAAAAATAAACAAATTAACGAAACTGTACCACTTTTTGCGTCCAAAATTAACTGAAAATCTAGTTTATTTAAGTTAGGTATTAAGATGCCATCGCCTAGTTAAATTTGATTTTAAGAGCTAATAATCTCATTAAATCCATGATATATTTAATACAAATTAATAAGTAGGTAAGTATATTCGAAAAAATATTCCTATTTTCAGAGGGAGTTGATAATGTTGATCGGTGCGAGCCGCTACGAGATAATTCCGCCATCACGTACTCGGCATTGTCGTCTCGTTCTATGCTGCGAATTTGCCTTTGCAATGCGATCCGATAGAAAGTACCTATCACTTTGTAGTAGATATAAAAAAGTGTAGAGTCAGATATAAAAGACAACCAGCGACATGCATAAAAAAATGAAGTTTTTTACGCGTGACTAATCGTCGTCGAAGCAATCTAAGATTATTTTATGTGATCAGCATTGTTATCTGTTTGAATGATAATATTACTTCTCATAAAATATAAATACAAAAATGTTTATTTTAAAAAGCAAATTTTTTTGGTTAATTTACTACTAAAGTAAGAAAGTAACAACTCTTTATTGTCAACAATATAAATAAATAACCTTTAAAAATTGAAATTATTTTTAAAGTTTAAATGCTTCAAAGTTTTCCAGATCAGTCTGATCTATAAATACAACAAGATATAATTTTAAAATTTAAGAATTCATTGATCGTAATTCTACAGATGCGATTTTTTTATTTATTCATGTAGTCACACCCTTCCACTCCGTCTATGCCCTAAAGGTGCACGCTACTTAAAACAGATGCTTGTTAACTGAGCTAGTGTTTGGGGAAAAGCAAATATTATACTACGCTTAGCACTTGATTTAACTTTAATAATATAGGTACTGGCACTGAATAAGTGTTTATTTCATAACAAGTAGGTACTTGGACTATTTCAAGTTTGCATATTTTACGAGTAAAATGGTCTGAGCAACAGCTCACTACTCAATAAGCTACAAGTTCCTAAGTTGAGCGGAGATTAGAATAGCAGACAGTATTTAGAATAATATACCTGACTGTCAAACTTCGGGTACCCTTCTAAGGAAATCTGAAGGACTTCCATTTTACGAAAACTAAATCCAAACTTTGACAAAGTAGAATAATAAATTTACTATAGGAAACAAAGGAATCAATAGTAATTCAATAGCAACATTGTTCAGCCAAACAACAATATATTAAATTGTTACCGACATATTCAATCACATGGGTGCGATAAATCGATATAATTACTTTACTGGTAATCAGTCGTATCCATCAATCATTTTGTCGCTTGCTGGTTTAACCCTTTGAGGTTTTCCTTGTTTCGCCGACATAAATAGGAACGATAGACTACAGGGCTGAATGCAAAGTTGTGCCGATTGAATTAATTCTATTGCTGTGTTCCGTCTCGCCCGTAACAAATGTAAAGTTCAGCATTCCACAGAAGGCTCCCCTTTTAGATTTGTTGCTTTCTCCGTTGAAAAATATTATGTGGTCTTCAGAAGTTATCACGTTCTAAACAAGTCCTACCAGTTTTATTCTTCAACCACGCGACAACGACCTACATTTTAGGGTACCATACCCAAAAGATGACAGCGGGACCATATTACTAAGACTCCGCTGTCTGTCCGTCCGTCTGTTACAGGACTGTATCTTTTGGACCACAAGAGGCAGACACTTGAAATTCTCACTTGAAATGACATAGGTAACTTTTTATTTCGGAAAGCTGACGAAGTCGCATCACAGGCAAAAGCAATTATCCTACATTTATTTAAAAAACTAGATAATCTGTCTTTTTATACATTACCTACATGCTTAAAATATTAGAGTAAAAATTTAACACTTTGTTTCTTACATAAAACTTAGGTTGCAATACGTACGTAATTTGTCATCTTTATGTTTTAAACGTGTAAGGGCATATTTTTTTCGCAGCCAACCAATATACGGTCCGCGGACCGCGCGGCGGTTTCCATGAGTTATTGCCGAGAAGGGTTTATCCGAGATAAAATTAAATTCACCAAACGCTCGCCCGTCGGAATTACACTCGCTAAATTACCGGTCATTGTGGAACCGGCCCAATTGTTGTTATCTCGATTATTCCCGATGATTATTGTGACGCCCAATATTGATATTGATTTGTGCCTCATTTCTCTTGTTTGCTTTCGGTGTGTGGGCAGGAGCGTATACAAGTAACGAGGGGATGGGGCAACTAGTAGGTTCTATTAAAGGTATTACCATCATTCATTCATTGCAGCCTTGTACTATAAATCTATTAATAACTGCTAGCCATGGATAAATTATTCTCATTTCCCTTTATATTTTGGGCCGGAGTAATTTTAATTAGCTACCCCAATCGTAATATTGATCTGCCTTAACATTTAGAGTATCAATCGAGAAGTTTATAATGAAATGAGATCTGAACTTCCGAAATGAACAATAGCTTGAATTTAACTTAGAAGAGAAAACTTGTGTTAATCTAATTTACGTCAGTCGGTTCATCGGAGTCGTGCGCTTGAACTTCGAAACGGGTGGCAATTATAATAATGGGTTACACATAAACTAAATTGGGTGGAAGCTCATTTGGTAGTTACTTACTATAAATGTTTTTGCGTTAGTTAAAGGTGTAGTTTACAAAACAGGGCACCTACCACAATTGTACGAGTATGATCCAGTAAAACTAAAATCTTTGTCGAAATATAAAACTGCTATTTTTGTTTATTCCTGCCAAAGGAGAAAAACTGGGCATTTTGAATTTAATATAGGTGTAGAATATTCAGTATAACCGGTTTGAATTCTTTACACAGCAGCGGAAATGGGGATTTGCCAGTTGAAAAAAAATTGGAACGCGTTTGCTGGTACATTTGTTGGTACACGATCCAATTTATGAATTTGGTAACACCACAGAAGCTGCCTGCACTCATTGTAAAATAAACAACTATACTCTTCCTGTGGCTTCGTTTACTTAATTACAGACAAAATAAAGAATAAGTAACATTTACGAAATATTGAAATGTTCAAGTAGGTACCTAATTATAATTTGAACTCGATTAGTATGAATGGACCGGAAGATTACTTTCGAAAACGTGACATGCCGATTTTTACAATCCAAAATTTTCACGAGCTATTCTCAGCAGTGAATGCACGAGGGCGTTATAATTTATTACTACAACACCTGCGACAGCATGTGGAAAGTTTCCTTAAAAGTCTCACTGGTCCCGGCTGCGGCGCTGTGTCTAAAGCCAGGGTAGCATTCAGTAGTATCACCTAAAGAACAAACCTGATACTTCCTCTACTTATATATAAGTACCGGCACACAATACAGCGTTGGTGACACCGTCGTGTTTCTGTCACCACACCTCGTGGTGCCGAAAAGGGGTTTCATACCCAGAGTATGGGTTAGACGCCTTTCTTGCCACGAACACGCGGGCCTCGCGATGTCATTTTTATCGCACTTTTAAACTTTGGAAATAGCTCTCTCCCAAGGTTTCTCTTTGCACCATGACATGTGGTTCCTGAAAAAGCGTGTTAACGAATTAAACAAATGTCGGCAACCCATCTGTGACTAACCCTTGTGTTGGAGTTGACTATGAGCGAAGAAGAGCGTTTGCCATCAGACGTCTTGTGTGCCCCTTTAATACCTTATTAATTTAAAAAAACACATGCGGAAGTAGGTTGATTAAAATTGATCCACTACACATTGAGTTTTATTCTCAAAAGACACCTAGAACCGAGCCTGTCTGGGAGTAATGGGGGGAAATAAGTCGACGTTTCTCGCGCCTAATTTGGCAACCCGACGCGCGGAATTTATGGGGGTGGGGCCTCTACAGTCTGAAATATTCGAAGGCTCCACTCGCCCGTGAGTTATGAATGAATCCCGTTAAAGAACCCGGAAAATTTGCAACGGTCCGATTTTGACGCGGAATGACATTGCCCCAGCATAGATCCTGATTATAATGTTCCTTGATGTTACGTCACTGGTTTGCGGGTTGTTCCTGATTATACTCAGACCAGGGTGTGTCTTTATTAAGCTACTTTCGGGATTTACTTAATTCAGTCGGATGTTTTTTTATCGCTAGACTTATTTAGGTAATACATTTTTTTATTTATAGGCTTCGTTTTATGAAAACATAAAGAAGTGTGTAATTTTGCAGTTTATTTTAGGAATATGTATACATAGTATGGTTGGCAGGTAAAAAAAAGAGTTTTTCGCGATTTTCAGCAAAACGGTAAATTTTATCATAAAAATACTTCAGTCAGAAATTGTAGATCATAAAATTATCTATAAAAAATGTATTAATACTTTGTTTTCCTACGACCAACCGTTTCTGAGATAATTATAATGATTCACAAAGTTGTATAATATATATAATCTCACGCCTTTTTATCCCCGAGGGGGTAGGCAGAGGTATTCCATTACTGGATATACCCACATTTCACGAGATATATTGGACCCCTAAACGTGATAGGTAGTGTTGTATATAAATGGAAAATGAAATCTTATGAAATTTAATTGTCCTTTAAACATATCCCTGAGTGACATAAGCTATATTTTATCCCCGTGTTCCCAACCGCACAGAACCGTTAGTAATTTATAATAAAGAATACTAGCTGTTCCGCGCGGTTTCACCCGTGTAGTTCCCATTTCCGTGGAAATAAAATATAGCCTATGTTACTCAGGGATAGCGACTCATTCCAATGAGGGGTTTTTCTTTTTTTTTTTTTACTCTTCCCTGTTCTCTGGATAGATGGCGCTGAACTTGCTAAGTTACTGCTAGGAACGGAACGTCACATTATTTTTTTGATATCGTAAAACGAAACGTATATAAAAGTAAATGTCACTGTCACACCAACGAGATTAAAATATAATAAGGCATAGAGGGGACAAAGCGAGGAAAATTTGAAGTCAAAAGTTATTCCAAGTGGAATAAGTCTAGTACAATTTCGACCGAATGACAGCTCGCGTTCATACTAACTGACATGACAAGGACATGACGCTTAGGCTTCAAAGTTTTGTATGAAAATATTCCCAATGCCCCCTCTATGCCATAGTATATTTAAATCTCTTTGTGGCACACACATCAAACATCACAATGACATTTTGATTTTGAAAGTAAATAAATCTCAGTTATCTCAGCTAAAAAGCAAATAAATAAAAACAAGGAATAAATATTTAGCAGTCTTTTAATGGGTTTTCCGCGCCAAAAAGAAAATGTCCCAAGAAAAAAAGAAGAGAAGTCTGTGCCTTGTGGATTTATGTAAAAATGAAGGAATACACCTTTTTCCTAAAGATGAAAGCGCAATGGGTACAAGCCATCGTACATTTTAAACCTGGACGGACCATAAAAAAGCATTCGCACATTCGAAAGTGTCGTAATCACAGATTATAAAGATTAGGTCGTTCGCGAGTAATATAAGTTCACAGAATAAGGAAGTCGCGGTTATAAGTTACTCTATGGTGACGTGCCGCATTTAGTAGTAACGTAGTCAGTTCAACGCCATCTACAGAGTTCTTGCAAACTATGTTTTTTTTTTAATTCTCAAAAAAAAAACCTCTCATTGTGAAAAATTTTTTGAAATCGTTTCTGTAGTTTTTGAGTTTCTTCGTTACAAACATACAAATCTTTCCTCTTTATATTATTAGTGTAGATTGTGTGTATGGACCCGTATTTACACAATTAACAAACATCGTATACCAGACCACCCTCAAACTTTCGCGTTTATAATTTTATGTAGGAAATATGGACTTATTTATGTTAAATAAGTGTTAAATGAAAAAAAGGGGATAACATCTATATGTTATCCCCGTATTTTCACGGGAACGGGAACTACGCCGGCGAAACCGCGCAGAACCGCTAGTTTATTATAATTTTCCTAATATATTGGTAACATATGATGGCTATCCATCATATAGCCTATGTTAATCAGGAGTATTGTAGCTTTCCATTGAAGAAATAATTTTTAAAATCGATCCAGTAGTTTTCGAGTTTATTCGTTACTAACATACAAAAATACAAATCTTTCCTCTTTATAATATTAGTATAGAAGTGTAGATGTAAATAAATTTATCTCAATTTTAAACGAAAACTCCTTTCTTACCCGCTTCGTTGTGGTATTTTACCTCCTATTTTTCCAATCCTCCATTTTGTAAAGAAAATGGAAAATGAAATCTTAAGAAATTTAATTGTCCTTTGAGCTGTATGCTTTATACAAAAATTGAATTCTTATTTTTGTTGATAAATGAGAAATCCGATTCAGAAAACGCAAGCAAACAACGCCAAATAGGCTTTAAAAAAAGAATGGGTATTTAATGGGTACGACGTCGGTAGGTTCCATCCGGCTGTCGAATTCAGGCCAGTTTAATTTATGCGGAATCATCGCTTGTGTTTACGCTACCCGCCTTCGCCAAGGAACAGCAATTATTAAGACTTAATGAAATTGCCTCATTTATAAACCGTGTTAAATCTGAGAGGTGCTCGTTGCCGGCTGACATGATCTTTGATGTCTTTATAAATCTAGACTGTTAAGTTTCTCAAACTCACTTAGCCACGTTGAAGATAAGATGTAGTACGTTTGAAGTTTTACTAGTAGTATTCATTTTAGAAGATGCAACTAGATATGGTGCATGTATTTATGTATTCTTTTGTGCTTACATGATAATACATCTACGAGTACACTAGTATTGTAAAGAATATATATTTATAGGAGGTAATCTCTGGTTCTACTGTTCCGATTCTGATAGTTCGTTAGCCTTTTCTGGTTGATATAGATGCTATTACTTTAAACGAGCAATTCTTGTATTTTATGTATATTTCGGAAACGGCTTCAACTATTTCGATGAAATTTTGTATACAAATACAGTGTTGCATTTTAAGTTCAACTGCAGAGATGTATTTCCTGTAAAAACGCAATTTTACACAAAAATAAACAATTATTGAATAATAATTATTGAATAATACGGCCACTCACTGGCAGATGACGTGGCGTTTGAACGAATAAAGCTCGGTCTCCCAGGTACTGTTGTTTTATTGCCGCAGGTAAAATCTCATAGTTATACAATAATAAATAATAATATTAAATTGTGGGACACAATTCACACACACGGTTATTTAGTCCAAAACTAGGCAGGGCCTGTAATATGGGGATAAACATACTTAAATAAACATTAAACGACCAGACACGAAGCCAACAGACATGTTCATGTACACAAATGTTGGCCCCAAGTGGGATCGAACCTGTGACCTCCGACTCTACCAACTGAGCCAACAGGCCCGCCATACAAGAAATATAACTTTTATATTTAAAACTGTAATCTCTAACATCTCTACTGTTTAGATACGCACAAAATAAAATAATTACTTGCATTATCGAAGACGCGACGCAAAGTTTAAAAGACCAAAGGCTTAGTGTCAAGTTAAAATGGTTGGATTTGTGAAAAATATGGTATAAGTTTCGTCCTAGTTCACCTCACCCGAGTATTAAACTATCATAGTACTCGGGCAGCGAAAACTACAAATTGAATTTCCGCTCTCGTGAATATTTGAAGCCCCTTGATGTTGATTTTAAAGCGGTGTTTTTGGCTCGAAGGTAACATTCGTAATGTTGACGTGGCTAAGCAGAAAGTTACGAACATTTTACTGAAGTTAAATTAATTTCAAACTAATTTGTTGTATTTTAATTGAAAGATGTTAAACAATGTGCAGTAAAGTTGCTTATGTTTGCCCTAAAATATTAGTAGCTGTAAATTCGCTGTATTGTACTTAAAAATATAACCTCGCACACAAAATCAATATAATCCGAAGTTAACATTAGATTGTTAGTTACTCTAAAACAGACTTATCTTAAAACTCTTTATCTTGCAAGAGAAAAATCAACTATTGAAAAGTTTAATCCTCTTCATTAATGATTCAGTATTGAAATTATCCAAGTGGAGATAAGAATAATAAAAAAGGAAAACAAAGATGATGCTTTGAAAAATAAATACTCATTTTAGGCGCATATAACGTTTCGCGATGGAACGCCTCTAAAGATTATCACTAAGAAATCAAGTCACGTGCGCGATCGCAAGCATGGAGGCACTATTTCGCGATTGGTTGCAGATCCACGCGTGAGATATCTGTCGGGGTGAAAAAAATGAAACAGTTTAACTTTCAGCCCCTATGGGAGAGTGGGGATGATAATAATAATTGATGGCCACCAGCCAACTGGTTGTAGCCGGATAATAACTTTTGAGAGTAATAGGTTCCGCTATATTGACTTCATTTATGGTTTAGTAAAAAGTAGGTGAATTTTTTATAGTTTTGGTGTTTGTCTAGAATCATGAGATTTTGCAAAAAGGTTCCTTAATGACGTAAGTGGGGACTACGATGGGACTTTTGGTAATTCCCACGGGAATGGGAATAAACAGAATCCACCCGGGCAATGCCGCTGGGCACCCGCTACAATTAACATAGTTTTGATCTATAGGTAAAATTTTTACTATTTTTATCTATAAAAGCTACTAAATTGCAGCCTTATTATTATTCTGGCTTATCAATATGTGATTTACTTTAATAAAAGTCGACTAAACCATTTCTAAATTAATATCCCAATCCATTATCGCTCACATTGATTGCCAAACTTTTCATACCATGCAAATGGAAAAGTTATTGATAGCACTCCATATTTCCATAGTACGAGTATGAGCTCAGATTCATCACTACTTACTTCTCAACTTTACTTATACTAGTTCAATTTTAAGTTGCAAATTGTTGCCAATGTCAATTTATTTTACTCAATGCAGTTTTGTTAATAAATCTTCAAGTTAAAGAAATATATATATTTTTTTGCTGGCCTTCCATCTTGGGAAGCGTCCAATGCCATGAGCACTTTTTGGCAGATGGCGTTAAAAGGGGTTTTTTACTAGTTCTAGAAGTAAACATTAATTTAGTGATTCAGCACACCCTGTAGCGGATTGTTTTACGTGAATCCTGATGTGGATATTTTGGATGTAGGTACAAAATATTCACAAAATTATTATGAAACTAAATTTTGGGTAATTTACAGAATATTCATATACCTCCAGATAGAGAGTGCCGAGGTTGCACCATCAATAAACCAGGAGTGAGTGCGACAGGGCCACCGCTCGCCAGCTAATTTTCATACTAAACGAGCGGGTGCATTATTAAAATGTACTCTGACGTGACAACCCTCGCCCGACCTGCCAGGGCGTTTAAACTTGACTCGATTGCAGAGCTGTTAAGTATTTAAGGCATTTGCTACACTGTAGCAATTTGTCTTTGCTACTATGCTACTACCCTTCACCTAGCCCGCTACTTATAATTGCAAATGCTATCAATTTCACTGCACTTTTTATATTTCAATCTTAGTGGCAAGTGTGATTTTTATCAATGGAATTTTGTGAATGGGCGAGTCGGTAAAGGACGACCTAGGCGTACCTACATCGACCAGATCGGCGATGTGTTGAAGAAAAGCCAGATAAAGAGTACCCGAAACCGACGAGCATGCATGAGTCGTTTGATGGATGTGGAGGAAGCGCGTGAGATCTGCCAGGTTCATAGCAAGTGGCGGTCTGTTGTCTCTGCCTACCCCAATGGGAAATAGGCGTGAGATTATGTATGTATGTATGTATGTATGTGATTTTTATCCTAATTAAAAATCTTTGCCCGTAAATTTATTCTTCTTTTGCTTCATCTGGCCACGTTATTTTACTTTATTTTTATTTCAGGCAGTCTATAGCACTACTTAGTATTTAATTGTGTAAAATTAGCTTGTGATATTTTTTATTGTATCTTTATTTTATTGATGTCAAGTGCTGTAAGTCTTTCTAAAAGTAAATAAAAAAATCACAGTTAAAATCATGTAAAAAAAAAAGAAATAATTTTGTTTAACAAATGAAAATTACTTAAAAGAAGGAATCATACCCATCTCATACAACTCAAAATCATAATTGAAACTCTTTTTCTTTTGCTACACATTGAATATACAAGACTGTTTATGGGAATAAATGCATAGACAATATTTTTAAGTACCTCTTCAGTCAAAACTTTAAAGGTGGCGTAAACTGTCGAGTGAGTGAGGCAATATTTCTTTCCACAATTCTTCAAGTCCAACTTTGAAACAACCATCTCTATTCTTGACATGTTTTCGCTATCCATCTAGCGGCCGTGCTTCTACTGAGAGCAGGTGTCAAAACTAAGAGAGCGTTAGGCTAATGTATGCAGATCTTTCTCTACCACTATGACACTACTCTAGGTAGAGTATCTGAGTACATTACATTAGTGTAGCGTCTCTACTTTGTTTAATAGTTGTTAACAACGCTATATTTGCGTGTTAATGTATAACAGTAATGTATTACAATCTTATCCGTGATAATGATAATAAATGGAACAAGGTAAATTTACATTTGTTACAATTTAAATATTTACTATAGATTTTAGTTTTTAACTATACCTAAACAGCGGGCTCAATTAAACGCAAGAATTTATTCTACATATAATAAAACTGTAACTAGCCGATGCCTGTAAATAGAAGATAGACAATTTAATATGAGAGGTATTTATAACATCAATAAAAGCCAAAACAATTATTTTTTGAATTTTTGAGTTTCTGTCTGTCCGTATGTTGAACGCGTATCTCGGAAATACTAATGCACCAAATTGGATGCGGTTTTAATAGGTATATTGTTGCCGGTCCAACTTAAAATCTGGTACATGTTTTATCTTGATGTCCCGCCTAGAAGCCAATTTATCTATACATACGTGCTGTTTTTTAACTAAGTCTGTACGTAAACGCGTTCTAGTATTTTATATAATAATTTTACTTTACAGTATAAAAATCTAGATACTTTCACTTTCTGATGAGGAAACTGGTGAAAGACTCCTATATCTCAGCTGTAAATGTAAACTTATAACAATGTAGAAGTTTTCCTCCGCTGTTTCATGGCCAATTACGTTGACATACCTGTGTTATGACGTAACCGTTGTATCTCAAGTCGTTAAAGTAAATTAAATAGGCGCTCCACCACGCACGGCAGCGTAAATTATCACATCAATTTACCGACTGTAGCGCCATGTTGTTTTTGTTATTGTGTTTACTCATAGGTGCAATTTGTTTATCTTTATAATTAAAGGTAATATTTCATAAAAGTAATTATGTTATTCTACTGAAATATTATTTTAGGAATATGAGGTATACATTTCCTGTTTCAAGGGATACCTACGTTTTATCAGCATACCAAGAAATCTTAAACTGTTTCTATAGGTGCTTGTTTATTTATCTGCCATAGATTTATCTAAATTACAAATGAATAGCGAGAACAGCTCGTTCATTGTAGATCAAATTTAATTGTAGTGGAATAAAGTAAAGTAAAAAAAGGAAAGTAATTTAAAAATAAAACATTAACGACCCGATGTCCCTCAATGTTTTAATTATCCAAATGTGTTTGTTGCACGCGCCTCGGCATGCAAACATCATAATTTGCATTGACACCCTTTACGGTTAACGAAGTGAATTTAATGCGTCTGTATTTTTATTTAAGCTCTGTATATTTATTGAAATTCCTGAACATTATATTAATTCTCATATGTTTAGAAATTAATACTTCTCTATCAATACATTTTGCGAATTTCCTGAAACAGAATTGAAGGTACCGTCTATCCGGTTTCCAAGAAAACAAAATACGTATACAACCGAAATTGTGTCTCAATTGGAGTTCCTCTTTTTAAATATTCAAACAAGTGCCAAGCCACTTTTGAGACACTTTCCAGAGTATAGACTGTGCTATACATATTTAAAATAAAAGAGGGGGCGAGGGTCCGGAGAGCCCCCTAGACGGAGAGGGGTGTTATATAGCGAAAAAGAAGTGTTTTCATAAATTATAACAGTTGTTGTTAGCTTTATACATTTTGTAAGTTCAGTCCTATTTGCATTTATTTATTCCTGAATTTGAATTTTTGACCTGGTGTTGACAGCAAGTTTGCAATAAAACTTACTGCATTTTTTATTACTTTTTGTAAGACACTATACCTACATGCTTATATTTTGGCCGAAATGTGTAACAGATGTTTTATTGAATTCTTAATCGTATCCACTAATAATTATTTGTAATTTCCAAAATATGTAAGTGAACTGTGTCGTCGACGCGCAAATCCACATGGTCGCGGCCCCACAACTTAGAGCAATTTATCTCGAGATAAATCCGACCACGCGTAAGACACCTGTCAGACGTCGGGACGCGCGCCGTCTTGTCTCGTCTTCGGGAACAGGGTATTAGCTTCAAGTAAATTAGAATATTCGCAACATAAATAAAACGATAATTAACGTTTTAACAAACCGAGTTGAAGGGATAAATTCTGTCGACTTGATTGTATTGTGATTTTAGTGACTTTTGTGTCCGCTCTGTTTACTTCGTGTCGATCGTCGAGGGTAAGTTGACAGTATTAATTGACTTACTTTTTATTTACAACAAATATTTATTTTGCTTTGTAGAGTACAATATGAAGTCTTATTAACGGGCCTGTTGGCTCAGTTGGTAGGGACCTTGCCTTCTGAGTCGGAGGTCGCGGATTCGATCCCTGCTCTGGGCCAACATTTGTGTGCATGTACATGTCTGTTGGCTTCGTGTCTGGGTGTTTCAAATTTGTTTATGTATGTTTATCAGTTGTTTAGTACCCAGTAGGTACTAGCTCTGTCTAGTTTGGGACTAAATACCTAACCGTGTGTGAATTGTATCCCACAATTTATTTATTTATTGTTATTGTTTGATGATACATTTGTGATTAAGCTTGTGTGAACTTTATCCTATGTAGTCATCTATAGGCTTTTTCATAAGTATACGCCAACCTAATGAAAAGAGAGAAAGAAAAGTTACCTACAATAAGCAGTATTACTAGGTACTTTTTGATTTATCGCATCAATTTATTGCACATGTTTACATAAGCCCGTCTGATTAAAGAGCTTGGTTCACCGTGCACACTCGATTTAGTATACAATGTTTAATTTAACAGTGCAAACATATTAATTTGGCGAAACCATTTTCGGCATTGTTACGCGTCTCATTTGCACAAAGGATGGCGTCGGGACTAGCGACGCCTACGTGACGTTGTCACCAGTGTTGCCACACTGAACGGAAATCATGGAGAATTGCGTCTACTAGTTTAAAATAAAAACTAGTTAGCAACATACTTAGCGTAATAATTATATGGAAATTATAAGGTAATTTGCAAAATATTAAAACAATTTAATCATACGACAATTAACTTCTGTGTCGGAGAACATGAGTTCGAGTTTCGCACTGAGTCAGAAAGATTATAGGTTATGTCTCTGGGTCTTTACAGGCATTTAAGATCAGTTTATTTTTATTAATAATATTTGTCTGCCATCTCACCTGATGGAAAGTGATGATGCAGACGATGATGGAGCATGTTTGCCTAGATAATGCCTATTCACTCTTGCCTTGAAGAGGCCCAGATTATAGCGTTCCGGAAACAGATCCGCAGGCAGGGAGTTCCATTCCTTAGCCGTTGTGATGTGAATTGTGTTCCACAATTAACCATTTTAACAAAATTCTGTTTACACCAAAGAAAAGCGGCTCTCTCTATAATAATGTTGTTTAAAATATGGTAAATATTAGAGCGTTGACGGCACCAATGTGGCAACTCTAGCCGACCTCGCAACGCCGCCTCGGGACGAGGTGCAATTTGTCCTCAGATAAATCCAGCCGCAGACAGATGTCTTCTGTAGCGTAGTTAGTAAGCCTCTCGCTTTTTACAATGCCTTTATTTATTTGCACGATTAAGTCTTGTTACAGCATGTAAGCTCTTAAGTGTTTAAAATGTCTGCATAGTCGCAACTGCAACATAAAAATGCTGTGAAAATAAAGAGATATGGATACTACGTGGGACTAATACTAAAAGACGGAGTAAAAGGAGCCATTATGAATTCATTCATGTTATACTGTTTTCTATCGTCTTGTGTAAGTACCGTTTTCTTTACAGCTTGTAGCAACAACAGCTTTTAGGGTTGCGTGCCCAAAAGGTGTATACCCTATTACTAAGACTCCGCTGTCCATCCGTGCGTCTATCTGTCTGTCAGTCCGCTTTATCTCATGAACTGTCGCAAATGTTAACACAGTATGTATTACTGTATACGCGAAAAATCAAATAATAAAAAAAGTTAAAAACTTAAGGAGTCCCCATAAAAGAAACGTGTTTTGCTATTGTACGGTACCCTTTGTGTGCATCCCGACTCGCACTTGGTAGGTTTGATTTCGAGCAAGAGGTGGTACTAGTAATGTTATTGCAACAATAATTTTCAGCAAGCAAACACCATTTGAACCCGTTATTTCGTATTCCAAAATAACTTTACGATCATTTCTAACACTTCAAAGGAGGTCATTAAAATGTCTGGAGAATAAATTTCGATTTTCGAGACGTGCGCCGAGTGCGAAGGCCACCTGGCAACTGTCAACATCAACTGCCAGTTCAAATTCTAAGCCGTCTAATTGGTCGACAGATCGCTCCAAATACTTGTAAATATTTCGAAAACGGAAATCGCGAATCATATAACTTACAATATTTCGAATTAGTTGGTCTGGAGAATTAGTACATTTTAATTAGTAGTTAATATTGTGAAAGCAAACCAACTATTACAAATAATTACCTATGTAATTACGTAAAGCCTCAGTGCGCCACATAAAAGTTTATGATACGGCCATATTTTCTAGTAGATAGCGTTTTATCGTTTCATCGAGCGATTCACCCCAAACGAACCCACTTTCAGGACAAACCCTTCCGGAACATTTCGTGAATCCCTCAAATTACGTAGCATATGGTAGCGTGATATTTCACATAGGCGGGGTCCAAATAGGTTACCTTTCCGATTCAATGCGACCAACGCTCGTAAAATAGGGGGTGGTATTCTCAAACTCATGAATACGTTAGTTCGCCAGCGGTCCGGTTTAATAGTTAAATAGTAGAGCGGGCGAGGAAAGGGGGTAGTTTAGGCTCGGAGTGCCGGCTGGAGACCTGTTGGCACAGAAAATGAAACGTCACCTGTACGAGTTTGTAAGTCATAATTAAAACTACACCGGAACCTCTTAACCATTCACCCTAAAAAATACATGAATAATTAAAACACCGACGAAACCAAAACATTACCTTCCTTCTGGTGCAGTCAGGTAAAAATGCTGTAGCCTATAATAACACTCTGAAAATGAAGACGAACCTAACGATATCTCGCACTTCAAAATCCATCTAACAGGCTACAGAAGGATTTTCAAAAAATAAGCTCACATATATACATAAATACAAACACCAATAAAACATAACCCTTATTCTGGTGCAGTCGGATAAAAAGACCATAAACAGAAATAGCTCGCGATCAAATATCCTGGCTAAAAAAATGTTAATCTGGTCTGATAATTTCGTTTTGGTTCCAAACATCGTCGAATATTATATTAAATGGAGTCAATTGATAGCAAAACATTTATTTCATTTCCTTAACGCAACAGGTTAATCAAAGTTTTGGAAATTGATATTAGTATAAATTGCAGATAAGTAAACAAACCGATCTAAATGCGTGAAAGCAATAAGCGAAACAAACCCAAGTGGGAGCTATTGCGTATCGGAATTATATTTGCTTGGAGCAAAGCGAGCTTACAGAGTCTGCGTTATGATATTCATTCGAATATAATATGCTAACACAGCAATTCGGATTCTGAAGTACCTTCTAGCAAAGCAGATCCTAGAGAGGTTAGTAGACGCCTTGGGAAACGTTCAGTTTTTCCAATGCCTTAAATTTTTTGGGTTCCGTTCCGTGCGGCAAGAGGAGAAATAAGCCGTTTATTTATCTTATTAAATTGATTTTGCAATTAGGGTATTAAAGAATGATGATCATTTCTTTCTTTTTTTCCCATATTTGATCCCAAAATATTTAATTGTCCGAAAACATGTTGACCGCAAACAGCATCAGAGACCAAAGAGGAGACAAGGACAATAGATAATCTTATTGTGTCGCGTTTTTATTCTTGACTACACTAACTTAACACGTTAAACGCCACGGTGCTAGATTTATTCAGGATTTCGGTCAACGGGAACGGGAAATAAACTACCGCCTGCTAGTAAATATATAAGTTTACATAAAACAGAAAACATCTTGGCCTTTTAAAGGAGTTGGAATACAACACAATGAAATAGGGGACGACAAATCTAAAAGCGTTAAATGAGCAAGTGCTAGACTCTCAGAAAGAGACTGGGGGAAGTCACTAGCCGGCTTATAAAGGAGTTTGAAGTGTCTCAGGGAGCGCGTCAAGTGGCTTAGAGAGCTACACGCGTTCGACGCTCAACGCCGAGTCTCGTCTCGCCGCTTTTAAAACTACTAAAAAGCGTTTTTTAATTAATTATATCTTTTACTACAAAGAAATTTATATGCGACAAACAATTTAGAAAAAACTAGGATTTTATAGGTTTTTAAAAGTCCACCAAATGTAAAAATTACAGTAATTTTATAATTTTCCAAAACAACAATATTTAAATAGGATGCAAGTTTTGGTTGTAAAAAACGAATACATTTTTTTCCACTTTGTTAATGTTTCTTATATTGGTAATTGAACATACAAGTAGTAGATACTTATATTTAAACTTTTTCACTCGAGTGCGCTCGGAATGAATCTCTACTCGGAAGCTACTCCTGCCTACTTTCATTTCATTTCATGTAAACATGGGATCCGAGTGTACTCGGACGCCGATACACAGTCAGTGGATCGGACGGTGTTCTATTGACTCTTACGAGCGAGCTCTGTACTGCAGAATGTACTCTTATTTAATGTATTTGATGGCTACCTGCTGTGTGGACCTATTTACATTTGAGTTAAAGCTGTAGTCATAACGTAAAAACAACGCGTTCGTTTAACATTTCAAATATGTTGTTTTAACATTTTACATTCTTCTAAAATCAACTTCTCAGAAAACTATGGGCCAAGTGTTGAAATGATCTCTTTGAAAGACTTACAAGTTGTTTTATTTTGTGTAAGTTTAAAAATCCTTTTAAGTAAGACGTAGTATCTTACGTCCTGTTGGCCTACTTCTCGCTGCACTATTAGGGTAATGGCACTTGACATGTTTTTGTCACTTATTCGCGACTTGCCACGATCGTCACGAGAATAATGGTTTCAAAAAATTGTTACACTTCCCAGTTGTTTTATTTTATGTTCCTTTATATTATATCATAATTATTGTAATATTACTAAGGTGTTTAGTACCAGATTAGGACATTGGTCATTTAGATTTTATATAATGCAACATTTTAAAAGTTAAATATGGGTATTTCTACACCTCATACTTCTAATTCTTCACTACATCTACGTCTTATATCCAGTACAAAAAAAAATCTTTTATTTACTTCTTCATTAATAAGCTAAAGTCATAGTTTCTTGTTCCTACAGTGTACCGGAACGGATTCCGTTATTGCTTATTTATTTTGCATGCTTTATTTATGGGAGTGCTTTGCAAAATTTAGGGGCAGTTTAAATAGCTCGTGTAATATAACAATAAGATATATCTTGGCTCTAAGCGTGTTGGCGAAACTAGTGTTAATTACCACCGAGATTTAGTGCTGCCGTGGTGCCTGTGTATTCCTCGTTATCTCTAATTGCTTTACTTTGCGTGTATTAAGTTTTCACTGCCTGTTAATGATGAGCGAAGGGTAAAGCGACTACAGTAAATCTTATTGCGTCTAAAATATATTTATATAACTTTGTTACGAAATATAATGTTAATGAAAAAATTGATACTTGTTTTAGTTATGAAAAATGAAAATGTATTTTTTATTCTCTAGGTAATAAGAAGTTAGTTAGTCCGTTTATAGTTATAAGTACAAGAAAATTGATATGCTAGTTATAAATAACATATTAGGTACCCAATAAAAAACACATGATATGTAAGGTCATGACACACGTTTTTCGCTACGTCAATCCGCAGTAATTATCGGACTTTCATTCATTAACCGTTACTTTTATTATCAAGTGAAATAGCTAAGTATATCATTAGAGAAGTGTTACGTGTAGGAAATAGAGATTTCAAATTACGTTACTGTACCTTTACCATGTCTTTAGGAGAGCAGAGTCCCGGAAGGTGGAGCCCATCTCGTGTGAATGATGCCGAGTGTGCCGAGCCGTGTTGTTAAAACTCAAGCCGTGTTGAGTCGCGCGCGCTAATTGTGCTCTAGGTAGGTGGTGTTACCCACCCCCTCTCCACCTACTCTCCTAGTGCTCTACACTCCTTGTTTCAGTCTCGTTGCATGAAGGAAAAACTTTGTAACTGTTGACATTGAGCTCATGCTCCACCGTAGGGTTAAAAAGAATATCCCGTTTTATTTATCTGTTTTACTCGTTTTTGTTCTCTCGTCGTTAGCAGAGTTTGTTATGACTCTCATGGATTTTAAATACTGAAAAGATTTTATACTCTAACTTTTAATTGAGCTGCTATAAGCTTGTATTCAGATTTTATTAAATATTCTTCTATCCAATCAAATGTTCAGACGACTTTTATATCCGATATCGAGTACTTCCTTTCATTCAGCGTGCAATACTTAGTAGTGTGAACGGATAAGTATAATAACTTTACATTTAAGGCTAGTCCTGAACGGGGTGCTGAAAGCTTTACTAACTTCAAGGTAGCCACTTTGTCAATTTAACGTCTTCAATTAATTTAAATGGTAGATGGGATCCTCCCCGAAACCACTGAAGCACACACTTTGGAATTTATGCATGACCTGTTAAATCACTGTACAGAATGTTGGTTTCAATTTCTGACGAAGTTCATCTATTTCTATCATTAAAACTAGAAAGGGTCTGGAAACTAAAAGAAGTGCATAAGTTTTTCCCGTGTATTTTCCTACTAAAACAATATAGTTTTGACCTGTATAGAAAACTGACATTCGAAATCCGACAGTTTCACTCACGCTTCAAAAATTCTGCAAAATAAAGGAATCAGTATTGCAGCTACACACAGTTGCCGCATATGGTCGCACAGCGCATGTATTCTCTCTCACTTGATACTCGCAAAAACTTTACACCGAAACTAATAAATGCCGGACAAGTATTGCCAGTTTAATCGCAGCTGTGCAAAACGCGAGCGACAAAACCAACCTCGGATCCGGACCACAACAACCGTGCCGAAGTTTAATTCAATCGCTGTGCCCCACTGAACGTCGCTGGGGCATGCGAGGGGGGCCATGTGGGCTAGAGGAACGCGGGGCGGTGTTAATTACTACTCGTGTGGCAGGCCGCATATCGCGAACTTTGGCGCCCAACGTGGGGCCCACGCTACCATATTTATCTTTTAATGTCAGCTTAGGGGAGTACCTTTAATCTTGTTTGCCAACAAACTCTGATAATAAAAAAAGTTTTATTTGATTATTATCTTATTTACGAATAGTTTCTGGTGATGCGATGTGATATCGGGAATGGGACACGAAGACGTTACGATATTTGTTTGACGGTGTTTGTCCGTGAAGTAGTTTAGTAGTATGTGGTATTCAAAATCATTTTGATGTTAAGAAACAATAAATAATAATAATAATAATATAATCTCACGCCTTTCATCCCCGAGGGGGTAGGCAGAGGTATTCCATTACTGGATATACCCACATTTCACGAGATACATTGGACCCCTAAACGTGATAGGTGGTGAGCCCATCGCCGGACCGGGTCTATTTACACATGTCTCAGAATAAATTCTGAGACCTGCGGGTTTCCTCACGATGTTTTCCTTCACCGTCGAGCTAGTGATAAATATGTATGTAAGTTTTTGAAAAACTCATTGGTACATGCCAGGATTCGAACCCGAGCCTCACTGATTTTCGACCGGCTTTTTAACCGTCCGGGCTATCACTGCTCAATACTGACAAGTCTTATTTCAGTAATTACGTAAGTAATCTGAAAAAAAACACCGCTGTACTTGAACTGCCAGCAAACGTAATCAAATAAAAACTCAATATTAAGGGAGTTCGCGATTCCAATCAAATATTCCAGTCGTATTCCGAGGCCCTGGTTCGGATACCTCAAACATTCTCGTCCCTTGTTAGAGCAGGATCCGAGACGTCCCGCGGAACGCAGCCCTCTTTCCACGAGGCTTTCTCATGTAAATTTCGGAGATTTCCTCTCCAAACTCGATATATAAGTTAAACGGTGAGCTTACGCGTTCTTATTTGTCAATACCGACATCTACTCAACTTCAGATTTCTTAAGGTTTTTTTTTTACTTCTAAAGACCTCACAGACACACAGACTCTAAGTAAATATCAGTCAACTTCTTTCTTCATTATTATTAAATTATAGTTTGGGTGGTAACGTACAAAAATGGGACTGTAATCCACCCAAAACTATAATTTAATAATAATAAAGAAAGGACTTGACTGATATTTACTTAGAGTTATGCTTTTTTTATACAGCGCTTACTACACTCAAAAAAGGAAGCTAATAAATATTTTGCTATAGTTAACATAATATAAGATAGTCGGTTCGAAAATTGAAACATTTATAGGATGTAGCCGGATCGATATCGGCGAATGGCGCCTCCATGGGTCCATCGACATAAATTCGTATTAGTGCCACCTCTGGTCGACTTTACGACGCCTCCGACGTACTTATTGCTTACTCTAGATATTTACCTAACACTTTAAATGTTTACCGGAAATACACATAATATTTATTACCTACGCCTCGCCGATCTTTTATACTTATACTGGCTGTCCACGACATTGTCCGGTCGCATCCTTACGAACCATTTGCTTTTCCGTAATGAAAAGTAGCTTATATCCTTCTTTAAAATGTAAACTATGATCCAACTAAATTTGATCAAGATTGTAACACCGGCTTAGCCGTAAAAAGGACAAACAGACAGAGATACTTTTACCTTTATAATATTTGTAGGAAAATAGGGATAGCAGAATAGATAGATAGAAGAGTAGTGATAGCCTTACGGTTAAAGAGCTCGCTTCTCATGATAATAATCAGTGAAGCTCCGGTTGAAACTCTGGCATGGACCAATGAGTTTTCAAAAACTTACATAAATATTCCTGACTAGCTCGACGATGAAGGGAAATATCGTGAGGAAATCCGAAGGTTCCAGAATTAATTCTGAGGCGTAATTGTGTAACTGGAACCGGGTG
This sequence comes from Ethmia dodecea, assembly GCA_963855545.1. Lineage (NCBI taxonomy): Eukaryota > Metazoa > Arthropoda > Insecta > Lepidoptera > Depressariidae > Ethmia > Ethmia dodecea. Next base: position 7,276,265 of record OY979448.1, read on the forward strand.
TTTGGCGATGGGCTCACCACCTGTCACGTTTAGGGATCAAATATACTCGTGAAAAGTGGGTATTTTGAGAAATGGAATACCTCTGCCTACCTCTTTCATGGATAAATAGCGTGAGATAATTATTTTTTTATTTATTTTAGGGATAGCAGGTATGAAATCATTCTCTACGCAGGCTTACCTATTATAGAACTAAATAAAGAACATGTCAAAGTTATTTAATGAATGACTAAATAAATTCAAAAGTGAAATAAGAACGTAGCAAGAAAGTTCCAGAAAGTTAAGCGGAACTTACGCAGACGATATCATTGGACACGTCACGAGGTCCCTTCTAAATGAATTGAAAATTTTGTCAGAGGTGGAATTTTCATTATGGAATAATTTAACAATGTTTCAAATAGACTCGTCTCGTGTCACCAAAACTTTCTATTTGTCTAGCAAACTTTTCTAAATTTCTTTCGAAATACAAGACGAAACTCTTCTTTGACTAATCTTTTTATACGTGCTTTTTGATACTGCGATAGCTCATAAATTGATAATAGTAAAGGGGTATGCAGTAAATAAACTTATTATACTCGTATATATTAAAATCTGTACAAATAAAGTAATCTACTAGATAAATGTTTGAATTGTGCCTATTAGAATAGTCAATTACGAGTAAATATACCTAATCTTTTATCGAAACGCAAAAAAACGCTTATAGGAGTATTATACGAATGTATAATTTTTTTTTATTATCTTCGCTTCACCAAATTTATTCTAGCAAAATGTTTCCCGTGACCTCATCTAACAAAGTATAATATCAATATTGTGTATATGTACTAAAGATGGCATCATTAGCACATAATATATTATGAGCTCTTTTCAGTTCAAAGCTCACTGAAATTACGACAGTCCACGGAACTCACAGTAAGCACTAATGCAACAAACTTTATATGAAACTCACTCAAACTAAAGCTACTGAAAGCTGTCGTTACAGATCTCTCTATTCAAACTTTCTTCTAAAATATATGTATTTTTAACATAATATATTTTATAACACATTTGCTCGTAAAAGGTGTCTTATTTCACCAATTTCAATATCGTATTGTATCTCATTACGCCCAAGTGCGGTAAGTGTAAAGTAAAACGCACGGTTTATCAAGATGCTCCGTCTTAAAACGAACGGTACTTTTTAAAATCTCAGCAAAGAGTTTTTATGTCAAAAAAGTTGTCAACATTTTATGATTAAAATTAACTTTGGGAGATAAAATATAATAAAGAAATATTTATGTACATAATTATTTAATTTAATTAATTTTGACAGTAAATTACAATCAATTAATCTGTAACAAAAACACAAAAATATTAATTTACTTTATTAGTAATACTGGCTGTTTTTTGTGCTTTTGCCTAAAAAAAATGCTGGTGCGCGCTGCGCTTTTTCTTAACGCTGTATTGTTTTTATTCGTTTAACTTTGTCCGAGTTTTATTTTATTTCCTCGCAAATGTGTTACAAAACGTCGTATGACATACGTGCGCTTTGATAATTACAGCCTCTGCTTAATTGTAGCCCGAGCCGTAATCGCCTCGGCTGTAATTTTCAACCTACCGCACTTATATCATAATGTACTATTATTGAATTTGCTGATCTTACAGAATTTTCCTTTTCTGGTTGTGATTCCGAGTATAATATCTAATCTAGTATTTAATTACAAACGAGAGACCTTATTTTGGTCTCGTCACAAAATCCAAAGCTTAGTTTAGAAATTCGGAATAGGAACTTGATCTATTTTTAACTTTGACGCTCTAAGCATTTTAAAGGGAAAGCCCAAATACTACCCACACCTTGTCCTGGCCAGACAATCCAATGTTTTGGATCACGAAATATCTCAGACATCGGTTGGCCCGAAATTAAGTGAGTTTGTTGAGTGTAAACAGGGATAATCCTTGGCTTGACTATGATTAGCATATCGCGGGAGTCGGCGTTCGGTCCCCAGGGCATCTGCAATTTAAATCAGGGACTTGGTCGGGACGGGCCGGCTCCTTAGCTGCGTACTCGGAATTCGAGATTTACCACGATTCGATGATTTGCGGTTCGATTTTCTGCTTGTTTGGACTGATTGAACTCTCTTAAAACTAACTCGTTTAAGGATGCCATGCTTGGTACGCGCGAACCAGTTTGTTACCAATGCGCATTTGAAGTGATATTTTATGTTAGACAGCACTTCACGTCTGGTGACATGTATGGCTATAAGTATCTATTAAATATTATAATTTGAAATGTTTGTAAAAGCCTGATGCGCATTATAAGTATAATCTGTTTCTATTAGATCGATATAATTTTTAAATAAAATATTATCCAATATGTAACAGAATAAGCGCAATTCCTAAAAATAATAAAATCATTAATAATATATAGTTTGTTCAGTATCGACTAGTCTTAAACGATTTCAGCAATTTTGAATATGTGTTAAATTATGCCGAAAAATGAATTATCATAACATAATTTAAGGCTACCTATGGAAACCGTACTATTATTGCTCTTTATTTAAGAAAATTGGTTACACAAAACTAAAGTAGGTACGAATGCATCATTTTTTTTTATATTAATATACTAATTGGGGTTTATGAGGAATTGCGCTTATTTTGTGATGCGTTGTATATAAAAATATTACCCTGTGACGTTTAAGCCAATTCGGTTTTCCATCACATAAGGAAGGAAGGAGTTTAAAAAATGTTTGTTCAGTATCCTCTAAATATGGTGTAGTCTAGCTATTCTACCGCAAAAGCCTCAGAATAGTATCCATCTTCTGGAGAATTCTATAGTTGTGCGAGATTAGAGCTATCAATCAGATAGTCTGGAGAACGTGGTTACGAAATAACTAACTAGTCGGTCCAAGAATAGAACTGAGAGCGGATAGCAAATAGAACTTTGAAACCCAAACAATAAGTTTCGTTCTAGTATATGAAGAAAAACTAATACTAATTTAAAAATTTTGTTATATTTGCAAAAAAATATGTTAACTTTCAAACTGTTTTATACATAGATAGATACTTAAGTTATCATGTTTTGAATATTTTGTCAGGTTAGTTATAATCTAGCCTTTATGATATACAACTTAACCAAAAGGACTTGTTGCAATATTTATGATGTGTATAATGCGAAAAAAACATTAAAATTGTTGTTAACTTTTTTGTTTTAATTGAAGAAATAGGGAATTTTCGACTTATCATATATGTTGTCCACAAGCCTATTGTAACTGGAAAGTAATAGTAAAGTAAATAGTAAATAATCTCACGTCTTTTAGTAAGTAAAGTAAATTCCCCATAATGATTATTACTAAATATCCTATGCCGTACCTTACAGCAAATTTATTTCAAACTACCGCTATCAGTCCTTGTCATGGTAACTATTGTACCGAAAGGCACATCGCCTACCATATAGAGTTGTAAAAAATTGTCTCAGATGCAGACATCTGTGGAAAAATTCCCTTTCCTCCTACGGCGGCGGCGACGGTAGAAAATTTAATAGCTCCTGTGGGAACGTTATTTATGGGTGTTTCGGTTTATTTCCTGTCAATTTGTTAGTCTGCGCTTTGACACACACCGTCACGGTAAAGACTTCGACGTTTAACAGACCTTTCTTCTGTGTTTAGAAATTTATTCAGTCAAGTACATAAATCAAGCAAGCAAAAAATACGAAGAAAACGATTCTTCCAATAAAAATGTCTTGTGTTTCTTTATTTAAAAAATAATAAATAAATGCAAAGCCTGTGTAAAAACTCAACAATTGTTTCTAATGAGAAGCGTTACCTAAACATCGTGCACGGATTTAGATAAAACTATACTATCTTTTTCTGAATAACAGACAGCCGGACAGACATTCAGGTGATTCTATAAGTGTTCCTTGAAAAACTTTGCAGTAGGTAAACACTAAAAACAGACACTTATCATAATCCAACAAAAAATTTTCTTCTTAGCCGCAGCAACCTAAACAGAGATTATAATAAGAAATAATTCAAAAAATAATAATTCACGACATTTTCGGACAACATTATTCTCATTGACTTTGTAAATAAATGACTTCCAGAATACAGACGTTTGAAATCATCATGATAATATATTAACTCTTAAAAGTGAGACTACAAATATTACGCGCACATTATCACAAAAATCCTAATTAAAAAGATTAATGCGTGCTAAGGGACGTCGTTTTCACACATTAGAATTTGTTAACTCCCAAATTTGCAATTCAAATAAGCCGGGTCTTCCTGTATCATTTTAATCCATGCCTCTTTAGGTAATCCCGTATAAATCAGAAACAGTCCCCGAAATACGACCTCAGAAGAACTCTTGCAAAACTAGGAGCCAACAATAAATGACATAAATTTTATGCGAGGTATAGTTTTGAGCTTTACTTTCAAATAACACTCCATCACCTATATTTTCTACATAAATTTGTCCATTAAAATGTTTTTCTTCCTGTATCTCCTCAGTTCCAATAGCAATTTGTGATCTATCAATACATATAATATAATAAGCTGCTTATAAAGTGCGATCGTAAAAAATTTATAGCTTCAATTTTTATTACAACCTATACACAGACTTATTACTTCAATACAGAAGACAGACGCGAAGCACACACAATAACAACATCAGTCTTATAAGCCGGTCTGTCTACATTAAAATTTGCAGTGGCGATGGCGTAAGCGGCGGCGTAAGATTCAATTTGGTTGGTAAATCTAAACCGCGCAGGAAGCTGGGCCAATCGGGTCTCACCTGCAGTCGAATTTGAAATTCAAATAAGATGTGAACCGCCCTTGTAGCCGAGTATGTTTATCGCGATAGTTTCCCAACAATGTCAGGGTTTGTGCCTATTTTGGAGATACCCGTTAGGGATTACAATTCGTCTGTGTTTCAATTCTAAAATAGTTTGGTCGACTTCTCTTGTTCGTCTATAAAAGGAATTTATTAAGTTTGAATGGTTTGCATTCAACATTTGGTTTAGCACCTTACATTTTTATTTACCATCACCAAATAATGTTATGGGGTGAAAAAGTTATTATAACAATTTATTCCTCAATTAAATAAGTGAATTATACTAAAAGAATTATAAAGTCATTAAATGTGCCGCAACTTTTTATAGTAAGAGTTGGTGTAAGCACTTGACTTTCTTTACTGTACTCTTAAATTTAATAAAATGGAAAATTTTAATTGCAAGCCACCCTCGCTTTGAAACTCCGCTAAAATAATGCTATAGACCTACAGAGGGTCTGCACTTAAGGGTGAAATGGTAAGAAAGGCTCAATGAGGTCTTATGAATCTTTTAGAAAAGGTATAAGTCTCTAACCTAATTGGCTAAGGCATTCGAAGCAACGAGCATTTTGTGCTCTCTCGAGGTGTAATTCGCATTGGACAACAACGCAGATTTGGTAATAAGCAGTACACTAACGAGAACTTAAGAGGCAATATAAGGGGCAGTATTTACTGCATTTATTTATATTATAGTCGTTGAATCTACCTAAGGCCCAGCGCACAACGCTGGAATTGCGGCGGAGAGCATTTGAAGACAACAATTTAATATAAGCCTTAACGACTTGGACATACGGTCAATAATTGCATGAAAATAATAAATACGCGCGCGGCTATCAGAGTGCCCCGTATTTATTATTTTCATGCTGGGCCTAATACTTCAATTCACCAGCCCTACCATGTAAATTTAATTACGGAAAATTTTATTTGTCGCCGCTATATTAATCAATAATAGACAATCCTAAAAGAAAAATAAGTACAGATTAGTTCTCCATGCGTGGACGGTGCCATTTTGGGTCCCAGTTCAAATGGCAAACGTCATATTGGACGTTCTGTGGTAACCACAAAATGCCATTTGACGCTGTCGCATATGCAAAGATTGTCATAGATAGTTAGGCCTGTAGATGGCGAGACTGTACGAAATATTTTTACGCATTTGTGTAAACATTCAGCAACATAGAAACTATCTCTATATACTTATTCTGTCTTTTTATTTTGTACGTATTTAAGCAAATTACATAGGATGTTTAAAAAATCCTGTATATAAATTGCTGTCAATGCCGTAGTGAAGTTTCGTATTATATATTATACGTGATTAAAGCTTATAGAGACCACCACGATACGGGCGCTATTGTTATTGAAGTGAGCAGGAGCGATTAATTATCCATCGAACATAATTCGGGCGGATCGCCGCGCCGCGCCTCGCCTGCCAAGGATCGCTCCGAATTGATTTCGACTAGTCCCTGACCATTATACCCGAAGATATTATTTCCATAACCTTAATTGATAATTATTTTTTACAACACTGACTGTTGTATCAATTTCATATCACCGGACATCTAACTATTTACTCAGGGTCCTCGACACGTCCGTGGTATGGGTAGGTACTAAAATGACACAGATATAAATATAGAGGTATCGACTCTCAATAAAGAAATGTATATGCACACATAATTGTTTTTTCAATATGTTATTTTGGAGCCTACTGTTTTTTTACGTTCACGGTCGAAGTTTTTTTTACGATTGGCCAATCTTGCATACCAGCATTCCACTATACGACATTCTTCACAAACGAGAGATATCTGGTAATTATAAAATTCCCAAGATTCCTCACTATCAGCGGAAATAATAAATTGTTTTCCCCCCTCCACCAGCGCGAGTTTCGTCTGCTTTCAGAAGGGAAGGCATCTTTATCACGGAGAAACTTTTTCTTCCTTGTGTAAAGACCAAGACCCTCTTTTAATGAAACTTACACCGACCTTCTGCAATTTAGATAAGTACTTCGTGTGTAGCTACCAATTTTAATTAAGCTAATTTTCAACCCACTTCTACATAAACAAACATATTTAAAAATATAAAAATAAATAAATTATCTCACGCTTTTTATCCCCGAGGGGATAGGCAGAAGTAAGTATTATATTTCTGGAAATACCCACGTTTCACCAGAAGGTATATTCTTTGGACCCCTAAACGTGATAGGTGAGCCAATCAGACCATGGTGCTGTTTACACATGTCTCATTATTAATAGGTACATCCGGCAATTCTTGATATTTTCTCTGCATAAAGTCAGTTTTACAAGTTCCTTTTTAGTATTGTCAATAAAAAAAACCATAACAGCTCTCAGAAGACTTAAACTTTGCTAATATTCGTATTAACTCCCCATATTTCCATAAAATCGCATGCCCCGACTTGTTCTGAAGATATTTATAGTCGGCAACTTTCCCTAACTTGCAGGAGACGAAATATCCTTTTAATGGCCGCCAGAGTGTCGGGTACTCTGCAATTTAGATTAGTCCTTTAATTAAATTAACATTATGATCCCTATCTCCGCGGAGCAGGTGGTCGACAATATTGCCCCTGGAACTCTTTCGCCTCGGGATTTTAATTGTTTTCACTGAGTTTCCTTCTAAAATAATGTTGTGCTTGTTGTGTTTAATCAAAGTTGTAAATTGAAATAGAGTTTGAATGTTGGTCAAACAAGCTTGTGGCGATTTGGTTTGTTTATTTAACATTCGAAGTGGGTACATTGTTGAACTCCAGCTTCACCTCGAATATTTTTAATTAGGTATACGACCGCATTGAATATGAAGTATTTTACAAATGTTTCTGTTTGTTTAAACAACGTCTAACATAATCTTTTACCTACTACAAGATGCTTTCAACAATTTACGCACCTGATCTAACCCTTTGAAAGATTCAAACTAAAGTTTGACTTTGAAGCTACAACAAAGATGTTAAATATTCAAAGTTGATAAAATGATTTTAATTACTATGGCCCTTCGCCTGTTCTTCAGAAAAGTTTTTATTCCTTTTATAAGTATAAAATTCCGTAAAATCACTTTTATTTTTACTAGATAGGGAAGTCAGCCTTTTGGCGACGGAGGTCAAACAAATGATTGTTATTGTTTGAACTACCTAATCCTTTACTTTTAATTAAGTCGGTCTGTTTCCAGACTGTTAAAGAATAATTTTATCTGAAATTATTTGGTTCAGTAAGATACGATTGTATCTAAATTAAATTGCGAGTAAAAATAATACAACATTGATTATAAAGATTGTTTCAAAACTCCTCCTAAAATGAATTTTCTTTTTGTAATTATAGCAACATTTTGAAATAATACAACTATAAAAAACCAAACTACGAATTGGACTCTCTTATATGTTACACTTTTACGTATTCCAAGTTTCCCTCACTATTAATATTCTACTACATTGGCAAGGTAACATGATTGAGTGAACACACCAAAAAACCATTTATAAAGAAAAACTTTGAGACTTAGCATACAGTAGCGCCATTCACTGTGCCCGCCCGCAGCTGGGAGCTCGCACGCTCGCCGATAGCCGAGGCCGATGTGGAACTTGTGAATTATTGCCTCGCAGATTGACGCCTCAAGAAAAATTGCCCTTCCGGAGTTTCAGCGCACTCCGCCCAGAGTTTACTTAGCCAACATTTTTATTATCAAGCCAATACGGAACGTTATTGATCACTTTTAAACAGCCTCATCCGAAGCACTTAAGTTTAATATGCTTAAAGCCATTCATTTTTCCATCATCATTAATTCTATATTTCCCGAAGTAATTTAGAGAGTAATTTTAATTTTAAAACGGAAAAGTAGCGTCGAAAATAATATTAACGATTGAGTTTTCCAAATTACAACCACAAAACTGTATTATGCGCCTGTTAGAACGGCGCTGCGGTCCCGATTTTATTACCTGACTTGGAAATTGAAGGTAACGATATGACCAGCATAAATGACCCCCTGAGTCGTCATTTGTTTTAGCCAATAACGAACCAGAAGGGTGGAAAGTAAATTAATAGGTAGATCACGGCAAAATGGGCACGGGTAACTTGCGATTGATTATCTATTCAACTGAACCGCTGTTTCAAACAAAGAGAATTATAGAAATCGAACAGTATAGTCGCCCGGCGTTTGCTATCAATTCTTTTTTTTAATGATTTGCCTTTATTAACAACTTGCAATCTGTACAATGGTGCTATATATGTATATCAAATACTAGTGACCCGCCCTCGCTTTGCTTCGGTTAATATCATATTATCAATATTTATCTATAATATTATGCATGTTTTATAATACATAAGTATAAATCTTCCTCTTGAATCACTCGTATCTATTAAAAAACCGCATTAAAATCCGTTGAGTAGTTTTAAAGCTCTAAGCATAGGTACATAGGGACAGACATTATGGGAAGCGACTTTGTTTTATCCTATGTGTGTGAGAGATTGATTAATCTAGTGTTTATGTTATCAACAATCAATTAACGTCAAAATTACATAAAAAAACTATGCTATTTGTGTTTAAATAGGTGCACAATATAATTTACTTACTGATATATCCTATAAGCAATATATCTTCAACCGCCCTATACCATACTACTTATTAGTGTGTCAATAATGACTGTTGTCACGACTACCCACGGAAGCAAACAAACGGATTCAAAACACAAAGCCGTTGTCTATTTCCAACCGAGTAAAAAATGATAAATCGTTGATGATTATTTTTTATTGGTGTCAGGCGCCTGACATTTAATTTCAATTCCCCTTTGTGACGCTGTATTCTGAAACGTGGAAGCGTTTTCCATTATTGTCCTTTTTGTCCAAGTGGAAATCGTACCAGCACCCACTAGCAATAGACACGCGAAAAATCCAATTTGATTAACTTCGTGTTTTTTGGTATATTATAAATGTTTTTTCATTAATTTAAGTTGTCATTACGACACAATTGGACGAAACGGTTATAAAGGCCATCCAAATTAAACCAGTTAATTTGGACAGCTATTTTAAACTTAAATTAAGCTCTACAAATCTGTGTTATTATAAAAAATAAACTAAGTCGCTGATTGACAAAAGTTCCTAAGCAGTAAGAAGGGATTTTTCGAAATTCCCACAACGGGAATAAACAGGATCCGCGCGAGCAACGGCGCTGGGCGCACCAGCTATTATCCGTAGAATATAGCTGTAGTTACAATAAACGTAATCAAATAAGTTGGCGAATATTATATTTCACATAATGCACACGAGGATGTACCTATGATAAATTCGCTGTGCAGTGCCCCGGGTGCTTCCGCTCCACTCGCTACGGATGCACGCCCCTCTGCGATCGATCGTTTGAGCAGACCTTTATCCATATTTTTATTTTTTGTCTTATTTATTATCTTATTTTTATATCTTTGTTTTTATTTTATGAGCTATTTCAAGAATACGCGTTCGGTACACCAATGAACCATAGTCTTTATAGTGGTTAAAATCAATACTTGAAGCTACATTTGCCCTTTACATAGCCTTATTGATAAGTAATGGTTCAAACATAATTTCTTTACATTTGCTGGGTCGCTGGATAGGAAAATAGTTTTTGTTTACTCTGTGTTTACTTTTGGTAAAAACAAAAAAAAATCGTATTATTGATGTAGGTAATCTTGATTTATAATAGTATAAGAACAGGTCTTGATGAGTTCAGTAACCAATACAAACGGGGTTATTATAATCGGATACACATCTTGTTTTCTTATAGATATAAAGAAACTAATATCATAATATTCTGATGTTATCCTCGATATGTATAAAGATTTTCCATTTCTGGAAGTAGCCATTATTCACCAATCAATACCACAACCATTTTTTCTCATTCATATACGTTATATTAACCAAAATGAACTATAAATCTAAAAAGGTTTAAACGAATTATCTGTCACATATTATTATTTCTTCAAACTTTTCAAATTTAAATATATTGTTTTTCAGTTATTCTCCTTTATCCAGCCATAATTCAATAATGCAAGCTTTTACTTTTGCTGTCACATTAATGTCACCTTGTAGATTATATCTACACCTACAGACATATCAAATATTTATTCGCTTTCGTATTCGCGACAGCCGGCGTAAAATTGAAATGCTTTTAAAAATACGCCTTTTTCTTGGAAGAGGATAGAAATTCAACGAAAATTTTATATTTTTACATAATATTCTGAATATAAATATATTAGCTATATTAAATTCTCAAGAATATAAATGTTTAAAATTATGTATTTGGTTTGATAAATTTTATTTTTTCCTTAATATAGACCTAAAAATATCTTAGTCGGGGTGAACGATCATTAGAATACAGGTGACGAAATTGATATTTTAAACAAGGAAAGGAATTATTCTTTGAGTTACAAACAGCAAACGTAAAATCGCGATACGACAATAATCAAAAACTTTACTTTTAAGTTTTTATTTGTGAAAACGTTGTGTGGTGTAAGCGGGCTGCGAGTATGAAACAGAACTCAATAGTGAGGCGAAGGGATTCAGGCGCAACCGATTGTAAAATGGTCGACGAGGAGGGGCATTTTCGAACTGACCGGCCAGCGCCCCCGGGGCATGTGAAATATGTGAAGTGCACTCGTATTTGACGTACGTGTGTTATGTCCTTTATATTGTGAATGATAAATGTCAAAAACAAAACCGGAAACCGAAATTTTCGTTTATAATAATTTCGGAATTGTTTTATTGAGTGATTTTGTTTTTTTATTAAAAATAAATAAACGCTCTCACGTCATTAACGAGGGGGGTTTCCCAATTCTGAAAATAACCACAGTTCGTGATTGCATACTTCGGAACCCTAAACGTGACAAGTGGTCAGCCCATCGCCAGACCGTAGTGGTATGTACTAGTCTCAGAACCCAGGCTTCCTCACGATGTTTTCCTTCACCATCGATATAGTGATAAACATAAATACTTAAGTTTTATCAGACTTATTATACATATTTTGCTATTTACCAGGTTTAATAACTATATATGAATTGTCTTTTTAATTATTATTTTTATAATATAGAAATATTGTCTGGCGAACCCTTATAATTTTTTTACTAATTTAATTTCTTCTCCGTGGCCCCCTATAACGTATTGTTATAATTTGTGAGCATTTGTGCGCATATCATCTAATCACATTCAATAATCGTAAATTAGGTAAAACAAACATAGTCCAATATTTAAAAAAAAATCAACTATTCAACCTGTTTTAAATTTCGAGAGGTCAATATTTATAAATTCGTAGAGCAAAAATATCTCATATCGCCCAAACGGCGAATTCCCGTGCGTTCGACCGGAAAATAGCCCACATAAAGGTCCGGCAAGCTACTACCTACTGACCGGGGGACGGATACGATAAAACATACATTATAGATACATAGGTAGTACGCACGTAGAATATACTTTTACCAAGCTATTTTTATAGTGCTAATATTTTATAGCGTAAATAGGGTTTCCTGTGGTTTCCTTTTTTTTCCTACCTTATTTGTATTCTATTCATAAATTATAAAAAATATGATCAACATTTTATTATCTTACGATAGAGTTTACCAAATTCATTTACTTACGAACTCTAAATTTATAAAAGTTTGTAAATTTTGAAAGATAATTTAAAAATAAATTTTATTGACTTTATCACGTCACTAAGTTAATACAATACTTACGTTTGAGGCTTTATAATTTCTTTGTTTTTGAGATATCTACCAATAATTGATTAAATAGGAAAGTTTGGAATAAATTGGTTACTTTATAATTAGATTATTACAATCTTATTACAAATTGCAAATATTGCCAGTTACAAAAAAGTGTCAAAAGTAACACTATTGATTTACATAAAAAAAGAAAAATGAGATTGTCGGTACATAACTCAGACGCATAAATAAAGTGTACAACAAGATGGCGCCGGCAACCGTGGTGTTGCCAGTAATTAATCTCTATTTTCCGCACGCGCCAAATCGCGCCGCCATTACCCCTCAGTTTTATTTCATTAAATAGACCCCAGCGAATTAATGCGCCTAAACGCGTACAAAGGTGTAAAAGAAACGTGAAAATTATAGGGATTCACAAAATCGTGACTCCCGCTTTACATGGTAATTAATACGAATAAAACAGATAGAAATTAAATCAATAAAAGTAGAGGGATTTAAGTTATTAAAGATCATTAAAGGGGACTATACCCAGATCCAAATTAAAGGCAGACTGTGCGTTGGTCGATCAGTCAGTCAGCCAAACAGCCAGTCAGTTTCTTCTTTTTTAAACCTTGATGCAATTTAAATGGTTACTACCCAGAAAGTGACCCACACAAACATTTTTTTTTTCAACATTTCAAGTCACAATAAACGAAGATTTAAAAAGAACAAAAGGGCCACGAAACATGCATATACCCTTATAATATTTGACTTCTAAGACGATACTTTGTTGTTTCTAAATCCCCATTGACAAGAAATCATTTGCATGGCGTTCTGTTTTTATATAAGCGGGCCTTTGTTTGTTTTGGGTGTTTCCCAAAACAAACAAAGGCCCTCTGTAAAACGTTTAATTTTGGACCAGAAATATCAATAACATTTATTTAGAAAACACAAAGGCGTTCATGATAAAAGGTTCGCAAAGAATACAATTAGACAATTCAATTCAGGATATAAAATTGTAATTTACATTTGAAACAGGTGATTTTGTTGAAGTAGCTTTCGATTTATATTTGTACTAGCGACCCGCCCCGGCTTTGCACGGGTGCAATGCTGAATTTTCTTTGCTATAAACCTTGCGGAGCCCGAGACCTTTCCAACGAATGCAAAACCGTGGAAATCGGTTCGTCAGTTCTGGAGTTAAATCGTCAGGAAGGAAAACCCGACTTATTTTTATATAGTAGATAGGTTGATCATTACTTTTAACGAATCAAGCTCTATATGGACTAAACTTTACAACAAAAAATAAATAAATTATAAGTTGTAAGTTCTCTAACTACACTCGAGAGCAAAGAATCCGGGTCACTTAAAGATACCTGAAAATCTCGAGAACTAATAATGCTAGCTTAAAAAAGTAGATTGTGTTTCATAGACAATTAAACACTCCTTAAATATTATATAACTATTTCTTAGTTTCCGAGATTTTTAAGTTTCTTTAAGTGACCTGGATTCGTTGCTCTTAAGTGTACCTGTTGTTCGCTTCATAAAAGTCTTTATAGAAAAAAAATCAACACAGTTACTATAATTACGAAGTAGAATAATTCTTATATCTAGTTGAAAACCAAATAAATTTATAATGTACATATTTAGGTACCTTATTTTTTATATTTGTTTCAGGTCCGGACACTGTTTGTTAGTGGACTGCCCATGGACGCAAAACCTCGAGAGCTCTACCTATTATTTCGAGCGTATGAGGTAATTATAGTACGCTTATTCATGTTCAATTTAAATCAAACAATTCATAAAGCCAAGAGTCCGATCATCGTAAAAAATATTAATTGATAGATAGGTACATTGTATAATAATATTTTTATCTGAAAATCTGATTCAAAACTCACACATTACCTAACATATTAAAATTATGGAGACGAATGTACTTTTCGAAAATCTTGATTTATATGTTCAAATAAGCACAGACTCAATTATATAAAACCATTTTTTTCACTAGAACACCACACTCAAAATTGTGGCTAGCGATGTCAGTTTGAATTCACCAAAGTAATAGATACACAATGAATTGGCTGACACCCTTGTCTAAAAGAACGAAAGCTTGGGATGTTGTCACGCACCATTTTACACCTACATCATTATAAAACAATTTCGCTTAGTCATTTATTATCTTTGTAGTCAGTAATTACGGTTCTGAGACCATTTTATTACCGTGTCAGGCTTTATGCATAGAGGCAGCCGCCCAGGCCGTTTTCTTAAACTTTAAAGACACTAATGAGCAGTGATAGCCCGGACGGTTAAAGAGCCGGCCGAAAATCAGTGAGGCTCGGGTTCGAATCCTGGCATGTACCAATGAGTTTTTCAAAAACTTACGTACATATTTATCACTAGCTCGACGGTGAAGGAAAACATCGTGAGGAAACCCGCAGGTCTCAGAATTAATTCTGAGACATGTGTAAGCAGACCCGGTCCGGCGATGGGCTCACCACCTATCACGTTTAGGGGTCCAATATATCTCGTGAAATGTGGGTATATCCAGTAATGGAATACCTCTGCCTACCCCCTCGGGGAAAAAAAAGGCGTGAGATTATATTATATAAAGACACTATTCCATTGGCGAGCAAAACCAACCCAACGGGTAAGCCAACGAACACGCGAGCCACTTTTGCTCGCCAATGGATCATCGCCTTTAAACATAACCTCTCTTAAACCAACCAGGCTACAAGAATAGGAAATAAGTGCCGTAGTTCTTATTCTTATCCTCTGGTTTATATTATAGACTTACCGAATCCATATAAAATTAAAGCACATATATACCATACTTTCATAAAACAGTTCAATGAAGCTGACTTTATTTGGGATTATGTACAGATACAAGACATAGCATGATACACGCAACATACCCTAAAACGAGGCACCATAAAATTTGACTAGTTTCCAGTTTATTTGAGACACAGGGGAAAATAAAACGTAAACCAAACTTGTTTCCGTCACGCGATCAAGGAGATCTTAACCCGGATTACCGTGTCCGTAAATATCAAATGTCATGGCCCCATTCCTAATATTCGGATTGAATCGACTTGGCCTACCGATATGGGAGATTACACTCGATTCTTGGGTGGCACGGATGGCACCGCAGACATAAAGGTGGCTAAGCCCGAGGGTTAGTTTCAGTGGATCGCGTGTTGCCCCCCGTGCCTAGCACGGGATTGTACCATTTTCGGTAGGTAAACTGTGTTTTGTCTGAACATAGTTGTATTGTACTATGAAACGATGACACCAATGACGGAACCATTTTGGTAATACGTAGGTACGTAACGTGGAAGTAATTGGAGAGTATGAATAAACACGCAATAATACGTTTAGGCTTACTATAGGTATTTGCTTAATCATTGTTCGGAGCTTTGACAATAGTGACAATGTTGGTAGTAAGCACGCGTCTCATACATGAGGCTCGTGTTCGAATCGAGTGCTACTATAGCACCCCGATCCGTTATGGGCTCCAAATCTCCCGGTTAGGGTCCGAAAAATACGCATTATTTTAAAGAGAGTAACTCCTACTAAAAGAGGGTAAATATTTTTTATTGCCTAATTATTATTATTTTTTGTACAGGGCTACGAAGGGTCCCTGTTAAAAGTCACCAGCAAGAACGGGAAAACAGCTTCGGTAAGTATTCCTAATCTGCATAATTTATAGGCTTATCCAGGGGCTATTTATATAGTTAAATTGGGATTTTTTGCAGCCTGTTGGATTCGTCACGTTCCACACCAGAGCCGGTGCAGAAGCAGCTAAGCAAGATCTTCAGGTTGGTATTATATATAACGTGGCCACATATTTCAATATGAATTTTTCTTCAAAGTATAACGGTGTAACACATGTTAAATATTAGCGCGCTGCTTCTACATGAGCAAGTAATCCATAAAAACCAGTTCCGGAACATCATTTATAAAGTAAAAATGTTAATATAATAATTAAAAATCTAATTAGGAAATAACAGAGCGTATCATTATATCTTTTATGGTAGAAACAGCATAAAAGGCATATTACTTAAAAACAGTTAAGACACTGTAGGTAATAGTAAAAAAATATCACCTACACACATTGCCTTATAAACTATGAATGGCTTCGAAACACTGAGAAACCACAAGTTGATACGACAACAATATCTCTGTATTAGACTGAGATAGTCGATGAAACATAAGCTATTGTAAATACTAAAACATGTAAAACGCACGGTGTTACTAAACCTCTTCTCATCACATGCCTCAACACAGCCAACGAGCACTATAGTTAATATTCTCATTGTAGACTTGGAATAACATTTTCCTGACTCGAGTAACCGCATCGTAAGTTATGCTAAACCCATGCACATATCGAATAGACCACGTCGGGTAATCGAGACGGAGCCGCTAAGCCGGCAACACCGGAGTGTGATCGATAATAATCTTACGGTGTAAATACGCAACTGCATGTCACTGTTTGACAGGTTTTGATGTCACACCCCGAGCACTGTGTTCCGTCACCGTAGCAGGCGCAGGCGCGGGCCTCGTAACTTTCCAAAACCCCAACAGCAAACAAAAATTTTTCGCAGTTGTTCTAAATCCAAAACAAGGACATAAAATGTTTGTAGAATACTCTTGATTAAAAAAAATTCATTGAATATCTATAGTGTATTCCCCATCCGGTTATCCCACCTCGCGAGTGTCACTGCCTCCCTCAGATGGCAACACAGTAGCCACTGGGTGCGCGCGGCAACTGACCCTTCCATCGTCATTATATCGGAGCGCCGCACCGCTCGCGGCTGTTCACAGCAGGGCGTCCGGTTCGACCCCGACATGCCGCAAACGATTCGGCTGGAGTTCGCTAAAAGCAACACGAAGGTCAGCAAGCCGAAGCCGGCAGTTGCCACAGCCGCGCCAGCTGCACACCCCGCATTGATGCACCCACTCACTGGACGTAAGTACCGCCGAACGCACACACCGCCCGGCGCTCGCTCGTTCCCCGGCGTATCTGCATCCCAACCACCAAAGTACTGTGCTTGCGATGCTGTGCACGTTAAAACCTTTATACCTTAAAGTTTATTCGTAGAACAGTCGATACATAAAAATAGTAGTCGTAGGGAGTCGAGCGACCGCAAATTTGGGCAAGTATCTGTGATCGCTTACACGTACCACGCAAGGCCTAGCTCCGAGAAGCTATTATCGATTAATCTATCGGGTTCTTTGCCACTATTGTAAACTTTCTACCTACATGTTTTCATGATAACACTTCCATCATTCAATTACCAGGGGCACTATGGGTATAGATACAGATAAAATTATTTTAAAACGTGACAATCTACATATCTGTTGATCACCTAGACTAAAACTTCAGTAGAAGTAAACATTTGTGTGGATATGTTATTGAAAAACACAAACCGTGAAAACATGTCAAGCACACTGTAAATAATATTTTTGATATTAATATAGAAGTAATCTAATCACGACTTAGAACGAGAGCTCCTTCCAGCCATCGTTTGTAAGCCGATCGCATTAGCGAAGCGAGTTGCAGGTGTTACGTGACGTAGTGACGTGGTGTTATTGCGCAGACCTAGCGAGCCCGTTCTTCCCGGGCGGCGGTGCAGAGCTGTGGCACCACCCGTTGGCGTACGGCGGGGAGCTGCCGACGCTCTCACACGGCCTGGTGCATCCCGCCATCCATCCGCAGATGGCGCCAGTTCGCTCCTACCTCTGACTAGCTGCCGCCGATAGGCCACACCACGTGAGTACAAACCTGTGAAGATACGTCGATATGCGAAACTTTTGACATAGAGCTTGAAAGATAAGCATTAAATAGTAACTTTTTTTTGAGCTTATGCGTGTAAGAGACATTGCTCTGAGCTTATTAGTTTTATATTTTGTAACATACTATATTTTTAAATAAAATATAATAAATAACTTAAGATTATAATGGTGTAACTCAGGGGTCGAATCTCAGATGTATCTCCAAATTCCATGTTAAATCCATTTTGCTGGTACCCTTATATCCTGGTAACTTTTTGATTCTGCTCATCGATGCATACTATGATGTTTTCGTACTAAAGACAACCTATTGTTGCTTAGCAAATTGTTAGCTGCGCAACAAATTTTAAAAAATCCTCTTGCACCATTCGGAGATAGAAACAAGAATTTATTCTATCCTTTAAGATAATATTGAAAAAAAGATAGATGTTCTATACATTGCAGAGGGAATGCAGTTGATATCTGGTACTAAATGTATATACGTACCCCTCTATGTTTGGGCACAATATTTGTAAAGAACTCACAATATTGGTGTTTGGCAGACCCCTCTGACGTTGGGCGCGTGCGTGCTGCCGGCACCGGCGCTGGGCTCGCCGGGCGCGGCAGTGCCGGGCCATGCGCCCGCACCTTCCGGGCACCCTGCTCACCCCGCGCCTCCCTGCTCTACGCTCTTTGTAGCCAACCTTGGCCAGTTTGTCTCCGAGCATGAGCTTAAAGAAATATTCAGCAGGTACGTCGTCTGTATATTTGTTTTTTTTTCACAGTTTATTTGGTACTTTGAACTGGAATAGCCCACTGATTAGTAAATTTTAGGATTTATTTTTCGTCTGAAGAATTGTTGTCGAAAATATTAAACTTCCAGTTTGAAATACTAAAAGTGATTTTCATTTGCATGATTAGGTTCAACAGTATAATATAATAATCAATTGAAAAACAGAATTGTTGTACATGAAAACTGTACTCTCCACAGAGCATGACGCACCGAATCACTATGTCGTCTACGTATAAACCGTCTAATTTTATGTTTTATTACATTCCACATAAACAACTTGAAACAATAATTTCATCTAACACTGAAAGTTTCTAATCGAATTGTTACAATGTTGTTTGTGTGGGAGCAAAAGCCTGCACCCGTACCACCCGCATGACAGTCAGACGTCACTTTATCTCACACTTGTCACAAACTAGCGTATGAGCACTATGACACTACATAATATGTATAAGAGCTGCAAATATTACTTTCAGTTGTCGTATTTGTGTCGCACACGGTCGCAATTGCATCTATGATA
Organism: Ethmia dodecea; assembly: GCA_963855545.1. Classification (NCBI taxonomy): domain Eukaryota; kingdom Metazoa; phylum Arthropoda; class Insecta; order Lepidoptera; family Depressariidae; genus Ethmia; species Ethmia dodecea. The sequence continues at coordinate 7,295,789 of OY979448.1, forward strand.
TTACATCAAGTTAATAACAATGTGTTGCACCGTTTCTTTTCATACCGCCTACACTTATAGAATTTTTAAACAGGGACTAACGTTAGAAAGGAAACGAAAACATAATAAAACACTTTCACATTAAAAGTATGCCAATTTGTATCCAAATCAAATCACATTGGGCAAAATTTACTGTCAAAATGGGAAAACCCACACAAACGGGCCGGGTACGGGAGCAGGCAACACTGAGTGTGGTGGTGACAGCTGCCCGGGGTTCTCGCGGCTACGGCTGCTGGCGGGCGGCAGCGGGGGCAGCTCCGCGCCAGTGGCCTTCGTGGACTTCGCCAGCGCCACGGACGCCGCCGGCGCCATGGCCCGCCTGCAGGGCGCACTGCTGCTCAGCTCCGAGGGGGCCATCCACCTCGAATACGCAAGGCATAAGATGGCACACAACGGCTGGATTCTCGCACATGAAGTATGCACGCGCACCATGATCGATGCAGTGCTGGTACCACAGAGATGCAGTATTGCGGAATCACTAATGAACGACTGTGCGAAAAGTGTTTTAATTTCACAGGATTGATTCTTTATCATTCAGTTTACACTTGAAATACGATTAGATTTTCTTATTTGTTTCTTTAACAGCTACAACTACATATAACGTAAACTACATTAACAGCGCTTTGTAACGAAGACGGGTTTTTAGAAAGCATATAAAATTGTAGTATTGGAACTCTGTGATATCAATTATTAGAAGACTGGAACCTTTGTTAATTTTTATATCTATAGAATTTTAGTAAAGGTTTCAGCATTTTGTACCAGACAAATGTTTCACCACGCACCACGCACTCTAGTTCATTGTGCTTGCCTAATGAATCTAATGATAAACAAAGAAGCAATGATTTATTTTTGAGAAAAATTAGACGTAATCTTTTTTAATTAATCTTTTCATTGTATCGTCACCAGGGAGCCAAAGGCGGAGAAGAGGGCGAACAGCATTAGCTCGTTTGTGGCTCTGGGCACTTGACAACCAGGTAACTGAGGGACGCGCAATCTTGATCCTCTGCATCGCATCGGAGCTACACCCCCAGGAGATGGAGCGAGCGCTACCTACGCCGCGTGCCACCACTACGGATAAGACGGATCAAGATTCACGGGTCACCACGGACCCTTCGTATAAATAAGTAGGGATCGCTCTATCTCCTCTTCAGATTTTCAGTTTCGACAGCGTCAGAGGTGTGGTGTTTTTATTTTATACCAAATTTAGCATAAAATATTACTGTATTATTAACATTCCAAGTTGATTACCGTTCATAATGAAAATATTATTATTTGAAATTATTAATTTCCTAGAAATATAACCTGTTAATTTAATATTATTCATTTTATATTATGTAATATAAAATTTATTTACAACTAACTTATTATATGGGAGAGTTGGTATATTCGTTTCTACAAGGCCGATGTATACACACGAGAGGATTTGTTATGAATATAGTGTATTATGTACCAGAAATTAACATTTTAGGATAATGTCTCATTCGAATAAGCTAAAAACCAAAGGTGCCCTTCATAGAAAGATTACGTTTTGTTAAATATAATATTTCAAGTTGAATGATTTTAAATAAAGTTGTATGTAATAATTACGATACTTTTGTTTTAGCCTCGATAATGTTAGCGTATTTAAATGAATTTCATGACTATTTCAAATTATATTTACCTAATACTTTCTTAGTCATTTTTATAATGTTTGATCACTCGTTAAAGCGCTGGCACTCTAGTGTTGGACTTACGAACCTTTCTATCTGTAAATGGAACTATTGCAAGCAACAATTGCAGGGATTGGAACTGCGCACTGTACTGGCGCGACAGTAGGCCGCCCCTCGGTGCCGCTCGCTGTAGAGTGCAATATTAACTGAACCGTCGTCGTCGGAACCTCGCATCGTGCGTTCTGTACTTCCCCTTCTTACTCTACTATATTACTTATAGGTGACACACCAATGTTTCTTGTGCCTTGCGATCAATTCTTAAAATAAACTACATTGTGATTACTTTTTCTTGGAGTCGTTTCTACTTTCAAGTTTCATGGTTAGTGTGCGATGCGATACATACGAGACCCGTTCAGTCTTGTTGCGAGAATTTAGCCTTGGCCTTATGAGAGTTAAATAACTTAATGTAATCATTAATATATTAATTAATTATAATTGTAACTAATATACTGGCGACGAGCGCGCCTTCGCTGAATAGTAAAACAATTATTCTACTATCTGCATGCTTTGACGAGCTTTTTGGTAATAATCTTAATTAAATTTAGTAGTTACTTTAACTGTGTAATCGTTAGGTCGATACTATTAATTAGATAAGGGTATTTATTGTAGAAAATCAGCATAGTTACATTACTATTTTAATGAAAGTTATTCATACATAATAATGAAACAATGTAATGAAGTTTAAATTTACTGAGATGATAGGATTAATCAAATGAAAGATTAATATATTTTTTATTTTTAGCTAGTTGACTATCGCATACAGAAAGAATACTTAGTTACCTAACATAATTTAAAGGAACGCGGTGACGTTAAAGTACACATCAGTACGACATAGCAATAAACCAAAAATGGAATCTTAATGTTATTGTAGGTAGTGACGTATTCTGCTGATGTAAACATGTAAAAATTATACAAAAAAAAGTAAAAAAAAATCCCTGCTTAGGCTATTATAATAAGGTTTTTGGAGATTTGGTTAAATGTTGACGCGACAGAGTGCAAGTATTCGCGACCGGGACCCAGAGCCCGACAGAGTTTCCGCACGTGAATTCTTATGAAAACCTCTTAGTCAATATATTATAAAAATTTCGTCAATTTTTGACTTAGCAAAATTTTATACGTTGTTTATAGTGACTGTAACGTAACATTCTCAATGTACCGAGCGTCGTGGCGTATAGACCAAAGATAAAGGATAACTTACAATCTAATTTTTAATACTAACCTCAAACCGTACCAAACACGTATTTTTTAGGAAACTATACTGGCTATCATGTTTTTGTAAAATCAGTAGAAACTTCTCGAAATTCTCATTGACTCTACAACACCAATGTGCTGACAAATGGAATTTCGACATTAGCTGGCTAAAGCTACTACCTGCACCTCTTATTTCAAATATGGGGAACAGGTAGATAACAGCTCTTAGCTAACAGTGTTTTAATTGTTACATACTATTTATTTATTTGAGTAGATCCAAAAGTTTTTTGATTTTGTCGTATCTCTAAAATACGTGGAAATTTTGGTGTCACAATTTAGATGTCAGATTTTCGTATATTCACCATTTAATTGTCGGTTTTAATAATTAAGCTAAGTCAGTGTTTACTTATTTAATTCGATATGTAATGCTAATTCGTATGTAAGTAATTGTATAATTAACGTAGTAGTGATCTCCCATACCTTCGGCGTCTGGCAGCTCTGACCTCAGGCACTAAATACAACGAAAAGTTACATTTTCTTTTCTGTTGTTATCTAGTTTTTCGATAGCTTTAGTGTACTGTTTGTTATATAAATAGCTCTCTCTAAAGTTATATATCTATCTAAAAAAAAACTTCATGAGCTAAGGCTATCGAAAAACTGATAAATTGTTTTGGTTTTACCGCAATTTTGTAGCCGCCATTTTATGTATTAAGAATTACATCATGGCGCAACGACACAAAATGGCGGCTACGTTTCGCAGGCTGTGTGAGGAGCGCCGACGCCGCCATGATTCCGTCCAACAACCGTAGATAGCGAGTAAGAGACGTCCAGTGGCTGCGGACACGGCTACGTCACCTTTTGCGGGACTACTCGATACATATCATCGTGTAATATTAATGAGTAATTAGAAATAAAAAGCGGTTTCATAGAGACGTTTATTCTGTATCATCGTCTACTACTTATAATGCAATCGGCTATAATGTCACGCTAGATTCAAGATCCAAATTTTGTTTTAAACCTTTACGCTTGGCAGCTAAATCTCCTGAAATTAAACTTCGCTTGAATACGCTGCTGGTTTAGTATTATTTGTCAGTAATTGAAATAAGAAGGTATATAATATACAAGCAATTTTGCATTTTAATATTATGTTTACATGAATCGAGTAGACGGTGTCGGGGTCTCGCCGTAGTTGTGAAGACGCGTGACATTGGCCCGCATGTGATAGGGTAGGTAGGGTAGGGGTGTAGCGTCGCCTTGCAAGTTAGGTTAAGTAAAGCGGTATCACACAAACGCCGTGCATCGGAAACATATCAATTCTGTGCCCCTAATAAAATTAGTTAAATACTAAGAGATACATATGAATAGAATAAAAGAATCAGGTAATCGTTTGGAGTATCAAATACATACTAAGTGTTGTTTTCGTACGTTGATGAAATAATGTCTATTAGCTTGTGTTTATAAATAATGATCATGTGCATAGTACCCGAGTAGTGTCGCGCAAGTTTTATTTTATTTATAACTTATCACTATATACATTCTAAATGTTTTATTGTTACATTAGACTAATTGAATATGGCTTAATTACCAAATTAATTTTAAAAGTTCTCTTCGGATTCAGTATTAATGACCTTGTTTTAATTTGTCAGTGACAAGATCTAGTGCGTTGCTAAAACTTATTTGTATATCGAGCAAAGTAAACATTACAAAATATATAGTTAGATTTAATTAATTGTTAGATTTGTGTGACTTGGATTATTTAAATCTTATCTTATAATGCTTTTAGAGCAGATGTAAAAGTGTTATTGTGGTTTAAGAAAAAACATAATGACATGTAAAAAATAGTGATAAATTTAGATTAATTATCATTCTTACAACTTTTATAGATGTTCATTAATTTTCTGTTCTTACTTCATGGAGTATTGTGGCATTGGAGACGTCATTGTTAATTCAAATAAATTTGAGCTCATCCTCAATCGAAGTTTTTATTCTACTGACAACCCTAACCGCACCCGATGCCCGATTTCAAGTCTCCAATCATAATAGATCAGCAATCGCCTTTACATCTTGTTTAGCGATAGCAAAATTAACGAATTTATCCTTATCTTTTCATTTCTGTATCATGCTGTTCTTCTGGCAATAGAATCACTATGAATAATAATTTTGTCTGTATGTATTAATCTGAAATTAGTCTAATACATAGGTGTCTAGTTTAGGATAAATGAATTACTATAGCTAATAAATTGACAGTTGAGCTTTTTAATCATTGCTTTGTAGATTTATCAGCTTATAAACGTCCTGTTGTAAAACGAATTTTCAAAGCTTTGGAATCTAATACATGTTGTTATCGATGTATTCATAAATTTGTTTTACACAGATGACGTACTGAGTGTCGTACGAACGGCTATGAAGGCTCTTGTTTTAATAATAATTAATTTACGGCAGTTATGTATTTATGTTATTATTAGTTTTAAAGCATTATAGGGTCCAAAGATTGGGAATAAATTTATGTGACAAACTGTCTTTTTTCTTTACATCTCTTTTCTGAATTGATTTTCTGTTACCACATTCACCTCTTGGTTATACCGATGACATCATTTGTAGTTATGAAAGTTACATAAAAACATTAAAATATCCTAGCTAACTTTGCAACCTAATTAACTCTCCTGAAACTTGTCTTAGCATGCAAGCGCATTGTGTAGTTAGTAATTATTTAGACAGCCAAAACTTGGTATGACCTCGTTTGCGGCGCGAGGCAAATTAGCGTTAATATCATTAATATCACATTAGCCCCAAACCGTAGCGCCGAGTTAAATGATGTTACTAATTAATTGACACCGGATTTCCTTTTTGGGTTTAAGTTTAAGTAAATTGATGTCTATATTAAAAAAACATTATTATTTGTACAAGAACCGCTTCAGCGAGAGTTTGTGCAGGGAAGATTTGCTCTATCAATGTTATTATCTCATTCAGAAATGGAGGTATTCAAGTAGTCGCCATAGGGACCCGCTCGAATCGTTAACCAGAGATACTGACGCTAACAAGAAGTAAATAGAAGAGGTTTCATCTTTCTTTAAAATTATCTTACCTAAACGGGCTTGTTGGTTCAGTTGGTAGTGACCCCGTTTTCTGAGACGGAGGTCGCGGATTTATATATTTAATACTATTATAATTATAATTTTAACGTGCCCCAAGATAGAAGTTAAACGAGTTTAAATAATTAAAAATATATAAATTATACTTGTGCTAGCCCAGAGTGTAGATCTCCATTACCCATGACACCCTGGTTATGTCCCCCTTGAGTGCAAACTTTTAAAGGAGTTTGTCTACTTCGCAAATTGCTTGGGCTCCATTTGGTCCACTCGTTAAAACAGTTTACAACCTTCACTTTAATTAAGTTTAGCTAATGCATGTACAGCATAATATTTATGCTAAGTGGGTGGCGAAATTGGTAAAATATTTATGAATAAGTAAATAAAGAAAATGAAAACAAATTGGTGTCTCACTACATTAACATAGTGACATCTTTTTTGACATGTTTGACATGCATGACAAGAATCTATGCAAGTTTTATGTAGGAACATCTAATAGCTACCTACTTAGCTACCTACATATATAGGTACACGATGTCCTTGTGGATCCTACATCTTTTCATATTTGTAGAAATAAGTAGCTTTCTGGTTTTTAAACTACAAACTATGAAAAGTTTGAAAATAAAAATATTCACTTTTGTGGTATTTCCTGGATATCTCCTGGCTACTGTTTATTGGCTCAACGATAATCATAGTAATGAGTAAGTATTCACTAAAACCTATTCAAGATAATAAAATAAATATGCTCACGCCTTTATAACCGAGAGGGTTGGCATATGTATTCCATTCCAGGAAATACCCACTTTTCACCAGTATATTTTTCTGGACCACAAAACATGAAAGTGAGTCCATAGCCGGCCTGAGGTACACATACCTCGGAAATAATTCTGGGACCTGCGTGTTTCTTTTTGATTTCCTTCACCTTCGAACTAGTTCTAACTGTAGGTAGGTATGTAAGTTTTTGAAAAACTCTTTAGAATAGACTTGTCCTCATTAGAATTCGAGCAAGTCACTGTTACTGAGTACTGAACAAACAAAAAATCATGAACGGAAGACATTGAATGAGAGCAGCTTAGGTAAGTATATCCAGGTAATTTGCTCGAGAAACGGGTGTAAGTATCGGATATAGTCCACCCCACCCTAGATTCTGATGGAATTCGACGGGGCTCTAAGAAAATCCGTATCTAAACGTGTTACGCCGACATCGTTTATATATTTGGCAAACATGTCTTCTTGAATACCTGTTACAAAATTGCTGATGATCCGTCAGAAATGATCCATTAATAATATCATGAAGGCTTCATACCAAGCTATACATAGATATATATACAGCAAACTGAATGTTTTGATGAATCAGGAATTTTACGTTTTTTTTTTCTCGTCAGTAGTTAATTTAGACTTACTAAAACTCGGATACTGACTGATTGCCAGACAACACACTGCCAAAACCAGTCGGTGTAGGAGCATGAAATGCTAAAAAGAGTTTCATAGATAACGTACCTAAGTGGGATTTTTAAAAATTCATTTCCCATGGTATTCCATTTCATTCAATGGTAAATAAAAGTATGTATGGATATTCTTATTTTTTTTAAATCAGATCGACCACTTTATTAATATAAAATCATAAAGATTTTTAAGTGAATAATACTAATATACGAAATCGAAATTGGATACATTTTGGAGATTACTTTGTATTTTGATAAAATCTATTATTTTATTTTGTTTTTGGTGACTTCAATGTACAACATAATATCCTCCACAATGGAATATAATTTTCCTATTGAGATAGAACTTCAAGTTAACACGTATTTCAAATTTACAAAATGGTAATTTTGCTTGGTATGCCGCCTTCACATACCAATAAGGATCGCAAATGATAACACTACATACATTATTCAAGATATTATGTTAATTTATACTTATGATAACAAAATTGCTGAACCCTCAAACATTCGAAATAGAAAAATTTTCGTGACAATAAGAGGCCTTAATCGCATTGAAAACCGAATTATTTGAAGAAAATATTACATAAATGTGTTTGAACATCTCAAGACATGTTTATTTATACGTCTTAGACGTTTCCAAAGGAGTTACCGTAAACAGAACGTTGATCCGTTAAATCGCGTATCATTTCGGTCGCTTCGACATGTGAAAGACATATCCCAGATGTTTGTGAAAACGTTGCCACATCAAAGACATTCCTTACAACTCTTATATCGAAGGATTTCTTGGAAAATTGAAGCTTCAATTTTGTTGATAGAGATATATAATTCTCTAAACATTCATTTCTTCATCTGGTATTCATAGATACGTAAATATGAGCTTAGAGTTAGTAATAATCTTTTCTTCAATTGAGTCTGTAAGTTTTTGCTTTCCTTTGCTTCAAACGTCTTTAATAGCCATTGAATTGTGAGAAGATAAATCATCTATTGTACTTACGAAGAATAATATAATTATTGTTATCCCAGTAAGATGGTAGTAACCACTAACATAAGAAATATTTTCACACAAAGCAAAAGAAGGTTTCTCTCACATTTTATTAAATATTCAAATGAAGAATACACGGAAATGTATTTACAACTATCTAGTTTTATTAGTTTTGCATGAAGTTAGCGTGGAGATTATAAACTTAAATTGTGGATACGTTTTTGAACTTTCTACTGAAATTGTAGTTCATCTTTTCTATTCCGCAAGCAGAAAAATAGGTTCCGTGTTAGACGATTCACACACTTGGAGTGGTGAACATCCAGCGATTAGAGCGTCGCTTTAATTTATTTATGTAATGGATATTACACGTCGGACCAAGGGGTGTCAAAAAATCTTATTTAGGTATCTATCTCACAATGGAGCTATCAAAAGTCGTTGGTTTCTACAGAAACCAACGACTAACTAAACGGTGTTTAAGGATTTCGACATTTCAGACTTATACGCAAACCAAAGGAACAGGCATAAAATAGGCAAAAAAGCCGCATAAAATATTTTCGTACACACGTTTAGCAAAAGGCTTTCTTCACAGAATTAAAGTTTCATGTTTTTCTATTGTTGCAAAATGGTACCTATTCATATGTCTGCTTATGAAAGAATTCCTGTCGTAATAGTCTACGTATCGTAAAAAAGGTCAGGGAGATACTGAAAAAACGTATCAAGCGAGTGTTGAATTTTTTATCGCCGTCGCTGTCTTGTAGAGCAAGTGTTTAAGGACGTCTATGTTATGAATCACTCTCAGGGAAATTGCTCCTGCTAAATTTAGAGGCGTTTAACGCTGTCAGTTAGACTCAATAAATCTTCATTTGGAGTATGGCACGATGGCTTAGGACAGAATTGTACAAGATGTTATGAGAAGACCAATTTTTGATTTCCTTTAACTTAGCGTAATTCGGAATCGATTTTTGAAGCTTTCAATGGGAAGCTTGTCTTATATAAAAAAATTATATTAAAAACTAGCTTACCGCGGGGGCTTCGCTCGCGCACGTTAATTATACCGCCTTAGGGGTTGAATTTTGCAAAATCCTTTCTTAGTGGATGCCTACACTGTATAAGCTATCTATGTGCAAAATTATAAGTCTCTAGACCCAGCGGTTTAGGCTGTGCATCGATATATCACCAATCAGCCAGTAAGTTTATCATTTTATATAATATATATATAGATAAACATTGTTAGTAAACAAAATACATAATCTTTAAGTTTAGAATCGACAGACAAAGTATAAGTAACTATGAAACGAGAATCACCAGCCTCGCTCCGCGGACGTGACGCCGCGTGCTTCTGCCATAAACTCTACAGCTATCCTTGCACTTGCGCCGCTTCTTTTGAAAATATTCTTTAAATATGAAAAAAAGTAGGTACTTACATCTGCAAATACAATGCGCAATGTATTGCAGTACTTTTTGTTATTAGACATTATAATTAATAACATTTCAGTTAAAAAATATATTATAAAAGTCTTACATTGAACCATGTGTTTTCCTCACACTTAGCCAAATCGGAAATAATAGGAGCTACTTTTGACAGCACCAAAAGACGCACAACCTTGCGTTCACTTGAGTCCCAATGGCACATGAAGGAACCTTTATTAGACCGACATAATGGAAGACTGCCATGAACCTACTCAACCGCGCGTCGTACCTCGGCTCACGGGCAAATTAATTTGCAACGAGAAAAATGGACCGTAACCATCCAACCATGGTCTAATCTAGGTTAATGGACATTACACGGTCCTCCGCACTATTAGTTCTCACGCATGCTGTATTTCAAACATAGCTGTTAGTAAGTAATATCTTAAAACCAAAGCTGGGTAGATACGGCTGTAGATATTAACGTGAATTATTTAGGCAAAGCCGCTCTCCGCGACCACCCACGCAAGTCGCGTTCCCGGAAGAAAACTATGGCCTATTTTATTCCCAAAAAAGTAAGCTTTCTATTGTTGAAAGGATTTTTTAAATCGGTTCAGTAGTTTTGGAGCCTATTCATTACAAACAAACATACAAAAAAACTAATCTTCCTATCATCTTTATATTAGTGTAGAAGTGAGTTTGGTTTATTAATTTTTTATGATAATATGCCGAATAAATACCTTATAAGCTCTGTAATCAAAAATAAACCTGAACAAAGGGATATAGATTTGGCATTAATAAAGCTGTTTCAGCGCTGAATCAGCCGAAAATAGACCCAAATTATTCAGCTATTGGTTTTAAAGTGGCTGTAGATGTGTCACATTGGATTTATTAACGGCTTGATAAAGCTATGGCCAAAGTTTATTTCTTTTCAAGACTCTTGCCGTTATCCTGTATTCAGCTTCTAACCTTGCGCGACTACATATTATATAAACTTCACAACGGGCTGAAGTTCCACTAAATAATTAATTAGCGGTTCATAAAAAATATGAGCTTACCTCAAAAGACAGTATCATCATGTCTTCATCATCAACCCGTAGCAGCCCACTGTTCAGATATTTCTTTACACATGAGGAAGTGTGTCATCATCTCTAAAAAGGAAGTTTAGTAGAAACATTTACTTTCGCCACGTATAAATGGTATATCAAAATAACATTTTAGCCACAATCTAGCATCGCATCTACACACTAACCTAAATAACTTCGGTTGTCTAAATAAATAGGAGTCTGTGTGTAATGAGCGATAAATCATCGTGGTTATAGTGACGACCCACATCAAAAGGAGATGATTTCAAAAGAGTCAGCGTCATAAAGCCGGGGAAGTGGGCCGACCCAATTACCCTTACTAATTACACAAGCCGTAAACGCACCTGCGAACAGGAATGTAACCCACTCCTGATTTAACTCGGCTTTAACACATACTTAACCTTAACCATGTCATAGTTGCTAAAATATTATATATTTATTTGATTAAAATTTATCAAACTTTTTAAACACATTTTAAATATTCACTACAAGAATCATCAAAGTATACTATAAGTCCACTACAGGTTTCGTCAAGTAGGAGCCTATACATAAAAGATGTTCTCCATTGCACCATACTTCAGTCAAACAAAATTCTGAGAGCATTTTTCCTTTGGACAGCTAGTATTTTCTGGTTTCCGGTTGCCGGTCTCCTTTTTAAGGACATTTTCACCACTAACTCTGATGATGATTTTGATTTTGTCTATATTATTAATAATAATAAACTTTATTTTTCCTTAAAAAGATGTTTACAATACAATGCTTGTGATTGGAGTCTAAGCAAAATATGCCTGTGCCAGGAGGCTCCGCTCTTCCATAACTGTATATTTAAACATGTAACTGTACCTATTCAATTACAATATTACTTACAATTTAGATGAAAAGATAATAAATAAAAAACAATTATATATAAACATATTTTCAACTAGCGCCCCGCGGTTTCACCCGCGTAGTTTCCGTTAGAATACGGGAATAAAATATACCCTATGTGTTATTCTGATGTATAAGCTAACTGTAACTGTATAAGGTTACTGTAAAGTTTCATCAAAATCCGTTCAGTATAGTGTTTTCGTGAAAAAGGAACAAACATCCATACATCTATACATCCATACCTACAAACTTTCGCGTTTACAATATTAGTACGATGTGAGTGAAGGGGTGAGTGAGTAAAGTGTGTAAGGGAGTAAGTGTGTGGGGGGGTGTAGTATGTGTATGTGTGGGGGGTGGGAGGTGTGGTGGGAGGGGTAATGTGTATGTGGTTGGGGGTGTTTGTGTAGGATGTCTGTATGTGTATGCATGCGCCTGTGCTGAATTGTGTATCATTTTATACTTAAAGTAAATGCCTCCATTAAATTGCGTCATAATTTAGGGGTTTTATCCATCCAGTCTACAACTTTTAATCGTCCACAAAAATTTTAGACTTTGACACCTTTTCTCGGACACCTAAGTGTTCCTCACTGTGCATCAAAGTCTTATGGGCCCATCTTCTACATGTATATCTCCAGCAGAATCTCAGAGCCTATCCAAGTGGCTTTGTAAAACTTAAACGTCAATCGAATAGAATGACAAAGCTATGGGGTTTTGTTTGACATAAGCGTTCTGCTTGTCATGCGGCAACATAGCGTGACCAAGTAAAAGTGACATAACACTAAAGAAGTGTATTCACTGACACGTAGTTCTTAATATTTAGTATCACAATTAAGCGAACGCCAGCTAAGCTAATAAAACCTTGATTGCCACTTGGCTTGGAGACGCACCAATGTAAATATCGCCCAAACCCTGATACTGCTATGTTTTAACGTCTCCAGATACTTATAATAAATAAAATACAGTTATAAGCATAATTCTGTAAGTAAAATGATTGGAGGGTTGTTCAGCTGGGATTAAATATCTACCCAAGTTTGAAAGCAACAAACGAAAGCTACACAAATCAACTTGAACCTACGAAAAAATCAACAGCCAACGAGAGTCTGCGGTCTGTGGTCGGTGGCAGTGGAGCTAACTGAATGCTTTGTTTACTTGTTTGCCGGTTCAGCCTCGAGGCCCTCAGCGGAACTGTTGCATTGCTATGGTTTCATTACATTTTGTTTTGCTACAATTTAAACACATCATTTTACTTTCATTATTCGTTTCGAATGAACCTATAGTACTTATTAATGTTGAAACTTATGAGCATATACAGGGCATAAGTAAAATTTTCTGAACATACAATAAAGCAAATAAAAAACGTTAACTCTCTAACAGTCTCGCTTTAAAACATACTTACCTTAAGACCATAGCGAAGAGAATGTAGCCAGGAAAAAAACGTAAGTACGTGAAATAACAAAGTTCAGGATACTAGGACCAGCCGGTGGCGCCTGGGTGAAATGTGGTGGGATGCGTGTACGAATATCAAGTAGGCAGCAGCGCTACCGTAGAGTGAGCCGCACGTGTAATGGCGGGCGTGACGTCACGTCCAGAAGCGCTACAACGCGGTCTCTGTATCACGAATTATACTACAGTACTCTGCAAAAGAGGGGGTAGGTCCCTGCTTAATTTATTTGCAGACTGCGCCTTGAAACTAGAGTCGCCTTAATAAGTGAAACAGCTATACTTAGATCATTTGTGCGTGGTGCATTGTTCAGATTACATCTAAACTAACTCAATCTTCCCCTTCCCTAAATTAAAGTCTCCAAGTACGTATCTTTGTAGACTTTCTAACAATCCGTGGAAAAATCAAGTGAATTACGATTTCAAAAATATTAAAAATACTGGCTGGGTGTAAATAAAAGCAAACATAACTTGATCAGCAACTGTGCAATAGTCCAACTCCGATTGGCTTACAGAGAAACGGTTATCTTTTACGTTTTGTAAAAAATGCATCGCCAGCCCTCGCTCGCCAACAATTTATTGACACGAGCTCAACTGGAGCCGTTATTTTGGTTCAACGTAACAGAAGACTTATCTAGTACCAGTCTGCTCGTATGTATTATAAAATTTCTAAAAGAATATTTTGTATATGATATAACCAATAGATAACAAATATAAATGTCACCACTAGTGGTGGTAGTACCTACTTGTATACCTAGTAATCGGAGAATTTTATTTTACGCATCATCGAATATTTTATATGTTACCGGTCAAGCACCGATTTCCAGACATAATAGAAGTATCTACTGTCCTCGTTCACACGTGGGATCCTGCAAATCGGTTAGCGAACGGTTTATTTAACGAACAAAATTTCATGGTATGTATTTTTAAATATAATTTAAGAACCTACTTACGTATAATGTACTATACAACGCGTAACAGAATAAGCGCAATTCCTCAGACACCTCAATTAGTATATTAATATAAAAAAAATATGATGCATTCGAACTTTAGTTGTTTCTAACCAATTTTCTTAAATAAAGAGCAATAGTAGCACGCTTTCCATAGGTTGCAGTAAATTCAGCTATGCTAATTCATTTTTCGGAAAAAAATTACACATATTAAAAATAGCTGAAATCGATTAGGTAGTCGATACTGAACAAACTAATTTCAGGAATTGCGCTTATTCTTTCGTTACATCACTACATAGTATAAAACAAAGTCGCTTTCGCTGCCCCTATATCCCTATGTATGCTTAAATCTTTAAAACTACGCAACCTAATAATTAATAATTAATATAATAATGATTTTGATGCGTTTTTTTAATAGATAGAGTGATTCAAGAGAGAAGGTTTTATAAGCATTGCACCCGTGCGAAGTCGGGGCGGGTCGCTAGTATTGTATACTCGTAAGTCGTAATACATTTGTACCAATTCGAAAACTAAGAATGTAGAGAATCGGAACCCTTCCGATTTTGAATTGTCTGTATTTTATCAGTTCAAAGTTACTGTTTATTTCTCGTTTAGTGGAAAAACTGCAATGTTTAACTATTTCGAAACAATGCAGTCAATCTATTTATTTGAGCAGAGTTTTAAATAAACTGTTTATAGGAAATTATATGTATAAAAGAAGTTGGTTCGTTGAAATTCCAACTGTTTACAAAAAAATCAGACTCTAAAAAGGCCTTCTATATTTCACTGCATCAGGATTTGAGCCCAAACATCTGAATGTTGATTTCCAATTTTCACTCTTTGTTGTTGTGTTAGGGTAGAAATTCAAATGAACACAATAACCTTCTCGATATACCAAGTTCTTGGTAATTCCAATTCGCATGTGGTGATGATGGCAACTTTTATTTTTTGGTACTTCCCTATTGGAAAAATAGATCTATAAATCCTTAGAATAGACGTTAGTTTTATGAATTGTTTCGATAATATTTCAGTAATAATAATAAATGTAATAATAGTCCACCACAATATTTTAGCCATGTGACATATATGAGTAGATATAGTATATTCAGGCGTTGTAATATTTCGTCCACATTTGAAATGATAAGTATCAGCTGTGGCGTGGACGGGTTGAGAAACGACGTGCTTGCCACTGTCCGCAGTTTTTATTATTATCCCTCGCTTTTCGCCCATCTGTCAACATTCTTATGCCTCTGAAGTACGACAGATCTTCTGAAAAATTTGCTGCCTTGGTTAGGTTAGGGTTAAATTGTGTATTTAAGAATAGAATAATTCATTGTCAATTTAAACTGTTCGAAGCTCATCGCTGAAAGGTCTTTAACTTAACTTTGAGAATATGCAGTGATAGAATATACTTCTGGTAAGGGCATGTACCAATAAGTTTTTCAAAAACTTACGGTCATATTTATCACTAGCTCGACGGTGTATGAAAACATCGTGAGGAAACCCACAGGTCTCACGAATTGATTCTGAGGCATGTGTATTACCTCAGTCCGACGGTGGGCGCACTACCTATGACGTTTATGCTGGTGAAAAGTGTAACAGTAACAGGCGTAAGCATATAACTTTTATGATTTCTATTCTACACTTATTGTTTGGTCTATGCAAGTCGCCGGCAGCGAGTGGTGCGCAATCGGCCCTCCCTAATTACCGCCAGTAAAAACTAATTGCGAACGAGCGTCGGCACCGCCGCACTGCCGCTCTTACACCCCTGGTTAGGTAGTCGCCAATTTGTGATTAATATACTGCAACCAAGCCATTGTTCAATTTGGCTGCATTATATCCATAAAGCTTTTAACTAGCTAGCAATTCAATTAATGAGGTATTTTTATAGCTCCTTCAATGTCTTTCTTCTGAATTATTGAGTTAGTCGATCACCTGACTTGGTCTAATGTTTGCATTTTACAACAATCCAAGAGAAGTTTGGGCCACGATTCTCCATGTACCTCAGCTTTATTGTCTTTACTTTCAGAAAGTTGATGGGTTTACTGAAATTTACGTTGACCTCATCGTAACTTTTTATCAGGTGAAATGGTGTTTAAATTAGTTGAAATATTTTCACCCGCACAGTTCCCGTTCCCGTGGGAGTAAGGGAATAAAATATAGCCTATGTTACTCAAAGATCTTTTAGCTTTCCATCGATGAAAGAATTTTTAAGATCGGCCCAGTCGTTTTTGAGTTTGTTCGTAACAAACATACAAAAATACAAATCTTTCCTCTATAATATTAGTATAGATATAGATGAATAATATACTTAGTATTTTTTTATATTTCGATCATTGAAATAGTTTATTCAGTACAACACACTATCATTAAAACACTTGTTTAATTTAGTATAGTTCGTTGTTGATCAGAATTAAGGAAAATCTTAATCAAAACATGTGAATGTGAAACCCTCGCTGTACCGCTACGCCTTTGATAAGAGCAACATCAAAGAACAACAGGGCTTCTATGAAAACAGATTTTCTCTAATAGACTACCATCAACAAAGATTTGTTTGTATAATGACGCTTATTTCTTAAAAGTGGTGGAGGTAGAGCGAGACGGAATACTATTTAACCAACTCTGGCAGAAGAACGTTAATGGATTTTTTTACCCAACTGCACCAGAAGGAGGACAATCTTTTACTTGATTTTTACATTGAGTCGGATACTTGGTTTTAAGACTCTATTTTATGGAACAAAGAAAATATAAATATGACAACGACTGAAATATTACCCCTCAAAGAGGGTTACTTTGATAAACCTGGCGGAATATTGTGGGGAGACAAACAATAATAGGCAGGATTTTATGATACATTGTTTAGTCGTAAACTTTACGAGTACATTTTCTGTGTTCAAAAATTTTATAGTCTCCATTGAAGATTTTCCTTGGAAGATTACGGAAGAAAGCATAAGCGGTGAACATTATTTAAACTAACTTATTTCGGTTTTAATTACTCTTGTAATAAAATTAAAAACACAGCTCGATGCCTTAGTTTTCTTTCAGTCTGTCTATTCACTTAAATTTAATTTTATAACTCGAATACTACTGGACAGACTTTCAGTATTAACTTAAACTTAAGTTTATAACTCGAATACTACCAGACAGACTTTTATAATAATGTAGTTCGTAGAAGTCTCCGATTGCAAAAATTATATTTTAATAAATAAAAAAATACTTAATGTAATTCGACAGGAAACATAAAATTCTAAATTTCTGGATATTATGCAACCGTGAAAACGTAAATTACGAGTAACATAAAAAGCATTTGATTGCGGACTGCGATATATTTTATAGTGTTGTTAAAAACGTTAATTGGTAAAAAAAATACGTTACTTAGGTACTCAGTGGCACTCAACATATAAGGTAATATATTATAGTCCAGCCTTGCTCATGTGTGAGAAAAGACCCTTAGGTCAGCAGTGGGTTGTTAGGGTTCATGACGATTATAGCACCATTTACCCGAGCATAAATTCTATATTGCTTTACGTGTATATCGAGAACCTCATTTTACACATTGTTATTTAACACAGTAATTGCAGCACTTCTTTATAAATGTGTGCATTATGATCAAACCTTAAAAACCGGTCTATTGTCTCTGCCTACCCTATCGGGAAAATGGCGTGAGCATATGTATGTATGTACATATACTGTAAAGAAGAACTAAATAAATGGCAGCCATGCTAGGTAGGTAATACATTTGCCAGGTATCTGATAATATTACTATTAATGGCTTAGATTAAATCACTATCGCGAAATTAAATTGAATTTAGGATATTCGTACCTAGTCTATACGGTTGAATAAAAATATATAATATCTCAGTCGTAGGTTTGTTAGCTAGCTGTCACTCCAGTTTTATTATATTAGTAAAAGATTGGTACCTATATAAAGCCAATGGAACAATTACCTGACATTTAAACTATGTTATTTTGAGGACTGGTACCCCTACATCTACCTCAATTTACATACATACATATGCTCACGCCTTTTTCCTGAAGGGGTAGGCAGAGACAACAGCCCGCCACCTGCTACGATCCTGGCATACCTCACGTGCCTCATCCACATCCATCAATCGGTTCATACAAGCTCGTCGGTTTCGGGTACTCTTTATCTGGCTTTTTTTCAATACATCGCTGATCTGATCGATGTAAGTACGCCTAGGTCGCCCTCTGCCGACTCGGCCACTCACAATCCCCTTATATATTTGTCTCGTTAGACGCCTTACATCCATCCTCTCGACATGTCCAAACCACCTAAGCATTCCTTTCTCAATTTTAGTCACTACATCCTCTTTCAAGCCACAACGCTCTCGGATTACACTATTCCTCATTCTATCAATCAATCGTACTCCACTCATGCTTCTTAGCGAGCGCATTTCTACTGCATTTATTCGACTCTCGTGCTTCTTCTGCCATACCCAACTCTCGCTACCATACATTAAGGTAGGAACCAACACCCCATCATGAACAGCCAGGCGTGCTTTTTTAGTCACTTTCTGGCTCCTCATGAAGGCGTGCAATGCACCGTTTACCATATTACATGCATTCACCCTCCTTTCAATATCACTATCACACTTACCGTCTCTACTAAACTTACTTCCTAAATACACAAATTCTGACACTTGTTCTACTTTCTCACCTTCAATCATAATATCGCACGCAGAAATGTCCATATTCTTCTCCACAACCATAACCTTCGTCTTGCTTACATTTACTTTCATACCTTTCCTCTTGAATGCCTCATTCACGATAGTTACCGTGTCCTGCAACTCATGCGCTGATGGTTCAATTATAACTTGATCATCAGCGTACAGTAGGCATTTGACCGGTACCTCTCCCATTCGTACTCCACAATCACGCTCTTTCAAATCTGTCAGACAAGTATCCATGAAAAGGTTGAACAGCCATGGTGATGCTACACATCCCTGTCTAACATCCATGGAGATGTTAAACCAGTCTGTGTAGGCTCCATTTATTCTAACACAGGCTCTGTAATCCTTATATAAGGATTTCAGAGCCCGCACCAGAATAGGGTCCAACCCATGCATGGCCAGTGTTGACCACAATTCGTTCCTCCTCACTCTATCGTAAGCCTTTTCCAGGTCTATAAAGGCGCAATAGATTTTTTGGCCCTTAGCCAAAAACTTCTCGGTAACGCACCGTAAGGAAAAGACTTGATCCATACATCCCATCCCCTTTCGAAAACCTGCCTGAACGTCCCATATTTTCTCATCTGTTTCGCATACAACCCTGTCAATTAAAATCCTTGCATAAAGTTTTCCTACCACACTTAAAAGACTAATGCCACGATAGTTTTTGCAATCCTGCTGCGACCCCTTCCCCTTAAATAGTGGCACAATTACCGCCTTAGTCCAGTCAGCTGGCACTCGACCTTGTGCCAGGCAGAGGTTAAATAGGCGTTGCAGCAGGCCTGCAACTATCCCATCGCCAGCCCTTAGCATCTCCACGGTTACTCTGTCATACCCTGCAGCTTTACCCAGTTTCAAACGTTTCAATGCTTCCATAATCTCTTTCATACTTATTTCACTATCCTGTGGAATTGATACCTCACAAATTTCACTATCATGCTCATCCTCTTGCTTTTCAAAAAGACTTTCAAAGTATCTTTTTCACCGCTCTAGTACACACCGTTCTTCTATCATAAGTTCACCGTCTACCTCAGTTTATATACTTAGAATTTTATAGCTAATAACTGTTTTGACAGACACGTGAATATTCTGGGCACATTTTATGTTAGCAAACACCAAAGGAAAGCCAAAAATGTATCACGGAACAATAAATAAGTTTATTTCTCTTTCTTGTTATTTTTTAATACCTAGAGACCGAGCTTCGCTCCTTCTAACACCACGCCATCTAACGGTAAGTGACTGTATTATTAGAAAAATATTTTTTTTTATGTGTGTGAAATTGCATTTTTACATAAAATACAACTATGTAGTTGAACTTAAAATGCAAAACTGAATCTGTATACAAAATAGCTATTTCCGCGATACCCGGAATATACATAAATAGGATAGAATGACGTGACTTTTGTTCAACCGTCAACCAACCAACATCAACAGTCTTAATATCGCATGACCTGTTTCTATTAGTCATAAAAATATTGTCCCCGTTTAAAGATAAATCTAAGTATTGCGTGTGAGCGTTCACCGATTACTTTCGTGATCAAACAAAGGCAAATAAAAACGTAATTATGTACATGATGTATATCCTACCAAAGAAAAATGTTCCAATTTGAAACTTACTTTCATGGAGTTAACGATGAAAAGGTATTAAAGGTATTAATATAATGGAAAAGTTTTATTTGTATTTGAAACTATTTTTTAACTAACGGAGCTATAAGTAAATTGAAAATTATTTAAAAGTAATGCGGTACCTATGATATTAAGGGTTCAAAAAGGATAATAAAATATCTACCTAAACAAAAACCGTTGGAGCAATGAATAACTTTTTGAAGAAGGCTCAGGATCGAGTGGAATGGCGTGCATTGCACCGATTGCACGCATGGATTCTGCAGTGGACTCGTAGTCGTAGAATCTTTTGAAATGGACAATGTATATTTGAGAAGTTTTTTCAAAAAACTTATCACTTCTTTGATATAAAAATAGTAAAAACATTAAGTATTTGCTTTTCCAACTTAAATGCCATATAGTAGCTATACGTGACTAGAAAAGTACATATTCGGTTTAGTTAAAGATAAATTAATCTTAAAGATAAATTCAGCAAAAATCTAATTGAACAACTATTTCATTACAGCAGCTTTAAACATCTATTTTTTTTTTATGTATTTGGAATCCTTTCAATCTTCTCTTTATTTCCAAACATGAGGCATTTAGAACTGCTTACTATGTATTTATCTATTAGACTATTCACTGGACGTATCGTATGGTAGTTAGTCATCACGCTGCTGTGTGTCGTTATTGTACTGTAAAAAAAATGTTTATGCCTGACGTCGCACTGTATCATATACCTAATCATCTACGAACACAGACAACGTTTCAGTAAACATTCAGTGTAACAACATCCGTCCATTTTCATTTGGACGTAAAACTTTTTGATTAGCCACTCTGTTTGCGTAGTAATCGTGCGTCGAAGTTTCCCTTCTAATTGTTTGAGTGAAATAGATACTCATCAGAACTCATATAACGAGGTTTTTGCAGTTAACTTTTGCGGTATCCTCTAACTTTAATGACGTGAACTCAAGATCACAAATTTATTCCAGAGTGGATTTTGCAATGGTCTCAGCTTTGATGTTTAATATTTTTTTGGATTTTACGGTATATACAAGTATAATAAGGCTCCAAACGGTCGTTTAAAAATGTTAAAAATACATATTATTCTATTAAAGACTAAATCTGAAATGTTTGGATATAATAAGTAAACCACATTTTTGTTTTCATTTAATTATTTTTGGGTGAGATTTATATTGCTTGCAGTAATTATGTTCAATAAGAATTATGATTAGGTAATTAGTTATTATTATGGTTATGGTCCCTGCGTAGATTTTATTATAACATGACATGTTTTTTAAATCCTCTTGCATAGGGGATTTTAAAGAAACTTTCATACGAACCTTGCCTTGAAAACTAACGAACATATCATAAAACAGTCAATAAGTAGAGCAGTTCTCAAGTGATGACCTTCGTACATGCGGCATTGAATTTCTATAGATAAGTAGACTATCGTTATAGCACAACTACAATACAATCAGATGCGTGTCTTTAAGATGTCGCATAGTAACCAACCACCATTTTTTTGCTGGTAAAGCAGTGTATTCACAATTTGCCGCTTATGAAGCGGCTGGCCGACATTCCTGCTCAAATATTGTTACAACGTGACCGCGCCACGTTTTCGGAATTAGCCAGGAATGTGCACAGTTCATAATAACTTTGTGAGCCTCGATAAGCACCGGCCGTCTGTTTATTATTGCTGGCAGCTTTTGAAAGAGCCGTTTTTTCCTAACGGGAAGTATATTTACGGTGAGACAGGAAAAAGTGCGTAAAAGTATGTCGAATAGATACCTAGTAGAGCTGATTTTTACCACGTTTTTCAACGAAAAAACCAAATCCTCTTTGTCTTTTTATAGTACATTGCAAAAATGCAACTCGGCATGATGCAAAAAAGTCATATGTGTATTGTGTATTACGCACAGAGAGCCGACACAGTTGCTGGATTTTATAGAGCAAATATTGCCTGAACGTGACTCCTGCAGCGCTTCAGACCACATAAATACATGTGTGTCAGCTTATTACATTTTCCCTTAACGTAGTGTTTGCGAGATATCCTTGCCAAAGGAAACGTAGCGACATTTAGGACAGATTATGTAGATAATAAAATGTCACGTAACATAATAATAATAAAGTACAAATTAGAAATAAATACCAAAACAAACAACAATCAGACGAGTAGCCAAGATTTCGATAGTTTATCTGATTCGCCATTTTAAATGTCCTGCGTAACTAACTTTTATAAAAAATGACTCTATTTATATAAAACACCCCATAATGTACTTAAAATTACTAAAGTTATTAAAGCAATTTCAGGTGCGGGTATCGGTGTTATACCTTGTAAGAGTAAGAAAAACAAATGGGGTGATATGAAGTCCAGGCCGCATGTGGCGCTGCCTTGATAATGCAAGCCAGAAGCACGTAATTTAGGTAAACGTGGTCGGCCCCACGTCGAGCGCCACTCGCTTCCATAGTGTATACTCAGTAAAAATAAACTGACTAAGCCTATTGTACAATGCTTTCCTAAAGTTTTATTCTTGGTCTTAAAAAATAGCAGTAAAATGTAAGTTTATATTTATAAACTAGCGACCCGCCTTTGTTTTGCTTCGGTGTACTCGTATCATAATAAAATATATCTTCTAAACCCTGCAAGATATCGAAATTTAAAATACTTAAAGTTAAATTTCTGTGATCCCTAAAATTTTCATTGAAATCCGTTGACCCATGTGGAGACCTTATGCCTATTTGAGGCAAACATTGAGACAGACAGACAAAATAATAAAAACGGCCACTTAAGATCAGGCTTCGTAGCCTGCCACTTATTAAATCGCTATCATGTGAATTTCATTTCGCTATACATAATATTCCATTCCCTGTAGCAAGTGTGTTTTTGCATAGTAATTAAAAATCATCATAGTGAAATTCCAGGGGTGAAAACATATGAAAAAACACAAAATACTGAAAATGCATCAAACTTTTTAAATGTAACTTTTATACAAATAAATTTTTTATCGCCACAAAAAAGCAAAAACGCTGAGAAAATATATTTTCATAGGTGACAATCGCATAGTGCACGAAACAGAAGGAAAAAGCTGAACAGAAATAGCGTGTAGTTTATTCATAAGCTGTCAGTGAAGCTATCAGACATGTCCAAACTTCACTGAGTGCAGCCTGCTTTATTTCCGTTTGACCTGTCCCGTTCGACGGTATTCTTGGAACACCAAGACCGTAAGGCTGCTATGAGAGTGTCCCGGATTTCATCTCATACTTATGGCTATTATAGGTCAGTGAGTATTCCGGGAACCAATTTTTTAATTTTCTCTAGGTGTATGACTGACTGACTGATGTATATTAATATATAATAATAATAATAATATATTTATTTCATAAGTTTCTACAATAATAATAAATAATGCTACTTAAGTATAGATTCTACATGGCTGTACATTGCAGAGCTTAACAATAATAATCCCCTGAACCCCAAACTAGGTAATACCTGTGTTTTGGGATTCAGTGGTCCAACGCTGTACATTAATGTTTCAAACAACCAAATGCCAAATTAGCTGTGGAACGTGTAATTTTCACATTATTTAACAATTTCACATTATAGAAGTTTTTTTTTTTTTTTTTTTATAAGTTGATAAACAATTATATGTATATATTTTTGCCTGGGTGTGAATGTGTGTGTGGGGGGTGTGGGGGTAGGGTGTGTGTGTGTGTGTGTGGGGTGTGAGAGGGTGTGTGTGTGGGAGAGGGGATGAGGGTGTGTGTGTGTGGGTGTCAGAATAGATAAATATATTTGAATGAATAAAATAACTAAAAAACTGTTTATTTTAGAAGATCTTCAGTCATGTTATAATCTAAATTCTTGAGCCAGGTGGTTACTTTACTTTTACATACATACTTTGTCAGGGATCTTATAGACAATTTGTCATCGACAACATTATATATTTTTGCAATACTTTCGTATTTATTATATATTATTTCCTGAAATAAAATACTTCTGCCTAACCCCTCCGGGATAAAAGGTGTCAGATTATTTTTTTATTTATTTAATATGTGTTTGATCACGGTGTATGACTGACTGATAGGAATACTTTCGTATTTTTAATGTACTAACTACTACGTAAATCCCGTTCCCATGAGAAAATTATAGCTCATGTTAGGTACTCCTAAAAAACTAAACTTTCGATTGATGAATGAATTTTTAAAATCGGCTAATCAGTTAAGAACCGCCGGTTCCAATTGGAACCGCGACACAATTAAAAATCTATTGTGTCTGTGATTCATGGTCTCAGAGATTAAGTAGTTTCTGAGCCTATCTATTCAATACAAACAAACAACAAATGTATTATTTCCTCTTTATAATACAAGTATTAGTGTAGATAAGCAGATGCTCACGATGAGCCAGTTTTTCCCGTTTCCGTGGAAATTAGTGGACAGCATAAAACTCATATCCGTGAACCATGTGCCAAAATTCATGAGAGGTCAAACATGAATGTACCCGCATTTATGATAGGAGTTAATTGATACATTGTTAATACCTATTTAATAAATGGCTAAAAGGTATTTGTCCCGTAACCAAATGGTATACTTCGCAGCCTTGCAAGCCAGACATGTTCATTTAACCGACAAGCCAAATGCAAGTCCTGACAGCCCAACTGCCTCACTACTGCAGCGACACGACCCTGCACTTCCAAATTTGAATTTTTAATCACGGTTATTTTGAAGCCAGGCAGACTAATTAATAAAACCAATTGACACCGGCGGTGTGAGTCATCTGGCTAATGGAAAATATTCCGATTTAGTTTGCTCTATATTCTACTAGAACGTACTCAATATTTTAATTCGGATTTAAAATTCTGAGAAGCCGTATATGTGTTGCCCACAGTGTTTTACGATTGCAGTGGAGTTTCGTATTCTTTGTCTGGTGTTTTATTTGTGCATTTCCAAAGAGGTCGGTACGTGATATGAGCCCAACACCGGTCGTTCCTCTCTACTTTCATAAAATATTTCGAGTTGACATTTTTCTCTTTCTATTCAATATCACACGAGTTTACAAAGTTTCTGCGCGCTGTCGTTCTATTTTGTCCGTTTGATGTCAGAATAACATATTTTTAAAAGGAGCACTATGGTAGTACTTAATTCAAAAACTTACTTATTTTCTGTTTTGCTTGAATGGTCTGTCCTCCACAAAATGTGGCGGACCATAACTGACAAATATAGGTTCAGTATTTCGCAATCAGTAAAAACAAAATGTTTAGTCATAAATTCCAGGCAATCAAATTTTGCGTAAGTATAAATAATGTTATGGAAGCTATTTGTAATTATGCTATTTGTAAGTCATATTGGAGTAAGTATATTCTATGTAGATACATATTTTCCCATATACATAGTTGATGGTTGATAAGCTGATAATGACGGTAACTGATTATTACTCTTAAGATCCCACTATAATATAAATAGGAAAGTTTGAATGTTTGTTACTTGATCGCAGCGCATCGACAAAACGAATTGTGATGAAACTTAATAATAAACATACATATGACACTTTTTCTCCCGGAATGCGATCAAAATCGCGGGATTAAATACCATAATAAATTGAACTCATAACATAAGAAAAGAAGAAAGGAACCCAAAATTTAGGAACATTCGTAAGATATGAAATCTAATAATATATATTTATCTTCATAAATTTAAAATCAATTGCCGCTGCCGAATGTCGATGTAATTGTCAGGACCACACACACCTTTGTGGAAGATTTTTCTAATGCATAGCTCAAGCAATCTATCTCCATTCCAAATTTCATTGAGATTGGTACAACGGTTTAAAAACCTAACGAGTTACCTTAGAATTTTTAATATTAGTAGATCTTATACACTCTTTCGGTGTACGTTAAAGCGGTCAAGTATTCTTGTCAACATTTCCTACACACCCTACCTGGTGGTTGACGCATTATTTACGCGGAGACTCAGATGTTTTTCAAATTTCACACTATGCGCCACAAGAGGGACATAGAGCGCGGCAGACCCCGCTCCAACTTAAATCTAACTTAGATGGAGAGTCTTCTGCGACCCGCATTGAGAACCCTAGGCTCACATTAAGTTGAGAAACCCGGTTTTCGACAGAAATGAGGCAAAATGCTCTGAATTTTCCAGTTTTCCCATTTTATTATAGATGGATACGTAACATTTTTAACAAGTTGTCATATTTCTAAAGTTACTTATTAAGTTTTACGTAGCGGATTAAAAATAAAAACAGTAAATAAAATTTGGGACAGTTCTAGCAAAACGGATTAATTTATAAGTGGAGTATCAGACAGCCACTATTTGAGTCTGCATCTTGATACTCGTAATTGACAAGCTAAGCAATTATGGAAAACCAATTCAAAAAACTTTACTCAGTATTACTATAATATTTTTTGGTCTTTTTGTATGGAACAGAAGATGTCATGAGGAAAATTTCATACACCTTCAAATTTCAAATATGTCCTTCTTAAGGGAGGACCTGTACAAGATTAATCACTTTCACAATGACTTATTAAATTATACAATCAGATTAGAACATTTAAAACAGACTTTTGTAACAATTCTGTTTATAAATGAATAATGAATTATAAATCGTTCTAGAAGCTGACAGATGTCTGAAGTTCGCGCGAACTTGTCAAGATAAACTCGGCTCATACTTCGGCGTGTTTTGACTGACAGACAGATTAAATTTTCATAAATGCTGAACTTTCTTTATCTGATTCCAAAGAAGAATAGTATGTCTCCGAGCAGGAGTGGCGATCAGCACGAGGTAGCTAGAGACAGCTGGAGACTAGTGCGGATCGAGGCCCACATATGTAGTTAGTTCAACGGTCGATTAGTAGAAGCATAGGGAGATGAAAAAAATCTCAATTTTTGCCGTCTGCGATTTTTATTGTTTTATGTGATATAGATGTACGTCTGTCGCTTCGATAATGAAATATTAATTGAAATATTAACTAAAATAGAAAAACAACACTTGTTACCTCTGTGCATAAAATGTCATTCTCCGAGTGACCAATTGGATCAATTCAGGAGTTCAGGTGTCATATTGTGACGCAGAGGTAAGTATTCAATTTTCTCAGAAGTACCTACTTCTCGCCGGTGTACTTTTCGGACCCATGTCCTTAGGTACTCGTACGTGCCACATCTTCAAAACATTTTTAAAATGCCGATCTTTTACCATTCATCAAACAATTATCAATTCCCCTTTCCAGTTTCCATAAGTTAAATTTCCCTATTCCCAGGATGTATCAACACGACGCCGGTGAACCCGCAGCCACCGCAGTTCATTCAGCGCGGCGCACTGTACCGTGAAAAAGAGCCGAGTGTGCGCGCCGGTCGAATAACCACTGCGAATGAAAACCTCTCGATTGAAATGTTTATTCAAACACAATACGATGTGTGGATTCAATTTTATTTTCCCAAGAAAAATATGGAAGTCTACTCAACCGATTTTCTACGGAATCCCTTTTAATTCTGCACATGGCAAATGTTCATCGGTCTAGATGGATTGGACCAATTAATCGAATGTGCAATAAAGCTTTGATATTAGGGGCCTATCCATATATAAGAGAGATTCAGGTCTGTGTGCCCATCTGTTAATTGTTTTCAAATTTACATAAACAAAATCAACAAGTACATTAATCATTATAATTAAATTTTTAAACAATAATACAAAACGACTCACTAAAAAGACTGTCATTTGCATATTCAACATCCATTACCTACTCTTACTAAACCTATTACGCTGAGTGCTAGTGATTTGCTGATGTCTATTCTCCACCTAAAGGTCTTCATTAGATTTTCACAAAACTTATAGGGGACAACCTTGAAGTACCTATAATAATAATTATTTTATTTCGGACATTTGTATCCATAGATGTTAGTAACAAAAACTTACATACAAAAGAAATCTAAATTGCTTCAGATTTGACGGAGTTATGGATTAACATACAAAAAAAAGGTAAAAAAAATGCGCGACGAATTGAGAACTCTTTTTCTAAGTCTGTTAAAAACAAAAAATCGACTGCTGAAAGGCATGTTTAGTAGCTTATGATAGGACACCACAGACCTGAGAACGAATACACCTCTTACTTCAAATTCCTTCAAACCATTTAGGCTACTGATGGCGCTAACGAAATATGCTCACATTATAGGTTAGGTACCCGAAAAAGCCTCGCTCTTTTCTAAGTAATCACAGTAACTTAATCCTCACAAATTGTGTCCATAAATCCTTGGTAATGTCCGTTGTTTAGTTTTCACAATTATAATAGGCAATTTCTAGTGGCGGCACCCGCTGAAACGCGCTAATGAAAAGCAAAGACAGCGCTAATGTGCTCCGCGTCCGGTCAATAAGCGCACTCGGGGGGCGGAAGGCTGAGTACACCTAATTTCCTCAATCTTCCAGCTCGTGACTTCTTTCTTACTTAAGTTGCTAATTACAACAGTTTAAACAGAATTCGAAACCAACAATTGCTTCTATTTTTAACTATTCACAAAGTTTTTCTTACAAAAATTGCTCTGATGAAAAATCTCTCAAAATTCTGTAACCATATTTTACTTTTACTTATCTTATTGCCATTAAACAAAAAATGAGTTGTTTGCGTTTTTACTATTTTAGCCTCGTCCAAGCACACACAAAAAAGAAACAAACGAATATCATACAAAAAAGAAAAAAACAACTTGCAATGCGTAAAAAGCACCGATCCGTAAAATAGCTTTGCGTCCATTTACGAAGAATACCCACAACACGGACCGTTTCATGTGAAAAGATAGATACACGCTTACATAGACACAAGCTTACGAAGACATCAAGTTTTTTAATAACATCCCTACCATATAATATGTAGATATTGGCTTATTACCATATTATGACTGTGTTTACAAATAAAAATAAAGGATTGACACAAAACTTTCTCTCAAACGCATCAAATATCATAAATAGTTCAATGAATAAAATCCCAAAAGGCTGTAACACAAAAGGAAAGAATGGAAGTGAACGTTATAATTTAAACCAAAAGAGAAACCATCAGTAAAGAAAACAGAATCGCTATTACAAAACATCCTTTTTCAAAATCAATTGGGAATTCCGCCCCATCTCTCACCAAACAGGAAAATTCCATTTTCCTAACAGAACTGAGAACAGACGACACAAACCTAAATACCTTGTAAGTAAACGAAGCGCAATAAGTAAATAGAGTATCTGCTTTGAGAAAATTTCAAAACAAACGGGCGATGAAAAACTTGAAACAACTTTTAACGGATTTTCATTTTTCGTGTTAACAATTGTTTTTCATTGTTGTCTAGGATATGCACAACCAAAAACAAAATGCTGTTGGATGTAAATAAAGTTAATTTAGTTTGTTTAGTTAAATATCTATCATTTCCATAAAAATAAAGAGTGTCGTAAAATTAGGCATTATTTTGAGCAAAGATATTAAAATATAATATATATTTAATCTCTTTGATTTTGAGCAAGCATACATTTTTCAGCGTCCGTGACGACATGTAAAGTTACGACTATGTTGTGGTGATCCAGCTGGGCGGTGCAGGGGAGCGGGTGGGTGATGCGAACAGCCGGGTGGATGGTGATGGGATCCAGGTAGCTGATGCGGCGAGGAATGTGGATGGTGCTACGCCGATCATAGTTAGTCAGTCATGCGCAGTGGATGATGTGGTCCGTGTCATTTTGGTAATAATTCTTTATTAATCAAATAAATAGTTTATGATGTAGTCCGAGTGGTTGGATTTTTTGAATATTTTTATATTAGATTTTTTTCTGTCACTTGTGTTGTGACCAAGGTTATGTCTTCCATGGCTCGAGTAGTAGCCTTTATGTTATACCATATAACGATTGGATTGGGTCACAACTACCAAGATACCTAACATCCACTCACCATATAATAAAGTTATTAAAAAAGAAATATCATAACCAATTAAGAATTATAAATGGTAGAAAAGTATTATAAATGATATAATAAGACATATGTTCATAAAATATAACTGTGCCTACCTATTTATTGAAATCAAAACAAGATCGATAACAAAGAAAGACGGCATGAATCATCCACAGTCACGTTTTTAAGTACATTGAATTAATAAGAAGTCAACACTCTATCATTATCATATCCGATAGGACATGATAAGGAGCTGATAATTTCAAAAAGCCATAAAATACTAACATATTTGTCATAATTTACATTTGTTAAAATACTTCAACAGCGTAAACACTATTTTGAATCAACCGATCCAGTTTGTATTTTGTGCGCATCGTACCACAAACAGTAAGTAAAATCAATATATTTTTATATCTCAAGTCAATATGCGAGTATTTTGATCAATTAGTGATGTGGTAATTCTTAGTTCAATAAGTACAAGCTTAGTGGTAGATATTTCATACTGGGTAATATATATAAGACCTAAGTTTCTCAGTTGATACATTAGTTTACAATAGGTACCTACTTTCTAGATCGGGATTAAATATAGTCGTATTTTAAAAATAATTCCATATATACTTTACAGCAGTAACTTTTGTATCTTTGCACAGGGTTACGTATTTAAATGTCTAAAATTAAAAAACCTAGCGTTAAATAACCTAAGTTCAAAATACCTAAAATCAAAATACCTAATGTTTTAATATACCTAATAAAATAATACATACCCACGAAATATCTAAGATTACAATACCGATTGGACTAAATACCTAAAATTTAAAATGTTTATAGTTATAACAACTAATTTTGATATACCAACATTTTTAATAACAAATGGTCAAAATACCTAAAGTAATGCACCACTTGCGCGATATTTGTTTGAAATAGTGGATCACCTTCCGCGAGCGTAAAAGTGGGTAGATTGATAAAATTCATCGTTTTCTATGTTTTGTACATAGGTATTTCAATTTTTATCCTTTTGAACTTCAGTAATATATCCATTTGACATTTTAAGTTTTCGGTATTTTAATTATAAGTCAAACAACCATTAGGTATTTTGATTTTAGGTATTTTGAACTTAGGTTATTTAACGTTGGGTTTTTTAATTTTAGACATTTAAATACGTACCAGTTTAAATGTTTGTAAGAAATAAACTCTAAAACATCTTATCATCAGGGGCCGATTTCAAATGTAATTTTTAATTGTTCTACGGACTGTAGTCTGAAATAAACGATTTATTATTATTATTTAAAAAATCCTTCACCAATCGAAAGCTTATTTTTTTGGGAGTAAAATGGTCTTTAATTTTCCCACTGGAATAGGACTTACCCGGATAAAATCGCCTGGAACAGCTAGTTATATGTAAAGTAGGTTTCCAGAAAGTACACTATACATGTACAATATACGACAATTCTAATAAATTATTTTGTTTCAGAAATGGCACCACCGTACTCTCCTTGTGGGCCTCAATGCGGTGTATACTGCGTCCCGCATTGCTACCGTTACGTATATCATCCAACCCCACCGCCTCATTACCCTCCGCACCTTCACAAGCCTCATAATCATCACCCGCCACCCCACCCTCATCACCCACCACCCCATCCTCACCACCCACCACCGCACCATCATCACCCACACCCACCTCATAATCCTTTCCCACACCATATGAAACGTTAATGCAAGTCTGATGGCGATGTTGACTTTGTTGTGGTGATCCTGCATGGAAAATATATACCCACTACTTTTATACTGAGCACTCAATCATTTGAATAAATTATAAATGCATATTGCTCAAATTTTGTTTTTTTTTTGCATAACTATTTCAGGTTATTACTTTTAATTATAGCAGTATCTCATCTCTATCTAAAATATGTTTCATAAGTTATAATATGAAGTTACAGAAAGTCTTGTAATTATTTTATTTCTTCTGTAAGATTCGGGGCGTTAGTGGGAATAACTGGGAACCAAACAGCGCTCTTATTAAGAAAGTTTTTCTTGATAACAAGATTACGTACGCCAGATGTGTTGGCCGGTGTTTGGTGCAAATATCATAAGAGAAGCGATCCATCACTGTCACCAATTTATGAAGGTAGTCAGTTATTGAATGCTGAATGAATATAACCAACCTTCGTTAAGCTTGTTACTAGATAACTTTGTAAGCATGTAGTTTGGATAACAATACAATAGCTTGGTATCATCAAGCTTTTCTGATAATGAAACTAGGTGTAATTATTTAACCCGAAAGTTAGTTTTTTGAGTATCGACTAATTAATCGATTTCAGCTATTTGTAATATTTTGCCAAAAAATTAATTAGCATAGCTAAATTTAGAGCTACCTATGGAAACCGCACTATCATTGCTTTTTAGGGTTCCGTACCTCAAAAGGAAAAAACGGAACCCTTATAGGATCACTTTGTTGTCCGTCTGTCCGTCCGTCTGTCAAGACCCTTTTTCTCAGGAACGCGTGGAGGTATGAAGCTGAAATTTATATCAATTACTCAGGTCTACTGTCCCTTGAAGCTGTGAAAAAATCAAACTTCTAAGCCAACGCAATCAAAAGATACAGCCGTTTATGCCGCAAATTTTCGACACTTGCAAGGGAATCAAAACCTACAGGGTGCTTCCCGTGAACTCAGAATCTTGAAATTTGGTACGAAGCAACGTCTTATAGCATAGATAAAGGAAAAATTACGAAAACCATAAATTTGCAAGGTTGTACGGAACCCTCGGTGCGCGAGTCCGACTCGCACTTGGCCGGTTTTTTTATGAAGATATTTGGTTAGGCAAAAGTGAAGTACGAATGCATCATATTTTATACTAATGGGGATGTATGAGGAATTGCGCTTATTTTGTGACGCGTTGTATATCCCTTGTAATTCACAATAGTCCGAATACTTTAACACTGTGTTAAACACTTTAAAAAAAAACAGGTTGACTTTGTTTATCATGAGTCTCAAAAGTCAGTAAAATTAATTATTTTTATTTCTCACACTTCTCAAGTTAATTATATTGATTGTATTATTGTTGATGTGACAGTTTTTAGATTAATTTATTAGTATTATCATATTTATCTGTGTGTAGAGTACCTATCTACTAATCGATTTTGTGTTCTTAGCCGAGGTTTCTGTGTTCGAGTAGCCACCTAAGCCTTCAACAAGTGGCTTCTCGACCATTGGCCGAGTTTTCTGTGGTCGAGTAGCCACCTAAGCCATTATTAAGGCGATGGGCTCACCACGTTTAGGGGTCGAATATTCTGGTGAGAAGTGGGTATCTCCAGAAACAGAATACCTCTGCCTACCCCCTCGGGGATAAAAGGCGTGAGATTATTAATTTTTATATTTTATTTTTAATTATTTAAAAACAAATTTGTAATTAAATTTAAGGACCTGCGAGTTTACTTTCGATGATTATTTGTGATCGTGATAAATCTGCTACAATATGTGATACAATATAGTAATGATCACTTATCCTATTCTGTCTACTAATGAGTTTCTTTTTGTAGTGACATTTTTTTCTTTTCACGAAAAGGTCAATCTTATACATTAATATAATTTCCTGAATATTTATAACAAATCTCATCAATTTAACTTTTTATAAAATTTAATATGATTACAGATATACCACGTCATCCACCGTGTAAACCTAGCTTAACCTACCTGAACAACATCCAGATGGCCCGCCGCATCACCAACCTGCTCATCCGCACCAGCAACCTGTGCCTCCGAACTAACAACCTGCGCCTACGCACCAGCAACCTTCCCATCCTCGAATCATCATCCACCCGCTTGTCCGCAAACACTCTTCCCTCACACGTTAACCTCAGAAACCTTTTGCGGCACCATAATATGAAGACTTATTACTACAGTGACAACGATGATCTAACTGCTGTGATTACTAAACTTGGAATCACAAAAATAAATATTAATTGTTAACTATTGTTATTTCTCCTTTCTTTCACATTTTTTACATTTGAATATCAGCATTCCACGTTCCCATTGAAATTTAAAAAAACCTGTCTTAAAAGTGCCTACGTATTAACAGCTTACCATTCCAAATTTAAAATAGCTCCATGTTGTTTCGTTCTTTCTATATGACTTGTAGCTGGTAAGTGATACAAAATATATTACAGAAGCAGCGATCCATCACTGTCACTGTATGGAAGTACTCACATTCATTGAATGCTTAAAAAGTTAGTATTTTTTAGATCAAAGAAGTCAAATTCAAAGTAACGATGACTTTGACTTTTCGTTCTAGACAATGCTAGATGACCGTTTATTATTCATCAATCATATTTCATTAAAGATTTGGCATGCAACTGCAGATATTGTTCGACAGACCTAACGAACGCTTAGCCCCACATGTTTGACATTATTCTTTATTTAGACATTTTTATATCTCGTCATTTTTCCATACCGACATTAGTCGCCTAAATCAAATTATTTATGTGTGTGGCCTTATTAGTGTAGTTGCAGCAGTTATCATACCCTTTTATAACTATTTTCATATTATGATGTTAATCACAAGCAAAACTTAGATATGATTCGACTGCATTCGATTCTATATCCGACGTCAAAAAATTTACGCCGAATAATGTTTTGTTTATTGTTTACTAATAGCAATCAAATAAGTCTATATCTACAAATAAACAAACGCCTTTAAGCTCCTCATCGAATATAATTAGTCTGTCAGAGGGCCTACCCTAGAGGCTTTGTTAAAGGTAGGTAAAGATTAGTCGAATAGAGTGACAAATGTATGGGATTGATATTGGCGCTACATGCGTGCGGCTTTATAAGCGACCGAATAAAATTGTCGCAACATTTAAGAGTTACAGTCACTGACACGTAGTATACTAATAATAATCTTTATTTGCGCAAAACATGGTTTCAAAAGTTAAGACAGATATGATAGGAGTATGCATATTTTATCAAAAATTGGCATGCAAAAGTTTTAAAATAGTGGGAAAACAAGTAATTCTAATAAAACAATTAATAAATAAATTTCCAAAAAACATACTTTACAAAACATCGTGAGGAAACCAGCAGGTCCCCGAATTAATTCTGAGACATGTGTAAAAGGCCCGGTCCCATGGGCTCACCACCTATCACGATTAGGGGTCCAAAGAACATCTCTCAAAAATCGAATTGAATGGGTATATCCAGAAATGGAATACCTCTGCCTACCTGACAAAAGGAGTGAGATTATTATTTATTTATAATTTAAAAAAAAAACATACTTTCGAATGAAACCTTCGTTTTGCCACTTGGTGAGGAGGTCACACATAACGTAGAGCTATATAGATTTTTATAATGTAGATTTTATAGTTTGTTCTGTGTTTATTTTACTTGTTCGATTTTAGATATAGCTCGTTGACCGAATTATATTAATGTAGATATTAAAATAGAAATAAAATTGTTTTGACAACGGAAAACTAAAAGTACTTCTTGCAAACCACATGTGGCCATAGTCAAATAAAAACTTATAACCAAAATACATTTTGAACAATATGACTCAAAAATAAAGCCATCAATCTGGGTTTCCATAAATAGTAAAAACACGTAACATCGCTTTTGGACGTAGTTGCTGGGTGCTCCGTGAGTTACGGTTATGGCGATCGGCCCACTTCCGGTGAAGCTGCGCCGCCCTCCAATATCCGGTGCCATTGAAAAACATCTGCGCCGATTTTCTTACATTATATACATACAAATTCACCGTTTCATTTTATATGCAGGCCTTGTCTTTCATTTTCACTCTGATGCAGAAAAGTGGAGATTTCAAATATAGTATTTAACTACAGAACAATTTTAATATTACTTGGTATATTTTCTTTAGATCTATTTATCAATTACAAGATGTATTATATACTTGACATAATTATTAAAATAACTAATAAATAACTATAAAATAAATCATCAATTAAATTAAATAAAGCAATCTTACCTGAGGAAATTTTACTTCGCTACCCAAACAAATAAACTAAATAAGCAGCTAAACTCTCATATTTCCATTCATTAGAGAAATCACATTTGAGAAAACGATCCGGCGAAGACCCGTTTTTAATATCTCTCTTTAGAAGCGGAAAAATATAGGAAACATTTCTTCTCATTAAAATATATTTTATTGTACCTTCTAATAAAATGAATTACATTATAAAGGCACAAAGGTCAAAGAAGAATGAACTTTATTACCTACAATATAAAAATCAACACCCAAATTTAATCGTGATTTTTATTTATTTACCCCAAATACTTAATTTTTACATGTAATTTACCTCTGATTTTATATATCTTTAGTTAGAATTTTTTTACAGAGGAATTAATATTTAACGTGAACGTACGAAATCCTGAAAACCAATTCACTTACTAAATCCGGTATAACCTCATGGTTTCATAAACGGTGCATAGAGTAAAATGTGCATAGAGCTAGCCACGAGGCAAGGAAACTAGTAATTTCAGCGGAAAAAAGAAAAAGCTGTTACAACGCGACCCCACACTTAATTAAAAACTTCACAACAGGTTGCTTCCTACCGTGCCTGGTAAAGGAACACTGTTTTGTTTGCGCTTAACAATGAGTACACACACAAGCAAATAAATGTAAACAAAAGTTTTTAAATTTCAAGATGTAGGTAGGTATCCGTAATATAAAACGCCTATATTGTATAATGTCAACGCTACTAAAACTCACTTATATTAAAAGTAAGGTTTCAGGTAAATGGGCCTCAAAGCCCTACTCAGACCTAGTACTTAATTGTTAAACAAGCAAAGTAAAAAGGTTCATGATAAATATATTTAAAAATACACAAATCACTTCTGAGCGTACTTCTGAGCTAAATGATATAATATGTAAAATAACAATACAAAAATTGTAATAACATAGGCCCGATTATGGGAGCCCAAGAATTTATTAAGCCTATAAGTTGTAAGTACAAAGCGAATCGTGCGATATTGCGGTCGTTCCGATGCAAAACGGCGCATCGTTGAAATATGCGACACCAAATGAAATCATAAATTGTGGTAAATACGTCGAGGAGTCTCTGTAGTGACACACTCTAGTCTACCCGCTGGGGAAATTCTAATTTCATGCAATTCTAATTTCTCGTTCACTGTTGCTGCTTGTTCCCGTATCATGTCATTCATTACCTATATCTTGAACGACAATATACATAGGTTTTACGTCCATCAAATCAAATAAAGAAAATATTGTTTCCTAAGATCGTTGGAGCCAAATCCAATTAAATCACATCGTTAATAATTGTTGCTTACTTGAGCCCAGCGTTTTGCAAAATCCTTTTTTATAGCTCCACTTTAGCTGGAACTTGCCCTGATAACAAATTTTAGTGTATTTCAAAACAAACTCATACCCTTTAATACAGGGTCTACTAATACTGCAAAGCAGTTCTGAAGGTAAAGATATTAATGAAATGGAAAAGCTTTATCTAATCCATATCAACCCGTAACAGCAGCTGCATGTCTTCATCACCAATGAGGAAGTATATTAAAATAACAACAATATACTCGTACCACCGACTCGCTCTACTCGCTCATTCATCATGAAATTTCCAAAAAATATCCTGTCTAAAAACATTAAATTTTCAGTTCTTAAAATCATAACATAGACGCCTGACACACACACACCTACACCCTTACCTACATATCCCCCCCACACAGCCACTTTTACCTAAACACACATACACTGTACGTAATACTCACCAGTAGGAACAGGTATTTTTGTTATTGATGAACCGGCATCCACGATACAGGTGTACAAAAGGTGTACAGGTGTACAAAACACTATTTGTCTTTGGTATCCACACTAGGGCCTAGTGTGGATACCAAAGACAAATAGTGTTTTGTACGACTCTTCCTGAATAAAAATCTTTTTATCTTTATCTCTTTATCCCTACAGTTACGGAGATTTTGTAGTAGGCGCGTCAGTGGCATTTCTCTTTCACTTGTAAACACACTGGCAGCGCCTCGCAGTTTCACCCGTGTTGTTTCCGTTCCTGTCAGAATACGGGGATAAAATATAGCCTAGGTATTTTACTCGCTGAACTTTCCATTGGTGAAAGAATTATTAAAATCAGTATAGTAGTTCAGCCGTGAAAGCGTAACAAATAAACCAACAAACAAACTCACTTTCGTATTTATAATATTAGTTAGAATTAGGATATACTTATTGTTTTAAAAATTACTAAAAGCAAATTTACGCTGCTTTGTCTACAATAGCAGCACCACCACGCGGTTTCACCCACGTAGTTCCCGTTCCCGTGGGAATACGGAGATAAAATATAGCCTATGTGTTATTCTGATGTTTAAGCTATATAACTGTAAAGTTTTATAAAAATCCGTTCTGTCGTTTTTGCGTGAAAGAGTAACAAACATCCAGACATCCATACATACAAACTTTCGCGTTTATAATGTTAGTAGGAAGTAGGATTAGTAATTACTAATTTATTGATTGTAATTATATCGTAACACGATAGATGCGGTCAGGTTTGATAGACATTAATATTGTCCCCGGTTGACTTCGATATGTATTGGTCAACCGCAGCATAGCGGTCGTAGGTCTGTTGACAATCACACTGAACTGTATTAAACATAAATCTATTATACTCGTATTATCAGAGTAGCAATACCTAAAGCACCTGTCACTGCTAGGCTAAGGGTCTTCCATAACACAAGAAGTACCTATACTGGGTGGTAATTAATTCTTCTTTTTATCACATTTTTTACTTTAAATATATTATTTTTCAGTAGA
This sequence comes from Ethmia dodecea, assembly GCA_963855545.1. NCBI lineage: Eukaryota > Metazoa > Arthropoda > Insecta > Lepidoptera > Depressariidae > Ethmia > Ethmia dodecea. The sequence continues at coordinate 7,334,996 of OY979448.1, forward strand.
TAAAAATTATTACATACGTATAAACTTAGTAAGAAACCGCCACCACATCCATCAAATATCATCTATGTTCATCCACAAAAAACCACATCCGTCATCTAACGACTAACCCCTATATATGTTCGTGTCGTTGTACGCCTTTCATCCATCCACTCAAAATGTTCAAACTACGAGTATATCAGCATTCTTTTTTCTTTTTTTCTTACGACCTTTCAAGCTACATTGCTCTCGGATCACACTAGTCCTCATTCTATCAATCAGTCGTACGTCACTTATGCGTTTTAACGTATGGATTTCTACTGCAATAATTCGCGCATTCTAGGAATAAATCACATTTTATGACTAATTTCCATTAAGTAACGACTTATTGAAGGCTTCAGCACAAACGGGAAGAAAGTTTTTTGTGGTATCTCCGCAATTTACGGTTTTGCTATACTATTTTGCGTCCCGCGCGACAGAATCTAATAAACATTATTAAATTTCCAGCTGGAAAGACTTCCAGCTTTTACTTTAGAAATTTTAATAAAACACTTAAGAAGTTTACTTACAACCTTTCATGAATGGATTAAATTACGATATTACACTGTAAATTACGATATTTATTTAATTTATTTATTTAGAGTATTATAGATTTTGAAATAGTCCTATTTTTAGGTTTACTAATTAAATAAAAGACACATTTATTAGCAACGTCAGTCACACATACAAACACCGTCACAAAGTGAAAAATGACAAAATAAGTAAAAGTTTTGTTTATTAAACACGTACAAGTACATGAAAAAATTGAAAATAGTAAAATACAAATAACACACTAAATTATTTATGGGAGAAACCACAGACCAGTTTAAGAGAAACTGAAAAGAAATTGATAGTTCGTTATTTGTGTACGAACTCATTATTTTATAGATACGTAACGTAACACTGTCAGAGCGATTGCTTGCAATATTTAATGCAATTATTTTATGCACAACAAAGACATATTTCATAGCAATAAAAAATACAGCGCACCAAAGCGTGCCTGTTGAGAGGAGGGAGATGTTTTATTTAAGATTATGCTAAAATGTGACTGTTTAAACTATGAAAAGAAAAAACTTTGCAACAAAAGTAGCAAAACCACCAAACTATTAGTAAAAAACATATTTATTGATAGCTTTGGTAGATGAACTAACATATCAGCCCCCCTAGCTTAAGTTTTACAAAACCACTTGGCTAGGTCCTCTGGAGATGAGCAGTAGGCGTCTAAAGTGGAAAATGATTGCAAATTCGGGTGCAAGGAGTTTTAATTATGAAATTCACTAGTAAAGGGGCCGAAGTTTTACGAGCACATTGTGAAATAAGAATGCTTCCTGAAATTTGTAACGAAAAACGGTCCACTTACTGACCGAACTCAACATTTGTTAACTTTGAATGGTAAAACTTTTCGTCGTTTTACGCGCAATGGAAGTCGTTAAGCCATGCCATATACCCTTGGACGGTTTAAAAAAATCTTTAAGTAGCCTGTAGCCTAACACCATCTCTCGATCCGCGGTAGGCTTGCGTGGGAGATTCTGGCTCATAGTTTCTCATGTGTGAGGAAAGACCCTTAGCTCAACAGTGGACTGTTACGGCTTGATGATAATGGTAACAAACATCCGAGCAACTCTATTTATAAAGAAACTCTTCTAACGGGTACAATTCCAAAGTTTTGAAGATTCAAACTTTCCTTCTCAACAGCAATATGCAACATCTGCATACAACTACAACACATATACTTACTCCATCAGACTCAACACATAGAAACTAAGAACACACTAGATACGAGCAGGTAGTCTATCGCATTAATATTATGCAGCCTAACGTACACCACGTCCGTTTTGGAAGACTCCACTTCGCTACAAATGTGATTCTAATGCCGCCATAAATCCTAGCCCCCTTAACCAACCTAGCCACCTCCCCAAAGCCCCCTAAGTAGCAAAGCGTACTGTGAAATTAGTATCGATTAGTGAACGGGAATTTCAATCTACGCCATTTCCAGAATCGTGGATCTACGATTTCATTCGCGATCTGAATGGTAAAGAGAATCCGTCTTTGTTATCACTGTGTTATAATCTCTGTTTGATATTTCAACCGTATTCCGTTCATTAGTACACAATAACTGATTGATAACGTTCAATGCATTAAAAAAAGCAAATTCGATATTCAAATTATTTTCATTGAAATTAAAATTTGAAATTAATCTAATATCGACGCACACGTACCACAGGCGGAAATCTATACTATCTATACTATATATTTTATCCTCAATATCAACAACAACCCACTCAAGCTGTCGGTCTTTCCTAATGTATGAGAAAGTGTTGACTACAATCTCCCAGTTGAGATTGGGAGATAGTATGGGGTAGCTAAATCAATTTAAAATAACTGATATTTCATGTACTGTACGAGTCACCCCAGTACTTTACTAGTTTTTTATAATATTTAATTAATTTTGTACTTATTCAAATAATATTTAAATGACTAAGTAGAGCTGTCGTTTGTTATCTTAGTGGCTAAAATGCGAAACAGGTTTTTATAAAATTGAGGATTGTGACGAAGAGCATAGGTTAACTTGTGTGTGAAAAGTGCTAAAAGTGCATTTACATCGTCGGCATGCCGATGGCATCGTCAAAAATATATTAAAAGTCCAAATAGAAACCTAAAAAAATATGTTGAAATAGGTCTTATATTGAATAAAATTGTCGAAAAAAAAAATACATCGCCGAATTTTTTTTTAGGATACCCAGTTGTATAGATATCTTAAGCTACAATTATACATATGTAATGATTATCCATTAGTTCCCTCCGTATTTATTAAGTTATCAACGAAAAGTGATTCTAAATTGTTTATTTCTTAAGAATCAAATAGCTATAACCCAACTTTAAGATGCTTTTAAAATAAATTACCGAGAAACACTAAGCCTTCGGGACGAAAGCGAACTTAAAATTTTAAATATTCAAATGCCATAAACATCCGCAATCAGCTTTCAGCAACTTTCCCGTGGAATTTTTAAGGAGAAAAGTATAAAATAAGCGAGATCTACGAGTCTCGTTACGGGCTACGCGGGAATTATACTACGAGAGCTACGTAGGTACTACGAGCTAGGAGCTACGGGCTCCTCTGCGCGCATTCGGCATACATTACTCGCGGAGAGCGCTTTCTACGAAATTAAATTTTGATGGCTGCTTGGATAACGTGGCATAAGCAGATTTTTTATACCAACTCATTTCTGAAATGAGATTTTATGGATGTTATACAATGTTACTTCCCTTTATTGTTTGATTTAAAACGAGCGGTAGGTACTATTGGGACCTTACATATGAAATTGCCGTTTTGTATATAGAATTACAAGAAAACATAATTTTTCATACCTATACGTATATTATTAGGCTTTTCGGGATGAGAAATATTAAAAATTTCACAAAATTTTCTGTGTATGTTAGACAGTATCTATTATTAAGTTTTTTTATTTACAGCTAATTAATCGAGCTGTATATGGCTGGAAGTTTTTTTTTAAACCAGATTTGTGCATGTATCATTTTACCAACATACATAGTCAATTTTCAATTAAATAATAATCTTCATAACGCAAAATTAAAGAAATGGTGACAAAAAAGACATTTAATGTTTTTTTGACGATTTTTTTTCGAATAAATTTTTCGACAATTCATAGGGTAAGGACATGGTAAGCACCTATAAAAAATTGATACCATTATGACTTCTAATGAAATTATGTATAACAAAAATTTTCTAAATATATATACCTACTTATGAAATATAAGTACTTATGAAATATACCTTGAAAAGGAAAGGAAGGAAAATTACGAGCTTGTAATTCCTAAACAATTCATTAACCCATCAGCTCGGGTCGTCGGAATGCTTCGGCAAAGTTAGCTCTGCTGCTCAAAGCTTCTTCAACAACAATAAATGTAACTCGGCCAATTTAGATGGAGCTTTCGCGAGTTTGTTAATTTCCTGTTGTTCCATAAAGAGTGTGGGTAACAGAAAGATCACTGGAGGTCAATTTAAATTTGTCGTTTCTTCACCAAGAAGATTGATGAAACTGTCGCTTGACTCTAGCGAGTTGAAGGCGCAAATAATTTGCCACAGATACATTCATAAATTAATTGTTGTTTTATTATAATATAATATGTGTGCATAAAAATAATTGCATAATCACTACATAGTATAAAACAAAGTCGCTTTCTCTGTCCCTATATCCCTATGTCCTTATGTCCCTTTGTATGCTTAAATCTTTAAAAGTACGCAACGGATTTTGATGCGGTTTTTTTTAATAGATAGTGATTCAAGAGGAAGGTTTTAGTGTTAGCATTGCACCCGTTCGAAGCCGGGGCGGGATTTAGGTATTAAGGAGGTTTGATCTGGGTAAGCAAATTAATTATTGCTAAGAGGTTCCCATATAATTAATTTAATTACCTGTATCAGAGTTCGTATTGCCACCTCATTGCCTCATAATGAGAGGACAACCAAGGATTATTGGGTTATCGATGAGAAAAACTGATAGCCATGTGGGTAGCATAAATGAAAATGCTACTGTAATACACTGCAGCCCAGAATATTCAAATTTAAATCGATATGTGCTGAAGTTAAATATAAAGTAGATTGAACATGTATGTATGTACTGTTCCAGAATATAAAATTTTACCTACATATTTTTTTACGGGATCAGTCATAATAATAGTTATGTTCAATTTATGTGTTGTGCATGTGCATTGCATTTCGAAGTGTAAATTCTTGATTATTACCAGAGATGTAAGTCATAAGATAGGTAACAAAAATGTATCATATTTATTGACATTTTTTGTGTATGAATGTATTGACCAGGCCACGAGCGCTATCATTCTGTAAGAACCATTTATATAAAACACATAAATATTCTAAAAGGAAAAGGTCTCATTACTATCTACTGATTAATAAACTATGTTTTTTTAGGGTTCCGTACCTCAAAAGGAAAAAACGGAACCCTTATAGGATCACTTTGTTGTCCGTCTGTCCGTCCGTCTGTCAAGACCCTTTTTCTCAGGAACGCGTGGAGGTATGAAGCTGAAATTTATATCAATTACTCAGGTCTACTGTCCCTTGAAGCTGTGAAAAAATCAAACTTCTAAGCCAACGCAATCAAAAGATACAGCCGTTTATGCCGCAAATTTTCGACACTTGCAAGGGAATCAAAACCTACAGGGTGCTTCCCGTGAACTCAGAATCTTGAAATTTGGTACGAAGCAACGTCTTATAGCACAGATAAAGGAAAAATTACGAAAACCATAAATTTGCAAGGTTGTACGGAACCCTCGGTGCGCGAGTCCGACTCGCACTTGGCCGGTTTTTTTATTATTCGAATTAATGGAATAATAATAAACTTTACTAAGTCTATGGGTTCAAGAGTAATAATACTTCGCGTTTGACTATTTCCTATTCTGTGCTTTAACTTAACACATGCATTCGAAAAAAGATACAATAAGTTTCGAAGCGATCAGATTCTCGTTGCTTTTAACAATTTTGAGTTTACAAAATTCTGTTTTGCTGTTATTTACACAGATTATCGTGGCAGTGTGATTAATTTGGCAAAGTCGTTAGGACCCTAAAAGTTGGTACTTGTTTATAATTTTGAGGCTAATGAGAGTTCGCTATTGTATAACTGAGCGGCATAATGTTACCAACTTTTCGAGGAAGTTCACGCGGTAACGGTAATGAAAACAAAAATCGTCTCAAATGAGCTGATAGTTCATTAACATTTAATGAGTAAATAATTTGCTCTATTACTAGATGAGCTTACATGGTCGCATTTATTTCAAACTATCCTATAGTTTCTCGGGAGGAAGCATCTTTATTAACGATTATTTAAATCTGGCATATTAGATCTGTATACAATTTTATTATACAAACCTCTCGTGAAAAATTTCAAATCAAATCATTTATTGCAATCCTTATATTTACAATTATCCAACTGATGATGAAAACAGCGTGAAAATTCGTTGTGTGGCTTAGGAGGAGTTAGCGGATATACCGACAGACAGATGTGGAAACCGATTTTATTTTACACTCTGTAAAAATAACTATAAAGAAGATTTTAATCCCCAAATTCAATCATTAACTGTTGTGCTAAATTTGGCCGTCTTAGGCAACGGAAATTGGCTTATCTTTTTATAAATGGGTAGTATTAATAAGAGGCCACAATGGTATTTTATTTTCAAGACAATCCGCCGGAGTAAGCTGTTGTTACCGACTAAATAAATTGCTGGATTTTTTAAAGGCTTTACGCGTTACTGTGATCAATGGGAAGGCTTTGCAGTTTGTAATGGAGGATTTTCTCTATCTCGCTCCTTTTCTCTCCTTTCAAATATAACTATCTCAGTCTTCGCGACCCGGAGCTATTTTCAAAGTACCGTAAGCAGCGGGTTGTCAATTCTTGTTAGCAAAGGTTTCATTTGTTATAAATTTGTTATCAGTTGAGCTAATTTGATTGATACCGTGTCATTTCGTGATCTTCTCTAGAGGGTCGGCCTCTGAAGGGAAAATTTGTTGAATAATGAAAAGTATACCAAATTCCATCTTCTGGAAAATAAATTGGGTTAAACACTTGCTTAGGTACTTTCGCTAAAAAAATGTACTTTTATCAATACTCACACAAGTATGTTTATTAAATACTAGCGGTTCTGGGCGGTTTCAAAAGCGTAGTTCCAGTTCCCGTGGGAAAACGGGAACAAAATATAGTCTTTGTTACATAGGAATATTTTTGTTATTATTGTATTGTAGCTTTTCATAGGTGAAAGATTTTTTTAAATCGGTTTAGTAGTTTTTGACTTTATTCGTTACAAAAATACATAACTTTCCTTTTTTACCTATAATATTAGTGTATAATAACCATTAAACTAAATCCTACTCAATCCCTACATTTGACAGTTTATTCAACATGTTTGGAGGTCCAAATCAAAGTCAAATTAATTCTACACTTACCTAATTATAAACCTACAGTCAAAATCGAGTCTTAATGTTCGGTAATAAAATATATTGTATTTAACATGTTGTTACAAAATAGAATCCTTCATCGTCAAGCTGAAAGCGAAATTAGAGTTAAGCAAAAATGAGCTTAACGTATTTAATATAAGGGCGTCATTTTCAGTCGGAAAATGTGCGTAAGTGAGGTGCGGGTTGGCGTATTGTGGGGAGTCTAAAAGCGTCCGCTGTCAGTATTCACTTCCATGTCATGTCAAGGGATACGTACGAGTTGATGGATTGTCCTGTCCGTTGCTTGTCGCTATTGAATTCTGCAACTAAAATAAGTCAGGTATGAAGTATATACTTATCTGGTATTATATATCTTCGAAATGTGGTCTCTACATGAGAACGCAAATACGCTCTCAGACAGAAGTATTTGAATCATGAAATTTAAATACTTCGGTCTGAGAGCGTATTTAAGTGGCTTTACTTCGAAATATGTTATCTGTCACCGACCTTTTGTATATGATACCCAGAAAAAACACGAACAGGAATGGAATAGTGTCAACCGATAATTCTGATAGATTTTAAGTGATAAGTTTAAAATTAACATGAAGGGCGAGAGGTGTACCTGGATCGTAGCCAGGTAGTGGGCTAACGCCTCTGCCTAACTCATCGGAAATAAAGCGAGAGTATATGTATGTATATAAGGTTAAAATGTACATGATAAAACTAACGATGACTGTCTAACAGACAACTCAATCTAAGCCAGTGAGTCATGCATGAAGCATGAAATATTGCGCAGGAGTTCCGTATATAACGTAGGTGAGCAATAATAAAACATTTAAGGAAACTTATCCCCTCAAGGATTTAAATAGGCATGGGTAGTAAATAAATGAATCAAATAGCCTACCTATACATAACAAAACTATCCTGTGGATTGTCAGCTAAACCTAAAATTCCAGTCAAAACACAAACTTTGCAAAATGGCGGCGTCGAGTATCGAGGTTACTAATTAGCGATTTGCCGTCGAAATAACCTGCGCTATTAAATATTCAGCCGGTAAAGTGCAGTTCGCTGTCGCTGCATCGTTGCATTTAGCCTGTCAGACTGTCGCGACTAGCAACTGGTTGGGCCGAGCAGACTGCTCCTCAAATAGACTGGCCGAACGTAGACGAGGAGCTGGAACCGTTTTAAGGAGTTCGTTTTCTTTGCTTTCTATAGTATACTCAAAATACTAGTTTTATATTAAAAAGAAAGTATTTCTGAAAGTGGAAGGGAATTTCGAAATTCATAATAGAAGTAAAGAATACAGCGTGATCTAAGTATTATTTTTATTTCTATTTGATAAGTAGATTACAACTTTACTTATTTCTGTGTGTGAATTCCAGTCCAGGATGCACATGTCACGTCTAGTGCTCTCGCAAAAAGAGAATAAAAATAATTAAATACCTGTGCCGAATCCCTAGATGCCAACTTTTAAACAATTTTACAACTTACGAGGGGCAAACCGAAATGATCGGGAATAAAAAAAATACAAGTTATACCGAAGTTTTGTTGTTTTTCGAAGTATTCTCCGTTGCAATTAATGCACTTTTGCATTCTTTCAAACCAGTCATTGATGCAGTAATTCCAGTCTGAACTAGACGTTGCCAAAATAGCCTATTTTTAAGCTTCCACCGGTGCTTCTGGGTCATCAAACCGTTGACCACGCATTCAATCTTTAATTCTAGTAAATCAAAAAATTCGTTTGGACTCAGGTCAGGACTGTACGGAGGATGGGTTATCAACTCAACGTTTTCCAGGTTCAAAAAATCTTTTGTCTTGCGAGCGGTGTGGGAGCTCTGACTCGACGTGTCGGGTGGCCTCTGCGAAGTTCGGCCATCATCTCCGGTAAACACATCGAAGTATACCAATCAGCGGTGACCGTTCTTCGTTCTTGCAAGGGAGTTGTGGCAACATGTCCTTTTAATGTGACAAATGAGGCGACCATTTTCTTGGACACGCTACGGGAACGTACAACTTTCGATGACTTGACCTCGTCTTCAAAGACCCAAACTGCCGATTGGTGTTTATCTTCTCATCTCTCTCATCTCTTATGAATAAATCCATGATTCATCACCTGAAACGATATTATAAAATGCTTTCGACTTCCTTCCGTTAAAGCGTTCAAAGTAGACCAAACGTAGTGGTTATATCCTCTTTGGTAGACCAATCAACACGAGCCGCCTTCTGCTCTTCTTACAAATTGTGGAGTACCCATCGAGAAACTAGTTTTCTGACGCCCAACTCACGATGCAAAATAGTTTGTATTGCATTCATTCCAATACCTAGCGTTGCTCTGATTTTGTCGTATGCAGGTATAACAGGATACCGCTGTTTTTGGTCGACCTGTAGAAGGTACGTTACGGTACTGAGAGGCACGACCCCGTCGAAACTCTTCGTACCAACGATATATTGTAATTTGACTAGGTGCTTCCACATTATATAGAAACAAGTTCATTGAGACATTCATCTTGAGATAACCCTCCGCGGAATATATAAATAAATAAATAAATAAAACAAAGTTGTGGTAAATTATGGCAAAGAAATTTTCACGCGTGATTTCCATTTTGGTTTTCACTTGTCAAATTTAAAACGATATAATAAGAAAATGCTATGTTTTTATTTATTCGTGAAAACTCCACTACGATTGTAAAAGACTAAGTAGTATGGATATAACAAAAATGTAACACACGGATATAACACACCGTGGATTTGTCGTATTCTCAATGAATAGATTATGCATAAGGATCAGATTAGACTTAGCCGAAACAATTTTCCCTAAGCATTAATACTGAGTTAGACCATTTTAAATTTTGTTTTGCCTCCGGGACTAGGTACATCTCGTATCAAGAGTACAATCCACACAAAACTGAAAATAGCGACCTGTAAATGTGAAAATTGATTTTGACGTCGCTATATCTGGAAGCGCGGCTAGTAGAAGTTTCTGGATAATGCAGAGCCTATTTCTGGAATCCAACGTCTGGCTTCCGAAAATATGACAATTGAAAAATTGCTTTGTTCGCAACTTGACATTTGGACGTGCCAGTTAACTCAGCTATTAAAACTTGTGAAAAAGGAAAATGATTCCTCTCTCAGGTAATAAAGGCACATAAAGGTAAATAATATTTTTGCAAGAATACAGAATTAAAACCGAAACATTTTTCGCTTTTTGGGGCTGTGTGGCATTTGGAATTTTGTGACACTTTAAATATTTCTACATTTTTCTCCATATAATCTGTCAACTTCCTGACTTGTTCCTAAATAGTTTTGTAAGCATGGTTTTTTTTCTTTAAAAGCCCTTTTTTGCTTTTATCTAAGTTAAATGATGATTATAAGTATTGTATCTATCTAACCAGCACTTATGGAAGAACAGCAACTCAGCAACAATATTTAGCAAAAGAAGCTCGCAACTGAGGCTCTCCTTGAAAGCCTCTCCCGTGGGAGCGACGGTGGCCAAACAACTTACGGCCTAAAATATGCTCGCACCAACTTATAGAGAACAACTTCAGCTAAGTTCCTAACTAACAAGTAAGACAAAACGAACAGCCTGACATTGTGGCTGTACACATGCTGCGAAGTTTTTATTACGGTACCTAACTTTAAAGCGCTTTTATCAAATTTGTATAATTTCGTTGGCGTAAGTATAAAAGCGTAAAGGATTTAGGTAGAGGCTTTTGTTATGATTTTGTATGTCCAATGCTGTAATAAAACTTTATTTACTAAAATCTGTGGACATTATTAAATAAATCCAATAAAATATATTATCCAGATGTGTTCACTTAGAACCTATACCAATTATTTTACCTTTTAAAAGCGAAGTTTAGAAAGCTTTTTGTTTTCTTTGTTCAAAATTCTGAAACCATCTTGAAAAGTTTTTAAATCAATTTCTACTCAAGTAGGTACTTTCTTATATGTTAATATTTTTATTCTTATTTGCAGTAATGTACCTTCACGGGAATCGGGAAATAATAAATACTTGAAAATTCCGAGCTTTCGATCAAAATTAAAAACAACTGAGGTGTTGGTCGTGGTACACCTCCTCAGTTCACCTAGGTGTACCACGAACAAACCTAACGTTTGCAGTATATTTGAAAATAATTTTCTCATTGCGTTATATTTCATTTACATATTTACTGGATAGTCAATAGATAGGTACATGCTTTTTGATTTTCTACTTACATTTCGAACGAACTAGCAACAATGCAAAAAGCCAAAGCTGTTTTGTAATACAAGATACCAGCAATCCACAAGTGCACTCAAGGAAACTTTGCAGAGGGACGCATCGACAAAATATTTTCGCGAAACGGGACCGAGACGGTCGGGAATCGGGAATCATTGAATGCTTCCTGCAACTTCTCTGCGGCGGAGACTCGAACAAGTCTTGTTTTCATTGGTTATAGTACTCGCGTCTGACGTGCCCTGAACTTTCCCCTCTGCTCAAGGGAATTCTTCTAAACATCGAGTATGTTTTTCGTTTCCTTGAAATTATAATGCTGTACTCAACGAGATTGAATAAACTCCAAATAGTAGAGCCAGTCTTTGCTCCTCTTATTTACGTTGCTACTTTTATCTCAAAGAAGTTATTTCTTTCAAGATTAACTTTAAATTCCGTGCTATTAACAAAGGAAAGGGGTTTTTTAATTGAGCTCACGCCGTATTTCAGTACACAAAGGCTAATGATGTTTATACATTTTTTTACTATCCATTTCCTGATTCTTATCTTAAAATTTAAATGAGCTTCCTGATAATTACATCTTCGCTCCTTTTTCCTTCAACCACATACTTACCTTTGGATAGAAATAAATATACACTCACGCCTTGTACCCGAGGGAGTTAGCAGAGGTTTTCTGTAATTCAAATTTAAAAATCGTTTATTTTCTATAGGTATTAAATAAACACTTAGAAACGTCAATATTTTATAATAACAAGGCACTCTAAACTCGTCCATGAAGAATGGCTAAATGCAAACAGCAGCCCATCTCCAACGACGAGTTGCTGGTTCCGAATGCAGTACCCTGAGAAGAGCCAGCAAGAAACTCAAGGGCAGCTCTTTTTAATCTTTTTTAATTTCTTTCCCAATATGTTTTCAGGAGTCAAGAGAAGTTCCTTATATAATAATATCCTAGCTGAGAAGTAAGCATGGGTATTTGAATCCCTACTACCTATTATTACAAATGCGAAATAACTCTATCTGTTTGCTTGTTACCTGTTCACGGCTCAACTCCTGAACCAATTTTGAAGAAATTTGGAGGAAAGATAACTTGCATCTTAAGGCCTTCCTTAATTTCTTACGATTCATTCAGAACGCGGAAAGTCGCTCGCAGAAGCTTGTCTAAAAAATAAAAATAAATAATCTCACGCCTTTTATCCCCGAGGGGGTAGGCAGAGGTATTCCATTACTGGATATACCCACATTTCACGAGATATATTGGACCCCTAAACGTGATAGGTGGTGAGCCCATCGCCGGACCGGGTCTGTTTACACATGTCTCAGAATTAATTCTGAGACCTGCGGGTCTACACTAATAATATTATAAAAAGGAAAAAAAATATTTTTGTTTGTTTGTATTGAATAGGCTCCGAAACTACTGGACCGATTCTAAAAATTATTTCACGAATAGAAAGCTTACTTTTTCTGGGAGTAGCATGGGCTATAATTATCCTACTGGAACGGGATTTACGTGGTTTAAATCAATAAATTCCGCTTACGTTGGTAGCCACGCAACTTACCTAATCTAACCAATCCTGCTCCAAACCCTATGTAGGCTAGGTACAATCCGATCAATGGATGCCCTGCACGGGGTTTGTGAAGTTAGATAATTAATTACACTGCCGTAAAGCCATCGGCTGGCGGCTATAGTGCCCCAGAGCATCGTGCCCCACCGTCCCGCCGACAATGCCCCATTGAATCTCGGTAATACGATTTTGAATTACTACCACAATGGATTAGAAATAAGTTGGGTAAACAAATAACGAAACACTGTTTATATTAGTTACTAGCGGGTGGACAGCGGTGTTGCTCTAGTAGAATCTGTTTTTCCCATTCCCGTGGGAATTTCCAACAATCCCTTCTTAGTGCTCACGTCATTTAAGGAATCTTTGTGTAAAATGTCATTTTACTGGTCTAGTCACGTCTGTACGTTGATCTAGATCAGTCAGTCAGTCAGCCAGTCAGTTTAATAATACAATATTAATATGTATATATATCTAGATATAGTACTCTTACCGCGTCGGTACCTACTTGCTCACTAACGTAGTTGTCGAAATTTGGCGTAAGCATTTTGATTATTCTTAATGTAAAATCAAGATAAATCTTTCTACACGGTAATCATATAATAAGTATAAGTAGATAATAGCCCTGGTATGGCGAGATTAACCAGATATTAGGTAAGTACGTACATTATACGAATACCGTGTAGGTAGGTAATTGTTCCAATATGAATATTCTATCGCTTATTTATAATTAAAAAAACCATTACTTAATAATACTACCATCTAATCATTCAAATACTGTTACAATATAGTTCCTACGTAGATCGATGAGTAAAATAAACTTATGAAAAAAAACGTCATGTCTCAGAAACTAAGATAGCTTTCGGCGTCGAAACAGAAAAGATATAGAAAATCTTCTCAAGTGCAATATAAAAGTTAGGGAGCATTCTGCAAGTAAAAACAAAGGATTATTTAAAAATCAACGTCGAATCGATCAATCAGTGTGAAATCTGGCGGAAGGTGATTGAGAGCCGGGAACTTCAATAACTTAACGTCGGAAAAACCTCGACGCTCGTGCCGTACTGCCGCGCACACAAGCCGAATCAATTTCAATAAATTATGCAAATAATGAAGTATGATAACAAAAGTGTGTCAGATGTGTATAAACCTCGGATTACTGTTTCCCTGTGTACAAAGCTCATTCATAGGGGAAATACCGAGAGAGTAATCACGTATGCATGCTATTTTCCGCGCAATATTATTGTCTTATCCATACAAAGTACAGTGGCGGATCCAGGATTTTGGTTGGAGATGGGCTTGATAAAGCTGAATGTAGGCTTCATCAAAATAAAAACTAAAACTCAAAATTATGTACCTATACATATTTCCTCGGATAACTTTTTGCAACCTATTCAATGTCTTTGACGGTTGATGGAAAAATCTATTACGTCTTCTTATAAGAAATTTTAATGTCATATCATAACATAAAATGGATTATGTGAGGATAAGAGATGAATAATATCATAATAATAAACTGTCGGTAGTACAGTACTAGGAAAGTAGAATAATATCAAGTTCGATTTGAGATTTATAGGGGGTGGACACCGATGATGTTCGGACTCCGTACCCTATCTGGATCCGCTACTGGAAGTAGGAATAGGTACTATCCGTAGCTACTATATTTTATACAATAAATACTTCACTTATATTTGTGACTACGATAGTATTATAACGGTAATTTGTCTGGGCTGTCACACAATCTCAAAAATGAAAAAAATAATGATGACATGACATCACATCACCAAATATTTATTAAAAAAGTAATTTGTTAAGATTCCTATTTAATCGAACCCCTATTCATTTGCGTATGTTAATATTTAATTCAGTGTAGGCAAGGTACTATCCACCGGAAATTATAGAGGTGGCAAAAGGAAACGAGCTGGGGGCAAATGGCACCGTGCTCTATCTACATCGCGACGAAATTAACCGGCAGCTTACCTGTTCCCGGCCACTCAGGCGCTGCTGTGCAGTAAATTTTATTATTTGATATCCAAATAGAGAGAGAGACGTGACGTTCCTTGTAGACTCGTAGAGCCGGGCGACGTATGGAGGTGGTGCAGCGCGCCGGGCGCCAGGGTGGAAACGTTAAATTAATTAGAACTGATATTTCTAATTCGGTTAAGAACGCAAGATTAAGCAGAAGCCGTCTCATTCGTTAGAGGAAAAACGAATACATACATTATTTATTCCGATGAGAAATTGGAATCAATCTTGCAGGAACTTGTAGCTTGCTTTTAGATTTTTTACAGTTTCCTGGATCAGTTTATTACTTTGTTTTACAGTGCAAAATTATACAAAGAACTATGAGGCATTCCAAAACTTACACAGTACATATTTATCATTAGCTCGACGGTGAAGGAGGAATCCCGTTGGCCCCAGCATTATTTCAAGAGGCGTGACGACTGACCTCGGCTAACTTTAGGGGTCCAATATTAACCTGCTGAAAAGTGGGTATTTCCAAGAA
The DNA here is from genome assembly GCA_963855545.1 of Ethmia dodecea. Classification (NCBI taxonomy): domain Eukaryota; kingdom Metazoa; phylum Arthropoda; class Insecta; order Lepidoptera; family Depressariidae; genus Ethmia; species Ethmia dodecea. Next base: position 7,350,250 of record OY979448.1, read on the forward strand.
TTAGGAAATACCTCTGCCAACCCTCTTAGATATTAAGCGTAAGCTTATTTTAAATAAAATATCACAAGTGTAGCTCCAAAATATAATATTTGCTATATTCTCGCTGCACTCACGGGAGCATGTTCCAGAGGCGCTCGGCGCTGAATGTCAGTTGATTACTAAACTGGCTTACGGCCTTAATTGATCGAGTAGCTCCAAAATGTGGATGCCATTTACTGTTTATTACAGTATAGGTACGTTAACTATCGAACAACAGTGTTCATTGGCTGACCTGCATGATGAGACCTCTAATTATGTTGTAATACCTACTTCTAACTAAACTTTCTAAGACCCTGATTTAATACAAAAATAGAAAATCATATATACCATATCCTAGTGGTTTGTAAACATCAAAATACAAAGGATGAATAATAAAAACCAAATTACATTAGTACCTAGATTCATAATATTATGTAGGAATAACTGTAGGTAATTCTAAATCTTTTCGTTTTGCTTCTCTTACACAAACGAGTTACGCCATTTTCATCGTTTTGGTTTCTTAACTTTCCGAATCGGCGAAGTTAAGGTACCTAGTCTTGTTTTTACGCAAAGTAGGTATATACTTAGCTTCTTCCACACAGTTTACTATTATCCCATCAAAACTGGGTAAACTCGCATTTTCGAAAATTCCGTCAATTTTATAAGATTTATTTCGTCGAGTTTAGAAGAAAGTACACGTCTTGGGTTCCCAACCGTATATAGCAGATATATTTTCTCGAGATAACAAAAGTTGGACAGCTATGGGATTTCAGATTCCAGCCGTGCGACTGCCTATGCGAAGCAATCAGAGCAAACCGATTAAAAAATTTGAACAAGTATATATTAAATAAAACGTGATTACAAATTTATATTTAATCAAGTTGAGTGGTAGTGATGTGCGGGCAGGAATTGACAGGCCTTCTGGGAAATCAGCGGCACGCGACATAGGTACCGACATACGGCCGGCAAATTCAGAGGTCACCGGCACGCGGCTTTAAGATTTACCCAAGAGACCTGCGAGGAGCTAAACTGTGAATAAAAGTACCAATTATCATTGATTCAGGGGTTCCGTATCTAAGGGAAGGGACCCGATTACTCAACTAGGTACTACTCACGTCCGTCCTTTTGAACTGTTCTCAGTATCAGTGATTTCACAGAATCAGTGTTATTTTCAACACAAATATTATAAAGAAGAATGATTTGTATTTTTGTATGTTTGTAACGAATAAACTCAACAATTAGTGGACCGATTTTAAAAATTTAAAAAACATTATTTTTATTACATTCCCTGAGTAACTAGATAGATATATATTCGGGTTTATATGTTTTTTCTACGTTTACTTTGTTTTCGCTCTATCATAAAATCGGTTAGGTACTTACATGGAAGTGTTAAACTGGGTGTAATCATATATGAATCTATAGTGTAAACGCTAAAGTAAAATAACAAATAATAAAATTAATAAATATTAATGCGTCTATAGTAGATTTAGAACAAAGAATTAAATGTTAATAAATATTAAATAATACATTCTATACTTATATTTTGTAGTGGTACGAAACAGACGCACTTTACCGGTTTTGATATAAAACAGTAACTATATACTCACAAGGCTTTCCAAATAATTGGGCTCTTGGGACGTATAAAATCAAATCATCTTTGAAACAATTTCAGCGTGTCTATGCGTGGTCGGTCAGGCTTAATCTAAACTAAACTAGATTTCAATAGTATCCAATAAGTATTTCATATCTCGGCTCAAAGTTCAAACATAAAAAAAACGATGTATCAGTTTTGGAAGAGCAAGAGAAAATAAAGCCTTCTCTTTTAATAAATAAACTTGTACAGCCACTATACCTATATATAGAGATACTCGTAGCACATTGGTATCATGAAACCAATTGAATTATTTTTTACTAAGTCCCTAAGGTAATTAATGCAAGTTGTACACTCAAATTAATGAAGCTGAAGTGTATCATATTCCATAGCTACTTATATTTAAGAAATTCAGAATACCTGTTTCAATACTTTCAATTGTAAATTAAATTTTATAACCGACGAGCATGTCGAGATTGTCGAGCATGCATGAATCCTTTGATAGATGTGGATGAAGCACGGGAGATCTCACAGGTTCGCAGCAAGTGGCGGCCTACCCTACCCTATAGGATAGAGGCGAGGACAATCTTGTAAACGATTTATTTATGTACTCGAATATACTACTTCATATACCAGTACCAGTAAAATACTATATTACACATCTAGGGAAGAAAAATAAGAAATGACTCATATCACATATAATTATTGACCGAGGCGAAGCCTTTTCCTTTCGACGGTGGCGGAAAGCGGCAACTTCGTTTAGCGCAGCGGGCCCAAATTTGCCGCTTTCAGCCCGGAGAAATGAAAAAGTATTTAGTTAAATCGAACTACTACAGGCAGGGAGTATAATTATAAATTGAGGAGTGGGTTAAGTAACTACTTTAATTGAAAAGGAAACATTTTGATTCATTAATTCTTATTGTTTTAGGCAATCAAACCATAGCTTGGAATAATTTTATATTTTTTAACTAACAATCAGAATTTTGTATAAGGAGAAACTGACAAAAAGCTCTGTCGAGTGATGCATAGGTACGAGTACTTTATGTTTTAAAGATCGGGTGAAACCCAGAGGCGCGGCCAGTTTTTATAGAAAAAGGTTTAATTATTTAAAAAAAAATGCTTTCATCCATATTGTCAAAATTATTTGACTGCAGGTTGTATCGCCTAGTGTAATCCAAGTCAAGTAAACAAGGTTCAAGGTCAGTAAGTCACTGGCACTCGACGCGGGCGCAAGTGACAAAAAAAAGGCGGGAAAGTAATCGAAAACGGAATTTCCATAGAACAGGAAAAAGTAGTCTATGTGCCTATTGTCCAAGATTACGTGATCATTTTGCTTCAAATTTCTGCAATACATGTAATAGATGGATTTGTCCATGTCATCAAGTCCTAGTTTGTACATATTGTAATCAAAATACACAAAAACAGTTAAAACAAAACAAAAAACCGAAAATATTTAGAGACTTGGTAAAATTCATAACTTTTTCCCCTTTTTTTAAAAAAAAATCCTTTTTTTGTGTTCATTTGATAAAAAATACTAAATCGCTTTAATATTTATAATAAATAATAAATACATATCAGTATTTGAATGCATTTTATTTCATATTATTTTATATTTACCTAATAAGATCAATGAAAAAGGTCTAAATATCACCCCACGCGAGAAAACATTAGAAAATTAGGGTGCGTGTACTGTAGTGTTAATCTATGTAGGGAAATAATGCATCACGTAGTATCCAAAACTACACCTAGAGACGTGAAAGTTTGCGTGAAAAAAGATGGTTTCCTTAAGAGATTTCATTTTTCGAAATTTCTCCGGGAACAGGGGAAAACAGGTTCTGTGCGTGCATTACCGTTGGGCGACCGTTAGTGATCTATAATGTTTCTACAGCCACATACAAGCTTACTATTTGATCCCTAGTGCCAGGAGCAATTACTGTAAAATATAACAACAAATTTTCTTTGGCTCCGTCACTACAATAACACTTGACACCGCAGCTCCCCAGGACCATTTTATTTGTAAGTAAGTCTTCTACTTAAGAGCATCAGAAATACAACACTCCACTTAACTGTCTTTATTTATGCCGAACTTCTTAACCTGAATAAAAACTTTGGTATCTAAGGACTTAAAGTTCGGTTCATGAGACACAGTCCAGCACTGACAGACAGACGGACGGACAACAGAGCCTTAGTAATAGGCTCCCGTTGGTACCCTTTGGGTACGGAAACCAAAAACATGTTCGAGTAGGTAGGTATATGTGTAGGAGGAGCAGCAGATTAATAAGAGATATATCTATATCTTCCATATCTATCTAAATTTATAAAAGCAAAATACTACTAACTCGAATCATAAAATCTCCGAAAGAAAAACTATGACACATAGAAATGGTAGGTTCCTTCTAAGTAGTAATTCGCTTAAAATGCTTTTAGAAATTCCACTGGACTTTAAAAACGGGATCATCTCGAAATCTAAAAAACCGTCCATAATCAATTAATATGCGGACTAAGTATAATAAAATAATAAGTAGGTATATTTCTTAAACTCCTTTCAATAGAATAAATTCTGCTCCTAACAACAAATTAAAAGTAGCCGAAAAGAAAGTTAGCAAAGATTCCTCATCAATTACACTGAGTCGGGCAATATTTCCGCAACTGTGTTTCTTCAGTAGGTATTGTTTGATGAAATACGGCAACAACTTTTCTTCATTACGCCACAATTATTGTTAAACATTTTAAAGGGGAATACGTTTATTGTTACGTTCTATAAATCAGGGATTATGTATTCTAACTATACTGTAGGTACTATATTATATAGAGAGAAGAAATGCATCTTTCTGTAACCTCAACTGCACTTACAAAACTCACATGCAGAGTTCATTTATAAAGAGGAAAGATTCGTTTCTTGTTTGTTTGTTTGTAATAAATAGGCTCGAAAACTAATGAACCAATTTAAAAAATAATTCACTGATGAAAAGTTTACTTTTCTGGGAATAAAATAGGATACAATTTGGGACTTGGGACGGAAGAGTGATAATATGTATATTCAAATCCAAATAATAAAATTGTATTAAGGCTAGGTTCCTTTACGAAGCCGCGGTCACACTTTGAAGTGCGTGGAGTAGGGTTAAATGGCTTTGTTACATAGTCCGCCTAAATATCTGAATTAGGTAGCAACTTAAAGGTGATGTCCAGAAAATCTGTAGAGGGTGGTATAATAATAAATGAAAAATACTATAGAGATCTGATTTAGTAGAGCGGTAAGAAGATATTATTTTAAGCAAATATGTCCTACAAAACACCCCCCAGAGTGCCCCCTGACTTGTAAAATTCTTCAAAGTACAAAAATCTGCTTGCAACATTATCAAAATACTGGTAACCCATCCAACATACATTTTTGTACATGAAATCAAAAAAGCTTGAATCCAGAGTCGTAAAAAGAAATATTTAAAAGAAATAAATATTTTTTTGCGCGAAAGTAGCGATTGATGTGCTATGTGAAAGAGATAGAGGTCTACTTTCTTTCTCACTCTTATCTGTCATTAGCATTTATGCGGAAGTGAAATAAAACACAGTTATTTTTTTATTATGTTGTCGGTCTGCCACTCTGCCAATGTCAATATGACATTTCTTCACCTACATGGAGCACAGAACACTATTACTCCTTGGGCCTTGGACCATGAAACGAACATACCTCTTTGATCACAAAAAAATTATAATTTAATAATTCAGGGAATACAAAATAATTATACAAATTCGATTAGCCTAATTGACCACTTAACTAAATAATTATAGGCCCACAGGTTAAATCATTTTGGGTCCCTAGACCAAAAGGGTGACGTTCGTTTCTCAGTGACCTAAACCCTCATATATTACTGATTTTTTCAAACATAGGGTGGCATTTTAAAATATTTAATTATGTTATCAAATAGCCCAGTAAATTAGCTTTACAATGATATATATGTATATGGTTCCGGTAATAAAATACGAGGAATAAAATACCACTATTATTCTTCTCTTTTGTAAATTTAAAACATGGTTTTTCATACGTTTATTAAAACTAAAATTGAAGATACCAACGTTCAATAACATATTAAGTCAATCAATTCTGTCATATGCCAAGTCCATATTTTACTGTTGTGATGTGATTCTAATTCATTAAAACCACAAAACCCACAGAAACTAAAAAAAAAATGTGCACAATTCACACAACACACGGTTATTTAGTCCCAAACTAGGCAGGGCCTGTACTAGATATGGGTTCTAGACAACTGACAAACATAGGTACTTACTTAAATAAATATTAAACACCCCGAGCTAGTATCGAACCCGCGACCTCAGACTCAGAAGGCAAGGTTACTACCAATTGAGCCAACAGGCCCGTCATATTGAATAAAGAGCACTGAAATCATAGACTCTCCCTCTGGTACAGTCGGGTATAAATGTAGATGTACGATATTGCAAGGGATATTGCAAGGGTAAAGACGAACCGAAAACGCATTTCAATGAAACAGCTGACATACCTACTTACAAACACAAAAAAAACATTACCCTTCTTCTGTGCAGGGTAAATAATAAGTCTGACGTAGTAATTTGAATATGAAAAGTATTATCAAAGTCAAATTAAATTACTCTTCATTTGATGCCACGGCTACCATTGCTCTGTTTCCATCTGTTTAACTTTCAGCCGGTTAAGATAATAACTTGCCCTGGAAAGTCTCAAAACACGTCGGGCGGGACCCATAATTTATCGCGCAAATCAAAGGGACCGGTCGAATTAACCAAGGAATCCGTTTAAGGCTCTGCGGCTAGAGTGACGAGCGAGACTAGGGTCGCGTAATGGTATTGTTATTACTCTGCCATTTTAATAAGACCCCTAATATGACCCACATCAGTTTAATAGAGTAATGATTTTAAAGAGGCTGCAAATGTATATTCGGGTGAAGAATTAACTAATTGAATTTAAAAAGTTGGGAGTATAGACTCACCCATTCTATTGTGTTTGAATTAGCAAATTAAGCTGTCTGTAGTGACAGAGAGCAATAATCAAAGAGTTTGGAAGAAAATCATTCTCTCAGACAGACTTTTTCTTTAAACGTCTTTGGCAATAATATTAAGTACCTAGGTATTATTACATGGTACTGCTGCGAGTGCTGCGTACATAACATACTACCGCCAGATAATACTAATTATTTATTAGTCAGCCTTTAGATCTCCACACAGCCTCTGGAAGGAAATATAGCATTGAAATTTACTGGAAATTTTCTACCGATTTATTAAATCATCTTAGGCCCTATGTGTCAAAGGAAATGTCAACCAACCCCGGTCAAGTTAGAATAGAGGTGTTATAGTCCCTTCGAAGGCTTCGTAGGTAATTAACACAGCGTTTGTGCAAACCACGGCTACCGGCTCGCAGTCCAGGCGAGTCCATAACTTGTAACAGTATTATTAAATACATGTGTAAGTAAACTAGGAATGGGTACGATTGCTACTAATTAATCAATATTAAAGCAAACACAACATGCACTACTTAATATCAATCAAAGAAACTAACTTAGATAAGCTAAATTAAATTAAGCACAGAGAAGAACAATATTTGCAAAAAAATAAATAACTAGGTAATACTTTTTCGAAATGTATTTATCGAGTCGAAGTTTTAACGTCAGTATATCCACCAAGCGCATTCAGTAATTTGCACAGGCGAGGAACCCAGAGTTAGTACCAAGAACCTATTACAATGAAAAATAACACTTGCTACTGGAAATGAAATGTAGGTACCTAAATAAAATTTACATGATTTGCGATTTCATAGGTTTTATAAGTAGCAGGCTAAGTGTTAAATAAATAAATTGTGGGACACAATTTACACACGGTTCTTTAGACCCAAACTAAGGCAGAGCCTGTACCTAATATGGGCACTAAACATACTTAAATTGAGATGAAAATAATTCTTTATTTTTTAATAGTCCTGCAACATTATAAATTAATAGCTGGATAAACGGGATATACCTACTTAGATAGATATGTGATCTCCGACACGCAAAAAAATAAATAAATAAAATTTGATTTAGACTACTTACTTAGCAACTTTTCTTTCTTTTCTTATGCTGAAAACAGTCGTGATTAAAAAATTAAGATACCCTATATCAATTATAGTACCTATCGCACGAGTATCTTGTATTTGGGTCCTAAAATTCCTAATTTAATTACGTATAGGGCTAATTTATTTCATTTAATTACCTACACTAACATCACAATCTATCATTTGGATGGGATTACCACTGTCCTATTTGCGCTATCAATAGCTAACAATTTATACCAGGATTGTCAATTAAATCAGCAGAAAGCGGTTTAATCCGGGTCGGATGCTGGACACAATTATTCATCAGACGTACAAAGCCGGGTAATCCGGCCATATTGACCGGGCCAATGGCGTTGGCCGAGCGGCGCGTCCCACTGCCCACCCGTGTGTACGCTCCCTTATTTGTCATTCAATAACGATAATGAAAAGGTACACTAACCTGTCGTTAGGAACTAATTAAATTTACTTTGCTATTTCTTTTGAACCATTACTAGTATCTAGTGCCGGATTAGTATGTACACCTACTCGTAGCAAGACTAGCAAATGCTACGGATTACAAACCTTGACGTAAAAAATCAATCAACAGCCCCTACCACTGAATATGTACCTAATAGTAGGTACCAACGTAGCCTGATATTGCGAGTTCGATTGCCGTCAATAAGGGTCATTATATGAGTGCTTGAACATTATATTAGTTGTATATTAACTACAGTAGGTATAAGTTCTGCCTACATTTTGACTAAATAACCTAGTGTGAAATTGTGTTCCCCCTGTGAATTTACTACGTAAGTAGATGATAATAGATTGACTACTTCAGACTAGACAGGACAACTAGTCCTTTGGCAAATAAAAATGTTACGATTCAATGAAACACTACTTATTTCTTCATATTATACGAGTAACACAAAGGACAAATAAAAGAACACCTCACCGCCACTTCGGGCTAGACGAAGGCTTTCTAGCAAATAGCCTTAAAAATATTTCATTTCTGGAATTGTTTCGAGTCAGAAATAGCGCCAAGTGACAGTCAAACTGATGCGTTCTGCTGTAAAATGGAAAAGGGTACATTTATTAAATGTCCGAGTGCCGAGTAAGGCGGGCAGACAGTTTCGCTCAACGAAATGATTAGTTGGAGAGATTATGCCATTCCCATTAGGTAGCTACGAACTCACAAAAAAATAAAAATAAATGTACCTAACTACGGTATATCTACGATAGAAGAAAGATATTAGATCTGCCATATTATGAAAAGTAACATTTGTAGGCGTATGTCAAGGTTGATGGCGGTTACCATTAAGAAAAACGTAGGTAGGTACCATTGCAGTAGTTTCACTTAACACTTTTTTATCACAGGTAAATTTCGTCATTGTTATTATCTACGTCATAAATCAATTAATCGGAATTACGAATGCAGCATTATCCTGTTACTCGGCCAAGAGCGTAGCCGGATATTCGGTAATCGGCCAAATCATTATTCGGGGCATCCATCTCTCATCATAATTTCCTTTGATTTACACCTTATTTGCAATGTTCCTGATTTCCTGTTCGACTTTTGAAATATCCTAGGGGCTTGCCTTTCTACGTCAAACAGTTTTTAAATATAAATTTTAATGTAACCCAAAACGAACAGACACAGAAATTGTGACTCCATAAAATTTGTTTTTTTCTTGTACCGACATAATACTTACTACAAAATGGTATTATGAGAGAACCGCTATGCCTTGACCTTTTAATACAAAAATACAATCAAAATATTCAGTATCTACATCCTAGCTTTACAGAGGTTGGAGTGGAAGTCGCACCCGCCCAATTATTGAACTTGCATTCACTCAGTTGCATGAAAGCTGATAGTCGAGGTTTATCCCAGACTATTAATAAATTAAATTGGTTCAAAGAATATCCAATCTATACTGTAAGGTACAAGATAGATAGGTTTAAGTACCTAGTACAGCGAGTACGTGACTAGACTTTGAAGAATGATAGGTCCCGCGGCGGACTGTGCGATCATCCCAAATCGATTTAAGATTCAATCTTAATTTCATACGAATTACGAATCCCGCGAATGGATATGAAATTGCAGTCGATCTTTTTATTTATCCCTAAATTAATAAATTTTCCTTTTCCTATTTTAAAAGTATTTTTATCATATTTACATAGGTAGGTACTTACTTAGTATCGTTTAATAAGTATCAGATACGCTACCTACCGACTTTATTCGTGCAAGTATTGTTCATGTGGTGATTAATTATAAATAACTAGATACCCGCCCTAGTTTCGCTTGGGTTTATTGGTATGATACTTACTTATCCAAAAAAACTTCCTATTTTATCGCTGCTTCTATTAGTGATAACCGCATCAAAATCCGTTACTTAGTTTAAGGAGTAAAGGATACCTCAGCAGGCAGAAAGACGGGAAAAGCAACTTTATTCTATGTATAGGTAGGTACCTACTATGTACTACCTATAGATATAAAATTAAAAAAAAAAAAAGCTTTTTAAAAACAAGCTTGTATTATGTTCTTGTTAGTAAAAAGAACTAAAAATTTAGAAATAATAATTTAAACCTGATAAGAAAAATATCAATATTTAGGTATCTACATTGCAACCTCTAACGATAATTAACCATATTCGTCTACGTCACAATAATCCCATATCGTAAGTAAGTACCTACATACCTATTAGACATTTTTATTAAACCCTAAAACTTTACATCTTGTATAAAATTTTTGCGTTTTTATCTCATAGGTACCTACATACCCATCTACTATATAAAAATAAGTCGGGTTTTCCTTCCTAACGATATAACTCCAGAACGCACGAACCGATTTCCACGATTTTGCATTCGTTGGAAAGGTCTAGGGCTCCGCAAGGTTTATAGCAAAGAAAATTCAGCATTGCACCCGTGCGAAGCCGGGGCGGGTCGCTAGTTTTTTTATAAATTAAAGCGTGTTACACTGTGATCGCAAAAGAAAAATAATGAAGGTGTAATTATGATAAATGTGCTTCACAATGTAACACGCTTATATTTATAAAAAAATGGGTATGTAATAAAATGGATTTAATAAAAATGTTTATACACCCTCATACCATTCAGCCCTCGGTACGTGCTCACCTTGGCATTGGGTCATCTATCTAATCAAAGACAGAATCCACGTTCATAGCAAACGGAACGAACGAACTTTATTTCCTAAAGATGAGGTCGCATATTCACATCCACTAAACCACCACTACTCATCAGCCATCAAAAACAGTCCACCCATTAAGACGAATCAAACTCGACGCGGCTGTGTCGCTGAATTACCGAGTTCCTATGGCCACCTTCCAGCTAAATCATCTGACACTGCAGGTTACCATCTAACACCAAAGTACTCGTCAAGACGAATCAAACGATTTGACCCGACAGGGTTGCGTCGTTTCTTTACTGAGTTCTTATAACCACCTTCCAGCTCCATCATCATACCCTGGTTACCACTGAAAGACACACTACTCGTCAAGACGATTCAAACGAGCCCAGACTCTATGTAGTTGTGTCGTTTCATTGCGAAGTTCCTACGGCCACCTTCCAGCTCCATCATCAGATCATCACCATATCATCATAATATTGCATTGTCACACGATTTACACATGTATGCAAAATTTCAGCTCAATCGGCAATCGGGAAGTGAATCAAATTTAAGTTGCAAAATTAGATGACAAACATCAGGACAGGTGAAACTAAATAAAAGCTTGCATTGTACATAAGATGATAAGCATTGTTTTATATTTTATCATCGGAAACGGTTAATGAATCCGAATTAAAATATAAATGAAACTTTAAATAATCATGATCTTAACATATAAGTAGGTAGCTACTTAAATCAAAAGTAATAGCCAGTGGCGGATTTACCAGCAGGCTGAGTAGGCTGGAGCCTAGGGCGGCAGATTCTAGGGGCGGCAAATTTCAGGATTTTTGTCTTTGCTACTTCGTAGAAATCTAAAATATTTCTGTACCTTTGACGGTTTTCTGATACCAGAGACACAGAGCAACACATCGTAAGGACGACGTAGTCTAGGGACTGTCCATTTTAAAAGCAGGGGCGGCACAAACTTTGCAGCCTACTCTTTGTAAATCCGCCATTGGTGATAGCCAGTGTCACAGCTCACTCATTTAGGTTTTGCAAGCGATAATGCTTTAATTATTCTCTTTTTCAGTAGGTAGGTAAATTGTTTCAGCGGCAAAAATTGGTTGTTATAAAGCCGTAAATCTAAATCCGATTTAAGTAATGAAATTGAAATGGGACTAATTAAAAAGTCGGAAAGGAATTTTGAGAAAACAAGACTTTCATAATACCTTTTCTAGCAATATTAATATTTTAGGAGTAGAATATTAGTACACTATACTTACTTAGCCACTTCTATAGTGCACCGTCTAGGTACCTAGTTTTAATCTGTCAGTTTCATCCATCCCCAGGCAGTCTGGAAGAGATCGCTAAAGGCGATAAGACCGCCCATTGTACTTTATTTTACTCTTGTATCTCTGGTAGATACCTATATTGTTTTTAGTATCTCTTGCTCTTGTATTTTTGGTGCACAATAAAGATAGTAGGTAGGTAGTATTAAGTTAGGTATAGGTACTTGAAAGTTTAAAAGCGATTTTTTTTTTTGTGAAGTAATATTTGCAATATTTTACCTCGTTATGGTTTTTATTTCATATACTTAAGTCTTGTAGGTAAGTATATTGATTATGAGTTATATAAGTACCTATAACACGTATAAAACTGAAAGGGACCAAAGACCGCAAACTATCGATAAATAACAAAAAATGGGCATACCCATATTACCCATGGCCGGACCGTGAGTTTAGGGGGCCCTGGGCTAATACTACTTAGGGGCCCACCTAATTACTCAGTTCAGTTCGAAGTTGGTACACGACGACGTAGACTTGAATGGGGAGTTTTCGGTGACAGCTGTCACTTGAGTATTCAAAGGTGTCAATAGATGGTGCTGATAAGCCTTGAGATTTTTTTACCTAATCTATGGTCGCAACAATTTGTCATACAAAAAAAAAAACCATCTGACTTTTTATCAAAATAAGGTTACGTACTCATTGCCTTGTATTTTATTTATTGTTCTGTTTGTACATTGTTTACGAGTGGTTTGTGTTACGACAAAAGATCCAAATCCACGATAAACAAAAACTCAGTCTCCTTCATCTGCGAAAATGCGTGGACCATGTATAGTGTATGGGTGTAAAATACGGAGGAACCGAAGCTCGACTAGACGCACTAGGAATTTAGGTACCTAAAACAAGATCTGTTTTATTGCGTTGCCTGCTGACGCGTTACACTCACTCACACACAACACAACAACGGCACCTGACATGACGGACGGATGTGTCACGTAAAGCGACACATCAGTGTTGAGTGTTGCCAATTTCTAATTCCCAATGTTGATCAGCGCCATCTAGTTCAATTTTAAGAATGTCATTGAAAATTCCTCATTAAATGAATAGGGTTGTGTCCTACCTAGTCAAATCAGTTAATTTTTACGATCTGTCAAAACGAAAGTTTACTATGGAAAATGTACTGAAATAGCAAACCGTGACGTCATAGTTTGTAGTACTCAATTGCAGCACTTGATTGTTTTATTATTTTTAAATTTGCTATAATTGTAAATTGAAAATCGAAATACATATTTTGAGGAGTTTTGGGATAATCTTTTTAATGTATGACTACTCGCAATTTAATTTCGATGCTGTCAACTACCCAATTGAATGGGGTTGATTAATCGCAATGCTGCAAACCTTACTATCAGTTTAATTTAATAATATTATAGATTTTTTCGCATTATCGTCTATTTATATATATGTATTTTGACTTTGAGTTGACTTAGCTGGGGGCCCCTGGAATCCACGGGGCCCTGAGCTGAAGCCCAAAAAGCCATATGATAGATCCGGCCCTAGGCACACCCTGCGTGCGTTCAATTTGCGTGCTAGTTCTGTTTTTACATGACTGCCAAGGAAATGTTTTTATATTTTTTTAGTTGCTACCTAAACCTAAGTAATACCTACTTTTATAGCGTTCCACCGAGTATAATCACTTCAAGTTCACTCTACAACATTGCTTTTTTACATTAGAAACTTTCTATATTCTACTTGATTATAAATATATAAAAATCTTTAGCCTACATGAAAACCACTAGGTATTTCACGTAAATTACCTGTACTCGTTAATGTACGTACTACGTGTATGCACTTTGTTTGTTCGTTACACACTATGTCTATTTGTATAGTAGAGTTTACACGTTATTTATTAAGATTATACAATGTACCTACATCGAAAAGTTGACTTCTAAATGAGTATCATTCTGTGATATCATTCTACGTAGTAAGCCCATAAAAAATATCAAGAGCTTTTGGATTTTGGCACAGATCCTTGCATCATTTAGTCATTATAGTGACAATAGAGAACTTTCGAATATATGAGAAGTTTGTGGCGCTGCTGGAATGACGTGATCAGTAGATGTCTGATGGGTATATTTTGAAACCGTTATTATTATTTAATTTACTTACTGATAAAGAATACCTGAATTTAAGGACATTTAGCCAGAGCAGTTACATCGGTGAAAAAAGGTGTGGTTTACGACATTCAGATAAAATACTTCCATAGGTATGTTTGTGTTTAAAAATTCAGAATGGTTAATTTTATAAACTCACTTTTTGTCACAAGCAAACGCAGCTTTCCTCTTCTTCTCAATTTACTTCTAATATTGAATATATAAATATATAATATATATATATAAAGTAGTATAAATATATATAAAGTACTCATCCTCAACATTCAAGAGCGTGGCGCAGCCAGAATGACACACATGCCAATCATATTACATTGTTGATGGGTTATTATGTACAGTAGAGGAATCAGGACATTTTTGCCTTGTACTCCTAGCAGCTACGAATAAATAGCCTAGCAGTAAAACTTTATAGAAGCACGACACCGAAGCGGTATAACTGCGACTTAGCAGAAATGAAAAAGGTACCAATCCAGAATCAGATCAACTAATTATTATAAACCGTACACGAGCAGGCGTCACGCAACAGCGAGTGCTTAGTTTTGTTAGCAAAATAAAATAGAAAGGCTTCGTTTAATAACTCTGTTCGGTGTTTCGTAACGTGACGTGTGCTCTACCTGTTCCAATTCCCCACCCACCTGACATACAAAATGGTCCTACAAGCATTGTATGCAAGTGGCAAGTCACGCGCATTCAAAAATTCGTATATAAGAAAAAACGTTTGCCCAAAACATTACTTATGCCATGAACATTGATGGCACGGCACAGTGATATCTAATTTAAATCTTCGCTATCATGCTTTCATGTTCAGTCTTCTCACACAAACCACAAAACCTGAAACCGTGACGGAGAGGGAAGAGCGCAGCGGTAACATGACAGTTTTTTAAATAAAAATGAGAAATCCCGTATCGGGCATACATCCCGGCAGATCATATTCTACGAATGCCATGTCTGCATGCATGCCATGTATCACAAGCCATGGAAGTGGAGGGTAGGTATTTCCCGAAAAGGAATACCTCTGCCTACCCTCTCAGGGATAGAAGGCGTGAGATTATTTATTTACATTAACATACATGGCTTGTGATGGAAACATTCAGAGAATATGATCAAAATATATACTTTTTTCATTATTATCATATTCTACAGAGGTTTCTATGACATGCCATGGAAGTAATTGTATATTTAAGTATTATATTATTAACTACCCATAGACATTGTCTATGCGACTACCATATTCGATAAGTCAATAGATTTTTCG
Organism: Ethmia dodecea; assembly: GCA_963855545.1. Lineage (NCBI taxonomy): Eukaryota > Metazoa > Arthropoda > Insecta > Lepidoptera > Depressariidae > Ethmia > Ethmia dodecea. The sequence continues at coordinate 7,365,741 of OY979448.1, forward strand.
GGTCATACATCAATTTAAAAGACTATAAATTGAGTATAGGTAAAATATTTATTAATTAAATATTCCTTACGTTAAAATAATCCTGTGCTTAAAACTTTCAAATGTTATTGTATGATATTAAATATGATTACAAGTTTACAACAAACAATACTTAGAAAGTAAAAGTACAATGTTACTATTTCTGCTCAAAATCTACTGTTATCTGTTGATAAAATTAATATTTATGGAATTTCATTATAACTACAAAATATCAATACAATAAAATTACCAATAAACACAAGTTTACCTATAATAATACTTTCAAGAAACGGAAGACTCGGCATCAAATTTCATACAAAATCTTATCAAACCGTATGCGTCACTTTTGTCAACATTACCATCATCATGCACATAAAATTATTCAATCCAAAAATATTTTCCGTACACATCCACAATTCCACAAGATAAACGTCACAAAATACTTACAAATATTTTCGCGATGCAAATGACCTTACGAATGCTAATGTAAGTAGACAGTAATTGTTATTTATATGAATGAAAACGATTATATTCGTTTACTACATATCTGATATTATTATTTATATAAGACATTGAATTGAATGAGATGCCTACTTGGGGCCAAGTGAACACGAGCTAGTACACCTTACAAACATTAAAAACATGCTAATAGGCTTAAATTTAATGGAATATTTCAACTCTGAAGATTCGAAATATTAAAATCGTTTCATATTCGTATATTCCTGTTTCTTATCAATCTAGAGAGCTCATCTTTTAGTGAAACATATGTTTAGATATCAAGCATAGAATTGCGGTTACAAAAACAAAGTAAGTAGATGTCGCGAAATGGCCTATTATAATAAAAATAACTTACATATGTATGTAACGTATTTCTGAAAAATAAAGCTTTTGTTTGCCTGTATCGATAATCCGTGCCACCTATCGGTCGCCTCCGGTAATTATTGATCATCAAAGTGATGTGTGCAAAGTGTTGGGCCACTATCTGTATATTTTGAGTATTAGCCACTTTAGAAATAATACGACTTATTGATAGCTTGCTACTTGAACATCAAGTAATGTCTCGGGTTCTAATACTCAACGGCAAACTACGTTATCTACAAATGGAATAAGGTAAAACTTAGTCAATTTAAGACCCTGTTGTGATCATTTTACATGGAGGTTGGCGACCAGAAGTTCATTTCACGTAATTCCGATGGTTTCGGGCGGAATGCGTGCAAAGGCTTGTTATGCTTCGGCTGCTGGGTTGGCGCGTTGATGAGTTTCGGTTCATGAACAGGCGCCGGCCCGAGACTCTCCACTGACTCCGCCAGGGTAGTGCCTGCAATAAAAGAGTTATATTGTTTTATAAAATACTATCGTTATCACTATCATTGCCCATATCTATGCTGCAAATGTTTTTGGCTATTTTTTTAAGGCCGTCCGCGTCAATCTTCCCTCGGAATGTTGTAGTTGGTGGTTGGTGGTGGTGGTAACGTCACCATTCGGGCACCGGAGCGCAGGGCAGTAATCACCAGGGTTAAGTGGAACTCCTAATCGTCTCTTACGACTCCCATAAGTGTTTATAATACCAAAAAAAGTTTGTAAATAATGATGTTTGTATATTCGCATGTACATCTCAACGGCTTCGAATAATATTGAAACTTGCAAACACGACTATGGCTGAGTAATAATGAGGTAATCCACTTATCGCGAACACTAATGAAGAATTAAACAACAATTTGTCATTTCACTTTCTGTTTCCTTATTTATTAGCTCAAATTACCTCACATGCGGTTTAAACATTCATAAGATTCATAATACATTAGTCAAAGTCAGATTAGCTGCTAGTACTAATTTACCTTGTAGCCGGGCCTCGATGGCGTCCTCCTCAGCGAGAGTGGAAGTTGATGTGGTGAGATCCTTCTTGAAGCCAAGCAGAGCCATCGTCAGCCACGAGCGGTTGCTGGCGTCGTCCACCGGCTCGAACGGAGACGTGAAGTAACTGCACAAGAGTATTCCAAACTTAATTATATGGTATTTTAAATCAAGTGCAAAAATATGTAAAAAAACACGATTTTTTTTTCTTGTACTTCGGTCCACCTGGTGGGAGGCCTATCAACGCTGCCTCTTCCGGTTCGTCATAGCAATCATACCCAGCCCTAATTGGGTAGTTGACAGCATCGAAATTAAATGGCGAGTATTTAATCATTACCTTATGCCGACAACGTATTCTTGCCTACTTCGGCCACACAGTTCGCAGAGCCGACGAAAATTTGGAACAACTAATTGTGGTAGGAAATACCGAAGGCAACAGATCGCGCGGTCGTTCTCCAACAAGATGGACGGACCAAATTAAGGACTCATCCAAGTTCTACACGGTTGTGAGAGACGCATTGGACAGAAACCGGTGGAGACAGATCATCCGCTCCAAATGCGACCCTAATGCTGACCACGATCCTCAGACATGAGGGACCGACCCCAGAGAGATTTAATCATTAAAAGGATTATCCAAAAACACCTTTGAACATGTATTTCGGTTTTCATTTGCAATTTTAGCAAATTTAAAAACAATAAAACAGTAATTAAAAGTGTTGATATTGAGTACTAGAAACTATGACGTCACACCTTGCTATTTCCATACATTTTCCATAGTAAAATTTTGACAGATCTTAAAAAGTTACTTATTTGACTAGGCCCCATTCGAAGTGTGCCAGTAGCTTAGTACTCACCGGTTATAGTTCTTCTTCCTGCGGCTAGTGGGGCTGGTGTTGGGCGAGTGCGCTGGCGTGACGGGCAGGCTCTTGCTTCCTCGGCGGGCCATCAGGTTGTAGTGCTGCGCCTCGGGCGACTCCGCCTCGTCCTCGGGGGACGCGACCGTGAACCCGCGCGGGGGACGAGTCGAGGATATCATCTGGTGTGCCACCTGAACACAAAATAGTTGATATAATATCTTAATTACTTTTATAATGTTATGATATTGTTCAAAAAATGTTATTATAAAATATTGACGTTTCTAAGTGTATATTTAATACCTATAGAAAATAAACGATTTTGAACGCTTGAGATAGTGAGTAGGGATGCTTCTAAATAAAAAAGAGATTAAAATATAATAAGGTATAGAGGGGACAAAGCGATAAAAAATTGAAGTCAAAAGTTATTCCAAGTGGAATAAGTCTAGTACAATTTCGACCGAATGACAGCTCGCGTTCATACTAAACTGACATAACAAGGACATGACGCTTAGGCTTCAAAGTTTTGTATGAAAATATTACCTATGCCCCCTCTATGCCCTGTTATATTTAAATCTCTTTGCTTGACAGGTAACTGAATCTAATTTGGCACTTTCATCATTTAACATTTATGCAACCCTTACAACATTTCCCACTTTTTATCTTTAAATAGAGTCAACCACTTGTGCACATAAAATATTAATGCAATTTTGATGTTAAACTAAGATAAGCAACATGTTCCATACAATCACATTTGAAGAACGCGACTCCCACGAGGGTTATCAATTTTTATCATATGTACGATTATAGTTCATCAACAACCTGACGTAATTTTTCGTAAATATTACTAGCCTACATTTATAAGTCTGCGAGATATACCTTATTTAAGCTTGTGCGAAACTATTATGGTGTTGGTTCATTCCTGGAATGGTGAGTTCTATGAGGTATACATTAATCTACTATATAAAAATAAGTCGGGTTTTCCTTCCTGACGATTCAACTCCAGAACTGACGAACCGATTTCCATGGTTTTGCATTCGTTGGAAAGGTCTCGGGCTCCGCAAGGTTTATGGCAAAGAAAATTCATTATTGCACCTGTGCGAAGCCGGGGCGGGTCGCTAGTCTACTATATAAAAATAAGTCGGGTTTTCCTTCCTGACGATTTAACTCCAGAACTGACAAACCGATTTCCACGGTTTTGCATTCGTTGGAAAGGTCTAGGGCTCCGCAAGGTTTATAGCAAAGAAAATTCAGCATTGCACCCGTGCGAAGCCGGGGCGGGTCGCTAGTATTGTTGTAAAAATTATGTACAGTACGGCCTTTTTAACTTGGCTGCTCTGAACATAGGCTCCGCCTGCGCAAACCACTTCGTATCGCCAAATGTTCGCATTTTTTTATTGCGCAGCCATTTGCGCAACTTTGGAGCCAAAAAAAGTTAAAACGGCGGTACTGTAAGTACAGTCAAGAGCACGCTAAGCTTGACACTATGGACTTTGACCCTGCCCTGTATTCTATGGTGCGCAGTATAAATCAGAGCTCAGCTTAAACTGGTAGTGTAAAGCTTGACTTGCTCTTGACTGTACATACGAGTATATATACGATTATAGTTTATGGATGAATCAGTGCACTCACCTTGACGACGGAGTTGCCGCACGCCGCGCCCTCGCCTTTGAACCCATCGTCTGTGCCTGCTGGTTTCGGCTTGGATGTTACTGAAGTCCCTAATAAAAACATATTCGTATTACAAATGCAAGTACGCTTATTAACGTACTTTCCACGTAAATATTGTATGCATGTAGGTATTGAACATTGTATTTAATAAACTTTTGGAGTCGTCGACATTATTATACAATTATAATAGTACAAATAATATTTTTAAGCGAAAATACACTTCCACTACTTCCTTTTTTGTTTTTGTTAATTAGCTCATTTGCAAAATTATAATAGTGGTGTTATTCACACTTCTTCTTTTACAAAAAAAACGATATCTTTGAAGGTCAATGAAATACAACGTTAACTCCTTAGGCGATATTTTTTGGAACGAAAGTCTGCCTTTCACTTTAAACTTTTTTTTCAATTATGTGTTTGTAAATAGGTATTGCCATGACGTAATGAACAAAACATTGTAATTATAATTGCATTCCAAAGCCAAATGTTGTAGATACTCTATTGGCGATTCTCAGAAACTCTAGATAGGTTTATTAGTGGTTATAAAGAGAAACCTTGGCTAGGGCCACTGCACGTGACGAGACAGTGGTACATAATGGTCGTGGCTACTGCTTAATGTGTCTCATCCACGTGGGTAGGTAATAAATATATATCACCATCAGTTGCACAATGCCCAGTACATATGATTGTACTGTACTTTATAAACAAAACAGACGCCCGGTATTTTCCTTGTTCACGCAAGTAATTAATAAACACCACGGAATATTTTGAATGTAAATTAGGAGCGACATACTTAAAAATCGTAAAAAATCAACCTTAATGCGTCCGGTCCATCTGGACCTGAGAGAACAATGATTGAAAACTTTTTGATTTTGTCAGAGTTAGCAGTTTGTTTTCGTATTCCTAATCTAGTCGCTGACTAAAGTCTCAAAACCCGAATATTCAATTATTTTACAAATAGAAGGCAAGCTTATTCTGATACTTCAAGAGTATCGAGACCGTGCGCTCTCACCGGCGGTGTTAATTGGCGCGATGCCGTGGAGCACGTCTTGGCACGGCTTGGTGTGTTTCGTCCAGTCCTTCTCTTTGAAATTGTAGCTCACTGCCCCTGATAGTTCCTTCATGGATTCATTGACAATGCTCGGCAAGTTCTGTTCTGGTTTCTTGCCCAAAAGAGCATCGGTCTTCGGGTAGCGGATGTAGAAGAACGAGTCCTCGGCTGGTGGCGGAGATGCAGCAAACGGTTCAAATTCTCTGTAAATAATTAACATGAATTTTTACTCATTTTCAATATTTTAACTATGAACTAAGATTGGATAAGGAAGGCGGGGCAAGATTATTATTTTATCATCTGAAAACTTACGTCACTAAGGCGTTGAACTGTCCTACCAAATTCCTCTTTCGAAACATGTTTTTATTATTACTTCTCAAGATCGTAAATCTATAAATCTGGCACGAGCAATATGTATGGCACAGTTGCAATGGTTATGCGGGTGCAAGTTTATTTATAGCTCTGTAAAATTTCACGCACTATACTGAAACTGGCTCTAAAACGGTTGAGCGGTCGATCGTCTTTATGAGAACTGAAAAAGTTCTATAGTCGCTTTCGCTCTTTATACTAATTAGATACTGTGCGAACTAAATCTTATCGCGATAACGTTACTGTGCGAGCAAAACATGTTTGAATTGAAAATAACACATCACTGTAACGTCATGTGACGTCGACCAATGAGAACGGTTTAGGAGCGCACTCCCCCGGCCTACGGATGTCGGACACATGACAGTCCGCCTGGCGGTCAAAGACAGAGGCTCGGAATAGCTACGTAGAAACTAAATTACCTAAATTTTGGCACAAGGTAGACTTATAGAAATCAAAAACCATTTCCACAAATACAAAATTAGAAAGTTACGTCAATGGAGAAACTCAAATTCTTTGCTAAGATATTATTTTCATCTTTTGCGATTCTTTCTAGTAAGAACTATAAATGGAGGACTGACAAAATGATTTGATTAAACATCAGACAGTACAGTGATTTTATTGAATGAAACCTGGCAAAGACATGTCGTGTTAGATAAGCATTTAATTTATTTCATATTCTTTCTAGACTTTAATAATTTCATTAAAATGAATATAATAAAAAAGCTAAAGTACGAATATTAAGAGTTTGTATCAATGTTTAGAAAGATAGTGAATAGAATAATATCTCACTATCTTTGGATTAGTAATAAAGCATGCATATTACTAATCTCGTTTTTCATAAACATTAATAATATTGAATAGAATTAATTTACGCACAGATGACTGCAAGTATGTGAGCGAGGAATCACTCTTATTGTGATAACTGATAAGACATGGGTACATTGAATTACTATACCTATCGACTCACGACTATAGCTATTTAAAGTAATCCGTAATACAATTGGCAATTTTCCAACAAGTTGAAAACCTAAAGAGCAGTGATAGCCGAGACGGTTAAAGAGCCGGTCGAAAATCAGTGAGGCTCGGGTTCGAATCCTGGCATGTACCAATGAGTTTTTCAAAAACTTACGTACATATTTATCACTAGCTCGACGGTGAAGGAAAACATCGTGAGGAAACCCGCAGGTCTCAGAATTAATTCTGAGACATGTGTAAATAGACCCGGTCCGGCGATGGGCTCACCACCTATCACGTTTAGGGGTCCAATGTATCTCGTGAAATGTGGGTATATCCAGTAATGGAATACCTCTGCCTACCCCCTCGGGGATGAAAGGCGTGAGATTATATTATTATTATATTTTTGAAAACCTACAAAAAACAAGAAAAATACACAATTGAAACATCTAGCAGTAGCTCGTTTCAAAGCAAAATCACCTTGTTTTCTTCAACTATTTTCTAAATTAGGATAAGCCTTCTTTAATAACAAAACCGATAACAGAGTTCTTGTGGGGCCATTGATAAAAGCAACCTAACGAATAATATTGACACTTAGATATGGCGATGTGTGGTACGAGTAGGAATAATATTGATAAAGAATGTTTTCATTTATAATTTACACTATTTCAACAACTATCTGATCTCGACAATAGGATTATTATTATATCAATATACCTGATCATTGATCAATCACGTCATGCATGAGATTAATCCTGCCATCTAACCGACTATGAATAAAAACATACGCACTTTGTAATATTTATAATTGCAGAATCAGTAGGAATCTTATCGTATAGTGATCGCTGCGACTGAAAGATTTTCTTGTTTACAAGAGAACTCGAAAATATTATTATCACTTGGCAACAATTTTATTTATAGCAAACAGAACATATTATTATAATAATAAGTAGGTATGTACTGATAAGTGGACCGTGAATACAATCTGTTACGGATCCTTTTTTATCAAAGTTGATACCTAATTAAGTATGATCATCATCATCAACCCGTAACAGCCCACTGCTGGTCTTTCCTCACGCATGAGGAAGTATGGGTCATAATACTCTTAATCTATCACGCGAGCCCACCACGGATTGAGAGATGGTGTTAGGCTAGTGGCCACATAACTGTTAGAATTGTTAAGCCACCAAAGGGTATCTGACATGGCTTAACGACTTCTATTGTGCGTTAACACATCAAAAACCGGGACCAACGCAAAGGTTTAACGAGCCTTCCGAAACACGGAGGCGCTCGTGATATAATGCCACTAGGCGGTCACCCATTCACCGACTGACTGCGCACAAATTTGCTTAATCAGTGTGATCGTTACGAACACACTGGTATCTCAGGGCTACGTATGCTCAGACGCTAAGTATGATCACGGTAGGTTATTTTAATTTAAAATGTCAGCTTTTACAAAACCATTCTAGGAGTTTCGGAAAACCCCAAGAATTGTTGTCCACACCGATGACCGACACGATCATATTTGTTAAATGTTATCTTATCACCACTCAAATATTGATCGACTGGCATACGTCATATATTTACCTTCTAAATTATGTGCTATTGTAATGCAAATGAAATTAGAATGATCGATAATACAACTACTGACACGTCATTCAACAGGGCAAGTTCCCGTAGGATAAAGATTTGAGGTGGGAACCGTATAATAAGATCGAAAATGTTATCTGTCATTTTTATACGGAATTTATATACTGTTTGCATTTTATTTAATTTGCTTACAAAACAAAATTCATTTATTTTCTGTAGGTACAAAAAGTACCTACACTTAGAAATGTCAATAGTCTAATAACAAGGCACTCTATTGATAATAGTTAGTAGTTAGGCAGTACTTTGGTTAACGTTGTAAGTTTGCATGAGCGTTATATTAAAATACTTATATAAATATTTTTTTGTAAATTTGTAGTCTTCGAAGTATGTATTTTTTTAACACAGACGGATGACTTTTCAGCAACTGTATTTTTTAAATAATAAATACACATAGGTACACTATGTCAATGCAATAACAAAAATAAAACATGAGCGTTGTGTCTTTAGAGGATCCTCTATTGACGTCAATTCGACCTCCTAAATGTCACAGCCTTACTGGCTACTACCCACACAACCAGTTGGAAGTATCTTGTTTTGAAATTGTTTTTCTAGAGTACACTATGAAGGTTAAGATTTTGTCGCTTACTTTTAAATTCTTGATAGGTAATAAAGAGTAGTTAGACATGATTTGGTAAGCCACGGATTTGTTACCTATAAGGACTGGTTTACACACTCGTTTAGGTAAGCTGGTTAGTAGATGATCATTACAGTGATTACTGAAGTTAAAGAGCCCGCTTTTCAACCGTGAGGGATTTTAAGTGAGTTTTGTAAAAAAAAACTGACGTAGGTATTTATCACTAGCTCGACGGTGAAGGAAAACATCGCGTGGAAATCCGCAGGTCCCAGAATTAGTTCTGAGGCATGTGTAATAGAACAGAACCCCAGTCCAGCGATGGGATCACTACCAATGACGTTTAGGGGTCCAAATAATACACTGGTGTATTATTTGTAACGTAAGTATTTCCAGAAAATGGAATACAAACGTATTCCATACTACTACTACAGTCTCGGGGATAAAAGCATAATTATTTATTATTATTAATTAGATGAACATTGCTTCGGCGAACGGGTAAATCAATGTTCGTTCGTCTACTGACCAACTTAACTAAACAATGTCTCAACCAGCCATAAGTTCGTATACGTTCTGACACGTGACCATGCCAGCAGCTGGTCCAGCCTTGGTAAGTAGGTATCTACAAAGGCATTATCGCATCGTGTTGCCACTCGAAGAACATACAAAGAAAACAATGCATGTTGCTTTTTTATCTCACCTTAGGTTTAATTGTAATACTGTTTGGATCGTGGTTTACCCATAGCTCTTTTTTCGTTTATAATTGTAATACATAATGTTTTTTCCAGTAACAGTGTTACAAATGTTATAATACAAGTACATCGTCAGATTTAAATGGCAAATCGGTCATATCTTTTTATTTTTGATGTACCTTTTTTACAACAGCATCAGAATATTCTAAATCAAGTAAACTGAGGTTGTTGATAAGAAAATCATTAATAGATTATTAGAAAGTTTCGCAATTCTTACTCTTTGTAAAGCAATTGTTTCATATAAAATAACTTTAAAAGTCCATGCTTCAAAGGTACCTAATTATTTTTGGGATGTCATAAAAGTAAGATATCATTAGTTTCGTATCAAAATAGTAAAAAAAGAAACCCTGATGGTGACGCTCTCTCTGAATTTCTTATCTCAGCAAGTACTCATATTATTGACTTGAATTTGAAATAGTTTTAAATACAACTTTCTCAATTGTCTACAAAAGATACTTTTATAGGGAAATTATCAACCATATACGCAAAATCGATTGGGGTCTATTTATTGAAAGATCAGAAGTTTATTTAGGTAAAATATTCCCGTATTTTTTTTTATTAAATCATAATTTAATAAATCACGCATTACTTAATGTTTGTGGTATTAAGATACATCAAAGCCTCACATTCGAAGTCCATACATATACATTTCCTAATAATTTATCTTGCATTGATTATTATAATTAAATAAGTATATCTACCAGCATCAATACTTTTTTCGTTTTATTACAATGGATTTTAAACAATTAGATAGACACATACAACATTTACTTACTAGGGAAAACTTTAGGTACCAGAAATAAATCTCTGAGAATGTATTAAAACTTCCTGGCAATTTCCCAAATGCTTAAGTATTCTACATCTCATATACCTATGTAATGTGATAAGCACCTACCTACTTACCTCTCAAGTGTCGTCCGACCTCTTAGAGGCCGTTAACTATTGTTCTTTAACTACATGACACTTGAGCTCTTAGTATGCAGGCAAAACAGATGTTAGTACATAATTACAATTTATTTTAAAATCTTTACATTTCTATTGTTTACAATTATGTATCTGTACACACATATGTAAGGACTACGATTTGGTCTAAACTGTTAACTTTATAGTATTATAAGTTGGTAAATATTAAGTAATTCTAGCTAATAATTTCGTAGAAATACTAGGTTAGTACGTCATATGAGCACCTGACGTAATGGTAAAGAAAACATATGTTTTCAATTAATTATATAACTCGTAACCATTAAAATTATTTGAATACTCGAACAATACGAGCCAGACATAAAATGCGATGTCATCAAAGCCAAGCCTCCAAACTTTCAAGGATACCGAGTGATCTGAATAACCTTGTATGTTTTGCAAGCGAAATAACTAGTAGTTGCCTACAGCGATAAACTTCTGATGTAACTGCACATAATAATAAAATTATAAGGTACTAACAAACGTCAATATTTTCTTATCGACACCACGCAAGCAATTCTATGCACCACAAGGAAACTGCTTCTTGTATACTAGGTATTCCAAAAATATTTAATTATAAATAGGTACCTATACATATAATAAAACTCTAATGGGGCCGTGTCTGTACATGAAACATTTTTTGAAAATTTTAGCGGTAGTGTATATAGTTATCGATGTACATACCAAAACACCATTTTTTGAAATTTTTGTCAATTTGAAAATTGATGACATATTTGAGGAGATAATATCTGAGTAGCCGGGTGAACATCTAGACTACTTTTTACAGCGGGAGAATGTCTCAATCCCACGGGAAAATTAAAAAAACTGGGTAAAACGAGAAATAAGTAGGTAGGTATCTACTCCGAAACGATAACACCTAGAAACTTGAAATATGGAATGTAGGTGTCTTATATGTCGTAGGCAACCGCTCTATGAAGGGATTTTTGGAAATTTTTCAGCGCGGGCAACGTCCTTAGCACACCGCACACGCTATTTGAAATTTGGTATGAGGTGTATTATAATAATAAATCGTCGTAGGCAATCGCTTTGAAAGGATTTTTGTAAATTCCCACGGGAACGGGAATAAACTGGATTGAGGAAAGATTTGATTTTTTGTTTGTATTGTATTGTATGTATTGAATAGGATACGACCGGATTTTACCGATTTAAAAAATATATTTTGCCAGAGGAAAGCATACTCTTCTGGAGTAACATGCGCTATAATTTTCCCACTGGAACTAAAAACACGAAACCGATTTTAAAAATTCTTTCACTAATCGAAAGCTACATTAACAGGGAGTAACACAGGCTATATTTTGCTCTCGTATTTCCACGGCTACGGGAACTACTCGGATGGAACTGCGGGGTGCTACTTGGAAATATTAAAATAGTCAAGTAACAGGTACATATAATATGTAAAGTAATAAAAATGTGACAAGTCAGGTTACTATCACCTTCCTACCTAGGTACCTATAGTATACCTAAGCCAATTTCCAAAATTGCTCGTTTGAACAGAAGTTGAAATTACAGCGAATATTGAGATAGTTCTAATATAAATTGCATTTAATTGCAAATTTCAAACGCCCGCTTCCTTCCTATTGAACAAAGGTTACGCGGTATCGGAAGCGGAAACGTCATACAAAGGTCATACAGGAGGATAGACGGAAACAGGATCTGAGCGAGCAACGCCAATGCTGCATAAAAATATTTTATTTTATTATTTACTAACGACCAATAGGTAAATTGTGCGCCCGCGCCGAATACACGCTGTCACCAATTCTTTGACCATTTGCTTGTCTAACGTGCAGACACTTTTATTGTAAGTGCTGCTGCTATTTTTAAGTATTTAATATGTTTCTTCTTGGTCCGTCTCAATCAATCAGACCTCAATTAATCAGCGAAATAATCTATCTACTATTTTGAGGCTCCGTAACAGAAATAAATATACAAAAGGAATTGAGAGCACTTCAATTTTATTAACATCCATCATTCGTTACATTATTCTTTTCATATGTAACAACCGATTACAAGTGGCAATTTCCACTAATCAAAACACACACATACCTATAACACCTACATAACAAAAAGTACACCGAGCAATAAACCAACTGTATGTATTGTATAACACATAACGAATGTAATTCTCGACTCCCGAGCTCATTCTTCTGATTATTCATCACGTGGCCATTTACTTAATGGTGCTCTACTGTGTTGATACGATACAATACAACATTCCTATCTTCAAATAATCATGCAGTTCTAACATATTCCCCATGCTAATCACCTTATGAAGGTAACATGATGGAAGGAAGGAAATAAAATAATTACCTCATTCCGGTATACTATGACAATACAATCTATACTAGAATATTATATGTAGAGGAAAGACATAGGATATAAACTCAAAAACTACTGGACCGATTTTGAAAATTCTTTCACCAATGGAAATCTAGAAGATCCCTGAGTATCAGGCTATATTTTATTCCCGTATTCCCACGGGAACGGGAACTACGCGGGTGAAACCGCGCAAAACCGCTAGTGTAAAATAAAATAAGCGGCACAGTGAAAAGCTGTTCGGGATGTTTCTACTTCACTACATAGTATAAAACAAAGTCGTTTTCTCTGTCCCTATGTCCCTACATCCCTTTGTATGCTTAAATCTTTAAAACTACGCAACGGATTTTGATGCGGTTTTTTTAATAGATAGAGTGATTCAAGAGGAAGGTTTTAGTATTAGCATTGCACCCCCGGTGCGAAGCCGGGGCGGGTCGCTAGTCTATTATAAAAAAACAGCGTAATGTTTTTTTGGACGCGTCCTTCATTAATTAATTACTAATTATTACCCATCAGATGTTTAAATACCTACAGATGCAGATTTTTTAAACTTTACTTTTTAAAACATACTGTATAAAAAAGTTGCATTGGTTTGGGTAGTGTGAACGTGCTAGCTTTTTTTAGAGCAAGCACTACCCAGAAAGAGATGTCTCCTACGCATGTCCCGTAAGCATTTGTGGTATTAGTGGTATGGTATGGTATGAGGATATCGCGGCAATGGTAAGCCATTGAAATAATGGCGCCTTACGAGCCCTTATTGTGCGAATGTCTTATAGGACACATAAGCGTCACACAAAACAGTTTCTACAAAATGTGTATTTTTTTTTTTAAACTAGCGGATCTGCGCGGTTTCACCTGCGTAGTTCCCGTTCCCATTCGATAAACAATTTTTAAAATCGGTCTAGTAGTTTTTGAGTTTATTCGTAACAAACATACAAAAATAAAAAAGGTTTCCTCTTTATAATATTAGTATAGATATAGAAGTATATTCGTTCCAAGAATGAATAATTATTATGGTGATAGAACTCTTCAAAAACGAATCCCTTACTTATTTAATAGTCTTCCCGAAATTATTAGACGAGAAAGCAATAAAAAAAATTTCTGTATACTTTTAAAAAACCACTACCTATCATTGTCAATATAATATCAATAAATTCTAATGTGATATACCTACCTATTAAGAGAGACTGCCGATCCCACAGTCAAACTGTTGACACAGTTTTGTGGGACAATGTATTTAGCTTTAAGTACTTTGTGTGTGCTTATTAATAAAAATAATAAATAATAGATATAGATGTACCTCAGTTTCAAGGATTTGCCACATATATTATTTGTAAAAAGATTTTAATTGGTTACTAGAGCATAACTTTTATTCTATTAAAGATTATTTAGACTTAATACATACAATAAGTATTTTACCAAATATTTGCATATTATCTGTAAGATGATAGAATAACCTGAACTTTATTTTTTATTATTTATGAACCTATTCTAAGCAAATAAATAAAAATGTACAACATCCAGTATGACATTGAACTTGAACTATGGTGTCTTTCAAAATTTCACAGTAGGTACGTATTTAATTATCTGTGTAAAAATTATACATCACTTCATGTAAGTAGAAATATATGTATACTTGTGTAAAATTTTTCAAAACTGAATATAATATTATGGTTTCAAGTGCATACATTCAACAACAATCAGATAAATTATCTGATATTTTGCCAATGTTCTAAAAATCTCATACCAACTAATAGTAAAGATGTATGGCTTATCATCATCAGTATGTAATGTAAGTATTTATAAATCTTATCACATTTTATACTGGCTATGTATAGTGCATGACAAAATAATTCTCAAGTGTGGTTGCCAACTGTGCCATCTACATCAAAAAACAGTTTTTGTTTCCCTTGTAGTATATAAGGTCCCATTAAATCAAATGCAAAAACACACATATTATGTACATAGGTAAATATGTAAGAGAAATACAATTAACATAATATAAAGATAAAAAACCGTTAGATTTTTTCTTGTTCTTTTCTAACCAAAAAAAATTTTTAACATGCTTTGCATAAACCCTCAGTAAAACGCTACTTATGTCGGCATTTTTATTTATTTTGATATTGTAGCGTAATTTTTGATAGGGTAGTGTAGGTGTATTGTTTGTGTACAGCATGTTAGTTTTTTTTGTAATGAGCGATGTTAACTAGTAAAGTAGCGTATAAAAAAATAAAATTATTGCATAAAACAGTTTCTTATTCATTATTTGATCTATGTTTATAATATTTGCACTTAATTTAAAAGGACCATGTATATTGTATATATTTATGTTTACATTATGTTATTATTATCCTTAAATTGTCATAGTTGCACAACTTTTTTTATGGTAAAAAATTTTAGTACATATACGACAAAATTAATTTATTCATAATTTTATGTATAATAAAAATATATATATATAATTTTGTATATCTACATTTCCATACTAATATTATAAAGAGGAAAGATTTGTATTTTTGTAACAAATAAACTCCAAAATAGAATTATTCTTTCATTCACCAATGAAAAGCTACATTATCAGGGAGTTAAATACACTATATTTCATCCCTGTATTTCCATGGGAGCGGGTGAAACAGCTAGTAGTAAATAATTCAGCCATATCATGTTCTCATAACAATGAAAATGTAATTAGTTATAGACACTTGCATCTTGCTTATTTATTACTATTACCATGATAATCATAGCACAGTACCTACATACAATCAACTTACAAAAGTTCTTACATGAATTGCTCTCCCAAGAAAATTGATTACTTCTATAACTTTATAATGGCATAGAGAATTTACAGATATTACTAAGATAAGCCGCAGGTCCCAGTGTAAAAGACCTGGTCATATGAATATCTCGTGAAAAGTGGATATATTGTTACGAATGCGGGGGTTATAAAAATGCCGGTGGTGAGGTTTAGTTACACTTTATTATGCGCACTTAAAGAGAATACAAAAATAAACAATTTACAGTAACCACTACAGTCACAGTACTTGAGTACACAGTCCGCAAAATTGCACTTGAATCGCTTCAGAGATTCCGATCGCTGTCGCTTCGAATAAACAACTTGACTCCGCTCGACGAACACCGCGGTTTTTATAGCTGAGCGCAGGTATCGACGGAATTATCTAGACCTTCCAGAAATCCGGAGTACGTACCGCGTGAGAACAATAGGCGAAGATCTAAGTCGTAAACAAGGGGCAATAATAATCGTTTACTTGCTACAGTCAACATTCAACCTTAAACACTTACACACAAGGTCTAATATTGTCTGATACTTCATTTTGTTTGTGAGCTGCTTGTTTGTTTGCTTTTATCCAGATGATTCGGAACTATTCTCACACAATGTAGGTGTATTCGAGATTGTCTAGCGTGTACGTAGTCCGGGCGTAACAATATAAAGAAATGGAATACCTCTGCCTACCCTTTTGGAGATAAAAAGTGTGAGATTGCTGAGATAATGATAAAAAATATGCACTGGAAAAAATTATAATATGTTTTTACTTACTTTGTAGGCTTGTTCTTCAGCCAAATCGGGAACGGGAATCCATCCTTAATTTCAGGATCGGTTGAAGCCATCTTGATTAATTTCCAAGTAAAATATGTGACAAAAGTTAACTACACAATAATATTACTAAAAAATTACTTGACTGTCTGACAAAGTAAGCAAACACTGAATGGTGTGTTTAATCTTGAGCAGAAATGATAAGATTGCCTCAGTTGGCGAAACTGACTGCTATCATAAGCATTAAATGGATAATTAAATAAAAAAAGGAAACTTTTTAAACACAGAAGTGATTAACCTAAGAAATAAAGGGTGTTCAAGACACTTGGGATTCACTAGTCTTCAAACTGCTAAATGAAGAGGACATCTGTAAACAAAAAAGATGGTATAAATACCTATGTAGATAATAGTCATCCTTTCTTCTTATGCATTTAAAACATGTCAAGTATCAACTTGCAAACACAATTGGATCATGAATGAATTTGTCCTTGTCTGCCCATGGGCATCTAATGCTTGACTGGCTACAATAAATCTGTTTATTCACTGATAATAATAATCTTATCATCATAATTCATAATTTTGAAAGTGTATGTCTGTCTCATTGTTATTATGATTATGATACTTAAATCATGAACATGACTCAAGATCTTTGATAGTAGATATATAATAAGCTCATTTTATAAAGACTGACTAGGTATCATAGTCCTTGATCCATATGATACTTGAATACTTAATTTTTAAATTTATTGTCATAAATTTTGTCTGTAAGTCTTCCTGAAAATTATAAAATAAAATAAAATATGGACTGAATTTAGGCATCCTTACTTAAAAAAATCAAACTTCTAAGTGAATGTAAAAAGATATGGCTTTTTGTGCCACTAAAAACATACATTTAGACACTCTATAAGGAAATCTAAATTTATAGGGTACTTCCTCCCGTTGACTTAGAAATATGAAATTTGGCAAGTAATATTGTCTTATAGTACAGTACAGGAAAAAAGTTTTCCGATTTTATAATGTTTAATTAAAGTAGGTAATCAATCATCGAGGTATGTACCTACAAATTTGTATGGAACCTTTGGAGGGTGAGTCCAACTCTCATTTGTCTGGGATTTTTTAATTGAAATATATAGTTGGAAATGGATTAAATTTATTTCCAATGCAAATACCTATCTATTGAGTAGTTTTTTTTTTTTATGACGAAAGATGACCGACTGAAGCTTGCAACAAAACTGCATTTGAGACACCTATAAGCAAGAATTGAATAGAACTGCATTTGATGTCCCTTCTTGATGACAATTATTATTTAATACATACATAGTAAGTACATGCATAGTGCATCAATGCGCATTTTGAGTTTTAGTGCAATATAAAATATGATGCATCATTTAGAAGTAGGTACCCTTTCAATTAGTAATTATTGAAGAATATGTAGTTACTACAGCACATTTAACATTTATTACGAATAATGTATGCCCCATTAGTGGATAGGAACCCCGAAAATTCATAGAAATTTACTAAATGTATAGATTTAGAGATTTCTAATGTGAATGTTTGCAACACAAGGTCTTCCCAAGGTTTTGAGTTTGAGCCTACGTTTTTCGAATTTTACTTACATTGGTATAATATGTTGTAAATTCAATGTTTAGTAAGAGAACATTAGTAAAAAATTAAACACACGTGCAATAAATTCACATAAAATGGATGGAAGACAAGGCACCTACGTCGACTTTGAAAAAATTGTATCATTTTGAAAGGTAAGACAATTGGATAATCACTCTGATTTTTAAGACTTACGGTTTCAAGAAAAATAGATGAATAAATCGCCTGAAACACCATTTTAAATTTAATCCAAATAACTTGCTGAACCGATTTAACTCTGCGCAAACACGACGAAACCACAGAACATTATTATCATGTACTTTGTGACTATCACTCCGACTAGTGATGTCAACCGGTTCTTATGAAACCTTTGAAAAACCGGTTTTCTGAAAACCTAAAATTACCGGATATTTATAAAAAAAACGATTATATTTTGGCAACCTCGTTTCCCCTTGTCGTTTCCCCCATTATGCCTGCAACCTGGGTCCTATTTTATAAAGCTACAGGTTACAATTTACAGGGAAAAAAGCAGCAACACTGATAAATTAAACAGCAACACTGGATAAAATTACAGGTACACGCGTTTTATAAAGCTACAGGTCATTTTATTTACAATCTACAGGAACCCGTGCCTGTAACTTTAAAGTAAGAAGAAGTTCGAGTTTAGAAGTTAAGAAGTAATGTGACGGTGATTGTGACGCAGATTTCTGCTATCATTTTGATTGTAACGGCTTCCTCGCAAAAGGATTGATCAAAATAAGTGGCACGGAGGTTCACATGCTTTGTCTATGGTTTTCACACAAATCGTTGAATTCCAAGAGAATCACACCATTAACATTTTAAAACAATGTGACAGCATATGTGACAGCTACAAACACATTCTTTACATATGTGACGCAATAGTGACAGAGAAATAAGCGATCTTTTTTTCAGAAGCATTTCTTGAGTTTGGCCATCATTTAAACTTGAAAATCCTATTGAAACATGCATTTAAATAAAAACCTAACAGGAACTCGAAACCGTTTAGTCACGACAAATAGCTCATAATATTATTTCCACGACTACTTTATTCGTTTAAGAGAAAATTGGATTTGTCCACTACTAGGGAAAGTTACTGTATAGGGTGACTATGATTTTGTTAGGACTGATGATGGTAGGCACTTCGCAAACGGTAAAGCTTTATTGTCTACCTACCCATATCTAAGTATGTTTTATTTACAACTATATAAAATTGACAATTTTAATGAAACTAAAGAATTCAATAAAAGACAGTAAGTTTTTATTATAATATTTATTCAAACAACTTGTAATAAAATATGTACGTCAAACGCTAAGTCTGATACATTTGGTAGAATTGGCGCTTGTGAGCTCAAGCTTTATTATAAGGACCCTAATTAGAGTTAAACAATGAGAAGCCAGTAACACCGTCTTTTTTTCCATTCCCACCCATTCGACACAAAATGGTCATAAACATGAAAGAAATACCTTTTTTGTAATTGTCATTGTTACTATAAGAGAGGGCTTTGTCGCCACGGGGTGGAAAAAGATTGCTGCTCGCAAAAATGACCCTTGGGTGTATCAGGCAGAAGTTTTAAACAATAAGTGGCTGGTTAAATATTAAAGTTGAAAATACCTACATAGACAAAATAAAAAGAATCTAGTCTCTTTTGGCTATACATCTTACTTTTCATATGATGATTCTTTTAAACTATTATTGAAATCGTATTGGGTTTTTTTAATTTATTATTTTACTATTATTTTTGATTATAATTTTAATAAAAGTAGACATATTTCAAAATATGAACTTCACAAAATTCTTTTTTAAGTAATAAATCTAATCTAATCTAAAGAGCAATGATAGCCTTACGGTTAAAGAGCCTGCTTCACATGGTAAAAATCAGCGAGGCTTGGATTCCAATCCTGGCATGTACCAATGACTTTTTCAAAAACTTACGTACATATTTATCACTAGCTCGACGGTGAAGGAAAACATCGTGAGGACACCCGCAGGTCCCAGAATTAATTCTGAGACAGGTGTAAAAGACGAATTTTTTATTTATAGATGAATGTCCTAAAGTGATCTAAGACATTGGTCACCCTAATTCGTGTTTATGAAAAATTTATGCACGTTGTTCTTGAAAAATAATGAAGTAGTCGTGGAAATAATATTATGAGCTATTTGTCGGTGACTAAACGGTTTCGAATTCCTGTTAGGTTTTTCTTTAAATGCATGTTTCAATAGGATTTCCGAGTTAAAATGGTGGCCAAACTCAAGACATGATTCTGAAAAAAAGATCGCTTATTTCTCTGTTACTATTGCGTCACATATGTCAAGAATGTGTTTGTAGCTGTCACATATGCCGTCACATTGGTTTAAAATGTTAATTCGACGATTTGTGTGAAAAACATAGACAAAGCATGTGAACCTCCGTGGCACCTATTTTGATCAATCCTTCTGCGAGGAAGCCGTCACAATCAAAATGATAGCAGAAATCAGCGTCACAATCACCGTCACATTACGAGCCATTTACACGAGGGCAATCCACTAAGACTGCATACAAAAAAAACGTGAAGACAATGGAATGGATTGTCCTCAAGTTTTTTTTGTATGCAGTCTTACGAGCCATTTACACGAGGGCAATCTACTAAGAATGCATACAAAAAAAACTTGAGGACAATCCATTACATTGTCCTTACGTTTTTTTTTGTATGCAGTCTTAGTGGATTGTCTTAGTGGATTGCCCTCGTGTAAATGGCTCGTTACTTATAAGTGGTTTTAGAAAAGAATTAAGAGGTGGCGTGGCACGGACGTCCAGTGTTGCCAACTTAGCTACTTTATAGCTAGATCTAGCTATTTTTGGGTATCAGGCAGCTACAATTTACAAAATCTTGTAGCTAAATTTTTTAGCTACTTTTTCTAGCTACTTTTACTCTTTTACAAAATGTGAGTACTTTCGAGACTTTATAGTGGATACCCTACTATAAAGTCTCGAAAGTACTCACATTTGGTCCTTATATTGTACCTAAACGTCGCTGGCGTATGTATTTTATTACTAATACCTGGATAAATGAAGGGGATAAACATATTTCTTCGTTTAAAAATTATATTGCGTTCTGCTTTGTCTTATTTTATAAATTTAAAATTATTGCTCGCTATTTTAATAAACTGAAAATTGATTTACATATGAAAAAATACACGTAATCTGTTTACTTTATCTAGTTTAAAGTGTTAACTACTTCTAGCTACTTTTTTGTGTCAACAAATCGGGCAATCTGGCTACTTTTCGCAAGATGTCTAGCTACAAGGCAAGGGTAGCAGTTGGCAACACTGCGGACGTCCACCACATGCTTACTCCAAGTTTCCAATGAGGATCCGTAACGTTTTTAGTTGAGAATGCAGATTTATAGAGCTAAGAAATCCTTAACATACAGTACAAAAATTTTTGTTCTACGACAAAAATTGACAAAGTTATGGCCGAATTCCTAGCGAAGTTCACCGAGTAGCCGCCGCGGTAGCGGTGACGTCATTGTGACGGAAGCCGCGAGTCAGCCGTAGGCAGCGATAAGGCGCGAAGTGTTTTGTTCCTTTAATTGGGACTTATAAAAGAAATTAAGTGTCTGATTTATATCTAATTCAAGTTTTTAACTATGTATAACTATGTAAATATTGTATAGTACCGAAATGTACAAACACTTCTATAAAAACGCCAGAAAAACTATTTTTAAGGTGCCGAAAGATCCAAAACTTCGTAAAAAATGGTATTCCGTTGTAAAAAGAGATGTTAAAACTCCACCCTCTGCCCAGGCTACAAGACATTACTTTGAAGATCATTTCGAAGTACGTACCTACCTAACTATAATGTACCTATTATTTAGTTGATATTCATTTAAATAAGGTGGTACGTGTAGTGTACCTTCTCTTCTTTTAATCCTGCTGTATTTATAGAAACATACCTTACTTTTCCTGAGTATTGTGGATAAACCTACGTAGGTACCTATCTATTTGCTCGTTCCCATTTCCACATGAGTAAAGAAACGGAACAGAGACAAAGCTTCTAAGGAGCGTGCAAAATTCTTACCTATTTTAGTAGGGTTGGCAAAGGAGAATAAAATAAACAAAACGTTTATTAGACTTTTATTTGTACATTAGATTATTTACAAATTACCTACTCTAAATATTTTTTTATAACTTTTTATTTTTAATAAATTATTAAATCTTTTAATCTAATGATGAATTCTAAATCTAATGGATATAAAGTTTTTTCAAATAATCATTAAGGACGCTTCCACATGGCATAATATTTTTACAATCTTACACTCGATTCAGAATATCATTAGGTACCAATATTTACAATGTTTACGTCGAGTTCTTTGTAATGAGTAATTAAAGAATCTTTGCCCATATTTATAGGTTGTTCAGGTCTATTAACAAACAATTTTATTTCGTCACATATGTGATTTTCGAGACATTCATGCAAACTGTACAGTAGGTAACCATTTTACACCTCCGAATCTAATTATTTACACTTTCTTGACTTTTTAGTTTAATACTTTATTCTACCATAAACAATTTAAAATAACCATTTCTCACTAAGCAGGAGCGCGAAACAAATACGGCAACCATTGCGCGGCCCTCGGCATTTCTACTGACCGAGCCGGTTTTATCCAGTTGCGGCGCGTATGTGACGCAGCGCTAGTAGAAACGCACACAAGCATTGCATGCTTGTAGTAGTGTACCTACGACAGCGCGGTTGTATGAAGCTTTGTCTCTGTTCCGTTTCTTTACTCATGTGCCATTTCTGTGTAATATTCAAAGGATAATACGATGACACAGGGACGTACTCGGGTAAAAATCAAGAGTGAATAATATTTTTAGCGCAAATTCGTGTTCTACGAAAGGGCTGTTGCCAACGAAATTTACTTGCGTATGTGTATGTATGTATGTATGTATGTGCGGTGTCTACCGGAGCAGCTAGAAAAGTTCTAAAAGCATATTATGTGAATAGCTGAATCGAAGCGAAGTGAATTTATAGGGTTCCGTACCCAAAGTGTAAAAAACCTCGACCCTATTATTAAGACTCCGCTGTCCGTCCGACTGTCACAAAGCTATAGCTCATGTACCCTGATAGTTACACAGTTAAATTTTTCACAGATGATGTATTTCTCTGGCCGCTATAACAAAAAATACTAAAAGACAGAATAAAATAAATATTTAAGGGGGCTCCCATACAACAAATATTTTTTGCTTATGTTTGCTCGATATCGATAACGGCAACAGGTATCTACCTGCTTCAAATATTCACAGAATATTTAGTTATAATACACTTTAAATAAATAATTCATTTAAAATAAAACAAATATTTAAGGGGGTACTCCCATATATTTTTTTAAATACGATTCCTTGTACTTTTTCACAGATCTTAAATAATTGCTTCCACAAAACAAACATGTTTTTTTACCGTTTTTATAGATAAATGGTACGGAACCCTTCGTGCGTGAGTCCGCACCTAGCATCCTTTACTCAACAGGGGTGCATTCATGTTATTCCATTACTTGTGTCATATGGCCCTGCTTCTTATCAAATTTCATAGCTCTAGCTAGACCAATGGGAAGTAGATTTTCTTAACAGACAGACGGACAAGAAAACGATCCTATAAGGGTTCCGTTTTTATTTTTGAGGTAAGAAATGCTAAAAAATTGCTTTATACCAAGTCATCCTTCCTAAGTACATACTGAGCGACTGACTTGTAACAAAAAGCGAGATGGCAAAAAAACCAGCTGTTGTCAACAAATATTCAGGTTTCTGTCATACCTTGATCAACAAGTGTAGATCACTAAATAAAGTGCAAGTACAAAGGTTAAAAAGCCATCCGCGTCATAATGTACCTACGTATGAATAAACAAAAAACAACTTTCGTTTATCAAGATACTGTAAACAAAATATATAAGTTCTAAATACGTCTCTGTACCTACACTTTATATTCATTCTTTCTTACACCTACCAACCACTACCAAATTTAAGAGTACTAATAAGTACGTATGTACGTAATCGTAGATAAATAAGCAGCACCCTTACCTTTGTAGTTTCCAACGACCAACCAACTTAGAATGATTACCTAGGTAATCAAATACCATGAAAGAATCCACTTTTGGAAGGTTATAGAATTGAGTTTGCACAAAACCTGTTTCTACTTTATTAGTACTTACTCGTATTATGTAAGTACTTTTGTTTTATACTTAAATATCACAAAATTACACTCTAACAACACAAATATTACGCGCCGCTTCCTCAAATCGTGAGTGCCGGCCGGCCGGCCGAGCTCGGTTCCGTCACAGTGACGTCACCATGCTCCCGCGCTCATTGAGTTTTGCGACAGGAGCGGCATATGTTTATTATTTAATATCTCCGTAAGTAATGGTCCGATTTGGATAATTCAAAAAGATATATCACTCTTATATCATAAAGAATAACGTGGATACTATTTCTAATGGATTTGCTACAAAGAGATTTAAATACTAGGGCATAGAGGGGGCATTGGGAATATTTTCATACAAAACTGTGAAGCCTAAGCGTCAGTGCTGGTATCTAGATTTCAATAGCTGAAACAAGTATTCAAACAATTAGAAGTTGTTTCAGCTATCGACCGGTAGAGGTCACGCTGATTAAAAGGGATGTTACTATTTCATACCAAGGTATCGATAATATCAGTTTATAGACAAAGTATAGGTATATACAACAAAATCGAGTTCAATTATACCTACTACACTCCCGGACACATCTATCGGGCCACCTAGTTTTTTAAGTTTTGACGGTCCCTAGCTAAAAACGTTGTCACACGAGACCGTGGTCTTCCTTGACAACAAACGAAGCCGCCAGTCTCTAAGTACCTTATATTATTTATTAAACTGTTTGTATTCTTAAAAACAGTATGCCTATATTTTCTACCTAATAAATAAATATCGATAACAAAAGTCGATAAACAGCACCACATCACTAATTAGTAGTGAAGTAGTGGTATAAGCTACTCAACAGCAGAGGGCGTTAATTTACAATATCAGCAGAATGTTCTAGAACGAATATAAGAAAATTATTAATTTTGTTCTTTTTTCTGAGTAAATATGAAAAATAATTACGAAAATAAACTAAAATCCCTTCCAGGCGTTTTGCCGTAGCGTGATTTGCAACCTAGCAAGGCGCATCTCGGCATATTTATTTATTTTGGCGAGATACGAACGCGAGTTGTTATTCGGACGACTTATTCAAGTTATTCCACTGTGGAATAAGTTTTGACTTCAAATTTTTCGGGCTTTGTCCCCTCTATGCCCTAGTATTTAAATCTCTCTGATTTGCTATAACTTTACTGATCCTCATTCGTAATGTAATTTTTTTCTTTATTTTACTAAACTTGTGTTGGATAGGCTGGGTCCAAAGAGATTTAAATACTAGGGCCTGCCCTAGTATTTAAATCTCTCTGGCTGGGTCATAGAGCATACTCCCTCGTCTTCAGTTATTTTGGTAATCTATATATATAAAAATGAATCCCTTTTTCCCTTGGTCACGGCATCAAGCGTTAATGGCTGAACCGATTTGGCTGAAAGTTGGTGGGGAGGTAGCTTAGAACCAGGAGACGGACATAGGATACTTTTTATTTCGATATTCCCACGGGAACGGGAACTACGCGGGTGAAACCGCGGGGCGCTGCTAGTCGGTAATAAAATGCAAATTTTCGTGAGCATAAGGACCTTCGTGCCACGTCTTAATTCTTTTCTAGAACCACCTAGAAGTATTGTGACGGTGATGTGACTTCTTATTTCTGCTATGATTTTTATTGTGACGGCTTCCCCGCAGTTAAGCATGTAGACCTCCGTGCCACCTCTTAATTCTCTTCTAGAACCACCTAGAAGTATTGTGACGGTGATGTCTGCTATTAATTATTTTGATTGTGACAGCTTCCCCGCAGAATGATTGATCATGCATATCAGTATTATCAGATAACATTTATAATAACGATTGCTTGCATTTCCTTTTTGCAGTGTTTACAAACCCATTTTCTTACTTGATAAAAACCGTGTTGTAGTAAAAATATCTGTTTAAAATGTAACTTGTAGACTTGTTAACTTGTAACTTTCGAGAAACAGGGCCCTGGGCCCTATTTTATAAAGCTACAGGTTACAATTTACAGGGAAAAACGCAGCAACACTGATTAATTAAACAGCAACACTAGATAAAATTACAGGTACAGGCGTTTTATAAAGCTACAGGTCATTTTATTTACAGTCTACAGGAACCCGTGCCTGTAACTTTCCATAGACAATTTAATGCTTAATCGAGCGTGATTCGAGCATAATTGTCCTATTATTTACAGGTGTTTACGGAAAAACTTGTAAAATACAGTTGTAAAAAAATTAAAAAAATAAAAACTTGTAAACATTTCTACAGGTGAAGAGACGTATGTAATTTGGTTACAGGAGGAAGTTTGTTAATTCGAATATTATGCTTACGTTTTGTTGTTTGTTAATTCGAACATTTTGAGTCATTTTGCGTGTTTGGAGCTCAGAATCGGACTCTGAGGATGGTGGTCAACATCCAAGAAGACGACTCCAAGATCTTTCGCCGTCAGAACCAATATGAACCCGCAAACGATTTTTACCTTCAATGAGAAATTTAGAATGCGTTCTACTTAAATGCAATATGTTTTGGAGCATATTGGAGGAGATATAATTATTGGCTAGTTATATGATGTTAATTTTAGAGAAAATCATGTGTTTTTTTTTCTATTACGTAAATAAACCATAGAAATACAAGTAAGTAAATAAACAAACATCTGTTTTTATTATAAACTAGCGACCCGCCCTCACTTTGCTTCAGTTTATATTATGGTATATAAAAACCTTCCTCGTGAATCACTCTATCTATTGAAAAAACCACATCAAAATCCGTTGCGTAGTTTTAAAGATTTAATCATACATTGGGATATAGGGACAGAGAAAGCGACTTTGTTGTATACGTAGTGATAAATATTAATATTTTATGGCGGTAAACTAGACTTAATCCAAAAAACAGATTTCGATTCTGTCATTTTTTAAATTTTTGCGGGGGTTGTCGTCCCCGCTACCACCCCTATTTTATAAAGCTACAGGTTACAATTTACAGGGAAAAAAGCAGCAATACTGATAAATTAAACAGCAACACTAGATAAAATTACAGGTACAGGCGTTTGATAAAGCTACAGTTCATTTTATTTACAATCTACAGGAACCCGTGCCTGTAACTTTCCATAGACAATTTAATGCTTAATCGAGCGTGTTTCGAGCATGATTCGACCAATTTTTACAGGTGTTTACGGAAAAACTTGTAAACATTTCTACAGGTGTTTAAGGAAGTTTGTTATATTTACTTACGTTTTGTTGTTTGTTAATTCGAATATTTTGAGTGATTTTGCGTGTTTGGAACTCAGACTCGGACTCTGAGGATAGTGGTCAACATCCAAGAAGACGACGCCAAGAACTTTCGCCGTCAGAACCAATATGAACCCGCAAACGAGTTTCACCTTTAATGAGAAATTTAGAATACGTTCCTACTCAATTGCAATATGTTTTGGAGCATACTGGAGGAGATATAATTATTGGCCATGGTTGAATGTTAATTTTAGAGAAAATCATGTGTTTTTTTTTTGCCTATAACTACGTAAATAAACCATAGAAATACAAGTAAATAAACAAACATCTGTTTTTATTATAAACTAGCGACCCGCCCTCGCTTTGCTTAAATAATTAATTGCTTAATTAATTAATTATGTACGTAAGTTTTTGAAAAACTCATTGGGACATGCCAGGATTCGAACCCGAGCCTCGCTCATTTTCATCCGGCTCTTTAACCATAGAAATACAAGTAAATAAACAAACATCTGTTTTTATTATAAATAAATATTAATATTTTATGGCGGTACACTAGACTTTAAGCCAAAAAACTGATGTCGATTCATAATTTTTTATTTTTACGGTTGATTCATAGTGCTGTACTCCGACTTGTTAACTGCGCCTGTAGTCGAGATTTTCGAGCCTAAGCTACAATAGTAATATTACAGGGGTCTTTATAAAACACCTGTTACCTGTAGATTGTAACTACAGGAGCACTACAGGCTTTTTTTTTCCTGTAGCCTGTAGCCTGTAACCTGTAGCTTTATAAAATAGGGCCCTGGTAGGGACTAGTATAGTGGAATAGCCCGAATTCAATGTCGTGTCTTTTGCTGGTGGCTAAATAGCCAATGCCTTAAAAAAATATACTATACAACTGTCATGTCTAGGGATGTAAGATTAAAGGAAAATGATCGATTAAATAAAAATCGATTTTTCTTTCGATAATCGATTATTCTAAAAAATCGATTTTTTTCTAATACATATTTAAAAATCTTTACATGCTTTTCATATTTTAATAATAAAATCCTAAGAGATTCATATTAACATTTTATCAGATTAAAAATGAAATAAAATAATATGAATAAAGAAATAACAAAATAAAATTTCGATAATCTTCAAAAAACAATAAAATAATTAAAAATAATTAGTGTCACAAATGTCCTCTTTTACATTTGACTAGTTTTGAAATAAAATACTTAAAACGAGAATCACAGAAACTAAACGACTACGTTAAGGTCTCAAAAACTAAAATAAAAAACAAATCTTTCTTTATTTTTTAAGTTGAAACAGTCAAAAGACAAAAAATATTTTAAAAAATAAGAGTACTTTTTTTTTTTGGCGTTTGCACATTTTGTGCTTTATGCCAGTGTCGAGTAAAAACGGGGAAACGAAATAAATTGAAAAAAAAAGGAGAATTTGGAATTTGGATTGGAAAAAGGATCGGTTGAGTATTAAGATAATATAACTTACATAAAATATCATATAGATACAAACAAATAATACAATAATGTGCTTGCTATAATAAATAAATTTATTATATTTTGATATTAATAAACAAAATAAAACGAGCTATAATTTTATAAATACACATATCTAAATTATATAGCAGACAGGATACGGATGAGGGTAAAGGAACTTTAAGGAGTATGAGTTCTGTATAAAACGAAGAATGATCGTATAGGGGACAGGAAAACAAAATGTGATTCAAATTTCCCACGTCAGTACCACAATCACAGGTAGGACTGTCCAGTATATTCAGCTTAGCAAGGTGGACTGGAGAGCAAGTATTTTTTTATTAAAATTGAGGTGACAATCTTACAAAATTTTACTCTATGGAACCAAGGTTTTACCGGAATAGTTGGTTGAATATTCCGATAAAATTTCCCCTTCGAAGTACTTCCCTCCCACAATCTATTCCAGGACTCCTGTAAATAAATTTTGGGTAAGGTAGCCAGATCATGCCAATAGTTCTTATACAGAAAAATGTCACCACATCTCACTGCGTCCTTTGCCAGAAGGTCAGCTCTTTCATTACCCGAAATGCCACAGTGGGATGGTACCCAACCAAACAAAGTTTATTGAAAAGCCCCTTAACGAACATTTACGAAGTAACTGGCGAATATGAAAAATTATTGGTTGGTTTTGACAATAAAAAGGAAACATTGCCAATGACTGTAAAGAACTCTTTGAGTCCGTTATAATTAATGATCTTTGTAAGCCCATTAACAAAATATATTCTATAGCTTTATATAATCCGTAACACTCCCCGGTAAAAACCGAAGACTCTGGAGGAAGTTTAATTTTTTGAACAATATTATATTGGAGGTGCACCACTCCAACACCCACGCAACTAGAACCCTGCTTAGAGGCGTCGGAAATTAAGTAGTGCCATCCCTGCCAATCTTTGTCATTAATATAGTTGAAGTTATGGTTTTGACATACCTACCTATGTCATCTTTAAAAATACCAAGGTTAAATTGAATGTTGGGGGACAAAATTAATTCATTATAATTGCAATGGAAAATAGGCAATAGTTCGGATTGATGAGCTGAAGCTTCAATAGCTTTACATTTTGAGAAGCTCTCAACTAGACAAGGGACAGTTTTTCTAGACCAGTAACCAGGCAAGGTAACTTCTTCAGAGAGGCGCGCTATTCTATTCGATAAAGGGTGATTTAGGAACTGCTGGCATCGAAATAAAAATCTATCTGACAAATATTGGCGTCTTAAACGGAGTGGAGGGTCTCCACATTCCACTTGTAAGCAGTTAATAGGACTTGACTTCATTGCACCTGAAATGACTCTCAGAGCCTTCGACTGCACTCCATCCAATTTCCCGAACCCAGCAACACTACCAGGCTCCAACAAAAAGGTTCCGTAGTCAAGAACACTTCGTATCAGGGCAAGCAACTTCATTGAAAATGGATGGGCACCCCACCAAACCCCCGAGAGACATCTCAAAATGTTTATATTCCGTTCACATTTAGCTGCTATATATTCACAGTGAGGGAGTCCTGTAAGATGAGAATCTAAAATTACACCCAAAAACTTGACTTGATTTTGAACAGGTATTGGTTTGTTATCGTACTGTACATTAATTACTGGTGGTTTACGCATTCTAGTAAATAATACAACATTACTTTTACTTACAGATAAATCCAAACCATTTCTAAATAACCATGACCTTAATAACGAAAGGGATGAAGATAAATTATCACAAATACTGTTGACAGAATGCCCACAGCAGTATAATACTAAATCATCAGCATACTGAAGCACCTGCACCGTTTCATTGAGAGAAGATTCTAAGTCATGAGTGTATATGTATATTATAGAGAAGTGGACTTATAACAGATCCCTGAGGAAGACCCCTCCATACCAGTCTGGTTATCCTAGTGTCATTGATAAGAAGACTAATAGACCTTTCAGATAACATATTTATAATAAAGTTAGAAAGCATAGTGGGAACTTTCAATGCATGAAGTTTCTGTTTCAGTATTGACAGTAAGACACTGTCATTTATGAGTACTTTATTTACTAGAGTTATTTTAAAAATAGATTATTTTTCATCCCTATCAGTGTTGCCAACTTAGCTACTTTATAGCTAGATCTAGAGCTATTTAGGTGTTCGAGCCTTGGATACAGGGCTGATTGACTGCCTGTCCCGCCGACTTCCGTTGACGGGACGAGTGGTTAATCAAGCCGAAGGAGGGGTTGGCGGATCGATTGCCGTGCTTGCTGACTAACAGGCCCGGCAATCGATCATGCTCAAAAGTAGGAGTAGGAGGGGTAGCAAGCGTGGCGGGGGATAACCCGCGCCTGCTGCCCCGATGGGGGGAGAGCATAGCCGGCCGAGTCACGGAAGAAACTGTTTCCCGGGACTCGGACTTAGGGCGAGAGGAGGAACAGCATGGGGGGTTTTTAGTCAGTGCAAGCCTGACATAACCTGGTTGTCGTCCCCGCTACCACCAGGTATGCGTAAGGCATTTTCCCAGCATGCGAAAGAAAAAAAAAAAAAAAGGTGTTCGAGCCTTCAGGCTTGACCCTTGATGAGATTAACCTCCTGAACATCAGCGCCATCTGGTAGTCGTTTGCGGAAATACACTGTTTCCCTTGCAGTTTACTATGTTAACCTTACTCTGTTGTCTATGGAAGTCAGCGTGGGCTGGCGCGGGCGCCATTTTGTCAGTACGCTTCTGAATCTCGGCGTCGTCTGTGTAGTGCAGTGTAGTAAAAATCTTCAAAATTATCAGGTAATTTTGTTCTTACTCAATAATTTATTTCAGTTATATCAGTCGTGCAACAAATCCTCGTTGGTTTAATGGTTTCCTTAGTTTGATAAGGAGATAACCATCAAAACCGCTGTGCTTTTTCCTTCACGAACCGAACACGTGAAGACGCTTCGGCTCGCAATGACCGAAATATTTCTTTTTATAAAGAAATAACTAGTACAGGTACAAAACACTCGAGGGGATTGTTCCTTAGCACCACGGACATCGTCCCGTATTACCTAAAATGATTACACGAACAGTCATATCCACCGATACGTCGAGCGCATCACTTGACTCGACTCGTATCAAACGATCGCATTGATCGATGCGTCGAGTCGCATCATTCGATAAGACTCTTCGAGGCGACCGCATCAACCTATGCGTCCACTCGAATCAAATGATGCGTCTGGTCGCATCAACCTATGTGTCCGGTCGCATTATTCATTGCGATTCGCATCAAGTAATTTCAACGACGAATCGTATCAAGTGCTAACCGATCATTATAAGTATGACACAAAACGCAAAAGTGCACATACTCATGTGTTTTGAATTTCGCTTACAGATCATGGCACCGGCACTCATAGACGATCTGCTCCAAATAGAACTTCCCGAAGAGGATCACGGGTTCTATCAACGACTAATTAATGTGATAGATTATAATTACCCCGAAAACTGGCGCTCATGGGAAGTCGAAAATTTATCATACAACGATCTCTTCGGACCCTCAATATCACAAGCTTTAGAAGCTAAACTACGTTTCGCCATCCCTACCGCAGAACTGAGTGCAGCATACTCACCCAACGATCCAACCCTGTCGGAGAAAAAGTTTCGAATTATTAAGAGGAAACTAATTGAATGGCCTGTGGGACGAGCCCTATTGTACTCCCCACACAAAATTATGGAAAAAATACACACAAAATCCTATGACGTTTTTATGAATACAGTACGAGAGTTAAAGCCGAAACTCACGTCAAGAATGGCAGCGTCTAGCAGCACTCCCAGGGGCCCGTTCAACTAAACTACAAGTTACAAGCAACAAGTCAACAAGTGACAAGCCCCATTGTTAACAATTTACAAGTACAAGTGTCCATCGAACACTGCTTTCCTACCGGACTAGTTACTAGTTTTTTTTTTTGCTGTATTACAA
This sequence comes from Ethmia dodecea, assembly GCA_963855545.1. Lineage (NCBI taxonomy): Eukaryota > Metazoa > Arthropoda > Insecta > Lepidoptera > Depressariidae > Ethmia > Ethmia dodecea. The sequence goes on from OY979448.1 coordinate 7,398,768, forward strand.
GTTGTTCTCCTCGATTTAACAATTGTTGTTTACATCACTATTTAAAAAAGGTAAATGTTATGGTAAATGCCTGTTGATCTTGTCAAATAGCTATCTGTGGTTTCTGTTGTGTTTTGGGCTTTTGATAAACATGGAAAACAGGAAAGAATTAAAAACTTAGCAGCCGCTAGGTGTAATCAATCTAGTTCAGAACTTAGCATTTTTGTTATGGACGTTTATTTAAACGTCCTTGGGAAATAGTATTTATTGTCATTGTAGATTGTGATAGTTTGGTTTTGTCAGGTATGTGACATGTACACTTACCAAGTGGGGGGCATTTTTGAACTACTGTTGGGAATAAGAACTCATTCATACATATGAGCATAGTGTTCTTCTTTGTACATGACAGCTGAAGGCTTCAGCTGACATGTGGAATAAAAGTATGAATAGCTGAATTGCCTTTTATTTACAACAATTTATTCCACATGAAATTAAATAGAATCGCACTGATTTAGTAGCAACAAAAGTATGGAAAAATTCTTAAGACCAGAGCGGTTCGATGGCGACCCCTCTTCGGGCCAACAACAGGATACTTCTACACAATGGAAACATTGGAAAAGAACATTCCAGAATTTTTTAGATTCTGCTACTACTGGCGAAAGTAAGGTATTGACGAGCGAAATAAAACTGCAACTACTACAAAAGTACGTCTCTCCAGGGACTTACAAGTACATAGAACATTGCTCTGACTATGATGATGCAATCAATACTCTGGAGGACATTTTCGTAAAACCAGAAGGCGAAATATTTGCTAGATATAAGTTATCTACAAGAAAGCAACTGACAAGTGAGTCAATTGATCAGTACATTCAAGCCCTTAGACTACTTAGCAAAGATTGCAAATTCAAAAATATTACAGCGATAGAAAATGAAAAATCTTTCATACGGGATGCATTTATCGCTGGGATAACATCTCAAGACATACGACAAAAGTTACTAGAGAACAGAACTCTTAGTTTAGAAGAGGCATGTGATAAAGCAAGAACAATGGAATCAGCGAAAGTACAAGTAGCAAGTTATGATCCACAGCCCTCAGGAACATCTGCACAATTCGTTGCCACTGCGGATTATCAGAAGCAAGGTGGAACCTGTTACTTCTGTGGCAAATCTCGCCACCCTCGCCGATTCTGTCCAGCTATCAACGCAACATGCATAAAATGTGAGAAAAAGGGGCATTTTGCGCGAGTCTGCAAAGGAGTACTAGGCAATACGTCAGCAACTTTAAACCCTGAAGAGGATAAAGTATCATGTTTAGAATTAGCATCAGCATCATCAGGACGTCAGAAGTGCATAATACCTATTCAAATAAATGGAATAACTGTGCAGGCGCTATTGGACACAGGTAGTACTGCTAGTTTCATCGACAAAGAAGTTGCTCGACAGTATGGCCTACATACCCATCCATGGCATCAAAACGTTACTATGGCAACATCAGCGTTAAAAACAGAGATCACAGAAGTCTGCTACGCAGTCGTCCAAATTAAAGATAGCAAATTAGAGAATATCCCTTTGCGGATTATGAATGGTCTGTGCTCGCAGGTTATCATAGGTCACGATATCCTGGAACAGTTTTCAGCATTATCTATAAAATTTGAAGGGACTGAGCCAGAAATAAGGCTATGCGCTTTGGATCAAGCTAAACTTCCACCCGTTAATATATTTCAGAATCTATCAACTGATTGTAGACCGATAGCGATTAAATCTCGCAGACATACTCCGGAAGATTTAAAATTTATTGAAGCTGAAGTAAAGAAGCTATTATCAGACGGCATAATTGAAGAGAGCACTTCGCCATGGCGTTCTCAAGTTCTTGTTACCTCAAACGTTAATCACAAGAAACGCATGTGTATTGATTATTCGCAGACGATCAACAAGTTTACATTTTTGGACGCATATCCTCTGCCTAATATTGAAGAACTAATTTCAAAGGTGTCAAAATTTAAAATATTTAGTAAAATTGATTTAAAATCGGCTTATCACCAAATACCGATAATATCCAGTAATAAGCCAATGACGGCATTTGAAGCTGCAGGAAATCTATATCATTTTCGCCGAATTCCATTTGGAGTTACTAATGGAGTAGCGTGCTTTCAAAGGACAATAGACAAGATTCTGCGAGAGTCAAATCTTGATGGTGTATATGCTTATTTGGACGATATTACCGTTTGTGGTATAGATGAAGAAGATCATGATAGAAAGTTGACAAAGTTCATGGATATAGCAAAAGAATTCAACCTGACAATCAATAAAGATAAAAGCGAATTTTCGATCAAAGACCTATGCCTCTTGGGATATAATATTAGCAACGGAGAAGTTAAACCTGACACCAATCGACTAGCACCATTGCTAGAAATGCCAATTCCTAAAGATTCGGTTACACTGAAAAGAGCGATTGGCCTTTTTGCCCATTATTCGGAATGGATTCATGACTTTTCCAACAAACTACGACCTCTTATCAATGTGAAGGAATACCCTTTGAATGGAAGTCAGATAGCTACTTTTCAAACTATGAAAGACATAATATCGAAAGCATCACTTTCTACTATTGATCCCAACGAGCCATTTACTGTCGTTACTGACGCCTCCGATCACTCGATAGCGGCCGCTTTAACGCAAAATGGAAGACCAGTTGCATTTTTCTCAAGAACCCTTAATGACTGTGAGAAAAAGTATCCTTCGATTGAAAAAGAAGCGTGTGCTATTATAGAATGTCTAAAGAAGTGGAGACATTACTTACTTGGTAGACAATTCTATCTTATAACTGATCAGAAATCTGTGGCATTCATGATGCGAGGACATGCTAGCAAGATTAAAAATGAGAAAATCCAACGATGGCGCATGGAACTTGCTAATTATACATTTGATATTAAGTATAGAAGTGGAAAAGAAAACATCGTAGCAGATACCTTGTCACGCACCGAGGAAAGATGTGCTAGTACAAATGAAATTAATCTCATGACTCTGCATCAATCATTATGTCATCCCGGCATAACACGCATGACACATTGGGTGAGAAGCAAAAACTTACCATATTCAGTGGAAGAGATAAAGCGAACATTAGCAGCCTGCAAAATATGCGCAGAAGAAAAACCTAGATTTTTGCGAAATGTGTCTGGAAATCTTATAAAAGCTACCACGCCTTTAGAACGATTGTCCTTAGATTTTAAAGGACCTATACCATCTTCAACACCAAACAAATACATACTCACAATTATTGATGAATACTCGAGATTCCCATTCGCATATGCTTGTAAAGACACAAGTTCGGATAGTGTGATTAAAAGCTTAACTGAGCTATTTTCAATGTTTGGCATGCCCAGTATGATACATACGGATCAAGGAGCTGCGTTTATGTCAAAGGAATTGAAAGAATTTCTGACAACAAGAGGTATAGCAACAACCCGATCTGCGCCATATAACCCACAATGTAATGGTCAAGTAGAACGCCTAAATGGAACATTGTGGCAAACAGTACGACTTGCTTTGAAGACAAAGAGCTTGCCAATAGAAATGTGGGAGAACGTACTAACCCAAGCTCTACATAGTATACGATCTCTTCTATGTACAGCAACGAACACAACTCCACACGAACGAATGTTTCATCATCCAAGACGTTCGTCATCGGGGCAATCACTGCCAGCGTGGTTTAACGATAATAAGGTCTTGTTAAGGAGACATGTGAGAAACAAATATGACCCATTGGTAGAAGAAGTGGAAATGATTGAACCGTCGCCGATGAGTAGTAAGGTGTGCGTAAGCAATGGACGGGAGATATTAGTGTCAAATAGACACTTGGCGCCGAGGGGTGGAGGAGCGGAAGTGGGCTTTGATGAGGATGAGTTCTACGATACTCTGGAGGAGCCGAACCCTACTCCATCTATACCTATCACTTTGGATGAACCAGAGCCACCTCCACCCGAACCTGATTGTCTTGTTCCAGTGAGACGATCTCACAGGATTCGTCGCCCCCCAAGCTACCTCCAGGAGTTCAATTAAGTGGGGGAGACTGTTGGGAATAAGAACTCATTCATACATATGAGCATAGTGTTCTTCTTTGTACATGACAGCTGAAGGCTTCAGCTGACATGTGGAATAAAAGTATGAATAGCTGAATTGCCTTTTATTTACAACAACTACCTACTTCATTGGTTTTTCATTTATTAATTGTTTGACAAATAATTTTTTTATATATTATGTGTCTGAAATCTATCTAAGTTTTTAGAAAATTGTTGCTGTATGATTAGAAATAACAAAAGCCATTTTTTTATAACTTGTTTTATTCTTAATATCACGGATTAATCACACCTAATCCAATCATAATATACCTACATCAGGGATATACATAACATTTGCCGGCTAGAGCTCGGCCTCGGTTCGATCTTGGGTATGTATTGGAGAACTATCCGCTAGAACTCATGCATGGATCTATCGGTCAAATGTTGGTGCTAAACTGGGTGTAAACCATGAGCAAATACCTCTGAGATTCCTTGTCCACTTGCTCGGTGGTGAAGGAAAACACCATGAGGAAACCTACACACTTGAGATAACTGATTTAGTTAACTAGACCTACAGTAAACACTAAACGGGGCAAATTCTACTAAATTACAACGGTTACAGTTGGATGATAATGACAATGACATGGTCAGTCGATGGTGTTATTTGCTCTGAAAAGTGTCAAAATAACACCATTGTCTGACCATGGATATGTCAGTCATCCAATTAAGACCGTTGACATTTAGTAGAATTGGCCCCCTGGACTCGAGACAAACAGATTCTTTACCCAATTTAATTTAATACTAATTTAAATCGCACAATCCACAAGTCTACCTAGCTCCAAAGGTAAGTAGAATTGTAAAATTTTTGACAGATATAAATTAACAAATCCACAAATCTTTGTTGAACGCTTGTTCGATTTGGTGATTTTTAACTATAAAAAAATATATATAGTCTATGGAAGGTAAACTTGTAGTTGTAGCAAGTAAATCACAAGTTGTGATATCGCAGTTTCCATGAACACTAATAACGTCAGTGTTGCCAGACTTTTCACCAGTGCTGCCATTTTTTTCTACAAGTTACAAGAATTGTAGTTTCGGTAAACGGGCCCCAGGGGCCCGTGCTAGGTAGACTTGTGGATTGTGCGATTTAAATTAGTATTAAATTAAATTGGGTAAAGAATCTGTTTGTCTCGAGTCCAGGGGGCCAATTCTACTAAATTTCAAGGGTCATAATTGGATGACTGACATATCCATGGTCAGACAATGGTGTTATTTTGACACTTTTCAGAGCAAATAACACCATCGACTGACCATGTCATGGTCATTATCATCCAACTGTAACCGTTGTAATTTAGTAGAATTTGCCCCCTGTTTAGTGTTTACTGTAGGACGTAGGTCTAGTTAACTAAATCGGTTATCTCAAGTGTGTAGGTTTCCTCATGATGTTTTCCTTCACCACCGAGCAAGTGGACAAGGAATCTCAGAGGTATTTGCTCATGGTTTGAACATGGTTTACACCCAGTTTAGCACCAACATTTGACCGATAGATCCATGCATGAGTTCTAACGGATAGTTCTCCAATACATACCCAAGATCGAACCGAGGCCGAGCTCTAGCCGGCAAATGTTATGTATATCCCTGATGTAGGTATATTATGATTGGATTAGGTGTGATTAATCCGTGATATTAAGAATAAAACAAGTTATAAAAAAATGGCTTTTGTTATTTCTAATCATACAGCAACAATTTTCTAAAAACTTAGATAGATTTCAGACACATAATATATAAAAAAATTATTTGTCAAACAATTACCTAATAAATGAAAAACCAATGAAGTAGGTAGTTCAAAAATGCCCCCCACTTGGTACATGTCACATACCTGACAAAACCAAACTATCACAAACTACAATGATAATAAATAGGTACTATTTCCATAACAAAAATGCTAAGTTCTGAACTAGATTGATTACACCTAGCGGCTGCTAAGTTTTTAATTCTTTCCTGTTTTCCATGTTTATCAAAAGCCCAAAACACAACAGAAACCACAGATAGTTATTTGACAAGATCAACAGGCATTTACCATAACATTTACCTTTTTTAAATAGTGATGTAAACAACAATTGTTAAATCGAGGAGAACAACTTGTAATACAGCAAAAAAAAAAACTAGTAACTAGTCTGGTAGGAAAGCAGTGTTCGATGGACACTTGTACTTGTAAATTGTTAACAATGGGGCTTGTCACTTGTTGACTTGTTGCTTGTAACTTGTAGTTTAGTTGAACGGGCCCCAGGAAGCGCAGCTCTGAGTCTCCCTGTGAATCACGACCGGCAAAATCACCAAGGTGTGAGACGAACAGCAACAACTCACAGTCCGAATTTTTTGACAAGATGTTACTCTTGATGTCAACACAAACAGAAACGATACAGAACGCCATGTCTCAATTGGCAGCAACAATATGCAGTTGTGAATCAGAACAACAGAACGAATCCTTTGATTCTGTAGACAGTACTCAAACTGTGGACGAATTCCGAGCCCCATCCCTAAACGCAGCTTTAACTACGCAGGAAGTGAGGGAAACTGCGATGGATATTCAACCTACAGACCAAGAGGCAGCGCTGACCAAACAGATCGCTGAAGCTCAACTCCAACTGGCGCAGTTACAACAAGATAAATTATCCCACAAAGAATGCGATTTTTCACCTTCTACAGCAGAAGCAGAACCAAAACTTGCTAAGGCAGACGATAAAATTGCAGATCAGGGGCGAAAATGCCATCGCCTAGGAAACGAGGGCTGGAAAAACATCAGGTATGCCGATGTTCAAAAAATGTTTCACGCAACACCAGTTTTTAGCGCACTTAAGGTTAATAATACCTTAGCGGCGACAACGCCGAACTGGACATCACTCGGCTATTTGGAAAAATTTGATGCCACCTTGGGTGCTTTGACACATGGACTCCTGCTGCAGCGTGAAGCTTTTCAAGAAGCTTGCAAATCACTTGAACCAAAGACACAACAGGAAATTCAGAAAAAATTCCTTAATGAAGATTGCAAGTTTAGAAAAACATCTGACGCGTTACTTCAATACGCTTGTGGCAGACGGGCTGAAGTAATTCAAAGCAGACGAGAGACTTATAAATCGTCAAACAATATCCTTAACGGAATTCTTCATGATATCCCGCCCTCAGATACTCACCTGTTCTCGGAGCAAAGACTAAACGAAGTCATGAAAGAACAAGGAGGGGTTCATAAGTTTTTTCCGAAAAAATACACATCAAACCCCAATCCAAGGAAGAAGCCAACATCCTCCCAGAAAGCTCCAACAGGACCACGCTAAAACACACAAATGGGTCAAAATCGCTATCAGAACAAGCCGTCAAAGAATTTTCGTCCGTCCAGGAAACAACCCATCGGCAACAACAACAACAATACCAGAACCGCATTCAAAAACAATAGAAAATCCCAATATTAAGGTATTTAATGCGGGTCAACTTAAATCAAAAATTAATCTCTGGGAATCATTCGGTGCATGTAATACCAAATATATTATATATTATACCAATATCAAAGTATTACAAGGCTATAGAATACCTTTCAACAATCGTCCACCTCTCCGAAGGCTAGACATAAATAACAATCCTTACTTAGGATCAAAACCCTCGAAAGATATGTCTCTGCAAATCAAAAAGCTTTTGAAACTAGGTGCGATATCGCCTAATATTTTTGAATCAGGATACATGTCACCTATTTTTTTGAGAGATAAAACCGACGGCTCCCAAAGACTAATTTTTAACCTTAAATCACTCAACTTGTACGTCGATTCCCCTTCGACTTATCAGCATACCAAAGATAGCAAAAACCATACAACGTAACGATTTTATGGTTAAAATTTACATTTCTAACGCCTATTATCACATTCCAATCGCCGATTCGCATAAGCGATTTCTATCTTTTTCATATAAAAGCCAAAAATACAACATGAATTGCCTACCATTCGGCTTAACTAGTGCCCCTTCGATTTTCAGTAAATTGTCAAATTGGATCGCAGGTCTAATTCGTGAGTTAGGGGTCAGAGTTATTGTGTATTTAGATGATTTCCTTTTGATGAACCAAAATCCCATTGTTTTAGCCAAACAAGCCGAGGATACTGTTCAATTATTACAACGATTAGGATGGCATATAAATACAAATAAAACTGACCTAATACCAAGGACAGCCATTCAGTATCTAGGGCTTATCTGGGACACTAGAAATAACGTAAAACGATTACCAGAATCTAAAATACAAAACCTGAGAGAACTCATAACCTATACATTACGTCGGAATGAGTGGTGCTGGATGACAGCAAAACAACTCCTAGGAAAATTGAACTTTGCTGCCAATGTTGTACCTCTAGGTCCAGGCTTATACAGATAGCGGCAAATCATCTCCCCGACAATCGACGATACTTAATGAGCCAATTACCGAACGAAGTCAAAAGAGAACTACGCTGGTGGCTAAAAAATATAACCCAATCATCAAAGCTTCAATCGGAACCAACTTCAGCTTTTATAGCAAAAGATGCATCAGACATTGGTTGGGGAGCCATAGTAAACGGAAAAAAGCTCGCAGGTCAATGGAAGGAGTCACAAAAACAGTGGCACTCCAATCACAAGGAATTATGGACCTTATTCTGAACTTTAAGAAAGGAGAAGAAACAACTTGGGGGGAAAACCATAATGATTCAAACGGACAATCGAACCGCTGCAGCCTACATCAGAAGGGAGGGCGGAACAAAGTCAAAAACGCTACTCAAAATGGCAACCAAAATATTAAATTTTACTCAAACATCGAATGACACTAATAATGAAATACTTACCGGGTCGATACAACGGCTTAGCCGACGAACTCTCACTGATGAAAACCTCACAGGAATGGCATTTAGATTTAGACATGCAGAACACAATCTTCCAAAAAATGGGAAAACCCGTAATAGATTTATTCGCATCAAGAAAATCAGCTGTAGTCCCAAGGTATGTAACGGAGAATCAACGGGACACACTTTGCGAATTCGTAGACGCGTTCTCTCAACCGTGGAACTACAAGCTAGGATGGATCTTTCCACCACCAGCTCTGATCCCTCGGGTCCCTCAACACCTGAGCACCTCCCAAGGTCATTACTTGATGATAGCACCAAAATGGGAGAAAGTTTTTTGGAGGCCGGAAGTCAAAAGGAGAGCCCTATGCCCTCCCTTTCGGATTCCGAACAGGCCTGGTAAATCACCTCAAAGACCTGAGAATCAACTTACCCCCTCGAGACGCTCGGAACCTCTCTTTGGAGGTATGGAAAATACGGGCTGGACCAGTAATCTAGATAACTGGAACCACACTGAAAGGGAGTTTCTACAATCCGCATGGCGTGAATCTACCCTAAAAACGTACCGCCCGGCATGGAAAAGCTGGCTTCTTTGGTCAAAAGCAAACAAGATTTCCTCGTCAAATCCAAGCCCGAGCGATCTTGCAAAATACCTAATATACCTCAGTGAAACAAAGAAACTGGCACTAAGAACTATCCTGGTACATAAATCTACCATAGCCACTTTTTCAAAATTATTCTCGAATGAATCCTTGAGTAAACACCCACTTGTGAAACAAACAATAAGAGCGATTCTACAGAAACACCCACCAAATCATAAGATTACAACATGGGACGTAGGTGAAATCCTAAATTGGATGCTAAGAAAACAAGTTGACGAATCCAACTTGTTCCAAGTGTCCCAATTTGTGGCCACATTATTACTCCTTGTAACGGGACGACGAGTACACGACCTTACATTTCTTAATATTGGCCCAGACGCTTGTATTATAACCCCCGAGGAAATTACATTCTGGCCAGCTTACGGGTCGAAGACGGATAACAACAGATATCGCCAAGCGGGATGGCGTTTGCTAAAAAACACCAATGAAAAATGTAACCTTTGTTACTGGATTCCGGTCCTAATCAACATCTCGGAATCGCGCAGGAAGGCAAACCCATCACTCACTAACTTATTTATTACTACGCGAGGTAAGGTCAAAGCAGCATCTCGCACAATCATAGGGGGATGGCTTAAGCATCTGCTTAAAGACGCAAACATTAGGGATACGCCGGGAAGCTTTAGAGCAGCGGTGGCGTCCAATAATTGGTCGCGGGAAAATCTAGACCTGGACCAGGTACTGAGCAAAGGGAACTGGCGTAGCAGTAAAGTATTTCTCAAACATTATTACAGAGAGATCCCTATAAGTAATCGTACCATATTTAATTGTATGTCAAATGATTTTCAGACATTATAGAAAGACGTTTCTACCAAATTAAAAACATAATTAATATAATTATGTTATATTTTAAGCGAAAATGATTATTATTATCATAAGTCTCATTTTTTGATCTCTTTAATCATAAGTCTCATTATTTGATCTCTTTAATGTTACTTCATAAGAATTATTATATCTAAGAGTCTATTCTTTGTTAATTTTTACTCTATTGGTTTTAGGAAAGTTAACCTTTTCCGCTCATAAATATGTGATTTTGACATTTTCATGTCCCACGGGTCATTTGTTTTCTTTTTAAGTATTTTTTGTGTTTTTCTTGGTTGTGAATAAAAACACAAATAAAATAGAATTCTTTATTTTTAATCATAAACATAAGTACCTAAAACTAGACACCTTATAATCTAGTCACAGTACGCTAAGTGAGCGCCGGCAGATATTCAATTTCTCATCAAGGGTCAAGCCTGAAGGCTCGAACACCTAAATAGAACCGTTTTTCCCCCAGAGGGTAAAAAACGATTATTTAGGTTTCAGCCGAATGGCTTGACCCTATACTTAACTCTCTTGCCGGCTTCTCGCCTCGCCTCGATTAACAAAGCAAGAACTGACAAAATGGCGCCCGCGCCAGCCCACGCTGACTTCCATAGACAACAGAGTAAGGTATAACATAGGCTGCGGTCCGTTTTGTGCAAATAGTAAATACGTTCGTAAGCACGCACACGACTGTTCAAAATGATTACGATTGTTAGCATGCAAACAATTTGAACAGGTTTTCGTTTGTCAAAAATGACAGTTCTTTTAATATTTAGGTTGATACTGTTCTGAAGTTAAATTCAGTCGTATTTGAGTCGTGTAGTGTCCCCCGAAGCTTCACAATGTAATGCTTCTGCTAATATTAATGACGACATACCTAATTTTAATTAATCGATTACATAACGAATATGAAAAAAGTTCGCGGGAAAAAAAATACCACGCACATTGAAGTTTGACAACTGTTTGACAGATCCGGAGACATTGCACTACCTCCTCGTTGTTAGTACTGTTTGCACCAATCGATGAAGTCACAATGCTCATGTCAGCGTACCACAGCGCAATTTGAACAGTTGTTTGCATGAATATAGCGCACACGAGCGCAGAAAGTGCAATTTGGACCGTACCAATAGTAAACTGCAAGGGAAACAGTGTATTTTCGCAAACGACTACCAGATGGCGCTGATGTTCAGGAGGTTAATCTCATCAAGGGTCAAGCCATTCGGCTGAAACCTAAATAATCGTTTTTTACCCTCTGGGGGAAAAACGGTTCTATTTTTGGGTGTCAGGCAGCAACTTCGAAAATCTTGTAGCAAAATTTTTTAGCTACTTTTTCTAGCTACTTTTACTGTTTTACAAGATGTGAGTACTTTCGAGACTATGGTAGGGTATCGGCCCATAAATTGTACCTAAACGTGGCTGGCTTATCTATTTTATTACTAATACCTGGATAAATGAAGGGGATAAACAGATTTCTTCGTTTAAAACTTATTTTGCGTTCTACCTTATCTTATTTTCTAAAATTTAAAATTATTGCTCACTGTTTTAATAACCTGAAAATTGATTTATCTATGAAAAATACACGTAATCCACTTCCTTTACCTATTTTAAATTTTTAGCTACTTCTAGCTACTTTTTTGTATCAACAAATCGGGCAATTTGGCTACTTTTCGCAAGATGTCTAGCTACAGGGTAAGGGTAGCAGTTGGCAACACTGTCCCTATGTCTGTCACAGTCTGTCATTATTTTGGAAAGATTTTAGATTTATGTCCCTTGACCAGTAAATTACCAAAATAGCTTGATCTAAGTTCAGTACAAGGATTAAATAGTTATCAAAAACCTCCAAGATGTCTAACGAAGAACCAACTGATTTAGATTGGATTCAATTGCGACAGGAAATGGGAAATTCGCAATATACTGTGGAAACAACCAAACAAAAGTTTCAGCGCAAATTTTCAGAAAATCCCTTTGTTCCTATTGGTAAGCAAGAGCATCAATAACTTAAATATGGTAACCAATTTGCACTAGATACCTATGACTATCGAAACCTGCTCTGACTCACATCACATATAAGATTTTAAATTAAGATTCCTACTTTGCTTTTACTATAACTAAGGTTAACCAAATATTGATTGCAGGGTGTCTTGCAACAGCAACTGCACTAGGATATGGATTATGGAGCTTTAGGACTGGCCGGAAGCGGTTATCCCAGCAAATGATGCGGTTAAGAATAGTTGCACAAGGTTTCACAATTGCTGCTCTTGTCACTGGAGTTGTAATGACTGCAGGAAAAACGATTAAATGAAAAATACTTTTAGATTTTGCAAATAAATTATTTTGATATTAGCTTGTTAAATTTAGCATAAAAATATGGTTTACATATAAGACTTCAAACAACTATGTAACCTAACACCTACATACAAACATGTACTTTTGCTTTGTATCAAAAATGTAATACAACATCAGCCAATTTCAAAGGTCATTTACATAATAATATGAATAAGTAATTATATAGTTATTATTTTCATGAAGTCATTAAGTATTTTTATTTTCTCACAAGTACGAGTCTGTCATTCCAGAAGGACCAGTAGTAGGTATTCGTTGGGCATGTTTGAATAAAACTGTAGATTGATTAGACATTGATTGCTGTGTGTACTGGTTCAACTTTTGATGAAAGATATGGTGCTTTCACCCACCCTCATAGTTCGCATTCCCATGGGAATACGTGGATAAAATATAGCCTATGTGTTTGTTCTGATCTATATAGCTGTAAAGCTTTATCAAAATCTGTTCAAATGGATTTGGGAATGCAATTTTTTTATCATAAGTCGAAAACCACGAGGCATAAAAACAAATGAAAATACTTAAGTACCTATATTTTGAATGGTGCAAATCAAGCCCTTTCATTTTAACATTTCGGGCTCTATTGCCCATAAAACAAAAAAAAACTACTAAATGGTTTTCATTTACGATTGATTTACTGTAAAGTTGGGCAAAATAATTCTTTTGAAGTCAATAGGCATAGCAATGTTAGTTGCTAAGATTTATGAAGTTTAATTTATAGATGCATCTTTAACAAACAGAGAGACATTATAAGCATTTTTTTCCATTTTGTTACGAGCAGTGGTAGCCTTGCGGATAGAGAGCCGGCTCCTCATGATGATGATAACCAGTGAGGCTCAGTTTCAAATACTGGCATGTACCAATGAGTATTTCGAAAACTTACTTACATAATCATCACTAGCTCGACGGTAAAGGAGAACATAGCGAGGAAACCCGCAGGTCTTAGAATTAATTCTGAGGCATATGCAACTCATCACGTTTAGGCGGTTTAGGGGTCGAATATACTCGTAAAAAGCGGGTATTTCCAGAAATACTTCTGCCTACCCCCTCTTTAACTTGAACTTGAGACACCACACCCAGCCAGGACGAACCTGTCCCAGTGAAACCGGTACTTATACCAGGGGGTAAGGAAGGACACGCTCTGGGATGAAAGAGGAAGGCCAGAATACCTCTGCCTACCCCCTTGGTGCTAAAAGGTGTGAAATTTTCTAGCAATCCTTACCTTTAGGTCCCCTAAAAACTAATATTAACCGAAGTATTTTTATATCAATATTACTGAATATACGATCGCGTCGTGCCGTGGACAATATTGTCAATAAGAAATCAATCCATCGTTTGAGGGAAAGTACCCACTCTCTACTCCAACCAAAACCTAATTGAAGGACCATTGATTGAAGCTATTCGAAGTAAAAATAAAGCTCCCTTTCTAGTATTGACCTTCCTTCCTTACCTTCTGTTACTAATTTCCCATACTATCCCATATTATTGCTTACTTCATCATCATTTTCTTGCCCTTTTTTGTGTATAGACTGAAGGAGAGCCATTTAAATGAGAAAGACTGAAGACTTGGATAGGAAACAAAGACTGGAGACGAGGCAGTATGATCTATCATCTTAGCCTGTCCAAAAAATAAAATTTATGGGCTAATAAAAAAAATATTATTGTCAATGTCAAAACAGCTAAAAAACTATCTACAATACATTGCAAGCTTTTTTTCGATGTAAACAATACATTCATTCTTCATCAATTCTACTTATATAGATGTTATAATTAAAATAATCATGAATGGTTTTGTAGCTGTACACTGTGGTATGTAACATTAATAATTAGGTACGAAGCTGTGGTGGTCGATCAATAAATTTAGTTGATTATTAATTACAGGGGCGGGATACCACAGCGACACATTTAGGAAAGATTACCAAAAGACTTGCTATATAGCCTGTAGAAAAGCAGCAGAAGCACTTCGACAAGGTAGTAGCTCTGTGGAAGCTGTAGAAAAAGCAATAATTGGTATGTATCAGAAACTTGTATAATACTAGGTACCAACCTTTGATTATTTACTATTTATATGATTTTTTATTTTTTACTATTTTATTGAGTAAATAATCAAAGGTACCAACTTATTTAGAATTTAGCCAGTAATGCCAGTTACCTATAATTTAAAACTATATTAACTTTCAGAACTGGAAAATAGTCCACTAACAAATGCTGGCTTTGGATCAAATCTCAGCTGGGATGGATCTGTTGAATGTGATGCTTCAATAATGAACGGACAAACATTACATTTTGGAGCATGTGGAGCAGTCTCCAATGTATGGAACCCCATAAGTTTGGCTAAACATCTTTGTCTAAAGCAGTGTGACAGTCTCTCTCTAGGCCGTGTCCCGCCTTGCATTTTGACTGGCCTTGGAGCTAGATCATGGGCAGAAAGGATGGGCTTAGAAATTGTAGACGACCGCAAAATGATCTCGGCACGTGCATTTCGCAACTACAAGCATTGTAAAAGAAAGTTAAAACGGTATTCTCTTCAAAATGACATAAAATTCAGTCCATTAGACACAGTTGGAGCCATCTGTGTTGATTCTAATGGAGTGGTAGCAGCAGGAGCAAGTTCTGGTGGAGTTTCGCTGAAACATGAAGGCAGAGTTGGGCAAGCTGCATCTTTTGGGAGTGGTGTGTGGGCTGTCATGAGCAGAGATGGTATTAAGCCTTCAATAGCTGCTTGCACATCTGGCTGCGGAGAGCATCTAATTAGAACCCAGTTGGCTAAAAACACAGCTGAGAGCTTGTTAGAACTTTCTCCAGTTTTGGGTCTTGATAAATGTCTCAAAGAAAACTTTTTAGAGTCACCATTTTTGTGGGATGTGCCTGACCGGCTAGGTGGTACACTGGCTTTGCGATTTGACCCTCAGATTGGAGAAGGGGAACTTTTATGGGGTCACACTACAAAGACGATGTGTGTGGGGTACATGTCAACAGAGAGTGATAGACCAAAGGTAAGATAATTTAATCCTAATCCTAGGCTATGGGTCCAGGGTCAGTGGCAAGCAGGGCGGCAATGTTGGTGTTGCTATTGTAGTGTTTGAATTAGATCTTGCAGTTTAACTGAATCAAAAAGTAAAATCAGTTTCGGGTATGTAAAATTTTTTTTAAAATATCTATAACAGATAATTTACAAGTACTTAAGTAATTTACAAGTTCAAAGTTTATAATAATCACTAGCCCAGACCACCCTAGACTTAACTGTCCCACAATGGATTAATGTTTTATTTACTTATTCTAAATGTTTATTTTCAGTGTGTAATTTCATATCTTCCACCAAAAGTTGAACCAGGGCGCAAAGCGGTTGTGTCTGGTCAACCTTTCAAAGTCTCTGTACAACCATGTCCAGTACTGCAGTGGGAGATAAAGGCTGAACTCAACTGCAATGGATCTCTTTGACTAACATAATAAGTATAATTATGTCATTACATATAGAAGCAGTTATAAATTAGTGTTTAGTATTGTGTAGCAATACCTGTGTTTCATATAGTGTAGTGTTAATTTTTATGACGCAATACTTCTGATTACTGGTGATGCATGTATACAAGTAGTCTTGGTAATCTCAAAATAAATCACTAAAAATATTGATGTAATCAAGTTTTATTTTAAAATACAATACTTTTAATTCAGGATGTCATGTGTTAAAATATATATAAATTCGGTGAGAGGCAACAATGTAAAACTAATTTAAAATAAAATAATTTTCAGAAACACTTTTTGTTAGACTGCTTTAGTAATTTCTTTTCTAAGTTGATAAGCACCTAAATAGTACCAAATTGTGAAATAACATTTTAGGATGGTGCTTTGCTTGAAAAAATCAAATAAATAACATAATATAAACAATGTAATTTCTAGGGAAAACAGGAAGGCACTCCAAATATTGTGCTAAAAATTTCTAACATATTTTTAAGAGCATGTGGTTCAATCTTCTATCAACTATAATATGGTTGATCGAAGGGTTCAAGTGTTTCAAAATGGTTTACATGAAAAAGTTATGGAAAAGAAAATGTATGCAGTTAAATCATTATAATTTTTTCAAAGGCTGTGTGCTAGAGCTTGACTTCCTCAAAATAAAAATAACTTATGTATCTAATATTAATACATAATTCTAAATATTACATAACTTTACACTATTCCAAAGATGTTCATTTGTACTGTATTTAAATCAAAGTGAAGTCATCAAATAGAAAATAAACAAATATTATGTATTGTTAATGTCATTATTTATCTTTATTAATATTTCAAGTTGTCGATTATCACGGCTTAAAGAAAACATGTAGTCATGTACGCAAGTTATTTCTGTTTTTTTACACAAACATTATGCTTCATACTTTAAATATAATCATAAAAAATAATATCATCATAGAGAAATATGCTCTTAATATCAATTCATTAACTGGAAAATAACTTAAAACCTAGCTGTCACAGGATCACTGGCAAGGAAATGTACCTATTTAGAGTATATTTATATATTAATCATGAATAGCATTGTTATTACATTTTTTGTGCAAACAAACTCATCCATGTAGTAAAAAACATTTCCTTTAAAGAATTCATTTCACTAAATTATTGTAAAAATATGTAGCCTCAAAGTAATATAAAGCGAGCATTAATCTAAGTTTACAAAAAGGCACTATTTTAAAAGTAAATCAATAGATTTAACATTTCAGAGTAAACATTTAAAGCTCAAGGAAATCTGCCATGACTATCGGTAGAAATAAAAGAAACCATTCAAATTAAATGCCAAAATTAATACTGTCATTTGTTAATCACTCAGTAAAATATTGAAATAAGCTCAATTAGATTATCCATAGGTGGTAAATGCTACATACATCATGTATTAACATCCAATCACAATTCAGTTAATTTCGAAATTAATGGTAAAAAATATATATTCGAAATTCAAGGCATTCCATCAGTCTATTCATTCAGAACCTATTTTTAGGTGGTTCAGATAATACACCACAACTACACTCACACTTGACTACTCGCTTCATACACAACCATATTCATACCATATAGCAGATTCTTTTGAATTCTCTGGTTTCTCATTCCGATTTGTTCTCCTATCTTGTCGCAAATCGTCTCTGTCTGGGACAAGGTCTTCTGTAGTAGGCCGATGTTGTTCAGTTGCAGATCTGTCGTTGTTACTTTGACAAGCACCATCGCCAATCACTGTCGATATCCTATTGTAGACCAAATAGGTGGGGTTTTCTTTGATCGGTGTACTCTGAGGTTTTGTATTCAGGTTGACGTCAGGATTATCGTCGGCGACGTAGACAGTGCGCCGGGATCCCGCTGTTCCGAAGACCGGAGATGGTGTTGAGGCTGTGATAAGAGTAATTCAAGTAAGAAAAATTTATATACACCACTGAAAAAGTACTTGTTTCAATAAATTAATTAATTATAATTACCTGGAGGTAAAACTGGGTCACTCTCTAAGCCCTGGTAACTGTTCCTGTGTGTTGGTGGGACCGCTTTGTGAGGTCTTCTTCTTAGCGATGCTCTAATAAGCGCGTCATCTCCACCGCCACTATGCATAGATGTTGCGGAAAGTCTTCTGACAAAATTGCCTTCCCCCAGTAGCCTTGTAGTATCCAAACTAGGAATAGAAGCACTCATATCAAAATTGTCAGACTTCTTCATCAACTTATCATCAAATCGTCGACTAAAATTCGAATCCAAACTGTGTCTCGGCGATTCTGCACTGGGGTTTGAAGAACCCTGATCAGGATCCGAGTTCTTGGAATTTTTCTCATGGTCTTGACTTCCCGGATCAGATTCTCCAGATTCTGAACCAGCTAGTGTTAACTGCGACTTAGAACGACTAGCATCCTCTATTCTTTTGTTGTTTCTGGATGGAACCTTATTTATTAAGTCTGTGCCAGCTTTTCGTACTCTCTTGACGAAAGAAGCTCCAAAGCCTCTTCTTTTTGTTGTACAGTTATCAAGTTTTTTATAATGCTCCATAATTTTTTCCTCCAATTTTTCCTTTTGACGGCATAGCGCGTTTACCTTATCCGCAAACATTTTTTCTTCTTCGTGATAATGTTGCTTATCTTTCAATGAGTGCGCTAGTAGCTCGTGATATTGTGTCAAGAGTTGCGAAACATGATCCATTAGGGATCGTCTATCTGCATCTAAGCTTTTATTCATTTGAACTAACATTTCACAATGCTGATTAGTTTTGTTTATTTCTAATTCCATGCTAGTAATAATTTCTACCTTAGTATTGATTTCTCCTGACATTTCGGTATTTCTTAGTTTTAATTGAGTCATATCACTTCTGAGGTTTCTGTACTCTTCTTGCATATTACGATATTCATTTTTTAGCCTGTCACTTGCTGTAAATAGATTTCGGAAATCATCTTTTAGCTTTGAATGTTCAGCTCGAAGATTAGATAGGTTCCTTGATTCTAATTTTAAATTTTCACGTTCCAACTCAAATTCTGACAACCTTTTCTCGCAACTCGCAATTTTTTCTTTCAGTTCTCGATTTTCCAACTTCAAGTCCCTTATTGTAATTTTTACTGGTTCTCTTTCACTGAGTAACATTTCATATTCAGTGTTCAGTTGTTCATGAAGAGTCTGTAAAGCAACTTGATCTCGCAAAAGATTGTCTTGCTTATCTTTGAGGACTTCTAATTGTTTTATGATTTCTTCTTTTTCAGCGGCCAATTGACTATTTGCAAGCTGCAACGTCATTTGTTGGGAAATTAACGAACCATTCTGCGAATTGAGTGTCGCTATATTAACTTGAAGCTTGGCATTTTCTGCTTGGAAATTTTCTAAGGAAACTTGTAATGCAGTTAAATCTGAAGTAAGTTGTTCTATTTGCGGATTTATAACACTTTCTTCGAAATTATCTTTGTGGTTGCATTCACAGGGAACAAGTTTTGTTAAATTTGCTTTAGCTGCAATTTCGGATATAAGAGCTTCGTGATCAGTGTTAGTCATTATTTTCTCTAACAAATCTTCAACACTGACATCTCTGCTTAATATCTCTGAAGCATGGACACCAAGTTTATCCATACAATTCTTCAATTTGTCAAAATTAACTTTTTCAGATATTAGATCTTTTTGTAATGTTTGTATAGTTTCTGAATCAACTTTTTTGTGTGATTTAAGTTCTTGTGTTTTTTGTTCAAAATCTTGTAGTTTGCTAATCATATTTTGACTGATTTCTAGTTCCCTACTCAATCTTTCAATTTCTTTTTTCTTAAGTTCAATTTCAGTTGTTATTTTATCTAATAAAACATCTTTCTCCTCAACTGCTTCCCTTAATTTTGTAACTTCTCTGTGAAGATTATGCGATTCTCTTTCACTATACGTAAGTTTAGTTTTCAGCTCTTCTGTTTGTATTATAAGCCCTGTCACTTTGTCCGCCTCAGGTTTAATAAGGTTTAATTCCTTTCTACTAGCATCTAAAGCTCTCTCCAAATCATCAGCTCGCCTTTGTATAGAATCGCACAACATCTGAATTCTTTGCTTGTCCTTGGTCAATGATTCTAAATGTTTTTCGAAATCTTGTAATTTATTCTTCTCAGAATCTCTATCAATCGCTTGTCTATCATTAAAAGTTTTTTGACTATCAAGTGAATCTTGTAGTTTTCTGTTTTCCTCTAATGCATTTCTAAATACCTCTTCTAACTCAGAATTTTGCTGCATAACCCTGTTGCAATTCTCTTGTAATTGTTCACATTTCAAAGTCAATCTTTTCTTCTCTTTTTCTAGTTCCAGAACCTTATCACTGCTCTCCAATAATGATTGTTCTCTTAAATTATCAATAGTCGAAAGTAGTCGCTTATTTTCTAATTCCAGTTTTAAAGCCCTGGCTTGGGCATTGCTAGTTAATTGTTCTGATAAACTATTTTCTCCAGATTCCAATGTGCTCTCACCCTCGTTATCAGAATCTAAGTTACTGTGGTTACTTTCACTCAATACAGATTTAGTTATATATTGCAAATGATTGTTTTCTTCAATCAATTCTTGAATCTTTCTCTGATCTGCATCTCGCTCCTAAAATTAAAAGCATGTAGGTATCAATTAATTGCACACAATGTAAATAGTATTAGATACATAACATTAAAATTAAATTATTTTAACTCACTAAAGCAATATCATTGGCTTCTCTTTTCAATTTGATCATTGCAGCTTCCAAAGTCAGACACTGCTCTGCCCTCTTTCTCGCTCTTTGCAGCTGTTCTTCTAAAGCATCTCTTGTTTCCATAAGCGCTTTGTTATCTTCCCGTAATTCCGTAACTCTCGTCTTATAATATTCAGCATCAGCTAGGCGATCACGATAGCGCTGAATCTCTTGCTCTAATCTAAAGGTACAAAATTATGAATAAATACACTGTACCATGTTATATGAAAGAAATACTCCTTCGAATAGTTCATACCTGTCACACCGGTCAGCTTTTTCTCTAAGAGCGTCGACTTCATCTCTATATCCTGCAGATTTCCTAGCTTCATTAAACCATTCTTGACTGTCAGTGCGTAACTTTGCCAGTACTAATTTGGTATGTTCTAATTCTTCTCGGCATTCGGATAACTGCTCGGATTTTTCTTCTCTGTAATTAAACATTGTTAGATATGCCATAAGTAAGATTTTTGTGTGCTTTTCAGTATTGCCCAAAACTTACAGCTCTTGTCGTTGTTTCCGCAATCGTGCCTTCCAATCAGCTAACTCTACAGCTAGATGTTGACTTTCTCCATTACTTTGATTGACATTTTGAGTAGAACGGCTTTTCCCATTTTTGTTTTCAGTTTCATTTTCGTATAATCCTTCATTGAGTACTAGACTTGCCCAGTTTTGTAAATAGTGGTCGCGCTCTTTTGCTAGCCGTCGCATATGGTTGAACAGAGTTGGAGATTGGAAGAGATCAATCGCGTCAGGCGTTAATACAACTGTTTGCATGTCCGTGACCTGAATGAATGTGTATATAAAAATCTTTTATTTTAGCAGTTTAAATAAAGTATCTAAGTAGGTACATTCTTGTGGTACTTCTATTTATGGTTTTAAAACTTTTTATTTGTTAGTGCATAAAAGTGATTGTTAATTACAATAACTAAAGATAAAAAGTCTTTAAATTTCTGGGTATGTAATAAAACATTGAAAATACATTTTCTTAAATAGATAAGTCATTAGGTTACTTCACTTTACGGTAAACTATTGCTTAAGCCAATATTGAGAAATTTGTCACCTTACTATTAACCAAGGCCAGGAATACAAGTACATACACAAAACTGAATGAATTACTAGTTAGATCTCACTTAAAGTGTCTGTTAGGCAATATTATGATAGCTTGCCGAGTGGTTAGTCTTGTCAGCTAATAGGTAGACATTTATTTTTAACTTCATGGTATTATCTTTAACTTTGTTACGGTTGGCTGGTCCTAACTTTGTGGGTACATATTTATATATTGTGTCATGCCATTAAGGCTACACACTGGGTGACATGAAATTACCTAAAATGTAAACCTTTGTTTGGTAAAAGGATACTTGGTTGACTTTACAGTACAGACTAAACACTTAACTTACATAATTATCTCAACTAAATATATTTTAATTATCAGATAACATCAACTTGTCAATTATGTGTAGTTCTAAAATTTATCTCATGCCATTAAACAAAGAATAGAAATTACCATGGAAGTAATGATTCTTTCAATTTACCCAATTTATATACTAAAATATTAACACATTGAAAACATTTGTTTCCAAATAGCTCAGTAAATACCTAACTGTGTGTATAGCACAACAAATGTAGACCTATCAATATTAACATAAAATTTACATTAATTATAAATACCAGTTTCTTTAGAAGACTAATATTAGTTAACAGTCTATGCAAGTTTAAAGGAAGTTTCACCTTTTATGAATATATTTAAAAACTGATTCATTTCCTATTACATTTGAAACTATACCAACAGTGAAAGTGATAGATGCAGATTTGATTTGCTGTAATGATTGAAATTTTAATTTGTCTGATTAATGCAAATTATACTATACCTGCTTAATACATTCCACAATGTTGTGCTGCAGTTCCACATCCAGCTCCTTGATCCGAGTAATGAAGAGCTCTTTATTGGGGCATTGGACTGCAGCACCAAGTAACAACAAAATCAAAAGCTTCATATTCTCCAAGCCTTCTCTAGATTCCGGAGCCTTCCCTAAGCATATGCATTCTGGAACAACCAGTAAGGTCATCCCCAGTTCTTCTTCGAATAACCCCTTCACATTTTTTACTATTGCATCAAAGTTTTTAACCCTTCCCAGTACTAAGGCTTGGTCTTCAAGACCCGCTAACTTTGTGATGTGATAGGAAGGCTCTGGATCTATCTGGAGGTATACTTGGTGGAGAATGTCTCCATTGAAGAGTGATGGGTATCCTGTGATGCATTCTGGATTTGGCAGGCATGATCTTAGCTGTAAATTAATCAGGCAGGTTTAATAAGTACCTGAAGATATTAGATAAGGTTGGTTTATTAATTGAATGGTCCATGAATATTTGATGAATTGTTATTCAAACATAAACAAACATAAAAACAATCTTACGCCTTTAACCCCGAGGGGTAGGCAGAGATATTCCATTTCTGGATATACCCACTTTTTAAAAGATATTTTTTGGACCCCTAAATGTGAGAGGTGGTGATTGTTAATTTGTTGAATTGTTATTCAGTAAATATGAATAAAAAGAGGTAAATGCATTTAATATCCATGTGAACTGAACAGTTTCACACCATCACAACAAGCCTACTCATTTAGAAACTGAGATGCCCTACATACAAACAATACAATGGGAAATGATGGGTAACAAGAGCATATTGAAAACAGGAAAAAATATTGTTTTAATCATTAATGAGATGATTGCGACAATAACAGGTAATATCTAGGGCATGCAGCTATCTTCTAATACATTCATTGTGTTCATATTTATAAACGATGTTATACAATATGTAGTAAATTTGCATAAAATTACATAAGAATCGGAACTAATTAGGTAAATAAATGTTGATATTGGAAAGAAGAAACTAATATAGACGAAACTCCTATGATCCAGAAAAGCAAAAACACAAATACTTATAAATACTTAAAAGTAAAATCACGTTCATTCATACGGAACGGCTGGGCAATTTTGTCTCACGCTTCATTCTTACGCACAAAGAAATAAAATAGGCACGGATGGTTGATCACTCACCCACGAAACGAGAGGCCCGTTCAAGAAGTCTTCGATTTCTGTTCCTGACGCGGCCATTCTCGCCAGGTGTTAGGAACGGAACCTAAATCTTTGGTCCTGGCCGGAGCGCATGGCAACGATGTGGCCTCCGAAAACACGAAGTGAGAATCCACTCAACATCTGCGACTAAATAAAATACCAAGCGAAGAGAATCACCAATGTAGGTACTTGCACTCGCTCTGCATTTGCCACCACAGATATCTTTAACTTTTGCCACAGGCCAATAACCACGAACGACTTATGGTACGGTCCAAATTGCGCTTTCTGCGCTCGTGTGCGCTATATTCATGCAAACAACTGTTCAAATTGCGCTGTGGTACGCTGACATGAGCATTGTGACGTCATCGATGACGTCATCGATTGGTGCAAACAGTGCTAACAACGAGGAGGTAGTGCAATGTCTCCGGATCTGTCAAACAGTTGTCAAACTTCAATGTGCGTGGTGTTTTTTTTCCCGCGAACTTTTTTCATATTCGTTATGTAATCGATTAATTAAAATTAGGTATGTCGTCATTAATATTAACAGAAGGATTACATTGTGAAGCTTCGGGGGACACTATACGACTCAAATACGACTGAATTTAACTTCAGAACAGTATCAACCTAAATATTAAAAGAACTGTCATTTTTGACAAACGAAAACCTGTTCAAATTGTTTGCATGCTAACAATCGTAATCATTTTGAACAGTCGTGTGCGTGCTTACAAACGTATTTACTATTTGCACAAAACGGACCGCAGCCTTATTTCCACTATGAACCATAGACAATTTCGTAAGACTTAACCGTGAACCATAGAAGCGAATCGTAAACTTTGTCCTTGTTGACCCAACTCTATTTCCAATGACAGGAGTGAAATGTAAAGTTCAAGCCAAAATCGACCTAAATGACCATTGTTTACATTATTTCCACTATATTGCCATGGCAACGTGACGTCATGGCACTATGTACTTTTTTAAAATTATTAACTCTTTTTTTTTTTATTATTTCATGGCCTTTGGATTCTAGTCCTTACAGCCTATTATTAACTCTTACTATGACAGTGTTGCCAGATCTTCCGATTTTACAGATTTCCTGTTTTTCTCAAATGTCTCCTGTTTTTGCTATGAATCAATTGTTTTTCTTTGAAATTTTTCTATGTGAAATTGATTGAACGAAATAGAACGTAAAATGCGTCAATTTAATCTGCCAGTAAATTAGAAAGCACCTACATACAACAAATAACAATAATGTCCTGGAAAAAACAAATCGATTTTAGTCCGTCAGTTAGTATATCGAAAAAAATTAAACACGTATATTTTTTTTCAATTTGACGAAGTAGGTAATAATATCGTATCAAAATGTAAGGAACTGACGGACTAGTTAGAATTTTTTAGGACACTTCCATATTGCGTTAGCATTGTTTACACAGATTTAATACTCTTTTTACAAGCTTATAGTTAGTTTCACCTGTACCGTTGTCTATCGGTCTGTTTGCAATGAAATCTTGCAAGTTAAATTTGATCCAACTCCGGTTTCAGACTGAGCTGAAATTTTGCATGCGTGTTTAAATCGGATGACATTGCAATATTATGGTACCATAGAGCTGGTCTGGGGTCGTTTGCCAACATCCGGTAATGGCGGATCATGTTTTTGTTTAAATTCTCTTATTTTAGTTTATTTGAGTATGTTTAATTTGAGTCCATAACACCGGAGCGCTCAAAGCACTCTATAATATAAAACATGCAAGTTGAATCTCAGTTACAACACTTGGTCAGAGAGTCACCTTCAGTTCAGGACACACTTCACACACTTTGTTTTATACTATTTAGTGATTATATTACATCAATGCAAGGTTTTATTATCCTAAGAAGAAAATTTGTGTTACTTACGTTATAAAAGTTAGGTAGCGAGCTCAAAGAGGATGTAAGGGGGCGAACTTAAAAAGTTGGATCAAAGAAAAACTTGCAAGAAAACTTTTTTTTGAGTCTGGGGGTGGGCGTGGGGAGCGTTCGAAAACGGGTAAAACTTCACATGACATGAAAAGGGCTGTCACTCAGAGTGATTTTTACTCGTTTACGAACGGTCCCTTAAATGAATGAGAGAGAACGACCGATGCAGTTTTTTTTAAATGCACATTCGCTCAATATTTCGGAAGTTACCGGTTTTTCAACTCTAGTACCTTAAAATTACGGTTTTTAAGCGACTGGCAACCCTGATTTATAGCTGGCAGCCCTATAGTGGAATTATGTGCGGCCCAATAACCAGCTTTGCTTTTCTTGACACTGCCCATAGAGTGTAAATATGTATTTTTTGTGGCTTGTCACTAAAGTTTTGTTGTGTATGCTCCGTTTGAACGAATCTTTAATTCCAAAGACAACACTATATTTGTTTTTCATGTTGTCGATAATTATATGTCAATGTCGGTCACTATCATACATACAGCTCACGCCTTCTTCCCACAGGGGTAGGCAGAGACGATGGATCGCCATTTTGCCCTATCACACCACACTTCCCTCGCTTCCTTCATAACATTCATAACAAAGATATTGTATATACACTGATTTATAAGCCGATTCCTTCAACGCTCTTTTATTCTCCGGACCCCAGCTTTTTGAAGGACGTTCACGGATCAAATAAGCGACGTCCTTCAAAAAGCTGGGGTCTGGAGAATAAAAGAGCGTTGAAGGAAACGGCTTATAAATCAGTGTATATACAATATCTTTGTTATGAATGTTATGAAGGAAGCGAGGGAAGTGTGGTGTGATAGGGCAAAATGGCGATCCATCGTCTCTGCCTACCCCTGTGGGAAGAAGGCGTGAGCTGTATGTATGATGCTGGGGCGTCCTCTTTCCTTGCATCCTTCAACATTGGCATCATAAATTTCGTTCTCTTCTTCTTTCAAACCAAACTCGTATATCCAAATTCCTTACCTTATCACATAATATCAAATCACTGTAACAGACAGACATAAGTTGGCAATAAGAAAAATAAGTGTTGCATGTGTGTGTTCTTAGCGTGTTTAAATGCTGTTGAGAGACAGGAGAGCCAACATAACGGCATAGGAACTATTTGATGAAAATGAAACATTCTACTATAAAAAAAAATACGTCCATGATGATGAGAGGTCACAGCCGAGCTGTGATCACAGTTATGGGCCATTTACACGAGGGAAATTCAATAAAATGCTAGGGAAAGACATTATTGGATTGCCTCAAGAAGTCACAATGAAGTCTTCAGTAAAAGGTTATCATTTTATCATGGGAGGGATGTAGAAAGTGAACACTGTATTTTTGTGCATGGACTCTGAAGCAGAGCCATTTAACTAAGATTAAAAGTGTAAATTAACTTATCAAACCACCTAGTAGCCAAACCATAAACTATAAAAAAATTTTTTTTAGGTTATGGTTTGAAGTGACAGGCACTCAGGTTTGCCAACTTAGTGGAATTTCCATTAAAACTGGTGGTTTCAACCCCCCTTTTAGTGGCCCACAATGTTGCCTTTAGTGGGATTTTTTAGTGGTAGAATTCAGTTTTCAATCCGTATATAGGTATACTCTTTTTTTCTACTGCTGCACCCTCTGATGCCAGTTTGCGAGCTTTGTTTTGTCACCTATATGTCATCAAATCATACTTCTCTATCGCCAAGTGGAAAGGTGCGTTACTTCTAGCTAACTACGTCCTTACTATAGTAAAGGACTCGATTCTGCATTACAGCGGCTAAACTTATTTTAGTTTAGTCCTGTCATTTTCTTTCTCCTAGAAAAGAAAAGAGACGAGTGATATTTTCAAATTAAAATTAGTCTGCTCATGTATGGCGTGTTTAGCACTTTTAGCGACGATTAACAAGGTCATGGATGGAAAAGTGAAAGTTCATAGTTAAAATTAGTAGGGTTTTAGATGTTTGACATTAACTCTTCAATCTATGGTTTGTTTCTGTCCTTTTTCTTTCGTATTCTATGGAGAAGGATAGGCTAACTTAAAATTAGGAATTTTAGGTGGTCAGCCAGAATCGAGACCAAAGTTTGCTTTCTACCGCTTTAGTTGATGAAATAATGGAAAATTCTTAGAAACGAGTAGGTACCTACTTGCGAAACATCTCTTCTCTTTCTAAAAGGTAACTAAGTATAACGCTTTATTTATACAGGATGTCCCAGAAGTCAACGATAAGCCGGAAACCAGCGATAGGCCTAGTCATGAGGGTAATCAGAAAAATATAAAAAAAAAATCTATGTTCCTTTTTCAAAATGTTATGAAGGTTTAAAAAAAATCCTAAAAAACGGACACCCTGTAATGAACTTTCTTGTACCGTGACTGTAAATATTTACTTTTTGAATAATTTTTTTCTGTAATGCTATAATGAATAGCCGTGCTACAATTTACAATAAAAAAAAATTACATAACTGCCTCACTTTTAAGTAAAAAGTTAAATTTGTTTCCAACATTGAATTCTAAATAATTTTATAAACCAACTTAAACCAGCTGTACTGTAAAAAAAATGTATGGCTACTATTTTGGCAAGTATACTTAAAAGTTGACGCATTTAGTCTAAATTCTAAAATGGTATAACACATGCTAGGTTTTGTTATAGTTGAGGCATGAAAATTTTTTTTCTCGATGAATCCGGATTCTATGCCAATCTAATTTAATGAGGTGAAATGTTGGTAACGCAACCTTAAGTCTGCAGCTGACCTGAACTAAGCCTTTTTATCCTCTTTCTTAACCCTCCTTGAAAGTAATGATACTTAAAATAAGTTTGTGTAATATTTTTATAAATCGGGTAGTTGATTTTGTAGGAAATGTCCATTTATGGTCTCTGGCAGCTCAATCGGACCAATAACTGTACCGTTTAAAATGCCTGTCCACATGTTTACTTTAAAATGGTACTGTGAATGATCTTCACGTATTAGGTGAGGATTTTCCACGTGCCATTCGTGTAAATTGTGTAAGTTCATGTAACCGTCCTTTTTAAACGTTGCTTCGTCGGACCATAGAATCGTTTCAAAAAACTGGGGATCTTCAGTGTGTTTTTGCAAAATCGTTTGACAAAATCGCACTCTCTCTGGGTAGTTTAGGGGAAGTAAAGATTGTACTCGTTGTACAGTCAACAAAGTTGTTAGGGTTACATGGCCAGTAACTAAGAATTCATTTTTCTGGGGAAGTCTTATAAATAAATATTATTAATTAATGTTTATTTCGAAAGGTATCTTTGATCCCTATAAAAACCAAAAAAAAAATTACCAAAAAAATACTATAAATACATTTAAGGCTTTAAGAGAAAAGTGAATCTTAATTTTTGGCCATGTAACACTAACAACTTTGTTGACTGTACATGGAATGGATGCAGACGGTTTTTTTTTCAGAATACGATGTGCACTGCTTTTAGGTACTCCAAGGCTTTCCTCAATTCCACGTACGGATATACTTGGATCTTCTTCCACAGCTTGCATGACTTCGTCCTCGTAGGGCAAGAGGGGCCTTCTTTCACCAGCCATATGATCAGGGAATCGACCTTCGGATAATGATCGATGCAGATTAATAAAAACTCGGTAATCAGGATGACGCTCTAAGTTTGGGTATCTCTCGCGATACACCCTAGCTGCAGCATTGGCGTTACATAAGCATTCTCCGTAAATAAGATGCATGTTGGCGTACTCCTGTACGGTATATCTATTTGGCATGATAACTTTACGTTACGAACTCGTAATTACACGCAAATACAATCTAAGCAACAGACTCCAGAATCTTTACTTCTGGGACAGATGGATTTAAATCAAAGCCATCAAACAAATGACATAAACAAAAGATGTACGAATAAAAAATCCCTGTTAGGTTCTCTATTCAAAATTATGAGTCCGTCTCCATTCAAAAAGATTTTAACCTGGATTTACCTAAGAAGGTTGCGTTACCAACATTTCACCTCATTAAATTAGATTGGCATAGAATCCGGATTCATCGAGAAAAAAAATTTTCATGCCTCAACTATAACAAAACCTAGCATGTGTTATACCATTTTAGAATTTAGACTAAATGCGTCAACTTTTAAGTATACTTGCCAAAATAGTAGCCATACATTTTTTTTACAGTACAGCTGGTTTAAGTTGGTTGATGAAATTATTTAGAATTCAATGTTGGAAACAAATTTAACTTTTTACTTAAAAATGAGGCAGTTATGTCATTTTTTTTTATTGTAAATTGTAGCACGGCTATTCATTATAGCATTACAGAAAAAAAAAATTCAAAAAGTTAATATTTACAGTCACGGTAAAAGAAAGTTCATTACAGGTTGTCCGTTTTTTAGGATTTTTTTTAAACCTTCATAACATTTTGAAAAAAGAATATTGATTTTTTTTTTATTTTTCTGATTACCCTCATGACTAGGCCTATCGCTGGTTTTCGGCTTATCGTTGACTTCTGGGACATCCTGTATATGTTAAGTTTTTTTTTAATTCTGTGTGGAACAGCCAACCGATTCTCGTCTGATGATTTTTAGTAGAACATCTGGTAGAGGAAACCAAAAGCGGCTATTTATCCCACGAAAAAAATATTTTAATTGAGACAAAAATTATGGAGGACATCTAGAAGAGCATTTACACATTTAAATAAATAAATGTTGTTAATAAAAAAGTGTTTAGTGGAAAATTTAGCGACTATGACAGTAGGGTCGTTTTTCGTTATTGGTTTTCTTAAATGGTTTCAAGTGCCAAATACACGGAACGATCGGTCTGTACGATCCATCGTTAACAAAACAAAAATTGATGCCCATACACGGAACGATCCGTCTTGTGAGATCCGTCTGTACGATCGGTCGCAAGCGATCTATCGTGTTGCCAGACCGTGGGCAATTACCCACGCCGCCATGGGCAATTTTAGTTATTTTTAAAGAAGGGCAAAAGGGCGGAAAGGTCTTTGAATTGGTAAAATATGGG
The DNA here is from genome assembly GCA_963855545.1 of Ethmia dodecea. NCBI lineage: Eukaryota > Metazoa > Arthropoda > Insecta > Lepidoptera > Depressariidae > Ethmia > Ethmia dodecea. The sequence continues at coordinate 7,429,651 of OY979448.1, forward strand.
CAATAAAGTTAAGTGAAATAAATGAAGAAACTAAATTTTATTTATATAGTAAAATAAAATTACATCGATAATATTTTATCAGACAGCACTTTGAATGAAACATCTTATTCACACACAAGTAACTTCACGTTGGACTTGTCAAACGATGCTAATGTCATAGTTTATGGTTTTTTTACTAAGCTTACCGAGTCTTTATTTTACACTTTAATATTAGTTAAATGGCTCTGCTTCAAAGTCCATGCACAAAAATTCAGTGTCTTCAACACTTTCTACATTCATCCCTTGGTTAATGTACCTATAGAATATATTTCTAGTTTGATTTAATTTGGTGCTTTATAGTTTTATATAAAATAAGGGAGCTGTAGGTCTACACTTAATATGTTAAGTAGAAGTTTAAGTTAGAGACTGTTTGTTTTCCTAAATAAATAAAATAAAAAATAAAGTTATTGACAGTAAAATGATTTGATTAGATTTTTACTGAAGACTTCATTGTGACTTCTTAAAGTAATCCAAAAATGGCCATCCCTCGCAATTTATCGAATTTTCCCACTCACTGCATACTTTCACGGACACTTGTCACATAATATACTATCTTTAATGTATGTGAAAACCTGAAATGTACAGCTAATTAAAATTGTACAAAAAACATGACTGAGCAAGTTTTCACCCGAACATACATAGCTATATTACATTGCAAATTAAATAAATAAAAATATATAATAAACAATTAATCTCAAGCCTTGTATCCCCGAGGGGGTATTCCATTTCTGGATATACCCACTTTTCATTAGATATTCTTTGGACCCCTAAACGTGATAGGTGGTGAGCCAATCGCCGGACCGGGTCTGTTTATGCATGTCTCAGAATTAATTGCGTAGTTGACAGCATCGAAATTAAATAGCGAGTAGTCATACACTAAAAAGATTATCCCAAAACACCTCAAAATATGTATTTCGATTCTCAATTTACAATTATAGCAAATTTAAAAATAATAAATCAATCAAAAAAGTGCTGCAATTGAGTACTACAAACTATGACGTCACGGTTTGCTATTTCAGTAAATTTTCCATGGTAAAATTTCGTTTTGACAGATCCTAAAAAGTAACTGATTTGACTAGGTAGGACACAACCCTATTCTGGGACCTGCGGTTTCCTCACGATGTTTTCCTTCACCATCGAGCTAGTGATAAATATGTACGTAGGTTTCGAAAAACTCATTGGTACATGCCAGGATTCGAACCCGTGCCTCACTGATTTTCATTATGTGAAGCAGGCTCTTTAACCGTAAGGCTATCACTGCTAATTAAATAAATGCTTGTAAAATTGCCCACAGTCGGGCAACACGACAAAATCGAATCGTTGATCGTAGAGAGCCAATACACTGTCGATTCATCGTTACGATATGGGTTTTTGTTGCGTCTGCGATATCGCTTGCGATGAAGTAAATCGTTAACGATCTTCACATACACGGACGATCTGTCTTTACGATCTATCTGTTGCGAGTGTTGCGACGGATCGTACAGACCGATCGTTCCCGTGTATGGCGAACTTTAGATGTAGAATCTGGTGGAGAGTTAATTTAACTGTTGGCAGCACTGCAGGCACCACAGCTGATTGGGCGCTTTTTGGCGGGAATCCGAAGAGGGACGTCATGTTTTTTGTATAATTTTCATTTTGCTGTGTATTTCGGGTTTTGACTCATAATAGTGATAGTTTATTATGTGGCAAGTGTCCGTGAAAGTGTGCAGTGAATGGGAAATTCGATAAAATGCGAGATATGGACATTTTTGGATTGCCTCAAAAAGTCACAATAAAGTCGTCAGTAAAAGTGCTATCATTTTACTGATAACCAAGTTAGGGCACGTTAGGGTTGTAGAAAGTGTTAAAGACACTGTAGTTTTGTGCATGGACTCTGAAGCAGAGCCATTTACATAAGGATATCATTAACTAATGACGAGGCTGCATGGCGTAATGCCTTTGCCTACCCTGTAAGGGGTGAAACAACAAAAAAAAAAAAACCAAAGTCAAAGTTGTTCCAAAGTTACATTCAAAGCGTGGATTCAAATAATCATTTAATATTTGTATCAGTTCTAATCATTGTTCCTGTTAGTTGGTCTTGTTTTAATATTTTTTTAGAAATATATAAATATTTATCGGCATTCAAAACGATTCCAAACCAATAAAGATACACCAGCTTCAATGGTTGTCCTTGTATAATTATCAGGCATAATGTTTACCAAATCATCAGCTAAAGTCAAATTTCAAGATCAGCAACTGGACGATTATGTGCTTGAGGTAAACTTAATCAATCACTGATTTAAAATGTACTTAAATTATTTTATAAAATCTATTTAAATACTGAATATTATGTTTACAGAATTCTGTTTTAAAAAGTAAACTACAAAGTAAAATCGATGCGCTCTCTATCATGAGTAGGGAGTTAGATAAATGTAGTATGGAGAGAGATAGATACAAGGTTCTCGTAGAACAGCTAAAGCATAAGAAGACCATACCTCTTCAAAATGAGTCCAACAACATATACAGGTTTACACCAACAAGCACAATCTCTGGAGGGGAAATGCTCGCCAAGACCAAAGATCATAACAATATGCTGAAGCTGGAGGTAAATTAAGGTGATATTTACCTATCCTAGCCCATATGGCTAGGATAAAGTTTTTAAAAAATCACAGAACTTTCATTCTACACAAAATGAGGCAACTAATGAAAGGATTAGGCGCAAAATGCCACACTAACAAAGTGCCATACTTGTTCAACTCCCTTTCTTGCAGTATGTTCGAGAGTGTGGCATTATGCGAAAATGGCATTTTGAGAATGTGACATTTTGCGAAAACCGAATGTGTCATTTTGCGAATGTGGCATTTTGCGCCTAATCCACATTTTTAACAAACCACTCTAAAGAGTAAAAAACCATTGATAAATATCAATAGCATATCATCGCTGTATAATTTTTTAAACTTTTTTTTTAAAACCACTCCAACGATTTTGATAAAATTTCATTGCGACCACCTCTGAAGTATGATCTTCCAAACAAAAACAAATCAGTTCACAATTGACAGAATAATCCCGTAACATTCCACATTCGCAAAATGCCACACTAACAAAGTTCCATACTTGTTCAACTCCCTTTCTTGCAGTATGTTCGAGAGTGTGGCATTATGCGAAAATGGCATTTTGCGAATGTGGCGTTTTGAGAATGTGACATTTTGCGAAAACCGAATGTGTCATTTTGCGAATGTGGCATTTTGCGCCTTATCCACATTTTTAACAAACCACTCTAAAGAGTAAAAAACCAATAAATATCAATAGCATATCATCGCTGTATAATTTTTAAAACCACTCCAACAATTTGGATAAAATTTCATTGCGACCACCTCTGAAGTAAGATCTTCCAAACAAAAACAAATCAGTTCACAATTGACAGAATAATCCCGTAACATTCCTACAAAAAAACCATACCGTAGAATTTTTAAAGAAGTCCTTTTTTGAAGTCGGTTGAAAATAATCTTTATTTTAATAGATTTTCATTTAGTACTGTAGGTCTTTCCATACTTTATGGTGTGGCCTATAATAGGTACCATGTGACTCCATTGTGGACTAAATATACACTAAGCAAATTTCACTTTTAAATTTTAGGTTGAATTTTTTCGGAGCAAATTGGAAGAGGCCACAGGGGATATAGTGGCTCTGAGGAAACAGTTGCAGAAGAAGGAAGGAGGAAATGAAGATGTGGATGGAAACAGAAACATTTCAGAAGCACTCTCTTACACAAATAATGATTATGAACAGTTGGTGCAAGAATTGGAAAAAATTAAAAAGAAGGTACATATGTGAACTCCATATACTTACTATCTTTTACCCGCGGCTTCGCTCGCGCTTGTTTATTTCACCCCCTTAGGGCCTTAGGGGTTGAATTTTGCAAAATCCTTTCTTAGTGGATGCCTACACTGTATAAGCTATCTATTTGCAAAATTGCAAGTCTCTAGACCCAGCCGTTTAGGCTGTGTGTTGATACATCACCAATCAGTCATTCAGTTTATCATTTTATATATATAGATAATATTTATCTATAATATATACATATATCTAGGATTATATTGCTTGCAAATCTCTAAAAGTATCATAAACCAAATATAATAAACGTTGTCAGGACAAAATTTAACCTGAACTTACTTCATCCCGAAATAACACATTGATTCTAGGCTACATAACAACCCTAATGTTCACGCGGATGAAGACGATGGCCAGCAACCGCAAGCCTATAGTAAAGTCAAGAGCACATGAAGCTTTACACTTGTAGTGCGAGTCTCACCTCTAAGGCGATTGTAATAAGAATGTCCAATGTGTCAAGTTCCATGTGCTCTTGACTATACCTCTGCCGAACCAATTCGGAATAAAATATAGGAGCATACATGTTGTATAAATTGGTCCACACATGATAGTGACAGCATTGAGGATTATTTTGTCGCTGATATCAGAATACAGCCTTGTCCCATCCATGACGTATGTGGATGACCCTTTAAGAAATGTACAATTAACAAAATGTATTTTTGTCCAGTATCAACAAATCCAACTGGACTACAGAGCGACTTTAGATGAAAAAGAAGAACTGGTTTCTGATCGAGACTATTACAAGAACAAAGTTCAGCGTTTGCACCATCAGATCAGCTATGTGTTGTCCAACAGAATGAAGCATCAGCCAGATAAAGATGATGATACTCCTAAACCCATAGTTGATATAGATGCAATAGTCACTGAGAATAAATATCTGCATGAGAGAATAACCCAGTTGCAAGTAGAGAAAGAAATTATTAAGAGAACATTGACAAAGTACAAGGTACACATGAAATAGCATTTCGTGCATAATAATATATTTAATAAATATTATTTTAGTTTTTGTAGTTAACAGTAAATATCTACTTTTTGTTTTTTTTAAATTTATTTTTATTTCCAGACTTTACTAGACAATAGACATAAGAATCAAGCATTGAATTTCAAAAAAGGATTTGTTGATGTCATGACGCAGAAGCAAGGTGATTTCTTTTTAGACTTGGAACCTGAAGTACTTAATTATAGATCACTATACATATATATGTTATATTCTGTTATTTAGATAGCTGTTGTGATAAGTCTCATGTTAGTCCCATGTAAGTAAGCAGAAAAGTAACCATACAAGAATTTAAAAAATCCGTAAAGTAGTTTCGGAGCCTTTTATAATTATTATATAAGAGAAAGACACCAAACTTATGAGCTGTACACTAATACGGCTTGCTATATTTTAATGGATTGAATAGACATTAAACTGCTTTTACAGTGCGTGAATTTTTAGACATCAATTCCAAAACTGGCTTGAAAAGGACTTCGGCGGCAGAATTAAAATCTCTAAGCCTTGGATTATTTGAAGCACTAAATGATAAATCTATAGCTCTACAACACCAACGCAAAACGAACCAGTATGTAAATTAATTGATAATGTTATCTATACTTCCCGTAACTATGCATAAAGCAAACAAAATGTTTTAAAAGATAAGCCTAATATTAAATGTTTACAGGATCCTCGCAAACAGAATTACGGAACTGGAAAAGACTTTAGAGAGCTGGTGCAATGGCCAAAAATACATCCCAATATTCCCTTCTCAAATGCTTCTTGAAGAATTCTTTCCTGACTCTGGCTCAGTAAAATCTGACGAGTCTAGAGACAAAAATATGCAGGAAAACTCTGAGAATATTAAAAATAAATATTCGGACACTGACGATGATGATAACAAAGATAACAGTGATGAATCGTCTGACCTTCGAAGTAATGGTGATGGCAGCTCCGACTTCGGAGACAGGGGCATCACCACCAAGACAGTGCTACCGTTTGAACTGGAACAGCTGGTGAAAGAAGCTCTTGCAGAAATGAAACCAATGGGCTAAATCTAGTTAAGATTTTTAAAAACACATCTGTAAGTATTACCATCGTGACTTATCCGAGTTTGTCAAAGGTATTCCATTTGTGGAAGTACCTACTTTTCACGAGTGTATATGACCTCCTTATGTGGCCCCTGATCTAGATCTGAAACTGATACCAAAGTACGAATATTTCGATGTTGTAATAATTATAAGTTTACAGAAGCTATACCAATTAAATCAATTGAAAAAAACATACATTCCTATTCAAATAAGACCTTATTAAAAAATAAATAATCTCACGCCTTTTATCCCCGAGGGGGTAGGCAGAGGTATTCCATTACTGGATATACCCACATTTCACGAGATATATTGGACCCCTAAACGTGATAGGTGGTGAGCCCATCGCCGGACCGGGTCTGTTTACACATGTCTCAGAATTAAATTAGAATTAATTCTGAGACCTGCGGGTTTCCTCACGATGTTTTCCTTCACCGTCGAGCTAGTGATAAATATAAGACCTTATTCTAGTCTATTAAAATTAATTATCTAGTCAGAATTGTATTTCTATTATATTATGGTTTTGTTTATAATTGTACTTATTTGAATATATTTTTACCAGTTACATGTTTATTAAATAAAAAATTTATTGTGATTTCATCTACTATTTTATTTTGGCAATGTAAAAGAAATATATATTTTTTAAACAAGTGTATAGAGAAGACTAATAACATAAAGAGGGATCAACCCTTCCCAAATCTTTATTACGCAAAACCTAGACGATTATTGGGGATTTTTCTCGTCCTCTATATCTCCCAAGTTGCTGCCAAGCATCACCATCATGTCTACAATTAATGAAATTCTGTTTTACATTGAAACTGGCAAAGAGATTCGAAAAAAAAAAAACGCTTTGCTAAACTGCAAAGTCTATGGAAGTTGGTTACGAACATAGATTTAGTACGCTAGTATATACTAAATCTATGGTTACGAACACGAAAAATGAATGCAAAAGATATAATTAGACAAATAATTTATTGCGCATTACGATACAACCAATATACAATTCATTTTTCATAATTATTTTTAGAGAAAATTTTATTTAATTAATTAAATATAAAAATACAATTTCTTTCAATGTATGTATTTAAACATTATTTTGAAAAGCAAATACATACATGTAAAACTGTTAACATTCTACAGTCAATTGATCAGGTAATGTTTTAACTTAACCGATTCAGTCTTAACCTAAAGCATTTAAATTAAAATAAACAAATAAATTTCTTTTACTAATTTATTTTACTCGTGTGCCCAAGTTGGGAGTATAATGTTCCCTTGATAAGTTTAATTTTTTATGATGAAAACCTGATAATAATAACAGGGCGCTTGCTCAATCTTTAAAGTAAATTATTTATAATAAACTAATAATTAAACAACAATCAAATAAATCTTTCTATCATTCTCGAAATAGGAATAAATAAGGATTAAATATCTGACAAAAAACTAGGCGTTTCAGAAAACAAACGCGTTGATACTAAATCAGCAAAATCACATAATATTGCCGTATATTTTTATGGCGATTTATTCCATTTGTGGTTATTATTGCTTGAGTTTAATATGAACTCTCTTACTCATAATGCATTATTTTTAATACCGAAAAATGGTCCATATCATGAAATCGATCTAGTCAGCTAGCCTCAACAATTAATATTTTTCATTTGGTATCTACATTAATGGAGAGTTTTAAAGAATTCTTAGTTTCATATAACAATAGCGATATAATTACAATAACACAGATAAAAATAAGTAATTAGTTAAACACTGCATTATGTTTAATGCTTCAGTATTTATTAAAATTCTTTGGCAGCTGTCTTGCAAAGTGCAATCTGCGTTCTTATTTGCTTACTTTGGGACAATTTATAACCCATTATATATTCTGGTATTATCAAATCTAAATTAAAACAATGAAACCACTGGATAAAATGGTACTCAATTTCAAGTAGCTTTTTTCCTAAGAATTACCTGCATAATGAGAGAAATCAAAAAGTTTTGCAAATATTGTCAGTCAACAAAGGAAATATATTTTTTAGTTCATTAAATTCAGTTTATAAATTAATCTCGTGTAAATAAAGTCAAGATATAAGTAGTACACACTATCTTGTTTGCTACGACGACGCTTGCTTCCTTATACTTGGGAATATTCAAGCCTTTTCACAAGAACATATACATATTGTTAGTTGATTGATTCTTGACACGTACGCGCGTACGGTACAAACCAAGGACGATCTTGGTCTTGAAGTTTTGGGGCACCTGTAATAAAAAACTCGTCGCTCAACTCGAACTTATCACATGGCTTTAAATTATGGTATAGATGTAAAATCAATCGCACCCCACATAGTATTGGAGCTGTATCCACCCGTTGTATTGTAGGCGCTGATAGCTGCGAAACAAGCGCCACTATAGAAAAAAAAATCTTGTTTCCAAAAGTAAACAACATCTTTACCTATATTTATAAATGAATCCCTATTTCCCTTGGTCACGCCATAACTTGAGAACGACTTGACCGATTTTTATTCGATGCGCTCGCCGTAGTCTGTGGCAGCACACCATCTGCCCGGGTCACTAGTATTATTATATATTTTCGAATGGCTTTAGTTTCGTACTTGATCTGCAAACCTTTAAAAAACCGTGAGCATGAGGTTCTCCGTGCCACCTCTTAATTCTTTTCATGGCATTAAGAGATGGTGTAGCGAAGCGGCGTCACTGGTGCCTTGCGGCGGCTTTTTGACTACGATGTTTACTTGAGAATTATAATTTTTCTAAAATGGCGATACTTAATGTCGTTAAGAGATGCTGGAGTAATGAGAGAGGGCGGCGGCAGTGTGGTGGTGTAGCGAAGCTGCGTCGCTGCGATGTCTCGCGGCGGCGGCGGCTGCTAAGACCAAACGAGATAGTAGCGGCCTATGCCCGCGTTCCGAATAGCGATCGTACGCCTCCAACCCTTCTTGCAGCTTCAGTATTAGACTGTCGTAGTTCTTGCGGACGACTTCGAGAATCTACAATTGGGTGAGGAATAAACCGATTAGTTTTTGCCGTTAGCAATCAGATATAAAAGCACCCCATGTCCTTAAACTCCCAAGCTCTCCACGTCACATATCTTCGTCAAAATTCTACCGGTAACGGACAAACAGACAAGTTAATTTTATATAAGTGGGGACGTGTGAGCTATACAACAGGTACAAGCGAATCATGAAACAAAGTGATTAAAAATGGCCTGTCAAATTCACGGCATTTGTGGCCGGAACTACGAATATTCCTTATTCGTAGGGCCGGAATATGCGTAAATTTGTGTCCAGGTTATATAAAAATCATTCTCTTAGCCTAAGAGAATGAGAATGAGAAAAAGTTTATCTCCTAAGAGTCTTAGGAGATAAACTTTTTCTTTAAACCATAATATTATATAAGTTACTCTATGCTTTAAACGTCTTTGATTGTGTCATTTGATTATAAGGCAAGATTTCACCGACAAATTGTACCCGAAAGCTTGAAAGGGATACGTTGTAGATCTCTAAAGCGACGCAATTTTTTTTAAGTACTAAAAGGGCGAAGACGTCGTAATCTTTCGGACGCTTCGGAATCATTGCTTCGCGACCACTCCCAAGACTATTCGCCCGGCAGTACGGCATAAGACAAACTACTCCGTAATGTAGGCTTTTAAGTGCATTTTACCTGATCCTCACTGGGCGTGGACAGGCTTTGCGACGCGAGCCACGCTTCAATCTTGGGCGTGAAATGTTGTATGATGGCGCGCACGTTGACGAGGCAGTTGGCGAGGCGCAACGCCTCTGCCTTGAACTCGCCGTCGCCAGTAGAATATCGGAGGGCTATAAATATTAGAGATGTCTTAGTTATAGCTTTAACAGAACACCAGGAGCTTATAAGAGCAAGGAAGAAATATTAAATGTTGGTAATGGCTCCCCGAAGAGGTGGACAGAGGAAGGATTCCTGGAATTGCCCATTTTTCATCGCCCGAGCGGGGTGCTGTTACAGAAGCGTGTACAAGTTGTACAATTCTGGGACTTGGTGGTCGGTTCACGATGCTTTCCTTCCTTGCGCTAGATATAAATATGTACGTAAGTTTTTGAAACTGGTCCTCATCAATGGGCGCATCTTAAAACACGGCTGTCATTGCTTTAAGTTACGCATAACTACAATTGGGTGGCAAGAATAATTCAGATTTTGGAAAATTAAAAATCTACAGTATACAACGAGCCTATGTTTTTTCTTATATCTTAGAAAACACCCTAGGCTCGGCTGCATCAGCCAATGCAAGTTAATGATAAGAAAAAGATTACCTATTTATTTATTTTTCTTAAAACTTCACGACGACTTACCCATATAAAACAGGTTATCAAACACCTGATGCATTCTTATTAATTCATAATAGAGCTGGTCGTATGAAGCGGGCGTTGGTAGGAATGTATCGCCGAATGTAATGAAGAGATTGAAAATGTTGACAACCTAAAATAATAATAATAAATAGTGGGACACAATTTAAACATGGTTATTCAGTCCTAAACTAGGCAGAGCCTCTACTATGGGTACTGAACAACTGATAAACATACTTAAATAAATATACAAAACAATGAAGAGTTTGCCTATTCAATACCCTAATTTAGTTGTTTGGTATAATCGTTCCAAAGTTAAGTGTTGTACTAACTACAGGTCTCCCACTTAACTGTGACGGTTTAAGGCTTGGGCCGAGACAGATAACGCAACAGAACTGACAATTTTAATCCATTCGTATGCAGCGCGATAGTGCTGCGGATGTAAATCCACCTAAGGAAACGTCTCTGTTAAGTGGTAGACCCGTAATTGTGATTTAAATAAACATGACGCGTTCGTCCATAGCTACCTTTGAGTATTAATAATTACTCAAAGATAGTTACACTCAACGAAATAACATTAAGCGCAGGTTTATACAGTTTTACGATAAGACTAGCGGGTGCTCCATGGCGTTGTCCATGCTCGCTGATCCCAGAATTTAGAAAAATCCCTTCCCAGTGTTCACTTACGTAATTTAAGGAACATTTGTGCCATTTTTTATTTATTTATTTACTCATATAATTTCATCCTTTTAGACCTAGCGGTTTCGGCTGTGCGTTGATCGATCAGTCAGCCTGCCACTCGGTATCTTCTTTTATTTATATCTATAGAAAACTAACCTGCTGTGCCATAACGAAAATGTTATGCCTCCTAAGCAAAGTACTTTCGTTGGTGACTAAAAACTTTAGGAGGGCTATTAATGCCGCCCAAAGCGGTCGCCAGTCGCGAGCTAGCCGTACTCGACATCTTTTCTGGTAGCTGAGGAGTCGCAATAACACTCCCACGCACAACTCATACAGTTCCCCAGGGAATTTCTTCAATAGATGGCACATTGTAAACTCCACCAGGAGATCTGAGAAAGAACAATGAGCTTTTGTTTTATACATGAATTGTGTTTGGATTTTTTTCATTGAATAACGCCACAATTGATGAACTTATTTCAATAGGGTTTTGGTTGACTACGTATTTTTCAGTTATAATACAAAACTTGCAAAGTTTCGAAAATGTTGCCCGGTACAGCATTGCAGTATTTATGAGACAATAGTAAGGACTTTACTACATTTATTACATCACAAATGTGTGGAAAATATTCAGCTTTGAAGTCGTGCAACTTTTTGTTACAGATGTATTTACAAAGTTTAAAAATAAGTAGGAAACTGTTATACAAACTCTATTGATCTTATTATGAGTCTATGGGACTTTGCAGATGGAGCAACTGTTGCAGCAACTGGTAACTAACTGTTTACATATATCTCAATGGAACTGCGCAGACGCAGCAACTCGATGTGCGAGTTTCGGTGATCGACAACCATTTTTCAGTTGCTGCAATCGGTGACTGAGTTAGTTTCTAATTGCCACAACTAGCAACTTTCGAATTTATATCGGTTTTATAAAGTTGCTGGTTTCCCCAACTGGCAATCGCAACGCGTCGAGCAATCCACATCCTCCTTCATATCAGCTATCGAAGTTGCTCACAGATTGCCATTAAAGTGCGGCAACCGTAAACCAGGCTATTCGGTTGTAGCGACTGGCAACCTGCCGAACAAACCTTTAAAAATATGATAGTTGCCTTAACTTAAGTTGCTCCCATCTGCAAAGCGCCTACAGGTACTACCGCTTAAGGGTCACAGCACACATATCAACTCGGAAAGGGATCGGCACCGTATCGCCTTTCGCCTCGCCGTCAACCAGGCGTCAACCTAACGTATGCATGTAACCAAAGCGTAGCAGCGGCTCCTGTACGTCAACTCGGCTACGGCTAGGCGTCACCGCGCTTACGCCTCGCCGACCGCTGGCTGACCGGGTTGGCACCAAATCAGTTTGAATCCAAACGTTGAGTGTTCAATAAAAAAATCAATAAAACTTACGCATAACACGAAAGGAAGTTGCCTTGCGAATGGCGGGCGGCGGCACGGTCGGCAGGCAAGTCGCGGGACACGGGCAAGGGTGGACGTAGAGTCGTGAGCTCGCGTACGGAAAGACGTAAGCAGGGGGACAGCGAGCCGTAAGCGCGGGAACTGCAAGTTGACCACTCACCGCATCGCGGTTCGGAGCCTGTTCCGAGGCGAGGCGATTACGTTACGTTTCCCATTAGTGTGCGTTGCAGTAGGGAGTTTCATACAAACAATACTGAACGGCTCGAGGCGATACGGTGACGATCCCTTTCCGAGTTGATAAGTGTGCTGTGACCTTAACTGAGAGTCTGAGACTGTTCCTGGAGTAACTGGGCGGTGCGTGTGGAGTGACAGATGACGTAACAGCACTGTCAATGTTAACCAATTCGTATAAAGCGCGACACTGCTGTGACGTCATCCGTCACCCTTAAATAACAGTCTCAGTTAAGAGGTAGACCTGGTGTAACAAAGCATTTTTTTTATGTTGTGGATAGTAAGTCGTAATACACGCATAGTATTGATTGTTTAAATGAATGTGTTGGTATGGCGTTTCTTCAATCGTTTCTTCTACACAGCTATAACACATTTCGAACTTTAATTAATTGGATTTTTATGCACCTATATTGAATAAACAGTTTTTGATTAATTCATTTGGGGACTATTAGCTATTGAAGACGGGCATAAAAATCTGTTACCTATTAGAGTAGAAGCTAATGGTTGCGACAGAGGCTCTTCTGGAAGTATTTTTCTATGACGCATTGGCAGTCTATACAATTGTACCTGTAAAGATCATACATTCACATTTTGTATGTAGGTAGACAACATATGACAACTTATAACTGTTCATGTTATGGGTGCTACCTTAAAAGTAAGGTTCTGGTCGTGCATTATAGAATTCGCAAACTGTTCCTCGACAATACAAGTCAGCGTTATAAAGCATAAGCTGCACTTGTTTATGCTTGCCTCACTCCGAGTATCAGCCATCACTATGGAACTGAAATAACAAAACGTTATAATTAAATATAATATGTAAAGTAAACGTTTAGTAATCTAATTCCGAAATAATTTCGAGATAGTAGATTCCTAAACTTTAGTTTTCTCTGGATGGTGTTTATTTGGTAAAAAATCAAGGAACGTCACAACGTCTGATTCAGCGACACTAGGTACCTAATTGAAGTGTCATCAAATCTGTGCTCAAAATATTGTATCTGAAAAAGTCTTTACATGCTAAACTACTATGTCTCAGAATAAAATAAAAAATTGTAAAAAGTACATACATTATCCGAATAGAATAAATATACTAACCAATATTGGAAGAACGTAACTAACAAATTGGTTGGCTGGTCATTGTCTAGGGCTTGAATTTGTGATAAGTTTGGTGGAGTCTGGAATAGTAAGATAAAATAAAAATATTGGTTATGGTATATTATAAAGAAATATTTCCAATAGCAACTGAGCAGTGATAGCGATGTTGTTAAAGAGGCCGCTTCTTATTCGTGAGGCTCGGGAATCCTGGCAGGTACCTGAGTTTTTAGAGCTTACGTACATATTTATCACTAGCTCGACAGTGAAGTAAAACATCGTGCGCAAACCCTCGGGTCCCAGAATTAAATCTGAGGCATGTGTAACCGACCACATATCACGTTTAGTGGTCCAAAGAATATACTGGTGAAGTGTAGGTATTTCCAGAAATGGAATACCTCTGCCTAACTACTTCCTCGGGGATAAAAGGTATGAGATTTTTATTTTTAAATGTTTCCATATTTCTTGCCACAATGCTGAAGTGGAAATACCCTTACCTGATGGGGCGGCAAGGTGGCTGGTGGGGAGGGCGGCGCGGAAGACGCGGCTGCGGACGAGGAATGGGCGAGCGTTGTCATGAAATTGCGGTTCAGGTGGGCAGCTTCGTACAGGGCTAAAAGCATGCCTTCTTCGCCACCACTGCAACAGTAAGACAATCATTGACCAACTAATCTATATATATATATATAAACAATGCCACTTTTCGTTGTTATTTTATAACCCAAGAACGGGCTCACCTATCCAGACCAAATTTTTAGGCTTTATTCGGACTATTTAGCAGATGGTTTTTGTGAAGTTTGCTTAAAATCTGTCGAGTGGTTCTTCATTTATCACATTTTAACAGGACAGCGTCTGTCGGGTCAGCTAGTCTATACTAATATTTTCGAAACGAAAAATTTCTATTTTAGTATGTTTTAAAAAATTCTGTCACCAATGGAAAGCTATATTTTATCCCCGCGTACCCACGGGAACGGAAACTACGCGGGTGAAACCGCAGGGCGCTGCTAGTGTTTTAAAAAGAATGAGTAAGATTATTTAATTCTTAACGAATTTCGATTTAACTTTAGAGGATAGTCAATATCTTTTGGATTACCACATACATATGGTACTTATAGTCCTGGAAGTAAACAAAGTTGTTGAAAAAGTCATAAATGAAGAAATATGAGCTAAAGAGTCAGAGTTCCACTTGAATTAGATTATGTAATATGAATATAACCGAGACAGTGCGTCGTGTTGACCAATCACCGTTTTCCTCGAGAGTAGATGAGTGGAGGCGAGAGAAAGCGAGGTGACCCAAGTGGATCATCCTTACTCTTGTGCCCGGCAGCTCGCAAAATGTCACCCACAAAACACACCTATTTCTCTGCCCCCTGATCACTGGCTGTGTGTCATCACTGGTAAGGAATATTCCGCCCACCATACTAGTAAGAGAAGATAGCCAGCCGCCACCAGCGTTGCCTTGCATACCGCCGAAGGTCGACATAACATAGTCGTTCAATGCTGCCGTAATGACTTGGCCGTATCTGGAATATTAAAATTAAAAATGTTAAGGCAAAACAGGGATTTGACCAAGAAAGTGATTTTCTTATCTTTAAAGTTACTTTGTAGCTTCTAACTATGTAACCAATAAAGCAAAGTTGAGAGTAAACTTCATAAACAAAATATAGTATTTCTTAAAATCTACAACACAATATTTTGATCAGATTAAAAAGTATTTTCATGTTCTCACCCATTTAAAGCTAATTCATCATCCAATATAGACAGTTTCACTATGTATGGATTGGCAGACTCTTGTTTCTTATAATTCACGAGAAACATAAGCAGCAATACAACATCATAACCTGCAAAAATATGATATTAATGTAAATATACAAAAACATTTGTATAGAGAAGTAACCAAATACATAAAGGTGTTGTATAGTGATTTGTTTGGGTAGTAATGAATAATAATTGGAATTACATACATATAACTAAATTAAATTGTTTTTATTTACCATGTTGCTGCCTCTCAGTAGATGTGCATAGCAACTGAATTAGTGGCTCAAACAGTGAGTTCAACATCAGATACTCCACTAAAGGATTATCATCAATGTTGTCAATGCCAGTAGCTATTACTAACAACAGTTTCAGAACCATTGATTTCAAACTGTCTGGAATGTCACCTGTAAATAACAATTTGAGTCACCATACAGTTTTTTAGTGTTATACCATCTATCTATATTATCCATGTAACAACACAATCAAAATCAGTATGACACAAACGTACTAATAATAATTATTATTAGAAAGTTTATTCTGTGAAACTAATGGCACAAATTGACTGTATCAAATTTTCACTAATCATCCATTGAAAAGATTATTCGAAAATACATTTAAAAATGTAATTCGATTTTCATTGCACCGTTATAGCAAAATTTTAATATAATAAAACAAACAATAAAAACTTTCAGCTTAGGGCATGTAGTTACTAAAAATTGTGACATCCAAAGGTCAGTACATTTTCCATATTCATTTGGCTAGATCATAAAATGTATCCCATTTGACTAGGCAGTTAACTAATACTATGGAGAGACAATGTTTTTATTGTTTCTTGCAAACATGTGTGTGAGGAAGCACTCCACAGACAACAGTTGCAGTTTTCAGCTTTCTAGGTTCATTTAAGAAAAGCTTAATAATCTACTATATAAAAATAAGTCGGGTTTTCCTTCCAGACGATTTAACTCGAGAACGGCCGGACCGATTTTGATGAAACTTTTTGTGTGGGTTCGAGTGGGTCCAGGGATGGTTTATAGCAAAGAAAATTCAGCATTGCACCCGTGCGAAGCCGGGGCGGGTCGCTAGTTAAGACTAAATATTAAATTGTGGAACACAATTAAAAACATGGTTAGTAAGTCCAATTAGGTGGTGCCTGTAATAAGGGTAACGGATAAACATACTTTAATACTTAGTTCCATCTGGTATCTGCCAAAGCCCCAGAAATATTCTCATGTGAAAATCAAACCCACAACTTGACTCAGAATGCTGGGACTCTAAAGACTGAACCAACATAATATAATGTAGTAGAAATAAGACTAACATCAATTAATACTTCGTTACTTACTTACCCGGCACTGTTTTAATTTACAGACAGGCATTGCGGATTCTCTAATACTATAAGCCTCAAGCATATGGTTATATACTTATTACCATATAGAAACTCAACATAAAATCTCTACTAACCAGACAATATTGTACTACACTGTTCTAAAAGTTTTTGCATTTTAGTATCTGCATCTTCTGACCTAATCAGAATGGCTTTGATATTGATTGTGGGGTCCTGTCCTACTCTCTGGTACATTGTGATAAGCAAGGCACTCAAAGTTTGCAGAGCATACACCAATCTGGAAAGAGATCTTGTTTTTATTTCTTTAGAAACTTCTAAATGCACAATTAATTAAAATGAAGTTTGAAGAATTTCACACCTTATGTGATGTTCCTGGCCCAACATCTCTATACACTGTGCTACAAGCACATTGATGCTATCTTTCATATTCATCAGTTGCTCTGCAGACAGTTTATGAATCTCTGCCTCCAGTTGAGGGATCTTGGGTTTGAGAAGGAAAAATTCATCCCAAAATGATGGGTTTTCAGTCGTCAAGTCTTCCCCTCTAAAAAATGACTCGTAAATCTGTACCACCTTCTCTTTCAAGTGTCTTTTGGATCCAGATCCACTTCTTTTTCGTGTAGCCATATTGCTAGTAGGTTTAGTTACTTATCTAGTACTAATATCGCGAAGTAATTCGACCACTAAAACTCTTTAATGTTCTGGGTTTATTCACTCAATCTTCTACGTTATGCTTCCTATTATTTTATTGTGAATACGACGAATTATTCAAGAAGCATTTCAAGAAGAAGTGAGCGCACAGAACACTATTACTCCTAGCGAGTGAGCGGCTTGATTTGATGATTTGTGGTAACCGTCATCGTCAGTGCGTCAGTGTCAGGTCCGGTGTCGACAGTGCTGGCAACTAGTTTTAGCGAAAACGCGCTGTCAGCGCTGTAAAAAAGCGCTAGAAAGCGCTAAATCGCATTTTTTTTACCACAAATGGTTTTACAGAATCAGAATCACAAAAAAAATATGATAGTATGAAATGAAACAAAGATACTTATAATCAACATTTTTTTTTAATGAAATAACTTGGAAATAACAATGACATAGGTACATAAGAAACATTAAAGCCGGGTTATCTTCATCATCGTCGTTGCTTCTTCGTTTATATTTCTTCCAGCCAGAAAAGATATTAGTAAAGTTTACTACGGAGGAGTACAAAATTATACGCGGGGAATCCCCGAGACATAATCGTTCTCATAGATGATGACTCTATGATGAAAACATAGACTTCGTTTTTTAGCTTTTCAAGTTGTTATAGTCTATTTCATGTAGCATGGGTTCGGTGACAGTTCACATTTTTCCATTCCACGCCTACTACTTTCGACTAATAAAAATATTTGATTGAAAAACAATTAACATTTTATTACTTTATCATTGCAAAAATACAATATTTTTAATTAGTTGAAAGTAGCATGGGTAATATGGAAAAATGTGAACTGTAACCGAACCCATGCTACGTGAAATAGACTATAACAACTTGAAAAGCTAAAAAACGAAGTCTATGTTTTCATCATAGAGTCATCATCTATGCAAGTCCATGCATAAAAATACGTAACTTCAACGTTTTCTTGTCAAAATACCACTTGGTAATCGCAGTAAAACGATACTTAGTGCACTTTTACTGAAGATTAAAGAAGCTTCTTGAGGCAATTCGAAAACGTCCATCCCACGTATTTTATCGAACTTCCCATTCACTGTACAATATTAATATTAATTATCAGGCAAGCAGTTTACAACTAATAAACGCGTGTCCAGTTGTTCTCTACTTAAGCTTTCTCATTACAGGATAGGATATATTACAATATATCGGACATTTGCCACATAATAAGATTAGATTAGGAGAAGATTATCTATCAAACGCAATCACAGTACGCCGCGTTGTAAGTGTTGATATAAAAAAAGGAATTAAGATATATCTGAGACTGCAACATATTTAAACCATCGACCGATAATACGTGTCATTCTTTGAGCATTAAACTAAGGGTCTAAACACACTATGCCGAAAATACGCGACCGAAGTTCGGCGTGACTACATACATTGACGTTTCACTTTAAAGATTCATGGATCTGCCACCCGCGTCAACCGTAATGTATGACGTTCCGCGGCCGTTCCGCGGCGTAAGTTCGGCGCGGTGTGTTCAGACCCCAACACTCAAAGCTTCCATTTCAAAAGTATGTTTTCACTTTTCACCTAACTGGCTAGTTTGCACGAGTTCTTAGAACATTAATTTTCTTTTCTGCCATATATCTGGCATTGGCAACACTGCTGAATCATAGACAAATAGAAAGAAAGATGGCCGAAAACCATTCAATCTTAGCATTCAATTCATCCAATCCATTCATTCTCCCTGGTCTGTGCATTCTCCCATTCTATATTTCTCTCGCGTTGGCACTTGATGGTGTTTTGTTGTGATTGATCACGATTAGTTTCATGAAAATGAAATCCAAAAGACGTCACCAAACATCTTCTGAAGACTCTGAAGAATCCGAAGCAAGTGTAAAGTCCAGTAGTTCGTCTGGAAGTGAAAGTGATGCGTCCTCTGTATCAGAGCACCGGCACAAGAAAAAAAGAAAACGTGCTGAATCGTCAGATTCCGAAAGTGAATCGGACGATCAAAAGCGAATAAAGAAACGTAAGCACAAGAAAAAGAAGAAGAAACATGGGAAAAAGAAGAGGCACTCGCATTCAGCTGCTGAGAGTATATCTGTAGAAGACTTTTCAATAAGCGACGGTGAAATTTCGTCGAAAAAGAAGCGGAAGCATAAACATAAGCATCCTAAGCGGCCACGCAGTCCATCTGTTAGTGGAGGTAAATTTATGTCATAAAATATTTTGTTTTGCGAACTGTACGAAATATAATCTTTTAGTAGCAGCGCCCTGCGGTTTCGCCCGCGTACCTAGTTCCCGTTCTCGTGGAAATACTTGAACAAAATATAGCCTATGTTCCCTGTTAATGTAGCTTTCCATTGGTAAAAGAATTTTTAAAATCGGTTTTGTGTTTTTAGTTCCAGTGGGAAAATCATAGCCCATGTTACTCCAGAAGAGTACTCTTTTCACTTACAAAATATTTTTTTAAATCGGTAAAACCGGTAGTATCAGAGCCTATCTATACATATAATAAAACTCTAACGGGGCCGTGTCTGTACATTAAATATTTTTTGAAAATTTCAACGGTAGTGTATATAGTTATCGATATAGATACCGAAACACCAATTTTTGGAATTTTTGTCTGTCTGTCTGTCTGGTTGTGCACGCATCACTCAAAAACTACTGGACGGATTTTGATGAAATTTGGTATGGAGATAACTGAGTACCCGGGTCAACATCTAGGGCACTTTTTATTCCAGGAAAATATCTCATTCCCACGGGAAAATAAAAAAACTGGTTAAAAAGAGAAATACATACTACTCCGAAACTATAACACCTAGAAACTTGAAAAATGATATGAAGGTGTCTGATATGTCATAGGAAATTGGTATGAAGGGATTTTTGTAAATTCCCACGGGAACGGGAATAAACTAAATTCAAGCGG
Organism: Ethmia dodecea; assembly: GCA_963855545.1. Taxonomy (NCBI): domain Eukaryota; kingdom Metazoa; phylum Arthropoda; class Insecta; order Lepidoptera; family Depressariidae; genus Ethmia; species Ethmia dodecea. Next base: position 7,450,044 of record OY979448.1, read on the forward strand.
GAAAACGCCGCTGGGCACCCGCTATTTGAAATATGGTATGTAGGTGTCTTAAGTATGTCGTAGGCAACCACTATGAAGGGATTTTCGGAATTTCCCACGGGAACGGGAATAAACTAAATCCAAGCGGAAAAACGCCGCTGGGCACCCGCTATTTGAAATATGGTATGTAGGTGTCTTAAATATGTCGTAGGCAACCACTATCAAGGGATTTTCGGAAATTCCCACGGGAACGGGAATAAACGGAATCCGCGCGGGCAACGCCGCTGGGCATCCGCTAGTTCAATATAAACAAAGAAAAAATCAAATCTTTCCTCAATCCAGTTTATTCCCGTTCCCGTGGGAATTTCCAAAAATCATTTCATAGCGGTTGCCTACGACATATTATTATGAGACATCTAGGTACATACCATATTTCAAATAGCGGATGCCCAGCGGCATTGCCCGCGCGGATTATCTTTATTCCCGTTCCCTTGGGAATTTCCAAAAATACCTTCATAGCGATTGCCGACAACATATAATACACCTACATACCATATTTCAAGTTTTTAGGTGTTATTGTTTCTATTTTTACTTAATTTTTATATTTTCCCGTGGAAATGAGATATTTTTCTGGAATAAAAAGTACCCTAGATGTTAACCTGGTTACTCAGTTATCTCAACACCAAAGGGGAATGCCCATTGGCCCTACAAAATAATGCCTAAGATAGACAAAGACGAACTCTACATCTAATTGTACCTCAATTCAACAGAAATTGGAACACTAACGGCCTAGCGCCGAATACACATGAAGTAGAAACCCTGATAAAGGAACATAACCTAGACATCATCTTGATATCTGAATCCCACTGCACTTCTTCTACTAAAATTATTATCCAAGGATACACAACATACCTAACTGGTCACCTGGATGGTACCTCGCATGCTGGCACAGCCATTATTGTAAAAAAAACTGTTAAACATCACCTGTTGCCCGCATTCCAAACATGCCATATACAGGCTACTACAATAGCCATTGAAACGAACTGTGGTAACCTCACTGTGTCAGCTGTATACTGTCCACCCAAGCATAAGATCACAGACACAATGTTCACACAATATTTCAGCACACTCGGAAACCGTTTCCTGGCTGGTGGGGACTGGAATTCTAAGCACACTTTCTGGGGCTCCAGATTAACAACTACAAGAGGCAGACAACTCAAGACATGCCTAGATACCAATAATTATACTACGGTATCCACCTCGGAGCCCACCTACTGGCCTGCAGACACAAATAAAACACCTGACCTTCTGGATTTCTACATAGTCAAAGGATTGCCTCGAGAATACTTTAAAGCCACGTCATGCTATGATAGTGCCTCTGACCATACTCCGGTATTATTGACTATTAGTACTCTACCTATTGAGTATAATGAGCCCGAAAGACTGTACAATAAGCATACAGATTGGCACTCCTTCCGGGAACACCTAGAACAAAAGATAGACCTGAAAATCCCACTAAAAACACCGGACGACCTAGAAACGGTGACGAAATATATCACCAATCTTATCCAAGAAGCTTGCTGGCTTAACACACCGGCCATAAAGAAAAAAAATGTAGCAACAATCTTCCCTGCGGAAATAAGGCAAAAAGTATTAGAAAAACGCAGACTACGAAGAGTGTGGCAACTAACTAGGCACAGAACCGACAAGAAAGCCCTGAATGCCGCTGCAGAGCAATTGAAGACAACGATCCAGAATTGGCACAACACTGCATTGGAATCAAAACTAGACTCTCTTACTGCAACGAATGCAACAACCTACTCTTTGTGGAAGTTCACGAAGTCCTACAATAGACCACAGGAAGCAAAACCTCCGATCAGAAAGATCGACAACAGTTGGGCAAGAACACCGCAAGAAAAAGCTGATACATTTGCTGCCCACCTGTCAAAAGTATTCACTCCACATGATATTCACCATCAACAGAATGAAATGGAAACGGAGTGTATCTTAAAACACGATCTCCAATTATCGCTTCCACCAAAACCAGTAACACCACGTGAGGTATGCAGAATGATACGAGACCTAAAAAACAAAAAAGCGCCAGGATTTGACCTCATAACCAAGGAAGTGCTAGTACAGCTGCCAAGAAAGGCAATAGTGTTCTTAACCATCTTGTTTAATGGAAACTTAAGAGTTCAATATTTTCCCAGACTGGAAAGTGTCACAAATACTAATGATATGTAAACCTGGAAAACCAGCCAACGAGGTCGCGTCATACAGGCCTATCAGTCTACTCCCAATTCTCTCAAAAGTTTTTGAGAAGGTCCTACTCAGAAGGATGCTACCCTTATTAGCCGGAAATAATGTTATACCAGACCACCAATTTGGCTTCCGTGAGCAGCACTCCACAGTGGAGCAGGTTCACCGAGTGTACAATAAAATAAGAAACACACTGGAAAATAAAGAATACTGCTCCTCTGTATTCCTTGATATACACCAAGCCTTTGACAGGGTCTGGCATGATGGATTGCTCTGCAAGATTAAGTCTAATCTCCCACACAGCTACTATCTGGTGCTGAATTCTTATCTCAGAGATAGACTATTCTATGTAAAAGAAGCTGATGCGTTGTCAACGTTATGCGATATAAAGGCAGGAGTGCCCCAAGGATCTGTGCTGGGACCTGTCCTATATATCTTGTACACTGCGGTCCTACCACAAATAGAAGAAACCACCATCGCTACTTTTGCGGATGACACGGCCATACTGGTCAACAACAAAGACCCTCAAAAGGCTACAGATATCCTGCAAAAAGGACTTGACCAAGTAACGGAATGGCTTCACAAATGGAAAATCAAAGCCAGCGCTAGTAAATCCATACAGATCACCTTCACCCTGAGAAAGGGAGACTGCCCGCCAGTAAAACTGGAGGACATGACACTGCCACACAAGGATACTGTCAAATATCTAGGCCTACACCTCGATCGGCGGCTGACGTGGAGGCATCACATCAAAGCTAAAAGAGAGGAACTCAACATCAGATATAAAGAACTATATTGGCTAATGAAACGAAACAGCAAGCTATCGACAGATAATAAGTTATTGATCTACAAGGCAATACTCAAGCCAGTATGGACATATGGGATCCAACTGTGGGGTAGCGCCAGTGATTCCAATATCATGATACTGCAGCGAATGCAGAATATTATTCTCAGAACAATATCTCAAGCACCATGGCTAGTTACCAACAACGAGATCCATAGGCACCTACAAATGGGTACTGTAAAAGAGGAAATTCAAGCCTTCACCAACAAATACCAGAAACGACTGGAAAAGCACCCGAATGCACTTGCGACTGAACTCTCCCGACACAGCTGTGCTAAGCGTCTGAAACGGAAACACATATTCCAAATGCACCCAACAAACTGACACAGTTGGCTCCTGAGTAGATGTCCTCATTGGAAGACACACTCGACCTGACTCCAACCACATCTTCTAACAAACCTGCTTATAGTAGATTACTGATTGCAGATAAACCTAAAAAAAAAAAAAAAAATTCAACAGAAATCCATTACAATTTACTTTAGTATCCCAAAACTAGGCCCAGAAGCTAATTTAAAACATTTTAATAATGTCAAATTAATTATAATTTTGTTACTGTTAGGTAATAAAGAACCATAATTTAAAGAAAATAATATATCTCAAAGCTTTATCTGAGTAGGTACTTACAGCTTGTGGTGATATCCATTCTTTTACCAATTTGAGTAAGAACTTCATCGTTTTGCATTGAAAAGTTAGTTTAAAGATTAAGAAGGAGTTACGTTTCATCCTTCTAAGATCGAGAGAGCAGTTAGCACAGTGCATGTTCCAACACATTCCTGTTATATTACCCATGTGTTCGGAGGCACAAATCCAAACCAAAAGCAGAGTTATCGTTTATAGCGGGTTCAAATCCGTTGTAAACAAAAAGCTGAGTTTTCGTGTTAGGTGGGTCTCATCAAAGTCCGTGTTTGAAAAGAGGTATCACGTGAAGAGAAAACATCAAAATCAATAAATTGTAGTAAAAAAGAAAATATCGTAATAATAATTCTGTTAAAACACAAGTCGCAAACGAATGGAATCAACGAGTGAGCAAAATGTCATATTTTCAGTCAGTTGTGTTCACAGAGCCCAAGACATTAAAACTATTTTGTATTTCTTAAAATAATAAGATTTTATTGAATGTTTTCATGCTACATACTTTTTAAACAAAACCATGTCTGTTATTTCGATAGATTCAGAATTTTTTTGCTACGCAAATATCTATGGTTATTTCAATTAACAATGTATTTAACAGGAAATGAAACAACAATCAAACTAAGTATTAAAATAAACGTTATATTTTCAGCCTAGTTAAACAGATTCGAAAATACTTTGATTATTCATATTTTATTTTGAATGAATTTTAGTGCTAGTAATGCTTTCTGTCTACTTCAGGCATTAAATGGGCATTCCTCTTTCATAATAATCCATCAAGTAGGTTTTGCGTGATGCGTGCACAACCAGTCAGACAAAAATTTCAAAAATTGTTGTTTAGATATCTACATTGATATTATACTATATGATATGAATTATGATAGATATACACTAACCGCAAAAATTTTCAAAAAATATTACATGTACAGACTCGGCCCCGTTAGAGTTTTAATACAAGATAATACATTTATTTGTATTTTATTGTTATTTAGACGAAGAGCGTGTTGATCGTCGATTACATAGCGTTGTCAAAGAGCGCCGCGCATCCTCCGAAGAAGGCAGCCAACCTTCACGCACTTACTATCAGTAAGTTTTTGTTTTTATGTGGAAAAAATAAATTTAATGAAGAAATTATTAAAATGAAATCCTTAGAATTTATTGATGTGGAAGTAAAAGGGTATTAAATCATATTAAATTTTTACACAAATTTCCACCTCCAGAAGGGAATATCGTCGTTCAGCGTCAGGTGATGAGTATGAGCGGGAGCGTGAAGTGCAGCGTTTCTACAGGGGCTCCAGCAAAGAGCGTAGGCAGCAGTATGAGCAACGACACCAGTATGACCGTGATCACAGTGACAAGTCTGTAACATTCTCTAAACTACCTAATATCAGTATAATAGGTGCTGTGTAGTAGGAGTTCTTAAACATACAAATATTACAGATATGCATCATATCAAGATAAAAATGATAGACAAAAGTATGGTCAAAGCACAGACTACAATAATTGTTATGAGGTTTATGGTCGAAGGCAGAAAGAATATGATGAGTACAAGAGGTACTAACATTCCCTAGTTGCACTCTTATAAATAGTTGCTTTATCATTTCCACTCTGACTTAAGTGTAACCTTGTTTATGCTTCATTAAATTCATTTTTATCTATTCTCATTAATACTGAAATACCAGACCAAAGGGGTATTGTGTCCTTTGTCTCTATAATCGATTTACCAGCAATGAGTGAAATACACCCCCAAAGGGAAAAAAAACTCTGTACAAAAGCCTTGGCAGATAATGGACTGGATAATATCAGACAAAGAAGTGGCTTATTGTTTCCGAACAGATTGCTATGAAGCAGAAAAACAACATAAATAAAAAATAATACTGACTACCTGACATCTATATTGAAAAATACAATTATTTTCCAGACATCAGAGGTATGAGGAGCGCAGGCCACCAGAAGAGTATCATGGAAGACCTAGGGATGAGACTTACCATTCCAGGGAAGATCCAAGAGGTCTGTTTTGATAAAACATTGTAAAACAAAGTTTAGAGCTTATAATGCTTTGAATAAAAGCAGAAGTTATGGTCAGTTGTATTGATAAAATTTTTATTTTTAGGCTACCATCACAATAGTCGATACAATCAATATGATGAACGTGGCCCTAGAAGGCGAGAGTATGATAATGGCAGAGATTTTCGGGACAGGTAACATGTCTATTTTCTGTCAATGGCATTAAAGTTGTTACAGAATTATGTACAACATTAAATAATGTAATGACTTTTCCATCAGACCAGACAGGCATGGACCTCCTGAGCCTGAGCGATTCCGGGGAGGAGAGCGAGAATATCCTGAGAAGAGGGAGAGGTACCAAGAGAATTATTCTACAGAAAGGTGTGTAAATATTCCATTTATGTTAAGAACCTTTATCATAGTTTAACATCACTTTCTTGGGGGTTTTAAATTTTTTAAACTACTGACTAGATGTAATCATGATGCTGCATGTTTTGACCGCAAACTGGTCAAGTGTTTGTGCGACGTTAAATTACTGTATTTATTTTTACAGTGACACCTCTACAGAAAATAATAATGAATTTGGTCAGAATATGTTGCAGTTGCAAAGATATTTTACTATTTGCACTATAGACCGTAATAGTAGGCATGTGTGAAACTCTCTCGTTATAGATTCATTGGAATGTGGAGCACAGATGTGACTTGTTTCAACAAAGCAAATAGACCAAAGGTTGATTTTGTATCAAGGTCCGATACTAAACAAGTATTTCCTGTAGTTTTCAATTCACCATGCCTGAAACATTTCTTTCTAAACATTACAACATGTGGCGCAAGAGTTTTAGATTGCAATAAAATTCTACAGTTCATACCTACATCGTAATCTACAGTACGGACGAGATTGTATCGTTAAGGCTATTAGACTAATGGGAAGCTATTGTTCTGCAAGAATAATGGATTATATCCAAGAACTAATTCATTTGGACTCCTTATCTTCACAACACAGAAAGACAGCAAGTTATGAGTAATACATAAAGTAGATACAATCAAATTATCATCAAGTTACAATTCGATTGGATGAAATTTAGATAATAAAGAAAAAAGTATCGATTTAAACTTTTTGGAGCATAGAAGACTGAAAAAAATGTACTCTAACATCAAAATGAGTTTAAAGAAACCACTTTCTGGATTAGTCAAGAGAATTATCTTCAAAGATGAATATTGATAAGGCTGGCAGAGGAATTTACAAAATAATATTCTCTAATTTTAAAAGAATATAGCCTTGAGTGCTAATTACAGATAATACTGATAAAAAGTCTGCATTTTTTAATATCTTGGGAGATATGCAACTGGGTTCATTGCCAACGAGAAATTGATAGTGTTCTTCTTATTTCAAATCTGCGGGGATGAGTATTGTCCTGTTGTCAAACATAACATAGTACATCAACTGTTAACAGTATACGGAAATTCACGATCTTCCAACCAGATTTGTATAACATGTCTATATAGAAGGCAAAGAGTACAAATATTGATTTTGTAACTCCCATCTTCATGTAAAAAACAGCAACCAACCGACCTTGTATGACAATAAAGAAAAACATGTATTTGAAAACCTCATCCGGACAAAATACATAAATTTTCTATGGAGTTTAGAACACTTGGTTGTAGAAATTTAATTGAAACACTTTTATACTACTAGAAAGTCATGAATATTCTTTAATTGAAGAATTAATTTATTTTTCTCAATACCGTCTTGATGGTATACTTGCGGATACAAGCCCGCACAATATAGACAAAGTAAATTTGTTTAAATTTACAAAGACGACTAATCCACGATTGGATCACCACTAGAGGTAAATCAACAAAAGTCAGCGTTAAATTTCAAGCAATGGTAAGTTTAAGATATATCGGAGTGCCAAATAATGTTTCTTCGTGTTGGATGCAATTTAATTGTTGTTTTGTAATGCTAATAATTTACTTTGATTGTAATTGTCAGCAGACGTAAAATTGAGGTTGGATTTTTTGTTATAATATAATATGCAGTTACTAGAAATATACTTTCCTTTGTTACAATAAAAAAATTGGTTTATTTTTGGTAGGTTCGGTTTCGATTAAAACTTCAGTCAATATTGCACCAGGTTATAAGTGTACCTTAGGAAAATTATAAAATTATACTCAAGTCTCTTAAAAGCTCGTAAAAAGTAATTTGATATCCATGTCGGTAGATTAAAATAATTATAGTTATTAGTTGTAATGTACGTTTTTGTCGAATTTCAGACCTCGTGACGTCCGCAGAGATCGACCAAGCAAACCAGAGAAGCCACCAGTTCCTCCTCCCAGGTAGGATTACACTTTGCTCATGTTCTTACAATGGTTTCTTCTTATAACAAGTCCTAGCGCCATGGATTTGCGTGAGTGATTATTGCGACGATGCATAGGAGGACCAGGGAGCAATAGCCCGTAATAACGGATTGTTTTATTTATTTACTTAATTATAGAGCTAAAATAATAAGCATTTATCACTAGCTCTACGGTGAAGGAAAACATCGTGAGGAAACCCGCAGGTCTCAGAATTAATTCTGAGACATGTGTAAACAGACCCGGTCCGGCGATGGGCTCACCACCTTTCACGTTTAGGGGTCTAATATATCTCGTGAAATGTGGGTATATCCAGTAATGGAATACCTCTGCCTACCCCCTCGGGGATAAAAAAAGCGTGAGATTATATTATTATTATATTATAATAAGCATTGAATATAAACTTCAGGAATTTATAAAATGATGAAGACATAATATGTGCACACCAAATATTGAACGAATTTACGGTTTTTACATTTATAGGGAGCAATCAAGGTCGAGAAGTCCGGAGGAGCGCTATAGAGAACGGCACAGGCGGGAAGAGCGGGAGGACCGACCAGCTTTTCGCGACGGCCGCTTGGACGAGAAACGCCCTGAGGAGAGACGTCCTGATGAAAGACGCCCCGAAGAGAGACGCCCTGACGACAGACGCCCCGACGAAAGACGCCCTGAAGACAGACGCCCCACCGAGAGACGCGCTGAAGATAGGCGGGACCGCCCGAACAGAAACGAGGAACGCAGGGGTGACAGGCCCATCGTTAAGGCCGAACCTAAGTCGCGAGACCGTAGGAGTAGGTGAGTATCGCAACAAGTTTTCTGTCTTTTTTTAGAAAATCGATTACTATTATCCTTTTATCTACTTCTATGGCCACACTAGAAACATAGATAAAGAGGTCATCAGGAAGACATCAGCATATTATTTTATTACAAACTTACAACAGGTTTGATAAAATAAAGTTGAAAGTGTCTTTCCTTATCTTTTAAACATATGGATACAGTTTGTTTATCATTTATAATGGGATTGTTGTTGACCGGTATAGAACTATTAACTCATTATATAGTGTATTTTTCGGTCATCCATCTATCAAACAAACTGCAACTTATATATATAAAATAAAAAGCTGTTCGTTAGTATCACTAAAACTCGAAAACGGCTAGACCGATTTTGATGAAACTTTTTGTGTGGGTTAGAGTGGGTCCAGGGATGGTTTATACGGTGGCAGAACGACGTCTGCCCGGGCCACTAGTAATCATGATAAAAGATTTGCATTATTTGAGTCTTAATCTTCTTCTAGACTTAGACCTTTCATTCTGATTTATTTATTTTTTTCAATATATTATTATATCCAGATTTGCGACTGATGACAACAAAGAGTATAGTTGGGGAAAAACAGACGAAAAGAAAGAAGGAGCCGCTAACCAGGGCGATAAGGAAAAGCCAAACTTTGGCCTGTCCGGTAAACTGACCGCAGATGCCAACACTGTCAATGGCGTCGTTATCAAGTACACAGAGCCTGACGATGCCAAACAGCCAAAGAGGCGGTGGAGGTATGATCTCAGTTAATAGCTACATTAAAATAAAAGTTTCTTTAACCGTGAGTTCAACCAACAAGAACTACACACACCTCACAGAAATACATATACATTAATTGAAGTTCCATTCGCAGGAATTTTTGCTGCCTTTTAGTTTGGGAACATTTATTAGATAGTTTGAAGCCTTTATTGCTTACACTAGTCACACGTCACAAGCTGCACCTTTTAAATCTAGAGGTTATTCTAAATTATCTTTTGATGAGATAGACAAAATTTATTTAAAGAAAAATCGAACGTCATGTTTCAAACGCACACTTACAACAAGAGAATTAATAGACATTATCTTAGTAGTTAGTATCTGATTTTGATATAATAAATAACCTTTGCCGATTTCGGCTCAAGTGACCGCTACATAATCCAAATTATCGGGGTGGCGTTGCCCTGTCATGAGTCGTAAGGTGGCTGCAATATTCATTAAATATAAAGCTCGTTTTGATATAAAACTAACAGCAAGACAGGTCCACCGCTTAATTGCGACGGTTTCTGATTTGTAAAGGGGTCAGCAGTGTCGCGCTGCATACGAATTGATTCAATTTGACAGGCTTTTTGGCGGGAATCCGATGAGGGACGTCATGTTTTTTGTAAAATTTCATTTAGCCGTACATTTTGGGGTTTGGCTCATAATAGGGATAGAATATTATGTGGAAAATGTCCGCGACAGTGTGCGATGAATAGAAAATTCGATAAAATGCGTGCAATGGACGTTTTCGAATTACCTCAAGAAGCTTCTTTAAAATCTTCGGTTTTTCCTCACACGTGAGAAAGTATTGGCTATAATCTCCCAATCGAGCCCACCGCGGATTGGGAGATGGTGTTAGGCTAGCAGTTACCAAACTGTCCGAATATTTCAAGCCATTTTTCACATGCTACTTGCGAAACGACCCATCTCTAAAACAAACGGTACGTTCCCTCAGATTCTACCCCTTCAAAGGCGACAAAGCGCTGCCCATCCTGTACATCCACCGGCAGTCCGCGTTCCTGATTGGGCGCGACAAGAAGGTGGTGGACATTTCGCTGGAGCACCCGTCGATCAGCAAGCAACACGCGGCTCTGCAGTACCGCGCTACGCCATTCACGCGGCCCGACGGATCGCAAGGCCGTCGTGTCAGACCCTACATTATCGATCTTGGTACGTATCACCTTCGAGTAAGTTTCAGCTTAGATTACGCTTAACACCATTTAGCGCTTTTCATCATCATCATCAGCACCCAATAACAGCCCACTGCTGAGCTAAGAGTCTTTCCTCACACATGTGGAAGTATGGGCTATCATCTCCCACGCGAGCACCCTGCGGAATGTAAGATGGGGTTTTTCTAGTGGAAGGAACTGGTGTTAGGAAGCGCTCGTAGCCTTGTGCTTTCGGTGTTTGTAGCGATCACACTCGTTAAGCAAAGTTGGGCGTCAATCAGTGAATGGGTGACACTTTTTTATAATCCGTGAAAGCTTAAGATTATTCGAAACAGATCAAATCAAGCCATAGGTCTCCTTTTGTCCTTAATAGAATTTTCCCTCAAATATGAGCTTAACATGTGGATGATAATTCTTGTCCAGAATATACTGAAAATAGGCAGACCATAATGTTAAGGAATGTAACATAGTTATGTTACATTCCTTAACATTATGGTCTGCCTAAATGGAAACAAAACGCTTGCCTATGTCTTATCCGAAATATCTTATTTAATAATACTAAGTTCTCTATCTAAGTTCGTAAAGGTATTCCATTCTTAGTAATATCCACTTTTCACCAGTTTATTTTATGGACCACTAAACGTGAGAGACTATCGGACCGGTGCTGCTACACTTGCCTCAAAATATATATGTATATCTTAAAACTTGGTACATTCCGCACCAAACATAAACGACGGCTTCACAGCTATCACTGCACAATACATAAAGAATTGAATTCTCCCCACCACAGAGTCTGCGAACGGCACATTCGTGAACAACAAACAGATCGATGCGCGCCGCTACGTGGAACTGCTCGAACGCGACGTTGTCAAGTTCGGGTTCTCGCAGCGCGAGTACGTGCTGCTACACGAGAACAGCAAGGACGACGCACAGGACGACGACAATCAGGACCCCGTGGGCATCGCCACCACGGACCAGATCAAGCAGGAGAAACGCGTCAAGCAGGAGGTGGCTGAAGACGGCGAATAGAACGGTCAGCAATATTATTTAAGGTATAATGTAGGACTAGAATTAGATTATGGTCGATGGCGTTGGGCAGAGCTTTGGGTGCGACAGCCGGGGCGCGGAGAAGAGTGTAGCGACATCTATCGATTCTACGTAGAACTAACTGAAAAGCGACACGAGGAGAATTGAGCCAGATGGGAGGTGTGATCTTCCCCCGCGCCTCGCCGCGTAGCTACCTAAGGCGCGGTATAGCGCTATCGGTCAAACTAGCTTATATTTGAACTTGCGGGATTTATAATAGCTATTTAATTTGACGTCTACGGAATGGATTTATGTGTCACAGGCACGAATGTCAGCACAAAACGTGGTCAACTTCAAATGATGTCCTATGTTTATTGAAAAATAAGCCTGTGGTTATTAATTAGCAGTCACAGTGCCTAGGGGTTATGAATTTTCGTTTTATTTTTTTTGTTAAGACAACCTATTACATACTAAGGACGAGATTGTGTGAAGCGGTGTTCCACAAATAATGTCATAGCTATGTAGGTAATAACTAATCTTATCTGTGTAAAATCATACAGTCTTAGTTACTTGTGTAACGTCGTGTAGAGAAGTATGATTATTAACATTTGTTGGATACACTGTCTAGTTTTAATAATTAGTGTAGTTTGTTAAACTAAAAATAAAAACCATAATCAAGTAATGACAAACTTTTAATTAAATAGGAATTGCTTAAAATAAATGCATTATATTTTGTCCACATTGATTGTTGTACTGGCATTCTCTAAAGCTCATTCACTAAAGCTACAGCTTGGCAGATTCAGAAGTGGTGCCTAAAGGAGAAGGGAATTGAATTGAAGAGAGCACTCTCCTTCCAAGCACTATACATTAAGTAGCCAAGCTTTAATAACACGTACCATTAATATGTAACTGCCTTCCATTAATATTTACAACAAATTGATTGATTTTATTTACACCTACCTAATAAAATAAATAATTAAATATTTAACAAGTAAAAAAACTTGAAGATCGGTGGAATAATGTACAATGAATAAGAAATTCCCTAATCAATATCACAGGTCAAAATGGAGTCTTGAAAATGTGTTTGTCGAAATCGAGACCGGGTGATCGCTCGTGCGAGGACCCCGGCCGCGGCTCGCGGGCAAGCATGCTGTCTTGAATACCCTCGCACAGCGAAGCTCGTTTCACAATACCATTTCTCAATGGAATAATAGTTGCGTTGGGTGGTCGCATATTTGTCCGTAAAGAATGTGTTCTATACAGAGGTGGTTTTATCAGTCTATTAGGAGCCACGCCAACGATACTATGTCTTGAAAAAGGCGTGTAAGTCATAGGCGTTCTAGGTATTTCGTAGCCGTCGCACACCGTGCCCGCGCCTGAGTCGCTGTCATACATCAGCTCTAAGTATTTCGGTGTTCGTTGAGGAAGCAGATGCGACGGCTCCAATTGATGCTCTGGAAATTCTTCGTCTGTAACGAAAACACCGGTGTTATATAGTGGTTGTGTTAGAAATGTGGATTGAAGCTGCATTTCCGCGGGCTAGACGGAGAGGCGATGCGGGACGAGAATTCTAATTTGTATGACAACATTTCTATTCTCTCCAAACGCAAAGGAAATGGTCTGGATTGACTGGGAAGTGTGAGATGAGATTAGAAATATTTCTCAGTGTGATATGGAACCGTAGCGGCGTACATAGATTATTATTCATTTCTATGCAACGAATACACTATTCTCGGACCGCGAGTCATGCCAGTTGCATCTTTGTCAAATTCAAGTATTTTATTAGTGTGATATAGGCGGTTGTACGTACAATCGAAGGCCGATGTTTATTAATAGCAAAATTTCAATTATCGCCCCGCATCGTCTAGCCCCGCCTCGACGGTGGAAATGCAGCTTTGAGCTTGATGAAATGGTATGAAGATGGAACGAACCTAAGCAGGCGTTGTCATTCTCGTCCAGCAGGTAGGTGCGGTTGTCGACAGCGTCTGAACGTGCGGACCATGCACAATGCATTACAATATGTTAGTTAAAGGTGTGGCATCGTAGTAATTATTAACATTAGACATACTCGTAAGTTACATTATAATAGTTTTTTTTCATGCACAGCTTTGTGTATTATGTATCTTACATCGCATGGGCAAGTACTGTTTTATACTGGATAGACGAAGATTTTTTTTAGGGATGATATTAGTATAGCAAATCTTGATAAGTTGTAAATATGTAAATTTATGAAGAGTTACCATCTCCAAGTAATGTCAAATAGTGCGGCGCGGGCGTAGCGGTAGCAGTGAGAGTGATGTTCGGCGATGTTTTGTCTCGCAGTGCAGTCACCACTTCCAGGCAGTATCGGAACGAAGGTCTGCCTTCAGGGTTGTAGCTCCAGCATTTTTGTAGTAGCTCATAACTGTGAAAGAACATTAATTTTAATCTGCATAAACATAAATAGTCAAATCAAAATTATGTTAGAGACTTGGAGTACTTACAAAACAGAAGGACAGTTGGGCGGCCTATCGGGCGTTCCTCCAGCTCGAATATACGCCAACACTTGGCGGTTGGTCCGGGCCGGGTAAGGTTGCTGGCCCAGGGATAGTACCTACAATGCATACAAATGTTGAATTACCGCCTAGTTAGAAAAGACAATGTAGCATAAGAAATAGAAATAAAACTCCACGATATAAGCAACAATTAATTAACCACACAAATGACTAGAAGCTGTAGAAGGCATAGTATTCAGTCATTAAAAAAATAAAACAAATATGCTCATGCCTCATCCTCGAGGGGCCGGCAGAGGTATTTTAATCCTGGAATACCCGCTTTTGACGAGTTTATTTTTACAATGTAGTCATACAATGAAAAATATGATTGAGACTCGAATAAAGCACATCCGTAGTTGACACTAAGGTAATAATATGGAATACTAACAAAAAAATGACAATCATACGAACCTCCCAGCAAAGTACGCCCCAAGCCCATACGTCTGATTGACAAGAAAATACGCCGTCAACAAGACATTCCACGGCCATCCATCGTACGGGCAGCAACCCTAGGGAAATAACATAAATCATTATTGTTGTAATCATCATGCATCAATTCATACAAAAGTGCAATCTATACAAAACGTCAATTTCAAAGAAAAGGACCCAATCAAAGACGTTTAAAGAAAAAGTTTATCTAGAAAAGAGAATGATTTTCTTCGAACCTTTTTGGACCCAATATTAGTCAATACTATGATACTTTACCTTCGCCTTCCTTTCTATAGTAGTCATTCTTGTAAATGTCACGCGCTAAGCCAAAGTCGCCGATTTTGACGACGCGACCATTAGCGCGATGAGCAACTAAGCAGTTTCGGCATGCCAAGTCGCGATGGACGAAATGCATCTCCTCTAGATATCGGCAGCCTTTTGTCACGTCTACGCACATGTTTAGAAGGTCCAGGAGAGTTAGTGACTCGGGTGTGTACTGCAAATAAGCGAATAAAGTGTTAGTACCTGGGAGACGGAGCTAAAACTAGTGTCCGTAACGCCATCAGCTGGTGAGTTTGCTGGAAAATTGTGTGTAAAATTGCGTTGTTGCAGGGCAAAAAATGCAGTTTAACTTAAAATGCAAAACTGTATACAAAATTTCATCAAAATCGTTCAGTTGGGTCTGAGATACCCGAAATGTAAATGCATACATACAAGAATTGCTCGGTTAAAGTAGTAAAGTGTTATTTATAGTGATATGCATCTTGGTATATATACTAAGTGCAAACAAGTTAACATACATACATAGGTCTACGTCGACCACTGATTATTTTCTTCTTATGACTATGTGCTGTCTGTTTAAGACTGTCCTGTCTAGACCTCGACTATGCGACCCCCGTGACTTCAAGGCTGAATCCGCACCATAAGCCGAAATATAAGCCCAAGCAAGCAAGCCCCGAGGGGGTAGGTAGAGGTATTCCGGATATACCCACTTTTCACAAGATATTCTTTGGACCCCTAAACGTGATAGGTGGTAAGCCTATCGCCGGACCGGGTCTTTTACACATGTCTCAGAATTAATTCTGGGACCTGCGGATTTCCTAACGATGTTTTCCTTAAGTATATAAGCCCACTGGGAAATTTTGCACAAATGGTAGTGGTAGTACATACCAGTGAAGAGCGCTTGGCCCTCAAGTAACTGAGCAAGTCTCCTCCTTCCATTAGTTCCATTATTATGTAGTTAGGATCGTTGTCCAAACAAACGCCGAGTAATCTTAAAATATGTTCGTGCTTGAAATTTGACATTAGCGAGGCTTCCTTTAAAAATTCTGTCTTCTCCTGCTCCGTTGCACCTTTTCGTAATGTCTATGGAAAGTAAATCGGATGTGACTAAAAATTTTCATGTATTAGCTGGTGCCCAGCGGTGTTGCCATCGCGGATTCTATTTATCCCCGTTCCCGTGGGAATTTCCAAAACTTACTGAGGGCTAATTACGTCATTTAAGGAACCTTAGTGCAAAAATTGCATGCAAGACCCATTCAGTTTCTTCTTTTGTATATATAGATAACTAGCAGCGCCCCGCGATTTCAGTTCCCGTTCTCGTGGGAATACGGGGATAAAATATAGTCTATGTGATATTCTGATGTTTAAGCTATAGACAAAGACGTTTAAAGAAAAAGTTTCTCTAATGATTTTCTTCCAAACTCTTTGGCTATAGAACTGTAAAGTTTCATCAAAATCCGCTCAGTAGTTTTTGCGTGAAAGAGGAACAAACATCCATACATACAAACTTTCGCGTTTATAATAATAGTAGGATTTTTACTCACCTTTACGGCTACTTTAGTGTCAGTTGTTGTACCGTTGATCTGCCGAGCGATACCTTCGAATACTTCACCAAAAGCGCCAGACCCAAGGAATTTGGTAAGCGTTATTTGCTCGCGGCGGATATGCGGCAAGCTGGCTAGCTCTGCGTCCGAGGGGCAGTGTACTCCCTGCAAAGATCATAATAAAATTTATTAATCTAGAATGTTTTGTAGCTAATAGATAATGTGACAAACTAATATGGCCACGAAGAAACAGCGAATATAGTTATCTTACTTGATTGTAAAGTATATTGGTCGAGTGTCTTATTGGTAGGTCTCGTAGTGTGGCTAATTCGACATCTGGTCCTCTACGAGGGATGTTCGTAGGCATCTGGCTCTCCAACGCAGCCTTCTTTTTTGTTCGGTTGTTGTATGCTGTAAGTTCGGTTGTTGTGTGTTGGTTAGTGTCGCTTAAAATATCAGCAAGTATTGATTGACACTCAGACTGACAGTGGGTCTGAACATGGATTCTCTCTTTTGAACAGCTTATACATTTGTGCCGAAACGCAAGTATCAATTTTAATTGGCAATCCACGTCGTAGACAGATTTTCTGTGGCGCTATAGTTATTTAAGTATTGATATATTTAATTCGATCGTTCTTTAAATCGATGAGGGAAGGCTAAGTTCAGTAGTTCACATGGTATGGCTGAACTAGTGTTCGATTAGAAGGCTGGATACTTACTGTAGAAGACAGCGGCCGCTACAGCAAGCACAAGTGCAGCGAGTACGGCCACAGCTACAGCGAGCGCAACAGGGTGTGGCCTCGCTGTGTATGCGAGAGGCGCGGCGTCTAACTCGGCGGCGGGGGATAGAGGGCCCCAGCCGTGGATGTTGCACGCTTGCACTCGCGCCACGTACCCTTCTGACACTTCGCCAGTGCCTATCAGCCAGTACGTGTCTGCAAGGTGTATCCACGTTAGCTATTTCGCCATTATGAAGTGTCTCGTTTCACTTTACTGTGTTGCCGTAGCCTAAGATGTGAGAGACCGGGGAGAGCGAAAAAAGTCACATCTAAACGTTAAATGGCTGTTATATCGTATGCTCTTTGTGTCATTTTGTCGCTCTGTCCGCTCTCACCCATCTCGTGCTACGGCTGCAAGAACAACCTTCGTAGAGGGTATATATTTTGTATATATTATGCTATACAAAAAATGTCATTTACCTGTGCCATTGTGAAGCAGCTCCAAACCTTCTCGTAAGATATGCATTTTCATTTTGTCATCCAAGTCACTCGGCAGGTCATTTAGTAACAAGTCGCTTATGTTTTTTGTTTGGTTTCCGTGCATATAGTTGATTCTGGAATGATCGGAGATATGTAAAGAATCTCTTCATATACGCAAACCACAAGAAACCCAAAATAATGAATGACCAACCTGTGTTGTGGTCGACCCCATACTCTGTAGGCTTGAATAGGAGCGCCTCGATTATCTGGTTCCGACCACCACGCCCGGAGAACTCTATCTCCTACGGCTTCTACGCGGAGGGGACCTGGAGGTCCTGGTACATCCCCTATAGTCAAACAGAAACGGTACCAATGACATTCATAACTCGTAAACAAAAAATCCACCAAAAACCTGACAGCGCGTAAAATGCACTGATTCAAAATATTAATTAAATTATAAACTTCTTATAAAAATTTAGCCTATAATACCTACTAATACTCAGGAGATGAAGACGAATTACACACCGTGCACTTATAAAACCGTCAAACAGTAGCTAAAGGTAACAACAAAATATGCTTATGCATATTCACTACCGTCCTTCTGGTGCAATCGGATAAAATTCCGATATTACTCGTCTACATATTTCAAAGAACAAAAGTCTTACCAAGAGTTTCAAAAGTGAAGCGGTCGTCGTGTGGCCAGTAAAACGGCGGGCCATTCGCGACATACTGTAGGCAAAGGCGGAAGCGATAGCGGGTTTTGGGTCGTAGGTTTTTGGCTATCCACTCGCCGGGACCGCTATGTTCACATGACTTCCAAACGTTAAACGATAGGCTTACTTCTGCGTATTCCACCTTGTAACTGTGTAAAAAAAATTGTTCGGTTATAAATAATTATAATATAGGTTTTAAAATATTATATTAACAATACTTACTGGTGTAATTGATAGGATGTGGGCGGCGGCCACAGTATTTGTAAATCATAAGCGGTAGCGTTTTTTTTTGCTAGTGGTGCAGGCGGTGGGTGCGTCCTGAGCGTAAACGGTTTCGAGTCCGCAGACACTGCGCTGTGGTTAGACCGCGCTCGCACCCACACCGTGTATAGCGTGCTAGGAGACAGGCGGGTCATATTCGCGCTTCGACCTTCTGTCACTTCAAACGTATTATGTTCTGGAAATAATTTATAAGTTTGAATGTATATAGACAAAACAAATAATTTCTAAACCTGCCTCACTAATAATATAAAGAGGCGAGTTTTTTTTTATGTTTGTTTGTAATGGTTCCGAAACTACTGAACTGATTTCAAAAAATCTTTTCACCAATAAAGAATCTCTTCTTTTACTTTTCTAAGAGTCACATGAGCTCTAATTTTCCTATGGGGACGGGACTTATGCGGATGAAATCGCGTGGATCAGCTAGTTTAAAATAAAATGGAAGTACCTACTCATAACCAGCATATTTGGACACCTAAACGGGGTGGTGAGCCCATCGATAGACTGGGGTACTGTTAAACATGCCTGTGAATTAATTCTGAGGCCGAAGGTTTCCTTGCGTTTTTCCTGTTTTCATTTAGCGCTGAGTTAGTGATGAATACATGTATTTCTTAGAAAACTTATAGATGAGGAACCTGAATTTATTCATGACAAAATGACAAGCGGACTCAGTTCCAAAAGAGCTTAAAATTATTACCTTTCATTTTATGGGGCAGTGATGGAGAATCATCTGTTCTCCAGTGTAGTTCATACCACAAGCCAGGATCTGGCGTCCATTCGACTCGTGCTAGTACCGGACTCAATACTGTGTAATTCACATTCTTTGGTGCTGTTGGCGCTGTAACGGAAATAACGTGTTTATTTCTTTGTTTGGAATTGAAAATTATAAATGTACTTGTACTACTACTTTGACCTACCTTCGGAAGCAGTGTGCAATACAAAGGGATACCCCACTACCGGTTTTATCTCGTGAAGCTTCGCATAGTAGTTAGTCGCTTCCACCATCACCGAGTAGTTAGTAAATGGAAGTAGATCTCTTAGAACCACTTCTGTATTGGTAGTAGTGATAAACGAACATGATTCTTTATGGCACGTCGTCGTATCTTTTGTTTTTTGTAAGCGGTAGAATACGGTGTACTCGGTTGCAGCCATTTCGTATTCTATATCCTGACAGCGATTTGGTTTTCCGACATGAGGTAGCTGCAGGGTTATGCTGTTCGCTGTGGTCGAGAGCATTTTCGGCCTAAGGTTCTGTGATCTAGGGTACAAGCAGAGGACCGGAGGATACAGTTGGTTCGCGGGGTCTAGCGCCATAATTTTGTAGCCGTAATTTATTTTGACGAAGTCTACTTTGCTTCTTTTATTTTTTTCTGTGTAAAATATAGCCTTCTCCGTTGAATTGAACCAGTAAATGTATTTGCTGTCGACTGTTATGGACATAGGGGTGAAGCCGTACTTTTTCTTTTCTGTCGCATCGACCACCACTCGGCACTTGCATCCGTCCATATCCGCGGCCAAGATGCGGTGCACCCAAGGATCTACCCAGAATAATTCAGTAGCACCATTTGTCATGTCGATAACGAATGTTCGTGCTACTTGTGGATTTTCCGGACAGTTGCAACTGTCTCGAGATTCGCCATTTTCCCCAGTTTTGAAGAACGTTCTTATTTTCGAGCCATCTATTTTTGATGACATGAGAATACCAAGACCGGGATGTACGCTTTCTTCATACCAGAATAGCGACCTAAAACATAAAATTTTATAAATATACGACTTATTTATAATTACTAAAGTCGCCGTCACGAGAAGCTATAAATTAAGTATGTCAACAAACACTCCAGGGTTAGCACATTTGGGTGCTAACATTTTAATTTCAGCATCAGCGCCTACTTCTAAATGGCGGACCGAATGTTACCGTCTAGGAGCCGGACGCGTCCCTATACTATAAAACATTGAACGACAGTGCTTTTTTATCTCTAAAATATAATCCGACTAATTAAAATTGTTTGTTAGTTTTGTATTCTCGAATAAATATCGCAGTAGCAGTTCGTCGATGTACTAATAGCTTCTCGAGACGGGGACTTTATGTATCAAAAACTTCGCAGGTACTAACCGTAGCAACGGAACGATTTGTAAATTATAAATCGGTTGTCGTCTAGCTAGGACTCTAGCTATGTGCGGGCGAGTGTTAGAGACAGAGCCCAAATCCGCTCGATATGCTATGTATGCTTCTGTAGATGACATTTCAAGTTGTGTCCAGTACACGAATCGCCCCACCCAGTCTACACAAATACTAGTTGCTGAAGCATTGATAGATGTTAGCTGAAATACACAAGTCCTTTATGAGATATACATTTGTTTGAAATCTATGGCTATTTTATAATGCCGCAAAACCTGGCCCGGATCGGTGCGCATGTCGTTTTGCAACAGCGTCAAACGTACCTTGTAATGTTCACTGCCATTAATCCTCGATGAAAATATTTCTTCCAGATTGTTAACCCAGTAAACAATATTTTCTTTTATCGATACAGTGAAGTCGATTGGTATTCCTGTACTCTTCGGTATAACTTCGCTCTCACCGGAGTCCAAATCCATAATTTTTATGGACTCTTGCGAGGATATCACCACTTTTGGAATAGGATTCACATCATCGGATGAACAAGACACTATTTCAGAATATTGACCGAATCCGGCGTCAGTGTAGGCGTGTACCTAAACAAATAAGTAGATTCTAGTGATATTGAAATAGCAAAACTCTGTTTAAAAAAACATAGTAGTTTTTGCCCACGACTTAGTCCGTGTTTGAGATTATAAAGGTACCCCATTTTCTTCCTTTTTTGTCTCGGCCTACCCCAATGGGAAATAGGCGTGAGATTATCTATGTATTTCTTCCTTAAAATGCATGTCATCTCTCTGCTAAATTTCATAAAAACTGGTTCAAGGTTCAGTTGTGAAAACGTAACGGATAGATAGACATAAGTCTCGTTTTCAGGGTACGGGCGCGCTAGGACGGAGTACGCTCGTACGACAAAGAACACCGTCCGATTGGATGCCAGCGTCCGAGTAAACGTGTTTACATGATACGAGTAGCATCAGAATAAATTATAATAATTACAAAAGAATGGTAGGAGACTGAATAAATAGCTTCATGATCAAATCACAATATCTACACAAGACTGACCAAGTCATAGTCCCACCTGGAAGAAGTATGCGGAGCCGTTAACGAGATCCGTCAACATAAGCTGTGTGTGCATGGGCGACAGGCGTGCGTCGGCACAGGCGGAGGGCTTGGCCGGCAGCGAAGACGACCGACCCTCCACAGGGAGCGCCCAACACTGAGTCTCGTAGCCCCGCACGATACCATTCGAGCGCGCAGGCGGCTCCCACCGGAATATAGCTGTCAGGGGTCCGTTGCTGGAAGGAATACCATCATCAGCAAGCTAATCAGTACCGTGACGGTATCGCCTTGCTATGTTTTAACTCCAGTTATTGCTAGAACAATAATATTACAAGTAATATACTTGTTGTAGCGTTGTTTGGATTGAGGCTGACTAGCGTAATCAAGCCTCATACTACTCATGAGACAGAAACGGGACATCAATTGTTTTTAAAATTGTAAGCATATTTCGTTATCACAGACTAAGTGCGAGTTGTCGTTACATTCATCTTCACACGGACAGATAGGGGTAGGTAAATTTTTTTTTACCCTATTGGACCAGAAGAAATATTTTTTAGTGAAATATGCAATCGGGGTTTTGGGAGTTTTAATCATTCACGTAGTTGGGTACCTATTTGGGAAAAAAGTCAGTCCTCTGTGACAGTCGAGTCGTGTCCCAAAACTCCCAAATGTTTAGATTCTAAAACCTTTTATGGCCGACATCTGACATTACAAGCAAAGCACAATGTGATTTACCTATGTGTGCGCTGCATGTAGACCCTGGGTCGGCGGGGGGCGGAAGGCGGCGCTTGCGGGGAGTACAGATGCGCTCGCGCAACTGCGCCACCGCCCCAGTGCGTGTGAGCTCGTACTGTTACCTCCATTGCACTGTAAGGCCCCACTGACCGCTCTGATACTTCCAACCACGAAACTTCTACTGTTTTCTATAAGAAAGACGTTATTTTATTGTGAGATCTTTGATTTCACGTATCACGTTCAGGGGTCCAAAGAATATATCGTGAAATGGGAATATCCAGAAATGGAATACCTCTGCCTACCCCCTCGGGGATAAAATGGCGTGAGATTATATTATTATTATCTTTAATTTATAATATTCGTATAAAACAGCCCACCACCTTGCAATGCTCAGTTAATATAATTCAATGCGATCAGGAATCTATTGTTGACTATCCCTATCACAAAATATATGCTTCTATTCTATTTTCTTGATGCTAGATCGAAATACGAGATTTCCATTATTTTATTGTTATGACGCCTGTCAACATATAATAAAACTCTAACGGGGCCGTGTCTGTACATGGAATATTTTTTGAAAATTTTAACAGTAGTGTATATAGTTATCGTTATAGATACCGAAACACCAATTTTTGGATTTTTTGTCTGTCTGTCTGGTTGTGCACGCATCACTCAAAAACTACTGGACGGATTTTGATGAAATTCGGTATGGAGATAACTGAGTACCCGGGTCAACATCTAGGGTACTTTTTATTCCATTAAAATATCTCATTCCCACGGGAAAATATAAAAACGGGTTACAAAGAGAAATACGTACTAGGCTCAAAATCACCAAGGTTGCAAATTTCAAGATTGGTTTTATGTCAAAAAAAATTTCAAGTT
Organism: Ethmia dodecea; assembly: GCA_963855545.1. NCBI lineage: Eukaryota > Metazoa > Arthropoda > Insecta > Lepidoptera > Depressariidae > Ethmia > Ethmia dodecea. The sequence goes on from OY979448.1 coordinate 7,473,640, forward strand.
ATAAGGATGACTCCTGGTTTAGACTGTTGCAAAATTTGTACATTAATAAACTTTGACAGGGCAGCGCACAGAATTATACACTTTTTTTGTTATATTGCTTTTTAGTGAATATTTTACAGAAAACCATCAATTCGGGAACGTTTTTCTAAGTTTGATAAAATTAACAAAAACATAACAAAGTATTTAACTTAAGGATTGTTTATTGACATGGGTATATGAGGTATCCTTAATATGTAAAAAATATTGAAAACAATAAATACAAAATCTTTTATAAGCAAAAGACATCAAAAAATAAAAGAAGTTGCTATTATCATGCTTAACATTTAAGAAATTTCAAATTATTCAGAGCTCCTATAATAGAATTAACGCTACATGAACAGAATTAAAGTTCTGTGATGTAATAAGCTATGTTTTTTCTAAAAAAATTGCTAATTTATGCGAATTTTATCGAAATATTGTACTGTTCCCGGAAATGACCAACCGTTCCCGGAATGACAAAGTCTATCTGTATCATCACTTAATTTTCACGTAAATTGGTTTTCAGTTTCTTTTTTCAATGTATTGTAACTACAAATTCCGTATAAATGTTTCTTCATAGCCGGAATATCTTTAAATAAAGCAATTTTAAATTTTTTGACGTTACTCAAAATCAGAACTTTTTTGTTGTCTAAAAAAGTCTTTTTCTGACCTCTTATAATTATATCTTCTTGAACAGACTTCCATATAAAATATGTCAAACAATCTCTATTATATCTCCTAATTGAAACTCCGGAATTTTTCATTTTTCACATAAACTATTCATGCAGTCATGAGACTTAACATCACAAGTGTTATGTTCTATTAAGTTTTCAATAGATGCGTGTTCAAGCTGTTTTGCGTATTTCAGTTTATTTAACTTATCTTTAAAATTTGCATGCTTGACATTCAAGCATGTACCTCTATCCGTAGATTCAAAATGGGTTTGCTCTCAATAGCGTTGCGTATGATAAGATTCCAGTTTCTTTTTCAAATTCTGACACCAGGTCTTTAAATGTGCCTTAATACCATAGTCTCTCTCAGATGGGCACATTCGACTTACATCATCTTGTTCGAAGAAAACAATGACCTTTTTGCATTAAAACAATTTCGCGAACTTTATCTTCCGACTTTATTTAGAGTTTCTTTCCATTGGTCTAGCTGGTAAAATCTTCTTGGCCATATGTAGCATTTTGTATACCGCAAAGTGCTTCCACTGATAAATTATGAAAAAAAATTATCTCTTTTAATTTTTTTGGTAAAGTATCAGCCTTTTCTTGCAATATCTTAGTCAATACTTCGCTATAGAAGTCTACAGTCTATCTACAATATTCCCTGTCCTTATAGCTCCTTTAATTTCTTTCTGTTGTTCAGTCATCTTATCAAAAAACCTTCTTTCCTAGCATTTGCCTTTTCTCTTTCGCGCAAATAAGCTGCACTATCCTTTTTAAGATTTTCTGTGTTCTTTTTTATTATTTTCATTTATCAGGAGTATACGTTAGGCTATAATTAAAAAACAACGAATTTGTTACATAATTTAATGAAACAATGTAAGTGAATCGCCCTTGGAAACAATAGTTATCATTCCGAGAACGCAACAGTCATTTCGGGAACGTACCATCATATCCGGGAACGTTTCCGAAATGACCGTTCTCGAAATGACGATTTCAAATAAGCACGCGCTTTGATCATTTAGCGGCCATCTTAAATGCAACCTGACTTTGTCAATAGTAATATATTTGAGGTAACTTTGTTATTTCGGGTCGTAAAAAAGAATCACATCAATCGTTAAATGTAAAAAACACGTTCACGTGTTGACGGACTATTGATGTACGCTCTACGAATAATGAATTGAAAGGTACTGACTACTTAGATATTAATTTATTTGCCGATGAATATACTGACAGCCGGCTTTTTCATTGTTTGGTTCATCTGCTGACGTTTGATTTAGAATGGCGGCGTACACTTAAAATTATTTTTGTTCGGTTATCGATGCGTTCACTGAAATGACTTATGCACTATCGGACAAACTATTTTTGCATTTTTATAATTAAAAAAATAATAATCGTTTTGTATCCTTTTCAAAACCAGATTTTGTATAAAAAATACGGTATATTAAGTAATGAGAGGAGCTAAATACCTTAAATTTTTCATTAATATTTTGACTTGTTGTTGCAGTTCCTACATTACGACGCGTTCCCGAAATGACTTTCGCTGCATTTAATACTGATTTAATTTAAAATCTACTTCTTTAATAAATTGTATTATTTGATGTACACACAAAACAGGTTAGTTGCAGTATTTTATCAATTTTCTTTTCTCAATAAAGTCAACATTTAAGACATTAAATTGCTAGCGAAGACAATTCTGCACCTTGGTGATTTTGAGCCACTACTCCGAAACGTTAACAACTTGAATAAATTAAGAGTAAAAAATATTTTTTAAAACAAGCTTTTATTTTAATGCGCTAAAAAGAATAAAATAAAGTTTTCCATTAAAACTTTGACTATCCTTAAACGTCATTACACAATTTACTATGTAATAAAAGCTTGTCGCGAGATTTAAGTACTCATATTTAAGTAAAAGAATTTTCTTTTCAGACTAAGTAAATATAAGTTGAGGAAAAAAATTAATTCAATCAGTTATAGTTATTAATATATTTACTATATGAGTAGATATATCTCGCGACAAGCTTTTATTACATAGTAAATTGTGTAATGACGTTTAAGGATAGTCAAAGTTTTAATGGAAAACTTTATTTTATTCTTTTTAGCGCATTAAAATAAAAGCTTGTTTTAAAAAATATTTTTTACTCTTAATTTATTTTTAACTTTTTAGTTGGATTTAGAATGACGTCACATGGCTAACCATGCATATATACAAAAGTACTCGTAAAGACAAATCATACGAGCCCAAACTCGATGTGGTTGTGTCGTTTAATTACCTAGTTCCCATAGCCAGATGGCTGGAAGATTCCAGCTCCATCATCAGACCCTGGTTACCATCTAATGCCAAAGTACTCGTCAAGACGAATCATACGAGCCCAAACTCGATGGGATTATGTCGTTTAATTACTGAGTTCCTATGGCCATCTTCCAGCTCCATCATCAGACCCTGGTTACCATCTAGTATCAAAGTACTCGTAAAGACAAATCATACGAGCCCAAATTCGATGGGGTTGTGTCGTTTAATTACCTAGTTCCCATAACCATCTTCCAGCTCCATCATCAGACCCTGGTTACCATCTAGTATTAAAGTACTCGTCAAGACGAATCATACGAGCCCAAACTCGAGGGGTTTACGAGTAGTCATTGAGGAGTTGCCACATCCACCTCCTGGCTCCATCATCAGATCAGCTCGGTGGTGCCATAATATTGCATTGTCACCGAACTTACATAAGTATACCAAATTTCAGCACAATCGGTTGAAGACATCTGCTTCAAAATTGAGTTGCAAGATTCCACCCGAACATACATAGTTACATACATGGCAAGTTAAATAAAAGCTTTTAAAAATGGTATGTAGGTGTCTTATATGTCGTAGGAAACCGGTATGGAGGGATTTTTGAAAATTCCCACGGGAACGGGAATACACTGACTCCACGCGGGAACACGCCGCTGGGCACCCGCTATTTGAAATATGGTATGTAGGTGTCTTAAATATGTCGTAGGCAACCTCTACAAGGAATTTTCGGAAATTCCCACGGGAACGAAAATAACCGGAATCCGCGCGGGCAACGCCGCTGGGCACCCGCTAGTCTATAATATATATCTAAGTATATATAAATATCATTACCTACTCACTAATTAATCACGAAATCTCAGAAAGTATGACTGCTACAAACTTTTAAATTAGTCGGTAAATTCTTTAAAGGGAGCAGGTGTCCGCTATGAAAGGGTTTTGCGAAATTGCAACGGGAACGGGAAAAAATGGAATCGCACTAGAGCCTTTACTACTAATATACTAGCTTTTACCCGCGGCTTCGCCCGCGCACGTTTATTTCACCCCCTTAGTGGTTGAATTTTGCTAAATCCTTTCTTAGTGGATGCCTACTCTGTATAAGCTATCTATGTGCAAAATTTCAAGTCTCTAGACCTGGCGGTTTAGGCTGTGCGTTGATACATCACCAATCAGTCAGTCAGTATCATTTTTTACATAAATACAGGGTGACTTTTTTTACCGTCTGGAAAAAAATGAGGTGTGATAGGTAAGTGTAATAGGTTCATTTGGCAATGTTACTTAAAAAAAAATTTTAAAATTGTTTTTTCTTGCTTAAACTAATATACATTACTCAATTGTAGTCAATAATACACACTGAAATATTTGAAATAGCATTATAAAAAGAAACAGGCTCGTAGCTTCCATTTATGCGCAATCTACCTACAACCGCCAGCTGCGCGTAGTACTGTGCGTAGTTTTCTAGATTTTGTAAATTGCATTAATCATGACTATATTTCACAATTAATCTCGTGTATAACTTCGGCTCTAGATACCTTATACGTCACATTTTTTTCCAGACGGTAAAAAAAATCATCCAGTATATATAGATAATACTTTAGAACTTGAGCGATTACCTCGATCTTATATTGGCCGGGGAAGTGCAGGCTAACGTCGTAATATACCCGACTGTTGTTGACGTTCACCCGCTCCGCGGGAGCCCACGTCACATTGAACCGGTCCCACTTCCCTACCACGGATATTGAGGTTGAGTTGATGGTCTCTGGAATTGCTGTTAGAGATTCTGCAAAGATAAAAGTGCCATCGTTTATATTTATTGTTGTAGCTTGAAATCCTATTCCTTTAACGGGCATAGGCAGTTTCAATTTCAATGTTTAATCTTATTTCAATTGCATAAGTTCAGTATTTAGTGGTAACTATTTGTTACTAATGAGCTTTAAAAAAATCAGTTAATTTATCACAAACTGAACGGTGAAGGACGTACATTACCGTAAAGACGCTTTAGAATTGGATTTGTGGCATGTGAGGGATGTGTAACAAACAGCACGTCGTGTCCATATAAATTACGCTGGTAAAAAGTTGATATGCGGGAATAAAATACTTCTCCCGACCCTCTCGGGGATAAGGCGTAAGAATATTATTATGTTTGTGTTGAAAAAAAATTAAAAAATGTTTATTAAACTATAAATTTGCTTAAAGTATACATTTTTAAGGCATCCTTTTAAGTATTATAATACTTGTGTCAGGATACCTTACTCTTCCATAGCACTACAATACTATTATATAAGCCAATAATGTTGTTAACTACTAACATTTTGTTCTATATATTTATATTACTTAAGAAACACAAACTGATACAGAAATAATTTTGCAACTGACATTTGCAAATTCTGTGTATTACATACATCCCTGCCCTACGAAAGTATTTTCTTGGGATCAGTATAGAGAACCACAGGATTGTATGTAAGGGTGTGTGGGTGTGTTGGACGGTGCAATGTCATACCAAACGATATTTATTTCAGCAAGATGAATATTACTATAGCGAATTAGAACTACTATACGCCTGTGCCTTTCCTGGCAACCAACTTGAAAAGAATCTTACCGCTGTCAGCATGAAGCGTGGGGTCTCTGACAGCGATAACGTGGACCCTGGGTACGAGTTCCGCTGTGTATCGGCCAGTCAAGTCTGACACTACTGCACGGGAGGCATCTTGAACCCATACAAGTCTTCCACTGAAGTAGCACAAAGGTCCAAGTGTCGCTGTGCCAGCTAACCGCGTAATCAATGAATCAGACACCTAAATAAGTTAATTCATTATGATTAGGCTTACTTGGAAATATGAAAAGTATAGATATGGCACTATATAATAAACAAAATGTAATACCTCATTAGTTCCATGGGTTATTTGATCGGCAGTTGGTGCTCGATGCAATTCAGAACCATCGTAACTTCTTACTAACCAATATAACCACTTGTTTTCCAAATCTGCTGTCAGGCCCATCACTAAAACACATAAGTGTTTTTCAGTATTCATCATTTAGATAGCAGTAAAGTGATAGCCTGTGACTAGTGAACCCGATGTTTTGAGGCTCGGGTTCAAATCGTGGTAAGGAATTGTACCAATAGGTTTTTCAAAAACTTACGTACAGTCAACAAAGTTGTTAGTGTTACATGGCTAAAAATTAAGATTCACTTTTCTCTTAAAGCCTTAAATGTGTTTATAGTATTTTTTTTGGTAAATTATAGGGATCAAAGATACCTTTCGAAATAAACATTAATCAATAAGATTTATTTATGACTTCCCCAGAAAAATGAATTCTTAGTTACTGGCCATGTAACCCTAACAACTTTGTTGACTGTACATATTTATCATTATAGTCTATTTCACGTAGCATGGGTTCAATGGCAGTTCACATTTTTCGCTTTTACTCATGCTAATTTCGACTTCGACTAATAAAAAATTTTGTCTTTTTACAATGATAATTTATTAAAATATTAATTAGTATTTAATCAAATATTTTTATTAGACGAAAGTAGTAGACGTGGAACGGAAAAATGTGAACTGTCACCGAACCCGTGCTCGTGAAATAGACTGTAGATTAAGTGTGAAGTTCCCAAAATTGATTCCGAGGTATTGTCACACCTCCTTTCACGTTTAGGAATCCAAAAAATATACTGCTAAAAAGTAGGTAGGTAGGTAGGTATTTCCAGAAACTTATAACGGTTGCCAACTCCTTTTGGTATAAGGTTGTAAGCATATTTTTATTTCATTCAGACTGAAATAATTTATACACAAATGATTATCTTTAGGTTAGGTACCTTGTTTTCCGCTAAATAATTGAGCGGGATAGTATACGATCTTATTTTCTCCATTCAGTCTCGCTGCTTCAACTGCGTGTCCTGTGTTCCAATATATGTAAGCTCCCAACGAATCTATAGTCAGTTCTTTGGCGACTGTCACAATAGGAACTGGTTCCCGATTACTGCCATCAAAATTCCCTCTGGTTATCTAAATAAAACACAGTTGTTAATTACTTAAAAATATATTTGCTCCACTTGAGATGAGTTTTTATTATTTACTCACCAATTGTTGTTTAGGATTAGACCAATAGATCTTCTTGCCAACCCAGTCCACCGCTAAACTTCCAACGTTTTCCATATTTGACATCAAGTCCATTGTCAATGATGTAGTATTGAACCACATCACAGTCGAAGCGTTGGTAACCAAATATAGTTTATCCCGATACCAAGAGATGTCCGTTATGTGAACATTTTCCAGGGTTTTTCTACAATATTTACAGTGAGGCTAAATTGCATTTCATACCCATAGAATTTGAATAGGGAATGTTAGTTTAGGAGTCAGAAAACCATATTCTACAATCTACATTAATATTACAAAGTGGTAAAGTTGTTATTTGGAGGAAATCTTTGGAAATACTGACCCACATCTAAGAAATCTCTCACTGATATATAGTGGGAGTGATAACTAGAGACAGGATAGGATTTCATAATGACGTCTACTCGTCTGTGATAAGAAAATGTCTACATTAAGAAAATGAAGTTGAGTTTTACCTGTGAATGAGTGTTTGTAAATTATCGCCTGTCAAATCTGTTTGCAATAGACCGTCAGGACCAGACCATAGCAGTGTACTTTGTAGAGTGGTCGGCGACGATGCTAGGGTTCTACCCACGAATTCTGATGACCAAGGGCCTAAAAATGTTCATTTGAAATTGATCTCTGAAGTTCTAATAAACAGACGAGTGTATAATATACAGGATATCCCAGAAGTCAACGATAAGCCGGAAACCAGCGATAGGCCTAGTCATGAGGGTAATCAGAAAAATATAAAAAAAAAATCTATGTTCTTTTTTCAAAATGTTATAAAGGTTTAAAAAAAATCCTAAAAAACGGACACCCTGTAATGAACTTTCTTGTACCGTGACTGTAAATATTTACTTTTTAAATATTTTTTTTCTGTAATGCTATAATGAATAGCCGTGCTACAATTTACAATAAAAAAAAATTACATAACTGCCTCACTTTTAAGTAAAAAGTTAAATTTGTTTCCAACATTGAATTCTAAATAATTTCATCAACCAACTTAAACCAGCTGTACTGTAAAAAAAATGTATGGCTACTATTTTGGCAAGTATACTTAAAAGTTGACGCATTTAGTCTAAATTCTAAAATGGTATAACACATGCTAGGTTTTGTTATAGTTGAGGCATGAAAATTTTTTTTCTCGATGAATCCGGATTCTATGCCAATCTAATTTAATGAGGTGAAATGTTGGTAACGCAACCTTCTTAGGTAAATCCAGGTTAAAATCTTTTTGAATGGAGATGGACTCATAATTTTGAAAAGAGAACCTAACACGGATTTTTTATTCGTACATCTTTTGTTTATGTCATTTGTTTGATGGCTTTGATTTAAATCCATCTGTCCCAGAAGTAAAGATTCTGGAGTCTGTTGCTTAGATTGTATTTGCGTGTAATTACGAGTTCGTAACGTGAAGTTATCATGCCAAATAGATATACCGTACAGGAGTACGCCAACATGCATCTTATTTACGGAGAATGCTTATGTAACGCCAATGCTGCAGCTAGGGTGTATCGCGAGAGATACCCAAACTTAGAGCGTCATCCTGATTACCGAGTTTTTATTAATCTGCATCGATCATTATCCGAAGGTCGATTCCCTGATCATATGGCTGGTGAAGGAAGGCCTCTCTTGCCCTACGAGGACGAAGTCATGCAAGCTGTGGAAGAAGATCATCACTGCTTTTAGGTACTCCAAGGCTTTCCTCAATTCCACGTACGGATATACTTGGATCTTCTTCCACAGCTTGCATGACTTCGTCCTCGTACGGCAAGAGGGGCCTTCCTTCACCAGCCATATGATCAGGGAATCCACCTTCGGATAATGATCGATGCAGATTAATAAAAACTCGGTAATCAGGATGACGCTCTAAGTTTGGGTATCTCTCGCTATACACCCTAGCTGCAGCATTGGCGTTACATAAGCATTCTCCGTAAATAAGATGCATGTTGGCGTACTCCTGTACGGTATATCTATTTGGCATGATAACTTCACGTTACGAACTCGTAATTACACGCAAATACAATCTAAGCAACAGACTCCAGAATCTTTACTTCTGGGACAGATGGATTTAAATCAAAGCCATCAAACAAATGACATAAACAAAAGATGTACGAATAAAAATCCCTGTTAGGTTCTCTTTTCAAAATTATGAGTCCGTCTCCATTCAAAAAGATTTTAACCTGGATTTACCTAAGAAGGTTGCGTTACCAACATTTCACCTCATTAAATTAGATTGGCATAGAATCCGGATTCATCGAGAAAAAAAATTTTCATGCCTCAACTATAACAAAACCTAGCATGTGTTATACCATTTTAGAATTTAGACTAAATGCGTCAACTTTTAAGTATACTTGCCAAAATAGTAGCCATACATTTTTTTTACAGTACAGCTGGTTTAAGTTGGTTGATGAAATTATTTAGAATTCAATGTTGGAAACAAATTTAACTTTTTACTTAAAAATGAGGCAGTTATGTCATTTTTTTTTATTGTAAATTGTAGCACGGCTATTCGTTATAGCATTACAGAAAAAAAATATTCAATAAGTTAATATTTACAGTCACGGTAAAAGAAAGTTCATTACAGGATGTCCGTTTTTTAGGATTTTTTTAAACCTTCATAACATTTTGAAAAAAGAACATAGATTTTTTTTTATATTTTTCTGATTACCCTCATGACTAGGCTTATCGCTGGTTTTCGGCTTATCGTTGACTTCTGGGACATCCTGTATGAATGTGATGGACAAATACCTGATCCAGATACTGTGACTGCTGCTACTTTAATTATATACTCTGCATCTTGTTGCAGGTCTTCCACGACAAATATTGTGCCATTAATGTCCTTTCTGAAAACGGACGTAATATTTATCTATAACTAAAAGTCGGTGATTTTATAATATCCTCAAAAATAATACTTACATATCTATTGTTTCGCCAGAAGCGACATGTGTTAGTTGAAGATGGAACGTCCACTGTTGCCAAGCGCCACTTCCTTGGTGCCCTAATAGATGTGGTGGAGACCAAGAAACTTTCGCGCGACTGATTCCCATCACACTTTGTACCCCAATCGGTGGATTCACAGGCACTGGTATCGGCTGACAACTTCTCAGCGCCACTAGCACTTGTCTCGTTGCCAATATCTTCGTGTTGTATGCTAAGGGGTACTCGTTGTGAAAGTAACTGTCACTCTGCTTATGGTACTCTTCAGTCAGCATTTCTTTTCCGTTAGTCCAATAGAAGAGGCCGCTTGCGTATGCTATGGAACGCGTTGAAAGAAACATTGGTTTCTGCGTATTACTTCTGAAGTCGGTTACTTCACGGCTGTGGAAGTATATGGAATTATGTGGAATCTATATATTAATATACCTGAAGAGAAAACTTTCCTATATCTTCACGGAGTAGTGATTGATTTGGCATATTTAATAATAATAACAAAGAGGTTTAAACGTTTGAAATAATAAGTTAATATTTAGAAGGACTGCAGAAACACCTTAACGAAGTTCAAAGTTTTTTTTATGAATTACTCGAACTTCGACAACTGAACAACCATTCATCCGTATAAATAAAAATCAATTGCCACATGTATGACGGAGCATCACTTGAGAACGGTTCAACCAATTTGGCTGATTCATTTTTTTGTGTTCGTAATTTTCAGTACAAGGTTTATATGAAAGGATTTTGCAAACCACGAATCTATAATCCTCATTTACACTAGAATGAATTAAATATCTGTGGAAAATCTTAAAGCTAAAATGTCAGACGTAAAATCAATGAGCATTTTCGTAAACAATAATGTATTAGAATAATTACCCGTCAAGAGATACTGCCAGCACCGTATTTCGCTTGAGATGTGCAACAAGGAGCCGAAAGTCAGCGTGGTCAACAGTGAATGCTCCAAGGTGAGCGTCCCGTACTATGAGTTCAGGGGGCGTATCGTGGCGAACTCCGTTCCAGATATTCGCCAAATCCAGCCTGTACAAACCCCCGCTGCTTCCCCCACCATGCTCCAAGCCTCGGAGGGCCCAAAATAAGTATCTGAAATAAAATTTTATTTTAAAGTATTTTTTGTAAAAAAATAACAAATTTTGGGATTCGAAGACACACATCGGCTCCATCCCACATCAGTACCACCTACGTGAGCGCTATCGCGGCGGCTGCGGCAGCTGAGCGCCTGAAGCAGCGCAATTGGCCAACCTCAATGAGAGCTACATGTTTATGTTGTTTGAGGTGGAGACGAATTGACCGTGGAGAACGGAGTCGCGGCAGCTTATCAAAGAGCTGTCAGTGCGTTAGGTTGCGGCTTTAGGTGACCAGAGGACTGGCAAATATCTCTGTCGAATGATCACTGATCAGCCTATCTAGAGAGAGAATGTGGCCAGTCTTTTGGACACTGTTCCACATGGTTCCTCTTTAGAAAACATTTTTTATCTGTTTCAAAGTAAATTTGAAGGATGTCATAACTCCTCAAAGGATTTGGGAATAGCAAACACTCACCCATTATAAGCATCAACTTCAAAATGAATCGGACGAGAGTTGAAATACCCCGACAAAGCCACAACCCGATTCCTGCCGTCAAAATCGTACCGCAGTATCTCCCAGATCGAATATAAAGTGCTATTCGACGAATCGTAAACTTCCCCAAGAATGTATAAGTGCCGGTTCAACCAATCCACTGACAGATCCAGCGGTTTGTATGAAATGTTTTGCGGTGTGAGTATCGGCTCAGGTACACTTTTCCTGGATAAAGAGCTTCGGTAAACAAACCCATTTGAGACTGACACGAACAGTGAGTCACTGGACACATCGAGACCGACCCCTGCAATAATAAATTGTTTTAATCAGATAATTTTATTGACAATAACCACCTTGCGTACGGTCTGAACAACTTACCGGTTATTTTATGCTCGGTGCTGTATAGCTCCACGGGATCTGAGAGCATATCATTAGCAGGCGCTGCGAGGATATTTTGTTCTCCACCCAAAATTAAAATGGGTTGCTGACTGGGCGCAGCTGAAAGTATCCCATAACGTTAGTACCAAGTACGTACGTATGTACAGTACATTACTCGATTTGTGGGATGTTTATTAGAATACTTACGCGTGGGTAAAGGCGGAGTAGATATCCTTACGTAAGCTCTAGGTCCTTCGCCTACAGCGTTTCGCATAGCCACAGACACTTCATATTCCCGTGCCGGTTCCAAGTTTTGAAACATATAGAATAACGTGTTGTTTGATGCTGGCATATCCTTAAATAAGACAACAAATCATATAGCAGTATACAGTGATAGCCCTGTGGTTAGGGAGCCAACCTCTCGTGCGTGAGGCTCAGGTTCTAATCCTAGAGAGTACCAATGAGTTTTTAAAAACTAACGTAGATACATATCAATTTTATTAAGTCCCAGAATTTATTATGTGGCATGTATTAGGTAGGAGCACAGGTCCGGCGATGGGATCTCCGCCAGTCACGTTTAGAGGTCCAAAAAATGTACTGATGAATAGGTACCTATAGTGGGTGTCTCCAGGAATGGAATAACTCTGCCGACAAAATTCTGTAGGTATCCTAAGTATTTCTATCTACCACGAAAATTATTATAGTAATGTAAATACCTCTATGTAATCGAGGGTATTAGGCTGGGTATCGGTCAATCTCAGCACGTAGGAGACAAGTGGTCCATTGGGGAACGGTCCTGGTTCCCAGGAGATAGCCACCCGACTAGGGTCAGGGGCAACAGCTCGCAAGGCAGAAGGGGGAGAGCTTGGTTTCCCGCTCTCCATTGTGGAGATGACCACCGACGGAGCTGAGAATACCGGCTCGCCCGTTCCGCCTCGTCCAGACAAGAAGATTGTAACTCGGAACTAGAAGATCATGAAATAATTATATAAATATCCGGCCAACTGCGTGTCGGACTCGCAAATAAAGGTTTTCGTACCACTGTGCAATAAAATAAGTAATTATAGTTAAAACTAAAAAAAGCAAGTTTTTGTATTTATGGCACTTTTCATAAAAAATCAAATGGACCCAAACTCGACGGGTTTACGAGTAGCCATTGAGGAGTTGAGATATCCATCCACCTCCTGGCTCCATCATCTGATCAGCTCGGTGACACCATAATATTGCATTGTCAAAGATTGTCACCGAACTTACATAAGTAGTATGCCAAATTTCAGTTCATTCGGTTGAAGATATCTCCTTCAAAATTGATTTTGCAAGATTCCACCCGAACAAACATACATGGTTGTAAAAACACGTTTCTTGTATAGGGACACCTTTACTCTTAATTTTTTTTAATAAGTACTTACTACATATTTCTTGTTATATGCACATTATATGAAAATTTCAACTGTGTAGGTGCCTATTACGGTTCAAGAGAAACACATATTAACACACATTAGAATAAGAAATACCAGAATATAAGTGAATAAAAACTCACTCTATATTTAGTGTACGGCCGCAGATTCTCTACGTGTATTATGGATCTGTCCGAATGACTAGTGTTGGAGTAATATTGCCATGTGCCGGGTAGTTCTTCGTATCGCCACTGGACCAAGTAGCTGATGTTGCCTAGGTTTGGGGCCTCCCAAACCAAGGATAAGGATGTGGCTGTCAGGCTGTCTGCCACCAAAGCAGGTGCGGGGGGCACTCCAATGAGCTCTGAAAAGTTTGGAATAATAAGTCTTATTCAAGTAAAAGAACAATGTGGCAAATCGATATCAGACCGTAACGGATTTGACGGGGATTTTAACCTTCTTTTTTTGACATATGTAAACAGTATGTATAACCCCGGTCCTGCGATGGGCTCACCACCACACGCTCATCACGTTTCAGGGGTCAAAAGAATATACTGGTGAAACCTGCGTGTTATCTCCAGGAATGGAATACCTCTACATACCCCCTCGGGGATAAAAGCGTAAGTTTTTTAATTTAATATAATCTTTCAAATGTGAGCACAGCTGAAAGAGGCGCCTAACCAAAGAAAACTTGCAGGATAACAGTCTTTTTATATTTAACATCATTGATTAAAACGAACCTAACTTTATTTAAATTAGATTTTGGTCCTTACCTCTTAACTTTTGAAAGTATGTATTCAAAGCTTCATTACATCCCATAACACAGTAAAGTTCGCGGGAAAAAACTGTTTCTGATGTGACGTTCTGCAATCAATTTAGTTCATTAATAGTTTTCATGCGAGTATAAGGGAAAAATAATTTTGTCAAGTCATAGTTATACTTACACAAATGTTTTGGCATGATTTTTCTAAGCCCTCTTGCCAAAGACTGCATCCTAGAGTACACTGTAAAAACATCAAACATGAGCTATTAGAGAAGTCAAACAAAAAAAGTAAATAAAAAAACAGAACGTATCAAATTTCACGGGGCACCAAAGCGTGTAATATAAGGGCACAAAGGATCGTTGAAATTAAAAACGGCATGGGTTGAAGTTTAGGTAAAAAAGACTTAAACTTTATTTCACCATCAACAACTAAAACGAGTAGGTAATGTAGTTAAATAATGTATTCAATTTAAAATTAATGTTTTTATTGACGCAAAAAAAGTACCTACCCCATTTAATAAAATTATGTAAATTTGAATTGGGCGATGACAAGATAGTAAGTAACCATAGTTTACACCAAGGATGATTTACATCAATTAGCAGCTAATGGTGCGGGCTCTGATCCAATTAACTGCCCACCGTGTGCGTTACAATATTCTTTGTTTAGTGAAATTACATCGTAATTGAATATTATTTCGGTAACCTTTGTACCTAAGTACTCCAAAGATTAGTAAATACTACAGAAATTATGACTTGTTTGTTTGATGTATTGAGTTCTTTTCATGAGTTTCGTAATAGGTTCGCAAGAAAGAGTATAGGTATTTTGCGTCTGTTTATGTCTCACGTGCACACGTGTTCGTCTCGCGAAGTTCACCTAAACAACCATTACGAGATACACAGTCAAGTGCCTGAGAACTTCCAAGTTTGACTTCTGTTTAATGTTCCCTTTTTCCGTTATTTTTTTTTCTTATGATTGTCCATATTATCTGTGAAATGGGAAATGTTTAGTACGGTGGTAACGGATTTCTACGGTCGGATGACGTCCTTTACGGAGTGGTGACTTTGTGAATCTGACCGAAAGTCGCAACGCAGGTGCGTACGCAGACATAGGTACCCTTAGTCTTAGAAAATTTCACTTTCTCTCGAATATTACACAATATAACTTCTTCTGAATTTGGTACAAAATGTCTCTAGTAAAAATAGGACTTGGTGCAAAGTAAAATGTTATCATTGCGTGTTTAAAATTAGACGAATTCAATTAACATCTCAGTGGGTGTCCTCCGCCTAAATAATGAACTTATCAACGAACTGTCAATGAACAATTATTCAATAAGTTGATATTTAGATAAACATGTTTATAATAATTATAAAAATTAGTCAGAATAGGGTCGATTTCGTCATTACGATAACGCGCTCTATTTAAAATTAATCTATAAAATGGTAAACATAAGTAAATTCATACGGGTAGATTTGGCTATTTATTGTGACATAACTTCATTTACAATGTAATGCCATTTAGATCTCTGTATTCAGACAAAATGAACAATGCGCGGAACAATTAAAACGGACATGCGCATGAGTGTGCGCGCGATCTGTGCCGTTTGTTTCGGGAGCATAATTGCGGGTCGCGGCCTCGGCGCCCGCACATCCATCAGCTAACTGGGACATAGCGCGATTACTGCTCCGGGATCATCCGGCTCATCATCTCTCGCCTTTCTTTCGGCCAGCGCATTGGTTGGGTGGGATGCGTTTCGTCCTACGAATAAGGTAGGTTTCGTCGCATTGCGTTCACTTTGCATTGGCTGTTGGTTTATATCGTACAATGTCACTCAAGGGATTTTGGGATTTTATACCGATTAAAAATGACAAGATTTATATAAGTAATTTCATTCATCGGTTGCTTATTGAATTTAAAATTTTATCACATCTACTCGTACTGGCAGCCGTTATGCCGTTATATGAATGTAGAGCAGACAGATAAACATAAAAAAAATCAATAGTACCTAGGTATCTGCTAGGATCTAGAATCAAGTACCATAATGAAATAATCATTCATAATATAATGGTGCGTACGACAGCGTGACAGCATCCCTTGTTAACCGCAGTCTTCCGCCATGGCTGTCACAACAGCACGCCCAGCGCGCCCTCGCCGTCCAATTTATTGACGTGTGTATGACGGACGAGTTCGTCTTGACATCTGTCAATTCCAATTTACGAAACCATAACCAGACTATATGATTTGTTTAAATCCATCCATGTAGCTCTAATTTGTGACATGTACGAGTTAATAAGCAACAGGTTCAATCTTCAATTAATCAGCAATCGTCGGCATATCTTCAATTTATGCAGGTACCTACCTAATGAAAAGTAAAAATTTTCTTACTTTCACGTATAGTACAAACGCAGACGTACATAGGTATCACAATTACCGACCTCCTACAACCAACAAATACATAGAGCAATAAAACAAGTAAGTAAATTAGTGTCTCATTAGCTAGCATCCTGTCTCGTGCCAGTAATAATAACAAAACAATAGCTCCCTATGGTTATTAAAGTCGTCGCGTCGCTCGTTGGCGCGATTTCGGAAACACGCTCGGAAGTCCCAATTGGGAGCGCAGGAGCGCACCGGATGCCCGATGTGAAAGCACTTACGGATAATTTACTTGTTAATTGCTGTACTTTATTACATCTATATGCATACAAGTTGTGGCCAGTACTCGCCGACTTGCCTCTATATTCTTTTTGATGTTTTATATGTAAATTCTATCTGTCATGTTTTTGAAGTGCAAAAAGCCACAATTATATATTCGTGCTCCCACTTATTTGAATAGTTTAATTTATAGAAAAGTGCGCATTCAGCCGCTTTATAGCCTGCGCAGACGAGACCCTTTTGTCCCCGTATTTTTTTGTCCGCCAAAATAGATCGCTTACAACTGCATCGAGTAACGCACACGAGGGATTAAAATTATCGCGTACAAAATGTCTCCCAAATCATCGCGGACACCGAGGGGCGGGACAGGACAAAAAGTACGCGGCAGTCCCCGAAAAAATAGAACTAACGTGACTAGGCGCTGCAACGCACACGGCACACTTTAGTCTTCGCTGCGCGCTCGATGTGACATTGATCGAAAAAAATATCGATTATTCTTTTTAATAATAATGGACTTTTTAAATATGATTAATTTTCTTAAAAATAATCGATATTTAAAAATAGATTATACGAAAAATAAATACCTAAATTGGTATGAAAAATTATCATTTAGGAATTTAATGTCGAGTTAGGAAAAAACGAAATCTGGTATTTAATGCTTATTTATTATTATTAACCAATTAATAACAACAATTCTTTCTTCGGGACCAATGCACATTCTCATAATTGTCAGAATAACTTTTAGAGGATTTAACAATTGACAACAACTCCTCAAAAGTTCCAACGGACGTTTTATAATATTTGAAGAATCTTTTTGGATATTTTTTCAACCATAGCCAAAAATTCTAAATTTATGGTTCCAACTGAGCATGCTTCGCATGAAAATATCCATTCATTAATCGATCCGATATAAAGGGATGGAATCAGGATTCTCTTTTTAAACTACTTTTCTTTTTCTTAAACTTCATGTAAATTACAACACAACGTAATCTCAGAATATTCGCTTCCATAGCGTGCGCTTCTCTAAATTTTCGGGGGACAAATGATCGTACATCGTGTGCTTTGAGTCCGCACAAGTCCTCGGTGGCCATATTTTTTTACGATTCGGGGGATTTTGTCCTCCGGGGACAAAGTCCGTCGTCTGCGCAGGCTATTAAAGTCATACAGACGTTGCATTTTCTGTATGAATGCTAGCTGCGATCGATCCTCTAGTTTAGTTCAGGTTTCATCATCTGGGTATTGTTTTGTTATCAAGCGAACAAAAAAAAGTCTAGCAAACTAGTAGTAGCAAAATTTTATTTGAAAGTTTCCACAAATTGAAAAAATCTTATCTCAATGCTTCGTATAGGTAGGTAGGCGGGTATTTAAGTTTTAACAAGTTATCTGTACGGTACGTAAGTTTGTAAATTGAACTAAAAAAAAAACAAATATTTAAATTTATTATGATCAGTTGTGTCCTTCACCCGAACGAATAGATTTGGTATCTTTTGTATATCTTTTAAATAACACTTTTTACTGATTAAATAAAAAGAGACGTGCGAAAACATCGGTAAGTAGGTATATTTTATTATTTTAATTAATTTTATTAAGTAATGTTATCAGAATGTATTTGTCAATAGGCGCCATAAATCGCATAATTGTAGGTAGTTATTTGCGTGGTTGTTGTTTTTCTAACTGTTGCTGACCTGAGATAACCCCATATCTTATCCAATATTCACTTCATAAATTGTTTAGCAACACATTAACGTTTGATACACGTATTCAATGCGTGTAATGTAGGAATGCAAGTAAGCACGTGAAGAACATGCGGCCATAATGAGAGGGTAGCGGGGAAAAGCAAAGGACATTATGTAAAATGAAATACCCATTCAACACAATCGTGGGTCATAGAAGTAATAAAATAGGTAATAACAAATATGATGTTAAACCCACCGTTTGCCCAACGACCGTAAACTTAATCATTAATCAGCTATGTTCTGTATACCCATCAAAATAATAAGTCTTATTTTTTTTAAAACATCGTTATCGTGGGTAAGCCTGCTGCAGGCCTCAGATTTGATTTGAGGCATGTGTAGCACTTCGGTTCGGAAATAGTCTCACCACCAGTCACGTTTAGGGGGTCTAAAAATTATACTGGAGAAAAGTAAGTATAGAATACCTCTGTCTACCTCGACGATAAAAGGGAGCACATATATTATTTTTAAGAAACATTACCTACATCTTTCACAGACAGTGGCATTCTGTATCAAATTTCATCAACAAAGGTATCAAAAAACGTGTCCAGGTCACGCTCTGGCCCACGCCAACCACTTGAAAATGGCAATTGGATAATGTTGGGCCAAATTGGGGCCCACCGGCGCGTTTCCCGTCGTCTCTCGAGCTCGAGGGCTCTCCGCTGCTCATCGAATAACGCTTCACTCGCCGCTGGCCTCTATCAGGCTAGCTGGATCGCCTTAGACCCTTTTGTCCACGCTTTAAACTATTTACATTAAGTTTATTGCTCTCAGAATTAATTAATAGGACAAATAAATATTTCTTTCTTTCTTTCTTTGTCACTTGTTTCTATTTATACCCTTTACGAACAATAGATAACATGCTGTGACTGATGATGATGAATATAATTTCCAAAGAAATTTAAATATAATAGGACATAGAGGGGACGAAGCGAGGAAAATTTGAAGTCAAAAGTTATTCCAAGTGGAATAAGTCTAGTACAATTGCGACCGAATGACAGCTCGCGATCATACTAACTGACATGACAAGGACATGACGATTAGGCTTCAAAGTTTTGTATGAAAATATTCCCAATGCCCCCTCTATGCCCTATTATATTTAAATCTCTCTGATAATTTCCAAATCCGGAAAAAAGTCGTTGGTGTTATATTACCTACTGATTCGATTCCGAAGGAAATTGACTATTTTTAGTCGTTGCAACCGTTGAGTGGTCAATAAAAGGGCAATAAATCAAAACACTTTGTAGTGTTAAGTGCACTGCACTCGCAGCAATTTCGCTCAACAGCGGGGGATGAGGAGGGTGGCCGGGTGGGGTAATGTCATCGAGGATCGAGCTGAATGGGCGCAGCGCCGTCGCAACTCGCAGGCGGGGACAGACCATCTAATGAGGAAATAGGAATTAGCGGTCGACCAAGCCGAGCACGTTAGTTCTTTATGGCGAGTGTAACTCTTTATGATATTCACTGTCGTCTTATGTGTAAGTATATTCGTGAGCTTTTCGTGAGTGATATACAGTAGGTATTTGAGTATGATATAAATCTATCAAAAGGGATAACTGATATGCATGTGATTGTAAAAAATAAACAAGTGGTCCTCTTCGGGCATCTGACTCTACATCCTCAAGTCTGTGATAGAAACTAACATTAGCTCAAACTCAAATTTCCTAGCTGTACGTACTGCAGCGTTCCGCTGCGGTTTTCAACCTTATCTTCATCCTCTTTTATCATTTCGTCTTTAATCATCCTCATTTCGCTTTTAATTCTCGCCTTCTATTTTCAAAATTTCACCGTTTCGTTTTTAATCATCCCCAATTTGCTTTTAATCATCTTGACTTTCTATTTTCAAAATTCCGTCGTCCGTTTCTGTTCCCGTTCCTGTCAAAGTATTAAATTCATTCCTACTCTAGAGTTCTTGAAGAACAGGTCTGCAACGAAGAAAGCACCCTAATTTTTATAGTTCCACCTATCATGGCAGTATAAAGTTTCCCCAGAACGCAAGAGTTGCGTTGGATGTGTTTCTACAAACCTTTCTGCGGCACGCCTAGTGTCCTTTTCATTTGCATGTTCCCCCAATAGCGGGCTCACCCCAGAGAGCCTCAGCTCACCCCTGGGAGCCTCAGCTCACCTCTGGGAGCCTCAATTCACCCCTGGGAGCCTCATCCCAGCCCTTACCAGCCTCTTCTATGCGAGGATCCATCCTCCGGGTCGGCAAGCTCACCATCGCGATCGAGAGCCCCGCCACGCAGTTCGCTAAGGGATATCGTCGATCAAGACAGCTCTTCCACCGCATTTGAAGATCCGCAAGTCTGACACCAAATGGCATCATTGTAGTTAAAAGACCCCAATCCCCAAATTTACCTAAACCCAAAATCTCATGTTCAGGGAAATCTTCGACTAAGGATTATTACGTTTAGCCGACAGTCTTAAACCTTTAATCAAGAACTAAAACACCTATTTCCTATAACACACGGTACCGTACGTTGAGGCGTAGGATGTCCCATTAATTTTATATTAGCGGCTCTTAGTCTCTAGATCCACCTATCTAAAAGCCCAGGTTTAACTTTTCTTTTCCTTACAATTGACTTCCCAAGAACCTTAGTAGGAGTAGGAACATATATTTCTATTCGTTTACCGTGTTTTTAGGCTTTCCGTTTGTTACCAATAAATTCTATCCTATAAAACACGTTGACTTTTTATTTGTAAAAATCCTAACCCCGGTTAGGTGGTCATCCTGAGTTCCTCCTCTGGATGGTCTAATCGCGCGTGACAGCTTCCCCGGCTGAACCGCACGATGCAGTACGTACTATAGCAAATAACATAGATGTTATTCTCATGGTGGTCATCAGAATCTAGAGTTTGGAACTAGATAGGTACAGCCGAAATATCTGGAAATTCCTTACTCTATACAGCATTTCCAATCTATAAATGTAGTTACGTACTATTTTTAGGCCTATTTACTATTTTTACGCCTCAAATTGTAGGCATTGCAGCGTAGGTACAATTCATCAAAACACCTAAGTTACAAAGGGTTTTGTGACTTAAGTATAATTGTTTTTGAGACCCTGCGAATAGATACTTAATGGACTATGTTAGATTAGACTAGAATACAAAAGTAAAAAAGAACAAGTCTTTTCTCTAAAAGAGAAAATAATATTTGTGATCATTATTTATAGTAGATGGCATGCCTTGATTATAATAATGTAATACCCGAATATAAGCGAAAAGAGCTGCCCTTGTATTCGTCGGCTGCTGTTTACATTTAGCCAACCTCCAAAGACTAGTTTAGAGTCCATTTTTATTAAACAGTTTATATATAACAATTAAATGTAATTGGATTTAATTTAGGTATAGCAATTGTCACAAAACGTATATATACGCACTCGTAAATGCGAAGAAATTCCCGAGTTGATACTTGTTAAGCGTGGCTGGGCCTAGGTCAGCCTAAGAAAGATTTGTTAAGATGCAAGCTGCTAGCGAATTAAACTGTCTGGCACTTAATTAACACTCGTCTATTTTTAAACCTAGAAAACTATTTAAAGGCTTGTCTAGAGTAGAAAGAGAATTTATTAAATTAATTACGTGACCAAGTTTGTTTTTAATAGAGTTAGGTTAGGTTAAATACCTACTTGAAACTAGTTGAAACGATAAGTAAGTATTATAAGTAGATATAGTTTTAAGTAGAGAGCATTGATAGTTGAATTTGTTGTCATTATTTATAAAACGGATAATAGATCATACATCATACTGGATAAACCAAAAATAAACAAACATAATTACCGTTGATTAGCTAATGGAAGGGCCGTCGCCGTCATATCGCACATATTTCAATTGCCCGGCTAATTGGTGCGTACGCGACGCACGCGCATCTTACGCGCTTCATTGGAGAAAGTTCTCGTGTGAAAGCTTTCTCAATCATAACTTCTATTAAATTCGATTATTATCAGCATAGGACGCTTTTGATTGCTTTTTTCCTTACATAGAACTTCAGTACATAGAGGCATACATAATCGCACGCCTATTTCCCATTGGGGTAGGCAGAGACAATAGACTGCCACTTGCTACGAACCTGGCAGATCTCTCGTTCTTCATCCGCATCCATCAAACGACTCATGTATGCTCGTCGGTTTCGGGTACTCTTTATCTGGCTTTTCTTCAATACATCGCCAATCTGTAGGTCGTCCTCTACCGACTCGCCCTTGTATATTTGTCTCGTTCGCATTTCATTCATCCTCTGAGTTTGTATGACCAAACCACCTCAGCATTCCTTTTTCAATCCTAGACACTACCTATATCGTCTCTATTACCACACTATTCTTCACTCTACCTGTTAATCGTAATCGAACTCCATCATTCGGTTATAATCTCTGCCTAATTCGGTTCGGTTATGACACCAAGATTCAAGCACTAACGAAAGCGAAAGATGACATTGGATTGACATTTAAGCCAAAAAAATTATGATATGTGATTATTGATCTCTGACTTGATTTTTCGCTTAAATAAAAGTTGATATTGAATATAATTACTTCAATTAAAACACTAAAACATTGATTTAGTTTTTATTTAAAAAATATATTAGGTTCGTAGAATGGCCGATAAGCAAGCGTTAACCTTAGCGCTCGTAGGCAAGTGCTTATGTCAGTCCCATTCCATATATTATGTACATGTCAATCTATTTAATCATTCGCTTTTGTTAGAGCTTGCATCTTGGCGAAGGGGGCTGTTCTTTTAAAAACTGTAGTACCACTTTTCGAACGTTGCCATGTGACTGATGATATCATCAGTACGTACCTACGTGTACGTAAATAAATATTTTTTAAAACACATGCTTTATTAGCAGATTTGATATTTGACATGTAAGTAGGTAGAACATAGGGAGAACTACGAAAAATATCAGCGTGCTAAATATCTGATTGACTGGTGCCGGTACCAGACTTAGGAATACCTATCCGCTATTTTTAAAATAGGTATAGAATGTTACTTTCGCAAAATACCACATTCGCAAATTGTCACTTTCAAAAAAGACATACGCAGAAATGTCATATCTCACCTGAAAAATAACTAGGTAAAACAAATACCCGACTGCGAAAAATGTAGGCACCTTATGTAACCCAGACCGTAATAAATAACGAATCTATTGACACCTCATTCATCAAAATGGTTGACTAGTTTAGGCGCTACTGTGTGCCTATAACACGTAACGTATACACAAACATACATCTAGCTTTCTTAAAAACATAACCCTTCGGGTAAGAAAGGGTAGTAAACATAGATCATTAAGCTAGATTAATGGTCTGTGGTAGTAAACAATTAATGCGTGTGACATTTTGTAAGTGTGGCACTTTGCTAAGTAGCTACTTAGGACTGACTTTTTGCGAACGAGTCAACCTATATATATATACTTTTTGAACTAGGTTCATTGACATTTATACGTATAATTTAAAAAACAAATAATTTAGTAATACCTAACGTGGGACAAAGTTCAGCGTTAAAATATTTTGAATATGCATAAGTACACCTGACGCAGTCAATGGCCGTTCTCATTACAGCCCACTGCGGAACATTACAGCACACTATGGAAACGTTGTTTTGATGGTTTTGCTCTACTGACTTCATGAATAAATTATTCTAATTCGAAACTTGTCATTAAGCATTCCCACAGTAAAACATTAACGATTACCTCATTGCGATTTATATAAACACAAAAAGAACCAATAAGGATATACATTGTGGTTATCCTGCCCACATCAGTTCCTAAGCTATTATCATAAAAACCGTTACAAAATGAATATTCAAGTCAGGTTTTAGCAGAGGTTGATTTTATAAAATTATTTAAATGACACAATGTTGTGATTTTCCCTAGAAAGCACGATTAATTTAAATAATTTCTCCGTATAGTATAAAACAAAGTCGCTTCCCGGCTTTTAAACTACGCAGCGGATTTTAATGCGGTTTCTATCGATACAAAGAGTGATTCAAGAGGAAGGTTTATATGTATAGTACTTGTATGTACATATTACCTATAGTAGAGAAAATCTTAGAATTTTTTTTGTGCTTTTAAACAGAAGCAAAAGAGGGCGGCCCGGTCGTGAGTTCATAATAAGTTAAGAATCACCTCGGAGACATTTCACTATTTCTCACGAATATTTTATTTTACAATATGTAAAGGACTGCTAACGCCAGCAACACTTGCTTCACCCCAGGGGTACCCTTCGTTGCGGTCCCCGTTTATAACTAATACTGCATTTTTATTAGTACTCCCATGAATACTTAAATTTTCACACAAATACATTATTATTTCCATTCACACATAAATTATGAATCTAACCATTGACTTGTAGTTCCGTGAGGTGATTGTTCATTTCCGAGTTTCGGGCAGCGGAGCGGGGATCAATTCCTATATTATGGTCATGGGTGCAAACACCATTCGGTCACGGGCCCCTGGTCATCATCCGCTAGGGAAACTTATGATCCGTTTCAACGGTTCCACTTATTTATTTCCTTGGTATGATCATCCACATAGTTACATCACTAGCGTCAAGTTCAATTTATTAAAGACTAGCAGGTTGGCGGCGCGGATCACATTTTTCCCGTTTCCGTGGCAATTTCGTGAAATACCTTTCATACAAACCTTGTCCGGACAATTAAAAAAAGTCTACCAAATTGGTCGAGTCGTTCTCGAGTTTTGCGCTTTGCAACACATTTATATAGCCATGCATTTTTATTTATATACATAGATAGCTTCTTTGATCATCATCGATCCACGGATAGAACCTTGAAAGTTCAATTTATTAAAGACTAGCAGGTTGGCGGCGCGGATCACATTTTTCCCGTTTCCGTGGCAATTTCGTGAAATACCTTTCATACAAACCTTGTCCGGACAATTAAAAAAGTCTACCAAATTGGTCGAGTCGTTCTCGAGTTTTGCGCTTTGCAACACATTTATATAGCCATGCATTTTTATTTATATACATAGATAGCTTCTTTGATCATCATCGATCCACGGATAGAACCTTGAATATCGAGGAATCTTCTATCTTCTATATTATTATTATATATAAATAAAAATGAATTGATGTTCGTTAGTCTGATTAAAACTCCGGAACGGCTGGACAGATTTTGATGAAACTTTTTGTGTGGGTTAGAGTGGGTCCAGGGATGGTTTATACGGTGGCAGAACGACGTCTGCCCGGGCCACTAGTATAAAAAATATAATTACTCGTATTCTAGAACAGTGAGCGGATAAAACGCAAAGGACATTTTCTTTTGCTTTAATGAGATGAGATGCTTTGAATGTGCTCTAAATGTATCTTTTTGTCTCGGAATAGTGAGATAAACCTAAGTATATTTATAAATATGTTATATGTAGTATGTAACTATTGCAACTCTTTATCCAGAAGTATGGTCTATAAAACGAATGAACTCTAAAATAGATCCGAGGGGAGCAGGCAACGAGCAGCTTCCTTCCTGGGTCCATCCGGCGTCGAGTCTCACGCGACCCTCTGCGCTTGTGCACAGCAACACACCATGGTGGATGACCACCACATAGAAAGAATACTAGCCACCGCCCGTCACTCTGCCCAATCGTTCTGCTACCCAGTGCTTAGTTGACATTACTTTATCAGAAGTTCTATTGCTCTGTTTTACGAAGTTAGTGCCACCAAAAAATCGTAAATGAAAAATGAAAATGTATTTATTTTCTGTAGGAAATTGAAAATTACACTTAGAAAAGTCAATAGTCTAATTGACTTTTCTAAGTGTAGATAATGTTAATTTTGGCAGCAATGGTAGATTACATAGTTGATTTAATAGAGTATTAATGAACGAAGATTTCATAGGTTTTATCTACCTAATTAAAGTTTTAGATGTTTTACAAATATTAGGCATTTGGTATCTTAATACCAAAATGTTCTTAAGCATAGAGTTGTTAGATTAATCTTTCTCTAATTTTATTAATTCAAAGCCAACTCTCTAAATTCCAGGAATGTAAATAAGATGAAAGTTATTTTCGATGACTAACAAACAAACTATCAAATTAGCTGTTAACAAGTGTTTAAGCAGGAACTAGTGTGAATGTAAACAAGTCTCGTGCAGGAACCAGTGAGATGCACTCGCTACACCTTTGCATCGCGATGATTGACGTTACCAACGCATAGTAAGTAGTTTACTCCCTAAAAATATTCACGATCAGGGCAGGGTAGGTATGTGCGTTTTCCAGTCCACGTTTCTTCCGGTCAATTTTTGTTTCTACAAATCAGTACTTATGTGCCCGGACCGGGTAGGTATGTTAAAATTGAGGACCTGCGTGTTTCCTTGCGATGTTTTCTTTCACCGTCGAGCTATTGATAAACATGCATGAACTTACGTAAGTTTTTGAAAAACTCATTAGTACATACTCTATTGAACTCTTGACTAATTTGCTGTCCAGCATTAGATACTTATTCATAAACAGAACACGTCATATTGATGTTATTTATGAATGGGTAAAAGCCATATAAAATTATACCAAATAATACAATGGAAGCAAGTCAATTGACTCGAGCTGGAGGTCTGACTTAATACGAGTATAGAGGGGTGCGCCGCCACCGCCCGTCTTGCCACTTAAATTTTTTTGCGCTGCGCTGCGCAGGGGCGTAAATTGGACAAAACTGATAATTTTGACGTAAACCAGTAGTAACTGTCAAAGTTTGGCGGGAACAGACTGCTTTATGTCACTTTTTGTTAACTCGAGTGTCTGATATATAATTGCTGACATTTTGATGAGTACCAGTTATTACCAGAGTAGTGTACCTATAGGTTTTTATTTTCATTGCAATTAAATAAAGCTACCATTATACTACCTTAAAGTAAGTATGTTATTTATAGCTTACAAAGGTATTTGCCGATAATGATAAGAATGCACAGTATCAGTAAATTATTTACTTGATTTAGGTAGGTATTAAGTATGAGTATGTGGATCTACACTTAATATAGGTACCTAAATCAAGTAAAAAATTGTCTTTGTCCATTTAATAATTTAAATGGACAAAGACAATTTTTTACTCATAAAAATTAGGCTCCGCCAGGTTTGGGTTTCAAATTCAGATATGTAGGTACCTACTTAGGTCCAAGTTCACAATCACAAAGGACCGTTATCAATCCTGATGATCGGCACCAACCGTACAACTATAAAAAATAATAAATAAAATAAATAATCTCACGCCTTTTATACCCGAGGCAGAGGTATTTCATTTTTGAAAATACATACCCACTTTTCACGAGAATATTCGACCCCTAAACGTATAGGTACTTAGGTAGTAGGGTAGTTCATCGCCGGACCGGGACACATGCCTTAGAATTTATTCTGGGACTGCTTCGTACAACTATAGCATCAGTAGGTATATAATTAGAATTATAGTTATATACTTTTTTATTATAAGTTGAAGTGTTTTGAGGATAAGGTAATTATTTTAACAGTTGTTTAGTGTTGGTGAAATCTGACCTTATAAAAGAACAAGCTCTGCCAGTGTTGACTAAGGTATTATTTGACCTAACAAGGTTTAGTTTGCTTCATATGAATCTTTTTGACGACAAACAATAATTCTGTTGACCTATTTCTTAGCTGCCGTATGAGAACTTGAAGGCACAGAATAGTGACAAAGTTGATATTGTTGACAATAACTGTAATCTTAATGTGCTATTTATCGAGTGTTTTGGAAACTGTAACGTATTAAATATTTTACGTATCGCAAGGGTCATATGCTCAATGGTCTGATTTTAGTTAATCTAGTGTCAATTATTAAATACTTACTTCTTTACTCAATTATCACTTTATTATAATACCTATGTTTAATTATTTTAGTAGGCATAGCAACTAAATAACCGTCACTTATTAGTACTTACGTACTGAAGGGTGTTGTAAGTAATAACCATAATAATAAACTTATTTATGTTTAACATCTCAGTGAGTCTCGTCCCTCACTACCGAGTGACCATGGCTCTCAACTCAATGATGAACTAGTCTATGACATTCCTCCATCGGATATAGTCTCAATGGATGTTCTTTATACCTGTAGAGAACGTGCATTGAGGGACAAGATGGACAATTTATTGATCAAATGTTTTGATATTTTCTTCTCACCGCCAGCCATTCCTATCAAATCATCTCTGCTTGAGAAGATTCCATCTAAATTGATAATTTACTTTACGTTGAATAGAAAAATAAGGAGTGCATTTGTAAAAATTATCACAAATTTTATCTACTTATTAGCAATCCCTTGCAACCTAGCTTGCCTTAGGTACCGTAGAGGTTTTGCAGGAAACTATAACCAGGGAAGATTTTTCTTTTCTGATGCATAAACCGTATTCACATAAAACTGCAGTAACATTAAAAATAATCTAGTTCGTTTTTGTGGAAGAACCATAAAAGTTTTTTGAACCAATAGTAGTAACATATAAATAAATAATAAACTAAGCTTATCGACTCACTAGTTTTATCGTCGCGAGGACGGGAGAGCAGTCAAGATTTAATTTTATTTACTGAGTAATACCTACAAATTTTACAATAATGTTATTATTCCGTAAATAACTCACGTACAATAGTTATTTAATAAACAGATGATAGGACTTGCTTTAATTTAAGAAAATTTAATCATTACTTGTTCCTATGCAATATTTTCTAGATGTATTATCTATTTTCCTGTTTTTGTTAGCTATGACTACCCTTATGAACTACATTTTTGAGCGTATGAAATATTGTTTGATCAAAAACAGAAAAGTTCTTTGCCCACTTACCTGTTGTACACTGCAGTCAGACCCACAGCTCACGTCGAAATGGCCTGCTCCAGTGCGGTTCTGGAACACATTAAATAATTATCAACCACACGTATTAGCCCACTGTTGGGGTATGGATCGTTCGCAAAGGTATGAGTTTTAAAACTCTTACGCGAGATATGGTAGACATAACAAACAAAATATTATTAATCATCCAATCTTGTACAAAAATCCGCTTCATTGCCTGGACTAATCTTATTTTTCACAGGTGAACCACGAACCATACGTTTTTACGATTTTTTTTTATGAAAGGAAAGGTGGACCACCAACAAAAAATAATGTTCGTGGTACACTTAGGTGAACTGACGAGGTGTACCACGACCTATACCTCCAAATAACGTCTGCGTACTTACATCAATCAGAATGGTATTGAAGAAAATCCAGATAAAGAGTACCCGAAACCGACGAGCATGTATGAACCAATTGATGGATGTAGCTAGACGAAGCGCGAGGTGTGCCATCATCGTAGCAGGTGGCGGTCTATTGTCTCTGCCTACCCCTTCGAGAAAACGTCGTGAGCATATGTATGTATGAATATATGTATATGCACTTATACGATTAAAGAACCTAATCTCCGAACAAGCCTTACGTACTCTACGTTGAAGAAATCCAGCCAATTGTTGAACTGAGCCTTTGATTGGCTAGCTAGAGTACCTACCTAGGTATTGCCATTATTTATCCTTGGTATAAATTAGCAGGAAGCACTGATAGCCCGAACCGTTAAAGAGCCGGCTGAAAATCAGTGAGGCTCGGGTTCGAATCCTGGCATGTACCAATGAGTTTTTCAAAAACTTACGTACATATTTATTACTAGCTCGACGGTGAAGGAAAACATCGTGAGGAAACCCGCAGGTCCCAGAAATAATTCTGAGACATGTGTAAATAGACCCGGTCCGGCGATGGGCTCACCACCTATCACGTTTAGGGGTCCAATATATCTCGTGAAATGTGGGTATATCCAGTAATGGAATACCTCTGCCTACCCCCTCGGGGATAAAAAGGCGTGAGATTATATTATTATTATTATAAATTTTACTACACGTTGGAATAATCCGACTTAAAAGGGAGATAAAACTTAGAAAAACCACGGCGTATTTATTGTATAGCTATTCAGTTTGGTACAGACGGTACAGTACATAAAAACTTCACACCTAGTAGGTAGGTCTAATTATAATAATAATATATGGTATAAGTTTCGTATACAATGTAGGCATCCGCTAAGAAAGGATTTTGCCCGATTCCCACGGGAACGGGAAAAAACGGGAACCGTGCGGGACACTATTCATTGCCTTATGCCAAATAATCAATAAGGAATCACGTTTGAGGTGAAACAGATTCGGAAGGGAAGGATTTAGTTCACCGGATTCACCGCTCGCTCCGATAACTTCCGCTGTGTCCGGCGCGCGCGCGCATCGGAGCGTGCCGTCCTGTCAGTTACATCGGCCCTTACCTGCCTAATTGAGGGACACATTCATCTATACCTACAAGCACAGCACCCCGTGTTTATTTATATAAGTATTCAGATAAAGAGTAATATATGGAGAGATACAGCCTAGGTCTGTGGCGATACCACCTTTTACATTTTTTTTTGCAAGATAATATGTAGGTACCTATCCAGTATCCATCCACCAAACTCTCACATAGGTACAAAGTTGTGCGTTTGGACGATTGATTCCTATAATTACTTCCCTATTCAATATTATAAATGCGAAAGCTCCTATCTGTTTTCTGTTACTAGTCCAGTAACTTTGTCGGTTGAAAGTATGGGGTAGTATGCGTCAAACCTGGTAGTTCTGATTTTTTGCAGACTTGTTTATATGTTGGCCTAACCAATAGTAGATATCATAAACAAGTCTGCAAAAAATCAGAACTACCGGATCAAAGACGTTTAAAGAAAATTTTTATCTAGGAAAGAGAATGATTTTCTTCCAACCTCTTTGTACCGGATTTTGACGCGTGCGGTAATGTATAAAGTTACTGGACTATACCTTTTTACGGCTAAACCTACCCATCTTGATGGATTTCAGAATAACAGATAGTTGCTATGTGATAAAGTGAAGTTAGTAGTAGTTACGTATATATTATCTTATAAAATCTAATTGCATACAATTTGTTCAAAAGTCGTAGGCGTGTCATGGATTGAAACCATAGTAGAGTTTCTACAATAAGTATTCTAATTAAACCATCTTCGCAAAAGTGTATGTGTCAAATTGACAATCAACAAAATAACTATGTAGGTACATTTTGCAATTAAGTCGGTAGTTCTTCATTATCTAAAAACGAATGCTATCCCTTTAAATTAATCTGCGTCATAAAGTTCTTTTTTGCGAGCGTGAGACCGGAACATGGCTGGTGGCACCTTTGAGGCTTCCATTCTGAAATACGATATCTGCGGTTTTCGGGATTTTTATAGAGTAGAGTACATACCTAATGTAACAATATTAGCTTTACTTACATTACCTAAACCGGTCATACTAGTTGTAAGGAATTTGGTACCCATTCTAAGAGATGGGTTAGGGATTCCTAGAACCCACTCCCACAGCAATATGGATCATTTAGCTATTGTTAAATAAAACTCATTCTATTTTACTTGACAAGCACCAGTGGCCCACTGGCGGATGAAAACAATTGATTTTATTTTATTGTGTCTGCATATTGATTCTTTGACGGGCAACTTTTATACGACTGTTATATCTTGTACGATATTATGACGTAGGAGAACCGCCCGTATCTCCTTACTACGCAAGTTTTGATCCAGTAAAAGTAACCAAACGTAAAAGTTTGGTGAGGTTAGAATTAAGTAACACCACTGTATATTATAAATTTATTAAAAAAAAATATCTACTAACACTTGACCGTTTAATAATTAAAAAATCTTACCACTGCTCATCATAATCATCTCCTTATGCTCACCTAATGTGTACCTAAAGTTATTATAATCAGATTTTTAAACTGCATATCACCTCATGTTGAAACTTCGTATGGTGATGAGCATATGTGTTTGGAACTGCTTATACTTAGTTTTAACCGTCCGTCGTTTAGTGTTGATGAACTTGGACCTAAAAAGGCGTTAGAATGGAGCATCTGCACCTAGAAATATATTATACTACAGTGTGAGGGTCATATCGACCATAATCTTATAAATGTACTACTAATAAATGAAATAGGTTGAGAATTATGTGGAAATGGATCAATGCGACATGGGTAGAATATTGTTAAGCTTGAGGGTTGTTCGCTGTTGAACGCTCTATATTTAGCATGATGGCGTTGATTACATCGCTAATTGTTCACAATTAGTTGTGCGTTGAACCTCTGCGGCGCCGCGAACTAAGAGTTAGTCGGCAATAATCGTTTACATTCGTTCAATAACACATTGATCGCGCTTTATCAATGAACGAGGGAACAGAGGTCGTTATTAGCATATTATTTTGACTTGTTGGTATCTTGATGGTTATTATTAGAAGATTATAGTTAAAAACGTACGTTACTAAGACTTATATAAACATTGCAATCACTAAAAAATCCTATCCTATACTAAATATTATAAATGCGAAAGTAACTTTGTTTGTTTGTCTGTTATTACGCTTTTACGCCTAAACCAATAAACCGATTTTGAAAATTCTGTTACCAATAAAAAGCTACATTATTGTGAGCGTCAGAATGGCTGGTTGTCTGCGGCGTTGGTCAATGAGAGTTGATTCGAGAATTGCTACATATTTGCTTGATGCTATAAATAATTGCTACATAGCATGTATATTTGGGAATAAGATTTCTTTTTTGGCCAGCTATCCTGACGTCAGGTTGGCTGGTCACCTCCTTGTTTAAAGTCAAGAACGCAGAGTTGAGAGTTCAGGGAGTAGGTAACAAGGCTATATTTTATCCCCATGTTCAGACGCGAACGAGAACTACGCGGGTGAAACCGCGGGGCACTGCTAAGATAAATATTTATTTATACAAGTCTGTTATCCCCGAGAAGGTTGGCAAAGGTATAGGTAAGTATACATTCCTAGTTTTCGTAGAAGTAGGTACTGTAGGTACCCACTTTCCATCAGTTTATATATATCTACGGTTAAATAGGTATAGTTATTATATTACGTCAAAGTTATTTGCATTTTCAGCGGGTCTTATTTATTTATTTATTAG
Source organism: Ethmia dodecea (assembly GCA_963855545.1). NCBI lineage: Eukaryota > Metazoa > Arthropoda > Insecta > Lepidoptera > Depressariidae > Ethmia > Ethmia dodecea. The sequence goes on from OY979448.1 coordinate 7,507,098, forward strand.
ATCCTTCAACAATTGCGAAAATCATTCTTACACTAATAAGTACTTTTAAGCCTTAAACAGTACCTAGAGCCGACATTTTTTAACTTTGATCTTATTTCTTTTTATCGTATTGAATAGGTAGTATGCTGTAAATTGTGATTTAAATTAAATAACGATGTCGTGAGTTCATACATTGTATACAGGTGACATGCTTTGGAGTTTATTCAAATCGCTTACATTCTCTCAAATAGGGGTGTGTTTTAGGGTGGATAAATTTTAGCAAAACGAACCTGAAATGGACATTTCTCATTGCATCTAGCCACGGCTTCCGCTCCAAATTTCTCGGTGATGGAACTATAATCGCAGCCAATTGGCCGAGCGGACAAAGCCAATCCGAGCAGCGACAACACTAGCCATTTGTGCCAATTCAGCGGCGCACTCATTGTGCCCACTGCCTGCCGCCGCCGCGTCCACTTCTGCGCACTATCCCTTAACCGCATACCACATACATGTCCATATTCAACATTTGCTTAATATTATCACAACATGTTTACTATGTGCAATAAGAAACCACACAAAACATGTTTTTTTTTTATATTATATATTTATACATTAGCAACTTAACAGCAAGTTTAAGGAAATGAATATTCGCGCGCAATCTTGCGCGTAACGTTCGTGATTTGAATAGCGCGCGGACGCAGCGTGCGCGTGCGCGTCAAAAGCCGCTCGAGGACTGAAGCGCGCGCGTCGAACGCCACGCGCTACGAGGACGCTGGAGGCTACGGTTGAGCGCTACGCCTATTATGTCCCTACCTGCGTTGTCGGTGCACTTGTCATTGTGCGATGTCATCAGTCCCATTTTCATTGATTTATGTACCTTGACTTCATATTTAATAGCTGCAGATTAGGTACGAATATTATGGCTACTGCGCTACATATTTTATTGTTAAACCTAGTACATACATGAACAGCAAAACTTCGAAAAAAAAATACTGTGCCTGCTTTATTGTTTCTCACAAAAACTTTCACCCAAACCACTCGCGTTGACCCATTGATCTCGACTCCTTAAAACAACACTTTATAGCGCCGTATATCAAAGTTGCTACAAGGCCATTCGGGAACAACAGCTCAACGGCGGCGGCGTTACACCGAGCGTTCAATTAATTTAACTACATCACCAGTTAACTTCCCACGCTTTAACAACATTCCACTGAATACTAGATATACAGTGAGATTACATCACCTTATTCCCTGAGCCCTATGAAATAATTTAATTATTTTATAGTATTGTGTCTAATCTCAGGACAAGCAGTATCGCTGTAAATGCTGATGAAGATACATAGAAAGAGGTGAGCAGAAATGGGAAACGCCCATAATTATATTTGATGACAATTTACCAAAAACCTCCGCCGAATCCATCCGGATCCCTTTGATTTCAAAAAATAGGGGTTGAAATATGAAATTGTAGAAAATTTGTAAATGAGGTTTTTAATTAAAGTTCTTTTAATTTTGCGATTAATGCGAATATTAATATATTAAATCGAAAATAAATATAGAATTAAAAGAAACTTTATACTATAAATAAAGGGTATTTGATAGTTGTCTCTTTTAGTGTAATGCGGTCTCATCTCATTTGTCCAGTTGCTAGTTGTAACTCGTGGCCATATAAACTAGAATTAGTTCTATACATTACCGTCTGGAAAAAAATATATGACGTATAAGTTATCTAGCCAAAGTTATACACGACATTGATTGTTAAATATAGTCATATTTACAAAATCTAGAAAACTACGCACACTATGTAGCAGCTAGCGGTTGTAGGTAGATTGCGCATGAAACGGAAGCTATACAAGCCTGTTTCTTTTTAAAATACTATATCAAATATTTCAGTGTGTAATATTGACTACAATTGAGTACCTACTTAACGTACCTATATTAGTTCAAGCAAGTTTTTTTTTTTTTATAACACATTTGCTCGTAAAAGGTGTCTTATTTCACCAATTTCAATATCGTATTGTATCTCATTACGCCCAAGTGCGGTAAGTGTAAAGTAAAACGCACGGTTTATCAAGATGTTCCGTCTTAAAACGAACGGTACTTTTTAAAATCTCATCAAAGAGTTTTTATGTCAAAAAAGTTGTCAACATTTTATGATTAAAATTAACTTTGGGAGCTAAAATATATTAAAGAAATATTTATGTACTTACATAATTATTAAATTTAATTAATTTTGACAGTAAATTATAACCAATTAATCTGTAACAAAAACACAAAAATATTAATTTACTTTAGTAGTAATACTGACTGTTTTTTGTCCTTTGCCTAAAAAAAAATGCTGATGCGCGCCGCGCGCTTTTTCTTAACGCTGTATTGTTTTTATTCGTTTACCATAGTCGGAGTTTTATTTTTTTTCCTCGCAAATGTGTTATAAAACGTCGTAGATACCTATGACATACGTGCGCTTTGATAATTACAGCCTCTGCTTACTTATAGCCCTCGCCTACGGCTCGGGCTAGCAATATCGCCTCGGCTGTAATTTTCAACCTACCGCACTTATATCATAATGTACTATTACTAAATATTTTTTTTCGAGTCAATTTAAGTCTGTGCCAAATTAATCTATTACACTTACCTATCACACCATATTTTTTTCCAGACGGTATAAAAAGTCACTCTGTATATTTCGAATTATTTTAAATTCGGGCAGGGTCTGAAAAGCAGCAGTTGCACTGAGGCTCTAACCGTTTTTTCCACATAATGGACTTAATCTAACTTAGTTTTTTAGTCTAGTTATGTAGTTGCGTTGTGTGGATGAATATACGTCTTATTTATTTATTTATTATTTAATTCGAAAGTCTACTATACAACATGTAACAGAATAAGCGCAGTTCCTGACATTAGTTTGTTCAGTATCGACTACTTTTTCGATTTAAGCTATTTTAATATGTGTAAAATATTTTCCCAAAACTGAATTAGCGTAGCTGAATTTAGTGCTTGCTATGAAAATCGTGCTATTATTAATCGATATTTAAGAAAATTGGTTAGACACAACACAACTAAAGTTCGATTGCATCATATTTTTTTTATATTAATATACTTACTAATTGGGGTGTATAAGGAAATGCGCTTTTTCTGTTACGCTTAGTAGAATTATAATAAAGATATTTTAGTTTGAGTTGATTGCTTGGTAAATAAGCAAGAAATGAAATTTTGCCTTGTGGTGCCCGATTCGATGCTCAGATTAGTTTTTTTTATTTTGCGGCTCATCATAAATTTTAATTTTAACTTAATAATTACACAAACACAAAAAAAAATTTACGGAATTGGATGTTACGATCCGAAAAAATCAATAAAATGTTAGTATGAAGAATTCTGTTTTCTAGAAATTCTCTATACAAAACCGCAATTTCGCCCAATAGCACAGCTAAAAATACTTATGTTACCACAATGCTGTAAAATTAAAATTAAAATATCAAATCACATAAAGCGCGCCGAGCAGTTTAGAAAGGAACCGAATTTTTGCTATTGAAAAATCAAATGACCAATTCGTAGGAATGCTTGTACCCACACTTGTACCTATTCGGCAAGAAATAAATTATTAAAGCAATGCGCCTGTAATAAAGGTACCAGCAACGTATACATACGCTATCATGTTTTTGAGTTCCAAGTCTTATGGCGTCCACAGAACAAGTGCGCATCTCTGGGCAATAACTATGCACTAGATGGCGTACTTAAAATTACTGATATGTAACGCCATCTGTACTGTTTCTATATTCTTACAATGTCAGTCAATAAGGTTCATTTTGAAGATGTGTAAATCATTTTATTAACAGCCGATAACGTAAATGTTAAAATACAATTCCTACAGATGACGCTACGCTTACTTTATTAGCGTAATAATAGTAGCCTATCCTGGGCATAGTAGGATCAGAGACCAGTTTAAATAAAGATTTATTTAAACTGGTCTCTGGTAAGATGAACGTAGGGTTTGCGTAGCGAAAAAAAATCTAAATCTATGATCCTGGGACTTTTTTGTACATTAGTTTGGCCTGTCACACGACTAACGTTGCACGTGTTTAGTCGAGTAGTGGTCAAGTAATCACCGTAATATAATAAACTAATAAATAATACCTACCAACTTTACAAAAAAATGCATATAACTAACTACTTAATATATGTACCCTTAAGTTGTTTGTGATCTTTTGACCACGAGTGATCGTGTGTCCACTCAAAACAGAGGCCTTCTTGTATATTTATAATTGAAATTGGAATCGTTTATTTGCCACTAGCGACCCGCCCCGGCTTTGCACGGGTGCAATGCTAACACTAAAACCTTCTTCTTGAATCACTGTATCTATTAAAAAAACCGCATCAAAATCCGTTGCGTAGGGAGGGACATAGGGATATAGGGGCAGAGAAAGCGACTTTGTTTTATACTATGTAGTGATGACAGTGATTCTTTAGACACTGACAGTGATGACGTGTAGGTATGTCAGAAGCAATGTAAGATCAAGATCGAATGAGATTAAGATTGTCTATAGACAATTAGTCCCCTGAAAGTGCGTCCGCAAGTCCACGTTCATATTTATATCTGAAGAGTGAAAACTGACTGCAACACTAATAAAAAAAAACAATTTAGGTACTTTTAGTGAAATTGTTAAATTAACATGGCTAGGTCTATTATTTGCATAGGTACTCTGCATCAATTACCCACTACCCATGATAATAAAAAAAATTGAAATCTGGTCCGATTTTTTGTAAGTCGGTTAAAACGGATTTTATGCTTATTCTTTGCAATTTACGATCTAAAGTTCGAGTTCCCAAATGTTAAGGACGGTTAAAACAATATTTAGATTCCTAAAACATTCCACTATGTGTCTATAAATAAAGGGACTGAAAATTTCATAAAACGATTGAGTTGCTTGCTTTACAATGAACTGGGAATTCCCAGAAGTACTACCTACCTACTATCACTGCTGCAAAAGATAAATTGATAACCCACAAACAAAACATAATACTTGTCCTTGGAAATGAATCATAGGTATGTGGTATTTTTTTACATTATAAAATTTACTTAGTTTATGTATCTCAAATCATTAAAAACTGTTTTACAAGTATGTATTAAGTTTATTCTTATTTAAGTATAAGTACTTTAGTATTCTGATGGTACCTATTACATGATATCTATTGAAAAATATTTCACAGATTATCACAGAAAGTATGGTTTTTCGGTTTCCTTATCTACAAGAAACCCTTATAGTTTCGCCATGTCCATCCGTCTATCTATCCGCCACTTAGCTCAGATACTGTTAGGTATTACCACATTACTGGAAGGCTGTAATTAGGCATGGGTGGGTGGGTGCGATATTAATCACGCTGACATAGTGGTATAATATTAATCTAACATGTTTGGTCTGTAAGAAGAAAACAATTTTTTGATTCCGTGTGCAAAATCTTGTTATAGCCAAGTGTCCCTATATTGGCAGGGATTAGCAGTGGTATTCCTATTATGGAAATATCCACTTTTGGCTAATGTATTTTTCTGACTTTTAAACGTGGTAGGTGGTATTCCCATCGCTGGACTGTCATAAAGGAAAAATTGGCTTTTTCCTGCCAGACATGATATGTCTTCAATTCAACTCTGGGACTTGTGCGGGTTTTCCCAAATGTTAATGGTCAAGCTAGTAATAAAAATAGCAGATTTTGAAAAAAAAATCGTATTTTATAATATATATTTTTTAAATCAGTTTAGTAGTTCCAGAGTAATTAATAAGTAAGTACATATAAAAAATACGCCTTTTATCTCCGAGGGTGTAGGCAGAGGTACCTATTCCATTTCTGGATATACCCACTTTCCACGAGATGTACATATAACACATAAACAAACAACACAAAACACATTTAACTGCTTTATAATAATTAGCACGATTGTTTGTATCTGACTATATCTCTTCTCATCTTCATTAAGGGACAGATAATAAAATTAATTTATACTGAGTTTTATTGTTTTTCATTAAAACGAAGACCACCCAGAGCAAAGAGCATACCGTTCCCTAAAGTAGTAACTAATACGATTAGGTAGGTAAATTTATAGAGGACTAGCGACCCGCCTCGGCTTCGCACGGGTGCAATGCTGAATTTTCTTTGCTATAAACCATCCCTGGACCCGAACTCGAACCCACACAAAAAGTTTCATCAAAATCGGTCTGGCCGTTCTCGAGTTAAATCGTCAGGAAGGAAAACCTGACTTATTTTTATATAGTAGATAGGGGAGAATTTGGTAAGAATCTTTTGGTCACTAAGGTGAAAATTCAAAATAATAAAATTCAAATGCAAAATAAATATCAGCAATGACATCCCAGTGGTTAAAGAGCCTGATTCTCATTCGTGCGGCTCGGGTTCGACTGGCATGTACAAATGAACTTTTCTAAATCTTACATAGATACGAGTATTACTAGCTCGACGTTCGTGAGGAAACCCGCAGGTCCAAGTATTAATTCTGAGTAGCAGAGACCCGTTCCGGCTATGGGCTCACCTTCGGCACCTTTTTTAGGGGTCTCTATAATATACTGCTGAAACGCCCCTCGGGCATAAAAGACGTAACATTGTATATTATTTTTGTCTAAATATTGTAAACATCGATGATATTTTTTAGTGATATTCGTTGAAGTCGATTTTTACTCTTACGAGTTAATTGTATGAATTTTAAAAATACATATACATATAGCAAAGGTAGGTCGATAAAGGACAATAGGAAATATTGTTATTACGACTCTGACGAATAAGGAAAACTGAAAAGTGTTAAGCTAAACGTAAGTACTTACTAACGACGTTACTTACGTGAGTAGCAACTCTTTATTGGACGCCTACAAAGAGTATAGTATACAGAGTCGCCAATACTAAACATGTAAGTACTTAATACTCGTAAATGACACATAGGTGGTCTTATCGCTTATCGATTTCTTCCAGACTTCCTCAGTCAGTATAGGTGTAAAAAAGATAAACCGATACCTACCTTCAAATAAGGGTAGGCGGTCTATGTACCTACTAAAGTTAACTGCGAACGTTTAAATATAGGTACCTATTGTAACATGGTTGCAAAAAACACTTGCTCATAACGAATTATAATTTACACAGCATAATTCAGCAATAAAAACCGTCATTTTCCTTCTTTGATGATTTCTACCTGCTCCGTTTGCGAGTCATAGTGCGAGCAGTCCACGACTACTTTGGTAGTCATCCAAGTATATATACTTGGATGTCTGCTAGCATACTACTAGTATTTCATTTCGGTGCCAAAGCGCTCGAGCTTGTTACCTAACAGAGTAATACATATTCGAATTTAGTTCTTGAAGGATAAACACCCACGAACATCTTTATTGACTTATAAAAGTGAATTATTTTATTATCCTAATGTTAATGAAGTACCTACTTTGACTGTTGAAAAGGCGACGGATAATCGCAATTGTTTATTATAAAATTCATATCATTCATTGCCGCAATTTTCCTGTGTCAATTTAGATAAGGATTATTATAGTGGTTACTTGGAAGATAAAAGATTTTATTGTTAGGTATCTACAATAGTAGTGTGCGTTGTTTTTCTCCTCAATTCTCTGCGGAGTTTGCTGACAAGTGAACCACTGCAGGCTACAGACAAGTGAACCAGTGCAGGCTTCTGACTAGTGAAAATGGCCAAGGATATGGTGAACTTTAAGGTAACTAAATAAACTGATAACGCAAGGGTCACATAACATGACATAGATTAGTTGCAGTGAACTACGAGTTATGTATAAGATAAGATTACATAACTTTGCAGTATCCTATGAGAGTGATATAAAAAAGCATAGTTAGGTAATAATAATAATATGTAATATGTTTTTATATAATGCAGAAACGCAATTGCAACGCGGCAACGGAGAACTAAATCTGCATCTTTCGATTTTTGAAAATGTTTACGTATACACCATTGGATTGTGTCGCTAATAAAATAAGGATCAAATTGGGAAGAAATGACATACGGCAAACTTAAGGAAAATTTTGGATTTTAATAAACTGATTCATATTTTAAAGTAATGCCTGCATACCTGCATTACCTGTATACCTTGTCCGAAATGATGCTCAATATTTTTCTCACAGACCCGCAGCGCGGTCATCTTCACAACATTATGTTCTAATTTTTTTTTATTATCTCTTCGCGGTTAAAGGCCACAGAAAAAGAAAAAAAATAATGTAGAGTAAATTGGCACCAATAATTTAGATTTTGTTCGATGTTTCGTGTATTATCACTAACTGTTTGCGTTATGTTTCGTACTTTGTTGAATAATTTATAAAAATTACCTAATAATACCTATACCTCGAACTTGAATTTTGCAATTTGAATGATGGATTTAACCAATGATGATTGATTTGATTTAATTGTTCTGAAGATATGATGAGATGAAAAGTAGAGAAATATTGAGCATCATTTCTTATAGTCAGGTAATCTAAGTATGAATATTACTTTAAATGAATTAGTTTGTTAAAATCCGACATTTTCCTTAAGTTTGCCGTATGTCATTTCTTTCCAAAATTAATACCTACTAGCGGCCCGCCCCGGCTTCGCACGGTTGGACATTTGTTTTTTAAACATTTTGGGATGCACTTAGAGTAAATATATCTTTATGCAAAACATAAGATAGGTTCTTATTATTTTTCAAATAGCATGTGCCCAGCGGCGTTGCCCGCGCCGAATTCCTGTTCCAGTGGGAATTTCTAAAAATCCCTTCATAGAGCGTTTGCAAACGACATAAGACACTTACATACCATATTTCAAGTTTCTAGGTAGGTAAATATCGATTGGGAGTAGTACGTATTTCTCTTTTTAACCAGTTTTTAGGGTTCCATACCCAAATGGTAAAACGGAATCCTATTACTAAGTCTCCCCTGTCCGTCCGTCTGTCTGTCCATCTGTCACCAAGCTGTATCTCATGAACCGTGATAGTTAAGTAGGTATAGACAGTTGAAATTTTCACAGATGATGTATTTCTGTTGCCGCTATAACAACAAATACTACAAAACAGAATAAAATAAATATTTAAGGGGCTCCCATACAACAAACATTATTTTTTTGGCGTTTTTATGTTGATAGTTGATAGACACAAAAAACCACACTTCTCCATACTAACTTCAAACCCTACTTTCACCCCTTTAGGGGATGATTTTCGAAAAATCCAAAAACACGTGTCTCGTAATTTATTTCTAAGAGTATTTGTGTAAAGTTTGAAGTTGATAGACGTAAAAAACAACACATCTCCATACAAACTCCTATCCCCTGTTCCACCCCCTTATGTGATAGGGTGATTTTCGGAAAATCCTAGAACTAATATCTCATAGTTTGTTTTGAAGAGTATTTGTGCCAAGTTTAAAGTTGATACACGCAGAAATCACACTATCCTATACAAACTTCAACCCCCTCTTTCACCCCCTTTGGGGTTAAATTTCGTAAAATCCTTTCTTAGCGAGCATCTACACTATAAACGTAACCTACACACAAAATTTCATATTTCTATGTTCAGCGGTTTGGGCTGGGCCTTGATTTTTAGATTTAGCTTCTCCTTTTATATATATAGATAGATTAGCGACACTATCAAATGGTGTAATATAATAATACAGGGTGTGTTTTTTTTGAGAAGTAATTAAATGGGCAGCAATTATAAAATTAGGTTAGCTACAAAAAATCAACAATTAAATCATTTGGTCGGCATACATATATTTTGTTCGCAAATAAAAAAATCAGGCAGCAATTCTTGTTAGGCAAATAATTTTGATAATGGTCAAAAATTAAATCAGAAATAGGCAGCTTACAATAACATGGGTTTGCATTATTAAAAATTCAGTCCGCAAAATAGTTACTTGGTCCGCAAAATAACTACTTGGTCAGCAAGACTTCACGATTAAACAGCAGAGAAAACATGTCGTAAAAAATTATACTATAGCCACTCCCACTCCCACTCCCACCCATCCCTCCCTCCTACTCCATCCTACACCCTCCCACCCCCTCCTACCCCCTCCTAGCCCTCCTACCCCATACTAATCACTCCTACGCCCTCCTACGCCACCTACTCCCTCCTACACCCTCATATACCCTCCTACTACCTCCAATCCTCCTCATACTCCCTCTTACCCTCCTCCTACTCCCTCTTAGCCTCCTACTCCCTCTTACCCTCCTCCTACTCCCTCCTACCCTCCCCCTATTCCCTCCTACCCTCCTCCTACTCCCTCCTACCCTGCTCCTACTCCCTCCTACCCTGCTCCTACTCCCTCCTACCCTGCTCCTACTCCCTCTTACCCTGCTCCTACACCCTCTTACCCCTCCTCCTACTCCCTCCTACCACCTCCTACACCCCACTCCTACCCCCACGCCCACTACCACTACCACCAACAACACCACCACCCCTGCCACCACCACCACCACTACTTGTAATCGTAATAATAATCATAATCATAAAAGTTGCATAATCCAAAGTCCTTCCTAATCTATGTAAGGAATGTGCCCATTTTGCGCATGACAAGTTTGCTAAGATTATTTTTGGCTTCACCTCTGAGTGCTTACCAAAATTTTATTAAACAGTAGCAGCTCATTGCAGCTCAAAAATAATTACAGCCATCCAGAATGACATAAATTGCTGATAGGTTTTGTAATGTTTGCTGGCCATGAGTTGCTGACCAATTAGCTATTTCTGCTTACAGATTATATTTTTCTGCTCACAAAAATACGAATACTCTGCTAACCATTTAAATAACACCCGTTTTTTTTTTTCCAAAATCAACGTATTCTATTCCTGGCTAAAAATATTGTTTTAAAAAAAATTAAAGATGCAGTTTTAGTTTTCATCAAAATCGGAAGCGAGACTCATTTGAGTACTTTTCGCTATTCCCCAAAAACTTACGTACATATTTATCACTAGCTCGAAGGTGAAGGAAAACATCGTGAGGAAACCAGCAGGTCTCAGAATTAATTCTGAGACAGGTCCGGCGATGGGTTCACCACCTATCACGTTTAGGGGTCCAATGTATCTCGTGAAATGTGGGTATATCCAGTAATGGAATACCTCTGCCTACCCCCTCGGGGAAGAAAGACGTGAGATTATTTTATTTTTATTTTCTCATCGTTTCTGATTTAGCCATTCACGTCCACTTTAAAAATTCAACCTGTATACTATTCTGAAAATATGTATAATTAAATAAATAAGTATAATGTACGTCGCGCGTCGGCTTACCACAATATTATCTAAGATTACGATTAATTCTTAATTTAAGCGGAACTACGTAAGTGTTGTTGATTTATAGACATTGGTTTATGAAAGTTGATAATATCCATCTATCACTTTCGACAAGTGCTTACCTTTGAAGTCCCTTGCACTAATCCATTATGACGATTATTATGACCGTAATAGTATAAACATTTTATAATGTAGGCTAGGATCAATGATAATCATTATTAGTAAGTAGGTACTTCATAGACATAGATTAATAAATTAGGCTTTATCATTGCTTACTTATCTATTTATTTATGTTGTGATCTTTCGTTACGGATGTAGTAGGTAAATATTTATTCTCCAAAATTTATATCCAATTTGATTGTCCTTGACTTTAGCAAAAACAAAAACCGGTTTGCAAAATTTTTGGGTGTCTGATTGAAGTTTAGCAGGAAAATCTTAACTCTGTGAATAACAATAACCAAAGATTATCTAATATTTTATTTAATCTCCATTAGGTACATAGGTAACCTACCTACGTAAAATTATTAGTAGGACAGAGCGTAATGTGATTGTGAACATTGAATAAGAACATTTGCTTGGTAGGTTGTGAACTTGCGGTGAATTTTACTAATGTCCAGATCAATGGGTCCCTTTTGTATTGTACTTATTTGTGTACTTCTAGCTTCTGACTTTGTCCTCGTTTCGGGATGTAATATTAGTTGGGAATCACTACTTCAAGCAGTGTCGACCCTGTTTCAAGTGAGACAGTCTGTGGGGCATGGGGTCTGGGTTCGGTGCCGGGTCGGAACTATAACGTTGAGTTTTTGAAAGCCTATACACAGATAATATATGACTATAGCTTGTTTCAATTAAATCGCAAATGCAAAAAATCTAGTCCATCCCCGTTGGTACATTGCTGCGTGTGTGTGCTGTAATTTTATGGCATTTATTAACTATATACCGATTTGAAAAATTCTTTCACCAATGGACGCTTACTTTTCTGGGAGTAACATCACTACATAGTATAAAACAAAGTCGCTTTCTCTGTCCTTATATCCCTATGTCCTTATGTCCCTATGTATGCTTAAATCTTTAAAACTACGCAACGGATTTTGATGCGGTTTTTTTTAATAGATCGAGTGATTCAAGAGGAAGGTTTTAGTATAAGCATTGTACCCGTGCGAAGCCGGGGCGGGTCGCTAGTGGGCTATAATTTTATAATTCCCCCCACGGGAACGGGAACAGCTTTTTATATATAAGTAGTTACATAAATTCTGTCCTAAATAAAAGCGAATAAACAAACCAAGAAAAACACTTTCGCATTTTTGATCAGTTAAGAACCTTTAAATCTCGGTTCCAATTGGAACCGAGACACAATTAAAAATCTATTGGTGTCTGTTATTCATGGTCTGAGAGGTTAATATTACTAGGAATAGGATAACAGATAAGTATAATAAATTATTGACAAAAAAAAAGCAGAAAAACAAAAAACTTGTTTTCCGTCTTTGGGGACTTTACGTTTAGTTATCGGGTTTCTCATCCTACATTATTAGTAGGTATAACATACAGGAAAACGACGCGTCAATTTGTACTGATATGATATGTGGCCAAGCGCGAGCCGGACTCTCACACGGGTTTCGTTTCCGGCTTCCGCATAGGTGGTATACTTCTGTATGATTCCTCTTAGGACTGTTGTTCACAACGATGAAGTGCACAAAACACGTGTTGAAGAATTTTTGTAATGTCTGTTGTCTATGGGCGACATATAGGTAGATACCATTTACCACCAATATCTGGTCTATTTATCTATTTGCCACTTTAAATATGTATATAATAAAGGCAGGTAATATTGGTTACCTACTAGTGGCTTCTTATGCCTGAGGAATCCTGGCATCACCTTCCTGGCATAAGGTTTTCAAAAACTTACGTAGGTACATATTATGTAGGTATCACTAGCTCGACGGTAAATCAAAACATCGTGAGGAAACCCATAGGTACTAGATTTAATTCTGAGGCATATGTTAGAGAGACTCTGAGTCCCGGTCCGGCGATGGGCTCACTACATCACGTTAAGGGGTCAAAAGAATTACCGGTGAAACGAAGGTATTTCCGGAAATGGAATACGCCCTCGGGGATAAAAGGTGTGATATTATTTATTAGTACTATACTTAGTACTATACTATACTGTACCTATAGTCTATTTCACACGTGTTTCACACCAAATGGGTTCGGTGACAGTTCACTGTTGACAATTGAAGTGATGTGTCCTAATAAAATCCAATCGATTTTTCTAGTTTCGAGTAAGTTTGTAAAGGAAATGGAATCGATTTTATACTTTATGGATAGAATGATTTTTCAAGATTACTTTTTATTTAATATGTTTATATTTCACAGGTTATATAAGGGAAAAACATTGTAAAATAAAAAATAAATGTCATCGACTTTTTGATGCAATACGAAAATATCATACATTATTGAATCTACAATCACTGCACACTTTCACAGACCCCTGCCACATAATACACTATTACTATTTTAAACCCAAAAGATACAACAAAATGAAAATTTTACAAAAACATTGCATCTTTTTTCGGATTCCCGCCAAAAAGCTTCGATTCATCGATTTAAGGTAGATTAAGTAGTGTCAATCCCTATGAGTATATGTTCCGTTCCACGCAATACGTACTTTTAGGATATCTTTTTTATATAGATAAAATAAATATAAATAATAAAATCTCAGACTATAAATCAAGAAAAATATACAAAACAATAGTGTTTTGTATATTTTTCTTGATTTATAGTCTGAGATTTTAATTTAGAATTTTAGAGTTGACAATTATTGTATTTTAGCAATTACATAATAATAAATTATTTATTATTTTTGGAACCATCTATTTTTCTTACTAGAAAGTTGTATGCGTAAAAAGGAAAAATGTGAATTGTCACCGAACCCATTTGGTGCGAAATAGACTATAGTTCTAAAGTTGAGGTAGCATTATTTAAAACTATTTCAAATCTCACCTCAATAACAGCATTAGTAGGTACATAGCTGCTGAGAAAACCTAGCCGTGATACACATACAGACAGAACGGCAGGATAAGGGTTTCGTTTTTACCGTTCCAGTACAAAAGTTACGAAACCCTAAAAAACTAACTTACAAGGTAATAAAAAAACTGGTCCTATTTGGATTTATACCTACCTGTTGGAAACCTAATTAAGTCACAATCAACATAGTGTGAATGAAGATTCGAGTTACTAAATCAATAAGACCGTCTGGTCAAAGCATAAAGTCCCAATAAGGATTGACAACCTCGCTCGATTTGATTTTGTGACGCATCAGTATAGGTAGGTACCTAGGTTTGCCAGTGCGCAGGCGCACGTGCTGTGAATCACGGTGCAACCGTGCAATCGACTCCGGCGCGTCGCGGATCTGGGGGCACGCCGACGCCACACCCGTTTTGCGCTCACGACATTACTCAATCTCCCAACTCTCTTTTGCAATGCTGTGATGTTGCATACAAAAAATAATACGATGAACAGATAAGAAATCAGAAAATGCCGACTGCACTAATGGCTGGTACATGAAAATTGCTTGCCCACTATAAAGTTTGGTATTCAAATAGTTAAGTACTCATTCATAGAAGCTATGTTCACCTACTAAGGCTACTAATACTAAATAAAATTTTGTAAACCAACCTAGGCACTGAAAATAATTAAAATTTTTTAAAGGTTTCCATCTTTTGAGCAGGTATAAACATTGGCGTAGCTAGGGATTTTTTCTAGGGGGGGCCATGGCCCCAGACATGAATCCGATGGCCGCACAGCAAAGTGGTCACGACTATCGGTGCATGCGCAACTATGATAGGTATCAAGTATGGATTTCAGTTATCCTATCCTATTATACTTTTCTTTTTCTTTTATCTGTGTGCTGACCAAAACTATGTACTTAGTTTAAGTCGCTAATATAGCTAGGTATACACACCGACAAGAGCTCCGCTCTTAAATTACCAACAACAAAGTAAATCAATCATCGTCCGTGTATTGTAACAATTTTTTAATATGCAGATTGTTCGTTTGTATCTGTGGATCGCAGGTTGGCTAGCGAGATAGACACAAGTGATGAGTAGGTAATTATTTTAGCTTTTGAAGACGTTTTTCGGTTTCGGTAATTGAGGATGAAGTAATTTTATGTAAGAGAAAAATACCATTTGTATTTTTCTAGGGTGGGCCAACAGCTTTCTAGGGTGGGCCCGGCCCACCCTGCCCCCCCCCCCCCCTAGCTACGCCCATGGGTATAAAAGAATAATAATCTAACGACACCTAGAACTTTAATAACCTGACAAACTGTTTGGGCTACTGGGTCGCCCTGTAGGAACGTTGTAGGTCACTTATTTACAAACACCCAAAATACGTTAACCTCTTTCTAGTGCAGTCGTGTAAAATACAATAAGGGTGAGGCCAAACGAGCGTAATTTCGGTTGCAGAATTTCGGTTGCAGAAATTCGTTTCATATAAAACTTCAACTCATTTTGCGTCGCCGTGTGAATCAAATAGGACTTTTATATGAAACCGAATGCAACAGAATTTCTGCAACCGAAATTCTGCAACCGAAATTACGCTCGTTTGGCCTCACCCTAAGGCTTTATACTGGTAGTCAGAAAATCGTTGAGTTTCACACATAGGACTTTGTACCGTTCTTATTAGAATCGTGTAGAGGTAAGAGTCGCACTACAAGTGTAAAGCAGTTTAAAGGCTGATTCATGTTACAACGGGACGGGCCCCGCCCGGGCCCGGACGTGCCCCGTCCGGGGCAAACCATCCTACAACACGCCTCGACATTTGGCGCGGACGGCGCACGTCCGGGCCAGCGCTTCATACAAAAAATATTTGACCGTTCCCCGGACGGGGCACGCGAGGGCCCGGACGTGCCCCGTCCGGGCCCGGACGGGGCCCGTCCCGTTGTAACATGAATCAGCCTTTATGTGCTCTTGACTGTACCTTGACTGTACATACAACTGAGTGTACGTACATTAGTCAGCATGCGTTCGTATATGAAAACTAGCAATGTCAGACCTTAGGCTACAATATATTATCCTAAGTTATAAGAAGAAATGATATTTTATGTTGTTATAAATAAATTTCAGGACTAACCGTTGAACTTGGCACCCATTTAGATCTCACTTCTTTTGTCGTTGAAGTCAACAACCAAGGCATAATATTGAACTTGGCTCTCATTTCACATTTATGTTTTTGATGGGATATCATTACTTTTTGTACATAAATTATTAGTAGGTAATTATTTATAATAAAATTAATTCAAAATGGTTTTTGTTAAGCTACTGTATTTTCTTTGAACGCGATCTAAAACTTTACAGTAATTATCAAGTATATTTTTGCGACGCTCTGTAACCCATTTTACAGTTCTTTCAGCTTCTAACCTTTTCTGCTTTCCAATTTTGTCTGTAAGTTTGTTAATTATGTCATTGCCATTAGTAAACGATAATTTTTTCTTTTCATATTAAAACTTCGATGAGCTTTTATCTACAACTGGATTTTTTTCAGTATAACGTTTTACCGCGGCCTTATGCGCCATCTATCGGCAGATAGCGAAACTAAACTACACTTCATTCCATAATAATTGGGTTTACATACGTGCGGCGCCATCTATCGGCAGATAGCGGAACTAAACTACACTTCACTCCATAATAATAGTTAAATGGATAATAAAATTATACAAAACCAGTTTCTGATTTATTCCTTTGTATTCACCTAATTACCTATCTGCATGCCAAATTTGAACTTTCTAGGTCACCTGGAACTGGGTTAGAGTTTTGGTCTATAGGTCAGTCAGTGATAAAAATGTAGATTTTTGGACGTTAATATCTAAATAACCGTTTGAGATATGTTTATGAAATTTAGAGCACGTATGTATCTTGCAAGTCTCAATAATATGAGCCCAATTTGACACGTTTATGTGAAATAGTTTTTCAGTTATGAGGTTGTCAAAAGTGGCTCCAAATGGTTCGTGTAAAATTACACACGGTGCTGCTCGCCGTTCTCCTGCTTGAACTCGGCTTGACACGCGGGTGTCTAGATAAAAAATGACTCGGAAAGCACTGAAGAACACATTCTACCTATCAATTCTAGGCATTCATTCCGCATTGCCGGTTTTAAAGGTCAAACAAGTTTTCAGATTATTAAACTTTAATTATACTGTTCTTGCGTCATTTTATGATCAAAAAATCAAAACACAGACCATTACGTAATGATCTGTGGTTCAGAAAATGGTCAGCACCAGTATCATGGTTATTATTACCTTAGATCGATGAAAAAGTGCCTTGTGTAAAACAAAATAAATGTCATGCTGTAATAGGTACTAGTTTTAATCATCGGTAGCCGGTGAGCTGACACTGCCGACACGCGACAGTAACGTCAGAAACTCTTTCAACTCGTTCTACAACATTGCGCTAATGTAGGTACCTAGGTAGCAAATATTTCATCATGAACGATATTAGTTCACTCTATGTATCTTCCATCAAGTTCATAATTTTGAAAGAAATTATGTTCTTTCTGGTCCCATCTTGAAACTCTTATGGTTCAAGTTAATGTTGGATCATAAAAAAGGAAAGATAAGCTCCACGATGAAATTGATTGTGATGACGATGATGAAGTATATCATAACTCATAAGCATAAGCATATATTCGTAGTTACGCTATTTAAAGTTAGGTTGCGTGAAGAGCGTCACGTGAGCGGAGGCCGGCCAGAGCCGGCTGGCGGCTGAGGGGCCGGCCCTGACGTCACGCGAGGGGAGCGGGCGGGGAGCGAGGCCGAGGGTGTGGTGCACATGCGCCGGCCGCGCCGTCTCAAGGTGACCCTCAGCTCCTAGCAAGTGCTCGCGTCGCGCGTTCCTTTCACTTCTACTCTATCAAACGGTCCCGATAAACCGGTATTCGCAACAACGCGGATATCGTCCCTATTTTGTGACCAGTGGAATTGATGACAGCACCCTGTGGACTCCAACGCTTCTCGTTCATCACCTTTTGTCTCAGTCCTCACGACTGACAAGACAAATCGATATGCGTCAAGCACGAGACATCGTGAGTAGCACTATCTCAAATATTTGTCTAAGTACAGATTAGAAATTTTCCAATATGTACTTAGATTAGCTTCACCTGTTGTACTTATCACTGCAATCACACAGTAGGTGTTTATCGTTTGTCTGCACCCTTTATCTTTGGTCGCCGGTCGATAAGTAAGGTTAGATGTCAAGCTCGATACTTGCATAATCAAACGATCTGTTCAAGGACTGTTTGTTGTTGGTTTCGTATAGCTTATTTGGATCATTTGCAAAATATTACTTAAATTGATTATTTTACCTACATTATTAAAAAAATATTACTCTTTTTATAATAATGTAGGTAAAATAATCATTAGTCACTGTTTGAATAGGTAATAGTTTTAGATACTAATTTCGTAAGGAACAAGGAAGCATCCTTGTAATTAATTTAACATTGATAAGTAGCTTTCTTTCCTGTTTACATACCTACCTACTAGCTTAGGAACGCAATTGAGTTGTATGTACGAGTAATATACCATCGGTAGTATATTTATCATAAAGAAGGTCATGCGACAAGGTCATCTCACCGACTTTATACTTAATGTGTTGGCTAAAGAGAGAAGGCTTCCCCTAAGGCATATCATACAGAAATGTTTTGTGATTAAATATGTTGTTTAATACCCACTTGTCTGAATATTTTTTTATTTGTATTTCTGTTATATTTTATTTACTTAAATGATAAAAATAATAATTCGCACCTTTTGCTTATACCCACTGAATAGCTGTCTTGATATTAGATGAGTTAGTACCTACCGACATTATTATAATAAGTAAGGTATCGTGATCGTGACTCAATAATGGTGTTTAAGTTAAATATTATCAGACTTATCACTTACATTAGTTTAGTATTTGGCATTGGAACTGGTTTTGTGGAAATTTTTACTTCTCTAGAGCATGCATCATAGGTACCTACTTTGTGTTTAATTTTTATTTTAGAAAGATATCTGACCATCTGAATATTTTAGCATCTTTAAGTAAACAAGTGTAAAAGAGGTTTTTCAATAAGTCCGACTGTCCAGTGTCCAACACAAGCCAATTAAAATTATTAATTTATTAAATACCTTGATGAATAAGATTGGACATGATTAGAACGTTATCGAAGGTTTCACTTGTTTCTATAATGATTAATGACTAATGACTCAATCATATGACAAAATTCGTCTGCAAAGAAAGACTATCAACAATTATTCATGGAACGATTAATCGGATTCTATCATTGCAAGAAGATAACAAAATATTTGCGTTTTAATAACAGCGCATATCATTAAATTCATTTTCTGTACCTACATATTATGCGATCCGATATGCCACTTATCTCGGTACTCCAAGACTATCTACCTACGCTATACGTAGAGCATGACAGGGCTTTTGTCCAGAATTTGCAAACGGTTGCTGAATCGCATTTTATACAAACAATTAGTAAATGATAACATAAAATCTTAATTTGAACAAGCCTGAAATCATTTCATTATAATCGATTTGCCCGCTTTTTCAAGTCGTTGGATTTGCGCAATTTTGAAAAATCTTACGTAATACTATGTACTTATCAAATTGATAATAAAAGATAAGATTGAGTTAAGAAACCGAGTTTTTGTGGATAGGAGAAACTAGGAAAACACGCGAATATTACAGCTGCGTAGACTGTAGAGGAATCAAAATTGGAAGATAAACGGACGGTGTGGCGTCGTCGCATCGTTCGTCACGAGACGAGACCGTCTCAAAAATAAACAAGTCAATTTGCCAAGAAAATGCCTTAGCGTGTGTTCGTTCACTGACGCAAAGGAAAGAAAACAATAGATGTAAATAGATTTTCAAGATATTTTTGCCTACGAAAATGACACCCTTTAAAATAGCTATTGCAGTGCATTAAATGATATTATTGATTCATATGTATTTATTCAAATAACTTAAACTAGCAAAACAAATAAATCTAAGGCGCTAGACAAGGCAATAAAAAAAAAAAAAATGGTACAAGGAAATTAAAGATAAAGTAAACCATTTATACATCTAGCTCCCAAAACACCATACACTCACGACTAGGGTTGACAGGACTCACCAAACAAACCTAATAGCAGGAAAGGCCAGCCAGTTTGGCCGGACATTTGAGTAGGTAAAAATGCCAGATCAGTATTAATAGGTACGATATTTTTTTCTATAGGTACTTGGCCTTTTTAACCGACTTCAATAAAAGAGGGAATTGTTCAGTACCTCGGAATCTTTTTTTTTAGGTAAGTAGGTACCTACTTAGGTATGTTCACACCCAGGTCAGCTTTATTTTCATGGTATATTAAAACTTCAGAGTTAGTAGATATTTAATATTATGTGCATTCGGTTTTCCTCGTGACATCAACACTATAAAACCGCAATACTCGTATTACTAAGATACCTACGTGTTGTGATGGAGGATGCGTTGAAGTTCAGTTTTTTTATAAGTATTTCTTAAAACTTTTTCACTCAAAGTTTGCAACAGACTACGTCAGACTATCGTTGAAACTTTTTTCTGTGACTAGGTATGATTTATTGCATAAAGTGGACGCACTATCCGCTAACAGAACGGGCGCAGCGACCGCTGACCGGAGTTCACTAGATTTTTTTCCATGTTTACTTCATTCATCTGACATATAGGTACATTGTATCAAATTGTTAGTTATCATAATTGTAAATAGGTAAGTTATATTACACTGTCATATAACTAAATATGTACTTATACAATTCTTCTGCTTATTAAAAGAACAATTAGAAAAACCCAGAAACGCGACTGACTTTAAAAGTCACAGTTGTTTTAAATGTACTTTACAAGTGTAATAGTTAGGGAGGCGAGGTAGCTAAATGCCGTACCTAATTCAACGGCACCGCGCGCCGTCGAGACCTATCAAAATCGAAAGATAAAATAATTTCGAAAAGAAAAGCTCGTATGGTAAAAACCATTTTAGCGGTGGGTTTGGCTTGTACGGTTTTTCAAAAATGTTACCCGCCCGAGCGCGTCAGATTTTCGGAAGGGGTGTTAAGTAGGCCTAAGGAAGCTCCCTTTAAAAAAACTGACGATTTCGGCGTGACGATAAGTTACGATGAATGTTTGAAAATGCAAAAAAAAAGTTCTTTTAAAATACTCGAGCGCGTCAGATTTTCATAGGGGAGGTTTATCTCGGTATCCTGAAAGCATATTTTCTTAATCTGATAAAAATGTTGGTGGGTTCTCTTAATCTGACCGAAAAAGGTTTTTTGGTTTCTTTTTTTTCCTTTCTTTCTACTTGATAAAACGGGGAATGAAGAATGTTAAAAAATTTTGAATATTAGCTCTCCGTATTCTCTGTCAAAAATAAAAAATACAAGTGAAAGAATTATTTCGATACGTCAAATAGTTTCCGATTTATAGAAGTAAACGTGCGACGCGGACTCGTACTCGATGCGTGTGCCGGTGTGACGTCATCTCACAACACTCGCTCAGACCCAAAGAGATTTAAATACTAGGGCATAGAGGGGGCATTGGGAATATTTTCATACAAAACTTTGAAGCCTAAGCGTCAGTGCTGGTATCTAGATTTCAATAGCTGAAACAAGTATTCAAACAATTAGAAGTTGTTTCAGCTATCGACCGGTAGAGGTCACGCTGATTAAAAGGGATGTTACTATTTCATACCAAGGTATCGATAATATCAGTTTATTGACAAAGTATAGGTATATACAACAAAATCAATTTCAATTATACCTACTACACTCCCGGACACATCTATCGGGCCACCTAGTGTTTTTAAGTTTTGATGGTCCCTAGCTAAAAACGTTGTCAAACAAACGAAGCCACCAGTCTCTAAGTACCTTTAATAAACTCTTCGGACAGTAGTACGGCTTAAATTTAGTTGTGCACTCACATTTCTTTGGCTATGCCCGGCCTGCAGAAGTGCCACAGCTTTGGCGGCAATTTCAGGCCGAGTAGATATTTTTTGGTCAAAACTTTCTCAAAGTTTGCAGTAGCCATATTATTGAACCAATAATCAGAAACATAAATAAAAAAATCCAACTCGCAAAATTTTAAAAGTTTTCTCCTCCCTTGCATCATTGAAAACAATGAACAGACTCGAATTTTCTTATTTTTTTTCACAATTCTGTATTCGAAATAAAAAAAAACATACCAAAAGGTTGACCAATAAATCAGCTTCAAAACTGCATACCAACTTATTGCTCCACCTAACATTTATTTTTAGCTAGGGACCGCCAAAACTTAAAACAAACAAACAGACAAACTGAATCCACTTTTGATGCGCTTCATTAATTACTGCAGGAAATCTATAACATTTTTGCACCAAAAAATATATGTTTCTATATTGATATTAAATTATTTATTAAACTGTTTGTATTCTTAAAAACAGTATGCCTATATTTTCTACCTAATAAATAAATATCGATAACAAAAGTCGATAAACAGCACCACATCACTAATTAGTAGTGAAGTAGTGGTATAAGCTACTCAACAGCAGAGGGCGTTAATTTACAAGATCAGCAGAATGTTCTAGAACGAATATAAGAAAATTATTAATTTTGTTCTTTTTTCTGAGTAAATATGAAAAATACTTACGAAAATAAACTAAAATCCCTTCCAGGCGTTTTGCCGTATCGTGATTTGCAACCTAGCAAGGCGCATCTCGGCATATTTATTTAATTTGGCGAGATACGAACGAGAGTTGTTATTCGGACGAGTTATTCCACTGTGGAATAAGTTTTGACTTCAAATTTTTCGGGCTTTGTCCCCTCTATGCCCTAGTTTTTAAATCTCTTTGCTCAGACCGCTCGCGCTCTCAGCAGGGTGCCGCCTTACGTTTCATTAGAAATTATAAATAATTTCAAAAATGTCCAATCCAAATACTACGAAATCATGTGTTGTGCCGAAACGTACAAATACAACAACCAATGCGCCTTATAAATTGTTTTTTATGGTTCCGAAAGGACTTAAAAATACGAAAGAAATAGATAAAAGCTATGAAGAGGTTAGGTCAATTTGTAGATAAAAGCACAGTTTATTGTTGTTGCTGTCTCTTGCCGATATGGAATAAGTTACAAATAAAAAATAAAAAAAACTCACGCTTTACATCCCCGAGGGGGCAGGCAGAGGTATTCCATGTCTGGATATACCCACTCTTTACTAATTATTCTTTGGACCCCTAAACGTGATAGGTGGTGAGCCCATCGCCGGACCGGGTCTGTTCACACATGTCTCTGAATTTATTCCGGCTCCTGCGGGTTTCCTCACGATGTTTTCCTTTACCAACGAGCTAGTGATAAATATGTACGAAAGTTTTTGAAAAACTCATTGGTACATGCCAGGATTTGAACCCGAGCCTCATTGTGTTTCATCATGTGAAGCAGGCTCTTTAACTGTAAGGCTATCACTGCTCTTAGTTACAAATAAAACGGCCTTACGTATTTTATCAATAAGACAAATCAAAATTAAAAAAGATTTAGTACATCTGCTCAACCCACTCCATTTGCAATAAATCAATCCCTCCGAGTAAGAAGAGGTACCTATATACACATATGTACATACGTACCTATACATATAAAACTTTAATACATATTGGTTGTCTACAACGTAAAAATAAAAAGGTTTGGTACTTCTGCCTATTTGAGTTACAATATGGCATTAGTTTGGTATTTAGTTTTTTCTAAAGATTAAAAAAACAACTTCAACGAATAATACTAAAAAATACAGTCAAATTGAGAACCTCTTCTTTTTTTGAAGTCGGTTAAAAAAAAGAATCATCTAAATCTTTTGACGTGATATTAAGTTATTCGTCCATATGTCGCGCACATACTTAATGCAAAATGAAGACTTAAAGGTTTTTTTCTCATGGATGCCATTGTCAGACCTGAACGAAATTTTTTTTAAAAATGGGACCAATCTCGCCACCAGGCTTTCAAATAAAAAAAGAATCATTAAAATCGGTTCACCCTGTCGAATGTTCTGAGGTAACAACACTAACAACATAAAAAAAAAAGTCGAATTGATAACCTCCTCCTTTCTGAAGTCGGTTGAAAAAAAATTTAGAACAAATAAATTATTTTCTAAAGAGCAAGTTAGCTTTGCATTTTTATTCCTTGCATTTCGGCGGCAACGAAATCACTAATTTTGTTGATAAATAATGGGTAACCATTAGGGCATCTATTTTAGGCAGATTATCCGATTGCCCTTTTTCGAATGCTTCATACATTTCATTAATCGGATATAAATACTATTAACATAATGCGCGGATGATAACAAAACAAAATACTACGCAAACTCATTAGCCGCTGAGCCACTATCACCGCTGGCGACTTGCTACTAAGCGGAGCGTTGTAAAATGACGTCACATGCGGTCACGTGACTGTTAGCGGGACTCGATATTTATCGTAAGTTTAAATGCCTGTAAAATCAAAACTAATGGGTATTTTTGAATACAACAAAAACTATTGTATTTGTATACATACAAGCTTTACTGTAACAAACTTTCAACCGATTTGGCATACCTAGTAGCATTCTCCATTATACTGGATGATTTTTTTTACCGTCTGGAAAAAAATATGACGTATAAGGTATCTAGAGCCGAAGTTATACACGAGATTAATTGTTAAATATAGTCATGTTAAGTGCAATTTACAAAATCTAGAAAACTACGCACAGTACTACGCGCAGCTGGCGGTTGTAGGTAGATTGCGCATAATTGGAAGCTACGAGCTTATTTCTTTTTAAAATACTATTGCAAATATCTCAGTGTGTGTTATTGACTACAATTGAGTAATGTATATTAGTTTAAGCAAGAAAAATTTTTTTTTTTTTTAATTTTTTTTAAGTAACAGTGCCAAATGAATCTATTACACTTACCTATCACACCACATTTTTTTCTAGACGGTAAAAAAAGTCACCCTGTATATATATTAGGGTGTACCGAAAATTCCCTTCTACCGCTTTTTTCCCCACCATCAATGTTGCGAAATAAAGGAAAAATACTGGTAGGACTAGAGATGAAACGGATATCCGGTAACTATCCGGTATCCGGCCTATCCGGCCTTGTTTTCACTATCCGGCCGGATACCGGATAGTAATACGGTATCCGGCCGGATACCGGATAGTAAAATTTTAAAAAATCTCATTATTTTACACAAGGCAAATCATACTCCAATAGGACTATGGACACCGTTAATTTTTATAATCACACATCAAAAATGATTGTTTTATTATTTATTATCAGTTTAATACTTAAAATTAACAAGTGAAATTTTAACTTGACACAATATACATACCGCGTACTTGTTATCGTCACTGTTTAAATCAAAATATTGCCATATTGGCGATCGTGTTTTTGATGATGACATTTCTTGTTAATCTATCAGAATTCAAACATAAAATCACCACGACAAGTGATAAACAATGAAATAAACAACAAACGAACTGAGAAACAAACTGATCGGGTTAACTCAATAAAGGGCCGAATATCCGGCAGCCGGATATCCGGCGCTCCGGCCTAGTAGCTTGCCGAATATCCGGTATCCGGTATCCGGCCAAACTACTATCCGTTTCATCTCTAGGTAGGACGGCATATTTCCGTGAAGCGCTCAGTCTGTATTACATGTTTTTTTTTTCTTATATTGTGGGACACAAGTCACACACGGTTATTTAGTCCCAAACTAGGCAGGGCCTGTACTATGGGTACTAGACAACTGATAAACATACTTAAATAAATACTAAACACCCAGACACGAAGCCAACAGACATTTTCATGCACACAAATGTTGGCCCCAAGCGGGGATCGAACCCGCGGCCTCCGACTCAGAAGGAAGGGTCACTACCAACTGAGCCAACAGGCCCGTCGATGTTTATGGCAAATTCCTCTTTTTTGCTTCAATTCTTCACTTCGTTTTGCTTACGGTACGTCCCAAAAACAATTTGAGGATCAACAGGCTATTGAATAATATACATACATGGAACTGTACATGTTAATAATACTTTTGTATACAGATACGCGTAACTTTTTCCGAGTCCACGAAAATTGTCGAGAAGCTTTAGAAAAAAATATTTTTGAGATATAATAAAAGTTCAATAATTTAATCATTGTTATTTCATATCAATTTTTTTTAACACCCTCAGTTTTCGAGATATACTGAAAAAACCGGGAGTTTGAGTTTTAATGATGCTTTAAGTCAAAAAGTTTTAACTTTGGACAAAAATGTAACGAGACATTTTTTGTGTAAAATAAAATTACCTTTTTTGTTTATTTAAACTTTTTTTTGTGTAAAATGTATCATTCGCGACTTATATGCCGCAACGCGTTTTTCGGAAGACGAAATGGCTTCTCCACACTTCCGGTCATGCGGAAACCGGCAGATTTTGTATTTTTAGTAAGTTTTAGATTATATTCTTCAAAATAAAAAATCGCGCTAGAGAATGCCGGATTCACATTTTTTTTTTAAAGTTCGCGACCCTATAACTTGGCGGCGTCAAGGACTTATCGTCAGATTAGTTAAATTTAGTCTTAAAACACTAAAATCAACCCCCAATATCCTAATCTGACGCTCTCGAGTATTTCAGACTAACGATTTTTTTTTTACTAATCTGATCTTCTATCCTAGGCGCGCGTCACTACAAATAGGGCTAAATACTTTAAAAGGTTGTTCTATTAGGTTAGGTCTAAGGTATCTCTCATATCTTAAACTGCCACGCTCGAGTATTACCCAAAAATTCCCCTATTCGCCTCCCTAACTATAATGAACTAAAGCCGTATACAGACAGAAAGCTGAAAACTTATCAGCGCTTATCGGCGCTGGTCCATTCTACATAAAGCAAGCAGATTAAAGCAGAGCGATAAAAATGTGACTGAGAAATGAAGACGGGGAAAAATATTCTCTAAGGGTACCTATACCTTACCTACCTCGATCGATAGCCATATGATAAGCAATTTAGTATAGAGCTACATAAAAAAATTAGGTAACTTACACATGTATGTTCATAGGAGATTTTTTTTTATATATGTAGATACCTAATATCAACAATAAAAACATAATTATTTTGTATTATTTTTGTTAGTCTGTTTGTCAGTATGATTGTTCGAGCATCGCGCAAAAACTGCTGAACGAAATTGGATGCAGTTTTCTCAGATGTGCTGTTGCAGGTCTAAAAATTTGGTACATATTTCATCTCGCGCCGCATAGAAGCTGAGTAATCTGTACTTCAGTAACATAGATATTTTTTTAACTGGGTCAGTACGGGGACGAAGTTGCGGGCAAAACCTATCAAAGTAATAACTAGATGCCAATTTCAAACAAAATTGAATTATTTATAAAAAATATGAATCAAATGGGTAGGTAGATAGTATAGTATGCATTGCACTATCATTAAATAAACAATGTTGATTGCGTGAGCCACCACCCACCCAACGCACACGTAAACTCACTACCACTAACGCGGTGCTGTTGTAAATATAGAAAGACGTCGAGGAATTTGTTTGACGTCACGAACGAGCCCACGCGCTGGCCAATCAGAATCATACACCAAAAAGTACGACCTGTAAATAAAAGAAAATTCTAGAAAATTTTATAAAATTCTTCTTTTTCGAATTTCACTACAAGAGTAACCATAAAATTACATACTTTTGGATTTTTTTTGGGTTTTCAACCCGCTCTGTAAGCGATTTAATTTATTTACCAACCTCTAGTGGCGCTCTTCATACAAATTCATAATTATACGTACACGAACGAGACGACAATAGATGTTATCAACATGAATGAAAAAGAGCGCGGCCGTTCCGCAGGAGACCTCGTTCGTCGGTCGGTGGTCGTAGCCGTATTCCTCATTTCCTCGCGGGTTTGGCAAGTCGTGCTTTGTGAAG
Source organism: Ethmia dodecea (assembly GCA_963855545.1). NCBI lineage: Eukaryota > Metazoa > Arthropoda > Insecta > Lepidoptera > Depressariidae > Ethmia > Ethmia dodecea. Next base: position 7,535,289 of record OY979448.1, read on the forward strand.
ATCGAACACGCGTGTTGAATATTAGAATTTAATACAAAATTACAGTGTTAATAAAATGGGTATGGCATACGACAACTTTCCTCGTGTGAGTACTATAAATTAACTAGAATGTATTTTTTAATTAATAGCCGGCTTCGATTTGGAAAGCAACGGTAGTGTTGTAATGACCGCTTTGACCTTGTGAAACGCGTTCGCGATAATGAACGACTCGCGCGCACGGCCATTCGTTTACGTGCAAGAAAATTGCATTCGGCCCAATTGATTACCATGAATTTGAATTTAGATAGTTAGAGAAGTCTATTAGGTTTAAATTTTTCAACACAGTTTGATTGCGATTCCTGATTAAATCCCAGAAATTAAAAACTTTAATTGTTTTTTTACTATTTGCGGCCAATTCCGCCAAATTATTTCTGCTAAGCCTGATGGTTGACTGGTAGATAATGCCTTTAGGCATTAAGTTCGCCATGTGTACATTTTCTTGGTACATGAAGTTAAATAAATAAATAAAATTCAAAACTCTATCAAAGGTAGGTACATTTATTAACAATGATTTAGTAAACATACACAAATTATTGCTTAAGCGATAACAACTTTAACTGTTTCGTAAATCAAACCAGTGTAATTTGTATAGTGGTACATTTCGGTGACGTTGTCGTAGTGCAAATATACTGTGAGGGTTAACAAAAAAGTCTATAATTAGGATAGACACTTAGCGGTTGTCTGTCTTCAAGTTTCAAAGGCGTTACATTTTGAATTAGAGTATGGAGTAGATACGAGTTTATTTTGAAATTATTTTTTATGTTGTTCAGATTCGAGAAGAATGCGAAGTCCTACACATGACCGACAAGCAGCTAAGGGAGATTATGAAGAGACTACACAACGATCTCGCGAAAGGACTCGGCAAAGACTCTCATGCCAAGTCCATAGTAAAGTGCTGGATCACATACATACAGGACTTACCTAACGGAAAAGGTATTTTTTATTTTATTTGAATAACATTCATTTTAAAACATTTTTTAAGCATTAAACATTTTAAAAGCCAAGTAAACGCAGTTTAATAAGTTTCTTTTGTTTTTCAGAACGTGGTAAATTTCTGGCTTTAGATTTAGGAGGCACAAACTTCAGAGTTTTGATCATAAATCTAGGTCAGAACCACTTTGACATGCAGTCCAAAATTTATGCTATACCACAACACATTATGACTGGTACCGGTGTTGCACTTTTCGATCACATAGCTGAATGTTTGGCCAACTTCATGAAGGTAAAAACTCTTATTTTATACATTTAATGCGTGACAAAGACGTCGAGACTCAATTCAGAAAATAATATTTTATTTTTTATATTAGGAACACGGTGTGTACGCTGAGCGCTTGGCCCTTGGCTTTACGTTCAGCTTTCCACTTAAACAACTGGGACTTACTAGGGGCATCTTACAACGCTGGACTAAAGGCTTTTCTTGTTCTGGAGTAGTTGGAGAAGATGTTGTCCAAGGACTTAAGGATGCCATTGCTAGGCGCGGGGTGAGTTATTAATTATTATTTTTAATCATATAATTTTATATATTATTAAAACCCCAAAACAAAATTGAAGCGGTGTATGTTTCGTAGAATATTTAAAAGGAAAATGACATTGCAGGACCTTACATTATCTGTGATGGGCATCTTAAATGATGCGACTGGCACACTTATGGCGTGCGCACATAAGAGCCCTAATTGTCGAATAGGCGTTATTATCGGTGAGTTGACGATGATGCAAGCTCTCTAATAGCATAAGGCATGTTTCTTCGATGTGCAGTGAGAGCTAAGTAGAGGCTTCTACTTCAACTTATTTCAACTCAGCCGTTACATACTTACTTCCTATAAGTATTCAATATATATTTTTAATAATTTAGTTGTCGTCACTATAGAACAATACACCATTTTTTCTAATTAATTAAGTTTATTTTTTCTTTTTTTGTATTAGTTATTACTTTAATTTTTTTTTATCTGTATTTATTGTAAATTAATTGTTACTTGTATCCTTTGACACTTTTCAATATCGATTGATATTATATTATTATCTTATAGCTTTGTTACATATTTGTAGAAAACAATACAACATCAACGTAACTAGTTGATTCAAATTTTTTCAATATCTCTAATATACTGTAATACAAAGAAGTCCTGACAACAATTCGATATTGGATTGATCTAATATTGTCACCCTACATCTAACTACAAGTATATTATATTATAATCGTAACCTACTTCTTAAAAATTGTACCTTATAAACTATACATAAACACTGTTACCTACTTAGTTTATTATTTTGCATCACGTTTCATGAAGCTTATTATATTTTTATTTTTGTAAAGTAGGTGTATGGTAGTGATGAAATTGGAAGTATACCAACAATATAATAATTAGTTATGTAATTATATAAGTATTTTTACCTAAATCACGTTGCGGCGCAGTTGACTGTATTTGCAAATATTTGATCATAATTAATCATAGGTATTTTTCTTGTATTTTTACACGACTCCTTGGATTACTCAAATAACAAATGAACAGACTCTCAATGTCTGAGTTGGTAATAAGAACCGAAGGAAAGCCTCTACCACGATCATCTTCAACGACTTCAACATAACGCTGGTCTATTCTTTCAACTAGCCACCTCAATATGGAATTAAAACTTTCTCTGTACCTTAAAAGCATGTTTCTATTCTTATAGGACGTACAGATCGATATATGCGCTATTCTGAATGACACAACGGGAACACTGATGTCTTGTGCGTGGAAAAACCACAACTGCAAAATAGGATTGATTGTTGGTAGGTTTACATTATTTATTGGCGCGTAGTGGTGTGTGTAGCTTGCTTGTAACGGTCGTGTGCTTACCTGTACGGCGGAACCGCCACCATTGAAGCCAAAGAGATTTAAATATAATAGGGCATAGAGGGGGCATTAGGAATATTTTCATACAAAACTTTGAAGCCTAAGCGTCATGTCAGTTAGTATGAACGCGAGCTGTCATTCGGTCGAAATTGTACTAGACTTATTCCACTTGGAATAACTTTTGACTTCAAATTTTCCTCGCTTTGTCCCCTCTATGCCTTATTATATTTTAATCTCTTTGATTGAAGCCAACCTGACTATATACTCTATCTAACAATAGAGTATCAAGCAGGTTATGGAGTCGCATTTCCTTTATTTCTTTCTGATAACTTCTTTAATTATTTTTTCTATTAAACTATTTATTTATAATCGCATGCCACAAATCAAACATTTTTATTACTTTGCTTTTGACATTATCCTACGAGGTACTTATTATACTTACTATTTGCAAGAAAGGAGCTGGTTTTTTTTCTGCTGTGTTTAGTTGTTAATTAAGAAGTGAATTACCCTTTCTGCTAGTTTGATAATCTCATACTAAATGGAACAATTTGCAAAACCTACTCTTTTTTTCTGAAAAGTGGTATCGCTTGGAGCTAATCGCAATTCACATCCTGTGTGCTTTATCATTATTGTAGCTTGTTAGCTTGTTAGGTTAACAAATTTATTTAGGGTATCGTGTCTGTTCTTCAGGTACCGGTAGTAACGCCTGCTATGTTGAGAAAACTGAGAATTGCGAGTTGTTTGATGGAGAACCAGGGAAACCAGACCTGCTTGTCAATACCGAGTGGGGTGCATTTGGAGACGATGGTACACTGGACTTTGTGAGGACAGAATTCGATCGGGAAGTGGATTCCAACTCTATTAATCCAGGCAAACAAATGTAAGTAAATTTTAGTCATATTGTTTTTTACAACACGTTATGACGAGGCCCAGTTGTGATGTGTCACGTTTTCCTCATGACGAACCTCTAATGACAAAATAACAACCCATTAAATGTAATAAGGGTTAGTTTTCCTCATCTTTGTATTGGCCATTCGGAATTTCCCTGCTGATGTAATCAAATAACGTGATAATGATTTATAATTTAAAAAAAAAAACGACAACATTCAGTGATTAAACTTCTAAAAGCCATACCTATATGTACCTATCTATAGTATATTATCATTATCAGAAATGAACTGGTAACCTCGTCAGGGGTAAGACATAAATTTATTATACAATAAACAACTAATAATTAAGTAGGTAATAACTGTAACAGATTCCTAACGAAATGGTAATCGTCACGCCATCATAAGTATTATTTCCAGTCCAGTATATTCCACCTTATTTTACCTAGGGTCTTCGCAGCCGCAGTCTGCTAATACGCAACGAAGAATAAAACTATAAAAAACATTCTTTTGCTTTCACAGCCAAGAGAAGATGATATCGGGCATGTACATGGGCGAGCTGGTGCGACTGGCTCTGGTGAAGTTCACGCAGATGGGACTGCTGTTCGGCGGTCGCGGCTCCGACCTGCTCTTCCAACGGGGCAGCTTCTACACCAAATACGTCTCAGAAATCGAATCTGATAAACCCGGCGACTTTACCAGCTGCATAGATGTGCTCGAAGAACTAGGTAAGAGAATATGACCTTCCTTCCTTGTTGAATCGATATCGTTAATTGGAAACGAAAAGTAGAGATCCTTGTGATTAAAAAGACTAGAGAAATGGATTTACACATGCATAGACGAATGAACCATTTAAGTGTTTGGCGAAACAAACAGAAAAGATAAATAAACGAAGCCTTTCAATAGTAGAACAGTATGAGGCCGCAGTAATGCAATAGATACCAGGCAGGCCTTGTAATTATTTGTCATTCCTGAACAATGCCCAGTATAATTTCAAGTAGGTACCTATAATACACTTCACCATAGGATCTACTGAGAAAACATAGGCAGGTATTCCATCTTGTAAAATATATACTCTTCAAGTGACCTCTCTCTGTCATCCAATTCGTACGCATACACCACTAAAAATAGCATAATCAATTGTTAAGATGATTGAGAGCTTATTATTTATGGACATTATTATCCAACGATTTTCAATTTGAAAAGCATACATTTTCTCTCTCATCATATTCGGTTCGGTGTCAAATTTGAATGCAAACAATCATTCATTATACGTTTTTGCTAACATAAGTAGCTATGTACGTAGATGGACGGACTTATTATCTTCTTAGTTACTGACGTACGCAAGGAATTCCTAAGGAATCGTTAACTTTTACAAAAAGATTGCGCCTATCACCGTACATGATAAAAATAAGAACTACTAATTACTTTCGTTACGTAAAAAGTATTGCGACGCCATTGTCTCCCTCGAGCTGAGCAGCTTACATAACAGTTTGGTACGTCCATCTGTCGACATATACTTAGCTAAATCATCAATCAGCTTTGCCTTTAAATTTTACAGAATCTATATTTTGCAGATTTATATAGGTAACAATACTGACGATAATATATTCCGACAGGTTTCCTCTCAATAGGTATAATACATCTATTATCAATAGGTATAAAACCGTTTAGGTTAGTTCGTTTAAAATGAATACCTATGGCTAATTGGTAGTGAATGCATTAGCGTTAGCATGAAAACATTAGCGATCCGACAGATTGCGCTCGCATAAGTTAACAGGACACCGTCCGATCAAAGGATTGGCTACCGGTATTAGAGTACATACACTCGGATTAAGTCAAGTTATACAACTAGCGGTTCTGCGCGGTTTCACCCGCGTAGTTCCCGTTCCCGTGGGAATACGGTAATAAAATATAGCCTATGTTACTCAGGGGTCTTGTAACTTTCCATTGGTGAAAGAATTTTTTAAATCGGTCCAGTAGTTTTGTGTTTATTCGTAACAAACATAAAAAAATACTAATCTTTCCTCTGTATTATATTAGTAAGTGTAGATAAACGTAGTGTCCAAGTAGAGACTCGATCCCAGCGGTCGTACCGTGACAACGCGAGGTATCTCATTCGTTGCTTTTGGTTTTTCTAATTTCTTCTCTGTGTATCATGACAAGATCACGCTCAGATGATGGACTTTGTTATTTATTGATCTGTGATCTGTCTTTGAACCAATTAATTAATATTATATATGTGTCGTAATTAGATATAAACAAGCACAAGTAAATACATGACTATATTCTAAGTAGGTAATTCTTGTTTTCATTTGATAGACTATGACCTTACATTTTATTAAATGGAAGTGACTTAGCGTTAAATTATGCATATTCATTTGGATCAAAAACAAGCTAGTGCATAGTGAGTATATCGTGTCTTATATGGAATGTGTTACTTTACATTATTTGAAAAGTTCAAATCAAACTTTTTGATTTGATTTTCTTTATTAGATAAATTTGGGTTTTTTGGGTAACGACGACGTTGATATAAAAAGGTTAAAGATTCGATGAATGGTCGGGAGGAACTGGTTGCATTGATAGATACTGCACAATCAACTTAGTTTTCAATGGAAGCGATTGTCAAATGGCAACCTCAATCAGATTAAACATTTTAGTGCTCATACTGTTCAACCAACTTTTATATTTTTTACCTGACTGTCCCCGGATTGTAATGTCTTTATTTTGTCTTTTGTTTATTTATTTAACATTTTAGGTTATTATAGAATTAAAAAAGGGTATGATTGTTTCCGTGAAAATTAAAAATATTGCCTACCTAACTGATAAGAACATTTATTATTAGAACACCAACAAAACCAACTGCGTGTAAAAGGCACCGAAAATGTTTTTAAATTTATCTTCCTTATTATTATTATTATTTATTTAGCGGACTTCTTAGGTCCATACAGGTTAGTAACAAAGTATCTTATAGACTATGTTAGTTACATAAAACATTACACATCTATCTTAACCTACACACACCGGCACAATTAGCGGAACAGAAAAAAAAAGGAGAAAAAAGAGGGAATTTAGAACAATGAATGTAATTTTTAAACAATATATTATTTAAAATGAAACAACAATTAAATTAACATGTTTTGACATTCATTTGTAACACCATACTTAAAATTTTATAAAAATAAAAATTAAATTAAACAAAATGCATTTTTCTTCGATTTTTAATTATAGAGAAACAGCAGAAAATTCAAGATTTTCCAAAGTTTAACAACAATTTCAATGACTGTTCAATATCGAGTGTTTCCTCCTCGTGCTCTGATGAGGGTTTCCATCCGTCTGGGCATGCTGCGGATGATGTTATCAATGGTTTCTTGGGGCAACCTCTGCCATTCTTCAAGTAATGCGTTTCGCAACTCGTTGAGATTATTGGGAGGGGGCATTCTTGACTTTACACTCCTCTTTAGCAAGTCCCAGACGTGTTCTATAGGGTTCATATCGGGGGACCGTGCTGGCCACTCCATCACCGTTATACCAACATGGTTTAGGTATGTCTGTACTGTGCGAGCACTGTGAGCCCGAGCATTATCCTGCATTAGAATGAAGTTGTTACCAATAAAGGGGGCAAATGGCACAACATGTTCTTCTAAAATCTCCCTGATATACCGATCAGCATTCAGATTCCCGCCATCGACCACTACTAACTCCGTACGAGCTCCTAAACATATTCCTCCCCAGACCATAATTGAACCGCCGCCATATGCAACTGTATTTTCAAAATTAGACTGGATATACCGTTCTCCTTTGCGTCTCCATACTCGCTGCCTTCCATCAATTTGATTTAACATAACTCTGCATTCATCAGTAAAAAGAACCTGTCCCCAGTCGTCGAAGTCCCAATCACGATCTTCACGACCAAAGTGTAGACGGTTTGTGCGATGATGTCTCTCAAGTTTTGGGGCTTTGGCGGGCACATACGAGCCTATACCCACTTCTTCGAATCTTCTACGAACTGTCCGCTCACTCATCCTTACTGCTCGTACCTCTTCCAGTAAACTTCGAGCCTGCACCGCCGTTAGTCTCGTGTTCCGTCGGACTTGAAGTTGGAGAAAACGGTCATCCCTCCTTGAAGTACACCTTTTCCGGCCTTGTCTTCTCCTTCTCACTAGAGCATTCGTCAATCTGTATCGTTGGATGCTACGATAAATCGTTGATAACGATCGACGAAGGCTTCTGGCAATCGATCTGTAGGTTTGACCATTTCTCCTCATTTGATCTGCCCTAATGATTTCTGATGGCGTTAAATCAGGCATAATTAGATGCTCGTAAATTATCAATATGCGAAAAAACTCAAAAGCCTCAAAAACTGCAATTCAAAGCTTTTCAAATGGAATTCACGAACCTTCTAAAAACGGACAAGCGGTGGAAAAAATGAATCAATGAAAATTAAAACAAAAGAATGAAAAAAAGGGCAGTCGCTTAGTATTCCATTTTTAAATTAAAACCCAAATTTAAAAAAAGCTTGTTTAGCCGGCCAGTAACACGCAAAAATGCGTAAATACTCCCTTTTTTTTCTGTTCCGCTAATTGTGCCGGTGTGTGTATGTTAGTAAACAAAATATCCTTAACCTATGTTAGTAACTTATAACTAATGGAGATTTGGTCCGACAGATTAGAGTCCATAGGAATGGACTGTCAAATCTGTCGGCCAGCGCCCGCAGGATTGTGTTGGGGCTCCCGCGCAGTCTGCTTAATAGCGACGCCGATTTTTTACGCCAGATGGCGTCGAAACCATCGGTGCGCGCCTCCGCGAACATGGTGGAAGCGCTGCAGAAGCGTGGGAGCCGCAACAAAGCCCTGAAGCCGTTATTAAATTGGACACGCAGAGCGTTGCATGACCTTTGAGTATAGCTGAACCACAGGGCCCCCGAGTACAGTGATGTGCAGTATGCTTTAAACAGAGTTATTTTAACTGGGGCTGTACATCGGGAAAACCTGCGGGCCAGCATGTTCGCCCGGACCGACAACGCTCTGCGCTCCCTCTCCATATCTACATTGTCTTTCAGGTCGTCTGTTACCAAGTGTCCCAGGTACTTAAATTGGTAAACTCGCTTTAAAGCAAGACCGTTCAGTAGTACAGGCGGAACGGTAGATGGACACCTGGTACCAGCCCTGAAGACCATGTACTCCGACTTCTTCGCGTTGTACACTAGCCCATGCGAAACTGCGTATGACTCGCAAACCGCGAGCAGCTCCCGGAGGGCGCCTAATGAGGGGGCCAACAGCACCATGTCATCTGCGTAGCTGATGTTGTTGACACAAACTCTGTCGATAACACAGCCGACACGCATGCTGCTGAGCCGGTCGATCAACGCGTTTACGTACAGGCTGAAGAGCAAGGGCGAACTCAATCCACCCTGTCGCACCCCACACTCCAGCCTGGACGGCTCCGATAGAACTCCCGCCCACCGCACACGATTTTCCTGATGCAGGTACCAGTACCTGAGAACCGATGCAAGCTCCGGCGGCACCGTCGTCTCTTTTAGTTTCTGCCAAAGGTTATCATAAGACACCATGTCGAAGGCTTTGGATAAGTCCAAAAAACAGGCATAAATGGGCGTTTTTCTATCCGTGTAGTACTTGACAGTGTGCTTTAAACTAAAAATGGCTGCTTCAGTTGACAGGCCAGGTCGGAAACCAAACTGACCGTCGTGCAGCTTGATATGCCTAGTAAGATATGAGTTCAGCACACTGTCAAGCACCTTCGCAACGATGGTTGCTAGCGAAATTGGCCTGTAGTTTGAACCGTCCGACACATCGCCCGTCTTGCTTTTGACTATCGGAACCACCAGAGTGCGCATCAGATCATCAGGGAGGTAGCAGTGGCTCACGCACAGGTTATACAGGAGGGCGAGGACTCTCGGCAAGTGAGGTCCAGCATGCCGCAGATGCTCGACGCTGAGTCCATCGTGACCTGGAGATTTTCCTCTGGTCATCTTTTTTAATGCGTGACTGATGTCTTTAGCGACTATGACAGAGGTAACCTCAGCACCCTGGGTCCCAGCATCGAACGCCCGGCACGGGGGCCCTAATGGCGATTTTACATAAAAGCGACTTCTGAAAACCTCCGCGATGTCTCCCGGACTAGATACACCATCGACACTCACCGGAAGGCCAGACTTAGAGTTTAACTTACTCGTGCATTTCCAAAAACTTTTAAAGTCTAGGCTAGTATGATGCTTTGCTACCAAATCCAATTTGATTTGTTCTTGGTGATTTTGGCACCACTTCAATTTTCCTTTAAAGATCTTACGTGTTTTGGTCATAGCTTCAAAAAACGGACCGGAGGTGGGTTTCCCGTACCACACCCAATTAGAAAACTCCAGCCTGGCATTCCCGTGAGCCTCACTGACATGTTTGTTCCAGCCGGCTAAAGGTTTCTTACGTTTTGCAGTATTTCTTATATAAGATGCCCTGGCACTCATAATTAAAATATTTATTAAATCTCTATATAAGTTATTTATAATATCTATGTGGCAGCTATTACTACAATACTTTCCACAACACTCTTGCAGCTCTACAGGTAGATCAATGTGCTTTAATTTGGAATTACACATGCTTTCATAGGCACTACACTGTTCAGCATTTCTTTCACCCCATAAAATGTCATTACATATAGGATCTTTTGCTAAGGTTTTCTGTCGAATAACATCAAGATTACAAGTCAGTACTAGAGGTGTATGATCTGACCAGTAGACGCCATATTTAACATAAACGTCCGTGACGCACTGCAAGGCAGCGTTGGTAGTGACACAGTGATCTAGCCACCTCTTACACCCATGGGCTTCGCTAACGAACGTGAAGGTATCTGAGTTTAATATACTAATGTCCACACAGGTCCATTCCTGCTCATTTGAGAAGTCTAAAAGTTCATTATAAAAAGGCTCACCTGGGTGTGCATTATAGTCCCCGAGGATGAACACAGACTCGATAGCACTTTCCTCGATTATTGCACTGATAACACTTAGGCAATCCGTAAATTCTGATAGGTTTTCTACGCAATTAGTAGGCATATACACGCTTATCACTAAAACTGGCCGATCGTTTGTCATAATACGTATGGCCACTATACGAGGATTCGCACAGGGAATCACAGACACGACCGGAAAAACTGATTTACGCCACAGTAGCGCCACGCCGCCGAAAGGCCTGCCCTTAAGTATGCCGGCAGCAGTGTCCACAGCCGACGTTCCCGCGCTCCCGAAGTCATCGTTCACGGCCGCTAGGTAGGTCCCCGGGCAGCAACCACTATGCTATGCTATACTATGGTAGAAATATAAAAATATACAACAAGGGGCATATATTTTTTCCAGACCTTATTTATTTTAACCGAAAGTTGTTTAGTTTTAAATTGTAAATTAACCGCGAATGGTTCTATTGTCGTTGACATCTGTAATTTTTGAGAAGTTATCGGGTAGAACAGAATTCCTACGATACGCTGCACAAAACAGCGACACTTATCACCAAACTTTTTTACAGCGGCATAAGTGATAATTATTTTGGTTCCAGGATTATCGCATGCGACTGAGACAGATATGGCGAGCGTTCGACATGTATGCGAGTGCGTGTCGCGGCGCGCGGCGCACCTCGTCTCCGCCGGACTCGCCACGCTGCTCAACAAGATGGACGAGCCCCGGGTCACCGTCGGCATCGACGGGTCCGTCTACCGTTTCCACCCACACTTCCACACGCTCATGTGCGAGAAAATCGCCCAGCTCGTGCGGCCCGGCCTACAGGTAACTGCATTTTACGGCATCCTTATCTGTGCAAACACTCGATAGCGACAAACCGCGGTTTTATGGAGATTTGGTTAGAGTATTGTTCGGAGATAACATTTATGTCGGATACAAAAACAGCAAACAACCATGAATTAATGACGTTATCGCTATCTTTAAAGTGTACATATACCTACTCCCAAACACAATGTCACTAAAATCGTAGTTCGCAATTTGTTGACCGTGGAATATTTCTATGTACCTACTTACATTGTACCTAACCATTACGAAGCTAAATAAATGATGAGTTAAAACTTATCTTAGTTTATAACGTCTGTGCGTAATCAACCTACACCCATTCGAGAGCCATCGGGATCTTCTCATTGATTATAGTTGCAGAACCATTGTGACCTTCTTTTATGAAAACCAGATAATCTTATCACAGTCGCAGACGCCCCTTTTTACACTAAACAAGTTCAACGTTCATAAGATAAAACATTGAACTTTGAACACAAATATTTTATCACTAAGAATACTCAACTCAATGGCGAGACTCGCGTTCTTTCGATACGATGCATTTAATGATAACCTAGGTACCTTGTTTGTATATTCAATATATGAGGCCGGTAGTTATCGACTGAGAACTGCAATAGAGTAAACCAGAATAGCAGGCAGGTTCTATCGGTTATTTATGACTTATGACTATACGCATGAACGACACACCCCCCGCTTAGGTACATACTTTTATTTTACTCTTCAAATTAGTCTGAAATTTGTTAGAATGTAGATCCATCTCAATCCACAGTGGGCACGAGTAGACTATAGCCCATAATTCAGTTCAGTTGCTGGCTGTTCCTGATCAAAGTGAAAATTCTCTTAGTAAGAATAATAAAGGAATAAGTAAGAGGAACATGTATACGGAATAACTTAAGTAGATACCTATTAGCATTGCGCTACTGTGACAAAGCATTTCAAAGTCGAAACATGTGTAAATGCAATAAATATTTTTATCTACATGGGCGTGGGGCGGTGTCATCATTATATCGCCGATTGTATTGTACATATACCTACATCCTTATTACATCATTCCCGGACATATCTAATACAATTCCAATATATACATACAACAATTTATATTTAATTAAATATTTTGGAATCTTGAAATTTTGCCATTATAGCTTCGGTTTATCTTGATAAGTTTATAGAAGAGGTTTATAGTTTTTTTCATTTAAGGCGCTTCACGATAGATATTTCCTTTATCGCTGAAATCTGTCTGTCTGGTCTGTTTCGAAAACCTGGTACAGACAAGCCCGGATTTCAACCCTGAACTCACACATACACATCCTCCGGCAGCCACTGCCTATTAAAAAATAAGTTACGATTAAATCCATTAAATAACTTGATAAATTGTTTAACAAGCTATCAGAAAAACTCTTATTTAGATCATAAGAGATAGCTATGTAAAAATCCGGTAGCATTTAATAATCAAAACTTTTATAATAGACTAATCTAATGATCTTGTTTTTTTACAGTTTGATCTGATGTTGTCGGAGGACGGCAGTGGCCGTGGAGCAGCGCTAGTAGCGGCTGTGGCGTGTCGTCAGAGCCAGCAAGTCGCGTAGATTTCCGTCTCGTGACACAGCGATCTCTCCGCTTTACTGACACTCGCAACGGCCTAGCCATCGCACGCAAGCCACTTTGCCTTCTGTACTATTTGGAGGCAAATATAACACTACTTTTGCACATTTAGTTTGCTCGAAATATGTGGAATGCGTTTGACTGCTACCCTCGCCTCGATGTCGGTTGGCCGCCATAACTTTATGTCTATTTCTGAGAGAGCCTTTGACGTAGGTTGTACTTTCGCGCAGTGCGCAGAAAGATGACAACTGTCATAAGACTCAAATAATATTCATTAATGCAAATCCCAAGGTCTTTCTCCGCTTGTCTCCGCTTCACAGGATTGTAAAGACACGCATGTTGTGCTGTTTAGGCACTAATATATTTCAGCTGACATCTTATACATTAACTAATTAGGGTTTGTTGTACTTATTATTTTATGATGTTAGTCTAGTCACAAATAACGATTTTACTAAGAGTTGGCTACATACTTAAAATTAACTAAATACTTAACAAGAAATATTTTTCTACATTCTTCTTTTATTATTTTCCGGCGGCGATTACTTTTTATTAATTGTAATAATTAGTGTTGTTACAAGACTGATTTTAAATTAGATAATACACTTGTAATATCAGGCGCAGTGCAGTACATAATCTATTTAGTGTCAGTCGGTCCGTACGGTATAGAATCGTCGTCAATGATAATATTACATTGGTAAAATTAAACCAAACACTTAGCATTATACTGCAAGTGCCTATCTTAGCCAACCAACACACACAGTTATTCGCTCAGAAATAGTTTTCAGTGACTAATTTCGTTATAATTAGCAATAACTAGTTTATCACTGTATATTTTATGGGAGAGAAAGCTCTGTAGTTATTTTAATTATTATAGATATACTAGGATATTGTTGAAAAAATTTAAGAAATTATTATTCAATAGACATTCTAAAATGAATATATAAATACAATTGTATGTCTTTAGAGGCAAGTTTATTTATATTACATGTTTTTGTACATATATTGATGATTAGTTAAGACAGAAATATACCCTGAATTCTAAATTTCTACCCGGTAGAAGCGCTTATTGTTTTATGCAAAAGAAAGATGAAAATAAAACATGTGAGAATCTCGGTAATATATTTCTGTGAGGATACGAAGCATACATTTAGCGTAGGTAGGTATAGTTTTGATCATTCCATTGTCGGTCAGTCACTGATGCATATGAATTGCTGAACCTACTGCTGTATGAACCTTGAATCCATAATTAGTTGAATGACATATTAAATCAACTCAGAATAAGTTAAAGTTTATTATTGTTCAATAATTTCATAACTTTCCTCTAGTGAAGTTAAAGAAAGTAATACCTTTGTTTGTAAAAAAAAGTGGTAAGAGAATCTGGATATTTTACTATTTGTGTTGGGCATATTCTGAAATACTACTTTACTTTTTTTTACTACTTACTATTATACCATAATTCACTGATTTATTTTGGATATATATTAGAATCAAAGATTTTAGGTAGTTTTTGATATTTTACTGTGATAGATCTAGGACTATTATATAAACTTAAGTATTTTTTGCCACATTTGTTTCATAATTAGTTTCATGGTATAGTAAAGCACAATTAAAGGTGTTTGGTAGCACGAGATTATGAATCTAAATAAACGTCACCACCAGTCCTGAAGCAAATATAATACATCTCTACTTCCACTAAGGATCAAAAAAAGCTCGATTCTATTGAAATAGAAAACGAAAAAAAGTATTTAATTCATGTCATGCCACGACACTACGTACTACCGTACATTACATCATTACTATAGTTCCTAGAGTAATAAATAGGTGCATTTTGAATAATGTGTACATCATATAATCTTTGGTTGCATGTTCTGTAACAAATAATGCTTACTGTATAAAATTATTATAATTAAGTTTACAGTGTTAAAACTTGTGTACGAATATTTAATTTTATTACACTTTTCTTTATGTACTTTAAATTATATATTTATTTATATTAAACCAATCCCTGTTGCACTACAAGAAAGTACAAAATTCTCAGCAATATAAACAAAACAAAATTAATTGAAAATGAAATTGTTTTGTTGCGAAGATACATAATATATTTGCTTAGTTGAATTATTTTTATCTACCTTGTCTTTTTTTTTATAATACGATGTTGTGTGTTCAACTTAAAATACAATATGAATTCCTACTATCTGCACATTGTATAAAAACAAGTTGCTACATTCCATAGGACTCTCGATGGTCCTATAAATATCTAACAAAATTTAATAGCGACATACATATCACATCTGCAACTATTGGAGAATTCAACATGCTTCTTTATTGTAAAAATATTGTTGATGAGCCTGGAGCTCTATTTGTGTTAGTAGACTATTTGTATCATAATTTGTATTAAAGCGCGATTGTATGTTTTTAATTTGGGATATTACAAAGATACTTTTACTTTAAGACTTTAAAGCTACTATTAATTGTTTAGGTAGTGAAATGATAAATTAAATTATATTGAGCCAGTTTAGGGATATGTATTATAAAAAAAACCCTGTAGCTCCATCGATAGGCACGTATGAGCTGTTACTACAATAATAAATTTACAGAAAATAAATAACGTTGTATTATTGCTCACTTATGCACGCGTGATTATTATGACTTACGACTATTATAAATGTTTTCCTTTCCTTCTATGCTGTGTGTCATGACGATATCATCATCATCAATCCGTAGTCCACCCCTAATACGTAATAGCACTGCTAGGATGATACATACAAGGGTCTTTCCTTACACATGAGGAAAGGAAGTATGGGCTTTAATCTCCCACGTCAACCTTCCGCGGATTGGCAGATTAAGTTAAGCTAGTGGCCACATAAGAGTCAGAATTTTTGGCTTAGTCGATAAATGCCTAATTCTTAAAATGCCTACCAGTCTACAAAATTCCTAATTCTTTAAATGGCCAATTCTTAAAAGGACTAATTCTTAAAATGGCCAATTCGTAAAAGGGCTAATTCTAAAAATGGCCAATTCGTAAAAGGACTCGTTCTTAAAATGTATTATTATTATTCATATTCTCATCTAATTTAAAATGCCTTCCTTTGAAGCGCTCTTGATATAAATGCCACTAGGCGGTCACCGATTCACTGACTGACCGCGCCCAACCAGTTGCTTAACCAGTGTGATCGTTACAAACACACTGGTACCGCAGGGCTACGAGCGCTTCTTGGCGATATAGGTAGTTATCGCCAATGCGACTGCGCAAGTTAAGGAAAGCAGCTAGGTGCCTATAATAGCCTGCGCAGACGACACACTTTTGTCCCCGTATTTTTTTGTCCGCCAAAATAGAATACTTACAACTGTATCGAGTAACACTCACGAGGGATTAAAAGTATGGCGTACAAAAAGTCCCCCGAATAATCGTGTGCATCTGGATTGAGGGCCCACTTTTTAAATTATTGCGAAACGAAATGATACTTACAGGGCATTTACTTAAAATTTTGTAAAACCTAAAGCAAAGATTCTTAAATTTCTTAAACGTGAATCAAAAGAGTTATGGTCAAATAGCTTGGGCCCTCAATCCTGACGCCTGCATAAAACGGCATAGTCGAATCTCAGAAAGTACTATCCCTGGGATAATAATTTTTATTCGAGTATTTAGTTAGGAATTTGTTAAATACATTAAGAAATTGTCAAGTCTTAAGAATGCGACAATACAGATTTATGGCGGTTTAGCTTGGGCCCTCAATTCAGCAATTTTGATATTGTAGAATCAGCAAAAAATATGAGTTTTTCTAAGGAAAGATATTAATACGACTTTAATATATTTGAGTTCTATATCTCGGAAAATTTGTTAAAAAGAAATAACGACACAAAAGTTAATTGTTAAAAAGTTATTGAAATTCGTATTTTTTCAAAACGTCTGAACTGAGGGCCCAAGGTTTTTGTCAGTATTGACTAGACTAAGCTTTCTACACTACCGCACTTTAGGCTAAGTATTTTAACAAATTCTTAACTAAAAGGCTACAAAGCGTCCATTATTCTAAATGCCGTACTTTAGGAGAAAATTGATTTTCGATGTTTTATATGAGAAAATTCAGTAGGGTGACCATAATTTTTATCGTAAGTATAAACAAGTATTCGTTGTGATCATGTAAGTAG
The DNA here is from genome assembly GCA_963855545.1 of Ethmia dodecea. NCBI lineage: Eukaryota > Metazoa > Arthropoda > Insecta > Lepidoptera > Depressariidae > Ethmia > Ethmia dodecea. The sequence continues at coordinate 7,552,607 of OY979448.1, forward strand.
TATTTTGTAAAGCGCAGATACAATATATATAGTTATACAACGCGTAACAGAAAAAGCGCAATTCCTCATACACCCCGGTTAGTAAATTAATATAAAAAAAGATGCAATCGAACTTTAGTGGTGTCCAATTTTCTTAGATATCGTTCTATAATAGTACGATTTCAATAGATAGCATTAAATTCAGCTATGCTAATTCATTTTTCGGAAAAAATTAACACATATTAAAAATAGATGAAATCGAATATGTAGTCGATACTGAACAAACTAATTTCAGGAATTGCACTTATTCTGTTACATATTGTATATAATATATAAAGCTCGATATAATTATATACGATTAGCTGTGCTGTGCCTTCACCTACGTATGCGTGGAAAAATAAAATAAGAAAGTGCCAATAATCAATGAAATTATGTACCTATTGGACGTATTAAAATTATAACCCTGTATATTAACAACTAGCATTGCTTTGCGGTTTCTTCCGCGTAGTTCCCGTTCCCGTGAAAATACGGGAATAAAATATAGCCTTTGTTACTCCCTGGTAATGTATCTTTCCATTTTTAAAAGAACTTTTTAAATCGGTAACGTGGTTTAGGCCTGTTCCCGTGGGAAAATTATAGCACATGTTACTCCCAGAAAAGTACGCTTTCCACTGGCAAAACATTTTTTTTAAATCGGTAAAACCGGTAGTATTGGAGCCTTTTCAATACAAAAAATCTAAAAATTCCTCAATCCAATATATTCCAGTTCCCGTGGGAATATCAAAAAATCCCTTCATAGCGGTTGCCTACGACATATAAGACGCCTACATAACATATTAGAAATTGCGGGTGCCCATCGGCGTTTCCTGCGCGGATCCGGTTTATTCCCGTTCCCGTGGAAATTTCCAAAAATCTCTTCATAGCGGTTCTCTAAGATATACAAGACACCTATATTTCAAGTTTCTAGGTGTTATCGATTTCTTTTTTCACCTGTTTTTATATTTTCCCGTGGGAATGAGATATTTTTCTGGAATAAAGAGTACCCTAGATGTTGACCCGGGTACTCAGTTATATCCATACCAAATTTCATCAAAATCCGTCTAGTAGTTTTTGCGTGATGCGTGCACAACCAGACAGACAGATATAGACAGACGGACAGACAGACAGACACAAATTTAAAAAGATGTTGTTTTGGTATCTATATCGATAATTATATAGACTAGATAAAATAGACTCGTTAAAATTTTCAAAAACATTTCATATACAGCCACGGCCCCGTTAGAGTTTTGTTTTATGTATAGATAACATTTTTACATATTTAGCTTACAAATAAGGGTACTCACCTTAATTTGTTTTTAACAAGAAAATAAAAATAATATGAAACCCTGCCAAAATCTTTATTTTTTTACATTATAATCTGCCAAAACATATGAAATTGTATGTATATAATTATACTATCACTAATATGAGTCAAAACCCGAAATACACAGCAAAATGAAAATTAAACAAAAAACATGACGGGAACGCGCGTACGTCAGGCGTCAAAAATACGAATACTATGATAACCATTTAAATAACACCCTATAATAATTATTGGATCACACAAAACGTAATCGCTTCCGACAACAACTATTCGCTTATGAAATATCTTATATGAGGATACATGCTGATTTGTCTCAAAAAAGTAACAAAATCATATACACCCTACTGAATTTTCTCATATAAAACATCTAAAATCAATTTTCTCCTAAAGTACGGCATTTAGAAGAATGGACGCTTTGTAGCCTTTTAGTTAAAAAATTGTTAAAATACTTAGCCTAAAGTGCGGTAGTGTAGAAGGCTTAGCCTAGTCAATACTGACAAAAACCTTGGGCCCTCAGTTCAGACGTTTTGAAAAAATACGAATTTCAATAACTTTTTAACAATTAACTTTTGTGTCGTTATTTCTTTTTAACAAATTTTCCGAGATATGGAACTCAAATATATTAAAGTCGTATTAATATCTTTCCTTAGAAAAACTCATATTTTTTGCTGATTCTACAATATCAAAATTGCTGAATTGAGGGCCCAAGCTAAACCGCCATAAATCTGTATTGTCGCATTCTTAAGACTTGACAATTTCTTAATGTATTTAACAAATTCCTAACTAAATACTCGAATAAAAATTATTATCCCAGGGATAGTACTTTCTGAGATTCGACTATGCCGTTTTATGCAGGCGTCAGGATTGAGGGCCCAAGCTATTTGACCATAACTCTTTTGATTCACGTTTAAGAAATTTAAGAATCTTTGCTTTAGGTTTTACAAAATTTTAAGTAAATGCCCTGTAAGTATCATTTCGTTTCGCAATAATTTAAAAAGTGGGCCCTCAATCCAGATGCACACGAATAATCGCGGACATCGAGGGGCGGTACAGGACAAAAAGAGACGGACCTATTTTTTTTAGATTCGGGGGACTTTGTCCTCCGGGGACAAAGTCCGTCGTCTGCGCAGGCTATAATGTTGAACATGATCCACAACTTATCTGTTGTGCGAGAACGATAAGTATTTCATAGTCTCAGCATTTAGCAATGCGAAAGAGAACGTTGACTGCTAACCGCAGTATAAGAGAATCACCAATATTCTTTGTAAAAGCAAAATACCGCTGGCGAAGAATGGTAGTAGAAGCCACATCACACGAAGGAGGCTATTTATAAACCGTGATGCAGTTGCTAGATTAAACTTTTGCACCTGCCAACCTTATTTCAGTGACAGCAGCTTAGCAGGTGTGGGAGGTATATGTACGAGTTTACGGACATATTAAAAAATAAGTACCTACATAGGTACATTAGTAAACTGTTCTTAGTGTAAGATTTTCTAAGAAAAATGTACCTCTTCCTGTCCTTACTGAGTACTGTTTAATACTCAATTGCTGGACTTTTATAATTGTATTATGATTTAAAAATTTGTTAGAATTTTACAGTTTTTTCAATTGTGTCACTTCTTTGTAGGATTAATTAACTATTTTACTGTGCTAAACAGCACAAGTGTCCACCATATAGCGGTATTTGGAGAAGGGTAATTACATAGGTTTTGAAATTTTTCAATACAGTATATGAAGAAAAAAGAGATGAACCGATTCCAAAACAATTTCGAGAAATTAGATTTAATAAACGTTATTTTCTACTATCAAATTTTTACTAACTTTGAGGCAGCACATTATGTGAAAAGATTGTTAAAATGATAATGAAAATTAATACTACATTTACATCAAGATTTTCTTTGGGAAACTACTTAGCAGTAGAGGCCACACCATTGTATAATCCGAAAAAGCACAGGTCCAAAAAGTCTCATGTAAAAATATACAACAGAAACTGGTATTTAACATTTTTAATGTCACATATAATCTAAACAAAAATAGTAGTGCTGTGATGACATTGTTTTCTTAACAAACAGTCTAAATTCTCTATAACTATCAGATCAAGTTTGAATATTAGAACTATTCATTTTTACACTTACAGTAAATGGTTGCATAGAAGTTATTTCCAACGGGGGTGCCCGTGTGCAACAATCTCAATACATCGCTGACCATGTGATTCATTATAATGATATTTTACTTATCTAATATAACATAAAAGAAACAGACATTTACCATTGTTCCTATTCATGAATAATTATTATATTTTAATGAGAAAATATCCTAAAAGAGTACTTCTTTCGGAATCTCTAAATTTATTCTAAATTTTGTAATCTGTATATGATTTTATAGTTTCTAATAACACAATGAGAGTCAAATATACATCACAATAGTTGATAATAGAGTCCAATTTGATGATTATCAATAACATATTTTAAAGCCTAAAATTTAATTTAAACACGGCAGGTGCACTCTGATGGTGTTCTTGCAGGCTTTTTAGGTGCTGTCAATCTCTTTGATGTGCCTGTTCCATACTGGATACCAGAACCTATCCTTTCTGGATCTAACTCCCCTGTCTCTATTTTAGCTAGTATTGTTTTGGAACATTTCAGAAATGCTTCCTCCACATTTTCTCCTGTCTTAGCACTAGTTTCCAGAAACATCAATTCTGTAATAGACAATATAATAATAAATAATAATAATAATAAATAAATTGTGGGACACAATTCACACACGGTTATTTAGCCCCAAACTAGGCAGGGCCTGTACTATGGGTACTAAACAACTGATAAACATACTTAAATAAATATTAAACGACCAGACACGAAGCCAACAGACATGTTCATGCACACAAATGTTGGCCCCGAGCGGGAATCGAAGCCGCGACCTCCGACTCAGAAGGCAGGGTCACTACCAACTGAACCAACAGGCCCGTCAATTACCTACATCTTTCACAGACAGTGGCATTCTGTATCAAATTTCATCAACAAAGGTAAAGGTATAATATTCATAATAAATAGGAAAATACCTAGAAATAGCACATTTTCTGAAGCTACAGTGTAACTGAACAGATACATAGATATCTAAGGGCTGGAATTCCTGAGCTAGATGAGTGACCAAATACGTAACAATATCACTTACCATTTTCTTGAGCAAACTGGCTTGCTTCTGTAAAAGTAACTTCTCGTGATTCTTCCATATCCTTTTTATTGCCCACAAGTAAAATAACTATGTTTGGACTAGCGAGGGTACGGGCATCTCTCAGCCAATTGGCAAGGGCATTAAACGAATCACGAGATGTGATGTCATACACTAGCAGAGCACCTGCTGCTCCTCTGTAATAAGAGCGAGTGACAGAACGGAACCTCTCCTGCCCTGCTGTGTCCCATATCTGCAATTTGGTGGACTTGCCTCCGATATTCACGATTTTGGAACCAAATTCAACCCCAATTGTATGGCATCTATCCTCTTTGACTACAAAAAATTAACAATATTTTTTAAAACCCTATCACTTGTGCCGTCGTATTAAATATTATAAAATGCATTGTAATCAATACATTATGTAGATCATTAATTATATTTATGCCGCAATTAGGTACCTAAGTAAGTACTACTTACATTTGTTCCCAATAAAATTGTTAAGCAGACTAGATTTTCCAGTGCCAGCACTCCCAATCACCAGGAATTTGAACAGATATTCTGTAACAAGGAAAAGAATTGTTATAATGCTTGCAAAATCACTTTATAAAAGAAGTTGTTGTCATACTTGAACTACTATTAAATAACTCTCTAGTTACATACCATATGTTTCGGACATTATTATGTACTTTCATAAAATGCTCTTGTACACTCGCTAGAATTGGATTAGGTGTATAAATTATGTACCTATACAATACAATTTCGTAAAACGCACGAGAATTTCCCAAACTCAAATCAAACAACAATGAATGAAGAAAGGAAACAACGTCAAAAATTGTATGTCATTGTCAATGTCATTCTTTTTCTTTATTTTGCCCAACTTGTGTTGGACAGACTAGAGTCATAAACTATACTGCCTCGTCTTCAACTAATTTTATCTTTAAATGGCTCTGCTTAAGAGTCATGCATTTACTAATACAGTGTCTTTAACACTTTCTTATCGAAATGTCACTTGGTGATCGACAACAGTTAAAACAATAGGTAGTAAAAAAACAATGTATATCACGTAATAACATAATGAGTATAGTAATCATATAATGAGATACATAATAATATATTGAATTAGATTGTTTAGTGCGATTATCTTGCCAAGTCAATCTGTTTATTTAAAACATAAAAGATTTATAATATTGTTATGGTGACTATAAGCAAACTTTAAGAGGTTTTTTTTTTGTTGTTTCACCCCTTACAGGGTAGGCAAAGGCATTACGCCATGCAGCCTCGTCATTAGTTAATGATATCAATAAGTAAATGGCTCTGCTTCAGAGTCCATGCACAAAAATACAGTGTCTTTAACACTTTCTACAACCCTAACGTGCCCTAACTTGGTTATCAGTAAAATGATAGCACTTTTACTGACGACTTTATTGTGACTTTTTGAGGCAATCCAAAAATGTCCATATCTCGCATTTTATCGAATTTCCCATTCACTGCACACTTTCACGGACACTTGCCACATAATAAACTATCACTATTATGAGTCAAAACCCGAAATACACAGCAAAATGAAAATTAAACAAAAAACATGACGTCCCTCTTCGGATTCCCGCCAAAAAGCCACTATAAGAGGTTGTTAGGTTAGCTAATTACATAAGACAGTAGGTCTCTTAGTAGGGACTGAATAAATTAACCGACTTGGTATATTAAGGATCTCACAACTTTTTACGGTAGAAAAACTGAGTTGCGAGACTTGGTTTTTTGACAAGTTTTGTGTTTTATGGCATCTCATTTCTTTTTGTAGATATTCCTACTTTTTTTCCTTTCCGGTAGCTTCTTCTTCTTGTATGCCAACAACTGATTCTTGCTCGAAAGGTAAAAGAAAACATCTTTAGGAAACCCCCAGGTCCCAGAATTAATTCTGAGGTAATGTATATACAAAATTTCAGTTAAATTGATTATCTTCCAGCTCCATCATCAGACCCTGGTGACTATCTATCACCAAAGTACTCGAAAAGATGAATTAAAGGAGCCCAAACTCGATGGGGTTATGTCGTTTAATAACTGAGTTCCTATGGCCATCTTCCAGCTCCATCATCAGAACCTGGTTACCACCTAGTACCAAAGTACTCGTCAAGATGAATCATACAAGCCCAAACTCTATGTGATGTGTCGTTTAATTACCGAGTTCCTATGGCCATCTTCCAGCTCCATCATCATACCCTGGTTACAATCTAGCACCAAAGTATTTTTCAAGATGAATCATACGAGCCCAAACTTGAGGGTCAAACGAGTAGTCATTGAGGAGTTGCGATATCCACCTCCTGGCTCCATCATCAGATCAGCTCGGTGGTACCATAATATTGCATTGTCACCGAATTTACATAAGTATACCAAATTTCAGCTCAATCGGTTAAAGATATCTGCTTCAAAATTTAGGTGTACATGTAATTTTGTAATCCTATACAACTATATGGGATTACAAAGTTATTTATGCAGTTAGTGTATCTAGAAACCTGGACTGAAATTGCAAAATGTTTGAGTTTTTCCTTGATTTATACACTAAACGCTAAATTTAAAGCTTCTACGATTGATAGAAGTGCCTTAGAGTTTTGATGATCAGTCAGTCAGTCAGTGAGTGACAAAATTGGGAAACTTTGACTATTTATAATTCTTAAACTACCGGTTCAAATTGGATGAAATTTGAAATATATCTACTGTGTTTATATAATGCCTGCTTGTTTACTGAAAATTCAAGCTTCTAGGTTTATCCACAACGAAGTTATAGGGGGTCGAAAATGGCCTGAATTGCTTCGAAAAAAGGATGGTACGGCCGTGCCGCTTTTTGCTCGACTTGGGGGATATTTATTTACTCTGAAGCAAATCAAGACTTCATACCTACATAAGAGAGATTTAAATACAGAGAGATTTTAGTATTTAAATCTCTTTGAGAAAAAGAAATGTAAACTTAGATGTATGTACTCTACGTAATGGGCCATTTACACGAGGCCATTCCACTAAGACAATCCACTAATGGCTTCGTGTAAATGGAGAGTCCACTGCAATGGATTGTCCTCAAGTTTTTTTTTGTATGCGCTTAGTGGATTGTCTTAGTCATTGAGCAACACCGGTAAGGAGTGGGCATAGAGATTTCCTACTATTCAAACCTTTCTGGCGTTTTTTGCGGGGGGAAATATGCACACAAGTGCAATTCTGCACACTTACATACAAAAAGAAAACTGTAAAGACGACACTAACACATAAAAAATGTTACAATACACCAACAATTTTGTGCACGCATAAGTCACAACCCACACATTGATATGTTTCTACGTAAGTAGGGCTGTAGTAACCGTCGTCGATGCTGCAATATCGATAAAATTTGGAAGAAGGAATAATTAATGTAAGAATACCTGAGGCTGATGTAAGAATTAGAAGGACTAAATATTATCTTTATTTATGGATTTAAGTTATTAATTTTCTCAATTATTATTATTACTGTAGAATCTTACAATTTTTGTTGATATCTACAAAAGTAAGTATTCATTTTAATACATAAAAGACAATTTTAATCAATATTAAATGCTTCTGAAATATAACAAAATTAAAATTTAATAAAGAATTAATTAACAATGAACGGGAGAATAGGGAGAGTTTTTTACAAAAACCACAACATTTTTCATGTTCGTTTTATAATTAAGACAGTTAAGCTTCGGAACATTTCACAAATGATGGTTTTGTTATAGTTTGAAACAAAAGAAAATATATACATAAATTTCTGTACAATATACACAACTCTAAAAAATTTTAACAAATTAAAAATATGCTCCAAAGAAGAACCGTGCGGAATGGTACCCAGAAGATTGGCTGCATTCCCTATCTGGATAGTAAAGCTAATCCTTTGACAGAGTTAACTGCCATTGCCAAGTAAAATAAATGTGATTATATCGCCATGCGGCCAAATTTATCGACAAACATTATGTAACGGTAACATCACTAAATTCCTCGACGGCGACAAGTCGGATTTATCACGCGACCGATCCGAAATTTGTACGGACGTGCAGACCCGATGTTGCTCAACAAATCCAACAACTATATTTGATTAAAATATACGAATTTAGAGTTAAAATGTAATTAAATATCAACAATACGATAAGAATTTACTTAGTAGTGAATTGTAACACCATCTTTTTGTAAGCTTGATGTTCCAGACCTCTTCTTACAAGAAAACACTGAGCAATTCGGCCTTTTAAATAGTGTAGTGTTCACTTGAGCGACTGGACTCGGTCTAGAAAGAAATCCGAGCGCAACTAGTTTTGTCAAACTTTATGACCATTTGGTCTTGTACTTTGACAGAGGGGAAACGTTCCGTATGCCTACTCCTTACCGGTGTTGCTCAATGGTCTTAGTAGTTAGTGGATTGTCTCAGTGGAATGGCCTCGTATAAATGGCCCCTTACACGAGGCCATTCCATGAGAAATTCCACTGAGCCAATCCAGTAAGCCAATCCAAACTGCACACAAAAACAGCTTGAGGACAATCCAATGCACAATGCAGTAGACTGTCTCTATTTACACGAGGCCATTAGTGGATTGGCTTACTGGAATGGATCACTGGAATGGCCTCGTGTAAATGGCTCATAAATGCGATGCGCATTGCTGCGTAGTCACAGATAATATCTTGCTTGCGTAGTCAGTACTAGTCAGTAGGAGTAAAAGTGTTCTGTGGTCAGTAGTCACTAATCGTATTCTGCGCGTCTAAAAAGGCCGTTTCGGGTGAATCATAATAGAATTCTATTTCGTTTCATATTCGAAATTTTCACCAAATACGAATCTGCTAATGAATTGAATTGTCAGTGAATCACTAAATTGTGGGACCATTTTACGAAATTTAGAGGAATTGCTTAGGATTTGCTGAGAATTCAGAAAAGGAGAATTGCTCAAAGTGGCCATTTTAGACCCACTGTTCTGTCTATGCGCTGCGCTAGTTTGTTTTTATGTATGAGGTAGGGATGTAAGATTAAAGAAAAATAATCGATTAAATAAAAATCGATTTTTCTTTCTTCAAAATTAATCGATTTTTTAAAAATCGATTAATATTGAAAATAATCGATTATTCTAAAAAATCGATGCTTTTCATATTTTAATAACAAAATCCTAAGAGATTCATATTACCATTTTAACAGATTAAAAATGAAATAAAATAATATGAATAAAGAAATAACAAAATAAAGGAAGGAAGGTGAAGGAAAACATTGTGAGGAAACCAGCAGGTCTCATAATTAATTCTGAGACATGTGTAAATAGACCCGGTCCGGCGATGGGCTCACCACCTATCACGTTTAGGGGTCCAATGTATCTCGTGAAATGTGGGTATATCCAGTAATGGAATACCTCTGCCTACCCCATCGGGGATGAAAGGCGTGAGATTATAAATAACAAAATAGAATTTCGATAAACTTCAAATTTCAACAATAAAATAATTAAAAATAATTAGTATCACAAATGTCCAGTCCTCTTTTACATTTGCCTAGTATTAAAATAAAATACTTAAAACGAGAATCAAAAAACTAAAAAGATAATAAATATAAGAGTACTTGTAGTATTAAAATAAAACGATAAGTAAAAAAGCTTAACGACAACGTTAAGGTTCATCCACCGCATAGATGGCGCTGTTCATAAAAAATCGATTAAAATGCGTAATTTATATAATCGATTAATTAAAAATCGATTATTTTTATTTAAAAAATCGATTATTAAAAATCGATTATTTCAAAAAAATAATCGATTATTTTAAAAATCGATTATTTTTTTACATCCCTAGTATGAGGGACGTAAATAAATAAACTTGAAATTGTATGTACCTAAACAAAAATGTTGAAATTACGTAATGTAAGTAAATATTTACTTATGTGATATTTTATTTTATAATTTTTAAATGCTACGGAGGTTGCGGTAGTGATTGTAGTTTATTATTGTAGGTGGTTTTGCTCGCTCTACCCAAGACCAAACTTTTTACTCCAGTTACTAATCAGAAACGATCATTTTGGGAGTATGTAAATATGATGTTTAATAAGCCGGACCCGGAGAGAATAAAACTAGTGGGCCCAGACCGAGCTTGCGCCGAATGGGTACTCCGAAATGGCGGCCAGGTGGTGTGGGCCGACGGCTCCAAACTTGCCGACTACAACTGCCTCCCTCCAGAAAATAAGGAGATGCTGCTGTTAGAAATCGACGGGTCCAACTCATCCATTTCACATTATGGCTTTGCTCATCTAAGTACCTATTCAAAATACATTAACTGTACTATATTTAACTTGGAAAAATGACTCTCGTATAATGCGTCACGAAGTCGAGAAACAACAGAAACGTAAATTTTGATTGTACAATATTGTTGGAACTAACTTACCTACTCTAACTACTGCTTTTTCAGGTGGATGCAAAGTGCTTGAAAAAATCATTCTCCATAAAGACTCCTACATAGAAAATAAAGCAATGAAGGGACTTGCTTATGGAAAGGATACTCTAACCCATGTCCAAGTTTCTGAGTGTGCAGATGTCTCTGATGAAGGGGTCAAAGAAATAAAAGCACTTACTAAACTTAAAACTCTAATCTTACATGATTTGAAAGGTGTTAACAACTTGGAAGAATGTAAACAATATTTAAAGTCTCAGCTACCAAACTGTGAAATTGAAGGTAAATAATTTGTATTCATGCGTTATTCTAGTGTAAGGGTAATTAATTATTCATGTTATAATATATATTTATATAAAATGAGCTCTAAAAATATAATGTGAAATATAATCCTGAACTTTTATTACCCAGATCAAACAAACCATATTTTTTCAGATAAAGCTGATATCATTATATGAAAAAAAAAAAACTTATGAACAAGGATCAAGTTATCTTATTTTCCTTTACTTAATTTTGTACATTATTTGTTTTTGTCAAAATTTTGTAATAAAATCTTACAAATATTATTTTATTCCTTTGCCAATAGCTTCATTCACACTATGATAGCCATCCCTTTCCAAAAGATCAGCTAATTCCATTTTTATTCTTGTAATCACTGGTGGACCTTGGTATATTAATGCAGTGTATATTTGAATGGCACTGGCTCCAGCCAAAATTTTTTCATATGCATCTTGGCCAGTAAAAATACCACCAACACCAATGATCGGAATTTTACCTAGAAAAAAATTAAAGAACTAAAATGTATCACACAAGCAGACTTCATTATCTTGGGGTCATAACACAATACATAGACTACTAGCTTTTACCCGTGGCATCGCTCGCTCACGTTTATTTCATCCCCTTAGGGGTTGAATCCTTTCTTAATGAATGCCTACAATGTATAAGCTCTATGTGCAAAATTTCAAGTGTCTAGACCCAGTGGTTTAGGCTGTGCATTGATACATCACCAATCAGTCAGTTAGTTAATATTTTTTTTATTTATACAGACGTGACAAATAATTAAAGGCAGCTGTTCAGAGACAAATTCTGAGCTTTCAACTATTAACTTATATCTAAAATTGAAAAGAAGTTATTACCAATACTGGATCTTATCCAATTTTACATCAAATAACAATTTTATATCCAATTTTACATATAAAATCAAATATTAAATGTTCTATTTCATGAAACAGCTGCTGCGTTTGGAACCAACAACTCTTCAGTGGAGATAGTAAATCTTCATGGACGAGGTTAGAGACTATGACTTTGTTTTTTTTTTACCTACAGATATTAAATGATTTTTGAATATTCTATGTTTGTGGTAATAGCACAGAATAAGTAATAGGTAAAAGACATAATTTTCATGGAAGTCAATATTATAATTTCAAGTTTTGTTTTGATTTGAAAGGTGTAAAACTTGTTTTGACGTACCTAACTTGAACTTCTGCATTTGTCCCCATGATAATGGTGTGTGTGTGTGTGTATGAGTTTTTATAAGAAGTTGGTGTACAGACTGATAAAAAATATCAATAACTTAAATTACCTTTTGTCAGATGGTACATTGTTTTAATCATTTCTGTTGATTTATTTGTAAGTGGCTTTCCACTAAGCCCACCAGTTTCATTTGCAAATTCCTGGTTGATCAGTGATTGCCTATCTATAGTGGTATTTGAGATGATAAGACCATCTACTTTACTCTGCTTCTTTGTAACAACAGAGACAATATCTTGCATCTCTTCGTATGTCAGATCTGGTGCGAGTTTCAGCAGCAAGGGTGGTTTTTTGTCTAAATTTATTGAATTCCTAATATTATTTATTTCAGTCAAGAGTGCTTGCAGTTCTTCTTTTTTCTGTAAAGACCTTAGGCCTGGAGTATTAGGGCTAAAAAAATTACAAAGCCAATTAATAAGCTATCTGTGTATACAGTCATTAAGAAATGAATATGTAATAACATTAAACCATACCTGCTGACATTTATCACAAAATAATCTGCTAAATTAGAGAATTTCTTTATTCCCAGAGTATAATCTTGGATGGGATTGTTAGATTCTTTGTTTTTTCCTAAATTTACACCTAAAAGTCCATTCCTTAAAAGGGCTTTGTCAATGCTTTGGAGTTTCTTATACACCTCCTCATGACCGTCACTATTGAAACCATATCTGTTTATGACAGCTTTGTCTTCTGGAAGTCTGAAAACTCTGGGCTTTGCATTGCCTGGCTGTGGCTCTGGTGTAACAGATCCAATCTCAACTATAGAAAATCCCAAGTTCCGTAAGCCTAACACAGCATCACCATTCTTGTCAAATCCTGCAGCTATACCAATCGGGTTACTCAAAACATAGTCCAGAAGCTTCGTATTCTGTATAGAAAAAACAAGAGTAAAATAACCTGTATATCCAATTCATTGTCCAGAACAGTGATAATTAATAATTCCATTTACCAAAACTTTCGGATCATCGTACTTCTCCGTAGGGAAAATACCGTACTTTATTGCAGATACTCCTATTTTGTGAGCTAACTCAGGATCGAGACGTTGACTTAGAGGTTGGAGCATAAGATTGTAGTAGCCATTAAAATCTTTCTTCATATAAATAAACTGGTATGTAACTGTTCCTCCCAGTGTCAAATAACACAATGATTTAATTTTTTTCTGTAACAAATGAGCCAAACAGTAGAGTAAACAAACACCATTGAAGTAGGTAATGTTTTTAGTTTTTTACATACCACTACTTGGTTTCTACTACTCATTTTAACGTTGCAAAACTAATGGTCGGTATTTTGACGATGTTTGATGCTTTATTTCTAAAATATATATATTATTTTTAAGAAATAAAGGAGCTCTAGCTTGAAAGCTCTAACCTAAAAACCACAGACCAGTAATCTTTTTTTTTTTTGTTGTTTCACCCCTTACAGGGTAGGCAAAGGCATTACGCCATGCAGCCTCGTCATTAGTTAATGATATCCTTATGTAAATGGCTCTGCTTCAGAGTCCATGCACAAAAATACAGTGTCTTTAACACTTTCTACAACCCTAACGTGCCCTAACTTGGTTATCAGTAAAATGATAGCACTTTTACTGACGACTTTATTGTGACTTTTTGAGGCAATCCAAAAATGTCCATATCTCGCATTTTATCGAATTTCCCATTCACTGCACACTTTCACGGACACTTGCCACATAATAAACTATCACTATTATGAGTCAAAACCCGAAATACACAGCAAAATGAAAATTATACAAAAAACATGATGTCCCTCTTCGGATTCCCGCCAAAAAGCCCAGACCAGTAATCTAAAAACAAAAAAGTAATTTCTTTTTTTCTCACAATTTTCTTGGACAGGCTAGAATCAAAGATCATACTGCCTCGTCTTCAGTTTTTGTTTCCTTGTTTTCAGTACTTAGTTAAATGGCTCTGCTTCAGAGTCCATGCACAAAGATACAGTCTCTTTAAAACTTTAACCCCTTTTTCGGTCGAGATGGCCTACAAGAAGAGAAGAATAATGAGCCATTTACACGAGGGCAATCCATTAAGACAGCATACAAAAAAACTTGAGAACAATGGAATGGATTGTGTAAATGGCTCATAAGATAAAACATTTCTCTTGTAGTAGGCACTTCAGTATGGAGCGACTACTTCAGTCGAAACTTCATGACTTCATGACATGAAGAAAAAAATATCCTGATAGAACCATAGTCAATCCCCACACAGTAACTTTCCATTAGTAATAGAAAAAAACATTTTTCTCTAAAACTTAGTCCCGGAAATAATATTGTGAGCTCAGTCTCAGAGCGGTTTAGAATTCCTTTTAGGTTTTTATTTAAATACATGTTTCACGAGGATTTTCGACTTTAAATTGTGGGAAAACGCATCACAAGCTTCAGGGGGCCAATTCTACTAAATGACAGCGGTGATAGTTGTATGACAATTACATGATTGAGGTCACTCAATGGTGATATTTTGTCAAATTTTGACACTCAATGGTGATAATATTATGTCAAATTTTTACATAATATCACCATTGAGTGACCACAATCATGTAATTGTCATACAACTATCACCGCTGTCATTTAGTAGAATTGGCTCCCTGAAATACCGCTTCTTGATCAATGATGACTGTCGGGCCTAGCCGTTACAATCAAAATGAGAGCAGAAATAAAAAGTCATATTGCTTTTAGGTGGTTCTAGAAAAGAATTAAGAGGTGGAACGGAGGTCCATGCTCACGAAGAACTTGAAAGCACTGTAATTCTGTCGATAGAAAAATATAATCTGATGCAAGCAGTCATTTAAAGATAAACAATTTGAGTAAAGACGAAGCAGTATGGTCTATGACCCAAGCCTGTCCAACACAAGAAGGGGGAAATAAAGATTTAAAAAATGGCAGTGGCAATGTCAATATTGTCAATGTCAAATGGTCGGCGATGGATGGTGGATGGATGTTCTGTGTTTGTTTGTTTTATGATTGATTTTTCATTGACTTCATTATTAAAGAAGTGGCTCATAATTCGCGATTTTTTAAAACTCCAAGTTCATATAAACATGAAGGCAATATTAATATTTGACAATGTAAATGATCTAATCTTCTCCAAATGGGATGGATCATTTTTAGAACGCATGAAAACTTTCAACGAACAGGTATTTTTTAACTTTAATCAATCAAATAGCAAAGATATCTAATCTTAGGGGCACACAAGTTATTTGTGATGTTTGGGGACCATGACGTCGAGTAATCCAGCGCTGCTTTTAAAAGTGGTGGTCAGAGTGCCTTAAGTGTAAATGAAATTTCCATTTTATTTCCAGAATAATGAGAATTTAAACGATAACCACAGTGTGTCACAAGTGCTCTCTCCCATCATCGCTTCCCAGCGAGTGATGGCTGCACAGTTCGGTAACACTTACTCCTCTATGCAATGCAAAGACAATACCACAATAGTATTTGATGAGGTAATTGAATGTTTATTGTTTCATATAAGGTAACTGTACGTAATTCCGTACTATTAAGGCATTTTTGTCTTTCCAAGCAATTTCCAGTAAAACAGTAAAACTCAGCGCATTGAAATTAGTTCAGTCGTAAAAAGAGGTTTTCAGAGAGGAGATCGGTATATAACACTACTGTATTATACTATATTTTATATGAGTTATCGTAATTTTTCTGGGCCCTATAAATGTCCGTTATTACGGTATAAAATTTGACTCTGCAGCTAATTCCGGCAATGCGTGCTGGTAATTCCGGTATATGCAGTAAAATGCTGTTTTGCTGCAGGATTATACGAGATAGGAAATAAAAATTTAAGGTGACGGTTATTAAATAAAATAACTTCATTTTATCAATAAAGGAAAACTGTTTATTTTTACGAACAACTTTTAATACGGGGCCAAGCCTGAAATCACTAGAGCCATAAACTTAAGTAGGTACCTACTTAGTAGTTATTAAGTAGTACTACCTAAGTAAGTAGGTAGTAGTTTTGTTAGTAATACGTAGGTAGTAGTAGTGGTACGTAGTTGAGTAGTAAGTATCTTAGCCCCCCTATAAAGTAGCTCTATTATCCTACTTCCTATTTCCTAATTAATATTATAAATGCGAAAATTTGTATGGATGGATGTATGTATGGATGGATGTATGGATGTATTGTATGGATGTTTATTCCTCTTTTACGCAAAACTACTGAACGGATTTTGATTAAACTTTACAGTTATATAGCTTATACATCAGAATAACACAGACTATATTTTGTCTCCGTATTCCCACGGGAATGGGAACGACGCGGGTGTAACCGCGGAGCGCGGCTAGTCCTACTAATATTATATCCTACTTCCTACTAATATTATAAATGTGAAAGTTTGTTTGGATGGATGTCTGGATGTATGGATGTATGTTTGTTCCTCTTTCACGCAAAAACTATAGAACGGATTTTGATTAAACTTTACAGTTATATAGCTTATACATCAGAATAACACGTAGGCTATGTTTTATCCCCGTATTCCCACGGTAACGGGAACTACGCGGGTGAAACCGAGGGGCGCTGCTTGTACCGTAATAAGAGAAACAGCCAAAAACAGTGTAGGTAATTGCGGTAGTCAGATTAACCGATATTTCTAACGAGTAACTATTCCCAACAACATAATAAAACTTGAATTGTATAGGAATGCAATCATACTAGTAATAAATACCAACAATTAAACTGGAACATCGAAATATATCAAATAAATTAATGAATCTGTACCGCTATTATTTGCCACGAATCTGTTGCAAGTATAAAAATGGTTTCACTTTTAACACGTTTTTTTATATCAAAGAGAAATAAAATCGTAATACGTAATTTGATTCCAAGAAACTATGTTATACATAAGACCCGTAACAGGATTTTTCATTTACTTATCTCATCTCGTTCCTGGAAAATCACAAAAATCAAGATCACCTTACTTTCCGCAATTCCGTAATTATTACGTAATAACGGACATGGTTGGTTTTTGGTGTAGGTAATTGCGGCAATCAGAAAATATCAATTTACTCGCTAAAAACTAAATGAAATAACTTGAAACGGTTATCCATCAGTTTGTTATAAAACCCTTTAAAATAATTGCGACACTTTTATGAAAATAATTAAATAAATCAGTCGTAATACCCTTAAGAAAATCCATGCGGCAGCTTGCGCGTAAGCAAATCACACACTACCACTAAGCCGGATTTGCGCTGACTGATCGATAGAGACGTCACAATTAATCAACGATAGTTACAGTTCTTTTTTACCGTGTCTAATTGACAGTCTATAGTTTGTACTTTATGGATAATTACATAAAATTTTGAAACAATTAGAAGTCTTCTTATTTTTAGGCTTAAACCGAAAACTTACGGAATTCCGTACACTTACGTAATATGGTACATCTACCTTATGTAGCTATTTGTGTAATACAAATAATTTTAAAGACACTTACGTTTTAACACTTTTTAAGCCTGTATTGTAGTTTTTTGGAAGAACTGTACAATATCTGACGTGGAATTTAGGGGTGGTAGGGGGATGGGGGGAAGGGGGGGAGTGAGGGACCCACCCCCACCACCCCCGCCTGCCGGAAACGCATAGTATTTTTTTTTACGAATTTTTCAAAATTGAACATTCTACTAGTTTCTGGGGAAGGTTTGATTTGGGTGGTCATAAAAAAAAATAACCTGAACCTAAACATTCCACTAGTTTCTTGGGCGGGTTTGATCTGTGTGGTCATAAAAAAAAATTACCTGAACCTAAACATTCCACTAGTTTCTGGGGCGGGTTTGATTTGTGTGGTCATAAAAAAAATAAACCTGAACCTAAACATTCTACTCGTTTCTGGCGCGGGTTGGATTTGTGTGGTCATAAAAAAAAATAACCTGAACCTAAACATTCCACTAGTTTCATTTATGACCTTGCGTCTATTTGTACAGTTTTGAGGTTAATTTATTACAATTTCAAAAAATTATATCTCGAAGACTATTGATTTCCGAGCTCTGCAATTTTGGTAAATAAACCCTCTTATATACCTCTATCTACAAAAAAAATATGAAGCAGAAATTCCACGACACACGATTTTTCACTAGGCTCCATGTCAACTTTGAAAATTCATAAAAAAAAAACTAGGCGTTTTCGGCAGGTGGGGGTGGTGGGGGGTGGGTCGCCCACCCCAACCCTTTCCCCCCCACCCCATCCACCCCTAAATTCCACGTCAGATATTGTACAGTTCAGCCAGTTTTTTTCTTTCAGCTTGCTTATTAATGTATATTGTATGTGTGTTGGAATTGATAATGGAAAAGGAGTACATATCAATATATATTTTTTCATTCTATCTAGATTATTTTAAAATAACTAACTTCTCTAGATGGGCATTGTAAATCAAGTGCAAATATTTTAAATTTGTACCTAAGAAACAAATATCTAAGAGAAATACAATTTACAGTTAAAATATAAAGAGAAAAAAATATAGCAATTTTTGATTTTGTAGTGTGCGTTTATTGTCTATGTACCTACAGCATGTTAGTTTGTTTTTTAACCTCTTAAGCCAATAAAATAAAACAACTGATTTTTAATTGTTACGGTGCCCATTGGAACACCACGGTGCTCGATGAATTAATCTTTGTAATAATCAATGTTATCTAGTAAACTAGCACAATATGAAAAGCAAAATTAATACACAATATAGTTTCTTGTAATTTTTTGGGCTAAACTCTAGATTAGCTGACGTTGAGATGCTGAGTTCGCGTTAATATTTTTTTTACAGAAATACCTACCGATATTTCGTCTACATTTGTGCAAAGTATCAACTTACGAAATAAGTAGTTTATTACAATATATTTTATCAAAAATCATAACTTCTTAGTACATTTTTCAAGAATGCGACTCCATTATTTTTCTGTTCTCAATGGCTAAGATTATGATGTACAGCTTTGTTTGTGGTTACTTTATTAATAAATACTTCGTATAATTGCACTAGTGACCCACCATGGCTTCGCAAGGGTGCAATGCTGATACTCAAACATTCCTCTTGAATTACTGTATCTATTAAAAAAACCACATGAAAATCCGTTGCGTAGTTTTGACTATCTAAGCATACATAGGAAGCGACTTTGTTTTACACTATGTAGATTGTAGTGATGTTTCACTATAGTAAATAAAGTTTATACTGCAGTCACATATAAAATTATTGTTACGACAATAAATATCGCAACCTAAGGAATAAGGAAGAATAAAGAATATTGTTAAGGAATGTTTTAGCTATACTAAAGATAAGTTCAAAATATAAGATCAATTGGTATAAGTGTGATTTTCGTATCTAGAGTGTTATTATTTTATTGTTAATTCTTTGTGTCTTTGTTTTTCTAGCACTACCTGACAACTGTTTTTTTTACTGGTCTGCATATATTTTTTTAAATGAATGTAGTATCAATGGAATTTATATGTAAAGACTTTTCATGAGCAATATTGTTATTCACAGTATTTATAAATAATTAATGTAAATAGTTCTGTAAGTCTTCCTAAAAATAAATAAATAAATAAGATTAAAAAAAACATCTTCAAAGTTCAAATGCTCTAGTAAGAAGGTCAGAAAAAAAGACACCATTATGTTAAGTCAACTCATGTTATCAGGCAAAGCAGGCAAATTGGGGGTCAAGCAACCCCTACAAATAATGATTTAGGTTCAACTGGAGTCACAGAAACGAATCAGCCTACCCCAATTCCGGTTAGGTTTCTTATGACCACAACGCACGAGCCGAGCGAGCGTGTCGCGGCAGCGGCCAGCGAAGTGCCAGAACTGAATTGGCTTCTGGTCACTTGTCTAAGGCAGAATACAGCAGTCTCCAAATAACACTAGGTTTTCATAGCATGGGACTAGACTTGTTTTAAAAACTTCTCCCTCTTGCCTTTTTTTTTAAAATTCGACGTCAGCTAATCTAATATTTTACCATTTTTTGATCTATCCCTTTAAATATTTCCACTTCATTTCAAATGACCATGTATAGTAACTATCTAATTTATACTTCAAACTTAACCAGTAACATTCCCATCATTTTACTTAAATGTATTTTTTTTATTAGCTGAAGCTAAAAGAGTGCAGAATGAGATGGTGGTATGATTGAAATGTCTCTTATGTCAGCCATCAGTTTTTATATTAAAATTTGTTTAAGAAATTTTAGTGATTTAAAATAAAAAGAGTCATGTTAAAAACCATTGTCATAAATACCTACTTGCTCATTATTGGAACTAGATTATTCTATATCCTCTGGGTTAATGGATACCCGTCAATACATTTCAGTGGCTTTACCATGTACTTATGATCGTCTGTGAAGAGAATGTGGATGATGCGCATAGAGAACTGATGGATTGCAAAACCTTTGTGCAGCATATTTGTGGACAGAATATTAACCTGTGAGTTTTTTGTGATTATTAATCAACTATCGTTTGACTTGCGAGAGCAGGGTAGCCCTCCCGCACACTTACCACAATCTGTCGCCTATGGTGCGGTGTAGCGTTAGCAGTCAAGCTATTTATTATGCATGTGCCTTCAATTTTAGAGTGGGTTGATTGGGTTTTCAAGCAATCATAACGTTATTGTAATAACTCTCTAATCCCTACTAATATTCTGTTGACTTATTATATATGTACATATAACACATAAAAACTTAAAGTCATCACTTTTTTATTAATTTTGATTCTACTTATTACCTTACAGCCTACAATCCCCAGTTTACCAGGACTGGCTCTCCATACTTCTGGAGACCCGAGGCAAAGGTGACTCGATACCGGGCGCCAGCGGCGTTATTGGGGAAAGCGGCGCCACTGTAGCAGCTCTCAATGCTCTTAAGGCGGCCTCCAAGGAGATTAAGAGCTCACTATACCAGCATTACCACTTTATGCTGTTTGTTGGTGACAAGCTGCTAGCTTTGTATTCTAGGTATAGTAAAAATGAAATAAATAGCTTATTAAATTTTAATGCCTGAGATGTAGGTGTGAAAAAAAAAATGATTTTAATATCATCATCAAACACCAACCTGTAACAGTCCTCTGCTAAGCTAGCTAGAGCTAAGGATCTTTCCCCACACATGAGATGGTCTTAGGCTAGTGGCCACCTAACAGTCCGAATCTTGCAAGCCACCCAAGTTTCTCCGATATAGCTGAGCGACTTCCATTCTGCATAAACATCGAAAACATAGACCAATGGTTTAACGTACCTTCTGAAACACGGCGCCACTAGTGATATAATTACTGCCTAATCATTGTGATTGTTACAAACAGTCATAAAATCATTAAACACATAATAGAAATTAATAACTTTGATTTCGTTTTTATTTACTATACTTTAAGAGCAGTGATAGCCCGGACGGTTAAAGAGCCGGCCGAAAATCAGTGAGGCTCGGGTTCGAATCCTGGCATGTACCAATGAGTTTTTCAAAAACTTACGTACATATTTATCACTAGCTTGACGGTGAAGGAAAACATCGTGAGGAATCCCGCAGGTCTCAGAATTAATTCTAAGACATGTGTTAACCGACCCGGTCCGGCGATGGGCTCACCACCTATCACGTTTAGGGGTCCAATATATCTTGTGAAATGTGGGTATATCCAGTAATGGAATACCTCTGCCTACCCCCTTTGGGGATAAAAAAGGCGTGAGATTATATTATTATTATTATATTCTATACTTTAATTCCCCACATTATTTCAGTTACATACTTATTTTATTATACCTATTTAGATTAATGTAACTTATTGTATCACCCAGTCGTGGCAGCTGTGATTTAACTCCACCGGATATTATACTGCTAAGTATTCAGTGCATTGCTGCACAAGAGTACTGGAAAGAATTGGGAGATGCGGAAGACAATAATGAAAACCATAAAGAGACTAGCAGACTGCCGTGTAAGTTTATTTTATTTCTATAAATGCGCCACTCAAGTGGGTTTTCAGTAGGTACTTACGAATAATGACCCTGCATGCTTACTTGATTCAGTTATTGATGCCTCTCATGCGTGCGGCTTGGGTTCGAATCCTGGTGAAGGCATATACCTGTGAGCTTTGCTCGATGGTGCAGGAAAACATGTGGAAACCCATAACTGGTTCTAACAGCAACCCGGTCCTGCGATGGGCTCACCACCTGTAACATTTAGGGGTCTAAAAATGTACAGGTGAAAAGTGGGTATTTCCAGGAATAAAATAACTCAGTCAACCCCTTCCAGAATAAAAGGCGTGAGTTTATATGTGCTTTCTTCGATTGATTGAGCTATAGCCATGGCTGGATTCTATGAAAAAGGAATGGTTGTTGCGATAGGACTAGCCATTGTACTCTTTTTGTCACTGTTTCATATTAATAGTAGGTATATAATAAAAAGTTGTTACTTATAGCACAGACCAGTATAAATATTTATTGAAACTGGTCTGTTCAGGTAGCGAAGTGTTATATTGCTTATATTGGTAAAATTGTCTCAAATGATTCCATGACGACTATAAGCAATTAATAGCGCAATAATTAGTAAGTATCTACTCTCGGATCTCAATTACCCAAAGAATGTTTATTCGTTGTTTAGTATCCGTAGCACAGGCACTGTCTAATTTGGGACAATATTGATTGTATACTGATTTATTTGTTATGCTTCTATCTATGTGTTTAAATAGAACTGTGTTAAGGGTTGTCGGAAGAGAACAGCGGTATAGTCAACTTGTGCGTGCCGGGCACGGGCACGCCTTGCGCGCCTTACTCGATGCACCTCGCTGAAGTGGCGCCTCGCATTGTCTTCGCTGTGCTCATTGACATGGAACTCAGGTTATATGACTATAATAATTATATAAGTAGTCATCATTTATTTAAGTATGCGTTAAAAAAAGTTGTAGAATGATTGGATTTACCTCTCTGTGTTTTAAAATTTAAATCTATGCAGACTCGTTATAATTGGGAGTTTTCGGTGACAGCTGTCACTTGAGTATTCAAAGGTGTCAATAGATGGTGTGATAAGCCTTGGGTTTTTTTTACCTAATCTATGGTCGCAAGAATTTGTCAAACAAAAAAAAAACAATCTGACTTTTTATCAAAATAAGGTTACGTACTCATTGCCTTGTATTTTATTTATTGTTCTGTTTGTACATTGTTTACGAGTGGTTTGTGTTACAACAAAAGATCCGAATCCACGATAAACAAAAACTCAGTCTCCTTCATCTGCGAAAATGCGTGGACCATGTATAGTGTATGGGTGTAAAATACGGAGGAACCGAAGCTCGACTCGACGCACTAGGAATTTAGGTACCTAAAACAAGATCTGTTTTATTGCGTTGCCTGCTGACGCGTTACACTCACTCACACACAACACAACAACGGCACATGACATGACGGACGGATGTGTCACGTAAAGCGACACCTCAGTGTTGCCAATTTCTAATTCCCAATGTTGATCAGCGCCATCTAGTTCAATTTTAAGAATGTCATTGAAAATTCCTCATTGTTTGTATTTCGGATCAATGGACTCAGCGGTTTGAAAGTTTTTAAACACCTATGATTTGACAAGATAACAGAGATTGTTGCAATTTTTTTATTTTTTAGGATCGCTCCAAAACGTCTACGATAATTAACATTTATTAACTGGTTAGCGTGGGAAGGGGGACGAAAGTGGCCTTAAAATATCTGTGACAATCAAATACCTACTTCTTTTGGTAGGATAATCAAGGTTCCCACTGATGTACTTATTTAAAACTTACAGAGATGTGGGTGTAGCAGCACACCTGTCAAACCAAATACTATCGAACTTGAGGAGACTGTTATTACAAAGAAACTTGGAACTGTTGCCGAATGCCCTGGACTCTTTAGAAGGGGCTTTGAAAAAGGTACAGTTCATTGTATTAATAAAAATCCTTTCTGTCCGTCTATATGTAAATATCATTCAGTCCTGACATAATCTGTAAAAAGAAAATGCCCACAACGCGTCGTGTAGGGATTCTACCTGCGAAATTTCAAAAACGCAGGTGTTGTAGTGTCGGAGACTTCGTGTTGAGTGAAAAAATACTTAATATAAATTATAAATAATCTTACGCCTTTTACCCCGAGGGGATAGGCAGAGGTTTCCTTTTCAGGAAATACCACATTTCACCAGTATAATCTTTGGATTCCTAAACGTGATAGGTGGTCAGACTATCGCCGTACCGGGTCAGTTACACATGCTTCAGAATTAATTCTGGGACCTGCGGGTTTCCTTACGATGTTTTCCTTCATCGTCAAACTAGTGATAAATCCTACTAATATTATAAACGCGAAAGTGTGTATGTATGCATGTATTGATGTATGGATGTTTGTTCCTCTTTCACGCAAAAACTACTGATTTTGATGAAACTTTACAGTTATGTAGCTTATACATCAGAATAACACATAGGTTACATTTTATCCCCGTATTCCCACGGGAACTACGCGGGTGCAACCGCGGGGCGGTGATAGTATGTATATAAGTTTTTGAAACTCATTAGTACATGCCAAGATTCGTACACGAGCCTCGCTAATATAATCATCATGAGAAGCGGGCTCTTTAATCGCTGGGCTATCACTGCTCTATTCTGCTGGATTTTAATCTGAATATTAAAAGACCATCCCCTCTGCAGACAACAGATGCTTTGAAGAAAAATAAGGCCAACGCCACCCTCTGCTCGCGGCTTACAAGCCGCATGCTAGAGCTACGCAAATCGTGCACGACAACTACTCCACTGACTCCAGAGACGTCAGCCATCGCTATGCACACTGCTCTAGAGGCCGTTATCGAGCAACTGAAGCCAGACATACCCAGTCTAAAACTAGAGCAACCTCTGAAAGAACTGAAGACCGTACTCGCCCCCTACGTGGAATTCCTTCGCGTCAAAGCCATGAGATACTTCAGCATGGGATCATATCCTTTTCATACCATCTATTCGAAAAGTGACGTTTTGGTCCTCAATAACAGGGATCAAAGTAAGTCTTTTCCGATAGGATTTTAATAAGTGCGAATAAAAGTGTTTTGAATTTGGAATTAAAAATATCCCGCAACATTCTTAGCCAAAAAGATTAACAAAATAAGTTTGCATCTAAGGTTGGCGCCACTGTAGCTTAAGTACTAAAACAAAACATTAGTTCCATTTTTCGCCGCATTAGGCTGACAAGCATAGAGTAACTTATATGCTGACAAGGCTGAATGGGGTTCGATGGTTGTGCCACACTGTCAGAAAAATTGCTGTGGCAATGCGCGCGCTTTCATACTTATTTTTCACAATTTGCATTTTGTTTTACTCCAAATTTTTGAATTGCGACATCGAATTGTTTGTGTATTTTATATTTTAAAATGTATTCAAGTAGCAGTGACTGCAGTGATAGTTAAACACCGGAAAATATTTAAAAAATCGTCGTCAACAATTTTTCTCATAGAGAGGTATGAAAAGCAGAGTGTATCATTCGGTCGCAAAATTATTTTTACCTTGGGCTACGTACTTTAAACCCCTCACTTCGTTCATGATTCTACATTAGAATCCCTCACTACGTTCGGGATTCTATCCTAGAATCATTCACTATGTTCGTGATTTAAAAAAACGCCCTCGCCGTAAAAATATAGTTTTGCTCCCTTATGACACAATCTACTATTTCAATATACATATATAAAAATACGAAATAATTTTGCTACGACTGTGAATGTTGTTTTATGGGTTTTTCTTTTGCTGTTTACTATAGATAGAATGTGCACTATAATCATACAAAGTTTGATATTTATATGGATGGACTACGTTTTTTAGGGTAGAGCTAAAACAACAATTGACATATTTTTAGGGTTCCGTACCTCAAAAGGAAAAAACGGAACCCTTATAGGATCACTTTGTTGTCCGTCCGTCCGTCCGTCTGTCAAGACCCTTTTTCTCAGGAACGCGTGGAGGTATGAAGCTGAAATTTATATCAATTACTCAGGTCTACTGTCCCTTGAAGCTGTGAAAAAATCAAACTTCTAAGCCAACGCAATCAAAAGATACAGCCGTTTATGCCGCAAATTTTCGACACTTGCAAGGGAATCAAAACCTACAGGGTGCTTCCCGTGAACTCAGAATCTTGAAATTTGGTACGAAGCAACGTCTTATAGCATAGATAAAGGAAAAATTACGAAAACCATAAATTTGCAAGGTTGTACGGAACCCTCGGTGCGCGAGTCCGACTCGCACTTGGCCGGTTTTTATTTTCTTTTATGGATATCCAAATAATAACAAAGGTACGTATATTTTCAGAAAAATTCAAACTGACTGTCTATTACGGTTCCAAGTGAACAATCAGTTCAAAGTTGACATGTGTTGAATGTTTTTATTGTCATTTGGAATCTAATTTTTTGATTATATAAAGCTTGCCGTTGTCGTATCATGACGTCATATTTATTTATTTTTTTATTTATTTAACTTCATGTACCAAGAAAATGTACACATGGCGAATTTTCTTTGTATACTATATTTATTAATATACAAATCATATACTATATTTAATTTTATTAACGTATATCCATTATATATAATTTCCATGCATGATCAAAAATTTACCATTAAAATTGGGAATTGTTTATTAGCAAACCTGTGGTGTTAAAAATGCTTTTATGAATCCGGGTCAAAAATTCATAATTTACTATATTTATTTTTTCCACTTTAATGTGCCCAAAACGGGTTAGGCGGATTATGTAGAATTCGCTAAATGTCCAGTGGGCTCAAAATGTCAAATTCTCACAATGTTCTAATCTTAAATTGTCCAATTCGCAAATTGTCCAAACATTGTTAGAATTGGTCATTTTGAGCCCACTGGAAGTTTTGCGAATTGGACATAATGCGCCTAACCCCCCAAAACATAAAAGCTTTGATAGACAGTCCCCAATTATCGTCGT
Organism: Ethmia dodecea; assembly: GCA_963855545.1. Lineage (NCBI taxonomy): Eukaryota > Metazoa > Arthropoda > Insecta > Lepidoptera > Depressariidae > Ethmia > Ethmia dodecea. Next base: position 7,579,948 of record OY979448.1, read on the forward strand.
CACATAACTATATAGAGCAATTATTTCGCTTAATGTGGGTGTTTGCGAGCGCACGGGCGAGACCGACAGTGGTTCCCTAACGCTGCACAAGTATGTAGAGGAGTTCCCGGGGCTGATTCACTTCATCTACGTGGACCGAACCACGGGCCGGTTCCTTGCGCCCGACATGGCCGACTGTGCCGACATGCTCTCCCCGGACACGGTGAGACTTTACGGGCCATTTACACGAGGGCAATCCACTAAGACTGCATACAAAAAAATTGGATTGCCCTCGTGTAAATGGCCCGTTACGATTCTGAAATAATTGCTGCGTACTTCAATCCTATTTTAATAAAGATTATTATTATTATTACTAATATTATAAACGCGAAGTTTGTATGGATGGATATATGGATGTTTGTTCCTCTTTCTCGCAAAAACTATTTAAAAGATTTTGATGAAACTTTATAGCTTATACAGAATAGATATTTGTGGCTAGCCTAGCTTATTATCGCTTACCGTAGTATTTGTATTTAAATTTCAGTTGGAATTAAAGAATCTTTTGATCACATTAAGAAATATGATTGCCAAAATAAAGAATAATTTCGAATAGATTTTTGTTTTTCAGTACAAAATGTATGTAAAAAGTTTTTGGCGATTTCTGTAATTTCTAGTACTCATACCTTAAATGGTCCCATAGAGTCTTTTGATAGGGTACTTTTTATTCCAGGAAAATATCTCATTCCCACGGGAAAATATAAAAACTGGTTAAAAAGAGAAATACTCACTACTCCGAAACGATAACAGTTAGAAACATGAAAAATTTTATGTAGGTGTCATATATACGTCGTAGGAAACTGGTATGAAGGGACTTTTGGAAATTCCCACGGGAACTGGAATAAACTGAATCCACGCGGGAAAACGCCGCTGGGCACCCGCTATTTGAAATATGGTATGTAGGTGTCTTAAATATGTCGTAGGCAACCATTATGAAGGGAGTTTTTGGAAATTCCCACGGGAACGGGAATAAACGGAATCCGCGCGGGCAACGCCGCTGGGCACCCGCTAGTAGATATTAATATAAATTTCGTTTAGCTTTCAATACTGCATCTTATAACTCTTCTGTTCCTGATGATGAGTCAGAATTATCAGTCTCCATCTACTACGAGTAGTATAAAGCAGAATGAAGTTGTAAACATTCCTGTAGATCCGCCGAACTGTGTCGCGGTGCTTCTCTGTGGTGCGCGAGGGCTACTGCGCGGCGACGTGGCGGCGAGGCGCGCTGCACGCTTGCGCCGTGCTCTGGTGAGTGGGGATGGGGCATTTCATGAGACGCTTGTGAAAAATCATATGGACAGAATTTTCAGACGCCCCACCTGCTACTTTCCTACCCACCTAGCCTGCTACCTCAGGATACAAAACAAACATAAAGCCGCGCTCAGTGGTAATTACATACCCTCGGACTGTGTCCCAAACAATACGTACTATAAACGCTTAGTCTGATACATTTGGAAGAATTGTCGCTTGAAAGCTCAAGTTTTTATTACCCCAACCCTAATTAGAGTTAAACAATCAGAAACCAGTAACACCGTTTTTCTTTATTCCGATCCATTCATCGACCCGAAATGGTCATAAACATAACAGAAACCCCTTTTTGTAATGGTCATTGTTACTTTAAGAGAGGGCTTTGTAGCCACGGGGTGGGAAAAGATAGTTGCTCGCAAAAATTACACTTAGGTGTATCAGACAGAACTTTTACTGATAGTACATCCCGACTTGCCCCACCTACCCCACTTCCCGATCCCGACCGCGTAAAGTTGCCAACTCGGGAGCGTTTTATGTATTAATGACAAGACGGCATTTTTAATTAAAATCAACACTTGTATAGTCAAGAGCACGCTTGACACATTGGACTTAGAAACGTTCTTATTACAATCGCCATAGAGGTCAGAATAGCACTACAAGTGTAGAGACGTTATGACGCGCTATATGCAAAGCAAATTAGTGACTAATCGCAACTTCAAACCACACTATTTAAGAGTGGTTTTTGTTGCATTGGTTTTAAGAGCGCTAGCGGTGTCTAGTTTGTTTTGTATTCTGAGCCTGCTACTTAGGAAATCTGACCTCGCGTAAAGGTATCTATGATTTTAAAATGAAAATCGAAATGGATTTATGAGGTGTTTTAGGATAAGCAAGTAAGATGATTTCAAAAATCTGTTAAATACCCTATTTCATCGTAATGAAAAATGATTGCCTGTAAAATGTCACAGGTGAAATCATGTGAAATTGATTGTAATGGTCAAATGTGGGTATTTCCTGAAATGGAATACCCCTGACCCCCTCGGGGATAAAAGACGTGAAATCCTACCCATCGGCATATAGGTGGGCTTTTTGGCGGGAATCCGAAGAGGGACGTCATGTTTTTTGTATAATTTTTATTGTGCTGTATATTTCTGGTTATGACTCATATTAGTGATAGTACCTTTATTAGGTGTCCGTGAAAGTGTGCAGTGAATGTGAAATTCCATAAAATGCGAGACATTTTTGGATTGCCACAAGAAGTCACAATGAAGTCTTAAACTCGAAACTCTTCACGTAAAAGTGCTATCATTTTACTGTTGATAACCAAGGGAGGAATGTAGAAACTGTATTTTTGTGCATAGACTCTGAAGCAGAGCCATTTAACTAAGATTAAAGTGTAAAATAAAGACTTGGTATAAGGGCCTAGTAGCCAAACCATAAACTCCTTAAAAAAATGTAGGTGGGAGCGCCGCGCTTCTCCCGCTCGGCCCTCTCGCCCCCCGCACCCCGCCGCCGTGCGCGCGCTGCCCCCGCCCGGCGACCTGCTCGGCTCCTTCTACAGGTAAACATGGCATATCGGCGATACAAGTAGGACTGATAGCCTTAGCCCCTTTTCACACTTACCGGTTTCCGCCGGTCCGGCGGCGAAATGTATGGCCGATTGCCCGGTTGCCCGCCGGTACGTATGAAAGCGAACGTACATGGCCATATACTTCGCCGCCCGCCGGCCCGGCCGAAACCGGTACGTGTGAAAAGGGGCTTACGGTTCAAGAGCCTGCTTCACATGATGATAATCAGTGAGGCTCGGGTTCGAATCCTGGCATGTACCAATGAGTTTTTCAAAACTTACGTACATATTCATCACTAGCTCGACGGTGAAGGAAAACATCGTGAGGAAACCCGCGGGTCCCAGAATTAATTCTGGGACAGAATATCTGAAAAGTGGGTATATCCAGAAATGGAATACCTCTGCTTACCCCTTCGGGGATAAAAGACTTTATTTTTAAGTAGGACTTTACGAAACGGTAAAATGGGAAAGTCGACAAAAAGGTTCGTACTCACGAGCTCACTGATCTAAGCCCTCTGCTGTACCAATGTTATGAACTCAACTCGAAAGTCCCGTCTTGAGTTTCAAAAGAAGCACCAAAATTTGGGAAGGAAAGCCCAATGTGAAATTTTTGCTCAGGCTCAGATATTGAGATCCAAAAAAAATTTTATTTAAATAATTTCTTTATTTTACGGGCGATAGCTAATTCCTGGTCAAGTTTGAAGTATCATAATATTAGGTACTTACTTCTAAAGTAAAAAAAGTCTATCAAAAAAAATATTTCGAAACTGCGTCTAGTAGATCTCATATCACAAACCACTGTGGGCATTCTATTGCTAAACTAAACTGTCCCTACTCATTCTTTTATGTACCTCATTTAAGAAAACTTTCTCCTTGTATACAGGCAACTGCTAGAGCTAGCTTTCCCAAACGACACCCAGGGCGTGAGTATCAAAGAGCTGATCTGCATCCACTTGGGTTTGCTGCCGGCGCCGACGGCCGTGCAACAAGCGCGCCGTCTCGCGCATTCCGTACACGAACTCTCAGGGGACAATCCAGCAACCCGCGCAACCGATCTGCTGTAAACTGCCTAAACAAACATTAAGGAAACGGCCAAGCCACATATTTTGACTAAGATGTAGAGTTTCTGAAGTTAGGGGTTGTAGAGTAAGGCCGTGTATAGTTAGAAGCTTGGCTCTACATGAGATCTGAAAACTTTTTGACAGTGCGAGCCATAGGATCTCAGCTTGGCAATATTTTACATGAAAATGTTTTTGGTGGGATAACAACTTTACTGTCTAGTCTAGAACACAGGATGTTTGGTGATTTGCTACCGTCTGTATGAGGTCTGCCATTAATAACCATTCACCTGCAAAAGATTTCTCTTTTTATTGTATTAGTAAGTATAGATAATACTACATAGTCTTAGCTAATAACATTATTTCTGTATAATTTATAGTATTTTATAGGAATATTTAGTCATATATTGAACATAGGTATTTAAATTTTGTTGTTGATTTGTTTAAAAAAATAAGTGCCAATATTTTATAAACTTGTTTTGTTAATAATATTATTATGAGTTATGTTTATGTATTACACTGAATAATCATCATTTGTATTATTATTACTAGAGACCAGTTTAAATAAACTGGTCTCTGTTATTACTAAATAAAGTAATTAATTATTATTCAACTTATAATTTTGTTTACTGTCCTCATTATAGATTAAAATCATTCATATGTTATGTGCAGAAAGATCCATTGATCGACCAGAGAACTTCACTGTATACTTCTCATATTTATGTGTAGACAAAAGTAGGTATGTTATTTTATACGAAAAAGGCAAAAGTCAGAGAGTCAGTTCAGAGTTACACTATTTATTACAAAAATATTTTGTACAAGTAGGTATTTCTTATGCATCTATTTATGCTTAAAAATAATGATTAACCTAACGTGATATAAGCTTTTCGATAACGAGGCATCAAATTATAATATTTCAACTTGTTGTTTTTTCAATGACATTAGTAACTAATAAACATTTATAATTTGTATTTAAACAGAAAATCAAAATCTTACAAAAGCTGTAAAACAATAATTAAGTAACATCTTCATTGCAGATTTACAGCAACCATGAAATGAGTATTAGTAACAAAATAAGTAATAATTGAACGTTTAACCCTACGTGGTAACTAATCAGTAAATTAAACACTTGTGTGATATATAGGTAAGGCACTTGTGATACTTCAGTACTCAGGTGAACTGTCACCAATACACTTCACATCGTCATTTACAATATTCAGTTTTTGCACATGATTCTCTTCCACATCAAAAGTGATTAAGTCCTCATCCAAATGATTCGTTTTCTGTAAAAAAAAAGGTTTTGTTTATAAATAATGTAAGAACCTGGTGGAGGCTTTTGTTCAGAAGGAACACCTGAGGCTAACATGAGGATGTTATCTTTTCAATTTAATTCTTGATTTGCCTAACACATGGTGAGTACACTTATGGTATTTAAGATTACAGCCAAGACATTTGATATATAAGAGATCACTACCAAAGATTATTATTGAGTCTTATTGGTTGTTTGATGCTATAAAATTGTATACTTAAGAATAGTGCTCCAATACTTATTATTAGATATATTACTTACACTAGTTGAAGCCTTCTCAGATGTGTTCTTCAAAGCAGCTGCATAATTTAACACCACAGGTTTGGCTGAACTCGAAGCTGCCAAACTAGGACCTGGACTACTATAGTTTACATCATTTTCATAAATTTGAACAGAATTCTCACTGCCTGAGAGATGATGACTGTTCATTACAATGTTTGGGACATTAAGTATATCCACACCGGGAGGAGTTTTCAGAGCCTCTACACAGGCTTGTGCCATTTCTGCTTCTCGGATTTTCAATTTCTCTTCAGCTATCCTATTGTATGCAGCCTGTAAGTCATTTACTTGTTTTTCAGACAAAATTTTATTCATCTGTTGGATTTCAGTTTCCAGTTCTCTAATTTTAGCTTCATTTTTTGCAGCAAATTTTGCTTCTTGAATAAGTCTTACATCAACAGCCTCTTGAATGTGCAATATTGCATCGTTGGTGTTGTTATTTTGCACATTACTTTCTTTGACAATTTTGTTGAAAACACTGTGTGGTGGTGACCTATGCACTTTCTTGTAACCAGTTTGTTTCTCTCCTAAATTTGCTGTTACATCCTCGATGTACTCATACATGTCAAAACAGTTTATTTTACCAAATCTATAAATAAAGGTATGAGTTGATCCGGCTATGGAGATTTTACTTGACAAGTTGCAACTCACAAAGTTCTTTTTGCCATGACATCTTTCAAAGTATTTTTGCAAACCTTTAGTTATCAATTTGTCCCTGAATGTAGGCTTGATGTTATTGTTTTTTCTGTATTTATACCAACCTATCACTTCACTCGCAGTGTTTGATAGCAGGTCAGAGAGCACTTCCTCTTTGATCCTCCCAGTAGGAAAGTAAAATAGGGACACGGAAGGCAGAGGGAGCACAGTCCTTATCACGATTTGGGTGTCCAGTCGAGCATTGTCACTTTGTGAGTCAGATATATGGTTAGTTATCTCTGAAGTCACATCGCCAATGAGAAACCCTTCCTGAAAATATATAACATAGAACTTAAAAGAGTAAAAAACCCACTTCAACTTATATGATTTTCTCATGGATGCCACTGTCAGAACTAAACCAAATGGGACCACACGGAAAGCACCAGCTATTAAATAAAAAACAGAATCATCAAAATCGGTTCACCCCGTTGAAAGTTCTGAGGTAACAAACTTGAAAAAAGCATAGTCAAGGTGAGAACCTTCTTCTTATTTTAATGAATTAGACTACAAAGGCCCATTTCTTCATTTTTAGAAGTCAGTTGAAAATATTGCATATATCAAATCTATAAAAAAAACATGACTTATCCCGAGGGAGTAGGCAGAGGTATTCCATTTCAGGAAATACCCCCTGTTCACCAGTATATGTGTTAGACCCAAATGACAGGTGGTGATCCCGAGCGCCGGACCAGTCTGTTACAATTGCCTCAGAAATATTTCTGGGACCTGCGGGTCTCCTCGGGAAGTTTTCCTTCACCGTGGAACCAGTGATAAATACCTACTATCCTATGTAGGATTCGAAACCAGAGCCTCACGAATGAAAAGAGTGCTCTTTAACCGCAGGGCTATCACTGGTCCGAAGAAACATTAATGTGTACACATAGTTTTAAAACCGGTATTACCTGGCTGTTTACCGAATTCACGCACTCATACAACAAAAATGATAGAGCAGTACCGCTGAGTGATACCTTTTCGGTATAAGCCATTTTAAAGGCAAACTCTTTAGTAGAACTAAACCAACATAAATTTACATTTAAACGACTAACGCAATTTTTTTTCTAATCCAAGAATATCAATTATTTATGTATTGCAAGATAATCACGGATCGCAATATCAAGAAATTTCTTTCAATGCGATGATGCGCATCACGTCATGACATTGACGTGATTGATGTTGACATTGACACATTATTTTAGTTTACTTTATCCTTAAGCAAGGTAAAGAAATCTCAGCCAATACAGCCAAGTCTTTATTGATAAAATTCTTATTGGTGAAATACTCAAAGATAATAAAATTCTGTACTTCTATACTAATATTAGCTCTTACCCACGTTTTCGTTTGCGCACGTAGGGGTGGAATTTTGGAAAACGCTGAAATACGTAACTCATTGTTTTTGCCGTACTCAATTCGTACAAAATTTCATGCCAAGATGTCCAAGGAAAAAAAGTTTCATTCAAACTTTTATCCCCTATTTTCATCCCCTTGGAGGTTGAATTTTGAACAATCCTGCCTTAGTGGATGTTTACACTGTATAAGCTATCTTTGTGCAAAATTTCAAGTCTCTAGACCCAGCGGTTTAGGCTGTGCTTTGATATATCACCAATCAGTCAGTCAGTCAATTTATCATTTTATATGTAAGTAAGTAACAATTCCTTATTGTACACCAATAAAACATATGCAACAAGTGACATAGTGATACAAAAAAGTACAATGGGCGGTCTTATCGCTTTAAGCGATTTCTTCCAGACAACCTTAACCTTATGTTTAGAGATTATAATATAAAGAGAAAAGATTTGATTTTTTGTTTATATTAAATAGGCTCAGAAACTACTCACCGATTTTAAAAATTATTTTACCGGTGGAAAGCTACATTTTCTTGGAGTAACAGGCTACATTTTATCCCAGTATTCCCACGGGAACAGGAACTACGCGGGTGAAACCAAGCGGAACAGCTTGTGTCAAATAAAATGACTTTAATCAGTATAATTATTTATGACTATGTAACGTAACGTAAGAAGTAGGATTCACACGAAATCTACTCATGTTCTACTTAGATGATATTCTATTTACATTTTTGAGTTTCAAATGTATAAAATTTTAATGTTGTGACTGTGAGGCACAAACATAGGCACAAAAGAGGTGTGTCAAACCCGTCTGTCAGTCTAACTGAGCATTTTACTCTTTTGTGACAATCTTGATAGTCATTCTTTTGATGTCATTTAATTTGAATCCCTGTGTACATTTTAGTTAATTCATTTATCTAGAGCAAGACAATAACAAATTATATTAGTAGGTATTTAGACCCAAATAATCATGAGCCACATCGATATAATTTTAGATATGGTTATAGGATCTTTGAAAGATGAACGAAAGGAAGATGATGGTTCAAGCTCTTCCACAACTAGCTATACGGATTTATATAAATTGGAAAAAAATGGAATGATATTGAAATGGCAACAAATAAGAGCAATGAAGACAACTTTATTGAGTAAGCACGAACATTAAATGTTCTTGAACACTGAACGATCCTAGGTGAAGTCGTCGAGTGTCTTCTAAGATCGTGGGGTACGAATTGCCATGTTAGTGGCGACAGTAAGGAAGGACTGGAATTGTTAAACATACTTGGGGGTATATTCCGTAACTAACGTTGCTTACTTTCCTATAAAAAAATAAGTACTGGTTACGTACCTACCTACTGTACAAATTAACACTATTTTTTGACATCATGGACAGCATGCACGGAGAAATAGGGTCTAAGATGTAGGTAGGTACTTGCGCATGAAATAAAACTGGCTCTAATAATGTGACAAATATAAATAAGTAGTAAGATATGTTACTAGAGCGCGGAAAATGAGGCCGACAAATGTAGCTAATTAACCACATTTTATTTAGTCACATTGTATTTCAAGTTGTATTTCAAGAGCCACTCTTGACAGACAGCTGTCTCTTTCTTTGTTATTGGTTCCGTATCCTCTTTCGCCGTCAATGTTGTATCCTATAAATACGCTAAGAAGTAAGTATGTACATGTTGTAGCCACTCGTAGCGGATCAAGTTTCAAACGCCCTCAGTATGAATATAACTCATCCTTACTTTAATATCTTTGAGTAATATTATTTTTAAAAGTCAACCTATGTACAGATCTATAGGCTTGTGATAGGTACCTAGATACTTTATTGATTTTCTTACATACATACCTATCACGTTTAGGGGTCCAATATACCTCGTGAAATGTGGGTATATCCAGTAATGGAATACCTCTGCCTACTCCCTCGGGGATCATAATATTTTTTTATTTATCTATATCAATATTTCATAATTATCTTTGTTTTAGGTAATGTTTTCTGTAGCAAATTATTTTGTGGTAAAGTAACTAACATGAAACATAGTACTCCAAAATATCATACCAATGAATCCAATACCCTACTTTTTAAAATACCAAAATTTAACAAAAAGATAAAAAAAATTAAGAACTACCTGAAGGACCGCTTTAAAAAAGAGCATTTGAACGATTGTGAATTAACTAAATACGCAGTTTACCCGAACAATATTGATTTCAATGATTTAGAGGTAAACACTGTTAAAACAATCAACTATGAAAAGGAATGTGATGATAATAATAACTCCAAAATAAAAGGACAGGAAAAAAACAAAGATAATACGAATAACTTAGAACTATTTTTTCAGAGCATGATCAAATTGACAAAAGAATTCAACGATGAAGAAATATTAGATTTGCAAATGCAGATTTTAAAATGTATTAAAACAATTAAAGGGAAAAGGGAACTCAAACAAAACTTAAGACGTTATTGCGTCGCTTCTATGAATTTCAAAGATTTTCTTATTAAACCAAATGAATAAACTTTGAATCACAATAAATAATATTTTTTTAGAAGAGCATATTATTATAGTTGCTTATTTTATTATTTATCACTAGCCCGACCAAGTTTTCCACATTGTAAGGAAACCCGCAGGTCCCAGAATGATTGATTCTGAAGCATGTCTACCGGTGCGGCGTTGCGGCCCACTCCTCAGCCAGTTGTTGTTGCAGTTGGCAGTTGCGGCCGAGGAGTGGTCCGCAACGCCGTATTGGCGCCCAACGTGGGGCCAGATAAAGATGATAAAAGGGCAAAAAGTTTATAAAAGGGGGGATAAAGGAGGCCCGCTAACGAGTACCTCGTTACACCTGTATGGTCAGAAGATTAGCTCACCACCTGTACGTTTTTAGATGTTTGTGTGTTTGTATCTTGGTTACATATAAACTCAAAAACTACTGGACCGATTATAAAACAAGTGACCCGTCTGCCCGTTTGCCTCCTTTTTATTATAAAAAAAAATCTTTCATCGATTGAAAGCTAGAATATCCCTGAGCAATATAGGCTATATTTTATTCCCTTATTCTCACGGAAGCGGGAACTACGCGGATGAAACCGCGCAGAACCGCTAGTCTGCATCTATACTAATAGGTACTATAAAGAGGAAAGATTTGTATTTTTGTATGTTTGTTACGAATAAACTCAAAAACTACAAGACCGACTTTAAAAATTCTTTCACCAATGAGAAGCTAGAAGATCCTTGTTTGTGTAACATTATTTTATTCCCGTATTCCCACGGGAACGGAAACCACGCGGTCGAAACCGCGCAGAACCGCTAGCAATATTATAATGAAAAAAAAAAAACACGGGTTGCACTCCGGGAGTGCCGGCAGAAGTGATCGTTGTTACAACACTACTCTCCAACCGTTTTTCGATCAGCACACGTGACCTGACGCGAGTTTCACAGTTTTTACCCATTCCACAAAAGTGCTCAACGCCGCTAAAGAAGATTTCACTTCAAAAAGATTTGTATTTTTGTAACGAATAAACTCAAAAACTATATGACCGATTTAAAAAAATATTTCACCATTAAAATTGTACAATATCCCTGAGTAACATAGGCTGTATTATTATTTCCGTATTTTCCCACGGGAACGTGAACTACGCGGGTGAAACCACGTGGAACAGGTAGTAAATAAATAAAACCATGTCTCTGCTACTTACATGAAATATTATAATAAAAGTGGAACGGTTTTACTGATATCAAATTAAAAATATACTTACTCTACAGGAGAGCCCTTTGAGTATTAAACCAACAGGGGCCCGTTTACCGAAACTACAATTCTTGTAACTTGTAGAAAAAAATGGCAGCACTGGTGAAAAGTCTGGCAACACTGACGTTATTAGTGTTCATGGAAACTGCGATATCACAACTTGTGATTTACTTGCTTGCTACAACTACAAGTTTACCTTCCATAGACTATATATTTTTTTTTATAGTTAAAAATCACCAAATCGAACAAGCGTTCAACAAAGATTTGTGGATTTGTTAATTTATATCTGTCAAAAATTTTACAATTCTACCCAGTTGAGCGCCCGCTCCGCTAAGCCACAAATGCCTTGAGCGTCCGCGTTTGCGATTCACGGAAAAACACACCGAGCGGCCGCTACCTTCTTACTAAAAACATGATAGCAGCCAAACTACTACAGCTACACGAAAATAAAAATTACGTCAGGATAGCTTATAATATGCAAAATCAATGTATATAAAAACTAAATTACAACTAATAATTAAAAGTTCTCAAAAAAAGAGACTGTAAAATCATTGCAAAAAACCGACGAGCCAGGATCGTATTTTTTCATGTCGATTTGTCGCTGCATCAATATGATATCGATATGATAGGTTTAAATTATTAGAAGTACTAATCTTGAGGATTCCATTGATAAACAAAAAGAACAAAAACTACTAAGTTCACATGCGTAAATTTTGCTGTCAAAAACTTCTATCTACACCGCACGCGTGTTTATTCCAATGTTTCTCCCGGCCAACTGGCTCTCTACTGTACAATGACCAATACGCAAAATGACAACTTCATTTCTAGCTTTAAATACGCAGAATGACCATACACAAAATGACTACATGAGTACGCGTAATGACCAAAACGCATAATGACCAATACGTGAAATATACGCTTATTGACTAATACCATTAATGACCAATATGCATAATGACCAATACGATACGCAAAATATTCACATATTGACCAATGCGTTGTTAAAGGCATAAACATAATTAAGTAAATATGTTAAAGAAAAAATTATTTTAACTCAAAAATAATTTAACTTAAAAATAGTTTTAATAAAAATAATTGTGACAAAACTGAACTTTGTAACCTCCAAATTAAAACAGATTAAAACATAAACATAGTAAAGTTATTCCTCTTTTTAAATCAGGAGACAAACAAGATCCCTCAAATTATAGACCAGTTTCTGTTTTACCAGTACCTACTTATCAATGTTTTTGAAAGGGCTCGTTTCCGCATTACAGCGACTAAACTTATTTTAGTTTAGTCCTGTCATTTTCTTTCTCCTAGAAAAGAAAAGAGACGAGAGATATTTAGTCCTGTCAACTAAGGCGTGTTTAACAATTTTAGCGACGATGTAATAAGGTCATGGATAAAAGTGACAGATAAGACATCAAATTAGTTGGTTTTCACATGTTTGACATTACTCTTCTATCTATGGTTTGTTTCTGTCATTTTTCTTCCGTATTCTATGGAGAAAGATAGGCTAACTTAAAATTAGGAATTTTAGCTGGTCTGCAGAATCGAGTCCATTGCTTGATCAAATGATTAGACACTTCAATCTAAAATATATACCCTATTTCATAACGAACAATTCGGCTTCACCAAAGGGAATAATAGCATTACTTATGAATATTTTGAACAAAATCCCGATCAAGGCTAATAAGTAAAACCATCTATTGAAAACAGTTTTACCTCTGTCACGCTTTTTACGACGCTTTAACCATTTGCATAACCCTTTCCTTTATGTCTATTACTAAGTCTAGAGCAGGTATTACTTGTCGTTATTTTATGTAAAAATTTAAGTTAAAAATAATTATATTTTTTATGCGAGGCTGCAAAGTTTTTACTTAGCACGAGTGCTTGTATTGATTACCCAAAAATATTTGTATAATGGGGGAGAAACAGGTCTTCTTTAGAAATATTAAGTGGATTTTCGTAACATAACGACTGTTTTATTTTTTAGAAAGTATTATGTCTACATATTTACTCTTTTCTACGTTAAAAACTCAAGTAAAATAACAATTATATCAGTAGATTTCAGTTTGTTTTTATTTTCAACTGCTCCTAACCTACTTGAAATAGTGCATAATTTGACGCCATTCAAATCAATATCTTCTAACTACATTTATTTCAGTAAATCATAAGATTTTTATATAATTACTTATGTTAAAAAATGGATGATCCTATCATTATAAATTTCCAATACAAAAATATCCCAGAAGTATGCACGAAAAAGTTTGAAACGTTTTTTTCACTTCCTGGAAAATCACCATTTTGGAGATAGGAGGTCATTACACTTCATCTTCGACAGGTAAGAACAGAGCTCTAAAAAATACGTCACAAAATCACATTTTTTTATTTTAAGATTTTTTTTAAACTCTATGCTTTTGTGTAAGCAAAGGCATTAAGTAAGATGCAAAATTTAATAGAGAGTCATCTAGTAGCAGTTGTGAGAAGCTACCTTAGAGTTACCATTTATAAAAAATGTTTTTCGGGGACAAGTCAGCTAAGTAGCTATAGTTACGTGGGCGCTAGACGGTCCTTTTTTTTTCGTAACTATGCTTACGTAGGCGCTCAACTGGCTACTTACCTTTGGAGCTAGGTAGACTTGTGGATTGTGCGATTTAAATTAGTATTAAATTAAATTGGGTAAAGAATCTGTTTGTCTCGAGTCCAGGGGGCCAATTCTACTAAATGTCAACGGTCTTAATTGGATGACTGACATATCCATGGTCAGACAATGGTGTTATTTTGACACTTTTCAGAGCAAATAACACCATCGACTGACCATGTCACTGTCATCCAACTGTAACCGTTGTAATTTAGTAGAATTTGCCCCCTGTTTAGTGTTTACTGTAGGTCTAGTTAACTAAATCGGTTATCTCAAGTGTGTAGGTTTCCTCATGGTGTTTTCCTTCACCACCGAGCAAGTGGACAAGGAATCTCAGAGGTATTTGCTCATGGTTTGAACATGGTTTACACCCAGTTTGGCACCAACATTTGACCGATAGATCCATGCACGAGTCAAAGTCAAAAGTTTTTATTCAGTGTACCTAGGGACTTATAAGTCCTCTTATCGAAAGTCATTGCGACTCCACCGCTTCGGTACCTATGTATAGTTGGGTAGAAGAAGCGTAGTAGTAGTTCTAACGGATAGTTCTCCAATACATACCCAAGATCAGAGAGATTTATTAAATCTCTTTGCCCAAGATCGAACCGAGGCCGAGCTCTAGCCGGCAAATGTTATGTATATCCCTGATGTAGGTATATTATGATTGGATTAGGTGTGATTAATCCGTGATATTAAGAATAAAACAAGTTATAAAAAAATGGCTTTTGTTATTTCTAATCATACAGCAACAATTTTCTAAAAACTTAGATAGATTTCAGACACATAATACTTATATAAAAAAAATATTTGTCAAACAATTATTAAATGAAAAACCAATGAAGTAGGTAGTTCAAAAATGCCCCCCACTTGGTACATGTCACATACCTGACAAAACCAAACTATCACAAACTACAATGACATTAAATACTATTTCCATAACAAAAATGCTAAGTTCTGAACTAGATTGATTACACCTAGCGGCTGCAAAGTTTTTAATTCTTTCCTGTTTTTCATATTTATCAAAAGCCCAAAACACAACAGAAACCACAGATGGTTATTTGAAAAGATCAACAGGCATTTACCACAGACCAGTAATGCATTTACCATAACATTTACCTTTTTTAAATAGTGATGTAAACAACAATTGTTAAATCGAGGAGAACAACTTGTAATACAGCAAAAAAAAAACTAGTAACTAGTCTGGTAGGAAAGCAGTGTTCGATGGACACTTGTACTTGTAAATTGTTAACAATGGGGCTTGTCACTTGTTGATTTGTTGCTTGTAACTTGTAGTTTAGTTGAACGGGCCCCAGGAGACGTCACGCACACTAGTTTCTTTGCAAAAAAGTCTGCCAATTTGTGCGCGAAGGACGAGGAACGGCACACAAATAATGTTAACACAAACGCATTTTTTGACAAAACAATTAAACACTAGCTTGAACTAGAGTGAGCATGTGGTCCTCCGTACCACCTCTTAATTCTTTTCGAAAACCACCTAGAAGTAATGTGACGGTGATTGTGACGCTGATTTCTGCTATCATTTTGATTGTGACGGCTTCCTCGCAGAAGGATGGATCAAAATAGGTGGCACGGAGGTTCACATGCTTTGTCTATGGTTTTCAGACAAATCGTCGAATTCCAAGAGAATCACACCATGTACCGGCGAAATTAACATTTCAAACCAATGTGACGGAATATGTGACAGCTACAAACACATTCTTTACATATGTGACGCAATAGGGACAGAGAAATAAGCGATCTTTTTTTCAGAAGCATGTCTTGAGTTTGGCCACCATTTTAACGTCAAAAATCCTATTGAAACATGCATTTAAATAAAAACCTAACAGGAATTCGAAACCGTTTAATCACGACAAATAGCTCATAATATTATTTCCACGACTACTTTATTCGTTTAAGAGAAAATTGGATTTGTCCATTAGTATGGAAAGTTACTGTATAGGGTGACCATGATTTTGTTGGGACTGATTCAGAGTCGACCCTCTTGACTGAAAGTACTTCATACGGAAGTGCGGTAGGCACTTCGCAAATGGTAAAGGAGGGGTGTTTATTGTCTACCTACCAATATCTAAGTATGTTTTATTTACAATAACTATATAGAATTGAACATTTAAATGAAAATAAATAATTCAATAAAAGACAGTAAGTTTTTATTATAATATTTATTGAAACATCTTGTAATGTAATGATACATTTACGACAGACGCTAAGCTTAATACATTCGGTAGAATTGTCGCTTGTAAGCTCAAGCTTTATCACCTAATTAGAGTTAAACAATGAGAAGCCAGTAACACCGTCTTTTTATTCCATTCCCACCCATTCGACACAAAATGGTCATAAAAATGAAAGAAATACTTTTTTTGTAATTGTCATTGTTACTATAAGAGAGGGCTTTGTCGCAAAAATGACCCTTAGGTGTATCAGGCAAAAGTTTTAAATAATAAGTGGCTGGTTAATTAAAAATATATATATATAATTTCACGCCTTTTATCCCCGAGGGGGTAGCCAGAGGTATTCCATTACTAGATATACCCACATTTCACGAGATATATTGAACCCCTACACGTGATAGGTTAATTATTAAAGTTGAAAATACCTACATAGACAAAATAAAAAGAATCTAGGTACTCTCTCTTTTGTCTATACATCTTACAGCTCATATGACGATTATTTCACGTTTAGGGGTCCAAAAAATATCTGTTGAAAGGTGGGTATATTCAGAAATGGAATACCTCTGCCTACCCCTCGGGGATGAAAGGCGTGAAATTATTACTTTATTACTAATAAATCGAATTGTGCGAATGTCGATCCAGTGTTATTTACGATAACATAAATTTTGTCGTTAATTATTTAATTCTTATAAATAAAAATAAAAATTCTCACGCCTTTTATCCCCGAGGAGGCAGAGGTATTCCATTAATTCTTATACTTTCTATAAACATTTCTTTAGCTTTATTTCAGTTTACCATTACAGCGTGTTTATTAGTTTTTTAAATTATTATTATTCGTTGTACTGACAGCAAAACATTCTTTTGAATTTAGAGCCGATGAGAGTTCCATTTTTTTATTTATAGATGTATGTCCTAAAGTGATCTAAGACATTGGTCACCCTAATTCGTGTATATGAAAAATTCATTCTCGTTTTTCTTAAAAAATAATGAAGTAGTCGTGGAAATAATACTACGAGCTATTTTGTCGTGACTAAATGGTTTCGAATTTCTGTTAGGTTTTTATTTAAATGCATGTTTCACTAGGATTTTCGACTATAAATGGTGGCCAAACTCAAGACATGCTTCTAAAAAAAAGATCGCTTATTTCTCTGTCCCTATTGCGTCACATATGTAAAGAATGTGTTTGTAGCTGTCACATATTCCGTCACATTGGTTTGAAATGTTAATTTCGCCGGTACATGGTGTGATTCTCCTCATGATGTGAACCTCCGTGCCACCTATTTTGATCCATCCTTCTGCGAGGAAGCCGTCACAATCAAAATGATAGCAGAAATCAGCGTCACAATCACCGTCACATTACTTCTAGGTGGTTTTCGAAAAGAATTAAGAGGTGATACGGAGGACCACATGCTCACGAACTAGATGCACACAAATGCATTCACACACAGAAACAACCAATCAGAGCACTCCGTGAACTGAAAAAAACTAGTTGAATTTATCAGGTATGAGCGTTTACCGAACTTTTTTGGCAGAGGGGAACGCCTGTCAGTGGCGTCTCCGGTTGGTTTAATACTCAAAGGGAGAGCCAGACTCATTTTGAAAATATAACAAAAAAATAGTAAAGTCCACAGACCAGTAACCCGAAGTCAAGACCAGTCTCAGTACTCAGAGAGACCAGTAACAAGAAGGTCAAGTCACGTCATTCAAGTCACTTGACATGTGAGCATGTGGTCCTCCGTACCACCTCTTAATTCTTTTCGAAAACCACCTAGAAGTAATGTGACGGTGATTATGACGCTGATTTCTGCTATCATTTTGATTGTGACGGCTTCCTCGCAAAAGGATGGATCAAAATAGGTGGCACGGAGGTTCACATGCTTTGTCTATGGTTTTCAGACAAATCGTCGAATTCCAAGAGAATCACACCATGTACCGGCGAAATTAATATTTTAAACCAATGTGACGGAATATGTGACAGCTACAAACGCATTCTTTACATATGTGACGCAATAGGGACAGAGAAATAAGCGATCTTTTTTTCAGAAGCATGTCTTGAGTTTGGCCACCATTTTAACGTCAAAAATCCTATTGAAACATGCATATAAATAAAAACCTAACAGGAATTCGAAACCGTTTAGTATCGACAAATAGCTCATAATATTATTTCCACGACTACTTCATTCTTTTTTAAGAAAAACGTGAATGAATTTTTCATATACACGAAGTAGGGTGACCAATGTCTTAGATCACCTTAGGACATTCATCTATAAATAAAAAAAATTAACTCTTATAGGCTCTAAATTCAAAAGAATGTTTGCTGTCAGTACAACAAATAATAATAATTTTAAAAACGAATAGAGACGCTGTAATGGTAAACTGAAATAAAGCTATAGAAATATTTATAGAAAGTATAAGAGTTATTGGCGTCGTGAGTAGCCAGGTCATGTCTAACAAGGCAAGGATGGCTATGCATTACGCTGTTCTGGTCCCGACGCTGATGTATGCGAGTGAATGTTGGGTGTGGCAGAAGAAGCATGAAAGCAAGGCGAATGCAGTGGAAATGAGGTCTTTGAGGAAAATGTGTAGAGTAAAATTGTGTGATAGAGTGAGGAATGAGGATATACGAGAGAAGTGTGGTTTGAAAGAAGATGTAGTGACAAGGATGCAAAAGGGCATGTTAAGCTGGTTTGGTCATTTAGAACGTATGCATGAAAGAAGAGTAACGAAAGAGATTTATGGTGCAAATGTTGAAGGATACAAGGCAAGAGGACGCCCCAGAAGGACGTTCACGAATCAAATTAGTGATGTCCTTCAAAAATGTGGTGTCAAGAGTGCAAAGAATAAAAGAGCGTGCATGAAAAGGCTTATGGATGTGAAGGAAGCGAGGGAAGTGTGCAAAGATCGGGCAAAGTGGCGATCCATCGTCTCTGCCTGCCCCTTTGGGAAGAAGGCGTGAGCTGTATGTATGTATGTTTGGAATACCTCTGCCTCCTCGGGGATAAAAGGCGTGAGATTTTATTATATTTTTTATTTTTATTATTTTATATTTTTTATTGATTTTTATATATTTTTTTAATTAACCAGCCACTTATTATTTAAAACTTTTGCCTGATACACCCAAGGGTAATTTTTGCGACAAAGCCCTATCTTATAGTAACAATGACGATTACATAAAAAAAATATTTCTTTCATGTTTATGACCATTTTGTGTCGAATGGGTGGGAATGGAATAAAAAGACGGTGTTACTGGCTTCTCATTGTTTAACTCTAATTAGGGTCCGGGTAATAAAGCTTGAGCTTACAAGCAACAATTCTACCGAATGTATCAAGCGTTTGTCGTACATGTATCATTCATTACAAGATGTTTTAATAAATATTATAATAAAAACTTACTGTCTTTTATTGAATTCTATATTTTCATTAAAATTTTCGATTCTATATAGTTATTGTAAATAAAACATACTTAGATATTGGTAGGTAGACAATAAACACCCCTCCTTTACCATTTGCGAAGTGCCTACCGCACTTCAGTATGAAGTACTTTCAATCAAGAGGGTCGACTCTGAATCAGTCCCAACAAAATCATAGTCACCCTATACAGTAACTTTCCATAGTAATGGACAAATCCAATTTTCTCTTATACGAATAAAGTAGTCGTGGAAATAATATTATGAGCTATTTGTCGTGACTAAACGGTTTCGAATTCCTGTTAGGTTATTATTTATATACATGTTTCAATAGGATTTTTGACGTTAAAATGGTGGCCAAACTCAAGACATGCTTCTGAAAAAAAGATCGCTTATTTCTCTGTCCCTATTGCGTCACATATGTAAAGAATGTGTTTGTAGCTTTCACATATTCCGTCACATTGGTATAAAATGTTAATTTCGCCGGTGCATGGTGTGATTCACTTAGAATTCGACGATTTGTCTGAAAACCATAGACAAAGCATGTGAACCTCCGTGCCACCTATTTTGATCCATCCTTCTGCGAGGAAGCCGTCACAATCAAAATGATAGCAGAAATCAGCGTCACAATCACCGTCACATTACTTCTAGGTGGTTTTCGAAAAGAATTAAGAGGTGGTACGGAGGACCACATGCTCACCTTGACATGGCTCTTTTTGGCGGGAATCTGAAGAGTGAAGAGGGATGTCGTGTTTTTTTGTAAAATTTTCATTTTGCTCTATGTTGTGGGTTTTGGCCTTGTGGCTGCAAAAATGTCCCTGACAGTGTACATACAGCGAATAGGAAATTCGACAAAATTTTGTGGGATCGACGAGCAGCTTCCATCTTCAGTAAAAGTGCATATATCATTTTACTGTTAGGTACCTAGTGACATTCCGATAAGAAAGTGTTGAAGACACTGTATTTTTAAAGATAAACTTAATAAACAAAAACCGAAGACGAGGCACTATTGTCTATATTTCTAGCCTGTCCAACACAAAAACAATACTACTTGTCAAATTTGACAATGACAATATAGTGTGTGGGTACTTTCAGGTCTTTCAGGGAATTTCAGGTGGTTTCGTTTCGGTTTGATTTATCATAAAGGTACCTACTTTTATCGCGACGCGACTCGATTCGCGAGGGCAACTTATCTCGTTTTTTAGTCTTTCCATGAGAGTGTTTGGAGTTTCGTCAATTAGAACAGAAGCAAAACTTTAAAAAATATTCGTAACGCTCGCAAGAATTAGGTAAGTAAGTGAATTTCGTTATTTTTTGGCAATGGGACTCTCGTCTTCGTCGTCGTTTAAAATTGGCATTGTCAAATCTAAAATTAGTTCATTAAGTTTTTGTATATTAGCTACACGGCAATCACAATCAAATGTATCCTACAGTAATATTAAAAATTGTGCCTGCATCTTATGTTCAGCATCTATTTTTAGGAGTAGGTGACAATTTTTATTATGTAAAATTATGAACTAAAAATATTCTTATTTTTAGATACATGAATAAGAAGAATCTCTTCATGTATGTTTAGACGTTCTGGTACCAAGTTGATAAAACATAGATTATTTCTATTACATTCAATTTCTTGGAAAGATATTATTAGACTTCATACCAGAGACTCCAGTCTGAATAAAACGGATATGAACATGGATAGCTGTAAAGCAAAGGAGTGCTTGGCGAAAGACAATAATCCATTCACAAGGAAATACTATCGTCAAGTTGAACACAGGTAAGATTTTCTTTAATATGAGTGAGTAAGTATATTAAATCACATTAAAGGTTTAAATAAATTGTTCACATGACTAGGTACTTTTATTTTTGTTTTAATTGTTTGCATACTAAGAGATGCTCACATAACTACTAACAATATTTTTTTGTTTTTCGCTGCTTCAAGCTTAGAGAGTAAACTTAGAAAATAACTACTTATCAACACGTTTACCATGGTAATCATGCAATTACAAATATTATAATAAATATTATGATTAACTAACTAATTAACTATTAATACAATAATTTCATTTAAATATTACCTATTACAATTTTATTTTATAAACTCATTGTGTGATTATTATTATTATTTTACTATTGTGAATTTATTCACTAATAATAGTGTTTGTAGCTGACATTTTTTAATTTTTTTATTAGCTATTTATATATTTATTACTTACTTACTCATACTTTATCTTTTGAGTACATATTATTACATAACTATTTTGTCTCCATTTAATGCTCTTTGATGGGTTGGTTTTTGTAGTCTTACTAGAGGGGATTGTAGTAGAATAGAGGTTACGGAGACCATACCAAATATAGCTTAATATTAAAACACATAATATTTTGTGTAATTTAAATTTAAAAGCAGTGATAGGCTTACGGTTAAAGAGCCTGCTTCACATGATGATAATTAGTGAAGCTTCTGTTCGGATCCTGGCATGTACCAATGAGGTTTTTAAAACTTACATACATATTCATCACTAGCTCGACAGTGAAGGAAAACATCATGGGGGAACCTGCAGGTCCCAGAATTAATTCTGAGGTGATAGGTTCACCACCTACCACGTTTAGGGGTCCAAGTAATATCTCGTGTAGGTATATCCAGCAATGGAATACCTCTGCCTACCCCCTCGGCGATAAAAGACGTGAGATTTTTTAAAATTTATAGCAAAAAGAAATTGTTTGGGAGTGTGTTGTGATTTTCATGCTATATGTAGCTGTTACATTTTTTTCTACAGTAATTACGTATCCATATAATCATCAACCTGTAACTGCCCACTGCTGAGCTAAGGGTCTTTCCTCACACATGAGAAAGTAGTACAGCCCATACTTTCTCATGTGTGAAATAGAAGCGCTTTGTAATGCGTGTTTGTAACATATCCATATCTCACTTCAAATAAAATTTGTGATATTCATAGAACCCATTATAAATTATCTTATTGAATACTTTCAATTTACTGGATAAAAGTTTAAGAAAAGAACACAAAAAATATTTTGTTGTTATATTGTATTAGTTTTTTGTTGAAAGGAGCAGCTCTATGCTGCTGATATTTACACTTACATACTGAAAGTTTGGACATACCCTAAGTACAATACCATGTAGGATATTTATAAATACTGCATATTATTATATGTTTGTATTTTATATTTTAAACTAGCGACCCGCCCCGGTTTCGCACGGGCGCAATGCTGATACTAAAACCTTCCTCTTGAATCACTCTATCTATTAAAAAAAACCGCATCAAAATCCGTTGCGTAGTTTTAAAGATTTAAGCATACAAAGGGACATAGGATTATAGGGACAGCGAAAGCGACTTTATTTTATACTATGTAGTGATGACTACGACATTCACATTCAGTCAATGACATCACATAATAATAATCACTAGATTAGTGAAAGATTCTTGGCCACCATGTATAGTTTGATTTCTTTATCTACATGGCAATGATAAGATAGGTATATGAATAATATATCATCCACGTCAATGGTCTCACTATATCATTATAAACTCAGTATCTACCTAGCTAAGTATGATATAACATAATATTTTGCCAAAAAGAAGTTTCATTGGTCTCTGTGATAAAGCACATCGCAAGTTTTCATCAGAAATGTGACCAGTCAAAGGTCACAGAGTTATCATTGCGTGGGGCCATCACGTAACCACCGACTTGTTTGTGACAACTGCCTAGTAGTAATACAATAACTATACAGAACAGACCAATATTCAGTTTTAAAAAATGCCGGATTCATTTGAATGTGCTTACCCGCTCTCGCCCTCGGTGAATCCCGAACAAATACGAGCTCGCGCGAATTCCTCATCAAAAAAAAAACCTGTGGTGACTTTCTTTGCTGGCGACGAAGCCTTAGAAATACCGGATAAGTCTGAGGTAGGCATGGACAAGCCTCTCACGCGGAGTGACAATGACAAGAGCGAACTAGAATTGGATAGTTTTGCTGAATCCCTCACCACTATGCATAACACTTGGTTCGATAAAAGAGTCCTCGACCACAGGTATTTTTATTTATTATTTTTTCTATTGAGTAATTACAATCGCTATCTAAAACAGACAGCCTTAAAAACATCTATTTTAATAACACATAGGTACCTATAACTATATCAATTCATTAATGTATCCACCATATTTCTAAAAAATCACATAAGTTTGTACAGTTTTGTTCTTAAATACTGAATACCGTACTATCATGCACATTACACACTATGCGCATTTTTGGCCATTATGGCTCATGTAAAAATATGCTCTCGTGTCACAGTGTTTGTGGTTAGACTCCTTCTCCGAAACGGCTGAACTGTTTTAAATTTTTTTGTATATTGTTAGGTATGACAATAGTTCGTCAAGTATTTTCCACCCTCCTAACCCCCATTTTTATGGCATCTTCACTATCACTATAGCTACATAGTATAAAATAAAGTCGCTTCCCGTCTATCTGTCCCTATGTATGCTTAGATCTTTGAAACTACGCAACGGATTTTGATGAGTTTTTTTATTAATAGATAGAGTGATTCAAGAGGAAGGTTTATATGTATATAAAACATGAGTAATCACTACATAGTAGAAAATAAAGTCGCTTTCTCTATCCCTATGTCCCTTTGTATGCTTAAATCTTTAAAACTACGCAACGGATTTTGATGCGGTTTTTTTTAATAGATAGAGTGATTCAAGAGGAAGGTTTTGGTATTAGCATTACACCCATGCGGGCGGGTCGCTAGTATCATATAAACCGAAGCGAAGCGAGGGCAGGTCGCTAGTCTAATAGGTATAAAGATCACGTGTCACGGTATTTGTGGTTGAACTGCTCCGAAACGGTTCGAGTGATTTATATGTATTTTTTTTATATTGGGTAGGTATGGTTGTAAAATATTTTTTACCCTCCCACGTCACCCTCATTTAAACGGCAGAACAACGTTGGCCGGGACAGCTAGTAACATAATAATATTGACACTTGAACTTCTTGCTTTAAATAAAAACCGGCTAAGTGCCACTTGAACAAGGTAGAATCCGCAGATTTTCTATTAATATTATAATAATAATAAAGTTTATTTCAGACAATTATTATCCATAATTAATTTGTTAGTAAAGATCTTAAAACTAAGTTAGTCACAACTTAATCTTATTTAAGATTAAATATGATCGGCCTTAACTACAAATGTATGGAGTTCCAGTGCCGCGCAACTGGGCAGTCTGCCCGGTCCAATATGGAACTGAGTAAACCGTTGGGACTGTCCCGTACTCGCCGCAACAGGGAGGCTATCCTCTTCCGAACGATTGCCTGGAAACTGTCAATTCTGGCCGCTGCAAACATACCTGATGCGCTGCAAAAGCGGGGCAGACCCAACAATATCCTCAGTCCATTATTATACTGTACGCGCAGGGCACTGAAGCATTTGCGAGTATAACTAACCCACACGCTGCAAGTGTAAAATGTCTGGCAGTAGGCCTTCAAGAGGGTTATTTTGACTGCATTTGTACATCGTGCGAACCTTCGGGCCAGAATGTTACACCTCACCGCCAATGCCCTGTGCTCCCGCTCTATGTCCATATCTCATCTGAGAGGTCCTCGGTGACCCAGTGCCCCAGGTATTTAAATTTGGTAACTCGACTCAACTCGATTCCTCCAAGTTTGATAGTTGGCTTTTTGTTGCCTGCCTTGAAAATGAGTAGTTCACTTTTCTTGGCCTCACCTCACCAGAGGCCAAGCGCCTCCGCGTACCTCTCGCAAATTCTTAACAACGTTTCTAAAGCGCTGATCGATGGGGTCAGCAGAACCATATCATCAGCGTAGCTAATATTATTTACAAATTTATATATTATACTTAGGTAGTTATAATAATAATTAGTTGCAATAATAATGACAACGCCATAAAGTTGAATGTTTCGTTTGGGACCGCATAACGTAAGTTTGTAAAATATTTTTTCTGATTTCTCTTAAGTGTGATAGTTGCGGACATCGTTTTATTTTTTCTGTAATATTTACATAAACCTTAATTAATCCACCATCTCGGCCCACTGCTGCGCTAAATATAGCAGCGCCCCGCGATTTCACCCGCGTAGTTCTCGTTCCCGTTCTCGGATATATCGGAATAAAAAGTATCCTACCCAACAAACAAATTAAGCTTATAAAATTAAGTCTATAAGGTCTAAACTCTTATACTTGTTATAAAAGAGCATTTATTATGTTAATGTTCCTTATAGTGGCACATTATTAGAAGATTTGGCTGATATTACCTTTATTCTTATAATTTGGCTGGGTAAACGTTAATAAGTTTAATTAATACGGCTACAATAAGGGTTCGAAATGTGTTCTTCTTATAGAGTCAAGTTACATTGCTTTTTAGCCTTATAATATTCAAATTCATATAAAGGCTTTTTATATGGTCAATTATTCTTAGAAAATTAATTTACAAGATAACTATGATGCTTTTTAACTTTTAGGAGCATTTGATAAGATGTCTATCCAACAAACGATTTCTAACATTGTATAAGATCTTTACAAGAATTAAGGCAATCCGTATTCCCTTATACAGTGATTATAAAAATATTGTTCTCTACATGGTAACATTACAATGTTTTATGTAACTAGATTCGCCATTTTGAAAGTAAAGCAGATTGTGTGAATTTATTTAAAAAAAAGCGGTGGTTACAGAAGAAAAGTAAAAAAAGTTTACGAAAACATGGTTGGAAGCATTACACCCACCACCTCTACTCTTATGATGCTACAAAATGATCAAGCAGAAACCAACGAATCAGCCAGTGGTTCCGCAGAGGATTATTTTATAGAAAATGAGAATGAAAAGAAAACCAGTGAGGAAGAATATAATTGTAGCGATAGTGATAGTGATATAGACATATTTTTAAATGAAGAACTGAAAAATATTGATATTCGTAGTAACATCAGAGAATGGGCAGTGAAATTCAGCATTTCCCATATCGCTTTAAGTGACTTATTAAAAATATTACATCAGGTAATGCCAAACAAAATGCCACTGGATGTGCGTATATTGCTCAAAACAAATAAAGTAGAAATATGCATTACAGAAATTGGTACTGGACATTATTGGCATAATGGATTACTTACACAATTACAAAAAACCTTACAAAACTATAAAGTGCCTAAGAAAATAACCTTGAATATAAATATCGATGGTTTACCGATGTATAAATTAAGGATGAAAATACTCGCATTCAGCTTTGATAAAGTGGTTGTAAATCAAATAGTCTTTACAATTTTGGCACAAAATGAATGTAAATAGTTGCAAATCCTTTATGTTTTCACGACCTATCACAAAGTGTAAAGGTAAACTAGAAAGGGTCGGATATGTACAATTAAAACATTCGTTTCTTAGAATAAAATGTGTCCACTTCCATGGCCATTGCATATTATGTAAATTAAGATCTTTACTTTATAGGAATTTGTCAACATCTGCCAATATGTATACTACCATTGCAATATCTGAGGACAAACATATTATATATATATATATAGTGTGTTCTTATTGTAAGTATTAATTATATTTCAAACTTAAAATTAGTGCACAAAAGCAAGCTTATTCCTATAAAGAGATTTCTTCCAGCCAGCCCACCCATAGTGAAACATAAATTGTATACATATGAGAACAAGACTAGCTAGGTACAGGATTTTGTTCGTAAGAAAGGAACCCTAACAGTATGTAAAATGGCGACAGCATAAGCAACAAACGTGGCCATTATAAAGTCTTCAGTCTCATAGACTCCTTGTAGACAATGTGCGAATCGTTTTGCTCTTATAATAGCACTATTTACAACATGTCTAAATGATTAATATCGTTTGTAGCACAAAAACAGCTTTAATTCAAGGGCGGGTTGATACTACAACACACAGCGTACCACATTTTATCATGCATTTGAATTCCCATACACTTTTCACTATAAACGAGCACACAAATCAGGTAAATAAAATACATAAAATTCCCGTTCACTTTTCAGTAAAATGGTTGACGTTTCTCTTCATTTCGCCGAACTGTTGCGAAAATGTAATAATCACTAAGAAAAAAACTTATTGCATAATCTTATACAGACGGCTATAAGGGCCTACGGATTTTTAAGAGCCTTTATTTTGTCGCAATGAGTTTAACTTCCTTGTATCGGACTATAATAAAACACGTATAAGGGGGATAGCCCTTATTAACGCTTTTTATATGCTTCTTTCTAGTGTGTTGGATATTTAGGAGCTTTTTTCTTGCCATTATAAGTTTAATTCCCTTGTTCCTTGTCATAATATGACACGTATAAGAAAAAAAAGTTGACAATAAAGCAACTATTAGGGGGGTATAAGGATATTGTCCTTATATTTTGTGCCCAAACGCACCCTTATTAGCGATAATGCGGCTCCTATAAGAATATTATTTTTGGCAATATAGACCACAACAAGAGCATTTTTTGTTTGTTGGGTATGTCCGTCTCCTGGTTCTAAGCTACCTCCCCACCAACTTTCAGCCAAATCGGCTCAGCCGTTCTTTAGTTATAATAATAGTTTAGTTAAATAGTGGAACCAACACGACTTTCTAATAGGTATATATATATATAAATAGAAGATTAAATATATAAAAATTCCCTCCTTCGCAATTAAGTTAGGCAAGCACTGTTTTAAAATGACTCCTACCTAACTATAGCTGTGTTCGTGTGAACTTGAGGGTGTCGCGTCCACTTGATGGTTTTTCAGGTATGAAAAAAACCTACTTCCTGAAAATGTCAACAATCGTCCTACCAAACTACATCAAGATAGGTCAACCTGCTTAGCCGTGAAAAGTTACTTTCGCATTTATAATATTAGTAAGAGCGCATACCGACGACGGACGCATTTTCTATTCTCGCGGATTCAGCGCGTTTTTCCCCAGGTTATTGCAATTTGGTTTTAAACTAACTTGTTTTACAATATTTTTACAAAAACTGCGTAAAGGCAGCAACCACGCGGCTACCGCGCAATACTTATGAAAAGATTTTAAAATAACTTTTATGTAATTAGAATAGAACCCGAATTCCAATAACCTGGGGTAAAACGCGCTGAATCCGCGCGAATAGAAAACGCGTCCGTTGTCGGTACGCGTTACTAGAAATAGTGTCATATTTAATGTGTCATAGTGTCATTGATATGACAAATAGGTAAGTCAAATTATGAAACTAAAAGAAAGTAATATTATACAATTGTGTGTGTGGGGGGTGAGTGTTGGGGTGCGTGTCTGGGGGTGTGTTTGTTAGTTTTTTTTTATAATAAAAGAAACAAACAAAGACTTCGGCCTTTGGTTTCAGTAACTTTTCAGTAGTGTCGTATGACAGATTTTGTAGCAGTTTGCGCAACAGTTTTTTGGAAGACTGAATACTATGAGTCTGGTGAAAATTGTTAATTTAACAGGAACTTATGGATTAGAAACTTAAAACGTCGAAATTGTTTCGAACACAATTAGGGAAGTAATTTTTATTTTAAAAAGAGCTATCGGCTATCATGTAAGCCCTTTGTAAGCCCGAATTTATTGAATGTGACGTAGACTACCTACTATAAAAGTTGACAGCTATCTCGAAGTTACTATGTTGCCTTGATATTGTATATCCCTCCTGTTTCACAACTAGGTATCACCTATTGTTTTTTTTAATAGCACCACCAGCCAGATACCAGATACCATCCTCGATTGGACACAGGCATCCCTTATGAGAAAGATATGATTAACACAGACCTTTTAATTCTTAATTGATAGGAGTACAAACATCGTGAGCCAATGTAGAGGTATAAAAACCAAAATAACGAGTAAGGTACCTTTCGTGCACTGCGATGGGATATTCAGAAATTGTTACGAAAATATGTTTATTTTACAATACAATCATCCAGTACTGCTCTTGCTACGAGTACATATGCTATACCTACAGAGATCATTATCTGTATGTATTCAAATATTTATCAAAGCTTTGCACCTTATCGTCGGGTATTAAAGTATTCCTATAGTAGTTGCTAAGAGTGGAACTATGTACACGATGTTATTAGATTGTAAGAATGCTATGAACTTTTCAATGTCCGAATCTTTTTGGTCGCTGTCTGGGTGAATCAGCTGTTTGAGCGAACGGCCGCGGGGGAAACAGCGACTCTACGTACTCGTAGGTATAGTTATAGCCGATTGTGGACGTCGACAGACGAACAGGCCGACAGCGTCAGTGTACGCCGACGCCCTCGTTGCTGTCGGACGGTTTACGACGCTCCCTGAGTACCTACCCGGTTCACGCTTTATCATAACGCGATCTTAATTTGTGATTATTGTACGCATACCTTCTCGTGTGTTCACGCTTCATGAGCACAATCTCCCCAAATTGCTCCTGCTCTTGTGTGATCCAAAACAAACGGCAGCAGCGTTATAATGTTTACATTTGTGTTGCTGCAGTCGTTTGTATAGAACTTCATAAATGAAAATCGTCGACAATAACAAGGTTTTGTAGCAAATGAGTCACATTATTCATAGAATTTGCGATTTTCATTTAGGTTAGCGATAGCGTCCACAAAAACACTGCTTCGCTATTAACATTCCGTACGTCATGGTAGATAAAGTTTTATATATAGTTTCCAGTTAACTAGTCCCTTTCAAATTCTGCTCCAGTTTAGCATGTGTTAACATATCGGGCTCACAAACTTCGTCTCATATGGAAACTTAGTTCTCAAAACAAAGGCAAGAAGAAGTCGCGTCATGGGCTGTACCTACTCACTCGTATCTTTATTGTTACTGCAATTCAGTACATACACAACTACACTATACTTTTTAAAACGACGTATCTCTGTCACAATGTGTACGCCATTTTAATTTTGTTTACATTGAGATTTGAGTTCGTGGTTACAAAGACTTTTAGTCCATATGCTACCACTAAACACTTCATGTATATGAGTCCGCTATAATTAACCTGTGGATTTATTAAAATCATTCACACACAGATTTTATACGTGAGATAAGTATTTCCTGTCAGCAATGTTTGCGTTACTGAGCCTGAGTATAAGTAGAACAAAAAACAATTCATATATAATTTATTGAAAATGTTAAATAACATTCTATTTGTATGGATACCTACCTACACGAATGAGTGAATGTATGCGAGGCTACATTTAGAGCGGTGTAGTGTAGAGTAGAAGCGATTCATATTGATTAGCGAGGGTCCTGGCAATCGTTCCCCCATGCGCCCTGCATCCCGAGCCGGCCCCACTGGAAAATCATTCAATATTATTTCTACCATATTCTCCCACAGCTCTACGCTGCTACCTAGATGTATCCACCTCTCTATTTAGTTTTACACTGTCTTTTTATTTAAAATCTAAATAGGTACCTACATACACTACACGAACTATCTTAAAAAATCCCGTTAACATTTTCAATATGTCAATCAAATATTCAAATACGATGCAGTTTAGCAATGATGCCGTAACCTAAAAAAACATTAGACCGGTCCACACCTATAACCTTGTTATTGTGAAGGATAGCCAGTCGATTTTTTCCTGCCACAGCTACTAATTTATTTGTTCCTCACTTCACACTCACGCGTGTTGTGAGTGTATGAGCAAGCATTCGTTCTCTATATAAATAAACTTTGTTTATGTTGATAACAAGAACTCATTCCCAGAAGTTGAATCTGAAGCTGAGTTGAACATTTTAAAGGGTTTGATTATTGCTACTGTATTATAAGAAGCTCAAACTTTTTGTGTGTGCTGTGCTATGCTATGAGGCTTCGTAGAATAATGGAAAACGGAAGTATCCCAGAAGTTTTGCTGGACTACGGATCTCTAAACGGATCGTCGTACGGGAAAGGCGACAGAACTACAGCCGCTCCAAATGAGTGAGTCTATTCGTATTTCGAGAACCACCTTGATATGATTTTAGCATGGCTACGCGATATTTCTTAAATAAAATAAACAGGTGCACTAAATACAGTCATGTCTTGCTTAATTCCGTGTTAACTTCAAACGTGGAAAATTGCCCCAAATGAAAAGATCAGTATAATGTAGGTACTCTATGACCACAGTTATGATTCAGAAGGTTAATGAGCAAGTGTTATGCCCACAGGGACCCAGCATATTATTTTATTTTCTGTGTAATGTAGGTATGTATTCTCAAACAATTTGTAAGTATTCTCAAACAATTTGTATGTATTCTCAAACAATTTGTTTAATTATATTTGCAGTGACGTTAAACCGGAATACCTACGTATAGGTATGCTATTGCTATTAGCGCAATTCAATTACGTCATAGAAATACGCTTTGTCGACAATTTTACTCGCTGTTCTTTGCTCGGCCTAATTATTTATTATAATCAATATTTTATTAACACTTATATGTATTTCTCAATAATTTGATGGATTTATAAATATTTTCGAATAAAAATCTTCACGACGCGGAATTTGTGTATTCTGGAATTAGATATGACACTGTATTGGATTGGTATTAATCGTCGGGAATACTGGAGTTTTGCCATTGCTACACAAGTGCAATGTCATCCTTTCATGTCATTATTAATCTGGGCCTCGCATCTTCTAGTGTGACAGCAATGATGACACGGGGACACCTGACGTTTTCCAAGCCAATTTATTTGTTTCTGTATTCGAGGAATTTGAAATTTCCAGAACATATTCCGATGACATTTTATATCACGTGCCATCATCATAGGTCGTAATCAAAAGTAATATTCAAATTAAAGTTTTACCCGTTGACGCTAGGAGGGTTAAGAACTTACAAAATATGATAGCGTGTATGTTGACGATCTGTGTATTAAAGCTAACATGTACAATAAATTATTGTGATCTTATGATTTAGGGCAACTGTATACTTGTATGGAATACCTCTGCCTACCCCCTCGAGGATAAAAGGCGTGAAATTATTTATTTGATGTATTTTGTATACTTTATTGTTGATATTATGAGTAAGGTTTTTAGTTTTCTACCCCGGTCAAAAGGGTCTTTTGTTAAGATGTTGTTACTTGTGTTGTGAAACACTTTATTTTAAAATCCGACATACTCGTATTTACGTCACAAGTTATGTGTGCAAATCATCCTTTCTTTCAATATGCGTAGGAGAGGAGAAGAGAGTGAAACTGTAATTCGATATCAAAGCTAACAGTTTTGGAGATACGCATCTATGCTAAGACTATATTTCAATCAGGTGTCTAAAGAAAGATTGCGTGACGGGTGCGATAAGCGCCCGATAGGGCGACCGACAGGCGACTTACTCATGGAGAGATAACACTACTGCATTCTAATAGAAGTCAAAGTCAAAATGTTTTTATTAAATGTAGGGTCTAAGTCCACTTATTGAAAGCAATATAGAATACTGCATCTAAAACTTATATAAAAGTAGTGCCGCCCCGACTTCGCACGGGTGCAATGCTTATACTAAAACCTACCTCTTGAATCACTCTATCTATTAAAAAACTGCATTAAAATCCGTTGCGTAAAGATTTAAGCATACATAGGGATATAGGGACAAAGGGATATAGGGAAAGAGAAAGCGACTTTGTTTTATATATACTACACTCGGCGTCAAAAAAATAGCACCTTTGGAAAATAATTCTTCAAACCACTTTTAATCCCATTTAGAATCAATGATGATGGGACTATTAGGTATCATTTTAAAGGTCTAATCATAAACATTCAGCAAATCGTACTTTAGTCTTGCTAGGTCATAAAAAAAAGAAGTGATTGCAAAAGAAAAAGAAATTGACAAAGAATTAAAGTAAGACAAAAAAATGCTTAAAAATGACTTAGAACCTAGTGTGGGTACGTAAAGGGGGGTACCCCTTGCCCCGATAACAGCTTCCATGCGATCTCTCATGGACCTAATCAATTTTATAAACGTCTTCCTGAGAAATAATATTCTGGTCAGTCTTGGAGGGTGGTAGGAGCGGGATCGCGTGACCGGACTCGTCGTTTCAGTTCATCCCAAAGGTGCTCGATCGGGTTCAGGTCTGGACTTTTCGCTGACCAGTTCATGACGGAGATCCCAACCTCATCGAGATAGTCGGGGACAATTGTCGCGGTGTGGAAGCAAGCGTTGTCGTGCATTAATGTGAACACAGTGCCTACAAATTCAGCATAAGGGACCACATGCTCTTGCAAGATTTCTGATGTACTGGTGAGCAGTCATTGACCCTTTTCCGCGAGCACCTCCAGTCCGGGACACGCACACAAGCTCGGTTTTGCCGCCAACCAAAATACCGCCGCAGAACATAGAGGAGCTGTCGCCAAGAGCGAATTTCCGAACGCATCTTAATCAGGTAAATGTTTAGCATTCTTCTGTTGGCACTATGAGAAAAAGAGACAGCAACACAGCCAAGGAGAATGGCGCGAGATCAGCAGCAACACGGCAGGTTTGGAAATGAGAATAAACGCTAAATATGTAATTACTGGATCCCTGGTGAGTTACCACTTATTATAATACACCTAGAAGGAACAACAGGACTATAGCATACTGTAGAGGTTGAGGAATGGCTGTGAGGGGCTAGGAGGAGGCCATAGGTGGTCGTGAGGCCACCATTAATATGCTATCGTTCTGAGGATCCATTGA
Organism: Ethmia dodecea; assembly: GCA_963855545.1. Lineage (NCBI taxonomy): Eukaryota > Metazoa > Arthropoda > Insecta > Lepidoptera > Depressariidae > Ethmia > Ethmia dodecea. The sequence continues at coordinate 7,614,077 of OY979448.1, forward strand.
CTATAGTTGATTTGTATATCTGTGATATGATGATGATAAATGTGTTTATGTGACTAATTAAAGTATAGCAATTACACCCTATGCGAAGCAGAATACATAGTAATAAACTTTAAATATAGATATATACATAATAATATATTCACCACAGGAGCCGCCCATATTCCACTGTCTCCTCAATGCAGGCCTGTGCGAATTGTTCCCCCTGCCTTCTGTATGTACTCTTCTACGTCTGTTGTTGCAGAAAAGCACACTGTCGTCTCATCCGTGAAGAGAACGGCTTTCCATTGTTCGACCGTCCAGTCGACGTGATCGCGAGCAAACTGCAAGCGGGCTCTACGATGCTGTGCAGTCAATTTTGGGCCTGTAGCGGCCTTGTGGGCCACTATCTTCTTTTCTTTTAGCCTTCGTCTGACCGTAGAAACGCTTACGGTGGTTCTGCGAGTTGCTTGGAGTCGCTGTTGCAACTCAATAGCATTTGAGAACCGATTTCGCAGTAATGTTGAAACTACTTGAAACAATAAACCGATCGTCTCTCTCCGATGTACAGCGTCTTCTACCAGATCCGTATCTTCGGATGTAGCCACCAGACGCCCGAAACCGCAGGAGTACTTGCCGAACCGAAAAACGACTTAGGTTCAGATGCCGAGCAACATCACACTGTCGCATCCCCGGTTGCAGTAATGCGATCACTTGAGGGGCTTCATCAGGAGTGGTATCCATCTTAAGGAGTTTTTTTTTGTCAGCTCTTTTCATGTGTCTTCCTCAACGTCCGGACAACGAATGTTTAACTTTTGACCCGTGTTGACCCTTTTATACCCCTAAAAGATACCCCGCAACTAGCTGCCCTTTTGGAGAGTAATTATGCATTATTTTTGTATAACGTCGTTAATTGGGTGAAATGTTTTTTTTTATGGCATAAATGATTGTTAATTTCAATGTCGTTAATGTTTAAAATGATACCTAATAGTCCCATTATCATTGATTCTAAATGGGATTAAAAGTGGTTTGAAGTATTATTTTCCAAAGGTGCGATTTTTTTGACGCCGAGTGTATGTAGTGATAAGCGATCAAAGTTTCGCTGTAATTAGTAAGGGAATGTAGGCAATATGCGTCTACGTAATAAGTAAATAAATGTATTTATAAATGACGTAATTCCTGCAAATATTTCCATCACAAGATGGTTTTATGTAATATAAAATATATTCATGGTTTTGATAAAGAACTTGCCTTCCCACGCGTTGTATCGTAATATACTAATTATAGTATGTACATACTCTACTGAAAGTTCATAAATCCATATATCTCACCATCACAAAAAATTACATAATAAGTAGGTAATATTGTTTTGTTTTAAGAAAAAAATATGGGCTTTGAATTATTTAAATAATAAGACGTACGTATTCTTCCTATTTTTAGATTTACAGCCTCATTTAAAATTCCAACATATGTTAAATATCTAATTTTTGAGAACCTATTTACATTCATAGATCGCCATAAATATAAGGCAGAACGCTTAAATATTGTATTAAAATTATCACATACACAAGCGACATTGGTTAGCACAATAAATGAATAAAAAAAAAATTATAATAACACGTTTATTCATCCACACAACGCTATAACTATATACTATACTATACAACTATATATTACTAGAGTAAGAACACAATGTAAATGAACGGCTCGAGTCTCAGCACAACTGCTGCTTTTCAGACCCTGCCCTAATTTAAAATGATTCTATATATCTACTATATAAAAATAAGTCGGGTTTTCCTTCCTGACGCTATATCTCCAGAACGCACGAACCGATTTCCATGGTTTTGCATTCGTTGGAAAGGTCTCGGGCTCCGTGAGGTTTATAGCAAAGAAAATTCAGGAAAAAATTCAACAGAAAAGCGGGAAAATCTTATAAGCATTGCACCCGTGCGAAGCCGGGGCGGGTCGCTAGTACTTTATAACAGTTTTAGTTTACTGTCTTACGCTACTAAGTGTACAAAGTGTTATTCAAAGAAATACAAATTAAGAAGGGTTTTTCAAAGACAAGAGAACTAATTACTTCTGGTTATATAGCAAATTCTTTAAACTCTACGAATGAGATGAGACCGCATATAGATATACGAGTACTTACCCATTGATTATTTGTCTTTAGATACACAATAGATTACGCAAGGTAGGTTCCAGAAGTGGAACGGACTTAACAACTTTCGCCAAAGCAAGCTGGGTGGGTGTCTACAACTTGTTTGGTGGCATGCAGCTATTTTCTTAGTTATAATTACTTTCTATTTCCATAAGATTTCCATTAATGAATTATTAACTTAATTAACTATTTTTTCCGCGGGAATTACATATTTTTCTGTTGGTGTTGACTCGGGTACTTAGTTATTTCCATACCAAATTTAATCAAAATCCTTCCAGTAGTTTTTGCGTGATGTGTGCACAGACAGACAGACAAAAATTTGTGTTTTAGTATCTAAATCGATAACTATCTACACTACTATCAAAAAATATTACATGTAAGTACAGATCCCGTTAGAGTCTAGACACGCGGTAGCGTGTCAAGCCGAGTTCAAGCTGGAGAACGGCGAGCAGCACCGTGTGTAATTTTACACGAACCATTTGGAGCCACTTTTGACAACCTCATAACTGAAAAAGTATTTCACATAAACGTGTCAAATTGGGCTCATATTATTGAGACTTGCAAGATACATACGTGCTCTAAATTTCATAAACATATCTCAAACGGTTATTTAGATATTAACGTCCAAAAATCTACATTTTTATCACTGACTGACCTATAGACCAAAACTCTAACCCAGTTCCAGGTGACCTAGAAAGTTCAAATTTGGCATGCAGATAGGTAATTAGGTGAATACAAAGGAATAAATCAGAAACTGGTAAATTTGTATAATTTTATTATCCATTTAACTATTATTATGGAGTGAAGTGTAGTTTAGTTCCGCTATCTGCCGATAGATGGCGCCGCACGTATGTAAACCCAATTATTATGGAGTGAAGTGTAGTTTAGTTCCGCTATCTGCCGATAGATGACGCATAAGGCCGCGGTAAAACGTTATACTGAAAAAAATCCAGTTGTAGTTATAAGATCGTCGAAGTTTTAATATGAAAAGAAAAAAATATCGTTTACTAATTTACAGACAAAATTGGAAAGCAGAAAAGGTTAGAAGCTGAAAGAACTGTAAAATGGGTTACTGAGCGTCGCAAAAATATACTAGATAATTACTGTAAAGTTTTAGATCGCGTTCAAAGAAAATACAGTAGCTTAACAAAAACCATTTTGAATTAATTTTATTATAAATATTTACCTACTAATAATTTATGTACAAAAAGTAATGATATCCCATCAAAAACATAAATGTGAAATGAGAGCCAAGTTCAATATTATGCCTTGGTTGTTGACTTCTAATTGGCTCTCATTTCACATTTATGTTTTTGATGGGATTTTATTATAATTCATTTATCTTAAGAGTCAGTAACTAATTCAATAATCTGATAAAATTACATAATAATTTAGATTTGTTCTGTTCCCGTGGAAATAAGGCGAGTATTTAGCAATAACTTGTTTAGCTATACTCGGTCGCGAGCGCAACAACACTTAAATACTTACTTAATACTTAACTCTGTAATGCTAAGTGCTATAAATAGTACTTAAAATTTGTTTTTTTTTCGAGCTTGACAGGAACACCTGTAAATGGCTTCTTTGATTTATTTTTAGGTGTATGTTATATTTCTTAATTTGCTGTAGGTGTTCCGAATAAAATAAATAAAATAAAAATAATGTATAGATATTATATTATTCAGACCCGATTCAGACAGAGTACGGACAGACAGAGGTGTACCTTAGTAGGTACCTAACAGGGTTTGGCTCCCTTTGGGTACGATGGAACTCTTATTATCACAAAAATCAGTACCGTCACTTGTTTTTCTTATTTGATATCTGTCGTGCAGTCATAACACGGGCAGTTGCTGCGCATCACATCCAGAATAATGTGAAATGTGATCTTGTTTTTTGTTTCAGAATATTCGTGAACAGATCTCTACATTTAGAAAATGTCAAGTTTTATGGGTTTGATATGGACTACACATTGGCTGGTATGTACTAAAGTATTTAACAATAGGTACAGTCAAGAGCAAGTCAAGCTTTACACTACCGGTTTAAGCTGAGCTCTGATTTATACTGCGCACCATAGAATACAGGGCCGGTTCAAAGTCCAAAGTGTCAAGCTCAGCGTGCTCTTGACTGTACTAATAATATTTTTACATAATTCGTATTTTTGTTTATTAACTTTATTTATTTACAGAATACAAATCGCCTCAGTATGAAACTCTAGGATTCAATCTAACCAAAGAAAGATTGATATCAAAGGGCTACCCTCGTGAAATATTAGAGTTTGAATATGATCCTTCGTTTCCTGTGAGGTACATTGTAAACGAAATACAGGTCAGATTATCTTTTCAATATCTCTCGTTTGACTTTCCTAATCGACTAATTTTATTTTCAGAGGTCTCTGGTTCGACACATTGTATGGAAACTTATTAAAAGTAGACGCTTACGGTAACATACTAGTATGTGTGCATGGTTTTGAATTTCTCAAACAGTAAGTTTAAGTTCACTTTTTGTTTACGTTGTGGGGTCAAACCGCGATGATTTACAGCACGGCGATTATTCAGCTTTTATACCTTTCTTGTATTATGTTTTAGCTCGCAAGTGTACGAATTATATCCTAACAAGTTCTTGACGCTAGACGAAAGCAGAGTGTATGTGTTAAACACGTTATTCAATTTGCCAGAGACGTACTTAATAGCGTGTCTAGTCGACTTCTTTACCAACTCGCCACAATACACAAGGTAAGGATCGATATTACATGCACCTTGTATTGATCCCCGAACTACATAAACTATGTAGCTTTAGCTAGCGACCCACCCGCGCTTTGCTTCGGTTTATATGTTATACCTACCAAAATCTTCCTAGTTTATCGCTCTTTCTATTAGTGAAAACCGCATTAAAATCCGATGCGTAGTTTAAAAGATCTAGGTAATACATTATTAGGCTTGTGCTCCTTTAGCGTACACCACTAGTTCTAGAAGCAAATATGAGTTGAATTATTTTGTTCATTCTTTCTTTTTGATTATGACTAGTTGCTTAGCAGCCTTCAAGTGCCATCTGAGTCAGTTTACGGGTTCGATTCTCGTCTGGGGCAATACTGATATGCATGAAAATTATTGTTGGTTTTGTATCTGTGTGTGTACTCTATTCAAATGTTTATCCGTTGCTTACTACCTCCAGCAAAGGCTGCGCCTGTTTGATACTAACTTTTAGTAACTTGTGTTCTATAATTTATTTATTTCTAGTGAATAAATAAGAATCCGGCCCGACGATGGGCTCACCACCTATCACGTTTAGGTGTCTAATATATCTCTTGAAAAGTGGGTATATTCAGTAATGGAATACCTCTGCCTACCTCCTCGGGGATAAAATGCCAATGGGCGTATCATTGGCAAACTAAACCAAGATTGAACTTTAAATATTGTGCCAATTAGTTTATTATGCTTTAAGTTTGTAATTTTAATATCTATTAATAATTCAGGGAAAAAACAGGTGTACGATGTGGAGACCTAGCAATGTCCTTCAAGTCGATATTCCAAGACGTGAGAAACGCGGTAGACTACGTGCACATCCATGGTGACCTCAAGTCCAAGACCATTGAGAACATGGACTTGTACCTCAAGAAAGACGAGAGACTGCCCGTTGTCTTGTCGAGAATGAGGGAGAGTGGCTCCAAGCTCTTCATTTTGACAAACAGCGATTACAACTTCACCAACAAAGTCATGGAGTATTTGTTTGACTTCAAGCACGGCGCAAAGGTGAGCTTACTCATTGAAATGATACGTTTTTTGTAGGCTAATTCAGATAACGGTTGGGCCAGCTTTTATGAAAAAAATCGGTTGTCTGTAAAGTCGGTTTACTGACGATAGTTGAACGTGACAACGTCATAAGAAAATACTGATGGAATGGATTGTGCCTCTTTGTCGCTCGTTGCGCGCTCTCGCTTGCACTGGAACGACGCATACGTCACACTTTTTCGGGAATGCCGCCGGCTCCATCAATTTATAAGACGTTGTCACGTCAATACATATATTTACATTGGCCCGTTGGTTCAAAATCTGGCTGGGCTGGTTTGTCTAAGAAGTGAAGGGGAAGAAAGATGTGAAGACCGATGTTATTATGAATGAATTTGTATGCAAGTAAGGGCGACGTGCTTTTGATTTGACATTTTTCACGGACACGGACAATTCCAGACGGGTGGTATATCTATTAGTATTTTTGTCGATGTATCAGACGCTCGAATCATAAGATTCGGTTTCGTTTGACAAATAAATTTTAAAAATTCATTTATTCTCCTCCTTTATGTGGAATATACACCTCTACTGGATAATTTTTTTACCGTCTGGAAAAAAATATGACGTATAAGGTATCTAGAGTCGAAGTTATACACGAGATTCATTGTTAAATATAGTCTACGCGCAGCTGGCGGTTGTAGGTAGATTGCACATAAATTGAAGCTACGAGCCTGTTTCTTTTTAAAATACTATTTCAAATATTTCAGTGTGTATTATTGACTATAATTGAGTAATGTACTTATATTAGTTATTAACTAACACTGCCAAATGAATCTATTACACTTACCTATCAGTCCACATTTTTTTCCAGACGGTAAAAAAAGTCATCCTGTATATTTATTAGAGTTACTGTATATAACTTTATAGGTGCATATACAGTACTTACAGAACTTTCTTTTAAGACTAATTTCTTCAATACACGTTCTGTTTCAATTTTATTTCAGTTCCGCTTTAAACCTGATCAAGACGAGATTAACAACACAGAACAACTACAATCCTATGCAAGTTTTAGTATTAAAAATAAGGGTTGATGTATAACAGCCTATTGGTTAATCATGATATGAATGAATAAATATAGTCTTAGACTAGATAAATATGCAACTTTTACCTAGCATGTTGCATATTTTTGCCGTGTGAGTGAAAATTCTGCAAAACGAGATTTGCACTTGTATAAACACACGCCATTCGTATTTGAGACTTGTAAGAAACTACACAAGCCACACATGCCATTATACCCGCAAAGTTTTCCGAATTTGTTTTTTTGACAAAAGACGGTATTTATTTTTTAATCGGTAGAAATATAAGATGTACGTTAATGATTACAGCCCGACGAGCCGCATAGGAATTGGAGGACTTATTTCGACTGGATAGTGGTTGACGCAAGGAAGCCCCTGTTCTTCGGCGAGGGGACTATCCTGCGGCAAGTTGACACGCGTACCGGCGCGCTCAAGATGGGCCACCACGTGGGGCCGCTGCACGAGGGACTCGTCTATTCTGGAGGCAAGTCTACAATACTACTAACTACTAACATAGAACTCTAAAGAGCCTGCTTCACATGATGAAAATCAGTGAGGCTTGGGTTCGAGTCCTGGCATGTATGAGTTTTTCAAATACATATTTATCACTAGCTCGACGGTGAAGGAAAACATCGTGAGGAAACCCGCAGGTCCCAGAATTAGTTCTGAGACATGTGTAAATAGACCCGGTCCGGGATTGGGCTCACCTATCACGTTTAGGGGTTTAAAGAATATCTCGTGGAAAGTGGTTATCCAGAAATGGAATACCTCTTCCTACCCCCTCGGGGATATAAGGCGTGATTATTTTTTTTAGAATTAAAGAGTAAAAAACCGACGTTAACTTATATGGTTTTCTCATGGATGCCATTGTCAGAACTGGACAAAATGAAACGAGACACACCGGAAGCACCAGCTTTCAAATAAAAAAAAAATCATCAAAATCGGTTCATCCAGTAGAAGGTTCTAAGGTAACAAACATAAAAAACAAACAACATGAATGGGTTATAATGTTCCTACTGGAATGGAACTAACGCGGGTGAAGTCGTGGTTAACAGCCATAATAAATCAAATAAATACACTCAAGCCTTAACCAGAAAGGGCGTCCAGAGGTATGGAATTCCCGAAAGTTGACACTTTTCTTCAGTTGGTTTCCTTCACCGTTGAGCTAGTGCTAAATAAGTAGGTACGTGTAAACTTATTCTTACTAGAAAGAAAAAAATCTATTAGTTGACTGCTATAATCAAACTTGAAATACAGGGAAAAAATCCTAAGCAGATTGTTTTAATAGTTTTTAACTGTATCGAAATTAAATTGCGAGTAACATAGATTATGTCGAAATAACTTTAAAATACATATAACATACCTGCTGATGATGATGATACACATCCCTTGAGTATGGAATCCTGGAAACGATAACTTATTGAATCGCTTCCTTATCTGTCTGGTCAGTAGTTTGTTTATTACCTCGTAGTGATCTAAAGAAAGACTACTACAGGTTAAAAGGTTAATACGTACTTAACAGTTGCGATTGCGACGGATGACTATTTATGCGACTGATATGAATGCTCAATGAAACGTCAGTATTAAACGTGTTATCATCAACCCGTAACTGCGCACTGGTAAGCTGAGGGTCTTTAATCACACAAGAGGAAGTATGGGCTGGGCAGCGGTCATCTGGTGCTCTAGGGACTACATGCTGAGCTGTGGACCATTTTGCCATTAATTTTAATATATTTTAATACCTATATTTTTTGTTGTTGTAAAACCTTAATATAATATAATCTCACGCCTTTTATCCCCGAGGGGGTAGGCAGAGGTATTCCATTACTGGATATACCCACATTTCACGAGATATATTGGACCCCTAAACGTGATAGGTGGTGAGCCCATCGCCGGACCGGGTCTGTTTACACATGTCTCAGAATTAATTCTGAGACCTGCGGGTTTCCTCACGATGTTTTCCTTCACCGTCGAGCTAGTGATAAATATGTACGTAAGTTTTTGAAAAACTCATTGGTACATGCCGGGATTCGAACCCGAGTCCACTGATTTTCGGCCGGCTCTTTAACCGTCCGGGCTATCACTGCTCTGTAAAACCTTATGGCAAATAAACCTTAATTATTATTAAAAACAACGAAAACCGGGACCTACAGCTTAACATGCCTTTCGAAACACGGATGCGCTCGTGATATAATGCCACTAGCTAGGTGGTCAACGTTGCTGAACCAGTGTGATAGTTACAAACACACTGGTATCGGAGAGCTATGAGCGATCATTCATCATTAATGTAGAGTAATAGAATACTAGGTTGGCGAGATAAGCGCCGTTGCTTCCGTGTTATCATTAATAACGTACGTGTTGACATTGCCAAGGGAATCTTCCAACTCTATTTATATTTATTATTAGTAATTGATAAAAAATATTTGTTAGTCAGTTAGTTAAACTAATATGAATTGGCGACCGGGATCGAATTGAATTTACAACGTAATATTATACCAGGTACAAAGGACGATGCATGTGTTATTGGATGTTTGGCAGGTATATAAGATTCTGATTAAAAAAAAACACAATGAGTCCTTTATAAACCACAAAAAGCAGTTATAACCCTGTTGGTAGTGAGACCGCCTCTTAAGTTTGAGGCTCGGGTTCGAATCGTTATGAGTTTTTCAAAAACTTACATAGGTATGTATTTATCGCTGGCTGAAAGTGAAGGAGAACATCGTGAGGGAAAGCCGCAGACCCCAAATTTGATTCTGACGCCTTGTAACAACACCCTGGTCCAGCGATGGGCTCACCACCTGTCACGTTTAAGGTTCCGAATCAATATACCTACTGATTAAAAGTGGGTATTTCCAGAAAAAGAATTAAATGCCGAGAACAAATGTATTTATAAATGTGTGAGTAAGCCGGTTCTTCTTTTTTAGGTACAAATAGCTTTTCACTGTGGATTTGGTGATTTTCGCCACTGTCCAAGTACCTGTACAAAAAAAAACTGTAAAAATGAGCAAGTAAATTAGGTATCTCTCCACACTGTGCCCTTTGCTAATCAGAGGGACGTGCAGAGATGCCGTGAGTGCCGTGACTGAAAAATGGACACAGAACTCTTGTGTCCATTTGCCAGCCCCTTTGCCCAGGGTGAGCGTTAGGCTGGTTGAAAACCACCTTTATTTAAAAATGCGGGCTAAAGTCAAAATTTTAGGTACCTCAACCAGCTTCTCTATAACTGTCAAACATGTCAAATCTGTAATCTGATCGTAATTCAACTACAAAAAAACCTCACGTCTTTTATCCCCGAGGCGGTAGGCAGAGGTATTCAATATCTTGATATACCCACTTTACACGAGATAACCTTTGGACCCCTAAACGTGATAGGTGCTTACCGGGTCTTTTACACATGTCTCAGAATTAATTCAACTACAAATCTGAATAATTACCGTAACTCTTCAGGCTCATGCGACGTGTTCACGGAGCTGATCGGTGCCAAAGGCAAGGACGTGCTGTACGTGGGCGACCACATCTTCGGAGACATCCTCAAGTCGAAGAAGATCGGCGGCTGGCGCACATTCCTCATCGTGCCTGAACTGGTGCAGGAGCTTCACGTCTGGACCGACAAGTGCCAGCTGTTCGCACAACTACAGAATCTTGACGTGCAACTTGGAGATATGTACAAGTGGGTATATGACATTCCTCTACTTGTTATGTCGCCCAGGGTCATTTTTTGTATGCATGAACGTGACTGTTGGTTTCGTGTCTGCTTGTATATGTGTTTAATCGGGTGTTTAATAAAGTAGACAGGTTTTTAGGGTTCGGTTCCGTATCTCAAAATGACTCACTTTGTTGTCCGACTGTCTGTCAAGCAAGACCCTTTATCTCGGAAATGCGTGTTGGTATCGAGTTAAAATTAAAACCAAATAAGTACTTACTACTCTACACTCCCTTGAAGCTGTAAAAAATCAAACTTCCAAGTTAACGTAAAAAAAATACCGCCGTTTATGCCTCAAAAAACGTATACTTCGACATTCTGAAGGTAATAAAAAAATATAGGGTACTTTCCGTTGACATAAAACTGAAATTTGATAAGTAATATCGTCTTATACTAAATTTGTAACTAAATTGTAATTAAATAATAAAAATATAGTCTTTATTTAAAGTACGTAATCAATCGTACTTCGAGACATGATTCCAGATCCAGAAGTATTTATTAGATGTACCTACAATTTTGTACGGAACCCTCGGTGGGCGAGTCCGACTCGCACTTGTCTGGTTTTTATTATTACCCTCAGTTCCGTTAGTACTATTCTTTATTCTGTGCCTCAGTCACACACAGAAATGTTGGTTTGTTTTCCAGAGACTTGGATTCTAGTACCAAAGAGAAGCCAGATATCTCGAGACTTCGTGTATCAATCCGTGACGTCACACACAAAATGGACCTCGCGTATGGCATGCTCGGGTCACTGTTCCGGTCGGGATCGCGGCAGACGTTCTTCTCGTCACAGGTAACAATCAATATAAAAAAAAACTCGCGCCTTTTATCCCCGAGGGGGTAGACAGAGGTATTCCATTTCTGAAAATACCCACTTTTCACGAGTATATTCGACTCCTGAACGTGATAGGTGGTGATCCCATCGCCAGACCGGGTCTGTTACTCATGCCTCAGAATTAATTCTGGGACCAGCTTTAAAAAATAAATAAATAAGACGTTTATTCATTAACACAACGCAACTATACAATAACTAGACTAAACTAAGTAAAATTTCATATAAATGTGGATGAAAAGGTTAGTCTCAAGCCACAGCACAACCCTAGTTCTAATATCTCAGTTCCATCCATCCCAGCGTTGCTTGGAAGGGATCGCTAAAAGCGATAAGACCCCCTATTGAACTTTATTTATTTTTTGTATCTCTTTTGTATTGTTTTTGGTATACAATGTCAATGTCAAAAGTTTTTATTCAATGCTTATAAGTCCTCTTATTGAAAGTCATTGCAACTCCACCCACAGTCGGTCAACTAATTTTAGTTTGATTTGCCTTTTGGAAACCGGGGGTGAATGTTCTATATTTAAATTATTATTTATTATTTAAAGCTTACATTATGATGTCGCGTTAACACCCTTCTTATGTTCCATGATAAGTTGACTGAAGTTCTGTAACAGGTGGTGAGGTACGCGGATCTGTATGCGGCGTCGTTCCTCAACCTGATGTACTACCCGTTCTGCTACATGTTCCGTGCCCCGGCGATGCTCATGCCGCACGAGTCCACCGTCGCGCACGAGCAGCGATTCACCGTTGACGCACCCACCATCGACAGGTCAGTGCCTCATTAGGACTAATATAAATTAACAATTAACTAGCTGTGTGATGGGATTTGGAAATATTACGAGCTTCCATACAAACTTTCTAACTTAGAAAATATATAAAAAAAAATCTCGCGCCTTTTATCCCCGAGGGGGTAGGCAGAGGTATTCCATTACTGGATATACCCACATTTCACGAGATATAGGTAGATTGGACCCCTAAACGTGATAGGTGGTGAGCCTATCGCCGGACCGGGTCTGTTTACACATGTCTCAGAATTAATTCTGAGACCTGCGGGTTTCCTCACGATGTTTTCCTTCCCCGTCGAGCTAGTGATAAATATGTACGTAAGTTTTTGAAAAACTCATTGGTACATGTCTGGATTCGAACCCGAGCCTCACTGATTTTCGGCCGGCTCTTTAACCGACAAGTCTATCACTGCTGCTAGAAAATATAAATAATTATTATCTCGCCTACATTGCGAGGGAGCAGGCAGAGTTATTAATATTGTGAGAAACACAATATTTTCTTTCACCGTTGAGCTAGTGATAGATAGGTATATACTTATATCAACTTGACCAAGATCTATTGTATCTTTTGACAGAACAAGAGGTGCTCCACGAGGCGTTAGCATTATAAGCATGTCGGAAGATACTTCCGAAGAAAACGCTATCGCCGCGGATCCTGACGTAAAGGTAGCATATTCAGTTATAATTTTGTCGATTAAACTAATGATCGCATGCGAATTTGCGTTCAAAGTTTATAGATGACACAATTCTCTATGTTTTATTATTATAGTGTAGATTTAAAGATAATGTACATCTCAAAGGCGTGTACATTTGTACTACACTTCTAATTTAGATTAGATTTAATACAGTAAATGTATAATAAATAACAAATGTACATATTTGTTTGTAGTTATTGAGATACCTATAATATGTTTGTGTATTGCAAATTATAATATTTTCTTATGTGTAATGCATGACAATCAAATCTATCTTGGACTCGACAGGTTTTGCGGGTAAGTTTGCATCCAAATAGAATATATATTTGTAGTTTAAATTAAAATAAATTCGCATTCCTAAAACTGTATGTCAACTGAATCATTATTCCTATTTGCTTGTTGACTGACATTCAATTTGGGGTTGCAGTAAATACATTACACTTGACACATTCGATGCGGATAATTACGGAAGTTTTAGAATGTATCACCTGTTACTCTCGGTATGATACTCATGAGATAAGTAGAGCCAACCAATATGGCCACAATGAGGTTTTTCGTGAAGTTTTTACAATACAAACACGACACATGCGGGATCTGCATTGCTTGTCGAAATGTATCTACTATTTGTAGACTGTTGGTTCAAGTTCAAGTGCAAGTGAGCAGTGATACCATAGTTTATTGAATGTTTTTTTTTGTTTTGCCAGTTAGTTATTCCATAGATATATATATCTAAATAAAAAATCTTACGCTTTTTATCCCCGAGGGGGTAAACAGAGGTACTTCAATGAAATACCCACATTTCACCAGTATAATCTTTGGACCCCTAACGTGACAGGTAGTGAGCCCATCGCCGGACCGGGTCTATTACACATGTCTCAAAATTTATTCTGGGGCCGGCGGGTTTCCTCATGATGTTTTCCTTTACCGTCGAGCTAGTGATAAATATTTACGTAACTTTTTAAAATTGGTACATGCCAGGATTCGAACTCGAGACCTCACGCTTTGGAGCCTGGCTCTTTAACCGCTGGGCTATCGCTGCTGCTGCCCAAGTAGTAGTATAATATGTAATGTTTCTTTTCCCCGCGCAGGCGTCGGCCTCTGTGCCCCACGTGCGGCCAGAGACCCCGCAACGCCTCACGCACACTCACGACGACGACTGCTCCGACGACGATGACGTATCCAAGGGTGGCCACCACAAATAAACTCCGATGATCTTATGTAACTGGTCTCACTACTCAAGTTCTCTAGTTGAACGGGAGTCAATTGATTATATTATTAATAGATCGCGCGAATCTTTTTGGCTAGACTGAGAACGAAGTTCTTAATTTGTCTGTCTTTTTGACGTGCAATGAATGTTATGTAGCCTAAAATTGTTTATTTTTATATTTTTTGATACACACTTGATTTATGTAACCAAAATTGTATGTTTTTTCGAATATTGCAAACGCATTATTTCATTTTGTTTGCACTTTGTGATATTTATTGATAACTTCACAATTTATTTCTCTAGGGCTGTCTAGAATTTTGCTGGGTTATGAGACGGGGTCATTTTTATACATTTGGGTGGATACATAAGAAGTAATGTACTTGCCGCATTTATAAATTAGAAGGTGTAGGTGCGGGCTGCGTGTCAATACTGTAAGCAGAAATAAGTATACTATGATTATGATTACCTGTATCGACTGCCTCCTCACTATGCATCTAATAAAATATTTTATTTTTCTATGTAGATAGAAATTATTTATTGAAAGTCAATTCAGTTACTTACATATAGTAATATTATTTATTTATTTCACTTCATGTAAGTACCAAGAAGATGTATGTATACATGGCGAAATTAATGCCTAAAGGCATGAATTTTATTTGCTATGGAAAAGGCGCAATGTTTGTTCAAATTAACAGGAAATAAAATGAAAAGTAGTAGTTTTGTTAAATTAAAAAATAATCTCATTATAGTTTCATACAGATAAAAAACGTAAAACTACAGTTGTCAGAATAACCAAAGGGATCCTACGATATATTATGTTAGAAATACATGTATTTCTAACATAATACGATATATTATGTTAGAAATACATGTATTTCTAACATAATATATCGTAGGATCCCTGTATGTGGATGTATGTATACATAATGTATTAATTTCTCAATTAATAATAATTTTGTTGTACACGACCGTAATCAAATAAATAATTGCGAAAGCTTTTACTGTAATAAAATGTTAAAAAATAATTATCTAATCAATGTCAGCATTTTTTTGCCGACTTCGTCCGTCGATATACCAGTCTTCTACTATACAATGTAGGTAGTAATGCTTTTTATCTTCATCGATAATTTAGCTTTAAAAAGTATATTTCTGATTTATGGTACATTTAGGGTTCAGTTAGAATAAATGTTATGATATTTGAGCAATTCGTTGTGGTTCATAGATATATAATAGTACTACAGCGTAAGGCCTTAATTTGTGTCAAGAACCAAGATGCAAGAAACTGGATATGGTCACATATTAATTAACTATAAAAACATTTCCAAGATGTGATTATAAAATGATACTGATGTTGTACCATATTGTCTTTGTTGTATGTAGATGATGAACATAGTATGTTTACAAATGTTTTATTATGTTGTTGAAAATGAATATAATTTATTATTTACTCCAGTCAAATACCAACATATAGGCCAATATTCGTCAAATATTAATTATTTCTGTTTGTTATTATGTTTTGATTCGTGATAATTATAACAAAATGTTATTTAACATAGCTTCGATTTTTCCACCAAATAGCGAACCTTTCCAACTAAGTATAAAATAGTACTTTTAAAATCACCATTGGTTGGACAGTTATCGTTGTGATTACGTTGTTTTTGTTCTTAAGTATGCAATTATATATATAGCTTCTTCAGAAATAGATACGTGTCTGCAAACACTAATAATAATGCGAAAAATGTTCTTGATTTTTTATGATAATTATTAGTGGATCTACTTTTTTACCTAATCACATAGATAGGTTCTAGAATGTTATAGGAACAAAAATAAACTAAATTCATTAAATAATGTTAAACTGTTTTATTTGTCTTATATCTACTTTCCTACCACTACAGCAATAAATCTTCTAAGTATTCCGCAAATTCTTCTTCGCGGCTCTTTTCCTCAATTTCTTGCACACCTACAATAAAAAGTTGAATAAAATGAATATTACTAAATATCATGTTAAAATATTATATAAACTTCGATAACTTTTTTCAAATACGACACGATAATAATTAGAGCAAAAAACAAACCTTTCTTCCATAAAGATTCATCTTTCTCAACAACTTCGGGGATGTTCACTGTAGACGTAGATGGTTCTTCGTTTGGCGGAGTTTTTGGGACCTCATCATCGCTTTCTTCTTCACCAGAATCGTCTTTATGTTTGCCTCGCTTCTTTTTCTTTTCTTTTTTAAGTCTTTTGATTTCTCGTTTTTTAGAGCGATAGTTCAATTTAGCGGAGCATTCTGGACATAAGCCTGTGAATTTTAATTGATAAATAATGATCAAAAGACGTGTATGATTGGATAACGTAATCAAGGATCACTGAACATATCAAGGACGGTACGCTCTTTTTACTAGACCTACTTAGATGTATACTAGATTAGATTTATGTTGACGCTTGAAACTTATCTATGATCTTAAATAAAGAAAATAGCAATCTTTCTTGAATTTAAACAAAGTTTAATAAATTAGGAGAAGACATACGGAGTTTTACCAAGGCATTCTTTTTCTCATTGTCCTCCAAGTATGCAAAGTTGACTTCCCAGGAGCGCAGTTCGCGGTCACTGCTGCAGTGCTTATTGCCGCATTGAAACTGGCCTTTGCCTAGTACAACTTCCTTCTCAACGCGCCATCGGAGTGCTACCTACATACAGTTAGTTGTTTAAATGCAAAGTAGGTAAGGTTCAACCTTATTTGTTAATGGGTAAAGAATTCGCGTCAAATACAAATAAAGGTTCGCATTATTGGTAGCCGATGATTACCAGTTATGTTCCGCATCATTAACTAATGCCATCTGCATACATATATTTAAGAGAGAACTTGTCTATATATATTTATTTATGTAAGTAGTTTCTAAAATACTTATTGTAATAAAAGACCTAATACTAATGAAAGCTGTGTAGTTGTAACAAGATAAGTATCTGCGTACCTAAAAAATAATTCATGCTATTGAAATAGTTCACTACCTATTTTAAATCCGGCCTATACTAACTGAATAATAATACCAGGTTGAGCCTGCCAAGTATTTTCGTTGTTACACAATCTCATTGAACCTTCGACTAAAGTCCGCCGAACAGATGTGCGCTGCTCTGCTGCGCGGGAGAACAGTTATATTTAGTTTAGCCAACCGAAAGGCAGTACGGCCATTGTGCGCACACCCCAGTATGACGCACAAAGGAAGGTCTCCTAGCAAAAAAAGGCATTGACAGAGGGGAACCTTCCCCATCTCAGCCTTTAGACATAGGGGAGAACATTACACACATAAATTATAATCAATTTGAAAGGGATTCAAATGGATTTGGATATATTTTTCTAGTTTACGTTGAGCCTGTGTATCAAATAAGGTCAATCCAAACAACTAGGTAATGAAGCTTAAGTTTGTCTATAATGATCGCTATACAAACAGTTTGTAAAGTAGTAGGCAATACGATTTAATTAACAATAACATAATTAAATACTAATTAGGCAAGTACCTATCCCGCTGCCTGATGTTCCTTGAAGATCATCTTCAATTATCTAATGCTGATGAAACACTTACTTTGTTCTCTTTGAATCTGGTGAGATCACAAATGCAGTACTCTTTGAAGAGTTTATCATAATATTTTTTTGCTAACTGCTTTTCCCAAGTGTCTGCGACCTCATCCTCCTCCCAAAGGAACTTGTGGTTCTCCCGGATGACGTCGAGGTCGGTGCGATCTCGGGAGGTGTCCCGCTGCAAGAGGACCGTGGAGCCTTTCGCATTTAGACAATACACGTTAACTAGGTACTTATGTAATTCATACGGATTAAGATTACGCAACCTTGCCGACATCTCTAGCGTAACCTAGAACAAAGGGAAAACCACCCGTTTAGAGTCAATACTAACAATAAAAAAAAACATAATTTGCAACAAACAACTCTTTAATAAAATCGACAATATTAATTATTACATTTTCCATAAAACAGATTATAATTCATATCAAACGGAGCTTATTCTAATTGTCATGATGAGTCAATAACAAGGTGCAGTTTTGATAGTAAGTTACAAAATTGCAGCATACCACAAATGGTATCAATAAATAATTAGGTTTCTTTGTGCAAGTTAATATCTACTCTGAATATTATTGTCAGTCTTGTAGATTTTTTGTGTTAAATTTTAGCACTTGGCTCAATTTTAATCCATTATCGTATAAACAAGTCATGCTGTTAATCATCTAAATAATTAAATACAATAAATATATTAAAATATATGATTATTACTTAATCTAAATTTAAACCTACAGTAAACATTCTAAGGTATTGACAACCAGTTATAAAATCGAAAAGTGGCACAATCAATATGTAAAATAGCTTTGGTTTTACAGCCAATTAGAAAATATATTATAATATCTTTGGGATATCATTATACTTAAATCTAGTATGAAGAGTGTTACACTTCTAAAAATATAAGATGGTGTACACATACATACATAATTACATTAGGTATTTGGCAAAAGGCATAGGTAATATTCACTGTGATGGTGATGACCAAATTCCAAATGTTATCTTTCACTTATTTTTTGGCTTCCAAACTTAACCTAATAAAACTCAAGTATTCTAATTGTTCGAAATAGCTATATAAAAGATTGTTTTTGAGACCAAGAGAGACTTAGAAGAAGCCACATAATGTTATAAAACCTGTAATTGAAATTAATATCAATATTTTCCTTTAGTCTTCAATCTAAAATGTAAGGTCCAAATATATTACACTATATTAATTT
Source organism: Ethmia dodecea (assembly GCA_963855545.1). NCBI lineage: Eukaryota > Metazoa > Arthropoda > Insecta > Lepidoptera > Depressariidae > Ethmia > Ethmia dodecea. The sequence continues at coordinate 7,633,021 of OY979448.1, forward strand.
CAAGATGCATGAACAACATTTGGTGCTTTAATGATTTAACTTCTTTGTGCAGGGCCATTTTAATAACTACTCATAAAGTTTAAGGCTCCAAATAATTATCAAAATTACATTGTACATCCAATAATTTTATGTGTCCTGTTAAATAGGCACATTGAATTAATATTATTGCTTTGGTTACATTTAAAATACATTACAAATAAGAGTCACTTCAAAATACAAACATCTTTTTAAATACCTTGTAGTACAAAAATATTATAATATTAAAGCTCTTAAAGAGAAGTCAGCCAGGAACAATTTGTGACATACTTTGCAGAAGGCCTCCAGTTTAAGTCAGTTAAACATATTTCTCTATCTAATGTAAATATAACATTACTGCTATCGGAATCTTTGGACATTTGACCTATATCCGCATGTAAAAATATCACTATCATATCTAAAAAGGCAACTTTGGATTGAGATATGTGTGACCTTATTGTAAAGCACCTGTGAAGGCATTTTCCTATAGTACTAATTAAATTAAATCCAAACATGCATTACACCATATAAATAAAATCCCTTAAAAGCAACTACAGCAGCACACCATGAGTGGAAACACTCAAACACACCATAATGACTAATTTATGAACTAGATCATATTCTTCAATTTGGTATAAAACAATGCAAGTTAGATAAAACAATCATTATGACTAAATTTTTGGCAATTGGAGAATCGGAGAAGCTTGGTGAAAAGCATCACACACAACTAGATAATAAATTAAATACATATTGAAAGTAAATACTAATTAGCTAAATTTGTGATTTTATCATCACTTTATGTTTGTTTCAAACATTAAAAACCCATATACAGTATGATTGTACATGATGCTGTTCACACTTAAGTCCTACATTTTCTATCCATGAGTTTTCTCATGTTTCTTCATGTTGTCAGAGCGTGTGAAAGCCTTGTCACACACTCCGCAATAGTAAGACTTTTGTTTAGTGTGCACTGTCATGTGGCGCGACAGTTCACTCTTAGTCACAAACTTTTTCTCGCAAACGGTACAGGCATGTTTACGCACATTCAAGTGAAATTTCATGTGTATTGATAGTGAGCTGGATTGGGAGAACGCCTTGTGGCAGAGCTCGCAGACAAATGGTCTTTCGCCCGTGTGTTTACGTAGGTGGTTCATGAAGCCTGTTTTAGTGTAATCTTTCTGGCAAAGGTGACAGAAACTAGATTTTGAATCTAACATGCCAGGGAAATGGCTGTTGATATGCTTTCGGAGCTCCCAGTAGCTGGGAAATTTCTCAGCGCACACATGACAAGGATATTTCTTTTCTTCGGTGGGTTTGGCACTGCAATTGTGAGCTGAGAGTAACTGTTCACTGGAAAACATTTGATTACATTGATTGCAAATATGAGTAGTGTCCGCATCAGTCGACAGAGTCACCTCTAAATAGTTTTCGATCGACATAACATTCCCATTGGAACTGTCTGCATCATCGTTAGGAATTTGGGTTAGGTCTCTGTCTGAAATATCTTTGGTGTCCATTTTTTCTAAATATTCTCTGTAATCTAATGAGTCTTTACCAGAGTTATTGTTATCGGGTTCTACGAGATGTAGAATCGGTGACGCGCTCTGCTCCCGGTCTGGCGATGTAACCTTCTCACTATCGGAATGCTCGGGCTTCGAAGAAACATTGTTGTCGGACTCCCAGTCATTTTCAACGATTTCCACATCTGAATCAGAATCGTCACTTGACACTGAGTTATTGAACCCGATATCGTCGAACCGCAGCACATTTGAAGGAAGCTTAACCCCCACAATAGCCTGAATCGCCTGCCATGAAAGCTCCTGGGGGTTGTTCTGCATATTATCGCACTAATATAACCTACAAATGAGTTTGCAATGATTACTACATTGACACCTTAAAATTAAAAGAAATATAAACGAAACACGTATATTAATTACCTTGTGAGCACGATTTCAGAAAATAAATAAGCGGGCGACACCTTCTTTCTACATCTAAAAATATTATGCTTGTACACTACACTGCACTGCCTGATCTTGATTTAGTTTTTCTTTCTTTGAGTTGAGGATGCGATACGATGATGCGATTTGTAGAGAGATGGAGATGCGTCTTTCTTTGTCTGATTGGTCAATCTTTGATCATTTGATTGTCATTTTGACAGTTATAGCCCAGTGATTTGTTAACTTCTTTCCTCTATGGAATTTACTAATAAGCTAGAAGGAGATATCGTTATTATCGCGGTCGGTTGTCTAATGTCTAATCACAAACTGGGATTCAAGCGCCTAGGGTGCAGCACTATCTCAGTGAGACGTGACGCTCTCGCTATACTTAAGGTACCTAGTATATAATAGCTCCGGGGATCAAATACCTAGACAGAATATTCTCCTTCTAGATGACGCCACTGACAGGTAGTGTCAGTCAACGATCATACCTGTTATATACAACTAGTTTTTTTGAGTTCTCGGAGTGCTCGGATTGGTCAATGTATTTGTGTGCATCTAGTTCAAGCTAGTGTTTGATTGTTTTGTCAAAAAATGCGTTTGTTTTAACATTATTTGTGTTTGTTTCCTCGTCCCCAACGCAGAAATTGGCAGACTTTTTTGTAAAGAAACTAGTGCGCGTGACGTCTCCTGTTGGCTTAATACTCAAAGTTTTATCTACAGTGTCCCATCGCCCGGTGAATAAAAGGAACTTGTTTGTAAATAATTTGAAAGTTGGGAGCACGGCAGTCAGAGGAAAATTTACCTAAACAAAATTTTAAATAAATTGTCTCTTTCTTCTTGTGATCTTTCTTCCCACTGTTACCATAAAATACAAATGTGGTTTATTTTTTTTCACATTTCGCAGGTTCGATTTCCAGTTGAGGCCTGTGCTTTTAAAAAAAACTGTGTATGCAGTTCTACTTCTTATTAACAATAAAATTATGTCTTCTGTCAGTAAGATATCCTATGTTCAATATTTAATGTACTTTCCCTCCGTGTGTCCAATACGCTGGCTGCTCTAGACCGGCCTTGCCAGCCCTCTAGGTACTTCTGCAAAGCATGAATAGGGTTGTGTCCTACCTAGTCAAATCAGTTACTTTTTACGATCTGTCAAAATGAAAATTTACTATGGACAATGTACTGAAATAGCAAACCGTGACGTCATAGTTTGTAGTACTCAATTGCAGCACTATTTTTGATTGTTTTATTATTTTTAAATTTGCTATAATTGTAAATTGAAAATCGAAATACATATTTTGAGGTGTTTTGGGATAATCTTTTTAATGTATTAGTCATACATTTAAAAGATTATCCCAAAACACCTCGCAATTTCATTTCGATGCTGTCAACTACCCAATTATGTTGTATTCCTCTTCTATACCGTGTAAGTACCAAAAGACTCAGTACCTACCGACTTAATTAAGTAAAAAAAGAATAATACTCTTGAACTTGGGGTAAACTAGTAAACAAAAATTCAGTTCGATGATCCATTAGTGTAAATTAAAAAAGTTAAATAGAAAAATCTATAACCTGACAGCATAAAAAGCTGGAATCAAGACCTATAGTAGGAAGGAAAGACTATTTGCTGCACAATCTTACACCAATCTCATCCAGTCCGCGGGATCTTCTCAATTCAACAATAAAGACTACTTTTTAGTTATTAACCAATTTTAAACCGATAAAAGACCTAAATGGTCATTCGAAATGACAAATGGTACAAGAAACCTAAACATGATTTTCAAATACCTATTCAATGATACCCCACTTATCATATTTCGACGATTTTCTTATTTTTCTTTTTCACAATTAGGCTCAAAAAATCCACCATATTGTTTTTTAAAATTTTGTATACACAGTGTCACTCTCACAGCTAACGACATATCTTAAGCTAAAATGCATCGAGCCGTTCAGGCTGCAGAGCGTGCCACGAAGCGTGCCAAACCATTATACATACTTACATACATACATACTCTCGAAAAACTCCTACTGGCGCAGTCGTGTAAAAAAACAGTGAACAGATTTGATAAAATAATAAATAAACAAAATAGGTAGGATGGTCATTCGTTTGAGAGTAAAAGTGCATTATAATTTAATGTTTGTTAATAATAATAATAATAATATAGCCTTTTATTCAGACCTTAGTATGTTACATATAAAATTGAAAACTTAATCCAATAATTGCTTCTTGCAAATTTTCTGTAGGTCTGTTTGCCATTCGGCAAAGGCCTCCTCCAACCTTTTCCACTCTTGTCTTTCCAGAGCCACTCTGTTCCATGTTACTCCTGCTACTTGTCTGATGTCATCATCCCATCTTTTTGGTGGTCTACCTCTTTTCCTTTTTCCTTCTCTAGGGTACCACCGTGTTACAATTTTACTCCATTTATCATGTCCTCATATCATGTGCCCTGCCCATCGCCATTTAAGCCTCCTGATTTTGTAAGTTACATCGATCACCTTTGTCTTGCTTCTGATAATACGGTTTTTTAATCTGTCTGACTTCTTCACATTCAACATACTTCTTTCCATTGCGTACTGGCAGGTCGCGAGTTTCTTTACCATACTCTGTGTTAAAGCCCATGTTTGGCTGCCATACATAAGGACAGGTAGTATGCATGTGTTGAATAATTTACTTTTTACATTTATGTGGAGCTTTTTATCTTTCATGGCCTCTCTCAGGCCCCAATATCTCTTCCAGCCATTGGTTATTCTTCTCTCAACTTCTTTACGTACAGGATCGTTTTGTGTTATAAGCTGTCCCAAGTAGATGTACTCGTCGATGTAGTCGATTTGGATGTTTTTTATATTCACAGTAATTTTTGTTCCGTTAGTCATTAGTCTTGTTTTTTCGGGGTTCATTTTTAGCCCTACTTTCTCGCTTTCTGTTGCCAGTTCGCTCATCATTTTTTGTATATCTTCTGGTGTCTCAGCAAACAACACTATGTCGTCTGCGAATCTCAAGTGCGTTAGTGAGAGACCATCAACATTAATCCCGAGATGTTTCCAATTGAGACATCTAAAAATTGATTCCAGTACTGCCGAGAAAAGTTTTGGAGATAAGGGGTCGCCTTGTCTAACACCTCTTCCAATCCTGAATGGTTCGCCTTTCTTTTCGAGTTGAATTCTCGCAGTACTGTGACAATATACATTTCTTATTAAGCGAATGTACTTGTGTTGAATTCCTTGTGCTATTAGTGTCGCCCATATATTTTGCAATGCAATGTAGTATGTACGTTGGTATTCTTTATACTTCTCTAAAATTTGGCGCACCACATGGATGTAGTCGATCACCGAGTAGTGTTTACGAAAACCCGCTTGCTCAATTGGTTGATGTTCATCTAATGTTCCTTCGATTCGTTTTAATAATATCTTAGCAAACTAGATGTCGCGCGGTGCGCGAGGCCGCAAGCGGCCACGCGTGTCTGTGTGGGGTCTTATTTTGACAGAAAAATAGAGTCAAATTTTGGGCGCCCATCTTGTTTTAGCCATTTTAAATCGAAAAATAATAAAATTTTGTTAAATATTTTTTTTCATGGCAACACTGTTTACTGAGACCCACAATCGCTCCATACAAGTCAACTTTCCAAAGTGTTGCCAACTGGCTAAAAAAGCCGATTATTATTAAGAAAATTTAAAATTTTCAGTAAAACAAAAATAACGGGGCGGCCATCTTATTTTTTCTATTTTTCGGGATTTTCTAGTAAACTACAGGATATACCCTATGCGATGACACCAAACACATTCCTGTAGCATATCGACATCTGGGAGATCAATTCGGGTCTTTTGAGGTCTACCCTAAAAATTAAATCAACCATAACTTTTGGTGTTGCCAGGAAAAAATCAAAAAACCTACAAAAGGTCATAGGGAGAGATAAAATGTACCGTTGACTGTTACTCGTTTTTGCAAAATGGTAAAATTTCGAGTTTTGACTTTTTGCATTAAAAGTAAAAAATACCCCAAATTTTGGGAAAATTGTTAAAGACAGCAACACGCCGTATCGAGACCTCTAACCCCGCCATACAAGCCAACTCGCTCAGGTGTCGCCATCTTGCCGAAAATCGACAATCAAAATGTCTTAAAATTAATACTTTTCTTTGGGAGCAAATCACCGGTCGGCCATCTTGGTTTTTCAGATTTTCGGGATTTTCTGGTAAACTACAGGATATAAGCTATGTGATGACACCAAACACATCCCTGTAGCATATTGGCATCTGGGAGATCAATTCGGGTCAAGTGGGGTCTAAAACCACTCCAACTTTGAAACACTATTCCGCGGCCGCCATTTTGTTTTTTCAAATTTTTTAATTATTTTCGTAAATCATACAAGCGATCCTACAGATGCCGAAAATTAGAACCGAATCGGCTTATGTACGATTTCACCTGCGGTGTAGCTTCCTGGTATATCTCTTGGAACGTCTGGCGTTGTTGCAGGAGTCCGTGAGTAATTGCCCCAAGGCATAGATCCATTTTTTCAAGGACAGAGACCAATTGCCAAGGTGGAGTAACCGTGGCCAGGTTGCTGTTTACTTTTCGTGCTGTGAAAGCTGGGGTGGCCTGAAACTGTTTCTGCACCTCGGCATATCGAATGTTCTGCCAGCCTTCTGTATTGAACCTTTGGCATTGAACACCTTGCTTAACCAAAGCTTCGTCTGCTTTGGTGATCTTTGCTTCCGTCTCTTTTGTGCCTCGGGCAAAGTCCTCAAATTTTTCTTCCATTTGAAGAGGCTCAGAAGTGGTATTGTCCGCTTCTATTAATTGATGATCGACAAGAGGTGGCGCCATCCAACTGTCCTCGTTTGTGTCGATATCAACGTCAGGTTCGGGTGATGTTGATTCGGTATAGTGAGATTGAGGTGTTGAAGGAACTTGCTTCTCTTTATTTATCATTAGGCTTACGTTTTCATTTGTGATCTGCATCAAGACAAAGCTTATACATCATCTCATTTTGTTTCTCCATAAATTCGCTCATCCTAGGTTCCTTGGGAGTCGAAGGAGGGTCCGGAGTGTGGTTCCTCTTCGAAGCACGATTGCTACTATATGTCGAAGCCACCTCATCGTTGTCTGGGGCTTCCAGTTTTAGAATTTTCGAAGCCTCATGGCGTGAAATAAGGTGTGCTTTTAACTTATTAACCGTATCTAAGAACATATTATATACCCTAACTGGATGTATCCTAGACAAAACAGTCAATGGTGAATAAATAAGTGCCCGACCTAACGGCCATTTTAACATAGTTCGTTTCAAGCGCTTGTAGCGTCTCTCACTAAGATTGGCCTCTTGACTGTGTGCTTTTGCCAGCCTGACTGTCGGAATTGCAAAACGTAGGCGGCATTCGAGATCTGGAGGTATTTCCTCCCCGAATAAGTTTTCATAACTGAGCACATTGACAACCCAGGCTCTCCAGTCATTTGGGTAGATCTCATCTAGGATCTGCACTATGTTTTTGAAGAAGCTTTCTTCGTCTTCTGGGGGACTCCATTCGGCCAGCGCACCCAAAGTTGTTTGCTCCATCTGAAAACAACGTTGTATATGAGGGGTGGCTCTTTCGTGCTCGTACTGGTATAACAACGCAGCCGATATGTTTGTATATTTTCATCGCAGCAGACAACGTCGGCTGGGCAGCCGACTGACGGCTAAGCAATGGCGCATACAGACGACGCGTCGTCTGTGCGCACAGGCGACAGACGGCTGAAGACTATGAGTCTTATTGTTTTATTGGGAGTGCTACAATAGTTAGTCTAGGGCTTTCCTAGTGACTATATATTGCAGAGTGAGTTTGCCGTCCTGAGAGCGGGCAATCACTCAAGTTATATCGCATGGGGCTTACCCATGATATATTTATGTATATAGTACTTACCTTTAAAGTATCTTGAAAGGTGTTGTCTTTTCGTAAACAACTGAAATAATTTCTGTTCCGTACGAACACTAGTCTGTTCACGGTAAAAATCCAAGACGTACTGAGGAGCGAACGGTTCACCCGGCGCAGCGTGGCGGCGCGCGACTTAAGAACAAGTGAAAGGCAGACTTATGGGAGTAATGTTTATTAGAGATAACTCCGACGAGTAAGAACACTTAAATCCTAATTACAATAGTATTTATATCTAATTAAATGCTAACATAACACTAAAACAAACACAGATTAAAGTTGAGGTTACTATTTTACTAGGTTGCTGATGTAGCAACCTCCTTAAAACTAGTACAATTAAACATGTGTTAAGTAAAGCTGACATCGGTCTTCTTCAAGGCCGCCGATGTAGTAGCTTCCTTAACTCGCGCGCTGCGGGGAGGGGCGGCGCGCGCGAGGGAGGGGATGCAGGTAGCATTTTGGTGTTGTCACACGTAAGAATCCAAGGAGTAATCTCACAAGTGGGTCAAGTGTAGCTCGGACACCCACACGAGCGCCAAAAGCGCAATTTGGACCGCACCATAGGGAGATGGCTAATTTGCACATGTCTCATTTAACTTTATAAAAAAACAAACAAACGTCAACAAAACCAAAACCTGGGCCGTGTTCCAAAACATGTAAAATTTACTCGTTGAAGTGTAAAGTGAAGGATAGCGTTATGCAAAACATTAATGTGTGACTGAAACAGACTACTGTCAGGTAATAAAATAATTAACTTAGTTTAGGAACGCGGCCCTGGTTACTGATCTGTGACCAAAACCATATGACCATATCAAAACAAACAGTAAAATTAATTTCAGGTCTGTGATATTGATATTTTACATTAATTCAATTACCGAATATAAAATATTTGTGTTCTAAATTGGGGATAACTTTATTTTTATAAATAATTATAATGGAGTCTCTGCAAGAGTTGCAAGAATTTATTGTATCTAAAAGTAATTCGAGCAATTTTGTGAATCAGTCAAAAGTTCCGTCTCTGTGTAAGTCTGAACCTTGCATGCTTGGAGTAGACGAAGCAGGCCGTGGTCCAGTATTAGGTAAGTCAGTACAGAAAGTTGTAACAGTCATTTTTATACGAAATGTACGGTTATGTTAGGTTGAGTTGAGATCTAAATGTTAATAATATGATTTATGTATGTAGGTATACATTTCTAACATGCTTTTGCTTATCCAAAGCTAGAGTTTTAATTAAATGCTACATCTCTAAAATGGTGTAAATCCCTAATGTAACAGAATTTTTAATGTCACGCCTTTTATCCCCGAGGGAGTACGCAGAGGTATTCAGTTTTTGGATATCTGGGGGCACGGCAGTGCCCCCGTCAAGTCGAGCAACAAGCGGCACGGCCGTACCATCCTTTTCTCGAAGCCATTCATGTTGAAGTAACCTTGGTGTACGTAAAGTTTTCTAATTCTTATTTTAAATTGTATTGATGCTGTTCTTTGAATTTTAGACGTTGTCACTCAATAAAATATTGTGTCTCTATTTGGGTATTCTTTATAGGTTATGGGACTTTATTTACCCATTAAATATTTAATTACAGTATATTATTACTATAATTATTGATATTTGAGTAAGTAATATATTTTACGAAAATGTCAGAAAATAATAATTCTCCGACAACTTCGCCGATCACGAAAACGACGGAAAATATTAGTCCTCCGTCCTCTCCGCTGACAACTAAACAAAATAACGTCGTTATTAGTACTATTAGTACGGGCTCGAATATGGTAATCGAAAAACTGGCAGGAGCTTGCAATTACGGTAATTGGAAATTTCAAATGAAATTGTTACTGATTGACCATGGTCTATGGGAATTTGCAATCGGTACACTACCAGCTTCATCTGACTCCGTTAAAGACCAGAGAGCTTACGCTAAAATTTGTTTAAATGTACAACCCATCTGTTACCCCCACGTAAAACTCGCTAAGACAGCTGCGGATGCTTGGATAAATTTGAAGGCCGCATATGAAAACGCTGGTATAAGTTACTTAATTGACTTAATTTAAAAAGAAAATTGGCACAGATTAAATTAGTAAATTACGATTCTATGGATCATTATCTTGGAAATATAATTTCCGTTACGCAAGAACTAGCTGAAATTGGCTGTGTCGTCGATGACGAAGAATTGGCCGAATTGATGCTGATTGGATTGCCTGCTGAGTTTGATTCATTGATCATGGCAATGGAAGCCACAAATACTAAACTCTCGTCTGATTTTGTCAAGTGCCAATTAATCCAAAGCGAATTCAAGAGAGAAGCATCTAATTTGAATTTGGAAGGAAGTGACAAGATTCTCGTAGCAAAAAACAAATTCATTCCTACTTGTCATAATTGTCACGAGAAAGGACATATCAAACCTAAATGTCCTAAATTGAAAAAGAATTCCAAGAAGCTCGATGCCTCATCTCCTAAGAAGGGAAGTACAAATGATTGTCTTTTTTCTGCTGAGACTGCTTTAGTAAGTAGTATATGTGATCAGCATAGCTGGATTTTAGATTCAGGTTGCTCTAGTCATATGACTAATAGGAAGGATTGGATGATTAATTATTCTCCAAGTTTTAAATCCGAAATTACTACTGCCAACAATGAAAAAATATATAGTGTAGGCGTAGGTGATGTAAATTTGACATTAGACAATAATGTTGACAAATCTATTAAAGATGCTTTGTATGTCCCAAATGTAGCAGCTAATCTCTTGTCTGTTAGCAAAGTCGCAGCAAAAGGCTATGTATTAATATTTGATATTAATAAATGTCATGTTTACAGGAAGGATAATGTACGCGTGACTGGTTCCTGTGATCTGACAGCTACTAATGTGGACGAGATTTACAAAATTGATCAAAAACGGGGATGTTATTCAGCATTTGTAGATAACCAAGAGCATAGTATAAGCACTGAAGGTAAAGCTTTTATGTCCAAACTTGATTATTTGGAGCTATGGCATCGTCGCCTAGGACATTTAAGTTATAGAGGTATGTTAACTCTTCGTGATTCTTTAGCTCGCGGTATTGATTTTTCAAATGGTGATTTGACTCCATGTCGTCCTTGCATTGAAGGAAAACAAAAGAGCAAATTGTTTCCCCGTGGTCAGGCACATAGAAGCGTGACTAAATTAGATTTAATCCACATGGATATATGTGGACCCATGTCTGTTAATAGTTGGGGTGGTTGTAGATATTTTATCACTTTTACTGATGATTTTACGCGAAAATCTTTTATTTATTTTCTAAATCGTAAAGATCAAATAACGGTTTTGAATACGTTTATTGAATTTAAAAATATGGTTGAAAATCAAACGAATTTAAAGATAAAGCGTGTTAGGAGTGATAACGGTACGGAATATTGTAATAAAAGTTTTGCGGATTATTTTAAGCAATGCGGTATAGTTCACGAAACTACTGTACCATACACACCGCAACAAAATGGCGTTTCAGAACGTTTAAACAGAACGTTAATGGAAAAGCTAGATCTATGTTGCAAGATGCTGAACTGGAGAAGAAATATTGGGCTGAGGCGGTAAACACTGCCTGTTATTTAAAAAATCGTAGTCCAACTGCTGTTTTGACTAATGCTACTCCTGAAGAGCTATGGACTGGATCCAAAGTGAACCTCAGTCATCTTCGAGTGTTTGGTTGTACAGCTTATGCTCTTACTCCACAACCTCAGCGTACAAAGCTTGATCCCAAATCAAAACCCTACATTATGTTAGGATATTGTGATCATACCAAAGGATACAGACTTGGTGATCCAGCTGATGGCACTAAAATGATCAAAGCACGTTCGGTTGAATTTATCGAAACTCTTAGAGGTATTCATTTTAAAACTGCAAATACTAATGATAGTTTGAAAGATTTCATAAATACTATTGAAGTGTCTGTGAATAATTCGAACACTACTGATGAAAATGTCAATGAACCTGACAATGATGAGTATGCTACACCAGATAATTTATCTACCAATTCTGAAGTTCTAAATAATATTGCTAACGAACCTAATGTTCAAGACAAAGTCACATCTGATGAACAGGAAGAAGCTGAATCTCAGTTGAATAATATTCAACAAAGCGCAGAAGAGAATGAAACAAATTGTGAAATCACTGGTCATTCTAGGCCTGTACGAGACCGGCATCCTCCAACTTGGTTCAAGAATTATGAAGTGAACTATTTAACTGAACTAGCGTTAACATCACAAAGTGAACCCAAAACATACAATGAAGCTATTAAAAGTAAAAAATCAAAAAATTGGTTAGAAGCCATGCAAGATGAATATAATTCACTTTTAGCGCATGATGTCTGGGAACTTGTTGATCGACCAAAACAAGGAAACGTTATTCAATGTAAATGGGTTTTCAAAGAAAAAATCGATCCAAGTGGCAACTTTGAAAAATTTAAAGCTCGTCTAGTCGCAAAAGGTTTCACTCAACAATATGGCGTTGACTATGAGGAAACGTTTGCACCTGTTGTCAGACATTGCTCTTTACGTTTACTGTTTGCAATTGGCATTTAAAATGATATGGATATTGAACATGTTGATGTTAGTACGGCATTTCTTAATGGAGATCTTAATGAACGTATTTACATGGAACAACCTACTGGATTTACCATTGAGGGGCAGAACAAAGTCTGTTTACTAAAAAAGAGTTTATATGGACTCAAACAAGCCAGTAGAGCCTGGAATGAAAAAGTTCATAAAGTCTTAATCAGCAATGGATACAAACAATTAAAGACTGAAAAATGTGTCTACTATAATGACAAGATCATAATAGCACTTTATGTAGATGATTTTTTCGTATTTAGTTTAAATGAACACCAAAACATTGCCTTATATAAATTGCTCAGTTCCAACTTTAAAATCAAAGTGCTTGGACCTGTAACACAAGCCTTGGGCATGAAAGTTGATAGGAACAGGGAGCAAGGGACTCTAAAGTTATCACAGTCAGAATACGTGAAAAATCTGTTAATTAAATTTGGCATGGAAAATTGTCACAAGACAGCGACTCCTATGGAAGTCAACTTCAATCTGCCAAAAGCAGATAAAATTGACGAAAGGTTTCCTTACCAGGAACTCATCGGAAGTTTAATGTACCTCGCTGTTTGCACTCGACCCGATATAGCATTTGCGTGCAGTAAATTAAGTCAATACAACACCTGTTATGATGAATCACATTGGGTTGCTGCTAAACGTATACTACGGTATCTATCAGGTACAACTAGCTACGGACTCAATTTTAGGAGAGGTAGTGATAAGATTGAAATTTCATCCGACGCAGATTGGGCAGGGGATATTACTGATAGAAAGTCGTATTCAGGCTTCATAAGCAGGTTTGGACATTGCATCATCAACTGGCATAGCCGCAAACAACAAAATGTTGCTTGCTCCAGCACTGAGGCTGAATACTACGCTCTTGGTAGTGCGGCAAAGGAGGCAAAATTCATCAAAAACTTTTTGTTAGAGCTTTATAGGGATCAGTCAAAGCCTAAAGGGCCTATTACTATTTTTAATGATAACCAAAGTACTCTCAAAATGGTAGAGAATGAATGTTTCCGCAGGACGAAACACATAGATGTACACCATCATTTTATACAAGAATGTGTTAGTCGTAAAGAAATATGTATAGCTTATAAACCCTCGTCGGAACTTGAGGCAGATCTTTTTACAAAAGCTTTACCGAAAGTAAAACACAACTTCTTTGTAAACTGTTTAAGTTTAGCTTAGTCTTTTAACTTCTCCTTGTAAGTTAGTTTTATTTTATTATTTGTTTTGTACTCTTGCACACTATTGTTGATTGCTCGAGTAAGGGGCAGTGTTGAAGTAACCTTGGTGTACGTAAAGTTTTCTAATTCTTATTTTAAATTGTATTGATGCTGTTCTTTGAATTTTAGACGTTGTCACTCAATAAAATATTGTGTCTCTATTTGGGTATTCTTTATAATTCACGCCATTTTCGACCCCCTATAACTTTGTTGTGGATAAACCTAAAAGCCTGAATTTTCAGCATAACCACTTTTCACGAGACATTTGGACCCTAAACATGATAGGTAGTCAGCACAGAATTAATATAAAGAAAGTGCAGTGTTAGCTTGGCTTGGGTTTAAATGCTGGTACCAATGAATTTTTAAAATATATTACATACAGATTTATATTCTATCTCAAAAATAAAACATTTTGAGGAAACCGTAGGTCACACACATGCCAAAACTAGTTGGCAGAATTTGATCCTGAGGCATGTGCAACAACATCCAGATCTTGCTATAGGCTCCAGCACACCTGTCATAATTAGGGGTGTAAAGAATATGCTGACAAAAAGTGGATATTTCCAGGAATGTCGCCGTACCTCTGCCGAGCCCCTTGGGGATACAGCTATATTTTTATAATTTACTTACAGACATTTACAATGTGGATTAATTTTAGGTCCTATGGTTTATGGTGTAGCATATTGCCCAGTAAGTGCAAAGGAAGTCTTAAAAAAATTAGGATGTGCAGATTCGAAAGCTCTTACAGAAGAGAAAAGAGATGAAATATTCGCTAATATGCTTTCGGAAGAAGAATCTTTGAATAATGTGGGATGGGCAGCAGAAGTGATCTCTCCTAATTATATTTCAAATTCCATGTATAGGAGAGCTAAACATTCACTAAATGAGGTAAATAATTTCTTTTTCATAATTAGGTATCAGTCAAGAGCACATAAAGTTTTACACTCGTATTGAGATTCTGACCTTTAAAGCGATTGTAATAAGAACGTTACAAAGTCCAATATGTCAAGCTCTACATGCTCTTGACTGTAGAACAAAATTGTAATTTTATAAATAAATATATTTATAATACGTAAATTAAAGGAATTTCACTACTAACACTATATAATCTATATATATATAATCTCACGCCTTTTTTATCCCCGAGGGGGTAGGCAGAGGTATTCCATTACTGGATATACCCACATTTCACGAGATATATTGGACCCCTAAACGTGATAGGTGGTGAGCCCATCGCCGGACCGGGTCTGTTTACACATGTCTCAGAATTAATTCTGAGACCTGCGGGTTTCCTCACGATATTTTCCTTCACCGTCGAGCTTGTGATAAATATGTACGTAAGTTTTTGAAAAACTCATTGGTACATGCCAGGATTCGAACCCGAGCCTCACTGATTTTCGGCCGGCTCTTTAACTGTCCGGGCTATCACTGCTCTTAAAACACTATTTTTTCTATAATGACACTAGAAAAGTTTTCTGTATATATTTTTTTAACTTAACCTCTAAATCGTTTAAGGTATCAATGAACTCTGCTATAGACTTGATCAAATCTGTGGCAGAGTTAGGTGCCAACATAACAGAAGTGTATGTGGACACGGTGGGTCCACCAGAGAAGTACCAAGCCAAGCTGTCTGAGATATTTCCCAGCTATAAAATTACTGTAAGTTGGTTAATCATTTGATTTGTTTTTGCACAGCTATCCTATGAACACTATTTCATGTATTAAATTAAAATGAATATAAAGATGATAAATTTGAAAATTAAATAGGTTGGAAATAGGAATTTAATTCGCCGAGCACCGATCGGTTCCAGTAGGCACCCGTAACAATTAAAAATCAATTGTGTTTTATTTATTGGCTTGTGAGGTTAAGATACGATAAGATACTTTTTAGAGTGCAATTATTTTTAGTTTGTGTTTTAGTTTTTGGACTTCTTTTTTATTTTCTATAAATCCATCATTAGGAATGTGCTGTGGCACATTACCGCTTCAAGTAAGTATAGTATAAGTAATTGTAGCAAAATTAAGTTTTTAAATGAATCCTACTCTTAGGATTGAGTTTTTTTTATCAAACTACAAATAGCGATTGTACAGTAACTTTTTCAGGATTTTGTATATTATTACAAGATCAGGATATTTGAAGCAACTAATTTCAAGCAGTAATAGGGTATTTGACTGCCTAGTCAAATGAGATACTTTTAATGATCTGTTAAAACGAAAATTTATTCGATTGCGACACTTTATTCGTTGTTTTATTATTTTATAAATTGCTATAATTGTAAAATGAAAATGGAAATATATTTTTTAGTAAATGATCACTTGCAGTGATAGCCTTACGGTTAAAGAGCCGGCCGAAAATCAGTGAGGCTCGGGTTCGAATCCTGGCATGTACCAATAAGTTTTTTAAAAACTTACGTACATATTTATCACTAGCTCAACGCTGAAGGAAAACATCGTGAGGAAACTCGCAGGGCTCAGAATTAATTCTGAGACATGTGTAAATAGACCCGGTCCGGC
This sequence comes from Ethmia dodecea, assembly GCA_963855545.1. Classification (NCBI taxonomy): domain Eukaryota; kingdom Metazoa; phylum Arthropoda; class Insecta; order Lepidoptera; family Depressariidae; genus Ethmia; species Ethmia dodecea. The sequence goes on from OY979448.1 coordinate 7,649,187, forward strand.
GATGGGCTCACCACCTATCACATCACATACGAATATTTACTGCATTAGAAGCCTATTTATTTGTTTTGAAGGTTATTCTGTAAGAGTACTGAGTGTGACTTCCGGGGGTAGTCTTTTAGAATACATTTATTCAACTAGCTTTTCTATTGATAAACTAAAATGATATTCCTAATTTTAAATATCAGTCTTTTAGAATACATTTATTCAACTAGCTTTTCTATTGATAAACTAAAATGATATTACTATTTTTAAAATTGATATTTAAAATTAGGATTTGAATTATATAAAGCTTATTATTAAATTATTAAATTTCACCCCACTTCCGGTCAGCGCCGGAAGTGGCTAAGAAGTATTTTCACATTGAGTGGGGGGGGGCTCTGCCTTCGAGTGGCAGTCACGGCACGAGTAGCGTCATTATCGTTTCAGATCTTTTACGGTTCGGACGGGTCGTGAAAGTGATTATTGTAAGTTCACAATACAAGTGTAATCTATATAAAATAGTGCTGAGTGAAATAAAAAGTATAATTTAAAAACTTGGATTGGATATATTATTGCCATAACCCGAGTGAGAGGTGTCTACAACTTCAGAAGCGGGATTTCCCACAAAAAGGTACTGTAATTTTTTTTTTATATAGATATAATATATTAATTATTTTTTTTCTTTTCTCTTCTTTTTGTGTATAATTTTCAAATCGGATCCAGATAGATTCGAATGATTCTATAAAAGCCCATCGGCCTTAGTTCGTACAAAATCAGTACAACATTATCGAAGTTCATAAACTTCGATGAATTTGTCAGATATTTTCAGACTGCTATTAAAGGCAGTATATGTGCAATCAATTGTGATTTTAGCGAATTGACGTCCCGTCTCGTCGTTTCGTTATACTGTTTTATTTTTAAAAGATCATCATAAGTTTATATTTCTCCCATTTACTAAATATAACTGAAACACACTCTAAAGAAAACATTTCTTTATTATATACTTTATATTGTTTAAGTAAATTAGTGATTATTTTATGGTGCTTTGTAATGTGAACTTTTTTTTTTTATTGAGTGAAAGCTTAGACAAAAAGGTAAGGTACAACAAACAAAGAACTTGTTATATTATTTTAGATATTAATAGGTCGTGCTTATTTGTATGCTTTTATTTAAATTTATACATTTTTTAAAAAAAAAAATCCCTGAGGATACAATGATTTAATGCATATTAGTTTACAGCAAATTACACCTTTTTTTTTTTTTTTTTTTTTTTTAATATATAATATCAGCACAAATTGTCCGTTGTATTTTTTTCTGGTTCCAGTGAAATATGGATCAATCTCCAGTACTGCCATGCAGTGACGGGCGAGGCCGCACCAGGCGCCGTGGTCGTGCGGATAGTGGGACTAGTCAAGAGAGCCGCCGTTCGACTCGGTCGCCTCCTCGCCGCCGCTTGCGCCAATCCGTGGTGGACAGACGTTCAAGGAGTACAAGCCGTGGCCGCAGCCGCTCAAGAAGTGATAGTATGAGGTACCACCGCCGTCGCGTGTGTCGCACACCAGAACGAGACCGACGCCGCTCTCAAGGTGAAGGTAACCGCACTCCTCGTTTATCACGTAGCCGTAGCCGTAGTGACAGGGCACAATATTTAGATAACTTGCATGCTATTGCCCTGCGCCCACGATCGAGCCGCCGTTCTAGGAGTCCAATAGGGCCATTCCGTCGTGGCCTTACGCAGGAACCAACTAATGTTAGTTTATCACAACTGGTCGAAGCACTAAAGGTCATAAAGAATAGTGACACTAGTACATCTGGCCGATTTAATTCTATAAATTTACAAAACGTTGTGCCGGAATTCAATCCGGTAGTACAACAGCAGACGATCGAGATGTGGTTGCAAAAAGTAAATGAGTGCGCTATTATTTATGGCTGGAAGGATAACGAAATTTGTCATTACGCGTTACCTAAGTTAAAGGGGACTGCCAAAAGATGGTACGAGGGACTGGATACTCTGTTGTACACCTGGAACGAGTGGCAATGTAAACTTAAGGCTGCTTTTCCAAGCGCGGAGAACTACGGACAAATGTTGAGTACTATGTTAGCCAAACGCGCCAAATTCGGAGAGTCACTTGAAGACTATTTCTATGACAAAATTGTGTTGTTAAATCGGTGTGGTATAGTAGGCAAGAAGGCTATCGATTGTATAATACACGGGATAGATGATCGTAATATAAGGTTAAGTGCCGAAGCAGCTGGTTTTGAAACTTGCGAAAAACTCTTATGTTATCTTAGGAATGTTAAAAACACTAAATCAGCTATAAAAGACAAAATAAAATCCAGTAGAAGCTCTGTCGATGCAGTAAAAAACAAAATTATTAAATGTTATAATTGTTTGGAGGAGGGACACTACCGGTCTAACTGCCCTAAGCCAATTTTAAAATGCGAAAAGTGCTCTCGCCTCGGTCACAAAGCAGATAAATGTCCTATTGTAAAACCTAAATCAAAGGAAGTATTGTGACTAGAATCTGAAAATACATGCGACAAGAAATATTACAAACAAGCAAATATCAATGGCGTTAGTAGATTATGTTACATAGATTTTGGGAGCAATGTTTCCATGGTAAAAATCTCAGTAATTTCAGATTTGAAATTAGGTACCGTAGATAGAGATAATCTTCCAGTTCTAAAAGGGTTTGGTCAGGGTTATGTGGACGCTTTAGGTAGAGTCTCAACGGTCATAGAAATTGACAATGTGAACGCGCGAGTAGAGCTATTGGTAGTACCAGATAATGTTATGGATTATCCATTATTAATTGGGCAATCTTTCACTGAGCAGCCTCACATAGCTTTTGAAAAGGATTCCGAACACTTAACTATTTCATACAGGGAACTACCAGATAAAATTAAATTATTTTGTACAGCGGATACTACAGTAGAAGGACTTTCAATTGTGTCAGTCAGGAGCGAACCCGAGTGTACTGGTGATATCTACTTACCAGGGAGCAACCGAATCAAGGTCGGTAGTGAATACTGTTTACTGCAGGGAATTTTTACATTAACGCAAGGACAAGGAATAATATTAGCTAAAGCTTCCAAAAGTAGTGTTATTTCATTAAAACAAGGAGATCTGATAGCGAGGTGCTGCGTTGCTCGTGAGGACTTAGGAGACAAAGAAATTTACCACGTCAATAACATATTAAAACACCATGATAGGGAATTATTTGAGGCCAAACAAATACAAACCGATGATTCGTTAAACGACAGCCAGCGTTGTGCGTTAGTAGACTTTATAAATGAATACAGACATTGTTTTGCGAATAGTTTGTCTGAATTAGGTAAATTAAAAAACTTTGATATGAAAATAAATTTGAGCGACAGCGCACCGGTTACATACCGCCCGTATAGGTTGTCAATGCATGAAAGGGGAAAGGTACGAGAAATGATTCAAGATCTCTTAGATAATGGCATCGTTCGCCCATCAACATCTTCCTATGCTAGTCCTATTGTTCTAGTTAAAAAGAAAAATGGTGACTTAAGACTTTGCATAGATTATAGGACCCTTAATCGCAAAACTGTAAAAGAACCCTATCCTCTTCCACGCATAGACGACCAGTTAGACGAGTTGGCCGGTTATAAGTACTATACAACGCTTGACCTAGCCTCAGGGTATTATCAGGTAGGTATAAATGAATCTGACCGCCACAAAACAGCCTTTATTACCCCTGAGGGTCATTTTGAATTCAATAGGATGCCCTTTGGTCTGGTAAATGCACCTGCTGTGTTTATGCGTGCTATAAATCAAGTGATAGGACCTGCAAACCATAAAATAGCTTCAGCCTATATGGATGATATTATAATCCCTTCTAACTCTGTAGAAGATGGCATGCAACGACTAAAATCCGTTTTTGAATTGCTTTCCAACGCTGGGCTTACTCTCAACTTAGCTAAATGCAATTTTTTTAAACAATCAGTAGAATACCTTGGTTTTGAGTTAGATCACGAAGGCATAAAGCCAGGTTCAAAAAAGGTTCAAGCTGTAAGAGATTTTCCTATACCAAAAGATACTCATAATGTTCGGCAGTTTATAGGTTTGTGTAGTTTCTTCCGTAGATTTGTGAAAAATTTTGCGGTTATAGCTAGACCTCTTACATTGCTCCTGAAAAAGGAAGCTGTTTGGGAATGGGGTAAAGAACAAGAGACATCATTCGCCACTCTTAAATCGGAGCTTATAAAAAAACCTATACTCTCGTTATACGATCCCAACGCAGAAGTCGAGGTGCATACAGACGCATGTAAAATAGGTATTGCAGGAATCTTATTACAGCGTAACACTCGGAACGAATTAAAAGCTGTAGCGTACTATAGCCGACAAACGAACTGTCATGAGCAGAATATGTCTGCTTATGAACTTGAAACATTAGCTGTAGTTTGTTCGGTAAGCCGCTTTAGAGTGTATTTGGTAGGAAGAAATTTCAAAATAGTTACGGACTGCAATGCTCTGAGGTCCACCTTTTTGAAACGCGATCTAGTACCACGCATTGCGCGGTGGTGGCTATCCCTACAGGAATACGATTTTACGGTTGAGTACAGACCAGGTACAGCTATGGCACACGTTGATGCCCTCAGTAGGAACCCGGTCCCAGGTAGCGTAGATGGTGACTGTGAATTGATGACTATAATGGATGTAACTGAAGTTGACTGGATTATCACTGTACAGGAAGCAGACTCTGAGGTTCAACGTCTTGTAGGTATTCTTAAAGGGCCGGATGTAAAGGAAGTGAGCGACGAGAAGGAGAACTTTTTGTTAAAATCAAACAAACTTTATAGGAAGACACAACACGGTGATCGATGGTACGTACCAAAGGGTGTTAGATGGCAAATAGTGAAGCAGAACCACGACGACTTAGGACATTTTGGCTATGAAAAGACTCTAGCTAGTATTTCGGATAAGTTTTGGTTCCCAAAAATGCGTAAATTTATAAAAAAATATGTTAGTTCTTGTTTGGAATGTAACTATTCAAAGAAACAAAATAAAAGCCGTCCCCCTTTCCATCCTATACCAAAATCTAATATACCCTTTGATACGTTGCATGTCGACCACGTGGGGCCATTTGTGAAGAGCTCAAAGGGAAATACACAAATTTTGGTTATAATAGAGGCTTATACAAAGTTTATCGTATTGAAACCGGTTTCTAGCACAAATACTTCATTGGTCATAAATAAATTAAAAGAATACTTCGGTACATTTGGTGTACCAAAAAGACTGATTAGTGACAGGGGTAGCTGCTTCACTAGTTCCAAATTTAAAAAATTCATTGATGAGATGGGGATAAAGCATGTACTTAACGCTGTGGCGACTCCAAGGGCCAATGGTCAGGTAGAGAGGTACAACAGGAGCCTCTTGGAGTCGTTAACAGCCAAATGTATAGGTACGGCCGAAAGCAAATGGGACACGTTTGTACTAGAGGTTCAGTGGGGACTCAACAACACTTTAAATAAGGGTATAGGCTGTACTCTCTCTGAAGCACTTTTTGGACTTAAACTAAGCAATGCCAATAATACCAAAATAAAATCGTATTTAGGTATGGATGAAGAGTTTGACCACGTGAAATTCGCTGATTTACGCAAAAAAATCGATTCACACATAACCAAGTATCAGGATAAACAGAAAAAATACTATGATAGGAAGGCTCGAAAGCCACACGAGTACGCGAAGGGCGATCTAGTGAGCATAGAGCGGGAGATTCAAGCAACAGGGCAGAGTAGGAAGTTAGTACCGAAGTTTCAGGGACCATACCGGATACAGAAAGTTTTAGACAACGATCGTTATGTTGTAGTTGATACCCCTTTAACGCGGAAAAACAACAGACCTTACACATCGGTTATCGCTGTTGATAAAATAAAACCCTGGCTTAGTTTTCAACGTCCACATTTGTCCGATGGTTCCTCTGATGAAAATGAAGAAACATGATTTTGTACTAATAATTATTTTATTTAAGCTATACAAGATTAAACAATTACAATTTTCTTTATATTATATACTTATTTTATACAATTATTAATGAAGTTACCTAATAAAACAAAATTGTTAGTTTTTTTATGTAATTCATGAATTTCAATCCATTTGAATAATTTTATGTAACCTTAATCTATGTGACTAAACGTAATCCAAATTTACATTATATTATGTTTAATTGACTAGAATGTAAGTAATATGTGATTTATTTTGTAAATAACTAATAATTAAATGTAGAATACTACCAGTAGAGTAATATCAGATAAGTTAAAAATGAGATCAATTATACATTATTCAAGTTAAATGATACAGTATTTAAATGGATGTCATGTATAACTTTAGTAAAAACATATTATCGTGGCAGTGTGCCGGTTTTATTATTATTGCATTATTAGTGTAGTACAATATTTAATATTGAAACGAGATGCGGATAGAAGCGATCCGATAATCGTTTGCAGATTAGTGTTGATTTTTGTGTAGCTACTACCAGGGCGGTATACGGGTAGCAGCGACCCGTTGCTGTCGAACGAGATGCGGATAGCAGTGATCCGATAATCGTGTGCTGGTGGTGTAGCTAGATAGATGCAGTATGAGTAGAAGCGACTTATAGCTGTTATCTGTGAATTTATAATGTTGATAATTTTGAGTTACTGTAGTATCAACGTAGAGTAATATTCAAAATCATTTTATAAAATCCTTGTGTTGATATGTTTTTTATCTTCTCTAAGTGGTAGAGGTCCATCTGACACAAATGTATTGGTGATAAGTTAATACAAAAGTTGTATCAATTTTATTAAATTACTTAGACTATGTTAACCTGTAATGTTGTACGCATCCTTTTGAATTATATACTATATATTGTTTTTTTTTATATATTTGTAGTCTCACACGAGGACGTGTGTTGTTGCGAATGGCCGAACTGTAAGAGTACTGAGTGTGACTTCCGGGGGTAGTCTTTTAGAATACATTTATTCAACTAGCTTTTCTATTGATAAACTAAAATGATATTACTATTTTTAAAATTGATATTTAAAATTAGGATTTGAATTATATAAAGCTTATTATTAAATTATTAAATTTCACCCCACTTCCGGTCAGCGCCGGAAGTGGCTAAGAAGTATTTTCACATTGAGTGGGGGGGGGGCTCTGCCTTCGAGTGGCAGTCACGGCACGAGTAGCGTCATTATCGTTTCAGATCTTTTACGGTTCGGACGGGTCGTGAAAGTGATTATTGTAAGTTCACAATACAAGTGTAATCTATATAAAATAGTGCTGAGTGAAATAAAAAGTATAATTTAAAAACTTGGATTGGATATATTATTGCCATAACCCGAGTGAGAGGTGTCTACAACTCATTATCAATTCCCTTTTTTTTTAAATGAAGGTAGCAAAGAAGGCTGACTCCATCTACCCTATAGTGTCTGCGGCTAGTATAGTGGCGAAGGTGACAAGAGATCACGCGCTAAAGGTCTGGAAGTTTCGGGAAGGGCTTGAGATGGACCATACTGAGTTTGGAAGTGGCTATCCCGGTGGTAAGAAATATAATTCTTATTATGATTATTTTATGTAAGATCTATTACACAACAATGAAGGAAAGACCCATAGCTCAGCAGTGCGCGGTTACTGGTTGTTGATGATGATTTCATTATAGAACCACAATTTATCCTCTTAAAAGGGCATCAAGAAGCCTTTAAGTCTATTTATAATTGGAATCATTTATGTAGGTAAGCGACTAGTGCTTCATCTACAGACACTGGCGGTAATGACAGTTGAACGTTAAAAACAAAATGAAGCCGATTGTGTTTATGGTTGTAATAGATAAGAGGCCTGCAGAACCAATGTTCATGGAACTAAAATAACGTTATGATGACATTTGGTGTAAAGCTAGTGGTCACGTAACTGTCAAAATTTTCAAGTCACCTACGTATCAGATAGACAAGGCTTTAATGACTTTCATTATGCGATTAATTAGTGAACATAACGAAACTAGGACCAACGGTATTACGTGCCTTCCGAAACACGGAGGCGCTTGTGATATAATGCCACTGGCCTAGCTTAGGTATATAATATTTCCATTTCTGTCATAGAAAGTTGCTATATTTACCAAAAATATATTTGTATAAAACAGTGATAACCCAGTAGTTAAAGAGCCCGCTTCTTTTTTGTGAGGCTCGGGTTCGAATCATGGCGTGTACCAACAATTATTTCAAAAAGCTTTCACATTATTTATCACTAGCTCAACAGTGAAGAAAAACATCTACTCGCAACATCTTCTCGCAACTCTTCGGTGGAGATGGGCTGTTGTTTATATTTTTAGCCAATCCTCATGGACGAGTTTAGAGTGCTTTGACTATGGACTTTTCTAAGTGTCATTTTCAATTCCTTACAGAATCTAAATACATTTTCATTTTTCATCGTGAGGAAACCCACACAGGTCCCAAAATTAATTCTGAGACATGTATAAGACGACCCCGTCCGGCGATTACCACCTATTACGTTAAGGGGTATGAAGAATATACTGGTGAAACGAGGGTATTTCCAGAAATGGAATGCTTACCCGAGGGGGTAGAATTTTTTTATGTCAACAAAAGAAATACTTCTCTCAGCTTCATTTGTTATTTAGAACTGAATATATATTGCATTATTTACAGATCCATTGACAAAGAAATTTATTCGTGAGCAAATAGACAATGTGTTTGGATATCCACTGCTTGTAAGATTCAGCTGGTCAACGGCGGAGCTGATGTTGCAAGAGAAGGCAGCCATCTGTAGTTTTGAGGAAATTGATGAACCTTCTGCAAAGAAAGCTGCTGGCATGAAGTCAATAAGTTCCTTCTTTGCCCCTAAAAACGAAAATGGCGACACGAAGAAAAGAAAGCGACATAAGTTCTTTGAAGAACGGTATTTGAGTTTGAGGAATGTTTTCGAATAATTTTTGGAATAACGTAAGTAAGAGACCTTAGAAAAAAATATACTTTTTGATAATGACGATAAACTTGTATTTTTTTTAAAAGTGAACAAATACCAGATATTTTGTAAGGTTGTTGCACTCATATACCTTACTGTAATAGTAGTTAGTCGTACGTACCTTTTGACATTACTATCTTACAACTTGGCGTGAAATTATTCGGTACCTTTAGGTTTTACAAGTGTAATCTTTTCGCATTACTGATCAGTAGAAATCGTATAGTCATTTGAATACAATTTATGCCTCTGTCGTTTTCACAACCCACCAATGTACATAAATTTAAGTGAGTCTGGCACCTCTCCAGTCTTTTCAGAAACGCTTAAGAAAGCGTTTGTTTTTTGGTTTAAAATGAAAACGTATCTTTGTGAGTCCTCGTAATTTTCGTGACTTTATCGAAATCGCTTTTGAATTGTGTACGTTATAACGACAACAGCCATTGAGTTACAAATATGGCTAAAGGGCAACAGTAGGTAGTAATAAAGATAAACATTACCAAAGGTCTCCTTTATATCACTTTCACCGACAAATTATAGTCTATAATAGTTTCTTTATGCGACGAAAGGTCGGTTTTGGGGCGGCTTATCCAAAACGGTTGGCCGGCGGGGCGCTCTTCGGTCTCTATACCGCATTAGCATGCGTCGAGCGGCGCACGCGCACCTACTTACGATGAGCAATGCGGAACGCACGGGTCACTTAGAGAATTTAATTGTGCTCCATTATCATATTTAGGTACTGTAAGTCAAAAGTGAAAACTGAATGGGAGTCGACGCCAGCAGTCATTCGTCAACCGCGATCGATGGAGACAACTTCTTACGGTAGCTTAAGGATAGAAGCTTCAACATGTCGGTACTAAGAGGGTGCGCGGTGTTATATTTTTGCGTGTGCGTATCAGCGATCGTGGGGCCTGCGGGAAATAGTACCAAACAACCCTCATCACAGAAAACTGATACGTATTTAGAAGCCTACTCTAAATCGAGAATAGAGGCCGAGAAGGCAAAGCAAGGTGTTGTGATTATTACAGCCAAAGACGGCGAAAAGAAGATCGCAAATCGCGACGACAGCTTCTCAGGGTACGACTATTCTCCATCATACTCGAGTAGTGACAGCTCGACCTTTAGTTCTTCGGGGTCATCAAGCTCTGGACCATCTAACAACTACTTGCCGCCGTCAAGCTATGGACCACCAGTGAAATTCGAGTCAGACATTACCTATAACGCGCCGACGAATACTTACGGACCGCCAGCTCCAGCTAACAACTATGGACCACCAGCTCCGACTTACAGACCATCAGCTCAGACTTACGGACCACCAGCGCAGACTTATGGACCCCCAGCACAGGCTTACGGCCCTCCAGCGCCAGCTTACGGACCTCCAATTCATAAACCATTGCCGCCAGTGTATGGGCCTCCTCTAAAACCCACCTATGGAGTGCCCTACGGTGCCCCAGCATGGCCAGCGTTTAGTTTCTTGGATAAACTTTCACTGAAACTGGATATTCTGACGATTGCTAAGTTGATGTTGAAATTCCTGATATTTAAGAAGATCGTCACCATGATCGCGGTCGTGTGCATGTTGCTTGTGATACCTAAACTGATTAGCTTCAAGAAAGATGGAAGTTCGGCTAACAATGACGACGAGTATCGCAAATTCGGAAGTAATTGTAAGTTTTGTTATTTAATTAGGTATAGTTACCTAGTGTCTATCAAAGATTCTTGGGTTTTTGTAGGGTTTGTATACGCGATGAGAGCGGATTAATCTCATCTAATTCTCATACCATATCTTCAGTTTTCGTAAATTTAATGGGGTAGATAAGCGTGATTAAAATATAGAACGATTTTGGACAATCGAAAAAAACTAGAGACTCTAGGCAGAGACGGCATATGAAAATTTGCTGTTGGTTGATTTTTTCTGATACTTGATTTAATGTTGTCATGCTAGGTAGGTAATCCCACTTCCTAATGTTTTCATTTTACCTTAATCCTTTAACGGGCACAGGAAGTTAAAATTTTTCATTGGTTTTGAATCTTCTTTCAATTACTTAGAGTTTAATATTTGGGGGTTGGTTGCTATTGGCCCACGGCCCGATAAAGTGTTGAGTAAGTAGGTATCATAAATCGGATAGAGCAATAGGGACGATGCCATTACATATTAGATTATTTTTATTCATAGCAGTAATAGCCCTATGAGACCTTAGCCTCTCACGCGTGAGACCCGGGTTCGAATCCTAGTAAGGGCAAGTACCAATGAGTTTAAAAAAATAAAATATAATTTTCTCAACGATGAAGGAAAACATCGTATCGTAAACAGTATGCCCCAGAATTGGTGTCACCTTTCACGTTTAGAGGTTCGAAAAGTATTGTAAGTAAAGAACGTAAGTATTTCCAGATGAAACATCGCTGATCCCTTATCTCCTAACTTTCTTTTTTCTTTGGGTATTGGCACAAACAACAAGAAACAGTAGAGCAGTTACAATAATGAATCGTGTAATGCAGTGATGGAGCTAACATCAGTGCATCAGCTACTCGAGCGCGCTATATCGGTGTACGGGGAGGAGCAGCCTGCGTGCGGCGTGCCCTGTCGCGTGCGCAGGGTGCTCGACGATATCTACGAGTTCCAACCGTATTTCAGGTGAATAAAAATTATCAATAATTAAATAAAGTATGTAAGGATCGTAGCAAGTGGAAAGAAGTGGTCTCTGCCTACCCCTACGGAAAAGAGGCGTGATTATATGTATGTATGTATGTAAAAATATTCAAATTTTCTGAGTATTCTACTAATATTACAAACGTGAAGTTTATGAGGATGGATGGATGTTTGTTACTCTTGCACGCAAAAACTACTGAACAGATTGTAATGAAGCTTCCCAGTAATGTAGCTTATACCTTAGAATAAATAATGCTTTTTAACCCGGGTAGTCACAGGTAAAAGCAGGTTACATTCTAAATGCAAAAGCTGTTACATTACAAGACTAGACCACTGAATCGATATTGGTGAAGTTTGGCAAAGATCATTTAGGCTACTTTGTATCCCCCTAAAACACATACCTAGTTGTTAGGGGACGCGATAATATAATAACAGCTAGTCTTCTGTAGAGATTCGTTAGAATCTTATACTAACAGTGATACAATTTGGTTTGACTGAATAGTTGATTTTTTTTATTGAACCCTTTATGTACGGAAGTTCAGTTATTGAATCGTTTTATTGCAAAATTGGTGTTTCTATACTGACAAAGTAGAGATTTGTGCGTAAAAGTTATGCAATGAAAAAAATATTTTTGAAGGTTGGTTTGCTAATGAATATTTATTAATTTCAGGGCGAATGGAGCGAATACAAGTACATCTTAGAAGCAATCTGCTGTAGTGTAAGTGCCATTGAATGAAGGTTAGTCAATGAGACTGGAAGTCATTTATTTATTATTTATTTTGTTATTTATTGTAGATAAATTAGGCCCATTATAAATAAAGACTTATTACTTATTTTACTGTTTTATTCACATACAGAGGAAAGTTAAAAGAAAGTTCTGTAAAAATCGGCACATGACTTCCATTAGGCGTCGCCTATTTTGGTGAAATTATACTTTCCCCTTATCGAGTTCGGGATCAAAGACCGGGCCCGGGTACCCTAACGAGTAACAATGCTACACACAGTCCCGTAAGCCACATCCTCTGCATACTAATATGCCCGTCGATACATAGCTTTGTTTGAAAGTGGACACAAATTAGAAAATTGGGCGCTGTTGACGACGTCTCGCTTTGTATGCGGGGTGGCCGTGGGTCTCTGAAGAGGGAAAGTGGTTGAATTTGTGTTGGTATCTTTTAGTACTTACTTAATCGATTTAAATTGGACATTCCTAGCGTGTAGCTTAGGTCAGTTCCACGCATTCGTTCATTTCATATTTATTCATTATACAGTATGTATACCTCCTACACTGATTATGGTATTGTGTATACACCTACTTTTAGTATACATGCACCTAAAGTAAGTAGAGCCAACTAGCGGTGACAGTTATGACAGCTATCACAACGAACCTGCGAACTAAAAGAGTCGATTATGAAACCACACCCGTAAAATTTACAAAGTACCGCATTGTTTACTTAAAAAAATAGTAGCAGTAGGTGATTATCATTATGTTTTTATATTTGGACACAATTTAAACTCGGTTATGTAGTCCCAAAACAAGGCAGAATCTGTACTAGGGCTATACTCAACAACTGGATATTAATACTTAAATCGACATTAAACATAATGTTGGCGCAGCGGAAATCCAACCAAAGTGCACCGTCTCAGAAGACAGGGTCACTACCAACTGAGCCACATTTTAAAGTTAGCTTATAATAATCGTTGGCATTTTCGATGTAGGTACCGACTAAAACATCGGTGCTAGTGATAAAGTGTAGAATTGACATCAGAAGCCTGGAACCCCGGAGCTACAGAGCTGGCGAATGGCGTAAGTAAGTTATTGTATTACTTAGTAGTAGAAATGTAGTAAGTAGCACAGTCTGTGGTAGTAGGCTAAAACACATTTCTTTGAATTTGTAGTTCTATATTTCAGGAGTTATTAGACCTCAAAGCTAAAAATCATCAGTTAGTAATCAAGCCCCGAGATCTCAATAATTAGGACAGTAGCGGATGGAGTGAGAGCTGTATTCAACATCTAACAGTTGGCCTATAAACAGAAATTGCACAATAGTTCTTTACATTAGGTACCTACCTTGGTGAGCACTTATACATAATTTTTTTAAAACTTATGCCCCATGTAAAGTTTGTAACGTTTCCAAATCGGGTACACGGCTAGTCGTAAAATAAACAGGAAAATAGATAATTCCTACTACTAACGTTTAAATATGTTAATTCCGGACTAACAGAGATCAGCCTCGCTATACCACTTCTAAGAAATAAATCCCCAGTGATTGTTAAGGCTCCATGCTTCATTTAAACCAATTTAGGCAATTGAGATGTACTCGAGGGACATGTGTAGGGAAGTTACAGTAAATAAACATTTCGATTGGATTTTTAAGACTTTCTTGTCTCATATTTAAAGTGACAGATGTTATTGATTATAACCTAAGTACCTAGGTACCTACCTACCTACTAATAATTACGATTAATGCTGTTTGTAAAATTACTGTAGGTAGGTAAGTTTGTTAATGTCATTAACCGTGAATATAAAATGTTCCCTTGGCCTGCTATACTTACGTTGTTATTAAAATTATTATTAGGATCAGTGGGTATTATTATGCAGCCTCATAATTATTTCAGCGTTGACAAGATTGGCTCGTCGTCTCACTTGACCCGATTTTGTTTGTTTATAATGTTTAGTTCTGCTAATTGTATTGTGTATTTTGAAATAGCCAAGGTTACAGGAGCCTGTAGTAGATTTACCTATTATCATTTGGGGGCTACTTTTCTAGAAAAGAAACACGCACTATCGGTTTTGGGTACCTACAAGTCCTACAACCCAGTATAAGCAAGGTCTAATTTTACATTACCTTTACAAAACCCTACTAGGTACCTAATATTATAAATGCGATAGTGTTTGTTTCTTATTCAATAGGTCTAAGCCGCTGAACGGATCGTGATGAAATACAGGCCTGTTGGCTCAGTTGGTAGTGACCCTGCCTTCTGAGTTCGCGGGTTCAGTCCCCGCTCTGGGCCAACATTTGTGTGCATGAACATGTCTGTTGGCTTCGTGTCTGGTCGTTTAATATTAAACATACGGACGAATTCGCACGGGAAAGCTAGTATGACAATAAGGATATACGGTTTTCACTACTGGTATACTTAATTATCACTACATAGTCTATTAACAAAGTCGCTTTCTCTGTCCCTATATCCCTATGTCCCTATGTATGCTTAAATCTTTAAAACTACGCAACGGATTTTGATGCGATTTTTTTTAATAGATCGAGTGATTTAAGAAGAAGGTTTTAATGTTAGCATTGCACCCGTAAGAAGCCGGGGCGGGTCGCTAGTATTTTATAAAAAAATGTAGAAAAGCTACTTTAGGGCGGGGTCACACTAGTGTGTCCCACACGTATGGGACACACGGATAGCACGACAATGAACTTGGCGGAAGCGCTGTCACGCCCGCAGCGGCGAACAATGCCCCTCGTAACAGATAATGACAATTAGCTATTCTGTCGCCAGCGTATATAGAACAACTGCAAATAAAATAGGTGTTTGTTTATTTCTGGATAGAAAGTGCTGTGCTCCAATTATATAGATTATCTATGGGTAGGAACTCGATATCAAACCTTATTTTCTTTATAACACAGAGTAACTGTTCTATCAGAATACAGGTGTTTCAATTTCGCTAGAAAACAAATCGTAATGGAAGTACAATAAACAGTTATTATATTGCATTTATAGGAGCTGTCTTTTATTAGATGAGTGTATGCAAAAATGAGACTAAGGTATTTCAGCATAAATGGTCAATTAAAATTCTTTTCTTCATACCACAACATCGATTAAAATCTATAAGTAAGTGAAGTAGTTACTCCGGAAACACCTGCGGATTGCATCGACGTAACCATCGTGTAATCAAATGCGAACGACAACTATTTATGACATAATGAAATAGGTAACCAGTAGATGCTGGGTCCATTTAGCCCATTGTGCAGTGGCAGGATGGGCAGGTCGTGAGTCAAGTGCAGGAGCATTGGGCTGGAACGCGACTACAGCTTCGAGCACTCACTGTGGATTCCGCACGTGGTAACGCCACACGTGCAGACTAACGCACAAAAACATCACCAGTGTACTACAAGCTTAACGCAAGCTCAGTGCAATGCAGTGTTATGTGGTGTTTGATCTTTGTGGCACATAGAATTGTGGATTTCGGATAACCTTGGTCGGTATATGTAAGTATATCCCTTTGTTTTTTTTGTTGGATATTTGCTTATCTATCCTATAGCTAAACTGGCACGAGTATCTTTACGTTTT
Organism: Ethmia dodecea; assembly: GCA_963855545.1. NCBI lineage: Eukaryota > Metazoa > Arthropoda > Insecta > Lepidoptera > Depressariidae > Ethmia > Ethmia dodecea. Next base: position 7,665,089 of record OY979448.1, read on the forward strand.
ATGGCTAGAAATAAATGGTTGTAGGTAACTACAAGTTTTCAGTGAGCTTATAGGTAAAATACCAGAACATGGATCTCAATGTTTATTGTTTCATTTACGTAACTATTAGAAGGAATACCTAAATTGTTTTACTTTTGTTTAACTTCGATAAGTTCATATGCTGAACTGTGAAAAACAAGAGAAAACAATGGTAACGGGATAAGAATTTCTCAACATATTATACCTAGGATAGACCTACATGGGCAGTCGACCGAAGAGATCCGAATTGTGTAATCTAGGTAGGTACCTACTACCTAGATACACTTATGCCGTAGTTGCTTTTCAATTTTGTTGATGTCTTTTGATATTTGTTGTCCGAAAAAGAAGAAAAACAAGATTTTCCCAACAAGTTCTAATAAAATAAATTGTAAATTGTGGGACATAAGTACCTTTCACGCACGGTTATTTGGTCCCAAAATAGTCGAAGCCTGTACACACTTATATTACACTCTTAATAATTTTAAATATTAATAGTATGTAAGTACCTAGGTATATCATAAAGAGAAATATCCCGACGGACTGACTGACATCGTAGCCCAGCTTCAATCGCTCCAACTTTTTAGGGCAGACAGCTAAAATTTTGGAACGGAGGAAGCTTTTAGGACTAACCCCACCAGAAAAGCGTTTCTCAAAATTCCTACGCGAACGGACAAAAAAAACTGATACCGCGTGCAACGCCACTAAGCGCCTGCTCGTACCTAAGGTAGCGCTACATCGTTTCACAATATATTTGACAAAACTTTATCTGTTCTCATACGATTCTTATCATTTATCTGCGAGCAAGGTGCCACAGGGATAGTTGAGCTAAATGTTCACAAGTATCACAAGTTTAGGTATATGTGCCCGTGAATAAGTCTGTTTTGCAGTTGGTAAATCACGAAATTGTTAAGTGAGTAAAAAACTTACTATGTAAGTATTTATTTTTCTTACCTAGGTAGGTACTTGCTCATATTCACAGTTACCTATGCATGGTACCTATTACCTATAGGTACCACAATTCAATCATACTTAAGTATATACTTAGGTATCTACGTACCTATAGCATTTTTGTTCAACATAAATAGAAAGAAAGAAAGAAAATAGCTACCTTGGTCATTGTGTGGTCTCGATCACAATAATTTGTTCTCTTACATTATGTACAGAAGATTGTTAGTTTTATTTCACACCACATGCTGGACATTGCCCAATTACTATATATCATGCAAACCTCACCTAAAGCAACTCATTATTAACCAGCGGGTTATAATGAGATTCAGCACAAAATTATGACCCGACAGGACTGGTGTGCATCTGGATTGAGGGCCCACTTTTTAAATTATTGCGAAACGAAATGATACTTACAGGGCATTTACTTAAAATTTTGTAAAACCTAAAGCAAAGATTCTTAAATTTCTTAAACGTGAATCAAAAGAGTTATGGTCAAATAGCTTGGGCCCTCAATCCTGACGCCTGCATAAAACGGCATAGTCGAATCTCAGAAAGTACTATCCCTGGGATAATAATTTTTATTCGAGTATTTAGTTAGGAATTTCTTAAATACATTAAGAAATTGTCAAGTCTTAAGAATGCGACAATACAGATTTATGGCGGTTTAGCTTGGGCCCTCAATTCATCAATTTTGATATTGTAGAATCAGCAAAAAATATGAGTTTTTCTAAGGAAAGATATTAATACGACTATAATATATTTGAGTTCCATATCTCGGAAAATTTGTTAAAAAGAAATAACGACACAAAAGTTAATTGTTAAAAAGTTATTGAAATTCGTATTTTTTCAAAACGTCTGAACTGAGGGCCCAAGGTTTTTGTCAGTATTGACTAGGCTAAGCCTTCTACACTACCGCACTTTAGGCTAAGTATTTTAACAAATTTTTAACTAAAAGGCTACAAAGCGTCCATTCTTCTAAATGCCGTACTTTAGGAGAAAATTGATTTTCGATGTTTTATATGAGAAAATTCAGTAGGGTGTATATGATTTTGTTACTTTTTTGAGACAAATCAGCATGTACCCTCATATTAGATATTTCATAAGTTGTTGTCGGAAGCGATTACGTTTTGTGTGATCCAATAATTACTATAGGGTGTTATTTAAATGGTTATCATAGTATTCGTATTTTTGACGCCTGACGTACGCGCGTCCCCGTCATGTTTTTTGTTTAATTTTCATTTTGCTGTGTATTTCGGGTTTTGACTCATATTAGTGATAGTATAATATAATTATATACATACTATTTCATATGTTTTGGCAGATTATAATGTAAAAGAATAAAGATTTTGTCAGGGTTTCATATTATTTTTATTTTCTTGTTAAAAACAAATTAAGGTTACCCTTATTTGTAAGCTAAATATGTAAAAATGTTATACATAAAACAAAACTCTAACGGGGCCGTGGCTGTATATGAAATGTTTTTTGAAAATTTTAACGAGTCTATTTTATCTAGTCTATATAATTATCGATATAGATACCAAAACAACATTTTTTTAAATTTGTGTCTGTCTGTCTGTCTGTCTGGTTGTGCACGCATCACGCAAAAACTACTCGACGGATTTTGATGAAATTTGGTATGGATATAACTGAATACCCGGGTCAACATCTAGGGTACTTTTTATTCCAGAAAAATATCTCATTCGCACGGGAAAATATAAAAACAGGTGAAAAAAGAAATCGTAGTCGACCGCTATGAAGAGATTTTTGGAAATTCCCACGGGAACGGGAATAAACCGGATCCGCGCAGGCAACGCCGATGGACACCCGCAATTTCTAATATGTTATGTAGGCGTCTTCTATGTCGTAGACAACCGCTATGAAGGATTTTTTTGATATTCCCAAGGGAACTGGATTGAGGAATGTTTTGATTTTTTGTATTAAAAAGGCTCCGATACTATCGGTTTTACCGATTTAAAAAAATCTTTTGCCAGTGGAAAGCGTACTTTTCTGGGAGTAACATGTGCTATAATTTTCCCACGGGAACAGGCCTAGACCACGTAACCAATTTAAAAAGTTCTTTTACCAATGGAAAGATACATTATCAGGGAGTAACAAAGGCTATATTTTATTCCCGTATTTTCACGGGAACGGGAACTACGCGGATGAAACCGCAAGGCACTGCTAGTTGTTAATATACAGGGTCATAATTTTAATACGTCCAATACATAATGTCATTGATTATTGGCACTTTCTTATTTTATTTTTCCACGCATACGTAGGTGAAGGCACAGCACAGCTAATCGTATATAATTATATCGAGCTTTATATATTATATACAATATGTAACAGAATAAGTGCAATTCCTGAAATTAGTTTGTTCAGTATCGACTACATATTCGATTTCATCTATTTTTAATGTGTTAAATTTTTCCGAAAAATGAATTAGCATAGCTGAATTTAATGCTATCTATTGAAATCGTACTATTATAGAACGATATTTAAGAAAATTGGACAACTAAAGTTCGATTGCATCTTTTTTTATATTAATTTACTAACCGGGGTGTATGAGGAATTGCGCTTTTTCTGTTACGCGTTGTATAATTATATATATTGTATCTGCGCTTTACAAAATACTACTTACATGATCACAACGAATACTTGTTTATACTTACGATAAACATTATGGTCACCCTACTGAATTTTCTCATATAAAACATCGAAAATCAATTTTCTCCTAAAGTACGGCATTTAGAAGAATGGACGCTTTGTAGCCTTTTAGTTAAAAATTTGTTAAAATACTTAGCCTAAAGTGCGGTAGTGTAGAAGGCTTAGCCTAGTCAATACTGACAAAAACCTTGGGCCCTCAGTTCAGACGTTTTGAAAAAATACGAATTTCAATAACTTTTTAACAATTAACTTTTGTGTCGTTATTTCTTTTTAACAAATTTTCCGAGATATGGAACTCAAATATATTATAGTCGTATTAATATCTTTCCTTAGAAAAACTCATATTTTTTGCTGATTCTACAATATCAAAATTGATGAATTGAGGGCCCAAGCTAAACCGCCATAAATCTGTATTGTCGCATTCTTAAGACTTGACAATTTCTTAATGTATTTAAGAAATTCCTAACTAAATACTCAAATAAAAATTATTATCCCAGGGATAGTACTTTCTGAGATTCGACTATGGCGTTTTATGCAGGCGTCAGGATTGAGGGCCCAAGCTATTTGACCATAACTCTTTTGATTCACGTTTAAGAAATTTAAGAATCTTTGCTTTAGGTTTTACAAAATTTTAAGTAAATGCCCTGTAAGTATCATTTCGTTTCGCAATAATTTAAAAAGTGGGCCCTCAATCCAGATGCACACACAGGACTGCTGATCTAAGGGTCTTTCCTCACACTGGGGATGGTGGGGTGGGGGAGATGGTGTTAGGCTAGTGGCCACCTAACTGTCAGAATTTTTCAAGCCACCCAGGGTATCTGACAAAAAATAAATTAAGTAGGTCTATTAGAATGGCAAAAATAGGATGTATTAGTTAGCAACGGAACAAGAATAGATTTTTTAAATGTTAAATTAATTACTTGCTGGGTATGCAAGTAGATGCCTACTTCCGATTGGTTGTTTCGGCGTCTATGTTTGGAAGTAATATAATAGTTGGCTACCGGTGTAAGGGCCTTACGTCCTCAGTAGCTTGAATGTTTTCGGAAGGACGTTGATATTAGAAATTGTGGGTAATTCCTTTGTAGCCAAGGCCCAGCAGAACGGGGGTCATTGTCTCTTGCTTGTTAGACCAAAGTAGCGGTCCATATATTTTTCTCAATATTTATCCTTTACTGGAACTTGTCAGCTATTTATATTTTAATTAAAGTAGGTAATAGTTTATTATGTAGTCTGTAAAATATTGTGCTGCCAGTGTTTTGTTGTTATTAGCTTTGTTTTTCTTTGTTATCTTCACTCATGTTGACGTAAAGGTAAAATGTGCCTAAGATATTGGGCAATGATAGTTCACCTGACTCACCTCTGAAGCGTTAGATAAGAAATCTTAGATACGTTTCTGTAGCGAAGGTAAATTAAATTCTACAGTAGCGAGAGTGCCTGTGCCGGCCGCCTAACCTTCCTAAATACCTAATGACCCAATGTAAAAAGCTAGTAGGTAATTAGTACGAAATTAAATGGACACGTGATTAAATTAACTTCGTGCGACCTTTCCTGACTTTATTAGCTCATCCAGCTACCCGTGTACCGATATGAAATATGCAAAACATAAAATATCAATGGTCAAGTGCACAGCATAGTTACGCCACCGCAACAAAGCTACGCAATAGTGCGATTCATTGATTATTATTATTTTGTTACAGCGATCAAAGAGTTATACGTCGTAGAAATCATCACACAGAATACTTACATTATTTTAGCAATGGACGCAAATGATCAAGCGAATTTCAAAACATACTAGGCCAAATACATAACCAAATATTAGTATAGCATTGATTTTATTGACACATTGATAAACTTAAGTGTTATCATAATGCCAGAACTCGGCCCTATGATGCGAGCGCTCGAGCTCCAGCGGCTGATCGAAGACAAAGTGTCTGAGTGGCGCGAGAGGTCAGCGCGGGTCGCCGGCGCGAGCGTGGCCGACTCTTATCACCAGCCACTCAACTTCAAGCGTCACACAAACAGGCGCAAGAACAGCGCTGAAATCAACAGAATTATCGCAAAGTACTCAAAGCCCAGCAAGAGAGCGGACGAGCGATACCCGCTGGCGCAGACCATTCCAGAAATAGCGCCGACGCGACCCGCGCGCCACAAAAAGACTAATTTAAAACTATCCAAAAGTGAAGACAATCTCGCCAATATCGGCAACATGGACAGTCACCCTGACCCGACGGAAGTCAAACCGCCTCCGCGACAACGCTTCAATCTGGCCAAATACAACGCAAAGAGTTACGAGGACATAACCGCTTTCGTTGACGTACACAACATCAGGAAGAGTAAGATTTTTGAAGAAAATAGCATTTTGAATGCCAAAATCGTCAAGAATGAGATCAAGCCTAAACTACACATCGCAGGGGAAAACACATTGAATGTCTCAGAGTTTTCGGACAGCGGTTTAGAAATTCGTAGCAGATCGAACTTTTCTACGTCAACTCCCTTGTCTAAAAGGAAAACTTGTCCTGTGGGTGATTCTGTGTCAGTGAATGGTTTTGACAAGTGCTCTAATTACAATATGAGTGAACTTCGCAAAGGTAGTTCTGAGCCAGACATTCTTAGTGTAAGCAGTGATCGAGACTCAGTGGGATCCCTAGGATCAGTGGGAACTATGAACACTTTAAACACAAAAAAACGTTGGAAGCTTTTGAAACCACCATTCCGAAAAGGCGCTTTCGATTGCTTGCTTCGGTGGCGTGGAAAGAAACCTAAGCCTACTAAGTCTAGGTGAGTAATTAGTAACATACATATATTATTATTAGCTAAATAAGTAGGTAGGTAGCTATGTTATTTATTAGCTAAATCGACAGTTTGTCGTTAGGTAACAGTTACTTTCCGCTTATGTCTTGTTTATGAATAATTGATTGAAGTTACTTACTTCCACAGTTTTCCTCAAGAGATAACATCTAATTAAAACGTGAAATGTCTGTTGTTGATTAACTCATGTGCAAAAACATGTGTCAAATTGTTATGATTGGAGCACATGTAGCTCCTTGAAACTCATCGACTACCTATATGAGTTCTTGATAACTTGTAATCATTATCAAGCATTTATGCTTCAAGTCTATCTTGATATTTAACTGTAACTATACTAGGTACCTGAATGCCTATACAAGCAGATATGAAAAGTAATCAGAACACGAACTATAATGGCATAGAAAATGAAAAAATATATTATCTTGAAAAACATAACCCTCCTTCTGGCGCAGTCTGGTAGAAAAGTTTTCTATAAATTTTTTAGTTCACCCTCAAACTTTCGTCTTTCTTTGAGGTTTATCTACACTTATCTATACTTCTATACTAATAATATAAAGAGGAAATATTTGTAATTTTGTAAGTTTGTTACGAATAAACTCAAAAACTACTGGACCGATTAAACAAAATATTTCACCAATGGAAGGACAAATAATCCAAATGTGTCTCGTTTTTGATGCTTGACGAGACGAAATACCTATTAACGCATAATTTTCGTCCATTACAGTAAATTAAATTCGTTATCGCTTACACAGTTACAACATATGCAAACCAATTATTAATTATATTACTTCCAATTGCAGTCCATCCGTCGAACAATTATTTTTGCAACAAATTGTACCGACTTACTTACTTGTGTGTGAATCGTTTGATTGTTTTGGTTAGGTAATCTGTGTCACAGTAAGTTTCTGCGCATTATTGACTCGAGCGTGCTCGTGCTATATAATGTCTTTTTATATTTAACATCATTGAATGTAACAAATAACTCTATTATTGTAGACTAATAAAAATGTTATAATAAAAATAGCCCAGTGGTTAGAGCCCGCTCTTCTCATTCGTGAGACTCGGGTTCAAATACTGGCAAGTACCAATGAGCCTTTCAAAAAGCTGGCGTTCCTACATATTTGGTTTCGAATTCTGGCATGTACCAATGAGTTTCAAAAAGCTTGCGTACATATTTAACACTAGCTAAGTAGCTAGCAGTGAAGAAAAACATCGTAAGGAAAACCACACGTTTTAGAATTTATTTGAGGCATGTGTAACAGACCCGGTCCGGTGATGGGCTCACCTCACTACCTATCCGTGTTTAGGGATCCAAAGAACATAGGTGGGTATTTCCAGAAACGGAATACCTCTGCCTATCCCGTTGGGAATAAAAGGCTTGAGATTATTTATTGTTTTGATATAAAGAGAGAGAGTTTAACATGGACGGTCGTATCGCTGTAAGATATTTCTTTCATAAAATGTTATTATGATGATTGGATGTGTACCTAGGTATATCTAACCTATCAAGACACGCATTATTTATTCTGTGACATAGTTACTATTATTATAGTGTGATGTTTTTTCGAATAATTACATAACTAAGTGTAAGCAAAATTAGACAAAATATTTTTCGCATTCTCGTTTTTTAGATTTTAGAAATGGAACATATAAATTGGTAAACGAATCTTAAACATATCTTTATAAAAATGTAAACTTCGATCACTAAGATTGTATTTAATGCCCCGTATGAAGGTGATGAAATAAATACAGTTTTTTTTAGTATTTTTTACATTGTTTCCTATAATATCGATCTGGAATATACCTAGGGCTTCCAGTATCGGACCACTTTTCAGTACCGGTAATTTTACGATACTGAATTTCAGTACCGGAATTCCGGTACTAGTATCGGAAATGGAGTTTTTGTAAATAAAACTTTATTTTTCTTTCTAAAGGCGTATATTAATATGCTTCTTTCTCTTTTTATTCATAAAATCACAGAATATAGGTAATACAATAATCAAAGTATCAAAATTGAGTAATGATTTTACTTATCTTAACTAAGTTTAATTTGAAATCACTTAAAATTTTAAGAATCAAACCCACTTTGTATATTTCAAAGATAGAAACAACGTACTTTACCTAGATCACCTACTTTAGAATTACAATATCTAACTATCTACTTTTTAAAATCACAAGTCATGAATTCACAACAACCTTTTATGTCACGTATCAGTCTCATTAATTGAAAAAAAAAAACATACTTATAGTAATCAACCTCGAACTAGCTCTATCCTGATAAAAGCCAGAGATATCTACCGAGATAGAGGATTTCTATGGCCGGTTGTACGCTGCTCATGCTCCCCGTTCCCAACGAGACGACCACGATTCTAGAGCCACCCTGACACGCCACTATACCGACGAACTGTCAGACATCAGCCAAGACGAGATCGTGCTAGCTCTGAGGCAGCTTAAGGATGGAAAAGCCCCCGGTGAGGACGGAATAACATCAGAGCTTTTAAAAGCTGGAGGAGCCCCTATTATAGAGGAGCTACAGAACCTCTTTAACACCGTCCTGCACAGTGGGAGAACTCCAAAGGCGTGGAGCGGGAGTTTGGTGGTGCTCTTTTTTAAGAAGGGAGATAAAACCCTCCTTAAAAACTACAGATCCATCACACTCCTGAGCCACGTCTATAAGCTATTCTCACGAGTGATCACGAATCGTCTCGTTATGAGACTCGACGAGTTCCAGCCGCCGGAACAGGCCGGGTTCCGAGGAGGATATGGCACCATAGACCACATTCACACAGTAAGGCAGATTATACAGAAGTCCGAAGAGTATAATCAGCCCCTGTGTCTCGCTTTTGTGGACTATGAGAAGGCCTTCGATTCCGTAGAAACCTGGGCTGTTCTGGAATCCTTACAGCGTTGCCAAGTAGACTATCGTTATATCGAGGTGCTGAAATGTCTCTACGAGGCCGCCACCATGAGTGTCCAAGTACAGGGCCAGCAGTCTAAACCCATCCAATTGCGCAGAGGAGTGAGACAGGGGGATGTCGTATCCCCGAAACTGTTCACGAGCGCGTTGGAGGATATGTTTAAGACACTGGACTGGAAAGGTACGGGCATCAACATAAACGGCAAATACATCTCACACCTGCGATTCGCTGATGACATAGTCTTAATGGCGGAGTCTCTAGAGGAGCTAAACCGGATGCTGGATGACCTAGCCTCAGCCTCGCGATGCATCGGTCTTGGCATGAATTTGGATAAAACCAAAGTCATGATCAATGGCCACATTGATCCGGGAACGGTCATCGTAGATGGCCACCGTCTTGAAATTGTTTCTGAGTATAATTACCTAGGGCAGATTCTGCAGTTAGGTAGAAACAATTTCGAGAAGGAGGCCAGGAGGAGAATCCAGCTGGGTTGGGCAGCATTTGGGAAACTGCGTCGAGTCTTCTCGTCATCCATCCCGCAATGTTTGAAAACCAAAGTTTTCAATCAGTGCGTCCTACCCGTTATGACCTACGGAGCTGAGACGTGGACACTCACGGTAGGGCTGGTTCACCAGTTTAAGCAGCGAGCTATGGAAAGAGCTATGCTCGGAGTTTCTCTGAAGGACAGGATTCGTAACGAATACATCCGACAGAGAACCAAAGTTATCGACATAGCTCAAAGAATCAGCAAGCTGAAGCAGTGGCAGTGGGCCGGCCATATCTCGCGAAGAACCGACAACCGTTGGGGTAAACGTGTTTTGGAGTGGAGACCGCGACTCGGCAAACGTAGTGTAGGGCGCCCTTCGGCCAGATGGGATGACGATCTGCGAAAGGCTGCAGGCAGATGCTGGATGCGTAGAGCCGAAGACAGGGTGCTATGGCGCTCATTAGGGGAGGCCTATGTCCAGCAGTGCACAAATGTAGGCTGATGATGATAAAAACGGCCATACTAATTGTAAAGGCACCTCTCAAGTCGCGAGATTGTAGCTTAGGTAGCCAAAAACTAGCTTAATAATTAGTTCATACTATCTAGTGGTGGCGTTTCAAGGACATGTTTCTTTAATGATGTATTGATATAAAAAAATACATTTACAATAATATATAAACTATAATCAATATATCTGGTACTAATGTCTGGTACTAATCAATAGTCTGGGTGTGTAGCTTGCAATTGCAACAGTTAAAGATGCGTCCGAGCAACGATAAAGTGAGAGATTAGAGAAAACGAGATAACAATAATGCGTTATATGTAAAGGTCTCCTGCTTGTTAATTTTTTTTAAATTAATGTTAACTTTACTAAGTAACTTATTGTTTGTCCTAATCGACTGACTCATTGACTGATTTGTTAGTAGGTAGTGTAGGTACCTACCTAAGTTCTACGCCAACGATGTGGCGTGGCGGGCAGAGTAAGCTAGTTTTCTGTACTAGTTTACTTCAATGTTTGTTACTTGCTAAAAAAATTTAATATAAAATAAACTATATCAATGAATTGGTCGCAAAACATTTATTACAGTGCATTGTCAACAATAAATAATGTTTCATTTCATGAAACTCGTGAGATTCCGCAGTAAAATCAGGCCATCATACTAGAATTATTTTTCGATACTAGTACCGGAACTACGTCTCAGTACCGGAACTACAGTATCGGAAAAAGTGTCCGAGATTCCGGTAATACGAGATTCCGGATTACCGGTATGGAAGCCCTATATACCTACCTACTGTAGCGTCTAGCTTAGGTACTATCAGTAAATTAATTTTTATAATCGTATCACTAGTTCCAGAAATTAACTCTAACAAATACATATAATATAGCTGAAAATGTGTAATGAAAATGGGTCATAAACGTCGGTAGTTCTCCATAATTCCTCCTAGAGTCAACGTCCTAAATGTCGGTCCAACTTCTGAGCCAAAGAGAGCTTTGGACTGAGGAAATATATTAATAATACTTACTTACATTTGTATTATAAAAAAATATCTATTTATATTTAAGTAGGTAGTTATGTAGGTACTTAAGGATATTTTTATTTTTAACTAGCGGCCCGCCCCGGCTTCGCACGGGTGCAATGCTTATAAGATTTTCCCGCTTTTCTGTTGAAATTTTTCCTGAATTTTCTTTGCTATAAACCTCACGGAGCCCGAGACCTTTCCAACGAATGCAAAACCGTGGAAATCGGTTCGTGCGTTCTGGAGTTATAGCGTCAGGAAGGAAAACCCGACTTTTTTTAATAAGTACTTATACTCACAGACCAGTTTTATTTCAACTGGTCTCTGGTATAGGTACTATAGTCACGATGCGGTTTAGGTTGAATTCCTCCGAAACGGATCGAAAGATTTCAATGATTTTTTTTTGTAAATTTGGTAGGTATGAGAATAAATCGTAAAGTATTTTTCACCCTCCTATCCCCGCCCTCCATTTACATATTATTCAAAGAGATTAAAATATAATAGGGCATAGAGGGGACAAAGCGAGGAAAATTTGATATCAAAAGTTATTCCAAGTGGAATAAGTCTAGTACAATTTCGACCGAATGACAGCTCGCGTTCATACTAACTGACAATGACGCATAAGCTTCAAAGTTTTGTATGAAAATATTCCCAATGCCCCCTCTATGTCCTATTATATTTTAATCTCTTTGATATTATTATATGTTTCAAAATTCGAGCGCTTCTGTCATTCGGTTATTCACTGGAACTAACGCGCCTACGCACTGGGTTCGAGTTCAAGCGTCGGAAATGAATTGCTATGGATTCGTGAATTCCATCTAGATGGCGCTAAGTGTATACTAACGCGAACGTAAACACCAAGATCATCAGCATCACTATCACCACTCACTACATAGTATAAAACAAAGTAGCTTTCTTTGTCCCTATATCACTATTTCCCGTTAAACTGTGATATCCCTATGTCCCTTTGTATGCTTAAATCTTTAAAACTACCCAACGGATTTTAATGCGGTTTTTTTAAATAGATAGTGATTCAAGAGGAAGGTTTTTGTTAACACAAAAACCTTCCTCTTGAATCACTCTTGACTCTTGAAACACAATGCTAACGCATTGCACCCGTGCGAAGACAGGGCGGGTCGCTAGTTAGGTATATTTAAATACCTCTCCTATCCCCTTCGGGGGTAAGCCAGGAGTGTACCTAAATTTATACTAACCGACTAACTACAACTGACTAGCCCAGCGGAAGTAGCACTAGGCAGGGCACATACCTTGAAGAACTGTGGGCCGATAGGGCAGTTCTCAGAGCAGCGCTGGAGCTCTACATCCAGACCATCTTTTAAAGGTAGCTAGAAGCTGCTGGATGCAGGTAGCTCTCAGTCGGTCGCTCTGGAAGACAATGGGGAAGACCTGGGGCAACAGTGGACTTCTTGTGGCTGAAATTATGATGATTTATATAACGTATATTTTTATTTATAAAGTTCATCAAATTATCCACACAAGGATCAGCACATTCCAGCTGGTTGTAACAGTGTGATATGTCGCAGAGACTCCCTATTCTTGAACACCTAAATCAGCCAAAGACACAGGTCATGACCTTTGTTTTGTACGTTGTAGTGTGCCTTGTTTATATTGACATTTCAGTTTATTTTTATACCTACTGAAATAAAATAATTTTGAGTTTGAGTTTGAGTACCTACCCAAAGTACAAACTCCTAATGATTTTGTAAATCTGTACCTTGAAGATGCTTTTAATGGTCATAGTGCCTTAACACGTTCATATTCATTTAAAAATTATGTATAGCTTACTACACACTTTAACCCTGATGCAATTAGTAGAAGTATTCACCCCGACAATGTAAAGCAAACAATAGCCAATTCAGACGGTGCAACGACCCTCGACCAACGGAACTGTACTTACCTAGGTAGGTATTACGAAAGGGAAAATCCTCAATCATTTGGATTTGAACCAAATGAGGTGAGAAAGAACTAAAACTTTCAACATCATCAAAGTTTTTTGCGTAAGTATATTTTTAGTAGTATGTTCAGTTTTAATGGTTCTAAATTAAAACAATTAACAAACCAGTGAAATAGTAGGCAGCCACAGCTGAGTAATATGTGACCCTGAGTCTGGTCAGCCATCCATTCGTTGACGTAAACGCGTGGTTGTGTAATAGATAATGATTATATACCTGGGTAGGCTAGGTTATTGTTGCATTTTGCTTAGAGGTATAGGCGTTTGTATTAACTCGAGAATCATGTCTTTGCTGTGTTATAATTGTCTGTCTTCTATAATCTATTTATATTAATAACTTATACCTAATGGTGATCTGGGTGGACCTAGAGTGCGCCTTTGCAGACCTCCGCCTCTAGTGAACAATCCAGAACGATTTAGAAGTCTGTTTACAAGTATACATATACTCACGCCTGATCCCCGAGTGGGTTGACATAGGGAATCCATTCCTGGAAGTAGGTACAGTTTCCTTTATCTTATTTTTTGTTCCTCTAAATGTGGCAGGTGGTCGGAAAATCGTTGGGCCAGCCGGGCGCGCTACTATTACCTACACCTTTGTATTACACATGTCTCAGAAATAATTCTAGCGTATGCGGATTTCCTCAAAAGTAACTTCTAACTAACTTCAGGGATAATTACCAACCAACCCACTTTTATTCTTTGCTAATTATTTCATTTATGACCCTACCTCAAAGATATTATACAAAGCGTAACAGAAAAAGCGCAATTCCTCATACACCCCAATTAGTATATTAATATAAAAAAAAATGATGTAATCGAACTTTAGTTGTGTCTAACAAATTTTCTTAAATATCGATTAATAATAGCATGATTTCCATAGAAAGCACTACATACAGCTACGCTAATAATTCATTTTTGGGAAAAATTTAACACATATTAAAAATAGCTAAAATCGAATAAGTAGCAATCGAGCAATTCCTGAAATTTGTTTGTTCAGTATCGACTACTTAATCGATTTCAGTTATCATCGTGAGTGTTAAATTTTTCGGAAAAATGAATTACTTACTCGTAGTATTATATATATATATATGGGACAAAATAACAAAAGTGGAATTTTGTGCGTACAGAAAAAAAGGATTTCTTCATTTTAGTAAAACAAATATCTTGGAATATTTTTTTAAACTTAAAATATATCATCTAGATTCAAAAATATTGTGTCGAGTTAAAAATTCTATTGATCTTACCTTGAAACATTTTTTTTCTCAAAATATGTTATTTAGTCAAGAATAGTAATATTAGCTTAAAATATTTTAAATTCTTCTAAGAGTATCAATGCGTCTTGCATCAATAATTTGTAATATTATTAAATAAAATAATGTTTTCTTGTTTCAAGAAAAAATATTTCATTCCAAATAATGTACCTAGAAATATAATTCTTCGGTTAAGATATTTAGTACTTATTTCAAGAGCACACATTTGCCTTAAATTTAAGTTTCAATACTCTTAGCCTAAAATATTTTAAAATTTCTCTAAGAGGATCAATGCGTCTTGCATGAATAACTTGCAATATTATCAAATCAAGTAATGTTTTCTCAGTTCAAGAAAAAATATTTTTTCGAAATAATGTACCTAGAAATATAATTCTTCGGTTAAGATATTTACTACTTATTTCAAGAGAATACATTTGCCTTAAATTTTAAGTTTCAATACTCTTAGCTTAAAATATTTTAAAATTCCTCTAAGAGGATCAATGCGTCTTGCATGAATAACTTGCAATATTATCAAATCAAGTAATGTTTTAGGAATTCCTCTAAGAGAATCAATCCGTCTTGCATCAATTACTTACAATATTATCAAATCAAGTAATGTTTTCTCAGTTCAAGAAAAAATATTTCATTCGAATTAATGTACCTAGAAATATAATTCTTCGGTTAAGATATTTACTACTTATTTCAAGAGAACACATTTGACTTAAATTAAATTTAAGTTAAGAACGAAAAACATTATTACTTAATGTAGCGACACTACATAGAACGCGCCAATAGACGGCCGAGTTCTAAACCGCGCTATCGGAGTTTTCTAATGAGTTTGTATAAATACAACTGTCCGACGTCAACCGTTGGACCGCGGTCCCCAGGCACGATCACCTCGCCTGGCGGAAGATCTTCTCTTTCCACGATGAAAGAGCATTCCACCTCCGTTCCTCCATACTAGTGACCCTCGACACCGACACATCAGCGCAACCTTCTGGAACACCTGGACTTCAGAAGCAGCATCGCATCGCCATCACTCATCACTCCCACAACAACCTTCACTCAATGTCAGCAGCAGCAGTCGCACAGCAAGCCAGAATCCGCCCAATCAGGTCCATACGCAGCCGACGCACCGTGCTACCTGGTCCTGCAGGCTCACCACTCACAGCGACAGCACTCGGCCCACGCACAGTTCACCGCAGCCCACGTCCGGATCTTCAGCGGCTGGTCACCCTCGCCGGCGTGGCAGTCTCTGCACACTGAACTACGGGCACTTTAATAGTCGCAGCAACCCGCTCAGTCTCGACTCACCGTAGACTTGGAGCAGCACTGGCACTTGAAGGTACCTACGAAGGCTCCGACGCAGAATGTGCATTTCGCAAAATGAGCACTCGACAAAAAAGGTGAAAAAAAGGACATCAACCGTTGGACCGCGGTCTCCAGGCACGATCACCTCCCCTGGCGGAAGATCTTCTCTTTGCACGATGGAGGAGCATTCCACCTCCGTTCCTCCATCCATACCAATTAATAAAGTATTTCTTGAACAAAGAAATCGGGTAATTTGAACCAAATAAACATAATCTTGAATCAATTAGCATCCTATATAGACGGAACATAATATATTCTTGAAAATAAATAAAATACTATTGAATTAAAAAAGAAATATATAAAAGTACATAAAATACTAAAACGAAAAATATTATTACTTACAATTACTTCAGTATTTCTTGATCAAAGAATCTGGTAATTTTAAACCAAAGAAACATTAATTTCATCGAATACATTATATTTACTTGGTCCAATGCTATAGTAATGTTGATCTAAAAAAACACAATCTTTAGGTTATTATTAAAATATTTGAATAAAGAAACTGATTCACTTCAGTTGACTACGCGTTTTTATTTTCAAGATTAAATATTTTTAAACAAAAAGTATTGCAATACTTGAATCAAGAAGGAAATACATTTCTTAAACTAAGAGCTGACAATCATTTGGTAGAAAAAAAATTTTTTTTGATATCCAAGATTATGCCTTTCTTAGATCAAATATAACTTTTGTCCAGTTGTATGATTCTGTCTTGTTTTAAATAAATTTATTTAAGATAATGTATAGCTGTTATCAAGAAAATATTTCTTTACGTCTATAGGGAGAGGACCATTTTCTTGAATTAAATAAATTTGCTTTGCGTGAAAAATAACTAAATTATTCTAAGAAATCTGTTTTTTCCGTGATGTGGGACTGGTATTTACAGAAAAAACAGATCTGTTTTTTCTGTAAATACCAGTCCCACATGCCAGTACTGGCATGTGGGACTGGTATTTACAGAAAATATAAATATTTGCTGGTATTAGATTAATATTTAGACTATGTCTGGGTCCACACCCGATTTTGCTAAAATCTGATTACATTTAATACCTGAAAAGTTACTTCAAACACCCCATCTCGTCAGTATTCCGTTTGCAACTGGCCTTTCCTTTTTTACTTAATGTCCTGTTAGATGTTTAATCACTACATAGTATAAAACAAAGTCGCTTTCTCTGTCCCTATATCCCTATGTCCTTCCTTATGTCCCTTTGTATGCTTAAATTTGTATGCTTAAATCTTTAAAACTACGCAACGGACTTTGATGCGGTTTTTTTTAATGGATAGAGTGATTCCAGAGGAAGGTTTTAGTGTGAGCATTGCACCCGTGCGAAGCCGGGGCGGGTCGCTAGTTACAGAATAAAGTGGACTTTGAGAGTCAAACTATAAACTAGAATAGTTTTCGGACTGTTTAAGAGTTATTTTGGAAATATATTTCATTATTAGATAGGTTTATAATCATTTTGCAACTCGGTTTTGGGTCAAAATTCTAGAGCGTCGTATTTGCTAGTAAAAACACACGTAGCAAATACTTCACACCGTGGCCGCTTAGGTAGTTAAACAGAATGCCTTTGAAGGACTAACGTCCCTCGATTCTTCAGTAAGGACGCATCATCGACGAGGAAATACTGTTGCCAGCCGATTTCTGAAAAATTCAATGTGTAATTACGACCGTAATTTTTATGATTATTGATTTTATTTTAATGTAGAACGACGGAATGTTTACTTAATTTATTGGTTCTCATGTTTTAAATTTGAGAAATATACTTTAAGTACCTGTTTTTAGCCAAAAACCCACAGGTTCATCAGTATTCCACTTCAGTAATAGTCAGTATTTCGTTCGGAATACTGACCGTTTACGGAATAGGTACTGATGAAACCTGGTGGAATACTGACAAATAAGTCACTGAAATAATGTTCTAACTGCCAGATTATCTTCTTATTATTGTTTTTGTTACATCCTAGATCAACTTTTGTTTCAATCGTTTATTGTATTTAGTATATTTTTTGGATTACAGCATTCCGAAAGTCAGTATTCCGTATTTTTATCAAATGCGTAGGTATATTTCCTTTATTTATGATTAAATCGGCTGACCCACTTTAAATGCTACTAAAGCAACCCAAAAGAGTCCCCCAAGTTAAGTTTTAGCGAAAAATTCCCACAAAAGTGCATTTCGAAAGCACTCCCTTCATAATTCCACTTTTGAGATTTAGTCCCATATATATATATATATATATATATATACTAGCGACCCGCCCCGGCTTCGCACGGGTGCAATGCTGAATTTTCTTTGCTATAAACCATCCCTGGACCCACTCGAACCCACACAAAAAGTTTCATCAAAATCGGTCCGCCCGTTCTGGAGTTAAATCGTCAGGAAGGAAAACACGACTTATTTTTATATAGTAGACTAGCGATCCGCCCCGGCTTCGCACGGGTGCACTGCTGAATTTTCTTTGCTATAAACCATCCCTGGACCCACTCGAACCCACACAAAAAGTTTCATCAAAATCGGTCCACCCGTTCTCGAGTTAATTCGTCAGGAAGGAAAACCCGACTTATTTTTATTTAATAGATATATATGGGACTAAATCTCAAAAGTGGAATATAATTGCAACCTTATATATATATATATATAAGGTTGCAATGACAACGCATCTGTCGGCTAATGAACAATTTGGAAGTAGTAGGCACTATTTACTTTGCCCGAGGTATCCACTTTGAGCGGGTTTCCCCTAAGTATTGTGAGCAGTGGGGAAAACTGAAACATGTGGAGTTGAGTTGTTTTGTGGGTAGGTAAGTACCTAGGTATAAATCATTTCTTGATCTCTGGATATTCGAGAAATATGTTTACAAGATCTAAAACAAAACTTTCAATAAGACGAGTTGTTTCTTTTCTGAAAAGATAATGAATTGCATGAGCAATATCTACTGAATGATGTTATTGTTTTCTATTCGAAAAGACATCAGACTAATGGCGAGTTGTAATTTGTTCTGCGGGACTGTAGGTAATAGCACAGTAATAGTCTCTTTGTAAATCTCTATAGTTATTAGGTACCTACCTACCTACATATACGTGGGTAGTTATTTTTCGTGAGATATGGAGACATGTTTCTTGGTTTATGTTATTTTATTAGTGTATCTATACTTTTATCTTATCATAACATAAGTACCTAATGCAAATATAATGTCTAAGTGTTAGCTCAATAGGTATATAATATATCTATTGTGCTTATTGCAATTTAGTTTTACGACCATTTTACGACACCATAAATTTACTACTATTAACACTACTTTCTTAAACGCCTATATTAATTACCATAACAAGATTGAACTGCTGAATAAAAATTTACATTGTATTATATTACGATTAAATGCTGGGATTTATAGTAGTCCGCAAAGGGTCGGTTCGAATTATGTTACATTAGGTACCTATACATAGTATATTTTCCTTCTATTGTTCGTGATTTGATATGACAAATAAAAATAAAACCCATACATACAAAAAAACCATTTAATGAATCATAATAATAAACCTGAAATGTGATAGGATTTTCCGACAAGAATCTAGCATATCAACCTGAATGTTGTAACGGAGTTATTTTAAATTTTGCAGGGTTCTCCACAAAAATATTTGTAGGTTTTTTTTACTGTAAGTACCTACCTACCTACCAACAATATCAAGTATAAATAATAAATTTAAGAGTGTTATGATTAATTAAATGTTGTTTGCTTACTGCTTGATTTAGGAAATATATACGATTGACGGGCCTGCACAATTCTGGGGATGTTATTGCTGCTTAGTTGTTTTCATATCTAGGTACCTAGGTAACCTAGGTCAATCACAACGTAACAGTTAATCTTATAGCATTAATATTGAAAAAAAAGAAGAAAAAATGTTTCTCTCTATACAATTCCGCCTATAAAATCTAAAAAACACTCTTTTTCAACTAGTTAGTACCTACCTACGTGGTGCTGACACAAGGTTTCCGTGACAACAACCTTGGATCTCTAAAAAACTGGAGTAGGTAAACCTCACGCAAACAAAGCTGAGAACTTTGCGCAAAGCCAGTCACTGGCACTCCGCGCCGCGTGAAGCCTGAAAAACACCCGATTAATATTTTTTTAATATATTTTTATTGCATAGACTTTTTAAAGTCTTACCCTGTGCCTTAGATCCTTAATTCTAATTATGAACATATACTGATTTGGTGCTAACTAACATAAGTAAATATAGTAGGTACACTGAGTGAAAATGGAAAAGAAAGCTCGTCATGAAGATCCTTGGATGTACATATACAAGAAACTGCAGGAAAAAGAAATCATCAGCTCAAAAAAGTAAGCTACACTGTTGTATTAGTATATACCTAATATTTAATTAGGTAGCTTTTGGATGTTGTGCGCTGTAAGTAACAAGAATGTATTCGAGTAATTTAGATGTTGAAAAGTGCTCAGTGCATTTTCCATAGATAAATACACTTCCATTGTTTCTACCTAAAAAACTTATTTGGATTATACTAAAAACAAAAATTGGCCAAATCGGTCACGCCGTTTTATCTATATCAGCTATACTAATAAAGAGGAAATATTTGTATGTTTATGTGTTTGTATCTTTGTTATGAATAAATTCAAAAACGAATGGACCAATTTTAAAAATTCTTTCACCAATGGAAAGCTAGAATATATCCCTGAGTAACAAAGGCTGTATTTTATTCCTGTGTTTCCACGGGAAAGGGAACTACGCGTGTGAAACCGCGCAGAACCGCTAGTTATTAATATGAAGATACTTACAAAATACTAAAATGATAATTACCTATTTGGTACTTACTCCATAAAATAAATTTTTTAGACACTACCTATATATAGTTATATAGATTAAGTTTTACATATAGGTAGTAGAGTTGTGCCCAATACTCAACGATACCTAACCGACTTGGACGCAAAAACTTAAACAATAGCCTTGGCCACTTAGCACAGTACATACATACCCCACCGCAGTTCCTCCCTATTCCATAAGCTCAAGTTCAACTAACCTTGACAGGAATTCGTGAGGCTCTCGTCACGTCCGGTGCGATGACACGATCTTAGACAAGGGACGTGCTATAATGTTGCTGATAACGGCTCCAAATAGCTGTGATGCTGTGTACACTAGGGATTATACGTAAGGGGGCGTCCATAAATTACGTGAGGTGTTTAAGGGGGGGAGGGGGTCGAGTCAAATCTCATCTAATCTTACGTTGGAGAGAGGGGGCGTCTCGGCAAATATCACGCAATTTTTTTTCTGATTGAAACAAAAAAAAATTATATTATTTTGGTCTATTTAATCCAGATTGTAATATTGATTACTAGTCTTAACTAGTCGTAAATAAACAGACTATGCAAATTTGTTTTTTTCTTTTTACAATAACAATCCAACGCGTTTACGTAAGAAACTCACATTTTGAAAAATCTCACGTGAGATTCGGGGATGGGGGAGGGGGTTGAATAAAATCTCACGACATCTCACCAGGGGAGGAGGGAGGGGCAGAAAATTTAAAAAAACACCTCACGTAATTTATGGACGCCCCCTAATTGTGGTTCATCATTTTAATTGCGAGTGCAAGGTGAAGATTGGGAAGTGGTCTTTATGTACCTAAAGGAAGAAAAGAGGCAGGTAGTTAATGAATCATCATTTTGCATCGCTCGCAGCGATTTGATGATCCTCTGCATCTCCATTCATCAGTCAATCTATGACATAATGTTATGTGTATTCAACCATCTAAGACTACCAGGTCTCTCAAATTTCTTGGTATCACCACTTACTAGAAATCGGGTTTATTTATTTATTTATTAGGGTAATCTACAGGACATACACTGATACATTTTTAATAACTTATTCTAATAATAAATATAAATATAATCTCACGCCTTTTTTATCCCCGAGGGGGTAGGCAGAGGTATTCCGTTACTGGATATACCCACATTTCCGAAATATATTGGACCCCTAAACGTGATAGGTGGTGAGCCCATCGCCGGACCGGGTCTGTTTACACATGTCTCAGAATTAATTCTGAGACTTGCGGGTTTCCTCACGATGTTTTCCTTCAACGTCGAGCTAGTGATAAATATGTACGTAAGTTTTTGAAACTTAATTTATTCTACAATATAATAAATGTTAAATGCTGTCCTACTTACAGACTTCCACAACATGAGTAATCATTGACGTGATTGGGTTTATTGAAGAGTCTACAGAAGAGGCTAGTGCGTCGCGTAAACAATTCCAAAGGTTTTAATTTCTTATTTCGTAATCGACGACGAGGCACAGTTATGTTTTAAAAACCTCACTTTCACTGATAAATAATGAACGGTACTAAATTTTATAAACTATACTTACTAGCTTCCCGTCGGAAAATAATAGCCCATATTATGTTGCTCTAAAAAAATAAAACTTTCTAAAGGTTGGTGATAGACTTTTAAAAATTCGTTACAAACATACAAATGTCACCTCATTACAATGTGTAGATACTGTAGATGTAGATATAAGCGCTGAAAATTGTTCTAACGAAATGTCAAATGATACATCGGATTAAAGACTTTGTACTTAGTAAAAAAATATTTTACTATACACCGATACGAGTATATACTTACCTCACGGTCAAAATTCTTTCAACTGCGTTTTTAAGCTATTGCATAGCTTCTATCGCGGGCCGAATCCAGAAATTCCGTAACGAAAAAAACCTCACGCTCCCCACTCCGACGGGCACGGAGGTCCGAGTCCGAGTCCGAGTCAGAGTCCGAGTCGGAGTCGGAGTCGGAGTCGGAGTCGGACTCGGACCCGGACCCGGACCCGGACCCGCACCCGGACCAGGACCCCCCGGGCCCGGACACGGACCCGGACCCGGACCCGGACCCGGACCCGAACCCGTACCCGTACCCGAACCCGGACCCGGACCCGGACCCGGACCCGGACCCGGACCCGGACCCGGACTCGGACTTGGACGCCGGGTTCGAGTCCGAGATAAAAGTTGCATATCCAAAGTCCTTCTTAATCTTGGTAAGGAATGCGCCCATTGTGCGCATGACAAGTTTGCTAAGATTATTTTTGCTACTTTTATATGCAGCTCACAAAATATTTTTTGGCTTCCCCTCTGAGTGCTTACCAAAATTTTAACAGTAGCAGCTCATTGCAGCTCAAAAATAATTACAGCCATCCAGAATGATATAAAATGCTGATAGGTTTTGTAATGTTTGCTGGCCATGACAAATTAGCTATTTCTGCTTACAGATTATATTTTTCTGCTTACAAAAATACGAATACTCTGCTAACCATTTAAATAACACCCGTATGGCTTGAAGGCCGTGCATTGTCTAACGTCGTTTCTTTTCGGCAGTCTTGTTGATACAAAATGCTATGCAATAGCTTTACCGCGGCAGTCCCCGAGTGCCACACGTCTTTTTTTTTTATAATTAGCGATTTTCGGAGACCTTGCTTTTGCTAAATTTCGTGAGTCTAGGTTAAAGGGAAGCAACCATACTAAGTATATGGCATATAATCTATATATATAAAAGAAAGTCGTGTTTGTTACACTATTTATAACTCAAGAACGGCTGAACCGATTTGGCTGAAAGTTGGTAGGAAGGTAGCTTAGAACCAGGAGACGGACATAGGATACTTTTTACTACGATATTCCCACGGGAAAGGGAACGGGAACTACGCGGGTGAAACCGCGGGGCACTGCTAGTTTATAATAAGAGCAGTGATAGCCTTTACGGTTAAAGAGCCGGCCGAAAATCAGTGAGGCTCGGGTTCGAGTCCTGGCATGTACCAATGAGTTTTTCAAAAACTTACCTACGTACATATTTATCACTAGCTCGACTGAGGAAACCCGCAGATCTCAGAATTAATTCTGAGACATGTGTAAATAGACCCGGTCCGGCGATGGGCTCACCACCTATCACGTTTAGGGGTCCAATATATCTCGTGAAATGTAAGTATATCCAGTAATGGAACACCTCTGCCTACCCCCTCGGGGATGAAAGGCGTGAGATTATACTTATTATTATACTAATTTATAATAAAAGTACTTTTTAAACATGAAAAGTGGGTATAACTATTTCCAGAAACGGAATACCTCTGCCTACCCCCTCGGGATAAAAGGCGTGCGATTATTATAACTTTTTATACATATTGCGTTTAGTAAAAAGCTTAATTTTTTTACAGCTTTAAGAGATCGTAGATAAAGTACCTATTTAATATTAATTTCAAAGTCATACGTCCATGCGTTCTTGAGAGAAAAAATCTTCACCGACAGACGGAAAACAAAGTAGGAAGGGTTCCATTTGCCCTTTGAGTTTCGGAAGATCGAAATCTCTTTTGCAGATTAAAGGCTGATTCACGTTACACCAAGGCCGGGTCCGAGCCGGGCCCCGTCCGGGCCCGGACGTGCCCCGGGCGTCCGGGGTGAAAAACCATGGAACTAAAATTATCAACATTTTCGCAATGAAGAGTGTCTACACTCCACAGATATTTACTGGATGTTTGAGTTTGTCTATGTCTCATTAAGGAAATAAAAAAACTAATTACTTTTTACTCCCTAGAGACTAAAGTGGTCACTTTAGTCACAGTATAATAAATAGTACTAGCGCACTTTAGTCCCGCTTCGTATAGGGCTAGGTATATTGGCGTACTTTTAGAGCATGAGAAGTGAAAAACATTTTTAGTTATTGCGTTAGTTAGTTGTATGCATTATGAATCACTATCACTACATAGTGTAAAACAAAGTCGCTTCCCGCTGCCTGTCTGTCCCGATGTATGCTTAGATCTTAAAAACTACGCAACGGATTTGGATGCGGTTTTTTTAAATAGATAGAGTGATTCAGGAGGAAGTTTTAGTATCAGCATTGCATCCGTGCAAAGCCGGGGCGGGTCACTAGTAATTTATAAATTACTAGCGGTTCTGCGCGGTTTCACCCGCGTAGTTCCCGTTTTCGTGGGAATACGGGAATAATATAAAGCCTATGTTACTCAGTGATAAACTGATAACTGATAATGTAGCTTTGCATTGGTGAATTTTTTTAAATTGGTCAAGGAGTTTTTGAGTTTATTTGTTACAAAAATACAAGAATACAAATCTTTCCTCTTTATTATATTAGTGTAGAAGTGTAGGTGTAGATATTAGTGTAGATATAATTAAAACAACGTAAGAGGTTACTTCGGGGACGTTTTAACCTTTTACGTTGGGGTGTAACGTGACTAAACCATTACACCCCAGCTGCAGCCGTGTATGCCACGCCTTATTCAAAATAGATAGGTAGATCAAGGTCGAGCTAAGCTGACGTGACTGAAATTACTTATATGAAAATTATCAGGGGTAGGTATGTAGAGTATCTAGTGATGTTAAATGCATGCACGAGATCATGACAGCTCATCATCATCGTGCATGCAATTAACTTTACCCTAAAAGTAGGTAAGTAACTACCTACTTCGTTTTATTAGCGGACACAATTACATTCAGTTTTATCTTCGTTTATAAAACAACGACCGATGAATAATAATTAAGTGATTTGTTTGCCATTCCTTCGGACACATTTTGCGTAGGTCAGCTAATTTGCACATAATGTATAGGAATGTACCGAGACGTACTGTCTCAGTTCGCGTGATCTATCGTGAATTATCCCGTCGACTCGTTAGTCGACGGGATAATTCACGATAGATCACGCGTTATTAGCAGACACAATAGGATTATCTATTTTCCTTGAGCGCTCGAGGGCCGCCAATGATTGACTTTCTAAGCAAAAACTAGTGGGTAACCAGGAGCCGTTGTCCTTTCCTTATTCCCGTTTAAACCTCCAAAAATCCCTTTTCAGTGTTCACTTACGTCATTTAAGGAACTATTCTGCAAAATTTCAGTCCAGACCAGACACAGCGGTTTCGGCTGGGCGTTGATGTATCAGTCATTCAGCCAGTTTCTTCTTAGATTATTCTAGAAGATAGAGGGAAAAAACATAAAATGAACTTCTACCTTCTACTGGTTCTTAACATTATTAATATGAAAATTTTTTCATGCTTTTTTAAAACGTATACCTATTATCCCCGTGTGTTCCAGTTTTTCAATGATTTAGATTTAGTATTTACTGAGATTTCGGCTTATAAAACTTAGGATTAGGTATATGCTTTATATTGTAAATTGTTATTAAATAAGCTTGTACTATTTTGGTAATATCTAGCTATACCTAAGTATAATTTACTCGGTAGGAACCTATGTACCTAATGATAAGACGTGGAGACGGCCCCTTAGAGTGACTTTGAGATATCAATAGGTCATAGACAGGCTAGGTTACAAAGATCCACCAGCTTATCTTTCACACCTGAGGGTAGGTAATTCAAAGGTAATTCAAATTACTTACCTAAGTACCTAAATGTTACCACTGTTGAAAGAAATAAGTTTTATTTGAATACGTAATTCGGTATAAGCTAATATAAACTCTATTAAAGGTATCTACTCGTAGCCGATTAGGTGGGAATGGGATGCAGAAAAGGTGCACGTACCTACGTGGGCGATTTTTGCACGGACGATGACTACGACTACGACTAATAAGGAATTCTACCCATGACTTCAGTCAGGTCCCAATACTCCCACTTCGAGTCTATGACCTAAACAGTCACATGTTTTACTGCATTCGCTGTCTATGATCATCACGTTTATTCACAATTTCAGCACAGCGTCATCCGGAAGTGCAGATTCTTCGGCAATCTTCATTGTTTACGTTGTGACATACAAAAGCACGTGCGTGGTTGCAGACACGTTAGTTGGTACGCCGCGACAGTGCGCAGAGAACGCTGGCAGTCGGCACCGGCTGCCTTGGATTACGTCAGTCTGTTGCCTGCCCCCAGAAAGCAAAACAAACTCGTTAACCGCCTTTTTATGAAGTTTATCTCTAATTTACTGTGCCAAATTCGGTGTTGTTTTCCATAAGTGGGCTTCAGAGTGTAGCTTGATCGGTGCATAGTTTCTAACAGAGTCAGTAACCTCTAAAGAACCAAGACTTGCATTGTGAATATAACGTTATTTCCGTGTGCCCGATCTCGAGATCGCGTTCTCCAGTTTATACCTAGTCGCTTACGTCATTGGTTTCGGAACTTATACGATTTGTTTCGGTGATTCATTGTGCCGAGTCAGTTCCAAGTTCTTTGTGCCGGTGAAGAGTTAATTCAAAGGCATAATTAAGTGTCAACTTTAAAAATAGCTTGTGCACTTCGAATTAAATAAAAACTAAAAATGGATGAAGAATCCATGTGGAAGGGATTTTACGAAAAACTGCAGCAGCAGAAATCGGTTGAAGAACAAGAACACGACAGAAAGTACGTAAATGTTTTATAAGAGTTTCAGCTAATTCAATAATGCACACATAACACGATAGTAGGTAGGTACCTACCATAACTATTCAATATTACCTACTTTACACGTATTTAAAAATACACAGGGATTGCTTTTTTCAGCATTTTCGCATAACCAAATTCGATCGAATCACAATAAAAACTACTTAATTCTAAACTGAGTAGAATTCAGTTTCATTAAATTCCTAGCGTTGAGAAATTTGTGATTACGGAATTATATCGATATTCATTATTTATTATGTCCTACCATCATCATCATATATCACATTCATCATCATTATGATGGTGACTTGTTACTAAATAATGATAAAAGAAGCCAGAGATGACCACGAAATACCTATTCTGATTCCTTCGGTAGGTATACCTATTAGGTAACCTATATCTTCCTACTTAAATACCTATCGTAACATTTCGGCCTTTGAATAACTATAATATATTATGTAGTAGGTACGTAGGTAGGTTAAGTACACAGTTAAACAATTAGTATCTACCTACATCTTAGAACAGACCACACGATAAATAGGTATATGATACCTACCTACCTACAAAAAAGTCTTCAGTCACGCTTGGTCTGCGTGTGAAGTGAGGTTTTTTGTGGTTCTATGTACTTACCTACCTACCTACTCTTACTATGCTTTAATAATTTTATATTCAGCTGTCCAAAAAATAGAGCTAAGGACATGCCGAGGTAGGTGAATCTACGAAACTGTATCGGCCAAAAAACAAAACTGTGTTTTTTAAGTTCTTCGTTCAGGTGACAAGGTTCTAAGTAATGGACAACAACGTGCAAAACCCTGTTGATGCTGTCACTTTTTTGACAATAAGTTAAAAAGTCACAGCATCTTTTTTAAATAGTGTCTGACTAGGCATGGTCTAACGTCTAACTTTAAACTCCATCTTGCATTAAGGCTGTACCTTTATGTTTGGGGAAAGATCTTTTTTTAGGGTTCTTTAGGTACCAAGGGGACCCTATTACTAAGCTTCCGCTGTCCGTCCGTCCGTCTGTCTGTCTGTCTGTCTGTCAATGGGGTGTAGGTATTAATAAACAGTAATAGGTGATATTGGCGTTTATAAATATTGTACGGTGGTACGGAACCCTGCGAGTGCGAGTCCGACATTCACTTGGCCTTTTTTTTTTTACGTAAATGCCCTCATCGTAAGTAAGCACGAATATAGGTGTATTGTACCTACCTACTTAGTTACGAATTTGAAATTTATGTTTAGGTAAATAATAATACTTATAATTTAGGTATAAATAAAACATAATTAATAAATTCCTAAGGGGATTTGCTGACGTTCTAGGTATTCATCCAAGTTTGTAAAAGTGTATTTTTCGGACCCCTAAATTTTGCAGGCGGCGGGCCTGGACATGGACGTAGTATAATACGAATACCTACTCACAGATAAATCCATCTTGAAAAAAAGGTTGAATTTCATTTTTTTGCGATAACTCTGAGGGCCGTGCGTCGTGATACGAGAATCATGATATTAAACCTCTTTATTTACGCTCTACAATTTAGGTTTAGGTAAATATATTTAAACAACTTTCAATAGTAGGTTGATGGTAGGTATAAATTTATAGAACCTAAATTGTATAGGTTATAACAAGCTCGAAAGTAATATGGTCCATGGTTAAATTGATCTGACTAAGCGATCTGACTACGGATACAGAACGAAGAAAGTCAACAGTTTTTTGTTATTTTCACCTTTCTAAAAAACTATTTTGTAGGAGCTCTTAAATTTTTCAGTAAGACAATCCAGTAAGACTGCATATACAAAAAAAACTTGAGGACAGTGGAATGGATTGTCCTCAAGTTTTTTTGTATGAAGTCTTATTGGATTGTCTTACTGGACTGCCCTCGTGTAAATGGCCCGTTAAAGAATACGGAAGACAAACGACAGAAACAAACCATAGATTATAGAATAATGTCAAACGTGTAAAAACCGACTAATTTTATGTCTTATCTGTCACTTTTATCCATAACCTCCTTACATCGTTGCTAAAATTGCTAAAAACGTGTATTTGAATGCGTCCATAAGGTTCAAATTTGTTATTTTGCAGAATCGAGTCCACTGGTCTCTATCACGAAAAGGTGAAAAAATCATTGCCACGTATCTATGGTCATGAATAGAATTATTTAAAAATCAAATGACATTGACAATGACAGCTTTTGTCAGTGTCAACTGTCAGTCACTATGGGATGTTATCATTTTTTCTGAATTAATTGAAATTAATTTTCTCAGATTTAAATTGATCGCTGTCAGCAATTTATATGACCTATCAGCGTATCATTCCATACGCTACTCTATTATGCTTCATGTGATTTGATTACAGTCAGCCCAGTCTCTGTTTGTTCCAGTGAGAGTGACGTTCTATAATTTTATCTGAGTGTTATCTAAACAGCAACTTACGAAGTGGATAGCCGCTAGTTTATGAATTAAAATGAATCTATTTCGTGTTGCAATCTGCATCAGTCGACAGTCTATTCAGTGTAGAAAAATGCATTTAATGAAGACCAAAGCATATATTAACGGTGCGTGGGTAGAAGCGAGTAGTAATGTCGTTTTCCCGGTACTAAATCCGGTAGATGACACCGTAATAGCAGAGGTTCCGGATATGGATGCTGCTGATGCTAAAAATGCATTAGATGTTGCTGCAAATACTTTCCAAACATGGAAGGATACAACTGCTAAAGAGCGCTCCTATATACTGAGAAGATGGTATGATGTCTGTGAGAAGAATGCAGATGAGTTGGCTAAAATAATAACGGCCGAATCAGGCAAGCCACTTGCCGAAGCGAGGGGTGAAGTTGCCTATGGGAACTCATTCTTGGAATGGTTTGCGGATTCAGCTCGTCACATCAATGGAGAAATAGTTCCAAGCCCATGGCCCAATAAGCAGATTCTGCAGACCAGACACCCTCTTGGAGTAGTATCTGTGATCACACCATGGAATTTCCCTTTTGCCATGATTACTAGAAAAGTGGGTGCTCTAATGGCAGCAGGATGTACTTGTGTTATCAAACCTTCGGAAGACACGCCATTGTCAGCTTTAGCTGCAGTTGAATTGGCGGAGCAAGCAGGAGTACCTAAAGGAGTCATTAATGTGGTCACCACTAGTAGGAAAAATGCTCCCGCTGTTGGCAAAGTTATGTGCGTAGATCACAGTGTAGGTTGCATATCCTTCACCGGTTCAACTAATGTGGGAAAAATTCTGTATGGGTTAGCATCTACTGGTATTAAAAGGGTTGCTTTAGAGTTGGGTGGTAATGCACCGTTTATTGTGTTCCCTAGTGCAGACATAGAGCATGCCTTGAGTCAGGCCATGCTAGCTAAATTCAGGAATAATGGGCAAGCTTGTATTGGAGCCAACAGGTTTCTCATACATGAAGATATTTATGACCAGTTTGTTAAAGGGTTCAAGGGTCTTATTAGCCAAAAATGCATACTGGGACCTGGAACAAAGGAAGGTGTTACATGTGGTCCCCTTATCAACAACATGCAAGTCACCAAGGTGTCAGGTTTAGTTGATGACGCTCTTAGCAAAGGTGCTAAGGCATTGATTGGGGGTAAGGTTTCAAAAGAACTGGGGAATAAATTCTATGAATCTACATTATTAATTAATGTGAAACCAGACATGAATATTTATAGAGAGGAGGTGTTTGGCCCTGTAGCTGCATGTCTTAAATTTAAAAGTGAGGAGGAGGCTCTAAAGATTGCTAATAGCACTAGAAGTGGTCTGGCAGCATATGTATTCTCTAAAGAACTTGGTCAAGCCTTCAGGATGTCTCGCAAATTGGAGTTTGGAATGGTTGCAATAAATGATGGTATTTTATCAGCACCGGAACCTGCATTTGGGGGTGTCAAAGAATCTGGTATAGGCAGGGAAGGAAGCTTACATGGTGTTGCAGAGTACACTGATATTAAGTATACACTGATGTCAGGCTTAGATAAGTGAATGATGTTAATTGAGAAACCAATATTTGTCATATCATTTAAGCTATTGCTTTGCCATATTTATTTTAAGTTAAAAATATTCTGTGCATTTATTGTGGAACTGTTTACAATGTAATAAAAGTGTGTGTGTACCAAAATCTTTGAAACCATTCCAGTCTTCCAAAATAATGTGATTGTAGAGATAGACAGTAAGGCTAAGCTATAATAAGTAATATAATAATAAAATACAGTTTTGGATGTTTATTATCTGTCAGTTTAACTTTTTGAAAGCTTTATTTATCAACACTAATGTATTATAAATTCTTTTTAATGTTTATTATTGTTATCCTTTTTTGGTTTTGTTTATATACACTTTTTGCAGTATTTCATGATCCTGTAAAAAATTTTTTGAGTTATTTTGTTTCTATTACATTAAAATAAATTATATCTTGTTTATGTTAATTGAATTAAGTTATTTGTTATTTATTGTGAATAAAATCTCAAATATGCAATGCTTTTGTTTTATTTCCCTTATTATCCGGTCACGCAGCGGGTTCCAGCGGGATCTAAATTTTACCTGACCACTGAATAGCTACAAACAATAAGCCACACTTGTAAGACTCGAATTGACTTACTATCTAACCAAAACCTACCTATGAAAAAATGTGACTGCCTAAAATAATCGAATCTTAAATAGTACCTACTTACGCGTAAAATGATTATTACACCCACCCACCCACGGTAAGTAGTAACGAATTTGTCGAGTTACTTAGGTTCGAATTTTGTATTTACTAAAAACAAAAAATCATGTTCTTTACAGAATTCAAGAGGTGGATGACGGCTTTTTCGAAAAGTTCGGATCAATACTGAAACAAGCATCTCAAAGAGCTGCTATAGCGGAGGCTACGCCTTTAGCTCCTCTGAAGGAGATTGAAGAACAAGATGGGGAACAAAAACAGGTGACTATCAAAATTCGTATCTTTGAGCTTTGTTGATGAGTTGAAGATCCTGTAGGATGCCATTTATTTTTGTTCACTGTATTATAAATTAGGAATTTAAAGTAGGTACAAATAATGAATTTAATACTAATTTGGGATGAAGTAGGAAACTATTGGAATGTGGGTCAAAATATCGGGACAAAGGAGAAACAAATTCGTCGTACACACAGAATAAAATTTCTGCAAAAAACTGGATTGTTTCCTATTGCACACATTTGGTTGTGTTGTGTTTGCTCGATATTATCGTCACCACTTCTTCGTTTATCTACCTACCTATATTAAAAAAATATATCCTAGTAGAAGCATTAGGTATTACGTTAACAGAACCTAACCCGGACAGCAATAGTTTAAAACTTTTGTTTATTGTTACAAAGGAGACATATCTGCAGGCTGAGAGTAGAAGCTTGACCCGGGACACTGACAGTGGCAATGAGACACTTCTCGACACGGATTCGGAGCCAGACGATCCTGAGAAGGTCGACCTGTATAAGGAGGCAGTTGGGTGGAATGTAAGTACCTCTATATTCTAAACTTGATACTTTACAGCCTCATTCATGTGATAGTTTGTATTTATAAAGTGACTTAATGGAGTAAGTAAACAATATATATAGGCCCATTGATAACCCATCCATGATAAGCAATCCATGTTTGATTAGGTAGGTAACATTTGTGAAGCAGTATTTATGTTCATAGTGAATCTGTTTTCATTCGGTTTGCTCATCCGTCCAACTGAACCAAATTAAGTTTCTACCGAGATACTTACATATTTTATTTATTTGGAAAAATCAGCACCATCAACTAGGTAATAAAATTAAGTCTAGGTACATGGCCCGATATTTTTTGTCCAAGAATTTAATATCCAGAAATAATATCCGGATTAGAATAAAAAGAAATATATACAAGTGTAGGTGTTTTCCAGCAATCACACCTAAACCTTGCTCCTCCTCCTCCAACAACGCCTCCAACTCATTATCTATTCAAATAAAATGAACCAATTTCTCTTAAAAGGTTTGTAATAGAATAACAATAAACATTTCATCGTCTCGTAAAAGCTGCTATCGTCATGCTTTGGCGAAGGGTCCCGGTGTTGCAATACAGTATTTTTAGCCAGATAGAATTGGATAACTCGGTCAGTTTTTATCGTTTAGTAACGTTTTGAACTAGACATTGAGTTACACCTATTCTCAGGAAACCGTGTCGCAATAATATAGGATCGTTTAGACGTTACGGCGACGCCAATCTCGGATACACTTTCATTTGTTTGGCATTATTCCAGAATTGATTGGTGGGTTGAGTTCAGTCTCATTGCAGATATCTTGAGAATTCCATAGTCTTGCAGTATCACGACGTCGTAGGTATCTTGGAATCCGTCGGAAGAGATCGTCGCAAATAGATCAATTTACGTTGGAGCAAATAGTTACGCAAACGGATAATGGCCGAAGGTCTCTGTTAGTGTACTTTTATTTGTCGCATTGACCTGTCTAGTTATACGCACAATAGTGTTGAAGCTAGACCGCTTCAGTAGTGGCACTCGGCCAAAAGTCTCTTTTACTTTTCCCCTGCTATTTTGTCAACTTCCTACCAAGGTTGAACTCAATGACCGACACGACGTCATTTGAGAATGCGCTTTACTCCCAATGACATTCCCCTGAATATTTGGGGAGGCATGTTAATCGGCTTATGATTTTTGCTTATTACCTACTTGTACTGATAATGGTGTCAGTTCCTAAAAGTTTTTTGTTACTAAGTAAAAATCCATCAATAACTCAAATGATCAGCGGTCATTGGTTAGTGTAAAACATTTCAATCGTACTTTGTAGCTCTCCATCAATATTTCCAATGTAATTTTAGAGCCAACCGCATGAAATCCCTGTGTTCTGTATTCTAGCTCTAGTTAAGTATCATGGCTAATGTAAAGATTATGTGAATGGTCTGCGGTCTGGATATCTTCACGATGCATTACCTACTTAATACATCCAATCCTTTCTAAATCCAATTTTAACACGGTAAGTAATATATGATTTCCCTTCTCAATCTTTACATTAAAAAATAGATATCTACCTAATAATCAGACGTTCGTCTCTATTTCTATGTTGATGAGTTATATGAGATTAATCAGTACTTACTATTATAAAGAGGAAAGATTTGTATTTTTGTATGTTTGTTACGAATAAACTCAAAAACTACTGGACCGATTTAAAAAAATCCTTTATCATTGATGTAAATATGGTTTAAAAAAAGGTTATTTAAAGTAAGTATAAATTATTTTTAAAAATAAAACGGGGCCTTAAACACTTAGGTATGTAGCATATATACAATTTTTTTATAACTGCCTGTTCAATTATACCTTATCTTACATGGTAGACTTTATGATAGAATGACTTAGCTATTACTTTTGGTTTTCCCAACAAAATTCAAATCCGGAATAAATAAATAAACGCTATAATTAGTGCTTCAGACATCTCGATATTCTTCTGGGAGTTCCCCTTTATTCAGGGCTTACTCATAAGCTTGGCTACATGTAAACGAATTTATATTTACACGCTATAATTTCCGTTGAGGGCAAATGTAAACGCGGTGGTTAATAAAAATAAATATCTCTCACTGAGAACGTGAGCATGCGTGGCATACCGAAGCCTTGGCCTCTTCCTACGAACTGAAACACCGCTTTTATTATAATCAACACTCGCTAATTTAGAGTTTTATGAACTTGCTAACATTTATCTTTGCTGGTAAAGTACGATCTAAAGTTTCTTTTGAACGAAACAATTCGGTAACTGCGAATTAAAGGCGCTAACAGATCTTGATTCGAAGAAATACTGATTAGTCTTTGCAGAGATTCTTCGAACGAACGAGTGAGTCCCTGGACTCAGTTCGAAGAATCACTCCTGTAAATTAAGATAATATTTTTATTAGTGACAATAAACATGTTGTAGTCGTTTTAACGCAATTTTCAACCAACTTCAAAAAAGGAGGAGGTTCTCCATTCGACTATGTATGTTATGCGAATATCCCGTCAATTATGAATCGATTTCGTTCGGTAGATAATACTTCAGAGATGGTCCCCCATTTAAATTTTATCGAAATCGGTTGAAAGGTTTTCAAGAAATCAACACAAGTCTATAAAATATAAATACACTGGTGATATTTTTTTAGTGTTATGAAGTCTGTTTTGTTTAGAGTTTTTTGTAATATACGTCTAACTTTGTATCTACTTAGTCTAGAGTAATCCCATCAATAATAATAAAAAAAAACTTAGTTATAGACATATCGTTCAAGTTTACCTACATTTTGCATTGTTTGTTTCTTTATTTATTCGTATAACACTAAATAGGAATGTGTAAATATTTTTTATTAACAGCTAGGTGTTCCTATATCAGCTATGTTTAGATACCAAGGCAAGGCAGAGGTATAAAATACGGCTTTTAGACTCAAGTAGTCTAATAAAAAAATATGTTGCCTATGCGCCAATAAAACTTTCTATAATATACTGATTTAATGCTATTCAGATTGTTAAAGCACATTAAACTGATTTATCCATTAGTACTGGCATTAGGGAAGATAAAGCTTTATTTCCTATGGAGAAAACATTAACATTAACTCTCAATATGTTAGGTTTCACTTCCTGAAAAAAAAAACAAGTCATAAGAGTAATAACCAAGTCATACATCTTTCTTCATCACCTCAACCACTCTTATCAATGGTCAATGATCACGGCTCTATCATTGCTCTCAGTTACGACTTTTTCACAACATTTACTTACAATCGATATAAACAAAATTAAATTCCAACTGGAACCAGTTGTTTTACGTATGTTTGTCATCGTAAAACTCATAAAAGGATTCCCCAGTCTTTACAAAAGTTTTGATTTCGAATAAGCGGAAAATGTGGTCACATACAAGTTACATGTAGGTACCTACTTTAACTAATAATGCAAGTATGTAGGTACAAACTTATTCATTCGCGAATCCACTAAGCGGGAAGACCTTTCGAATGTTTCCCTTAACTTCAAGCTTATGGGTTAAAAACCGTTTCGCTAAAAAACTAAAAAAGGTAGAGTCTGCAGTCGTCTCCACAGGCGGCGCCTTTGCAAAAATAGATCTGGCAGTGTGGTTTCGGAGTCCCGGCCATCAGTGTACCGGCAACTTTCAGATCCGATTCACTTGCGTCTTGCTAATGACGTTTCCTCGTAATCAGTTATAGACGGGTGAAGTTAATGTGATGTGTTTTGTGTTGTATTGAGTGTTAGGCGGTGTTAGTCAAGATGAATGGCACGGGAACTCTTCGGACTAAGTTTAGGGGTGTGAAAAAGGAGATGCTGGATCGGCAGACCAGTATGCTCATCCAGTCTATGACTGTGGGTAGCTTTTGCATTACTAATTTCAATGTAAAACTACTTAATAATGGAGCCATGTTTTTTTCATGTTTAATTATCAACTTATGTAAGAATGAGTCTTTCAGCCTACTGAAAACAGCTTGTAATTTGAACAAACATAGTATTTAATAAAACTTTATTTAGCTTTAATTTACGAACACTGCTATGTTGTAGTAGCAAAATCTTTTGAAACTTTGTCTAAGTTTTAGGTAACTATTATAACAATAGAGCGAAGAAAGACTTGTTCCTAATATATTATGAGGTACCACCATAATTTATGCAGGTTAAGCAATCCTTCCTACTATAATATTATAAATGCGAAAGTTTGTTTGGATGTATGGATGAATGTTTCTTCCTCTTTCACGCAAAAACTACTGAACGGATTTTGATGAAACTTTACAGTGTTATAGCTTAGAATAACAAACACATAGGCTATATTTTATCCCCGTATTCCCACGGGAACGGGAACTATGCGGGTGAAACCGCGGGGCTCTGCTAGTATAAAATATACGTCTTATGTAAATTATATACTGCAATTACCTAATTTATTTAACCAAAAACACATACAATCAAACACATAATATTTTTGACTCATAGTTTACTTACAACTTGTAGGTGTATTAAAATCGCAGCTGGTTCTTTGTAGCAGTTTATCACTATAAAAGTATAAAACAAATTCGCTTCCCGTCTGTCTGTCCCTATGTATGCTTAGATCTTTAAAACTACGCAACGGATTTTGATGCGTTTTTTTTAATAGATAGAGTGATTCAAGATTAAGGTTTACATGCATAATATAGTAGAGAAAAATAAATAAAAAATAAATAAACCGCTTCACGGCTTTTATCCCTGAGGAGGTAGGTAGGCAGAGCTATTCCATTTCTGGATATACCCACTTTTCAAGAGATATTCTTTGGACCCCTGAATGTAATAGGTGGTGAGCCCATCGCCGGACCGGGTCTTTTACACATGTCTCAGAATTAATTCTGGGACCTGCGTGTTTCCTCGCGATGTTTTCCTTCACCGTCGAGCTTATAGTGATAAATATGTACGTAAGTTTTGATAAACTCACTCTCTCACAAACATGCCAGGATTCGAATCCAAGCCTCATTATCATCATGTGAAGCAGGCTCTTTAACCGTAAGGCTATCACTGCAATTAGTAGAGAAACACTGATATCTATCATATAAACCGAAGCGAGCGACGGCGGGTCGCTAGTGCTTCATATCATAAGTGCTTGCTACCTAAGTGCGATAATGTGCTTTGATTACAAAATAGATTAACTGGAACTTTGCGCAAGGGTACTATCCACTTCGATAAACAAAAACAAAACCTAGACTTTGTATCCAACGGACCGGGTAATCGAAAACACCGAGCTTTCATAAGATCAATAGTGTTCCCACAGCCGCGCAGTTACCCTGCCAAGTTACGAGGGTTGTTGCAAGCATAGCAGGACTCTTCATAAACGACTATTAAAACTGGTCGCATGTTTGGCTGTAGTTTGTGCCGGTGGTGTCGTGGTGACGGGGGACACCCCATCACAAGTTGATTCAGTGGGTTCTTTGATACCAGTGCAAAAGCTTGTGGTTGTGTTTTAACTTATACTGTTTAATACGATTTAATGAAACTGCGATATTATTATGATTCCTCGGTATGTATACCTACGTATTGTCTCAGATATTTATTATTTGGCGGGAAGTTAAGTCTGTGACTACCAAATTTTCAGCTTCGGGTGAAATCATCATCGAAAATAGGGCATGTTTGTCACCCGAATGATAAATCACCTTGATGGAATTTTAAAGCCCCTGCATAATATATGTCTGTAAAAGATAAATCATATATGTACTGTTATAGTTTAAATTATATGTTGTCTGACATGATAAAATGCAGGTAAAAATATAATAGGTCAAGCGGGAGTCGGACTTTCACACAGGAGGTTCCCATATTATCTTTTCTACGAAGATCTATTTTATTTGTACGAAGTACGTAGAAAAGGGTTTTTTGGGACCGCATAACTTATAAGTTTTTATGTAAAAGATTTTTTAAGATAAAAAAAAATGAATTATAGAGACATCTTATTACTTTTCCTGTAATATTTACATAAATCTCCACTAACCCTAATTATTTTATATTTTTCGTGTGCAAATGAATCCCTTTAATGTGATACCTACGAGTACCTCATTTTAAAATTTTAACTGGCCGGATTTCGACCCCTTTTGCTGCGAAAATTGAATTTTGCAAGCATCAAGTCGATATCATTGGTAGTTGATATACTTATATGAGATAAGCTGCTGTGATTGACAAACAGACAGAGCGGCATCATAAGGGTTTAGTTTTTACCACGAAACACTAAAAAGGGTTCTGATATATAAAAGAGTTCTGATATCAGATAGATAGTGCCAGAGTTTACGGGACCCTTGAATTTCCTTAATTACCTACCCGTTAATGACTTACGTCAAACCACAGAGCAGTAAACTGCCCTTTATCCCCGAGGGGATAGGCAGAGGTATTACTGGATATACCCACTTTTCACGAGATATTATTTAAACTGGTCTGTGGTAAAATCCCTAGAGTTATCATTATTTCGATTAATCTAACTTTCAGATTGATGAGCTTTACCTGGAGATACTTTACGAGATCCTACACAATGTCGGCGGATGTGACACAGGCTGCGAGGTGGGGCAACAGGCTATGTTGTCCTATGTCCAGGAAGCCTTCAAGATATCCAACGAAAAACACACCCTGCTCCTAACACAGGCTGAGGCTAAGGAACCTCCCGAGCTCATGTTGAACGTGGAGCTAGTGGAAGCTAAAGACTTAGTCCCAAAAGATCCAAATGGCCTCAGCGATCCGTTCGTGACAATTTACCTAATGGCCAACTCATCGCACCGATATAACACTTCGGTGAAATTAGGCACTCTCAATCCTAGCTGGGAGGAACATTTTTCTCTGTAAGTATTGTTTGTGAAATTTTCATTACCTATAGAAATGGCTATTCAAAATAAATTTGTGTTATAATTTTAGGTGCTTCACTTACCGAAAACACAGAATAATGAATAGCCGAAAAATAATAATTCTTTATACCAGGCAATAAGGCTCATAATATTATAAATACTTTACGTCTAACATACCTACATACTCGTAATTTAACTGAATGCTTTATTTTCGGTAAACAAAAGACTAACTAAAATGAAATCGTGTCCTAGGATGGTTCTATAAAAGGTACAAAGATCGCTGGTCATGAAATACCCAGTTCGTTTAGTTAATTTTAGCACATCCGAAAAACGCAGGAAGGAAATGTAAAGCTTTGCAAAGTAGTCATAACAGCATTTACGATTACATTAGGCATAGTGAGCAATGCAAGACGTACTTGTTGTTAGTGAAACTGTACAATGTATATATTTTCAGACCGATGCCGGAAAATGTTCAAGAAGACTCGCTTTGTTTAGAAGTTTGGTGAGTAACAGAAATATAAAACTAGCTCTTGTGGTTAAGCATGTTGTGTTTCTTTTGTGAACGATATAAGTAGGTACCTAACATTAATCTGTAGGTACAATATTAGTGTAATATGCTTTGTCATTTATGTCTGCGTTGTTATTCACAAAAGTACCTAATCTCTACCGACGGAATTCAGAATTTTTATTGACAATTGACTTGCAATAACATTGTGGTTTTTGCAAATTCGCGATTAAGCTATAAATGTAATAAAACTATTTCACCTAACCTGAATATTTAGTTACAATAATAAACTTTCAATTTAACAGGGATTTTGACCCCGCTGAGACGGTTAAAGAGAAAATGGGGAAATTCTTCAAAGTGAAAGGTGTGAAGGGATTCCAGAAACTAATGAAAGAGTTGTACATGACTGCCTCTACGGGAAAACACGATAACGAGCTTATCGGCACTTGCAATATTCCGTTGAAAGTGAGTTTGTCTAACTTACAGTTTATGTATATCAACATGAATACACAGTTTTAGGGTTTTTTCGTTTGTTATAATTTTTTTATAGTTAACTTTCTTGGAATATCTTTCCAGTCGATCCCCGCGGGTGGGATGACGATGTGGTACAACCTTAGTAAGAAGAGCAAACTCCGTCGCCAAGGAGTGGTGAAAGTGCGACTCAACTTCTCCTCAGAGAAGAGTTCACAAGTCGCCGCACAGGAACACCGCCACTTGCTCAGAATACTGCTGCTACACGAGCTTGATAGCTCTAAGGTATTTAATACATTTACATGACGTTAAAAAGCGCTGATATAATGAGCATATGCATAGGTATTTCAATGGTGGAGCGTCTCTAGTATACCTACGTCAAGGAGGCTACATCTCATGTGGCTACATGTTCCGTTTGGGGTAAAGACCCCAGTAGAGATCCAGCCGGAGGCGCGGCAGTAGTCAATGCGTTTGGTCGACACTTCGTGACTAGAAAACTGGCATATAATGTCTGTCAAAGAAACATAGTACAACAGTATCGGTACTGGGATATATTCCTTTCGCAATTTGTTACTAGGAAATTTGTAAAAAAATATTAGTTAAGTTTAAAAGAAGTGTATAAAATGTTATATATATATATATACTTTATTAAAACTCAATTATTTCTGCTCCATTTTAAACAGTATCACTACATAAGTTCCCCGCTACTTTTTTTTGTTGTCCTGTCGTCTCTACCTAAAGACTAATTTCAGATATTATTGTAGGTATTTGAACTCGGTTTTCACGAATAAATACTCTGATTCACGATAAGCGTTTGTTTATACTCGTAGTATACAAGTGTTACTGTATTATGAGAGTTCCTCCAAAAAGCGCCTGGACAAGTCATGGCATTGTCCAGGGGGCCAATTCTACTAAATGTCAACGGTTACAGTTGGATGACAATGACATATCAATGGTCAGTCGATGGTGTTATTTGTTCTGAAAAGTGTCAAAATAACACCATTGACTGACCATTGAAATCTCATTGTTATCCAACTATAAACGTTGACATTTAGTGGAATTGGCCCCAGGTCGCTCCGTATTGGTGGTGCGGCAACTACAGCGCGGCCGCCGAAGCAGTGATCACGCAGCACGCGGCGCAGAGCGGGCTTAGCCAGCACGACAACTGGCTGGCGCAGTGGTCGGTGTACTGCGCCGTCACGCCCGACCACCCTCTCAGCTTCGCCCTCTTCAATAACCTGCTAGAGAAGCTCACTAAGCCTTTGCAGTCAGGTGAGGTGTTATTTGATGCGAATGAATAGCCGTGCTATTAATTTATCTATCAATAAAGGTTGCCTCAGAATGAATGGGTTCCAAGTCTTTGTACACTATACTAAAAATTATGAGTAAACATAAACAGTTTCCAAAATCTTTGGAATGAGGCTGTTCAAGCCCTCTATAATGATTTGTTTATTTAATTTAATCATAAAGATCAAGTGGATTATAACACAAACATTTTAGGATTAATCAATGAAGAGGACGTTAAGCTATTCTGGGATGGCGCAAAGAAACTGCTTCCGACTTGCTTCAGTCACATCAGGAAACTGAGGAAGAAGACTGCGGGAGACAAAACCGTCATGAAGACTCTTAGGGAGGTTCTCAAAATCCTCCTCAAATTATCAGTTTTAGACTTTCCGGAGATAGACTTGTTCCCAATAAACCTGTATGGTTGGTTGCGGATCAAGGACGATGGAAGCAAGTTGACAGTTCACGAGGTGCTAAATCAGGCTGCGATACAGGGAGCTTCTGATTGGTTTGTGCACATCTTGGACAATAATGAGTGTAAAGATAAAACTGAGGAGTCCAGGCTGCAGCATTTAATCAGAGTCATACAATTGGTACGCTCAGATTTGCAAAGAGCAGTGGAGTATTACGATCGCGTTTTTGTTGAGTAAGTATTATTTTTAGTACATTATGAACACTTAACAACTGTTTGGTATACTTCAATATATTTTTAGTATCAACGTGTATGTTTGGTATGTCCACATTTTGTCGGATTCTTATATTTTTTTCGTGTGGTTTTCTTATTACAATTATCTTAAAGTCCGTTTTTAAAAGTTGTCTCCCAATACTCACATTTTACTTAGTGCAGTCATAATTTTTTCTGTTTATTCTAATATTGTTTCAGTGTGATTTTATTAACACAATTATCTTAAAGTGATTCAACACTTATTTTACTGACCTCTAAAATCAAGTTGGCACCCTAAATCTCACGTTTTACTTACCAAGGCAAAATTTTTCAGAGTAATGGGCTACCAATACTCTAAAGCCCTATATGGCATCTACGAAAACAAGATAGCATCTCTGGTCGAGCCAGAAGTCACGGATGTGTGTAAGAGCCTGAAGCGGCTGCAGTATAACGATGGATCAACCAGTAGTGTGCATCTAGCAGGCGGGATCAACGGAGCGACCGGGCTCGGCGACCACAAAGTGGAATCAGAGCCTTTGGCGATGGGGACCACGTTGTTTGAACTATATCTCACGTTGCAGAGGTTTTTGACGTAAGTATTTCATGTTGAACTATAATATTAATAATAACTAGCTTTTACCCGCGGCTTCGCTTGCGGTGGAATTTTGCAAAATCCTTTCTTAGTTAATGCCTAACACTGTACAAGCTATCTATGTGCAAAATTTCAAGTCTCTAGACCCAGCGGTTTAGGCTGTGCGTTGATATATCACTAATCAGTCAGTCAGTTTATTATTTAATATGTATTTTTTATTTCATAAGTCAGTTTACATAATTTACAATAAAAATAAAATGTCATTTCAAGGAAGGACAAGGCTTGTACAAAAAGGATACTACAGAAAGATTTCCCCTGACTTTCATGCTAGGAAACCTAATACATGTTGCGACTAGTATACAAGCTTAAATAATAAAAAGTGGATAGTAAGGTTTATTAAGTTTTACATGTAAAGTGTATGTAAACTAGCTGATCCTGTTCCCGTGGGAATATCTAAAAATCCCTTAGGACCCCACTTACGTCACTTAAGCAACATTTGTGAAAAATTTAATTCTTCTAAATACAGTGGTGTCGGCCGTGCTTTGATCTATCAGTTAGCCAATCCGGTTCAAACCAGTCTGTTTTATAATGTTTAGATATTTACTAATACTAAGCAAAGTAGGTATAATTGGCACTGCTTTATTATCATAAATTAATGAAAATAATAATACAAAGAAACTGTTTGATTGAACAATACGCTTGTTAACATTGACATTGAAATTTTACGCATAATTAATTCGTTATCAATCTTTATAAAAGTGAGAATACGTTTAGTAACATAACAGTAAAGGCAAATATTTAGTGTTATATATTAAGTTGTAGGATTGACTGTGTGTAATGTGTTAAATCTTGTTAACGTTTAAACAGCTGCAAGGATAACGAAACATATGAATTATGAGTCAATAGTTTTTCTTTAGGAAATGTCAATGGCCAAGGTTATTATTAGTCTTTATGGAATATTTTAAAAAGTTCTTAAGCATTCTAAAAAGTAGGACGAAAAGGGGCTAGAGGTTTATTTAAAAGGTTTATTCGACTTATCAGCAAATATTTAAGTTTTTTCCAAATACTTGTTGATTTTTGAGTTGCCACTATATCTATTGGGCCTAGTTATAACATATAATTTCCGGACTCACGAGCTGTTCACGAGTCTTCGCTGGTTTTTCGAACCACGGCCAAAAATGCCCTTAGTCGCCTTTTACCACACCCGCGAATGCTGAATATAGGTATCCAAAACAATTCGAACTAGCAGAAAATAAAAAAAAAACATTTTTCTGTTCTTCTAGGCTAGGTCAAGGCTTAAATG
This sequence comes from Ethmia dodecea, assembly GCA_963855545.1. Taxonomy (NCBI): domain Eukaryota; kingdom Metazoa; phylum Arthropoda; class Insecta; order Lepidoptera; family Depressariidae; genus Ethmia; species Ethmia dodecea. Next base: position 7,709,497 of record OY979448.1, read on the forward strand.
AGACAGACTGGAGTTCCTATGCGATATCCAAGTTCCACTCCTGGTTCTTCGACGGCGTTGCCCAATGGCTCGACATTGCCGCTTTTAAGGCTCTTACCAGGATCGAGAAAGCAGTGGAACTGGACAACCTAATACCAGTGTATACTGACGTGAAGTATAGTAGCTCCGCCGTAGACACAAGGAGCATATTCAGTCAGATTAAGATATTTTGGGAGCAACTATCATGGCCCGAAGTGGAGGGATGCTATACGTTTGTTGCTAAAATTATTGACGTAAGTTTTCTTTTACTTATTTAATTATAACAATAACTTATCGTTCCATCTAACAATATTCTACTAAGGGTTGATTGTTCAGTAGTCAGTTAAAAGTTATCTGAAGATTTATTCTTAAGAATATTTATATTTATAATAGAATAGAATATTTATAAGAATATTATTCTTAAGAATAAATCTTCAGATATTCTTATAATCTTTTAACTGACTATTGAACATCACCTGTCAATTTACCTTTATATTGTGTCAGACAGTGACAGCATCAATATATTCCCCAGATAAGGTTTATCTGGTGATTGAACAATCCGCGCTTCGTTTAAGTAATTTTCTGAAAAATCAAAATCTATTTTAAGAGGTCTTATGGGCATAATCTAATTATTAAATGATCACTCAATTTAAATATACAGTCAGACACCCTATTCTTACGTTACGGGCGGTCCCATGGCTTTCAAGTGTTCGCTCTGCCGCAACGCTGCTGCGCTGTTTTAAAACAAAGGCGCAACGTTCATCAAGTAGCAAACAAGAATAATGATTAAATCTTACATGTCTAAACTCTATCTAAAATGAGAATAAGCTAAATTTAAAAAGAACTTAAAACTAAATCGTTTTAAGCTACCGCTACTTTAGCAAGTCAAGAATACCTAAAACCTAGTTAATTATTTTAAAAACTATTTAGTTTTAAAGATGTCTACAAGTAAGTCTAACGATGTGTTTTTTACTCAACTCAGATTATTTGAAGTCTCATTTAAGATTCAATGGTATAATTTAAGTATCAGTTTAGAATCTCAAAGTAAAAATTGATTTTGTAGATAAACTTAAGATGATTGGTAACACCAAGCTCTATGAATTGGGTCACTTAAGATATCTGTATTCTTTTTTTATTAAATTTAATCAATTTTAAGTGAAAATAAGTTTAACGGGACGTTTTTCAACAAACTAGAACCAATTGAAGATGGATGAAATAAAAAAAATTAAAAGATCTGATGGTTTTCGTCGGCGTGTTCTGAAATATAAAAATATATCGTCCAATTATGTGCGACCAAGTCCTTCAAACGGCAGTGCGACGACTGAGACTTCATTATCATTAGTACCAAGTACATCTTCGAGTGAGACTTTGGTATCATTATTACCAAGTACTGTAGATCACGAGAAAGGAGATGAAAACGAAGTAGCGGAGGACAGCGATGATTGTACTGAATCGGAATCGAAAGCTGATATTGATTTTAATTTTAGAGAGCAGTTAAGAAACTGGTCTATTGATCAATTTATGGTTTGTTTTAAACACAGGACAGGATATACAGAATAAATAAATCATGAGTATTATAAACTTGATGGTTATTCTTGCATAAACATTTACCGTAAATTGGACGGCAACTTGCATTCATTAAATCAAACTAAAGATTTTATAAAGCGTCATTAAGTATTAAGTAGCACTACACTAATTTAGTTTTTAGTACAAGTTAAGTATAATATCTCTAAACCGGTACTACTCCAAATGCAATTTGCCTTTACTTTATCTAAAATAACCTTACAAAATCAGTATCGTCTAAAGTCATACTTCGCTAAGAATAATAAGACTTAACGCCATTTTACTTTTAATAAATGAAATAAATTTGAAAAATTCCGACACTAATTCATAAAAAATAAAGTATATTGTAGTTAGATTTTTGTAATAGCAATAATAATTGCATTTATATCTCAAACATTTACAGAAAAGTAGTATTCTGCGCTGTATGTAAACAAATTTTTCATTTAGCTTCCTTATATTCCTATTTTTTATTGCTCTTTTTCCAGTATTTGGTAAGCCCGTCTGTTTCATAGCACTTTCAATCAATTTGACACGATAAACAAACATGCGTTATAGTTTTTGAATACCTGTAGGGACATTAAACGGTCATTTCTAAACGTAATAAATAGTTAAGTAATCGCCATTTTGATAAAACTTCAATGAATTCTCTTGTTAGTAAAAGAGTTCGCCATGTTTTCTTAAATACAATTCCATGAGTAAAAAAAGTTTTAAAATTTTCTTTGTTAGGAGATGATCGAATTTGTGCAACTCAGTGTTAATAGTTTTAAGTAGGTATTGTAGATATCTTTAAGTTTATTTCTTGGCCTTAAGTCAACCTTCAAGATATCTTCAAACCGAAGTTTAGAGATCTTTAAAACCTCCATTCTTAAGTAAGGTTTAAGTTTGTCTAAACAGTGGTATTAACTCTTTCTTGAAAATGTCTTAAATACTGTGCCCACTTTGTCCTAACTGAGTCTTGGGGGATATCTTCAAGATATGTTCAGGGACATAATGGATTTAGCCAAGACAACAGCAAGAATTTGTCTAATTGTCTTCAAGATATCTTCAATCCCATTTTAAGACATTTGATTGCTACTTGGGTCCCTTCTTAGTGAATGCATCCTGGTTGTTCCAACTCCAAATCCTAGTTTATAAACATAGGGTAGGCAACCCTACTCATTTGCACACTCTACGCTTTACAGGATATCTGTCGATGCTGCGTATTCTACTCGGACAAGATGTCTAACCGCGTCGACAGCGTGGTCACGGTGACCACTGTATTCGAAGAGAGATTCGAGGTGACCACCGAGTGGTGTATCGCTATCAACAACATCGACTTCGTGCGGCAAAGCCTGGCACCTTATGTTCAAGAACTAGGAATGGATGATATTATACAGAAAATGTGCGAAGCGAGATCGCCGCTTGAGGCTCAGAGGTAAATAACTTGATCATAACATAAACACTGATGAGAAATAATTTTAACAAAGAAAAAACTGACTTCAAAATATTCGAAACCGAATTAGCGGTCTTCTTCATTATTTATTCAGAATGCAAATCCTTGAAATGTTGCTGAAAATATAAAAAAATATTATATGTAGTTAGTTAACGTCCTTTCAAATAAAAAAAGAATATTCTAAATCGCTTTATAAATGACGTATTTTTGAGGTAGGTAACAAACATTATCTCAAAAACCAAAACCGAATTGAGAATCTCCTTTTTTCGAAGTCTGCTAAGAATTCAATAACAGAGATGACGATTATTTCGTAATCTCTCCAAGATTGCTCGTTCAATTAAAAAATATATTGAAAAGAGATTTATATCACATACATATTATTGTCAGCGACTCCTTCCGACCCAATTTCATCAAGATCGGTAGGTAGACCACTTTAGCCGTAAAAAGGTGACAGACAAATAAACTGAATTACCTACTTTCGGAATAGTGGGGATTAAGTTGTTAGTACCTAATGCAGTTTTTGTAATGAGTAATTTTTTTACTAGAACGAGTTATTTTGAGTAGATTAGGAAATATCGCTATTATATGTACCCAATTGATTTGACTTAGGTACTCGTACTTATTTTTGTTCGTCAGTGTAGTTAAAGATAATTATTGAATTAAGGTGTGTTTAGTAACAACATTATTTGTAACAATACCTTATACGTATTACAGGTGCAAAGAGACACTTCAAAATGTTATCGCAAATGCCGTGGATACAGTAAAAAACAAAATTGTGGATTTGTTAGAAGTTATGGTTAGAAAGGTAAGTTTTCATATTTATACAGGAACCTTATGAGAGCATTGCAAAGCATACATATAAATACCTAAACTAAAATTAAGTGAAAGCTTAACATTCGTATAAATAAATTAAAATGTGAAGAAGGTAAATTAAGAAACAAATGAAATAGGGGTACGAATCAAATAATATTCAAATATAAAAACCAAATTAAAATTATGAGCTAACATCTATTTTCTATTAGGTCTACTAATAAAAAAATTTAGAAGCCATTTAGGATTAATCTGGTAACTCGCTTTTATTTTCAGATGATGCCGTCAATCACTCGCTTTCTGGTAGAAGGAGCTGAATTGCTTCATCAAGATTGCTCGAGTATGGACCGCGTTATGCGCTACTTAGAAGCAAATCTGGACACTTTGCACCATCACTTGAGCTACGAAAACTTCTCCCGAACTCTCGACATAGTGTGGGAACAACTTGGGGAAGTATTATATGAACTTATCCAGGCCAACTTAGAGGTAAGCAAGTTTATGTGTGATGTAGACGTTGTTGTATGTACTAATAGCTAACAGCTGTAAAATGCAAATTCTTATGTTTATGTATTAACTTTATTTACTTACTTATTTATTTTCGATGTGACTATTTTAGGATCTAGGGAAAAGTATTGTTGAATGCAAATTAATATGACACTTTTCTCTGGGTCGGTATTCAACTTCAACTTCGTTTGTCATTCGTAACACTAACCCAAATAATTTCCATTTGTAGAAAGAGAAACTGGTCACGCGAATCCGCTTGATTAGACGTAGATATTTTGGGACGAACAAAGTGTCACCCAACTATAAACGTAATTTCTTTCGGGTAAATAATAATGCATTTACAACGCACGCTGATGAATATTTGTTAGACAAATGCACTTTGTATTACATCATTTTATTTCAGTTTCTGCAGTTTGTCAGAAAAACGATCTTATTGTTCAACAACAATGAGGGCATAGTTTCAACAGATAAATGCAAATGAATTCTTAAGGAATCTACACGCGAAGCAGTTATTAGATATTATTAATATCTTTAATTATTATTGCATTTCTCAAATTGGAAACAATTGACAGTTATCTTTTGAAACTCACTAGCCTACTTTGACAGTTAAAAATTTACTCCAGGTTTTTATTAGCGAGGACTTAACATTTTTGTTGTTTGATAGCACCGAAGGGCAAAGATAACTCGGTATATCGACCCCCGACGCTTGAGCAAATCGGCGGCCGCCCACTTAGACGCGGTAAATCATAGTCTAGAAAAAGCACCTCGCTTATGTACCTTGTTATCGTGTTAATGTACCTTTGCTCTGTTCATTGTAGCATGATCCAGTAGCTGGCAAACTTTTTCATCAACTGGGCTGGCATGGTAAACGCGACGAGTATTTTAAGAAAGCTTTGTTCTGAAATACTATAATATAATTTGTGCATTTAAAGTAAAGGGAATAACGGACAATTCCTAAAGTGACAAATGTTCAGAGTTCCACTTCTGTTCGCTCCAATAGGAAAACATTTTATTGTAGCTCTACCGTGGATTTCAACAAAGTTCTGGTTTAAATGAAATTACAAATATTTATGTTTACAGTACAAAGTGGTGCTCGTTTTAAATTTATAGGTTCAGTATAGGTACCCGCTCTTTTGTATTGATCTATTTGAAATTGAATAACGAGTAGCTCTAAAAACTATCACTTCATCATTTCATCTCACAGTAATTCAGTGCCGATTTATTGTTAAGTTGTCTAGAGAACCAGCAAAATAAAAATATTATGGTTCGTTCGTTATATATTGTTTTGTTATGTGTTGAGTATTGCTTATTCTTCATGATGCAAGTTTTTCATATTTCGTAGCAGCTTGGTAGTACTTTGAGCTCACCAGCGCATGCTCAGTGCCAAACAGTCACGGACAGTTTGACGGATTTAGAGACCATGTTACAATGAGCAGACCTTACCTATGTGAAAATGTTTGTCTTGAGCTTTTTCGCCAAAGTTTATGGAACGATGGCCTTTTCAAAACTCTAATCTCTGTCATTAAAATATGTAGCTAATTCATTGCTACGGATTGTTATGTGTTCATTTTAAGACGAATGTGTATACTCGATTGTTTGAATGGTAAGAGATATGATTTAGGATTATTTTGTAGATATATGTAGGTATGTAGTTATTTAGTATGTTTGGACCTTCATTCTCAAGAAGAAAAATATTACTGTAAAAGGCATAATATTCATACTTTAATATACCTACTTAAATAAATCATTTCAATAATTTCCATCAGTCTTTTAATATTAACATTTTGTAACTCTATCAAAAATCATTCATCCATAGTAACCATTTTTATAATAGCATGCATGGTGCATGGTCAGTTGCATTATTTAGTTTAGTTTAGTTTAAAACATTATTCCTATTATTATTAACTCTTCCTTTTACCTCGTTATACTATTATATATTAGGTACTTAGTATATTTACTGCAAATTATGCATGAATGGTGATGGCATATGTACCGTATACCTACTTATATCCATTTGTAACTTGAGTTTTTGGTGATGGGTCGGTTTTGTCCAAAAATGTTTACCAATTTTATTTTGCCACCGTTCAGACTAACTTATTTTCAATACTGACTTTGCAGAAACGTCGGCCGCCATCTTTCTTTTCTAACCTCCACGAGTGCCTAAAAATAATGATCAGATCCTTCTGCCAAGACGATAAGGAGTTTTACACTTCTGAAACTCTAAAGCGGGTTGAATACTTGCTAAAGATTCATGGCATGGAGACTAAGGAACTGATACACCAATACCACCTGGAGAGGTGGCAGGAACAACAAGCTATCACTGAACCCAAGATGGGAGTTCTCACAGTGAGAGCTCAGTTTATAGATGACAACATCAAGTTAGAAATAATGAATGCAAGGAATTTGTTGCCTACTGATTCAAATGGTTAGTATCGTGTAATTCTAAAGTACCTTGCCAAATCGTCAATACTCAGTACCTACCTGATCGAATTCATGGTTTGTAAATCTGTACGTTTTTTAAACCCAACCAATAATATCTATTTGCAGGTTTGTGCGACTCTTACGTTCGAGTAGCGTTATTGCCCGAAGATGTATTTGTTAACGTGGTGAAGTGCAAGACTCAGACACACAACAAAAATCTATTTCCGCTATACGACGAAATGTTTATCATGTGAGTTTCCACAGTCACACGCACACAAATATAACATCAACCAGTTATAACATCAACATGTATATCAGTTTATGTTAAAATGTTAACTATACTTACATATAGGTACCTACCTAACTATATTTTATGTGAAATATATCAAATTCACAATTACGAAAGGGATGTCCAATTTTCGGTCAAATCTTTGTACAAAACTTTTAATTGTTGAAAAATCGATAGATTCCGATAAAAATGCCGACATGACAATAGATGATCCTATTTTTTCTGCATCTTGAAATTATAATTTTATTGAGTTTCAATATGGCGTCTCTTACCGCCTTGTTAGATTTATAAATTTTGAGTAGGTACCAAATCTTGCAATTTTTTTATAATTAGGACTAAACCTTTGAGTAGCCCCTAGTAGGTACCTACCAGAGAACAGAAAACTGAAAACATGGAATCATATATACTGCTCAAAGTCTTAATTTAGGAACAACTTTTTATTTTCCTTCTTATACTCTAAATACCTGTTCCAGTAAAAGAACGCACATCTAATTAAATAAATTTATCCAGCAGAGTTGAACAGGAACTTCCGAAACGTGCTCTATCGGAGCGTCCATCTTCAATACTTTACAGTATGCTTATTTTTCTGTCAGCCCCCTAACGCACGAGCAGCGTCGGGTACCTGATGGCCTGATGCACCTAGTGTTGAAGGACAAAGACATGTTCAGTATGAGCAACGCGTTCGTTGGCGAGGCGTATCTCGGCTTCAGCGAGATCCCCGACACTCCCGCGCCCATCTCCAGTTTGCCGCAGCAGCATCTGCCGCTCTCAAGGCCCAACAATATAGGTCAGTACACTGGTAGTAGCAATATTAAGTGTCCTTTATGCCTAAGTTTTCTGCATGCCTTTTAATTCGATAATTAAGCCGTATACAGAAAGAAAGCTGAAAACTTATCATTTGGTTCATTCTACATAAAGCAAGCAGATTGAAGCAGAGCGAGCAAAATGTCGTACGATGATTGGCGGGCGGCACCAGCGCTGACCGGCGCCTGTCGGCACTTATGGGCGCCGATCGGCGCTTATCGGCGCTGGTTCATATAAATGCCTGCGCCGGTTACCTGCGTAGACCGGCGCCTATAAGCGCCGATAAGTGCCGATAGGCGCCGGTCAGCGCTGATAAGTTTTCAGCTTTCTTTCTGTATACGGCTAGGTTCGATCCTCGCTCGGTGTAAACATTTGTGTGCATGGACATGTCTGTTGGCTTCGTGTCCGGGTTTTAATATTTAATTAAGTACTCGTATGCATATCAGTTGTTTAGTACCCATAGTAAAGGCTCTGCCTAGTTTAGTATTGAATAACCGTGTGTGAATTATGTCCCACAATTTATTATTATTAACTATGGCGAACATGTGTGCACGTAATTTTGGTTAATATTATTTTATCTACATTATTATTACTGGGAGTACACGGCTATAATTTTCCCATGGGAAAGGGACTTTTGTGTGTGACATTGTGGGGACCAGCTAGTTATACCTCATAAGGAGTAGGTATTCGCTAAGAAACGATTTTGCTAAATTCCCACGGAGAAGGGAGAAAACAGGTTTCGCGCGGGCAACACCACTGGGCGCCTGCTAGTTAAATAATAAATCAGTAATTATTTATTTCTCAATCTTTGCAGATGGAGACGCGATCAAAGCCCTAGAAGCGAGACCAGGAGACAAGCAAGCACGAGAGTTCATAAAGAAACAGAGACAGAAGATGCCTGGCAAGCAGTTCTTCTCTCTCAGCTGAAACTTCTACTAATTCCAAGCCACTACTGTAAATAAGATTTTTTTATTGCTAGTGTAAAGGCCCTTTTTTTATAACCCCCTTATTTATTATAGATGGTATTTACCTCTACATAGCTACAGTTTCAGTGTGAAAGATAATAACCGCTGTCTTGCGTTTTTAACTATCGTGTTGTTTCTAGAGAATGTAATGTTTATTTTTGAATTAACTGGAAGCTAGTCGAGAATCAAAGCAGACAATGATTAATTGATGATTAATATTCCAAGAACATTCAAAGAATGATGTGACACGATTACTTATCGTTTTAATTGCGAACTATAGTCCCGAGGCTATGCAGAAACTGATAAGAATCTATGTACTCACGTGTATATGAGTTTTATATTTAAACGCAGTATTTATTTTTCTGCGGGTGCTTCCATGTCTCATCATCAGTGATCCAAGTAGGTAGATTGATTTTACGTACTTGAATCATCATATCATAACATGGACATGCCATTTTTCCGGAAAATACCGGAAATTTTACCGAAATTTCCAGAAATATAAATAGTGTAATAAAATAAAAAACGTAAAAGTAAGCAAACAAAGTCATTTATTGATATACTACATCCTTAGTTTCTCATTAGTATTGTGCTCATGAATTGAATTGGTTTTACTATATTTTTAAACACTACGTCAGTTGAGAGTGCGTGTTAAGATACGTTTTTCACTTGACTCCATCTGATGGTTTCAAAATTCCGGAAAAAATATCAACATAATTTTAAAATACCGGGAATTTCGGAGGCATATCCATATTAACATATAGGTACGTTTGACGTCACTGACATCAAATCAATCTACCTTGAGTCTAGTAATCCAGAAACATTTTAGAATTTGTTGTTTCACTTTCAATCCTTTAAATAAATGGTTAGTAGTAATTTCCTTATAATTATACTGTAACTAGTGTAGTGATTTGATTTATAGCATATTCAGCTTTGAAATTGTTTGGCTGTATAAGCAATAAGAATAGACTGAGAATAGGTAGCTTGAGTGCCGCAAAAAAAACAAGTTTGTCTTAGAATCTCAAGCTAAATAAATGAAGAATATCAATGTGACAATATTTAGAAGTACACAAGAAGCTAAATTGATGTTTTACAAATCTAAATTATGTCCTGCTTTACTAAAGATCTCATAACCTCATAAAATGTATAGATTGAGATATGAGATATTAGTCAGTATAAGTTGTGTATTAGTTACTGTATTCGTAGATTCACTAATTTGTACTTGGTACATTAAACGTTGTGTAATGAAAAAGAGTACATATTTTTGTAGTGGTGCTAAAGTGTGTGAATCTACTATTTTATGATAGAGATGTGAAGTGTATTGTAGGCCTATTTATGTATGTAGCTGCTATTTTCTGTGATAAAGACATGTGCCTTAGCCAGAATATTTTCTTTATTTATTTGTCTTTTTTAAACTTCATCTTAAATCTTATTTTGTAGTTCATATTTGGTTTTGTTAGCATTTATAATGCATGGATTTAATATGTTTATTTTTGTTTAAACTTATTTCTGTTATATTAAAAATATTTGAGACTTTATAATATATATCATTAAAATATTTGCAGAAAATCTGTACGCGTCGTGTTTATTTATAAAATAAAGACGGATTAAGTATAAAATATGTCGTTGTTTCATTCACAATACTACTACTAGGTACTATCTTTTGCCTATGAGTTCGGGGATGAAGCCATATTATTAAGTAAGTATAATAATAAATTTTGGGACCAAATTCACACGGTTATTTAGTCCCAAACTAGGCTATGATGGATATGATTGCTTTTGTGACACTTATTTCAAAGGTAATGATTTTTTATTACGATGAAAAACAGCACTATATTGCTACTGGAAATGGAATATGAAACGAAAATTAAATTCACAGAATTTGCAATTTCGTAAATCATAAGGTGAAGGACAGTGCGACGTCTGAAAATTTATTTCATGATTTTTCATATTCTACTCATGAAATGACCAATCTTTAATTTCAAGTCGGAGAATTTTAAACAATCAAAACTATATTTAGCTGGCAACTGAGTAACGCTTTCCAGGATGACAAGTCTACGTCTTTCTTCAAGATGTAAGCTATCAGCTCCCAGCTAAATTTCACTAAGATCGGTTCAGCGGCTTAGGTGTGAAAGGGTAACAGACAGACAATCGTATCACTGGCTGTCGTCCGCAGCTCCATCTGCGTGAAATTATAGCGTTATATAGCGTCACATATTCGTATGGGAACTGTGTTTTTCCGGAATGAAACGTAGCTTTTCTTCTTCATGCCTAAACTATCGTCCTGCCAAATTTCGTAAAGATCGGTTCATCGGTTTATCCGTGAATTAATTAGGTACCTTTTCTGTCCGTTTGTTGTATACTCAAGTACCTATATCGGACGACGATCAGAGGACGACGAGGTTCTTGATACTTCAACATGAGAAACTTGGCGGGATTCGCAAGTATTAAGATAAAACTACAAGAGTGTACTTGAACGTATGAACGATGTCTGATCAGCACAGCACAGGTGAGCCGAGTCGTTTATGGCAAATTAATTACAGAGCTGCCGGTGGCGGGTCCGTATTATTGCTTCATGCATATAAAGCAATAATTGCTACTTGCTGGCTGCGGCTTACTACTTTTCGCAAGTCCACTATGTTATACGATCCGTGCTGCAGGATATTTAGCCTGAGTTGGTTCAACAAAGATTGATTATTTACTCAAAGATTGGATGCTCGGGTAGAGTTTTTTTTAATATAGACAAAGCCATCACCAAGGTCAACTTACATACAGGTGGGAGAGGCAGGAAAGCGGTCGCGCGGTCGCGAACATGGTCGATTTTTATGTGTCTGCATACCGTTACTTGATTGACTACCCTAGTTTTGGTGTAGTTCTGGGAAGAGGTATGTTTTCTTAAATATGGATGGATGGCGTTTTTTGCCTTTCGGTCGCCTATGTAACTGTTTGACATAAAACGTGAACGATAATGTCTAAGGAAACTCAAGCTTGTCCGATTCACTATTTGAAAAAAACGTGTTTTTTATTGATTTATAATATAAATTAAATTAGTACCTGGGCGACTAGCTACTTGCTATACCTACCTACTTGCTATACCTACCTACTTGCTATACCTACCTACTTGCTATACTACCTACTCGTGAAAACTCACGTTACTGAGTTGACAGTAGGTAACTAAGTAGGATGTTACCTACTGAGATTCTATTTAGTTGTTAAAGCATTTTTCAAGAACGTTATTTGGAAAAATAGGACCTATGGGATATTATGACTTTTGGATAGGCTCATTACGATTTTAATAACAAATCTGGGTTTCTTACACAGTTTAACAATCATAACTGTGGTTTCTTACAATCTCCGATCGATCACACCTGGAACCAAAAGATATACGGAAAAATATTTGTAACACCAAACCTAGGCTTAACCTTCATAATATATTAGTGTTACAATCATACCCAATCTTGCGTATCAAATTGGGCTCAAGAGTTTACCTTCGTCAACCGTCGTAGTGTCATTCAAAATCACAACCGTATTAATTAAACGGCCGCGGGTCTGATTGAACGCCACGTGACGGCAAATGGTGGAAACGCGATATCGAGCGAACCATCTCTTTGGAGCGCGGCGGCTCCTTTCATGTGCCTCCCCTCGCTTTGATCGCGCCGCGCCGACAATCCGCCCGACTACTTATCGGCTCAGATTTATTGTGATTCGGAGGCTGCGGCCGCGGCCGCGGGGCGTCGCACTACGCTCGCCCATTCGTACTCGTTGCGATGCTTATTCATGCGTGGACAGCCAACGGCAAAAGTGTTTTTTAATAAAAAAAGTAATTGTGGTTTATGCTGTATGAATAACCTCCTGCACAATGTCCCTCGTCTAAGAGGTTAACAGACAGTGGCCACTGAAGTCCACAAATTCTAGTAAAAGAATACAATTACGCTAATATAAATAAATGTCGAATTAAGTATGTACTAATAATACAGGGTTTTTTTTAAATTTTAATAACAATTCGTTAGACGTGTAACAAAAGCAGCAATCTATTCTAAATCGGGTCCTTGAAATACACATAAATAGTGTAATAAGTGCTTTAGTTGGCACAGCCAGACCTTTTTCATATTAGGTATACTCGTGGACCAGAAGACTCGTCATAAGCATTCGATTTACGATTCGAAGACCATTTTTCACTAGGAAAAGTGGCCATAGAATGGAGTGGGCATTTATTTGGTCATTAGAGAATTGATTAATGATACCGATTAGCAGTTCAGAGGAAAATATCATGCCATTAGATTGAGCCGCACGCTAGATCGAAACGGTTGTAACGCTAGATACCTACCTACTCATTCATCTGTGGTAGAGATCAAGGGTTTTAAATAATAAAAACCATTTGGTAGGTATTCTGTATAAAACGAATGATTCCTTTTCATTATTATATTAATAAAATTATAAAAAAATATCCTGGATATTTTACTTATCCTACTAATATTATAAACGCGAAAGTTTGTTTTGATGGATGTCTGGATGTATGGATGGATGTTTGTTCCTCTTTCACGCAAAAACTATCTACTGAACGGATTTTGATGAAACTTTGCAGTTATATAGCTTACACATTACTTATTGTAGGTACCTACTTTAGGTTGATAAACAGCGGTTTTTAACGTTTTTTAGCAAAGAAACGGATGATACATGAATTTCCAAATTCCAGATGAAAAAAATCCAATTGGACACCCGGATTGAATTGTGTTGATGTTGTAGTCAAAGAATAAGATATTGGTTATACCTACAGTATGAGGCAAAGATACACGTTGATATTTCTTATAAACCGATTGTACCTAGATGCTTAAAATATAGCAAGATAAGTACAGTCAAGAGCACATGAAGCTTTACACTTGTAGTGCAAGTCTGACCTCTAAAGCGATTGTAATAAGAACGTTACAATGTCCAATGTGTCAAGCTCTACGTGCTCTTGACTGTACTTATAGCCATAGAACCCGCGATATACTCCGCTCTGGGATCTAAATGTCCGTCCTCAAAATGCAACTTATTTTCCTGTCTCGTCCAGATCGCTTTAGTGGTTAAGCGTGAAAAGGTAACTAAGAAATAGAGAGACGTACAGAGTATTTTCCGCATTTATAATGAATGCATTTTTATCTTTGATTTTTATACTGCGCTTTTTGCTAGAAGATTAATAAAACTACTGGGTGACCTTTATAATAATTTTATTATATAATAATATAATATAATCTCATGCCTTTTTTATCCCCGAGGGGGTAGGCAGAGGTATTCCATTGCTGGATATTAATAATAATAATAATAATCTCACGCCTTTTTTATCCCCGAGGGGGTAGGCAGAGGTATTCCATTACTGGATATACCCACATTTCACGAGATATATTGGACCCCTAAACGTGATAGGTGGTGAGCCCATCTTCTATAATAATAGAAGAGACCTTGAAAAATTATTTTATTTATTTATATCTTCAACTTACTTTTACAGGTTTTTGCACTATCTAATGCGACAGTGTAGGTAATCAATTTTTCTATATTTAAACAATAAAACAAACAATATTTAAGTTAATAATAAAATATATAATCTCACGCCTTTTATCCCCGAGGGGGTAGGCAGAGGTATTCCATTACTGGATATACCCACATTTCACGAGATAATATATTGGACCCCTAAACGTGATAGGCCCATCGCCGGACCGGGTCTGTTTACATATGTCTCAGAATTAATTCTGAGACCTGAGGGTTTCCTCACGATAAAATATATTTTACTCAACCGTTTGGAGTAAACGATAATGATTCAAATGTAATCTAAAATCAATGATCTTGCAACTGTTCTCTCTGAGACCATGCAAAAGGTGTACTGTCGCATTGTGTTTTGTGCATGTCATTGGGGCAATAGATTTCTACGTTCACGACCTCAAAGCTAATAGCTTCGTGTAGGCGAGCGTACACGTGCGTCACTAAGAATGACCACCGCATTTTTTGCGTCCATCAGTGCGGACCCCAGTAGCTACTCAAAAGCTCCCGTAAGAAATTTACCATTATTCCTTTCTTCCGTGCGAGGTGACTAGCTATTTATTGACTGTTGTTCACTCGTTCGTGACACTATTGATACTACTTTTAGTCATTCTACTTCAGCTCATATCATTAATTATTAATTATATGCACATGGACAAAAACAGAGGTTAACAATTAACAACAAAAGCGTTCAATGGGTATTTTAGTAGGTCACAAACAAAACTGAACGACGAAGAGCATAACGAATTTCAAAAGATCCCTTTTACAGCCCATAATAATTTAATAAGCAGTGATTTAACAACCGCATTGAATAAAATCTTTTATGATGTTCATTGTTATGGAAAATGAGCTTTTATATTAAAATGCTTTTAAAAGACCGTCCAACTAAGTCTTTAATGGGATTGAATAATGCCGTAAGGATTTTGAATGGTATTAAGTGGTTTATTCTCAGCACGCTGTTTGGGAGCAGTAACGTACTAGATTCCTTGATTTACTGATGGGATTATTCCGGATAGCTAGATGCTGCGGAGTCGATAAAATAAGTTTAATGAGACCCGCTCGTATATCAGAGTCGGCATCATAAAGGTGGGTACCAACTGTCAAAGGGCTCATTGTGGCGGCTTGGCTTTATGATGGCATTTTTACAAGCAGGTAAGGCTTTGAACGCATGCCGTGCCGCCCGCCAATTATATTCTACTTAACTCGGTGACTACGCCATGCCTATATCGCGGACATCTAGCTGACATTATCTTAACGGACGGGCCTGTTTGGCTCAGTTCGTTCCTATCTTCTGTCTTAGTCAGAGATTCAATACCCGCCCGGGACCAACATTTGTGTCTGAGTGTTTACATTTATTTTGATATTTTTAGCTCTTATTAAGGACCAGTAGTAGGTATACATCCTCCGCAGAGGTTGTGTTTGTGTCAGACAATTGATTAAGTATATTATAGTTTATCGTAACTATTTATTTATTAAGTATTGCCGAAGTGGTCACCAAATAATCTACAATACTCGTAATTGGGACCGTTCCTTATTTTATTACATGTGGCGATCTACAAAATTAAAAGAAATTGACATCGACATTTACAAGAAATTGTAAAGTGAAGTTTTTATACATAACCGGATTTCTTGATAAAACTTGGTAACTTGCTATTTATTTTAAAAATATATAATTATATTGAGTTAGAATTTTAATTTAAATAGAAAACCTTTTTATTCTTATATGAGTCTCCAAAAACAATATAAAATAATATCAATAAACTTATCAAACAAAATCATGGTTACTCTACAAATACTGTATAATATCGGGTTAAGCGAAAGTTATCTCGGAAATGTTCGACAATTACATGCTTCGAATCAAATGTAGCCTTATAAAGATCTACATTATTACTTGTGTCTCAATTAGGACTCGGTTTAGTTCGAGAACAATCAAGCGAATGAAATTGCAAACGTAATCAATTAGTCTTGTTTTTCTATTTTAATATTTAAATTATTATAATATTTTATTTTAATAATAAATTATTATAATATTTTATTTTTCATTTAGTAAATAAACAACAAAGCGCCAGGTACGGTAATCATATAAAATATAAATTGGTGTGTTATTTGGTCTGTCCTTCTCTCACGCAGCATGGAGTAGGTAATAGATCGATGTGCTTTTTTGCATAAGAAGGAATACAAAGTGTCATAGGCTACTTATTATCCCACTACAATACACACACTACTACAACTAGTATAGTAATTTAAATCACTAGTCACTTATTGAAGTATTAATCAGTTAAGAACCGCCGGTTCCAATTGGAACCGAGACACAATTAAAAATCTATTGTGTCTGTGATTCATGGAGTATTTAACTATGTATTAAGTAATCTATATATATAAAAGGAGAAGCTAAATCTAAAAATCAAGGCCCAGCCCAAACCGCTGAACATAGAAATATGAAATTTTGTGTGTAGGTTACGTTTATATTGTAGATGCTCGCTAAGAAAGGATTTTAAGAAATTTAACCCCAAAGGGGGTGAAAGAGGGGGTTGAAGTTTGTATGGGATAGTGTGATTTCTGCGTGTATCAACTTTAAACTTGGCACAAATACTCTTCAAAACAAACTATGAGATATTAGTTCTAAGATTTTTCGAAAATCATCCTCCAAGGGGGTGAAAGTAGGGGTTGAAGTTTGTATGGAAAACCCTCATTTTTGGGTGTATCAATACGAAACTTTGTAAAAATACTCCTCAAAACAAACAACAAGACACCTATTTCTGGATTTTCCGAAAATCACCCTTTAAGGGGGTGAAACAGGGGATAGGAGTTTGTATGGAGATGTGTTGTTTTTTACATCTATCAACTTCAAACTTTACACAAATACTCTTAAAAAAAATTATGAGACAAGTGTTTTTGGATTTTTCGAAAATCATCCCCTAAAGGGGTGAAAGTAGGGTTTGAAGTTAGTATGGAGAAGTGTGGTTTTTTGTGTCTATCAACATAAAAACGCCAAAAAAATAACGTTTGTTGTATGGGAGCCCCTTAAATATTTATTTTATTCTGTTTTGTAGTATTTGTTGTTATAGCGGCAACAGAAATAAATCATCTGTGAAAATTTTAACTGTATAACTATCACGGTTCATGAGATACAGCTTGGTGACAGATGGACAGACAGACGGACGGACAGGGGAGACTTAGTAATAGGATCCCGTTTTACCATTTGGGTATGGAACCCTAAAAACTGGTTAAAAAGAGAAATACGTACTACTCCCAATCGATAATACCTACCTAGAAACTTGAAATATGGTATGTAAGTGTCTTATAATAATATAATATGTCGTTCGCAAACGCTCTATATGAAGGGATTTTTAGAAATTCCCACTGGAACAGGAATTCGGCGCGGGCAACGTCGCTGGGCACAGGCTATTTGAAAAATAATAAGAACCTATCTTATGTTCTGCATTAAGATATATTTACTCTAAGTGCATCCCAAAATGTTTAAACAACAAATGTCCACCCGTGCGAAGCCGGGGCGGGCCGCTAGTAAATTTGATATTTTAGAACACTTAATAATAAGGTATGGTATGATCGATGTAAAACTGCATAGATCACCAAAGTAATCAGCTGCACAACCGCATTGCATATTGAAATCAATTTCAATACAAATGTGCGTAATAAAGCTTAGTAGTGTTTAACCTCTTTTACAGGCAAAATTGAAGGAACTGGTAGATGATTTAGGTTTGTAGAGAAGTTCAGAGGAAAATTCCGAGGAACTTTAGGATATAACAATACATGAGCACAGTGTTTTAATGAGTTGTTATAAGGCTCAGTTCTGATGCATATGCCGTAAAAAAATACGTAATATGTCAAGCGTAGAAACAGCTATAGACTTGTCTATTTCAGCTACTTCCACAGCTTGATGTCATATGGCATTCTACTGTGGGGGAATGCTGCTGATGTTCGTAAATATACTGTGACGCCAGTATCAGTAACTGGTATCAGTATCAGTAACTGGCGTCACAGTATATTTACAAAAACATATTGTATGTTAAAAAGAATATATCACTTTACAAAAAAAATAGTGACAGACATTGTATAAACACTAGAAATAAGAATGAACTGGCTGCTTATGTTAGTCGATTATCTAAAGTTACCAAATCCTTTAAGGGTATATACGGGTATATACGCTTTTACAATAAGATTCCCATTGAATTTGCCTCTTGACAAATTTAAAACAATAGTTAAGAAAAAAATACATAAAAAAGGCTACTATAAAATTACTTATTAGACCAACATGCATGGGATTAACTGACTCGACGCTATGTAAGGCTATTAATTATAATTATTATTATAAACCATATTTATTAGTAAGACATGAGATTAAAAAGAACGCCCTTGAGTTTCTTGCAGGATCTTCTCGGGGTACTGCATTTGGAACCAGCAACTCGTCGGTGGAAATGGGCTGCTGTTTACATTTAGCCAATCTTCATGGACGCGTGCCTAGTGTGCCTAGTTATTAGACTTTTGACTGTTCTAAGTGTAATTCTTACTACCTACAGAATAAAATACATTTTCATTTCATTTCGATAATATTGATAATTTTCGGAAATAAAAAAAATGGTTAAAAAATAAGGATCAATGGTTAGAGCACCTCAATCAAATGGACTGTCTGACACGCACATAATTTTTGTTCTTCAAATCCCAATTACCCACGGAAATTGGGATAGATACATCGATATGAGAACCAAATAGATTTGCTAGTGGTTGAATTTTTAGATAATATTCATAAAAAGCTTTCAAAACAAATGCACTCCGACTCTCCCCGACTAAATAATCTATGAATTAAGTTACTTCGGTTTATTTAAATTCACATATATATTCCCTCCTTTATATGCTTCACATCCACTCTTTAAATAAGCTGACCTATCTGAAAACTACGAGAGAGCATCTTCTTTCTAGGGCAAAGATACTAGTATTCATAAAAATAGTTTTTGTTTACTTTTCCTTATGTATAATTATGTAGGAATCACGTATTATTCCAGAGAGAGGGAAACCACCACTGTACACTTTTAAGTAGGTAAAACGAGTAAAAACATAAGAGAAGTTAGTATGACAAAATGGTAAGAAACATAACTTATCGACTCGATACGCGTAAAATTTTGTCCGACACTGTATGAATATTAAAACCCTGTTTCGTGCGGTCTAATTAGATTCAGTATACGAATTATTAGTGCAAACATCGCCGGTAGCGGATCCGCCAATAGAGTTATAAAATTAAGTTAGGTGGCAGATGTACCTAATGGAAAAAACGAGTTATGTCGGTAATCTGAGGAAGGAGCTCACCTCCCGCAAATGCACCAAAAAGTTATGAATTCGGGCGTAATTTATTTTAAAGCAGAGTATGCTCTTTGGTGTCAGGAAAACGGAAACAGATTTAAGATTATATATATATATATATATATTCTTCATTTAGGTCTCCTCGTTTTAGTGTAGTGCCAAAGTGCCATTTACCATACGCTTATGTCAGACTCTGAATCTACATAACTTACTATGATTTTATAAAGTAATGATAATTACTCTACGAGTTAACAGATTGATCCGCGCGTTGAAATCTTTTGTATTAGGTATCAAAACTGTCCGCATTTTAAAAAAAACCTTCGCGCAGAGAATACAGAATAAGCTTTAGTGTTTTTCAGGATTTTGTCTAAAACTTCTATTATCGTGGACATAATAAAAATACTCAAAAAGTCTTATTGTTACTAAAATACATTAGCTAAGACATCTAATTTCACTTTGGTACAACATTTGTACAACGATCATTAGCGAGAGTTCCTTATCCTTTCTGAGAATGTCTCTCGCGTGTGTGTCTTCCCCTTTAGTAGCGTGGCGATGACAGGTGGAGGGTGGCAGGGCGGCGCGGGCCGGGTGGGGAGAGCGCGCGGCGCCCGCGCAACTCGCGTGGCCCTCTCGCCCGAGTCACGCGCGCCTCGTAATGCTTGCATAATAATAATGACGGATGCCGATCGCGCGGCGGCCCCTTTGATCTGCGGCGCGTTTGATCTCGCCGCCCGAAGCCGGTCTCGCTGCCCCTGCGCACAAACGAGCCGCTTTACCTTTATTCGGATCGACGCCGCGCTGCGAGTCGTTCGGCCCTTCGCCCTCGCTCTAAATAGAGGCTTTATTTGTAAACAGCGCGCTACCGTGCGCGGTTTGGGGCGGCAGTGGTGCGCGCGCGCCGGTCAGTATGGGGTGTGTTGGCGCCCCGCGCTCGCCTGCCGCCTGTCTCCGGAGCCAGCGCAGCCAGTGATGGTCGCTCGTGCCGCCTGCGGGCCCTGCCGCGCTCACGCACTCAACATCGTCGCTTGGACACTCTGCGTATGTTTATTTTGTGTCTCGTGATTACAAACAGTGGCTGTTTGCGTTTGTTTGTTTTGATACAGTAGTCCGGTGTGTTGTGTTTTGCTTTGTCATCTCGATTTGTGAATGAGTGCGTTTAGGTTGTGTTCAATGATGCGTAACGATGTGTTGTAGGTATCTAAATAGAATATAAATTGAGTACGAATTTAATGAAGCAATGGTTAATTTATTCAGTTGAATAATTGCAATACATGCAAAATTTGAGAACGTTGGCCTTAAAATAGTTTAAATAAGTTTGAAATAGCTTAATAAAGGTAAAAGCTAGTTTTTCATATGGGCGTAATGGGTATCATTATCTGCCTATACATATAATAAATAACACTCTAACGGGGCCGTGTCTGTACATATTTTTTGAAAAATTTAGCGGTAGTGTTATCGTTGTAAATACCAATAAACTAATTTTTGAAATTTTTGTCTGTCTGTCTGGTTGTGCAGTGTGCACGCTTCACGCAAAAACTACTAGACGGATTTTGATGAAATTTGGTATGAAGATAACTGAGTAACCGGGTCAACATTTAAAGTACTTTTGATCCGCGCGGGCAACGCCGCTATGCATCCGATATTTAAAATATGGTATGTAAGTGTCTTATATTATGTCGTAGGCAACTAGGTACTACAAAGGGATTTTTGGAAATTCCCACGGTAACGGGAATAAAACGGGATGAATATTATATATCCAAAAAAAAAGGTAACTGAGGATTACGTATCTACTCAAACATTATTTTAGATGTTCCAGGAGTAGGTACCTAATTTGAATTCAGCAGTTGCAGGAACATACTTTATTTATGATGAATGATGATGGAGTAAATAATGTGCTCTTATTAGCCTATTAGGTACCTATTTTGATTTCGATAATCGACTGCCCCTGTTAAAAAAAATCTTATGATTTATTTATTTTACCATTTTTTTATTCATCAAACCGCTATCTTTTTTTGAAAACCGATCTGTTCGTTTTGCAGTTAAGGGTCTCATTAGGCAATTTAAAGTTATTGTTTTAATTAGAGTAGCTCGCGTGATTGTAGCAACAGGTTTGGCAAACATTGATATTTCCCAAGAGAATTAGATATTTTATAACACATTTGCTCGTAAAAGGTCTCTTCAATCACCAATTTCAATATCGTATTGTATCTCATTACGCACAAGTGCGGTAATGTAATGTAAAACGCACCGTTTATTAAGATGCTCCGTCTAAAAACGAACGGTACTTTTAAAAATCTTAGCAGAGTTTTTATGTCAAAAAAGTTGTCAACATTTTATGATTAAAATTAACTTTGGGAGATAAAATATAATAAAGAATCATTTATGTAGGTACATAACTCTTTAATTTAATTAATTTTGACAATAAATTACAACGAATTAATCTATAACAAAAACACAAAAATATTAATTTACTTTATTAGTAATACTGGCTGCTTTTTGTGTCTTTGCCTAAAAAAAATGCTGATGCGCGCGCATCGCTAATTTGTGAACAAGTAGGTTAAAATTATTCCACGCGGCTTTTCTTTTCGCTGTATTGTTTTTATTCGTTTATCATAGTCCGAGTTTTATTTTATTTCCTCGCAAGTTATAAAATGTCGTATGACATACGTGCGCTTTGATAATTACAGCCTCTGCTTACTTGTAGACCTCGCCTACGGCTCGGGCTAGCAATATCGCCTCGGCTGTAATTTTCAACTTACCGCACTTATATTATAATGTACTATTACCTCACTTCCCAGCCCTTCAAGGTCTCAATTATCTCTGTGCTTAAAAACACTTTGTTCCAATGTATTAAGAGGATTAATTTATAACACGATAGCCATATGATGGTTTATTATTAAGTTACACACTTCCAGAGACTCTGGCGAACATATAAATCAATTATCTGTACGCGCCATAGCCTAGCTCGTCAGCCATACAGATGACAGTTTTTCGTGACGTCACGCGTAGATACATACCTAGTTCCAATAGAGTTCGCTCGAATCGATATTTATGGGCTAACAGTTGTGACCTAAAAATAAAGACAAACAAACAAACACATGTACCTAGGTACATTTAGGTACATTTTACCAAAGATTACCAAACACCTACCATATCATATAATATAATAATGGTAAGACGCTTGTATTACTGTCTATATACACTTGCTTGCACATACAAGTATGAACTTTATAATTAAATCAGAATATTTTAATGTGGGTAATTCTAATTATGCTAAGACTTAAGCTGTTTTGAAATGACTGAGTAATATTTATTTATTTGACTTACTACAGGGAGTACAATATTACAGGTGTGTCAGTGTACGTAGGTACGCAATATATAAATAGTTAATTGCATTCCTAATTACAGGACGTCACAGCATGCTTTGTGAACCAAGTAACAATAACAGAACAAAATAATTACTAATAATAAACACACAACTAATAAATACAGATATTTAAAAAAATGCATTTGATGTTAGTGAAAGAATGAATTTACATTTCCTAAATTAATACGTGTCGTACCTATTTTGAGATCCCGTTAAAAAATTAAAAGATGTGCTACCTACAGCTGCGGATATTGGTTTTCCAATTTCTTTAGTGATCTGCGAACAACCGTTTATAGTGCTCAATAACTGCCGGCAGCGGCTGTGCTTTGAAGTAACAAATTACACGAATAATGATGATGATGCTTTTAAATAATTTTCAGTTGTTAATACATGTAAATTTATTAAATTATGTATCTGTCGTGCCCAGATCATAGAATTGAACATTTCAAGAAATAGTCGACCATTTCATGAAATGGTTGTATAAAATTTCATGAAATAGTCTAACCTAACCTAACTAAATCATGAAGTGATGAATTCTAAGATATATGGCCACGACATATCTACGTCTACACTAATATTATAAAGAGGAAAGATTTGTATGTTTGTAACGAGTAAACTCAAAAACTACTGCACCGATTAAGTACAAAAATTCTAACTACGCGGGTAAAACCACGCATAATAGCTAGTATATACCTACCAAACTAGTTGTTCCACGCGGTTTCGCTCGCGTAGTTCCCGTTCCTGTCTGAATACTGAAATAAAATATAGCCTACGTTACTCAGTGATGATTTAGATTTCCACTGGTGAAAGAATTTTTAAAACCGATGCAGTTGTTTTTGAGTTTATTCTTTACAGACATAATAGTACATTATGGTACGTAGGTAACAGTGTGTAAAGTTGGTGATTATCGCAGGCGAGGGTCTTAAGAGAGCCGAAGACGGTAATCATCAATACACACGTGTATCATACGACGTTTTTCAACACACTTGTGAAGAAAATAATACTAAAAAATCATTTTAAAATATATTTTTTTTCCAATGGCAGGGAAAATTAATTAGTTTTCCTATGCGGGCGCATCTAACAATGGCGCATCTAACAATCGGCCATAGAATATAATACATAAAAGATTGAGTTTTTTTTTCTTTGGTTTTTCGCGAATAGGGTTTTTAGCCACTGTACAAAATGGGGAATTTAAAGTTTTTACAGAGAAAACAAAAGTTATATTTGAGTGAAAGTTTTGTTTATTAAACACGTTGAAATTATATATTTAAATACGAAGTTGCATGAAATGAGCAAGCAATAGATAGGTAAGTAGGTATATTAATTTATTGGTACTATTGAACACGATCTTTTTTGTATCGAAACTTTTTTAAGAACAAAGCAACTCAACCAATAAAATTGAAAAAAAAAATCTATACCTAACTCACTTGTGAATAATAGCAATTAAAAAGTCACAGTTTGATTACAGGTGTCATTATGTGCCTAATTGCAGTGAAATTAGAGCCACTGTATGAGCAAGTGTGTTGAAAAAATACAAATCTTTACACTTTATAATTTTGTGTATATGTATAACGTAATAAATTGTACCATACCAAACATTGTTACAAGGGTAGTTGCGACATTAAATTCGGTTTATCTATTTGCATACATACATATACATAATTACTATATATAGGTAGGCAGATACAATAGACTGTCGCTTGCTACCTATCTATTTAATATATTATTGCTAATCTTTGTAATGTATGCCAGAGTATGAAAAATCTCAGTTCTCTACAGTCATGAAATATTAATTGTGGAATTCGGAGCACAAAGAGTTGATATCTAGGGACTGGCGGAACCTTTGATGTAGCCCATGTTGATACAATTACGGCAGTAACCATCGCACGCGCCGTGAGCCAAGGATCAAAGAGCCACCACATGAAATATTGTTGAATGAAAGTTACATTAGAACTCTAAATCTTTTGCAGATGGTAATTTGCAACATACTAGAAATTTCATTAGCAAAAGTTCTGCTTGTATAATTTATATTCATTAATGTTCGATTCGATAGTTATAATGAAGGCGTTTACATTAAACAAATATTAAAGCTTCTACATATCATTATTTAAATACTGCTGTTTGGAAGTCCTTTTTATTATTCGGTAACATTTTGGTATATATGTTACGGGCAACGTGATTAGCTGGGCATTATTAATATGGACCGGCCATTATTAATAATGCCCAAGAGTGATGTGCAAAGTGATTAATTTATCACTTTGATCGGCCATTATTAATAATGCCCGACGGCCCGTGGTCCATGTGATAAGTCAGTGTTTGAGATAGCTTGAATTTATCACTTGCACGCAGTTCCAAAAGTTGATATTAGTCTTCGAGAATGTGCTCGAAGAGGCTCTCATTTTGATTTACAAGGCTTCCATTATAGTAACTGTAGTGGTGACTGCAATTCAAAACGTTGTAAATGCAAGAAATCAAACATTCTTTGCAATTCCAAATGTCACAAAAGCTCATTTTGCAAGAATAAATAATTCTAAACTTAATAACTTTCTTACACAGTCCTTCATTATTATATATTTCTGTTGATTTTCCTCAGTTTCCTAATTTTTAAACTATTGTTATTAAGTAATATTCTTATCAAAATAAAAGTAGGTAACTATTATGTTATTACATTTTTAACTGTTTATTTTTTAGCTACTATGGTTCAATAGTTTATTTTTTGTTGACTTTTCATGATAATTTTGTAAGTTTAATTTCATTTAATAAACAAAAACAGTACAGTTCACCTATTTTATTACTTTGCCCAAGATAGGGTGTTCATTATTCATAATGGCCGGGAAAAGTGATTAATCGGCTGTTTTAATCACATTGTCCAATTGAGTCGGGCATTATGAATACAGACCGGCAATTATTAATAGTGCCCGAACTTATCAAATTGCCCATAACGTATATACAAGAAACGTGATTTTGTAGTATTTTGTGCTCGATTGTATTAACGACAATAGGTAGACGCTTGAAATCTTCGCAGATCGTGTTACTAATAAGAATAACCGCTAAACAAAACAAATAATAAAATGGTGTTGAAAATTAATAGGAACAAAACTTGGTTTATTTAAAAAATCGGCCGAGTGCGAGTCGAGAAGGGTTTCGTTCCGTTTTTTATAAAAACCACAAAAAAACACGTTTGTTACAACAAACGTGTTTTTTTGCTCCCATACATGGGAGCCACCTTAAATATTTATTTTTATTGTTTTTAACCCCCGACCCAAGAAGAGAGGGGTGTTATAAGTTTAACGTGTCTGTCTGTGTATCTGTATGTCATTGTGTGTATGTGTCATAGATAATTTTATTTGAGTGTTCTTAGCCATGTTTCATGAAAATCTGTTCAGCCGTTTGTGTTTATATGTATTTATTTATATGGTGTAGGGATAGGGGTTTTATAATTTTTTTATTTAATGTTCCGTTTTACCCTCTGGGTACGGAAGCCTAAAAATATGTAGAGTTATGTATGTAACAGTAGTACGCAACTGTGCGTCGTGTGTGAGTCCAGCTCGGACTTGACCGGTTTTTTATTAATAGTAGTACCTACACTAAGAACAATTTTACGTTACGTTACCCTAAAATTGTTGATAGGTTTATAATCAGTACCGTATAGCGGTTTCGACTTCTCATCTCAACTCTGTATTGTACACTAATAGAAATATGTAATAAGTGACACAGTGATTTAAAAAGAAGTACAATGGGCGTATTTCTATAAGATAGGTATTTTAAAATAAGATATACCTATTTATGTATTAACAATATGTGTTAAGATAAAACAGAGTGCAATCTTGCCAACAAACTGCTACGCAGTTTGAGGAGTGCTTACAGGCTAGAAATGTATAGACCTTATTGTCTATACATATAATAAAACTCTAACGGGGCCGTGTCTGTACATGAAATATTTTTTGAAAATTTTAACGGTAGTGTATATAGTCATCGATATAGATACCGAAACACCAATTTTTGGAATTTTTGTCTGTCTGTCTGTCTGTCTGTCTGGTTGTGCACGCATCACTTAAAAACTACTGAACGGATTTTGATGAAAGAACAATGGCAAAACTCCATGTGTTTTGGGTACCCCACTTACACCTGCCCACGGAAGACGAAACCGTGTAAAATCGATAGTTCTTGGACAGACTAAGATAATATGTAATCATACCACATTTTTATAAGTTGAGGTTTAAAATTTATTCGTTACCTAGTGTATTTTGTAGGTTATTATGAGATTTTAGGTACCAAAGACGTGTAAAGAAAAAGTTTCTCTAGGAAAGAAAATGATTTTCTTCCAACCTCTTTGTTAGAAAATAGCACTGCCTACCACATGCCATATAAGTTACTCTATGCCACATAGTGGCAGTTAATGATGGCTTGGGCAAAAAATATCGATACCTATGTTAAAATATCGATATTTTTCCAAATACATAATTAGCATATTATATATATCGTCGATATTTTTAATGGCGATATATCGACATTTATTTTACAGTATCGAATTCGAATCAATTTTAATATATTTTAACGCAATTCTGGTTTCGTGTTTCATTTCATGTTAGGTACTAGAAACTTGCTGACTCAAGCATTTAAAAAAATACTATTTTCATCGTCCTTTTTTACGAATTTGGGAATATGTAAAAATAATAATGTAAAAACTGACCATGTATCGATATTTTTCACTCGACTTTTATCTATAGTATTTAGAAATGTCGATACGATAAATATCAATTTACTTTTTCACTTGGCCATCCCTAGTGAATGACATGGTTGACGTGATGACACGACGTTCAATTTTAGCACAACAACAAAAAAGTTTTTGTATTAATCAAAGACATTAAAATATAATAGCATAGAGGGGGCATTGGGAATATATTCATACAAAACTTTGAAGCTCAAGCGTCATGTCCTTGTCATGTCAGTTAGTATGAACGCGAGCTGTCATTCGGTCAAAATTGTACTAGACTTATTCCACTTAGAATAACTTTTGGCTTCAAATAATCCTCGCTTTGTCCCCTCTATGCCTTATATTATATTTGAATCTCTTTGGTATTAATAGATTTCCTAATCGATCGATTCGTGTTTCTATGATATTTCTGTTTTATTTGACTCAATATTTCCAACTGCTAGATTAATTAAAAAATATGGAAAATTTCGACTTGTTATTATGAGTCAATAAAACAAGCATAGTGTGATACCCCGTGGGTGTCTATTTCAGTGGGTACCAAAGCTGCCGATATTCTTTGGTATGGAGATAACTGATTACCCGGGTCAACATCTAGGGTACTTTTTATTCCAGGAAAATATCTCATTCCCACGGGAAAATATAAAAACTGGTTAAAAAGAGAAATACGTACTACTCCGAAACGATAACACTTACAAACTTGAAATATGGTAAGTAATGAAATTGGCAACTTGAAATATGGCACTCGCTATCTTAAATAAAGAGCAACAATACTACGGTTTCCATAGGTATCCCTAAATTCAGTTACGCTAATTCATTTTTTGGAAAAAATCACACATATTAAAAACTAGCGGTTCTGCGCGGTTTCAGTCGCGTAGTTCCCGTTCTCGACGGAATACATGGACTATATACCCTATGTTACTCAGGGATATTGCAGCTTTCCATTGGTGAAATAATGTTTTAAATCGGTCCAGTAGCCTTTGAGTTTATTCGTTACAAACATACAAAAATACAAGAATAAACCTTTCCTCTTTTTAATATTGGATGATTTAGATTAGTGTAGATGTAGATAGCTAAAACCGATTAAGTAGTCGAAACTGAACAAACTAATTTCAGGAATTGCACTTATCCTATCCTATCCAACTAATATCATAGACGCGAAAGTTTGTATAGATGTGGATGTTTGTTCCTCTTTCACGCAAAAACTACTGAACGGATTTTGATGAAACTTTACATTTATATAGCTTATACATCAGAATAACACAAAGGCTATATTTTATCACCGTATTCCTACGGAAATGGGAAGTATTTTATCCCCGTATTGCTACGGGGACGGGAACAACGCGGGTGAAACCGCAGGGCGCTGCTAGTAAATAAATAAAATAAAAATCATGTCTGGAATACCTACATTAGTTCGTGTGGTGGTAACGGAGATTTTTTTCTCTATTCCCAGGCTGTACTGACAACTGCGAGCGAGAGCGTGTCGCCCGATAGCCTCAGGCTCTCCTGGCTCTCCAATACTTCGCTCACTTGCAACGATGGTTCTCCGTCTGGGTATTTGTTCTTTCCTTAAGTTCTTAGATACAAGGTTAGGTAGGCCTTACATTACTAGCTGTTAAATTTGTGTTTTTACGGAATTAAAAAGACTCTATGTCCTTCCCTAAGATAGAACTATCGTCTATAGTTCTAAAAAAATTCTTCAAAATCGGTCCACCGGTTTAGTCACAAAAAGGTAGCAACAAACATATTTTCACGTTTATAATATTAAGTAGGTATACAGGACATATTGTGACATAATGAGAAAAGTGGTGGATCGATTACGTTTTACTGAAATGTGCTTATACCTTACTTTGCAGATTTTACTATCGAAGAGGTACAAACAGCAACCACTGGGTGGTGTACTTGGAAGGCGGTGGTTACTGTTGGGACAGCGTGTCGTGCGGAGCGCGCTGGAAGCGACGCCCGGCGCTCATGTCGTCCTCGCGATGGCCCAAAAAGCGTCGTGCCCCTGCACTGCTTTCTTCAGACCCCTCTGCAAATCCTCTGTGGCACGCCTCAAACCACGTCTTGCTGCCATATTGCTCCAGTGACATGTGGGCTGGAACCAGGACCCGAAAGAACTCAAGCTTCGCTTTCGCCGGAAGACTCATCGTCCGCTCCGTTCTCTCCGAACTCCTTCGTCTTGGACTCGCGGGACGTTTACTATTGGTCGGCTCAAGCGCAGGCGGAGCTGGAGTTATGTTGCATGCGGACTCGGCAAGAAGACTGCTCCGTGGACATGGTGTCAAAGTCGCGGCTATTGCCGATTCGGGATGGTTCCTCGACCGCCCGGCGAGAACGAAACGTTCAGCCGACACTGTCGCCCGGTTGGGACATTCACTGTGGCGTGGATCGCCTCCGAGCTCATGTGTGCGTGAACATATGACGAAGCCCTGGCTGTGTTACTTCGGGTACAAGCTCTACCCACACATTAAGACGCCACTGTTCGTGTTCCAATACTTGTTTGACTCGGCCCAGTTGGCGGCGGAAGGGGTTCGCGCGCCGCGGACTCGCTCGCAGTGGGATGCGGTGCACGAGACCGGCACAGCACTGAGGGAAAGTCTGAAGAAAGTGCGGGCGACGTTCGCGCCGGCGTGCTTGGCTCACGGAGCGCTGGCGCGGCCGGAGTGGTTGGCCATAAGCGTGTCAGGTGAGCCAAGCTTCATTCTTAATTGGTTTAAGCCGCTTGAAACTTCCCTCCATATTCTGTGACTGTAGATATTGAATATGTTTATTATTTAAGTATTGTGTAGTAATATTATTTTTATGTCACTACTTATACTTAGACATGAAAAATACTAAAAGGCAAGCAAGGGCGTATTTGGACCAGGATTTGCTTCAGGAAGTGTGAAATCTTTACTTATTTGAACAAAAATCTACAAGGATTGAACATGCAAGAAAAACATTGAAGATGAAGTTCAATGTTTTTCTACTCATTTTCGGACGGATATTTCGAAGTAGGCATGTAGGCCTCACCATGGCTAACATAGCTAATTATGTTAAGTAGCGAAATGTTTGGGTAACTTGCCTTCTAGGACATTCTTGAAGGCCAGCATGAGTAGATATATAATATTGTACCACCTTATTGCAGGAGTATCACTTCCTCGTGCGATTTCGTGCTGGGAGCGGCGCCTTGGTGGAGGACGGAGGCGTGCGCGTGCAGGCTGCGCTCGGCGGCGGCTGGTGGAGCGCTGCTCGTGGCCTCAGTGCAACCCCACGTGCCCAAGGCTGCGCGACCCCCGCACGGGCGAGGAGGTCGCGCTCGCCACGCTGCTTCAAAGCTTCGGCCTGGACGTGAGTGGCGCCGCCGCTGCTATGGGCATCGACACGCGCTCTCTCACTAGAATGAGCAACGCAGAGCTCCTACCCCTCCTAGCACGCACGTGACTGAGCATCGGCTAAAGAAACTGTTTTGTGCATCCGCACAGTTGATCTACCTCGTTTTTGTTGCGCAAGTACAATTTAATGTTTAGATTATTAATTTATTGTTTATTATACGAGAATGTGTCTTATTTATGGTAAGTAAAAAAATCAGTTTTCGTTTGTTTTTTATTAGTGCCTAGGTACTTATACCAATGACAGTACCAGTTTTATAGGTAGACGAGTTATACGTACCTACTCTTACATAAAATAAAAAGAAATAAATAAATAATCTCACACTTTTTATCCCCGAGGGGGTAGACAGAGGTATTTCATTTCTGAAAGTACTTACTTTTCACCAGTATATTCATTACCGGTCTGGGTCTGTTACAAATGCCTCAGAATTAATTCTGGGACCTGCGGATTTCCTTAGGATGATTTCCTTCACCGTCGAGCTAGTGATAAATATGCACCTAAGTAAATTTTAGAAAAACTCATTGGTACAGTCAAGAGCACATTAACCTTCACGCTTGTAGTGCGAGTCCGACCTCTGAGGCGTTTGTAATAAGAACGTTACCAAGTACAATGTGACAAGCTCTGCTCGTGCTCTTAACTGTAGGTACATGCTCTAGCTATAGGATCCGAACCCAATCCTATCTAAGTAGTTCGATTTTTATATTGCCATAATTTGAAGCCAGATAACATATCTACCTAAATTTGTACAGAAAGAATATCATTGAGATAGACTGAGAATAAAACTGCAAAGTGCTTTGGCACGAGTTTCTATTTATGTACAAATTTTTCGCTTCTGACAGAAACGATGGACTAGGTCTCGTAAACTACGTATAAATATATCAGTAAATCCCGCTGTGTCAGTGGAATGTCTGGCAGTGTCGTTTGTACAGCGGATACATCTGATCACGGGTAACTAGCTGAATAGGTCTAGCGATAAGTGGATCGGAGCGGTTCCGTCGATTGGTGCGAGGGAGCCACGGCGTCCGCCGAGCCGCTCCGATACGGTTGCGATGCTGTTTGACGATTAACCCCCCACTCCTGGTCCGTTTCATGTGTCATAATCGACTGCCGCGCTCGACGCTTATCATTATTGACACGTCGATCACATCGTTGCCTAAAAAGAAGTCTGTGGACACGATGTTGGCGTGTTGCCGCCACCGGGTAGCGAGGCGTGCGGTCACGTCGCGGTTGACTCTGTCTGCGTTGTCTCGTAACGATCCTCGGAGGAAGATGATGTCGAGCACAGAGGGCGTTGTTTGCGCCATGGCGGAGTGTAAAGGCGACAGCGCATGAGGCTGCGGCTGTACGGTGATGGCTTGGTCTAAGTACTGGAACAGCGCGTCGGCTTCGTTGGTATTTGCCCACAAGTGCGGTAGTATTGGCCATAGCCAATTATTTTCTGGAACAATTGATTTTATGAGCACGAGATAATGAAATCCTAAATAGTAGATTGTTATACAAGGGTCGGAAGGAATTGATAACTTCCACCCGCGTTAAACACTCTAATTTTCATTTCGAATTTGAGGAAAGTAAACAAAAAAAAATTACAATTTTACAAAAATTCAAACATGCAAAAACGCAATTATACCTACGAAAAAAAACAAAACTGTCAACAATACAACCAAAGAAGTTGGAAGAAAGAGAAACTTTTTCTTATAAACGTCTTTGAATACTACATCATAGAGTACCTAACCTAAATAACATTACAAAAATAATATACAAATCCTTCCTCTTTATAATAATATGTAAAAAAGTACATATTCTTATAAAGCCTTCTGTGCTGATTAGTGCCGATGAAAAACAAGATTTTGAATTTCGGAACAGCTTACCAAAATTATTATCTACTTTTATTTTAATTTTCAAATATAGAACGCGTACCGCCCCGCGCGCGGACTATTTTCTGTTGTTTATACCTACACTCACAAGGCCGCACCTTTTTTTCTTATTCTAATTGATGTAAAAAGTTTCGTATCCCTACTAAGCAAGTAAGCACCCAAAGAGGTTGGAAGAAACTCATTTTCTTTCCTAGAGAAACTTTTTCTTTAAACGTCTTTGCCAAATGTAGTACTATTTTTTTTAAATTTATTCCCGCCCTAAGGCCGGAAGCAATTACTATGAGTCTTTCCCGACCGAGGGCGGGAATCACAGCCCTGAATCTCTCTGTGGTGGGAATCATCGCTTCCGACCCGGTACTCAGATCAAACACACACTACTTTCCGAGTATGAGATATGAAAAGATCTTTACTAGCCTAGCGTTTATGAAAATAGACTAGCAAGTGGCCAGCGGAAATCTTTATTTTCCGTTCCCGTACGAATTTTTCGAAAACTTTTTCTTCTAAAAGTTGGCATTATAATGCAAATTACAAGATTATTTTCGAAGGTACCTAATTGGTAATAAATGAATCATTGGATTAGTTAGAATGTAAGTAAGCTATTGCCTATCTATACTATCATATACCTATTCCCAAGTTATTATATTCGTTCTGCCGTTTTTTCAATATAATCTTGATGTTCCAAACAATTACATAAAAATTCAAATAGGCAACGTATTTTCTTTATCAGTGTGATCTTTGTCAGGTCCTAAAGCGAGGCCTCATAGATGCCCGCAATCTTTAGAAAAATAATTCCAATAACGTGGGAAGGGTACTCCGATCGATCATAAAGACGTTATCTATTCATCCTACGCCCTTTCAGGGAAGAGAGCCCTAAGGCGCTGAGCAAACGGGTTGCTGACACAGGACACCATCACCGGAAACCGGGATTTCTGTGTCCAATAATGGCAACCGGACACAGTCGCTGGTTGCTACTTCTGGACACTTGTAACAGTTGGACACTGGTACTGTTCAGTGCTTGTTTCGTATACAACTCTTACAATTGTATGGAAATTTATTATCTTTACTTGTGTCTTTAACTGAGAACGATTAGTTTCTAGTTGCTTGCACCGAATACTTTTTGAATTGGACACATACAGTGTCGACTACGTATGCGCAGGATTTTATGATAAAAAATATTCACTGGTAAATTGTATCAGACTCAGAACACAAAAGTGTCTGCGCAGTGCCTAACAAAGAGCCCGAAAAAATTTACTCAATTTATTTGGCCAATTCCCGTAAGTGAATATTAGTATATAGAAAATTGTGATTGAATCAAAAGTTGTTACTATTACTTGTTACTTGTTACTATTATTTTAAAAAGAAAGTTAATCTTTTAAAAATATCTGCTTTAACTTGTGACGTTACAGTTTATTATTCGGTACATTTTTAGGATAGATGATATAAAGTCAACACACTAAACCAGTATCCAAATATATTGATATATGTACTTAGATATAAATAACCATTAGGTATAAATTTGTATATTTATATCATTCTGAAAATCTGTGACCGAGTAATATCTAATCAATAATTAAATTGTGTTTATAAATGATGTATTACGTCCTGTTTATAATCAGTAAAGTATTTTTTATAAAAATATGATGAATATCTTTTAAATAATCAATTACCTACGACAAAAACAAAGAGGTGTGTTGTTGTTTCTTATCATGATTATTGTGATAATAATACTAAATAGCACTGCAAATATTCCCCATCGGGCTATTAGTGTTTACATGACATCTAAAACTACAGCGAAAAAAAAAACGAACATTCTAGCGTGTCTGTTGCACTCTGAGTACATGCACTTTGTTAACTTTTTGCCAACCCAAAGTTAAATTAACATAGACTTCTGTATATACTTATGTCTTATATTTGCACGGACTTTTCGTTAATCGACTCAATTTCATACAAAATAGTAAAACGGTCACTGATTGGTCAGCATGGCATTGTGGTCAGTGAATGGACCAATCGAAACTGACCTATGCTTTCCACCACATCCAAGTGTTATTGCTAGTATTAATAATTTTATTAGAGTAGTTAGGGACTAGGGTAGGGTCTTAGGGGAATTATAATTTAATAAGATTAATCCGTGATATTGTATAAAATGGAGACGATTGACAAAAGTCCGTTCAAGTAAAATTATAACGTCACTACTTTTACAATAACTCTGACAAATATGCTCTTCTGCTTACCCCTCTGGCCGCAATAGCGGCTTCATATTAACACATATTTTTAAACCCCGAAAAAAACAGAGACATGTCATAAGTTTGACGTGTGTTTCTGTATGTCTGTCAGTGGCATCGTGGCTCCCAAATGGCTGAACCGATTTTGATTTAGTTTGTTGTTTGAAAGGTAACTTGATTTGAAAGTGTTCTTATAGCTATGGTTCAAGAAACCTGCTTAGCCGTATCAGCTCTTTACTAGTTACTTGATATATTATGTATTTTTGAGTAGTTTTTTTTATTTATACCTACTTAGTTATTAGTTAGACCATATCCCTAAGCTATGGAACAATGAAAGCTATATCAAAGTATGTTCAGTCGTTGTCGCATAGTTACGAACAAACAACGGCCCAACTGTTTTTGGGGATAAATTAAATATATTGTTACAGGTTCATCACTATCTTTCGTCCACAACTTTGTTCGTGTGTTTTTCTAGACTTTTAGGTTTGCCCACGGAATAATTTGTTTTTGAGTAAAGACATTTGTATTTATAAAAAATGTCCGAGCTTTTAAAAATATAAATGTCTGTAGGTATATGTAATATACCTACAGACATTTTATAAAATACATTAATAAATCGATTTACGCGTGTATTTTTAATAAACCGAGCATACTTTTTGTGTGCGATTTATCTGAAGTGCTTTCACAAATTTTGCAGTGTTCATTAATTCCTGGAAAGGAACTGGGACAAACTTGTTAGTAACAGCGAATTACTCTGATTAAAATTTAAGAAGATTCACTTTGAACAGGAATGAAAAGATTAACGCAACAAATTGACGATCCCAACCGGGCGATATTGAGAAGTTTATAACACATTGATTCGATAAGGGGTGATATAAATTGCTCATCATTTTAGGCTTTTCAGGCATTTTAGGCTTGTCAGGGTTAAAATAAAATATAAATAAAATAAAATAAAATATAAATAAAAATACTGTTTAATACGAGTATATACGGTTGAAAATTCGTTATTATACTTCTGCCGACCCCCTATTTGATGAGGTAAGATATCTAAAAAAACTAATTCTCATTAACACAACGGGAATGGGAATAAATTGTATCAGCGGACTCAAAGCCTTTTTTTCAGGAGAGGATCGCATATAGCTTAATTTCACTGTCGTCACGTATGGATCGGAATGTTGGGCCCATAAGAAGGAGGATGAAAGGAAACTGCATGCAGCGGAGATGAGAATGTTGAGATGGATGTGTGGAGTGACAAGAATGGATAAAATTAGGAGTGAGTACATAAAAGGAAGTCTGAAAGTAGAACCCATGATGGAGAAGTTGAGAGGTAATCGTCTGTCCTCGTATGGACATATAATGAGGAGGGATGAGAGTAATGTTGTAAGGCAAGTGCTTGATATGAATGTGGAAGGTTATAAAAGAGGGGTAGACCAAAGAAAAGATGGATGGATTGTGTGAAGGATGATATGTGCAAAATGGAAGTGAATAGGACGTATGATACGAGTAGGTCTAAATGGAAGGCAAAAACATATTGCACCGACCCCAAATAATGGGAAAAGGGCAAGTAAATGATGAATGATGATGAGCGCATAGCTTCATTTGTAAACTTACCAGCCACAATAGTGTTGTCTACGTAGCTGAAGACCAGTCGCTTCTCAGCGTTGATTAGGGTCTGTAGCGTGGGGCCCCTGGTGCCGGCGCTGGACACATAGTCTCTAGCTACAGCCACGTGGGGGCCCAGCTCTCTCTCTATCAATGCTAGTAACCCCGCATGCGCACTCCTGATTGGAGATCCGTCTTCGTTGTAAAAACCGAGCGGGAAGTGGTGGGCATCTAGGAACACTACCTGGAAAATAGGCAAATACTATCTTCAGAACGGGTTATCAACAGGTTATGGGCTTCGGAAGGCAAGTTCAGCTGTTGGTTCTCATTGTTTAGGGGCCATCAATCAACCGGTACGCCACACATTGCTGTGAGAGGAGAAATGGGGACAGGGGGAAGAGTGATAAACTTAGTGATGTATAAATCTAAAGTATTACATAGTCTACTGCAACGAAAACTTGTAAAATATTATGAATAGTGTCTACGGCGTCATGTAGTCGTCCAAAAATCGAGTCGAGTATGCTCGTACCTATGTAAATTTTAAAAGATTTGTTGAAAAAAGAATTTAAACAGAAACGTATAAATAATTTTGGATGTGCTATTATAATGTAATAATTTCTAAATTTGATGTTATTCCAGTTGACCAAAAATCATAATTTTGGATGTGCTATTTTAATTTAATAATTTCGAAATTTGATGTTACCCCAAGGGACAAAACATAATGAAATTTGGGTAACGTTATTTATAGATGTCCTGAATGGATGGCATGAATTTATAATATAGATTTCCATCAAATATAGGTACTTTCTGCAAAGGTAGACGAATACGGTATGCTTTTGGAAAGGACTAAACTACTGAAAAACAGATCAAGAATTTCAATATGTGTCACGTGGACGTACACACACTCGTTAGTTCACTTTATTATTTGCAGTAGCTGAAATGCATCTAAAACTCGTAGTTGCCTCGAGTGTGGTGGTTATTCAGTGGTTTAAACCGTGAGAAAAGCAATCTGGTAATTCCTTAGGGGTTGTGGAGGACGGTACTTCATATTATACGCGTTCCAGGTTGGGTTTTGCTACTGTACACTTTGTATGGCAAAATGTATTGACATAAGCGTTTGAATTGTCATACGGACGCCATTATAGCGCGAACACAATACAGTTAAGAAGTATAGTCACTGATTACAATTAAGCGAACGTCAGGTAAGGGAATACTTGGCTAGGAACTGGTTTAGAAAGACAACAAAATTTCACAACAAAAAGAGAAAATAAAGGACTTTGCAATGTAACTTAGTTCAGTATATTAGTTTGATTTGAATTTAAAACTTCTAATAACAATTGTATACGGTCATTTGTCTGTTGTTCTTACCTCTTTCGTACTATCTAAGAAAGCCCTTATTTCTTTAAGAAGAGGCACTAATGGACGGACTCTTATTAAGTTGTGATTCAGCCAATATCTGAAAATCATAAAGACAATACTCAATCATAAGCGGTCAGTCATGTTTAGGTAGGGCTGCCATCACCTAAATTGCCGACGCTGGATAAACACGGCATAAATCCCGGACTTTTGGGCGAAATATGGTTTTTTCCCCGGACACCTCTGAAAGAGTATTTTTTTGCAACAAAAATAAAAACATCGTTATGATTTTTTATTTTTATTTATCTATAAAATCGAATGAAGTACGATAACCGCAACAAATAATAGACATTTTTAATAAAATGAAACACTCTTTCTGAGGTAATATGGTAACAAAAATAATTAGAAACGCTCTTTTTTTGGTATCAATCAAATTATTATATGATACTACTAATAACTAACTAACCATAATACTTTATAATTTTAAAATAACTACGCCAATGATATTTTCAGCCATCTAGTTAGGTAGGCGAATCCCTATAATATTTGTTGATTATTAATTAAAACTACTTATAAATGTAACTGCTAAAAGTTTTAATTTTAATTAGATACATTTTTTACTTATTTTGGTATTTTTAAATTTTCCCGATTTTCGTTAAAATATTTTTCTTTTATAACAAGAATTTGTTAAAGTCCTTGAAATTAGGTATACTTGATTTTGATCAGAGAAGAAACCGTGTGCATGTTTAGCTAGATTCTTTCGTTCGTCTATTTATCTATAATAAAATTGGATTTCCCCTGACATCAAAAGTGTCCGGGTTATACCCGGACACTTTTCAAAAACCCCTGCCGGACGGCCCCCGGACGGCCCCCGGACGCCCTTCAAACTAGGACAAATCCGGGGAATTCCGGACGGATGGCAGCCCTATGTTTAGGTGATATTAGGGTAACACAAAACAGTGTTTTTGTGTGATAGCTACAACATATTTGTCTCTTTCAGGACTATTTCTACAATAGATCTAGGAAGTTTTCACTCGACTACATCTATGGTTCTTATTGTTAGTACGTAAAATATAATTCAATAGGTACACTTTTCTGATAAAAAAAACACTAGCTGCAGTGATCGTGATAACACTAGGTCATTTACGATAAAATAACAGATTTTATTTCGTTTTTGCTTGGCGATTCGCATATCGAAATTTGAGATGTATGACGAGGTAACATTTTGTCCCGGCATTGTGGCCCGGCTCGACAACACCGTGTATGGTGCTTTTTATGCGACTTTAAAAACAGAAATAAAAAGTGGCGCTTACAAATAACTTTAGATACTTACCTAAACTTTTAGTTCATTTAGGTACAATATAAGACATTGCAGATTTATATGCAGAGAGATATATATATATATATATATATATATATATATATATATATTTAAATA
This sequence comes from Ethmia dodecea, assembly GCA_963855545.1. NCBI lineage: Eukaryota > Metazoa > Arthropoda > Insecta > Lepidoptera > Depressariidae > Ethmia > Ethmia dodecea. The sequence goes on from OY979448.1 coordinate 7,749,084, forward strand.
TATAATTAGGTTAAGATAATAATATGCTATATTACCTCTTAAGCCAATAAAATAAAACACAATTGATTTTTAATTGTTATGGTGCCCATTGGAACCGCGCGGTGATCGACGAATTAACGAATTAATAAGGTATAATATTGCATGCCAACCATGGTATGTTACAGAGAACTATCATTAAAGATCCACCGCTGTTACCTATACCCACCTTTATACAACAACAAAAAAAATAACTTTTTGATAGAAAATCATGCATTTTATAGTAACCTATTTATAAGTAAACACTTTTTGCATAACAAGCGAACGTTCCCGATGTGGTTTTGTTCATAACCATCATTTGCTTACGTAATTCTAGTCGAGGAAGCCGTACGAGAAGCTGATCGTTCCACGTAATATTATCACTCGTAATAAAAACTGCTACATAATTTTACTTTATCATACATATTTATCACTAGCTCGACGGTGAAGGAAAACATCGTGAGGAAACCCGCAGGTCTCAGAATTAATTCTGAGACATGTGTAAACAGACCCGGTCCGGCGATGGGCTCACCACCTATCACGTTTAGGGGTCCAATATATCTCGTGAAATGTGGGTATATCCAGTAATGGAATACCTCTGCCTACCCCTTCGGGGATAAAAAAGGCGTGAGATTATATATATATATTTATATATATATATTTATATATATATATATTATATAATTTTACTTTATTTCTTTTTTGCTTTTTTGCGACCGACGTGGTCTTACATTAGAAGTGTAATATCGGGTCAATTGGCCTTATCTAATAAATCGTCTGAAGATTTACATCACATCTCTAGTAGTAAGTATAGATTTATCGAGTGATGTTCATTTTATTCATATACAGTTCACTACTATCTTCTTCTAGGTGAACACACAAGAAATATAGTCTGTAGTAATGCGGAGTTTTTATCTAGTTAATGAAGTTGTAAAAAAATTAAAGAGGGCTATAATTATGTTTGGGTTCGATTTTAACTATAGTCTAGAGTTAGAGCACCTCAGCACCCAGCATGGGCACCCAAATCAAAAATGTTTAGGTACTCTAATTACGATTTTTTCGTAAGTTTTGAGAAATAAGAATCATAGAGGTTTTTAGTCACAGGACATTAATGATTTTTTTCTTCAAATTAGCTGATTTGTAAACCTAGACCACGCAAAAAAATATTAAATCCCAAAAACCTTATTTAAGGATTTTAAAATTTTATTCTGTTTGACATTGTAAGAGCCTTTTTCCTGCACTGATTTCGACACTATACTTTGATATCAGAAATATCGCGACGATTTTGTACCGGTACATTTGAGTTATCGCATGTTTGATATCATGATCTTATGGTTCTTATCATCAATACATTGATTCGCACGGAATAATAACACAACAACAGATTATCAGTAGGTACCTATAACTTTTGATTCCAATCCTAATTGTTTAGCTTTGATAGACAGTACCAAAAAACTTGAAAAATAAAGAGCACAAAAAAATTGATAGGTGTAAACTTAAAAATACACCTATCAATTTCATGTTTAATTTAAATTTTGCAAATAATATATTAAACATTTTGCGAATTGGGCTGTAGTGTAACCCCAAAGAAAATGAAATAAAATCTGTCACACTGCTTTACCTACTATTCGTAGAAGGCTGGCTTGATACATATTTTCTACTAAAGAACTACTCATGGCCTTGCACTGGAAGACTCACTAGAAGACAAAAGGACCGGGAAGACAAGGGGGATTTTTTTTATCAGGACAACCTCTGTCGGATCAGTTAATTATGAGATAAAGTATGGGTTTGTCAGTATGTAAGAAATCGCGTCAAGCCAACAGTATGCTTACAAGGGTAGTCGTAGTTTACGGAAAAGCTGTATAAGCTGAACCATGCACTTAATAAAGACTATTAACTCACCTGTCGTCTTCATTTTGATAAAAATCGTAGTAAGACACCCTGAAGTCGAGGTATCGGACACCGTGGACTAGTTGGGCCCAGACAGACCGGTCCTGGCAGAGCACGAAGCTGTCTCGGCTGACAGTGCTCAGTTCGGTGTTAAATTTCCAAGCGCCTGCGTTGTGTGTCCCCGCTAGGGCCAACTCTCCGATACGCAGGTGGTTTATTTTCAAGCTGGAATGGAGATTAGAATTATTAATACTTGATATTTCCCGGCGGTATTAGGTACATGTATTGATATGTATGTCGTTGGAATGAATTGATTTATAAATAGAGATATTAGGAATAATATCGTTGTATACCTTGTCTACTATAAATATGGTTGTAGCTGTATAGAATATTCTTGATAAGTAATTTGGATGCATACAGTGAAATTGATTGTTCCATCGTAGGCTTCTAACAACCTGCGTACCTATCTCGTACCGTAGTTCTAGGTATTTGTGAATAGATAACATTAAGAAGCTACCTATCTAGGCTAAATATAAGCAATATAGGAATATTATTCACTATTATTATAAATATTATATTATATATTATTTTTATTTTTTATTCACTATTATTATAAATATTAAGACTTAATTAGCAAGACCCATTGTTTTAGTAAGTTCTGAAAATCCTTTGTTTATGGGTGTCTAAACAAGGTCTTAAAAGTATCTAATTTCGATTCGATGCTCAGATTAAACTTTATAATTTTCTATAGGTACCATACTCACAAAATGTACCATACCATACTCGGGTGTTTCATTTAAAAATGATGGAGAAAATAAATTAAATGTTACTTTCAAGAATTCGGTTTTCTTCTGAAATTGTGTATACAAAACATAAATTTCATACTTCAACCCCTAATATATCGTAACTACCTACTTGATTTTATATTTATTTTAAAACTCACGCGGTATCCTCCATCCAAGTAGGTTGTATTTTCAAGCAGTTGTACGCTTTTATCTCAGTGTCACCCGCTCCCACCCAAGGCCACAGGCATTGAGGGCCCTTTGGGCCTGGACCGGTCTCCCAGCCCGGAAGACTGGCCTCTCCCAGGGTCACGTTGGTGACAACGTAGCCCTCTACGTCATCTAGAGAGAACACTGCCAACGCTTTATCCCAGCAGGCTGGTCGATCGTCGAACAGACCTATCTGTAAAGAAGGGCTTTCTATTACATAAATACTTTCGACGGTGAAGGAAAACGTAGTGAGGAAGCCCCCAAGTAGCAAAATTAATTTAGTCAGGCTATGAGCTCACCACCTTATCACGTTTAAGGGTCCAAAAAATTTGGTGGTGAATAAGGCGTAAGTTCACGAATGAAATACCTAAGCCTACTTCCGCGGAGGTAAAGGCATATTCATAACATTTTTCATGTAAGTGCTCTTACGCCTTTTCCCCAAGGTCAGTAGTGTATTCCATAGTACTCACTTTTAATTATGGTAATTTTTGGACACCTAAATGTATCTATATGTATAAGGTGCTGAACCATTGAGAACTGTGTGCTGTTACACATACCTGCGGGCGTGTTCACGAAGATATTCGACGCGGAATCGGAAAATCTGTCGAAAAGTTTCCAGATGGGCTATTCACAGGATGTCATATTTGACATAAGGAATCGACAGTTTTTCCGATTCAGAGTTGAATATCTAATCTCCGTGTATGCGCCTGCTGAACTAATTCTGGGGCTTGCCTTACGAAGTTTGCCATATTTGCACATGCACGTAAATTTTTGTAAAATGGGGTAGTTGATGCCCAGGAATGAGAATAGGGTTTCAGGTAGCGTGTTCGTAAATGATATACAATGTACGCAACAAAGGCATTGCTTTGCGCTTCGAAGTACGCCGTACCTACAAACAATAGACGTCTTTATCGATTTTGTGTACTCCCTGAAAACATGTCTCTGTAAGGCGCCCCCGGTTTTCGAAAGGCAATTCAAACTAAAATTAGCTGACAGACTGTTAAATATCGTGTTAACTCTTCTGATTGATTGTCGAAGTGTTATGCTTTTATTCAAGCAATCAGAACAGCTAATAATAGATTAAACAGTCTGTCAGCTAATTTTAGTTTGATTTTTTTTCGGAAACCGGGGGTAAGTCAGTGTTTTTCAATGCGTGAGTCGCGACCCCCCCAGTCACCTAGTCTCAATAAGGAGTCGCTCTGCCCTGGAGGCGTTTACTCCTAAACGCCTCCAGGGCAGAAAGACAAGAAAAGGGGATCCGAGCAAGTAAGTTCGTTAGTCACTTACTCTTCGAGGACATCATATTAAAACTATATACCTTTAATCTGTAAAGAACCGCGGGTTCCAATTGGCACCGAGACACAATTAAAAATCTATTGTGTCTCGGATGCTTGGTCTTAAAGGTTACAAGTTTCAATGAAGTGACAAAACGGAAACAAGTTATTAACGCAGCTAATAACCGTAGCCCTCATTTACTATTCTCTACATGCATTCGCACTCAATTAGAGTATGATCTATAACCGCGATGCCTCCAGTTACTTCAAACCATTTCACACGCAACTAGCAATGAGTTCGTACTTCCACCATTATTAGATTTCGTAACGTTGTGGTGCGAGGGAGTAACAATGAGCCACATGCCACATGTGAGCGGTTGCTACGCGGTCACGTCCACAGAGTTACGTAACAATCAGGAACGCGATTACCGGACCAAGTTCGCAATTACTTTTTAATCGGTGACTAAACACTTGTCATCTTTGTTACGAAACACGTTCAATCAATATTAGCCGTTGTTTGGGGAAAAATTACAGAAATACGGCAGAAGGTGGAGAAACTGTGCTTCGTTAAAACCTTAGGCGTTAGTCTGCAACATCGTTTGTGTTCCAAGATGATACGTATTTAGATGGATGATGCCATAAAGAGCGATCAATAAAAAATTATGCAACACTCCAAAGATACCTATATAGTCACTGACACGTCGTTTTCAAATTCGAACTCACTTGCATGGGAATACTGGAGCACCCATTGAAATCCCAGTTGAGCTCCAATGCGTCGACTAGATTACTCGCAGTTGTTTTAATCTCGGGCGAGTGGACTGTTATCCATACACGCCCGCATGTTGATTTCTCCAGCACTTGTTTCTCCGCTATTGAGAATAAAAGAGAAGATTCTTAATTAAACGTAATCGAAGTAGTGTTGGTAGTTAGATTAGTTTCAGAATAACACTTTCTAGTTCTTCGCCAATCCGTCATTACTTGCTGAACAATCGGTCTTTCTTCACGTTATTATACACACTAGCGGTTCCCCGCGTATAAGTGCTGTTCCCGTGGGAAAGTAATAGCCTATAACTCACAGAATAGTATATCATTGGTGCATGAATTTGCATTACAAACAAAGATACAAAAAGAATGAATCTTTCCTCCTTATAATAATAGTTTAGATAAAGAGCGTATTAGTATTTAGAATGTAATATTTGTGATCTGCATGATAAACATAGTGTGAAACGTACTTTACTACCCTTTTGCACTACATGTTGGTACTATAAATAAAATAAATAATCCTTTGTAAAGTTTATTGCAAACGTTTTTTTATTACTAAAGCATAACACTTCACTAGAAACAGTATAACTGTTGTCGTTTTTCATAATAAATATAGAAGTTGATAGAAAACTAATATTTTTTTCCATATTTATTTAATATTTATACCATACCCACGTCTTTGCCGTGCCATCATATTTTGTAGTTGCTTGTAATGGGATGCAAAATAATGTCACCATAGAAGTTTTCTCATGTTTACGTAACGTTGCAAAACTTGGAAAGCGGATGCTCGTTAAAATTTTTCGCAAATAAACATAATTAATGTGAACGTGATTGTTATCACAGGATAATCACATGTACTCGAAACGTCCGTGCTGGGAGCTCAAATGTCAAGATATTTTTTATTGCGCGTAGTGAATAACTCTATAGTACTATAGTAACTATAATATTATAGTAGACTGCTATATGATTCATTCTGACCAACTATAGAGTTATTATATTTATAACTAGCAGGCACTGTATATACTGTGTCTACATTATTATAAGTGCACTCCCAAAGCAAACATTATAACTACAAACCACTAGTAAAACAATAGAACTAAAAAGTTATAACAAGTGCTATCTTATGTGGGTGATACACTAAAACAAAGGGTGTTCTTTCAAATAGACCAACTGTAAATGAAGGTTCATACTACGAAATAAATTAATATAGAGAGTAGGTATTTTAGAAGTAGCACCGATCATTATATCTAATTTGACGATTATCTAAAATAACTGTTGATCTCAATTCTCTATGTGCGGACGGCGCCATTTTCGGTCCCATTTCAAATAGCAAACGTCAAATTGAACGTTAAATGGTAACCAAGGGATATTCAAAGATTGTCTTGGGGGATATGAAACCAGTCCAATAGTTTTCTCCAAAATTTCTTTGATAATTTATTATTTGAGAAGAGAATATTTCTTTGATAGTTTATTCTTTGAGAAGAGAAAATTTCTTTTAAAATAGAGCAACTGGGAGAATTTTTATGTTAATATATAAAAAAAATATAGACATAAAACTTGAAATTGTGCTCGCTGGCAGCCGTTATGATTAAAACCTCAAAACCTTTGAAGAAATAGCAGTCCTGCTAGCACATTTGATCAAGTCATCTTTGATCGAATGCACAATGGACAAAGATTTTGTACTAGTTACAATCACCCTTAGGTGAGTGAGAGGGCCTGAAGAAAACAAACTGTGCATGAAATACTGGATTTGTTTCTATGGGAATAATGTGCAGTGTTAGTATATTTTAAAAGTGCCACCATTTACCGAGGCCCAATTATTCACCTTGTTACGTACATACACGCTTTAGGGTCCTCAGAATTCTGCTAGTTTTTATGATAGAGTCCGAAGGTGGGGCCCTTTGAGGTACCATAGATACTGAAATGAATGATAATATTTCGCTTAAATATATATTGTGTGAAATATGAAAATAAATGATGATAAAGATTTGTGGCCGTAATCGGTGATCCCGTTATGAAATCATTTCGGATTTTAAGATATCTAAACTAACTCATAATAGTATGAGATGCAATGGTACTTATAAAAAACCACGTGATCTCTAAAAGACGTTACAATGACCGTTTTCTTTTTACTCTTTCCCTTTCTTGCTGGTTCTTCTGGGTACTGCATTTGGAACCAGCAACTCGTCGGTGGAGATGGGCTGCTGTTTACAATCTTCAAGGACGAGTTTAGAGTGCCTTGTTATTAGACTATTGAATTTTCTAAGTGTATTTTTAATACCTACAGAAAATAAATGATTTTTGACTTTTTGCTGATTCGGCGACACTGGGTAATTGACGTATCAAATATCAATGAAAAAGTAACTTTTACTTAACATCCAGTGACGTGACTTCATAAGAGGTCGAGTGGTAACTTAGTTTTTCTTGTATAATTGCTGCTTGGAAAATAGAATTATTGAAATTAGATAAAGAACAATAAAAAAATACCAGAAAAATATTTTAAATATGTATAAAATTGATTTAAATGATACCAGTTATCCTGATATTATGTGATTTTGTAATTTATCCAACATAAAATCTGCTATCTGTGTGTTTTTTAAAATTAATTTAATATATTGAATTAATTTACGAATACTTTTTAAGTGTTTTAGAGGTCAGTAAAATAAACGCAGAACTGCAGTAAAGTTGTTTTATTAGGTACTGTCTACAACTTGTAACTTTAGATCTACACCACTTGACTGCTCAACAACGACTGCCATGCCAACGATAACTTTCCATTTGAAATTCACTTCGTGAATGAATGAAATGAACGAATGAATTTATCGGATCAAAAAACATGTTGAATATAAAAGTCGATATTATACTTAATTATTGACATTGATAGAATGTTTATTAAACTGATATTATTATATAATAATAATTTACTACGTACATTATAATGATTTACTATATTACAATTGGAAAGATATTTTATAGTTGCTAACAAGTGCAAACTATTTTTAACAATGCCATAGCATATACTGTCACTGACCAACTTTGCATGAGCTACGCGCATCACTATATAGAAGCCATAAAATGATTGAAATGCCCATCAAAATGCAAAAAGTGACCCAGTGGCTCAGTTTCGTTTTGCAAGCGAAGTAACATCGCGCCTCGCGGGTTTGTGTGTTATTGTTTGTAAACATGATCAATGCAGCACACGAATCTAGATGTTACACAAGAGCAGACGCACGCGCACGTTATGCGTTTCCGCGTTTTAATTTGTAGGTGTACTACTGGGTGTAAATAATGATAATATTAGGTTTAATTCGATCGGTGCAAATAAAACATTGAAAAAATCTTTCGAGATATTTTAAAAACATTTTATCATAGTAGATACATTGAATTTTGTGTAGGTTATATAATAAAATTTTGATTTAAAATTGTAACAGTTTTTACCTATCAAAATAATTTAAATTTTCAAAATTTTAAACAAAATTACCTACCTATAAACTGACTTCAACGAATAGCACTAAAAATACCCATATTTGCATATTCAACATCCATTACTTAATGTACTTACTAATGTATTGATGGATGAAGATAAGCGCGAGCTGTGCCAGGATTGTATCAAGTGCCGGTCTATTGCCTACCCCCTTCGGAAAAAGGCGTGAGCATATGTATGTATGTATTACCTACTGTTACTAAACCTATTACGCTGATAGTGACTTATTTGGTTATGTCCGTTGAGGAGTTCCATTCTCCACCTGAAGTTCTTCACCAGATTTTCACAAATCTTATATGGGGCATCCTTGAAGTATACCCGATCAAACAATTATTTTTTGAAATCGCTACCGAATTCATGGAGTTATGGATTAACATACCAAAAAAAAGGAAAAAGAAACATACGCGACATATGAATTGAGAACCTCCTCCTATTTTTTGAAGTTTGAAAATAACCATTGCGGATTTGCCTATGCAGTCGCAACATTTAAAGCATAAGCATAAATATCTGCGTTATATTTTGGCTGTTAAAATAAATTGATTTAATTACCGCTCTACACTACACACTACACTTATTATCACTCAAGCATTCTTATTAATGTTTTGTTAATGATAACTTTATTTTGTTTAAGTGCAAACTGCAAAAATCTTATATCAATTATTGTACCTATAATAATATACTATTATGTATATATAATATACCTATTAAAATATGCAAGTAAAGATACACAATAGTTATATACATAAATTGTTATTTTTAAGAGTTTTTAACAGACAGTACTATCTTGTACTTAATACAAGATATATTTAAAATTTTGGAAGCCTAATTTTAAAATCTCTCACAAACCCCGAATTCTGTATCAGAAAAGAAAATGTCATAAGTATTACTTACTACTAAAACAAAAAAATCTACAACAATTCTTGAAAGATTTCTAAATGCATACAAGACATTAAAATTTTATTAAGTATCAAAAAGGTTTTAAGTTAAAGGTCCCAAAAATTGCAAATACTTACGTGCTATAGAGGCTCCAAATGCGGCGGCGGCGAACGCGACCACAGCATACATAAACGCGCCCATCGTGGCCGGTGGTTCTCGCGCCACTGAACACACAGATTCACTTGCGACACCACAATGCGCGCGCGCACTGAATTAGAGCAACAATTTCGCGATTGTTTTCAACCCTCGCGCGGTTGTTTCTTATTAGGTACAGGGTACTCAAACCAATGTGTAAATGGATAGTAGACATTGAATTGAACTTATTGGATTATGCAGAATGATTTGTAATGAATGCTAGTGCGGGCTTCCGATAGTTCCTATTGACTGTACGTAGGTATATATTCGTATGCTCAGGGATGTCAAGTTTGAAGATATGTAAATGGACACCTTTAGCACTGTTGCCGGTATAAAGTTGTAATCTGATTATAATTCTCCAGTCTATGCTGTTACGTAGGGCTGCCATCACCTAAATTGCCGACGCCGGATAAACACGGCAAAAATCCCGGACATTTGGGCGAAATATGGTTTTTTTCCCGGACACCTATGAAAAATATTTTTTGCTACAAAAATAAAAACATCAGTGTGTTTTTTTTTCATACAACTTGTTATTACAATCGAATGAAGTACGTATGTAACCGCAACAAATAATAGACATTTTCAATAAAATGAAACACTCTTTCTGAGGTAATATTATAACCTCAGAAATTATTGTAATACTTTATACTTAATTTTAAAATTAACTAGTTACTCCAATGATATTTTCAGTCACCTAGTTAGGTAGGCGAATCCCTATAATATTTGTTGATTATTAATTAAAAGTACTTATGTAACTGCCAAAAGATTTAATTTTAACGAGATCATTTTTTTTTACTTATTTTGGTATTTTTAGTCTTCCCGAAAGTCGGAACAACTCAGGTCCTTGAAACTATACCTGATTTTGATCAGAGAAGAAACCGTGTGTATGTTTAACGAGTTTCTTTCTTTCGTCTATTTATCTATAAAAAAATGGATTTCCCCTGACAACAAAAGTGTCCGGGTTATACCCGGACTCTTTCCAAAAACCCCTGCCGGACGGCCCCCGGACGCCCTTCAAACTAGGACAAATCCGGGGAATTCCGGACGGATGGCAGCCCTACTGTTACGGAATATAAGTACCTAAGTATTTGCAATATGTGATAAAATACGTTCAACAATATATTTTACCAGTTTTTAAACTTACTAGTAGCTCGTAATCAAATTATTTCCAATTATTTTTGTAATTTAAATATGAAACACCACATTCTGTGAAAATTTTAACTTCGCATTAATTTACTAATCAAATTTTATAATGGAATCCATTTGAACTAATACGATTTTTAATAAAAACATTTACAAAAACTCCGCTCGTTTACCAACCTGTTTGTCCTGTGATCTGATTAAAACCTATGTAGCCCAAAGTTTTTTCTAAAATACATTTCCTAGGTTTTATAGAGACTAAGATTTCGGTGTCATCATAAAACCCTCAATAAATATTAATGACTTGACTTCTAGGTAATTATAAGTTTTTCCCAAAATTGGTTGTGAGATATTGTAACAGCACTCCAGTCTCCGATCGGCTTGCTACCTATTCCGTTTAGGGGTCCAAAAATACTCTTGTGAAAAGTGGGTTTGACTTTAAGAGATAGAATGTCTATGGCCTGTTAACTGTATTATTATTAAACAGTGTTAAAGTTAATATTTTTATTAGATGGTTGTGAACCCTGCGAGTCTCGCACGCGACTCAACCGCGTCTGACCCACGTGTGGTGACTGATGACGCGCTAGCCCCGGATGTGACTTATCAACTCTTAAAACGATCCAAGTAGATTCACTTTGTTTGGCGCAATTTATTCTTCAGGGGAGACGGTCCTTATTTAGAAGTCAGGGAGTTAAACGATTTCAAATAGTTGCTCTCCCCGAAATGGTTCATGACATTGTCTTTGATCAAGAAGAAAATCTGATTTAGTGTTACTACGACAGCTATTTGAGAGACGAAGTAGATACAAAATAGAGGATCATTGTAATCGAAATCAGTAGTGTGTCCAATCGTAAGCTAATCGGGCGATTAATTAATTTTATATTTAAAATGCTTGTAAGATGTGACGTCAGTGAAGATAATATGATAAATCTGATAAAAAAATTAAAGCTTTTGTTTGACTACTACCATAATGTAAAGTAAACAATTGGAGTTGAATTTTGAAATCAGATGCTCTCAGGATGTGTATATAAATTTTATATAGGTACTTATTTAATTTTATACTAGCTTTTGCCCACGACTTCGTCCGCGATAAAAAATAACTGATGCGTGATTCGGATGTATAAGATATATTACTGTAGAGTTTGAACAAAATCCGTTCAGTAGTAGTTTTCCCGTGAAAGAGAAACAAAACATCCGTCCATACACCCATCCTCACAAACCTTCGCGTTTATGAATTGGATTCTCCAACGGCTTTGTATAACAGCGACTTGGTGGAATTAGATATTAATAGCTATATGATAGTGAATCTTTCAATTCATTAATTTTTTGTATTTGAAAACAACTTAAGTGTGTAAGTGCGTCGCAGATCAACTTTAGGAGAGTCGTTTTATAACAAATAATTAATTGATTCAAAGTTTTATTTTTGTGTAATATAATAATTTTTTTTATTTGCAAGAAAACAGTAAAAAAAGGTCTTAATAATTAGTATTTAGTACAGTGTTTTCAGCAATAAGAACAAGCATGCAAATTTATAAGATTTTATACAATGTCAAAGAATTATTAATAATACTGAATGTCAAAGGAAATATATGTCAATATGAAATTAAACTAAAAAAAATAATAATAATAATAATATTATATAGATAGAATGTCAAAACTTATGGTCTAGAAATTCCTTATTACTATAAAAACAGTGTTCTAGCAGCCACTTTGTCAAATTTAATTTGAGTGATACTTTATTCATATTTTTAAATTGGACTGGAAGTTTGTTATATAATATAATGCACATGTTAAATATATTCTTTGTATAAATGAATGTACGTCTTTGGGCAGGAGGCTGACATAGTAAGTTCTTTAACTTTTCTCTTATTGGCCTTTGACTGACATCGCCTCGGGTTCTCCAGTAGTGTGGATTGGATGCAACAAAAACACAAACGTCTCTTATGTACATACATGGTAGTGGCAGTATGTTAAGTTTTTTAAACAGCGGTTTACAGCTCTCATCAAATTTTGCGTTGCATATTGCACGTATGCACTTCTTTTGTAATTTGAAGACTCCATCCACATCTACTGAGTTACCCCAGAGTATCAGACCATAGCTGAGGACAGACGACACGTACCCGTGGTAGGCAGTTAAAGCAGCTTCTTTGGATATGGTTTGTCTCAGTTTTCTCAATGCAAAGACGAAGCGATTCAATTTGCTACAGACTAAATCAACGTGAGCTTTCCAATTTAGATGTTTGTCTATCATAATACCCAAGAATTTAAGTTTTTCAACTTCTGCTACAATTTTATTATTATAATTGAGCTGCATAGGTGTAGTGCTTGAGTTATAAGAACGAAACTGCATGAAACTAGTTTTGTCAATATTTATTTGCAGCTTATAGACCTGTAACCATCCAATTAAGTCCTCAAGAGCACTACTAGTATTTGCTTCTAGCCTATCTCTGTCTTTACATTCAATAATTAATGTAGTATCATCAGCAAATTGAAGACATTTTTGATTAGTTGATCCTGGTAGGTCGTTTACATATAAGACAAACAATAATGGCCCGAGTACACTGCCTTGGGGTACTCCAGCATTGTTCTTTCTATAGTGGGATCGGTAAGTCTGTCTCGTAATACTATTATTATATTTACAAATTTTTGAAATTTCTGTACATTGTTTTCTGTTTTTGAGGAAACTGTCCAACCAATCAAGCGGCTTGCCTCTAATACCGTATGCATCAAGTTTTTTAAGCAATAAGGAGTGATCCACAAAATCAAAGGCCTTGCTCATATTCAAGAACAGAGCTAAACACAGTTTATTATCATTAAGGTTTTGAGTAACAATACGCACTAATTCAAAGCATGCGTGAACAGTCGATAATCCCTTACGGAACCCGTATTGTTCTGGTCGAATAATGTTGTACTTGATTAGAAATTCATTTAATCTTGTTTGCATTGCTCTTTCAAAGATCTTAGATAATATAGGGACCAATGATATGGGCCTATAATTTGACGGATCTAAATCATCTCCTTTTTTATGCAGTGGTCTGACAACACTAATCTTTAGTCGCTCTGGGAATACCCCTTCTATAAAAGAGAGGTTTACCACATGTGCTAGAGGATAACATATGCAAGAGGCACACGACTTGAGTATCCTGGTGATTATGTTGTCATATCCACAAGCATTACTATTTTTTAATGACATAATAATATTATAAATTTCTGATTCCGTCACTGGTCTCAAGAATATAGTGTATTGATTGAATGATTCTCTATTTAATTTCATATTATTATCATTAGGACTATTATTGTGAGTATATGTCAGATCTATAAAATAATTATTAAAAATGTTACAAATGTCAACGGGATTTGAAAATTCTATATCATTAAATTTTATTTTATTTATATTATTATAATGCATGTCATTTGAAATTGATGAGGAAATAGTGTTCCAAGTTGCCTTGCACTTATTCTTATGTTTTGCTATGTATTTACAATTTTTTAATCTTTGAGCAATTTTGATACATTTCTTCAGTACACAGTCATACTCTTTGAATTTTTGTTTGTTTGAATTTTTGTTGTAATTAAATTTCCTATATTTTAAGTAGAGAGAGCGTTTTGTTTTGCATGATTTTTTTAAGCCTTTACTTAACCAGCGCAAGTTTTGAGTCCTACTATTAATCTTTACTTTGACCGTCGGGAAACATAAATTATAGAATAGACACACTAAATCGTAAAACAGTTCAAAAGCAGTCTTAGCATCTTTGCAATCTATTACTTCTGAAAATGACAAATCCGAAATACATTCCTTAAACTTTTTTATATTTTTGGCATTGTAGTCTCTTTTCTGCTCAAACCAGGTGGTATAAGCTTTTACTTTATTTACATCAAAAGTCAAGGTCTGTGCAGTCTCATGATCTGAAAGTCCCAAATGTAATACATCTGCCTTTACAGATTTTATATTGCTAGCTATCATGTCAATACAAGCTTGTTTTCTAGTTGGAGATCTAATATGTAACTCAAAATTATAATTAGAAAGAACACTTTGCAACTCTTTAGCTACTCACTACTACTTTACTCATTCACTATTTATCACTGGTATATGGTATAAGGAAGTTAATTAAGTTATTAGTACAATAGTTTACTAAAATATATCTTAGTTTAGTTTTCATAATAAAACACTATTCGAAACATGTAAGCATATAAATGAAGTATATTTTAAAGTGGCTTATTTCAGGAAACATCAGTTTATTGACCCTCCTTCTCAAAGTCTAGAAAGTTCTCGATTACGGCCATGCGTTTTTTCTGTTTTTCTTCTGCGTCGTCGTTATCGAAGCCGGCGATAGATGGCGCGCGACTTGGGTTCCTCAGCACCGGCTTCTGGAGTTGAAAGAAGTTCAGCGAAGCCTTAAGTTCTTTTACGAAGGCTTCTTTGTGGGACACCTAAGGATAAATAAAACTTACAAATAACTTTTTAGTTTAAGATATACTTACCTACTAATAAAATAGTAAGGTGCACCAAGGTAAGAAAACTCGAAAACTCGCGTGTCATCTCGTAATTTTCGATATTTATTTATTTATGAATCGAAAATTACGGCTTAAGTAGTACTAGCGGCTAGTCCTCATCATTAGTGATTTTAGACTGTTTTTGAACAAAACGTGGAATGAAGACATCTAGACATGTATTGTATTACAGAACGATCCTCAAGCAAACTCAGTTTGCACGCAATAAGAAAGTGACAGCTTTATTCAACTCATGTAGCGGCATCTCTTTCTGACCCTGGACTCGACGACGGTGGATCGAATAGTTTCGAAAGTGATTGGTAATCTGAATTTATTAGAACCGAACCTGCTCTCGAACGACGATGTTGCGGACCTCGTCCATGAATTCGGCTGCAGTGATGAATAAGCAGAACACCAGCCCTACTATGAGCACCAGGAACGCTCCGATCAAGTTTTCCATTTCGAGGTCACCTTCTTGGTCATTTTCGTCTTTGGGAGGCTATAAAGCAAGTTTTTAATCATAATAATTTATTGATAGTTGTAGGTAGGAACAATTGAATCTTTTATAAACATAATATTGTTTGTGTTTCGAGCCATTACAACTTGCTTTTCCGGCTCACATATATTAAATTTGATATAGACATTTAACATCTCAAATAAACTAGGTGATAATTTACATAATTTAAACACATTAGATGTAAAAACAATAGATTAAGTCAAAATTTCAATTAACAAAAGCACAATTTAATTTACAAATATAAAATTAATTTTAAAAGTCAAAGTTTAATGACCTGTTCCAAATTTAGTATTCAGTAATTATTATTATTTAATTATTATTTAATTACAAGTGGCCATTAAACTGCAAGTTTTGACATATCTTAGACCATGGTTACGCCAGTACCTACTGGTTAATTTGAAGTCTTTGATGATAAAGTCGAGTGGTAGAAATATGCATGCGACGCAGCATGAGCAGAATTATAATGAAGATGGCGCAATCTTCAATTAATGGGAAAAGGGCTGGATAATGATGATGACAAAAAACCCAAGTCACAATAACTTTATTGGTGAAACTACAAACAATGTAAAAACTACTACGTAAATATCTCTAGATTTATTTTACATATTTGATTTAGTAAACAAAATATGATGATTAGTAGGGATTTTTAAGGAAGGGAAAAGTGTAAAGTGAAAAGTTTCCAATGGAAACTGTGGAATCAATGAGTGTGCTCAATTCAATGACACGAACACTTACCGGGCACGTGATATCGTTGTTTTTCTTTTCCCACCATAAAGTTTTTATTTCATCCAACTTCGTCAATTCCTTAAGTCTCAAAATTGCTCTGTTTATTTGAGAACGGAATGGTGAATCTGTCAACACAGAAAAATGTTATAGTTGTGCAATAATGATAAACGTAAAAAATAAAAATGACTGCGTACCTAAAGGTAGACTTCCGTGGTTTGCGGCCGAACGCAGCCGCGCATGCGACTGATCATAGTTTAGAAGTGGTACCATTTAAATTTTATCAAAATCGGTCGTGCGTTTTTTAAGAAATCAACAAAGTCTAAAAAATTTATACATCGATGTTATTTTTAGTGTTATTTTCGTTGAAGTCGGTTTTTTTACTCATGAGAGTTCTTTGTTATTCTATTTTACGTTATTAATTAATTTATTTTATTTATTTATTTATTTTCCACAGGATACAACAATTATCATTATTATTAGGTATCGCCAAACTGCATTACAGTTTGTTGGTGAAGGTTTCACTCAGTAAAACATGTATTGTTGTTTTGTACCTACCATAGAATGACAAAAACACCACTTATCTACCCTTAACCATATTTAACAACATTAAACTGTGTCTATTATTTTACATCTACAATAACACACTCGTTTACTTTATTTAATTTCGATACAGTCAAATACCTTGTCCTGCTTGTCTATTGGTGCTTAGCATAACTTTACTTTATTAACGGGAGCCCCAACACAATTCTGCGGGCGCTGGCCGACAGATTTGATAGTCCACTCTTATGGAATCTAATCTGTCGGACTAAATCTCCTTTAGTTTTATGTTACTAACATAGGTTAAGGATATTTTGTACCTATACTAACATAGGTTTGTAATGTTTTGTCTGTTTTTTGTAACTAACATAGCCTATAATATATTTTATAACACATTTGCTCGTAAAAGGTATCTTATTTAACCAATTTCAATATCGTATTCTATCTCATTACGCCCAAGTGCGGTAAGTGTAAAGTAAAACGCACGGTTAATCAAGATGCTCCGTCTAAAAACGAAGGGTACTTTTTAAAATCCCAGCAAAGAGTTTTTATGTCAAAAAAGTTGTCAACATTTTATGATTAAAATTAACTTTGGGAGATAAAATATATTAAAAAAATATTTATGTACATAATTATTTAATTTAATTAATTTTGACAGTAAATTACAACCAATCTGTAACAAAAACACAAAAATATTATTTTACTTTATTAGTAAAAGTACTGGCTGTTTTTTTGTGCCTTTTCCTAAAAAAAAATGATGATGCGCGCCGCGCGCTTTTTCTTAACGCTGTATTGTTTTTATTCGTTTACCATAGTCGGAGTTTTATTTTATTTCCTCGCAAATGTGTTATAAATCGTCGTATGACATACGTGCGCTTTGATAATTACAGCCTCTGCTTACTTGTAGCCCTCGCCTACGGCTCGGGCTAGCAATATCGCCTCGGCTGTAATTTTCAACCTACCGCACTTATATCATAATGTACTATTGTTACGAACCTGTATGGACAAGGGCGTACCCAGGTAGGGGCAGGATAAAATAAACGTCAATTTTCCTGGCAAGTGGGAATTAAAAACGTGTTACCTACTCTGCGCAAAATGAACTCTTTTCAGTCAGATATTTTGATTTAATATTTTCTCGATCATCTTCTTCGAACCATCTTCTCGAAACAGGTATGAGCTGCCCCCCCCTAGCTGAAATCCTGGGTACGCCCTTGTGTGTGGACCTAAGAAGTCTGATAAATAAATTATTATTATTATTATATATAACTTACTAGCTGGCATAGCGATGCCGTAGTCCTTGGAGTCCAACTCGCCTCCAACCTTCTTGAGATCGCAGTTTCGTTTCAACTTGTATTCAATAGTAGCTGATTCCATGAAGAAGGCGTATTTATTTTTCCCATTAATGACTCTTCTTACCCCCTCGTCATTATTTTTCACCAATAAAACGGGGTTATTATTCATTGTCTCGAATATTGTACGGTACGTTTTGTCTTTGGAACTCTACAAAAATATTTAGTTATTAACCTACCTATATTTAAATACTAATACATATATACGAAAAATGACCAAAAAAAACAAAAAACAACAATAAGCTAAGAAGCATGCATAGACTAACAACAAGTACTTCATCCAGTATATACCAAGTAAAGATGTCTAGTTTAGATTTAGAATCTCGTTATTAGAATGCTACATTCTTTGACATTTTCAGATATCAAATTCTTGCTTTGGTAAATGAAAACGGTTTTTCGACGCAGTACGAGCTGTGATAGCCCAGCGGTCTTTTATATTAGTGAGACTGGGGTTTGAAGTTCGAACTCTAGCCAGGGAAGATACAAAGGAGTTTTTCAATAAATTTCGTACTTATTTATCTAATGTACGAAAGCTATAGCCAAAGACGTTTTAAGAAAAATTTTTAATCTCTCCTAGGAAAGATAATGATTTTCTTCCAACCTCTTTGGTTATAGTTAATGCTCGACGGTGAAATAATCAGACCTGCGGGCGTATTCACGGAGATTCGATACTCGATATTCGACTCGGAATCGGAAAATCTGTCGAAAGGTCTCGAGATGGGCTATATACAGATGTCATATTTGACATAAGGATTCGACAGATTTTCCGATATCGAGTATCGAATCTTCGTGAATACGCCCGCTGTGCCCGTATTCACGGAGATTCGATATTCGACTCGGAATTGGAAAATCTGTGGAATCCTTATGTCAAATTTGACATGTGTAAATAGCCCATCTTTCAAGAGATTTTCCGATTCCGAGTCGAATATCGAATCTCCATGAATACGGGCCCCGGTCCGGCGATGGGCTCACCAGCTATCACGTTTAGGAGTCCAAAGAATATACTGGTGAAACGTAAGTATGTATTTCCAGAAATGGAATATCTATATAATATATATATCGAATAATAATTTATTTAGTACATAATGTACCTTAAAAAACCCATAGGTGGAGCCACCATCGATGGCTCCGTAAAGAATCTTGTTTTGTTTAGCTAGGTCCTCGACGCTGTTGATGGGCGCGTCCTCCATTGCAGACGTCATGGACGCAGACAGCTGAGCGATATACGTCTGACATACGATCACCGCGAAGAACCACCACATGCCGCAAACCCAGCGGGTGCCGAAACCTCTGCGAGAAATTGTATCAGTATAAATAAAAGGTGGATAGAAGGAAGGAGAATGGAAAGGAAAATGAATTCGTTTTAAGTACAGTTACCTACCTACAGTTAATTAACTAAAAAAGAAATATTGTATTCTAAAGCTGGTACGTAGAATGCACGATTGCACATATTGCGCGAGTAGAGTCTTTGAATAAGCGCATAGTTTCTACTAGATATTGTAGCTTTCCATTGGTGAAAAAATTTTTTAAATCGGTCCAGTAGGTTTTGAGTTTATTCGTAACAAAGATATAAACATACAAAAATACAAATATTTCCTCCTTATAATATTATTAGTAGTGTAGAAGTGTAGATGTAGAAGAACGAAACGAAAAAGGAAGAGAGGCTGTGTGAAGAATCTTGTACAGCTTAAAAGTATCAGTGGTCAAATCACATTTTATCTTTCTATATGTCATTCAAACAAACCCTTAAAATATGTAAAAGAAAAAAAATACTTCGGTAAAATATCACATCCTTGCGTCATGATGGAGCCCATCGTAAGCCAGACGCAGTTCTTAAAATTCCATATATTTTCCAGTTCCTCGGGGTCCTTATCGCACGGTTGTGGGTTTTCCCAATCAGCAGGCGATATCCTGATAACAGGATAGTCGGTATTAGAATTCTATTGAATTCATTAACAAGTGATAATTTATAATAATTACCTGGCGCAAACATAAAGAACTATTGAAACAACACAATATGCTGTAGCTGTGTGCATCCATACATCAAATGTGTAAGGATTCAGGAAAGAAAACATTCCTGGTACCACTTTGTGGTCTTTAGTAAATAATATACTTATTCCCAAAGTCATGAATGGCACTGAAAAGTCTACTACTTGCTTTCTCTCTTCAGTAATAGTCAGGTCACATACTGCCAGATCAGCTTTCTGTAAAATGTAATAAAATAAAATTTTAATAAATTATTAGAGATATACTGTTGAGGACATGTACCAATCAGTACTTCATAAAACTAACGTATACGTATACATAGTGGAATTTACACCAGGGAATGAAATTACTCGAAATACTGGAGATAGAAAATTTTACTTAAATCAAACATTCCTGTATTGTAACTTAAAAGAAATGAAACTGCATTCAGACTTGTGAAAATTCGCTTGCCACACCCGGAAATCAAACCGTCTAAATCTGAAAAAAAAAACATTTTGTACTTTTATGGCATCGATCGATAGGGTCAATCATAAGGAGCAAATCTATCTAACATACTTGGAAAAATTAAATGAAAGGAAAGTCATAAAATCGTAACTCATTTTAAGTTAACGAAGAAAAGGGTAAACTTCTCAACTAATTAGTTGCTCTAAATGAGCTCCATTTTGTTGGATATACAAATTTATAAGGAATTCAGTAACTTTTAATAATGTGTAGTGGTGAATTAATGCCTATCTCCTGTATTTATATTACTTTCTCTCCAGGTGGCGTTAAAAAAATCTATCCTGTACATCAGTAATCAATCTGTAATGCTAGTTTAAGTTGTTTGAATAAATAAACAAATAAATCAGAAGCTCGACAGGAAAGAAAATATTGTAAGAAAACTCGCAGATCCCCGAATGAAGGGCGTAAGCATATTTATTTTAGGATAATTTAATTAAATTGTAAAATGCGTAGAGTACCGTACTTTGTCTAGAAGTTTCCCGATCAATCCATTCCACTTTTTCTCCTTCGGATTGTATTTGCCGTACTCTATGGTTTCTATGTCCTTATCGTAAACGAAAACGTAGCTGTAATTAAATTCTTTCTTCAGCTCTGTAAAGATTTGGTCTACTAGGTCCACAGAGAATCCTTTGTACTTTTCTTGTGGTGAACATTCCTTGACTTTACATTCTGGGTTGTCGAAAAAGAACGGTTCTGCTTTTCTGGATATTACCTAAAGAAACGGAAAATTGGAACGACAAATTTTTTTCTTCGAAAAGCGATATTTAATCAGCAGATAATTTAAATTTTACGAAATAGGTAATTGAAAGACAGCCAAGTGCGAGAACCACTCGCTCGTCGAACTAAAAAGTCGCGGGCAATTCAATTACAAATTACAAAATGGTTAGTAATTTTTTTACACATTTAAAAAACATTTGTTTGCTTGTATGTTTACCGAAACCTTTTCAAAATGTAGCTTCACTTCAAAATCGTAACTTGATCTATACTCATATTATAAAAAGGAAAGAGTTGTATTTTTGTATGTTTGTTACGAATAAACCCAAAAACTGCTGGACCGATCTAAATAATTCTTTCACAACGGAAAGCTAGAAGATTCTTGAGTAACATAGGCTATATTTTATATCCGTATTCCAACGGGAACGAGAACTACGCGGGTGAAACCGCGCAGAACCGCTTGTTTTCAAGAAATATCCATTTCTCAATTCACTCACCTGCAAAAAATGTGGCAAGCTGTGCCAAATTTAGATCGATAGCTGTTTCTGAGAAGAGCGTTTGAGATTTATAGGTAGACAGACATTAAAAGGGCACAATGGCAAAAAATTGGTAGCAGTTTCGGAGAACATTTACTACCGTTTCGGAGAACAGATAATTACAGACAGACAGTTAATGACGTCACACTATGTCACCTTTTGTGACTATTTAGAGTTTATGAAAAGTAAAAACACGCGTCCTATAAATGGACCGAAACTCAAAGAGTTTACGAGTAACCATTGAAGAGTCTCTCTATTCGCCGCCTGGCTCCATCATAGATCATAGTCATCATCGGATCAGATTCATGATACCAAATTATTGTACCTAGACTTACAAAGTTGCAATTTTATACGAAAACTAGCGACCCGCCCCGGCTCCGCACGGGTGCAATGCATTATAAGATTTTCCCGCTTTTCTGTTGAAATTTTTCCTGAATTTTCTTTGCTATAAACCTCACGGAGCACGAGACCTTTCCGACGAATGCAAAACCGTGGAAATCGGTTAGTGCGTTCTGGAGTTATAGCGTCAGGAAGGAAAACCCGACTTATTTTTATATAGTAGACTAGCGACCCGCCCCGGCTTCGCACGGGTGCAATGCTGAATTTTCTTTGCTATAAACCTTGCGGAGCCCGAGACCTTTCCAACGAATGCAAAACCATGGAAATCGGTTCGTCAGTTCTGGAGTTAAATCGTCAGGAAGGAAAACCCGACTTATTTTTATATAGTAGAAGATTAAGTTCGACTTTAAAAAAAAATGTACACACATTGTTACAAGTAAAACTAATGTCAAGCATGTAAGGGTTACTTACGATAAACTCTTTAGTGGTTGACTGCGAGCCCTTTGCCTCCGCGCTCTTTCTGTCATCTATGATTTCATCGGGCTGCTCCGACATCCAACGCCCTATCGTCTCTCTCTCTTGTAGGTGGATTTCGTTGACGTACAGAGTGTAATTAGTTCTACGGCCCTTTTTATCGAATTTAATATTGCCTGTCACACCCATAGTTTCTTTCTGCATTTAAAGGTAACATCGAAGATTAAATACCGTTTATTTTGTACTACTAAAAAAAGGTTATCGCAGAAATAAGTTTCAAGTAGGTATAGCCTAGCCTAGGTATAGCCAATAAAGTAGGGGTACAAAATTTTTTTGGCTTACAGACCACAATTTATTTTACCAATGCTAGATGGAAACGTCCAACGAAAAGAAACGCTTACTTTGACGAACGAAGAAACGCTTACTTTTACGCTTACGTTTACTTGCATCGCTAAATTCTATAGAATTTTTAAGAGTTATCCTTGGGATAATCCAGGTTGACCTGGTAGAAAAAACCGGCCAACGCGAGTCGCACTTGCGCACGAAGGGTTGAAGACATGTATTTTTATCATTAACTATCTGACCCAACAGACGTTTTCAGTACCCATGAAAAAAAAAACAGACATGATATCTATAACAACAACGAATAGAAATAAAACAGATAGAACTTAAAGATTCGTGTTTTATTTAGGTAGGATTGTACAAACCCTTCATGTGCGACTACGACTCACACTTGCCGGGTTTTCGTTTAGAAGATTTTAAAGAAACTTTTCAAATATATAAAACAATATTTACCTGTGATATTTACATACCGAAACATAATCTATCTTTACCTCTAATATTGTTTTTTGCAGTCTGGCTCCGTATTCCCACTTTTCGTCGCTACAGACATATCTCTGCGGTTCAGGCAACTGGTCCAATTCCAATTCTACTTCTAAATCTCTGACAGATTCCAGAAGGTGTGTCGCTACGTCGTCCAGCAGCAACGCCTCGAGCTGTTAGAAGTTATGGATTTTGTGTGACGTCATATAATAATATAATTTTATTCATACGGGTGTACAATGCATAGTTAAAATCATAACAAGTACTCGTATAGTTGAAGCTAGTCTGCATTTGTTCTAGTTGACATTTAAGCCAGGTACACCCGTCTAGTTTATTTAAAAACATAAGTTTAGTCTCATTTATCACCAAAAAGCAGTGACAACCCAGTCACCCCCTATCACGTTTTGGTGTCCAAAGAACATACTGGGTGAAACCTGAAACGTGGGTATTTTCAGAAATGAAATACTTCTGCCTGCCCCCTCGGAGATGAGAGCCTTGAGATTATTTATTATTTTTATTTATATTAGTCTCAAACTACGGTAAGTTTCCAAGAGTGCTGAATCCATAATCCTAAATATTGTAAATGTGAAAGTGACTTTGTGTGTTTGTTTAGTTGATTGTTTATTTTGCTTTCAAGCAAACCACAACACCGGGGTGCTGCTAGTAATAATATTGTAATATCAATGGGAAAGGAAACTCTGCTTGTCTGTTACCTTTTTATGGCTAAGCAGATGAACCGATCATGAAGTGATTTGGCAGGACGATCGTTTTTTATATTGAGAAAGGAGAAAGGCTACTTTTCATCCTAGAAAAACAGATACGTTGTAGGGTCTCGATAAGGCGTTGAGCAAACGAGTTGCTGACTCAGGACACCATCACAGGAATCTGTTTATGTGTTCAGTATCTCAGTAACAGTAGTCGGGCACTGGTACTGTACGGTAATTATTTTGTGTGTTACTCTCACAATTGTGTGGAAATTTATTAATGTTGCTAGTTGCTTACACCGAAAACTTTTTTATCGGCAATCCGTATGTGTCAAGTAGAACCATGGCTGAATAGAAGCAATTTTAATTGATTTTATGAAAAATAAGTATTCTCTAGTAGCTAGTACCGGACACAGAACACAAAATTGTCTACATTTGCTCAGCGCAGCTAATAACATTATATGTATTTAAAAGACAGACAGGTATAAACACGAGACCAGCAATGTTGATGATCAAAAAAGGTCCCTGACTGTGAACCTGAGACATTTTTACTCTGAACGTCACTACCAATAACCTACTTGTTTCTTACCTGGAAATCTGTGACAGGAGGAAAACCACCTTTCAGCTTCCACCCTGGCACCCTCGGCGCTAGGAAATGTTTAGAGTATTGCAGCGTGTCGTATTCGGTAAGACTGAGCCACGTGATGTTCGAGTCGTACCGGGTCATCGACTGGGCTAGGACTGAAGTATCCAATGACAGGAAGATGTAGTGCTGGAACACAACAACAAATAAATAAAAAAAATACTTAATCTCACGCCTTTTATCCCCTTGGAGTAGGCAGAAGTATTCCTTTTTAGGTTTTCAGGAAATACCTACTTACATTTTACCAGTATAATCTCTGAATCTTTGAATCCCTTAACGTGGTCAATTGAGCCCATCGCTGGACAGGGTCTGTTACACATGCCTCAGAATTCATTCTGGGACCTGCGGGTTTCCTCACGATGTTTTCCTTCACCGTATAGCTAGTGATCAATGTGTATCGTTAGCTTTTTCAAAAACTCAGTGGTAAATGCCAGGATTCGCACCCGAGACCTCATGCATGATAGGTGGGCTATTTCACCGCTGAGCTATCAATGCTCTTTCAATAAATCATTGCAAACGCAAAAGTTACTCCTAAGTAAAATGTGGCAGGGCGATAGCTTGCATCTTGAGAAAAGACATATAAGCTACTTTTTATGTCACAAAGAGGACGAAGTCGAAGAATATACAGGACAGGTTGTTATTATTAGTAAAAATTCAGGTAGTATCCAGATTAATATGTACAAACCCTACGAGGTTTCAACGTCGTATTTTTGTTAATAGTAGCATTATATTTATATTACTTAATTGGATGATAGAACGAGAGAGATGAAAGAAACAAATTTATTGATTAAATAATTTTTACAAAGTAAAGAAATGATCAATTGAGGAGGGATGCCATAGAAACGTTCTGGCTCTACTGTGTCGCACGTTCGACACAGTAGAGCCATAGCGTAAATTATATTTTACCTGATAGTTGTTAAGCATGTGTAAGTTTTCAGCAATTTTCATATACTTCTGGATTCTATCCACATGACAATCGATTAAAATACGACCTTCGGTAAATCTTGTTAATTCCTTAAAAATCTGTAATAAAGATGAAAAATGTTGTCTACACTCTTATCGTAATATTATTATTTCTAAATTTGACTCATAAGAACGATCATTATGCACACACGACCGTTTTTTTGTATGTGCAATAAGATCGTTCTTGTGTAAAATTTTGGAATAATAATTCAAATATACGATACGAGTATAGATAAAGTACTACTCGTTCTACACACTCTACACAAGGTTGCTATAAAATATATGAGTACCGCCGTATATACGAGGCGGTACGAGAAGAACTTATCTGTATTCTAAAGAAACAGCTATATACACAAGCTGTTTCTTATATACCATTGGATCCAATATAATCCCATCAACCAGTAAAATAAAGAAGGTATTACTTGGTGGTTATCACCATCAGGATCCAGCCGTCGTACAGCGACTGGCCATTTGTACGTGTGTTCTGCAAGAATCTTCTGTATGCGCAATAGACCTAAAAATTGTAAAATAAAATTTTATAAAATATACTTGGTTAGAATCTGATTTGCCCGATTTAAACAATTAAATTCTCTTACCGAAATCGTCTTCATATAAGGCAGCGAAAGCTTCCCATCGATAGTATTTTAACAATTTTGCGTAAGCTATAGAAATTTCATCCGCATCTGGATAGAAATTGATTGAAATTTTCTTAAATGTTGGGTTTTCTGTTTCAGCGTTGTCTTCGGGTTCCTCAAGTTCGTTTTTTTCTTCATCATCATTTTCTTCATCATCATTTTCTTCGTCTTCATCATTTTCTTCGCCTTCTTCGTTTTCTGAAGTTTCTTCATTTTCTTCATCTGCACTTTCTTCATCTGGTTCAGGCTCATTGAGTTCAAGATCAGGGTCAAACGGTTGCCACGCGGCTTGAATATGCGGTATATTAGCGATGAAGCATTGATCGCGTATCGCGACATCGGATATAGCATTTTGTGGCCCCACAATGGCCAGAGGTCGCATTGTTGTGTCATTGCATACTGAAATGAGGTATTTTTATTATTAAAATGATGATTTAACAATAATTCTGTTACTCAATACAGCTGATAAACAATTGTACTTTTTGTTCCTATGTCACATATCAGTCTGTGTCATACTTAAAAGAATTATAATTAATTGCCGAATAAACGGATCACATAAGTCTATAACTTAGGTTTCTTGGAGAAATAACATTTAAACTAATGATGGACTAAAAGTTAGGAAGGAGATTTTCTAACATTTAACAATAATACAATTATATAAAGCTACGTTATAATTTTGATTATGACATCTCGAGTAAATTTACGATAATTAAATAAATCTGGAAGAATCTACTTCATCATTAACCTGTATAGTACTATAAATTCCTAAATTGGAATAGAGGCGAGGCTGTAATTGGAAAACTCATGTGATTAGAACTCGCTGCTCCAAATGGGTAAAATATTTTACCCATTTGGAGTCCCGCAGGTCCCAGAATGAATTCTGAGGCATGTGTAACAGACCCTGTCCAGCGATGGGCTCAATTGACCACGTTAAGGGATTCAAAGATTCAGAGATTATACTGGTAAAATGTAAGTAGGTATTTCCTGAAAACCTAAAAAGGAATACTTCTGCCTACTCCAAGGGGATAAAAGGCGTGAGATTAAGTATTTATTTTATTTATTTGTTGTTGTGTTCCAGCACTACATCTTCCTGTCATTGGATACTTCAGTCCTAGCCCAGTCGATGACCCGGTACGACTCGAACATCACGTGGCTCAGTCTTACCGAATACGACACGCTGCAATACTAAACGGATCACATAAGTCTATAACTTAGGTTTCTTGGAGAAATAACATTTAAACTAATGATGGACTAAAAGTTAGAAAGGAGATTTTCTAACATTTAACAATAATACAATTATATAAAGCTACGTTATAATTTTGATTATGACATCTCGAGTAAATTTACGATAATTAAATAAATCTGGAAGAATCTACTTCATTATTAACCTGTAAAGTACTATAAATTCCTAAATTGGAATAGAGGCGAGGCCATAGATTTAGTATACTAAATCTATGGGCGAGGCTGTAATTGGAAAACTCATGTGATATTGTAATGTCCCTACATTACAATTTTAGGCATAACGCGATGTAGACCAACTAAGAATTTGGCATATAGCGAAGTAGTTCTTAAGCGACATAGACAAAAATCTGATTTAGGCAAACAAAGAGTTTTGCTAAAAGCGAATTGAAAATGACATTTAGGCATAACGCGAATTAGTCTATTTACGAATTAGGTAGACCTCGCGTAAAGGATTAGAACTCGCTGCTCAAATGGGTAAAATATTTTACCAGTTCCGCTCCGGAAATTTTACTTATTTTGGACACTTTTTCTAAGAAACAAGCAATAATCGGTGACCGAAAAAAACAATAATGTGTTGGTTATTCAAAATGATGTTTTGAAATAAAAGAAACTTTGATGACTTTGATTTTAAAATCCCATTCCCGTAACATGTTCTTCTAGTAGGTACTACCTACCTTAACAAGCACTGTATATATTTTTTTCGAATCCTTTCAAAAATTACACTTTTTTGGACAGAGCTTCTGTCCAAAGGTAAAATCCCAATTTATTGCCGAGTAAGACTTCAAGTTTAAAGTTTTTATTTTTAGTCGTTCAACGAATCCGGCCTTAGGTGACTGTAGTTCTGATTGACTGACTTACGTTCCCTCCACACAGAGTAGCTATCGGTTCTGGCTGGTATCAGTATCGTAGGTTTCCATCGCCGCTGATTTATATTTGCACTCTGAGTGCTTTCATTAAAGGCCAGTTTTTGGGTTATAGCGTTGGCCTCAAAGATTCCAGCTAGAAGAAAACACATTCGCCACACATGAAAAAATATATTTTTTATGTCCATATGGTAAATAATAAATAATAAAATAATAATATAATAGGACATAATATTATATTTTAATATCTTTGCAGTCAGATGATGAACTAGTAAATATAGTCCGAGCACCTATACGCAATTCCATCGATGCCTAGTTGTAGACAAGGGTTGTATAGTTTCTTTCTTTCTTTCTTTCTTTCTTCTATAGTACTTTTCTAAAATATTTGGAGCGGAAATTAAAACTAAGTTATACCTAGGCAGATCTTTTTATTTGAAAATACAATTACTTTTCAAAATCAATGACGAACAACAATATTTTTTAAGTGTTCATTTGTTTTTTTATTCAATAAACAGCTTTCTATTTGGAAGCCAGAAAGAAAAATTTAAATGAACCTTTGATAAGTTACCTACCTAATTGGTTGCCATGTTACGGAGTAGAAGATCGTTCCATTTTTAAATTACACTACTATATACAGATATTTACTATGTAATTTATTTGGCCGTTAAAACACGACATATATGGATTTTTAACCGAGGTAGTTCTTAATTCGTCGCGTAGGTTTTTTTTACCTTTTTGATAAATAAACCCGTTAAACTAATTACTTATACACTTACCTATTTGATACGAAACTTCGTTTACTTCTTTAACCTTAATTTGTGGAACACATAGTTTAATATTAAATACAAATAAAACATACAAACAGCACCGCCACATAATCGGAGATAATGTTATATACAGTTCACTTATATTGCGCCATAGAATCGTCACAAGTAATTCATTCACTAAAGTTTCCGTTTGCCGTCATAACAAAATAGCAATAGCACTATAAAGTTAAAAATATTTAGACAAGCGCTTCTTGACACTATACGTATTTTGACTATAAAGTAATTTAAATTGGTAATCTAGTTTTAGATTATTTAGGATTTGAATTGATTGCAGCTATTTATTAATTGAAACGGTAAATATTTATTTAATTAACTGTATGGTTTCAGTGTGTCACAATTCCAGAGTTTTCTATCTTCTGCTAATCACGGCGACAGTATGCGTGCGCAACCAAAGATCCACGACGTGACCTAAAATTGTTTTCCAAAAATACTCCGGTTCAGGCGGCCGAGCGCGTCGTGGTCGGCGCGTGCGCCACCAAACAACAGATGACGGGGAAAATGTCCCCGTTCAAAACAGTGCTCGTTTTAGTTTTAATTAAAGTTTTTAGTGTTGATGCACTTGTAAGCACGAGTTTTCCCATAGGTACGTTGTTTTAAAAACTTTATCCGTTGTATTTAATACTTCAATTTTAATACTTTTTCCGGGATGATTTTCCAGGAGGCATAATAAACAATGAAACTCTACGAAATACACAAACGGTATTCGAGAATATCGGCTTCGGTGACCAAAATTCATTACGAGCGTATTATGGGCGAATGCTTGATACTGGCACCAAAGACATCTATTCTACTTCGTTGAGAGGTAAAACATTTATTTATTAATATTCAAAACAGTGCAAGATAAGTAATTTTTATAACATAATGATGCTGCCGCAGCCGAAACATTATAAGAAATCCTAAAAAGGATAATTGTGTCATGTTTGTGATTCCTAGGCGGGCGGACGAGTACTTTACCTAAGCAGAGTGTTCAAGACAATAAAACGGTTCTTCATCTCCATTCTCCACACATAATACACATCATTTCCTAAAGAAGATAATTTTTATTTTTAAACTACAAAAGATTATTAAATTAATTTTACAGTTTGTGAAAACACATCAGAAAACTCAGGTGTAGTAGCTGTGATTGATGCTCGGGCTACAGATGGAATTTGTGACAATACTTGTTTGCTGTGTAACAGACTTAATGTAAGTAGGTACCTGAGTACATTATTCTGAAATAATGGAACGAAGTTCCTTATTTGAATCTATTTATGCTCAATAAAAGTAATAAAATCATTACTATATGCAATCTATGATATTCTATATGTATAAACCGAGGGAGATGGGTAAGAAGTGCTAAAATATTGCAATAATAAATAAATATTGTTTTATTCGCGCTACTAGGTATACCTAGTCTCTGAGAACTAGAAACATATGATATTGATATTATCGTTATTTATTTAGTGAAATACGTAAGAGTAGGTACAATGTGGCTAGGTAGCATGATATTGTATAGGTATTATATAGATAGCTATATAATAGATAGATAGATAGCTATATAATACCTATACAATATCATGCTACCTAGCCACATTGTACCTACTCTTACGTATTTCACTAAATAAATAACGTATTATTGTATTAGTACATATTATATATGTACTAAAACAATAAAAATATTACGATAAATTATGTACATTACGATCTCATCGAAAATAGATTTGTCTGTTTCTCAAATGAGTAGGTATATATTTGCAAAATCATAAAGCATTCATTATTAAAAGGTTGAGTAACTTTTAGAATAAATTAATTGGATTATATTGATTACATAACTTTCAAATTGAAAAAATTTGGTAATGCTAGCGAGATAGCTTTACGGTCTGGAAATGAATTATTATCTCCTTTTATTGTCTTTTCCAGATATCTTATTTGACCATTGGTTGGCAACCGATCACAACTCAGAGGAGTGATTTGTTCACCATCGCCTACTATCCGTCTCCGGAATTAATTTCGAAAGCTTACGCAGCACTCATTACGAAATTGCAATGGGACAAATTGACCATTCTTTACGAAGATGATAGTAGTAAGAATTTTTCTCCTTTTATTTAAAATCTCTATCAAACATCAGAGCATCACATCCGAGTCAAAGATGTCGGGTGGTGTCAGGTCGATATAGGTTGCTTGATAAGCAACGAAACATGATAAATATAAAACAGTTGATTGTTCACTGAATACTTATTACAGTTTTCAGTTCTCAAATTATACCACAACCATAAGTCATACGATGTCAACAATAACAACTTAGTTTAGTTTTACAAAATTGTGATTTCATTAATATATTAAGTCTGTTTACTTCAACTTCAAATAGGTATTTCTGTAATTTATTAACAGCAAAATGTGTAGTGAAACTATATCACTGAAGGGATCCAATAAAATAAGTAATGTTTTGCGATAAAACAGAACGTACTTACATAAATATACGTCAAAATATTGCTGCCTTTATTTGGAGGCTGTTGGAAACAAGATTTTGAATATTAATAGAAGTTCGGAGTATTTCAAAGAATACTGTTTACTATAAATGTATTTTCGTATCGTTCAGGTTTCATTCGATTACAAGAAGTGATAAACACATGGCCACATGACCGGGAACCTATAATGTTTAGACAATTAGATCCTACCAGGAGTAACAGAGAAACGTTCAAACATATCTTCAAGGTGGCCCGTATGAGTTACCACATCCTTGATTGTGACATTGACAACATTGTACAGTATATGCAAGAAATAACTGAAGTTGAAAATGCAACAGAATATCAGGTTCGTCAGTTTTTACTAAAGTAGCCCTTTATTCAAACGAATACATTGTAATAATGGTAAGCGCTTAGTATGCATAATATTTATTATGATTTATTTGTGATTATTAGATAGCTAGCGGGTGCCCAGCGGAGTTTTTCGTGCAGATCCTGTTTATTTAAAAAAAAAAAACAAAAAAATCTACCTTTTGAATTATTGCCTTAAGAGCGTTTTCACATTATCCGATCCGATATCGGAGTCGGATGCCGATACGATATCGGAGGAAGTAAAATGTATGAAATATATTGTATCTACCTGGTGATATCTAGAGCCCTATCACTCACAAGGGGTGTCTAGACTTCAAATGAAAGAGTGGACAGACAGACAGACAGAAAATAACGGTTTTACAACGAACGGTTCGCGCGCGTACAAATTCGTGCGGCGATCGATGACGAAGAGAGCGTGTCCGTGCGCGGGCGCCGGTTGAGCCCGGTCCATTCCCCCGCGCGTCTTGCCTCCCCTCCGTGGCTTGAGCGAGTAGTGTTTGGCGTAATCACTACCTTGCACATAGACAATTTATTATTATTCTTGAAATAGCTTTTTGTAAAAAATCTAGGTAGTAATAAATAAATATCGGATATATCTCATACATTTTACTTGCCCAGATATCGTATCGGCTTTCGACTCCGATATCGGATCGGATGATGTGAAAACGCTCTAAAAGCAGCTAGTACTATCAGTAAAAGTTCTGCCTGATACATCTTAGTGTCATTTTTGCGAGCAGCCATCTTTTCCCACCCTGTGGCGACAAAGCCCTCTCTAGTAACAATGACAATTACAAAAATGTGTTTCTTTCATGTTTATGACCATTCAATGTCGATGAATGGATCGGAATGGAAAAAAGACGGTGTTAGATTGTTGAGCTCTAGTTAGGGTCGGGGTGATAAAAACTTGAGATTTCAAGCGACAATTCTTCCAAATGTATTAGGCTTATAGCGATTGTCTATAGTACCTAATTAAGTAACTAAATAAGAAAATATAAACTTTTCGATTCGTTCGATTATCTACCTGTACACTGATTGTGCACACTTGGGCTTCACCTAAATAAAGACAAAAGTATTATATTATTTTGTAGAGTTTTATATTAACCCCACTCGATGCCCACAACGTGAACATGGGCTTGGTGTCTAACTTCAGAGCGAATGTGTCGACAATGCACTTTGTCAATAGAAAGGATCCGCGGTGGAAGGACATAGGCGTTGGATCTAGAGGCGGCGTCAGGGTAAGATATAACGACATTATAATAATAAGTGTATTCTATAAATTTGGGACCATAGAGGAAAGTAATATACCGGGTTTGGGACTTAATAACCTTGTGTGTAGTGAACCACAAAAAATCATTAAAATTACATCATATTATTGTGTCTTCACACTTGTTGGGACAAATACAAAAAGTTCCAAATAATATTGGAATAATTGCATGGCAACATTGACCGGTGATCCGTTTTGCTTGTCGTACGAATCTTAGAAAAACACCAGTCACACAGATACAAGTCAAACTTTGTTATTAAAAAAGTTTTATTATGTACATTTTTGCAATTTCCGAATTCAGTTCTGTAGCTTTTTAAAAGTATTTTGCTTCAGTTGATGGACCTGTTAGTCGTGATCGTCTTCCAAGTCCAAGGTCGCGGGTTAAATTTTTACCCACCAACATTTTTGTCCATTAATTGTTATTTTCGTCATTAATTGTCAGCTTCATGTCCGGGTGTTTATATGTATTGAAATATATTTCTCAGTAGTTCAATACCTACCCATAGTACCGGTTCTACACTCATAATGTGATAACAGTCTGATAACAGTAGGTACTTATGTGAATTGTGTTTCACAATTTACATAGTTAAATTTATTTACATACTTACCTACTGACGTCTGAAAATTAATAAAAAAATATTGTACCAGATGGAGACAGCATTAGCAGCTGATGCTCTATACCACTTGGAAAAAGCTATTAGAAAAATGCAATACGATCGAGAACCACAGGAAGAGGAACTAGCTAGACGACCTCCGCGGACAGATTATGGAGTGCTGCCCCCAATATGTTATAAGGAGACCAAAGCGGAGTATGAAGATATCGCTTGGGCTTCGGGTTATGACCTAAGGGAAGCCATATTAACTGTACGTACCCAATATTTAACATAATTTAAATCACAACCTTTAAAAGAAATTTAAAAATTCTGAGGTAGGTGGCATCCAGCCTAACTATATATCTCCCAATCCGGAAGGAAGTATGGCGAGACCGTGACCCATACTTCCTCATGTGTGTGGAAAGACCCCTAGCTTAGCACACTGGGGTGTTACGGGTTCATGATGATGATATCACAACCTAATCCTAATATATAGAATGATGATTATATACAACAATATATAGGTACATGCTTTACTGGGACTTAGCTAGTAATACGAACGAACAGAACAGTGAATAGGTACTGATCAAAGTCTATGACATCCCAGCCGGTCAGAATTTTATGATTCACTTGTTCTGCGGGTTTCCTCGCGATGTTTTCCTTCAACGTCGAGTTGGTGTTGTGAAATTAAATTGAAATAAAGCTTATTTTATTGATACATGCATCACGCACGAGATGTGGGCTCAATGAAATGTAACGTTTCAAGTAACTCTAAATAAATAAATAAAATAAAAATAAAAAATTGTTTATTTCGGACAACTTTGATCCATAGAAGGATTAGTAGACTTAAGTAGTTTAGGTTAGTAACATTAAAGCTTAAAAATAGTAATAATAATGAAATAACAAGCAGTGATTGTACCGAGTTATCACTGAGAACACTTCATTTCAGTAATCACTCTCCGCATAAGGCACTTCCACAGGGGGAAGTGTACTATTGGATATTTAAATTATAACGCGATAGCCTTTCATATTATGGTTTATTCTTTACGTTACAGACTTTCGGATACTCTGGCAAACACTATACGCGCCACAGCCTAGCTCGTCAGACATAATGCGCGGGATTCCTGACAGTCCTTCGTGACGTCACGCGTAGAGACGTAACTCCAATAGAGTTGCCCGAATCGATATTTATGGGCTAACAGTACCTATCTCCTAATGTATTTAACTCTGCAATTTGCGTTTTTTTTCTTGCAGACACAAACAAAAGGCTTTACCGGAGACATAGAATTCGATAAATACGGCCAAAGGACCAACTTTAAACTGTACTACTCGAAACTCAGCAACACCAGTGAGTTCGATTACGCTGGCCATTGGGAATCTACGACTAATATAATTGAAGATGATCAAGTGGTTCCTGATCGGTCCACGACTCAGATGTCAGGGATAGTGAAGGTAAATTGTTTGTTCGAGGATGATTGGAATATGGTACACTATTGCTATATGATCAAGATAATGATTTGATAACTTTTCTTAGATCGTCTCAAGAAGAGGGCTGCCTTATTTCGATGTGGCAGATAACGAAAATAAAACCAAGCGCGGTTACGCTGTAGATCTCGTAAATAAAATTTTCGAATTTATTAATAAAGATCTTGGTACAGAATTTGTGCCAGAATTTCACGAGGTATATGATAAGAAATATGGGAATCCTATTGAAGGAACTAAAAAGTGGAATGGTTTAATTGGAGAACTGCTAACTCATGTAAGTAAGTAGTTAGAAGAAGATATTGTTTACCGGGATTTTTTTGTAAAAAAAATATTATGTAGGTATTTGCGAAATATAGTCAAAGGTACGGATCGTAGTATTAGCGACTTATTGAATCTGTTTGTCTGTGCGTAATAATAACACTTTAAAATTATTTATTAAACGATATATCTTAAAATATTTATAATATGTATAGAATAACGTTTAGAATATAATATACAAAGCACACTGATAGTTAAAATATACATACAGTATCCAAGTTAAATACAAAAATACATACATACGTATAAAAATACATACGTAGGATGAGACATTTTATTATTTTACTTAAGTTATATCTACACCCAGTTTCTTTCAGACTGCAGACTTGGCTATCTGTGATTTAAGTATTACTTCAGAACGAAATGCTGTGGTTGACTTCTCGACGCCCTTCATGACTACGGGCATAGCTATTTTGTTTAAAAAAGAGGATCCGGATATACCGGATATGTTTTCATTCTTAAATCCTCTTTCTTTGGATGTATGGTTGTATTTAGCGACCACTTACATTATAGTGTCTTTTGTTCTTCTTATTTGTGCAAGGTAAGGAGAATGTTACTTATTTCTATGATGAATCTACGCTCCTACACTAATATGATAAAGAGAAAAGATTTATTTGTCTGAATTGAATAGGATCCGAAATTACTTAACCGGTTTGAAAAAGTCGTTCACCAGTGGAAAGCTATATTATCAGAAAGTAACATAGACTACCTACATTTTATTCCCGTATTCCCACGGGAACTGCTAGTTATTAATAATTACATGAAATCAAATTGCAGAACACTGGAATTATGTAGTGGGAACATTTTTCCGCGACTATAATTTGTCATTATTGAAAACAATCAAATGGCTAAATACATTAGGTGGTATTTTGAGTGTTCTTACGATAATGATAGTACATAATCAAATTTCCAGAATGAGTCAAGATGACTGGGTCAATCCTCATCCGTGTAATCAAAACCCAGAACATCTAGAAAATATCTGGAGTCTTTACAATTGTTTGTGGTTGACAATGGGAACTATTATGACTCAGGGTTGCGATATATTACCCAGGTGAGACTACTTTTAAGGTATTCCTTTTAATTGTATTTGCAACACTGGCCTACTTTTTTTCATTTTATCTACTACCTATAATACCTACATTTTTCATACCTGCATTTTTTTTGAAGCAAGTTATTAGGATTTTTTTTATTTCCTACCTTGATTTTAAACTTACTTCTATAGAGGATTCGGGTCCCGCTGGATCACGGGCATGTGGTGGTTCTTCGCAATGATCATAACAGCCTCGTATACCGCTAACATGTCTACTTTCTTAAGTAATGATCGTCGAAGCAACGACATCAAAGATGTGAAGGATCTCGCCGAACAGACTTCCGTCAGCTACGGAGCCGTGTACAATGCGTCCACTTACAATTTCTTTAAGGTGAATTATCTGTTTTAGGTTCGGTCTGTCTTTCTACTATATTTTTGCCTAAAGCCGTATACAGAAAGAAAGCTGAAAACTTATCAGCGCTTATCGGCGGTGGTCCATTCTACATAAAGCAAGCAGATTGAAGCAGAGCGAGCAAAATGTCGTACGATGATTGGCGGGCGGCACCAGCGCTGACCGGCGCCTGTCGAAGATTGTCGGCGCTTATCAGCGCCGATCGGCGCTTATCGGCGATTGTTCATATAAATGCCTGCGCCGGTTACCTGCGTAGACCGGCGCCTATAAGCGCTGATAAGTTTTCAGTTCACAGACTAGCTAACAAGTACATGAAGTTAAATCCTACTTAATATTATAAACGTGAAAGTTTGTGAGTATGAATGTATGGATATTTGTTGCTCTTTCACGCAAAAAGCACTGAACGGATTTTGATAAAAATTTACAGTTATATAGCTTATACATCAGCTTAACACATAGGCTATGTTTTATACCCGTATTCCTACGGGATCGGGTACTACAAGGGTGAAACCGCGGGGTGCTGCTAGTAAATAAATAAATTTGCTTCTGCATAACATTTTACTCTCATTATGCAACTGTCTATGTAATCTATTATGTTATGAGTTAGACTTTATTCTCGTCAACATTGTACTCTGGTCTGGAATTAGTATGTACTAATTATCTAACTAAACAGGCAGGGACTATTGTAGCCGGTCACCGACTGGAATAGTGATCTTATACATTTTGTAATTTTGCTTGTTGAAGGATTCAAACGATTCGATGTATCAGAAAATGTGGTCTGTAATGCAGACAACTAAGCCAACCGTGTTTACATATACAAATATGGAAGGCATGGACCGTGTGAACCGGAGCAGCCGAAAGTTCGCCTTCTTTATGGAGTCGGCGGCCATACAATACTTTACAGAGAGATATTGCCAATTAAAAATGGTCGGCAATGAACTTGATTCTAAGGAGTACGGCATCGCGATGCCTAAAAGTACGTTTTTTATGTCGTCAATATCGAATTGTAGTGACCATCAGGACTCACGCCCCATAAATACACGTTTTATTGATCCTATACTAAGACTAGCTTTTGCTGACGACTTCGTCCGCGTTCTGAAATAAAATGTAGTTGTAAGCCGTCCAGCCTTTCATAAAGTTCAGCGTTTTGATCATGAAAAAGTAAGACACAAACAGACGGACCGAGATAGGTATACTTCCGCATTTATAATATTGGAGTGAATAGTGTGATTCACTATCACTTACGGAATTAGCAAAATTATATAAAGTATAGGTAGTCTTTTTTTCCGTATAAGTATACAAATATTTTTATGCAATTTTTTTCGGTGAGACTGCATTGAAAACCTGATGGCATAGCAAACAAACTATAGCATTTATTATACTATAGTATGAAAAATGTATTTCACAGATTCTCCGCATAAAGCTAATGTAGACAGAGCGATATTGAAGCTGCAGGAGGCCGGAATTCTTTCTGTCCTAAAACACCAGTGGTGGACGCTTGAAGATAACACAGAGAGATGTAGTGACGTCGTAAGTATTCTTATTTATTTAATTACTAGCTGTCTCACGCTGTTTTACTCGCATCTATACCTAATATACAGCATCATATATATCAGTGAAATAATTTTCAAAATTGGATGAGTAGTTCCAAAGTTACCTCCTACAAACACTAATTTACAAACTTAGTTAGCTCTTAATAATATTAGGAATTTCACAAAATATCTTTCATAAAACCTTGTCCTGACAATTACGAACACAATAAAAAATCTGACAAATCGGTCGAACTGTTCTCGAGTTTTAGCAACACATTTTCAATTCCATTCATTTTTATGGATAGATAGATTAGTATATAAGTATAGATAGCAATTAAAGTTGGTAAAGCATCAGTTAGATATGAGGCTGGTTTTATTTTATAGATTTTCTCTGACACACACATTCGAGTTAAACTAACTAACATTTTAACGCAATATTGAATAATCATTTTGTTTTGTAATGAATATCTCAGACAAGACATTTGATTTTAATTAAAAAGAGAATGAAGTAAGTTACTGTAATAAATTATTTATAGCTGATAATAGAAGCTGTGCTAATTAGTATGGATGTTTCAAGGGCTGAGCCTAATGGTTTATCGAGTATTAGAGGTACCCCGGGGTATAGCCTGTAAATCTCATTTTCCAGTTCCCTTGAGGATTTAGCAAAATCCTGTAATTCGAACTTGCCTTTATACTAAAAGCTACCTAAATTTCTAGTTGATAAGTCGGTCAGACGGTCGGATTTTCCTTTCATTTAAAAAAAATAATTGGTTCGTAACGCGGTTCTTATCATTGTAAAACGACTTGTCTTCAGCACACATTCTTGCAGAGTCGACTTGAGTAGAGTGTCAAAATTTCTATAGCGCTGTCAAAAGTCGCCGAGACTTGCGTCTTCTGGCTGGTTTACACCTGTTAAGTTAAATTGTTAGGCAGATAAACAATGCTTTTTGAAGTTTGGTATTAACCGTTTCTAGAAGCAATGTTCATCTACTGACCAACTTAAATAATTTTCAGAAAAAAGGTCAAGTAGAACCCGATATGGGGCTACAAATGAAGAATACGAGTGGTATATTCTTGGTGCTAGGAATGGGAGGAGTTTTAGGCTTCATTGTGGCCATCATAGACTTCTTGCTACACGCACGTGAAGTTAGCGTTAAAGAAAAGGTATGGTATTAGCTGTAACACAATATTGTACAAGGAGATGTAGAAAACTAATACTTTACCTTGAGAAATGCAAGGTGCATTGAATCAACTGTGGATCTGTTTTTACATTTATTATTATTATTTTATGCAACATTTAACTTACTCAGAACCGCTTGTCCACGAATGTTTACAAGTGTGCTTCGAAAATTTCGAATACATGACAATACATTTTAATACTTCTAGGTGACGTTCAAAGAAGCGCTGCAGAGTGAGTGGAACGCGTCATTGAATCCGCGTGCTCTATCGAAGCCTGTAGCGCCCACGCGGTCTGCGCCCCCCTCGCGCGCTACATCGCCCCTTCTCCAAAACCGATCGCAGTCTCGAGCTGTCTCTGTTCTTAGGGCAGCTACTTCCTTTATTAACTTCGATGAGATTTACTAGGAACCTAGATAAGGGAAGGTTAGATGTAAAACGGAGACTTCTTTACGAAATGCTAAGCGAAATAAAAGTTGAATTTAGATTCTCCCTACAAATTTAAATAGGACATTTGGCATAGAGCAATGAAGTAAAAAAGGGAATTTGACATGAGGTAATTTTTTTACACAGTTAAATTTTCACCCATTTTTATGTAACATTATCTTAACCTTCAGGTGCTTAAAAGCTAACGCTTGTTTAATGAGTACAGTAAAACCATTGTCAGATTTTGCTATATTTTTATAAGAGATGTTAACATCATTGGAGATTGTGAAAACGAGATAATAGCAATAAACTGTTTATTTTTTACCTTTGAACTTGAATAACTTATTACTCCCCAGACACGACATTTTATAAGACTTTTGAGACAACCTTTAAAACGACATAATTAAGGTAAATACGAAAATTCTGCATATTATCTCTCATTCCTCAGTTGATCGTTAATTTGACTGGACTAACCTGTCTTCACAATTGTTTATTATTAATACAGAAGTTCCACACACGAAGGTGAAATAAAATCTAAAAGATAAAAACAAGTATCATTTACAATAATTTTATTTAAGTACGACCTAGTTAGTTATTTGAAAACATCTAAACTGAAAAGATCTGCCGCAGATCTGAGAACAGAAGAAGCTCTGGAGACAGGATTTGACTCTGATGACGCTGACGAGGATGGCCGGGAATGCTGCACTGGCTTCTCGGTTTCCCAGAAACTGAGAGCGAAGATCAGCTCTGCCCAGAACGCTTCTGACTGTGTCATCTGACAAAAGTTGTAATGAATTAAGTGGCCGTATCATTATTGTATTTTTCTATAATCAGTTCATATAACAAAAGTGGGTTACATAATATATATTTTTCACTGTCTTAAGAAACGTGCTCCAAGCGTCATTATCACTCATATAATCGTCTTGTTTGTAGATATGTACTTACGACATTTTGCAAAGTACTTGTTAAACATGAGTTTTGAATGTTTTCAGGCAAATTAAAAACTTATATACGTATTTAATTACAATATCGCATGCAAAGTCCCAAAAGGGAATTATCCATTTTTTTTTATCTCATTCATTCATTCATGCTCTAAATTATAATTATGCCTATCACAGTAATTAATATATCATTGTTACGTTTTGTTCGACCGCAACCTCTCTGACATGCCAGAGGAACTCCGAGGCTCCCATAGCGGCGGCCATGCTGCATCCGACGCCCAGGACGACAAACACACCTCCCACATTTGCCACTCCCAGCTCCTTTGAGTTCGCACCTTCTTCTCCTTCCGCTTTAGCCTACGA
Organism: Ethmia dodecea; assembly: GCA_963855545.1. NCBI lineage: Eukaryota > Metazoa > Arthropoda > Insecta > Lepidoptera > Depressariidae > Ethmia > Ethmia dodecea. Next base: position 7,790,937 of record OY979448.1, read on the forward strand.
AATTTAATAAAGTTGAGGGACACGATTGAAAAATCGAAATTCTCAAATAATTAGGGTTATTAAGGAAATATAAAAGGACACCTCTATCTGGAGACACAATAGAATTATATATTATATTGTCGTCCGTGGAACCTGCTGCTTGATCGGTCTTGAAAGTTTATTAGAAATCAGAAAACATATTTTGAATGCCATTGTGTGGTCCAATAAAAAATCATTTTATTGCGTGCTAATAACACTTACATACGAAGCCCTCCGTGACCTCCGTGGGAAAGTCTGACTCACACGTGGGAGATTTTTAACCGACTTCGGGGAGCAAAAAGGAGGATTATGATTTTAGCCGGTAAGTATGTGGGTATGTATGTATGATCATCTATTCCCTCATAACTTACTTACAGCACACGCTTCCTCTGGAGGTAATTTCCACCAGCGGTTTTTAAGTTCCACCAGTTTTCCACTTTCAGCTAATTTTAAAACTGCATTATCAACGGCGGCTCGATACGAGGAAACTGTAGAGAAAAAATAATTATTATTTATTTTAGATACTCATCTCTTATTAATAATATCAATAATATCCATAACGAGTAACTAACTTATTTTTAAGTTTCCATGGAAACCTTTTTTTCAATAAAGTTGCCATTAATAAGTAACGGTACGGTACTGTCAGTCACATTCAAAAGTTTTATTCGTTTTGTAGATGTCCTTAAGAAGTACTTTGTTCAGGCTCTATTTTAACTTGCTGTGTTTCATTTAAACTATAAATTTGTAAAAATAAAGTATAGTATAAATGTGATAAAATACTAGATTTTTAAATTATTATATTGGAATTCATTACACCCAAGTAATCTAGTATTTTATCTTTTATATTCCCAATACTTTAAAAACATTTTTGTTTTATGGTGAAACTTACCAATAACAAACATCTGTTGTTTTAAGTGGTCAGAAAATTTGACCTCTTTTCTTAAATATTTTACAATTATTTAATTACATTTATTTACAATTATTTTAATTTTTTTAGTTTAGTCTTGCGGATGTACTAAATTTAATGGAGCGAATTCTCAAAAAATACAGTATAAATGAAATACTTACAAAACGGCATAGCTATCCCGTATCCCTTAGAATCGAGTTGACCTCCTACTTGCATCAAATTACAGTGTCTCTCAAGCTGGTACTCAATGGCCGTAGACTCCATAAGAAAAGCATAAGACTTTTTTCCCTTCAAAACTCTATCTACTCCTTCATCATTGTTAGTAACGAAAACTGATGGGCGAGCTGATTCCATTGCTGTCCACATTCTTTGATAAGTTGACACATTTGAGTGCTAAAATGACAGTTTTTTAAATAGTCTTTGAACATTTTCAGTAGTAAACGTTTGAAATTTTGTAGACATTCGTAAAATGATTACAATTTTTGATAGGGTTTTAAAGTTGCAGTGGGTCTGCTGAATCCTATCCTACTAATATTATAAAGGCGAAAGCTGATGAGTATGGTTGTATGGATGTTTGTTGCTGTTTCACGCAAAAACTGCTGAACGGATTTTGATGAAACTTTACAGTTATTCTAGTTTATACATCTGAATAACACATTTTTATCCCCGTATTCCCACGGGATCGGGAAACTACGCGTTTGAAATCGCGGGGCGCTGCTAGTATCCTACTCTTACTAATATTATAAACGCGTAAGTTTGTATGTACGGATGTATAGATTTATAAATGTTTTTTCCTCTTTCACACAAAAGTACTAAACGGATTTTGATGAAACTTTACAGTTATATAGCTTATACATCAGAATAAAATGGGCTATATTTTATCCCTGTATTCCCACGGGAATGGGAACTACGCGGGTGAAACCGCGGGGCGATGCTAGTCTTATATTATAACCATAAGGGTCACAGCACACATATCAACTCGGAAAGGGATCGGCACCGTATCGCCTTTCGCCTCGCCGTCAACCAGGCGTCAACCTAACGTATGCATGTAACCAAAGCGTAGCAGCGGCTCCTGTACGTCAACTCGGCTACGGCTAGGCGTCACCGCGCTTACGCCTCGCCGACCGCTGGCTGACCCGGTTGGCACCAAATCAATTTGAATCCAAACGTTGAGTCTTCATTAAAAAATTTAATAAAACTTACGCGCAACATGAAAGGAAGTTACTTTGCGAATGGCGGGCGGCGGCACGGTCGGCAGGCAAGTCGCGGGAGGGGATACGGTCAAGGGTGTACGAAGAGCCGTGAGCTCGCGTACGGAGAGACGTAAGCGGGGGGACAGCGAGCCGTAAGCGCGGGAACTGCAAGTTGACCACTCACCGCATCGCGGTTCGGAGCCTGTTCCGAGGCGAGGCGATTACGTTACGTTTCCAATTAGTGTGCGTTGCAGTAGGGAGTTTCATACAAACAATACTGAACGGCTCGAGGCGATACGGTGACGATCCCTTTCCGAGTTGATAAGTGTGCTGTGACCTTAAATGTTACACTTACTATTAACCCAGTGAATAGAGAGCTTATACCTTACAAACGGTCCGGTAGTTCTAAATTTTTTACATGTTGTCTAGGATGGTTGATAAGTGTTTACAATGCAAAATGCACAATTCCCCCCCCTCCGCGCCCGCCGCCATCTTGAAAAACCCGAAAAAAAATCGGCACTTTTTTTAAATTTTCACTTATATCTTTATTTCGGTGCATTTTAGCTACAAAATAGTTCTATTCAATGTTGTAGAGAATGAAATTCCCTATAATATACGTGTTAAATTTTGTTTGTAGGGCAGATAGTTCACGAGATATGATTATTTAAAAAAGATAAAAAATTACGCATTTTTTCAAACTTTTTTTCAAATTTTTCAAACTTCTAACTTTAGAACGCTGTAATTAAATTTTGTCCTATTTGAGAAAAACAAGTATTAAGAATAAAAATTGTAGGGAATTTAATTACCTACAAAATTGATGTATACTTTTTTAACCAACCTTACGGAGGGGGCAGTAAGCATTAAAATGAAAACAACGGCATATTGTTTATTTGATAAGTTTGAAAAATTTCCGGAAAATGCGTATTTTTTTATATTTTTAAAAATATCATATCTCGTGAACTATCTGCCCTACAAACAAAATTTAACACGTATATTATAGGGAATTTTATTCTCTACAACATTGAATAGAACTGTTTTGTAGCTAAAATGCACCGAAACAAAGATATAAGTGAAAATCTAAAAAAAGTGCCGATTTTTTTCGGTTTTTTCAAGATGGCGGCGGGCGCGGAGGGGGGGGGAATTGTGCATTTTGCATTTTAAACACTTAACAACCATCCTAGACAACATGTAAAAAATTTAGAACTACCGGACCGTTTGTAAGGTAACCCCCCTTATTTGGTCTCTATTCACTGTACTATATTTAAGATAATCTTTGAATATGAGACTGCGTCAAATGGAATTTGGTTACCTTTTAACGTTCCATTCGATTTGAATTGGGACCCAAAATGGCGCCGTCCGTGCATATAATAGAGACCAGTTATTGTAGTTTTATGATTGTCTATTATTGCTAAATAAAGAGGCATCAAATTGGAAAACTGTTACACACTCACCATGAAAAAAGAATATGTAGAACCACCGAATAAAGTGCCATATTTGATTTTTGTTTGCATGGCTAAGTCCTCAGCACTTTTGATGGAGTCATCCATAGCGGCGTTGGTGAGGAAAGCAGCTAAGTTGGCAGTGTAAGACGAGCACATAATCAGTGCGAAGAACCACCACATACCACAAACCCATCTTGTGGAATATCCTCTGAAATTGCAGATCAACCACATTAATTGTTTCAAATATAAATCACAGGTAGCTGATCCGTACATGAGGCGTCATGAGGTTAGAAATTGACTCATGGTTCTTCTAATGGTTTGATAGATGTTTTATTTTAAAATAACTGGTATTTATTACTATAAATTCGCCACTATCAAAAGAGATATCGTGGGGTCTATGGCTAGAGTCACCTTTTATCCTCTTTGACAAAATATCATCCATACTAATATTAAAGCAGTGTATTATGTAGGAAAGATTTGTTTGTGATTTGTCAAAATATCAACAAATTGAACAAAAAAATCGACTTCAAACAGGAAACTAAAAAGCACTTGTCGCTACTACGATTTTCGAAGGTTCTTCTTTTTTTCTGGGATTTTTCGTGGATGCCATCATCAGATCCTGGTTTCCTCCTCATTGCACCACCGTCGGGATATTAAATTTTCAACAAAAAAGAATCATCATTTTGTTCATAAGCGACGAAGTTATCCGCGAACACACATAAAAAAATTAATTTATACAGTCGAATTGTGAAACCTCTTCCTTTTTTTTAAGTCGGTTAAAAGAAAAAAGTGAAATCCTAAATATAAATTAAAATTTAAGAACTAAACCACATTAACCATCATTAAAAGAGGTCAGGAATGAGGTAGTAGTGCCATCGTTACATGTTCTATAAGTACTTACTTTGGTAGAATATCTGAGCCTTGAGTCATAATAGAACCTATAGTGAGCCAGCAAGAGTTCTTGATATGCCAAATGTTTTCTAATTCTTCTGGAGATTTATCGCAGGGGTGAGGATTTTCCCAATCGTTTGGAGCTAATCTATCGAGGAAAAATATTTTTTGAAAAGAAAAGAAGAAAAGAAGGTTAAAATATTCTATATAAAATATAAAGTACGAATAAAGTTAAACAATGTTTTTATGGCAAGATTTAGATCGATGTTTGTGTTCCTATACTTGCCTTGCTAAAATATGTAGCAGTAAGGAGACCATCAGAAAAGCTCCTGCCATATAAATCCAAACGTCTACAGAAAAAGGTTTGAGAAAAGAAAACAATTCCGGCGGGGCTTCCAATGACTTTAAATATAGAATACTTATTCCCAATGTCATGAAAGGTGTAGTGAAATCTACAAATGATCTTCGTTCATATGTTATAGTTAAATCACATATAGCCAAATCAGCTTTCTGTAAGAAAAATCACGTCAATATCAAAAGCCAAATTAGTTAATTAGATAAAAAAAAAGAGGTAATACCAACCCGATCTAAAAGATGTCCAACGAGACCGTCCCATTTTTTCGTATCCTTGTTATAGGCTCCGTATAGATTTTTGGGGACAATTTCAAACTCGTAATTCAAGTGGAGGGTTTCCTTTAGAATTTCATGTATCAAATCTTTTGAATATCCTTCATATCGATCGTTTCCCGTTAGGACCTGACCTTTTTCAGGAATTCTTTCAATAAGGTAAGGTGCTCCGATGCGCGATACAACTCGGAAAGTTTTATTTTGCCATTTTTCTGCTAACAAGTCATTAACTTCGTTAGCTGAGCGGACGTATACGAAACCAGTATCTGCATTCCATTTTGCAATACTGTTGAATCCAATGTTGGATAACTCCATTATTTCTACGCTGGAATTAGTTCGTTCACCCGTTGTATTGTCAAGAAGAATTTTGTCTGTGATTCCTGTAATAGGATTCTGAAATAAAACGAATTTTTGTAGTCATGTATTCAATTCAAAATAGATAGGTAATTAGATGTGGCTATGATTACCGTAAGTATATGGTTTGTAAATTCTTCTCCTTTATCCCACTGTGTTTCGGAACCACATTCCATTGGCTGTGCTTCTATTTTAAACTCTTCTGGTGCGCTTTCTATTGCATCTGTTAAAAGCCATGCTGCATCACTAGCTAAAGCAGTCTCTACCTGGAATTTATTACGAACTTTGTTCAATATAGAATTTCTCGATACTTGATTAATGTTTCTTTTAGTTAATTTAAATATTGAATGAATTATCTCTTTTTGTATACTTACAGTAATCTCATGAGTTTGCCACGGGATCTTAACATTTGCTGACCCTCTTGTTTTCCAGTCTGCCAGATAAGATCTCGTTCTTGAGTCTTCGTGGTTAAAGATCCTCAAGCATGTAACGTTCGACAGTCCATACCGAAGTTCTTTTAAGTCCAATGTATGAGCATCAAGGGACACGAGTATATAACTCTATCAATGAGAAAAAAATGAATGTAGGTAAAAATGAAGACCAGATACAAATTTATGACTTCAATATCCTATTAGGCAGGCATCTTCTGGGCAAGCTCGTCCCAACGTAGGCCCAGTAGTAGTTGTTGTGTGTAGCTGGCTGCGGTAAGTAAGCCCATCATTAATAATAATAAAAAATAATGTTGTACAACGGAACCGAGACGGTGGGGCGCAGTAAAGTTACTTAGAAAACAAGCCATAGTACTATCGCCCGCTACTGTTTTGCATTCGTGCAATAATATAATTGCAATAAGTAAAGTTTCGGTGGCCTGCCGAGTCCTTTGGCTGTTTGAAATTTTATTTATTTAATAAATTGTGGGAAATAATTGACGTGTGGCTTATTTAGTCTCAAACTAGGCAGAACCTGTACTAAAGGTAGGTACTAAACAACTATCAATAAATTTAAATACATTGTAAAAATTCAATTGGCCTCTATATAACAACAAAATACCGATTACTAACATACCATGTAGTCCGCAAAGAACTTGACTTCATTTGCCTGACGTAGATATTCGAGGACTCTCTCCGCCGGACAATCTAGAATGACTTTGGTTTCTCCACTAGCTTGTAATGCCTTCAGCATAGGACGGTTGTCTTCACCCGGCTCTAATCTCCGAACGATCCACTTGTGCTCGTTATCAGCATGTTTCAGTATCTCTTGAAGTCTTATAAGACCTAAAATATCATTGGTAATTTAATGAACAAGGTATTTGAAATGTTCCGAGGGCTTAATGTTTATGGTAAAAAATATATATTTTAGTACTTACAAACAAAACAATGCACACAAAACGTTGCTGGATTTTGGAAGTTTCAATCCCGTTAAATTTAGGTGACCATTAGCCTCACCACATCTTCCATAAGCAGTGGGCTCACGTGTGAGAATCTATATTAGTATGGGCTATCCCATACTTCCTCGTGGGTGAGGAAAGATCATTATTATGCTCACTAGTGGGCTGTTACAGGTTTATGATGTGATATTATGAAAATATTATGTTTTGCTTTCTGGTGTGGTAAATTTCATACTTAGGTAATCCAATATTTACCAGAGTCATCATCATAGAGTAGCGTGTACGTGTTCCAGTCGCTGTCTTTTATATACAGCGCTATGGCTTTCGACAGGGCCACGGCCTCAGGATACAAATTGATGCTGGGTGGAGTCGCTATTTCAAGTCCGCGGATGGGTGGAGGTCGCCATATGGACTGCAAGTGTTCAATGCCGATTGTTTAATGCAACCTTAAGACTGGTTTCCACCAGATATGTGATTATTATTTATTGATTATGATGAGCTAATTTATGGAACTATGTGACCGTTTCCATCAAAGCTGAAATACAATATAGTGGTCTTTTTCGCACGCCCCCCGGCAGGCGCACAGCGCTCGTCCGCAAGCATGCATTTCCATAATGAGTATGTACAGCATCCTGACGTGGCTGATGGCGTTTGTAACAGACCACCGCGTCGCTTTAAAAAAGGAGGATGTTGACATCTACTATACCTACACTAGAAGATAGAAAGAAAATATTTATTAAAACACCTGTAACTGCAAGCCTCTTGCGCATTCGCTCATTCCTAACTCACATTCTTAGCTCGCAACATCAGTTCCCATCTTTTGCTCGCATCCCTCCTAACAAAAAACAAATCTTTGTAGAACTCGTTTCTAGTTTAAGCTATGGAAATACAAACATACATACATATGCTCCTGGACGGACATGCCACGGACGTGGCACATCTCTCACGCTTCATCTATATTTATAACCCATCTTCATATTGAATGTAACATATAATAAAAACAAATAAATTTTGCAAATAATAGTATTGACCTGTATGTGCGGTATTCGGGCAGCTCGGCACTGCGCTGCCACGGCTGACGCCGACACTGGGTCCGTAGGACCAAATATTGCGACCACGCCACCCGATATCAGCTCACATGCTGAAATAATAATAATAATAAATTTTGGGACACAATTCACACACGGTTACTTAGTTCCAAACTAGGCAGGGCCTGTACTATGGGTACTAAACAACTGTTAAACATACTTTAATAAATATTAAACGACCAGACACGAAACCAACAGACATGTTCATGCACACAAATGTTGGCCCCAAACGGGGATCGAACCCGCGACCTCCGACTCAGAAGGCACTGTCACTACCAACTGAGCCAAGAGGCCCGTCGTCGAAATTCCGGTATCAATAGTGATAAATTACGACTTACGACGAATAATGAAAAGACAGCAGAAGGAGTTGAGATAACGTGTGCATAATTCCGTAGGATTTGGGGAAACACACTAACAAAAACAAACAACCAAAAAATAATAACTTTGGGATTATATGTACTGCAATTTTTTTTTAGTTTTGAGATAAAGTGTTTAAATTTTCTGTATTCAAATAAATATTTAGCATACGTAGTATCTAGATCGTTAATTATTAGATAGGTACAAACTCATCAATGATGTTCTAAGCCTTTGCTCGTTTATGTATTATTTCAACATAATAAATCAAATAAATTATCTATTTTCCACTAATTACTACCTATTGATAAATTGGGGGTTCCATTTCGCTTTCGCAGATTTTCTATTAGGTATAGTATTTGCATCAGGATACTGGGGTACTTAATTAAAATTAAAACAATTACATTTGATTAATATGGTACCCTTTTTGGAGACGAAATGCTCTAATTTTCTGAATTATTCCTCCTCTGTAATACAGAAATATACGTAGCGACTGTTAGAAAAAAAATGCTCATGCCTTTATCCCCGAGGGGGTCGGCACAGGTAGGTATGTATTTAAATTTTCGCCAGTATATTTTTTGGACCCCAAAACGTGGCAATTGGCAAGCCCATGGCTCTCCCGGTGTACTGTTTTACACCAGTTTTCAGAATCAATTCTGGGACTTGAGGGTTACCTCAAGATGTTTTCCTTCACCGTCGAGATAGTACGGCAACTTATTAGGAAATTTAATTGTCATAAATAAAAGCGGGATGTTACGGTTAAAATAAACTTACCGCCTTTGGAAGCTGCAAAACTATCTCCGTATGGGGCATACACCACATTCATCATGAAATGATATTTTTCGCTCTCCATCGATGCTCTGGCGAGGGCAGATGCGAAAGCCACTTCGGTAACTGTGTTTGGTGGTAATATTACACCTGGCAAATTTAGTGGTGTCATATTACTGCTACTAGCTCCCACACAAGGTGTGCATCTGGATTGAGGGCCCACTTTTTAAATTATTGCGAAACGAAATGATACTTACAGGGCATTTACTTAAAATTTTGTAAAACCTAAAGCAAAGATTCTTAAATTTCTTAAACGTGAATCAAAAGAGTTATGGTCAAATAGCTTGGGCCCTCAATCCTGACGCCTGCATAAAACGGCATAGTCGAATCTCAGAAAGTACTATCCCTGGGATAATAATTTTTATTTGAGTATTTAGTTAGGAATTTGTTAAATACATTAAGAAATTGTCAAGTCTTAAGAATGCGACAATACAGATTTATGGCGGTTTAGCTTGGGCCCTCAATTCATCAATTTTGATATTGTAGAATCAGCAAAAAATAGTAGTTTTTCTAAGGAAAGATATTAATACGACTATAATATATTTGAGTTCCATATCTCGGAAAATTTGTTATAAAGAAATAACGACACAAAAGTTAATTGTTAAAAAGTTATTGAAATTCGTATTTTTTCAAAACGTCTGAACTGAGGGCCCAAGGTTTTTGTCAGTATTGACTAGGCTAAGCCTTCTACACTACTGCACTTTAGGCTAAGTATTTTAACAAATTTTTAACTAAAAGGCTACAAGCGTCCATTCTTCTAAATGCCGTACTTTAGGAGAAAATTGATTTTCGATGTTTTATATGAGAAAATTCAGTAGGGTGTGTATGATTTTGTTACTTTTTTGAGACAAATCAGCATGTACCCTCATATAAGATATTTCATAAGTTGTTGTCGGAAGCGATTACGTTTTGTGTGATCCAATAATTACTATAGGGTGTTATTTAAATGGTTATCATAGTATTCGTATTTTTGACGCCTGACGTACGCGCGTCCCCGTCATGGTTTTTGTTTAATTTTCATTTTGCTGTGTATTTCGGGTTTTGACTCATATTAGTGATACTATAATATAATTATATACATACTATTTCATATGTTTTGGCAGATTATAATGTAAAAGAATAAAGATTTTGTCAGGGTTTCATATTATTTTTATTTTCTTGTTAAAAACAAATTAAGGTTACCCTTATTTGTAAGCTAAATATGTAAAAATGTTATACATAAAACAAAACTCTAACGGGGCCGTGGCTGTATATGAAATGTTTTTTGAAAATTTTAACGAGTCTATTTTATCTAGTCTATATAATTATCGATATAGATACCAAAACATCATTTTTTTAAATTTGTGTCTGTCTGTCTGTCTGTCTATATCTGTCTGTCTGGTTGTGCACGCATCACGCAAAAACTACTAGACGGATTTTGATGAAATTTGGTATGGATATAACTGAATACCCGGGTCAACATCTAGGGTACTTTTTATTCCAGAAAAATATCTTATTCGCACGGGAAAATATAAAAACAGGTGAAAAAAGAAATCGTAGTCGACCGCTATGAAGAGATTTTTGGAAATTCCCACGGGAACGGGAATAAACCGGATCCGCGCAGGCAACGCCGATGGGCGTAATATGTTATGTAGGCGTCTTCTATGTCGTAGACAACCGCTATGAAGGATTTTTTTGATATTCCCAAGGAACTGGAATACACTGGATTGAGGAATGTTTTGATTTTTTGTATTAAAAAGGCTCCGATACTATCGGTTTTACCGATTTAAAAAAATCTTTTGCCAGTGGAAAGCGTACTTTTCTGGGAGTAACATGTGCTATAATTTTCCCACGGGAACAGGCCTAGACTACGTAACCGATTTAAAAAGTTCTTTTACCAATGGAAAGATACATTATCAGGGAGTAACAAAGGCTATATTTTATTCCCGTATTTTCACGGGAACGGGAACTACGCGGATGAAACCGCAAGGCACTGCTAGTTGTTAATATACAGGGTCATAATTTTAATACGTCTAATACATAATTTCATTGATTATTGGCACTTTCTTATTTTATTTTTCCACGCATACGTAGGTGAAGGCACAGCACAGCTAATCGTATATAATTATATCGAGCTTTATATATTATATACAATATGTAACAGAATAAGTGCAATTCCTGAAATTAGTTTGTTCAGTATCGACTACATATTCGATTTCATCTATTAGGGTTCCGTACCTCAAAAGGAAATAACGGAACCCTTATAGGATCACTTTGTTGTCCGTCTGTCCGTCCGTCCGTCCGTCTGTCAAGACCCTTTTTCTCAGGAACGCGTGGAGGTATGAAGCTGAAATTTATATCAATTACTCAGGTCTACTGTCCCTTGAAGCTGTGAAAAAATCAAACTTCTAAGCCAACGCAATCAAAAGATACAGCCGTTTATGCCGCAAATTTTCGACACTTGCAAGGGAATCAAAACCTACAGGGTGCTTCCCGTGAACTCAGAATCTTGAAATTTGGTACGAAGCAACGTCTTATAGCATAGATAAAGGAAAAATTACGAAAACCATAAATTTGCAAGGTTGTACGGAACCCTCGGTGCGCGAGTCCGACTCGCACTTGGCCGGTTTTTTTTAATATGTGTTAAATTTTTCCGAAAAATGAATTAGCATAGCTGAATTTAATGCTATCTATTAAAATCGTACTATTATAGAACGATATTGGACAACTAAAGTTCGATTGCATCTTTTTTTATATTAATTTACTAACCGGGGTGTATGAGGAATTGCGCTTTTTCTGTTACGCGTTGTATAATTATATATATTGTATCTGCGCTTTACAAAATACTACTTACATGATCACAACGAATACTTGTTTATACTTACGATAAACATTATGGTCACCCTACGGAATTTTCTCATATAAAACATCGAAAATCAATTTTCTCCTAAAGTACGGCATTTAGAAGAATGGACGCTTTGTAGCCTTTTAGTTAAAAATTTGTTAAAATACTTAGCCTAAAGTGCGGTAGTGTAGAAGGCTTAGCCTAGTCAATACTGACAAAAACCTTGGGCCCTCAGTTCAGACGTTTTAAAAAAATACGAATTTCAATAACTTTTTAACAATTAACTTTTGTGTCGTTATTTCTTTTTAACAAATTTTCCGAGATATGGAACTCAAATATATTATAGTCGTATTAATATCTTTCCTTAGAAAAACTACTATTTTTTGCTGATTCTACAATATCAAAATTGATGAATTGAGGGCCCAAGCTAAACCGCCATAAATCTGTATTGTCGCATTCTTAAGACTTGACAATTTCTTAATGTATTTAACAAATTCCTAACTAAATACTCAAATAAAAATTATTATCCCAGGGATAGTACTTTCTGAGATTCGACTATGCCGTTTTATGCAGGCGTCAGGATTGAGGGCCCAAGCTATTTGACCATAACTCTTTTGATTCACGTTTAAGAAATTTAAGAATATTTGCTTTAAGTTTTACATAATTTTAAGTAAATGCCCTGTAAGTATCATTTCGTTTCGCAATAATTTAAAAAGTGGGCCCTCAATCCAGATGCACACCACACAAGTTGCTTTGCAAAACCGGCTGTTAGCTGCTTGCTTATAATATAATTATATGTTTATTACTAGTTAGATGACAAAATAGCAAAGCCTATGTTGACTAGCACTTGATCACAAAATACCTTAACCACGTTTCTTGTATCCAATTTATATTTTTAATTTGATTTCATTTTTTTTTTGTGTTAAAGTTGTTAAATTGCAACTTTTTATGGTTAATAATATACATACTATTAAATATTAAAATAATACGCAGTGCGGAGGTTTAATATTATTAAAAATTATGCACTAAAACAGCTTACCAATGTTTATAGGTGTTTTAAGAGATTCGAAATGTCGAAATGCGCCGTCCGTGTATCCAAATAACGTAAATAAAGTAACCGCGATTAAAACAACCACGTATTGTTTTCCTGCAAAGTGAATCAACATTCATACGAGAAACAACACCAGAAACTTTGTTATAAAATTCATTCTAAACAATTTAATACGACCTAGGCAATATTAAGTTGCGAAACTCATTCCTGAGTAAACTCCGCCGAAGTTGCCCGGAGGATAACATAAAAGTAAAAAGTACTCGCCCCATTGCTGTAACATTTTCGAGATGAGATTTCCGTGAATAAAAGTGGCGAAGTGGAACAATGAGATTCAGCGCTTGCAGCTGTCGCATTACAAGTTTGTCTGTCGTCGGCCGATGTTTACTCGACACACTGCAAACATCACTTTGTATTTGACACGAATGCACGCGTAATCCTGGAATACGGGAATATTCGGTTGATGCACAATGCGTGCAGTTAGTCGGCCCGGTGTGCCCAAAGCATTGACTCTTGCATTATCAAATTTGCTGCCAAGTGTACTATCGCTATAAATAGGGACAAAGGCCAGTCAATGAATATATTAACGGTTATTATTTCAATGTATGAATACAATATTTTATAACATTTAGCGCAACCTAAGTTTTAGTCGTTAATTTATCTTTTAAAATCAATTCGGGGCAGTGATAGCCCTGTTAGAAGTGAACCCACCTTTTGCTTGAGATCGGAGTTCGATATCTGGATAGGGCATATACATACTTACGTACATATAGCTTGCCTAAAAAGCAAAACATCTGTAGGAAACCGCAGGCCCCAGGATTGCTTCTCAGGTTCGCCACATGTCACGTTTATAGGATCTAAAATATATTAGTGAAAAGTGATAACATCCCAGAATGGTAAACCTCTGCCGACCCGTCGGAGATAACGTATGATAAACCAACACAATCAGAGGCAGGAGGAAACATTCAAAAGGAAATGTTAGGCTAATCAAATTTAGGTACCTAATTACCTACAAAAACACTAAATATGATATGTATGGACTCTCCATGAATGCAAGCTGTTAATTTTTTTGACTGCACCTTTGAATGTAACTCGTTATGACGTGTCAGCTGTTACAGATCTGCAAAACGCAGGTGACCGCCACTCGAGGCCATTTGGCTGCGCTCCAGGGCATCGGCCCACTACCACCATTACTATTATCGGCCATCTGCCTACGCCGTTTGAAAATGAGCTAACTAAACTGTTAACTTGCAGTTCTGCTCCTTCCAGTGACTTGAAATATTGGGTACCCTTTTCGCAAGTCTATGGTTAAAAGTAGGACGTAGCTGTTAAGAGCAGTGATAGTCCTGTAGGAAGGGTCCCCGTATCTCGTCATTCTTAGTTAGGGCATGTATCAAAATTTACGTAGGTACAGTCAAGAGCACGCTAAGCTTGACACTTTGGAGTTTGAACCGGCCCTGTATTCTATGGCCCGCAGTACAAATCAGAGCTCAGCTCAAACTGGTAGTGTCAAGCTTGACTTGCTCTTGACTGTACATATTTATTACTAGGTCAACGGTGAAATAAAGTACCATCAGTCATCCATCATTATAGTCCGCAAAATGAATTAGTGAAAAATTGTTCGCACAACAAGAACAAACCAACAGTAAAAAACACGCTTCGAATAGTTGAGTGTACCAGATAGATTTATTTTGCGCGTATACACAGCAGTCTAACCAGGGTTACCGCACCACCGATGTATAACCTAAGTGAGTTGGGTCTCCTCATTAAAATAAATTGAACGAGATCCACCTGTCATCTCGTTTCGCGTATTCACATTTCTGCAATTTTCTCGGTTCCCAGTTGGGGCGAGAGTCGTCTGGGTAAAGTTCTTTGGATGTTTTAATTAAAAGTGATTCATAAATTTGTTTCTTTTATTATTATAAACGTGCATATCTACAAAAGCTGTCGGGCTCTTTACATAGCCGTGCCATTTTAGGTGACTCGAAATAAGCTTCGTTATTATTAGTTTTACAACATCAAAATATTCAAACTCGACAAACTATTCAAATTGCTATAAAAAGTACCCCTTCGGACCCCTAAACTTGATAGGTGGTGAGCCCATCGTCTAATTCTGGGACCTGCGGGTTTCCTCACGATATTTTCCTTTATCGACGAGCTAGTGATAAAAAAGACGTGTGGCACTCGGGGACTGCCGCGGTAAAGCTATTGCATAGCATTTTGTATCAACAAGACTGCCAAAAAGAAACGACGTTAGACAATGCACGGCCTTCAAGCCACACGGGTGTTATTTAAATGGTTAGCAGAGTATTTTTTTTTTGTAAGCAGAAAAATATAATCTGTAAGCAGAAATAGCTTATTGGTCAGCAACTCATGGCCAGCAAACATTACAAAACCTATCAGCATTTTATGTCATTCTGGATGGCTGTAATTATTTTTGAGCTGCAATGAGCTGCTAATGTTTAATAAAATTTTGGTAAGCACTCAGAGAGGAAGCCAAAAAATATTTTTTGAGCTGCATATCCGAGTCCGAGTCCGAGTCCGGGTCCGAGTCCGGGTCCGGGTCCGGGTCCGGGTCCGGGTCCGAGTCCGGGTCCGGGTCCGGGTCCGGGTCCGGGTCCGGGTCCGAGTCCGACTTCGACTCGGACTCGGACTCGGACCTCCGTGCCCGTCGGAGTGGGGAGCGTGAGGTTTTTTTCGTTACGGAATTTCTGGATTCGGTCCCCGCGCTCAAGGCCCGCGATAGAAGCTATGCAATAGCTTAATATGTACGTTTTTTAAAAAAAAAATCATTGGTTCATGCCACGATTCGAACCCGAGCCTCACTGATTTTCATCATGTGAAGCAGGTTCTTTAACCGTAAGGCTATCGCTGCTCAAAGTATATTTACATTTAATTATATAACATTAATACACACAAATTATTTTATATTAATACTACTAGAACTAATGCTGGTGAACGAGCTCCTCTGCCTAGAATAATGAAGTCCTACAATGAACACCTACATCTAATTGACTTATTTTCACATTCAAAAAATTCATTTAAAAAGCTAATAATTGAAATTTTATCTCGGCCAAACATGTAATTGTTGTTGTTATTGTTACTGTTGTCATGTACAAATTTAATTTAATTACATAACATTTAGCGTACACTTATCGGTTTACTGCAAACGTATAATAGCTCATATGTGGATAACGGTGCTGGTTATACAATAAGTAATTCTTTGTTACATAAGTACTTAAGTTTAATATACATTGTATAATTGTTGGTTGTCCCAAATAAAGAAAATAAAAAAATAAAAATTAAATAAATAACATATGTATGTGCCATTTTGTTCGATAACTTGTTGCTATCTCGTAGATAGTGACATAATCCCGTTGCTGGTAGAAATCTTGTAATGTGTGATGAAAGACCACTTCATATCTGTTGATCAATTCCGGCCATTTTTCTTAATTTCTTGCTTTAATCCATTAGTTGTTAACGGTAGATAATTATCTGAATTGAAAATTTTTGTCTGGCAGTAAAAGCTCCAAATAAACGATTTAAACATTATCACCTTATTGCGTGTTAATCCGGGTTTCGCTATTGTCTTTGGAGATTGACTACACTTTGATCATGACTTTAATCTTCTTAAAATAAGTCAAAACTGGTTTTGATTCATTGACTATGTTGTAACTACTAATATGCCGACCTTATTCCACTTTTTTAAAAATAGCATTAACTTTATCCGCATGAGGCCAGAGCGAGCTGCTTATTTGACATCAAAGTTCCAGAACTGAAAATGCTTGAACCAACTGATACTGCATTAGGTACATAAACGTCACACCTTTTTGTCGAGGCTTGAGTCGTGGTTTTTCCTTTTTTGTATTGAATGTCTTCGATAGATTCACTCCTTTTGGCGGACAGAAAAACAGTACGGAAATGGCGGGAAAGTGTTTTTTACCTTAAATTTTTCTTAAAGTCCTATATTCGGGTTCGAATCCTGGCATGTGTACCAATGAGTTTTTTCAAAACTTACTTACATATGGTCGACGGTGAAGGAAAACATCGTGAGGAAACCCGCAGGTCTCAGACTTATTTCTGAGACATGTGTAAATAGACCCGGTCCGGCGATGGGCTCACCACCTATCACGTTTAGGGGTCCAATATATCTCGTGAAATGTGGGTATATCCAGTAATAGAATAGCTCTGCCTACCCCCTCGGGGATAAAAGGCGTGAGATTTTTTATTTTTTTGAAGTCCTATATTTATTGATTACAACTAGCCATAAAATAGTTAGCGTAACAAAGCAAACAAGTAAACACGTATGTGTGCATAATGTCAACGATGTGCATACATCTATCTTACATCAACATTAAAAGGTGAACACACACAATGTCACTTGCATAAACGTAGCATTCCATTGATTCCGTTCGCTTTTAAACCTTATAGTCAACTTTAAAAATTACCCGCACAATATTTTCTATAATGTTTCCTTTTTCTAATACACCGTCATACTTTGATAATTTTGCCACTTGCCTTGTGCATTGCAAGGCATCGTAAACCTTTGTGCTTTAAGTTGTTATTATTTTCTGTGAATCATCATGGATCACCTATCGGCGCTTATAAGAGAAACAATAAATTGTTTTCTAGGAGCAAAACAAATCAATTAGTGATATTGCAAGACAATGCTATCAGTAAGTATAAAATATAATTATTGTGTATTTTGGTAACTTAGATGTAACATAATAATAGTTCTGGCTCATTCCTTTATTATAAATCTATAAATTTATTATATAGTTATAGAAAATAATAATATATAGGTATATAATAATAAGTATTATAAGTATATAAATAGCATAATACATATATATATATATACATATATATATATATATACAATATGTATCAGAAAGGTGAAATAATAATTAAGGGTCATATAAAGTAGCTTATATACAGTTCGGGAAAAATGTCTCTTGTTTAATATATACTATAAATTTGGAGTAAAACGACGTGGAAGTTATCATTAAAAAAAATCATTTTCAACCCTTAAATCAGCTGCTAAATGCTGTTGAACTCTCTATTAAGTGACTAAACATGGTACAGATAAGACATCGTGTTTTTACCTACGAAAAACTAGACAGAGCCTACACTATGAGTACTAAATAACTAATAGATATACTTAAATAATTATTGAAAACCCAGTCACGAAGCCCACAAAACTGTTCATTCACACAACTGTAGGCCAACATATGTTGTTCAGCGGGAATCGAACCCGCGAGCTCCGGTTCTGAAGGTCACTACCAACTGAGCCAACAGGCCCGATAATACTCCATCATTATTATTTTTTTCCCCATAGTTTTAAAGAAAACCTACTAATTTACCTACGTAAATATCTGACATTATTAGTCTTTGATAGAATTTTGTAGTCCACGTGGATTGCGGTCTTAGATCAATGAAAAATCCATTGATCACTAGGAACGTCCGCGCGCTTCTTTTTGGCCAATAAGGACACTGCGCAAAGGTCAAAGGGCCGTCGGCGGCATTATTAAAGACTCTAGCTCCACCCTCTATTTATTGAATGGTTCCGTATGTTTTAAAAAATATTACTAATTCTAAGTCTTTTACCTTATTTCACGTTATTATTATTTCACAATTGAGAAATAGTACATTATGGTACAAGTGAGTAAAGTTGGTGATTACCGCTGAGGCGCCATTGAGACCCGAGCCGTAGGCGAGGGTCATAAGAGAGCCGAGGACGGTAATCATCAATACACACGTGTATCATACGACGTTTTTCAACACACTTGTGAATAAATAATACTAAAAAATCATTTTAAAATAATCATTCGCAATGGCGGGGAAAATTAATTGGTTTTCCAATTTTTTATTTATATAATTTGGAAAAGGCAAAAGGATCTAGGCCCATACAGCCTCGTTTTCCTATGCGCTCGCATCTTACAATGGCGATCGGCCATGGACTAAAAAAATTAGGTTTCTTTTTCTTTGGTTTGTCGTGGATAGCGTTTTAGCCACGTACAAAATGGGGTATTTAAAGTTTTTACAGAGAAAACCAAAGTTATATTTGAGTGAAAGTTTTGTTTATTAAACACGTACAAGTTGAAATGATCTATTTAAATACGAAGTTGCATGAAATGAGCAAGCCATATTTGTGTATTAATTTATTAGTACGATTGAATACGATCTTTTTTGTATCGAAACTTTTTTAAGAACAAAGCAACTCTAGCAACAAAATTGAAAAAAAAAATCTATAACTCACTAGTGAATAATAGCAAACAAAAAGTCTCAGTTTGATTATAGGTGTCATTATGTGCCTAATTGCAGTGAAATTAGAGCCACTTTATGAGCAAGTGTGTTGAAAAGTAAATTATGTAATTAATTGATTCATTATCATTGTATCGCTTAAAATTATTTTTACGTCTTTTATCTTCATAGGTTTATGTTTAATTTTCAACTGAACCCTGAAACAAAATTTTAGAAAATCGGCAAATTCTTTCATTTTCAAATCAATGAACTTAGTTGCTTCCTATCTATCAACGAGTGAAGACGTGTTATAATCAAAGAATATGACTCGCAACAGTCGTTACAGTGTCTCACGATTATTCAAGTGAATCTTATGAAATGACTTTGTGTCGGTGCAAATTCAAATTCAAATTCAAAATCGTTTATTTTCTATTGGTATTAAAATATACACTTAGAAACGTCAATATTTTATAATAACCAGGCACTCTAAACTCGTCCATGAAGATTGGCTAAATGCAAACAGCAGCCCATCTCCACCGACGAGCTGCTGGTTCCGAATGCAGTACCCCGAGAAGAGCCAGCAAGAAACTCAAGGGCAGCTCTTTTTAATCTCATTTCTTACTAATAAATATCGTTTATAATAATAATTATAATTAATAGCCTTACATAGCGTCGAGTCGGTTAATCCCATGCATGTTGGTCTACTAAGTAGTCTGTAATTTTATAGTAGCCTTTTTTATGTAATTTTTGCTTAACTATTATTTTAAATTTGTCAAGAGGCAAATTTTGTAATTCAATGGGAATCTTATTGTAAAAACGTATACATTGACCCTTAAAGGATTTGGTAACTTTAGATAATCGACTAACACAAGCAGCCAGTTCATTCTTATTTCTAGTGTTTATACAATGTCTGTCACTATTTTTTTTGTAAAGTGATATATTCTTTTTAACATACAATACGTTTTCGTAAATATACTGTGACGCCAGTGTCAGTATATTAATTTCTTTGAATTTTTCCTTTAGAGACATCCTAGACCCCATTTTATAAATTGCACGAATGGCTCGTTTCTGCAAAATAAATATTCTCTGGACATCAGCAGCATTCCCCCACAGTAGAATGCCATAAGACATCAAGCTGTGGAAGTAGCTGAAATAGACAAGTCTAGCTGTTTCTACGCTTGACATATTAGGTATTTTTTTTACGGCATATGCAGCAGAACTGAGCCTTTTCGCCAACGTATCAATGTGCGGTCCCCACTGTAACTTAGAGTCTAGAGTTATTCCTAGAAATACTGTAGTGTTTACACATTCTAATTTTTCGTTTTTAACTGTAACTGAGTTTAAAGGTGCTCCTGATGGCAATATCAGTCGAGTTAGGGAGCTGTGTCACGTGCGCTTCGCCGAAGGTAGACCGCTGGATGAGCAGCGCATACTATCCTTCAGCTGCTTCGGGAGAATTTGTCAGGTGTCTGGCTCCGCGCGAGGCTGGTTCGTTCCGCGCTCAAACCCCCAAGGTCGCGCGCCTGTACGTCTACTCGTGGTACCGGGACCTGCGGCTGGTGGTACCTACCCACTGCGCGCACGGGTGGACATTTTGAGTTATTGTGCGGTATTAATGTGTGTGTAAACCAATAGTAGGTCGGACCCAAATCCCAAAGTGTAAAAGTTGGATGAAACTACATGACTAGTATGTAGGTAGGTATTACTTGTTTAATGACAATGTTTTGATCAGTTAAATTTATTATTGAATAAAAACTATGCTTTTACCTCTAATTTATTTTGAATAAATAATTACTGCTATTAACAACTTTTATTATTTCCAATAACATTTACCCTAGAATAAAATAGGTAGGTATGTTAAGGCGCGGGCGGCGACCGGCGCTCGGCGCGAGCGATCAGCTGAGCGCGCAGGCGCTACCTGCCACTACTACGGTCAACGACACTAGCGCGTAGGGAGCCCCTACGCTTTTATTCTTCAATCACAGGGTTGGCGAAAATTCACACATAAAAAGTAATTATTAAGTTTATATGAAAGAAAAAAGTTGCTATATTAGATCTGATATTTTTGTAGGTATTTCGTTACACGATATACATATACACCCTTCAATATTATTTCACCTTTCTGATACATATTGTATATATAATATAATATGTTATTTTTTTTATTAATATCTGAATCTGTTTTCTTTCCCAGAGGAAGGCTGTTTATTTATGGGTCCTTCGATATGCAGAGTCGGGACATATAGAACAGCGTCGGCCTGGGGCATCTTCATCGCGACAACTACTACGGGGTGACGCAGCAAACTGTGCGGAATCATTTACGTGCGGCAGGGATAACCGGCGAAGAAAATTTATATATATATATATATATATATATACTTAAGTATATATATACATATATATATATATATATATATATATATATATATATATATGTATAATATCAATATATTATATTAAATCAAAGATATTAAAGTAAGGATGAGTTACAGTCATACTGCTCGCGTTTAAAAATTGATCCGCTACGAGGGGCTACAACATTCACATACTTACTTCTTAGCGTATTTATAGCACACAACAATGACGGGGAAAGATGATACGGAATGAATAATAAAGAAAGAGACAGCTATCTGTCAACAGTTGCGCTTGAAATACGAATTGAAATACAATGCGACTAAATAAAATGTGGTTAATTAACTACATTTGTCGGCCTCATTTTCCGCGCTCTAGTGACATATCTACGTCTTTCTATATATAATATCTTTGATATTAAATAGACTTCGCTTCGCTATCTTAGTATTTGGATTTTGACTGGATTAATAATGTAGTGTTTTTACTGATGAAAACTCTTCTAAGTCTGATAATGATGGTCGTAAAATATTATGGAGAAGAACAGGCGGGCGTCATATGTATAGATGCGTGGCACAGATCTGTCTTGGAATATGAGGAGCCGGTTACAAAAAGTAATAGGTAGTGAGGGTGCGCCGATTCACTATTAATTAAGTAAGTAATTCGCTTGACGATGTTATTGTTAAGAAGGTTAAGAAATTATTATAATTTCTAACTAACTGACATGTTGATTCATCTCGCTAATTGCTTACTCAATTAGTTTAATATTAATTTAAAACTACGTCCATGCTAGTCAGACTTTCAACATTAAAATTATAAATGTGTAAAATAAATTCACTTATTGGCTAAAACTAATAATAAGAGGACACAGAGTAATTTATACGATGAGGATAAACAAAGATTAAAGATTGTTGATATAATAATTACAAAACAGTTTTTTTTTTGGCTTGTTACTTTTTCAAGACTAATATTGCATAGGTATACTTACTGATGTCATTATATTAATAAAAAAAACTTAAAAATAATATATTATAAATGAACAAACAAAACATAGAAATACATTTATTGTAAATTAACAAACTTGTGCGTTCACGGAGATTCGAACCTGCGACATCTTGGATTCTTCCTAACACTTTAGTCGAATGTTATGCTTCGGCTCTGATCAATAAGGCGAAATTTTCTGTCATAATCAGTCTTGTCACTATGCTATTTGTTTTATTTCTATTCCTTTCCGTGGATCGAGATATTTACATTTAAAATACACTGTTCAACTTTAAAAAGTATACCTACCCGCATGCCATACTTATATTTTATGACGTTGCTACTTCAATGCACCCTCCTCATTATTTTTTTGTTCCTTGCGACTGTTGTGCTACAAATTGTGATAATTATTTCGAACATTATACCTAATGTTTATTTAAATTATTAAAGCATTTCAATAAGTAGTATAAATGTAATGAAATATAGATATTAAATGTAATTACAATAATAATTATAAGTAGTTATTGTAAATGAATGTATATTTTCTTTGTAAATCATTATTAGTTATATAATATAATAATATACATACAAATACATAAGGTTTTGTATAGTTAAAAATAATGATTATTAAAAAAAATGTAGATATATTTTTTATTTGTTTTATTATTTCTTTTCCCTTATTCAACACTAATATATTTTAGAATATAAACTGATGTTATTACAACAGTAAACGAAAAATAAAATTACTTGTAAAAACTTGTGTCTGTCACTGGGTTTGAATCTGCGACATCTCATTAACATCTACCACGCCGACCGCTTAACTAATGAGCCATGATAGCTTCGTATCAATGCAGTGAATTTTTGCTTCTCAATAATAAGTAAAAAATGTGTCATCGTCTAAGCAGCTGCCGACGTGTGTGTTAATCTGTTAATGTGTCTATGACGAGTTCTTTTACTTCGATGACGTTATGCACACATAGATGCCTGTTATGTGTGGGTTACTACCCGCTCTCCTTTGCTTTGTGTACAAACAGTACAACCAAAGAGATTTTTCATTAATTTTATTTTTCCTACATTATCTAGGTACTTATACTAATATTATAAAGAGCAAAGATTTGTATTTTTGTATGTTTGTACCTTTGTTACGATTAAACTCCAAAACTACTGGACCTATTTAAAAAATTCTTTCTCCAATGGAAAACTACATTATCACTGAGGAACATAGGCTATAATATTTCATTCCCGTATTCCCACGGGAATGGGAACTACGCAGGTGAAACCGCGCAGAACCGCTATTGAAATCGGCTGCTATGATTCTTGGATTGTATTTAGAAATACTCGAAAATCACCATTATCACGTATACGTGTCGGAAACTCGAAATGAGAAAACTTTGGTTTACACATTTTGCGTTACGGTGTCTAGTTTCTCTTTACAACTTACAAGTTAAATTATAAGGGCTGACACCCCGCTGTGCCACTGTTAGATAGAAGTTTCTTGACTAAAGCGATATACACACTAATATATATGTTTGTCTACTAGTAAGAACTTTATTGAAAGTCTCATAAGAAGCACACACAGTGACGCACAGTCGGGCTTCAAAATATCTAGGCCAATGGCTTTGGCACAAGTTGCTCAGATTTCAGTCTGCTACATTTGTCCGAGGAAAGTCCTTTTATAACACTATCTCGACGGTGAAGGAAAACATTGTGAAACGCGCAGGTTCCAAAATTGATTCTTAGGCTTATGTAATAATCAGGTCCAGCGATTGGATCACCACCTGTCACGTCTATAGGGGTCCAAAAATCTACTGCTGGAAAGTATGTAAGTATTTCCGGAATGGAATACCTTTGGCGACCCCTTCGGGATAAAGGCGTGGGAGAGGAAACATACAACTTTTTTCTCGTTAGCAGGTCTAGTAACATTTCTGCATAATAATAGCATAAGTATCTTGCGTCCACGGGAATCCGCTGCTTGACCGGTATTAGTGTAGTTTAAGAGAAATGAGGTAGAGCATGGCATACAAATAATAATGTTCGCTGAAACCTTTTGTACGGATTTCTGGAGGAATACCTGATAATAATATATATAATAATATAATATATATATAATATAATATATAATAATATAATCTCACGCCTTTTATCCCCGAGGGGGTAGGCAGAGGTATTCCATTACTGGATATACCCACATTTCACGAGATACATTGGACCCCTAAACGTGATAGGTGGTGAGCCCATCGCCGGATAAATACCTGATACCTGAGCAAGTCAACGAGTGTTGTAATATTTTTAACCGCGTTCCCGTGGGAATACGGGAATAAAATATAGCCTATTTTACTCCTTGATAAAGTATCTTTGTATAATGTTTTTTTTTAATCAGTTTAGTATTTTCGAAGGCTATTCAATTCAAACAAACAAATCTTTTTATTTCTATTTCTCTTTATAATATTTTTCTAATGATACTGAAATGATTAGTAATGCAACCGATAAGTAAAAAGGGTGTCCATTTACTTCTTAAAATAAAGGAAACCAAGTATTTACTAACAAAGTTGCCCACTTAGTTCGTCTGTTAAGTTTAGAACTACGGAGGCTTGAGGCGCCAGATGCCTGCAAGTAAGTGCTTTCCTTTAGCAGCTCAAATACTGCACAAAACTTTTAACTAGAGCTGAAAACCAGATGAAAAACTAGTCGAGAATTAAATAGGAGAAAATAATATTTGGGGTAGTTTAGGGTATTAAATAAAATACTTATTTTTTGTTGAACATGGAATTCTGGATGAACATTTTCGGGATGATCATCATGATGACCAAGGAAAGAAAAGTGTAAAAATATTTGTCTCTAATTTTGTGGCAACCTTCGCAGGTATCAAATACGGTACCTGCAATATCTTTGTAGCTAAATCCTTACTTGTACTCGTTTAGATACCGTTGTATGGTTATTACTTTTCTATAATGTTAGCAATGACACAGAAAAATATAAAATTATATATTCCGCGGTTAGTGTGAAATGATTTTTGTGTCGTCATAAAAAATAATAGATTTCGATAGCAATAATATTTTGCGTAGGCAAATATGTAGGTAGGTTTTATGATATGATAGTTATTACCCGCGACACCGTCAACGTAGCAATTATGTTTTGGGATTAAAAAATAGCCTACATCTCAAGATTTGTGAACTATACATACGATTAGTTGTAGCAAATTAGATCGACTCATCCATATAGCCATGAAAAGGTTATATATAAACAGAGCTACATTCGCATTTAAAATATAACCTAGGTATTCCTTAGAACAATTTTTATTTTGATGTTTACTGGATGGTAATATAAATAGCTTCATTTTCTAGATATTAACCACCTAACTATACACACGGATTACTCAAGCAATTTATATTTATAGAGGTAAAGACAAACAAATCATAACCCTCCTTTTGGCTTAGCCGTAGTCGGGTAGTACATAGCGCTACGGATTACAAGTTTCACAACAAAATGCTTATGCTGGTGAGATCTCTACGTGTAAACTGTAATGTGAAACGATTACAATTTCGTGGTCTTGGAATTCTAAGTCGTAAAAAGATAGAGCCTGTTATTTTTAAATCGATTCATATAAAAAAATTCGAATGCAGATATGAACAAAAGTAAATAGGCTATCGTATAAAGCTCCAAATATAAGACCATAGACAAATACCTTAAAAATCGTCTATAGTGTATAAGTACTGCTAGTCTTCTGGGCACTGTCCTACATGGTTCCTCTTTGGATAACATTTTTTAGTATACTTTCTTTGTAAATAAGTACTTATCCTTTGTTGCGACAGTGTGTCTCGCTCGACTGATAAAAACTTTCAAAATTTTTCAGCACAATATTTTCATTTACTTTTAATTTATGTTCTAATTAAAATTAATTTACGTTGTAAGCCATAAAAATAGGGAAAAATATTCTTTATGCTTGCCGGAATTTCGTTAAGAGATTCTGTAGTTTAACGAAGTAATTAGATATTCTCTTAAATAGTTGATTATGTCTTGAATTAGATCTTAAAGTGCCTACTCAAATTAGTGATGTTTTATCGTCAGAAAGCAAACTTATTATGGAAAATGTACTT
Organism: Ethmia dodecea; assembly: GCA_963855545.1. Classification (NCBI taxonomy): domain Eukaryota; kingdom Metazoa; phylum Arthropoda; class Insecta; order Lepidoptera; family Depressariidae; genus Ethmia; species Ethmia dodecea. Next base: position 7,817,568 of record OY979448.1, read on the forward strand.
AATTAGTTTTAAGTAAAATGGAGGCCAAAAAAAATTATATTTTTTAATACTTACCTATGACGTTTTACAATTTTTACTACTTGATTGTTTCTCTTTTTGTATGGTTAATTTTTATTTTGTGATTTGCTATCACTATAAAATGGAGATTGAGACATTTTTACTCTTTTATTTCTCCAAATATAATAACGATGCAGTCAACTACCCAATTGTTAATTTTTAGGGATCAGTACGCAAAGGCGACCCTATTAATAAGCCTCTGCTGTCTATCGGTCCGTCGCGTCACGAGGCTGTATTTTAACCGTTATATGTACACTTGAAAATTTCAGTGTGTTATCCGGTTATGATTTAAAACTGAATAGAATATTTATTTGTGACAGTTTGTAGGTTTAAGTGCTCCTTTGTGCAAGTCTCTTGTTACCGTACCAGTTGGCTCGTAGCCAGAGTGTAGAATCCACGAGGTATCGAAATCTATCTCTCATATAGACCTACCAATAATCCCATACCTGTTGAATAATGGATGGCTGACTTTATTTATCCCTTCCCTTTCAGTTCAATACCCCTTCTTAAGGTTATATGTATGATATTTATGCACAAAATCTGTCCTCAGTGAGGTTACTAAAATTGTAAAGGCTACTTGCTTAAAAATATTAGCTAAAAAACTTATGAAACTTATGATATTAAAGATATGTGTTGGTAGATAGTACCACCTATAGTAAAAAATACTTATTTTATGACTGCCTGGCTGATTTGCGACGCACAGTCGAAACCGCTGGGACTAGAGGCATAAAGCTTTGCAAAAAGTTTCCTTAAATGACGTAGGACTGAGTGTACCACTCTCGTATAGACGCACGTACAGACCGCTGCTGGCCGCGCCGCAGGTGCGCACTGTTCGCGGTAAAAATGCCCCTACTATTCGAGCAATCAACCTACTCAACTCAGTTTTGAAAGCTATTCCAGATGCTGACCTATATGGATCTAAGTCTAATACTTTTAGGAAAATATGCAATCGTTTTTGTGATAGTCCTAATTATGTAATTAACAACTAAGTTTATAGTGCTTTGGCTAACTGCTGTTAACTATAAATGTAAATAAATAAATAAATAAATAAATAAGTGACCACTAAGAAGGGAGTTTTGAAAATTCGCACGGGAACGGGAATAAACAGGATCCGCACGGGTAACGCCGCTGTGCACCCGCTAGTTTCCTTATAAATAAATGAAAAATGATCTTTTACTAGCGATGCTTAGTATTATACATACATACACATACATAAATAATCAAAATATTGTACGTCCGAGATGGACAAAACTGTTGATACCCGCTGAATGTAACATGTAACAACTTTATGTACACAGTTTGGCAATAAAATCTTATCTTTTCGTATCTTACATAATCTCACGCCTATTTCCCATTGGGGTAGGCAGAGACAATAGACTGCCACTTGCTACGAACCTGGTAGATCTCTCGTGCTTCCTCCACATCCAAACGACTCAGGCATGCTCGTCGGTTTCGGGTACTCTTTATCTGAATTTTCTTCAACACATCGCCGATCTTAATATTATGTCACTACAAAATGTTTATATAACTATAAGTAACCAAGTATGCGGAATATATTCCGCCAAGTCATGTGCAACTATGCATGTCGACATCAGCGTAACTCAATTTCCTGACACTCAAACGTTTCGCCGTCGGCGAAGCACGTAGGGAACGCGAATCATTTCCGTTCCTATAAATCAAATTGGAAACTGGGAGTGATTTGGGTTTGTATTTATAAGAGTATAGTAAAAGTTGTAGCGTTAAATACAACGCGTAACAGAAAAAACTAAATTCCTCATACACCCCAATTAGTATATTAATATAAAAAAAATATGATGCAATCGAACTTTAGTTGTGCCTAGCCAATTTTCTTAAATATCGATTAATAATAGCACGATTTCCATAGAAAGCACTAAATTCAGCTACGATAATTATTTTTTTTGAAAAATTCAACACGTATTAAAAATAGCTAAAATCGATTAAGTATACTTAGTCGATACTGAACAAACTAACTTCAGGAATTGCGCTTATTCTGTTACATGTTGTATAATAATATGTCATCGTTAGGCTTCCAAGAAATGGAGCCAAACATTGCGTATTTATATTTTCTAATAGACATAAACAATTTTGAAATATCATCTTCCTTTGTTTCAGCTCTCTCAATATAAGCATATTTCTAAGTGAGTGCTTATCGTTGTCGTTAATAATATTCCTTTATAATGTAAAACATTTGCGGCATGAGTATTCTCTTAATTAACATATTCATCGTGTGAACTTGAGTCAACATGTAATATTAATGTTCAGGAATATTTTCTCTCTCTCCAATTACAATCCGAAAAAGCGAAAGACAATATTGTAAGCTACCTACTTCAATTCTGATGTGTCGCCATAAATTACAAAGGAACATTACGTTTGGAAATGTAATTTCAAGATTCCAGTTTTATTTCACATGTGTCGAAGGTAGGTATGTATTTGGTACCCCGATACCGATAAATTGGGGAAATTGTGTTTGTGTTTACATTTTTATCATAATTCATTGACTACGGGTTACTTATAAAAAAGAACTTCTGGATTCAGATTTTTCACTGATAGCTAATCATGCCAAATGATATACACTATGTTTTATTGTAATCAAAATATGTGTTAGTATAAAATTAATATAAATGATCACAATGCTTCGCAAAAAGATTGATCATATTCGTATATATCAATAGTTCTATAAGCATGTACAATAATTTCAAGGTGTTTTTCTTTTTCTAGAGCAGTCAGTCAAATTTCAAATTGAAAATTACAAGAGAAATTTCTTATTAAGCTATTGCATAGATTCTATCGCGGGCCTTGAGCGCGGGGACCGATTCCAGAAATTCCGTAACGAAAAAAACCTCACGCTCCCCACTCCGACGGACACAGAGGTGTGGCTTGAAGGCCGTGCATTGTATAAAATAAAATAAAGTGAAGTGAAGTGAAGTGAAGTGAAGTGACAATGACAATGAAAATGACAATGACAATCAACTTTATATTTTACAATTTATCTTCAAAGAATTCTTTAATATTATAATAATCATAATAACTCTTATTTATTAGAAAAGCTTTTAATTGATTTTTGAATACAATAATTTTATTCATAATACAATAATTCAAGGTTTAGTCAAAGTCAAAATGTTTTATTCAAAGTAGGAACTTACAAGTCCACTTATTGAACGTTAATTCAACTCCACCACTTCAGCATGTATGGTTGAGGAGAAGAAACGGGGCAAGAAACTCCTCAACACAATATTCTTTTAATCAATTGTTACTTAATACTAAATTGGGTTACATAATTTCGTTATTTTTTGCCATCGCATTGCGCTGTGCTGGAGGAAATCTGTTCCAAGCATCATTGTCATTTATATAGTCGTCTAGTTTGTAATACGCCATTTTACAAAGTACATTTTTTAACATAAGTTTCGAACACAGTTTCAGGTGTGCAAAGCCCCACAAAGGAATTATAAATTTTACTTAATCGTGACTGAGGTCGCTCTAATTTATTTTTATTCCTAAGATTACAATTTCCTATGCCTGTCACAGTTTTAGTACAAAGTAATATGTTTTTCCGCACATGTATAATGTTTTCATAAATGTACTGACAAGGCACTGTTAAAATATTAATTTCTTTGAACAGTTCTCTTAGGGAATCACGACATCTTAACTTATAAATAGCCTTAGTATTATTTGGTATTATAATATTACATACCTTTAAAGAAATAATTTAATTTAATATTTTTATTTTATTGGTGACTGTACTTTTGGCGAAAAAAGGGGTTATTGAAACAAAATAAAAACAATCGGAGCAGTGGGAAAAAACATTCCCACTCGTCCTACCAATCGGAGTTCCGATCGGAGGACTGGGAACAACCCGTTTCTTTTCGGCAGTCTTGTTGATACAAAATGCTATGCAATAGCTTTACCGCGGCAGTCCCCGAGTGCCACACGTCTTTTTTTTTTCATTGTGACCACTTGAGTTTAGATGAATGCTGGATTCGAGCGGTAGAAAAAATGACAACGCACACAGATGTAGGAAGGAAGGGAAAGCGGTCGCTATCCGGTACGATATTTTTTCTTATGTTCGAGTTTGTTATATTTTAAAATTACGTAAGTAATTATAGTGCAAACAAAAAAAACATACGTTGCAAGTTAAATAAAAGCTTGTTAAAAAGCTCGGCCCGGATACGTTAGACTTAAACCTCAAACAGAAAAATAGAGTTCCAGATTCCTAAGGGGCAAAATAGCTCCCAAAAAAAGTCACAGAATCCGCCTTACCTTTACGCAAAGCTAATCTACATCTACACTAATGAAAAGGAAAGATTTGTATTTTTGGATGTTTGTAACGAATAAACTCGAATACTACTGGACCGATTTAAAAATCCTTTTACCAATGGAAAGCTGCAATATCCCGAGTAACATAGACTATATTATTATATCCCCGTATTCCCTCGGGAACTACGCGGGTGAAACTGCGCAGAACCGCTTGTGTTACATATGCACTATTAAATACACTGTTATTTTATTATAGTGTAAAAATATTAGGTAACGTAGGTACTGATTACACTTGAAATTGGCTGAGGCTGTATAATAAACTCAATTTGCGTATGCAAATGAAGAGATTTCAAATTATTCGAGATATATCATATCTGGGGTGTAATACGTAAAAGCACTCGGGAACTCATATAATGTCTGCTGAAGTACTGCAGTAGGCACACCGACTGTGATTTTTCTAATAGAAAGAAAAAAAGTATACACACCTCGGGAAGCAAATAAGAAAGCCTCAGATTACATGTTTGTATACATCGGTTTCGCCTCGGTTGACAATTACATGTGATCTGAGACATTTCTTATTTCACTTCCCTAGGTGTGTAACTACTATTTTTCTTGTCGACGGGGGCGGAATGGGGCAAAAGGCATCGAACCTTCTTGGCATACCTAAAGTTGCAAGTACCTACCTAAAATGTATTTTGGTGTACACCTATGAAACATACGCCAAACGACAGAGAATATGATTACAAACAACAAACATTCTTTGACAAAATGTCGTAGATGCTATACTTGCTGCGATATTTCAGTTTGAAAATGTGAAATAAAATGATCTATTTTCATCACAAAAATATATTTCAATGATATTATAGGTACATAACAACTTATCATTTATTAAAAAAAACATAAATTATAGAATGCAATGTTTTTACAAATAATATTAAGTAAAGAAATAGTAGATTGTTATACAAGGGTCGGAAGGAATTGATAACTTCTACCCGCGTTAAACACTCTACTTTTCATTTCGAATTCAAGGAAAGTAAACAAAAAAAAATTTCAATTTTCCAAAAATTCAAACATGCAAAAACGCAATAATACCTACAAAAAAAAACAAAATTGTCAACAATATAACCAAAGAGGTTGGAAGAAAGAGAAACTTTTTCTTTTAAACGTCTTTGAATACTACATCATAGAGTACCTACCTAACCTAAATAACATTACAAAAATAATATACAAATCCTTCCTCTATAATAATATGTACTTTTAGCCGAGTAATAGTGTTCTGTGCTTATTAGTGTCGATGAAAAACAAGATTTTGAATTTCGGAACAGCTTACCAAATTATTACTCTTTTTTTAATTTTAAATATGGAACGCGTACCGCCCCGCGCGCGGCCTATTTTCTGTTGTTTATACCTACACTCACAAGGCCGCACCTTTTTTTATTATTCTAATTGATGTAAAAAGTTTCATATCGCTACTAAGTACCCAAAAAGGTTGGAAGAAAGTCATTCTCTTTCATAGAGAAACTTTTTGTTTAAACGTCTTTGCCAAATGTAGTAAGTACTTACTATTTTTTTTTTTATTCATTCCCGCCCTAAGGCCGGAAGCAATTACTATGAGTCTTTCCCGACCGAGGGCGGGAATCACAACCCTGAATCTCTCTGTGGTGGGAATCATCGCTTCCGACCCGGTACTCAGATCAAACATACACTACTTTCCGAGTATGAGATATGAAAAACATTTTTATGTAACAAAAAGTAGGTGATTTAAAAAATACAATGTTTTAAAATAGTAATAAGTAAAGAAACATTGTTTTATGTACAAAACATAATAAATAAAAATCAATGCTAGATATTGGCCTCATTTTCAACATCATGACTAGGTAATAATTAATCTAGAAATGACATGAACCACACAACGCTCATGACGTACAGCAACCAAGTGTTCTATTACCCACTATGCAAGTGCAATAGTGTCCCTCAATTTGGCGCCTGCTTTCTCTGGTCTTATTTATTAATATATACACGAAGTATACTCGTTGCCCAGAATGCCGGGAGTGGATCTTTGCTCGTAGAAGCCAGGAGAGCTCGTAGATTAGCACTTAATAGATTTTCGCGGCATATTTCTATTGTGTATGCGCCATTTGCAGTTTTCATGTGCTCTCCGTAGTACCTACCTCCGTGCTTGATCAATTTCATTTGAGGTCACTCAAAGATAAAATAGGGAATTCGTCTAATCCTTGAACGGCATCCATCCTTTCAAAAACTGCAGTTTCAAGGCGAGCGTTGTTTTTTAAAAAAAATACATTTTGTGCACAAAGTAACACGTTTCTCTGTTTATTATTATTTTAAAAACATAGAAATTGTTAAATATACCTATTATACATAGTTAAAATAGTTTTTTTTTAGAAAATATTTTGTTTTATTTTACATTTTCAAACTGAAATATCTTAGAAAGTATATCATTTACGACATTATGTCAAAGAATATCTGTTGTTTGTAATTATATTCTCTTTCGTTTGGCTTATGTTTTATAGGTGTACACCAAAATACGACATTTTAGGTACTTGCAACTTTAGGTATGCCAGGCTCCATACAAAAAGGTTCGAAGTCTTTTGTTTAGCGCAGCGGGCCGAAATTTCCCGCTTTCAGCCCGGAGAGATGAAAAAATCATTCCTACTAATGCGAAAGTAACTTTGGCTGTATGTTTGTTACCTTTTAATGAATAAAACTTGTCGGACCTTGCTGGTTCATTCGGTTTGTGATTCGCCGGACAGAATAAACCCGCTATCGTAGAGCCGCTGAGAAGAACTGATGGTTTTTTTAGTTACACGAATATCATGTGGAATGTAAGCCCTTATTACAAAACTCGGTCTAAAACAAATGCTGTCAATTTCTTGACAGTAACGTTAAAACGTGACTGCAACTGTTTACTTAAACTACGTTTTATAATAAGGCCGTGAATGTTTCACACAATCATTTTCAAATAAATTACGATTAGTTGGGAACGCATTTGACGAGAGGCACAAATTATTATAAATACTTAATTAGTCCTCATAGGGAATTGTATATTACATACCTAGGGAAATGTCTCAGATCACATGTAATTGTCAAACACTTGTCATCTGAGACTTGCTTATTTACTTCCCAAGGTGTGTATACTTTTTTTCTTCTCGACGGAGGCGGAAAGCGCCAACTTCGTTTAGCGCAGCAGTTGACGCTTTCCGCCCGGAGAGATGACAATGATATCATAAACACCAAATGCGCTAGATGTACCGCTTTACCTGCAATGGCACATGTAGAGTGGATTTAATTATAAATTGTGGGAAACAATTCACATACGGTTATTTAGTCTTAAACTAGGCTGGACAGTGCCTGTACTATGGGTACTAGACAACTGATCAACATATTTAAATACATTGAAATATACAGGCACCAAACCAATAGACATGTTCATGCACACAATGATTTTTTCAAATTTGTGATTTGATATTTTTTAGATTTTGAAAAAATCGTTTCGTCACTGCTTATTGACTGCAGTTTATATCTATAGCTACAAAGTTAAGTTTGTAGATTCTCTAGGTACTTACTCGTATGTTTGCACCATTATGGTTCAAATCTGTCGAAATTATACAAACCGTGATACAGAGGGACGTACGAAAGGTTGATAAACGGATCGTTTGACTGTAGAACCATTGAACAAGGTAATTACGTGGTCAAATGGTCAATGAATACAGATTTACCTGAAGTGCAGCATGTCGGAGTTAATATTTAAAGAACCTATGCGAAAGTAACAAAGTGAAGGTATTAATTAAGACTTTGTTAGCCGAGGGCAGCGTCAAGAGCCCAATTCGGGAGTAAGCCCGATCCATTTTTTGGTTAAAGACTCCTCCTTTCGAGGCGAAAACGTTTACCATTCCATTAAAGCCTCCGTTTTGCATACCGGGGTTACCTCACTTAAAATTTAGAAGCAACGGAAATGAGCCCGCGAAACCGCAGCTTGTTTTTGATGTACAAACTTTACCGAGTCTCTTTAATGATCGAAGTATTCGCTGCTGGTGATGAATACAAGAGGGGATTCAGTGTCGGGCGCTTAAAAACTCGACGCTGAGTTCGTGGAACTAGTCTTGACACTAATACGGATTTATAGATAGTTTCGCTATGAAAATCGCGAAACTTGCTGACACGTGGAGTTTTGAACAGTTTTCACCTAGTATTATTGATTGTTGGACTGTCTTTTAATAAAAAAAACTCGGGTATTTTATTCCCGAGGGAGTAGGCACTGTAGGCAGAGGTAACCCATTGCTGGAATTACCAGCTATCACCAGTATATTTTTTGGACACTTACACGTAATAGGTGGTGAGCCCATCGTCGGACCGGGGTGCGTTTAGACATGCCTCAGAATAAATTCTGGGACTCCTCAAGATGTTTTTCTTTTAATTGTAAGCTAGAGTAAAAACCGGATCATGATAATTATTTTCTGAGTAGACGAAAATGTTGTAGAGTCAAAAGGCTTTCATCTATTTCGTCGAACACCGCGCGGTTCCACTATGCACCGTAACAATAAAAAATCAATTGTGTTTTATTTTATTGGCTTGAGAGGTGGAGTTAATTAGTATAAACAATAATGTCTTATTATTACCAAAGGTTTGCCGAAAATATTTTACTTTTGCATACCTTCTCTTCACCAGTCATTCATTTTATCATAGCCAGTGCCATATTAAGTTATTTACTAATATTTATTAATTTGATTTATACAAATGATCCGCATGACGAAATTGCTTTCTTTCAGTGAAAGAGAAACCGACCTCGACGATAAGTGTCTCATGAATATTTCCTGGACCTGGTTTGAGTTAAGCGCCATATTATGGACCCAATTGAAAGAACTGACTAACGGCTCGAAACCATTATCGGAAAAGCCTTCCTCCATCAACATTTAATTTGTAAACGAAGTATTGGGAAAACAGTTAGAATGGAGGCCCCCGGGAGCCCTCAGAGTCGGAGATAAAAATAGAGATTGATGGAAAAAAATGATTAAAATGTTTCTTTCCGAGGAAGAAAATTAACTCGTTATACTAAAACATAAAAAGATAATTTATAGTATATCTTTTATATTGTTTTCTTGCTATCATGTTTACGCTAGAGACAAGGCATTTTTTAGCACATTTGATAGTGAATTATTCAAATAATGGATGGAATGAAAGATGCCCCTATTAATATACTTTTAATTTTAATTGAGTATTTATGTAACTCTGAGGTTCTTTTTCTATTGTGATTGGTCCAAAAACCTTCTGGAAATTCACTTACTTCAACCACGATTCAAACGAAGTAGCAACTAATAGGCTATGAGTACTTGGTAAATCTGGTTTCAGTTGCCGAGTTGTGAATGAATCATTACTTTTAGCTTCAGAGGTACCAAGGTAAAGGAGGAAACTAAAACATCTGGGTCTGATGTACTAAACTGTTTAATTTATTATCCGTAGGTAAGCAAAACAGGCAGGTACCCATTATGTCTTTTTTTTAGCACCGCATTTTGCATTTTGCCAATGTCAAGTAATTTAGTTCTCAAGTCTTTATTTTATACTTTAATCTTAGTTAAATGGCGCTGCTTCAGAGACATGCACAATTCAGTGTCTCAACACTTTCTACATCCCTCCCTTGGTCATCAACGGTAAAATGATAGCACTTTTACCAATGATATTATATGTTACTATACTTTTACTGAAGATTTCCTTGTGACTTCTTGACGCAATTCAAAAATGTCCGTCCCTCTCATTTTATCGAATTTTCCATTCACTGCACGCTTTTACGTATACTTGCCACACAATATACTATCACTAATATGAGTCAAAACCCGAAATACATATAAAGCAAAATGAAAATTATACTCTTCGGATTTTCGCCAAAAACCCTATTTATGACTTCATGCATCGATTTACGTATGCCACGGCCAAATGGCCATGTGACAGCTGTCAAGCTTGGGAAGGTTTTAGCGTATAGTGCAACAGATTATTTTACTCTTTTGACTTGATTCGAAGTGGTAGTAGCGGAAGAATAGGTACCTATCTGGAAAATAATTATACATAATAGATAACAAAATAATAGGGAATATGCACGTGACTCCAAACTGGACCATTTTTTTTTATTTATAGTCTTTATCGCTAAATAAACATACCTACACAATTATTTTTTAATTTTATCATAATTTAATAGTGAAATTATCAAAAAGTGATTTTTTTCAAATTCTCTTGCAAATTTCCAAAACGCAACGCCATTGGTCGAGCAAATCGTGACGTCAGGTTACACTTACTTCTGACTGTCAACAAGTTGTTTGTATGTTTTCTAACGGTTTTCTGGTTATTATTCGTATAGTTTCACGGTAATTTTAGTTTTCTGTTCCAATTAGTGATTTCTGTTAGTGACCCAAATGACACAATGACCGAAACCGGATTTGTAAAAGCCCAAACAGATAATCTGCATAAAATAGACGTGTTCATGATGACCACCTATTTCGAATCTAATTTGGCTTCTCTGAACATAGGCTTCGCCTGCGCAAATCCCCCTCCTACCGCCATATGGTAGCTAAAAAATGTTACTGCGCAGCCATTTGCGCAACTTCAGAGCTGTCAAGTTAAAACGGCCGTGCTGTACTTGTAGGTAATGAGACTGAGGGACATATTCTGTCTGTGCAATGTGAAGATTGTGTTATGTATGTTTATCATTTCATTATTATTATCGGTTGTTTATTACCCATAGTACAGGCCCTGCCTGGTTCTTTGGGACTAAATAACCGTGTGTGAGTTGTGTCCCACAATTTATTATTATTATATTTTTTTTAAACAGTTAAGTAGTTCCAGAGCCTATTCAATACAAACAAACATATATTTTATATATTACAATTTGTCATCATAGAATAGTATGTAATCATGATGCAGTTAACTTGATCATTTAAAATAATCAATATTATTTTGTTTTAGGTGGCTGTAAACATGCTTTCATAGCATGGCTTCACAGACGAAGTGAAGATCCACCATCCACGAGTGTAGAATGCTATTGGAAAAGAGCTAAATTATCAACAGTTGGCACAAACTTAAAATATATTAAGGCTAAAGAGATTACTTCATTAAAGAAGAGAAATATTGATCCAAAAAGGCCAAAGTGACAGTTTTCTGTCTGCATTCATAAATTTCAGTCACAGAATGCAATACAAAAAGGAGTTCTGTGAAGATATATTGAAAAAATGCACACTATTTTGATGTAATGCCATTTTCCCATTGTTGTTCAAATAAAACTCATTTTTATATAAAATTTTTGTAGAGAATATTTTTTTGCAGAAACGAGCTATTCATGCAATTTATACATAATTTATAAAATGGGGTCTAGGATGTCTCTTAGGGCAAAATTTAAAGAAAATTAATAAACTGACACTGGCGTCACATATTGTATTTTAAAAAGAATATACCTACTCGTATCACTTTACAAAAAAAATTGTACAGTCATTGTTTAAACACTGAAATAAGAATGAACTAGCTGCATATGTTTGTTGATTATCTAAAGTTACCAAATCATATAAGGGTTAATGTTTATGCTCTTACAATAAGATGATTCCCATTTAATTACAAGATTTGCCTCTTGCCAAATTTAAAACAATAGTTAAGCTAAAGTTACATAAAAGAGGCTAGGTACTATAAAATTACAGACTACTTAGTAGACCAACATGCATGGGATTAACCGACTCGACGCTATGTAAGGATATTAATTATAATTAATGTTGTAAACCATATTTACTAGTAAGATATAAGATTAAAAAGATTGACATCAGAACCTTGGAGCCCCGGAGCTACAGAGCTGGCGAGTGGCCTAAATTATTGTAGGGAAAATGTAGTAGTCAAAAACACATCTCTTTGAATTTGTAGTTCTATAGTTCTGGAGTTATTCGACCTGAAAGCTAGAAATCATCAGGTCGGTGTGGCCCCAAGATCTCAGTAATTAGGGCAGTAACGGACGTTTGCTCTTAGACAAAGTTACTGTAATATTTAGGTAGTAGACAGAAAAACAAAGAATAAGTATAATTCGTAGTTTTTTTTTTTTGCAGTAATTCACGTTTGAAGTGCGTGACAATCAGGTCCCTGTAGCCCAGTGTTTTCTCTGAAACGAAGCATCCTAGCATAGTATGTTGTTTGAGTAAGTTTCTGTAGTTCTCGATTTAGGAATTCGTATGGAGCTAGTTTTTTATGTAGTTCTACGGTTTAATAGAATTTTGCACTCTTTCTAAAAACAATCAGAACGGTGTAGCCCAGTGTTTTCTCTGCAACGAAGCATCCTAGCATAGCATGTTGTTTGAGAAAATTTTTGTAGTTCTCGATTTAGGAATTCGTATGGAGCCCGTTTTTTATGTAGTTCTACAGTTTACGAATAATTCAGGTCGGAAGCTCCGAAATGACAGCTAACCTCACTCATTACATCTTTGGAACCAAACAAGCTAGCGAAACAGAAACTTACACAATGATTTATTATCCATCGAATAATAAGTGTGCAAAATTTCATAGAGATCCATGCAGTATCTGTAAAGGAATTTAATATAAACACATTCGGTACCATTATCTGTACAATTGAAGAGGGTGACCATACATTTTATGTTAAAAAGGAAAAATATTCGAGCACTGAAATTTGATGGTGAAAGTAAGTATGATATGACATCAAATAGTAGGTATTTATTGAAATTTGCACTCCGGTTGTTTATTCGTAAGTTTTAACATTAAGTAAATAAATAACTAAAAATAGTGAACATGGTTTTTTATTGAATTATTATACCCCTAGTGGTTTTTTCTAGATTGTGGTTTGGCTAATTGCTCGAACTAAACAAAGTCCATATATTATGGTATAAAGTAGTTACCTACTACCCAGAGTTTCTTTTGTGCAAAGGAATAAAAAAGAGTTGTTCATTTGATTTTCTATATCTATACATATAATAAAACTCTAACGGGGCCGTGTCTGTACATTAAATATTTTTTGAAAATTTTAACGGTAGTGTATATAGTTATCGATATAGATGCCGAAACACCAATTTTTGGATTTTTTGTCTGTCTGTCTGTGGTTGTGCACGCATCACTCAAAAACTACTGGACGGATTTTAATGAAATTTGGTATAGAGATAACTGAGTACCCGGGTCAACATCTAGGGTACTTTTTATTCCAGGAAAATATCTCATTCCCACGGAATATATAAAAACTGGTTAAAAAGAGAAATACGTACTACTCCGAAACGATAACCCGTAGAAACTGGAAAAATAATATGAAGGTGTCGTAGGAAACCAGTATGAAGGGATTTTTGGAATTTCCCACGGGAACGGGAATAAACTGAATCCACGCGGGGAAACGCCGCTGGGACCCGCTATATGAAATTTGGTATGTAGGTGTCTTAAATATGTTGTAGGCAACCACTATGAAGGGATTTTCGGAAATTCCCACGGGAACGGGAATAAACGGAATCCACGCGGGCAACGCAAATGGGCATTCGCTAGTTATAAAAATAAGTGTCGTGTGTAGCAGTCAATAATTATATAAGTATTATTATTACGAAGCAGTATAAGTATAAGTATAATTATATAAGTATTATTATTGATTCGTCGTCTAGTGTCCTTGGCGAACGGACGTATCTTGCTTACTAATCCTTGAGATTCTTTGTAAACACAACTTAATTACTCGTATTCGTCATAGTGATGGGTAAATTCCCTATCGACGTATCGATACCTCACAACTATGGATAAATTCCTAGTGAAGGCCTCTTCAACTAGCAACATTGCTTCAAAGCGGCCGGCTGAAGAAAGTAATGATTGGCGTAAGCCGAAAAGGACCTCTAGACCTGGGAACTCAGGACCCAAACCACAAGTTAGTACTCAAAATCGCTTCAGATTCCTTTCTACCGATGATTCCAGCCAATCATCCAAGTTAAATCCACTGAATGCTGATGCTCCTTCAAAGCCTAAAGCAAGTAAGGTCCCTCCGATCTTCATCGATATCGAGCCTAAGTGGACACATACAATTGTAAATTACATCATCTCGAAGTACACTAAAAACTTTTACCTAAAATATCAAGGTAACAATAAGGTAGCTGTGTTTTGTGCTAAGTGTGACGATCACCAGTTACTTAAAGATGGTCTCGTACAAGAAGCTGTATCTTTCCACACCTTTAGCAGGAAAGACGAAAAGCCCTATAAGGTTGTAGTTCGTGGTATTCCAGCATCAGCTGAAGATGGTCTTAAAGATGACCTAGCTTCTTACGGTTTCAGTAATGTAACTATAACCAAACTTCAGTCAGCTGCTTCTAAGTCGACACCTGCTGATGGCCCATTTGCTTATCCATTGTTTCTGGTACAACTCCCAGCAGGAGCAGATATTGTGAAATTCCGACAAATAAAATATTTATGTCACTGCGTGGTTCAGATCAAAAAATTTAAGCCTAACACAGCTATGGGCACCCAATGTTATCGCTGCCAAAGATTTGGGCATGCTTCTAGAAACTGTAATCAACCAGCTCGCTGCGTCAAATGTACTGACAATCATGCAACAAAAGACTGTCCGAAGAAAGACCGGACCATCACTGCCAAGTGCTGCAATTGTAACGAGGACCATCCTGCTAACTTTCGCCAATGTAAGGTACGACAACAATACCTGCTCCAACGCAAAGAGTATACCTCATCCAGACAACTGAATCCAGTTAAACGTACAAATAATGCTTACACTGATGGATGCTCTTGGGCTAACGTGACATCCAGTATCGCTAGGCCCCAAAATCATGTATATCAGCGACAACTTTCCGAACAAGAGATACCTTTGAATCACGGAACACCGACTATCTCAGAAAATAAAACAGGAAATGCAGATATAACTGAAGAGATGATAGATATTCTAAATGTTTTAAAAAAAATCAAAGGTCAGTTCGCAGCTTGTAAAACTATGATGGACAAAGTTTTATTGATATTGACTCACTTAGGACAGTATGTCTAAGTCTGAGCTCCGAATAGTTTCGTGGAACGCCGATGGGGTTCAAGGTAAGCGATCTGAGCTGATGGACATGTTGGTAAGTGATGTGGCAGCGGACTTAGTAGCCATCTGCGAAACCAAACTCAATAGCAATATATCATTTTACATTCCTGGTTATACATGTCATCGCACAGACAAGCATACTAGTGGTAGAGGTCAGGGTGTTGCATTATTGGTCAAGTGTAACATACAGCATTCGCGGTTATACATTCCTCCTACTCAACATCTTGAAGTAGTGGGCGTCAAGATCGAACTGTCTAGTCGGTCGTATATAGTCATTTCTGTTTATCAGTCCCCTAACTTACCGCTGATCTCCCAAGATATTGACATCCTACTTAATCTGGGTACACAGGTAATGATAATGGGTGATTTTAATGCCAGACATCCACACTGGTATGGCCTACTAAAGAATAGTCGTGGTGAAACCTTGTTCAATCACATGTTGGATAATGACTACATCATCCATGCTCCTAAATCCCCTACCTTGGTTCATTATCGCCCTGATTTGACACCAACCCTTCCTGAT
Organism: Ethmia dodecea; assembly: GCA_963855545.1. Taxonomy (NCBI): domain Eukaryota; kingdom Metazoa; phylum Arthropoda; class Insecta; order Lepidoptera; family Depressariidae; genus Ethmia; species Ethmia dodecea. The sequence continues at coordinate 7,833,467 of OY979448.1, forward strand.
CTTGTTCTGTCACTAAACATCCACCACATAAGTGAGCTGCAAACAATAACAGCATTATCGTCAAATCACTTACCTATCTACTTTAGTGTGTCTAATCAAAAGTTTAGTCTTAAGGACATGAGAAGGTTTAACTACAGCAAAGCTGACTGGGTTAATTATAAAAGATTCCTTAATAATAAAATAATTCTGTCTTCACACTTTTATAAAAGTAAGGAGGAAATAGACTTGGCCATTGATTATCTTCAAACTAGTATAATTCAGAGTAGGGAATGTAGTGTCCCACTTACTAATTGTAAGTTGGTGCCAAATGCCCTACCACGCAGTATAAAACGTTTAATTCTGTTTAAGAACAAATTGCGTAGACGCCAACTCCAGGCAGCAGATGTGGACACTAAAAAACAGCTGCGATCCCAAATTAATTTCCTTCAATCTAATATTAAAGTGCGCATTAGAGAATATAATGATAAAATCTGGCATGCAAAACTAGCTAAAGTTGATAAGCCTGCATCAGACCTGTGGAGACTTGTAAAGTCCATAAAGCCTCAATCCTCAGATGTCGCACCACTAAAGCGTGCGGATGACTTATTTACATCGAGCACGGCAGAGCAATGTGATGTATTAGCGACTGCTGTCCATCAAAACATGTGTTTAACATTGGACTGGAAGTCAGATGATGCCGAAAAAATCGTTTCTGAATCCATAGCAGAAGTACGTAGTACTTTGCCAGGTCCTTTGGAGCGGCCTGTTCGTCCAGCTGAAATTGTGAGGTACATTCATAAACTTAAGACGCGCAAAGCACCCGGTAATGATTCTATTGACAACATTTTGTTAAAAAATCTTCCGTTTAAAGCAATAATCGCTTTGTCAAAAATATTCAATGCTTGTATGTGCATTAGTTATTTTCCTGTCATTTGGAAAACGGCAAAAGTAATTGCTGTTAAGAAACCGGGGAAAGATCCAGCAATAGCAACAAACTACCGCCCGATTAGTCTACTGCCAAACTTAAGTAAACTTTTTGAAAAAGTTATTTACTTGCGCCTTTTTCTGGCTACAGAACGGACTATAATAGATGAGCAGTTTGGTTTTCGCGGCTCCCATTCAACCACCCAGCAACTAGCTCGCGTGGCTGAGATAGCATCGCACAACCTAAACCTTGGGAATTCAACGGGTATGTTCCTACTCGACCTGGAAAAGGCATTCGATACAGTTTGGCACAAGGGCCTTCTGCATAAGCTAGTTGTTAGCAAAGTTCCCATGTGTCTTGTCAAACTCATTGATTCATATCTATGCGATCGTCACTTCAAAGTGCATGTCTGTGACGAGGTCTCCAGACCTTTTCACGTGCCAGCGGGAGTCCCACAGGGATCGATTTTGGGGCCCTATCTCTTTCTCTTATATATGAACGACCTTCCTGTCCAACCCCGAACAACACTTGCGTGCTTTGCAGATGATACTGCGTCTATGACATCTGCTTCAGATATAGATCTTGTGATAGGTAGATTGCAGCTGTCCATTGAGCTACTACATTCATTTTTCACGAAGTGGAAATTGAAATTGAACGAAGCTAAAACAGAGGCTATTATGTTTACTCGTAGACGCAAACTACCTATTAGACAGCTTGTAATAAATGGACACAATATTTCCTGGAGCTCGTCTGTTAAATACCTCGGCATCCAGCTTGATAAAAAACTAAACTGGAGTATCCACGTGTCTTCCACTTGCAATAAAGGATTAAATGCACTTAATGCGCTTAAACCGATTCTAAATCGCAAATCCCCCATAAGTTACCATACTAAACTCTCCTTGTATGCAACACTTGTTAGACCAATCATGACCTATGCATGTCCTGTCTGGAGCAGCACTTGTAATTCTAATTATAATAAACTACAAATTATACAAAATAAAGCAGTCAAAACCTCCTATAATACGCGATTCCGCACTAACTTAAAATCCTTACACAATAAAATTAAGTTTCCTTTGATTAAAAGCTATATTATAAAACTAGCAAAACGTTTCTACCTTTTAAAAAACCCACGTCACTCAAATACCTTCATTTCTACCATTGGTAAAAGCCGCCTCAGTGATTTACCTTATATCGATAAGTATCGTACCTACCGATTGCCACATCACTACGTTCTCGAACCTGATTGACGAGTTCATTCTTTCGTCGCAGTGCTCTGTCCAATAGATCTACCCTGCTAATTATCTTATTATAATTTAGTCAAGTATCGAACCCATGTTTCTTAACGTTTTCTACCCTCGGTAGCTATAATTCGTAGCTGCGTAGGCATTGTAATAATGTATTTTTTTGTGTAGTTGTAGTTAGTCTTAAGTTGAGATGCCATAAATGTAAGCTCATCAAAGCGAGCATAATTTATAATTTTTCCCGTATGAGTTAAAAGTTCACTATAAGAAATATTTACTGTCTTTGTTTACATTGCACTTAAGTTTTAAATAGGCAATAAGTTAAGCCTGCAAAACTGTTAACTCAATGTTACTTATACCTAGGCTATAATGTACACTAGGCTACTTGTTACTTTTTATATTGATAATAAAGATATTTGAAAAACAAACAAAGGTATACAACACCCGAGCTTGGCTCTCCAGTATTTTATTTAGAGACTCTAAAAAATACACGTGATTTTGGGTATGGGTTAGTTTAAACATTACCTCGTATCACGAGGTATTTAAATAGTTGCTAAAACATCACTTAATATATCAATGGCCCACATTTTTCAAATTAGTAGAACCTGCTTGAAGTTTATATTAAACTAGCGGCGCCTAATAATTTCACTCGCGTCAGTCCCGTTCCACTGGAAAAATGTTACTCCCAGAAAAGTAATAAGTATTTCCCTTGGTTAATTTTTTTTTAAGACTCACATGGTCAAGTCTTTTTTATTCCTTTGCACAAAAGAAACCGTAGGTAGTAGGTAACTACTTTAAATACCATAATATATGGACTTTGTTTAGTTCGAGCAATTAGCCAAACCACAATCTAAAAAAACCACCATGGGTATTTGAATTCAATAAATAACTATGAAAACCATTTTTAGTTATTTATTTACTTAATGTTAAAACTTACGAATAAACAACCGGAGTGCAAATTTCAATAAATACCTACTATTTGATGTCATATCATACTTACTTTCACCATCAAATTTCAGTGCTCGAATATTTTTCCTTTTTAACATAAAATGTATGGTCACCCTCTTCAATTGTACAGATAATGGTACCGAATGTGTTTATATTAAATTCCTTTACAGATACTGCATGGATCTCTATGAAATTTTGCACACTTATTATTCGATGGATAATAAATCGTTGTGTAAGTTTCTGTTTCGCTAGCTTGTTTGATTCCAAAGATGTAATGAGTGAGGTTAGCTGTCATTTCGGAGCTTCCGACCTGAATTATTCGTAAACTGTAGAACTACATAAAAAACGGGCTCCATACGAATTCCTAAATCGAGAACTACAAAAATTTTCTCAAACAACATACTATGCTAGGATGCTTCGTTGCAGAGAAAACACTGGGCTACACCGTTCTGATTGTTTTTAGAAAGAGTGCAAAATTCTATTAAACCGTAGAACTACATAAAAAACTAGCTCCATACGAATTCCTAAATCGAGAACTACAGAAACTTACTCAAACAACATACTATGCTAGGATGCTTCGTTTCAGAGAAAACACTGGGCTACAGGGACCTGATTGTCACGCACTTCAAACGTGAATTACTGGCAAAATATCGAACTACGAATTATATTCTTTGTTTTTCTGTCTACTACCTAAATATTACAGTAACTTTGTCTAAGAGCAATCGTCCGTTACTGCCCTAATTACTGAGATCTCGGGGCCACACCGACCTGATGATTTCTAGCTTTCAGGTCGAATAACCCCAGAACTATAGAACTACAAATTCAAAGAGATGTGTTTTTGACTACTACATTTTCCCTACAATAATTTAGGCCACTCGCCAGCTCTGTAGCTCCGGGGCTCCAAGGTTCTGATGTCAATTTAAAAAGAGCTGCCCTTGAGTTTCTTGCTGGCTCTTCTTGGAGTACTGCATTTGGAACCAGCAACTCGTCGGTGGAGGGGCTGCTGTTTACATTTAGCCAATCTTCATGGACGAGTTTAGAGTGCCTTTATATTAGACTATTGAGTTTTCTAAGTATAATTTTCAATTACCTACAGAAATGAATACATTTTCATTTATAATGAGATACTTTTTTATTTACACATCCTGAAAATTAAGTAATCCACAAGCTATTATTATTACTTCATCCACTATAGGGAGCCTTTTCATAGCACCCTCTCTCTGGTGGTAGCCACAACTTTTATTTTTTCTGACACTGGAATATTATGGCTTTTATTTACTTTCACCTGTCCCGTTGTTGTAATGTTTTTTTTTAATGTAGTGTAATTTTTTGTCCATGTTCTAATGCCATTATTTTGTATTGCATATAATTTGTAGTACCTATCCTTTTCAATCTGAAATCCATAAATAATAGAAAGGTAAATAAAAATAGTTTCGAACTTCCCTCTTACTTTTAAGTTAATGTATTTATAGGTAATATTCTAATGGATAAATAACTATGTATTAGATAATGAGAATCCTCACTAATATTTTATGTGCGAAAGTAAGTTTGGTTTTACGCCTAAACCATTACACCGATTTTTAACATTCTTTCTCCAATGGAAAGCTGCATTATCAGCGAGTAACATAGGGTATATTTTATTCTTGTATTCCCACGGGAACGGGCACTACCCGGGCAAAACCGCGGGAAACAGCTAGTATATTTCTATGCTAGGTTATGTTTTCGTCGAGATTTGTAAACAAAACAAGTAGGTGCAGGTAGGTATGTAACGTAAGTAAAAATGATTCTAAAGGTCACTTATCACTTTTCTAATGTCCTTACTTACGTCAAAATGATCTTCACAAGAGTATAAACTGCTCAGACACGATACATTGTCTCTTCTCATCATCTTGCACCAATTTTTGACCTTACACCTGTATCTTTTGGCATCAAGAAATATACTTTTTATGGTGGAGTTTTTATGTTATTTTGGCACATAAGAACGGCACAGTATTTATAATAATCTTGCCTGTGCTTTACATTGGCAATAAGTTGATTTTATCAGTCACTTTTCTACTTGAACTGTACGAAACACTGTTGTTGACATCGAACTCGCTAGTGAACTCAAGTGAACTGTGACGTCACAGAATAAGCGCGCCAAAATGGCCGCGTTTAAATCACCCGAAAATTATTGTGATTTTAAATATTTTTTTTAGCTCACTGGTTTATATTTCAGATGTGTTGTATTTACTTTTGGTAATGTAATAACTAGTAGAATCGTTTAAAAAAATAAAAAAAATACATGCATAGTCCCTATTGTTTGATAAAGTAAACAAATAAGCTTTACAAATGTGGGTCTTAGCTTTGTTTGGCTTTGGCTCGAACTATCGCCGAGTTTTTGTTCAAACCAATATTGTTGTTGTCAAGCAATTTCTCCCGCCCCTTGCACGACTTACACCCTCTCTGTCCCCAGCATTTTCATGATTTTCTTATACCTATATATTTTCCTATGATGTTACCGAAAACCACTGCGGCTATAGTGTTTATTTAATATCTTATTATCACTATATTGTTTATCTCTAGATTTTGCGTTTCTTCTAGTTACAGTATATCTACAATCAGGACAACTTTCTCAATAAACAGTTGTGTAGTATCTACTTGCATTCTTAAGGCTTTCGACAGCCCAAGTTCTCGCGTAATGAGTTCTTTTCGAAACCTCTGAACTTTAGAATAAAAAGTGCTCTTTTGACGAATTAATTTTGAAGTTCGAATGAACGGTGCCCAAGACAGACTTTATGCATAAATTTAACACGGGGAAGCACTTTCGGAGTTTAATAATGGCATGTGAAATGCCAACGAATTTTAGCATTTTTTCCAATACTATGAAGTATGTGCCTATGTACGAGTACGATCCTTCATTTATAATTAACCTAATATAGATAATGTGGTCATTTTACTTGAATTAAATGTTTAGGACTGTTTTATTATTGTATTATTAACTTATGAAAGTATTGACTTATTTGTAGGTAAGTACATGATTCATCATTGTTGTTTAAAATAGGCCTACAAGTAGAAGGCGATAGGCTCACCACCTATCACGTTTAGGGGTCCAATGTATCTCGTGAAATGTGGGTATATCCAGTAATGGAATACCTCTGCCTACCCCCTCGGGGATGAAAGGCGTGAGATTATACATACATACATACAAGTAGAAAACTATCTATCCGCAAGTAATTTTTGTTTGATTGAACATTACGTTCATAGTCAAATCACCAACGAATATGATATGGTATGATATGATATGGTTACCAAAGTTCACTACTGAGAAATCCAGGGCTGCCTATTTATTATGCTGTCATAAAAAGGAGTCAATATTTTGTTAGTGTAATAATGACAATTCAACAGTATCTTTCCACTATTCTATATTTTTGAACACACGTTACAATAAGATGGCACAATTTAAAATTATTGGTAGCTGAGCGACGTAATATCTTTATTTCTGAAATAAGTAATTGTGGTTTTATGAAGTAGATTGTTGGAAAACTAGATAACAAAAAGTTTCAGTGTTGACATAGGAGGATGACCGCTTGGACGGTAGCCAGAGATACGAATTCTGCTCTCATTTTTACACTACTTTTTGAATGATTCACGGTGCGACCGTACTACATAGATATTATATCTGACTGTGTTGGTTTGACAGTAGTTGGGTTGAAATACGACTATTATGAACGAGTGCTTTATGCTTTTTTAACAACCTTTTATATTTTTAGTTTGCACTCATTCTTAGGGTTCCGTATACTAAGGGTACCAACGGGACCATATTACTAGGAGTCCGCTGTACTTCGATAATATTATGTTGGTCCGTCGGTCTGTCAGCGGGCTGTGTATTATGAATCGTAGCAGATAGATAGTTGATTTTTTCACAGGATGTGTATTTGTAATGGCGCTATAACAACAAAAAATAATAAAAATTAAAGAAAGTTGCGTTTTCGTTTGCTCGATTTTTTAATTGTATGGTCGAACATAACTTTTCATGTGGGAATCAGAGTCGCACTTAGTAGGTTTTTATTTCGTTTTGATATCTATCATGTAATGTAATGTTTATATTGATATTATAAATGAAGAAGAATCAATTATTTATTAATTAAAGAAGAAATCAACACCTCATTTTATATTATGTCCTGATCATATCAATTGCTTCATTTATGTAGCCTCATCTGATTTAAATTAATTAGGGTCGTGTTTCGAAAGTTTGCATAGGCCCTTTAGGATGTACATAAATAGTTATGTGAGAGCACGATTTTAATTACTGTTATGATATTAAATTTTATAGTTGCATTTAAAGCATAATATTATTATGATATATTATGAGCAGTGATAGCCCGGACGGGTAAAGAGCCGGCCGAAAATCAGTGAGGCTCGGGTTCGAATCCTGGCATGTACCAATGAGTTTTTCAAAAACTTACGTACATATTTATCACTAGTTCGTCGGTGAAGGAAAACATCGTAAGGAAACCCGCAGGTCTCAGAATTAATTCTGAGACATGTGTAAACAGACCCGGTCCGGCGATGGGCTCACCACCTATCACGTTTAGGGGTCCAATATATCTCGTGAAATGTGGGTATATCCAGTAATGGAATGCCTCTGCCTACCCCCTCGGGGATAAAAGGCGTGAGATTATATTATATTACTATTATTATATTAATATGTATTTTAATCCCAAAATATAATTAAGCAATATTTCCAGATCACCGAGAAATAGAAGTCAAGCAGCGATTGACCTCTTGGTGATGTGGGCCCACATCATCATGTAGAAGTTTCGGAACTATAATCTTGGTGAGAGCATGTGCCAATGAGCTTTTCAAATACGACCACTGAGCTGACTGAGAATGACCAATGAGCTTTTAATACTTATATCTATACGTATAATAAACCGACCGTGTCTGTACAGGAAATATTTTTTGAACATTTCATCGGTGGTGTAGTTAGTTATCGATTTAGATACCAAAACACAAATTTTTGGTATTTTTTGTCTGTCTGTCTGTCTGGTTGTGCACGCACCACTCAAAAACTACTGGGGGCCAATTCTACTAAGTGTCAACGGTCATAGTTGGATGACAATGAGATGTCAATGGTGTTATTTTGACACTTTTCAGAGCAAATAACACCATCGACTGACCATGTCATTGTCATTGTCATCCAACTGCAACCGTTGACATTTAGTAGAATTGGCACCCTGGACGGATTTTGATTAAATTCCCACGGAAAAATGAAAAAACTGTGTGAAAAGAGAAATAAGACGTTACTACTCCGAAACGATAACACTTATAAAGTTGAAATATGGTATGTAGGTGTCTTATATGTCCTAGACAACCGTTAAGAAGGTATTTTTGGAAATTCCCACGGGAGCAGGAATAAACTGGATCCGCGCGGGCAACGCCGCGCTGCTGAGCACCCGCTTTGGAAATATTGGTATGTAGGTTTCTTACATGTCTTAGGAAACCACTTTTAAGGGGTTATCAGAAATTCCAACGGGAACGGGAATAAACTGAATCCGCACGGGCAACGCCGCTGGGCACCCGCTATTTAAAATATGTATGCGTCTTATATGTCGTAGGCAACCACTATGAACGGAATTATCAGAAATTCCCACGGGAACGGGAATAAACTGGATCCTCGCGGGCAACGCCACTGGGCACCCGCTAGTATATATATATACATATTATATATGTACTTTGAGTATCGTAAGGAATACCGCAGGACCCAGGTTTGTTTTGATATGTGTAACAGCACCACTCCGTTTAGGGGTCCAAAAAAAACACTATTAAAAACAGACTGAAAAGTCAGTATTTCCAGAAATTTTATATCTCCCATACCATCCCCGCCGTCCCCCTTATGTATAGAACGTGAGCGTATTTAGTTTTTATTTCCAAGTTTTGAGAGACTGCGGAATATTGACTTGCTATATTATTTTGATTTGTCAATATTGATATAGGTCCCTTTTTGCGCAATACCAAATATATTTTATTCTATTATGTAAAGGTTGTTCTTAAATAACATCCAACGTTTACTCATGAGACAGGCCGACATTTTGTTTTCTTAACCCTCAACCCCAGGGGGATAAAGGTGAAAAAACGTATGTTATGTTTGCGAACCCTTTCAAAGTATTCGATACAATCCTTCTTTATGTCAAAGGACAATAAGCACTTGTATTGAAATAAGAAATAAAGTAAACCTCTTTTATGGATAGGAATTCGAGGGTTGCAAAATTATATATGTATTGTAAACTAATATAATGACACGCATGGTAGTAATAGTTGTATTTGGCAGCACCTAACGTAGTCCATAGTCATTCCACTGTAATGCCATTATGATACAACTGTCGTAGTCCATAGATTTTTAGTGGAATACAAATTAGATGTCATAGTGGAGTTTGATGACAATGGCTCGTCAATGGCTGACATTTAGTAGAATTGGCCCCCTGATAATAATGAAATGTGACTCGGACATCGTGAAAAGGGACAGACTGTGTGGAGGAGCGGAGGTGGAATGTTCCACTACTCGTATCGTGAAGATCTTCCGCTATGCGAGGTGATCGTTCCTGAGGACCGCGGTCCAACGACTATTTATACGAACTCGTGTAAACCCTGATAGCACCGATTACAACTCGTGATGTCACGTGCTTTGCTTGCTGTCTATGGCGCTTTAGTTTGTTCAGTAGGTACAATTCTATCTAATCCCCGGTCGTAGACAAAGCTCCAGGCAAAATGAAGTGGAAGATGTAATTAGCAAGATGAACGTAAGTCGCTTGCAAGTTAACAGAATTAACATTTAAAAGTAAGATTTCTTTTCAGTTAAACTAAAATTGTAATAACGCTGGAATTTTATTCGTTGTACCTTTGTGGGCGGTTTGAGTTCAGATATTTTACACATAATAGCACTCAAGCCAGTTAGGGTAAAGATCTTTGGGCCCAAATTGGCCTTTAGAATGTCGTATCCAGTTTCATACGTTCATTTATCCTTTTTCTATTCATAACATAAATTATTCATGAGGGTTACTTAGGTAGGTATAGACAAACCCCATTTTGTAAATGCAGAAATTTCGGTCATAAAATGTTATGGTGTATTGTATGTCGATTGTGGTAAATGTAGATCAATATTTAGTTGTGAAAACATATTTACAAAAATTGCAATCAATGCAATGCCATAAGTGGACTCTGGGTAGACATAACAACTAATCGCAGATCTGACTGGCACACTGAAAAAGGAAAACGTTTATTTGAAAATTTCTTAATAATCATAAGAAGAAATTTTTAGATATCTTTGAAAACACATTATTTCAAACATATTAATAAAAAAAAATGAGACTTATTACTTTACATAGACTGAAATTGATTTGCCATAAATAATAAATTGAATTGAATTTTGCCTGATAAGTTTTATTGATATTTTATATTTAGAGAATTACATCGATAAATTATTAAAACCTATGTTGTCTTTAATAAATTCCGAATGCTTCGTCCGGAAAAAAAAATAGTCGATATATCCGTCCTGGAAACAATTTTGCGAGATAATGATTTCTTGCGCCCGCAGGAACGCGATGCTTAACCGGATACCTGTGTAATGTACGTATTCCGCCACCAAGTTTTTGTTTTATTAATCATGGGCTTAATCTTGACCACAGACTAGCGCGAAGGCAAAGACGGGGCCTACGATGGGACGAGCATGCCGGAAGATGCCTATTAAAATGAATTAGGAAATACAGACGGCCCGCGGCACGGCGGCAGGTAGTTCCACTCCTTGGCGGTGAGCATAATGAAAGATCTTTAAAAACGCCGAGTGAAGCCCAAATAATCTATAAGAGGTGATTAGTTTATTTAATTCTTATAGTAGCAACCAATATTCATCAATTACCTAGTGATAAATAGAGTACATCTTGTACTTCTTCATTAGGTACAGAAAGGAAGTTGAACGTATCCTCCGTAACTCCAAAAATAGCGCGAAAGATGTAAATGTATACACCCTAGTTAAAATTTGTACGAATTGTCTCGTTTTCACGGGGATTGAGACATCAACCGGCAAGTACCTAAGCGATATATTATTATGCCGTCTCGGGCGAGACACGACGAGGAAATCGCTTATGTGCGTAAACCTAATGGTGTTGAAAAGATTTATACTCGATCCTTGACACCCAGCGAAAGATTAACTCGTTTGCTGGCCTCAATAGGCGTACTATGTTGATAATTTATTGGGCTTATATAAATATAACTTAATCGATTTCAAGCAATTATTGTTATTTGCCTCTTAAAGGTGTTTGACTCTGTTCATTCAATCAAAACAATTATCAACTTTTAAAATGAACCTATATAAGCGTACCTACCCGTACCGGAACGGACCGGACCCCCAAAAACCCCCCCTCTTATAACTCAGTAGGAATACAGTGTAATTAATTCACTATTGTTTATTCACCAATATTATCTATTCACCTCAAATTCGAGAGTGTTAGTAAATGAAATGTAAACACGAGGTCAAATCTGGCTGATGCGACCACGAAACCCGATTTGAAACTAGTCTAACCACTGCCGTATTTCAGTGGGGTTTTCTGAAGCGACAGAACATTTATTGATTGGAGCTCTGGCTAGCGGTCACACTAGGGTTACCATAAAAATATTACAATTTAAAAGTCCCGATATAAATTATTATTTCACTATCAAATTGCAGGCCTTAGTATTGAGCAGTGTTTAACTTGTATACTATGAAAGTAGGTATACAACTTAAACACTGCCTGTCATAAGCTTTTTTTTCAAAACACAGGCTGAAGTCCAACTTTTAGATTTGAACGAGATATAAAAATAAAGAATGATAAAACTGGCACTAACTGGAAACACGGAGGCGCTCGTGATATGATGCTACTAGATTGTCACTCATTCACTGACTTGTCGCGCCCAACTTAGCTTATTCACTGTGTTCGTTACAAACACAGTGGTAGCGCACGGCTACGAGCGCCGACTTTAAATATGGTAAAATTTACAAGCCTCTGGATTATCTATGAGGGTAATGTAATTATGAATTTATCCCTTCTTTAGCGGGAAACCTCCATCCACCACGAAATATCCTGATTAGCCTCCAAGTAAGCGGTTTCCCAGTGAAAATAACAAAGCCAGTCCAACTAGACCTTTCAGTTTCATTGGACGCTTTAAAACCTTTTGTGGCAACAGAGCTCAACCATCTGGTTGATCATCCAGTCTCTTGTTTAGATGGACTGCGGTTTCAACGTTTATCCATTCGTTAAGAGAAAATCCAACATGCCCCAAGAGTAGGTAACTAAATTGAATAGGTTAGGTACAAGAGATAATTAATTCACTTTATCCGTGTATTGTCGTAAAAAGTTAGAATTGCTTTTACTATTAAATTGAATATTTCGAATGAATATTTTTTAACAAAACAAAAGAACGATTACCTAACTTTGTAAAATACAAAATTTTATCTTGAATTTATGTTTTGTATAGAATATAAGTATGGTACCTTCTTGTGAAAATAGGGATCAAATGAATATAAAATTTTTGTAAGTGGACTTGTGACATCCAAATTTAATTTTCTTCACAGACTTTGCTTCGTTCGTTTCTGCGCGATTGTTGGCTACATTCAACAGTAGCTTAATAATTTTTTGGCTGTCTATTCGTTATTTGTTATCAAAAATACTTGAACGAAAAATAATATAAATAATCTTTTAATAATAATTGTATGCATAATTTATCTATAATATAATAAATGAAAAAATACGTTAAAAAATAATAAATATTGCAGTAGGTACCTAGTATAAAAATATTTACTTACAATATGTAGAACAGTTCCTATGTACCCCAAAATTTTCAAACATCAGAATACCACAAAATTAATGTGACTGCAGCGATTCGTCAAGTGTATCCCATATTATGTTTATTTGCAGCAGCAAAAGTATGTAGATATATTTTCGTTCGTTCCTCAATTTTCATTTCCGTGAGTGGTCCCTCTGCCGTAACGCAGAGAATAGGTATTGTTGCGTGGAATTGGCTCGTGGCGGGCACAGGCCCGATTGTCAAAAGCTGAAGTAAATTCCCTGTTGGAGGCTCAGCGCCGGTGATATCTGTGAAAGGCGCCTCAGAGGGTGCAAATCGGCGGATATGATTGCTATATCGGCTTGTCTCATTTCTACATTCGATCGTTTATTTCCAAATGTAACTGAGACTTGCACATAAAGCTCGAATCTTCTTAGAACTTAAAAGTAGGTTGCGTACAACAAAATGTTTAGTGTCGTAATTTTGTATCTTAGATGCCGATTTATTTCCGAAGCTCGTGGTATTTTCTCTGAATGAATAGTATAATATATTGTCTGATATGAATAGGATTTTTCTAATTGAAAAGCTAAAGTGTGATATCACAGATGTGACGATAAAACAAAAGTAGCCATACTTTTCCACACGGATCCTCTCGGGAGGTCATTTTTTATATGTTCATATTGTAAAAGAAAAACTCTGTATAATGTGATTAACCAAAGACGTAGATATGTTACTGGAGCACGGAAAATGAGACCGACAAATGTAGTTAATTAACCACATTTTATTTAGTCGCATTGTATTTCAAGTCGTATTTTAAGCGCAATTCTTTGGATTAACCTATTTTCTTACCTTTCCCTAAACAGCGTAACTTATTCATTCGCAGTCGTTCTTATTGTTTCATGACGTGTAACTATCATTCTCGTAAAGACAAGGCATTAGCTTTATGAAGTGTATAAAAAAGCGTAAGTATGACGCGACAAATTACATTCGCCCGTTTGCATCCCAGACTCAACGATTTGATGGCAGCGAGATAGAGCATGGAACGGAGCTCGTGAGCCAATAAAAACTCGGCCTACCGTGTCGGCACGAAACTCGTACAAAACATTAATGTCTGCGTGCTCGAAGCAGCACAGTTTTTGTTTTCCATGGTTCATAATATGAGTGACCTATACATACGATTCAAGTGCACTAACAATGACGTTTATCACGCTAGAAATCGCTCATAATTAGGGAAAAGTTAATAACTCTGCTTGACAGCAGGTTAACAAATTTATAAGAAGGCGTGATATGTATGTCTACTATTACATATGCAAGTAACATCGAGCATGTGATATTCGAAATCAAGCAGTAATACATATAACTATCTAAAATCTATGTTAATATTATATTTTACTCAGCTTAATAATTCTTTTCGATTAATTCCGCAAACTAAGTATCGCGCCATAGCCTGATCGTTGACTGACATGACAATGCCATTAGTCGGTACCACCAAGCGTCATAGAAGGCAAAGACGTTACGGTACAAGTTCTAAACAGCGCTATCAAAGTCCTCACAAGGTATAAATACTACATCAATAGTTGGAATGCGTTCCCCAGACTCAATCACTTCTCTTTGCGGAATATCTTCCTTTTTACGATAGAGGAGTATTCCACCTCCGCTTCTCAGCATACATTAAGTTTGCCACGTGTAATATTTTCTTGTGTTAAATAAATAAAACGAAAAATATTTATAGTATAGACAGAGATGATGTCGGACTTAAACAATATTCCGGCGTCGCAGACAGTATAAGACGCCACAGATAGGATGGATATATAAGTAAAAGTACCTTCTGCGATAACGCCACACTTGAACAATGTAATTTAGATTCAATCAGGATGCATCTTTTATTGTGTGCTATAAAGAATTTATCTTTTGCTTTGAGAAATCGTAAAGTAAAGACATACACGTAGGTACAGCTAGCGAATAAAACAGTGATGGCAGAAGCTGAAATCTAAAATTATGTTTTTGCGATGTACGCTTATTGCTCTTAATCGTACTTCTTAGAAAGTTTTAGGCGCTCGTCTTAATTAATCCGTTTCGTGATCAAGCACGGGCATTACAACTTAAGATTATCTCTTTAATCTTGACGGAGCTTCATTTAGTAAGGTACCGAAAACATAGTTTGGTAATATACAACCTGAGAAGTTGAGAACATGAAAACTTATATAACTACTTACTACCTAGGTACTTCATTTTTTTATCTGTGGGTACCTACCTATATTTGTAATATATTTTGCTACTGTAAGGCTACCCGCACACACTCAATATTATTGTCAAACTAAAATTGACAATACTACTTATCAATATATGGCCCCGCATACTGCAAAATATGACAATACAATCCGAATACGCTCAATATTATTGACAATACTTCTATTATTGACAATAATATTGAATGTGTGCGGGTAGCCTAAGCTTAGCATATTGACAACAATTTGTGAATTATTAAATTTTTAGGATTACATAGTCAACAAGAAACCTATAGTTTCGCTATGTCCGTCATTCACGCCTGTCCACGGCTTAGCTACGCGACTTTTTAGTAGGGGTACATACATGTACCTATCACGCTGACAAAGTGGTAAATCAAAATCTTGTATTTTTTAAGGTACCTCGCCGTTACGTACCTAAAGTAGGGATGATTTTCTTTTCTCGTCTATCCCATTGTGTCGTGGGATAGATCTTTCGAAAATATTGCGGTTGTGTGAAAACCATGTTTCGATTCAGGGATCCGTTATTTATAATAACTGTCTTTTGTAAACGTGAAGTGTCCAACCCCCTTGGCGTTAAATAGTTTGTGTTTGGATATCTAAGAGCAGTAGTAAATACAACAAAGGTATAAGGAAAACTGCCACTTGTAAGTAGGCTTTACAAGTTAACGAGTAATAGTCGACCAACACATAAGATTTTGACGGTCTACGGAACACTGCCTGTGGCCGGCCTGGTTTTTTTGTCAGTCTGTCATTGTCTTTTTAAAAATGTCTAGGGATACTCAAACGTTTTTTGTCATCTGTCTCTCACAAAGGTCTTATTTATCGTAAGCCACCCGTAAATCTCCATTGCTGAGATGCTACGGGCGTTTTATCACACAATAATATACTGATATTATGTGGAAGGGATATAGTTAAGGTCACCTAATTTCAAGTAACTTTACATATTATCGAAGTTATATATATTTATTTTATTTATCCTTTGTACCTGTGAATATCACATTTGTCGCCTATTAAAAGTATAAATGATTCAGTGGCTGTGTTTGTTGACGATTAATATGTAATAATGTTGATGATACTTATATATATTTTTATACTAGTGGCCCGGGCAGACGTCGTTCTGCCACCGTATAAACCATCCCTGGACCCACTCTAACCCACACAAAAAGTTTCATCAAAATCTGTCCAGCCGTTCTGGAATTTTAATCAGACTAACGAACATCAATTCATTTTTATTTATATAGATTAGGAGAGGTAGAAATAAGGTAATTGATATGATATGATATCATATATCTTAATTTGAAAGATTGCAGCACACGCAACAAATATCTATATTCTATCTATGTCTTGGTATATTTCATATTTAGAAATAAGCTTATACAACGCGTAATAGAATGAGCGCAATTCCTCATACACCACAATTAGTATATTAATATAAAAATATGCTTTCTAAGTTTACTTGGGTATAACCAATTTTCTTAAATAAAGAGAAAAAAATACGATTTCCATAGGTATCACTAAATTCAGCTATGCTAAGTAATTCCTTTTTCGGAAAAATTTAACACATATTAAAAATATCTAAAATCGATTAAGTAGTCGATACTGAACAAACTAATTTCAGGAATTGCACTTATTCTGTTACATTAATTGTATATGAGAGTAGGTATACCTACTGAAATAAATTTTGTCTTAGAAACACTTTGACACAGAGAAACTAAAAAGAACATCTAGCTGCTGGGTAGACATTCGGCGTAATTTGTCTGTCCAAGCCCTTTTGTTTAGGAAAAGGGACCTAAAAAGGCAACAAAACTTAATGTTGATTTATGTTGATGAATGCTTCGTCCAAATTAGTCTTCACTAGACAGCCCTCCAGCACATGATGGAGAATTTTATGAAGACAAATGGATGGTTCTTATTATTTATTTTGCTTTCATACTTTTCCGACAAGGTAAAAAATTATACCGACATGACTTGAAGGCAATGTGATATTACGATGAAATAACAACGAATAAATAAAATAAATATTTTGTCACCTCACAAGCTCGAAAATATTCTGTTTGTAATTCGAAATCTGAGTGCAAAAGTGCATTTTGTGCCTTACCGGGGAAAGAGTTTTTAAAATTTGAACATTTCTGCCAGCACTGAAAATGAAATACTTATTGTATCTCAGTGCGCCAACTTAATTTTTAGAATAATCGCACTCAATCGCACTGTTTTGGTGTTTTATAGTATAGCTGTATTTCAAACACGTTAGAAAAAAAAGATTCTAAGAAAATAATGTTTTTCTTCCAACCGCTGTGCTGTTTTTCGTGAACCTAGTATTTTCTAGCTGTAGTGAGGTGAAAAGTCATGTGTTTCGTTCGGCAGCAAAGTTATTCTCTGTCTCGTACCTTTAAAACCTTTGTGATGTTCTCAATGAAATATCGTAATTAGATATTGCCTTCAAGTAAAGCAGGCTTTTTTTCTTTTTTCATTAGAAAGTCACACTTACTGACTATCTCATTAACGCACAGTCTACGCTGGACCTAGGACGTAGAATGTAGGATAGCTTTTAAAATGAGTAGGAAGAATTTCAAAACATTCAAGATGTTTTGAAATTCTCACTGGGATTCTCACAGTAAGTCTGTGTTACGCTAATTGCGAAAAATATAATATGCTTGCGGGGTCATTGACACTGCACTGATGCGTGCGGATTTATCTACTAACAAAGTTCTCCAATTGTAGTTGGAATGTCCCACTTCCATATTTACCTTGAGAAACTCCTCCAGCTATATATACGGTGACCGTAATATACGAAATGTTCCATTTCCATACACAAGCGGATATCACATTAGAATTTCCATTTTCTACCGTGCTCGGTGCCATAAACAGTTCATATCAACATATTACGGGTAACAAATGATGGTTTTATCTTCGCTAATGAAGGGTTCTGCACATTTGGGAGCGAAACGTGCGTTAGCGGTTACGTATGGGCCGTAAATCTAAGGGAAGTGGGGACGAGACGAGATAGAGGATGAAATAAGGAGCCTGTTCAATTGATGGATTCATAACACCGATCATCTCGTTCCATAGTTTTATAGGCAACCAGCAGCAGATGACAGCGGAGTTGCCCGCGTTCTTTTGCTTTCTCCTTTTATGTAAAGATATACAACGCGTAACAGAATAAGCGCAATTCCTCATACACCCCAATTAGTATATTAATATTTAAAAAATATGATGCCTTCGAACTTTAGTTGTATCAAACCAATTTTCTTAAATAAAGAGCAGTAATAGCACGATTTCCATAGGTAGCACTAAATTCAGATATGATAATTCATGTTTTGGAAAAAAATTAACACATATTAAAAATAGCTGAAATCGATTAAGTAGTCGATACTGAACAAACTAATTTCAATAATTGCGCTTATTCTGTTACACATTGTAGATGATAGCTATTAAACAATCGATTTTGCTGGAGGATGATGTATGTTATGCGATTCTATATTTGGTCTTAGACTGTTTCAAATAATAATTTATTATGTATAATTTATTTGTAGAACAAAGATATTAAAGTGACAAAACATAACTTATTTACATTACTACCTTATTATTGCCACTCTTATAGCATATAATATCCCCTTGTCAGTGAGCCTTAGTTTCCGCCATTATGCCGTATCTGTGAAACCCGGATCGGGTTTCGCTCACAGACAGGGGTTTTTGAGCGCTATTGATTCATTCTTATTAGAATTTCTCTGATTCTAATTAGAATCACACATAGTTCTGTTTATAACATTATACTATATTAAATTGAGGATCTATTCTTTATTCTTGTTTGTTTAAAACTATTTTGAATTTTTTACACTTTCACTTTCAACAAGAAAACACTCGAAAGTTCGATTGAAAATATGGTCATAGGTTGAAGACGTGTTTTTTCACAAACAATCGAAGGAATTGCGTTACTATTAGTAATAAACATCAAATAGTACTCACCTTTCCATGATTATTCCTAAAAACACTGACTAAAACACTTATTTTCACCACAAAAACCAACTCAAATACAGACGTAAACACACCGTGCGTGACGTCATTTTAAATGACGTATATTTTTATTTTTTTCGTAAAAGGCCACCTGTATTTAGGGTTGGGATGCAAGCTTGCTTTATAAAGCTGCCATACACGTAGGTGTGACAGACCATAGTGTATTTATCACAGTATTTAGAGCGGGAATCGAGACCCCTTTCAGAACCCGTCTCCGGGTATCTCCACAGATACGGCATAAGTGTCACATACCCGGAGACGGTTTGGCTCACTGACAAGGGGAAATGATTTGAAAACAAAAAAATATATACAAAACAAATAAATTTCGAAAGCAACAGTATTTCTTATCATCATACCGACAAACTTACTAAAATAACTAACTATAAATTGAGTAGAACTCATATTGCTTTCCAACAAGAATACGTAGAACCAAAAACTGCAGAGCTTACGTAATGTCTGTTTTCACCTGCAGGTAGAATGCAGGGGTGGTGAAACTTTCAACTTCGCTGAAAGATATTATTTCTAACCCAGTGCTTTGATCAATACTTCCTGAAAATAAAACATCATACGCTCCCCTCCTGAGAAAAGAGGTAAAGCGTGGTTTAATTTCATAAAACTACTAGCGGCCCGGTACGTGCTTCGCAATGTGATAAATGAAGAATCACTCGACAGATCTTAAGCAAACTTTACATAAACCATCTGATATATAGTCCGAATAAAGCCTAAAAATTTGGTTTGAATAGGTGCGTTCTTGAGTTATAAAATAACAACGAAAAGTATCATTGATTTTTATATATATATAGATAACCAAAGAGGTTGGAAAAAAATATCTCTTTTCTGGAAAGAAAAACTTTATCTTCAAATTACTATAAGACTCTGATTAACTCACAGACAAAGCACAACCTAAACCAGTGTTACATTTTTGTAAATGTATCTCCAAAGTGGGTTAAATACGATGCAGTTTTGTATGGAAATTCGTATTTTTTTCAAATCCTATCACACTGATACTTTATTAATTATAAGAAAAATATGGTGTTTTTATAGTTATATCGGGTGGAAGCTTAGGACAAAGAGTAGGACTCAATCTTATGTATCTATGCTCGCAAGTGTAGGGGTCTGATTATGACTTCTTGTTACATCAACCAAAACAACAGAACAGTAAATCACTGCAAATCATTTAAACCTAACTTACTATAAATTCCGTGTTTAGTTTATTGTATAATAATATATTTTCATTCTTCAGGCCATTGACCCTTAAACACGAACATATTTTTATAAATATGTTAACCCAATATACCTACATAAATACGTTTTTTAATGGTAAAATCATAACGTTAAGAGTTCAATAATAATTCTTAGTAAACTTAAGTAATATTGTCTCAAGTGAACATCGCACCCATATCTTGCATAGCTTGAGGCTAGCGCCGTTGATCTAATGCCTCGTCAGCACAGAAACTTGTCGTGGAAAACGTAAGTTATGCCTTCAGGGGAGAGATGGAAAGATGGAAGAGTTTCACCCAAAGATGATTTTATGTACCTAACTTCTGTCTTTTGTCACCAAGCGACTCAAATTGTGTAACGTTCCTGTGGTTTTAGGGCCAATGCACACCAAAAACATTTTTAGGTACTCAAAAGGTAAAAGAAACCTTTACTTTATTTTTAATGTAAATATTGCCTGAAATAAAGATTATTATTATTGTTATTATTATTATTACAGGGCCACTTCGTTGTCATCAAGACCTCGGGAACTTGTGGGAGGTTTAAATTAATTTCAATTACTTAAGTCTACAGTCCCTTCTAAATAAACGCAATCAAAACTACGGCAATTTATCCCATATATTTGGACACTAGACTACACACACATTTACTTTCTCATGAGTGAGGAAAGACCGTGAGCCAAAGATTTATACAGTGAGCGCAGTGGGCTGTTACGGGATGATGATGATGATTTGGACACGAAGTGGTACATGTTGACCTAGAATTACCCAAAAGCAAGGTGCATATTACAAGTTACGGGACAAAAACAGAAGTGTCGTTGCTGAGTCAGGCTCGCTTTTGTTTCATTTTTTCTTCTCTGCGCGACCCGACATATTCGATAGAAAATGAAATGGCGTATAATCATTCTGGTGTGCGTTAGGTCCATTAAGGCCAGGTATTCCTGCAGCAGTAGGTATTTAGCGCTGTCACGGGTCGCGTG
This sequence comes from Ethmia dodecea, assembly GCA_963855545.1. Classification (NCBI taxonomy): domain Eukaryota; kingdom Metazoa; phylum Arthropoda; class Insecta; order Lepidoptera; family Depressariidae; genus Ethmia; species Ethmia dodecea. The sequence continues at coordinate 7,854,818 of OY979448.1, forward strand.
CAAAATAGTTAGATCGGACGCAGCGGCAGTGAACTCGCATGACCCCGCCAGCGACATAGTATAGAAATTAGCAGTAGGATAGTTTTATTTGACTTTAGAAATGTATTGTATATATTATGAAACTTTGTTTATAGTATAGTAATAAATTAGAGTTACGTAAATAAATGAAGTAACTTCTCTGTTTTTATTTTGTTTGTTTATGTAATTATTATAACTATGTATTATGTGTATACATCATGGTGACGAAAATAAAAAATCGAAAATTCTGTTTGACATAAATATTAGGTCTTTTCTTTACCAATGAAATTGCCATTTTATATCAAAAAATTGAAACGAATTTTTTTCATGTATTTTTATTTGTATTAATCGAAGTAATCAATCACCTATGCAATTAATGCATCTTTGCCATCGCAGTAGCAGTTTATTGATGCCCTTCTCAAAGAAATCAGCTGAACGGGAGGCAACAAATTCTTCAAAGGCATTTTGTACCTACTGCCTCTCGGGTATTGAATTTTTTTCCCACCAAGAAGTTATCCAAATTCTGGAAAAAGTTGTAGTCTGTAGGCGCAAGGTCTGGTGAGTAGGGCGGATGACGGGGAGCTTCCAACCCCAGTTCCTGCAACTTGGAGACCGTCTGCTGTGCAGTGTGAGATCACGCGTTGTCGTGCAAAAGCAGCGGAGACGAGCGATTGACCACAGCTGGTTGGAGATGTGCCTGCTTCACCATTATTGTGTTCAGTTCTTCACAGTATACATCTGCAGTAATGCTCACCCCGTTTGGTAAGAAGCTGTGATGAATCACACCGTTGCTAGACCACCAAACAGGTCACTTCATCACTTTTCTAGGGGTAAATTTTCGTTTAGGGCATTGTTTAGGTGCTGAACCTGGATCCAACCAATTTGCGGAGCGCTAGCGGTTATCAAACAACAAATAACCAGTAACAATGCGGTTCAAAATTCCTTCATTTGTGTATCTGTTGAGCAGTGCAAGGCACATCTCGACGAGTACTTCGCGCTGGGGATCATTGAGTTCGTGGGGCACCCATTTGTCAAGATTTTTTACCTTGCCAATTTGACGCAAATGGACCAATATTGTTTTGATGCTAACGTCGAAAGCTGCTGCTAATTCAGCCATAGATTGTGTATCATCAGCTTCCATAATCGCCTTTAATTCGTCATTGTCGACCAAAGTCTTCGGACGACCGCGAGGTTCATTTTTCAGGTCATAATTTTCAGAACGGAAGCGAGCAAACTAATAACAGGTGGTGCGTTGGTTTGTAGTGTTAGCTCCGTAAACGTCGTTGATGTTCCGTGCCGCTTGTGCCGCGTTGCTGCTACGACGGTACTCATATTCCATAATTACTCGAATTTTTAACGTATCCATTATGACGAAAAAGATTGAAATGCGATGAAAAAGTTGGTGCCGTAAGATCTAGCGCACCATGACCCAGCAACGTAAACATCAATTAAAGGGTAGCCGTTCTTAGTTCGACCTTCTGCGATAGCGATATCCTTCTCTACTTGAGCTGCTTCTTCCATTTTTTTCAAATAATTCATCTTCTAATTTGGAATAGTATTTTGAGCTGAATATCGAAATATCCATCGCTGAACATAATTCCTCAAATGAGAAAAGCCAATACCGGAAGCCACAATTCCAGTCGTGGCAGCTGTATTAAGATTAACTTGATCTCTATCGTTTAGGTCTTCAGAGTTAATCGAGCAAAATTTATTTGTAAATATTGCATTCAAAATGAAATACTGATAAAAGTCCTCGTCGTTTTTCACTAATCAAACGGAATTTTCCTAAGGTGCAGTTAAATAAACCGTTATGACGAGCTTTCTGTTGTAACTCCTGTAAAATGTAATTTATATCAACAATTCGCCGTCCCGAAACAGGTTGAAATTCATTTTCTTTGAATCCATACTCTACGATAAGTGAGTCTTCCGCCTATTCAGTATCTCTGAAACAGTGAACAAATATAGTAAGTATTACATATTTTAGATTAATATTAGTTACCTATATTTTTTTTAATGTTAGCATAATGAAAAGTTAAGATAAATACACATAAAAATGTTAAGATAAATGTTGTCATTTAAAATGTGATCCTTATGTAAGATTTACAGTGTCGACAGGATCGACAGAATTCAATTTACTGACAGAGTTTTCGGACACGTCAGCCACGTTTTACAGGAGTTGCAACAGAAAGCTCGTCATAACGGTTTATTTAACTGCACCTTAGGAAAATTCCGTTTGATTAGTGAAAAACGACGAGGATTTTTATCGGTATTTCGTTTTGAATGCAATCAAGACCAAGTTAATCTCAATACAGCCGCCACTACTGGCATTGTGGCTTCCGGTATTGGCTTTTCTCAATTTGAGGAACTAGGTTTAGCGATGGATATTCCGGTATTCAGCTCAAAATAGTATTCCAAATTAGTCATGACGATTCGATGAAGCCCAAACTCGATGAGGTTGTGTAGTTTCATTGCGAAGTTCCTATGGCCACCTTCCAGCTCAATCATCAGATCAGCACCATGTCATCATAATATTGCATTTTCACGCGATTTACACATGTATGCAATATTTCAGATTTTAAAAATTGACGGCCTTACCCACCATCATATTCCGATTTATTTGTTTACCTGCCTAATTTCAGTTGACCTACTGATATTCTTATACTATGGCATGATTTTTTATGAATTTATAAATGAGATTGAAGTAAAATGAAATTTAATGTGATTGTGTCAAAGTCGAAAATGACATAACAAATTAAACATTTACTTACTTCTTCACATATATTTTGAGTTAATTCTTTTTATTTATTAATTTTATAGTGGTAAACGCCTTTTTTCGCTAGCGTTGTTTATTACCCATTATAGATAACTTGCAACAAATATATCAATTCGTCAAAACTGATTGATTGGTGCAAAAAATTGTCACGGAAAAAATTGACACAGGTCCGTCATCCGTAAGCGCCAGCGCGCGACTGAACACGCCAGCTAAGCCACCGCGCTCGTGCATTTTGTCGTTTTTTCAACATAGTGATTATAAAAATCATTTTATAAAGTCAAACTCTGCGAATTTGTCTAGAAATATTTCGTATCTTTAATCTAGTACAAAAAATAAATGTAAAATATGAGTAGTTCAGTCGTGACATAGAAAAAACAAAACAAAAAGGGGTAACTTTGAGATTTTTTTCTATCGAGTGAAGTTTATCAAATCATGTAACCAAATGCGACTTTGACTAGAGTATGTCCTTAAGTTATATATATCTTTTTTTCAGAATTTTAAACACTATTTTCTATGTCTGAGATGATTTTAAAAATCACAAAAATCGGCCTCTGCTGGCCCACCCAGCCTTAAAACCGACGCTAAGAAAATACCCAATTACTTTTGAACTACACAACCGTTTACTATGAGGAAGGTTTTTATATCCTACTAGTCCTACTTAATATTATAAATGCGAAAGTGTGTATGGATGGATGCTTGTCCCTCTTTCACGCAAAAACTACTGAACGGATTTTGATGAAAATTTAAAGTATAGCTTATACATCAGGCTATATTTTATCCCCGTATTCCCACGGGAACGGGAAATACGCGGGTGATACCGCGGGACGCTGCTAGTATATCATATAAACCAAAGCGGAACGAGGGTGGGTAGATCGCTAGTACAATGTGAAGTAAACATTGACTGCGCGGCCGTTCGACCTCATTTGTCTTGCACTCGAGTCTCTCTTAGTTTCGTCGGTATATTTTCCGCAGCACCTCTAATTAAAATACTTGAGTCGGTCTTCTGTATGTTAGTAGGTACTATTTATTCTTTATCCTCTGACAATAGATCACCACCATTGCGGATCCATCATACCACACTGGCCATCACTTGCTATGAACCTGGCAAATCTCTTACGCATTATCCACATTCATCAAGCGACTCATGCATGCTCATCTGGGTCAGTGAATTACTGATGTCGACGTTAGTACGCCTAGTGCCTTCTCTACTCACTCTCCACACCGTTGTATATTTTGTTTTGGTCTCTGCCTCTTTTCATTCGTTTGTTTTTCAATCCTTTCTGTAGAACTAAATTCTTTTTCAATTCATCTTTCATTTTTTTCGTACAGTACAGTTTCAGTTTTGTGATACAATAATCATTGATAGTGAAACCGTTCTGGTCATGGTCAAAATCCTGACTTTTGAGTCATTTTTAAGGCCTTTGATCTTGTTTTGTCAGCTTATTGAATATTAGCGACCGGTTTAGGATTGTAAAATTAATTGGATTTTCCATAATTCCAGATTTGTTAACTTTGACTTGTTCTGTTCGACGAAACTAAGAGTAATTAATCTGACGGGTAAATGATCTCACAGAAATTCCTTTGTCAACTCAATCATAGCAAAAGAACAAAATAATTTTTGAGAAGTTTTCAACTTATTTCAAGATGTTTTTTATTAAGAATCATTTCAAGATGACTTATCTACTAATAGACCAGGGTAGAAGCCTTTAAAAATAATAAAAAGTGAAAAAAAAAATAGTAGTAGGATGAAACCCATTAGAAAAGGAGTGGAATATTATAAAAATGAAAGGAAAAATAAATGACGGGCGATCTGAGGTCGGGAAGGGGATGGGGGTGAGTTTTTAAGGGTAAAAAACGGTTTTTCTCGATTTCCGGAAAAACTAAAAGTCCTATCGAAAAAAGTTAAATGGCAAAGTTGTAGGTATTATTATTTTAGTATTAGTAGTATATGTAGGTAATAAAAAGATCTAAAACTTTTGTATTTACACTTTTTTCACATAACCTCAAAATTTATGTGAAAAATTCAAAAAACCAAGTTTTTGGTTTTTTATTTTTATCTTTTACAAAAAAATTTTTTTTGTAACGAAATTTGGTGAAAACTTACCTTTTTATGTCCCAAATACGCTGTAATTTATTTGATAAAAAATATTTATTTTTTCACCTTATTTTCAATTAATATCGAAAAAACACCCTAATTTTCAATCGAAAACTCACCCGTCAAAATATCAGCTTTTTTCAAAAAGTTGGTATGTTTTCTGTTCGTTGAAATCTCTACTTTCTGATGGTGAAAAAAAAAATATGTTACTATAGTAAATCTTCTCAGAAAATTCAAAAATTCTTGTACTAAAATACCATTTAATTTCAATCTTTAGGTTATGTTACGTTAAGCATACTATTTGTTAAAGAAAATATTACGATTTTTATTTGTTTCTATCTGTATCAATCAAATTAAACGTAAAAATCGTAATATTTTCTTTTTTTTTCAAAAAAAATTTTTTGTAAAAGATAAAAATAAAAAACAAAAACTTGTTTTTTTGAATTTTTCACAAAAATTTTGAGGTTATGTGAAAAAAGTGTAAATACAAAAGTTTTAGATCTTTTTATTACCTACAACTTTGCCATTCAACTTTTTTCGATAGGACTTTTAGTTTTGCCGGAAATCGAGTAAAACCGTTTTTTACCCTTAAAAACTCACCCCCATCCCCTTCCCGACCTCAGATCGCCCGTAATTTATTTTTCCTTTCATTTTTATGATATTCCCCTCCTTTTCTAATGGGTTTCATCCTACTACTATTTTTTTGGTTTTAAAAATTATCGACCCTGGTCTATAAGTGGTCATAATAGTTAGGGAGGCGAGGTAGCTAAATGGCGTAATTCAACGGCGCCGTCGAGATCTATCAAAATCGAAAGATAAAATAATTTCGAAAAGAAAAGCTAATATGGTAAAAACCATTTTAGCGGTGGGTTTGGCGTGTACGGTTTTTCAAAAATGTAAAAAAAAACAGTTACTTGGGCATTCTCGAGCGCGTCAGATATTCATACTACGTATGCCCCAAGTGCCTCTGATAACAACGGTATACTAATCTGCCGGTTTGCGTGGTGGGGGTAGGCATAAAAAGTAGTCAAAAATGCAAAAAAAAAATTACTCGAGCGCGTCAGATTTTCGGAAGGGGTGTTAAGTAGGCCCCAAGGAAACTCCCTTTAAAAAAACTGACGATTTCGGCGTGACGATAAGTTACGATGAATGTTTGAAAATGCAAAAAAAAATAGTTCTTTTGCAATACTCGAGCGCGTCAGATTTTTATAGGGGAGGTTTATCTTGGTATCCTGAAAGCATATTTTCTTAATCTGACAAAAATGTTGGTGGGTTCTCTTAATCTGACCGAAAAAGGTTTTTTGGTTTATTTTTTTCCTTTCTTTCTCCTTGATAAAACGGGGAATTATATATATATTAAAGTGTACCGAAAATTCCCTTCTACCGCTTTTTTCCCCACCATCAATGTTGCGAAATAACGGAAAAATACTGGTGTCTGTATTACATGTTTATGGCAAATTCCTCTTTTTTGCTTCAATTCTTCACTTCGTTTTGCTTACGAGTTACGGTACGTCCAAAAAACAATTTGAGGATCAACAGGCTATTGAATAATATACATACATGGAACTGTACATGTTAATAAAACTTTTGTATACAGATACGCGTAACTTTTTCCGAGTCCACGAAAATTGTCGAGAAGCTTTAGAAAAAAAAAAATTTGAGATATGATAAAAGTTCAATAATTTAATCATCGTTATTTCATATCAATTTATTTTAAAAACCTCAGTTTTCGAGATATACTCAAAAAACCGGGAGTTTGAGTTTTTATGATGCTTCAAGTCAAAAAGTTTTAACTTTGGACAAAAATATAAAGAGACATTTTTTGTGTAAAATAAAATTACCTTTTTTGTTTATTTAAACTTTTTTTGTGTAAAATGTATCATTCGCGACTTATATGCCGCAACGCGTTTTTCGGAAGACGAAATGGCTCCTCCACAATTCCGGTCATGCGGAAACCGGCAGATTTTGTATTTTTAGTAAGTTTTAGATTATACTCTTCAAAATAAAAAATAAAAAAATCTCGCTCGAGAATGCCGGATTAACGTTTTTTTTTTACAAGTTCGCGACCCTATAACTTGGCGGCGTCAAGGACTTATCGTCAGATTAGTTAAAATTAGTCTTAAAACACTAAAATCAACCCCCAATATCTTAATCTGACGCGCTTGAGTATTTCAGACTATCGATTTTTTTTTACTAATCTGATCGTCTATCCTAGGCGCGCGTCACTACTTATAGAGCTAAATACTTGACAAGGTTGTTCTATTAGGTCTAAGGTATCTCTCATATCTTAAGCTCGAGTATTACCGAAAATTCCCCTATTCGCCTCCCTAACTATAATATTAAAAACTTATATTTTAAGAGACGTAAAACTTATATACAATTTTATTAGAGTACTGTAAAGTAACATAATCTCCTTTTTATTTCGAAACAAATAGGTAGTTCCGAAATAAAAAGAAGCCTACGTAAATGATATAAGTATATTATTATGCAAAAAAAAAATCGGTTGTCTGTAAAGTCGGTTTACTGACGATAGTTGAACGTGACAAGGTCATAAGAAAATACTGATGGAATGGATTGTGCCTCTTTGTCGCTCGTTGCGCGCTATCGCTTGCACTGGAACGCCGCATACGTCATACTTTTTCGTTCATGCAGCCGGCTCCATCGAATTATAAGACGTTGTCACGTCAAAATCCCGTCGATATGTTGCTGCGTTACCGGGTAAAAGAAGGACAAACCAAAATACACACTAGATATCACATTTTTAATAATAGGTTAGGATGTTTTTTCAGAGGTGGTACTCGTACGTATCTATCAAGAAGATTTAGTACCTTTATGACGCAGCCATGACAGATTGTGACGTTGAATCGTAAGCGGGTTGAGAAATAGCACGTGAGAGAGAAATATCGAAATATCTTAATCAACCCCCGAAAGGAGGACCATCCGGAAAAAGTAATATTTTATTCCCTATACTCAAATAGGAATTTTATTTCCTATTATTAATCTGATAAGTTGTAAGTGATGCTACAAGTTAGTGAGAATAATAAACTGATAAAGCTATAAGCTATAATATATTAAAAAAATATAGCTATAAAAGTTGGAAAGCTTTTGCTTGGTTACTTAGTGAAGAAGAACAAATTTTTAGAAATAATTCTCTGTGCCAGTCGCTTTTACACTTCTATTTGTCGTGGAAGGTGATGAAAGGCGAAAGTGTGTTGCTGTGAAAATCGCAAATCGATATCTCCGAAGAAAAAACCGACACCGAATGGAAAACTAACTCATAGTTATTGATATCACCATCATCAACCGCTAACAGAAAACGACGTTAGTGTTATTAGGAGTAAATCATCTGTGAATATAAATCTGGAATACCTAACCAGTCTGCAGTGCGGTGCACGATATGAACTTTGTCGCGATTTGCATTTAAAGTACCTTTCAGCGATAGCAGTTTGCGGGGAGAGAGCACCACTCCGCCCACATACAGGATTTTCGGACGCATAACTACGGGAATTACACGAACATTGTAAACAGTCGGCGGGTAATTTACTACGTTGTTGTCCAATGACTAGGTTCAGCAAAAGTTGTAAGTTTTATTGGAAGCTAGTCTATCTGATTATAAAGTTGAAAGTGCTATTCTCTCTGGAGCTTTATGTTTCTCCTCCGTGGCAAAATACATTTCTGTAAAGCCAACACGTTTCTTCTGAAAATGCATTTTTTTTGCAGATGTGTGTCGAGGAAATTAATTTCCTGTAGAAAAGTGGATGCATTTGTTGCGAGTTCTTATGATTTCATTTGAATATATGTCGACTCCATCCGAGTCTACATAAATGTAATAATAAATTTCCTTGTGATTATATAAAAGTTGTTTTCATTTTCATAATTAAAAATATTTTTATGAGAGTAGGTTTGATCGTACCCGATTTAGCTCTTTATCATCCCGTAACTGTAACAACCCACGGCCTGGATAATTAACGTATTTCTTCATACATGAGGAATTATAGTACACAATCTCCCACGTGAGCCCACGATTACACGATTTAGTTCAACGCAACCAAATTTCATATTTAGCTGTAATAATATAAATAAAATAAAAACCAATTACTTTACGACTTTTGTTCTCGAGAAGGTAGGCAGAGGTATTCCATGTCTGGATATTAGTGAGTTGAGTGATGAGCCCATCACCGGACCGGGGTACATGTCTCAGAATTAATTCTGTTAATTCTGGGACTGGCGTGGCGGGTTTCCTCACGATGTTTTCCTTCTCCGTCGAGCTAGTGATAAATAGGTTAGCTTTAGGAAAAACTCAGTGGTACATGACAGGATTAGAACCCGAACTTCATGCTCTAAGAATATATCTTAAGGTTAAAAAATACATAAAACACTTACAATGTTCATTTAATTCTGCAGTTTGTCACGAGTGGCCGCTAGAGCAATGTTATTACAGCGCTCCCATTAGTTTATGCTAAACGGTCGTTTACGTTACACGGTCACTGATGCAAACACAAATGCGATAAAAATATAGTCTTGTCTCTATTGTGGTCTCTATTTTTCCAAGTACTTTGGATGGGCCGTTACAATGTATGAGGTCATAAATGATTTACGGATTTTTCGCTAGCACTCACATGTACATAATGTATAAAAGTATTGCAAGATATTTTTCAAGTAAGTACTTTTTTCATCATAAAAATGAAAAACCTGTTTAATTTTCAGTTTTTTTTATACACGTAAGTTTAAATTTCAATATTCTTACCCCTTTCCGAAAGGCAAATGAAATTAAAATTTGCTGATGTTAACTGTTCTGATTGGTTGTTAAAAACTAACATGAGATTGAAGAGTCCAGCTAATTTTAGTTTTATTTGCCTTTCCGAAACCATTCTTCTTTTTAATCCCCGACGAAAAATAGGGGTGTGATCAGTGTGACGTGTGTTTCTGTGTATATGTTTATCTGTGTATCTGTCTGTTCGCTCGTAGCTCCAAAACGGCTGAACTGATTTTGATTTAGTTTTTTTTTAAAGGAGACTTGATCGGGAGTGTTCTTAGCTATAGTTCAAGAAAATATGTCCAGCCGATTGAGTTTATATGTAACTTTTATGTCGAGGGTTTATGATTTTTTTAATTTCACATTCTCATTCGCGGTTTCTAGGTAGGTAGTAGGTAGATATATCATAGACCTGTATTGCTCCATTCATGCAAGTACTTTTGTTTGAGAATGACAGAAGGAGAAAATAATTTTATTACAGCACTTTACATTTCAATTTAACTTACAGCACCTCTCCAACCCTCATAATTTTTGTGAGTGCTTATAGGCCATAAAAAAGATAGATAAAAGTAATAACAACATCACTACTATGTCAATCGAGTTCCAAGGGGAAAATGAACTTGTTTCGAAACACTGTGAACTACGACGCGGTGGGCTTATAGTCACTGCGAGGCAATAAAACGGATCAATGGCGACAATTCTTCGGCCAATACGCTATAAATTCGGCTCACGACTCACTTTGCTGTACAATATATTGTGCGTGTATCAGACACATAGTGAAAACATTCGCGAGACGATAAATATGTGTGTAAAACGCCATGTTTTCATCATCAACCTGTAACAACCCATATCTGAGCTAAGATTCTTTTATAAGGGTCATTACCTATCTCCCCCGCTAGCCCACCGCGGATTGGGAGATAATGGTGTTTGTTAGGCTGGACATCTTTCAGAATTTGTCAAGTCTTCCAAGGGTATCTGACGTGGCTTATGGTCCTTAAACACCACGAGAACCGGGACCAACACTGTAATGAGCCTTCAGCAACATGGAGGCGCTCATGATATAGGCACTAGGCAGACCCATTCACTGACTGACCGTGCCCAACTTTGCTTAACCAGTGTGATCGTTACAAACACACTGGTATCACTGGGCTACGAGCTACGAGTATATACGCTATGTAGGATATGTGCACCTATACGAGTATATACGCTATGTAGTATACGTATATGTAGCTCGTAGGATGTGTCCGTAAGTCGTGAAAATTAATTGATAATTCAAGTGATTTGATCCTACTGTGTATAAGTGTTATAGAAAGTAATAGATTTACATAAAACATATTCTAAGCAAGATCTAACAAAATCTATAATTATAATAAATTGTTGAACACAATTCACTCACTGTTATTTATCCCCAAACTAGGCAGAGCCTTTATGTTAGAGGAAAATGTAAATGTACATATTTATATATCTATAAAGACGGGCCTGCAGTTGGCTCAGTTTGTAGTGACCCTGCCTTTTGAGTCGGAGGTCGCGGGTTCGATCTCCGCTCGGAGCCAACATTTGTGTTCATGAACATGTCTGTTGGTTTCGTGTCTGGTCGTTTAATATTTATTTAAGTATGTTATCAGTTGTTTAGTACCCATAGTACAGGCCCTGCCTAGTTTGGGACTAAATAGCCGTGTGTGAATTGTGTTGTGTCTCAAAATTTATTTTATTATTATTATTACCCCCTCGGGGATAAAAGGCGTGAGATGAGATTATATTATTCTATAATTATTATTATATATTATTATTATGTTTCGAAATCAACAACAGCAGCATAATAATTATAGTACAGTGAATAGAGACCAAATAAGGGGGGTTACCTTACAAACGGTCCGGTAGTTCTAAATTTTTTACTTGTTGTCTAGGATGGTTGTTAAATGTTTAAAATGCAAAATGCACAATTCCCCCCCCTCCGCGCCCGCCGCCATCTTGAAAAAACCGAAAAAAATGGGCACTTTTTTTAGATTTTCACTTATATCTTTGTTTCGGTGCATTTTAGCTACAAAACAGTTCTATTCAATGTTGTAGAAAATAAAATTTCATATAATATACGTGTTAAATTTTGTTTGTAGGGCAGATAGTTCACGAGATATGACATTTTAAAAAATATAAAAAAATACGCATTTTCCGGAAATTTTTCAAACTTATCAAATAAACAATATGCCGTTGTTTTCATTTTAATGCTTACTGCCCCCTCCGTAAGGTTGGTTAAAAAAGTATACATCCATTTTGTAGGTAATTAAATTCCCTACAATTTTTATTCTTAATACTTGTTTTTCTCAAATAGGCCAAAATTGAATTACAGCGTTCTAAAGTTAGAAGTTTGAAATATTTGAAAAAAAGTTTGAAAAAATGCGTATTTTTTTATCTTTTTAAAAATATCATATCTCGTGAACTATCTGCCCTACAAACAAAATTTAACACGTATATTATAGGGAATTTCATTCTCTACAACATTGAAGAGAACTGTTTTGTAGCTAAAATGCACCGAAACAAAGATATAAGTGTAAATCTAAAAAAAGTGCCGATTTTTTTTCGGTTTTTTCAAGATGGCGGACGGCGCGGAGGGGGGAGAATTGTGAATTTTGCATTTTAAACACTTAACAACCATCCTAGACAACATGTAAAAAATTTTGAACTACCGGACCGTTTGTAAGGTATAAGCTCTCTATTCACTGGGTTATTAGTACCTATGTCATTTAGAAAAATAATAATTATTATTTTTAATTTTAAAATGATTTTAGCTCAGCCTCCTAAGATAGATAATGCTTGACTAATAAATAACATTTTGTACGAACTACCATTGTTTGTGAGAGGAAGTTTCGAGAATAACATTGTTAAATGTAACATTGAAATTTCTTGGAGAGTTATATTAATCAGTGGAATATTACACAGTTACTGGTTTATAATTACAACTTCTTAGGACAACAAACCCTTTCTTTACAACAAAGGGGGCAACGGGACGGCGTGGGATGGTAAATTTACTTAGAAAATAAACCTTATTATCATTTTTAGTAAAGTTGCGAATGCTAGATCAGGCAGCTGTGCGGTGCCCGGATTGCTGAATCCGTTCGATAATATAGACTTCTATTAGAATATTGTAATCGTTTATTAAAATAAAACGTTGAATTGAGGTTTTAAGAGTACATAAAATATTTTAGCAGAGGAATGACTTAAAAAAATCACGCCTCTTACGGGAGGCAGAGGTACCTATTCAATTTCTGGAAATACCCACGTTTCACCAGTATATTCTTTGGACCCCTAAACGTGATAGGTGGTGGGCCCGTCGCCGGACCGGGATGCTGTTACACATGCCTCTGAAACAATTCTGGAACTTGCGAATTAACTCACGATGTCTTTCCTAGTAATAAATATGTGACTGAGCCAACAGGTCCGAATTAAGTAAAATTACTTATTGAGAAATACTTTTATCCAAATAAATTGACACAGTGGAGGTCACGTCGAGGTCATCAAACACTGGCGTCTTCATCTTCTTCCCTCGCGAGGCCGAGACCAATCCTCACGTCCGCTTCGCCTCAATTCCGTACGTGATTATTACACAATACGGAAATTCGCTTTCAATTTACGCCATTAGTAGATTACGGAATTAGTTTGGTAACAAATAAGGTTAATTAATTAATTTGGTGAGGACATTACAGTTGTTAGGGGCGTGGTTCAAGTTGGAAAACCTACGTTATCATGAAACAGTTACGTTTTTTATTAGATAGTTTGCAATTCTTCTTGTGCATATATACGCGTCTTTGATTAAAAAAAAAATAGTTATTCTTCTTCTTTTTTGGTAATATAATATCTATTACTAGCTGTTGCCCGCTACTTAATCCACATTAACTTTAAATTATTTCCTTCCCTAAGATATAAAGTCTTGCCAAATTAAGGTTTCTAGAAGTTTTTTTTTTACCAAAACAAAAATATAGCCATTATCAGGGATAATGTAGCTTCCTATCATTAAAATAAATTATTAAAACATAATTCGTTTTCGAGATTATCCCCAACACACAAACACTTCATTTTACCGCTTTATAATATCAACATAAATAATAATAAATTGTGTGAGAAAAAAAATATTAATTCAAGAATTAAAGTAGCCCATCTCATATCTCAAATTACCGAGTTCATTATTTATACAGTCTGTATGTTACGTAACAAATGTGGCATGAGTGGTTATTGCCACGGGGGCTGTAAAATATAATTGTGCGTAGCACTCGTAGCCACGTAGCAGGTGCTACGACTCAACCCGCTTTTTCGTGATTATCCTACAGTCTCATCCCGAACCCCTCGCATCGTTATGTAAACAGGAACAAACCGGATTTTACGGGTGATTGTGATATTCTAAACAATTCGGTACAAGTGCAAAGTTTACCTTAAAAAAAAGATTAGTTTAGAGTAGGCAACCTATTTAACGCAACCAAGAATATTTTTTTCTCTCTGACGTCGTTAACAAAAATATTTTTATAGGAACTTACGGGAAATGTCTTCTAGCGAGATTGTTAGCTTTTTTCGAAAACATCTGAACGTTACGACATATTTTAGATGTAAAATAAAAATTTTGCGGTATTAGCTGGGTGCGAAGTAGGTGGTGGGGGAACCACGAATCGATCGCCGCGCCCATGGTGGCAAAAAAAAGGAACTAGGGACGGACGAACTGTCACTTTTTTCTAGAGAAATTTGCGTATTCGTGCATTCTTAGTGAAAATAAATACTTGAAGATGGGAAACGAAACCTGCTGCGTAATCAACTGCAAGAATAATGGCATAAATAGTGATCGGAAATTCTAAAAATTTCCAAGAGCAAGTTGAAAACAAGATCAACGACTTCAATGATCTTTTGTATGGCGGTGATGTCACTAAAGTTTGTCTATTTACACTAGCTTCAATGGTGTGGCTCATTTGATTTTCACATTTTATTTCTTTTACATCTTGCACACGTTGAGCCAAAACTAACTGTTTGCCTTTTGTGGTGGTTTGTGGCTGAAAAACTATATTGTGCGTTATTGTCCGGAATCCAGTTTTTATAATCAATTTGGCCATGTTGAACTGAAATTACACAACAGTCTGCATTATTATCGACAGTACTGCTATAAATAATGGTCTACAAGATACATGAAACGCTCTAGTCGATAAATTTTGTCCATTTCTTTTCTTTTATTTCCCGTGAAGCCATGAGAAAGTCCGTGTAGGTATACTGCCTGAAATTTACTGATTCTGGCATTTTTGACAGGAAATAAAAAAGGTCAACATTATTATCGACGCTATAGACTTACAAGTTACAATATCCAACAGGACCTAAGTAAATAACGTTGTTTCACTGAAATTATTTTTGTGTTTACTTACTTTTCGTAATGACAGCCAGCCATTTGACATTTCAAAGTCCGCCTTAATTGTTACCACTAGTTGGCGCTGTCATCGCGCACCCAGCCAATATTATGGGTTGTCGTAGATTCATGTTAAAACAAACACTATCTCATTATGGTTAAAGCTATAATTAGGGAAATGAAATGCAGACACTTTAAATCTCGAATGAATTAATCATGGTTTTAAAATTAAGCAATGTTTATTTTTACTTTGTGAGTAGAGAGTGAGTGGAGAATGGTTTTGTGCGATGTAATTTATATAAAATGTACAATTTCCAAGCTCTTTTATTCGAAACAAATATCTTATCATGTAAACAAACAACGAGAATGAATTAATAGTAGATTGTGTCATAAGGGAGCAAAACGATATTTTTACGGCGAGGGCGTTTCTTTAAATCACGAACATAGTGAATGTTTCTAGGTGAGGGATTCTAATGTAGAATCATGAACTAAGTGAGGGGTTTAAAGTACGTAGCTCAAGGTAAAAATAATTTTTCGACCGAATGATACACTCTGCTTTTCATACCTCTCTATGAGAAAAAAATATTGATGGCATTGTTTGCTTCTTTTTTCAATATTTTCCAGTGTTTCACTATCACTGCTACTTGAATTCAGTTTAAAATATAAAAGACACAAACAATTTGATGTTGGAATTCGAAAATTTGGCGTAAAATAAAATGTAAATTGTGAAAAATAACTACGAGAGCGCGCGCATTGCCACAGCAATTTTTCTGACAGTGTGGCACGACCATCGAACGCTATTCAGCCTTGTCAACCTAATGCGGCGAAAAATGGAACTAATGTTTTGTTATAGTACTTAAGCTACAGTGGCGCCAACCTAAAATGCAAACTTATTTTGCTAATCTCTTTGGCTAAGAATGTTGACGAATATTTTTAATTCTAAATTCAAAACACTTTTATTCGCACTTATAAAAACCCTATCAGAAAAGACTTACTTTGCTCCCTTTTTTTGAGGACCAAAACGTCACTTTTCGAATAGAAGGTATGAAATGGTTTTTTTATGTAATAACAAGATAACCCAGAATCGTAATGTTATTGTTGTTGTTATAAACCTTAATTTAGAAAATGGGATAAAATTTCTATCTATAGGAGTCGTCTTGGTTGTCACAAGTATATGTATTTACAAAAAAAATAATCACATTATATCACAAATTTATTAATATCTGACACTTTTTATATATATTTTTGGATATTTTTTTATTTAGAATGATACTTAACTTTAAGACTTACTTACATGCTTTAACATTCCAGTTTTCGGTGGTAAGACAAAGATAAAAAAGTCGTTATATTTAAAAAAAATACATTTATTTTTTAATGAGCCGTACCTACATCCGACGTATTAAGAAAAAATGACATACCTACTTAAGGCGCCAGTCTTGTACAAATCAGTGTTCTTGCAGTATTATCAGAAACTAAGATCTTTTTTAGTTATTAAAATAGCTTCAAATGGAATTTATTTAATATCACTCTACAGTGCGGGGTTTTGAGTTTCCAAAACATATTAGTTTATTTACTTTGATGTTACTTTTATTCACTTTGTTAGGCTTTGAACATACCCGTGTTTACGTTCTTCGCGTTGAATATCTACTTCATGCACACGTCACGTAAAAATTATGGCAAAAACACGAAATGTATTCAGATAACATTTATTCTTATATACTCTAGAATAATCTTACCTGATTACATTTTTAAGATATGCCTTAGTTTTCTTATTTTAAGTGGTTCAATTAGTGGTAATTTTAAGAAATCGACCATATCTAAAACCTAATTTTGTTCTTTAAAAAACATATTTTGGGGAAAGTCACAACTTAACCACTTACAAAACAACTATTAAGTAATGAATTAAAAAAAAATGTATTGAAAAATTCATTATTATGTACCCTTTTTAATTTTTAGGGTTCCGTACCTCAAAAGGAAAAAACGGAACCCTTATAGGATCACTTTGTTGTCCGTCCGTCCGTCCGTCTGTCAAGACCCTTTTTCTCAGGAACGCGTGGAGGTATGAAGCTGAAATTTATATCAATTACTCAGGTCTACTGTCCCTTGAAGCTGTGAAAAAATCAAACTTCTAAGCCAACGCAATCAAAAGATACAGCCGTTTATGCCGCAAATTTTCGACACTTGCAAGGGAATCAAAACCTACAGTGTGCTTCCCGTGAACTCAGAATCTTGAAATTTGGTACGAAGCAACGTCTTATAGCATAGATAAAGGAAAAATTACGAAAACCATAAATTTGCAAGGTTGTACGGAACCCTCGGTGCGCGAGTCCGACTCGCACTTGGCTGGTTTTTTAATTTTGAAATTTGAAACGCGTCGAAATTTCATAATTTCAATCAGTACCGCTGGGGACATCTCAGCGATCGGACGTGTGCTTTGTAGCTTACCTGCACACGCACTACTCTTACGACGCGGCCCAGATCGCATTGAAAGTTGCTCTACTTGAATTTAACTTGCTTGACTGTACTGTCAGTAATTACCGAGTATGGATCGGAAAAGAAAGAAATATCCATGTGTCAATAAAATTTGTTTCTATCTGTATCAATCAACTCAAACATAAAAATCGTAATATTTTCTTTAAAAAATAGTATGCTTAACGTAACATAACCTAAAGATTGAAATTAAATGGGTGTTATTTAAATAATAGCTAATTGGTCAGCAACTCATGGCCAGCAAACATTACAAAACCTGAAAGTAATTTATGTCATTCTGGATAGCTGTAATTATTTTTTAGCTGCAATGAGCTGCTACTGTTTAATAAAATTTTGGTAAGCACTCAGAGGGGAAGCCAAAAAATATTTTTTGAGCTTCATATAAAAGTAGCAAAAATAATCTCAGCAAACTTGTCATGCGCAAAATGGGCGCATTCCTTACATAGATTAGGAAGGACTTTGGATTATGCAACTTTTATGATTATGATTATTATTACGATTACAAGTGGTGGTGGTA
The DNA here is from genome assembly GCA_963855545.1 of Ethmia dodecea. Lineage (NCBI taxonomy): Eukaryota > Metazoa > Arthropoda > Insecta > Lepidoptera > Depressariidae > Ethmia > Ethmia dodecea. The sequence continues at coordinate 7,872,841 of OY979448.1, forward strand.
GTAGTGCTGGTGTTAGTGGTAGTGGCATTGGCAGTGGTAGTGGGCGTGGGAGGTGGGGGGTAGGAATGGGGTGTAGGAGTTCGGTGTAGGAGGTAGTAGGAGGTAGTGGTAGGTAGTTGGAGGTAGTAGGAGGTAGTAGGAGGTAGTAGGATGTAGTAGGAGGTAGTAGGAGGTAGTAGGAGGTAGTAGGAGGTAGTAGGCGGTAGTAGGAGGGTGTAAGAGGGTGTAGGAGGGTGCTGGAACGTGTATGGGGGTAGGAGGCTGTAGGAGGGGTATGAGAGGGTAGGAGCGGGTAGGTGGGAATGAGAGTGGGAGTGGCTATAGTATGATTTTTTACGACATGTTTTCTCTGCTGTGCAATCATGAAGTCTTGCTGACCAAGTAGTTATTTTGCGGACCAAGTAACTATTTTGCGGACTGAATGTTTATTATGCAAACCCATGTTATTGTATGCTGCCTATTTCTGATTTAATTTTTGACCATTATCAAAATTATTTGCCGAACAAGGATTGCTGCCTGATTTTTTTATTTGCGAACAAAATCTTTGTATGCCGACCAAATGATTTAAATGCAGATTTGTGGCTAACCAATTTTTATTATTGCTGCCTGTTAGCGACCAGCAGCTAAAGCAATCTTTTTATACTTATCTATGTTTTTATACTATTATATGTTTTTACTTGTCAAAGGAAAAATAAATGAGTGTGCAAATTATTATCACTGCCCATTTAATTACTTCTCAAATTAAATGATATTTTAGTACAAGATTTTTTGCATTTTCTGAGAAGATTTACTATAGTAACATATATATATTTTTTTACCATCGGAAAGTAGAGATTTCAGCGAACAGAAAACATACCAACTTTTTAAATAAAGCTGATATTTTGACGGGTGAGTTTTCGATTGAAAATTAGGGTGTTTTTTCGATATTAATTCAAAATAAGGTGAAAAAATAAATATTTTTAATCAAATAAATTATAGCGTATTTGGGACATAAAAAGGTAAGTTTTCACAAAAATTCGTTAAAAAAAAATTGTAAAAGATAAAAATAAAAAACTTGGTTTTTTGAATTTTTCACATAAATTTTGAGGTTATGTGAAAAAAGTGTAAATACAAAAGTTTTAGATCTTTTTATTACCTACAACTTTACCATTTGACTTTTTTCGATAGGACTTTTAGTTTTGCCGGAAATCGAGAAAAACCGTTTTTTACCCTTAACAACTCACCCCCATCCCCTTCCCGACCTCAGATCGCCCGTAATTTATTTTTTCTTTCATTTTTATAATATTCTCCTCCTTTTCTAATGGGTTTCATCCTACTACTATTTTTTTTCACTTTTTATTATTTTTAAAGGCTTCTACCCTGGTCTATAAATGTATAGGATCGTGATGGTTGGAGGAGTTTGGGGGAGACTTTTGCCCAGCAGTGGGACGAAATAGGTTAATAAAAAAAAATGGTTATTGTACATCACATACATACATATGTAGACATGCAAAAAAAGAAAATAACACGATGTAACGAATAAATAATTTTAATACTTAATAAAAATCATGCTATTGTGATAGTTGTAATGTTCATAGATTTTACTTGAACTTACACAAACCATAAAAAACATACATACTTAGACATTTAATAATAAATTGACATAAGTACCAATATTAAACGTGAATAGTTATATTTAATAAAAATCGTATACACGTATATTAAAGCAGAGCAACCTTCACGTGTAGTTTCTAACGTCTAATTGCAGCGGGGGGAGCACCACTTTCACTAAGTGTCACAAAGCGAGACTGCGCCCTTAAATAAAAAATGTGATGATGAGGCGCGAGAGGTGTGCCAGGATCGTAGCAGGTGACGGTATATTGTCTCTGCCTACCCCTTCAGGAAAAAGGCGTGAGATTATTTTTTATTATGTAAGTATGTATGTTCCATAAGAAACCTTGATCTCATTTTAAAATCCTATAACTTTTAAATAAATGTCTGCGAAAAAAGTGCAGCTTTGATGTAATCCATTAGGGAGATGCTATAACAGATTGCTTTTGGATTAGCGCCCGATTAACTTCCCAGCCGCGTTCAAACTACTAGTTCAAACTTTACTACTTTGCTTCATTGAGACACTTGATTTTACAAAGCAAATTGTGGTCTTGCACTAAACTGCTTGTTTACATATTAATATGTCAAAGTGGTCTGTTAGGATAATTCTAGATAGTCTGACAAAGCCACAAACAATTCTAGAACTGTCTGTTTTTAGTCATCTACACACTTGTAATAAGTGGCTTAAATATCATTTGTTAATGATGTACCAAAGTACACAGGCGTAACTATAGCATTTACATGGGGGCAGGTCGAGCTTCGCAGAAAAGGTATAGTAGGTACTCGTATATATTACACATCTACGGAAGTAAAATAAAAAAAATCTCATACCACAAGTAATTGTTGACCGAGGCGAAGCCGAGGTTTACAAAAATGTGAACTGAGGCTTTCTTATTTACTTCCCGAATTGTGTATCCTTTTTTCTTTTAGACGGAGGCGGAAAGCGGCACCTTCGTTGAGCGCAATAGGCCGAAATTTGCCGCTTTCCGCCCGAAGAAATTGAAAACTAGTTATCTCCGTGACTTAACGCCATAAAAAGAAAGAACTGTAAGCGGCATTAAAAGCAAACAGTTGGAAATTACAATAACATAACCCACCTATATACGCCTAGGCGTAGGACTCTCTGTTTTGGATCCTGATCAGCTATATGTAGATAATAAGATTGAACTAGAAACATGTTTCAGAGTATTACGAGAGCAGTGAAACCACAATCCAGTCTTGTGGCTTACATAAACATTAGTACTTGAGCAGTTTATTTACCTAACAAAACATATTAGGTAGGTGTTATGTTTTACGGCAGGCGACCCGTAAAAATTACGGTATAACGTAACAGGACTGGCTCGTATAAAAGTTATAAAACGGTCGTGAACGAGGGTTAACTCATTTACGTGCTGCCGTATCTCTATATTTTATTACTAGTTTTATGTTCCTGTCTAGGAATTTCTGGAAATTATTTCTAGAGATTTTGTTATTACCTTTATGAAGATTTAAGAGGATATTGCCTACATTTTGATACCTTTTAAAAATGACAAGTAAATGAATATAAATGAAACATGGAATATAATAAAACGATTTATTAATTTAAATTCAGCTTCAAATGTAAACTTACAAAATATATTACAGAAAGTTGATCGTAGATCTTTGGCACACTTTGAGCTGTGTCGAGAAATTACTTAATTTTTGCTATTAAACATTCATACATTAAGTAGTCGTAGTTATACAGTTAGGTACGATATCAGTTTGTGGTCAGTTAAGATTAAGTTAGCTATTTCGATATTGTTTATTTTTACACTATAAATTTGCTAAATTCCTTAATGTCTAATATTTAATTAATTGTAATCTGATGTTATGATTTGCTATTATAAAATTCCAAAATATTGAAGAAGTAGGCAATAAATATCTTATTTTCTTGTTTTATTGTTCAGTTTCAACATAAATAGTTTGGCAGTATTTTTTGACAATTAGTAATTTAACACCTATTTAATAAGTTACTTATAGTATTACATTAAATTTGATCTTTAATTTGATTAAGATAATATTATATTATATAAAACATCAATTTTACTACTTTTATTCATTTTAAATTTAGGTATATGAGCAGATTCCACAATATATATATTTTCAAAATAAGACTATTCAATACTGTTTTGTCTCTTTGTCACACATTTTTGTATGAAAATGGAAAACACCGTTTCCTGCAACGCTTGATTTTATCGTCCAGTGTATAACACATTCAAAGTTTCAAGTCACAACACTATTCTTACAGTATTTAATAAGATATGAATTATTTACAATACCTTCTGTAAAATCAATTATTCTATCTTTTAGAAGTCCATACCAATGTCTTCTGTGCACAACTGTCATTTGTCTCTTAGAGTCCGCCTCGTCGTAGGTAAAAAGTCCGGTCAGCCTACACATCACTCGGGGGCGAGGAGGCGGGTCCCGGGCGCTAGTGCAGCTGACTCTTCGTACTGAATCCATAATGCAGGTATGGAGACCCAGACCCATCGCGGGGTCCACCGGCACCTCCCCCACTGCCCGCACCGCTTGGGCACTTCAGCGCTGAACGGAGTTCCGAAGCCATTTCCGAACAAAGAGAAGCCTGATCACAGAAAGTCAATACGGTAGAATATTTACGATTGTCTACTCAAGTATGCAATTAGAAAAAACGTACCTCTTCCTTCTGAAGGCCGGGAGCCAGCAGTGAAATTAAAGGAATATCGTTATTTATAAAATTATCTATAACTGGCTATAATAGTTCTTAACATACGCTCACAAATAATGATTCCAGAAACAAAAACACAATAGGAGTATTTCATAATTATTGCAAATCTACCACCCTTAAACCACGCAATTCGGAAAAACACAAATTCTAGCTTAATCTACTGAACACGAATAAAATAAAAGAAAACTTTACCTATTTCTAAAAATAAACCTAGAACAAAACGGAAGATCGGTTAAACAATTGGCTGAGAAAATAAAATACAGCCGCTAACCGGGGCGAATTAAGTATACGTAGGTAACGGAAACTCCGTTTCGCTTTCCACGCGTGTTCCAAATAAAATTTGGCCGTATGGAAACGATATGCGATCGCAACTGAGGTAAATCTCTGTGGGGTTTTTGTCACAAAATAAGTAAAATTTTCAAGATAATCTCATAAATAAAATTACGTACGTACTTTATAAACAGAGTAGGTACTTTTTCTTTCGTACTAGAATCAATTTACTAAGCTAACGTAACTACGAACATTAATATTTCAAAGTTCATTCAGTTGAGTAGTAAATCCCTAAACACTTACACAGTCTTGTATCTTGCCAAGCAGCTGGTTACTTACTGCTAATCTGGAGCTCGTTTTGGGAGGCTTCCATTTTTGCAAAGCAACTGACATTAATTATTTACCATTATATAGTAAATATGTCTTTAAAAAAAAAATCGATCTTGCCATTGAATCCACTGCTAGAAATGTATGTGTAGTGTTGTTCACTATATTATTTTCTGATTCCGTGTTAAATGCTTTAGTATTTTTTGTACATTGTGTTATTTCACAAACAATAGTCAAAGTTATAAAAGTTTATTTTAAAGATATCAGCTTGGCAACCAAAACTTCGGGATCCAAAATCTGTCCTAAAATTGAAAGCTTTGTAGACTTTTATTTGCGGAAAAGTAACAACCAGGGGTGCATGGTAGTCGCCTCCTCGCGACGCACCCTGGACAACGTGGTTGGCAAATGGACACAAGCCTTTTATGTCCATTCTCCAGCCACGGCAAGACTACCGCGTCTGTCCGCGTTTTCCTCTGATTAGCAGAGGGAACAGTATAGAGATAGTTGGCGTTACACGTTGATTTTTTTTTTTTTTTTTTACTTGGACATTGTCGAAATCACTAAAACCACGTTGAAAAGCCATTATCGCCTAAAAAAAGAAGAAGAAAGACTCACCCGCTCGTCGACCGCGACCTTTCGCGATTTCCAGACGAACTCGCAGACGGCGATGACGCACGCGACCCCCATCCCCCCCATCAGCACGACGAACACGCCACCTACATTGGCCAGGCCAAGCTCGTTTGCTGTCGACGACGACTTTGATGTCTCATCCTGTGTTGAAATTATATCTTTGTTAACTAGGACCCCGTCTGCATTGCCCGCGCATCTCTTGATGTTTCCCGTTCCCATGGGAATAATCCTTTTTTTACTATATCTTTCTCGGGTATATTTATGGGTATACTTTTAGCGACTGGCCAAATTTTAATCGTAAACGGATGTATGGAATACCAGTAAGAATCCTTAGAAGATGCACTAACAAACATAATTTTTATACACTAGTATATCGAGTAGGTACCTAATTATTCTGACAAGTCAATCTCACGACAAGCTTTTATACTTATCATTTAAATTATGTAAAATAATAAACTGATGGGTTTATCAGCTTGTTTTTAAAAACTATATTTTTTAAAATTAACTAACTAGCTGTTCCGCGCGGTCTCACCCACGTAGTTCCCGTTTACGTGGCAATACGGAAATAATATATAGCTTATGTTACTCAATGATAATGTAGCTTTCCATTGGTAAAAGATTTTTTAAAATCGGTCCAGTAGATTATATAAAGGATATATACTAGAATAGATTCAAGTTTATTGGTTACAAAAATACAAATCTTTTCTCTTTATAATATTAGTATCGAGACTAATATTATAAAGAGAAAAGATTTGTATTTTTGCAGATAGAGAAAAATGTTCATTCGCAATACAATGCTATGAGAATGTTATAAATTTGCATTGATTTATCTGGATTAATGTTGTCAAAGCAACATTATCAAAGCCATAACCAGAAATGTGCAAGCGATCCAAAACGAACACAAAGACAAAAAAAACCATGAAATCCTGTCTGAGCGCACACTACAACTTATGAAGAGACGCAAGGAACTTCAGAAGACAAAAAACAAATCTAGAGCAATGAAAAATGAGATCTCTGCCCTTTACAAGCTAATAAGTAAGTACGTAAAAAAGGATTACACAAATCACCGGTACAACACTATCGAAAAACACATAAACCACACAGGAGGTACAAAGAAAGCTTACAAAGAACTGAGAACGAATGAAACATGGATCGAAGGATTGAATCAGGGCGAAAAAATACTCAACAACCGTAAGGACATCATCACCGTAGCAACACACTTTTATAAGAATCTGTACAGCATTAGAAAAACGATTAGCACGGATAGTAGAGATCAACACCCAAGATACACTGACAGCAGTTCACCCATACCTCAGATCGAAATTAGCGAAGTAACAAGAGCAATAAAATCTCTCAAGTCTGAGAAAAGCCCAGGTTCCGACGGCATTACGAACAAAATACTTAAAATTGGTTCAACAACTCTTGCCGCCCACTTAACTGAATTGTTCAACCTCATTATTGAATCTGGAGAGACACCTACCCAATGGTCTGAATCTGACATTATTCTTATTTATAAAAAAGGCGACCCAAACGACATAGGTAACTACAGACCAATAAGCCTGCTACCTACCATCTACAAGCTCTTCTCCTCAATAATTTATAAGAGGATAAACTTCACACTAGAAACGCGTCAACCTATAGAGCAAGCGGGATTTAGAAAAGGATACTCAACGATCGATCACATACATACAATAGAACTTCTCATTGAAAAATATCGTGAGAAAAACAGACCACTCTACATTGCTTATATTGATTACCAAAAAGCATTCGACTGCGTATCACATAACAGCATATGGGAATCTCTTATAACACAAGGGGTAAAAAAAGAATACATAGATGTAATCCAAAGCATTTACAACAACAGCAAGAGCAGAGTAAAACTAGAGACTGCTGGGCCTTGGTTTCCGGTTAAAAGAGGAGTGAGACAAGGTGATCCTCTATCACCTCTGCTTTTTATAGCAACACTAGAGTCAATTATCAGCAAACTCAACTGGAAACGTCGCGGTATTAAGATCGAAGAGGCATACCTAAGCCACTTAAGATTTGCAGATGACTTGGCCCTCTTATCAGAAACAGGATCAGAAATTCAGCACATGATAGAGTCACTCAATGACTCTAGTAAATCAGTAGGCTTAGAAATGAACTTATCTAAAACAATGGTAATGACTAACAGCACAAAGATAAAAATATATGTTGGAACCGAGACTCTTAAATATACAGACAACTACATATACCTTGGTAAACAAATTAGCTTTGACCAGAGAAGTAACGACCAAGAAGTGGAGCGCAGGGCACAATTAACGTGGAACAAATACTGGGCACTGAAGGAGATATTCAAAAGCAGCATGCCAGTTAAAATTAAAACTAAAGTACTAAACTCGTGCCTTATACCGTGCCTAACGTATGATTGCCAAACCTGGAAGTTCAACAAAAAAACAAAGGACAAAATAATCTCATGCCAAAGAGGAATAGAGCGCAGTATGATGAATATTAAAAAAATACAAAAAATAAGACACACAAAAATAAGACACACGACCAAGGCAAGGGATGGATTGGTACATGCTCAATCTCTAAAATGGAAGTGGGCTGGGCATGTGGCGCACCTAAGAGACCAGAGATGGACCAAAAGGGTGACCACGTGGGCAGGTCCACAAGGCAAAAGAAAGAGAGGAAGACCAGTAGCGAAATGGGAAGACGAGCTTATAAAAACAGCTGGCCCTAACTGGAAACAAGTAGCTCAATCTAGAGAGGACTGGCTATCTTTGGAGGAGGCCTTTACCTACAGAGGGGTTCTTGCAGAAAATAATTAAATATTAACAATATTAACACTATTTTATTTAAGATTTAAACTAACACCTTAGAAACTAAACTAAATTACTAACAAAAATTTAGTTATAATAACAGAAAAAAAAATCTATCTCTATTTACTTTTAAAACACTGCAATGAAATAAAAGGCTTTTTTATTTTTATTTTTTTATTTTATTATCTGGATTAATGATTGACGCATCTGTAACGACGATCTCGGAACCCACAGGATCCATACTCATGTCATACAGTTAATTGATTTAATCTCGAGATACAGCAATCTCGCCACAGTCTGTGTAGTAATAACTCTGGAATAATTACCACGAACTGGCAGTGACAAGTAATTTACATTGAATATTGTTAATATTGAAAACAATAGACGAGGCAACATGAAAAACAATCTGATCGGGACCGTGTGGTACAGATTAATAAGTATACGAAAGTAAGGATGACAAAAGTACAATTAACCGGCTAAGTGTGAGTCGGACTCACACACAAAGGGTACCGTAGCACTCTGCACAGTAAAAAAATATATTCCTTGTATGGGGACCCCTCCAATTTTAACTTTCTTTTTTATTATTTTAAAATTATAGCGGCAATAAAAATACACATTATGTGAAAAATTCAACGGTTCATGAGATACAACCTACTGATCGATAAACAGACAGACAGGCGTACAGTTCAGTCTTAGTAATAGGGTCCCGTTGACCTCCTTTGGTTACAGAACCCTAGGAAGTCATATATTTTTTACAATATTTACCACATTACCATAACATATTTATTTTGACACGCTTCATTTTTTGCAGCGTAGTTAAAAGTATTCAAACGGAATAAGTTAAGCATTTTTAAGAACCATTGTCATAATTATAAAACATCACTACATCCAGAATTCAGCCGGTTTTGGCAATCAGTGAATGCGTTCTTAATGTTCTTCGATATCGGAAACGTACCCATTCTTTACAATTCTAAATTGATTCTAATTTTCTCAAGTGATGTTGGTATTGCTATACTTACCCTGCAAGAGCCTCCACCACGCTTTTCTTTCCACCACTTCGTCTTGAGGATGTGTAGCTTCCCTTCTTCTTGTAGTTTCAAAACCGCGCCACTGATTGCAGTTCGATATGGGGAATCTAGAACAATCATAGGTAGTGAAATGATTGCTATAAAAAATCTTTCGCTTACAAGATTAGTAATCCAGTCCCTTTAAACAGTAAAATTATATCTTATTGCTTGCTAATCACACTTATAGAAATATATGAAACCCTCCGTGCATGAGTCTGACTTCAAGTTGGCCGGATTTTATTATTTATAGGTTTTTAATAGATTCCTAGTAGAGTTTTACACTAGATACTAGGAATCTATTCGATACTGTTCTTTTTTCATTCTCGTAGGAACTTACATTGGTTATATATACTCAGTACAGTACAGAGTTGTTTTAATCCTAAAACATCATCATGAATTTGAATTTTCATTCATTGAGTTCTTGTTTTAATAACAATAAATGCGTCTCGGACACCGTTGTTATTCCAACTGAATAACAATTAAGTATATTTGCTACGTTTAATTAAATCACTGAGTACAATTTGAATTCAGAAAAGAGCGCATTTACAGTTATTCGCAATTGCCCAAAGGCTACCACCAACAGGGGGGAAAGCGGTTGCGATCCGGAATGTAATTTTTTTATAATGTTCAAGTTTGTTTACTCCATGTGCTACAGAAAGCCGCAAGGACCACTGGATTTTCCACCTCTGTAGGTGTTGGCCTTAAAACTGTCATTTTCACAGGATTTCGAAATATCATCAAAGAATTCCATAAAATAAAACATTTTACAAATTTTAAAAATATAACAGCAACTTACTTGGAGGCATGGCGATACCGTATCCTTTTGAGTCGAGCATCCCCCCCACTTGGGTGAGGTCGCAGTTTCTCTCAACAACATACTCGATGGTGGTGGACTCCATCAGGTATGCGTATGCGCCCTTGCCCCGCATGACCCGCTCTTCCCCTTCCTTATTGCTGCTCGTGAAAACTGTCGGCCGAGCTGACTCCATGAACGACCACATGCGCTGGTATGTTGAGAAGTTAGAGTCCTGTTGGAGACGAGTCATTGCAGGTAAGAAAATAAATTTAATTTTCTCTATAACAAAGAAAACTTAACTTAAATTATTAGGCTTAACTCATTTATTTACATTCTTCTAACAAAGTTTCAGAAATTGTACTCTTAGGCCGCCTTTTGTACTTTTGTTTTTTGTGTCACTTTAGACATTTAAATATCTACTTTACTATGCAAAGAGTCTGATAAAATTATACTAATATTTATAGACTATTGTTTTTTAGAACTTTATACTTCAACATCTGTATATACAAACATACACGACGTCGAGTATCTTTGCTCTTTTGTTTTATTATACCTATCTACATAATATTATAATAAAACATCTTTTTACAAGCTTTCTTAGCTTTTATCTTTAGAACGTAAGTACTAATAGTTAGAATTATTCAACTTTGTTTATCCCACGGGGAAACAGTCTCATAAATATCCAGGGCCAAAAACGACTATAAGTAAACTAGCTTGTTGGGTAAACAACAAGTGGAGAACAAACTCTGTGCTAGCCAACTATTGAGGGTTTTGTCAGTGTGACTTTGATAAATCGCCTCTGAGTTCCGAAGTGTAAATACGGGTGAGGTCAGCTTCCAACAACTTTCAAGGACAATGTCATAAATCTGCGACGAGCAGCCGTTGGGAAGCAAATTTCTTAAAGTTTACTTTGTATTTCACCAACCTGACACTCAGAAGATAAGAGAGATTTATGCGAAGTAAGACGAGCTGGGGAATGAGCTATCTTAATCTGGTGAACAGTTAGTAAAGTTGTAACTGTATTGTTATTTTTGTTTAGGAACGTGCGGGGACATAAAAGAAGATGCTTAAGGCTAAGTACACACAAGATAGCTTATAATAAATACTAGATGAAAGTCAGGAATAGCTTTATGTGCTTCCGCATTTTGATTACTCATTATTATCTGTAAATCTAAGACTAAAACTACTCTTTACTTACTCTGAAGAACGCGGCTGTAGAACCGCCTTTCAATGCTCCATATTTGATTTTCGTTTGTTTGGCTAGATCTTCCGCGCTTTCAATAGGTGAATCCATTCGCTCCACAGTGAGGAAGGCAGCCAGATTCGCAGTGTAGGAGGATATCATGATAAGAGTGAAAAACCACCACATTCCAGCCACCATCCGGGTCGAAACAGCTCTGGTTAGGAAAATTCGCACATGAACTCATTAGAAGTAATGTAAATTTAACTTAAAACTTTTACACTGTAGCAAGTTGAATAAAATTTAGGAAATATAAAATATTTATTTCAGAAAATACTTTCTGTTTATATTTTTCTTAGCATATAGGTAGATACCTACTGAGAAATTTTTATGAAATATTTTACTTAACTTGAAAGTCGTAATCATAGAGCTATTTTACATTATAGCTAAAACAAATTTAAATATCGTTTGTTGTTAGATCGATCTAGAAGACTTATTATCTAAAGAACAAATTCCAAACTTTGATGCAGCAAGCTAGGGAGTCTACACAAGCACAGGTTGTATCGGGTGCAAAAGTTTTAAAATCAGTTATTTAATTAGCTACTAAATTACAAATTCATTAGCTAACTATAGTGGACACCAAGCTATTCGGGATTACTGACACGTCTCTATTTAAATTGAATGTTCTCGGCGACTACCGATGCTTGAAATTCACAAAGGGTTGTGGTCGCTTTGAAACTAATTAGTGAAAAGAGAGTTCTTCATCTAAGCTCTTTTGCAGAAGGCTACATTTCCGCATCATACATAGTCATGGCGTATCTTATAGTCCGTAATTTTTTTGTTGGGTACTTAATACAAATGTGATGTAAGCTTTTGGGATTAGTTTTTTATCTATTCCAAATCAAACAGGATTAGTCATTCCGGAAATTCATTCGCCAGCTTATCACTTTAGATAATATATTGTTTCGACAAATTATTATGTTCTTGATGTCGGACCTTATCATTTCACGCGAAAAAATAAAATAATGATTATTGTATTCAAAGCGTTACGCAGTTTATCAAATACAATGGAACTGTAGCCATCGGTCAGAGCTGTGAATCAGTGGGACTTACTTCGGCGCGATATCCGAACCTTGCTGCATCAAGGATCCGATAGTGAACCACAGCGAGTTCAACAGAGTGAACTGGTTCTCCAGCACCGGCGGCTCGTCTAGACAGTTCCTCGGGCTGTCCCACTCGTACGGGCTGAACCTGCGCCCAAATACGGCCCGTCATTTACTTATACTCCATTACTGGAAGATGACGTCATTTGCCAGCGCGTTCAAATAGCGAAGGTTCTTAAGTGAGTATTGAAATTGGTAGTCTGAGAACCTTTCTTTTCTGAAGCTACTTTTACGACATTTAACTCTCCAAAATGATATCTCCTCTTCGAAAAGTATGACCTTGAGCCAAGTTAAAAGAAAGTTAATAATCAAACTTCCTATTGTATATCTTACGAAAGATTCTAATTACCAAACTTAAAAAACCATACCCAAGTTGTTCATAGGCGTTAAATTTTAGATAGAAATTGGACTCTCATGACTACTTGCTCACGAATACTTAAAACTTCGCTCTTAAAAACGCTTGCATGTCATTTAAAAAAGTCTTTCTGCTACCGACCAGACCTTTGTGGACTTCGCTGAGTTCACTTTATTGAAACCATACTTGAAAGTTTAAGTATGATTTCAATATTCGAGGGATTGCTTAAGATAATCTTACTTGGGCAGAAAATCACAGCTTTGTTGCATGAGAGATCCGATAGCAAACCAGAGACAGTTGGCTAGGGAGAAAATGTTCTCCATTTTTTCACCATCGGGGGTATGAGTCTGGTGCCATTCGTATGGAGTAAACCTATTGGAGGAATGTTATCAACAAAAGTTTCAATCAAAATTATTTATCGGCGTTGCTTAATCCCTAAAGAAGATGCTAAAGTATCTCTGTCTGTTTGTTTGTTATCTTTTCACGGCAAAACCCCCCCGTTTTTCTTCTGGTTCCGATCTTGATGAAAGGAAGGAACAACACATAGTTCCTAGAGGACGCCATAATCTAAACTTCAGAAAGTCGATACAAGTACTTGATCAATTATTTTAAAAGAATTTTCTGAATTATGTTGTACGTTACATGTACGTTTTCTTTGCTAAAGGAAAAAAAACTTTTATTTGCACATGGAAACCCTTTTCGCGCCAAAGCCGCAAATACACTTATTATTTATAAAGTTATTATTTCGAGCTTAGGGTTGCGGAAAGTTGGAGATTGGAAGTAATATGTATTACTTTCTTGACGCGTTGCTGGCAAATACCCACTTACCTGGCAAGGATAAAGAGAAGCACTGACACGCCCAAATATGCAGTAGCCATGTAAATCCAGACATCAAGTGATAGTGGGGACAGGAACGAGAATAGATTTGGTGGCTGCTTAATGGGCTTGCGGTAGAGGACAGATATGCCCAGGTTCATAAACGGCATCGTGAAATCGACCACTTGCTCCCTGTTAAACAGAACACTTTTTAGTGCATACCTACTAATTATAATTGAAATGGTTCGAATCCTGGTGGTTGGACCAATGAGGTGTTCAAGAATTTTGTACATATTTATCACTAGCTCGATGGGGAAGTATAATGTCGGGAGGAAACCCCCTGAAATGTTTCTGAGGAATACAGGTAACAACACCCCGGTTTGCCGATGGTCTTACCACATGTCACGTTAAGGGTCCCTAAAAATATACTGGTAAAAAGGGTGTATTTTCAAAAATGAATATCTCTGTCGAACCCGTCGTGGACAAGGAAAGGGCTTATTTTTAAAACTATTTACAAGTTGAAACTCGTGTTACCAAATACATAATTCAATTTATTTCTTTACGTAACGTTTGTAGACGCGAATAATTAATTAGTTAAGACTGACGACTACCAAGAAACAGGATACCACATTAGTCATTACACATACCTGTCGTATGTAATGGTAAGATCGGCTATAGCAACATCAGCTCTTTGCTCCAGCAATTCCCTTATCATTCCGTCCCACTCTTTAGTCTCCCGGTTGTAGGAGCCGTATCGACCGTCGGGCGCCAGCTTGAATGTGTAATTGAAGCCCAGAATTTTAGATATCTCATGAATCAGATCAATGGCGTACCCTTCGAATTGTGCGTTTCCAGTCAGCTTCTCACTCGCTTCTTTTCTCATACAATAGGGCGCACTCTAGAGAATTACACACGGGAAATTTAAATATTTAAAAGACTCGCAGTTCAGGTATGTTCTCAAAACAAACTTGGGTAAATAGTAGGACAAAGGTATTAGGATTGTTTTGGGATGTTTATACATCTTTTCTCTTTGAGCCAAAGCTTTTGTAACACGTCATGAATACAGATATGTGTCGTATGAATGTTATCTCTGTGGGAATATACTTTTACCATGTTCTAGGCTAACACATACCCCTCCTTTGGGTACTAGGCATGCCTTTTAAGTTCTGTCGTTTCCATATTTCCCGGCAATTTTGAATTTGGAACTGTTCTATATTCGAATGTGTTTAAATTTTGAATCTCAAAACAGTTGAAAGTATTAGGATTAATGCTATTGTTTAGTCACAGCGTCGATTGGAATCTGTCAGGTTACCTACGAAAATGAATCTTTCTAAGGAAAATGTTCGTGCAATAATTTTCTATAACTTTAGAAGAGGCCTGACACGGCTTCAGTGTTTTGAAGAGCTAACATCTGTGTTCAGTGATGAAGCCCTATGTCTGCGGACTGTCGAACGCTGGTATTTAGAATTCCAGCGTGGACATACTAGTGTTGGTGACAAATCTCGCGAAGGACGCCCAAAATCCGCCTTCACTGAAGATAACATCATTGCTGTGAGATAACTAATTCTCGAAGATCGTCATGTGACGTATCGAGAGATAGAGGCTCTACTAGGCATCTCAGGGACAACTATCCAAAAGATCTTGCATGAAGCGCTTGGTGTGAGAAAGCTAGTTTGCCGTTGGATACCGCATCTGCTTTCCGACGATCACAAGGCGGCCCGCGTCAGATGGTGTAAGAAAACTCTGCAAAGGTTCAACCGAGGAGAGTCAAATCACGTCTACGACATCATCAGTGGTGACGAATCTTGGATCTATGCCTACGATCCTGATTCCAAACAACAATCTACAATCTGGGTCTTTCAAGACGAGCCAAAGCCGACTAAAGTTGTTCGTTCTCGAAGCACTTCAAAGAAGATGGTGGCCACGTTCGTTGGAAAAACCTCCCATGTTGCTACTATTGCACTTGAAGATCGTAGAACGGTTAACGCAGAGTGGTATACCACAGTTTGTTTACCACAAGTCATCGCCGAACTTCGAAAATCTAACTCAAAGCGACGCATCATCCTGCACCACGACAACGCAAGCTCACACAGCGCTCGTCAGGAAAAAGTAGAAATTCTTGACCATCCTCCATACAGTCCTGACCTTAGCCCTAACGATTTCTTTACATTTCCTAAAATTAAGAAAAGTCTTCGTGGTCACAGGTTCCAGTCCGGTGAAGAAGCAGTCGACGCTTTCAAGTCAGCCATTTTGAACACCCCCACTTTGGAGTGGAATAAATGTTATAATAACTGGTTTGAGCGAATGGACAAGTGTATTAAGCTACGTGGTGAATACTTTGAAAAACAATAAAAAGTATTATAAGGTTCTAGTTGTGTTTTTTCCTTCAAACGACAAAACTTAAAAGGCTCGTATCGACAGAGAATTGATATATTATACTCGTGTATGTTGGGTACGCTAATTTTCTATTTCTGGGAAATGAGAGACTCACAAAATGTTTACGATGGATTAGTGTACTACATAAACTTATTTAGTCACTACTTACCAAAATGGTCGTGACGATGAGTGTTTTATTTTGCAAAATTTCCACTATTTGTTTCTGATTTTCTCCGTAGGACCTAGTGTAATTGACGCCCTCGGAGGAATTCCAAGTTCCCGCTTTCTGAAGACCTTCCCTCGTCAACTCAATTATATCTAGAGTAAAATCGCTTCTGAATCCTTGATGGTCAAACTTTATAACTCCTGTTAAGCCTTTCATTTCTACCTGTGTATTGTAAAACAAAGGAATCATCTAGTAACCAATCAATCATGATAATATACTGAACGAGAATGTTTAATTAAAAAATATTTACATGAATTGTTAAAATATAATTCCTACACATAGCAATTTCATATTTTTGTGACAAATAATTAGCACTCTATATTCTGATTTAGCTAAACATTTATTGTTTATATTATCACTTGTATACACAACGTTTTTTTAAATAAATGTATTTATATTTGGAAGCGTAATCTATAGGTACTAATATTTTAAAGAGGAAAGATTTGTATTTTTAAACTTAAATAAACTCAAAAACTACCGGACCGATTTAAAAAATTCTTTCACTGATGTAAAGCTAGAATATTCCTGAGTAACATAGGTTATATTTTACTCCGGGTTCGGGTGAAACAGCACAGAACCGCTGGTCTACTATATAAACAAAAAAAAGTCCTTCTACGACTACAAACTCGGAATTAAAATTCCCTAAAATTTTACTGAAGTGAAAACAGCTGCGTGGCTACGTCGGGTAGTAAGAGGCGCAAACAGGCTTACTCCACAGTTAATCCGTCTACTCATTCAACTACCACGTAATCCTTAGCTGCAGCTTTGTTACAGAACAACCTAATAAATTCCTTTTCATAACAAAGTTTGTTACGTTGAGCGGAGGATTCAACATAAGTCTGTTTAAAGCCCGGGCACATCTTTTATACATAAGCATACGTTACGCTTAAGTACGTGCCTAATAAGTAAACATATGTTAAGAATCCCTGGTGAAGTTATAGCAACAAATTCTACTTACGATTTTCATGTAATTGATGAGACTGTACCCATGGGGCCATGTGTCTTCAGCCTCGCACGAGAGAGGCCTTATGTCAATTTGTTGAGAAGTATCAAGATCATGTAGAGCTTTTGCAAATAAGTGAACTGCATCGTACATTAACGCCGTTTCCGTCTGTTTGTATGATGAAAATATTTTTTTATAAACCTTTGTAAGTAAATACTATTCAATTACTCTTCGTAAATAAAGCGAGATGTAAGGTTCATAGCTTTATTTCGGATTGATCAATATATTTTATTTATACTTAATTATAAGTTATTTTGGTTGGCTTACCTTTATGAAGGTCATGTTATCCTGCGAACAAACGGTTGGCATTAAATAAGCTAGTCATGTTAATGCTCAGATAGTCCTAAATAAATATGAACAAAGCATTACTTTGGCTGAAGCATGTCCAAGTTGAAGCTTCCGCCCCTTTCTGGCCTCCTCGTAAACCCAGTCCCTTACGACCCTCTGCACGTCGGACCGTTCAGGATCGAGTAATCTCAGAGCTGTTATGTTGGTGCCACCGTATTTAAACTCCTCCAAATCTACGCTGTGAAGGTCCTGTCAAATCGTAAAACGGTCTTAAAACTTGGGAGATAGATTTTTTTGCAGATCCTGTAGACTTTTCGCGAGGGCGTACCACTCAAAAATTTTTTCGCAACAGCGTGCGTCGCAACGACGCGACGGCATTCAAAGTAACATATCAGATCAGTATACGTATATTATATATACAAGTATTATGTATATATGAATGCAGCGTTTTGATATGCGAGAACAAGTCTCGAATGTTTCCGTTGATTTTAGATTTTTTTGTTCAACTTTTTTTGTTAGGTAGGTACATATGAAAAAGATATGCGAAAGAAAGGAAACGCTTTACTAGAAATAGATAAGGAAAAAAACACTGCTTGTGGTCTATCCGGTCATTAGCTATTACCTTGATAAAATGTTACTTGACTGACTCTATCTTATTATGATAAAGTCTATTTAGGTTTCGATATTTTTATGTTTTATTTAGTTACCAGTGAAGTGATGAGGTAGCTGTGGTAGTCTGACATCATTCCGATTTGTTGTGCCTGCTGCAGTACATCTCTGATCCTATCCGTCGCACAATCCAAGACAATGTGGGATTCCGCAGAGTTCTTTATTTGTTTCAGTAGCGGTCTGTATAATTAACCAATCGAAATAAATTTAGCTAAAGATTGCTATCGTTTATAAAAACATATACTATATACATTCCTTCAACTATTTCCAGTATACATTACAAGAAGTTTACTAGAACATCAAAATTATTGTATTTAATTTTATGAACTTAATTTATTTGTGAAATTTATCTATCGTAAAACAATACAAACAACATCAAGTACAATAAATTATTAAAACACAAAAACCCGACTGCGTGTAAAAGAGAAGATTTAAATTATTTCCTTCTTAGTCGGGGAAAAAATTATCCTATGACACTCAGAAGATGAAGACGAATCTAACGAAACTTATACTTTCAGTATAAAATTCGTAAAACCCGAATTATTACTCTCCTGGCGCAGTCGGGGTAAAATAAGAAGATTTTGTATGTACTCAAAGATATTACTGACCGATAATCATAGGAATCTGGTAGCTGTCTCACAGCAACCGGCAATTCCGAAGGGCCATGGGCTTTGAGTAATTCTTGGAGACGAACTAGACCATCACTGTTTTCATAGACAATCGTGAACGATTTCCACCCCCAAGCTCTTACAAGGTCTACGTAGGCCTGAAAAAATATTCCCAGATTAAAAAGCAATTCATTCTCTTAGGCCCACTTGCACGGTCTAGGGTTAAAAAATTAAATCGTTAAGCCTGGGTTAAGGATGACAGTTCCATACATTTTGACACCAGTTAACCCTGGGTTAGCAGTTAACTCAGTGTTCAATGGTTAACTCTGGTTCGTACAAGTCCGCCTTAGTGATTTTTTTTGGTGAGAGTATAATGTTAAAGATTTTTAGGATTTGTTCGTTTTAGGTAACCTAATTAAAATAATTATTTAACTAATACAATGCTACATTATCTCTGACTAATATAAGCTATATTTTATTATGATATAAAAAATAATTTTCAGTATCAAATGTCCATATTAGTATTATTAATCAAGTTGGAAAAAAAAGCGCCACTTGGCTGTTTTGACAGTTTTTTTTTGACATAATTGTAAATAATGTATCCTAAAACATCAATCAACAGCTGATCAATAGACCTACATTTTGTTTACGTTCAGAAATATAAGACTATGAGATGATCTTTAAGTTAAACTAAAGCGAAGTGAGGGGGGGCGAAGTGTCGCGCTAATATTTAATAAAATTAAATATTTATATATATATTTTTTAATATTCAAATTCTAAGGTATTGAAGGTTATTTTCTTTTGTTATAATAGCAAAGCTGGAGCAAGTCCGTTTTATATTCTCTATTTCGCTCGCTTTTTACGTGTCTGACCTTCTTTAACTCGCAACATGGATGTTTGTACAAATTACGCTATTTGCTAAATTAACGTACTGCTAACCACAGGTACGCGCATATATTTTCGCTCTAATACCCACCCTTTTGCCTTTACATAAAATATAGAGTATAGTGCCAAAAGTGTGGGTAGAGCAGTAAATGTTTGTCTCGGGTTCTGTGTGCATAAATGGATTAATGTTTCTTTTTCATGTTTTCGACAGACCTATTACATATTCTCCTACATCCGATCTTAACTGGTTAATGTCGTAATTTTAGTAGATTTGAGTAACAATGTGTGCATTTTGTAATTTGTATTTTCTGCTTACGGATTTTGTGGCTGAATTATGAAACGACTCCAAGCATAAGGGACCATTGTTGCAGCTACTCTTTTATCCAGTATTTATTATAATCGCATAATTTTTGGATATATACATACAAACATACATGGACAGACATAATCTCACGCCTATTTCCGATTGGGGATTGTTATTGGATGCCCCTAATAAATAAAAATAAGATACATTAAGTTACAACAGCTTTGCGTCATGTTTCATAATCGTCGATGAAGACATTTTTTTGCCTTGTTTCGTGATTTACTTTTCCTTTGTCGCACTTTCTTATCATCTATCAAAAGTTTTTCCTTTATTGTATAAATCTACGTAAACTGAGAGAATGTACATTATGTTATCTCTAAATAACGTCACTCAACTTACGCGACTGAGAGCAGCTGGATGTGGGTACAGGTTGACAAGACAGGACTCCCGACGCGTGCGATAGTCCCACCTGGTCTCCAGGTGTGGCAGCTCCATTGTATCACATATGCTTTGGACATGGGCCGCTGCAGGGGCGGACTGGGGCCCGAATATCGCAGCTACTCCGCTTCTTAACAGATGACATACTGTGAAGGAATGTTTAATTTGATAAAATTGTTTATTTCTCTGCATATTTCATGTAAATATATTGTGTGTTTGTGGATACATTGGTTATAATCTCTGGGACGAATCTCACGCCTTATATCCCCGAGGGGGTAGGCAGAGACGAAGTATTCCATTTCTGGACCCCTAAACGTGATAGGTGGTGAGCCCATCGCCGGACCGGGTCAGTTTACACATGTCTCAGAATTACTCACGATGTTTTCCTTCACCTTTCCTTCTCTGGAACTATAGAACCGATATTAAAATTCTTTCACTAATAGGACAGTTCAGGATCCGAATCCGAGCCTCAAGAATGAGACTCAGACTTATGATGACTTAACATGGATTGAATGCTCTTTATTTAGATACATTTTTAGAAGACTTTTAATTATGTATGAGTACACCCTATCATTTATGGGGTAAAAATGTATGAAACATCTCGAACTTGGTATATCTTTGAAATTATATAATGATTTTTCACAAAAGATGTCGTATTTTGTCTACACTAGTATATAACAACTTGTATCTAATTGAAATACACAGAACTATAATAATATCATCGGAGCATTGAGTTGACAGATAATATTCTTGACTCAATTTATAAGATATCGTAGATCAAAGGTATAAGAGGCGGTTACGTTGCCTATATACCTGCAGAATGATATTATAAACATTACACGTGCCGACTATATAATAATAATCTACGAGTATAATGGTTTTTCTCTATAAAGCTTTTAACATTTGATCTATACTATTATATAAAAAGAGAAAACCTGATTGACTGACTGGCTCATTAACGCACAGCCAAAGCTACTGAAGTAAGGGACTTGTTTGGACAGTGGATTTCTTTTATCTAAATAGGCGATAGCAAGAGATGCAATGGCACGCCGATAGTTGCCATAAACTCACAATTATTTATGGATGTTAAAATAAAAAATCATTTTTAGATTAAAATAGTTACCCTAGTAACTATATTTTTTTTTTACTCAACGACTTCTTGCAACTTGGTTTTACTTGGAAAACCTGTTTGAATGAAATAACTTGGTTCTCGAGCTCGGCCGAGTCCGAGGCACTTTCACTTTGTTTAAAGACCTAAGCAAATTAATGGAGAGCGTCATGGTTTTTTTAAATCATTAGTCTCACACCATATTTGATTAGGCTTTTAGTTAACCCCAAGGTAAAACTAGTTATAATAAAGGCGTTCAGCAAAACTAGTTTTTACTTGGAAAACTGCGTCTAAAGATGGCTTTGACTATAACAATTGTAACATAGTGAGTATGGACAATTCTTTTAAGACCGAGATAAACCACTACTACTACTAATTCGATGACCTTAGATTACAGTATTGTGCTACGAGTAGTGCATCATAGCGGCTGCAAAACTTTCGCTATTGCAAACCCCGTCGAAACAAACTGACATGACTGAGACCGACTGAAATATTACAACGTGTTACGTATGTGCACTGTAATGCTCGTCTCAAAGAGATATATACTATCTCATAAAGCGGCCAAGGCGAACAATAATCCATAACTTATTACTTATGGTAATTAAAGTCTAGTGTGATACGGACGTTCGGACGAACAACAGCTCTCCTTCTAGATAGCATGTTCTGGTATGATAATATACACGAATGGCCGCTGGTGTTGGTTTAATACTCAAAGCCGCTGGTATATTTCAATCTCTTTGGCTTGTCTCGACTCTCGACGTATTTGCTAACGTAGTATTTGAACTCGAACACTGAACATTATAAGCAAATGCTCTGAAAGTAGGTACTCTCCTTAATAAGCTGTTGTATTTATGTCTGACAAGTCTAGCTCTTTCAATATTCAGTATTCAAATCAAATGTTCACGGATCAATAGATATGATAACTCTCGAATAATTTACATTGATAAAAAAGATAGAATTTCATTTCTTCATTTTATTCTTATTTATAATATTCACAATGGAATGGATAACGATTAATGACATGGTATTGAAAAATATATAATTGTGTTCGTATGTAAGCGTACAAATCAAGAACCTATTATGAATGTAACTTCTATTTCAAATGGCAGTACAAGATACTAAAATAAAGTTTTTTCTCTTCTTGCGGCGAAAAAATGCCGCGCCAGTTGATGCGTTTCGTTATCTGTGCGTACCCTGATTTGTAGAGTTCTTAGTTTAACTTAAGAGCCCCCGCGCATTAGGCGGCCAGGGCGCTGCGGCCAACAATTGT
This sequence comes from Ethmia dodecea, assembly GCA_963855545.1. NCBI lineage: Eukaryota > Metazoa > Arthropoda > Insecta > Lepidoptera > Depressariidae > Ethmia > Ethmia dodecea. Next base: position 7,895,736 of record OY979448.1, read on the forward strand.
TCCGTGGCCGCTGGTCTCCTAGTGCGCGCACTTTCATATGTCACGGAATACTTAGTTGGCCGCAGCGACCTGGCCGCCTAATGCGCGGAGGCTCTAAGTCTGCCAAATAATGTAGTGCTTTGTGTTGTCAATGAATAAAGTTCAACGCACACAGAGGCGGTAAAGCGGTCGCAATACGGGCGGTATTTTTTAGTAATGTTCGAGTTTGTATGCAACCTGTCCACCCAAAATCTGGCGCGATCCTTACGGTCACCTGCTTACTGTGGGTTGTGTTTTATTTCTTTATTTTGAATTTAAAGTTTACATTGCATTCTAAGAAAATATTTATGTTTTTGCTTACATCAAGAAAACTTGGGTGAAAAATTCTAGTACTAACCTCGCTTAGAAGCATGGAAGCTGTCTTGAGGGGATATGGTCTCGACCTGGGCAAGGAGCTTGGCTCTGGGTAGCACGGCTCTGTCTGCGTTGACGCGTTCCACCGCGTACCTGAACGCCACTTCTTGCTTGTCGTCTTCAGGATGAAAGAGGCCACCTAGTTACAGAACAATAAATTATAGATTGACCGCTAGCGCTCCTAAGGTGGCCAAGGACGTGCGCAGGGAGGAAAATCGAGTCAGAAAGGTTAGATGAGCCTCCGAGGGCTGATCTGGGTTCTATTTATAATTGTAATAGAAATCGTCTTTATTTGACGTCTCAGTTTACACTGGCAGTAATGACAGATGTACGGAAGAAGCAACGTACGTCCAAATAAAGACAATTTGCGATTACAATTATAAATAGATAATAAGGCCCCTGCTCGCCTGCCTCATCGCGCAGCTCAAGGCGTGGTACAGCGTTTGAGGTCAGACTATAGATAGTAGGTACTAGTTTATAGGTTGGACCTAACCCTTAGATTACGTCATTTTTTTAACTATGGGTAGAATCAATTCTTAATCACAACGATATGACGTAATTGAAATAAGTCTATTATGCCAAAATCTTGAAAGATTGATTTCAATTAAATTTTAGTAAAAAAAAATAAGAGAACTTGTTCAAAGATAGTTGAGCAATTATTTAAAACTTTTATACAAGTTTCGTAAGATAAAATAGGACAAAAGTTACATTGTTTAATGAAATATGAATCCTTTCCCAGATTATAATGTTAAAACTCGTTGTTATTCTAGTCTCGATTGTTGGAAAAGCTATCGTCTAGTTGGCTATAAAACAAATAAAGGAACGTGCTTGAAATCAAAGAGAAATTTAAAGCATTTACAACTTAATTACAAATTGTAGGTATTTCGTCTAAATCTATAATATTACTAGCTGATGCCCGCGACTTCGTCCGCGTAGAACTTGTTATTTCTTGGCGTTTCAAAAATATATAAAGAAGGATAATCTACACTATCCATCTATCAACACTAATATTATAAAGAGGAAACATTTGTAGTTTTGTACCTATGTTAATAACGAATAAACTCAAAAACTACTGGACCGATTAAAAAAACTCTTTTACCATTAGAATGCTACATTATTCCTGAGTAACATATGCTATATCTATGACGAAAAAGAATTAGGGATCCTTACTAAAACTTGACTGTACATGCCAGGATTGGAACCCGAGCCTCACGAATGAGAGGCGGGCTCTTTAGCCAGTGGGCTATCATTGCTATTTATTTATATTTTCGTTATTTAAAACACCCTATATACAACGCGTCCCAGAATAAGCGCAATTCCTCATACACCCCAATTAGTATACTAATATAAAAATATGGTAATGCATTCGTACTTTAGTTTTGTCTAACAAACTTTCTTATATAAAGAGCGATAACAGTACGGTTTCCACAGGTAGCCCTAACTAAATTCAGTTCTATGCTAATTCGTTTTTCTGAAAAAAAATTACACATAAGTACTAAAAATAATACTGATTACGTATTGTACTCGTATAGCCTAGGACACTCTCTGGATTATGATTTTTGAATTAGTTCTTGATACCAAAGGCTATGCATGTGCTCATTATAACAAACAAATTCCCTCAAGGAACCCATAGTGAATTCTCAAAAAAAGAAGTGGACCTTGTATGGAGACTTTTGAAGAGTATTTGTGCCAAGTTTCAAGTTGATAGTAGAAAAAAACCACACTTTTTCATACCAACTTCAACCCCTGCTTTCACTCCTTTAAGGAATAGTTTTCCAAAAATCCAAAAACACGTGTCTCATAATTAATTTGTAAAAGTATTTGTGCCAAGTTTCAAGTTAAGAGACGTAAAAAACAACACGTCTCCATACAAACTCCAACGCCCTGGGGGGTTTAGAAAATCCAGAAATACATGTCTTGTTATTTGTTTTGAGGAGTATTTTTAAAAGTTTCGAAATGATACACCAAAAATTAGGGTTTTCCATACATACATGAACGTGGGAGAGCCATGCTTCGACCGGAGTGATACCACGGCCTCACAAAAAACCAGCGTAAAGCAATGCATAGCGTTTTGTTGAGTGAGTGAGGAAACCGGAGGCCCCAATCTTCCCCTCCCCCTCCCCTCCTCTCCCCCTCTCCCCTCATCTCCCCCCTCTCCCTACTCCCACCTCAAAGGTCGGCAACGCAGTTGTGACTCTTGAGTTGCAGGTGTCCATGGGCGACGGACCTTACCGTCAGGTGAATCGTCTGCCCGTTTGCCCCCTTTTATATCATAAAAAAAAAATACCAACTTTAAACTCCTACTTTCACCCCTTTTGGGTACGATTTTCGAAAAATCCAAAAACACGTGTCTACTCATTTATTTTCAAAAGTATTTGTACCAAGTTTCAAGTTGATAGACGTAAAAAACAACACGTCTCCGTACAAACTCCAACCCCCTGTTTCACGACTTTAGCGGATGTTTTTTGCAAATCCCGAAGCACGTGTCTTGTGGTTTGTTTTGAGGAGTATTTGTACAAAGTTTCGAATTGATACACCCAAAAATGAAGGTTTTCCATACATAACAAACTCAATCCCTACTTTCATGGGAATTGAAGAGTTAAGGGACGATTTTCGGAAAATCCAAAAACACATATCTACTAATTTATTTCTAAAAGTATTTGTGCCAAGTTTCAAGTAGATACACGTCAAAAACAACACATCTCCATACAGAATCCCACCCCTGTTTCGCCCCCTTATCGGGTGTTTTTTACAAAACTCAGAAATACGTGTCTTGTTGTTTGTTTTGAGGTATATTTCTAGAAAGATTCGAATTGATACACCCAAAAATGAGGGTTTCCCATACATACCAAGTTCAACCCCTACTTTCAGGCCGTTAGGTGTCGATTTTCGGAAAATCCAAAAACACGTTTGTCATCATTTATTTCTAAAAGTATTTGTGCCAAGTTTCAAGTCGATACACGTCAAAAACAACACATCTCCATATAAAATCCCACCCCCTGTTTCGCCCCCTTTGATGGTGTTTTTTACAAAACCCAGAAAAACGTATCTTGTTGTTTGTTTTGAGGAGTATTTCTAGAAAGATTCGAATTGATACACCCAAGTATGAAGGTTTTCCATACATTCTAAACTCAACCCCTACTTTTACCCCGTTAGGGGACGACTTTCGGAAAATCCAAAAACACGTATCTACTCATTTATTTCTAAAAGTATTTGTGCCAAGTTTCAAGTTGATAGACGTAAAAAACAACACGTCTCCATACAAAATCCTACCCCCTGTTTCGCCCCCCTAAGGGGTGTTTTTTACAAAACCCAGAAATACGTGTCTTGTTATTTGTTTTGAGGAGTATTTCTAGAAAGATTCGAATTGATATACTTAAAAATTAAGGTTTTCCATACATTCCAAACTCAACCCCTACTTTCACCCCGTTAGGGGACGATTTTCGGAAAATCCAAAAACACGTATCTACTCATTTATTTCTAAAAGTATTTGTGCCAAGTTTCAAGTTGATAGACGTAAAAAACAACACGTCTCCATACAAACTCCATCCCCCTCTTTCACCCCCTTATGGGGTGTTTTTTGAAAAATAAAGAAATACGTTTCTTGTCGTTTGTTTTATAGAGTATTTTAACAAAGTTTTAAATTGATACACTCAAAAATGAAGGTTTTCCATACAAACGTTCAACCCCGTTTTCACCCCCTTAAGGGTTGAATTTCGAAAAATCCTTTCTAAGTGCTAACTTACGTCTTAAAAACAATAGCTGTAAAAAAAACAGCTTTCTAGGTCTAAGGGTGTAGGCTGGGCGTTTATGAGTCAGTGAGTCAGGACTTCTCTCTTTATATATATAGATAAAGATGAAAGATTTGTATTTTTGTATGTTTGTAACGAATAAACTCTAAAACTACTAGACCGATTTTATAAATTCTTTCACCAGTTTTCTATAATATATAATAATATAATCTCACGCCTTTCATCCCCGAGGGGGTAGGCAGAGGTATTCCATTACTGGATATACCCACATTTCACGAGATACATTGGACCCCTAAACGTGATAGGTGGTGAGCCCATCGCCGGACCGGGTCTATTTACACAGTTTTCTACTGGTTCAGTATTCCCACGGGAACGGGAATTTGGGTGAAACCAGGCAGAACTGCGAGTAAAGTAATAAATACGCTCACGCCTTATCCCCGAGGGAGTCGGTGCAGTTATTCCATCTGTGGAAATACTAGAATATGTCACCAGTTTTTTTTTTATTGGGATACTGTTACCATTTAATACCAACCAATTCTGGGGTCGGGGGGATTCTTCACTACAAGCTAAAGATAAATATTTATGTAAGCTTTTTAAAATGTCATTAGAATATACACTAGCATTTGAACCCGAGGTTCACGCATATATATATATATATATATATATATAATATATATTTATTTTTTTTGAATATATGAAGCGGGCTCTCTTCCAGCAGGCCTATAGGTACTGCTTGTCAGGTAATATATTTTATAATCATAAACTGAAGATACAGCGATTTTTAGAGTGCACTTGACATTATTTTAATAAACCTAAGGGAAGAAAAGAATATAACTTTATATGTTATACGAGAATGAAATGCCCATGTTCCTCAGTGATAATGTAGCTTTCCATTGGAGAAATATTTTTTTAAATAGGTCCAGTATTTTTTGAGTTTTTTTTTGTAACAAAAATACAAACATATAAAAATACAAATCTTTCCTCTTTATAGTATTAGCGTAGATAGTATACCTATAGTATAGTATTATAATATATATAGATGCACTTAAAGAAACTGTCACTGAAGGCAAGCTCGGTTTGACATTACAACCGCTGTTACAGTAGTCTGGTATAAATACAACTGTCTGACTATTAGACATTCATGACATTGACAAAATAAATAGATCCACTGTGCACTGTCGTCACAACGTTTTTAAATAAATACATTGTTTTTTTTTTGTGATAACATTTACTAAAAAGAAATTACCGACACTATAAAAATTTAAGTATGATAGTATCAATAACTATTAGAATACTTATGTTTTTCAACTTACCTATCCGAATAGTATCGGGCAAAGCCGATAGATGTCCAAAGAACAGAATGAGATAGATTGCTTTCGCTCCCCTCATTCTGAAACAAAAGAAATAGCTTGATGAAAAAGCGAAAAAAAAATTGAATTAGGAACCATTAAAAATTAAAATACAATCTTGATTGTTTGTTTGGTATATCGTGATGGAAATATTAGAACCCTTATTAGTCTGCGCTTACACGATAACTTTTTCGTATATTTGTTTTCTAAAAATAATTACTCAAGGGTAGTAAAACTGCTACCTAGTAACTAACACAGGTATTGAATGCTCAAATTGCAAAGTTGTATAAAAAACCGATACTTAATATTTTTCCTTGTAGTTTAAAGTTTGAAAGGTAGCAAACAATATTTTTCTTACTCTCTTAGATATAGACTATCTATCTTCGGCACGAAATAATGTTAGGACAGTTGGTAGAGTAAACGTAATGTACCTTTTCCGAGTATTTGTTCCTTTTTTAGTCGAAACGCGAATGCGGTTAGGTGGCAATTGTTGTAACTATTACGTTTGCATAGGGTCATATATTGCGACTTTTGTCATTGCATAAATACTGAAACTTACAATTCTGTGACAAGTTATCATGATCCTCGTGTGCATTCTGAAATAAATCAGATGCTAAAATCGTAATAACTTGGGATTTGAGATGTAGTGTACGATTCCCTTAAGATACAAGTCAGTAAATATCTAGGTAATCTTCTTTATCTCTAAATAGTACCTAAAGAATAAAATAGCTATTCAAGTCTGTCTATTTAAAAAATAAATATGTGACACAATAAGAAAAAAACAATGGACGGTCTTATCGCTTACACTTATAAATGTTCTAGTGGTGTAAAGTTTCATTAGAAGACTATTTAGTAGTTTATTTCCGATACACAAACACATTTGTTGTCATCGTATGAACTTTCATTAGTTTGTACGGAGCAGTGATAATCCTGCTTAAATTCAGCCTGAAGCCGAGTTTAATTCCAGTTGAGCGGACTAACCAAGTAATTTTTCAAAAAATATGTAGTTTTGTAATATTTATCTCTATTTTGTGATACTATTGGACCACAATTATTGGCCATGGAGCCCAGGGGCTGTTACGTTTCGAACTCAAAAAATACGTTAGCGAAAAGTAGGTTTGTACTTCAAAAAATGGCAAACCTTCGGTAAACCCCTTGAGGCAAAAACGTGGATGTATATTTGTTTGTAGTTTTATTCTAAAATTTATTTATTTGCACGGAATGAATTCATAGAGGTACCGTAATAAATCTCTACAATTATGATTATAAATATAAATCTTGGGGTTAGCTTTATGTTAATAAAAGTAGGTATATTATATTACTTATAGGTTAGAGTTATCATCTTGGATACCGAAAAATAATGACTAATTAATATTTTGCCGAACGCTATTTATACTTAAAAAGACTAAAGTGTCCTATTTTAGTAAATACATTGGTTTCGTACCTGTACAAATATCGAGCTCTAACCTCATAAATCCACACTACCGTGAAACAGACATTGACCGCCAATTAATCCAGTTTCATACACACACAATTCACAAACACAAGTCACAGTGACGTTCTCGTTTTATTTGTGGCATTATTGTCCAGTTGAGCGCTTCCGTGGGACAGTTTTTATCACGAGTTTAGGAAGGTATTATTTAGTTGTCGAATTATATCGATTTGTATTCGATTATCGAGAGTAACTAGGCCGTCGGAGCGAAGGGCGGCCGCCCGCGCGCGTTTCGTCGGCAGCCTGGCGTGGCCACCAGCGCAGAAGCCTCAGCGCGCCTGCGTGGCTACACCACCGACACCCCTGCCGGCTAACGCACATCCACCTAGATGAAATACGAAGGAATAACTTTAGTGCAGCCGCGTTTTCATGGTTCGAGCACGATTAGACGGAAGTAAAAAATGTTTGGATATGAAGACATAGTTTTAAGTCAGATTTCTCAGGATTCATTCGCGTTCATTAAACTAGTTATATAGGCTCGTTACTTTTCTTTGATACATCACCAACCTTGTAAAATAAAGAAATAAATTATCATTTCATTTATTCCAGAACAATTAAAATTTTATAAGAAATGGTGCTTAGAAAATAAATTAAAAATATATTATGGAACAAATAAGAAATAATAAAAAAAAAACACACAACATTCCCGAAGGGGGTAGAGCTATTCCATTTCAGGAAATACTCTTATTTCACCAGTGTAATTTTTGGACGCTTTAATTAAATTAAGACCTCTGATAATTAAGTTTCAATAGCATTGGTATATATTTACTTTAAGTGGTTGGTTTTGAGAGTTTGAGTTTCTATAAGTCTATTTTTATGCTCATTCTTACCTCATTAATTGGTATATAAATTCATAAACATTCGAAACAAGTTCTAAATTTCTATATGTTATATATAGAGGTATTATTAAGGTATATCCGTTTCTTTTTATAATAACCTCAAAATTGCAAACGGACGAAACCGCAAGTAAAACCTCCTAATGGATGCTCCCCCTGACCAGTAGCGCCTTGCTTACCACCGTCCGTTGAACTCGCGACGAGGATTCGCATCGTCAACGCAAATTGTCTTTTCATTATTCACGCCGCGATTATTTCGTCCTTTGACGTCTACAATGAAAGTTCGTGCACATGGAGGTACAGTACCAGTATACCAGTCCTAATCAACGGACTTTATTCGGAAAACAGCGAAAAAAACCCTCTGGGCTTGGAGTCACAATGAATCTTCCAGTGTTTAGTTTCATTCATAGGCAGCAAGGGGGAGGGGCAGAAAGAGAGTTTTGTTGAGAATTGAGATCTCATGCAGTAAATCTAATTTGTTTTCATCGTAGACTTTACAATTAGATAGGTTTGTATAAGTAAATTATTTTTAAAGCCTTCAATTTTATAATAACTATTGCTTTTTATATCTAACTAGCAGCGCCCCGCGGTTTCACCCGCGTAGTTCCCGTTCCCGTGGGAATATCGGAATAAAAAGTATCCTATGTCCGTCTCCTGGTTCTAAGCTACCTCCCCACCAACTTTCAGCCAAATCGGTTCAGCCATTAACGCGTGATGCCGTGACCAAGGGAAAAAGGGATTCATTTTTATATATTTAGATTAGGTTGCCGTCGCCCGCGACTCGCAACAAAGTTTGTCGCGTCCCCTTACCCAACTACTTATATGTTTTTAGGGTTCTGTACGTCTTCAAGAGGGCAGTATTTCATGAACCGTAATTGGTAGAGAGAGAAAACAGTCAAAACTTTCACAAAATGTGTATTTCTACTGCCACTATAACAAGAAATAATAAAATCATAAAGGTAAAAATTAATCCCTCCGTACAATCATGTGTTTTTTCATTAAGATCAATCCACCGCTAGAGCCGTAATAAGGCAATTTACTTCAGCATAATAATATGAAGTAGGAATTTAAGAAATTATCTAAAAATTTTAGTTCCAGAACTAATAGGCCTATATTACGTTCCACTTCAAAAATGTAAAAAACTTGCGAGGTGTCAAGGAACACCCGGATGGAACGAAGTTCTATCATCATCATCATCGTCGTCGTCGTCGTCGTCGTCGTCATCATCATCATCATTATTAGATTTATCATAGAGCTTCAAAAAGTGTCGGTCGTTACAACTTTTGGTCTTATTTTTGTCCGTCTAGCCCCCTTTCCCAACGCGCGATAAGGAACTACGTTCCAAAAACCAGTTTAAGATATTTTATAGTGCATTTTATAACTTGAATAACGAAGCAAGTTGTCACTGACTGGAGTGACTGACTCAGCATAAATTGGAGGAGGTACTTTAGTTACCGATCAAAAACCCAAGCAGGGTTTTAATAAAACACGACCGATACGAGTTGCCCCCGTCATTTCCTCGTTGGACACCCGCCAGCCCGATGAGATTACGGTCTTCACAAAACATATTTTAAATTCGGCACTGGTTTAGTTTACCCAATTTTATTTACCATATTCGTTCGGCTACCAAAATGGGAAATGCGAAGAATATATTTATTGATTACAGCCCAGCGATGCCTTCACTGAAAGAAAATTTTAGTGAAATTATAGGTTCACGCCTTAATCCTAGAGGGGATCGGCTGAGGTATTCCGTTTTACGAAATACCGACTTTTGATTATTTTGTTACCGTGAATGTTAAATGCTATAGGCCCTGAATTGATTCTGTGGAATTTTTAAGAGCAACCCGTTTAGATTAGCAACAGTCACTTTTAAAGGTTCAAAAATATACCTACTGGTGAGAAAAGAGGGTATTTCTAGGAATTCCTCTCCTTGTGATATAGCTGTGACATAGAAACAAGATCTAGTCATTTGGCTACGGAACCGTAAAAACGGGCAAAGCCTTTACGTAACAGAAGTGATGCGAGGTCTTAAAACATGTCGATCATCCATATCGACCCATCTAAGGACCCATCGGCAAGGAGACCTAATGGAGTCATTAATCTCTATAATAGCCTACATAATATCTTATTCAATTATACTAATATGTGTGTAATAGACCCAAAGTTCACGCAGTTGATATTGATAGTCTTCAATTGAAAACTAGACTATAAATGTTGGGCGCGGTCTAGCATTGTGTGAATATAATACTACGCGTATATACCTAATAATATAATGAAAGGTACGTGCTATAATATTCCATTATTGTAGAGCAGTGATAGCACTATGCTTACTGGGCCTACGTCTCATGTGTGAGGCTCAGGTTCGAATCCTGGTGACCATGTACCAAAAGTTAACTAAAAAAACTTGATAGGTGTCAAGGGACCCCCGAATGGAACGAAGTAATAACTTATTACGTAGGAGTTCCATCCGGGTGTCACTGGCTTGCTTTCTAGAGGGAGAGAGAAAGACAAACAGAAAAACACACGTACACGTTGTCAAAAAGTGTCTTTACAACTTTTGGTCTTAATTTCTTCCGTCTAGCCCCGTTTCGCAACGCGCGATAAGGAACTTCGTTCAAATAAAATATTTATCATCAGCTCCACGGTCAAACCGTCGTGAAACCTGCCGGTCCTAGAAGTGATTCAAAGGCACGTGTAACAGCACGCCGCGCGCCGCGCGCTACGGTGACGGGCTTACTACCTGTCATGTTTAGAGGTCCAAACATATCCTGATGAAAAGTGCCATCTCCCTCGAGAATAAAGCCGTAAGCATATTTTTTTTTACCATCATTGGTGTACTTCACGAGGCAAAAGTAAATACCTATAATTGGCTTTCTGTTTTATATTTATTCTAAGTATCCTGTATTGTTTAGCTGTTGGTATTCAAAATAAATATAAAATAAAATAAATAAATAAAATATAAAAAAATAACGACTCCTTATAAGCCCGGAGGGGGTTGCTAATTATCCTATGAAGAAGTGGCCCTTCGTGTGGCATGGTAACTCGAGCTTGTTTTTGCAACTCGAGGACTCCTTTTCGCCTATTTTAGTGATGGAGGGAATGGCTCTATTGTTGCCATCCCAGCTCCTTCATGAAGCCCAGCGGTGACTTTGGGTCCTTGAGTGGCTCTTTTATATTTCTAGACATGAGACTAAAAAGAGCTGCCCTTGAGTTTCTTGCTGGTTCTTCTCGGGGTACTGTATTTGGAACCAGCAACTCGTCGGTGGAGATGGGCTGCTGTTTATATTTAGCCAATCTTCATGGACGACTTTAAAGTGCCTTGTTATTAGACTTTTCTAAGTGTAATTTTTAAGTACCTACAGAAAATAATAAACATGTTCATTTTTCACAAAGACTTAGACTAAGTAGCGAGCCATGCATAGTAGTGACTCTACACTTGACATGTTTATATTCTAAGGAACTATAGCTTCCAAGGAGCCTCGTTAAGGAGCACATAATTCCTTGAGTCTTTGTCAACGCTTTGAAACATTGTCTCCAGCTCGTTAGTGATGAAACGAAACTCCCTTCTTTGTCCTTTGTTTATAACTTTAACGCTTCATCTAAGAAAGTAAATATGACTAAACGTTAATTACATTCTCACCAAAACGTAATCTACACTAGTAATCTACATCTACACTTATATAATAAAGAGGAAATATTTTTTTTTATATACGAATAAACTCAAAAACAGCTGGATCGATTTAAAAAATAGTTGCACTAATGAAAAGCTTACTTTCCTAGGAGTAACAAAGGGTATCATTTTTTTAAACGGGAACGCAAATTACGCAGAATAAATATTTTCTGTCCACTGACATTCTCTAGATGGTATAGTATAGGGATACGCCATACCATAAATGATTCAGAAATGGTTGTATTTATAACTTCAGAAAAAATAAGAACAAGCGAATCAGCAAGCAGCACTCATTCTCTTCGATTACTCACTCCATTTTGAACAGGCTATCGGGATAATGACTATCACTTCATAGTATAAAAATGAAACAGTTATGTCGCAACGTACAACATCATATTCGAAAACCATTTTTAAAATAATTCGTATCAGTATTTTTGACACGACATTTAATTTTCTGTACGATATTTGTAGTGCCATTTAACTTTTTTCTATATAAAATCGACAAAACAGGTGTCTAGTTATCGAGTAAAAAATACAATCGAATGAACGAGAATAGGCAGATCTCTATACAGTAACATCGTAAGAAGGTAACAATATACCTACTCTTTCAAAAGGAGTCACGTAAAGGACGTAGGTAATAGAAATCATCTCGATTGAAAAGAGAATTAATAAAACGTTATATCATGTACGGTGAGGCTCGACTTTTATCTGTTGGATCGCCGCCAGCGCGGGATTGGTGCTCAAGTTGTCTCGCTAGTTTAGTGCCCTTGGGATGCTCCAAACTTTGCCTAAAAGCACACTTTTATACTGCCGTGAGAGTTGCTACTGCTGTACTTCCACACCTATTGTGAAGTTTATCGAACCAGTGATAGCCCGGACGGTTAAAGAGCCGGCCGAATATCAGTGAGGCTCGGGTTCGAATCCTGGCATGTACCAATGAGTTTTTCAAAAACTTACGTACATATTTATCACTAGCTCGACGGTGAAGGAAAACATCGTGAGGAAACCTGCAAGTCTCGGAATTAATTCTGAGACGTGTGTAAATAGACCCGGTCCGGCGATGGGCTCACCACCTATCACGTTTAGGGGTCCAATGTATCTCGTGAAATGTGGGTATATCCAGTAATGGAATACCTCTGCCTACCCCCTCGGGGATAAAACGCGTGAGATTATATATTAACTCGTCCTAAAGTATTGGAGAAAGTCTACCGATATTTCCAAATGATAGATTTTGAATACAAAGTCGGACAGCAAACGTCTTAGTATGTGGTAATTATAAATCATGTCAAATGTCATAGGCAGTCACATGGTTATCAGTTTAGCGTAACACCTGTAAAAGGATCTGTAGGAGGAAGGAGGAGGAAGAAGAAGGAAGAGGAGGAACTGGAATCGGGATCAAAGTGGGCAAAGCCGTTGAACGCTGCACTAATCTACTGTTTGTAATAAATATATTTCGAAACTACTGGATCGAAACTAAAAATTCGTTTATCAATGGAAACTTTACTTTTCTAGGAGTAACATGGGCAATAATTTTTACACGGCAACGCGATTTATGTGGGTGAAATCGGGGGGCACAGATATAATTTATACACGGAGAATATCATCCGTCTATTTATAATCCGCTAGATAGTATGATATGGAGGCGCTATACCAGAAATGATTCAGATAATCGTTACAACTCCAGAAACAATAAGAACAAGCGAATAGCACTACTTCTTTACAATTATCCACTGCGCGTTGAACAGGCTCTTGCGATAATTGTTATTGGGTTCTAAAATTGAAATGGACCATTAGACAGACGTCGGCTCTCGGCAGGAATTCAATTAAGCAATGGTTGTGCAACCCGGTATTGGATTTGTTATGAACACGTCAAGTTTTTATTTTACATAAATTCCGAAATTCCTACGAGCTCATAATGAAGTTTTCCATATAACGTATTTTCATTTCATTATCCATTTAACTATAATAATATTATAAAGAGGAAAGATTTGTATTTTTGTATGTTTGCATCTTTGTTACAAATAAACTCCAAAACTACTGGACCGATTTTAAAAATTGTTTCACCAATGAAAAGCTAGCATATCCCGGAGTAACAAAAGCTCTATTTTATTCCCGTATTCCCACGGGAACGGGAACTACGCGGGTGAAATCGCGCAGATCCGCTAGTATTGTATAAAAGAAGAAACCGACTAGCTGAATTAATGGGAGAAAATGGATACGACGCATTTATAAACGTTAAAACATTTTCTGTTCCATCCCAAAGGATTCTACTTTTAAGATCTGTAAATAAAATCGAATATTCCACCAAATCGAACTTCCTATAAGTATCTACCATCCTATCAGTATGACATCTTGGTAAGTTCTATTTTTTTGTTTTGTTTGTAATCATGAGTGCTGCTAGCACCCCGCGGTTAGCCGCTACACATGCCTCAGAACTAGTTCTGGAGCCATTATCATGAATTAGTGTATTATATAACATTCCTTTTACTTTGTAAGTAATTTGTGATACTGCTTACCAGCTGAAATTACTAACACAATTTCGAATCTTAAAGCAACCTTAATAATTCTCACGATCCCAGTTTCCATTAGCTGCATGCAAGTCAATATTTAATCAGAGAGCACTTAGGTGCCTGATGGTTGACTTGATTGCTCTTTATTTGTTCAAGCGCTTTGGTGGACCAAACCATTTACGTTTATCAGGAAGTCTATCTATTTTTCATTAGATTGGACGTGGATTTACCAAGTAGAATAATTCTAACAAGTTTCGTATTTAAATACTATTTTCATTAAATACATAGCGTGTGATGTGTGGATTACAACAAAATATATACTAATCATTCCTGCTGCTTTCTCCGCAAATTTCAGCGTATTTTTTTACAGCTGCATAAACGACTTTATGACTACACTTACATAGAGTTTACGAGTCAGACTCACACTTGTTTAGTTTCTGTATAATTTATTCATGTTTAATATTGTGTGGATTTTATAAATATAGTCCAATGCATCTACACAATCTTACAGTTCAACAAATTACATTATCTTCTTATGGGATTGTCAGTAGGTATAAAAACACAATGAAATTATAGGATTAACATTAAATAGTAGTCTACTTTCCACCACACCGTGGTTACGGGTGGTTATGTATAGAGGTCAAAGGTGCCCCAGATAAGGCTGGGCTGAGCTGTAACTAAATATTGACTCATTTAGGCATCGTTTCGGCAAAACGGCCACAGCATAAGGTGGCCTAATTAACGCAAACCATGTGGTCCCGAGAATCAATAATGGACCTATTGCGCGATAGTGGCCGTAATGTTGACCTTTCTAAAGTTCGGGGGTTTCCGGTGGGTCGACCCGTAGCGTAAGATGAGGGTATAACTCCACCCTCCTCTTTAATTAATGGTGGCTTGACCCTTGTCTAACTTTGTCTGAGGTATTTAATAAAATATAAGTTATAATGTTAGTTCTGTTATTTAAGTAACCTTTTTTTTATTTGTAAGGAGAAATAATAGGTTTTTTCAATAAAAGTATTTTTATAATGTACTATAGCTGTTCCGCATGGTTTCACCCGTGTAGTTCCCGTTCCCGTGGGAATACGGGGATAAAATATAGCCTATGTTACTCATGGATATTGTAGCATTTTAATGGTAAAAGACTTTTTGAAATCGGTCAAGCAGTTTTTGAGTTTAAACGTTACAAACATACAAAAATACTAATCTTTCCTCTTCACAATATTAGTGTAGATTAAAAATATACACTATGTCTCAAATTGGTGGTTAAAAAGATGCTGATAATGGCTTACATGCATACACCTGAAATATAGCTACTACCCTTCTTCTAGTGCAGTTGCGTAAAAACTATATTTACTAGGTTTATAAAACCATGAAACAAAGTTACCTGCACGTTAAGGTAAGCAAACTGAGCGTATGCATGTATGAGTAAGCATGACTCGTCGTATATCACTAAGCGCCAGGACAATTTTCCTCGCTACATAAATTCGTTGAGACGGGAAAGTAGACAACGTAATACGAGATTTCATATCAGCGTACAGCGCCGCGAGCGAGCTAATGAATAAATAAATTACTCTGTGTGTCTGCGCTCAATTCTTGTTAGTTTGCATAAAAAAATTGTTTTTATTCTTGTTTATTTTTATGAATTGTGCTTTATAATTATGTTTTTATAAGGATATGATTTGACGTCAAAATTTCATATAAGTATGTATACTCGTAGAATACGTTGTGTTCACATCTAGTACGGTAAATTCTGTTTGCATGTTGGTTCTCTTTATATTTTGTATAATATTGTACCCAGTTTTGTGAAATGAATAAAAAACATTAAAACAGACATTGATTTAATATCTGCAACAGAATTTGGTAGAAATTGAGAATTGTAATCTACACAAATTTTGTATGTTTGTTTGTAGTGAATGGGCTCCGAAAAAACTAAACACTTAGCTTACTTCTCTGAGAGTAACATGGGCCTCCCTCGGGTATAAAAGGCGTGAGATTATATTATTATTATTAACATGGGCTATAATTTTCGCACTGGTATACTGGTCTTACGCAGATGAAATCGCGGGGCTAGTTATAAATATACTAGAATTTTATTAATATCGACTTGCATATTATCATTATAGATGCCAAAGACGTCCACTATTTATAACCCAGTGAATAGAGAGCTGATACCTTACAAACGGTCCGGTAGTTCTAAATTTTTTACATGTTGTCTAGGATGGTTGTTAAGTGTTTAAAATGCAAAATGCACAATTCCCCCCCCTCCGCGCCCGCCGCCATCTTGAAAAAACCGAAAAAAATCGTCACTTTTTTTAGATTTTAACTTATATCTTTGTTTCGGTGCATCTTAGCTACAAAACAGTTCTATTCAATGTTGTAGAGAATGAAATTCCCTATAATATACGTGTTAAATTTTGTTTGTAGGGCAGATAGTTTACGAGATATGATATTTTAAAAAAGATAAAAAAATACGCATTTTCCGGAATTTTTTCAAACTTCTAACTTTAGAACGCTGTAATTCAATTTTGGCCTATTCGAGAAAAACAAGTATAAGAAAAAAAATTGTAGGGAATTTAATTACCTACAAAATGGATGTATATTTTTTTTAACCAACCTTACGGAGGGGGCAGAAAGCATTAAAATGAAAACAACGGCATATTGTTTATTTGATAAGTTTGAAAAATTTCCGGAAAATGCGTACATTTTTATATTTTTTAAAATATCATATCTCGGGCGCGGAGGTTGTGCATTTTGCATTTTAAACACTTAACAACCATCCTAGACAACATGTAAACAATTTAGAACTACCGGACCGTTTGTAAGGTAACCCCCCTTATTTGGTCTCTATTCACTGTACTATTATCAGGTCGTGTAAGGTTTCCTTTACCAACCTTTAGTGTGTTGACTAAATTAGGTCCCAGGTTCGGTTCCCGCCCATCCTATTTTTTGTATCCATGGTTATAATTTATTTTTATCACTTTCTTGTATCCATCGTAGAGAGGAGTACCTGCTTCGGGGTAGTCTTCCTGCTGCAGTTTGGGATTAGATGACCACATTCAAATTTTAGAAAAATAAGTTTATAAATAATTATACTCGTATATTCCGCTCGGATTCTTCGATGACTAACTAACCAAAACGTACATATCTCTAAGCTGTAGTAGATAGCTGGAAACTAAAATAAAACGTGTCAAAATCCACTCTTTTCAATAGGATAGGTGTGTTTCAATTATAACTGGGCTGGTTGCCGGGATATGGCACGTTGGAGGATTCGGCCAGAATATTGCCGTGTCACGTCATTCACATAACGGCACGACATTGTTTTTATTATATATTTTCCGAAGTGTCCCAAGCGTACGCTAGGTATTTGCTAGTGTCCTAATAATGATGACTGCAGTAATGCCATGTAAAATAGAGATAAATCCAGTGAAATACGATTCATGAAAAACTACTTTACAAGCTGTTTTAGGAAATCGAACCGCCAACTTCGCAGCAAGAAACGAAAATGTTTTCGATAAAACTAAAATACGTTTTCGGTACACAAAAGATGTGGAGCAGCTATAGGTAGATGAGCACTTTAAATAAAATCCTGAGTCAGATCGAGTGCATAGGTACGAGGACAATATATGGAGCCAGTATTATGCGACCCTATTCTAGAATACGATAATACAAAACGGATAAACCATTCAGAAACTGTGGAAATAAAATAAAAAGAATCAAATAAATATAATGCGTAATTTTTGTTGCTGAAATAGTAGATTATTTAGTTAATAAAGTGTGTAATATAAATACAGTCATTCTGCTGATGCTGATATTGTACTTCTATGCTGATTATGAGATGGATGCTGTACCTACTTCTACCACGGTTTCTACCGCAGTTTCACTATAGGCTAGCTATACTACCTACTTTTGATGTTGTAAGGGCGTAGTACTTTAGGCGCTTTCATAACTCGCTGTATATTCATGTGACAAGATGGTCTAGAATAGGGTTCCGCCGGAGTCACGTACCGCAATGTATCCGGCTGCAATTGTATGAACCGCGGCGCTCAGCGCAGCTGCCTCCCGGATATTTGTGTTGCGCTGTATTGTCAGAGAAATGCTGAAAAATTTTAACCTGCTGCGATTTTACTTTTTATACTATTTAAAAAAATCGATGCTACTCGGTTTTGAATATAGTCCTGGAAAATGCGAGGATATAGTACTAAGGTATAAACATAAAAAAATACTACTGCTGCTATGCCACGTATCTTCTCTTGTAGAGCGATTGCTTTGGGATTCCAATTTATACTGTTTTAACTTGGACATGAGTGTCTTTCACTTAATTGAATAAGGCCTTTGAATAGTTATGTACGTGTATCACAGGTAGTATATTACCAGTAATTTATCTCAAATATAAGAAAAGAAACAAACGCTGAAAAATAAAAAAAAAAAAAGGCCGGGCTGATGGAAATTAAGTAGGACAGAAACAAAGTAACAAATCACATTGTAAGGAATTTCAAAATGTCACCTGTTATTGAACCTTTTTATTTATTTGAATTTTTATCTGTATATTTTATAATCGTATCAACACGGGTGGCATTAAAATTTTTGTTAAAATACGAATCGTTTATGAACAACACTGAGTAGGAAACACTTATAATTAGTAATGAAACCATAAAATAAAAAGAGAGCAAATCAAAACACAGGCTATGCGTTAGCTCGGACCAATCGGTGTCAGAAAGTGACGCGAGAATCGTAAGTCGCTAGACGATGGCAGAATCAGAAGACCTAAGAAAATCATCAGTTTTAAAAATTAATGTTAAAGAAACTCTCTTGAGCCCGGAACTCCATGAATAAGGAATAGGGTTTATGGGACTGCAGCGGGATTAACATTTCGCATTTCATATTTACTTTTTTACTAATCTGAGTTTTAGCGTTCCGTACCCAAAGAGTGCATGCCAACGGGACCCTATTACTGGGGCTTTTGCTATCCGTTTGTCTGTCTGTCCGTGGGCAGTCTCCGTCCGATCCGTCTCTCATGAAGTGTAAGAGGTAGACAAATGAAATTTTCGTAGAATGTGTATTATTATAGGCATCATAACTGCAAATAATAAAAAATAATAAAGTGTAAAATTAAAGAAGGTCCATACAAGAAACGTGTTATTTTTTATTGTACCGTGGTAAGCAACCACGTGTTTGCCGGTTTTTTGGGTTGCATAGATAAAATTTCTTCTATTATAGCCTACTAGCAGCGCCCCGCGGTTTCACCGGCGTGGTTCCCGTTCCCGTTTGAATACGGGGATAAAATATAGCCTATGTGCTATTCTGATGTATAAGCTATATAACTGTAAAATGTCATTAAAATCCGTTCGGTAGTTTTTGCGCGAAAGACGAACAAACATCCATCCAGACATCCATACATCCAAACAAACTTTCGCGTTTATAATATTAAGTAGGATAAGTTTGACGGATTTGAAGTCCGAGGCTGCTAGGCTACAAGAGCGGTCCGCAGCGGAATGAGCGGTCCGCATTTTCTTATGACTTCACCAACCTAATGTCACTTCCGCGACGGCGAGAAATCTAATTATTTACATTGTTTTAATATATAGACCCGTTCAGATTACAGGCTCCGCCAAAACAGTAGACGCACATACTTCCGAAAAACATTATACTCTTTCTGAGGTAGTCTGATAAAAATGACATAATACCAGATCATTGGATATTATTTGTATAGTATAGTCTGATTAGTAAATTTATATGTATTTTATTGTAGGTCCAACCACATTTTATTGTAAGCACTTAAATCTGAAAAAATCCATAATTTGGACTGAAAATATCTCAGGCACGTAATGTCCGAAATAATTCATTTGAATGGCCATCCTGAGAATCACCCGGAGAAGATATTAGCTGTAGCGTTTATTTATGTTCAAAGGAAAGCCTATACTTTATAATTTTTAACCAACTTCAAAAAAAGGAGGAGGTTCTAAATTTCAGGCGTGAGCATATGTATGTATGTATGTTTTAAATTTCAACTCGTTGCATATGTTTTTTTTACATTTTTTTTGTAACAGTCTTAGTAACAAGAAAATACCTAATAGTATTTTTAGTGCTATTTGTTGAAGTTGGTTTGTAATTTTGTTTCAAATTTTGATTGTATTCCTTCTTATCACGAATCCCGAATGCACCTTATACAGGTATTATTTTTATGGGGGAACAGCTACTTTTTTATTCTTTTACGAATATATAATGAACTTTAATCTAGACTTCAAAAGCTACACTATAAAATCCTGCAGGCCTTCTATCTAAGACATTTGAATATCCATAACATCCAATGGTATTTGGTTCCTATATTCAATCTTCAATTTAACTTTTGCAATTTGAATGTTACCTAAAATTGCGACGGCCCATAGAATATTATAGATCAGCTATTTTTGTTTTATGATTGTATATCTTTGCCAAATAAATGGGTGTCAAATTAGGTATCTCTTAAAGAAACTTATTTGATACGGCTGAGTAATGGTTAACCTGATAGCCTATTGTCTATTTACAACCTTAACCGCAATCGCCTTCATTTTTAGGTATACACCAGTGTATGTAGAGCAACCAGTGCTGCGTAATTAATGTTGACATTTATTTGAATAAAGACGATTCCGATTCAAATTACAAATAAGCAATAAGGCCACTGTATCCTACTAATATTATAAGTGCGAAAGTTTGTATGTATGGATGTTTGTTCCTCCTTCACGCAAAAACTACTGAACGGATTTGATGAAACTTTACAGTTATATAGCATATAAAATAATAAAATAAAATAAATAATCACACGCCTTTCATCCCCGAGGGGGTAGGCAGAGGTATTCCATTACTGGATATACCCACATTTCACGAGATACATTGGACCCCTAAACGTGATAGGTGGTGAGCCCATCGCCGGACCGGGTCTATTTACATATGTCTCAGAATTAATTCTGAGACCTGCGGGTTTCCTCACGATGTTTTCCTTCACCGTCGAGCGAGTGATAAATATGTACGTAAGTTTTTGAAAAACTCATTGGTACATGCCAGGATTCGAACCCGAGCCCCACTGATTTTCGACCGGCTCTTTAACCGTCCGGGCTATTACTGCTCTCTTATATAGCTTATACATCAGAATAACACATAGGCTATATTCCCACCGGAACGGGAACTACACGGATGAAACCGCGGGGCGCTGCTAGTAATCTATAACGGTTCCGCAAACCAGAAATGCCTGTCGCGGATATAGCGTAATAAAAGGATCTCCGATAATTGGATGCTATCTATATTGTGGCATGTAATCTGAGGCCAGTTTACGAGCTGAACGACAATAACCACCTGGTCTGCTTTATGTACACAGAATAGGACACAGCAAGCTCCTCTGATTAGAATACTCGAACAGAGATACCACAAACTATATAGTGGACATGACGTAAGAGCAGAGATTGTTAGCCACTAGGATAGGCAGAACAGTAAATGGGCTGCTAAGACGGTAGAGTGGTTATTGTGTACGAAATGAAACATTACAAAAACTATGGACTATGTATTGTTTGAAATAAAATACAACTCAAAATACCAGCTAAGTACATGGCGGGACGATACCCCACGTCATGAGATTTTTTAGAGAGAAGATTTTTTATTCGTACTTTACGTGTAGAAAAGGTAACCTAAAAAATGTATAGACTGTGTATGTATAATTATACTATACTGGATGATTTTTTTTACCGTCTGGAAAAAAATATGACGTATAAGGTATCTAGAGCCGAAGTTATACACGAGATTAATTGTTAAATATAGTCATGTTTAGTGCAATTCACAAAATCTAGAAAACTACGAACAGTACTGCGCGCAGCTGGCGGTTGTAGGTAGATTGCGCATGAATGGAAGCTACGAGCCTGTTTCTTTTTAAAATACTATTTCAAATATCTCAGTGTGTATTATTGACTACAATTGAGTAATGTATATTCTTTTAGGCAAGAAAAAAAATGTTTGAGAAAAAAAAAATTTTTAAGTAACATTGCCAAATGAATCTATTACACTTACCTATCACACCACATTTTTTTCCAGACGGTAAAAAAAGTCAACTTGTATAACAGTTTTCCAGTACTAAAAGACGCTGAGCTAAGCCGCGGAAAGACAGAAAGAGATGGGGAAACTATTAAAGCCAACAAGTAACTTTCGCAAAAAGTTTGAAACTCGAACATTACAAAAAAATCCCTACCGCTTTCTCGCAGACCTACAAAAAATAAATGTACTTACCTACTTTCACTACTAGAACGCAACATACCTGCATGTATTTTCGATAGAAGTCGTGGAAAACCATTAGAGACACTGATAGCAATAGGAAATGTTGATGACGACCTTACTGCCGTATCATTCCAATATGTTTATAACACGATATCAAACTGCCAACATAAACAAGAGGTAAGAAAAAACGTCAATTTCAAAATCTACATAATCTAAGGGTTGAGCAGCTTTACGTATGAAGATCACTTGATATGCAGGTTGTTCGCATTCGGAGAAGGCTCTTGTTTTTATTTCCATAACAATTTATGCTAAACATCTGATACATTTGGGTTCAAACATCGGCTCAAAAACATTTGTATGTAAACCAAGGCAGCATGTGTCGGTCTTTCGATATTTTTCTATTCATTTAATTTTAAAATACACTATCTTTTGATGTCAGCAATTTTTACTCCTCCCTTTTTAAACCCCACCAGTTAATGTTTTATCATTATCATCAATCCCTGACAGCCCACTGCTGGGAATGGGTTTTTCCTTACATTTAAGAAAGTACGTGCCATAATCTCCAACGCCAGATTATTAGATGCTTTTAGGCTATTGAAAATTTTGGACAGGTAGCCTAGGAACTTTGACATAACTCAACGGCTTCCATTGTACGTGATCACAACGAAAACCGGGACTAACGGTTTAATATGACTTTCGAAACACGGAGGCAT
The DNA here is from genome assembly GCA_963855545.1 of Ethmia dodecea. NCBI lineage: Eukaryota > Metazoa > Arthropoda > Insecta > Lepidoptera > Depressariidae > Ethmia > Ethmia dodecea. The sequence goes on from OY979448.1 coordinate 7,918,689, forward strand.
TATTGATTAATGCCAAATAATATTTACATCGCTTTAAAAATATAAACCCATCAAAATTTACTTTTTTAAATGGTAGGTATATGACGTCCAACTCATGCTTTGATGAATTTGAAGCCTCAAACTCGCAAAGTGTATCAAAGCAATTTACGGAGTAGTAAATTTATAATATGTAGTAAGAATAAAAAGACAAAGGTACTAAGGTAAAAAAGGTAAAGGTAATACAGTCGTAGTTTTGCACGTTTAATATTCAGATTTAGATTTTGGTTCCTATAATTATTGTTTAAATGAAATATCTTGTATTAGAATAATAATCGTCCACGCCTTTTTCGGGAGGTACATCTTTTTTCACGGTTTGCATGGCTAAACCATTGGACCAATCGTAATGAAAATTAGAATAGAGATATAGCTTTCGTTGAAGGACATATAGGCTAGTTTTTTTTCCGGAAAAACATAGGTATAGTTCATAAGGGAGTGTACCTACTATAAACATGCTGTTGTTCTGACAGTTGATGACTGTGCGTCTAATGTTGACAGTTGGAAGCTCATTATAACTAACAGAATATTAGAAACTATTAGAAATTCTTATGTAGGTATGTAATTTTATGTTTCTAACAAATTTGTTTCAATAATTCACAAAGCAAAAGCAAGTGAAAATACAGTTGGTGTAAATTTGCATTTGACATAATTCTGTAGCATACGAGTGATTTAATTAGCAGAGCCAGAAACTAACGGGAAATTATTAATGTAGCCTGGGTATACCATCCCAAGCAGACTCCGCATTTCCTTAATTAATTCTGAGTATTTCAGAGGAACCTGTCAGCATTCAAGATCCAACGTGGAAATTATAAATCTCTTAAACAATTTGAATTTCTTGATAATTACACTCTGTGTATTTTTAGTATGTAGGTAATATTATAATTGCGAAATTAACTGAGTTTGAATTTGTCTTAGGTTTTACGGCCGAACAGATCTTTATTATAAGAAAGAAAGACTTGTATTTTTTTCGTATGTTTGTAACAAATAAACTCATAAACTGCTGGACCGATGTCTTAAATTTTTTCAACAATGGAAAGCTTACTTTTCTGGGAGTAACATGTAGCTTATAGTGAGGATAGCTGATGTAGGTTTCTTTAAACTCTAAAACTGAATGTTCCATCATTTTTAATTATCATTGTTTTTATTCCAGCGTTTTTTTATTCCATTTATATTTCAAACTCCTCGGAAAAAGAAAAAACAAGTGGAGTAATAACTGAAAAAGGTCATACCTAATTTTAGCGTAGTTGTGTAGCTAAGATAATGCCGAGATGTTGCTACATAGTGCACAACAAAGCTTTCAGTGAGATAAGAAAGGCCATACGTTGTGGCTTGCGTTCACATTATCCGACTATGCTACAATTTTAAGCCGAGCGTGGTGCGCTTACCAACAAACGCCGTCCAATTTTCAAGTTTACGACATGATTTGAATCCGGCAGTGTGCGCCAAGAAAACCGTTTTCTGTTACCTAAAGTAGTGCGGCATTTGAATCTATTTTTGCCTCCGTATTTATTTGTGAGTTCGAACATAGATAACTCTAGGTTTTCTCAAAGATTCTATTATTTATTGTTGTTTAATAGACATCAAACAAAGTAGAGAAGTAGAATAATCGACTTATTTCGTGAGAGTTATTCACTCGTAGCTCGATGGCAAAATTTTCAGGTTCCCCACGCCGGAATTGCGCACGCCTAGTGGAAAATTAATGTATGTTTGTTACGAATAAACTCAAAAACTACTTGACAGATTTGAAAAATTATTTCACCCATGGAAAGCTAGAACATCCCTAAGTAACATAGGCTATATTTTATTCTCGTATTCCCACGGGAACGGGAACTATGCGGATGAAACCGCGCAGAACCGCCAGTAAGTCATAATTTTACAGAAAAATGTAGTAATCCGTAACTTTTTTTAACTGTCATAATACATATACTCACTCTTGGCCGGTTTTTTATATTGTGACCGAACATGCATACATAGACTTAAAACTTACCCAAAGATAGTCTTTAGATATTAAAAATTAAAAGTAATAGCAGAACAATATCAAAGAACTGATATTAATAACATAATTTAACTTTGTAAAGAATTTCATTTTAAAGTGAATTGTTTTGGTACATTTTCGATTATGTGCAGTAAAATTTTACTTTTGTTCTTCAATCACTTTTTATTCGAAATCTAAATTACAATCGTGAACCCTGAAATCCAATTACTTACCAAGTGCGGTGACGGCCTCCAAAATGAAGGAAAACCGAAGATCAAATTTCCGGTATTAATATGCAGTGTCCACCTCCTCCAGGCATTTTATTATTAAAAATGTTCTAATAATGCAGTTATTGCTTATGTACACATTTTAATTATTACGAAGATGATTATCGTATTAGATTTCGTTATCAATTTAGTAAAGCAATTACCTTAAGTAAAAACCCTAAGAGATTTTGAAAGAAAAAGCTAAAATGAAAAATCACTAACATAAATCGTAATGCCATTGTAAATTTAATAGAGAAAAATAAGGACATCATTACACTTCCCCAAATACCACTACGTAGGTAATTGTGGTTTACTTATTACATACTTACTACCACACAATACTACCTCGCTGGTGCACTACGAAGAAATACAGAGAGTAAATAACGTAACATTGTTTTTCGAGCTAACTAAAGAGGTATAGGTAACTTACGTATATATTTATCACTAGCTCGACGGTAAAGGAAAACATCGTGAGGAAACCAGCTGGTCCCAGAAATAATTCTGAGACATGTATAAACAGAGCCGGTCCGGCGATGGGATCACCACCTATCATGTTTAGGGGTCCAAAGAATATCTCGTGAAAAGTGGGTAGGTATATCCAGAAATGGAATACCTGCCTACCCCCTCAGGGATATAAGGCGTGAGATTATTATTATTATTATTATTTTTATTAAACCTCTATATTATTACTGTCAAAAGCGTTAATCACCGTTTTTTTCGACTTTATGTTATGTAGCTCACCAAAGAGGTGGGAAAATAATCTCAATCCAAGAAACTTAGTTTTTTCAAACGTCCTTTACTTACCAACCACTTTTTGAATCAAGAATATTCGTGAATATGATAAATTATAGAGAAATAAATATCTTAAACCCAAAATACTACGAGTGCTCTAACTAAACGCACCATCTAGTGGCGTAGCAAGATTACATTCTCTTTCAAGATAGGTTTGAATCTGGGCGCACTTGGCTTTCTCCTTTTGAACTACATAATTATTTTTTATAAACTGAAACATTCTGAACTTTCATGCTTCCTGAATAGTATCTTCATTATGAAATTTCCCTAAAGATGTCGCTAAAGTACTCTACATAATATTATTTACTAACAGTCTACCAACTTGCTGGTCTGATATATTGACCGTAGGTAATAGAAAAATAAAGTTTTTTTATTTTATTTTGAGGATTCCCCCAAAACTGCAACATGCCTCATGCCTAAAAATAACGAAAAAGAATGTGCACAGGTTTCGATATTATAAAGCCGTATTAGGTTGTGGTGTTCATTGCTATTTTCTATAATACTGGTAAATTAAATCTACATAGTTTTTTAATAATTCATTAATAATCTAAGCGTCATAATGACACGTAGAATCGTTCATAGATTATTTATTGCTCCGAGTGCACAGAATACTCTCCTTGAAACAAATGAAATTGGGAGCGGCGACTATTTCTAGCCAATGCAACCGAGTACCTATATCTGGGTGACATAATTAGGTAGGTATATCTGAATAAGAACGTTATCTATAATTTGTACCTTGCTGCAACAATAACAAAATAGTAAAACACTTTGCTAGGTATATCATGCGGTGATCATGTTATTAATTTACTGTAATGAGTAGTTAAATCACTAAGACTGGAAAATTACTGATTTTCCGGGAAATCATTTACCGCTGTGAAGTAGTGTTTTGGAAGTTTATAGTGAAAGCTCTAATTATGACACAATATGTGAATATGTGGTTAAATAGTTTTATGTTGGCGACGTTGTGGCGTTGTGTTCTTAGTGACAGAAATATTGGTGAGTTTTAAAAATCCCAAAATCATAATATTTTTTATGGCGAAACCTGTTAAAATTTTAAGTACCTATATACCTTATAGAATTAGTCTGACAGTCACAGACTTATAACTTCCAAACCTTTAGTACAATTTTAGAGTCAAATTCGTTCAGTAACTTTTCAAATATTTGAAGAAAAGCCTGAATAGACTTTTAATAAGTAAGTACCTATCCAAATTGATTGACATCCATACAAAACTTGAGTTAAAAATATTAATTTTACCTATACGGTTTAACATTTAAATAACAAAGGTATTTTATTGATTAATGTTATGATATTGTATGTTCGCAGGTGCAATTTTTGATGATGGTAGCTTTTTGCTGGAAGCTGCATTCAATGTGGCGATCTCTGACACGTCCAAAGACCAAGAAAATCCATTTGTTGCTAATGTGATACGGACGTCTCCCGGTGATTTATTAGAAGCAGAGAACGCTATGTGCTCTCTTTTAGAGGTAGCTCATGGTCATTTGTAGTTTAAATAAAATAAAAGATATAAATCAAGACAAAATTTGACGGGCTAGTTGGCTCAGTTGGTAGTGACCCTGCCTTCTGAGTCGGAGGTGGCGGGTTCGATCCCCGCTCGGGGCCAACATTTGTGTGTATGAACATGTCTGTTGGCTTCGTGTCTCGTTTAATGTTTATCAGTTGTTTATTACTTACCCATAGTACAGGCCCTAGTTTGGGACTACATAACCGTTTGTGAATTGTGTCCCACAATTTATTATTATATATTTTTTAATTTTGTTTCAGGGTAACAACATCGGCGTTTTGGGACCAACAAACAAAGATGCCGTGCAACATATTCAATCGATTGCAGATTTTTTAGAGATTCCCCATATTCTGACCGGGCCGTTGGAGACCCAAAATCGTAATTGGTCTGCAGTGAATCTGTACCCGAATCACATAGCGTATTCTCAGGTAATGAACATGAGTAAGTTATTATTCATTCGTACGAGACGTCGTTTTCCACAAAGTTTTTATTTCTTACCAGGTTTTCGCAGACATTATCGAAATGAAAGGTTGGACTGAGTTCACGATAATTTATGAAGGTGCTGAACTTTTGCCGTTCTTGGATAATATACTAAACTTGCAGGGTTTAGAATCAGAAGACTCTATAATGATGAACGTCGTTCAACTACCAGATAGTGATGATTTTAGGTATTGTTCAACTGTACAATACATTTTTTTTATTATTTCGTTCCAAGTACTAAATTTCATTTTCAATGCATAGATCCCAGTTGAAAACCATCAAAGCTTCTGGTTCCGTCAATTACTTGGTGGACTGTAGCAGGGAAAAGTTGCCTCAATTTTTGGAACAAGCACAGCAAGTCGGCATTATGTCTGACGACCATAGTTACATCATTATGAACCCAGATTTTCAAACAGTTGATATAGAGAACTTTAAACATGGTGGTTCCAATATAACAGGTAACTCACTGGTATGTTATGCAATTATCGGTTAGCAGAAATAAAAATCGGCAAGTGGCGAGACAGACTCGTTAAGGAAAGGTTGCCTTTTGCAAAATCTATAGGTACCAAAGTAATATTGTTTTTAAATTATTTTTGGAACAAAAATATTTAAGTAATTGTTATTGTTTAATTTTTTTGTGCAATTTTTACATAAGATTTTCCTAACCATTTATTTCTAATTTTTCGCTTTGCTAACTCCAGTTATGGGGAGAGGAATGTGATATTTGTAAACATTTTTCATCATTTAAAAATATGTGATATACAAGCCAAGAAGCATATATTTTGTTATGTACAAATCAAACCTTTTACATAATAGGTACTTTACTAAAAAAGGCCATAAATAATTTGTTAGTACAAATGTCCATGACATTTTACAGGTATTCGACTATTTGATCCAAGCCTAGAATCTATTCAAAACTTCATCAAGGCTGTTAATGAAAAGGTTGCAGAGCTCTCCGAGGGGCAGTTAAATAGCGCTGTTTCGGAAGATGGTTTAGTTCTCAGTTTAGCTTTGGTTTACGACGCTACTGTACTTTATACTTCAGCCTTAAATGCATTAGGAGTTGAGGGAGGTTCTAACATCACTTGCGAAGATGATGAAAGCTGGAATTTTGGTTCTACTGTCATAAATTATATCAGAACTGTAAGTATAGTGATTATTATATGCTTAGGTACCCCATTCAAGCAGTGATAGGCAAGCCCCTCTAGCGAAGCTTTTATCTGACGATCAAAACTTGGTCTTGCCTTAATATTTTTTAAATAAGTGATTACTTTTTAAAAGTGTTTATTTTATTTTAAAGTGCACATTCTGCGTCAGACCCGAAATACTTACGCCAACCCCGTCGCGACGCGTCGGGATTAGGCGTGAGCGAAAAATTTATTTAACACATTCTACAATACACCTACCTAATAGTTTTTTTTATTTTTAATGTTGCAGATGGAAATTGATGGGCTTACAGGAATTGTTAAGTTTGACGAAGAAGGCACTCGTTCTGATTTTGAAGTTGATGTTCTGGAAGTTATGGGACATGGCTTTGAAAAGGTAGGTTTGGTAAATAATTTGTCCCAAAAAAAAATGCAAACCCTTGTCGTCATTGGTTAAGTGCGTATCATCAAGACCATTGTTTACAAATATCTAAACTATTTTTAGGGTTTCATTCCCAAATAGTGCTAACAGGACCCTATATTTAAGGCTCCGGTGTATCTTTGACCTTCTGTTACAAGCTGTAGGTATATTTTGATTGTGTGTCAATTGACTGTATAACAACAAATAATAACGTTTTTTAATGTATTTTTTAAATCATTCCAAAAGAGTGTGATGGCGAGTTATTTAATTCAAAAATATATTATGTATTTTAGGTTGCAGCATGGACACTTGAAGAAGGCTTAGTTAAAACCAGAACCATTGTACCACCAACAGAACAAGCAGGATCCGATTTAATGAAAGGCAAACACTTCTTAGTCCTTACCGCACTGGTAAGATTATGGAGTCTTTATTTTTATAATGAACTAACGGTTCTGCGCGGTTTCATCCGCGTAGATCCCTTTCCCGTGGATAAAAATATGTTACTCAGGGATATTGTAACTTTCCATCGGTGAAAGAATTTTTAAAGTAGGTCCAATAGTTTTTGAATTTATTCGGTACAAACATACAAAAATACAAATTTTTCTCTTTTTGTAGTGTTAGTGTAGATTCAAATTGGTCTCTGAATTAATTTTGAGGCATGTGTAACAGACCCGGTCCGGCGATGGGCTCACCACCTATGACGTTAGGTAATATTGGTGAAATGTGGCTATTTCCAGATAAGGAATACCTCTGCCTACCCCCTCAGGGATAAAAGGCGAGATTAGGAGCGTGAGATTATTTATTTATTTTATTTTCAAATTGGCAAATTTCAATTAGTGAACCAATATAATGTGAATATATTTTTAGAGTGCTCCGTATGGTATGCTCAAAGAATCTCCTAGCAAACTTGAGGGGAATAATCGCTACGAAGGCTTTGGAATCGAACTTATTGAAGAGTTGGCAAAAATGAATGATTTCAACTATACATTCGAAATACAGGCCGATGGTGTATATGGTGCTTTAGATAACAAAACAGGCAAATGGACTGGAATGATGGAGAAGATTATGGACGGTGTAACTATATTTTGTTTTTTTTTTTAGAATAGATCAGTTACAGTGTGATGTGACCTTATTGAGCTCGCCTCTTATGCTTTAGGCTCGGGTTTAAATCCAGGTGAAGTATTCTTAATTTTTCAAAAACATACGTCCATAGTTATAGCTAGCTGTTCTCGTTCCGCTCCATTCTCGTGGGAATACTGGGGTGTAATACAGCCTATGTCACTCAGGAATATTTTATTTTTCTAATGATGAAAAAAAAAATGAAATCGGTCTATTAATTTTTGAGTTTATTCTTTACAAACATACAAAAATAAAAATATTTCCTCTTTATAATATTAGTATAGATTAACATCGCGAGGAAATCCGCATGTCCCAGAATTGATGATAGTAGGATTATTTTGGGAGTCAGTTATATGGATGATCACTTATGTTTGGAAAGTATTTGTTAATTTTTATATTCGCCTAAATACATCGAAGGGTCTACCTATCTAGATTTTTACTTTTTTTGCAGAGAGCAGATTTTGCCATAACAGACTTGACAATAACATCATCGCGTCAGAAGGCAGTAGATTTTACGAGCCCATTTATGAACCTTGGAATAACTATACTCTATAAGAAACCAACAAAACAACCACCTAATTTGTACTCGTTTATATCTCCATTTTCTTACGAGGTAGGTATCAGTACAATCTATACATATTTATAATGAAATTGTACCTGGCACTAGATATCAGCTCATAGGAGATGTTTACAAAACCACTAATATTATAAAAATAATAGAAGCCAAAACATTTATTTTTTTGATTTTGTCTGTCGGTATGCGTAGGTATTACGCAAACGAAAATGACACGCCTTCTAGAAGCAGAGCTATATATTATATACAGAGGGTTTTTTAACTGGGTCCGTACGGGACGATGTCACGGGAAAAAGCTAGTAATTTATAATTTGAATTTTCGTACAACATTCTAGAATATTTCCATTGATTGCAGGTTTGGGGCTGGGTTGCAGGAGCTTATTGTGGCGTATCAGTGCTTATATTTATACTTGGAAGAATTGCCCCAGAAGAATGGCAAAATCCTTACCCATGCATTGAAGAGCCGGAAACTTTAGACAACCAATTCACTTTGGCCAACTCTTTCTGGTTCACTCTGGGAAGTGTGCTGACGCAGGGTTCTGAAATTGCACCAATGTAACTGAATTTTCTCATGGACAATCATTCCATTTTCAAATAAACATAGCTGGGGTCCAGCGACTTTTTTCTGGTTTTTGCCGTTCCCATGGCTTGGGAAAAACCTCTCTCTGAATGGATACCTGCTGACTGACTCATCAACGCACAGTCAAAACTACTGAAGCTAGAGACTTAAAATTTGGAGAGTAGGTACATTCCTTTTATGACCGTCGTAAGAGTTTTTCAAAAACTACATACATAGATATTTATCACTACCTCGACGGTGAAGGAAAACATCGTGAGGAAACCCAGAGGTCCCAGAATTAATTCTGAGACATACGAGTATGTAAACAGACCCGGTCCGGCGATGGGCTCACCACCTATCACATTTAGGGGTCCAAAAAATATCTGGTGAAAAGTGGGTATATCCAGAAATGGAATACCTCTACCTACCCCTTCGGGGATATAAGGCGTGACTTTTTTTTTGTGAAATTACCACGAGAACTGGAAAAAACGGTCACGCGAGCATTCAGTAGTTTCGGCTGTGCGTTGATGAGTCAGTCAGTCAATTAAGTTTTCTCTTTTTATAAAATAGTGTACATAGAGCATAGATTTGATTCTCAGTACAATATGTTTTCTGAAAACAAAGAAAATATACATTAATTTACAATAATTACAGATAAAAAAAATGTGTAAACACAAAGTTATATAGATATTATTAAAATTACTTTTAGAGCGGTGTCAACTCGTATGGCGGGTAGTATGTGGTGGTTCTTCACGTTAATCATGGTATCGTCGTACACTGCTAATTTGGCCGTCTTTCTCACCGTCGAATCGAAGTTTTATGCGATCAAAAGTGTATCAGACTTAGCTAACAACCCCTATGAATTAACTTATGGAGCTAAGGATAACGGAGCAACATTTAATTTCTTTAAGGTACGATTTGAAGGTGAAAAACTTCCAACGCTCTAGAAAATTTCACAATGTAAATTTTAAACTATGTAAAAAATAAATTAGACAAATTATTATATTTAAATGGATAAAAACAAAACTAAGGATTTTCCTGTACCTAGTAGTTTCCCAATAATTATTTTTAAATTCCAGGAATCAGATAATTTACTATACCAGAAAATGTATCAATATATGGACAAACATCCTGAGCTTCGAACAATAAATAACGACGTAGGACTAGAAAGGTAGCGCGTCTTTCATTTATACATTTTTACTTCGTATTGTGCCTACAAATAAATATTCACAACATTTCAGAGTAAAATCTAACCAAGAAAATTATGCCTTTTTGATGGAATCCACATCGATTGAGTACATGGTTGAAAGAAACTGCGACGTTGCTCAAGTAGGAGGACTATTGGACAACAAGGGATATGGAATTGCTATGAAGAAAAGTAAAACGATATTTTCTTATAAAATAACTATCTACTGATGTTGAAATTAAACTTTGTTCGAGATATAAAAATATTTCCACAATTTTAGATTCTCCATACCGTCAGCCAATGAGTGAATCTATACTACAATTGCAAGAGGAAGGAAAACTAACCAGAATGAAAAACAAATGGTGGAAGGAAAAAAGGGGAGGCGGTGCATGTTCTGTAAGAGAATTTCCGGACTGATTTTTTTAACATTTTTTATTTGTCCTTACTCTCACATTGATTAGATAATAAAAAAAATCACTCCTCATCTCGAAGGGATCGGTGGAAGTATTCCGTTCGCGAAAAGGCATTTTGCTACCCGGACAAAATACAACTAAGGTGTTCTGCTAGCCAAGGCTAAATGCAAGTAAGGCCAACGGGACCCGACCCCATCCTTTTGAGTTTCCTCAAGATGTTTTACTTAACCGTCGAAATACGGTACTGCTAAATAATTAAATATAGGTATACCTACATAAGGTTTTTAAAAACTCATTAGTAGGTACCTCAAAAGGATTTGAACCTCACTGCTCTGATTCCAGCTAATGATATCCAGCTATAACCATCCCACCTATTTTGAATCGATAACTATGTAGTGACCTCTATTTATTTTACATAGAATTAAGTAAAGCTAAAAAGAAGGCAAGCAAAGCACGTGAGTTACAAGTTCTAAGTCGCGCTATCGAAGGATTCACACTATAGTTTGTATAAATACAGCTGTCCAACGTCCATCGCTGGGCCGCGGTTCCCAGGCACGATCACCTGGCTAGGCGGAAAATATTCCTTTTTTAAGATGGAGAATCATTCCACCCAATTTTTACTTGCCTCTACATAGTATAAAACAACGTCGCTTCCCGCTGTCTCTCCCTATGTGTATATTTAAAACTACGCAACTGAATTTTGATGCGGTTTTTATAATAAGTAGATAGAGTGATTCAAAAGAAAGATTTTTGCAGGCGGGTTGCTAGTAGCTTATAGAATAAAGTGAAATGGTACTACAGATATCGTATGAACGTGAATAAGGTGGGCAGATTTGCCTAAACGATAACCTAATTGTTTATCAGGATGACGACGCGACTAGCACTGACGCCCAACCATTAGTCTTGGCGAACGTGGGTGGCGTCTTCATTGTGTTGGCTGCCGGCTCCTCTCTGGCCGTGGTTTGCGCCTTCCTTGAGATGGTCTTTGACGTCTGGATGATATCTCGGAGAGAGAAAGTAATTATGTCAACCGAGCTTACACTATCATTTTTGACAAAATTTAGGATTTTTAAGTTTACATTACTACGAATACCTACTTTTTCAGTTTTGATAGAATCCAAAAGATCATCAATTGGAATGTTCATTAATATGCATTTTTTTAAATGTATGCAAATGGGTCGTTTATGGACTAACGACCATTTCTGACAGTGTCATTAGTAGTCATTACGCATGTAACCACCACATTATAAGTCACAATATCGCTATAGCACAGTTTAACAATCATAAACTGTGGCTATAGACAGGCTTGATAACTTTTGAGACTGTCTATTAGAATGTTCCTAATAGGTTAAATATGTTTTACATTTCAACAAAAATTTGATAACATTTCATGACCGGTACATTTAGTACCTTTAAACAAAGAGGTTCGAAGAACAAATTTTCCCGGGAGAAACTTTTCCTTTAAGCGTCTTTGCTTTTAAACATACGATAGGCTATGTTATATTTTTTCAGTCTCTATCCTATTTGATTAATTAACCAATTTGACCCTGTATATTGCATTTCCTTTAGTCAGCATTGCATGTTCCAGTATGCACCCTGCCCTTAGAAGATTGGTTACTTCGTTATGTACATCGTTACCTAGAACTAGCTTACTCGGCTCGATGGTGAGTTACATTACAGCTTATTACAATCCCTATATAGAACTTTTCAATTTCTGTCAGAAGCGACTCTTTATTTGAGTTATTCGAGATGCATTGGTTTCCATCTTTTTTTTTTACACACAGTTACTTAGTCCCAAACTAGGTAGGACCTGTACTATGTGTACTAAACAACTGATAAATATATTTAAATAAATATCAACACACATACAACAAGTCAACAATCATACGCACGCAACCGCTGACTCAGAAGGCAGGGTCACTGAGCCAACAGGTTTGTCAATATTGTTTTGAATATTATAGAAAAAATACCCTAAGGACGGTGATAAAAATCTAAGTATCGTCGCCGCTTATCACATAAATGATTAAAGACCTGCTTACTATATCATGAATTTTGAGCTCATTGATACTTTGTATTTTGAGCCCTCCGTCACTGATCTTAATAAGTATTGTATTTCAGGTACCATTCTTAGAAGAATTGAAAGCCGAACTGAAATTTATTATGAGCTTAAGTGGTGACGTAAAACCAGTAAGACATCCGAGAGAGTCCACTAAATCAAAGAGTGATTCTGGTAGTACCAATAAAGAAAAAGAAGCTAAGAAGGATGAAGAGTCTCATTTGAATGTAGAAGTTGACGCTTCTCCAACACCGCGTTCTGAACGATCAACTCATTCGCACCACTTGCTACATAGTAGGAGGCAAAGTAATGCGGTACAGATGGCAAAGATGCGAAAATACAGCGCCGGTGGGAGAACTTAAGTTTTTTTTTTCGACGCTTTGGTTTAAGGATTATAGAAGTTTCTTGACTGCTTTTTTGTTTTTTAATGATCATAACGTTTAGTCTATGTAATCTGTCGCCATATCCGATTTATTCAGTAAAAAAATATGTATTTTTTTTATTTGATTTTCGTATCTAGAGTTCTACACCGAATGGGTGCCAACGGGACCTTATTACACAGCCTCCGCTGTCCGTCCGTCTCTCTGTCTGTCAGAGGATTGTAACTTATGATCCATAATAGGTAGATAGGTGACATTTTCGCAAATAACGTATTACTATAGTATCTATAAAAATAAATACAAATTAAAAATAAAAGGAGGTCCCCACATAAGAAAAGTGTTTTTTTTTTTCATAAATATGTAGTGTGTTTAGACTTCGACTCGCACTTGGGTATTTTTGAAGCTCTGAACATATTTAACTAAATGTACCTAAACATTGAAAAGGAAAAATAGTTATTTGTTATGCAACGATGCAAAGTTGATAGTACTTGTGAGAGTGTTTCAAAGGTACCTACGAGACGCAGAATAACGCCTAGCGGAACACACAATTTTTCACCTAACTACAGCGATGAAAATATTAGGTTCAAGGAAAGGAAAAGAGCTTCAATACAAAGATATTATCATTGTTGCTTGAATGATATATTAAATTTGTGTTTTTTTTAAGCTATTGCATAGCTTCTATCGAGGGCCTTGAGCGCGGGGACCGAATCCAGAAATTCCGTAACGAAAAAAACCTCACGCTCCCCACTCCGACGGGCACGGAGGTCCGAGTCCGAGTCCGAGTCCGAGTCCGAGTCCGAGTCCGAGTCCGAGTCCGAGTCCGAGTCCGAGTCCGAGTCCGAGTCCGAGTCCGAGTCCGAGTCCGAGTCCGAGTCCGAGTCCGAGTCCGAGTCCGAGTCCGAGTCCGAGTCCCAGTCCCAGTCCGACTCCGACTCCGAGTCCGAGTCCGAGTCCGGGTCCCGGTCTCAGTCCCACTCCCACTCTGACTCCCACTCCCACCCTACACCCACCCCCACTCCCTCTCACACACCCTCACACTCCCACACCCACCCCCCTACAACCACCACCACTCCCACTTCCACTACCACCACCACCACCACCACCACCACCACTACTTGTAATGGTAATAATAATTATAATGATAAAAGTTGCATAATCCAAAGTCCTTCTTAATCTTTGTAAGGAATGCGCCCATTTTGCGCATGACAAGTTTGCTAAGATTTTTTTTTGCTACTTTTGTATGCAGCTCAAAAAATATTTTTTGTCTTCCTCTCTGAGTGCTTACCAAAATTTTATTAAGCAGTAGCAGCCCATTGCAGCTCAAAAATAATTACAGCCATCCAGAATGACATAAAATGCTGATAGGTTTTGTAATGTTTGCTGGCCATGAGTTGCTGACCAATTAGCTATTTCTGCTTACAGATTATATTTTTCTGCTTACAAAAATACGAATACTCTGCTAACCATTTAAATAACACCTGTGTGGCTTGAAGGCCGTGCATTGTCTAACGTCGTTTCTTTTCGGCAGTCTTGTTGATACAAAATGCTATGCAATAGCTTTACCGCGGCAGTCCCCGAGTGCCACACGTCTTTTTTTTATTTAATCGCAGTGCTGGCCAGTACGATTACTCTAAAACTTAATTCATTTTCAGTGCTGGCAGAAGAGTTCGACTTTTAAAAATCTTTCCAAACTATATAGGAGACTTATGACCATAATATGTAATAATTTTTGGCTCCAGATTTTCCTCGCTTTGTCCGCTATAAGCCCTATTATATTTTAATCTCTTTGATTAGAACCACAGATTAGAACAGTTTCTGAAAGGGAATTTGGCCTAATATAATCACATGTAATTTCTGATCTCATACAGTGTGTCAAGTCTTAATTAATTAGCCTTCCGCTTGAAAAATGTGAAGCTGTCTGTCCAGTACGAATGTTTCGTGAGAAGGGTGTAATGAAGCCAAAATGAAGAAGCCAGATTGAGGGCAAAATAGGTCGTCGCTAAGCTGAACTACTACCAAACATAGTCCCTAAATTAATTTGTTCACATACATCTTCGACAAATATAAATTGAGAAACAGGATAGCGTTGACATCAAAACCCTATCTTATATATTTGTCATGAAAATGTATTATGTTATGGTTTTGCGGGCAATTTGTTTAGCTCGTGGAACGTTGGTGAAAGATCGTGATCAAAGGTCGGTGTCCACCTCGTAACGGATACTGAAATAATTATCTCGTATGTAACAACGTAAAAGACTATAAAACGTGAATGCTAGCCATGTAAAGTGTTTATATTTCCCATTTTCTCATACCTAAAATATTGTACTAGATAACTTTTTCATTTAGTACTAGCAACGCCCCGCGGTTTCACCTGCGTAGTTCCCGTTAGGGAATACGGGAATAAAATATAGCCCATGTGTTATTCTGATGTATAAGCTATATAACTGGAAAGTTTCATCAAAATCCGTTCAGTAGTTTTTGCTTGAAAGAGGAACAAACATCCATACATCTATCTATACATCCATACTTACAAACTTTCGCGTTTATAATATTAGTAAGATAAAAATATTATTATAAAATTACTTATGCCAGTCAATAATGTGCTAGCGTATAATGAGCGGTTCGAAAGGAACGATTCGGAAGGCAAGTTAAACTCCTGGTTTTCTTTTTTTCACGGAACCACATTGGAAGTCGTTAAGCCAATTCAGATACCCTTGGGTGGTTTGAAACATTCAGAATGCTACAGACGCATCAATTGCTTACGCAATCTCTCAATTCACGGTAGCGACACTAACTTTTTAGATTATTGAGTCTTCAATTGGAGTCTTCAAGAGAAGCACTAATTATAGGTCTTTCTAAATCATAATAATAAAGAAGTTCCGGGCTTGCATACACCTCAAAGATAACGAGGCGATAGATCAATTAGCATTCTCATAGCATAGATCGTCTACACTCATTAGACAAAGGTCACTGGATGAAATCCGTTCCCGACGAAAATGGACACTTTATGCGAGACTTTTTATCCCGTTGGACAATAACCGTAAATTATTCCTTGAGGAGCTGACATAAACCAGGAAAACAAGTCATTAGTCAAAGAAAGAGTACACTTTTTCTCGTAACCCCGTAAGTCTTGTCACGAGACTAATGCATGTGCTACAAAAACATACTAGGTTTCAGTTTTATATAATGTTTTATTATATATTACTTTATTTTATTATTAAATTAACAAACACTAATTGTAATAAATATATTAATTGTAGTATTTGTAGTATACATTAAACCTAAATAAATATAGTAATAAAAAATTGGCTAACAACAAAAATGTTAACTTAAAGCAAGACTCTTCGTCGGCGACACGATGGGGATTGCAAATAGATTTTTATTGCATATTGGTACCTCTTTGGGATAGGGGTAAACATATTTAATATTTTACTTATAAATGGGATAGCACACTGCATCGGAGCGACGGATAACAATGCAATGATAGGCTCCGCTTGTAATAGTGGACGCATTTTTTAATACAAACTGAGTTGCATACCATAATAAGGGCCTAACTTTAAAACCTACATTTAGAAATAGTCCCGCCGTCACGCATTTTTGATGCGGTTTTTTTAGATAGAGTGATTCAAGAGGAAGGTTTTAGTATTAGCATTGCGCCGTCACGCCCTCGCCTTAGGTTTACGTTTACGAATATTTTCTTCTCCTAGCAAACGCCACGCTAAGACTACACGATGAATGCCGAGAGCTGTGGTTGCTTCTGTGCGTAGACGAAGACTTTGCTGACCGTCCCGAACGGAATGTACAGGCCGAACGGAGGGAAGCGAGTTCGTCCTTTTCTTCCTCTTTCGTTGCAGCTTCGGTTTCGGCGGCCAACATCTCCATGCTGCCTTTCGCCGACATCGATGGCCGTTTCACTGGTTTAATATCCCCACTGAAGCTCAGAGCAAATTTTAGCTCCTCTATCAGCTCGTACTTGAACGTCGTCTGTGAAAAAAAATATTTTATGAGTCTTATATTATTTATTATATTATGAGGCTTTTTATAGAGGTTTTGTTTGCGTTGAACCATGTCAAATTGCCTGTATGTTAATAAACATAGACTCTCTATCAAGTAAATTTCAACCGTTCAACCTTTAAGATTTTGTTGAATGACAAACATTTATAGATCTAAAAGTACACTTTCACATTTTTAATATAAGCGAAATTTACGAATGACAAACCACAGACCAAAAGTGCTATTACTGGCTTTGGACTGTCCAAAAGTTAAAACGTAATAAAATCGTGTTTATGCTCCACACAGCTTTATGACCACTTGAATTTCAGGTATACCCCTTGTAAACCCTACCACAAAATAACATAATCCCTCGGGGTAATTTTTGTAAGTGCTTGACCGTCAAACCCACGCAGTTTCCCCAGTTCAATGATATTTCATGTTAAATTACAGCCACTGTAAAAGCTACCCGGACTCTTCTTTATATTATCTATTCTCTTAACAGTGTCAACAGACACTAAGAGAAAACAGACGACAGAACAGCTGATCCGATCTTGATCGGTAGGTAAATACGATATCTTGTATCTTGAGGAAGTATGGAATAACAATATTATAATTTTTTGGGTTTCTGTGAGAATTTTAAAAATCCGATTTTCGCGGACGGTTATAAAGTAAAAGGAACCCTACACAAGTTTTAGGTGACATTCTCGGAAATTTGTATATATGATACGAACATTGTATTTCACCGTGCGTTTGAAAACTCCCCATAACATGTCCAGAATTGATATAAACAATCCAATCAGACATCCGACGCCCAGAACCACAAATGCTCCAAGCATGTTCCTCATACTGAGCTGCTTTTGTTCTTCATCTCTTTTTTCCTGTGAAAATAGAAAAACGATTACTACTAGTAAGACAAGAGATTTGAAAGAGCTGCCCCTGAGTTTCTTGCTAGTTCGTCTCGAGGTACTTACTGCATTTGGAACCAGCAACTCGTCGGTGGAGATAATAGGCTGCTATTTAAATTTAGCCAATCTTCATGGACGAGTTAAGAGTGCCTTGTTATCTTCTTGTTATTAGTCTATTGACGTTTCTAAGTGTATTCTTTCTACTATATAGAAATAAATGAATTTGAATTTATTGACAAATCACATAAACGAAATTCATAAATATAAGTACTAGCTTACACAATCAATAGGTACCACGAGATTTTCGTAAATATTTTGTTGTGGGTCATGCGTTATGACGACCGTGTTTTAAAGTACCTACTTATTACTACTATTCTTGGCTGATGAAAAACTTACCCCGCATTTACCACCTCCTTTTTTCTCCTTCCACCACAAATCCTTGATTTTTTGTAACTCACCTCTTTCCTTGAGCTTAAGCAAAGCATCATCAATGTATTTTTTATATGGACTTTCTAAAAATTAAATTGTGCAATAAGTAGAAATCAAATTAACCTCATCATGGAGTAAAATATAACGTACTTTTTTTCATGCCAATTCCGTAACTTTTCGAATCGAGCAATCCACCGATTTGGAGTAAGTCGCAATGTCTTTCTTTGTAGTAATCTATAGATGTTGATTCTGTGAAAAATGCATATGTCGAGTTCTCAGCCCTGAAATTTTAACAAATATTATCTATATAGCCTGTCAAGCCGATAATCGCATAACAATAGGATTATCTATGGTAACAGATCGCGCGTGGTAAGCTGCTGCTATTATATGAATTGAATTTGACTGAAAAGTACTTCACAAATTTAAAGCATGGTCATCTGCGTATCAGGTAGGTAAATTGCGTTTCTAGCAGTAAAGGAATTTAACTTACATGGCTACTCCTTCGTCGTTGCTTTCGACAAGCCAGTGTTTGTCAAACATTTTATGATACATTCTCAAGTTAAGTTCATTTGTCGAATTCTGAAAGGCAAAAAATACTTTGAAATAATATTCTCAGCCAAGTATCAGATGCCTGCGAGCTGACAAACGCAATAGTCTGTATATGAATAAGAAAATATTCTACAAAAAAATCTTAAAGACTGTATGCTGTATTAACAATCACAGTCCGCTTCAAGGAAGTAGTTTTGACTTCATCTGCATTTTTACTAGTCTATTGAATGCTGACAGCCAAGTCCATTTTGATTGGATGTAAACAATTGAGCTATGATGACCACTGCCAGGATCAAAGTAGCGAGTGCCTACGTGTAGTTTATCCAAGCGAACATTTATTGTGTCTAGGCAGATTTACCCTAAAAAAACTTATAGTGGATCCTTCTTTCTTCGCTCCGTACATTATGGATTTGTGATCAGCCAGTTCTTTAAGCGTTTCGAAAGGCAAAAGATCTTTTTCGACTATCAGAAAGGCGACCAGCGTACCGACGTATGAAGCCACCATGACCATGGTAAAGAACCACCAGACACTGGTGATTATACGAGGGGCCAATGCTCTGTAACAATGTAGAAATAACAATTAATCACAATGACTAGAATATTTACTAGAAGAAGAAGGATAGTTCCAACAACACAGTCAAACTGTTGACACAGTTTTGTGGGGCAATGCATGTAGATTTATGAATATTTGTGTCCTTATTAATTAAATAAATTAAAAAAAAACGACAAATGATAGTTTTCTATGTATACAATCTATGACCTCACCCTGCACAATGTCGGGTTTA
Source organism: Ethmia dodecea (assembly GCA_963855545.1). NCBI lineage: Eukaryota > Metazoa > Arthropoda > Insecta > Lepidoptera > Depressariidae > Ethmia > Ethmia dodecea. The sequence goes on from OY979448.1 coordinate 7,938,275, forward strand.
GAAACCATCATATATTATACAACGCGTAATAAGCCCAATTCCTCATACACCCCAATTAGTATACTAGAAGTATATAAAAAATATGATGCCTTCGTACTTTAGTTGTGGCAAACCAATTTTCTTAAATCAAGAGCAATAATAGTACGATTTCCATAGATAGCACTAAATTCAGCTATGCTAACTCATTTTTTAAAATTTATCACATACTTACTAAAAGTAGCTGAAATCTGAAAGTAAAGCAGTGGTCCAACCGGTTTGGAGTGTCTGTCAATCCAACCAAGTGTCAGGCCATTATCTTGGGCAGCACACGGCAGTTACGTAAAATTGATCTAAGGACCGTCTCACCGATTCTCTTTGATAGTAGCGTCATTCCTTTCTGCTCTGACGTAAAAGATCTAGGCTTATATATAGACAACTCCCTCAGTTGGGATAAGCATATTAAAGAGGTTAGCAGAAAAATTACTGGCTCCCTCCGGTCTCTATACCGTCTTAAAAATTTTCTTCCAATTTCCACTAAAATACTTCTGATCCAATCTCTCCTACTTCCTATCTTTGATTATGCTGATGTGTGTTGTTCCGATCTTACCCAGGCACAAATAAATAAACTGGATCGCCTCCAAAATAATTGTATCCGATTTATTTTCGGTTTACGCAAATATGACCACATCTCTACCTTCCGTTCTCAGCTTAACTGGCTACCCATCCCAAAGCGAAGACAGCTTCGGATGCTTTGCATGCTTTATTCACTTCTCAACGATCCGTTTTCTCCTAACTACTTGAAATGTAGATTCCAGCTCTTGGGCTCCTCCCACAGTCGAAGTCTTCGCAATCATCTGTTATTACATATGCCTTCTCACCGTACTGGTTTTGTGTCCAACTCTTTCACTGTGCATGCCATCAGGCTGTGGAACACCCTCCCCGTTTGCATTAGAAAATCCCAATGCAAGTTTTCTTTTAAGAGGAAAATTCGTGCGTTTTTATCAGGTCAAACATAAATTGTTTGAAAGAAAATCATCATCTTTAGATTATTTTATGTAAGTATTTTTGTTTTATGTTTGTTACGATATATAGTATGTATTAGTTTATTTTATCAACATATATATGTATTAGGATTTACGTAATAATATATATATATATATATATATATATTATATTTACCGTAATGTTATATTTAATTGATTTTTTTTACTATTTGCGGCCAATTCCGCCAAATTATTTCTGCTTAGCCTGATTAAGTTCGCCATGTGTACATTTTCTTGGTACATGAAGTTAAATAAATAAATAAAAAAAATAAATTAGTAATCGATACTGAACAAACTAATTTCAGGAATTGCGTTTATTCTGTTACATATTGTATAGTCACACGAGTGGGAATGCAAAGATTTTTTTATAAATAAAAAGTAAATACAAAAAAAAATGATCAATTTAATTTTTTCTGGATTTATATAATACTACCGACCCGCCCCGGCTTCGCACGGGTGCAATGCTAATACTAAAACCTTCCACTTGAATCACTCTATCTATTAAAAAAAACCGCATCAAAATCCGTTGCGTAGTTTTAAAGATTTAAGCATACATAGGGATATAGGGACAGAGAAAGCGACTTTGTTTTATACTATGTAGTGATTAGAGTTTAGTGAGTGAAAATGACAATTTGATTTGTATCTAATTAATTACGGATTTTAGTAATGCATCGGCATTGTATTTTTATACTTGATTCACTTTTTTGGAGAAGTGGAAACAATGTCAAAATAAAGATATTTTTATTTATTTTGCCCTTTTTTATAAATACTAGTTCAAGAATTAAAAAAAACAGGTATTTTGCCAATCGGTTACACCTTAAACAATAGTTTATCGTATATTTATTACTCAATACATCGAATCAATAAAAAAAAATACTATACCTACGAAATAAATAAAAATAATACACATACATGGGAGCGATTTCTGAACCTTGCTGCATAACAGAACCGATGATCAGCCACACAGAATTAGCAAAGCTGAACTGATTACTCAGCTCCTCGGGTTGTTCAACACAGGGCACTGGATTTTGCCACTCCTTGTATGATAAACGGCCCACGATGATCATTATCACACCGATGCCCAGTTGCACAAATAACATGTAGTACCACACCTGAAAGTTATAAGACACTAAGGAGCTGTCTCACTACTTGCTGATAAAGTTTCGGATAGTTAACCCTCAACTTATATGACACATATCCTTCTAATTTCGGTTCCATTTGTGTCTGAATAATATATCTGGCAGATAAACTCCGACTGGAGTTGTACCACACAAAGAATATATCAAACAGATTAATACAGCATATATGTATATTATATTAATAATAATAATAATCTTTATTTAATAGCCACAGTTTAACAAGTTACAGTAATACAGAGGTCCCCACACTAGGCCGAGCCTGTATCGTGGGGACCAGTAGCTATAACATTTGACTTTCAGTTTATCTAAACCGTTGCAAGAAGGTATACAAGAAAAAAACTATTAATATACTAAATAATTAAAAAAATGGAAAACAAAACAAAAAGAGGGTATGAGTGAGTGTGAGCACTTAGGGTGTGTCTGCTGTGTGTGTTAGGGTGTGGGGGGGTGTGATTGCGTATGGGTTTGTGTGAGAGAGGGGGTGTATGTGTAACAGTTACTGATGCGGAAGTGAGTGAATTAATTACAGAAGCTGCAGGTGGTAAATTACTAGCGGGACTATTCTATGATATGATACTCAAGATATCTTCAGTCGAGTTGTAATCAAGAGAAAGAAGATGAGACTGGGTCTTTTTTTTTACTTCATATGTGGCAAGGTTTTTTAGTTTGCAGGTATTGGCAATTTTGTTGTAGATGCAGGGGCCCATTTGGAGAGGGAAGCGATGGGCAAATACTGTTTTTACGTGGGGTACAGGGACTGCGTATCTTCTCCTCTTTTCAAGACCTGGTGTTCTGCAGGATGTCAGATGAGTGTGGATGACAATTCGCCAGATATAAATCTGACGTACTCGCAGAACTGCACAATCCTTGTAAAGAGCATCAGTTGGGTACCTGCGAGGTTTTTGACACATCACTTTAAGCACTGACCGCTGTGCTCTTTCCAGCATGATCATAATGGTCTTAACAGCACCTCCCCATACTATTACACAGTAGCTGAGCAAGGATTGGCATAGGGCAATATATATGTACCTGAGCAGTATGAAATCGGCACTGTGTCTTAAGAGTTTCATTACATGTATTAATTTACGCAGCCTTCCAGCCAGCACTTCGATGTGGTGTTTGAAGGTCATTCGGTCGTCAATGATAATCCCCAGATATTTAATAGTCTCTGCGCGTTGGATAAAGGGACATGTGCACGGTATGTTGCGTTGGTTACTGCAATAGTGTATTTGCATTGGAACCGGGTTTGGGGGAGCAGAACGTTTGGTGATATGAAATGACAGATATTTAGTTTTCTCGGTGTTTAATGTGAGCAAATTGTGATCCAGCCATTTTGCAATTATGTGCATGTCTTTATCCGCCACATCAAAGATTTCGTCCCATGAGTGGCCACTGAAGATAATAGCCGTGTCGTCGGCGTAACAAAATACTTCAGCGTTATTCAGCCGTAGTTCCGTGACTCCGTTAACGTAGATATTAAATAGCGTGGGACCGAGAATGCTCCCCTGTGTTATACCGACCTTGATTGGTAGAGGTGTACTTAGCTCTCCTGCTACTTTGACGCGCTGGCTGCGACCGCTTAGATAGCATTTGAACCATTGGAGGGCATCTCCACGTATACCTAATCCCTCCATCTTTTTAAGCAAGATCGGAATCGACACTGTGTCGAACGCTTTGGTTAGGTCCAAAAAGACACCAGTGCAGCGCTTACCTACATCAAGATATGAGCTTATTTTGTTGACTAATTGCAATGCAGCATCTTCGGTGGACTTGTTTTGCCTAAAACCATATTGTCTCTCGGAGAGTAAATGGTTTTTTTCGAGGTAACTTACTAGTCGAGTGTTTACTACTTTCTCCAGGATTTTTGAGAGAATACTAAGCAGAGAGATTGGTCGGTAATTACCTGGCTCACTCTTTATCCCAGTTTTGTGGATAGGTGAGACATTGGCTACCTTCTATTGGGCTGGGAATGAGGCCGTAGACAAACTGAGGTTCACTATGTGTGCTAGGGGCGAGACGATCTGGTCCTTTAGTGTCTTTATTAATGCAGGCTTAATAGAGTCAGGACCCGGGGCGCTATCACTTCGAAGTCCAGTGATAATTTTGCTTATTTCAATGGGGTCCGTTGGAGTTAAGAAGAGAGAGCTGCTGGGGTTTGATGCGACATGTATTGTCGATGCAAGATTTTCTTCGGAAACATTTAACTTTTCTAAGATTTTGTCTGCTAGGTTATGCCCAATGCTAGCGAAATACCTGTTGCAATCGTTTAATGATTCCTGGGAGTTCTCAGAAAGTTTCAGAAGTTCTGCGGCGTCCCCTCCGGATTTATGGGTGTGACTTAAATTCTTTATGACCTGCCAGAGTTTTTTGGGGTTATTTTTACTGCTTTCGAGAGTTTGTTTTTCGTACGCTACCTTTAGACGGTGAAGAAGGTCGTTACAATAGTTCTTATACCTTATGTAAGTTGCCTTTATGATTGGGTCATCGGTATTTTTTCTATATTTTAAGTGAAGGTTGTCTTTATTTCTTATGCATCGGATTAGTCCAGGAGTAATCCAAGGTTTTAAGCTATATTTCGTTCTACTTAGACGAACTTGTATGGTATGTTTTGCTGTGGTGGTATTTATAATATCTTCAAATGTTTTTACAGCTTCAGAAGCGTTAGTTTGGCTAGTAACAGTAGTCCAATCCATTACGCTGAGCTCTTCTACTAAAGCTGCATGGTTGGTCTTTAGAATAGTGCGATTCCTTGTGGATGGTTTTAAAGTTTTGTCTGCGATGCCTATCATAACCATATCATGATCAGTGATACTACAAGAGGAAACCACCGCTGCGACCTTGGCTTTGGTTCGTACGAATATATGGTCCAGGCAAGCGTTATTCCGGGTTGGTTTAGTTATTGCAGGATTCAAGCCATGCTCGGAGGTAAGGCAGAGGTATTCGTTCAGTCTTCCATCTTGACCTTGTGGCATCATGTCAATATTGATATCTCCGCATAGAATCAAAGGGTTATTACTAGCATGTGCAAGAACATCGTCAAGGGAAACTGGGAAATCGTCAACACGTGTTAAAGAGGGAGAGCGGTAGATTCCCACTATGGTTGGACCTTGTGAGACATCGACAGTCAAACATTCGGCACTGGCAAAATCCGATTCATGTGCTGTCCCGCACCAGGTATTCCTAAGATATATTACAACTCTTCCGGCCTGGTTCTTGTTTTTAGTTGTATTATACGAGGTGTATCCGTCGATTTGTTTTATAATATTGTTTACGCCGAGCCAGCACTCAGTCAACACAATTGCATCGAACTCTATGTTAGTGCGTTGGAGAACAACCAGGAAATGATCTAGATTTCTGTTTAAGCTTCTGATATTGAAAGTGAGGACAGTGAAGTTGGCGTAGGAGCCAATAATATTTTTACATGACTCAGCGGACTCCACCTTATGGCAGCTGATGTTGAGGATTTCGTCAATTTCGGAGTAAATATCAACCGCCATTAGGAGGGAGATGATATAATATAGTTAAAGGTTCAGGTTTAATGATAGTAAAGGTTGAAGCTTGCCGCAAGGTGTCGTCCAATTTGGGGGAAGAGTTGAAGCTGTTACGAGTAATACTCGTGTTTAGCGTTTGAAGTAGATCTCTCCGTGGCATATGGTTTGTTATAATTAAGTGTGGTTGTGTATGTGGTGAGGTGGGAAAGTCCGTGTGTGTTGATATGTGCGTAATAGTGTAAGTGTTTCGTAGTAGTGGTAACTAAAAAGGTGACAGAGTAAAAAACTGATTGATATAACTATGAAAAGGGGCGTAGAGTTCCGGGTCGTCACCAATGTTTTATTTCGGCGTTGGGGTTGCGACTGGGGTGGAGCTGACATAATTTTCCAGATCTCGTTCGAATCGGATGATGATGGCAGGAAGTTTTGGTGCTTTCCTGACATAGATGGTGCCGCGGCGAACCCAGCAGAATTTAAACCCGTGTTGGTTTGCTCGGAGTCTGGCGTCACGAAATAACTCACGGTTCTTCTTTGTGAGCCTTTCATTGACAAAAATTCGGCGTGGCGGGCAGCTCACGATGTTTTCTGTAGTGATATCTCTTCTGGTTTTTTCTGCAGCCAACAGTTCGTCACATTTGGCACGTCGCAACAGGCGCACGGCAATTACGCGCGGGAACTTTACCTCTTCAACAGCCGGCTTCTCAGTACCCGATGGTTGACGACGACCGACGCGCGAGACTTCGTCTAGATCTGCCTCCTGGAGGTCAACACCCAGTTTCTTGGCGGTTACCATAGCTATGTGGTAGGGGTTTTCATTTGATATTTCGGGAATGCCGGTGAGTTCTATGGTGTTTTTTAACTTTTTCTGAGCATGGTAATCCATGGAGTCTTGTAATTGGAGCAGCGTGCCTTTTAGATATATAATTTCTGCATCGCGGGCCTCGAGCCTCTTTACGTAGTCCTCCTGTTTCACGAGCGACGAGGTGACTGACACAAGCTGTTGTTTCATCACTGACACTTCGTTCCTTAGGAGTCGTATCTCCTCAATCAGTGTTGAAATTTCAGATGAGTCATTGTGGGTAGTCGCTGGGCTTGAGTTGGTTGCAGTGCGCTTGCTTCCTCGAACAAAGTTTATATTTGGTGTCTCGGTATACGTGGCATTAAGGATATCGGCAGAGCCTCGGACGGGCGTATGCAAATTATTTCCTTTAGGTAAAGAAGATTTGCAACTCGGACATAGCCAGTTCTCTTTATATTAGTTAGCAAGTTTTCGGCCATTCCCTTTCAGTCTAGAGGTAGGTAAGTAACGTATTAATGTTGTTTGTCTATTGTCTGTATCATCTTGTAATTCAAGAAAACAGTTCCTAATTAGGTATGAAATAACTAGCATATGTGATATACAAAACCTTTCTCGTGAATCTCTTTTTATATTAGTGAAAACCACATCAAAATCCGTAGCGTAGTTCACTAGTAAGCGAAAATCGACTTTATTTTATACTATGTAAAGATGTAAATATAATAATAATAATAATTTATTATTATTTATTCTAGCTGTTCCGCGCGGTTTCACCAGAATAGTTCCCGTTTCCATGGGAATACAGGGATACAATATAGCCTATGCTACTCAGGTATATTGTAGCATTCTAATGGTCAAAGAATTTTTAAGGTCGTTCTAGTAGTTTTTGAGTTTCGTTACAAACACACAGAAGTAGGTACAAATCTTTCCTCGTTATAATATAAGTGTATCTATTTTTAAAAGTTTCAAAAAAACAACAACAACACAAGCAACAACTTTTGCCAATCATTTTGCGTGGGATTCTTTGTCAAATAACGTAGGTTTATTTCGTAAACTAATATTTTTGTGTAGACCATGAAATGAAATCGACAAACAATACAGAAACTCATAATTCAGGGCCAAGAGATACAGTCACGATTTACCTCTTTAGAAAATACTTCCATAAACGAAAACATTGCTGGAGGTTGTTTACTGGGTTCTTTATATAAGATTCCAATACCCAAAGTCATAAATGGAGTCGAAAATTCAATTGCGGCTTGTCGTTCGGCTGATATCGTGAAATCACAGATCGCAAAATCAGCTCTCTGTGAACAAAAGAGGTTGTAAAACATGTGTACCTGCCTGAACTATTGAAAAAGCCATAAAAGACATGTAAAATTGTTGATATTTAATTAGTACTAGAGGGTGCCCAGCGGCGTTGCCCGCGAGAATCATGTTTATTCCCGTTTCCCTAAGAATTTCCAAAAATCCCTTCATAGCGGTTGCCTAAGACACATAAGACACTTTCATACCATATTTCAAGTTTCTAAGTGTTATCGAATTTATTATATAATTCTATAATTCAGAGTAGTACGTACGTACGAGCTGGGTAAAAAGAGTAATTCTTTTTACCAAGCTTTTTAATTTGTTTTCATCTTTATTTTCTAAACATAAACTAAGCTGGGACCGTTTCATTTGCTATTTAATTACACAAACATGTAGTAGTTTTAAAAAGCTCCAGGAACTAGTAACTCACACTGACCTTAGACATACTTAAAAAATATTTAAATACTTACGTCTTCTCTAAGTTTCAAAACCATGCCGGTCGATTTTTTCGTAACTAAATCAAAAGAACCATATGTGGGCTCGACCTCAAATTCATAGTTGTATCCCAGTATTACAGAGAGCCTGTCAATCAAATCAACGGCGAATCCTTCATATTGATCGTTACCTACTAATTTCTTTGAGGATTCTTTCATGAAAGCGTACGGCGGCGTCTGGTTTAGAAAAATTATGTTAATTTAATCCTTGGAATTCTAATATAATTTTATTATTTAGTATATTTGTACTCTACCAAAGCAATCAAAACTTTAAACGTCTTGTTCCTCATTATGGAGTCTTCTATGCCACCTGCCTCGAGTGCGTACGGCCTTGACATAGTCAATGTATTTAATTTCCACGTACCGACCTAGAAAATACTACATTGTAGTTAAAAATTGCCTTTAAGTATAACTTATTTTTATTCATTTAATTCATTTCTGGAGATAAACGCACCGTTTGATTACCAGCAGGAGTCAGTTCCAGCAAATCTAGGTCAACGTCGGTTCTTTGTCCATATCCATCAAACATGATAGTCCGCGTTACACCTTCGACTCTATTCTAATAAAAACAGAAGTTAAATTTGAATTCCAACTCAATGTTAAATCACATTAACGAAAATAAACTCACTGTTCTCATAAAATTAAATAGAGAGGTTCCTTGAGTCCAAGATTCAAAATTTTCACATTTTAGAGACTCTGGTTGTACATTCTTCATTTTCTTTACTCCTTCATAAAATACTTTAACAGCATCGTGTACGAGTACAACTTGGGTTTTAAGTTGCTCTGGTGCAATTTCTGGACTCAATTCTGGATTGTAAGGTAATGACAGCAATGCTTCATTAAGTTGTTTCGAGAAATCCCAAAGAAGATTGTTTTCATCATTAGTTGCTAAATTTATTAATCGGAAACCTGAAAGCAAATGTTTTTTCCTAAATCGAGGGCTGCCCATTACGGAATTATAAAAAAAAATAGTCCTTAACATACATATCCTCACGCCCTTTCCCCAACGGGGTAGACATAGTTCTTAACTTAACAGAATATAGAGTTCAGAATCTAATATCAATACTCTTATTTTAAAATATTTTATTTTAAAATTTTCTGCTATACCTACTCTACAAAGAAGGAAAGAAATAAAATAGGCTATATTTTATCCCCGTATTGGGGAACGACGCACGACGCGACGCTAGTACCTTTATAAATTAAAGCAAATATCTATTGTATTTTAATGTACAAGCATAAAGTTTTATCAATAGTAAACATACACCCATCCTCACAAACTTTCGCGTTTACAATATCGTAGGATAGGATAGATAAAAAATCTTACCAGTCATATTAACCCCACCATATCTGTATCGATCTAGATCCAACGTGAATAAATCTGGTGAAACGAATATGTAAGAGTGTTCATCCGCCATTAGACCTACTTGCTGCGCCTGAGTGAGTAGCAGCTCTAAATTCCTGGACGGACAATCCACTACAAAATTATAGTAGCCACTCTCCTTAGCATTTGTAAGCACGTCTCTGAAATAATAAAGAAATAATAAAATAAGACGAATCGATTTACGTAAGAATCATCAAAATCGGCCCAGGCGGTTGGTCTCTAGAGCGGGACAAAGGAAAAACAAACATACATACTCATGCACAGGCTAATAAAAAATACCGTCCGCAGTCAGGGTAAGAAAAAGAAGATATTTACATATAAAAAGTGTCCTCTGAAGAGGAACCAGATGGTGCAATAAACGCGGTCGTCTCTGCATTACTAGGCTAATGATATTACATAGATAATTGCAAGCAGTCACCTGACGCTTCGACGTTGCTGTTTCGAGCTCACCTGTAGTCATCACCAGTAAGTTCCCTAACCGAGACGGTGTATCTGTCCGTCGCGTTACCCATTTGCAAGAGTTGTTTGACCCTGTTTGTACTGTAGCCTTTTACATACAATATTGTGAAGTTATTCCATTCTTTTAATGTTAATAAATCTTCTAGTACCTGAAATTAGAAGAACAGAAAAAAGGGTCATAAGGTTATATTTTTAGGAATTCTTTCTAGATATTGTCTTTTCGTTTTTCAATGAAGTTTCATACAAGCTTCCGTCACCATACCTAGCTTTTCTCAAAGCACTTCGTCGTTTTTTTTTACCCTCATAACTTAGGTTTGGATTATACCAGATAGATAAAATTATCGAGATATGATTTTAATAGTGGACTTAATAAACATAAAGTTTTAATAGTATAGCTCTTATATTCATATCTACAAAACTCAAATTTCATCACTGATGATCATCAAAATTCTTAGAGTACTTCCTGAAGTCCTAGAAAGCTTTTTGGTATGTTATCTAGTATTTTTGTACTAACAATTACAACAAAAAATCTAACACTTGGAACATTTACCCCTCGACCCTTAAACTAGGTAATGAAAGCTATAAGACTTTCACAGATTTTGACGCTAGAAAATTGATATATTATGTATAAATAATGAAATACATATTTCAGGATTTTTAGTAAATCACCGCTTTAAATTAGGGTATGGAATTAAGCGCGCAAAGGATGAACTAAGTAAAAAAACCCCTAAGCAACAAAAAGAAGTGAAATCTAACCAAAACATTTTCATGTAAAATTATGCTAAGACAAGACATAGGGCTTTCACTGTCAAAAAGTTATCAGATCTCATGTAGAGCTAAGCTTCTATCTCTACGCGCCGAAACTCTACAAGCTCTAACTTCACAAACTCTACACCTTAGTCATAATATTATGTGGCTTGGCCGTTTCGTTACTACAAGAACTATTGTGTAACAGAGAAGTAATGAATAGTGAAAACATTTTTCACCTTACGTCCCTGTGACGGTAGTAAAACCGCCAAGCAACATATTTTGACTAAGGTGTAGTTTTTGTGAAGTTAGGGCTTGTAGAGTTAGAAGCATGAGATCTGATAACCTTTTGACAGTGCAAGCTATATTGTCTCGTCGTGGCAATATTCTACATAAAAATGTTTTTTTTTTATTTCTCTTTACAGCAGCAAATGGGAAGAATGTTATTTAATTTGTAGTTTTAGACACCATTGTACGATTTAAATACTATGAAATATAAATATACAACATGTAACAGTATAAGCGCAATTCCTGAAATTATTTTGTTCAGAATCGACTACTTATTCGATTTCAGCTACGTTAAATTAAAAAAAAAATATCGTAGCTGAATTTAGTGCTTTCTATGGAAATCGTGCTATTATTAATCGATATTTAAGAAAATTGGTTAGACATAACTAAAGTTCGATTGCATCATATTTTTTTAACATTAATATACTAATTGGGGAGTATGAGGAATTGCGCTTTTTCTGTTGCGCGTTGTATAAAAATAAAGAAATATGCCCCAATTTCACGTTAAAAGGTTCAAGTTTAGGAAAGGCTATAAAATTATAGACTTTATTTTATGGACTACGAAAGTGTTTTGGGCGTAAATTAAAAATAACCTATAAAAGTGGTATATGAAAACAGATGCCACACATCTGTTGGTATATAAATTCTGGAGTAAAAGAAGTATGTATGTATTACAAAGTTATTTTACTGTTTTAGCGATACTTAGAAAGATACAAGCTTTTAACATCGCTCACCTGATTGAAGGCTTCGGGACTCGGATTCAGATTTAGTAGCGACCAGTTTCTACTGTACAAGTCATTATGCTGTACCGTAACATGTGGTAGTTCCAACATGTCGCACAAAGCTTGGACATGTTCGGTCGCCCGTCCTCCTGTGACGTCGATTATCCCTATCACGCCTTCCTGGAATAAGAAAAGATTTAATAGAAAAATTTAAGTAATTTAATCGGTGTATCTATTCATTGTCACCGCTATTCAATACGAGTTTTGATTTTAAAGATTAATGATGTTGCTGATGATGATGATAATTACCTCTGACCGTTTAGTACGTATATCTATTCAAATTTTATAAAAAGGTATAATTTTTAACCGACTTCAAAAAGGAGGAGGTTATCAATTCGTCTGTTTTTTTTATGTTTGTTACCTCAGAACTTTTGACTGGGTGAACCGATTTGGATGATTCTTTTTTTATTTGAAAGCTGGTGCTTGCAGATTGGTCCCATTTTAATTTCGTCCAGTTCTGACAACGGCGTCCATGAAAAAAAAATATAAGTTAAAGATTGAAGTCGGTTTTTTTACTCTTTATAGTGGTTATATGTTTTCGCTAGTTTGTTGGGGGTAGGTAAACTATGAAACTACTGAACCGATCTCAAAAATCCTTTAATTCATTATTAAGCTGCAAAATTTCATCTTTGAACAAAATGCTTAACTATATTGCTTCTGTGTAAGAGTTATGCAGGGACATGCAAAAAAGAAGATGTCTAAGCTTTGACGCAAAACACTTGCATCCAAGTGCAAGCTCAGGCAATCATGCAATGCAACTACTTGCACGCAACTGTGACCTGTATGCAAGAAGTTACACACTGGACACGCGGTTTTATTTTTGTTTATCCTGTGATTATTCTAACAAAGAATATAGTCTTAAATTTTGGTCATACCGATGTTATACCGAAAGTTTTTAAACAAAATTATGAGCGCAGAGATCATAGACTATAATATTATATTGCTTCAGTTAAAATTAGTAGGTAAGTATATGGATGTCATTGTATGTAGCGAGTTCACGGCGGGGTTGCCCGCACCAATCCAGTATATTCCCGTTCCCTTGGAAAGTTCTAAAAATCCCTTCTTATTGGTGGCCTACGACATAATTATGAGCCAACTAGGTACATACGATATTTCAAGTTACTATAGTTTCAGAGTATTTTATTATATTTTTCCGTAGAAATGCGGTATTTTACTGTGGTAAAAAGTACCCCATTCAATTTCATCTAAATAATTCCAGTAGTTTTTGCGTGATGCATGCACATATAATATAAAGACTGAAAAATTTTCAAAAAATTGTGTTTTGATATGCAAATCCATATATCTATCACTATAAAAAAATCATAGTATATTTTATATACAGACACCGTCTCGTCACAGTTTCATTATATATATAGAAGATCACAGTATATGCGAAGCACGTGTGGGAGAAATATTTTTATTATTTACTAGCGGTTCTGCGAGGTTTCACCCGCGTAGTTCCCGTTCCTGTGGGAATACGGGAATAACATATAGCCTATATTACTCAGTGATAAAGTAGCTTTCCATTGGTGAAAGAATTTTTAAAATCGGTACAGTACTTTTTGAGTGTATTCGTTACAAACATACAAAATTACAAGAATATAAATCTTTATAATATTAGTGTACCTACTCGTAGATGTAGATGAAACCATCGGCATTGAAGACATTTTAGGTATATAGAGTGGAAATAGAATAATCAAAGTCCCAAAATAACTCGCATAGAAATGATTCAGAGAAGGTACGTAGTCACTGACAAAGGTTTATGACGGAGACACTCGTGTGATATATGGTATTACAGGGATTTATTGAAGCAATCAAACTCGTCAAATATTTGTATGAATTTTATATGGGTTTCGAGACTAATATAATAACTAATAGAATTCTAGGGATCCAATAACGTCGTAATTTAAAATCACAGAACAGAAATTAGATAAAATGTAAGAACATTAAAAGAAGCGGGGAAGAGCAACACTAATTGAAATAAAAATACGAACTTGGTACAAATACAATAACTCTGTTGTATACTAAAACATTACAAAAGAGACCGAAATAAAATAAAATAAATATAATTAATACAATCTCACGCCTTTTTTTATCCCCGAGGCAGAGGTCCATATCCATTTCTGGATATACCCACTTTTCACGTGATATTCTTTGGACCCCTGAACGTGATAGGGGTGAGCCCATCACCGGACCGGGTCTCTAAAATAGAATTAATAATAATAATAATAAATTGTGGGACACAATTCACACACGATTATTTAGTTAAAAACTATGCAGGGCCTGTACTATGGGTACTAAACAACTATGAGTACTGATCGCTTTTCGAGACCTTTCCCAACATCTTTGGGATGAATGAAATAACTATGACTACTGGTAATCAAAATTTAATACCTCATATATAATTACCTATATAATGCAAACAAATATTGGCTTATTACAAAACATACCTCAGCCAAGGCGCAAACGTGATTGCTTATTTCAAGGATTTCTCCTCGCTTGGAGACTTCCTTTACCGAAATAGTAAAGTTGTACAATTGAGCAGTCGTGGAGAATGCCGCTTGTAGCTCTAGCCCATCCTCCTGGTAGAAAATTCCACCTAAAAAAAAACAATTTCCAAGATAAGTATAAATGCATGCATTAATCCTTCCACCGACACAGAACTTGAGACACAACAGTGTATCAATCACTACTATCGTGTTATTTTACGTAATAACTTGTTCATAATTAGTAATCTAATAAAATTTATGAAAACACGTGACTTGTACCTATTAGCCGTGCTTGCGCAAAATCCCTAGTAACTTCTCGAAATAAAGGATAACGAGTGCGTAAGTACAACCGATTTAGTAACTTTTCTATTCATTGTTGGTGTGCTAATTCAGTTTCTAATTTTAATAACAACAAAGAGAACTAAATTGAAAACCAGAATACGTAGGTATGTTGCTCGTAAAACAACAATACAAAATCAACAATAGATAAAATACAAAGAGGAATTTATGCACTTGAAATCAGATGAATCAAGTCTTATAAGATAGCAAAACAAGCATTTACTCTGGCTTTGCCTCAATTGGATTATGCACAAGACATTTGAATACAAATAAAAACAACTAACCAATTTTAAGTTGTTCCTGTTCGGAGACCACCCATTGTGACAACAGCAATAGACACAGCAATTGCACCAGCATTTCTACACTTTGAACTACCGAAATTAGTTTTTTTTCCTTTGGACTTAAATGAGTAAACACTGTTTCATATTTAATGGCGATAAATGTTAATGGGCTTACGCTTCGCGGCGAACATTTTAATTATCTCAAAGTTCAGTTAATCAATGTTTTAAACAGAGGCGCAGTAAACGTTGAGAGTTGAGGCCGACTGTTGGTAATGTGTTTAGATTGGTATCGGGACGGCGACACGACGCGTCCAAAATAATCCCGCACCTATATTTAGGACGAGTTTTCCGCAAAACGACATACTTTGCCGACCGTCTGTCTTGCTCCGTCGTCTGGAGTGACAAGACGGCCTCCAAAAAGCTACAAAAAATGTTTAACATAGCTCTTTTTTTTTTGTAAATCATTGTGGATGATAGCCTTTTCTAAGTTGACAAACAATTATGTTTCATCACGACGAGTTTTTTCGGTTCTTCATTTCTAGATTATGGGAACGTAGTTCTTCAGTGTTGAGAATGAGCGAGAAATAAATTGTTCTTTTAGTCTAGTAGTCAACCAATAGGAACGGAGGGCAAACGAAATCAATCTTCGTCGGGCATGGAAAAAACAAACAAGTATTTGATTTTCATAATTTCCATTCTTAGTTTAGGTTTTACTAATGCTTAAGTAAATTCATATTGCTTTGTTTCCGGTTCTTCATTTCTAAATCTGTTAATATACACTTATATTAAAAATGGAAATTATGAAAATCAAATACTTGTTTGTTTTTTCCATGTCCGACGAAGATTGATTTCGTTTGCCCTCCGTTCCTATTGGTTGACTACTAGACTAAAAGAACAATTTATTTCTCGCTCATTCTCAACACTGAAGAACTACGTTCCCATAATCTTCAATACTTATAGAATCCGGACTTTTATTTACCGACTTAAGTAAGTAAGTTCAAAACACAGGTTGTCGATTTTAAAGATTAAAGTCTTTAAATACTACTACTAAATTTGACTTAGATGGGAGGAATTTATCACCTCATTAGGCATGTAGGTAGATTGAGTGGTGGGTGGGCAAATCAGTTCTCAAAATGCTTTTGCCTGTTTCCTTTAAAGGCTCAAAAACTTATAATATTGTTTAGTGGCTCACATGAGGCACATTATCATTTACCTAGTACTGAATATATCAATTAAAAGAATTTATTTAGGTAATGCCTAAACATATATTAACACTGGTTGCATCTAAAAATTCTTTAAAGCTAAAAATAGTCACAGTTAGTCAACAATAATTTGTTGACTAACTGTGACTCACGCGGCACGCTACTTCTTTATGTTAGCATTTCGAATTTGATTTTTTACGTTATTTTCTCTTTAAATTACGTAAAGGAAAAATAAATTGTAAAGCATCAGAATCTACCTACTCTTAGGACCCCTAAACGTGGCAAGTGGTTATGGGTGTTTTTAGATATGCCTCAGAATCAATTCCTCAGAATCAAAGCTACTCGAAACTGTAAACGTGCCATTATGGTATCTAAAAGTATGACTACAGAACTTTGAAAGTATCCACAAGAAATGAAAATAAGTTATATTCGAAATAAGAAAAATCCCCGAACCGTTTTTAATATCAATCTCCAATTTAGTGGGGACACAAATAGATCTATTGACGGTCGGCATAAATAAAAGCCTCCCCTTTTTGCAACGCAATTTTCTCAAGTTCTGTTATTTATTATTTCGACGACTTATAAAATCAATATTATGATAGGTTTTCTAGAAAATAATTGAAGATAACACGGTGTCTTGGTAGTATATTAATGTTAGTTTTTATTAAAAAAAATATGTTTAAAATATGTCTTACGTCGCCGTGGCTTTACTTTGGTTTATATGGTACGAGTATATATAAAAAACCTCTTGAATTACTCTCTCTATTAAAAAAATGCATCAAAATCCGTTGCGTAGTTTTAAAGATCTAGGCATACAATACGGACAGACAGACGGGCAAGTTACTTTGTTTTACAAAATTAATAGTGTATGGGTAGTAAGGGATAGTGTATGTATGTAGTGATAGTGATTTATCTAATTTACATCTGCCCGGATCGACTATTCTCCACTTAAGAAGGAAAGATAAGCTTTTTTGTATGTTTCTTTGTATTTATCTCCAAAATTTTTAAAATTCGTTCACAAATATAAAGACATTGTATAAACACTAGAAATAAGAATGAACTGGCTGCTTGTGTTAGTCGATTATCTAAAGTTACCAAATCCTTTAAGGGTCAATGTATACGTTTTTACAATAAGATTCCCATTGAATTACAAAATTTGCCTCTTGACAAATTTAAAATAATAGTTAAGCAAAAATTACATAAAAAAGGCTACTATAAAATTACAGACTACTTAGTAGACCAACATGCATGGGATTAACCGACTCGACGCTATGTAAGGCTATTAATTATAATTATTATTGTAAACGATATTTATTAGTAAGACATGAGATTAAAAAGAGCTGCCCTTGAGTTTCTTGCTGGCTCTTCTCGGGGTACTGCATTCGGAACCAGCAGCTCGTCGGTGGAGATGGGCTGCTGTTTGCATTTAGCCAATCTTCATGGACGAGTTTAGAGTGCCTTGTTATTATAAAATATTGACGTTTCTAAGTGTATATTTTAATACCAATAGAAAATAAACGATTTTGAATTTTTTTTAATTACTTATTGGGAAGTAACATGGGGTAATTTTCCCACGGGACTAAAATCGCGGGAGATATCTAGTAAAATATATATCGGCTACTTTGAAACATTGGCCTAAAGGTGTAGTTCTTACCTGGAACACATTAGTGGATTAAGGTCAGGATACGGATCCGGAGAGCATTGCACAATGCACATCTCGCGTGGAACCATTCAATTGAATTTACCGCGAAGAGCTCTCTTCGACTTAAAAGCGTTTGAGAGTTAACATTCTAAAAAGAAAATCATAATTTCTCTTGTACGCTTGTAGCTCTATCTATATTTAATAAATAAAAATTTGAGGTCAGATATGTCTGTAGGAAAGTAATACCTATTATCAAAAAAAGAAGCTTAGCAAATAAACTGTTAATAAATTAACTTTTTCCCGTGACTTTCTCCAGGATCCAGTATATACAAAGTAACATGGTAACAAAATGGTATTTGTCACCATAATAAAATTAGTTACTTTAATAGCAGTAATAGCCTTACGGTTAAAGAGCCTGCTTCACATGATATTAATCAGTGAGGCTCGGGTTCAAATCCTGGCATGTACCTACAATACAAAATGGCAAAAACAAATGGCATAAAAATAGACAATAAAAAATTAACTTCAAATCTTGATCAAAAATCCTATTAATATTATAAACACGAAAGTTTGTATGTATGAATGTAGAGATGTCTGAATGTTTGTTACTCTTTCACGAAACTTTACAGTTATATAGCTTATACATCAGAATAACACATAAGCTATATTTTATCCCCGTATTCCCACGCCAACCGCGGGGCGCTGATAGTTGTCTATAATTGCTAAATGCGTCAAATTATTTATCCCTTCTAGAAACTTAGGTGGTAAGGTTGCAGATCGGTCCACCTGTCTCTGCGAGTTAACCAGTATTCCTTACTAGATTTTACACTAATTACAAAAGAAATAACCGCAAAATGCAGTTTGGCAAGCAACTGCAGTAAGACCTCCATAAAGGCGCGGATGTCAGCAACTACCGGGTCAACCGCGGTGCTACCTTAATTAAACCATTTCAGAAAGGATGAAGCTAATTAGAGAAATCATTACTTTTATCCACTGAAATTAGTTGAAAATGCAAACAACTGAAACTTCACGTAAAAGGAACACCTAATCGCGATCATTATTACACTAGAATTGTGCTAGGATATGGGATACTATTTACACACATTATTTGCCCTAAACTAAGGCAAAGCCTGTGCCCTGGGTTACTAAATAACTGATAAACAAACATAAATAGATATGAACACTCAGACTCGAAACCAACGGACATGTTCATGCACAGTGTTGGATCCAGCCGAATCGAACCCGTGACCTAAGACTCGGAAATCAGAGTCACTACCAACTGAGCCCATTATTATTATAATTATAACTTCTCACTTGTATTTTTGAACCTTAAATGTGACATCAAAGTTGCCAAAGTTGCAAGTGCGAATACCCTAATACCTCTACTAGAATTTCTCAATATGTAAGAGGGAGTGATATTCGATGAAATCATAAATTTTATGCAAAGTTTGCAAATATCAATAGTGCATCATGCGGGATTATCCACTTAACCCGATCGTGCAAAGGCGGATTTACGACGTAAAAGAAATAAACCGTTCGCAAATAGTGGCGACGACCCAAGTCTGGTAGCCTACGAGCGTCAAAACATAAACAAATGTATCGTAAAATGTTTTACGTCGATTAAGTTGCACTTTTAAACAATTTAGCTTTCAAAAATGTCTGGTAATCGTAGCAGTAATTGTCTGCAAAATGAAATATGTCTTATTACAAAATTATTTCGTAGCTCTGCACATCGAAAGCAATGCCTTCGTTAATAGCAATGTTAGTGTTCATTTGTTTGTAGGTATAATATTCTAAACAATATAAAAAAAAAATTCTGCATTGATCATTTGAAAAAATAACGTATAAGTGGACTGCTTATTCCTAAACACTGTGTTCAATTTTAGGTTATTTTATAAATGTCTATGGAACGAATGTGTTATTTATGATTGACAACACTAATGTTGTAAACTTATCAATGACGTTTAAAGAAAAAGGTTATCTTTTCCAAAGCGTTAAGCGTTGTTTTGAATAACAGTGTGTGGCACAGCCTTGAAAACCCATAAAAATCTAATCATATCGATGCTCATGCATCAAGGGTGAAGCCATAAGCTACCAAAACTGTTTATGTTTGCTGGTTAAATGTTCCAAAACGAGAATCGACGCGTAATCGACGGATTTCACCAGACGCAACAGTAACTGTCATAGCAATACAATCCGACAGATTCGCCTTCAAATGACTACAAGTTACATTCAGCTTTTGCCTTCAAGCTGAATGTACTGAACCGTTCATTTATAATCTATCGAGTCTTACCTGCGTCTAGACTCTCCTTTCAGCAATCACAATGCGAGTGGTGGAGTAGAAGCAAGTAACAATTACCAAAATCGTCTCACAAGATAAGTATAATGGTTATCCTAATGTATAGACGTTCGTCAAACTTTGCACGACCTGCATTGTCACCGATCTACTGCAAACATTGTCATAAGTAAACTGATCTTACTGATGCCATGATGGTACACCGAGACGCATATATCTTTTGAATTCGCGTCTCTTGGGCAAAGATATCACGTAACCGTAACGTAAATGTTTGCCCCAAGTCCCTATTGTCTTAAAACTGGTTTTAATGATAGATTTGTAAGGTAATCTATTACAGTGTAGCAGATATCTTTATTCGACATTCGAAAATCTCAGTTTATGATTTTAGTTTGTCAGTCGCGTCAATCCACTTGATTTGCTATTAAATTTACGACGGTCGTGAAAATAAGTACTGTTGAGAATTATTTTATCTGCTACAAAACGTACACTTAAAAAAATATGCTAGACTTAACGCCAGTGTTTCTGTTTATGAACCTCAAATAATCCACGTCAGTTTCGATTTATAAAATAAATAAAATAAATAAATATTAAGGTAGGCAGAGGTATTCCATTTCTGGAATGAACCAGATATTCTTTGGACCCCCAAACGTGATAAGTGGTGAGCCCATCGCCGGTCCGGGTCTGTTACACATGTCTCAGAATTCATTCTGGGACCTGCGGGTTTCCTCACGATGTTTTCCTTCACCGTCGAGCTACTGATAAATATGTACGTAAGTTTTTGAAAAACTCATTGGTGCATGCCAGGATTCGAACCCGAGCCTCACTGATTTTCATCATGTGCAGCAGTCTCTTTAACCGTAAGGCGATCACTGCTTAGTTTGTTTTTGTTAAAAATATTTAGAATTTTACTCACTTAATTATTATCTATAGGCATAGCATATAATAATAATGTAAAAAGGCCGTGTCTGTACAAGAAATCTATATATATAAAAGGAGAAGCTAAATCTAAAAATCAAGGCCCAGCCCAAACCGCTGAACATAGAAATATGAAATTTTGTGTGTAGGTTACGTTTATAGTGTAGATGCTCGCTAAGAAAGGATTTTACGAAATTTAACCCCAAATGGGGTGAAAGAGGGGGTTGAAGTTTGTATGGGATAGTGTGATTTCTGCGTGTATCAACTTTAAACTTGGCACAAATACTCTTCAAAACAAACTATGAGATATTAGTTCTAGGATTTTTTGAATCATCGTCCGAGGGGGTGAAAGTAGGGGTTGAAGTTTGTATGGAAAACCCTCATTTTTGGGTGTATCAATACGAAGCTTTGTAAAAATACTCCTCAAAACAAACAACAAGACACCTATTTCTGGATTTTCCGAAAATCACCCCCTAAGCGGGTGAAACAGGGGATAGGAGTTTGTATGGAGATGTGTTGTTTTTTGCGTCTATCAACTTCAAACTTTACACAAATACTCTTAGAAATAAATTATGAGACACGTGTTTTTGGATTTTTCGAAAATCATCCCCTAAAGGGGTGAAAGTAGGGTTTGAAGTTAGTATGGAGAAGTGTGGTTTTTTGTGGCTATCAACATAAAAACGCCAAAAAAATAACGTTTGTTGTATGGGAGCCCCTTAAATATTTATTTTATTCTGTTTTGTAGTATTTGTTGTAATAGCGGCAACAGAAATACATCATCTGTGAAAATTTCATCTGTCTAACTATCACGGTTCATGAGATACAGCTTGGTGACAGATGGACAGACAGACGGACGGACAGGGGAGACTTAGTAATAGGATCCCGTTTTACCATTTGGGTATGGAACCCTAAAACTGGTTAAAAAGAGAAATACGTAGGTACTACTCCCAATCGATAATACCTACCTAGAAACTTGAAATATGGTATGTAAGTGTCT
Organism: Ethmia dodecea; assembly: GCA_963855545.1. NCBI lineage: Eukaryota > Metazoa > Arthropoda > Insecta > Lepidoptera > Depressariidae > Ethmia > Ethmia dodecea. The sequence continues at coordinate 7,960,340 of OY979448.1, forward strand.
TATAATAATATGTCGTTTGCAAACGCTCTATGAAGGGATTTTTAGAAATTCCCACTGGAACAGGAATTCGGCGCGGGCAACGCCGCTGGGCACAGGCTATTTGAAAAATAATAAGAACCTATCTTATGTTCTGCATAAAGATATATTTACTCTAAGTGCATCCCAAAATGTTTAAAAAACAAATGTCCACCCGTGCGAAGCCGGGGCGGGCCGCTAGTATTTTTTGTATTTTTTTACGGTAATGTATACATATATAGTTATCGATGTAGATATAAAAACTGTTTTATTTTTTTATTTTTGTCTTTCTATCTATTTGTCTGGTCGTGCACGAACCACGAAAATACTACAGGATGGATTTTGATGAAATTTGGTGTATGGTGGAGATAACTGAGTAACCGGGTCAACATTTAGAGTACTTTTTAGAGCGGGAGAATGTCTTATTCCCACGGGAAAATAAAAAAACTGGGGAAAAAGAAAAATACATACTATTTATTCCGGAACTATAACACCTAGAAATTTTAAAATGTAACCCTTAGAAAAAAAATTAAATAATTATTATCATTTAAACTGGGGGCCAATTCCACTAAATGTCAGCCATTGTCATCGAACTATCATTCCATTATGCTGCAACTGGCAACTATGACATCTAATTTGTATTCCACTAAAATCATAGTGGCATAACAATGGAATGACTATGGACTACGTTAGGTGTTGCCTACCATATATAACTATTACTACCATGCGTGTCATTAGTTTTATTTCGGGTTTTCGGCACTAAAATCTTTAGATTATTGATTTTATTTATGGTACATGTGACATTTCGATAAGTTTTGAAGAAACTTGTGTATTTTTGTACATAGACTCTGAAGCAGAGCTAAAATCTGAATTTTGTGTCGTGTTTAGGGCTGATGGCTAAATTGCCAATGCCTTAAAATAAGGGGAAAAAAGCAATCACTGGACAGCGCCATTCCATGGTAGGAATAGTAGAATACCAAAAGTGGTCAACAATGATAGTTGAATGATTGTGAAAACTGACAGTTAACAGAATACGAAAAGTGTCAAAATTTGACATAATATCACCATTGAGTGACCACAGTCATACAACTATCACCGCTGTCATTTAGTAGAATTGGCACTGGTCTGTGGTATTATAATTATGTAAATATTAGTATTTACTATTTACGTAAGTATACTTATTACTATGCAAAAATGTGCAAATCAATGAAAAGCTCAGTACCTATAGTGAAACGTGCATGAAATATTAATAAATTACAAAAACTATCAGAAATTATGCGAACGAACATTCCAAACGCAATAAATATATGTGACATGTTGATTGCCACAAATTACAATATTCCTGTATAATGAATTCACAGTCTGAATTAAACAAATCCTTTTAAGGGAATTAATCAAAAAAGGTTGTCCTGATGTTAGTAGATACTTCAGCAAGGTTTGATAAAAGTATCTAGTAATTGCGTTCAACTTTATGAACGTTTATTTTGGCAGCCTAGTTTCATCATCAACCCGTAACAGCCCACTGCTGAGCTAAGGGTCTTTCCTCACACATGAGGAAGTCTGGGGCTATAATCTCCCACGCGAGCCCATCGCGGATTGGGAGATGGTGTTAAGCTAGTGGCCACTTAACAGTCAGAATTTTTCAAGCCACCCAAGGGTATCTGACATGGCTTAACGACTTCCATTGTGCGTAAACACAACGAAAACCGGGACTAACAATTTAACGAAAACGGAAGCGCTCGTAATATAAATGCCACTAGGCGGTCACACATCTACTGACTGACCGCGCCCAACTTTGCTTAACCAGTATGATCGTTACAACCACACTGGCACCGCAGGGCTACGAGCGCTTCGTTTAGCCTAGTTTACCCTATCTAAAAAAGGGTGATGTTACATACTCTGTCAGTTAAGTTATATTCTACCTATCGCACACAGCTAAAACCCCTTCAAAATTGGTCGTGTAGTTTTAAAGAGAGCGCAAAAACAAACAAATATTAATAAAATATTAAAATCCGATTCTAAAAATGGTTAACACTAACTTAGCAAAGCTTGATTATTTTTGCAACCTAGATACAAATGATATTGATAAGGTTGGTTTATCAATTTGGTTATACAACCCGACTCCGCTAAGTTTGCAGTTGCATCTCGCATCAATTATACGTCACACTGACACTTAGGTACGGTATACAAAAACGGATTCAGTATGCCTATCTGGGAAACCGAGTTTCGCTCGTTCTAACCCCATTGTCACCGTCTGTCGGTGAGAAGCCGTATTATTCTAACGACATCTGCCGGTGAGTGAGAGTATTATTTAAAAAAAAGTTTGTATTATAATATTGTTTATATATATATATAATCTCACGCCTTTTATCCCCGAGGGGGTAGGCAGAGGTATTCCATTACTGGATATACCCACATTTCACGAGATATATTGGACCCCTAAACGTGATAGGTGGTGAGCCCATCGCCGGACCGGGTCTGTTTACACATGTCTCAGAATTTATTCTGAGACCTGCGGGTTTCCTCACGATGTTTTCCTTCACCGTCGAGCTAGTGATAAATATGTACGTAAGTTTTTGAAAAACTCATTGGTACATGCCGGGATTCGAACCCGAGCCTCACTGATTTTCGGCCGGCTCTTTAACCGTCCGGGCTATCACTGCTCTTTTTGTTTTTTAGAGGAAATACAACTATGTAGTTGAACTTAAAATCCAAATCTGTATCTGTACCTATACAAAATTGCATCTTAATCGTTTTGAGCCGTTTCCGACATATCCGAAATATAAATACATACCTACATACAAGAATTGTATAGCCTAATCGAAAACGTAAACGTTAACAGGACACTTTATTTCCTTGAGGAATTTCAATAATCGGGTAAATTATTAATAATTTGACACTTTGACGCTAAATTGACAATCATGGCAATAAATTGATCATTTTATTGTACCTACGTACTGTATTGCACAATTTTTTTTACCGGACTTCACTAATGAAATTATGCAAATCGCATACCTTTTCTTGTTATAATAATATGATATCCCTGCAATGGACAAATAACCAATATACTTGATTGCCTGTCGCCTCTCGATAACCGGCCCCATCTCGATAGCTTTATTAATTAATTGGTTACCTACTCTAAAAGCAAAAATAATTAACATGACACTATATGACAGGCATTTAATGAGCGAAATCTAATTAACATACTGAAATGCTGATAAGACGTTGGCAACGTGGTCAAGTACCACAACTCTAACTTTATGTAGTTTTTTCCAATCGAGAACCAAAAAGTTTACTAAAGTGTGATCCCCCCCTCGTATATTGCCAATTCCAGAGATACTCAATTTTAATTGCTTGTGTCAAGGATCACTACACATACGAGGGGTTAAGTGAAGCTCTAACTGGTTACAACAAAATTACATCGTTTCGATTTGAGAGATAATATGTGTCCCAGTTATACTAGATTTGATTATTGGTATGTGCAATCTTACTCACTGTGCTTTTGAAGCCATCTTAAACCTCAGGGTCAGTATTTTCGTTGGGTTTAGCAGAGACGTATAAAAAAGTTCAGAAATGTTTTTTAAATCCAAAATGAAAATATTTTTTAGATTTACTGCTTAAAATTAAAAATACCAAATAGGTAGTTTTGTGTTTTGTATTTTAAATACAAAATCGGTACTTATATTAAAAATACTTAATTAAAATGCAAATACCTTTTGTTCAATTCTTTTAAAAATACAATTTGTTTGAACACATTATCGCTCATTTTTTTTCTTTAATATCGCATCATCATGCCACCATATTATGAAAAAAGTCTTTCTGCTGGTTCTGAGCTTTTTAAGCATGTGTTGTATTTTAAAAACTCTTTTTTTAGCTACTAGTGGACAATACAAGCACCGTTCGTTCATTTTCTTTGAAGTTTTACTGGTAATGTTAAAAAGTACTCGAGTGTTTTGGTTTATTGGTTTGTCCTTCTTCTATACCGCAACGGAGTAACTGATCAACGTATTTTTTTTTTGCATAGGAAGAGTTGGAAGACCAATAAGTGACATACATAACTTTAATAAAATATAAAGTTAGTTAAAAACACGAACGTCCTTTCACATACGAATGTTATTGAAAAGCTATTACATAAAAGCTAAATATGGAATCCATCTGTAACGCCTACAAAAGGTCACGTGCAAATACGATGCCAACATTTATCGATGTAAGCACAGTTTATACTTAGTATATTTTTTGTTTTCTAAATCTTCATTTTTCCCGCGCTGCGACATTGTTACTTGAGTTTTATTGGCAGGTGATGCAGGTCAAACAAAATTACAACTTCTGGTTTAGTATATAGGTATATACATTTATTCACAAATGAAATATACAGTTTTACAACATTTATAGACAAGAAATTTCCTGAAAGAAGCTACAAGGAACAGCGCCCAAGACACTGCCTACACTTTCCAGTTTACATGGTGCTTTGTAAAAAAATTAAAACTTACAGATGAGTTTAGAAGTGAAGGAAATAGAGTGCTATAAAGATTGCAGTAGCGTCCTTCATACTGTTTTATTTCTAACATCCACTGTCTGCCTGAGGTGTCAGGTTCGACTCTAACGAGACAAGTCATTTTCGCAATAAAATAGAATGCCGCCACGATCGTTGAATTATTCAAGAAAAATTGAAAGTGAAGGGATACTGAAACAAGTAACGGGAATGTGTCGAGACAGCGGGCGAATTATAATAAAATATTGAATTTTTTGGCGTCGCAACACACTTGAAAATGGGCGCGAATATTAAACCCTTTTTATGACAAGTGAATCTCATACTCGTATTTTTTGCATGCGTTATTCTGTCTCGTTAGAGAGAAAATCTTCTACAATTTGTTATTCTGTACATAGAACAATAAAAAAATATACGTGAAATTTTTCATTGCTATTGTTTCATCAAATTTAATGACAACCACTTTTTTTAATAAATAATAAATTGTGGGATACAATTCACACACGGGTATTCAGTTCTAAACTAGGCAGAGCCTGTTCTATGGGTACTGAACAACTAATTAACATACTTAAATAAATATGAAACACCCAGACACGAAGCCAACAGACATGTTTCTGTACACAAATGTTGGCCCCGAGCGGGGATCGAACCCGCGACCTCCGACTCAGAAGGCAAGCAAACTGAGTCAACAGGCCCGTAATAAATTTAGTTTAAAATAATCCAACCATTATTACAATCACGGAGCAATAATTGCTTTGCGGTTACATAACATAAAACACTTATTTGTTTATTTGCAGGCAAAATCCTAAGATAATTAAAAACATAAATGTATTATCGGTACGTGCGTGTTGCACCAGCATCAGGCATGCAAAACTTAAAAAAGCTTTTAAAATAAAAATATCAACCCTAGCTTCTGGCGCAACCCCGCGGGTAAACTATTGGCTAACATTTTTTGGAGATATTTCTGAAATAATCTCATAGGTCATCATCCATAGCGTACATCTTTTCGAAGCAACTCAATCCACTTTAAATGTAATAATCCTTTATAACAAGTGGATAATAAAATCAAACTATTCGTTCTACTAAATCCAACACTATTATAACCTATTCCTGACTACATTTATAAATTAGAAAAAAGCTGTAGTAACCTAAATATTGAGGGGGCCTTAAAAGTTTATGGTGCCATAATATATTGATGAAATAGTATTAGATCCATTTCCTGAAACAGTTAATGTGCATCTTAAAGAATAAATGGGTTTCTGTTTGTCTGTAACTCGACCACGTTTCAACAGTTTATAAAACTACGAAATTATAGAGGGGATGTTTTGTTAATTTCTGAGGATATTGATGTGAACCAGGCCTTTTTATAAAAAATTACCATGCTATATTATTGATTGATACTTTTAACGAATTGAATCTTAGAAAAATCACGTCATCTATAGGAAAATAAGTTTTAATTATTTAGTTTAGTTTTAGGTTCAAAAACCTTGAGAAACACTTGTCAGGAAGAATAGGGACATATTCCTTGCAGCGCCTCACGGTTTCACCGGCGTCGTTCCCGTTCCCGTGGGAATACGAATAGCCTATGAGTTATTTTGATAAATGCGACCAATATCACTGTAAAGTTTCATCAAAATCTGTTTAGTACTTTTTCCGTGAAAGAGCAACAAACATTCCATTCTCACAAACTTTCGCGTTATTAATACTATTAGTATGTGACTAGATTATACGAAACGTAAGTAAAATTTTTAGATAAAATTTTGCAATATACCAAAAATTACTCACCCTTGGTTTACTTGATAACTATTTCACTGTATACAATGCATGTAGAAAATTCATATAAAAATCTCTGTCTAGTACGTTGCAACTGTTGTACTTACTTATTTTAAACTAGCTGACCCGACTGATGTTGTCCTGTCCAAATTACAAAAAATCCCAATGAAAAAAATAACTTTTAAGTGTTCCCTAATTTACAACATTCCGAGTAAATTTTGCAATTTTTTTAAAGGTACGTCTTAAAAAATATTGCAAAATCGGTCCAGCCCTTATCCAACTATTATCAGGTGATGCGCTTAGCAACGAACAGGATGTCATTGTTATCAATATAGATATTTACTTGCACTATATAAAATTTGAAATTTATGAGAGTGTTGTCACGAGAAAAGTGTAGTCGCGAAGAATTGTGATAATGGATCTAAAGTAGGTAAAAAAAATAGTTAATTCACTGAGAGACGTTTATGAAGATGACTATTATGCTTAAAGGTAAATAACAGTCGTAAATGCTATTATACAAATATATTAGGGTGAAACTGACCATAAAACTATGTACCTATTTACCATTATGGTATTGAATTGCTTTTTTATGAGATAGTTATTACGTTGAAAATATTTTTCCAAAATCAAGTGAATGGTATTCATATGAAAAAACTGTCTAATTGTATACCCATATTTAAAGTATATCCTAAAATATTACAGGGCGGACGATTCGCTTATTCTAATGTTGACACCATGCCTACCATCTTATGTCTTATCTTATGTCCGGGTTGAGTTTCATCGTCGTTCACTTAATAATTAATACAAGAGGTATCAATATCATATAATGAAAGATAGAACTAAGATACAACTTGTATAGCATCTGTTACAACCCCTCCGGACCAGCTGTACCATTGAGTTTTACCATTGATGGTACAATTGCTACCGACTTGTACCACTTGTACCACGAAATAAAACACAGGACCTTGTCCCATTGAGTTTTACCATTGATGGTACAGTTGGTACCGACTAGTACCATGAAATAAAATACAAGACCTTCCTTTCAATGGTTCTGAACTGGACCTGAAAGTGACGTTCAGAAAGAGAATGTAAAATTCCAATTTGAATAGAATATTTTTTACTTTACTTTGCTAAAAAGTGTAAAATCTAATGTTGGCATATCTAGAAATTACGCTATATCTGTAGAAATTACGCTAACATTAGATTTATTAGGTACCTAATAAATCTAATGTTAGCGTAATTTCTCAAGGAAAAGTGGAACATCTCCCCGCACGCAAGTTGCATTTGGACTTGCTGAATGTATTCATTTCTGTGTAGCACAGATGTTTTTCGCTTTTCCAGAGGTTTAGAGACAGTGCGAAAATTGGAATCATCCTTGATTGCTTTTAAAAATACTGAAAGTGTGGTGGATCTTTTTTTAAAACTCCCATTATATTGTCCATTCCATCCCTTACAGGTATTTGTGGTACGGGTCTCTCACCATAGAAATTCCAGATCTGTTTTTTTGGCATCCAGAAAGTCTTCATATATGTCATGAACCGTTTGAACTTCTGACTATCTATTATGACCTCATGTTGGATGTACTTACATCCTTCATCGATTTTGGACGCTGGTAGCAATGGCAGGGTTTGGCATAGTCCCACAATTTTTCACAAGTATGTATCCTTTAAGCATAATTGCTTTGCTCTTCTCCATAATTTATCTCGGAAGTGGAAGTAGCAACCATGATGATTTATTTGAAATTGTACACGTGTCTTCGTATCTCTTTGGATGATGGTACTAGTGGGATAAGACTATTCCAGTTTTACCATCAACGGTACAAGTGGTACAAGGTTGGTGCCAAATGTACCATCAATGGCAAAACACAATGGTACAATGGTACTAGTGGTATAAGACTATACCACTTGTACCATTAATGGTACAAGTGGTACAAGTCGGTAGCAATTGTACCATCAATGGTAAAACTCAATGGTACAGCTGGTCCGGAGGGGTTACAACAACAATGTTCGAGAGTCTCGATTGGCATGCTATGGCACAGAAATGTGGGTCGATCACTTCCGCTATCTATGCAGCATGGACGATGTCTCAACTTGGCTACGAGTCAAAATAGAACGTTGACACATAACTTTACGCGCTGTTGGTGTACAGGAAAATTGTCTTCAGTCGGTAATGCATCTGAGATACCTATATACAAATGGACCCAACTTGCAACTTCCGAGACATGGAGGAGTCACGAGATGAGGTATTAGATTTAAATACCCTCATGTGTTATTTATTTGACGATGTCAAACATTATATTGTAGATAATTTTAATCGTGGGAGAGCCATGCTTCGGCACGCTTGGGCCGGCTCGACCGGAGTTATACCACGGCTTCACAGAAAACCAGCGTAAAGCAATGCTTGCATTGCATTTCGCTGAGTAAGTGACTTAACTGAAGGCAACAACCATCAGGTGACCCGCCTGCTCGTTTGCCCCCTTTTTTTAAAAAAAAAGAAAGATAGGTAATTATTTTATATAAAAAGCGAAACTGACTGGTTGACATACTCAACGCACAGCCGAAATGCTGGGTCTAAAAGCAAGGCAAGCAATTTTGCAAAGAAGTTCCATAAATGACGCAAGCAAGTTACTAAAAGTGATTTTTACATTAACACAGCGCCGCTGGTCACTCGCTAGTACATTGATAAATGGCAAAAATTGGGCTGCCTAGCAGAAAAGCATGCCAATGCTGTTAAATAATATCAATTGAACACCAAATAACAATAATAAGTACAATCCAAAAACGACCAAGAAGATACGAATGGAACAGAATATAAATTAACGTTGTGCAATTCAACCAGGCTGTAGGTATATGAACTAGCGCGGACGAGGTGACACTCTCACGTCCTATTACGCAAAGCTGGCGATAAATGGGATTTCAATTACAGTGAAGCCTTCGGACCACTAACTTAGTAAGCTTTATTAATTTCACTTCTCGAATATCAGACTGAGGAATTGCGCGTGCCCCGATAATTTTAATCGTATTATAATCAGACACCATACACATTATAAACCATGATTTTTGTATGTTTTATAATACTCAAGTGTTTACTCACAATGGAAGTCGTTAAGCCATGTCAGATACCTCTGGATGGCTTGACAAATAAATCGCTACTAGCCTAACACCATCTCCCAATTGTGTGCCCCGCGGACACGCGATCCCTCGCGATTATGGCTCCTACCTTACTTCCTCATGTTCAAGGAAATACCCTTAGCTCAACAGTGGGCTTACAGGTTGATTTAGAGTGCCTTGTTATTAGACTATTGACCTTTCTAAGTGTACTTTTTATACTTACAGAAATTAAATGTTTTTTTTTATCATGAAACTCGATAATTTATATCTTAAAGGTACCACTTATTTAGGCTTACTCACACGCTGCGATGTATTTCGCCTTGTAAATAGGACCAGTAGCAAAAACTTGTGATAGTAAGTATTTATCATTATCGTATCTTATCTATACATATAATAAAACTCTAACGGGACCGTGCCTGTACATGAAATATTTTTTGTAATTTTTTATAGTAAGGTAGAGTAAGGTAGGTAAAGTACCGATTTAGATACCAAAACACCAATTTTTGTAATTTTCTGTTGTCTGTCTGTGCACGCATCACGCAAAAACTACGGGACCGATTTTGATGAAATTTGGTATGGAGATAACTGAGTACCCGGGTCAACATCTAAGGTACTTTTTATTCCAGAAAAATATTTCATTACCACTGGAAAATAGAAAATACGGGATGTTTTTTTTTACCGTCTGGAAAAAAAATATGACGTATACGGTATCTAGAGCCGAAGTTATACACGACATTAATTGTTAAATATAGTCATGTTCAATGCAACTTACAAAATCTAGAAAACTACGCACACTACTACGTAGCATCTGGCGGTTATAGGTGGGTCTGTTTATTTTTAAAATACTATTTAAAATATTTCAGTGAGTAATATTCACTACAATTGAGTAATGTATATTAGTCTCTCAGACCATGAATCACAGACACAATAGATTTTTAATTGTGTCTCGGTTCCAATTGGAACCGGCGGTTCTTAACTGATTATGAAAGAAAAAAAAATGTAATTTTTTTTACTTTTATTACACTTACCTATCACACCATATTTTTTCCAGACCGTAAAAAAATCAGGATTTAAAAACTCTTTCAATTATTTAAAGAAACTTGAAATATGGTATATATAGGCAATGATATTATATGTATAAGCTCATTGTATATATTGAAATATGTCGTAGGAAGCCGCTATGAATGGATTTTGAAAAATTCCTACGGGAACAGGATCATTGGGAACCTAATAAATTGGGTATGCTAATTGTCATATCCATACTCTTTTCTGCTTTACTGCTACTTTCATTTTATTGATATTGTCTTGGTAGCGTTTTTGATTTTTGTTCAATACAAATGGCAATATGCTTAATTTCGTATTAATATTAGATGAATGAAAGAATTACCGAAACGAAAGTTACAAAAAGAAGAAGAGAAAAAATATTTTCAAAAGATCATAATTATTGAAACTGAAATTACAAAGCTTGAAACCTAATACATAACTATACCTACAGAACAATACAAATATCATGCAAACAGAAGATATCCTCGTACCAAGATCAGCCATCCTTCACATATTCGGTTACTCCAATTAAAATACTAACTACTCCGAAAAAATAACACATATAAACTTGAAATATGTCGTAGGCAACAGCTATAAAGGGTTTTTAGGGTTCCGTACCTCAAAAGGAAAAAACGGAACCCTTATAGGATCACTTTGTTGTCCGTCTGTCCGTCCGTCCGTCCGTCTGTCAAGACCCTTTTTCTCAGGAACGCGTGGAGGTATGAAGCTGAAATTTATATCAATTACTCAGGTCTACTGTCCCTTGAAGCTGTGAAAAAATCAAACTTCTAAGCCAACGCAATCAAAAGATACAGCCGTTTATGCCGCAAATTTTCGACACTTGCAAGGGAATCAAAACCTACAGGGTGCTTCCCGTGAACTCAGAATCTTGAAATTTGGTACGAAGCAACGTCTTATAGCATAGATAAAGGAAAAATTACGAAAACCATAAATTTGCAAGGTTGTACGGAACCCTCGGTGCGCGAGTCCGACTCGCACTTGGCCGGTTTTTTTTTAATTCCCTGGATCCACGCGGTCAACGCCGCTGGGCACCCGCTAGTCTTGCTATAAATTTAAAAGGTAGGTACTCGTAAGGAAAATAGTATCATATTAGGTCATTAAAAAACATATTACTTCTAAAACATCAAATTCAAAATTGTGCTTTTTGGTTTGTTAGCTAATAATGTACTAAATAACTTGTACCTGCCTGAATAATTAAAAGAATACATTTATTCTTTCATATTATCCGTAATGGATAATTGCCATCCAAACCACCACGAGAGTACAGCGAAATTAAAAAATTACAGCGAAACGTTGCCGTTTCTGAAAATAATGCTCAAAAGTAATTATTAGTAATTACCAAAGAAAAAAAAGTTGTTGAGTTTTATTATAACGTAATTCGGTTAGACTATAAAAAGTTATGTTAATTATGTACTTTTTAATACTTGGTTTCAATTTACCTTAACTTTACGCTGTATACCGTATTAACACCGTGACACAGTTAGAAACTTATTTAGTCTAAGTTCTGACAAGCACTTGCTTGCTTTTATTACTACCTTGAATATGCCTTGAATAAAATTAATTTAGTAAGTAGTACTCTACTGCATGCAAAACATGCTACTGCATGTTGCACAATTTTATAGATACGAGTACAAACGTTCACAGACTAGAGAAAAATATCGGTCGGTAGGCTTATTACGAGTATATCACCTAGTAATATTTAAGTCGTTTTGAGATTTCAAATGTGAGGAAGCTCGAAGAACATGTAGACGTGAGCGTGAGCCATGAGTGAGCGCATGCAAATCACTTTAGAGAGCAAAAGCTACAAATTTATTAATGGTATGAATATTTTATACGTTCCTTTGATACTATCAATTTAATCTTTACTCCACTTACAAATTCATAAGCACGTACGTAGTGTCGTGCTCAAAAATCAGCTCACTCATTTCATTTCATTTAAAATTTTCATCCTATTTATTACCAATAGGTACATGTACTGAATTTTAATTGGCTTACCTTGCACCTATAATATGTATTTATCTACTATATAAAAATAAGTCGGGTTTTCCTTCCTGACGATTTAACTCGAGAACGGCCGGACCGATTTTGATGAAACTTTTTGTGTGGGTTCGAGTGGGTCCAGGGATGGTTTATAGCAAATAAAATTCAGCATTGCACCCGTGCGAAGCCGGGGCGGGTCGCTAGTAGTTAAATAAAAATTAACACCCATATTTTATGATCGTTAAAAGATACTATGTGTAAAAATTATGTTATCTATGTTTTTACAAGTAAACTTTAAATTTAAACCTACAATATGGGCACGTCTATTTTCCCGAGGGAGTCGGCAGTCGTATACCAACTTTTCACCAGTTTAATTTTTAGATTATGAGGAAACTCGAATATCTGGTGAAAAGTGGGTATATCTAGAAATGGAATACCTCTGCCTACCCCCTCAGGGATAAAAGGCGTGAGATTATTTATTTTATTTTATTCATAAACGTCATAAAAGGCTCATCACCGCCGGACACCGTTGCTGTTATGGATGCCTCAATATCAATTCTCGGACCTGAAGGTTTCCTCAGGATGTTTTCCTTCACCGTTGTGCTAGAGATAGTAAATATGTACTTAGGTAAGTTTTTGTAAAAGTCTGGTTTGTGAGGGCATGTCCGTCGCCACTTTACCAGTTATTCGAACCCGAATCTCACGCATGAAAACTGGGCTCACTAACCACAGGACTATCACTATGCACACAACATACAAGTAATTTCGGCCGTTTCTTGGTGGTCATACTGGCATGTCATACTAATATGACCAGTGAGAATCGCTTGTATTGGTGGTCATATTATTTTTATGAAGATCCTATCAAATATATTAAAGTATCTTTGGATCCTATATACATATTTGCACAGACAAACACAAAATATTTGGTAGGTCTGGAATATTATTATAATAATGATTTTAAAGTGTGAATGTTAAAAACAGGTATGTACAACACACGTAGGGTTAGAGAAAACAAACTTGTTCAAACACAGACAACAAACTATTATGGTAAGAGAACATCTAAATATCTGGTACCTAAACTGTTTAACAAAATAGATTTATTAAGAGAAAAAGTAAAAATTAGTAAAGGATCACTAAAAAAACATTATTCAAGATTACAAATAGAAGTAAATACATTTTAAGGTGAAAATAGTAACCTATAGATAAGTACATAAGGTGGTTCACTGTTATGTGAAAGAGCGCTTCTCGCCATAAATTTATTTCAATAAAAAAAAGGATAATACAAAGAAATGTAGTGTTCCATGTTTCTGTTCGAGAAATATAATATCGTACCTACCCAAAATAATAAATAATTTAATTAAAATAAAAACACATTTTAAAAGCCGATATTTTAAATTCATAAACCAATATTTTGATTACTGTTCGTCATGATGGTAACATCATCAACGCCAGAGGTAAACAAGTCAGGCAATCGCGGGATGACGCGGAAATGCAAACTGACCCTGATACTTTAAATTAAATTATGTTGTGCTTCGAATTATTATTATGCTTCTGCCATATTTTGGCAATTCTGCTAATAATAGGTCGCGATACCTATATTGAATACACATTTAAACTGGTCTGTGTACATAATATCTACACTAATAGTACGAAGAAGGAAGATTGCTTTTGATTTTGTACTTTAAGTTTGTTTGTAATGAATATAGACTCCGAAACTACAGGACCCATTTAAAAGAATCGCCAATAGAAAGGTGACTTTTCTGGGATGTACATGGATTATATATTATTTTCCAACGGCAACGGGACTTACGCGGAGAACAGACATTCATTATTATACGAGAATATTCATTTTTATATAGTTTTTTTGTTGTAACCATTATTATTCATATTTTTGTACATGTTCATTATTGCTGCACTTAATTGATAACTTTTTATATGCATGATAACTGTAGTTATAATGTATCTGTAGAGAATATATTAATTGCACTGCTTCCTAACTAATTAAAATATTTATATGTAGTTCCCGTGGGAATACGGAGATAAAATATAGCCTATGTTACTCCTACCGTAGTTCCAATAGTTATTTTACCTGGTAGACAGCCTTTGTAAATATTTAATTTAAAATTTAGGCTTGTTATTATAATGTGTGTGTGTATGTGTGTTTATTGTGTTGCAAAAAAATTTTTGCCTATCTAAACATCTCAGAGGGGGTAAGCAGAAGTTCTTGGACATACCCACTTTTCACCTGTGTATTTTTTGTAATAGGTGCAGGCGAGTCTAGACTATCTCCGGATAAGGACTTTTAGCAATACCTCTGAACAAATACTCTGTATTTTTTATCATTGACCTTAAGGCATCTTTTCGCCAGGAATCGAACACTACCTTCGGCATTTGAGGCTTACTCACTTTCAACAGAGCTATCACTGTACTGTAAGTTCGGTGGTAGAAATAAAATAAGAATTTGTTTGGACTTTCAATGATCCTGAGCATGTGTAAAGAAGATTAACGTGGTAGAAACATAATTAAAAGGGAGAACTGCCCTGCAGTGGTACGTTAATATGCTGTAACCTTACATGTGCGTGCATACCTACTTTATCGCGAAAAGCTCTCTCGACCTAAGCAAAGAGACCTTTTTTGAGCCCTCTCATAAATCACTACAAATATCACCATAATACGGCCAGCAGCAGAAACGGTAAGTGGTTTCTAAAACAAAAGTCACGTTTCCTCTAAATACTGACTGTCACGATGCCAAAAGCAGCCCGGGCGAGATAATCCTAATACTACCTACCAATCCCCACATGTTTACCGAGTGAAGGTATTTTGGAATGCCAGTCATACGTGACCTAATATTCCAACTATTGTTGCGACATACCGTCATACGTCATTGTTATAGGTCAGCTGACATATACGTGAATTGGTTTTATCACCTATCACAAAATTCTATTCTTCGTATATACGTGAACGCAATAAAAACGGGCTTCCATCAATATAGATTATCGGAAGGGCTACGGGCAAGCGATTAGCCTCACAGTGGAAATGATGCGAGCATATTCGATTATGGCGCCTCGCTTGACGCCAAACGCTTTTCTGCTGCAAACGTTGAGGACTCAAACTACAACAAATGAAGAGAAACTTAGATATTAGGACGTAAAATGGGAAATACATATAGTATGATACCCCATATTTATATAATATTAATTCCTTCATCAACAGGAGCCTACATTATCAGTTAGTAACATAGGCTACATATTATCCCCGTATTCCCACGGGCACTACGCTGGGGCAACCGCAAGGCGCTGCTAGTATATAATATACTAGCTGATGCCCGCGACTTCGTCAGCGTGGAATTTGTTATTTCTTTGCGTTTAGAAAATATATCAAGGATAATCTACACTATCTATTTATCTACACTAATAATATTAAAAAGAAGAAAGATTTGTATTTTTGTATGTTAATAACGAATAAACTCAAAAACCACTGGACCGATTTCAACCGATTTTCTTTCACCATTAGAATGATACATTATCCCTTAGTAACATATGCTATATATTTATGACCAAAAAGAATTAGGGATCCTTATTAAAACTTGACTGTACATGCCGGGATTGGAACCCGAGCCTCACGAATGAGAAGCGGGCTTATATTTTTGTTATTAAAAACACCCTATATACAACGCGTCACAGAATAAGAGCAAATCCTCATACACCCCAATTAGTAGGTAGATATACAATAAAAAAGTTTGGTAATGCATTCGTACTTAAGTTTTGTCTACAAGAGCGATAACAGTACCGTTTCCATAGGTAGCCCTAAATTCAGTTATGTTAATTCCTTATTTTTTAACAACTTTACACATATTAAAATTAGCTAAAATCGATTAAGTAGTCGATACTAAACAAACTAATTTCAGAAATTGCGCTTATTCTTTTACGTGTTGTAAAGCCTAGGAGACTCTCTGGTTTATGATTTTTGAATTAGTTCTTGATACCAAAGGCTATGCATATGCTCATTCTAACAAACAAATTTCCTCAAGGAACCCATAGTGAATTCTCAAAAAAAAAAAGTGAACTTTGTATGGAGACTTTTGAAGAATATTTGTGCCAAGTTTCAAGTTGATAGACGCAAAAAAAATACACTTCTCCATACCAACTTCAACCCCTCCTTGAAGTCCTTTAGAAGATGAAGGTTTTCCATACATACCAAACTCAACCCCTACTTTCACCCTTTTATGAGACGACTTTAGAAAAATCCAAAAACGCGTATCTCATCATTTATTTCTAAGAGTATTTGTGTCAAGTTTCAATTTCGTAGACGTAAAAAACAACACCTCGCCATACAAACTCCATCCCCCTGTTTCAACCCCTTGGGGGTGATTGTTTGGAAAATCCAGATACACGTGTCTTGTTTTTTGTTTTGAGAAGTATTCCTACAAAGTTTCGAATTCATACACCCAAAAATGAAGGCTTTCCATACATACCAAACTCAACCCCCACTTTCACACCTTTAGGGGACGATTTTAGAAAAATACAAAAACACGTATCTCATCATTTATTTCTAAGAGTATTTGTGTCAAGTTTCAACTTGATAGACGTAAAAAACAACACGTCTCCATACAAACTCCATCCCCCTGTTTCAACCCCTTAGGGAAGGTGTTTTGGAAAATCCAGAAACACGTGTCTTGTTTTTTGTTTTGAGGGTTATTTTTACAAAGTTTCGAATTGATACACCCAAAAATCAAGGCTTTCCATACATACCCAACTCAACCCCTACTTTCACGCCTTTAGGGGACGATTTTCGAAAAATTCAAAAACACGTATCTCATCATTTATTTCTAAGAGTATTTGTGCCAAGTTTCAAGTTGATAGACGTAAAAAACAACACGTCTCCATACAAACTCCATCCCCCTCTTTCACCCCCTTATGGGGTGTTTTTTGAAAAATTAAGAAATACGTTTCTTATTATTAGTTTTATAGAGTATTTTTACAAAGTTTCGAACAAACAAACGTTCAACCCCTTTTTTACCCCCTTAAGGGTTGAATTTCGAAATATCCTTTCTTAGTGCTAGCCTACGTCTTAAAAACAATAGCTGTAAAAAAAAACAGCTTTCTAGGTCTAAGAGTTTAGGCTGGGCGTTGATGGAGTCAGTGAGTCAGGACTTCTCTCTTTATATATATAGATAATAAAAAAGAAAATACCACTCACTCGAATCTCGAAATATTCGAAACTACTATACTCTTCGTCGCTGGACAACTAAATAGGATATTAAATACTATGTATGTACGTACGTGTACAGTGGTGACGTTGTTGTACGTACCTACTACAATGGTAATACATCTTTGATACTTTTGTGATATAAGTTGTGTTAGCATGTACCAACTATAATTTATGAATGGACTCCAATCCCAAATAGAAAAAATATATTTTCCCAAACGCTATCATCCATAAAAATAAGACTAGCTCCTTGACAAAAACACCGCAAAAAATTATAAACGAATTTGTATTGAAAACGGTACATAAATCTCAAGGGCACTTTTTACCTAAGTCTGAAAAAATAGTGTATGTAATGGAAGTATAATTTGGTAAGCCACCTATATAGGGTTAGACCGCATAGGGCGGGCGCTAGCACAATCACATCTTCATATCAGTTTATCAGAGCCAGTGTAGCCACGGGGCCTGCATGCGACGCACGTGCCAGTCAGTGCTTCTCTCACAATCGCGCGATCGTAAAATGTAACTTTTTCCTGTCTCGGTAAGTTAATAAACTTTAATAGCAAGACTATCACGACACAATTTAGTTTTAAAATTGAAAAGGATTTAACGGCTTTTGCCGTTACTTTGAACTTTTTTAAAAATAATTACAATATTTTTAACTTTCGGGACTCATGGATTTTTCAACACGTTATAATATTTATTTTGTCATGCGAAGAAATATATGCATTAGGTGCATTATAAAATTTAAAGTGGCCAGAGAACACATTTTTCTAAATTGATTTCTGATTTAAGGTTGTGATCAAAGTTAGACGACTTTCCCGCGTTATGAAAAATATTTTGCTTATCTCGTTTACAAAAGTTTTCTTGGTTTTTAACTGCCGTCTTGGAGATTTGTTGGCAATGGGATAGCACTTTAGCATCTTAATTAGTTAAAAAACTAATTTCAAGAATTTATACGGACTACTTAAACTTAGATTTAAAATATAAAATGTATAGATTAGGTAGCTACCCTAAGGTTATCTACGTAGCACCTACCTTACAAATACCCTTAAAAATATGTTAAGGATAAGGTTCAATAATAAAATAATATAGCACTCTAAAACTATATATGGGTTCTCCTTTTACGGACAATAAGTATTCTAATTTACTCACCGACATAAAAATTCCGAATAGATTTGATGTGGAAAAATTTTTGTTTGCCATTTCCGACGTACAAATTCACATCTATGAAGCAGCTGTTGTCTGACATAAAAATAAATATTTTTTGTGCATAGAACAGTTCCAAACGTAAAAACATAAATGCTTGTGACAGTTCAATAGCAAAATATTTCTTTGTTAATATTGTGACAATGCGTTAATAATTCCTTTATTTTGTTTGACACAGAGTGTGATTTAAATGTTTATATTTGGGTGTTCTATAGAATAGGTACTTGATAGGTATATCGTTTCAGAAAAATTCGTAAGAAATGTCAATTCTCAATAACATATTTAAAAATACCGTACTTAGAATTGAGATCTAAATTATTGTAATAATTTTAAAGAAAAATTAAAATTTTATTCACTGACTTTAAAAATCAAATATTTTTTAAGATAAATCTATCAAGTAAAAACAATATTCTATTTTTAAAAGAAACAAAAAGTTACAGCCGGTCTTCCGGGCTCTGTTTCTCACGGTTTCTTTTTGGAGATGTTTTTTTTGTAAAATTAACTTTGAAGATTTTCTCAAAATAATTTCTCGGAGTCTCGAATTAAATAATAATCTAAACTATTTTCAGTGTTATTTTAAACAGATTAAGTTGAAGTTGCGAGTAATGAGCCCTTTGGATTATGACCTACTCTTATTATACATGAAGATGAATTTTAATTCTCATTTCATAGGATCTACTGATGATCTTTCTTACTGCATTAATAAGATAAAATACCTACAGTAAGCTGTATTGTATCTTACTGTTTTTGCCTTAGCAACACCAACCGTAACCTCTAGTTACGAAAAAATATAAGTAAAGGGACCTTGGGATTCTCAAATCTGGAGTAAGAGTCTTGAACGTGAAATTATTTTAAATTTAGAGTGGGACTTTCGCATGCAATTGAAAGATATCTAAAAACTGCGACATATTTTTTTAAAATTAATATTGGTTCTAAAGTGATGATGTAGTTATGTTATAATTTCCAACAACAGTCATCATGAGAAAGTTATAAGTATGTCAAGCAAACCCAGTACCTACACAAAGGAATAGATTTTATTCTCACAATTTGTCGACCATAATTATTTGGCAAGAGTTCTTTGTTTGTTGCTTCTTTATTTTTGTAATTTATATATACCTACATGTGTGGTAGGGACCTACTTTGACCTTAAACCAGACTTTTAGCCCATTGTTAGCCAGCGGAAACACATTCTTAGGAACTTATAGTGACAGAACTTTAGTAAATTACCGCAATAAATTATGATTATAGCTGTAACCCACTAAAACTTGGCCCGTTATTATAAGGGTGACTTTTTTGCTGATGTTTCTGTAAATAATTACGAGAATATTAAATAAGCAGCTTATTTAGGCTCGTTGAGGACGAAATTAGCGCATAATTTGATGAAGTCTATTAGATTTTTTTACTCGTTATTTACTTATTACTAGTTGTTCCCCTCGATTTTATCAGCGTAAGTACCGTTCTCATTGGAAAATTATATGTAACTCCCAAAAAAGTAAGCTTTCAATTGGAGAAATATGTTTAAAACCGGTTACATAGTTTCGAAGCCTATTAATTACTATCAAATACACATATTTCCTCTTAATGATGTTAGTGTCTTTGTAAATTAAGATGATCTGCACCTCTGCCCTATTTGATTTGGACATCCACCTTGTTACCGAGGTGTTTGGCAAAAGTACACCTTTTCTGGAAGTTCCCAATATTCACAAGTGTACCTATTATTTGAAACCCTGAACGTGTCAAGTACTGGTATGTCCCTCAGATCCAACAGCTGTGCCGGGCCTGTGGGTTACTTCACGAAATATGTTTTTCAAATTTAGAAGTACCTGTTTTAATCTTGAAACTTACGTTTTAAGTCTGATTATAATTCCAGAGTGCTACCTAAAATTACTCAGGAATAATAATCTATACTTCTATAGGTTACTATAGAATATTACTATAATATAATATTATAAAGAGGACAGATTTGTATTTTTGTATCGTTGTTACAATATATATAATAATAATAATAATATAATCTCACGCCTTTTATCCCCGAGGGGGTAAGGCAGAGGTATTCCATTACTGGATATACCCACATTTCACGAGATATATTGGACCCCTAAACGTGATAGGTGGTGAGCCCATCGCCGGACCGGGTCTGTTTACACATGTCTCAGAATTAATTCTGAGACCTGCGGATTTCCTCACGATGTTTTCCTTCACCGTCGAGCTAGTGATAAATATGTACGTAAGTTTTTGAAAAACTCATTGGTACATGCCAGGATTCGAACCCTAGGCCTCACTGATTTTCGTCCGGGTCTTTAACCGTTCGGGCTATCACTGCTCGTTGTTACAAATAAACTCTAAAACTGCTGGACCGATTTTAAAAATTCTTTCTCCAATGGAAAGCTAGAATATCCGGGAACTACGCTGGTGAAACCTCGCAGAACCTCTAGTAGGAAATAAAACGTAAGTTTTTAAAAAACTCATTATTAGGTACCTACATGTCCTGACCCGATAGAACGGGCTACATGCATGAGAGGCGGGTTCACTTGCAAGATGGTAATTATACCTTGTCTTTTTCCTTTTGCGCTAGCAAGGTGAAATAATGCAGAACAATTAATGATCCTACCTATGCCTTCTGCAGCTATAAGTTTAACCATAATGAAAATGAAATTTTCAAGCCCCCAATGCAGATATTAATTCACTCGGTCGGTATATGAGTACTGAAATGGTTCATAATGCATGAATTTGCAAACAAGTTTCTCAAAATACGTTTAAAGTAATGAAATTTTATAAATGGTCCAATAACTTTACATACTACTTACGAACTCATTACTTCTTATTTATAACATCGCTGATATTTTAATTGCTATCACAGTCGTAACACGCACAGGATAGCAGTTAAATTAAACATTATTAATGTAATAAAAATACAATTTCCAAAGATCAAACATTGGGTGCAATTACTTTTGCCTTTAAGACCAACGTTACGAGGTTTAAACTACATTTAAAAAAAGATGAAAGTGTTAGCGCACAAAATTGGCCACCTCACTATTTCCCACCACATTATTTTTACTCTATGCAAAGCGAGCTCTTATGAAAAATGAGGTAGTCTGAGAGTCAAGTAGCTGACTTCCTTGCTTGCGCGCCAGCACGCCCTGACTTGACCGAAATATTACATTTCCGATACCCGTCACACGTTTCCTGACGCTAATGTATGCATTAGGGTAACTTGACATGTGCTTCTACGTACTTTGGATTGTTATTCGTTAATCTTGTTTCTCGACTGCACAAGAAGTATGGTTTTTTACTACTAATCCGACTTCAGAGTTTAAATTTTCGTTTTAAGAAATCTATATGTATAAACTAGATGTCGCGCGGTGCGCGAGGCCGCAAGCGGCCACGCGTGTCTCTGTGGGGTCTTATTTTGACAGAAAAAAAGAAGTCTAATTTTGGGCACCCATCTTGTTTTAGCCATTTTAAGTCAAAAAATAATAAAATTTTGTTAAATTTTTTTTTTCATGACAACACTGTTTACGAGACCTACAATCGCACCATATAAGCCAACTCTCCAAAGTGTTGCCAACTGGCTAAAAAATGCCGATTATTATTAAGAAAATTGAAATTTTTCAGTAAAACAAAAATAACGGTGCGGCCATCTTGTTTTTTCTATTTTTCGGGATTTTCTAGTAAACTACAGGATATAGCGATGACACCAAACACATCCTTGTAGCATATCGGCATCTGGGAGATCAATTCGGGTCTTTTGAGGTCTACCCTAAAAATTAAATCAACTACAACTTTCAGTGTTGCCAGGCAAAAATCAAAAAACCTACAAAAAGTCATACGGAGAGATAAAATGTACCGTTGACTGTTACTCGTTTTTGCAAAATGGTAAAATTTCGAGTTTTGACTTTTTGCATTAAAAGTAAAAAAATACCCAAAATTTTGGGAAAATTGTTAAACATGGCAACACGCCGTATTGAGACCTCTAACCCCGCTATACAAGCCAACTCGCTTAGGTGTCGCCATCTCGCCGAAAATCGACAATCAAAATGTGGTAAAATTAATACTTTTCTTTGGGAGCAAATCACCGGTCGGCCATCTTGGTTTTTTTAAATTTTCGGGATTTTCTGGTAAACTACAGGATATGAGCTATGTGATGACACCAAACACATCCCTGTAGCATATTGGCATCTGGGAGATCAATTCGGGTCAAGTGGGGTCTAAAACCACTCCAACTTTGAAACACTACTACGCGGCCGCCATTTTGTTTTTTCAACTTTTTAAATAATATTCGTAAATCATCTAAGCAATACTACAGATTCCCAAAATTTGAACCCAATCGGCCGGAAAACAAAAGAGATACGATAGGCAAGCTTGGCCGCCATTTTGTTTTTTTGAAAAGTCGGAATTTTCCCTAGGTCACTCCGCCATCTTGAACACTTTTTTCATATATGACTTGACTCCAAAACTACTCCTTCTGGGAGAACAATTATGTCAATCAGTGAGTGAGTGAGTCAGTGGTAGTCGAGCTTTATATATCTATATATACTAGATGTCGCGCGGTGCGCGAGGCCGCAAGCGGCCACGCGTGTCTCTGTGGGGTCTTATTTTGACAGAAAAATAGAGTCAAATTTTAGGCCTTCTTGTTTTAGCCATTTTAATTCGAAAAATAATAACATTTTGTTAAATATTACTTTTCATGGCAACACTGTTTACTAAGACCCACAATTTCTCCATACAACCCAACTTTCCAAAGTGTTGCCAACTGGCTAAAAAATGCCGATTAAGATTAAGAAAATTGAAATTTTTCAGTAAAACAAAAATAACAGGTCGGCCATCTTGGTTTTTCAGATTTTCGGGATTTTCTGGTAAACTACAGGATATGCCCTATCCAATGACACCAATCACGTCTCTATATCATATTGGCATCTGGTAGATCAATTCGTGTCTTTCGAGGTCTACCCTAAAAATTTTATCGGCCATAACTGTCAGTGTTGCCAGGCGAAAATCAAAAAACCTACTAAAAGTCATAGGGAAAAATAAAATGTTCCATTGACTGTCACTCGTTTTCGAAAAATGGTAAAATTGAGAGTTTTGACATTTTGGGTTAAAAGTAAAAAAATACTCCAAATTTCGGAAAAATTCTTAAACACGGCAACACTACGTAGCAAGACCTCCAAACCCGCTATACAGACCAACTCGCTCAGGTGTTGCTATCTTGCCGAAAATCGACAGTCAAAATGTGGTAAAATTAATACTTTTCTTTGGGAGCAAATCACCGGTCGGCCATCTTGGTTTTTCAGATTTTCGGGATTTTCTGGTAAACTACAGGATATGACCTATGTGATGACACCAAACACATCCCTGTAGCATATTGGCATCTGGGAGATCAATTCGGGTCAAGTGGGGTCTAAAACCACTCCAACTTTGAAATACTACTACGCGGCCGCCATTTTGTTTTTTCAACTTTTTAAATAATATTCGTAAATCATCTAAAAGTTTGTACAGATTACAAAAATTTGAACCGAATCGGCTAAAAAACAAAAGAGATACAATAGGCAACCTTGGCCGCCATTTTATTTTTTTGAAAAGTCGGAATTTTCCCTGGGTCACCCCGCCATCTTGCACACTTTTCTCATATATGAATTGACTCCAAAACGACTCCTTCTGGGAGAACAATTATGTCAGTGAGTCAGTGAGTGAGTGGTAGTCTAGCTTTATATATTATAGACTAGATGTCGCGCGGTGCGCGAGGCCGCAAGCGGCCACGCGTGTCTCTGTGGGGTCGAATTTTGACAGAAAAATAGAGTCTAATTTTGGGCGCCCCTTTTGTTTTAGTCTTTTTTTAGTACAAGTCAAAAAATAATAAAATTTTGTTAAATATTACTTTTCACGGCAACACTGTTCACTGAGACCCACAATCGCTCCATACAACCCAACTTTCCAAAGTGTTGCCAACTGGCTAAAAAATGCCGATTAAGATTAAGAAAATTGAAATTTTTCAGTAAAACAAAAATAACGGGTCGGCCATCTTGTTTTTTCTATTTTTCGGGATTTTCTAGTAAACTACAGGATACACCCTATGCGATGACATCAAACTCATCCCTGTAGCATATCGGCATCTGGGAGATCAATTCGGGTCTTTTGAGGTCTACCCTAAAAAATAAATCAACCATAACTTTCAGTGTTGCCAGGCAAAAATAAAAAATCCTACATAAGGTCATAAGGAGAGATAAAATGTTTCACTGACTGTCACTTGTTTTTGCAAAATGGTAAAATTTAGAGTTTTGACATTTTGCATTAAAAGTAAAAAAATACGCCAAATTCCGGGAATATTCTTAAACATGGCAACATTACGTAATAAAACCTCTAACCCCGCCATACAAGCCAACTCGCTCAGGTGTCGCCATCTTGCCGAAAATCGACATTCAAAATCTGGTAAAATTCATCTTTTTCTTTGGGAGCCAATCACAGGGCGGCCATCTTGGTTTTTCAGATTTTCGGGATTTTCTGGTAAACTAC
Organism: Ethmia dodecea; assembly: GCA_963855545.1. Lineage (NCBI taxonomy): Eukaryota > Metazoa > Arthropoda > Insecta > Lepidoptera > Depressariidae > Ethmia > Ethmia dodecea. The sequence goes on from OY979448.1 coordinate 7,985,696, forward strand.
AGGATATGCCCTGTGCGATGACACCAAACACATCCCTTTAGCATATTAGCATCTGGGAGATCAATTCGGGTCAAGTGGGGTCTAAAACCACTCCAACTTTGAAACACTACTACGCGGCCGCCATTTTGTTTTTTCAACTTTTTTAACTATTTTCGTAAATCATTTAAACATTTCTACAGATTCCAAAAATTTCAACCGGATCGGCCGGAAAACAAAAGAGATACGATAGGCAAGCCTGGCCGCCATTTTGTTTTTTTGAAAAGTCGGAATTTTCCCGGGGTCACCCCGCCATCTTGAACACTTTTCTCATATATGACTTGTCTCCAAAACGACTCCTTCTGGGAGAACAATTATGTCAATGAGTCAGTCAGTCAGTGAGTGAGTGAGTGGTAGTCGAGCTTTATATATTTATATCTATACTAGATGTCGCGCGGTGCGCGAGGCCGCAAGCGGCCACGCGTGTCTCTGTGGGGTCTTATTTTGACAGAAAAATAGAGTGTTATTTTGGGCAGCCATCTTGTTTTAGCCATTTTAGATAATTTTCTATGAGAATTTTGTCTTTTTTTAGTATAAATCGAAAAAAAAATTAAATTTTGTAAAATATTTTTTTTCATGGCAACACTGCTTACTGAGACCCACAATCGCTCCATACAACCCAACTTTCCAAAGTGTTACCAACTTGCCTAAAAATGCCGATAAAAATTATAAAAATCTTAATTTTTTAGTTAAGAGAAAATACCGGAGCGGCCATCTTGTTTTTTCAGTTTTTTGGATTTTTCTAGTAAACTACAGGATATGCCCTATGCGATGACACCAATCACGTCTCTATAGCATATTGGCATCTGGGAGATCAATTCGGGTCTTTTGAGGTCTACTCTGAAAATTCAATTAGCCATAACTTTCAGTGTTGCCATGCGAAAATTAAAATACCTACCAAAAGTCATAGGGAGTAGTAAAATGTTTCATTGACAGTAACTTTTGATTGTCACTCGTTTTTGCATAGTGGTCAAATTTAGAGTTTTGTCATTATGCATTTAAATTTTTAAAAAATACGCAAAATTTTGGAAAAATTCTTAAACATAGCAATACTACGTTATGAGACCTCCAACCCTGCCATACACGCCAACTCGCTCAGGTGTCGCCATCTTGCCGAAAATCGACATTTAAAATCTGGTAAAATCCATCATTTTCTTTAAGAGCCAATCACAGGGCGGCCATCTTTGATTTTGAGTTTTTCGGATTTTTCTGGTAAACTACGGGACATGTCTAAAAAGACGACGTGACATTTGTAACTGCACGAAGTCGGCAACCATGCTACTAATTCGGGTCAAGTGGGGTCTACAATAGCCTAAACTTTGAAACATTACTCCGCGGCCGCCATTTTGTTTTTTCAACTTTTTAAAAAATATTCGTAAATCATCCTAAGAGTTTAACCGATTCCGAAAATTTCAACCGGATCGGCCGGAAAACAAAAGAGATGGGATAAGCAAGCCTGGCCGCCATTTTGTTTTTTTGAAAAGTCGGAATTTTCCCTGGGTCACTCCGCCATACTGAACACTTTTCCCCTACAAGACTTTTCTCCAAAACGACTCCTTCTGGGAGAACAATTATGTCAATCAGTCAGTGAGTCAGTGAGTCAGTGAGTGGTAGTCCAGCTTTATATATTATAAATATAAATATATGTATAAATAAGTACATACCGGGTACATATGATAAATTTATCATCAGCCGCACAATATACAATTTTGATTTTTCTAGTTTTGATAATGTTTTTGGATATGTATTTAAATATATTTTTTTGGCTTAGCTTGTAGCCAATATCTATACATATAATAAAACTCTAATAAAACTCTAACGGGGCCGTGTCTGTACATTAAATATTTTTTGAAAATTTTAACGGTAGTGTATATAGTTATCGATGTAGATACCGAAACACCAATTTTTGGAATTTTTGTCTGTCTGTCTGTCTGTCTGTCTGTCTGTCTGGTTGTGCACGCATCACGCAAAAACTACTGGACGGATTTTGATGAAATTTAGTATGGAGATAACTGAGTACCCGGGTCAACATCTAGGGTACTTTTTATTCCAGGAAAATATCTCATTCCCACGGGAAAATATAAAAACTGGTTAAAAAGAGAAATACGTACTACTCCGAAACGATAACACATAGAAACTTGAAAAAAGGTATGAAGGTGTCTGATATGTCATAGGAAACCATTATGAAGGGATTTTTGGAAATTCCCACGGGAACGGGAATAAACTAAATCCAAGCGGGAAAACGCCGCTCGGCACCCGCTATTTGAAATATGGTATGTAGGTGTCTTAAATATGTCGTAGGCAACCACTATGAAGGGATTTTTGGAAATTCCCACGGGAACGGGAATAAACGGAATCCGCGCGGGCAACGCCGCTGGGCGTCCGCTAGTCTATACATATAATAAAACTCTAACGGGGCCGTGTCTGTACATTAAATATTTTTTGAAAATTTTAACGGTAGTTTATATAGTTATCGATATAGATACCGAAACACCAATTTTTGGAATTTTTGTCTGTCTGTCTGTCTGTCTGTCTGGTTGTGCACGCATCACTCAAAAACTACTGGACGGATTTTGATGAAATTTGGTATGGAGATAGCTGAGTACCCGGGTCAACATCTAGGGTACTTTTTATTCCAGGAAAATATCTCATTCCCACGGGAACATATAAAAACTGGTTAAAAAGAGAAATACGTACTACTCCGAAACGATAACACCTAGAAACTTGAAAAATGGTATGAAGGTGTCTGATATGTCATAGAAAATTGGTATGAAGGGATTTTTGGAAATTCCCACGGGAACGGGAATAAACTGAATCCAAGCGGGAAAACGCCGCTGGGCATCCGCTATTTGAAATATGGTATGTAGGTGTCTTAAATATGTCGTAGGCAACCACTATGAAGGGATTTTCGGAAATTAACACGGGAACGGGAATAAACAGAATCCGCGCGGGCAACGCCGCTGGGCACCCGCTATGTTTAAATAAATTTTAATCTGAATTCTGATTGATTGATGATTCGAATCCTGGCATGTATCAAAGAGTTAAAACTTACGTACATATATTTATCACTTGCCCGACGTTGACGGAAAACATCGTGAGGAAACCCGCGAAACCTGTCCCAGTATTAATTCTGAGACATGTGTAAAAGACCCGGCCTGGCGATGGGTTCACCACCTATACGTTTAGGAGTCCAAAGAACATCTCGTGACAAGTGAGTATATCCAGAAATGGAATACCTCTGCCTACCCCCTCGGGGATTAAAGGCGTGAGATTATTTCTTTTTGAAATTTTAATGAGGTATCATTAAATTGGTCACAGTTGTAAATTGTCGATGACCTTATGTAGACTAAACGATTTTTGAAGATAGAGGTAATGTATCGTGGATTTATCATCATCTCCGAACTAATATTGTAATTTTTATTCAATGCCTTTTACACGCCCTCGGGTTTTCAAATTAATTTGCATTAGTCATCGGAGTGCAGCTCAATGTTGAGAGTAACTTACCGTGCATTTTTATTGGATAATTATGCATACATATCTTTGTAAGTAAGGTAGGTATAGTGCATGACCTTTTACACATTATCTCTAAAATATTGAAGAGGTTTCTCGGTTTATGTAGATATAAATTATTAACAAGAAGAGAGAAAAACGGGTGCATCAATTTCTTAACACATCTTTTAATGAAATAAAACATTAAAAATGAATGTTAATAATGTATTTTTTTTTGATTGAACACAATTTCATCATCAACCCGTAACATTGTGCGTAAACACAACGAAATCCGGGACTAACACAAATTAGAACGGCTTAACAATTCGCCTATAAAAAATGGTCAAATTCGAATTGGTCGAGCTTCTGTTCCAGTAATTTCACTCATATTTCCAGACAAATGGTCATACGTTGAGCCACTGTTCACGTTCATAATCTGCCAGTGACATTTACACTCGTTATGGTTATATCCCGTAAACCTTCTGTCAGAAAACAACATAGAAAAAACTATTCACAAACTTTATTCCTTTTATCTTCTGTATTTTATGTATCACAACTCTATGTGTTATAACTAGCTTATAAAGGTAGAATACGGATCTGTGTTCAGTGATTTAGCTTTACGGAGTTTTTGCAAACACCTCAATCTATTGTTTCTCGAGGCTGGCGGAAATTGACCTTTTGCGCCTACGAGGCAAAATATAGGTATATTAGATAATGCAAATAACGTTACTGTTCCCCAGAAGAATATTTAGAACCGTTTCTCATTTTTAAGTACATACTGAATAATAAATAATAACAAATAATAAATAATAAATTCACACAACTAGGCGGGACCTGTGTCTCGCCTAGTTGTGTGAATTGTGTCCCACAGGTACTATGGGTACTAAACAACTGATAAACATACTTAAATAATTAATATTAATCGACCAGACACGAAGCCAATAGACATGTTCACGCACACAAATGTTGGCCCCGAGCGAGGATCGAACTCGCGACCTTTGGCTCAGAAGGCAGGGTCACTACCAACTAATCCAACAGGCCCATCCGTAATAAATTAAGTATGGGTAGGTATTAATTAGCATTACCAATCCAACTCGTCTATAGGTAGTTGCCAGTAGATATAATATAAAACACTCTTTATTCAGGTAAACGCTAGTTTTCCCGCATGATTTTTCTAGATTAAGCTAGTACTACTTCGTTTCAATAAGGTTTTTTATAATATTTTGATAATAGTCAAACGATAAGAACAATTTTTTTTTTCCCGATAAATTATAATTATATATTTTATACTTATGTTTTTTCCTTCTATATTTTGGAACTGACACTTCAGTTAAACTCTTCGCTTCGCTTTACAAAACGGCTTACGGTTAGGACAAAACTACGGCCACCATGAAGTCAAAGTATCTACCATTTCCAGAACGAGATATCAGGAGAAAATGCAAAATCGTAGAAAAGTTCGCGATCTCACAAAATCCTCTCATCCATGTTTTCTTGTTTTCCTGGTGCTTTAAGTTGATCAACGGTGATTTTTGAACAAAATATCCAGTTACTTACTTGGAAATTGTAGTACTTTGAAAGATTAAGGAGTGAAACATTCTTGTACGATCCCTAAAGAGTTAGAAACAGAACTTAAAAGAAGCGCAGTTTAGAAGATACATCTACTTGAGATGACGATTGTGTGACTGCGTTAGTGCACAGCGATAGCGCTAAACCAAATATATTAAAGTAAAGACGAGTTATAGTCATACTGCGCCCGTTTAGATATTGTTCTTCTTCTCGAATGGCTACAACTTGTACTTACCTCTTAGCGTATTTATAGGGTACAACAATGACGGAACTAATTTTAAAGAAAGGGACAGGTATCTGTCTATTTAGAAGTTAAAGTCAAATAAAAGTATTTTTAGTGCTATTCTTTGAAGTCGGTTCGAATTTTTGTTTTAAAATGTTGATTATACAAACTACAAAAACAAATGCATACCTACCGAGTGTCTCCACAAAATATTTGTTAAATTAACTTTGTACAGATAGTAAGCCGCGAACAAAAACATTGTGGTATTTTTATGTAAAAAATATCCAATGTAATGAAAATCCAATATTTTTTTATTATTATATTTAAATATATTTTTATTCTTAACTAAATTTTTTAGACAATTGCAGAGAAATAGATTTTTTTAATTTCAAGTGTTAAAAGTACTTACTTACCAACATACCACAGAGACATTGTAAAAAAAATTCATTCCATTAAAAAACTCCATTTGATTCCCAAATTAAGTTATCTCTGGGCTCAGTTTAGATTATGTAATTATTTTTTTGTCATGCGCCAAATTTTACTTTTTAGCTTTCGAAACCATCTGGCTGTGACAGGCAGTTAAACGACCAGATACTGGTGGTTGAGTGTAACGTTTTTCCAAAATATATACTCGTAGGTACAAACAAACTAAAAACGACCATAGCTCTTATGAAAACTACCATGTTAACCACGATAAGTAACCACGGCAACGCAGTCCAACCACGAAAATAATTGTTTATTCACTTTACCTCATTATTTCATTCATGGCTTGCTTGCTGTGCAAAGTAATTAAATATACCTCGTTTTCACCGAAGAACTGTTTTGATGTAAATTAATTTTCCAAGAATTTACAATACACAGGCTGTCCTACAAAAACTAGCAGTCTTTGTAGGATAATCTTCCCATGAAATAAAAAACTTTCTTTGCTTATTTCTTGAAAACCTGTCGAGCTACAAGATCGTGAGGCATTTTCTTTATAAAACTATGTGCTCACCCCTCATTCCCAAGGAGGTTGGCACAGGTATTTAATTTCTGGAAAGTTCCAGTTTTGCGTCTATACTCTCGAGTATTTTTAGACCTTTAACATGACAAGAGGAGAGCCCTTCGCCAGACTGGGGTGCTTATACACACAATTATCTACTGCCCCTGATGTCCGTGAAACATAAATGCTTGACTTGTTTATTAACTATTTCATTGTGCCTATACAAAATATGCCGATCGCTTACCATTTGTGATATGGGGAAGTGCTCTTTTTATCGTTTTTCTTAAGTTGACAATTTTTATGAGTAGGTAAAAAAAACACCTCCACCTTGATCTCTCAACAAAATCAAACATTTTGAGTTCAAAATTGAGCGTTTCTGTCAAACGCAGAATCAACTTTCAAAGGTAATTTATAATTAAATGCTCATGTATATCAGTACAAAGATATCTCGTCTTTCTGGAAGTAATCGCATTTCACCAGTGTATGTTACTCTGATGTTTAAAACAGGGCTTGAAAGCGGTTAAGGTTAAGGGTTAAGCTAGCGGTATAAAATTACGGTACCGTTTTGATTTAAAGGTAGAGCCAAAAAGGTAAGAATTGCGGTACAGGTACCGTTTTTTACTAGTACCTCATCGAAATCATTTTCGGTACCGAAAAAACGCGAACGAGTGAGACTTCAGCGCGACGTTGCCAAACCGCTCGGTCGAGGCACGGGCGCTTGCCGCATGAAATCTCATTTCTTGCATATTGCATTATTGTGTGCTGTGGTGACTGGTGACGTGACGCTTATATTATAACTCATCTATTCTACGTACCTATATAAAAGTACGTTATTTTAGCAAAGTTTTATCGACTGTTAAATACATAGACATAGATTGCACTAATGGGGAAAAAACGTAAAAACGGCCAAGTGCGAGTCGAACTTATTCATTATCTATAAAAGCGGCAAAAAATCACGTTTGATGTATGGGAGTCCCCCTAAATATTCATTTTATTGTATTTTTAACAGATTTCAAAAGGTGGAGGTTTCTCAATTCGTCCGTATATATACCTACCTATATATTTTTATGTGTGTTCGCAAATAATCATGTAACTCAATTTTGAAGCAGATATCTTCAACCAATTGAGCTGAAATTTGGTATACTTATGTTATTTCGGTGACAATGCAATATTTATGGTATCACCGAGCTGATCTGACGATGGAGCCAGGAGGTGGATATCGCAACTTCTCAATGACTCCTCTTAAAGTAATTAAACGACACAACCCCATCGAGTTTGGGCTCGTTTGATTTGTCTTGACGAGTACTTTGGTGTTAGATGGTAACCAGTAACCAGGGTCTGACGATGGAGCTGGGAGATGGCAATAGGAAATATTTTCCTTCACTGTCGAGATAGTGATGAAAATGTACGTAAGTTTTTGAAAAACTCGTTGATACATGTTAGGATTTGAACCCGAGCCTTACTGATTGTAGTCATCTTCATCAGGCTATCACTACTCTTTTTAGTTTGTTTGTAGTTTGTAGGAGTTAAGTTAATAATCAAAAATAAAATCAAATAACTTTTATTTCAGGCCCAAGCTATATTATTGTATATTAATTATTGTTGTTGTTAGTTGTTGTTAGTTCTTGTTGTAGTAGTAGTATTAGTTGTAGTAGTTATAGTAGTAGTAGTTGTAGTAGTAGTAGTCGTAGTTGTAGTAGTTGTTAGTTGTAGTAGTTGTTAGTTGTAGTAGTTGTTAGTTGTAGTAGTTGTTAGTTGTAGTAGTTGCTAGTTGTAGTAGTTGTTAGTTGTAGTAGTTGTAAGTTGTAGTAGTTGTTGTAGTTGTAGTAGTTGTCGTTGTTGTGGTTGTAGTTGTTACCCATATAACCATTTTTGGTCGCAGATTTTTAAAAGGCGTAACAAGTCGCATCAGTTTCGTAACTTATACGACACCTTGCGACTGTGTGGGGGTTCGCTTCTATGTGTCGTAACCGTTTAGTAACAAAGTGACAGAAAGTAGTTTTAGTAACTTTGTGTTGTAGCTGTGTCGACTTGTTACGGAAAAATTTGTGTACACACGTTTTACACACTTTGTGTAATGTATGTAACTAGTGTACAGTATTGGTAACAATGTGTAGTAAGTGGGTGGTAGCATGTGTAGTAACGTTACGTCAATGTTTCGGTATACTTATAACACTAATTGGATAAATGGATATCACCAGATCCAGTGACTCTCAAACTGTGTCTTGTGTTAACCGACCGGTTTATTGTTTAATTAAAATAAAAAATTAGAAAACAAATCAAAATATCACGTAGATTACGATGCACTTCAAAATTTTACAGGAGAGTTAAGGAATAAACGAACCATAATTTTTACCAAAAAAACAGACTTCAAACAGGAAACTAAAAAAAACTAAAAAAGCACTAGTCGCTATTACGATTTTCGAAGGTTCCCCTTGATTTCTCTTGGATGCCAGCATCAAATGCTAGTTTTATTATCATAGTACCATCGTTGGGGTAGAAATCACCGTTTCAACGTTTGTGAAGATGGATGTTTGTCGGTCTTTCACGCAAAAACTACTTAACGGGTTTTGATGAAATTTTACTCCAGAATAACACATAGGCTTTCATCTCACTGCTATTGCTGAAATGAAGTACCTACGCAATTTCTGCGAATGACAAAATTAAAATCGTGTTAAATAATATGAAAAACAAATTTGATTTATTTTGAACGACCGTTGGCTTCTTCGCATATCGATATATAATGCACCATCACTTGATTATGTAGCAAAAAAATCCATAGAATACAATTTGCAAGATGTGAAATGTAAGCTTTTATGTATGCTTTGCAACTCCCAAATGGTACTCGTATTTATTCCTGTATTAACAACGTTAGGGGTAATAAAAAATGAAAACATATCAACAATAGGAACGATTTTTATTTCAAAGTCACAAATTTATCACTGACACTTGCCCTATACTTTTACTTTACCAGCATTAGCTACTTGCCACTAATAATCTACAGATAATTTTAAAGACCTGAGTCAATCTAAAAGAGCTATGTACTTAACATAAGTTTAATATACAGTTATATAAAGTGGTATCAAAAATAGTAGGTATATTTGTACGTATTGAGTATTGGTTAGTAAACCTAAATATATCAATAGGTAATCACAATAAAATTGTATAATGTAACTTCTTAATCACTGTCGTGTCCTTCATCTATCAAACATCAAGATAATTTGTCAGCATCTTCGTAGTAAATCACTGTTTGTGCTTTTGCTGCACAGTATATTTAAGTAAGTTATATTTTGGACTTCAGTTTTAAATTCAAGATCTTGTTTTCTATTTTGATGCCTTGATGAAATATTTTTTTGTATCTGGCGTGTATCTTCGTCTGTAAAAGAATAATTGATACTTATAACTTAAACAATAGAATGTAAATGTATCAATAACATATTTTCTGAGAAATTAAAGTTTGAGAAACTGTAAACAAAAAATCAAGGAAAGACCATTTTAAAAATTCAGTTACTTTGTGACGACTTTACGTAACATGTCTACACAATCACGTAATTTTGTAACTAGTTATGACAAAATATTTTTCACTTAATAAAATATATTTTTTCATTATTTGTCGAAATTACAGTTTATAACTTCTAAAATTGTTCGTTATTACATTTTCAACTTTATCATTGCATTCAAATAGAAGTTTTTGAGAACAGAAAATAAAAAAATATTATAAAAAAAACTAATGCGTATTTTCGTCGGAATGGTTAAATTATGATAATAATGTGGCCCGTTGGTAAATTTCAACCTATCCCACAAAATTACACGATGAATTTAATTTCCCATTAAGATTTGAGTATTGAAAACCATAATAAATCAATAAAAACAAAATCTTTGTTTACTTACCTCGGTGATATTATGATGGCGGTTTCTTATTTTTTATTTTAATAATTCACGTCACTTGTCAATGTCGACGAATGAGCGGTTATGAGCGATTGAATGAATGATTTTTAGGAACTCTGGTTAAAATATGGTAACAATGTTACGACACGGCGACGTAAATTAAAAACCACATGCGACTGTGTCGACTCGTCCCCATTTTTGGTTGCAGCGACTACTCTAACACTAAACGGCGACCAGATTATGTGTCGAGAATCAATCAGTGTAGACACTAGGTTTCGAAACCGTTACGTCATGTTCCAAAAAATGGTTATATGGGTAGTCGTAGTTGTTATTCGTAGTTGTTAGTCGTAGTCGTTGGTCGTAGTCGTCGGTCGTAGTCGTTGGTCGTAGTTGTTAGTCGTGGTCGTATTTGTTGGTCGTAGTTGTTGGTCGTAGTACTCGTAGTCGTTAGTCGTAGTCGTAGTCGTTGGTCGTAGTCGTAGTCGTTAGTCGTGGTCGTATTTGTTGGTCGTAGTTGTTGGTCGTAGTACTCGTAGTCGTTAGTCGTAGTCGTTGGTCGTAGTTGTTGGTCGTAGTTGTTGGTCGTAGTCGTTGGTCGTATTCGTTGGTCGTAGTTGTTGGTCGTAGTCGTTTATCGTAGTCGTTTATCGTAGTCGTTGGTCGTAGTCGTTGGTCGTAGTCGTTGGTCGTAGTCGTTGGTCGTAGTACTCGTAGTCGTTGGTCGTAGTCGTAGTCGTTGGTCATAGTTGTTGGTCGTAGTGGTTGTTCGTAGTTGTTGTTCGTAGTTGTTGGTCGTAGTTGTTGGTCGTAGTCGTAGTCGTTAGTCGTAGTCGTAGTCGTTAGTCGTAGTCGTTAGTCGTGGTTGTATTTGTTGGTCGTAGTTGTTGGTCGTAGTACTCGTAGTCGTTGGTCGTAGTAGTCGTTGGTCGTAGTTGTTGGTCGTAGTTGTTGGTCGTAGTCGTTAGTCGTAGTCGTTGGTCGTAGTCGTCGGTCGTAGTCGTTGGTCGTAGTTGTTGGTCGTAGTTGTTGGTCGTAGTTGTTAGTCATCGTTGTTAGTCGTCGTTGTTAGTCGTAGTCGTTAGTCGTAGTCGTTGGTCGTAGTTGTTAGTCGTCGTCGTTAGTTGTAGTTGATAGTTGTAGGTTGTTAGTTGTAGTTGTGAGTTGTAGTTGTTAGTGGTAGTTGTTGGTCGTAGTAGTTGGTCGTAGTTGTTGGTCGTAGTCGTTAGTCGTCGTTGTTAGTCGTTAGTCGTCGTTGTTGGTCGTAGTGGTTGGTCGTAGTTGTTGTTCGTAGTTGTTGGTCGTAGTTGTTGGTCGTAGCTGTTAGTCGTAGTGTCGTAGTTGTTAGTCGTCGTTGTTAGTCGTCGTTGTTAGTCGTAGTCGTTAGTCGTAGTCGTTGGTCGTAGTTGTTAGTTGTAGGTTGTTAGTTGTAGTTGTGAGTTGTAGTTGTTAGTGGTAGTTGTTGGTCGTAGTTGTTAGGCGTAGTCGTTAGTCGTCGTTGTTAGTCGTTAGTCTTTGTTGTTAGTCGTAGTTGTTAGTCGTGGTCGTTAGTCGTGGTCGTTAGTCGTAGTCGTTAATCGTAGTCGTTAGTCGTAGTCGTTGGTTGTAGTTGTTGGTTGTAGTTGTTGGTCGTAGTTGTTAGTCGTAGTCGTTAGTCGTAGTCGTTAGTCGTGGTCGTCGTTGTTAGTCGTAGTTGTTAGTTGTAGTTGTTGGTCGTAGTTGTTAGTCATAGTTGTTAGTCGTAGTTGTTAGTCGTAGTTGTTAGTCGTAGTTGTTAGTTGTAGTTGTTAGTTGTAGTTCATAGTTGTTAGTTGTAGGTTGTTAGTTGTGAGTTGTAGTTGTTAGTGGTAGTTGTTAGATGTAATTGTTAGTGGTAGTTGTTAGTTGTAGTTGTTGGTTGTAGTTGTTAGTTGTAGTTGTTAGCCATTCTTATACTTATCCATCTAAAATCAAAATCAAGACGAATCATACGAGCCCAAATTTGATGGGATTCTGTCGTTTAGTTACCGAGTTCCTATGGCTATCTTCCAGCTTCATCATCAGACCCTGGTTACTATCTAGTACCAAATTACTCGTCAAGACAACTCAAACGAGCCCAAACTCGATGGAAATATGTCGTTTAATTACTGAGTTCCTATAGCCATCTTCCATCTCCATCATCAGACCCTGGTTACCATCTAGTACCAAAGAACTCGTCAAAACGAATCATACGAGCCCAAATTCGATGGGATTCTGTCGTTTAGTTACCGAGTTCCTATGGCCATCTTCCAGCTTCATCATCAGACCCTGGTTACTATCTTAAACCAAATTAGTACTAAATTACTCGTCAAGACAACTCAAACGAGCCCAAACTCGATGGAAATATGACGTTTAATTACTGAGTTCCTCCTATAGCCATCTTCCAGTTCCATCATCAGACCCTGGTTACCATCAAGTACCAAAGTACTCGTCAAGATGAATCAAACGAGCCCAAACTCGATGGGGTTGTGTCGTTTAATTACCGAGTTCCTATGGCCATCTTCCAGCTCCATCATCAGATCAGCTCGGTGGTGCCACAATATTGCATTGTCACCGAACTAACATAAGTATACCAAATTTCAGCTCAATCGGTTGAAGATATTTGCTTCAAAATTGAGTTGCAAGATTCCACCCGAACATACATAGTTACATACATACATACATTGCAAGTTAAATAAAAGCTTTTAATAACATGTCGCTCAACTCGAATTCTCGGTCAAGCCGGCGCGCGGTGCCCCGGCGTTCGGCGTGGTACCTATACCTAAAGAAAACCTTTATTTAAAAATTTAAGTATCGTAAAAAAATAATGGTATCGTTATTTTGCACTACCAGAAAATAGCAGTATCGTTATTTTGCACTACCAGAAAAAAGCGGTACCGTTATTTTAAGATATCGCAATATAAAGGTATGACGTCATACCCCTAACCGTTTTAACCTAAATTTTTTCGGTTATTCAAGCCCTGGTTTAAAATCCGTTTTATCATTAGTTATTACGTGAAAGAATAACGGACATCTCTCCTCACAAACTTTTGCATTTATATAAGTAATACCTAAGTTTTCAAAATGTTAAGTACCTAACTAAAGTAATTATGTAAGTGTTTTCCAAAGATAAAATAAATATTATTGCAACTAAATCCCACTAATACAAGTCTGGGTTTTGTAAAATGAAATTGTTTTGGAAAATTTAAACTTCTAACTAAAGAAATTTAAGTGGATGTGGCACCGTCTTTGGAGAAAATGAGCTTTCAAATGGTACCTAATACACAAATAGTTGAGTCATGTTGCCATCTAAATTAAATCAGAGGAATGCCATCTAAATTAAACCACAATAACAAGCCATCTGCTTTCAAATATTATAACACTAGCTTTTCTTCACGAGCAGTGATAGCCCCGTGGGTAAAGAACCTGCTTCTCATGATGTTGATCAGAAAGGCTCGGACTAGAATCAAAAATCTTACATTTTATTTATCACTAGTTCGACGGTGAAGAAAAAACATCGTGAGGAAACCCGCAGGTCCCAGAATTAATTCTGAGACATGTGTAACAGACCCAGTCCGGTGATGGGCTCACCACCTAGGTATCACGTTTAGAGGTCCAAAGAATATACTATTCAAATGTGGGTATTTCCATAAATAGAAAACCTCTGGGATGCATACCCCCTCGCGGATAGATTTTTTTTTTCTTTACGACTTTGTTCGCGTTTCGTAATAAACCTTATGTCACTTCTCGGTCCTCCAACTATCTGTATGCAAACAGAACTGGCCAAATGTGAGCCGGACACGCTCACTATAAGTATTCCGTACAATAAAAACGCCAAAAACAAGTCTCTTTTGTGGAGGCCCCTTCAATTCTATTTTATTTTTTATTATTTGTTGTTATAGCTATGTACAATAGAAATACAAAATCCGTAAAATTACAACTATCTACCTATTAAGGTTCATGAGATACAGCCCGCTGACAAACAGACAGACGCACGGTCTGATAGTAGAGGCTTAGTAATAGAGTTGACTTTTTGGGTACAGAACCCTAGAAATGACGTCATTTCAGTGTTTCATCAAAGTCGTTTCTACGAAGGACAAAGAAAAACTACACTTTCTTTGGTTAGGTACAATACTTATATCTCTTAAAAATAATAAATAAAGTCAAGCCTATTTTAAAAACATATTTTGTACAATAATTTTCAAAGAAAACTTAACATACACAGATTCCCTATGGAGTGCTTCCTACTAATTACTTACTCAATAGTCATTGAACTTCTTACGCCCACGGCAAGACAACAATATTTAAATTGCTCGATACAGTCTCTTCAGTAGCTGTTTTTGTCCTATAATAATGTTATTTTTCTGTCAGTTTCTTTTACCATTAGCAGTATTTGAGGAAAAACAGCGAAAAGTTAAGTAGAAGTATAATCATAATATTATAACAAGACGGTAGGTACGTTATAAAAGCTACAGTCCTCTGTGCAAAATTGTCTTCACTATGAAGTAAAGTGGTTTTTGTTAATATTTTTATTTTACGTCTTTAACATTTAAAACAATTTTCATGTCTTATAAAATTAATATGAGATGAATTCAAACTACTTGTAAAAAAAATACATTGTTCATATTCTCATTATTCATTTAGGTAATTAGTATGTTTTATATAATTTTTTTTTATTAAATTATGATGTGAATTGTGAAGTGAAGTATTTATTTACTTCTTATTTTAATTTATTTAAACTTTATTTCTATGGTGAGCAGAGGTATTCCATTCTTGGATATACTTACTTTTTACTATTTATCGCAGAACCGGGTGGCATTACAAGAATCTCTACATAGTAAAAATCTAAGTCGCTTCCCGCTTAGATACGCATTTTGATGTTTTTTGACTTATAGAAAGAGCGATAAACGAAAAAGGCTTTGTGTCTACACCGATATTATCTAAAAAAAATCTAAAAACCTACAAATCTAAAAGTTTATATCTAAAGTTTTTAAACTAAAAACTTAAAGAAAGTTTATGAGGTAGCTTTCCATTGGTGAAATAATTTTTGAAATTGGTCAAGTAGTTTTTTGTAGTTTTATTGAGATTATTCGTTACAGACAGACAAAAGTACAATGTCTTTCCTCTTGATAATATTAGTGTACTTACACACAACACAAACATACATACACACATACACATACTAATAATAAATTAGTTAGTTTTAGTTTAGCTTAAGTGGCTTATATATATAGCTGAGACTAAGTTTTTAAGTTTTTTTCCTTATTTAAAATTCCCGGTACTACGGAGGAGCGATGCATCCTAACACAGGCTCATTAGGTCTAAAAGGGTGCATCAACCGATCCATAAATTACATGTAATTAGATAAAAAAAAAAAAGGGGAAAGATTAGATTTTTCGTTGGTTTGTATTAAATAGGCTCCGAAACTAAGGTACTGGATCGATTTTAAAAAGAAATGGAAAGCTTATTTTTGAGGGAGTAACATAATTTTCCTACGCGAACAGCTAGTAGGTATTATATAAACCAAAGCAAAGCAAAGAATTCGACACACATCTCTTAAATCTAGAAATTAGTCGAATAAATACAAGTATTTTTTTAAATATAAGCTAAGATATTGCTGAAATCAATTACACATTGTTAGTTTCATTTCAATTAAGCTGTTGTTGTTCCAAATAGCTATCATGAATATTATAATTACAAATTCATTTTCTAGTTTCTTGTTAGGCAGCTAAACAATTGAAACATTATGCTAGAACTTTCTCACTGATTAGCCCGAATAATATTTTAATAACCGAAATATCTCATATTTTTATTTCGCAATATGAACTTTAAGGAAACTGTAAAATGCTGTAATTATATCAGATTAAGTATATCTTTTTGGCAGTTCGGTTAGCTCATGCTCATTAGCAAAAAAAATATTAGCTGGCGCTCATTGGTACATTACAAACGTCCAAATATTCCGTTTTTGATATAAACCACTACAAACTCTATATTTTTATCTTGTCTGGCCGCAAATTTTATAACGTCTCTCATAATTTTGAGACAAAAGTCAGTCACTCAGTGAAAGTCATTCGACTTTATGAATTTATAAAATGAACACAACTAAATGGATTTGATGCATTAATAATAATAAAAACAACGCGTACCTATAGAACGTATGTCACTTGCGAAAAAACTATAAAATATGTAAATACGTTTTTTTATAACTTACTTAGGTGAAGGAAAACATGATGAGGTATGAAAATTTGAAAGAGTGGACCTGCGGCATTCACAATATGAATTCTTTCAAATTGTATATTGCATAGTAGATTTATTTTAGAAAACTCTCGTTTCAATAACTTTATCCTTGGTTATCGAATTTAAAAGTTTTAAAAGCAATATGTTTTCCTGATGTTTACACTAACTCTCAATTGTATTTATTTCCGAAACACTGAACTCTCCGATAATATTTTCAGCTAACAAATCTGGAAATGTTAAAGAAATTCTAGTCTTATTGAAAACTTTCACAATCACGCCGGAATTCGGTGACGGAGTTCGGAAGTGGGGTGAGGTTCCAACTATTGTGAAACGCTTTCATACCTTTTCATTCATCATTAAATTTCACCCTTTCCGTTTAATTTCACTCATTTCAAGACAATGGTCTGATTATGGATTATCATTATGCTGGATCATAAAAATTATGTAATTATGCTGGATGTTATAAAACGATTAAATTATTTAAGGTATTTTATAAGTAACTAGCGGTTCTGCGCAGTTTCACCCGCGTAGTTCCCGTTCCCGTGGGAATACGGGAAACTTTCCATTTGTAAAAGAATTTTTTAAATCGGTCCATTAGTTTTTGAGTTTATTCGTAACAAACATACAAAATTACAAATTATTCCTCTTTATAATTTAAGGTATTTTATAAGTTATAAGTAGTCATAGGTGAAAAGATTGAATGGTTAGTTTTAATTGGTTAGGTTAGATTGTAGATAATAAATAAGTTACATGATTGTGAAGCCATCGCCACTAAGGGCGCAGAAATTATGTAGCTGCAAATAATCGGAGCTCTTCTGAAAAAAATTTAACATCCTAAACAACAGTTACCTATAATTATAAGCTTCAGCAATCCAAAAGTAAAAACACTTTAGAATAGAATAGAAACACTTCATTTGCTTGAACAATACACAGTATGCAAAAAAAATACTGTTAACAAATCAGTAAAGACACAAGAAGAAGGTCGTGTAAAGCGAAATATCACTGACTCACTCTTCACGGATTCACCAAAACTATATAGCCAAAAAATTTTAATTGGCACACGTATATTATTGTGATATAGGCATTTTAATTAAATAGTCTACAGTATGGACTATACCATAGTCAAGACAATTTGTATGTTATGTTTATTAAAAAAAATATTAAGTTAAATATAAATCTGTTTTTCAAAATAAATTAAGACATGGAACTCGTATGTAATTAGATAAGTAAGTGGTTTGAGACAAAAACTTGTTCTGTCCAAAAATAATTGTGAAAAAAAGTACGTTACGTTAGCTGAAAAAATCCTATCTGCAAGCTAGAAAAGTTTATTCAGAGAACCGTGATTTTATTCATAGCCCCCGGTGGTTTCACTCGTAACTTTAATCTAGCCGCTAACCTCCCTTGTCTAACGCAAAACACGTTACAATATCGAAATCCCAGAGTCGAAACTTCGTCGAATTAATTGAAACTGGTGATTTAGAATCAATTTGTAACAAATAAACCTAACATCGCTATTAGCCCAAATTATTTCACGCAGCTATCACTTACCACCATTCTAGCGTTAATTTATGTCTTAGTAAGGAATGACGGCCCAATTTGGTTCTTCTCAGGGTTCCGCACTGAAAAGGTTAGAAACGAACCATATTGTTTTTTTTATCATGGGCTTACTCTTGACCCCAGACTAGCTCGAGAGCAAGGGCCTACGATGGGACGAGCTTGCCCTGAAGATGCCTGTTCACTCGATCCTTAAAGGCTTGTGAGTTACATGAACTTGTGGGTTATTGTTACGGTACTTGTGTATATTCTCATATCAGACACTCTTATCCCGGGTATATTACGAATTTATTAACCTACTTATATTACTGTATCAAAAAACAATGAAAGTAAGGTTTTATGGTATTTTATAATAAAATACCCAAAGAGGTATTAAATTTTCCTGAAAACATGTTGAAAGCTAATGTCCAGCAAAAAATGATTATTATATGTTATATATAAATGGCAATGATGCAGTTGTAGCAGCACAGCGCAATACGACTGCCAAAAATTATCATTAAATGACCTCTTTTCGAAGCGGGGTGGTACCTTACTAGACTACATAGTAGACCAACATGCATGGGATTAACTGACTCGACACCGTACCTAAACCATATTGACTATTAAGACATGAAATTAAAAAGAGCTGCCCTTGAGTTTCTTGCTGGCTCTTCTCGGGGTACTGCATTTGGAACCAGCAACTCTGCGGTGGAGATGGGCTGCTGTTTACATTTAACCAATCTTCATGAACGAGTTTAGGGTGCCTTGTTATTAGACTATTGACTTTTCAAAATGTATTTTAATAAATGAATTTGAATTTAAACTTCAATAAGTCAAGTCCACATGATTGTTAAAAAAATATATACTTGGTTTAATGGTACGGAATCCCTGGTTTTCGAGCTCGACTCCCCCTTGACCAGTTTTATTGTTTCTACTCTCGAACACGCATGCTTTCTTCTTTCAATATCATTAATTGGAACAATATACAGACTGTTGTTTATGTTTATTGCCACAAACAACTATATCTCCAGAATACAACTACGGAAATTTGGGTGTTCCTGTTGCTATGTTTAGTTTGGTATGGTGATTCCAAATTTCAGATACGAAAACTTCCGTCGATAATTATGGAAACAACATCAAAACCATTTTAGTGGTTCTCGTGTAACAAGTGGACAGAAACACTTCCGCTCGGACAGATATAGATATTAAGTATACTACCTACAAGAAAAGTTCTTTTATCTACATTTCTGCACTATCTAGTTGATCTACATCTAGGTACACTACTATTTTTTAGAGTAAATGTTTCTATTTTTGTATGTTTGTAACGAATAAACTCAAAAACTACTCCACCGATTTTTAAAATTCTTTTACCAATGGAAAGATACGTTATCAGGTAGTAACATAGACTATATTTTATTCCAGTATTCCCACGGGAACGGACACTCCGCAGGAGAAACCGCGCGGAACAGCAAGTACCTATGTCACAAAAAATCGAATATAATGAACAGTTGATAAATTATGTTATGAGTTGAAATTGAAAGTGTTTGCATTGAACTACCTATAATATAGCGAATTAACTATAGGTTTATTTTGTGAACATATATCTTCGTTAAATTAACACATTAAACAATGTTAACGTAACAGGGAACAATATGACAAAGCTTTCATCAATTTGGCTGAAGTTGCCATAAGTTATTTACAGGCATAATGGGACGCGAGCGGAAATAAATTGGTGTCCTTTTTGCCCTTGAACTTTGCGGCTCGTATAATAAGGCTTCTGTTGACATTGTTTTTCCATCCCCAAAAAAGATGAACACTAATTTTCGCACCATTTTAGCAAAAAACTTATGATGTCTAAGTTTCCAAATAAGGTTCAGGCGAAAAGAGAATTCAGAAAACTCATATCTTATAGAAAATGAGTTCCTTAGGTGGTACGTCCTGCATAGTTATTTTAGAGAACTTTCTAGTAGTATAGTTTGCATAGTATCAAAATAGAGAGACAATAGATAATCACCTGCTACGCACCTGTCACACTTCTCTCGCTTCATCCACATTCAAGCGACTCATACATACCTACTCCTCGGTTTTGGATACTTTATATCTGGCTTTTCTTCAGTACACACACACGCTTTCGGATTACACTATATTATGTACGTTTACTTAATTTTCAAACACCATGGGCTATTAATGGTCTAATCATCCAGTATTAGATCCTCATGTATGAACTCAGCTTAAATATAATTAGAAGGGGACAGCGTTATGCGACTCATATAGCGGCATCTCTTTCTGACAACCTCAAGGATCGTTCTGTAATACGAGCCTTAAGACTGATCTTGCAACTGACTGGAGACTACCTGTAAATCAACTAGGTATCGACGGTTTAAATGTGTAGTCTACAAGTCTAAATATGTTAATACTAGACTTACCTACATACGTTTGCTTCATTCGCTGTTATTCCTTTAAAGTGTTCAAGCCGACGTAATTCATTTAAATTGGGCTTACGGTAGCGTTTTGTAGCGAGATATGAATGAGCCAAGCAATAATTTCTGTGATTTGTGTGTGCGGAACAAACACTCCTATAGAGATTATTACTGAACTCTGTTTTCCTGATAATAATCTACACAAATTTTATAAAGCGGAAAGGCTTTTCTGTCTATACGTATTTAGTCCCAGACACCTAGAAGACTAGACAATTTTAAACATATTGATTTTAAATATTCCAATCTTTATTTATAAATTTCGATGCCTGTTAATGAAAAAAGTTGTATTAAGGCCCCGTGGGCGTATTATTGTCCAAACTAAGCAGTGTTATAGTATAGCTCCCACGCTTTGTGTTCACGATTCCCTTGACTCCTTTAAAAGGCTTATAAATATTTATTTTGCTATTCCCAGGACAGACTGAAGTGTCCGACAGCATAACTATTATGTATCTTTAACAATACATTAAAGAAATTTAAGAAAATTGTTACTAATAAAATCTGTAGGCATCAAACCAATTTGTTTCTGCGAATTTTAAACGTTTCTAAGATTTACTCAATGGAAAATTATTAATTACTCTTTAGTACACTTGAAATCATCTTTTGATACAGAATGTTCCAATTAACTGACTATGCTGCGTACTATTTTGAACAAAATTTTGAACCATGTTTTTTGTAGAAAATAATTGTTTGTTCAAAATCTTAGAGACCATACTCTCAATCAAAGAAAACTTTACACTTAAGTCACCTAATAATAATGTGTTTTACTTACTCAATCAATCTCAACGACCTCTGAAAAGCGGAATCTTGCGTAGGAAGCATACAAATGTGAGCCACAGAAAAACGTTGCACAGACGTTTATTGATATGAGGGGATCTAAAAAGACAATATATCAACTAAATACATGGAATTTAGTAGCTGTTGTTGTGTTGTGGATGATGAAGATTTGGCCATGGTTTTGATTTCTGTAGACATTAAAACTAACGTACCCACCATATTTATCGCTAGCTCAATGGTGAGCATAACTAATATTATAATTGCAAAAATGTTTCTTTGTTTCTTTGTTTTTACGCTTTCACGCCTAAGCCACCACACAGTAACATTGACTGCATTTTATCCCCGTATTCCCACGGGAACCGTGCAGAACCACTAGTACGTATATTATATTTATACGAAATTGTAAATTTTTTTTTAACCCCAATGAAATTTAAATATAAAAATTAATCACAGTCGGAATGTCGCTGTGGAAAACAGCTCGTTTACTCAGAATAATAAATAGACATCACCCCGGCACCCTCCAGATGAATAAGCTACGTTTTCTCGAGCATTTATCATCTCGCTGAACAAATTATTGATGATTTCACTAAACGTGGCGACTGATAGCGATTGAATAGAAAAAAATGAATGATAATTTAAAAAAATTAAAATTGCTCCCTAAGCTGTATACTCAGTTACTTACTTCAAGTTTAGACAATTTACTTTTATGAGTTACAGCTTAACGTAAGCCACGACACGGTTCAAAATTAAGTTTCTTGAAAAAATATTTACAGATTTTCGTTCAAATAGCTACGTCAGCAAATTTAATTAAAAACTTCAAAGTGAAGTGCATAGCTAACTAAAATTAATTAATCAAGAAATAGAAATACCGAATTGAATACCATTACTGTTTAGTTAGATGCTTACATTTTCCGACGGAATAGCTGATCTAAAATTGGCTTCAGTTTACTTTCTGTAGTCATCTAAAGTATCAATGTTTTCAGAACAGTCAGGCATATTGACAGATGTATGTACTTACTAGTAATGTATTTACAATAGAATACAATAGAAGATTATATTATCTATCTGTAAGATAGCTAAATTGTAGGAATTCTGCATTCCCCATTAACTGTCTTTGTGTTTCTTGTCCACTTCATTTTGTAAATATAACAAAACTGACTGACGCATGAGTGACTGGACTATCTCTGCCAACATTTTAATTAAATTTTAGAATGTCATTTCATCTAAAAATAGATTGGAGCGGAAAAATGAAAACCAATTTCTGCGCGTCATAACAAACTGCAAGGCAACATATACACAGAAGGGATTGGTGGTCCAGACATGTTAATATAAGCTGAGAAATAACAGAAAGCATTTAGACAAATAAAAGGCTGTGATAGAAGTGATTCGGGGATCATCTGAGGATAACAAAAAGATTTGAAATTCAATTGTCTGCCAAAGCGATGAGGCAACAAAAGAATCCGCGCATGTAATTACTGACTATGAATGGGCAATGGGATGGGATGCCGTCTGAGAAGTTCTAAGTTTCACTTCACCCTCATTTCACTGTTAATGTCGTAGTTGCGTTCAATTACTTTGTAGTTTACTTTTTTTAAAGAGCATTGTCAAATTTAGACAAAAGCACGACCTAGCTCAGAAAATTCTGAGTGATTTGTTCTCCACCAGCTTTTATCTGTGATTTTGTCCACGTTTAAGGATAAAAAGTAGGTAGTTTATATCACTTCCAGCGGCACTTCAACGATCTACATGCAAAAAAATCACTTCGATCTTGTTACTCAATTGTGTAATAATAGCAGCGTTTCATACTTACTAGTTTATCTGGTACTTAAAGAGAAAACTTAGGGCAAAGGCCTTTTTGTGTTCGTTTGATTTATAAGAAATCTGCTTGAGATTGTGAATAAAAATCTCACACAAGATAAGAGTTTAATTAATAGAAATTTATTGCTACATAACGATCTCTGGAAGCATTTTAATGGAAGTACAGTTGAGTGAATTTTATTCGGTATTCCTGAATATAATTTGAGATGCCAGACGATCTCTATTTGGCTGGCTTATAAATCTTTCTCAATAAATCTAGAGAGCGAATCAGCAATTAGAGAATCCAGTAAGATTTAAGAAGGGGCTATTTTGAGATTCACTTCGTCAAAAGATCACACTATCATTCGAAATAAAGAACAAACTCTTGAAATATTGCAGGGATTATCAAAAGTTACTGCTGGATAAACCCAATTTATTGCTCTCTTTCCGTAATATGTAAAGGATATAGCAAATTGAACATGTTTTATTGATTACATTTTAAATTAATCAGACTGATTGTTTGCAGTAAGCAGTATAATTGAACATTGTTTTTATTACACCAACGGTATCATGCACGTTAACTCAAATTTATGTTTAATTTAACTTCATGATAATAAAACTGCATTGTCTATGGTTGTTTTCCCTGGCAAACATTGGTATCATAAATCATTTCAAGGGCGAGGGATTATTTCGGTGTGTTTTACAAAACGGATCTTGTAGGCTCAATCGTTGTTGCCAACAAATGCTATGGCAAATCTCCCGATTTGCATAGTATTTAGCGAGATTTTGAATATTTCATAATACCATAGAATGGCAAGTGATTTCCAATACATTATTAAAATAAACTGTATCAATTAAAACATCAAGTAAAATGTTGATGTTTTTCATGGATAACTTTCATCTATAAAAGTTCCGCGGGTTCTGTCTATCGTCAAATTCGCTTGTTCTTGTTATAACTTCATCCACGACAACTTTGGGTTTTTATTTCTAGTCTTCGACAACGACAAATGTCGGTCCATAATTGAAATTAACATATATTTTTTTTTCAGATAAAAACGTGAACGGAAGGCGAAATGTGAGAGAATCCCAAACTGCATCGGTGTATAAAAATGAGACCACCAAATCTAAATGACAATGACGCTCCGCCGGTGTGACAGTTTGCCCACACGTCTACTCGAAGCGTCTGTCCCGGCAAGCGAGCCCCGAACCCGGCTCGGACAAGAAAAAATACCAGAATCCAACACCGTCCCCAATTTTTTCGATACGCCTGACCGCGACCAAGTTATCGCTACTTGGAAGTCCCTCCACACCGATGTCAAGAAAATAAAAAATGGCTTCCTTGCAAAAAACGAGCCACCAAACCGAGAAACGGATAAAAAGGAATGCATTACGAACAATTTCATTCCAGCTTTCGCGTGTAACAATAGAAATGCTCGCAAGAAAATCACTTATGATAATCGGCAGGTTGGGGTTGGTCAAGAGGTGGATCGGACCTCATCATTCCCGCTGGACGCGGTCCAAACACAAGCAAGGGAGCGCGGGGCAGCGCGAAGAAGGACTTTACTGCAGCGACTTCTCTCCTGGAGAACTCCTGAGTGCGATTGTCGGCAGAAATACGTACCGAAGTCGCGTCCAATGCCCCGAGTTCGTGCTGAGGACTTGTTATGCACATGTGGTGCTACTACTGTACGCTTCACTGCACCAGAGAAGTCTAGCAAGTTTACAGAACGAGGTCGCTCGAAGAGCGTAGGTTATGAAACTGCGAGGGAAGTGACTCAGTTTCGCCGGTTAGTGTTTTGTGTGATCTCGTAATATTTTCTCGGACTTATCTGCTGGTTGTAGACTGGTAGGTAAGTCCGAGAGTTGTCGTTTAAAGTGTGTGACGTGGTAGGTGCGCCAGTGCTGGTGCGACGGTGGGTGCGGAAACAGCCGCAGCGATGCGGGCACGGGCCGCTCTGACACTCGCCCGTCGCTACTATCCTGAGGGAGGATGGGGTTGGACCATTACCGTAGTTGGGACCATCGTGCAAGTTTTGTCTCACGGACTTCAACTGGGCGGCGGCACCGGCGCCATTGCCTGCACGGCTGCCGTCAAATACAGGGTGTCACCTCTTTACACACATGGTGAGTTTGTTCAAAGTTAACTTTATTTTATTGTCTTGAGCTTATTTGGCAGTAATCAAATAAATCCGCGAGCTTAGTTGGGTACGTTATAAATTCAAAATGTGTAAAATATGGTAACGTATATCGATTCAAATGTAGATAAATAAACTCTTGTAAGTTCTGATTAATCGTTTACATATAACTGTTTCCCAATATGTGCCTAGTCTAAGCCTTTCTGGGGAAGGATACCGTAACAAGATGTTAAATGTAGTGATGTCTAATTTATCTCAACACATTCTTGCCTCTGCGTAAGGGAAGGCAAGTTCCCCTCTATTGGCATGACGGGGGCAACTCAGTTAAATCTGATTACGCAACGTCCGTCAATCTAGAGGTAAGTACATGTGAATAAAGACTACAAGTTAGTTATAATATTATTGTCTGTTTTATCTTTACATCCAGTGTCAAAATATATCGATAAAAAAGTATTACCTACCTATGACTAACAACAGTTTTGATACCGCTATTTCGTCGAAAGTCATGTTGATAATCGGCTTTGTCTCAACACGTAGACGTAAATTTTGGTCATCATATTATGAATGTTATGGTCATCATATTATAAACTTCATACATCCGGTAGATACTTGTATAAAACATCTCGTTGTAAGGATAGGTACTTCAATAATTTCTATTTTACAAACTATAGTCATAGGTTTTTGGTCTGCGTTCTTCATTTATAATTTCTTTCTTTCTTTTTACTGTGTGTATTAAGTATTTACTTCTCTGTCTACCCTCGGGTTATGGCAGAAAATCAGTGTTTTGGTTCTATGGGGCAAAGCTATTCACTGAGTCCTTGTCCATTTAAACTGCAACCCACTTGGAATAATGTTTGATTTTTTTTCTTTCTTTGTTTTATTATTTGTTATTTTTAGTTTTTTTTTATAGTGTTCTGTGTAGTTGCTTCAAATAAATGCATATCTACTTACTAATATTCGGTAGATACCTCTATGAAAAAGTTTACTAGATCAATAATTTTGATTTTAGAAAACACTAAGGAGTATAGGTACATCCCTAAAGTACCTTGTTACGTTAACATAGATACGTTGAATAATCTATCATGTTTGATGGATACGCACGCCTCTATTCAGACTTGCTTAAGTCTGATCCATCTTGGAGGGCCTAAATACCAACACAATACGTGGCAAATGCAAATACAAATAGTATTACGAAAACAGCCGCTTTGCTTAAATTCTAATATACGCAAGGTGCTTGGAAGATACTGTATTGACATCGGTAGTAATAATATCAATAGAAAAAAACAACTTTTGGGTATTATAACAATCACTATCATCACTACATAGTATAAAACAAAGTCGCTTTCTCTGTCCCTATATCCCTATGTCCCTATGTATGCTTAAATCTTTAAAACTAAGCAACGGATTTTGATGCGGTTTTTTTTTTAATAGAGTGATTCAAAAGGAAGGTTTTAGTATTAGCATTGCACCCGTGCGTAGCCGGCGCGGGTCGCTAGTTAATTATAAATTAATAATACGGATTGATAGCCCGCTCGCAGTGATGGCCTATATCGAATTCTCTTTGGCCAATTATACCGTTAGTGGGTTTTGCCATAATTTGTGTTATCACTTATAAGGGATAGGAAAAAAATGAACAATTTATAGACCTGAAGAAACACATTACTGTTTATCCATTCCGAAGTTTGGGAAAAAACATGTAAAGTTGCTAGAAGTTTTCTGTATCAGAAACAAGTAAATATTTTGCAGTTCTCGATTTTCGCAGAAAATAAAATTCGAACGGATACAAACCATTCTACATTTTTATGTGTAAAAGTTTTACGTACTCGATTCATCGAATCTTTTTTCGATTGTTTGACGATAGCTTGCAAAACCAAGTTTGGTCGACTTGAGTAAATAAAGCGATGCGTAAACATATAAATACGTGGAAAGTCAATAGGTAGTTTAGAATTATATTGAAGTAAGTATACCAAAATTTTTTTTCCATTCTCGACTGTCGTATTACACATTGCTATTTTTTTTATATGTTCAGTCAAAAATATATAAATATGTAGTAGCTTCTAGTTCGCTCGCGTTGTGGGATAAAAAAAAGCCTTTGTCCTTGCTTAACATGTAGGTTGTATTCCTGCCGAATTTCTTGAATATTGGCTAAACGGTTAATCCGTGAAATGGTAACAAACAAACAGACAGGCTCAACTATTTTCGCATTTTATAATATTAGTTAGGGACTCGGGATGCGCTTACAATTCATCCCCTCGAGGGCTGAAAGAGGTATTTCATTCATGGAAGTATTCACTTTTTAACACTGTATTTTAAATACCGCTACCGTTGGACTGAGGTTCTGTTACACGTGGCTTAAGACCATTTCTCGGGCGATGTTTTCCTACTCCGTCAAGCTCGTGATTTATATTAAATACTCATTGCACCAGAATCGAATCCGGACTGGAATCCACTGTCTTTAGCTAAAAACTAGTTGTAAAACCTCCTAGTACGACTGTAATTCTATTTATGCAGTACAATCGGTGCAGTCCATATAACTTTGTCTTTGAACGATAATACACCTATTTTTGAAGTGAAAACTTCTTTAACGGCGTTGAGCACTTTTGTGGAATGGGTAAAAACTGTGAAACTCGCGTCAGGTCACGTGTGCTGATCGAAAAAATACCGTAAGACGGCGCAGAGCGCTTGCGCGATCTGCCATCTGCGAGCTATACTGGCGTACGCTGCAAAAACTGTGTCTACGGTAGACTCAAACGAAACGCACATCAAATTGAAGAGCGTTAAAAATAAGTCGATCTGAGTCGACAACTTATAGGCGGAAAATTCGGATTATCGAGTATTTTCAATATAAAAATGAATAAATTGGTATTAAATTAATGGTGTTGCTAAGTAAACATGTCAATGTCATCACGTGTCACAGGTTCGTATTCCCTTCTCCTTTGTGTTTTGGGTAAATAAGATTTAGCAGACATATCTAGAGAAGCAGAGAGAAGATAATCACGATGTTGTCAAGAGAGGTTAAATGCTATTCCCTAACTATTCCAATAAATCAAAAATGCACAAAGTTAATAATCAAGTTTTCACTTCTGCCGGCACACCCGGAGTGCAACCCGTGTTTTTTAAAACACATGTATTGAACACATAAATACCTACAGCCATCCTACAGCCTATCGCCATGATTTAGTACCTTCTATACTATCCATAAAACATAACGCTAGTATGTCATCGTTATCAAAAAACAGCAACTTGTCGACAGGCTGGCACGTCTTCAAAGACCCAACTTCTAATATCACCAATATAATGTGTTTCGAACAAATAAATAAATGTGGAAACACCGAGCATTGCCTTTCGAATATTAAGAACGTGACATGATTTTTTTCCATTGCAAATATGAGTTATGACGTTTACATGGCGACATACGCTGTCGATATTTTCAAGAGATTTCTGTTTATTACACTTTGTTGCAAGCAGCATTAAAGGCAGAGAGATTAAAATAGAGATTAAAATATAATAGGGCATAGAGGGGACAAAGCGAGGAAAATTTGAAGCCAAAAGTTATTCCAAGTGGAATAAGTCCAGTACGATTTCGACCGAATGACAGATCGCGTTCATACTAACTGACATGACGCTTGAGCTTCAAACATGCTTCAAAGTTTTGTATGAAAATATTCCCAATGCCCCCTCTTTGTCCTATTATATTTTAATCTCTTTGATTAAAGGTAATGACGAAGTATTGTCTACTTCACGTAGCATTAGTTCGGTAACAGTTCACATTTTTTCCGTTTTACGCATACTACCTTACCTTACCTTATCTACTTTCGACTAGTAAAATATTTGATTAAAATTTTTTTTTTATTAATTTATCATTGCAAAAATACAATATTATATGCATGTAAGAATCTAAATGAAAATCGTCGATTATTAATGAGGTTTATTAATATAGAAGGTAATAATGAAAATAATGATTACTGAAAATGAGTAATGCGTGAATGGAACTTTTGCCCATATTTAATCTAAGTATACTAATATTATAAAGAGGAAAGATATTATGTATTTTTGTATGTTTGTTACGAATAAACATAAAAACTACTGCACCGATTTTAAAAATTATTTTCTAATAAAAAGCTATAAGATCCCTGAGTAACATTAAAAAAAACGATAAGTTTATATTAGCGCACATCACTTCAAATGTCAACAGTGAGATGTAAGATAGTCTTGAATGCAAAGACGTTTAAAGAAAAAGTTTAGGAAAGAGAATTATTTTCTTCCAACCTCTTTGCTTGAATGGATTGTAATAGAAACATCTATCTGATAAACTATCTATCTGATAGTTTGGTTACAAGCCTAACATCTCATCTCCCAATCCACGGTGGGCTTACATACCTGGGGGTCGATTTTTGAATCTCACCAAGTGACTAATTCTCACCGATGTGAGTGATTTCCGAAAGTTCGTATTTTTGAAACTCATCGGTGACTTACATTTGTCATACCTATGATATCGATTTACGAGTGCCCCCACCCACTCGTAATTGAAATCACCATGCGATTGTTTTTGACAGTTTACGTATGTGACATCTGCCAAAAGTGCCAAAGTATGTTTTTTGGAAGAATTAGCAGCGGGGCTCGATTGTGATATTTTGTGATTGCGACGATTTATTGAAAACAGCGTGTGACTTTCAAAAATAGGGCTTTTGGAAAATGGTGACATAAAAGTCATCGGTGATAATTTTAGTCACCGTTGATTTTGATATCACCAGTGAGATTCAAAAATCGCACTCCAGGTTATGGCTCATACTTAATTACCTAATGAGTCTATTGTTATGGGTTGATTACGATAATGTAATATTTATTTATTTAAATTAATAAATTTACTGTTACATAAAATATTGGTTTGTTGTTTATGAAAACGTTGGAGTATTAGGTTGTTAAATAAGACGTATCTAATCTACCTAGTGTTATCCTTGGTTACGTTTTAGATATAACTTTTTTTTTTTCTTAATTTATGTTCAGTTATTAAATAAATAAAAAATCTCACGCCTTTTATCTCCGAGAGTTAGTAAATCTGTCCGTCATAATTATTTTATTCAGTGATGACGTCATAACGACAGTCTCTTTGCTCATGTATATAACCACATATTATTTTTGCAAAAGAATGGTGTTTCTAGGATTTCCTTCATCGTTCTAGCGGACTGGTTAACCGAGCCAAAAAATGGTCAATAAACTATAAACAGAGCGTTAAAGTTTGTAAGAGTCCGTAACGAGCTTTTAACTATCATTTTTATGAATCCACACTTTTTCCTTTTGCTCTTTATAATCGGAACGGAATATCAATGTAGGTATACTTTTAATTATCCAGGCGCAGTGCTGCTGCATGTAACAGTTTTTTTTTAAACTTACGTATCTACCTACATATTTATCACTAGCTTGAAAGTAATAAGCAATGTAAGACCAACTCGTTTTGTCTATCCCGATATTACAAATTGTACAAGCTACAAAGACAAATTCTAATGTAACAGCTTATTTTACTAAAGGAAAAACAAAAAAAAAATTCTAGTTACTAAATAACATAGAACACTTTTACTAACACTTTTATTTTAAAAAGAAAAATGAAAACAGAAAATCTTGCCAACATCAATCCATCTAATTAGCTGATGAATACTCTAGTAACGTAATTATGGGAATTCAAAAGAAAACTTCCTGCTAAATCTACATAACAATTATTGTCTTTTAAAAATATTATGTCAGTTTCTACCAACCTTATTAGCTTTCAATAACAGGGTTAAATAGATGTTTAGACCGATATTGAATATAATAGTTATCACCATCATAAGATAGACCAACCGATTATTAATATGTAAATTAAAGTAGAGCCTACCCCCTCGGGGATAAAAGGCGTGAGATTATATTATTACTATTAAAGTAAAACCAAGATTTTGTAACGTATAGGTATAGTAATTAATTAACTTGAGGATAAACATTGGTTAGATACGAAGTAGACTGTTTGAATAGAGTGTTTGAAAGAAATGTAATTTAAGTTAAATTTACAAAAGACTATATAATATACATTCTGCGCGATTTCACCCGCGTAGGACCCCTTCCTGTGGGAAAATTATCGCTCATTACAGGCAGAAAAGTAATCTTTCCACTTTTTTTCAGCTTACTACGTTACATGTCTTTAATGGGTAATGATAGTCAATGATACAAGCAACAATAGCTGTTTTTTTTTACAATAATACTAAGTAACTAGCTCGACGGTGAAGGAAAACATTGTGAGGAAACCCGTAGGTCCCAGAATTAATTCTGAGACATGTGTAAACAGACCCGGTCCGGCGATGGGCTCACCACCTATCATGTTTAGGGGTCGAAGATTCTCTTAAAACGTGGGTGTATCCAGGTGTATCTCGGGGATAAAAGGCGTGAGATTATTAAGTCTATATATTTATGGAATAGTTATTTTGTAGAGGTAATTTGCTTACGAAACTAACGAAGTACCTACCTAGCTATGCATTAACGTTTCTGATTTGCAACTACATTAGTTTTACCATGATGACGTCTATAGCAGTTTAAAACAATGATTTGCAACATTTGGCTGATTGATGAGCTTCTGCTGAAAAGTTTCATGTTCCCGTTGTTTCAATATCAATGATCGATTCGTTATTAACGAGAAATAATAACGATAATTCGATATCGCTGCCAAATTGATAACGATCCGCAAAATTCGACCTTTCACTTCTAAATTTAAATGAACCGTTTATCACACTTCATCTCACAATTTTCACGACCATTAGAAACTGGAATACTACATTTTATTAATTTTAGTTTTACAAAAAATACAACGAATAATCTTTACTACCCGGAATAATAATAGAAGAAGTTATCCGTAAAGTTTAACAAGAAATTATTATTCCAATGATTATTTTTTCTATTTCTTTACATGCTAATTTTAAACCAAACGGACCCTTGATAAAAGTTTTAACTTAGTGTCTAGCTAAGATAAATAAAAACTCTTTCCAAAAGATCTAAATATAACTATTTAATATGTTTATAATTATGGTACGTATCATGAAAGTATTAATTATGTGGTGTGTAATACAACAATTTCCTGCCTGCCTAACAGTCGATAAAATTTAAACCAATTCAAAAAAAAGAAAAAATATAGAATAAGTTTCGCGCCCTTATAAAAAAACTAAGGTCAATTAGCCTAATCGCCAGGATTAAATCGAACCAATGCATGCGGGATATTCACCCTCGACCGATTTTTAACTTCTATACAAAAGTAGGTTATTACATCACGGTCGGGATGGTAATGGGCGGTCGGAGCCGATGCTTTGAATCCCGAACGAGATAGGTAATGGCTTACAGCGACTGCTGACGATGGAGGAATACGGTATTATTGCCCGAACACCTGGTCTAAATATACATGCGATAACAATGCGCGCTTCCGTTTTCATTTTTTTTATGTTGAACGCAAATGAAGTTTGTGTGAAGACAACTTTACTTTTTCAAATAATTACCTATATGCTAAATCAGAGTTTATTGTATGAGGAAATGTGTTATATGTTAGAGAAATCTTTATGTTACATCGTCGTTGAATTCATGAGTAAGCTTAGTGGTTCTTTTGCAGTTAGTAAATCTCTAAGTTTATTACGGATTCAAACCCAAGCCTCACGAATGAGAGGCTGGCTCTTTGACCATTGGGCTATCACTGCTCGTATTTATAATACTCTATTATTAAAAAATAAAAGTAAATAATTGTCCCTTTATTTCGCATAATCACTTTCAAATACATAGGTATAATCATAAATATTCATAGCTCACCACCTATCACTTTTAGGGGTCCAATGTATCTCGTGAAATGTGGGTATATCCAGTAATGGAATACCTCTGCCTACCCCCTCGGGGATGAAAGGCGTGAGATTATTTATTTTTATTTTAATCATAAATATTGAAATGTTGTCCATTTGACGGAAGTAGAGTTGTTTATGATGTCTTTGTCAATGTCTGTTATGATAGAGATGTGTGTGTCTGTGATTTGATATTAATACAAGTTATATTGCGTAAATCCCTCAGGATGAAACTGGGATAGGAGATAAGGCCAAGTGAATAAAAAGATGAGCTTTTGAGGAGAGAAGGGTCACGTAATAGGTATAAAGAGGATACAATATCGATGACTCGGACTCGCAAACGAAAGGTACTGTCCAACCGTATAGTAAAAAATGTGTTATTTGTTTAGGGACTCCTTTAATTGTTTTTTTTTTATTATTAGTTACTGTTTTTTTTTTTCGTTTAGGGGTCCAAAGAATATACTGGTAAAACGTGGGTATCTTCCAGTCCAGAAATGCAATAAATACCTCTCCCTACCCCTTCGCGGACATATGACTACAAATGCCTCAGAAATCATGGTTTCATGATCCGCTGAGGTAAATAATTATTATAATAATTAAGGTAAATTATTTGACGAAGCTTTTAAACGACATATTTCATTAATCAACAACATTTTCAACAAGCTCGAAATCTGTGTAGATAAAATAGGTCCTTTAATTTTTTTGATAATTATATTCTGTTTCTTTTGACGGGTCTGTTGGCTCAGTTGGTAGTGACCCTGCCTTCTGAGTCGGAGGCCGCGGGTTCGATCCCCGCTCGGAGCCAACATTTGTGTGCATGAACATGTCTGCTGGCAACAACAAAAAAACATCCTAATTGGTTGAGCCGTTCTCAAGTAATGATCTTTCACACATACTGCAATAGATTTTTAAATTTATAACAATATGTTTTAGGTGAGTATATCAAATGCACGTAGGTACTTAATTGTTAGTTGTAACTTTGATCGAATACTTTTGAAAATAAATTGTCAATTGTAAATGGAAAGTTCCAAAGTTAAATTTCAAGTGGAATAGCAAAATAGTAGAGCTCCCACTCCATGACGCCCTTCTTAAAAAATAAAAAGCACTGTTTCCAGTAAAATTCATCAATCAAAGCGGTATTGTACTACAGGCAATGTTCTCTTATCTGATAAACAGAATCTAATTTTTGCAACGAAGATGTTTAGAACCTGGTTCATAACTCAATCCTACTAATATTATAAACGCGAAAGAATGGATGTATGGATGTTTGTTCCTCTTTTACGCAAAAACTACTGAAAGGATTTTGATGAAACTTTACAATTATATAGCATAAATATCAGAATAACATATAGGCTATTTTTTATCCCCGTATTTCTACGTGACCGGGAACTACACGGGTGAAACCGCGGGGCGCTGCTAGTCTAGGTACTATAAACTGAATTTTAAACTTATTTATGATAGAAATCTAATGATCATTATATTGCAAATAATAATTATTATTTAGTAAAGGCTTACGTATCCAAAGTGGTAATAGCTTTTTGGGATCTCTTCTTCTCTCTAATCTTCTTGTACCAAATTTCAAGCGAAATAAAGATTATTATTTATTATTATTGGAAGTGGGCTGGCTTCTCATGCGTAAGGTTCGTATCCAATCAGGGCATGTACAAACGAGTTTTTCAAAAACTTAGGTACATACATATTTATCACTAGCAGCACTACGGGGCTTCACTCGCATAGTTTCCGTTCCTGTGCTGGCATAAAATATAGCTTATGTTACTTCCTGATGATGTAACTTTCCATTGGTGAAAGAATTTTTAAAATCGTTCTGGTGGTTTTTGAGGTAATTTGTTACAAACATATAAAAATACAAATCTTTCCTCTTGGTATACTATACTAATGTTATAGAAGTATAGATATACTTATAGAAGCATATATATACTTATATAGATTAGATCTACGGTGGAAAAATATCGTGAGGAAACCCGAAAACCATAGAAATGGTGCTAAGCCATGTATAGAAACACCCCGGTCGGGAAATGGGCTCACCTGTCACGTTACGAGGTCCAAAAAGTTATAAGGAGTGAGCGTAAGTACCAAGAACGTCTTATGCAAAAGCACTTTTGCTAGCTGATAGATATAAATATATATTTGAAGCAATCTTTATATTTAATTTAAAAAATTAATCCCGAACTATTGACTTACAAAATATAGGTAAAACACTCAAATGAAAATCCAACCGCTGTGAATGTGCTAAACAGTCGAATAAAAGATGTACTATATTTTGATTGCATATATCTTGCTATTGAAGCCATGCTATGGCTTCTGAAGTAGATTATGGATAAGTAGATTCTAATCATACTTAATTGAAAATTTAATATTATAAAAATACAACAAGTGTAGCCTCTATAATTGCTAGTATAAAACTGACAATAGATAAAATAGTCCCTCTATTTTCTGCAATTTCTGAGCGGCCCCGTATAGCCTGACCACTCCATACTGGCTGTAAATTCTTGCAATAATATTACGCATTCTTAACACAGAACCCGTAACCTACTTTCGCCACGTACGTGTATTGTTTGACAAATCGCAATTACATTGACAATGGCCGCTAATATCAACAAAACTTTAATTGACTTATCGCGAACACTGAGTACTGACCCACTAGTGTTATGTTGGCTTATTTTTAGCAAATGTGCGATTGTTTTATGCAGGTGCTATAATTCGTTTTATTATTACCAAAGAAAATTGGAACTCTTAAAAGTTTTGAATATTGCTTTGAGATTAGATTACAGATTCACGTTGATCACTAGCCTGTGTTTTAAAGTTGTCCTTGTAACAGAACTTAACTCATTTATTTTAGTTGAAAATTTAAAAATCAATTCATCATTACAACCCTTTCTGCCAATTGAGTATTATACTCGTATACTTACTTACATTTTTAATATCCATAGGTTTTGTTCATAAAAATACAATACAACCGAAGAACTCTCTGCAACATGTTTTGTCAATAAAACAGTAACATCACTAAAATCTTCACGAAGGTATCGTCTCTAAATCCCTCAGAGGATTTAAATAAAAATAACGACCTGATTTTATTTTCTTTCTTGCATTCTTAATTCAATTATACTTTGTTTTGTTTACATTAGAACAGAAATATTTCCAAATGAAAATGTTGTTTGGGCTTTAGTCGCAAGCAATATTTCTCATCTAGCTATTTTTAAACTTTATTATTAAATAAAACTTTGTTTTGTTGTGTACTTACTTAATTTTCAATTAATCAAAGAATTTTGCGATTGCTTTTTCTGATATTCCATTGTGATTTTTAAAATGATTAATATGATCACATGATTAATTTTGTTATCGCCATAATAATTGTCTTGCCATTTTTCCGTTAGTATGTCCTCAGTATAAGAAATAAGAAAAAACAAAACCCATTCTTTCGGCTTTATCGTAGGGAAACAAAAAAAATGTGATTTTCTCTATAACTTTCCCCTCTTTCAATAAGATCTAGTAAGTATTTTTCTTTCTTTCTAATTCATATCCAGAATGCACACCTGTATCTTACGTACAGATTAAACACAAATTACAGAATAAAAGATATGAATGCAAGTTTCTTTTTCGGCAGAGATATTTCTGGAAATACCTACCCACGTTTCACCAGTATATTTTTGGACCCCTCCGGATAATACTGTCACACATGCTATCTACCAGAAAGGACAAAACAATGACAATAATAGGTGTCATACATGTGAATAATTTTATGTAAGTACCTAAATAAAATAAAAATTTAAAAAAAATACGAAGATATTCAATCCCTAAACGTGGTAGGTGGTGAAAATGATATTATATTATTATGTTACTGGGTGGTGAGCCCATCGCCGGACTGGGTCTGTTTCAAATGCATCAAAATTAATTCTGAGACCTGCGGGTTTCCTCACGATGTTTTCCTTCACCGTCGAGGAAGTGATGAATATGTACGTAAGTTTTGAAAAACTCATTGGTACATGCCAGGATTTGAACCAGAATCTCACTGATTATCATCATCGTAAAAGCTATCACTGCTTTAAGTATTTAATTGTAGCTTATTTTATATAATACTAGCGACCCGCCCCGGCTTCGCACGGATGCAATGCTAATACTAAAAACCTTCCTCTTGAATCACTCTATCTATTAAAAAAAAACCTAGTCAAAATCCGTTGCGTAGGTTTAAAGATTTAATCATACCTAAGGACATATGGATATAGGGATATAGGGACAGAGAAAGCGGCTTTGTTTTATACTATGTAGTGATAGTGATTTCCTAAAAGATCGGAAATAAAAGCATTACAATGTATTTCTAACTTTTAATCTTGATCCTCAACAGACAATAACGTAACATGAGATTTGTCTGTTTAAAATCAACGAAAAACAACATAGGAAATAGTTTGTCTGTCTAACACATTGGTAGTAAGGGTAGGATTTCTATTTCCTTTCCTTCACACTGATGTGAGAGAATAATGTGAAGGTAAGTCTGGCGCGGAAAGTGATAGTAAGCGGGAACATCGGTTGATTCCATTAATCGTAATCTGGAATGCCCTAATATTCGTTACGAATTTGTCTACCTTTCGCTTTCTGGATAAGATACATAGGATGCTGTAATCGCGCAGCCCAATGACTGGTGTACTTTGATGGATGGTCTAGCGTACGATTAGCTCGCCCCTCTAATATCGGTAATGGCATCGTGACTCAGCAATTATGACGTATTTATATCTACACTCTAATTTGATGAATTATAAGGTATTTTTGATCCCTGTCGTTTGTTAGATAAGACGTGTCCCCGAACACATTTGAGTTCAAACTGGTGATGCACCCTGGACGGGGTAAGGTATGATGTATATACCAATACTGAGAAAGTATGTTGGTTCTCCCAAAATAAGGTAAAAAAGGCCCTTTCGACGCATACTGCCAGAAACGCTTATCTTAAGCCATTTCTACCAAATAAAAGGCTGTCACCCACGCCAGTCTTTAATCCTCATTGTCTCGACTCAATACTTTATTGCTCTCGTCTATCCTACGAATAGTATAGTTATATTATATGTTTGTCATACCACCTGGTCGACAATGTCAAATTACCTATCATCATATGTAATCTCAACATTGGTGTTTTTATTTTCTCGCAAAAGGTGTGAAACGTAAAATATTTACCTCTGGGATAAAGCCTGTCTTCGTCTTGAGCAGCTTCAGTCCCTCATTCAGGACTTCATAACTATATCCCCTTAGTGCATAGTCTACTATTATTGTATGTTCTTATTTTACGCAACGAATTGAGTTGTTTTTGCATAGTGATAGTTTATGGACCGGAAAGTAACACAGGTTTCTTTTTAGATTTAGTGCCTAGTCTTGATCCAATTAACCAACACTAAAATTACTAAGATAATACAATTTGTAACAGAATAAGCGCAATTCCTGAAATTAGTTTGTTCAGTATCGTCTACATATTCGATTTCAGCTATTTTTAAGTAATATGTGTTAAATTTTTCCCAAAAATGAATTAGCATAGCTGAATTTAGTACTATCTATGGAAATCGTGCTATTATTCATCGATATTTAAGAAAATTGGTTAGACACAACTAAAGTTCGATTGCATCATATATTTTTTTATATTAATATACCTACTAATTAGGGTGTATGAGGAATTGCGCTTTTTCTGTTACGCGTTGTACCTATAGTGCAAAACATTACGTAAAATGTGGTAGACTCAAAAGTTTATTTAGTTGAGACCGAACCACTTGCTTTGTTGAAAAAACCTTGTACTAAAATAACACGAATTTAATTAATATTAATATTAAAAGTTGATGATCGCAATTAATAAATTGTTATTGTGTTCTAGACCGCGATGAACAGCAGATCCCCCCCGAAGACCTTTATGAATTATGTCTCAGTTACGGTCGATTTCGACAAAAAATTTGCCTAATTGGCCTTCTTAACAGCGTTCCAAACTTACAAAAAATAGATAAACTTGGATAAACCTTTAAAAATCTGTGAAAGTCAAAACGTTTTATTCAAAGTAGGAACTTACAAGTCCATTTATTGAACGTCATTTCAACTCCACCGCTTCAGCACAGCATGTATGGTTGAGAAGAAGAAGCGGGGCAAGAAACTCCGCAACACAATATTTTTTTAATCAATTGTTACTTAATACTAAATTTCATTTTTACATAATTTCGTTATTTTTCGCTGTCGCATTGCGCTGTGCTGGAGGAAATCTGTTCCAAGCATCATTGTCATCATTGTCATTGTGATTAAGTAAAGTTTTCTTCTGCCTTAAATCCGCTAATATTGTTGTAAAATTTATATCCGCATCTAACATTTTCTTTGCCTGAGAGCTTAACTAGAAGACCGACGAGGCGGTGACCCAAAGGACATGTCTATATTTCAACTTCCGACAAAGCCCACAAAGCGAGTACGTATTCAGGCAATGCCTTGAACAACCTATCTTATTTGTAGGTACTTATGAACCAATTTCCATATTTATCACACCCAAAGGATATCTTAACACTGTTCACTGTTCAAGACAAAGCCCGAAAGTAATTTTTGAATGTTATATGAATAAACTTAATATTATCTGTCGAAGTAATTTACATTTTCCCAATAAAATATAACCCGCAAATTTATCGAAATCAGAATTCCTCACTATTATGCCTCCCCTTGATATGGTGTAATGATTTGTGATTCATATTTTATATTTGACTTGATTGATACCTATTCAAAAACTGACCTTCGTCACCACCTTCGTCACCATCCCGTCACCGGGAATAGTTTAGATTTTTATCAGTAAAAGATTTTTTAGAATCTGTGCAATAAATTTACTAACATTCAACTTTGGCTTTTTGTAATTTAATATCTATATATTAGTATAAAAGTATAGATTAGTGTAAATTTTTAAGTTAGATATTTGCAGTAGGTACCTACGCTACGATTGATTAATTCTCTGTAGTTTAAATAACGCCCAAGAGAACTATTAAGAGAGAAATACTAAGAATGCCCTTTACGATTTTCCATCTTTATGACTAGTTTTGGAATCCCAATACCCCTCGAAACAATAGGATGGACTATATTGAAATTAAATTGACTCTCAATTTCATTTCAATATAGTCAACACCATTATTTCATATATTGAAATTGTTATCCCAAAACATCCCTGAAAACTTAGGACTTTTTGCAGTAATAGCAGTAATAGTCAATTTTAAAATAATTAAACACTAGAAAAGATGACGTTACATATCAGTATTCAGACCATTTTCCGTATAACATTTTCCTAGATCTTAAAAAGTTGCTTATTTGACTAGGCGAACAACTTATTGTACTATTTGCCATCAGAATCCACCCCTGGCTCATCCGCTTCTTAATTTCACCTTATCCGAGGTCGACCACTAGCCTTGACCTTGAACTTAAGGGTCTCTTCCAAAGCGGCGCGACGCTGAGGCCCAAAGGGAATTTACCACTCATAAATACCGTTTACAATTCTCTACAAATTAAGCTCTATGGAGAACGTAATTGACCTTTGTATGTCCTTTCAGCACCTGACCCACCGTACGCCCAGAACCTTTTCAAACTGCCATTTCGTGTAAAATTTACGTCAAAATTCCGATACATTGACGACTTCGCCGTGTTTATTGGCAAATACCAAGAGCCAAATTCAAATCAATATCTAATTCTAAATAAAGTTGACACTTCGAATGCCAGGGTTGGTTGAAATAAATTTTGATAATATATTTTGGATAATCTTAGAATGATAGCCCTGTTAGAAATGTGCCTCTCATACACAAGGCCCGGGTTCTACGAATAAGGAATTCCTTATTCGTAGAATTCGATTGCGGGTGAGGGAGGGAACTCACTATTGAGTTTTTTTTATTTAGGGACAATTTACTACTGACAGTGGAGAAAAACATCGTGAGGATATATGAACGCGATGGTGTCACCACCTTTTGACCTCAGGGTTCAAAAATACACTGATTAGAAATTGGTACTTTAAAGTATATTTTAGGTACATTTTGAAGAACTATAAAAGCAGAGATAGATAAATTTCTCTTTCTCGCACCGACTTCAGATTTTCCGTTCAATTTGTTTGAACATGTATAACTT
Source organism: Ethmia dodecea (assembly GCA_963855545.1). Lineage (NCBI taxonomy): Eukaryota > Metazoa > Arthropoda > Insecta > Lepidoptera > Depressariidae > Ethmia > Ethmia dodecea. The sequence continues at coordinate 8,026,795 of OY979448.1, forward strand.
ACTTTAAGCAAATGAGAAATTCACGATGCTCAAGCGTTCACCCGACAAACGGTTGCGGGCACTCACGTGGAATGACTCTTGATGCACCTACGTAGGGTGCGAGAACACTGGGAATAGAAACTGATACTCGTATAACATAGATCTCTAAAGAGCAAAAAACCAACATCAACATAAATGGTTTTCTTATGGACGCCATTGTAGGCTTGGGCAAAAAATATCGATATATCAAAATATCGATATTTTTTCTGGGAAATATCGATATAAATTAGCGATATTTTTTCCCCCGATATATCAATTTTCGATATTTATTTTCAGATATCAAAATCGATATATTTTTAAAGTAGCTTCAGTGGTAAATTTGGCTATGCCAAATGATAGGAGCAGATTAACAGGGGAACACATCAAACAAAGAGTGCTCCTGATATCAATATCAGACAAATACTGGTTTGAATAATGTTTTTTTTTTATTTTGTTTCTTTTTTTTTTGTCGAGCAATTCGAAAAAAAAATTTTAAATAATAAAACTTATGTTGAAATAGCCAGATGTGTTTTTGCTTTAAAATTTCGATAATTTTGGCAATTATTATAAAAAATTGCAAATTGGGTAAAAAATATCGATATATCGAAATATCGATATTTCTTGTGTGATATATATCGATATATTTTTTCCATTTGCCCATCCTTACGCCATTGTCAGAACTTGACGAAATTATAATGGGACCAATCTGGGAGCACCAGCAAAGAATCATCCAAATGGGTTCACCCAGTCGGAAGTTCTGAGGTAATAAACATAAAAATATAATTTACCAAAATTTTTTGCGCACCGTCCCGACTTGGCAACACCCTGACCTTATTGACTCTTTTGACTGCGTGGTTAAGGAGTCCTTGAGGGTGTGTTGAATGTATCTCTCAATGAGGATCAGTGGAGCCAAGCTTCTTTGCCCATACGGACTGGGGGGTTGGGGGTACGCCGCGTGCGGGATGTGAGCCTGCCGGCTTTCTTGGCGTCGGCGGGTGGGGTCGTGGACCTTGTCACTCAAATTTTATCTTCAGATGGTGACAAGGTTACCATACCTTACGCCGCCGATGCCTTGTCAGCCTGGACGGCTCTCAACCCAAGCGCGGTAATGCATGTTAGTCTGAACCGTCAGCGTTTGTGGGACGATGCAGGCGTGAAGCGGACTTTCGACGGATTGTTGGCAAGCGCAGTGGGTGCGGAAAGGGCGAGGTTGATCGCGATGTCGAAACCGGAGGCGGGGGCATGGCTTCACGCACTTCCGTCTCCCCATTTAGGTACCCTTCTCGATAAAGACTCGATGCGGGTGGCCGTTGCTCTCCGCCTGGGCTGCGATGTTTTCGAACCTCATTTATGCATCTGCGGTACTATGGTGGAGAGAAATGGTCATCACGCATTGAGTTGCCGTCGGTGTGCAGGGAGATTCCCTCGCCACCACGCCCTCAATGACCTTGTCAGGAGAGCACTTGTATTGGCAAATGTGCCGTGTGTCTTGGAGCCCCCTGGTCTTAGCCGCTTAGATGGGAAGAGGCCCGACGGTTTGACCTTGGTGCCCTGGAAGAATGGGAGGTGCCTACTTTGGGACGCAACTTGCGTCAGCACTTTCGCGGCCTCGCACATCGGTCGTACCATGCGGGTGGCGGGGGCAGCAGCTGAACTGGCAGCTTTGCGGAAGCGGGAGAAATACGCCGTTTTAAATAATTATTTGTTTGTTCCCCTTGCGGTGGAGACGTCTGGGTGTTGGTGCTCGGAGGCGAAGACGTTTTTATCGGAGCTTGGGCGGCGGTTGCGAGAGGCAGGACTCGACCCTCGCGCTGGGTCATTCCTGATGCAGAGGTTGTCCATCGCGATTCAACGCGGTAATGCGGCGAGTGTGATGGGCACCTTTGCATTGGGAAGGGCAGGGGGGAGACTTCCGATTTAGGTTTAAGTTTAGTTTAGTTTTAATATTTAGTTTAATTAAGGAATAATATTTATTGTATTAACAGAGCTATTTACCAAAAACATACAGATGAACTGATAACCTCCTCCTTTTTGAAGTCGATTAGAAAACATCTATGGCGCGACTACCTATATACTGCATGTACAGTCAAGTTTTAGTAAGGATCCCTATTTCTTTTTCATCATAGATATAACCTATGTTACTCAAGGATAATGTAGCATTCTAATGGTAAAAGAATTTTTGAAATCGGTTCTGTAATTTTTGAGTTTATTCGTTATTAACATACAAAAATACAAATATTTCCTCATTACAATGTTAGTGTACATAGTGTAGATAGATAGATAGTGTAGATTATCCTTCTTGATATATATTTTCGAAACACAAAGAAATAACAAATTCCACGCGGACGAAGTCGCGGGCATCAGCTAGTATACTATACACCGATATGCGTAGCTTCTGATCTGAGAGCCTACGACCATCTTTAAAAAAACTTTTTTACTCGTAGTTTAGGAACGTTTTGTTTCAGATTCGTACCATGAGCTCTTAAAAGAATATTTGTTAAACCTGCACAGTGATGTAAAAGAAACAATAATTGTCTCAGTATTGGCGCCTCTCTTCTATTAGAGAAAAGGAGATACATCGTCATCATTTTTACATAGAGTCATCGCTTTCGAATAAATAAAACACTAGTTACCTAGGTATTGGATTTGACGCAAAATCCTACAACGATGTTGTAAGCAAAGACGTTTAAAGAAAAAGTTTCTCTAAGAGAATGATTTTCTTCCAACCTCTTTGGTTGTAAGCTTGTTTTAAGGGCTACTTAAGGTATTTGTAAAAGTTTTAAAAATATCATAAGATTCGTCTCCATCTCCGGAGTATCATAAAACCCATAAACAAAAATTTTACGATACTGATCCAGAAGAAGAGTAAAGATTTAAATCTTTGAAGTGACTTTCAAGATGTTTTTTTGGTGTTTTGATAAATAATGTACATGTTTCTAAGTATTTAATAACCAGATGATAGTCTAGTCACGTTGTCAGCCCTGAGTCACTCGTTACCGTAACTACATCTTAAAAAAAGTATTTAATGGGAAGTCTGTTGCAGACAAGCCTGTTCACTGAGATAGAGCACGGTAGGGTCTTTAGTGCAAGTTTTCATGTGGCGATCTTTTTACGACGAGACGAGACTTATTTTTATGTTTTGAGAAAAAAACATGTTAAGTATTTTCTTCACAGAAAAAGAAAAGACGTAGGTTAATATCCTAGCACAAACCGAACAGAATTGTTCAGCTCCCATTTTGAGAACCCCATTTATGTTAACTTGAAGCTTAAGAATGGACCTGGTAGACGAGCCATTTGTCCCAGAGCGGTGCGGGTAACTGGGGACTTGACCTGAAACTGACCGTAACTCTGGCGGACCATTCACTAAACTGACCGTTTTCTAGAGCTAACCAGCCAGTCCATGTAAACCGTGTTAGATATTTTGCAATTTGTATTGACAGATTGCGAATGCATAGTAGTATTACTCCTCGTAACAAAGACATAAACCAGGGATCCATCTGAAAAGAGTGATTTGAGAGCATTGCTGAACATGCTATTTGCCTTTTGAATAGGTAGGTACAAAATAAATTAATTGGCGACATAATTCACAAAAGTACGTTTATTTCGTAAACTAGGTCAAGCCTTTAATACGGGTGGGTGCTAATATGAGTACTAAACATACATGAATAGACATGTTGATGGTTACAAATATTGGCCCCGGGCGAGAAGCTAACCTGCATCTCAGAATCAATAGGCAGGATCAATACTAAATGAGCTAGCTGACATTCCCGCCTGTAGAAGTACTTATTTTATTCAGACACACCTATAAAACAGTAGATTACATTCTGACAAAAACAAAAATAAATACCAATAAAAAATCATGCATGTTTGCGTAAAATAATATTTATTTAGTAATTGTACATTTTGTAGAACATACTATAAACAGGGTTTACTAATTGCTGGGGAATTACATAATATCGGAAAATCACTACTAAGTTGTAAATATTTACTAACTCTTTCGTAAATGTGAAAAGCTTAAACGATAATTATTGTTTTCCATGAGTAGGTATGTGATACCACTTATCGAAGTTCATAATGTCAATATATTATAGAGTAGCAGTGGGTAAATTTTCTCAAGTAATGCCTTATTTGATAACAGCGCCACCTGTCGGGTCTAAAACTATACTCATTCATAAAAAAAAAATCAAAATCAGCTGGGCTATTTCGGAGATTAGCGTGTACGCACGCAGTCCCACGTAGATTTCTTATATTAAAATTTATATCTTTAAATTTATACATTATGTTTGCAAATTAGATTAATCAAATAACTACAAAAAAAACTAAGTAAAACATGTATCTATTGGTTTTAGAGAATATGCAACATGGTATTAACATAACCTTCGTAAGAGGAAAACAAAATTATCAATTTATTCATGATACAATTTACCTCTGATTCCTCGACAGTAAAACACTGACAGTGAATGTAAATGCATTACAAACTGTATAGACTGCGCACAGTACTCTACATACTTTTCATCTTATATTATACCTACTTACTCCTTATAGGATTATTGTTACAAAAAAATGAAAACTGTACTTAGTGTTTACTTGTACTTATCGATGTTACTCTATGTAGAAAGTGGTGTCATAAAAGATTTTTTTGGAACATTGACAAAAGAAGTACACGAAGTTAATCAAAATATTATAAATTCTGTTCCCATACTTCATAATAAACTGACCAACTCCAGTGACAAAAACACAGGATTTAGTTTATTAGGCACTTTCGAGAAACAAGCAAACGATGCTATTCAAAGTGTGAGTAAAATACTACCTTTTCAGAAAAAGGATAATAACCATAACAGTGAAACTAATAAAAATTTAAATCATATCAATGGGCACGCAAATGCAGCTCATACATTTCAAAAACCTATGGATGTCAATAATAATGAGCCTCATAATATACCACCAGAAAATACAGAAATAAACAGTGTTGTACATATGGAAACAATAAAAAACATATCGAAAACTCATCAGGAGCAGCAGGAAATGAGTCAATCTTCAGGATCTATCATTCATGTAGACTTAATGGAAGTCAGCAATACATCAAAAATAGAAAACGTCCTAAATGAATTTGATATAGATATTCGCATTAATATAGATGACAAATTACAAATAACAACAGATAACACAAATAATAAACTTGACGGTAATAATAATACTTTTACCACAGAAGAATATTCTAAAAATAACGTGCTAGATGGTGTCATTGTATTCCCAGGAAATAATAGACTAACACCTAAAACCCAGATAACTAATACAACTGAAGAAAATGAAATAGATAATTCGGGCAATATAGTTTACAGAGAAAAAAGGGACATTTAAAACTGATATAGAAAATTATTAAAAGATGAAGAATGAATGAATTTCCATATATTCCCAGGATACTCACTCATTAGTGTAGACCACAAGATGTGGTGATAAGTGTGATAAAAAAGTAAATTTACGCTAGCAGAATGTTGCATTTCAGCAGAAATAATTAATTTGATCAATTAACGCCATCTCTTAGAAAATGATAGAAGCATAACCTACGAATGTTTGCAAAGACGACCTCAGTAGTATCTTGATATTTTATTCCTTAGCTTTCTCTTGTCCTGTTATGCTAGTATAAATAACAAAACATAGATGGCGCTACACTGACTTTACTGAGGACTTTATTTTAATTCTGTGAAATGTGAAAACTTAAAAACTGTTTCATAATGTTAATTAAAAGTATTTTAATAATACCAAATGAATGTCCTGTTGATGTTCTATATGGATAGATTGAGAGTAATAAACAGTTGTCTATTATAATAATAATAATAATAATAATAATAATCTGAAATAAATAAAAATACTTACTTGTTATTATGTCTATTTATTTGAATAATTATACTTAATTCACAACTAAAGTTACGTAAAAACCACCGTTGAACTTTACAAACAAGGAAATAAGACTCATAAAGAAGCGACAAAAACTACCGTTTAAGCTTCCTGTCGGTTCACCAAGCGACATACCCCTACACTTCGTTCAGACTTTGGGCCATACACGGAGTTACAAAATACGATCCATTCAATTAAGTACCCCTCGACAAAAATTGCCTTGCGGAAAATACTGAGCCACGTTTTTTTTTTCGTAAACATTTTATGGAAGTTATAAATAACCTACCAAAAAATAAGTCTACAGTAAGTACGTGTACCTAAATATCTACTGCTTATTTTTCTTAATCGAAATCGGTGCCTTATGCTGAAGATAATCTACACTAATATTATAAAGACAAAGGAAAGATTTGTAGGTAACTTTCTTTGTATGTAGAGATCAGGTAAAATTTTGGAGAATAACTAGTATAAAAGTTCTTAACTTAACTTAACTTACATATTGTTTCTAACACCTATCTAGCCAGTTATTGTTTCAATTTCGTTAGGAAAAATAAGAAAGTAAGTATTTCGCTTGTAGATGTGTTTCTTTCTTTCGCTTGCTTTTAGAATAATTCGCTGTCTGCCTGTAACTAAACCGACGATGGTAAATCACGAGGACGTTTTTTGTTGTCTGTTTGTGACAGTCTTCTGTCAACCCGGATAGGGCTAAACAAATGAGATGTGTTGTGAAGAAATCGCTTACGTTCTATTATGCGAACTGTAGCGTTTACATTAATCGGCCTTTGGTGAATGAAGATTCTTTAGTACCAATAGTAGGTACCTACCTAAATCTAGGAAAATATTTTATACGGTGGTTTCTGAGACTAAGAGTCAACGCACATAAAGGTGTGAAAGGCGGCAAAGTCCACGTGGTGCATCCGATTTCTATGGGACAAATTGTATAACACTAACTCGAATATTACAAATAAATCCCGTCTCGGATCACGACAGCTTTCCTGCATTTCCTACCTCTACATTTGTTGACTTTAAATGCCTAATTATATAAAAGAGTTTATGAGTTACCTAGGTATGCTATCTTGCAAAAGGTTATTATGAGTTTTTTGGATGCGCGTGTAATCTATTGGGTGAAGACGTTGGTTTTATGATATCCTAGTTTCTCTGTAGTACCTATCTGTAACCTAAGCTGTTGTGATAAATAATAATAAATGATATTAATATTCTATCGCAATTTATTCTAATCTTCCATGTTGCCTTGAAATGATTTGCACACATTGAGAAAAAGATTGTTTCATAAAATACACAGAAATGGCGTGTCTACGCATTGTGTTAACTGTCAACCACACGTTTGTTTAAATGGTATGTGTAAGTATCTAGTGAAAGTCACAGATACATTGCAACAATAAATTCGATCCATACATGAGCCGAGTTAGTCACCTAACCTAGTACGTACCTACTTATAGTAAGTTTTTCATTATAAACCAGTAATAGGTATATACTCGTGACAATTGGGTATTTCTAGGAATGGAATACCTCTTCCGTCCCCGGGCATAAAGCGTAAGCTTTTTCCATAAGATTGAGATGTAGGCCGCGCACGTTTTTTTCATAAATTGTTCCGCACATGTTTGTCCCTTGGACATGGTGGTCAGGGTCCTATGGTCGGGTATGGGTATGGGTTTTATGGTCGGTTTTTATTCTATTAGAGTAACAAAGAAAGAAAGAAGCATGCTTTCTTGTAGTAGATATCGTCGGTGGAGATGGGCTGCTGTTTAGGTAGGTACCTACTTACATTTAGCCAGTCTTCATGGACGAGTTTAGAGTGCCTTGTTATTAGACTATTGACATATTTTCTAAGTAGGTAGGTACTTTTTGTACCTACAGAAAATACCTAAATATTTTTATCATAAGTAGGTACGTTGTCAGATAGCTACTTCATTCAGAAGGATTAGCTTAAGAACACTTATAAGAATCCGGACTACTTAAAAAAATATACTCATTCATGTTAGAATAGACAAATACAGTCGACAAGAGCAATTTCGGCATCTTAGACGAAATAACCTTGTAGAATTCCAACAAAACTTCCGCGAACCATTTACCCCGGATGCTTACGTCACGTAAATTGCTACTGTACATCGCGAATGTCTTAAAAACGGGGGCGGCATCTTTGTGAGGTACAGGGACAAATTACTGCCAAATGTACTTAGGTACTTGGTGGAACGGAATACCTACTCGTTTAAATACTCCAGCGAAATTGAAGCGTACACTGTGATGTTACGCTAGTAATTTATTAAACAGTGGTGATGTGATGCATCAACAGCATTTGAATATCTGGGTAAAGTTGTTACACAGAATCATTCTCCAGTAGGTATATGATATGTATTATATGATTATATGCACTTACAGATACATTATCTATTAATCAGATAAGAACCGCCGGTTCAAATTGGTACCGAGACACAATTAAAAATCTATTGTGTCTGTGATTCATGGTCTGAGAGGTTAATAGCTTTGATATTAAGTAAGTATATAATAGTACATTATGATATAAGTGCGGTAGGTTGAAAATTACAGCCGAGGCGATATTGCTAGCCCGAGCCGTAGGCGAGGGTTACAAGTAAGCAGAGGCTGTAATTGTCAAAGCGCACGTATGTCATACGACGTTTTATAACACATTTGCGAGGAAATAAAATAAAACTCTGACTATGGTAAACGAATAAAAACAATACAGCGTTAAGAAAAAGCGCGCGGCGCGCATCAGCATTTTTTTTAGGCAAAGGCCAAAAAAACAGCCAGTATTACTTATAAAGTAAATTAATATTTTTGTGTTTTTGTTACAGATTAATTGGTTGTAATTTACTGTCAAAATTAATTAAATTAAAGAATTATGTACATAAATATTTCTTTATTATATTTTATCTCCCAAAGTTAATTTAATCATAAAATGTTGACAACTTTTTTGACATAAAAACTCTTTGCTGAGATTTTAAAAGGTACCGTTCGTTTTAAAACGGAGCATCTTGATAAACCGTGCGTTTTACATTACACTTACCGCACTTGGGCGTAAGGAGATACAATACGATATTGAAATTGGTGAAATAAGACACCTTTTACGAGCAAATGTGTTATAAAAGATAATTACATAATAGGTACATTCACTATCCCAACATAAAAGTCAAATATAAATACGACTGGTGGAATAACAAACGATCGAACACAGTTGAAAACTCATTTCTTTTTTAAGTAATATTAACCTACCTACATATTATACATATAAATATACATAACTACATAAATGCGATAGGTTCTTACAGAATGCTTATAATACACAACTAAGAAAATGCGTGGTCGGTCTCCTAGGTAGGTATGGGCGGACGGATGGGACGGTCATGTCTTGAGTATTTTCTCCTTTGAAGATCATGTTTCAATGCACTTAGTGCAACGCCTACATTTATTGGAAAAATCTTATATAACGCGTTGTAATATTGCATGGTACTGGACTTGCGTTTCTTTGTCTACGAATAAAAGGAATAGCGAAAGTATGTTTATTTTATTACTTTTTTTTTATTAATTTTCGTATAAAAATAGATTACACATTGGAAAGGACCTAGGCTACTTTTCATCTCAATAAAACACATGTGTCAGTAGGCAACTTATTATATGACCTGTAACTAAACCTTACTTATAATATGGATACATTTCTCTATACGAAGGAACCGTAATTCCAACGTATTAAAATTCATACGCTGCAACACAAGCTGAACAGCATATAATGCTAAGCTAGTATTGCACAGCTCAAAGCAAGAATCTCATTCACAATATATCGTTTCAATATTTTGTTAACATGTTCTCTCGCACGGAATTAGAGAAAATCCACTTTTATGTCAAATCGCTGCTAATCTTATAGCAAGCGAGTATTGATGTTACACGTAAAGACGAATACGAATACAATCGCCAAACGTCCTACGCATAATTTTAAACGACCTCAAAATTTAGCTTTCATGATGATCTCCAAAGTATTAACTCAGGAGGCATCGCTAAATAGGTCGACACCGTCACAAATAACTTCTGCAATTTTGGCCATGTAATTTATTTATTTGATCGTCTAGTAGTGTAGGACACTACTTTGTGAATAGTAATCCAGATCCTTTTTGAGGATCATGATTTACCGTTTGCCATCAAAAGAAATCTTAACTTGATTCAACTATACCGTTAGTTTTCTATCGCATATTTATAAAATTGTCTTTCGCTCGCTTTTAATCTTTTATAGCGCTGCCCACTTCAGCGCCATTCATGCCTAAGGCAATATTTCATGAAGGACACTTCATATTCCCCACCCCTGTTATCTCTTATCTGATGACAGACTCGAGATAAAATAGTCTTCCCCACATTCTCACCTCCTTTCAAGAAAAGAAATAAAAATGTGTTTGGTGGGAAGAGTAAGGAGCTCCACCTCGCCCCTTACGGTGATCGCCAACCCGCAACATTCCACAGCTGCGATTGCGACCCCCCCGAACGTCCCGGTTTTGCCGGACATCCGGTCTTTTATCCCGCCTAAGCAGGATCGTTGCGGCCGTAGCCGATTGGCATTGGCATGGCACGACTCCATATTCTCAGCGTCTTCACTACTTTACTGGCTAGTGACCATCTGTCTTAAGTGTCGACCAACTCCGGCGCAGGAACCAAGTAGAATGTCCTGACCACGTTCCATATCCCGCGCTCGTTGACTGTGTCGTGCATAGATTGGCGCGAATCATCGACGAACCAATCACAATGCTCCATTTCAGTTGACCTATCGCGACGCAGTAGTAGTGTTGCAATGTTCATGGTTAATGTTGCGTCTGGCCTCCGATAGATGTCGCTATGAAACTCCCGTATTATTGACTGCCTCGCCGACATATATGTCATATTGCTCAACAGGACTGACCCATGTATCATACATCCTAGGTCCAACCTTTGGTTGAGGTGGCACCCTCGCCCCGCGACCGCGCACCCTCCCTCACCATAGATGCCAGAACCCCCTCTTCGTGTCCCGCGCCGGAAAAACCCGACCATCTCCGATTTGGATGAAACCTTTTGCATATCGTAGGGTCCGTGAATAGCATTACAATGATATACTTTTTATCTCTTTAACTCCAATAGTTCCGGAGTTATAACCGAAAAATGGTTTATCTTAATACAAGAACTATTCCGCTATATTTTCCATACTAAACAAGTTTCGGTTTTTCCTGAACCCTACTGAAACCAATTTCTAACTACTTTTATGAAACTTTTATGCTATTTTAACATCTCTTCGATCATACCAAGCCCTATTTTACTGAATTTTCATAATTTTTCGTATTTTCCTAAGTTTTAATATTTTTCTATTTCTGACTATATTTACATGTGTTTACATGTTTACAGCCACACCAAGCTGTTTTATGTTCTTTTAGTATTCTATATATGATATTAGGGTTGAGGAGTTACAGACCTATACTTAAATGCAGTTTTAATTTTGGGGAAAGAAACACAATTTAACCGAAAGACATTTAATATCTTAAGATATTGAAATAAATGGAACCTTAACTTATTTTAATATTTTTTTTGTCTTTTACATAAAACACTTGATTTTGTGAAATCGCAGGGAATAACTAGATGAAATATTATGAATGAACAGACATCGTAAATGTTAACTTAAAAATGTGATAATGTATGGAACATTACCACATTTTCATTTATCTAGATGTACGTAAATAGCAATCTTTGTGTCTGACACTAGCACTGAAGTTAGAATAAAACATGTACCAAATAAGCAAAATTAAATAGAGTGTAAAATAGCCTAAGCCAATTTAGTAGGCCTTCGCCTGATACCAATTTGTAAGCAAAAGTCTGTCTAACTATGTCTCCAATCCCGCTAAATTAACATCGATTTTGGTAAAGGAGTAACATTTGATTTTATTGTGTAGCACACCATCAGATTCGTAAATGATCCTTCGACAAACCCATCAGCCATTTTAAATTATTCCTCTTAAAAATATCCTAATCTAGATTTATTTCTAGATACCTACTTATATGTGTCTAACCTGTTATTAGTCGAGACTCAAGTATTATTAAGACTTGAAGTAATGTAGATGTCGTTTAATAAACCCCAGGTCTGCATAAATAAAATTTGCTAAGACAATAAAATATCAAATTTAAGTTCGAATTTGTTTCTTATCTCTGTAAAGTGTATTTAAACACGCAGTCTTAATTACTTTCATGGGCTCGAATACTAATGAGGTGTAAGTATATTCCTTATATTTATTTTGTACCCGTTTAAAATATTATTTTGTCCCTCAGTCAAACTCCAAGAGTTTTGGAACGTTAGCCTTTATAACGCTAAAAATATAAGGAATTAAATCCCGTAAGTATTCCCACTTTGTTATTTTAACATTCATTTAGAAAGAAAAAATACATGTTATTATATAATTTACAGATCCCCACATTATTCCTTGTGGGACAGTGCCCAGAAGACTAACATAAATTTTAACATAAATCGCCGTTTGTAAAGTAGATATCTGTTATTTTCCTCCCTATAAACATCAGTTCACACGGAAATAGGTGTTAACTTTTATGTTATTTACTTACGTGGTCTTCCTGTAGTGGTAACGTCTTCCATTGGGCGGGCCTATGATAAATTTATTCAGCGGCCGGCCCCGTCCAAACTTTATTTCGGAACATTCCTCGGACATTTTGTGCAAAAGAAAACAAAAATAAACAGCTAAAGAGTTCTTCCCAGGGTTTGAGCTAGCACTCGATAAAATTTGTAATATCGAAAATAATATTTTAATAAAAAAACTTTTACACTGACTGACGGAAAGACAACGCAATGCTAATAGGACGGTAGAGTTTTAGAAGCATGTCCTTATATGAGAGTAGGACCACTAAGAAAGGATTTTTGGAAATCTATTTCAAGATGTATTTGGATTAAATAGAGGACGAAATTTTGTATGGATAGTCGTCATTTTTAGGGTTCCGTACCTCAAAAGGAAAAAACGGAACCCTTATAGGATCACTTTGTTGTCCGTCCGTCCGTCCGTCTGTCAAGACCCTTTTTCTCAGGAACGCGTGGAGGTATGAAGCTGAAATTTATATCAATTACTCAGGTCTACTGTCCCTTGAAGCTGTGAAAAAATCAAACTTCTAAGCCAACGCAATCAAAAGATACAGCCGTTTATGCCGCAAATTTTCGACACTTGCAAGGGAATCAAAACCTACAGGGTGCTTCCCGTGAACTCAGAATCTTGAAATTTGGTACGAAGCAACGTCTTATAGCATAGATAAAGGAAAAATTACGAAAACCATAAATTTGCAAGGTTGTACGGAACCCTCGGTGCGCGAGTCTGACTCGCACTTGGCCGGTTTTATTTTATCACTTAAGAACCGCCGGTTCCAATTGGCACCGAGAAACAATTAAAAATCTATTGTGTCTGTGATTCATGGTCTGAGAGGTAATTTCTTATTATTTTCACACGGTTTCACCTGTGAAATTGCATAGGCTGCAATTATTGTTAATTACGACGCAAAATAAACACTTTCTACTGGAAATGAAACATGAAACGTGCAATGAAATTCACACAGCTGCAGCAGGCTAGGTGAAGGAGAGTATAGCATATGAATATTAATTTCATATGAATTTAACATGCGACTCATGAACTGACCCATCTCTAGTTATCCTGTATAGTATTCGCTAATGTTGAAACAGATATAAATGACATACCGCACAGCAATTCTAATGGGTTCTAACATGATAGCAAAGACGTGTTAGATTTGTTTTTGCTCTCTGATAATAATTGCCGACCGAATTCGGAGTACTTATAAGTACACTAAAATCCTATCGGCTTAAGTTACACTCTTTGGTGTACCTTTAATATAATTGTATAAATAAGTTAAGAAATAAATAAACATTAATGAATATCCTCCTATCAACAAACTAGCAAGTACTTCTTATTATGTCACATTTTTTATCATACATTTTTGGGGTGTGATTCGTATACCAAGCCATGTTCAATCAAGTACCTACTTCCCAGTTTTAGTACACTACCCTTTCCTTTGTGACTTTACCTTATTTACCCCATCGACAATAATAGTCGGCTCCTTGAAATGTTGCCATGATGAGTACATTGAACTCGCGCCATCGGTTATCCTTTCAGATGGGCCAAGATACATTTACGTTATGTGTGTAGTTTGCCCTAATGGCACTAGTAACTGAATTTCCTTTCAAGGAGAAAGGGATACTCCTTGCTTTTCACTTGGATCGAATTGTTGTTATTGTCATGTAGGGAGAAATATGCATGTTCGTTTTTGTGATTAATATGAGGCTTATGTGTTGCAAACAATAGGAAAGGATGAATGGTATTGGAAAAGTTGTTGTAAAGTACCAAGAAATGTAAGTATTCTATAGCAATTAACTCTGACAATTCGATGAATAGATACTCGTATGTTTGTTATTAAATTTTTCAAAGTACAATATAATATCTTAATATTAAATTTTTAATTAATTAAACGACCACCACCCAACCACCTTGGTGGGACCACCGCCCGGACCGGAGTGCTTACACATGCCTCATTAACAATTCTGGGACCAGCTGGTTTCCTCACAACGTTTTTCTTCACCGCGGAGCTTGTGATAAATATGTATGTAAGTTTATGAAAAAATCATATAGGTATGATTCCGATTCGAACCCGAGCCTCATGCATGAGAGGCAGACTCACTAACCGAAGGGCAATCAAATAAGTTTTCCAAGAACAAATATTATTTATTATTCAATACTCCATACTCTATCATTTATTGCATCCCTTATGTTTAATGTGTGCACCTTATGTATGGTGGTCTTAACTAAGTGAGATCAATTTATGGACCCTGTACCTACAGGGCACAGCAATTATGTGTCTACATTAAACTTATTCCATCGCAGTTGGGTACCTAACGCTGACAATTCAAAGAATACATTTGTTCTAAATGTTATTATTATTAGGTTTGCTGATTAAAATTTACACTGTGTTTTTAAATGCAGTTTGAACAAAATAATTCCCATACAAAAATTTTCAAACGTTTTTGCTTGTAACTTTTATTATTACGATCCCGTGCCATGGATTACAGCGCTATGGATCGAACCACTTATATTAGTTCAATAGCTATCTAGAACCACTAGATTCTAGCACTCTGGGTCAACTTAAATCAGCTACTAATGCAACTGTACAGTACAATAGGCGATCGCTTGTTATAGCGATAGTGAAAACATGATATTCAATTACCTAACAAATAAAAAACCGGTCAAGTGCGAGTCGGACTCGCGCACCGAGGGTTCCGTACAACCTTGCAAATTTATGGTTTTCGTAATTTTTCCTTTATCTATGCTATAAGACGTTGCTTCGTACCAAATTTCAAGATTCTGAGTTCACGGGAAGCACCCTGTAGGTTTTGATTCCCTTGCAAGTGTCGAAAATTTGCGGCATAAACGGCTGTATCTTTTGATTGCGTTGGCTTAGAAGTTTGATTTTTTCACAGCTTCAAGGGACAGTAGACCTGAGTAATTGATATAAATTTCAGCTTCATACCTCCACGCGTTCCTGAGAAAAAGGTCTTGACAGACGGACGGACGGACGGACAGACGGACAACAAAGTGATCCTATAAGGGTTCCGTTTTTTCCTTTTGAGGTACGGAACCCTAAAAAGGAAACAAATAAAAACTATACACATCAGTAATAAATAGGATTGAAAAGACGTAACTTAAAATTTATAATATGGTCTTATAGAATGAAATCTAGAATCAGTAGCAATTAATTTCTAAAACACACTTTTCGATGTACAAACACCATGTTCAATCAATAAACCTATAATTGGTGCAAGCTTTAGTAGGCCACTGGACAAACTTTGTCAGCAATTAAACTACCAAACGAGGCGGTCCTCAAGAGCCCTCCACCCTTATTATATTATTAAAATAATGAGTTTATCTGATATTATTTTACGTGGATAATTTGGTGTGGGTACAGCAAAAAAATGCAGTCTCATTTTGAACTTAATATTAATGGAAATTGGTCACATTTTACAGTTCATTTGACATGTATTAAGGTTTGATGGTTTACTGTGTGTGGTCCGCGTCCACCCACTGACCACTTGTCTGATAGTTATCAGCAATAACTGTAACATATCAATTTTTAACCGACACGCTTTCAAAGTCGTACGATAACTTCCACTCACCTCCCATTTGCTTGCGAGCACTTCGTATCAAGATCGGAAAAGAAAAAAGCTATGCAAATACTCGTTTTGAAAAATAAGAGGTCGGAATAGAAATACGTTCTTCAGACCGTGAATAATAAAGTTCGTGGCTTAGCCTTAAAATGAGGTACGGAAAATATCTGGAAAACATACTTTAGGATTAGAGAAGGACAAGCAAAATAATAGTTGATCTAATTTATTATTTTTAAACCTGAAATTTATTGTTAAACCTTTCATCAAATACCTTTTTTTGTTTGTCTCATTTAGGTACAATGAACGTATATAGCAAAACTTAAAATAGTAAAACAATAAAAAAAGTTATACAATTGAGTACATATGTACTACGAGTTATGACGTCTCAGTTCTGTACCTACTGGTAGGACATTGCCCATAGTAAATTTTCTTTTTAAAATATTATAAATAAAAATAAAATCATTTATTGTCTGTAGGTACAAAAAGTACACTTAGAAATGTCAAATATTAGTTACTCATTAGGCTATAGGCACTCCCCGACATTAGCTAAATCCCAAAGGGGGCCATAGAAGAAGAAAATGAATTGAACTGACAAGGCTGTCATTGACTTACTATAGTGTACTTACCTACCCTATTAAATTACTGTGCCTTAAAAATAAAGATAACTAACTTACAGTCTTTTCATCCAATATAAGTTTGCAAATTAGTTTTATAACGATGTCTCATTGAAGCAGAGTGGACACTAAGCGAGTAAGTTGCTTCAAATAAAACAGCAATGCAACGGCATTGAAGGGTGAAATCGGGAGATTGCATCCAGGGCACCTCTCTATTCAAACAAACTTCTAATAAGAAAAGTTACACTGAAATAAGATTATAGGATTTCCTAACAACTCCTGCTTCATTGGTTTTTATGAGGGTATGAAACTAAATTATTTTAATTCTAGGGAATTGTAAGGCAAAAAAAAACTTAAAAAAAAAAAGAAAATATTAAAAGCAATTCAGTCTTTTAGTGTTTTTAATGGCTTTATATCAAACGTTAAGTGCCATCATTCTTTTCAATAGATTTAAATTGGCATTTCTATAAAACATAACATACCTCACGATGTTTTCCTTCACCGTCGAGCTAGTAATAATGATACAATGATATTAAATATTGAAATAATGATATTAAATTATTAAATATAAAAGTGCCAATTAAACCTGATAAATATTTTATCGAAGTCTGTACCAAATATAGCAAAACAACAAAGAAGGCAAGGACAAAAACTGACCATATAACGAGCCACGTAAAAAAAGAAGGTGAATAAACCGTAACCGAGCCTGTGACGTGGAAAGGACGAAAGAAATCTGGTTGGATAAAGTATATGTACCTTTTAAAAACCGTTGAATTCTGCTTACTCAGAGCACCCTGCCATCATTTTTCACATAAAGTACCGTCCTCCTAGGGGATAAGACTTATGATTATTATTTATTTATTGAAATCCCGAAAGGTTAAAATCTTAAGCTAACTTATTTTGTTTATGAATTAGAAGTTTGTGAGTCTGTGACAGACATACTTATAAAGTTCTCAGGATTACCCAAATTTCGAGAAATACCTAGTTTTCAGCTAATTTCTTAATACATAGACTTGATTGATTCGAAATTTACCTTACTTTGTAAAAAAATTTTTTTTTAAAATTGATGCCATAAAACTGACTCTCACAGTTGTATAACTGAGCTCAATGTTAAAGACATTGAAGTGTGTCCGAATCAGATAAAACAATGATAATGTCTTAATGGCTTTAAGCTACTGGACAACTTAGCACGATATTAAAAGCACTTGTGAAATTTAACGCGTATTAACACGAAAGTTTTGCTGTCAGTTTTATCTGCAACAACAAAAACTAAAGTTTCTAAAAGATTGTTTGTTTAGATCATTGATAAATAAATAGTAGGGTCAATAAAATCTGATTTTTATAGACTTTCATTCGTTTATCAACCAAAGCTATCGCAGCCTACTATTGAACAAAGACTACCTACTAATACCTAAATATACTAATATTATAAATGCGAAAGTAACTATTTCCCCTTACGTTTTCACAATATTAGCCGCTGACTCGATCTTTATAATGATCAAGGAGGCAGGACGATATTTTACATGTTGAAGAAGCTTTTCATTCCGGAAAAAAAAGTAGTTCATATGGGACTTGATTAATCACAAAGTCTTCAGACATTCAACGTTAGTTACATAAATAATACATATATCCCCAAATAATTTAATCGTGATTGAAAGATTTACGCTTACGAAATTTAAAATTAAATCCACCTCTCAAAAATTACACTATAAATCTGACAGAGGCGACAACGACACACAAAATGACCCGTCTAGACTGTCGTTTACAAAACACAGAGTCATCGATCATCCTACATTACGGAGGTAATCTTACACAAATATGGCGAGAGTATGGGTAATCGAAAAATAACAATAAATTTTAAGAAGCATCGATGTATAAATCATAACCATCCTTGGCATGGATCGCGAATGCAACTGATTTTATATTGTTTGTCTTCGCTGCCTGTAAATTGTTATGAATCAGCACGGCATTGCGATAAGTTTAGTCCTGGCTAGGTAGTATCTTTTTTTTTTCGAGAGGACCATTCTTCTCAAATCCAATTTAACGATTTTAGAGAGAAATAAACTGGAGTAGCCATACTCATGAAAATTTTAAATCTGGTAATAAATTTGCGATATAATATAAAGAAAGCAAAAAATTTGCATAAAATGATTCGCACTTGGCCTGTTTTCGTATTAACCCCTTAAGAGCTTCTTAAACTCTACATGTATATAATTATCTTTGACGTCTTGATGCATGTCGCTTTGCGTTTACACGGATTTGAACTTTTGACACAGCTCTTTAGCTTCATCAACGGCCATCAATCTTACATGCGAGCACGCCGCAGTGTGCGATGATGCGTTTATTGCCCCGCGCAGACGTTCCGCTTGACACCTACATCAAGATAAATTTTCTTTTTTAGGGTTCCGTAACTCAAAATTAAAACAGGAACCCTTATGGGATCACTTCGTTGTGCGTTTGTATGTGGGAATCAAAACCTATATGGTACTCTCCGGTGACCTAGAATAGTAAATGGAAAAATTCAAAAACAACACACACATAACACATTAGTACAACACGCCATAACAACAACAAAATTCCTACTACATTCTTGTTTTCTATGTATAAGGACACCAGTTTTCCAACGGCGACACTTAAGTTTGTCCTTCAATCGAATATCTTTTTGTTAGAGCAACGTTCGGTGCCTTCATAGTTTGTACGAAATCCTCAATACGCGAGTCCGACTCCCACTTGACTTGTTTTTTAAAAGGACAATAAATAAGAGTAGCTATATGTCTTTCACAAAAATCCCGCTCAAATACCCTAATTACGAATGTTAAAATAAGGAAGAAACTCGAAAGGCACAAACAAGAGGCAGCTAACGTTGCGCGCTAATGGACATTCTCCATCCAAGTCAGTCAGTTCGCGAGTAAATATAATTAAAATCAACATCTGCACCTCTCTGTTTGTTGATTTAAAAAATCTGATAAATCCGCAAAAGAATACCCGACGCGTGTTGATTGTACCACCACGCGAGCATTTCACAATAAGATTAATTGTTTTCGACCAAATGCGGCGACGATGCCCGTTGACTAAATTATGATAAGGCTGCATAAGCCGTTTGTTATAAAGCCCGTAGAAAAAACGTCGCGGATTTTTCTCTTTTTAAATATTGCGACGGACCTCTCCTTGCTACCAACCAGTAAATGCACTTGATATACTCATAAATTTGTCATATTTGCACATCGCAAAATGTTTATAACAATTTTTTATGCATCTAAGCTAAAACATGTATTTGCTTACAAGTATATAAGATGTACCTACCAGAAATTAGAATCTGGTAAGAAAATCAATTTGGTTCTGGAAGACTTATTGGGAAGTTGTTTTTCCGGGCAGGTTGCCGGATAAATGAAAAACAAGGCATAAAACAAACAAAACGAGGCCGGCTTAATAAGTAGCGGCGTTCGTCTTTTCAGAACCGACCTAACATCTGATATTACTTTCGCTGTTAATCTATAGCTTCACCTTACCTACTTTTCTATAAGAATCTATCTATTTTGAGAAGAAAACCAAGTGAGAAAACCCGTAAGCATGACTCACCATTGACTCACCACCGGTCAGCTTATGAGTCTGCGAACCCCTTCGGCAAAAAGGCGTGAGCTTATCTGTTTTAATGGGTTCTTATAAACTTGCCTCAAACTAAACCTGTCTCAGAAAAAAAGCATGTGTAAACTTGCCACATGTTTATTTTTGAAAAATAAATTGAAAAACATTGTTTGTTTTTTTTCGTACAGACTGCAAAAAAACAAACACTTAATTTTAATAAAATTAATATTATTTTTTGCATCGCAGTTCTGTTATTCCAAACATACAGAATTTGTAGTAATAATGAAGTCAATTATTACTTCAAATTCTGTCAAAACCACAAATCTAGGGGTTTCGTTAAAAGCTGCAGCAGAGTCACTTCCACAACTCAGGCACATTATTCACATACGTATGGCCAGATAGGGGAGGAAGTCTTTTAGAGTCCAATGGGGAAGAGTGCGAACAATAGTCCACAATAGCCACAAGAGCAAAAGACCACTGGTATTAATCGCACTATTCCGCCCGTTGCATC
This sequence comes from Ethmia dodecea, assembly GCA_963855545.1. NCBI lineage: Eukaryota > Metazoa > Arthropoda > Insecta > Lepidoptera > Depressariidae > Ethmia > Ethmia dodecea. The sequence continues at coordinate 8,047,625 of OY979448.1, forward strand.
GCGCGGGGAATTTTCAAACTGACTCGTTAATAAAAGTCAGTTCGTTGGAGATGCTTTTGAATGAAGTCGTTTGTTTTTTAGCCTTTTGCACCCCAGTGACCACTACACAAAAATAGGATCCTTCAAAACTTGGCTAGGCCATCTGTAATCGTATCTTGTAGTCTATACTATCTATACTAATATTATAAAGAGAAAAGATTTGTACTTTTGTATATTTGTTACGAATAAACTCAAAAACTACTAGACTGATTTTAAAAATTCTTTCACCAATGGAAAGCTAGAAGATCCCTGAGTAACATAGGCTATATTTTATTCCCGTATTCTCATGGGAACGGGAACTACGTGGGTGAAACCGCGTAGAACCGCTAGTAAATTATAAAATTTAGGCAATTTAATTTTGTGATATATTTGAAAGCGACTGTAAAGTCAATCTAAATATTTTAAAAATGTTGTCTACAACACTCCATTATAGATAACAACTAATCAAGTGATACCACCAGGAAAACATAGCACTCGAAAAAAACTGACAACCTGGCTTTAGGCTACGCAAAACACATAGACTCATAAACTTTCATATATGTATACATACAACATACAATTTTATACACCTACATTCACCGCTACAGTCGCAGTCCGGTAAATAAAGGCGGGTTTCGTTGTTAAAATTACTTGAAATTTTTGGGAGTAAATTTTTTTATTTTATGAATTTTCTTCCAAATTTCCGTCGGTATGAACGCGACGGGAATCGCGTCCCCATTGTAAGTTTTTTCCGGGATGATAATGTAGGCTTCGTCTTTCCTCAAGGTGTAAACTCGTGCTGCTAAATTTCATCAAGACCAGTCCACCGGTTTAGCCGTGAAATGGTAACAAACAAACTCACTTTCCTATTTATAATAGTTTGTTTGTTAGTGCGCGTTCATATATAGCACACAAGGTTAAATTATTGCGACAAAACAAAAAATGTAAGCGAAAAATTGTAACTGCAAACTGCCTTTGTCGTTCAGTGCAGCCTGCCCATTGAGATTCCGCATCGTTTGCACACACTGACGGTCCACAAAACGTAGGGTACAGAATAAACCCAACGCTATAGAGAAAGGGGGCTATATTGACATTCTGTAGTAGGTATACGTTGGACCCTCGTGCCATAAATTTGAGGAAATTGGAACAACTTCGACATTATTTCTCATAAAAAACCTTTTGAAACAATTTTCTTTCACATGTACTGACTCTTTTGTAAGTAGTTTTTAACAGAGTAAATAATTTCATAGAGGAAGAAAACTATTACTTAATATTAAAAACGCGAGAGTTTGTATGGATGTTTGTTCCTCTTTCACGCAATAACTACTGAACGTATTTTGATGACACTTTACAGTTATACATATAGCTTGTACATCAGAATAACACATAGGCTATATTTTATTCTCGTATTCCCACGGGAACGGGAACTACGCGGGTGAAACCGCGGGGCGCTGCTAGTTAGATAAATTTTAGTATCTTCGAAGTTAAATGTGTAGCCAATATCAGATCCAATATTACGTTCTGATGACGAGCTAAGTAGCTTTATTCGCCCCCCAAAACACATTTGAAAGACATTTTCGCAATCCGTAGTCTCAAATTTAATAAAAGCTGCGATGCGCGTGTCTCAGACAAACGCGTTTTAAATTCCATACGCGTCCAAGACAAATATAGCTTTATTATTATTGCAAGAGATGAGATTTTGGAGATCACACTTACAATGTAAGCATTATAGCTATACTTAAATGTTATTGAATGCTTTGATCTCAGCATTGGGCGTCGCAGAGTTAATAAAATTACCGCGAGTATTACTTTACTGCTTGCTTTCGTGTAAGTGGTCATAAAAACAAATACTTCGTTTGTTTTATGACTTAAGTGGTATTCGATCCTTCATACAAATGTACTCGTCATTTTTATTATTTCCTCAGTATCTTAATAGTGATATTAATCGGATATGGTCATGCGCGACGCAATTAATCGCACATGGAAACTTCGTCCTCAATTTACCAAATATCTTTGAGCACCTTATAATAAAATCGGCCGTATTTCCAAATGGAGATATTGTAATTGACGTAAAAGGCCTACATCACTTTACTTCACGCAATTGTATCGACAGCCCTAAGGACACGCCTCCTGACGTGCTTCGGCAGAATGATTTGGTAATTGCCGATAAATTCGTACACTCCGACAATTTGTGTGTCGTAAATAACGTTTAAATTGACTGTATTGAGTGTTTTCAACTCGTTAATTTATATAGGTACCGTTTTAGCAAAATAAAAAGTGGTCAATTATAGATAGCGTTGATATCAATATTTATTTCTACAAGTAAATTGTTCGCATTGTCAAAGAAAGCAAATTCGTTATCTAAATCTACAGAAAGAACATTGGTATTCTCGTCTGCATTCTTTAACCGAAATAAAATGACATTTATATGTTTCCAATCAAAGATTTTCAAGATTTAATCGTAATACGTGACAAAAGTGATGACAGAGCACCATTGATTCCCAAAATGAAGCCATTTGTAGTGACTGGGAATCGAACCGACCGACGTTCAGACGTGACTGTAGTAAAGTCGTCAAATTAAATAGATTTCCGTCGCCACTGGAGGCATCAGCAGCAACGGCGTCCAATTTTCCTAACCGCACATTTCTTTGCTAATGAAATGGGGGTAATTTGTTTCGGCAAATGTCTTCGTCTCCTTATGCCGCAGGATTATATGCTCCACTAGTGGCTTTTATGCCTTTGAACTTCATAATTACCGTGTAACTCGCTTTATAGAGGTATAAAAGGTGTAATAAGGAGAGTTTCTTTAACTAAACATTGGTTGCTACATTAATTTAATTATACCTTTTTCCACTCTTATTACATTATTCAAATTCAAACACAATCCCTAGTTAGTCACTTTCTTTTAGCATCCACATAAAAATATTTATGATTTTACAAAGAGAAGCGAAATAACTTTCGGTAAAATCAAAGAGAATAGTAGGTATTCCAGTTTTCAGTGTTCTACCTCGAAGTTTTTATAGGTAAGCACCGTCCAAATTTTACACTCGCATACAAAACCGAAATACACCAGCCAATAAGAACCGTTTCAAATTAGGTCAGTTCAGCCATTTGTACCCCAAATCATTTGATTCTTCGATTCAAGTTTGTCGAATAAATTCGCTCACCTGACATACAGTGAACCAAATCAATTCTTGGTCTGTCTTGCCTGTTATTTTATATGGAAGTGGTGTCCGGTTGTTGATAGTCGATGAACTACAAAAAGCTCCAAATGTTTATGATTTTCGGAGTAGGGACTCTGAATAAAACTTGATTAAAACTACCCTGGTAGGTCGATGAGCTTACCACCTATCACCAAATACTGCGGTAAAAAATGGGTAGTTCTAAAAGCGGAATACCTCTTCCAATACCCTTAGAGGTAAGGTTAGAGTGTATATTTATATTTAGCTTAGCTGAGGAAAAACCATTATGATCATCCCACAATATTTATCATAATCTTTCCTTTGCTTTTGACAAACTTAACCAAAAAATCCATCTTTGCACAAAATAAAACTCATAAATTAGGAATTTGTTCGTCTTGAATTCGGTTCGCTCTATGTGACTTGAGCTTAAGCAATTTACAGCGGTTGCTTGCCGCAGTTTCGCGGGATTAACTTGAGAGGAAATATCACAAGTTTCCGCTTTTTTCCACGGAATTCGTGATGTTTTTGTTGTGGCGCGGATAATACGAAGCACCTAGTCTCAACGACGCACTGTAGAAAATTTGATGTGACATCAATGTTTCCGGAATCCAGGTACTAATGATGCAATCCGATTTATTTATTATAGAACGCGTAACAGAATAAGCGCAATTTCTCATACACTCTAATTAGTATATTAATATTAAAAAATTATGACGCCTTTGTACTTTAGTTTTGTCTAAACAATTTTCTTAAATAAAGAGCAATAATAGTACGATTTCTGTAGGTAGCAGTAAATTCAGCTATGCTAATTAATTTTTCGGAAAAATTTAATACATCCTAAAAATAGCTGAAATCGATACTGAACAAACTAATTTTAGGAATTGCGCTTATTCTGTTTCATAATTATTGTATATGACGTCCTTCATCCGATCTTTTTTTATTAGATAAAAACTTTTTAACAAATAATTAAACCGCCGAAAAAACTGAAAAACAAAAAATAATAAACCTTTTTTATTTAACCTTAATAACTAAACTCTGAAACTAATTTAAGAATACCTCAGTAATTTTGACACCAAAAATTAAGGTAATTTAGTAATCTTTGTTCATTGACTGTTTGGCACCTTAAAATATTGAGTTGTGACTTCATTCATTATTTTTCGTACTCGACTGTTGTTTTTTTGGTTATTTTATTATTTAAAATAAAAATCGTATATATTTATATTTTTAGAGGTCTTATGGGATAATCTTATTACTTAATGATCCCTATTGATGAAAGTCAAATACCCTATTGTCACATTTGCAAGAAATTGTGTTACGAAGAGAGACAATTTTGGCGTCAAAGATGCGGATGTAGATATTACATTTCTACCTTTGAAATCAAAAACACGTCTGTCATTTGTCGCGTATCGCTATTTTAGGAACTAGACCGAATAATATATAAAAATATTGTGTAAAAGATTTTAGGATTTATGTTACAGAGACGTGTATCCAATGAAGCTTAGTCCCTTCATAAACGGTTTTAAGTATTGACATAGTTTCTTTGAACGTACAGATACGACGTAGTCGAGGAAACCTTATACAGATTTATGAAGTGTAATTTCATTTAACATTACTTTTTGTGCCCCAAAAGACAACTTTTCCATACAATACGAATACTGCATCCTATAAAAAGAGCTGCCCTTCAGTTTCTTGCTGGCTCTTCTCGGGGTACTGCATTTGGAACCAGCAACTCGTCGGTGGAGATGGGCTGCTGATTACATTTAGCCAATCCTCATGGACGAGTTTAGTGCGCCTTGTTTATATTGACATTTCAAAGTGTATTTTTATACTTACTGAAATAAAAGAATTTTGAGTTTGAGTTTGAGTTTTGAGTTTATACCTAATCGATTTCAAATTAAAAAATAGGGCACTAAACACAGAAACAAACAGTAATTTTGTACTTAACACTTAGTAAATGTTTCCGTTGATGTAATGTGGCGTATTATCAATTAATCAAAACGTTCCTTTCCGACTGTTATAAACATAATGTTGAGCCTAAGGCTTTATTTATTATATTTTACAGCAAAAATACTTTTCATTTCTAAACCTGCCAAAAACAAAATCTGCTGACACCTGCCATTATTTCGAATAATTAACTTCTCAAGCCAATAAAATAAAACACAACAGATTTTAAATTGTTACGCGGTTTATTTAAGTTACAGCTGCCGCCTGACTGACAATCAAAGATTAAAATCGAGTTTTTACTAGGTCTGCCTGATCAACCTATCGAGATATATAAAGTCGATGACAATGCAAACTTATTTCAAAATCAGTATATAAAAATAAAACTTGGTTATGTTATCTAGCTCAACTTTAAGTGTAAGAAATAAAATAAATTACTTCGTTCAATTTAAGTAACCGTACATTATTCATATAAATGCAACTTACAATGGCGACCGGAATAAGTAGTCATTCGCGTCCAGTTTGCGAGAGATAAATGGTGGTCATTTAATTAACTAATATGCATTACACATGTACAAAACTCCCGGACATTTATTAATGACTTAGCGAGTTTAAAACCAAAGAAACTGTCTCTCTTTTATATAACAAGTAAAAGGTGAGGAGTATATATACAATATTTTTAGTCTCACAAGCAAAGGAAATGTTAACCCTTTCTTACTCATGCCACATAATAATAAATAGTACTAACATTACTGGCATTAAGTTAAGTATGTATTAACGTATAGTCCTCTATTCACTAGCTCGACGGAGAAGGAAAACATCGTGAGGAAACCCGCAGGTCCATAATTATGAGACATGTGTAAACCGACCTGGAGTGCGATTTTTGAATCTCACTGGTGATATCAAAATCACCGGTGACTAAAATTTGATAATTTTATGTCACCATTTTCCAAAAGCCGTATATTTTTTAAAGTCACACGCTGTTTTCAATAAATCTTCGCAATCACAAAATATCACAATTCCGAAAAACACACTTTGGCACTTTTGGCAGATGGCACTATACGTCAACTGTCAAAAATAATCGCATGGTGATTTCAATTACGAGTGGGTAGGGGCACTCGTAAATCGATATCATAGGTATGACAAATGTAAGTCACCGATGAGTTTCAAAAATACGAACTTTCGGAAATCACTCACATCGGTGAGAATTAGTCACTTGGTGAGATTCAAAAATCGACCCCCAGTTCCTTCGATGAGCTCACCACCTATCGCGTTTAGGGGTCGAAAATTCTTGTGAAAAGTGGGTAGGTATATCCAGTAATGGCTGTATAGGTAAGTGGCTACGAGTATATTATTATGTATTGTTATCTTGAGCTAGCGGGAACCCACTGCGTGATAAGTCAATATTCTCTTGTTTAATGAATAAATTATATATACCTACCTACTTACTACATAATTCAGTAATTGTCGTTCTAAATCAATTCACACCAAAAATTGCACTTTTACATTGTTAGTTTTTACTAACGGTTTTAATATACATAGTTTGGTCCGCGGAGAAACACAGCGCATCTTCTAGATTGGTAAGTAGGTATCTATAGGTAATCCTCTAAATGTATTTATCACATTATACAGATCGTACAATAGAATAAATTGATATAGAAAGGTAGACGGGTCAGTTTAGAAAACTCAAGTATAGAAAACTCAACTCTATGATCCATGACTTTTATATTTGATTCCGTCCATTCTATTTATTTCGCACTGTTTATTCAGCTCGTTAATCCTTTAATGCTTACTGTCTAAATCTCAACGTCTGATTTACGAACATCCATGTCGTTAAAAAAACATTTTTAATTTTCAAAAGACAGATACAAAATGTCCTCCAAATTAATAGTGGCTGCACAAAACTGTTGTTTGTTTGACACACTGTCGCACAGCTAACACAGGTACATTTGTCACATTTGAGAGCACGATCTTTCAAAACAAATTTATGGTTCCACGTTTGTCCGACGCATTTGAAAAAATTACGAACTTGCATGCAAACTTTCATTGCCTATTTAACCTCCATAGGAGTTTTTTTTAAATCCATTGTTAGTACTATCTACTTGTTAACTTCTGTTCAACGGCTTAGGCTATATGCGTTTACAGTCAGTGTTAGAGTTTTATTATAAGTAGATGCTATCCCAGACAATTCTAATCCAAAGAGTTCTGAGAACCCCTATCGAAAGTAATGGGCTCTATATGGTGAAGCCCTACCTGTTAGAGGCGAGCTTAATTATATGAAGGTACAACTCACAATTTAAGCTTTATACATAATAATAACTATTTTTGTCAACAAAATAAATAATAATGCCTCCTAATATTAAACTTTTGGGATGTTCATGTAAATAAATAAATGTTTATCTCAAATCTGCAGCAACGTGGTCATAACGCTCACAGAGGTGGGAAAAGCGGGAAAGCGGGCGCGATGAAGGACGCTTTCTGTGAAACATTTTGTTTATAATTATAAACTCGTACAATACAAAAATTCCCTTCCCGGATAGCGATTGCTTTTCCGGCTTTTCCCACCTCTATGTGTGCTGACCTCTATTGTATTTAATGGTTAATTGTTTAGAACAAAATAAGTGTTGTGAGTCATTGTGACAGACGTGGCTTTATTTTATAATATGTAAAGAAAAAAAAAATCTCATGCCTTATATCCCCGAGGGGGTAGGCAGAGGTAGTCCATTTCTGGATATACCCACTTTTTACCAGATAACGTGATAGGTGGTAAGCATATCGCCAGGCCGGGTCTGTTTACACATGTCTCAGAATTAATTCTGGGACCTGCGGGTTTCCTCACGATGTTTTCCTTCACCGTCGAGCTAGTGATAAATATTTACAGAACTGTGTACAGATACTATGTAAAGAAGTATTATATAATGAGTTTCATTACACAATAATTAGAATAATTAGTATGAAAAGTTATAAACCATGGCTCTTGGGCTGCTGCATCTACTTGTATTATCCATAAAATATGCAGCAACCGCTTAGTATAAATCAAACATTCGTTAGAATCTATTTCAGATCACGGAACCCATTTCTTTTCGAACTCAATTTAATTATAGCTTGCGCTGATAAATGACGACAGTCAATATATTTCGTTTTTGTTTTGACGTGAAATGAATCAAGACATTAGGCAATCCAATTAGTGTTAAATGAAATGTAACGGGTGAATAATACTCTTCAAGGGAGTTTAAAGATGAATACAAATTTAGACTGTTTATCTTCGAGGGGATTGGCAGAGATGTTCCAATTCTGGAGGCACCCACTTTTCGTAATATAATTGTACTAGCAGCGCCCCGCTTTTTACCCGCATAGTTCTCGTTCCCGTCGGAATACGGGGATAAAATATAGCCTATGTGTTATTCTGATGTATTAAGCTATATAACTGCAAAGTTTAATCAAAATACGTTCAGTATTTTTTGCTTGAAAGAGGAACAAACATCCATACATACAAACATTGTAGAGACTAGTGATAAAAATGTACGTAAGTTTTTAAAGACTCACTGAAACATGTTATCTCCATAGGAATTAAGCTCTAGCCTTATTTAATGTAAAAAAAACGCCTTGTTGTAGCTTGAATACTTTCCTTTATCATTACCAATTATTCATATTATTCTAAAAGGAAAAACATTATTAACCATGAATGAAAATGAATAACTGTCTTAGCGTCCGTTTACATAATAATTGAAGATAGCTTCTCTAATGCCCGTAATATTATTCTGCGATCGTTCCAACGCGCTGTAAGTGTTGAAGTATCGGTAAGTGTGGTCTATCGAGCTAATAGGAGCTAATATCGCCGGCTCTGCAAAGTACACACTAAGAAAGCGTAATGATTCGTAATTGTAACGGACAAGCACGGCAGGTATGAAGTAAGCCTGCAGGTTATAGAAGCCAGTCAGCTGCCAAGTGATAGGTGTTGCTGTGGGTACGTCATGCCAAGCTGGGTAATAGTAGTGCAAGGCTGCCAGTTTATTTTGGACATATTTACGGGACAAGTATCTAATCAATTAAGTATCTGGTTGCTATTGCTTCGGTTCGTCTGGTGGTTCTTCAGGGTAGATTTACCAATTCATTTTTAATGCGTGTGCTTTATAAGGTAAAGGGAGCAAAAATAACATGGTAGGAAAGATTTATAAGAGTTTTTATTTAGGAACTAGACAGATTCCGAATAAATTCATTATTTAACATAAGCCGCATTATAAGGACCAAAATACTCATAGTTTTGTATTTACCTATATTATAAAATTAGTAAACGAGCGGATTAAAGACGCACCCTCCTTTAAAAAGAACATTAAATTCACTAAATAAATAACCATCTGTAATAAACAAACTGTCGCAAAGTTTTGTGTTAATTTGTGGTAGCAAACAAACTTGTAATTAGTTAATATTCAGATACTGCCGGCCCACTTAAGATGGACTTTAGAGACCTCATTTATAACTTACTAGCAGCGCTCTGCGGTTTCACCCGCGTAATTCCCGTTCCCGTGGGAATACGGAGTTAAATTAGTTTCGTTTAGTAGTTTTTGCGAGAAAGACCAACAAACATACTTACAAATTTTCGGGTTTATAATATTATTAGGTTGGAAGTTAATATCTCAAGTCCTAATCGCTACATCTAGAGCCGCAGGGCTGTCCCGCCGGGACATAGAGCAGCCACCGACGACGTATCACACCGGTTGTCGAATGTGGAGCACGCGGCAAGCGGCGATGCCTTCGACAAAAAATCAGTGTAAGCTCTACACCACGACGCTTCGGTCGTGCGCCCGCTCCTCCCGGACCCACTTGCTCGCGATCGCTCCGCAACTTTCCTGAGCGAAACTTTGTCGACTCCCAACCAAACCTCGGACCCGGTCGCGCGTTCCCGCGACCTCCTCCAAGTGGTTACCTGTGAAAAGTGTCATATTGTTGGTGTGTAAGTCAGCAAGTTAGCAACATATGGCCGTGGCCCGAGGTCCGGCATGGTCGCTAGACCGATCGGTCGTGCCTTCTTGCCGATAGAATCACGACACACGACCACGTGTGTGCTTATTGCGTCTGGAGGCTCACCGTTCACTTCACCTATTTTATCGTATCGCACTTGCATCAAACTTTTAATTCGTTATTCTGATAAATACTCGCTTAGACTAGTCATCGCTGTTAATTGAGGTTTGAGTAAGTGGCCACAAGCTTATGTTGCGGTTCGTTTCGCCAATCCTATAATTTAAAATCACATTTCGTAATCGCCGAAATATCTGTTGAAGTAAAGTACATATAATTAAATTCATTTATTTGTTCCAGCCCAATGGCCAATTACTTATGCACAATATTTTTAATTTTCGAAGCTTTTCCTGGTTAAGCGATACAAACGAAGTGATAATGATCATTAATCATCATCATCATATAATCACTCTTCAAGTTGTGACGCTCGCGTGAGCGGTTTTTGTGTCACGCAGATAAAGTAAATCGTAAATTTGCATTATCGATTTTTAAAAAAGTAATCAATTGAAACTGAATCAACGTTGATTTATATTTAGCTATCAAATAATAATATTTTTATATTAACTACACTGACAGTATTTCAAACATCCTATATCTTGTTTACATACTAGGTAGTAGGTACCTACAGCTAATATATAAATTAAAAGAAAATTACAATGAAACGATAACTGAAATTGTTTCCAGATACACACAATTTTTTAATTAATAATTAAACTTCTATCACATTTTTTATCGGGATTCACGGAAGCTTTAAATAAAATTTTATAAAAATCGTTAAACTTCAAGAAATTGGTCGTTCTTTAAGTGTTATTGTCGGTCCCTAAAAGCCTTTGTCAGTAGAATTTTAATTATTATTTTACATATTCTTTAACCAAATGATTTTAATAATACTAACGTCATTATTTAAGTAGATACTATCAGCTGCCTGTGATTGCATCCGCGTATATTTTAGGGTATCGCGTCTTTTTGGTGTGTTTTTCGGGGATGAAAAGGTGCCTAAGACAACAAAAGCTTAAACCATAAACGCCTTGTGAAATTTCATCAAGATTTAGGCTTGAAAATGTAAAACAGACAGATAGAGTTATTTTTGCTTTTAAGATAACTTTATCAATAACGTATTTAAAAAAAATACAATACAGGAACTCTTTATTGTACACCAAAAACAACATAGTTGATATAAACGTTAATTAAAGTACAATAGGCGGTCTTATAGTTAACTTATATATAATAATAACGTTTTTAATCATAAAGTAAAATTAAGTTTACAGGTTTATAAAGATCTGAGTTTGATTCCGAACTCTTATCTTGTTTACCCTATTTATCTATATAATGAAGTATATAAAAATGAATGTTTCTTTTTGTGCTTTATGCATTCATTCACTCAATTGCGATAAAAAATTAGTAAGGAAGGTTTCTGACAAAATATGATATTCCCACGAGAACGGTAACAAACTGGATCAATGCCGCTGCTTGGTAGTAACCCTATAGATAGACGATTGCAATGAAATCGTTATTTCTGGTCAATATAATTATTGCTATCTTTATCTGACGCATCGAAGGAAACATATTCAAGATATAAAATAATGATACAATACAACTCTACAAAACGAATAAAATGTAGGTATTATTATCTAAATTAAATTCATCGTTGTAAATACTGGAGCAAATACCAGAAATCTGGTAGATTATTTACATATACTCGAAAAATCTGGTAGAATAAATAAAAATCGAAAAGTAGTTTCGCAAGTGCACTTATAAAGCAAATTAAATATTACTGGGTCAATCCGCTTCCGTTCTCATGATGTGACGTAGGAATGATGTGTTTTATTACTGTTTAAAATCATATATTAAAAATATATGATATCTAATTTTATACTTTCTGGTTAGTATAATATGAAATATGTAAATATTTCCATTTAATACCCCATGATCTGAAAAAATATAAGCCACCAGCAAATCCGATGAAACAGCAAAAATATAAGAATAAAAAATTTCATCAATGATTTGTTTTCATAAGCCACTGTATCTCAATCTGGGTTAAATAGGTACGTCGTACGACAAAGTCCAATGTGTCAAGCTCTACGTGCTCTTGACTGTACAAGTAACTATTCTCTAATCTGCGACTGTACCATATTTTACGACTAGCGGGTGCCCAGCGGCGTTGCCCGCGCGGATCCAATTTAATTCCGTTCCCGTGGGAATTTTCAAAAATCCCCTTCATAGCGGTTGCCACATATAAGGCTCCATGTTTCAACCCAACTACTCAGATATCACACAAAATTTCATCAAAATCCGTCCAGTAACTTTTATGTGATGCGTACGTAGGTACGTACAGACATACAGATAAAAAATTCAAAAATTGGTATATTGATATATATACATCGATGACTACCGCTGAAATTATCAAAATATATTTCATTTACACACGGACACGGTCTATCGTTACAGTCTCGATGTGCGAAAAAAACACAATAAAAGATATTTTATTTTTTAAATTTTAGTTACTTTGTCATTGTGGGATAAGATGCAATGACTACAAATTTTATATTAGGTACTTTATCTTAGACAAAGTTAAACGATTTCATTGAAGACTAAATAAACAATAAATATGTCTAGTACCACCTAGTACTCGTCTAATATGGAAACCAAATTAGGTAGGTACCTACTACCATTGGTTTGTTTTTAAGCACACAAAAAGCTAGACACGTTTGTAGCCGACGACAGACGCACTTTGGCGAAGTGACTAATTAGTAGCCACACTTCAGCTACTATTCGGTATTCTAGTCGCAACACCATCGTGAGAAATTAGCCTGTTTGACACAGGAATGAAGCCACATGCGGTCTCTCGTTTCTTCTAAAGAAAAAAATATATAACGCTCCTTTTCCCGCGCCTTTTCATTAATCAAAGAGCACTAATTTATTTTTAATTAGGAAACTGATACTGTCTTTGTTTTTAAATATGCACAGGGGTGCTAGGAATTTTTATCTTGATAGACATTGTCAACCATCGGATGCTCACGGGTGGATGAAAACAATAGATAATTAATCGTTTTGTGACTGCATTCCATTACGGAACGGGATAGAATACGTACTCAGCAGAATCACAATTTAGGGACAAAGCAGAGATTCAGACAGAGAGATTTTGTTTTATATTATAGTATCTAAAAGTAAATTTATATATTGTTGTTAGTATCATTAATGTTATCTTCTTAACTTAGACTATCACAATATTCAATAAAACCTCACTTATTTTCAGTTGCCAAATAGAAAAACTTTATTCTACAAAAGTATCTCTGAAATGTAGTCAACTAGACCACAAAGATATCTCGATCTCTATTGTCAGGATAGACCGCAAACAGCCCCGTTTGCACTTAAAAAGCAAGCCGTTCAAAAAGTACTCTAAACTTTTTTGTCAACTCTGGTTTGATCTCGAGAAAGTTGCCCGCGCTCGAACAAATCATGAATAGGCAATCCCGAGTATTTCTGATCACGTCCCATCCTTTGGGTCTTGGCCAAGCGGCCGAGACATAACTTCAGTTTGATACGACCAGTCTGTTTTTTGGACCAACTTTTTGCGTCCGGATAAACTGTGGAACTTACTCCGAAAACAGCACGTTAAAAGCTTACATTATACGTTATTACGGTCAGAAGTGCCCATAAGATTATTCAATACCGGTATTTTGACCAATATTCGGGGTATTAAGAAATCACAGCTTCAGAAAAACAGAACAGCTGTATCAAACTTTCTCAAAACGTTACTAAAATGTTGATGACATAATCGAGATATCCAATTCGCAGATTATCGTTGCTCGTAAGTACCTACGTTTAAACAAATGTCTCTTCAATATGTAATGTTAAATGTAGCAGCCATCACAATAGGTGATGCAAATAATAGATCGCATGTTATTATTGTAATATGACTATTGTTGATTGAAAAAATACAGGTTCTATTTATGCTCTGAGAACTACTCATACTTGTTCTGTCAGTATCTGCTCTCGATTCGGTGACTCACGCACGACAACCATTGATATAACCACGTACATAAAATTATATAGACGTCGAAACCACGGAAGCTACAAAAATTTAAAAATCGCATATTTAACGGGGATGGTTTTAAATACATTAAAGTCATCGGTACTTTCGACCCCATTTCTTAAATTTTATAGCGCGGATCATCTGGAATTATTTTTGAGAAGATCCTTCTTAGAAAGATTATTTCATAAATCAGGTTTAGTGATACTAAATCTGAATTCCGCGATATGTATTTTTATTATGTTTTTCTACACAAAATCGCAGAGATAAAATATTATAACTGAAAAATTTACTCTGTCTGTTACCTTGTATCGACTAACTGGTGAGCTGATCCTTCTAAATTTGGCTGGGGTATAATAATATCTAGACTACTTTTATCCCGGAAAAATACATGGTTCCTAGACGATGCGGTAACTTACATTTCACGCAGATGGCGTAGCAGGCAACAATAAGACTTCAAAAAATTCTTATAAAATGAAAAGATATTTAAACCATACACAGCTGAACTTAAATATTTTCAATACCTACTGCATTAAATTCTTGTAAAGAGCAGTTTTATCTGGCATGTAGGGTTATAGTTCCAATAAAGTACAGCCGAACCTTTAGAAACTATACAGGCGTTAAAGGTGTTACTTTATGGCGCTGTAAAAGTGATTTTATTGTATCATAAAAAAATACCCTCTTTATAACTTTTGTCACCCAAATTAAATGGCCTCGCTGCTAAACCAAAACACTTCACCCAATCTAAGACCTTACCGGCAAAGATATTCATAAGTTCCAGGTCCTAGATCTTACAGCTATGCTAGACTGATTTTCTCTGACCTGCAGCAAACCATTTATGACTTCCCTAGGCTAGTCGTTTCTCTTGTGGTTATTAAGTAGTTTGTAAGCCGGAGGATAGACTGCCCTACGCGCTAGCCTCCACATTCCAGTGAATGCTGTCAAGCCGGGAAACAGTCTTGTAGACAATTCGAAAAAAAATATATATCGGAGCTAGAGTAAAGCCACTTACGACTCGTGGCTAATTAATTATTAAATATACTTACAGTGCTTACGGTAACCTACGAATTGCCACAAAGTATCCCAATAACTGCGCTATAAAACCTTACAAAGTCTATTTACACAAGACGTGTGTAGTGGATGGTATAGCGTACAAAAACCACATTTAAGATCATTTCTCGATTAGGTCAATAACCCAGACTTTCCCTAAAATATAGAGAGAAACAATTCCCAATACACTTCTTCTAATCTATCTATATAAATAAAAATGAATTGATGTTCGTTAGTCTGATTAAAACTCCAGAACGGCTGGACAGATTTTGATGAAACTTTTTGTGTGGGTTAGAGTGGGTCCAGGGATGGTTTATACGGTGGCAGAACGACGTCTGCCCGGGCCACTAGTATTTCATAAAGTTTGATGTGTCAGTGCTCGTCATAATTCTAGAAAAGGTTTTGTGATAAATTGAGAATGCATTGAGCTATGGTATCACAAAAAATCTGATAAAACAGAAAACAGCAGGCCTACAATCTAAGACAATCTTTAAATATCCGAATGCGTCAAATTGCATTTGGTTACGTACGTTCAATGGGACGTTTGCGGTTGGAATTTTGACCCAAAATGGCCGGCGCATAGACTATATACTATATGTAACAGAATAAGCGCAATTCCTGAAATTAGTTTGTTCAGTATTGACTACTTCATCGATTTCAGCTATATTTAATATTAATGTGTCTCGTGAAATGTGGGTATATCCTGTAATGCAAACCTCTGCCTACCCTCTCGGGGGTGAAAGGCGTGAGTTTTTTTCTTAAATATTTATTAAATTTAAAAAAAAAAATAGTATACCTGAATTTAGGGATTAGTATGGAAACCGTACTATTATTGCTCTTTATTTAAGAAATTTGGTCAGACAAAACTATAGTATTAACGCATCATTTTTTTTATATTGACCTCTCAGACCATGAATCACAGACACAATAGACTTTTAATTGTGTCTCGGTTGACTGATTAATATACTAATTGGGGTGTATGAGGGCGCTTATTCTGTTACGCGTTGTATAGAGATCAGAATTAAATTTAGTTTTGATTGTCTATCATTGCTAAATAAAGCAGCGTTAAATTAGATACCCCGTATTGAAACTTAGGTGGTGTTTGACGTAGTTCAATCGACCAAATAACTATTAACTGCTATCATGTACCCTGCAGAACTTCGCCAGAGATAGTGAACAGTCATTTGTCTTCATCTCCACGATCACCTCCAATCTTGTAGCGCTTAAAAACAACATCACGTTACACCGATTTTGGCAGCGTGTTCTGTTAAGATGCCGCCGAATTACGATTTTATACAAAGATAGTCAATA
Organism: Ethmia dodecea; assembly: GCA_963855545.1. Taxonomy (NCBI): domain Eukaryota; kingdom Metazoa; phylum Arthropoda; class Insecta; order Lepidoptera; family Depressariidae; genus Ethmia; species Ethmia dodecea. Next base: position 8,064,179 of record OY979448.1, read on the forward strand.
TAATCTTATTTATCTTAGTTTTTTTACGAAAAACTGTTGAAAACACCGTATACCTATTGTTTGTCCAAAAAAAGAAAAGATGAAAACGTTTTTGGAACGAAGTTCCTTACTGCACTTGACATTACTTCAAGGAAAAAAGACCTTGACTACACTTTTTTTTTATTTCACTACCCTCAAACGTTAGTTTATTTCATTGTGCCTAAAACAGGTGCATTATATTGATATTTAAAAAAACATAATATTATGTACAATACCTTTCACTTTCTTTAAATTCCAAAAATAATATAATGTCCTCATACAAATTATGATAGAAGATAGATATGAAGATTTATCTATACCAGATATAATAGAGATAGATTAGACTACTCTATTTTTTCAGAAAAGTCGGTGTGTTTACATTTTCTGTCTGTAAGGTTTTTTTACTCATACCTTAAAGTATAATTGCTTAATTCAAGACAACTTGGTTCTAACTATAATTGCTATCAGCACCCTAGCAAAGTGTCAAACGTAACTTTCATAAGATTATTCAGAAGATTATCTTACATTCGCTTAATGTTAGTTGTAATACTAACTGTTAAGAACTATACGTGCCGTGCCAGTGACTATAAGTCTGTGTAATATTAATAAATACCAACACTGCTTACTTTAAAATATTTTTTCAATGTTTATTCTGTTAAAGACTTGTTACGAAGCAACTAATAATATTTATTTACCACCAATTAGAGCAGTTCATTGTCAATCGTAAATAAAGTGGAAAATCAAACCATGCACCTCTCTATTTCATTAATCTCTACGCAGGCTATTACGAGTGACTCAGACCTTGACTATATCTTCGTGGTCCCATAAACAAGAATACCACAAAATTGGAATTTATATGAGATGGGTAATTGAAAATTGCTGAAGTTAGACTGAATAAGAATTTGGCGAACCTCTCCTTAATTGTACGTTACTTAAGAGTATGTTAGGTTGAGAATGATGGCCCTAAACAGGAGTTTGGACGTTTAAGAGCAGAATGATTGATGATTCGTATATTGTATACCTTCTACAGCTGACCATTAAGTGTTTTGGGGTTTGCTCGAATTATTAATTAAAAGTGAGTTAAAATTTATGAAACAAAACTTGAATAGGTAGTTGAGTTTTAGAGCTACATAAAAGTGATAAAAGGCGTTATTGATACTAAAATGGTGACTGAAGACGTGCCAAAGAAATAAGTGATAAAAAAATAAAGTTAATGTACTTAACATAGTGTGGTGATATCGAGATATATAAACGCTGTCATGTGAGAGAATATAAAAACAACAATTATAAATAAAAATACGAAAGCATTTAAAGTTTAAAACTTTTAACTATAATTAGATGAATACATTAATTCTTATGAGGACTATTGGGAATTGAGTATAATTTCGAACGAACCAAATCCAGTTTGTTTTTTACCCAGTGCTAAGTGTTTAACACTCATGTCACAGGCGGACGTCGAATGTCCGCAGTGCAGCAAACGATTTAAAAAAACCGGGCTGCAACGCCACATACGCGCCGCACACCAGAATGACGCCAATCTCAACCGTTCTGCACCGACAATCATCACCAGTACCCCCCATGACAACAGCTCCACGACCTCCACCCTGGAAGAAGCTTTTGGTGCTCCCTATCTCAACGCCGTTGGGCCAAAGTCCGGCCCCTGGCAACGACGATGGGACAAAGTTTGTAATCTCCATGGTAAGCTTTACGATCTCCCAAGCGGCACCGCCAGTAAAAAATTCATACATACATTGGCTGACGAAATTGAAATACTCACCAAATCAACATACCCCTCAGAACGTACATTGATCTTTGTTGCTGTGATTCTGCAAAGGGATAAGAACATTAGAAAAACCAAAGACATCATCAGACTCCTAGATCGACGCCTCCAGCTATGGGCTAACGAACAATTCGAGATTCTAATCACTGAAGCCATCAAAGCCGACACAAGTCTATCGAATGTTTACAATAAAAAGCATACCAGTGACGACTATGAAACAAAAACATTCACCAGGCTGATACTACGCGGAAAGATACGCGAAGCCCTCAACTGGCTCATTACCAAAGACACAAGCAAAGTTTTAAGCCCAGATGCTGAAGTCGACTCAACTGGTAAAACAGTAAGCGAAGTACTAAAAGAAAAACATCCTCCACAAACACGTCCAGACCCAGCTTTATTCACTCTTCCCGAAAATATAACAGAACTGCCTCCACTTCTAGAAGTTGATATCACTTGTGATCACGTCGTAAAAGTGGCCAGAAAGTTGCACGGTGGGGGCGGCCCAACCGGATCCACATCAGAGAACTGGAGTGACTTTCTCCTCCGCTTTGGCCAAGCTAGTACCCACCTAAGAGAAGCGGTAGCACAGCTTGCTATGAAACTGAGCAATGAAACTGTTCCTTGGAATCAAATACAGGCTCTCATGTCAAGCCGTCTCGTCGCCTTAGACAAGTGCCCCGGCGTAAGACCGATAGGCATCGGTGAATGTCTACGCAGAATACTCTCTAAATGTATGATTGAAGCTACTGGCTCCGAAGTCACAGAAGCATGCGGGCAGCTACAACTCTGTAGTGGACTAAGCTCTGGTATCGAAGGCGCCATTCACGCCATGAACGACGAATTCCAAAATAAATGCCTACCCGGCTCAAACTGGGGGATGCTTCTTGTCGACGCGAATAACGCATTCAACGCCGTAAACAGACAACTTGCCCTATGGCAAGCAAGAATACACTGGCCTCACTGTGCCCGTTTCCTCTATAATACATATAACGGTCACGCCGAACTCGTATTTCGCGACTCCGACACAAGACTATACAGCAGAGAAGGAGTGACCCAAGGAGACCCTCTTGCCATGCCACTATATGCACTTGCGACACTTCCACTAATAAACAAATTCAAAACAGAAAACACAGTAACACAATGCTGGTACGCCGATGATTCGTCCGCGCAAGGTAACATACAAGACCTACGTCTCTGGTGGGACAATGTCAACACAACAGGACCAGCATACGGCTACTTCCCACAAGGCAAGAAATCGATTCTAATAGTGTCAGAAGCTGACAAACCAATCGCTGAAAAGACATTCCTGGGCACAAATCTCTCCATAATAACCGGCTCCCGCTTTCTGGGGGGCTACATAGGTACAGGAAAGGAAGATTTTGTTCAAAATAATGTTAACAAATGGTCATCCATCATTGAGAAATTAACGAAAATCTGCAAAGACTCGCCTCAAGCTGCCTACAGTGCCCTAACCAAAGCAGCTCAATTTAAATGGTCCTTCCTACTTCGCGTAATAAAGAATGCTGAAGAGCATTTCGAACCCTTAACAAAAATTTTGCACGAAAATTTCCTACCAACATTATTAGGAGGTGAAACAACAAATTTGGAAGCCCAGCTATTCTCCCTCCCCGTTCACAAAGGCGGACTAGCCATTCATGACCCTTTTAATACACCGAACCACGCATACCAGATCTCAAGACAAGGAACATCAGCATTAGCGACTGCCTTAATAAACTCTTCTAAGATAAATTTGGCCGAACACCACAAGTCCCTAATTGAGGCAAAAAGAGATGGAAATAAACTAAAAGAGGAATACGAAAACGAAAATATGGAAACCATTCTAACTAAACTGCCACCTAAACAAAAACGAGCAATAGAAAGATCAATCGCTACTAAAATGAACACCAAAACTTCCACCTGGCTCTCTGTAATACCCACAAGAAAAGACAACTTTGACCTATCACCCCACGAATTTAGAGACGCGCTTGCAATCAGATATCACCGCACACCAGTCTCCATGCCCACGTCGTGCGATGGCTGCGGCAGCGACAACTTTAACATAGACCACGCCCTATGCTGTAAGACGGGCGGTCTCATCACACGCAGACATAATGAGATCAGAGACCTTTTTGGCGATCTCTGCCAGCAAGCATGGGGCAATGTAACAAAAGAACCGGTCATATCTGATGGCGACCCTGGTTTACGCGGGGACCTGGCCTGCCGCGGAGTATGGATTGCACAGAGGGAGGCGTTATTCGATATCCGTGTCGTAGACACTGACGCTCCTTCCTACACATCTCGCTCCGTCGCCGCCGTACTCCACTCTACCGAAGAAGAGAAGAAAAGAAAATATTGCGGCCCATGCGAAAGTCGCCACGCCACCTTCACTCCGCTAGTAACTTCCGTTGATGGAGTATTTGCCCCGCAGACGACAGCATTTGTAAGACACCTCGCCGAGGTACTCTCAGGCCGCTGGGGCCGACCGCTATGTACAATAATAGGCTGGCTGCGCGCACGTATTGGAATAGCAATCATTAGAGCTACCAGCATGTGCATCCGTGGCACCCGCCACAGGTGGCAACTGACGACATATGAAGACGGAGCTGCCCTTCCCGCGGTGCCCTACCTCTGACACCGATATGAATAACCGCATGAAATTTTATAATGTATTTATATTTTGTACAAGTTCTAAATTTTAGTTAAATTGTTTTAGTTTTTATTGCTGTTATAGACCCTTAGAGATAAAGATATTAATTAACTTATTAGTATAATTTCGAACTCGATGTTTAAAGTAAGCTAGTCAATGTCAAATAAAGGAAACTTGAAATAAAGGAATGATAAGGTGCCACAAATAATTTACTTTCTTATATTGTAAATACGTAATTAACCCGATAATACCATGTATTCGATTTCGTTCTTCTTAAGATATCAATTAACGATTTGCTACGATTCGACCTCCGCGAATTAATTAACAGAATCCAGTGTCGATGACCCCCATAATATCTCCACTAAGTTTTACTTGCGATTGCGACTCGAACAAAATTAATATTGACGCAAATATATTTTGCTCTTGAAAGATAACATCTTGAAGCAATCGAAAGGCAATAAATTATTTATTTTGATAAATCTTTGCAATTAATTAATCTTTGCAGCCAAGGATGCATTTGAGAGTTATCCAAAAACAATAGAAAATATTAGTAAAACAAAAGAAAATAGATTTTGTATAACTTTATACCTGCGAGCTACGCCTAGTATTCCTGGAAATATCAACTTTCGTAACTTCACATCATCAGTTACATCATACAAATGTATATAATATAGGTATGTGTATAAGAAGAAATTGACTGGTTCCAGCAGTACGAAATTTTGCACAATGTTTTCTGAAATGACTTAAGTGAAGTAAAAAGGACTATTTGAAAACTCCCACGGGAACCGGAATAAACAGGATCTGGGCACCCGCTAGTTTAAATATAACAGATACTTATGTCCTCATATTTCCAATGAATTTCAGTGCACATTTATTATTATCGTAACGGATAAGGATATCCTAATTTGAACACCATATATCATAGTATGACGGCTCTTATCAACACCGATCACAGCTGCCACAGCGCATCTAGTATGCCTAGGGACGTAGCGACCCAATTGCATGCGTTAGTGTCGTATGCATATACTCATACTAATATGCATTTATGCATGTATAGATATAATATTCCACATCTCTCTTGAAGTCTTGTCATTTGCCGTAAACGCCTATTAGTGTTTAAATACTTGTTGATATGCAAATTTTGCATTTACGCACAGTAATAACTGTTAAACGGTGCAATTTTGTTTTATATAAATAACCACATTTGTAAAGTTGGGACAACTATTACCTTTGGCATTTTCTCCTTTCCTAAAGTATTTCAACCAAAATAGTCACTTATTTTGCTTTGTACTGAAAGAAGCAGCTAATTTTGCTATTATGCAACTAAGTAGAGAGAGAAATACTTCTTTGTGTAATAAATACATACCCTAAACCGCAGACCTGAATAGGACCTTATTTTATTTTAATGAAGTTTTTCAAAAACTTACAAACATACTTGTCACTAGGTCAAGGTAAACACGAGGAAAACCGCAGGACACAGAATTTATTTTGAGATAAGTCACAGCACCCCGGTCCAGCGACAGGCTCACCACCTGTCATTTTTAGGAGCACAAAAAATATACCTACTGGATAATATATAATGGATTATTAGAGGAATGTAATACCACTGCCGACCATTTCGGGGATTAAGGCGTCAGCATCTTATTTTATTCGTAAAATATTATTTTGTATATTGTAAGATAATTGAAGTTTCTAAAGAAACCATTATACAGCTCTAGCAACATATTTGTTTCACCTCCATCAAATACGTTCACCAATTAATGAAAATCTAATCCTAATTGATGATCAGCAGCAAAACAATGACTCGTATTTCCTCAACCCAGTTGACAGGCGTCCAACATGTTCATTCTATACCCATTTAAGAGTCATTTAATTCCCCATAAAGTTTATCACAGTAGCGTAGATCTACCGCGCGGTGCTTAAGACGGTGCCTAGTAATTAACTGGGGCCATTCGATTCATTCAGCTCACATTTAACTGTCACTTCATACTATTTAGTATAACCTAGTGACTGGATGGAGCTTTATTACAAGGCTGTTATAGATGTCATGGAGAAGCTAACGACTAATTGCTTTGCCTATTTGTTGGCTTTAATCAGGCTTAGACTTAAGAAGAGTTCTGAATTTTCCTACAATTTTAAAGATCATCTGTAGCTATATATACACTCAAAAGTTTTATTAAACTATGATATCGCTCAAAACAATAACAAAAGACGACTATCATATGTGCTGTACTACTGTTTTTCTTTCAGAAGCACCTTACATTTCACTCATAATTATATTCATTCGATTTTGGCATCGCAATAAATTCTAGGAAGATCGCACGGCACAGCGCAGCGTCTCATACATAGTCTTGCACCAAAACATCTATAACGTTCACAAAAATCGCCTTATTTCTTAAATTTGTAGAAACAGATTTAGGCCGTATCTTTAGCTAGAAGAGAGAGGAGCCTTATTAATTGAAGCTAAACTTTTAAAATGTTTTTATTTCTTTAATGCTTATCTCACTGTCCGACTACGCAAGTAGCAGAAACGAAAAACTAAACCAGTTTACCAGTCTTTTCCCAGTTCAGTTTTTAACAATAACCAAAAATTCCAACTTCCCCACGCAAAACTATGACAAAACAACGGCGTTCACTATCTATGCAAATGAAATAATTTCCACCACAGTTTCCTTTGTCCTTTTCGTGTGGCCACCTCGGCTTTGTATTTACGTATAGGAAACCCATAAATCAACCAAAGGTCCTTCACCTTTCCACCGCACCTTTTCAATTATTTTGTTTTCTTATTAGTCTTGTGATACTGAAGCGAAATCCTCGTTCTAACGCAATGATAGATCAAACATTAGACCATAAAGGTTTTAACTGGTATTGACGACAAATTGAACATGTTGGCGGATCTAATTTTATCTAAACATATAAAAATATACTTACGGATATTTATGGACTGGATTTATTAAGTCTCTGTCATTTTTGTATTTGTTCTACATGATTAGTTTGACCTTTTAAAGCAGAAAAATAAATAAAAATATAGTACCTACTCTTTAAAAACATAGGTATATTTTAATTCTACGAAAAAACTACCTAAATTGTTCGTTTTAATATGTCATTTTAATTTAAGAAAAATTAAGGAGTCTTTATTTTAAAAGACACTGTTTTTTGACACATACAACATGTCAAAAGCTTACGTGCTTGTTTTAACTAGCTTATCGGTGGAAAATATCATGCAGGAAACCCGCAGGCCCCCGAATTGATTCTAAGGCTGTATGTAGATAGACAGACACATAACACTGCTTCTCACGGCTCCAACAGGGCTAATAATTCTTCGGATGCGTCAGTACTTGCTTCAATGAGTGATTCGCCTAGTAAGCCAAAATAAATGCTTATACCTAAAGTATTATCCTGATTAATATGTATTAATGAGCAGTGATAGCCCTGACGGTTAAGGAGCCGGCCGAAAATCAGTGAGGCTCGGGTTCGAATCCCGGCATGTACCAATGAGTTTTTCAAAAACTTACGTACATATTTATCACTAGCTCGACGGTGAAGGAAAACATCGTGAGGAAACCCGCAGGTCTCAGAATTAATTCTGAGACATGTGTAAACAGACCCGGTCCGGCGATGGGCTCACCACCTATCACGTTTAGGGGTCCAATATATCTCGTGAAATGTGGGCATATCCAGTAATGGAATACCTCTGCCTACCCCCTCGGGGATAAAAGGCGTGAGATTATATTATTATTATTATGTATAGGTAGGTCATTTATTACATACTCGGCAAATTGTATTATAAGTTATTACCGTTGCCAAGCAAAATACATTACGGTTAAATTACGGTTCTAATAAAATATGGAACCGAAATGCTAAGTCAAATCCTTTTATCAGGATTCTTGGTATAATTAATCGAAGAAGGCCAAATAGGTTTGTGTAATAAAACTATAGCTCCAGATAATAGTAGAAAATACGTTCTATGTTACGTATGTAGTTTGTACACTATGGTTTGTAGCTCAAAGAATACATAGATACCTACCTACTAAATTTTCAATATTCCTGCATTCGATAAATACATTGAAGTAATATACTAAGTTACTATTAAAGTTTTTATATAGACATATTATTTTCTAAATATCGTAGTCCAAGATAATAGAAAAGTTTTAAGCAGTGAATAAACTCGGCTATAAATAAATTTCAAATCAGTAATAATAAAATTCGCATACAAATTGAGCTGAGCAATTCTCCATTTGGTGCTGTGCCTCAAAGTTTCTATGTGGGAAACGAACCAACAATTAACCCTTCGCATAGCAGTCGCAACTGTTACGCGCACCAAATAATAATTATACTTCCATTTCAAATAACATTGTCTCAGCTATAACGAAATAACCTCCCTATTCTCATTTGCTCGTTATCAGTTTTCTATCAACAAATGTATACGGGTATAGGAATAAAACTACAACATAATACATTTGTAGTACGCATTGGGAAATGTCATATTGGTTATTAAGAAGATTATGCAAAGGATGGTAGACGAAACAGAAGATATGTACCCACTCTTAATATAAAAATGGCTTCTCATATCGTCATACAGGCAAGCTTGTGCCCAAATTTTTCGCAAAACTGATTTAATATCATGGAATGTAAAATTGTAAGTGATACTGATAAACCCACGTATATGCAGATTTCTAGTAGACCTGGCGAAAGTGCTAAATCTTTTCGAATACCTATTTCTTGCTTCTCATTATTTATGTTAATTTAAACTTACATACTTTTATTTTATATATTTTTTGCAAGCGATCTTAATTGAAAAATACTGTAACTTATTTTACGTTGGTTGAATGCGCCCTAAATCAATTAGTTATACCTACTTTTTTAAACAAACCACGATCACATAACTCCCCTTCAGTGGCTTAGGATAAAAGGAATGGAAGTATACCAGTTGTGCCGAAAATAGGTACGTGAACCGAATCAAAAGCTCATGAGAAAAATATGAGAATGTAAAAGTGACATTAATGTGTAGTCGAATGGGCATGTTAATTAATAAAATAGCGCATTTGTGTCACCGGAATTAGGTACAAATTTGTAACAATCATTTATATAAAGCTGATGATATGTGGCTTACCTATCAAAATAACATTTTGATGATTTACATTTCGCTCGGAGAGTAGAACACTAAATGGTTATTATCAGAGTATTTTTGCTCTGTAGATTATGCGAGAAGTGTAAGATATATTTTATTTTATTATTTTAACTTGTCCAAGATTAAATTATTTGTTCTGTGTTACTCAGGGATATTTTAGTTTTCCATTGGTGAAAGAATTTTTAAAATCGGTCCAGTACTTTTTGAGTTTATTCGTAACAAACATACAAAAATACAAATCTTTCCTCTTTATAATATTAGTATAGATAATGTAACCTTCAGTTTTCAATCAGCATTAAACGTTAAAAATATGTGAAACAAGTAAATAAGAAACAAGAGCTGTTTGAAAATTTAGCGAACTCAGTCTATCAAAATGTCATCAAACAACATCTCATAAAAATTCTAGCTGAACGTAGATTGGTAATTCAGATCGCCTAGGCCAGTACTTCACAGCTATTTATATTATATTAATGAGGTAATAATAATAATAATAATAATAATAATAATTTATTTGGATTAACAAGAAGGTTTTTACAGGTAAATAGCACTGAACCCCACACTAGGATACCCTGTGTTGTGGGGTCCAGTCTCTTTCGTCTAAGCAACTATTTTAATCAGTTAAAATAAGTTTTGAAGTGCGATTTGAGTAAGTGTGTATAGAGTGTCTGAGTGTAGAGTGTGTGAGTGTAGTGTGTGTGAGTGTAGTGTGTGAGTGTAGTGTGTGTGAGTGTAGTGTGGGGGAGTGTAGTGTGTGGGAGTGTAGTGTGTGTGATTTTAATGCGTATTTAAGTAAACGGAGAGGAGTGTTCAGGAAACAGTAATAAATCGTTCAGTATTAGAGTAGTTCGCATCCAACAGCCACTTAGTTACATTTTTTTTGCAAACATATCTTGACATGTCTAAGATGTTTAGGTCCTTATTGATTTTTGAGTATAGATGAGGACCCATAAAACTAAAGGATTTGTTGCCAAATCTCAGCTTGCACATAGGCTTAGCAAATTTGTATCTCCTTTGAGAGCGCTTCTCAATTATCAAAGCAGAGCGCGCAGTTTTGTGGAATCTAAGTACAACTGCCAGTATGTACAATTTGCGTACTGTAAGTACTTTAGATTCATGGAAGAGCAGATGCGTAGGATAGCGAATCCTTCTCTTGTACATAACTTTTAAGATTGCCCTTTGGGCGCGCTCAGCAAGGATAAGATGTGTTGACTGACATAAGGTCTGGTAGATCACTTTGAGCGTATCTATATCTGCAAAAGAACGCAGTCTTTTGAAAATATAAAGAAGATTCCTGGTTCGAGCACTCAGAGCTTCAATTTGTTTCTGCCATGTCATATGCTGGTCGATATTGACGCCAAGGTACTTAATACTGTCAGCTCGTTGGAATCCAGTGCAATTGCAAGTGTTACCCGGAACATGATCACAAGTGTGGAGTTTATGCGAAAACGATGTTGGGGCCACGGTTCTTTTGGTTACACTGAAATTGATTATTTTGCTTTTATCCACGTTCAAAGTTAGCAGATTGTGCTGCAGCCAAGAAACCACCTTATGCATTCCATATTCCGCAGCATTGTATGTATCCTCCCAGGTCTTGCCATAGAAGATGATGGCAGTATCGTCAGCGTAGGCGAAGATTTTAGCCTTATTTAACTGAAGCGAGCAGAGACCGTTAATGTATACGAGAAACAGTGTCGGGCCAAGTACACTACCCTGGGGCACCCCGTATTCAACATGTGCAAGGGAGCTCTGAAAATCACCTAAGCAAACTCTTTGCTTACGGTCCGTGAGATACGACATGAACCAGTCCAACGCGATGCCTCTGATACCTACACACTCTAGTTTTTTGATCAGTATTGGCCTTGAAACGGTATCAAAGGCTTTGGCCAGGTCAAGAAAAACGCCCCCGCACTTCTCTCCTCTGTCCAGTTTGGTGGTCACGAAGTCAACTAGATCAGTGACAGCATCCTCAGTTGACCTGTCACTGCGAAAACCATATTGATTCGTTGATAGTAAGTTATGCTTTTGGAGGTATTTTAGCAGTCTTTTATTTACCAACTTTTCTAATATTTTAGAAACAGCAGTTAAGAGGGAGATAGGACGATAATTTGATGCAATAGTTGAGTCTCCTGCTTTAAGAACTGGACATACATTAGCCACTTTCATGAGAGATGGTACTTTTCCTAATGAGATACTTAAATTACAAATGTGCGTAATAGGGGCCACTAAAGATTTCTGAGAAAGTTTTACAACACGATTCGTTATTCCATCCCATCCTGGGGCTGAATCAAATTTTAGGCTCGAGATAATAGAACTGACTTCAATTTCGTCTGTAGGGTTCATGAAGAAGGACTCACTACAGTTAAGCAGATTGTCCAAAGTTGACTGAGTTACCATGTTTGCGAGTTCAGTCTCAGTTTTGTTTAGACGCATCAAGGTATTTTCAGCTAGTTGTGCACCTACGTTAGCAAAAAAATTATTAGCAATATCTAGGGAGACAGACTGGTCTTTGTGAGCATTAAGTAGGTCCAAGTTGGCTGAACCCTTGTTTTTGATATTGCATATCTTTTTAATAGCTGCCCATGATTTTTTAGTGTCACCTTTAGATTGTTCTAGAAGCTTTTTTCGTAAGAATTTCTAAGGTTTTGTATAATATTATTGCAGTAGTTTCTGTAGTTCTTATATTTTTGTTGTAATATAGAGTTGTTTTTGTTAACTTCTTTTTTTAATTCTTGATGTAATAAGTCTCTTTTTCGAATACATTTAATTAGATTTGTGGTCATCCAGGGTTTTCTAATATCTTTTGAGTTTTTGAGTACGGTTGTTACAGAGTGTTTATTTATACTTTCAGCTAGTCTACTAGTGAGTGCTTCAGTAGCCTCAGTGACATCATTATTTCCAAGTAGACTACTCCAGTCAATGTTTTCAATCTCTTTAGTCAGGTTTGGGTAGTCCATTTTAACAAGCTGTTTATATTTTACATTTGAAGTCTTGTGGGTTGTATGCGTGTCAATGCTGATTATCACCGTATCATGGTCTGTTAGACCAGTCGAACATATCACAACAGAAGCCGGTTTTTTGGTTTTAATCATAGCATGATCGAGGCATGTTCGGTCATGCGTTGGAAATTGGTGTCCAGGGTAAAGACCATGATGTCCTGTTATATCAAGGTACTCGCTGACACGACTATCGCGGGTACCAATTGAGATATCTATATTTACGTCGCCGGTCAAGATACAAGTGGGTGTTACACATAATTGTAGGACATTATCCAGTGAATCACAAAAGTTGTGGATGTTATAAATAGAAGGGGATCGATAGATCGCGCAAATAGTTAGTTCTGAACCAACATGGACCAATAGGCAATTCGCTTCTTTAAATGGAGGTTCCTCAATAGAAACCCTCAAATCGGATTTTGACAAAATTGCTAGACCGTCATTTTGGTTTATGTAGTTCCGGGAATAGTGACATTCGTAGCCATTTAATTGCACTTTAGGGGTGGAGTCATTGAGGCGGCATTCGGTCAATATAATAATGTCAGGCAGAAAGTTTAACCTAGTTAAGAAAACTGAGAATGCGTCAAAGTTTTTACAGATGCTTCTTATATTTTGATTCACGATAGTAAGTTGAGTTTTGACATTCCCAAGGATACCAATACACTGTTCAGGACAGTCTAGTTTGATACAAGAGAATATGTCCGTATTGTCAATATCACTGAGTAAATCCTTATTATGGTTAGCCATTTTTGTAGTTTTTTTGGGTGTGCGAATCTGTCAGAGTGTTTTGCTAAGTTTAAGAAGATAATATATTTGGAGAACAGTAGTATTGTGGGGTTTCTTGATAAAAAGTGTGTTCGTGAATTGTGAGTGTGTGAGTGTTGGGAGGGGGTTTGCATAGTGTAATTCTGTGTTTGTATACATTTTAAGTACTTACAGTTATAGTAGGTAGAAGTAGTTACATAAAGAAAAATCAACAAAATAAAGTCGTAATCAAAGTATTCAATGGACAGGGCTTCAGTTTCCGCGTAGTTGCTGGAGAGTGTCTTCATTCTTGACATGGATATAGTTCGCGCCTTCTTCTTTTCGTAGAAAAATACGGCCATTCGTAATCCAGCAGAATTTATATTTTTCTGTCTGAGCAAAGTCCCGAGCGAGAAAATGCAGTCTCTTGGCTTTATTGGTGAGATGCTCAGAGAAGTAAATTGGTATAGCAGGGTCTTCTGGAAAAAGGTGCGACGCGTTCAGCCGGGAGGATTTATTTTCTTTATTGAATTTTTTGGTAGTCCTTAGGAAGTTTTCTTTTACGAAGATATTAGAAAATTCCACTATGATGGTTGATGTAGACGATGATTCTTTCGAGGGTAGACGGTAAACATCCATTACATCAGACGGAGCATATTCGAGGTGTATTGTTTTCATGAGGTTTTTGATTGAGTTTAGGATATCTAGCTTGGTTTCCTTTTTCTTTTTCGGTACACCTCTAATCTCAGCACTGGTCTTTCGCATTGTTCTATCCAAGAACTCGTGCTTTTCTTCTAAGTCTGCAATTGAAGCTTTTGTGGCATTACAATCCTTCTCAAGGGAAATTATTTTACCTTCAAAGTCCTTTATCTGATCTGAGATAAATGTAAGGGACTTCTCAATCTCACAGTTAGATGATTTTATTTCGGTGTTCTGCTCAATTATATCATGAAGGCTATTTTCCACGCCTTGCAACCTTGTGCTCAAGGGGTTTATTATGGCTGAAAACATTTCTATAATTTCTTCCTTGAATTGTTCAAATTTATCAAATTCCGTATCATCTTCAAGCCGCACTCTTTTCGAATTGCCCCTCTTGGTCACATTCAGGTTAGGATCCGAAGTCGATAGGATTTTTGGCGGCGTTCTCTCCATTGTTACCGATTAGCAGAATAATAAGTAATCAGGTATTCCTACTATTATTAAGAGAAAGGAAGAGCATGAATACCTACCACCGGAATGCTTAATAAGGGCTCTGGCGAAGCAGCGCGTGTAATCAAAAGCAAGTTACCACAAGTGTAGCGGACATAAAAGCTTTTAAAACTGTCTTGACTTCATAACTGAGAATTTCTTTTTAAATGCCAAAAATTTCAAATTACTGTACCTTTTATGCAGTTTAATCACATTCGAGTGTTGCAAAATTAAAATTTATTCATATGAGCAATATTTACAACCGATACATATGTTTGTCGCTCACCTCGATAATAAAAGTGCCAAATACAGCAAAAAGTTTCAATTTAAAATACATAAAAACGTTGAAATGTTTTCTCGACGAATAGCGATTAAATGAAAATACTTGACAATGAACTCTCAATAAAATTTATGATCTTGTTTATTTTACACGTCAATAATGATCGTGTAATTTATGTTACGATAAAGAACTTTACATAAAAATAAAGTTTTAAAAATGAACAACTTCTAAATTTTGATTTCAAACTTTACCTCCAACTTTACCTATCACTATTGCTAGAACTTTTACCACAGAATAAATAATTCACTTTACAGCGAAAGTTTCACCATAAAAGTTACGGAAACCTGCAAATAAAATCCGCATTGATTGAAATAAAGTGACTGCACTGCAACACCGGCATAATGTAATGTCTATAAATAATGGAATAATAAGCTCAGCTGCGAAGATATGAAACTTCTAAGTCAACGCAATCAAAAGAAACGGCTGTTTATGCCGCATATTTTGACACTATTGCGAGGAAATCAAAACTTATAGGGTACCTACGCCCGTTGACCTAAAATCATGAAATTTGGCAAGAAGCAACGTCTTATAGCACAAGTAAAGGGAAAAATCCGAAAATAATAAACTTGTAGTTAACATAACAAAAATATATATTTTACAAATCATCAAACTTCATTCGATCTTGAGTAAACTCGAGACGTATGTATCTATGAATGTGTATTAATTTTATAGCTGTATTTACTTTCGAGAAAGTAGCCAGGACTAGTGTTTTGTGTTACGTAACACACAGATGACAAGCATGCAATAAAACTGACGTTAATGTACGTTCCGACTCTCTCGTTCAGTTAATTAATCCGAGAAAAATACGACTTTGGAGTGAGGTAAGACAAAGACAGATATAATTGGGATCGTAAAAATATTACGCGAAAACAATAAAGAAATTGCTGGAGTTTAAATTGATTACGAAAATAAATCGACTAAAGCTGTGTGTTCGAACCATAAATTTATGAAATTTATATACATACGTTCATAATCTCACGCTTATTTCACATTGGGGTAGGCAGATACAATTAACTGTCACTTGCTGCGAAACAGTCTCTCGTACTACATTCATCAAACGACTCATGCAAATAAAGTTAGTATATAAAATTCAAATAATAAAGACGAACATTTATTATTTGAATTTTATATAAGTACTAACTTTATTTTTGGTGCTAATAAACTAGAATAAACTAGAGTTAAGTATTAAAAAAAATAGGGACAAAAAATAATAAAGACTAACCGCCTCTATTAAGTTAGACAAACAGTCGGCTACTGTGGCACGGGCACAGAGATAGCTTGATCTCCGGACATAAATTGAATTTAACTTCTTTGTAATTTATTCTCGGCGTAGCCCTATATTAATTCACCCGCCGCGCTCATAGCGCGAGATGCAAATTTTCATTTGATTTCTTTTGTTCGACTTCTAATCCGTTTTTAACAAGGTATTAACTGTCAATGAACGCAGGGGAAGTTCTAAATTTTTTGTGACACAGTTTTATATTTTCGCACTTCAAATTATTTTTATCCCCTGTCTAAAAAAGTTATTGGTGTTTTACCGCTTTGAATTACAATTTAAAGCACTTTGGTCTTTATCTGTTTGATAACGAATTGTAAACAATTATATTAGTAAACTAATCTAGGTAGTATTCTCTAGTAAGTAATTAAATTCAAAGTGACAAATACTTCATGTTTTACAATAAGTGGTTTTACTTTGAATAGGTTTAACGTGAAATTACGCTGCTACACAAAGTTTATTCTAATTACGTCCCCATAGTTTCCACAAGGTGCATTAATCCTAATTGCCAACAATTACCCTGTAGACAATGCCAGTGACGTGAGCAAGCACCGGAATTACTGAAACCAGGTGTTCTATGCCCAAGGGTTATGTAAACTGCTTATTGACGATTTATCAAAGTGTGTTTACATACACAGAATACACACTTAGATACATAAGGTCTAACCAAGACTAGGTACAATGAGACTTATAAAACTCCATTGTGAACCATAATCGAAATTGTGACATAACATAAATATGTAACCCAGACTGCTCACCTAGTTAGTAGTTTTTAATTGATGTAGTTTAATTTTTTACCTTTTATTTGTTATGTTTTTTATCCATTTACGGATCTCAAACAATCTTAATAAGTAGGTAGGTACTTAGTAGGTAGTTAGTTTTGACAGCTATATGTGGAGACATGTCGTCAGCAACTTGACTACTTAGTTTATTTTTTCTAAATTTATTTTCATAAAATTAGTCTATAAGTCTTCCTAAAACAATAAAATATAACTTCAGTAAGGATTAGTTGAATGAAATGACAAATGTATGGGATTGACCGTGTAAAATTGAGGCAACACTAAAGAAGTAGGTATAGACACTGATATAGGCCTTAATAGATAGTATTCTAACTAAGCGAACGCCAACTCAGCGAATGAAACCTTCGTTTGCCAATTGGCTAGCGGTGGATTTTCAGTAAAATACCTACTAGTGTAACTAGAAGCACAAATACAGTCTAATCATAATCATACACAGTCTAGTTACACTTTAGGTACTTCTTGATTCAAATCTAAAAAAGTTTAAGCTATTTTTAGGGCTCTTTTGAAAGTAGATACCTATCCCTTAAGTAGTTAATTTCCGTCTATCAATCTTCCATTATCCAGCTTCGAAGTTTCTATAATGTAAATTGCAAAAATACTTAGCATTCATCTCTATGGATGTAAATTACATGGATATACATATACATATTTCTAAGTGAGATAGATACAAATGTGTACCTAGGATTTGATGATTCGGTGCTTATTGATATAATATCTCTAGGAAGTAAAGTGCTGTTTAGTGTACGGTTTTTAGGATTCTGTAGGTACCCAAAGGGTAAAACGGGACCCTATTACTAAGACTCCGCTGTCCGTCCGTCTGTCTGTCTGTCCGTCCGTCACCAGGCTGTATCTCATGAACCGTGATAGTTAGACAGTTGAAATTTTCACAAGTGATATATTTCTGTTGCCGCTATTACACGAATACTAAAAAATAAATATTTAAGGGGGCTCCCATACAACAAACGTGATAATTTTTTTCCGTTTTTATAGATAATGGTACGGAACCATTCGTACGCGAGCCCGTTTTTTTTTTAACAGAAATATTTGATACTTTACAAATTTTAATTTTTTTAACAAATATAGAGAACACTTAAATAAATATATACTTACTCTTAAAAATATTTAACTATGGCAATAAAATTGAGGTACTTAGTATGTTTGTTACCCTAGAGATACTTTTAGGACATGTACTAGGAAAACATGATAAGGAGGAGAACACGGAATAAGGACTTGAAGGTCCACATTTTGAAGACGGTCGTACCCTCGTCAGGAAGTTAACAAGTCCATGTCATATGATCCGAATCTTTATAGGCATACCATTAGCGCCGTGCCAAGTGGCTACGTCCCAAAAATACCAATTTATTATATTTTATAACGACTAATAAAATCACCACACAAAATCACAAACAGCGCAATTAGCCAACTGATTCCCAAAGACATTCACTTTCATACAATTAACCTTTTAGAGTCATGCTTGGAGGCATAATCAAAGTGCTAATTGGGTAACAATAGCCAATATATAATAGTTATTTATTGATTGAATAATAACACTATCCGAAACTCGAATATACAGTTATTTGTATGCATAGTTTCATGGCAATCATAGCTTTTTATAAAAGAGTAAAAAAGAATTTCAAAAATGTGTTAGCGATATTACTTTTCAATAAATGTCTAGTCTTCACTATCACTACATAGTATAAAACAAAGTCGTTTTCTCTGTCCCTATATCCCTATGTCCCTTTGTATGCTTAAATCTTTAAAACTACGCAACGGATTTTGATGCGGTTTTTTTTAATAGATAGAGTAGGTAATTCAAGAGGAAGGTTTAAGTGTTAGCATTGCCCGTGCGAAGCCAGGGCGGGTCGCTAGTTAATTTATAATATACATACACTAGCGATTCTGCGCGGTTTCACTCGCGTAGTTCCCCTTCCCGGGGAATACGGGAATAAAATATGGCCTATGTTACTCAGGAATCTTCTAGCATTCCATTGGTAAAATAATTTTTAAAATCGGTCCAGTAGTTGAGTTTATTCGTAACAAACGTACAAAAATACAAATCTTTTCTATTTATTATTAGTATAGATATACAGTTTTTTGAGGTAGATGTATAATTAAATAAATAAATAACAATCGTGCCTACATTCTTAACATCCTTAATTATAAGTAAGTAGTTCTAGAAAAATAGCCAACTCACCAGATAAGAACAACAACTGAGTAAATACTTAACTGGCCGACAACTTTTCTATCTCGTGAATGTATCGCAATAAATTTTGCAGCAACAAACAACCGTCTATCTACCGCCATACCCCTAGATCTTCCCACAACTTGTGTCTATCAACCATCTTTGATTTCCAACCCATTTAACAACCCATAACTATAATGTATAACATCGTTATCCAGAACATTATCTACAGACCAACATCAAGTCTGGGTTACCGCAATCGCTCAGAAAATTTACTTGCCAGCAAAAGACTGACTTGCTTTCCTAAATATTGTGTAAATATGCTACTCATATAATTATTTTGATATAGCTAAATGTAAAATATGGAGTGTTAGAAATACAATTGATAGAATGTATTTAAATTCATATTAATTAATTAGTTCCTTCTATAAAAAAATTTGGTAGATTATAAAATCTTATTAAATATAGACGATAGGGCGATTTACGTGAACTTAGTATTTAAATACTGTTTTCGAATCCAGTGATAATGGATCGTTCTTAGACCAATGTAAGTACAACACTTTTCATTCCGCGCTGAAGTAGACTAAAAAGTGTTTGTGTAGTTTATTTTTTAAATAAGTCCCATCTTTTATTATTTATAATTAACTGTCGTAATGATTTAACTTTTCATTATTATTTTTTATTTTTCGCAAGTTTCAGGATTATTCTGAAGCTCGTGTAACAGCCCGGTCCGGCGATGGGCTCACCACTTATCACGGTTAGGGGTCGAATAGGTATTCTCGTGAAAAGTGGGTATTTCCAGAAATGGAATACATCTACCTATCACGGATAAAAGGCGAACGATTGTTTTTTTAGTTTCCTTTCTTTTCCTGTTCAATAATGATCCAGAGCCCGTGAAAACTGGATCACTGTTTGTAACTCAGTCATAAAAAATTAAAAAATCTCCTCTCAATCCCGATCCTATCAATCATCACAGTTTCATCGCTGTAAGAACTTATTCGAGAATATATATTCACGCAGTAGAATAAACCGGCAAAATTATTATTATCTTCGAATTCAACTCTCCATATAAGATATCGTGAGCAGCCTCAAGATTTAATTACATTAATTGCTGTTTTATCGAAGTTATGGCGCAAAGGACACTATTTCTGATCGCAAGCTGTTTTATTAAGCCGTCGTCGAATGATGTATGATGAGAGCGCGGGATGAGCACAAGGCGGACACCGCGCTGCCGGACTGACAGCTTAATGACGACCATCCGCGAAATTATTTGTGAAGACCTTCCAAGTAATATATCGCTTAACCACAACTTTAAAAACCATTAATATTATGACTGTCTCATAAAAAGATCAATTACTTTTAAAATGTGAGCAACGAGGACATTTCCTGAGACAACGTTTACATCTTCACAATAGTATTTTACACACCTATGGAAGTAAAATAAGAACAATTGCATGTGTCTCATATCACATGCAATTGTTGACCGAGGCGAAGCCGAAGTTTACAGACATGTGATCTGAGGCTTTCTTATTTACTTCCCGAGGTGTGTATACTTTTTTCTTCTCGACGAAGGCGGAAAGCGGCAACTTCGTTTAGCGCAGCGGTCCGAAATTGGCCGCTTTCCGCCCGGAGAGATGAAAAATGATTTTCCAGTGCCGGATTTATACTTTTCATAGGTACTTCCACTTCAGTCCTGCCGCCTTTAAAGAGATTTAAAATTTAAGTAGAAAACTCTATCGATCCGCAATACCTACTTGCATGTTCGTAATCCCGAACGAACTTGACGGTTTACCAAAGTGAGAAAGCTCAACACTGAAATCTACCGCTCTCAGTACCCTGCCCCCTATGTCAAGGCATATACAGCCTATTGACAAATCCAAGGCTAGTTTCCTAGTACGATCTCGTCATAACATTGAATACATTCATGATCTCAGTATTATAGCTTCCCATTTCCACCAGCGAGTTTACTCATATAAATCCTTAAGTAAAAATCAGTCAAATATGAAACACTGCCGTTCATATGCTAAAACTTCCTACAAATCTTCTAGATTTTACGATTCAGCAGTTTTTGTTGTGAGCGAAGGAATACGTATATTGTTACTTTTTCCAAACCAATGAAGCACGTATAACAAATGTCGGTGTAAGTATTTTTTGTAGCGCAATTTATCTTTCATCTGCATTTGAAACGCATTTAAAATACATAAAAGTCGGATGGATCTCCGAAACTTTCCGAACTTTACCGAATTTTCGATTTTGTTTATTTTAGTTTAGAAAAGTTGGTGACTTCGAATCTTTTTCTTAGAAAAAAACAGATATACGAGTAACATGCAAATAAGTTGAAAAATTCTTCGCCGTTTGTGTATACTAGAAATCTACTAAAATTTTCACTGAATCTACATCTACACTAATATCATAAAGAGAAAAATATCTGGTTTTCCTGTTTGTGTAAAAAAAATCTTTTACAAATGGAAAACTTACTTTCCTAGGATTAACGTGGGAATAATTTTCATATGGAACGAAACTTACACGGCTAAAATCGCGGGGAACAGCTATTAGTGAAATAAAATTAATTCGGTTGCATATCGAAAATCTCTTGAAAGCTGGGATTTATCGCCGCGGCAATTACTTTTGAAGAATAATCCAACTAATGTGGTGATAGTTCGCGAAGATTTAGTGCGTACCTACAGAAGTGGCACTCAGTCCGAAGTCCGAGTCCGAAGTGATTTATTTTGACAGTCGCAGGATCTTTTCTAGTGCATCGCGCTTTCCTTTTATCATTTTAAGATTAGAAGTTGTTTCTATGCAAGTAACAAATTTTCTTGATTAGGTATAATAATTAACAAAAATGTTAAAAATACTAGCTTAATACGAATAAATTATATTCCACTTAAATAAAAAAGTTAAAAAAACCACCGATCGAAAATACACCTGAACCTGGATAACACTATAAACAGATCCCTTATATATTGGGGTACCAACTCATACTTATTATTCAATCCAACAATGAAATACTTTCCAGTATGTACCTATAAACCTAACCTAATAGTCGTCCACTAAATTACTGCTGCCACTCAGATTATAAATAATAATTACAAAAAAGCTACGTAATTTAAATTGTGCATTTATAAAAGAAGCCACCTTTTAAATGATACGTCAAAGTTTTTATTCATCGTTTAATGAATTAATTGCCGTGGTACGATCATTTAATTACTACGCAATTAAAAATTATTATCCCTGAAATTGATTCAGAGAAGATATTTGGAGTATGTCACTCACACTCATTTAGGTACCTACCTACTTAATTTTGTTAGTTTAATTTAAACGGTGAGCCTTTAGACTGGTTTCTTGATAAATAGCGAGTGATTGATCGAGTAAAAACGATCCATTGTATCCTGTGGAGGCGATGTGCCGGACATGAGAAGTGGATGAGTGCGGCGCGGCGGTGATGAGGGCCGCGCAGGATGCGCGCGCGCCTTGATGGAAGAGTCATGGTCGTCGGGCGGCGCGCCGCTGCTGCGCACGAGGTCACTACCGCTGGTACTGGAAGCGAGCGGCGGTGCGCCCACGCGCCAGGCGAAGCTCGACCCGCGACAACTGCTCACGCTCACACGCCACTATTACCCGGAAGGCGGATGGGGATGGGGCGTCGCCGCCGCCGCCACTCTCGCGCAGATGCTGGCGCACGGACTACACCAGGCCTCCGCTATACTCGCCGTCGAAGCTGTAAGGCGGTTCGGCCCCGAGGTCCGGATGCAAGCAGGTACTAATTGGGTTGCTGACACAATCGTTTAGACACAATGTACAATGTGAGCTTCGTAAAACGCCCACGCGTGATTCTCTAAACGCCTACAGGATTGTTGACTCGGAACTATGTTCTCAACAAAGACTCATTTTAGAAGCGCTTAAGTACTTTTATGGCTCTATTTATAAGATACTTGTATGTGAACAAATACCCATACAGACCATGCGGAGCTAATAAACTCGGAAGTTCCCCTGATGTTGTGCAGATTGATAAAAAGTTCGTGATTTGGATGCTGTCCAATCGGGGAAGGCTTTCGTGTAAAAACAATAATATTATCCTCGTTATGAGCCACCGGAGTCCGAAGAGCATGATTTAGTATTTATTCACCTTCTGGCCTTTACAAATTTATGAAAATCTCCAAGTTCTGTAAGACTGTATAAGTGCAAAGAGAAACAAAGCCCTATCTGTTTGGGTATCTAAATATTGTACGGTAGAGTTCATACCCTACTTTCAATTACTTTTCAAGCAAATTCCGCTTCATTTACGATTGTTATACACATGTGAAATCGCAGGTTGTGTATCTCCGATCCCACTCGCACCCCTACCGGTTCATCGCTCTGCTCCCGTAGACGCTTTTATGATTTCCCACGTTCAAATATTTTTCTCTACGCATGTAAATACACTTGAGTGACTCACACACGGGACTTCTCAAACTTTGACAATACGCGGGATCGTTTTACTTGGAGACAAATGACGTCATTTTTCATAGGTGCAGGTACGTTGCTAGTTACTTCATATGAATATTTTTTTCAATAAAACGATAGTAGATAAATTCGGGCTAAGCAAAGCTGTGACAGGTTTTATAATTCCCTTTTAGTTACAGTATTTAATTTAGGTCTGTGCTCCCTTAAATTTGGTATGTGATCTGACTCCTGACTGCGACCCTGTATAGCATTGGCTTTGTTATTGTACACCCCACCGTCAGAACAAATTGAAAGTTACTGCACGAATTGTACACAAAAAATTGCAGATGGCTTTTGTAGTTTAATTTTGTTTATTCTCGTGACGGATCATTTGACAAAACTTTTTGAGAAGTTCGTTTTGGAATTTTTACATAAAATGTTGAAGTAAATTTAGAAATACGGGGTTTTTCTTTTGCAGACTTTCAATGAAGCAGAAAAATTGCAAGCTTCGTTGAATGAATGCATCACATTCAGGCTTACGACATTGAGCTTGGCTCTTTTATGTAAAATATATGTTTCTTGTGGTGCCTTCATAAAGTACAGATATTTTTTGTAATGAAGAAAAAGCGCCAACATAGTTGTGGAGGTTAAAAAATGAATGAACCCTGCGTCAATTCCAAAGTTTTCGGTGATTTATGAGGCCATATTTTTTCTTCTTTTCTCTCTTCCTTTGTCTAAATAGGTGGTAGAGCAAAATATTACAGAGATATTGAATATCTATTTTATGATTGGTACATTTATAAGTAATGACAGAAAAATTTTTATTTATAGTTTTATTATTCAGTGATTTTATTTGATTTATATACCTACGTAACTTATCTATTACAGGTTAGTAGGCACAGATAATCGCAGTAGTTCACTACAACTGTTTAAACCCTACTGACTCAAAAAATGAATCAAAATAAAACTCAAACCCTACGACGGTTCTCTTTTCACACAGACTCTACTCTTAGCCACCCCCAAATCACAAAGCCCAATTAAACCCGCAACAAAGTGCCAAACTAGCTTGAGTAGTTGGAATTTTATATCATCCGCGAGGACGGAAGGGGTCGCAGTTAACACAAGTGCGTCGTAAAAATAACAGTCAATAAATACATATAATGTGCGTTGGGGGTCGTCAAGAATCGATTACCCGGTGAAATGGAGCTGTTATCTCTGTATCTGGCGACTGTTCGGACTAAAACTAGCTACTAGACCACTCACTAGTGGAAGCTAAATCTCCCTTGCGTTTGCTGAGTTGTCTCCCGAGATAAGATGTTCGCTATTAGACTAGTTACAATCGAGTTCCCTCAATTGGGTTTTGATATTCTAGAAAATTCTGACTTTTATGTTCCGTTAATTTTCCTTCAGAGAAAGTTATTGTATTAAATGTTCATCGATTCAAGTGTTCGTAGATTGAGTCAGCGAAGTTTTTTTAGGAAACGTTGAACGTAAATAAAAAATAAAACGCTCACGATTTATACAAGAGGGGATCGGCAGAGATATTCCATTCCTGGAAAGACTCATTGTTTACTATTTTTTTATTGGGACATTCCGTCACCTGGAATCGAAACTGAACCCGCCTAAAGCATGATGAGAGGACTGACTTACAATGGGGCTATCACTGCTCTTACGTTACGTTGAAAGAATAATAAGAATACTATACTAGAATACTTTCCTTAGGCACTTACATCTCAAAAAAATCATACGAGATAGGCTTTTTTAATTCAAAGGTAAAAAATCAAATCCGTGTTAAAATCCGCCATTCGCACCCACGTCACGTGCCGACTCATAATTACGAACATTAATCATCTTTATTTGATTCTGGCGACAGTGGTATCCGCGTAAATTATTTTTGACTAAAACGTTTCCGCTCGCTTTATGGAGCCGTCTGATAAGAGCCCTACAATAAAAGTTAGTTACCTAGTACAACTTTGCAGAAGCCCTTGGTCGTAACTTTATTTATGTAATCGTTTATTGAGTTTACGAGTTGCGTAGGAGGTACTATCCACTTCAGTCAGCGTCGCGTCTGTGGGCTGTCTGTTCCGATGAATCGCGTCCAAAATAAAAATAGGGGGGAATTGAAAAGATTGGCTGTATCGCAAACAGCTGTGTAGTTATCTAAGGGTTAAATACTTTTTATACTTATTAGCTGTAGACAGCGTTAAGCGCATCTTAGTAGACTTAGCATCTGTAGCGACATAGGTTTTTTTTGTGCAAAGATTTCCAATTTATTTACCAAATTACAAATTTCATAAAACGAATTATATATCATTGTCCGTAATTACTCAAACATAAAAGAATACCTACACAGTTGCAAATAAACTGTTAAGCATAAAATTTGGTTTTAGTCGATGAGGGACTACCTACGCCTTATTTTCTTATTCCGATTAAGTTTTTTAGCCTTCCAAAAAGTTTTTTCATCTCCATTTATAAGAACCGCTCGGTAAAATTGCCTCCATCATACGCGCAAGCACTCTACTCGGTATCGCGTAAAACATCAGCCTGTAACTAGATAGGTACTTGCACAAAACTGTTAGACCGTACATGATTTTCGTAAGTACATCACTAAGGCCACAAATAGGCAAAAAACGGGCACGGATTTTTGGGCAAGAAGAAAGCGGACGCCAAATACTAGATGTTTTTTTCTGCTATATTAAAAATGATTTAGGCAGAAATATAGCGCCCCGCGGTTTCAGCCGCGTAGTTCCCGTTCCCGTGGGAATACGGGGACAAAATATAGCCTAAGTGCTATTCTGATGTATAAGCTATATAACAGTCTCATCAAAATCAACAAACAAAAAAGCAACAATCATCATCATACAAACTTTCGCGTTTATAATATTAGAAGGATAGGGTGTTAAAACGGATAATATACGGGAGTTCTGTCCGCTGTGTGTTCAGTCAGGCCCTATACAAGGTTTTGGGGGCGCCCGCCCAGCTGCCAATCATTGGCAATCGTTTATTAGGATCGAGCGGGTGAGGAGCCCTGATACGAGCGTGTGCGACCTCTAACAGCATTTATCATCCCAAAAAGGACATCTAATAACATAGAGGTAGGATAGCCTTTGGAGTCCATCGCTTTATTTTGTTATGAGGTGTACAAAACTGTAGGTACGTACGCGTTTTTATTGCCACATAAAATTATAAGTTCTTAGTATTTGTATTTGAAATAACGTATTTTTTTAGGATTAAAAAATGCTCATTCTTTTTTACCTGGAGGGGATTGGCAGAGGTATTCCATTCCTAGACATACCTACTATTTACCAGTATTTTTGAACCATCGGCGACCGGAGTGCTATACGCATGCTTCAGAATCAATTCTGGGACTTTCGGGTTTCCTCATTGGTGGTTTTTGAAAAATCAATGGTTCACGAGCTCACTAGGATTTAAACCGGCTCGGGTTTGAATCCTTGTGAATCGTGTACGATTTCAAGCATGAAAGTGACTTTTTCTTGAGTGTGAGCATGAAACTTCACTTGAGCTATAATTGAAACGCTATATAAACGGTTTTGTTCTAAAATCTATGTGTATCTTGCAAAAAACTGTCTACTCATAAGTACTTCGCATTAAATTTGATTTATTATTTATCGGTGATACGTATAGATGCTTAGTAGATTAAGTGAACAGCTCGTAAATTGTTTCAAAGTGTCTCTACAGTACGAATGCTCTGTCCGACGCAGAATTTTAGGTCCATGTCAAAGTTTAATATGTTTCGGTTCGGTGACAGGACGTGCGTGATAACAGATACGCGGTTGGGATGACGTGCTATTATAATTATCGCATTTTTTCCTGGCACAGAATTTGATGCTTTTCTGAGGCCTATCGGAATTTATTTTTCTTATATAAAATTATATGACAGATGTGTATGCGGGAATAACCATCAATCACTTTTTTTTTGTATTTGTGGAAGATACCTACAGCATATTTGATAACCACCGGTCAACTACTGTTTAGCAGACACAATAGGATTAACTATTGTCCGTGACCCGTCGTGGGCCGCTAATGTTTAACTGTCTACACATCGGATTTTATACAGTTTTTACAATCATTTAGCGATTTTCTTCCGGAAGTTTTACATATTATTGCACTGATGCAATGCCGGGGCGAGTCCCTACTTATAATACCAAAAATTTTAAGTAAGTACTAATAAATAAATAAGGAACGACTATGTTGGTCATTCAATTACTCATGAGTTTTAACTCTCTAAAATTGTAAATACGAAAGTATGTCTGTTGGTTTCTCCTTCTTTCGTGTAGATATAGGACTGGGAAGTGACGTATACGAGGCTACTTTTATTCCAGAACGCGGACGAAGTAAAGGGGACAAAAGCTAGAATACAATTTATTTTATATAAATATGGTTAGCATATACAAAAAGAATTCACACGCAACCAAATTTAATTTTCCTGCGAAAATTTGTAAGTTTATGTCAAAAGTTTAGAAATATGCTGTAAAAATGTGAAACTACGTTCGTAAAATGCAAGCGAATGTCAGCACCACGTGTGTTCCGTATCATAAAGACTGAGGCGCATTGTTGACAACTTTTATACAATCGTAAATATAACGACGTTGTGTTCCTACTAGTGTCTGCCCGCGACTGTGTCCGCTTTCATTTTACTTCCATACTATACATATAATAATATACTTATATGAGTTGAATGTATTTTAGTATTGCTTTTATTTGTGGCAGAATACCAGCAGGATTTCTTTTGGCAAAACCCAGTCTAAAGCCAGAGGTCTATTGTCTTTGGAATAATTATTTTATATAGTTTATATTCGATTGTTCTGAGAGGTGTGACCTTAAATATACATAATTATTATTAATATTAAGAGCAGTGATAGCCCCGTGATTAGTAAGCGTGCTTTTCATGCGAAAGGCTCTTCAGAAACTAACGTAACTTACAAAAAAAATGAAAATAAACCCGCTTAACCCAGAATTGATTCTGAGGCACCGTTATACGTTTGTAAGGAATAAACTCAAAAACTACTGGACCGATTTTAAAAATTCTTCCACCAATTGAAAGCTACAACATCCCTGAGTAACATAGACTATATTCTATCAGCCTATTCTCACGGGACCGCTAATTTATATAAAAATAAATAATCTCAAGCCTTTTATCCCCGAGGTACGCACAGGTATTCCGAGTATATTCAACTCCTAAACGTGATAGGTGGTGAGCCCACAGCCAGACCGGGTCTGTTACACATCCCTCAGAATTAATTTATGTGACCTGCTGGTTTCCTCACATTTATTCAAACATTTAAAAAACCGATCATTTTGACAACATATTTTGCCACAGAAAAATAACATATGTACCTAGGTATCGCACTTCTTTATTTAGAAGATATTTACTTTCAGTCAACTCTACATCGAGCAAATAAAAGAAACAATAGTAGAAGCAAAACAAAAGTGTATATTACATGCATCTGCTGACAATAAACAGAATTAAACTTCGAAATCAAATGGATACCCGCAATAAGTACGTGACTTCGAATACGATCACGTACACATAAATGTATTAAACAATGAATCTAATTTTGGTCAATCCTGTTTAGTGGTGTATTTAATATAGCGGTAGAATTTTCTATTATTTGTAATATTTATTAGTTATCTATACTTTAATAGATATTACATATTATACCTATAACAGATGCATGTGGCTTCAACTGCCGGTGCTCACACCCAGATTCCGATACGGAAGAAAGAGCGACGCGCGATCACTACAATTTTCATAGATGATTTAATTTAGATTTTCTGTTGAGAAGGATTCTTTTGAACCATTTTTTTTTCTAACCTTCAGGGGATATAATGTCTAACAATTTGCCATTTACTTACAAGACGATGAGACAGCACAATTCCTTTATTTCTATCCGATTGAGACGAGTGAGCGTTCACTTTATACGTTCCACTGCATTTGTTACTTTCGAGAACCCATCCCTTATTTATAGCGTTACATTTTGCCTTTACTGCCATTCATAAAAAGTCTTCTTTTAAGAAAATAATAATATGGCCATTGAACGTGCTACTTATGCATCTTTTGGGTTTTACGATACTGTGTTTAGTATCCTTTTTACAGTTCTGAAATCTAAAGGGAAATCTATGGAAGCATAATATATCGTTCAATAGCTATATAATGTGTCTCTCTCATACATGCCACAAATAGATAACTTCGAACTGGCACAAATTAGGTACCTATGTATTGTGTTTTTATGTGTCCAAACACAATAGGCAACATTAAATTTTATTCTTATGGGATTTACTTTACACAAACAACTCTAGAAGCCTCGGTATACTACGATAATTATCATGAAAATTCAGTTTCATGACAATATCATATATTTTTTTCTACTGAACTTAGATTAATCGTTATCTAACCAGATTTCAACATTTAATCAAACCCTAATTTACCAAGCCAATTGTCCTCCAATTTACTTTCATTAGATTCCCCAATCAGATGTACAGAAAGACAGACAGAGTGATGACAGTAACAAGATAAACCCGATTTTTCTATAAGACAAAGCAACGGTGCGAGTCACTCATCCATCTACCAATCTAGATTTTGGACCAAACTAATAAAGGTCTGGATTTATTCCAATATGTAGTCAATGGCAGCTCAAGTTAAATTTTATTACTTTTTAGCTTTAGATTGAAGTGAAAAAATTAGAAGTTGTAATCCTAAAAAGATAGGTGATTAATGATTATGTTAACGTAGCCAAAAATAATACGTAAGTATAGGTAAAGTATGTTTTCTTTATTATTTTTATTTACTGTTAAAACCTAGTGTACTTAAGTAGAAAACATACCGATAATATGTTTTAGGTTTTTGTAAGTAGGTATATTTTAGTCTTGCAATCTGTT
Source organism: Ethmia dodecea (assembly GCA_963855545.1). Taxonomy (NCBI): domain Eukaryota; kingdom Metazoa; phylum Arthropoda; class Insecta; order Lepidoptera; family Depressariidae; genus Ethmia; species Ethmia dodecea. The sequence continues at coordinate 8,094,603 of OY979448.1, forward strand.
TGTAGGATAGGAATCATAAAGGCAAAAAACGTTGCAAGATATTGTGAACATTAATCAGAGGTCTTCGATTAAAACAGATGAAAACTCCAGAAATCTCTGACTAGGCGCTTCCATAGTTAAAAAGTCGACGAACTTGCAAAACGGGCCGTCCGCTCCCAAACTTTTTTATTAGCAGTGTTGTCAGTGTACTTAGAGACTCCAATTTTCGACTGAGCGATTGTGCCAACGAATAGCTCTTACGAGAATTCTGTTAGCTTTCGATGGATGAGCACTTAATAGTATTGTAAGATTAGCCCTTTAGAACTTACTAGACAATCCGTCTTTATTTGTGTGTTCAGATGTCTACAACATGTTGGAACATTATTTCTAACGAGCTACGAGTAAGTCGTGTCGAGTAAACTTTCATTTCAATCTGTAAATGTGTTATTGTACTTATTGTGTGAGGCTAAATGATAAATGAAATCTACACGATGACTCATACAACTGTCTTAAAGTTTAATGGATAAATAAATTATGAAATAACACATCGTGGAACATAATATTTTCGTCGTGTTGAATTATGGGCACTGCGGTCTCCAAGAGAATAAGTTAGTGGTCGGCGAGGTGTCAGTTTCACGGACTGAAAAGCAATGGCAAGCATTTACATATTCATTGGACGACCTTTCGAATTCACTTCGACGGATCACTGAACTGCTCGAAGAATCAATTTTGGGCACGAATGAATAATTTTGATTTTCTTTTCAGTTAACAAGGATGTTTACTGACATGAAACCCGTTCCTTGTGAAGTCTATATCAATCGCGCTGATGTTTTTTACGTTAATCTAGACTTATATTATAAAGATGATATAATTGTATGTTTGTTTGTAATGAAGAGGCTTTGAAACTACTTGAAAGATTTTAAAAATTATTTCACTGATGGACAGTTTACTTTTTTGGGAAAAACATGAGCTAGTTTTCCCACGAGAACGGGACTTACAAGGGTGAAATAGCAAGGAATAGTATTGTTAGGTAATCTGTTAAGTTAGCTAATCTTGCAGCAGGGTTGCCGCGCTTATCCTGATTTTTTTTAATCAGTCGACAGAACAATTAAAAATCAATTGTGTCTTATTTTATTAGCTTTAGAGGTTAAGGAATAAGTATCTTATTTTCGCTAAGGACCATCCGTAGGTTTAGCCGTGTAGGAAGGAGGAGGAGAAAAAGACAGGCACACACCGGAGTTTTATATATGAAGATGAAATTGTTGGTCAAAGTACGTGTGTTTATGTATATTATAGTATATGTCATGTGGTGGATAGCCAGTCAATCGTTTTATTACAATATTACGTAATATTTACACATGGCAATGCATTTATAAAATTAGCGTTGAAAGTGGATGTGGATTTGTGTTGAACTTATAGTCATGGAGAATTCTAAACTTCCCACAAGTAATACAAACACGACAGAGGTAGGATACATCGTGATGTAGCAACATAAATTTTGTTTAACCATCATAAGGGGTACCTAAAGCTTGTGTCGTTTTATTGTTATCCCACATCATAAAGATACACGTGTAACATTCCAACCGCCTTATATGGTAGGAGAACGCTGTCGTCAACCTACGTGATACTTTACTACAGTATAGGTAATCAACGTTTGTAAAATCATATCTGCGGTTTATTTGACTTGTTGTTGTCCTTGTTTCGGGCCCAGACTTCTTTTAACTTTTCATGTAATTTCTTCAAGTTACAGTTATTATGTAGACCTAATAATAGCTTTATTCTTGTTAAAACTTTCTACGTACCCTTGAAATAAATTGTATCTTCTCCAGCTCTTTGTAACTACATCACGTTTAGTCGAATTACTTTTGTAATACATAAAAGCTGCATAAAATTATGGAGGGTCTCTGTTCTAATTTCATTTGTTTTCTACCACTGAGCTTTATTATTTTATGTAGAGTTTTGAACAGTCAAGAGCGCGTGGAGCTGTAGCTTACATTGGACTTTGGAACGTTCTTATTACAATCGCTTTAGAGATCGTACTCGCACTATACAAGGTGTATATGTACTCTTGACTGTACACACTGCCTTTAACGTGGTTTCTTTATAAAATTAGTTAATTTATACAAGGTTAACATTGTCGCTTGAATTGTATTACGTACCTATATTAGTGAATCAGTCTTTTCGTGTCCTTTATCTTACCGGTCAATCAGTGGGTTGCCACGGTTGCAATATAATAATACATATGCTGATATCTTGCAAAAATACAGTACCAGACCGGTTATATTAACAACACTCACTGAATGACAGAAAAGGAAAAACCTAAACCGATGGGTCTAGAAAGGTCTAGAAGCATGATTGTTTAAGAAGTTTGTTATATAACCTAAGTGAGCAATATTGAAGAGTTTTTAAAAAACCTTCCTGTGCTATTGATAGCCTGTTGTAGTTAAGTATGGAAAATATACACCGATCCTCCTCCATCCCCTGCCTTTTCCTACTATGTGAGGTGGTACATACTATTATCCAAAAAATAGCAAAAGCGTTGTTAATTTTGTACGACCGGCCTCCCAGACACCAAACCTCTTAAGGAACGCTGTTTTGATCGGTATAATAGCTACCATTCAAAAGCTAAAACTAAAAAAATGCTATAGTCAAATAGCACTCACAACGAAACTTGAGTTGGTATCTTGTTGGGTTGTTCGGTCTTGGGCCGCTTCTGCTCCCCAGCCTTAACACATTCCGAATTGTTAGGTACCTGGTAATATCTGCAATGAATTTGAAAAATTGGACGTATCGTATATCCTCTATGTAAATAAAAAAATGTGATATTCATAACATACAACGCACTAATGAAAGTGTTGTTGCAGGCTGCCTGGGCGCGTTGTCAGCAGGCGTGGCGCTAGCGCTGTCACCGGTGACGGTGGCGCTATGCGTGCGCAAGTCGACGCGCGTGACAGCTGTTGTCGGCGGACTGGTGGCGGCGCTTGGCTGTCTCTTCACTTCCTTCGCGACGCAGTTTCATCAGCTCTTCTTCAGTTACGGTCAGTCCTAGACTCTATTTCAGACTTTCATACTTTGAAAACCGTAGTGTGGTGGACCAGATTTACCGGTGGCAATATAGGTAGCTGATAGACTTGGTCAAATCATATTAAGTCGTGGTAAGGGTAAAGGGGAAGTGATATGTAGTATGTAGAGACATCTCATCTAGAGACTATTAGTTTAGAAGGAAACTGAAAATTAAATTGTCTGGTTCCTTAGGTAGAATATTTATAATGGCAATCTACGCTATGATCATATAGAACTTTCTTCATCTAAGAAGTTATCATAATTTCAGACTTTTTTTTTAATTGTAAGTATCTATCCAATTACATTTAAATTTGTCCGTATTTTCCCGGTGTTCATGTCTGCAATTTGAGTAAATATTTGCTAATGAAGATTTAACCGAGAAACTGCCAATTGGGATTGTAAATATACCTCATTTGTAGATGTAACCCGAATTATGAGTTTGGTCGTATCGTAAGTGCAATAATTATATAAAATTCCTTATAAACAACTCAATTTTCTCCGCCAAAATAAAAAGTAATTGGCCACCGCATTCTTCGATTTCGCGTAATTGAAGATGCGAATGTCAAAGAAGTCCACAATTGTATTATTGCAATGTTGAATAAAATATTTTTAAATTGCAATCATTGTGATTCACTCTTACAAGAACAGCATTAACATAATATAAATAATTGGAACGTAAATGCACCTGGCAACGCAACGCTCAGATTCTGACAACTCAATTTATTTCATCAGATTCACATCCGAAACTCGTTCTGAACAACTTCAAAGGTATCCGTTAATTGGACCTTTTAGTAAAGCGGATATTCAATAACTACTTGATCCGAATTCAAAACCAAAATAAACATTGTGCAATAGGAAGCCCAACAAACTACTGCAGAATTTTTGATTAGTAAAAAAAGAAACACTCTGCCTTACACTATGTCACATCACAAGTTCTTGCCATTCGTTAAGGGTGGATGGGTTTCGGACCCAAATGGTAAAAAACGAAAACAGAACTGAAGTCATTTATTTAATTCTACTTACCTACTGAATATAATTAATATGGAATGTGTTTTTTTCCGGCACTATGTTCATTATGTGCATTGCCAGTTTCTACAAGATGACGTTTGTTTCACTCATGTTAGTGCAAACGAGGTAGGCAGATATTTACTTTAAAAGTGTAAATAAAATAAATATTGTGGCATCTAAAAAAACCTTTTTTCTATTGAGAAGACAAATCTTTTAAAATATTACCCCATCCAACCAAAAAGTTTCATAAGAAAATATCGAAAACTAACACATTTTAAATTAGAATGAGCGCTATTCGGATCTAAGGATCCCTTTCATACGATTTTATAGCCCTATACGAAAGCAAAGAAGCCTTCGTATTGGATGTCAGTACGTTTGAATAAGCCACGAATAAAAATGGATCGTCGAGTTTTATTTCTCAGTGTACGTTGCTAAAATTTTCAGCACTCAACGCAATAGAAGATAATGCGGGAATGCATTGTATTCGACGGCTACAGAATGGAGTAAAAATAACAAACTTTGAACAGTATACAGCACCTAGTAAGCTGGCTGTAACCTCAAGGATAACGCGGCGAGCTGCGGGAAGCTGCATTAGCATTTAAATTGCTGGTGGAAACATCATCGCGCTTACGATACGATGTTTGACCAGCTCGACTGCCATTGGTATGACTTCCGTTAATGTCGGTATCAGTAGCAGCGACCAATGCGAGTACTTCCATGAAATACCCTGTGTAGTGGCTGGTAATGTACCTACCTACTAATTTTATTCGAATCTATACATACGCTTATGTCATGTCTAGGTTATTGAGAGCCAGAATAGTGTAGGTACTAAAGTCTTAAAGGATTTAATTAAACAGTAGAAAATCCGATTCGGTTTTCATGGTACCCACTCTTGTTTCTATCTTGCTCCACGTTTCTAATCGGAAGTGGAAAAGAACACAGTAAAATTAATGATAATAAGATTATTCATAGGAGTGGGTATGCTTGATCGCTTTAACACTCCATGAACATCCCTAAGAGTTTCCAGTAAAGATGAGTGCTGCTTACATCATGGTAATCCTTGATAATCTTACATCATTTGTTTATTCGTTTATGAAGTTATTTCTGGCAAAGACATACGCTGCGTACCTAGACCTAAATTATGTGTGAATATTCGCATCATCATAACTTATGTTAGATTCTTTCTTAATAAGTCATAAACTTTACATCATGTCAAGACACCATCACGAGAGATAGACATGATCTTGTTAATGAGCGCATCTATAAAGCATTCGGTTAAAATAACGATGGACTTTTTTATGTGAAATGAAACTGATCTACTTAGTAATAAATAATATAAGTTGAATAGTTTTCTGCCCAGTCACGAGTTATCCATTAAAAATTAATTACAAGATATCTTTACAAAGATAGCAACACCGTGGAAGAGCAAATGTGGATGCAAAGTGCTTATTAACGAGTGGGGAGATAACGAGTCACAATAAGCAGCGATCGTGCTACTAGCTAACGAGCGCGGTTATAACGTAACACCAACATAGTTATAGTTTAAACTCCGAACACACACATTTCTTTAATAGCGTTGCTTGTAGCTACATGGATTATGTCTTCAGAGGTACGAGGTTATTATAGGTAAGTAGTACGTCATGTATGAAAGTCTTGTTCTAGACACTTAGACGAAAGGTAAAGACAATAACTCTCATTTTCAAAGATTCGAAGATAATGTCCAAAAACATCCTCAACCGAATTAGAAGAGTCTGTTTAAATTTATCTCCGAGGGGGTAGACAAAGGTATTTTATTCCTGGATATACCCACTTTTAACCAGTATAATATTTATTTGGTACCCTAAACGTGACAGATGGAGCGCCTCTTGCCGGACCGAGGTGCTACTACACATGCCTCAGAATCAATTCTTGGACCTATTTCAACTGGTGTCACTAAATCATAAATATTATTTGCTGCATGACGTTGACGATTTTTTTCTATTTTTAAAACTTCTGCAAGCTCTTTGGGTCATTAACATGAAATGTGCAGTGAAACTTTTGCAACAAACTCCAATATGCTGTCGACAATATAGCATAGTGGTCTAAGATTTATATATCCTCAACTTTTACAACAATACTTGGCAATCGGCACGATCTTGGCAAAAGAAAATAAATAAAAGTTGCCCGAGCCGTTATTGCAATTCGATGCAGCTTTATACCACGAAGACCCCGCTGCATAAACATGTCCTGCCGGGTATCGGGTGCTGCATAAAACAAGATAGCCTTCTAACAGAAGCTAATGACCGGAACGTAAAATAATTTCTAGAAGTGGTCTGCTAGACGTCCATTTGAAACGCGCATGAATTCACAGTCAGGTATATATACAAAATGCTGTCTCTACAAATCGGGACAATTATAAATATTTCGCAGTTTAAGTTTCTGCTTTGCGCATTCATAGGATAACATAAATATAGTAATATAATAATATTAATAATAAAGCTTTTATAACTGGTTTTCTTATAACTGCATACTTAATAGGTACACGTAAGCAGAAACAATTCTAATACTAAAAACTCATTGTTGGTGAAAAATAATATCTTCTTAAAAAACAATTGTATCTGGCTTCCAGCATGTTTTCAATTTTGAACAGCTTGTCTTCCCACGTAGGCCTCCTCCAAGTCTTTCCATCTTTGTCTATTGTTGGCTATTCGAATCCATTGTGTACCTGCCATCTTCTTCAGGGCATCTTCCCATCTTTTTATATAGTTGTCTTCCTCTTTTCCTTCTTTTGCTCTTTGAGTACCATTCAATTACATGGGTGCCTAGTCGGGGACTTAATAACAGTTATTGATCTCGTCCATTTTGGTTTGTTTTCCCCTATCATGTGTCCCACCCACCTCCATTTTAGTGTTTTAATTACTGCAACCGCCGGTTTGAGTTTAGTTTTTTTCCGTTATAGGTACGATGGAGATCATAAATATACCTTCTCTATAAATTCTCAAGTTTTCGAAAAGAAACACTATCAGCGACCATAGAGAAACCAACATAAAATCTATGATAATGCATTAGATAGCTGAAAAGGAAAATTCAAACAAAAGATATATCTGCTCGAATAAGGTACGGAAAGGTACTTGCTATGCAAAAAGTTTCAGTAGAAATGCATAGGAAACACGGAAACGCATACCGCATGTGTAAACGGAAGTATTACATTGTCCTATAGATTGTTCCGTTGGCGTCATCCCGCGGGATTGCAGCTTCCGTGCCCGGAATGCAACTCGCTTCATTTTCTTCAAAACAATATCTTATGTACTCTCTCGAAGTTTAATTGCATAGAATTTATTGGAGAGTTCTAGTTAATATTCTGTAGATATATCTACAATTTCAAGTTTGAAATGAGGACATCTGAGCAGTCTACCGTCTATATTACAAATGCCCAAAAATAGCATAAAAACTTTTTTCATAAATTTTAGTAACCTGCAATAATATTTTTATCAGACCACATTTTTCCTACTTACATTCGTCTAGCTAGGTACCTACTAACGACAGTTTCTAGACATCAAATCTTTCTTCGGAGTGATCGTAAAATTTGGAAATTGCTATCCATCACCAAAATATATTCAGTAAATACCGACCGCGACCGCTCCCGACTTTGGGCGCCTTTATTTTATTTACAAACCGATTTTATTATCCTGAATCCTGACAAAGGACAAACAGAAACTGATAAGTTGATTCATTAAGTACCTAAGTACCTACTTACTTATGTTTGAAGTTTCTCTAAATCTGTTTCAAACATGACGATACCCTAAAAGAACTATGTTGAAACTATACTACTTAATTTACTTGTTATTGTATACTCTTATATTGTTTTGAAAAAGAGTAAGACAGTTGATTACCTTGAACAATTCATTTTATAACAGAATTAGGTACCTATCTCTTAAAGAAACAAACATAAGTACATATAAATCAATGTAAAGACTTCTTAACTTCATGTACCTATATTGACTATTTTATGGATTCCAACTCTCGAGTGTTTCACTGGGGGAGTGATAGATAACTTACATGCACGTCTCGCAATGTCATAAATCTTCATTTCAAACGCAGCTGATTTCGAATTGCCAGTGATTTGTTGCACGTCAGCCGTGAGCTCCCTTGCGAATTTTGATAAGCGTCGATATCCTCTCTGCGTGTGCCGCTCACCCGCGTACAGACGCAAACAGAAGTATCATAATATGGGCTCTACCCAGTCCTGGATTAGCTTATAAGCTAGTTAAGCAATTGTTTAGGGCATCCCGTCTAGGGGGCACCAGAGACGACCAAGAAACAACAAGATCACACGAAAGTTAAAGTAGTTTCAAAATCCGGGTGTTTTAAATTGTCGTTGACATTCGGTTCGGTTGCAATCATGAATCCATACAGTATTAACATTTTTTCAATTAATCTTTGTAGTCCACTTAAGGATACAGGGCAAGATTACTTAGGGCATCCAGTTACCTTAATCCGGTACTGGCTCTACCTAGTAACCGTGTGTGACCTGTGTCGCATACTTTAGAAAATCTCACCAGCATTCGAACCCGAGCCGCAGCCGTGAAAAACGGGCTCACTAACCACAGGGCTATCACTGCTCGTAACTGCACCTCCAATGTAATCTATAGAGATCTTCTGTGACTGTGACTGTACCTACTTATTGTCAGCTCGATGCAATCTTTAGTACCTTCGCTCCTTCGCTGCATACCGGGAGCGGTATCGCCAAGTTTATGACATGACTCAGCAACATAAATTATTTAGCATGTACCTTTGTACTACATTTTTCTCCCCTGCTTTTGTATGGAGGCCATTTGTAAGCGTAACGATATTTTTTTGGAAAAACACTGGAGCGTTATTGTTTCGTAGGTAAGGCGAGATCGTGATAGTCAGATTTTATTAAACTTGATTAATCATCGTATTCAGCCGTGAAATAAAACTGCGTAAGAGATTCTACTTCACCCAGTTTAATTCAAAAACATAATTATATAATTAATCAGCAGGTCTATACTATCTGAGACAATCTTTGAAAATCCGAAAGAGTAAAACGGCGCATGGTTACAGTTTATCGTTCAAATTGACGTTTGCATTTGAAAGTCTGTTTACTGCAAAGAGAATAACATTTTTGTAGAACCTAAGATCCTGGCTACCTACGGAATTAAAACTGAAAAAGCTAAAATATTGTAACCCACTCCCTTACTTGAAGTTTAGCTGTATACCTAAGTATCCTACTTACTTTATTACTTGGCTACGTCCGTATGTCGGTCCGCCCGATTTTATAAAAATCTTTTCGGCATTTTGTAAGAATCTGGCAATACACTCAGGAAAGATCCAATCGAAACAAATATCCATATATAACGAAATAATGATTAAATCTGATAACAGTTTGAGTTCGACAACGAGTGCGGAAAACCACAAACTCTTTTGAAAATATAAAATTTTAAATTCTTAACTTAGTTCAACGAAATTTTCACTCGTCGCCCACAGGAATAAAACTATCTACTGCTCCCCGAAAGGAAGTTGTAAGTCTCGTAAATAAACCATAAAATCCATTTCGCGGGGCATAATTTGCGTAAACACGTAATTTTATTAAGTGACTCCCAATTAAAATTCCATTTTGTTTTATTTTTTGTGCTGACTTTTTTATTTTTAAGTACAATAAGTACTTAAGTATAGATACTTAATTGTTATATACCTATACTTACTTCTTTTAAAAAATGGTGGTAGAAACAAGATAGTTAACATTATTGTAGGTACCTGCCGAGTAGATAGATAGTTATATTCATTAAAGAGTAAGACTATACCATTTTTTTTGTAACATGTAACATTTTAATATCTACAGCATCCTGCAAATTAAGACTTTTCTATCAAGCAAGTATAGGTACCTATAGATACCTTACTTTACCTCAATTTATGCACACGATTAACGCTCTTCTATTTAATTCCAAACTTTGCCCGCGTTGGGTCCTGTCTATTCCCGTTCCCATGCAAATTGAAAAGAATCCGTTCTTAGTGCAAAATTTCATTGTTCTATACTCAGCAGTTTCGGCGGCGCGTTGATCGATCAGTCAGACAGTTAGTTTTTTTCTTTTATATATAACTAGCGACCCGCCCCGGCTTCGCACGGGTGCAATGTTAACACTAAAACCGTCCTCTTGAATCACTCTATCTATTAAAAAAACCGCATCAAAATCGGCATAGGGATATAGGGACATAGGGATATAGGGACAGAGAAAGCGACTTTGTTTTATACTATGTAGTGATAATAGACTAGGCAGATACTAAAGAACTGATAAACATACTTAAAAAAATATTAACCACCCGGACACGAAGCCGCGACAGACAAAAGAAGCCAGGGTTACCGAGTCACCAAGCCCGCAAAATAAAACTACCCTAGGAAGGACTTCTTCCAACGTTGTTGCTTATATTCCAGGGACAGTCGTAGGAGTGGGCGTAGGACTTACGAGGGACTGCTCCACCCTGATGGTGGCGCAATACTTCAAGCGACGCCGCGAGTTCGTCGAGATCTTCATTGTCAGTGGCAGCGGTCTCGGCATTGCCGTCATGTCCACCTTCATCAAAGGTGCTATCAGGTAAATTGACATAGAGAACCCTGTCCAACAGCAGGTTCACAAGGCATACGAGGACAATATAGATAATCCTATTCTCTCGCAAAAACGTTACCTGACGGGTTTGAGTTGAGACCTGAGCTCTGGCAAGCACATATAATAGAATGTACCCACAAGGTAGAGAGAAACTGGTAAAACCACTTTTACCATTGGTTCTTACGACAATGGGTATGGTCTGTATTCAGTGTTATGGCTAAAATCATTTTGTAAGTAATTACCTACCCACATGCACTCACCAGGAATGGAATCCGGACCCAAAGCATGAGAAGCAGCCAAAAGGCATTTTTACAAAAAAAAAAAACATTTCTTAATTTTGGCAACTCATTTAAGCCGGTCCCTACATAAAATTTTTAGTAAGACTTAAAAAAATCTTTTTACTGATGTCATAAACTAAATTTACATGAAAAGTAAAGAAGCGTGCAGATTAAATATTTTACTTATTTTTTATTTAGGTACAGACGCGCGGCACTTGATGGGATTTTATTATTTTCGCATAAAACTTTGAAATGTACGAGGACGTGTTAATAAATTTGTTCTTTTAATATTTCAGAGCGATCGGCTGGCGACTAGGACTTCAGGCTGTGACAGGAGTTGTATTCCTGACGTTTATACTTGGCACGTTTTACCGATCAGCCTCTCTGTACCACCCTCAAAGAAGAGCCATACTACATCTAAAGAATCAGAATAAAATCAAAAGGAAACTGAAAGATAGAAACAAGTCCGACGATCGACAGCCGTTTTTCGATTTTTCGACCCTGAAATCGAAAACAGTGAGGATCCTTCTGATGTCTACCGGGATTTCAGCGTTTGGGATCAACACTCCTATATTTTATTTGGCCTACCACGCAGAAGAGGAAGGTACTGAACCAAAGAGATTAAAATATAATAGGGCATAGAGGGGACAAAGCGAGGAAAATTTGAAGCCAAAAGTTATTCCAAGTGGAATGAGTCTAGTACAATTTAGACCGAATGATAGCTCGCGTTCATACTAACTGACATGACACTTGAGCTTCAAACATGCTTCAAAGTTTTTTATGAAAATATTCCCAATGCCCGTCTATGTCCTATTATATTTTAATCTCTTTGTACTGAACACATATTATTAATATTATTTAAGTGTTACAGAATTCCTACACGTTTATTTAGTCCATAACTAGGCATATTTAGACTGTAGGTACTATGGGTAGTAAGCAACTGATGAACATACTTAATACATAATTAAACTCCCAGACAAGAAGCTAACGGTACGTTCATGCATACAAATGATGGCGCCCGCCACATAGAACCCGCGACCTACGGCTCAGAAGGCGGGGTCACTACCAACTGAGCTAACAAGCTCGTCAAATCCGGCTATTACGTTTATTTAGCATTCCTCATTTGCTTAGAAGAGAGGTTTTCCATTTTGCCGCTTGTAATACGAAAGTTTACGACTACCAAGTAACAGCTGAACGTCGCGAGAAGTAAACAAATAAAGCAAGAAATACTTAGTCAGCATTTTCTATCATCAGCTTCTACCTAAGTTTCAACGTAATTTTCTTGACCTTGTCCTACAACTTTTAAACGTCCATTAGTGACTTTCGTCAAGTTTTTTGAAATTAATAAATACGCTCACGCTTTATCCCTGAGGAGGTGAGCAGAAGTATTCAATTTCCGAAAGTAGGTAAACAATTTTTACCAGGGTAGATACTACGTTCGGATCCACTGGTACATAATATTATTATAGTAGGTAGGTAGGTCGGAGGCAGTAGCAGTAGGTATATATTTAACTAGACTACTTGTTTCTCATATCGATACATTGTATGCTTCAAGGTCTAGGAGACACAGCTGAGCTCCTCCAAGCATACCTCGGGCTAGCTTGGGCAGTCGGATGCGCGGTTTTCGGCCTCCTCGTCCAACAGAACTCGGCCGAATGCCGAATCGCCCGCCAGTACCTCACACAGGCAGCGGTGTTTGTGTGCGCGCTGGCTACCATGGCGCTCACCGCCGTCGAAGGCTCGTATAGGGGATACGTTATGTTCGCTTGGGTTTACGGTTAGTACAACTACGTAACATTTTCTACCTCATACAATCTATGATAGGGTTGCCAACCCCAAATTTAAAATAGGTAAGTAAGTACTAGGATTTGCAGTTGCAAAAACCAGGACAATTCAGTTTAAAAACAGGACGCAGTAATAGAAAGAGATACCACCGAGTGGCACATTGCGCCTTTGTTTTAAAACAGCACGTCAGCAGGACCGGCGGTAGCGCGAGCTGTTTCGAGCTATAAGGCAACCCCGAAACGTAAGAATTGTAAAAGTGGCGAGCTAATTTTAAAATACTTACATTATTAAATTAGTACGCTTTAAAAACCCAGGACGCTGCTTAAAAACTGTCCAGGATATGCCAGAACACTTTAGGACATGTCCTGGGGAAACAGGACGGTCTGCAACCCTAATCTATGAGAATAATATTAAATTAGATTTTATTGTACATGCTGTCAAATTTCGGAAGGAGTATGTAGGTACTTTCCCCATAATTTTCCAAAGTGGTTAAAAAAAAAGTGATGAACTTTTTCTGTCTGGTAATACCTTTGTATCTAACCGAATAGATATGGTAGCAGTTACACAGTCATAAGTTAGTGCAAAGTCCATAATGAATGTCTTATAAAAAAGGTTCATACATTATTGACGTTTACAGGTATATTCTGCGGCGGTTACCATTACTCGCTCAAGATGTACACTTACGAGCGTGTGCGTTCCCGCAACTTCGCGCGCACGTGGGGCTTCGTGCAATGCTCGCAGGCCGTGCCCATTGCCATCGGAGTGCCACTCTCAGGTGCCCTTATTAATAGAAGGAAAATATGTTAGCTAGGCTCATTTATCAAGTAGCTATGGGCGTAAATCCCAAATCTGGGTAATAGGCATAGGTGTACGTACTGTTAGGTAATGAAAATAATAATGGAGATTGTAAGATTAGTCAGTGCCAAAGAGATTAAAATATAATAGAGCATACAGGGGACAAAGCGAGGAAAATCTGAAGCCAAAAATTAGTTAGTTACTGGAAATTGTAAGATTAGTCAGTGGGTAGGTATAGTCCAGGCAATGAAGCGGATTTTTGTATGAAGACCCCAACATTAATTCCTCAGTCGATGAAACTTTGCAGGATTGTAGTAGGTATAGTATAAGACAATAACTGCATAAAAAAATCCAAAAAAAAAACCTAACCGAAGTTAGGTATTTTTACTGAAATACTTATTTATTTGATATCTTTGTTGGGAAAAATGCTCAGTCAAAATTTTCTTCTCCAGCAATATTCATGTGTGTTAAGAAAGCTATATGTGAAATATCCAAAAAAATCTCCTGGTAGAAACAACAAAACTCAGACGTAGTTATATGTACCTACCTTACACGGGAAAATTGCTTAGTCCATTTTTTTAACTGGAATGTCATTTAATAGTCGCTGTGGACTTACAATAGGAAAATCCAAAATAAAAACCGTCTCGCTACATTATTTTCAGAAATTATCAAATTGTCAACAAAAAAAAAAAATTATTCTAGTATAAAAACCTAACTTCGGTTAGGTTTTTTTTTTGGATTTTTTTATGCAAGTATTGTCTCATACTATACTACAATCCTGCAAGGTTTCATCGACTGAGGAATTAATGTTGGGGTCCACTACCTTTATTGCCTAGACTAGTACTGGGTATATTTGAGAGATTCAGGTCTGTAATATAATTATACCTAATATATTTTAGCTGTTTCCTATAAAACTAAAAATAAGCTCGATTTCTGTCTTTCTATAATCTATTTAACATTTCCTGATTTAATATTTTATTTATTCTACTGGCGTGAGACGCAATCTGCATAAATTTTCAGGAAGCCAAAATAAATAATCCATTTAAATTATATAATTAAATCTTTTCCAGGGTACATAAACGTGGGATGCGGCGGCAAGGCGGGTTATTATTTCAGCTCCACGTGTTCGCTGATCGGCTCCCTGTCTCTCTTCTGCATCGACTTGCATCGGCGCAGTGTAGCGCATAAACACACCAAGTAATACTTTATGTTCTTTACATGTTTATCTTAAAATCAAGTTAGAAAGAAAGAAAGAAGAAGAAAGAAAAGTTAGCATTGCCTTTAGGTACCTACTTTAGGTTATGTACCTACCTACTTTAAAAATCAAAATAAAAAAAATCAAAATTCCCGTATTCCCACGGCAACGGGAACTACGCGGGTAAAACCGCGCAGAACCGCTAGTATTTTATATATTACGAGTACGAGTATGTAGTTATATGCTACGTTCCCGTAGTGGGTAGGTAGGTATCTATAGCAATTAATGTACATATCTGGCCTCCTGGAGATTTTTTATTTTGTTGTATTAACGCAACTAGTTACCGACTTATTTCGCACACAGATTATGATAGCAATTCAGAATAACTGAAGTAGGTAAAGAAAAATATCTCGAAGACACCTTCAGACGTCAGAAGTGAGTCTTAGATGTGTAACAACCCAGTCCGGCGATATCCTACCTATCACGTTTAGGGATCCGAACTGCTGCAAATTGGGTATTTCCGGGGACCAGGAATGAAATATCTCTGCCGACCCCCTCTCTGACAATTCATCAGCATGTACAGACTACAGATGATGACAGTTATAAAGATTTTTTCTAATCTAGACAGTTCAATTAAAGACTCATTCAAGTTCTACACGGTTGTGAGAGACGCGTTGGACAGAAGCCGGTGGAGGCAGACATCCACTCCAAATGCGACCCTAATGCTGACCACGATCCTCACACATGAGGGACCGACCCCAGACAGAGAGGCACAGTTCGAACCTCTCACTCTAATGTATTTCACAGAGAAAATGGCGGAACAGCCACGTGCGAGTCTGCGTGCGGGCAATCGCGACGCAGCCGCAGCCGCGATCGCGAACCACGCACCGCTACGGGCGCCGCCACCGCTTTAGGTAAGTATGTTAAGTTCATTTGATATACCTACTGATACATGGTTACCATCTAAGAAACTAGGTTCTTGATAAAATCAACATAGAACTCGAAACTCGAAACACTTCTACAAATGTAGGTAGTTTTGGTTAATTAAAAACCTACTTAGGTAGAAAATTTCTAAATAACAAAATTAAAAGCTAAAAATCATGAAATCAAATCAAACTTTAACTTATTTCTATAGGTACCTACACTTAGATGGATGTTTGTTCTCTTTTACGCAAAAACTCCTGAACGGATTTTGATAAAACTTTACAGCTAATATAGCTTAGGTATACATCAGATTAACATAATAATATACTTAGGCTATCGAACGAGGTAGCGGGCGTCCTGAACGCTTGATTCAAATATTTTTTCTCTAGTGCCAAGTGTCAGAATTTCAGTGATATAAACTCCGTTACTTTTAACTAAGTAGTTTTAAACTATTTTTGTGATACATAATCAAGGCTTGGCGGACAAAAATGTACACTCAGATGAAGATTTGAGTACATCTTTGTCTTACTAGGGTTCGATATGGAGATATAACTTCGAACGGACAGTATTTCACTTGAAATTTTGCATGTGACTGTCTAGTTTAGTGATCGAAGGTTAGTTCGTCAATGTTACTCCAATCAACTGAACGTAACTCAGTTCTAGGAGCAGAATTAGTAGCGCCTGGCCGGACAGGCCGCGACTTGCTTCTCGACAGCATCGGGCCCGGCAGCCTCGGGTCTCCGCCCGGGAACGTGCCGCCCGAACTCACCTGCATCAGCGAGGAAGGCGGCCTGGACTTGGATTTGGACCTGGACATTCCGGAGCACCTGCTGGAAGACCTGGAGTGCGGCGGCGACTGTATCACTAGTTGTAATAAGGTCGAGTTTGTGACACCTGTTTTACGGCCTAATATTCGAACGTCTATCATATTTTAAGTAAATTACCTACGGAATAACGAAATATATCTGTACTTTTTTTTTATTGTAACGATACTTAATATTCAAATCTCTATAACATATATCTTAAAATAGCTATCATGAAAAAATGGGTGAAGATCTCAAGGTCGCCTGTGGCCTGTGGCGTAATGATTCTTTACTGGGTCTGTCTCTCAATACAACTTGAAGTTAGAGTGTGTTTAGCTAAAGTTTTTTTAGAACCATTGTCAACCAGAAACAGCGATACCAAAAATACAATTTCTGTTACAGGTTGAGAACTATCTGATGCTGAGCGAATACGAGAACAACTTAATAGCCGAATTGCCGAATCTAAACGAGCGCCGTGGCAGGCGCTGGTCCATCGTGGTGGGGAACACCAGCTCGCCCCAGCCCTCCGAGTGCCAAAACAACACGCCCGAACACTCCAAAAACTCCATCAAGTGGAAGAAAAAGTGCCATAACTCCAACAATAGACTGATTACGGTGATCAACGAGGCGTCTCTCTAAAACTCCTAGTGAAATAATGTGGAGACAATAAATAGAAGTTAGTGTACCTATTTAACCTCATTAATTTATTTGATGTGTGTGAATAGTAGCATTTGTGTAATGTTCAGTATAATTTATTAAATTATTATGAAAAAACGGTTCCCAAGATTATTTCATTAAAAATATCCAAACAAAAAATAAGTGGTAGTGATTTTCAAATAAAACAATATGTAAAATGTTGTAGTTAAATATAATATTGACATTTCGTAGTAGATAATCATATTACTAGTGAATAATATGCAGTAAATACAATAAAGGAACACAATATTTAAATATTACCGTTGTGGAACTACAATGTCCTCTAAAAACTGAGCGAAACAGCGCATCGCTTGCAACAAAGCAGCAAGAAGGATAGAAAGAGACAAGCTCACTAACTTCTGACTATCAGATCTCACAAGTTCGTTGTTAACAGGAACTAAACTTTGGCTCTCACCTAAACTATGTATACTCAAATTATCACAATCTACAGCACAATTTGTACAACTGCTTCCGTCAGTTTTGGATTCAGAAACATTATTGACATCACATGTCAGATCTATCACAATAAATTCCGAAACTTCGTCTGTTTCTTCATCGTCTTCATCTAGTGATCTAGACGTGTCTTCTTCAACTATATCTATATTAGTATCGTTCGAACAACATGGAATCTCATTCCGGTGCTGAGCACAATGAGGTTCAATAGTTAGGCACTTATTTATTACTTCTTTTTGATTTAAACTTACACTTACATTATTCTTAATATTAGCGTCGTATTTTAATGAATCATCAGTTTCTTCTGACGACATACCACTGTCTTTGTCTATTACACTATTTTTGTGATTGTTTTGAAATTCGTTCGTTTTTCTGTGTGTTTTGCCAAAGCTGCCGTATCTGGCTTTGGCTGGTAGAGGCGTGCCCGGGAAGGGCACGGCTTCGGGTCAGGACACCTTTGCGCAGCTGATCTTACCCTTTATGACCATTGTACTGGAGATTACTTCTTGGGCCCCATACATACTTTCTAGGTCTGAAACTGAGGTATCGCTTATCGAACATTCGTCGTCTAGCAACATTTCTGACCGTAAACCCTGGAAACGAAAATAAGAACTTATTAAGGTTGTCATCCATAAATTACGTCAAGCGTTAAGGGGGGGTGAGGGGGTCGACGCATTGTGACATTGTGTGACAAGGGGGTGGGAATAAATTTTGTGACGTCACATTTCAAAATCTAATATTTTGTTATTTTTTCCAAATGTTTGATTTGTTGTTATTTTTTTTTAAAGTAAAATGGGCGGTCTTCTTGCGAAGCCATGTCTTCCAGATAACCTTAAAATGGATATAACTACAGATAACTAAGATAAACAGATGAAGGTAGACACTAAAGTTAACAATGGATTGAGATGCTTATAATATAAACCGTTTTGCTATAAATATAAATAAAAAATATCCGGTGTATAGTTGAGGGCATTTACCAATTAGTTAAACTTGCGTATATACTAATACTAACTTGCCGTAGAATGAAAACATCGTGTTAAATCAAGCAGGTCGCAAATTTATTATTTGGCATATGTACAAAGAGCCCAATTCGGCGAAGGGCTCGCCATCCACAAATGTTTCAATTTATTTGAATTCATTAATTAATCGATTACTAGATGTACACAAGCTTATTGGGAATGTCCAGAGGGTGGACGGGACGCATCCGTTGTGGTACAAAAAGTAAAAAAATACGTTGGTGAAAAGTGGGTATTTCCAGGAATGGAAAACTTCTGCCTACTCCTTCGGAGACAATGTATGAGCGTATTAATAAAAAAAAAATTGTCAAGTTCTAGTGTGAATTTGAAAGTTAAGTCGAACACGCTTTAACCGCATTCACCATATAATACCTCTATTGCAGGATTTGCAGGTCACATTCATTGTATGTGCATAGTTGAATAATAGCATATTGCAATATTTTCTGTTACATAGTAACACTTAATTATTTAATAGCTTCAAAATGGAACATCGCAACTTAGAATTAATAGGGTTGTGTCCTACCTAGTCAAATCAGTTACTTTTTACGATCTGTCAAAACGAAATTTTACTATGGAAAATGTACTGGAATAGCAAACCGTGACGTCATAGTTTGTAGTATTCAATATCAGCACTTTTTTGATTGTTTTATTATTTTTAAATTTGCTATAATTGTAAATTGAAAATCGAAATACATATTTTGAGGTGTTTTGGGATAATATTTTTAATGTATGACTACTCGCAATTTAATTTCGATGCTGTCAACTACCCAATTGTAGGTTTGTGTTGGAAGATACAAAAACTTTTAATTTCTGACATACTATTTGGCCTACATTTCTTATACCTATTCATAGAAATGTACCAATGAAGTACGAGGAATAATACGAGTACTAACTACATTACAACGCTGCTACTTCAAATCAATTTGAATGACATTATTATATATAGCGGGTGCCCAGCGGCGTTGCCCGCGTGGATCTCGTTGATTCCCGTTCCCGTGGGAATTTCCAAAAATCCCTTCATACCGGTTTGCTACGACATATAAGACAGCTACATACCATTTTTCAAGTTTCTAGGTGTTATCGTTTCGGAGTAGTACGTTTTTCTCTTTTTAACCAGTTTTTATATTTTCCCGTGGGAATGAGATATTTTCCTGGAATAGAAAGTACCCTAGATGTTGACCCGGGTACTCAGTTATCTCCATACCAAATTTCATCAAAATCCGTCCAGTAGTTTTTGAGTGATGCGTGCACAACCAGACAGACAGACAGATAAAAATTCCAAAAATTGGTGTTTCGGTATCTATATCGATAACTATATATACTACCGTTAAAATTTTCAAAAAATATTTAATGTACAGACACGGCCCCGTTAGAGTTTTATTATATGTATAGATTTTTTAAAATCATTTATTTAAACGGGGAATGACATTCTTAAGATTAAACATTTATAATAAGAGTTGCTTCATAAAAACTTACCTCAGTAAAATATTTATAATCTTTTTCAAAAGATAATATAAATATGCAGAAGATTGCTGCCAGCATGTAGCTGCAGAGAGATGTAACCACAAGGCAGACGTACATTGCACTCGCACCTATATGGAGAAAATATATTTATGTATATTAAATTAAATTTATATTCAGGTTAAAGAGCCTGCTTCACATGATGAAAATCAGTGAGGCCGGGTTCGAATCCTATTATGTACCAATGAGTTTTTAAAACTTACGTACATATTTATCACTAGCTCGTCGATGGGCTCACCACCTATCACGTTTTGGGGTCCAAAGAATATCTCGTAAAATGTGACTATATCCCAAAATGGAATACCTCTGCCTACCCCCTCGGGGATATAAGGCGTGAGATCATTATTATTTATATTAGAATATGAAAAATATACTATTATAATTACAAAAATAATTTAAACAAGAAAGTTGTAATAGTTTTCCTGGTCACCCTCGATATACGCCGTTTTCACCAACACATTATTTTTATCAACTTTGAAATCATAATACCTAAATGAGTTGACATGTAATTAAAAAAGTCAAATTTGACATACTATTTTTGGATATTATAATATACAACATAACCATAGACCTAATAACACAATATAATAACATAAATAGGTCTATGAACATAACAGATGGTCCTTGGTTTCCGCTCACTCTAGAAATCTAGAAGCTATATCAGCGTACCAACAATAATATACATCCTTTAAAAAAATACTTTTCCGACTACTCACCTCTAGGAAAGAACGATGTGACAGTCCCAAATATTGCCATTATAATTAGTACTAGGAAGCTCACATTGGCTAGACATTGCCGCAGCACTGACAAGTGCTGGTCGTAATACAGTGACGAAATGTACGTGGTTATAATGCACTGAAAAGACACACGTAAAAGTCAATTAATCATCATAATGTTATGAAACTTATGAATATGTATGTACTATTAAAAATTTACTGGTGAAAAGTGGTTATTTTAGGAATAGAATATCTCTGCCAACGTTGGGAATAAAGGCATCGGCATATATTTACTTATAATATTAGTGATATTACTTATATTTATCAGTTCTTTAGTACCCATAGTACAGGCCCCACTGTACCATTTCCCATTTCGACAATGTAAAGCCTTTAAAAATAAAGACTGAATTAAATCAGCGACACGGGAATCGAACCCATGTATGCACATTCCATAATTAAACATATCATACATACAAATCCATTGGAGAACCGATAGATGAATGTATGCATAGAAAAGTTGATGATAAGCCATGATGTGATCGTCTAGTAATAGGTAGGACCCCTAACATTGTGTAACATCGTAGTAACCCAATTCTTTAAGAGGTAGCAGGTATCTTTAGAGGTGATTTTGAGTAAAACTAAAAATTAATATTAAATTGAACAAAGTTTATTCCTAGAAGCATCTACCTACTGAGAACATAGTATCTATGAACATAAAACAATGAATTAAATAAGTATAGAATTTTACATTCTTCATAATTTGTGTATCTAGAAGTAGCCTAATGCCTTTGGATTTACCTAGAACAAAATAGAAGGAAACCAATAAGAAAATGAATGATGAAATAAGAAGATAGTTTGAATAAATAAATAAATAAATATTTTATTTTATAGTATAAGAATATTATAAAAATAATAATATGCTACTCCCTATCCTATTATGATTATTGGCCCCTTAAGGGGGGGACAGTACCCCGTGGATCGGTGTCCACACTCTCCCCTCCAAACCAAGTCAGATCTTGTAATGGAGCAAAAGAGAGTCCCCGTACTATGCTGTGCGCCTCAGCCAAGACTGGGGTAGCGCTCCACCATGCAATGCAAGCATCAGTAAAATTGTTTAGATTCCATAAGAGCATTTGAGCAGACATATAGTCTAGATTGTTTGGTATGTATTCAAATACATAAGTTGTATGATATATAATGATTTTAGTACTGTATAGCAACATACTCCATCATTGAGCAGGTATTGTTCGGCCACAAGGACCAGTGACGAGGGCGCGATGCGCAAGCGTAGGATAGAACGTCAGATGGTTCATCAAGCTGTGATGCTGGGCGTCAAGACTCAGTGAAGTAAGCATTTAGGGGAGCTGTCTAGAATTGAACTCAGCCAGAAAGTCAACCATGGAGTAGAAATATAGATAGAGTGTGACGATGGTATGGATGACAGTCAGGGGAGCCAATAGTCGACAGTCTTGCCATAGCCACCCACTGGACTCGTTGCCGTGCA
Organism: Ethmia dodecea; assembly: GCA_963855545.1. NCBI lineage: Eukaryota > Metazoa > Arthropoda > Insecta > Lepidoptera > Depressariidae > Ethmia > Ethmia dodecea. Next base: position 8,116,944 of record OY979448.1, read on the forward strand.
GAGACAGGGATGACCAATAAGAGGAACCGACCAAGCTTAGTTTTGTTGTTGGAACAATAAAACTCTCCGATAAGAGGTTGTCACCATACAGCGTATAATCATTTTTAAAATATGGTTTTAGATGATTAATCCAAGCCAACCACACTAGACCAATGAAAGCACTAGCATGAAGTTAAAGAGGAGACCGTAGCATTGTACTATCGGTCAGTTTGTTGTTTGTCCATAATAAAATGGTAGGTATATTGATTGGTATATGAGGAACTGGCTTCGCCAGTAGCATTTAGCTGCCTCTACCACCGTTTTAAAAGAGAGACCTAGCCATACAGTAGAAACGGCACTACCATATAGCAAATCGGCCAGTAGTTTGTTTGTCCATAGTAAAATGGTAGGTATATTGATTGGTATATGAGGAACTGACTTCGCCAGTAGCATTTAGCTGCCTCTACCACCGTTTTAAAAGACAGACCTAACCATACAGTAGAAACGGCACTACCATATGGCAAATCGGCCAGTAGTTTGTTGTTGCTGGATGGAAAGCATAAAATATTCACATAAATGGTTGATACTATAAATAGCAATGGAAGTTCAGATATTGTTGTAGCTAAGTAGTTACCCAGCTAGATATATTTATCAACTTATATCCCTCTAGATATCAGTACTCATGTGTCTTTAAGTTCTAGTATTTTCTTATTAGAATGTAATTGATGATAAATGGTGAGTATTATGACCCAGTGGTTTTCCTAGCTTATAAATAATGAAATAAAGAACCCCTGCCTAATTTTGTAAATCAAAGATTTCCTAGCCTAGATATTCCTTTGGTAGTATTGAGTCTTTCATATGATACCTATTCAGCCTAAGAGCCATGAAATTAAGAATTTCTCAGATTATTTGTAACTTATCTTCTAGTAACATAAAGTAAATCATAAAGCTTAATTTAGTATTCCTAATTAATTTGATGAGGCTGTCAACATAGATTGAAACCTAGATTATTTGACTGAATCCGCATAGACATGTACTTAGTAGGTATGATACTCTAGGCCCTAGCCTATTAAATTACCTTATTTTATACCTAGGTACTGCTTTATCATACCTACATCAACATCTCATATAAGGCTGTCTGTCCATTTGATCAGATTTTATGTAGATATAATGACTCAACCTGAGTGGGGGTGCGTGAATAATGAGCAAACTGATTGGCTAGGACTTCGCTATGCTGTATTTTACGCAGCTACGCACTCTCATGCAATCATGTAAGAATTTAGCCAAACAGCCTGGCCATCACCACGCAACTCTCTGTTGAACAGATTAGTTTAGTGATAAAACCAATACGACAGCCAGTACATCTAAACCAATCTCTCTCACATTTTAGTAGATTTTCACCTTAAAATTATATGTCAGTCAGATCTTAGTCTAGATACGTACGTACGCATTTATTTATTTACTAGCGGATGCCCAGCGGCGTTGCCCGCGCGGATTCCGTTTATTCCCGTTCCCGTGGGAATTTCCGAAAATCCCTTCATAGTGGTTGCCTACGACATATTTAAGACACCTACATACCATATTTCAAATAGCGGGTGCCCAGCGGCGTTTTCCCGCTTGGATTTAGTTTATTCCCGTTCCCGTGGGAATTTCCAAAAATCCCTTCATACCAATTTCCTATGACATATCAGACACCTTCATACCATTTTTGAAGTTTCTAGGTGTTATCGTTTCGGAGTAGTACGTATTTCTCTTTTTAACCAGTTTTTTTTATTTTCCCGTGGGAATGAGATATTTTTCTAGAATAAAAAAGTACCCTAGATGTTGACCCGGGTACTCAGTTATCTCCATACCAAATTTCATCAAAATCCGTCCAGTAGTTTTTGAGTGATGCGTGCACAACCAGACAGACAGACAGACAGACAAAAATTCCAAAAATTGGTGTTTCGGTATCTATATCGATAACTATATACGCTACCGTTAAAATTTTCAAAAAATATTTCATGTACAGACACGGCCCCGTTAGAGTTTTATTATATGTATAGATTACTTATAAAATTACGACGAGACATTTCGCAGGGCGACAGAACCCAGAAAATACAACAAGTTGAGTGGACCCCAGGATATATTTCCTAACAAATTCCTGAGCTTCAATATGACCTAATTTCGCCTACCCATAAGAACACTCCACTTACCTTCTGCAGGCTATGAGATTCATACCTGACCATTTCCATCGTAGGAGCCGAAGCTCGCTCGTCACTAACACTCACTTTGAAAGGCCATGGATACAACACACAACAGAAACCAAGAACCACTCCAGCACTCCGCTTGCGTTCCCAGAGCTCTAGCGCCTCGGGGCCCACGAGTCTGTCACGCTCGACGCTACCTAATCGAAGCTAATTCCCTATTCTCACACAAATATCGACTTCACCATACTCCAGAAATACTGAAACGCATTACTTTTCACGATAGAACATAATATTCCTATTCTAGACCATGTAAATCCCTAATTTTTCTAGCAAAACCGGCAAGCGCGTGGGCAGCCATCTTGTGAATCCCCTCTCTCTCCCCAAAAACTACCATAGTGACTCGCACGACTCCAAAACCCGAACTCCCCAATCGGCGTCTTTTTATCTCTTTCTTTCATTCAATTTCCTAACTACTTGTCTATCACTCCACATCATTCACCCTTCCGTCCTTCTAATAACGCCTAAAATTCTCCTCGTTTATTCCCCCGGAAGAGCGGACGCGGCCTTAGTCACGCCACTGGCGGTGGCCAATCAGAGCCTCTTCAATCGGTTCTGGACCATATTTGGACATGTTTTCGGGCCCGACGCGGCTCATCTGGGGGCATGGTAGTGCCCCCGCCAAGTCAAGCAAAAAGCAATATCATTATTTCCCGCTACCGCTTTCCTAGTGATATCTTTCTCACACAATATTTTCATTCTTGTCTTCTCTTAATAATGCTACTTGCTACTAGATGGCTTGTTTTAAAGACTAGGTTTCGCTTCTAATTGTTCTTAAAATCTAATCTATTATTTAAATTAAAATTGTTATTAATTTTACTCATAAAATATCTTATCTAGAAAGTGGGAACCGTCACACCACCTAGTTTGGGACTAAATAACCGTGTGTGAATTGTGTCCCACGAATTATTTATTTATTAATTATTTATAATAATAGAGAAGAGGAATTTACTTACTCTTCACCAGTATAAAAATTGAACTTTAAATGTGACAGGTTGTGAGCCCATCGCCCGAATACAAACAATATTTTTTCTCTTTAATCATACAAACAACAAGTCATCGTTTCAACTAATCTGACAAAAAAAATATGTAATAGCGTTTTTAATATAAGTACCTATATAATATAAGTACGACAACAGTTGAATGGCCTTTAAAATTATGGCCTAATACAAGGTATTGCATTTACGCAGTTATGTAACGACAACGGTGTGGGTTGCTAAGGGTCAGTGCCGACGTAACGTGTGGCTGCGCGGCGCGTAGCGGCAGCGAAGCAACTAATTTAGTAACAATTTAAATTCAATTACACTTGCTACTGCATATGACTGTAATTAGTACGTGTATAGCGAAATAATAAGATACTGGGATGCTAAAGAGCCGCTAAGCGCGGTCGAGATTCCTATGCAGAAGGAAAATAAATTTAATTTTAATTGTTGCTAAATTAGCCGCTTCACCGTCAGTCTACGCTGCCCTATGTGTGTGTTACATAAGCAAGAGCAATGCTATTTAACTATGTGCAAAAACCCTCTTCCTACATTACATCTTCATTGCTAAACAGATTATGACGAAATTAGGTCTTAGAATTTACGCTATTAGAAACAGCCGTCATGAGTCAGAAGATTGACTATCGCAACCTGAGGGCAATCATCATTTGGTATAAGAATGTGTTTACGTACCTGCATCCAAATGTATAAAGTACTAAAACCACATATGAAAATACTCAGTGCCGTTAGACAATGGTTATCAACCTGAAAAAATATAATAATTGCATTAATAAATACTTAGTGTTTTTTCGAACGTTTATAAATAGGTAGATATGAGTACATTGTAATATTGATAGTTTTTTTAATTAGTTATGATCAGCAACCCACTTAAAATAAAAAAACAAGCAATTTTAGTTGTTACAAACAAAATAGTTAGTAGTCACTTACACCCAATATTTAGAATCATGGTGATGGATTTTTAGTAGGCACAATGAGACACAATGTATGAATAACATGATTGTAACCAGATGATTATTATATAATATTACATTATGTCAGAGGACTGTTATTCTGGACCAGGTAACATGCTTAATGTAACTCTTTAAAATCTAAATCAACCACTTGCACTTGGCAGGTTTCATTTAACTTTTTAAAATAACTAAACTATTCCATTATTGAATTATATTAATGCCAATATATGATTCATATCTTACCTTTAACAAGAAGAGGAAGAAGTAAACCAGGAAGCCCACAGAGAGGAATGAGGCCGAAAAGGAAGCAATTTTATTTGCAAAGGAAGTCACATTTGGATTTGGTGTTAGTGAACCTAAAATGTTGACATGCTGGTATCTGTCATAGATGATTTTGCCAGCTGAAAAAGATATTTGTTAGCACATTTTTTTTGTTGGATGTTAATATTAACAATTAATATGTTGTGATGTTTGTTACATAATGATTCAATTAAATGGTGAGATCAAAACACATGACTTATGCAGTTACAATGATCCCCAAAAGTTAAGCCGCATTTTGACGGTACAAGTGCGCTCGGACAGTCTTAACGCAGATGCAAATCGTATAATTGAAACACGAGGTCCAAGTAGACCCTGACGGTGGTGGCCAATTAGTGGACTGAACGGTGATTGACTCATATAAGCACACTCTGTCGCAGCATGCTTGTATCTTGAAAATGTGGATTAATATTTATTTAAATACCAACTTATATAGTGTTAAAGATAAATGGGAACAGAATGTTAATCTAGAGCAGTGGAATTAGCCAGTCAAGTAATGTTTTTTTTAAGATAATAGCTTATGTATGTTATTCTGTTGCTTGACTGGTTATGACTATGAATAATATAAATTACTTATGTCAGTGGACAAAGTATAGTTTACAATAACACAACAGAATTAATTCTGTGGCCGCTCTATAACTCACACACCACAAATATTAATCAATGATATTAATTTGCTTCATGCTGCTAAGAATTTGGTTCTCGCGCGCGAAGCGCTTGTAGCCCCGCGATACCAGTGTGTTTGTAATGATCACACTGGTTAAGCAAAGTTGGGTGCGGTCAGTCAGTGAATGGGTGACCGCCTAGTGGCATTTATATTACGAGCGCTTCCGTGTTTTAGAAGGCACATTCACGCTCACGTACAATGGTCCACTTCAGGACTAAGTGCGGAAACCAAACCCCCTAACATAGAACATAGGCACATTCAATTGGTGGTCCTGGTTTTTGTTGTGTGTTTACGCACACTGGAAATAATAATAATAATCTCACGCCTTGCATCCCCGAGGGGGTAGGAAGAGGTATTCTATTACTAGATATACCCACATTTCACGAGATACATTGGACCCCTAAACGCACACTGGAAGTGTGGGAGATTATAGCCCATACTTCCTCATGTGTGAGGGAAGACCCTTAGCTCAGCAGTGGGCTGTTACGGGTTCAGGATGATGACAGATACACACAACAACTTCTTCAAATTCTCACAAACCAAATTCTTTGCTAAGAAATCCATCAATAGTTGACAATACTATTGAAGAAAATAAAACTGATAAACTAAATTGAAAATGTTTCTGCTAATATTCTCTGCCATAAAATAGAATATTCATATTATACTATTTATTATTTATAATAAGCCAATCACAGAATATCAAAGCTTATAGATAAATTAAAGGTTCTATTGATTGATGATTTCAGATATATTATACTTTAATGAGCATTATTAATTGGTACAATCAAATTAAAGAAAGTTAAAATGACAATAACTTAAAATATATTACTAACAAATACATGCAATCCTCTTACCAATTGCTCCACTGGCAATATACAATAAAGCAAGGCCAGCATCCAAAGAATTTGTTTCTTGCGCAACTTGAAAGCAAAGGCTGTGAAAAGAAAACACATTAATTGTACATAATAAATAAAGAACAAAAAGAATTTGTGAAGTGAAAGTAAATAAATGAAAAAAAACTGTCAGAAAGTTACAAAACATTCCTGTTATTTTAATGAATGAGTAGGTAATTCAGTATCTCAAATATCTCATGAATCGGTTTTCACTTGGAGAATTTATAATAATGCCTTTTTGCACCATAAAACAGCTTGGTATTTCTTTTATAAACAGGAAGTGTATATATTTATTTTAGTACTATTATAGACTTACGACAAAACATAGGTTGATGACAATATAATAACACCGCATTTAAAAATCAACATATTATGTACACTAAACAATTGTTACACAAAACGAAAAGCAAAAATTTTATAAAATAACTTCCGAAGAGGAAGCACCGACCGAAGCAAAACGTCAAATAAAGTTTCCTTTTTTTTTTAAACATTATGAATACTAAACTGCGTTCACTAGTTCGCTTTTTTTATTATTTCAACGAATGGCAATGGCATTTGAGGAAGCCCACATTGGGATTGGTTGCACGCACATTCCCCTGAAACACGAAACACATCTGTTGAATCTCAATCTGTCAACATTGGGGCTGAAAAAAGTTTGCTTCTTACCGTTTTACATTTTCTGTTGTCCTTGTGTAAAAAGTAAAGGTGTACCTACATATGCTTCGATACATATGCGATGCGTTTGCTATATTCTTTGAAAAATTTATCTTTATGCATAATATGTACTGATACACAGCAAGAAAAGATCTTGGCTTTATTTAGAAAGTAAATTTATAAATCATGTACCAAAACTGCAAATAAAAAATGGGCCAAGTGCAAGTTGGACTCGCGCACGAAGGGTTCCATACCATTATCTATAAAAACTGCAAAAAAATCATGATTGTTGTATGGGATCCCCCTTAAATATTGGTTTATTTTATTTTGTATTTTATCTTGAGTATTAAAACCAACGTTTTTTTAGTATTTGTTGTGATAGCGGTAACAAAAATACTTAATCTGTGAAAACATCTGTCTAACGATGTGTCTGTCTAGCGATGGAAACGGATTGAGCGTGAACGCATCTGATGTGTTCTTTTTTACAATATGTTCAGATCATATTAATGTTGCTAATAAGAAATTTGAAGGTAGCCTTTTATGTATTATGATCTTTCAGAATGGGATCAAATATTATAAACGTCATGCTTCATGATATAAAATGTTCTTAATTTAACAAATATTATATCATTTGGTGAAGACGTTAAAACAAATAACTAAGTTGTATTAACTACTTCACTTTGTGAGAAATACAAATTAAAACTATATTGTGTCGTTAAATGTCAAAAGCCTGTATGTCCATACCAAAGAGATTAAAATATAGTAGGGCATGTCCTATTATATTTTAATCTCTTTGGTCCATACTAAGTTAATTTTGGGAATTTCAACAAATGCATTTTAGCTTATAATATTGATGAGATATGAGTTTGAATATATAATATATTTAATAATATAAGATATTATATATTCTTACGCAAGATTAATTACGTTTTACGATAAGAAAATAATGTAAAAGTTACGGATTACACAAAATCAGTTTTAAGTTTGGACTTGCGGGTTTTTGATATTATTTACCATCGAGACTACCGGAGTTTAAAAAACATCATTGTGGACTTAATCACTGTGGGGCACTGTGGGTGGCTAGCAGCAGCTGGATGAGAGTTGCCGAGAATCGAGTATGACCAGCAGTGGACTGCTATAGGCTGATGATGATGATGATTGTGGACTTATCGGAATTTGAAAAATCACTTATGGACTACAGGGATTTGTTAAATCTACCGGTAAACATCTTTTACACCATTCTTCTCTCTGATTGTTCAGTATGGACATATCTGAGTTTGATACACACCTGTCATAGAGTTCAATGGACGTACCGGAATTTGAAAGAAATCTATGTTTTTGATACCTATTTTCATAAAGTTAATAGCCTTCGCAGACGACAGACTTTGTCCCCGGAGGACAAAATCTCCCGAATCGTAAAAAAATATGTCCACCGAGGACTTGAAGTTTAAGAAAAAGAGAAGTAGTTTTAAAAGAGAATACTGAGTCTATCCCTTTATATCGGATGAATTAATGAATGGATATTTTCATGCGAAGCATGCTCAGTTGAAACGATAAATTTAGATTTTTTTTGCTATGGTTGAAACAATATCCAAAAAGATTCTTCAAATATTATAAAACGTCGGTTGGAACTTTTGAGGAGTTGTTGTCAATGAGGAATTTTCAATGACATTCTTAAAATTGAACTAGATGGCACTGATCAACATTGGGAATTAGAAATTGGCAACACTGATGTGTCGCTTTACGTGACACATCCGTCGGTCATGTCATGTGCCATTGTTGTGTCGTGTGTGAGTGAGTGTAACGCGTCAGCAGGCAACGCAATAAAACAGATCTTGTTTTAGGTACCTAAATTCCTAGTGCGTCGAGTCGAGCTTCGGTTCCTCCGTATTTTACACCCATACACTATACACGGTCCACGCATTTTCTCAGATGAAGGAGACTGAGTTTTTGTTTATCGTGGATTCGGATCTTTTGTTGTAACACAAACCACTCGTAAACAATATACAAACGGAACAATAAATAAAATACAAGGCAATGAGTACGTAACCTTATTTGATAAAAAGTCAGATTATTTTTTTTTTTGTTTGACAAATTCTTGCGACTATGGATTAGGTAAAAAAAAAACCCAAGGCTTATCAGCACCATCTATTGACACTTTTGAATACTCAAGTGACAGCTGTCACCGAAAACTCCCCATTGTGAAACCCTCTAAAAGTTATTCTGACAGTGATGAGGATGTGAATTGGTCCAGAAGAAAGAATTGCTGTTATTAATTGGGTAATAATAATAAATAAGCAAAAAATACTATATTTAGTTTTTTCCTAATTCAACATTAAATCCCTAAATGATATTTTTTCATATAAATTAGTATTTATTTTTCGTATAAACGATTTTTAAATATCGATTATTTTTAAGAAAATCAATCATTTATAAAAAATCCATTATTATTAAAAAGAATAATCGATATTTTTTTCGATCAATGTCACATCTCTATCGAGCGCGCAGCGAAGACTAAAGTGTGCTGTGTGCGTTGCAGTGCCTAGTCACGTTAGTTCTATTTTTTCGGGGACTATCGCGTACTTTTTGTCCTGTACCGCCCCTCGGTGTCCGCGATTATTCGGGGGACTTTTTGTACTCGATACTTTTAATCCCTCGTGTGCGTTACTCGATGCAGTTGTAAGCGTTCTATTTTGACGGACAAAAAAATACGGGGACAAAAGTGTCTCGTCTGCGCAGGCTATACGGTGACTTATCGAAAACTTTTTTTCGAAAAATTTTCCTTTTGGAGCAGGGGTTGACTTTTCGGCTTTATAATATTTTGGATCAGAGGCTTAAAGGTCACAGCACACTTATCAACTCGGAAAGGGATCGTCACCGTATTGCCTCGAGCCGTTCAGTATTGTTTGTATGAAACTCCCTACTGCAACGCACACTAATCGGAAACGTAACGTAATCGCCTCGCCTCGGAACAGGCTCCGAACCGCGATGCGGTGAGTGGTCAACTTGCAGTTCCCGCGCTTACGGCTCGCTGTCCCCCCGCTTACGTCTCTCCGTACGCGAGCTCACGGCTCTTCGTCCACCCTTGACCGTGTTCCCTCCCGCGACTTGCCTGCCAACCGTGCCGCCGTAGTCCAGGCAATGAAGCGGATTTTTGTATGAAGACCCCAACATTAATTCCTCAGTCGATGAAACTTTGCAGGATTGTAGTATAGTATGAGACAATACTTGCATAAAAAAATCCAAAAAAAAAACCTAACCGAAGTAAGGTATTTTTAGTGAAATACTTATTTATTTGATATCTTTGTTGGAAAAAATGCTCAGTCAAAATTTTCTTCGCCAGCAATATTCATGTGTGTTAAGAAAGCTATATGCGAAATATCAAAAAAAAACTTCTGGTAGAAACAACAAAACTCAGACGTACATGCACCTTGCACGGGAAAATTGCTCAGTACATTTTTTTAACTGGAATGTCATTTAATAGTCGGTGTGAACTTACAATAGGAAAATCCAAGATAAAAACCGTCTCGCTACATAATTTTCAGAAAATATCAAATTATTAACCAAAAAAAATTTTTTTTTTAAGTATAAAATCCTAACTTCGGTTAGGTTTTTTTTTTGGATTTTTTATGCAAGTATTGTCTCATCCTATACTACAATCCTGCAAAGTTTCATTGACTGAGGAATTAATGTTGGGGTCCACTACCTTTATTGCCTAGACTACCGCCCGCCATTCGCAAGGCAACTTCCTTTCATGTTGCGCGTAAGTTTTATTGATTTTTTTATTGAACACTCAACGTTTGGATTCAAACTGATTTGGTACCAACCCGGTCAGCCAGCGGTCGGCGAGGCGTAAGCGCGGTGACGCCTAGCCGTAGCCGAGTTGACGTACAGGAGCCGCTGCTACGCTTTGGTTACATGCATACGTTAGGTTGACGCCTGGTTGACGGCGAGGCGAAAGGCGATACGGTGCCGATCCCTTTCCGAGTTGATATGTGTGCTGTGACCCTAAAACGGACAAGGCTGTATGGGTCTAGATTGCCTGTACCAAACGGGATAAATAAAAAAAAAGCTTTTTTTCGCGCGAATTTTGACATTTGTATCTGTCATTTTTGAAATTGTGTGAAATTGTGTGTTTTCTAGTTACTGGTCTGTATGTATACCTAAATAATTTGGAAATAGCGAGGATATACATAATGACTTCATTGAATCCATTAAATGCTCTGAATTTGGGTAAGTTAGATCATGAGTAAGATGACACACCTCTACACGAACAGGTGTTCTTTTTTCTTCGCTAGAATGAAGCTGCAACCTTTAATGCTGCAACCATTAGATTGCTACGAATGGCCATAACAACCTTAAAGATATAGGTAGGTCAATTACAATTGACCAAGGTGTGGAAAATGTTTGTTACAGTCAATCTCACTGTTGATACCTGTAGCCTACCTTACAGGCTTTACTTGAATGTAGAGTATAATTTCAGGTATCTGACTGACTTACTTTACATGGTAGTAATAGAAACAGTATGTATATAATAATTAGTTTCACAGTACCTGGTTATAACAAATAATTATGATGCAATAATTCTTTATATTGCATCATCGCTACATAATAATAATTAGTATAAAACAAAGTCGCTTTCTCTGTCCCTATATCCCTATGTCCCTATGTATGCTTAAATCTTAAAAACTACGCAACGGATTTTGATGCGGTTTTTTTTAATAGATAGAGTGATTCAAGAGGAAGGTTTTAGTATTAGCATTGCACCCGTGCTAAGCCAGGGCGGGTCGCTATTTTATAATATAAGAAGCAATCTCGACTGCAGATATACAACCTCAATTTTTCTTTTTCAGATTCTGTCCAACAGCAAGCATTTATTAAATTCTTCAACTTGCTGCCTGAGGTAAATTATTATAAGATTGTTAGATATTTTGTTTATTTGTTAGTTTTCTACTCTCTTAAGCGTCATCCTACCACAGGCGATTGATAATAATAGATAATCATATTGTTTTGAGATAATGCGGCTTGTTGGGCTAGTGATTCCTAGATCTTATTGTCCATATAAATTCATTCATCATTATAACAAATTATGGAAATCAGCTATATGCCTAGAAACATGGACTGTAATAATGTTATTCAGTTGCTTAATTGGCCATACTATGTTTTGGGTATAATTCAAAAACCATTACAAGATTTTTCATTAGCCTTATTTTCATTCATTCTTAAATTAAAAAAGGAAAGGATCACACTAAAATATGCAAAAATCACAAATATTTATAATGACTTCATCTTGTCACAAGCATGTTTGCTTCATTATAATCTTCTATGATGCCGGCTCCAGAAGCTCACTCGTTTAGAATTTTGTGACTAGATGATGTCATAACACAAAAAAACAAGTATGAGGCCAATAATAATCTAAAAAAGTTAATATTGAAATAGAAGTCTCATATTTAACAAATTGAAAAAAAAACAGCACTGAATTTTTTTTAGCATACCTAATTGGTGGTACATCTATATGTTGGTGCCTCTACAATAAAAGGTTTTGAGTCCTTAGGCGGCCAAGGGCAAAAGTTGGAGTTCTATATATTACAATCTTAGACCTTTTTATGTATACACTTTTATGTAAGGGCAAGTCACTTTACACATATTAATTATTTTTGGAAGGTTTTTTTTTAAGTATCCTATTTTGTATGTTCCTCCTGCCTGATACGTAATAAAGAAGACAAACATATAAAAGGGCTTACAAAATGCTTTAAAAAGGATATGGGGATGTGGTGCTTGACTCGTTGGAGGCACTCCAGTGTCTCCAGATATGTGTCAACATATATATCACTACATAGTGTAAAACAAAGTCGCTTCTGTCCCTATATCCCTATGTCCTTATGTATGCTTAAATCTTTAAAACTACGCAACGGATTTTAATGCGGTTTTTTTTTAATAGATAGTGATTCAAGAGGAAGGTTCTAGTATTAGCATTGCACCTGTGCAAGGCCGGGACGGGTCGCTAGTTTTTTTATAATTTGATAAATGTTGTAAGTATTTGACCCTGTCCTGTAGTACAGTGTAGTGATTCTTTAGTACAAGGTAAAGGTCAAAGATATCTTCAGTAAACATGCCTATTAAGTTATAAGTACGATAGATACTGGAGTTAGTATTAAATTTTCTTGCCTTGTCAATAACACATTCAAACAAGGGATCAATTATTACATAATTTTATTGTATTTATAGCACTTAATGATGACTAGTTAATAAATATAATTTATTAAAATAGCAACTACATAGCAATGATAGGTTTCTTATGACCAATAATTACAACAATATAGACTAACTATTTTTGAACCATGAAGCTACCCTGTCTTTGGCACTAGTGAATTTACTGCCTACTGATTTCCAGAAACCAGGTTTTTCTGTTGGTTCAACTGGTATAATGACTTCTACATCCTTAGTTTGTTGTTGAGATGACTGAATATGCTCAACCTTTTTACTGATTTGTGGAGGTGTCTGTAAATCTTCAAGTTTCTGTTCTTGTTGATTTTGAAAAGCATATCTTTGATTATAGAAGTCTTGTTTTTGATATTGGTTTAATTGACCCATATTTTCAAATTGTTGAGTTTCGGCCTGTTGTTGCAAATTCTCATTTGGATTCCATACCGCCTGTTCTTGTTGTCCAAAATCTTGTACTTCTTGAACACTGGCTCTTTCGCTTTGTTCTTCTAAGTTCACGCTTTGCTGTTGTCCAAAGTCTTGCAAATGCTTCTGACTATTAGTTTGAATTTGTTGATCTAAGTTGTGATTATATTGCCCGAAGCTATCTAATGTATGTCCACAATTACTTTGACTTTGTTGATCCAGATTTCCACTCTGCTGTTTAAATTTGTCCAGATTTTCAAATATTTGTTCTGTATTTTGTTGCTCCACTTCAACAGGCATTTGCTCGGCGTTAATATTCTCTTGCAAATCATCTTTACTAGTATCACGATTGTAATAAGAATCTGAGACAGGATAGTGACTCACTCCATATTTATTGATATTGCTTTCAACTCTTTCAAATTCGCTGTAACTTTTAATTTGATGAGATTGCCTTTCTTTGTCATTTATGTGAGTAATATGTGACGCACTATTAGATGTAGGATTAGTACTAGAAAGCAACGTGCTTGGAAATTCTATATTACTATACAGTTTATGTCCATTTTCTTCTTCGATGTTACGCCATGCTGGTCCATGGTATATGCTTAGCACACTGAGAGTTTTATCAATCTTTTGATTATTTCTATCAATATTAGTCTCATGATTTTGTGTGTTTGTATTTCTTGTTTCACTTGTTAAGCTAAGAGCCTCGATTTCCTCTGGACTTTTATATTGCTTATTATAATTATTAGATGAAGAAATGGCAGAACTAGGTTCGGTCTGCACTACACTGTATGCTTTTTCAGTAGAAGGGGTTACAAAAATAGATTCTTCAGGACCAATATCACCACGTCCTATATCCATAGGTCTGGAATTCGAGTTATAAGAATTCTCTTCTTCTTTTGACTTGACTGTAGTGCTTGTAACTTGGAGAGTAGTGCTTGGAGTCATATTTTCACTAGGTATAATATGTGATTGCCACGGATTGTATGCTGGTACGTTGGCAGTCCAAGGATGTCCAACGTTTTGCCCTTCATAATGTGTATTTTCTGAGAAGCTTGAGCTATTCTCAAATTGATAAGAGTGTTGTTGTGTGTTTTGATAGAAAGTTTGAGAATTCGATTTTCCATTCGAGAAAAAAATATCGTTATCGTTTCGATCTTGATTTGTTAAGAATGAAGATTCTTGATCCAAGTTATTTATTTTGTCCCACAAACTTTGCAAAGATGTCCCACCACTTGCATTATGATTAGAGTTAAAATTGTAATTTGCATTAGTTTCTTTGTATTCTTTCATATTCCAGTAATTATTTCTGTGATAATTTTGGGTTTGATCATTTGTGTCAGTAGTGAAATGGGTGTTGTGGCCAAAACCCCATGGATTGTTAGAAAATGAATCCGGTTTTGTCTGAATACCGAATTCTTCTGTATTGATATTTTGAGACGTTTGCTGAGTATCATCTTCCGATTGTTCCCAAACCGGTTTAGTTTCATCGCTTGTGATATTTCTTTTATATTTATTCAAAATTTCCAAATTTCTATAAGAATTTTGTATCTGCTGACCTAAATCTTCATTAGTTGCCTGTGAGATTTGATTATCGTTATTATTTAGTTGTTCTACATTTCCTAAATTTTCTCTACCTATTTCAGATGGCATTTGTGAGCTTTCAAAATTTGGATATTGCTCCTGTGATCCTATATGTTCCCAAATGTTGTGATGGTTGTTATTCGTTTGCGAGTCGACCTTGCTTTCTTTTTCTGTATTTTGCGAGTATTGATTGAAACCATATAACATGTCATAATTACTTTGACTCTGGTTTTCTTGACTAACCTTTTGTGGGATTTGATTCAGTTGACTGTCTCCTGAAACTTGTTGTACCTGTTGTCCTAAATCTTCCAATTCCCAGACATTTTGGGACTGCTGACCCAAATCTTCGAGCTTTTCTGGTTTTCCAAGGTTGTCCAATTTATTCCACGAATCTTGCGTTTGTTGTCCGACTTCAGCTGAATTGAGATTGTTTGTGTTTAAAAAATATTTTGAATGAAATCTAAACGCACATTGTGTTATTAATCATTACAGTAAAATATTTTAAATGCATCTATGGTATGAACCTTCATGGTATTATTATTTTATTATAGTGTAAGTGTGCAATTATATTGTCATGTTATGAGTCTGAATATTTAAAACCACAGGAAGAGTACAACACATTCATAATTACATACTGAAAACTACCAAAAAGATAAAAAATCTTTCAGTGTTGTTAACCCTTAAGTTGAAAAAAGTAACTCCTACTGATCGGAGTAGGTAGATTGATTGTACGTACTTGCAAGTGTAATAAAATAAAAATCGTATAAGTAAGCAAATGAAATCGTTTATTGATATAGGACATCCTTAGTTTCTCATTTGAATTATATTCATAAATTGAATTGATTATATTTTTAAACACTATAGTTACTTGAAAGTATGGAGGAGCGGAGGTGGAATACGTGTTGAGATACGTTTTTCACATTGGTTCTCGTTCTGATAGTTTCGAAATTCCGGAAAAAAATATCAAAGTAATTTTATTATTTCGGAAATTTCGGAGGCATATCCATATTAATATATACGTTTTACGTCAATAACCTCAAATCAATCTACCTACTTCTAGCCTTGGCCTACTAGGGTTCATATTAAAGCTGTACATAATTTGAAGATCAGCAATTGATCTTCATCAATTGTGAGACCCTCCCCGTCCCTAGTGGGACGTCACATATAATGCAATTTAATATCTAGACATTGAATTGAAACAGCAGTTCCGTAATTAGTTTTATTTCCATTTAAATAATTTTTATCAAATCAATAACAAATCAAACATTGGAAAAAAATAATAAAGTATTTGATTTTGAAATGTGACATCACCAAATTTAGAAACCCTTCCACCCCCTTGTCATAAAATGTCACAATTCGTCGACTCCCCTCCCCCCATTAACGTGTGACGTAATTTGTGTATGACCCCTAAATATTTTTGCTAAATTGTATAAAGTATTTTTGCTGAATTGTTTAAAGTGGTAGTAGAAAAGAACTTGAATTCATTCTTTCCCTGTGGTTCTAATTTGGTTAGTTAAATAAAAGATTTGCTGAAACACATGGATTGCATTAGAGAAATATTTTTATTTTAGTAATGGTTAAAATAGTTATTTATCCTAATAAATGCATAATTAAATACCAATGTAGTAAGCATATGAAAATGAAACACTTGAGATATAATATGTTAGCTAACCATAGAAGTATCTATTGGCTGATAAATGCATACATAGTAACATTTAATTTAATTTAGTTAAAAATTAGTAACGTCTAACTGCTTCTCCTGTAGTATACAACTTACTTTGTTTTTGCTGACCGAAATCTTCCACTTTTTCAAAACCCCTGCCTACTCCTTTATTCCAGTCTTCTTGTGTCTGTTGTCCCAAATCTCTTATATTATCCCAGCTGTTCAATTTTTGACTTTGTTGTCCCAAATTTTCCAAGTTTTGGCTTTGTTGTCCAAATTCTTCCAAGTTTTGACTTTGTTGTCCCAAATTTTCCAAGTTTTGGCTTTGTTGTCCAAATTCTTCCAAGTTTTGACTTTGTTGTCCCAAATTTTCTAAGTTTTGGCTTTGTTGTCCAAAATCTTCCAAGTCTTGACTTTGTTGTCCCAAATTTTCCAAGTTTTGGCTTTGTTGTCCCAAACTTTCCAAGTTTTGGCTTTGTTGTCCAAAATATTCCAAATTTTGACTTCGTTGTCCCAAATCTTCTAAGTTTTGACTTTGTTGACTTAAGTCTTCTCTTTGTTGGTAATCATTTGAATTGTAAGAACGAGCCACTCTGATGTGCCCATTCTCGTCACAATCTAATCCGTTGCCATGATGATGGCTTTGAGCTTGTCCGTATTGGGAACCTGACTGATAGGAATATGCGTGATTATTAGTATCAGTCAGCCGTTGGGACGATTGGTCAGTATAAACTCCACCAACAGGTTTTATAACATAAGGGTCTCCTTGCCTCTCCCATGATTTATGGTAGGAATACGAAGATTGATAACTTTTTGGTCTGTTGGAATCGCCGTCTCCTAGAACATTAACATCTGCAGCTGCACCGAAATTATGTGCGCCATGTGTGTATGCATTTGTATTTGCATCAACAGAAGCCGTGTTGTGTTGAGCGTTGTACCCTGACTGATACCTAGATGCTGATGACGCTGAATTCAAATTTGCGTTATATGCGCTGTTGATTGAATGAGCACTGTGAGATTCTAATCCTTTCGTGTGCTGACTTCCTGAAGTAAGTAAAGTTTGGGTATCATCGTAAAGCTCGCTATTTCGGGGATAAGGGTTGACAGTAGGGACAGGCACAGGTATAATTTCGGGCTTAGTGTCATGCCTTTCCCATTGTTTACGATAACTATAAGAGGATTCGTAGTGTTTGCCGTTTGTGTTGGGTTGGTAGTTGATGTTGGTAGTTTGACGATCTGCGTTTCTAAGCACTTCTGCTTCACTGTTAATAGCATTTTGATCAACTAAGGATGCGCTGTGAGTAGCATCGTATGTTTGCACACCAATGGGAATTGCAACACTTGCTCCTGGTCTCCCGACTACCCTTACTGGTGTCGCATATACCAAATGGCTCTGAGTGTTAGTTGGATACATAGATATGTTGTCGTATCCATTTTGACTGCGGTATCCTGATTGCGACGCGTAGCCGGATTGATGGCTAGACTGGTAGCCGGATTGGTAGCCGTTCTGTTGACCATAACCGTACGCACCACTATTACCAATATTTTCTGCTGCTTGTAGACTTCCGGATTGCAATGCATGGCCGGTGTTCTTTGTGCCCTGGTAACCCGCGTAACTAGAATCCTGTAAGTGACTGTTGCTGTATCTCGAGTTTTGTGTCCCGGATGAAGAGTACCCAGTGTATGCCGAATTGTGGGATGTCAACGCAGACTGTGACTGCGAGTGGTCGAAGGATACCCCCTCCTGAAAGTTCCGTCCTTGCAGACCGCTAAGGTCGTATCTTCCGGAGCCGAATACGCCCCTCGAATTTGCAGCAGTGAAAACGCTTCCGCTTCTAGTATTTGAGTCTTCGCCTAGCTCGCCTTCTATTTGTTTCACAGCACCGTTCATTTGATGCTGTGCAAGAGTGTCCATATTGTGTGCTTTTTCGTAATTGCCCCCCATATTTCCTCTCTGTGCGCCATAGAAACCGGATTTTTGACCTTCATCTGATGAACTTCTCGAAAACTGGAAATCTTCGTTCTCTTTATACATCTCAGGCCTAGCAGTGGCCATAGCCAGAAAGGCTGCTGTGCACAGCAGGTACTTCATCTTAAGCTTCGTCCTTCTGAAATAAAATAAAACATAGTAAATAAACTATGTATTTAAATTAGATTCTTCTTATGTAAATAGCGTGTCCAAAATATGGAAGCCTTTTAAATAAATGTAACTGAACCACATAAGCTAGATAGGTATATAAATAAATAAATAAATTTTGGGACACAAATTCACACAGGTATGTACATAACGTAAATTTTAAATTAGCAAATAAAAATTCTACTTAGTAAAAATGGTCTACGAATCGGTAGATTAACTACCTATCCGTCTTCTTGAAAATGCGGAATGTCAAATGCAGCTACCACTTAATGAAATAAGTCGACTAAAATGAAATAGTTTTATTTTGTAATTCTATAAAATAAATAAATTCGCATTAAGTAATCTTTATGAAAAATAAACTGAGAGCCATCTCAATTGTTGACAAATTATTACCGGCAGTACCTGATACCTTTGGAATATAAAGTGATTCTGGAATAAACCATTTAATAAATATCACACTTGAAAGCAACTTATTATTGTATACCGACCTTTAAAATTATGGGACTCTTCGAATACCTTACTTAAAACACTACACTGTTCTCACAAGTGCCTCACGGACTGACATTGTGGGCTCGGGAGTCTGCATTTTATTCAGTGTAAATTTCTATCTGTCCATGATAACCTCCGGCCGGTCACTGAGTGATCTGTTATTCCGAGAAGCGCCAACACAAGTAACAAAATAAGCCGTAATCGAACATTTGATCACGGACACAGACCTCGAAATCCTTCGTAAAATGATCACATAGTTATTTACATTGGCAATCGAGTGTCACCTGAATCACTGTTTGTTGACATGATTCAATGACATGACTTCATTCATAAGCAGGAGAATTCGTCAGAGCCAGGGGCGCGAATATTGTGTAGGTGGATTAATTATTTATCATTATATTATTAACCGTTTGGTAAATGTTAACTTGAATTTTGTTCAAAGCCGCAATAAATTCTTAGTATATAATAATGGAATACTATTTATTAAATAACGCAATATGGAATCGCAAACATCCACAAAATAGAAAAAAACAATAGATGCACATTAGAATGTAAGTCATTAGAAGTTATAGTAATTAACTTATTAATCACTTTTTAAACATGCGAATAAGTTTCAGTCACGTGAATGTAGGTATTGCTGTTGCTAGTTTCATAATAATTTTATTATTATTGTTGTTCTAAGTGTTGTAAATATATAAATAATGTGTGTAAATATTACAGATTCTCTGAGTCGCCGATTAATTACTTCATTTTTCCTTAATAAATAAAAATATATACGACATGAGAACTTTTGCGACCTGATAATCCTGCCTCGACATTGCTCTTATTAAAATGTAGGGCGCCGGTCAAGGATTGAGGAAAAAAAAACAAACTAACTAAGGAACAGTATTCCATTTACAATAATAGAATAAATTTATCTCAAACAGAATCATAGCTTCAAAGAGGCCTTTTTGATGTCTCTGAATGTAGACTCTATTCAGATGTATCCGTAGAGCGGGCTGAAATGTTAAAGCACTTTACTAATAATAAATGAACATAGTTCTTATCCAATGCACAATTGCACATGGATCTGTAAATAGTATGCTGGAATAACTGGATTAAATTGCTATATCAATCAAGCAATGGCGTGATTTCGCTTGTTGATTTACAACTTTATTAACATCAGATAAGAACAATTTATTTCATCACTAGCTGATTTTAAGTTAGACCGGCGATAATACAACTATGAAAACCATTTCACAACTTGAGTCCTGTAGAGCACACTTTCAGACTCTAAGCATTCTTACGTCACCTAGTCGCTATATTTTAATAATCTTAGGGGATTTTGTGAAACAATTAAATTTGTTTGAACCGGAGAAAGAAAGACGTAAGAGGCTGGCTACTTGGCAAAGAGATGTTTCTAGGTCAATCGACCCTAGTTTAAAAGTAGTGGAACATAACACGCGAAATCAGGCGATACTCCTGTATAATAAATTACCTCCAAGTCTAAAATGCATTAGTTCATATGGGACGTTTAAAAATAAGCTTAAAGACCTTTTGTTAGAGAAATGCTATTATTCGGTACGGGAGTTCCTAGAACAACAATTTGAGGCTTCCGTTTTAACGGATCCTGTTTTCTCCCGTTCCCGTGGGAATTTCAAAAAATCCCTTCATAGCTGTTGCCTACTACAAGACACGTACAGTCAACAAAGTTGTTAGTGTTACATGACCAAAAACTAAGATTCAGTTTTCTCTTAAAGCTGTGAATGTATTTATAGTTTTTTTGTTGGAAATTGTAGGGATCAAAGATACCTTTCGAAATAAACATTAATCAATAAGATTTATTTATGAGTACTCCAGAAAAATGAGTTCTTAGTTACTGGCCGTGTAACCCTAACAACTTTGTTGACTGTACCTACATACCATATATCAAGTTTTTAGGTGTAATCTTTTCGGAATAGTACGTATTTATCTTTTTAACCAGTTTTTTTATATTTTCCCGTCGGAATGAGGTATTTTCGTGGAATAAAGAGTACCCTAGATGTTGCCCTGGGTAGGTACTCAATTATCTCCATACCAAATTTCATCAAAATCCGCCAGTAGTTTTTGCGTGATGCGTGCACGCACAGACAGACAAACAAAAATTTCAAAAATTGGTGTTTTGGTAACTACTCGTACATCGATAACACTACCGTTAAAATTTTCAAAAAAATCTTTTTGTACAGACACCGCCCCGTTAAAGTTTTGTTATGCGTGGTTTCACCCGCGTAGTTCCCGTTCCCGTGGGAATACGGGAATAAAATATAGCCTGTGTTATTTAAGGATCTTCTAGCTTTCCATTGGTTAAAGAATTTTTAAAATCGGTCCAGTAGTTTTTGAGTTTATTCGTAACAAACGTACAAAAATACAAATCTTTCCTCTTTATAATATTAGTATACACTAGCGGTTCTGCGCGATTCACCCGCGTAGTTCCCGTTCCAGTGGGAGTACGGGAATAAAATATAGCCTTTGTTACGCAGGGATATTCAGCTTTCCATGGGTAAAAGAATTTTTAAAATCGGTCCGTAGTTTGAGTTTATTCGTAACAAAAAAACAAATCTTTCCTCTTTATAATATTTATTATATTATTATATACAAGTACCAAATTGCTTGATCATAAATGTGGCATAAATCTACGCAGACACCAATTCTGCTAAAAGTTATTTTTAATGACCAGAACATAACGGAATCTCCATTACAATAGTTTATAAACATTTCTCACTAATCTACATTAAGTACTAAATTAAGTAGTATTATTATAAACATATATTCTATCTATATATTTTATATCTATATGTTAATTAAACTAATTGTAATTTACTTTTATCTCCTGGTTTTATTGAAGACAAAACTGTAAACAATTTGTGACGCGAATGTGTTCACAGAAACTTTGTGCATTTATACAACGCGTAACAGAAAAAGCGCAATTCCTCATACACCCCAATTAGTATATTAACATAAAAAAATATGATGCGATCGAACTTTAGTTGTGTCTAACCAATTTTCTTAAATATCGATCAATAATAGCACGATTTCCATAGAAAGCACTAAATTCAGCTATGCTAAAAATATAACACATATTAAAAATAGCTGGAAACGATTAAGTAGTCGATACTGAACAAACTAATTTTAGGAATTGCGCTTATTCTGTTACATATTGTAGAGACTCCTTAACTTTAATACAACTTTTTTTTTACAATAGCGTCGAATCGAAACAATGACGTCATAAACACTACCTATAACTGCGATGTATAGATGAACTCAGTTTTTGTTAGTCGACCTTAAGTGTTAGGTAGGTACATACCTATTTGTTTGTACTTTACAGAATCGGTCGCACACCGTACAGCTTACATAGTTTTCTTATTTGTTTTAAAAAGTTTGAATGTGTTGTTATCTTTTGGTGGCTAAACCGGTGAACGATATTAATGAAATTTACATCTTGCATGAAAAAAGACTAGGCTACTTTTCATCCCGGGGAAACACTTAGTTTCTAGGGAATAACATAAAGTTCACGCATACGGAGTTGCGAGCAACATTTACATACATCGTAGTAAACAAAAGTATTTCAACTTAATCAGGCACAAAGTATTTACACCTGGTTCGTCATCGCTTCGGGTCATTAAAGGTTATCACCTAGACATTGCATTTAATGTACCTACCTACTATCAAAATGACTAAATTGCGATTTATCTATATGGCAAGTAAAATTTCTATTTAGATAGGTTTATTTTTCAATGTTTTCAAATAATTCATTACTTTCTTTCTGTCCTTTTCCTATTTTAGAACTATTTGAGTTCGGCGCAGTCATCTGCTTCCATTTATACCTATCAACTGTTATGTCTATATTCACTTCCTTGTCCATATTAATTTATTCATCTTTTCTATGGTCTACCCTTCTTCCTATAACCTCATTCAAATTAAAGCACTTACCAGCAATCCACCGGATTTGAATTTAGCGCACCCTTGAATGATTTTCTTTCTTTCTTGGCCGCCGTTCCTTATTTGTGGGTGCTATCGTAATAAAATCCAAGTTTTCTTTTTACGTACATTTTTAATTTTGCCCCAGCAGCCCGCAGGCTCGGTGTAAGCAAAATTCGCCCCCCCTGAGAGTTTCTCCTCTGGTAGTCGCCCGTCGGCCAGCCACGACGCTGCATCTTACAACATTACTGTCTTTCCATAATAAGTCCGTAACTCGATAAAATATTATCTCTAAACTTTTCGGTTACAGTACAGGTGCAATACTTTCAGACTTTCTCTTATTTCCCCTTGAATCACTCTATCTATTAAAAAAAACCGCATCAAAATCCGTTGCGTAGTTTAAAAGATCTAAGCAAACACAGGGACAGACAGACGGGAAGCGACTTTGTTTTTAACCGACTTCAAAAAAGAGGAGGTTATCAATTAGTCTGTTTTTAGGGTTCCGTACCTCAAAAGGAAAAAACGGAACCCTTATAGGATCACTTTGTTGTCCGTCCGTCCGTCCGTCTGTCAAGACCCTTTTTCTCAGGAACGCGTGGAGGTATGAAGCTGAAATTTATATCAATTACTCAGGTCTACTGTCCCTTGAAGCTGTGAAAAAAATCAAACTTCTAAGCCAACGCAATCAAAAGATACAGCCGTTTATGCCGCAAATTTTCGACACTTGCAAGGGAATCAAAACCTACAGGGTGCTTCCCGTGAACTCAGAATCTTGAAATTTGGTACGAAGCAACGTCTTATAGCATAGATAAAGGAAAAATTACGAAAACCATAAATTTGCAAGGTTGTACGGAACCCTCGGTGCGCGAGTCCGACTCGCACTTGGCCGTTTTTTTTATGTTGGTTACCTCAGAACTTTCGACTAGGTGAACCGATTTGGATGATTCTATTTGATTCTGATTTTTATTTGAAAGCTGGCGCTTCCAGATTGGTCCCATTTTAATTTCGTCCAGTTCTGACAACGGCATCCATGAGAAAACCATATAAGTTGAAGATTGAAGTCGGTTTTTTTTACTCTTTAGAGTGGTTATTTACTAGGTATGTAGTAATACTAAAATCACGCATGAGTTTAGGTATATCTGGAGCCATTTCTGGAGATACGTCTCTTCCTGGAGGTAGGGTTTGACGTGTGCCGTTGATGCTTGCATTATTTTTCAGTGACTTCAAGCTCGCTCGGATTATGAATCAGCCGATAGGAAAGTACCTACTGAATCATTTACGTTATAAATATAGACTGCATTTGCATATGAAAACATACGCATATAATTCGATGACTAGTTATTATCATGTATCAGCTAGCTTATCTAAGTAGATTCGGACACCCTATTGCGGCCTCAGTTTTTACTCATTGGTGGGACGGTGTGTTGTCTTAGAGCTCATTTTCGCAAATTGTACAAAAGTCATGTTAAAGATTGGCATAACAATAAAATTATAAGTTAGACGATGATTTGAAAAGATGTAAGCAAGCCGTTGTTGATCTATCACATTGGAAGACAATGACGAGGCTTATCTTCAGCGGTTAACGTCCTGTGGCTGATATGATGAAGATTTCAATTTCCTCCTGCGCAGCGCCGAAAACATGACTTTTTAATTTATTGATTGAAAATTGTCGAAACTTCATGGTTTTGGAACCGATTCTTTGTGTCGTTCTATTTTGAACCACAGAGAAAGAGACAAAGAGATAAATTGAATTTAAGTCGGCCACCTGACGCACGATTTATGCAGATAACATACCGAAGTAGCGTAGTGAGTGATATTCAATGAGTGTTCAATGTTCATACATATAGTTGCTAGTGTTTTCATAGATTCAGGTCGGAATCCTTAGCGCAAGCCCGACTTGGGCGGTTTTTATTATTGTTATTTTACTTTTTAGGTCCTAATTTGCTTTATGACCATTCCAATTTTTTCATTTGTAATTTTAGCGTTTTTACTATAGAACTTTTAAATAAGAACATTGCGGTCCATTTTTTGTTGTTTGTTTATGTTTAAGGATAGCCATCGTTACAACACATATTGTGCGAGAACTGACTACCGGATCAAAAACCCCTTTACATGTAGACCAGACAAACTAACGACAGAGTAGGTTTAGGAAAAGATTTCTGTTCCTAAACTATCTTACCTTTTTTGCTGGTGCTATTAAATTTCTTGTACTTTCCTTAGAAACCACCGACTACTGTTCGAATTTTCGATCGCAATGACTACTACAGCGTACACGGGGTCGACGCGACGACGGCGGCTAGAGAAGTCTTCTGCTCCATCTCAAACATCAAGAAGATGGGGATCCAACCCAACCGCCTCGATTATCTCGTGCTTTCAAAAGGAAATTTTGAAATACTCATCAAGAAATTGTTACTGGTAAGTGCAACTAGTATTAGAATAGGGAAACAAGAAAATTAATTAACCAAACCAAATTAACCAAATATTTTGCTGAAGTGATAATGTATATTCGAAAGAGTGTGGCAAGTACCTATACATAAAATCACTGCAAAGAACTATTTAAGAAATCCTATACAAAATCTGTATGTATCGCAATGTAATTTTTATTTTTTATACGGTTGTGTGTGCATTATGATCCTTCTGTGTCAAATTTTGGAATCATAATTCGAAAATTACGATATGAGTGTAGATAAAATACAATCTATGTCACACTCCCGAGATGAAGACGAATCTAGCAATACGTTGCACTTCAAAATCCGTCAAACTATTCTTCTACAGCTGGTAACTACGAAACATGTTCAAACGTAATGCCTACGGCGGATCACAGCGGACTATATACATATTAGTTATAAAACCTATGTACAACCTGTGTTCACAATAAATAAATTTGATTGACTGATTGATTGACTTACCCATATTGATGGTGCAGTGCAATAGGGTAAATAAATGCATAACTTTTTTAAGAAAAATAAAAATTTTGACAAATATACCGATTCCGTATTCATTAGTATTATTATGACGTACCTACCAATTATTTTCTCAATTCTCAGTACCTATTTGAAGTGTGTGTATGTTTATGAAACCTTGTTCTTGTTATTACAATATTTCGCGAAAAATGATGCTGAGAAATTAAACTATCGGAATTAACATTGATAAAGCGTTATCACTTCAATAACTTACTTACACGTTCTCATCAGAATACAGTGACCTTAAATTATAATGTATTATGTTACCACTAGATATCGGATGTCGATTTATTTATATTGATCAATGATGTTCATTATAAATACAATAATTGTAAACATATTGTTTTAATATCCAAAGCTTCCGGGTTCTTAGGGTTCCGGACCCAAATGGCAAAAACAAAACCCTTATAATTTCGTTTTGTCCGTCTGTCTGTATGTCACGTCCATTTTACTCGGATACCATATCGATGAAATTTGGAAAATAAGCACTACGGTCCGACGATAGGCTTACCTGTCAGGTTAAGGTGTCCAAATAAATAGACTAGTGAAAAGTGGGTATTTCCAGGAGTAGAATACCTCTGCCTACCCGCTCGGGCATAAAAGGCGTGAGTTTTTATTATATTGTTTTAATAAATATAATCTCACGCCTTTTTTTATCCCTGAGGGGTTAGGCAGAGGTATTCCATTACTGGATATACCCACATTTCACGAGATATATTGGACCCCTAAACGTGATAGGTGGTGAGCGCATCGCCGGACCGGGTCTGTTTACACATGTCTCAGAATTAATTCTGAGACCTGCGGGTTTCCTCACGATGTTTTCCTTCACCGTCGAGCTAGTGATAAATATGTACGTAAGTTTTTGAAAAACTCATTGGTACATGCCAGGATTCGAACCCGAGCCTCACTGATTTTCGGCCGGCTCTTTAACCGTCCTAGCTATCACTGCTCTATATTTTTTTTTAAATTTACAAAAAAGGGGTGTCACTCAGCACTCCATACTTGTAACAGAGGGTGATTAAAATACTCGTTTCTATCTCTGGAAAGTTTAAGAATTAACCTTACATACTCGTACATTTGTAAAGAATAAAATACTTATGTCCGAGTAAAGACTTAAATACGCCGTAAGTACGTCCGTATTATGGGGAGTGAATAAAGATGTTACGTTTTCTTCCGGGTACAAAATAAAAATAAGTTTTTCACAGTTCGTGTATAATTAAGGAAGGAACCTAAATAAACCTGAGATTTGTATGTAGAATTTCAATTACACGACTGTAATCAATTTAAGTATTCTCTCTTTGTTTTCTTCTAAGCCGCGTTTTCTCGGTCGCTAATCGTATCATGTAAACACGTGATCCGGATCATCCGGAAGCCGGCATCGATCGGACCGGACGATGTTCTATTGACTATTACGAACTTACTCCATCCGAGCTCGCTCGTACCGTGAAATCTCGACTTTTATAATCTGATCGATAGTATTGATTCGTAATATAATGGATTATTGTTATATCATATCTTTCGAAATAGAGTTAGTGTAATATCCTTCATCATTTTCAGGTGAGGCGTTACAGAGTGGAAATCTATGTGAAAGAAACATCAAGCAAAAACAATGATTGGGAGATAAAATACAAAGGGTCCCCTGGCTATATGACCCAGCTAAAGGAGATCCTGAGTGAAGGCCTTGGAGCTTCAGACGAACAAACCCCTTGCCTGATAGCCGTTAACATCAAGACTGATGCAGTTACGAAGGTAGGTAACATAATACGGCCCAATTTTATTACTTCGTTTCAATTTAATCTAAGTTAGTTCCTTACCTATTTTTAAGTCATTTGAACTTTAAAGTCTTCATTGCAGATCCCGTTAATTCCTACTACATACTGTTACAAATGCGATATCTCTAGTCAATATGGTCGCGCTGCGGCTGACTGTTGTATAGGTGTACGCTATTACTAGATAGAACGTAGAGTTCAATATCAAATATGATTGTGTTCTACGCACTCCCTTTGTTGACACTATGCCAGTAATTTAGTCGAGTCATCACTATAGAACATTGAACATATAATATCATTAACGCAAACCCTTATACACCCCAATTAGTTTAGAAGTTAAACGATTAACGATTAGTTTAACGATTTTATAAGCAGAAGCTTAGTATTTTCATAACAATTGAATGAAACTTTATGGACTTACAATAAGGTTCATTTAATATTTTTTTATGACATATTGGCATTGTTTCCACTCCTGATGTACTACAAACTAATTTCTGGTCTTGCGTTTAATGTTACAATGTTGTAAACTAGCTAGTACCTACGATAATCAACCTAAAATAATTCTATCAAGTGGTAGACTGTCGTTTTATTCCGTAACAAATGATATACAGTCAAGAGCACATGAAGCTTTACACTTGTAGTGCGAGTTTGACTTCTGAGGCGATTGTAATAAGAACGTTACAAATTCTAAAAATGTGGCAAGCTCCACTTGCTCTTAACTGGACTGTGAAGAGTGAGTCGACTTCATTACTGGCTATTTCTGAGGAGTTTTAAATCCTCGTCAAATTTCGTCGAGGACTTTCTGAGACCATGTATACAACATGTAACAGAATTAGCGCAATTCCTGAAATTAGTTTGATCAGTATCGACTACTCATTCGATTTCAGCAATTTTTAATATGTGTTAATTTTGTCAAAAAAATGAATTATCGTAGCTGAATTTAGTGCTTTCTATAGAAATCGTGCTATTATTAATCGACATTTAAGAAAATTGGTTAGACACAACTAAAGTTCGATTGCATCATATTTTTTTTATATTAATAAACTAATTGGGGTGTATGAGGAATTGCGCTTTTTCTGTTACGCGTTGTATATTATGTTTGTAGGGCCGCCTCTTGGGAGTGGCTTGCTTGACAGCGGGTGACTACCAGATGTCAGTAGCAGAATTCACAGACGACGACCTTCTCACGGAGCTAGAAACTATTACAGTGCAGTTGGCGCCTTCAGAATGCCTTGTGCCTCAAACTGAGAATGATGACGTAAGTTTTTTGTTTGAGAAAAACCGCTTTATTTATTTTTTTGTCTTGCTCTTCAAATCATGTATTGATTAGAAGTTTCAAGTTAAATCAATAAAATATATGAGCAGGGAATTCCCCCAAATGAATAATCTCTCCTAATGCTGATAAAGGAGTGCAATGCTCCGCTAACCATATTCTCTGCATTCACCTTCCTTTAATCAGCTAAGAACCGCCGGTTCCAATTGGAACCGAGACACAATTAAAAATCTATTGTGTCTGTGATTCATGGTCTGAGAGGTTAATAAAAAACACAGTTGTGTCATCAGTTATTTCTTAAGTTACTAGCAACACCACGCGGTTTCATCCGCGTCTCTAAAACATAGTCATAATATTAGTATCAAAGTCATTTGAAGAAACTGTTTCAGGAAAGAGTGAAATTTCTTCCAACCTCTTTGATTAGTATTTATAGATTATAGATTATATAGTTTTTTCCCGTTCCCGTAGATATACAGGAATAACATATAGCCTATGTTACTCCCTGATAATGTAGCTTTCTATTGGTGAAAGAATTTTTGAAATTGGTCCAGTTATTAGTGTAGATGTTCCATGTTGATAAACTCCTATTTTTTTCCAGTACAAAGCTTTGAAAAAAGTAATGGATAGGACAAATATAACAGTAACCAAATTAAAGAAGAGTGAGTTTGCTACCGACGGACTTATTCAGGACCTTAACCGATTACTCAAGTTTAAAGAAAGCCAGCAACAAGATGCGAACGCGTTCCAGGAGACGAGGAAAACTGTTGCCATGCCAAGTTTAGCTGCGGCCATAAAGTACAGCGCTTTATTGTCAGATAGCACTAACTTTGGAAGGTATTTCTTTTTATTATATTAAGGGTTTATTCTGCCACTGTCTGACGGGCCTGTTGGCTCAGTTGGTAGTGAGTGCCTTCTGAGTCAAAGGTCGCGGGTTCGATCCCCGTTCGGGCCCAACATTTGTGTGCATGAACATGTATGTTGCTTTCGTGTCTGGTCGTTTATTATTTATTTAAGTATGTTTATCAGTTGTTTCTACCCATAGTACAGGCGCTGCCTAGTTTGGGACTAAATAATCGTGTGTGAGTTGTGTCCCACAATTTATTTATATCATTTTCGAAGGCGACGAAGGAGACGTTTCAGGAATGTATGGAGACTGGGCCTGCACCATGTACACCAGTTTTTTAGAAAAATATAAATAAAATAACTATAGGTTTATTCATGATTTTACTCATATTTGTCTAGTTTCGTTGCACAATACACTTTAATTTTCATTAAACTGACAACGTGACGACCGAAAAAAGAAATGGCGGCCTGACCGGTGCAATGACAATTACATTATTTTGACGTTTGTCGGACTGATTCACTATAACATGGAAATTGGGCTTAAAGAGTTAGAAATACTATATTATTTCAATATGATTCCATGGATCATCAACATCATTGAAGTTAAATTACTTTTGTGCTAGTTAAATAGATAGAAATGATTTTTTTAAATATTTTTTTGATAATCACTAGATTTTTCTCTATCTTTCACGCTGGTGTACAATGTGCAGGACCAAAATGGAACGTCTCCTTTGTGAGCAATATATTTAATTCCCGCTCTTCCATCCACATGAGCTAACTGATACTTGGTCAAAATATTTTCCAGATTCCGTCTGTCCACAATCCAGGCCGATTGTTTCCTTCACCTGGACTCTGCCGCTTTGGCAGCATTAAACGTGCTACCTGAACTAGGTGACACCTCGCATTCCCCTTCGAGAAGTTTGCTCGGATTACTCGATAGATGTCGCACGCAACAGGGCAAAAGGTAAACTTAGTTTATATGTCACCGTAAAAATTAAAATATGTATATATTATAGATAGAGATAAAATCTGTCGAAATCGATTGTGAACCGTAACATACTGCTAACAGTTTAATGCATTATTTTTCTGTAGATTATAATCTATCGAAGTGAAACTATTTAATCACAATCTATCTATCGCGAGTTAAATTGTCGACTGTCCGAAGACTGTCTCTGATTGGATAGTTTTACGTAAGGTTGCTTTGTGTCCATAGCGTTAGGAACCAAACACAGGTGTCAGCCAAATACAATAAATGACCTTAAAAAATTGCGTCAAGTATGTATTTATTTTATTTAAAAGGCAATCAGTAATTCTCTTACCTCTAAAATTTAACATCTCCCCAGTCCAGATATGTGCTCAAGAAAGAATTTATTTCTAGGAATAGAATAATTCTGCCGACCCCCTTGACAAAAAGCCGTCAAGGTGTTCGTGTCTTTGTGTTTAATATTTATTTAAGTATGTCTATCAGATTTTTGGTACCCACAGTACAGCCTCTCGTCTAGTTGGGGACTAAATAAGCGTATGTCAATTGTGTCCCCCAATTTATTTTAATTTAAAAAAAAAGTTTGCGATTTTATTTTATATTGCTAATCCCATTTATCTATTCATGTGGCTATTAAATGACATAACTTGTTACTTCTAAGAAGGAACACACAACTACACATGACATGATTTAGATAAAAAAATCGAGAACTTCAAATGACCACAACTGTATATTTTTCATTCATTTATTTATTATTTTGTTTATGTTTTTACAGACTTTTGGGCCAATGGTTGCGACAGCCTCTACGCGATATAAACCTCATAAACGAGCGTCTCGATATCGTGGAGCTGTTAGTGAATAACTCGCAGCTAAGACTGCAGCTACACGAGGACCATTTGAAACGCATTCCAGACTTGCAAGCGTTGGCTCGCCGACTGTCAAGAAAGAAGGCCAATTTACATGACTGCTACAGGATTTATCAGGTACTTATGAATTTTCATGACAATATACTATAGCTTTATTACAATGGATTGTGATTGGGTTCAGCATCTGATAATATTTAGTACCTACTACCGACCCGCCCTGGCTTCGCACGGGTGCAATGCTAACACTAAAACCTTCCTCTTGAATCACCCTATCTATTAAAAAAAACTGCATCAAAATCCGTTGCGTAGTTTTTAAGATTTAAGCATACAAAGGGACATAGGGACAGAGAACGCGACTTTGTTTTATACTATGTAGTGATATGCTATGTTAGGTATGTATTATTAAATATTTTTTTGTGGTGCACAATTAACCCTCGTTTATACCGCCCCTAGTATGCAGAGAAAGTTCGAAAGATTGCATCGAGCTAACAATAAGTATGGTTAAAGGTTTCTGAAGATTACATTCAAAGTGCAGTTATGAAAAAAATCTGATATTTAATTAGGTAGCCACTATATAGCCGAATATTACTGTTTTGTTTATGGTAGGTTTGCTTGGGGAATAGGGTATTTTACTGCCTAGTCAAATGAGTTACTTTTTATGAGCTGTCAAAATGAAAATTCACTATGGAAAATGTACTGAATACTGACTTAGTACTCAATCGCATCACTTTTTTTTATAAAAATAATAAGTAATCTCACGCCTTATATCCCCGAGGGGGTAGGCAGAGGTATTCCATTTCTGGGTATACCCACTTTTTACGAGATATTCTTTGGACCCCTAAACGTGATAGGTGGTTAGCCCATCGCCGTACCGGGTCTGTTTATACATGTCTCAGAATTAATTCTTGGACTTGCGGGTTTCCTGACGATGTTTTCCTTCACCGTCGAGCTAGTGATAAATATGTACGTAAGTTTTGAAAAACTCATTGGTACATGCCAGGATTCGAACTCGAGCCTCACTGATTTTCATCATGTGCAGCAGGTTCTTTAACCGTAAGGCTATCACTGCTCTACTTCCCACTTTTTTTTATTGTTTTATTATTAAAAGATTGGGTATAATTTTTTAATAAAAATTTATATGCATTTTTAGAGGTCTAAGGAAAGACCTATACAGCTTAGCAGTGGGCTTTTACGGGTTGATAACGATTTTAAAATATTGCAGGCTATTGGCAGACTGCCCTCGCTATTGCAATGTCTTACAGAAGCGGACCATCCTACTGTGCACTCCTCATTAACTGAACCGATATCGGAGATGAATGAAGACCTTGCCAAGTTCCAGGAAATGATTGAAACCACCGTCGACATGGACGCCATAGACAGAGGTGAGCTATTGAAACAACTGTGTGAAGTGCTAATAGAACTGCCCTGAGAAGAAATGGAATTTAGTTTTCTCAAAAAGTCGTGATTGTTAGCATAATTATAGAGATAAATGGCACCTTTTCAAACACCTTTTTTTTTTCTTAAGTACTTGTTCTGCCTGCTATTTCGTTGACTGTATTCAATTGATGGTTAAATAAAAAAAATACATTTTGAAGTTAACGTTCAAGTGTAAGTAAGACAACACAAATATCAGTAATTTTTTTGTATGATATTTTTGTATTTGGAACGGTACATAAGAGCGGTATCTATACTAATACGAGTATTATAAAGAGGAAAGATTTGTATTTTTGTAACGAATAAACTCAAAAACTAGATGACCGATTTTAAATATTCTTTGAGCAATGGAAATCTACATTATCACTGAGTAACATAGGCTATATTTTATTCCCACGGGAACGGGAACTACGCGGGTGAAACCGTGCATAACAGCTATTTATAGAATACTGGATGATTTTTTTTACCGTCTGGAAAAAAAATATGACGTATAAGGTATCGTGAGCTACGAGCCTGTTTCTTTTTTAAATACTATTTCAAATATTTCAGTATGTATTATTGACTATAATTGAGTAATGTATATTAGTTTAAGTAAGAAAAAAATTTTTTGAGAAAAATTTTTTTTTATGTAACATTGCCAAATGAATCAATTACACTTACCTAACACACCACATTTTTTTCCAGACGGTAAAAAAAGACAGTCGGAAAGAGATGCGTGAAGCTGTCGCCTTATGACTGTGCTCAAGAATTGTAGAATTACATTCTGTAATACCACCCTTAAACGTAACTCTTACTCAAATGTCTAGCGGAGCTTTGAGTTTTTGGTGTTATAAATATTCAAAAGAAATTTTTCTGCAGGCGATTTCCTAATAAAACCGTCGTTCGATGAAAATCTCCAAGGCCTAAGCGATCGATTGGCTGAATTGCAGAAATCAGCTGAAAAGCAGCTAAAAGAGGCTGCTCGGGACCTCGACCTTGATGCTGGTAAAACTATCAAACTGGAGAACAATCAGCAAAACGGTTTTTATTTCAGGTATGAAACATAAAGAATATTTAAATTTAACCTTTATATTACAATGTACAGTGCGTTAATTTATTAATGGCTATCAGGTTTTAATATAGGTTAATCTAATTCTGTACTTCCGTATCTTAAGCTACCTGATAATGTAGAGAAAAATAAGAATTATTATTATCTTCATATTCCCGTGTATGCAGCCGAATAAAATTCTCAAATTCGATTGCTTAAGAATTACGTAATTACTTTGTCCTTATTTATAAATTTATATTCGAGCGCATTCGGGAATAAGCTCATTGTTGATGACTATCCTACTAATATTATCAACGCGAAAGTTTGTATGTATGGATGTGTAGATGTATGGATGTTTGTTCCTCTTTCACGCAAAAACTAATGAACGGATTTTGATGAAACTTTACAGTTATATAACTTATACATCAGAATAACACATAGGCTATATTTTATCCCCGTATTCCCATGGAAATGGGAACTACGCGGGTGAAACCGCGGGGTGCTGCTAGTTAATAACATAAAAGCACAGTATGTAATAAAATGAAAAAAGTTTTGGTCAAACTGGAGGGCTACCGCGGTTCTCCGATTTAAGATATTTCGGACCAATCGATGCCAAAAAGTGACACAGACGCCATAAACTTGATATTAATTTATTTACAAAGAAACGCACGAAAAGATAAAAACCGATGCTGACTGTGCTATATCATCGGTTTTTCGTGATCGATATTGTGAGTAACATGTACCTAGGCACCGCAGTTTTCCGATTTTTTTACTTAACGACACTTGCGCGGTCTCACTAAAAGTTTTTTACCAGGGTTTACCATAAAAAGTAGGTTTTTATTGAAACTAGCGGTTCTGCGCGGTTGCACCCGTGTAGTTCCCGTTCCCGTGGGAATACGGGAATGAAATATAGCCTATAGGGGTGGGGTAATTGGTTTGAATCTACCTCCTTGTGGTCCACCCTGGGCAACGTCTTCCCGAAAGCAAGCAGCTATAAGCAATCTGCACCGAAGACGGCTAAACGATTCTAACCTCATATCGGCCCGCTGGATCTGCTCCTTCAGAGACTCCCAGCGTATCCTGCGATTAGAGAGTAAAGAAAAAATGGAAACAAACGGACCTTCTAAGAACCATGTGACGAGGACTGTCGGGCCCTCTGTCCGCATTCACCAATAAAAAATTGAGGGATCTTCAAGATCCAAATGTGACTACTTGGCCAGATTGGCAAGTGATAATGATATCGATGTGATAGTTATCCAGGAAAATCACATCGATAATATTAGTAAGTTAGACCACCGGGCGTCCATACCCGGATTTAACCTTTTGGCATACATACTGTCGCCCATTTATGGGTCGGCGGTATATTCAAAATCGACTCTAGTTGACTCTCAGTTATAAATATTAGTAACACTAATAACTTAGAAGTAATAACGTTTAAAATTTCCGATATAACTATAGTTTCAGTCTATAAGCCTCCGAACAACTCGTTTCCGAACCCTCCCCTACACACACACCCCCATCCATGTGTATATGTCGGCGACTTCAACAGCCATCACTCTTCCTGGGGGTACACATCTAATGACGCCAACGTTATCTTTCTGAATGATTGGGCAAGAAAGATTTCAGAGCAAGAAAGACTTCAACTCGTGTTTGACCCGAAGGACAAAGGATCCTTCCACTCTGCGCGATGGCAACGCGACACGAACCCTGACCTCTGTTTTGTCTCGACCGAACAGCGAGGGTGTCCTGTACCTGCGTCTCGTAGGATTTTGGGTGGTTTTCCGAGAAGCCAGCATCGCCCAGCGTGGATCACGGTCGGCCTTGAAGTCCCACTGGTAAAGTCTGTGCCTATAGCGCGCTGGAATTTCTCTAAAGCTGACTGGGAGTCTTATGGGATGCAGGTGGAGTCTACAGTCCGGTGGATTTACCACTGTATAAAACTATAATCGCTTCTGTGGGGCCCTACTAAGCGCCGCTAACCGCCATGTTCCAAGGGGATGCCGCAAGGAATACACACCCGGCTGGAATGCTGACGTAGAGGAAGCGTACCGGGAGTACCTTAACACAAACGATCCGGACGCGGCTCACGCCATCCTAAATGCGCTAGACGAGTCCCGTCGCCGGAAATCGACCGAGAACGTGGAGGGCCTCGACTTTACGCACTCTAGTAAAAGAAGCTGGACTCTTCTCCGTAAAATAGGGGGAGCTGCTGCGCCACCGGCAACGGAGACCTCAGTGCATCCAGAACAAATCGCGAAGCGCCTCCAATAACTAACGAGAGCCGGTTCTCTGGACAAGGTGTTTGCGAAAGCGGTCCGCAAGGGTTACACTGAAAAGGTTGGGAATCACCCTCCACATGATACTATCGGCGCCCCTTTTACTATGTTCGACCTGGAGTCTGCACAGTGTTCAACCAAGTGCGGCAAAGCGGCCGGTCTGGATGAAATATACCCTGAATTCCTGGTCCACTTTGGAAAGCGATCAAAACGATGGCTTACAAGTTTCTTTAACAACATCCTCGAAACCGGTATCTTGCCACCGATCCTCAGGAGAGCTAAGGTGATTGCCATCTTGAAACCGGGAAAGCCCGCTAACGACCCTGCTAGTTATCGACCTATCTCCCTACTCAGCGTCACGTATAAGCTTTTAGAGCGCCTGTTGTACAACCGATTATACCCAATTGTCAATCCCCACATTCCTGCCGAGCAAGCTGGGTTTAGAGCAAACCGATGCTGCACAGACCAGGTTTTGGCGCTGACATCCTACATCGAGGCCGGGTTTCAGGATGGTCTTATGACTTTTGCTGCTTTTGTCGACCTGAAGGCAGCCTACGACTCGATGGGTAGATGGTCTACTTTACAAGCTGATAGATGCTTCAAGTCAAAAAGTTTTAACTTTGGACAAAAATGTAAAGAGACATTTTTTGTTTAAAATAAAATTACCTTTTTTGTTTATTTAAACTTTTTTTGTGTAAAATGTATCATTCGCGACTTAAATGCCGCAACGCGTTTTTCGGAAGACGAAATGGCTCCTCCACACTTCCGGTCATGCGGAAACCGGCAGATTTTGTATTTTTAGTAAGTTTTAGATTATATTCTTCAAAATAAAAATAAAAAAATCGCGCTCGAGAATGCCGGATTAACGTTTTTTTTTTACAAGTTCGCGACCCTATAACTTGGCGGCGTCAAGGACTTATCGTCAGATTAGTTAAATTTAGTCTTAAAACACTAAAATCAACCCCCAATATCTTAATCTGACGCGCTTGAGTATTTCAGACTATCGATTTTTTTTTACTAATCTGATCGTCTATCCTAGGCGCGCGTCACTACTTATAGAGCTAAATACTTGACAAGGTTGTTCTATTAGGTCTAAGGTATCTCTCATATCTTAAACTGCCACGCTCGAGTATTACCGAAAATTCCCCTATTCGCCTCCCTAACTAATAAAGGTGATGTTAGCCGCAAAGGAAAGCAGCTTTAAAATAGTCAAAAATGGTCTGCCCCAAGGTTCTGTGCTGGCCCCACTGCTCTTCAATGCTTACACGAGCGATATTCCTGCAACGAGTGCTGAAAAATTTATGTATGCCGATGATCTCGCCTTGGCGTATCAGGGTAGGAAGTTCCGGGAGGGTGAAGATGTGCTCACTAACGATCGTCATGCCCTGAGCAAGTATTATAAGAAGTGGCGACTTTGTCCAAACCCATCGAAGACAGAAGCAATCGCCTTCCATCTTACTAACTGCTTGGCTAGAAAGGAGCTGAGTGTACTTTTTGAGGGAGAGAGGGTGCGGCATAATTTTACCCCCAAATACCTTGGCGTCACTTTGGACAGGTCGTTGACTTTTGGTGGACACCTGGAAGCCTCGGCGCAGAAGGTTAAAACCAGGGTAAACTTAATTGCGCGTCTGGCTGGTACTACGTGGGGTGCCCGTGCTGATGTCCTGCGGTGTTCCGCGTTGGCCTTGGTATACTCCACCGCGGAGTACTGTGCCCCGGTCTGGTACCGGAGTGCCCATACCCGCAAGTTGGATGTACAACTGAACCGAGCCATGCGCATCATCACGGGGACCTTACGTCCTACACCTACTCCCTAGCTTCCCGTGCTAGCAAACATAGCACCTCCGCATCTGAGGCGCACGCAAGCTGCGGCAGCGGAATGGGGCAAGGCGGCTAACATCCAACTCCCACACAGGTTGCCAATAACCAAAACCTTAGACAGGAATATACCGGAGCGACTCCCCTCGCGTAAGCCTCTCTGGTCTGACCCTGCTGTGGCGGACAGCCCTTTAGCATGCGGACTTCTTGGTTGGCTGATTGGGAGTCCCAGGAGTGCTCAACGGGCGGCCTCGTGTGTGACCCGTTCGTCCAGCTGCCGGGCTTTAAAGCCAGCCGTAGAATCTGGACGACGCTTAACCGCATCCGCGCGGGATTCGCCCGCTGCAACTACTGCCTGCACAAGTGGGGCCTTAAAGAGTCGCCAGCGTGTGACTGTGGGGCACCTCAGCAAACAGTTTCACACATCGTGGAGGAGTGCCCCAACCGACGTTTTCATGGCGGCATCAAGGAGCTCAGCGAGTGTTCGGAGGCGGCTATAGACTGGCTGAAAAATTTAGATCTAGATTTATAGCAAATGCAGGACTATATTACAAAGGCCGTACGATAATAATAATAAATATAGCCTTTGTTACTCAGTGATAATGGAGCTTTCTATTGGAGAAAGAATTTTTGAAATCGGTCCACTAGTTTTTGAGTTTATTCGTAACAAAGATACAATCATACAAATCTTTCCTCTTTATAATATTAGTGTAGAAGTGTAGACTAACAGTTTACGATCCTTAAAGTAGCACAATATCTTATCTTTGTGACAGCATATATTGGATGGACACAACTATGCCATTTCTTTTTTATCGATGACGCGGTTCTTTGTTTATCTACAAGTCGATGATGATTTGATTGATAAAACAAAACACAAAGAAAGATTATCTATTACATCTTACTTCGCTTTGGCCTGACATTTCGACTAAGGCTCATGAAATGTTATGAAACTTGATGAGCCCTGCGTAGGTATTCACGGAGACTCGATACCGTTTCCGTTCGATTCAGATCGAGTGAAAAATTTTCCGATGTCGAATCTATCGACTTCGGAAACTTTATTCTAGGCGTTTCTGACAGCCACGGAAAATTTTCCGAATCCTTATGTCACATATGACATTAGTTTTCAATACCAACATCAGCCCATCTCGAAAGTTTTCGACACCAACATCAGCCCATCTCGAAAGTGTTCAAAAGATTTTCCGATATCGAATATCGAAGCTCCCTGAATACGCCTGCAGAACTCAGTGCTGAGTGAAGGTGTCCGCTGAAGTGCTCTCTTTCGAAAATATTCAATTACTAACAGCGCCCCGCGGTTTCACACGCGTAGTTCCCGTTCCCGTCGGAATATGGGGATAGCCTCTGTGTTATTCTGATGTATAAGCTATATAACTCTAAAGTTTCATCAAAATGAAAGAGGAACAAACATCTATACATCCATACATACAAACTTTCGCGTTTATAATATTAGTAGGATTCAGCTCAGGTGTTTTCCGCAACTTTTATATTAAGAAAAATGTTAAATAATCGCGTTTATATCTTAGGGTAACTTTAAAAGAAGAACAGGTACTGAGGAGCAAAAAAAAATACACAATAATAGATGCAATAAAAGGAGGCGTCAGGTTTTCAACGAGCGCCTTAGATGATGTAAAAGAGGAATATAACGAAGTCAAAATCTCATATGAAAAGGAGCAGGATACGGTGGTCGCAGGAGTTGTTGGCATTGCTGGTAAGAAATACTGTTCTCCTTTTACTTTATTATATTAAAAAATATATTTATATATAAATGTGTATTGTAGTATGTTCGCCTACCTACCTCACGTACGAGGGCTATACTATTTCAAAAGTAAATCACTATTAGTCCGGGAGTGCGATTTATAGGTACTAATTAGGAATATTATATGCACAGATTTTAAAATTCGAATAACATTATTAATAAAAAGAGCTGCCCTTGAGTTTCTTGCTGGCTCTTCTCGGGGTACTGCATTTGGAACCAGCA
The DNA here is from genome assembly GCA_963855545.1 of Ethmia dodecea. NCBI lineage: Eukaryota > Metazoa > Arthropoda > Insecta > Lepidoptera > Depressariidae > Ethmia > Ethmia dodecea. Next base: position 8,157,338 of record OY979448.1, read on the forward strand.
ACTCGTCGGTGGAGATGGGCTGCTGTTTACATTTAGCCAATCCTCATGGACGAGTTTAGTGTGCCTTGTTTATATTGACATTTCAAAGTGTATTTTTCATACCTACTGAAATAAAAGAATTTTGACTTTGACTTTGAATATTATATTTCGTATCGAGGGACTAAACGAAGCCATTAATACCAGAGGTGGTTTTCAATGAATCCGAGGGTATATTATGTTGGCGTTTAGTCTCGAGGTGCAAACTGTACTTTTCACTTTGAGTGCGAGAAAAATAGCTAATTTAGTACAAATTTATTTAAAACCGAACAAATAAACTCGAACAAACGGGCAGTTTTTTCTTCTAAACCTATCACAGAGTAACAAAGAGATTAAAATCTCTTTTAAAACACATGGCGCCACCTTCTATGCGGAAAACCATGAAACTAAAACTGTCAACACATCTCATTAAGGAAATTAAAAAACTAATTACTTTTTACTCCCTAGGGACTAAAGTGACCACTTTTTTATAATCATCTCTAACTATTAGGTTGTCTTATGTTTTATGTTGTTATTATTATCCCCGAATATTCTAGCGGGATATTCCGAATGCCTGTTCGCCCTATCACACATCCTGTCTCGACTGGACGTGTTAGTTGGGTTTGCGGTCGCCGCAACTACCGCGCCGTATCCGTACTGCCGACCGGTGATGACAGAGAGCATTGAGGAATTCGTGTTGAAGGACGTAAGGCATCCCTGTCTGGAGGTCCAGGAAGGCGTCTCGTATATACCGAATGACGTTGTGTTTAAACGAGGTACGTTGCTAGCGATTTAAGATTATTGCAATTTTGACTGCCTAGTCAAATAAGTTACTTTTTGAGTTGTGACGTCATAATTTTTAGTAATCAATTGATCCACTTTTTGGTTGTTTTATCATTTCAAAATTTGCTATAATAGTATAAGTGAAAATTAAAATACGTTGTCAGAGGTCATTTGGTAGAAATGTTGTTTACGGCATCTCTTTCGGACATGCTCAAGCGGAGTTTAGCTGCTTGAGGATCATTCTGTAGTAGGAGTCTCAGTGTAAATTTCTAGCACAGAAAACATAACCATGCAACTTGTTGCATTGATTGTTTAAAAGTTTAATGTGTTAAGGAGTTTCTTGCCCCGCTTCATCTCAACTGTAAGACATACTGAACCGTTAGAGATGCCATGAGTTTCAATAAAAATATTTTGATTTTAGATGACATAAATTCGTACGTTATTTTTCATCATCATCGTCACCCTATAGCAGTTCACTGCTGAACATAGGCCGCTCCAATTGCACTTGAATTGATTCTCGGCAACTCTCACCCAGCTGCTACCAGACACCCTGCGAAAATCGTTGTCCTACCTTACCTTGCCACAGACGACCGTGACATGTTCTAGAAGGGAGACGTTATTTTTACGAGCTTTAATTTCAGGTTCCTGTATAATGCACATAGTGACAGGGGCTAACATGGCAGGGAAATCAACATGGATGCGATCTTGCGGAGTTGCTGCTCTGTTAGCGCACTCTGGTAGTATGGTGCCGGCTACGGAGGCCAGGATACCCCTCTTGCGTGCTCTGTGCGCCAGAGTGGGTGCCTCGGACCGCGAACAAAAGGGGCAGAGCACGTTTATGCTGGAGATGATTGAGACCTCTTCTATATTGAGAGTGAGTTGAAACGATAACGTTTAAAATATTACTCACACTAGCGGAGGTGACCGCGTGGATCCAGTTTATTCCCGTTGCCGTGGGATTTCCTAAAAATCCCTTTATAGCGGTTGCTTACAGCTACGACTTTTCGAGTTTCTATGTGTTATCGTTTCGGAGTAGTACGTATTTCTCATTTAAACGGGTTTTTATATTTTCCTGTAAAAATGAAATATTTTCCTGTAGTGAAAAGCACCCTAACTGTTGAGTGTTGACCCAATTACTTATTTATCTCCATACCATTTTTTTTCGAAATCCGTCTAGTAGTTTTTACGATCTCGGTACGGTTTTATTATATTTATAGATTTGTAGCCGTATGTCAAGTCGCGCTTGTCCATATTTTCTTTTTTTCTCGTGTCTACGATTACATAATGTCATTTGAGTTTGCGTGTTTTTCCCTTTGAATAAACAATTTAACGAATAAAACCATATTACATTCAACATTATTTCATACAAATAAATAAAAAATATAATTAACTGCCTGTGGCTAGGAGCCTTGGTACTCGTGCGAATCCTTTTTTTTTTTCGTTTGAATTTCACAACCTTCTTGCCAAACAAGTTAGATTCGGTGATAATTTAACTTTCTATATGTCACAGTGTTAATGTAAAAGCCGTGATATTATAATTTAGCTACCTACGGGTAATAATAGTTATTATAATTGCACGGATTGTTGTTAATCGTCTCAATTTCACTAAGCAGATTCAGTGACATTAGCTCCTACATGACCTCCGTATTTCGGAAAGTACATTAAACCGGTCCCGGTTGACGTAATACGCACATTTTTTGACGAAAACAATTAATGATTGGTTATTTTCAGACAGCAACATCAGACTCTCTAGTTCTCGTTGATGAATTGGGCAGAGGCACGTCGACTTACGAAGGGTGCGGCATAGCTTGGGCAATAGCAGAGTGAGTAACCTGTTGCTTTTACTTCATTATTTTATTTCAATGGAGGTGGTACAAGCAAGACTAGATAGGGTTCTGAAGATAATATTTCACTTATTTATTCATTAACACTTACATTGTGTGCGAAATATAATATAAATTATAATGTAAATACCTATTTATACTTAAAACTAAAAATAACTTGACTAGATAACGTTAGATCAAAGTTTGAACTTTCACTAGACCCTTTCATGTCTTGGTATACCTACTGAGACTTTCATATGTATACAACGCGTCACAGAATAAGCGCAATTCCTCATACACCCCAATTAGTATAGTAATATAAAAAATATATGATGCATTCGTAATTTAGTTTTCTCTATCCAAATTTCTTAAATAAATAGCAATAATAGTACGGTTTATAGAGGTAGCCCTAAATTCAGTTATGCTAATTGATTTTTCGGAAAAATTTAACACACATTAACAATAGCGGAAATCGATTAAGTAGTCGATACTGAACAAACAAATTTCAGGAATTCCGATTCCGTTGATGCCCATATTATTACAAGTTTTGTTCAAAGTTGTTTAGTTTGGGACAAAATAACAAAAAAAAATTTTTTGTGTCCACAGAGAATTGGCAACGAAATCCAAATGCTTCTGCCTGTTCGCTACTCACTACCACGAGCTAACTCGGCTCGCCGGTGTCCACCCCGGTGTGATTGTCAACTCCCACGCCGAAGCATCAGTAGTGGACCAACAGCTACTGTTACTGCATAAGATCGCGCCAGGGCCAGCCCTGCAATCTCTTGGAATACACGTCGCTAAGATAGCCGATCTACCAGAATCTGTTATTAAGGTAACTTTTTAATTAATATTGAGGCTTGTGTTATAGCACCCCGGTCCCGACACGGTGGGCTCACCACCTATCACGTTCAGGGGTCCAAAGACTTTTCTAGTGAAACGTGGGTATTTCCAAAAAATGGTATACCTCTGCCTACCCCCCGGAAAAAGGTGTGAGCATATCTATTCTTTTATGGTCTGTATAGCTACCATGAGCACGACATTTGTCGACTGTTTTTCGTGCGAATACGAGACAAATAGATAGATAAGATAGAGAGATATATCATTTTATTGCAACACAATACACACACATAAATTCAAATAAGAGAGAGAAAAAAAGAAATATAAACACATATTAAAAAAAACACTACAAAGCAACATTAAATAAAAAAATACCTACATACTTACTAACTAAACATTCCAATGTATGTGTGTCCGTGACGGTGCAAGGGGACACAGCTCAGGAAATCGAGATAAGTATCGACAAATTTTTGTCACGTCGCTCATTTTAGCTATACTGAGGGCCTATCACCGTTTTTCTATTTACGACATTTCAGCCGTGACTTCAAGTATTGTGGCTTTCTTTGATATTTAATCGCAAAATGCATCGTTTCCACGTTAGACGAACCTGGCCTAACAGTTAAATGAGTGCAATGTTTTTAATGATCTCAGAGTATCTTATCAAAAATACTTTTACATCGGTTAACTAGTTACCCTTAGCAAACATAACACTAATAAGTTACAAGGTTTTCCCCTATTATGAACATTATCAGCTGGAGCATAACCGCAGACCTGTGATTGACGTAAACCAAACCATAACCTATTTATTCCCCATCTGTAACAATACAGTAAGCCTTTCATGTGGTTTCCTCTCTTGTTTTGTTAAGTTCTTATTAATCAAGGGCACAATTCATGGAACACAGATACATATTTATAAAGGCAAACTCAGTCAAGCATTGGTTCTCTGTCATACTACAATTTGAGTGAGATGCGATAGACGGATTAGACACTATAAAATCTGATGTAGGATTAACTCCATGATTAGACAAGCCGTTCAGACATTTCTAATGAAAAGTTTGAAAAATTGCATCAAAATTTATGGCAATTTAAAAGCTGTGTACTCAGTTTGACGTTTAAACGGTTGTCTGTTCTCGTAGGTAGGTACTAAAGGCACTTTGTACCTACATCCATACTACTACCACCTACTACATATACAGCATTAATCAAATCTCACCAACACTCCAACGACCCAACACAACTGCGAATTTATATAAATGGTTAAAAGTGAGTATATAAATATAACATTTTAATTTTTTTACAGTATGCTGAGGAAAAACAAGCACAGCTTGAGACAAACCTGTTTGAGGTCCAAACAGCAGAGAAGTCGCAAGAGACTTCAGAAGGTCAGAAAATAATATTAGATTTCCTTCAAAAAATTAAGCAGATTAAAGAATCAACTGCTTCAGACGAAGCTATGATGAAGCAAGTAAAGAAACTCAAGGAAGAACTGCTGCAGCAGAATAACGAATATGTAACATCTCTGATGACTTTGATGTGAAGGGAAAACTTTGCGAATAAATGCGTATTAATATTATAATATGTATGCTTTACTAATCCACATCTACACTGATATCCAATGGGGAACTTGCATAATTATTTTTGGGCTACCGTAAGATATCAAAAACGTTAAAGTTAAAATTTGCAAAAAATATTTATTTATTTCAAAATAAAAATTGATATTCCAAAGTTCGCGCGTAAACGCTCAACGGTTTGACGGGATGGCACTCCATAAGACGTAAACTTTTCATGGCGCGCGAATATTAGTTATTACAGAAATAATATATTTTCAGTTTTATAAGAAGGTTTAGGGAGTCTGGCTTTTTCAATTTAGATACATATTTTTAAATGTTTACTTTGTTGAACAGCTGAACTGACTTGAGGAGTGATGTCACTTTGAGCTGACGGGTGTTTCAAATTCCGTTTCAATTTATGTATCTTATAATTAAAATATTTCGCAAAATAATTATAATCTGAGAATAATTCAGCATTGCACTTTTAGCGAATATCATTATTTAATTATGAGGATAATTTCTCAATATAATTGTAGTGCTAGTTCCCCATTAGAGAAATCCATGAAGGCATCTAGACGGGGCAATCATGCGGGGAGAGCGAGGAAAAGAGCAAAGCTTTCTGATGTTGCCTTTTTCAAGCTTTTTACGAATATTACGCTGAATCCCTGCCATAAACTAGTTTTTATTTATCTGCGGTAATCAGACACTGAATAACATAAAAGTAATTCTACCTTTATTCTGTTATTTTACCGTTATGAAATGTCTAGGTACCATAAATTTTTACGTTTTTTTATTTATTACAAACAGGATGAAATGAAAGAGCTACCATAATATTATACAAATACCACAACTACAATGAAATATATTGTTTTGTTTGCTTGTACTACACCATCGCGATGAAAACTACTGCACAGATTTGGATTTGTTAAACTGAACGTGAACAGTAATTGGCCATAATGAATAAATCTTCGGACGTCTCAGCGCACCGTCATTCGTTATGTCAATTTCAGCCTTATATCTAGAATATTAAAAGCGAAGTTTGTGTGTTATCGAATAAGTCGCTTCAGCGACACCATTTCTTTGAGCTGCGCTATTTTCATCAGCGGAAAGATACTTTACAGTGAATTTCGTCGAAAAAACGCAGAACACAAGCTATGAACGTCAGCGTCGGACCCAGTTCCAGATTTATACTTTTCATAAGTACGAGTATAGGCCTCTTTAATATTGGGAATATTATTAAGTATTACGTTGAACTTGACGGTTTACCAACCTGAAATCTGGCATAAATGGCCTATTGATAATTCAAGGCTGGTCCGACTCTGCGTCGTGTCAGAATACCTACTGCTTGATTCGAGAATATGTGCCCATTTGTTCCCTGGTACTTTCCGAGATGGATTTAAAGGTGGTCTGCAGCTGGAGTTGGCCGTAACTCAAGTCGGAGCATGCTACTCAAATAACTACAACACGTAGATTCTGTGCCCATTGAATTACACATTTTATCTTAAAACTACCGTCTCCACTCATACGACGAGTCACGGGTTTATATTTTGATATTGATCTGATTCTGCGAATTTCAGTTTGGTTCCACGAAAACAACTCTTTGTCCCGAATGATTTAGAGAGTTATACTTATCGAGATTGGGGTCCCTAGATAGAGGTCATCAGCAATCAATCTCATAAATTTGATGAACGTTCGATATATTAACGCCTAGATAGAGGTCATCAGCAATCAATCTCATAAATTTGATGAACGTTCGATATATTAACGTGCTCGATCTCATGAGTTTCGATCTAGTGTAATTCGATGTGGATCCATCCATCTATCTATATTGTGTGCTCCCTTTTATTTATAAATAAAATAATCTCACGCCTTTTATCCCCGGTCGGCCAGGCAGTATTCCATTTCTGGAAATACCCAGTTTTCACGAGAATATTCGACCCCTAACCGTGATAGGAGGTGAGCCCATCGCCGGACCGGGTCTGTTACACATGCCTCAGAATCAATTCTGAGACCTGCGTGTTTCCTCACGATTTCTTCCTTCAACGTCGAGCAAGTATATGTAGGTACGTAAGTTTTGAAAAACTTTGGTACGTACCAGGATTTGAACCCGAGTCTCACTGATTATCATCATGAGAAGCGGGCTCTTTAACCGTAAGGCTATCACTGCTCTTATTTATTTATTTTTGCTTGAAATCTAAAAGAAGCTGCCTAGTATCTTCCGGGTGAACTTATGCCTACCGTAGAAACAATTCTAAATCGAAGGTTCGAAGCAAGTCTTGTCCACAATCCGTGCTAGGCATGGTAATCATTATGCCCGTTGTCGTTTATGAGAATATTACGTTATTCACCAAACACTTAACCCTTCTATCTCGGTAAGTACTAGGGCACTATAGTTCTGCAACTTCGGCACATAGATAATCTCGACTTAAGCGGGATGCTGATATGAAGCAGGATCCAGCTGGAGTTGAGTTCATTTCAACTCAAACCCAATAGGGCCTGCTAGTTTGGTCGCGATGTTTCCTAGCTAGTCCTATTACTTTAAACGAGCAATACTTGTATTTATTCTTGGAAACGACTCTAATGATTTTGATGACATTTTGTATACCGAATCTGTTTTGCATTTTAAGTTCAACTGCGTAGTTGTATTTCCTGCAAAAACTTAATTTTTCACAAATAATATATTTTTTGCATAATACGGCCACTTACCGGCAGATGGGGTTAGCGGCGATCTAAGCTCGGTCTCCGAGATTACATACACACAAACTTTCAAGAACTCACTGGTGGTACATACATGCCCTAACTAGACCACAGATCGCGGGCTTCATGCATAGGTAGGCTCACTTCCAATCAGGGATCAGTAAGTATGTGACTATACTTTTCTTAAAATAGAACATTTCTTAGAATATTATTCATTAGTTCATTACTCACTAAAAACGTATACTTACATATCATAATGCTTTAAGCGTCTTCATACAGCTTACCACTTTTATTTTATTCGTATGAATTAATGTAAGGAAAATAAATTGAAGTAACAAATTCGGGTCTTGCCCGTGGTCCACCTGGGCAATAATTTTTACCTCTCGGGGCGGAATGCGGCAACTTTGGGGCCGCTAAACGAAGTTGCCGCTTTACGCCTGCGTCGAGTAGAAAAAAACTATCCACACCTCAGGAAGTAAATAAGCAAGCCTCAGATCACATGTTTACATAACAAGTGGTCTGAGACATTTCTAATTTTACTTCCCTAGGTGTGTAATATACTATTTACCCATCGACCACCTGCTACTACAAGAAAATCATAAACTGCATGATTTCTTGATTTTAATGTTTTTTAAATGGACTCATAAACGTTATTAGTAGTGAGCCCATTAGGATGTCCACCTACTGGTGAAATGTGGGTATTTCCTGAAATGCAATACCTCTGCCTACCCTCTCGGGGATAAAAGGCGAAATTGTTTATATTCTATTTAACTCTTTATTTATTAATCAATTAAGAAAATTTGAATAAAACGATAAATTAAACATTTATGTTTATTTTTAACAACAGATGAATTAAAATTAGTTATGACAAAGAAAATGTTTGATTGTTGAAATTGTATCGGTTTTCTATTTAATTGAATGCTAAAATAATAATAATTATTACACATTTAGTACATATGAGAATTGAAAGTTACATTATAATGATATGACATGTTTCATGATTAATTATATCATTTAATACATACAGTGCACAAAGGAAACTCAGTGATCCATTATTTACTTACTATTTTAAAAAGGTTGAATGTTGTATCACACAAATCTAATATTAAATGTAAATGCAAAATTATCTTTGCCCATTAGTATACATACATCAATACAATATTATATTCAAGCTTTCTAAGCTATTACCAGTACTACTAACCTGTGACTTATGATTGATCTTGTCAAAAAGATTATATATTATTATATGTACAGGAACATTGAAACATCCAGTCAATTATATATTGAAGAGAACGCGTACACTGTATTGGTTATATATCAGACATCTATATAATAATCATTGAAGTATTCTACTTTTTACTCGGAATATTAAATCATCCATAATAATAATTCTGGAATTGGAATTTACATTATTTGAAATTATTTCCAATGCTTAGCTAATGCAACAAACAATGAAATTCATAAGGTAAGATGGGAAGCACTTAAAATAGAAGCTTGCCTTCGCGCTTTATTATACCTTACACTGTTTTGTATACGTAATGCCACGACATGTGCCATCAATTCCTTACATCAATATTCATCCTTAAAACATATATATTTGAGGATAATCTATTTGCAGAATATGAAAATGTTGGCTATTTGACGTGTTTTGCTAACTTCTATAGACCACGACATTCGCCATCAAATTCCCCACATCATTATACATCCTTAAACATATATTAGACGAGAATTTATTTGCAGGATATAAAAATGCTGGCTCGTAAACGTGTTTTGTTTGCTTCTATAGACCATACAATAAACGTCATTCATTGCATTAGACTAAGTTACAGTTTGTCGGTGGGACAAAACGATATAAAATATGTACATTGGATTATTTACAGTGTCATTAAAAAAATAAATGATAAATAATTTAAAATCATCAACATAAACTCCTTGCGTCATACTTGCGGTTACTCGGAGTGCTCATACTGCCCCACCGCGAAAATTTTAAAAATTAGATCACAGCATATACGGCTCCCCTGGGCGTGGGTCCAACACGCGCCAGGGCCGCCCGCGAACTGACTAGCATCGAGCCCGCGGTCGGGCTCCGTTCACGAAAAATATAAGCGCACTGCATTTTGGAACGTTCTACGGCACATTGGGCATTTATCCGTGGATAGCGCGCATTTGGCGCACGCGACTACATGGCCGCATGGCACGAAGCATATGTTACGCTCTTCTACATAACATATTTTGCACAATTTTGAATCATCCTCAGTTTCGTCTTCTCGTTCAGTACTCGTTTGGGGCTGGACTGGAGCGGATTCTGGTGTAAGCCCGGTTTCTATCTCGTCCGTATCGCTGATAGCGCATGACTCAGTTATCACTCTCTGAACGTAGTCGCGTCCCTTCACGAGCTGGACGTACGCACATCGATCGAACCAACGCGCATGTTGCTCCCACGGGATGTCTTCGTTTTCCCAGTCCTTAAGTCCACCGTCGCAATAAAAACACTTGGTTTTGTCTCCTTGTCCTGTGTAGAAAAAGCCAGCTTCAGCGAGGTCCTCAGGTTTTTGGCGCATGGAGCGGGGCCAGTCTTTAAAGCTGCGCAGACGGGCAGCTTCGGAGGCATACCGCGGATGAACGGGGCCTGGCATACGCACAGAGTTAGGATTGGGAATTTTACGAACGCCGCACTCGTCGCGGCCCGTGGTAGCGGGGGTATCGAGCGGTACGTTTCCGGAACCGGCTTGTCGTCTCAAGAAAGGACACTGTGGAGCCCAACGTTGATGGTCCTTCGCGGGGTCGTCACCCTCTACCCATCTCATAATCTCCACCTTGCAGAAGGCGCATCGGACTTCGTCGCCCCGCCCTAAGTAATAGAAGCCGTTCTTAGCGAGAGGTTCGGGAGCTAAAAAGGGAACAGGCCACTTTTCGAATGTTTTGAGGCGCTCTTCCTCACGCCGCATATCCGGCGCATCCGGGGAGAAATCGAAGTTATCGTGATTGTCGGTCTTATCGGAGGAGGACGAGGAAGAGGAGGAATTTGCTGTCGGCGAGGAGGGTTCGCAGCCGGACGCCTCCGGCATCAGCGGCACTGTAGCTATTGTGCGCAGCTTCCCGGGCTGTACCCCATTGAACAGGGAAACCATTGGTGATCCATTAGCCGCCACTGAAAATAAAGAAAAGGTCTTATTAGTGACCAGAATTTTATCTAATAAGAATTATAACAGTTACAGCCAGTACCGCTCAAGTAGTAAAAATATCGCTTGTCAAAATTTGAAATCGTCATTAATATTGCGGGTATACGAAAGCGGGATGAAAGTCGCGATCAGAACAGTTTCTCATGACAACAAGTTCGCGGGCACCGAGACCGGCCCGACAGGCGTGTGGCTGCCCGGGCTGCGTCATCGACATTCCATTCCTGCAGCCTCTCCCTCTCGCCTCCCACCCCACACCCCGCAACTTGCACTCAGTGCGCATGCACTCCCGAGCCGTAATCAATTATTTTTACTAACGTCCCAGACGAGAATTAGGCAGTTAGGGCGTTTTGTTATATAACATCCAAATAGTTGTTTTTTTATTGACATTACTGGTATCACCGGCAAAAAATACTATCCAGTCTGTAGGTAGCTACTTAACGTCCTCAACGTACTTTTTAAATGTCGACACAGAACTTAATAAAAACATTAGTACTAGATCTATTAACAGTAATAGTTACTTTACAAGTAGTTGAAAATTGAAACTGCATTTCTATGGCATTGCACTACCTAAATTATCAGTAGCACGTCAAAAGGTATATTTTGGTAATGGCCGAAAATAGTACACGGATCGATCGATATTTACCATCCCTGCAACTGGTATCAATTAGCATAGGCATTTTGGATAAATAGTGATTCAGCACTGAGCTAGTTGGTAACACAAATATTGCACATTGCCACACGCACTACTACTTGGCTAAAGATAATTTTGAGTTTATCCAGAAATCACTATGGACGTTCGACAGCTGGCCTCAGGCATCGTCGACTGTTCGTTCGTATGTTGGGCGATATTGCGCTACTAGGATTTCCCCACTGCGCATGCGTACGTAATTTTAGGAGGGTTCAAATTCGCCTTCATGGGGTGCACCGCACAGCTGTGAGGGGCCTGTGGTGGGGTTTTATTATTGTTACATTTTTGCTACAAAGGCATTCAATGCTGTCCTCCACTTGAAAAGGCCATATATTTTTACAATTTTTACTACAAAACATGTTCTAAAAGATATCCTGAACTTTAAAACAAATATAAAATAACTAGAACTTGAGAATCTAAAATAGGAGCAACCATGACCAACGTGAACAATAATTTCTTTAGCTTGAACATGCTACTTATGCGACATCGCGTGCTGAAGACAGATGTTAATAAAGCTTAGACCACCACAGCATTATGTATGTGTATACTATGGCCTACAATAGCGTCTGTACGATAAAATAAGTAAGGAGTGCGAAGGGACGACGCGGGAGAGATGTAGAAAATTCTCAATCAAGCCGGCGTCTGGCGCGACGTTGCCGTCCCGACACAACCGACCGGATTTCATTCATATTTGAGACGCGACGTTGCCGTCTTCAGCGGAAACCGCGACCACACAGCGTAAAAAAGGGCTCGTGGAATGTGGCAGTACTGCTGGCCGGCTCTAATGCCGAATAAAAAAGTACACAATAGTGGCTGCTTGGAATGCGGACACCACTTAAGTAGTTAGAGGTAAAATAATCAAAATATAAGTCAACTTACTGGGACCCCGTTGGTTGTAGAATAGTACTGTTGGTTAGTCTGTATAGTTAATTGAACTTGAAGCACAGAATAAATATTAGTACTAACGTGCTTGAAGTAAGGTAAGGTCTAAAGCACTGAATAGTGAAAAATGTTTTAATGAAAAACACTTTTTTCTTTTTCAGGCGACCAGTAAGAAATGTCTGAAGAAATGTTGTATAAAGTCATATGGCGGGCCATCGATTTAAAAAGCAAATGAAATTCAGCAATGTGGCAGAGAGCGGTGAGAGGCGGCGCCCGAGAGCAAGCACGCAGCGTGGGGAAGGGGACGGGGCCGTGTTCTCATGCCTATGGGTGGTCGGCGCTCGGCTTTCGAATTCCAATGCCTCGCCTGTAGCGCCTACGCGCTAGGCTAACATCTAGATTTGTGTTACATTACACTGCCTACCTCTAATTATGTGGGTATGCAATTGTATTAAGCACGATGAACATTGTCCAGAGTGCCGTCGGTCAAGGGATTGAATGCTCGATTACAAATGGTTTAGAGTCGAAAAGATCCATGAATGAACGAATTAATGTATCGTCAGTATAAATAAACTACACTCTCATAAAAGTTGAAGAATAAACAAGGATAGCAGCCCGGAAACGGTGTCAAAGGAAGTTAACATCCGCCAGATGGGGAACATTTCATATGGAATGATCGTTCTATTGAATTTAAAACAAAAGACATGTGAAGTAGGTATCTACAGTAGTAAATCTTGAAATAAAGGAAATTTTCGATTAAAAAAGTGCAAAAACAAGCTCATTTTTTTATGTGCACGGACAACCATGACTGCACGACACAAAGGTGTATCTTAAATGTGTTGCTAAGTGCAGTAAAATAAAAGCAGTTCTGCGACTATTACCGCCGTCAGCTATGTCAATTTCCCCGCCAAAGTCTAACAGACCCCGTTCGCGCCGACACAAAGGAAAAGCTTGAATAGATGATACGTCCAGTGCTATGGTCAGAATTTATACTTAGTATTGCTTAAACAGACAAATGTGAAAAATATTACGAGAATAGTTAACATATAATAACGTGAAAAAAATATCTATCTTAGGAGTTACTGTGATCCACTGTGCATAAAGGAATGCGCGCAACCCACGCTCTCCGTTTCAGAGACGCCGCTCACCTCCGCAATGACCCTAGTTTTGGTGTAATTGACCCTATGGTACCCATTAATATAAACTGGTAATAGCTAGACTAGAGGTAGAGGCAGAGAGTGGGCATAGTGGTCTTGTGGCGTGATGACAATGACAATGTAAGAAGAAGGATAATTAAATATTCGCTTTTTTTATGACGTGACAGCTTGGACCAAATTGTTTATATTTTAAAACTCGCCCAACAAGTTTAACATGTATACGAATTTGATAATATTATGTATTAGATTTCAGCTTTAATATAACAAAAAAATTATGGTTAACAAAATTATTTTAATTAATCTACATACAGTAACAAGAATTGTAATTGTAATAATAAGTACCTAAAGTATTTAAAATTTATGACCAACAGCAGTTGCATTATACAATGTGTACATATTTTATCATTTCCAGGAGGATGATTGCTGTGGTACAGCTGGGTAATGCACTAGCAGTACTAGCCAGACAGTAATTTGCCCTGTTGGTGGGCCAAATTACAAATTATGCCGATAGAGGGCGCCGCTAGTAGCGTTAAAGTAATCAGCAATACAGTGCCGCAAAACACAAGAGGAAATGCTGGTAAATTGAAACTTTACACTGCTGAATCATCTGTTACTAACGATCGAGCAGCGTTTTCCTTCCTTATGTCCTATCCCCACTCATTGCTTAAATGAATTAAATAAACCAACCCAATTACAAAAAAACTGGGTATACCTACTTATACACACAATAGAAGTGGTTATCTACCTACTTATTTTTTTGTGAGGTCATGCCATGTTGTCGAAAAGCAAGAGGCCAAAATTGGGTAGAGCACAGCCAAGGCCACATTTAGCAGCCAATGGCATTACATTATAAAACCTGTACAACTTCAGTTGCCTAATTTGCAGACTTTTTATAAGAGTCACAAGATGTTTTATTAAAATTTTAAAAAGCTTTGTTCAGCTTATAAATGGACACAACTATGATAAGGTATCATACTTATGATGATGGCCTTTATGACTTCTTGGAAGAAATAACTCATTTATTAATAGGTACAAATAAAGTGATTTCATACTAGTACTATGAATACAAGATAAACATCCACGAATCAATAAAAATGTTCTAAGTAGTATGTAGGTATTCTCTGTAACATTCTCAACACAACAACAAATCAATAGTTTTATGTTTAGATAAATCAAATCAATTGTTTGGCTACTTTCAGTGATGTCATCAGTGGAATATTTTTACACATCAATACGAGATGGCGCTATGTGTTTCATTTCTATTTAATTATTTTGTTCATTTTAGTTTGAAGCCTTCACTTGATAATTTACAAGATCTAGTACTGTAAGTACATATATGATGAAAAGTTTATCAAACACCTATTTAATGTTTACTGTGTCACAGTTATTGTTTTTTTTCTAAAAAATACCAAATACAATAGGTAACAATAAATAATACCTACTGTTTACTAATTAAAATTGCATGCTGCACTCGAATCCCCATGATAAATTAGATACAATATAAAATAATAATAAATATTAAAATACATTTTATTCCCAAGTATTTATTATTTTATTAGTAGGTACATATATTACAGCCTAATACAAATATGTATATCGATACCTCTGGGCTCAATTGTCGTAAAGGACAAAACGTAAGTTTTCAGGAGGAGGAAAAAACAAAAAAATATATTTAAATTTGAATGTAGTTTTTTTGTTTCTGGAGCTATTTTAATGAAACCTAGAAAGAAAATACTTAAAATTGTATCTTCTTTTTAAATATAAATAAATAAGCTATGTAAATGCTGTACTTTCTGAAATAGTTTTCCTTTACGACCAAAAAATTACAAAAAAAGTGCCTTTAAGCCATGATTTTTTTGCTTTATGTAAGTATCTTAGGGAATTAAGGACATGATAAATATTTTTTAGGTAGTAAAGGACATCTCACTAAGGCAATTAATCGGGGATTAGGAGTAAATTTGTATCAAAGTCATTAATGATTATATTTTACTAGCGAATCGCCCCGGCTTCGCACGGGTGCAATGCTAACACTAAAACCTTCCTCTTGAATCACTCTATCCATTAAAAAAAACCGCATCAAAATCCGTTGCGTAGTTTTAAAGATTTAAGCATACAAAGGGACATAGGGATATAGGGACAGAGAAAGCGACTTTGTTTTATACTATGTAGTGATTTAATGTAATTTTTTATATGAAGTCATTAAGAACTACAAAAGACTTACTTAAACAAATAAAACATGAAAATTAAATTAAAATCTTTATGAGATAAAGAAATTTAAAAAATAATCTCATGCCTTTTTTCCCAGAGGGGGTAGGCATTCCATTTCTGGAAATACCCACTTTTCACGAGAATATTCGACCCCTGCACGTGACGTGATAGGTGGTGAACCCATCGCCGGACTGGATTTGTTACACATGCCTCAGAATTAATTCTGGGACTGGGTTTCCTCAAGATATTTTCCTCCACCGTCGAGCTAGTGATGAAAATGTACGTAAATTTTGAAAAACTCATTGGTACATGCCAGGATTTGAACCCAAGCTTCACTGATTATCATCATGAGAAACAGGCTCTTTAACCGTAAGGCTATCACAGCTGCTGCTGCTGCTATTAGATAAACAGATTTGTGTATTTAGCTATTGGTAGTCTACCTCATTTACAGTATTTACATTTACTTCTTGCACTATCTCACTGCTAGGCTTACTTTTCTTTCCTTTGAACTGTCCCTTTCCTTTTCCTGTATCCTTTCTTTTCCTTGATGTTTTTTCAAACAGTACTACCTATATCATCATATGTCTTTGCGTCTTCTTCCATAGAATATTGAATAAACACATGGTCGATATTTATTGTTGTGTGTCTGTTGCCTCATAATATGTCAGATACAGTTGTAGCATCTACCTGATTGTCCAAATTTTCAGATTTATTTACTTTAGCACTAGAACATGTATAGATTTTATATAGCCCTTGTATAGATTTAGCATTTGAACTTTTTTGATGAAGCCTCCGTAGACGTTGAGGCTGCGGGTTGCTTGAGGGATGTAATAGATGATGTGACATCCAAACCGGGATGATGAGTTTCAAATCGGGTAAGAACGAGTGTGCTAGGAGTTTTGGTTACTTTACAAAATAGGCTTGAACGCTGCTGCTGCGGAGATTCACGAAAATTAGCTATATAGAACTAGCTAGGTTTCCTTAGGGGTTTGTAGATAAATAAACTTTTTAGTGGGTAAGAAACTGTTTTACAACATGTATTATCAGCTGTTAGAACAAAAATATATTTTACTTTTATTTTAAGGGGTTCATTTCAGAGTTTTCAATGCATAACAATTACTAGTTTAAGACTAAATAACCGTGTGAGAATTGTGTCCCACAATTTATTATTATTGTTATAATAAAACTAACTTCACATTTAACACGGTTGTCAAAGACTAGAATAGCATAATAATATATAGAATAATAGAATAGCATTGTAAATTCATTATTTTAAAGGTAGTTTAGGACAATTGATAAAAATATAACTTTTACATCCATGGTAGTAAAAGGACAATCATATATTATTTCGATCGTATTTAGGTCGTAAAGGACAACTGTAAAAAAATATGATTTTACAGCCACAGCCTATTGTCAATGATTTGCTTTACTACCATGTTGATTATATTTTGAAGGCATTTTGTTATTTACGTCGTTATTTTTCTAAAAATGTTGCTTAGCGCTCCAAAAAATGTGGGTAGTAAACAACATTTTTTGGCGAATATCGCAAAACGAAATATACAGATCGATAGAGAATTAAAAACTGAGTAAGAATATGTCAAAAGTGCCTTTACGACCAAATGTCCTTTACGACCTTTGAGCCCAGAGGTATCGATATTATGTACTAAATTTATTTAGCAATGGTTATGATTTTCTATTGAGGTTATTTACCATAATAAAAGCACATTTATCTACTTCATTATTATGTATATCATATACCTAGCTGCTACAAAAACAAATAATTGCTTTCGTCACGAATTGATTAGAAACATAATATGTTGGTAGAAGGTTATGTAAGTTATTTTTACCTTTTACCGGATCCATTTGCAATCCAGAATTTTCAGTAGGCATTTACACTCTCGTTATTATCACTTATATATGATTACTACTTATTATCAGTCGTCCTCACTTTAAATTATACATTTAGTCCGATAACAACGTAAACACTCGATCCCTGAGCGCGAAATTGGCAACCGTCTTTACCAAGTCCAACTCCAACGACAACGATTGAATTGAAATCCGACGGAATACTATGAAGTACAACACAAGTCAGAAAACACGATGACGTCTACAACGCGGGCGGACGGGTCGGAGGACGTTCGGAAACTCGCTCGCTACGCCTGCCGCCAGTGCCGATGCCGCCACTAGTGCTAGTGCCAGTGCACACGATGTGTTGGTTTGGCGGTAAATTTGAGTTGGCTCGCAAAAGGGGCTGGTCCGGTTTCAATTGCCCTCCGCCCCCCTAGACAGCTGTTTCACACATCCGGCCGGAGCCAATATTAAATTTCATTGTTGAATTAATAGAACAATACAAAGAGTTGGCTTAAAACTGTCGCATTAATTACCCTTTAATGTTCTTATTATGTATCGCGGGGATTTCAAAAATGTTGATTTTAATAATTTTTAACTACACTCCTGGACACATCTATCGGGCCACCTAGTGTTTTAAGTTTTGACGGTCCCTACTAAAAACGATGTCACACGAGATCGCGGTCTTGCTTGACAGCAAACGAAGCCGCCAGTCTCTAAGTAGGTACCTTTAATAAACTCTTTGGACAGTAGTACGGCTTAAATTCAGTTGTGCACTCACATTTCTTTGGCTATGCCCGGCCTGCAGAAGTGCTACAGCTTTGGCGACAATTTCAGGCCGAGTATCCATATTTTTTGGTCGAAACTGGCACAAAGTTTGCAGTAGCCATATTATTGAACCAATAATCAGAACCATAAATAAAAAAAATCCAACTTTCGTAAATTAAAAAAGTTTTCTCCTCCCTTGCATCGTTGAAAACAATGAACAGACTCGATTTTTCTTATTTTTTGCACAATTCTGAATTCGAAATTAAAAAAAAAACATACCAAAAGGTTGACCAATAAATCGGCTTCAAAACTGCATAGGTACCAACTTATTGCTCCACCTAACATTTATTTTTAGAAAGGGACCGTCAAAACTTAAAACACTAGGTGGCCCGATAGATGTGTCCGGGAGTGTATAATAATATAATCTTCTCTACTATTATAAGTATAATATATTTTCCTACAATTTACTATCTATAAATTTTATATATCTACACTAATATGTATATACATATATTATATACTACCGGTTTAGCGTGGTTTCACAATCGTAGTTCCCGTTCCCGTGGGGATACGGAAATAAAATATAATTCTTTCCATTGGTGAAAGAATTTTTAAAATCGGCCCAGTAGTTTTTGAATTATTCGTTACAAACATACAAAAGTAAAAAACTTTCCTCTTTATAATATTATCCGTGTAGATAAGGACTAAAAAATTTCAGATTTTGCTCCAATAGTCGAGAAAGATCTTCAAAGTTCCAGAATGGTCAAAAATAATCAAATGTTTTTGAAATGTAGGATAGTCACTTATCACTTTTCTTCCAGTATGTTCTAAAACGATCTAAAAAATCGAAAAAAAAAAAACAAATTTAAAATAATATAGAATGCTCTCAAACGTTCTAGAATGATTGAGAATAGTTGGGAATAATCTTAAAATTTTAAAATGATGTATAATGGTTTGTAATCGTCTGGAATGCTTACAAACGTTCTAGAATATTCTTAAATGTATCAGAACGATCTGTAAAGTTGAAAATAATCTCAAAATTAAAAAATGATGTAGAATGGTCTATAATCGTCCAGAATACTCCAAACGTTCTAGAATGTTCTTAGATGTTTTTGAATAGTTTAAAGATTTTAGAAGAATTCTGAACTGACTGAGATACCTAATAATTTTCAATATTCCCTCTTTTTATTTATTTATTTACTTATGTATGTTTAACATCATTGCAGTATTCAATATCTATCGTTTTCTAACACATTGTACGACTCATATAAGCTTGGGACAGAAAAAAAACTTATGTAAGTACATAATATTCAGCACTAGCTCGACTGAAAAAAAGAAAAACATCGTGAGGAAACCCGCAGCCAGGTCGCAGAATTAATTCTCTAAGGTTTCACCCGCGTAGTTCCCATTCCCGTGGGAATACGGGAATAAAATATAGCCTAGGTTACTCAGGGATACTCTAGCTTTCCATAGGTAAAAGAATTATTAAAATCGGTTCAGTAGTTTTTGAGTTTATTGGTATCAAACGTACAAAAATACAAATCTTTCCTCTTTACAACATTAGCACTAGGGAATGCAAATCTCGCGAGATTGGGGGCTCAAGCGAGATCCCGCGAGTTTATGAATACCAATACTGCGAGATCTCGCGAGATTGGCAGTTTTGTGTGTTTTTTTGCAAATAACCACAATATTTGAATAACTTAGGAAAAAAAAAAATTGTAATTATATGATAAACATTTATTTTAATTTTCTTCAATAGACTTTTATGCATCAAACATTGTTTGACGTATCTATCTATAGCTTTTTAATTAACTTCTAAGTAGTAAACTTTGACGTAGGTACACGTATCTATCAAATAACAAATGAAAAAACAACCAGTCGTTTAATATCATAATATCTCTTCATCTAATTTCAAAAAAGATCTTTTAGTAATAAAACAGTTCTTTTGTAACAAACAAAACAACGCGAAGTCAAAAAAATACTTCTTATCTAAGTTGAGTTGAGTTAAACAGGTATTATTCTCAATTAAATAAAACTATATCTACGCATTAGATTTTTTTACTGAATTTACCAAAGATATTAAAGTAAGGATGAGTTATATTCATACTGCTTGCGTTTAAAAATTGATCCCCTACGAGTGTGCTACAACATGTACTACATACTTACTTCTCAGCGTATTTATAGGATACAACAATGACGGGGAAAGATGATACGGAACGAATAATAAAGAAAAAGAGAGCTATCTGTTAAGAGTTGCGCTTAAAATACGACTTGAAATACAATGCGACTAAATAAAATGTGGTTAATTAACTACATTTGTCGGCCTCATTTTCCGTGATCTAGTAACATATCTACGTCTTTCTATATATAATATCTTTGGAATTTACTGATTCAAAAACGACTATTTTATTCTCTTATTTTACTTAAACCCACCCCCGTCCGAGTAGCTTCACTCTAAGTACCCGACCATGGGCGTAGCTAGGGATTTTTCCTAGGGGGGGCCATGGCCCCAGCCATGAATCGGCCGGCCACGGCGGCAAGATGGTATGTAGGAATCAAGTATGGATTTCAGTTATCCTATCCTATTATACTAATAATAAATATTTTTCTTCTATCTGTGTTCTGGCCAAAACTATGTAGTTTAAGTCGCTAATATAGCTAAGTATACACTGACAAGAGCTCCGCTCTTAAATTACCAACAACAAGGTAAATCAAATCGACATTGAAATAAGGAAAAAAGAAACCAAAAATATATAAATAGATCATGACGTGCATCTGGATTGAGGGACCATTTTTCAAATTATTGAGAAACGAAATGACCCTTACAGGGCATTTAGTAAAAATTTGGTAAAACTTAAAGCAAAGATTCTTAAATTTCATAATGGTGAAACAAAAGAGTTATGGTCAAATAACTTGAGCCCTCAATCCTGACTCCTTCATAAAGCGGCATAGCCTAATCTCAGAAAGTACTATCCCTGGGATAATAATTTTTATTTGAGAATTTAGTTAAGATTTTGTTAAATACATTAGGAATTCCTAAATCTTAAGTATGCGATAATACAGATTTATGGCGGTCTAGCCTGGGCCCTCAATTCGTGAATATCTGTACTGATTAATCAGTAAAACATGAGTTTATCTAAGGAAAGAGATTAATATGAATTTAATATAGTTGAGTTCAATATCGCTTAAATATCGTTGGTAAATTAGTTAAAAATAAATAACAACACAAAATTTAATTTTTTTAAAGTAAATAAAAATCGAATTTTCTTAAAACGTCTGAACTGAGGGCCCAACATTTTCAGCAGTATTATATTAAGTTTTAATTCAAGAGTGCTTTATTATATTTTTATGGTCATCCTACAGAATTTTCTCAAATAAAACATCTCATGTAAATCAATTTTCTCTTAAAGTATGGCATTTAGAAGAATGGATGCTTTGTTGGATTTTAATTAAAAATTGGTTAAAATACTTAACCTAAAGTGCGGTAGTGTAGAAGGCTTAGCCTAGTCAATACTGTCGAAAATAGTAGGCCCTCGGTTCAGACGTTTTAAGAAAATTCGAATTTTATTTAGTTTTTTACAATCGACTTTTGTGTCGTTATTTGTATTAACTCAAATATATTAAAGTCATAGGTATTAATCTCTTTCCTTAGATAAACTCCTTACAGATATCCACGAATTGAGGGCCCAAGCTAAACCGCCATAAATCTGTTTTATCGCATACTTAAGATTTGGGAATTTCTCAATGTATTTAAGAAAATCTTAACTGAATTATCAAATTAAATTTATTATCCCAGGGATAGTACCTACTTTCTGAGATTAGGCTATGCCACTTTATGCAGGCGTCAGCATTGAGGGCCCAAGTTATTTGACCATAACTCTTTTGTTTCACATTTAAGAAATTAAAGAATCTTTGCTTTAAGTTTTACCAAATTTTAACTAAATGCCTTGTAAGTGTCATTTCATCTCGCAATATTTTTAAAAATAGGCCCTCAATCCAAATGCACATAAATAGGTCCACTCCACGACCTTGAAATTAGAAAAGTTTTCAAACTATTTTAAATTTCTGTGTTGAGCTTTTTGAAGATGGTTTTCGATTTCGGTAGTTGAGGATGAAGTTATTTTATGTATGAGGAAGGGTATTTTTCTAGGGTGGGCCCACAGCTTTCTAGGGTGGGCCCGGCCCACCCTGCCCCCCCTAGCTACGCCCATGTACCCGACAACGTTGAAAGCTTAATAACACCAGCCTACACTGTCTCAACAGGACTTTCAGTCTAATTTGGCCTCTAAGAAAGCGGAAAACAAGATCTATTAGACATTACAGATTAATGAAGACGTTTTTAAGTTCGAGATTAATCTCGTTAAACTCGCGAGATCTCGCCCTTTTTTCGTTCGACATCAATCTCGCTAAAAAAGGCCGAGATCTTGCGAGAACGAGATTGCATTCCCTAATCAGCACAGCTTAACAATCATAAACTGTGACATTAGTATAGACCACGACCACTCCCACTACCACTACCACCACTACCAAACCAAACCTCACGCTCCCCACTCCGACGGGCACGGAGGTCCTAGTCCGAGTCCGAGTCCGAGTCCGAGTCAGACTCCGAGTCCGAGTCCGAGTCCGAGTCCGAGTACGAGTCCGAGTCCGAGTCCGAGTCCGAGTCCGGGTCCTAGTCCGAGTCCGAGTCCGAGTCCGAGTCCGAGTACGAGTACGAGTCCGAGTCCGAGTCCGAAACCGAGTCCGAGTCCGACACCGAGTCCGACTCCGAGTCCGAGTCCGGGTCCGGGTCCGGGTCCCGGTCTCAGTCGCACTCCCACTCTGACTCCCAACCCCACTTCCACCCCCACTCCCACTTCCACCCCCACTCCCACTACCACGTACACTCCCACTCCCACGCCCAATCCAACTTCCACTCCCACCCTACACCCACCCCCACTCCCACTCACACACCCTCACACTCCCACACCCACCCTCACTACAACCACCACCACTCCCACTACCACTACCACCACTACCACCACCACCACCACCACCACTACTTGTAATGGTAATAATAATTATAATGATAAAAGTTGCATAATCCAAAGTCCTTCTTAATCTTTGTAAGGAATGCGCCCATTTTGCGCATGACAAGTTTGCTAAGATTATTTTTGCTACTTTTATATGCAGCTCAAAAAATATTTTTTGGCTTCCCCTCTGAGTGCTTACCAAAATTTTATTAAACAGTAGCAGCTCATTGCAGCTCAAAAATAATTACAGCCATCCAGAATGACATAAAATGCTGATAGGTTTTGTAATGTTTGCTGGCCATGAGTTGCTGACCAATTAGCTATTTCTGCTTACAGATTATATTTTTCTGCTTACAAAAATACGAATACTCTGCTAACCATTTAAATAACACCCTTGTGGCTTGAAGGCCGTGCATTGTCTAACGTCGTTTCTTTTCGGCAGTCTTGTTGATACAAAATGCTATGCAATAGCTTTACCGCGGCAGTCCCCGAGTGCCACACGTCTTTTTTTATTTTTTTCTAATAATTTTTTTTTTTATTTCTATTACCTCCGTAATACCTACCCATTTGAGTCAAAATATAATTGCCAATATCTTTAAAGAGTGAAGTAAGCATTTTACTAAGTAATTTTGACTTTCATACCATACCTACCTAGTTACTTGAAGAGAAATTTAATTGTGCAAGTCCTGTACTTTACACACTGTAGGAATACTTAGGTAGGTACCTATAAATAATAATAATAATATAATCTCACGCCTTTATCCCCGAGGGGGTAGGCAGAAGTATTCCATTACTGGATATACTTACTTACCCACATTTCACGAGATATATTGGACCCCTAAACGTGATAGGTGGTGAGCCCATCGCCGGACCGGGTCTGTTTACACATGTCTCAGAATTAATTCTGTGACCTGCGGGTTTCCTCACGATGTTTTCCTTCACCGTCGAGCTAGTGATAAATATGTACGTAAGTTTTTTTGAAAAACTCATTGGTACATGCCAGGATTCGAACCCGAGCCTCACTGATTTTCGGCCGGCTCTTTAACCGGTTTGTTTAATAGCCGATAAATAATAATAAATAATAAAAAATAATAATAGTCGATACGTAATTTTTCTTGACCTTTGCCGATAAGTAGTAGTAGAAGTAGTAGGTATGTACTTTACCCTGGCCTGAAGTCCCAGCGGTTGCTTCATTTTGCAAATCCTCATTCGTTGGGAAGTTTTCTGCCATTAGGTAGGAACACTATATCAAATTTTCACTATACACTTGCACGAGCGTAGTCATTTTTGTTTAAGTCGGTGCCTTTAAAACAAAAAATATTACACAATAATTAATTATTATCTAAATATTTACCCTAGGGGCAGACTAGACTGAATATCTACATAGACAATCTGAAGTGCCCCTAGCATGTCATTTCAGTGTCACTAAACAAAACCAAAATAAACCAATGAAATAAGTAGATGATATAGGTAATACCTTGGTGAAATAGGTCTTATTGGAAATAACTCGCGACAAGCCTTGTCGCTCCAATGCGACGAATAGACTGAGATGCAGCGATAAACAACCTTACGTAAAATACACGGTACCTACTACATGGCTACACCCACAGTCAATAAAATGGTTTTTCATGCTAGTGATTCATTAAATAATGATTAGTTGCAATATTTAAGAGTTCTAGGGTTTCTACAGTCATACCCTCGCATCATCTGAAGGTATGTATATAGGCAGATAAGTAGTACCTACCTACCACGGTCATAGGAATCGCAATAGATTATTATTAATAACCAAAGTAAGTACCTACCTACTACATAAAAAATACAGAGCAGATGCTAAATGATTGCGATGAGGATGGTAAGTAGAAAAAAATGAGGTAAAATTGGGCATTGCGCAGGTGTCCGCGCAGCTTGCCTCGTGCGCGGGCGTCATCAGCTGCCTCTCCACGTGCTCTGCAGCTGTCGTCATCCCTTGCTCCTCACCTCAGTTTCATCCCCGCGCGACCGCGGCGCCTTACACCTTTTGGATACAAATTTTCGTAGTAGGTAGATACCTACTCGTACCATTGACTTATCATTTTCATAAAAAATTGATAGGTATTATTTTAGATCACCGTTTGACGGCTTTCAGCTATTTTAAGGATTGTTCACAAAATAGTAGGTACCTAGATCTGTTACAAAACTGAAATCATTCATATTTTTTTTTTCATAACGGTTAGGTACAGTCAACAAAGTTGTTAGGGTTACATGGCTAGTAACTAAGAACAAATTTTTCCAGGGTAGTCATAAATAAATCTTATTGACTAATGTTTATGTCAAAAGGTATCTTTGATCCCTAATAATTTCCAAAAAAAAAACTATAAATACCTATAAGGCTGGAAGAGAAAAGTGAATCTTAGTTTCTGGCCATGTAACCCTAACAAATTTGTTGACTGTACCTATAAGATAGGTATACCTTCCTACCGGTACCGACCTATTATGCACCGAATTAAAAAATCCAATTAAGTATAAGAGTTGTGTTCATGCAGATGCGGTTGGATGATATGAAAGTAGACGACAATGATGTTAAATACCTATTAACATCATGGTAGACGAGGGTGTTGGTGTAACTAAAGTTAAATGTAGGTACCTATTTAACACAATACCTACGTATCTACATCTACAACCTACTACAACACAGTGGGTACATCAAAAGATAGATAAATCATCAGTCGTCAAGGGTTACACGCTCAGTCTGGCGTCAGTTCAGTCAGTCCATCAGTCTGCTCAGAATGACGGGAGAATTATCGTCTAAACGGTTGACTGACGGACTGATGGTCCAGAATGACAAAAATTTAATATTTTAAATATTTTTCATCAGTCTTAGCAGGACCAAACTGACGCCAGACTGAGCGTGTAACCCTTGACTAACTGTAGTCGAACATACTAACGCAGTACAGAAAAAACCACCGGGAAAACCAACTTTACACTACATACAAAATACAAAAATTAAATTATGTTTCTATCCACCTATAGGTACCTACCACTGTAAAAAACGTGGTAGGTACCTATACCTATACCTACCTATCTACCTAGGTACCTAAACCTACCTATGTTTTATTTATACTAACATACCTACCTAGAGTACAATTCGGAGGTCTTATCAGATTGATTACGTAGTAGGTATACCTATAATCATTTTGATAACTACTCGTAGATAGATTAGATGTTTTTATTATGTTGATAGCAGAATTAAGTAAATGGACTTACCTAGTACCTACCTACTAGAAACTTTTTAGGTACCTCACTGTACTTGGGGTTCCCTTTGGGTACCTACTGGTTTTCTTATTGTACCTAAGTAGGTACTTAATTGCTCACATTTGATTGTGTAATTATTTAAAAATGATTTATGTCAATAATTCCAAAATAGTACAATACTTATTTATCATTTTGATTTAAAAAAATTATCAAATGACATAGGTACTTACTTAATTAAAAGATATATTATACATACCTTCTTCCCACAGGGGTAGGCAGAGACGATGGATCACCACTTTGCCCGATCTTCGCACACTTCCCTCGCTTCCTTCACATCCATAAGCCTTTTCATGCACGCTCTTTTATTCTTCGTAGTTACTCTGACCCCAGCTTTTGGAAGAACGTCACTAATTTGATCCGAATTTGAAGAAATATTATATTTGCAAATAAAAGTGAAATACCTCTGACTACCTCATTCACTCAGTCACTCGATTATCATCAGAAAATCTCTGAATCTATCACACATAGCATAGGTACCTAGTACCTACCCCTGGTTTCCGAAAGCCAAATCAAACTAAAATCAGCTGACTAACTGTTATTTAAATCTCATGTTAACTCATCTGCATTGGTCGTTGAAAAGAGTTATGATTTTATTAAATCAATCAGAAGAGCTAAACATGAGGTTGAACAGTCTGTCAGTTAATTTTGGATTGATTTGCCTTTCGGAAACCGGGGATTAGACAGACTTGAAATTTGGCAGCCAGGTTTCGTTATTAGGAGTACGAATTAGCTAAGACAGAATTGTGCGAAATTCCTACGGATTTGAGAAAAACAGGGCCATCGCAATCTTAGGGACCGCAATTATACCTAGAAATTATGTATTAAAATATTATTTTTGTAGATATTCAGTAGGTACCTACTAATATAATTCAATATAGTTACCGTACATATGTATATTTGGATGCCATGCATGTACGTACGCGTGTATGGGAGAGGGATTTAATTAATTCCTTACCTGATTGCCGTCTTAAGCGTTCATCATGCTCTATAATAAATGTCTTAAGTATTTTTAAAATTCCTAATTGCAACACTGTTCTTAGGTATGTACCTATATGAAATACCCATTAATGAATATCATTCCGCTGTGAATAGCATCAGTAATAGGATAGTGCCGGCGCGACAGACGCATGTAATAAATGCATATTTTAATGAATGAACCCAACTCGGCCCGGGCAAAGCCTGCACGTTCACTTCGTGACTGCAGTGCGCCATAGAGTAAGTAGGTAGTCAGGATTTATTTCGACATTATAAAAAGAAATATTAATATTAAGTATAATATTTAATAATGTTACACCGGGCCGGGCCGGGTCCGTCAAGGGCACGGTCAACATCTATAGTATACTTTTGGTATGAAACGCTGGCCCGGACGGGGCACGGCGCGTCGACATGTCAAGGCGTATTGTTAGGATGATTCACCCCGGACGGGACCCGGCCCAGACCCGACCCGGCCCAGACCCGACCCGGTGTAACATGAATCAGCCTTTACTAAATTGCTTAATCAAAATGATTTGTTCATTCCGAATTTTCTGTAAGCGGAAAAGGGAAGAGCTTATGCAGATGTAAAATTCTAAGAAACTAAAACGTAGTGGTTATATCCTCTTTTTAAGAAACAAGCAAATTGTCAGACTGACACATAGGTATGCGCTACCGAAAATGTTTATATCTAGGAAAAAGAATGATTTTGTTCCAACCTCTTTGTGCGCTACATTGCCTACATTATAACGACACTCTCCACAGTTGGCAACACACTTGGCGCTATTACAATAGTAACAATTAAATTAATCATTGTATCAAAGTCGAAAACATTTAAATAATAATAAAAATAAAACCGAGAAAAAATGTCTACTTACTGCTTTGTCTCGCTCTTTGTCGAGCGAATACGACACAAATACACGTGCGTCGACAAAATTTTGTCATGGTCATATTAGCCACACTGGTCACCTTGCCTGGTCTTCTCTGATCGTCGTTTTTAAAGCCAGGTAGGTACCTAGGTACAATTTGTTTTGCTAAAAATGAGTGATTTATAACACACTTGCAAAACCACTGAGTACTTTCTTAGATCATGTGGGAAGGAAACAAATGAAAGCGCGCTTGTCTCGTCTGCTTCAACTCGTCTTTGGATGCCGAACTGCAGGGCTGCATCGATCCACCAATGGCGGCGCTCGGCGCGGAATGCGGCCGGCTTTTCCCAGAACTCTTCGCTCCGTTCGGGACGCGGTCCAGACTATATACTGCACTTGTAGGTACATTATGTACTAGTGGATGTAGAAAGCCTCTCTCTGACTCGGATTAATGTAAAGCCTTCGTTGGAAGCTCTTATCGTCGCATTTCTGCTTTAACAAGATGGAATTCATTCAGTTACTTGCATTTAAATTACACTCCTTTAATATATCATTAAATGTGCATACATAGGTAAGCATACTTAGGCATTATACCTACTTAATTTAATATACTTTGTAGATATTGCGGTACTATCAGTAAGTATCTCTAAGATGTTCTTAGGTACCTTATCTTCTAATAACATTGAACATGGTAGGTATGTAATGCAGACACGTGCTGCGGCCCCAACTTCTTATTAAAGAGTATAATTAAACTCCGCTGTGCGTATCATTCTCACAAAACACTTACTTACGTTTTAAAATTGGAAAACGTTACGAAAACGCGTCACAATCTCGTGACAATGGCCAGTGATACAATGCACTATTTTTTCCATCCAAATCCGTTACATTCCATTCCCTATCCCGCGAGTTGGGCACGAAGCACGAGATTTCGAAATTCCAAGAAAGGCAGAGCCTTATAAATTATATCAAAAGCGCCGACGCGGCCCTGCAGTCAGAATGGTTTTTTTAGTCCACAGGTAGACTGGCGCTAAGAACGACGATGGAATTTATACGACGATTCATGTTACTTGATGCTGGGTCATTTTAGTTTACTACATAGATTAGATATCAACATTCAAAAATACCAACAAAGAATAATAATAACGGGTTTAGGATCTGTCAACATTTTAAAGTGAGTGAATGAGTATTTCGTATTTCTACTTTTAGTTTAATATAATAATATTAGTGCTCTATAAAAAAAAGTCTAGTTTGAGAAAATACATTATTAAAAATTTTGTTAAAGTATAGTAGGTACACAGGACTTGAAATTATTCAATATTATTTGTAGTATCAAGGGGGTTACCACTCCACCACGCTACACAAAATGTACCCAATACCATACAGTCAGCAGCCAAAAAATGCAAAGTTATTGAACATAATTATTAATAATTATATGTTGATTTTATTTAAAATTTCTTTAAAAAGGTCGTCCGCTAACACCATGCGGTAAAAGTAGATAATGTTATGCTAACTCATTACATTTTTTTTAATTATGATTATTAATTAACCGTTTATCTAATATAATGTGTACCTACCTACTCTGTACCCAATGTTAGATGTAAAAATTATCTTCATCATCAAGCATAGTTAACTATAGTTTATAAATTTCGGGCTGACTGTACATATTTAATAAAAAAATGTGCGTGGTACGCGTGCAACGTGATTCTTAGAAGATGCCTCTTGAAACATCGGAACTCAAGGCATTCCAGGGACCAGGCAGCCCTGAAGGTCGCCACTAATAATAGCAACTATTGTGAGCATAGGGGCGTCGAACGGGGCGCTGTGTCTCAGCCTTTAGCAGTCCCCATTTGGTACACTGAAGCTTTATCGCAGTCTGCTGTCCTTTTTGCATAGCAACACGACCGACTGTTTGTTTTATTTATAATAATAGTCATCCTCGTAAAATTATGGTGCATTTAATGTTAGTCTTCCATAGAATTATTTTTTCCTCTCCTGAACTGTGATCTGTAGCAAATGTGTAACATCTATAAGCCATCTGCAAGGCATAAACGCATAGACTGTTGGTAATGGAACTACCTTAGAAACAACGACGCTCAGACAAGCATTCGTTCTAGTATTGCATAGCAATGTGACTTTAAGGCCATGAGGCAGTGGGTCGGTATTCTATTGAGGAGTTGTCTAGCGGATGGCTTTAGGAATTTGGGCCACGGCGGTGACTCAACCGATATAATCCCTTCTCTAGTAATCTTAGGTTGTTAAAGTCGGATGTATAGGTACAAAAGGCAACTATTTCGTATGATAAACACTAAGTCGATATGGTGGATGCCTTTTTATCAGTCTTTGGTTTTGAAAACGTACCTTTCTGCTGCACAAAATTTTGATCAATGTTTTTGAAATAAATTGCCTTTCGTCGAATCCGCCTTGGATAGGTACTTCGATAATAGTATACTTTACGTAGTACTTAACTGCGTTTTACTTGTGTGTAGATATCTCATCAGAACTCCTGATGTAATTTTATTGGGACCCTCTTAACCTTTCCAGAAAAGTACTCTGTCAGTTTATGTTCTACTAATTGTGGTGTTACCTCACCACAAAGCCCGCATGCCAGGACCCGATGGACTAGTCTGTTCTTTTATTTTGTCTGTGCGTGTGGTGTGTGGCTCTCCTTTGTTCGCGGCTAGAGCCCTTTGCGCTATATAAACTTTAAATCATAATGATATATTGAATACCATCAAGCAGCACCAAAATTTAATTACTGAGTTGTAAATAGGCAGTTTGGTATAGCGCTATCGGAAACCAGTTATCGGTCTTTCCCCAAACAATATGTTATCTCAAACTCAGTTTTGGTACCTACCGTAGAATTTAAATTTGAAACACTAAAAATAACAATTCAAAAACGATCGCAACGTGAATTCCATTTTAAACTGGCTGCAGTAGAGAAAGATCAGAAATATGATCTATGTAAGTACGTAGAGGAACCTTGCATAGTGGTTGCTCAATCCTATAACAATCACGTTCTCACGTCACGTCATCTCATTTCATTGTTTATGGTTACTCTGCAAATACTAGGGTAGGTAAGTACCTACTTACCGTCCTGCTGGACTGAGAGGCGACCTTCTGTTGACAATGCCGGATGCCTATTATATTGGTTTTTATTCCAGCATACTACTTAAATGTAATAAGTAGGCATCAGGGTATTGTTGATTTACCTCAAGAAGTTTAGCCAGTTTGTATAACGTATTGATTTCATATAACACATTACTTATACTCGTAGAAAGAAGGTTAAAGAAGAGCAGTGATAAAGGGCCGGCCGAAAATCAGTGAGTTTTTCAAAAACTTACGTACATATTTATTACTAGCTCTACGGTGAAGGAAAACATCGTGAGAAAACCCGCAGGTCTCAGAATTAATTCTGAGACATGTGTAAACAGACCCGGTCCGGGCGTTGGGCTCAGCACCACCTATCACGTTTAGGGGTCCAATATATCTCGTGAAATGTGGGTATATCCAGTAATGGAATACCTCTGCCTACCACCTCGGGGATAAAAAAGGCGTGGGATTATACATATATATATATATATATATATATATATATATATATATATATATATATATATATATATTATACTCGTAGAAAGCTCGTGAGATAACATCCCAAATTAATTCCTTTCCCACTAAGTAATAACCATAAGTGAGTAAATGGAAAGTCACTTTGTCTGTCTGTTACCTTTTAACGACTATGGTGAACCGATCTTGAAGAAGTTTCGAAGATAATTTACATCTTGAGTAAGTAACATTTTCATCCCGAAGAAACGCATACCTACATAGTTCCTAGAAGACTCAGTAACCTAAAGTGTACGCAGATGGAGTGGTGGGCTAACAGCTAACTCTACTTATTATATAAAAGCTTGACGTTACTAATTACGAAGCAATATGCATTGATGAGATTAATTTAATGATTAATAACAATGTAGGTAGGTAGGAAGGAGGTACCTACACAATTGTTTATAAGTAATCTGCGTAGTTATTAAAATATTGCACCTCGTACCATCATTACATATTATAGTGTTTACCCACTTTTATGTCCACTAGGTGACCTTGAGGGAATATAACATTGGTAAAATAAAATAAATCATAATTTGGCTTTTAAAAATAAGTTGGTACCTATAATTTTTCTTGGTATTGTTAGATTATAAAAATAAAATACGGCCGGCTATACAACAAATCGTCTATTGGCTCAGCATTTTTTTATACCAAGACCACTTATTAGGCAGTGTTACGATAGTAACATATAATATCATTGGTATTAGGTATGTTTATGATATCAACTGCAAAGTAATCAATAATCATAAATACTACGGATGCCTATTAGAGTTACTAATTTAAATTCTAGTGCATGTTTCAGATTACACCTAAGCTACGTTCTGCCATTCCCACGTTACCTACCAGTGCCAGCACTACCAGCGTTCGCAGTAGTTCGCACTATCCATGTCAGAAAATAATGGTTGCTTTTTAAATCTGTTAGTAAACAGTCTGCTGCGCAGTTTCGCTTGTAAAGTCATGCCACGATACATGGTTGGAGGTCGTCGCCTGGCATTGCCAAATTTGACGTGACGTCATTCCTCTGTAATACTCTCCCACTTTAAACCGACCGAAAATCTTCTCTATCGCACACAGTTTCTGTTGCGAAAGCCGCGTTAGAACGTAAAAGACAACCCGAATAAGCAATGTATTCGTCCTTTATATATAAGATCGCATCGTCCTTGTGAGAGGACATTAGATTCCAATAAGAAGCAGCGGACAAAAACCGTCACGTTTGTTTGCACCCGGTCGATGTCTTCTTAACGAGACAAAGAGCTGCTCAAATTACTCCTTGTTTAAGATTAATAACAATTAAGTAATGATATTTGTTCAGGTTAAGCACCGGAGTTACTTATGGTGTTCAATTGCTGTAAAAAGTAAACATTTAATTAGACGATAGAGGCGGCAAATGTGATAAGCCGTATACAGAAAGAAAGCCGAAAGCTTGTCGGCGCCGATGGGCGCCGATCGGCGCCCATCGGCGCCGGTCCATTCTACAGAAAGCAAGCAGATTGAAGCAGAGCGAGCAAAATGTCGTACGATGATTGGCGGGTGGCACCAGCGCCGGTCGGCGCTTATCAGCGCTTGTTCATATAAATGCCTCCGCCGGTTACCTGCGTAGACCGGCGCCTGTAGGCGCCGATAGGCGCCGGTCGGCGCCGATGGGTTTTCGGCTTTCTTTCTGTATACGGCTTTAGATTATCATAAATTTTGTTTCACAAATTTATTCTAAATTCACACAAACTTGTTTAACACAAATTAAAATTTAAAACAGGATTTAAAAAAAAAAGAATATGAATAATAGTGAATACCCACATTACCCACCTAAGTAGAGTAAGTAATAAATAAAAACGAACTAATTAACTTTATTAGGTAGGTACCTACTTAAGTTCTTCGACAATGTTGACTGTCACTATTTCACTACATAGTATAAAACAACCCAAGTAACATTTAAGAGGAAAAATATTATATTTGCCAGCGCATTACCAGCTATAAGCTTAATAAATGATGTACAAGAGTGTAAAAATATGTTTAGGACTGTACTAAAGTATAACTGTACAACTGTATACAGTATAGCTGATTAACGGCTGTATAGAGCCTAATTTTTTACCTTTAGCTTTTAAATAGCATTGGAAAACACTAAAATACAGACTGCGGCGTAAGAAACTGCGTTCAGCAACTTTATACGACAAAAACTGTATATTGCTCTCAAATTATACTTTTGTATAACCTACTTCTGTACAAGAACATTAAATATTGTTATAGCCTGAATATTAGTGTAAAATTACTCTATTGTTCAGCCTTCCAGTTAAGCTTGATAAAGCTGTACAACGGAAATCTAGGATACTCTTAGCAAGCAATTCCCTTTATAATAGTGTAATACAATTCTATCTCATGTAGAAGAGTTTTGATTTACCCTTTTTAGGGTTCCGTACCTCAAAAGGAAAAAACGGAACCCTTATAGGATCACTTTGTTGTCCGTCTGTCCGTCCGTCCGTCCGTCTGTCAAGACCCTTTTTCTCAGGAACGCGTGGAGGTATGAAGCTGAAATTTATATCAATTACTCAGGTCTACTGTCCCTTGAAGCTGTGAAAAAATCAAACTTCTAAGCCAACGCAATCAAAAGATACAGCCGTTTATGCCGCAAATTTTCGACACTTGCAAGGGAATCAAAACCTACAGGGTGATTCCCGTGAACTCAGAATCTTGAAATTTGGTACGAAGCAACGTCTTATAGCATAGATAAAGGAAAAATTACGAAAACCATAAATTTGCAAGGTTGTACGGAACCCTCGGTGCGCGAGTCCGACTCGCACTTGGCCGGTTTTTTAAAGCCTTATGCGATTGGCGTACATTTTTCCCTTTTTACAGTTTTTCGTGTTTTAGAAGATTAAAGTTATTATTATTAGTGTTTGCATACACAACTATCCAGCTTATCGATTATTTTGAAACTAATATAGCTTAAAATCATTCTATTTATTGGATACAACAAATAACAAAACGGAGTCTTAATTTTGATGATTTGCCAATTTTTTAAGTGAACAAGAGTATAAAACCATGGAAAAAACAAAAAAGAACCGGCGAAATAAAAAGAAAATTAAAAAAAGCTTATTCCGAACGTGAACTAACGGAACAAAATATAATTTTACAAGGGCACGAACAGCTAAATTCCAAGTTGGTATCACCACCATGCAATGAGTGTTCCGAAGAATCAAAATTGTTGGATCATGATGAAATAGCAAATATCTGTGCTGAAGATAAGTATGTTGGGTTAGTGACATGCGGTGAGGGTTCTGTACAGGCAGAATCGGGTATAATGGAGCAAAGTATGGACAATTATAGCGAAATGGTTGAGTCTGAAAGTTCATCAGATGAAGACGAAGCAAATCTAAATTTATTGTTTCGCAATCATATAAAAAAATGGGCCATTGACAAGAATATTTCTCAAAGTGCATTAAAAAAAAATTTTCGTTTGTTATAAGTTTATTTATGGGATATTTTTTAGGAGGCCATCTTAATAATCCCTTCTTTTCCCAGCAACTTGGCACGATGGATAGCTTAGGTTTCCCTCTTTCGATTGTCTCTACAATCTTGAATGGCATGTTGATCCTGAAAAAAGCAATATAGTAAAAACCTTGAATGCAGTTTTCTTTCCTTTTAAAAATAAACTAAAGTTAAATAAGTAAAAAAATAATAAACTAAACGGGCCTTGGTTTGGGTCATAATGAGGTTTTCTATATTTTCAACTGAACCCTAATGAACTGTATTAATGAATATGAAAAAGACTTAAGACAGCTTCTATAGTACCTTAATACTAATGTACAGACAATGTTACTCTTTAGGCTGAGATACGTTCTCAAATAACGACTCTGTTATGCAAAAAGCTGCATTAAGGGGTACTAGAAGAGCAAGAGCTGTATAAACTAAGGACGCCATTTTATCATAACCTATAAATTGCATTCCAATTTTACGAGATATTTTTTTGTTTGTTTTTGAAATTTCAGTACAAATTAACAAAGGATTTTAACTGTATAGTATACACAATTACGTTTACTATCAATATAACAGTCCGGGTTACTCTTAAAACTGTTTTCAGATATGATCACATATTTGTTGTTACAGAAAAAATGTATGTATATTCTTTATTTCGAAGGGGCGTGAGTTTTGAGCTTAAAACTAGTATACATATTCACATAAAAATATCAGTCGCAAGCATAACAACAACGATAAACAGGAAAGAGTACTTACCACTTAGTTATTAAATATTTTTTTAACTTCACATATGGTCTCTGCCTTGGCACATAGTAAATTAAGAAATAAAATGGAGAATGAATTCAACCACGAACACAATTATAATATATTTATTCTTCTATTAAGATTTTCACAAGCCTGAGTCTGTATAAAAGAATAAAAAGGAAAATTAGAGAATGGAAGCTGTATGAAAGTATCTAAATAGTATCTTAGCCAGCCAAATAGTACAGCTATTATGCAGCTGTTATACAGCTAAATCTACACTTAAAGCTGTATAATTTTGGGGCCCATTCCGGAGTTACAAGGGCTGTATAGTTTGCTATACAGTCTATATACAGCAACGTTTAACAGCCTGTAGCAAACAAATAGTCCAGAATACAGCTTTTATACAGTTTAAAATGTTACTTGGGAAAGTCACTTCCCGTCTGTCTGTCCCTATATTATACATAGCTTAGATCTTTGAAACTACGGTTTTTATATTATATACCTATTAACCGAAGCAAAGCGAGTGCGGATCGCTAGTTAATTATAAATGATAAGTGGTATCACCAGAATTAGCCAGACAACTCCGTTTTCTGTATTTATCCAAGCCTGCTTTCGAGTTTTTCTTGGCGTTCTCTCGTTTGACCTACTATTGTGACCCAAAATACCTACTATGTGGAAATAAATCTGTTTATAAACTGCATTCATAGCCAGGCTTGGCGTCAGCTTTGGCTTGTAGTGTTGCCAATAACAATATTTTATTGAATTACATTTAATGTTTTTGCAATGTCACTTCTGTAGGCGAGTGTAGGCGTAGATGCATACGCATTAGCTGCGAGGATCTCGTTTCACGTCGTTTCTGCGCGGGAGTGGCACAATGGACATTGTTCAGTCTTCAGAGAACCGAAGAATGGCTCCACACCACCATATTATGATACCTATGCATTGTCTGCGTACATGTAGGTAAACGTATGCAAAATACAGCTCAGATGATCTCAGGAAGGAAAGTGCATAAGATGTAGCTTCATAATAAAATCCATCCATTCAGTCCATAATCGAATCATAATTTGGTGGATCCTTAATATCTTTTGAATCAATCTGCAGTTCCTTTGCGGAAGACGCGAAATGGTTATGGGTCTTCTCCTCACAAATACCTTCATCCATAATAGTCACATAAATGGGTGGTAAGAGAGCGAGCAAGGACAAAAACAGAAACAGAAGAAAATAAAGTGTAGTTGCACGGTATTGTCGCTTCATTCCGATTTGCATCTTGATATTTGTTTGATAGACACCACTTACATAATTAATCAAGGAACATGGCCATGGAGATTTTGAAATAAGTGGGTAGTCAATATTCGAATAAAATCAATGTTCCACACAAGCTAGTGAAGGTATGGTCCCTTTTTGTAGCATCACTACACATTATAAAACAAAGTCGCTTTCTCTGTCCCTATATATCGAGAAGTAATTAAATGGGCAGCAATAAAAAAATTTGGTTAGCCACAATAAAACAGCATTTAAATCATTTGGTCGGCATACAAACATTTTGCTCGCAAATAAA
Organism: Ethmia dodecea; assembly: GCA_963855545.1. Lineage (NCBI taxonomy): Eukaryota > Metazoa > Arthropoda > Insecta > Lepidoptera > Depressariidae > Ethmia > Ethmia dodecea. The sequence goes on from OY979448.1 coordinate 8,195,296, forward strand.
AAAATCTGGCAGCAATCCTTGTTCGGCAAATAATTTTGATAATGGTCAAAAATTAAATCAGAAATAGGCAGCTTACAATAACATGGGTTTGCATAATAAACATTCAGTCCGCAAAATAGTTAGTTGGTCCGCAAAATAACTACTTGGTCAGCAAGACTTCATGATTGAACAGCAGAGAAAACATGTCGTAAAAATTATACCACTCCCACTCCCACTCCCGCTCCCAAGCTCCCACACGCTCCCACTCCCACGCTCCCACACTCTCCACACGCTTCCACACGCTTCCACACGCTCCCACACGCTCCCACACGCTCTCACACGCCCCACCACGCTCCCACACGCTTCCAAACGCTCCCACACACCCCAGCACGCTCCCACACGCTCCCATAAGCTCCCACACGCTCCCACAGGCTCCCACACGCTCTCACACGCCCCAGCACGCTCCCACACGCCCCAGCACGCTCCCACACGCTCCCACACGCCCCAGCACGCTCCCACACGCCCCCACACGCTCCCAAGTGCTCCCACACGCTCCCATAAGCTCCCACACGCTCCCACACTCTCCCACACGCTTAAACACGCTCCCACACACTCACACACGCTCTCATACGCCCCAGCACGCTCCCACACGCTCCCAAACGCTCCCACACACCCCAGCACGCTCCTACACGCCCCCACACGCTCCCATAAGCTCCCACACGCTCCCATAGGCTCGGGCATGGGAGTGTGTGGGATGGTGTGGGAGCCTGTGGGAGCGTGTGGGCGCGCTTGGGAGCGTGTGGCGGCGTGTGGGAGCGTGCTGGGGCGCGTGGGAGCGTTTGGGAGCGTGTGGGAGCGTGCTGGGGCGTGTGGGAGCACTTGGGAGCGTCTGGGAGCGTGCTGGGGCGTGTGAGAGCACTTGGGAGCGTCTGGGAGCGTGCTGGGGTGTGTGGGAGCGTTTGGGAGCGTGTGGGAGCTTGCTGGGGCGTGTGGGTGCGTGCTGGGGCGTGTGAGAGCGTGTGGGAGCCTGTGGGAGCGTGTGGGAGCCTGTGGGAGCGTGTGGGAGCTTATGGGAGCGTGTGGGAGCGCTTGGGAGCGTGTGGCGCGACCCTCCCACACTCTCATACCCCCACTCCTACCCCTCACCCCTACACCCCACCCCTACAACCCCACCACTACCACCCACCCCTACCCCCCACTCCTACCCCCCCACTATTACCCCCCTCCTACCCCCACTCCTAACCCCCACTCCTACCCATCACTCCTTACTCCCACTCCTACCCCCACTGCTATCCCCACTCCTACCCCCAGTCCTACCCCCCACTCCTTACTCCCACTCCTACCCCCACTGCTATCCCCACTCCTACCCCCAGTCCTACCCCTACTCCTACCCCCACTCCTACGCCCACTCCTACCCACCACTCCTAACCCCCACTCCTACCCCCACTCTACCACGCTCACACCACTACCACCAACACCACCACAACCACCACCACTACTTGTAAACGTAATAATATCTTAATCATTAATCATAAATGTTGCATAATCCAAAGTCCTTCCTAATCTATGTAAGAAATGCGCCCATTTTGCGCATGACAAGTTTGCTGAGATTATTTTTTGCTACTTTTATATGAAGCTCAAAAAATATTTTTTGGCTTCCCCTCTGAGTGCTTACCAAAATTTTATTAAGCAGTAGCAGCTCATTGCAGCTCAAAAATAATTACAGCCATCCAGAATGACATAAATTGCTGATAGGTTTTGTAATGTTTGCTGGCCATGAGTTGCTGACCAATTAGCTATTTCTGCTTACAGATTATATTTTTCTGCTTACAAAAATACGAATACTCTGCTAACCATTTAAATAACACCCCTATATATCCCTATGCCCCTATGTATGCTAAAATCTTTAAAACTACGCAACGGATTTTGATCCGATTTTTTTTAATAGATAGAGTGATTCAAGAGGAAGGTTTTAGTGTTAGCATTGCACCCGTGCGAAGCCGGGGCGGGTCGCTAGTCAACTATAAAGATAGTTGTTGAAAACGTCCATAGCCCATAGAGGCAGACTATAGCTCTACTCTGATATTCGGAAGATAAATTAAACCTTGTCAATATTTCACTTAGGCCTCAGAATAAGAGTAACGGACCTTTTTGCCGACTTTTCATGTTTCATTGACTTTTGTGCTTTTATGCCAACATTTAAATATTTAAATGCAATTTTTGTGACATACAGACAAACAGGCAGTAATAAGAGATAATAAGGGTTATTTATTTGTTTTTAACGAAACATTAAAAACCTAGTAAGTATCTATTGCTAGTATTGTTTTTATTATCTTATCACAATTAATCAGTTCAACGTAAGTGGTAGGTAAAACTTACGCTTATAACTAAACTAGGTACTAAACTAGGCATTTAGTAAGTGCAGCGGAACTGTACTGACGAGTAGGTACGGTTCGAGTAGTTCTCGTACCGTGAAAACGCACCTTAAGTTTGCAGCTCGCTTTGCTTTGCATAGCATACTCGCACAGCTTTCCATTTAGAAAGGAAGTGAACTGGCTAGTCTGCTGTTGCGGCTTTCGCAAGGCACTGCGGTGAGGGCACCTCACGGATAGAAATCGTCGCGACCTCACTTTCACTACGATGAATAACGTTACGCGACAACACACATATCCTCATTTACCACTCAACGGTATATTACCTTAATTTTCTAATGCATGTCTATGACTATGATCATCGTGAATACAAGGTGGATCAGCCAACAACAATCATAAAGTAGATAATTTGCTTTAAAATGCTTCCGGTTTTATATACGAAAAACACTATGTTTATTATATTTTATCTTTTCAAAGGTAGGTTGTATATTGATAAATAAGTAGAGTAACTATCGTCCTTAAGATTCGAGTAGGTTCATTGAAAATGTCTGTTAATTTAGACCTTTGAGCCGATTGATTAAGTAAACAAGAGACCAACGGTCAACTGAGTTTATGATGATGTATTTGTCCATGAGCGTCATTCAACCAAGTCGTTGAGTCAATTCACTCCCTGTCAATTGATTTCCAATAATATTTACAATTGAGACGAACGAGGCATGCGGGACCCTTTCCATTGTTTAATCAGCAGTCGGCTATGGAACAATTTGGGACGGCGTTAGAGAAACTCAAAATAAAATACCATGGGAGCCTGCTATGATTTTAGTTAACTCTCCGCGGGAGGTCCGGGCAGAGTTTACCAAAATCCAAAGTTGACAATGAAGAAGGAAAACAGAAAGTGCAAAAATGGCGTTAAAAGCTTTAACATTTTTGGCGGATACAAAGGCAAATAATTGCGATTACAATAGAAAATAAACTGATTAGCCGCGTAAATGAAATTGATAAACATTCGGGAGTTCTTCGAAGAATTGCAGTCGCAAAATAAGTTCTCTTCCTGCAAATTATATCCAAACATTTTTTCGTAGGCCTGTATCTTTAAAGAACTTCGTTCAGAGATAAAACAAAAGTTCTCAGTAAATTACACTTTGTATAGGGCAGGATCCACGGCACAGTGGAGCGAGACGGTTGCGCGCTGCGGCTCTGAACATTCCCGAAGCCAGTAGACATAAAACATCTACATGATATACTAAACCCGGCTTAATGCCAACGATTTATGATATAGAATAGCGAGAAGAAAATTCTAGACTTGCGGTGTTCAACGCTGTAGCGGGCATACAATTTCACAGTTCGTAATTTCAAGTAAGTTCGCCACATCGTCGGTTTTATTTCTAATGTTGGTACCAGGTAACACGGTTTCAATTTGATGTACGTTTGGAACGTTCTAGTGTCATTTGGGAAATGCACGGTCGGTTCTATGAACCGCTTCCGCCGCTGCTCCTTCCGTCTCGGGTTGGTGGCTGCAGACATTCCTGAGGCGGACACCGGACCCGGCTCAAGAATGCTGACCAGACGGGCACGCTGATGGCGTGATAGCTTAATGTGCTCCTCAGCCGACTCCGCTCTCACGCATTCCTCGAGAGGTAACCAAGGCTGTCCCTACTGTTCTTGCTGTAATATCTAGTGGAATCTGTGTTTATTATTGGCAGACAAATAAAATTATAATGGGTACAAGTAGAAAGATATAGCTAAATACAATTGGTTGTCATGCAAGTACGCAGTAGTTTGTATTTTCCAAGCTGACATTGTAGTTGAACCGGTAAGCCTTATTATCTGTACCAACATGACCTTTGACAATCGTCGTAGCTGTAACTATAGTAGCTCCTTTGTTTATCAAAAACAGATCGCATTTTGTATACGGTTCAACTTGAAAGAGATAACAAAATACTTTTTATCTGCATATTTCTCTGAATCGTGAGAATGCTTATGGGACGCGATCCCATATCTTTTGAGTTCAGTGGTCCATTCATGGAAGCTTCGGTCCCACGCATATGCGATGCATCTGTGGCAACTATTGGGTAGATAGGTAGGTAGGTCTATAGGAGCTGTGAATAAGAAAATTCCAAGAATAAGTTATTGGGATTGTGTTTTGTTTTAATAGGTCATTCAATGTTTTGTACAGGGACGCGGGATTGTAAACATTTGGTCTGCCATTTTGAAGCAGACGCGTCATGCTGTAATAAAAATTATTATGGAAATCGTTTTTTTTATTTACGTAGTTAAAATATTTCATTCCACTATTAGTTTGTTTTCATAATTTATGGGTAATGTAAGTGGGTTTTTACCTATGTAAGTGGGTTTTTTTCACGACGATGAATAAACACGAACGTACTACCTAGGTATTACTTTACCTACTAAACTTTTATTTACGAATCATTTCGTCTCATATTGATGAAATATTATATATTAGATACTTATCAGATCACATTATGTCACTGACAACTTTTTTCTTTAAAAAATATTTCATAATGCGGTTGCTGGTTTTTATTAGCCTTTTCTCTATATTCATACGGATCGTACCTAAATTCTCGATACAGTTAGACCTCTGTATGAATGCAAGTTAGCAATCACACTGTAAGGAAATAAGAAGAGAATCTCGAAAGCACAAAGGTTGTCTGAGCCGCACCCCGTAGGTAACTCTACATGGGTCCCACACAACTTACAAACAATATTCATCAATGAGATGTTCATGCGATAAGGGAACATTTTTTAGAGCGTAACGGTTTTTGTATTATTTTTTGTCGCCTTTGACCGTGTGAAAGGTCCTCAATGGTTGCAACATGTGCATGGATCGCCCAGCAATAAAAGAGCTGTGTGAATTGAACATCCACCCTAGTTTTAATTACTAAGATCGTATCAAGCGAGGGGCAAAGAAGGTTTTTCTACGCTGGTGTTGCGATATGCTTCAATGAGTTGTTTCTTCGAACATAGTCTTTGAAGACATTGTTCTGTATTTTCACACGGACTTTTTACTAGAAACTGCAAAGCGTGGAAATTTTCCCAGGAACAGGTATTTGACGTTCGTTATTACGAAGTAAAAAATATCTTACAACAAAAACATTTCGTTTTCATTTTAAAAAGTCTTGCTTACTAGGTATATTATCAGTTAGGTAAGTATTACGTATCAGCACAGGAATCAGGTAAGTATCAGGTACCTATTACGTATTTAAGTATAGGTAGGTACTACTTATTCACTTGGTGTTGTTCACGGTTTTGAAATATCAAGGACTTCTAAATACCCTTTTTACTAGAGTGCACATTGCACAAGTAGGTAATCATAAATATTATCTTGGCTGCTTTATCTTCAACTATTACAGTTTGGCGATAAATCTCTGGTTCTATGTCTTTCCAAGATTATTTTAAATGTTTGTCCATTGCCATTCTGCTTTCGTCTAGACAGCTGAGAAACTTTTTTATGATCTAAGCAAGTAGTACTTACACTTAAGTAATAGACAGTTTCTCTCTTTACATTTTTATACCCACTATTAAAAGTAAAGCCCTCATCTCCCACCGTTAGTTTCCACAAACATAAACAGTGTTAAAAATGTTCATCGAACCCTTTCCCTTCGCTATGGAATGTTGGTCCGTCCGTCCTTCAAACGATTAAGGGACGACGACTCGGCCTAAATGACCACTAACGCGTTTAAACTCATTATACATGAATTAGTTAATAGCCCAGAAAAACCAGGCTGACAAATTTTAACAGCATTCAGTACTATAATTATTATCATTAGATATTAATTTACTTACGTCCGTCATCAATTCATTATAGAATATAATGTTATTTAGGTACTTATAAGTACGAGTATGTACCGCGAGTTTTAAGGAATTTGACAATTCTTTCATTTGACAGAAAGTTGTTGTAACTACGTCATAGTTTCACAAATTCGACAATAAGTAGGTACTGTGAAATAAAAAAAAATTAAATTCTTGAAAAAAAATTCCAGTACCTTCAGTTTTTCAGAGACATTCTAATAGCAAAGGTAAACTACAAAGAGAAGATGTTAAGTATTATTTTGGTTCAAAAAAGGGAATGCAAGTTTTGAAAGCAACGCTTCGGGGATGTAACTCGTAAATCTTGATCGAAGAAATCGTATCCGAACACATACAGTTTAGCAAAATATATGGGACCCTTTATGGGACAAGGCATTGCCTTGCAGTGCGCAGGCGGCGCGGCGCTGCCTGTATCGGCTACGTTCTCACGGGAACGGGCGGAGATTGCGCCGCATTGCACTGGGTCGCTACGACCGCACTACATTCACGTAGGAATTAACTGTGGACATGCCGCATATAGCAAATAGAGGAAATAAAATGAAAGAGTGAGAGAGCAGTTGAGCCTTACGGTTAGAGAGCATTCTTCACATGATGATAATCAGTGAGGCTCGGGTTCGAATCCTGGCATGCCGATGAGTTTTTCAAAACTTGAGTACCTACATATTATTCATCACTAGCTCGAAAGTGAAGGAAAACAACGTGAGGAAACCAGCAGGCTCCAGAATTAATTCTGAGGCATGTGTAACAGACACGGTCCGGCGATGGGCTCACCACCTATCACGTTTAGGGGTAAAAAGAATATCTCGTGAAAAGTGGGTACCTGTATTTAGAAATTGAACCCCCTCTGCTTACCCCCTCGGGGATAAAAGGCGTGAGATTTTTTTTACTGAAAAATAAACATGCTCGCGCCTTTATCCCGAGAGGGTCGGCAGAAGTATTCTATTAATGGGAATACAGTATATTTTTTCGACTCATTTTTCTTTTTTGGAAAAGTGACGTAAACCCATCACCAGACCGGGGTGCTGTTACACATGCCTCAGAATCAATTCTGGTTTCACGATGTTTTCCTTGATCGTCAAGCTAGTGACAATGTAAGTACATATTTTCATCAAAACAAAAGAACCCGACTGTATCTAAAACGCGCTGAAAATCCTGAAAGATTTACTTCCCTTTTGGAGCAGTCGGACAAAAATGTAGCCTATGACATTCCGGAGATGAAGACGAATCTAATGATACCTCGTACTTCAAAATTCGTCAAAAAGTCAAAACGTTTATGCTACAGGCTGCGCCAACCAAAAATGCTCACATAGGTACCTACCTACCTACTTACGTAAAACCGAAAAACATTATCATTCTTGGGTAATAAAAAACCGAGCAAATGTCAACACCGTTTTCAAATTACCGTGTAAGCCAACTCATGTCAATTACTGTAGATATTACGGATGTCGTTGTTTCTCATTATGACTTATTTCCTTATGAACGTTCCTTCCGTACTATAAGTAAGGCAACTAGCCAATCAGCTTGCTGTCGTTAATTAATAATATTTTACCAGCTTACTTACCTATACACTGTGGGTACTCGTTTTTCCAAGGTGTCAGATGAAATCCAGAATCTGTAAATGAATTTATAATTTTATTATTCATTTAATAGAGTCCCCCTGCTCCTACTGTGTCGTTTACGACAAACCAACTTAAAAAAAATATTGAAGTTAATGAGGGTGGTTTAATATTATTTTTTATGTTGTTAAAAGACGTTGAGGTATTAGCCAGTCAGTGTAAAGTGACACCCGTGAGCTGCGGTTAATTTAACTTCTGTGAAGAAAGGTTATTATTTCATGATTTTTGCAATGTGTACTTCAAGGTAAGTTAAACATTGTTTTATATTGTTTTTAATTTATGTATGATATCATTACCAATATTTGATTCCAATAAACTTTGAAAATATAAAAATATAGATTATTTTATAACATTTTCATTGAAAAAAAATCCTTTTTTATTGTCTGTTCCTTTAAAGACACAGTAGGAAAATGTACTACTATCTATAATGCATACCTACTTGTTATAGAAATTTACGAAAACAACTTAATTTGAACGAGATAATTGAGGAATTGGAGCAAAATGATAAGATGGAAGTATCTGACTCCATAACTATCATTCCGGTTAAGTTACGGATGAAGACTGTGGCAATGAGGACTACGTCTTACTTCAAAATCTCCCTGGGTCTCAACTACGAGCACCTGCTGAAATTTGACATGAAGATTCTTCTGATTACAGTGAAGACAGGAATGAAGGCTATATATCTTTACTTACAACAGAAGAAATAAGTACGTATTCGTGGACCAACCTGCTATCATAAAGGCCTATAATGAAAACATGGGCGGCGTCGACCGTTCAGATCAGAAGAATATCGGTCTCTCCAGGACCAGTATTGGTGGAAAAAATGGTATTCCTCACTGATCAGCCATTGCCTGATATGACAACACACAAAGCCTGGCAATTGTATAAGCAAAATGGAGGACAGCTGGACCATCTGAAATACTAAAGAAATATTGCTGTGATTCTGCTTGAGATGAACAAGAAAGCAGACAGTCACAGGGGTGGTCGTCCATCAGAAAGTGTTGCTGAGGCATTACAATACGATCACAAGGGACATTTGATAAAGTATAAGGAAGATTGGTTGCGCTGTGGCTTTTGTTTCAAAAGTGCCAAGTTTTATTGCATAAAATGTAATGTAACATTAGATCAAAAATCACGTTTCGAAGCAAATCATACCCTTAGTAAGTAGTGTTATAATAAGAGTAAAATAAAAAAGATTTAATATAGATATAAAAAGATAGAATAGAGAAGCTTTAGATCATGCGTTTTACTATCTCTTTCCTGATTTATGACGAAGCAGACTCAAATCAACATAGTAAATTATTATAGTAGTAGATTCTCCTACTGTGTCGTTTACGACACGGCATTTTCCCGCTTTTCTAGACATGAAATATTTAAATTATAATTTTTTATCTGTTTTATGTCACCTTTTTGATAGATATACGAAATTTCAAATCAATTGTACAAAAAAAGTTAATTCAGGAACAAGTGGGTTAATAGAGGCAATAAGAAAAGTGTTAAAGGACATTCTTAATTTAGGTACTTAGAAGTTTAGGTCAAATTTAAATTTCTTAGGAGTCTTTATACTAGATTGTTATTAAAATGAGGTACCTAATATTTTCTTAGGTCATTACAAAAAAATCATTTATACATAGATAAACAATGAAACCGGCTAATTAGGTAGGTAGATACCACAGACCATTAATCTAGCTAGATAACTTAAGTAGGTACTTCAATCTGTATGAAAACCAACCGTGTCACTTTTTTTCTACCTACTGTGACGTCACAAAAGCGATTTAGTGATGTGAATTCCCCGATGTCCGCGCGAAATCGATTCAAAGGCAATTTTCATTCAAAATGTCAAATCGATTTATCTTCATAGATTCGTAAAAAAATATGAGAATAGTTGTTAGATGGAAAATGACCTCTACCGTCCCAGAAAGTCTTGCCACCTGAACTTCCAAACACCACATTTTTTAGTTACTAAATGAAAAAAAAATGTGTGTTGCTTTCATGATAATTTAATATAGGGAAACGCAATTAAGACATTAAATAGATATGTACCTTAAACCAAATATATGATTAAGAAGTTCTTAATAATTATTTAAGTTTTTGTTTGACAATGCACGGCCTTCAAGCCACACCTCCGTGCCCGTCGGAGTGGGGAGCGTGAGGTTTTTTTCGTTACGGAATTTCTGGATTCGGTCCGCGCGCTCAAGGCCCGCGATAGAAGCTATGCAATAGCTTAAAAAATCTAACCAGGAGAAAGGTTTAAAAAATATAGAGCTAAGTACTGTGATTTTAATTTACTGAGAACGCAATAGCATTAAAATAAAAATGACCTGAATATAATATTACGTCATCACTTTTAGTATTCAGTTGCCTCACTTTGTTGATCGTTTTATTATTTTAAAATGTAGTCGTGATATATGTAATTGTAAAATTGAAATATGTAGAGGTGTTTTCAGGTAATTTATAATATTATGAAAATTTTATTTGGATACAATCAACTAGCCTTTTGTAGTCCAGGCAATGAAGCGGATTTTTGTATGAAGAACCCAACATTAATTCCTCAGTCGATGAAACTTTGCAGAATTGTAGTATGGTATGAGACACAGACCATTAATCTAGCTAGATGACGGGAGTATACGTACTTCGCGTGTCCAACTGGAGTCAAATTGACTTCAGTCTACGCCGCGTCATTTATTCCGCGTTCGAACGTCGTTGCCTCCGAACATCAACCGCCATCTCAAAAAATGACTGTTTGTTCAGTATTATGTTGTGCAAACTATACAGGAAAAGCTGACCCAGATAATGGACATGTTTCCTACTACAGGTAAGTAAATTTCTTCAATAAATTCTCCAAAATTATTTTCTTTAAAATTGTTGAATCTTCGGTTCTAAATATTTTAACTAACACTTATATGTATCAGATAATATAATTTTAGGTTTAGAAAACAATGCTAGTGAATCTAGAATATCGAGCCGAATATCAATCTACTAACTGCTTCACATGTTGATGTATATCAATGGTTGGTATTACTTCTGGAAGCAGTAGTCGAACTTTTTTCCCTTCCTTGAAGCAGCTATTGTGGAAATGTCTAGAACAAATTCGGCTATTTTTTGTTGGAAACCAATTTATTCGGCCGGTCGCTTCCATCCATTTATGTTTCAAGTGTGGATTACTTGGAAACCTGTAATTTATAATGAATGTTATTCAGAGATAAATGTTATTGCAACAAAAATAATGTACACTTACGAACATTATTATTCCTCTGTTTCGATTCGAAAAATCTATAAGAATCGTGAAGAATCGAAAGGTGTACATCACTATTTGCTTCATTTGACAGCAAAATGAGAATAGTAACCCTACCAAGAAGCCGAACAAACAAAGCTCAAGATCGATTGTTACATTTCCATTGCGTGTTTAATATAAGCAGGCCCTACAACTTTGCTACTAAAGCAGGCAATGTATCATGAACAAGAAGTAAACACACACAGTCTTATTTTTCATAGTAAAACCACAACGAACCCGAAATAAATGATTTTTAAATAGATTAAAGATAATTATTGAAGAAATTTACTTACCTGTAGTAGGAAACATGTCCATTATCTGGGTCAGCTTTTCCTGTATAGTTTGCACAACATAATACTGAACAAACAGTCATTTTTTGAGATGGCGGTTGATGTTCGGAGGCAACGACGTTCGAACGCGGAATAAATGACGCGGCGTAGACTGAAGTCAATTTGACTTCAGTTGGACACGCGAAGTACGTATACTCCCGTCATCTAGCTAGATTAATGGTCTGTGAAGTATACCTATATAGCTAACTTAAGAAACACTTAGGTATCGTAGATACCTAAGTGTTTCTTAAGTTAGCTATATAGGTATACTTAGTATAGTACCAATAAAATCTCTTGTAATTTGTCTATTTGTCGAGGACCAAAATTCTACCAAACACCCTAGTCTAAAGGTTCAGTATTACTATGTAATACCGCTTCTCAAGTAAATGCCTGCTCCACACTTCTTAACAATTGCGGCTGTATGCGACTTTTCCCATTGGAGCTCGCGACCGCGACTCGTTTCCAATCAACAATGGAATGCGACGACTTTTTGGTCTGCGCCGCTGCCACAGCTCTACCAGGGAAGATCGAGTTTTTATCCCGGCTCGATCCCGCGATACCTGTTAAACGTTAACTCAATTGGAAACAAGTATCTTGGATGGCCTTAACAGTTACATCGCGATGATAATAAACAGCGATGCTTGTTATTAACATCGAGAGAATTTTAAGATCAAATCGCATCGATAAGTGGTCGGTATTTGTTACAAAGCAAATTAACGCCATCTTAGCCTCACTGTGTCCGGTTTTAAGTTTATCCAAATAAGAAGTCAGTTTCTGCTTTTCTGGTAAATAAGATAGACTCTAATTAGACCACCTTGTACTCGCAGTTGATACGACTTCCGTCTCTGCAAAGGCCTTTACGTTCCCATGCCACTGCGTTCCAAATGACTTGCCACTCAATAATAACAGGAAATCATAAACCGACTACCAGTATTTCACGACATGGTTTTCCTTCGAGCTAATGAAGTTTACAATTCCTAGCACTCGTGTTAAACAATTTTGCACAACTGAATTAATGGTAGCGTGACCATAATAATCGACTGCCTGATAGGTAAATCGAAATCCGAGAGAATACAAGACTCACTAACTTCGCCGAGCCCAAAAAGTGTCTACGAACTTTTGCTTTGGGTTGGTTCTATTTTTAAATAGCCGAAAATATAAAAAATAATAAACACTTAAATTGAAAAACATTGAAGTGCTAAAGTAGTTAAGAAATATTGTGTGGTGTAAGATCAATTTGTTTTCAAACCATAAACATGAGAGCTACCATCAAACAACGGGCGTTAAGAATTTCCAATTTATTTTTAACCAGTTTCGAAGCCGTAACAAATGCTTAGGAATGCCATAAACAATTTAATACGCACTAAGTTATGCTGCTGGTAGGTAAGCTAAAGGTAGCCCTTGGTAGGTGTTGCATTAGAATATTGTGAGTCAGTGTTTGATCGCCGCCCACGCCTGCTCGATGCACCGTGTTGTTTACAAATACATCTTAATGACTCTGATCTAATCCGATCGGCTTGAAGCCCTCAAATATGGTCAAACATCCAATGCAAGGTGCTTAGCAAGGGCAAAACTACTACCAGGTCAACAAGGGCGACCAAGATGTTTAGTCATCGCTTAAAACTTGGTTACAAAATTGAGAAAACATCATTTTGATTCCACACAAAAACCAGTCAGAGGGACGAGTACCGTGATATGGAGTTGTGGACAATATATCGATATGAAAACAGTGAGAAATCGAGACTGTCACTGGTTATGGACGTTGTGAAAACATCTCATGTTTTTTGTTTCCAGGTCTGCTTGCCAGTTTCAGAAACTTATTCACTAAATGCAAACAGAAAAATGAAAAATTACTTGTTAATATTGATATAACTGAGGGACAGATAATTACGCGTCATTTTATGTACTTATGCTATGGTTCGTATTAGGTTACAACTTACAACACAGGAACTAGAAACCAGTTTATGTTTATTCTTCTAACAACACCCTATTATATTTTACTAACAGTGTCCAAATTTACACCAAATATGAAACTCATTTTCGCAAAACACACTGCGATTTTATCAAGATAACTTAGTTCTGCAGTTTGCAATCTGAACTGTAGTATGCCAAGATATTACAGCTACGTAAACTAAGCTAAGTCTTTTCATTTGAGCTTAGTTTTCGCCTAAGGTTTTTGTCAAAATCTTAATAAAGAAGGGTTGGACGCGTGGACCTAAACTGCTGAAGTGCTAGCCCAACATTTGGTTAACAATGTGTGGAACTAGCGGTGCGTACTTTCTGTTACTAGTACTTACTTAGTTGTTATCATTATCAGTTATCAGTCAACTATCGCGGCGGTTGCCAAGCCTGCTCCGGGCGTGGTAGCAACCGGTAAAAGGTATAACGTCACCATCGAGTCGATGACCTAGTTAAGGCAGTATCGGCGGTTATGACAAAATTATGAGCATGTGTGTTAGTAACAGTCTAATGTGCAAGTACAGTTACAGGAAAATATCAGAAAATTACATAAGAAGTGAATAGGCTGAACTAAATGTTGTATCATTCTTACTTATTCTACCGATATGCTTGTAACCGTAAGAATGATTATTTCATATATTTGATCCTTGCAATTAGTTAGTAGTAGGTATATTTTATGAAAGCAGGCATCCGACGCCATTATAAAAAAAATCGCAAAGTGGCATCTGAAATTGGGTCTTGGGACGATTCTCTATATATTTCGAAAGAAAATCGCTGCAAAAAGAGCCGTTTAAAAATTGATATTTTCTTATTGAAAGTATGATAATTGGTAGTTAAAATTTTTGTATCATACAAAATATCGCGGTCCCCAAACTCTCTAATCATGTGCCCAAACTTCGGGTAGAATACGTGGTTGGTGATATAAGTAAATTTAACGAATCTGTGAAAATGCCGTATCATGCGCACTAGCTCTTACAGTGAGCAATGACTAAAGCATGTAACGGAACGACCTCCTTCCTTCTGCACAGCTCTTGCCAAAAAACATGCCAATGCTACCGAGCGGTCGTTAACCCACAAACTGCTATAAAATAACTGTACGAGTATACTTAGAAATTATCACACTCTTCTGTACCTAAGTATCTAGGATTAATGAATCATGTGAAATAGTCTCCATCTAGGTTCCCATGAATATACTCTTCTATATTTTTATGTTGACGTGCACAGTCTCATCAACTGCCGTACAACTACAACTAATGACTTTCTGTTCTCCTTTTTGTTTTCTGGATTGAATCTGATATTACTTGCGATCATCACGAGATGATCGTGGCCACACGCAGAGTAAATCAATCAGCGATGTGCGTTATTTTTTTTTCTACTCCTCAGATAGATCTACGAGTAAGTACTTTGCCAGATGCGATGATTTATCCAGCCTTCGAGTTGACTGTTATTCTTAAGCAACTTTTTTCCTTAGCTCTCAAGTAAATTAGTAATTACCATAGATATTAATTAAAAAAGCAAACAATCTGTAGTGTTGTGGAAAATTGTGTAGATGTTTGAAACTTAGTGGTAAGTTATCTAGGTACAAGTTGTCCCAAAATTTTTTTTCTCACAGTTTTTTTTTATTACCCTACATCAGATACTTTGAATGGCTAATGCAACTATTGAAGTAAGCCAAAGCATAAAAACAAAATTAAGTAATCAGTAATAATTCCAAGCAATGGCAGAAGAAAAACTACCACAAGAGCAATTTCATTTTCAAGAAAGAACATCGGCAGCTTTGGTACCCACTGAAATAGACACCCACGGGGTATCACACTATGCTTGTTATATTGACTCATAACAAGTCGAAATTTTCCATATTTTTTAATTAATCTAGCAGTTGAAAATATTGAGTCAAATAAAACAGAAATATCATAGAAACACGAATTGATCGATTGGGAAATCTATTAATACCAAAGAGATTAAAATATAATATAAGGCATAGAGGGGACAAAGCGAGGATTATTTGAAGCCAAAAGTTATTCCAAGTGGAATAAGTCTAGTACAATTTCGACCGAATGACAGCTCGCGTTCATACTAACTGACATACATGTGTTCATACAACATGACAAGGACATGACGCTTGAGCTTCAAAGTTTTGTATGAAAATATTCCCAGTGCCCCCTCTATGCTATTATATTTTAAAGTCTTTGATTAATACAAAAACTTTTTTGTTGTTTTGGTAAAATTGAACGTCGTGTCATCAGTGTCAACCATGTCATTCACTAGGGATGGCCAAGTGAAAAAATAAATTGATATTTATCGTATCGACATTTCTTATTACTATAGATAAAAATCGAGTGAAAAATATCGATATATATTATATTATTTATACATATTCTCAAATTCGTAAAAAAGGACTATGAAAATAGTATTTTTTCATAAATGCTTGAGTCTAAACAAGTATCTAGTACCTAACATGAAATGAAATACGAAACCAGAATTGCGTTAAAAATATATTAAAATTGATACGAATTCGATACTGTAAAATAAATGTCGATATGTCGCCATTAAAAATATCAACGATATACATATATAATATGCTAATTATGTATTTGGAAAACTATCGATATTTTTTGCCCAAGCCATCATTTACTGCCACTATGTGGCATAGAGTAACTTATATGGCATTTGGTAGGCAGTGCTATTTTCTAACAAAGAGGTTGGAAGAAAATCATTTTCTTTCCTAGAGAAACTTTTTCTTTACACGTCTTTGGTACCTAAAATCTCATAATAACCTACAAAATACACTAGGTAATGAATAACTTTTAAACCTCAACTTATAAAAATGTGGTATGATTACATATTATCTTAGTCTGTCCAAGAACTATCGATTTTACACGGTTTCGTCTTCCGTGGGCAGGTGTAAGTGGGGTACCCAAAACACATGGACTTTTGCCATTGTTATTTAAGCTAAAATGTCCCGAAAACTGTGACGATTTTACAAAGATGCCTAGTTAGTCTAGGTGTATATATTTGAGCGTTTTCCTTATCTTTTGGCCTACATTCCGTCCCACGCTCAGTCTTCACATCCATTTCGGGCTTCGTCTTCAGATGCGGCGGTTATTTTGGTCCCGTGACTGGGGCTACATGACGAGGCGCCATGAGATCACCATTCTCTTTATTGGCCAGATGGGATTGCCTTTTGTGAACACGACTAATAAATGGTCCAATTTGTCGTTCAGTTCAAATGTAGCAGACATTGAAGGACTTTGTGGAGTATACAACAAGAAATATGCAGTCATCTTAAAGTGAACCTAGTGTCATGAAACTTCATAAAATTTGCAAAATATTATTTTGAAATTCATTAAAAAATATTAGTATATAATTTTATACAAATTTCGCTTTCGCTTCGGTTTATACTGCAGTTTTAAGTATCTTTTAAAGTTTTGTTTTGGCGGCATTGGTTGCATTTTCTTTTTCTACTTACATAAAAATTTCAAACTAGGTTTTATTAAGTAGGTATGTATATAAACCTTCCGAAAAAATTATATAATTGATAATGAAAACCGCATCAAAATTCGTTGCGTGGTTTAGTTAGGAGGCGTTAGCGAATATACAGCGAAACACGCGAAAAGCGATTTTATTTCATACTACCTACTATGCAGGCATGGGCATAGTTAGTAAAAGGAGAAGATATTCTTTGGGAATAAAAAAAATAGTTTAGTTGAATTTCAAGAGCGTCCAAAAGATGCTAAACTCTGACACGCTGTATATTGTAAGCATAATAATATAGAGAGTGAATAATCAAAGAATAACGTCATAGGGACTTTTTATTGTGGTTTCTAATTAGATCAATAAGGAAGGAATTTTACCTAGAGTAGGACAATGACTAAGGCTTGTATTACAGAATGATTATCAAGCAACGGAACTCCGCTTGAGGATGTCAAAAAGAGATGCCGCTATATCAGTAGCAATAGTAGCATAAAGCTGTCCCTTTCTTATTGCGGTAATCAGAGTTTTTGCTGTAACGTTATGTAAAACGGGGGTTAGTATAATATCGACTATTTTGCGATGAGTATATTATCTGGACTTTTGCATAGATTTTTTTGGATTAGTATTTTTTGTTGACTGAGATCACCTTTGGAATTCGAATTACATGAAATACTGATCAAACATTTTTTAATCTCACAATCATTGAAACCCAAATAATCCAAAAAAAAACTATTGAAAGGATGCTGCTTTTATTAAACATCTGGCCACTACATGTCGGAACAAGTTTGTCACACGTTACGCAATTAAGGGGACCAGAAGGGGGGGCCTAAGGTCGATATTATTTAGATTTTTCGCCAACTATTATTCGGAGCCCTAATACGGGGCCCGAACCGAATTAAGTATTAATATATTCAATCCAGTTTCCATTCAAAGTGTAATTCAATGTTTTTGTAAAGAAGTTCTTTTTAGAGCAAGAACTGGGTCGCAGATGTGTGTTGAATTGAGAAATTTGAATAATAACTTCGAGCGAAATCCATTGGTAAAACTGTTGAGTCTCCTCTTCAATTGTAGTCTTATTATCATGGACTTTAAATAACAATATTCGGGGACCCCTTCTCTGGGATATTGTAAAATAAATGCTAATGGTATCATTTAAAAATATAACTTTTCAGTGGAATTAATAAACCGGTTAGCTGGTACGAGGTAACAGACTGTAACTTTAAGATTTCCCAGCTGATAATTTCAATGCTACACATAATTAGCTACGAAATGCCTTGAGAGTGTCTACTAAAGGTTGGTTTACATATTTTACAAACTTGATAAACTTACTAACTTGTACTTTTATATTACACAAGTAGGTACTATTATCTACCCCCGGTTTCGCTCTCGTGGTCGTAGTTGCAAACATAGCAAACAAAAATTTCTCGAGAAAATGATTTACATATTTCAGTGGTAAATATGGGATAAACGGTAGGTATCTTATTGTCAACTCACTTTAATATGTTGCTCTCGTTAAGACGACGTGAAAAACAAACACTTCTGCGTTGATAACACTATAGTAAAGTTGTCCAAACAATTTGAGTCTGGATATATTGCACATTTCTTTTATGTTTTCACAGAAAGTTGTCAAATTGGCAGAGAGAAAAACTTTTAAGTTTTTGTCAGTAAGGAGCTGCGGCAGTCTAGTGATGCGGAAAAAAAATATAATGAAGTTTTTCCCAAAAGAGTGTTGGAGGATAGGTACAGGCAGAAAACTAGCGATATATACCTACTTTTTTGTAGCTATAAGAGGTAGCAAAACATCACAATTAAATTAATTTTACATTGTTGTAACCCTAGGCTAAGGCATGCGCGTGCGCACGATCTAACTATTGTCACCCATCAGTGGCCATTGTCTTACCAAGCGTGACTTTGCAGGTAGCTACATTAAATATTGATTAGCCACCTGTTAACCGATGCATATTAAATGAAAATATACCAACTACTCTAACGATAAAGAAAAGGTTACTTTAATACGATTCATAGCCGCAGTCGTAATTTCCTTATTATTCCCGGGAAAGATAGAGGAAATTAAAGTAATTTCTTGGAATCGAAATCGATTAATTCGCGGTGAAATCGATTGGCGATTTAATCGACGATTCACAGAACTCTACAACACTTTCCTACAAACAGCTCTAGTCAATTTATTAGCGCTCATAGCGTTTGCTACTCGAATAACGCTTGTCCAAATTGATAGAAAAAGTATTTGTTGGTCTCCGATAGACCGAGCGGATGTTCCCATTCCGTCGGAGTAACGGTACCAGCCGCCACGATCGCGAATACTATCTACTATGCTCAATTCAGCCAGCAAGACACTTGTAACCAAGATGAATAGCTTGATATTGTAGCAATCCAATCCGCTATTTAGTCTTCAGAAACGGGACTGCATAGCAGTGCTGCATTAGGTAAAAACTAGCTAAGTGGCAAACAAAAATTTCATTCGCTTAGCTTGCAATCTGTATATTATCTAAAAGGAAAATGTGACTGACCGACTGATCTATCAACGCACAGCCCAAACGGCTGAGTCTCAAAATCAAATTTTGCTTGAAGATTCCCTATATAGGGAGCGTAGGCAATAGGCGTCCGTTAGCTTCAGAGGAATTTTAAAAATACCTATGGAAATAGTTCCGTATTGCTATAGAGTAACTAATGGTGTCAGTGATCTGATAATACTATGGAATTTCGCGTAAATTTTACTAAATCCTATAACGTCACGTTACTCGACGAAAGGTTATTTCAATCTTATATATTTATCGTTATATTTGACTAACTTTTAGCTTTTACGTTATACATAGCCACTTGGCTACGCGGTCTGAATTTGATAATACGTAGAGCCGAAATATTTTATTGTGTGTAGAAAAATATTTATGAACCTTATTCAAATTTTAGGGTTTCGATGTTTCAGTTACAAACGTACAATTCGAAAGAGAGGACACATGCATCGGTCCCACGCATTTAACCCGTCGGCTGCCGTCGGAATTCAGCGGTCACGTTACACTGACCCTGCTTGCGGCAACTTCGTGCGCGGAGTGAAGTCACCGCCTAAATGCCAGCTCGTACCCGCTGACGCGTACATATAAGTATACTAATTTTTTTTATTAGTAGGTACTACTTATTAGAGTTTAGGGACATAAGAAATCTATTATAAACTACGTCTGCTCGCGGCTTGACAAAAAATCACGGCTAGACGTTGGGATTTTTCTTTCACTGTCGCGTTCATTTAAATAAATCTCTTAAGGTAAGATGGTCCAAGTGAAGGATATTAGTTTTTCCATTTGCACCATTATTTTATGTCACCCAAGAGTAGCAGCCTAACAGAATGTCTCGTCAAAAAAGTTGCATTTCCATAATCGGTATGTGCGAAACACTCGACCGCAGAATTCCCAATAGGCAAGCGAAGCCACTGCGGCGAGTGGCGGCGACAGACGCCGTTTATGGCGAGGACGGCCGTGGTGGAATGTGGACCGCACTTCAGCGGTGGGTCCCACGCGATGAGCGCTGGGAGGGTTGATTGCAGCTGAAGTTTGGATTGTAATGGAGGCGTTATCGCAACTTGTCCGCTCTGCAGTAGTTAGCTAATTGAGCTATCCGACTTTTTGTTATAATATTTTGTTAGAATATTTTAGTTATGTACCTAGTGGTAAGAATTTAAACTGTCGTGACTGTGCAAATTGTTAAGTGAAACAAAACGTTTGAGGCTTGCTTTCAGCAGATTAAAAAATGTCAGTTCTCGGTTTATTATCTCCCTATAATCAACTGTGAACAGAGTCATTTTAAATCCGCTTACCCTCACATTACTAAGACTGGCTGCTATACTACCCTTGACTGTTACTGGACAGTGGACACGTATACTTACCATATTCTATCAAGCAGCAGCCCACCACGGGCAATCTGTTCAATCATCACTACATCACTATCACTACATAGTATAAAACAAAGTCGCTTTCTCTGTCCCTATATCCCTATGTCCCTTTGTATGCTTAAATCTTTAAAACTACCCAACGGATTTTGATGCGGTTTTTTTTAATAGATAGAGTGATTCAAGAGGAAGATTTAATGTTAGCATTGCAGTAGATAATATAATCCTTTTGTTTCTAGCCTGACCGGCTATAAGAGGTCATATGATCATTAAGATCATTTCCATCAACGGTAGAAATATATTGACTTTATTTAAATTTGTTCGTAGCTTACACCAAGTTAAATAATGAGTCGACAACAGCGCATCCTTGCCAACTACATAAATGACACTTGAAACCCATTTGCTACATGTGTAGGTATCTACTTACGAAATGATTTATTGCATTTAAAAATTTCTAACATTCCACAAACCAAATGCCACTTTTTTGGTCCCTTTATCTTACTACGCGAAAGTTGGTAAAGGATGGATGGTTTGTTATTCGTTCACGTAAAAACTACTGAACGGATTTGGATAAAATTCACAGCTTACACATCAGAATAATATAATTATCTAGGCTAAAATCTATAGAGATATTGTGTAAAAATTGGGGTCCAAGGTGAACGAAATCGCATAGTTCCACTAGTAGAAAATATTAATGATCCTAATAATGATCTATAAATTAATCAAGAAATTAATTTTTTTTTGTGTATTTAACTAAAAAACAAATACCTTCCTATTTCTGAAAGTAACTCATGAATACAATATTATAAATAAATAGTGCTTATTTAAATCCATTATGAAAGTATAGGAAAATAAAATTGAAAGATTTCCTTTAGGTAGGTACCTACTTGAGCCAAGGCATTGGACTCACCCAAAATATTTTGACGATGACATCATTTCAAAAACTCCAAACAAAAATACACTGGTTCATCATGAGTTAGATAATTCTCTTAATTGTATTAAAACAGTTTTTTTTTATAAAGAGATACCTGTCACTTGAGAAATGCTTTTGAAATAAAGCACTGATAGGTATAGAAGTCGTAAACATATTTCTAAATTTTGAGTAGATGAATAAGATATAAGTGTAATTCGATCAACCATTCGTATTGGAATCGGAGGCGATATATGTTTGTTTATATAGCAGGGGAACCATAAATTATCGGTAACGAGAATAAGTAGGAAGTTCGTTGGTGTTCCAACCCATGTACGGGTCAATGCACAAAGGTGCCGACTCGCGACTATCTAGACCAGTGGCAGGCAACCTGAAGATTGGTTCTTTGCTTCTTTGAAAAGAATTAAGAAGTTTTACGAAATAAGAAAATTATATGAGCTTATACACTGGTAGTACTGTGGAGGCTGTCGTAATGAGTTTGCATTGCGATGTAGCTGGCCCGCAATTTAAGAACAAGCTATTAATTTTAAATTAGAATTTAGTTTAAGCCATAGTTTGTTTGCAAAAGACGAGGCGACGACCTGCATTATTTTAAACTAGCGGTTCTGCGCGTGAAATAATTTTTAAAATCGAATTCATTCGATTTTGAATTTATTTGTAACAAACATACAAATATATAAACTTTTCTCTTTATAATATTAGTATAGATAAATATGTGTGTGTCTATTTCAAGTATATGTTCTTATAAAAGCAAACAATGTATGATATCACTCAACAAAAAAGATCCCACCCGTACAATGGTAGGTAGGTGTTACTTTTCGTTCACCGTAGGTAGGTAGCTAAGTTGATTATTTTCTCGAAAATTTTTTGGGGAATAAAAGGTAAGATGTCAGATATACCTAGTTTATAAACATTTCTATAATTAATTTTATCCGATCCAACCGTATGCAAACAGCAACCCTACCTAAGTTTCATTGACGCCGCTGTATTTATTTACCAATGATAGACAATCAAAACGAAAATAAACGTTGATTTCTTTTCTCTATGTGCGGACGGCACCATTTTGGGGCCCAATTCAAATCGCAAACATCAAATTTAAACGTTATATGGTATCCCAATAACGGTGTGGGACATTCAAAAATATCTTAGATAGTATGCCTGCATCTATTTCTTAAATTCTCAGGCCTGTATGGACATCAAATCGAGCACCATTAAAATGGACGGCTTTACGCGACTCATACTCGTAGGTATCTCTTTCTGACTGTCCTCCAGCGGAGTTTCGTGATTCAGGAACATTCTGTAGAACGTGCCATAGACCGCAAGAATAATACCTACTCGAAGTTTCATCTCAAAGCCCTTTTTATGATACATAAATAGGTGGTACAATTTTGTTAAGAAAATATAAGTTATTTTCACCACTAAGTCGGTATAATGTTTTAAAATAAGTACTTAGTTCTCTGCTGAAAATGGTTGACGGTCGCTGTTCAATAGTAGATCAGAGCACTCGCCGCCGTCTAACGGTGCCCCGTTCAAATATTTTAGCACCATAAGAGCATGAACTCCGCAAACTAACTGTAACTGAATATTGTAGATACTACCTATCTCATATGAGCCATAAAACAAATCACCCGGAAAATCTATCCGGTAACCATTACAGCTCCCACGCCGTGGTTTCGACGCCATGTAGCCATCAAACAAACTTCATAAGAAATTTTATAACTCATAAACACTAAGATGTTTATATACTCTCGCACTAAATAGCAAAGGTTTCAAATTCAGTAGTGCGTGCTAAAATGCGGCCAATCGATTCTGAACAAATTTAGCGCGAGTAAACAACGAGAACTTGAGTAGGTACTCCTTTAAACTACACGACTTCAAGTATTTACTGCCTACGCGGCGAACCTTCGCCATCTCAATAAATAGAATCGATTGCCATTCCATCGGCGATGAAATCCGTTGAGTCATGCGTCCATTTCAAAGAAGCTTTCATCAATCCATCAAGACCGACCATTGGACCACTCACTCCAAGTAGTTATAACGGACAAACATTATACAATCTGATATATGAGACAAGCTGAAATAGCAATTTATTGTCTTCTGTCAGTAAGCGACAATAATGTTAATTGTTGAATTATGAGCATAATATCTCGTACAGAAACAATGCAGTGCCCAACTCTTTTGTTAGAGGTCGAGTATAATACTGGAAGTACTAGTATTTTCGTGACTGCAACACTATTTCATACAGTCACGAACTAAAACAAAGAAGTTAATAACTCGTGCGTTAACCTAAATTCTTGGTATACTCGCCAATTTGGGCTGGTTGATGTCATCGTGTAGTCTGCTAAGGAGAGATCTAAAAAAGGATATGAAACCATAAAGCTTGGAACCTGTATATACATGGTGTTCAAGAAAACAACCAGCATTATCTAAAAATATTTTATTTAAAGTACGTGTACGATATTTTTTTTTATCCAGTTAAATGTAGAATTACCAATACCCTTTGATCATTTTGTACGGGGTGTTCAATATTTTGTTCTTAAATTTTCAGTCAATATTTATCAGTACTATGAATACTGTCTTATTAGGCTAGTTCAATTTTTTTGGACATCAAATATATGTGTGTAGGGGGGTATATTCATACCGAAACCATGTAGGTATCTACTAATATATTACAACTTAACTACATATATTTTTTTGTCAGTATCTGACAACCCTATACTATCGGAGTATGGCATACCATTCACCTTAGAAATAAATATGTATTCTAATTTATCCAACGACAATCTCAAAGTGGTTAAAAAAACGAATATGTGCAAACATAACGCTGAGAAACACTATATTAACGTAGATGATATTGTCAAAACAGAAATGAGGCTGTTTTTATTTAATCCTACGAATGATCGAGTGGATGATGCGCTTGCAAATAAATAAATGGCAGCAATTTATTTCGTACGTCAAGTCTCATTGCTGGAGGGTCTGTGACACTTTGAGAAGTCATGCCTCATACTTCGCTTTGTGGGCAAATTATTCAGTGCATGTTATGTTGAATTGCAGAGCCGTGTGCGGTCGTCAGCGCACATTCAGCTAGATTCAGCATTCCGTGAAATACGCGCCTCCAACAAATGTTTTGTCGAGCAAATCAAAACTTTATAAATAGCGTAAATTGTACCATAATTATTTAGGTAAATGTAAAGGCGCTAAAATGCTAGCATTGTGAAACGTGGGTAGGTACATTTTCATATAAAATAAAAGTTTTCCTCATACCGCGTTTTACAACCTTTTATCACTAACTAATAATTTCCTGATTGCACATTGTTAACACAAAACACGCATTACTGGACGATAACATACATAGAACAATAGAAATGTTATCAACATAACCAATGACTGAGATTCGTACAATGACCGCTGACTAACACTACTACGATATCCCGACATTGTCTGTGATGCTTTATTTGTGCACTCCCTGGTGGTAAACACTTGTGCGTCATCCCCAAGTGGTCTCCGATCCACAAATACCCTAATACTTTATGCTCGGCCTAAATGTATGTAATTTCATGTAAACTTCTTATTTTGTACAGGCACAGATGTTTCGCGAAGTCGCTTCGGAGTGAATTTCGTGATAATTATGGTATTATCGAGTTTTACACGAACATACTAATGAGGGTACTTTGCACTTCACTGTACTGTACGAACGGCTGTGAAAAGAAGACTGTTACTTTGAACCAATTTAACATGAGAAAGACCTTTTCTTTCAATACCATTGCCTCGTTTTCGAGGTGAGATCTTTGTCAGCCACTTGCATTGCAAATTATGTTTTCTGTTAATGTAAGGCATTGACATTAGTATTAGTCATGTGAGAACTCAAAACAAAACAAAATTAAAGTCTGTCCGTAAAAGGCACAAAGATAATTTGACACAGTCGGTATACTTAGTAAGTGTAATCGAAAATAATGAACGACCAAACAAGTTCAAGTTAAGTCCTGAATCTGTAAATTCTAAACTTAACAGAAATAATAAAATTTTATAGAATATCTTTTTAATCAAAACCTTCATAAAAATAATTAAAGCTAGATACAGAAACATTGAATACAGAGCGGACTGTTTTTATATCATCGCCTTCCCTTAGTCGCTTGTAAGCGATAGCATTGCATGGGGCACGCCGCCATCTGGCATGCGAGACCATAGCCAATGTAATACCATATGGTCCAGCTCACGACACTCTTCAAAGTAAATACTAAATACTGGCTTAGCGAGTCATTTGCAAAACAAAGCCCAGAACTCGGTTGAAATAAAAATATTTACTTAGCCACCGCTGACTCAGGCTCGCTTTGTTTAAATTGAGAAATAAACCGCTTTACATGAAAATAAATTGCCGTCAAATCGCGTAAAATTAACCATATGGACGTAGCTCATCTGATTTGGATAAATTCCTTAGGGGAACTCATGTCTCTTACTGATTTGCCGCATTTGCTCGTGTTAGTACTTGACTGAGTTTTGGAAATCGTCTCAGATTATTTAATAGTGTTTATTGAAGGAAGCCTAGGTTATACTTAATTCATTTAGGTATTTCGTAGAGAAAAAAAAGTTAAGGTTTACAATAGCGGCGTCGCACTAGCTGAAATGATGTCACATGGCTGTGAAATGATGTCAGTATAAACTATAAAAGTCAAGACACCAAGGTAAGTAGGTACATCAATAAATCCTACATACTAGTATTGTGAAGTTTCAAGTTTACCCAGATTCCAGACCGTTTTCGATCACGTGACAAAAGTAAAAAAATATGTTCAGGGTCTTTTTTATCTAATCCCAAATTCTAACGTTGCTGACAATAATGAATAAGTAGGAGCCTAGGTCCTTTATTTTCCACACTGTACAATTTTTATATTTACAGTTCATAATAAGTATTTTTGTGAGATGGTGTTTATTTTTAAGAAAGCCTTACCATCTAACCTCTCAATGACCTCACAAGTACTCACAACGCGCGGCTGATTCAAACAGGGTGTCATTTAGATAGAAGTTAAATTATGGTAACGTTGATTTTTTTAATTATTTATTAGTAATTTCAAGAATTTACTTTCTGTGACAGTCGTTGAAATTGCATAGTTGCTTAGAATATCATGAGCTTTATAATAATACTATATATTCCTACTATCGAAATGATAAAATAAGAAGTTTGAAAAATATGTCCCATTTTGTCATGCATGTCATATTCAAGCTTAAATTGCGGCATGCGGCGTATTTGCATAAAATATTACTTACATTTAATCAGCTGCATAAATGCTGTGCTACACGAGTCTGCTATATAACATATAACGCAACAGCAACGTGTTAAAACACGAAGGACCGGACATGAAGCATTAGTTTAATGGATTGATCGGCGATTTGCATCGAATAGCTAGCGAGTCGCAGCCACACGCGATCCCGCGACAACCCGCGACCTTTGTTCTGCGGCTCTGAAGCCAACGGGCGTAGGGATTGCATCTTGTGCATGAGCAGAGCGGGCATGGCACGTGCATCGTACACGTGAATACGTTGGTGGTGTAAAAGATCTTGGTGTACAGACGGCGGGGATGCGACTTTGTTGTGTACTATATGTAGAGACTTATTACGCGGCCAGCGTTTGCTCTGTAGACACTGACGGTAATGACAGGTACGTCAGAACCAATGCACATCAGAATGAAGCCAAATGCGATTAAGGTTTTCAATAGAGAATAGGCCCCCAGGTCAAGAGCAGTTGAACTCGAATTGTATTTGACACACCAAATAATATTATGCCTCTATCTTTCTCATTGTCAATAAATAGAATTAAAAATAACCAAACTAAGCTTTTGCGTTGCTTTAGCAAAAACGGTCCACCTTGTCATTTACTATATTCCTGGTTAGTTTAAATCAGAAATTTAGTCTTGTTTGTTGATTCAGAACAATACAAGGTTTGTTGTTGTTTATGTACCATAATCCTAATCCGCTCATGTTATGACCCTACCTGAACCATGACAGCAACTCGATCTCAATGAGACTGTAGCTGTGACTCATGCTCAATGAATATGAATCTCAATTTAGAATACCTAACCGGTTTTAAAGTGCATGTTTGATAAGGAAAATATTTTTAAGCTATTGCATAGCTTCTATCGCGGGCCTTGAGCGCGGGGACCGAATCCAGAAATTCCGTAACGAAAAAACCTCACGCTCCCCACTCCGACGGGCACGGAGGTGTGGCTTGAAGGCCGTGCATTGTCTAACGATGGACGGACGGACGGACGGACGGACGGACGGACGGACGGACGGATGGGGACGGACGGACGGACGGATGGGGACGGACGGATGGGGACGGACGGATGGGGACGAATGGATCGGGACGGATGGGGACGGATGGATGGGGACGGATGGGGACGGATGGACGGACGGACGGACGGATGGACGGATGGACGGACGGATGGGGACGGATGGATGGGGACGGATGGGGACGGATGGATGGGGACGGATGGGGACGGATGGGGACGGATGGATGGATGGATGGATGGATGGATGGATGGATGGATGGATGGATGGATGGATGGATGGATGGATGGATGGATGGATGGATGGATGGATGGAGGATGGATGGATGGACGGACGGACGGACGGACGGACGGACGGACGGACGACGGACGGACGGGTGGATGGACGGACGGATGGATGGGGACGGACGGACGGACGGACGGATGGATGGATGGATGGCTATTGCATAGCTTCTATCGAGGGCCTTGAGCGTGGGACCGAATCCAGAAATTCCGTAACGTAAAAAAACCTCACGCTCCCCACTCCGACGGGCACTTGTTGATACAAAATGCCATGCAATAGCTTTACCGCGGCAGTCCCCGAGTGCCACACGTCTTTTTTTTAGTTTTTTTACTTTTATTGATGCATTACAGAAGTTTTGGAGCTGCTCTCTGCAACAGAGTAATAATTGTCATATTATCAGCTAGATACAGTACCTGTTGGTCTTACCTAAAATGTTGCCTTCGTTTATGTCTCAAACAAATAGACTGCTCGTACTATCTTATTTTATCTACCAATTTTATATTGCTTTTCATATAAAAAGAAAATCTTTTTATTATCTCGATTGCTCATAATTTTAACATGATTGCTTCATCAGGTAGGTATGGATTGCTTCAATATCATTACTATTAATTTAGAAGAGGAATATTAATAAGTTTATCTGAGAAAAACACTTCGTAGTACTGGGAATTGGAGATATACCTAGTGATTTTGCAGCTATGCGATGTCAGACAAGAGAAATAGGTAATCTCAGACATTGAGTGGCGCACCTTAAAGATTAGTTGACAGCTGCAAGAACCCTCACTTCATCAGCTATTTACTAAGTGAGAGATTTAATAGAAGTACTTACTTACAAAAAAAACATTGTATTTATTTAATCTTAAACTAAGCAGAGACTCTTGTTCATGTTTATAGCCTAGGGCGGAAGTCGAGTTACGCCCTCTGACCTAAAGTGCTACTAACTAAGTTTAATACTAACAGGCTCGACATCAGAAAAGTCAGTTCAATTACAAATTCCTATTAACAGTCGTATAAACAATGGCGTATTGATTGTTAAACAAATTCAAAATCTAGGAGGAAGAAACAAACCAGTTTCAATTTTAAAAAACCAAGGAACGCTGGTATAATATATGGATTTTAAGCTCTGGGCACACCCATGGTGACGGCGACAGATACGCGGGGTGTCACCACCACATAGCGAGGGTAAAGGCCGACACCAACAGAATTGCGAAAGTGGTCGCGATCCACACGGTTTGCTCTCTTTCTAAGGCACATGTTGCATACAAACTCAAACATTACAAGAATATAGCAACCGCTTTCCCGCATTTCCCGTCGCTTTTGATGGTGTTGGCCCCGACCGCTTATACAATATCTACCACAATAATCAAAATTCCTGAAATTAGTTTGTTCAGTATCTACTACTTAATCGATTTCAGCTATTTTGAATTAGTGTTTTTTTTTTCGAAAACTTAATTAGGTAACAGGTAGCATAGCTGAATTTATAATTAATTTAATTTATTAGTGCTACCTTTGGAAATCGTACTATTATTGCTGTTTATTTAAGAAAAATGGTTAGACACACCTAAAGTACGAATGCATCATATTTAAATATTAATTTACTAATTAGGGTATATGAGGAGTTGCGCTTATTCTGTTACGCGTTATAGAAACGCCTCGAGCCTTGTTTCCGCGATTGCGTGCTCGGCGCGACAACGTGCTACCGCCAAATAATTACACATGCGTGCCCACTGTGTGACCAGAACTTTATTTTTTAATAGCGGATATCCTGTTTATAGTGCTAACGTACGTCATTCAAGGAACCTTAGCGCCCAAACTCTAATAGAAGAATGGATGTAGGTATAGTAGAGAAAAGCTGTTCCATGCATTGGCAAAATTGCAGCGATGACTACTCGGCCTAATTGAATCAACAAAATGAAATTCTGTCTGCATGCTCACATTTCATTCACTCCACGAGATAATACCTTCAAAGGCCCCACGTACAACACAAGTAAATGAAATTAAATTGCCATCAGGTCGATTTCATATTCCAATTGGTATGTACTAGACACTAATATCTTGTTTATGAAATGAGAGCTAATTTACTAATTATCTACAGTTATTTACTTATTAGCTACAAAAATATAAGTGGGTAGGTATATGTTTTAAGGATAACTACAGATTAAAAATACAAAGGAAATTGGCACAGTGACAGCAAATAAATTTGCTGAATTTATCGATTTAAAGATAACTATCAGCCCCTAGTCAAATTAACTTTAGGTATAAAAGTATGTAAATCCCGTCAATACGGTCGAACTGTTTACTATCAAAATTGTGCCAAAGATAAGGGGAGTTAGGGTGTAAGTACCTTATCTACTACGACACAATATTGTTCACGTAAATACTTATTTATTACGCAGTTGACGATATCTGGCGCATATTAGAGACTGCATACTTATTTTAGCGCCGTCTTGTCACCATAGTATGATGTCATTACATGAGTACTATTACTGACATTAAGCAATATGGATTATCTTTAGAATGTTATGTTATTATTGTCAACATTAAAAATAAAGAATGATGTAGGGAAGTATTATTCTGCCGCTGCGAAAAATCTTTAGCAATTATAGGTTTCATTAAGTATGCATGAATTATCGAAATTACTGAAGTTTTGAATGTTTACTTAATGGGTTTCGTACCTATTTGGTAAAAAAAGAAACCCGTACAAACAAAGTTAGTTAAGCGCTCCCAAAATAAAAAAAATAGTTTATGGGGCCTATAGATAGATATTTGTAGATAAAGTACGAAACCTTCCGTACGCGAGGATCATTTTTTTTTATAGATTAAGCACAGCACACTACGAGTATGAGAAAGTATTTCAAACAGATGAAACTTTTATAAGGTTATGGTCCCATGATGGGCGCCAATTCAAAAAAAGATGTAATTATAAAGATTTAAATATGTCGTTTATAAAATTTGAATACATTTTTAGTTACAATATTTTAAAGCATATGGTATTGCTAAGTAAGTTTACGGGAAATTCCTTTATCAATGTTCCATTTACATCTACTGAAACATTTATATTTTGTTATCAGGTAATCTCGCAAAAGGCCCAAGGCACGTCAATGTCCTTAATATTTCTAAGTGCTCTTAACGATATCACGAACTGTTTACTTTCTGATGAGTGGCTTATATGTGTAGGTACTTTGTGATAAGGGCTATCAAGATAAGATAACACAGCTGTTGTATCAATGTTGTAGATAAATTAGTACTCTAGACTCTAGGTTTAATAATAGTTGCACCTTTTCCTATTTGAACTCTTGTTTATAGTATGTTAGTATCTACTAGATAAAGTGTATCCCCAGTCGAGACAATCCACTCTCACCAATAAGTAGTGTTTGGTCTACTTTCACTAATGATGTGGATCTATGTATTTCACCATCATGATCTAGGTTTTACGAAAAGTGAATTCTCGTGAATGAGAATCTCAGAATGCTTCAAATTTATTAATATACCTACTTTCTCACGTATAACTTAGACTAGGTTATTTAAGAAAGTAAAGGTTATCTTTTGCTACACTGGTAGTAATTAATCTCATAAGTATGATGAACTAGCGACCCGCCCCATCTTCGCACGGGTGCAATGCTTATACTCAAACCTTCCTCTTGAATCACTCTGTCTATTAAAAAAAACCGCATCAAAATCCCTTGCGTAGTTTTAAAGATTTAAGCATACATAGGGACATAGGGATATAGGGACAGAGAAAGCGACTTTGTTTTATACTATGTAGTGATAATAAATGATGAATACACAGACTCCAAGAACCGAAAGAACCGGACGAAATATTACAGAAACCATAACCATAAACATTCTATCGAACATTGTAAAAGTGATCTGGGTGGTCTATTCTGAGACTCACTCGTAAATTACAATGTAGGTCGTTTTACAAACAACCCAGATTGGTACCTACATTTGTTTAACATGTACTTTGTATTTGTATGTACTTACGTACTTAATTAATCATTTCATAAGTGGAATTAAACCTTAAGATTTAAGTCTTATTTTAGTAACTAAGTGTTGTTTTTCTAGTTAAATGAGGAGCCAAATCATCTGACACAAGTATTAATATACTTAAAAGATAATGTCAACCACCTTTTTGTTTGTTTTCAAAACTTGTTACTTAATAAAACATTTTTGATTTTTTTTAATCGTTACATTTCACAATCGTTTCCTAACATCAAAATTCAAATTCAAATTCAAAATTCAAATTCAAAATCGTTTATTTTCTATTGGTATTAAAATATACACTTAGAAACGTCAATATTTTATAATAACAAGGCACTCTAAACTCGTCCATGAAGATTGGCTAAATGCAAACAGCAGCCCATCTCCACCGACGAGCTGCTGGCTCCGAATGCAGTACCCCGAGAAGAGCCAGCAAGAAACTCAAGGGCAGCTCTTTTTAATCTCATGTCTTACTAATAAATATCGTTTACAATAATAATTATAATTAATAGCCTTACATAGCGTCGAGTCGGTTAATCCCATGCATGTTGGTCTACTAAGTAGTCTGTAATTTTATAGTAGCCTTTTTTATGTAATTTTTGCTTAACTATTATTTTAAATTTGTCAAGAGGCAAATTTTGTAATTCAATGGGAATCTTATTGTAAAAACGTATACATTGACCCTTAAAGGATTTGGTGACTTTAGATAATCGACTAACACAAGCAGCCAGTTCATTCTTATTTCTAGTGTTTATACAATGTCTGTCACTATTTTTTTTGTAAAGTGATATATTCTTTTTAACATACAATACGTTTTCGTAAATATACTGTGACGCCAGTGTCAGTATATTAATTTCCTTGAATTTTTCCTTTAGAGACATCCTAGACCCCATTTTATAAATTGCACGAATGGCATCGTTAAGAAAGGAAACCCGCAGGTCAAACAGTTTATTCCGAGACATTTGTAGCAGGACCACCAGTTTTTTACCTTTACCCCTAAACATGACAGATGATGTACACGCCATCTGTCATGTTTAGGCTCAAAAAAAATACTGGTGAAAAGTGGGTGTTTCCAGGAATAGAATACTTCTGCCTCACCCCTCTGGTATAAAGGCGTGATCATACATATTTATTATTATTTCATGTATGACATTGTAATTATTGTTCACGATAAATGGTGGATTTAAAGAGGCTATAAAGTAGTTTGAACTGCTCGCTAATAAGTAGTTTTTGTTAAACAAAGTTTGTTTACGAAGATATAACAGGAAGCGATTAACCGAATTTAGGACGCCATGTGCTGGGCATTCGGGCATCCACTTTCGAACTTCGATGAAGAATACCTAGCAGGTGGTGTGTTTTACTTCACTAGTTATTATTAGAACAGAATTTCTAGATTTGTAATGCAAGTACAAAGGTATAGGTACTCGTAAAGCTTAAATATAATTATTTTTATGCTATAAATTAATATTGGTGTCACTAACCTAACCCATACTTAAGTTAAAATTTCTGTTTTCCATCCTGTAGGTCTCCATAGGCTCTAACTAAATAATTTCAATTAGTATCTACTCATAATAATCATTTGTAGGTACCTACTTCATTGTGACTTATTGTCAATATCCCTCAAATAAATAAATAAATACATGATGAGGTCGTGGAGTTGGGTGCTGTAAGATTTGTTCCAAGTTATATTCAAATTGTGATTGGACAATATCTCTTATTACACAAGTTTCATAGATCATCATTAGAATGTCTCAAATAACCGTCAGTCGTGATTTGATTTCGACACCAAAACTCAAGTACCTGTTGCATGCTCTATGGATTACAAAACATATACTTTATCAGTAATTTCCACGTTATCCTTTGTTTCTATATTTAGAATTAATTTTATTAGATTTCAAACTAAATACTTCAATATTTATATAATTTTAATACAAATAACATATTTTTGTTGACTGGAGTGAAAAATAAAAAAAAATAAAAATAATTATTACTTACAGTAAATGTCTTAAAATCCCAATACAAACACAGCTATACATTATATAAATTGTTTTCTTAAACTTTCTATAACTACTATTCTGTTTATATACATACTTAACCTTTTTTTAATTTTGTATTGCTTGCGCCCCTTTTGGCCAGTCCCTAGCTACGACATTGGAATATAGTTTCGTGAAATTGGTTCGAGGTTCTACTACAGTACCTAAGCTCACATACCAGAACCTTAACATGCCTGAAGTGTAATACAATTCATCTTTATTTTGGGTTCTTTAACTCGCACGTCACTAAGATTTCTAGTAAAAGGCATGCTAGCACAGTTTTGTGATGCTAGCTAGAGGCTTAATGTAGATACGGAATTGGCTGGCATGTCAGATTGCCATTAAGCTTAAGAGTTTAGTTCTAAATAAATTGCTCTAGCAATTTTAGGCAAACTCTTAAAAGCAGCTCATAATTTCTGTAGATTCTGCTAACAAAGGAAACCTCCGAAGAAAAAAAAATATAGCAGAATTTAATATATTCCATACGTAGCATACGTATGGAAAGCGTACTATTATTGCTCTTTATTTAAGAAATTTGGTAAGACACAACTAAAATACTAAGGCCTCATAATTTTATTATATTATGTAATTTATTAATTGGGGTGTATGAGGAATTGCGCTTATTCTGTTACGCGTTGTATATTTTATCTATCCATTGAGGATAACTGTGTATCTATATTACTAAAAGACAATAAAGGGGTGCTTAACTGATAAATTGTAGAATTCCTGCGCAGTATAACGGCGGATATTCTATATTGTCTCAAGAGAGGGGTGCAGTCAATTGCACTTGTAATAAAACACTACAGGATGAGCATAATCATTGTAGTACCTATATTATCCCATGAACATTGACCAATTGAGGGTAAAAATAATTAATATAATTTTAAAAAATAATTCAAACAAGAAAAAAACTTTTGCAATCACTTGCAGCTTATGATGATTGTCCTTTTAAGTAATGATCCTGCATTAACTGTACCGCTCTACTGTATACCTGCACAATTTTACTAACATAATTTTAATCAGGCCGGTGAAAGATATTCTAAAGTTTGCGTTAGTTTTAAAATGAGAACGGTCGCACTTGGACACCAATCGTGAAGAATACTGGCCCGACCATCCTTGGCAATCTACAAAGTACCTAAACTTCACGTAACCTTATTCTTTATTACCATCATCCCGTGAGGGTATTTGGAGAGAACTTCTACATAATTATTAAGGTTGCTTAATTTGCGGCACAGTGTTCATCATAGTTATGGACTATCAAAAAAATATTAATTTTATTGTTTCATATTTTAGCTTCGTCACTCTGCGTTACGGGTTTAAAAGCAGCTTCCAAAAACTGAAATGTGAGCAAGCCTTACAAAACAGTGACTCTGACTATCGACTTAAGAGAAATCTACAAGGTCCGGCTCTTGAGGACAAGGCCGCCTTAACACCGCAACGACACGCAGCCTTACTTTATGGACTTGTTTAATCCGTCCCACTAAAGATAGATCTATATAACCATATCTGCAACTACTATCATGCCTATAGTAGCAGCATCAGTTATTTTATGTCTATAGGTAGGTGACCAGCGAAATTCTGAACGACTTAGGACGGCTTTTCCCGTACCCCTTTAAATTCCGCAAAATCCTTTTTTGGCCAATACCTACTATTAGGAATCTACATTCAAAAATTTAAGTTTCTAGCATTTATGTTTTCTGAATCTGATTAATCACTGACTGAATTGGCAGTTATCGAGAAATCCGCCTTCGATGAGGACAAGGCCGCCTCTACGCCGCAACCAATATTTATGGTCGCGGTTGAAACACTCGCTAAGAATCGAATGATTATCGAATGATTTACAACATAAATCCAAAGGTTATTTGAGAGATAGTAACTAGCAGACATCTATATCTACATTATTATAAAGAGAGAAAACCTGATTGACTGACTGACTTATCAACGCAAAGGAGATAGGTACTACCGAAACTACTTAAAATTTGGACATTAGATTCGGATAAGAAAGGATTTTGCTAAATTCCTACGGGAACGTGAAATGGTATCAGCGTGGGCGCCTATCTCAGCGCCTCTGGATGCCTCGTATCCTATTACTTTTAACGAGCAAATCTTGTATTTATATTTCGGGTATCTTGGAAACGGCTCTAACTATTTTGATGAAATTTTTTATACAGATACAGTTTTGCATTGTTGTATTTCCTGTAAAAACAAACGCCCGCACATGCCGTAGTGTTAGAACGTGCGAAGCTCGTCTCCCAAGTTACTACCTATTCTAAATAAATTTTGCGAGCGCAAACTCTAGTATAATGTTCTTACCAAAGACGTTTTAGGAAAAAGATTCTCTCTCATAAGAAACTGATTTTTTTTCTTCCAATCTCTTTGGTTCTTACATACCTCTAAATATTACAAATGCGAAAGTAACTATCACCATTTTACTGCTAAACTGCAAAATCAATTTCACTCTATATAATTAAATGACACCAAATAAATTTTGGCGAGCGACTAACTCTGGTCTGGTATAATGTTCTTACTTTACTAGGTATGCCTCCTAATATTACGAATGCGAAAGTAGCTAACTCTCTTATACTTTGTACTGCCAAACTGCTAAATCCATCTTGATGATATTGACAAAGATATAGCTTGCTTGCACCTTGAGGAATGACTACTTTTTATTTTGAAACGTGAAGGAAGTTACGGGCAAAAGCTAATAAAATCACGTTTTGTCTAATATAAAGAACATTTACTATTACGTGTGTAACACATTTAGCCTTCTTTGGAAATACGTACCTACCTACTAAAAAAATCCGGGTCAAACTGCAGCGGCCGACAAAATTACCATACAACAGTATTACATTACCCAAGTACCGTGTATGTTAATATTGACATACCCGATAGTAAAGCCATTTACACGTCTATTTACAGATTTAATTATTAAATGAGTTAGTTATCCGTGACACAGAAAGAAACTGGTTTAGATATTGGTGACTGCATGTGTATTTAGTTTTACCTCCAGAAAATTAGGGCACATGTGGCCTATGAGGTGATAAGCCTAACCGGTAATTTATGGGAAAATGTAACCATGAACATAATAAATAAACTAGAGAATTAAAACAATTAGGTACCTACTTTAAGAAAATTCACGACATAGTATAAAACAAAGTCGCTTTCTCTGTCCCAATATCCCTATGTGTGTTTCAATTTTTAAACTACACGCAACGGATTTGATGATGCGGTTTTTTTAATAGATAGAGTGATTCAAGAGGAAGGTTTTAGTATTAGCATTGCACCCGTGCGAAGCCAGGGCGGGTCGCTAGTATATTATAATTATAACTATTAATTGAAATATTGTCTATAAGTATTGTCAAAAATCATATACTATCCCACATCCTATACATTTGTGGGGATGGATGACGCTGGTTGCTAACACTTTTTAAATCTACTGAACGGATTGTAACGAACCTTAACAATGATTTAGCACCTACCTACACATCATAACAACACATATATAAGCTACTTTTTATCATATTATTATAGTACATAAAGGCAATTTCATAAATGACACAATATTTGATAGCTGTTACATAATCGAGATGTCGAGATACTAAATAAAAATTCGTGATTAACTTACAGAAATTTCTATATAGCTAAAATCTGTTAAGTAACTGGACCTGGAAGCTGATATTTCTAAGAGTAAGTAGGTAGGTATGTATATTATATAAAAAATTAGTTATATTACGTGAATCTGATATACTTCAGTATAATAGAATCAGTGTTTATTTCTTTGTTTGTCTTCTATAGATCATTCATCCGGTTCCCATGGAACTTTGGTGAGTTGTTAAAAGCAAAACCGGGAGAGAACTCCTGAAAAAATACCTAGATTATGAAGGTTGACGGATCCTTATGAGTAAGTAATAAATAATTATAAATTTAAAAGTGTGTTTGTTTGTCTTTTTATGTCGCTACTAAGCTGTAGCTACGGCGATAGCGAACTAGTGACTCGGAAGGTTATTTTTTATCCTATAGAAATATATCATCCCTTCGGATAAACTCTTTATTTGCAACGAGCGAAGTCGCCGGTCAAAGCCAGTTTAACAGGTAATGCGTAAACCTCGAAATAACCTCAATCTAAATAACATGCTTCGAAAACTGTTTTTGTTTTCAAGGAATAAATTCATCACAAAGAGTGGCATGAATTTTCTGAACTGCGCAATACAGTCTTCAATATACAAAACAATAAGTCGTTCACGTTACTATTTCCATCTCATGAAAGCCGATATCGGAGGTGAGATGACAATCCAGGCCGTTCCCCTCGTATCCTCACTTTGTATGCTAAAATATGAATACATGAAAAATAATACAGTTCAGTGGAAAATAACCAAAGCAAAGAAGCTACCACAGGAAAGACTCAGAACCAAGTAAGGAAAGATAAATTTTTGACAGTTCTAAAAATATTTTTTTAAATAATAATAAATTGTGGGACACAATTCACTCACCGTTATTTAGTCCCAAACTAGGTAGAGCCTGTATAGGTATTATAGGTACTAAACAACTGATAAACATACTTAAATAAATATTAAACGACCTGACAAGAAGCCAACATACGAGTAGGTACATGTTCATGCACACAAATGTTGGCCCCGAGTGAGGATCGAACCCGCGACCTTTGACTCAGAAGGCAGCGTCACTACGAACTGAGACAACAGGCCCATCAAATAATGTAGCCAAAATTAATGGAACAGTGACGAGGTTTTTTCAATTCGCTATAACAAAGAATAACTCAAACAACTGTACATAATTTCTTAAAAATACATAAAAAATCTTATAAATAACTATATTATGTACACAACAAAGTCGGACGGAAACCAAGCTATGATTTAGTACTACTTGCAAGAAAAAAGATAGATACCACAGACGCAGGTAAGTGTTCATTCATACTTTGTTCTGTTTCTGTTCTAAAACCTTATAAAATAATAAATGTAGCTAAAAAAGCTCATCATCACGTCATAACGAATTACAACCTTCATTACCTAAGTATATTTATAATACATAGTACATTTTTAGTCTGACAGCTACTTAGTCATTCACTCTTCTACTCACCTCTCAATTTTTTCCTTCGTCAAAACTAGTGACAACACAGCAACTGTCAATGATTTATCTCATATAAAAAATCCGACGTTTACTTATAAATGGCTGAAATAAATTATATCTCTCATGGCAAGTGACTCCATAGCGAAGAACCAGTTGCAAGGGACAGACCAAAAATTGGATACCATTTCCTTTCTGGATAGCTAGCTAAGTTATAGGTACCTACGCCGTGTATCAATCCTAAGGCTACTATTAGGTACACTGTCAAATTTCTTTATCCAATTACGTATTTGATTCCAGTTATTGGGTAATCTATGAGAGTTGAAAGCAATGAGATTAAAATATAATAGGATATACCTAGACAGGGACAAAGCGAGGAAAATCTGAAGGAAACAATTATAAAATAATTACCTACAAAATCATGAAACCTTTACCTAATAGTCTAGGCAATGAAGCGGATTTTTGTATGAAGACCCCAACATTAATTCCTCAGTCGATGAAACTTTGCAGGATTGTAGTATAGTATGAGACAATACTTGCATAAAAAAATCCAAAAAAAAAACCTAACCGAAGTTAGGTATTTTTACTGAAATACTTATTTATTTGATATCTTTGTTGGGAAAAATGCTCAGTAAAAATTTTCTTCTCCAGCAATATTCATGTGTGTTAAGAAAGCTATATGCGAAATATCCAAAAAAATCTCCTGGTAGAAACAACAAAACTCAGACGTATATGTACCTTGCTCGGGAAAATCGCTCAGTCCATTTTTTTAACTGGAATGTCATTTAATGGTCGCTGTGGACTTACAATAGGAAAATCCAAAATAAAAACCTTCTGGCTACATTATTTTTAGAAATTATCAAATTATCAATAAAAAAAAATTTTTTTTTTAGTATAAAAACCTAACTTCGGTTAGGTTTTTTTTTTTTTTTTTTTTATGCAAGTATTGTCTCATACTATACTACAATCCTGCAAAGTTTCATCGACTGAGGAATTAATGTTGGGGTCCACTACCTTTATTGCTTAGACTATAATCTTACAGAGACCTTTCTTATGTATCCAACCAGACCTGACACAAGTCGGTGGCAGGCAGCCGTGGCTTTGCCAAGAGGTCGTATAGGCCGCATCCTAGTGGCGGCAGCGCCGCATAGGTTCGCTCGATTTGGTAACCCGTAAAACCACAATAAAATGTTATTTGATTTTGACGTTTTTTAGGGGGCGCGCGGGTGCAATTAAAATTCCGCGCGTTGTTCAACTTTCCCAAAAAAATGATCACCAAAAAAATACTACTTTGACTATCATTCTACTGTCAATGTATTTTTGTCTATGGATAGATTATGTGCTGCCACATGTAAAAAACAAAGGGGTACTATGAGTCCAAGTCATTCATTTCTGTTCGTAAATAAAAACTCGGACCTGTTTCGAGAATAATCACAGAATAATTGCTACCAATATTACCACAGTACTCAAATTTATAAACAATGTTACTAAACACCAACTAGAAAGATCGTATTATCGTCTAAGATAAACAACTCAACCTTTAGAGGCCACTTATGTTTATAATTGAACACCACTTGAAATCCGACACCGAAAATTTACTATGAAGTGGCCATTTTTTTTATGACTTGTCACATGGCGCGTGTTTGGAAGCGGTTTTCTATAAATAAAAACAAAAAACATGTGTAGCTTTGGATATCAACGGATTCCGAATTTATTCTAGATCACGGTAGTAAATTATATTCAATATCATGTATTTAATGGTGATACAAATAAGGTTTAAAGTCATCTGGGTAGGCCAGCCCGCCGGCGGGCTGCCGCTGCTTGACGGAATGGCGGCATTTTGTGCCAGCCCGCCGGCGGGCTCCTGGGGAGCATTGGGGTAAACCGTTACCTACGTTTTTCGTAATTATTAA
This sequence comes from Ethmia dodecea, assembly GCA_963855545.1. Classification (NCBI taxonomy): domain Eukaryota; kingdom Metazoa; phylum Arthropoda; class Insecta; order Lepidoptera; family Depressariidae; genus Ethmia; species Ethmia dodecea. The sequence continues at coordinate 8,236,526 of OY979448.1, forward strand.
TAATTATTGAATGGATTGTTCGGCACAAAATGAAGTAGACGATATACTTAAGAAAAGTATAATAAAAATCCGGCACTGATCAGTGGATTTCTTCTGCAAACTCTGTCGATGATAGAACAAAACAGTGAATGTACCTACACAAGACCTTAAAAAACATGAAGAGGATTCAACACGGTCTATAAACAGCATCGAATATTAGGGGTTATGTACCGTCCAATTAGTGTACAAACTTAATGAAGGGGGTATAACAGGGGCAAAAGGGGTGTTCATCAGTTACCTCCCTTTAATTTCCAATTCCCCGAACCTCGGAAACTACGTATATTGACAGGATATTTTAACATGTAGGTAGACTGAGGATTAAATGCAATGTAGCATCAGCCTGCCGGGTATTAAACCTTTCCTGAAATTGGTGCTGAAAGCTTTTACAAGGGTATTATAGGAAATAATCTGAGGTGCACAGGTAATGGAACGGAAAATCTATTATGAAAATTACTGATGACATCACATAGTATTAGGTATAGATTTTAAAATCTATAGATTTTTGAACAGAATACTGTCAACAGCAGTAGTAAACGATAATTAAACACAATTTTTTTAAACCATTTCCGTGCTCAGTAAAAGTTTCAAATTAAAGCGAATGGATATTTTTTAAATATGCTCCTACATCCTCAAGTTCTTGAGACCTTACGTCATTTTATGTACTAAGTGTTCATTGGTGCCATTCCTTGTAACGTTGACTGTACCTACCATGTAATTATTAAATTAATGTGTATTAGTAGATGAGTAATGGCATTTCCAGAGATACATTGATTGATTGGAGACACCAAAGACTTGAATTACAAGGAGCATACGATGTCTAAATGACCGGCAACCAGTAAGCCCTATGCGTCTGTATATTCAGACAAGTAGTATCCAGTATTAGTAGTTATCGCAGATACAGTTGCACAATCTCATTAAATTTCCATGAAATCTTGTGAAACAGAATCCGCTCATACTAGATAACACACTATGGAGACGTGCTACAAACAGTGTTCGTCATTTTCTAGAGAAAAGTATTTTAGCATATCTAGGTATTGTGTAAACACCAGCAATTTATATTTTTGTTTGGTATTTGTTATCTCGAATCATTGTACTTTCGATCGTGTCGTATCTTTGTGAAACGAGTAGGGTTAGCTAATATCAACTACCTGATATGGGCGGTCGGCTTTTACTTCCATCTAAGGATAGAGACGCCATTATAGGCTAGCTAGTTATTGCTGCATGTGAAATCTAGCTCCAAGCAATTTTCGTAGAGACGTCTCAGTTACAGTAAAGGTTTTCGATGTATGGGTTTTCGATATACTTACAGACTGTGCTCTTATGTTTTCTTGCTGTGTATGAATACTATGAATGTATTTATATTGAAATGATAAATAGATCAATACAATGTACAATGAAACCATACTTTCGCAATAAAAGGCACAAACCCTCCTCATTCCTTTTCAGTAACAAAACAAACGGGCATTCCATTCCCATACTGATGAACCTTGCGCAACTAATAGTCTTTAAAATAAAGGAAAGCCAAGTATTGTACGATCTTGGCAGTGGTCGATTACACATAAAGTACGTGCTCTCATGATCTGTTTTAGTAATACAAAGCTGGTATAACAATGCACAGGCCAGGTCGGAATCATTTGTCAACTGCGCGGCGGCTTTCAGACCAGGCTCATTCTTTACCGGTGGAGCTTTCATCTCCTCTGACTGATGACTTGATGGACATGGGAATGATTATTGGACGATCCCTTTGTCAGTTGAAAGGTTAAGTCTTCTGTTAGCAACAATAAGGCGGCCGTATCAAAGTGTTTGGAATAGACCGCAGCTATTGATTTAAAGTGGCGAGAGTAGATAATAAGTGTTTTTTCTTTTTGGTCTAAGTGGAGGGTAGCGTGATAAATTTAGCTTAGAGTATGAAGACGACAATATTAAACTGATACTGATGAAATTGGCGTAAGTATACCTGAATTACATGTGTTGGCAACGGCAACAATACAGTCTATGGACTTTATTATTTTATTGTCTATGACTCTGGCTTGCTCCATGGTTTCCTGCACAATACACACGTGAATTTGATTGTTTTCCGTTTTAATAATTATATTTGCTTCTCCATCTTAAAATATCCAGCAAGTACAAAAAAACCTACTAACCTACTAACAGTCCACTCAAGTACGCCACAACATTCAAATAACGCAAAACAAAAAATCTATTCCATTTAGACAATCGCCTAAGCAGCTGTTGCCTATAGAGCACCCATCATTAGAATGTGATGTGGAGGTGCTGATGATTTTTTTTTTTTTAAGCTGCTTTAATAATATTATCGCTGCAGTTTCTCAATATACTCAGAGGACAAAGATTACACAAAATGCATTGTTGTTATTAAGTTCATCGACCGCAGGGCCGTTGTTTAATTGTTCATATTCGCGTGATGCAACGCTGCCAGCGCGCAGGCGCACCGAATGGGAAAGAATGTTGATTACTTGTACTTGTGTTGGATGTTTCGGTAAGTTTTATTTCTAGAAAGAATCTAATTCGATCTCTTGTTATGAACATATTGAGAATTTGTGTTATTCCATTCGTTTATTCATGTAAATTAAACGTGGTAAAAACAAAAGGTGCTTACTTACATGCGATAGGTAGGTCGTATTGTACACCTATTGTTTTGTATTTTTAATGAAAGTAACAAAATATGTACTGTAGTTAAATGTTGACGTGTTGTCCAACATCTAGGATTTAAAAATGCATTTCTTATGGTAAAAATACAGTGATGTTTTTATCACTTGAGCAACGCCAATACCTTATTCTTGTTTGTAATAAGTAACAAATACATATTTTGTTCAGGTTGTGCACCTGAACCGAACAAACGCTTTGTTTTTGTAAACAATATTTTTTATTGTTTTCTATACTTATAATAAATACGAAGAACTCAATAAGAAAACCAAATATTCCAGTTCAATAAGACGTATCGGTATTCGGTATACCTACAAACTTTTCTTTTGGATATAGAAAGCTAATTCCACGTTTATGTTATATCCCCGAGGGGGTAGGCAGAGGTATTCCATTTCTGGATATACTCACTTTTCACGAGATATTCCTTGGACCCCTAAACGTGATAGGTGGTGAGCCCATCGCCGGACCGGGTCTGTTTACACGTGTCTCAGAATTGATTCTGGGACCCGCGGGTTTCCTCAAGATGTTTTCCTTCACCGTCGAGCAAATATTAAATATTTTCGCAACTTTTTAAAAACTCATTGGTGCAGGCCTCAATACTCAGTGGCAAGGATTCGAACCTGAGCTTCACTGATTTTCATTATTTTATGACCAAAGACGTTAAAAAAAAAAAAGGTTTAGAGAATGATTTTCTTCCAACCTCTTTAGTTATGACATTATAGATTAGGTAACTTAGGCTCGTTATTCCTCGGCGGCTGTGCTTTTTTTCATCTTTTCGTGTTTACGTATTAATATTATAACATAGCTAGCAGAAAAATTGAAAATTAATCTCCCCGGTTTAAAAATTTCGTTTCGGCCCACTTTGGGCGCCAAAGTGAAGTGAAGTTCCTACAGACATAGCACAATTTGTACTCTGCTTATAGTATTTTAATCAATAACCGAATAATATACCGTACTTTACTGTAGCTTCCACAAGCCGTTCCGTGATGTACCTACTACCAGGTAAGGTATAAGCACTATACTCGCTTAAAGAATGTGATGCTTCTAAATTATTTGAATATAATCCTACTTAGATTAAGTTGTTTTATGGAAACTGCTCGCATGTGTATAGTGTGCTGCATCAAATTTCTGCCTAAACCTTTTACCACTTAGGTAGGTATATATAAAACAAAATATATACTCAATCAACGCCTCATAATATAGTGTTGATTGTGTATTTATTTTGTTCTCTGGTTCGAATCCGGGTAAGGGGATGTACCTAATTAACCAATAGCAATTACATATTTATCTCAAGCTCGTAGTGAAGGAAAAGATCTCGAGGAAACCAGCACGTCCCAGAATTGATTGTGACGCATATGTAACCGCACCCGTTCCTATCACGATTGACTAAACGAAAAAAAAAATGAAAAATATACCTATTAATGAAACGTGTTATTTAATATATATATATATATATATATATATATATATATGATATATGTATATGTATATACATATATATATGATATATGTATATGTATATACATATATATATGATATATGTATATGTATATATAGATATATATATATATATTAAATAACACGTTTCATTAGTAGGTATATTTTTCATTTTTTTTTTGTTTAGTCAATCGTTATAGGAACGGGTGCGGTTACATATGCGTCACAATCAATTCTGGGACGTGCTGGTTTCCTCGAGATCTTTTCCGGTATTCCATTACTGGATATACCCACATTTCACGAGATACATTGGACCCCTAAACGTGATAGGTGGTGAGCCCATCGCCGGACCGGGTCTATATTTACACATGCCTCAGAATTAATTCTGAGATCTGCGGGTTTCCTCACGATGTTTTCCTTCACCGTCGAGCTAGTGATAAATATGTACGTAAGTTTTGAAAAACTCATTGGTACATGCCAGGATTCGAACCCGAGCCTCACTGATTTTCGGCCGGCTCTTTAACCGTCCGGGCTATCACTGCTCACGTGTTATTTCCAAGAATTAATATTTATTATTTTATTTATTTGTAAGATAGATTTGTCAATATTAATAAATAAAATAAAAAAGCACACAAGTTTTTATCACCTACGCTTACAAGTGAGTAGGTACTAAAATAACACTGTAGGTCGAGCGGGCGGAAGCTCCTTTGACCCTTTGTTTATCGCCGGCGGAGCGACGGACGCATTGCACCGGAGTGTCCGTCACTCCCGCGGGACCACTGATTAAGCGGGAATCGCTCTACGACGTAGCCTTTGCCCAGTAAATTACTCTCAGTATATATGTCTTATCTACGAAATTGTACTGACGCTACGTCGTAATCATTGTGTTTGACAATCGCTTTATAGTCTTGTGGGAGTGACGCCTATCTACAGCAACATTACCTCCAGTTTCGGCAAATCAAACTAAACTTAGCCGACATACTGTTAAATCTCATGTTAACTGATCAGTAGGTTAGTAGATTTTTTAACAACCAATCATAACAGTTTGGCCCAGGAATGGCTCAGGGGGGGATCTTAGATTAATCTGACGAAGTTTGTTACTGATTCTCAACTGTTCTCGTGCTGACAAAACCTGTGTGTGTGGATCATTCTTATGTAAATATCATATTGCCGACCCTTTCGGACCATCCGACGAAGCATGTTGCAATTTAACTATATTTACCTACCTATTAATTCGAAATATTATTTGACGAAACCCTTTTTGTACTTATAATATATAATAAAATAAATATAATCTCACGCCTTTTTTTTTTATCCCCGAGGGGGTAGGCAGAGGTATTCCATTACTGGAATTTTTGTACTTATTGTTGCCTAATTTTCATAGATAAATAAAGAACTCTAGAATAAAGAATCTCTTTGACTAAAAATCAGAACAGTTAACATGAGATTTAACAGTGTACCTATCATCAAATTCTAACCTAACTTAACCCAGCTAGACCCGTTTCTTTCAGAAAGTGCCGGGGTACAAATTCTGCAACTTAGAGTACCTACCAACTCCAACATTTAGAGCACTAGATGCTAGCAATATACGATAATAATATGCTTTCCCGCATAGTGGTCCTGTCGGGATGAGGGACACCGCGCCGGATATGCGCTGTTGCTAACGGAAGTGGCTCGTCAGTAACGGTTCACAGTGGCAATCAGCAGGGCTGGCTACCACTCAGTAACTTTTCGGAGACTTCATTTTTTATTTATTCGATATTTTTTTACTCAACTACAAAAGGGGGAGAATAATATCTTTCGGATGTATGTAGGTAAGTACGTATAGGTAGGTAGGTAGCTTATTTCTCTCATGCGGTTTTATCTGATTTTGATGTGAGACGTATATTCGATTACTGACTAGATTCATCGTAATTTCTGTAGTAGGTAGGTACATTATTTAAATTTTTTCAATAACACGCAGTCTGTATGTTTAATTTATTTTATTAAATAAAAAAACTTATTTGCTGCTGATAGTGTAGCATAATAGGTATTAATAGCTATAGGGACACAGCATAACATCTTTAAATTATATTATACATATTTTATGAATTGTGTTTATGTAGTATTCGTCGTCAATTTTATTTTTCTCTAGATGCCATTACTTTTCCAATTCAATATAATTGAAGTATAAAAAAAACTAGATTAGTGCTTGCCCCATAAACATAAACACTGTAAATTTTTTTATGAATGTCTATAATATGTGCTTACCGAAACAACTCTGTACCTACTCAACTTCCAAAACTTGATAATAATAATGAAACGCAGTATTACCTTTGTAACATATTTTTTTCACACAATGCAGTAGAGCTCCCACCATTAAATATAAATGCAACAACACGACTGGATACATACGAGTTTTTTAGATCGTATTTCGTTTTTCTGCAGTTTCGCGAGCAGAAATTTAATTAAATTTTTGAAATTTTTCACCGTCGAGTTAATATTCAGTAGGTACTATCAGCAAACGCTAAGCCTGATACATTTGGAAGAATTGTTGCTAGAAAGCTCATGTTTTTATTACTCTGACCCTTAGAGTTAAACAATCAGAAGCCTGTAAAACCAGATCCATTCAGATCCATTAAACCAGGTGAAGGAGAACATCGTGAGAAAACCCGCAGGTCCCAAAATTAATTCTGAGGCACGTGTAACAGAACCTGGTTCGGCGATGGGCTCACCACCTATCACGTTTAGGGGTCCAAAGAACATCTCGTGAAAAGTGGGTATATCCAGAAATGGAATACCTCTTCCTACCCCCTCGGGGATAAAAGCAAGTTTTTTTTTTATCCATTCATCGACCCAAAGTGGTCATAAACATGAAGGAATCATTTTTTTATAATTGTCACCATTTCGTAAGTGATGAGGGCTGTGGGCCATGGGGTGGGAAAAGATAGCTACTCCCAAAAATGACACTTAGGTGTATCAGGCAGAACTTTTACTGATAGTACCTTGTGAGTGGTTTTGGCAGGTGCATATCCCTCGATGTGCATCCACGTCCGAGGGTGCCAGAGGTTGTTGTTTTGGGGAAACACGATACACCCTCCCCGTCTAAAGCCTTGGATTTGATTGAAATGTTCCGTGCATACTTCGATGTTAATTAATTTCCTGACGTATAGTCATCAAACAGGTATACCGATCTGTTGATCAAAGCATATCTACAAAGACTTCAAACTAACCCCTATGTGGATTGGGCGACGTCACCTCTAATCATGATGGCAGGTAGGTACAATTAACTAACCACACGTGCCTACATAATTATGTAATACCTACGTCAATGTGCAGTAGGTACATAAGTGATTGTTTGGTTCTCTCTGTGTTACCCGACACAGATCAATCGAATACCACAATAATCCGTTCCAAATCCAATCATACCTACGGTCTCGCTCTATTTGTATGAATATTTTATGAACAATAAGGATTATTATTATTTATGTATTTCAGTGCAACAAATTGAAATAAGTATATTACGTGTAAAAATATTTAAACGCTAATTGTAAATACACAACTTCGATATAATCCCTTCTGTGGATCATCAGTATATCTTTAGGTGATCTACTCTACATACTTAGCAAATAATAAAAACTTTGACCATCACAACTGCAACGATAAATGACACAGTTATAAGTACTGATATTAATTATTATTATCATATATTATACTTTTTCTGGGCATAACATTCGATTACATTGAATAAATTATTTACGTGTACTAAGAGTGGGGTGGGGTGGTTTCTTATCATTTCTGTTTTTTTTTTTTACAAAATTAAATAAAAAATATCCGATTCTATTCGAACCTGTAGATGGATAGGTAGATACATATCTAGGTGTGTAAAAGAAACTGAACTTATGTTGACAGACAACATTCCTGTCAGAGTTGTGTGAGCACACCTGTGGTCGGGATTAACCACCCACGGACACGATAGGCAAACAACTGTGATTACATTTTGTTCTTCACCTTTTAATTTGAAGAACAAAGTCAGTTGGACTTTGTTTTCAAATATGCACGCGCGGCTTTCGTACTTTACCTACCCGAGGAGTTTTAAAAAATTCTTCTTCTACATTGCAAAGTTCATGTTTCTAGGAGTATCTACCTATCTATTAGTTTCGAAAATAACGTGATGGATGAGAGAGTGGCATTTCCTTTTTATATAGATTCGGTTAGTGGAGCTATTAAAATAGGATTTAATGCAGTACAGTCAAGAGGAAGTGAAGCTTGACACTACCAGTTTAAGCTGAGCTCTGATTTATACTGCGCGCCATAGAATACAGGGCCGGGTCAAAGTCCAAAGTGTCAAGCTTAGCGTGCTCTTGACTGTACCTATAAGTTATATAGTGGACACGTTTCTAATTTACCCCGTCTTTACCTTCGTGCACGTCTGGGGTTTAGAGTAAGCCCATCAGCAATGAACATAATTGTTACTTACCTACTTACGTTATTTCATCAGAGTCCGGTAGAGGTTTCCCAAAAGAACAGAATTAGTGGTAAATTTTTCAATGCTGGATAATTCATAATTATTCATCCTCATGTGTTATAAATCCGTTTGCACACTGCCGCTTTATAGGTCTTATCTCACATAATAAGAGGAATGCTGAGCTAGATGAAAAACTTCACCATATACGTGCGTTTCAACAATGCAGTTAAAATTTCAATGAAGTATGACTCTAGGGATTAATTCCTTCCATCCGTTACAGCATCTGCGTACATGTCGGCATAGAATTAATTAGTGAATAGGTCTGTTATGTGCCAATCAGACAGATATTTTACGAAGCGGAAGTTCCCAGCCCGACTGCATTTTGCTTCAGTGAGTCTTTTCATCTAGGCTTAGTATAGGCCTGCCACCTGAGATGGTAGCCTACAATGGCGTTACAGATAGCTAATCTAGAATAGGTTTGGTGTTGTACTTAGATGTACAACGCATGCATAAGGTAAGCGGTGAGAGTCGAGTTTTATTTTAATATGAGTAATATCGCAAAAAGAAACATCTTAATTTAGGTTTTCATTTGTGATATCTAACTAAATACTGTAACCGTAACGTAAGTAGGTATTGATACCCATTCTGTTCCTAAATTGATTGGTACCCTACCGTAGAGGCAGAGTAGAAGTATGAGAATTTGTATGATATAATCTCTCAAGTTTCCATTGACATCGAAAAGGAACAACTGCATAACACAAAAACCCGGATATCTTGCCAGCTCTCCTAGGTAAACAAACACAAGTATCAGGCATTCATCTCGTGAGCCTGCGTTTAGAGCTAAGTGATAATTACACGGCCACGAGAGCCGAGACAGGCTCGGTGGCTCAATTAGTCGGCCTCCAGACGCCATTGACTCGCGACCGCCATCTACCGCCATTCATGCTCCTATGGGAACCATTCATCCCCGTCATGTACTTACTCAGTGAAGCGTCTTCGTTAGCTCGGACACGCTAATTGGGAGGAATATGAGAGAAGGCACAAGTATTTTGAAATGAAGTCGTATTCAATTTAATATTTGCCGTCTTCTGTTTGTGAACATGACTTTCCGAAACCAGCAGCTTTTAACCCAGATGGTTAAAAGCCCTTTTCAACTCTCACTTGACGGTTTGTTACGTAAGGTTCTGAATGCGGATTTTTTCTCATATGACTGACTATATGTGTGACATGACAAACGCGTATACTTAATGATGAATTTTGGAAACTTTCTCAGATTATTTATATAATGCTGTTTATTGAGCCCACTAAAACTCGTTAGGTACCTAAGTTTTTTGAGCACATGATGTGAATCTTTCGATCAAATGACAAAAATTTAAAAAAGGTCTTAGGTTAAATCAAATCGCTTTTGAAACCCATAATGACAAGTTCAAGGTAACAGTTTCTCCTTCACATTGTCATAAGTTGGTAATTTGGAAACCTTATAAATGCTGCATCGTGGGTATTGAACCAGGCATAAATGACAAAGACTAGTAAAACCTTTCCGGAGCTGATTCTTAATCATGTGACATTATAACATAAGTATAAGACAAGGATTGAACGGAAGTCTACAACAACGAGAGCCGTGCTGGTGTTGCTGACATTTGATCTGCATGATGACAAAGACCTCTCTCGTCGTGTTTCCGTCTCAAGGCACTCTTGTTGAACGGCTCCGCGCCGTTCCCACAATTCACAGAAGGCCATTCAGCTTAACTTTTAAATGTAAGAAACAAAAGAACCGACCATCAATCTTTCTTTAAAATATTTTAAGGTTTTACGGAAACAATGGTCAATTTGACTTTTGAAAGGGCCATGGAATACGTTCGGTTAAATTAGTTTAGAGTTCCCCTACCCTAATTGATTAAACTTGTTTATTGCTTAGGTAATAGGTACTATTGAATAGCATTCTGTATATAGGCAGTCAGGAATTCATATCAAAATTACGATACATAATGTAATTGTAGGTACAGTACAATTCTGTTAATACACAGAAAAAAACCATTAGGTACTATTTTGTATTTTTATTTCAAACCTCTTTTCGCGTACTTGTATTGCTCTACTCTACTCGTAGATTACACTTCTGTTTCTATTAAAAACATTCGCAAGACTGTCGCATTACGAGTCACTGGCGCCAATGAACTAATCAAACTGGTGACAAAGTCGTTGCTTTTGAATTCTTACCGCTTTACTCAGGGCACGTGACGGATAAGGCACGTTGCAGACAACGACGGATGCGGATGGCACACCGAGATGCGTCACGTCACATGCGATTTCCTGTGCGGTGTATAAGTAAAGACCTGCAACGTTTTCAATGGAACTGGTTACAACAACAACGGTCGCACAGCTGGGTGAACTGAATGTCACGTAACCGTGTCGTAAACGTAAAATGATGATTGGACAAAACCGATTGCTTAAGATAAATTGTATCTTTACCTGGCTGCACCAGAAGAAGTGTAATGTGTTTTGGGTGTATATGTAAAGTTTCTTTGTGACCTCCTATATCATACACGGCTTGACGGATTTTAATGCGAGGGGTATCGTGAGATTTATCTTCATCGTCTTAGTGCTACTTATAGGTTACCTAACTGCACTTTACCCAACTGCACCAGAACGAAGGCAATGTTTTCCGTCTTCAGTCTAGTTTTCTGATGTTTTAATAATTAATGTAACTTATTAAGTCAGCTCTACAGGCTATTATAATTATATTAGGTAATTTTACAAATAAATGCAGGTACCTACTTAATTAAATATTTATAGGTAGGTACATACATACCCAATTTAAGTTGGATTTAGATCAATTTACTTAGAGCAAGATCAAATTAATGAGTGGAGAGGTTGTAATTGCGGACTGCGGTCAGTAACTGCTATATACAGCATCAATGAACAGGAAACCCTTGATGGAAACAGCATTATTATAATTAACGCATCAAGCAAGTCGTTTTCAATCTTATGGAAACACATTTTAAACTGTAAATTTGACTGACAAACTACCTACACCAGATACCATATTTACATAATAAAATCGTTTATAGCAGTTTAACTACTATCGTTATTATTCGCAGTGAAAGCCGCGCATTGTCGGTTGCGCCGGCGCCGGTTGCAACACAAGTTCGATTGCGGAAGCGATGCGGCTACTGACCGACTTGTCTTACTTCTTGCCAAACGCTCTACTGACTCGTGCATTGTATTATCTGTTAGTATAAACGTACTCTAGATTTGGTCATCACTGATGCTTTCATAGACCGATGTGAAATGAGCGCTTTGAAAAGGTATTATTCCAGTTTCCCCGATGATGAGGGACAGATGGACAATAAAGCTTCCTCGGCTCCGGTGATAATTTTACACAGGTAGGTACATCCTCTCCGTCAACAGAGAGGAGGAAATACTCTGCATAAAAGTGATTACCAATAAAGGTAGTACTTTATACTTAAATCTGATCATATACATATAAGTGTGCATGTAGGTTAATCTATATCACTACATAGTATAAAACAAAGTCGCTTTCTCTGTCCCTTTATCCCTATGTTCCTTTGTATGCTTAAATCTTTAAAACTACGCAATGGATTTTGATACGGTTTTTTTTAATGGATCGAGTGATTCAAGAGGAAGGTTTTAGTGTTAGCATTGCTCCCGTGCGAAGCCGGGGCGGGTCGTTAGTTAATATTATAAAGAGGAAAGATTTGTACATTTGCATCTTTGTTACGAAAAATCTTTCACCAATGAAAAGCTAGAGTATCTAGCTAGTTATTAATATTTTTAATATCATTTCAATTTGTTCTCCACGCCGGACGTGCAAGTCGGTGAACCGCCCGAAACTCGCTTTTACCCTCACTGTAGGTACTTACCTACTTTAACCGTGTTGCACAGCGTAAGTTTCACAGACCTTCAGCAGTTTTCTCGACCCACTGATGGATGGGCTCAGCAACACCCTGTCGTCCGCGTTGAGAAATAAACCGTAAAATTTAAACGGCAGAGCTTATAATCGCACGGCGACTGCGGCATCCGACATGCATGTTGCTCAAACCATCGATCAGGTCGATTACAAATAGGTTAACCCGCCCAGCCGTATGCCGCACTTGAGGGAATATTCATTTGATTGAGCATTTGACCATTTTACATATGCATAAGCTATGCTAATAAACAGTCGTGACTACGACAAGTTGAAAGTCCTTTTACGAAAGGGTCTGGAATATCCCGAGTGTGAATCAGTGCGTGACTGCGTCGCGCGTGCGCGGGCACTGTATTGTTCCAACAACAATAAGCTGATGTCATACAAAAAACGTGATACGATTTTAAGGACATGTGCATATCTTTGGAATTAAAGTGAGCCAGTTATTCTTGGAAATTGATTTATATTCTGGAATAGGTACCAAAGAATATATCTACCTACTTATGCAATAGTTTTGTAACTCTTAACAAGACGTATTGAAAAATGAATTTTAATGCTCCGCGTTCCTTGTAATCTATAACTGAAAGTAACACAGTATGCACAGGTAATGGGTAGGTACTCTCTATCGTAGATATATGTACCAGGCGGCTGCACATAAAACGAACTAGCAAGTAGCAACAATAAACATTATATCCCGTTTCACAGCGTAATTGGCGAAGGGAGATCATGCGAATGATATTCCGCCATTCAACGTTCATTTATTAGAGTTGTTTTGCAGTTCTTCACGAGTGAACGCGATACGGTTATTAAATGAACATAGATCCCAGACATCCAATTTATATGCAGGATGTGTCACAAAAAACCAATCATTTATGAGATACTTGTAGAGGTATACCTACGTATTTCGACTTCAAATCAAATTAAATCTCATAAATCGTCATCGTACTTAGGTATAAGGGGCTTAAGCGAAATTAACCCTATGATTTGCCTTTTGGCAATACAATTTATTTGTCAATATAATTAATACAATTCATTCACATCATAACTTTAAAGACTAAACAACTACCGACGTAGCTAGAGGTAAGTAATTTCTTTCCCAGTCCTCTAAGCTCTCTTGTACCTATACCAAAAACAATATAATATGGATATAATCATTAAAATTTAACCCTTCTTAATACTCGTACAACAAATCTACCTCACATACCAACCTCTACATAAAATAATAGAGATTTAATTCATTTCCGTTAGGTTTGTATCAACGGTTTGCATGGTTCGCTAAAGCTTCAATATTTGTTGAGTATTTTGAGTCTGCACGGGTGCTAGGCGTATGTGTTGTAGGCACTTACACGAGAATTTCATAAACTATATTTACCTGTCGTCTATGTTGTTGGGGTTTGTTTATGTATCCGTCTGGTTCGAGTAGGGATGGCAACGGAGAAACTTGAAGGCTGCACGAATAAAAAAATATGTACCGTTACTATATTATTTCTTCATTATTAAAGAGGGAACGCGACCGCTTTCCTGCCTCTGTGTGCGGTAACCATTATTTCTTTCTGATATTAATAAATGCAATAAGCAAGATCAAATAAATATGTTCAAAATCGATGTCATAAGAGTTTGAGAATTGTGACAACCATAGCATCGGTCAGACCAACAAATTCAAGTTTGGATGCTCGTCAGTGCTGGGATCAAAGGTAATTGGTATTTTATTAAACTCGACTACCAAATAGAGGTTCGCTTTAGGATACTTCAACAAATATGGACACAGGCTCCGACAGGCAGTAACAACGTTTATGTAATTAAAACAGCAGGCGGATAGGTACAAAGCAGTGATAGCAATTTAGTAAACCCGCCTCTCAAGCGTGGCCCGGCTTCGATTAGTGATGGCACCAAAGAGTTAACAAATAATTTACAGAACATTACATATATCACTATCTCGACGGCGAAGGCATCGAGAGGTAAGCCGCAAAGCGCTCGTAGCCCTGCCATACCAGTGTTTGTAACGAGCACACTGGTTGAGCAAAGTTGGGCGCGGTCAGTCAGTGAATGGGCTTAGTGGCATTATTTCATTTACATCACGATCGCTTCCATGTTTCGGAAGACACGTTAATTTGTTGGTCCCGGTTTTCGCTGTAAACCATCAATGGAAGTTATTAAGCCAAGTAAGATACCCTTGGGTATCTTGAAAAATTCTGACTATTAGGTGGCCACTAGCTTAACACCATCTCCCAATCCGCAGTAGGCTCGCGTGGGGAAGTACTTACTTCCTCATGGGTAAGGAAAGACCCTTAGCTCAGCAGTGGGCTGTTACGGGTTGATGATGATGTTAGTACCTACTCGTCTTACTTATTCTAAAGCGGGTCAAATGAAATGAAATATTATTTGGTGAATAGTTAATCAAATGGCTGGTTCTACAAAAAAAATTATATGACGACACGGTTACTAACCTCGGATCTTATGCTTGTTGAATAATGAGTACCCGCATTTAGTTTCCCATAAAGGTGTATTTATGGTAGAGTAAAACTCGTTACAAGGTGTTTAAAAATGAAGACCCATAAACTCTGCTTCAGACGTAAAATAAATGTTGCTCTCCTTGAAGATGAATTCTTTTTCGCAAGAGAGAAATAAATTGTCCGGATTAAACTACTACTAACTTTTTGTTCTGATAAACTACATTTTGCTTGAGAATACTTCGTTTAGGTAAGAAGTAGGTAGGTACTTTTCTGTTCAGGAAAACGAAAAATTGTTAGTTATTTTGAAGATTCTAGAATAAAATAGTTTGATCTCTGTTACTCGCGAAAGCACCCCCAAGTAACATTTAAGCGAAAAAATATTATATTTGCCAGCGCATTACCAGCTATAAGCTTAATAAATGATGTACAAGAGTGTAAAAATATGTTTAGGACTGTACTAAAGTATAACTGTACAACTGTATACAGTATAGCTGATTAACGGCTGTATAGAGCCTAATTTTTTACCTTTAGCTTTTAAATAGCATTGGAAAACACTAAAATACAGACTGCGGAGTAAGAAACTGCGTTCAGCAACTTTATACGACAAAAACTGTATATTGCTCTCAAATTATACTTTTGTATAACCTACTTCTGTACAAGAGCATTAAATATTGTTATAGCCTGAATATTAGTGTATAATTACTCTATTGTTCAGCCTTCAAGTTAAGCTTGATAATAGCTGTACAACGGAAATCTAGGATACTCTTAGCAAGCAATTCCCTTTATAATAGTGTAATACAATTCTATCTCATGTAGAAGAGTTTAAATTTACCCTTTTTTAAAGCCTAATGCGATTGGCATACATTTTTCCCTTTTTACAGTTTTTTGTGTTTTAGAAGATTAAAGTTATTATTATTAGTGTTCGCATACACAATTATCCAGCTTATCGATTATTTTAAAACTAATATAGCTTAAAATTATTCTATTTATTGGATACAACAAATAACAAAACTACACAACGTGAACAAGAGTTAAGATGGATATAAAACCATGGAAAAAACAAAAAAGAACCGGTGGAATAAGAAGAAAATTAAACAAAGCTTATTCCGAACGTGAACTAACGGAACAAAATATAATTTTACAAGGGCACGGACAGCCAAATTCCAAGTTGGTATCACCACCATGCAATGAGTGTTCCGTAGAATCAAAATTGTTGGATCATGATGAAATAGCAAATATCTGTGCTAAAGATATGTATGTTGGGTTAGTGACATGCGGTGAGGGTTCTGTACAGGCAGAATCGGGTATAATGGAGCAAAGTAATGACAATTATAGCGAAATTGTTGAGTCTGAAAGTTCATCAGATGAAGACGAAGCAAATCTAAATTTATTGTTTCGCAATCATATAAAAAAAGGGGCCAAAGGGGACAAGAATATTTCGCAAAGAGCATTAAAAAAAAAATTCGTTTGTTATAAGTTTATTTATGGGATATTTTTAGGAGGCCATCTTAATAATCCCTTCTTTTCCCAGCAACTTGGCAGGATGGATAGCTTAGGTTTCCCTCTTTCGATTGTCTCTACAATCTTGAATGGCATGTTGATCCTGAAAAAAGCAATATAGTAAAAACCTTGAATGCAGTTTTCTTTCTTTCAAAAAATAAACTAAAGTTAAATAAGTAAAAAAAAATAAACTAAACGGGCCTTGGTTTGGGTCATAATGAGGTTTTCTATATTTTCAACTGAACCCTAATTAACTGTATTAATGAATATGAATAAGACTTAAGACAGCTTCTATAGTACTTAAATACTAATGTACAGACAATGTTACTCTTTAGGCTGAGATACGTTCTTAAATAACGACTCTGTTATGCAAAAAGCTGCATTAAGGGGTACTAGAAGAGCAAGAGCTGTATAAACTAAGGACGCCATTTTATCATAACCTATAAATTGCATTCCAATTTTACGAGATATTTTTTGTTTGTTTTTGAAATTTCAGTACAAATTAACAAAGGATTTTAACTGTATAGTATCCAAAATTACGTTTACTATCAATAGAACAGTCCGGGTTACTCTTAAAACTGTTTTCAGATATGATCACATATTTGTTGTTACAGAAAAAAATGTATGTATATTCCTTATTTCGAAGGGGCGTGAGTTTTGAGCTTAAAACTAGTATACATATTCACATAAAAATATCAGTCGCAAGCATAACAACAACGATAAACAGTAAAGAGTTCTTACCACTTAGTTATTAAATATTTTTTCACTTACACTTCACTTAAGGTCTCTGCCTTGGCACATAGTAAATTAAGAGATAAAATGGAGAATGAATTCAACCACGAACACAATTATAATATATTTATTCTTCTATTAAGATTTTCACAAGCCTGAGTCTGTATAAAAGAATAAAAAGGAAAATTAGAGAATGGAAGCTGTATGAAAGTATCTAAATAGTATCTTAGCCAGCCAAACAGTACAGCTATTATGCAGCGGTTATACAGCTAAATCTACACTTAAAGCTGTATAATTTTGGGGCCCATTCCGGAGTTACAAGGGCTGTATAGTTTGCTATACAGTCTATATACAGCAACGTTTAACAGCCTGTAGCAAACAAATAGTCCAGAATACAGCTTTTATACAGTTTAAAATGTTACTTGGGCCATATATAAAGGTTCGACGTTTTTGAATATTATTTATTTACCTGTTCACTGTGTAGGTAAATAAACTTGTACCTAATAGTAAAAATACTTACATAAATATTTTATTTTATTCTAGATTAGCTGTTTCTGATTAGTTCGCGTTTCAGTCGATTTTATTTCAAGATAAATCGTAAAGTAACTGTTCTTCTTCAAGTCAAGATGTAAACTGTCGTTGTGCCAAATTTCATCTAGACCTATCCATCGGTTTAGCCGTAAAAAACAGACAGGGTTACTTTTGTATTCATAATATTAAGTAGGGATTGGGTAGGTGTATGTATACGAAAACGCAATGTAAGTAGCTTAAATAAACTTGCTTGCACACTGCACACCGCCGTCCATTTGTAAATTCCAGAATGAGTTCATTTCGATACCACGGTTATCGGGTGACCTAGTGTCACTCTACTGATATGCCGGAATGCAGACGGCCCTCGCTTGATGCCTGGTACTGCCAGCTCAATTTCCGCCGGACACACCTAAGGGTCATTTTTGCAAGCAGCTATATTTTTCCACATCGATGTAGAAATCAATAACGTTGAGGCGTCCTGTGGCGACTAAGTCTTCCATTGTAGTGATAATTAGCGGATGCGTGACGGCTTTGCCCGCAAGGATCCTGTTTATTTCCGTTCTCGTGGGAATTTCCAAAAGTCTCTTTATAGTGGTTATCTTCGGAATAATAATAAAATAACAACATAGGTACTAAGTATACCTATTTCAAGTTTCTAGGTGTTATCATTTCGGAGTAGTACGTAGGTATTTCTCTTTTTAACCAGTTTTTATATTGTCCCGTGGGAATGAGGTATTTTCCTGTAGTAAAAAGTACCCTATATGTTGACCTAGTTACTCAGTTACCTCCACAATAAATTTCAACAAAATTAGTCTATTAGCTGGTTAATGTAAAATAGTTTTTAAAAGAAAAGACATTTATTGTTATTAAAAGAAAACCTTTGTGTTACTAACATGATACCTAAACACAAGTATTTTGTTACTTAGTTTAGGTATCACTAAATTTAATTAGCAATAAGTTTTACTCTGTTATTCATTGTAATTAATAATTATACTAAGTTTATGTAATAAATTTATTATTTTTAGTAATAAGTAGTTTTGCATGATGCGTGCACAGACAGGCAACAATTTTAAAAATTTGTGTTTTGGTATCTTAATCGATAACTACGAGTATATCTACCTACATTGTCGCAAAAAATTACAAAGATAAGTATATTATGTACAGACACGGTCTCTTTACAGTTTTATTATATGCAGGTAGATATATAGGTATAGATTACAAAAAAAATTTTTCATTCATGTTTACGACCATTTTTATTGCAGATAAAAGCAACGGAATAAAAAAAACTGAGTTAGGTACTGGCTTCTGATTGCTAGACGGTAATTAATTCGAGCGACAATTCTTCAATATGTATCAGGTTAGGAGGTACTTTCGTCGATAGTACCTACCTACAATAACACTCTTGTTACTGCAGCTCTGTTTACATTATATTAAGTAAGTACATAATATAAAGGTCTAAGTCCGAAAGATATAATGTTTCCGAGGCGATGACTGTATGCGTATAGTTGCAAATCATTTAAGTAAAACTTTGTACATCCTCTATTGTATATTAATATAAAAAAAAACACAGAAAAATTCTTGTTACGCTTTCACGCCTAAACAACTAGGTAAATCGATTTTCAATGGAAAAAAAAATCTTTCTGCAATGGAAAGCTACATTATCACTATTATCAGAGAGTAACATAGGCAGAGCCGTGATAGCCTAGCAGCTAAAGAGCCGGCCGAAAATCAGTGAAGCTCGGGTTCGAATCCTGGCATGTACCAATGAGTTTTTCAAAAACTTACGTACATATTTATCACTAGCTCGACGGTAAAGGAAAACATCGTGAGGAAACCCGCAGGTCTCAGAATTAATTCTGAGACATGTGTAAATAGACCCGGTCCGGCGATGGGCTCACCACCTATCACGTTTAGGGGTCCAATATATCTCTTGAAATGTGGGTATATCCAGTGATGGAATACCTCTGCCTACCCCCTCGGGGATAAAAGGCGTAAGATTATTATTTATTATTATTTATAACATAGGCTATATTTTATCCCCGTATTCCCACGGGAACGGGAATTACGCAGGTGAAACCGCGGGGCGCTGCTAGTATTATTATATAACTTTGGCCCGCGACTTCCTTTGATTAGATATCATTTAAAATCACAAAGTTAATTCCAGTACATACTTATTGGAGTAGGTACCTATCTACCTACTGATAATCCTGACGGCAATAATCGATTTTATGAAAATGAAAAATAGTTTAAACATAATGTTTCAGTACAAAGTTCAGTACTTACCCTTATTATCGCCCATAATGGTGTTTTTGTGCACCGCAAAATATTTACCTACAGGTGTTGGTCGTAGTACACCTCGTTAATAGGCTGATAGTACAAATTGTAACGAACTACCTACCCGTCTCGTTATCCATACTACCAATCCCTACTAATATAATACTTACATGAAAGCAACTCTGTCTCTAGGTATTCTACGATTCCACGGTTAAACCGATCCTGATAAAATTTTACACGACTACAGATTACATCTTGTAGATGGACATAGGCTACTTTTGGTCCTGGAAAAACACAAGATGCACGCCGACGGAGTCAGGGGCAAGGGCTAGTAATTTGATAAAACATACCTACACTACATATTACATGAAATAAAAAAACAACACAATGATAAACGAATCGGCAGATTAACAACACACTTCATACAAATCCGATTCTCTTGGCCATAAATTGTGAAGTATGTAGGTAGTGATGAAAGGAATCGAGAATGCCAAGCGGGCTCGCCGAGGAGTGCCCTGGCTGACTCACTAGCGCCCACACCAAGGCTATCGTGCAAATAAACACGGGCAGATGACGCCACTACAGTCTACAGTCCTAGAACGTCCAGTATTCGTAATTTATCCGGAAACCCAAAACGACAGAACTTTGGGCAAAGGTTGGCAATATTAGGAGGGTGTTCCTAATATTTTCGACTTTTGAAGTACCCGGTTATCCGATAATCTGTAAAATAGAGAATCTGAAATTATTACTGCCGCTGATAATTGTTATAGTTGATGAAGTAATTAAATCTCTATAAATTTTGTGTGGATTTTTGGTGAATTTGGTAAACCTACTTTGTAAAGCTAGCTTTTTTCACTGATTTTGATATTTTGTTTTATAGTTTGAGTCAAGATTCACAGACACTATGAATCCCAATTACTAAGAACATTTCCTGTTAACTTGTCAAGCTAGTAATATTAGTGATAAACTACCTACTTATCAACTCGTTTCTGTTTCCCCCTTAATTAGGCGAATGCAAAGACACGAGGTTAATGGTGCCATGCTTATTTAAATATTAATGGTTTGGTTCTTCATAAAGTGAGAGTCTCTATTCTTAATTCAAAGGCAGTTATGGCCACGTCGGCGCCGGTAATTCGCTCCGCGCCATACGCGGCCACTCCGCTTTGTGTAATTGCGAATCGAACGAGTGGGCGGCAGCCCCCTCGCTCAGGATTATGCCTTTGACCAAAAAGACAATGTTTTTCCGCACATATGCTCGCACCGAATTTTTGTTTCTTTTGTTCATGCAGATTAAAGATTATATAAGTATTAGTAATTGCGAACATAACTTGTCCCGTGCGCAGCGCCACGCCCACTGGGTCTAATTATGAATCTAAACCATCCAGGGACCCACTCAAATACACACAACAAAATCAATCCAGTCGTTTAGAAGTTTAGTATTATACGTAGGTACAGAAGAATTTAATGTATCAACATAGAAAGTAACTTACCAAAGCGACCAAAGCCTCACATAATCATAACATAATGCTCTAGATGTAGCATTGTCGACCGTGCGGTCTCTTTTCACTCCGTGGACTTCTTAAAAATACCCAATCACAGACTTTTGGTAGGTATTGGTAGATATTCATAACGCGCTAGCTAAGGTTCCCCCCGTGTACCCCACTGACTCTTGCGTTTGATTTTTAGTTCCTAACAGTTTATTATGCTACCGTAACCAGCATGCCCAATTAAAAGGCATACCTAGTTACTCGATAAAAGTAGTTTTCTTTTCCTCTCAAAGGAAGGGATAAAATATAACTTCCATACTCTGCACAGCCTGCCGCAGCGTCGAATAAATAGACAAGGTGTCTAAGATGCAGTCATGACCGCTGTAAAATTCAATTTTTTTCTTCGACCAATCCAATTTAAATCATTTGAAGTGTAAGTATACCTATGTGAAACAATTCCTTCAGAGCCTGTATAGCGAAAACGCATGACAGATTTTGAAGTGCGAGGTATCGCTAAGTTATTAGTCTTCATTTCCGTTGTGTCATCGACTACCTGCCTAATTTTTTTACACAGCTAGCTACACCATAAGAAGGGTATTGTTTTTTAAATCCTTCAGTGCTTTTTAAACGATGCTCAGATCTTTTGTTTTTTTAATTAATATAGGTACCACCTACTTCGTTTCCAGGTCAGTCACTTTCCCGTAATATCCAAGTTATGTGCGCTACTCTATATTCATGACCTGGGTTTAATTAACAGTCGGAAACAATGTCAATTAACACGAATCTGTTGTTTTTTTTCACTCGACATACTTATATAAGTATATACAGGCTTTATATACTTAGGTGCATTACCTGCAACAGGTAAATGTTAAAATTTTCCTTGTTTTGATCATTTGAACAGGTTGCATGAGATCAGTTTGACACGATGGTAAGAGAAGAGAGGTGGCATCCGGTTGAACTGTTGCTTTAACGATGACTTATGTCTACGAAGTGGTAAGAAACATAAAGGTACCTACATATAAAATAACCTCACCCTTTTTTCCCGTCGATGTAGGCAAAGAACTTCTGCAGTGCAACATCAATCATACCCATTACTACCCGTGCAAATAAAGAATGGGATTGAAAACGCAACGAAATAAAGTTGTATTTAGCTAAATAAATAAATTATTTATTTATTTATTTATTTAGATAAATAAAACTTTATTTCGTTGCTTAGTATGCGGTACAGACTCAATGAGCCGCTATTTTTAATCCCATTCTTTATTTGCACGGGTAGTACCTATTTTTATACCTAGTGGTTGGTTTCGGCAGCACTACCGATTTATAAAGGTTTTTTTTTATTGAAATTAAAACATGGCAGATCAAAATAGGACGCGCGAGGCTCTCTTGTGTCAGGGTTTTTACGCATGTATGAGGAAATACCCTTAGCTTAGCAGTGGGTTGTTACGGTTTGATGATATAGGTATGAGGTCAATGCCCATCCAGTAACACCCCTTAATGTGACACTGTAACTGGTTCGGAAAAATATTCGTCATCGAGTAACAGTGTCATTGGTTGGGATAAATTAATTCACATCGGGTAACACTGTTACTTGATGAAACATTCTATTACCATCCAGAAACACTAACTCTTTATATGTAATATCACAGATATTAGAATACTACTGACACCAGGGGATACCTAGGTTCCATCCAGAAATACTAGCTCGTTATACGTAACTTATTTTTGTTTACTGTGTTACTACTGGTTGGGACGAAATACGATATGCCATTTATGGCTCTGAGTCTGAAATATGACGCGAATCATTCTGCCACGGAAAACCACTATAATTTTACCTTGTAAGTATTTCGACTCGCAAG
Source organism: Ethmia dodecea (assembly GCA_963855545.1). Classification (NCBI taxonomy): domain Eukaryota; kingdom Metazoa; phylum Arthropoda; class Insecta; order Lepidoptera; family Depressariidae; genus Ethmia; species Ethmia dodecea. The sequence continues at coordinate 8,259,874 of OY979448.1, forward strand.
TCGTCGTTTTCTGGTAAGTACAGTATACGTACCTATCTAAAGCATCACCGCAAAAAATCTCTCTCATTTTTTTTTTATTAATGGAGTGAGTATATTTAACAACGAAACTATACTCAATGAGCAGTGATAGCCTTACGGTTAAAGAGCCTGCTTTACATGATGATAATCAGTGAGGCTCGGGTTCGAATCCTGGCATGTACCAATGAGTTTTTCAAAAACTTACGTACATATTTATCACTAGCTCGACGGTGAAGGAATACATCGTGCGGAGAAACCCGCAGATCCCAGAATTAATTCTGAGACATGTGTAAAAGACCCGGTCCGGCGATGGACTCACCACCCATCACGTTTAGGGGTGGACCCCTAAACCACCCACTTTGCACGAGATGGTCTTTGGAAAGACCATCTCGTGCAAAGTGGGTAGGTAAATCCAGAAATGGAATACCTTTGCCTACTCGGGGATAAAATGCGTGAGATTATTCATTTATTTTATTTTTACTATAGTCAATCTCACGATTCAATTACCTTATAAGTACTTAAGCAAAAACTGCTACATTTGTGAGTTACCTATACGATTTTTAGAGATGTTTTTTTTTTTCGCTTCATTGCTGTTTACCTAAGTAGGTAGTTAAATATTTTTTGACTATTCTGGCGCTTATGGCAAACCTTAAGAACGGCATCATAAACCATGCAACAGATAAAACTATCGATGCTCAACCGCATTGTATGTAACATCGATATCTCGTTGAGTCGCCAGACATCACTGATTTGCAGGCGTAGAATAGGTAATCATGCACATGATTTTTAATGCAGTGAATAGGTATTAACAACGAAACAAATCATCAACTGTCGGTTACATACCTAAGCAAAAACTGCGATATTTATGAGTCATCGGGTTTTTACGATGTTTTCCTTCGCTTAGGTAGGTACTAATCTAACATACCTACACACATAGATTTTTAATACTGTAAATATTGGGATAGCCATAAAAAGCAAAAAATATCGATGCGTAGCCGTGTATCGATAACTCGCTAAGTCGCCAGCCATCACTGCCTCGCAGGCGCAGAATAATCACGCGCACGTGATCGCCAACGCAGAAACCTTGCAAGGACGTTGCGTCTATGCACCTAACAACTATCGTTAATTAAATCCTTCCCCGGCGCTGAGTCACGTCTATTAGCCCATGGTTAAAATCACCACATTTTAAGTCGAGTTGCTCGTTGCGACCTCAGGCGGCGCCATTGCGAAACTACAGTTTAACATTCCAGCAGTTGTCTGGTTAAGTACGCAAGTTGGCAGCTGTTAAAATACTTTCAACATTGGATCCGTTTAGGTTAAGAGAAATGAATATTTTTATCCCTACTTGTATTATAAATGCGAATGTAAGTTTGTCTGTTAGCTTTTCACGGTTAAACTGGTGGACCGATTTTGATGAAATTTGACACGACGATAATTTACATTTTGAGAAAGGACAGGCGATTTTTCATTCCGAAAACACAGCACATAGCGAACTCAATAACCTAGCATACATGAGCGTATATAATGGGGGTGTAGGAGGTCTGGTCCCCCCCCCCTCCTCCCAGTTAAAACCTGTAACTACGCTAGTGCCAGCATAGCACTGTTTAAAGCTAGCCTGCCTCTCGGGCATGGGTTTAATTCCTGGTGAGAGGCATCACTTTTCACCAATGACTTTTTCGAAGTTACCGAAAAACTTACGTACGACTTGAATAGATTCGGGTTGTATGAACTCGAGAATACATGTAGGGAATTCCATTCTCGAAAGCGCTTTGTATGAAAGTGTGGAGTATCAACCAAGTATGGATCATATCTTGCGGTGCGTCTGGTCTCCCGATGTAAGAAAGGGGATTGCGGAACCTATTAAACATGTCTATGAAGGACACCATAGATTGTACTTATGTATATGGATGAAACATATTTAAAGAGAAAATCGACTCATATCAAATCAGATACCTACTTAAGTTTTGATTAGAAGTTATATAGAAAAGTAAACGATGATTCATTCCATTATATAATTTACTTTTGAGTACCATTGAAATGGCGGTATAGTATAAGCACAGGTACGTATAAGCTAGTGGATCAGAAATACCCAGACACTTACGCATTGTGTAAGTATATTTATACAGTTACTTAGTACTTTTGGTAGGCCTGTTTATATTGTATGTATCATCCTAGCGCCACAGCTTCTGCTGATTGGCATCTGAACCAGATTTACATTACGTACCCATTTCGTACTTTGGGTACGCAATAGGCTTTATATTCGTACCCTCCCGGTTGAGGAGATATAGGGGGAGTTTGGTATATACAACGAAATAAAAAGTTTTTTCGCTACAAATTGACTGATGGGTGGTATTTTCCTGTTAGCTGATAGCGATAGCAAATGTGTCAACAATTCCTGTGCACGCCGGTTTCTGCGAACTGTTGACTCAACTGTGTTAGTGTATGGAAAATATTACGTCACATTCACGCAATAACTGAGTGCATGGGCAAGACTATCAGTGTACCGAGAATGCACTTAATAAAACTATACCCATTCATATTTATGTTTGCCATTATAAAGACTGCTCTGACTTCATCCTGGTGACTGGTCCTTTATAACTTAATAGTTACATCATTGTTTGTCTTTCGTCTGTCTATTCATGCTTAGACTAATAGCAAGTTTCTAATTAGACCTATATTTGATAAATGATTTTCGAAAATTCCCAAGCAATATCACGGGAGCAATGAAGTACATAATGTACCTACATGATACGCTATTATCAACCACACTGACCAGAATTACAAAACCTACCTACAATAAAAATGTTGCATGTAGGTACTCGCTTTTATATTACATAAAAATGTTATAACAAACATTTTGTCCGCGTTCAATATAGCTAGTTATTAATTTCCGATTTCAGGAATCGATGCATATATTTATTATTTACTTAAATCATTCTAATACTTGCCCGCGATTTCGATCGATTGGAATATATATTCGTACTTGTTTATTTTTCAAATACCCCCTAGGTCTTACAATCAACAACAACTCTCTCAGAACGTAGTTTGTTTTTTAGTTCCTTATTTTGTTATTTTTTTTATGCCGTCACAGTATTATTATACGTAGAGTTAAGACAAATGTAGCCGCAACAGCTTCCTGGCGAGTCGCCTATGAATTATAATATGTCCTTAGCATTCGGTGCTAAGGTGAGATTGCATATTAATACAATCCGAAAGGCCGGATCGGCGGCGAATGGCTTCGTCTGCGCTATTTCGGTGCGCCTGCGACGGCTATTCCGGGCCAGACGGCGCGAGCGGCGCCACCCCGCATAGCGAAACTTCTTGACACGCACTTCAACTTTGTACCAAAAAAGCAGCTTTGATCTGACAAAAAGACCGCTAGTCGGATTGAAGTGGAACAGCTCTTTAGTCGCCATGATGCGTGTCGTTAAATTGGAGCCTATTAAAGTAAACTACAGTTAATGAGATTTGGATATGAATATACAAACCTTATAAGAAAGAGTTCTCGGCCAGTCAAATATGTTCTTATTAAATGTTTAGAAATTTTTTTTCTTAAATACTTTCAAGCCAACTAAAAAATCTCCCAAAGTAGGTATATTCGCAATTCTTAATGATTTTTCTATTTTATATATAATTTCATTTTAGTGTGGATTACATAATATTTGTCACTAGGAGAAGCTGTTCGCATTTGCCAAAATTGGTAGGGTACGAAAAAATTATTGATAAATGTAACAAAAAATGGAATAACTTCAAATAAAACAAGAGTTATAAAAAACCTTATAAGGTTTCAGCCCGGTATATTCTACCTTGACATTTAAAACAAATTGAAATAATAAACTACATTCTCACCCTAGAAATATTATAACAAAATACACGAGGATTATTTTTGACAAAGAACGTTAAATATTTCACAAGTAATCGCTACTTTATAATGGCGCTTACACATTTAAGCGACTGGCAGTGTCGGTAAGGCCAAATTCCACTTTACATCGAAGTGTAGGCACCATTGCTTTGCTTGATACCCATTACTATTCATAAATCTATAAGATCACTTTTACTAATTAGTTACCAAGTTAATAAAAAACGTGCCTAACCTGAACTTGAAGGGGTCAGAAGTATCTGTCTCTCTCCCACGCGGTTAAATTTATGGGCGTAACAGATATTGTTATTGTTTTGTTTCTATTTCTATTACAATATACAGTTTGATATTTAGTAAGACAGTTTTTTTAATGGAATACCTCTGCCTACCCCCTCGGGGATAAAAAAAAGGCGTGAGATTATATTATTATTATTTTTTATCCATCTCAATCACAGATATTAAAAACATTACATTTTAAAATAAACCGTATAACAAAATCGCAGTGGTGTGAATAATGGAAGATGGAAAATGTTGCCAGCTGTAAAGGACTGCCGGACAGTTAAAATAAAAATTTTCATCTTGCAAGTAATATCGAACTGTCCTAGATTCACTTTGGCATATTCTTTATTAATTTGGTAAGTATTGACGTCAAATGCTATACTGTACTAAGCTTAGTGTAATGTTTGATCAACGGTATACTTATAACAGAGATACGACATGCAGATATATGTATGGAATCTTACACTATATCAATGGGTAAGACTTATATTGCAATCTAAGACCCATACGTTATACTTAAAAAATACATGATGGAACCAAAAATGGTGGCAATACGCTACATAATTAATAACTGGCTCTCATAAATAATGCTTGCATTTTCATTGTTCTAAGATTGTACCACAGCCTACTAATAATATAAATAAAATAATGTGAATAAATTGAAAAGTATTATATCCAAACGTGACCATAATCTTTCTCGTTCCACATTCATACATTCTCACTCAAAATAATATATCTCACCAGTCTTGATTGTGAAGAACATAATGACATTGTTATTTTATTCCACTATTAGCGCTAGTGCGATTATTTATCGATATGGAAAAAGTCCGACCCGGTCCGGCGATGGGCTCACCACCTATCACGTTTAGGGGTCCAATGTATCTCGTGAAATGTGGGTATATCCAGTAATGGAATACCTCTGCCTACCCCCTCGGGGATAAAAACGGCGTGAGATTATATTATTATATTATAAAAAGTCTGTTATGTAGACTGGTTGATATTACCCCGTTGTTTAGAATCAGCCTGGCCACAGTTTAAGGAAAATCAAGCGTGAAACATGGACCCAAGCCACATTTTACCAGCTATTGGTCATAATATAGATGGGCTTGCCAGCAAACGAAGAATGAGAGAAAGTATACGATCGCATTCAGATATTACTTGCACACGTTACATAATATATAATTCTCATATCAGATTGCAAGGATACATAAATAATATAGATTTTAAGGCATATGTATTTAAATTCAATTCCCTTGACTCATTTAAATATTAATATTAATTCGTAACGTACGTATTTTAATATTTTCACTTCATGTCTTATGGAAGAACGCCAATTGATTTTCATTCAATGGTATAATTTCGTGCCAAAGAGTATAAACAAATATTGCGAATAAGTTCTTAATAAAACATGTTGTTAATATTTTTATTTCAAAGAATTGTACAGTACAACTTACTTTTGAAGTAGATATAATTTTAAATTTTAAGTAAGTATGTCAAATAATAAGTTTAATTAGATTGATTGTTTGGTCACTCTACGAGCATTATTAATATTGCATAGGCCTACATCCGTTCAGGGATAATTAATAAATTAATTATATACACATACATGATGATAACTACATCTAGTAGTAAGCTATGTAAACATACGAACTAGCAACAGCTAATGAACTTCGATGAGATGGTGACTCGCAGACCCCAAGAGCCATCGTTTGGAATCGTTGATAAACCACATTGTCAAAGACCTGGAAACAAACCATCGTTTAATTGCATGTAAATGCTTACAGTAACAGTATTTTATCATGGGAAGGTTGTCTACCAATTTTTACGACCAGGGGGGAGGATTTCTTTGTTACCCGACCGCGCCAGAAGGAGGGTTATGTTTCTCTAGAGTATGTATGTATTTATGTATAATTGTTTGGCCAGCTCTGCAGCCTGAACGGCTCAATGGATTTTAGCTTGAGAGGTGTCGTGAGCTTCGTATTTACAGTGAGAGTGACACAGGGTATATCAAATTTAGAAAAAAAACAAAATGGCGGAGTTTTGGCGCCAAATTGTGAAAAAGAAAAATAAGAAAATCAAAGAAATATGTTAAGTGGGGTATCATTGAATAGGTATTTGAAAATCATGTTTAGGTTTCTTTTACTATTTTCCATTTCGAATGACCATTTAGGACTAATAGTCTAGGCAATAAAGGTAGTGGACCCCAACATTAATTCCTCAGTCGATGAAACTTTGCAGGATTGTAGTATAGTATGAGACAATACTTGCATAAAAAAAAAAAACCTAACCGAAGTTAGGTTTTTATACTAAAAAAAAATTTTTTTTGGTCGATAATTTGATATATATATATAATCTAACGCCTTTTATCCCCGAGGGGGTAGGCAGAGGTATTCCATTACTGGATATACCCACATTTCACGAGATACATTGGACCCCTAAACGTGATAGTGGTGAGCTCATCGCCGGACCGGGTCTGTTTATACATGTCTCAGAATTAATTCTGAGACCTGCGGGTTTCCTCACGATGTTTTCCTTCACTGTCGAGCTAGTGATAAATATGTACGTAAGTTTTTGAAAAACTCATTGGTACATGCTAGGATTCGAACCCCAGCCTCACTGATTTTCGGCCGGCTCTTTAACCATCCGGGCTATCACTGCTCTCGATATATTGATAATTCGATAATTTGATAATTTCTGCAAATAATATAGCGAGACGGTTTTTATTTTGGATTTTCCTATTGTAAGTCCACAGCGACTATTAAATGACATTCCAGTTAAAAAAATGGACTGAGCAATTTTCCCGTGCAAGGTACATATACATCTGAGTTTTGTTGTTTCTACCAGGAGATTTTTTTGGATATTTTGCATATAGCTTTCTTAACACACATGAATATTGCTGGCGAAGAAAATTTTGACTGAGCATTTTTCCCAACAAAGATATCAAATAAATAAGTATTTCAGTAAAAATACCTAACTTTGGTTAGGTTTTTTTTGGATTTTTTATGCAAGTATTGTCTCATACTATAATACAATCCTGCAAAGTTTCATCGCCTGAGGAATTAATGTTGGGGTCTTCATACAAAAATCCGCTTCATTGCCTGGACTATAATAACGGTTTAAAGTTGGTTACTAACTAAAAAGTATGAAATAAAAAAGTTAATTAAAAAAATCAATAACCCGACTGCCTAAAAACCATGTGCTGCACAATCTTACAACAATCTCACGCAGTCGGCGGCAATATGTCTTTATTGTTGAATTGAGAAGATACCGCCGACTGCATGAGATTGTTGTAAGATTGTGCAGCATATGGTCTTTACTTCCTACTTCAGTAATAGGTCTTGATTCCAGCTTTTTAGGCAGTCGGGTTTTAGATTTTTTTAATTTAATATTTTATAGGTGTTAATGGCTTTGAAGACTTTCTCCAATGTCCAAGTAAAGAGAAAACAACATGCGAAAAATGTATGATATTCGGTAAAAATTGACAACCAACCTATCTTCACATATCAGATACGCAGATCTAGTATTAGATCACCTGTTATAATTTTTTAAGCCTCGGATTGCTTGCTTGGGTGGCCTTATGTTAATACGAGGTGGGATCGCGTCTGGTTTTATAGGCTATACTTCCTCATATGTACGGCGAAGGAAAACATCGTGAGGAAACCCGCAGGTCTCAGAATTAATTCTGAGACATGTATAAACAGACCCGGTCCGGCGATGGGCTCACCACCTATCACGTTTAGGGGTCCAATATATCCCGTGAAATGTGGGTATATCCAGTAATGGAATACCTCTGCCTACCCCCTCGGGGATAAAAAGAAGGCGTGAGATTATAACATAACATTATATGTACGGATAGACCCATATCTCGGCAGGGGTTTGTTGCGGGTTGATAATGAAAATGTGTTTCATTTTATATTTCATTTCCAGTAGCAAGTGTGATTTTTCCTCACAATTAAAAATCATAGTCTGTAAAATTTCACAGGTGAAATCATGTGACAAAAATAAGAAATTTCCTCAGAAGAAAATAAGCAATCATACACATCCTTAATAACTATACCCTACTACTAATCAGTAATCACACTGGCTTCTGGAAATGAGATGTGAAATTATATTTACATGATTTTGAGATTTCACAAGTAGCAGGCTAGGCCAAAAAGATTAGCATGTGTGAAAATTTCATGTTTTTTAAATAATAATAATTGTCTTTATTGCCTTTCCACAACAATAAAAAAAAGAAACGGAAAAACAAAACAGTAAAGTAAAAAAAAAAGAATAATATTAAAATTGAATATCTTGTTGGGATTGCGGAATATGTGTGTGGTGAGGCAAAGGGCAGCAGGCTCAGCATCCGCTGCGTCACATTTAGTTCGACCATCGCTGGTTTAAAGCCTGCGCCCAAGGACGGTCATGATTTTGACGATGACGATTTGACTATATTACATGCTACTCGTGAAATGGCTCATCTCTACACTGAACTAGGGTAAAACACCCAATTGTTGACACTCCAATAACTTCATTAAAAATTAACCAAATTACGATACAAAATTATATTTAGAATAATTAGATAAAACCACCGTGTTTATTTGATTATCTTTATACATATAATAAAACTCTAACGGGGCCGTGTCTGTACATGAAATATTTTTTGAAAATTTTAACGGTAGTGTATATAGTTATCGATATAGATACCGAAACACCAATTTTTTGAATTTTTGTCTGTCTGTCTGTCTGGTTGTGCACGCATCACTCAAAAACTACTGGACGGATTTTGATGAAATTTGGTATGGAGATACCTGAGTACCCGCGGGTCAATATCTAGGGTACTTTTTATTCCAGGAAAATATCTCATTCCCACGGGAAAATAAAAAAACTGGTTAAAAAGAGAAATACGTACTACTCCGAAACGATAACACCTAGAAACTTGAAAAATGGTATGAAGGTGTCTGATATGTCATATGAAATTGGTATGAAGGAATTTTTGGAAATTCCCACGGGAACGGGAATAAACTAAATCCAAGCGGGAAAACGCCGCTGGGCACCCGCTATTTAAAATATGGTATGTTGGTGTCTTAAATATGTCGTATGCAACCACTATGAAGGGATTTTTGGAAATTCCCACGGGAACGGGAAAAACGGAATCCGCGCGGGCAACGCTGCTGGGCATCCGCTAGTTTTAAATATAATTGCGAATCGTAAAGTCGTTAATTTTGAAGAAATCTGTTGGGGTGTCAATGTTTTAGGCGCAGAACGTCCCATTCGCAAAACGTCCCACCAAAAAAAAATGTCCTATTCGCGAAACGTTCTTTTCGCAGAATGTCCCATTCTCAAAAGGTCCTATTCGTAGATGGAGCTAGGGTTTCAACAATTGGGTGTCTTACCCTAGGTATAGTTATCTCACCAGAGGCGGTCACGCGAGGTAGGCCCTTACGAGGGCTCGCACGGAGCAGCGGCAGAGCGGGCAGGCCGCCAACGCCGCGCCGCACCCGCCGCACGACACCAAGTGCCCGCACGGCAGGAACACCACGCTCACCTGCACAAACCACACACAGGTAAATCGATTGATCGATTATCATAGAAACAAGAAACAATAGTTATTTTCATCTCTCTGCGCTAAACGAAGTTGCCGCATTCCGCCTCCGTCGAGCAGAAAAAAAGTATACACACCTCAGGAAGAAAACCTCAGATAACATGGTTGTAGATTATGTACTTACTATAACTAAGTTTTTAGTTTTAGACTAGTTATAACATTGTGTGGATGAATAAAGGTCTTATTTGTTTTATTTTTTTTATTTAATTACATTTGATCTGAGATATTTCTTATTTTACTTCCCTAGGCATGTACAACAAGAGGGCAAATTCGGTTTTTGATGCAAGTGCTTTTTTGGAGTCCCCGAGCGAAGGACTGAAAGGCACGAGATGCAAATAACTTTGCTCTCGTTAGGCACACACAACTTTTCACCTTAGCAATGCGAACATACCAGCAATGAGGGCATAGCGCATATCTGCCTAAGTTCCTACGGTAGTGGAGCGGTACGGAATGGGTGACATGAGACGTAACAGATCTGTCAATTTTAATCCGCACCGCTCCACTACCGCAGGAACCTACTCAGTTATGCGCTGTGCCTGTAATAAAAAAAAATGACCAGAAATGACGTCACAGATCAGTAGTCAGTACTCAATACATTCTGAATAATAAATTTTCGATTTGACAGTTGATAAAAACCAACTATTTATTGAAACTTGATCCAGCATGAGGCCAACACGTGGACAAGGACAATAGATTATCCTATTGTGTTATTGGTCATTAGATAATTTAAACAATAGCACAATAAATTTTAATGTTTTACTGTTGCTGTTAACACAAAAGCATAATAAATGACATTTTATTTCTTGACAGAAGGAAAACAATTAGTGAAAAACTATAGTTTTGAGCGCTCATATTATATGCATGTATCTATGTTATGTATATTCAAAACACTACTATGTTATGTGTGTACAGTAGATAGGTGTGTACGTCACAATTTAAATACATTCCGAGCTGAGTATGCTTGTTTATGTTCATACCATATGTGCAATTGTAACACAGACGGCCTTGTTTGCTGTACTAGGTCGAACTTTGAAACTATGGTACTTGGAGCGTAACAATTAATCTATGCGTCATTCGCAGAAGCGGAAAGTCATTAAATAACTTCTTTTTAAGTCATGCTTGTGAATCATCCAAAACTTATGAGAAAGGCTTAATCCAAAAAAAAATTATGACTAAGCTTTGGGTCGAAGAAACTCAAAAATCCTGGTTTTACCCTATGCCATTTAATATATAGACACATACTCTTATATCATAGCACCAAATACATGGCGATTACCAGCAGCCTTCCCATAACTGTACTGTAAGAGCGACGAAATGTCTCATCTAAACGTCAAATCCATAAGATATAAATAAAGCTAGACTACCACTCACTCACTGACTCACTGACATAATTGTTCTCCCAGAAGGAGTCGTTTTGGAGTCAATTCATATATGAGAAAAGTGTGCAAGATGGCGGGGTGACCCAGGGAAAATTCCGACTTTTCAAAAAAACAAAATGGCGGCCAAGGTTGCCTATCGTATCTCTTTTGTTTTCCGGCCGATTCGGTTCAAATTTTGGGAATCTGTAGTACTGCTTAGATGATTTACGAAAATTATTTAAAAAGTTGAAAAAACAAAATGGCGGCCGCGTAGTAATGTTTCAAAGTTGGAGTGGTTTTAGACCCCACTTGACCCGAATTGATCTCCCAGATGCCAATATGCTACAGGGATGTGTTTGGTGTCATTACATAGCTCTTATCCTGTAGTTTACCAGAAAATCCCGAAAATCTGAAAAACCAAGATGGCCGACCGGTGATTTGCTCCCAAAGAAAAGTATTAATTTTACCACATTTTGATTGTCGATTTTCGGCGAGATGGCGACACCTGAGCGAGTTGGCTTGTATGGCGGGGTTGGAGGTCTTGCTACTAAGTGTTGCCGTGTTTAAAATTTTTCCCGGAATTTGGCGTATTTTTTTACTTTTAATGCAAAAAGCGAAAATTGCGAAATTTTATCATTTTGCAAAAACGAGTAACAGTCAACGGTACATTTTATCTCTCCCTATGACCTTTTGTAGGTTTTTTGATTTTTGCTCGGCAACACCGAAAGTTATGGTTGATTTAATTTTTAGGGTAGACCTCAAAAGACCCGAATTGATCTCCCAGATGCCGATATGCTACAGGGATGTGTTTGGTGTCATCGCATAGGGTATATCCTGTAGTTTACTAGAAAATCCCGAAAAATAGAAAAAACAAGATGGCCGCCCCGTTATTTTTGTTGTACTGAATAATTTAAATTTTCTTAATCTTAATAGGCATTTTTTAGCCTGTTGGCAACACTTTGGAAAGTTGGCTTGTATGGAGCGATTGTGGGTCTCAGTAAACAGTGTTGCCATGAAAAAAAATATTTAACAAAATTTTATTATTTTTCGACTTAAAACGGCTAAAACAAGATGGGCACCCAAAATTAGACTTTATTTTTCTGTCAAAATACGACCCCACAGAGACACGCGTGGCCGCTTGCGGCCTCGCGCACCGCGCGACATCTAGTCCATAAGATATAATTGCCGTTTGTTATTGTCGCTCTCACCTAACGTCTGATGTCACATTATGTGAGAGACAAGACGTGCACTAATAGTAAATTTTAGTTGACATTTGAAACATAATTTTTAAATAATATTTAATTTACGCTATTCATCTTCCAAAAGATTAAGACAAAACCATTTCCCGATCCGTGAGAAATCGCGGGAACAGCTCGTATTGTCATACTTTGAGCACAGATAACACATCTACCTCACTTTATATATAATATCATAGTTTTTACCTCACTATCCATGCACACTTTACACAGCCTAGCTTCTTTTAGTTGCCTATTCTCTTCCTCTAAAGTCAATTTCTTCTCAGCAGTATTACTATCTTTCTTCTCTTTATTTCTTTTCGTAGGATCAGTTGTGGCAGTATCAGTCATAGCGGTAGAGTCTGGTTGCTCCGTTTGGTCTTGCAAAGAAGTGTCAGGAGTAGGCGACACTGTTGGACTCTCCGATCTCCGACTATCGGAGCTGTCTTCTTGTGATGTTGGGATTAACCTGAAAAAAAATGTTCCAAGGTTTAGATCAGTCAATCATGCATCATCATCAACCCATAACAGCCCACTGCTGAGCTAAAGGTCTTTCCTCACGCATGAGGAAGTATGAGCTATAATGTCCCATCCAGCACACCGAGTGGAAGATGGCGTAAAGAAGTAGCCTCGAGTCATAATTTTTCAAGTACGCACTAACGACTTTAGTAGGGTGATTGACTTAGTTTTAGTACTGAATTGCTACACTTTCTTGATTGTTTTAATAATTTAAAATTAGTTATAGGTGTAAAATGAAAATCGATATACCTTTTTAAAGATCTTTTGGTGTAATATTTTTAATGAATTATTAAAAAAAAACTCACGCCTTTTATCCCCGAGGGTGTATGCAGAGGTATTCCATTTCTGGATATACCCACTTTTCACGAGATATTCTTTGGACCCCTAAACGTGATTGGTGGTGAGCCCATCGCCGAACCGGGTCTTTTTACACATGTCTCAGAATTAATTCTGGGACCTGCGGGTTTCCTCACGATGTTTTCCTTCGCCGTCGAGCTAGTGCTGAATGTGTACGTAAGTTTTGATAAACTCATTGGTACATGCCAGGATTCGCATTCGAGTCTCACTGATGATCATCACTTGAAGCGGGCTCTTTAACCGTAAGGCTATCACTGCTCTTGAATTAGTTGTTACTCGCGATTATTTCGATATAGAAAAATACAATATTGTGTGTAAGCCCAACAAAGACGTGACATGAAATTATGTAAATGTGTAAAAGCTAGTAGATGACTAGCTTTTACACATTTATTTCACCCCTAAGGGGTATAATTTTTCAAAATCCTTTCTTAGTGGATGCCTACACCGTATAAGCTATCTATGTGCAAAATTTCAAGTCTCTAGACCCAGTGGTTTAGGCTTAGCTGTGTGTTGATATATCACCAATCAGTCAGTCAGTTTATCATCACTATCACTACATAGTATAAAACCAAGTCGCTTTCTCTGTCCCTATATCCCTATGTCCCTATGTATGCTTAAATCTTTAAAACTAACGCAACGGATTTTGATGCGGTTTTTTTAAATAGATAGAATGATTCAAGAGGAAGGTTTTAGTATAAGCATTGCACCCGTGCGAAGTCGGGGCGGGTCACTAGTTTTATATATATAGAATGTCCATACCCGGCCCGCGGAGCCAGATCCCTGAGTGTCTCCGCGAGGATGTCCCGAGCGAGGCGTTGGCTGCGCGGAGACACGCTCCACGCTTCTTCATTCAGCTGCTCGTCTAGTACTGCGTCAATGAGGGCCTCCGATGAACTGAACGTTTGACCTGGAAATACCGAAAGTATTGTTTTAGATGACACTAGCAGATTTTAGGTAGCTCGATGGAGAAGGAAAACATTATGAGGTAACCCGCAGGTCCCATAATTAATTTTGAGGTACTATCACGTTTAGGGGTACAAGGAATATACTGGTGAAACGTGGGTATTTCCAGAAATGGAACCCTCTGCCTTCTGGATATAAGGTGTGAGATTATTTGTTTTCATAATTTATTTTTAGCGGGTGGGGGATCCTGTTTATTTCCATCCCAGTTGGCATTACCAAAAATACCTTCTTAGTGATCACTTACATCATATAAAGTACCTTTGGGAAACATTTTAGACTTCTAGTTCCAGCGGTCTAGACTGTGCGTTGATCGATCAGTCAGTCAATCAATCAGCCAGTCAGACTCTTTTATTATTTCCTGTTGTGGCTCAAATTATTTTATGAAAACCGGTCATTGTGCCGATTTATGGAGCGATGATGATGAAATCACTACATAGTATAAAACAAAGTCGCTTTCTCTGTCCTTATGTCCCTATGTCCCTTTGTATGCTTAAATCTTTAAAACTACGCAACGGACTTTGATGCGGTTTTTTTTTAATAGATAGAGTGATTCAAGAGGAAGGTTTTAGTATAACTATTGTACCCGTGCGAAGCCGGGGCCGGTCGCTAGTAAAAAATATATGTTTTTCATTGGTAACCAACCGCATCACATAAGAACAGCTGAATAGATTTGACTAATATATCTATGTATATAAAAATCAATGCCACTTTTCGTTGTTATTTTATAACTCAAAAACGGGCTCACCTATCCAAACCAAATTTTATTCGGACTATTAGTAGATGGTTTATGTGAAGTTTGCTTAAAATCTGTCGAGTGGTTCTTCATTTATCACATTTTTACAGGACAGCGTCTGTCGGGTCAGCTAGTTTTTTATAAATATTAAACACCAAGACACGATTACAACAGACATGTTCATGCATACAGATGTTGACCGTGAGCTGGAATCAAAAAGCTCGGCTCATAAAGGCAAGGTCACTCACTACCAACAAAGCCAGGCCAGTAAAGTATGTAAAAAAAAATTGTTACCCGTAGCTCTGAGCCGCCGTTGCAAAGCGCGACGCACTCGCGCCGCATCCAGGCCCGCTCCTAATGCTGCTAACGCTGCTTCACTCTCCATGCAATCATCCACCTACAGAAATAACAATAAATCCTTCTAATATTATAAACGCGAAAGTTTGTTTAGAAGGATGTATGGATGTTTTTTCCTCTTTCACGCATTTTGATGAAACTTTATAAGTATATTATAGCTTATACATCAGAATAACATATAGGCTATATTTTGTCTCCGTATTCCCACGGGAACGAGAACTATGCGTGTGAAATAGCGGGGCGCTCTGCTAGTTAATAAATAAAAATGGTAATTTGTTGTTTTATTTTGTTTATTAAAGACTAGCTTTTGCCCGCGCGTTGGACTCATTCTGAGATCAAAAGTAGTCATATTGTATGTTTAAGATATAATACTGTAAACTTTCATTAAAATCAGTTTAGTAGTTTTTTAAAGAATAAAACAACATACATTCATCCTCACAAACTTTAGCGTCTTATTGTTATATTATTAGTAAGATACACCAAACCAATACTGGGTAACTATACAAAAAGAACTATGTCTTGGACAATATGTTAAACTGCAACACAGCAAATAACTGAATAAATGCAGAGAAAATAACAATTTGTAATAATATATTTTCGTTGCAAAATATAATTGCTCCCATAGTTAACTGATATAATAATAAATGTTTTCTTACATACACAACAATGTGTAAAATTTTCTAGGTACTGCAGATTATATAATCTACACTAATATTATGAAGAGGAAAGATTTGTATGTCTGTATCTTTGTTACAAATAAACTCAAAACTATTGGAAATATTTTAAAAATTATTTCACAATGTATAGCTACATTATCAATAAGTACCATAGGCTATATTTCATTCCCGGGAACGGGAACTACGCGGGTGAAACTGCGCAGAACCTTTAGTAAAAGTATAAACTTACGGTATAAACAAGGTTCAATATAATACGGTGTATACCTGTCTTTCAGTAACTGGAAAGTTGACGCCTGGATGTCGTCTTCTCGAGAGACCACTTTCGGCAGATAGCTGATAAACATAAGAAATTTTGCATTTTTAATCCGTTCAATCTGAAGATTAAAATTTAATCATTAGGTATGTATTTGAAAATACATAATAATTACAGGAATATTCATGAAGTTGACAGCAAGAAGTATTACCAAGATTACCCTAAATTCAACCTTGACAACGTGACAGGCACGGTAAATTTTGTAATAATAAAATTCTGAGCAAGTCAAATTTAAATTTTAATGTTATAGCAAGAGGGTCGAAAGTTGCTCAAATATAACCAGTGCCCCATCAGCACCTGGATGACAGTGACACACTGCTTTGTACCTAGATTTTCTCTGTCAAGTGCAGCACAATTTATAGAGAACTAGCCCCGCTCGACTACACCCGTCCAGTACCGTCTCGTGCCATGCACGGAGCGTAATTTGGCGGCGAGAATATTTTTTGGTCACTCTAGTAGATATATAGTACTCTAGTACTATATATCTACTAGAGTGACCAAAAAATATTCTCGCCGCCAAATTCAAAGTCAAACAAAGTCGTGGTGTGTACTCACGCATCTCTGCACGGTAGACTGAGTGCGGCAGGAGTCGACAAACTGCTGGCCCTTGACCAGCAGCACGTACCCGCAGGTGGGGAACCAATGCGCGTGCTCCCACCACGGCGCGTCTCCCGCCTCCCACTTGCCAAGACCGCCGTCGCAGTAGAAGCAGCGCACCTAGCAAAAATATTGGATTGTGACAGTTTGCAGGTTTTTTCAGCTTGGATCCCCATATATATTTATAACGACTAGAAGAATACACATTCTGTGAAAATTTTTAAGTGTCTACTATTCTAGTCTATTGCCATTATTATAATGAAGTCAAAAACACAAAAATTTGTTGAAGTCGGTTTGTATTTTTGTTAAAGCATTTTATTATTATTTATTGTTGTAGCGGCTATTGAAATACGCATTCAGTGAAAATTTCAACATTTTAAGTACGGTTCACGAGATTCCCGCTCTCAGACAAACATACAGAATGACCGAACGGCTGACAGCGGAGGCTTAGTAATAGGGTCCCGTTCACACCCACTGAGTAAGGAACCTTAAAAAAGAGTTCCTTATCTGCAGTACCAAAGTTACCTGGTCATCAGTGTCAGTATAGAAGAATCCGGCCTCGGAGAGAGTGCGCGGCGTCTGCGTGCGGTCCGCTGGCCAGCGCTCGAAGGTGGCGAGGCGAGAGGCCAGTGCGGCGTGGGCGGGATGCCTCGCCCCACCTCCCACCACACCCAGCGATCGCCACGTGCCTCCCGCCTCGAGCAGCCGCTCGTTGTGGGCTGCCCCCGATCTGTTTGACACTGATCACTGAGCATCCACGATCCGTGAGACTATACAACAACTAGCTTTCACCCGTTCTCTCGCAACATAGGCACACTCACTAGTATGCAGTCCTATAGTCTACAATAGTGTAGGTAGACCCTAGATTATGTAGAACTAGCTGTTCCGGGCGGTTTCACCCTCAGATTTACCGGTCCCGTGGGAATACCTGTATAAAATATAGCCTATGTACCTTTCCATTGGTGAAAAAATAATTAAAATCGGTCTGGTAGTTTTTGAGTTTAATTGTTACCTAAATACAAATCTTTCCTCTTGATTATATTAGTGTAGCTGTTGATATTCCTATAGTCATCTAGCCTATGTTACCGCTATCAGCTGAAATTCAGCGCCTCAGCCCAGGCTGTGTACCATTATGCTGAGCTGTGGTAGTTTCACCACAAAAATAATCACTTTGATGGTTTCCACTGTATTATTTTTGTTAGGTTTGTGTTTATGCTGAATAATGAGTTTTTCTATCTCTAATTGGTCAATACTAGGTTTTTGTGTCAATCTGGCCTGGCAGTTCCATCCAACACTTCCAACTCACCCATCTAACAAATAGCAATCCAAAGTATAGAAAATATAGTCATTATGTTAACAAATTAGACACAATGTAAACAATTATAGTAAAGGTCCAATCCTTGAGTAGAACCAAGGTCAGGCTAGAAGCTATTAAGGAAATGTAGTCAAATTATTTAGTCAATAGAATTTAAGTACCAAATTATTTTAAGTGCACACACTTGTATTACAAAACAGATGCAAAAATAACAATCTGTTTTCATTTCTAAATGGCTGAACCAATCTTGATGAGATTTTACTGTGCGATAGGTTGTCTTGAGGAAGAACATAAGACTACTTTTTAGCCTGGAACGCGAACTAAGTCACGGTCATAAGCTAGTAACCAAATACAGGCAAACAATCACACTATTGATTACTTGGGAGTCATTAATATCAGAAAATAAAAAAAGTTTTGTAATACATACGATTGAGGCTGAGCAGTGGTTGTATCTGGAGGTGACTGAAGTGGTGGTGTATAAGAAGGGGGTGAAGAAGGTGGGGAAAATGTGTTTCTCCTCTGAGCTTCAAGGCCGGTCGCATGCACGCACTGAGGGAAGTACCTGTAATCAGTAAAGGCTTATGTATGACTCATGCGTAATACAGTACAGCATCAATGAACTATGCATATTAGTATAAAATATGCACAATGGTGGCATTACAAGGGTAAAGGTTTATTGTGCACCATTTTAGCATCTCTCTTCCAACTGTCTGGAGTGGTGAATTAGGGAATATTGTTTATACAAGACATAGATATTCCGGTATTGAAATATTTTCCTATATAGATAGATTTGATCTAAGGTCTCATCATTTATAATTTTCCCACGGGAACAGCTATATCAAATAATTTTGTAATGTAGCTGCATATAACAGACACCTATTAATTCATTTTGTTTCTGTAATTGATTTCTTACATTCTGTGTACTTCTAATGGATGGCCGAGTGACCCAAAATTCCGGAACGGTGCAAGTTCTCCTCCACACCATGCACACCGCAACCTTCCTTCACCTGCATGGTAAAATCCTGCATTCACTAGCGCTTCTCGAGAAACTGAGTTGTCCTGGAAAGTAAAAAATAATAGTTTTTCTTACATATAATCATTTTAGACCTTCACCTAAATTGCATTATATAAATAAACAATAAACTGATAAGCATCATTACTTTGTTAAACATCTTTAAAGATAGATAGTATATTTGTAATTATGGAGGAACGGAGACGGATTGCTCCTCCATTTCGAAAAGGGAAGATCTTCTGGCAGGCGAAGTGATGGTGTTTGGGGACAGGGGTCCAATAGTTGATGTTGGACAGTCGTATTTATACAAATATTTTGTGGTTTAGAACTTTAATGTCTATTAGTTCTATGTAGTGTTATAGATGTCACTACACAATCATTTCAGAAAGTCAGATATGAATAAATGTCAGTTATGTAGAGTGTCAGAATTTGTAACAATCCCAGGGATATACTGGAATGTTCATCAAATGAAAGTGTAATAAAAATATATCACTTTTCATATTAAATTCTTAGTGCAATGTTACTTAACTTGTAGTCAGTCTAGTCATTTTCCAACAGTCGCCATCAGTGGCACACTAGGAGTCAATTACAATAGGCCTATTGTGTCCTGTTTTAAATTCCTAATTCAAGTACTCAGCAGTTGTGCATTGATAGGCTTGCAAAAAATATAAATTCCTGTGCAGTTATCCTAAACCTAGTATCTTAAACTGACTCTGCCTAGTTTGGGACTAAATAAATATTCACCCTGTCTAAATAATACATATTATTATTACTATTAAATTGACCTATAAGGGCCGTTTACATGAGTATTAAAGACAGTCCACTGCATTGGATTGTCCTCAAACTTTTTTTTCGGATTTCTAATTGGATTCGCTTATTGAACTGGTGTAGTGGAATGGCTCATGGAAATGCCTCGTGTAAATGGCCCATTATTACTGTGCAATTGCACTCACCTCCCAATTGACAAAAGACAGCAACCGGAGAGCATCACTCTTGTACATTTCATCTTCAGCTGTATGCACACCATAGTCCTGGCTTTGTTCCGTAGAATCTGGTTGCTCAATTGTTGACACAGAAGAAGTGTCCACACTGGGGCAATCCCTGACGAGAACTAGAGGGACATTTCCCGATAGCTGCGGGTTGACTACAAACGCGCAATTCGGCTCTAGTCTCCGGTGGCGCCACATAACCTGGTCTCCGTAATTCCAATCGGAAATCTTGCCACCACAACTGAAGCACTGCACTTCAGTTCCCTCGCCAGTGTAGAAGAAGCCCGCCTTCGCAATCCGTATCGGGTCTACTGGAGCAGATCCAGGCCAATTCGTGAATGTATTCAACCTATTTGTTTCAATATTCATTTTTTCACAATAAAACGCGAATGAGTCGCCCGCTGGACGCTGTCACTATCTAATAATCACAGATATCTTTCTAACAATCTTACAGAACTGAGGATGAATTATGAGATGGGATTACGGGACATATGAAATAATCACTGTATTGGTTTTGATTTGATCAAATTATGCACATAGCATAAAGTAATTGTAGTACCTAATAATAATTTATAATTGAATGAATCAATAAAAGAAATAATATGTACACACACAACACCAATCGAAGGTTCTTCCGTCAAGCAATGCCTTAGTTTTTTTTTAGACTTTTAGGGTTACTTACGCTCAGCTGTCAAACTAGGGAAAACCCCTCTTGGCTTCCATTCTTCCATGAAACTTTTTAAGAGGGTGGGTAGGTAATTGGTATGTCTTCTATTTTTAAATCATTTTCAGTTTATAAAATTCCTTTCGGACCATCAAGTTGATTTCGCATAAAGTTAAGCACGGTTATAGAGCCGGCCGAAAATCAGTGAGGCTCGGGTTCGAATCCTGGCATGTACCAATGAGTTTTTCAAAAACTTACGTACATATTTATCACTAGCTCGAAGGTGAAGGAAAGCATCGTGAGGAAACCCGCAGGTCTCAGAATTAATTCTGAGACATGCATGTGTAAATAGACCCGGTCCGGCGATGGGCTCACCACCTATCACGTTTAGGGGTATAATATATCTCGTAAAATGTGGGTATATCCAGTAATGGAATACCTCTGCCTACCCCCTCGGGGATAAAAGGCCTGATATTTTTTTTTAAATCCCAAAATGTAGGATTTCCCAGAATGTTGATTTATTTTAATTTCGTAAAATGTTGAATTCTCAAAATGTAGAATTCCTCATAAAATTGAAATCCCAAAATGTTAAATTCCCCAGTTTTTAATGTGAAGTTTGCAGACATTAATGTGTATTGTAAATTTATTTTTTATTTTTTAACATTATAAAAAATGATGACACGCATAACTTATGTTTATTACAAGATTTCACATGGAAAAACAGTTAATACATATACATACATAGTCATACATTTCATGCTACTGGAAATGAAATCTGAAATATGAAAAGTGAAATGAATTTTGCGATGTTAAGTAGCAGCCTGCTACTAGCAGGATAGGTGAATATTACTAGAAATAAATTTTCTAGTCACATCTGTACATATCTTCTCAAGTGCATCTAAGAGAAGAGGCCATCTTAGTCACTACTCACTAAAAACTATGAATTTGAAAATGAAATAAGTGTGTCTATCATGCCTAAGTTTTTTGCATGCCTTTTAATTACGGCGAACATGTATGCACTGCCAAGACTGTATTTTTTCATCTGTACCACCATGTTAGGCGCAAATAAACAAATATGTATTCTATTCTATTCCGTTCTACCACAGAATAAGTAATAGTCCTACGTACAGAAGGTTCACTGTTAACAAATTCCCTGTTTAAGTATGTCAAACGTGCCTAAATGTGGCCATCTCTTTCTATCGCATGCAACGCGCTCTTTCGGAGGCGGAGCCTTAGATCTAGGGTTGCCGGCAGCTCGACCCATTAAATTATACGTTAGTAGTAGTAGTTAGTATAATAGTGTATTTTACCTACGATAATACGATTATTCTTTATTTAGGTACTAAAGACCACCCAACTAAACAAAAGCTGTGTAATTTGCCTTTAGGTTATGTTATGACTTCAAAACTGCCTGTTTCTACAAAATGTAGGACGAAGACATACAACTGGTTTATCTACATACAACCAATGCGCGGCAACCACTAATAGACCGCCGGGTGGCGGCCGGCCGCATGTACTTTTAGCGTTGCGATGACGTCACGCAGTGTTCCTCCCCTGGTTCTACTGATAAATAAAACAAGTACATTTTAAGTGCCAATCTGAGGCCTCGGAGCAAATTTAATTGTTTAGTTAGACGTCTAGTCTCTACAGCAAGTTGTTGCATTTGTATTGGTAATTACCCTGAACAACAAATTGTCATCGTGGTGGTAAACAATACAAAATGTTAATATTTACTTTACTAAAGTTATATGGTAATATTATATAAATGTATTATAAATGAAGCTAGAACCCTTCCATGCATTTGCTTGCACACGCACACATTACCGGGTTTTTTGTGTCGAATTTTCATCGTCAAAGGGAACGCAGAGAGCATAAAACCCATACAGTCAGTTTTCATGAGATTAATCTTCAACGAGGCATTGAGCATCAAGCCATCATCATCAATATTTCTTTGAGGGCTAAGGCTAAATACGACTAAGAAAAGGCAGTCTGAAAGAGCCTATCCCATGCAAGTTGGACAAAATAAAGAAAAAAAAGGAGGTCACGGCTTTTTGGCGGGAATCCGAAAAGAGCCATCATGTGTTTTTCATTTTGCGTGCGCGGACGTCCACATGGGACGTCCGCGCCACCTATTACCAACACATTCCGAGTTTTGACTCATAATAGTGATAGTGGCAAGTGTCCATGAAACTGTGTAGTGAACTCTGAGTTCTGAATTCAGTACTCAGAGGTAGTGAATGGGAAATTCGATAGACATTCATTAACATTTTTGCATTACCTCAAGAAGTCACAACAGTCTTCAGTAAAATTGATCATTTTACTGTAGATGACCCAGAGGGGATAAAGAAAGTGTTGAAGACAATGTATTTTTGTGCATGGACTCTGAAGCAGAGCCATTTTACAAAGAATCCTACTAATATGTTATAAAAGTGAAAGTTTGTGTAGATGTATGGATGTTTATTGGTCTTTCACTCAAAAACTACTGAACGGATTTTGATGAAACTTTACAGTTAAATAGCTTCTACATCAAGATAACACATAGGCTATATTTTATACCCATATTCCCACGGGATCGGGAACTACGCGGATAAAACCACTAACCACCTGAATAAAAACGAAAAGAGAAAGATTTGGTAAAGACTGAAGAAAAGGCAGAATAATTTTTGATCCTAGCCTATCTAACAAAATTGGGCGAAAAACAAAAATGTCAACCAACGAACTGTCGTCTGTCTGTCACTGTCAATTCGGTACAAACAAAAACAAAAGTCCAATTACTTTGGTGTTCGTTAACAATTTGCGCTTTTTGATTACGAAAATGTTGATTGCAGGGATTGTTATAGCAGTAATATGTCTTCTAGTTTTTGTTTTACGTTACTCTTTAGATAATAAAGTGGTTTACAAAGATCTAAAGCAGAAACATGTTGTGGTTACCGGCGGATCCAGCGGCATCGGGAAGGCTGCTGCGATTGAAGCGGCTAGATTGGGAGCAAATGTTACGGTCATAGGCCGTGATGTAGGAAAACTGAAGTCTACAGTCTCTGAAATATCCTCCCAATGTTTATCACAAGAACAAAAAGTCCAATATGTTACAATGGATGTTACTTCAGACTACGATACGATACAGAATTGTTTGTCGTCTTTAGAAGCCGACATAGGCCCGATCTTTATGCTAATAAACTCTGCGGGTATGTGTATATGTGGGCAGTTTGAGCAGATGAAAGTCGAAGATATCAAGAAGATGGTTGACTTGAATTACTTTGGGACTGCTTATCCAACAAAGTATGTCCTACCAGGAATGAAAGAAAGAAACGAGGGTTTGATTGTGTTTGTATCAACAGAAGCTGCTTTAATAGGTAAGCATAAAAAAATAAATACTTCCCATTGTACAGGTTTTGCCCTTTGGATCTACATATGGGAAGAACTGTACAATATCTGACGTGGAATTTAGGGGTGGTAGGGGGATGGGGGGTAGGGGGGGGGAGTGGGGGACCCACCCCCCACCACCCCCGCCTGCCGGAAACGCATAGTTTTTTTTTTACGAATTTTTCAAAATTTAACATTCTACTAGTTTCTGGGGCGGGTTTGATTTGGGTGGTCATAAAAAAAAATAACCTGAACCTAAACATTCCACTAGTTTCTTGGGCGGGTTTGATTTGTGTGGTCATAAAAAAAAATAACCTGAACCTAAACATTCCACTAGTTTCTGGGGCGGGTTTGATTTGTGTGGTCATAAAAAAAAATAACCTGAACCTAAACATTCCACTAGTTTCTGGCGCGGGTTGGATTTGTGTGGTCATAAAAAAAAAATAACCTGAACCTAAACATTCCACTAGTTTGATTTATGACCTTTCGTCTATTTGTACAGTTTTGAGGTTAATTTATTACAATTTCAAAAAATGATATCTCTAAAACTATTGATTTCCGAGCTCTGCAATTTTGGTAAAAAAACCCTCTTATATACCTCTATCTACAAAAAAAATATAAAGCAGAAATTCCACGTCACGCGATTTTTCACTAGGCTCCATGTCAACTTTGAAAATTCATAAAAAAAAAACTATGCGTTTCCGGCAGGTGGGGGTGGTGGGGGGTGGGTCGCCCACCCCGACCCCTTCCCCCCTCACCCCATCCACCCCTAAATTCCACGTCAGATATTGTACAGTTCAGCCGATATATGCATTATCATTGTCATTGTCCCACAATTTATTGATTATTTTGTCTTTGAGTTTCTAATTAGGGATGTTAAGTACCTTAAGCACTAATCATTAGTATATCCATCTACATATTAATTTTATTCTAAAGTGTTCTGCTGGTATAGAATGTTGGTGATTGGGTTATATTTTATTCAAATGTATAAAAAATAATATAACTTATTTTAGGCACCAAGGCCCATAAATATAATCAAAATCGTTCTTAACATTGATATTAATTATGATATTAGTATTAGTTTTAATCTAAATAAGTTTTAATACAAATAGTGTACAGTACTTTCTTAATTCACATTTCAGGTGTTATGTCAATATGGGAGGCATATCATATTTACTCATTTTACTCATTGCTTTAATGTTTATTTTTAATCTCTAGGCATTTATGGCTACAGTGCCTATGGTGCAGCGAAATGGGCAGTCCGAGGTCTGGCAGAGTCCATTCTCATGGAGCTTGTGGGTACTGGAGTGAGACTTACCCTAGCATTCCCCCCAGACACCGACACTCCTGGCTTTAAGGAGGAGGAACAGACAAAGCCGAAGGAAACAAAACTCATCTCTGGGTCTGCCGGGTTATTTTCTGCTGATGAAGTTGGGAAAAAGATAGTGCATGATGCAATGGTGAGATTTGCTCTAAACATTTGAATGTAGACGATGGGATCAGATATAAAAACTTGTGTAACATCAATATTGCAATTATTTATTTGGTTCAGAAAAATTACAGAATAGAAAACTATAATTTATTTATTTAGTTAAATTAAAATATTCACACCTCTTCTTAAAATATTATTTATTGATTTTTTACTTGAATTATGACAGTGTAGTTGGTGCTTACATTGACACATACATATATCTAAATGATGCTCATTGATTACTTTTGACACTTGAAAAATTAACACAAAATTCTGCTGGACTATAGGTTTACACTTAAAAAATAATGTGCTGGATATAATTTGTATATAAAGTGAGGCTCGGGTTCGAATCCTGGCATGTACCAATGAGTTTTTCAAAAACTTACGTACATATTTATCACTAGCTCGACGGTGGAGGAAAACACTGAGGAAACCCGCAGGTCTCAGAATTGATTCTGAGACATGTGTAAATAGACCCGGTCTGGCGATGGTCTCGCCACCTATCACGTTTAGGGGTCCAATATAGCTCGTGAAATGTGGGTATATCCAGTAATGGAATACCTCTGCCTACCCCCTCGGGGATAAAAGATTATTATTTTATTTTTATAAAGTCTGGTTCTAGAGAATGCTCAAATACTGTATAGATAAATACAGTGATGGTGATTAATAATTACATATTTCCCTCATTTCAGAATGGCAAAATTTACTCAGTATTTGGATTAAGTGGGAAATTGATGACTACACTATTCTGTGGCTCCATAGAGAGTGCAAGTCAAGTTCTACTGCAGATATTGTCCATGGGATTTTTGAGAGTTATTCTAGTCTGTACTTTACTCTCATTTCACAAAATTGTGAGGGATTGCCTGAAAGAGCGCAAGTCAAGCGAGTCATCGAAAAATAAATGAAATTTTCTCTGAAGTCTGACTTGTTTACCTCAAGTTCAATCAAGTTAAGTATAGTGGGTCACAATTTAATAATTTTAGTTTACTTGCATTTATTTAGAGGTAAAATTATTTTGTAATTTAATTTTTATTTTAGATAAGGTAAATTATTTAAAATAATTTTAAATAAGGTAAATTTATTTTGTAATTTAATTTTTATTTATAATATATAAAGCTGGACTACCACTCACTGACTCACTGACTCACTGACTCACTGACTCACTGACTGATTGACATAATTGTTCTCCCAGAAGGAGTCGTTTTGGAGAAAGGCCTTTTAGGGGAAAAGTGTTCAAGATGGCGGAGTGACCCAGGGAAAATTCCGACTTTTCAAAAAAACAAAATGGCGGCCAGACTTGCTTATCGTATCTCTTTTGTTTTCCGGCCGATTCGATTCAATTTTTTGTAATCTGCTAAACCTTTTAAATGATTTACAAATTTTTTTTAAAAAGTTGAAAAAACAAAATGGCGGCCGCGTAATAATGTTTCAAAGTTTAGGCTATTGTAGATTCCACTTGACCCGAATTAGTCGCAAGGTTGCCGACATAGTGCAGTTACAAATGGCATGTCATCTTTTTAGGCATATCCCGTAGTTTACCAGAAAAATCCGAAAAACTCAAAATCAAAGATGGCCGCCCTGTGATTGGCTCTTACAGAAAATGATGGATATTACCAGATTTTAAATGTCGATTTTCGGCAAGATGGCGACACCTGAGCGAGTTGGCGTGTATGGCGGGGTTTGAGGTCTTATTACGTAGTATTGCCATGTTTAACAATTTTCCCAAAATTTGGCGTATTTTTTTTAATTTTAATGGAAAATGACAAAACACTAAATTTGACCACTATGCAAAAACAAGTGACAGTCAAAAGTTACTGTCAATGAAATATTTTACTACTCCCTATGACCTTTGGTAGGTATTTTAATTTTTGCATGGCAACACTGAAAGTTATGGCTAATTGAATTTTCAGAGTAGACCTCAAAAGACCCGAATTGATCTCCCAGATGCCAATATGCTATAGAGACGTGACTGGTGTCATCGCATAAGGCATATCCTGGAATTTACTAGAAAAATCCGAAAAACTGAAAAAACAAGATGGCCGCTCCGGTATTTTCTCTTAACTAAAAAATTAAGATTTTTATAATTTTCATCGGCATTTTTCAGCATGTTGGCAACACTACACTAGGAAGCTGGCTTGTATGAAGCGATTGTGGGTTTCAGTAAATAGTGTTGCCATGAAAAGTAATATTAAAAAAAAATTTTTTTTTTTCAAGTTATAATAAAAAAAGACAAAATTCTCATAGAAAATTATCTAAAATGGCTAAAACAAGATGGGCGCCCAAAATTAGACTTTATTTTTCTGTCAAAATACGACCCTACAGAGACACGCGTGGCCGCTTGCGGCCTCGCGCACCGCGCGACATCTAGTTTATATAATATATAAAGCTCGACTACCACTGACTCACTGATTGACATAATTGTTCTCCCAGAAGAAGTCGTTTTGGAGTCAAGTCATGTAGGGGAAAAGTGTTCAAGATGGCGGGGTGACCCCGGGAAAATTCCGACTTTTCAAAAAAACAAAATGGCGAGCAGGCTTGCCTATCGTATCTCTTTTGTTTTCCGGCCAATTCGGTTCAAATTTTTGGCATCTGTAGAATTGTTTAGATGATTTGCAAATATTATTTAAAAAGTTGAAAAAACAAAATGGCGGCCGCGTAGTAATGTTTCAAAGTTTAGGCTATTGTAGACCCCACTTGACCCGAATTGATCTCCCAGACGCCAATATGCTATAGGGATGTGTTTGGTGTTATGGCATAAGGCATATCCTGTAGTTTACTAGAAAATCCCGAAAATTTGAAAAACCAAGATGGCCGACCGGTGATTTGCTCCCGAAGAAAAAGATGAATTTTACCAGATTTTGAATGTCAATTTTCGACAAGATGGCGACACCTGAGCGAGTTGGCTTGTATAGCGGGATTAGAGGTTTTATTACTTAGTATTGCCATGTTTAAGAATTTTCTAAAAATTTGGGGTATTTTTTTACTTTTAATGCAAAATGTCAAAACTAAAAATTTTACCATTTCGCAAAAACGAGTAACAGTCAACGGTACATTTTATCTCTCCCTATGACCTTTAGTAGGTTTTTTGATTTTCACCTGGCAACACTGAAAGTTATGGTAGATTGAAATTTTAGGGTAGACGTCAAAAGACCCGAATTGATCTCCCAGATTCCAATATGCTATAGATACGTGTTTGGTGTCATCGCATAGGGAAAATCCTGTAGTTTACGGGAAAATCCCGAAAAACAGGAAAAACAAGATGGCCGCCCCTTTATTTTCGTTATACTAAAAAAATTCAATTTTGTTTATTTTTATAGGCATTTTTCAGTCAGTTGGCAACACTTTGGAAAGTTGGCTTGTATGAAACGATTGTGCGTCTTAGTAAACAGTGTTGCCATAAAAAGTAATATTTGAGAAATTAATATTAATTTTTGACTTATGGTAAAAAAATGCTTAATCCAAAATATTTAAACTTTACAAATGCAGAAGTATATCTACCGGGTACAATCGCTTAAGCTAAACCATCAAAATAAATTTTGTCAAATTTAAATGGCAACACTGATAATTATGACCACTTGAAATCACGAAAAGACCCTAAAAGACACGAATTGATCTCCTGGATGCTAATATGCTACAAGCACGTGATTGGTGTCATCGCATAGGGCATATCCTGTAGTTTATCAGAAAATCCCGAAAAATAGAAAAAACAAGATGGCCGCTCCGTTGTTTTGGTTTTACTGAAAAATTTCAATTTTCTTAATCTTAATCGGCATTTTTTAGCCAGTTGGCAACACTTTGGAAAGTTGACTTGTATGGAGCGATTGTGGGTCTCAGTAAACAGTGTTGCCATGAAAAGTAATATTTCACAAAATTTTATTATTTTTCGACTTATACTAAAAAAAGACAAAATTCACATAGAAAATTATCAAATGTGGCTAAAAAAGATGCCCGCCAAAAATTTGACATTATTTTTCTGTCAAAATACGACCCCACAGAGACACGCGTGGCCGCTTGCGGCCTCGCGCACCGCGCGACATCTAGTTATAATATATAAAGCTCGACTACCACTGACTCACTGACTCACTCACTGACTGATTGACATAATTGTTCTCCCAGAAGGAGTCGTTTTGGAGACAAGTCATGTATGAGAAAAGTGTTCAAGATGGCGGGGTGACCTAGGGAAAATTCCGACTTTTCAAAAAAACAAAATGGCGGCCAGACTTGCCTATCGTATCTCTTTTGTTTTCCGGCCGATCCGGTTCAAATTTTTGACATCCGTAGTATTGCTTAGATGATTTATAAATATTACTCAAAAATTTTGAAAAACAAAATGGCGGCCCCGTAATAGTGTATCAAAGTTTGAGTGGTTTTAGACCCCAGTTGACCCTAATTGATCTCCCAGATGCTAATATGCTACGGGGATGTTTTAAGTGTCATCATGTAGTTCATATCCTGTAGTTCACCAGAAAAATCCGAAAAACTGAAAATCCAAGATGGCCGCCCCATGAGTGGCTCCCAAAAAAAAAGATGAATTTTACCAGATTTTGAATGTTGATTTTCGGCAAGATGGCGACACCTGAGCGAGTTGGCTTGTATGGCGGGGTTAGAGGTCTCATTACGGAGTATTGCCATGTTTAACAATTTTCCCAAAATTTGGGGTAGTTTTTTACTTTTAATGCATAAAGTCAAAACTCGAAATTTTACCATTTTGCAAAAACGAGTAACAGTCTACGGTACATTTTATCTCTCTCTATGACCTTTTGCAAGTTTTTTGAATTTCACCTGGCAACACTGAAAGTTACGGCCGATTGAATTTTTAGGGTAGACCTCAAAAGACCCGAATTGATCTCCCAGATGCCAATATGCTATAGAGACGTGATTGATGTCATTGAATAGGGAATATCCTGTAGTTTACCAGAAGAATCCGAAAAACTGGAAAAACAAGATGGCCGCTCCGGTATTCTCTCTTTACTGAAAACATTGGGTTTTTATAATTTTTATCGGTATTTTTAGGCAAGTTGGCAACACTTTGGAAAGTTGGGTTGTATGGAGCGATTGTGGGTCTCAGTAAGCAGTGTTGCCATGAAAAGAAATATTTTACAAAATTTTATTATTTCACATAGAAAATTATCAAAAATGGCTAAAACAAGATGGGCGCCCAAAATTAGACTTTATTTTTCTGTCAAAATACGACCCCACACAGACACGCGTGGCCGCTTGCCGCCTCGCGCACCGCGCGACATCTAGTCTACTATATAAAAATAAGTCGGGTTTTCCTTCCTGACGATATAACTCCAGAACGCACGAACTGATCTCCACGGTTTTGCATTCGTTGGAAAGGTCTCGGGCTCCGTGAGGTTTATAGCAAAGTAAGTTCAGGAAAATCTTATAAGCATTGCACCCGTGCGAAGCCGGGGCGGGTCGCTAGTTTTATATAAAAATTAAATTACAAAATAATTTTACCTTACTAGTATTATTGTTTTATGTACACAAATTATAAAAAATATTTGTTTTAAACATAGTTATTCTCACTTACTTAAATTATTTTTAGAAACTTATATTTGGCTTGGTCAACAACATAAAATTATTCTTGGATTTAAAAATATACAAATATACATGTGCATGTTTTTATTTATAAAATAAATAAAAATGTATTTTGTGATAATTATTGTCTACGTATTTACTTTGTATTTTCAACACTCATTCTGCTGATATTGTAGTTTGAAGCCCCTGCCAGCATAGCCCCCATCTGACCTAAACCAAACCACTATGGGACCGACAGCCACATCTGAAATTATTAGATTTATAAATATATTTGACATAATATGTGATAAACACTTTTTAATCTATTGTAAGTAGACATTTACAATAATTCTTAGCATGCTCTTTTGTATTATTTAAAAAAATATACTTATTAGGTAAAACTTATTCTGACTGCACTAAGGCACATGCACAGAATATTAGCACAAGACCAATTAATCTAGCAACAATCATGGGCCAACTACCCAAAAATAAATATTCTAAGATGAGTGTTTCATATTAGTTGTGAGTTAGTTAAGTTGTATTTATTGAAAAAACAAACATTTTATTTCATAGTAGTAGTAAAAACAAAACCATAACAATTCCTATCACGCGCATAAGCTTGGCCGTGTGCAAGAAAGACTGATGTCGTGCGACCATTGACATATCAACATAGGTATATTGTGTTAATATGTATATGCGTGCGACGTTATGATGTGCGATTTGTGCATCTATTGTAAGTACTCGTTAGCTTGTGTTAACCGATCTGTAGGTAGCATCTCTTTTTTTATCTATGGGGTAAGACAATAACTAACTGATAGTGATTGTAACTGACTGCCAGTTGAATGACTGGTGATTGATTACCTGTAACCGGGGCGTCTAAGGCGAAATCCTGTAGTACCGATCCGTCGTTAAGCCGATCGCCGCAAAGTCTTACAGCCGCAATAAGCAGCCAGTCGGTTGGGCAGTTGAATATTTCTACTCCAGCTTGCCCTGGCGGTATTACTGGCAAGCCGTCTACAAAGAAAAGGTCGATTATTGATTTCTATTATTATCAATTAAATTTTTTTCTTTCTTCAAACACAGCCAGTTCAAAGGCCTTTAGCCGTTTTCTTTATCAAGTGCAAAATTAACATGCTTTTTTAATTATTAGAGGTAGGTACACTATATATGACTCACCTGAATCATAATTTACTATCTGGAAATAACCAGTGTTGGTATACGTTATGCTGCAGGATTCTGGTGCCCTTTCTATGCACATAGCATAGTTCAAATGGTTCTAAAATAAATTACACACATGAATAAATAAACTTAGAATATGAAATTAGATTGTTAGGCATGGTAAAAATATTGGTTGGTAAAAATATAATATTTATTATATATCGGCGATTGGTTCACTGTTTCTCACGTTTAGAAGTCCGAAAATACGCCGATGAGAACTTGGTTTTTCCAGAAATGCCATGCAAATCAAATGCAATATCTTTTCCTTATTGCTCCGTAATCTCTTCCAATTCGCGTGGTTATACATACCAAATAGCTAGGCGATCTTGCAATGGAGATATCGGATTTGTCTCTATAGTTGAACGATTCCAGGGAACCTTGGGGTCCTTTGAAGTATTGAAGGCACCCTGCAGGTGCTGCTAATTCGTCGCCAGACGATAACTGCGTCACCTGAAACGAATAAGTACCTACTTAGAATTGTCCTTTGAGAAGAAACTGATTAGTATAGGTTGCTCGCAACTCCGTCTGCGTAAACTTGAGGTTGTCGCGTCCCATTGAATTAATTAGGTAAGTATGTGTTTTACTGGGATGAAAGGAGCCTATACGTCCTTTAAGACCTAAATCAGCTTCCTGCCAAATTCACCGTGAAATGGTAACAGACAGGATTTCTTTCGTATTTATAATATTAGTGAAGAGGTAGGGAAGGATTTGACTCGTATTCTGTACCATGTTACTCTTAGAATAATTAATTAATAAGTAATTTTATTTATTACCTTGATAGCAAATAGTCTTCTATCGGACGAAACTGTTTGCACCGATAAAGTCAAAGGACTCTCAACATCTCCCACCTCTATGTAAACTGAAAGTTTCGTAGTATAAGTTTTTTATTAAACTGTTGGAAATTTGTGGTACCTATGTAGTATATTTATTATTATTATATTATTATTATATGTAGTATATTATATTTATAGAAATATAATGCAATTAATCGTAGATTACCATGTTGTCCTGTATTAACTCCGCAAAGTATGGGTATTATATTGTTTACGTTTTGCCCTGATACAACGAACTGATCCTGCTCACAAGTTCCCACAGTCGGCGGTAATAACTGTAAAATACAGTCAAATATAACAGATTGTTAAAATATGTACCTACCTACTTCTAAAACTAAAATAGGATATTTTACCTCAAAATTTAAGAAATCCAAGCGTATTTGTTTTACATGAGCGGAGGCTCTATTCAATGTAACAGCACATGACAGTCTTTCAGTGCTCGGAGAAGGGAATCCTGGATTCGTAAACCATCCTATGGTCGCAAACGACTGATGATCGCATGAGAACTGGGCTGTGGAAAAAGTAAATCGTAATTTTGTATGAAGACTCTGGAATTTTGTGAAGAGTTACAGACCAAACGGGCGCCTAAATAGGTACAGACCTACTCATATATATAGACGGTGATGTTTTGAGGAGGTAGATACCTAAGTATACTAATTTTTATAAATGCTTGATATTTCTGTGCCTCGATTGGGACCAAAAAAGGTTAAGGATTTGTTTGCAGGTATACTTACTCACGCAACAGGTGCCATATCCATCAGCGCAAGTGCCCATCGATTTTCCCTCCGAAGTCTGACACTCGATTTCTGGGAGACAAACGCCTTCTAAACCACTACTGGTAGTGCAAACCACGTGGTCGTACTCCAATACTTCGAACACTTCTAGAAAACGAGTTCTTGCCGTTTGGTTTGAATTCAGCTGCTTCTTTTGTCTCTGTCTCATCCCTGGACAGCGCTTACGAATAAACTTTCTTGTAGGATTAATTTTCTTCATTACATTGATTCTGTTTATTGTCTTATCAATTATGATTGAATTTGGCAATGATGTGTTCTTCGGAATAACTCCTTTATAAGTTATTAAAACGGGCTTCTCATACGATATTTTATTCGTATTGAGTAGGTCAAAGTTTGTAACTTTTTTCTTATAATATGGAGAGGGACCTGTAAGAATATCATGTTTTTTAACTTGCCACTCGTCCTGGTAGGGGTGTCGTTTCACAACAGTCATTGGTATAAACATATTGTGGTCTGTATCTTGTACCAAATTCTGTCGGAATACATGTTGTGATGGTCCAAAGAAGATTCCTTTCGGTGGTCCGAAGTAGAACATCTTCGGTGCTTCATTTTCTGTCGCTGAATACCATTGCTGGCAATCGATGAACACGATTTCCCAAAACAATACTGTAGCAAGTCGTTTGATACAAATCATTGTTCACTCCGTTTTTTATTTCTAATTTTCAGAAGCGGTTTTTGTTCTTCGTTTTGTTTGGATGGTGCAGTGTTGACTGCATGCTGAATTGTGCAGTTTGTGTGACGAATGTGACGATGCACTTGACATGTACCGGGGACAACATAGCGGATACAATTAAATGTCTAGAAACCGTTCTGGTTTGCTTGTTTGTCCTACTTGCCGCTTGGTGTCTTTTACAAATGCCTCTAATTTGATAACGTTTGTGATACGTAAACGTTACGTTACGGATCGAGAAATTGTGAATGGCTAATTTAAACAACAACGGTGACAACACCCAGGACATAAAGCACCTTCTCAAGTACACGTAATGTAAATAAGCAGGTAGAAATATTGTTTTTGTTCGTATTTATTTATTTATTTATTTATTTACTTAATTATAGGGAGACCTACAGCTATAATAACAATAATAGGCAATGAATTTAAATATCAGGAAGCCAATTAAAGGTCCTCACAAGTACATAGCGGAGTATTTAACTTGAACGGTATTAAAGAAGTGCGCTAACAGTACGCTATGCTAACAAAATATGAAGGTATTTTACGTTATATTACATAATATAAATACTAGAGTCCTGGTTAAGAATGTTTATAATACTAAAAATAAGGATATGTATAAGTATAAGTGCCAACAATTATAGCTATCTTTTAGTTAAGATAAATCATTGAAAAATATCCCATAGTTAATACTTATCTACCTATTTGGTTATATCTTGACGTTTGTTACTATGCTGGCATGTGTCGAAATGTCCGCAGATGTAGGTATACTTACCTAGTAATTGTTATCTGCGAATAATTGACAGGTTTAGGTCAGCTCGCGAACTGCAAGTTGCAATGCTAAATACCTACCTACATACTGGTCGCCGCGCCCGTGTGTCAGGTCACTATATGCAACACATGAGTGGTATTATAAGATGAAATTAAAATGTATAGTAAAATTATTTTACTATACACCTGCTAAGAGTAGGTAGTTACAGATACAATAAAACATATCTGCTGCCTATGTGTAGTACCTAATACCTATTAGAAATGCTTAGCTCCGCTTGTATGTTACCTTTTCATGGCTAAACTATTGAACAGATTTTGATAAAATCTCGCGGAAGGACGTAGGCTACTTTTTGTGCCGGAAATGGTAAATGCACATATCCTACTAATATTATAAACGCGAAAGTTTGTATGTATTTATGGATGTATAAAAACTACTGAACGGATTTTGATAAAACTTTGGCGCTGCTAGTACCTACATAATCTAAAGTTCACGCAGAGTCGCGGGCAACAGCTAGCAATAAAATAATGATAATATGTAGTGTACTTTTCCCTATTTAGCCACAAATCAGGATGCTCTGCTGATGCTGGTCGTGCGTTATATTAGATACCTTAGACTTTATCAATTTGTCAAAATATAAAATCGAGTTAATTAGCTTCCAGTTAAGTCTCATCTCTGAAAAAACTCGTTTTCTGAAAGGTTTCTCTAGCTGAGCTATTATTATTAACAATAAGTTCATAGATAGATACGGCGCGGCCAGGGGAGTAGCTGCTGCTTATAATACTCATACATATATTTAATTCATACATACTGACACTTGTCAGTAATTTGCTTGATGAAAACAACATATAAACGAGGTTAACACACTCCCATTAGTTGTTACATTTTAAAGAATGTATTATAGATTGCAGTTCCAAGTTTCCAACCCGACGAACTTGGTCTACTTGATAATGTCAGTTTGTTGTGAAAAGTTCTAGAGCGGTAGTTAAGTACTTTATAAATAATAAATTATAAAAACCTATCTAGCAGCAGCCTACCACGGGCGATCTGTTACAATTATAGTATTGACCGGCTGACTGGACCGGATTTAAAGAACAAAGGTAGGTATAAGGGGTCAGAAATAGTTAGGTCTTTGATTATTATTTTAGAGTTAGGTGTCTAATACATTTTATGCAATAACCTCTGACACTCGTAGCTGTAGGTACATCACGGTTGCGGTCAGGGTTATGTTGTTTAAGTAAGTACCTAGGTAGGTACTTTATGTTTGATCGAAGTTTAAGTAGGTATTATACTTAAAAAAAAAACTCACGCCTTTTATCCCCGAGGGGGTAGGCAGAGGTATTCCATTACTGGATATACCCACATTTCCCAAGATAATATATTGGACCCCTAAACTAGATAGGTGGTGAGCCCATCGCCGGACCGGTTCTATTTACACATGTCTCAGAATTAATTCTGAGACCTGCTGGTTTCCTCACGATGTTTTCCTTCACTGTCGAGCTAGTGATAAATATGTACGTAAGTTTTTGAAAAACTCATTATGGTACATGCCAGGATTCGAACCCGAGCCTCACTGATATTAGCCGGCTCTTTAACCGTAAGGCTGTCACTACTCTTATTATTCTTCAAAAAGTATTAACATACCTACAGCTCTGCATTGAATATAAAGATTTTATAGCTACGAAATTTTTAATTGGCTGAATCCATGTTTTCTTATTTTAAGTAGGTCTTTATTTTATTAATAACGACCATAAAAAAATCTGGTGAAGGTGGTCGTTCTGCAAATTCCTACTAATATAGAAGTACATAATATTATGATTGCGTAAGTAGGTAGATTACTCTGTCTGTCTGTCTTTTCACTTCTTAGCAGCGGAACCGATCTTGAAGTAATTTGGCAAGAAGATCTATTGCATCATGAGGAAGGACTCATCCTCATCCCAGAACCCGGGTCAATGCTAGTTATATATGTATAACAGAGACTTACCTACTTAACCGTCAAGCAAAAGGTTCCCACGGACGGACGACAGCAATAGATAATTTTATTGTCTCGCAGAATTGTTTCCTGGACGGAAGGCCGAATATGATAGAGGACTCTTATTTCTGGAAGTTTTCTGTCTAGAATTTTCTACAATTACAGATATCATTTCTAATATTTCTATAAGTACCTAGGTAGGTAGGTATACCTACCTATTTAGACAGGTAGGTAGATACTTGAACCCTGTGCCTGTAACCACACGTCATACCAATTACATCCCATAATCATAACTCTCATTAAGACATTTATAATCTAGTTCACCCATTTAGAACACCCACAATTTATCTGCGTTAAGTTGCTCTAAGTACAGTTTACTGTAGGTATCTACTAATGTTTTGCAATCAGTAATTAATAAATATACCTATACCTATAGGTAGTTATCTTTGTAGTTAATATGCAATGGGCGTAAAAGACTAACTAGATCCGCTAGCGAAGGCCCCCTGCATCCATAGTCCTGCCTGCAGACGTATTCACAGAGACTCGATACCGTTTCAGTTCGATTCGAGTCGACAACACCAACTGTCATATGTGACATTAGTCTTCGATACCAGACTAATGTCACATATGACAGTTGGTGTCACATATGCCATTAGTTTTCGATACCAACATCAGCCCATCTCGATAGATTCGTTTCCGATGTCGAAAGATTCGACTCGAATCGAACGGAAACGGTATCGAGTCTCTGTGAATACGTCTGCTGACCCAGAAAATAGTGTTTAAGTAGGTATAGTTATTTATTGATTTATGTTCTGTAATACTTGGAGAGCATATAATGTAACCAATATATTATTATCCATCTACTTGGACAAATATTTTGTATAATAGTAAAGTGATAAATGTATGGGATTGACATTAAGCGACGAAGCAATGTTTATCGAATGTAAAATGTGACGAAGTCCCTATTTGATGCAACATGCCATGCAAAGGAAGTAGTATATACTTAGCTACTGAAACGTAGCTTAGCTTCGAGTGAGCGTAAGGAAAATTAAACTAAAATTTGATGTCAGAGAGTTAAATCTCAGGTTCACTGTTCTGATTGGTTGAGAGAAATCATAACACTTTTCAACAACCAATCAGAACAGTGAACATGAGATTTAACAGTCTGTCAGCAAATTTAAATTTAGTTTGCGTTTCAGAAATTGGGAGCTAGGTAGGTACCTACCTACTGTTTTAAGCGCCTCTCAAAAAGAAGAAATAGGTACCTAAGTTTCTAAAGATGTTTCGTTACTAACTTGTTTTGGGAGGCCGTTAAACTACCAAAAGTATCTAGTATTTAAAACATTTCGTCCTGAAACCGAACTGAAGAGACAGTCGATCAGTCTGTCATAGGAGCTCTATAGGTTAAGTTTAATCTATTTTTTCTAGGTAATAATAATACATACCTATCTACTCAGATTTTTCTATATTTTATTTTCCTCAACTATGGGTAGGTACCTACCGACTCTCGTAAAGTCTAAATTGCATTTGTCCTCGTTCGAGCGGCCGCACCCGCGCTTTTTGCGCGCGCAAAGCTCGCCTCGCACGCACCACAATGGCTGCTCCATACATAATGTTAACCCGTTATCACATGTGTCCTTTCTCACCG
This sequence comes from Ethmia dodecea, assembly GCA_963855545.1. Classification (NCBI taxonomy): domain Eukaryota; kingdom Metazoa; phylum Arthropoda; class Insecta; order Lepidoptera; family Depressariidae; genus Ethmia; species Ethmia dodecea. The sequence goes on from OY979448.1 coordinate 8,298,964, forward strand.
GCACGTGTTGACTCACCAGGCTAGTATAAAAGCGTAGACGCGCCCGTCTAGCTCCATATCGCACCCAAGCACTCAAGGGTTGAACGCGAAAATGATAATAAAAGTGAGTACCTACCTACCTACTTTAAAGCTATACATTGCATGACATTTTATAACGTCCAGTAAGTAATCGAGCTTTCAGTTTAAAATAATTTCTTTGTCATCTTTATCAGAGCCAATTACAGCCACAGAATGTCCAATGCGTAGCGTAAGGAGCGTACCTCTCTAATGCTCCATAACGTACAGTCGCGGTGACTGCTAATTATTAAGTAGATACCTAGGTAGGTTGGTAAGGATACCTACCTATCATATGTCAGGATTTTTCTGGGGTTGTTTAGCTGCCTTCTCCAACTCACGAAGAAAATTGCTCAGGTCAGCATTTTTTTAAAAATTTTCCTTCACCAAGTTTTAGAAAACTTGTTTATAGGTAAATATTTATAATACCCACCTAAGATTAGATAGATATCGGAATTCGAAGTTCATCACTCAATTCACTTATTAAGTACCTAAGTACCTAATCACAAGTACAAATAGGTATCTAATGTAGGTACTTTACTTACCTACATATAAATTTCGATTTGTAAATCTTATTAAAAGGTACTTAGGTACCTACTTAGTTCATTATCGGGTTAGTTTTGCGTACAGTTTTTTTTGGTTTACCTAATAATAATTTTTTACTTTTATTCCTTTCCCCAGACATTTTTATTGGTGTGCGCCTTGGCAGCGACTCAAGCTGCTGGAATATTCGCTCCCGTGGGACACGTAGGTGTGGTGGGATCTCCATATGCTTATGGGGGCTGGAACCCCTACAGCTCCTACCCAGCACAACCAGCGTACGCAACTCACAGCTCCAATATTCTCAGGTCACCTTTCAACTTAGGGCAAGTAAGTAAGGTTGACTAATTCGACGGTACTATTATACACACACCGGCACAATTAGCGGAACAGAAAAAAAAAGGAGAAAAAAGAGGGAATTTAGAACAATGAATGTAATTTTTAAACAATATATTATTTAAAATGAAACAACAATTAAATTAACATGTTTTGACATTCATTTGTAACACCATACTTAAAATTTTATAAAAATAAAAATTAAATTAAACAAAATGCATTTTTCTTCGATTTTTAATTATAGAGAAACAGCAGAAAATTCAAGATTTTCCAAAGTTTAACAACAATTTCAATGACTGTTCAATATCGAGTGTTTCCTCCTCGTGCTCTGATGAGGGTTTCCATCCGTCTGGGCATGCTGCGGATGATGTTATCAATGGTTTCTTGGGGCAACCTCTGCCATTCTTCAAGTAATGCGTTTCGCAACTCGTTGAGATTATTGGGAGGGGGCATTCTTGACTTTACACTCCTCTTTAGCAAGTCCCAGACGTGTTCTATAGGGTTCATATCGGGGGACCGTGCTGGCCACTCCATCACCGTTATACCAACATGGTTTAGGTATGTCTGTACTGTGCGAGCACTGTGAGCCCGAGCATTATCCTGCATAAGAATGAAGTTGTTACCAATAAAGGGGGCAAATGGCACAACATGTTCTTCTAAAATCTCCCTGATATACCGATCAGCATTCAGATTCCCGCCATCGACTACTACTAACTCCGTACGAGCTGCTAAACATATTCCTCCCCAGACCATAATTGAACCGCCGCCATATGCCACTGTATTTTCAAAATTAGACTGGATATACCGTTCTCCTTTGCGTGTCCATACTCGCTGCCTTCCATCAATTTGATTTAACATAACTCTGCATTCATCAGTAAAAAGAACCTGTCCCCAGTCGTCGAAGTCCCAATCACGATGTTCACGACCAAAGTGTAGACGGTTTGTGCGATGATGTCTCTCAAGTTTTGGGGCTTTGGCGGGCACATACGAGCCTATACCCACTTCTTCGAATCTTCTACGAACTGTCCGCTCACTCATCCTTACTGCTCGTACCTCTTCCAGTAAATTTCGAGCCTGCACCGCCGTTAGTCTCGTGTTCCGTCGGACTTGAAGTTGGAGAAAACGGTCATCCCTCCTTGAAGTACACCTTTTCCGGCCTTGTCCTCTCCTTCTCACTAGAGCATTCGTCAATCTGTATCGTTGGATGCTACGATAAATCGTTGATAACGATCGACGAAGGCTTCTGGCAATCGATCTGTAGGTTTGACCATTTCTCCTCATTTGATCTGCCCTAATGATTTCTGATGGCGTTAAATCAGGCATAATTAGATGCTCGTAAATTATCAATATGCGAAAAAACTCAAAAGCCTCAAAAACTGCAATTCAAAGCTTTTCAAATGGAATTCACGAACCTTCTAAAAACGGACAAGCGGTGAAAAAAATGAATCAATGAAAATTAAAACAAAAGAATGAAAAAAAGGGCAGTCGCTTAGTATTCCATTTTTAAATTAAAACCCAAATTTAAAAAAAGCTTGTTTAGCCGGCCAGTAACACGCAAAAATGCGTAAATACTCCCTTTTTTTTCTGTTCCGCTAATTGTGCCGGTGTGTGTATTATTATAAATTTATAATCGAAATGTGACAGGCACGCTCAGGGGGTCTAAAAAGGCCGTTTCGTAGTATCCTATTTCGATTCATATTCGAAATTTTCACCAAATACGAATCTGCTAATGAATTGAATTGTCAGTGAATCACTAAAATGAGGGACCATTTTACGAAATTTAGAGGAATTGCTTAGGATTTGCTGGAAATTTATAAAAGGAGGAATTGCTCAGAGGAATTGCTCAAAGTGGCCATTTTAGACCCACAGACGTCATGTCGGACACTCGGACACCCAATCTTAGAGGTTCTACGAGCCCACCCAGAGTCAAAGCCCGGCCACCAGAGCAAAACTAGAGTATCCTCATATGCTGATGCTCTTTGCTGATGATGACTTTGATTGAATATAATAATAAGAACATCGTAAGGGAACCCCCTGGGGCTCCAGAATTAATTCTGAGGCGTGTGTAAGCGGCACCCGGGTACGGCGATCGGCTCACCACCTGTCAGGTTAAGGATTCCACAAAATATAGGTACTGGCACAGTTACTGTGATACCGACTGGTCAACAGAATAAAGGAATATCTCTTTATACCTCTGTCGGCGCCGTCAAGGATGTAGGCATATTTTTATTAAGTGGAATTTTTTTTTTTAAGGCCGTTTATACAATTTTATTAAGGCCATTTACACGAGGGCAATCCAGTAAGACATTAGACAATCCACTAAGACTGCATACAAAAAAAACTTGAGGACAGTGGAATGGATTGTCCTCAAGTTTTTTGTGTATGCAGGCCCATAACATTATGAATTTTTAGATATCGACATACACGAAGGCCGTCGACACTCCATTCTCGAGCGTACGCAAAGCGGACGTGCGCGTGAGCAACCCCGGGCTAGCCGTGGCGCCTGCTTACGCCAGTTATGCAGCACCGGTGGTGTCACATGTTGGAGTTGCGCCTGTCGCAAAGGTAAGTTTGTAAGATTGGTCGAAAAACAAGAATATCGAAATCCATTCTAATAATGGATGCACCATGACTTTTATGCATGCCAACACATTCCATTCCACATTAGTGCCATCTTGTAGGCACTGGCGTGTCGTGGCGTCGTGCGCCTGAAGAAGCACAAATATCTTCAATATTACCTATAAACATCAATATTATAAAAAATAAAAGTCCTTCACCTTGTTACCTTTTCACGGCTAAGCAGCGCTGAATCGATCCTGATGATAGCTTGCATTTTGAGGAACTATATAGGTAATCTAGCTAATTTTAATCTCTGAGACACACATAGTTTATTATCGGTTTTTCGAATTCGAGATAAGTAGATATACCTAATACTTTTAACTTTTTTCTAGGTCGCTACGGGTGGACTTTTAGGCGTAGCATATTCAGCTGCCCCTGCCGTCTCCCATATGACCTATAGCAATGGACTTGGCCTCACATACGCTTGGTAAACAGAGCATCAAGTATCTACAGTGATGTTAGCATGAATGAAAATTGTTAATATTATTTTTATTGTGTAAGTTAACTCAAAAGATTCCTCTTTATTTATTACCTGATAGCTGTAACGTTAGATAATTTTGATTGTATACATAATCAAAATTAAATAAGTAATTTAATTAAAGTGTTTGATGATAAAATGGTAACCTTTTATTTTTAGAAAACGTATCCTAAATTTTAACCTATACTTCATCAAAGTTTAGGTAGGTACCTATTAGGAGCAGTTGGAGCAGCTGCAGCTCCTAATGCGACATTGATACCACAGCCAAGGGAGGAGGAATGGTGAGCGTCAGAATGGCTGGTTGTCTGCGGCGTTGGTCAAAGAGAGTTGATTCGAGAATTATTGTAATTGTAAATTGTGGGACGCCATTCGCACACGGTTATTTAGGCCCAAACTAGGCAGAGCCTGTACTATGGGTACTAAACAATTGATAAACATACTTAAATAAATATTAAACAGCAGACACGAAGCCAACAGATATGTTCATGCACACCAAAGATATTAAAATTTTAATCTCTTTGATGCACACAAATGTTGGCCCCGAGCGGGGATCGAACCCGCGACCTCCGGCTCAGAAGGCAGGGTCACTACCGACTGAGCCAACAGGCCCGCCAATTGATACATATTTGCTACACACTACTATAAATAATTGCTACATAGCATGGGAACAAGTTTTTTTTTTAATGTTGGCTGGTCGCCTTCTAGCTTAGAGTCAAGTACGCAGAGTTTCCCAAAATGTGTTGCGTCTATAATTGCTACATATTTACTTCATTTATGTATTTTAGTAGCTTCATACGTCCATTAAATAGAAATATATAAGTAGCATTTATTTATTTAATTGGCAAGATGAAGACACTGGAACTGATTGCCTTTACAAATTTGGAAGACACTTTTTCCTTGGGTAAATTCTAATAAATGCTACTGTCGATTATAAAAAAAAGGCAAAATAGAAAGAGTTCAAGAAACAGTAATTTTGTCCAAGGATTCTAAAGCAGAGCCATATAACCTCCGCTAGGAGAAGTGTTCTGTGCATACAAAGAGATTAAAATACAATTTTAGTCTCTTTGTATGCATATTAAGCAAGAATATGGTACAAACTCCTTAGGTATAAGAGATCAAGTGTCAAATCTAAAAGGTCGGCTGACCGTTGAGGGGTAGTCCAAAGAGGATATAATCACGGGTAGTCTAGCAACCAAACCATAAGCCCAAAAAAATCGCATCGATAAGATAACGATATGACGATGATATTGACGTTTCTAAGTGTAGGTATATTTCAAGTATATTTCATACCTAAAGAAATAAATGTATTTTGACTTTGACTTGATAGATAGATACTACCTGCATGCTGCATGGTAGCTACTTACGTTGAAGATCACTACATAGCATAAAACAAAGTCGCTTTGCGCTGTCTGTCTGTACCTATGTAGGTATGCTTAGATCTTTAAAACTAAGCAACGGATTTAGATGCGGTTTTTTTAATAGATAGAGTGATTCAAGAGGAAGGTTTTAGAATCGGCATTGCACCCGAGCGAAGCCGGGGCGCTAGTAATGTATATTTTTATGCTTAGCGTGGTAGGTATAGTATCTCTACCTACACGGTCCCTAAGGACCACAGTGATTGTTAAACTACTCTGTAGCACGCCGGACCATAATAGGCTGATGGCTAGATTGCCAATGCCTGATAAAGAAGAAAAAATTTCATGTCAATGTCAATTTAGCTCCCTTCCCCAGGCTTTTTGGCGGGAATCCGAAGAAGGACGTCATGTTTTTTGTAAAATTTTCGTTTTGCCGTATATTTTGCTGGCTTTAGTTCATAATAGTGATAGTATATTATGTGGTAAATGTCCGTGATAGTGTGCAGTGAATTGAAAATTCGATAAAATACGTGCGATGGACTTTTTTGAATTACCTCAAGAAGCCTCTTTAAAATCTTCAGTAAAAGTGCACTATCACTTTACTGTTGATAACCAAGTGACATTTCGAATAGTTTTGAAGAAACTTATGAATTTTTGTGCATAGCTCTGAAGCAGAGCTGAAAATCTTGAATTTCGTACCGTGTTTAGTGCTGATGGCTCAAAATGCCAATGCCTTAAAATAAGAAAAAAAAAAAAAAAAGCTCCCTTCCTTCCCCCATGCTTCCCCCTTCCTTCCCCTGTCGCCCTTCCCTTTTTCAAGTTTCAATATCGTTTTGTTTGCCAAGTCGCTGTTCAAATTAAAATTACCTGTGTTTAATTAAAGATAAGAGGAAACGAAACAGCTAAGGTGCTGAGCCTAGACAGTCACTACCTGCGTTTATTCACGTCCTAGTCCGTTTGCTTGTGTATTACTTTTGTGATAAGACAAGAAGTGTATTTTAAAATTGTGACATACATAGTTGAATTCATTATTTTTAAAAAGTTGGAGTGCCAATGATGTCTGATTGCGGCGAAAGCGATGTGGAGTATACCTTGTACAAGGATCGTCCAGAGTGGGCTGACTTAACGCCCTTGCCCGAAGATGATGGGCCCAACCCTGTTGTAGTTATTGCCCATTCTGAAAAATGTAAGTTTCTCTGCGTGCAAGTGTAAGTCTCTACTGTGGGACTTTGGACATAAATTTGGGTCAGAGTGTCATCTTAGGGGTGGAGATGTGCTGACTTAATTAAGTTATTGCTGTCGCCAACTTGTATAATGAATGATGTTATTTAACCTTCATGTTAGTCTAAAAACCTGTTTGCGAAGTTTTATCTGATGTTAACATATTGCACGAGTGGTTTATACAAGGTCAACTTCATGTTAAATCAAAATCAAGCTCTCAGCCATCCGTATGAAGTAATAATAATAGCAGTAACATATTTAACAAAATATTATTATTTTAGTTGAGGATGTTTATGACTATTTTCGGGCGGTTCTACAGAAGAATGAGAAGTCTGAGCGAGCCTTGCACCTCACTAAAGATGCGGTGGAACTCAATCCAGCCAACTACACAGTTTGGCAATACAGGTTTGTCTTTCCGATCTCTACTGTAAATGATCAGGGACATACTTACATGTGGGTTGGATTTTGTCCATAATTGTTTAATTAGTTTAAACAAATAGAATAATTACTAAGAGGCTAGTATATACTCAAGCATTACCTCATAAAGAAATTTCTAAGAATAATAATATTCAGTTAATTTTAGATTAATTATTTAATTTAAAACTTATGTTATGCTTATATGTATTTAAAATTAAAATTAATTGTAAAATAATGTAGCAGTCAGCCAGATTTGATTAGCCTATTGTGGCACTGAACTAAACATTTTTTTAAAATTTGTTTTGTATTGTAACATAATGTGGAGAAGTAGTCCATAGATACCTATCTTATTATTACTGTATATTATTTTGATCTATCTAACTAAATAATGGCAGGTTTCCTACTAATAAAACTTGTCAACTCTGTTTTGGGTCAAAACCAAGTATTATTTTGTGTTACAGGAGAGACCTTCTCAAGGAACTGGGCACAGACTTGAGATCCGAGTTAGATTATGTTGAATCAGTGATAAAACATTCCCCAAAGAATTATCAGGTAAGCTTAGTTTTTTTTCTAGTTATCTATAATCTTTCTATTATGTTATCACATTTTTTTTGGTAATTTTGTTAATCATCAATAACTTTTTAAACTTATTTTATGGCAACCTAACATTTTTTATAGTTTCTTATGTTATTCCTGAAATGTTAGAAAAAATTAGATAGACAATATTCATTACAACTGACTATGCTTCCTAATACTGTATGTTACTGTTTTATTTAATGCTTCCTTTCCACATTTATTTATCCCATCTTGATTATACATATAAAAAAAACAATGTGCTTAGAGAAAATTGTTGCTGTTTCACTAATAGTTAGGGAGGCGAATAGGGGAATTTTCGGTAATACTCGAGCGTGGCAGTTTAAGATATGAGAGATACCTTAGACCTAATAGAACAACCTTGTCAAGTATTTAGCTCTATATGTAGTGACGCGCGCCTAGGATAGACGATCAGATTAGTAAAAAAAAATCGATAGTCTGAAATACTCAAGCGCGTCAGATTAAGATATTGGGGGTTGATTTTAGTGTTTTAAGACTAAATTTAACTAATCTGACGATAAGTCCTTGACGCCGCCAAGTTATAGGGTCGCGAACTTGTAAAAAAAAAACGTTAATCCGGCATTCTCGAGCGCGATTTTTTTATTTTTTATTTTGAAGAATATAATCTAAAACTTACTAAAAATACAAAATCTGCCGGTTTCCGCATGACCGGAAGTGTGGAGGAGCCATTTCGTCTTCCGAAAAACGCGTTGCGGCATATAAGTCGCGAATGATACATTTTACACAAAAAAAGTTTAAATAAACAAAAAAGGTAATTTTATTTTACACAAAAAATGTCTCTTTACATTTTTGTCCAAAGTTAAAACTTTTTGACTTGAAGCATCATAAAAACTCAAACTCCCGGTTTTTTGAGTATATCTCGAAAACTGAGGGTTTTAAAATAAATTGATATGAAATAACGATGATTAAATTATTGAACTTTTATTATATCTCAAATTTTTTTTTTTCTAAAGCTTCTCGACAATTTTCGTGGACTCGGAAAAAGTTACGCGTATCTGTATACAAAAGTTTTATTAACATGTACAGTTCCATGTATGTATATTATTCAATAGCCTGTTGATCCTCAAATTGTTTTTTGGACGTACCGTAACTCGTAAACAAAACGAAGTGAAGAATTGAAGCAAAAAAGAGGAATTTGCCATAAACATGTAATACAGACTGAGCGCTTCGCGGAAATATGCCGTCCCACCAGTATTTTTCCTTTATTTCGCAACATTGATGGTGGGAAAAAAGCGGTAGAAGGGAATTTTCGGTACACCTTAATATATATATAATTCCCCGTTTTATCAAGGAGAAAGAAAGGAAAAAAAAATAAACCAAAAAACCTTTTTCGGTCAGATTAAGAGAACCCACCAACATTTTTGTCAGATTAAGAAAATATGCTTTCAGGATACCAAGATAAACCTCCCCTATGAAAATCTGACGCGCTCGAGTATTGCAAAAGAACTATTTTTTTTTGCATTTTCAAACATTCATCGTAACTTATCGTCACGCCCAAATCGTCAGTTTTTTTAAAGGGAGCTTCCTTGGGGCCTACTTAACACCTCCTCCGAAAATCTGACGCGCTCGAGTAATTTTTTTTTTTGCATTTTTGACTACTTTTTATGCCTACCCCCACCACGCAAACTGGCAGATTAGTATACCGTTGTTATCAGAGGCACTTGGGGCATACGTAGTATGAATATCTGACGCGCTCGAGAATGCCCAAGTAACTGTTTTTTTTTTACATTTTTGAAAAACCGTACACGCCAAACCCACCGCTAAAATGGTTTTTACCATATTAGCTTTTCTTTTCGAAATTATTTTATCTTTCGATTTTGATAGGTCTCGACGGCGCCGTTGAATTACGCCATTTAGCTACCTCGCCTCCCTAACTATAACCCAAGTAAGTCATTTAACTATTCATACATATGTTTTTCTCATGCTTATTTCGAAAGGTATTTTTATTTTTAATGCATTTTATTAACAACTTCTATAGCTTTCTTTGTACTTGAAGCACCTTTTTACTTTTCTTGGCTGCTCTTTGTTTATTGTAAACTTATTAATGCATACTTCAGGTGTGGCATCACAGAAGAGTGCTTGTGGAATGGCTTCAAGATCCAACACAAGAATTGGAGCTGACTGCTGATGCTCTCATCCAGGATCCTAAAAATTATCATGCCTGGCAACACAGGCAATGGGCAATCAAAACTTTTGGGTAAGACACTATTCTACATAATATTTGTACATATAAAAAAAACTTTCTGACTGACTGTTTGGATGACTGACTGATCGATCAACCCACAGCTGAACTCGCTGGGTCTAGAAGCATCAAATTTTGCTCAAACATTTCTTAAAAAGTGTTTGGAAATAAACAGGATCTGTTTTGGCAACACCTGCTAGTAAGCATATAAATAAAAGCAAAATACTGACTCACTGTCTGACTCACTTATTAATCATAAATTCCAAGAAAAAATGCGAATGAAAATATAAACATTTAATCGGCAGGTTCTTCTTATGTTTAGAAAGGGTTTTTTTAATATTCCCACGGGAACGGGAAACAACAGGATCCGCGCAGGTAACGCTGCTGGGCGTTAGTAATATTATATACGCGTAAGATTAACAGGATGGATGAATGGATGTTTGTCAAAAACTACTGACTGGATTTCAATTAAACTATAGTAGTATGTATAGCTTACAGATAAGTTTACCATTTAGGTTATCAAACGAAGTTGCGGGAGCCTGCTAGTAGGTACTACTTAACTAAACTTTTGCAGTAGACTAAAAGTACATTACATTTAACAATGGCTACATACAGTGGTGGTCACATAATTAAAGACACTGGAAGCATATTAAAATAAATAAGTTATTCCTCTGTATATTTTTTTTCAGACTGCCATTGTAACTGGCTACACTATTAAAAAATATTTGTGTTGTTATTGTGTAATGTTAAAACGAAACATTTACAACAAAACTTGCCTTTTATTCGGTAAAACTTAATTAAAAGCAGTGTAAATCAAAAATAAGATTAGAAAGATCTGGCCATATAATTAAAGACACTCCATTTGCTTACAAGAATTAAACTACGGAACCCTAAAAAATTTAGTTATTATTTAAATCATCTTATTACGTAAGATTTCTAACACATTTTTATAAAACATTCCAATACATATCAATACTTGGTCGCATGTCCTTTTGCAGCAATCACAGCACGACATCTCCTGGCCATGGAAGCGATCAATTTTGTACAAGCTTGTACCGGAATTTGCTCCCATGCTTCTGTAAAAGCTGTGTAAAGTTGATCGACGTTTGATGTACGCTTTGTCGCCACTGTCTTCTTCACCTGGTACCACAAGTTTTCGATTGGATTTAAATCCGACTGTACGGGGCCATTTCAAAACTGTCACAAACTGGTTCCTTATGAAGTCTTTTACTACTTTTGCAGTGTGTTTTGGGTCATTATCCTGTTGAAAAGTCCAAACGACCGGTAAATTTTGCTCGGTATAGGGCAGCATGGTTTCTTCTAAAATATTTTTGTACTGGTATTTATCCATGTTGCCTTCTATCTTCCTGACAGGTCCGACACCGAGTCCTGAAAAACAGCTCCACACTTTGATATTTCCGTCTCCATGTTTCACTACTTTCTTGGTGTACTTTGGATCCATTTCTTTGTTCGGGGGACGTCTAACATATTGTTTTCCGTCAGAATTAATCATATCAATTTTTGTTTCATCCGAAAAAAGCACATTTTTCCACTCTCGTTCAGTCCAGTGTTCATATTTTTTAGGAAACGCTAACCTTGCCTTAACATTCTGCTTTTTCAAAAGTGGCACCTTCCGAGACACTCTTCCGTGCAAGTTTGCCTCACATACTCTCCGTCTAATTGTTCTCGCAGACACACCCGTCGGCCCTCCTGCACCAAATAATTCCGAGCGTATCAGTTCTGATCCTTTGAATTGTTCTTTTTTTGCCAACAAAACCATCTTGAAGTCTTCTCGCGGTGTAGTTTTCCTTGTTCTCGGTTTTCTGGGTACGTTTTCGGTCGTGTTGAACTTCTTGAAATATTTTATAGCATTCACGACCACGTCCTTAGAGCAGTTCAAATAGTGTGCGATTTTTCTGTATGACCAACCTTTGTTATGAAAGTTCAAAATAATCTTTCTCGTGGACGCATCGCAACTCTTGTTTTTTCCCATATTAATTGGTTTAAAACGTATTAATTTTAATACAAAAAGTAATTTTTTTAAAGTAATGTCGACGTTTCATGCAAATACGCGGCAAAACAAAGAAAGACAGAATGTAGTTTTCTTTTTCTTTCTTAAAATTCAGAACACAGCTTTACTGTCTTTAATTAGCTGGCCAGCTAAAAGTTCGTTAAAAAAAGTTTGTTTTACATTCCGATAATGAGCATATCTAAACTACTAAGCAACACAACTTTTTTTGTTTTATTTTAAGAATACAACGTCATGTGTATGATTTAGTAACAAATACATTATGTTTAATACCTACTTTTGCTAGTAGTAGTACCATAATCAAGTTTGCTGTGATCAATTAGGAGGTGTCTCTAATTATGTGTCCACCACTGTATGACGTTATTATTATTGACATACTCAGGGAACTTTTTGCAACTTAAAGACATGCATCAAACAAGAAAATATGACACCCACACAATATTCTTTTTGCATTGGGTGAAATGTGATACTTATCAGAGATTTTATAAAATATTTAGATTTAGATACCTCACCAAGTAATTTATGGTCTGCTGATGTACACAGAATAATGAAACATATTTTACGACTTGCTCAGTTTTTAAACAGATAAATAATAGTACTAGTAGTAATATAATGTTTTATAATTTTCAGACTTTTCGCGAAAGAAATGGAATTTGTGGATAATCTTATCACAGACGATGTGCGCAACAACTCTGCTTGGAATCAACGCTATTTTGTCGTGAACCATCACCTGGGCTGGTCTGACCTTAATGTGCAAAGAGAAATATGTTACACATTAGAAAAGATTAAATTCATTAAGAATAATGAGAGTGCATGGAACTACTTAAGAGGTGTTCTATTACATGATAAACGGGGACTCAGTGGCAATGCTGTGGTCACATCATTCTGTGAAGAATTGCATAAAAATAAGTGCAGATCACCATTTTTATTGGCATTCCTCATAGATATCTGCGATGAGGCCATAAAGAAGGGGGAGACCAGTTGTCTTCATAACGCCGAAAGAGCTGTTGAACTGTGCCAGGCCCTAGCGGGCAAATACGACAAGATCAGATGCAAGTATTGGAACTACTTGTGTGATAATTTTAAAAATATTACCAAGGAAGAAAATGGATTAGATACTGACAAGCTACTCGAGGATTAAGTTTAATTTGTATAGATAGAAAAATCAATATGCTTAAAAGTTTAACCCATAATTATATTTACTTCCTATACTAAGTGCTCAGACTCTGTTTGATCTTTTACGACTGTAAATAAAAAGTGATAAAAACAGAAAAAGAGTCAATAAAATGAACAGTTTTATTTGGAATTTATGCGCTCGAATTTTTATTGCAGTGCGTATCCAGAATATACAGTCATAATAAAGGCCCGAATCTTTATGCGCATTACGGTGTTTAGGGGGTTTATCGTGAACTAATGAAATATTGTACAGTCTTTAATAAACAATTTTTATGAAAAAGTACAAGGGTTATTGCTTATTGGTTATCCTTTTAGTTGGCAATATCGGTGATATCATCGGTGGCGGTGATTATTTCACCGGCGTTGATGGAAGCCCGCATCTCTTGCATGCCGAGATGCTTGTGGACGGTGGAATTGGCGATCGCGCGTGCGACCACTTCGCAAGCGCAGTCTTCATTATGGTTCAATCCATCTAAAATGCTCAATCTCTCAACTTTGTTATCTATTTTCTTTCGCTTGCGAACTTTTCCCTTAGAAGCTGTTGGCTTTGTAGTGCTCAGAAAACCTTGAGGCCTTACCTTATAAATGAAATAGAAAGCATGAGATGAAATTAAAGGAGCAGTGATAGCTCTCGGGGTAGTGAGGTCTCGGCGAGGGCATGTATTAATGAGTTAGTTAATATTAGTGAGTGAGAATTAAAAACTTACGTAAGTACGTACCTACATATTTAGCTCTATGTTAAAGGTATACATCGTAAAGAAACCAGCAGGCCCCAGAACTGATTCTAAGCGATGGCCACCACCTGTCACGTATTCTATAAATACACTGTGAAGAGTGGAATTGCCAGGATTAAAATACCCCTATTAAATTACCTACCTTCTGTATGATTAGGTACGTTGCAATTTTAGTTTGTTTGTGGATTACCTTACTAGCGCCCGGGCCGGGACCGGATCTTGGACCTGGCAGCGGGATTTTGTCCAAAATATTAGGACAGATATCAGGATTGCATTTTTTGCAACTGCAAAATGGCTGAAAAGGTTCATTTATAAAAAAAAACCTAATATATAATAGCTGTTGGCCGTAACTCCATCCGCGACTTTAGGTTATTGCGTCCACTAGAAACTACCTGTGTTTTTACCGGATGGAAAATCAGTAAATCTAACCGGAACAATTAGGTTTTAAAATTGAAGAAGAGCTGTCAATAATCAAACTAATTTTATCATCGAATCCTGAAAACCATGGCTTGTATCAAGCATCAAACTCAAACAGAAATCTCTTTGTGCATTTATAATTTTACCAGCATATTCAACTTTAAAATTAAATATAAAAGCCTCGACTCGAAACCAACATAATATGTTGGCCACGGGTTTAATCAGCTACCTACGATGACTACCAACTGAACCAACAAGCTTGTCGAATCCAATCGAACTATATTATTGTTTTTATCGCATTATAGGCACCAATTTATGCTGACGTCTGCGCAGCTGGTTTAAGCATTCTGTTTGCATAATTTCGCAGGTTATGAGTATGAGGAGTCTTATGTATTTTAATAGGATTTCAGGTATATTTCCGAACCTTGGATGTGATAGGGTTCGCGGGTGGTCCTTTGTCGGCTTTTCCTGCTCTCCTCATGTCTGGGTGACGAAGGATTTGTTAGAATAATATTATTCTTCCATAATAGGTACCAGGCGGGAGTTGCTTTTATTGTAATTTATTTTTCACAAAGGGTAGGTAAGTATAACTTTTATAAGACTGTCACATCTGAAGCATATATCATAATGATGTATGTATGGGCTCCCGATTATCCTTTCACATATCAAACATAAGTCGTATACTAATGCAGTAAGGTCTATTATGGTTTGCATTTTTATGGTAAATACAAACTTCTTTTGTATGTATTACAGTGGCAACGTATTGGTATAGGATAAATTTGAAAATAGTTGTTATTTAAAAGCATAAACCTCCTATCTACTTTTTAGTTCCATGGCAGAAGAATAAACTCAAAGAGGATTTCATTACTACATTGTAAACTTATTGCGGAATGTCACATCTTGTAGCTTAAAAAAATACTGACTAGGTATTTTCAGAGTTTGTGGTAGAATTTCATGATGTAAACACAATACTTACCTACTTTAGAAGTTTTATTTCCCAAACCTTTAGTTTCTTAAAAGCCTTAGCCATGTAGGTATTCCGTTAATCCACTATTATACACCGTGTCAATGATGTGGGAAGCATTACAGCCGGATCCCTGTAGGGAGCCGTTGGAGCTCCGAATTTTGAAACGAAATCTAGCAAACCTTGACTGCAGCTGTAAAATTTGTCAAAGATCCAGAACAGGTTCAATGATCTACAGAACAAATGAGGTGCAGAAAAATGAAGAAATTGAAGAGGAAGAATATATAGAGCAAAAGAACTCAGAAACGGAGGAATATGAGCAGCAAAATGACGACGAAATTCAAGCTGAAAAAGACAATAAAGAAATAGAAGCGGAAGAATACGATGAACAAAAGAACGAAGAAGTCCAGGCGGAAGAATACAGTCCAAACAATTCTATAGATCATTTCTCAACAAATAGACGGCAGCAAACGGTAATGGAGTTCGGGTTCTGCCCTACTTGCTATCTTTCCCTCAATATCCTCCGTGGTGGAGGACTAACTAGAATCCTAAAAGATGAACAAACTGAAGCGATGACCAAAAGTCCTTCTTGCGATAAATCTACTAGTAAGACTGTAGTATTTCTTGAAAAAACAACATCTCTGACAAACAAACCTGTTCTCAAGTATTCCAATTTAACTTTCAACGATAACTCTAGTGACACAAGTGTACATCAACGTCACATAAGAATACCGAATTTACGTGAGGTAACTTTTACAATGGATTATGTAAATGAGTTAGCGTCATCAGGTATACCAAGTCCACCACGTCCTCCGAGCCCTCCCAAATATTCATCAAGTTGTGTTTGTGTTAATACTGAAAATGCAATGCTACAAGTATCACTCGAAAGTCTGTCAAGTCCATTGAGTCCACCAAGCCCTCCAGGTTATCTCAATTATCCACCTGATTGTAAATGCTCACATATAAATGAGTTTATAAATGCAATCAAACCACAATTACCTTGGGATATATAATGTCCAACAAATATTTTGTATGACAATTTGTACAGAACGTAGATGATAATTTTATAGACTCAAAAAAATATAGATTGGATTTAAAATGACTTTAAAAATGCGTATTATTATTACTATTATCTAATAATGTAGAATGTCTTGGTGATGCTGTTGTGGTGTTTCACCTTTCTACAAATTGTCAACTGGGTTGCTTCTGAATACTGTCTAATCAGATAGAATAGAAAAGCCCGATCAGTATATACATAATTCTTCTGTACTGTACGTTTGTATGTCACTACACCTTTTAAACGGCAGACCGATTTTGGAGAATTTGTTGTGTTGGTGTGGGTCCCTTGATGGTTTAGATTCACAATGGGACTCGATGTGTCGCGCTGTTGTTTGTGGCAGGACAAAGTCTGCCCGGGCCACAAGTTAAAAATAAAATTTGTTTATATCACATACTTTCAATGAATTATATTTTTTTTCATTTAATTTACACAGTAACCTGTTCATATTTTTTAGAACTTGTTGCAATATTAGAACCACTAGGAAGCGGTATAATGGTTGATGAATCTTGCCGAAGGATCAGATACCTGTACCCATTTTGGCATCCAATAATAGGGTGTAAAGTTGTGTTGTCCTGGGAAAAATGTCTCAAACACGCGTCGGTAGTATCTAGCTTCTGGTGTGATGGGTTGAACACCTTCATACTGTACACTATCATCCGATGACCCAGTTGACCTTTCTGAGACTATCTCTGCAATTGTTGTAAACAATGATTTCTTTACTGATGCTACACCATCGCTAAATGCTTCTTTTTGACGCCATACTATAGAATCGGGTAAAAGTCCAGTTTCAGCAAACATTTTTCTTAAAAAGTGTTTTTCAACGCCATTTTGTGGTTGTCGTTGTTGAGGTTCCATCTTAAGATAATTATAAGTAAATAACAAGTCTAAAAATGGAACTCTTAGTTCTAGACTAAATGCACTTGTAGTCCGGTCAGCTCGCAGACCATCATAAAGATAAATGTTTTCAAGCAAACGGATGCTTTCATCGTTTGCTTCTATCGCAGATGGCGCATCTCTGAAGTATATGTACCCTTGGGCCAACTCATCGGCACCTTCTCCACTGAAAATAACGGTGGTGTCTGTATTTTCTTTTATATATTTGGACAAGATATACATGGGTGTACTCGCTCGTATCGTAGTTATGTCATAAGATTCTAAGTGGTAAATCACTTCATCCAACACTTGCTTTACATCATTTTCATCAAAACGCACCTCATGATGTTCAGTGCCGAGATACTCGGCAACGGTTTTAGCTGCAGCTAAATCGGGAGAATCTCCCATACCTATAGCAAATGTTTGTATTTTGTAAGGCAGTTTATGTTCTTTAGCTAATTTGACAACTATAGAGGTTATAATGGAAGAGTCAAGTCCACCGCTAAGTAGACACCCAATTCTTCTATCCGACATCAATCTCTTTCGGCAAGCGTCTTGCAGGTAAGCAAGGATGGCTTCTGGGTTAGGTTGTTTATTATTAAGTATCTCAACCCCGTTTTCATAGCTGTGTAAAAATCGCGGTTCTATACCCGGAAAGAAATAACGTTCCTTGGATTCGAATTTAACTTTTCCACTATCTAACATGCTCCAAATTTCAAAAGTGCCAGGCTGAAATTGGGCTAACGTAGATGATTTGCTGCCTTTCAGCTTAAGATCAATCAAACCTTTAGCTTCCGAGCAAATTGCTAGAACGCCATTTTCATTATCTTCAAATTTGAACAGAGGCCGTACACCGTACGGGTCTCTTCCTAAAATAACTTTTCTGCTATCGCCGTCAACTAAACAGAAGCCGAAAACCCCGTCAAGGTTTCTGATCATCTCTTCGATTCCTAAATTCCTGTAGCCGTGGATGATAGCTTCAACGTCGCATTTGGTTTCATATGGATAATTGTTAGTCTTTTGAAGTTTCTTATAGTTGTAAATTTCACCATTGCAAACGAGGGCCACCCGAGGATAGGAGTGGAGTCGCATTGGCTGCATGCCATGGAGACTGTCGACTATGGAGAGCCTTTGGAAGCCGAGTATAGCAAGCGGCTCACGTGCATCCTGCTCGATGCGCCACGCGTCCGGTCCTCGGTGTTTGATGGCCATGAAACACTTGAGGCACGTCGGGCTGATACCGCCCTCCACACCAAACGTTGCCCATATACCACACATTTTGATTTTATCTGAAAAACATGAATTTTGAATTGTTTTTAAACTGAAGAAAAAATAAGGATTTGGGTAAGTACCTACAGGAAAATACGCAGTTCATAAAATTAAATCGTACATCCGTAATATACTTCTTTCTGATTCTTTCTTTCTGAATTAACTAAAACTAAAATAATACTTTACTATTAAGTAAATATATGGATGAACAATTTTCTAAATAAGTGGTATATCGCACTTACCTCGCCTGAAATCGATGTAATTATCGGGATATTAAGTTCGTAACTCTGATTAAATTCACCGCCGTTCCCGGCGTATTTTTGAGTGAACTGTCATAGCCACGCGGACTGTAATCGATACACACAAACGACTCTGATTACGTAGGTACACTGACTTTACCGTTTCGTACAGTGTTTTCATAACTAGCGTTTGGTATACATTCAAGACACCTCAGTGCTTTAAAGAAACATGTCTGTAGCGAGCGACACTAGCTAGTGTGTATTACCAGACCACTTGAAAAATACTGTCTGTATGAAAGCGACGCAAAGCCGAACGCCTACGAAACACTGTTGGCGGAAAGAGACGACGCATCATTTTATTTTTAGGTCGCGTAACTTGTGAGTAATGCCAACTGTCAAGGTTTATTGCATCATCATGTTTTCCAATAAGAAATTCTAGTGTCGCTTTTCAATGCGTTAAATTGAAACACGAGCCTGTTTTGTTTGCACAGTGTGGTATGCCCAGTTCTTCATTAGGTACCTACCTATATGAAATAAAGTAAAATATATAGAATTTAATTTACGTTAGGTACCTAGCTATTTATATTGTTTTTATAAATGTACCAAATTCATAGTAAAATATAAGATTTGGAAGACATGGAAAACTACTACCCGTGCAAATAAAGAATGGGATTGAAAATAGCGGCTCATTGAGTCTGTACCGCATACTAAGCAACGAAATAAAGTTTTATTTATCGAAATAAATAAATAAATAAATAATTTATTTATTTAGCTAAATACAACTTTATTTCGTTGCGTAGTATGCGGTACAGACTCAATGAGCCGCTATTTTCAATCCCATTCTTTATTTGCCCGGGTAGTACTTTATTTCCATAAGTTATAAGCGCCATCTGTTGTAAGTTCATATTACAACCATAAATGCTTCATAGCCATGATAGAGTTTAACAAGTTAGTTTCCTGGTAACAGGATGTAATTTGGATTAAGACTATTTACCAATATATTTAGGTACCTGGTGCATTCACTTGGTGGAGCTGTTAACCCGATGCACAGCAAATTTTAATACTTTAGATTATACTAGCGACCTAAAAACCGCAAACTAAAAACCTTCCTCTTGAATCACTCTATCCACTAAAAAAACCGCATCAAAATCCGTTGCGTAGTTTTAAAGATTTAAGCATACAAAGGGACATAGGGATATAGGGACAGAGAAAGCGACTTTGTTTTATACTATGTACCTAGTGATAGTGATATTTACTGTACCCGATGATGATGACCCGATGTCTACCTCGATCGCTGGGCTACTATGCGCGGTACAATACTTATTAATATGTTTCTTGTTGTTCTAGCAGGTGGATATTTTGCAATGGTATTCTACACAGACCAGAGTCTCTATATTTGATTTTGTTTGTAGGTAGATTAATGGTCTGTGGTAGGTAGGCACATCTCTTTTCTTGCGGAAATTATTCTATACTATTTTGTGTAAACATTAACCATTTAATTAAGCCAAGGGTTATTTAATTGACCCGTTAGGTTGTATTAATAATAATATTTATGTATTGATCATTAAATATTAATTACAAATGAGACCCTAGGTAACTAGCTGTATTCTAGAAACTCTTGAACAAAGTTAGTATTTACTCTTATAAAAAACAATTTTTTTATATAAAATCAAAGAGAGTAAGTAAGTAAGTATATAAAAAAGAAAATTTTAAGTAGATATACATTGAGATGAGTGAGAGTATGTAAATGTTAGGTAGGTGTAGTGAATGAGAGAGTAGCGAATTAGGTGTTATGTATGTTTGAGTAGTAAGTGAAAGTGTAGTTAATAAGATATTATAGAATCTAAGAATTTATAGATAGTAATTGTAAGAAATCAGTAGCCTAGTTTGCAAGTTGTATAAGAGTTTCAGTCTCTTCGTATAAGTAGGTATAAGACTTTTCAAGAAGCCATACGGTAACAGAACAGTAGACTTACAGGTGCATATATTTAGGGATAGGGTGTTATTTAAATGGTTAGCATAGTATTCGTATTTTTGTGAGCAGAAAAATATAATCTGTAAGCAGAAATAGCTAATTAGTCAGCAACTCATGGCCAGCAAACATTCCAAAATCAATCAGCAATTTATGTAATTCTGGATGGCTGTAATTATTTTTGTACAGCATATTAATTATATAAGTTGCAATGAACTGCTCCTGTTTAATAAAATTTTGGTAAGCACTCAGAGGGTAAGCGAGATAGGTGAAGGAGAGTTTAGATTATGCAACTTATTATTATTGTTGTCGTTGTCGTTGTCGTTGCCATTGCCGTTGCCGTTATTGTTACCGTTACCGTTATTGTTACCGTTATCGCTATCGGTATCGTTATCATTATTATTATTATTATTTAACGTACTTGCCGATTTCAACAAAACGAAATCCAATTAGTTATTTTGCTCGCCATGTTTTAAATATGCATACCAATCAAATACACTGCTTATAGACATGTTTTCTCTGCTGTTCAATCATTAAATCTTGCTGGCCAAGTAGTTATTTTGCGGACCAAGTGTTATTTTATTTGCGGAACAAGGATTGCTACCTGATTTTTTTAATTGAGAACAAAATCTTTGTATGCCGACCAAATGATTTAAATGCTGTTTTTTTGTGGCTCACCAAATTTTAAAATTGCTGATCATTTAATTACTTCTCTTAGGGGATATTTTATTTTATTTTTATTATTATTATGTTCGGGAAGCTAACAGCTAAGTATTACAATATAGTAAACATAGTATATGACCAAACGCTAATTATAAGCTTCCACATGTAAACAGTAATATATACCTACCTACGTATTAATAGAGTTGTAAATATACGCGATCCAAGTACTTGATAGTGCCGGCTTGCTAAGACAGTTATGTATGTTGTATGGTAGGTACGGCGCACAAGGTAATTTCTACGGGTATTATTTAGGAAAGTTGAGTTTAGTAGAAGAGTGTTTGCGGAAAATGGCGTTGATCACATAGAGCTGTCCAACAGAGAGAACTTTACATTTTGAATTGAGATCACGAGTAGGGAATCTTTAAGGTTTATTGAAGACTAATTTTAGTACTAGATACTCTTTGTGCTCTTTCAACCCGCTCCTTCCCAGGATAAAATACAATTATTAAATGAAACGATTTATTTCACTTAATTTTCCAATTTATTCACTTCGCTACACTTTCACAATTACTTTGAATAAATACACTTCCACGATTACTTCTCCGTATCGCAGCTTAACATAGACTGACTCCACTTTGGTTGATTCAGCCCCGCCATCGACTCGGTAGAGGGGTGGAAGTAGTGGCACAGAACTTAAATGGTGGGGCTGTGTCAACCAATGACAAAACAATACTAAATTAAAATTATAAATCGTAATAAAATCAACTTCATGCAAAAATAATTTATAAAATAAAAACAATCTTTTTAATATTTACCATAATATGGGAAGACTTATTTTATAAGTGTAACAGCTCGGCCATCCGAGTTAGGTAAGTGCGTCCTCGTACTCAAGTAACTAGTAACTTACACAAGCAAAATATTTATAAAAATTAAGGTAGGTATACATCCATTAACAATTCATGACGATGACATTTCTTTAACATATTTTAATACATCTCTGTTTGAAGGGGTGTATTGGAGTTGTTAAACCATAGTTTAAGTATCCTAGGCAACTCTGTTATTGATTGTCATTATAGCAAACAGCCGATCTGTGCATTCTGCAGTTTCATTTTACAATACTAGCAAATAAGAATTTCCTCGTTTGCTTCGAACAAAAGGTCCTAAATGGTCAGCATGAATAGTGTGGAAAGGTATCTCAATTTTGGGGATGGGGTGCAATTCACCAGATTTTGGACCACCCTGCGCTTTATGGTGAGCACACTCAAGGCAAGCACTGACGTATTTCTTTACAAAGCGCCGCATTTTAGGAAACCAGTAAGAGTCCTTCATCCTAGCCAATGTTTTTTCGAACGCAAAATGACCCACATCGTCATGGTTCATCTTAAGTATCTGCCATCTAGCACCTTTCGGAACTAACCAACGAAGGTTATCATCTACTTTCCGGTATACTCTGTCGTTTTTTAGACTATAATTCTTATGTACCTCTACAATGTTTTCTATTTCCGGGTTACTTAAAATTTCTTTGATGCCTTTAACCTCATCATCAGCCATCTGAGCAGTACTGAGCCAGTTACTTTCGTCTATGATTAAGACGTCAAGCACGTGGTTTTCGGTAGCTGGGGGATACATTGGATTTCTACTTAGCGCATCAACGTGCGTCATGCGCGCGCCTGGCTTGTACTCAATATTGAAATCAAACTCTTGCATTTGGACCCACCAACGTGCTATCCGTGGTACCAAATCTCGTTTCGTCAAAGTTGTTCTAAGTGCATTGCAATCCGTATATATTTTAAAAGGAATACCAATTAAATATACTCGAAACCTACTTAGGGAAGCTACTACAGCGAGGGTTTCTAGCTCGAAAGAGTGCATTTTCTGTTCATCTCCGGTTGTTTTTCGGCTGTAATATGAAACGGGCCGGAAAAATCCATCCTTACTTCGTTGTAAGAGAATGCCTGCGACACCTATCTTACTAGCGTTGGTGTGTAATTCAGTTTCTGCGTGTGGGTCGTATAGAGCTAGTACTGGGCGTTTTATGAGGACGTTTTTAAGGCTAGTAAAAGCACGTTCTTGTTTTTCAGACCATTCCCACGATACATCTTTTCTCAGGAGGTCCGTTAAAGGCCTCGCAATGATGGCAAAATCCTTAACAAACCTTCTGAAAAAGCTGGCAAGTCCAATGAAACGTCGTACTTCATGTTGGTTTTTAGGGGCTGGAAATTTACTGATACATTCGGTTTTACGACTTCCAGGGCGTAAACCATCTGATCCGACTTCAAAGCCAAGAAAGTCAATGGTATTATAAAAGAAATTGCATTTGGACAATTTGAGGGTAAGGCCACCTTTACGTAAAAGTTCTAATACTTCCCTCAGTCTGGACATACCTTCATCAAAATCCTGAGCTGGAATCAAAATATCGTCCATGTAGACTATAGCAAACTTTACTTTTGCATCTGCAAGAATTTTGTGTATAGTCCGTTGAAATATGGAAGGCGCATTGACAAGGCCAAAGGGCATGCGAAGATATTCAAATTGACCGTCTGGTGTAACAAAAGATGTTTTATGCGTCGACTCTTCAGCAATTGGGATCTGGTAATAACCAGATGCTAGGTCCAAAGTAATAAAAAGAGAATTTCCAGACAGCAAATCGAGTTGATCTTCTACACGTGGAAGAGGGTAGTGTTCTTTAACAGTTTTCTGGTTCAACGCCCTATAATCTACGCACAGACGTTTCTCACCAGTCTTTTTTTGAACAAGTACGATTGGACTAGCGTATGGTGAGGTAGATTCGCGTATTATATTAGCCTCAAGCATTTCATCTACCATATCTTGAACCAGAGCTCTTTCAGTGTGGGACATTCTATAAGGACGGTACACCACGGGGTCCGAATCCTTTAAATTTATAGTCATTTCTGTTACGCTAGTAAAACCTAAATCTTTTAGGTTATTTGAGAAACAATCTTTATATTCTATCAAAAAATCTTTTAATTGTTGCCTCTGTTCATCGGAAATAGAATCACCACAATTAATAATATCATTAGAATCCTCGTGCACCTGCAAATGGCTGACTTGCTTAATGTTAGGTATACGATTTGTCCTGGTAACCAATGAGTTTTTGACAAAACTGATAGATTTGGAAGATAAATTTTGAATTAATAAATTCCCTGAACCATTTTCTAATACGTACTCTCCTGGAAGTAAATAATATTCGCCCCCCGACTTACCTCTCACCGAACCACTCACATAAATTCGGCCGGAGTACGAGACGTTTGAGCTGACAGGAACTGCTTTAATTTCGTCTCTATCTACAATAACATCTTTACTCATATTAATGAGTAATTTATCACAGCCGGTTAAAGTTTCGAATATAAGTTCGGAAGAGGTTTTGGTAATAACAATATCGGGATGCTCAGTGAAATTGTGTCCTAGCAAAACGGAATGTTTAATTGTCTCATCATCGACAACATACAATGCGATAGTTAAAGAAATTCCTTGTACAGTAACGTTTGCCTCAACGCGAGCTATGGCTTTCATCAGATTACCACCTAACCCCTTTAATAGTGGCAAATTATCCGTTGCAAATGTAACGCCTAGAGATAGGGCATCCGATTGCCGAATTAAGGAGCATTCACTTCCAAGATCAATATAGCAGCTCAGGTTCGTATCATTGACCTTTACATGCTTGGTATATTTATCCTTTGTGTCATCATTTACGGTAACTTTGGGTACGACTTTGTCATTGTCTGTCAGTAGGTCTACATGTTCATTTAAATTAATTTTTAGGACATTCTTCTCTCCAGGAGCTCCACTCTTTTCATTATTTTGGTTCTTGGACGTACGCAAGTAGGGGCACGACATCATTTCGTGTCCGAGCCTGCGGCAATTATTGCATTTTAGTATCGGTTTAGAACAGAGAAAGCTTGGGTGGCCGTCTAAACCACAATTAAAACATTTAATTGGACCTTTATTACTTTGCATGCTCTTAGTAGAAGTAGAACCTGCTACTGAAACTGACTGGGTGGGTTTTCTATCTAATCGGGCTTTATTTGAAGTACCCTCCCTGGGTGTCGCCACCTTCACAGTTTTCAAATACTTTAGAACTTGCTCAGGAGACTTAAACTGCCCCGCTTGAGCCCCTAGTTTAATTCCGCGATCCTCAATTCCGTGCAATATGCAGTCGACTGCTTTATTGCCCGTTATTTGGCACCTATGAAGCAAATTCAGCTTCGAATAAAAGTACTGTTGTAACGGTTCTCCGTAACGTGCTTTGAGGGATAACATTTCAGTTAACAGATCCGCATAGTTTTCCCGACACGGAAATGACTCAATGAGTTTAGTCTTCCACTCATTCCAAGTGTAGCGAACGCTTGGGAGACTTTGATACCACGTTTTTGACAAGCCTGTTAATTTGGGTAATGCATAATGTATAACTTCCTTTTCATTCCAGTCATAAATATCCGCGCATTCCTCTACCTTTGTAAGCCAACTGATGATAGTTTGCGTTTTGGACAATGGATCGAATTCGGGGATAACATTATTAACCGAGGATAATTTGTTACTGCCTATCTTATTAATATCTTTGAGAGCATTAATAAATTGTAAGAACATATTATTTTTAGAATTATCGGTACTACACCAGATCGGCGCGAAGTATTCGGAGTTTCTAGTCTTGATGCCGGAGACCTTAAGGGGCTTCGAGATCTTCCCCGGGTATCTCTATCAGGTTCACGTCTATCATTCACGTATCTCCTGGTGCGTCGCTTATTAGCGCATAGCTCATGCATTTCATCACTGGAATCACTAGAATTTCTTGATCGCCGGGCCCTCAAAGTTCGGTCAATATCATTGCGAGAGGGAACCGGAGACTCTCTTCTTTCATTGGAATGCCGGGATCTCGAGGGTCTGTCAATATCATTGCGTGAGAATCTCGGCACTCCTCTATCACTATTATTATGTAATCTTTGCTTACCGAGGATAACGCTTGGACTTCTCGATCGCGGTGTGGCTTCTTTTCTCGCTGTGCGTCGTCTGTCGTGACGTTGAGCCCGTTCTTTGCTACTGCTTCGATTTCTTGACCGTGACACACGTTGTCGATGAACCGTAGATGGACGTCTTTCATATTCTCTCCTTTCATACTCGTCGTCTGATTCGTTCATCTCGTAGTCTGAAACTCATTCAAAAAAATTTTAATATATGTAATTTAATTAGCACATAAAACTATAAACTAGCATTATTAATCGATATGGTAGGTCAAGGTTATATAAGTTTAGTACTGCATCTCACCTTAAATGTATAAGATTCTATTGTATATATTTCTAAAACTTCCGGCTATTAAATAGTTTGAATAATAATAAAATTCCCTACATACTCATCGTATCTCTTGATCTTGACGGGCCTGTTGGCTCAGTTGGTAGTGACCCTGCCGGAGGTCGCGAGTTCGATTCCCACTGGAGGCCAACATTTGTTTGCACGAACATGTCTGTTGGCTTCGTGTCTGGATGTTTAATATTTATTTAACTATGTCTATTACTTATTTAACACCCATAGTACAGGTTCTGTCGAGTTTGGGACTAAATAACCGGACGTGAATCGTGCCCTACAGTTTATTATTTATTTATTATTATTAATATTTCTATTTCTAAGAAAAAGTCACATAAGTACTAATAAATTCCTCCTAATAGAACAGTTTGTATAATCTTAGTTTCCGAAAAAAAAAACTATGTGTATGTGAATGTAAAAAAAAAACTTTTTAAAAATTTCAATCCGTTTCAATTTCTCAAGAGTATTTGAATAATAACAGTACACGAGAATGCAAAAAATATATATCTTACAATAAATAAAATTCATCTGAATTAAATAATCGTTAATAATAAAATTAAATAGTTATCTTTACTTACGTTTGTGGGCGTCTTAGTAGAATCCCAATTCTGAAGTTATTAAATGAAACGATTTATTTCACTTAATTTTCCAATTTATTCACTTCGCTACACTTTCACAATTACTTCTCCGTATCGCAGCTTAACATAGACTGACTCCACTTTGGTTGATTCAGCCCCGCCATCGACTCGGTAGAGGGGTGCAAGTAGTGGCACAGAACTTAAATGGTGGGGCTGTGTCAACCAATGACAAAACAATACTAAATTAAAATTATAAATCGTAATAAAATCAACTTCATGCAAAAATAATTTATAAAATAAAAACAATCTTTTTAGTATTTACCATAATATGGGAAGACTTATTTTATAAGTGTAACACAATAGGGAAGATGGATTGAGCTAGAGAGAAATAAACCCATTATAAGGTACTGAAGCATTTTACAAACGTAAATTAAATTTCTGACACGGGATATAAGATTTTCTAAATAAATCGACCAACATCTAAAGATCAAAGATATTTAACTAATGAAGCTCTATTTAGAGCCAAGCAAGAGTACTGACCAACCCCGGTATTTGCGTCACAAATACCTATGTGATTTGATTGTAAAAGTATCAAAAGGTTGTGAAGATATTCTAGGGAAGAAGGTTGCAAATAATGAACTTAATGATATTCAGTCCTACTAAACCGCGCTTCATGTACATTTATCAAACGAACATAGGCACCCACTTTTTAAAATTTTCTTGTTATATTTAAGAAATATAAAATTTACCAACAAATAACATGGATTAAACCATAGCATTATTATTAAAAATCTCAATTCCCTGCAGAAATAATCTACTTCATAAATTATTACTCGGCAACATTTTTACTTAGTATTCTATTCTATACCTACCAACTCTAGGGAGCAACGAATAATCACAGCGGAATTCTCGCTCATTTAAAATTACTTTCGTTAATTATTTAAAACGTCGTATTGAAACGTCATAACATAAGTAAAAACTTGGGATAAAAGCATTTTGATTGATTATGAGTTCTATGTAATATTGTCCTTTAAGGGTTGGTTGCAGGACTTGTAGGAATACCACTGTAAGTACCCACCTACAGGGTTTACTAAAATGTATCTACCCTCATTATTTATGTACACAGCTGGTATAAATAGAGGTAGCCCATTAAAGGAGGTCAGATCCGATCACATTCGATCTCGACTCTCGACACGAGCAACACCTTTCATTCTTCAACCCTCATCGTCCTCGACGTCACCCAGTGGCCGACGTATATGGCCATGGTACGTTCGCTTTCACACGTACCGACGCGGCGGGCAACCGGGCAATAGGCCATACATTTCGCCGCCGGGTAGCCGGCGCCGGCCCGGCGGAAACCGGTACGTGTGAAAAGGGGCCAAGTATTTCCTTTTTCAGAAGCACTATTATGTGACGGAACTAAACAAAAGAAAATAATTTAGACAACTTGAGTAAAAATGTTTCGTTGGCTGTAGGTAATAAACTCGATTCGTGAACTTAATGGGTAGTACCTACCTACTTTGGTACCTACTGTAGGTTGCTAAACTTGTACAAGAAATTTTAAATTGAAATAAATAAATATTCCAGGTAATAAAACTACTTAAATAAAAACTCGCTTTGGAGCAGAGATGTCCAGACAGACTTCACCTCGCTGTTTGCGTCGGGGTTTAAAAATGTCTCTTTCCTAGAAACTTTTTCTTCCAGCGTCTTAGCTTAATAATATAATAATAATATAATCTCACGCCTTTTTATCCCCGAGGGGGTAGGCAGAGGTATTCCATTACTGGATATACCCACATTTCACGAGATATATTGGACCCCTAAACGTGATAGGTGGTGAGCCCATCGCCGGACCGGGTCTGTTTACACATGTCTCAGAATTAATTCTGAGACCTGCGGGTTTCCTCACGATGTTTTCCTTCACCGTCGAGCTAGTGATAAATATGTACGTAAGTTTTTGAAAAACTCATTGGTACATGCCAGGATTTGAACCCTAGCCTCACTGATTTTCAGCCGGCTCTTTAACCGTCCGGGCTATATCACTGCTCTTAGCTTATACTATAATATAGGTACTAAACTTAAATACAGTAGAAGATTGTTTATTCACCTACACAATATAAATCACGAACCAAGACTATAATCTTTTTTTATCGTATTGTTGTGGTCCACGATAATTAATTTTAATATCTTTGGATAACTTACAGCTATAATATATTAATATAATAAAAATATATATTTATCTAAAAGCCATTTACAGAGTTTTTGCATGTAGATCTAAAATTAAATGTAACACTCAAAGGCATAATTAAAAAAAATACCTACAAATAACACCACAATAATGTACGGTAGTACAGAGATGCACAAGAGTATATGAATAGGTTCACAGGTTCAGGCTATTCGGACTGTGAGTTGAAATAAGAGGTTTGCTAGTGTTATATTGTTTTTACTCACTACATACACCCAAAAAACATAGCCCTCTTGGCACAATCGGGTAAAAAATATATAGGTATGTTTCTCGCTGTCTAAAAACAGCATTCCTAGTAATAACGAGATTTTTTTCGTCACGTGCACGTCCCACGAGGTTCTCTCAGCTGTTATATTTTCCTAGGCAAGGCTCCATCCAATTTTCACGTTCCGTCTGGCTGATTATATTATCTAATAGGTATCGACAGACGAGGTTCATGTTTTGTATTTTTTAAAATTTATTTACAAAATTTCATTAGCGAATGTTAAAGTAAGTCCGCTAAGTGACCTCGAAGTAACCTATAGGTACTTTGAAAAAGGCTGTGAAGTGCGAGTAGTAGGTACCTATACTCGCTTTGTATGAGGATTCCTTCCCTGCATTTATTATGCTTAGTAAAAATTTTACACGGAATTTGAATTAATTATTTCCGGATTTATTCCGTTAGATCTGCCAGAAGACCTCATTCCTTCGTGCCAAATTATAATGTTATAGGTAACTTATAGCTCACGAAAGTACGAACAAATATTTTGTTTGAATACCTACGCTTTGATAGGCCTTTATTTTTATTTCCAGAAACAGCTTTTTTTAGCGTTCCGTATTCTCCAGTATGTGGTAGGTACGGTTTACGGACATGGTGCCTAATGGTGCCTACGAAACAATAAAAAGAATATTTTTTTAAATACATTTATTTACTTATTTAGTTATTGTAACAGCTATAGACGACATAGTTATAAGTGATGAGTTTTTTGGTGTTTTCATTTTATTTCATTCTGGTTTAGCCCTGGTTCCTGTTGCGGGCTGCTTGGTAGATCTCGTGACCGGTGCCGATAGCGCCTATCGCTCCAATACCGGCTCTCTGGAATAAAAAAAAAATGTAAGTATGTACCTAATGTTTTTTGCTGGGATGTGTGGTGTGACCTCTGATAAAGCTTCGTGCCTTCAGAGGTGGCTGACTATCTACTATTACACTATAATACTACTTTTACGATATGCTACTGGTTGTAGGAAAATTATTAGGTACTATTAATTACTTTTTGGGTAAGTAGGTAATTGGAATTCTGGCGATGATGAATATTGCAATGAGTTTTTCAAAAAGTTTCGTAGGTACTTAAGTGCATACCTACTTACTTATCTTATACTGATCCCTAGTGATCGAAGGTGAAAGAAAACATCGTAAGGAAACCAGCAAGTCCAGAATTGATTCTGAGGCATGTCTAGCACCCCGCCCTGTCCGATCTCACCACCTCTCACATTTAGGAATCCAAATTTACGGAGCTGTGTCGCATCGCACGACGCCTTTGGCTTGATGCGTGACCCGGGCTTTAAATACTTATAGATATAGGTAGATACTTACGATTGCTTTCAGTCCTTTCTTGAGTCCACCGCCCTTTCCTCCTTTAGGTGCTGCCTGGGAACCGCTGAATAACATCGCCAACACAGCAAGAACCAATACGGTAATATTGAACAGCTTCATGGTGAAAGATTTAGTTTTGGCTTGATATAACAACACTAGTTGTAGAACTTGGAAAAGTTGTCTTCGACTGGTAACTTGTGAAAGCTCGCTGTATGTTTTATACGGGTTTCCTACGTCATAAATTCATAGAATTTGAAAGTCATTCATCGTATCAACATTACGCATCATTTACTCCTAGCGGAATATCCTAAGTGACGGCAGAGGAAAATGTTGGTTATTGTCTATGGTTTTAACACGTATCAATTAATGGTATTTTCTCTAGTTATTAAGAATTATCCAAATACTAGGGTGGTGTGGTTGGGTATTGTAAAATGAGTCACTTAAAATGTGAACATTCATTTGTTCGAAATACCTACATATAATTAGTAGATATATGTACTTATAGCTTCAAAGACTTATAGTTATTGAAAGAGTAAACAGCTTATTTTTTAGACCACAAAAATATGCAAACGAATCTAAATTCACTTTACTGAAATAATAAAAAATGTTTAACAGCACTCGATCAAACAATGTAACTTAGGTATGGCTTATGTAAATTACGAATGAATTCTTCGTATTAGGTAGATACCTATTACAATTATCCTGAGGTAAATTTATTCGTGGTATGAATTGATTTTATCTCTGGGAAATACAAACATACAGGAAACAACCGTATGGAACAACCGTGTGTGTTATGTTATTTTTCTAGTTAATAGTACTTAGTCTATTTAACCAAGTAGGTAAATTAGAAACAACGTCATTCCATTTCTAATAACAGGATCGAAATCTTCTTTTTAATCTTAAATTAAATTAACTTAGTAAGAATTATTGTACATTTCACATTTTTAAAAGCTCTGATCGACTTCGAGACTCGAAAAATTAAAATGAATTTTAATAGTCTACAAAACATTGCCGACGTAAAGACTTAGAAATTAACAAATACCTATATGTACATGTATTCCGTACGTATATTAAATAAATTATATTAAACATTGTAGAGATGTATCTATTATTATTTAGGAAAGGAAATATCAATATTTCCTTTGTCAACTTTACTTTACGCCTACCCCCTCGGGGATATAAGGCGTGAGATTATTTATTTTATTTATTAAATATTTACTTCCATGTAATAAAATTAAAACGAGTTGGACTCGTGCACATCAGTATTATATGGTTCTATGACCATTCTACGTTAATACTATTACCTACATATTCTGTGCCCTTTCTATATGTACATATTATTAATGAATCTACACTTACATAAAATAAAATTGTAACTCTGTTTGTCGATGACATTGTCCTTGTTGGCGAAAACGGACTCGAGGTAGGTACAGAACAGGCTGAAAACATGGCAACAAAGTCAGGAGAATGTTGGCTTGAAAATCAGCAGATCCAAAACGGAACATATGTTTTGCTATTTCGGCGGACTCTCCAGTTTTGTGGCCCTTTTGCTAGATAGCGCAGCATTTCCAGTCTGTTCCGATTTTAGATAGGTACCTACCTCGGTTCAATCTTATAGAAAGATGGCGACATACACAGCGACGTAAAGCACAGGATTAACAAATTGGATGATGTTGTCACAGTGGTATCTAGTGTTCCTGCCCCCCTAGCCAAGTGGCATTGTACAATCTAATCGAATGTTCTTTTAGATTGACATGTATGGGATTGACATAAGCATTTGCCAATGAGCGCAAACGCTAATGTCATTCCCATACATGTCAATCTAAAAGAACATTCGATTAGATTGTGCAATGCCACTTGGCTAGGGGGGCTGCTGGTCTAACTTAAAATCTGGTAGATGTTTTATGTTAATACGCCTGCTGAAAGCCAATTTATCTATAAGTACATACCTACCTATATACTCGTATATAGGTAAGTAGATTGTGTTTTTTTCACTGAGTCAGTAGGTAAGCGGACGATGTCAAAGTTAAATGTTTTTATTTAATGTAAGGGCTTATAAGTCCTCTTATTGAAAGTCATTGCGACTCCACCGCTTCGGTATGTATAGTTGAGGAGAAGAAGCGGTTCAATGTCGCAGCCGTCCGCCTAGTAAATACCTACCTAGTAGGTACTATCAGCAAACGCTAAGCCTGATACATTTGGAAGAATTGTCGCTTGTAAGCTCCACTTTTATTACCCCGACCCTAATTAGAGTTACACAAAGAGAAACCAGTAAAACCGTATTTTTTCTATTCCGATTCATTCATCGACTAAATGGTCATAAACATGAAAGAAACACTTTTTTGTAATTGTCATTGTTACTATAAGTGAGGGCCTTCTCGCCATGGGGTGGGAAAAGATAGCTGCTTGCCAAAATGACACTTAGGTGTATCAGGCAGAACTTTTTTCGATAGTACCTAAGCACTATTTACAAACTACACAAAACAAATTAATAAAAATACTATACAACTATAACTACCTAATGCCAACACAAGAAGTATATAACAAAACCAATTTTTTCAATATAAAACAAACATATACATATAATACATGCATCCTTGTAAAAAAAATATATACAGAGGAAATTCATTCCAACATCCACTTAAAAAAGAGGTCAGTCAAATACCACCTTCGAAACAGAGATAAGATTGAAGCACGTGCACCCAGGACTGAATACGGAAAGAGGAATATCATGTTTGAGGGAGTCCAGCTATTTAATAAACTACCTGAAAATATTCGAAACGCTGAATCAATAAATGTTTTTAAGAAACTAGCAAAAATGCACATTTCAAAACAAAAATTGTAACATCTAATATTATATAGCACTGTGCAAACTTCGACCATTTAATTTTTTAGAAATATATTATATTATTATCCTTAAGTGAAATGTAAATTTCGTTGGAAAATAAATGTCTTTAAACCACTAAACTATTTTTTCATGTCGAAATATGGAAGTAATTAATAGGTAATAAATAATAATATATATGGGTGAGGCCGCGAATTTTTCCACTTTTCATGACCTTCAAAGAAACCTTCTTGTTTTTCATAGAAAGTTATAAAATAAAGATTTCCTTGATTTTTTTTAAAAACTTTAAGGTCTTTATCTAGCTTGGCCAGTTGTCAAAGTCTCAATATTGTGGTACACAACCGTATAAATTGAAGAATCTCATTAAAAAATGGGAAAAAATGTGAAAAACCGCCGTGCTTTTTGGTACCCTTCGCACTTTCGAGGATAATAAAAAAAAAGAACTTTGCTAATGTTGGTCAATTATTATTCCTACGATAAAAGCATATAAATCTACGCAAATTATAAGAAATGCTTGTAACTATAGCTATTTAATATTGTCATTTTTCTAATTTGTATAATTGATTGCGATATCATACTATTGCGCGACTTTTGTTGCGCAACCAATATTTAATTACAGTTTGTCAGTCACATTTCGTAGATTTATGTTCTTTTGAAATGGCAACACCGATGCGTCTTATCTATGGAAGCAAACATGACAGGTGCCATATTGAAGAAGATATTGTGTCAAACTTGTGGTGAAGTGCAGTGGTCACTGTTTACGTGAGCAAGTTTTTTCGCAATTTTAAAGACAAACTTGAGATTTTTGCAAAGATTTTAACTGCGCTTGATTCTTAAAAACGCAAGGGATGTTATAGTGCTTATTTTAATAGAAAATATTCATAAATTGTGGAGTAACGCTTGTTTACTTTTGCGCGTTTTTACTTTTGCGCTACTTTTTCGTCACTATTGCGCGACCAGTTGCGAAAATATTGCATCACTACTACTGCGCTACCAAAATAAGGTCGTGGTACACTAGTTTCAGAAACATTGCACATTTTTTTGCGTTTTATTTTTAGATTCTCTTGGAAGTATACCTAACTACTGTTATCCTACTAATATTATAAACGCGAAAGTTTGTGAGTAGGTGTGGATGTGTGGAAGGATGTATGGATGTTAGTTACTCTTTCTCGCAAAAACTACTGAATGGATTTTAATGAAACTTTACAATAATATAGCTCATACATCAGAATAAAACATAGGCTATTTTTTTTATTTTTTTTTCTTGACGTGCGTTGTGGTAGGGTAGGGGTAGGGGTAGTGTAGGTACCTGGGTGAGGCCGCGAATTTTGCCATAAATGACGCAGCAGTGACGCATAAGATTGCGTGACGGTGACGTAAAAGTAGTATCGCAAAATAGTCGTGCAAAATTATAAAGGTTGGAGTATACCGAGCCACAAAAACTAGGTACTTAAAGTTGTGTGTATAGGGTGAAAAATTAAATAAAATTCCTACCCCTACCCTACCCCTACCCCTACACTACCCCTACCCCTACCCTACCACAACGCACGTCAAGAAAAAAAAATAAAAAAATAGCCTATGTTTTATTCTGATGTATGAGCTATATTATTGTAAAGTTTCATTAAAATCCATTCAGCAGTTTTTGCGTGAAAGAGTAACTAACATCCATACATCCTTCCACACATCCACACCTACTCACAAACTTTCGCGTTTATAATATTAGTAGGATAACAGTAGTTAGGTATACTTCCAAGAGAATCTAAAAATAAAACGCAAAAAAATGTGCAATGTTTCTGAAACTAGTGTACCACGACCTTATTTTGGTAGCGCAGTAGTAGTGATGCAATATTTTCGCAACTGGTCGCGCAATAGTGACGAAAAGGTAGCGCAAAAGTAAAAACGCGCAAAAGTAAACAAGCGTTACTCCACAATTTATGAATATTTTCTATTAAAATAAGCACTATAACATCCCCTGCGTTTTTAAGAATCAAGCGCAGTTAAAATCTTTGCAAAAATCTCAAGTTTGTCTTTAAAATTGCGAAAAAACTTGCTCACGTAAACAGTGACCACTGCACTTCACCACAAGTTTGACACAATATCTTCAATATGGCACCTGTCATGTTTGCTTCCATAGATAAGACGCATCGGTGTTGCCATTTCAAAAGAACATAAATCTACGAAATGTGACTGATAAACTGTAATTAAATATTGGTTGCGCAACAAAAGTCGCGCAATAGTATGATATCGCAATCAATTATACAAATTAGAAAAATGACAATATTAAATAGCTATAGTTACAAGCATTTCTTATAATTTGCGTAGATTTATATGCTTTTATCGTAGGAATAATAATTGACCAACATTAGCAAAGTTCTTTTTTTTTATTATCCTCGAAAGTGCGAAGGGTACCAAAAAGCACGGCGGTTTTTCACATTTTTTCCCATTTTTTAATGAGATTCTTCAATTTATACGGTTGTGTACCACAATATTGAGACTTTGACAACTGGCCAAGCTAGATAAAGACCTTAAAGTTTTTAAAAAAAATCAAGGAAATCTTTATTTTATAACTTTCTATGAAAAACAAGAAGGTTTCTTTGAAGGTCATGAAAAGTGGAAAAATTCGCGGCCTCACCCACCTACTACATAAGTCGAAAACTATGGGGGACTAAAAATAGAAAAAAATATTTTGTTATGTGCAAATGAAGATAAATAAGATACCTACCTACCCCACTTTTCGTTATATTAGAATTGGCCAATAAAAATTTTATTATAGGTAGAGGCAGTAATTCTAAAACCATTTCGATATTTTTGTATTATTTATTTATTCTTAAATAAAAAGTAAAAGATTGAGCTAAAATATGCAAAAATCACAATTCACGTCACTTGTCACAGGCATGTTCGTTTAATCGTTTTATAATAATCTATGATGCCGGCTCTAGACTCACTCTCGCACTCGCATAAGTACATAATAAATTTACTTGAGCCGGTGACTGAAAAGCACAACTTCTTTTACGTAGGATGGTTTCAATGCTGCGGACATCTTTAAAAGGCTTGTTAATGGAGTTATCTCGTGTTAATGTTTCGGTAGAACTGTTCAGTGACAGTCAAAGCGCTGCAAAGTTGATTTATTCAAACGCTATTGGCAGAAGGTCGAAGCACATTAACATCATATACCACTATGTAAGAGAGTTGGCAGAAACAGAAAATCTTTTCATTGCCCTTTTTCGTTATTGGGGGTTTTCTCCTTCCATTTATCTCTATCAATCGTCGTATCTGTATTTAATCCTTCTTGTACATATCATCCTTCACACAGCCCATCCTTATTATATAACGCTCTTCCTGTAACTATCCACATTCATATTACGCACTCTTCTTGCAAAATTACCTACTCACAGGCACTGTGCATGTCTAACATAGCTATAGGTACGATGAGAGTATTTTTATTAGTTCTTGGATAAAACGGTTTCCATTTTCTACGATTTGTTTGTGTGTGTTCATATTTTTTAAATTGTTTGTTTCACCAATGCAATAAT
The DNA here is from genome assembly GCA_963855545.1 of Ethmia dodecea. Classification (NCBI taxonomy): domain Eukaryota; kingdom Metazoa; phylum Arthropoda; class Insecta; order Lepidoptera; family Depressariidae; genus Ethmia; species Ethmia dodecea. Next base: position 8,336,270 of record OY979448.1, read on the forward strand.
AATTTTTCTAACGGGTAGGTACGGGACGGGCGGGTGAAATCGCGGGGAACAGTTAGCAATAAAATAATTCACCAGTTGTATTGCGCCCGCGGTTATATTGCCTTTTGAAATACTTTCAAAGGTAAAATTAAACTAAAACCTACCTACGGATCATCTATATCATATCCATACTAATATTTTAGAGAGAAAAGATTTGTATGTTTGTCTCTTTGTTACGAATAAACTCAAAAACTAAAGGACCGATTTAAAAAAAATCATTTACCAATGGAAAGCTTGAATATCCCTGAGTAACAGGCTATATTTTATTCCCGTATTCCCACGTTAACGGGAGCTATGCGGGTGAAATCTCGCAAAACCGCTAGTCTGACATATATATATATATATATATATATATATATATATATATATATATATTTATAACAGAGAGCAGAGATTGGTGCAGTGCCATCGGCACATGACACGAGGAGTACCAGCACGTTCACAGCAGGAACCAGGGCTGAACACGCTCCAGACACTATTCAGCCAAAGCCATTAAGCTCGTAGGTAATCTATGTAGATGGACGAATACTTAGCTATGAGCCTTAATAATTTTGTTATTGTAAATGTTTGTCTTATACCTTCCTACTAGACTAGTAACATTTAGAAGCTTTTATTTAACTTAACCAGTTGGTTAGTTTAGGTCAGAGTTCGCTAACTCTCACCGACTGTTAAAACTGAAATTCCTATGTGAATGAAATTGAACGAATGTAAGTTGTTTAATACAATTATACCTATTCTAAAACTTTCAACTTTGTCTTGTACCTGCAAAAACGTTTGAATAAAATTGTTTTTTTCTTCCAACCACTGACTTACGACAAATATTAGAACATTAAAAAATATTTATTTCAAGCCATTTGGCTCATAATTGTTAGTAGGTAGGTACCTACCTATCATAGAACGCTGCAATGCCCCCTCAGTTTCCGCAAGCCAAATCAAAATAAAATAAGTTGACCGACTGTTAAATATCATGTTTAGTTGTGCTGATGGGTTGAATCAAATCACACTTATCAATAAGTAATAATAATAATATAATCTCACGCCTTTTATCCCCGAGGGGGTAGGCAGAGGTATTCCATTACTGGATATGCCCACATTTCACGAGATATATTGGACCCCTAAACGTGATAGGTGGTGAGCCCATCGCCGGACCGGGTCTATTTACTCATGTCTCAGAATTAATTCTGAGACCTGCGGGTTTCCTCACGATGTTTTTCTTTACCGTCGAGCTAGTGATAAATATGTAGGTACGTAAGTTTTTGAAAAACTCATTGGTACATGCCAGGATTCGAACCCGAGCCTCACTGATTTTCGGCCGGCTCTTTACCCGTAAGGGCTATCACTGCTCTTCTATCAATAAGTTGGTCAGCTTATTTGAGTTTGATTGATTTGTCTTTCGGAAACTGGGGGTTAAAGACTTTAGAGAGTACACCTGGATATACTTACGTGTTTATCAGTTGTGAACGAACTGCTTTCCTGATTAACAGTAATAATGATATTATATTCGTTTACTAGCGACCCGCCCCGGCTTCGCACGGGTGCAATGCTGAATTTTCTTTGCTATAAACCATCCCTGGACCCACTCGAACCCACACAAAAAGTTTCATCGAAATCGGTCCGGCCGTTCTCGAGTTAAATCGTCAGGAAGGAAAACCCGACTTATTTTTATATAGTAGACTAGCGACCCGCCCCGGCTTCGCACGGGTGCAATGCTGAATTTTCTTTGCTATAAACCATCCCTGGACCCACTCGAACCCACACAAAAAGTTTCATCAAAATCGGTCCGGCCGTTCTCGAGTTAAATCGTCAGGAAGGAAAACCCGACTTATTTTTATATAGTAGATTAACTGGATAAATGAAACAAACAAATTATTAAGTTTTTTATTATAAAGTTAACACTTTGTTTTGTAAACTGTGGTTTTATTGTGGTATAAAGCAGTTTTTTTATTGCAGATTTAATTACTATGTACTTATTAAACTCAAGTTTTATGAAACTCTTCGAAACGGCCTTGCTAGGAACAAATCTACAAACAAGGCCAATATTAAGTATAATCAATCAGTCGTTTAATTGAGTTAAGCGACTGATTGATTGTAATAACTAACGTTGTGATAATCAAAATATCTGCTGATATTGAAACTAAATGAAAAGGTCTTTCATTAAACAAAATATTAAATGCTTCATAAATTATGTTCACTTATAAAATACTCAACGAACATTCCTTGAACACAATCGTGTAACTAAGGATGTATTCGTTGAAATGTTTTAAAAATAATACTAATGAGTATTATATCGATACCAAATAAGTTACCAAGAACCTTTATAGTGAAATTATACTTACCCAAAATGCCCTACTAATTTTGATCGGCCTTACAAGGAACCATTGGCTTTCCTAGGAACACTACCGATATTTTAACTGAAATCGAAATAAAATATATTTTTTTCTTCAGTGACATAGTCAATCCTTATCCTCGACTTCAGAGTAAAAAAAAAGAAAATAATAGGCTATTTACTAAAAAACTTACGCTAACAGGAGCGTCAATTACAATTTTAACGTCTTGACGGAAGTCAACAAAGAAAGGGGCCGCATTGTCCTTGAGTTCGATGGATGTTAGTGTGAGTAGAAGGAATTTGCCATCACATGGCAATAACTACGACTTTTTAATAACTGGCCCTCGAAGGAACATGGCCTTCCATTGTCCACCCACCTTATAAACTTACTCGTATAGCTAACTTAAATTTGCTAGTTTTTTAAACGTTTGCCTTCAATGAAACTCTTAATACTTTATTGTTTTATACACACATATCTACATAATCTCATGCCTATTTCCCATTGGAGTAGGCAGAGACAATAGACTGCCACATGCTACGAACCTGGCAGCTCTCTCGTGCTTCATCCACATCCATCAAAGGACTCATGCATGCATAGGTACCTACTCGTCGGTTTCGGGTTATTCCATGCCCAAAGACGTACATTCGTTTATACAAAGAACATATTTAACATGTGCATTTTATTATATAACAAACTTCCAGTCCAATTTAAAAACATGAATAAAGTCTCACTCAAATTAAATTTGACAAAGTGGCTGCTAGAACACTGTTTTTATAGTACTTAATAAGGAATTTCTAGACCATAAGTTTTGACATTCTATCTATATAATATTATTTTTTAAGTTTGATTTCATATTGACATATTTTTCCTTTGACATTCAGTATTAATAATAATTTTTTGACATTGTATAAAATCTTATAAATTTGCATGCTTGTTCTTCTTGCTGAAAACACTGTATTAAGACCTTTTTACCTGTTTTCTTGCAAATAAAAATTATTATTAGTATTATTTATCAGTTATATCATAGCATTACCTAGAAGGTTGCAACTGCTTTTCATTTATATTTTAGTAACCTTTCATTCATAATATTTTAAACAATTTTCATGTTCTCATGGAATAGTAAGATTAAATAATAAATTAATATTTACCTAGTCAATAATATTCGATATAAGGCGAATAGTGGCCGACTGACGTCCTAGGTAAGCCTATCCTAACTTAAATTCTATGGGATTAGGATAAGAATCTCATGATCCCGCATGTGTAATTTACTTCACAATTACCTACACAAACTCGCACTTCCCTACTTAATTTTTTTTACCAGCAAGAACTTTGTTAGGTACAGAAAAAAAAACAACTTTTCAGAAACACGTTTTTATTACAGCATATTTCTACAAGTTATAAATATTATTGGTAGGTACCTACTAAGTAGCTAGTTTTGGCACATTTAGCTTAAAAAGAGGCGGTGATATATTCAGCCCTGGTTCCTGTCGCGGGCGCTCTGGTATAACTCGTGTCCGGTGCCGATGGCCCCGATCGCACCAAGTCCCGTTCTCTGTGAATTAAATAATAAAATATTTTTTACTATGTCCAATTAGATATCACGCAATCTCAACATAAGTCTATGCTTTATATTCCAAGCAATATAATGTTATTTGAATTTAGAAAGTTTAGATAAACACATATAAAAACTCTTTGGAAATGGGCATTGTAAAGAGAGTTTATTCACAAATCTCACTGGCCACTATAGGCAGACTACAAGAAAAAAAAGGGAGCGATTGCAAATACATAATGTGAAACAAAAGACGGTTTTTGGTTTTTTATTATTTCGCAGATGGCGTAAAACGTATGTAGGTACAGTATTCCCCTTTGTGATTAAACCTTTCTTAGTCTTAGGCGGCTTGAACCCCTCACTTCACTCAGGACTACTTATCTCCCTTGTTACGCCCAGGCTTAATATGCCGCCCGTAACGTCAGACACTGCTTTACCTTTGGTTCATAATCTATTGTAACAGAGTATTTTGTATTAAGGACTAATATTAAACAAGCACAACTGGATAGTTTGTTAAAGGCATTGAAATGTTTTAAAAACATTCCCCTCTTTCTAGTGCAGTCGGCAAAAACACTTGAGATGAAGTCTCATTTATTATAACCGCTGTATTGTTTTTTCGTAAAGTCACCCAGAAGCCAGCAATTTCACAAGAAGATGAATCTAACCACATCTCATTTATCAATAAGGCGGCGCGACGCCAAGTAAAACAAATACCCACCTACAATATAAACCTACTTGTCCAAATACAAAAAAAAACGTTAACTTCCTTATTGACAATGAATATTGTTTCTCCACATTAGACCTCATGTAAAAGTACCTATCTACCCTTATAGTAGATAAAATAGGTAGACGATAGAAAATACATATACACTTACGATAGCGTTAAAACCTTTCTTGAGCCCGCCGCCACCGCCCTTTGGGGCAGCTGAAGAGCCTCCCAGGAACATCGACAGCGCAGCCAGCACCAGGACTACGAAACTGAACAACTTCATTGTTGTTAAGAAAAAGTTGCGTGTATCAAATGCTGATGATGCTTAAAGCAAAGGCTTGAATGATGACTTTGCAATGGTGCGTCTAGCTTTTATACGAGTATTGCTCTGTCACGTAGGTATACGGGATACCCGGTCTACTTAATAGCCAGGAAAAGCCAATAAGGAAAATTAGGTACCTATGTTATAACAAGCTGTAGGTATAAGTAAGTATGTACCCATAAATAACGATGGTTTTCTATGAATCTCTGATCGTGTGTTATGTAAATCATGAGCGATCAATAGGTATCTAAGTACCTAAGTCAATTTGCCTCATAGCATAGGTAACCCTACCTAAAAATACGCTATATATATACGCTTCACATATAGGTATGTAGGTACATACTTATATTATTTAGATATTCGTAAAAAAGGCTTTTATTTTACCTATTTATTGTTGTAATTAGTTATATGTAATATAATAATATAACGAAAAAAACATTATAATAGGGTAAAATACCAAACCAATTAATCGACACACCAAAAGATTTTTTCAAAATTACCAACAATTACATTCACAACTAGCGGGTGCCCGCATTGCCCGCGCGGATCCAGTGTATTCCCGTTCTCGTGGGAATTGCAAAAAACCTATTCATAGCGAAAATAGCGATTGCCTACCTGCATGCCATATTTCTAGTTTCTGTGTTATCGTTTCAGAGTAGGTACTAGCAGAGACCAGTTTATTTAAACTGGTCTCTGGTACTAGGTAGATTTTTTCATTTTAACCCTAAATTAACTTCCTGAGTCCCAGGGACTCACATCAAAACTTTAAACCTTAATATTTCGCTGTTTTAAGCGGTTATGACCCCTCCCGGCTCAGTACCTTCCTGAAGTGGCGCGAACTAGGCGGTGCTAGGCGGATGTGCGCGTGCGACTCATACGGGGACTCATATTAGTTATTTGTGTTACAACTTTAGTTGTTTATAAATATTTACAATTAATAAATATTTATTGTTTTTTTACAAACTAATTAATTACATTTTACTTTTTGGTGTAATAATAAAAAAAATCCAAAGAACATCTAGTGAAAAGTGGGTATATCCAGAAATGGGATACCTCTGGCTACCCCTTCGGGGATATAAGGCATGAGATTATTTATTTTATTTTATTTATTTTATTAATAATAACTAAATGTTACCATAAAACAATAATATTTGTAATAATAAACATATATGAACTTCATATAATAATGATATGTAATTTGATGACACGTTGTACAGCACACGTTTGCCACGCCAGCTTCGCTCCTCGATTTCAATGATTTTGAAAAAAAGATATTCCTGAAGATATGAGCCTACTCGAAATCGAAGAAAAATTATAAAGGAATGAAAGAAAGTGTTTGGCTGGTTCAAAGAAGGTGTGTCGACGATGTTCATAGATAGGGTTAGGAAATCCCTTGCACGTTTTTTTTATTCATATAGAAGCATACCATTTAGTTTATTTTATTTTATTTTGTATAACGTCAGGAGTTACAAACAAGGCGATTTTAAAATTTTTAGTTTACTTTTATAATTTTAAAAAGGTTTAAAGATATTGCTATTTTTAAGACTGATAAGTTACATTTCGTTAATTTGTAAGAGTGTTATTTTTTAAGTAGAAATAATAAAACAAAGAAGATAATAATACAAAATACCCAAGTAGCAATCAAATGTCTTAAAAAGGGATTGAAGATATCTTGAAGACAATCAGACAAATTCTTGCTGTTGTCTTAGCTAAATCCATTATGTCCATGAAGATATCTTGAAGATATCTCCAAGACTCAGTTAGGACAAAGTGGGCACAGTATTTAAGACATTTTCAAGTAAGAGTTAATACTACTGTTTAGACAAACTTAAACCCTACTTAAGAACCTCTGTTCCCACTAGTTACGTTGGTGGGGGTTTTGCAGATCTCTAAACTTCGATTTAAAGATATCTTGAAGGTTGACTTAAGGCCAAGAAATAAACTTAAAGATATCTACAATTCCTACTTAAAACTATTAACACTGAGTTGCACAAATTCGATCATCTCTTAACAAAGAAAATTTTTATACTTTTTTTACTCATGGAATTGTATTTAAGAAAACATGGCGAACTCTTTTACTAACAAGAGAATTCATTGAAGTTTTATCAAAATGGCGATTACTTAACTATTTATTACGTTTAGAAATGACCGTTTAATGTCCCTACAGGTATTCAAAAACTATAACGCATGATTGTTTATCGTGTCAAATTAATTGAAAGTGCTATGAAGCAGACGGGCTTACCAATTACTGGAAAAAGAGCAATAAAAAATAGGAATATTAGGTTGCTAAATGAAAAATTTGCTTACATACAGCGCAGAATACTACTTTTCTGTAAATGTTTGAGATATAAATGTAATAATTATTGCAATTACAAAAATCTAACTACAATTTACTTTATTTTTTATGAATTTGTGTCGGAATTTTTCAATTTTATTTCATTTTTTAAAAGTAAAATGGCGTTAAGTCTTATTATCCTTAGCGAAGTATGACTTTAGACGATACTGATTTTGTAAGGTTATTTTAGATAAAGTATAGACAAATTGCATTTGGAGTAGTACCGGTTTAGAGATATTATACTTAACTTGTACTAAAAACCGAATTAGTGTAGTGCTACTTAATACTTAATGGCGCTTTATAAAATCTTTAGTTTGATTTAATGAATGCAAGTTGCCGTCCAATTTACGGTAAATGTTTATGCAAGAATAACCATCAAGTTTATAATACTCATGATATATTTATTCTGTATATCCTGTCCTGTGTTTAAAACAAACCATAAATTGACCAATACACCAGTTTCTTAACTGCTCTCTAAAATTAAAATCAATATCAGCTTTCGATTCCGATTCAGTACAATCATCGCTGTCCTCCGCTACTTCGTTTTCCAAATTTTGAGCGTCATCTTCTCCTTTCTCGTGATCTACAGTACTTGGTAATAATGATAACGACGTCTCACTCGTCGCACTGCCGTTTGAAGGACTTGGTCGCACATAATTGGACGATATATTTTTATATTTCAGAATACGCCGACGAAAACCACCAGATCTTTTAATTTTTTTTTATTTCATCGATCTTCAATTGGTTCTAGTTTGTTAAAAAACGTCCCGTTAAACTTATTTTCACTTAAACTTGATTAAATTTAATAAAAAAAGAATACAGATATCTTAAGTGACCCAATTCATAGAGCTTGGTGTTACCAATCATCTTAAGTTTTTCTACAAAATCAATTTTTATTTTGCGATTCTAAACTGATACTTAAATTATACCATTTAATCTTAAATGAGCCTTTAAATAATCTGAGTTGAGTAAAAAACACATCGTTAGACTTATTTGTAGACATCTTTAAAACTAAATAGTTTATTAAATACTTAACTAGGTCTTAGGTATTCTTGACTTGCTAAAGTAGCGGTAGCTAAAAACGATTTAGTTTTTAAGATTAAAATTACTAATCTGAGTCTTTTTAAATTTAGCTTATTCTTATTTTAGATAAAGTTTAGACATGTAAGATTTGATCATTATTCTTGTTTGCTACTTGGGTATTTCAATCATATTTTATTTATTACAGAAAAAAATCAAATAAAAAATGTGAGTCCATAGGACTCATAATAGGTATTTACGTAAGTAAACTTCACCTAGTGAATTAAGGGTTAACCAGTTTTTAATTGGAGTAACAGGACGTGTAAAGCATGGCTGACCTTTGTACGTGCATTCCTTCTGTATTAGGTTATCTTTGTAATTTCAGTAGATATCAAGATGATTTTCTAAAAAAAAATTCTTAGCTTCTTCATTTGGTAACTCTTAATACTTTTATATTTCCCATAGGTAGAAAATACAAAATTAAATTGCTGTTTGTATTGAATGCTAGCAAAAACGTCACCAAGACATTATCAATGACAAAGAAAATAGCAGTAAAGCAGAAAGGAGTATGGATACGACAATTAGCATACCCAATTTATTAGGTTCCCAATGAACCCATTATTCCGGTTCCCGTAGGAATTTTTCTAAATCCATTCATAGCGTTTTCCTACGACATTCCTACTTATTTCAAGACCTACAAACCATATTTCAAATTTCTAGGTGTTATCGTTTCGGTAGTAGAACGTAATTCTCTTTTTAACCAGTTTTTATATATTCCCGTGGGAATGAGATATTTTTCTGGAATAAAAAGTACCTACATATTTATCACTACCATCGACGGTGAAGGAAAACATCGGAAGGAAACCCGCAGGTCCCGGAGTTAATTCTGAGACATGTGTAAATAGACCCGGTCCGGCGATGGGCTCACTAACTATCACGTTTAGGGGTCCAAAGATTTCTCGTGAAAAGTGGGTATATCCAGAAATGGAATACCTCTGCCTACCCCCACGGGGATATAAGGCGTGAGATTTTTTCTTTTTTCTTAAAAATTACCCTGGATGGTGACCCGGGTAGGTACTCAGTCATCTTCATAAGTATCAAATTTCATCAAAATCCGTCCAGTAGTTTTTGCGTGATGCGTCCACAACCAGACAGACAGACAAAAATTTTAAAAATTGGTGTTTTGATATTTATATCGATAACTACATACCTACACTTCCGCTAAAATTTTCAAAAAATATTTCTTCTACTTACCTACAGACACGGACCGTTAGAGTTTTATTATGTTACTAGCGTTTCACCCGCGTAGTTCCCTTTGCTGTGGGAATACGGGAATAAAATAGGTATAGCATGTTACTCAGGGATCTAGCTAGCTTTCCAGTTATGAAAGAAATTTTAAAATCGGTCCTGTAGTTTTTAAGTTTAATCGTAAGAAACATACAAAAATAAAAAAAATATAATATTAGTATCGATAACAAAATATGAGTGAGGGCTCCTCCCTCGCTATAACGAGTAGGTATTTTCCTTCTTTTACTGTCTGTCGGTAGGTAATATAGGTACTTACTTTCACGAGGGCGAAAAGGGCGTTTTTTTACGCTGAGGTCAAGATCAGTGTTCTTTTTGAAGAGTAGACAGTAGGTACGAGTACCTACGTTAGGTTTGTTATCTACATCTAAATACATCTATTTACACTAATATTATAAAGAGGAAAGATTTATTTTGTATTTTTGTAACGAATAAACTCAAAAACTACTCGATCGATTTCAAAAATATTTCACCAATGGAAATCTAGATTATCACTAAGTAACATAGATATATTATTCTGCACTAATCTACATCTACACTAATACCTATAATAAAGAGGAAAGATTTGTATGTTTGTAACGAGTAAACTTATAAACTACTGGACCGATTTTAAAAGTGTTTTCGTCATTAGAATGCTACAAGATAACATAGGCTATATTTTATTCCCGTATTCCCACGGGAACGGGAACTACGCGGGTGAAACCGCGCGGAACAGCTAGTAATGATTATTTCGTTTAAGTACCTAGGTAAGTATATTTGAATTGTATATCCACAACAGGCTTCGTCAAGTCAATCTTAATATCTGTACCTACGAGTAAGTACCTACCTAGGTAGGTACCTACACCATATTTTTATTACATTTAAGTAAATAGGTAAGTAGGTACTTACTTTTGTTACATTTATATTTTATTTTATTTCGTTTATTCTTTATTTTCTTATAGACTTTGTTACAAAGGAATTTGTTTGTCGTTCGACTGAAATTAACTTTCTTTGTTGTATGACATTAAAAATATTGCTCTCGTCTTGTACTTAAAACCCCTTATTGTAGAACTTCTAAAAAACCGGATAAGTGCGAGTCGTAGATACTCGTACAGGAAATGTTCCATAACTTCCGTACTACTAAACCAGCCATACTCAACCTTTTTTTTATAGGGGCCACAAACACGTTTCACTCATGGTGTCGAGGGCCGCAAGCAAAAATTATTTAGGTCTTATTTAAAGAAACGTATTTAAACATATTTATCACTAGCTCGACGGTGAAGGAAAACATCGTGAGGAAACCCGCAGGTTTCAGAATTAATTCTGAGACATGTGTAAATAGACCCGGTCCGGCGATAGGCTCACCACCTATCACGTTTAGGGGTCCAATATATCTCGTGAAATGTGGGTATTTCCAGTAATGGAATACCTCTGCCTACCCCCTCGGGGATAAAAAAGGCGTGAGATTTTTAAAGAAACGTGATTCCAAGTTAACGATGTAGTTAAAAAAGAAGTTTTAACAAAGATGTTTATATGTTTTAATGCGATTTTTGATACTGTGAACACTTTTTCAGTACTTTATCAAGGTCTGGCTGGCGATTAGATATTTTTCTTTTATATTTAGAAGACACTCCTGACATTATATTGACACTAAAACCACAATTAACTGCAATTACTGGGCGAGATTAGCTATAGCTGATAGCGCTCGGCTCACATTCCCGTTCTGATACACCCATTCTTTGATGGGCGCGAAATTTAAAATGTTTTACAATAAATTTGTAACTTCATATGGGCCAATAACAAAGGTCCGGCGGGCCGCATGCGGCCCGCGGGCCGCAGGTTGAGTATAGCTGTACTAAACAATAAAACACTTTTCTTGTAAGCATTGGGTAGTACCAAAGAGATTGAAATATTATTATTAATCTCCCTGGGTTATATTTTAATCTCTTTGGGTAATACCTACCCTCCCTAATTTTTATTATTTGTATTTATGTCGAGTCTTTTTTTCATGTGTCTGCATATTACGGTTTAAAAGGTACAGCCCTTTGACAGACGGACGGACAGCAGTGAAGTCATAGCAATAGGGTCCCGTTGTCAGCGTTTATATACGGAACCCTTAGAAGCATAGGAAGGTCATTAGGTAGTTACTACCTATTATAGATGACAAATAAAAAACATGTCTGGAAAAGCTCATTCTCTCATTGAAGATATTGTTTGTTCAAAACCGCAACTAGGAATTTCCTTTCGCAAACTTTTGCAATTTTCCTGTTTGTATCCCTAAACTAGATGAGTAAATTAGCAATATAAAAGCCGGTATCAACGTTGAGAAGTCATCATTCGAGTTAGCTTAGCATTGGATTCGCAACTCTTTCTCCACCAACCATTCAACAATGAAGCTGTTCAGTTTCGTAGTTCTGGTGCTGGCTGCGCTGTCGATGTTCCTGGGAGGCTCTTTAGCTGCCCCAAAGGGCGGTGGCGGCGGGCTCAAAAAAGGTTTTAACGCTATCGTAAGTTTACAGCAACACTAAGATATTATGCAATGATAGATAACCATAGAACAAAAATATATATTGATTTCTATTCTCTCTACAATATGTAACAGAATAAGCACAATTCCTGAAATTAGTTTGTTCAGTATCGACTACTTAATAGATTTCAGCTATTTTTTTTAAATGTGTAAATTTTTTGCGAAAAATGAATTAGCATAACTAGGTACTTATCTGAATTTAGTGCTACCTATAGAAGTCGTACTATTTTTGCTCGTTATTTAAAAAAAATTGGTTAGACACAACTAAAGTACGAAGGCATCATATTTTTTTTATATTAATAAACTAATTGGTATGTATGAGGAATTGCGCTTATTCTGTTACGCGTTGTATACAAAGGTATTGTTACTTCACCAATAATGTACTAGCGATATCAATACTTACACTCCTACTATGAAACGTTTCCAACTTAAAAACTTATTTACCTATTCCTTATTTCAGAGATCGGGAATCGGTGCGATCGGTGCTATCGGCACTGGACACGAGGTGTACCAGCACGTCCGCGACAGGAACCAGGGCTGAGGACAACTGGGAATTTACTTACTTTTAAGCCAAACTGAAGCTAGTTTTCTTTATTTAGAACATTCTTTAATAAACCTTATTTATTTATACACTATGCTCGAATTTTGACTTTAGCCAGATGTTTTTGGAAGTGGTCCTGGATTTTCTAATTATCACTATTATCAGTCGGCAATGCTCTTTCTCACGAATAAAAGTACTTAAAACTTAATTTATGTCATTACTAACACTGGTATTAAGTTTTTTTCGTTTCTGTAAGTCTTGTACCACCGCTTGTACCACAATAAGATTTTTTTCACACCACATGCTCGACAAAGCCGGATTATATATCATATAAACGTCACCGAAAGCAAGACATTATATCCCTTGGCTTTAACCGGGTTATAATTTTGTATGCAATTTCATTATAACCCTAGGTCAATAATATAATTTTCACTTTTTATAATCCTTATTGCTATGGCGATAAAGTCTAATTTCGTTAAGCAAAATCTGGTGCAGTCGTGGCCAACTCGATTTTCGAAAACCGAAGCCGCGACCAACTAGATTCGCACGATCTTCAATTGTTAAATCAAGTACCTACCTTGGTCACGCCGGCAGAAACAAGTTGCTGTATCCATTTTATAGCTTTAACATTTCAAAAAGAATATCGAAAATGTCGAGTGATGAAAGTACTTTGACTTCAGAGTCTATTATACGAGATGCCATAGGCATTGTCAATAATCTACTACCATGCAATTTTGCATTTTATGGTCTCGCATAAGGTGAGAAAAGTAGAGTATATAACTCGGGAATAAAACTGTTTTTGTCTTGGGCGCTTAAATCCCTCACTAAATTCAGGACTCCGTCTAAATTCCCTCGCTTTGCTCGGGAATTAAATCATAACTCCCTCGCTACGCTCGGGAGTAAAACTGGGAGTCCTTCGTTACGTTCAGGATTCAATGTCGAGCCCGTTACATAAAACAGTGCTTTATTCCCTTGTTGTATAATCTACTTTAAAATTTATTTATTAATAATAAAAATGATATATTGATTGGCCCAAACGGTAGGTAGGTACCTTAAGGTAATTTGGCATTGAAATTTAAAGTAGGTATCTACTTATTATCTTGCTGAACTAAGTACTACGACACTCTAATTAAGCGCATTTAGAAATGGAATAGAAAATATAAGCAAGTAATATTTAGGTAGTCATTTGAACGGCTATATAGATGCCTACCATCCTTATAATCCCTACCTGCTTCCCTACTTATAGGACTTATTACGTGTAACTAAATGTAAATGTAACTCTGTCTGCCTGTTACCTCTTCACTCCTTAATTGGTCAACCGATCCTGATAAAATATTGCAGGCCGATACTTAACATCTTGAGGCCCGCTGCGCTAAACAAAGTTGCCGCTTTCCGCACCGTCTATAAGAAAAAAAGTATACAAACCTCGGGAAGTGAATAAGAAAGCCTCAGATCACATGTTTGTAGATATAGATAGTGATCTGAGATATTTCTTATTTTACTTCCCTAGGTGTGTAATATACCTACTATTCCTAATTCCAAGGGGGCGCGATCGATAACCTCAAGTTTACAACGTGGACGAAGTCGCAAGCAACAGTTAGTTAAATTAAAATTAATTTGGTTCAAACCAAATAAGTACATGAAATTCATATTATTATAGGTTGGTTTATCATGTTTAAGTAAGCTGCAATATTATACACTCAGATACTCTGAAGAGCTTGCCTAATATTTATTATCCCTAACGAGATCGCTTTATTATTCCAGCTAGAGGGTTTCTAGCCTCAAGTCTGTCGCAAGGGTTGTTAGTTGGTGAAAATAGGGTTGTACTTTGTAAAAAGACCAAAGTTAGTCCTCATTAACGGCTACAGCTGAAAATCAGCGCCTCAGACCAGGCTGTATCATTATGCTGAGCTGTGGCTTTTTCGAAATAAAACTGTTGTTGTGTGTTACTGAAATTTATATTTTTTGTTAAGTCTATGCCGAATAAAAAGTTTCTTTCTATCTAGTACCTAGTTAGAGGAGTCAATATTTATAATAGGTATACTTATTCATTGGTTGGCTGGTTCGGTTATTTGCTAGATAGCCCTGGTGAACCCCAAATAATAAAATTGAATTCACGCGCAAGATGTTGTTGACGAAAGAAATAGAGAAACAAAATATTTTGCAATTTTAACGTAGACTATCTTTTTAGCTTACTTTAGTTTACATAATAATTTACATAACTGGCGATCTTTGCATAATCCGATCAAAGAGTTCGTATTTTCTTAATTTAGATTAAAATGTAAATATATTATAAATAAATATACTTACGCCTTTATCCAAGACGGGGTTGGCGGAGGTATTCCATAAACATACCTACTAGGAATACCTACTTCCGCCTACCCCCTAAACTATTCACCAGCATGTTTTGCGTCAACAATCTATCCTAATTAATTTAGGAAATATCGCTATAAGTAATAGTAAGTGACCTATGTAGATAGGTCATTACCACCTATATTTGCTCGTCTGCGTAGAATCCTTATTCGTTCTGTATAATGTATTATGAAAATTGTATCGGAAAAAGTAAGAAGTTGAGTCTCGGTAGTTTTATGCCCGATCAAGTCGAGCAAGTATGATCGTACTAGAGAACACACTGAAGCCACTTAGCCCCTGTTACTTAGACCTATTTATATATTTTTTGTGTGAAAGTAGGTAGCCCAAGTAGCAAACAAGAATAATGATTAAATCTTACATGTCTAAACTTTATCTAAAATAAGAATAAGCTAAATTTAAAAAGACTCAGTTTAGTAATTTTAATCTTAAAAACTAAATCGTTTTAAGCTACCGCTACTTTAGCAAGTCAAGAATACCTAAAACCTAGTTAAGTATTTTTAAAACTATTTAGTTTTAAAGATGTCTACAAATAAGTCTAACGATGTGATTTTTACTCAACTCAGATTATTTGAAGGCTCATTTAAGATTCAATGGTATAATTTAAGTATCAGTTTAGAATCGCAAAGTAAAAATTGATTTTGTAGATAAACTTAAGATTATCGGTAACACCAAGCTCTATGAATTGGGTCACTTAAGATATCTGTATTCTTTTTTTATTAAATTTAATCAAGCTTAAGTGAAAATAAGTTTAACGGTACGTTTTTCAACAAACTAGAACCAATTGAAGATGGATGAAATAAAAAAATTTAAAAGATCTGGTGGTTTTCGGCGGCGACTCATAAACTTAAAAACGCGGCTTGATGATTTCTATAAAACTTAGGTTAAACTATTCCTATTGCACTCAGAGGCCGCGTGCATCCGAGGACCGAGCATTATTATAAATTAAATTATATCATGTACTTACTTTGGTGTAAAAAAACTGAAATTCGCAATTCGGATGGTTCACAGTCACAGCGCAGTACACCTGGAATGGGCACAGCACGAAGCCGGGACTATTATGACAGTGCAATGTTGTTGAAGTGTCAATGTCATCCTATAAGCTTAGTTGAATTTATGGTTTGTTTTAAACACAGGACAGGATAAATACAGAATAAATATATCACGAGTATTATAAACTTGATGGTTATTCTTGCATAAACATTTACCGTAAATTAGACGGCAACTTGCATTCATTAAATCAAACTAAAGATTTTATAAAGCGCCATTAAGTATTAAGTAGCACTACACTAATTCGGTTTTTAGTACAAGTTAAGTATTATATCTCTAAACCGGTACTACTCCAAATGCAATTTGCCTATACTTTATCTTAAATAACCTTACAAAATCAGTATCGCCTAAAGTCATACTCGCTAAGAATAATTAAGACTTAACGCCATTTTACTTTTAAAAAATGAAATAAAATTGAAAAATTCCGACACTAATTCATAAAAAATAAAGTATATTGTAGTTAGATTTTTGTAATAGCAATAATAATAGCATTTATATCTCAAACATTTACAGAAAAGTAGTATTCTCCGCTGTATGTAAGCAAATTTTTAATTTAGCAACCTAATATTCCTATTTTTTATTGCTCTTTTTCCAGTATTTGGTAAGCCCGTCTATTTCATAGCACTTTCAATCAATTTGACACGATAAACAATCATGCGTTATAGTTTTTGAATACCTGTAGGGACATTAAACGGTCATTTCTAAACGTAATAAATAGTTAAGTAATCGCCATTTTGATAAAACTTCAATGAATTCTCTTGTTAGTAAAAGAGTTCGCCATGTTTTCTTAAATACAATTCCATGAGTAAAAAAAGTATAAAAATTTTCTTTGTTAAGAGATGATCGAATTTGTGCAACTCAGTGTTAATAGTTGGCCTTGGCCTTAAGTCAACCTTCAAGATATCTTCAAATCGAAGTTTAGAGATCTGTAAAACCCCCATTCTTAAGTAGGGTTTAAGTTTATCTAAACAGTAGTATTAACTCTTTCTTGAAAATGTCTTAAATACTGTGGCCACTTTGTCCTAACTGAGTCTTGGAGATATCTTCAAGATATCTACAGGGACATAATGGATTTAGTCAAGACAACAGCAAGAATTTGTCTAATTGTCTTCAAGATATCTTCAATCCCTTTTTAAGACATTTGATTGCTACTTGGGAGGTACCTACTTCACATGTCATTACGTCTCATTCACATAACATTTACTCACTACCTAAGTCACGATTTATTTCCTTTTTTTTAAATAAAATTCTTTGTCACAATTTGTTTCCAGTTTTTTTTTTTTTTTTTAAGTGAGTAATTGACTTAAAACTAAATGTAGTGACATGTCTGCAATTCTCCTTTATGTACCTAAGTACATAGTTTCATACTTAATAGATCTCAGAAGTTTTTATGTCAAAAGATTCGCAAGAACTGCCATATATGATTTAATTACTGCGAATTGTAGCTAAATGAGAAGGCGGTATAGGTAGGTACGTCTGGGAATTTGCATGCTAATTATTATTACCTACCTAGTCCATTTATCCATTTTCATTGTGGATATTATTAAATACACAAGTTAAACAACCACTAATTAACTTATTGGTAAATTGGTACGCCGTAACTAATCACGCACGCTGTTTGAAAACAACTTACATGAAACCTAAACAATATACCTACCTAAATAACGTGTAGGTACCTTACACTTACTTAATAACTATTATTTTGTGTGTTTAATTATATACTTTAATTGTTTCTTTTTGGAAGCATAGCAGACTCAAGCATAGAAAAGGTGCTATAAAAACTTTTTCAATCAGATTCCACAAATGATATCTATTATAAAAGTTAGAGGTACCTATTACTTATTACAAAGTAAAATGTTACTGCTACGAATAAGGAATAAGTCAAGAAGAGTAACAGCGGTCAAAAAATGACCCCACGAAAAGTACAATCTTGTAGGCGGGGCAAAAAACTACAATCTGTGCGTTTTTCAGTCTGTCACGCGCTGTCAGTGAGATAGGCCCTCATTGTTTTATTTGTGTAAAACTCGAGAAAAATCAGATAAATCTTCACAAAAATGACCACCTGTGTAGTAGGTTGGTGTAAAAAATGTAAGGAAAGAAGTAAAAAGCTAACCGGGATAACTTATCACAGATAAATATGAAATAATATTCCATTTTGTTCTCGTAAAAATATTATTGTTTGGTCCGCATTACACAAGAAGCAGCCAGCCAGTTTATAAAGCGTAATTTAGATATATTATAATTTGTAATATTATACAGTTACGAACTAGCAATTTTCAGCAACATACACATTTCTGGTATTATTTCTTATGAAAATTTACTTTTTTAGTTTCTCGTAAAACGAATTCCGACGACAAAAATGGATCGAATCGTGATTATTTGTATCCTAAGCTGCAATCGCATTAACACTCAGTCGATTAAAAAAGTCCCCTCAAAATCGGTCCATTAGTTTTGGCGTGATGTAGTATACATACAGACAGACAAAAATCTAAAAAAGTTTTGGCCTTAGTATCTTTACTAATGCCTGTTGCAATACGGTATATGCAAGTTTTTTTTTTTTAATTATCATCAAGAATAAATGTGAAAAAAAAAACACAAAGTACTTGTTAGTTTACGAGTTATAATGCTGTTAAAGTCGTTGGTTAAAAAGAGAGATCCGAACTGTCGTGGACGTCACATGACGGGAGCGCCATATTATTTCCATATAAAATTTCGTTTCGAAGAGAGGGATAGATAGCCTAGCTTTACGATTGTATATCTCGGTGATTTTTTGATTAATTTCATTTTTCTGTTTTCACTGTTGTTATTATAATTTTCTATATTTTTTGTAAATAAGTTCAGATAGGTACGGATAATATTTTGTATGCATATAAGTACTCTATTATTTTTTTACAAAAATATTCACTTCAGGCGCGACCCCTCTAGAGATCAATTGTATGTATAGATTTATCTTATCTTTCGTAAACACAATATCAGATTTTGATTGATAACAAATTTGTTTCTAACACGCAATTATAAATATATCACTAAAATAAAACACTGAAATATTCAATAGTTGTTTTTTACTTTTACTCTCCCGTACATTGCATAACATCGTCCACGAATGCAATGACAATTTAACAGTGAAAATTCGTAATTCAAACACTCGAACCAATTACTATTATGATGGCTGCTGAGAACCAATCACAGCGCTTGTCGGAATTAATCGCGTCACGCAATCTCTACTGATTGGTCTGTATGGATATATGTCCTTTTAGTTTGTAGTAATTATTTGTGGGGCCAGTTTTTCGACGGAGTTTGTTCTTAGTTACTCTTCCTGACTTATTCCTTATTCGTAGTGTTACTGACTATAATTAACGCTAGGTGAGGTTACATTATATACCTAGCAATAGAGCTGCTGGTAAATGGTCATGACCCCTGGAAATCCGCGACACCTGAAGTGTCTCCGATGGGTTGTCGACATTTGACAAATACGGTAGCGTCTCTTGAAGACCCTCATGTTATAGCGGAAAGGGAAAACCTCATTTTATTTACACAATACGAAATCAGCGCACTACCAAATAGCGCTCTGCAAATTGCTTATTGTAGTGCAGGCTTCAATTTTAGCGACATTCGATGATATAATCAACTACCCTAAAAAATATATACCTACCTGATGCCTTTATCTCCAAGGGGATCGGCACAGGTATCTACCTATTAAATTAAATTCTTTGAAATACCCACTCTTTACCCTTATATTTTTTGGACCCCCCATACGTGATAGGCAGTGATCGGAGTAGGTAGATTGATTTTACGTACTTGCATCATGATATCTTAACATGGACATTCCATTTTTCCGGTAGTTACCGGGAATTATACCGAAATTTCGTGAAATGTAAAGAGTGTAATTAAATATAAAATGCACAAGTAGGCAAACAAAATCATTTATTGAAATACGACATCTTTAGTTTCTCATTTGTATTATATTCATAAATTGAATTGATTTTATTATATTTTTAAATACTACAGTATAGCTAGCTAGTACCTATAGCTTTAGTGCGTGAGCTTGGTAGGCGATTCCGGGAAAGAGGTTGCGATCCCCGTTCTGGTTCGTACATGGTTCAAAGGATCTCCACAGCTATCCAACGTGGCAATGCAGCTAGCATACTGGGGTCCTTTGAACCAGGGACGATTAGTGGTGGACTTTTTGACTGATTTTTTTTGTTTTTTTTGTTTTTGTTCTTTCCTTGTTACATTGACGAAGCTTGTTGTGGATTCTATGAATGTAATATTGACGAAGCCTGTTGTGGATATTTGGCATGTATTTTTATTATTGTATTATTTCATTTTTATTTTCTTAATAATAAACTATAATTGAGACGAAAAAAAAAATACTACAGTTACTTGAGAGTACGTGTTGAGATACGTTTTTCACTTGGCTCCATCTGATAGTTTCGAAATTCAGGTAAATATATCAAAATAATTTTAAATTTCCGGAAATTTTGGAGGCATATCCATATTAACATCTTGTTTGACGTCAATGACCTCAAATCAATCTACCTACTCCGATCACTGGTGATAGGTGCGGTGAGCTCATCGCCCGGGACGCGGCCAGATGGTGTAGATACACATGCCTCAGAATCAATTCGGGGGCCAATGAGTTTCCTCACGAGGTTTTAGTTCAGCATTGAGATATTAGTGATAAATACCTACTTACGTAAGTATTTAAAAAAACATTGCTACACACACCCATGCCCTCCCCATTTCCATTCCCATCCATGTTAGTATTTCGTTAGCGATCTCTTAGCATGATCACTAACATTGTCTAGGCCTTCTCCGATAACGATGACGTAGTAGTTATCAATGTGATGGATTGAATACAAATGTTGCATGGTTAACGATGCCAATCGGTGGTTCACAGACGGTATGGATAATAAATAAATCAATGTCTAACAACTATCATTTAGGTTCTTTGAATTTGCAAAGAAATAATTGTGTTTGATTGTCTACATCGGCAATTATGTCCCAACTTACGTATAACGGACTTGTTTTAAATTAAATTTTTTATAGAACGACTTTAATCGTTGTTCGCCAAGTAGATACCTTATTTAACAATTTACAAAGTTGTTAATAAACAAGAAATGATTTACTAAGTTAACCACAAAACGTGAAAATAATATATCATTATAATTGCATGTTACGCATAACTGTAGGTTACCTACCTACCTACATTAGATGATTCAATGAATTAATGTGTAGGTAGTAGGTATACTTCATAGAATAATAAAAGCAAATATTCATTACTAGTCGGGTAAACACGTTACAATAGTTTTAGATATTTCCTTCCTGTTCTTCTTAGGTACACACATCTTAGGAAACTTAAGTCATACTTGTTGCAAGTTAATACGTCATGGTTTTCCCTGGTCATTTTCATGTTATAAAAGCTCCAATAGGGTGAATAGTGACATTTGCTGTCCGTTATTCCGACAAATAGCATCAACATGAAGGTCGCTATAGTATTAGCATTTGTGACGATAATTGCGCATTTGTGCTCGGTTTCCTGTGCACCAAAGTCCACAAAGATTGAAATCACTCCATCACCGGTGGGAGTAACAACTACGACGCCTAAATCATGGGGACAAAAGTTTAAATCTGGACTGGTATGTTTAAAGATACTTACAACTTTATTACTTGCAAATTACATCTACTTACACTTCTACACTGATATTATAAAAAGGAAAGATTTGTACGTTTGTAATGAATAAACTTAAAAGCCACAATACCGATTTAAAAAAATATTTTAGCAATAGAAAACTTTTCCAGAAGTAACATCATCATCATCAACCCGTAACAGCCCACTGCTGAGCTAAGGGTCTTTCCTCACACATGAGGAAGTATGGGCTATAATCTCCCACGCGAGCCCACTGCGGATTGGGAGATGGTGTTAAGCTAGTGGCCACTTAACAGTCAGAATTTTTCAAGCCACCCAAGGGTATCTGACATGGCTTAACGACTTCCATTGTGCGTAACACAACGAAAACCGGGACCAACAATTTAACGTGCCTTCCGAAACACGGAAGCGCTCGTAATATAATTATGCCACTAGGCGGTCACCTATCCACTGACTGACCGCACCCAACTTTGCTTAACCAGTGTGATCGTTACAAACACACTGGCACCGCAGGGCTACGAGCGCTTCAAAGAGAAGTAACATGGCTTATATCTTATCCCCGTATTCCTATGGCATTTTATAAATATTAATTATACATTTTTTTTATATTTTACCATGTTTTTCTTTGCAATGACCAGGAGTGCGCTCTACGGTTTCATACTTACCTACTACTTATTACTATGCTTATAATATGGATACACTTACTGAGTACTTACTAATTAGAAGGGGAACCTCCATTCGATTTGAGTACCTCACACCCTTGCTGTCTCCTTAGTTGGTTTTTCGGTTCTTTCGGGTATAGACAAGTAATTAATAGTGTTGCCAAGTAAACAATTATTTTCTATATATTTCAGGATAACTTCTTCCGAGGAGCAGCCGTGGTCGGAGCTGTTAATGGTGCGTTTGCGGGACGTGGCGGGAAACATAAGCAACCTCTTCCCACTAATCCGAAACATTAAGAAAGGAAAGGCATGCCCTTATTTGTTTACATCCCATTTCTATTAAGGTTGATAGTTTTAAGGCAACTGTAATATAGTTTTATTTTATAATTTATTTATTAAGGCCTGCCAGCTGGATACTCAGATATAATAAAATATTTAATCGATATGTAAAGAAAACGTGTTTTTCAATTATTGGTATATTTAGTGCTTAAAGGTAATTACTAATTAGGTAAAAAGACAGGTAATTATAAGGTGGTGTTTTGTAACTGAAATACCTATATGCTTACCTACTTGTATATAATTGACTAAGTTTTTGAGTTTATTCGTTACAAACATACAAAAATACAAATCTTTCCTCTTTATAACATTAGTGTAGATGTAGAAGTCTTAGGTATGATGTACATACGTACATACAAATGTGTATTTTTATTTCACTAAGTTGGTATTGTAAGTTATTATCGTGTGACATTTGTCGGAAAGTATAAAAGGCTGCTGCTTGAAACCGGATATACTGGCTAACTACCGGATATACTGGCTAACTGGATACTAGCCAACAGAGGAAGCTAAGTTGTATCTCGTTCTTATTCTGAAATACAATGCATTTTATTTATACACATAGGCTATTCGGAGCCCACTGTATTCGTGGCCTAGAGCCACGCTAATGCTTATATACTATTTAACGATGATCATCGAACGTTAGTTAGCGCTGCGGGTATGTGTTGAGAAAATTATTGAGCATCATTTTGTACAAGGTACAACAGGTAATGCAGGTATGAAATTAATAAGGCATTACTTTAAAATATGAATCAGTTTATTAAAATCCAACATTTTCCATAAGATTGCTTTATGTCATTTCTTCCCAGAATACGATCCTTATTGGCGACACTATTGAATGGTGTACAAAACATATGTACGTGGTATCGAATACAGGATGTGTTTTTTTTTCCAAAATCAACGTGTTCGATTCCTGGCTAGAAATATTTATTTTTTCCTAAATCCAAGGATGCAGTTTTAGTTTTCATCAAAATCGAGCCAGAGACTTGTTTGAGTACTTTTCGTAATCTTCATAGTTTCTGATTTAGCCTACCACGTCCACTTGAAAAATTCATCCAGTATACTTAATTGGGCAATGTCGAGAATGTGGTGTGAAAAAGATTTTTTAAAATCGGTCCGGTAGTTTTAGAGTTTATTCGTTATAAACATACAAATATTTCTACTTTGTATTTGTGTAGGTAGATAAGAGGTAGATGGAGAATGGTAGATATAATTTGATAGACATTTTCTGTTAATTCTGAAAATTATACTGAACCTTCGTGAAACATCCATTTAGATTGGTGTTAAATACGTCAAAATGTCTATCAGCGTTAAGGAAACTTTATACTAAAGTAACTTAAGCAACGTCTCGTCTGTCTTCCTTCATTTTCAAAATTGAACAAACAGTATTTTATCAAGTTAAGAAGTTATATTACTTATGTTACAAAGTGAAATAAAAGTAAGTCAAGAAAGTATTTTAATATAACGAAACGAAAAAATAAAATGTTATTCTAGAATCGGAGAAATGTTCAACATAAAATTAATTAATTTTTCAAAGCAAAAACGGCTGACTTGTTTCTGTTCCTCAGTAGATCATTTCGCTTCTTCAGTAAGGATTCACATTTTTCTGAAATCGCTTTGAATTTTCCTTCTAGGTCCTTTTTGCCGCTGAAAATATGTGTGATTCAAAAAGATAATGTTGTGGCACAAAAATATTTTCAAACAATTAAATTATTATCTACTATTAGCATAGGTAAGTACCTACCTACTACTAATTACAAAATTTTTGGTTATTGTTGTGAGACACAAATTATTCTGACTGCCTGATTTTATGCAGTAAGTAGGTAAACAAGGAATTAGGAAACAGCGTGACTGGAAGAAGTCAATATCGATATCATAAACCTAATTATTATTTTCCATGTTTTCAAAAATGTGTAAATGGCAAATTTGTCTAAGTGATCCAGGTTGCAGTATGTGCCTTTGAAGAGTGTTTAACTTGGTAGTTCCTGATCGTAGGTATATAACTTGGACTGGCTGGATTTTATTTATCTTCATGCATATGAATTGTACGTGATACTCTGCTCGGTGGTTTCCTAGGTCCTTGATAATAATCAGTACCTACTTATTATTATGATAGAAAACACAATATAGTCCGGAGTCTATTATGCTATTTATAGAGACATTATTTGACGTTATGTATACTGGCTCACATAGTACCGCGACCTAGTGATCAATCTAGGACGTGATATCTCAACTCGTTGGTGTAGGAACAGACAGGCCCAGACCTCGTGACTCTCTTACTAATTTCGAAAGTTATACATAAATGTACCTACCTATTATTTTATACTTCGACATTTCAATACGATTTTGATAGTTAGATACACAGAAGAAGTTAAAATAACAAACCCTTGGAAAAAAATAAAAAATTTCATTAAAAATTGGGTCTTTTGGCCTTTGTTGGTCTAGGCAGAAATGGAGGCCTGAGTACAAGGGGGCTCCGCGGGCCTCGCACGCTCTTACAGATATCGTAGCACAAAAGATTTAATTACGTAGAAGTATATCACTCACATTATGAAGAGGAGGTCAGCGGGAACAGTCTCCTTCAACTCGCTGAGTTGTTTTTTCTTTTCATTTACAACACTCTTTCGTTTGCTTTGTTCTTTCTCGAGTTCAACAATTACACTATTTATCTTTTCGATGTTAGCCTTCATTTCTTCTTCGCACTATTCGGAGAATAAATTGTTACTTAGAAAAACGATGTAATCAATCATAAGCAAAACATTATTTAAAGTTCTTTAGAACAGATAATATTAATAATAAAATAAAATCAGAATAATTTATTTGTAGGCATTAGTATATTGGTCGCTATTATAAAATTTAGTAGGTAGGTAATCAGATAAATACGTCTCAGAAATAATTTCACTAACAACTTTTGAGTTACATTTATAGCCACGCCACGCAATACTGTTTTTGATACCAATATACGCAATACCCACAAATACACTAGTCCTTTATGCGCAAAAAACCTAATCTATATAATAAAGATAAATAGGTACCTACATACTTCAAAGAATATTTAATACGCACATAAAATCCTCGAGTTTTGCGGAACCGCTCCGCTTTCTCTTTTAAAGAATCTTCATACTTGCGTCTACAAAAAAATATAATAAGTCCATAATCGTTCCGCTTACACTTTTTTTTTGTTTTACTTACATCACCGAGCGTGTGGGTGGTCATTGTTTGGTTATGCAAAATGGAATTGGCCTAAGAAAATATTCTACAATGTAATGCAAACTTGGTCAACGAGTAGGTACCTACATAAAGACGTAGATTATTGTTTAGCTTTGTTTATGATATCTATGAACCTAAATTATATTTTTTTTGTAAAATAACAATTACTTTATTACAAAAGATATATATACTAGGTATACCTGCGGGACCCACTTGGGTACCTACCTACTGGGTGGCGGTAACTACTTGTAAAAACATAAATTCCAGTACCGTCAGTTGACCGAAAGACCTTTTTAGGGTTCTGTACCCAAAGGGTAAAAACGGGACCCTATTCCTAAGACTTCGCTGTCCGTCCGTCTGTCTGTCACCATGCTGTATCTCAAGAACCGCGATAGCTAGACAGTTGAATTTTTCACAAATTATGTATTTCTGTTGCCGCTACAACAACAAATACTAAAAACAAAATAGGGGGCCTCCCATACAACAAACGTTTTTTTTTCCCGTTTTTATAGATAATGATACGGAACCCTTCGTGCGCGAGTCCGACTCGCACTTGACCGGTTTTTATATTTAATGCCTCGTTATGTAACATCACTGTCTCAAGTTTTTGTGTTGTACAGAAAGTCACCGTAGTATTTTTAATAAGACCTTAAAATGGACTTGTACGTACTTGGCCCAAAGAAAACTTAAACAATTCATAGATAAAATTCTCTTTTGTGTGTGTGTTTTAGAAATTTAACAAAAAAATACGCGTGGAGTAAGTAGTAGGTACAGTATTATCACATAAAAGATGTTTGAAACTAACATATGGTTTTCTATTTTCTCGTCCTCTTGTTTTAATAAATCTCCGGTTTCTTTGCGAGACACGCGTGCCCGCTCAACATTTTTAGTTATTTCTTCACTTTGCCGCTTGAGCTGCATGCGCTTGGCGACTAGACGGACTGGAAAAAAGTTTTATCGAAAAAGAAAGTTCGTACTATATATTTTTTAAATGAAAGCACAGTATTTAGGCTTTATTCATAAAACGAAGAAAAAAGGCTTGCTCGGAATCTTTTTGACCTTTTCACGTTTGACGTATACGGACGGCCTGACTATATTTATGACAATGATAGATTCTTAAAATTTGGCTGTTATTTTGTACTAGCAACAGAACAGTCTAACGTTAAACGACCTTAAGCCCCATCATTACCTATATTGTAGTAAAAGTAGCTCAATAGTGCCTATCACCATTGTAACTACATAATAACATGCCCTGGTCCCACATCTATACAACATGTAACAGAATAAGCGCAATTCCTGAAACTAGTTTGTTCAGTATCGACTACTAATTCGATTTCAGCTATTTTTAATATGTGTTAAATTTTCCCCAAAAATGAATTAGCGTAGCTGAATTTAGTGCTTTCTATGGAAATCGTGCTATTATTAATCGATATTTAAGAAAATTGGTTAGACATAAATAAAGTTCGATTGCATCATATTTTTTTATATTAATTTATTTGTTGTATAACCTTTATTACTACGAAACTATTGGGTTGGTGTAGAAAAAAGAAACCGCAACAAGTCCAAAAGCACGTACAAGAATGAAAGTAATCCATAATATGTTTAGCTGTAACATCGTACGAAAAATAATACTCATTAAGACGGCCATCGATCACCGAAAATATGTTCGGCAAAGGGTCAGCCGGCCCGAGGCTGTTTACATCCGTTTTATCGGTCCTACCTACTCAGTCCACTCATAAATCGAGCTCTGTTTTATGGACAATCGGATATTATCATGGGTGGAGAAAGCTGCTGCCTATCTAAGAAATACCTACAAGCCTAAGTTTTGGTTTGACTTTTACTTTCAGATTCCCAAAATGATTCAAACTGTCTTTCGAAACGGGCACGTAACATTAGATAGATTTATCAGGAAAGGGCAAGTTCCAACAACAAAATTATACTTACATAAAATTAATCTGTAACAAGACCGTGTCTGTACTATTAAATAAAATATTTTTCGAAACGTTTTGCATTTAGAATAATAATAAAAACTATTTTTGATTTTTCTTTCTGTCTGTCTGTGCCCGCATTACGCAAGCCACCTAGACTCTTGAAATATACTTAGTACCTAAGTATGTAGGTGTTTTATATGTAGTAGGTGTGTTAAGAAGGAATTTTTGGAAATTCCCACGGGAAAGGGGGAATAAATGGATCCGCGCGGGCGACGCCTTGGTTGGTAATAAAATATAATACTTACCTACTCATTTCGCTATTAAATAGCAAAATACCAGATAAGTGCCTTTGTAGGTACTTATGCTTAAACGTAGATACCTAAGTCATCTCTGTTTTTACTAAAAGAACAAACAATATTTTCTTGCATATACATACCTAGTTAGTTATTTTAAATTATTATATCTTTAAAAACATTTACTTGCTTAAAAACATGATAATACACAGGTCTGAGACTAATGATTTTATTGCAATAATATGTTTTTAAAAAGACAATAGATACCTACCTACCTATTGTCTTTTTAAAAAACATATTATTGCAATAATCTCTCAGTTATAAAGTTATAACTCACCGTTTTCTTGTTTAAGACGCTCAATTTCAACACTAAGGGTACGCGTGGCTCGCAGAGCTTTCATTGAATCGCGATATTTTTGTTCATTTTCAGCATCCAGTTCCGGCCAAGTTGAACGCTACAAATAAACCAATTTTGTTATGTAATAAATAGAACAACTGCCAACAACAAGATTAGCTTACATTAGCAACCAATTCATCTTCAATTTCTTCCAAATTTGATTTAAGCAAACAAATTGCCATTTGGTTTTTCTCTGGAGAATACATAATGATTAAATTCTTATTGTAATAGATTTCCAAATTGAGTAATCTTCAGTTAGCAGACAAAACCGACGCAGAGTTTTTAAGCATTGGGTTTTTCGCGCCAAATTTTTTTTCTTAAAAACACAGGTAGGTAAGCATAGGTTTTCGTCTTTGTTTTTGTAGAGCATTGGCGATTACTGGCTGGTTGAAGTGTCTTAATAATATGTATCAAATATCAATGCATCAAACAAAAAGTTTTTATTAATAATCCATTATTATGATATTATGAACGTATTATGTATGATAATCGTCCATATTAAGGTTATACTATACTACCTACAAATAAAGAATCCTTATTCGTAGTATACTACAGGGATATACCAAGACCTCTACAATCTCTAAATACTGTCATAGTCTTCCCAGATGCGATTATGACGTTCGTGACAAGAATAATATGAGCGACTCGGGTTGTGTGTGGTGTCTAGATAACCCGCCAATTCAAATTAGTAAAGTGTTATTATTTAATAAAGTGGGATGTAGTGGTGGGAATAAAGTGGGAAATAATGAAGTGGGAAAAATTAATACTTAATGTGGAATTTATTATCATTGAAATGTTAACACATTCTGAAGCAATAGTGGCTGTTGGCTTTTTGGCGCGAATCCGAAGAGACGTAATGATTTTTAGATTTTTTTTATTTTCCTGTAAGTATATTTCGGGTTTTCACTCATAATAGTGACAGTAGGTATATTATGTGGCAAGTGTCCGTAAAAGTATGCAAAGCATGGGAAATTCGATCAAATGCGTGGGATGGACATTTTTGGATTGCTTCAAGAAGTCAAAGTTGCTGCAGCAAAAGACGTATGTCTTAATAATGCCTCGTTGTGGCAAAGGCTTGTATAGTAGGTACTAGGGAATCCAATCCCGCATCAAAATCGCGATCCCGCAGGCCTGCGGGATTGAGATTTTTCTAAATATTCTTTTGTTTTGAGTAGTTATTTAAAAATAATTGAAATAAATAGAAGTATTTTTTTTTACATACATAACATATAGGGAATCCAATCCCGCAAACGGAGGTCTCGCATTTGCGGGATTCCGCACCTCTTTTGCAGGATCTAAAATTCGGGATTACTCGTGCGGGATCCCGGATTAAAAATAAAATAAATTAGCTCAGACGACTGATTACTTTTAAGACCCAGTAAAGCCTCATTAATAAGTGTTTTACTTTAGCATTTAAATGAAAAAAAAAATAGTTTTTAATTTACAAAAAATATATATATTTTAATTTTATGTTGTATGAATCCTATTTGGAACGTAAACTCCTCAAACCAAGAATCTTGACACAATTGATTTTTAATTGTTACGGTGCGCATTTTAACAGCGCGATGCTTGACGAATTCTTAGTTGAAATACTAGAGCTACGACTAGGGATTCCCCCACGGCACGGGAATACTTTATCATTAAATAATTTCTTCGAAAGTATTACTAAAAACCAGTTTTTTCGTGCCTCTAAAACTAAAAAAATATTTTCTATTGTCAATCAATACAAATCTAAACGAACAAAAGGTTGAAAATTGTATTAAGTAGATATATTGTTTCTTAAAAGAAACTGATATTTTTACCTTTGAAGCATAATAAAATTCAATTGTTGTTTAGTAATTAGTAATAACTCTACGTACCTACCCAATAATAATTATATTAACAAATAAAATTTACTTGTCTTTATTTCAATTATTTTTAAATAATTACTCAAAACAAACGAATATTTAGAAAAATCTCAATCCCGCAAATCACGGATTGATGACCTTAATCCCGCAGGCCTGCGGGATCGCGATTTTGATGCGGGATTGGATTCCATACATACATACATAATATGCTCAAGCCTTTTATTTTTATTATCATTTTTTTTAAAAAGTAGAGTTATTATTAATTACTAATCAACAATTGAAATCAAAAGCTAAAGTTAAAAATAATCAGCTAATTTTAATAAACGATACACTTAATACAATTTTAAACCTTTTATCTTTTAGATTTGTTTTGACAATTGAACATATATAATAGTTATTGAGGCATGAAAAAACAGTTTATACTCGTAATTTTTCCAAAAAGTGTTATGCATTCAAATGTCAAGTCATGCATGAGCTCCATGGGAAAGTTGTTAAATCACTTATTAATGAGGCTGTAATAAGTCTTAAAAGCCAGCCAATTTCTGAAAAATTCAATGTGTAATTACGACCGCAATTTTTAAGATTTTTTTTTTTTAATGTAAAACGACGGAATGTTCACTTAGTCTATTGGTTCTAATAATTTAAACTCGCTAAATATACTTTATATACCCGTTTTTAGCCAAAAACCCACAGGATCATCAGTATTCCACGTCATTATTAGTCAGTATTACGTTATTCTGGCTGACGGAATACTGACGGTTTACGGAATACTGATGAAAGCTGGTGGAATACTGACCAATAAATTACTGAAATAATGTTGTAACTGGCAGATAATCTTCTTATTATTGTTTTCGTTACATCCTGGATCAACTTTTGTTTCAATCGTTTATTGTATTTTGTCTATTTTTTGGAGTTTTTAAGTCAGTATTCCGTATTTTTATCAAATGCGTAGGTATATTTCCTTTATTTATGATTAAATCGGCTGCCCACTTTAAATGCTACTAAAGCAACCCAAAAGAGTCCCCCAAGTTAAGTTTTAGCGAAAAATTCCCACAAAAGTGCATTTCGAAAGCACTCCCTTAATAATTCCACTTTTGAGATTTCCCACCTACATACATTATTTCAGGTTTCTAGGTGTTATCGTTTCTGAGTAATAGTAAGTATTTATCTTTTGACGTGACAACGTCTTATAATTCGATGGAGCCGGCT
The DNA here is from genome assembly GCA_963855545.1 of Ethmia dodecea. Taxonomy (NCBI): domain Eukaryota; kingdom Metazoa; phylum Arthropoda; class Insecta; order Lepidoptera; family Depressariidae; genus Ethmia; species Ethmia dodecea. The sequence goes on from OY979448.1 coordinate 8,367,875, forward strand.
GCATGCACGAAAAAGTGTAACGTATGCGTCGTTCCAGTGCAAGCGAGAGCGCGCAACGAGCGACAAAGAGGCACAATCCATTCTATCAGTATTTTCTTGACGTTGTCACCTTCAACTATCGTCAGTAAACCGACTTTACAGACAACCAATTTTTTACTCAGTTTTTTAATATTCAAGTGGGAATGAGACATTCTCCCGCTGTAAAAAGTATCTACGATGTTGATTCGGTTAGGTACTTAGTTATCTCCACACAAAACATCAAAATCCGTCAAGTAGGTAGTTTTTGTGTGATGCGTGGAAAACCAGCCAGACAGATAGACAGACAAAAATTGGTGTTTTGGTATTTATCTAAATAGATAAATCTATGTACCTACATTACAATAAATGAATTATACTAAGAAACTACAGTCGAATTGAGAACCTCTTCCTCTTTTGAAGTCGGTTAAAAAAAGAATCATTAAAATCGGTTGGCATCACGCCAACTTTGAAAATTTGTTTTGTTTAAAAAATTGAGTTATTCGTCCATTTGTCGAATGCAAATCAAGGACTTATATGGTTTTCTCATGGATCCCATTGTCAGAACTGGAACCAAAAACCTACATTGAAAGCACCAGCTTGCAAATAAAAAAATAATCATCAAAATCGGTTCACCTAGTCGGTATTTCTGAGGTGACAAACATAGATAAAAACATACCTACGCTACGAATTGAGATCCTTTTTTTGAAGACGGTTAAAAAGTATTGACCTGGGTAGGTACTCAGTTATTTCCATTCAAAGACCATGCACATTGTACAGACATGATTGTTTTGATATCAGCGGTTGTCTCGTTACAGTTTTTAGTTTTTTTTCGTTTAAATAGGTACCGGTTTTATAATAGGTAAGTAGGTATACATTTTATTTAATAAGATCGCGGTTCATGAAATTTAATAAAGATTCAATGTAGATTTAAATCACATAACTAATATTTGCTTATGATGATAAATTTCAATCTGCATTGACATTGTTGCTCTCTAGGGAAAACGGTTTCTAAGTTTCAAAACACAATAAATACCAATGAAGTACTGAATATTAGAATATAAGGTGCACGTGCAGTTTCACAGAAAATTTGTTTAACAGAATTTCTGTCGAAATGATTTTATTTTTAAAATACATAACCTATTTCATTAAGTACCTACCTACTTATGAAAATGGCACCTAGGTACCTACCTACTTAGTTATAAAGAGTTTTATACTTCTTTCGGATCTTAGTTTAGATGTAAAATGTTACAGAACTTTATTACTTACTAAAAATAATAGGTAGGTACTTATATCAAAGTCAACTTCAAATCGAAGAAAGATACGGTAAAATCATGGTGCGAACTTTTCAGGAAAACTGCTGAGTCTCAACTCAATAAAGAAAAATGCGATTTATGTCGACTCGAACATAGATTTTTTGTAATCCAGAGGAAATGCATTTACGGATAACCTAGTTCAACAAAATGTGTTAGTTGCGAATTTAGAATAGGATCTTCTTTTGTTTTACAAAAAGTTTCTCTGATTCCATCCAATCTCTTCTAGAAGTTATTGCGACCACTAACGAGCAACACAAGGACGTGATTTTTGGCTCAAAGATATATGAAAGCCTGAGAAGTGATACCTACTGAGGATAGAAATATCTCTTTCCCCGAGAAAATGTTTTGTTTGCTAAGTATGCTACTACAATAGTCTACAAATAAAATGACTGGCAAAATATCCAGACAGAATGTCATGATGAACTTATGACCTAACTATTGATGAAATTTCAGTGACGTGTTTTGGTGGTGGCACTTGTTGTGGGCTTATGTGGCCTCTATAGCAACATTAGATAAATATCTATATTACTTTCTAATTTAATTTCTACACAATTTTGATCTTCCGTTTCATTTTATTAACGCAATTGGGGCACTTACATACCTACCAAAGAATATTTATACTTATACGGAAACATATATGAAAGAACTTAGACAAGGTACGTATGTTGCCTACATAATATTAAAAAAAAATACAAGTATCGGTGGTTAATCGTATTGAAGTAGGTACCTGAAACTCAGGTCCAGACTTATACAGCGCCATTAGATTAGGTACTTATAATATAATAATATAATAATAATAATATAATCTCACGCCTTTTATCCCCGAGGGGGTAGGCAGAGGTATTCCATTACTGGATATACCCACATTTCACGAGATATATTGGACCCCTAAACGTGATAGGTGGTGAGCCTATCGCCGGACCGGGTCTGTTTACACATGTCTCAGAATTAATTCTGAGACCTGCGGGTTTCCTCACGATGTTTTTCCTTCACCGTCAAGCTAGTGATAAATATGTACGTAAGTTTTAATATAAGTAAGTACAATATTTCCATACAGGTTTATTAGATTCGATTGACACGTAGGAGTCATTTGGCTTCAACTTTGTGTTGGAATGCAATTAAGTTCAAACTGAAACACTCCGTTTGAAAATCCTCAGAAATATCGGTGGAACGTGGGATATTAACTGTTACTATTTATGGAATCCTGTGACAATTTGAATTATAAAATCATTTTGCTGCCCCTGCCAAATAGTGAGCGGGACAGGTTTTTGGACTATTTTGTGTCTCTCGGATGTTTGTTCTGGGGCGTGTCGTGTTTAATTCTATGATAGGCAGTCTGGCTAACCTGAGCATGACACACAAGGGGGGCAAAATATTTAGAAATCAGCGTTGCATTTTAACGGAACATTAATGTGACTGGCTATCGATAGATCGACGGTGTATAGGAAGAATTGGTTTGGAGGCATGCGTAACAACACTCCGGTTCGACGATGTCCTCACGTTTACTGGTCCCAAAAACACTGGTAAGTTACCAGTGTTTTTGGTAACGAGTACTTTTAGATTTGGAATACCTCTACTAACCCGCTCAGAGATAAGGCGTGCATGAATATTTATTTATTTATGGTATCTGTTTTGATTAGTGATAGGTACTATTTATTTTATATTAAATGTTTAACAAAGGGGCGCAATTATATTTGCTCTAATCACCTTTTATTAATACCATGTTTGCTCTAATCACCTTTTTTTAGGTTTACTCCCGGTCCCGGCCGCCTTGTAGCCAGACCTTTAGAACAAATACAACTATGCTAACAAGATTTATTAATGGTAAAATAGTCTTGAGATGTAGGCATAATCACGTGTAGAGGCGCAAAAGATAGAATGGTGAAAAGTGGGTATTTCCACGAATGGAATACATCTGATAACCCATTATGTATTCAGAAAATAAAGTTCATGCAAAATACTAAAAATATTATGTTATTTTCGTACACTAAGAAGTTAGAAGCATTTCTCAAAATGAATTAGACACATTTCACAGAGATGCAGTGAGCCTTTTTATCAAACTGACACAAATTTATACTGAGAGGCGTCAAGTCGTTTGCCTCAAAGCAACCTGATGCTGATCACCAATTTAATATTTTATTAGTTTTTATATTACTTATAGAGAAATAGTTTTTCGACCTACGAGAATAATAATAATTTATTTGCATAAAACATGATTATAAATATTATCATTTGAGAGAGAGATACATAAAGTAAATAGAAGGGTGTTTATTATTTATTTAAGTATGTTTATCAGTTGTTTAGTACCCATAGTATACAGTTTCCTCCTAGTTTGGGACTGAATAACCGTGTGTGAATTGTGCTCTACAATTTATTTATTCATTTATAAAAAAAAGAAAACCCCAAGGAGGAAGAAGCGTGTAAACATCTACCTATGTAGGTGTGAAGAAAACGTAACATTGAATAACAATTATTTTTGTTTACAGAAAGCCCCGTGGGATGTCTATATTTATTTTGAGATATTAGGTAGCAATCATTAGAATATGGTAGAGTTGTATGCTTTAATGGGTTTGATTTTAATGATTTCTATATATTTTTTCTGACATTAACCTTTTTTTAACCTTTTTCTGGTATTAACCTTTTCGTCCGTCCGTATATTTTATTCATCGACCATAAATTTAATTACAGAACGTCTCTATTCATCGCTCTTACAATTAGCGAACGGTAAAAAATAACTTGCTCATATGAGAATGGGAACAACACAATGCAATTTGACTTTTGACTCAGCACAAATTCGCGGTAGGATTAAACCCAGTGATTAATGAATACTTGAATGTTCACTAAAAAGATTAAATTCGATATTTGATTCATTTCAAAAGTTGTTGTAGTATTCTGTGTAAAAAGTAAGTAGTTTAATAAGTCCGATAAATGACTTGGAATTTTTAACTGAAATAATTTTTTCTCTTTAATTGAAATAAGATATTTAATACGTCACTTAGTTGAAACTTTCAAATCAATTTATTACTGGGCTGGGATGCAACAATGATGACAATATACTTATTATTGAATAGCCTACTTAGCCTATTCCCTATCTCAAAATAACAGCTACCTACAGCCTTAATAAATCAAATGAAGATTAGATTTACTCTTTACGGTTTACTCTTTAATACGCTTTACTTTTTCATGTTTTCGCATAATATGAATAGCGATAGTGTTTTAGTGCCCCATTGCGGATAGAGATGATGTTTAAAGAATATTGGCTGCCTAACTCGGATTTTATTTTAAAAGGAGCACCATGTATGTTGTGAAAAAGTGTCCGTCAAACTTCGTTAAATTATAGGTGGCGCCACAGAAGCAAGCAATGGTAAATTTCAAACAAGTGCCAAAATATCTATAGAGTAGGATTTATTTACTAAATTATTTCGGACTACAATATGAGTAAATATTTGAGGAGTATATACTAACTCCATTTTGTAAAACCTCAACTATTTTATTAACTACGAGTAGGTACTCTCCAAGAATAATAAAAATAATATTAAAATTTCCAACTAGGCACACCTCAAACCGTCAACAACTGCTGCATTCATAACATGCCCTTTACTTTTTATAAGAATGGCGCGGAAACTGTTTGTGTGTTTTCGGTACTGAGTTCAAAAAAATATTTTGAATTCATTATAACTTTTGAATTAGAACACATAAAAAATTAAAAAAAATAGTTTTGCTATAAAACTTATGAATAATCTTTCGGTATATGACAAAAAAAAGATTTAACAACCCAATTCCTTGTAGGGGTGCATGGTAGTCGCCTCCTCGCGACGCACCCTGTGGGTGGGTGGGACACAAGCCTTCTGTGTCCATTTTCCAGTCAAGGCTACTACAAGACCATCACACGCCGGCGCGCCGCGGTCTCCCCACGTGTTATAATTAGCCGAGCGCACAGTGAAGAGACACATACTTGTTCATTTTTACCGTAGATAGGTACATTTTTCCCTCGGATATTGGCGAAAATAATAAAAAATATTATATCGTGAGGACAAAATTACACAAGTATTTATTCTGAAATATTTTCTGCGCGATCGCCTGGTCTGAGATACTGAAACAACTTCTAGACGTTCTAATGTTTGTAGCATAATATGTGAAATAGGGACACATGCCTCTTAAATAGTTAAAAACTAATCTAAAGTTGCAGTCCCGGAGGAATTTCATCCAATGAATAAACTCTGAGGGAAGCCAGTCCTCAGTACCTAGGTAGGTAGTCGATTTTTAACACTGTTATCAACTTCGGAAATTGTGCACTCCATGCTTGGGACGTAGGCTTATTTAATAATCAGTTTACCCTCTTGCTTCATAAATCCTGTAAACTTTAGCTCCAATTTAGTATTCAATACATTTTAGAACTATATTATATATTATACTACCGGTTCTGCGCGGTTTCACCCGCGTAGTTCCCGTGCCCGTGGAAATACGGAAATAAAATATGTTATGTCTATGTTACTCAGGGATATTTTAGCTTTCAGTGGTGAAAGAATTTTTAAAATCGGTCCAGTAGTTTTTGAGTTTATTCGTAACAAACATACAAAAATACAAATCTTTCCTCTTTATAATATTAGTATAGATAGATATAACAAGCAGTGATAGCCTGATGATAAACAGTGAGGCTTGGGTTCGAATCCTGGCATGTACCAATGAGTTTTTCAAAACTTACGTACATATTCATCACCATAATAGCTCTACGGTGAAGAAAATCATCGTGAGGACACTCGCAGGTCCCAGAATTAATTCTGAGGCAATGTGTAACAGGGTCGGCCCGGCGATGGGCTCACCCACAGAGCAAATACAAAGGGCTCACTGCATATCACGTTTAGGGGTCCAAAGAATATCTCGTGAAAAGAGATTATATTCAGAAATAGATTACCTCTACCTACCCCCTCGGGGATATAAGGCGTGAGTTTTTTTTAGAACTTTGGTGTAAATTTTGGGTCTCACGACATTTTTAATAGGTGTTTGGTACATCGAATTGATTTTAGAATAAAGTCCGTAATCGCGAAAAATACATGGGAATTTTTTTTTTATCATTTGGTTCGTGAAGCTTTGCACGCTTTTGGCGGGAATCGAGAGTGAAACATCACGTTTTACTAAAATAAAAATATTCTATATACTTATCTTGTGCTTTGCTGTATATTTAGTGTATTATGTTATATGTGATTCGATAAAATGCGTGGAATGAACATTTTCATAGTGTCTTAAGGAGTCCAACACTATCATTTTACTGTCGATGTTATATAGAGTGTGAAAGACACTGTAGTTTTGTGCATTGAACTCTAAAGCAGAGACTTTTTTAATCCGTAGGTTAAACACGAAATAGGTACACGGATGTACGGGTTGAGATACCTTGGCTTTTCTAGATTTTATTTTAATTCTAGAACAACTCTTATGGTACATATACACCAAAAACAACATAATATGGATACAAACATTAGGTAACCAAAGTACAAGGGCGGTCTTATCGCTTTAAATTTATCCAAGAATCGCTAAATATATCCTAGATTATATTATTTGAAAGGGGGCGAATTCTCAGGGAATTGTTTTCATACCACCGATCGTAAGAAGGGCGTGTTTAGTAAAATGATTAGGTATTAGAGATTACTTACCCACGTTGTTGCCGTTTTTGGCACGATTTAAGTTGGGACATATGTATGACCTACAATAGGTACTATTACACTGTGATCAAATCATAAAACAGAAAGTTTTGTTGATATCATAAAAAAAACGTTATAAAATAACTTTCAATTTAGTTATAACAATGTTTGTTTTCCATTTCGTTTATCTAAAATAAAGATATGAAATATGATGGATGTGCCCAACGATGTGCTCAATCATTATATTAAAAGGTTAAAAAGTTTTTAGGATTGTCTATGAATACGAGTTCAGGAGTAGTAGTGAGGGATGATTGGTTCTAGGAGCGGTGTAATAATTTCCCCTATAATCTCTCAGGTTGACAAGCCGAGTGGTTATTAGACAAATGGCTTTGGCCGACTGAGCTTCTTGGCTTAAAGCCACTAAAAGCGCTATGTCGATCTACGCACATTATGTGCCATCCAAATTTTTTGGTAGCAATTATGTTACAGATAATAAATCTTCCAAGTTCATGTAAGTCTACAGTTATAATATAGGTTTATAATAGCATGCACACATCTACTGTGTCACGAACTCGATGAATATTTGATTTGATATGGAGGGTATATTTTTTCACTATACCTAGCGAAAATAGGTCGCTTTTTTAATTTCGATAATAGATTCCAAGCCACTTTTAGTCACATTATAGTTCAGATTTTGGATTCCAGACTAGGTCTACCTAGCTTTTTTCTTTGCTGAAGTACCTACTTTCACAGGATTGAGTTTGCCCTATCGATTAGAATGGAACAGTTCCTGTATAGTAGTTAGGTACCTATATAGTATTTATACAATGTGACGAGGTATATATTTATCCTGAGTCTGGATAAGAAGTGGTACCTACATACTTACCTACCTTGTACTTAGTTTAAGTAATTACCTGTAACTAAGTACCTACCTACAATAATTTAGACATGTATTAATAAACTTAAGACAAGCCTACGTCAAGGTGCTTATCAGATTTTGGTGTTATTTGTTTGGCTAATAATATTTTGATAAATTAGTAGGTATAATTAAGTCTTACTGGAGCAAGATCAAGATGATCCGACGAGTTGATTTGATGGGATTGGAAAACATAAAAAAAATCTCGAAATTTTTTAAGAAAGTCAGAGGTAGGTACCTATTCTATTCCTTGAAATACCCACATTACGACAGTTCGTTTTTTGGACCCCTAAACGTGACAGGTGGTCAGGCCTTAAGCTGTTACGGTTAAGGCCTGACCGCCTTAAGCCGTATACAGAAAGAAAGCTGAAAACTTATCAGCGCTAACCGGCGCCTGTCGGCGCCTGTCGGCACTTATCGGCGCTTATAGGCGCCGGTCTACGCAGGTAACCGGCGCAGGCATTTATATGAACCAGCGCCGATAAGCGCCGATAAGCGCTGATAAGTTTTCAGCTTTCTTTCTGTATACGGCTTACGCATGAGAAGCGTGCTCTTTAACAACATGGCTACCTCCTACTCATAAATCTAGTCTTATCAAAACATAAAGTTTTCGAATGAAGTATGAAAATATAACTAAAGTTATGTACTTCAGTTATTTTACTATACCGTGACTTTGAAGTTTTTTTTTATCTATTTCCTTCCTTGTATCAAGTTTTTCTGTGGGTAGTGGCTTTATAAGTAAAAATATCGCACACCCATGCAATCTCTCTCTTGCGGTCTCTCATTATTATTAATGACGTTCGTATAGGTATGGCATAAACACTTGTACCTACTCAATAGATTTCTTGGCATAAGTATTTTTTTCTTACCATCCCTCTAAATCTCTGTCGTAGAACAGGATAGAAGACTTACAGTTGTCGAGTTATGTAACGTTGCGAATGTTTTAAAAATGCCGCATTGAGGTCGTTGTGTTTTAACGAGGCAAATGCACACCGAGCCGCAAGAGTGAGCTAACTATTAAAACATGCAGCTGTTCCCGCTGGTTTACAGCTAACACGCGACAACGTGTCGAATATTTATGAAAAGGAAAGCAAAAACAACAAAATTCCCGAGGATGGCGCAAAAAGCTTTGTGTGCTGAAATAAAGTTTTTAGGACTCGGAGAGTAGCATTATTCTTTTCCAAGGTTGTAAAAGAGTTGCCTACATGAGTTGTCTTTGATATACTGTTTTATTTACCTACTTATTTTTTAGATAAGAATAAAACAAAAATATGCTCACCCTTATCCCTGAGAATATGCCATTCCTAGAAATACCTACTTTTCACTTGTTTTTCGGACCCCTATGCGTGACAGGTGGTAAGCCCATTGCCATTTGTTTTTTTTATACGCGCCTTAGCATCAATCAAGCAGCTTGCGGGTTTTTCTCACGATGTTTTCTTCATCGACAAGCTAGTAAAAAGATTTAGGCATGTAAGTTTTTAAAAAAACTGCATGCATAAGAGGCGAACTTACTACCAACGCTGTCACTGGTATCTGATAAGTTAAGATCATTAAACTTGTATGCTATAGCATTGAGAAATCCAGATATAAGATATATAGGTACCTGACTTCTCTTCGTCTTCAGAAATGGACTCAAAATTGATAGACTTCAATTTATAAATCAATTTAGGAAAAGTGTGATGGCACTGTGGTTAAACATGTCTTCCCCTAATGGATAAAAGGAGTTTTTTTATGTTAAATCATGACTTTTGTTTTTTATACGAGTAGAGTTACGTCAGACTTATGGGATCATAATTTTTAATATATTTACCTAACTGGCCACGTTACGTGCCCTGCCACGCGTTGCGTTGGTAAATTACAATTTTTATGAGAGGCGCTACACGTTCAGTGTAGTCGTGCTGCCTGCGTTATTTGATAAAAAAATCTGGTGCAGTCGTAAAGTTTTCATATCCACACATCTGCGCAGCGAGTAAACAAAGAATATGAGGTAGCGTGAGGAACACGTAGGTATATCTCTACATATAATAAAACTCTAACGGGGCCGTGTCTGTACATTAAATATTTTTTGAAAATTTTAACGGTAGTGTATATAGTTATCGATATAGATACCGAAACACCAATTTTTGGAATTTTTGTCTGTCTGTCTGTCTGTCTGTCTGTCTGGTTGTGCACGCATCACCCAAAAACTACTGGACGGATTTTGATGAAATTTGGTATGGAGATAACTGAGTACCCGGGTCAACATCTAGGGTACTTTTTATTCCAGGGAAATATCTCATTCCCACGGGAAAATAGAAAAACTGGTTAAAAAGAGAAATACGTACTACTCCGAAACGATAACACCTAGAAACTTGAAAAATGGTATAAAGGTGTCTGATATGTCATAGAAAATTGGTATGAATGGATTTTTGGAAATTCCCACGGGAACGGGAATAAACTAAATCCAAGCGGGAAAACGCCGGTGGGCACCCGATATTTGAAATATGGTATGTAGGTGTTTTAAATATGTCGTAGGCAACCAATATGAAGGGATTTTCGGAAATTCCCACGGGAACGGGCATAAACGGAATCCGCGCGGGCAACGCCGCTGGGCATCCGCTAGTATTAATTAAACACCAAAACCCCGGCTACATTTAAAAGGCACTGAAAAGTTTTAAAAGCCGGGTATAAATGTAGACAAGGTACATTTATACCTACCTCAAATTTTTAGATGTAGGTAGACTGCATACGACAAACGTAGCCTGCCGCGATATTCATTTAGTCGGACAGATGGGCAAAAACTTGGCGCCTCTCGAGAACATGGCTGAAGGAGGCAGGGGATATGGATAAGAGGGAGAGAGGAGAGGCCTTTGATCATTATTGGGACAGAAAATAGGTTAACAAAAAAAAGATGTAGGTAGGTATTTCGTCTACATCTTTTTTTAACAGCACCACATTTATCTACTGCATACGGTGGCTGCTAGCGTCCTACATAATATTGTTTTTTTGTGTCTTCTTCACAGCTCATTTATTAAAACCTGTGAACATGATTAAGGTGCCAAAGAAATCGACTTACATACATACCTACCCTTATCATTACCTACTTTTCTTCTAGAATGTTTGCATTAAAATCTCATCGTGATTTTCAACTACATGTACACTAATATGAGAAATTTGTAAGTATGTTTGATTGTAATGAATAAACTTCGAAACTAGTGGACCGATTTTAAAAATTCTTTCGCAAAGAAAAAGCTTACTTTTCTGGAGTTATAATTTTCAATCGGGAACGGAAAATCGCCAGGAACACATATAGGTTATTAAAATCTTACTAAGTATATTAAATGCTTGTACGCGTATCTTATATTCATCACAGCTGGTGCAGCTATACACAAACATAAACGATATTCCCTCGGAGGAATATCGCTTTTTTTTGCTGTTGATCGAACTATCATACCTAGGTTAGTAAGTACTTAGTTTATCCAATGAAATCCTGTTTTCATGTTTATTAGAAAATGAAGACAAATCCAAATCAGTGTGCAGAGTTTCATTCGAAATACAATCATAATAAATCCTCAGTAAAGCAGACAAAACATCTCTTTGTTTTGTCTGTCGTGTTGTGTCCTATGCAAATTAGAGTAACGAACTCGTGACAATTTATTGCTATAGCTTTTTTGTTTGGAATATGCAAAACACTCAGCACGCTTGGATTAATTAGGTATTTTTATAATTTCTTTTTTTTTCCACAAGATTGAGGAGTGTCGATTGGAAGATAGGTAGAGTTTCGCAGTTGAAACATATTTATACCTACTGGACATAACGCATATGAATACGGTATTAAGTAAATAATTTTATGTGTATATGTTACCGGCAATCTGTATAATGCAGGTATTATATATAATCCCTAGGCAATATATGTAATACCTGGGGCTTCTTGGCAGTGTATGAAATATTATTAATATTAATGTCCATTACATACTCCACAATACCAAGGGATTATATAGAATACCTTCTTGGACACCGGCAATGTGTAAAATAAATAGATTTTAGTCTGTTTTATTAATGTTATCTCAGTACCTACATACGAAAGATGTTCTGGTTGCTTAAAATCTACTTTATTAAAATTACTAATTAGGCTGCTCCTCAAAAATAGTCTTAGTAGGTTAAAAAGCCTGCTTCACATAATAAAAATCAGTGAGGCTCGGTTTAGAATCCTGGCATCTACCAATGAGTTTTTCAAAACTTACGTACATATTTTATCCCTAGCTCGACGTTGCAGGAAAAAATCGTGAGGAAACCCGCAGGTCCCAGAATTAATTCTGAGACATGGGTAAACCGCGATGGGCTCACCACCTATCACGTTTAGAGGTCGAATATTCTCGTGAAAAGTGGGTATATCCAGTAATGGAATACCTCTGCCTACCCCTTCGGGGATAAAAAGGCGTGAGATTATATTATTAATTGATTTTTTAGAGAGAGATATTATTCATTATCAATTAATTATCATGGATTTTTTTTTATTAATTTATAAAAATACATCTTTTTTGTTATTATAGGAACAGAGCTCCGAAATTTTCAACTTTGACGTTCGGCCGACACTTGACGTGTTCTTATTAGTAACTTTCCCAGAGTCCTGAAGCTAGTAGGTAGTTGAAACATTGTTAAGCTTAATTAAATCTGCTGTGAATTATGAGCACTAATGCAAAGTTAAATACTTAAGTCATTAAGTGGAAGGTAATTTAATGGTTTTGGTCGTGTATGTTAGCAGGTTTTGGAAAAAAAATATTTAATGTGAATATTTTTTTCGCAGTCAGAGCGTAGATCATAGGTGGTAAATACGTAAGTATTGTTTCTCATACCTGGTAAAATATGAAAACTGTTAATGTTGTAAACATGTCTACATTGAAACATCTTTGAATTTACCTACGTTAAATATTTTGTACCTACGTGTCTTACTAACATAAAGGATACATTTTATCTCTTATTCAATAAATGTTCCACAACGTAGAACCCTTATCATAGTCATGCCAGTCAGAGCTGACCGTCAGTACATATCTTTCGTATCATACAACATAAATAGGAGATGGCCAGGTTAAAATGTGCTCCGAATAATCCGCATTTGGTTAATAACTTATTTGAAAGTAACTCTGTTTGTCTATTCTAATTTTGAAGCATTGCACAGATGGGATGTCACGTAGATGGACTGCTCTGACCGGGAAAGCCTGTGTATAGGAGTCAACAGTTCCTAGGAAAACCAATGGCCTAAAATTCACGCAAAAGTTATTTTTGGTTAAAAGCTGATTCCTAATGGCAGTGGTTATTCCTATCGCACTACCTCCGCAAACACAAATGAAATGCCGTAGGCGGTAGTTGCATTTAATACAATGTGATGCACACCTTTATGCGTTTTGCATTCTCACCCTGTTGATATGCTTAGTCGTTCTGAAGTTTACGTAGGGCACAAAATATGACTCAAAAGTCACACAAATCTGGTGGCACTCCAAAAATATAGTCCGTGGAGTTTTTTTTATAGTCTACTAGCGACCCGCCCCGACTTCGCACGGGTGCAATGCTTATACTAAAACCTTCTTGAATCACTCTATCTATTAAAAAAAACCGCATCAAAATCCGTTGCGTAGTTTTAAAGATTTAAGCATACATATGGATATAGGGACATAGGGAAAAGAAAGCGACTTTGTTTTATACTATGTAGTGATGAAGTATCTCTCTTGTTTCCTGCAATACACACGTAAAAGTAACTGCTTCCCATTTTATTAATTTTATCTGCTGCTCTATCCATCCTTCAATATCCATCAAGTACAAACCTTTGAATATCGTCCACTCCAATACGCCACACAATCAAAAAGCTGTTTGGTAGCAGTGGCGGACTAAGCCTGTCGGAGGCCCGGGGCGGAAAAACTCAATGAGGCCCCCCCGGTCTTAGAACTTTTGGATTTCGATCAGGGCTGGCCTATGGTTCCGGGGGGGGGGCTCCAAATTTAGTGTAGCTTTAACCGTATTTGTATCTATGGTGCCTCCAACCAACGCCCAACTGCCTTTTATCCTTGTTTGGAATTTGATTAAGAGAACTTTTCACTAAATTTGGAGGCCCCCCAGGACCAGAGGCCCGCTTAGTCCGCTAGTGGTAGGTGGGTACAGCAGTGTCAAAAGAGTAAAAAGCCTTTTGCACATCGATAGGTACGGTTCAATATCTTGGAAAAAAATCAATGGACAGGGAGGCAAGTCTTGTCGTTCCACCAGTCACATAATTATTGCAGACACATTTTACAGAAAACATATATTTCTTTCAAATTTAAAAGCCCTATTGGCACTTACCTATTATAGGGCTTTAGTAAAATCTACTTATTGGTTGGACAAGCCAACCTAGTTCCCAAACATACTTAGTATACCAACTATGGAGCTATGAATACTTATATAGGTAAAAGTATTCAACACTGTAGGCAGTTTTTTTTTATTAAATCCCAATTTTGGGACGGAGATTGTATGTAGTTTATCTAAAAATTCAAAATAGCCCATTTTTACCGAACATAGCTTTGACACGTGAATGATATATCTGAAATGGAAATGTGGGTGAGAGTTTCCTCAAAATATTTCGTCTCTATACGCTATCTTTCACAGACACTTTTGGCTTTCCTATATCCAAACTCTTGTTAGATACGGTAGATGAGGAAACCAAAAAAGTTATAAGATCTCTATGTTGACAAGAAAAGGAGAATGTGTGGTGTGATGAATAATAAAATATTAATTTGTTTACTAAAGTTAAAGTTTAATTTTAACGGCTTATCTAAGTACCTATGTAAAAGATTTTTGCTAATTTCTATACACTCTCTTCTGTTTCGTGTACCTATGGTTAACTACACGTTGACTGTCCAAGTTATTTGGAATGTCAAGGAAGTACGTCGCCTACGGCTTGTTTGCTTACTCTGCTGAATAACTTTTTACAGCAGGTCCAGGATGTCGGCATTTTTGATTGATTTTTGAAGCTTCGAATGTATTTGTGTAAGTCGATTAAGGCAACGAGTGCTTTGGTGTATACTGTGAGCTTGTTGCCTAATTGTCATAAATAAATAAATACATTTCCAACGGTTTTTTCGGTAATCTTATATATTTTAGGTTTGGTTCTTATAAAGATTGGATAAGTGAATAACTGTGTATTAAAGCCCTGAATTTTAGTATGTATAACATATAAAGCAGGGAAGTCTCAGCTAGATTTTTTACGTAGGTAGGTAACTACTTAACTTAAAAGATCATACACACATCATAAATTACTTCCGATAGGATATGATTTTTATGAACCCGAATTTCATAAGATCTCCATTAGGTGCGCCGCAATATGTCACAAACGCTCGTAGAAGCTCATTACTTTTTCTGAGAAATCCCATTTGAAGACTTCTCAGAAACGTGTTGGGAGTTGCGACTTGTTGGAAAATGCTAAAATTAAAGGTTCCACAGCCACTGAAACCAGTATAAATTCTGTGCAGGTCACTGCAGAGTCTTTCAATGTAAAAACAATTTTGATTTTAAATGTTTTAATAAGAATCACAAATGCTTATCCTACTACAAGTAATCTTAATGATATTATAAACGCAAAAGTTTGTTAGAATGGATGTTTATTATTCTTTCATTTATACAGGATGTCCCAGAAGTCAACGATAAGCCGGAAACCAGCGACAGGCCTAGTCATGAGGGTAATCAGAAAAATATTTAAAAAAATCTATGTTCTTTTTTCAAAATGTTATGAAGGTTTAAAAAAAATCCTAAAAAACTGACACCCTGTAATGAACTTTCTTGTACCGTGACTGTAAATATTTACTTTTTGAATATATTTTTTCTGTAATGCTATAATGAATAGCCGTGCTACAATTTACAATAAAGAAAATTACATAACTGCCTCACTTTTAAGTAAAAAGTTAAATTTGTTTCCAACATTGAATTCTAAATAATTTCATCAACCAACTTAAACCAGCTGTACTGAAAAAAAAATATATGGCTACTATTTTGGCAAGTATACTTAAAAGTTGACGCATTTAGTCTAAATTCTAAAATGGTATAGCACATGCTAGGTTTTGTTATAGTTGAGGCATGAAAATTTTTTTTCTCGTTGAATCCGGATTCTATGCCAATCTAATTTAATGAGGTGAAATGTTGGTAACGCAACCTTAAGTCTGCAGCTGACCTGAACCAAGCCTTTTTATCCTCTTTCTTAACCCTCCTTTAAAGTAATGATACTTAAAATAAGTTTGTGTAATATTTTTTTTATTTAATGTGGTATGTTTTACAGCATTTTTATAACAAATGTTCAAACTGTTTTCCTTCAGCTAATATGCACGCTCTACATCTCCTTAAAAATGATCGAGCTATGCGCCGGGCGTGACGTTTGGAATTGATTTGTTCAGCGGCTTCTGAGATTCTTCGGCGCAGCTCTTCTAAATCTTGAATCGGATTGTGGTAGACTTTTTCCTTAATTGCACCCCAGTAAAAAAAATCTATTGGATTAAGATCGGGTGACCGCGCTGGCCACGAAATTGGACCACCACGACCAATCCACCTATTTGGATATTCTTGATCGGGAAACTCTCTGACTAGACGAGCATAATGCGCGGGGCAGCCGTCTTGCTGATACCACATGCTGCCGTAAATATTTAGCGGCACTTCTTCTAATAAATCGGGTAGTTGATTTTGAAGGAAATCTAAATAAACATATCCATTTATGGTCTCTGGCAGCTCAATCGGACCAATAACTGTACCGTTCAAATAGCCTGTCCACATGTTTACTTTAAAACGGTACTGTGAATGATCTTCACGCATTAGGTGAGGATTTTCCACGTGCCATTCGTGTAAATTGTGTAGGTTCATGTAACCGTCCTTTTTAAACGTTGCTTCGTCAGACCATAGAATCGTTTCAAAAAACTGGGGATATTCAGTGTGTTTTTGCAAAATCGTTTGACAAAATCGCACTCTCTCTGGGTAGTCTCGGGGAAGCAAAGATTGTACTCGTTGTACATGGAATGGATGCAGACGGTTTTTTTTTCAGAATACGATGTGCACTGCTTTTACGTACTCCAAGGCTTTCCTCAATTCCACGTACGGATATACTTGGATCTTCTTCCACAGCTTGCATGACTTCGTCCTCGTAGGGCAAGAGGGGCCTTCCTTCACCAGCCATATGATCAGGGAATCGACCTTCGGATAATGATCGATGCAGATTAATAAAAACTCGGTAATCAGGATGACGCTCTAAGTTTGGGTATCTCTCGCGATACACCATAGCTGCAGCATTGGCGTTACATAAGCATTCTCCGTAAATAAGATGCATGTTGGCGTACTCCTGTACGGTATATCTATTTGGCATGATAACTTCACTTTACGAACTCGTAATTACACGCAAATACAATCTAAGCAACAGACTCCAAAATCTTTACTTCTGGGACGGATTTAAATCAAAGCCATCAAACAAATGACATAAACAAAAGATGTACGAATAAACAAAAATCACTGTTAGGTTCTCTTTTCAAAATTATGAGTCCGTCTCCATTCAAAAAGATTTTAACCTAGATTTACCTAAGAAGGTTGCGTTACCAACATTTCACCTCATTAAATTAGATTGGCATAGAATCCGGATTCATCGAGAAAAAAAATTTTCATGCCTCAACTATAACAAAACCTAGCATGTGTTATACCATATTAGAATTTAGACTAAATGCGTCAACTTTTAAGTATACTTGCCAAAATAGTAGCCATACATTTTTTTTTACAGTACAGCTGATTTAAGTTGGTTGATGAAATTATTTAGAATTCAATGTTGGAAACAAATTTAACTTTTTACTTAAAAGTGAGGCAGTTATGTAATTTGTTTTTATTGTAAATTGTAGCACGTCTATTCATTATAGCATTACAGAAAAAAAATATTCAAAAAGTAAATATTTACAGTCACGGTACAAGAAAGTTCATTACAGGATGTCCGCTTTTTAGGATTTTTTTTAAACCTTCATAACATTTTGAAAAAAGAACATAGATTTTTTTTTATATTTTTCTGATTACCCTCATGACTAGGCCTATCGCTGGTTTCCGGCTTATCGTTGACTTCTGGGACATCCTGTATAAACTATTGAAAGAATTTAAAATTTGAAAACTTTATAATTTCAAATTTTACCTATATCAGAATAACGTAAACTGCCATAGTAATTTATGAACATATTTTGCATTAATTATTAGTATTATATATGTCGTGCCCAGATCATAGAAATGATCACTTCATGATTTGGTTAGGTTAGGTTAGACTATTTCATGAAATTCATGTAATGTTCATTTCTATTATAATATAATATCATCATCATGTACTTGTCCTTATCCCATTATTTGGGGTCGGCGCAGTATGTTTTTTCCTTCCATTTAGATCTATCATACGTCATATCTACATTCACTTCCAGCTTGCACATATCATCCTTCACACAATCCATCCATCTTTTCTTTGGTCTACCCCTCTTTCTATAACCTTCCACATTCATATCAAGCACTCGCCTTACAACGTTACTCTCATCCCTCCTCATTATATGTCCATACCAAGACAGACGATTACCTCTCAACTTCTCCATCACGGGTGCTACTTTCAGACTTCCTCTTATGTACTCATTCCTAATTTTATCCATTCTTGTCACTCCACACATCCATCTCAACATTCTCATCTCCGCTGCATGCAGTCTCCTTTCATCCTCCTTCTTAAGGGCCCAACATTCCGATCCATACGTGACGACAGGTCTTATCATGGCCTTGTATATTTTGCCCTTTAGTTTAAGGGGCATTCGGGGGTCGCAAGTTGTTCCCGTGACCTGTCGCCATTTCATCCACCCTGAGTTAATCCTGTGCTGTACGTCCCTGTGTATGTTGCCATCTTGCTGTATGACTGAACCGAGGTATCTGAAATCGGAACAGACTGGTAATGTTACGCCATCCAGCGAAAGGGCCACAAAACTGGCGAGACCGCCGAAATCGCAAAACATGTGTTCCGTTTTGGATCTGCTGATTTTCAAGCCAACATTCTCCAGTTTTTGTTGCCATTTTTCCAGCCTGTTTTGTACCTCGAGTCCATCTTCGCCAACAAGAACAATGTCATCGGCAAACAGCATGCACCAGGGCGCTTCTTCCTGTATCTCTGATGTTAACGCATCCATTATTAATAGGAAAAGATACGGACTCAAAGCAGACCCCTGGTGCAAACCAACAGCCACATTGAAATTGTCGGTAGTGCCGGCAGCTGTCCGTATGCGTGTACAGGACCTACTGTACATAGCACGGATTATCTCCACATACTTCCCTGGCACGCCTTTCTCTTTCAAAGCCCACCACAACACCTCACGAGGTACCCGGTCGTATGCCTTTTCAAGGTCTACGAACACCATGTGCAAGTTTTTATGAGCCTGTCGGTATCTTTCACATAACTGCCGAAGTGCAAAAATGGCGTCCGTTGTTCCTCGCCCAGGCATAAAACCGAATTGGTTTGGGCTAATCTCACTCTCTTCTCTCAGACGTCTCTCTATCACTTTCTCATATACTTTCATACTATGTGACATCAGTTTTATTCCCGTATAGTTGTTGCAGTCCTGTACATCACCTTTATTTTTAAAAATGGGTACCAATGTACTGTTGTACCATTCGTCAGGGATAGACTCTTCATGCAACAACTTATTGAAGAATAAAGTGAGCCATTTACAGCCATCCACACTCAGCACCTTCCACACATCAACTGGTATTTCATCCGGTCCCACAGCTTTTCCCTTTTTCATACCTTGCACAGCTATTCTTACCTCTTCCATACTTACTTCCCTTACTAAACCCATATTTATTGGCGCATTTCCTATAACTCCGCTCCAAACATTCTCTTCATTCATCAACTTTTCAAAATATACCTTCCAGCGACCTTTTATTTCATTGTCACTCGACAAAACCTTTCTACCTTCATCTTTTATACATTTAACGTGCGATAAATCTCTTCCATTCTTTTCCCTAGATTTAGCAATTTGCATGAGCTGTTTCTGGCCTTCATGACTATCAAGTGACCTATATAACTTGTCCTGTACCTCAGCTCTTGCGATGGCTACAGCTTGCTTTGCTTTCTTCTTGCATTCTCTATACTTATTCTTCATTTCAACTCTTACACTCTGACTTCCAACTTCAATGTTCTGCCATTCTTTAAACGCCAATTTCTTTTCTTTTAGTACTTTTTGTACCTCTTCACTCCACCACCATGTTTCCTTCTCAATCATACCCTTCCCTTTCGATTCTCCAAAAACATTCTTCGCCACACTTCTAATACAACCCGCCATCTCATTCCAACACTCATTAACTGATTTATCTTCCATACTTCCCATTTCTATCATTTTATCCACTACTTTCTCTCTAAATATTCCTACAAACTCATCCTTCTCCAACATATGCCATCTAATTTTGGGAGGGGGCCGGTCTTTAGTCCTATTGGGCTGAACACTTATTTTGACCTCTGCAATTAGGAGTCGATGTTGTGAGACTAGATCTTCGCCTGGTAGCACTTTACAGTCTTTGACGCTGATGATTCTATTTCTTCTTACAAGGAAATAATCAATCTGTGTCATGTGGTGGCCACTTTTATATGTTATAAGGTGTTCGTCGCGCTTTTTGAACCACGTGTTTGTTATTGCCAGGTCATATGCAGAGGCAACTTGCAACAATGTCTCCCCTTCATCGTTGCGGTTTCCGAACCCATAACCTCCATGCACTCTTTCATACCCATCATTCATTCTTCCCACATGCCCGTTAAAGTCTCCACCTATATAAATCTCCTCACTAATCGGAATATTCATCATTACTAAATCAAAGTCCTCCCAGAATTTTTCTTTCATTCTATCATCACATCCAGTCTGTGGAGCGTACACACTAATCACGTTCAAAACCAAGTTCTCCAACATCAGTTTTATAGCAATCACTCGATCACTTACCCTTTTAACATCCGTCACGCATCCTTTCAAATTACTCTCTAACACAATACCTACACCATTCCTTTTACCGTCACTTCCACAGTAATAAAATTTATATCCTTCACCAATCTCCCTAGCTTTCGCACCTTTCCACTTTGTTTCTTGTAAGCACGCCACATTTATTCGTCTTCTTTTTAACACTTCCGCTAGCTCTCTTCCTCTTCCAGTCATCGTCCCTATGTTCCAACTGGCACACCTCAATCTCACGCTCTTCATTTCCCGGGCTTGCTTCTTACGTCGCCCCCGCCCGGGGTGGTGCGACAACCCTAACCCATTTCCCACAGGAGCCGGGTGCTGCCCCTGCGCGTCGCCTGCGGGGTACGCCCTAGCCCTGTCGCGCATCGTATTCACTCTATTCATACTGCAAAAGGTTTTGGCAAAAATTTTATGGCCGGCCGCCTGCCTGACACCAACCCTCGTTGGGAATGCGTTTGTCGGTGGTTAACCCGCCACCATTCGGGGACCATATGGCGAGAGATGGTACGCACCACGGTCAAAAATGCCGTTAGTCGCCTTTTACGACACCCGCGAACAGATTTGGGATGGTAGTATTCAAAACCGCTACCACACGGCATAATATATTATGATATATATAATATGATATATCGTGACCAGATCATAGAAATGAACAACAATCATTAACCAAACAGGACGTTTTACTTAATTTATTTGTAGATATTAATTAACATAATATGTTAATTAATAGATACGTCCTTTTTGGGTAATGATTAATCATCGATAAGCCCAAATGGCTAAACTTTGTTTGGGCATCAATTGCGTTTTGTGACATACGTTGAAGGCTAAAGACGAAATTTTATGAAAGATACGACTATTATTATAAATGATTAATAGGTGTATGCAAAAATTAAGGTAGCTAAATAGGATATGAAAGTTTGGGAGTATCGTAATTTTTTAAGTTTGAGACGTGAGACACACTAAGAAAGGCGAAATACTTAGGGTACCTAATCGAAAAAAAATGCAAATGAACGAATCCACTTTGCGGATAATTTCTATTGTTGAAAATACAAGATATAACATAGTTAAAATCATCATAATGCCAATATTGATAACTAGTGATAGGATGGGATTTCATGAGTTCGTTGCATTTGTCAATTGATGAGTGTAAATGAATTTTCATACGACGCACCTGCTACTCTCTTTCACATAGTCTGCTACTTAAACATCTTGCAAATTGTCATCCCACCAAAAACATTTTAATGTAAAATTTTGCCAAGACGAGACCAATGACTCGCACTGTCAAAGTTAATTATATCAGTTGTCTGTAAAAAATCCTTATCGCTAACAACAAAAAGTAAGTACCTAAGCATGAATTAACAAATTGAAATGAATTGTATTAATTTTATTTGATAGAATTAAAGTAGGTACCTACCGCGAATATCGCTGTAGGTATTTTAAACACTAAGTGGACTAAATTATTTTCCCATTCAATGTATCCACTCTATTTTCTACAACTGAATAATGCAATTGGAATAATAAAATTCGTATGCACCAACTTCGGCATCGCGGCACATTACCCAGGCACGTGAGGCTTGTGGGGGAGGTATATGGAGAAATCTATCTACTGCATTCATTGGTATTCAGAACGGGTGCCGCGGTTTAAGGCGAAGTACGAATATTTCTCAGCTCCTCGAGATTTAAAACCTTTTTATTATGTAATATCTATTAGAGACACATAAACATCGCATGCTTCGATAATAAATTATATTTAAGCTAAATCTTTCGGTCTATCTGGCTTCTGCTCACAATGTAGGTACAATTCAAATCAATTCTTTATTTTGCTTATTACATATTCTAAGTACATTGATGGTAGGTAGTTTAAAAATAGAGCCAACACATATGATACCTCGATACCGCAATATAAAAGAGCACTAAACTTATTATTAGCTACGTTAATTTATTCTAATATTCTAGCATTTTTCTTAACCACCTAAACCAAAATCAATCCACTTGTTATTATTAATTTATAATATATATTATGCCCCTTTGCGGGTACCGTAAAGTTGTCGTCCTTACTCGACAGATGTGTTAGAAATTTTTAGCTAGTAGCATGTCCGGCAACCGTGCACTCGTATGGAAACTAAACAGATACATACTGGAGATTATTTTATTATTTTCAATAAGTATGTATTGAAAAAAAATTATGATTTATTTTATTTTCCACAATTCTTTCGGTCTCCAAGATGTACTCGTACTACACTAATGATCAGTGAGTATGAAATTTTGCTTAGTTTCAAACATTATTACGAAGGTCCTGTTTTTAATTTCTTTTGTTAGACCCCTTATTTTGTAATGGTTGTCGGGAACAATAACATGCGTATTATTAATAACTACATTCTGATACATTATTATCGAGAATAAAATAGAGTAAGGTCTTAGTCCGTTTTATTCATAAATTATTATTATTATTAAAATCAATAGGTATTAATTTTCAGGATATATAATACTAGCGACCCGCCCCGGCTTCGCACGGGTGCAATGCTAACACTAAAACCTTCCTCTTGAATCACTCTATCCATTAAAAAAAACCGCATCAAAATCCGTTGCGTAGTTTTAAAGATTTAAGCATACAAAGGGACATAGGGATATAGGGACAGAGAAAGCGACTTTCTTTTATACTATGTAGTGATACACGGGGATTGTGAGTGGCCGAATCGGTCGGCAAAGGGAGACCTAGGCGTAGGTACTTACATCGATCAGATTGGCGATGTATTGAAGAAAAGCCAGATGAAGAGTACCCGAAACCGACGAGCATGTAGGTATGAACCGATTGGTGGATGAGGATGAGGCGCGAGAGTTATGGCAGGATCTCGTAGCAGGTGGAGGGCTATTGTCCTACTCGTTTGGGAAAAAGGCGTGAACATTTTGTATGCATGTATTTTCAAGATTTTGTTGCAAAGAGTTAGTTAGCTAGAGTTAGTTACCTTCCATCACCCTTCCACCTTCAACCTTCCACGGTTCTGTTTGGTTACAAACTACGGATATGAAGGTAACAAATGCAAAATGTAATGTACAGTCAAGAGCAAGTCAAGCTTTACACTACCAGTTTAAGCTGAGCTCTGATTTATACTGCGCGCCATAGAATACAGGGCCGGGTCAAAGTCCAAAGTGTCTAGCTTATCGTGCTCTTGACTGTACCTATCCAAAATAAGAATTGTTGCTAAAACTTGTTTCGCTATAAATTAAATCCTTGGAATCCATTTACAACTATTTCAGGTAGGTATCTATTACCTCCTACAACCTGCGTAATTTCAACTTCAAACTATTTTAAATGTTGCCTACTCGACATTTTGGTGAAATTTGGTATGGAGATAACCGAGTACCTGGGTCAACATCTAGTACTTTTTATTCCAGAAAAATATCTCATTCTTACGGAAAAATATAAAAATACTAGCTGATGCCCGCGACTTCGTCCGCGTAGAATTTGTTATTCCTTTGCGTTTCTCAAAAAAAATATATCAAGAAGGATAATCCACACTATCTATCTATCAACACTAATATTATAAAGAGGAAAGATTTATAGTTTTGTACCTATGTTTATAACGAATAAACTTAGAAATTACTGGACCGATTTCAAAAACTCTTTCACCATTAGAATGCTACATTATTCCTGAGTAATAGATACATTTCGTCATAGATATAGCCTATGCTATGACGAAAAAGAATTAGGGATCCTTACTAAAACTTGACTGTATATGCCAGGGTTGGAACCCGAGCCTCACGAATGAGAGGCGGGCTCTTTAGCCAGTGGGCTATCATTGCTATTTATTTATATTTTTGTTATTCAAAACACCCTATATACAAAGCGTCCTAGAATAAGCGCAATTCCTCATACATCCCAATTAGTATATAATAATATAAAAATATGCTAATGCATTCAGACTTTAGTTTTGTCTAACAAAATTTCTTAAATAAAGAGCGATAACATTACGGTTTCCAGAGGTAGCCCTAACTAAATTCAGTTCTATGCTAATTCGTTTTTCTAAAAAAATTTACACATACTAAAAATAGCTGAAATCAATTATGTAGTCGATACTGATTAAGTATTGTATAGCCTAGGGCACTCTAGTTTATGATTTTTAAATTAGTTCTTGATACCAAAGGCTATGCATGCTCATAATAACAAACAAACTTCAAGGAACCCATAGTGAATTCTCAAAAAAAGAAGTGGACTTTGTATGGAGACTTATGAAGAATATTTGTGAGAAGTTTCAAGTTGATAGTAGAAAAAAACACACTTTTTCATACCAACTTCAACCCCTACTTTCACTCCTTTAGGGAATAGTTTTCCAAATGGGAATCCAAAAACACGTGTCTCATCATTAATTTCTAAAAGTATTTGTGCCAACGTGTCTCATCATTTATTTCTAAAAGTATTTGTGCCATAAAAAACAACACGTCTCCATACAAACTCCAACGCCCTGTTTCACCCCCTCAGGAAGGGTTTTTACAAAATCCAGAAATACGTGTCTTGTTGTTTGTTTTGAGGAATATTTCTAGAAAGATTCGAATTGATACACTCAAAAATGAGGGTTTTCCATACATACCAAGTTCAACCCCTACTTTCACCCCGTTAAGGGACGATTTTCGGAAAATCCAAAAACACGTATCTTCTCATTTATTTCTAAAAGTATTTGTGCCAAGTTTTAAGTTGATACACGTCAAAAACAACACATCTCCATACAAAATCCCACCTCCTGTTTTGCCCCCTTAGGGGGTGTTTTTTACAAAACCCAGAAATACGTGTCTTGTGGTTTGTTTTGAGGAGTATTTCTAGAAAGATTCGAATGGATACACCCAAAAATGAAGGTTGTCCATACATTACAAACTCAACCCCTACTTTCACCTCGTTAGGGGACGATTTTCGGAAAATCCAAAAACACGTATCTACTCATTTATTTCTTAAAGTATTTGTGCCAAGTTTCAAATTGATACACGTCAAAAACAACACATCTCCATACAAAATCCCACCTCCTGTTTCGCCCCCTTAGGGGGTGTTTTTTACAAAACCCAGAAATACGTGTCTTGTGGTTTGTTTTGAGGAGTATTTTAAGAAAGATTCGAATTGATACACCCAAAAATGAAAGTTTTCCATACATTCCAAACTCAACCCCTACTTTCACCCCGTTAGGGGACGATTTTCGGAAAATCCAAAAACACGTATCTACTCATTTATTTCTAAAAGTATTTGTGCCAAGTTTCAAGTTGATAGACGTAAAAAACAACACGTCTCCATACAAACTCCGTCCCCCTCTTTCACCCCCTTATGGGAAGTTTTTTGAAAAATAAAGAAATACGTTTCTTGTCGTTTGTTTTATAGAGTATTTTTACAAAGTTTCGAATTGATACACCCAAAAATGAAGGTTTTCCATACAAACGTTCAACCCCTTTTTCACCCCCTTAAGGGTTGAATTTCGAAAAATCCTTTCTTAGTGCTAGTCTACGTCTTCAAAATAATATATGTGAAAAAAATCAGCTTTCTAGGTGTAAGGGTTTAGGCTGGGCGTTGATGAGTCAGTCAGTCAGGACTTCTCTCTTTATATATATATGTAGATCTCTCTTTATATATATAGAGGTAGATAAAAACGTAGTAACGTAAACGTAGGTAAGTAAGAAAAATACGTGCATTTGTTATCAGCATCGGCACCATTATTCAATGGTTCATCTCTTACCTATTTAGATTACAAAACACATTATGTACATTTTGTAATTAAAAGCTAAAGATCTAAGCCATATTATAATATATAGGTACTTATTTAGGTATTCCTCAGGATTTCCATTTGGGCCCTTTGCTATTTAATATGTTTAGGTACTAACGATAGGTACTATTACAGACACTAATTGCAGTAGAGTGTACTTATTTGCTGACTAGTCGAGCAATTCATACAAAAGATACGGCAGAGGCTGGATCACTGGGCACTGTTCCATATCATGGAACCGCCTGATGCGGGCGTTTAATTTTTTGTAAATAAACGTATACTCGTATTTTCTAGGACACCAACTGTTGCCCGCGACTCCACTCGTACGATCTTTAGGTTACTGTGTCGCCTAGGAAGTATGTGTTTTCCAGGATGAAAAGTAGCTTTTATTTTATACCACAATGTTGCATTCGAAATAGTTACATTATGTAATACTTACCTACTTATTCAAAATGGTAATCTTCGAAAATTCCACACCGATTGGCTGATACTAATATATTTTTCACGCGATATAGGCAGGGTATGATTTCGTTTTTTACATCTAAGTATATCTATGTACCAATCAACTCATCTAATCGTGTATTTAGTTTTGTACTTATATTTTGTGCCGTCCTTTGGGAATTAAATACCTAATATTTCAAGGTTGTACCTACGTATTTGTATCAGATGATCTGGAATGGTTTCCAGTAAACATCGAACAATGTTTGCAACGGCCGTCCGCGTCGTTCCTCTGTTTAATGACGTGTAAAATTGCTTTTGCTATTTCGGCGTAGGTACTTTCTTTTTCTTTACAAAGAATCCCGAAAATGATTTTGTATAAAATGGTCAGCAAGATCCATTTTATAATTTAGTGTTATTTTCTTATTTTTGAATAAACAGTAATAAATTTTCTATCTATACCTACTCGGTACATACAAGCATTTAACTGATTGTTACGTCCTATAAGGCACTTACTTGCATATTTTCAAGTTAGTAGGTATTATTAGGTGTGGAGATTTTGTGATGTTACTGGCTACTTCACTTGTATATTAACTAACAGTGCCCTGCGGGAAACCCGCGTCGATAAATATAGGTAACTAAGATCTTATGTTAAAGATAGAGAATAAAACATCATTTTTATAAAACGAACTGTTTTCGATGTTATGACAAATTTAGAGATTCCTAAGTTGTAAGTTTTGTTGTGTCAAGGTGCGACACATAGCTTAAGTATATGTCGTGCCCAAATCATTAAATTGAACATTTCATGAAATGGTATACAATTTCATGAAATAGTCTAACCTAATCTAACCAAATCATGAAGTGATCAATTAAATGGTCTGGGCACGACAAGCGTTCGCATTTGAAAATTAGTAACTAAAATCAATAACAGCCATTTAAACCACGGCCTTTCTTCTGGCCGCTACCTTGGTGGTATGCCATTTATGATAAATATTATTATAGATTTTTACGCCGAGTTACGGGCCCCTCCGATGTGCGGGGCCCGTAGCATTTGCTACTGTTCCTACGTGGTAAATCCGGTACTGACTCTGAACAAGGATCTTTAACCGTAAGGATATCATTGCTCCTTGTTATAGGTACTTACCTACATTTTAAAAATCTGTGTAGGTATGTTATTTTTATTATTATTAATCTCCTAAATTATAAGATCAGATGAATGAGAATTTCAATATGTATAGTGAATGTACAGCCCGTATATACATACGGGCTGTTCAATATGTATTTCACTATACATATTGAAATTCTCAATCTACACAGACCTTTGAGTATTAAGACACAGACTCTCTCAACCTTTCATCTGATCTTATAATTTAGAAGATTAATAATAATAAAAATAACATACCTACCTACACAGATTTTTAACATGTAGGTAAGTACCTATAACAAGGAGCAATATATCCTTACGGTTAAAGATCCTTGTTCACATGATGATAATCTGTTAGGTTGGGGTTCGAATCCTGGCATAAAAAAAACAATGAATTAGAAAAAAATGTACATATTTATCACTAACTCGGTGGTGAAGGAAAACATCGTGAAGAAACCTGCAGGTCCAAGAATTAATTCTGAGGCATGTATAACAGGGTCGGTCCGGCGATGGGTCCAAAGAATATATCGTGAAAAGTGGGTATATCCAGAAATGGAACACCTTTGCCTGCCCCTTCGGGGATAAAGGCGTGAGATTTTTAAAATTTATTTTAAGTATAACAAATATATTTGTTGTGATAAAATTCCATTTCATAAAATTAACGCACCTCGCCAAATGAGTGTTTATTAATTATACAAATTTATTTAAGTCAAATTACAAATGAATAATAGACAATTAACACAAAATTTAAAAGAATAGGTACAGACTAAATATCCACATCAGGCTTCGTCAAAATTAAATTATATAGGTACCTACTTACATTTATATATAGTTAGTTAGTTATAGTTTATATTTATTATATATATATATATATATATATATATATATATATATATATATATAGTTACGTACAATTTTTATCGCCGATACGCAGTTCAAGCTATGCTTGTTCAGTTTGATAGCGTAAATGTGTCATGAGAAGAAAACTGAACTAAAGTGCTTTCACTTTTTGTGACATTATATTATGCTGCCACCAAGGAAAAAAATTCACGACTGAAGAGGTTTTTATTTGGTTTTATTTATATTTTATCGTATTGCGCGTAGGTATTTTTATGGAGAAATTGTAATGGCTGGTGGACACTGGAGCGCGGCTCTATAAATTCCTTGAAAGATCACTGAGTTACATTATACACTAGTAATGCATGGACACAAGCAGCACAGAATAAGGTTCTCTTCTTCCTTCGCCGATGACGATATATCGCTGAGATTTCACGATACATGCCCCGTAGTATACCGTGCGTATGTTGTCGATATTATCTGCAAACAATGGCCTGTCTGTGTGTACAGTAGCACAAATTGGTCTTTCGCTTAAATAGCTTTTTGATCAAATGGACACATCAAGTAGTTCGACAATAAGTCGTGAACCTAATAAAATATACTTACTTACTGAATATATACAAAAGTAAGTTTGGCACATCTATGTTTTTTCATGGATAAAGTTTTTATGATGTCCACTATTACCCACGGAACGGGAAAAACGCGCTAAGAGCGGATAACGCTACTATAGGCATACGTCAGTAAAGTAATAAAGTCGCTTGTAGGATGTTTGTAGCTTATGCGTAAGCTCTGGAACTACTGATTAGATCCTTAATATTCTTTTACAAACACAAAGTTCAGTTTCCGAGTGGCAGAAGCTACGAGTACGTTTTAATCCACGTTAGAACATTATACTTATAATTAAATATTGCGAATAGTAGGTACACCTGGAATGTCGACATTACAGTTATCGTCTGTTGAGCTAAAGGTAAATTTCATTTAAAAAAGTAAATCCTTTGTGCACCTAAGCACTTCAGTCAGGCACATAACTATGTAATGCTGAGAAAGTAAGCTACATAAAGACAGTTAAATTTTCAATGTGCGCCAGGCTTAAAGGGAAGTATAAAAAAAATCTGCTGAAATAAAGTAGTTGACAATGATTACGGACATGAAAGGAGGTGATTGCTTGTGTCAGATTCTGCCTGCTCACTTCCGTCCCCTCTTTTCACCTTTCTATTCCTGTTACCATGAATGTTACATAATATTTAAAGAAATCTTCAAATCTACACTTACCATGAAAATATGAAATTATAAAATGTTCACTTATAGGTAAATTATCAATGTACTTATATAAAAATAAGTCGGGTTTTCCTTCCTGACGATTTAACTCGAGAACGGCCGGACCGATTTTGATGAAACTTTTTGTGTGGGTTCGAGTGGGTCCAGGGATGGTTTATGGCAAAGAAAATTCAGCATTGCACCCGTGCGAAGCCGGGGCGGTTCGCTAGTGTACTTATAAATAATAATCTTTATTGGTCATAAAATATTACGATGTACTAGAATCTAGTGTCGAGTTCCCTTTTTAAAAGAGTTTTGAAAGAAGTTAGTATTTTTAGACAGTTTTTTTAACAAAAACGTTTCTGTATATTTTCATGTCATTAGTTCACACAAACTCAATGACACCTTTACGCCTCATTATATCAACTTCAAACGTTTTCTTGTATAAGGCATGAGATCTGCTGTAGAT
Organism: Ethmia dodecea; assembly: GCA_963855545.1. Taxonomy (NCBI): domain Eukaryota; kingdom Metazoa; phylum Arthropoda; class Insecta; order Lepidoptera; family Depressariidae; genus Ethmia; species Ethmia dodecea. Next base: position 8,398,630 of record OY979448.1, read on the forward strand.
AATTAGGTACTTAAAATAAAATATGACTAAGTATAATAATATACCATAATATACTTTCCTTTGAGAAAACCAATTTGGAATTTATACCGATCCGTTCTCATTAGAATGTATACAATACAATAATTCTTTATTGTATACAACGCGTAACAGAAAAAGCGCAATTCCTCATACACCCCAATTAGTATAAACCTCTAAGACCAAACATCCGAGACACAATAGATTTTTAATTGTGTCTCGGTTCCAATTGGAACCCGCGGTTCTTTACAGCACCTCATCAATTCCTCATACACCTCAATTAGTATATTAATATAAAAAAAATATGATGCAATCGAACTTTAGTTGTGTCTTCGATCAATAGTAACACGATTTCCATAGATAGCACTAAATTTAGCTACGCTAATTCATTTTTCGAAAAAAAATTTCACAGTATATTAAAAAAATAGCTGAAATCAATAAAGTAGTCAATACTGAACAAAACTAATTTCAGGAATTGCGCTTATTCTGTTACATATTGTATACATACATTTATTTAAAATATTGACAAACAAAAAAATATGTATAGCTGCCAGCCCTCTGGTCACAAGTCTCGACCAAACGCTTTGATAAGCTTCTGCGACTCCGGATCCCACGGTTCCATGGTCTCCACCCCAAACAACATGTAGCCCTCATTGAGGTTGACATATTTGCGCCGCTATACTGATGGCAATTGTGGCACTGATGTGGGATAGGGCCACTGTGTCTACACATACGCACATGTGGCATCCATGTTTCGATGGCCCAGCAGTCAAACCATTAGGCCACCATCCGGTAAGGCTCAAGAATAGCCGGGATTCCAGCAGTGGCGAGAGCCACGCGGATGTTAATAATACATACATACATACGTACACCCGAAAAACATTACTTTCTTTCTAAAGCAGTCGGGTAATCAATGAAAATGATAAAACAAAACTACAATGTACGAGTTGACACTTCGTATTTTTATAACTACCTACCTATATTACCATTGTTCTTTTGTTTCAACCGCAATGAAAAGCGAAACAATGAGAGTCCAGTTATGATAGGTACCTATTATTTATAGGTCTGAAAACAGAAAACCCGGTATCACGTTACAATTGTTGAAATTGGGATGGGACCGTCACATTTTGTATTGTTCTTTTGAAGAAAGGCATTCTATTCCAGAAATAGACTGCCCGGTTGCTATAATCTACAATTTTGATGAAACCTTAAAATATTATTAATATTCAGCTAACGTAATACTTGCGGCAAATCTAGGCACAATAAACTTTTGTTTTCAAAATCACATTTCATTCGGAAACGAGAAAACTGAGTTACTATCACCCAACCCCCTAATGACAATTCTAATTTCAAATTCTAAAAACTGGGCGGTAATTACTAAAATTATTTGTGACGTTGTGTGAATAATAATTGGTCGAACTTATTAGTCTCCAAGAGACCAGGTGATACATTTATTATTCAATTTTACTAGCGATCCAGATAATACACACACCGGCACAATTAGCGGAACAGAAAAAAAAGGGAGTATTTACGCATTTTTGCGTGTTACTGGCCGGCTAAACAAGCTTTTTTTAAATTTGGGTTTTAATTTAAAAATGGAATACTAAGCGACTGCCCTTTTTTTCATTCTTTTGTTTTAATTTTCATTGATTCCTTTTTTCCACCGCTTGTCCGTTTTTAGAAGGTTCGTGAATTCCATTTGAAAAGCTTTGAATTGCAGTTTTTGAGGCTTTTGAGTTTTTTCGCATATTGATAATTTACGAGCATCTAATTATGCCTGATTTAACGCCATCAGAAATCATTAGGGCAGATCAAATGAGGAGAAATGGTCAAACCTACAGATCGATTGCCAGAAGCCTTCGTCGATCGTTATCAACGATTTATCGTAGCATCCAACGATACAGATTGACGAATGCTCTAGTGAGAAGGAGAGGACAAGGCCGGAAAAGGTGTACTTCAAGGAGGGATGACCGTTTTCTCCAACTTCAAGTCCGACGGAACACGAGACTAACGGCGGTGCAGGCTCGAAATTTACTGGAAGAGGTACGAGCAGTAAGGATGAGTGAGCGGACAGTTCGTAGAAGATTCGAAGAAGTGGGTATAGGCTCGTATGTGCCCGCCAAAGCCCCAAAACTTGAGAGACATCATCGCACAAACCGTCTACACTTTGGTCGTGAACATCGTGATTGGGACTTCGACGACTGGGGACAGGTTCTTTTTACTGATGAATGCAGAGTTATGTTAAATCAAATTGATGGAAGGCAGCGAGTATGGAGACGCAAAGGAGAACGGTATATCCTGTCTAATTTTGAAAATACAGTTGCATATGGCGGCGGTTCAATTATGGTCTGGGGAGGAATATGTTTAGGAGCTCGTACGGAGTTAGTAGTGGTCGATGGCGGGAATCTGAATGCTGATCGGTATATCAGGGAGATTTTAGAAGAACATGTTGTGCCATTTGCCCCCTTTATTGGTAACAACTTCATTCTAATGCAGGATAATGCTCGGGCTCACAGTGCTCGCACAGTACAGACATACCTAAACCATGTTGGTATAACGGTGATGGAGTGGCCAGCACGGTCCCCCGATATGAACCCTATAGAACACGTCTGGGACTTGCTAAAGAGGAGTGTAAAGTCAAGAATGCCCCCTCCCAATAATCTCAACGAGTTGCGAAACGCATTACTTGAAGAATGGCAGAGGTTGCCCCAAGAAACCATTGATAACATCATCCGCAGCATGCCCAGACGGATGGAAACCCTCATCAGAGCACGAGGAGGAAACACTCGATATTGAACAGTCATTGAAATTGTTGTTAAACTTTGGAAAATCTTGAATTTTCTGCTGTTTCTCTATAATTAAAAATCGAAGAAAAATGCATTTTGTTTAATTTAATTTTTATTTTTATAAAATTTTAAGTATGGTGTTACAAATGAATGTCAAAACATGTTAATTTAATTGTTGTTTCATTTTAAATAATATATTGTTTAAAAATTACATTCATTGTTCTAAATTCCCTCTTTTTTCTCCTTTTTTTTTCTGTTCCGCTAATTGTGCCGGTGTGTGTAGAAGCCACTTTTTTAGGCTCAATAAAGAGTAAAAAGTTCATAAAGTTTCCCTGCTACGCATTATTATGCATTCAGCATCATTAAGCATTATAATTATTTGACGGGCCTGTTTTCTCAGTTGGTAGTGACCCTGCCTTCTGAGTCGGAGGTCGCGGGTTCGATCCCCGCTCGGGGCCAATATTTGTGTGCATGAACATGTCTCTTGGCCTCGTGTTTGGTCGTTTAGTATTTATTTAAGTATGTTTATCAGTTGTTTAGTACCCATAGTACATGCTCTGCCTAGTTTGGGACTGAAAATCCGTGTTTAAACAAAATGGCAATTGTAGTTTGCCAGGTACGCCTTAGCTTTTAATAGTCCCACTGAGATTCCAGTTATGTAAGACAGGTTATAGTTGTAGTACAATTCGAATGTAAAGTGAGTAGTGAAAAACGGTACGGTATATTTTAGCACCAGATCAGGCACTGTTAGGTATGTGTAGTGTATTGTGTAACATATAAGAATTAGCATTGTGCCAGTTAGGGAACATGTAATGGAAAATTGTATCTATCTGGATTATCATAATCCCAAAGCTTTACAGATGGAATAAATTAAATTACATTACGCTTACAGCCTCTGATTTATAATTCAATCAACTCTGTAACGCCTTACATTTCCTCCATAACATAATAAGCTGAGGAGTGAGGAGATACAATTTATAAAACAAAGAGTCGGTTTTAATTTCGGGGGTTTTAATTGTAGGCAGTCAAATACGAATTACAGTTTCAACAGTTTACTATTCAAAAGTTATTATTGCAGTTGCCAAGATGGACAGTTATGACATTTATAGCTTGTCAGGTGTTCAGAGTGGAGTAATTCTTTAACTTTAATAATCACAGTTGGCTTCCGTCGCTACCTATCTATGCTATCGCGACAGGTGGACCCATTTTCTCCGATCAATGCCACACCGCCACTTCCGGAACGCCCTTAGAGCAGTAGTTTCTCTTGTAGATATAATAAGTAGTATTTAAGCCACAGGGTAGATTGCCCTTCGCCCTTCCGTCTCCAGTCCGGTGAATGCTGTCTAGCCAAGATTAATGAAATGAGAAAAATCCTGTGTGGTTTGGTGATCACTTTGTAGTGTTTTCGACAATTCTGTTTATTTAGGTACTATTTTTAAGCTATTGCATAGCTTCTATCGCGGGCCTTGAGCGCGGGGACCGAATCCAGAAATTCCGTAACGAAAAAAACCTCACGCTCCCCACTCCGACGGGCACGGAGGTCCGAGTCCGAGTCCGAGTCGGAGTCGGACTCGGACCCGGACCCGGACTAGGAACCGGACCCGGACCCGGACCCGGACTCGGACTCGGACCCGGACTCGGACTAGGACCCGGACTCGGACTCGGACTCGGACTCGGACTCGGACTCGGACTCGGACCCGGACTCGGACCCGGACCCAGACCCGGACTCGGACCCGGACGCGGACCCGGACCCGGAACCGGACCCAGACCCGGACCCGGACCCGGTCCCGGACTCAGACTCAGACCCGGACCCAGACTAGGACCCGGACCCGGACCCGGACTCAGACTCGGACCCGGACTCGGACTCGGACCCGGACCCGGACCCGGACCCGGACCCGGACCTGGTCTCGGACTCGGACTCGGACCCGGCGTCCGAGTCCGAGTCCGAGATAAAAGTTGCATAATCCAAAGTCCTTCTTAATCTTGGTAAGGAATGCGCCCATTGTGCGCATGACAAGTTTGCTAAGATTATTTTTGCTACTTTTATAATATGCAGCTCAAAAAATATTTTTTGGCTTCCCCTCTGAGTGCTTATCAAAATTTTATTAAACAGTAGCAGCTCATTGCAGCTCAAAAATAATTACAGCCATCCAGAATGACATAAAATGCTGATAGGTTTTGTAATGTTTGCTGGCCATGAGTTGCTGACCAATTACCTATTTCTGCTTACAGATTATATTTTTCTGCTTACAAAAATACGAATACTCTGCTAACCATTTAAATAACACCCGTGTGGCTTGAAGGCCGTGCATTGTCTAACGTCGTTTCTTTTCGGCAGTCTTGTTGATACAAAATGCTATGCAATAGCTTTACCGCGGCAGTCTGTGACGGTTCCCACTTTCTAGATAAGATATTTTATAAGTAAAATTAATAACAATTTTAATTTAAATAATAGATTAGATTTTAAGAACAATTAGAAGCGAAACCTAGTCTTTAAAACAAGCCATCTAGTAGCAAGTAGCATTATTAAGAGAAGACAAGAATGAAAATATTGTGTGAGAAAGATATTACTAGGAAAGCGGTAGCGGGAAATAATGATATTGCTTTTTGCTTGACTTGTCGGGGGCACTACCATGCCCCCAGATGAGCCGCGTCGGGCCCGAAAACATGTCCAAATATGATCCAGAACCGATTGAAGAGGCTCTGATTGGCCACCGCCAGTGGCGTGACTAAGGCCGCGTCCGCTCTTCCGGGGGAATAAACGAGGAGAATTTTAGGCGTTATTACAAAGACGGAAGGGTGAATGATGTGGAGTGATAGACGAGTAGTTAGGAAATTGAATGAAAGAAAGAGAGAAAAAGAACGGTAGGGGGATCGGGAACGAAGGCAAATCCTAGAACATTCAATGCGATGATAAAAAGACGCCGATTGGGGAAGAAAGGGACAGTTCGGATTTTGGAGTCGTGCGAGTCACTATGGTAGTTTTTGGAGGGAGAGAGGGGATTCGCAAGATGGCTGCCCGCGCGCTTGCCGGTTTTGCTGGAGAGGTTGGGGATTTGCATGGTCTGGAATAGGAGTATTGTGTTCTGTCGTGGGAGGTGGTGCGTTTCGGTATTTCTGGAGTGTGGTGGGGTCGATGTTTGTGTGAGAGTAGGGAGTTGGCATCGATTGGGTGGCGTCTGGCGTGACGGACTCGTGGGCCCCGAGGCGCTGGAGCTCTGGGAGCGCGGGCGGAGTGCTGGAGTGGTTCTTGGTTTCTGTTGTGTGTTGTGTCCATGGCCTTTCAAAGTGGGTGTTGGTGGCGAGCGAGCTTCGGCTCCTGCGATGGAGGTGGGCAGGTGTGGGTCTCATGGCCTGCAGAGGGTAGGTGGAGTGTTCTTATGGGTAGGCGAAATTAGGTTATGTTGGGGCTCAGGAATTTGTTAGGGGATATATCCTGGGGTCCACTCAACTTGTTGTATTTTCTGTGTTCTGTCGCCCTGCGAAATGTCTTGTCGTAATTTTATGGGTGGAAATAGATAAGTGCGTACGTGCGTATCTGGACTAGGATCTGACTGACACATAATTTTAAGGTCTTTAAATTAAAGTCTGCTAAAATGTGATAGAGATTGGTTTTGATGTGCTGGCTGTCGTATTGGTTCTATCACTGAGCTGATCTGTTCAACAGAGAGGGTGAGTTGCGTGGTGATGGCCGGGCTGTTTGGCTGGATTTTTACATGGTTGCGTGAGACTGCGTAATAGCGTAAAATACAGCATGGCGAGGTCCTGGCCAATCGGTTTGGTCATTGTTCACACACCCCCGCTCAGGTTGAGTCATTGTATCTACATAAAATCTGATCAAACGGACGGACAGCCTTATATGGGTTGTTGATGTGGGAATGATAAGGCGGTAGGTATAAAATAAGGTAATTTAGTGGGCTAGGGCCTGGAGTGTCATACTGGGTACATGTCTATGCGGACTCGTTCAAATCATCTAGGTTTCAATCTATGTTGGCAGCCTCATCAAATTAATTAGGAATAGGTACTAAATTAAGCTGTATAATTTATTTTATGTTACCTAGAGGATAAGTTGCAGATAATCTGAGAAATTCTTAATTTCATGGCTCTTAGGCTGAAAAGGTATCTGAAAGACTCAATACCTACCAAAGGAATGTCTGGGCTGGGAAATCTTTGATTCACAAAATTAGGCAGGGGTTCTTTAATTCATTATTTACAAGCTAGGAAAACCACTGCGTCATAATACTCGCCATTTATCATCAATTACATTCTAATAAGAAAGTACTAGAGCTTGAAGACACATGATTACTGATATCTAGAGGGATATAAGTTGATGAATATATCTAGCTGGGTAACTGCTTAGCTACGACAATGTCTGAGCTTCCATTGGTATTTATAGTATCAACCGTTTATGTGAATATTTTATGCTTTTATCCAGCAACAACAAACTACTGGCCGATTTGCCATATGGTAGTGCCGTTTCTACTGTATGGTTGGGTCTGTCTTTTAAGGCGGTGGTAGAGGCAGCTAAATGCTGCTGGCGCGGTCGGTTCCTCATATACCAATCAATGTACCTGCCATTTTATTATGGACAAACGAACTACTGGCCGATTTGCTATATGGTGGTGCCGTTTCTACTGTATGGCTGGGTCTCTCTTTTGAAACGGTGGTGGAGGCAGCTGAATGCTGCTGGCGAAGTCAGTTCCTCAATTGCCAATCAATATACCTACCATTTTATTATGGACAAACAACGAACTGACTGATAGTGCAATGCTACGGTCTCCTCTTTGACTTCATGCTGGTGCTTTCATTGGTCTGGTGTGGTTGGCTTGGATTAATCGTCTAAAACCATATTTTAGGAATGATTGTGCGCTGTATGGTGACAACCTCTTATCGGAGGGTTTTGTTGTTCCAACAACAAAGCTGGGCTTGGTCGGTTCCTCTTGTTGGTCATCCCTGTCTCTGCACGGCAGCGAGTCCAGTGGGTGGCTGTGGCGGGACTGTCGACTGTTGGCTCCCCTGACTGTCATCCGTGCCATCGTCGCACTCTATCTGTATTTCTGCTCCATGGTTGGCTTTCTGGCTGGGTTCGATTCTGGACGGCTTCCCTAAATGCTTACTTCACTGGGTCTTGGCACCCTGCATCACGGCTTGGTGAACCATCTGACGTTCTATCCTACGCTTGCGCATCGCGCCCTCATCGATGGTCCTTGTGGCCGAACAGTGCCTGCTCGGTGATGGAGTGTGTTGGTATACAGCACTAAAATCATTATATATCATACAACTTATGTATTTGAATGCATACCAAGCAGTCTAGACTATATGTCTGCTCAAGTGCTCTTATGGAGTCTAGACAGTTTTACTGATGCTTGCATTGCATGGTGGAGCGCTGCCCCAGTCTTGGTTGGGGCGCGCAGGATGGTACGGGGACTCTCTTTTGCTCCATTGCAGGATCTGGCTTGGTTTGGGGGGGAGGGTGTGGACACCGATCCGCGGGGTGCTGTCCCCCCCTTAAGGGGCCAATAATCGTGGTAGGATGGGGAGTGGGTAGTATATTGTTGGTTTTATAATATTCATATATATATATATATATATATATAAAATAAAGTATTTATTTATTTATTTATTTATTCAAACCATCTTCTTATTTCATCATTCATTTTCTTATTGGTTTCCTTCTATTTTGTTCTAGGTGAATCCAAAGGCATTAGGCTACTTCTAGATACACAGGTTATGAAGAATGTAAAATTCTGTACTTATTTAATTCATTGTTTTATGTTCATCGATACTATGTTTTCGGTAGATGCTTCTAGGAATAAACTTTGTTCAATTTAATATTAATTTTTGGTTTTACTCAAAATCACCTCTAAAGATACTTGCTACCTCTTAAAGAATTGGGTTACTACGATGTTGCGCAATGTTAGGGGTCCTACCAATTACTGGACGATCACATCATGGCTTATCATCGGCTTTTCTATACATATATTCATCTATCGGTTCTCCGGTGGATTTGTATGTATGGTATGTTTGATTATGGAATGTGTATGCGTGGGTTCGATTCCCGTGTCGCTGATTTGATTCAGTCTTTGTTTTTAAAGGCTTTAGGTTGTCAAATGGGCAATGGTACAAGTCTCCGAGTGCCACACGTCTTTTTTTTTATAAAGTTGTGTAAGTATAGTTGATTGATATTGAATTTATGCACAAGGAGTATGTACCTATATAAATAGGTACATTTTATAAACGGTCACTTCGTATCTCCGGTAAGAGGTGATTAAAACTAGCTGAAACCCGCAAATCAATCTATAGGCTTATGTGAGAAGCAAGTGGTCGCAGGCTTAGGTACCTACTACCTACTTGAAATCTAATTATTATTACTTAATGTCATCGTAAGTAAATTATTTAGTAATGTTAAGTACTTTGTAACTGAATTTGAATAATCGAATGAAGCATGGGCGTACCCAGCTTCTGGCCTAGGGGGGGAGGGGGGGGCAAGTCAGACTTTTTAGGTCGGATCGTCCGCGGCTGTTTTGTCATACACACTACACTAACACACCTACATGAAACATGAGGTACATATATGTAGTGTAGTTTGTAGAGCAAACAGCAGCAAAAGATCTTGCTTTATAGGTAGTTAAATTAATATAAGAAAATTTGACTTAATCTTCGTCCGCCATCGTCGCGCGCGGTTTTTTTGCAATTGCACCGTGAATTTTGCTAATAGTGTCTACTGCGCTGCTTATTTAAAAGTTAGAGCATTTAAGGATCCGTTTACACTTTGATTAGTAATTAGGCGAGTTCATACATGTTCTTCGGGATTTCCAGGAGCGAGGGCAGCTGCCCTGGTGGCTTCTGGTTTGTATTATTAACCTTGATTTTAAGTGGTTGATTTTACATACACAGGATAGGTCGATTGTTAGTTATTTTTGTTACATGTCACTTGTATGTTTGCATGTTATTAAGCACCTATATTGGAGTAGATACAACACACATAGGTGACCAAAGGGATTGCCCGAGTGGAAATCGTTTCCATTTCCGTTTTCGTGGAAATTACCCTTTACATGTGGGTTCTTATCATCTTGTAATCTAGTCCAGCGGTTAAGTTACAAATTTCGCGATACTATAGATGAATTTGAAGGTTATTTACCTACTGAGAACGGATGGTTGCATTGTTGGAAAGTTATCTAATAGCGTACACTACACACATGCATTAGTAGGTCACTTTATAAGATTCCAGTATCAATCTGTAATCATGCAAGCATTGCATATAATAAACGAATAAAATTTAAGTCAAATGCCGTAGTTTTGTTATTTGAATGAAAGAGAATGAAAATTCCTAGGAAGGTCATAGCCTACCTATTTCTAGTGTTTTTTTTTTATTATAAAAAAGGGTGCAAACGAGCTGACGGGTCACCTGATGGTAAGTGACGTCCGTCGCCCATGGACACCTGCAACTTAACAGTCACAACTTCGTTGCCGACCGTTGAGGTGGGAGTAGGGGGAGGGGAGGGGTGAGGAGGGGAGGGGGAGGGGGGATTGGGGCCTCCGGTTACCTCGCTCACTCAACGAAACGCAATGCATTGCTTTACGCTGGTTTTCTGTGAGGCCGTGGTATCACTCCGGTCGAGCCGGCCCAAGCGTACCGAAGCATGGCTCTCCCACGTCGAATTAATATTATATATGAATTAATAGTGTTTAATGGTTATAATGGTAGTAATAACTAACAAATTCAATTACAACACTAATAGTACCTTATAATGTAGGTACTATTTACTTGGTGTAATAACTATATAGGTATATAATAAGTATATAATTCGTACTCAAAATAATACCACAATAATAGCTAAAATCCTTGTTTATTTCCTGTTATCATTTCACATTAAACTTAATTAGGTACATTAAATGGTAACAAGTATTATAATTTCATTTAACTTTGTGGGTTAGGTAGATAGACATCGATTTTTACCGACATTATATTTTTCAATTGAAACATTAATAAAATTGAATCTACCTAAACATTATTTAATAAGATATTATTAATAATTTGTCAATATGTTCACCTCTCGGTCTGTTATTGCACTTATCAAAAACTGACTAATATGTATAACTAACCCTGTTGACGCCATCCATGATTTACAATAAATAGTCTAGACTCTAGAGAGACGCGAAAGCTCTCTCGCGAAAGACTCTAGAGAGCTGTTGCCAGAAGTACCAACGTGAATAAGACATAATAATTTATTATAAAAGGGACATTATCTCGTTTGCAGTTCTGGTAGAGTACTGCCAGTGGAAAACGGATCAGCGGCCTTATTGTCTTTCAAAAGTGGAACTAGAATAGCAGTTAAGGTTAATAATAGAGAATAAGCCCCTGGACCTTCTTTTCAATGTTGAATCTATTTTACAGATACCTTTAATTCAAGAATATGTATAGTTATGCCCAAAATCAATATTAATATCTAATGCCACCTAGGTGTAGCCTATTTTCTTAAATCTACTTTTTATGTTTTAAAATTATTCACACATAGAGTCGCTTAAAGCAACTTCACACAGTTTACAAAACCTGTTTAAAACAGATAGGTATAAATAATATAATATTTGAGAAACGATAAGTAGGTAGCTTACTTTAAGATTTGAGTATAATTTTATTTTTCTATAATTACATCTACATAATACATACCTACTAATAAGAATATAAATATTAGGAATACTTAAGTAAAATTCCCTTTTAAAAATTTGGCTCTCTTTATCTAAGCAAATAGGTACCTACTTACCTCATTTTCGATCATTTAATGTTTTCTAAATAGGAATTGGTCTTCGAATATGTATTTCTTTTATCTGAATAAGATCAGCTTTTGTATAAGAATATTCAGAATACTATCATAAAAATATTAACAGTTATGCTATCCTGGTATCCAAATCTATTACCGTGTAGAGAGGAAGGTAATGGCGGCTGGCAGCGAGTCGGCCTACTCTAATGGCGGCTGACGGCTAGTCGGCCTATTCCAAAGTCCCCGTCACGAGAAGTTAGAAATAATACCTATATAAGTAGTATATTTCATTACGAGTGCGGAAAGCCTGTCATTGCAAAGAGTGCCGAAGGTGTACCCTTTGCCACCCATTCTGGGTAGGCAAAGGGTACAGCCAAATCTTCAGTAGATTTTTTTTATTGTGTATTAAAAATAGTTGTTCAGTAGGTACACGTGCGGAGAACCGTCATTGCAACTTGTTCCGACTGTCAACCCTCACTTTCGGCTGCGCCTCGGCTCGGGTAAGTAGACATTTGTCGGAACTCTTTACAATGACAGGCTTTCCGCACTCGTAATGAAATATACTAATGTATGATTATTTGAGCATGACGCGTCTACTTCAAAATGTACGCAACACAATTCCGCATCCCTGTAGGTACCACAAAACATTGGATGACATATCACAAGAATTTCATATTACCCGGATCTAAACTTGGTTGATTGGATTTGGTTAACTCATAACTGTCGCTACGTAACCTAGTAGAAGTTTGTTGTTTACTAGGATACCTTCTCTTGACAGGGACTTTATATAATAATAGATAGTATACTGAGATAGTACCTATACTGTGCCATGAGTAAACTGGCGCTGCAATGTGTGGCGATGCGACGAGGTGCGGGCGGAACATGTATTACGCTTAATATTAATACTTATATCAATATCAATTGGAACAGATTTCCTCCATTCCAGCGTAATACGATAGCGAAAAATAAACGAAATTATGTAACCCAATTTAGTGTTAAGTAACAATTGATTAAAAAAATATTGTGTTGAGGAGTTTCTTGCCCCGCTTCTTCTCCTCAACCATACATGCTGAAGCGGTGGAGTTGAAATGACGTTCATAATGTGGACTTGTAACTTCCTTTTTGAATAAAACATTTTGACTTTGACTTATCGTATTTTTTAACCTCTCACCTACCGAGAGTCATTACTTTAGCATAGTATGGGCCTACCTACATTTTTGCGACATCGCTTGATGTAGCTGTTCGTTGACCGGTTAAGAAGCCTCGTAGAAGCAACATCCATTCATTGATAATATGATTCAGTTTCGTAGATCTCACCAATATTTCAATCGTCCCGTCGCATCTGAAATGTAGGCAATGTAGCCATTCGTGAACTTTGATTGTTGGAGAATCCTGTCCTACTCGTAGCATATACCTATATGCAGTGTTGGCATTGATCGATTATTTTTTTAATCAATTAATCAATCGATTAAAATATTAATCGATTAAATTAATCACGATTAACTTTAATCGCGATTAACACAGTATAAATTAATCTATTGCAAAGATTAATTTATGTAATCGTCAATCTTAATTTGATTAATGTTTGACGATTACTTAAATAGTATTAAAGAATAGCGGTTTTGCGCGATTTAACCTACAAGATTTCTGTTCCCGTGGGAATACGGGGATAAGATATAGCCTATGTTACTCAGGAATATTGTAACTTTCCATTGGTGAAAGAATTTTTAAAATCGGTCAAGTTTATTTTTTGAGTTTATTCGATGCAATAAAAAATACAAAAAACAAAAAAGTACCTTCAAAAGTAAAAGAGTACGAGAGTAAGAAAGTACAAAAGTACAGAAGCACAAAAATACTAAAAATATATTTACAAAAATACTACAAATATACAAAAAAATGTGGTGTGATAGGTAAGTGTAATAGATTCATTTGGCAATGTTACTTGCTTAAACTTACTTAAATTGCTTGCTTAAATTATTGACTACAATTGAGTAATGTATATTACATTACTCAATTGTCGTCAATAATACACACTGAGATATTAGAAATAGTATTTTAAAAAGAAACAGGCCCGTAGCTTCCATTTATACGCAATCTACCTACAACCGCCAGCTGCGCGTAGTACTGTGCGTAGTTTTCTAGATTTTGTAAAATGCACTGACACATGACACAACATGACTATATTTAACAATTAATTTCGTGTATAACTTCGTCTCTAGATACCTTATACGTCATATTTTTTTCCAGACGGTAAAAAAAATCATCTAGTATACTAATACTAACACGCAGGAACGCAAAAATACGCAAAAGAATAATGCAAATACACTTTAAACTTAACTATCTTTAGGATACACAAATAGTAATGAGTAACACAGAAAGGTTTTCCTTTAGTAGTAACAAGAAAAAGACGAAAACTAATCTGGATTAACGATTGACGATTAGATTAAATTAATCGTTAATCATGATTAACGATTGAAAATACTAATCGTTAATCAATAATCGCGATTAACCTTTTAATCGTTAATTTTTAATCATTAATCGGATTAACTTTTTGCCAACACTGCCTATATGAGAGATCAAGTAGGTACCTATATCTCGAACAGCTAATTCAGAGTAAACCCAACTAGAGACGATAGTAATTATTTTAATTGCTGTGTCGAAAGCCCGACTTTGATTTTTGTAACTAATAAAACGAAGAAAGACAGCATTTTCACTAGAAAATAACGTAACCATCAATGGTCGCGTGGCTGCCAGTGGTACACTACGCAAAAATGTGGTAAAATCACCTGTCAAACTGACACTTGGTTTCAGCTTGTTTTCATCTGTTTACAGAAGGCGCGGCAGATACAGCATGCTTGACAGCAGTATCAAGACTGGCGGAGTGAGTGGCGCGGGCGGGGCTGCGCAGTATGCACGTGGCTGCTGCGTGCACGCAGCGACATCTTGCGCCAGCACCCAGGCCATGCGCCGGAGCAGCGTACCGGCTGAGTTGGAGCACGAGCGCCCCGCGTGAGCCACACACGATAAGAACGCGTCACGAGCACTGCACGAAAACACATGGGAATTAAGGTTAGAGTTCACCAATACTTAAAAGGGTATTATGATAATAGTCAGGTGACAAAAACTAGACGACTGCTTGTCATCATAAGTTTTTACTTCTGCACACAGAGACACATGATTATTATAAAGGGAGTTTCTTGCTGGTTCTTCTCGGGGTACTGCATATGGAACCAGCTACTCGGCGCGGGCTGATGGGCTGCTCTTTACATTTAGCTAATCTTCGTGGACGAGTTTAGAGTGCCTTGTTATTAGACTATTGACTTTCCTAAGTGTACTTTTTGTACCTACAGAAAATACTGTGGGTCACCTCCCGATGTTTTCCTTCACCGTCGAGCTAGTGATAAATATGTACGTGCTTTTTGAAAATCTGTCTTATGTAAGGATCCGAACCCAAGACTCACGAATGAGGAGCGGTCTTTTAAACCATTGGGCTATCATTGTTCTTTGTAAAAAAAATTGAATTAGCAAGGAGCAGGTTGATAACTTGATACAGCCCGAAACTAAGATCAAAGCCTCTGGGACAATTTTATAATATCTTCAACAATAATGAAAACTTTACCTATTCTAAATTATCGTATTTTATATTTAGGTATTTGAGGTTAAAGATCGATAAACTAATACCTATAAAACCATAAGTACCTACCTATTTATACCATGACTATCTAGGTACTTACTAGATCTAATGTAGGTACCTAATTAAGATCAAGATGCTGGTTCTTCGTCGAGCACCGCTCGGTTCCAATAGGCACCGTAACAATTAAAAATCAATTGTGTTTTATTCTAGTGACTTGAGAGGTTAAAACACTTAAAACCTCTAATAACAATTAACAATAACAAGCTATTAGCTTAAAAAAAAAACTGACCTGTTAAATTAAATTACATAATTATAAATTATCATCTTTTTACCCGCCCGGCACAGACGAAGGGTCTTTAGAGTCTTATCACGAACAAAATAAAATATTCGTCAATCGATTTTGTGACTCTTCTACTACCTTACCTATATTATAACGGCTGTTCCGTGATCACCTAATTAACCGTAGCAAGGATCTTGTTGCTCTCGTAATGAAACAGGAGTCGTAATTTAGCTTCAATCTTCAGAGTATTGGGTTTGTATCTACTAAAATTACGATATTTTTGTACGGGCCGAAACTACCGCTGTGAATAGGAAAAGATCATTCACCTACCACAAATGAATTAGGCAAATTAGGGAGATTGTAATTAATTTATTGAAATAAATGGTATCGTTTTCAGGCAAAATTTATCGGCGTTTGTTTACGGTCAGTGAAATACGTTTTCACATTAGTTATAATACGCTTTATTTAGGATCATCGTATATTCGAGTTTTCGCTAGTGGGTATATATGAGTACATAAGTTCATAACTAAGTTTATAAGATAACAACATTTAAATAAGTAATTATTTCTTACTCACAAAGGAGTTATTAAAAAAAAAACTTTTTGTATGAGTAAAAAAAATCTGAGATTTTCGTTTTGATTTGTGAAATTACTATTACTTTGTGTGCAAAGTAGTTATTTAGACGGTGAAAATTCGATTACAAGATTTGACAGTCAGTCAGTCAAATAATAAAAAAACATTGTACATACATACATAATGCTCACGCCATCGTCCCACAGGTGTAGGCAGACACAATGAATCGCCACTTTGCTCGATCTCTGCATAGGTACTTCTTTCGCTTCCTTCACATCCATAAGTCTTTTCATGCACGCCCTTTTATTCTTCGCACTCCGGACCCCAGCTTTTTGAAGGACGTCACTTATTTGATCCGTGAACGTCCTTCTGGGGCGTCCTCTTTCCTTGCTTCCTTCAACATTCGCACCATAAATCTCTTTCGTTACTCTTCTTTCATCCATACGTTCTAAATGACCAAACCAAACCATGCGTGGTGGCAAGAATGGTCTTTATTTTACACAAAAAACAAAATAGGGTTTTCATCATGTTTTTTTTTAGAGGAGGGGTAGACTAAAACCTCAAACATTACATTGATTGATGTTAACAGTTTTACTATTTTTTATCAGGCATACCTAGGTAAATATTTTTGAATAGCCCGATTCATTGAGATACCTAATGCTAATATTTCTTTTTATGGAAAATAATGTTTTATCATGAAATTTAAATAATATATTCTCTACATAAAACTGTAATTTCATTGGTAAAGACCAAATAGATTTAAATATCTAAGGCATGGAGTTGCCAAATCGAACAACATAGTAATTCAGAACTTATCAGCTAATCTAAAGTGATCATAGTGTGATACAATACATCCGAATTTTTATATGAAAATATTCCCAATAGAGATACTTTATGAGATTTAAATATCCTAAAGACCTAATAGAAAAAGAATGTCGACAGCTCATAAATATTTCATTATATTGTAAATTATTTTTGGAAAGGTCATCTGTCAGACCTATTCCTATAATAACATGATAATATCCAAACTTTTGGAATTCGACAACGGTACCAGCACAACTCGCCGTTCCTGTTGAAGTATGTGAGGAGTTGTGAGCGTTCGGTGATTTCATGGACAGCAGCTTGCAGCTCGTTCACGCAGTACGACCAGTCGGGCGACACTCGTGCCCAGCACGCGGGCTCTTTCAGGAACTCTGCACAAATATAATTTACTAGCGACCCGCCCCGACTTCGCACGGGTGCAATGCTTATATACTAAAACCTTCCTCTTGAATCACTCTATCTATAAAAAAAAACGCATCAAAATCCGTTGCGTAGTATCAGAGACCAGTTTAAATAAAAGATTAAAGATTTAAGCATAGGTACATATGGATATACGGACAGAGAAAGCAACTTTGTTTTATAATATTATGGAGGAGCGGAGGTGGAATGCTCCTCCATCGTGAAAGGGGACTTCCGCCAGGCGAGGTGATCGTGCCTGGGGTACGCGGTCCAACGGTTGATGTTGGACAGTTGTATTTATACAAACTCATTAGAAAACTCCGATAGCGCGGTTTAGAACTCGGTCGTCTATTGACGCGTTCTATGTAACTCGGCCTTCTATTGGCGCGTTCTATGTAGTGTCGCTACACTGTGTAGTGAAGTAAGCAAAAATGTATTAAAAAATAAAATTTAAAACCTGTTTTTGGAAACTTAGATAAATGTGTCATGTCATGCTTAGTAGTAATTAATTAAGAATCAGTTAGGTATATTCTGATTATGATGTATAGCTATGCAATAAAAAAGAGCGCTATCTCGCCAACAAACTGTACTCAGTTTGGGGAGGACTTATAGAATAAGTACAAAGTAATGTTACAAATAAATAAATAATTTAAAAAAAGTATAAATATTCTATTCAATATATGTATAAAAAAAGAATAAATATGCTCGCGCCTTTATCCAGGCAGACGTATTATATTCCTGGATTAACCTACTTTTTATCAGTATATTTTTGGATTTCTAAGTATACATATATTATTTTATTAATATTTTGGAAGGCATGGAGTTTATCTTATTAAACATTATTATATTATTATTATTCCACGATCATCTACTAGACAATTTTATTAAGCACAGACTTCAGGTTAAAAAAAATAAAATATATATATTTCATCAAAAATGTAGGGTACCCTTGCCCCTTTTCACACGTACCGGTTTCCGCCGGGCCGGCGCGCGGCGAAGTATATGGCCATGTACGTTCGCTTTCATACGTATCGGCGCGGCGGGCAACCGAGCAATCGGCCATACATTTTTCCGCCGGACCGGACCGGCGGAAACCGGTACGTGTGAAAAGGGGCTTTGTGTAGAAATATTATGATCGTTTGAAGTAGGTACCTATATTATATCACTAGTTTTTCGAACTACAGATCATTATATAAAGGACAGGATAGGGAAAATTACAGCCATGACTTAGGACCTACCTAACCAATTTTTGTATTGGTAACAGTAAGAGGTTTAACTTTAAAGAATGTTTTAATTTTTTTTAAACTATCTGTTACGCGCGGTTACCGTGGGATTACGGGAATAAAATATGACCTATGTTACACAGGGATATTGTGTCATTCTAATGGTGAAAGAATTTTTGAAATTTTCGATATAAGTCGTTACAAATTTACAACTCTTTCCTCTTTATAATATTAGTGTAGAAGTGTAGATGTAGATAATATAAAGTATAGATTCTAACTGCTTGATTCAAAAGCTACTTCTCAGAAGTGCTTATAAGTTAACACGAAAGAACTTGGCCAATTCGCAAAGTTTAACCGCTTGGCACAAACGACAAGATAAATCGTTGAACAGTTCGAAAGCTTGAAAGTCGAGGGAAACGGTGCCGACATAACAAGTGCCACACTTTACAAATCGGCTCCGCGCAGCCTAGCATGATCTAGCAAGCTAATGCACTTACGTAATCTCCATTGAGTAGGTACCTACATAGATTTAGGTATTTCGGAACACCAGCAGTATCTAAGACAATATTTGAATATCCTATAGCCGTCACGTGACATTTAGTTACCATTTAATTCCATAAAAGATCTTATAAGCCATGAACTAGCAGAATGCATTAATAAGTGCTTAGAGCTGGGAACATTTCCTGATAGTTTAAAAATAGCCAAAGTCACGCCAATTTATAAATCTGGTAGTAAATTAGATCCTGGAAATTATCGCCCTATATCAGTCCTACCAATAATGTCTAAAATTTTTGAAAAAATATTACACAATCGGTTAGAAACGTACTTAACATCATTAAATTTCTTATATAAAAAACAATACGGATTTCGAGCCAAATCAAACACGCTCTCAGCTACAATTGATCTCATCACAAAAATAAAAATCAGTATTGACAATAGGGAAATAGTTCTAGGAATATTTATAGATTTAAAAAAAGCATTCGACACTGTTAGCCATGAGTTACTTTTGGAAAAACTGAAAAATATGGGTGTAAAAGGACCTGCATATAAAATTTTCGAATCATACTTACAGAATAGATCGCAGATAGTTAAAATTGGTTCAAACCAAAGCAGTCCTAGAAATATTACTTGTGGTGTTCCGCAAGGGTCCATATTGGGTCCGTTGTTATTCCTTATATACATCAACAATCTGCACGATATTGGCCTTAAAGGTGATATCACCATGTATGCGGATGACACCAGCTTAACCTATTTTGGAGCTAATATTGACTCTATTTTAACTGATGCACAGAATGACTTAAACATACTAAATTTATGGTTTCAACGCAATCTCTTAACAATAAATGTCTTTAAAACTAATTTCATTATATTTGCAGCCAAAAATAAAAATATAGAAAGTACATTAAAGTTAACAATAAACAATTATGAAATAGACAAAGTAGACAAAGAAAAGTATCTAGGTCTGATATTAGATTCACGGCTTACTTGGAAAGCACATATTGATAAAATAAAGTCTAAACTATCTTCGCTGACGGGCTTAGTGAGAAATATTGCAAAGTGCTTACCTCTAAAAATCAAATATACGGTATACAATACACTTGTTAAGTCACACTTGGATTATTTAATTGAAGTTTGGGGTGGTGCAGCTAAATCCAATATCAAAGCCATCCAAATAGCTCAAAACAAATTGTTAAAAGCACTTTTTCATCTGGATTTCCTGACACCTAGTAAAACAGTATATGCCAAGACAAAAATAATGAACGTCAATCAAACTTACACTTACTACATCTGTATATTAATACGGAAGATCCTGAATAAGGAGATTCATTCTCAAATCACTTTTACCAAAAAAGGTCTGTATCAAAAGAAACACCTTAGAAGTGCTAATGATATTAAACTACACGTGCCTCGGACAAATTACGCAAAAAGCAGTATTTTATATGAAGGTGCTCAAAAGTACAATAAACTACCCAAAGATATTAAAGAGGCAAAGTCAATGTGTATATTTAAAAAGCACTTAAACACTACATTATTAATAAAATACCAAGTAATAATTAAAATCGTGTTCCCCAGTAAAGTAACAGTAAAATAATAATTTTAAATTAAAAAAATAGATATTTTTATTTATTTATTAAAATAAAAAACCTTAAAATTCTAAAATCTCTTTCTCCTAGAATGAATCATAGTTTTGTTTATGTCAGTCTGTGATGATGCAATACTACTCATAAGTCTAATTATATAATATGTTTATAATAATAATAAACAACAATAATAAAACATCAAAATGAACTAAGACAAACACATAAATAAAACTAATGATTAATATTTTCTGTACAATTCTAGTTCGCTTTTAAGTAAGAAAGCCACATCCAGTTAATTTTATTCCATACTTACGCGTTACCGGTTCTTTTGTATTCGCTCACTTGGAATCTGACTCATTAGCTTACAAACCAAATGAATACTTCTGCGTTCGTAGATACATTTAGTTAATTTTAGTATGTTCCACCTACCTACATTTATGTTGTAATAACACATCCACTAAACATAAAAAATGTATTTTGCAATTTCTCATGTAAGTGAATTTTTTGTATTCTTTTTTGAGAAATAAAATTCTTAACCACATTTAACGCCGGATAGAGAGATAGATAGAGAATTGTTTTTTTATTTTTATTTAAAATAACGTTTAGCACACTGTAATTAATACAGATAACGAAAATTTTGGCTTTCATCTTTGTACTGTATTGCTATGGAAGAGTGGGGCATCCTGGCACAAGTACATAGACATATCACAAGTACTTAAATACTTACTTTATAGGACGCCTTTACAAATGTAATTTCAAACCAAAGCATAACTTATAATTTACTAGCGACCTGCCCCAGCTTCGCACTGATGCAATGCTGATACTTAAACCTTCCTCGTGAATGACTCTATCTATGAAAAAAACCGCATCAAAATCCGTTGCGTAGTTTTAAAGATCGTTTTCTGTCTGTCCCTATAAGAGATACATAGGGACAGACAGACAGCGGGAAGCGACTTTAGTTTATACTATGCAGTCATAAATATTTTTTCATTTTTCATTTCATTTCGTTATTGTCTATCATTGCTAAATAAAGCACCGTCAAATTAGATTTTCCGAGTTCATATAACCCACAAGCCTTTAAGGATCGAGTGAACAGGCATCTTCTGGGCAAGCTCGTTCCAACGTAGGCCCCGTCTTTGCTCTCGGGCTAGTCTGGGGTCAAGAGCAAGCCCATTTTTTAGTAAAAAAAAAAAAAAACCGTAAGCCTACGGCTGGCTGCTCATTACTCTGACATATACGTAATCTATCTTTCTCTATTACAATTATTTAAGTACCTAAGTATAAGTAGAGAAGTCAGGAAACTATTTTTTTTTCTAAATCTATACAGATACTTAAACTCTAACGGGGCCGTATCAGTACATGAAATTTTTTTTTAAAATTTTAGTGGTAGTGAAGATAGTTATCGATTTAGATACCAAAACACCAATTTTTGAATTTTTTGTCTATCTGTCTGTGTCTGTCTGTGCACGCATCACGCAAAAAGTACTGGATGGATTTTAATGATATTTGTTATTGTGATAACTGAGTAGGTAAGTACCTGGATCAACATCTCATTCCCACAGGAAAATAAAAAAAATGGTAAAAAGTGAAATACTACTCCGAAACGATAAAACCTAGAAACTTGAAATATGATATTATATGTGTCTTAGATGTCGTAGGCTAACACTATAAAGGGATTTTCGGAAACTCCCACGGGAACGGGAATAAACTGAATCCGCGCGGGCAACGCCGCCAGGCACCCGCTAGATGCTAATAAGATATAGAAAAGAAATTATATTTATTTCCTTTTCTATGATTTAAGGGTTACTAAGCATACGGTGCCGGCTGTATGTGTGAGTGTAGGAACGTCTGTGTTCTTTTAGACGTTTTTTAGTTTTTGCTTTATCGTAGGTACTCGTAAAAACGGTAGGTAATATTAGTGTAATTACAAGCGACAATGTAGTGCAAGCTTTCTAAAACCAATAATAAGGATCCCGTATTTCAGAAAACAACACAAAAATCCGATACGATACGGTCCGGCGAAGGATTTACCACCTACCACGTTTAAGGGTCCAAAGAATATACTGGTTAAACGTGGGTACTTACAGAAATTTAATACCTACGCTTACACCTTCGCGTATAAAATAAATAAAAATAATAATAATAACATAGAACTTTAGAAGAGTAAAAAACCGACTTCAACGAATAATACTAAAAAAATGCAATCATATTGAGAACCTCTTCCTTTTTTGAAGTAGGTTAAAAATAGTTTATTTCGGACAACTTTGATCCATATAAGGGTTATATGTAGTAGACTTCGTTTAAATTAGTAACATTTATATTTAAAAATAATAAAATAAAACAAGATGCAGAGTGTTTGTACCGAGAATGATCACATAAAAGAGTTCATTTCAGTGATCACTCTTGATAAAAGGCGTGAGATTTTTTTAACACACATTTAATGTGTTGTGATACAATTCCGAATAGCACAGGTCAGTTTTTTTATTTGGGTCTTCAATAATGAGTGCCGTGTTACAGGAATATTTTTTTTCATATACTTACTATTATAGCGGACTGTACTTACACTAGCTACCACGAAAATGTATTTAAAATGTAGTTGGTCTAAGATTTCGCAGCTCGAAATAAATCGGGGTATATTTGTTCGTCATTCATCAAACTGTGTCAACATGAGAAGGGGCGGAAGTACAAAGCCGATTTTAATTGAAAATGGGTGCAGAACAAAGTCACGAGATTGAGATTAATGTCGGTATATTCTGGTGAACCCGAAACGAATTACAAATATACAGTGTGTAAATGCTTTATCTAGATTGGTAAAAATAATAAGGTTTTACAGATTTCTCGAATTTAAATTGGAAGGAGCGGGAGAGCAAACATTTTAATTATGTAAAATGGGTTGAATAATGAAATTAAATTGTTATCTTAGTAGGACTTGGTTCAGCACATTTTTAAACAAGATTATAGGGGAGTGACATTACGTTTAGTTAGTTTACTATCTTCAATGACGCAACGACCGTTATAAAAATTGAATTAGGTACATGTTTTAGGTGCTGAAAAGGGTAAAACCACATTAGTTGCATCATATTTTTATGCAGTGTAAAAAAGTTCAAGAGTGAACATATTTCTCTTATCACAAATTCTCCGAAACTATAACACTAAGAAACTTAAAATTTGTCAAATAGATGTATACGGATTTTTCGGGTAGGCCACCACTGGACCACTGCTAAAGTTTGAATGATTTGCCCTTTTGTTACTGCTGCCGTCTACTTATTACTGCTGTGAACCGTAACAGATAAACGGGTGTGGACGTTTTTAGAACTATATCCTAGAGCACGATAGGTAGATAAAAACAGTAGGTACTTACAAATTTTAAGAGGTCGCGGAAAAGGTTGGGCAATTTGTCAGGTTAGAAATTTCCGAGGAATTCATTAATTCAAAATTCGAATATAATTTTGATCATCTTTCATCACCCTCATCACCGACTATTGTCACAAGTATTTTCACGCTCTGCCGCCGAAACATGAAGAGAGAAGAGCTCAACTTCTACACTACATTATCACTACATAGTATAAAACAAAGTTGCTTTCTCTGTCCCTATGTCCCTATATCCCTATGTAAGTATGCTTAAATCTTTAAAACTATACGCAACGGATTTTGATGCGGTTTTTTTTAATAGATAGAGTGATTCAAGAGGAAGGTTTTAGTATTAGCATTGCACCCGTGCGAAGCCGGGGCGGGTCGCTAGTTATATATAATCAAAAAGAACTCTAAATAGTGAAATACCGACTTCAACGAATATCGATGTATACAATTTGAAATATGAAATATCTACAAAACAAAAAAAGAATTATCAAAATCGGTTCATAATCGGCGGAGTAATCGCGTAAAAAACATAAGAAAACAAAATTAGTTGAATTGAGAACCTTCTCCTTTTTTGAAGTTGGTTGATAATAATAATATTATAAAGAGGACAGATTTGAATTTTTGTCTGTTTGTTTGTATTTAATGGGCTCCGAAAATACTGGACCGATCTAAATCATCTTTCACCAATACAAAGCTTACTTTACTGGAACTAAAATGGGTCATCATTTTCCCAAGGGAATGGGGACGAGAAACAGCTAGTACCTAATATTAATAAAAAATAAACCCACCTCTCCTCAGCGCTGTGTCATTGGTGCAGAGGAAGCGCATGAGAGCGCGTGCACCGCCGATTTGCTGCTGAACCAACTTCTGCCCATCAGTGGGCAAACACCTCTTGATCCAGCCATCCATGCACGCCATGCCAGTCTGGTAGGCCCTTTACAAATAGTCAAAATGATAATAATGATGGTAATGAGAAAAACAAAACTAATTCTGACATGTGTAGGGACAGCAACCCGGTCAGGAATGGGTTCACAACCTGTCATCTTTAGTTTGTTCACGTGTCACGTTTCTCACCAAAAGTGGGTAGGTACTTGTGATAAATGCCAATCTCGTCGTAGATAAAGGCAAGCTCAAAAAGGTACCTACCTACCTACTCTGTATAGTTTTTAGACATTACTATTTATGTGGGTAAGGCTATATTTTAACTTTTTTTGAAAATTATGAAAAAAATATATAAGTCAGTTTAGTAGGTTTTGAGTTAATTCGTTACAGACATACAAATCTTTCCTCTTTATAATATTATATTAGTGTAGACATTAAATCCTTATCCTTACCTAATATATATAAAAATACTTATAATTATTAAGTTTGCGTCTTTGCTCCAAGTTATAAAATCGAAGGAGGGAAAACTAGGCCGTCCATTTTAAATATCCTCAGGTAGGTCTCCTTAATGTTCTATTATTCCTGTTTACGACCACTCCTTGAAAATTAAATATATCTTAAATGGAATGAATGTTGGACAGGGACGGTTTGAAAGCTCTGTTGTTCTCTTCTTTGTGACGCCGGTCCCTTTATTAAACAATTACTTTCGATCAACGTCCTTGAACACCGGCTGTCACAAAGGTTGCAGTACAGTACCTAAGGTATTGTATAACTTTTCAATCAATCTTGTTTCAGTTACTGTTATATTAGTAACATAATAATATTCTGAATATAAAATATGAAAGTCATAGTTGTTCGTATTAATTGTAATAATTTTTCAGTTACATTGATGCTAAGATGAAATGGTAATTTGAAGCCATATATGAAGATGAATTAAATATGCCATCAATGGTAGGACTGCGCAGTTAAAAACAGTTTTTCTTTGTTGGGGAGCCTATATCATCACCTTTTTTACTTCAAAGAAATCCATATGAATTTTTATCTCGTTAAATACTGATTTAGCAAAAACTTTGAATGAATTAGGTGATCCTTAACTTTTAAATAAAATTTAGTGAAATATTGTTTTTCTTATCTCAATCTCTCGAAAAGGGTTCTAACGATTAGGTTTACAGAGCTCCGAGCTTATACAACGCGTAACAGAAAAAGCGCAATTCCTCATACACCCCAATTAGTATATTAGATAATATAAAAAAAATATGATGCAATCGAACTTTAGTTATGTCTAACCAATTTTCTTAAATATCGATAATAGCACGATTTCCATAGAAAGCACTAAATTCAGCTACGATAATACATTTTTTTGAAAAATTTAACGCATATTACAAATAGCTGAAATCGAATAAGTAGTCGATACTGAACAAACTAATTTCAGGAATTGCACTTATTCTGTTACATGTTGTATAGAGATTTTAGGGGACAAATATCGATCTAGCTAGGTCTCATTTTTGAGAAAATTCGTTTTCTACTAGTTATCGTAAGTGAAACTGTTGCTACATTTTATTATAATACAAATTTTCGCGTCCGTAACTCCAGACTCCAGGGATTTAAGTACATACCAAAGTTTTACATATGTTTCGATTATATTTATCATTTCTGCTTAATTTTATTACCCTTCCTACGCTACTAATCTCAAGAATTCCAAGATTGAACCTTAAGAACTAATATCAAATTCCAAGCGTCTGGACGGACATTTGAGACGTTTTTTGGTTCGATCTACACGTTGATATATATAATCATTTGTTACTATAATAAAACTATATTAAGACGGCCGTGTCATGACAATCATGTGCAATTTCAGAACACTTCCGGTCCGAGAAAGTACGTTCTGTTAACCATACCATAAAAGGAGATAACGTCTAACAATATAATACGGCCAGTCAAGTGAACTGTACAATTTGGAACGAGTTTTAATGTTAAAACATATTTTTTAAAACAAGCTTTTATTTTAATGCGCTAAAAAGAATAAAATAATTTTTTCCTTTAAAACTTTTAGTATCTTAAAACATCATTACTCAATTTATTATGTAATAAAAGCTTGTCGCGAGATTTAAGTACACATTTTACTTAGTCTGAAAATTCTAAAAATTTAATTCAGCAAAGCAAATAAGTTACCTACTACTACTACTACCTCTTGGAGATTATTACTGCATCTTCCGATACATAAAAGATTTATTCACTTTTGCAGCACATAAACAAACCGACCATAAGTTTAGACAGTTACCTATATTAATATTTTTTATAAATTACTCTCTGTATATGTGCTGCTGAAATGTCCTAACTCAGCATGTTGCCCTGGTGCTGGTTTTCAGGAGGGACCGTGGTGGTCAGGTTTAACTGCGCTCCGCGCTCCTTCAGTCGTGATTAAATTCTAAGTAAATAAAACCAAAATCAGAATACATAATATTAATCACATAACCATAAGAATAGAGTGATATAATATCATATACGTAGGTAATACAAACAAATAAGATGTTTAAAAGGATACTCAAATTTAGAATATAAATGGTCCAGACATATCTACCAGGCAAACCCGTCTTTTGTGTGTCCAAAAAGAAATACCAGTAGTGTCGATGGCCCTTACGTGCAATGCGCGTCGAGCTCCGGTTTGTTCTTGGGCAAGCCAATGGGCGTGCGCGGGATTAGTTGCACGCAGATATTCAACTCGTTCGAGTCACAGCTGTCCGACTCGCTCAACTGAGCTCCACCGCCACCTAGAACAACGAAAATACAAACTGTGTACTTAAGGTCTACGGCTATAAAGTTTTTAGGGTTTTGTACCCGAAGAGTGCCACCGGAAACCCATTGCTAAGCCTCTGCTGTGTGTCTGTGGGCTGTATCCCATGAACTATAATAATCGATAGACTGACAGAATGTGTATTTTGATTGCTATATCAAAAATAAATCAAATTACTCATAACAAGAAGTGTTTTTTAATGTACCGTGGTAGAGACCCCTTTGTGTCCGAGTCCGGCGAATCTCATAGATTATCGGTTAATGTCATCGTACAAAAAGTACATCGTTTAGCAAATGATCATTACTAACCAGAAAACTTAAACTGTTCTATTAAATCATCACTAACAATATTAATCCGAAAGAGCCTGGATGCAAATATTGAACCAATTTAGGTCGAACTTATTGATCAAGACCCGGGGGGAAAATTACCTACTGTTTGCCAATTTATTGCCTATGAGGTAGTAATTAGAAGATGATGAGTTAAATCTAGGCAAATTGGCTAGAGAAATCAGATTTTAATGGAAAAGTGAGTTTTCAGGGCAGCCAATACAAACGAAAGCTTGTAATTTCTACTACTTAAGTTGTAATGTAATGATGTAATGTGATACATCGTACAAAAACAATAAAAAATACACCTTTCAGTATATAGTTCATACTTCAACAAATTGTATTAACTGGAAAAACACGAGCAAATTTTTTAAATGTTTTTTGTAGTTCAAGAAAAAAGATAATACTATTTCAGTTCTATAAACATGTCTGTTAACTTATATAAGAGATTTATATTTATAGATACCTGCGATGAATCCCGGTTCGCTTAATAGCACAGAAAAACGTTGATGAGGGACTAATCCTTGCCAAAGCTGCTTGAAATGCTTTTTTTCTTGTTTATTTCAGTCTTTTTTTGTATTTACTTCAGTTGGAAGCACAGCTCTATACACTTGTATTAATCAGGTATTCCCAGAAATATTACTTCTTCATTCATGTTCGTTAGGGAATAAGCGTTAGTGTATATTTGTGAAGCTTGAAATCTAAGGTTTGAATCCTGCAGAGGGCATTACCAATGACTTTATGAAAAACTTAGGTACATACTCGTATATACACTAGAAGGATGTGTGACGGTTCCCACTTTCTAGATAAGATATTTTATGAGTAAAATTAATAACAATTTTAATTTAAATAATAGATTAGATTTTAAGAACAATTAGAAGCGAAACCTAGTCTATAAAACAAGCCATCTAGTAGCAAGTAGCATTATTAAGAGAAGACAAGAATGAAAATATTGTGTGAGAAAGATATTACTAGGAAAGCGGTAGCGGGAAATAATGATATTGCTTTTTGCTTGACTTGGCGAGGGCACTACCATGCCCCTAGATGAGCCGCGTCGGGCCCGAAAACATGTCCAAATATGGTCCAGAACCGACTGAACCCTACGAGATCGATCAAAATAATGTACTACAGTATTGTACACCTTAAAAAGGTCTACAAAAAAGTTTGCGATAGTATAATGTCTATCTCTTAGGGATAATCTACAATAACCATCTTTTATCCTTTACTTTTTACGAGGAGTAATGGCTTATTTACGAAGCGATTTTAAGCAATACAGCTTAATATCATTAATGTTTTTATAATAAATATAAATTTGAGTGTTTTTCACATGGCCAATAATTTATATGTCGTTCTCTCAAGAGTAACCTCTAAAGAAAACATGTTTGTATTGTCTAATGACAAAAAAGCTGTAAACGTTGTAGGTATATAATAGTACATTATGATATAAATGCGGTAGGTTGAAAATTACAACCGCGGCGATATTGCTAGCCCGAGCCGTATGCGAGGGTTACAAGTAAGCAGAGGCGTAATTGTCAAAGCGCACGTATGTCATACGACGTTTTATAACACATTTGCGAGGAAATAAAATAAAACTCCGACTATGGTAAACGATTAAAACCAATACAGCGTTAAGAAAAAGCGCGCGGCTCGCATCAGCATTTTTTTAGGCAAAAGCACAAAAAAAAGCCAGTATTACTAATAAAGTAAATTAATATTTTTGTGTTTTTGTTACAGATTAATTGGTTGTAATTTACTGTCAAAATTAATTAAATTAAATTATTATGTACATAAATATTTCTTTATTATATTTTATCTTCCCAAGTTAATTTTAATTATAAGATGTTGACAACTTTTTTGACATAAAAACTCTTTGCTGAGATTTTAAAAAGTACCTACCGTTCGTTTAACCCAGTGAATAGAGAGCTGATACCTTACAAACGGTCCGGTAGTTATAATTTTTTTACATGTTGTCTAGGATGGTTGTTAAGTGTTTAAAATGCAAAATGCACAATTCCGCGCCCGCCGCCATCTTGAAAAAACCGAAAAAATCGGCACTTCTTTTAAATTTTCACTTATATCTTTGTTTCGGTGCATTTTAGCTACAAAACAGTTCCATTCAATGTTGTAGAGAATGAAATTCCCTATAATATACGTGTTAAATTTTGTTTGTAGGGCAGATAGTTCACGAGATATGATATTTTAAAAAAGATAAAAAAATACGCATTTTCCGGAAATTTTTTAAACTTCTAACTTTAGAACGCTGTAATTCAATTTTGGCCTATTTGAGAAAAACAAGTATAACAATAAAAATTGTAGGGAATTTAATTACCTACAAAATGGATGTATACTTTTTTTAACCAACCTTACGGAGGGGGCAGTAAGCATTAAAATGAAAACAACGGCATATTGTTTATTTGATAAGTTTGAAAAATTTCCGGAAAATGCGTATTTTTTTAACTTTTTTAAAATATCATATCTCGTGACCTATCTGCCCTACAAACAAAATTTAACACGTATATTATAGGGAATTTCATTCTCTACAACATTGAATAGAACTGTTTTGTAGCTAAAATGCACCGAAACAAAGATTTAATTGAAAATCTATAAAAAGTGCTGATTTTTTTCGGTTTTTTCAAGATGGCGGCAGGCGCGGAGGGGGGAGAATTGTGCATTTTGCATTTTAAACACTTAACAACCATCCTAGACAACATGTAAAAAATTTAGAACTACCGGACCGTTTGTAAGGTAACCCCCCCTTATTTGGTCTCTATTCACTGTACTAGTTTTAAGACGGAGCATCTTGATAAGCCGTGCGTTTTACATTACACTTACCGCACTTGGGCGTAATGAGATACAATACGATATTGAAATTGGTGAAATAAGACACCTTTTACGAGCAAATGTGTTGTAAAGATATTAATGTAGTATATTTAGTACCAGCATTGCACCCGTGCGAAGCCGGGGCGGGTCGCTAGTTTGTTATATTACTCATACAAAAAATTAATAATAATAAAATAATATAATCTCACGCCTTTTATCCCCGAGGCGGTAGGCAGAGGTATTCCATTACTGGATATACCCACATTTCACGAGATATATTGGACCCCTAAACGTGATAGGTGGTGAGCCCATCGCCGGACCGGGTCTGTTTACATATGTCTCAGAATTAATTCTGAGACCTGCGGGTTTCCTCACGATGTTTTCCTTCACCGTCGAGCTAGTGATAAATATGTACGTAAGTTTTTGAAAAACTCATTGATGCCAGGATTCGAACCCGAGCCTCACTGATTTCGGCCGGCTCTTTAACCGTTCGGGCTATCACTGCTCTATACAAAATAATCTTAAAAGATGTTGGTATGCTGTTGTCTTTCAAATTTTTCACTCCGGTTAATCTAATTAAGGTAGGTACCTACTACTCGTAAGTACAGCCTTGCCATTAAGGCCCATCTTTCACATTTCCCACTTCGTGAACTTATCTACGGTTCCTGTATTTTTCATGGAGACAAATGGGGTGGGATCGAACATGATGCTTTGATTTGTAATCTGATATCCACCCGAATATCAACGAATGGAATTACGTTTATATTGAATCATGGTAGGATACGATACGACATCCTCCTTGATAACAATAATCTATTTTATACATATAAACAGAAAAGGAAATATTAATGATAGTGACTTAATGATATTATTATGACCATGTAGGGGAGACCGGGGCAAAACGAGCTACCTAAGGAAAAAAAAATCATATAAAGGAAATTGAACTGCTTAATGAACTAACTTTTACATAGATAGCAACATTTACTAATCAACTTTATATAATTAACTTGTTTTGCTCTCTAAATCACATAGTTTTTTGGTTATTAGAAAAAACAATAAGAAAATTAATTTACCCATCTTGCCCCATAACTCGGGGCATAACTGGAAATTGCACGGGGCAAAAAGAGTACATATCTTCCTTTGATATTGCTATGAAGTTTGCAGGAGAAACCATAAACGTGGCATTTGATATTTTTTCTCCGGAGTTTTTTCGGTCACAGGAACCTTGATCTCAAACAGGTCTCCTCTAAAATAGTTGAAGTTTAAGGTTTAGACTGAGATGCCTATTCAGTGGATGCTGAATTTCGTGTAAAGTGAAAAGTGGGTATCTTCAGAAATGAAATACCTCTGTCTACCCCCTTGGGGATAAAAGGCGTGATACTACTCATTTATTTCTTTATTTTTACAAAATATTTTACACATTTCGCAAAAACGGGGCAAAACATGATATCCTGTTATGCCCCGACTATTTTGCCCCAACGGATATTTTTTGTAATAATACCAAGCATTCCTAACCTTAAGTTGTGTAGGTTATAAACAGCGCCTCATAAAAAACATTTGATATTGCATTGCTGCGTTAAGTTTAAAAATATTGTCAAAACATGCTTAAAGCCTTCATAACACATTGATATTTGTCGTAAACTTTCGTAATATTATTCAGAATATTAAGTTTGTTCACGCAGAGCAGCCAAAACAAGCAGCAACACATTTGTTTCCACTGACCGACAAAGCGCGACTGAATTTCGTACTAATGGTGCTGCCAGAGCTCATATATCGTGCATAGCTCACGCACTCCAGCACATTTCCTGTCCTGCCCGAACCTCATCTTGCCCCGGTCTCCCCTACAAATAAAAATATAAAACAACTATACAACAAACGACATTTTCCCGCAGAGCTCTCGCCACTGCTGGTATCCCGGCTATTCTTGAGCCTATAACGCTATAACGGCATCACGAGGATGGGTGGCGGGAGGCCTGAGCGTATGACTGTAGGGGCATGGAAACATAGCAGGTCGCTCGTGTGGGATGCCACATGTGCCGACACATTGGCCTCATCCCACATCGGTGCCACCTCTCCATAACGGAATTTCAGCTGGGCTGGGCTGAAGCGCACAAAGAAGCGGGTTTTCGCAATTATAAAATGGGGAGATAACTATTAGGTACTAAACATTTTAGTTACCTACCTACCAAAATTTTAAAAAAGCATGACTGTGGTCATTCAGTCCAAAGTTTAAAAATCGTATATGTAATCGATTTTTAAACTTTCGCAGTAAATAAAAAAATACATTCTCCAAATATGCACATCCTTTAAATTTACTCAGTACCTTTGTGGAATTGAGTGTTTATTTAAATAATGAGCCATCTACACGAGGCCATTCCACTAAGACTGCATACAAAAAAAACTTGAGGACAGTGGAATGGATTGTCCTCAAGTTTTTTTTGTATGCAGGCTTAGTGGATTGTCTTACTGGATTGCCCTCGTGTAAATAGCCCGTTAGTTAGACT
Organism: Ethmia dodecea; assembly: GCA_963855545.1. Lineage (NCBI taxonomy): Eukaryota > Metazoa > Arthropoda > Insecta > Lepidoptera > Depressariidae > Ethmia > Ethmia dodecea. The sequence continues at coordinate 8,431,891 of OY979448.1, forward strand.
GTGGCTGTCGTAGGCATTATTGGCAAAGGTAAACACAGCATAGTAAATTAATAAACAAAATAATATTATAGTTCTTTATGTACGCTTGTCTTATTTTATTTTGTACAATTTAATGTATTTTGGTGCACGTTTGATATGTACCTACCTATAGTTAGTATTTTAATTAAGATGGGTATAATTAGTTTTAAACAAGATGAATGAACAAATCATACGGGAGAGGCAGTGATTCGTTGATTTATCTTGGTAGGATCCTCTGTAGCAGTCTGTTAAAAATATTGGTTAAATTCTATCCATTTCAAATGGTAGAGTTGGTCGTATTAAAGTCCCATGAGAAACCAAATATAACCTACTTCGTCGAAAAACTTCTAAAATTTTTATGGATACCCATATCACTGGGATGGACGAGGTACTCAATAAGATAACGGCCGTTTAAATAAAATGAAGTTTCCGTGATACAGACTATAAATTCTTTGTCACTGAGACTTTGCTACATAGGAACTACTTTATGTATAGGAAGCTAAAAAAAAACAAAAACCATTTCTTTTTGTAAAGCTTAAGTATTTATGGAGAGGGGACTAAACAGCGACACAGACAAATGTATTTTTTTAGATTGTGATAGAAAACACTAACGACAATTGCAATACGTGCCCTGTTCGTCGTTGAGGAGTTCCATTGTCCAGATGGATTCATAGATTCATGGATATTAATGATCGCGTTTAATTTTTACAATATCGAGCTCCAACATAGCATATCGTGATATCGAGAACTATAAATCGGAAAATTACTATAGAAAATCACACTTTACTTTGGGAAGTACTGAACATAGACAATAGACTTTGCCTGAAACGGTTCAAAATTCATGTTAAAGAATTACTTTGCAAAATGGCGTATTAGAAACTAGGTGACTATATTATAAATGACTATGATTCGAACAGATTTCCTCCAGCACAAACTAAATTATGCGACCTAATTGAGTATTAAGTAAGAATTTATTAAAAGAATAATGTGTTTCTTGCCCCGCTTGTTCTTCTCAACCATACATGCTAAAGCGGTGGAGTTGAAATGACTTTCAATATGTAGTACACCTAGGTATAAGACCCTACTTTAAATACAACATTTTGACACTCATTATGTATGAACAAATGAACTTCAGATGTATTAGTGGGTGTGAATAAATACTTAAATAGACGTCTACATATACGATTTGCTCAATTTGTGTGCCTTAGATAGACACTCGCATACAAGCTTATATTACCTCTCTATCCATTGTTGTGTTAGTTCCCATTTCAGTGTAATTATATATAGATAAGATATTCGAAATGTGTCACTGACAGTTAGTGTACGTCCTGTTGATTACCCTAATAAATAAATGACATAAGCGCTTTCATACGCTTCCAGTAACCATAGCACTTCCGTATAATAGGTAATAATGTGTCTTGCAAAATATTATTTCTGTGAATAAACACTTTTTCTTTCTTTCTTCTTTCTTTCTAATGGCAAATACAAAACGTACAAAGCGTTGTTGCAAACGATAATTTAATTGAATGTGTCAATCTTAACAAAAGGTTCCCCGTATCTGTAAAATGTCCCACATTACATCAAAATATCTAATGGGCTACCTTTTTTTTACAAATAAAAGCTTTGTCCACAGTTTCCAGGGTTATCTTTAATGGATTTGATATATTCACATGTACTTTTTTAACCAACTTCAAAAAGGAGGAGGTTATCAATTCGTCTGTATGTTTTTTCTTTTTTTATGTTTGTTACCTCAGAACGTTTGACTAGGTGGACCGATTTGGATGATTCTTTTTTTATTTGAAAGCTGGTGCTTTCAGATTGGTCCCATTTTAATTTCGTCCAGCTCTGACAACGGAATCCATGAGAAAACCATATAAGTTGAAAATTGAAGTCGGTTTTTTTTACTCTTTAGAGTGGTTATATTTTTCGGTTTCGTAGTCATCACAAAAAATCCTTAGACCATAGGTACTCGTATTTAATAAAAGAGACTTTTATTGATATTTCTTAATGGCACAAAGTAGTTTGTGTTTTGAGGGTAGGTATAGACTTTTTTTTTAAATATGCATAGGGTTACAGGTTTACGTAAACACCAGAAGGCCTTGTCAAGTGCCTTTGTAAAACGTTATGATTTCGAATAGAATGACAAATGACGTGTGGCATTACTGCTCGACTTGAAATGGGCGCGGCTTTATAGCGTGATCATGTAAAATTTACGCAACACTCAAAGAAGTATAGTCACTGACAGGTAGTTCTTAATAGTTAATATTTATTGTATCCCATACGTTTACATCAGGTGGTCTTAACTAAGTGAGATCAATTCATGGGTCCTGTACAGGGCACAGCAAAAGTAGAAGAGAGGACTACTTTATTTATATATTTATGTTAATGTTGTGGAATTTAAAATTAGGTATTATACAAGGCAAGGCACAGAATAAGCGCAATTCCTCATACACGTCCCATTTAGTATATTAATATTTAAAAAATATGATGCCTTCGTACTTTATTTGTGTCTAATAAATTTTCTTCAACAGCAATACGTCGTGTACGATTACGAAACAGTACGACTTCAATAGGTAACACTAAATTCAGCTATCCTAATAAATTTTTTGGAAATATTTACACATTAAAAATTGCTGAAATCGAATACTAAGCAAACTAATTTCAGGAATTGCGCTTATTCTGTTACATATTGTCAATGTCGTGTCTAGATTATTTAATTGAACATTTCATGAAATAGTCGACCATTTCATCAAATGGTTGTATACAAGTACAAAAAAAAAAAGAATCTGTATTTAAGAATTACCTACAGTAGAAACATTTTTGTTTCTTGATACCTATTAAATTTTTGGGCTTGAGCCTTGCTTTTCGCCCTTCGTAAGCTTTACGTGAACGAAAATTATCTCATGGCAATTAGTTTATTTTTCGCATTAAGTTACTTAAGTATAATTAAATTCGAAATTAATAAATTCGAAATATAAATAAATTCGAAATAACATAAAGTTATTTTGGAAACTTGTAAGGAAAGCGCAGGGGCAATCCACAAAATCTTCTCTGAGTGTAATACGTGATGAAAGTGGTGAACCTATGATTGAAGAACGGCATGTACTAGAGCGGTGGAAAAGATACTTTCAAAGTCTGTTTGAAAAGCAAGAGGATGAGCATGAGAGTGAAAGTGAGATATCAATTCCACCGGAAGATTTCGTAATAAGTATGAAAGAGATTGTGGAAGCGCTAAAAAGTATGAAACTAGGTAAAGCTGCAGGATATGATAGCGTGACGGTAGAAATATTAAGGGCTGGTGACACGTTGGTAACAGGCCTGCTGCAAAGACTCTTTAACCTGTGTTTGGAACATCGCCGAGTACCAGATGACTGGACTAAGGCGGTAATTGTACCACTATATAAAGGAAAGGGGTCGCAACAGGACTGTAAGAACTATCGTGGCATTAGTCTCTTAAGTGTGGTCGGCAAACTATATGCGAGGATATTGATTGATAGGGTCGTGAGTGAAACGAATGAGAGGATATGGGATGTTCAGGCAGGCTTTAGAAGGGGGATGGGATGCATGGAACAAGTCTTTTCCTTACGGTGCGTCACTGAGAAATTTTTGGCAAAAGACCAATAAATATTCTGCGCCTTTATAGACCTGGAAAAGGCTTACGATAGAGTGAGAAGGAATGAGCTATAGTCAACACTGGCCATGCATGGGTTGAACCCTATTTTGATACAGGGTCTGAAATCCATCTATAGGGATTCTAGAGCCTGTGTCAGAATTAATGGCGCCTACACGGACTGGTTTGACATCTCTGTGGGTGTTAGACAGGGTTGTGTAGCATCGCCATGGCTTTTCAACCTTTTCATGGATAGCTGTTTGACAGATTTGAAAGAGCGAGATTGTGGAGTACGAATGGGAGAGGTACGTGTCAAATGCCTGTTATACGCCGATGATCAAGTAATACTTGAACCATCGGCGTGTAAGTTGCAGGACACTGTAACTCTTGTGAATGAGGCTTTTAAGAAGAAAGGCATGAAAGTGAATGTAAGCAAGACGAAGGTAATGGTTCTGGAGAAAGATAGGGACATGTCTGAATGTGATATTATGATTGATGGTAAGAAAGTAGAACAAGTGTCAGAGTTTGTTTATTTGGGAAGTAAGTTTACAAGAGACGGAAAGTGTGACAGTGATATTGAAAGGAGGGTGAATGCAGGGAACATGATTAACGGAGCTTTGCACTCCTTTATGAAGAGCCAGAATGTGACAAATAAAGCACGTCTGGCTGTTCATGGTGGTGTGTTAGTACCTACGTTGATGTATGGCAGTGAGTGTTGGGTATGGCAGAAGAAGCATGAAAGTAGAATAAATGCAGTCGAAATACGTTCATTAAGAAGCATTAGTGGAGTAAGATTGATAGATAGAGTGAAAAATAGTGTGATCCGAGAGCGTTGCGGCTTGAAAGATGATATAGTGACTAGGATTGAAAGAGGAATGCTCAGGTGGTTTGGTCACATTGAGCGGATGAATGAAAGTCGTCTAACGAGACAAATATACAAGGGTGTTGTGAATAAGCGAGTCGGTAGAGGACGACCTAGGCGTACCTACATCGACCAGATCGGCGATGTGTTGAAGAAAGCCAGATAAAGAGTACCCGAAACCGACGAGCATGCATGAGTCGTTTGATGGATGTGGAGGAAGCGCGTGAGATCTGCCAGGTTCGTAGCAAGTGGCGGTCTGTTGTCTCTGCCTACCCCAATGGGAAATAGGCGTGAGATTATGTATGTATGTATGTATGTAAGTATAAATAATTTATTAAAAAAAGAAAAGATTAAGTGTTTCGGGTTACAAAAAATATACTGGTGCAAATTAAGTATTTCCAGGAATGAAATAAATACCTTCACTGATCCTCTTGGGGATAGTTTATAAATAAATCGTTAGTCGTTGTGTATTTGTATCTATGAGGCCTCCAACCAACTACAAATAGGCTTTTACCCTCGTTACTTAGGATTTGAGTAAGAGAACTCCTCGAGATTTTCAGTACTAATGGCCTGGAGCAGGCAATTTATAAAAAAAATACTATATACGATAAATATATAAAACACTTAGGTTGTTAAAATATAAAATTTTGATCAACGCTATCTTTTGCAGTGATCAACTCTATATTTTAGTATAGATATCGGTATCTAGATGTAAAATTAAACAAATGGTAGGTAGGTAATTCAGTAGGCCTATGCTCAGCTATCAACGTCCTGTGGTAGAGAAGATAAATGTTGTTAGTTTTGTACATATTTTTGATTTAATATGTACGACGATATAAAATCCATTTACTGGAATTTTGTATTATATCCATCGGTTTATCAATTTTACGCTACCGAGCACTGTTCACATAAAACAGAACACTTTCAGTTTATTGGTGCTAAACTATTAAATAAGGTACTGCTGGCTCACTTGATCCATTTTAATTTTAAAAATATATTCTACGTATTTTATCAAAATTCCCATTCCTGCACACTTTCCAGTATTATAAGCCAAACCCCCAAATATACAGCATTTTTAATTTTTTAAACACGACTTTTTTGTCCGGATTTCCATCAAAAAGACCGCAAGATTAGGACACATTAGGATTATCTATTATTGTCTTTGATTCCCTACGTGATCGAATCTGAAATGAGGAGATCCGAATCAGAATCAAGGTAACCGACACAGCAGAAAGAATTGGCAAAATGAAGTTGCAGGTAGAACGGATGGCTATGGGGGTAAAACGTTCTGGAGGGCGATCGCGTACTGGAAGGCGCTGGGTAGGCTAGGCCTTCCACAAGGTAGACTGATGACCTGGTGAAAGTCGCGGGTACACGCTGGATGAGGTCACAAGACAGGGCATTGTGGCGATGGCGATTGGAGCCTTGTGTCCAGCAGTGGACGTCTTTCGGCTGATATGATGATTGCCCATTATCGCTTGCAGGACGCTGATGCTTGACTGGCTACGTAATTAAGTTTAACACTAAAGTTGATCCTCTCAAGTACCTATGCCATTGTACTATAAGCCAATATTCCGCCTGATACAAGTAAAGGGTCATTTTTGCCATCAGCTATCTTTTCCAATATCGGTATAGCGACCAATAATAGCGTTAAAGCAGTGGTGGTGACAAAACCCTTGAGGGTTTTGTCGGCAAACTACGGCAAATTAAAAAAAAATAATAATAATGTAACAGACAAGGCCTCGTTACAGTTTTCTTATGTGTAGATATTGATGAATAAGGTTACACGCAGAAAAACCCTATTTAATGGGTTGTCTACTATAGATAGGTACTATCAGCTCGTTCGTTCCGCTAGATACATTGGGAAAAATTTACTCATAAATGCTCAAGTTTTTAGAATCTCGCTTTGCCTTGTTTTTTTTTTTCATTCCGTTCCATTAATTGCAATTATCACTATGATTATGATTATATTGATTATAGTGATAATTGCAATTAATGGAACGGAATGAAAAAAATAAACAAGGCAAAGCGAGATTCTAAAAACTTGAGCATTTATGAGTAAATTTTTCCCAATGTATCTAGCGGAACGAACGAGCTGATAGTACCTATCTATAGTAGACAACCCATTAAATAGGGTTTTTCTGCGTGTAACCTTATTCATCAATATCTACACATAAGAAAACTGTAACGAGGCCTTGTCTGTTACATTATTTTTTTTTTTTTAATTTGCCGTAGTGTAGCTGATAGTTATCGATGTAGATTAGAAGTATTGTGTTCTCTAGCCCATCATTCTTTGATACACAATGCGCGCTTAATGAGGAATACGATACCCTTTGAACGTGTAAATAAATACTTAGCATAAATACCCACATAACAATACACACCTTTAAGGGTGTAATGATTATGTAGGACTCTGGCATAAATTTACGATTACCTTTAGGGACCCTTCATTAATGTCATGTGTAAAGACGATTGTGGCCATTTATGACCCCCCAGACATAAGATTTCTTGGACTCATTTCACTTTCACCCTATAGCTTCAAGATTTTACCAAGTTTTCCTAAATAGTTGAATATCATTAAAAAATTCTTTTAATTCTTAATTCTTTAATTGTTTATTGTTCGTAGCCTTTAAATACTATAAAAATAAAAAATAAGATAAATAATCTCACCCTCACCTTATCCAATACAATTGTAAAAGAATAATAAATTATATTTTTTAATGCGGAGTGCTTATTAAGTAATAGCCGATATCTAAAATAGGATACCTTGGGCTCTAGATTACAGCTACAATTTAAAGCAGCTTGTAAGTACAGTGATGTTTATGAGGGTACAAACCACAGATTTCACTTTCCATCAGGTGACCCGTCTGCTCGTTTGCCCGCTTTTTTATCATAAAAAAAAAAGATTTAGACATTTTTAGCTAAACAGTGCTCTTGAGATCAAAATTTAACAAATAGTTTTACTCAGATATAATAAAATTTAAAAATATTTATAATATATTAAATAAATTAAAAAATTATCCGTGTTGTGTATATGTGTTCGTGTCTGCAGTGTTGCCAACTTAGCTACTTTATAGCTAGATCTAGCTATTTTTGGGTGTCAGGCAGCTACAACTTACAAAATCTTGTAGCAAAATTTTTTAGCTACTTTTTTATAGCTATTTTTACTCTTTTACAAGATGTGAGTACTTTCGAGACTTTATAGTAGGTTATCGGCCCTTACTTAATTGTACCTAAACGTGGCTGGCTTAAATTATCTATTTTATTACTAATACCTGGATAAATGAAGGGGATAAACAGATTTCTTCGTTTAAAACTTATACTTTGTTCTGCCTTGTCTTATTTTGTAAATTTAAAATTATTGCTAGCTGTTTTAATAAACTGAAAATTTATTTATCTATGAAAAAATACACGTAATATACTTACTTTACCTATTTTAAAGTTGTAGCTACTTCTACCTACTTTTTTGTGTCCACAAATTGGCCAATCTGGCTACTTTTCGCAAGATGTCTATCTACATGGTAAGGGTAGCAGTTGGCAACACTGCGTGTCTGTGAGCTTTTGTAACTTGTGTTTTAAGCTCGAGATTGCAGCAGAGTCTCAGTTTCTTCTTATAGATTCCGTAACCAAGTAGATACAGATTTCTTGCAGTCATTTTTATGAAGATTATGTAACAGTTTACGTTATAGTGTTGATTTTATATTTTTTGCTTGACGAGACGTTTTGACAGTGTTCGCGATCGGCTTGATTAAAAGGTGAAAATGTTCATGAGTAAATATCGATGTCTTAACTTTTAAAATTCTTGACAGAAAATCCCTACGTTTCCTTTTCTTTTTCTTCTCTTCATTACAGCTCAAAACTAATTCAAGAGCTAACAAATTTCCTCTGATATGTTTATTTGACTCAATTTCACATATTATAAAAAAAATCTGTTTGTTAAAACCTACAGACAATCGGATTTTGAAGAGAAAAACGCCTCTTGCTGGATCAAACTGCTTGACTAAGCTAAAAAACTGCGTACTTGCGGCCAATCCGCTTGTTCGTCTCGGAACCCCTTAATAAACGTTAAAAAAGAAAATAACTAAATATTTTAGGTTACTAAAGGTTCCCAAACCTATACTGAATATAATGTCACGAACAGTTATATGTTTTTATTATTAAATTTATTTCGTACACACAAACAGTTCCGTATATTTTAAAAAACATTAAACCTTACAAGAAAAAAAGTATCAGGATGCAAGTAGTTTAACAATTTTAGACCTAACTTTGTTAAATTCTAGGTTCTAAATTATTTTCAATAAATTTTAATCATAAAGAAAATCCCGAATGTTTTGTAGTCACACTTTTGGCTGAACTTACTTGCAATAAATATGGCACTCAACAGGAATACAAACATCGTTGACTTCGTTGTAGCTCTTGAAGAAAAGAAAACTTTACATCGCCGGCGGACGTCTACTTTTAATTTTATACGGTATGTTACATTAGCGCGCGGCAATAAAAAATGATTTTTTGGATTTTTTTACCACAAAGAAGTTTTGATTACGCTTAAACTTTGTGATCGGTGTCGGTACAGAGAAGGTCGTTTTAGGATGCGTACGTCCCGAACGGTCCCTCGCGCCAAACTGAACAGCCCGACCGATATTGTAGGATCCTTTCATAGCTCAACGAAATGAAAGGAAAATTTCTATTCAATCCTGGATTATTTTCTAAGAAATGGACAGATAAGGTTAGAATACCCATTAGTAGGATTATACACATAATCACCAAAATATGGTCCTGTCGCTGAATTTGTCAATAAAAAAAAACCGGCCAAGTGCGAGTCGGACTCGCGCACCGAGGGTTCCGTACAACCTTGCAAATTTATGGTTTTCGTAATTTTTCCTTTATCTATGCTATAAGACGTTGCTTCGTACCAAATTTCAAGATTCTGAGTTCACGGGAAGCACCCTGTAGGTTTTGATTCCCTTGCAAGTGTCGAAAATTTGCGGCATAAACGGCTGTATCTTTTGATTGCGTTGGCTTAGAAGTTTGACTTTTTCACAGCTTCAAGGGACATTAGACCTGAGTAATTGATATAAATTTCAGCTTCATACCTCTACGCGTTCCTGAGAAAAAGGGTCTTGACAGACGGACGGACGGACGGACAGACGGACAACAAAGTGATCCTATAAGGGTTCCGTTTTTTCCTTTTGAGGTACGGAACCCTAAAAAAGATCATTAAACATTTGGATGCTTCAAAATTAGACTGGATGTAAATTGGATGTCCATGATGTTCGAATTGAGTGTCCATGTTACACTCAATTCGAACAAAATAATTCATCTTTTTTATTGTTATTTTTACCCTTCTAGAGTACATAGTTACTCGTCAGCTTAACCAAGAATCTGCCAAACACAGATTCATGTAGTACATACAACTAAGTATTAGAGCAAGTATGGTGATGTCGCAACATGATATGAAAATATTTTATCATCTCTCCGGGCGGAAAGCGGCAAATTTCGGCCCGCTGCGCTAAACAAAGTTGCCACTTTCTGCAATAAAAGTATACCTACACATCCCAGGAAGTAAGTAAGAAAGCCTCAGATCACAGGTTTGTAGACCTCGGCTTCGCCTCGGTCAACAATTACATGTGATCTGAGACATTTCCTATTTTAATTCCCGAAGTACGTAATATACTATTTCCTTGAAGCTTAACAATAATAACTTTTGTGAAGGTAGGTATCCTAGAAATATCGGTGTTTCCTCTATTTCCAAAGAGATGTCTGTGTTGTTTCATATGAATTATATATTTTTTTAGTTACTACTACAGCAAATAAAATAACTGCCAAGTGTGCATTAGCTTCACGGCTACTTTAAATTGGCCACGTTTTAAATCAGTCATAATAATACTCCCCATTTTTTCCCTTTTCTGGTGAATAGGTAATTGCTGTTGGATTCCCAAAAAAATATTAACTAACTAGGGGGTGCTCAGCAGCGCGGATCCAGTTTATTACCGTTGCCGAGGGAATTTCCAAAAATCCCTCCATAGTAGTTGCCTACGAAATATAAATCATCTATATATACTTACCATATTTTATATTTTCCCGAAGTAATAAGATATTTTCCTGTAATACAAAGTACAGTAAATATTGACACGGTTACTCAGTTATTTTCACATCAAATTTCATCAAAATACGTCCACTAGTGTTTGCGTGATGCGTGCACAGACAAAAATTACAAAATTGATGTTTTGATAACTAAATCGATAATTATCTGCACTAGGTACTGCATTTTTTTATTAATTCATGCACAGACATCTCTTTACAGTTCTAAAACATGTATACAGAAAAACGTAATCCTTAGTTAACATTTAATTGTTCGTAATGGTCGGTGGATTAACAGAACGTAAGCCGTACGTGCCTTTATGATAGTGTCCACGATTAAGCGGTTTGTGCAAGCAAACGGACAAGCGAGCCTCAGAAACGTCCTTCTATAATTATTACGGTATTGTTGCAGATTTGTGTACTATAATTTCGTGAGGATAGCTATTCAATATGTCTCCAAGTTGATCCCGGTTTTGGTTGTGCTGTCACACAATGGATGTCAAATACAGTTGGGTCGCTAACATTTTTGGCCACTAGCCTAACACCATCTCCCAATCCGCGGTGGACTCGGGTGGGAAATAATGGAACATACTTACTTTCTTATGCTTGAGGAAAAACTAATAAGTTCAATGACTTTTGTCGCCGCCGATTCGTACCTACTGGTATTTTATAATGAACAACAGTCGATGAGACGGAATTTTTCGACTGAACGACTCCGGAACTCACTGATTCAAAATGACTTTCGACTTTTCCTATTTCATAAGTTCACTGTGACCAATATGCTTTCGTATAAAATTTACGATTGAATCAAAACCAACAACCATTTCATAAAGATTTCATTTCATTGGGTGAGGTGGGCCTAATAAAATAAAATTGTTTTTTGAATTTTAATTTGGTAATGGATATTCTACTAATATTCTCGTAGGCTTTTAAGTTTGTATAAGTATATAGGTACCTACTTACAAAATAGGGAAGGCTGATCCAAAATAAATGATAGTTGATTTAAAGGCATTCTCACTCCGCAAGTTCAACTCTTGCGGTGATGTGTGTGGCAAATTTCCTGGTTTTGACGTAGCATTATCCTACTAATATTATAAACTCGAAAGTTTATATGCATGGGTGTATATATGTATGGATGTTTGTGATTTTTGATGTCCTCTTTCATGCAAAAACTACTGAATGGATTTTGATGAAACTTTACAGTTATATGTATAGCTTATACATTAGAATAACATCTATGCTATATTTTATCCCCGTATTCTAACGGGAACTATAATTACCTAAGCCTATCCTGTTAACATTGTAGCATGTGTGCAAAAAAATATAAAGATACCTACCTCTTATTTTACTCTTCAAAAGTAGCCTATTTAAAAACAAAATACTATAAAATGCTAAGTGTAGAGATACCTACTACAATAGAATAGAAAAATGGTATAGGTAGCATAAAAAAATGGATAGGTTACTTTTAGGACTTTTTAAAATTATGGAACTGATGTTGATTGATAGAAATAATATAGCAGTCGCAATTTTTTTTTCAACACTCTTGCTCATAAAGTGGCGCTGATTTCAAACCAAACTGTGACTTTTTCATTGCTATTATTCACAAGTGAGTCATATTTTTTTTTTATTCGTTGAGTTGCTTTGTTCTTAAAAAAGTTTTGATACAAAAAAGATCGTGTTCAATAGGACAAATAAATTGATATACCTACATGTTGCTTGCTCATTTCATGCAACTTCGTATTGAAATAGATAATTTTAACTTCCATGTGTTTAATTAACAAAACTTTCAAATATAACTTTTGTTTTCTCTGTAAAAAATTTTAATTCCCCATTTTGTACGTGGCTAAAACGCTATCAACCAAACCAGCGACAAACCAAAAAAAAACTCATTGTTTTAGTCTATGGCCGATCGCCATTGCTAGATACGCGCGCATAGGAACACTAATGAATTTTTGCCGCCATTGTGGAAAAAATTTCACAACTCGTTTTCACTTTTGAAATTATAGTTATTTATTAATTAAAATGTCTACAAGTACCTACTAGTTATGAAGAAAATGATTAATGTTGTACATCGCCCGATATAAGATGTGAAGCCCTTAACGTTATGGAAAGTTTACTACCTGAAAACTCCAGGGAAAATATCTAAAGAGACTATCCGATGGATTTAGAAGCAAAAAATCTAAGGTTTTATCGTCTGACGTCTGATGTTGAACAATTTATAAAAGATGCTCCAAATAACCAATATCTGGCTACTAAGGTGACATAGTTAAATTATTTTTTAATATCTACGCTACTTCAGCCTGTGTTGTGTGTTGAACTTAATTCTAAATAAACTTTTTATCTACTATATAAAATGTATTTTTTGTATTACCTATTTTATTCACAGGTGTGTTGAAAAACGTCGTATGACACACGTGTGTATTGATGATTACCGTCCTTGGCTCTTTTAAGACCCTTGCATAACGGCTCGGGTCTCGATGGCGCCTCAGAGGTGATCACCAACATTACACACTTGTACCATAATGTACCATTATCATAACCGAGCAAGTCATTAAAATTAAATTTATTTAAAAGCTTTTATTACAACCAATATAAATATGAGTACATAGTTTAAAACATATATATTTTTATTTTAATTACCGCAATCAGTTACATAAAAATATTCCTGGATGTTTTAACCGAGATTCCGAAATTTGAAGCTGTCTCACGGTGAACTTAGCGAAACTAGAACAAACTTGTGTGATAATGATAATGCCATAATCCGTCTTTAACTCGGCCAACTTTACCTTTTCTTATTGTACTTATTCGTTTCCAAGCCAAAAAGAAATAATATAGTAGCGCAAAAACTTTTCCATTTACCGGAAAAAATATGTTAGGCGCGAGTGTAAAAGTTACGCATTAAATACGATTTATGTCACTAACACTGCACTGTGCTCACAAAGTTTCCGTATGGGAAAAATTCGCTCAACATCTGCCTAATTAAAAAAAAAATGTTGGATTTTTAATAATCTCAGGTCTTGCTTTTACACTAATATGAGACCCTAGTAAGCACAGGGTCAATGATAAATTTTAATGTAGGTAGCAAAAAAAATCATAATCTTCGTCTGCAGCTCTCCTGAATGTCGTGGACGATCTTGCGATAGAGACGTTGGAGAGAGCTCAATTCTATAATCTCACGCCTTTTTTTTTTTATCCCCGAGGGGGTAGGCAGAGGTATTCCATTACTGGATATACCCACATTTCACGAGATATATTGACCCCTAAACGTGATAGGTGGTGAGCCCATCGCCGGACCGGGTCTGCTCACACATGTCTCGGAATTAATTCTGAGACCTGCGGGTTTCCTCACGATGTTTTCCTTCACCGTCGAGCTAGTGATAAATATGTACCTACGTAAGTTTTTGAAAAACTCATTGGTACATGCCAGGATTTGAACCCGAGCCTCACTGATTTTCGGCCGGCTCTTTAACCGTCCGGGCTATCACTGCTCCTCAATTCTAGTTTTCACAATTTTAGTTGTCGAGCAAGTGATGAATATGTAGGTACATAAGTTTTGAAAAACTCATTGATAAGTGCCAGGATTTGAACCTGAGTCTCACCGATTATCATCATGAGAAGCGGGCTCTTTAACAGTAAGGCACACATCATCACAGCTCTTGTCAAAATATAATAAAATAAAAAAGGTAAAATTAAAGAGGTCTCTTCATACCAGAAACGTGTTTTTTTATTGTTCAGTGGTACGGAAACCGGTGTGTGCGAGTCCGACTCATACTTGACCGGTATTTTAGTAAACAGAGGGTAGAGAAGTCTGTATTTTTAGAGTTTTTCCAAGAAAAGGCAAAGTTACCTTCCACGTTCAGTTGAAATTGATCGAATACAAACATTCTTAAGAAAAATATTTGATTTGCAAAAAAACTACAAGGCCGGGGATTTTTTTTTCATATTTCATATAAGATCCTTTATCTCGGGAACGCGTGGAGGTATCGAGTTGAAATTAAAACCATATACTCAAGTGTACGGTCCCTTGAAGCTGTGAAAAATCTAACTTTTAAGTTAGCTTAAAAAAAGATACATACGGCCGCTTATGACGCGAAAAACTTACCTTTCGAAACTCTTAAGGGAATCAAATTCATAGGGTACTTTTCGTTGACCTAGACCTATGAAATTTGGCAAATCATCTTATAAAGTACAGGGAAAAACATGAAAAGTATACATTTGTAATTAAATCTTAAAAATATAGTATTTATTTAAAGTAAGTTCCCGTGAGTATACCTACATAAAATAAAATATAGCCTATGTTACTTCTTAATAATGTAGCTTTCCATTGGTGTGCATAAATAATTTTTAAAATCGGTTTTGTGGTATAGGCGTAAAAGCGTAACAAAGTCACTTTCGCATTTATAATATAAACTAGCAGCACCCCGCGTTTTCACCCGCGTAGTTCCCGTTCCCGTGGGAATACGGGGATAAAATATAGCCTATGTGTTATTCTGATGTATAAGCTATATAACTGTAAAGTTTCATCAAAATCCGTTCGGTAGTTTTTGCGTGAAAGAGGAACAAACATCCATCCAGACATCCATCCAAACAAACTTTCGCGTTTATAATATTAGTAGGATTTAGGGTGTACCTACACATTTGTACGCAACCCTCGGTGGGCGAGTCTGACTCGCACTTGTCCGGTTTTTTCTCAATTTCTTTCTTGAGTCTTATTAGTTGTTGATAGTAGACATCCCAATCAAAAGTTTTGCCCAGCGGTAAAAGCTTATAATAAACGATGCCCTTCCAATCCCACCGTACCTACACACACAGCATCATTCGATTGCGTGCTACTCCGGGTTTCGCTGTGCTGTCTGTGGAGCTTGACTACCCTTTGATCTTTCTATGAGCTCGTGTGGCACCGAAATATCGGACTTTTTTGTATAGCGAGCAGACTTATACAAATGAGTGAAAACTGTTTTTTGGTCAATCCTCAGTTCATTGTCTATGTCATAACTACTTACTCGTATATGCTGATCTTGCTATATTTTTTTAAAAAGCAATAACTTTATTCTTATGAGGGTGACCGGGGCTAGCTGCATCTTTGACATCAAAATTCCCGGACTTTGTGCTACTTACTGACACATAAGCGTCACACATCTTTTTCGCGGTTTAATGCCCGGTTCCTATATTCGAGAAACAAACCGTTTTGCTTACGGACGGTAGAATTATCTACGAGGCGTAACTCAAAAGTGTTCCTATAAAAAACTATTCGTAAGCGAACTTACTGACAGCTTGGTACATACGGATGAGAGGGCTACAACTTACGGATAGTAAGGGTAATGTATGGAGATGACAGGATAGAGCGTTCCTATAAATTTTTTGACACGTCAACTAGCTGTCAAAGTTACTAGGCGTTTGATATTTAGTTACTGCCCGAATTCGATCGGTTGTGAACCACAATTTTGGTAGTTTCACTACATAAGATGAGAAAAATAACAATGTCTCATTCAGATAGTGAAATGAGTGACCTAAAAATGTTGTCCAACTGGGAGAGTTCAATGAAGAACTTGTTAATCGCCGAAATTACCAAACGATATTGAGACATTTCAATACCTTGTATTTTTACGAATTTCAACTTAGATTTCGGTTGGATAAGCCTTCTGTTCAACGGTTACTAGTTGAAATATACCCTTATTTAACAGTGAAGGGAGCCAGGTATGTAATAGGTATTATTTGAAACCTCAAAACGTTTAAAAAGTAACGCAACAAATATGTATTGTTGATATGTATACTTTACAATAAGAACCTACATTTTTTCCTATGGTATACGCCCTTTACACCAATTGCTATTGGCATTACGATTTTATGCTCTGAGAACTATGATATTATCAGTGGCTGACTTTGTTGGGGTATCAAAATTATCTGCTTTTTGGTATAGTGCGAGATGTGTGTGGAGAGGAATTTAGAAACCGGAAAGGCTACTTTTTCTTGAATGTGCAGACAGTATGCAATGCAAATTTGTTGCTAATGAATGTAGTAGCCCGTTGGCCTGGGTCCGCTCATGATGCTACAATATTTAATATATATTTTATATGCTCCAGTAGTGTAGCAAATAATGCAAGATGCGAATTATACAGAAATATTAAGACACATCAGATTTATATAATGAGTTATTACTTTTTTTCAGCCTGGTTTAGCAGCCTGTCTTGTTCGGGGTCCCCATTGGAATGAAAATTAAACATTTGCACTGTATCAAAATTATCAATTTTGTATCCAACATTTGGACCAGTTGCTATTTAGATGTTAGTATTTTATATTCAGCTGAAGAAACTTTTAAATATGCACTAGGTATATACAATGTGTCATCGTTGTAGGTAATTCTAAAAAGTGATTGTGTTACAGAGTATTGCATTAATAAACAATTTTATTCCAAATTACCAATTATTTATTTTGCCATACCGGTGTAATACCTACGTATCCATTATTTATTATTTTGTTGTAAGCCTCTCAAGCCCCGTTAATATTATAACATATTTAGTACCTACTTTTTAGTCAGGTATGTACGAGGAAGTAGGGAATTTTGATTAAAATGTTCGTTTTATATCGAAACAAAATACCAAAAAAACATAACTTGTAAAAAAACCAAGTCTTGCAACTCAGTCCTATTACCGTAAAAAGTTGTAAGATCCATGTAATACCAAGTCGGTTAATTTATTCAGTCCCTACTTAAAAGACCTTCTGTCTTAAGCTATTACGTAATTAGCTAACTTAACAACATTAACACTATAAGTAGTGACCATATCAATATTAAAAATATTTTGTGATTTAAGTAAATTATTGTTGGGACTCAATGTCCCAACAATTGTTTTCTATGGCATCTCATTTCTTTTTGTAGATAGTCCTACTTATTTCCATTCCGGTATCTTCGACTTCTTAAATAACTTTGTAATCCTATTTATATTTGATTAAAGTTATTTATGCACTTGGTGTATCTAGAAACCTGGACCGAAATTGCAACATATTTGAGTTTTTCCTTTATTTTTACACCAAACACTAATTGTATTCTAAATTTGAAGCTTCTACGTCTGCTAGAAGTGCCTTAGAGTTTTGATGATCGATCAGTCAGTCAATGAAAAAATTAGAAAACTTTGACTAGTTATAACTCTTAATAAACTATTGATTCAAATTAGATGAAATATACTGTGTTTATACAACGCCTGCTTGGATACTGAAAATTTAGGCTTATAGTTTTACTAGCCACCCGCCCCGACTTTGCACGGGTGCAATGCTTTACTAAAACCTTCCTCTTGAATCACTCTATCTATTTAAAAAAAATCAAAATCCGTTGCGTAGTTTTAAAGATTTAAGCATACATAGGGATATAGTGACAGAGAAAACGACTTTGTTTTATACTATGTAGTGATCCATAACGAAGATATAGGGGGTCGAAAATGGCTTGCTTCGAGAAAAGGATGGTACGGCCGTGCCGCTTTTTTGCTTGACTTGGCAAGGGGCACTGCCGTGCCCCCAGATTCATGCAACTGTTGACGCAAATATGACAAGCAAAGAGATTGGAATAAAATTATTATCTTTAGGAGATAGAAACTTTTTCTTTTAACGTCTTTGATGACAAGATAGCTCAGCGGCGTGTGGACATTTCAGTTGCGTTTCGTTCATTACAGTGTAATTTGTGTTTCATCGATTTATAATCACTTTTTTAGCAAATCAGATCAAATAGTGCAAGAAAAGGACGTTTTACAAATAAAACTACCGTAAATACGTAAAATAAAAATATTTTGCTTTATTTTTTATTAGAACGTAATTTTTCTGTTTTTGCTAAAACGAAACGCAGCGGAGGGCTTCGGTAAGCTGGTTACCTACAACCGTTCGTCGCAGGTAGATGACGTGAAAACATATAGGAACGTCTCTATCCGTTCGTTACTCGTAGTTGACAAACGGTCCGTTGCTGAAGTACAACCACGATTCGTTGAATATAGGAACCGGGCATTAGTCGTTGTTTTACCTTTTTTTGTGATATAACTTTAGAATGTATCGAATTTCTTCATTAGATTCACTCATTTTAGAGGACAGAAAAACAATTTAAAAATGGCGGGAAAGTGTTTTTTACTTTTTAATTTCTTAATGTCCTATATTTATTGATATAGAACTAGCCAGATAAAAACAGTAAAACCAAAGAGATTTTTGTTTAATTTTATACTCACTCACACAAAATACGAAAATACTTTTTCCTCGACCTATTATTTTCTACAAAAAGTAATTTGTTTATTTTCTTTTGTAGTTTTTTGTATGGAGAATCGTAAAATGATTTGTGAATTCTGCATTGCAGCCTAATCTGCCGAATACGCATCTCATATATCGCAGCAATAGTGCGGTGCAGTGCACGGCTCTGTGATAAAATAGTGTCCATAAAACGTCACCCCAAAAAATATGGGCTTGGATGAACAGCTTACAACTGGACTCCACAAAAACTGGAAACATTTACGTCTAGGTACTATTAGTGCTAAAAATATGTGTTTAATTAGTTACTAAGCCCATTATTCTAAATAAATATGTTTTTGCCCATTAGGTACATCGTAAGTATGTAAATATAAAATTGGATTAGGTATTCTTATTCCAGCAAAGTTCGAGCAGTGATAGCCCTGTGGTTAGTAAGCCATGCGTGAGGCTCGGGGTTGAATCCTGGCGAGGGCATGTACCAAGGAGTTTTTTCAAACATATTTATAACTAGAGCAGTGATAGCCCGGACGGTTAAAGAGCCGGCCAAAAATCAGTGAGGCTCGGGTTCAAATCCTGGCATGTACCAATGAGTTTTTCAAAACTTACGTACATATTTATCACTAGCTCGACGGTGAAGGAAAACATCGTGAGGAAACCCACAGGTCTCAGAATTAATTCTGAGACATGTGTAAACAGACCCGGTCCGGCGATGGGCTCACCACCTATCACGCTTAGGGGTCCAATGTATCTCGTGAAATGTGGGTATATCCAGTAATGGAATACCTCTGCCTACCCCCTCGGGGATGAAAGGCGTGAGATTATATATATATATATTTATAACTAGCTCGACAGCGAAGAAAAACATCGTGAGGAAACTCGCAGGTCCCGGAATTGATTCTGAGACGTGGGTAAAAGAGCACCCCCATCTCAGTGTCACGTTAATGTACTCATTACATCCGAATGGATTCTGTAACCTTAATTTATGTAAGAATTGAATAAAAGAATAATGTTGAGGAGTTTCTTGCCCCGCTGCTTCTCCTCAACTATGTTGCTGAAGCGGTCGAGTTGAAATGACGTTCAGTAGGTGGACTTGTAAGTCCCTACTTTGAATAAAACATTTTTAGTTTTGACTTTGACATAAAAAAGTATTTATCACTGTTCTGAAGAAAATTACCACCCAATAAATATAATTAATTAAAGACCTCTTTGGTACTTCCTTCCATACATAAAATTGTCTTACCTTGAGACAACATCCTGTACGTATAATTGAAAAATTCCGTTAAAATTTGTTTCTGTCAAATTGAAATTCCGAGAGCTTTGACCCTGTCGATCCGTCTAAGCATCCATGTTTGAATAAACCACCTAAGAAAGCAAAATTAGTAATTAAGTTCCTGCTCAGTCCTACCTGTGGTCCTACTCAATATATATTTAATTAGTTAAAATTTTTTGGCCAATAATATTTTTTTTATCAATTTCTGAATTTGATTAGTCAAACATTATTGGCTATCATAAAAAAATCTCATAAATTTAAAATTGTTAGGCACCTGCCTGCTGTTAGCGATTCTCAAAATGTCTCTATTTACTAAAATTGCAAACCATTGAGTTTGTATTTATGTAATATAACATTATATATGTTCAGTAAAAGTTCTGTTTATTAAACACGCACAAGTTGAAATTATCTATTTAAATACGAAATTGCATGAAATGAGCAAGCAATATATTAATTTATTTGTACTATTAAACACGATCTTTTTTGTATCGAAATTTTTTTAAGAACAAAGCAACTCAACCAATAAAATTTTTAAAAAACATCTATAACTCACTTGTGAATAAGAGAAATAAAAAGTCACAGTTTGATAAAAAGTGTCATGATGTGCTTAATTGAAGTAAAATTAGAGTCACTTTATGAGCAAGTGTATTGAAAACAATCTTAGGATAGAGGATTGACAGGAGGACTTTACGGGCGGCCGCCATTTGAACACCGGCAATCATAAGGAACCGAACGATGTAAGTAATAGCGCGTACAAGAATAACTCATTGTCAGTATACTTCTTATGTAATAAAGTAATTTTATAACCATTTTGTAAACCAGTCCGGCCGATCACAGTTAAGTGGTTCAAAAATAAGAAGTGGGTATTATCACTTATCAGGAACGTAATACCTCTGCATGCCCCTTGACAATAAAAGGCGTAAGTCTCTCTGTCTCTCTTTTGTAACTCATAAATATATTTTGCTAAGAATATAATGATAGACACGTATATAATTCCAACTGTTAGTATTATTAGAAAAACCGTACGGCAAAAAAAAACTCACATCTTTTATCCCTGAGGGGGTATAGCCAGAGGTACATATTATTATTCCATTCCTGGAAATATCCACGTTTCACCAGTATATTCTTTGGACCCCTAAGCGGTGGTGAGCCCATCGCTGGACCGGGGTTATACATTTCTCAGAATTAATTCTAGGACCCGCTGGTTTTCTCACGATGATTTCTTTCGCCGTCGAGCTAGTGTTAGGTACGTAAGTAAGTAACAACTCTTTATTGTACACCAATAAAAATATGCAACAACTGACACAATGATAAAAAAGTACAAGGGGTGGTCTTATCGCTTTTAGCGATTTCTTCCAGACAACCTTAAGATGGATGTAACTGAGATAAACAGAGTACGTATTAGGTACGTACATACGATTTTTGAAAAACTCATTGGTACATACCAGGATTCGAACCCAAGCCTCACGAATGAGAAGCGGACTCTTCTAACCACTGGGCTATCTCACTGCACTTCTAATACTACTTGTTATAAAAATAAATTCTTTGTTATGGGACTTGGTTTTCCTTCTCCTAATAATTATACTTATAAGTACCTATGAATTTTGGTTTTATTTCATAAATCTTGGGCTAAATGTCAAACACAGATTACAGCAACAAGACGAGGTTGACAGACCATTATTATTTTCTTGTCCAAAACTGATATCTAAACACAAAAGTTGTTTACTCTTACAAAGCCAGTAACAATCCCATTAGGCAACGCCAAAATTATTTGGAGAAATAACTTTGTTGCCTCAACTTCTTTGTAGTTGTAGAAAAACTGAGCTTTAAAAACCAAAATTCATAATACTTATTGAATGTGGACCGAGGCAAAAATTTATAATGGCCTCGATCGAAAAGGATCAAAGAGAACCGTTTCATATTCCAAGTAAAAGTATGTTGGCGAAAATGGATATGATTCTATTGTTGGTTTGTAAATTATGTGAGCATTAAGGGGCCAATATTTTTAAAGAAAAAGTACAGTACTTAGGTATTTTTTAAATCAAAGTACTCGTTTGCATTTACAAACAATAACCACTCTGTTATCTGCATCCTATTGATTTCTGACTTAGAATTCACATCAGATTACAAATAGTAAATCAGTTAGGTAGGACCAAAATGCTCTTGATACATGAAATCATTTTATAAATACTGCTGGGGCAGCGTTTCCCTTTTGGTGGCTCGCGACCCGGAACCGGGCCCAAAATAAAATACCGGGTCGCAGCACAGCAGCATTCCATATAGATTTTTGGTCATCTTGTCGTCACGAATACACAAAATTAGCTAATCAAGTAATAACTTTTTTTAATGCCCTTTGTCACAAAACACTAGTTTACCCTAATAATAAATATAGAAACTGACTTAAAGTGGAACAACACCTCAAGATAAAACTTTCATCCTTTGCAGTAAACTTGAATTCTTTGGTAAAAAAATAAGCAGCTCCATACTTTTCACTAAATAGATGATACCGAAATATTGTGTAAAAAGCCAAATATGTAAAAAGCCAAATATGTAAAAAGCCATATATTACAACGTATTTCATATACCTATACATGCGATTACATACTTGTAATAACAAGGGGGGGGGGGTGCTATATATATAATAATTGTGACACAAGTCACACATGATTATTTAGTCCCAAACTGCCATATTTTGACAAATGAACTAAGAAAGAAAAAAATTAAGTTTATTAGACACGAAACAAAAAAACAAACAAAAGCAGAAACAAAATAAATTAGATACTGTGTGCCCCACATAATGGGATCCCACCCAGCTTGTGCTGCAGTATTAGCCACGGCGTGATAGTCTGAGGGGCCCCGGGAGCAGACGGCTCGCCTCGATCTCACACCACGGCTATGTACGACTCGTGCCACTTTCGTACAATTTCAGGGTGCATAATTTATTGTATGATATTGAATTGGCATGTGGAAATTAGAGGATCTTATGAAGACGAAGAATAACTTAATGTTATACGGCAAGAGGATGGACTGTACAAAGATTTCAACATTGACAACGGTATTCTTTATAAAGGTAAACAAGAACAGAAGCAGTTATACCTTATTGTATAATAATCAAGAAAGAAATTTTAGTAATTTTAAGTTTTCATCTTATAAGCGTTTTAGTAATACGCGGAATTAGCCCTGTTGGAAGTAAGTGATAAGAAAAACAAAAGATCAGAAAATATCTACTAAAATCTCACATAATTTAAGTTTTAATTGAAACAAAACAGATTTTACAGAGGCAAAGCTTACCCAAAATCTTCTGTAGAGAAACTCCAGCGGACCAATTTTCAGAATGATTTGTAAAGGAAATACGTTACTGAAATAGCAGATCAATATATATTGTAGTGACCAGTTCGATTTTCAAATAAGTTATTTTTGCTGTAGGTCTCTATGGAATAATTTTTCATACGAATTCATTATAACCCGCCGCGACATAATGTTGAACTTGCTTTAGGTGAGGTTTGCATGATATATGATTGGGCAATGTCGAGCGTGTGGTCTAAAAAACGTTTTCACGTAAAAGTAGGTACGCCAACATAGCCCTACGAAGCTGGATTAAAGTGACCACTTTAGTCTCGAGGGAGTAAAAAGTAATTAGTTTTTTAATTTCCTTAATGAGATGTAGACAAACTCAAACAGCCAGTAAATAAATATCTGTGGAGTGTGGACCATCTTCATTGCGAAAATGTTGAGAGTTTTAGTTCCATGGTTTTTCCGCAAAGAAGGTGGCGCCATATGTTTAAATATCTTTGTTAATCTGTGACCGGTTTAGAAGAAAAAACTATTCGCGAAAATTTCATAATTTTTGTCGGGTATATTTGTTCGGTTTTAAATAAATTTGTACTAAATTGAATATTTTTCTCGCACTCAAAGTAAAAAGTACAGTTTGCACCTGTGGTTTGCACCTCGAGACTAAACGCCAACTTAATATACCTACCCTCGGTTTCATTGACTTCCTCGGGTCTGGTGTATAAAGGCTTCGCTTAGTCGCTCGATATAAAATACGAGTATACTATTATTTAACCCGTTCTCGTGTTAATTTAGGAAAATCTTTCTCTCCGTGGGTGTCGAGGTAAAGTGGTTGAGGCTAGGTATGCATTGACAGGTAAGTTAATCAGTCACGACATTTTTCTTTGAATAATATAGTTTGAAAAACACATTCTCAACTCCACCAAAAACTACAACAAATAAAGTGTCGAAGTAAAAAGAAAAACACATGAGAAGTCACAGCCGCATTCTAACTAAATGCAATCGAGAGTTGTAACTTCATCCTCTTAACTGCAGTTCCGGAAGCTAACAAAAGCAAAGCAAATAGTAACGAATTGTAGGAGTTCCTCCCCTTTGAGGCAGATTTCAGTAACACCCAAACACACCGAAATAAAGTTTAGTGTTATCCACGAATAATGTAAGAAATTTTGCTAGAAACTTCTAACGAGCTATATCTTCTATCTGAACACAAGTTATGAACCGTACTGATTAAAGATAACAACAAGCCGACTTATTAAAAAAACACGCAGCGGCTTAAGAACCTCCTCCTTTTTTGTAGTAAGTTAAAAAACTATAACTTGACAGCGTTTAAATGTTACAGAAAAGATAAAAATATAGATTAGAATATATTGATATTACTGAGAGACACCTCGCATGTCAAAATCCATCATCCCATGAATTTACTTACTCACATCCGAAAACCCTGAAATCGAGTAAAAATTCAATAGTTTTTTTATTATTGATAGCAATAATATTTGTTAGCCTGTTAGGTACCTGGCAATATTGGCGGGTAGGAACATAGGCGCTAAACAAACTACGTAGGTCACGTTCCTGTAAAACATTAATCGAATTTCGGATTTTTCCATTAACGCCTTGGGAACTATGCCACTTTCAAATGTTCGGATTCTGTGAATTAATTTACGGGTTAGTTTTTGTTGAAACTAGGAACTGGCCTTTGTCTGTTTGGCTACCAGCCAACGTGAGAACCTTCTATGCTTGATTAATTCCCGCTATTCAAATCCATGTATCAACTCAGACTGGTTGAGACTTTCAGTATTGGCACTTATGCTCATTTCAGTGTATTTTTAATTGCAACGTCTCTTCAATATAAAATTGCGTTAAGCTAGTACAGTCAAGAGCACGCTAAGCTTGACACTTTGGACTTTGACCTGGCCCTGTATTCTATGGTGCGCAGTACAAATTAGAGCTCAGCTTAAACTGGTAGTGTCAAGCTTGACTTGCTCTTGACTGTACAAGATATGTACAGTGGTGCTAGGCCGACTTTGCCTGGCACTGCTATGCATCGTGTTGTCATTATTTATTTGAGGACACACTTTAACTGATTAAAAATACATGTGTGATATGGCAGTTATTATAGTCAGATTGTTAAGGTCTACTAAGGACAATTTCATGTTAAGTATATTATCATTATCAGAAACTACGAGGGTGAAAATGCGCCGAACAACTTGTAAATAATATCTAAATATTATCTCGTAAGTGACTTACTATGAAATACAATTTCATTTACTTTTGAAATATATTTTAAAGGACTTATTTGAATTTGTAGATACCAAAATATGCCATGTCAACATTATAATTATATATTTAAATAATGGAAGCATAAAATAATAGGCTCCTCGTAGGCATTATCGCCTCGTCAACGTCGACTTCAGAAAATGACATTTTTATTATTATGACCAGGAGAATAGGTGGAATACTAAGAAGAAGCCGTTATCTTACCCTTTGTAAATGCGTTTTTTTTTTATTTTGTTCATTTTGTTTTTATTTAAACTAACACAGTGTGTACCTAAATCACTCGGTTGTGATTATCGCCCTGGGCCATCTCTAGTAATATTTAATAAACGTAATATTATTGTGGAGAGATTTTCGTCGTGTTTCCTATTCTGGCATAGATTTCATAGTTTATTTGGAACAGTTTTTACCTGTTTTCTTTACTTAAATCTCTGCTGTAGCCTGTAGGACCTATAGGGAAGGTTTTTCAGTTTGATGACCTAAAACCACTTATTACCTTGTACTTATTATTACTTTGTAACGTTCTTATTACAATCGCCTTAGAGGTCAGACTCGCACTAAAAGTGTAAAGCTTTATGTGCTCTTGACTGTACGTAATGTTTCAATCTTCATGGACGAGTTTATTATGCCTTGTTATTAGGCTATTGGCATTTCTAAGTGTAATTTTAATTACCCTACAGAAATAAAAACATTTTCATTTCATTTTACTTTACTAAATCAGATGACATGTCTAGTAACCATAGTACAGTCTCAGCCTATACTTTTGGATGAAAATAACCATTTGCCTGAATGTAGCCCTCATTTTTCTAAAAACCACTGCATATAGATCTGTAATTATTATTTTAATCATAATTATTTTTCTAGGACCCCTGATATTGAGCAATTCTATATAACTGTGACTGGAACAATAATGAACAAGAATACTGTGGAAGAATTTAAAACTATTGACAAAGCAGCTTTTTTAAACACCGTTGGAGAAGTGTTACGGGCTAATATTAAGAAAAAGACCTGGATCACCAATCCTGTATTGAATTTTATTGTACTGGCATTTGCTGTAAGTTGATGAAGTAATTTAAAAATAAGTTTTTAGTATGACATCGACATCATCGACAACCCGTAACAGCCCACTGCTGAGCTAAGGGTCTTTCCTCACACTGAGGAAGTATATGGGCTATAATCTCCCACGCGAGCCCACCGCGGATTGGGAGATTTTGTTAGGCTAGTGGCCACCTAACTGCCGGAATTTTTCAAGCCACCCAAAGGTATCCAACATGGCTTAACGACTTCCATTGTTCGTAAAAAACGAAAACCGGGACCAACACTTTAACGTGCCTTCCGAAACACGGAAGCGCTCGTGATATAAATGCCACTAGGCGGTCACCTATTCACTGACTGACCGTGCCCAACATTGCTTAACTACTTTAGTATGTACCTTCTTTGATTTATTGAGGCCAATGACATTTTATCGATAGATAAATTATGATTGTATTATAATATGCTAGAAGCGATATCTAGTGGATAATTTTCTTTGAAACTATTTCGTACCCGGGCATCTTAATATGTTGCAAACATATTATAGAAATATGATGTACCTACTTTAAAAGATGTATATATTTAAGTCCACGAAGAATTTAGTGTGAGTTCTACTCCCTTCCTAAAAGTACAAAATAGTACGAAATCGTCGTGTAGCCTAAATGCAGAAATATGCTATAATATCATTTTGGCATCGCCACCAAACTCTACATCTGCTAAACGGCGAGGGTACGAAATTCGACTATTTCGTACCCAGAGTAGTGTGGCGCTGCTAGGATGATACATACATTATTCTTATGTCAATTTTGTCGTAAAATGTCTGTAAGAATGATTTTAATTTGTTTGGTATGGTATGGTATGGTAACGCGGGCTTGTTTCCGCAACTCGACGTCTTTTCTGCGCCTATTTTGCGTGAAGGTGGGAATGGCTCTACTCTTGCCATCCCAGCTCCTCCAGGAAGCCCAGCAGCGACTTGACGTCCTTGAGGGCTTCGGGGAGCGACCTCGGGGATCCAAGGTGCTTCGCCCGGTATTGAGCCACGCCTTCGCACTCCAGGAGCACGTGCGCAGCCTTTTCTTCTGCCTCCATGCACGCTCTGCACAGGGGGCTGTCGGTGACACCTAGAGTAAACAGATGTTTGTTAAAAGGACCGTGGCCAGTTATGGCCCCAGTTACCGTACGTAGCTGTTTCCGGCTCAGGTTTATCAGGGTGCGAGAGAGACGCCGGTCCAGGTGTGGTACCGCGGATCTCGCCTGTCTACACTCACCCAGGCCGGTCCAGGCCCGCTCCTGTTCAGCCTGAGCACGGAGTCGCAGTTGTGTGCGGGACCAGCCGAAGGGGAGGGGCACCAAGGGCTCTGGGCCTATCGCCGCCATACCTGATCCCTTTCTGGCCAACTCGTCAGCCGCGTCGTTTCCGCGCGACTCACTGTGACCCTTGATCCACTGCAAAGTGATTGTATTGTCGGAGCTTACCTTCGTCAGCTTTTCATGGCACTCCATGATGAGACTCGATTTGATTGAGTTACTACGGAGGGCCTGTAGAACCGCCATGCTGTCAGAGAGGATACGTATACGTGCGCCTTTTACTCTCCTTGAGGCTATGGCCGCTGCCGCCATGTAGATGCCCACGCACTCAGCTTGAAAGACTGTGTTGTGAGCTCCCAGGGGCCTGGATAGATAAATTTGCAAGTCTTCTGAGAACACACCGCACCCTGTGCCGGAGGCTGTTTTTGAGTTGTTTTCGATCCCCTCCTCGAAGAGTTGTATCTTGTACTTTTTGTCAAATATAAACCTTACCGGTATCCTGTCGTTAACCGCCGCTAGTAGCGGCAGGTCCACGACGGCATTGTCCAGGATTTTCGTGTGGGTAACAGCTCTGTCACGCCACAGCTTTAAGGTTTTTAGACGTACCGCCGCTGACGCCGCCTCCTGTTGGAGGAAGAGGTGGAGCGGTGTTAAGTTCAGCATGGTTTCCAGGGCGGCCGTGGGGGTTGTCCTCATGCAGCCTGTCGCCGCCATGCATGCAAGTCTCTGAAAGGATTGCAGTTTACCAGCGACCGTGGCGAGTTTTGTCCTCGGCCACCAGACCACAGCTCCATAACTTACCATGGGTCTTATCACTGTCTTATACAACCAGAGTGTTATTTTGAGGGTAAGGCCCCAGCTTCTACCCAGCATCCTGCGGCAGTGCCAGAATGCTATGCTGGCTTTCGTGAGCTTCTGCTCGAGATGGCTGTTCCAGCTCAGCTTATGATCTAGCGTTACGCCCAGGTATTTTACCTCCGTAGAGAGGTGGAGTTGGCAGTTGAAGAGTGTAGGGAGTTTGTGACTACCTATGTTTCTTTTGTTAGTGAACATTACCTGTTCTGTCTTGGACGGGTTGACCGATAGGTCATACTGTTGGCACCATCTTTCCACAATGTGTAGGGCTGTTTGTGTGACGTCGCAGATAACATTTGCAAAGTTACCTGATATTAGGATTGCCAGATCGTCGGCATATCCGATGGTGTAGTAGCCATGTAGGTTAAGACTAGCAATTAAATCATTTACCACAAGGTTCCAGAGGAGGGGTGATAGAACTCCCCCCTGTGGGCAGCCTCTAGCCACGAGGGCCCCTTGGGGATCATCACTGCCAAACCTGACTATTCTCTTGCTGAGCATGTTTTCGATCCACCCTATAACAGCCGCATCCGCCCCATGCCCTGTAAGTGCGGATTTTATGCTGGTGAAGTTGGTTTTGTCGAAGGCTCCTTCAATGTCTATGAAGGTGCCTAGGCACATAGCTTTATTCAGGATAGCCTCTTCCAGCCTGCTGACCACCATATGTAGGGCTGATTCTGTTGATTTACCTGAGCTGTATGCATGTTGGTTGTCGTGCATTGGTATGTTTCTTAGTGCGTTGTCTCTTAGGTCTCTGTCGCATAGCCTTTCCAGCGTTTTCAGTAGGAAAGACGTCAGACTGATTGGCCTGTAGGACTTAGCGTTTGTATAGTCTGTCTTACCTGGTTTGGGTATAAAAATTACTTTCACGGGGTGACGGAACAGGGTATGGGACCTCCTAGTGTGCGCTGGAGGTTGCAGTCCCTGGATATCCTCGGATCGACAGGGAACGCAACTCCCGGCGACGGTGCACCCCGGGCAACAACAGCTAGTGACTTACTAACGGCCTTGCGCTGGGGGTTTCTTACTAGCTGATGGCCAACGCCATACCCCACCTCCACCCACCTAGATGCGTGCGACTGGGTGGATGGTATAGCACGCCTGCGTCTCTGGGCCTGCGCAGTTGAGCGCCGTAAGCGAGGATGACGGAGTCCTGGAGGGTTGAGCCGAGCGATCGTCGGGTGAGTTACTTTCGCGAGGCAACACGCCCTCTTTGGTCCCGATTTCACGCAAAACGGTAGCCTTCAGGGTTAGCCACCCTGGGGGTAACGGTCCGGGCGTCCCGTCAGAGGGCCGCGGCGAGGTGCGGAGGGGTCCGTGTGGTCACCTCGGTCACACGGACGGTAGTCGGCCATGCTGACGGGGTAAGGGTGTGTGGAACGCCTGGACAGGGTTGAATCCAACCTGTCCAGCCGCACATTAGCGCTGAGGCCTTCGGGCCCTTCGCTTTCCGAGCTCCCGATGTCGCGCCGGGGCGCCAACTCACCGCTCCTATATCCCCCTTGGTAATCCTAGTGCCGTTACGTAAATACGTTAGTAGGGCACTCCAAGGTTTGCGGGCTCCGTGGTGGGTGGGAAGCCAGGGGGATGAAGAACAACCAATCCGTTATGAGTAATTCCGGATTCTCAACTCATCGTGATATGGCACCGGAGGGGAAACCCGAAGGAGCCTCCAGAACCAGCGGAGGTGCGGGGAAACCCAAACCCCAAACCGCGGCCAAGCCTGCAAAGGCGCGGCCCGAGGGGCAGTCCGCAGGGAAGGGCAAACCTAAGGGTAAGCCACAAACTGCGTCTGACGCCCATACTGGCAGATCGCCACATCAGGGGAAGGCTAAGGAGAAATCCAAGGCCTCCCACAAAACATCATACAAGCCGATGAGCCTGGTGGCCTCTAAAACATCTGAGGCCCCGCTCGTGAAGTTCTCTGCGGGTCCATCTTCGCAAGTCCGGGGGGCTGCTGGGCAGCCAAAAGCCCCTCAGGACGAGAACTTCAGGTCAGCTTGGACGATCTCATCCAAAAACCCGAAAGGTGGTAAAGCCCCACAACCAGCTGGTGGCTTCCGCCCCAACAAGGGTAAAAAACAAGAGCATAAGCGGAGATCGCGGACCAACGCCAAGCGTCGGCGTCAGCTCAAAGAGCGGTATGAGGCCTCCATCTCCTCTGCATCCTCTTCCTCTGCCCCCCCCTCAACATCTAAAGGGGTTACCGGTGGCAATACACAACCTGGGACTAGCGGCCCCCGTCCGGTTGCGGCCAAAAGGGCCCGACTTGACGAGACGCAGTCGCCAAGGGGTGAACGCAAGAAGCCCAGGTTGATCAACACACCATCCAACATGCCGCGGCACAACACCTACGCCGCGGCGACAAAGTCTGACCTGATAGCCGCCATCACCACCGTGGAGTCCGGCCATCTGAATAACGCCCAGTCAGACCTAGTCTTAAAGATGGTGAACGACAGACTGTTCGACCTTTGTGACGATGAGCCAGTCGAGGACGATGCGCCGGGGTTCAACGGCAAACCCACCTTTGTGGGCGGTGCCCTACAACTCTGGTGCAAAGACCAGAAGACGTGGGACTGGCTCAAGCAGACAGTGGAGGGTTTAATTCTCCCCCCTGACATCAAGCTGACAGTGAAGAGGCCCCAAGACATCCCCAAACGTGTCGTGTGTGGCATCCTGATCCCGGGCGTGTATGAGCCGGTGCGGATCGGGAAGATGCTGCGAAGACAAAACGTCTGGGCAGGTGTCGAGCGGTGGCTTCTTCTTACCGTCAGCGAACAGAGGGAACACACGTTCCTGATCGTCAGCGTGCCGGAAGACGTGGTCCCGGAACTCGTCGCACGAGGTCGCCGTCTCTTCTTTTTGGCGGGGGCGGTGTACCTCAAGTTCCGAGGCCCGAGAGGGCGTTTTATCGACGTCCCTCCAAGCAAGGACCCGACGCCAACAACTGAAGTGCCAGCAACAGCAGCAGAACCCTCGCCTGTGGCTCCATCAACCTCGATCGAGATGGAGACCGGGCTTTCCTCGCCCAGCCCCAAACCCGCAACTGCCCCGGAAACGGCTGCAGGAGCGGAGTCCGGACCGGAGGATGCAGGCGATGAATGGGTCCTCGAGATCGAAGATCTAGATCTCGGGGAGACGGGGGAGATGACGCAGGATGGCGTCTCCTTCGCCTAACTGCTGCTTCATCCAAGCCAACCTCCACTACAGCAGAACCGCAACGGCTCAGCTCCGGAGATGGTTGGAGGAACAAGACGCAGCTGTTGCCTTGATCCAGGAGCCGTGGATCGGCGCAGCTGGCAACATACAGGGCCTCTTCAACATTGGAGGTAAGTTAATTACAAGCAGCGAACCCTCCCCAAGGGCATGCATATACATCTCCAGAAATATAACAGTGCACCCACTAACAGATTTCTGTTCCAGAGATCTGTGCGCAGCCACAATAAAAATAAAACAAGTTTCAAGCCCATGCGAGCTAGTAATAGCGTCCGCATACATGCCGGAGAGCGATGACCCTCCTCCCCACGAGATGGCGAGACTTGTGAACTACTGCGAGAACGGCGCGAGGGAACTTATCATCGCCACCGACAGCAACGCACACCACCCCCTATGGGGAAGCACTAACAACAACATCAGAGGTAAGAAATTGGTAGAATATCTATCCACTACTACCCTAGATGTCCTTAACCAAGGTTCGAAGCCAATTTATGTCACCAGGCGGAGTAGGACCATCATCGACCTCACCCTGGCGACGGCGGGCGCTTCTGACTTAGTCGCCAACTGGCACGTGTCGGACGAGGCTTCGTGCTCCGACCACAGATGGATACGCTTTAACATTGAGGTAACAATCAAAACTGCACAGCCACGCAGGAACCCCCGGAAAACGGACAAAGCGGTTTACTCAAGGCTGCTGTGCCAGAAACTGGGTGCGCTAAAGCTTCCTGCAAGGATACAAAACACTCAGGAAATAGAAGAGCATGTAACTGGGCTAACCGAGTCGATAAGCTACAGCTACCATAATGCCTGCCCTCTAACCACTCCACCTGCTGGAAAGGCCAACAAGGAATCGTGGTGGGACCCCGAACTGGAGAGGCTCAGAGGTAAGGTAAGACGGCGCCTAAACCGCGCCATGAACACTTGCAGCGACCTGGACTGGGACCGGTACAAGGATGCTAAGTCCAGGTATAAGAAACGACTGCACTACAGACAAACCGCCGCATGGCGCAAATTCTGCGGTGAGATCGAATCAAACAATACTGCTAATCGGGTAAGAAAAATTCTAGCACTACAGCAAAACCAGAGCGTAGGGTCTCTGCGCCGCCCAGACGACTCTCTGACCAACTCACCAGCTGAGGCTCGGGAAGTGCTGCTCCAAACGCACTTCCCTGGCTGCAGAATCGTACAAAACATGTCCTGGGACGAGGAGACCACGATCCCGACGAGCGATTGCTGGTCTACCGCTGAAAAGGTGGTAACGCCGGATAAGGTACACTGGGCAATTAACAGCTTTCACCCATACAAATCGCCAGGTCTCGACGGCATACACCCCGCCCTGCTGAAGTGGGGCTGCGCCGTTTTGGTTCGGCCACTCACGACGCTGCTGAGGGCATGCCTGGCCCACAGGTATGTTCCCAAACAATGGCGGGAAGTGAAAGTAATTTTAATTTGTTTTCAGCTATGAATCTTGGGCCAAGTTTTTTTCCCAGATCTGGGGGCACGGCAGTGCCCCCACCAAGTCGAGCAAAAAGCGGCACGGCCGTACCATCCTTTTCTCGAAGCAATTCACGCACTTTTCGATCCCCTATAACTTCGTTGTGGATAAGCCTGAATTTTCAGTAACCAAGCATGCATTGTATAAACACAGTATATTTCAAAATTCATCCAATTTGAACCAGTAGTTTTAAAATTATAAATATTCAAAGTTTCCTAATTTTGTCACTCACTGACTGACTGACTGACTGACTGACTCACTGACCGATCATCAAAACTCTAAGGCACTTCTAGCAGTCGTAGAAGCTTCAAATTTAAAACACAATTAGGGTTTAGTGTATAAATCAAGGAAAAACTCAAATAATTTGAAATTTCGGTCTAGGTTTCTAGATACACTAACTGCATAAATAACTTTGTAATCCCATAATAATTGTATAGGATTACAAAATTAGATGTTCAAGTGGAATCTTGCAACTCAGTTTTGAAGCAGATATTTTCAACCGATTGAGCTGAAATTTGGTATACTTATGTAAGTTTGATCACAATGCAATATTATGGTACCATCAAGCTGATCTGATGATGGTTTAAGGAGGTGGATATCGCAACTCCTCAATGACTACTCGTAAACCACTCGAGTTTGGGCTCGTATGATTCGTCTTGACAAATACTTTGGTGCTAGATTGTAACCAGGGTCTGATGATGGAGCTGGAAAATGGCCATGAGAACTCGGTAATTAAATGACATAACCCCATGGGACCGTGGGGGCCTCCAGATGACCAGAGGGCTGGCAGCTATCTCTGTCAAAGGATCAACTTAGATATCCAGAGAGGGAATGCAGCCAGTCTTCTGGGCACTGTCCTACATGGTTCCTCTTTAGATTTCGATTATCTAAAGTTACCAAATCCTTGACCAACATGCATGGGATTAACCGACTCGACGCTATGTAAGGCTATTTATTATAATTATTATTGTAAACCATATTTATTAGTAAGACATGAGATTAAAAAGAGCTGCCCTTGAGTTGCTTGCTGGCTCTTCTCGGGGTACTGCATTTGGAACCAGCAACTCGTCGGTGGAGATGGGCTGCTGTTTACATTTAGCCAGTCTTCATGGAAGAGTTTAGAGTGCCTTGTTATTATAAACTATTGACTTTTCTAAGTGTAAATTCAATACCACCTACTGACAATAAACGCCTTTGACTTTAGAGGACATTTTTTTATCTGTAATTACTGTAATTGAAAACGTATATTTTCTTTGTAAATGAATGTATATATTTTTTGTAAATGAATGTATTTTTCTTTGTAAATGAATGTTTATTTTCTTGGTAAATGAATGTATATTTTATTTGTAAATTAATGTATATTTTCTTGGTAAATAAATGTTATATTTTAGTAAAACAATACCTAAGAAAGTTTTTTTTTTAGCTAAATTAAGTTTTTTAATCTTGTGTTTAAATGTATATTCAGAGCCTGTCCATATACTTCTCCGGGGTATTATTCATATCATATTCTGAGAAGTTATTTAGTAAAACTTCAATAGAATATAATATGAATAGTACCCCGGGAGAAGTATATGAATAGGCTCTGAATATACATTTAAACATTCCTCAATAAAATTCAAATATCCCGCCCTACGGTGATACGTCAGTGGTTTTTAGGGTCAATAAAGAGATCGCGCTGTAGGTCGAGTTTTGTCGCCATATTTTTGTATGAGGTTGGCATTCTTCTCCGCTAGGAGTAAAAGTGTTCTGTGGCTGACAGCCCCTGCATAGAAAACATGCTCTGATGTTTTATAATGTATTTTGAAGTGTATTTATAATATTGTGTGCCTTCCGTAAACAATAAAAAAGTTTATAAACCGCT
Source organism: Ethmia dodecea (assembly GCA_963855545.1). Lineage (NCBI taxonomy): Eukaryota > Metazoa > Arthropoda > Insecta > Lepidoptera > Depressariidae > Ethmia > Ethmia dodecea. The sequence goes on from OY979448.1 coordinate 8,467,281, forward strand.
TTAGGTATATCAATTACAAATATAATCAATATAATGTCACATCCTCCAATTTTTGGTGGCTCGCGTAGGAATTTTAGCTTTAGCTTTTAGCCTTCCTCAAATCTGTGAGCAAAATCCTATAGAATAGCAGTGGAGTGATAAAGGTTGATGAAGAACTCGTACCATAATACTACAAGAAGAAAGAACTTAAAGACTTTCTCATAAAGAAATGTAAAATCTTTGAATAGAATGCTGTACGAAATAAGTTTCCTGAAAGTTAAGAGCTCGTTCCGTTACTTTTACTGACCGTGACTGCTCGAGGTATTTCCTTTACCGCTTGTTTGTTTTATTTTTGAAATTCTTATCAACTTCGTGATGTAACTACGAAGAAGACTTTTGAGTGAAATGATGACCGTTTTCAGTTTTATTACTTTTACACATTTTCACGAATTAGAAAAAACGTATCCTTTTAAAAAGCATAGATGTACCGGGTTTTGGGTCTTTCAATAATTTATATTACATAAGTAAATAAAACTTTAGAAATCTCTTTATTGTTAAAGGTTTAATACACAGACCATTAGATTAATGATCTGTGGTTTAATATTAATATAATCAATCCAATTTACAACTAATCTTAAAGTAACCTCTCCGAAGAATATTGTCTGTGGACAAAGGGTGAGTTAAAAAGTCTATCTAAAGTCGGGTCGTACGACAGATGATAGTTAGATCCAACTTGACAAGGGTCTAAATGGATCGTGTTGCTATGAAATATTCAAACAGCTCTGCCATTATTGAAAACACAAACAAAACTTTTGAAAACTACTTATTGCCATTGTAGCACTACAATATGATACATTTGAAATATTTTTGTTCAGGTCGTTGGTTATTATTTTCGTTAAAAGTCTCTTGTTTGTTCAATTATTGCAACACTATGCTAGATGCTATGCTTAATTACTAGATTAAATATATTATTTTAATTTTATACGTTTTATTTATTGAAATATATTTTCTTTCATTGTGGTTGGTTAATAATGCCGTGTTCATGGTGAGATATGATTTTTTCTGAGTAGCAATTATATTTTTTTCACTTCTCATGCTCTAAAAGTACGCCAATATAGCCCAACGAAGCGGGACTAAAGTGGTCACTTTAGTCTCTAGGGAGTAAAAAGTAATTAGTTTTTTAATTTTCTTATTGAGACATAGACAAACTCAAATAGCCAGTAAATATCTGTGGAGTGTGGACCATCTTCATTGCGAAAATGTTGAGAGTTTTAGTTCCATGGCTTTTCCGCAAAAGAAGGTGGCGCCATGTGTTTTAAATTGTTAATCTGCAAAGAGATTAAAATCTCTTTGTTAATCTGTGACAGGTTAAGAAGAAAAAACTGATCACGAAAATGTCAGAATGTTTGTTGAGTGTAAATGTGTTCGGGTGTAAATAAATTTTTACAAAATTGACTATTTTTCTCGCACTCAAAGTGAAAAGTACAGTTTGCACCTCGAGACTAAACGCCAACTTAATATACCTACCCTCGCTTTTATTGACTCCCTCGCAAGCTCGGGAGTCGAACCACCTCTGGTATATTAAGGCTTCGTTTAGTCCCTCGATATAAAATATACTATTATGCGAAACCTGGAGACCAATTATAAGTTTTCCAGGAAAATACGAATAGACAGTCCCTGGTACAAAGGGAATAAATTTGTAAAGGGAGAGTGTAGAAATAGAGCAACATGCATAGATACAATTATGCAAAGAGATTTAAATATAATAGGGCATAGAGAGGGCATTGGGAATATTTTCATACAAAACTTTGAAGCCTACGCGTCATGTCCTTGTCATGTCAGTTGCCATTCGGTCGAAATTGTACTAGACTTATTCCACTTGGAATAACTTTTGACTTCAAATTTTCATCGCTTTGTCCCCTCTATGCCCTATTATATTTAAATCTCTTTGCAATTATGTAATGATAATATTTTCTTACCTACGTTACTGCCGGTTATATTTAGTTAGTAGGGACATTAGCATTGCTAATGCTTATTTAATGGTGGTCTGGAGGACAGTTATTTTTTTCTTATATCTCACTTTTAAGTATTAGACTAGTACATATTCTGTGACTTGCGGAAGTCTGCGCCACAGCACAAGAGCTCACTGCGGACTGGAGATATTTTTACGTTTTTTTAAGTGCTTACTGGAGTCATATCTATAGGACTTTCAAATATGAGTAAATGCAGACACGATAATTGTTAATAAACTTTAACTATTTTATTAACTGTTAATAACAAAAACACCACACACTGTGCCAGTACTGTATCATTAAAGTACCCGCTACACTAGCATCTTATACAGCGCTTCACAGAATAAGCGTAATTCTACATACACCCCAATCAGTATAAAAAAATATGATGCATTTGTAATCTAGTTTTTTTTAACCAAATTTCTTTAATAATGAGCAATAATAGTACAGTTTCCATAGGCAGCCCGAAAGTCAGGCATGCTTATAAATTTTTCGGAGAAATATTAAAAATACCAGAAATAGATTGTCTTTCGCGAGCCTGCATTTTGGGTACTAAGTAACTGATAAACATACCTACTTAAATAATTTTTAAACACCTAGATACAAAAACACAAAGCCAATACCTAGACATGTTCATGAACACAAACGTTGGCCGAAGTGAGAATCGAACCCTAATAATCAACAGATCAATGCTACGAGTTATTCACCGAAATTAATTCCTCCGACCCGACCTCCCACTCGGAAGGCAGGGTCACTCTTTAACTGAGGTAAAAGGTCCTTCAAATATTATCCAAAGGACGGGACCCTATTACGAAGCCAACTACGTCTGTCTATTGCACGGGTAGCGTGAAAGATCTCGGTAGACATAGTCAGTATGTCGCGTGCGAGTTGGTTTTGTCTATCGGTTTATTGCACGCCATAAGTACCTACCTCACGCACGGTTGTGATTGGTTGTGTTCGTGCTGTAAAGAAAACGCGGATGTCATCATTTTCATTTTTTAAGGGTCAGTTGAAGGTAGACAAATCTCTTGTCAACCGGGTTTGTGTTACCCCTGCTGGTTTCTTTAGAACCGGAACAGGTAAGTAGTCGTCTAAATACTTAAATTTAAAATTTTGTACAGAAAAATAAAACAATAAGAATTATTATTCCTCGTCGTGTTTTTGTGAAGGGTTTTTGTTTTTACTATCTCGTAAAAACGGTCGTTATATTGACAAACTTGGTGTAATTACGTATATAGTGCAGACACTAAAATAAAAGAACAAATAATAAGTCGGACTCGCACTAATGATCTGCAAGATACATTAAAAAAATGTTGGGACGAGATTCTGATTCGCACTTGCCAATTTTTTCGATAATTGTGATGTTTCCGTACGACGCATTTATTCATACCATGTCACGTCATTATTTTTAAGAAGGGATACCTATTTGTCGACCGAGAACTCTAATTGGGTGATCAAGAATAGGAGGTTGATACCTACAAAGTTTTGACAAAGACTACAGAAGGCTTTACCCGCAAGGCTGGCATTTTCCCAAATAAGTTACCAGGGCCAATTACGTTTCCAATTTCAAATGCGATGTAATAACTGTCAACTTTCGCAAATTTACACGGCTTATGCAAAATGGTTTCAGGTTCAATATAATATTTTACGTTGTGTTGCGTAAACAACCACAAAGTTACAATAAGCGGAGCAATAACAATATTGAATTTGGGAAATTTTGAAATCAGACTAATATTTTAATTATTAAGTCATTTCTATAGTTATCTAAGATAGGACTACGCTTCTACAGCTACATTAATATAATAAAGAGAAAGGAGTTCTCTGTCATCCGCCATACTTACCAGACATTGCGTCTATAGTAATTTGGATATCTTCTTGGCGGGATAAAAAGTCAATATCTCAGAGGCAGTAGAAAATCCCTTTGAAGAATTTGTTACCTCTCGTCTAGATGATTTATTCAAATGGGCCAATAATAAACAAATAAAATACATCGATTGCATGGGTGATTACTTTATTTAATAGAAATCAAAATATGAAACCATTTAATAAAAAACGGCAATTTCATAGGTAAAGACCTAATATATAAAAAATCCTTTGAAGAAAAGCATAAGAAAAGTTATAATCTGTAGTTCACTAAAAGTCTTCCTTCCATGGAATTCTCCTGAACTCCTTTAATTAAATTTTAATACGTCCAAGTTCAGTCTCCATCTGGATCTCTGAAAAATATTAATTTTAAACATCAGATCCTACGTAGTTCAACAGAAGCTAACCAATTTATAAATATCGATTTGCAGAGTATCTTTCAGCAAAGTATAAGTAAGTCCCTACTGTATATTAGTAGTGATAGCAAAGTGGTTAGTGGGTGAGCCTGCCTCTCATGCGTAAGTCTTAAGTTCGAATCCTGGTGAGGGCATGTACCTACTAATGAGTCTGTGTATTTTTTTAAGTACAGAAATAAATAATTTGATTTGAATTGAATGAGATTTAAAAACTTATATAGGTACAACATATTTATGCCAAGCTCGACGGTGAAGGAACGTAAGAGGAGTAACATCAGAGGAAACCTACCGGTCTCAGTATTGATTGAACAGAATTGAGGCACTCCAGTTCGGCGATGGGCTCACCACTTGTCATTTGAGCGGAGAAATTTACAGGTGAAACGTGGGTATTTCATGGAATAGAATACCTCTGCCAATCCCCTCGGGGAAGAATTTGAAAGCATATTTAATTCATTTTACCTAAGTATATTTTATAGCAGCAATATATTTAATCATAAAAAATCTACCGCTAACCAGTTAGTGTCCTAGATTGTAGTCAATGTGAAAAATTCAGGTAACAAAAAGCTTGGGGAGAAAGTATAACTCACGGAAGCCCGCAATAAAATGTCTCTATGATTTGTGACTTACCGAATGCATCCCGACTTTTTCCCCGAATTTTCACTATTCCCTCCAAATAAGGTAGGTATCTTTAGTAGCAATTCTACAATTTGTTTTCTTTTGTTTCAAACTTATCCTATTATAGTTAGTATTGAATCAAGTATTATTTGCCAGTTAACCTCTCAGACCATGAATCACAGACAATAGATTTTTAAATGTGTCTCGGTTCCAATTGGAACCGGCGGTTCTTAACTGATTAATAAGTAACTAAACAAGTATTCATACTTAAACAAAAATCTACTAAAGTTACATTAAATCTATAAATAGAAGACCTCGTCCAATGCGTCGCACCGAGGCCAGGTTCCCAGCAGACTGGCAGCATTCCCTCTTTGAATTATGAAACTAATTCTTTGACAGAAGTAGCTACCAGCCCTGGGGAGCGCCTCGAGGCGCTTGGTGAGGTCTTTTCCAAATAATTTTGCTTCTGGGCCCCAAGGACCCATCGTTTCCTCCGCAAATGGAAGAAACGTGTAGCACCCATCCAGACAACATTACTCCTGTATTCAGGGAACATCGTATGCAATAACGTATTTTTTTTAATAATGTATGATGCGATCAATGAAAGTTGCTTGGTAAGTAGAACTATGGTACATACTTTTTTATTGCCAAAAAAATATTCAAGAAAACGAAGCTGTATTTGTAAAACTACGTTTATTGAACACTCTTTATTGAAAAGGATTTTAGAACATTATATAATTATTGCTATGTATAAAGAGTAGGTAAATTGTTTTCGAAAGGAATGTCTTTGTTAACACAAGAGGACAAGTTCCTGTAGAAAACATACAAGAATGTATTCCCAGACACGGCATATTTTAAGTAATTACAATTTGCGCAGTTTACATTACATAACATTGTTTGGTAAAAGTAACATCATTTGTAGGAACAATGTAGGCAGGTAATTTATTGTGTAGAAGCTCAAATTCACGATGTATTCTGTCGTTGGGAAATAAAGTGAATTCATTTATTCACCCAAATAAGATTCGTTTTCATAGTCGGTTGGCTTACAACAAAATACAGTACACGGAAATAAATTCATACAGTACAAGTAATAAATAATAATATAATAATAATCGCACGCCTTATATCCCCGAAGGGGTAGGCAGAGGTATTCCATTACTGGATATACCCACTTTTCACAAGAATATTCGACCCCTAAACGTGATAGGTGGTGAACCCATCGCCGGACCGGGTCTGTTTACACATATGTCTCAGAATTAATTCTGGGACCTGCGGGTTTCCTCACGATTTCCATCACCGTCGAGATGGTGATAAATATTAGCTTCGCTGTTTATTGAAGACTCGAGATGTTCTAATATCGGATAGGTACTGTTCAATACTCTGGCAACCAAACCAACAGGCATAGGTCTTAATGTATACCATGAATAATTTAATGGGTACTTGCTGGATTCCAGAATGTAACAAATGAATGGATTTGTGGCTGTCTGTGATAGATGATCTTCAGCCGACATGGTTTACTTTCTCAACTCGGAGGAATCATGATAATTTTTCACTTAACTGCGCCCTATAATCCTTCAAGTGCTAGCCGCTACCAGCAACTGTACATATATGCGTCATAGATAAAAAAAAGTCTATTTTTCGATATGGCTAGCGGAGGACATTTTTAATGTGATTTTTCTGTGTAAACAAACAATCTGTTTTAGTGCCCAGAATGTTCATAGCAATTCGTTCAGTCATTTCGGAGCTTACAAGTAGATATTTAGGTAAGTATGTCAGCCAGACAAAAATTCTGAAAATATAATTTAATTAGGCATCTTATAAATAGCAGTTTTTTACTTAATTTCAGTTGAATTAAATAGGGTAAATTTTTTTTTTTACTTTTAAAATTTACTAAGTAATTTAAGGTTATTTCACTTTAAGGTTCACTCGAGTGAACAGGCAACTTCAGGGCAAGCTCTTCCTGTAAAAACCAAAGACAGTAACTTCAATTTCATTATTAGTGTAGAATATAGATAGTGCCTTATTTTACATACAAGTATGTATACTTTCATACAAGTATCTTAGATAGCAAGACTTAAAATTACATTAGGATTCACAAGAGATTGTCGTAACAGTAAATTGTGTCGTTTATAACTGTCAGCGGTGAATGCAGTGGTAATTTGAAAACAATAGTTGGCGCATTGTAATCTCAGCACTTTCAAGATAATAGTAACTTGGTATTATTTAAGGTGATTCATTTTTGCTATAAAAGTCAAAAGTCAAAACTCATTTATTTTCTGAGGTAGGTATACTAAAGTACACTTAGATTATTATATGTCAAACTGTTCTCAGATTATTATGTCAAGCTTCGTCTTAAGAAATAAAATTATGTTGCAAGTTGGAGAGACATGCATGCTATAACAATTTTATGATAATAATAGCGTTGCATAATCTCTTCGACATTTCTACAATAGTATCGCAAAGGTGTGCTTCAACATGTCACAGAATAAGCGCAATTCCTCATACACCCTAATTAGTATACATATATAAAAAATAAATAAAAACTATTATCGGTGATCCCATAAGCAAATGGGTCTACGGTTAAATTATTTTTTCCATCGTCCCGTCAATGGGACATGCCAATTGAACTACGGAAGAAGATTAAAAATAGTACGGTTTCCATAGATTACCCTAAATACAGTTCAGGCTAATTAATTTTTCGGAAAAATTTAACACATATTAAAAATAGCTGAAATCGATTAAGTAGTCGATACTCACCCAACAAATTTCAGGAATTGCGCTTACTCTGTTACGTATTGTATAGGATGACAATCTATGTATTGCCTAAGAATTAGTAGCAGCGGCACAGAATACCTAGGTAGCGGGCGCCATGAGACCCTTATTAAAACTTTGTCGAGTACCTAGTTTGTGTTACCCAAAGAGATTAAAATATATATTTAAATCTCTTTGGTGTTACCGTAATTAAATATTAACCCAACAATAATGTCAAAAAGTGAAAGCATCTGTTATAAACTGTATCTAATTTTAAACATCGTTTGTGGTACGACAGTTATTTCTCTATATATTCTGTCTAGCTTGTAATACGGCGGCTATTACGATTTATAAAGGTCAAATAATTATTTCTTGAATTAGAAATAGGTATGTTCAGTAAAGTTTAGATATGTGTTATGATAAAAACTAAGTAAGTAGAACTTCTAGGAGTAGGTACTTGTTAGAAAGACGACACGTTTGAAAGCTTAGGGTTCAACTTCTGTATCTTGTCTTCACACTTCGAAATAATTTTCTCATACTGTTAGATTTTGTCTTTATGCTAGTCGTAGTATGAGTCGACTGTTATTCGCATCACGCTGAGTTAAAGAGTATGTATTTATATGTAACTTACCAGAAACAAGATCTATTTTAAATAGTACCTACAAGCTGTTTTCCGCGATTTCACCCTTTCTGGGCGTTTCTATTCATTACAAACAAACAAAGAAATCTTTCCTGCTTATAATATAAGTGTAGATAAACATGGACCTAGTTGGGCGGGTCCTGATAACTAGTATCTATATCTACTATTTAAAAATAAGTCGGGTTTTCCTTCCTGACGATTTAACTCCAGAACGGCCGGACCGATTTTGATGAAACTTTTTGTGTGGGTTTGAGTGGGTCCAGGGATGGTTTATAGCAAAGAAAATTCAGCATTGCACCCGTGCGAAGCCGGGGCGGGTCGCTAGTATTATATAAAATGATAATCAGACTGACTGATTGGTGATATATCAACGCACAGCCTAAACCGCTGGGTCTGCAGACTTGAAATTTTGCACATAGATAGCTTATACAGTGTAGGCATCCACTAAGAAAGGATTTTGCAAAATTCAATCCCCTGAAGGGGTAAAAAAAACGTGCGCGAGCCAAGCCGCGGGTAAAAGCTAGTTTTATATAAAAACAGAACTCAGTAACATTAACTAACTAAATAAAAGTAACATCAGTCCTTATATTTTAAAGCAATTTCCAGAATATCCGTGCTACAGAGCCATAATAGAGCTCTACATCTTCGAATATATTTCTGAGTTTGCTAAAGTTTGCAAACAACAATAAAGATTCACATTGGGAAAATGAAAAGAAAAGGGAAAACCTAATATCAAATATGTATGTGTGCCGTACGTAGGAATTACGTATATTACCTACTTGTCGACAACTCTGTAGCAACTATAGGTATATACCTAATAATAATGCAGGAGGAAATTGTTATCAATACCGAAATAAACATCCTAGAATTTTTAATCTCAAAAATACTAGGATATAGAGCAGCCAAAGCTAACAACATTGGAATCCAAAACTAATTTCTTACTTATGGTAATAAGTCTAGTGTGGTACATCCGCACCACAGCTCGCGTTCATGCTAGCTGAACTGGCGCTTGAGGTCAAAGTTTTTGTATGAAAATATTCCCAATGGCCCCTCTATCCCTAGTATAATTAAATCTCTGTATATCTAACAAACCGGCAACTGACGATCATCATGCACACAGTGTAGCAACTTTTCTTCAATTATATAAGGTGTACCAAACACTCGCAATATGATAAAATAGAGTCTTCGGCGTATAGCATTGAAGGTGCTACTCATCATTGTGCCAATATCGTCACGTTATGCATAAATTACTAAAGTCACAGATCCAACCATGGATGTTCTAAGTAACGTTACTGACGATCGTTGAGAAAGTTCATATCTTTGAAGAACCGGGTAGACCTCGGACACTTTTTAAGAAGAGGAGTCTGCGATATATCCTTTTCGCTTACACATTTTTATTTTACATAATATTGTAAGTGATACAACGTCTCTTTTCTAATCATCACCTTAACATAATTAAGATCTGTGAACACCAGCACTCACCGACCGTTGAAATCATTATGAGGTGCCTAAAGCTATACCACTGACCATGGGTAACTATATCTATAAGCCAAAATATGGTAATAAGTTATAATTATATATATATGATTATTATAAACATCTGATTAGATATAAGGTGATAAGTAGTCGTCTAGTTTTGGGCTGATTATTGTTCAGTCGTTTAGTTTTGGTGAACTAGACACTATCTGTGCAGTATTAGAAAAAATCTAACGGAAGTGAATCTAACTATCTTAAAATGCTCAGCTAATCGGTATTGATTTGCTGAGTTTCAAGTAGGTAGGTGTTCAGCCAGCGACGATCTCCGTGCGGAACTAGTTTTCCCCGTTCCCGTAGAAATTTAAAAAACACTTTATATGGTGTCAAAAACATAAAATTAAGCTTTATTCTAAGTGATGACAGATTCTTGGGACCAGAGCTAGAATTCAATGAAGTCCTGTTCAAATTAAATACGGTTGTGTAAATAAAGCTCCGGTTTGAAGAGTAAAAAATTCTGTGTTTCACGCCATTCTATCCGTTCCAGATTGAAATGCGCCACCAGAAAGAATTAGATGCCACGTGACATAAAGACGAAGTAGAAAATTCCAGGGGTGTTTGCAAAGTTACCGCTAAATTAAATTGAAAGAGAAACATGTTTCGGAGTGGAGGGCTTTAGGAAATATATTTTTTAAGTAAATACCTAAATATACAGTTTACTTAAAAATTATATGCGGCTTACGTACAAAAAAAAAACACTTTTGTTGTATGCCCCCTTTAATTTTTAACTTCTTAATTATCTGTTTCGTACTAAAGTGGTAAAAACAGAACACATAATATGTGTAACAGTACCTACTTATACCACTTATAGTGCCGCTTCATCTGTCTGTTGCAATCGCTTATCTCAGCAATTACGAATGCTATCATAATAATATCTCGATGTTTGGAATAGTTTTATAAAATGCTTGAAAAACTAAGTTGCGAATAAAATCACATATTTTTTTTAAATAAAATTTAAAAAAACATTCTTACAAAACTAGTTTTTTTAAATAAATAAATATATAATATAAATATATAAAATATATAAACTATTTCGTAAATGCGTGGTCTAGTATTTGATTTCAAATGCATAACTGCCTAGAGTAGAGACTCAGCTATGCATACCTTGTAGAGATAATTTATAACTACATATTGTAGATTTGGTACACGTGTCGGCAATGAGACATTATGTTGGTAATATGTTTAATGAGAAGATAATAATTCGTATGTAGGTAGGTACTACGTAAGTAAGTAAAATACATTTTCTCTTACAACGCTTCTACGTAGGTACGAGTACCTATATTGTGGCGTAGCATAGATAAAATGTAATTTAAAAATGATGTTTGAACAATATTAATTTCAATTAATAAGTTTTTGTAATTATTATTATAATATATATTTTAGCTTTTTAAAATAACTGTTTTATGTTTATTTATAATAATTTTGCGTAGTTTGTTATTATTATTATTTGGAAATAAATTATTTTATTTTGATTTTATTTAAATTGCTTAGAGGTCCCTAATATACCTAAGTACTTGTGAGTAGAATTCCTGCGTAACGACTTGTTAAAACCCCAATCCATCTTCATTTTCCAAGCTTTTATTTACTTTTACCTGTCCCGTTGTCTTTAATCAAATTTTGCAAGTTAAAATTGACCCACTTCGCGGTTACCGATTGAGCAGTGGCGTAACAATAGGGTGGCAGGGCTGGCAAAATGCCACGGGCCCCCGACCCAAGAGAGCCCCGGGCCCAAGAGGCCGCGAGCTCAAAAAATTTTTTTACATTGTACCTGAGTATTTTATTTTATTTAAAAAGTATATTTTTATAAGTTCTGCTAAAAATCCAAAGTGAGACAACTAACAACCTTATTACAATTTCAAGTTAATCGTTAAACATTTCAACCAACCTAAACAAAAAGATGTTGATTTATTTTTAGAGATGTGAGCACGTTAAGCTTGACACTTTGGACTTTGACCCGGCCCTATATTCTATGGCGCGCAGTATAAATCAGAGCTCAGCTTAAACTGGTAGTGTAAAGCTTGACTTGCTCTTGACTGTACACCGTGTACATCACTCGGTACACACTATGGCCATTAGTGGGACATATACAACGTGTAATTAAGTACGCTGAAAATCTCGAAGTTTATTAAAATTAAGCTGAGTAAGTAGATACAACGTGACGATTTTTACTGATAAGGCCCCATCAAACGATTTTGCCACGGGCCCCAGATGGTATAGTTACGCCACTGCGATTGAGCTGAAATTTTGCATACCTACATGTGTAAATCACGTGACAATGGAATATTATGATAACATGGTGCTGATCTGATGATGATGAGCTGGAAGGTGTCCATAAGAACTTCGCAATAAAACGACACAACCTCATCGAGTTTAAAAAACTTTTTAAAACAAGCTTATAATATGTTCTTGTTATTAACAAGAAAATAATTTGACAAAAAAGTTTACTGCAAGGGCATTTTATTCAGAAGTACATTTTTATGATGCATAAATCATAAATTATGATGCATTATCAACCGACAAAAATGTACTTCTGAATAAAATGCCCTTGCAGTAAACTTTTTTGTCAATTTTTTTTCTTTTTATTAACAAGAACATACATAATGAACCTATAAATTATCAATATAGGATATATTATAAAAAAAATTGTAAGGCTTCTCAGTAGGCATATATTTGTGCACACGACGTACATATCGCAATCATTATTTATTAATATTTGTACTTTGTACCCGGGACCGGAACACGAGCAGATAATATGGATAAACAACATAGAACTCTAAAGAATAAAAAATCGACATCAACTTCTAATTATGGTTTTCTCAAGGACGGCATTGTCAGAACTGGAACAAATTGAAATGGGACTACGCGCGAAGCACCAGTTTTCAAATAAAAAAATAATCATCAAAATCGGTTCACCCGTCGAAAGTTCAGAGGTAACAAATATTTTTTTTAAATACGGTCGAATTGATAACCTCCTCCTTTTTTGAAGTCGGTTGAAAATAATCTAAAAACTGTGTTAAACCACCAATTAGTCTAGAATAATATGTTTTTAATCCAAATACCCTGAAGTATCTATGTAGTTACTTACTTACTTCATGATTACTTACTTATTTCAAAGAGCCCGACAGATTTGGCTCAAAATGCAATTTAATTTTCTATGAAAAGTTCTTAGTATTTTGCCGGAAGCAATAATCAGGCTAGAAGACTGAAAAGCTGAACATTGTAAACTAATTTAGAAAATCTGTTGTAAATAGGTAACTCACTTAAGTAAATATTCAAAAATATAAGAAGTTATCAACTTTTCACTAATGTATTTTACGATTCTATGTCTGTCACTTAAGAACTTTCACTAGTGACCGTGGTGCTGTCTTTACTTATGTGCCTAAGTACTTATTATGTAAGTACAAAATGTCCATAACATATAAGCACTTAATAATATGCTTAACATATTAAAAACGTTTTGTCCTTTTCCAAAGGTGTAGAGGGCCTAGCCAAGTGGCTTTGTTAAACGTAAAGATTAAGTAGTCGAATAGAATGAAAAATGTATGGGATTGACATTAGCGTTCGACGTGTCAAGCGAACGACTTTATAACACGACCAAGCAAAATTGATGCAACACTTTAAAGAAGTATACTTACCTACTTACTTAGTCACTGACAAGTAGTTCTTAATAGTTAGTAGGTATAACAATTAAGCGAATGAAACCTTAACTTCTTTAGAACCATTAACTTCATACCAAAGATTTTAATCTCTTTGCTTCATACAAACTTGGATTTAATTACTCAATTCCTTGAACTATAGAAAAGCTATGAACCTAAATACATAGGCCTGACTATAAATTATGTACGGTTGGTTTAATTTGGAAGCACTAAGCCGTAGCGGCGTTGGAAGGTAGTTACATCCAGGAAATGCATGCATTAATCACCATGTTCACCGATATTATACCGGCCATTTGCAAAGACGAGAAATATCTACCTACCAAGTATTTCGTTCGTTTTTGAAGATAGGTAGGTAAGTACTTGAAATATCAGATTTAATTAATAATGCAGGCAAATATAACAAATCATTAATTAAATTAATAATTTGTATTAGTAATTTTTAATGAGTCCTACCAAGTGACTTGAATAGATCTAAGTTTTTAATTGTTAAGTACGTTTATTTATAGGTAGACAAACTGTAGCACAAAGCTCCAATTTTAGTTTGCTACCTTAGATAAATTTGCTTTTATCTAAGGCAGAATTTAAATTATTGTTTAACTAAAGTCTAACTAGAACTGTTCAACTAAATTTGACTAAAGAGGTAAGTGATTTTTATGTTTTACATTTAAATAAATTTGTTCTTACTTATACCAAGCTGATTGTTTATTTATTTCTTTCACGCGATCAGTCAGGTAAAATGTGACTAAATTTTTCTTTATCTGAGCATACTTACTCGTACGTCACAAAACGTAAAGTAGCTCAGTGGTTAAAAAGCCCGCTTCTTATGATCAGTGAGGCTTGGGTTCTGATCATGGCATGTACCAATGAGTTTTTCAAAGACTTACGTACATATTCATCGACGACTAGCTCGGCGGTGACTCAGAATTCATATAGAGAAATGAATAGATCCGGTCCGGCGATGGGCTCACCACTTATCACATTTAGGAGTACAAAGAATATATTACTGGTGATACCTACGTGTTTATTTCCAGAAATGGAATACTTCTGCTTAGTGCCTACTCCCTCGGGAAGAAATGCGTGAGTTTTTTTATTAGGTAATTATATGTAGTAAACTATGCTGACGAGTATAAAATAAGTAGGTACTTACCTAGTCACACAAATACTTACCTACATGATGCTATTTTACTTGCATAGTCATAGCTCGTTGAAGATGTAGATCTTCTCGTTTACTACCTATTTAATTTAATTTGGACAAATTTTAAGATTCAAAGTAGGTACCTAGTTTATACATCTTACTTAGCTACATATTATATACCTACTTATTAAATAAAATAGTAGAGTGGTGGTTCATAGTATGTATCTGCCTACCTTGACGGGAAATAGGCGTGATTGTAGATAAGCACTTATATGCAGTACAATAATGACGTACTCGTAAATTGTGTAACTTTTTTTAATGATAAAAAACTTATGGACATCACTGGGTAAGAGAGCCTCAAGTATCAACGTCCCTACCTAATACAAATAACTGTTTAGCATTACAATTACTATATCATGTAATTATATTTCTACTAAGAAGCATGTTACTATACAGAGTATGTTATGCATACTTGTTTGAGTAAGGTCAGTTTATGCTCCAGTTTATGTGTATGTTCAGTTCCGTGTGTGCTTGGTGTTACGGTAGATATTATACTACACGGTGTGTTTTCGTGACCTAATATTCGCTTGATTTTTCGTAAAAACAAACAATGAATACGGTCGAAGAGTATGGAAATGCATTGTACCGCGTATATTGAATAGATTTCCAAATGAATTAATAAGCTCATTAGAAGGTCGAACAAGTGGGCAAGCTAGACAAATTATAAAGAAACATTTACTTAAAATTAGAGAATAAATTAATAATATTATAATGAGACTCCTTAACTCAAAAAATCTTTTAAATTTAAGATTAGACGTTAAGTATATTGTGTAAAATGAATGCAATTTTTTATACGAAATAAACAGTTTAAATTTTAAATTTTTTTTTTAATTTTATCATAACATTGTTTTAACTGAATTTAATTTTAAAGCGAATTATCTGGATACAATCAAATTAATTCACCAATTTCGTTCAAAGTTTAGACCAGTCCCAAATTGGATTAGTTAAGTACGGAGGTACCTAGTGTATACTTCAATCAGAAAGCATTTGATTTCGGTGCTATTGAAGAATATAATTTAATTTAATTGTCTAGATACAAAGATCTTCTATAACTTGCTTAGGAATCTGTTAATTATAGAGGCTATAAATCATCAACAATTCTATGTGAATGTCGACCAGACAGGCCAGATGTTTCCACCTCATGTATATCCTAAGTCGTTAGGATAGGTACACATGAGGTGGAAACATCTGGTCTGTACACGTGTCGTGAATTTATTAGGCCCTTCCACACTTGCATTATATAACATTCATTTCCCCATAGAATATAACTAGCGACCCGCCCCGGCTTCGCACGGGTACAATGCTAACACTAAAACCTTCCTCTTGAATCACTCTATCTATTAAAAAAACGCATCAAAATCCGTTGGGTAGTTTTCAAGATTTAAGCATACAAAGGGACATTGGGACATAGGGATATAGGGACAGAGGAAGCGACTTTGTTTTATACTATGTAGTGATGAGTAAGTAGGTACCTACCTCTCACTCTACTTTTAATACTTAGGTACAATTTTAATAAAAAAAAACGAATATGATTTATCGGTAGGTAGATTCGCTTTCGCAATTAAATGCTCTATTGGCCTTTAATATAGGGAGCCCAAAACTAATAGAGCATTTGAGCAAGTATCCGGTAGACAATTTCGCAGAACAAACATAGTCAAAGTTTCCGTTAACTAACAAACAATCCATTATCCAAAACGTAGAACGTATCTAACTGTCAATGATAGTAAATGAACAAACAATACACAATTTATGATAAGTAATAATACATTATGTCAATATGATATAAATTATATTAACGCTTAAGTTAATTATAATGTATTAGGTATTATAATTAACAATTTCTATTAAATTTCCAATATCTGATTATGTAATTAATGTAACCTATTCATCTAAGGTACTTAATAGTATATTTTATATCGAGGGACTAAACGAAGCCATTATATACCAGGTCATGAAACCGAGGGTATATTAAGTTGGCGTTTAGTCTCGAGGTGGAAACTGTACTTTTCACTTTGAGTGCGAGAAAAATTGACAATTTAGTACAAATTTATTTAAAACCCAACAAATTTACACTCGACAAAAATTCAGAAATTTTCGCGGTCAGTTTTTTCTTCTAAACCTGTCAGGCTGTCACAGATTAACAAAGAGATTTAAATCTCTTTGCAGGTAAACAATTTAAAACTAAAACTCTTCACATTTTCGCAATGAAGATGGTCCACACTCTACAGATATTTACTGGCTGTTTGAGGTTGTCTTTTTCTCATTAAGGAAATTAAAAAAAAATTACTTTATACTCCCTAGGGACTAAAGTGGTCACTTTAGTCCCGCTTCGTAGGGCTATATTGGCGTACTTTTAGAGCATGAGAAGTGAAAAGGTTCTATAATAGGGGTAGCTTGGAATTTTCTTGATAAGCTTGGGTAAAGTAGGTACACCAACACTAAACAATCGTTAAAAATCAGATATTCAAAACGATATCACTGCATAGCTTCCGGCTTATCCATCACCCAAGTGTTAACTTAATATAATCGATTGATTAACATTACATTATATTCATTTTTATACTACTGGTTAAGGCTACCACCGTACTCATAATTATTTTAATTAAACATTGCAAAATAGTAAAGGTACAGGCTAGTTTAGGGGCAATTTATCACGAGTTGTCCTCAACATAAAATATACCTAGGTGCGAATATGATTGATAGCATTAATTAGTGGGACATTCAGGCCAGTTACTATTTGAATTGTAGGTACCTGCACGTACCAAATATTAAAGCCGAATTCCTGAGCGGGCATCAAATTAATCCATCAATATTTTAAGGTTCCGTACCTAAAAAAGAAAAAAAGAAACCCTTATAAGATTATTTCGTCTGTCTGTCGAGACCCTTTTTCTCAGGAACTGGAGGAGGTATCAAGTTGAAATTAAAATTGAATACTCAGGTACCTAGGTACTGTGAATAAATCCAACTTGTAAGTGAACACAATCAAAAGATATTATATAGATATTACTAGTGTTTATGTCTCAAATTTCGACATTCATATAGTATAGGTAGGTGAGTACCTACCCATTTTACCTCGAATATGAAATTTGAAAACTAATATATATATTTGCAGTTGGTTAAACTTGCCGTAACCTATGTCGATGTACCTATGAGGACAACAGTTCATCGATAGCAAGATTCTTTGCTTATTGAACTTCAGTAGGTACCTTATGTTACCTACCTAATTTTAAATTTAGGTGGATGTATCATATATCATGTAATATAGGATGGTGTATACAATGAAACGCTTGCAGTTTAAATTTTTCATTGGTTTTGAATCTTATTTCAATTAGGTTGGCAAATATTGAACTCTATGTAGAGTTCAATATTTGTGGGTAACTATTTGCCTGCCCGTTAAAGTGCAGTATACTACTGTACAAGAAGATTTTTTAAGAATATAACCACATAAAAATTTTTTTTAAGAGTACCCTTCAACAGTCATAAATTTTAATATTTCTTCATAAATTCTTAAGAGTAAGTTTTGTGAAGCATACCAATTAGTAGATGTGTCAGCACTCGAGTAGGCGAACGTAGCTAACAAGGCTTGTGTACTCTTGACCGCACTCGCCGCGTTTCCTCCATTCTGCTGGTCTACAATTAGATGAATACTACTCCTCGAGAGCCCTGTCTTATATCTTTGATGACCCAAAAACAAAATCTTTTTCTGTAAATAAAACACCATATATGTTTTGTTGGTTTATTAATTAATTCGTGGGAAAGAACCATCAAATAGGTAGCTTATTTTTTTATTTTATTTAAAGCTTTTAAAGAGGGTAGCTTTTACCTTGAGAAACCTTCGAAACACAATGAACACCTACCTAATAAATAATAAATAAAATTTATTAATTCTACCCTCTCATTCCTAACAACTTTTTGAAAGCTTTTCTAAAATCTAAGTTAAAGATAGTATAAATAATAGGGTTCACTGTAGAATTTACATAACCAAGCCATGTTATAAAGTTAATCAACTTATTACTCGGGCAGCAGATGGGACAAAAAGGAAGCACTACGTACATGAGGAAGAATGGTAACCAACATATCACAAATACACCCATAATAATGCCTAAAGTCCTGGCCGCGCGACGCTCTTTAGACAGCGAAATTTTCTGCTTCTGCTCAATAAACTGATGAACGACATCACCATGGTTGTTGACGCTTGCTAACAACGGCCTTTCATGCTTTTTCTTTTTTTGACTCATTCTCTTAATAGAACCAACCACTTTTCTCTTGTAACTACCTGTAGACACATGCTCGCGTATATCGAACTCAATCGCCTGACGAGAAATAGGATCATTTAACAAAAGTAGTGGCATGAAAAAGTTCTTCTTAATGTCCATAAAAGTTTTCTTCTGACATCGGTTTAAACTTTCTCCGCTGTCTGATTCATTATCAGAATCCTCCTTATTTTCTTGACTCTCCTCTTGATTTTCAACATTTACAACTGGCCGCTTTTTGTAAATGCGATTTGTCAGATTACGCCGCCTCAACCTCTGTTTAGCGGCGACATAGATCTTAATGTAAACCATCGTCATTATCATCAGAGGAATAAAGAATGACCCTAAAGAGGAATATACAACGTAACCTCGTTCAGATGTTAGCTGACATGGAGTTACAGTCGTGAACTCGTCAGGCCAATCATTCCATCCTAAGAGAGGCGGTGAGCTAATGATTAGTGATAAAATCCACACTCCAGCAATTTGCAGCATCACCCTTTTCAGGGTTCTTTTACTGGCATAATTTATGGGATCTGTTATTGCACAGTATCTGTCCAGAGCTATAGCGCAGAGATTTAAAATTGATGAAGTGCAGCACATAATATCCGATGTCAACCATATCTTGCATAAATGCTTACCCCACAGCCAACGGCCGAGCGTCGAATAAGCCACGTTTAATGGCATGACTAACACAGCCACAGCTAAGTCTGCTACAGCTAATGACACTATGAAAAAGTTTTGCACAATTCGTAAAGGCTTGTGGGTGAATACACCGAGTATAACAAGGATGTTTCCGAAGATCGTGCCAAGAATCACCGCCATTAGCACTGCAAATGTCGTGTAGGCCTCCCATTCTGGTATAGCTATTTCAAAACCAAAACTAGAGTTATAGAGAAAGTTTTCCACCGCACAATTAGCGTCCTGAATTGAGGATGTGTTTTCATTAAACTCTGATACATTGTAAATGGAATATTCGAAATCAATCAAATCGTCGTTCATAGCGGTAAATTATTATTTTAAAACTTTTCTTACATTTTGCAGCAGAGCAATGTCCTGGAACCAAAATTCACTTTATTAATTTTTGCCGCGATTCTTAGATAATTTGAAAGTATTAGGTATCTTTATTTAGTGTAGGACTAACCATGGCAAATACCAATTATTTATTTGACGGTAGAATGCGGATTCGTACCTACATACACAGTAAATTGATAGATGGAAAATCAATTCAAGATATTATTTTATTTTAATCATGTTCTGTGAGTTATGTATACGAGACGTTCACGGAATATTCTTAGGTTACTGCTTATAGGTATGCCAGACTTAGGAAGATTCATGCTTCCAAAGCGGCTCGGGGCAGACTGAAATAGAAGAGATTTTTCAGACCGTACTACGCTGTTGATATGCGAGTTTTATACAAATGTACCTACTTCAAACACTTATAATACGGAAGTCGAGTCGTGGTCGTGACATAGAACGTAGGTAGGTAGCGGATGTTTTGAAAAGAGTAGGTACCTACCTCTTTTGAATTATCATATTAAAGAACCTCTCAGACCATGAATCACAGACACAATGGTTTTTTTATTTGTGTCTGGAACTGGCGGTTCTTAACTGATTAAAAAGTAGGTAGGTAGGTACCTACCTACCTGAGTGAGTTTTATTAAAATATTCTTAATGTTTTTATGTACCTACCATTACTACCAAGTACAGTACGGCCGTTTTAACTTGGCTTCTTTGAACATAGGCTTCGCCTGCGCAAATCCCCCTCCTACCGCCATATGGTCGCTAAAAAATGTTACTGCGCAGCCATTTGCGCAACTTCCGAGATGTCAAGTTAAAACGGCCGTGCTGTAGTTACCTATGCAGCAAGGAAAATCTAAAATAGGTATAAGTAGACATTTTGCTACAGAACCGCAATAAGTAGGTACCTACTTATTGCGGTTCTTTAGCAAAATGTCTATTTCCAGGAAAATCCCTTTCGCTATAAATTCCACCTATTGTATATTTTGAGTCAATTTTTGACGCACCTATAAATGTTTACCTATTCAGTTCCTGTCTTTTTTTAGCAATAAATATATTTTCTTTCTACCGACTTCCCATTTTAATAAAATATTTTTTTTTTCATCAACAGTTTCAAACACAGACTCGCGCCTTACGGCTATTCAATATGTCGTTCATTATTACATTGATCTCCAGCCCTGTGTAATGGTATTCTAAAGCTTCCACCAAACGCGCTAACAAACTGTTAGTCCAGTCATTTTAGTAGTTTCACCTCGGAATTCGAGATACCCAGCTGTAAGTCTGTAAATACTTGTATATTGACATCCTAAAAGTGGTCTCAAAACCTACATATGGTAGGGTGTACGCAACTATTAAATTTCAAGGTCAAAGGTCACAAAAATCGGGTTTTTGCGCTTTTTTTGTAAATATCTCAATTCCTATGGGTTTTTTGCTATTTGTATTTCTAATCAATATTGTAGAATACAAAATTCTCTACAAATTTTGTTTAAAAAAATTTTTCATACGGTGAACCGTTTTTGAGATAGAGGGCGGAAAGCGCGCGGTCACAGCGTCACTTCAGGTCAACCGGTGCCTCCGGTCGAAAACGCCTAACCACTATTATATTATAGCACAAGCGGTGTTTGTAATGAATAAACTCAAAAACTACTAGGCCGATTTATAAAATTCTTTCACCAATGGAAAGCTAGAATATCCCTGAGTAACATAGGCTATATTTTATTCCCGTATTCCCACGGGAATGGGAACTACGCGGGTGAAACCACGCAGAACCGTTAGTGTCATATATAATAGTGGTTCCGCGCGGTTTCATCCTCATGGTTCCCGTTCCCGTGGGAATACGGGAATAAAAAAATATAGGCTATTTTACTGAAGAATAATCTAGCTTTCTATTTGTGAAACAATTTTTAAAATCAGCCAAGAAGTTTTTGAGTTTATTCATTACAAACACCGCTTGTGCTATAATATAATAGTGGTTAGGCGTTTTCGACCGGAGGCACCGGTTGACCTGAAGTGACGCTGTGACCGCGCGCTCTCCGCCCTCTATCTCGAAAACGGTTCACCGTATGAAAAAAATTTATGAACAAAATTTGTAGAGAATTTTGTTTTCTACAATATTGATCATAAATACAAATAGCAAAAAACCCATAGGAAACGAGATATTTACAAAAAAAGCGCAAAAAACAGAATTTCGTGACCTTTGACCTTGAAATTTGTGAGTTGCGTACATTACCATATGTAGGTTTTGAGACAAGTTTTAGGGTGTCAATATACAAGTATTTACAAAGTTACAGCTGGGTATCTCGAATTCCGAGATTCTTACCTAATTTAAGCTAAAATGACTGGACTATGTCTGTAAATTAAAATAAAGGAACCAGCTACCAAAATAGTTTTTCGAACATTAGAAAAAAAATCTGTGTACAATGAAATGTAGAATAATCCAACCTCTGATGGTGAAACAAAACATTTCTGTAAAAAGTAACACATGGCGCTAGTGTGCTACTAACGATGGCACAAGCGTGAAAGAGAGATCCCATTATTTGCATTGTCATGTGACATCATTTTTGTTTTGAATTTGTAGTCCTATATGTGTGTTGGCTGTCAAAATAAAATTGTAGTATCGGTGTGTCTTGTGAAAATTCATTAGTTTCTTTATTTTTTTCGCATTACTGATGATTTCAAGTGATAACTAGTACATAACATATTTAAATTTTTGAGTGATTCCGATGGTTGGTGCAACAAAATGGGCTGTTTAACGTGGATCCGAGGTGTGACGTTGAACCTTGCAGATTAATTTACTCAATTATGTACATACATACCCATGGTGTTTTGGGTTATTTAAACTACATTTTTCCAGATTAATGTTTTACAACCTACTGTTTATAAAATTTTTGAATGTGGTCGACATGATATACCTACATAACAGTCTGCTGTAGATCAATGGTCCATGCATTATATGGTTGACCTTTCCGTGATATAATGCTATTAGTCTTCATGCTTATAATATTTGTTTAAGTATGTTATCGTCAGTTGTGTATTGAATTAGGCAGGGGATATTTTCAAAATCTGATTTGAGACCTCCCTCAAAGATCTTGTACATGTGTACCTATTTTTAACTCAAACTTATAAGCAATTTATTTAGGAACCTACTAAACTATCACACAGCTTACCAAGAAAAACGGTTTGATTAGCCTAGGCTTGAAAATGTAGAGGTTAGAAATTCCATTTTAATGGTATGTTGTGAAGAAAACAAAGAAACTTATTATGTACTTTATTCTGGAAATATAAGATTTAACTTATGAATTTTATTGATTACCATAATTCAATTACAGGGTTGAAAATGCCATTCCAATTCAGGGATAAAGAATTGAATAAAATAGCAGCATTCTTCAATGTCTCGACTTTCCTACTGACATGTGCTGCATTGGTGCAACCAAGCTGGTTCCGAATCAAAGGGCTGCACTGCACCCAGAGTCTCTCTCTTGCCCAGTTCTTCACATTTGACGAGGATGATGATGACCAAATAAGCATACACCAAAATGAACAGATGGAGTTTGAGCCCATAAATAGGAATGATATTTTTAATGGTATGTACCTATTTTTTTTATTTAACTTCATGTAGGTACCAAGAAAATGTACACATGGCGAACTTATTGCCTAAAGGCATTATCTAACAGTCAACAATCAGGCTAAGCCGAAATAATTTGGTGGAATTGACCTCAAATAATAAATGTAACTAATAAAACAATCTTATACTGATATCAGTATTAGGATTTACCATAAGATTATGTTGACAAAATAAACTAATACATACTATACTATATCCTAATAAACATAAATACAAAAATACTTGCACATAATAATGTAAAGATGATTTTCATTCAAACATTATATGCCAGACTACAATAAAAACGCAAAAATTTCGCTATTTTTTTTTTGTATTATAAATAATCTGAGGAAACATAATTACTGTCTTATTATGGCCAAGGCATGCCTGTGACCTACATTAAAATGTTAATAGACTGACCTTCATGCCAATGATGTTAAATGTGTTCGAATCAGATGTGTCATCTTTGATGATAAATTGTTAATTTTCATTCTTTAGTCCAAATAGCAAATAAATAGGGTTGTGTCCTACCTAGTCAAATCAGTTACTTTTTACGATCTGTCAAAACGAAATTTTACTATGGAAAATGTACTGAAATAGCAAACCGTGACGTCATAGTTTGTAGTACTCAATTGCACCACTTTTTTTGATTGTTTTATTATTTTTAAATTTGCTATAATTGTAAATTGAAAATCGAAATACATATTTTAAGGTGTTTTGGGATAATCTTTTTAATGTATGACTACTCGCAATTTAATTTCGATGCTGTCAACTACCCAATTAAACTATGTTAATATTTTCATATGAAATCTTTTCAGGACTGCCACCATGTATAACGCCTGAAATCATCACACTTATGAGGGTACTAATATTGCTGTGTTTTATGGTGCTACTTTCCTCTTGCATCGGAGTATTGATTAACTTGACTAGCCTTAACAGTAAAGCTATCAAAATGTTGCGACGGAATGCTGTACCAAGCATAATGTGTGTCTTCTGGGTGATTGCCATTGTTGGGGTATGTTACTACACCACAGTTGTATTGGGGAATACAAATAACAGTGACCCGAATACTATACAAGTTGATTATGAATACGGATTTTACACTATAACTGGAGCAGGTAAGAACTAAGATATAATCTGTATTATATAAGTTTTTAAAGCATCTGGTTAGTAAAACTAATATGTACCTTAAAATTTCAGGTGCCTTAGCACTGTTAGCATCTGCCGCTAACCTATGGGGTGCACCATTATCTAGTGATGAAGACTTACAGAGGCGAAACCTTATGGAGGATTGGGATGGGTTAGAAGCCCATAGTGTTGGTCCTACACCAGCTGTGCCTACTCTACCTCCATATACCCCTAGTGCCGACTATGTGCCTACTGTTCACCAAAGCTTTGCCCCACCAGTTCTTGGTAGCCAACAATACTTCCCGTTTGATGATCTGTCTGTACTTCCCCCGCCACCACCGTATACCCCCTGAATTGTTATAAACAGCTATTCAACATATTTTATGTGAATCTCGAAATGAGTTTTTATTTAATTCATTGACTTCTCTGCAGTATTTTTTAGTTTTTATATAATTTATTTTGTCTAGGATATTCCTGAAGTCAAAATATTATTTTAAGGCTTGTGAAGTATTATAGCTTGGGTAGAAATTCTACAGCTTGCATTATAGTATATTACAGTGTTAATTGGAAATATGAGTTAGTAAATAATGGGTTTGCTATATAAATAATGGATTTTGCTATACAGCAACCTAAACTTATTTTAGTTTACTCCTATCATTTTCTTTCTCCAAAAAGAAAAGACACTAGGGTAGGTTATCTTCTATCCCTTTTCTTTTTTTGATGTAAGACAAAGACAGGACTAAACTTAATTAAGTTTAGTCGGTGTACAGCAGAATCGAACCCAATGTTGACCATTGTTGACTTTCATTTAAAAATAAAAAAAGAGATCACAATTTGATGTCAGGTTATTTTATCTAATTTACCTACATTACATATTATGTAATAAAAGAAATAAAAGAATATTTACTGTACAGTCAGGAGCATGTGGACCTTGACACATAGGACTTTGTAATGTTCTTATTACAATGACCTTAGAGACCAGGCTCGCATTCAAGTGTAAAGCTTCATATTGTGCTCTTGACTGTACCATGGTTGAGAAATACTTGTAAAGCACTTAGTAAGGAGTAATAATATTTTATGTATGGTATTTAAATCAAATGAACTATACTTTTTAATTTTAAAGTATTGTTTTATCCAATTTAAGAAATAAGATAGTTGGTAATGGTGTGTTAGTATGTAGCTATTCTAATTTAAGTATTTTATTTCCTAATACGACAACTACTTGGAACATATTTGTGGCTAAATAATAACAATATATCTAAATTATACTGTGTATTGCGGTTGTGATGGGGTCGATATAATTAACCAAATGAGTTAACTGTTCACTTCAATATGTGATTTGCCATTTTAGTGCCTATTCTTAACGTAATTTTCGAATGCTTTTAAGGTAATGAAAACAAAAATTAATAGGTACTTTGAATTGCTGTTAACTAAGAAAATAAATTACTTTTGCGAGATTATTCTAATCGTTAGTTAATTTCCATTTATTTAGTTAGATATAAAAAAGGAGGTTTTGTAAATAACAGAAACAAAAAGAAACATTTTCTTTTGTAATTAAGTATTAATTTTATCTAATAAATCAGGAGTACATAGTCTTTCTTATAATAAATAATAGTGTTCATACAATATTATATTTATAACAAAATATGTAATATTATTATCTAGTATGTGTTAATATAATATTGTAAACCTGTACACAATAGTGCATTTTGAAGTTACAAAAACTCATAGTTAAACACTGGTATATTTTCGTCAAAATCTTAATAGTGCATTAGGTTTAGCATGGAAATGATGGAATATACACCAACGTTTTTCTGATAATACTTTTGTAATTATGGCATGGCATGATACAGTATACAAGTAATAATTCGTAATAACTCAATCAATCAATGTTTTTTTTAGCAGTTGTAGATAATAGTTTAATCAGCTACTATCTTATTGTTATAGATTTTTTTTTGCCTGTAGTTAGTTTCAAATAATTAAAAGTTTTCATAGATTGGACTCATAGAAATATAAAGTCCCACAATCATGTTCAAGACAATGAGCTTTTAGATTTTAGTGAATATTATCCGAATATAGCCTATACTGAAATGTACCTAATATTCATAACTATGAAATATTGTAATATGAAATATACTATAGTGTATTATAATAGTGCTGCATCTCCTGTAAAATATTCCATGTTACCAAAAATATAAGGATGTTATTACTTCTAATTGTTCGTTAATGTATAGATTTTCTTCTAGATCTAAGAATAGTTATTCCTAGTTCCTTGACTGGGAAGTTTATTTTTACATTTAAAACGAAAATAAGATTTTATTTTTATGTAAGACCAATATGCAATACATATCTGGAAAATATCTTGCTGTATTTTATTTACCTTTTTGCAGTCAATGTATGTACAAGTGGAAACCGCGGTCTAAAAAATAAAATATCATTGAGAAGATTTGGAGATCCATGATTATGATGATGACATACCTACCAATCACGACAAAACAATTTTAATGAATATTGTATTAACAACGCAAGAAAAAATATACCTATTTACAATATTTGACATACCTACAATAAATATTTCTACACTTACATACATACAATATATACCTATTTAAATTGTAGCTAGCCCCGATATCTGTACATTGGATGAATTTAAGAAAACTTAATATCATTACATATTTCAACAACTATTTTTTGGCTTCAACAACAATTTTTTTCGAATTTCTGTCTTGTCTGTCGGTATTTATGTACATTGTACAGTCAAGAGCACTAAAAGCTTAACACTTGTAGTGCGAGTCTGACCTTTACAACGATTTTAATAAGAATGTTACAAAGTCCAATATGTCAAATTCCATGACATGCTCTTGACTGTACACGCAATACCAGAAACGACTTCACAAAATAGGGTACTTGACACAGTATCGAAATTAAATTGCGAGTAGTCATTCTTTAAAAATATTCTAAAACTCCTCTAAACTAAATAAAATAAAACATGTATTTCGGTTTTTACTTTACAATGAAAACATTTTTTTTAAATAATAAATAATCAGAAAAAATAAAGCAATTGAGTACTAAAAATGATCACATCACAGCATGCTATTTCAAAGATTTCAGTACATGTTCCATAGTAAATTTTTTAACATCATAACAAACAAAATTACTAGGCACAATTGTATTGTTGCAGGTCTACCTTAACATCTAGTACATGTTTCATCTTGATATGCCACCTAAAAGCCCAGTAATCTATAGATATACAGGTTCTTTAACTGTAATATTATATCACCATAGCGCCCGGCACAGTAAATAAAAAAATATATATGTAAACATCTTTTTTATAGCATATTATGTACATCGTAATTAATTTAATAAAACAATATGGTTGTATATTCGACTGGCGAAATGAACAATGTAAAATAGTAAGTTGGTAAAGGACAAAATGTAAAATTAATCATCTTTTAATGCACTGAGATCAAAATGGGGTTGTTGACTTGGCCTTTCAAACACTGCAGCATTAGTTGGTTTGCTTGGCGGTACTATTGCCAAGGGCTCAGACTCTTGAGAGAGTTCCTCTGGCAAGAAGTTATTTTTATAAATTAAATCACTAATGTTTGATGGAAGGTTCAAATATTTCACTCGCTCTTTTTCTAAATAATTAACCCTTTCTTTCAATGTCACATTTTCATCCTTCAGAACTTCAACTTGTAGAATTAATTTCTCTATTAGAGAGTGCAGATCTTGGTTCAGTATCTGTAGTTCTTCCACAACTGTTTGTTGTGATTTTTCAATTTTTTTGCCATCTATGGCATCTCTAGATACAATATCTTTGTGTATATCTAAACTATCTTGCTTATTTGCTAATACATTTAGTAGGGAGTCTGTCTCATTCATAGTTCTGTATATTGCTAGAGGCAATTTGCTATTTTCATTTCCTTGTATATTAAGCAATGGATCTTTACCAAGACACTTGATGTTATCCATAGCTTTCTTGACGCGTGCATACTGTTCCTTCTTATTCTTAATGAGGTCCTTTTGTTTGAGATGATAGCTGTGTTGCAGGGTGATCGATTCGAGGGCCACAGAAAACGTTGTGGACTTCATAGCATCCAAAAGTAGCTCAGCTGCATTGTGATGGCATTGCATAGCTTCGTCATATCGGTTGTTTATCAAATGAGCTTCTGCGCGACGGTGTTGGTGATGGGCCTGTGAAGGCAACGCAACAAAAACATTATTTTTATGTACTTACGTATGTAGCCACAGCATTTATAAATAATAGAGTGACTTCATACCAGATTTAGAGGATGAGTTTCCATTTTATTATATAATAAAATCCAAGGAATTGTTTACTGGGATAGGTAATTATTTGTTCTTTTTTTTTTTTTTTTTTTTTTTTCTTTTTTTGGCACGGCGGTTTGCATTATGCCAATGTCAGGTAAGGTAAGGAAACGGATAGGTAATAAAACAAATTTGGAAAAAAAAGGATCAAATAGGATCAAGGAATATACTATCAAATTAAATTACTTATATATTATATGTATAGGTACAAATATTTACAATAACAATTTATTCACACTTTAATATCATTATGTACAATAAAAGAGGATAAAATACTATAAATATTGGGGTTAGTTAAAGATATATATAACAGACAAAAAATGGAAGTAGGAAAAGGAATATGATGAACGACAAGACTATTTATAAATATAGACTGATCCAGTAAAGGGCAAGCAAAAAACAAATGGTTCAGATCACAATAATCATCACCACACAAACAAGTGGAGTCTTCTGCCAACCCAATCCTGGATAACCAAACCGGAGTACAAACATGACCCAAACGCATTCGAATTAAGATCGAAGTTGCTCTCTTACTAAACAAAGTTTTGGTAAACAATGGACAACTGGGAACAGTCGGTTGCAACGATTTGTAATATAATCCCTTAGACCTATCTTCATCCCAGAGACTACTCCAGGACTCCTGTAAGTAGACCCTGGGCAGAGATGTGAGATCATGACTAAAGTTATGATATGGATATATGTCACCACAAGAAATAGCTTCATTAGCTAATGAATCGGCTCTCTCGTTGCCCGATATTCCGCAGTGTCCAGGTATCCAAACGAGCATAGTTTCAAAACCTTTGCGTGAGCATTCCAAAAGCAACTTTCTTATGAGATAAACTATAGGAAAATGATTATTTGATCTATATGGAAAAGAACCCACGGACTGCAAAGCGCTCATACCGTCTGTAAAAATTAATACTTTTTTTAAATTAGCAATAAGGACATACTCTAGAGCTTTATATATTCCAAAACATTCCCCAGTAAAAACTGATGTCTCTGGCGGAAGCTTAATTTTTTTGTACTATTTTATATTGGGAGTGGAATACTCCTACGCCCACACAGCTAGTTGAATGCTTGGATGCATCTGTAAAAATACGGTGAAAACCATTCCAGTCTTTGTCCATAATACATTTAAATTTAGCGTTCTGATTTATATCATTTTTGTCAATGCCTAAACTGATCAATACATTAGGGGAGAAGATTAGAGATGAAAAACTATGTTGAAACAAAGGATAAATAGGGGACTTATACGTAGGGGCTTCAATATTTTTATACCTTAGGAGGCTTTTAACAAGGCATGGGTGTGATTTATGTGCCCAGTAGCTGGAATTAGCTACCCAGTCAGATAGACAGACTAGTTTCGGAACAAGAGGATGATTAGAAAGTTGGGTACGCCGAAACAAATATTTATCACAAAGGAATTGACGTCTTAAATTTAGTGGGGGCTCACAACATTCAACTTGTAAACAGTTAATGGGACTAGATTTCATTCCTCCAGTAATTATTCTGAGAGCCTTTGACTGAATTCCATCCAATCTCTTCAACCCAGCAGAACTACCCGGTTCCAAAAGAAAGGTACCATAGTCAAGAATACTTCTAATGAGAGCATTATAGATCAGTCATAATGAAGAAGGATGAGCTCCCCACCAAACACCAGAGAGCCATCTAAGTATGTTAAGGTTACGCTCACATTTATCTACTACATAATTACAATGGGGAAGACCAGTAAGTTTTGAATCCAGAATTACACCCAAGAACTTTACTTGCGATTGAACAGGGATAGGGATCCCGTCTAATAGAACATTAACCATTGGTTGCCTACGCATTCTGGAAAATAATACCACCGTACTTTTAGGTATGGATAACTCAAGTCCATTTCTGTCTATCCATGATTTAAGCATGTTAAGCGAATATGTTAATGAGGTACAAATGTTATCAATTGCACGACCAGAGACATACAAAGTTAAGTCATCAGCGTACTGCAGAACATTAGCAGAACCCTCAAGAGAAGACTCCAAGTCGTAAGTATAAATGTTATAAAGAATGGGGCTAAGAACTGAACCCTGCGGAAGTCCCGTCCAAACGGTCCTAGAAATTTTGGTATTATTGTCGAGATAATAGTGAATAAATCTTTCTGATGTAAGGTTTATAATAAAATTAATAAGTATATTTGGAATTTTTAACTTGTTTAGTTTATCCTCAAGAATAGAAATAATAACATTGTCGTAGGCAGAAGTAATATCTAAAAAGGCAGTTACCAAAGAGTTATTGCAAGAAAAAGCTAAGCGGATATCAGTGGAAAAAATACTCAAATTGTCTATTGTACTCCTTCCTTTTCTAAAACCAAACTGACTTTCTGCCAAAAGGTTATTGCCACAGAACACTTTTACTCCTAGCGGAGAAGAATGCCAACCTCATACAAAAATATGGCGACAAAACTCGACCTACAGCGCGATCTCTGTGATGACCCTAAAAACCACTGACGTATCACCGTATGGCGGGATATTTGAATTTTATAGTGGAATGTTTAAATGTATATTCAGAGCCTATTCATATACTTCTCCCGGGGTACTATTCATATTATATTCTATTGAAGTTTTACCTAAATAACTTCTCAGAATATGATATGAATAATACCCCGGAGAAGTATATGGACAGGCTCTGAATATACATTTAAACACAAGATTAAAAAACTTAATTTAGCTAAAAAAAAACTTTCTTAGGTATTGTTTTACTAAAATATAACATTTATTTACCAAGAAAATATACATTCATTTACAAAGAAAATATACATTCATTTACCAAGAAAATATACATTCATTTACAAAGAAAAATACATTCATTTACAAAAAAAATATACATTCATTTATAAAGAAAATAAAAATAAAGAAGATAAAAAATGTCTTCTAAAGACAAAGGCGTTTATTGTCAGTAGGTGGTATTGAATTTACACTTAGAAAAGTCAATAGTTTATAATAACAAGGCACTCTAAACTCTTCCATGAAGACTGGCTAAATGTAAACAGCAGCCCATCTCCACCGACGAGTTGCTGGTTCCAAATGCAGTACCCCGAGAAGAGCCAGCAAGCAACTCAAGGGCAGCTCTTTTTAATCTCATGTCTTACTAATAAATATGGTTTACAATAATAATTATAATTAATAGCCTTACATAGCGTCGAGTCGGTTAATCCCATGCATGTTGGTCAAGGATTTGGTAACTTTAGATAATCGAAATCTAAAGAGGAACCATATAGGACAGTGCCCAGAAGACTGGCTGCATTCCCTCTCTGGATATCTAGGTTGATCCTTTGACAGAGATAGCTGCCAGCCCTCTGGTCATCTGAAGGCCCCCACGGTCCCATGGGGCTATGTCATTTAATTACCGAGTTCTCATGGCCATTTTCCAGCTCCATCATCAGACCCTGGTTATAATCTAGCACCAAGGTATTTGTCAAGACGAATCATACGAGCCCAAACTCGAGTGGTTTACGAGTAGTCATGGAGGAGTTGCGATATCCACCTCCTTAAACCATCATCAGATCAGCTTGATGGTACCATAATATTGCATTGTGACCAAACTTACATAAGAATACCAAATTTCAGCTCAATCGGTTGAAAATATCTGCTTCAAAATTGAGTTGCAAGATTCCACTTGAACATCTAATTTTGTAATCCTATACAATTATTATGGGATTACAAAGTTATTTATGCAGTTAGTGTATCTAGAAACCTAGACCGAAATTGCAAATTATTTGAGTTTTTCCTTGATTTATACACTAAACCCTAATTGTATTCTAAATTCGAAGCTTCTACGACTGATGATCGGTCAGTGAGTCAGTCAGTCAGTCAGTCAGTGAGTGACAAAATTAGGAAACTTTGAATATTTATAATTTTAAAATTACTGGTTCAAATTGGATGAATTTTGAAATATACTGTGTTTATACAATGCATGCTTGGTTACTGAAAATTCAGGCTTCTAGGTTTATCCACAACGAAGTTATAGGGGATCGAAAAGTGCGTGAATTGCTTTGAGAAAAGGATGGTACGGCCGTGCCGCTTTTTGCTCGACTTGGCGGGTGCCCCCAGATCCGGGAAAAAAACTTGGCCCAAGATTCATAGCTGAGAACAAATTAAAATCATTCTTACAAACATTTTACGACAAAATTGACATAAGAATAATGTATGTATCATCCTAGCAGCGCCACACTACTCTGGGTACGAAATAGTCTTGAATTTCGTACCCTCGCCGTTTAGCAGATGTAGTTTGGTGGCGATGCCAAAATGATATATAGCATATTTCTGCATTTAGGCTACACGACGATTTCGTACTATTTTGTACTTTTAGGAAGGGAGTAGAACTCACACTAAATTCTTCGTGGACTTAAATATATTATACATCTTTTAAAGTAGGTACATCATATTTCTAAAATATGTTTGCAACATATTAAGATGCCCGGGTACGAAATAGTTTCAAAGAAAATTATCCACTAGATATCGCTTCTAGCATATTATAATACAATCATAATTTATCTATCGATAAAATGTCATTGGCTTCAATAAATCAAGGTAGGTACATACTAAAGTAGTTAAGCAATGTTGGGCACGGTCAGTCAGTGAATGGGTGACCGCCTAGTGGCATTTATATCACGAGCGCTTCCGTGTTTCGGAAGGCACGTTAAAGTGTTGGTCCCGGTTTTCGTTGTTTACGAACAATGGAAGTCGTTAAACCATGTTGGATACCTTTGGGTGGCTTGAAAAATTCCGGCAGTTAGGTGGCCACTAGCCTAACAAAATCTCCCAATCCGCGGTGGGCTCGCGTGGGAGATTATAGCCCATATACTTCCTCAGTGTGAGGAAAGACCCTTAGCTCAGCAGTGGGCTGTTACGGGTTGTCGATGACATACTAAAAACTTATTTTTAAATTACTTCATCAACTTACAGCAAATGCCAGTACAATAAAATTCAATACAGGATTGGTGATCCAAGTCTTTTTCTTAATATTAGCCCATATCACTTCTCCAACGGAGTTTAAAAAATCTGCTTTGTCAATAGTTTTAAATTCTTCCACAGTATTCTTGTTCATTATTGTTCCAGTCACAGTTATATAGAATTGCTCAATATCAGGGGTCCTAGAAAAATAATTATTATAAAAATAATAATGCAGTGGTTTTGAGAAAAATGAGGGCTACATTCAGGCAAATGGTTATTTTCATCCAAAAGTATAGGCTGAGACTGTACTGTGGTTACTAGACATGTCATCTGATTTAGTAAAGTAAAATGAAATGAAAATGTTTTTATTTCTGTAGGTAATTAAAATTACACTTAGAAAGGCCAATAGCCTAATAACAAGGCATAATAAACTTGTCCATGAAGATTGAAACATTACGTACTAACGTCCTCACGAGTACTAAATGTTGGTGAAGTTATATACTATGAAAAAAAAAGACCTTTATTTACGGATACAGGTTTTGGTGCTGCTGTAAAGACGTCATTTTGGCAAAACCACCAACCCCCCCCCCCCCCCCATATCTGCTAAACCGCGAGGGTACGAAATTCAAGACTACTTCGTACCCAGAGTAGTGTGGCGCTGCTAGGATGATACATACAAAAATAATGTGTAAATATAGGGTTGTGTCCTACCTAGTCAAATCAGTTACTTTTTACGATCTGTCAAAACGAAATTTTACTATGGATAATGTACTGAAATAGCAAACCGTGACGTCATAGTTTGTAGTACTCAATTGCAGCACTTTTTTTGATTGATTTATTATTTTTAAATTTGCTATAATTGTAAATTGAAAATCGAAATACATATTTTGAGGTGTTTTGGGATAATCTTTTTAATGTATGACTACTCGCAATTTAATTTCGATGCTGTCAACTACCCAATTGTTACTTACCTCAATATATTTGTTGCTCCGGGGTTAGGAAATCTGTAAGCTTTGATGTCCGAATCTTCCTTCGGCTTTAACCCACATTTCAAACATTTTCTTCTGATGTTATCAGCCATAACGACAAACAAAATACAAACACCTTTTCTATCTCCTCGAGTCTCTATCTCACAAATACTTCGCTAGCACTATAGCAAGCACGTCAACACTAATGCGGAGGAACAAAGACTCAACCACGGCTCAACTAAATGCAATAATGAAGAAAAGAAAACTGTAAATTGTAATTTTAAAAACCACAGACATGACAGACGAGACATCATTCATGATGACAGTATGCCATGGGGCTGCCAATGTTTAATGATGTTCTCTTACATAAATACTTTTTTATGTATTTTTGAATTAATTTTTTTAACATATTTTAGAAAACAATACATATAATTAAATTATATATTATTATATATAAAACAATTTTTTAAATACTCCCTTTAAAGAATATTGAGTTAACTTGTCACACAGAAGATTCCCCATTAGGTATGACACCCAAGTCCCATACCCACTTGACGCCGCCTGGTTATTGCTCTCAACAAACCACTCGAGTCTGTTTTTGACTAATAGTGCGGTCCGTTTTGTGCAAATGGTAAATACGTTCGTGAGCACGCACACGACTGTTCATAATGATTACGATTGTTAGCATGCAAACAATTTGAACAGGTTTTCGTTTGTCAAAAATGACAGTTCTTTTAATATTGTAATATTGTTATGTAGTTTTCAAATAAAGTAGTTTTTACATTCTAATCAGTATTTTAAATGTTAGTACAAACCAATTGCTACTCGTTGATATTGTTCTGAAGTTAAATTCAGTCATATAGAATCCCCCGAAGCTTCGCAATGTACTTCTGTTAATATCAATGACGGACGACATACCTAATTTTAATTAATACTTAATCAAAAAGTAAAAGTTCACGGGGCGGGAAAAAACAGAACAATCAAAAAACGTAAAAACACCATGCACATTGAAGTTTGACAACTGTTTGACAGTTCCGGAGACATTGCACTACCTCCTCGGTGTTGGCACTGTTCGCACCAATCGATGACGTCATCGATGAAGTCACAATGCTCATGTCAGCGTACCACAGCGCAATTTGAACAGTTGTTTGCATGAATATAGCGCACACGAGCGCAGAAAGTGCAATTTGGACCGTACCATAAATGTTCAGCTAATTTCACCAAGACAGAAGACAAAGCTATTGGACGATATGAGCATGGATCTGAATGAGGTTTATTTGGCTTCAAAATTAAGATTAATGATTGTGTTTTCCACGACTGAGGAATGTTACCAGATATCATAACAGAGTTGATAATATTGAGATAAAAAGTAAGTACAGAATTTGAAAGGTGACTTAAAAATGAATATGGAATACCATCCTCCCCAGGGGAGGAATCCTTGATTTTAGAAAGAACACCCATACGCTCATCTAAAGTGAAAAGAGTGTTGAGATCAGAGTTAAGTGAGGGTAAGATAGAGATTTTATTTTTATAATTGATTCTGGGGCCGAAGCAGGAGCTAAATGGTTCATAACCTTCTCTGCCATTTCAGCAGATAATCTAGAACCTGTCGAGTTATTAAAAGCACATCTAAAACGTTTAACATTCCTCCAGACAGTGGAAGGATTAATATCAGGATTAATAGAAGCGCAAAAGTTTTTCCAACCTTCATACTTCTTTTTATGTAGAAAATCTTTTGTGTCTTTAGCAACTTGACAATATAGCTCAAAATTTTCAGAAGTCATCTGAATATTGTACATTTTTTCTGCCTTCTTTCGTTTTTTAACAGACTCAGAACACTCATCATCCCACCAAGGAGGAGAGGGGATATTAATAGACTTCGGATTTTTCTTTGGGAATAATTCATCTGCCGCTTCTATAAGCACTTTAACAAAATTATCATTGTCCTGAGACACATCAACTAAGGAAGATACTTTTTGTTCTACTAGAACCTTAAATCTATCCCAATCAACATTTTTTAATTTATATTTCAGATTTGAAGAATGAAGTTTGTTCTGAGGCTGTTTGGAAGGAAAAGAAATTAACAAAGGGAAATGATCACTGCCGTACGACAATGACAAAGGATACCAAGATAGAGTAGCAGCCAAGCTGGGTGTGCAAATGGATAGATCAGGAGCACTCAGCCCCTCAGTAGGACCAGTGCGTCGAGTAGGCAATGAAGTATTTAAAATACAGAGATTTTGTGAATCCAGTATGTCTATGAGCCGTTCACCATAGTTACTAGAGATGGAACTACCCCAGGATTGATGTTGGGAGTTAAAATCTCCCATGCAAATTAATGGCTTGGGGAGAAAAGAAAATAGATCATTGACTTCAGAAAATAAAACTATAGACGGACGGGGAATATACATAGAAACAAAACAAATATTATTTACAATAGCAGCAACAGCTGAAATTTCACTGCTGTGAGAAGGAAGAGGAACGGGTTTAAAGTTAACAGAGCTTTTGATGAGTAAGGCAACCCCACCATACCCATCACTCCTATCCTCACGGAGACATGAAAAACCAGGAATCTTAAAAATAGAATCCGGTTTAAGCCAGGTCTCTTGAAGACATATAACAAATGGTTTATATTTATTAATTAAATAAATTATTTCATGTTTTTTATTTATTACACTTCGACAATTCGAATCACGTTGTCCATTATTAGAAGGATACATTATATTAGAAAATAAATCAATAATATTGGCAACGTTGGACGGTTTAATTACATTAGATTTGTTCAAAAGTTCAATGAGAGCTTTTAATAATATCATATATTGATTCTGAATTATTAATCTGGTCAGTACTTTGCATGCTATTATTATTCACTACACAACCATTTGGTGAAGTAGGTAAACCTTGTTCAGATACAATTTCATTATGTGCTACCCGGTCATAACCCTTGCCCAGTTTGGGAGGAGGGCGGGGTTTGATAAATACAGTTTTCTTGTATGAACTAGATTGTGGAGAATTTGATATAGTTTTTGCATAAGATACAGGGTTTACAGCAGATTTAGGTGGACCAGAAAGTGCTTCCGCATAAGATAATTTAGGGGCCGAAGGATACATCTTAGCAGCTTCAGCATATGATATGCAACTTTTGCTCATTGTTTCCTTAATTGATTTTTGTCTCTCAAACTCTAAACATTTCCTACTAGTTGCCATATGGTAGGTGTGCATCTGGATTGAGGGCCCACTTTTTAAATTATTGCGAAACGAAATGATACTTACAGGGCATTTACTTAAAATTTTGTAAAACCTAAAGCAAAGATTCTTAAATTTCTTAAACGTGAATCAAAAGAGTTATGGTCAAATAGCTTGGGCCCTCAATCCTGACGCCTGCATAAAACGGCATAGTCGAATCTCAGAAAGTACTATCCCTGGGATAATAATTTTTATTTGAGTATTTAGTTAGGAATTTGTTAAATACATTAAGAAATTGTCAAGTCTTAAGAATGCGACAATACAGATTTATGGCGGTTTAGCTTGGGCCCTCAATTCATCAATTTTGATATTGTAGAATCAGCAAAAAATATGAGTTTTTCTAAGGAAAGATATTAATACGACTATAATATATTTGAGTTCCATATCTCGGAAAATTTGTTAAAAAGAAATAACGACACAAAAGTTAATTGTTAAAAAGTTATTGAAATTCGTATTTTTTCAAAACGTCTGAACTGAGGGCCCAAGGTTTTTGTCAGTATTGACTAGGCTAAGCCTTCTACACTACCGCACTTTAGGCTAAGAATTTTAACAAATTTTTAACTAAAAGGCTACAAAGCGTCCATTCTTCTACATGCCGTACTTTAGGAGAACATTGATTTTCGATGTTTTATATGAGAAAATTCAGTAGGGTGACCATAATGTTTATCGTAAGTATAAACAAGTATTCGTCGTGATCATGTAAGTAGTATTTTGTAAAGCGTAGATACAATATATATAATTATACAACGCGTAACAGAAAAAGCGCAATTCCTCATACACCCCGGTTAGTAAATTAATATAAAAAAAGATGCAATCGAACTTTAGTTGTCCAATTTTCTTAAATATCGTTCTATAATAGTACGATTTCAATAGATAGCATTAAATTCAGCTATGCTAATTCATTTTTCGGAAAAAATTAACACATATTAAAAATAGATGAAATCGAATATGTAGTCGATACTGAACAAACTAATTTCAGGAATTGCACTTATTCTGTTAAGTACATATTGTATATAATATATAAAGCTCGATATAATTATATACGATTAGCTGTGCTGTGCCTTCACCTACGTATGCGTGGAAAAATAAAATAAGAAAGTGCCAATAATCAATGAAATTATGTATTGGACGTATTAAAATTATAACCCTGTATATTAACAACTAGCAGTGCCTTGCGGTTTCATCCGCGTAGTTCCCGTTCCCGTGAAAATACGGGAATAAAATATAGCCTTTGTTACTCCCTGGTAATGTATCTTTCCATTGGTAAAAGAACTTTCTAAATCGGTAACGTGGTTTAGGCCTGTTCCTGTGGGAAAATTATAGCACATGTTACTCCCAGAAAAGTACGCTTTCCACTGGCAAAACATTTTTTTTAAATCGGTAAAACCGGTAGTATTGGAGCCTTTTCAATACAAAAAATCAAAAAATTCCTCAATCCAATATAGTCCAGTTCCCGTGGGAATATCAAAAAATCCCTTCATAGCGGTTGCCTACGACATGTAAGACGCCTACATAACATATTAGAAATTGCGGGTGCCCATCGGCGTTACCTGCGCGGATCCGGTTTATTCCCGTTCCCGTGGGAATTTCCAAAAATCTCTTTATAGCGGTTGGCTACGATATACAAGACACCTATATTTCAAGTTTCTATGTGTTATCGTTTCGGAAAAGTACGTATTTTCTTTTTTCACCTGTTTTTATAATTTCCCGTGGGAATGAGATATTTTTCTGGAATAAAAAGTACCCTAGATGTTGACCCGGGTACTCAGTTATATCCATACCAAATTTCATCAAAATCTGTCTAGTAGTTTTTGCGTGATGCGTGCACAACCAGACAGACAGACAGACAGATAGACAGACACAAATTTTAAAAAATGTTGTTTTGGTATCTATATCGATAATTATATAGGACTGAAAGAAATTAAATTGCCACACGGAAAAAACTAAAACCGAAACTTTACTGGTAATTGTTTTTCTTAAGTTTTTTAATACTTGAAGTATTCGTATAAGATTTAATGCTCAATTATGTTTGTCAACAAAATACACTTAATGATTGTGATTACGTGTCCAAAAACTAAATTGAATCTTACAAATATTTATTTTTTCTTCGACTGGCAACAATTTACAAGTCTAAGTGGGTGGACATAGGTAACAAAATATAGAAATAAATAGAACATGAAATTCTTTATTTATTGTATGTAGATTTCTTAAATTATATTCAACAAAAATATTATGTTCATACATAAATATGTGGCTTACGCTGGAGAAAAAACTAGGTACCTATCCACTTTTGGATTCCATGCAGGCATTCCTTTGGACAAAGTTGTCAACCTCAATAAACATACCGACAATTGGTTTCAAATTGCAAATTGGAAGCAATTTTCAAACTTCATTTGAAAGTAAGTGCCTACCTACGTTATTATTTTTCTGTGTGAATCTCGGAGGCTTCAAGGATTACAAGTGGAAATGCAGTGAGTTGCAGCCCATGCCACTAGTGCCCATGTTTTCCACCTAATTGCAGTGAACCTCGGAATGCTTGTGGATTCTTTTAAACATAAAGGACCTCAATAAAAATAAAGGTATTGATTTCTTGGTGGACACAAATGAAATTTTAGTAATATAAGAAAACACACTAAAGAAATGGTAAATAGAAGGTCGAAAACGGCGTGAATTGCTTCGAGAAAAGGATGGTACGGCCGTGCCGCTTTTTGCTCGACTTGGCGGGGGCACTGCCGTGCCCCCAGATAACATTGATAAAATTAAAGTGAGAACATAGGTCATGTATTGTTATCTTGCACCCCTGTAAACCCGCTGCTTGGCCAGTGCAAACCATAGTTACCATAGCCTTTCTATCTAATTGATTAGCCTGCTTAATAGTAATTACTTCTTAATACATAATGTCAATGCTGTTACTTCACAATGCAGTTCAATGTAGTGTCGTTAAAGGGAATGTGTTGGACATAGGGGATAACTGAATCACCTGAAACATAAATTGAATATTCACTATCAATATTCAGAGATAAATTTGTAAATGTGTAGATGTTAATTAAAATAAAAACACACTGTTATATTTTCAGCATGGAGTTTTTCAAGTTGGGACAGTGGCTGGTGCTTCTACACACATGAATCATGATTCGCTCCAGTGTGGCTAGCAGTAATACTTTTATAGTATTAAATTCAGAGTCACACACCTGCAAATAAAAGTAACAACTATTATGTAGTAGGTATAATGTAGGTATAATGTACATGACTTCATTAAGACTTCTTGAGGCAATCCAAAAATGTTTATCCCTGGCATTTTATCGAATTTCCCATTCACTGCACACTGTCACGGACCCTTGCTACCACAGAGCTAGATTAATGATCTGTGCTTGCCACATAGGTATAATATACTATCACTAATATGAGTCAAAACCCGAAATACACAGCAAAATGAAAATTAAACAAAAAACATGACGGGGACGCGCGTACGTCAGGCGTCAAAAATACGAATACTATGATAACCATTTAAATAACACCTTTTATTAATTTTGGATCACACAAAACGTAATCGCTTCCGACAACAACTTATGAAATATCTTCTAAGAGGGTACCTACATGCTGATTTGTCTCAAAAAAGTAACAAAATCATATACACCCTACTGAATTTTCTCATATAAAACATCGAAAATCAATGTTCTCCTAAAGTACGGCATTTAGAAGAATGGACGCTTTGTAGCCTTTTAGTTAAAAATTTGTTAAAATACTTAGCCTAAAGTGCGGTAGTGTAGAAGGCTTAGCCTAGTCAATACTGACAAAAACCTTGGGCCCTCAGTTCAGACGTTTTGAAAAAATACGAATTTCAATAACTTTTTAACAATTAACTTTTGTGTCGTTATTTCTTTTTAACAAATTTTCCGAGATATGGAACTCAAATATATTATAGTCGTATTAATATCTTTCCTTAGAAAAACTCATATTTTTTGCTGATTCTACAATATCAAAATTGATGAATTGAGGGCCCAAGCTAAACCGCCATAAATCTGTATTGTCGCATTCTTAAGACTTGACAATTTCTTAATGTATTTAACAAATTCCTAACTAAATACTCAAATAAAAATTATTATCCCAGGGATAGTACTTTCTGAGATTCGACTATGCCGTTTTATGCAGGCGTCAGGATTGAGGGCCCAAGCTATTTGACCATAACTCTTTTGATTCACGTTTAAGAAATTTAAGAATCTTTGCTTTAGGTTTTACAAAATTTTAAGTAAATGCCCTGTAAGTATCATTTCGTTTCGCAATAATTTAAAAAGTGGGCCCTCAATCCAGATGCACACATATGGTAGCCATTACATAAACAGCACGAAATATCCTCATCCTCTACTGAGCAATTATCACCTGTGTGATCCTGCCCACATCGAAAACATCTTGGGGACTTAGCTCTACACTGTGATTTGATATGTCCATACCTACAACACCTATAGCATTGTATAGTTGGAAATATGTATAAGTCAACTGGTAATGCATTGTAACACATGTAAATTCTTTTTGGCAAGACTTGGCCATCAAAAGTGAGGACTACTGTTTCGGTGTTAATAAATTGATTAGTACCCTTTTCAAAAACTTTCTTTTTTAAACGTCTTACTTTTAAAATACATCCACACCCGATAGGGACAGAAATGTTCTCTTTAACTTCTTCATCGGACCAGTCTGAAGGGATTCCCCTAACTAGGCCCATTCGTGTGATATTAAATGTAGGCACAAATGCCTTATAATTTGTTACTAAGCTTGGGTGTTCAAGAAATGCATTTGCATCCAAATAATTGGAAAAGGACAAAGCCAGTCGGTTTCTACCAATACGTTTTAAACTCCCATTAACAATGTTAAAAAATCGATTTTGTTTTAAAAAATTGCCAAAAGTTATTGGATGTAGTGTAGTACCGTCATTGTCAGATGTTTGATTTTTTTGGACATGGACTACAAATGGAGCAGCATCTGTAGCCTGATACAGCATTCTACCAACAGGGGTGTATGTAGGAGGTTGGGTAGCAGAACCAGATTCAACTTCCAAATTTCTCTGGATGTTGGAAGCTGAAAGGCTGGGAGAATTTTTTTCAACAACACTGGGTAACATAGAAGTAGCTTCATTGCAGTGACAATCAGTCGTTTTAGATTTTTTGCTCGATGATCGGCGTCTCTTTTTGTTGCAGTGTTTGCATATTTTAGTTGGAATC
This sequence comes from Ethmia dodecea, assembly GCA_963855545.1. Taxonomy (NCBI): domain Eukaryota; kingdom Metazoa; phylum Arthropoda; class Insecta; order Lepidoptera; family Depressariidae; genus Ethmia; species Ethmia dodecea. Next base: position 8,510,633 of record OY979448.1, read on the forward strand.
GATCGCTTCCTACGCTCTGATGGAGTAGGGACCCCATCTTCGGTGTCCATAGAGGATTCGCAGTCCGGAGCAATTGTTACAAAAGTGGATACCTCAGGGGGCGTCCCTCCGGGGTCCTCGGGCGGGTCGCCCATACTTAAAGATCTAAATTACTTACCTATATGCAGAATTTTATGACACTACTACAATATATACAAACAATATAAGATAATTATGTACAATATACAACAAATTGATCCTATTATCAACTATAAATAATTTAAACAAAAAACCAATATAAAAAACACGACCGCCAAATTTAACGTTTCCCGCGCTTTTTTCTCTATTTGTTCTTTTCTTTCTTTCTTCTGTGACGTGATGGTGATCTAGGGATGTAAAAAATAATCGATTTTTAAAATAATCATTTTTTTTAAATAAGCGATTTTTAATAATCGATTTCTAAAATTAAAATAATCGATTTTTAATTAATTGATTTAAATTACGCGTTTTAATCGATTTTTTATAAACAGGGCCATCTATGTAATTAAGCTTTTTTACTTAAACGTTTCATTTTATTTTAATACTACGAGTAGTCTTATTTTTATTATTTTTAGTCTTTGGACTGTTTAAACTTAAAAAATAAAGAAAGATTTGTTTTTTATTTTAGTTTTTGAGACCATTACGTAGTCGTTTAGTTTTTTATAAGTTTTTTTTAAGTCAAATGTAAAAGAGGACTGGACTTTTGTGACACTAATTATTTTATTGTTTAAATTTGAAGATTATCGAAATTTTATTTTGTTATTTCTTTATTCATATTATTTTATTTCATTTTTAATCTGTTAAAATGTTGATATGAATCTCTTATTATATTATATAATATTTTATTTATTATATATAGATTTTTATTTATGAATTAGAAAAAAATCTATTTTTTTAGAATAATCGATTATTTTCCTTTAATCTTACATCCTAAATAATCTATGGTGATGATCACAGATCACAGAAATTGATTGATTTGATTGATGATGGTTGGCATTGGTTGGTCTTGAAGTATAGGGATGTGCAATCATAATAGATTTTTAGAATAATCGTTTTTTTAAATTATCGATTATAATAATAGGTTTTTAAATAATCGATTATATTCCCACACATAATCTTCAATAAAAAATATAAAAGAAACAATGCTACCAAAATGAAACATTTTTTATCTATTTTTTGTAAAAAGCACCATGTGTGTGACGAATGAAGGAAGTAAGTTCACTACATAACATATAAGTTTATGTTAAAAGGTTATAGAATGTGAAAAAATATAATTTTTCATATAATTAGTATTTATTTTCATATAATTGATTTTTAATCATCGATAATTTTTAATAAAATCAATCGATTTTTCAAACATTATTATTAATATTAAAAAGAGAAAAATCGACTTTTGAATAATCGATTCTTTTCGATTAATGTCACATCCCTATGAAGTGTTGCAATGTCAATGTTGTCATTTTTTTGTTTTAGGGCATCGGCAATTTAGCTATCTTCTTCAAAACTATGGAGGGTATTAATACTCAAATCTTCTACTATACCCTCCATCTTTGAGTATTAAACCAACCGGAGACGCCACTGACAGGCGTTCCCCTCTGTCAAAAAAAGTGTCGGTCAACGCGCACACCTGATAAATACAACTAGTTTTTTTGAGTTCACGGAGTGCTTGGATTGGTTAATGTATTTGTGTGCATCTAGTTCAAGCTAGCGTTTAATTGTTTTGTCAAAAAATGCGTTTGTTTTAACATTATTTGTGTTTGTTTCCTCGTCCCCCCCGCAGAAATTGGCAGACTTTTTTGCAAAGGAACTAGTGCGCGTGACGTCTCAGAAGGTTAAAGATCATAAAACGTCTTATGCCGCCTCTACACATAGGCCAGCGCATTCGCCAACGCGCTGGCGGTGCGCTTGCCAACACGCTTGTGAGTAATCCACACATTGGACATCGCTTGACAACGCTTTGGCCTATGTGTAGAGCCGCCTTTATATGGATGACGTGTGTCAACCTGTAAGCAGTAAGTAACAGTTTCAAAATTGTCCATAATGGCGCTAGTATAGGCAAAAGGCAGTTGTTAACGGATTGAAGTGTGCCGAGTTAGAAAATTTAATATTTTAAATCTATTGCAATGGATTGTCTTCGTCAATGGCTTCAGGACAATCCAATGAATTGGAATGTCTCCATTTACACGAGGCCATTCCACTAAGATAATCCATTGCCTTAGTGGACTGTCTTAGTTGACTGCCCTCGTGTAAATGGCCCATTACTCTCTATCTCGCAAAATGACGCTAGGGAGTAGGGTTGCCACCTATTCAAAAAAAAAGTATTTTTCGGAAAAATGTATATTACTTTGGGAAATGCAGGCGAAAAAAGTACACTTTTATTTTTAATCATTATGTATTTTTCCGTATCCCCCATAGGAGTCTGAGCAATTTAGATTCATTAGATAATAATAATAATAATATAATCTCAAGCCTTTTATCCCCGAGGGGGTAGGCAGAGGTATTCCATTACTGGATATACCCACATTTCACGAGATACCTTGGACCCCTAAACGTGATAGGTGGTGAGCCCATCGCCGGACCGGGTCTATTTACACATGTCTCAGAATTAATTCTGAGACCTGCGGGTTTCCTCACGATGTTTTCCTTCACCGTCGAGCTAGTGATAAATATGTACGTAAGTTTTTGAAAAACTCATTGGTACATGCCAGGATTCGAACCCGAGCCTCACTGATTTTCGGCCGGATCTTTAACCGTTCGGGCTATCCCTGCTTTAGATCTACACTAATATTATAAATTCTTTCACCAATGGAAAGCTTACTTTAGTAGTAGGGAAGTAACATGGGCTATAAATTTCCACAGGAACGCTCCTTACGCAGGTGAAATCACATTTCATTAGCCTTTTTAATTACCTAAATATTTATTACTTAATGCTAAAACTATATTCTAATGTATAAAATCATAAGTAGTTAACTGTAAAAGAGAAGAATAATAGTGGTATTTTATTCCTCGTATTTTATTACCGGAACCATATATATATCATTGTAAAGCTAATTTACTGGGCTATTTGATAACATAATGAAATATTTTAAAATGCTACCCTATGTTTGAAAAATTCAGTAATATATGAGGGTTTAGGTCACTGAGAAACGAACGTCACCCTTTTGGTCTAGGGACCCAAAATGATTTAACCTGTGGGCCTATAATTATTTAGTTAAGTGGTCAATTAGGCTAATCGAATTTGTATGATTATTTTGTATTCCCTGAATTATTAAATTATAATTTTTTTGTTAGTCAAAGTGGTATGTTCGTTTCATGGTCCAAGGTCCAAGAACTAATAGTGTTCTGTGCTCCATGTAGGTGAAGAAATGTCATAATGACATTGGCAGAATGGCAGACCGACAACATAATAAAAAAAAACTGTGTTTTATTTCACTTCCGCATAAATGCTAATGACAGATAAGCGTGAGAAAGAAAGTAGAGCGCTATCTCTTTCACATAGCACATCAATCGCTACTTTCGTGCAAAAAAATATTTATTTCTTTTAAATATTTCTTTTTACGACTCTGGATTCAAGCTTTTTTTGATTTCATGTACAAAAATGTATGTTGGATGGGTTACCAGTATTTTGATAATGTTGCAAGCAGATTTTTGTACTTTGAAGAATTTTACAAGTCAGGGGGCATTCTGGGGGGTGTTTTGTAGGACATATTTGTTTAAAATAATATCTTCTTACCGCTCTACTAAATCAGATCTCTATAGTATTTTTCATTTATTATTATACCACCCTCTATAGATTTTCTGGACATCACCTTTGCTAGTAATTTTTTTGTACACCGAGTCAAAGTTTTTAAAGTAGAAATGCAGCACACGTTACACTCGATTTTTTGTTTCAGTCCCGTATTACTTCCAATTTAAATGAGTTGTTTGAAAGATAATCTTATGAAAAGTAAATTATTAAGGCATTAATTGGTATCGTAACAGAAATTTCACATTTACAGTAATTTTAAAAAAATCAGGTTGCAACCAGTTTTTGGCCCTTTGGCGAAAAGTCCCTTCTGATTCTTTATCTCTTTGTTCTCTGTTCTGTCGGTGTAGGTCTTGTGTAGGTATACTAGAAGCAAAGTGAGTATCTGTATTTTCTGTATTATCTGTGTTTAGAAGAGAAGCAAAGCATCAAGCCCGTGCAGCCATGTCTAATGTAGGTATTGTAAGTACTTATGTTGTCTATTTAAATCTGTAGGTCAACGAGGGTAAAGGCTCTACCCCACAGGCGCGTTATTACCGCTCGATAATATCGCGCACAGTGTTGCCAACAGTTAAATTTACTTTCCATCAGATTCAACATCTAAAACCTATGGATGAAAAACAATGATATTAAATAAGACACTCTGATGAAAAATTATGGATGACATCTAGAAGAGAATTTACACTTATAAATAACTAAATGTTGTTAATAAAAAAGCGTTTAGTGGAAAATTTAGCGACTATGAGAGTAAGGTCGTTTTTCGTTAGTGGTACCAGAAAACCACCAAAATTTAGCGACTATGAGAGTAAGGTCGTTTTTCGTTAGTGGTACCAGAAAACCACTCATAAAAAAAAAATAACCTTAACCTAAACATTCCACTAGTTTTTGGGGCGGGTTTGATTTGGGTGGTCATAAAAAAAAATAACCATAACCTAAACATTCCACTAGTTTCTGGGGTGGGTTTGATTTGGGTGGTCATAAAAAAAAATAACCATAACCTAAACATTCCACTATTCACGACGCGTTTAGTTTCGCAACAAAACCACCATTTTGTCCAAATTACCATAGACTATCATGACTGTATGTGCAAATTTGACATTTAGAATAGACGAAACAAAACGCATTGACGTTTGACATATGTCCTCGCGTCACATTTGTACAGTTTTAAGGTTAATTTATCATAATTTCAAAAAATTATATCTTGAAAACTATTGATTTCCTCGCTTTGAAATTTTGGTAAATAAACCCTCTTATATACCTCTATCTATAAAAAAAATATGAAGCAGAAATTCTACGTCACCTGTCGTACAGTTCAGCCAAAAAAAGTATAAATACGGGTTGAAAACTGAACTCTACCACTAAAAAAAACAACTATTTCGCCACTAAAAGGGGATGGGGGTTGTTGCCAACTTAGTGGAAATTCCACTAAGTTGGCAACAAAAACAATCGCGATATTATCGAGCGGTAATAACGCGCCTGTGGGCGGGAGCCTTCAAGGAATATAATCAATCACCACGTGGTAGGTTTGTCAATCAATGCTTTGACAATAATGTGAAGTGTTCTGTGATAATGTGTCCCAAATCACTATATTCGGAGATCTTTTCACGTATAAATTACAAAAGTTTGGGGTTCTAATAGTACTTAGCTCTACTTACTCAAACTGTAGAATGGCCAATTCTCCCAATATTCATTTAAAACGTCATTGGCGTAAAATGTGCAATGAAACTTTGAAACCAAGGAATGTCACAATTGCAAAGAAGATACTAGCGTACAAAATATTTATGAGGCCATTGCTCATTTACCATTGGTTTACAGGTCATCACAATCAAATAAAGAAACTAGAGGTTCAAGCTCTTAGGCAAATATTTGGAAATTGTAACGAAGCTCAATTGTATATGAAATATACCGACATAGACGTAACTTGTTATATGAGACTACAAGAGTCTAGATGGAAAATTTCCAATCCCACTCAGGCAGGTCTCCTACGTAGTATGCTCCACGCAGTGTCAAAGACCGCAGATGATCCTTTGCCTTATTTTACCGGTAACAATCAATGCGACCGCGCGCGTAAGCGTCGTCGTCCAGCACGTAGGTATAGAAGGGGGCAGGCGCATCGTCGCCCACGTTCACCGCGACACGATACCACTTCGACTTCATCGGCATCACCCTTTACTTCAACAGATTCTAACTCATCCCTACAGGAAGTTTTTGATGTGCTTCCGTCATCAGATGAGTCAGAATATCCTAGAAGGAGTCGCCGCTTGGCATTCAAAAGAAACAGCCGCAATTAATTTATAATAATTATTTTTTAAATTGTATTTAAAGTGTATGTTTGGGAGTACCTACGACATCACTTTTCGAAAGAAATACGCTAATGTAATATGTACCTATCGAATTCTTAACATAAGAGACAAAGAGTTTTTGAATAAAAGTAGATATCTTTAAATTCATTTATTGACGTTTTAAATTGATTTACTCGTAGGTACTTTGACCTACCTACCTACGTTACCTTTTAGTGCCAGACAAGAAATAGGTAAGCACTATCGTGTTTTGGATCGATAAACGATGGCTATTCTCAAACCATAAAGGTCTTCAGTATTCCCATTCAAGCTGGTGGATCATTAATACGCAAGGTACTTTTTCGAGCAGAGCGCCGCCGTAGGTATATCTCCGGATGTTGTGGTAAATCCAAAGAATGGCGTCGCAGATACAACTCTGGATGATAGGGTACGTTTGGTGTGTTCTCAGCGTTGTCGAAGTCCTTACTCTGACAACTAGTTCCAAGGTCCGCCCAACATATGTGCTTTTTAGCTGGATCGGGTCCCTTCACTGCTACACATTCCACATTTAATAACTCTGCCCAACATAATCTTTCATTTTTTATGTGGCTCAAAACGTTTTGATTTCTGTATCGAGCATATACTGCATCAAGGTTGGGTCTTAATCTTCTAGGGTCTCTTTTAGAGTACTTAGATTTGTATATTTCTGTTAGGACTGCGCCCTCGAATTCTAAAAGCTTCTTGGAGAAGCGTTGGTCGAGATTCCAAACTTCGCAACCATATGTAAGTATTGGCCTGACGAATAGCTTGTAGAGTTGGAACTTCGTCTTGCTGTTCAAGCCTGGGTTGATGAGAACTTGCCAGTATCGATAACACCACTGGCGAGCGCACTGCAAGCGCGCTCTTATTGTTGGTCCCATCTTTGATTGGTTTAAAGACGGTATGCCAAATTTACGCAGTGCTGTAGCTTCATTTTGCATTGCAAAAATCTGCTAGTTTTCAGTTTAATTATTGCCTACAGCTTCTATTATCTATAGATCATTTCACACGGAATATTAGGATTATGCACTGAACCTAAAAATGACAAAGTCAAATTAATGTACCTACTGTCTCTCGCTATCAAAAAAATCCTAAAGAAAGTCTATGGTCGTTAATATTCAGGTCTACAGATAAATTTAAATATGTTTCTCCGCCTTCTTATTCTAGCTAGGGGTTAGTAAGCGGAGGTAGGTACCTATTTAGGCACCATATTTTTCCACTTTTCACCAGTGTAATTTTCGGGGCACTAAAAACGTCACAGCACAGGTAAAATTACCTGCGGATTTCCTAGCAATGTTTTCTTTCACCATTGACCTAGCTAGTAAAAAAGTAAAAACATGTAAGTATGTTACTGAAAAATACTACAAAACAATTTTGTAAAATTACTAACGTACGTAGGCCCTGGCCGTATCGTAACTGGGTAGGCTAATTATCAAAAACATATAAACATTGAGTAGTGAGTGTGAGCATGTTATCAGCTTAATCACCTCCACTGTTAATGTTTTCATAACTAGGAAACAAGCCCCTGCTTTCATTTACCTAACTGTAGTTACATTTCAACGGCACTCTGCCTCGAAACCAGTCGTTTTTGTTTTATTACCTGACGAGTTACCGAAGTAATGCTGCTTGTACCATGCTTCATTTTTGTCGTACAAATTCTAATCATTTGTGTTAACAGTTCTCCAACGCAGTGTACAGTGACCGATGTGAAAAGTTTGTTGGAGGGCTGTGATCGATTGCAGGGCATGAACGTGACCAGTGTCGGAGGCACTATAGTCAACGATCACAACTGCGATGTATTGCTGCCCAAACAAGTTTTTACTGAAGAACCATTCTTCCGATACGATTTGGCAGATTCGGTGCGTAATGTTTAATGATTGCAGCTTTGTATGTTTTATGCACTTACAGAATCTCGAAACTCTTTCGTAAATAAATGCCATAGGAACCTGGTAAAATTTAGGCCCGAATGCAACAACACTAAACGACCGTTAAAATAATAATCAGGGCCTCAAAATCGTACCACTGCTCATCACAATAAATGTGAACTTATGTTTAACATTACTGTTAATGGTTCATCACCGTAAGCTGACATTAATGCTGGAGAGAAATGATACTATTCTTTATTCTGTGTTGCGGGTTCTTGATTTTTTTAACATTCGCTTTATTGGTAATAGTTGGTGCTTTCGGACTTTTATTAAATTATTACTTATTTCAAGTTGTTCAAATGATTTTGATTTCTTCTAGAAAAAGTTTTACACAATATTAATGGTCGATCCTGACGCTCCTCCGCAAGCAGATGGAGAGTTTTTCTTACATTTATTGAAGTCAAATGTACCAGTAAGTTTATCTAAAAATTATCTTACACCAGCATTCATTCTGTACCTACCTTCCTAAGTATAGGAAAAATAGAAAAATGTAAAAAATATTTTTGAGTGAGAGCTTCAACAATAGGTACACCTACGATGTTAGTGTTAACTACCCACTGTTAACAGTACATATCTACCAATTACTTTGATTGGTCGTTTTTTTAAAGAAATTCTGATTGTTTTGCCTCTACTTTACATAACAGCTTACTAACGGCTAACATACCAAACGATTAGGTAGGTACTCCTGGCTTATCGTTGTACTGACTGCGTCGACTGTGACAAACATTTTTATTTTATTTTATCTTAAGTCCTTAGGAGTGGTCAGTGGCGGATTTGCAGTCTTGGCCGCCCTAGGCCCCTGGCCATGTAGTATGTATCAGCCGCCCCTTTTTCAGTAGCCCACCATATAGGCTACGTAATGAATTTACTTTATTCCTCATTTTTATTTTTTTCTACATAAAATGTTGATAGTAATTTAGGAAGATTGCGCGGCGAGCCATGACGTGGCGAGTCTTTAGAATATTTAGGTAGGTAAGTACTATGAGTTATTTCCCGTCATAATCATTAACTTTTTTCTCACGATTGGCCGCCCCTAACATCTGGCCATCCTAGGCTCGGGCCTACTGGGCCTTAGTGCAAAATCCGCCACTGGAACAGGTAAGTTAACGTAATACACACGCGAATAGAAAAGATATGATGCGAAAGACGTCACAATGGATTTTAGATATCATTGCGAAGTGGGCATGAGCTGTCCTGTCCTAGTGTCTCTTTATATTATGATCAAATGTAGATTTTAACGCTTTGTTCTATATTCAGGTCATAATATAAGTAGGTACCTACTACATCGTAGGCCCCGTCTTTGCCTTCGGGTTAGTCTGTGGCCATAGATCTATTAATATGTCTATGTCTGTGGCCAACATAATCTCTCCCCTATTTCCCATTGAGTAAGCAGAGACAAAAGACTGCAACTTGCTACGAACCTGCGACAGATCTTTCATGCTTCATCCACATCCATCAAACGCCTCATGCATGGTCGTCGACTTCGGGTACCTACTTCTCTTTTGGCTTTTCTTCAATTCATCGCCGATCTGGTCAATGTAGGGCCTAGGTCGTCCTCTACCAACTCGCCCATTCACAAGCACAATACCTTTGTATATTTGTCCCGATAAGCGTCTTTCATTCATCCACTCAATGTGACCAAAGCACTTCAGCATTCCTTTTTCAATCCTAGGCACTATTATGATCTTTGAAGCCGCAACGCTCTCGAATTGCACTATTCTTCACCCTATCTATCAATCTTACTCCACTAATGCTTCAAACGAGCGAATTTCCACTGGATTATTAAGTCTCCTAGTTAGTAGGTAGGTAGGTACCTTATTATGTTATTTTACAGTACCACTTAGTTAATGTTTCTGTCTATACTATTCACCTAGGTATCTACTATTTTATGGAACCGTTTATTCATCTATAAACCGTTTACTTTTCTTTTCAGGGTCTAGCATTAAAAGCAACAGAAAGCAGCAAAATCGTTGGGATAGACTATCGAGGTAATAACTGTAGGTACCACTGTGTTTTAGAGAACTCTATTTTTGTATGATATTAGCATTAGGTTGTTTGAAGGGGTCCATCTAGGGTGTTTTCCTGGGTTCTCCTACTAAGCTGGGGGCCAATTCTACTAAATGTCAACGGTCTTCATTGGATGACTATGACATACCTATCAATGGTCAGACAATGGTGTTATTTTGACACTTTTCAGAGCAAATAACACCATCGACTGACCGTGTCATTGTCATTGTCATCCAACTGTAACCGTTGAAATTTAGTAGAATTGGCCCCCTGCCTCACAGACTCAGCCGTTTTTATTATTCACAGCGTACAAATCTCTAACGCCACCTCGCGGCACTGGTCCACACCACTACATGGTGCTATTGTACGAGCAAAGCGAAGGCAACAACTTTCTGCCAACCGTGCCTCAGCGCAATCGCTTCGCGTTAGCTAACTGGCTCCGAGGAAAGAACCTCTGCGGACCTGTAGCTGGCACGCAATTCCGCTCCGAGTTCTAGATGGCGCTACCTGTACTAGCTAGCTAGCAAAATTAATTTTAATGAAACTTAGCAATTTTTTAATAAAACATAATTGTGTGCATATTTTCTTTATATACTACTAGCGGTTCATAGCCTATATGTTACAAAAGACGTGGTATGAAATGTTATGACATACCTAACATATAACTCATAAGAGTAAAAAAAAAAACAACTTCAACTTAGGTAGGCAACGTGTATGGCATGGCATGGATGACATTGTCAGAACTGGACCAAATTAAAATGGGACCATACGGCACCAGCTGCTACAGCTTTCAAATCAAAAAGAATTTTATTAAAATCGGTTCACCCAGTCGAAAGTTCTGAGGTAGGCTAACAAACATAAAAAACACCATACAGTCGAATTGATAACCTCCTCCTTTTTGGAGTAGGTTGAAAAGAAACATTTTCTTCAAACACATTTGCCTTTTCTTTTACTTACCACCCTCAGGGAGCTTGCCTATTTTTTATGACAATTTATAACCAACTACTACCTTTAACAAAATACCTACCTACATACAGAATTCCTGTTTACGGATAATAAATAAATACCGAAGCCTAATTAAGCTGACACTTCAAATATGTAGTTAAAGCTACCTTTAGTTTCAACGGCCAAGTTGAAAAATAATGGCCGCAGTTCGGCGTAGGCTGCGCACGCGACTTCGTTTTCCTCTCACCTTCTTACCCACGCGCACCGTGACCAAATTATATTTATAAACAAATTATTTACCGGCTTATCAGTTAATTAATTTTATTTATAACACATTTGCTCGTAAAAGGTGTCTTATTTCACCAATTTCAATAACGTATTGTATCTCATTACGCCCAAGTGCGGTAAGTGTAAAGTAAAACGCACGGTTTATCAAGATGATCCGTCTTAAAACGAACGGTACTTTTTAAAATCTCAGCAAAGAGTTTTTATGTCAAAAAAGTTGTCAACATTTTATGATTAAAATTAACTTTGGGAGATAAAATATAATAAAGAAATATTTATGTACATAATTATTTAATTTAATTAATTTTGATAGTAAATTACAATCAATTAATCTGTAACAAAAACACAAAAATATTAATTTACTTTATTAGTAATACTGGCTGTTTTTTGTGCCTTTGAGTAAAAAAAAAATGATGATGCGCGCCGCGCGCTTTTTCTTAACGCTGTATTGTTTTTATTCGTTTACCATAGTCGGAGTTTTATTTTATTTCCTCGCAAATGTGTTATAAAACGTCGTATGACATACGTGCGCTTTGATGATTACAGCCTCTGCTTACTTGTAGCCCTCGCCTACGGCTCGGGCTAGCAATATCGCCTCGGCTGTAATTTTCAACCTACCGCACTTATATCATAATGTACTATTATACAAAACTAGCAGCGCCCCACGATTTCTAGTTCCCGTTCCCGTGGGAATACGGGGATAATTTATAGCCTATGTGTTATTCTGATGTATGTATAAGCTATGTAATTGTAAGGTTTTATCAAAATCCGTTCAGTAGTTTTTGCGTGAAAGAGGAACAAACATCCATACATCCATCCATACAAACTTTAAACTCGCGTTTATAATATTAGTAGGATAAAAAAAATGATCCTAATCTTTTTATTGACTAAAGTGTGTAAATTTTTGTTTTATAGACTAAAAATTTATTATGTAAATAACTTTATAACACATCTGCTCGTAAAAGGTGTCTTATTTCACCAATTTCAATATCGTATTGTATCTCATTACGCCCAAGTGCGGTAAGTGTAAAGTAAAACGCACGGTTTATCAAGATGCTCCGTCTTAAAACGAACGGTACTTTTTAAAATCTCAGCAAAGAGTTTTTATGTCAAAAAAGTTGTCAATATTTTATTATTAAAATTAACATTGAGAGATAAAATATAATAAAGAAATATTTATGTACATAATTATTTAATTTAATTAATTTTGACAGTAAATTACAACCAATTAATCTGTAACAAAAACACAAAAATATTAATTTACTTTATTATATAGTAATACTGGCTGTTTTTTGTGCCTTTGTCTAAAAAAAAATGATGATGCGCGCCGCGCGCTTTTTCTTAACGCTGTATTGTTTTTATTCGTTTACCATAGTCGGAGTTTTATTTTATTTCCTCGCAAATGTGTTATAAAACGTCGTATGACATACGTGCGCTTTGATAATTACAGCCTCTGCTTACTTGTAGCCCTCGCCTACGGCTCGGGCTAGCAATATCGCCTCGGCTGTAATTTTCAACCTACCGCACTTATATCTTAATGTACTATAATACTCATTTTTCACCGGTGTATTTCGATTCGAAATTTTCGAACCCCTAAACGCGACTGGTGGTAGTTAATTCCGGACCGGGGCGCTGTTACACATACCTCAAAACCAATAATGAGGCCTGAGGGCTTCCTCACGACGTATACGTACTACACCACCTACTACATATAGATAGAGGTATTCCTTCATCCTCAAATAACTACTGATAATTATATGCCTAAGTAGTAGTACTTTCGTAGATTTTTGAAGCGCTTTTAAGAAATTAATGGGAAATAATCTTTCTAATTGTAAGTAAGTAGGTACTTATGCATAAGTATTTTGAGATAAATTTGTCTGTCTATACTTATTAAATAAAAAAACATAAATGTCATGCTTTTTATCCCCGAGGGGGTAGACAGAGGTATTCCATTTCTGAAAATATACCAGCGCTTCGCCAGTATATATTCTTTGGACTTATTAAAGTGATAGGTGGTGAGCCCATTGCCGGACCGGGTCTGTAATACATGCCTCAGAATTCATTCTGGGACCTGATGGTTTCCGCACGATGTTTTGCTTACCGTCGAGCTAGTAATAAATATGTAACTCATTGCCAGAATTCGAACACGAGCCCCACGGATGAGAAGCGGGCTCCTTAAACGCTGGGCTAGCACTGCTCTTATACTTATTGTAAGACTCTTTTAGTGGTTGTGTACATCCCTTTTTTTTATTGTTACCCTGGGAAAATGAATTACTGCATACGCACCCGACCTGGGGGGGCCGGGGGTTATGTGTGGCTCTACAGCCTAGTGCTGACATACCCACTAACATCTCAGGGATATTCCTCCTTGCCGCTTCGGACCCAGCCATGGCACCGCGGTTGTGCATCCGCGGCTGGGTCACTGGTTGTGTACATCCCTCAGCTATGTGAAATAAAAAAAACCTCGTTGGTACCATTGTCTCTACCCAGAATCGAAATATATAAGTAAGTAATACGATATTATTTTGAAAACCACTCTCACTTCGGTGTATTCCCGTTGTCCCCATTGACGATATCCCCATTGAGTGGGGACAACGGGAATTGAATAAAATTATTAAAAATACTTCCCGTTGTCCCCACTATCTGTCCCCATTGAAATAATGAAATAAAATTATTAAAAATACTTCCCTTTGTCCCCATTGATATTTTTTAACTCTTCTTTTATTTACTACAATCTGTCCTTGGACATTCAGCCATATTTTGATAAGAATATATATAGTATTGCAAGAAATGGGACCAGTGTTCCACACTTAAAATTTTTGTTCTATTCTCAGATTAGATCTTGAGGCGTTTTTCTTTTTAATCTTTTGAATGTTTGAGGGTTGCATATTAGTTCCTTTGCCATTGGATAATAATGTTATTTGAGTCTATTTCTGTATGTGACCGGGTACGTATTTGAATGTCTAAAATTAAAAAACCTATCGTAAAATAACTTACGTTTAAAATTCCTAAAATCTAAATACCTAAACTCAAACTCAAATGCATTTATTTTCAGTAGGTATTGAACATACACTTAGAAAGGTCAATAGTTTATAGTAACAAGGCACTCTAAACTCGTCCATGAAGATTGGCTAAATGTAAACAGCAGCCCATCTCCACTGACGCGTTGCTGGTTCCAAATGGTACTGCATTATCGGTATCCCGAGAAGAGCCAGCAAGAAACGATTTTTTTAATATACCTAGGCAGCAAATACTTACAAAGTCAAAGTCAAAGTCAAAATGTTTTATTCAAAATAGGAACTTACAAGTCCACTTATTGAACGTCATTTCAACTCCACCGCTTCAGCATGTATGGTTGAGGAGAAGAAGCGGGGCAAGAAACTCCTCAACACAATATTCTTTTAATCAATTGTTACATATTACTAGATTGGGTTACATAATTTCGTTTGTTTTTCGCTATCGTATTGCGCTGGACTGGAGGAAATCTGTTCCAAGCATCATTGTCATTTATATAGTCGTCTAGTTTGTAATATGCCATTTTACAAAGTACATGTTTAACATGAGTTTTGAACACAGTTTCAGGCAATTTCAAAATATCTTCTGGTATTTTATTATAAAAGCGTATGCAAAGCCCCACAAAGGAATTATTAATTTTACTTAATCGTGACTGAGGTTGCTCTAGTTTATTTTTATTCCTTAGATTACAATTATGCCTGTCACAGTTTTTAGTATACAGTAATATGTTTTTCCGTACATACATAATGTTTTCATAAATGTACTGACAAGGCATTGTTAAAATATTAATTTCTTTGAACAGTTCTCTTAGGGAATCACGACATCTTAACTTGTAAATGGCGCGTATAGCCCTTTTTTGTAAAATAAAAATAGATTCTGCATCAGCAGCTCTGCCCCACAGCAAGATGCCATAGGACATTATACTGTAAAAGTAGCTAAAATAAACGAGTCTTGCTGTATCTACATCAGTAAGCCATCTGATTTTTCTGACGGCATAAGCAGCTGAGCTCAGTCTGTTAGATAATGCAGTAATATGAGAATTCCATTGAAGTTTGGAGTCTATCGTTATCCCCAAAAAAACTGTATTATCAGCGAAATCTAATTTGTCATTGTTTAAAATTATCTCATTCTCTACTCGTCTAACATTAGGGAGTACAAACTTTATACATTTGGTCTTCTTAGCGTTGAGCACTAGATTGTTTGCAGTGAACCATGTGAGAATTTGTTGAAGAGTGTCATTTACCTCGTCGAGCTTCTGAGCTTGTCTATCTACTTTGAAAATCAGAGATGTATCATCAGCAAACAACACTATCTTTGACAAACTCTCTACCATGAATGGAAGATCATTTATATATACAAGGAAAAGAAAAGGACCAAGAATCGAACCTTGAGGCACCCCAATTTTAACGGGTGCGCCCTGTGATTTACAATCATTTATTTTTACTTTTTGTATCCTATTTTCGAGATAGGACTGTAAAATATCAAGCGCTTTACCGTTGACTCCATAATGATTTAATTTACATAGCAAGGTCTCATGATCTACGCAGTCAAAGGCTTTTGATAGATCGCAAAAAACTCCAATTGCGTTTTGAGATTTCTCCCAGGCATTAAAAATATTCTTGAGTAATGCTATTCCAGCATCCGTAGTTGAACGACCTTTGGTGAAGCCAAATTGTTCGTTATGAAATAAGTTATTTAGATTGAAGTGTGAAATCATTTGATCAAGCAATAACCTTTCAAAAACTTTGCTAAGTACTGGTAAAACAGAGACAGGTCTATAATTTGAGGGGTCTTTTTTCTCTCCTGATTTAAAAAGAGGAATAACTTTACTATGTTTCATTAGGTCAGGAAATAATCCTTTGTCAATACAATTGTTAAAGATATAAGCTAAATATGGTGCTACTAAGGTTATGATGAGGCTACATACCCTAACAGACACACCCCATATATCTTCAGTACTTTTAAGTTTAAGTGCTCTAAAAGTTTTCGTTTTTTCGTCCGTCCGTTCCGTCTTTTTTCCGTCTACCAGATTTCTAATCTATTACTATTATTATACAAGCTATCATTTTTCTAGCACCAGCTACCCTAAAAACCACATATTATATGACAGCGGAGAATATATCCCGCTAGAATATTCCAATAAATCAACTATCGATTTTCCTATTCACCTACTTCTAACTAATAATTCAGTTTTTACGATTTTTACGTTTTCTTAATGTCACAAGAGGCCCAGGCTGGTAAAAATTTATTGATATATGGTCGTTTTTCTTCTTGCTGGTTTAAAAACTAAGGTTAAAAATCAAATACAGATTTAATGGGGATATCGACACGTTAAATTTATGTATGGGGACAACGGGAAGTCAAAAAAATTTCTTCCCGTTGTCCCCATTATAGGGATACGGCAGTGGGGACAACGGGAAGAAATTTTTTTGACTTCCCGTTGTCCCCATCATGGGGATATCGTCAATGGGGACAACGGGAATACACCCTCACTTCCATCAATTTGCCAAAATCTTAAGCTGTGATTAATCACCACCACTGTCTCCGAGTTGCTTTATTTTATTAAATCACTTGATTTACGCAATGCCGTGTAAAATAAAACAGCTTACGTTTTACGGTTTAATGTTCACTTGGGTGGCGGTTTTGGCAATATATTGTCACGTAGGGTGACCGAAATGCGCTGTCCGGGTGGACTCTTCTTGGAATGTCTCGTGTCTCGGGTGGTCCTCATTTTATAGAGGCACTCAATAAAGTTATAGCAGCTGTTGTTTCGGACACTTCGGACATATCGACTGTCTTTCTTTATTGGAGTTTTCATCATTGTTTATAAATCTAATTCCTACGTTGTAAAAGTTTACAATGTTAGTACCAAGGTAAATGTTGAAGATTCTATTTGATTTGGTTGTCTTAATACTAATATAAAATAATTTTACATACCGCCTTTACAATAAGCCTTCTTCAATTATAATTGCCCCCTATATCATAATACAATTTTTTTTTGCAATTTGACTGTCGCACAATTACCTCAAGTAAAATGTATGTTACAAGATTTTGAAAGAACAACTATTTTTATAATAATATTTCAACTGGTCTGTTATAATAACCTACTGAATCTATTATTTCAGAGACATTCGGAGAATATTTCAAACTTAGTGAAATTAAATTAGGCAAAATCACTCAATTCTAGTTACTTGATGTTATTTTTTGTACTTATTTCTAAAAGTAATTGGCAATTGAATGATATTAAGTTAATATGGAATGAAGATGAGTAGGAGTTTATAGAAATAAGTAAGTACGTTTCCAGTAAAAATTCGTAATGATTTGTTCTACTTATTTATAGACTTCAAGAATACAAGATAGAGAGTTGGCGTTGGTAAAGTAAATGAGTAATATTAACAAATAAATTTCCAGACTTGAAAGCAGTCCGTGAAGCCACAGAATCGAGACACAATACGAATTCCAATGGTCCTTGCCCATAGGCCGTAGCGTAGGTCACTGATACTTTTCTACACTAGGCAGAATTTTCTGATAAAAATACTGCACATGGATTTAAATCTACCGAATTAGCCATAACTAAAGAAAAAATAATTCCATAAACTTTTTAATAAACAAAATATTATCATCATCATCAACCCGTAACAGTAGCCCACTGCTGAGCTAAAGGAAAACATGAGGAAGTATCGGCTATAAACTCCCACGTCAGCCCGCCGCGGACTGGGAAATATTATTAATGAAACTGAAGAAAATAATACTGTCAAAAAAGACCATGTCTGACCTTTATATTATAAAATACTTATTTAATAATATCAAGCTTGATGTTGCCTTACTTAAACCACAACACGTGGTTATTCACAGCTACCGGTTGCTAAAATACAAATTAATGTCTTAAAAACCTTGAACCTACCGCAATTCTAAGAATAAGAAAACAAAGTTAATACGAGTATGATGTCACAGACTGCTGGATGATTAATTCTGGTTAACCGCAGAGATTCATCCGTATAGAGATAGGCGCCAGCACATTGTCATGATGCTTTGTTAGTTTAGCCAGTTTAAGAAATGGATTCTATAGCGATTGACAGCAATTTTTTATTCATTGCTTTTAATAATCTCATAAGCTTTGAGTAACTGTTACCTACTTACCCTACCTTAGTTAGGTACCTACTTACTTCTTACACCATGAACTAGATGTTTAGGGCTAGGTGTAATTTTGTCGCAGAATATTCAATATGGCGGATGCAGGACGTTCTTTTTTTCGTTAGTTTTTTAGTTAATGTTAAGAATGTGATTATATAGTTCCATTAATATCTTAAATTTAAGTGGGAAAATGATACCTCAGTATATATTGAAGTCAAATATATATTAAAACGGTACAGATAAATTATTTTCTAATTCTTTTATAAAAATTCCTAATATCCACGTTTACAGTAAAGGTACTAATAATAATATAATGCGTGTCTATGTAAGTATCTGCTATTTTATAAAGTTGAAATGACTTTGATCAGGCGAGAAGATAGCTCAGGTACATTTTGAGGAAAAAAATATATAGTTTCACGGGCAAAAGTTAGTCGAGAACATCATTAGTTACCCATTCAATTACTATTATACTTTTATTTTAAGTTCGTGATCTAAATGAGCGGACAGGACATGATGTCAAAAATCAGAACAATGGTCAATGAACCGGTGAGGTAACCAGTCAGGATTCTTTTCATACAGCTTAGGTCATAATATTTACGCTCCTTAAATATTTATTGTTACTATCACATTATAGCCTGCTAAAACTAGTTGCATAAACTTGAAACTGTATCAATCATTATAGGTAATATACTTAGGTAATATTGTTGTTTCGAATTTAGATTAATAAGTATACCTACGATAATGACTCGGGCGTGTTTTTTTTAATTAGGTAGGTAATATTAATAGTTCAATGGTCAATACCAAATGTAAAATAATATAAAAAAAAAGTAATTTCATAAAATGAAATTGATTGAAGAGTAGCAATCATACCTACCCATCGCTAGCTGCACTTCTTTTTTTTAAACTTTATTCTTTTTACCGGACTACTAAATAATTTTATTGATCCGATAATCGGACGAAGTGGGTAGGTGGGTTTTTTATAAGTGGGTATTTTAACAAATGAAATATTTCTGCCTACCCCCTTGGGGATAAAAAGCGTGAGTATTTTGTTTTGCATATTTTATATTTTTCTTCGGCTAGATAGGTGATTTAAAAGTACCTATTTTAAGAACACTGTCGAAACTTCCGTGTTACCTCTCACTACCAAAAATGAAATAGCGTTAACTAGTTGGATGGTTAAAATACATATTTATTAAATAATACCTTCACTCGGATGCCGCGGTCGCATGATAGGTGTCGTCATGTCCAATTAACACGTTTCTTGAAAGGTATAAAGATGCATCTAAATTCTTTGGTAATAGCTACGTTGTCATATCACAGGTTTGACTGTCGGAACGCTTTTCAACAGGAAGCCTGCCTGGTGTAATAGAGTTGAGGTGAACCAGGTTTTAGGAGAATATATTTGGAATTATCAAAAATATAAAATATATAAACATACGTCAAGCCTTTTATGCCAGAGGGGGTAGGCAGAGGTATTCCATTCCTTAAAATACTTACTTTTTGCCAGTATATTATTGGACCCCTACACGTCACAGGTGGTGACCCTAACGCCAGATCGGGGTGCTGCTACCCATGCCTCAGAATCAATTCTAGGACCTCCGGAAAAATTACTTGAGGAAAAACAATGAAATTGTGGGTCAATAATTGATAACTTGGATTATTGTTGGTGTATAGGAATCTACGTACTTTTTATAGAAGGTTGTATGTGTATTACTTCAGATTTTAGAAACTATTGTGCTTCAGACTCTACAGTATCCTACTAATATTATTAATGCGAAAGTTTGTTTGGGTGGATGTCTGGATGTATGGATGTATGTTTGTTCCTCTTTCACGCAAAAACTACTAAACTGATTTTGATGAAACTTTCCACTTTCATCAAAATCAGTTTAGTAGTTGAAACTGATTTTGATATAGCTTATACATCAGAATAACACATAGGCTATATTTTATCCC
Organism: Ethmia dodecea; assembly: GCA_963855545.1. Classification (NCBI taxonomy): domain Eukaryota; kingdom Metazoa; phylum Arthropoda; class Insecta; order Lepidoptera; family Depressariidae; genus Ethmia; species Ethmia dodecea. The sequence goes on from OY979448.1 coordinate 8,530,978, forward strand.
CGTATTCCCACGGGAACGGGAACTACGCGGGTGAAACCGCGGGGCGCTGCTAGTTTTATATATTTTAGTAAAAAAATTGAATGCTTACATGTTTTTTTATAAAACAAATCGGGGGGAACCTTGTCACGTTAATAAAAATACAATACCTACTCCTAGAGAAAAGTAGGTATGTTCCAGAAATGGAATACCTCGACTCGCCCCCTAAGGGGTTGCAGGCATGGCCATACATCCTATAGGTAAAAGTACCTACCAAGTAATTTTGAATAAAAGGTACAAAAAATAGCTCCTTTTCACAATAAACACCTAGAAATACTTTTACATCGTCCACGATCGTAAATTAATCGACATGGCTCTCCAGAAACACCAAATTACGGGACCGGTTTGGCGTGTGCTGCGCCCGCGCCGGCCGACGACCGGAAATACTCGCTGTTAGAAACCCGATAGCTTTACTTAGGTATTTAAATTGAGCTGAAGTCTGCATTTGTCGTTATCTTGGAAAAGATAACGGGTAATGTTTATCTTGAGATTTTGTAAGATATAACATTCTTGGTCTGGTATGTAAATTATGCATACGTTCAAAGTCAAAATGTTTTATTCAAAGTAGGGTACTTACAAGTCCACTTACTGAACTTCATTTCAACTCCATCGTTTCAGCAAGTATGGTTGAGGAGAAGAAGCGGGGCAAGAAACTCCTCAACAGAATAATCTTTTAATCAACATTACGTAATTCTGTTACATAATTTCGTTCGAAAGTACACCCCTCTCACGCAAGTTGAAATTGTATATCTCTACCATTTCCCGTATATCAGGTTTCGATATATTTAAATTCTAGGATAACTACACTATTTATTTACGAAACTTCGAAAGAATAATCCCAATTTTGCAACAGTAACAATAAAGATCTTGTTTGAAAAATTATGACTGTAAACTGAGTGTCTTTAATAACTAAAATAGGAATAAAATAATAATTATACATACTAGAACACGTAAAGTTTTATCTTTTGGTAGCACATCAGGGTTGCTTGACAGTTTTTGTTGGCTTTTCCCAATGAGAAATCCGGTGAAATAATTTTGAGAATAATAAAAATACACGGATTTAAAAATATTATTTTTATAGCTTAATAGATTGCAATCTGCTAGTTGGATTTCTCAACATAATCAAATCTTGAAAACTAGTTAGATATTGGAATGAAAATTATTTATCTATTTAACGTATTATTTGAATCTTTAAAATTTTGATGAGGAGTTTCTAGCCCCGCTTCTTCTCCTCAACCATACATGCTGAAGCGGTGGAGTTAAAATGACGTTCAATAAGCGGACTTGTACCTAAATCCCTACTTTAAATAAAACATTTTGACTTTGACTTTGATTTGTGAAAAGATTAGAATTCAAGACATTATTAAAGTGTATAAATTATTATTTATATAAAACTAGCTGTTGTCCACGACTCCGTCTTCGTACTGGCCCAGTTAAAAAACCATTGTAAGTATAGATAACCCGGCTTCTGGCTGGCGTATCAAGATGTAACGTATACCAGATTTTAAGTAAACTTGCAACCATACAAGTGTGAAAACCGCATACAATTTTTTGCAGGTGTTTTTGCATTATGCGGACATCAGCCAGTTACAATTTTGTTATAATATTTATTTATTTCTTCAACTTACTATACTATCAGTGTAGGTACTACTGACAGTGTAGGTAATCTATTTTTCAATATCAAATTTAAACTCTATAGCAAACAATATTTAATGTATAAATAGATTATAGGTAGGTACCATTTATTTATTTAACAGGTCTGCCAACAGATTAAACACCATTAACAACTATACTGGATGATTTTTTTTACCGTCTGGAAAAAAATATGACGTATAAGGTGTCTAGAGCCGAAGTTATACACGATATTAATTGTTAAATATAGTCATGTTTAATGCAATTTACAAAATCTAGAAAACTACGCACAGTAGGTACTACGCGCGGCTGGCGGTTGTAGGTAAATTGCGCATAAATGGAAGCTACGAGCCTGTTTCTTTTTAAAATACTGTTTAAAATATTTCAGTATGTATTATTTACTACAATTGAGTAACGTATATTAGTTTAAGAAAGAAAAAAAAATTTGAGAAAAAAAAATTTTTTTAAGTAACATTGCCAAATGAATCTATTACACTTACCTATCACACCACATTTTTTTCCAGACGGTAAAAAAAGTCACCCTGTATAATATATAAACTTAAATTTTAGATTGTAAGAGTATCAACCCAATTATAGGCAAACTCAACTTAAATTTGAACAAAAAACAAAAAATGTAGACAACGTAAACTACACTATATACGTTAACAAATATACAACAAAATATATTATTAAATAACCATATCGCTTATGAATACCTACCTAAGTAACTACTCTACCTAGCTAAGGCCGTCAATTTCTATTCACGAAATTGACTAAAGTTTAATTATGAATATTATTCAACAAGATGTACGTGCGTTTCGCCGAAAAATTTCGTCGTAGCCCGCGGCTGGCTGCAATCTGTGCGGATGTGGAAAGCCAAGTTCGGCGTTTTCCTTCCGGCCGCCCACGCCGCCCCCGCACCGCCTCCGCAAACACGTAATATCAATCATTATCAACCAAACCATTTGTATGATAATGGCTGAACTTGGAATCGCAATCCCAAGAGTTGCCTGCATGACCATTAAGTGTACCAAATGGTTTTGTTGGTATATGTATAGAGGTAGGGGTAACTAAGTATAAATACTACAAAAACAATTTGCTGCATTGACTCTTCAGACGGTTTATGTAAGTGTAAGTGTGTCAATGTGTCCGTAACTATTAATACTTTGTGCTACGGAACCTTATTTGATACTAATGCACATTTTTTAAGCAACTTCTGTTGTGCATAGTATAGGTACCACCTTTCACTTTGTAGAACACAAATCTTATTAAATAATAAATTGTTTATATATTTGGAACCTAATACTGTATTTTCAACACCCTTTGTAATACTGAATAACCAAAACTAAATCTTGTACCTAACAATGTATTGGCATTCAATTCCAGTTTGCAACACTCCCTAAGTGAAGCTAACACCAGCCATTGCTAGCAATTTATGCCTTATTGTCAAGTGAATAAGGTCAAGTGCGATAAAGAAACATTAGGAGAGGTTTCCAATGCAGCCACATCTAAATACAGTCGGATTGTTTCTCAATGGGCGACTGCATCACAGCTAAATTCGAACGAAGGCTGAAGTGGAGGCGTTATAGTGTCAGCAATTAGATATATTAATTATTTCCTTTCAAAGCCGATTGAATAAATTAATTATTGTAAATTTTAGTGTGTTGTCAGATTGAAGCCTCCTACGCGAACCAATTAATAACTAAAAGGCTTTGTAAACTTGGCGAGATATCAAAATGGACTAGATAAAGTGGGTAACGAAAATAAGTTTAGTGGGATCCCAACATGGGAAATATTCAAGTAACGAAGACAAACACACATATGTCTTATACTGGCTCTGTATAGTCAAATAATGCTTTGATAAAACCGAAACTCATACGCAATCATCGCAAATCTTGCAAAACTGACTGCAATATCATCTAATCAGCGTGTGCGCTTTGTGTACCGATGGTGTGTCAGTTGACATTTACCATTAGCGAGGCTGGGAGCTCGGCCGTGACATGCCGTAGTGCGTACGCCAGAATTCGTTCATTGATAAAAAGCCGCCCACTCGCTGGCGGAGGCTCCATTCACCGGCGCCGTGAGTTGTGCAACGCGCTTGCGCGGCCCTTCCCGCCTCCGTGCGCTGCCGCCAAGACCTTCATTTGAAGCACCAGCCACCTTCCGCGGCAGTTGTCACAGCTACAGCTGGCTACTATTTACGAAACCTCTACGTTATAAAAACTCTCAGTAAATCATGTCTTTCAATTCAGATAGTGACGGATGATCACATTTAGGTACAAACTAAGACCCTGAAATTATATTTTAGGTCACAGAAGACAAGTTTACTCTGGTTTGTTAAAGTTAAAGTTTAGAAAGCAAGCATCTACACAAGGTTAGGAAATAATCAAATGATCTATACAAACAACTTTTACTTCATCCGATTTTATGTACGGAGTTGTTGCATTAACACGGTATCGTAGGCTGCTTTAGTGAAGCATATTACAGGCTGAAGCCGTGCTTATAAATTAAAGCAGAAGTTAACGATGCTTTTACAGCATAAATATTAAATGGTCCATAAAGCGAACTTCGGGCGAGATGATCGGTTTACATAGAGTAATATTATATATTTAAAGGCGCGCTTGCTTGGCGCAGGAGTCATTTTGCTATCACATTAATGTCGAAAGAGATTGCGTGAAGAATCGAATTAATTGATGTATTAATACGGATTTACAGGGGCGACATAAATGGAGTTTTCTGATTTTGCATGTGGTTAGGGAGCTTACAGACAAGCGACAGTAGGTATGTCAGTAGACCTCTGGCGCCTGAGCGTTTGCGACACGTCGCCAGAAGTCCTCTGCTTGTTTCTGCCGACACGCAGGCAACTGTCCCTGGCTATCTGCGATGATCGCCGAACGTTATTCTGCCTGTCATTTACGCCTGTCATTTATCCTAATTGGAAGGAATTTGAAAAAATATCGAACTTCGATAATACATAGATATATATATAGATGAATTTTCTGACACTCACTCTCACACTCACTTACGTTGTATAAGAAACTCCTGTGGAGAATTATATACTTCTATATTTGGCTTAGGCTGTGCGTTAAGTCAGTCACTGTTAGAGCTTCATTAAGTAGGTTTGTAATGCTAAATATGCTACAAAACAAGATATTTTAAAATTAAATAAAATTCATTTTTAATTAAGAATGAAAAATACGGAAAGCCTTTTATGACAGATTAAAATAATTCAACTGTGTCTATGCTCTCTTTCAATGGAATAAAACAAATAATGATTTTAAACTTCCGTTCAATAGTTGTCTGTTAAAAACTCTTCAACCTTATTTGATTAATGTAAAGCAGACACTTTATGCATAATGGATGGCCGATGTGCCTAAATGCAGGCCTGAACCAGTTTTATAATTAAGAGCACTTTTAAATTCATTAAAAATCGTGGAAACTTTCCTTGGTCGCGGTGTGTCGCTTAATAAAATCGACAGGTTAAGTGCATATAATGTACCAGTTCTGGAACGAATTACTATAATTCGAGCCACTTTATAAGCAATCTTTGCGACAATTTATACTTTAACTTTGTCGCATTTGTAAAGTACATTAATGCGGTAATAAAATCGCGAAAACTTTAAATTTAAAAGCAAAATTTTCGACTGTACATTTAATTACGATATAAATGAGAAACATTATTAGTTTCAGGTTTAATAAATCCCAACCACCTTAATTTAAGGAAACATAAATTAATTGTGGGACTCCATTCACTTACAGACCTCACGGTTACCTATTTAAAATTTAGTCCCTAACTAGTGTAAACTAGTAACCGTTGCTGTGGATACTAATTAAGCAATTCATAAGCATACTATTAATAAAAGTTTTGTGTTTATGAATAAACGCCTTATTTATTTTCATTTTATTTTATATACATATGAACACCTAGACACAAAACCAGTAGACATGTTCTTGTTCATGGACAAAAATATTGGCTGCGGGCGGGTATCGAACCCGCAACCTCCTACTCAGAAGGCAGGGTCACTGCCAAGCCAACAGACCTATTAAATAAATACTCAGGAATACAGTAATCGAATAGTATAGTATGTATAATATGTATTAACATAATAAAATAAGTCTACGTCGTCGTTATTTATTAACTATCGAGCACAACATCCAGTTCTCCATTTGGTATTACACAGATTATAAAAGCATTAAAATAAGTCTATACTATTTCTAAACATACAAGATTAGTGTAGGTAAGTATGTCTAGAATAATAAGAAGATTTCCCAGTTTGTTATAATCTTTGCTAGTATTGCATTGAATCTAGATTTTTTGTGTATACTCATGTATTCACAGCTCTTAAGACTTCTATTAACACCTGACAGATGATTTATTAAACCAAGTTTACATCAGCAGGCGATTACAGCTTTGTGAATCCGTAATCGCCGGTGCCTGGAGCTATTTTTGTCATCGATGTGTTTGATATTTACTCGACAAGGCTTGAGATCGGCAGGTAGAGCATTGATTATTCTCTAGCTCTTCTTGAAATACTCCAGTTTATTTTGCTGAACGAGTGCTGCTATAAGAGTATACCTACTTTACTTCGCCAGTATCATAAAAATAGTCCTCTACCTTTTCATGTGAATCTGTCTAGTCTGTCTGTCTGTTCTATTATTATGACTAAAGGGCTCGCTGTTGACCTTAATGTAGCTCAGAGGACACAGACGAGGTCAACTACGGGACGACCTCGCCTAGAAGATCCTATTCCATAGTAACATAAATAGATTCGGCTTATAAGAAACACAGATACTTGAAGTACCTAGTATTCGTTTGATATGAATCTTTTGTTGTCTCCTCCAATATAGACTAGCGGGTGCCCAGCGGCGTTACCTGTCCAGATCCTGAGTGTTCCCGTTCCTTTGGGTAATTCCAAAAATATCGATTCTTAGTGCTCTCAAACGGCATTGTGCAAATTTTCATGCTCCTAAACCCAGCGGTATCGGCAGCGCATTGATCGATCAGTCAGTCAGCCAATTAGTCTTGGGCATAGTGATTCGCCATTGGGAGCGCTCAATTTAGTTCGCAGTCCTACCGCGAAGTAGTTCGTTCATTTAGTTCGTTTTTTTTAAATATATTTTTATATGTTAAGATAATTCTATAAGGAAATGTTTTTCATATTATTATTGTAAAGTTTTTCAACAATAGATAGACTATAATAAGAATAAGACTATAATATAAGACTATAATATAATAGAATAAGAAACTGTTGTGAGAGTAAAAAAAGTTTTATGGGTTAGCCATGCAGCGCCACTCCATAATAGAGCGGACGCCAGAAAAATGCATATTTAAAAGAACTAAGAGCGAGAATGACGACGAACTAGTTCGCATAGTTCACCTAGCGGTCTTTCGAACTAGGTCGTTCGCGAACTACCCAAGACTACAGCCAATCTTTTATATTGTGTTATCATCACTACATAGTATAAAACAAAGTCGCTTTCTCTGTCCCTATATCCCTATGTCCTAATGTCCCTATGTCCCTTTGTATGCTTAAATCTTTAAAACTACGCAACGGATTTTGATGCGGTTTTTTTTAATAGATAGAGTGATTAAAGAGAAAGGTTTTAGTGTTAGCATTGCACCCGTGGGAAGCCGGGGCGGGTCGCTAGTCTTTTATATTATGTAGATCAACATCAATACAGGTGGCCAACAAATTGCTGACAAGAGGCTATGTAGTTACTGCTGCGTTAACCCCTCATTTAAAATTTCACGATCTAAACAGGAAATACAGTTGTTAAGAGTAACTCTATGTGTTTGTGATCGTCGGCTCTCGTACCATTAGAGGTAAAGCTGATTGGCTGATGTGATAGATAGATATTACCAAAAGAAAAAGCGTGCCAGAGACAAATAGAGGACATCAGACGCTTAACCAATATCAGGTACTATTGATAACAAATATCAGATAAAATACTTAAAAAATCATGTTTTGGTATGATAGACAAATATTATATTTTATGTAGATACGATATGACCTTAAATTAAAAAAGGTCCCATGGTAAACTGACTGACTGATTGTACCTACTTATATTAATGCACAGCGTAAACCGCTGGGTCTAGAGACTTGAAATTTGCAGAATTCAACCCCTAGGGGGGTGAATTAAAGGTGCGCGAGAAAAGCTAGTCTAAGATATATATTATATCTTATAACGATAAAACGCACATAGTGAAGTATGAGTACCTATATCTATTTAGAGTAGGTACCTACTTATATTTAACTATTATAATTTATAAATAATAATAATAATATAATCTCACGCCTTTTTTATCCCCGAGGGGGTAGGCAGGTATTATAATTTATAACTTTGATAAATTTTATGCAAATTTAATATTCCTTGTACCCATTAAAATAACTGTTAGTAGGGTAGTTCGACTGTGACTCATTGTAAGTTCATGAAAATTTTATTTCAATATTATTATATAAATATTATTAGCAAATTTATAAAAAACCTAAAAAGTATAACAATCGTGTAACTAGGTACTAAAAATTATGAAGTCCCAAAGAATTATTCAGTACGAGAATTCAACTTGCTCAAAACCTTACAACATGCTCATAAAATACAGCTCGATAAGAAATGGTAACATCAATGATCCTGGCTAAACCTCAAGCAATAATGAGCGTGATCAAAGTCAGGAAGTGAGAGCTAGTGCAAATGAAACAATACTTATTGGCAATGATGCGTTGCGCGCGTGCGCGGGGGCGTCAGCATGAATGGCCGGAGTGCATCACAGGCGGCCCATTCATAGTCGACGAGTGCGCGACGTCTTACTTACATTGAGTTTTTATAGCGTGCTAACTGCCGATGTAGCCATCTTAGCTGAATGTTTGCATGCAATTTTCATCACTGGTTGCAGATTCAGGTAGGAATTTGTTGCGAGAGGATTGCAAAAACAACCGCTAACTAGATTGTACCGTATCCTTCAAAATTTGTTTCAATTTCAAGTGTTTGTAACGTATGCTACAAATATAACAAACTCTGGTACACTGAACATTTTGAGGCATCGGTTTCGTTTCTCTTTAGAACGAAAATCTCAGTCTCTAAAGAGCAATTTGAAAAAAAAATCTGTTATATAAGAGAAAACGAATGATGAAAACCAATTATCAAAAATGATGCCGCAATAATAAATACATTAAGTACAAGGATAACATCAAATTTAATTTGAGATTTGTCAGCGGTGGACTAAAGACACTTTTTAAGCCCTGTTGCATTAGCTTTGGGGTCCATCACATTGGTAGAAAGCGCCGTTTCTTGGTGGTCATACTGGCATGTCATACTAATATGACTAGTGAGAATCGCTTGTATTGGTCATTGTCCGTCTAAATATAATAGTTTTCTTGTCCCCTGTATATATCGGAGACAGGACTTTTCAAAATTGACCTGCACCTTTCGCCCAGTTATAGGTACTCTATTCACGGAGATATAGGATCCACGACTGCAAAAACTAAAGTCGTTCCATTTGTGTATGCTTTAATGTCTGATAGGAAAGAGCAATCGTAGGTACATAGTATTGTTTGAAATGATAGCTACTTCTAGAAAAAATACCTGTCGAGGGTAAGCCGTGATTTTTTAAAGTAATTAAGATTTATTTTATGTGCTCTTAAATCAGACGGGTTATTGTAAACTCGTCATAAATTAAATATTTTCATATTTTAATAAGGCCTTCATTACAATAACTAGATCGTATTCTGGTTGTGTCCGTGCGTTGTAAAGCGGCTCTCCGGGCGGTCAGTCGGTTTGACTCCGAGGCAAAAGGTTATGAGATTTCCACCCATAGATTTGCTGATAGCATTTAACCGGACGGGTAATTGTTTGGTGAACGGGCTATTAATTCTGTATAATGGCTCCGAGTCCACATTTATGTTACCTAACGAAAATTATGGTTACGGGCCTCCATATGAGACGCTATTGAAATCTTTCAAAAGCTCCGCAAATAAAGTTCGGATGGGTTGTTGTTTTAATTTACCTTTTTGTACTCGTATAAATTTTTATTGTAGTATTTTTTTATAGTTTTTCCACATTAAACCAGCGTGCGTTCAATTTATAGGGCTTGTTTGTTTTATTGTGGACATGAATATTATTTTAGTTTCGAACGGTTATGGTAGCACAGCTTTATAGGCATCGACGAAATATGTAAAATACTTTAAAATGGATTCCATACTAGTAGGCTTAAGATATAAATGGTAACTGTAGCAGATACCGACTGCTAACGATATGTTTACAACCGTCCATTTGCATGCAGAAACAATCACACATTGCACAAACGGAAAATCTACAGAAATCAGCCTAACAAGGAGACTCGTATATAAGGTTTGTTTCAGATAAGCGATAGGTAAACAATAAATAGTTTAACAAGGCGTTCCAATATGTTTAGAGTTTAAATAGTGCAGATAAGCGACGTCCTCCCGGCGGCTGTGCGGCGCGGACGCAAGCCCTTCGCAATGTAAACAAGATCTGATTAGATCTGTCTACGGATAATCTAGCTATATTTATTAGCACCTGTTGTTAGACTGATCTAATCTTCATATTTCATGCATGGCAGGAAGTATAAAACTGTACATAAAGCCTCTATAGCCTTTATAAAATATACATATTAATGTTTATTTGAATTTTAATAAGTAAGTAAGTGCCTACCCATCTAATTTTGTTTTATTTGTAAATATTTTTATTTTGATATTGTAAAAAAATAGGCTAAATGTTTTGCCACATAAGATACTTATTAATTCCTAGCACATACTAGTAGCTCGTGGGAGGAGTATTTGTTTATATGATGATATTTATGAGCCAACCAGTCACAGGCCTTATATTATTATTGACTGGATAATAAAATCAAAACTTAAGGCATTGTTGGACAAGTTCGTCTGTATTCGGTTACATTGCTTCACCGAAGGCTGACAAGGATATAAATGATACAAACATGATGTAATTTTATTATCGACTCCATTCAGTTCCTTGTCCTGTGTTAACCTAAAATTATAATCTCGGCTAAATTGGTTTAAGTCATCATAATGGCGTATCTCAGGAATTATGGTAGCTAGAAGTGTCGTAAAGAAGGGCCTGGTCTCGTAGATGGCAATCACCTAACTAGCTGTCGCGCATTGGAGACTCGCTAAAGTATGCCATCGAATGGAATCTCTATTTCCGTTCGATTTTACGAGTTTTCATCTCATTGTGGCGCGATGACTATCAGCCCAGATTAACCTATGGGGTATGCGAGTGAGAATAAAGATTTTTATATCACATTGAATTTATTTTATGGCATTGATTCATACAGATGTCAATTGAATGAAAAGAAAATTATATTTATTTGCTTTAAATGAGTAATAATAGCCCACTGATGGGCTAGTGTTCTTTCTTTACACATGAGAAAGTATTCAATATCCCACGCAAGCCCCCCGCTAACAGATTTTCCAAGAGAAGCTTTTATTATCTTTCTATCTGTTATCAAAAAAGACTTATGAATGGATTTTTGATTATACCAATAACGTCAGCACAGCTACCAACATCATACGCCGGAACGATTTGAATTATTCAAAGACCACACGCATCATCGTGAGGGCAAATCGTCTATGTGCATAAAAATGGTAGTTATTACATGAATTGTTATAAAACAGCCTATCGCGTCGCCCACGGGCGCAGTTGTGAATGGAGCCACGGACGCAACGAACTTGCGGCAGCTTGCAACATGGTCGCCTACGTGCCTTGCGGAGGTCACCTACTTTCATTCATAAGCCTGATAAACTGATTTAGAATGCCTTTACACTATTGCTAATTATTTTCAGCTATTTTGAGCAGTGATAGTAAGTCTCGGGTTCGGATATTGGCGCTTCGTGATACTTGTAAATATACACTCAGAGGCACAATTAATCGTCCATAGTGTCATTTTCATACATTCGAAGTCACTTTGGAGCCTTGGTTTTCCGTCATTCTTTTATTTGGTTGAGATGTGATTGATGGAGTAGACTGTGGATATAGGATCAGACAAGCCGTTTAGACCACAACTGTTCATTTATCTAAAAACAAAAAAAATGCATAAACATGTATTGAATTTCAGACGCTTAGTACTCTACAGAGTATGCGGTCTATATGAAGTCATATAGACCGGTCAGGTCAGGTATGTATGATCAGGTAGGTCCCTAAAGTCCTTTGAACCTAATCCATCCATACTGTCCACTTCATTCATCACATCTCATCCAAAAACTAGGTAGTATGACTATGAATGTATGAAAATATTTCTATGGTCGGTAAGTTAAAGTGTATGTAGGTAATATGTAGTACCTACTTGCGTAGGTACATATTTATAAGTATCGCAAAGGTGAAGAAAAACATTGAGAGTAAACCCGCGGGTCTAGAATTAATTATGTTCCAGAAATGGAATACATCTGCCGAGCCCCTCGGTGATTACGTGTGAGCATTAAATTTATTTATTGGTTAAGTTATTCATTGAATACCCAGGTTTTCAAGTTAGTCTGGGAAAGAAAACACATACGGAAGATAACTTGAAATGTAAATTTAAAGTTGCGAAACTCTCAAAACGTTCACTGTTTTGAATTTCAAATCCACAATTCTTAATTATCAACTTTAATGTATTAAGTAAAGCCTCATCTTATTTGAAAAGTAAGTTAAAAAAACCTTAAGTTACAGTAGAATATGATGAGATGAATGAAAATGTGCTAATAAGAACATGGTATTTGCTTATTAAGTATTTTAGCACCTGCGCCTCGAATCTCGATTGACTCTTTCTTCACTGTATAGTCTTGTGGCTGATAGCTTTAACCTTGTTTTTTTTTTTTTATGTTTAAACATTCATATTAACCACGTCATAATAATATACAATAACAAAGTAGATATCTATGCTATATTTATTTATAAGGAGCAGTGATAGCCCGGACGGTTAAAGAGCCGGCCGAAAATCAGTGAGGCTCGGGTTCGAATCCTGGCATGTACAGTCAACAAAGTTGTTAGGGTTACATGGCCAGTAATTAAGAACTAATTTTTCTGGTGTAGTCATAAATAAATCTTATTGGTTAATGTTTATTTCAAAAGGTATATTTAATCCCTACAATTTACCAAAAAAATATATAAATACATTTAAGGCTTTAAGAGAAAACTGAAACTTAGTTTCTGGCCATGGAACCCTAACAACTTTGTTGACTGTACCAATGAGTTTTTCAAAAACTTACGTACATATTTATCACTAGCTCGACGGTGAAGGAAAACATCGTGAGGAAACCCGCAGGTCTCAGAATTAATTCTGAGACATGTGTAAACAGACCCGGTCCGGCGATGGGCTTAAATTACCACCTATCACGTTTAGGGGTCTAATATATCTCGTGAAATGTGGGTATATCCAGTAATGGAATACCTCTGCCTACCCCATCGGGGATAAAAAAGGCGTGAGATTATATATATATATTTATTTATTAAACACACAAAACTGATTACAATTAAAGAAGCATTGTTATGAAACAGTTCTGAAACAGATTGCAATCCTACAGTAGGTATATAAAAAAAAACATAACTTTATGTTTATTTTTTCATGCACAGTCTATTGTGAGTGTGTATTGTGAGTGTTCGTGTGTGTGAATATTGAACATTACATATAATTTTAAAAGCAGTGGTCCCTTATTACGATCGATCTTCAATAAATTACCTCGAACAAAACACATCGACGCAGTTTTTTCTAAATCAATCCCATTCTACCACAGGCTAATTATAAATGTAAATCCCTTAAATATTTCATTCCGATACATACATAACCTAGTATTTTTCACCAAGTCATCAGACACCGGATGTCGCCAGAAATCGTTAAGTTATAATCGATGCAAAGACTAATCAAACGAGCGTCTATTAAACCGTTTAAATCATCCGCTCCGACGACTGGCCCGCGATGGCGTCCAAATATTCCCCTCGTTCATTGACACGTGCCGAACCTGTTCTCTGGCGAGTTTTTCTGAATGGTCGCTTCCTTTGTACGAGTAAACATATTCAAATGTTGCGATTAATTCATGGCTAGATAGTACCTACCTCGCTTTTATGAATGGAAGCAAATGTGCAGCTGTGTTCGTGTGTTCACAGTGAAATGCACACATGCAACCGAATTTGCATACTTGTTCGAGCCACGTGCTAGGTTTGCCTTCGTTTCGAACAGTTACCTTCTCAATATTCGAGTTAATTATAATTTTAAATGGTATTTGAAAGTTAATGTTTATATTAGATTAAGTGTCGGCCTAGTAAGGTCCCTGTACCGAGTGCGGGCTTCCTACAACAATAATCAATTACACAGTTAAATAACAAATATTCTGAGTACCTACCTAAGTTCTATTCTAAAAATATTTCAGTTTTTTGTATATTTTTGGCGTTATACCATTTACATATCTTATCACTTATTATTGGTGTACAATAAACAGTATTACTTAGAACGTTGATAAAAATTATAGTTATGTTGTTTCTACGCAAAGGTCTAATGTTAGCTTTTGCGAAGATATAGCATATTTCTTAAAGTAGATGATGACTTTGCGAAGCTATAATATAATAATATTGTATTGTATAATATAATAATGTTAAATTATCACAATGTTCATTCAAAAGTTCCCTAGAATCTTACAAATAATGGAACTTTATGCTGTAAACTGAGCATAACGACAATACGATACTGACGTTAAACATGTACATTTGTATAAGATAATCCTACCAAATCGTTCTGGGTACAACATAGTCATGATATTGTTGCAAAGAAGCTCCTTAATAGTTCGTTAGGAAGCACAGTCATTACTGAGGATATCTGTAAGCATACAATATGCACTATCCCTATTCGATCCTGGCATAAAAGGTAAACCTTTAGCAGCGAGCACAAGCAGTCCTTGTTAGCATGATTTATAATCCAGATATGAGTTTCGATATTCAATAACAGCTATTATAATCAATATGCGATATCCATAACAATACAATGGCAATACAATACTTAAGATTGTATTGCCAATACAATACTTAATAATTGTTTCCAAAGTTTAGAAACAAGTAATTTATTTCATCACTATTTGTAAGGTAAATTAAAGTATAGTCTTACAATAAATGTTTTACTTCATGTTCTTTAATGAATTGTTACTTTTATCTTCACACGTTGTTTGTTCACGATATTCCATATCTCGAAGATAAAGTGTAGCCATTGTGACATTGCTTGTCTTGCGCGCATTGTTAGCGCTGGGTAGGTGTAAAGCTCGATAGATGAGATCGCGTGCGCAACACAAGGCCTTCGGATGAGGCACGAGCCATTTCCGGTGCAATCCCGGTGTTGTAAGCGAGAAGAATCGCTGCTAATTTATAATCGTCACTTTCATAAACACTGACTCACGCAGTAACAAAACGAGGCTTCGTGTTGGCGGATTTGAATTGATGTAGGTAATGCGTTTGCGCAACTTTCGGCCTCATCTTGGATAAACTGAAATACGTGTGATAATTAGATGGCGCCTACTTTTTGGCAAGTTTGCCCAATCGTGAATTGTGGATATCAATACTTTAAGTAGCTAAATGTGGTTTGATACACTTAAATAAAGATGAGCGTGAGATTATGTATTTCTTACATGCGTAATCTCACGCCTATTTCCAATTAGGGTATATAGGTAGGAACAATAGACTGCCACCTACTACGAACTTGTATATCAACATTTAAATAATTGCGGTTTCATATTACTTTCACACAGATACAAACGATTACTAAGTTTACCTGTCTCTTCATGCACACTCTTAGAGGTATAATGAGTGAATAATAAAAGGTACATCGATACCAGTTAAATATACACCTCTATAATGATGCTTTACAGTTTTTGCAGAGTCAGTTACGTAATCTTGGTGACTGTGCGCGGCTGCTAGCTAACACTTGACCGGTTTAGTTTATACAAACACATAGTTAGCGCATCGACAAAACATGTCATTCTATCAAGTATGCAAAACATACCGTGTATAGACACTGTTAAATATTTATTTACGTTCCTATCAAGCACCATCTCATGTTAAAACATAGTGGGTTCTTCAGCCAACGCTGGCGCCAAACTTACGACAAAAGTAGCCCACTTTCGTTTATAGCTAAAAGTAGGCTCAAAACGATTCATTTATTTACATTCGGTTTGTTATAAAATTTATGCAAACGGTAGATTACATCGCTCATAATCGTTTATCCACTCATATATGGTTCGAAAATGGCCATTGTCTTAAATTTATGTCTCTTTATTACCTAGGTACTGTTCTATTCTACTATCATCATAATCACTTGTTTCCATACGGAATTCCATATATTTATTTTCTATCTTGTGAATGATTAAATGAGATTACTCTTTTCGTGTAGGTAACATTATTAAACACTTATGCCTACAAGGTATCTGAGAATATTGGAGAGTGAACCTACTCAAAGCGAACACTCTTTATTTAAAAAATAAAATCAAATATTCACCGTCCCATATAAAATTGTTAGCATTTCGGAAATAAGTTGGTAGGTACACACCTACACCTTACTCTTAGGCAGATTTTGTTTTCTTTTATAATAGGATTATTAACTGATCGAAATTAAATGGCGAGTAATCTCTCTTCATTAATTGGAAAGATTTAATTTTATTTATTTTTCTTTACTAAGGCCCAAAACTCCGCTAAAAATGAATTTCAATTTTCATTTTACAATTTCATTATAGCCATTATAAAGTGAATCAGTTGACTACTAAAAATGATGACGTTATAGATTCTCATCTCAGTTTTAAATTTTTCAAAAAAATGAATTACCTATCGTAGCTGAATTTAGCGCTTTCTATGGAAATCGTGCTATTATTAATCGATATTTAAGAAAATTGGTTAGACACAACTAAAGTTCGATTGCATCATATTTTTTTTATATTAATATACTAATTGGGGTGTATGTGGAATTGCGATTTTTCTGTTACGCGTTGTTTTATGATTTCATACGAATTTTGAAAAAATAAGTAGTTTTTGAAGTGGATACTTCTCGATCATTTTCTAACTAAGGCCTAATGACTGCTATTATTCTTCAACATAAAAGCAACGGAAAGTAAACAAACAAACGATTTTGATAGGAAAGTGTTGGAAGTGCAGAGCGGCTCATCTGCCTACGTGGGCGAGTAACGGGACCGGTGTGGCGCCAGTTCGCGCGCCGTCTACGAGTAAGTCTGTGCGATACCGCTGTGTATTCGCACTGGCTGCTGACCAAAGAAGTCGTGAACTTAGCAGATGCGGAGTAAAACTTAAAAAAAATTGGCACAGGTGTATATAGTAGCTTGTGGCCGCGACTTCGTCAACGTTTCTTTATGTGTTATGATGTCCTACTTAGAAGCTACCCATATTACTGTAAAGTTTCACCAAAATCCGTTATGTATTTTTTGCGTGAAAGAGTAGCAATGTGCCATAAATGCATCCTTAAAAACTTTCGCAGTTGTAAAGTTAGTAGCAATAGTAGGATATGACCTTATACTACCTACTCCCTAGCCGATTTCGCCTAAGTGCTGCTATAGCACTTAGGCGAAATCGGGGCCGTACGGGGCTGCGTTGATTTGCATTATTGTTTTTTCTATCTATCTTGTTCTTTGCCCCTCCAAAAGTCAATCTTGTTGGTGAACGTGCGTGAACACTGACAACATGTGAGGATGCTATCGATATAATTGTAAATGATGGAGGTCTGGCCTTTGGCCATCGCGCTTTGCATCCAGGTCGGTTTTCCTTTGCTTTTATTTTCATGAATTGGCTTTTCCCGATATTGCCTCCACTCAGGGCGACAGCTTGCAGATCTTCCCACTCTAAGAGATCTTATGTTGATGATCATATGATGCGCTATTTATGTCTTTTAGGAAAATCCTTTTTTCTGCATATGCCACAAAATAATCCACTATATTATACAGATTTTTGTAATTTTATATTATGCCGTCACTTACATGACTAAGGCTAACTCGAGATTAAATAATACATTAAACCTCGGGATGCGATATTTATTCTACGATATTTGAACTCAGCCTCAAACGATATTGTTTTTATTTAAAATAATTAGAATTTTGCAACATCATAATTTAGTAGAATTATGAATTCTATGAAAAACCAAATTGAGTATAAATAACGGTACGATTATCATCTTTCCTCACTTTCGCGCCTTCATATTTTAAGTTAATTTGCCTTAATTTGAAGGCAATTAGATAGCTCAGTCAGAATTAAAATATAAAAACCAATATTAAGGCTATTAAAACAATATGTATGGCATTTTTCGCCATCTAATGGTTAATAAACTATTATTTAATGTGTTCATTTTTATGTGTTTGCGAAATTCTATACGGATTTTTATATTTCTGATATCTAAGATCATGATTTTTGGAATCTAATTGGATAAGCTATGATGTTGCTGCTATTGGTTTGCACTTCGAATGTAAACTAAAATAAATAAAAATAAAGATGCTCACGCCTTTACCCCCGAGAGGGTTGCCAGAGGTATTTGTAGAAATGCTCATTTCTCCCCAGTAAGTATATTTTTGGACCCCCAAATGTGACAGCTCATCACCGGACAGGGGTTCTTACACATGCCTCAGAATCAATTTTGGGACCTGCGGGGTTCTCCCCAAATAATTTCCTTCACTGTCGAGCTAGTGATAAATATGTAAGTTTATGTAAGTTTTTTGAAAAACTCATTGGTACACGCCCTCTCCAGGATTCGAACGTGCATTTTGGGATCTAATTGGATACAAGATACGATGTTGCTGCTCCTGGTTTTCCGCTCATGTGTAAACTACGCTTTATTATTTACTTAGTTAAATTTAATAGGACAAAGCTATGTTGTAATATTATTGCGTTGTCTATAGACGACCCCTTAGCGCGCACGCGCTGACTTATTGCCTGCGCCCACACAGACTCAGTTAGGACGAACACATCACCGTTACTATATATAATATACGCGGTGACCCTAATGGGTGATTATTATACGGATTTACAAGAGAGCTATTGAGGAAGATGTACAACTACTTTTACTTACTCAACATTTACTAGAGTATCTCTACCATTTTCCATATTACTGACTATTATTAAACCTTTGTGTTTAGATAATCTATGTATGTATGTACCTACGAATGAATTTTTAAATCATGTTGTAAAACAGAAATAAACTAGTTGGATTTTAATTAAGCTCTTAATTAATTGTGGGACAAATTTAATTCAGTAATTTAGTCCAAAGCTTTCCAATGCCTGCATCATACTACAACCTAACTAATGTAAGCCTTAATCAATTGGTACATATAAATGCCCAAACCAAAAATCTGCAGATGTTTTCATGCACTCAAATGTTGGCCTCGGGCGGAAATCAAACCCACGGCATCTGAATCTGAAAGCAGGGTGTCTACCAAAAGAGTCAACAGGTCTGTTAGACAGATATTTGATAGTAAGTTTGAAACTTACGGCATAGATGTATCACTCACTACGCCGAAAACCATTTTGAAAAACTCAACTTAATTTATCGTTAGACTTGTGTTACACTGAACCAGTCTCGTTAGTTTTAGAAACATTGTGCTTTAAGCTGATTATAGATGTGAAATATTTGGACGATGATGTCAGATGAAGAAATATATTTTACTCACCAATAAGACACATAGATAGCCTATATTAGGTACTTGTGTATCTTTTTAGCAGTGAAAGAATTTTCAGTACAGTTGCAGATAATACCTTCTACAAAAAAATTAAGAACTTTACACTTTTTACAAGCTTTATTTAACTTGAAATTGTTGTAGGTATGTAAGTATGCATGTTTGGGTAAAATCTTGCAACAGTATCTTTTTGTTTATTATAGACTAGCGACCCCCTCGCTTCGTCTCTGCAGGTGTAGGTAGGTACCTATACGTAATTGTGTATTTTTTTTCTTTATATTTGTTTTTACCAAAATGAAATAAGGCCTATTAATAAGTGTATAAGTTGAGTGTGAATGAAAGTGTTGGAAGGGGTAGACCTAGGCGGACGTTTCGAGACATCATCAGGGACGTGTTGAAAAAAGGCCAGGTCAAGTGTACCCTAAACCGAAGAGCAACCTATGAAGGGAATAATGAAAGTGGACGAAGCGAAACAAGTATGTAAGGATCGTAGCAAGTGGAAAGAAGTAGTCTCTGCCTACCCCTACGGGAAAGAGGCGTGATTATATGTATGTATTAGTAAGGGATAATTTATCTTCCTATTAGTGAAATACTTTTAAAAATCGTTATAGTTCCTTCCAGAGATTAGCCCCATATTATACAAACAAACCACACAATTTTACCTCTATGGACTTGAACTGTTTCAGAATAGTGTAGAACAAGCGAAGGGCCTGACAAAATATTGTAAGTCAAATTGTTGCAGTGATTACAATACTACGAGTACTCGAACTACTCGATGCTGTAATCGTTGTGATTTGAAATGCTAATACCCCTAATTATGTTCGGTTCGCAGCCCTCCCCTTCTGTGTTGCTTCGATCCAATCGATTGCAAATTGGCCTTGTCACGGAGTGTGATTTCAAAACAGCTGTTCTCGTAATGAGGGGCGTTACGTAAACAAAGAGTTGGGCGGACCTGCCACTGGGCGCCACCCCCCGCCACCTCCCCGCGGCCCACCCCACCCCTCACCACGCCACCTGCGCCCGAGCAGATTTTCGCAATCAACTCCGAGTCGATGGTTGGCTTGGCGCCAGTTGCCTAATCGTCAAGAACTTAAATTTTATAGCTATTTTGACCTTTACAGTCTTAATGATCGTCAATTCCAGCGAGATAAAAACAGTTGTCTAATTTAATTAATTCTTTTATTTGTATTTTAATTAGGTTCTGTATTCTATCTTTAATTATGAGGAGAGGAAAAATATTCTTCAGTTTAATCATTAACCATATAATAATACCTACAGATACAGATGATATTTTTTAAGCTATTGCATAGCTTCTATCGCGGGCCTTGAGCGCGGGGACCGAATCCAGAAATTCCGTAACGAAAAAAACCTCACGCTCCCCACTCCGACGGGCACGGAGGTGTGGCTTGAAGGCCGTGCATTGTCTAACGTTGTTTTCGGCAGTCTTGTTGATATTGTTTATTGGGCATAATCCAAACCCAAGTTATGATAGTAGATGGATGGATGGATGGATGGATGGACGGACGAATGGACGGACGGATGGATGGATGGATGGATGGATGGATGGCTATTGCATAGCTTCTAGGCTTGAAGGCCGTGCATTGTCTAACGTCGTTCTTGTTGTCTAACAGTCTTGTTGATACATAATGCTATGCAATAGCTTTACCGCGGCAGTCCCCGAGTGCCACACGTCTTTTTTTATTCTAATTTTGTAGAAGAAGGGGCGAAGTAAGTAGTTCTAATCACGTCTGCTTGTTTCTTCGTAGGTAGACTAGTTAGATAAGGTATTTTCAAATAGCAGCCGTAAAAGTATCTATCCCCTTACATATCTGTGGTAAAAAACGCTTTAGTACACGGACTGTTTGATCGCCAAGAAAACCGGGCAGCCAGTCATAAAAGGCGCTGGGGTGAATTGGAGAGGCAAACATTAATGATTTTCTTTCATTTGCGTTTCACATTAACAATAAATATTCTTTAAAAGTCGACGCTAACCGACCACATATGGCGCTGATTCGCTGTCACCCACTAATTGAGAGCGACACTAGACAAATATATCGCCTTTTATGGTCGCGAGCCGCATCAACTATACTGATTGGTAAATAAACACCATAGGATCTAAGGCCGAGATGAATCAGCTCTCGATCGAGTGATTAGAGACGATTAGCATGCGCCTGCGCCGTTCGGCGTCTACCACCTCGGCGCACGTGGGAGGTGGGAGGACCCTGCTCAGCTATTGTCTTACAACGCGTTATAGCATTATAATAGCACTGCCATTGCGCACTATTTATGTAAATCCATTTGAGAATTCAATTTGTCTATTGTAATGTATTCATGGGCTCATATTAGTATCCGTTACAAAAGTGTTTCTCGTAACAACCTGTCAACGAGATAGACTTTGTTGTCGCATTGTTTAATGCGTTTTGTCATTAAAATGTAGCCTGAAATTATTCAATGCCTGGGAATGGGTAAATTATGGGACTACTCATGTTCAATCGAGTTGTACAAAGCCAGGCTCTCGTTTATCAATAAGTAGGCTACTACAATGCACGGCAAATTACGTAATTAGGTACCTATACTTATACTGACATATTTAATTATGACTTACGAGTATATGCCTTAAGAATCTCTATATGGATTCAATCATCGGATTTTTTTTTAAGACAAGCGATAAAATTTCATATCACGGTTTGTCGTCGAATCCATTTGTCGCCCATTTTTATCCTGATAGGTACATCGACTTACAACGACTTGAGTAAAGCAAAAACTTTTACAAAAGTTGAATGCACACACAGTCCCAGAGTCGTCCGAATTTTGACAGCGCTATAAATGATGACGCTGTCGAAAGTTGGACAACTTCACGATTACTGTCAAGGTAAAATATAATAATATATGGTTGGTCAAGGTCACCGTGAATACTATGGACACGTCCTCAGATAACATTAGCAGGAGAAGGGGATTCGTATGACTGAATCTGTGTGAGTTATCAAGACGGTTGCAACTCGCAGCGCGCGTGCTCGAGCAGCCGACCGTTTTATTGGTGTCGGCGCCACAGACAACTTTCTCGTCGCCCAGACAATGACGCTCAAATTGGGAACCAAAATGATTTTTATAACTCACCACGCCGCTATCTATCGCCATAACATAACAATCGGTCGTCGGATAGCTCAATCGCGAACGCCTATTACATGCGCGTGAAGAACTGTCGTAAATTCCGTGAGCGGATGGCCACTTAACGCGGGAGCGATACTCTGAGTTATTCCGGCTGTTTGCTCGTTACGGCGTGGAGTATGTACTTCTAACGAAGGCACCCAAAAACGTTCCCACAGTCGTCGATCACTGCGGTAAAAAAACCAAGTGTCTACGAATTAACACGTCCGCGCGCTGTGTGTATACGAAAACACTCGGTGGCCCCACGGAGGGCTCTCGTGTTGACGGAGAGCTGTCGCCGCGCCGTGCTGCCTGACGGCCGACCACTACGCGCGAGATTGTGCGTAAGATAGTTGTCCAAAGCCTTTAATTTACTTTAATTTCAAATACTCAAGATTATCGACGCGCGACTCGAGGGCCCTCAAATAATGATTGCTAGTCAGCTCCGCTTGCCGTTGTTTATCGATCTTGAGAATAGAAGCTACATCCACTCATTCAAATGAATAAGAAATATCTTTTCTTTCAAAACGACCATAGGAATGTTAGCAAAGTGTAAAGTAGGTAGTTTGTAACTTTGGTGCAACGGCGACAGTTACGTACGGTCACTAATGCCCTCAGCAAACACCAGTATGTGTGTGAAACTCAGTCCAGTTCAGATCGGACACACTCGTTAATGCGCAGAGTAAACTACACTTAATCTTTCACTTTGTGCCGCTTAGAAAGAAATTAACAAAGAAATGCTATACAAACATTAGCCAATACTCGGTATATTAGCGGATCCCTTTACGGATCGCGGGATTACAACCAAGAGTACCTGTAACCGTCTCTCCCAAGAGTGTTTAATTTGTGTCACTGGGTCATGAGTACGTTGCAACTCGAACAAAGTTTGAAATATTTCGAGACAACGCTAGATTTGCCTATTGTTGAAGATTTTTGTACTATTGACTTATATCGACATACTATTTTGAAATGCCAATAGTGTCTCACGCTCATTGCATCTATTTAGGTGCGTTTGCATGTTTGCATTGCATTAGAGTACTCCCTACCACTCTTATCTAAAAGGCAACTTTGTTAAAGGAAGAACTAAATAAATTTATTTAATATGAATGCAAAACCGAGTGGTTTACAGTAATCTAACAAGATTCCTTCTCAATAGTAACTAAGGCTTATTTATGAAATAACCTTTCATTACCCTTACACAGGTTTAGTGTCCAGTGATACACCCAACGATATTCAATATACGTATTTAGATAACCACTATTTTACTTCATATAGTTTATTGCAGCAATCAGCCGTGGGTAATAATAAGGCATGGGTGTGCACGACATTCAGAGGCAAACGGCCAGAAGGCGCGAATAAATCAGCATTTGCCGGTAGATGGACGGTTTAATTATTGATTTATTGTAGGAGTTGCGACCAGGCGCCGGCTAATTGGTCGCGGCGAGCGCTCGCGTGACACTAGCCTGCGCTGGAGCGGACTTGGCCCTTTGTCTTTATACGCAGGAAAGCTAAAACTGCTTTGTACACATTTTATAACCAAGTAGCTGTTCCGGTTTCACCCGTTCCCTATTCTGTGGGAATACGGGGATTAACTTAAGTTACTCCCTGATAATGTAGCTTTCCATTGGTGAAAGAATTTTTAAAATCGCTGAGTAGTTTCGGAGCCCATTCAATACAAACAAACAAAAAATCCAATATTTCCTCTTTATAATATTAGTATAGATTAAGTATATATTATTACGAATCAAAGATATTATATATATACTTTAATATCTTTGATTATGAATAATAAAAAAAAGCTCGCTTTGTAAATTTTCATTAATCTGCTAGGTCCGGACCTGACTCTATGGTGGAATTTCTACAATTATTGAGACAAAACCGACCAATATTGAACACGCTCGCTGTCCATTCCGCTCGCCTTGCACATTTCGTGCATTGTTACTTTTACAAAACTACGTAGGTATTCACTCCACATACTTAAGTTTAATAAATGTATTTCCAGGAATTGAATAATAAATCTGCCTTCTGTTCGGGCATAAGTGCGCACCATATTTATTTACCGATTTTTCATTAATTTGAAACATAAAAACAAACAATATTCATTATAAAATGGGATCCATTTCACTGTAACTCTTAATGCCATTAAAACAAAACTTGTCAAAAACCCAAGCCTCGTAACTCAGTTCTTCTCTTCACCTTAAAAAGTTCTGAGATCCATGTAATACCAAGTCGGTTAATTTATTCAGTCCCTAACTAAGGGACCTACTGTCTTAAGTAAATACTCAATTATCTAATCTAACCACCTATTATAGTGACCATATCAATATTAAAAATCTTTTATGTTCTAAATAAATAGATTGACTTGGCCATCCATTGGCCCAGATAATCCAATCTGATATTCTCTTGGACTTAATAGCGACACAAATAAAGGTCAAGTAGGAACAAGTTGCAGCAAAGTCCAAACCACACATAATTGCTTAACAATAGTGTCCATTCATATGTCAGAGGCAAGGATGTTTGCTCGTCACTCGCTCACTTCCGAAGGTGACGGCCGTTACGTCAGAACGCTCTAGTCAACAGAAACTGGTCAGGCGAGTAGCGTTTTGCAGTGGAAGGAGCTTCACCGAGCGGCTTGCCGGTGAACCGTATATCTCGGCGAGGGCAAACACGCGCGTGAGACGCTCGTCATATTTTAGGATTGCGCACATTGATGGTTACTATAGCTTGACCGCAAACGCTTATAATATAGGTACAGTCAACAAAGTTGTTAGGGTTACATGGCCAGTAACTAAGAATTCATTTTTCTGGGGAAGTCATAAATAAATCTTATTGATTAATGTTTATTTCGAAAGGTATCTTTGATCCCTATAATTTACCAAAAAAATACTATAAATACATTTAAGGATTTAAGAGAAAAGTGAATCTTAATTTTTGGCCATGTAACACTAACAACTTTGTTGACTGTACATATATAGTTAACTAATTTTATTTATTTGTTTATTGACTAAAAGGGGTTTACTGTGACATATAGATAAGCTAGAGCAGTGAAATGTTACATGCCGGGATTCGAACCCGAGCCATTCTGATTATCATCATGAGAATCAGGCTCTTTAACCGTAAGGCTATCACTGCTCAGTTTCCCAGATTAAAGTTTTGGCAATTTGAAATAAAAGGGTCTTAAGTTACGCCAAAAGTTGTTTTGACGATCATATTTATAGCTGAACGTCGCATCGAATGGATTACCAGCAAGTCTATCCTAGCTTCGTCGCCACAGCACGCACTCGAAGCTCGTTCAATATTTTAGTAGCGAGCAACGCAAACAGCACTCCTTTGTTGGAGGTCAAACGTGTGTGAAGAGAGTTTCCGTGTCACTCGTGTTGGCTTGGTTACACATTAGCGCGGAGTCCACGGACAAATATTTTTTGTTCTCCCATGATCACCATTAGTTGTTGGGATGGCCGAGTAAAGAGGGAAATGACGCTTTCTTGTATTGAGTATTTCCAAGAGGACAGTTCTTTTCATACTCCTATTTGTTTAAGCTTTGCTCTCATTCGTCTTTTGTTTGTATTTTGCTTATAACTAACAATGATGTTGATAACGGGTCTACTACGCAAGTTCGAATGACGATTGTCCAAAGTACTATTGGGCGAACACGTTTGTGCTAAAGAACGACAGTGCGATTGATCATAGAAACCAATGTACGTTAGTGCTAAGCTTATTTTGTGCGATGGTCCGTTCAGTCTAATAATTGTTAGATAAAAGACTTTTAAGCATACGGTTTCTAAAGTCAGTAATTATTTTTTTCACAAAAACGAACTCATTCAGTCTATTTTCTTGAGATTTCAAGAAAATTCTTGACATCTTCTATAGTGTTTGTTTATATAGGTAAATAACAATCTGTCGCCATGAAGTTTAGTTTGTGCGCTGTCGACACGCTCGTTTGAGCGATTTTATCTAAATACATTGTGTGAGAACGAGGCTGCGATGTATTCTAAATACGCAGCATTTCAAAATTTATTAAAGAGCCCCCTGTTGAGTCACTCGAATTGCTGTAGCCGGCAACGCTTTGATCAAATTCCTTGCGTGCCCAATTGACGATTTCCGAACATTGTTAGGGTAAATGGTCAAATTGCAGTCAGAGATAAGCTATCAGTGATCAAAAGATTATATCCTAAGAGAGGTGGCATCGGATCGTTGCACTCACCAACAAGCCAATGTCAGTGTGCTACAAATTATTGTGATAGAATCATTTACCAATTCAAAAGGCGGCTTCTTCAAACGGTATTGATATCTTAAACTTTGAAAACTTAGGTAGTAACTCACATTTAAGAGCTTTACATTATTGTGTAATTCACTTCAGTGTAGTCTTACGAGCAGTGATAGCATTACGGTTATAAAGAGCCTGCTTCTCATGATGATAATCAGTGAAGCTCGGGTTCAAACCCTGGCATGTACCAATGAGTTTTCAAAACTTACGTACATATTCATTACCAGCTCGACGTTGAAGGAAAATATCGTGAGGAAACCCGCAGGTATCAGAAGTAATTCTGAGGCATGTGTAACAGACCAGCAGACGTATTCACAGAGACTCGATACCGTTTCCGTTCGATTCGAGTCGAATCTATCGACATCGGAAACGAATCTATTGAGATGGGCTGATGTTGGTATCGAAAAATAATGTCACATATGACGTTAGAAACGGTATCGAGTCTCTGTGAATACGTCTGCCGGTCTGGCGATGGGCTCACCACCATCATGTTTAGGGGTCGAATGTTCTCGTGAAAAGTAGGTATTTTCAGAAATGGTCTCTGCCTCCGACTCTGCCTACCCCCTCGGGGATAAAAGGGGCAAGATTATTATATGTATATATATTTTTTTAAACTTCAGTTTAATCATTTTAATACTATTTACTAATAGCAGCGCCCCGCGGTTTCACCTGCGTCAGTCCCGTTCGAATTCTGACGTTTCACTAGTGCTCGAGATCAAAGAAATTCTCTAAAAAATAAAGAGAAAGGAAAGGATCAAGTTGTTACTATTGAAATTACAGCTGTCAGAATTCCACGAAATTAAAATTAAAACTTTTTGACGTGATAACGTCTTATAAATTGATGGAGCCGGCGGCATTCCCGAAAAAGTGTGACGTATGCGTCGTTCCAGTGCAAGCGAGAGCGCGCAACGAGCGACAAAGAGGCACAATCCATTCCATCAGTATTTTCTTATGACGTTGTCACGTTCAACTATCGTCAGTAAACCGACTTTACAGACAACCGATTTTTTATAAACTGCAAGTACCTATAAGTATTGCTACTTTTTTTTTCCTTTCAAAAATATCACAATCGCCAAAATACAAAGCAGTTTGTCAGCGAGATTTGTATTATCAAGATTCTAATGTAAACACTGTTTGTTGGGGATCTTCATAATATCACTTAATACCTAACATATAAGTAGGAGTCAAATAAGATACTTATATCTACCCGTGAGTCGAGTTAATTCCTAATGTCGCACAGTTTTGTACCAATTTTATGCTTTCTAGATAAAACATATCTCTCCGTTACCTGTAATTTTGATAAAATCCACCGCAGTCATAAAGAAACGTTCGCGATACCTATCAAAGCAATAAACACAATAGATTGTTTTAAAGCTCTATAATTTCTGTGTGAGGAAATTCCGGCTACTTATTCGGAAAAATACATTAAAGTTATTACACTTTAAGAATAAAATTATTTTATACTTTTTGTAAATTATTTAGGTATATGAGCAATCCTTAAAAAACTAAAAAGGTAAATTGTCATTTTTTTAAAGTGTAATTTTTCAATTTTATATTTAAGTTATTGAAAACGAAATAACAACTTTCCAAAATAACAGTGTTTCTTCTTATTACAATGAACTAAGTTAATATTGTACCTATATTTAAACTATTCGACTGATTAATACGGATTAAACTAAAGAAAGCTACTTTGTAAATAATTCTAGGCGTATCATAAATAATATTATTAAGTACCTATAGGGAATTTCGCCACGACAACACTAGGTACGATAACACGTCCCTCTCAAACCTTCCTCTTATCTCCTCACCATAAATAATTGATATTTTAATGTCACAAATGATCTGTATGTAACTATGAAATAGTTTACCTTTATAAATGATTTTATTTACATGTAAAATTTGTAGAAATTTAAATCTTATTTGATCTAAGTATAAAGTCTAAAATGGTATCTTTATAATCGGAGAGTTAAGACTTTTCGTATGTAATGTTTTGGAGTAACATGTTTTTCAAGCGAGGGCCTAGCCCATAAGTTATCGTATGTAATAAAATTAAATGTAACACATTTCTCTTTTTCATGTAATCTTCATAATTTATACACATTTTTAGTTTGCGACGTGTATCGGCGCCCGGGGGTACGTGAAGACGTTCATACTTGTAACTCTTACACTTGAGGCATTCGGAATATCATTACATGGATATAAATTTACTTTCGACGTTCGCATTATAACTTATGCTTGTTTACTTTGTATATTGAATACGAGTAGAATGGGACAGTTTTGGGTCTATTGATATTGTTAGTAATAATTATTAAAGGGAAAATAAAGCATTGAGTTATTTGTTGAATGTTTGTAAGTATTCGCAAAGAACAGTTTATTAGTCTGTACTACGGGGCAACCCTGGATTTCTCAATAAGCCGTATAGGCCTAGGGGTGGCAGAAATTTCAGGGTGAACTCGCTCGCTTTGGGAAGCTGGTAACGTAATGTTGAAAGAAGACATACTTTTACTAAGAGGGCTACACAAAATGAAGTGGCCTATCCTTAAATATTATACCAAAATGCAAAAGAGGCTTTGTTTCTTACGCTTTCACGCCTAAAGCAATAAACCGATTTAAAAAATTATTTTACCAATGGAAAGCTACATTATTAGGCAGTAACACAGGATATATTTTATCCCCGTATTCAAATGAAAAAGGAAACTACGCGGGTGAAACCGCGGGCACTGCTAGTACTTAATAAAAGTGTAAATCCAGCACTGCTACGGGCACTAAACAGCTAGTGAACACAATATACAGATACATAGGCAAGAAGCAACACTCATGTTCATACGCACAAGTGTTGGACCCGTCGGGCTTGAATCAAAACCGCGTCCCTGACTCAAAAAGCAGTCACCATCAACTAAGCTAAAAGGCACCTTTACAACAAGAAATTATACTTTCCTCAACTCTTATTCCTCTAATTAAAGTGAAGTCTTATTAGACTATAACACTTTGAAAGCGTTATAGTCCATTTTAATCCTTAAGTGTTTGGCTCGAAGTACAAACTGCCCAGTAATTGACAGTCAGTGTTGTAATTAACATTAAGAACCAGCTCCCATTTCACAAATCGTCAATTATAGTTCTGTCGTATAGATCATCTCAGTGGTCGACTCTCGTAGGCCAATTACTGGTGTCGTCTGCTGCATCTGTCTGAACATAAAACATGTCTCGGCCGGTCACTGTTGCGCAAGCGCATTATTATCATCTAATATAATTAGGCTGCCAGTTCTAAATGTCACTGGTTCAAGAGCCGCTCTGCTCTCATTCAACTCTATGATCTATTGCTTTTGCTGTTAACTAATTTGCAATCTTGTACGCTTTTGCAATTATTATGTTGCTTCACAAAATAAGCTTCAGGCATATCATAGGTATCTTGCTTATTACATTAGATATAGCGGAAAAAGATTGGAAAATTGTAGTTGTCTTATCCAAGGGAATGATCCTATCATTATCACGTCCATGATCCTATATTCCATAACAAATTACAAAACAATAAATTATAAGTTACTGCGGTCAACATCATCTGGCAACACCACGCCATTGAGGGCTCGCAGCGTGTTCAAGCTCACCACACTCGATATAATTTCGATTTGTATCAACTCCCGAGCAAAATCCATCAGCGGTTAATGCTGTTATGTCTCGTGTGATTTATGTGCTGAAGGGCGCGTTCTGCGGGCTTGTAGGGATGCCGCTGAGTGAAAGGCAATAGAGCGCCTCCCGTGGCGGCGCCGCCGGCCGCTGCCTCTGCGTCCGCGTCAGGTGGCGCGCGCAAATAACGCAATAAATACCCGCTTATCGCAAATCAGCTCGTCTCACCGAGGGGCGATTTATTCATGAGCGCGCGCATACGCTTAACCCCGCTTACATTTATCATCGACAGCTCAGTCAATTAAATTAAACCAGACCGTCGATGATAGCGCACTAGATTCGGATTTTCCATTCGAAAGTTATTTATGGCTGTGTAATTTGTATTCTGTTGTTATCTCGATTAAAACTACGCTTGTAGACAAATAGAGTCGTGTTTGGGGCCGCTTAGTCGCCAGCGAGCAAGGGTTTGCCATGCGGGACAAGTACTAAGGGTACAATTATGGTAGAACTCCAGGGGGTGACTCGTGTTTAATTGATTTCACCCCACTTACTTGCATTAAATACCAATTTAGTTACACAAGCAGTCGGTCTTCTTGACCGTCTATGCGTGCAGGCACCGTTACATTTATTGAAATTGAAAGCAAGATACTACTCTGAATGCGATTTGGTCATAGACCATGCTTTTCATCCATCGATGAAAAAAGAGCGTTGTGGGTTTGAAACCTTCGTTTATCTATCTGTATGTCTGTTCGTGTTTTGCCACTTGACTAGGTCTTCAGGACCCTTGCGATTTATAAGTCTCAAAGACTCCAATTGGTTGTGAAACTTTACTTCAACTACTACTTATTATGTTGTAAGAAAAACTGTTTTCCATAGTGATTTGTTTACCTAGGGTGCGAAAAATCTCAGACCGGCAAACTACTTTTTTAATACGATGCTTTGAAACCTGCAAGCTATAATAATACGTTAATTTCTAATTAGTTCTACTGAATTATTTCTTTACAACCCTTCTATTTTAAAAGCTTTTATTTAACTTGCAATGTATGTATGTAACTATGTATGTTCGGGTGGAATCTTGCAACTCAATTTTGAAGCAGATATCTTCAACCGATTGAGCTGAAATTTGGTATACTTATTTAAGTTCGGTGACAATGCAATATTATGGTACCACCGAGCTGATCTGATGATGGAGCCAGGAGGTAGATATTTCAACTCCTCAATGACTACTCGCAAACCCCTCGAGTTTGGGCTCGTATGACCAGGGTCTGATGATGGGGCAATAGGAACTCAGTAATTAAACAACATAACCCCATCGAGTTTGGGCTCGTATGATTTGTCTTTACGAGTACTTTGGTACTAGATGGTAACCAGGGTCTGATGATGGAGCTGGAAGATGGCCATAGGAACTCAGTAATTAAACGACAAACCCCATCGAGTTTGGGCTCGTATGATTCGTCTTTACGAGTACTTTGGTACTAGATGGTATCCAGGGTCTGATGATGGAGCTGGAAGATGGCTATGGGAACTAGGTAATTAAACGACACAACCCCATCGAGTTCGGGCTATGATTTGTCTTGACGAGTACTTTGGTACTAGATGGTAACCAGGAGGGGAAGATAACCAATTGAGCTGAAATTTTGTATAATAACCATAATATAAGTATATAATGCATGGTTATCAATGTGACGTCATTCTAAATCCAACTAAAAAGTAAAAAATAAATTAAGAGCAAAAAATATTTTTAAAACAAGCTTTTATTTTAATGCGCTAAAAAGAATAAAATAAAGTTTTCCATTAAAACTTTGACTATCCTTAAACTTCATTACACTATTTACTATGTAATAAAAGCTTGTCGCGAGATTTAAGTACCTACTCATATTTAAGTAAAATAATTTTCCTTTCGGACTAAGTAAATATAAGTTTATGAAAAAAATTAATTCAATCAGTTATAGTTACTAATATATTTACTATATGAGTACTTAAATCTCGCGACAAGCTTTTATTACATAGTAAATTGTGTAATGAAGTTTAAGGATAGTCAAAGTTTTAATGGAAAACTTTATTTTATTCTTTTTAGCGCATTAAAATAAAAGCTTGTTTTAAAAATATTTTATACTCTTAATTTTTAAAGTTTAGTTAAGTACTAAAAAGAAAAATACCACGTTCATTCAAAGTATTTATTTCACAACGGCTGTAACTATAACTGAGTATTTCAAAGAGAAGGTTGGTTCGTTATACAGAGACATAATATTTTAAACAATCGTTTAACTTTAAACATCAATTTGTGGTACAGCCGTAAATGTTAACGGCCTTACCACAACGCGTTCAAAGTAAGACGCTGTCTAAAACATATACTGTCACTTTTTACCACTCTTGGACGAATTATCCACGTGACCATTAGACCAGAAAATTACAGAGGTGGCTTAAAGATATTTAATTTAAAATGGAAAGCATTTTCTTTTTTTATTACAAGCTTTTATTTAGTTTCACCTGTCCCAATGTTTTTTCATCAAATCTTGCAAATTAAATTTGATCCACTTCCCGGTCACCGATTAAGCTGAAATTTTGCATACATATGTAAATCGCGTGACAATGCAATATTATGATGACATGTTGCTGATCTGATGATGGAGCTGGAAGGTGGCCATAGGAACTTCGCAATCTAATGACACAACCTCATCGAGTTTGGGCTCGTTTCAATCGTCTTGACAAGTAGTTTGTCTTTCAATGGTAACCACTGTCTAATGATGGAGCTGGAAGGATGTCATAGGAACTCAGTAAAGAAACGACGCAATCCCATCGAGTCTTGGCTCGTTTGACTTGTCTTGACGAGTACTTTGATGCTAGATGGTAACCAGGGTACCAAAGACGTTTAAAGAAAAAGTTTCTCGGAAAGAGAATGATTTTCTTCCAACCTCTTTGCAGGGTAGGTACCTTATGTACCGTAACACCTTGTAAAATCTATGGCATGCAAATAAAGTATTTGATTTGATTTGAGGGTCTGATGATATAGCTGGAAGGTGGCCATAGGAACTCAGTAATTTAAGCGACACAACCGCGTCGAGTTTTATTCGTCTTAATGGGTGGACCGTTTTTGGTAGCTAGTAGAGTGGTGGTGATTTGGAGGACGTGAATATGCGACCCCATAATACTAAACCGTAAAATTTTTGCGTTTTTATCACATACCCAATTTTTTATATATAAAAGCGTGTTACATTGCTAAGGAACATTAAAGAACATTTATCATTATTACACCTTCATTATTTTTCTTTTGCAATAACCTATGTAGGTACTCTCGTCGTATTGTCCGGTCTATCACCATCTCATAGAAAAAGCTTTAAACATAATTGTTTTAGTCTTGCTTCCTTCGTACCATGCCGTTCTTATTATGTAAGTAATAAATATTGTTTTGTGTTAAATCGAAAACTTCCAAGAGCTTGTTTCGGAACACGATGCGAAAGTGATACCGCTATATAAATATGAAGCTGGTCTCGTATCATTAAAGTAGGAAATAGACAATAATGAGACAATAATTGGTGTTGTTACACCACTGTACAACTTATAGAGCAATGTTAAGAGGTCATGGTATGAAACTGAGTAGGTACCTAACGTTTTTAAAAGCTATGAGTAAAACGTTCCATAAAGATGATAGTTTTTAGTAAACCGTACCCAAAGGGTGCTAACGGTGCCCTATTACCAAGCACCTGCTGTCCGTCCATCTGTCTGTCAGTAAGATGTATCTCATGAATCGTAGTGGTAGACAGTTGAAATTTTGCACAAAATGTGTATTTCTATTGGTGCTGCAGGTATAACAAAAAAAATATTCAATATATTTAATTAAAAAGGAAAGGGGACTCCATACAAAATAAGTGATTTTTTATTGTACGGTGATGGTGGCCCCCTGCGTGTGCGAGTCCAACTCGTACTTGGCAGATTTTTTAAAAGTTGAAAATAAAAGTATTTATTTCTTCAACTTATTTTAAGACAGGTTTTCGTGAGGTGATGGTGATGGTTGGTCCTTTGTATGTAACCTAAGACCGTTATTGAGCGGTGTGGTAATGAATCCAATCTAGTTTCAGAGACAGAGCAGACTGTCTCCGATCGTTGTTAACATCGATCATGCGTCGCGGCAGCTCTTCTTGCTAGCTCCACTTGTTATGCGCGTGCGACTCAATATCGTTGCATGTCCCGCGCCGACTCATCAATCTGCTATACAAGGCAGCCTAAATATTAACATGATCTTCGTTAGTATATTTTTGAATGTATCATTTATACATCCGGTGTTAAAATGGTTATTACAAAAGCTAATATTCTGCTCGCTAGAGCAGCCGTAGTATGAATTTTGAGCAAATGTGTTTATGTGTATTTACTAAATGTGTATAGGTATTCGTAATATCCAAATTCTTTGAAACAAAAGAAACACTTTGAACGACAAGTATATAATGGGATTGTGAGTGGGCGAGTCGGTAGGTGATCTAGGCTAACCCACATCGTTCTGATCGGCGATGTGCTGAAGAAAAGCCAGATAAGCAATAGTCGAAAATGAGATGAGATTCATAGGTGGTAGCGGCGTATTATCTCTGCCTACCCCGTCTCGGGAGAAAGCGTGTTCAAAGCATATATACATATAGGTATGCTTTTGAAAGAAAGAAGAAAAAAGAAAATATATTTATTGCCATAAATAATTTTGAAACATTTCTCGGCACCTTGATAGCTTGGCAAAGGGAGAATATTCATATTCATATTCATATTTATTTATTGCAAGTCATGTATAATATACATTATAATACCTAGGTCTTATAGGTCTTAAGCACAATGACACCCTGTTAGGGTAATGCAATATTTTGAGAGGGGCATTAAACATTTGAATGCTGATAGAAAAATAAAATAAGAAAGATATATATATTAGAAAATCGTAATGTCTGCACTAGAAGGCGGGATATGGTTATTCTAGTTTATCATTAAGGAATTCGTCTATGCTATAATAGGCTTTATTGATGAGTAGTTCTTTTATTTTGTTTATAAATTTGTTATATTTATTTTCATTTTTTAATTGTGTTGGTAGATGGTTATAAATTTTTATAGACATTGAACATGGGCTAGACGAATGGCTGGCGAGGCGGGAGATTGTAGGTTGTATTAGTATGTTCCTGGGGCGTAATGTATGTTTTCTAGGTATGTCCTCCCATTTCGTATAAAATTCTGGGTATTTTTTAACAAATTTACATATTTCTAATAAATATATGCAGGGTAGAGTAAGGAGTTTCAAAATAATGAAATGGGGTCTGCAACTATCTATTTCTTTTATGTTCACCAATATTCTAATAAGTTTTTTTTGCAAAGTAAAAAGGCTAGGCATGTCTGAACTGTTTCCCCACATGATAATTCCATAAGTGAGCCATGAGTAGGCATATGCGTAGTAGGTAGAAAGTGCACAATTTAAATCTGTTGATTTTTTTATTTCCCATAGAGCATAGGTGAATTTTGACAATTTGGTTCTTAGTTTTTGGATGAATAATCAGCTTGTTCCACCAAGCCATAATACTTGACTCAGTAGAGCTGGTTTTCATTATTCCCCTATTTACTTTATAAGATGGTATAAGAGTGGAATAGTACCTATTTAGTAGGCAGCCATAAAAAACAAACCTAAAATAAAATAAAATAAAAAGTTAAATTAAGTAATTATACATTGGTTAATAAATTATACAAGTACATATCTTATTCTATTTTGCTAAGATGTCAATTATTGAGTGTGTGATGTTTGTAAGTGTGAAATGTGTGTGTGTATATGTTTGACATCTTTACCTACAGCTGGAACTAACTTAGACGGAGACATTTGAAATTGAAAGTTAAAAAGAGTTTACGTTCATTGATTCGGAGGACTGTTGTCCTCATTGGTACTTTGTAGTCGCCGCCGTCCAGGACCCGCTTTTAACGCGCTAAACGTTTTATGCGTTCATCACAGCATTATCCTTTCGACACGGTAGCACTAATTGGATAAAACACCTGAACAAAAAACGTCTAAGAAACAAACACTTAATAATACGGACGTTCGTAATTTTGAAGGGAATTCCATTTAACATGTGAATTGGATGTGTCGGGTCGGCGCGAGAGCTGTCATTAGAGGGCGGGTGGTGCGCCTGCGCAGACAGCCGAAGGCAGCGCGTCAACGCTGATTGATGGGCCGGCCCGCTACGCATCGAACGATTGTTAGTGTTTAACTAACAGTTACGATTCAAAACAAAATTTGATCTTGATTGATGGAGTAATGATATAAAGTAAACACGAGGTCCCACTAGATGCGCACGAGTCGCCCCGAGCCGAGTGCTTCCATCACTGAAATGGACCCGCGGACAGGATTGCTTTAAACATTACGCCCCATATTTCAAACAAGCAATAACTCCAGGTGATAGAGTTAATGATAGTGTGTTTCGCTGATTAATTGTAATCATAACTATTTAGTGTTCAATGATAGTTTGATGTATGATTTCGTTTATCGTGCTTAAAACAAATTTTTATGTAGTGGTTAATAAGAATTTTTAATTCAAATATTACCACAGAACTGCTCGTTCAGTCAGTGACAGTATCTTTTTTAGATAGTATCTAACCTTGAACATCGTTTTAGTTTTCTTATTTGTTTGTACCTATACTTTTATACGCACAGCATATTGTAATTTCCCCTGAGAAATTAGCATAGTAAAAATACAGTTGACATTGTCAGCTGTCGAGAAAAAATTACTACGAGTACAATGAAAAATTTTGTGCCGTACGTCTGCTTAGATTGCGGCTCAAGTTATTTTAGAGATGTAAGTAATTAATACTTAGTTATCATCAGTTTTAGAAGTATAACTATGAAATAATATTACTAATCTACCTGTGGACTATTGTTATTTACCTTTTCAAGTAACGCTGAGCAAAATTTAGGTAAAAAAGGTTTGTTCTAAAAAGCCATAAAAATCGGACACGCCGCGATTATTTCCGGCCGCACTGACCTGCGCCCGCGCCCTCGCCGCGCCCTGCCCGCTCTATCACGTACATTTAATATTATAAGCTATTAGGCGCCTCGGCGGGCCTCCATTACTGTGTCCATATCATAATACGGAATTGTCTGTTGAGCGCTTAGATTTTGTACTTTTTACTCCCATTGAGTGTAAAACAAAAAGGCGGGACCGTCGGCGCCGGCCATTGTTCTCCGCGGCCATTCGTCGCACTTCATGCTATTCACATTCAAATTAAATGCCTTGTGTACAAAATTAATTTGTCTTTTGTCTTAGCTGTGGCGCGTCCGCCTGACATGTCACTGCGCAGTGGGACGCGCGGCCGGGGTTGCTGCGCTACATTATATAACTACGAACCTGCCAGATCTTAGATCTAGATATCTAATAGCAACACCAGATGAACAATTCCATAAGCTTTCCTCTCAGCTTACAACGTTGACACATAACAGAAAATGTAAAGAAAGAGTTATTAAATTTTGATAAACAAATAAGTACCTACAACAAATATTTCGAAATCATACGAATATTTTACGATTAACAATGAATAATACAACATACGCGAACACAATTTTGAAATCACTTTTGGCGTCGTAATATTAATTTCCTTCTCATTACATCAGAGCGAAGTGACACTTCAATTTGTTGGAACATACTCGTACCTGGCCGTAAGTAGGTTAAGAATACTTTATTCATATCGGGATGTGCCTGTGATTGATGAGCTTTCGTATTGTCAACGGTTAATTTGATATTTATTCGTGATCGCTGCGTGTTTTTGTTCATGGTTCTTGTGTTTTTATGTCTGTAAATTGGTAATGCCTTGTAAATCACCATTGGCCCGACAATAAAAGGTGGTATCGCCTCAAATTGTCAGAGATTGAGAGGTTCCAACGGCACGTACACGAGCGAAGAGTTTGGGCAAAAAAGAACATGCGGGCATCACTGAGCAGGACATGCATGACGAACAGTGCGCCCCGCCCCCCTAATAACACGTCTTTAGTTACGTGTAATTAAAAACTCAAACATCGACAACCAACAAATAGCGGGGCCGTGGTTCAATGAATCATCGAGTGTGTCAATTAAAGCTATTATTAAGAAT
The DNA here is from genome assembly GCA_963855545.1 of Ethmia dodecea. Lineage (NCBI taxonomy): Eukaryota > Metazoa > Arthropoda > Insecta > Lepidoptera > Depressariidae > Ethmia > Ethmia dodecea. Next base: position 8,569,432 of record OY979448.1, read on the forward strand.
AGATATGTATTAATAAAAATCATAATATTGTTTTACGTTCCGAGAAATTACAGTCGTGGTGAATCACTCGGCACACCCCTGACAACTCACTCGTGGAGATTTAATCTCGATATCTCACCATGAAGCTTTGCAGAACAAGCATGACTATCAGCATTCACGAGCCACAATGCAAACGAAGCTACAGCGACGAGCAATGTTTATGATAAACACAAGGGACAGCAATCGTGTGCTATCTACGAAAGTTCACACTTAATTAATATTCAATGACTAGGCAAAAATGCTCATATGATTGGTCTGTTAATAAACTTCGGGTCCCATTCTGACCACTAATTCGAATCAATTGTTAAAGGTGAAATATTTCTTAGAATAAAGCGCGTGAAATTAACGAAGATCGACCTCTAAATGACGCAGAATAGGCTTGAATAGATTGTGTTTATTTCCTTGTAAGGGTCGGTTTTGAGAATAGGCGTTTAAAGATTATGAATGAATCAGATTTATAGATAACAACTTCAGAATATAACAAAATTGCGGTTTTGTGGTTTGACATATGCGATAGGCATCAGCTGTGCGTGAGTGAGTGGCGATTTTGGGAGTAAGTAATTAAATTTTGACGCAAGCACGCTGTAGCCTCTGTTGCGGAGTCTCCTGATAGCATCGGCGCGTGAAATTGCAAGCTGACGACAAGCGAAGCCTGACACACGAGTCACGATTCGACGAAAGAACATGTAAAAAATAATTCTTACAAAGTAACCAGAACCTTGCGACACATAAATTACAATAAAAAGTATTTCAACCGCAAATAATTATACCCTCCATTCACCAAAAATCAGTGCGTAATAAATCTTGACAATGACCATACAAGAATGAAGGAACAAACATTGAGATAGAGAATGAGAAAAATTACGAACCAAAGCTGTGCTTCGTTGGTGTGAAGAGTTCATAAGGACATTTCTCGGAATGTCGAGCGAGACAGTAAAGGACTCGCGACGCGTTACCTCCAGTCGAACGACACTTGAAACCTGTCTCGATCAATCCGCCTCTTGTTGCTCGTGTTAAATAAAAACGTCTCTTAAAATACCAACCGAATGAGACCGCTGACGCTTGTCATTCCGGTCCTCAATCCTTTATATTTGTCTTTGAAATGTGATGACAGTGGTACAAATTACGACTACAAATCTGTGCGTCGTTCATAACGCGCTATCTGGCTCGCGTGATGGATGCGCGCGTTGCGCTCGGATCATTGCGCTGTAATTAATACGAGCGGCCTGGCTATGGGAATCACTGTCACTCGATGTCGTTTTCCACTCGGTATAGTAATACCAAATACTGTTCTGTCAAAGGCCGGTTATTTGTTACACGACCTTAATCCGGTCAGTGAAACAATTACACATCATAATAATAATTTATTGCAGGTAAAGTCAAAAGAGTCGTTCGTAAGAACTGACTGGTCTTTTAGGCGTCCGAAGCAAACCAGTAAACATAATTTTAAGATAACGAGTGAATCGTAAAGCTCTTGCTGTAAATAGGCCCTTGTTGCGTCGCGGGCGCACGCCGCAGACGCGTTGCTATTGTTGTGCGCAATTTACCGCCGCTTCAATCGCTGAAATATTTCGTGCAACGGGCATGTCCAATTGCTAACGAGCCGACTGCGACGCGCAAATGAATAAGCACCTCGTGCATAGACTAACTGATTCCAGCTCTCCTTATTCCCAGCAACAAACCTGCACGATTTAGGTTTATGGATTTACAATATTTACCGAAGCAATTGTTTCCAATAAATTTTCAACTATAGTGCATCTTGTCTTGTCAAAATGTATTAAGTAGGTAGCTTGTTTACTCTAGTTTTTATGCAGAAAACTTACTGCTATTTCTGAGATTTCAATAATACTTTTGGCAAACCAAACGCAAGTCGCAGCTTTAAATACCACTTCACACGTGTTTGCCTTCATCTAAATTGAATAACGAAGGACAATCAAAATCTACATTTCAAATATTTTTTAGTAAACATTTTATTTAAACTACTTTTCCACTAATGCAGGCTATTATACCTAGTTCCGCATCTACGACTTTTATTCTAATGCGCAAACGCAGGCTGAAGAGCGGGAATTAGCCGCACTTATCCCGTCTAATGGATCGGTGCACGTGTGTGCGGCACCATTGTGTTGCCAGATATCAGCCCTGACGGCCGTCGCCTCACTCATTTATTTTTAGGACAGGATTACAAAAATTTATCTTGCTAAAGTATAGGTTTCGATGGCATGCCATATGTTGTCCCATTTAGTGTTCGTGTCCGTGAAATAAAAAATGAAATATGCTGTCAAACAAATCTGCTGTTATTACAAAGTTATTTGTTCTTGTGCCAAAATTGACGATCATGTCGACTTGTCAGGCTAATGATTGATTTGTATTTTAACCTTGGCAGATTTGATTTACAAAAAAACTACATATCTTAATAATATAATAAGACGAAAAAAGACAAACGTTTTGCGTAATTATCAAAAAATTAAACGCTATAAAAATAGACAAAATCATAAGCTTAGCCAATCCAGTAAAAAATACTCAACTTTGTAATTATTTCACAGTCGCCTTCCTCATGTGTTATGATAAATCGAAGTGCTCCAACATAATTTCAATTATTTACGATATTTGAACTATTCAAAGGTTACTTCATGTTTTAATTACTAGTAAAACTAAAGTATTATCGCCTAACATTAGCCTCGGCGAGCGGCCGGCGCACACGTCACGTTTCCCATACGATCGCTCGTTGCTATTGCCCCTGGGCAGTGCCGTCACTCCAGCGCTCTTTGTTTAGCCAGCATTAACTCCAGACAATTATCTTCGCTGGATATCTATGATACTGGACTTTAATGATACCCAAACGTAATCTAGTTTTGTAGATTGCTGCAGATTCATTATTGTAGGTACTTTCTGCAGTCGTTTTATCTCTAGGTAGAAATGAAAGTATTTACATTTGGCTTAAGCCGTATATAATTCTTGTCACAGCATGATGATATATCTCGATATGAACCGTATGGTTTTAAATAGGTATTATATGGTTATTGCTTCGATCAACCGTAGCTATGGTTGATCGAAAGGTAATTGCGTATATAAAGATCTAGATTAAAACATAGGTATGTATATATTTTTTTAGATAATCATATGGAATTTTTATTATAAAATGTTCCTTAATTTTTACAAAATTTTTAAAGTAATAAATCGTAATTAAAATGTATTTACTACATTAGTTGACAATATAAGTTACTTTATTACATAGGTATACCTAAAAGGTTTTTTAATATATGTCGAATCGCAAGACACTCAAGTGAAATCTAAAATCAATCAGCATAACACTTAGGTACAGCCGATGATGTTTACGAGAGGCTTCGCATGTTACATTCACAATAGCTTTAGCTTGTAGGTACTTTCTAAGTGAAGACAACTCAAACTTTACTTTTTAATTTGCTTTACTGCGTCGTTCTAGGATTTCTAAAATGACTTCAAATGAGTTTTTAAATGATTTATAGTTGGCATACAAACAACATAAAAATTGTTTTACAGTTTCTTAGTTTGATCCTGTGGTATTTATAGCAAAAAATTCGCTAAACAGCCGAATTTTACTTTGCATATCCTTACATGAAAATTAATTAATTTCATACGTAATGACCTACTCTGTCTGATTTACAATTAAATAAATATTATATTACATAATAATGGGAATATCTAGAATCTTGAAACTAACTAAGTACATGTAGGTATGTAAAACTCTGAAAGGAAAACTCTTTGTCATCCTAATGTTCAAAATGTTCTAGTATACAAACTTATTTATGCAGCCTGAGTACACTGCTTACGTACTTGTACTCTGAGGATTGGACTACATATTTGCTCAAACAACATTTGGAGAATTGGACTATATTCGACAGCTGGACTATATGCGCCTAAAATGCGTTGGTCACCCAAGCTGTGATAGCATATAGGAAGCATGGTAACTTTACACACATTGCGATCTTTCGGTCCTCCGTCCATTCACATGGTCCTAACGGGCGACCCCTGACCAGCGCTATAGGCCGACTGCCCCGCGAGATCCCATTACACATGCCGGCTTTATCGTCAATAAAGCCTTAAGTGCCGGTGATCTCTCAGCGACACTGCCTCATACGTATTGCGAAACACTTTTTGTAGAATTGCCCAGCCCAATCCCATTTATGAGCTACAAACTAATGTCTTATTTCAAAAATGAAACCGCAATAAATTGAAAATTCGAAATGTATCACGATAGAATAGCCCATTATCAAGTCGATTCACAGTCTCGTAATAAAGCGCGATGCCAACGAAACGTATATTATGATAAGACATGTAAAAGTACGCAGACGTCAGATTTATACGACGATTTCGACTAACGCGACAGTATTTCAGTCGGTGAGACCATTTAGCCGGCTGTGGGAACACGTGGCGTGTAACCGAATCGCCCACAAAAGATTAAGAGGTGGTAATTTGACGTTGATTTAGGAAGAGCGAGCCTTTCATCGCTCGGATTGTCTTACCCCGGATGGAGAGAGCGTTTTGTCTATTGCCCGCGACGTCGGAATGGCCTCCAGACCTTCTTTATATAAGTCGCTGTAATTTGTTATCTGTCCTATGACGTCTCCAGGTCAGTATTCTTGAAATATGCCTATTGACTTGAAGATAATCGACGTTAATTATCGAAACTTCTGTTAAAGTGAACTAGTTATCTCTGCAGATTTTTCGCCAGTGATAATGTGCGCATGCGACAGTGATAGTGCGCTTGCGCACAGTGCAGCTGCGCGGTAGCGGGCGCGGCGCGAGCGGTGATGTCATCGGCTCAGCTTAAATGTTATTTTCCGTCGGTTGAGCCGCGTGGGTGCGGCAAAGGCTTTCGGCTGAGGTTATACTCGGTTCTAAAATGTAATTAAAACTATTATTTTTACTGTAACAACAATTCATCACCGTTGTTGGCTTCGGTTCGTTCAGCAGAAGCCAGAATTATAATAGTAGATTATACACCAAGGGAATAAAGCACTGTTTTATGTCACGGGCGCGACATAACACGTAACGAAGGACTCCCAGTTTTACGAGAGTTATGATTTAATTCCCAAGCGAAGCCCGAGTCCTGAGTTTAGTGAGGGATTTAAGCGCCCAAGACAAAAACAGTTTTATTCCCGAGTTATATACTCTACTTTTCTCACCTTATGCGAGACAATAAAATGCAATTGCATGGTAGTAGATTATTGACAAAGCCTATGGCATCTAGTTTAATAGACTCTGGAGTCAAAGTACTTTCATCACTCGACATTTTCGATATTCTTTTTGAAATGTTAAAGCTATAAAATGGATACAGCAACTTGTTTCTGCCGGTGTGACCTACTTGATTTAACAAATGAAGATCGTGCGAATCTAGTTGGTCGCGGCTTCGGTTTTCGAAAATCGAGTTGGCCAGCGGGTGCACCACATTTTGCTTAACGAAATTAGACTTTATCTTCATAGCAATAAGGATTATTAAAAGTGAAAATTACATTATTGACCTAGGGTTATAATGAAATTCCATACAACATTATAACCCGGCTAAAGCCAAGGGATATAATGTCTTGCTTTCGGTGAGATTTATATGATATATAATCCGGCTTTGTCGAGCATGTGGTGTGAAAAGTATTTTACACTAGTTTAATTTATTTAAAATACATATTTAAAACATTGTAATGTTACTTAATATTTTTTATAACACATTTGCTCGTAAAAGGTGTCTTATTTCACCAATTTTAATATCGTTACCTATCTCATTACGCCCAAGTGCGGTAAGTGTAAAGTAAAACGCACGGTTTATCAGGATGCTCCGTCTTCAAACGAACGGTACTTTTTAAAATCTCAGCAAAGAGTTTTTATGTCAAAAAAGTTGTCAACATTTTATGATTAAAATTAACTTTGGGAAATAAAATATATTAAAGAAATATTTATGTACATAATTATTTAATTTAATTAATTTTGACAGTAAATTACAACCAATCTGTAACAAAAACACAAAAATATTATTTTACTTTATTAGTAATAAGTACTGGCTGTTTTTTCGTGCCTTTTCCTAAAAAAAAATGATGATGCGCGCCGCGCGCTTTTTCTTAACGCTGTATTGTTTTTATTCGTTTACCATAGTCGGAGTTTTATTTTATTTCCTCGCAAATGTGTTATAAAACGTCGTATGACATACGTGCGCTTTGATAATTACAGCCTCTGCTTACTTGTAGCAATATCGGCTCGGCTGTAATTTTCAACCTACCGCACTTATATCATAATGTACTATAACGGCTCATACTGTTATCCCATCAAAGAATGACTATACATGATTTCCTTAATGATTTATTAGGATTCCACCAAACTACAAATAATCGTTTTCAAATTGAAGTCACGTATTAGGGTACTTTGCTACAACAACTCGCAAATATTTTCATCTGAGAAGCAAAACTTCGCAGACAAATATGAAATAAGACTAGTGGATTTATTTAGAAGAGCAGTGATAAGCCCAGTAGTTAAAAAGCCTGCTTCTCATTCGTGAGGCTTGATTTCGAATCCTGGTTTGTACCAATGACTTTTTCAAAAACCTTACGTACCTACCTACTTAGTTATCACTAGCTCGACTGTGAAGAAAAACATCGTGAGGAAAACTGCATGTCCCAGACTTCGGTCTGAGGCATGTGTAACAGCTCAACGATGCGGGTCCCCACCTAGTACCTATGTTAAGGGGTCTAAAGAATATACTGGTAAAACGTGGGTAGGTATTTCCAGAAATGGAATACCTCTGTCTAAAAACCCTCGGGGGATGACGACGTAGGTAGGTATATAAAAAAAGTAACTTCATTTTAAACATTATTGTATGTTAAACCTAGATCGTACCATCTACTCCTATACAAAATCCATACTAAAGTGCGAATCTCCTCTCATTGTGCACTCAACCTAGCCAAAGTTATGAATGAAATAATGTTTTGCAAGAGCGGATGTTGCGAGGCTGCTCGTGTCGAATTAGGTTTAGAGCCTTATGGAGGCTGATGAATGAATGCTTCCCCTCCCGCGCCCGCGCCCTTGTCCCGCACCTGCGCGAGCGCATAGTGCCACAGCTACTGCGATCTTGTTATCTTCAGATTTGCATATATGTTGAAATTTAATATTTAACTTCATTTGTCAATATTTTTTATCTTATTAACTTGGATATAGTCCAGAGAGTATAGACATATTATAGTAGATAGTTCATGGATAGCTCTAATAGTGTCGCGATGTTTTGATTTCATTCGTTTTAGTGCCACGTACCAAAACTCGGCATACAATGAGAACCTCATTTTTTTCGGTCAAAAAGACGAAATGATTGTCATACATTGTTACTTTTATTTAACCTGCAATGGGCTCGATTCTGCATTAGAGCGACTAAACTTGTTTTAGTTTAGCCCTGTCATTTTCTTTCTCCTAGAAAAGAAAAGAGACGAGAGATATTTAGTCCTGTCAAATTAAAATTAGTCCTGTCAACTAAGGCGTGTTTAGCAATTTTAGGGACGATGTAAAAAGGTGATGGATAAAAGTGACAGATAAGCACGTTCATAAGGTTCAAATTAGTTGGTTTTTACATGTTTGACATTACTCTTCAATCTATGGTTTGTTTCTGTGCTTTTTCTTCCGTATGCTATGGAGAAGGATAGGCTAACTTAAAATTTGGAATTTTAGCTGGTCTGCAGCATCGAGTCCAGTATGTTTGTTTAGGTGGAATCTTGCAACTTAATTTTGAAGCAGATATCTTCAATTCTTCAACAGATTGAGCTGAAATTTTGTATACAAGATTAGTTTGGATGACAATGCATGATTATCTGTGTGACATCATTCTAAATCCAAGCGGACTAGTTATTTTTAATGCACTCCTACAATATGGGTATCAAATTAAAGGGCTTGCTGAGAATAACTCGAAAAAAGTTTGTTTTTCAAATGTTTGTTTACGTTTTATTTTATTAAAATCTTTCATTTAACTTGCAATATGTATGTTATATGTGTTCAGGTGGAATATTACAACTCAGTTTTTCAATCTCAACTCTACACGGCGCCAATTCAAAGCGAAGATGAGCCATTACAACTATCGGTCAGTCGACCTTAGCTGTGAATGAACCAGAACCTATAACGCGTTATATTATGAAGAACGCTACACGCTAATACATTCACGGTAATAAAGTGATTATGCAGTAAAGTGCTAGTTTACATTAACTACTAATTATATCAATATTGCATGAATAACTATATTTATAGAATATTTATAATTACATTATTATACTGTTCGTTTTTTACTCAATCACATGGCTATCGAGAAGCTTTACAGGTTAATTTTTGGGAATCCCGATCGAACCTGTAGTTCCCAGAGGAAGAACTTGTTTCAAAAATGTACAATATTTTATGGTATTTTTCAGAGAGTTCATAATAATGCTACTTTATTCATTCATATTTAGTAGGCTGAAAAATACATTGATAAAGTGCGAGAATAAGGCGTGGGCGTATATATCTACCTATATAAGGTGAGGTAAATACAAAACATTGAATATCATATCATATCACAAAGTTTTCTGATTAGTACTGGTTTCCTCGTGTCAATTTCCTCGATATACGAAAATTTCACTAACTCATTGGAACAAAAATCAAATGAAATCGCAAGTGGTGATGTTAGATAATATTGTTAAATTGCTCGTAAACATTTTCTTGTGATTCTTGTGAATGAATTTCTACGACCTCAGGTCGCATTGGCTCGTAAAGTTCCATTTTGCGAGACAGCGCGGCTTTGTGGAAGGGTTACATCGCAACAAATATCGTTGTAACGGAAGAATGTACTAGAACGTATCGTAACTATTAAGTATTCTGCTAGAACCAAGCGTTTAGTTGACACCAGCAACATTTACGTCAGTATAAACACTTGCTTTACTGCGCCGCATTTAATATGCCTATGGAATTATATTGGACACTTACAGTTAAACATGAGTTTTATGCGGAATCATCGGTAAGTGTAAAATTTATATTAAATGTAACTTCACTGCACTTTAGATCATCGTAGTAGGTATGGTGTAACACACTTTGTGAAAACTTACTTAGTTCATTGTGTCAAAGATCACATCACGTCATTTGGGAGTGAAATGTCGCAAGACGCGTGTCCCTCCCCCACCTCGTCCCTCAGCTTAACATAAAACTTCAATTTGCATAATGCATACACAATATGTAAACTTATCTCCGACACGCCCTTGCGAGTGACACGGCTGAGGTGCGCCTGGATAACATTATTCTCGTTGCGACGATATCCAAGTCTAAATAGAGCGCATTTGCAAAGCTGCATGTACTACGGAATTTTATTGGGCCCGATGTACACCAACAAGATATGAGTTTTTATGTGCTAAGAAAATCTTGGAATAGAGTCGTTTCAGTATTTATAGCTTCATTTTTCTTACGATATCATTCACAGGAATTTCCAATTGATTTTAGCGTCGAGAAATTTTAATGTTCTATCAATTTGACTTTAATTGAATTGCGATTCCACAAACGCATTTTATTCAAGTAAGAACTTACTCGAATAAAGTTGATGCAATCTTTTTTTCTGGTAGAGTACATTTATTGGAGTTTAACAGCATAAAACTTTATGCTGTCGTTTTGGCACACGAAGGCAAATATTATCTTCGTATGATCGTTAAAGAGCGGCCATCCGTTCCTTATTAGCCGAACACGCGCCAGGAAACCTATTTCGCATGCAAATAAAATTACAAGGCTACCATAAAGAGCACTTTAGAGACTTTATTTCACGTTTAAAAATTCGTAAAGTCTTATTCAACCTGGTTAGGCCCACTCACTTGAGTTCCGAAGTTTTAAAATGATAAAATTACTGTCGGTCGCAGCTCAGAAATGAGACATAAATGGCAATGTCCGCTGAGAGTAAACATGGGGCAAGGTATCTTTCTTCCATGACACAATCCGATCATTGATACATAAACCGTTGGTGTTAAGAGGCGAGTGAGCCGAGTGCGCCACAAGTGCCCTGTGACATTAATCGGACGCGCATAAGGTCAGGCCTGGAATTCTGTTATACCTGGTTCATAATCAAAGCATATTTTATCACCCCCTATTGGCCCACTATATCGAATTATATTGGTGCTGTGTCATGGGTGTCTTTCTCATGGGGGCAATCTCATGTCTTTGTAAGAGCACCTCTGACGTAAATCGTGCCAGTTTTGTAAAATAAATACCTATGTTTGTACTGTCTCTTATGTTAAGGAAATACAAAATGCTTTTTGACGTCGGCACTCCGAAGATATTAGGGGAGGTTAACGTCTAAAGGTATCGGTAACAACCGGTTGATTTACTTTGCAATGCAAACGAAGAAGTATAAACAGCATTAGTTTATTTGACTTTTCCGTATTACAGATAAAATCATGTAATAGCTGCGGTGACTAAACTTAAAGGTCAGGAGATCGTACAACATATATTTTGTTATATAGATTCCTCGTCCTCTCTGATACTTTCCAATTAAGCAATTTAGATACGGAGTACGGCTCTGACACGACATTATACGAATGTAAAACAACGGCTATCGGAATGATAATTCAGTGATGTAAATAACAATAAAGTTATCAGTGAAGGCAGCGAGGTATGGGTTTTGACAATAAAATGCGTCTTGGAGTGCGCGACCTGCCGCGCAGTGGGTTTTAGGGAAAAATTTATGAGCTCTGTACCTTGATATAGAGTTGAAAAGGTAAACATTGAAAACAAGGGTGTTGCATTTCTTGTACCTAAATAAATAAAATAAGTATGCTCAGGCCTATATACCTAATACATGTATTTATGTCAGATATTATTTGGAATGAAAATTGTTTTATCTTTATTCAATTTTGTCAAATACTTCATGTGCACGTACGAGCGCTGTGCGCAGCGTCACGTAAGCAAACTGGTCCTTTATCGTCAAAACCCAAGAGATATCACTATAATTCATTTCAGCATTCGTCGGCCGTGTACAGCCTCAGCGTTTGTAACACTAACACACAGCGCACTTCACATTTTTGTATATAATACTGACTTTTGCTAGAGCGATTTCGAGGTTTTCATAGTAGATCTACTTGCGACATCTATTTAACCCTATATCTGCGGCCTGGACATTCCGCGGTCCTCGGTGAGTACGCAAGCCATTGCATCACGCAGCCTATCTCGCAACGCGCAGTGATGACTGCCTGGCCGTTCGATCACTGGGAACACTTTTTATGTGTTGGCTACACATAAAAATCGGTCATTACTTATCACTCAAGCTTTCGACGGGTTGCAATTTACTCAGCTCCTAAAAGTCTCTTCAAGAGATTTGTACTTATAGAGGTTTTAACTAAAAAAAATGAGATGATTCAGTTCAGAGTGCCGTGTTATAAGAAAGAAAATGTGCCTACTATCCTAAAATAAATGTAATTTTTATTCCAATGATAAATATGTACGTAGGTTTTTGAAAAACTCATTGCATTTGGAACCTCACACAAGAGACGCTTCTCTTATAATTTTCAGTTGTCGTGTCGATAGATAAGTTACAGGAATCCATGAACACATTTTACAGCCCATGTGAAATTAAACACAATACACGAAACATAATAAACAATAACAACCGTAATCATTGAAACAAAACTAGTCCTACAAATCAGTATAGACAAAATTAGCATACAGTGTTAATTATGTTCGATTGTATAGGACGTTGGAACGCAAGCTTAATCTATTGCTATTTAAATAACAGATGAAACAATAATGGCACAACGAGAAGGCTTGTGTACCCGTCGAGTGCACGAACCTGTTTGCTCTAATTAACAATACACAAATCGTAGCTTGTATGTAAATGAGCCGCGCCGAGGGATGGGAAGCAGGAATCCTCGCGACGATAAGGAAACCCACATTATTTTCGGAGGGTCCAAATTCAATTGTCATATTAACTGCCCATTGAATAAAACCTTATTTTATTTTATTTATTTATTTACAATAAGCATTATACATGTTTTAGCTTGTCAATACTCGCCAAACTGCATAGCAGTTTGTTGGCAAGCAAGTTCATTCGCTTAGTTTCGTTTGATTGTAACTATTAAGAACTAAGTGTTAGTGACTTCTATAAAGAGTTTAAATTTTGTCATCTTTGCGCATGTCAAATCGAGCTCTAATGTCAATCCCATACATTTGTCATTCCATTCGATTAATCTTCATGTTTTACAGAGCCACTTGGTTAGGCCCTCTGTTGTGATAGTCAGTAGTAACCCGGTACTACGTAGTTTGACAATTTCTTTGCTTGTTTGCGATATGGCATTACGACAATTGGTTCCAAAAAATAATTATAAATTTTAAGTAAGATATATGCATGTTACATGAAAATCAACATTTATAACTCAACTCAGCTAACCCTACCCATGAGTTGTGTTAATGTCGTTAGTAACATCGTAAAATATATTTTGTATATTCAACAATATTTAAGACTACTCTAGCTAATATCAAAACACATCAGTCAGCGTATACGCGACGTTATCGTAAAATTGAATTAAAAAAGAGAGATAATAAAAGAGGATCGCGTCGTAATTCTGGCGCGCGACAACGCAGCACTTTTATTTGGAGGCGCGTGTGCGGCCGAGGCGCGGGGTGCGGGCCGCGGGGCGAGTCTAATCGTGCGAGCTTCGTTGTGCGCCACTTGGGCCTTGCGGGTTGCCCTAATTGTTTATTAATTAACCTCTTGAACTTTAGCTTATTGTAAAGTAAACAAATACCGACTTAATATTTACATGAGCGTATTCTATTAGTTAACTAGTAGGCGCACGCGGCGTTGGCTGAGTGGAATCCGTTTTTCACTTTCCCATATATATTTCTCAAAACCCATTTTTACCGAATGCCTACACTGTATAAGAACCTGTCAAACTTCAAGTTTCTGTCTGTTATACAGTATTGGAGATTTCGTGATATATATAATTTATTGATTTAGAGATAGGTAGGTACTTCTCTTTTATACAATTATTATTGTTATATATTGTTGCTGGCCTACCAGCAGTAATATAGTATTCTCAAGGACGGGTGGTTACAGTATATTAGGATTTACAATAACAACCTTAAGAATAAAATAATTATTTATCCCCAAAGGGGTAGGCAGAGATATTCCATTTCAGGAAATACCCACATTTCGCCAGTAATCTTTGGATCCCTTGACTTGATAGGTGGTAATGCCCATCGTCGGACCGGATCTGCCACACATGCCTCAGGCGGGTTTCCTCACGATTTCTTTTTATTTACCGTCGAGCAAGTGATATTTATACCTATGTACGTATTTTTTTTAAATTTCATTGTTTCACGACAGGATTTGAACCCAAGACGTCATCTTGAGAATACTATTAGGTTACTACTATTACATATTCTGTGCTATTAGTTTAATTGGTAGTTGACCCGCCCGTGCTACCATAATTATGGAGAATGGGACGCGGATCGGTAAGTTCCATGGTATTGTAACTCTTGATTTTAGTGCCATAGGATTCTCAATGGCATTGTATATTAATACGAGAAATATATAACTGTTAAGATATTAATGAAGTGCCAATTATATGGTGAAGTCCAGTAAATTAAAAACTCTAATAAAAACCTTTTACCGCCGTTCATAGTTTTAAATTTTTATTTTCTCTTTGCATATAGACCTAAGTGGCACCCACCGCGCGTTATGGGCCGAGCTCCTCGGGGACAATCTTCTTTTATTTATATCCGCCGAGTAACACCTCGCAGCTCACTCCACTCATACCTTCGCGGTAAAGGGTTCAGTACACGTCTACAGATTTTGTTAACGGAAAGAAAAAACACGCTAATATGAACCAATCATAATTAAAATGTCTCTGGTTTCTTGGCAATGTAGTCGTTAAAATATTTTATATTTTTTTTGCATAAGCATGATTTGACAAGGTTTGTTTTTACTAGTTAAACTTCTGCTTTGTTATTAAATAAATGATGGTAATATTATTTCTGACAAACATTTGTTGCTTTTTCATCTAAATAAGTGATAACTTTAATGCTCTCAATGTTTCAATAAAACACATAAATGTTTATGCATTGATATAAAAGTTAAGTTTGTACAAAACCAATACAGCTCTTAATAAAATTCAATATATTTTACAATGCCTTTGCACGTTTTATGATCATTCGCAAAATATGTAGTGTTATACAAAGTGGTATCACAAATTTATATGTTAGTTTATGAACTTTTTATTCGCCTTGAGCTTTGGATTAAGAATGTCTGTAAATCAGAAAATTTTACGGTGCTATAAATTCAGCATTTAACGCAATAATTTTATTGGGTATGTTTAGAATACTTTACAGTGCTCTCGTTCTCTATTTCTCTCTCTGATATTTTTTTATTCTATTCAAAAGTATCAAATGACGGTCAAAATGATCGGATTGTGTAGTTGAGGTAAATCAACTAAAAACAAATGTGCCATTATCTTTATTGTTGCTGGCATAAGATTAGAAGCGAATTTTCCCTAACCAACAGAAGGTTGCAACTCAGGAGACGGCTGTCGGAGCCAACTTGTAATTTCAAGTGTTTACCCGGCGAGCGCCCAGCAGGGCGTCCAACAACAATGCCTGTATCCTTTTCACATAAAATATATGAAAAGTCTGGCTACCAGCGACGCTCGGATCGACGTCCTGATACTGTGGTTGCATTATACCGGCTAGCAGCCTCCGAGAACTTTTTATGAGGGATCAAATTGATTGGTTCGGTGATAATATCGGAGTTGCGAGTATCGTACCGCGGCGCGGGCGCAGCGCGGGAGCGGCCTCGGTGCTCACTGGCTACTGTTGCCATCGATTATGTTCGGGTAGCGCCTTTCTCACACCTTTCAAGAGATGTAATTTAAAGATGTCGGAGTCAGTAGCAGCTAATAGATATGCACATTTTAATGCAACGGAGAATGGTTCAAAGATTATCGAGGAATATTTTTAAGATGTTTATGATTGCAGCTGCATAACACCTCTACAATAAAATGGGCACCGTTATCGATAGACATAAATGAGAGCACCTATGGACAGTAAGAACTTACGACGATAATATAAAAGCTTTTTGTGGTAAAGAAATGGTTAATGTCTTATTTTCATCGAAGTTACAGTTAGATACCAAAACAGAAATTGAATTGTCTCGGAGATAGCATTGGGAATTTATTGGACGAGCGCAACGAATCATGCGCCGGCCGAAGAAGGACGTGCCCAGCGAGCGAGAAACACAAAACCACGAAGATAAAAATATATTACAAAATGAGGCCCACTTTGTGTTTTGAAATTACAATCAAATAAATTACTTTTTATTGCTCAATCTTGTTGGGTTTTATTAAGGTATCGGCGCTGAATGTGAGGGAATAAAACATGGCGGGTTTACGCGAGACTCGCCGTGTTTTCGAGTTGGTCGCCGGTCAAGCGCGAGTGGCCGCACGCGCTGGCTGACAAATCGGAAGTGCTGTACGTGGCTCTCTCGCTGGGAAGATAAACCATCAGGGCACTTCGCCACGTAGACATACAAACATGTCGGACACTTTCTCTGTGTCCTCAACTTTAGCCACAATAACTGGACCCCCGCCACACTTAAATAATGCATTTGTTATGTTAAATATCAATTTACTAGCATTTTAATATCCAAATTTATCTTTACGACGATCATTAAGTGTAAATATACCTCTAAACACACACAGTTTCTTTATTATCATGGGGATCCAAAATTCTCATTTCAGTTATCTTTATTATGGTAATGGGTAGAATGTTTGTAAACATTATAAAGATTTTAGATAATTACCGTCTGTGCCTATTTGAAATTAGTTTAAGTCTATACTATTGATAGTGTTATAGTTATTTCTCATGTACTTCCTACATTTGATTTTTTCTTAACTCAAATTAATTTCAATTCGCTTCACTTGAATATCGTTACGTCGACATCTCTTCGCAGTGCTCGCTCATAACAGTGATATATGTAACAGCCAATGGTTTGTCATTTCCTACGTATCTTCACTCGTCAATTAGGGCTGTCTGTTCGCGTAAAGCACTTGGTCTGTCTACTCATCCCTGATTAACGGGACAAGCACAATTCCAGCCCTAGCCTCGAGCTACGAGCTGTAACCAAATCGTATTCCGAGCTGTAATGCGTAAACAAATCAATGAGTCGGACAAGGGAGACGCGAAGGCATAATATTGTGTTGATTAATGCTGATTGCTAAAGTGCGTCGACGCATGTATAAGTAATGCTGCAGCCCACCGCGGCGTTTCCGCCGCGACCGGTCCTAGAACAATGTGCCCAAACGTTTCCTCATTTGCTATACGACAGGAATCGCCCCCATGACTTAGTGGACGTTTACTAGATCACATAAACCACGTGAATCACCCCTTAAATATCAGAATATTAACCCGAATACACTTACACTCAAAGTTTCCGTGTCTGATCGGTAAATTTGTCCCACGATTCACGTTCTTTTGACTTTTTTCCATGCGACATCTTCAGTGCTATTTCACTTTTTTATACTTTCGATCTACGAGACAACTTCATAATTATTGACTCAGAAATTCAATTGAAGCAACGAGAATAGGAATGCTAGTTGTATATAGACAGATACGAATGAATGTCATATGTATTTTTACGTACATTGCTTATGACGTACCGGACGTATCTGTCGTTACCGTGGTTAATTTACGATTTACTTTGGCGCGTGTCAATATTTGACACCGACCGGTCCAGACCTGCGGGTTTCCTCACGATGTTTTCCTTCACCGTCGAGCTAGTGATAAATAGGTACGTAAGTTTTGAAAAACTCATTGGTACATGCCAGGATTCGAACCTGAGCCTCACTGATTATCATCATGTGGAGCAGGCTCTTTACTGTAAGGCTATCACCGCTCTGAATTTTCGTTTTATTTTTTACATACATATTTATATAAGTCGAGTGTCATCATCGAATAATAATAATAATAAATTGTGGGGCACAATTCACACACGGTTTTTAGTCCCAAACTAGGCAGGGCCTGTACTGAGGGTACATACTAAACAACTGAAAGACATACTTAAATAAAATATATTAAACCAGACACAAAGCCGAAAGACATGTTCATACACACAAAGATTGGCCCCGAGTGGGTATCGAACCCGCAATACCTAACAACTGCGAGTAAAGTCTGCGAGCGCGAAGCTTCGTGTCCCTAGCCCAAGGAAACCCATTTATCATCGTCACCCGAGCTCGGCGACTTGTAATTGTGCGCCATATTGTTGCCTTGAGTTATGGGCCCGGCGCGCAAATGTACTCTTCCGCTTAACCCATGAGCACTGCACACCTACTCGCTCCTAATCTGTGTAAATGTCCCACAAACTAATTGCTGACACATTGTTAGGGGTGTTTAGATACTATCGTCTAAACATATGATCTACGAACCACATTTTATTCGCTTATACTCTTCGATCACTCATAAAACTAGACACCTAGTCAGTCACATATTATCATTTATAAACCTATAAACTTTTCAAAATAGCACTAGGCCTTAGCGATATCGTTTTGTTGGCTAGTGATAAAATTTGTCGGTGAACCAAATCAATATATTTATTTTTTATTTTTTGGTTTGATTAATTTGTTTAATAATAATGATATGAGAAAAAATCTGTCACATTTTGGCTTTAAATCACAGGCGGGCTCACTTGCAACTGGATAATCACTCTCTTAGGTACTAGCGTAGGTGTAACATCAAATTTTTAATAGGTACTTTATAAATAATTTTTGTATTATAATAAAACCTAATTATATAGAGGTACCAATGTGTGTCTCAAAATACAGTACTCAATAAATAATCTTCTTATGTTAGTTTTATAAATCATGATTATGTAATGTGTTAAAATAACCTAAATAAGAATTATATTTTTCATCATTAATCTGTTTAATCATGATGTCATCATATAAAAATTTAAAATAGGTTTATTGGCCGGAAACAAATCAAAAATACGAGATGAATAAATAAAGTTGCCTAAGTGAAGCAATAAAACAAAATCAATTTAAGCTTTCAATAATGACTAAAAATATTCGATCACACTTCCCGATTGCATTCCCGGGACAGCACTGGTATACCGCCATATTTCACGGGAGCGTACCCCACGCAGCGTGGCTAGACAAAAATCGCATCGGCTACCCATATATTTCCCTTGTCACCGGCCGCGGACAATGCGGTAAAGGATTGTAGAAAAGTGAGCATAAAACACGGCGCACGCGCATTCGGGTAGCGTCGATCGGGACATCAGCATTGTGACGGGCATGCTCGTCGCGCGGCGAGTAAATGGGCTTTTCCCGCTTTTAACGATTATTTTTATTGTACCAATGAGTTTCTCAAAAACTTACGTAAATATTTACCACTGGCTCGATGGTGAAGGAAGACATCGTGAAGAAACCAGCCGTCCAAGAATTGATTCTGAGGCATGTTTAGCAACCCGGTCCTGTCCTGAAATGGGCTCAACACCTGTCACGCTTAGGGGTCTAAAAAATTTGTTTAGGTTTATCTAGAAATAGAATGGAATATCTGCCAACACCTTTGGGCATAAAAAGAATGAGCTTATTATTCTTATAATGTATCATATCTATTTTGCAAATAATATCAGTGTAATAGTGCTTAGACTGTTCAATGTTCATACCACAGGTTCATACAAAAGACATCAACGCAGTGTATGCTGTTACAGTATTGTCGATTCAATATC
Organism: Ethmia dodecea; assembly: GCA_963855545.1. NCBI lineage: Eukaryota > Metazoa > Arthropoda > Insecta > Lepidoptera > Depressariidae > Ethmia > Ethmia dodecea. The sequence continues at coordinate 8,588,195 of OY979448.1, forward strand.
ATTTCGATATTGTTTTTGATCTTATTGTATCCAGTATGAGGTATTTTACAAGCAAGGTAAAGGTATTGCATTCTATACTCGCTTTTCCAGCAATTTCACCAGCCTAAGTCCCGTTCCAATGGGAAAATTGAAAGAAACAAAAAAAACTCGTTCTTCTTTATAATATTGTATTTGATTCCAGGATTAAAAGTAGGTAGATTATGTGTTATTCTAGTACAAGCTATATCACTATAATAATAATAATCTTTATTTAAATAGCAGTTTAACAACTTAGGGTAACACTAGGCCGAGCCTGTATCGTAGGGGCCATTAGCAAGATTATACCTTTCGCATGATGTAAACTATTTGCACTGTAAAGTTTCATCAAAATCCGTTAAGTAGTTTTTGCGTCAAAGAGCAACAGACATCCATCCTAACAAGGTTCCGAGTTTTATTAGTAGGGTTCATTCTTTTTTCAAATTATCAAAATATAGGAAATTGCGAATACACCTTGTGATCGAGTCGCGATTTGTCGTTATTTGCGCATGCGGCGAGGCGAGGACGCGCGAGCAGCGACTTATGACAGCCCTTATCCGCCATCGGGAGCTGCGCCCGCGCCGGCGGCCCCTAGATCCCTCCGGTATTTCTCACTGGAACAATGAGCGTTTAAGCTTTATTGTAACGATAACATAAAAACTTACGATCAGGTACTAAACCCTGATGTATGCTGAAGCTTAAAATTTTGGTAACACTTTTTTTCTTGTGATGTGATTATTGTGTTATGGGTGTTTATGAGGCGGCTAGGAAAATATAGGTACATTAATGCAACACCCAAGTAATATCAATAGGTTGTATTGGCCTATAAGTAGAGCAGCGAAGAGGTTGTTTTCTTTTTCCTATTCTTGTTACCGTTGACGTAAAAATAAAATATACACGATTCGGTAAATGTACATTAGGACCAAAGAGGTTGGAAGAAAATCATTCTCTTTTCTAGAGAAACCTTTTCTTTAAACGTCTTTGCATTGAAGTTTGGAAAACGGCTTGAGGGCTGTCGGAAATAGATACTGCAATAAAGCTGTCTATCCCCAAAGAGGTTGTAAGAAAAACAAAGATAAAATTGTTCTCCAAATTTATTTAGTTGTCTCCTTCCAACTGTTCTCAAGCGGAGTTATTTGAGGATCGATCTATAATAATTTATAATCACCCGAATACGGGGATAAAATATTGCATATGTTACTCGCTAATGATGTAGCTTTCCAGTGGTGAAATATTATTTAAAATCGGTTAAGAGGTTTAGGCGTAAAAGAGCAAAAATCAAACAAACAAGCTCGCTTTCGCATTTATGATATTAGTTAGGATAATGTATTGTAGGACACCATTCACTCACCAGTAATTAGTCCCAAAGTAAGTACACTATGGGTACTAAACTAAACAACTAATAAACATACTTAAATAAATATTAAACACTCAGACACAGAATTGTTTATGCACACTAATGTAGGCCCAAAAGGACTCAAAAGTCAGGGTCATTACTAACTGGACTAACAGGCCCGTCCGTCTTATGTCAATATTAATTTTTATATCAATGGGAACAGGAAATGCACTTTTCCTATTCCCATTAATGTAAAAATAGCTTGTTCACTTGAAAACGGATTATACTAAGTACAATCACTACCTACTCTAATCTTGATGATTGGTGACATTTATAGCGAGGTATGTAATCTCGGAAAGGTGTATTCACTACATTTGAACTATTCAGCTGTCGAATAAAATGCATATTGTTTAAAATAACGCAGCAAATCGCGATGGTGGTCCGGCGATTTATGCACCGAGGTGTGGCTCGGTGGCGACTGCGCAGACCTTTGTTGATGCTATCGGCTGCCATTATTTGTACATCATTACCTCCGATATGCACATATGCATATTTATATACTGACAAAGTAAAGTAAGCAACGATGACGGTAAACACAAATCCTGTAAATCCAATAGCAGAAAAACATCCCCAAAAGATAAAAGTTTGTGCGGAATTATGCCATTTTTCCAAATCCTCATGTGGTTTTCCAAAACGTAATGGTGTTCGAGGCTAATAATAAAAAAAGTAACACTGAACAACGGTATTCTTGCAAAAGATACAAAAAATAAGTATACACAAACTTAGAACCTCCCCCTTTCTTACGTACTTCAAGTACTGAGACAAACATAAAAGGAAATAAAACGAACCAAGTCTCTTCTCTTAAATTAGCAGCTTTGATTTAAGTTGAAATTATCCTACTTACTTGCTTTTCTCAATTTTAAAAGTGAGTGAAGAAAAAAATGCCGTTAACATTAACCGCGGCACCGCGGTGACTTTGGTGTGCGAAGCACGCTTAGCCTGGAGCGGCTCCACAACCTATAATAACGCTCTCGACGACGGTATCGCTCCGATCACCGCCGAAATCAATTTTAAACAAACTCTAGCCACCACCTACAATTATCATTGTATTCATGGACGAAAGAAATTTTATTAAAGCTAAACATGGGACTGTTTTTACTTTGAAATTTGACATAGTTATGTAAGTTCGGTAATGGTGCATCAATCTGGTACCACTGAGCTGAACTGGTGGTGCAGTCAAGAGGAGGAAAGTGGAAGTCCTTAAAGGCTAACAGCACAGATTAGAAATTTTCTTCATGCAATTAATTGTTATAGTCCGTTCTAAAAACCACTCGTTAACGGAAGGTACTAAACAGAAATACTGGGTTAAAGGTGTACGTTATGGTAGATATACCTAAGGTCTGATAAAATATAAGTACATTTTCTTGGTACATGAAGTTAAATAAATAAATATATAATTAAAAATAAACCAGAAAACCACATTTCTCTCTAAGAGTCGTCAAGTGGAATGATTCAAAAATATTAAAGAATTGACTTTGATTCTTCTCGAGGGTTTGAGTACAATACAACAGTACCTCCTCTAAGTAGTACCTTAGGGGATAGTAAAGAACAATGCGGGGCCAGTAAATATGGTCCCAGTGTTAGAGGTCACCCAATAATGGACGGTTCTTTTCGGATCGCACGAGATACAATCGCGATGATTTGTTGATTGTATACAACTTTAAATATTGAAATTAACATTAATTTGTGATTTTTATCTGCCTACCCGCTCGAGTGAAATCTATGAATTTATTTAATCAATAGATATTGAACTGATTTATCGTGATTTTATTAATAAGTGAGCAACATTAGAATACTTTTTCGAATGAGTAATCCTCTATTATCAAGCATTATGTCGATGTAAGAAAGATGTTTTAGAACTTTTTTAGCTGACCCGCAAACGTTGTTCATCCATATAAATGGCATTTATATCAGAGACAATAAATAAATTCATTAAATTGATTGAGCCGTTTTGATAGAGTGCAACCACAAACACCATGACATGAGAAGTTAAAACAATGGTTTTAATTTCGAATTATTTAATAATGGTGACTTTGACCCAGGCCTGCTATCCGGCCTGGGTCAAAGTGCTGGGTGGTCGGTCACAGGGGGCTTGGGTGAATACTCAATTTGCGCATCCCAAATGAGGCGACACGTTTAAACGAGCTCTCATATGCTAATAAAGACTGGATTTTATTCAGTTTAGAAAAAGACCACAATACTCTTTAAAAATTTACAATTTCTCGGTTAGTAAGAGATTTGAAGATGTTTTAAAATGAGCATGAGCAATTTCAACTCTTATGGTTTAGGATCAGACTGTCATGACAAAGCATAGTTTGCTTATTAATTGTAGACAAACGTTACGACGGTAACCTTACAATTACAAGTATATTAGCGGATAAATATACAGGACGTACAATATTTATGGCTCCAAACATAAATTTCTATGAAAGTCTGCATACCAACGCTATCTATTGATAAAAACCTTTCTTAAGTAAAATGCTAAGATTGATTTATTGGCTTTGAGGCCAGCTATAGTAGCCCGCGGCTACTTACGGGGCCCGTCAAGGATAGTAAAATTAAAATTGACGATCATGTAAACTTTATTAGAGAACGCATAAAAATGGTAAGTAAATCAAATAGTGCGCTGTAATATTGCATGACTCCACGTAATCTAGTGTCCGGACACCATACACTTTATAGCCCGGCTCTACTGGTGTCACAGACACCGACTTAGTTGCTCCAAGCACCAGTAATTCTGCGATGTCTGCAATGTTGTGAAAGTTACACATTAATTAGCGTTGCAAAGTTTAGACACACATTTTACTATTACAGCGTAATGCAGGTACTAAACATGTATTTATCATCTAGTTAATTATATTCTGCTAAAGGAAATTCCATAGGGTGACGACGTGTGGCGTCTTAAGAAGGACATTTTAGAAATGTCTAATTATTCAATAACTATAAAAGTGATTTGTTACCGTTTTGTCTTCTGTGATTCTCAACCCATAACACCCTTTTTGCACAAGTTAATAGGATGGTATTCATAAAAATATTCATACACTATTGGTATAGCAAAGTAGCGACATTGCAGTTGGACATAATCCCACATCTCATGCACAAGGCTGGAGTACGATTGCAGTTAAGGGCATGCCAATGACTAGAGTATTTATCACTAGCTCGACGGAGAAGGTAAACATCGTGAGGAAACCCGCGGGCTTCATATTGTTTCTAAGGCATGTGTAGTTTTTAGGGGTCCAGATTTAAAGTGGTACAAGTTTATATAATGACTAGCGGTTCTGCGCGGTTTCACCAGCATAGTTACCGTTCCCGTAAAAATACGGGAATAAAATATAGCCTATGCTACTCAGGAATATTCTATCTTTCCATTGGTGAAAGAATTGTTAAAATCGGTCCAGTAGTTTTTGAGTTTATTCGTAACAAACATAAAAAAATACAAATCTTTTCTCTTTATAATATCTGTATAGATGTAAATGATTATTGATTATTCGCCGATCAGTATCCAGAATAGAACACCAACCACACAAATTCGATTCTTCAACGATCAATAAAGATTATAAATTAACTTAGAATCCGACTTGAGCCAGATTTATAGGCAAAGTTAGAAGGTTATGATTCATTTCCTATATCTAGTTCTTACAGTATCACGGTCTCTATACTATTCTGAAAGTAAATCACTTTACTTGTCGCGATCGTAACATTTATGTCTTATACGAGTATTGTAACACAAGTAGGCAGTTTAGCCCATCAGTGTCAGTTTTTATGTTATACTTTATATCAGAACAAATATCATGAGATAATCTCTATTTCCTTCTAGATACTTAGATATAGTTTAAAAATACACTTTTGTATGTATCGCTCTCGTTGAAACAAATGAAAATCAAGTTTATACGGCAATTAGATGTAGGTTCAATTCGACATCCAAGATTTGTTTCATACATAGTTACAAGTGAAACTAATATAAAGCGTGTAAAAAGGCATTCAGCCTATGAAATATATGGTTATTTAAAAAGAAAGGAAGCAGTGATAGCCCAGCGGTAAAGGGCTTGCTTCTCATCCGTGAGGCTTGAGTTCGAATCCTGGCATGTACCAATGAGTTTTTCAAACACCTTACGTACATATTTATCACTAGCTCGACGGTGAAGGATAACATCGTACGAAAACCCGCAGGTCCCAGAACTATTTCTGAGGCATGTCTAACAGATCCTGTCCGGCGATAGGCTATCACGTTAAGGGGTCATAAAAAATACTGGTGAAATATGGATATTTCTAGAAAAGGCATACATATTGCCTACCTCCAAGGGGATAAAAGGCGTGAGATTATTTATTTATTTAAAAATAAAATGATGAACTGTGCGTTCTTGAACGCAATATTTTTAAAGACTCTGCAAATCGTACTCTCTCAAAGTCTGTATTATTAAATTAAATTGCATTTCAACGAAATATTTACGAGAGTAGTAATTTTTCAAGCCAGACAGGCCCTGCAGCTAACTGCGGTGCCTACTTTGCTCGCTCGGTTCCTCCGATAGTACCATACACTGACTATGTAATAGATTTTTAAAACATTTTCCGCTCACTTATTTGTAATATAAATTAGACATATTTTATTGTTTATTAAATATGCCGTCGACATAATATTTAAGAAACAATATAGAGTTAATAGGGGCTACTCATGTGTTCAAGTAATCAACACTAATATTATAAGGACAATAGATTATTTGTTTGTAATGAATATACTCTCCGCTCCGTAATTACTGGACACGTTTTAAAAAAATGTTTGCTAATGGAAAGCTTACTTATTATATAGAATAAGTTAGGCTATAATTTTTCCACTGGAATGGTATTAACGTCTGTGAAATCGCGGGGAATGTCTAGTCTAGTAATATTGTTTCGAAAAAAAAAACTCATCTACTTAACAACCACTAAGAAATGGAAGTTTTTGATACAGTAGCTCTAAATCCAGTCAGTTAACATTATTTTTTTCAGATAATGGCTTATGTATTGACTTTACTTACAGTTACATTTTTAAAGAGATTAGTTTTACACGACTGTTCCAGAAAGAGGTAAAATTCTCAGGGTATGTACCTAAACTGTATGCAAGCAAATTTATTTGTGATCTCGTAACGTAAGCCCTTTTAAAGGATTTAAAGCATTAGATTATATTTGCCTTCATTTCCGGATTGTTGTAGGCAAACATTTTACCAGCAATTTACTTTTATATGCATTTAGATTTTTGTGATTAGGTAAATAATTTTCTTGTTAGTAAAAATTATTGAAAATTCTTGCTGTTTCTGAGCCTTGTGCATATGTCGGTACAAATTTATTTTATTGGGAGCAGTGATAGCCCGGACGGTTAAAGAGCCGGCCGAAAATCAGTGAGGCTCGGGTTCGAATCCTGGCATGTACCAATGAGTTTTTCAAAAAACTTACGTACATATTTATCACTAGCTCGACGGTGAAGGAAAACATCGTGAGGAAACCCGCAGGTCTCAGAACTGATTTAATTCTGATACATGTGTAAATAGACCCGGTCCGGCGATGGGCTCACCACCTATCACGTTTAGGGGTCCAATATATCTCGTGAAATGTGGGTATATCCAGTAATGGAATACCTCTGCCTACCCCCTCGGGGACAAAAAAAGGCGTGAGATTATAATTATAAATTTATTTTTTGTTTAAAATGAGCCTACCGATAATACCCGGCGTCGACCGGTAGTGTTGTTTATATGGCGCCGCTCATCACGCCCGACAGATTCAATATGCAACTTCTCGTAAAAGTGATATTTACGAGAATTTACTTGCTACGCTCTATAGCAATTATTCCTTTCTTACAATAATTACGAGGACAGAACATAATAATATACACAATTCCGAGACAGCAACTGTTAGTTTTGATGTTAACGATTTTTTTTTAAAAGTATGATATTTTCGGATAATTAAATCATATTGCCTAGAAAAAATCTTTTAAATATTTGTCATTATTACATATTTTTCATTTGTGTATATTATATTGACTTTTTACTAACTTACTTATGAAACATACTAGCAGCGCCTCGTGGTTTCTTATACGGGAATAAAATATAGCCTGTGTGTTATTCTAATGTATAAGCTATATAATTGTAAAGTTTCATCAAAATCCGTTCAGTAGTTTTTGTGTGAAATTGGGACAAACATCCATACATACAAACTTTCGCGTTTATAATATTAGTAGGATAAAGATAAATAGTTTGTCATATTTTTACATTAAAAATATGTTACATACTTTCTTTAGTAATTAAGTAAACCTGCCACTTACAAGGCTATGTCTTTCATTAGGCAATAAAAGATCCATATCATATCATATCCACTTACAAACACAATAATTCAACATTTGCTACAGCCACAACTTGTTAACCAAAATAATGATTGTTTACACTTGTTAAAGCAACGAGAGGGCACGCGAGGGCACGCTCACTAGCGTGCACTGACGAATGTGTACCATTGCGGGCTCGTCGCCCGCGGGCCGTTCCTTGTTTCACATGCGAAATATGCGAAATTTGCTCACAACACCAACCAACACATCCTCAAATTGTACTAGACGTTAGAAGATCAAGGGATCTGTAATTCCTTTTATACATACATTTTAAATACTAATGTTCCCTTACACAATTTAGCTTACCATGTTTAGGTTACCATGTTCTCGCAATATCATTGAAGTAACAGGATACCAAATTTCGTATCGATCAGACCAGTGGAAGAAACTCACATCCTTTCACAAACTAGAAAAGAGCTGATGATCTTCAAACGGCTGAACAGAATTTCTTGAATCATAATTATAATACTTCGATTAAGTCACCTTTTAAACAAAAGAACTTAATCAAAATTGGTTCAGCCGTTTGGAAACTACGATGCCACACACAGAAACGCACTTATAACACCTCTCTAATTTGCATATCGGTGGTTTAAAAAAAGCAAACTAGGAGATGCCACCATAGATTGTAAATACTCATCATCGCCCATAAACGTCTACAACAGCACAGGAGTCAGCTAGGCGTTGCCGAAAAATACGCATGTCATAGCACAAAGTAAAATCCCAGACAAACCTAAATATCTACCACGTTGATAACTTGTTTTTTACACAGAAACAGAAACAAAATAAATTTTCAAAAATACAACCCTTAATTATAATCGTAGTCTTCAACATTTAATTAAGGCGTCTGTTTAAGCAGATCGGGACGCTAAATCACCGATAGGTTTCTCAGTATCGCTATTAATTGACTTCGCATCGAAAACGCGCCGAGAATCATTCACCTCGTCCATTGGAGATAATTTCGTGAAAGCTCACAGAGGATCATTACCGCGTAATACCTACCATAAATTGTATCGCCATAATTAAGACGCTAAAATGTAAAACATGTTGAAATCGTCTGATACCTGCTGTAATTCTGTCAACCCGGAGATTAAGCTTCGGTTTCCTTTTAGGGTTCGGTAGCAACAAAGAATCTGTATCGTGTAAATAACGACTTGTTTTAATTATACGTCAGTAAAACGTTTAAATATGGGTTCGATTTGCTTTTTAATAAGCCGTTTCTAATATAAGAGTAACAGTTACAAGTAATATTTCACTTATTAAGCAACAACATCATAATACTCGTCGGGAGCACACTCCGCTGTAGTAAATAAGATACTACACAATTTGCTTTGATAAATGTGTACGGGAGCGGCGAACAGAGTTAACCTGGGGGCTCAAGCAAAATAATTAAAACTACTTAACATTCAAACAGAAAGCCAGCGCAGTAGCCAGTTTGCGGCTCATTTAGCGAGCGGAGGCCGGTCCGGGCACCGACAACCATTACTCTCCGCGCCGATTGATATATTCCCCCTCGACATGCGATCGGCGACACGTCACTCGCGCTCCCGGCCTAGCTCTCGCACCGCTATAAACCAACAAACAAACACGCCACAATAAATATCGTATCCACCTAACACCGCACGTGACCATAAATTGGAAGCTACTTTTATAGCCGCGCGTCCAGCCGGGTGGAAATTAACTCGTTATTGCTAATGAAGCTTAAATAAAATTACTATAATCATTCACCTGACTCGACATCGTAAAGTGGTAGACGCATCTTATTTTTCTCTGCAAATAGAAGTGGTCGTGTCGTACTCTTCTTTCATATAATGATTTGTTTGCTATATGTTTGTCAATGACATAAATCACGTTGGTAAAGGCAACCGATAATACATTACAAAATGCTTTATGCACCATTGGAGTATTTTATTTAAAATTCAACTATTGTACGACATGAAAAGCCGCTTCACAATAACCCGAGGCTCTACTGGTCTACTCGATCGAAGCGCCCGACTAAACGATCGAACACATAACTCGACGTCAGATTAAACACAAATATTTACATGCGTACAAAGGGAGAAAGATAAAAGTTTCACCTTTTACAAGCAATTTGAGGTTATTTATCAAGTCGGGAAGCGCGGTGCAAGCGCACCCGTCTCGATTTTGGTGCAGCTTCTTTATACAGAAGCCATTATAAGTATCAGTTTCAGATCATAGATCATAAACGTATTTGTGCTGGGGAGGCGGAGGCTGGGATATGGGGGGTCCTGTCGCACGGGACACTCCATTCATTGTTGACTTTTTATTGTCGCGCGTATATGTCACAATTTTCGTGAACCTTAGGTACCAACGATGTCGGGCATAAACATCCAACAAGAATGTCCCTTTTCGGAAGGGGGACGTACTCATATTTATATGGCTGTGACCAAGGAATGTTCTTAAATCATAGACGCGTATGTCGGAGTGGCTTAATCTTTATTTTATGATTATCGTAAATTTCAATTTGATTTTAATAACTTATTTACCTTGTAAGTGTTTTGTAAATTTAGAAATTAATCTTAATAATCCTTTCAAAGCATCAAGAAATAATTTTCCGATTTCAAAACATTTCTTTACCGGTATATTTTAATAACCAAAGTTTTAAATTATGGCTCTTATTTGAGATTATAAAACTATGGCTAATATACTGCTTCAACTCGATTATTAATTAGGTATAATGTGATAATATTTGAAGTTATTCATAAATTGTGACACCCAACTTGAATTTAGTGTTATCTATATGTGGCGACAATGGAAATAAAAATAATATTAGAAAATTTTATCGCTCTAAATCTCTAAGTTATGGTAATACGATTCCAAAGACAGTAGAATAGATCGCATTGACATTCTTTTTATGTTGTGTGCAGTGTTGTTATGTCGCTGTCATGAAATGTCAGAATATAACACATTCATTTTTAACATTATCGTGTTGTAGTAAAATGTTTTGCTGGACAATTGGACATGTTACGGCTACATCCACTTACTTGTGTCTGTACTTACGAAACGCGCTCAATCTTGTAATAAAATGTTAATAAAGCGCGTAAATCAAGATAACGTCAATAGTTAAGAGAGTTGGACAACGGAATAGTCAGGCGAGGTGAAGAAATTGCCTCACGTATGCACCGACCATAACTCTTTCTTACAACCACTCTGGAGAGAGCCACACGTATAAACTGCAATACGTGTAATTTAAATAAAGGAACTTCGGCACATGATAAACATGCTTTTGAATGTTAAAGGTAAAAAAATTGTCGCGGGAAAACATAGAATCTATTAAAAAACGTTTGTTTTAAGTTTTTTACCGACTGCAGAAGAGAACTTTTGAGTGCTTTTTACACGCATTCAGATGTTTAGTGTTTAAATAATCTATATTATATATCTATATATATAAAATGATAAACTGACTGACTGGTTGGTAATGTATCACTATCAACACACAGACTAAACCGCTGGGTCTGACTTGAAATATTACTCATAGATAGCTTATACGTGTAGGCATACACTAAGAAAGGATTTTGCAAAATTCAACCCCTAAGGGGGTGAAATAAACGTGCGCGAGCGAAGCCGCGGGTAAAAGCTAGTGTAGATTTATATAAGTCTCAATTTATTACCCAGTAAAAAATGTTATCTGAAAAATCTATCTATAGGTACAATATGTGTTTTTTTCCGGGATGTAAGTAGCTTATATCTATTTGCTAAAAATGTCAAATTTTAAAAAGATCGGTGCACTGGTTTTCTAAACAGATCATTTTTTATTTTATTTGTAAATCCTAATTTATCCTAAAAGCCTTTGAAATAAAAAAAAAACTCACGGCTTATATCCCCGAGGATAGGCAGAGGTATTCCATTTTTGAAAATATCCACCGGTATTTGGATATTTGGATCCCTAAACGTGATAGGTAAGGGCTGTTCTGTTATACACACAGGCCTCAGAATTAATTTTGGAACCTGCGGTTTTTCACCATGTATTCCTTCACCAACGAGTTAGTGATAAAAATGTACCTACTAACCTTTCTGAATAACTGAACCGGAGCCTCATGAATGAGAAGCGGGCTCTTTAACCACACTGCTCTTCGGAAATCGATTCCACTCCTGATTCAAAACAAACTATTGTCAGAATTTGACATCATTACACCACGTATCTAACAGAGGGGAAAAACCTAATAACTGTTTACAGACCTAATAATGCCATTAAATCTGCATCTACGATGCCACACACGATCTCCGTAGCGCCACTATCGCCGGCGCCTGCCCCATCCGACTGCGTCTAATGCAATTCGACGCGGGATTTTAGTGTCGAATATTATACAGCATTACAATTACAAAACCCATCTTTGTGTTAGATATTCACGGTGATAGTGTTGGAATAACAGCGCGGTCGTTCTGATTTCGATTTAAATATTTTGTGAATACAAAAGCTTCTAGTGTGTTCACTCATTAGACTTTATTGTTTTCGTGTGGTGAATAGGTTCATATGTGATACATTATATATAATACTCACGCTGTTTAACCCCCAGGGAGTGAGTAGAGGTATTCCATTCCTGGAAATAGCCACTATTTATATTTTTCTGTTAGATATTCCTTAAATTTCCATGTATACAAAGATGGAATTTATAGTCCATTTTTATTTCCCTGGGTATTTTATTATAATCTTTTATTCCCTTGACGTATGAATATAAAGAGTATAAGTACATATTTACACTCTATTTTTAGTACCTACGCAGGTATAATAATACATTTTATTTTATTATAAATTTCGATATTTCAATAATATAATAGTACTTAGCTGTTTTCGAGTTTAAGAATAAAATTTTCTTGCTTACTCGTTAAAGTAAAAATAGTAAATAAATCCAATATAGAATTTTGAATCCCTCACTCAAGGTATGCTTGTACACTCGCACGCGCCTTAAAACAGGTACAACAGAATGTAACAGAATATCTGTATTTGAATAACTTCCTGTACCAGTAAGAACTTGATTGTTTGACATGATTGTATTTTATCTTTTTGTGACTTTGGTACTTACTTACTTAGAAGTTATATATTTGTTTTTCTAGTGACCAGCCATAGTAAAAAAACGTGTTATAAGAATGAAGAAATGACATAATTCTGAAAGTCACGTACTTATAGGGAATCCCAGGAGTGCATAATGAAGTAGAGTCCCTCCTGGCGTGTAGGTTATATATGTTTTTATTAGGACTTAATTACCAGTAATTGAATATTTCCGCCGACCCCTCGGAGAGAAAGTGTGACCATATTTACAAATGAACTTTTCGATAACTAACATGTCTTATCATAAAGCTTTATACAATCGTTTGATAACCCGCACATTAATGTCCCATAATTGGTTGAGGCTTGGGCAATAACAGCAGCCCAATCCGATTTTCAGCACCTGTGACGTTAAAGGAGTCCAAATTCCAAAAAATACTCTGTCGAAAAGTAGATTCTTTCAAAAATATAAAACTTCTGCCAACCTTCTCAAGGATAAAATTTTACATTAATAGTTCTTCTCAATATATGTATCTCTACTCAAATCGAAAACCCTTCCTAAACACATGAATGCTTACGCAAGCAAAATTTTCAGTAGCAATAAAATTATAATTACCAATAAAACTTTTGTTATCGATAAATTCAAATTTCATCTTAAAATTTTAAACCGCTCTTATCTTTTAGATTAGTACTTTTAAATCACTGCACGCATTAAATCACTCATGAATTTAAAGCATTTTATTGTCTTTTCGAAGTGAAAACAATATAAATGTATTTTATGTCACTATTGATTTATATTTTATAGGTGAGATGTGATTTATTATGGGTCGATTTAATACAATCTTGGGGCGATCGCGATGCTCGCGCTGTCTGCACCGCATTTTTGCTGTGTCCATCCCACTACAGCGTAGAGCAATAGAAACGTTATCGTTCTATACGTAATTTAAATAACACTTGATTTTATTGTTATTATTTGTTTAATCCCTTTCCATCCAATATATGTCCAGATGGACTATCTTTTCTACTACTTTTGGTCTAGATGGTATGATTTTATTAGCAATATTCCAAATTATTAAGAGAAGTAAAAAAACGAAAAATAGTTAAAAGCATTGTTCTCTAACGGATTGTATTACTGATCATTATTCAATCTGTGACGACCACAGCATTGAAATTGGTTAAAATGCCATAGGCATCATCATACATAACATTAATAGGACATCATGAGAATAGTAAATAATGGCCTTTCTTTTAACTCTTTATTTTGGACTGAAAATATCACAAACTCATTGAATACATTGTAATATTTTATACCACATTGAATAAAAAAAAACGAGTTTAATGTACATATAAACAACGAAAACTATTTTATTATATTCCTCAATAGCCCAAAACGCTAATCAAATTTAAATTTAATGAATAGCAGTCAACATAAAAACGTAATGTAATTTATCCACTTAGTGGATTTCATTTATTTTATAAAAAATATTAACATAGTATTTAAAGTGTCTATAGTTGAACATTTTATTGTTAGATTATGTCAAATAAAAGAGATTACAATTTATTAAAAGCGTAAGCCGACATTCCGAGTCGAGAGTTTCTCTTTTTACCACTGGCAGTGACCGCGTGGCGTTTTAATTATTTGACGTATACGCGAATTAGCTCATATCTGATGCAATAAAATGCGAGCATGTCCGGGCGGCGAGCCGATGCGGCCGATATCGCGCCGCTGGTGGCCGCTACTTGTCTTACGATAAACTTATCTTTAGAATCGATCCCCTCGATAAAAATAATATAAATAAAAACGCCGGTGCCCCTCGATGTCGATGTCGGATGCTTGACGCGCTGTGAAGCAATAACGTATCGAATTTAATCGAAGCAGCTATCCGCATTTGCATCTCTATAGCATCCAATACATTTCGTTGACATATTATTAGCATTCCAGCGCCAACTGTCTTATATATTTTTTATTAAATAAATATACTTGTTTACTTACATGTTACCTGCAAGTTGAGCTGTTCTTGGAAGTGTCTCGCGACTTCCTTTGTCCGTAAGATTTGTTTTTCTCAATTGAACTATTAATTCATTATCTTTATATGGCAAGAAATTGATTTTTAATCACTCAGTAGTTACTGTCCGCATCATTTCTTTATATGTATACTCAGGTACTTTTGTAGCTTGAAGTATTATTATGCACCTTTAGAGATTTGGAAAAATTCCAAATTCCATACAAACTTTCATCGCCTATTTAACCCACCTACGAGATGAATTTTTAAAAATCCTCTTAGAGTAAATAAGGAATGTTATATAAGACTTCTAGACTTACCTAATGATTTAGACTAATGATAATTTATTATGGTTAGAATACAATATTATATCAATAATTATTTTATTGTAATGTTTATTTTTACATTAAATTGCTAGAGGCAAATCTAGCAATTTTTTGAACGTGTAGAAGCTATGTTTGAGGAGCCATTTATGCGTCCTAATTTTGCATAGACGGTGAACTTCTTCTCAATATGCTTTATGTCAGTCACTGTTAGAAGTGTATTAAATATATTCGTGTAACAAATTTACCGTTCCCTCTTGTCGTATTTACATTACATTTTATCTACTTGTGTCGTAATCTGTACCGTCATTGTTCAATCTAATCTCCCCGATGCTAAGTGAATACTTAATGTCATTCAAAGCAAAATTTCAATATCGTGATTCAGCCGTAAATATAGAGGCATAATGGTGTATTGTATGACTACGCATGGAGCGTGTTCATATATCGCAATACGATCGGAGCGAAGCAGATCATCGCAAGCCAATAATTGTGTCCTATTTATAGATTAAACTAAAGTTAAAAATAATATCTCTTAGTGCCAGTGTACATCTATCCTAAGGTCGTCTGGGAGAAATCGCTTAAAGCGATAAGGAGCGATATTGCTCATTGTCAGTTAACACATATGGTGTTATAAAGAGTTGTTACTCACTTATACACGTGAAGATAAGTTGATGTGCCATAAAATATGAGTAGATAAAATATTTCACCTACGCCCTATCACCGAGATAGCAGGCAGAGGTATTCAATTTCTGGAAGTACGCGTACGCACCTATCACGTGAAGGAAAGCAAGGAAAGCTGAAATTTGGAAAAAAAGTAGCTTTTAGGATGTGGGCACATACTAACAAGAAAGTTTTTTTGAAATTATTACAAGGACGGGAAAAACGGCAACCTCGCGGCCACCCCCCATAAGTGTCAGATGGTATAACAAGCATTCATATGAAAGACATCAACGAACTCTTTCTTATTTTAAATTTAATTCTTTTGCACCGTTTCTTGGCGTGTTTATATCCGTCATTTTGCGAATCCGTCATTTTGCGAATCTGACATTTTGCGAATCCGTCATTTTGCGTATCTGACATTTTGCGATGGTTCCCTTTCTATTATGTTAAAAAGGATTAAAACATGTTACAGAATAAGCGCAATTCCTCATACACTCCAATTAGTAGGTAGGTATATTAATATTTAAAAAATATGATGCCGTGGTACTTTAGTTGTGTCTAACCAATTTTCTTAAATAAAGAGCAATAATAGTACGATTTCCATATGTAGCACTAAATTCAGCTATGCTAATAATTTTTTTATATATATAGATAACTGTCAGCTATTGTTCAATAAAGCATACACGTATTGTCCCACATGTGAGGCGGAGTGGCGAGGAGACAGGTCAACGGCTGCGGTGCGCACGCGCATCGCAAATGTCAAGGTCCAATGTCGCAGAGAATCAGGCTGATGTCTTGTATGGGTAAACGTTTAATGTCACGTTGGGACGCTGCCAATCACTGCCTGCTGCTGTGATACACAGTTTGTGTAACATTACGTGAATATCTGAGATGTAAGTAATTGAAAATAGTTTGGTTTTGCTATGTACCAATACCCTCGGGACTGGGACCCTCGACCCTAGAGAGATATGGTTGGTATATACCTATAGTAGTAGTAGCAGTAGTATAGTAAGATGATCAGATTTTTGGAAATTCCCACGAGAACAGGAATAAACTGGATCTGCGCGGGAAACACCGCTGGGCACCCGCTGGTAAACAATAATTCTATACCTAAACATGAATTTACAATTTTGCACAAATACCCCGGTCAAACTTTATTACACCATTTGACTCTATTGTCAATACAGAACAATTAAATGCTAGTAAGAAATAGTTAATATTAGCAGAATAGTTTATTCAGCGACACGGAGCATTGTTCGCAATTTGTACGCGTCCGTTGTCTGGTTACTCAATGAGTTCAGCCGGAATGAATGAAGCAATCTCAGCAGCAGTTAATGTTATTTATGCCGTTTGCCTTCCATAAGCGATGGCGTGGCCATTCATGTCGTTAAGGGGAAGCTGGCTTCTGTTAGACAATTAGGCAAAGTGAGCCCGGAGCACGAACCACTTCGTCCTTATCGCCGCTCGGTAGTCCAAAATCGCGGCACAATCTCACGAAAACGCCATTCCGAGCTGCACCTGTCATAAACGCGGTTCAATGCCCTCGCACCGTTTCAATTAGCCACAAAATGGAACATTTCATCAAACGTTAGATAAGTAAACAAACGTGATCCCCGGGCTATTTGGTTATAGCCAGCTCTCATCAATAATGCTTCGGAGGCGATAATATCGCGGACGCGTGTCCCGCGTAGAGGAACCTCCAACACCGTTATTAACCTCGCGATAGTCATCGCGACCGAGAGATCATTTAGTGATACGCTTTATATTAAATTACTCGGTCGTGCGTTGATAAAATATTCCAGGTATTCTATTACCGAAAACGAGATAAACGGCGCCGGAGGTATACAGAATTATTATTTTTAAATGGTCTTTATGGGGAGCGAAGAATGCCGGAAACAGTTACGCGGTGAAGCGAATAGGGAATCCAGCGTTAAGCTTAATTTACGCGAGTCTACGATAAGAATGTTAATGAAAGCAGTAAGGACGCAATGCGTCAAGTCGCGTGTCGATATGGGATCGGACGTCGCGCCAGTTAATCCTCGCGTCACACCGTGTCCACTTTTTGCCTCAGCGCGACCTGTTCACGCGTCGCCTTGTAATTTACTGTCACCTCGATTGTCGCTTTAGAATACATCTTCATCACGTTCCACACCGATATTCCGATGTTTATCTAAACAGATTGTCCAAATAGTTTATAAGATACGACGCCAAACACGGTTTTGTTTTTCTATAGTTTCCTAGTTTCTCCTTTAAGACTCGCCTTTAACCAATAATTCTAATACCGTTGTCTCATTGAAGTAACTAGATACGACACAAAACAAAACAACATTCCTTGGCACTTACCGCTATATCGTATCTGCTTTCATTTGCACTATTAATAATGCTTAGTCAGGTCTATAGGATCTGATTAGGTGTAATGTTATCGAGGAAACAGGTAAGTCGTTGCCTCATTTCGCATACCGCTAATGTTTGTTATGCTGATTGGGTTTATTTTTCAAGCAAATGAACAGTTTATCGACTAATACGAGCATTAAGGCAGCAGAATGCGGTCGGGCCGGCTGCCGGAGCCGGCCTCACGCCATTTAGTAATTTAACAGTGTAATGGGCATTTTACACTGTATCTGTACGGTAGCATCACTCTGCCCGCAATATCTTTGTACTCCATTTGCTACACGAATTATTTAAAAAGTAAATAAGAATCCCTAATTTATTACACTAATGACTTCTTATCGAGTAATTACACTTAGATACGGCGTAAGTGTAACATGCAGGAACATGAAAAATTGACATCCTCACAGCTAATTTGTAGTGCGGCATCTTCAATGCTCCAGGCGTCACTAAATCAAATACAGTTAAGATTTTATTGCTTTTGCGCATTAAAATTCATGTAATCGCTGCTGAGACATAAAAATTAAACGTCATTAAAATTACTTCCATTAAGGTCTCATTAATTTCCTAATCTACGCTCTGGGGCATGTACCTTGCCCCGGATAGGTATTTGATTTACAGTGAGAACGGGAGGGGTGCGGGGCAGGCCGCCGCGGCAAAGGCCGATATGAACATAATTTACCTCTCCCCACAATACTTCTAATTAAGATCATTCGTGAGCCCAATGAGCTCAGGACTATGTACTCACTGCACAAACTGGACGTTATAAATAACTCAAACCGTAACTCATGCCTTTTTGAGCCACTTCGACTGAAGAAGTCTACCCACAAAAATGGACTCTTTAATGTTTGTGTTAAGAATGAAATCATCTTTTGTGTAGCATTGTCTTGAAATTTGAATATTAAAAAATTCCGAGGCTCTTACGAAGTATTGCTAGTGAAGTTAAATAAACTAAACGCAGTTCACTTATTTGTTCGTTCGGGGTAAGCAGACATAACTAAATATTGTAGTAAAAGGCAGTCAAAGCGTCAACTTATTATCTAGCCGGCAAAGTGGCTGCTTGCGCTTGCTGGCAATTTCAAGTGGACCATCGAACGTGTATTTATTTTGCTGTTTCAACTTGTTTAGAGCACTCCGAGCGATTACCGTTTTAGTGCTTTAGCAAGTCATATTATAATTACAAGAATATGAGCCTCAATTCTCGGCCAGCTCTTTTGGGTTTTTACATTCTCTAATAACATACCTAGCTACATGCTTTTTACTAAGGGAGTTCTAGTTTGCGTCGCATTCTAATTTAGTACCGAGATTTTACTACCCTAGTACAATCTATGTGGTCACTGAACTCCGTGCTGAGATTTTATTTTTGAAATTAGTTGTAAAGGTAGTATACAATTGGATAGTTTACTATCTACTTAAATCTGTTATTGTACCATCTGTAAAAATTAACTTTCCATAAATGAATAATCAACAATGAATATAATTTTTTTATTTTATTTTATGATGTGTGTGTTGAAATCATTTTTATGCGGTCTTGGCTGGATTCGGCTAACAAAGAGTAAGGGTTATCCGATGTATTCTTGGAATAGGGTTTACTCTTTGTTGGACTAATGTAATCTTAGTCAGTAAACTATCCTATCATAGACTATATATTTAATTTATGCATATAATAAAACTCTAAACGGGGCCGTGTCTGAACATGAAATATTTTTTGAAAATGTAAATAAAATGTGTCTTCTATGTCGTAGGCAACCACTATGAAGGGATTTTTGGAAATTCCCACGGAAACAGGAATAAACAGAAATTTGAAATTTGGTAGATATTTAGGTGTATTACATGTCGTAGGCAATCATATGATGGGATTCAAAAAGGGAATAGAAAAAGGGATTTTTTTTTTAAAAATACCTTATATTTACGAAATGAATTTGGTATGTGCATCTTTGTAACATTTTGTAAAAAGTTTAGTTTGTTTCAATACTTTTACCTTAAAATAAGTCGCACCCGATGAATATCATATATCATTCTCCAACAAACAGAACTGTCACCTCAAATCTAATTAATTATGTAGGCAATGAAATAAACCTATCATATACCTTTTTAATTTTTTTTAGAATTATTAACGTTTTTTTTTTTGTAATGCCATAAGAATATATTAAAAGTTTTATTTTAATAATACTCCCGTAATTCAAACAGCCACACAAACTGTCCAAAAACAAACATGCAACCAAGTACATGCCCTTAGAGCAGGATGAAGAATATCCTGTTTGAAAAATGTTCTGTCTAAAAATGCTGCATCATCCTTGACGTACCTACGTCCGATGCTGTGTTGTTAAGTATGCACCTAGCTATAGTAGTGTAGATATTAGGCTTCACTTAAAAATGTTTTTTAAGTCTTTCTTAGAAATTGTTACCTTTTTTTAAATAATGATGATAAGCTCTTGACCCTAGACTAGCCCGAAAGCAAAGACGGGTCCTACGATGGGACGAGCTTGCCCAGAAGATGCCTGTTCACTCGAGCCTTAAAGGCTGACGGGTTTTATGAACTCGGAAATACAGACGCCGGCAAGCAGTTCCACTCCTTGGCGGTGCATATGTATGTATGTTCTTGAAAAGCGCTTCGTGCGTATAGATGGGAGATTCACTAAGTAAGGATGAAGCGCAGCCGTATCTTTAATATACATATAAAGCTTCTGTATTATATTAGTTGTTGCTTCCCTTAGTGGCGTTATATCGCGAACTTGTTGTAAGTAGGCATGTTATAAAGTTGATCCTAGGTTCTCCGACTTACGGTTTTCGTAACTAACGATACTAACAGTGGTGTCACTTTTCACTGTACCGGTGTCACTTTTTGATACTGATCAGTCGAAAACGTCGTAGATTGGAAAACAGCGGTTGTACTTACTCACAACAAACTCTATTAATATATATCTGTCCTTGGCTAGCTTGAAATCTTCCGGTTAGGATACTAGCGTCTAGAGGATACTCAAGTATGCTAGTAAGTATATAGCCTACACCATCTCTATAGTATCTCATAGGTGGCCCTTATAGTCCTGCAGTAGGCTTTTGCAGGTTCATGGTGATTTTCAGACCCTAAATATTGTTTTGACGTTAAACTTTATTGGACGTTAAAATAGTAATCTCCACAACGTTTAATTTTATCCGCTAAATGGAAAGGCATTTGAAATTCTAAACGGTACCAACTTACGAGTAATGCCTACAGCGCTCTATAAATAAGTTTAGCTAAATGTTATCTTTACTCACACATACTTCGCAGCTACACAGGTAAAGTAGTAAATAGAAATGGATAGGATAGTATTATTATAACTAGAACAGAAGTGGCATCTTAGGACAGCTGCCAGCGCCAAACGCTCGCCCTAACGATGTCACCTGAATGAGGGTAGTTGCAAATGAGATATGAATGCGAACGGAGACTAGCTTGTGGAAACGACTTTATTATACTAATACGCGTACCAGTATCTTTCCATGATTATTTAGATTAGAAAATATGATATGACGAGTACAAATGAGATGAAATTCCATTACAGAATAAGTATAATACTAGAATAACAAGAGAAAATAAATTAGTTCAACCAAAATCTAATAATTACTACGGTGAAAGAACAGCCAGGTATCTAACGCCTAAGTGAGCAAACACACTTGGCGGAACTTACGCGCGGAACTTTCGGTGAGCAACATACATTACGGTTGACGCGGAAGGCAGATCCATTTATCTTTAAAGTGAAACGTCAATGTATGTTGTTGACGGAAAGTTCCGCGGCGTAATTTCCGCAAGTGTGTTTTGACCCTAAGATCTATAATAAGATTCCATATTTAACAGAAAATCATAATAGTTGTAAACAAACGCTGAAACATAATCTTAAGTAACGAAAATCAACGTTTTCCTCGAATATATGTTCTGACAAACAGACTGATAACTGACATATTTTTTCTTGACAAAAGTTTTTAATAAATACCTATAAGAAACCAAATATTGTTATAAATAACTGAATAGATATGTGTAGGATTGGATAATGCATGCATAATCTATGATAAATTAATAACAAACGAAAAGGGCGTTGTTCTCGCCGACAAACTGCATTATAGTTGGGCGAGTTTAATTTAAAATTGTATACTATTTGTGAAAAAAATTATAAAAAAAAATGGCATGATTAGCAGTAAATTGGCAGTAGTAGCGTCACTAAAACTTAAACTTTTAGTTTAGTTCCTATAGGTTTATAGTTAGGGAGGCGAGGTAGCTAAATGGCGTAATTCAACGGCGCCGTCGAGACCTATCAAAATCGAAAGATAAAATAATTTCGAAAAGAAAAGCTAATATGGTAAAAACCATTTTAGCGGTGGGTTTGGAGTGTACGGTTTTTCAAAAATGTAAAAAAAAACAGTTACTTGGGCATTCTCGAGCGCGTCAGATATTCATACTACGTATGCCCCAAGTGCCTCTGATAACAACGGTATACTAATCTGCCGGTTTGCGTGGTGGGGGTAGGCATAAAAAGTAGTCAAAAATGCAAAAAAAAAAAATTACTCGAGCGCGTCAGATTTTCGGAAGGGGTGTTAAGTAGGCCCCAAGGAAGCTCCCTTTAAAAAAACTGACGATTTGGGCGTGACGATAAGTTACGATGAATGTTTGAAAATGCAAAAAAAAATAGTTCTTTTGCAATACTCGAGCGCGTCAGATTTTCATAGGGGAGGTTTATCTTGGTATCCTGAAAGCATATTTTCTTAATCGGACAAAAATGTTGGTGGGTTCTCTTAATCTGACCGAAAAAGGTTTTTTGGTTTATTTTTTTCCTTTCTTTCTCCTTGATAAAACGGGGAATTATAAAGGTGTACCGAAAATTCCCTTCTACCGCTTTTTTCCCCACCATCAATGTTGCGAAATAAAGGAAAAATACTGGTGGGACGGCATATTTCCGCGAAGCGGTCAGTCTGTATTATGTAATACAGACTGAGCGCTTCGCGGAAATATGCCGTTTATGGCAAATTCCTCTTTTTTGCTTCAATTCTTCACTTCGTTTTGCTTACGAGTTACGGTACGTCCAAAAAACAATTTGAGGATCAACAGGCTATTGAATAATATAAATACATGGAACTGTACATGTTAATAAAACTTTTGTATACAGATACGCGTAACTTTTTCCGAGTCCACGAAAATTGTCGAGAAGCTTTAGAAAAAAAAATTTTGAGATATAATAAAAGTTCAATAATTTAATCATCGTTATTTCATATCAATTTATTTTAAAAACCTCAGTTTTCGAGATATACTCAAAAAACCGGGAGTTTGAGTTTTTATGATGCTTCAAGTCAAAAAGTTTTAACTTTGGACAAAAATGTAAAGAGACATTTTTTGTGTAAAATTAAATTACCTTTTTTGTTTATTTAAACTTTTTTTGTGTAAAATGTATCAGTCGCGACTTACATGCCGCAACGCGTTTTTCGGAAGACGAAATGGCTCCTCCACACTTCCGGTCATGCGGAAACCGGCAGATTTTGTATTTTTAGTAAGTTTTAGATTATATTCTTCAAAATAAAAAATAAAAAAATCGCGCTCAAGAATGCCGGATTAACGTTTTTTTTTTACAAGTTCGCGACCCTATAACTTGGCGGCGTCAAGGACTTATCGTCAGGTTAGTTAAATTTAGTCTTAAAACACTAAAATCAACCCCCAATATCTTAATCTGACGCGCTTGAGTATTTCAGACTATCGATTTTTTTTTACTAATCTGATCGTCTATCCTAGGCGCGCGTCACTACTTATAGAGCTAAATACTTGACAAGGTTCTTCTATTAGGTCTAAGGTATCTCTCATATCTTAATCTGCCACGCTCGAGTATTACCGAAAATTCCCCTATTTGCCTCCCTAACTATTAGGTTTAGGGCATGCACACTGTATCCGAGGAGGCCAGCAAAGGCATTCTATTCCTGTAAATAGCCAATTTTCACCGGTCATCGCCTGACCGGTGTGCTGTTACAAGTGCCAAGAATCAATTCTGGGGTCAGCGGGTTGTTTTACAATGTTTTGTTTCAGCGTCGTAATAAAAATTATGTATAAACTTAATACTTACAAGTTTTTAATAACACTAGTACATGCCTTCACAAGAATCAAACCCGACGCTCATGCTTGAGAGGCGGGCTCAATACCAACAAGGTTGTCACTGTTAATTAATACTGCTATTTCTCCCCCATTTTAAAAAAAAATGCTTTGTAAAAAGAAACGCAATCCATTATAAACGTATAAATACAATAGTGTTTGACTATTATGATAATGAAGACGCAATGATAGAATAATATAACCAGTTTGAAGCAGGACGTGCATTCCATCTCGGGCTGTCAGCAGAATCAATAGAATACAATAAAATTGCTCCTTTCAATGCAACGTAGTTAACTCTAAATGAGGTTTGAGTAATGCCGTGAACACACGAAACCCTCGCGTGGGGAGACGCATTTTACTCGTAGTTCTCCGCCGGACTCTTAGGTACAGTCAAGAGCACGCTAAGCTTGACACTTTGGACTTGGACCCGGCCCTGTATTCGCGTATAGCGCGTAGTATAAGTCAGAGCTCAGCTTAAACTGGTAGAGTAAAGCTTGACTTGCTCTTGACTGTACCTAGTGCCAATAATACTACGTATAGACAAGAGAATAGATACGTTAGTAGTGCATTGAAAATGAGGTTGAAATAGGCGACAATTGTCGCATATTACCTCAGTCGCTTTTTATTTACTCTATAAAAAATTACTTAAATAAATATAATATACCATTGCCTATTCCACTCATACCTTCTTCTTGTTCATACGCTATTTTTCAAAAGACCAGGTACATTAAGAAAAACACTTTCTACAAAACATTACAAATAGAACATAGTAATTTTATTGTACAGATTGTGTACATAGTTTATAGGTGTATGAATGTAGGTATATTGTGTAATAGACTGAGATAATAATGCAATTGATTATAATAACTCATCTATCATAAGCATCGATTGTGTTATCCCTTAAGCAGTAGACTAATAGACGTTTAAATTAAATTTGTAACCATTATTTTTGAAGAATAAACTCCGGGGCCATCAGTTAAAGTGCCGACAAAGGCCCACAGCGACCGCTACGTCAATTTATAATGCGATTAACAGAAAGAATAGCGATGCGACCGATTGCACGGTACCTTATGCTTATGTGTTGCACCAAAAACTCAATCAGAATAATCACTTCGCAACCAGCAGAAGGAAATATTGCATCAGAGGTAATTTATCTACTGCTATTAATATCTTTGTATCGGTTACGACTTGACAGTAGTTCGGAATATCTCAATTAATATTTAGCCTAAAGAAAAGTTGTAATGAGACCCTTAATCTAGGAGCGCGTAAGCCGAGTGAGTTCGCGGACGGCTGTCGGTTATTAATATGACAGAGTGGACGCATCAATCGAGCGGCGCTGCCGGCGCAGACCACCGTCGAGGCTCTGACTTGCTAGCCCAGCACATATATTAATATTACCATTAATTGGAGCCGAACCTTTTCATGAGCTTTCACGTGAGAAGGGATTAACGGTCGCTGGTTTGGTTAATCCGTCGACAGAGAGAGTGTGTGGGAACTAGCCTGTGATCGATTTCTAGAGGTTATCCGTCGCTGTGTCGCCGTAAGTTAAGCAGTTTGACCAAAACATTTCCTGTAATCAAATTTCTCATTACCTTCGTATTTTATTCTGTGATAAACAGACGTTACATGAGATAAATTTTCATAACATGAGCAACACGTATATCGCGAGAAAAATACTGCTTCAGTCAAAATCAAATCAAAATGTTTTTATTCAATTTAGGGGCTTATAAGTTCAGTTAAGTAAAGTGAAAAGTGCAACAGATTTTTTCTCTTTATTGCGGAGTTGCTTACTCAATGAAAATTGGTGAGCTTCGTGTATAATGTCAGAAGACTCGGATGAGAAACGAATAAATATAGTACCGTACGCAACACCAATGTTGACCATAAACTAAAATGTTAACTGTAATCAAAAGCTCAACAATAAATACTTACCCAACAATGATAATAATAAACGGAAGAAATGTGTGAATTAAGCCTATTTGACAAATAAAACCGTATTAGAGTTAACGAATCCAAAACGTAATAAAATAGAACCAATTTCCCCGTTACGGTGCGGGCCTGAATCAACAACAATAACTGATGGGAGTCAAAGAGTCAAAAAAGATGTTATCGAGCCGATTTACCGCCGATCGAAAATGGTTACGAGCGTTAGCTTTTCTCACTTCACTAATTTAGACGTTTCTAAAGTAGCTCAGCGTTAAATGGAGGATGAGCAGCTACAGTAAATACGGTCAGTTTATATGGCCGGCAAACAGCGCGACGTGAACTGTACACAGTGTTTTTTTATTTGTGTAGTGCTAGTGGCTCAAATACCCGTGAGAAGCGTGCACCTCCCAGCACGGGGCGAGGCGTGTCTCCGATATCACGCCACCTAATCCTGATTGACGTGGTGTACTCACTAACTGGATCAATCGGCACATTGCCCAGAATAACCAATTAATATACACGCGTCATCAGTGTTGTGACTGCTCTGTCTCCCGCGTGACATATTGATAACATCGAATTATAAACTGTCTAGCCGTGTGCTCTAACAAGTAGAAACCGCTTCATTGCCTCATCATTATTGTCTTACCCCTCAATCACACTTCAACTATGCGATGTAGATTGAAATTTTGGTCTTATAATATCGATGCCAATAACTCGGGATTACCTGAAAATCCGTTGAGTGAGAAATTTACTCGGGTCGTAAGCGAATGTCATTTGAATATAAATTGTGTCAAGCTTTGCCAGCGCGGGCCATCCGTGCGCCTCTCATTGTGCGTATAACAAGATCAGTATCGACTTAATGACAATATATTGGTAATAAAATTAGATAGTCCATAGCGTCACCACGGCGGACATCACCAGCTCGACCTCGAACACTCGGACCTCATATTTATTGCGAACTAACTAGAAACATTATCGAATGACAGCTGCACTCTGCTTCGGATAGTAGAGTAATTCCCCAGCTTCCAAATCATGGGATTCGAAGTCTTATTCCCTGTAAACATGTTTGTTATTCAAAGAAGCTGGTCAGTCTAGAAAGCGCTTGACTTTACGACAGTGGGTCATAAGAAAGCTAAGTTATGGTATAAATATTATGACACTTTTATCTGTTACTGCAGTTGAAAAGTAAATACAGGGGTTTTAAGGAGGCAGCGCGAGGGATTTGCCGCTCCAGCGTTCGCGGGAATGTCGCAGTATCTAGTATTATTTATAGCTTCCACTGGTCTGGAAGGTCAAATTATCGCGAACATCATAGACTGTCGGATTAAGATTTCTATGAGACCAGCATTTTTTAAATTTATCGGCTTTCGTGAGGTTGTTCGTATATTACTTAAAGTTTTATCGATGTTGTGACATTCAGTGTAATTTTATGACAAGTGAAAAATAAGGGAATAAAATAAAATTTACCTTATTAGGGTTCTTATTCATTCTTTAAAGATTTTATTCGTTGGAGTATTTATCATTTTTGAGTTATTATCGAAATCGACCGACAAGGAAAACGCATTAGGGTATGGATGAATGTAAGATATGATATTACAAAGAGGTGCATTACTCTTGCAATATTGATGAAGTTCCTCGGAGCAGCGGAGTTTAGAGTGCAGTGGGCCTGCGCCCGGCGCAACGAGTCGGGGTAATACCGCACGCGATCATCTCAGATATCGATCTGCAAGATTAACGACCGAAGTGTGACACTACCCTTAATTGCTCACAATTAGACTTTAGCTACGTAACTTGTGTATTTTTTTTATTGCTGCATGCACAGTTTTATTTTCTAATTTGAATCAGAGGTACAGAAAATATATTTTTAATTTAGAGCTAATATCTTAGGCAAAGTAAGACTGCACATAAATGAATACAAATATCTATAAATAGTTATAAATTAAGCTTAAAATATACATTAAAAAGATTATATAAAAGATACAAGCAAAACGAAAAGTTAAAAGTGATTAGACCCCCAATCATTAGTGACAATAATTATATCTACTTGATATTCGGCAGCATTATTTTATATTGTCGTTATATCAGGACAATTTAAGTAACAAAAGAATAACTTATAATTACAAATAGAAATTTAGAAACCCCAAATCTTATGCTCGTAAAATTCAACTCAACTCAAGTCAATTTCAAAATTGGAAACCAAACATTTGAGCTCTAATTAGAAGCATTAATAGAAATAGTACTAAAGACCCAGATCCTTTTACACAAACATGGAAATCGGTCCATCAGTTCAAGACTAACTTGTGCAGACCCGTAAATAGACAGATAGACAGACAAGTTAAAGAATTTCTGTGTCGGTCTCTTTTCGTCAGAGGTAAATGGCGACGGCTTATTTAATAGTGACCCTGCCTTCTGAACCTGAGGTCGCGAGTTCGATTTCCGCTCGGGGCCAACGTTTGTGTACATGAACTTGAACATCTATGTTGGCTGCATGTCTGGGTGTTTAATATTTATTTAAATATGGTTATCAGTTGTTTAGTACCCATAGGATAGCTCTACCTAGTTTGGGACTAGATATGTAAATTTTGTAACACAATTTATTATTATTAAATAAACTCCAATTCACACGTACATTAAAAGTATCTACTATAGCGCTGAACATAAATACAAATTGATGAAACCCTTTTAAAATCAATTAACAATTGCTGTCGGTGTGTGAAAACCAGCAGACTTGTTTTCCAATTGAAACAATTAAGGTCACTCGATCGAATGTGCGAAGTTCACTGGTTATTGCTATTGTTACCAATGAAAAATGTAGTATGACTTGTACAGAAGTATATGTAGATATATGTACCTAGAGGATGCCTATTGGCATTGCATTTATTACGTTTCCCTGGCAATTTGTCAAAATTCATCCTTGGAGAAAACTTACATCACCCAAATTTTTATTTCAGTTTACCAGTTTCAAAGTTTTCGTGGTGAGTGAGTAATTCGGTGGAAGTTCTTGTAATATAATAATATAATTGATCGATATGAAATAATACACTTAAGCCTTAAGCCTACTTAAACCGGTGTGCTTACACGTGCCTCCGAACAAACCAGGGTTACGGAGGTAAATGACTTCCTACGATTTTTTAATTTAAACTTAATTTTGTAACATTCCCATCCGTGAATTGAACCTAGACCTCAGGTGTGATAGGCGAGCTCGCTTTCAACAAGACTACTTACTGCTTCTTTTCACAAATATAAAATTAGAATAGGTAGTGAAAAAAGCACTAGTCTTGTTAAATTACCAGAAACTATCACTTTTCATAAATCTTGATTAGCTACCGTAAATAGTACCTACTTATAGATTTGTTTTTACCATGAAAAGCAAATAATAGTAGACCAAGATCACAATACAGATTACATGTTGACGCAGGTATAAACTATCTCTTCAAGTGGTAAATAAATTATTCTAGTATTCAAAATTATCTTTTCATACTATTCCACATCCCATTTGCGGGTATACCATAGACCCAAGGTATTTATCGGTACTTTATTTCCATCGATAAGCAGCCTAAAAATTTACTTAAAATAAACATAATATTTTGCTTACACGAATGAACACGAACATTAAGCTTATACCGACATATTTCAAGATATTATCAGATCAGTTCATTGATAAATTACTTAACTGTGAATATAAAGCGGTACACGAGATGCAAATGACGCCCTCATTATACACGGGCTTCAAAATATAAGATCTTTAATTTAGAAAGCAGATTGTAAACAAATGGATACTAATGTAAAGCCATGTCAGAGCATAAGTCACGGTGACCTCCAGCTTCTGGCGACTTCGGCAGCATTCTGACGACACCTTAACGAGTGTCGCCGCATTAGCCACCCAAAATATGCTACTTAACGTATAGTCCACATCACCTCAACACACCTGCTAACGACTTTAACTCCTACATATACGCGATAAGAACTAAAAAGTCCAGCGCTACGTGCTGTAGACTGTACAATCTACGCAATCAATTCACCCGAAACTCTTCTACCATTCATTCTAATTATCAAGCCAGCATCGTGGTATCTATGGAGCGATCGACCGTTATCATTAACATTCATAATGCGTCGAATTCGTTTAATTCATCAATTATTTTGTGACGCACAAGTTCGGCTGCTTGAGGAGCGGTCATCTGTAGTCGTATTTAAAGTTTATCTGGTTCATTTATCTTGGGGAGCGCGTGCTGATGTAGATTAATGGGGTGGCGCGGGCGCCGGCGATACCATCGCAGGATAGCGTTTATTCCAGGACTGATGCGGATCTGTGGAGCTGGTGCTGGAGTGCTGCACGCGACCTCCGTAATCCGTACTGAGAGCGGAAAAATTGGGACACAACGAACCAATTCAAGAACTATTCAATATTGATGCGTGCTACAATTCTAGGTTTCAGTAAATTTGTTGTGTAATTTTTTTGACCCAATTGATTTGAAATTGCAAGAATTTGGAACAAGATTATTCTCGCTCAAGAAGCAGTAGAGTTTAAGCAATTGGGTATTTCACTGTATCAAAATTAAATTGCGAGTAATCACTCATCAAAACGATTATCCTAAACCACCTCTAAAAATCCATTTCGTTTTTAATTTTACAATTATAGCAAATTTTAAAATAATAAAACAATAAACAAAGTGAAGCAATTTAGCACTACAAATTATGACGACACAACTCAGTACTCAGTACCTACATTTTCCATAGTAAATTTTTGTTTTGACAAATCATAAAAAATAACTCATTTGACTAGGCAGTCACATACCCTATTCTATTGGAGATTTTCAAACAGGCATACAACAAAGAAATATAAACAAGTAAAGCGGAGTGTACAAAGATCCATTCGCGAATAGACCTATGAATAATGTCATATAATACATATTTCAATATAACTTTATTAATCAAGCACCAATTTTGTTTTTAAATTCGCCATCAAAAATAATGAATTTTTGAAAGAAGCCTACGCCTCATTTGGTATTAAAAATATAAAATATAACATTAATTAGTGCGGGAGGGATTTAAAACAAACATTATGTGGGCGCTTGCTTTTACTCCTAATAATATTAAAACTTTGTATTTTGCTTCAAAGGATTTACTAAAGTAGGTATCTATTTTTGAGGAACATCAGCAGATCTATTTTATTTATTTAACTACAAGAATACCTACCACGAAAATGTACACATGGCGAACTTAATGCCTAAAGGCATTATCTATTGACAATCTGCATAACTGGCACCCTTATCAAAAGGTTTCACAACATCGGGTCCCGATCATCAAACCAGTGCCACGGGGCAGGAATCCGACACATTTGAGAATCCACCATTAATTATCCAAATAATCGATTGCAGTCGTTAGGTGATTTATCTAGCGTCGATAAGATTTTAATGAAGTACTTTGATTGGGCGCGCACGGACAGCGCAGACGCGGTTATCTGTACCGGTTGATAGCGTGCGCACCATTGGCTCCCTATACCTATCTAAGTATTAAGTTATTAAATTAAAAATAAATTTCAAGTTTCAACCATTCCACTCCAAACCTTATACTGGCACAATAAAGTTGCATTCGCGCCGAAGGGCCTAATTAACAAGGTGGATCATTCAGATTAGAAATTGGAAGATATCGGCACGTCGTTCATTGTGGAAACTACTCACGATACTACCGGGCGATAAGATAAATTGAGTTGGAAACTTTTTATTGATAGTGTCGCGGCTGGTGGCGTGTGCGAGCTGCCATGCCTTCCGCTACGAGACAGCCTCGTTAAGGATGGCAGGAAAAATCTAATCAACACTCACGCTAATTAAATCAGCCCTAACTTCTTTATCTGACAAAATCAGAAAGCTCACCCAGTACAATATTTTAAACATAAAACGTATTTTTCAAGAAGCATGTGATCTTATGTATTCATCACTTCATACTCTTTTTTTTGACGGGTCAATAATGATTTTACTGGCAGTTGTGTTGTAGCTTTATCCTTACCAATCACTTTTTCCCGTTTTTTCCTGTGAGGATTTTGCAAAATATTTTCTCATTTTAGTGTATAAATCGGTTCTTTCCCAGTGCTCAACTAGATAGCAACTGCATAAAGTTGAGCAGTGGGTAAAGGCAAACCGCTCAACTGGTAATTGCATCCTTTAACTTCAAAAATTACGGGATTTTGTGCCCTAAGTACCTACAGGTTTTCCAAAAACGATTAAACATTAATTTCTTAATTTTTGACAAAAAGCCTATATAAATATTATTTTAAAGAACATATAAAAATGCATATCTTTATTTTTGACTCAAGCTTATTTAAATAGGTACCATTTTTTTTGTTTATAACCTCAAAAACTTAAATTACCTACCAATTTCTCACACAAAATTAAATCTCCATTTTACCACAAAAAGCAATTAATCTCCCATAGAGATTCTGATACGAATTCTAAAAAAGTACTTACGTCTACCCGACTTAAATATAAACAGTATACTACCACAGAATAAGTAATATTACTATACTTAGGTATATGTATTGAAGTTTACATATGACGTGTAGTAAAGTTGGAGAGGTTATGTAAAGTACAAAACTGCAATAGCGCTGTTTAGTAAGTAGTAGGTAATAATGGCAAGTCGAAAATAATAAAATAATGCTATAAAGAGTTTACAAGCATCGTTTTGTAACTATTACTGGGACCTAAAAACACATGTTTTCACGATGTTACGTGAAATGGTAAACTTATCTAACTTCGCGAGCGTTGCACCTCCTATTAGTTTCCTTTTATTGTACCGTATTATATTTCTGTATAGAAGTAGAAGTATTTCTATATAAGTAGTCTCGTTTCCATGGGAATATCCAAAAATCCTTTCTTAGCAGATACTTACTCCCATGACGAATCTACCTGCCAAATTTCAAGTTTTTAGAATTATAACTTTCTGAGATTTCATAATGGGTCAGTGAGTAAGATGTATTTCGCTTATATATCGAAGGGTTATTGTAAAATCCGTGATATTTTAATTTCACCAGTGGTATCGTATATCAATCGTCTCTATTTTTTACAATATCACCGGACAATCTTAGTAACATTATTATTTTCCTGGGTGCATTCGTGACATTGCGGATCAATAAAATTTTGACAATTTCACTAAATGATAAGCGCTGATTGGTCAGCATAGCATGCTTATCAGTCAATCGATCAATCAAAACGGAGCGAGGCTTCCCGTCACATATAGGTGTTGCTAGTATTGATCGTTTAAGTAGTAGGATAATAACAATATCACTAAATCTGCTTAGTGAAATTATAAAGTAACTAAGATAGTCCCGTTATATGAAACTAGCTGTTCCGCGCGGTTTCACACGCGTAGTTCCCGTTCCCGTGGGAATACGGAAATAATATATAGCCTATGTTACTCAGTCATATTGCAGCTCTACATTGGTGAAAGAAATCAGTCCAGTAGTTTTTGAGTTTATTCGTTACACACATACAAGAATACAAAAATACAAATCTTTCATCTTTATAATATTAGTATAGGAGAAGTAATTAAATGGGCAGCAATAATAAAATTTGGTTAGCCACAAAAAATCAGCATTTAAATCATTTGGTCGGCATACAAAGATTTTGTTCGCAAATAAAAAAATCAGGCAGCAATCCCTGTTCGGCAAATAATTTTGATAATGGTCAAAAATTAAATCAGAAATAGGCAGCTTACAATAACATGGGTTTGCATAATAAACATTCAGTCCGCAAAATAGTTACCTGGTCCGTAAAATAACTACTTGGTCAGCAAGACTTCATGATTGAACAGCAGAGAAAACATGTCGTAAAAAATAATACTATAGCCACTCCCGCTCCCACTCCCACTCTCATTCCCACCTACCCGCTCCTACCCTCTCATACCTCCACCAGGTGGTAGGAGGAGGTAGGAGGATGTAGTAGGAGGTAGGAGGAGGTAGGAGGGGGTAGGAGGAGATGGTAGGAGGTGGTAGGAGGAGGTAGGAGGAGGTCGGAGGAGGTAGGAGGATGTAGTAGGAGGTAGTAGGATGTAGTAGGCGGAGGTAGGATGTAGTAGGAGGTAGGAGGCGGTAGGAGGAGGTGGTAAGAGGAGGTAGGAGGAGGTCGGAGGAGGTAGGAGGATGTAGTAGGAGGTAGTAGGATGTAGTAGGGGGGAGTAGGTGGTACTAGGAGGTAGGAGGAGGTAGGAGCTGCTACCTCCTCCTACTTCCTCCTACCACCTGGAGGAGCTAGGAGGAGATAGTAGGAGGTAGAGGTAGGAGAATGTAGTAGGAGGTAGAAGGATGTACCCGCTCCTACCCTCTCGTACCTCCTCCAGGTGGTAGGAGGAGGTAGTAGGATGTAGTAGGTAGTAGGATGTAGTAGGAGGTAGGAGGTAGGAGGCGGTAGGAGGAGGTGGTAGGAGGAGATCGGAGGAGGTAGTAGGAGAATGTAAAAGGAGGTAGTAGGAGGTAGGAGGTTGTAGGAGGAGGTAGGGGGAGATAGGGTGGGGTAGGAGGGGTAGGGGGAGCTAGGAGGGGATAGGAGGAGGTAGGAGGGGGTAGGAGGAGGTAGGAGGGGGTAGGAGGAGGTAGGATGTGGTAGAAGGTAGTAGTAGGATGTAGTAGGCAGTAGTAGGAGGTAGGAGGAGGTAGGAGCTACTACCTCCTACTACATCCTACTACCTCCTACTACATCCTCCTACCACCTACCACCTCCTCCTCCTTCCTACTACCGCCTACTACCTCCCACTACCTCGTACTACCTTCTACTACTTCCCACTACCTCCTACACCTTCCTACACCGAACTCCTACGCCCATTCCTACCCCCAACTCCCACTCCCACTACCACAACCACTAACACCACCACCACCACTACCACCACCACCACCACCACTTGTAATCGTAATAATAATCATAATCATAAAAGTTGCATAATCCAAAGTCCTTCCTAATCTATGTAAGGAATGCGCCCATTTTGCGCATGATAAGTTTGCTGAGATTATTTTTGCTACTTTTTAGTACAGGCCCTGCCTAGTTTGGGACTAAATCACCGTGTGTAAATTGTGTCCCACAATTTATTTATTTATTTTATATGAAGCTCAAAAAATATTTTTTGGCTTCCCGTCTGAGTGCTTACCAAAATTTTATTAAACAGTAGCAGCTCATTGCAGCTCAAAAATAATTACAGCCATCCAGAATGACATAAAATGCTGATAGGTTTTGTAATGTTTGCTGGCCATGAGTTGCTGACCAATTAGCTATTTCTGCTTACAGATTATATTTTTCTGCTTACAAAAATTCGAATACTCTGCTAACCATTTAAATAACACCCTTAGTATAGATGGAGACGATTGTCAAAAATCCGTGCAATTATAATATCGCTGGTGAAATTATAATTTCACGGCTTTTACAATAAACCGCCAACATATGCAGGTATATTATTATATAGTAAGTTAAACATTGCGTGAGAATAGTACCGGAGTTTAGTAGTATTAGATCCCGGGACTAATTAACCAAAAGTAACGTTAGTAGGACGTGTACGGACTAATGATCGAGAATAGGTTCATTTGCATGAAACAGACGACGCTGGTCTTAATTACTGTGGTAATTACAAATTAAACAAAAATGAATGGGACACCTGATCGCGCTGACCCCGGGCCGAGGTTACACAATGATGACGAAGGAATCTTATGGTTAAATTTAAAAAATCTGAGGCTTTCTAATTTGCTTGAGAGTTATCCGGTTCATGAATATTATTGGTTATTAGGAGCCTACCGGGTAGAGTTGATGTTAGTAAAACTTGTCATTTTTTTATGTGTTAACTATATAAGCAAGTAGTAAGTCATACGTTTACGTACAGATAAAGTAACTCAAAAATATTATAAATATTTTTTTATGACAAAAGTAAGTATAAGTAATAATAGAAAATTTTTGCTTGCGCCTTATCACCGAGGAGGTTGTGCAAAATACCCTGTACTGTGTTATTCGTACTGTATATATATACTTAATTTTTATATTTATCGACTTTATTGCATACAATGGATTTCTATGAAATTTTACTGATTGTTTTGTTTTATGTAGTAATTAATTATTCAGAGATGAAGGAAAACTCTAAAACGCACTTTTATATGAAAATTTATATATTATAAATTATCTACGTAAAACAAAATAATAGACAGAGTTGTGGGCAAAAACTAGTTAACAAATAAAACACTGAGCGCTCCGGGGTGCCTCTCCAGAGCCCGGCCACCTCTTGAGGACCAACGCAAATAGCACATGACACTAAAGTATTCTGATTGCTTTAGCCAACTCCTAAACTTGAAATTGTAAACAGAATTGTGATAAAATGGTTCGATAAAAATTGTATTTTACGATAGCATCATTGGACTATTTTTAGTTTTCATTCTAAATTCAACTAAGATGTAAAACAGACATTTTACTATGCTAAACTAAATAGGAACTTATTCGTAATACTTAAGAGATCATTTACTTTACAAGTTTTACCAAAAAGTAGTGTTCAAACGAACTGTTGACTTCGGCTTCAGCCATCTTCGGCCAGAAAATCACTTTCGGACAAATTTTCGTTTTCGTTGAAAATTTTCTTGGTTTCTTGCAAGTGAGAAATTGAAAGAACTATTACGAATGCGCGAGATGCGATTTAAATAAATGTTTTAATTTACATAATTTTAAAGTGTTAGTTTTTTTTAACAAGTTGTAAGGTAATTCTAATTATCTCTTTAATTTGTTTATATGCAGTCAACATAAACTTTTGAAAATTAATTATCGCAGGTGATATCCGATTAATCGGCTTTGGCTAGAAATCGACCGTCGTTCGGACACTACCGATAATTAAGTAATACTACCTAAAAAGAAGACATTTTACGTTCAGAAAGTTAGACCTTTCCGATGGCTATCGTGTAATAAATCATTTAATCTCCACGTAAAATCGGATTATACTCGACTCGCTATCCACTATCCGAGAATATTGTTTCGAGTCCATAAATTAATCATGTAGGCTGTCGCTAAAATATCGCGTTTCTAAGGTGAGCGCGGGCGCATCGTATCGGCGATAGAACACGGCGCAGGCGGCGCTGCGACAATAAAACCACATCACTGCGCCGCGATCATTTCCTGGCGATGAACTCTCCGATACCATCACCCTTTATGTCCCCCGCGACATCCCGATATAAATCAAGTGCAAGCCATCGCACATCGGCCACCAACACCCTTTAAACTTCATTTAAATAAGCTATCAATGCCGCGCCTGCATTTAATGAACACGAAACTCCAATAAAGCACAGGAAAATAATAATAGCACACAACTAAACCCACTTTAACGACACGTCTCATTTGAATAAAGTTAATTACAATTCAATTCTAAAAAGTTGGATGCAATTAATTAAATGAGCATTTCTTAATTATCTATTAAAATAATAGCGGTGTTTAATTGGAAACTTTTAAACGGACACGCAAAATAATTAAGTGATCAATTAACCGTACACGACGATGTATATCCAGCGGTTGTCTTATCTACCCGCATCTACAGCTCTCTTGTACAAAGATCATGCCACTCGGCCAAAGAGCAAGTACTGTCTCGCGGAGTAGTAGCGTAGTCTCAAAATTATCAGTAAAATTGTCATTTTTGTAAACAAATAAGACTGAACATAGAAAAATATACTCTTTTCGGTCAGGATAGGTTGTAACAATATACCTTTACTTCCAACGAAATTAACAAACTTTGCGCTCCAAATCAATCAATCGACGCTTGCACGCTTGTTGATTGCAGGTACTCCTAAATAAATAGACTTCATTTAGCTTTACACATTTTGGCTTCCATGTGGGATTAGCTAACTTATTGGAAGACCATTTCATCCTGCACAAACTCCTAAATCGAATTATTTCACCGATTTGAGAATAAAAACGAATCAAAATACCTACCCGTTTGGTGGACCGAAAGCTCTTTGACAAACCCATATTATTCCATACGTCGAACGGCAGACAGTGGTTATGTGCACCGAAGTTTACTCCTAACGATATGATTGACGACTCACTCACTGTTGTCTCAGCAGCAGCATTATTGGCACTCCCCATAATTAGGCATATCAAATGAAATCTACCAATAAAACAGCGTGCAATTAGCGTCTTATCAGCGTTTTACAATACGAGTATTAGTAGTAGTGATGTAAAAGTTTCAACATCACAATCTCTGTCGTAAAATGAAGACGTCAATGGCTCCTCTGCCACCCATGGTCGCTATAAAAAATCGCTGAAATTACACGGTGTGGACACACGAGCGGAGAGTTATCGCGGTGATTAGTGTAATCGTTGGGCACATTGGACCCGCTCTGGCTGGTGGCGGCCGCGGCCATGTCCACTGATGGGCCATACTTGTAGCTATTAGGCATATCATTTTCTTTTGTTGTCATTAATATTGTCTGTACTGGGCTTTAAGTCAACTGCATCATACAAAATGTTGGGAATGTTACTCGAACTGCCTTTATTTGTTTTAAGATATCCACGTAAAATTTTAGTTAGGTATATACGAGTATAATAAAAATTTTGTGTGTTGCGGTGAGGACAGTCAACTCTTCATGGGTACTTTTAGAGATAATTTATTTGCTGTTACTTATTACATTGTACTACGTTAGTACTATTATACTATAATCTGTAACTGTACTAGGGGATTGTGATATGTGATTTAAACGCAACAATAAATTACCTAAAACCGCGACAAAAGCTTGCAGCTGGCAGTTCTATGATAAGCTACCACACCTTCAGACCCCACGATTCTATGATCTCTACAAGAGTCTATCCCAAATTCCCAATCTGTTTGCCTGGTACATTTTCAGGGCCAAATCGGTGGACCGATAGTAGGTAATAGAATTCGGCAGAATAATAGTGAAGATTTACAGGAAAGTCAAAGGCCAAATTAATACACATAACAATAATAATCCGCAACAGGCTTCGTCAATATCTTAAAATTATGACAGTCAATTATCCGCATCAGACTTCGTCAAATTCATCAGTGCATCCGCACACGCTTCGTCCAAAATAGTGAAAAATGTTTTACACGATATACATAGAGCTACTACTATACGTAGACCATATATTTTATCCCGGAAAAACATAGTTCCTACGAGACGCGAAAACCTAAAGTTCATAAAGATGGAGTCGTGGGAAACAACTGTCGGTATACCGAAACGAAAACTAACTTCAGTTTATTCTCACAGTAGGAAACATGCTTGCACACTTGTAAAATTTTAAACACGGAACGCCACATGTAATCAGTAACCACAAACATCTCTATCCACCGAAAACTACTTAATAAAACAACAAATAACATACATTGTCTTTAAGCCAACAACATCGCCGAACATAACTGATTATAAACGTTTCCGACATACATAGGTAATAGTTATCGGCCTTTATATTTAACGAATGAAAAAATACACATTGATCGGTGAACTAATTATGACAATAATAGAGTTGTTTATAGTTCCCTCACATTACTTTCGAGCGTAATTGCGTTGAGGTATTTTCCCATGAGGCTTTCAAGCAAATAACTATTTACATCTATCAATAATAACAATAAATTATTGGATACAATTCACAGAAGGTTATTTAGTCCCAAACTAGGCAGATCGTGTACTATAAGCTACTTATAAAGATACTATTAAACACCTAGACACGAAACCAATAGAAGTCAAAGTCAAAGTCAAAATGTTTTATTCAAAATAGGAACTTACAAGTCCACTTATTGAACGTCATTTCAACTCCACCGCTTCAGCATGTATGGTTGAGGAGAAGAAGCGGGGCAAGAAACTCCTCAACACAATATTCTTTTAATCAATTGTTACTTAATACTAAATTGGGTTACATAGTTTCGTTTGTTTTTCGCTATCGTATTGCGCTGGACTGGAGGAAATCTGTTCCAAGCATCATTGTCATTTATATAATCGTCTAGTTTGTAATATGCCATTTTACAAAGTACATGTTTAACATGAGTTTTGAACACAGTTTCAGGCAATTTCAAAATTTGTTCTGGTATTTTATTATAAAAGCGTATGCAAAGCCCCACAAAGGAATTATTAATTTTACTTAATCGTGACTGAGGTTGCTCTAGTTTATTTTTATTCCTTAGATTACAATTATGCCTGTCACAGTTTTTAGTATACAGTAATATGTTTTTCCGTACATACATAATGTTTTCATAAATGTACTGACAAGGCATTGTTAAAATATTAATTTCTTTGAACAGTTCTCTTAGGGAATCACGACATCTTAACTTGTAAATGGCGCGTATAGCCCTTTTTTGTAAAATAAAAATAGATTCTGCATCAGCAGCTCTGCCCCACAGCAAGATGCCATAGGACATTATACTGTGAAAGTAGCTAAAATAAACGAGTCTTGCTGTGTCTACATCAGTAAGCCATCTGATTTTTCTGACGGCATAGGCAGCTGAGCTCAGTCTGTTAGATAATGCAGAAATATGAGAATTCCATTGAAGTTTGGAGTCTATCGTTATCCCCAAAAAAACTGTATTATCAGCGAAATCTAATTTGTCATTGTTTAAAATTATCTCATTCTCTACTCGTCTAACATTAGGGAGTACAAACTTTACACATTTGGTCTTCTTAGCGTTGAGCACTAGATTGTTTGCAGTGAACCATGTGAGAATTTGTTGAAGAGTGTCATTTACCTCGTCGAGCTTCTGAGCTTGTCTATCTACTTTGAAAATCAGAGATGTATCATCAGCAAACAACACTATCTTTGACAAACTCTCTACCATGAATGGAAGATCATTTATATATACAAGGAAAAGAAAAGGACCAAGAATCGAATAGACATGATATTATTATTATTGTCCTGCACATCAATATAGGGCGGGCGAGAACCAAACCCGAAATCTCTGACTCAAAAGGCAGGGTCACTACTAACTGAGTGCACAGACCACTCAACTCTAACGCTTTGTCCCCGAGGAGGTTGGCAGAGAGCCAAGTGGTAAACGAAGGTTTCATTCACTTAATTAGCGTTCGCTTAATTGTAATGCTATACTATTATCACAGACCAGTTTTTATTTAAACTGGTCTATGCTATTATATTAACTAAGTGTCAGTGACTATACTCCTTTAGAGAATAGCGTCAATTTTACGATACTTAGTCGTCGGCAAGTCGAACACTAATGTCAATCTCAGACTAGGTAATCTTTACATTTAACAAAGCCACTTCTTTGTTGAAATTCCAAATCCCTAAACATTACTTGAGACTTATTGAGATTAGACTAAATCTTATTATGAAAAAATCCAATATTGATCTTCAAGCGTGATAAACATGGATCAGCACTAAAGCAGTAAACCACGTTTTACTAATACAATAAATTTGTAAAAGTCGCTCCTAATTATGAATGATGTCGAAAGTTCATTGGTACCGCGGAGGGATCGCGAGTAATTCAATTAAATGGGAGCCGGGTCGGTTCGTTAGCGTGTCCCGCCGCCCGCGCCGCGCCCGCCTGCGCCCTGCGCCGGCGCACCCGCCGCGCCTGTCTTCCGACGACACTAAATGCACATAAACGTTGTACCGACTGGAATCGATGCCGATTTGATTTTGCGGCCTTCATTAGCGATCCGGTTCTTCATTTCAATAAGCCTTCGAGCCTTAATGATTCCGCGGTAACAACGCTTTTATTCTGTTTATGCCGTATTTAGGCAGCGGCCCTTTTGAACTCGCCACGATTTTGTCGTTTAGGCTGTTCGGGTCCATTTCGTCTGTTTATGTCAGAAATAACGCATAATTAAACTTTATAGTCTATTTATTTTATTAACATTATGTTACTGAGTATTTCCGATCATTTAGGTAAGTTTATGAATATATTCTTTTCCCGAATTGAGGCTAAGAATTTTATGAAAATTTACATTTGGTAAGATGTATACAGTCTCATAAAAAGTAATATACTACCTATTATTGAGTGGCATGCGCCATCGGCCGCGAGGAGATAGCGCTATCCAGTCAATTAATATGCCTAATGCTAACATCATTATTACTAGGCACGGCGCACTTAACATACTATATCCATTTACATTTTGATTTGTGTAGGGCTGGGCTGCGATTAATCGGCGCGCAGACTGCACCGGCGCGGGCGCCGCTGATTTATAGCAGGCGCGCGCGTAGCAGCGCACGCCACGCCGAACGCTCTGCACACGGCAAATGGCAAAACAACGCGGACAAAATTAGATAAGTCAATACTAAATAGTTAAATTTATTTGTACCTGCAATTTTGTAATCGAGAATTAAACTGAAATCATGTTTAAAGATGTTTGTAATTAAAGGTATGGTACAACAAAACGAAGTTAGTAACAGGAATGGTGGAGATGGAAGAAGTTGTATAGATAAGGTAGACTTTGGAGCTACTGATCGGATTCTGAAAATCCTTTCACCGATAGAAATGATAGTGTACCTACCTACCTAGCTATTATCGAGTAATAATATATGTCTTCTTATTGAAGTGAGTGCATCAACGTGATTAATAAAACAAATCTACGTATCTATTTTCTTAGATTTACAAATAAAATAAAAATCTGGCTCGTTAAGACGCAGTAGGTAATTCAGCCAAGTGCTAAAAGATGGCTCACTAAGATATCTGTAAGCAAATACCTCTAATAATCCTTATCATCACTAACTCTTTAACTATACATTCATCTGCAGAAATGGTTAAACAGCAATTGAATGTTTAAAGACTTGTTGAAATATACTTTATAAAAATGTAATTAAAATCAGGATTACGTTTTACATCAGATACAACAATTATAACAAGCTTATCTTTTGCTTTATGTACCAGTGAGAGTAAGGAAAATATCTTAAGAAAACCCACAGGTCCCAGAATTACTTCTGAGGCGTATACTGCAAAAGACCTGTCCGGCGCTGGGTTCACCATCTATCACGTTATTTCAAAGAATATATACTGGTGAAAAGCTGGTATTTCCAGAAATGGAATACCTCTGCCTACCCCCTCGGGGATAAAAGGAGTGAGATTATTTATTTCATTTTTATTTATTTTATTAAAGTAAATATAACGTTTTGTCAAATTTAACGTTATATTAGTT
The DNA here is from genome assembly GCA_963855545.1 of Ethmia dodecea. Taxonomy (NCBI): domain Eukaryota; kingdom Metazoa; phylum Arthropoda; class Insecta; order Lepidoptera; family Depressariidae; genus Ethmia; species Ethmia dodecea. The sequence continues at coordinate 8,631,464 of OY979448.1, forward strand.
TTTTTAAATATTCATATTCCTTTTTGTTACACCGCACTGTTCATATACGAGTATACGCCCCACGCTTCAAGGTGTCGCACCTTTACACTTTAATAAGATGACATATTTTTTATATCCTTTGATTGTAAATTGTTGCATGATTATCAGATTATTATTTATAATAAACTTTATAAAGAGTAAATAAATTACTATTTAAAGTAAGTAAAACTATATACTGACAAGGGTAATGTTTATACGTTATGGCACTACGAAAGTGTGGTGTAGAAATCCATGATAAAACACGAAATTGTAAGTGACCATGTTTTGCATGGACATAGCAATCGTAGTTTGATATATTATAATTAACGGTGTGGTCAACATGGTTCAGGCGCATCAATGACGTTATCTGCATTTGATCACGAAATAATGACACACAAAATGCAGCAATGTTTGAAATTGAATACAAATTCTATAGTAATCCCCTCATAACGTTGGTAAATTATAAGATGCTTTATAAATTACGTCTAGTACAAAGTACGTAAATGCATTATGCAACAGCCTCGCCTTTATTTTCCGTATCGAATCCGAGCCATCTCACAAACTCATTTCTGTATTAAGCACAAATTGAAATTATAACCGTCGCTAGCATAACTTTTCCCGATAACCCGCGACAACCGTGCAGTAAATTTGTACCTACTTTTGTTTGTGCGGTGGATTTAATATTGCTGTTAGCAATATTAAATCAAATATCAGATGATCAGAGGCAGGTAAACGGTAGCAGTTTGCCGGGAACAGTGCCGGGAGCTGCCGCCCACTCTCGTGATTTATCCGCTGTCCGCACTAGGGATTTACTGGCTTGTGGAAATATCAGCAGATCCGTGACGAAACTCCAGCTGTCGCGTTCTACTGGATTTCTGACAAAATGTAGATTTGTAACGAATCTATAAAAGTGAAATACAGACTAGAACAGTCTGGAAATAATAAAATTCACAGGTAGATACCTAAACCATTGTGGGTATAAACTAAACGAAGACATTTATTTTTTATTAACATTACAGCCCAGCCAACCATCGTTACCCGTAAATGTCTCTCGTAAAAATACAGCTATCTGGTTTTAGAACTAATCTTTTATTGAAACTTAATTGTTAAGTAGGTATATCGTTCTCTGTAGCGTCGTCATTGGAGAACTACCAAACGAAAATTTTTTCACGATTTAAACAGCAGTATTTTCATATCATGCCTGCGAACGAACTCAATAGCTTCCGGCCTGCAGTAAGCGTACCAGAATAAAATTCAAATCCATGTTTATTCGAGATAAGTGCCCATCATTCAAACGGGAGCAATAGCTCAACGAGCCGCTTTCAGCCAGCTCGTAGCCCTGTCAGCTGTGCTGGGAGGAAATAATTTAGTGAGTGGATAGTGTGCCTCCACATTACCATACCCGCCGGTTTATGAGCCCATGTAGTGTTTAGGCGCCCACTCGGGCACCACTGGGCACCATTAAAATTTATCACTGGTGAGGATTATTGCTTATTGGAACAACAACTGTTTCAGATATGCGAAGATAAGGTGCTGCAACTTTGTTCTCACCTACGAGATAAATGTTTGTTTTGCTATAAGGGCCGGTTTGTGAAGCAACTTTTGGCAGCTTGCTGCAATCTTAGTCAGTACAGTACAGTAGCTACGCAGTCAATGTACGGAATATTCTTATATTAACTGTTTTTGTCCTTTCTCTCATAGCTAGATAAAAAAATGCAACTATTGTCTCTGGCACCCGGCAAAACGTGATACCTGGTATTATTGTTACTTCTTACAAAGTGTCAGAGTACATCATGTCTGCCTATAAATTATAAAATGTCAATATACCTGCTGTTGTAACTTTCAGGTTACATAAATTAATCAATTTTATATACCTACATTTTAAAAATATAAGTAAATTGATTAAAGTCCTATATTTGATCTCACGGAAACATAACACAAGCGATTTGTATGCTCGCTGTAATCTCGCATCTCAAATAAGCAACATAACATCTTAAGCCATTATCTTTCAATAGCGTTGCGCGAGCGCACGACTTATCTGGCAATTAAATCGACATTCAGTAGCCGATGTGGCTTTAATTCTGTGCATGCCACCGCCAAACACTTTACAATGACTCGGATTCATGACAAATAACGTTTTGATTGGACACTCGCTGGCAAATGCCGTCACGTGCGCGTCTCCATTGCACTGATGATGATGAAAATAAACCTTAGAAACAGTCAGAGAAAGGTCCGTCACATTTGTTTTTCTGATTCTATTTCCGAACTCGTTTTTCCGAAAGAAAAGCCCGTCACCTTCACTTGTTTTACTGATACGTTTTTGATTTTGGTCCTCCGAAGGCATATATCTATACAACAGCTTGTAGGTTCTGTATTATTAAAAAAATATATTTTCGTCTCTCCGGGCGGAAAGCGGCAAATTACGGCCCGCTGCGCAAAACAAAATTGCCGCTTTCCGCCTCCGTCGATAAAAAAAAAGTATACACACCTCGGGAAGTAAATAAAAAGCCTTAGATCGCATGTTTCTAGACTTCAGCTTCACATCGGTTGACAATTACATGTGATCTGAGACATTTCTTACTTTACTTCCCTAGGTGTGTAACATACGATTCCTTGTGTGTATAAAATTATAAGTACGTCCCATATCGTTAAATAGACTTATATTTCATTCTACAAGCCACATGGCTTATATAATACAGCATAATATCAAACCCTAGTTAATGACTGAATGTTTATTACATCTGATATAGAGAGGATAGGACCGTTAGGCCCCCGGAGCGAGATTAATAAAAATCTTTTGCCATAAAAACTTTGCACGGATAGATTACCTAAATATAATTAAAGCGATTCTGAATATACTCTTTACCTCCAGGGTAACTTAACATTGCCTTGTATCGGCTGTTGATAGTTTTAAAATACTATTGGAATAATCTATACGAATAGAAGACTCTGTGGCCCTATTAAGCATATTTCTTGCACGGTGGAATATTAGATTCGGTAAAGTTAAAGTGTATTGATCAAGCATGTGAACATTTTTTGTATAACAGTTATTAAAATCATAAATCGGAACACAATGGAAATGAATGTCATAGAGAATGATATAGTCATCTGCGTCGTTATTACGTTCCATAATGAACACGGTGTGATGAACTTTCATATCGGATCGAAGGTGGGCCTGACATTTGGAGTCACTCTACTCATCGATTATACTGTATTAATGTTCTAGTTTGAGCACACCAACTATTTTTACCCGACTGCACAATGTAGGGTAATGTTTTCCGTATGTAAACATGTGTTTTCATCGACGTAGCTTATAGCCTAAGAGGTTTGGGATTTTAAAGTGCGAGATATCCTTAGTTTTGTGTTCATCTCCGGAATTCCATAGTTGTATTTGTTCCTTCACTTAATCGTACCTAATAGTAATTATGAGGAACCACGTGCCAGTGCCAATACTTTTTTAATCTTATATTATAGCTTGATCGATTTATCGACCATTTCGCTCGACTATAATTCTTTAGTGTTGCGTCAATTTTACGTGGTCGCGTTATAATGCCACGCGCAGTTTTTAGGGTTCCATACCCAAATGGTAAAACGGGATAATATTACTAAGTCTCCCCTGTCCGTCCGTCTGTCTGTCCATCTGTCACCAAGCTGTATCTCATGAACCGTTAGACAGTTGAAATTTTCACAGATGATGTATTTCTGTTGCCGCTATAACAACAAATACTACAAAACAGAATAAAATAAATATTTAAGGGGCTCCCATACAACAAACGTTATTTTTTTGGCGTTTTTATGTTGATAGACACAAAAAACCACACTTCTCCATACTAACTTCAAACCCTACTTTCACCCCTTTAGGCAATGATTTTCGAAAAATTCAAAAACACGTGTCTCATAATTTATTTCTAAGAGTATTTGTGTAAAGTTTGAAGTTGATAGACGTAAAAAACAACACATCTCCATACAAACTCCTATCCCCTGTTTCACCCCCTTAGGGGGTGATTTTCGGAAAATCCAGAAATAGGTGTCTTGTTGTTTGTTTTGAGGAGTATTTTTACAAAGTTTTGTATTGATACACCCAAAAATGAGGGTTTTCCATACAAACTTCAACCCCTACTTTCACCCCTTTGGAGGATGATTTTCGAAAAATCCTAGAACTAATATCTCATAGTTTGTTTTAAAGAGTTTTTGTGCCAAGTTTAAAGTTGATACACGCAGAAATCACACTATCCCATACAAACTTCAACCCCTTCTTTCACCCCTTTTGGGGTTAAATTTCGTAAAATCCTTTCTTAGCGAGCATCTACACTATAAACGTAACCTACACACAAAATTTCATATTTCTATGTTCAGTGGTTTGGGCTGGGCCTTGATTTTTAGATTTAGCTTCTCCTTTTATATATATGTATAGATAACGATGACGCGAGATTTGTGAATTGCTTCAGCAGCGTAGACTTTGACTATAAAAATCCGCAAGAGTAGTCAGTGCACGTTTGGAGATGTGGCCCGGGACGGGATGGGGCGTGTTCCCGAGCAGGACTGTTAAATATTCATAGCGAGAACGACAAAACGGTTTTCTTCGGCACTGCGGCCACCCGACGCGCGAGTTATGGCCGCCGATCCAGGATATGACGTGGCTCCATATCTCCTCCCCTGGAAGGCTGCCACGTGTCCCTGCCAGGTGGTGTAGCCGCTTCTATGCGAGTATGCACATTTATGTTCGACTGGTAGTGAGTCAGGAGGTCGTGGGTTCGGTTCCCGCTTGGTGCCAACATTTGTGTGCATTTTACAATCACAATTTAATGTTCATTTCGTGTCTGGGTGTTTATGTTTAAGTATTTTTATGAGTTGTTCAGTAGCTACCTAACCATAGTATAGGCTGCCTTGTTTGGAAATTTGTATTATGACTGTGTGAATAGTGACCCACGGTTTATTATAATTATTTAAGAGCAGTGATAGCCGTGTGGTTAAAGAGCCCGCTTCTCATCCTTCAGTCTCGGATTCGAATCCTGGCGACGGCATGTAAAAATTTATAAAAAAAAGACGTGTGGCACTCGGGGACTGCCGCGGTAAAGCTATTGCATAGCATTTTGTATCAACAAGACTGCCGAAAACAAACGACGTTAGACAATGCACGCCCTCGATAGAAGCTATGCAATATCCATCCATCCATCCGTCCGTCCGTCCGTCCGTCCGTCCGTCCGACCGACCGACCGACCGACCGACCGACCGACCGACCGACCGACCGACGGACAGACGGACCGACCGACCGACCGACCGACCGACCGACCGACCGACCGACGGACGGCCCGACCGACCGACCGACCGACCGACGGACGGGCGGACGGTCGGTCGGTCGGTCGGTCGGTCGGTCCGTCCATCCGTCCGTCTGTCCGTCGGTCTGTCGGTCGGTCGGTCTGTCGGTCGGTCGGTCGGTCGGTCGGTCCGTCCGTCCGTCCATCTACTATCATAACTTGGCTTTGGATTATGCCCAATAAACAAGCCACGCCTCCGTGCCCGTCGGAGTGGGGAGCGTGAGGTTTTTTCGTTACGGAATTTCTGGATTCGGTCCCCGCGCTCAAGGCCCGCGATAGAAGCTATGCAATAGCTTAAAAATACTTATTAGTCACAGCTCAACGGTGAAAGAAAACATGGTGAGGAAACCCGCAGATCCCAGAATTGATCGTGAGGGATGTGTAATAGCACCCCGTTCCAGTGGACTCACAATGGGCTCACAACCTGTCCTATTTGGGGGTTCACAAAATATACTGGTGAAAATCGGGTATTTCCATCAATCGATTACCTCTGCCTAACCCTCCGGGATAAAAGGCATCAGCATATTTATTTTTTCATTTATATTTAGAAATTTTTATGAAATTTAAATAATGCACATTATCCACTTTTATTGAGCTTGATAAACACCAACAAATCCGAACACACGAGACAGTGACAGTCTTTGTTCAGAGAGTAATAGACAGAGCACCTCAGAGTCCCCGCTGTCTCGGTGCACCAACCTTTTAATCGCCCGATGTTGCGCAAGGTGCCATTATGAAACCAATTTTTATGGCTTTATACTGGACAGCTAATTTTCGTTCAATCTTTCGCGTAATAACTTAAAGAGTCATGCTGGGCGGCTCACGATTATTATGCGACGTCGGAGACAGTTTTTAGCGGGATTCATGGTTCTAATAAATACAGTTGGATACCAATATATTTTATTGCGGCTTATAAACTGCTAATGTTTTGGGAATCGTAAAGTTCTTAAGACCGGTAGTGTCGGTGTTGGGTTATTTGATGATCTATATAAAAGGTACATTCCTTTGCGGCTTAGCTTGAGCTGAAGACGCATCTTTGTTATGATTCATAGCAATAACATTCTCTTCTTTTCTCTTTTGTCTCCGGTCCAGTTTAAAAAAAAAATATTTCTGAAACCTCCAAGTTGCATTTGCCACATCATCAGCCTTCATTTTTACCCAACTGCACCAGAAAGAGTAAGTAGCTATATATTCTTTTTGGTATGTGAGCTGTTTCGTCGGGTTTTATTGGATTTTGAACTATGAGGTAACGTTAGATTCGTCTTCATTTTCAGAGTGTCATCATAAGCCAAACGTGGCTTAACTGACTGCACCAAAAATATTGTATTAAATCTTTTCAGTACCTACTCTAGACGCAGTCGGGTTTTTGGTATTTGAATAAGTAGTTAGCTCTCATGAATGAAACACGTGACTATCGGTCTACCACTCCTTTTTTTTATATATTTTTTAATGTGGAGCAGTGATAGCCTTACTGTTAAAGAGCCCACTTTTCATGATGATAATCAGTGAGGCTCGGGTTCGAATCTTGGCATGTAGGTACTAATTAGTTTTCCAAAGTTACGTACATATGTATCACTAACTCGACGGTGAAGGAAAACATTGTGAGGAAACCCGCATGTCTCAGAATTAATTAATGTGAGGCATGTGTAACAGACCCGCGTAGGTATTCACGGAGACTCGATACCGTTTCCGTTCGATTCAGATCGAGTGAAAAATTTTCCGATGTCGAATCTATCGACTTCGGAAACTTTATTCTAGGCGTTTCTGACAGCCACGGAAATTTTTTCGAATCCTTATGTCACATATGACATTAGTTTTCAATACCAACATCAGCCCATCTCGAAAGTTTTCGACACCAACATCAGCCCATCTCGAAAGCGTTCGACAGATTTTCCGATATCGAATATCGAAGCTCCCTGAATACGCCTGCTGGTCCGGCGATGGGCTCACCACCTATCACGTTTAGGGGTCGAATATTCTCGTGAAAAGTGGTTTTCTATCCTACCTATTTCCAGAAATGGATTACCTCTGCCTACCCCCTCAGGGATAAAAGGCGTGAGACTATTTTTTATATTTTTTTTATATTTTAATGTCCGATGATATTAAACGTGCGAATAACTCTCCTGAGACATCCAGTTTTATTTGTTTGCGTTCGGCGAACCTATTTCCTGATCAAGTCAGGCTATCAATATCCATTCGCTTCCCGTTCTCGGAAGGCGCGAGCACGAGGACCCGCCTCGGGGAACCAATTTCGCTTTTCCCACAACAAATCGTAAAGCCAAAGTTCACCGCCTAATTGCGCCGCGCTATCGACAGATCCAAACGCTCCGGGAGAGAATATTTATCAATAACATGTAATTAAAATTATTTAGTTTGGGCCGGCCGCGCTGGCCGCCCCCGAGGCGAATTATTACACATTCGCCGCGAGAGGCCCGCGCCCGTCATTAGCCGGGACATTTTTATTCCTTTCTCTTTAATTTCCATCAGTGGACATAAATGATGGCGCTAGTACCGCTGCAGCGCCGCGGGGACGCTTTAGCTTATAGGTACCACAGACTAAGTTAAACATTAGTTCGCCAGCTTTGGATGTTAGTTATGTCAGCGAGTACCTTTTAGAATAAACTTACATTTTCCAATGACTTTTAGTTTTAGTAATATATTTTCCATCGCCATACCTCTAACTAAACCTTTTGACTGGATAAGCTATATTCTTATCCATATAATTTTATAAAAGGAAAAACTACAGGCTGATTGGCTGACAGATGGATCAACGGATAGCTAAAACCGACGGGTCTGAAATTATGCACAAAAGTTCCTTTATATGACGTAAGTGAACACCGAGAATGGATTTTTTTTTTATGGAACAGGAATAAACAGGAGTCGCGCTTACAACGTGACATCTGTGACACGCTGGACGCTGGGCAAAGCTATATAGTATGTTACGATAAACAAAATAGTCAGTAAGTATTTTTGGCCTCTTATCTAAACCTTTTGACTGTATAGTCATTTCATAATAGTATTCTGTAAGTTCGCTACTCTATGTCACTGTAGCTGCGGTCACGGGTCAGCTTGTATGTTTTATTAATAACGTTGTATGTTGACCGGCGTGTCGAATGGCGCACCACTCTTGTTACTTACACGAGGGACGAGTTAAAAAATTATACCTAACTCAACCACAACAGTAAGACTTTTGGGTCCCATAAAATATAAATAATAATAGCCTCTCTGAAATGCCACGCATGTAATGTAATTTATAAAAAACTTTTAAAAAATCTTGCACCAATAGAAAACTTACTTTTCTGGGAGGGCTATAATTTTCAACGAAAACAGGAGTTACGCTTGCGAAATTGCGGGAAACAGCTATTCCTATTAAGAATGGGGCTGTTTAGAGGCCAGAACACCATACATAATGTACCTTGTCGTCTTAAACAAGCCCGATAATATTATTAATCTCCCAAAAACTTAAACTGGACTTTAAAGAGTGAGCACAGGTTCCTTGTCACATTCTATTACCAAACACATTTGATGCTTTTTCTAGCGTCTACAATCGATAGCACGCCACATATCACTTGTCCTCTAACGACGGAAACCGTCACACTTGAGACCCATTCTCTCCATTCATAAACGGAGATGGCTCATTTATGCGACTATCAATTTTCGACGGACAAAAGACGTTTGACAGTAAACTTTAACCGCTACCGGTGTCCAAGCAATCAGCGTACATCTCCGCCCAACAGCCATCATAATACTCTGAATGTATCGGCGTGACCAGATAAACGTACTCAAAGGCCCCGTACAATAGCCCAGTGCATTTACAGCTCCATTGTGCTACTACGCAGCAAGATAGTAACGAGAACTATCTGATAGCGGCACTAAGTGGCCGGGCGCTCACGACGCCCGCTTGATGAATTATACAAACACCAATCAGTTAATTATTTTATTCACGTCGCTCAACCTCTTATCTTGCTTTGTGTTCGACATAATTGATATGTTAAGTCGGAAGAACAATCGCGCCGACTCAGACGAGATAGGGCTTCTTCGGCCGCGCTCACCCTAGTCAAAAGCCTGCCGACTGTCTATCCACCGAACTTACACAAAGAACCATTTTAACATAATACGACTGATCCTTTTCTTTAAACATACATTATGCTTAAACCCAATCATTGTCTGTCATGTAAACTTGTTGATCTCTTTCTATGGCCGAAACAAAGCGTTACATGTAGAACATATCTAAATCTACTTGTACTACATGTTTTTTATCATTAGCAATATTATCATACAAGACTTCTCTTACAAAGTTCTTACTCGTACTTATTCCTGGTTTAGTCAACTTTCATAATTACTCCAGCCTAAAGACTACCAAAATTATTTTCATGGTTTACACACGGCACCACACCCTGTATGCAATATGCATAACAGGAAAAAAAAAATTCAATAAAAAAAAAAAAGATTTCCGTAGGTTCGGTTGCATCTGCAATCTGCGTACCTAGTACGAAATATTATGCAAACTTTAAATACAAGAAAACCTGTAAACAACGTACGTACTTTAAAAAATCTCAATAATCGGAGCTGAGCAATTAACTGTTAATGGAAAGGCCAAGGCTTACAAGCGAAACACTTTTCGCGGAGCCATCAAGCCACCGTACAAGGCTGGCGTGGTACCGAATAGCATAATAATATGCAAAGCAAACGCGTGTTGGTAACAATTAATAACGTGCGCACGCGCCGGCCGGCCATAAACATTCCACCTCGGATTTATTCCTCTCTCCACAAGCCGTAATTAAGCCATCTCCTTTTAAAATACCTCCGCCAGCCGACTTAACTTATCTGAAATGTATAGGATTGAATTATTAGTAGCAATTAAAGACATCACAAAATATATGTTATCAATATTTTAATACAGTAGCTGCTTATTCATTCAAATTTTATGTACGCGTGACTGAGTTCATTATAGAAATATTCTAAGACATGCTAATGACGAAAACATCGGGCCGATAAGTCCAAAACTAATTACATAGGATACGTCAAAGTAGGGTATTCAAAAACAATTAGACGAAAAGTATTAGTTTTTTTAAAAAATACATCGTAACATCGTCACTCAGTCACCTATAAAAAATAAAATAAGACCATTTTACGAGTACAAAACAAAGAATTTATGTAGTTAAGCCGTAATTTTGTTCATTGTGAAATAACTTAAGAATCGCTTCCGTAGTTTATTCGCAGTCATTTAAATATATATTTTTTTATTAATCATCAACTATGAATAAAATATTTGGTTAATAAAATCTCTCAATCTCAATTTGGTGAAAAGTTATATCTCGTTGGTACCGTATAAATAAGCGCGGTGACTAAACGCGCCCGCAAAAGGGTCGGCGGCGGAGGGCACTCTATTTTCTAATCTTCATAAAGCCTTCAAACGATATGACGGCTCCGATATCAGAGTAATACTCCGGCGACGCGACGCATGCCCGATAGCCATACACCATGCTACACTACTCCTTGGTGCTGCACTGTATGTTATAGATTCTGACATGAACAGACCTATCCCTTATGAATCACACTGAAAGATTTTGTTTTCAGTAGATTTGGTTAGGTGTAGCAATAAAACTTTTTTGTCAATACCTGAATTTAAAAAAACACATACATACGCGCCACGTAGTGAAAAATCCTAAAATCCCCGAAACTTAGTACCTTACCGAAACGAAAGTTTCAGTTCTATTACAAAAGGAAGCAGATGGATTAAATATATAAATAATGGTGATAATAAATCCGGTATAAGAAATTCGCGAACCCCAGACATTTTATTTTGAATAAGGATAAAGGCAATAGATACATTTACCATATCTCTGATCCGCGGTGTACAGGAATGCGACATAGCCACGCGGTTTAAGTGTTGGATTAATAATTTGTAAATATTAAATATTCATGAGTCCAAGAGCACGGGTCAAACATTCATTTTTATAAAAGCCGGAGACCTGCCCGCACTCATATTTATTAAGGAGATGCACGTAATTATCATAACTGACTTAACTGAACATCTTTCGGCCAGCTAATGGACGTAGGACAGAACCGTCGGTGGAGATTTAATTTATTGTTATTAGTGAAACGTCAGCACCAAATTGGGAAGTTACTTACGCGACTCAAAATGTTTCTTATTAATTTAATGTTTATAATCTTAAATAACGAGTTGTAGTTTATAAACACTAACTTGTAAATTGGACCAATTAGTAGTAACGTTTTTTATGAAATTTCAAAACCTGAAATGCCATCTATAAAATATCATTAAATTGAAGTGAATTCGACTCCATTTCAAGAACTCAAGTCATACCCATATCTTGTTAGCGATTGTCATTTCGTAATATGTAATTTAAATAATAAATGAAATTATTTCTGCTGTCGCAAATAAAGCTTCCAAAAATTCAGATAACATAAATTACACTTGTAAAGGTACACATACATTTTTAATGCGTAAATAGAAGGTTAAACGTGTTTCAATGAGGCAGTGTTTTTTTTATTTTATCTTGTTAACTGGCGCGTGTAGGTAGGTATCCTATTAACAATAAATTAACTAGATTTCATCAAATAATAAAGTGTGGAATTACATGCTCTACATGTTTTGAATACTTTAAACTTTATTAATGAGATCATTAAAACGCAATGAAATTTAATACGAGTAGTACTAAATAAAAGGTTATGACATGGATAGTGTTAATTACTAATAAAAGAAACATTTACCTGGGATATAAAATAAAAATACACGTAAACACCAGTAAATATAGAGAACTCTTATGAATAAAAAAATCATTACCTTATTTATTCAGAGAATAAAAATCTTAAACGATTATTCCCAATACGCGACTCATAATTTATATCTATTTGAATCACTAAAAATTTAATAGGTGCAGAATTATTCCTGCAATCTTTATTCTTGGAGTATCAAGGTGCTGCAGCGATAACTACGCAAGCAACCATGAATTGTAAAACCTAACTAAGTACTAGTTGGCCTCACGAACTTGGTTCCTCACCACACACAATATATTTGTGCTACGTATTTATTCACTTTAAAAAAATCATCTGAGATCCTGAGAGCAAGCCCGCATAACTCTTGGCCGGCTTACATTATTTGTTGTTTTACTTTAGCATTTGCTCTACAATCATACCAAGTTCCACGTTTAGATAGTTCCACGTTTATTTACGATTGAGCAAAAACAAAAAAAAACATTGAAAAGAATACTTTATTATTATGGAATACCCACAATTTCTCCCCCTAAGGCACGTAGCCTTATAAAAATATAGCCCATGTTACTCCCAGAAAAGTAAGATTTTCGTCAAAAAACATTTTTTACGAATTTCAAAGTACTAACGCTGTTATAATGAATACAGAACTGTTAAAAAAGAGAAGAGGGGATCTTTTAATCACGTGAGGTTTCTTAGACCACTTTTATACCCCATATATAAATTGCAATAGAAGCACTATGATAAAAAAAGTCTTCCAGGCTCACATGAGTTTTAAAATTTTGCAAACAAAAAGCCACTGACGTATTTGAGTGTTTTATTGAGAAAAACTAAATAATAAGACCATGTGCACAAAAGCATATTTTTCGGAGCAGGACTGTTTTCAACACTAAAAAGTGGACAAGCCGGACCCTAATAAAAAAGCACAATGTTATTTTTTAATTGCACTTGTAGCAGTAAAGAGTGGGCGTGAGGCGCGTGCCGAACGGTGTGGGCGCGCTGCAGTGGCTCCCGTTTACACACCACAAAACCGATCGAAACTAATCATAAAAGATCATCGGACATCGAGTATTTTTTCAAAATTGTATTGGAGGTGGTAAACCCCTCACCGGACCGGGTGTGTTTATTTATTTGCATGTCATATGGTGGTAGAGGTGTAAAATTTTTGTGCACTATAACATATGACAGCCCGTGGGGGCACCTCAAATGAAGAGAGCTCCACTGTTGCTTTATTAAAATTGTGTTACTCAGAATTAATTCTGGGACCTCCGGGTTTCCTCACTCGCTGTCCTTAGCCGCTGGGGTATCACTGCTCTCACGTTACCACGTATCACGTTAAGGGGTCCAAAGAATATTATTGGTGAAACGTGGATATTTCCAGAAATGAAATACCTCTGCCAACCTCTCGGACATAAAAAGCGTGATATTTTTTATTATTATTATTGTAGCCAGCAATGGAAATCCAAAGTCCCTCTATCCCAGAAGTGCAGCTACAAAAAAGTATTTAAATTAAAAGGAATTAAAAACTAACGAAAACCAGTGAACACCTAAAATAAACGCCCATGTTTCTCATCATTTCACAGTTATATTAATAAAACAGTAAAACTATAATGAGTCGGCGGCAACGATATTAAGGAAATAATGAACCGCCAAAACAATATTTTCGTAGTTTATGACAGTTAAATTATGTGAAGACAGAATAAACGTATAAACATTGTATGAAACGGTCATAAAAATATGAAGTCTTACTGCGAGGACATGTCGCTACACTCGCTAGATGCGGACGAACATTACCTGTATAGTCGGATGAAAAAAAAAGATAGACATTGCATCATAAATCAGTGGACCGAAAGTGTAGCTAGATTGTTATGTGACTTAGTGATTGGCGTTTAGAGTTTGAATTAAAAAGGTTCTTGTTTTTGTAGGAGACGCAAAAACAACCCTAATGATTGACGCCAAATTCAATCATATTATTTAACATTTTTAATCTGTGATTTTAAATTGACACTATTCCATAATTTTAAAATACCTAAATACACACGCATACACACAAAGCCAATGACGTAGGTGATTTGATTGGCATTTTAGACTTTAGTGCACGCAGTGTAATAAAAAATCGAATTTGAAAACTGATAAACATTTTTAGACTGACTGTATTGTTTGGTAGTCCTTCTGGTATCTCGCTAGAGTTAGAACACGATTGACTTAATTTATAACGATTAAATACTTTATTACTTTAGGTCTTTGTTTGTCACACGAAAGTGGCCTTCATTTTTATCTGAGTCCAGCTATTATGTATATTACGGAAGAGCGCGGCGCTCGCGCAGCGTCCACCGAGCGGCGACCGCGGCGCCAGAACCGCGCCCGAGCGGCGTTTCGTTGACTTATGGCCCGTGTAATGTATCGCTGTGCCTATCACTCATGAATATTTATAAAAAAATATAAACATTGTCGTCGGAGCGGCTCTCGCATATGAATGTGCTTTTAAGCTATAAATAAATCAAATGGGATATTACATGCGTAATTATTTTAGTTCTAGAAAACAATATCAGACGACCGATGTAATAAGCGCATCAGGGGATGCTATTACCTGCGGCGGCCATTTGAATATATCTCTGCGGGTGAGGAATCACTTATCAATTTACAACCGAGGATAAAATTAAACAGAAGCTGTTTAAACCTATATTGATACCTACCTGTATAAAAATATGTGCGTATTTTTTAAATATTCGAAGACGTCGTCGCAGCAACACAAAATTACTTGATTTTTCAACCTTGACGTTAAAAATAAATAGATTCAAATATATTCTGTTGGGTTGCTCCAGTAAATTCCTAGTTAATATCAAAACTTTACGATCGGGTATAGTAATAAAATTGATGAAAAATAGCACCGTGTGATAAATTATGCTGAAACTCCCTAGCCTAATCTCCATTCGCGCTATAATTTAAGACGGTACCTAATGAGATGGATATATTTCTGACTCATAAGCTATTTGCGTTCTATTAATTTAAATCCTAAATAAAAATATTGAAGGGCAATAAAAGAAAATGTATGTAATTTTTTAATCTGTATCAGGTGTAACTATAGCGTGAGCTCGGTTTTTTGTGGCTATTAAAAAGCATTTAGGATAGTCATTAAAAGTATATTTTATCGCATTTTAAATATTTAGATATTGATCCGGTGAAAGTTATCTCGGGCTGGGCTCATTACCGGGGTTTACGCTACGCGCCGTGAAACCGAATCCGTCGCAGAGTTGAAGTCTACTACCACAGCATATTTTATAGTACTACGCCACTAAGTACTGTAGAAGTCGTAGGTATGTGTAGTGCAATTATTGTAAAATATATATTTTTTTTAAATCTAACTGCTGTGTTTGTGCTTTTTAACCTAATATCTAAACATCAATCACGTGACTAGGGAGGGGGGAGTGCGTAGGGCATTTTACAAACTACAGAACTACAAAAGAAACGACTGGCGTAACGGCGTGCGGGGGCACGAGCCTTGGCTTAGGACGTCGTTGGTGGTGTGGTGCGGGTCGGAGAAAAACGGCCCAGTATCGACATACTGGTCGGTAGCGTTGATAAGCTGATAGTGAAGCTGACAGTGTTGGACGTCTTCGCCGTCGGAGATGGTGTCTTGTATTGGTTGAAGTGTTTTGATTGATTTTAATCGACATAGAATTTAGGTCCGTAGTGATTGATAAATTTTAATAAATTTTAATAAAACCAAAATAATATCCTTTCACCCTCACCAAAAAGCACCCCTTGAGATAGATTTTACATACGAAAAAACCAAATTAGATGTTGTCAGTACTTTTACACTGCTTGGAATAGACATAGACACACATATAAATTGGAAACCACACATCCAAAAACTAAGAACCAAATTGTCAAAATTCACCTATGCTCTATGGGAAATAAAAAAATCAACAGATTTAAATTGTGCACTTTCTACCTCCTACGCATATGCCTACTCATGGCTCACTTATGGAATTATCATGTAGGGAAACAGTTCAGACATGCCTAGCCTTTTAACTTTGCAAAAAAAACTTATTAGAATATTGGTGAACATAAAAGAAATAGATAGTTGCAGACCCCATTTCATTAATTTGAAACTCCTTACTCTACCCTGCATATATTTATTAGAAATATGTAAATTTGTTAAAAAATACCCAGAATTTTATACGAAATGGGAGGACATACCTAGAAAACATACATTACGCCCCAGGAACATACTAATACAACCTACAATCTCCTGCCTCGCCAGCCATTCGTCTAGCCCATGTTCAATGTCTATAAAAATTTATAACCATCTACCAACACAATTAAAAAATGAAAATAAATATAACAAATTTATAAACAAAATAAAAGAACTACTCATCAATAAAACCTATTATACCATAGACGAATTCCTTAATGATAAACTAGAATAACCATATCCCGCCTTCTAGTGCAGACATTACTATTTTCTTATATATATATCTTTCTTATTTTATTTTTCTATCAGCATTCAAATGTTTAATGCCCCTCTCAAAATATTGCATTACCCTAACAGGGTGTCATTGTGCTTAAGACCTATAAGACCTAGGTATTATAATGTATATTATACATGACTGGCAATAAATAAATATGAATATGAATATGAATATGGATTTGATCTTCCAAACCAAAATTTGATATAAGTATTCTATGGTAAAGATGGGATAAATGTATAGTACAATTCATGATGTATTTTCTATAATCACTCATAGAGATTCGACGTGGATCCGAAATCATTATCTATACAAGCTTGAAAAATACAAACGCAATAACTGATTTGATTGAAGGCAAAAATTACTCTCTAAAATCTTCCACGTAAGTATATAAATATGCAAATTCAGTGCACTTAATTAGTATTCAAAACCGAATTTAAAGCAATTACACAAGCATCTCGGAAACATGAGCTTGAACTGGAGCGATATAAAAATTTAAATTGCCGAATGTCGATTAAGAAACCGAGTCTTGCGTCTTAATGAGGTCGATACGTCTTCCCGTGCGTTATGAGATCAAACGGAGGGTCACAGCCATTGAATCACTAATTTACAAGTATACTTAGTAACGTAATTTAGATATGTGACCGGTGGAAACGCTACGCGGCTTGAATGCTAATGGTGACTAAATGTTTCCCAATCGTGATACAAAATAGTGAGAATCCTTCGTCTCCAATTAGAACCTCCAAAGCTGCTGTTCTGTGCGAGCGCGCGCTGACCGCTTCGACACGTCGTCCGAGTGCACTCGGGGAACTTGCACTAAAATTATATTGATAAATTATCTTAATAATTCAATAATGATATAGTCGCTAAAAGTGCATTGCTAAAAAAAATTTAAAATTATGATTTTTTCGCTAATTATTTCAATTCTCAGTAAAGGTATGATTCAGATCTCGGCAGCAGGCAGCACTGCTGCTTGCTGCCGAGATCGGAATTATACCTTAACGCTAATTGAGACGTAATTTGAAACACCAATCAACGACGAGTGACGTCACTCCATCGCAAAGCGAAAAAGAGGAAAGAAAAATTTGTATGTTTGATTGAACCGAATAAACTCAAAAACTAATGAAACGATTAAAAAATTCTTTCACAAATAGAATGCTACATTATCCGCTAGTTTTATATAAAACTGAAAATATATTATTTTTGTGATAAATAATATATTCACGCGCCATGAAAAGTCTACTTCATAAGATGAGGAGTGACGTCACATCAAGCCGGTGGGCGTTTACGTGCGAACTTTTAAATGTCAATTTTTTATTTGCAATAAATCAATTATTTGTGCATATTTTAACTTTTTTCTTTTTCGTATCTTTATGTTATCTTTAAATCTCTAAGATAAATCAAAAACTAAATTTTATGCAAGTTCCCCATTTAGTGGATCGGATGGTGTTTTATAGACTCGTCCGAGCTCAATCTTACTGTAAAAACCTAGCTTAAGAGTACTTTTACGATCCGAGTTCACCATACTATAACCATACAAACATGTCACCTTAAGGTGCAGTAATAAATTTTACACTAACTTGGCACTTCTGGTGATGAACTGTGGCCTTGTTTTGGGCACCTGAATTCTGTTTTAACGGTCGTTTAGTATTGGTGAACTTAGTTAGTTGCTAGTTAAGGCAATACCACAATTTGATACCATTAAGTTAAAACTTAACCTGGGAATACCTTTTAAGTTCTATGGACACTTCCACTAATTACCTATAACTAAATTCGTCATTAAATTTATGTTAGTTTTCAAGTTATAAATCCTATAATTTTAGTCTGAAATTCTTTATGTAAATATTAAAACATAGCAATGAATATTGCCAGCAATGATAATCCCAAATATGTACACTTGCGTAGTACCTACTTAATAGAAAATTTATTTCCAAAAAAATACTTCTCTTCGATTCACATCTACTCATCTGCGGGAACGCTTATCTTGCGCAACTGACCGGTTCCTTCCTTCCTTCATTATCATCATCACCCGTACCCATATCTTGATAACAACACGCACATGCTCATTACAACTTCCGAATGTATGTTACCGGTCAGCAGACGTATTCACGGAGACTCGATACCGTTTCCGTTCGATTCAGATCGAGTGAAAAATTTTCCGAAGTCGAATCTATCGACTTCGGAAACTTTATTCTAGACGTTTCTGACAGCCACGGAAATTTTTCCAAATCATAAGGATTCGGAAAATTTTCCAAGATTCCAAAATTGTCACAATGACATTAGTTTTCGACACCAACATCAGCCCATCTCGAATGTTTTCGATACCAACATCAGCCCATCTCGAAAGTGTTCGACAGATTTTCCGATATCGAATATCGAAGCTCCCTGAATACGCCTGCTGGTCATAGCACAGTTACAGCTCTTGTTAAGATAACTGACGACATTCGTTTCGCTATGGAGAACTGTCAACTCACGGTACTAACCTTGCTTGACTTGAGCAATGCGTTTAACACAGTTGATTTTGACGTTTTGCTGGGTATTCTGCGTTCTCTTAACATATCTCCAACGGTTATTGATTGGTTTCATAGTTATTTGCACGGCCGCCGGCAGCGCATCCGTACTGAAGAGTCCTTCTCTGCATGGTGCAATACCACCTCCGGAGTTCCACAAGGTGGCGTCCTATCTCCTCTTCTTTTTGCTATCTTCATCAACTCTGTTACCTCGAATCTTACTTCTTCTTACCACCTTTATGCAGATGATCTCCAAATATATAAACATGCTTCTCTTAGTGAGTTAGATACCGCCATACAAGCCACCAATTTGGATCTACTGCGGGTATCTCAATGGAGTGATCGGTTTGGTTTAAAAGTCAATCCGCCAAAAACCCAAACCATCATACTCGGTAGCCCGAGGCTATTATCAAGGTTGGACTGGAACTCCGTACCTCATATTATTTTCGATGGCGTGCACATCCCTTTCTGTGACCAAGTAAAAAATGTAGGTGGCCTATTGGACAAAAAGATGTCCTGGGCTCCTCAAGTAGCAGAGGTCAGCAGAAAGATGTTTGCGGCATCTGCGTCTCTCAGGAGGCTACGTAACTTCCTACCCACTGCCACTAAAATTACACTTGCTCAATCACTCCTTCTGCCAATTTTAGACTATGCCGATGCCAGCTATCTTGATCTGTCCGAATCCCAGCTAGATAAACTTGAGCGTCTCCAAAATTTCTGCATTCGTTTTGTATATGGGCTACGCAAGTATGACCATGTTTCTCATTTTCGTTCTCAGCTCAAGTGGCTTCCAATTCGTCTACGCTGGAATGTTCACATTCTCTCCCTGCTTTACTCTGTGCTGTTTATTCCCTACTTAAAAGTTCTTTTTAAACGACAGGGCGATTTCACCGATCGGTCTTTGCGAAAGTCTCGAAATTATCTTTTACAATTTCCTCGTAATACAACAGAATTTTACAGTTTCATTTACCGTTCAGGCTGTTCGCTTGTGGAACGCATTACCCCTGTGTGTCAGAAGTGCTGAATCGATTCACATTTTTAAAACTCGACTGAAGGCTCACTATCTTGCAAGCATTGATGTGAATTATTTTTCTGTTTTATTTGTTATAATTGTTATCTATTATTATCCTCAAGTATGTGTGAAAGTATTTTCTATTCTTGTTTATTTTATATAATATATACTATTTATATATTTATTTATTTATTTATGTATGTAATAGTATGTAAGAGTATGTTCAATAATATATAGTGCACCGTCTACCCTAGTTCTAATCTCTCAGTTTCATCCATCCTAAGGTTGTCTGGAAGAGATCGCTAAAAGCGATAAGACCGCCCATTGTACTTTAGTTAATGTTGGTATCCATATTGTGTTGTTTTTGGTGTACAATAAAGAGTTATTGTATTGTATTGTATTGTATTGTATTGTGCATCAATATACTCCAAATGTACATTTTTTCTAATACATTTTCAAAATGATGAGGGGGTAATGATATGGTTGACTCATCGTTATGGTTACGTAATAAACAGCAATTCTATAATAAATATTTTTGAGGCATGCCTGCACTCATGCATACATATCAACACGTAGGTAGGTACATTGCGTAGATTTGTTGCTAGGTGTACTAATTGCAAATGAGACGATGTTCACATAAATATAATCCGTAGTGAGCGGCCGCTCATTTGTAGCTCGGCCGACGGTTGTCATGTACCCGTATTAATATCGATGAATAAGAAATTCGTTATGGATGGCGTACAAGGCCAGCCATTACAGCGCCGATCTGCCGCTGACTTGGTGTTGGATGGCTACCATTCCCTACTGTCGTTTCTCGTTTTTATCTTCCTGTATTTATGTTTTGCCTTGTAAGGTTCATTACTCATATCGGTTGTTAACTAGTCGCTGGTTAGTGCTGGCAACGTGACGATTTATTATCTTCTGTACGATATACTAAATTGTGGATAATATCTACGCTGTAGACGTGTATGGGTTTTCAATATTGTTATTGTAAACTTAATCTTAATGACAAAAATCTTCTCTGATCAAAGTACCAAAACAGTATGTAGGTATACCTAAGTTCCAACAAGAAACCAGCGCACAACCACAAGTACCTACTTCAGTCGGCGTCGGCAGTAGGTCGTGTTCGCAAGCAGGCAACTGCGCGGGGGGTCCGCGCCGGCGATCCGTCACGAGCCGCCGAAACGCGACCAACTATACGATTATTATATTCAATAATCGATGAGCATTAAGTGAAATTAATTTTATTGGGTAATGGCGCGGGTCGTGACGGCGCGCGCGCAAACGAGCCGTATTAGTAGCGGGCGCGGCGCGCGACCCGCCCGCGTCGTGACTCCCGCGCTGATCTACTGCTCCAATAATAACGCAATTATTGGTAACTATAGGAAATTACCGGCTCTTGATTAATTAGAACGACCATTGTTTGCCCTGTTTGTGTCCGTTCCAACATCTTAGCTCATCGATAGCTGCTCTCTCCGTCCAAACGGTATGATGTGGTAGACAGATCTTGGAATTATAGTCACTCGGTTATTTCATTTCTGGAAATACGAACTATTCATCAGCTTTTTTTGGACTCCTAAACATGATAGGTAGTAAATTGTAATAGAAAAAAAAGTACATAGAGTAAATTCTAACTGAAACAGTACCCAGGCAAATAGTGTTTATTTGCCACACCTCAAAATATTATGATCTAAGTATCAATCATTACGTATTTATTGTCCTTAGAGGTATCCCACTGTTGGATGCAGTAATGCTGGTGGCCAACACCATTTACCTACTTACGTCATTTTCTTGAAGCAGCGGCGATAATGGTGCTTCCATTTAAGTCTGCGATTGGCCTAGTTCACCTATGGGCTTGGCAGCACGATACGATTTTTGACCATAATTCTACAGCCACTATAAAATAAATAAACGCCGGTCCAAAGAAAACAATCGAATCTTTTAACTAAGTGGAGGCGTCGAGTGCACAAAAGAAACAAATGATCTGTTCCAATTCATACACGCTCTAACATGAAGTAGCTCTTATCGAACTAAACAAATTCAAAAGAGAGAACAATGATGGTAGGTATCGCCGTTACCTGTGACCGATCATTTCCAAAAGACATTTACACCATCCGATTTCAATATCATGTTTTTTTTGTAGAAAATCTAATACAGTTTTGCCACACGACGTTGTATTATAAGTATCGGAATCTAAAATAGACAATGCAGAGAGCCTTGCCAAGTGGCTTTGTAAAATGTAAACGTCAGTCGAATATAATGACAAATGCGTCCGACTCGTCATGGGCGCGGCACTATTCTACGACCAAGTAAAATTGACAAAAAAATCTGAAGAAATTAGATACTGACACGTAGGTAGTTCTTATTAGTTAGTATTACAATGAAGAGAGCGCTCGTCACTGTAATACTAAAAAATAAGAATTACGTGTCAGTAACTATACTTCTTCAGATTTTTTTGTAAATTTTACTACCTACCTAATTTTATTACGTGAAAACACTTCAAAACTTAAAACTTTCGTTTGTCAATTGGCTAGAAGACTGAACAAATTATGATTAAACAAAACCGTGAAATGTATACATTAAACACTTCTCCTAAGATTCATAAATCTTGAAGTGTAAAGCGCCGCTGACGCGCGCCATAAAGTGAGTGGCGGACGAGTGGCGCGCGTGTGGCCACCGTTACTGTCACACAACAATGCCCACTGATACAAAGAAAATATTTTCCATTACCGCCACAATAAAACGCAGCTGTCGTTATGTAACATCGTAATGTAGGTTACCTCACATAAAGGGCATAAACTTAGTCCGCGGATCTTTTAAAAATATTTCGATATCCAGCCGAGACGCGTGGGGGTTGAATGGAGATTGATAATTTGAAACGTTAAGGCAATTGAATAACTTCAATGGCGTACTTAGGGAGAGCTGTAGAAAATAAAAATATTATATGGTTTTCTTTCTTTAAATCCATAGCGTAGCAACACCCAGCCATAACCTAACATTACAAAACTCGCATTAACCAAAGTTATATCTTTTTAATTAATTTAATTTATTCCTGGCGAGGAGGGCATGTACCAATAAGGTTTTTCAAAAAATACATACCTTTTTATTACCAGCTCGACGGTGAAGGAAAACATCCGTATCGCGGAATTTATTCTGAGGCATGAGTAGCACCACCCACCCCCTCTGTGCGGCGATAGGCTCACTGCCTGACACGTTTAGGGGTCTTAAAATAAAATGGTGAAAAGTAGGTATTCCCAAAGATGGAATACCTCTCCCTACGCCCTCTGGATTAAAATGTGTGTGAGCATACTGATTTTATTATTTGTCTTTTTAATTATATTTTCCGTTCTGTCGTATTGTACGTTAGACCAATACATAACGTACCAAAGATCTAATTTACTAAATTATCTCAAGATTATATTTCACAACAACAATCCTAATGAGTGGATGCAACATTGACGCAAGCGCCAACATTGATAGATCGTCGGGCCCGTTTGGTGCAATACCGGGAACATACCTTAGGACGTCAACATTAGATAATTAACCGATATTAATGAAGCGAACCGGAGCTCCAGAAACATATGAACCGGTATAAATCAGAGCTCGCCGACGGCCGGTAGTGTTCTCGATTAATTAGAGACATCAATAGGAACCGAACTATCACGAGCACTTGTTGCAGTACAAATAAACAATCGTTATATCGTATCAATAAATAGTTATTTTGTTCCAATAAAATATCTACATTTTAAAGATATAAAATAAATGAAAATAACTAGTTCATTCAGCTCCCAAACTCTAACATAGACTGTCAGTGACCTCACAGGGTAGCTAGTGGATCTAAGAATGAAATTTTACACAGAAATTGCAAAACATAGAAGAGGTTAGAAAAGAATTTTACAGATTCATCCCTAAGGGGTAACAAATAAGGGTTGTTTGTATGGTGATTCGTTATTTTTCAAACCTCATCATGCACACAGCTAGTCTTTTTCTATCTGCAAATATAAAAAAACTGGATGACTTATTTAATTTATTTAACTTATTCCCACTTTAATGGTATCCACTGGCAACAGTCGACAAACATCACAATACTTTTAATAGATCTTATCAATCACTTAATATATTATATTTAACATGCACTCTACAACATTGACAGTATAATATACACGTAAAAATATTAGCATGTACGAGTAGGTGAGTCATCTACTAAACCTTGTCAAATCAAATGTGACTAATTAAAAACTTCGCAAAAAGTACACTGGCGGAACTAAAGCGAATAAATTGACAGATAAATATAGAATTAGCATCACTAATTAAATTTATTGCGTAGGTAGTAATATTGCTTTGACTATCTTTCCTCCATTAATTAAGTTTTGAAAAACAGAAATAAATTATGCTAAAATAATCTCGAGTTCTTTGTTTTAAGTAGACCTACGTATAGAGTAGGTGGGTTATTCGAAAAATACTAAGTGTGCGTTGAAATGTCCCACAATTTCACAAACGTCCCGTTCTTTTTGGAAAATTATAACTCATGTTACTTCAGAAGTAACCTTCTCATGGGTGAAAGAATTTTTAAAGTCTGTCTAATAGTTTCCGAGCCTGTTAATGTTATAAAGAGGATTTTTTTTATGTTTGTAATGAATGACAAACAAATAGCGTATCTAGACCACAGATAGGGATTAAGATCTTGTGATGTACTAACTCACCCGTCAGTGGCGTTGCGTTGTAATTTTTAACCGTTTCCGTGATTTGTTTTCCAAACTAATAAAATACATGTTAGTCAGTGATACAATAGCTTTCTATAAGTGAAAGAATTTACAAAATCAGTTCAGTAAATTCCATAGATTACCACCAACATACAAACCCACAGTTTTACCTCTCCGTAATATAAGTATATTACAGAGAGGTATATTTGATACATCCGTGGGGGGATTTCAGTTATATTATACAGTATAATAAAGATACGTAACTAATACCTCATGTTATGTTGGGCAGTCTTGAGCTTTGAATGATAAAAAACTAAGTCAAAATTGACTTTAAATCAAAAATATCCGTTCCGTTTGCGAAATCTATTCTGGTCGATTCTTAAATCTAATTGAAGTTTATTTTTATCTCGTCATTCAAAAAATAAATACCGATGCTAATTAAAATGTAAATATCACAGAATTAAATGTATTAATGGTTTCACATTTACGTCACAGAAAATCGAACCAGAGTTATTCCTGGGTAAACAAGTGGGGGTACATTTTTTAGTAGACCATCACCTTTATCATCATCATCAACCCGTTACAGCCCACTACTGAACTAAGGGTCTCTCTGTATGAGGATACTTGAGAACGTATAAGCAATGATTTCCGCGACGATTGACGCGAGTCCACCGCGCATCGGGGATGACGTTAGGCTAAGATACCTGTCCGAATTTTTTAAGCCAACCAGTACCAGACTTGGCTTAAATACTTCCATTGCGCCTAAAAACAACGAAAACCGGGACCGTTTAACGTGCCTCCCGAACATGGAGGCGCCCGTGATTTAATGCCACTGACTGTGCACACCCAACTTTGCTTAACCAGTGTGTTCGCTACAAACCTACTGGTATTGCAGGCCTACGAGCGACTTAGTAGACACATTAGGTTGATATGAAGTAAATATATAAATAAATTAGAGTTGAAATAAAATATTCATCCGGCCAGTGCTGGGCGGCTACTGTCGCACTCTATTTATCATTCGCAATCAAACCTTGTCGCAATAGCATTGATTAAGCGTTCGCGTTATAGGCTGCGACAACCGACGCCACCGGTACATCTCTCGTATGCGACTTCACTTCATTCGTCATTCTGCGCACACAGAGCTACAAAAATAGACCTACGGTATTAAAATCATCTTGCCTGAAAATCCTCTATGCGAAATTATACTTAATTGGTTTATTTTATCTATTACATATATAAAAATATTATTAGCATACGAATAGAACATCGTGTGAAAATAGACTAAGTATATAAAAATGGGTGTATAGGAATGCAATATCAATTGCGCTGACCCTCTCGGGGATAAGGCGTGAGCTTCTCAATTTATTGTACGTCATGTTACCTGACCAGTTAAGAAATAAAATGTATTATATTAGCCAACTAGCGACCCGCCCCGGCTTCGCACGGGTGCAATGCTAACACTAAAACCTTCCTCACTCTATCCATTAAAAAAAACCGCATCAAAATCCGTCGCGTAGTTTTAAAGATTTAAGCATACAAAGGGACATAGGGATTAGGGACATAGGGATATAGGGACAGAGAAAGCGACTTTGTTTTATACTATGTAGTGATAAAGCGGGCGCGAATTTAGAAAAAGTCTTGGCACGGATCACGGCCGCTTTCCCGCCATTGCCGCATCTGTGTGCGTAGACTTTTATACAAGATACGTTTATATATGTATATACCTAATGCCAGTACAACAGCGTTGGACGACGTTAACAATAAGGGCTACCGAGGGCCTTTCTAAAAAAAATTCAAGAAATGAGACCTACTTATTTTATATATCTATAGAAAACGGTTTATGTATATATACCTAAGTACCTTAATCCACTGGTAACTTTAGTGCACCACCTACCTTCATCTGTTTATCTCAGTTACATCCATCCTAAGGTTGTCTGGAAGAAATCGCTTAAAGCGATAAGACCGCCCATTGTACTTTTTTATTCATTGTGTTACTTGTTGCATATTTTTATTGGTGTACAATAAAGAGTTAGTTAGAAAAGGATTCCAGGAAGCGATAAAAAAATTGGATAGTGAAGGACAGTTGACTCTCATTCAGATTTTCATTTCTCTTTCTCTACCTACCTCCTCCTACCATACCATCTAGTCAAAAATATAGAAAAATATAAAGCTCGCATCATCCTCATTTATTACAGAATAATTTGCATTTCAATAACCGGTCCTACAGCGTATAAAGTATTATCACTGATCAATCAGCCTTTGACATGCTGTGTAATTATGAGGGCCTCTCAGTTTCTTCATAAATGGCATACACAGAATATCTATTACATTCTAATCTGTATCATCTTCATATAGAAACCAATATTGGCATTTGTTGTAGTTTGTGATCCTTTACCATCTGGTATTTTATTGCACAAATACATACTATTATTATTATATCTCTGCTAGATACATTCATCATTGAGCTACCTAAAGGTTACTAAGGTTTCTAGGTTTCTAAGGTAGGTAGATAGGTACTAATATATAAAATAATCTGAATTCATTCAATAACGTCAACATTTCTGCTATTTTATAATCATAAATTGGTAAAAAATCGGCTGTCATTACCAAAACCCCTTTCAAAATCACTTTATCCAATTATAAAAAAGCGAAGTAAATCTGCGTGTTGAGACTAGTATGTTTAACAAGATACATCTAATGTAATAACAACGTCGTGTGGCGGGCACCTGCAATCAGACGGTTGTCGCGGTCGCATTAATAGTGTCGCGCGACGCTATCTGATCCGCCAGTCGCAGTCGCGGAGTCGCCGGACCGCTTCTCAGCCTACACCGTGTAATTATTGCTAAAACTTTCATAACTGCGGCCCGTCAAAGAATGAGAGATATTTCAGCCTTTTGCATCTTGTCGCTTAATTACACGGTGGTGTTGTCGCTCTAATAGAATTTAATTGTATTTCTATTCAAGCTCGACTTTGTGGTTTCACAATGCCAAGTATTGTATCACCACGCCTTGCTCACCTGATATATGGTTTTAGTTTCTATGTGGCTCATAGCTTCTATCAAAGGAAATATTGACCCAGTGCGATGTTAAAACTTAAACATTTGGTACATTGTCTATCTTTTTATTAAAATCTTCTAAGATCATCACAACTTACTTCTTTAATACAATATACAAACATTGAAAGTTGTATGTAATGGCTTCAATTCTATCAAACTGTCTTTATCGCATACATCAGGGCTACTGCACTTAAGTTCAGATCAAAAACTGCTGAGTTAGAACATCGATCAAATTGAATAAATCAAAATAGTAAGTTGTCTTTTAATAGATTCTGTTACAGTATAAACGATGCTATAAAAAATATAGAACGCAGTTTTATTTTTAATATAATTATTATTATGTCCATACTGTCATTTTATGCATAGAGAAACTTATAGGTATATACGGAAAATTTTATGACATCATATATTGATGAAACTGAATTTAGATTTTTGTCTTTACCAGTCTACAAGAACTTCGACATATATCCAACCTAAACTAAGAACAGAAAATAAATTTCATACAGGAAATGTATAAAATCTACGCATTACTAGGAAATGTATTCAATTCAGGAAATGTGTTAAATTTATTATTATAAACAAAACACACTAGTAAACTAAGAATCACAATTTTTTAGATAATAATATAACCTAACCTAACCTTTTTTTTAATTCACCCTCTCCTTTATACTCGTTGTACCCACTAGCATCCCGAATGTAATACACTTCCGATCGCTATTTAGGAAATGTATAGATTTCGTAGGAAAAGTATATATTATAAAACATAAACATAAACTTCCTAGCAATTGTATACAATGACGGATTACATAATTTTCCATTGACATCAATAAAAAGTAGATTTCAACCGCAGACCTGAATCTCATTTCAACGTAGAGACAAGGTGACTGACAGATTGACTGGCAAATCAACCGAAAGATCTAGGAACTTGAAATTTTACATATATCCCAAGAGCCCAGGCTTGTCAGACCTTCGTCATTTTGTAAAACCTCAAAGTTTGTCTGTGTATGTCCCTACTACAGGTGTAAACGATCCCCGAATATGAAGTTTGGATAACGGTTCCTTTGGAAGTTATTAAGCAGCAAAGTTCCATAAAATTGCACCTCAAATTCGTTAAAGTGTTAAGCTCAGTTTTTATATATATTTTATTCGGATTAATATTAGAAATCACGTCGTCCATTGTCAGACACTTGGTGCGGTGGAAACCCCCTGTCAGACACCCTTGAATCATGGTGAATTGAGGGTATACTTTCATGACATGATTTCTGCCCACATCTGCCCTACTAGGCCAAGTTTGATGTCATTTTCATATAATTCAAGGATGAGGAATTCATTTCTGGACATACAGACAAACTTTGAGGTTTTACAAAATGACGAAGGTCTGACAAGCCTGGGCTCTCACTCTAATAGAGATTTCTTAGGCAGAGTAGACATCCGTTAAGAAATAAATTCCCCCAATCTTTAAAGCAATAAACAATATTAATAAGTGTCTCTGTATAGCTTTGCGTGTCGCGAAGGTTTACGGGCGCGTTTCCGCAGAGCGTGCCGTCCCGTTAATGCAGCGCGGGGCGAGCTTGTTACGTGCATTGTGCGGCGGCCGATGATACATTATTTTTATAACAATAAATCGTTGTAAGTAAAGCACCCGCTGCCCCGGTGGTCCGCTGCGCCAGAGCACGCTCGGTCATCATGCCCAGCTGCCTTAAGAAAACATTATTACTCAAGAACACTATTAATCTCTGCTCAGCGAACTTTATCGTCGGTGAAAACTTCGTGTTACCCAAATGTTAATTAGAGTAGTATTATGGGAACAGTTCATATAATCTTCTGTTCTTACTTCCGGTATTCAAATCCTGGTTGTACCAAGGCGTGAGTTTTTTTTGTACCAGTGAATCATTCAAAAACTTACATATTACTTATTATGTAGGTACACATTTAGCACTAGTTCGACGGTGAAGGAAAAGTCGTGATGAAACCCGCAGGCCCCAGAATTGATTCTGAGGTATATGTAACAGCACCCTGGTCCGGCAATGAGCTTATCAACTCTCACGTTTAGGAGTCCAAAAGGAATACTGGTGAAAATTGGGTATTTCCAGGAATAGATCCTCTGCCTACCGACTCTGGGATAAAAGGCGTAAACGCACTTTTTATTATAAAATTAGAGATACAATCTATCTGTGCATAGATGTATAAAAATAAATATTACCACGGGACACGCAATCCCAGATGATAGCGATCGTAAAAATTAATAGTTCTTGACACGAGGCGTTTCAATTTGCTTTTTAATTAGTGGTAGCGATCTGCCGTACGTTACCGGCGATCGACGAGATAAACTGCTAACAAGATTCAATAGTAATTTAACCCTCCATCAAAGATCGGTCTTATAAAAAGGATATTAATAACATAGGTTTGTCAGTTGATTTCCGAATTTGTCCTACTTAGACAGATTACAGATTTAAGTACCAATTCATAATCTCTAACGACCCAATGAAATATTACAAACAAGTAAGCGCCCAGCGCGGATCCTATTTTTTCACATTCCCTTTACATGGTAATATCGAAAAGTCTATTTTTTCGGTACCTACAGACAATATTTCAAGTTCCTAGACCTAGCCATTAGGGTTGTCAGTCAGTCGATCAGTCAGCCGTTTTAGAAAGATATATAAGATTTTGTATTCAATAGTTTTGTTTTGAAAGCGCTTATACTTTTTCTGTTGTTTCGATAATACAAAATACCGGGGACGTAAAAGAAGTGGCATTATGATGATTTTATCGCGTCTAATAGTGCGCACCTGTGTAAGGTGTTAATAAATACGATATAATATTCCGCTTTACTCCGTTATCGGCAATTGATACACATGATGTAGGATTATGAATCTAATCCGAACGATAATCGCGGCGAGAACAAATTGATTTTAATAGTTTCTGTTTAAGTATGCGCATATAAAGCAGAGCGGGAATTAAAACGCATTAGTAAATGAGTCGCGACTTATACCGAAACCAAAGCTCTAAATTAATTTAAACTCCCTCATTACATGCCGCTCTCATCGCGACTCCACTTTTAGTGGCGTATCGAATTAAGTAAACTCTTTAGGTTGGAATAGATATCGACGCTTAATACGCTTTCACCGTTAACTAAAAGATCGTTACTTCGATTAATTTTCCCCGTAAATGAGCTCCGCAGAAGCTAATATTTTCGAGAAGTCGTTTTCGAGGTATGTAATTTGGGTGTATTTATTACTAAAATACGCCATTACAAAAGCTAATAACGCTGGGTATTCTCTTAATCAAATGTCAGATTTAGTATTTTTTTCTTTAATGATAGAGTTAAGCCAGAGTGATTAATTATAGTAGCGATATACAGAATTCGAATGAAAGGAGTGTGTGAGGTATTCGGTGTTTATCAATGTATGTGTGACTGCCGCCGGTCGCTGCGCACGCGCACGTGAAGCACGGGAGCGCTATCGGCCGCCCATCGCTGCGTGATTTACGGCACGCCATCGCGTGACATATTTCTACTTATCCATAAAAATTGGAAACAAGCAAATTAAAACAAATAAAATGTCACTCACCATACGCCGGGCATCGTGTCTCGCGCCCCGACACCAAACAAAGTTATCGTGACAAACGATCAACGTGATAGAGTTAAAGCTAAGAATTGTAATCCTAAGTAATCATATCCGCTGGGAGATAAAAGTGTCATAAATCTTAGTGGCTCGAAAACGAGAATCACCAAGGAAGAGGTTTTGAAGTAAATCATAATTCATTAGTCGGTCATTGAGCGCCGCAGCGGCCCCTGACGGACCATTACCCGGGATGACGGCGCGTGCCCGCGGACACACTACCACCCGCAACCCGCCTGGCCAGGGCTCCCCTGCCCTCCCCAGCCCATGCGTCCGCGGCTCCAAGAGGGATCCCCACCGAAACACCAGAGGTCACACTCAAATGGAAACGTTACGCACGCCGTCGCCTTTAAATAGGAAATGACACGTTTATCCAATTAGAAATTCACCATATCTTTGTGATAGTTGAAGAGGAAATTTGAGCAATCAACTTGCAGCCCGCTTCGGCCATTCCTATCACAGTTTATTCAATTGAGCTCGTAATGAAGTTATGCGAGCAATTCGAGGTATGAAATAAGCGCTACGTTTAGGCCGACGGAGTATTTTGACTGCTGATTCATTAGCACTACTCAAACTGACGTGGAAGTGTAAAAGTGAACTTCTGATAAATTTAAGAGAATTATACTGTATCTTTCTAAAAACTTTCCATAAAGAATTCATCTTATTTCACAAGTGCTATCTAGGGCAATTTAACTCTAACCTTTAAGATCTAAAGATATGCAAAAGTGGAGACCACTCGCACAAGACT
Source organism: Ethmia dodecea (assembly GCA_963855545.1). NCBI lineage: Eukaryota > Metazoa > Arthropoda > Insecta > Lepidoptera > Depressariidae > Ethmia > Ethmia dodecea. Next base: position 8,663,656 of record OY979448.1, read on the forward strand.
TATAGTCCAGTAATAAGATAAGTATGACCTCAATCCAGAATGAACTGACCAGTTTGAAATATAGCTGGCATTCTAAATAATCGGCAAAATTTACTGGGCGGACCATACAAAAGCAAGAGCTGAGAACAAGTTGTTATTACAAGGTGTTGAACCTGGTTTTCTGATTTATTATTGTGCAGCATTAGCAATGATCAATGTTGTATTGAGGTGTCCCTTTATTGCATACATTTTATCACCATTACTAAATAAGCACGGCCGAGATAAATTCAATTTATTCCACAATATACGAGCAGAATCCACTAGACTAACCTTTTACCAAATAAAATAACAAGTTGTCGCCAAGGTAACGTTGACCTATAATAATATAACCGGAGCCAGAGAACCGTAAATCTCAACGAAATTAGAAGCATTTTGTCATTCTGACCATACCAAGTGTTTGTTCTGAAAGTTTATCTCTTGCCGCAGCCAAGTCACGTCGACGAGGCGAATTATTGTAAGTATAGTTTAAAAGAGCGTGTCGAATCGAGAGCCAGTAGTAATGGTGTAGTAGAAAGAGGAAGTGACCTCTTGGGCGATAGCTAAGTGGCATTAGGCAGCGTTTATATATGCGAAATAATTGAACTCATTCATTTACTCATTGAGGTGAGTAGCTACGCAACCTGTGAACGTATTCTTATTACGGTAGCTTATTTGAAGTCACACAATTTAGTATGCAATTATCACCAGAAAGTCAAGACTAGTTGGGTAGAGTTACTGAAATGAATTTTCATCTTTAAATAAGTAAGTAGACCCGTTGACATAAAAAATACATACCTACCACCATGTTTCCGAAAGGCAAAATCAAACTAAAATTAGCTAACAAACTGTTAAAACTCATGTTAGCTGTTCAACAACCAATCATAGTAATAGTAATCATTAGTATAGTTCTTCGTCCTATGTGTACACGGCTGTACAGCAGGCGCTCCTCGTGGCGCGTGGCTCGTGCGCCCCCGCGCCGATTGATACAGCACCCGACCTTACCGCACTGACCTCATTCATAAATTCTCATTTAAAATTATTCCAGAAGATCAAGGGTCCAACCGACTATAAATTTCAGTTCACCTCAAATTATGTTATCGACTCAAATATCGTAACCGAAGAATTTGGTAATTTAATCTTAAATTCCTGGGCCGTCAAACCACAAGATCGTGACAAAATAGTATTGTCTATAGCACGTGACGCTGATGGTATAGACTAGGTTCTTATTTCGAATAATTGCAAACCTTAATTTTCCTGTATTTTCTTCATTATTATAACGTGATGAACCTATTTGAAATATAAAGAAAATTTCCTCTGTTTGTATGTGAGCCTGATATCATGTTTGAGTTCTATGTATATCATTAAAAGTTAGAATAAACATTACTTAGTTTAACCCTTTACTGCATGATATATTAAATAAGTGAAAATTATTTTTTTTTGTTTTTGTGGTTTTATGAAAGCTTTAAAAATTTGTTATAGTTTTTTTTTCTTCAGAAAGTACCACCGTTTCATATTTTTTATTCAGAACCATATATGGGTTCGTATGCATAAAACCATTAAACCCCTTGGACATATATGGTTTCGTATGCAAACTAAGCAAATATGATAAGTAATATCAAAACCTATTATATACGAAGAAAATTAAGTAAAAAGAAATGTTAAGTATACAAAATTATTGATGAAACTTAACTAAACAATTTCTATTGACATTTGGGACGTTTAGTATTCATTTTCATTGAAAAAAATTGTCAAATTAGTCGATTTTTCTGCCACTCTGGCAAGTGTTCAATATTGTCAGTCCGCATAGAGGTCAGGGGTAGGTCCTAATGCTTTTCAGGAGCTTTTCTCATTATCTTCTTCTGAGTTGGTTTCCCAGGTACGTCGTATCGTCTGTCTCGGGTACAATAGCAGCAGGGTGTCTAAATGATATGGAGGATGTATGCATGTCGGTGTTGGAATCAGAAGCTAAATCATCATCGCTAAGGCCATGATCAGGGATAGTGTTAGTATGCCTATTATGCCCATAAAAGCGCCCAGGGTCTTTTCTACCACCAAGAAAGAAAAATATAGCTTAGCATAAGGAAACGTAAAGGAAATTGAAACGAAACCATATCCTTGTGCTTAATTAATAATCATGCTTGAGTGCATACGAAACCACATATGTATAAGCGAAAAAAGCGAACATTGCATACGAACCCAGATATGGTTCCGAAACAATTTGTGTTGAAAATGGATAAAATTTAATAGAAAGTAAAAATCTATTACAGTGCATACAAAGTATAGGTTATGACACACTATAAAAATTTTTTTTTCGCTTGAAAACCTCATCTTTACTATTTTATTTCTTTTTTCAAAGTTGAGAGTCGCACGCACGGGTAAATATGTAATGACAATGTCTAGAAAAGTGAAGTTAAATCCAGATGACATGTGACCATGGACAACATAATTCCGTTTTGTTATAGCTAACGATATGACAAACAAACCCCGTTACCATTTATGCGCCAATTTTTTATTTTTTTAGAATAAATGAACTGTAAAAATGTGAAACCATATATGGTTTTGTATGCGGTAAAGGGTTAACATAAGGCAGTACTGAAACAGACAATTAAAGCAATTGTTGCGGAATGTTCAGCCTAACAGAAAATAGCGTCAAATTGTTGCAATCCGACTGCCACTGCTGGTAACCGTCGCGTGCTTGGCTGTGTGTGCCATCATCTAACTACCACTCCAAATTAATATATCCTGGCGCGCGCCGTGATTCCTAATATTATATTTAGACGTGACACGCGCTCGTTTGTTTCAATTGCGCCCGTCTGCCTGGCTGATATACGGCCGACGCTACTTTAGAACAATGACGGCACAAATTGCGCGATTACGCGTTTAGTACCGCCCTGCGACCCCGCCACTTCTGCCTAGCTAATTGACAAATTACTGCACTGATATGCAACCGCACACGGCATGCACCCTGAACCGCCTGATAGAGACACTCTAATCGATATATAGTTCCACTATTACTGCTATGGCCCTCGTAATTACAAGTCCTATAAAAGAAATCTTATCCAGCAATGTCATTTATGCCCGAAATCGTCGGAGTAGCGGGACGCTGTTCGATAAACGAGCGCACAAATGATTTCCATGTCGGGGACAAGCGATTACAATACTCATTTATAACTTCTTGTGCGGCGCCGCTAGTCTCACCAATACAAATCAGACTAATGAGCGGATCCCATGAAAGCCTTTTAATTTCCCATTTCGTGCGACCACCTCCGATATCAGACGACTGTTATTAATACAGGGCCGCGGCCGGTCGCCGGTGGCGGCGCGTCGATTACCGCCGCCCGTACGCGGGTATCGCGGACGCTCCCGCGACTTATCTCCCACTATTAATTACGCTCAGATATGCACCGGACAAGTTTTAATGCAACCGCTTCATTTGTTGCTGCACTAAGAGTGCCATATCGGGGACGTTATACAATGATAACTTTGTACGAACGACAGCCGGTCGAACCCCGTGGAGACGCATTGCGATGTATTTCGACGTATACTTATTACCTATCTCGCCACTCGCGTAGATGACTGATAGCTTCCCTTTCGCATAAAACGTGGTCATTATACTTAGCACCGATAGTCATCTAGTGCTAAATCAGTTAGTAGAGTTTTGCAAGCGGCTGCCTGCGCTGCGGTAGATGCCTGGTGCAATTACAGTTCCTATTCATAAAAGAAATCGGCTTCAGATCAGGCGAAGCCGCGGGCTGCCCCGGCTAGCGGCTAATAACACCCCTCTGGGAATATTGAGTGCTATTACAAATTGAACGGTACTGCTACCTAGTGCCTGTGCCGAGGTCTATTTAATGACTATTTATTTGAAAGACAGTTATCGCTGTACGCAATCAGCAACCGCAATCTACTACAGGAGTTTCATTACCAAAATATGCTTATTGAGTATTTGAATTTTTAACACATTAGTACTAGCCCGCCAAGTGCGATTAGAACTCGTATATAAAGGGTTCCGTAGCAATAAAAAAAACAGGGTCCTCGTATGTGGATACACTTAAATTTTTACTTTATTTAAAATTTATTATGTGTTTTAATTGAAACTAATATCCACTGTGTGTGAAATTTCAACTTTCTACCTAGTACGGTTCATGAGTTACAGCCCTCTGACAGACCAGACAGACAAAGGAGGCTTAGGTATAGGGTCCCGTTGGCACCCTTTGGGTGAGGAACCCGAAAAAATAAATGATTCCGCCAAGCTGAATAAAACAATGATGTCTGGAAACAATTAACTGTTGGAGACACTTTGGAGTCTGTTTTCTCAAATTAAATAAAATTAATCAGCTGGGTATGCCTACGTTTGGAAAGGAAGCTCCAGTCATTAATATTATCGGCAAGGAATAAACGACTTTGTAATTAGTAAACCAGTGGCGGTAGCGGTACTTTGGGGCACCTGTCCGTGCCACCCAGGCTAAAGATCGGATACACCACATTCACCGTTGTGTTAGAACATAGTAATTCACATCACTATCCACTTTACAGATTACCTTAGTTACAGTAACTAAATTCTATAATGAACTAGCTTTTACGTACGCACACGTTTATTTCACCCCCTTAGGGGTTGAATTTTGCAAAATCCTTTCTTAGTGGATGCCTACGCTGTATAAGCTATCTATGTGCAAAATTTCAAGTATCGAGACCCAGCGATTTAGGCTGTGCGTTAATATATCAACAATCACCCAGTTTATCATTTTATAAATTAGTATTGTTAACTATATTTATTTTGTATACATAACATACAGACTAATACTCACGCCTGTTTTCCGATGGGGTAGGCAGAGACAATAGACCGCTACCTGCTACGAACCTGGCACACTCCTCTAGCTTCATCTGCATCCATCAATCGAGCATGTACGATGGTCGTCATTTCGCGTTTGACAAAATTAAATAATTCAATTTTTATTTTCTTGATCATAGAGTCTTAGTAATTGGATTGAAAAAATATAGTTTTTAAATAATAGGTAAGCTATAAAAAATTTAATACTATTTTACCAATTTCTTTCTTCATAATAAAATTAGAAACGATGCGATATAGAAACCCAAAATCAAATGTAAAAAAACATCATCTATAGTAGGAACAATCTGTACAAAAAAATATTGTCACACACTAACGAGATTACTTATTATTTTAATAATAAACATGCCAACTGCTTGTACTAAAAGCTGCAACATAATAAATGAATAGTTAGTGTCTTGATCGGAATGATTTATGTTAATACACCAAGATAGTACTTTAGCCAGCAATAAACATAGCATGCGCTAAGCAACTGGTTGACTTAATTACACTGTCAGATTTTCGAGAGAGCTAAAATCAAATTCAATTGAATTTATAGACAGCTGATATTTCCGTGGGTGTTTTAAGTATTTATAGATAACAATGTACGGAATTAGAAATCAAATGACAATGGCTTTTAGCTTTTTCTTATATTTATTTTGTCATTTACTTATTTAAAAGGGCGTGCTGGCAACTCAAATCTAAATTAATTAATTAAGAAGAGTTCTTTTAAAAGAGTAGTATCGTTGAAAGATTTCGTTTGTTACTAAGTAAATAAAGGGCTCCAGGGTACGAACTCCTTAAATTTTTGAATTGAAAAAAGTATTGTAAATACTAAGAAACGATTCTTATTTAAAAGTGAGCCCACATTTTTTTCCTATCTTGTGCTGTTATCAGGGAACATTACTAGTGCGTGATCAGCAGGCCATCTGCCGACTATGACGGACCGACACTTGAAACCGGAGACGTGCATCTCCCTGCAGCCCAACTGTTGCTATAACTCAACGTGATAACGCTTCTTGTAGCCGCAAAGTTGAGGCGCATACACACTAAGAAAGCGAAGCTACACAAGATAGCTTTACAACCACATGGAAAACTAAGTATGGAAAAGGGAAAGAATTAGAGACAAAAGGAATCGATTCTCGATTATTTGCAATAACTCTAACCAAAATACAGGTGCAATTGTTTCTCAAGATACATTCCACAAAATATTTAGTATTATCAGGCCCCTGACTCACGTTCCTTCGACACGACCTTTGCATACGATATCTGAAGTGTCCTTTCACCTTTTCCTACACTATCTACGAGACAGGCATATAGGTAGTTATCGACTGAGAAAACCTATCTAATGAACTAGAATAGGGGAGTAAGTCTCTAGGTTAGTATTTATAGATATTCAGATATAAGATAAAAATGTAGATACGTCACTCAATCGAAATTATTTATATCGATAGATTACACCACAGTTTATCAATCTTTTTCTAATAGAATAGAATAGAAAACACTTTATCTACTTGAATAATACACAAACTAAACACGATTAACATATCTGACGTAGTATAGTTAAGATGTAGTATCTCTACATAAAGACTACAGCTGCGTACAGTTTTTAAAACTTTGTATGGAACAACAGCCTAAACGACAAATAACGTAGATAACGTAACGGGCACCTAAACGAGCCTATCGACCATTCGATAATATTTAATAATTATTTACAACCACTATCTGATGCGATGCGTCGCGTGCGCTAGCCGGTGACAACATCTTGTCGCCTCGGACTTTTAAAAAAAGTAATTTATTTTGGCGTCCGATTACGGTTCTATGATATGTGGAAATGGAAATAATTTCATGAGTATATGTTCTTTAAAAAGAAAATAACTAATTCGAGTCTCCATATTATTACCTATAATTGGCTTTTAGCGTGTCAGGCATTATGCTTTTTGTAATGTTCTTATCAGGAGGTATTCAATTTATCTTTTGGGAAATATTGAAATGTCAACATAAAATCTTATTGCGAGGCCAAATGCTGGCATGGTCTTTTTGAACTATACTCATTACGATACAGCTAACACACATAAACCACTACAACGGCACAGTTAAACTGGGTAATATAGTAACTCAATACGCCGTTTTATGAGTGACCTTATCTAGGAATAACCGTTAATATTCGTCCACTATATTAAATCCCCGATATAATAGCTGGCTCTCTGTCCATAATAATACGTTTCATATTTATCGTAGCCTTAATACGATAGGTATGTAGATAGGTACCTATTGAATATAATACTTCTACTTGCTCTTATTTATTAGGTTAACTTGTTAACAAAATTATTAGGTACTTATATAATTTTTAACTGAACATCTACACTAATATAATAAAGGGGAAAGATTTGTTTTATGTATGTTTGTTTGTAATGAATAGGCCCCGAAACGACCGGACCGTTATTAAAGAATACTTTCGTCTAAGGAAAATTTTATTTTGTAGAAGTAACGTGAGCGCTATATTAGTTTGGTCTAGTTAGGAAATGAGCTAAGTAGGTAGGTTAGTCAGTAAAATTCAACTGTGATCAAATTGGATTCGGAACAATTAATCATCTACAACGTAGATTTTATAAATGCATATAGACTGCTGAACCTTCGTGTAACGTCGCGTACAAGAGTGCAATTTCATCGATATACCTCAAACGCAAGTGTACAGGCAGATAAGCGAGGAGCACTATCGGAGGTGAAGAGGAAAAATAGGCTGATGATATCAGTTCTGAAGATATGACGATGATTGCGGTATCAAAATCGAAACGAAAACGTGGGCATGGACGTAACTAAAACAAATAGGTGATATAGGTTGACTCTATGAATCGACGGACGTACATATCGAGTGTACAACACCGCTTGACACGAGCCGCCTTGAAAAAACACCGCAGCTGCAATTGGCTATGCAAAATAAAATATTAGATACGTGGTAAAAGTAACAGATTGATTTCTTTAAACAATTTCTTTGATACCAGTAGAATTTTTATTAGCTTTAAGTGTATGTTGTTTAACAGTTTCTTATGGTTTTATGTCGAGTGTAACAACTTATTTTATGAAGTTTGAAAGTAAGTACGTAGGAAAGTATTTCCGTTTGAGGTGATTGCTGTCGAATGTGTCTAGTGTTATTTGCGTACTTGTATATAATTATTATTCTTTAGATATTGATTTAATATCCTAAACGTTACTATATTTTTCTTTTATTTTGTCGACATTCTTTTCGTGCTAAGGACTGAAACGAAATGAAAATGAATATGAAAATGTATTTATTTCCGTAGGTAATTGCTAATTACACTTAGAAAAAGTCAATCGTCTAATAATAAGGCACTTTGAAGGCACTTTGACTGATAGGAGCACAAAGACATCTATCTATATATCTAAAAGGAGAAGCTAAATCTAAAAATCAAGGCCCAGCCCAAACCGCTGAACATAGAAACATGAAATGTTGTGTGTAGGTTACGTTTATAGTGTAGATAAGAAAGGATTTTACAAAATTCAACCCCTAAGGGGGTTAAAGAGGGGGTTAAAGTTTGTTAAGGATAGTGTGCGCAATCTGCGTGTATTAACTTCAAACTTGGCACAAATACTCTTCAAAACAAACTACGAGATATTAGTTCTATGATTTTTCGAAAATCATCCTCCAAGGGGGTGAAAGTAGGGGTTGAAGTTTGTATGGAAAACTTTTATTTTTGGGTGTATCGATTCGAAACTTTGTAAAAATACTCCTCAAAACAAGCAACAAGACACGTATTTCTTGATTTTTCGGAAATCATTCCCTAAGGGGGTGAAACAGGAGGTTGGAGTTTGAATGGAGACGTGCTGTTTTTTTACGTCTATCAACTTCGGACTTTTCACAAATACTCTTAAAAATAAGTCATGAGACAAGTGTTTTAGGATTTTTCGAAAATCATCCCCTAAAGGGGTTAAAGTAGGAGTTGAAGTTGGTATGGAGAAGTTTGGTTTTTTCCGTCTATCAACTTGAAACTTATCACAAATACTCTTCTAAACAAACTATGAGATATTACTCCTAGGATTTTCCAAAAATTATCTTCCAAGGGGGTGAAAGTGGGGGTTGAATTTTTTATGGAAAATCTTCCAAACAAACAACAAGACACGTATTTCTGGCTTTTCCGAAAATACCCCTATGAGGGTGAAACAGGGGGTATGAGTTTGTACAGAGACGTGTTGTTTTTTACGTCTATCAGCTTGATACTTGGCACAAATAGGTACTCTTAGAAATAAGTAATGAGACAGTGTTTTTGGATTTTCCTAAAATCATCCCCTTACGGGGTAAAAGTAGGGGTTGAAGTTGGTATGGAGATATGTGGTTTTTTGCGTCTATCAACTTGAAACTTGGCACAAATATTCTTTAAAAGTCTCTATACAAATGTATTATATTGTCCATTATTTTTTTTTGAGAATTCACTAGGTATTGGTTCATGAGCACATGCATATACCCATTGGTATCAGTGCTACTCCGAATCGATAACACCTGGAAACTTGAAATATGTTATGTAGGTGTCTTATATGTCATAGGTGCGCAACCGCTCTATGAAGGGATTTTTAGAAATTCCTACGGGAACGGGAATATATTGGTTCCGCGCGGGCAACAGATATTTGAAAAATAAACAGAACCTACTTATGTCCTGCATAAGGATACACGTTTATCCCGAAATGTTTAAAAAATAAATGTCCACTCGTGCGAAGCCGGGGCCGGCCGCTAGTATTATTATATCCTTACATCCTTGATAGATTAACAAACAAATACCTACTTACTTGCTCTCGTAACTCTATTATGGTTGCACTCATCGCGGTGACATACTAAATACGTAAAATACGCAACATAGGTTGACCAGTGAAGTGATCGAGATGTCTCACGCGCACTAGTTCCTTTGCAAAAAAGTCTGCCAATTTCTGCGGGGGGGACGAGGAAACAAACACAAATAATGTTAAAACAAACGCATTTTTTGACAAAACAATTAAACGCTAGCTTGAACTAGATGCACACGAATACATTCATCAATCCAAGCACTCCGTGAACTCAAAAAAACTACTTGTATTTAACAGGTGTGCGCGTTGACCGACACTTTTTTTTGGCAGAGGGGAACGCCTGTCACTGGCGTTTCCGGTTGGTTTAATACTCAAAGCTTACACAAGATAATTTTAAAATTACACATTTGGCATTGTCAACTGTTCGCGCGTACATCTCGGAATGCAACGTCATATTTCAACATTGTTTTACTAATCTCAACTTCTGAAAGGTGTTCTACTGCTAATAATTAACAGTTGTTGAATAGTTGAGTACCGTATTTTAATGTTTTCAATAAAAAAATACAATAAATTGTGTCCAAAAAAGACCTCAAACTCTACTTATTGCAATTTCATTGTTTGCCGCTTATTATCACGACACTCGTCTACATTTATTACCAGTCACGCATTCCCACAGACAACATACAACAACCTAATCCTTTTATGTCTCGATCTTCCGGTTTGAAGGTAATTTACCACTGCTCACCAGATGAAAACCCTCCGCTTTCCTATACGTAGGTATATCATGCTGACTACTGAACTTATCGATTCATAAAACAGTGACTAATATAGCCTGAGAAACAAAATGGCATCCGATTGTGTCACGAATCGTTATACAAGTATAGGAATTGCGACCGTTTAGAATATAAAATCCATTTTATTTAAAATCGTACACTATGTGACAAGTATCGTAGCAGGACGCTGGCGAGTTATCTGGACAAATGTAAAACCCGTCGTGGAGTTACTATTGGATCTCACTGCATTTACGATTTTATTACATAAAAATAAAGGATCATTTATTTCTATAGTATTATAGACAACTAGGTACATCACAGGATGGGTTATGTTCTTATGTTAAAGTAGGTAATAAAAAAGATGATCTGTTGGCCGATGTTAAGATTATATATGAAATATATCTAGACAAAAAGATATACATACACATCATCATCAGTGCTAGTAATATATATACGTATATTTTTAGTAACATTACAAAGGTACAAACCCCGGAAATGAAGATCAGGCATTTAAAGGAAGCAGCCTTGTTTGACCAAACAAAGATCTTTTATCGATTAATTCATTGGAAGATCCTTAGTAAAAGATCCTTAGTAACCATTCTGTTTGCAAGTGCCCTAGCGGTCACTACTCAGCCGCTCTCACTTAATGTCATAAATAACTTTGTCAATCTGCTAACTTAATAGCATAATTTATCCGTCGCAGGACAACATAACGAGCAATGCCGATAATAAACCAGAAAAGCCATGAGGTGATAATAGCTGTCCGTAAATAATGATTCCTGATTGCCGGTCCACACCTCATCGGGCGGGTCGCGGGAACGTAACACCGATGCCTGTAGCTATAAAAGCGTGAAATTCAAACCTATTAAAACTTTTAACTTGTGAATCGTCGGAGAAAACATGTTTCAAGCTTTAACCAATATAAACTCTGATGCAGAATCGTCAGTCTTACGACCAAGAGACATTTTACTTTTCATCTTTTTACTATATCGAAACCTGAGTTTACTTGCTCTTGATAAGGTAACAAGGAAAATCCTCCCTAGGATGTTGTGCTGGTAGCAAGATCTGACCCCGAGGGCTCATGTCGTTGCTCAGAATGCAATCGGTTCTAATTAACGCCGGCGCTCGGACACGGCCGGCCTCGAGGATGTTCCGATTAGACTCAACCGTTAAGGAGAAACAATCACATCTCCAACAAGGAATAACCAAGATTAGCTCAACTACTATTACAAGCATCCGAGACAAAGGCTAGATTGGTTTTAGTTCTTGTCAGCTGACATGCCCCTATAAGCTGCGTTTGCGATGAAGTGAAATCGCGTTCAATGGCTATTAGTTGAACTAAAAGTGTCATGTGTATCTAAAGTTTTCCGTTATTCACGTGCATTGCCGTGTCGGGATTCAATGCGGTGTGCGGTTGGGCGGCGATTGCCCGAGCACGAGGTGACATCGGCAGCGCTACACGGCTACTGTGTCGATACGTTGCCAGATAGCCCCCGCTCAAGCCGCACCATTTATTCATGGTGCAATAAATTCAAATTACAGGATTAACAATAGTACGGATAGCATCTCTCGTGCCGATACCCGCCGACCGTGATATTCTAAGGGCTTACTCTAAACATAGGTTCCAATCAGACACAATTATAGGTAGGATTGATTTAGTGAAATCAATCTAACGCACGGTTGTAAGTTTCTGTTTAATAACGTGCTATAAAAATATTATGACGGCATATATTCCAACACTTACTACGTCAGTAAATTATCGTAATGCCATGGTATAAAAGGACTGGTATGAAATTGGATCTAATTTAAAATACGGTTTACAAAAACATTGCTATCAATAAACGTCACGGCTAGAAGGGCATGTCGAGGAGGCGCATGAGTCTTGCAGCGACTCGCGACGTGGCCGCGATATAGCGCAATGAAATCCTACACCGAGGCGAATCGAACGCTGTCCTGTCGCGTTTGAAATTTCTGCAATATTTCGCCCTTTTCACGCAGATATCCGCGGCCCGTGTCTAACAGCCGGACATGAAACACAATATCAGCTCCATAAATTATACTCACTACACCAATGCCAACTGAGATGGTATGCGACTATCAATCCGAGATGTCAATGTATTTTTTTATAAGGAGTTACACTGAATTGTTTAAGAGCTTATAAGAAAAGATCGCATAACGAGTGGCGTGACAATCTTACAAGCTGCGTTGTCCCTTACCTAAATAGATTCAAATTAATGCGTGTTATTAGCGGAAGCCGCTTTGTGCCTCATCTGCGTACATCGGCATCAGAGCGCCAGAACGGGTTTAATGTGTTAGATACTACGGTTTAATTGGGATCCGACGACGGCTCCTGATGTCTGTACAGACGAAACTTTGAACCGTTCATAAAAGTTCACAACCCACTTGAGATATTGTTCTCAATTAAGTATCCACATAAAATGTTTTCGTTCAATAATACTCCAAAACTGAGTAGCTGACAGACAACACACAGCCTAAATCGATAGTCTAGACTAGAAGCAAGAATTTTTTCACAGAAGTTTTTTAATATAACGTAAGTAAGCGGAAAAAAGCTTTTATTTTAATTTATCACCTATTATAGTTGGCTAATAGTGTGGAAAATCGTCGTTTCTCGAAAATTAATCGAGAATAAGGCTAGTAAAATATAATATTTTGCCAGATTTAGAACTCAATTTCCTAAAAATACCTAACCTAAAAAATTTATAAACATAAATTTATGGCAGGAACCCTTTGCAAGATTTATGTTTGTTGCTTTTTGACCTGTGTTTGAAAAATATACTTTAATCTTTCTTTCACTATTAAATTCTTATGTCGCCGCGATTGGGCCGCTCGTCTGCAAGTTCACTTGCGCCTAATCAATTTAGCAGACGTGACGTGTACACGCATTGTATTGCGACACGCGAGCGACATATCACCGACTATCAATCAACTGCCTTTGATTAGAGACTGCGCAAACGTGGCACTTTCATCCAGCAGACAGTGATCCGCATTAACTTTCGTGTTTTTTGACAGGTTTTGCCCCACCTTCGTTACTAAGCGGAATCACTCACTATCACAGGGGGAAGTAAGAAACTGGACAAGTGTGAGTCGCACCGAGGCCACAGCCGAGGCTTTTCTACCGCCGTACAAAGTAGTTGTGTTGTGTGTTTACTAAAATTGTTTTATTTCGGGATCCCTGACATACACTTTGATGTTTTTTATTATTAAGTAGTTGTTTTTATTTAAAATTTTTACTACAATCACACTAATATTGTCGCACGTATTAGGTACCAATTATAAAACAAATCAAAAACTAAAAAAATTAAGACATCCTCCAGAATAAGACATATTTTGTGAAAATTTCAACCGACTGACTATTTCATATACATATATTAAATCAAAACAATTTTATTATTAATTATTCATTCAAAACATAAATAACAATGGCAAAAGTCCATGTGTTTTGGGTACCCCACTTACACCTGCCCACGGAAGACGAAACCGTATAAAATCGATAGTTCTCGGACAGACTAAGATAATATGTAATCATACCACATTTTTATAAGTTGGGGTTTAAAAGTTATTCGTTACCTAGTGTATTTTGTATAGGTTATTATGAGATTTTAGGTACCAAAGACGTGTAAAGAAAAAGTTTCTATAGGAAAGAAAATGATTTTCTTCCAACCTCTTTGTTAGAAAATAGCACTGCCTACCACATTGCCATATAAGTTACTCTATGCCACATAGTGGCAGTAAATGATGGCTTGGGCAAAAAATATCGATACCTATATTAAAATATCGATATTTTTCCAAATACATAATTAGCATATTATATATATCGTCGATATTCTAATGGCGATATATCGACATTTATTTTACAGTATCGAATTCGTATCAATTTTAATATATTTTTAACGCAATTCTGGTTTCGTGTTTCATTTCATGTTAGGTACTAGATACTTGTTTAGACTCAAGCATTTATAAAAAAATACTATTTGCATCGTCCTTTTTTACGAATTTGAGAATATGTATAAATAATAATGTAAAAACTGACGATATATCGATATTTATCACTCGATTTTTATCTATAGTATTTAGAAATGTCGATACGATAAATATCAATTTATTTTTTCACTTGGCCATCCCTACTGAATGACATGCTTGACGTGATGACACGACGTTCAATTTTACCACAACAACAAAAAAGTTTTTGTATTAATCAAAGACATTAAAATATAATAGCATAGAGGGGGCATTGGGAATATTTTCATACAAAACTTTGAAGCTCAAGCGTCATGTCCTTGTCATGTCAGTTAGTATGAACGCGAGCTGTCATTCGGTCGAAATTGTACTAGACTTATTCCACTTGGAATAACTTTTGGCTCCAAATAATCCTCGCTTTGTCCCCTCTATGCCTTATATTATATTTTAATCTCTTTGGTATTAATAGATTTCCCAATCGATCGATTCTTCTTTCTAAGATATTTCTGTTTTATTTGACTCAATATTTCCAATTGCTAGATTAATTAAAAATTATGGAAAATTTCGACTTGATATGAGTCAATATAACAAGCATAGTGTGATACCCCGTGGGTGTCTATTTCAGTAGGTACCAAAGCTGCCGATGTTCTTTAGGGCAGGCAGGTAGACAGATGGCATAGACGTAGTAGCATACCGTAAAAATAAAAAATCTTATATAATATCCAGTTGCGTCTGCCTGCAGGCATTGGTCACCACAGTTGGCCTACACAGGCTCTTATCCTGACGAGAGGTTCGCATTTCGTTCGGCGATCATCAAATTGATTGTGACATTTAAATATATAAATATGGTAATGTTAAATTACATTTCATAGAATGCTTGCTTACTACTCGTACTTATTTATGTTATTTTAGAGACAAAAAGTAGTAACCCAGATAATGATTGTAAACAATCAAGACACATTTAGGGCAATTATTACAATATTTTGAAATAAACATTTCAGTTAGATACAAATTTTGGACGACTTGACACATAATCGGATTTATGAAGTGGTTATTAACTAAAAATACCTACTCAAATGACTACGAGAACTGGCAATGCTCCAAATCAAATTAAATATTAAATACGTGAAAGATCCCTTTTCTCGAGACGCTTTATTTAAAGTAAGTTATGTTTTTGTAAGTACCTATAAGCAATTTTATATAAACAACTAGCGGACGCCCAGCGGCGTTGCCCGCGCGGATTCCGTTTATTCCCGTTTCCGTGGGAATTTCCAAAAATCCCTTCATAGTGGTTGCCTACGACATATTTAAGACACCTACAATACCTACATACCATATTTCAAATAGCGGGTGCCCAGCGGCTTTTTCCCGCTTGGATTTAGTTTATTCCCGTTCCCGTGGGAATTTCCAAAAATCCCTTCATACCAATTTCCTATGACATATCAGACACCTTCATACCATTTTTCAAGTTTCTAGGTGTTATCGTTTCGGAGTAGTACGTATTTCTCTTTTTAACCAGTTTTTATATTTTCCCGTGGGAATGAGATATTTTCCTGGAATAAAAAGTACCCTAGATGTTGACCCGGGTACTCAGTTATTACCCATTTTATACAAATAAATTAATTTGAATTTGAATTTGAATTTGAGTTATCTCCATACCAAATTTCATCAAAATCCGTCCAGTAGTTTTTGAGTGATGCGTGCACAACCAGACAGACAGACAGACAGACAGACAGACAGACAGACAAAAATTCCAAAAATTGGTGTTTCGGTATCTATATCGATAACTATATACACTACCGTTAAAATTTTCAAAAAATATTTAATGTACAGACACGGCCCCGTTAGAGTTTTATTATATGTATAGATAATTTAAAAATCATTTTGCTACAGGACTGTCGAAAATTTTATCAAAATACATAACCGCCTACAGTAAGAATTAAATAAAAGGTCAAAAGGCAAAGAAACTTGAAGGATACGAGTACCGTTACACATTGTAATTATAAAAAATACAGAATAAATAAATTGCTTTCCTAGTAAATGCCTAATTAGATATTGATATTCTATTTTATTGAGGTTCTTGATATAATAACAATCTCGCAGGTCTCTATAAATTGTTTCACACAAAGCCGCCGCCCTGACGACAAAGTGGCGCTGCAGATACGATGATCGGATTAAATAGTCCATTAAAATGTATAAAAGTCGTGCATTTAACATGAATAATTGTGTTCGCGAGTAATTGTGTACAGTCGAAGAGGCGAGTGAGCTGCGGCGCGGGCCGGTGGTCGGCGCTCCGAGCGATTTATGCACCGGCCACGATAATGGCCATATTAATGGAAATTGACACCAAGCCCGACCGCTCAGCTCGCCCGTGGGAGAGACCCCACCATCACCACTTAAGGAAATATAATATTAACGGCGCAATCATGATATAATAACCTCATCCTCCGCGGTGAAAACAGCCTGTCTTTGCTTCAATCACCACGCTAAGTGACAATAATTAATGCATCCACAGCCTAAGCTTTCCATTATCTATTTTGTATGCGATCTACCATCATAATGCTAACAATAGTAAACCATTTTACATCCAGCTTATTAAAGCCTGTTCTATAGTCGTTTACGAGGTACAGCCTGCTTTCTCTGCAGAATGTGTTTGCTGTTATTCTATTACAGGCATCATTACGGCGATTTGAATTACGACACTGTCTCGGACTACGGATGGATGGCCTGACTGTCTCTCTCACATTATTTATTGGCATATAATGGCTTCTAATGGGAGGCCATTGAATCTGCCACCTGGATATCTTTTATTTTCTGCGAGCCGCGAGGGGCGTGATTCGTCCCGTCCCGACGCATGTGAATATTCATAACGCAAAGTTTCGATTGCACCGGTGATTTAATTGATACCCAGCCGCAGACAGCCGCACGTATGGACAAAACTTAATTGCTCGTTAAGCCTCGATTCTCGATTGTTTCTTGATTATGAAAATAAAAGAGCGATCCGCGAATGCTGTGAGAATTTTAAAAGATCTCTTGACAAACGATACTGCGAGCGGTGCAGGTTATTATTTTAAAACAAATAACCGCACATCACAACACGCTACATTCATGAGCCATAATGAAATTTCAACAGTACGTAGTACATGCCGAACCCCAATAAATATGTCTGCTTTCTGCATCAAACAACAGGATGATGATATCAATGGTGCACAGCTGAGCAACAAATAAGTACATATTCGAATTTATTTAGACCTTTCGTCGATAACACGAGGTATTCGGGTTCTTTTATTTGCGAACAAGACGGACGCAAGTGCAATTTATTGATACTGTGTTCGATAACCAGTAGGTGCGTCCCACGCGGCGCTCGGAGCACAATGACAGCCGGCGCGCGCGCAGCACCACGTTACAAGGATCGCGCCCTTCGGAAGGAAATAGCGAAGCGAGCTCATGCTAAATACACTCCATAAATAGCGAAGGTTATGGTGTCGTAAAAACAAAGTCAAGCTGTGCAGACAGTCTCTGAAGCGATAAAGTACAGGCGTCATCGCGCCTGCTCCCTTCGGTGCACACTAGCGGCCTCGCCGATTCATATTTGCATCCGTTTCATAATAAGTACCTCTTATAGGTACTTCTCTAAAATATCCCTTGTTTTTTATTGTCTACACATAAATTTGGAGAAAAAAGTACCTATCTACAATGTTCGTAGGTATTTTGCGCCGTATTTCATTTAGCTGCAAATTAATAGTGCCTGCCTAATTTGGTATTACTAAAAAGGTAGGTACCTAGAGTGCTATCAATTTCGAGCACATGAAAGATGCACTATTTTTTCATTTAAAGTTGCCATCATATTTTGTTTACTTTGTGAGTTAGTATTAGTAAGTAAATTGTATTTACATTAATAATCATAATATGTATAAGATTATCATAATTCGATTCCCAATTCAATGTGACTATCTACCTAATATAGTATTTAACAGTCCACCAATATGTGGGAAAGCTGGTATTTCCAAATTTTATTGGTATTCGGGAATAAAGGTCAACATAATCGTTTATAATACGATAAAATGATTTTATAACATTCTGTTTACACATTTTATTAAATTCTCATAATCAAAACTGTATAAATTATATTTTGATGCCTTGAGATTAGATATCGATATGGAAAAACAAATACGATGAGATCGTTTCCACGCTCAATATCAACATTAGAATGTATTTAACTGACATCACCTACAGAGAGGCGACACATTAGGAGACACCTTAAACTATCATTTACATTCTAGTTTAATATTGGTGAACTACGTCTACATATGGTGATTCCAAAGAGATTAAAATATAGTAGGACATAGAGAGGACAAAGCGAGGAAAATTTTAAGCCAAAAGTTATTGCAAGTGGATTAGGTCTAGTACAATTTCGACCGAATGACAGCTCGCGTTCATACTAAGTGACATGACGCTTGAGCTTCAAACATGCTTCAAAGTTTTGTATGAAAATATTCCCAATGCCCCCTCTATGTCCTATTATATTTTAATCTCTTTGGATGAATCTAAGCATGCTGAGATCACTTTGTAACGAAACCTGTGATCTACCGGACCTATGAGTGCTGTTACATAAATTACGTTTTGACATAAACGTCAAAAGTAATTTATGTTATGGCGAACTTAGCCTCCGGAAGCTAATTCACGGGTAATTTATGTAGGCAGTAGCACAAACTTGATTCAAAATATCTTTTTTCTTTAATTATTGGAAGAAACTAATTTAAGATGATACATAATGTCAATAGTCAATCTCAACCTGCCCGTGAAAATGTTACAAGACTCTTATTAAAAGGGTTCTTTACATCAAAATGATAAAATAAATAATTGCCTACCTATAGGGTACTCTCCGTTTACTCGTACCTACAATCATAAAATTTGGGAAGAAGAATGTCTCACATTAAAAGTAAATGAGAATTATTAATTTGTAGTTATATCAAATTTTAAAAAATGCTATCACGAACTTTTCTTTGCAGTTGGAGAAACCATGGTGACCTATCGGAGTTTATTTTGGTACGGAACCTTTGGTGCGGTTGACTCGCACTTGGCTGGTTTTTGATAGGATACTTAAATAAACACGTTAAACATAAAAATAATTAAGAGATCATTTCACAAATCGGATATATTTTCGGCAATATCGTTATTCTCGTAAGACGACGAAGATAGTCGATAGGCGTTTCTTAAGAACGTACTCATAGATATATTTAGGAGCTCATACGGTTCACAGATATCGCCCGATCTATAATAATTAAATCTTAGAATCCCAAAAAGAATCAATACTCAATAAATTGTGTGGTATAAGTATATCTACCTATTAGTTATAGGTACCGTATAAGTAAAGCATTGTTAAGATTCTAAGATATATCATCTACATCCAAGCTATACCCACTAGACTGTTGTGATCTGTAATATCAAATTTTGCATGAAAAGCAGATTAGAAATTGTTTAGGCTAATGATAAGGGTCAGTAAACACACTACAGCTTTCATGTAGTTCTATGATTTTCGCACGGTTAACTTACGCAGAGAATCTCGGCAAGTAGGTACCTACGCAAGAGTAAGTAATGGTGAGAGCGCACTTCGGAGCTTGGAGCACAATTATAACGAGCCCACGGGCGAAAGGCGGCTGGTTGCGTACGGCGCCAAACATCGGTGCAACCTCCTGACCCCTGCCAATTTACATTTTATTCTGAGTTACACATTGCACTGTATGATCAACGAGAACCCTTAAATCAAGGAATTGTAACTACAAATATCTATTGGGGACCCGTTCCTGATTTTTACAAGCTTTTATTTATTTATAGGGAAAGAAAACCAGGCATTTTCGAAAAAACAACAGACTTTTATTAATTACTACGATAGATTTTGTGAGATGGATCATTATTAGCGATTCTTTTTCTACTGAATAAACAAATTGGAACTAACTAATGGCACCGGGGGCTTATGCCCGCCGGCGACGCGACTTACAATGGCGATAAATATTGAATTTATTTTAGTAACATCCCCCACAGACCCCCAGCACTCCTGCAACGGACTCCTTTGGATTTCAGGTTAAGAAATACTGCCCTAAATATTATACATATTATAAAACTTTGTATTTTGTTAAGTTTTGATATACCGTATTTAGACTCGAATCTACGTACCTACACTGAATGACCGTTAAATCAGGTGGCCAAAACAATACAATCCTCATTACCAAAGTGTCAACTTAAGTGGATGAGCAGTAATATATTGTTAAACATCTGATTATTATTAGTTGACACTTAGGTATGGTGATGAGCAGTAGTATGGTTTGATCCACAGATTTATTAAACGGCCGTTTAGTGTTGGTAGACTCTATCACAGGTGAATTCAAAAAGAGCGCTGTTGTAACGGAAAGGAACTTGTGAAAATCGCAATGTCTAGTTTTTTTAACATTTATAAAATACTAGCAGCGCCCCGCGGTTTCACCCGCGTAGTTCCCGTTCCCGTAGGAATATCGGAATAAAAAGTATCCTATGTCCGTCTCCTGGTTCTAAGCTACCTCCCCACCAACTTTCAGCCAAATCGGTTCAGCCATTAACGCGTGATACCGTGACCAAGGGAAAAAGGGATTCATTTTTATATATATAGATTGTTGTAGCGAACATTTTTTTATAATTTAATATGAGACTGACCAAAAAATATCCTCCATTGAAATCTGCAACATACAATGTGCAATAGCATAAAGATTTATGAGTTCCTTTGATAATGAACAATTATAAAATACATTAAAAAAATACAATCCTAAAGTTATAAAACAGACAATACCACCATACCACACATGCCTTTTATAAAATTTAATTAAATTAAGCCGAATTACCACAATCCATTTAGACACTATTTTCATAGCGACCTAAAAACTTCAAATTAAACGTTGTCGATAAATGAAGCATTCTGTTGATGGGCTGTTAACCAACCCGCGTTATTACATCATAAACTCCAATTTTGGACTAATTGAAAAAGGAAAAGCGGAACCCAGTCACAAATTACCGACACTATATCAAGTGTTAAACGGCAATTATCGACGCCGAAACGGTCCGGGACCATTGCTGATGAAAAATACACAATTTGAGGCGATAAATCAACGCCATCGCAGAGATGCGCGCGGTAGCGCCCATCCAAATGTTTTACTTTATTATTTTTTGCCATAACGCAGGTAATTTCTAGTATCATTCAATAGCGTCCCGTATTAGTCATGAATTTATTTCGCCAGAAGCTCAGTTAACCATAATACATACATTAAATCCTACTAATATTATAAACGCAAAAGTTTGTATGTATGGATGTTTGTTCCTCTTTCACGCCGAGCTGCTGAACGGATTGGCGGGTGAAACCACTATATTGATATAAAATTTGAGTAATTCGGTTATTTACTCGTAAATCCCATCACAACTGAATTGTAATAATCAAAGAGACCAATCTGAAAATATATCCTTTGAAATAAAAAAGAATTTTCAAAATCGGTTAATGACGGACTTCTAGGGTAACAAACATAAAAAAAACGAATTGAGAAACTCACCATTTTCTTTGAAGTCGGTTAATAAACAACATAAGGTATTATATTCGTGGAAGTTCTAAGAAGAGAGGATATTATCTCCGCTAATGAATCGCGCTTACTCTTCAGAGCGATGTTATCGTATCAATGCCGCGTAAACAAAGGAAACGAATGACGCAGTAGAAATTAGAACAACAGCAAAAATAAACTTTGTCTATGAAGAATATTTATTTTAAAGAGTGCGATAACAATGAAATGTTATATGTTCATTTTTTTTTAAAAGTATATTTAGGTTTAAATAAAAATCCTACAATATATTATAATTACTAACAGATAATATAAAGACTACGTATATGGATAAATATACTCATTTCATCTCGTGAATTAATTGTCTTACTGTATGGCATGGCAAGAATTGTCACCGCACTCCGCACGCGTCCCTACGCTATTTGTATTCAATACGCATGCTCTAATACGGCGATGTCGGCGATCTATCGACAGCTAGGCAATTTATCTTGCCCAGAAATCGAACCCCAACCTTGCCTTGCAATTGCACTGTATTTCCTTGTTGCCTTGCATGACACCAAATTGCTTCTGCAAACGGGAGGGAATGTAGATTGTTCTCTTGTTGTTTCATTCCGTACATTATATTTAAGTTTCTGTTATATATGCAGCACGGTACGTTCGTACGGAGAACTTCAGTACTAGTTGAAAAGTCAAAACGAAGAGTATTTAAGTAACTAGAAGTAGATTTTGAGACAAACCTTTTTCAAAAATTTTGGAATGCTTTGAATATTATGTTGGTGGGAAGAAATAAACGGGGCTGCCAACACCCCGCAATTTATGTGACATATCTTACTCATGATAAGGTACTGCCTAGAGTTCGAGCCTTTCAGTCACACTACAAAATGTTGACAGTATGTTTTATGAAGATATTGCCCTTCCTATTAATACAAAAACCAATACATACATACATACATATGCTCACGCCTTTTTCCCGAAGGGGTAGGCAGAGACAACAGCCCGCCACCTGCCATACCTCACGTGCCTCATCCACATCCATCAATAATAAATCAAGAAATTGCACCAATATATTTAACGTCATCATCATATGAGCCGAAAGACGTCCACTGCTGGACTGAACATAGGTCTGTCCTAAGCACCGTCTTTTAAATGTAATCTAAATAAATAAAAATTAAATAATGTTCGTTGGAAAGCGCTTCTCTTGAAAATGGCTGGATTGATTTGTTTTTTTTTCTTCGTAGGTAGTCCGCAGAAAGATTCTAGGAAAATAAAAGTTGGAAAAGTTGCCCGGAAAATAGAAAGAGCTTTTATCCATGGGATTCGGACGTTTTTCGGGGCAGCTAGTATAATTATACTTTCTTGCGATCACTCCTAGTTCTGGCATTTCACAGCACGAGTAGTGGCTCGTATTTAAATAGGTATCATAGAACTAATAATGTATGCCTACTCCTTCAGGTACTACGGCTTTGGTTGTAGTATACCTAAATAGATATCTATCTAAGTAGGTATATAAAGTCCGAACAGAAGAAAGAAAGATACCGTCTAGACGTCAAATAAATTCCTAAGCTACGTACACTTTGTTCTCTATAGTAATTCTATTCAGAGGAGACAGCAAACTGAATGAAGTCGAATGAATTACCATAAGAAAGGATTGAATAGTCCCTGCCTGCAATACATCGAGCGTGTAGCCGTCATAGTAATTGATAGTCGGTTTTGCGGGCATCCGCGTGAATAATCATAACCGCGCTCGTGGTTAATTACCACGCCTCTTGTGCTGTGTTGGTACATAATTAAACGACCGCATTATTCAGCTTATGCCGAGTATGCTAGTCGTCGTGTAATTCGAATTGTATTACGGAATTTCGAATACGCAGTAACCAACCTCACCTTTGGTAGTGGTAAAATGCTCGAATTAGTAGCGGTCGACCAAAGGGTCGATGTATTTATATGTGAATAAATGTATGTATTTATATGTGAACCGGCAGTGTCGCATTAATAAACATTTTTCTATAATAATTTTTACTCTTTATATATGTGAAAAGAGGGTATCTATACAGAGCTAAATATGTAGAGCTAAAGAAATTAAATTATCTGATCAGATATTTTTTTTTCTTAGATTCAAATAAAAGTGCATTGATAGTAAACCTTAAAATCTTAACCATAGTCATATTAAAGATACCTTTGCGAATCAAACACCACGACGTGTACTAGAAAGTACAGAGTCTCAACTCGCAAAAACTGCTTGACCTAATATCTATGGGACTGCCATAAATCGGTGCGGCATGCGTCACCAATATGCGAATTGGTATTAAGAAAACGGCAAGCAAATTAATTCGAGTGATCAATCTCACAAAGAATATAGTTACGTACGTATTAATACTTCGTTTTAATAATCTGGGGTAATCTTATACAATGTCTTATACATATGTGTTTCTGTGTATGTTGTTGATTATCCTAATAAATAAATAATTTGAACATAAGTAAAATCTTAGTACCTACTTTAAACAATTATAAAGGCGTATTTTCTTTTTCTTGTTCTTCTGACTGCCTTATTAGGCTGGGTGGGTGTCGTTCAAGCCTCAATAATATGGCCTTAAAAGTAATCGAGACTGTTTTTTATCCCAATCCTAAACAGCGAGCCGATCGGTGGTCAACGAAACGGGCGGTGACGCTAGCGCGCGCCGCTGTTGCCTTATAAGTCGACCTTCCTATTCGCCCCCGCACCAAACCTAACAGAACCGCACGGAACCTCTCCTCAGCGATTTTCCGACCGTAATTGGTAACACAATATGCAAATATCAACAGTATCTGTGCTATAAATCGATAAACGACGTGTTGACAAGCTGCTTATAAGAAACGACTACTGTAGAGTAAAGTATGACCTTTATAGGATTTTGAATTCTGGAAAGCTTTACAATCGTGTAGCTACAAGTATTAGTCAATGTGAAAAAAATGATGTTAGAGTAAGTGACAGCCCTGTAATATTTTTGATAGAGGAGTTATTTAGCGGAAATTTTGGATAAATAATTATAATGAAATTGACCAAGTGCGAGTACGACTCGCACACGAAAATTTCCGTATCACCATACCATATAAAAACACGTTTCTAGTATGGGGACCCTCCGTGAAAATTTCAAGTGTATACCTATATTACGGTCGATTTAAGTAAAGCCCTGTGACAGATGGGCAGATAGATAGCTGAGCCTTAGTCATAGTTTCCCGTTGGCACACTTTGGGTACGGAACCCCTTAAAGTACTTATTTATTTTGTCCAAATATCTAAACAAAAAATAAATCTGTGTTGCCATGCATCCGTAAAGTAACAATTTCTTTCCATTCACTTATCTTTAGTAACATTCAAAGACGTATACGAGTATGACGTAGTACTTACCTAATCCATAATTAGAACCATAAACCATAATATATCATTTGAATGGTTATGACGACAACGAATTCAATCCAATTGACGCTAACGAGTCTGTCGATGAAAATGTCGGTAGGTTATTTTCGTTTTGTTCGATCGAGCCCTCGATGTTTATTTATCAGCCCCTATTATCTAAATATGATGTTATGGAACGTTAGGACGTCATCGAAGGGGCAGTGCGATGACGAAATAGCAACGCAAGTGCGTCACACGCCCCCGAACATGCCATCTAGTCCAAATCGTACAAATAAACTTATTATACTTACGTTTGTTTGCATAAGGATAATAATGGCTCGCAGTTATTGATATGTTATATAAGTTTTATCGGATACTGAGCTCTCCATACCGCCTACGTTCGCGGTGACAAGTGAGACTGTACTGGATATAATTTCTTTGTACGTCATTGATTAGATTTTTTCAACAATAATATTGGCAAAGCTGTCCTGAAAATACAAAATTTTTATCAGTGATTAATTCAGACCCCTACAGTTTTTTAAACGTACAATTTCACAGAAGGGGGACTTATAAAAATTGGTCACTCTTTATGTTTTTAGATACGTAGGTACTCGTATTTCTCGTAAACAATTATTTTACATAAAAAACACATGATCTCTGAAACATTTCAAATACAAAAAAATATTGAACATTATATTATGCTAATAAAAATGTAAATCAGCAGGCTAACCATCTAAGTTTAAGATATCTAAGTTGACACCGCTTTATTTAGATATGGTAGACAACATATATATACCTTATAGACAATCATAAGATAAAAATAACTATTGATCTCTATGCGGGACGGCGCCATTTTGGGTCCCAATTCAAGACGCGAACGTCAAATTGTACGTTAAATGTTAACTCACACTTGGGCGTTTTGTGTTGTGTGTGTTATATAGTAGGTCTGCAGAGATTGAACCAAATTAAACGGATACAAAAAATTAAAAACAAATAAACATTTAAGAACTGTACCAAGTCCCTTGACAATGACAATCCGTAAAAAAATTCGTATTTTTTTATTCTTTATTTATTAATCACGAGATTACAATATAAATAAATAAAGAATAAAAATACATGATCTCACGGCTTTTATCCCCGAGGAGGCAGAGGTAATAAATTTCTGGATATACCCAATTTGGACCCTTAGATAAACGTGATAGGTGGTGAGCCCATCGCCGGACCGGGTCTTTTACACATGTCTCATATGTACGTAAGTTTTGAAATACTCATTGGTACATGCCAGGATTCGAACCCGAGCCTCACTGATTATCAATTATCATCATGTGAAGCAGGCTCTTTAACCGTAAGGCTATCACTGCTGATAAATATAGGCACTGTGATTATAATATAATTAATGATTAAACGAACTTACCTGTACGTGAAGTTCTATCATAATTATACGAAGTGCTTCGTTCGAAGAGATGAGTAACCTGTAAGAGTTTTTTATTATTCATTCAATTAACTTGTAGTAGTAGCCCCAGCTATCATCACTCCACTGTATTTGAGGGCAGTTACAAATTTATTTTGTATTTATTTTTATTACTACCCTACACTGCTTTCCGCTTGGCAGTCCCCGGCGGCCCGGACAGTCATTTAGTTTAGAGTAAGAAATCACTCCGTTATTTAGATATTTCCGAAAATATATCGGGATAAGTACTCGCCGAAGTACGGATGGGGCTGGGCGGGCGTTAGTTACTCATCTCTTCGAACGAAGCACTTCGTATAATTATGATAGAACTTCACGTACAGGTAAGTTCGTTTAATCATTAATTATACTCGTGCTTCGTTCTCGAGATGAGTAACCTGTAAGAGTTTTTTATTATTCATTCAATTAACTTGTAGATTTTGAGAGTGCTTTGAGGAAATATCAATAAAACCAGAAATCATGTAAACTTGTTTTTATTGACAATTAACTAACTAAAGAAACCAGACTTATTAGTCGTTTATAATCAACCTGGCAAGAGAATCATTTTGATTATTAACAATAGTTCTATCGTAGAACCTAGCGAATGTGGAAGATGTACCACTCCAGCCCGCAGTTTTGCGGATTGTGTCAACGCTAAGACCGAGATGCCGCGCCCGCGAAGTACTTGCGTGTCTCGTGCTATGCGCGCTGAATATCGATACATCTACTCCACATTCGTCTAGTGTTGATTTTATCCATCGACTAATTGATTGGGGACCAATAATCGCGTGTGGCTTCCTGTGGCTAATAAAGAGGTAATTACAATCGCGTCTTAGCCCTCTTGTTTTATCTAAATAAGCTAGTAAAGTTTTAGCAGGACAAATTTGCGGCTTCTGGCTAAAAAATGGTAAGAGTAAAGTTGGTTGATTAGCGCCGACGCGCGAGGTCTTAATGAGATCAGGTATTTTAATGGTAAATTGTAAATCTGATTGTACTATGTTTTGTATACATATTTTGGACAACGTCTGTACCCTGTGTGCTGTCGTTAGAGCCAGCAACATTGCACATTTTTTGGATAATTTCTCCAAAGAGAGCTCTTCATTAGGGTACCACTTTGCAAGCTCGTCCAGAACAAGGGTTGTGTCCCAGGTAATGTCGTATTTGGGAGCCGGAGGTCTTAAGCGAAATACCCCTTTGAAGAATCTTTTAACTCTGTCATCATTTGATACATTTGATCCCATTATTATCGCTAAAGCGGATCTATAAGAATTTAAAGATCCATATTGTGAGCCAGAGTTAAAAAGATAAGTCAGGAAAGACAAAATAGAAGGAATAGATTCTTCATAAAAATTTAGGTGATTGTCTCTAGAATAGAGAAACCACCGCTTAAGGCACACATCGTACTGTTTTATAGAGTTGGACGACAAGGATGCGAGCATGATTTCTACTGATTCTACAGGGACGTCTCGGCGCAGTAGTGCCGTCCGGAGAGCACCCCTGCAACCAGGGTAAGGCTCGATTGGATGTTGCCTCGGCTGGAATGAAAAATTAGGACCTTTTCACTGGGACTAAACTTTATGGTATCGCTGACAAGTAATCGTGAGAAAATCGGAAACCATGGTTGTGTTTCCCACAGAGGAACCACCATTATACCTGTTGCTTTATCTAGAATAATTTTCTTTAAAGTTTTTAAGATTACTGATATAGGTGGAAAAGAGTAAAAAAATAAACCCGACCAATCAAGAGTAAATGCATTTATCGCCACGGCATCTGGGTCTTTGTGCCACGAGACGTATTTTAAGCATTTTTTATTTATTCGGCTTGCGAATAAATCAATCTCGGGTTGACCAAACGCCACTGTTAACCTGTTAAAGGCTGAAGTCTCTAATTCCCACTCTATATCAGGGTGATTACGTCTGGATTCAGCGTCTGCCGTTGTGTTATCCTCAGACCGGATGTAAGACGCGTATATGAACATTCTCCTGGATTCGCACCATTGCCAGATTTTTCTAGTGATCTCTGTAAGATGTGGGAACTGTATACCACCCATTCTGTTAATGTATGATACTGCTGTTGAATTATCTATTCGAAGAAGAATCTGGCAGTGGGAGTAATCTCTAGCAAAAATTTTGATTGATATAAAAGCGGCGAGCAGTTCTAGATAATTTATATGTTTTTTGCACTCCTCATTGGACCACCGGCCACTAGCTGTCTCATCGCCACATGCTGCGCCCCACCCCGTCGTTGAGGCGTCAGAGAATATTTCAACTTCATACCTGTCTTCTAAAATCCTATGAACAGAGCATTCTATTGCATCTAGCCACCACAACAGATCTGTTTGTAAATAAATGGGAATATTCATTAGTCTTTCATAATTATCGTCTTGAGCTAAATTTAAGTATTTGCATCTTTCTAAACCTTTGGTGTAGAGCCACCCGTATTCAATGGCAGGACAAGCTGAGACCAGAAGTCCAATGAGTTGAGCAAATTGCCTAATAGTACATGTTTTTAGACTAATAAATTTTAATAATTCCTCTTTAATACGTTTTCTTTTTTCGTCTGGCAATGAAATATCGAATCTACTGGAGTCGAGAATATAACCCAAGTATTTACATCTATTTGATGGTGTAAGTATACTTTTCTCCTCGTTTATTATAAAACCCAGGGAGCACAATAGTTTTATGGTTATTGAAACATTGCTGACACATTCTTGATAAGAATGGCCTATCAAATTCATGTCATCTAAATATATAGTTGACATGAAACCACCAGATCTTAGAAGTTTGACTATAGGTTTTGTAATTTTCGTAAACACATATGGGGCCGTACTCAAACCAAACGGTAAAACGTTACATTCATATAATTTATTTTTCCATTCGAATCTTAAGAACTTTCTACTTTCTGGATGAATTTTAATGAAATGGTAAGCATCCTTAATATCTATTGTTGCCATATAGCAGTTACGTGACATTAGTTTTAAAGTTGTGCGCAAATCCTCTATTTTAAAATGTGAGGTATCTATGAATTTGTTCAAATGTTTAAGATTAAGTATAAACCTCATTTTACCGTTTGGTTTAGGACGTAAGAATACACTGGATATGAACTGATTCTTACACGGTTCACAAGTCGAAATTGCTCCATAAGACTCAAGTTTGGCAATTGATTCACTTAATAAATGTTTTTCTGAATCTGAATACTTTTGTTTTGGTAGTGGAAAAAGTTGTTTTACAGGATTCGAAAATATTATTTTGTAACCTGGGTTGATCCATGATAGTATAGTGCGATCTTTGGTAATTAGGGACCAAGACTTGTAGAAGTGCGACAGCTGTCCAGCATATTTTACCTGGTCTAGTACCGCCTGCGCGTGTACCTCTGCGGCGGCGGTGGCGGCCTGCGCGACGAGTTCGTGCGCGTGGCGCGCGGCTCCGGGGCCGATGGCGGCGGCGCTGGCTGCGCCGATGTCATCGGGGCTGCAGGCGCGTTCCGCCGGCCCGTCGTTTGTCCCGTCGTCGTCGGCTGCTTGCGTCCCGCGACGGGGGCCTTCCAGTTTTTTGCTTGGCCTGGTTTAAACTGATGTTTCAACTCAGTAGCTGATTTCGTAACGGCCTTAGCTGTTTTCAGAGCATCAGCGAGGGTTTCGCCGAAAAGTGAACTGTCTATCTTTGTAGAGAGCAACGGCTCCTTCATTTCCTTTTTTAAAGATGAAACAGCCAGATTCCTTCGTGACATTGAGTCATTATATTGTGCATCGCACAGGAAACGAGCTGTATCCATGAGACGTTTGATTTGAGCATTATCCTTTTCTTTGGCATCCCACGCGTAGGATATTGCTTCTCCCAAGCACGAAATTGCTGCAGCCATCCTCTTTTGGCGGTATTCTATAAGTTTGTCACGTTTCAATGAAGCTTCGTTAAGAGCGCTCTTAATTTCAGTATTAAGTATCGGGGATCCAATCATTGTGCAATTTCCAGGTAAAAGATATTTGTCAGAGAGTTCCTTTCGAACATCTTTGTTTAAGCCATTAGTGGCTATATGATTAAAGCGAGCAGCTAGCACCGGGCGGATATCTTTTCCATATTTTACTACAGCTGTCGGGTCATCACCAAGAAGTTCTAGAATATCATTATCAAGTATTGATTCCTCAGTAGATTGCATATTATCGACCGCCGCATTTAATTGAACCTCTTGTAAGGTAGACGGTAGCGGTGTCGCCGGCGATGCCGCCTGTGGTAGTGGAGGCAGTAGCGTCTCTTGTGATGTCAAGGGCAGTGTCCCCTTCTTGCGAGGTAGAAGGCTGAGGTGCCGAGGCCGGTATTGCTGGCGATGTCGAAAGGTTTTCTTGCCGTGAGCGCTCAGATGGGAGAAGTATGGAGTCGATATCAGAAGTATCACTCGGAGAATTACCGATTTCTCCAACTGCAAATAGCCAAGCAGCTATTGATTCGTTCAGTCTTAGATATATGTAAGTATATGAACGTTTACCGTCTTAATTAGTACCCCCATATTTTTAAGTGTTGTTTCAATTATTTATTCAACTAAGTAGGTACCCACGTAATATTTTTCTTTCCTTACCAAGATTCACGGTATAACGGTAGTTAATCCGTTGTTAGTAGGCTAAAAAGCTAATTTCTATGGCATTGAATTACGGTGGTATGGGATTCAATATGACGACGCTCGGATGGTCCCAAAGACGTCCTTGTGCGTATATAAGAGATGTCACCGTATGGATATGTGGTGGTTGGTTTACACGTGGATAGCCCCGCAGGCGTCCTTGTGCGTTACCAAAATGTCGAGGAAGTCCTCGTTATTACCACATCATAATAGGTTACGCGCGTTCCTCTTATATGAGTCATGCGAAAACTATAAAACACTTAATATAACACTTCTTTGTTTTGCAAAAGTACTTACGGTTATGGTCTTGCAGAGATTGCGACGAATCTTCCGAGGATGATGAAATAATCCGTTTGCGACGATTACGCCTTTTTAATAACTTTTCAATTTTACGTAATTTTCTCGCAACACCATCTTCTTCATCGTGTTTCCTTTTAGGCATTACGACGTATAACACCAAGTATGTATAACCGAAACGAAGACCAGACAAAAAGCGCACGTGCGGAGTGATTGACACTGAGATTACGAATGACTGTCCGGGCCGCCGGGGACTGCCAAGCGGAAAGCAGTGTAGGGTAGTAATAAAAATAAATACAAAATAAATTTGTAACTGCCCTCAAATACAGTGGAGTGATGATAGCTGGGGCTACTACTACAAGTTAATTGAATGAATAATAAAAAACTCTTACAGGTTACTCATCTCGAGAACGAAGCACGAGTATAATAAAGAGTAAACCCTAGAGATTTTATCAGCGTGGATCATTTCAAGTAATAAATAAGAACGTTATTAAAATGTATTGTTCTTTCTTTTAATTTCAATAAATTTTAGTGTGATTTTGATTAGACACAAGTCAGTAGTGACATAACATCCGAGTTTAATTTGTTTTCCGCCAACACCTGAAGGAAGGTATTGGTTTCCTGGAATATACAACACGCGTCACAAAATATGCGCAATTCCTCATACACCCCAATTAGAACATTAACATAAAAAATATTGTGATGCATTCGTACTTTAGTTTGGTCTAACTAAATTTCTTAAATAAAGATCAATAATACTTAGTACGGTAGGCCATAGGTAGCCCTAAATTCAGTTAATTAATTCATTATTCGGAAAAATTTACACATATTAAAAATATCTAAAATCGATTAAGTAGTCGATACCGAACAAACTACTTTCAGGTACTGCATTTATTCATTCTGTTACATATTGTACCTATATGTAGTGTTAGGTTTGATAGATTTCAAGTGTTCTCAGAGTGACACTTGGTTGGTAACGTCACAAACGAAAACAATATGACGGACCTTTTCCTTATGACCTCCTGTAGCCTAAACGTTTATGAGATTTTGAAGTGCGGGGTTGTCGCTGAATATCAACAGCATCTACGGAGTATCATATAAAAAAAAATCCGATTGCTTACAGTCGGGTGTTATGGATTTTGTAATTGACTAGGTATACCAGAAGGAAGCTAATGTTTTCAGGTATTTAAATGTATTTGAGCGTAATTATTTTCGTGTGTCCTCTTAAAGACTTAACGGTTTTTGAAGTGCAGGTGTCATTAGATTCGTGTTCATCGCCAGTGTCTGGATTTTTTAAATATCTTTTCCGTGCTTTTTACAAGCATTCTAGTTTTTGGTGTTTTAATAAATTAATGAGCAGTGATAGCCCGGACGGTTAAAGAGCCGGCCGAAAATCAGTGAGGCTCGGGTTCGAATCCTGGCATGTACCAATGAGTTTTCAAAAAACTTACGTACATATTTTTCACTAGCTCGACGGTGAAGAAAAACATCGTGAGGAAACCCGCAGGTCTTAGAATTAATTCTAAGACGTGGCACAGAGTAATTAATATAATACTTATTGTACGGATTCGCCAAACGTGGAGTAAGCTTTATCCCAAGGATAAATCGCATATTCTATATTTTATTATTTTGCAATAAAATCTCCTACTAAGCCTCCCTCTTCATTGGGCGCAGCCTTATGGTATCAGATTATTTATTCTGTGGTATTAAGTATTATAAACCTACATATGTTGCCTACGCCCATTTGAATTTAAGCAATAAATAAATAAACAACCGATACAGCGTTCGATATGAGCCCTTTGAGAATCACGTTCACTTGTGGTTTTAGGGATTTTCGCGATACTTATGAGAAGCTGGTTGTCGACTACTCGTCCCGCGCAGCCCACGCCCGGAGCGCCCACCACTTGCACTTTGACATTAGCCCGCCCGGCCCGGAGCGGCGGCCGCGTGGAGATCAACAGGTGGCACCTATGACAACTTACACGAGTTCACGGCCTCTCCTTGTTTTGCGATACAATTTTAGGAAAGATATCGGAAAATTAGGGATGGGAGGAAATAATTAAGTAATTTTACTTAGCACATCTTTCTAACCTATGTCCATGTTAGTATTTTTATATTAAAACAATGCGTAGCACCTAGGTACGTGATAATACCGAAATTCATTTGGTATGATTTACTTTGATCAGATTATCTTTGAAGACGTAGACTCGCGTCATTCTGTATACCGATGATACTCGCGTCATCATCATACAGAGATCAATTTGTTGTAACGTTAAGACTGACGTATGAACCCGTATGACCAGGTACTATTTTAGGTGGATCCATGATCCATCTGACGCACCTACGTAACGCGGCAACTATTCGGAGCGGCCGTCGACGTCACGGGAGTGCGCGTGCCACTCGTCTAATTGTAGCATGACCAAAACGGTCGCCGAGCTGCGCGCGCGGCTCGCGGCGTACGAAAGCAGTGCATGATTCAGCGCGCGGAGAAAGTAATGGCCGCGGCATGGCAGGAGCGCGACGTCACGGCCGGGCCGCGCGCCGCGCGCCGAGCCTCCGCGCCCACGTGCTCCCACGCGCTCGCGCCGCCCGCCGCACTGCCATCGCATCACTACACTTGTGCGCCCCGCGCTTTTCGCGCGGCTCCCTTCGACGTCGCGACGCCGCGCCATTTTCTCGCGCACGTGGGCGACGACAGCGGAACGAGGGCGCCCGGCTCGAACGCCATTAACGCGGCCGTCGTGAATGAACGCCGACCTCGACCGGGTGGCTGGCGTCCATTGAGAGGGCGCGCGGCGTACGACGACCGGCCGCGACGGGGGCGGCTGCTGCACGCCCTCGCGCTCGAGCGCGCCTCAGTCGAGGATGTGGCGTTCTCCGCGCGACGACACACACCGCGTGCGAAATCTGTGTTCATTTACCAGTAGATTTTCGAGGTCCTCCAGTGTGATTATCGTGCTGCATTTTTTGTAGTTTCCTATATAGGTACTCGTACGTATAATGATCTGTGATCGCGTCAATTTCGTTAGAACATAAGTAAGTTAAATAGTTTTTGGAAATATCACTCTAGTAGTGTGTGGTGATTTGGCGCGTGCGCCAGTGTTCGGTGGGGAAGCGCTCAGCGGAGCGCGCGCGAGTGCGAGCGCGGGTGCGCCGCGCATGGTGGTGTGGTCGAATCGGTGCGGGAATGCGCGCGTGCCATGCTCTCGGTGATCGCGATGCGTCGGCCGGAGGACGAGGAGCTGGGCGGGCGCGGCGACGGCGACGAATTTGTGGACATCTCACAAATGCAGCTGCTAGTGGAAGCAGGCCCGAGCGGCTTGCACTACGGCGGACCGCCGCCACCGCACGCGCAGCCGCAGCCGTACGCGCAGCCACCTGGCCACCACGCCCCCGCCGCCACTGCCTCTGTCGACGACCTGTTTGCGCTCTACTTCACGCCAGCACCGCATGGTGAGCATATACTAGGTATGGAAAAAATATTTTTAATTTAACGTCGTAAAAAATATTTTAACAACAAAAACTCGCACAAAACTCTTTTATATAATTGCCACTCTTCTAGTTATAGGTACTTATTACAAGTACACTAGAACTAGAAGAGTTAGGATTCCGTACCAAAAAGAAAAAAGAAGCCTTACCTATGATGTATTTTATCGTCTGTCTGTCTCATTCTTATGTCTGTAACCACTAATTTTATAAGTTTAAAATAAAAAGTTTTAATAAATACATTTTTTGCTCTTACTGACTAGGTATACGCTAAACGTATAAAGAGTACCTATCCGGTGTTTAAAAGTATCGTATTGTACCGTACCAGAAGTCACACTATTTCTCCATAAAATAAGAACATTTACAGTAGCATAAATCTATGTCTATGTACTCAACAGCACAGAAAAAAAAACAAATACTCTCGAAATATAACCCTCCTTCTTCACTCTAATTTATGTATATAATGACATTGTTTACCCAGGAGCCAACATAGAGTCAACAGAGCAAACTATTGGTGTCTTCGAATCACCCTTTTGAATTTTATCTTAATTATACAAACAACAGCTATAAGATAAAAAGTATTGTTTATGAATTACCTATATACCTTAAGATTTCTTTACTAACTAACTAACTTTACTCGAGAAAAATTCTACACGATGATGAAAACCCGATGAAAACCGCATTAAAATCCACTCAAAAGCTACACAGACAAACGCGGATTGCAACTTCGTTCTATCCTATTAAGAAATGATAAGACACTGGAATTCGTGTGAGAAGCACATTAGCTAATTTCTGTGGTTGTCGACGTTGTCGTCTGGCGGGACTTCGGATCAGCGTTCTGCATAGCGTTATCTGTACCGGACGCTCTAATCGACTGCGTGTGCGCAATCCGCGCTATCACGTTGGAACAACCATTGTTTTTTAATTGTAGCATTTTTGTTTTGTATTATAAAATATTTGAAAAAATAATTTATATTTGCAAGTTTTGCTATGATCTTTGCGTGATAGCTGTGTTATAGAAGTGAACCCGTCTATGATGTGCACAGCTGTTCGAATCCTGGTGACGACGGCTCTCAATGAGTTTCAAAAACTTATTTATCGCTAGCTGTAAAGGAAGATATCGTGAGGAAACCCACAGGCCCTAAAATTAATTCTGAGGCACGTGCACCTAACATTACTTCGATCCTGTTCACCTGTCTCCTTTAGGGGTCCGAAAGGTTGTACAAATATTTCCGGGAATTAAATACCCCTGCTGACCCCTTCGGGGATAAGGCGAGAGCATATATATTTTATTAGATCTTTGCGTTCGTCATAAATATCATGCGACCAACTTTTTACAGATTAAAACTTAATGGAACCAAATTAACCTAGGGTAGACTGGGTACGGTTGAAACATTACACAGTTTATTGTCCATTGCATCGGGATTAATTAAGCTAGTGAGGACATAAATATATTAAAATATAAAAGAGCCAGCCTTACGGTTAAGGAGCCCGCTTCTCATGATGATAATCAAGCAGGCTCGGGATCGAATCCTGGCATGTACCAATGAGTTTTTCAAAACTTACGTTCATTTTCATCACTAGCTATAAGGAGAAGAAAAACATCGTGAGGAAACCTGCAGGTCTCAGGATTAATTCTGAGGCATATGTAACAGACCTGATCCGGCGATGGGCTCACCACTTATCACGTTTAGAGGTCGAATATTCTCGTGATAAGTAGGTATTTCCCGATATGGAATACCTCTGCCTACCCTCTCGGGAATAAAAAGCGTGAGATTATTATTTCTTTTTAAAAGACCATGTACTTGATTACAAATGGGCAATTATATTTGAAATCAATATAT
Organism: Ethmia dodecea; assembly: GCA_963855545.1. Lineage (NCBI taxonomy): Eukaryota > Metazoa > Arthropoda > Insecta > Lepidoptera > Depressariidae > Ethmia > Ethmia dodecea. The sequence continues at coordinate 8,700,687 of OY979448.1, forward strand.
TGTATTTTATTAGTAAACACAAATTAAAGAAAATGCAATTTGTTTCAACCGTCCCCATATCAGGAACGGTTGAAACACTGCCTGGGGTCAAATGAAACACATGTAAATACACTAAATATAATAAATTAATATGTTTTATTCATCATTTAATAACACTTTAGGACTCGTAATGGCTCAGTTGAACATTACAAATGTTTTTATTAATATTAAATTTTTTCAATATACATAAGTTTAAAATAAGTAAGACTATAAAGTATAACATTATTTTTAATAAGCCGTTTCAACTGTACTGACAAAAAATGTTTCAACTGTCCCCAACCGATGTATAAAACGGTTCACAGTAAGAATGATAATAAACTTGAATAAAAACTAATCATACAGCCATATTCTACAAACTTCAACTAAAGCGATCAAAAAACTCTCAGCTTTAGTTGAATCATAATAATTAGAAAAATGTATAAACAAAAAATACTTACTTTCCCATAAAAAAACACAAACGAAATTCGTATTTCGACTGGTCACCCGCTTCGTTCTCTCTTTGTCACTTCACCTTATCACCAGAGATCGGCATTAGGTAGTGTGATTAGATACCAAAGTAGGTAGAGGATATAATAAGGAGTTGTTAAAACCACCATGTTCCTACTTTTACATCGAAGCATACATATGAAATGCCAAATTTCATATGTGTGGTTTGTGTCGATGGGACCGAAAATCAATTTTTTTCTAGCTGAGGAGCCGTACTATTACAAACAAATATGCAGATTTTGTTGATTATCTCCATAACCGGCCACTGTAGAGAAAATCACCTAAGAACAAAAGAAGTTTATATTTAGTAAGTAAATATGATACTGTAGAAAAATCTCGGAAATATCCCGGGAAATTGTCAGAAGTCCCAAATAAAGTGGTGGTTTTAACAACTCCATATTACATCCTCGTAGCAACTTTACGTACTAATGCCGATCTCTGCATATCACGTACGGGTGTTGAGATATTCTCTTTATTTCATCCGTCCACCGTTTCAACCGTACCCAGTCTACCGTATGTCAAAATATAAATGTAACTCATATTTGTTACGTTAATAGACCCCGAATGGGGGTTGATTAATCACCAACAATAGCATTCCCTAGGAGTGCTAGCGACAGAAATCCAGCCCTTTTGCTATATCGATAACGTACCGTCCAGATCTCAAATAATGGAAGGATTTTGCAAAATTCAACCCCTAAGGGGGTGAAATAAACGTGCGCGAGCGAAGCCGCGATTAAAAGCTAGTACATCTACAAAAAAAATCCTAGGTACCGACCTATATCTATGGTTTTTATTTTAGTATAATTATTGATTCAAAATAAACTTTAAATCCGAAATAATATGTATAAATATAAAAAACTGTATTTTAAAATGTATTTTAGCACAAAACAAGTAGGTACATCTATCTAATTAGGTAGATTCTAGAATAATAAAATGATTAATCCAATAAATAACTACCAATAAAAAAAACTCTCGTGTTTTATCCCCGAGGGGAGTAGGCAGAGGTATTCCATTTCTGGATAAACCCACTTTTCACTAAATAACTATAGTTATTCAATAATATACATTTTGCTCGTAATACAATAATTATTTTTGCGCATGGAACTGGAGATTACATGGAAAGAGCCGCAGTTTGCAGTTGCCCTGGGTTGAGGTGATATTTTTTTACGTGTGAAAGGATTTCAATAAAACTCATTTTTTAAATCAATAAAAGGTAACTTGGCATATTTTTGGGCTTTTTTTATTTGCGATTTAGTCAGCTACAAAGTTGCTGTTTTACATAAGCCACTTGGCTTCAAAATACCAGAACGTAGTATGAAATAACTGAAAAAATAATAACGAATACTTTGAAAACTATCACGACGATCTGGGGTCAAGTATTTCACGAACGATTGCCGACAAAATTAATGCAAAATTGACCAAACGAAAAATATGGTGGAACTATAGCAAAACTGGTGTTTTCGGGTGCAAAAAAAAAGTATCCGTAAAAACATGGTTGAAAATTTAGAAATATGAATATTTAAAAAGTTCGTATATTATAAACATGACTATTTGGACTATTTGTGAGGATATATGGATAGATGTTTGTTACTATCTTACGCAAAATGTATTGAACTCATTATGATAAAACTTTATAGTAAATACATCAGAATAACACACAAACTACTTTTTTGCACAAAATTTTATTGATATCGTAAGTCCCGTTACTTTTGGAAAATTATAGCCCATGTTACTCCAAAAAAAGTAGGTAATATTACCATTGGTAAAAGATTTTATTATCAGTAGTCCTACAGTCAAGTAGATTAAAATATAATAGCGCATAGAGGGGACAAAACGAGGAAAATTTGATGGCCAAAAGTTATTACAAGTGGAATGAATCTAGTACGATTTCGACCGAATGACAGCTCGCGTTTATTCTAACTGACATGACGCGTGAGCTTCCAAGTTTTGTAAGAAAATATTCCCAATGCCCCCTCTATGCCTTATTAGGTATATTTTAATGTCTTTGCCCACAGTAAAGTTGTACTTTTTTTATCTATGTGTCACTTGTTGCATATTTTTATTGGTGTACAATAAAGAGTTGTTACTTACTTAAAGTCGTTCCGGAGTAAGTATATTCATTAAAAATAAACATACAAAAAAATCTTTCCTCTTTCAAAAGTAGATAACCACCATTTCAGGACTAGGTGTAACATTTTGTCGCTCTCACTGTTCTCACTCATCTCATGGTACGGTTGCTGGCCTTTTCTATGTCCAAATGTGAGAAAAGACCCAAAACGGTGGGATGGTAATAGGCTAAAGCCGCTACATCATCCCACGTCACTTCTCAAATAATATTATTTTTAAACATTTCTTTGCGATTGAAAAAGGCGGAGGAAAGGAGGTATTTTTATCTGTGATTGGCTGGCAGATCACGAAATAGTTACCTCCTTTTTCCTACACATAATTTAGTAAGTATTTACCTACTTTTTACTTAAAGGGGCCATAATGAACATAACAGGAAAAAGTACTTACCTTCTTACTTTTTCTCATAGATGCCTATAATAATAAGAAAAATAACAATTTAAGTTCCATTCTTTTTTTATTGCAAAAGCGCTGTGTTTGAAAGATATTTTCAAATAAACAGATATAGTAGGTATAAAGACTACTAATAAATGCAGTCGAAAGGCGTTCATTAAGAAGCATTAGTGGAGTAAGATTGATAGATAGAGTGAAAAATAGTGTGATCCAAGAGCGTTGCGGCTTTAAAGGTGATATAGTGACTAGGATTGAAAGAGGAATGCTCAGGTGGTTTGGTCACATTGAGCGGATGAATGAAAGTCGTCTAACGAGACAAATATACAAGGGTGTTGTGAATGGGCGAGTCGGTAGAGGACGACCTAGGCGTACCTACATCGACCAGATCGGTGATGTGTTGAAGAAAAGCCAGATAAAGAGTACCCGAAACCGACGAGCATGCATGAGTCGTTTGATGGATGTGGAGGAAGCGCGTGAGATCTGCCAGGTTCGTAGCAAGTGGCGGTCTGTTGTCTCTGCCTACCCCAATGGGAAATAGGCGTGAGATTATGTATGTATGTATGTAAAGACTACTTATGAACCCAAGATAATTTTTTTTAAAATTTCAGCCTTTTAGATGGCACATCATGCAAATAAATACGACCAGTACAATATGTAACAGTATGTAACAATAAGCGCAATTCCTGAAATTAGTTTTTTCAGTATATCGATTTCAGCTATTTTTAATGTGTAAAATTTTTCCGAAAAACGAGTTAGCATAGCTGAATTTAATGCTTAGTATGGAAATCGTACTAATAATGCTCTTTATTTAAGAAAATTGGTTGGACACAACTAAAGTACGAACGCATTATATATTTTTTATATTAATATACTAATTCGGGTGTATGAGGAATTGCGCTTATTCTGTTACGCGATGTATACTGGAAATCATGGAAAACTGTTGCAGTTAGGTGGCTACAATGCTTAACCTTCGGCGCTTGCGTGGGAGATTATGCCCCATACTTCCTCTGTGAGCACTAAATAAATCTTCAAGTCTAGCAATAAACAAGTTCTCCGTTATATTGCTAAACTATAATATAAATAATAATATAATCTCGCGCCTTTTTTTTTATCCCCGAGGGGGTAGGCAGAGGTATTCCATTACTGGATATACCCACATTTCACGAGATATATTGGACCCCTAAACGTGATAGGTGGTGAGCCCATCGCCGGACCGGGTCTGTTTACACATGTCTCAGAATTAATTCTGAGACCTGCAGGTTTCCTCACGATGTTTTCCTTCACCGTCGAGCTAGTGATAAATATGTACGTAAGTTTTTGAAAAACTCATTGGTACATGCCAGGATTCGAACCCGAGCCTCACTGATTTTCGGCCGGCTCTTTAACCATCCGGGCTATCACTGCTCTTAAACTCTCTCTTAGCTAAACTATACATCTTTAAAAATATTGCAATAAAACAATTTAATCGTAGTATAATATATTGCCAAATCCTATTAAATGTCTATGTCAACGGAAAAGTATGTAATCCGTCATTGTATACGTTTCCTAAGAAATCTGTACAATTTCGATATCGATAGGAAATGTGTAATTACGTTTTATAATATACATATTATAAAACAACATTATTTAGGAAATGTATACTTTTCCTAGGAAAAAGTATATACTTTTCCTAATATATAGTTTTCCTAGGAAAAGTATATATGTACTTTAATGAAGGAAATGTATTAGATTTCCTAGGAAAAGTATATACTTTTCACTAATTTTTACTAAATAGCGATCGGAAATGTATTACATCCGGGATGCTAGTGGGTACAAAGAGTATAGCGGGGAACCCTCTCCTTAGGTTATCTATACATATAATAAAACTCTAACGGGGTCGTGTCTGAACATGAAAGATTTTTTGAAAATTTTAACGTTAGTGTATATGGCTATCGATATAGATACCGAAACACCAATTTTTGGAATTTTTGTCTGTCTGTCTGTCTGTCTTTCTGTCTGTCTGTCTGTCTGGTTGTGCACGCATCACTCAAAAACTACTGGACGGATTTTGATGAAACTTGGTATGGAGATAACTTAGTACCCGGGTCAATATCTAGGGTACTTTTTATTCCAGGAAAATATCTCATTCACGCGGGAAAATATAAAAACTGGTTAAAAAGAGAAATACGTACTACTCCGAAACGATAACACCTAGAAACTTGAAAAATGGTATGAAGGTGTCTTATATGTCGTAGGAAACCGGTATGAAGAGATTTTTCGAAATTCGGGAACGGGAAGAACGGGAATAACGGGATCATTGGGAACCGAATAAATTGGGTGTGCTAATTTTTATATCCATACTCTTTTCTGCTTTACTGCTATTTTCTTTTTCTTTGACAATGTCTTGGTGACGTTTTTGATATCTATTCAATACAAAATTAATTGATAGGTATCAAATATTTGAGAAAATCGCATTTCAACTGAAATTACATAGCTTGAAACCTAATACATATACAGCAATGTCATGCAAACAGGAGGTGTCGTAGGCAACCGCTATGAAAGGATTTTTGGAAATTCCCACAGGAACGGAAACAAACTGAATCCGTGCGTGCGTGTTTTATTTATTTTATCAACAGAAGCACATATTTTTTATACATTTCCTAGTATCATCTCGGAAAGGTATCTATAGAATTGCTAGGATATGTATGTATACATTTCCCAGAAAATGTTTTTATTACACAATCTTCAACTCATTATTTCACACATTTCCTAAATATGCTCGGAATTGTAGTATACACACATAGTAATTGTGTACAATTCCCAGATTGCATTCATTTGTAACACTGTAAACATATCTCTGTAACTAGCGAGTGCCCAACGGCGTTGCCCGCGCGGATCCCGTTCCCGTGGGAATTTTAAAAACCCCTTCATAGCGATTGCCTACGAATATGACACCCACATACCATATTTCAAGTTTCGATGTGTTATTGTTTCGGAGTATCTAGTAGGTATTTCTCTTTTTAACCAGTTTTTATATTTTCCTATGGGAATGAGTAATTTTTGTGGAACAAAAAGTACCCTAGATGTTGACCCGGGTACTCAGTTATCTTCATAACAAATTTCATCAAAATCCGTACAGTAGTTTTTGCGTGATGCTTGCACAACCAGACAGACAGACGGCTAAAATTTTACAAAAATATTTCATGTACAGACACGACCCCGTTAGAGTTTTATTATATTATGTATAGATAGTAACTAACAGGCTATGCTCGCGTAGTTGGTCTAGCAAAACAAAGAATTTTCCCGAGGAAATTAGATATTATTCCGAGATAAAAATAGACTGTCACTTCTCCGGCTTCCAACTATCTGTGCAAAAAGTAACTGATCCGTTGCTCTATTGCGTCGTGAAGAAAGGATAAACAAACAAATCAAAACATTCTTCTTCTAATATTATAAACGTGAAAGTTTGTGAGGATGGATGGATGTTTAACCTAAAAAAAATGCGAAATTGAGTTCGTTTGTTTGTCTTGTTGTTACGTTGTCACGGCATAACCGGTTGACTGATTTTCGTGAAATTTGGCAGGACGATAGTTTATTGAGGAAGTGATGAGGCTACATTAGTATAGAAAAAATACATATTACTTCTAAGAGAACTGATAACCTAAATTGACGCGGACGCCGGAGCACGCCGGAGTTACCTATAGGTACAGCTTGTACCTAGGTATCATAACGAGAATATTTTTACAAATGCCTAATCAGTTATAAAGGTAGAGTAAAAAAATGCATAATGATAATAAGTAGTAGTTGTTTTTTTATTTAGTTTTTTGTTAATTTTTTTATGGAACTGTGTCATGCATGAATCACCAGCATAACAATATGACGTTGCGGAGCGACGGAGGAGGAAATTTAAAGGCCGGAGGTTGGGGATTTAATGATATTAAATGGTAAAAATAGGACACCTGAAATGAAAATGAGGATGAGTAGGTATTTACAAGGATAGGACACGGAAGTTAGCATGAATGACAGGTTGATAACTTACCGGACGGTGCCGGTGCCTTGACCAGTTTTTATATGATATGGATGAAGCTGGTGGTGATTTAATTGTGTGATAGGTACTTGGGAAATATTTGGTTGCTTCAGACCAATTTGTTTATAGTAAATATTTTGATTTAAGGAACTGCGTTTTGAGTGGGGTACGAATTTGGCATGTACCTAGATGGAGTGATATTAGTTTTGAAAGGTGGCCAGTACGAGAAGGAGGGGGGATGAGATCCGCTACCTTGTTACAACCACCTGTCTTTGTTGTCGGAAGCGTTTCCCTAACACTTTATATGAGAATTTGTCTAATTATCTATACATATAAAATGATAAACTGATCGACTGATTGGTGATGTATCAACGCACAGCCTAACTGAAAAAAAAAATGATAAATTCAACCCCTAAGGGGGTGAAATAAACGTGCGCGAGCAAAGCCGCGGGTACAAGCTAGTTGTTTTATAAAATGTTGTATGAGCGCTGAGAGTTGTGAGAGTTGAAGGAAAACATCTGAGGAAACCCGCAGGTCCCAGAATTAATTTACACGAGACATGTGTAGCATATCACTCCGGTCCGGCGATGGGCTCACCACCTATCACGTTTAGGGGTCTAAAGAATGTACTGATGAAACGTGAGTATTTAGAGAAATAGAATAACCTCTGGGATAAAAAGCGTTAGTTTTTTTTAACTCAAAAAACTTTCTACGAATATTATTTAACTAGCTGTTCCGCGCGATTTGGCTCGCGTAAGTCCCGTTCCCATTGGAAAATTATTATAACCCACGTTACTCCTAGAAAAGTAAGATTTCCATTGGTGAAAAAAAAAAAAGACGTGTGGCACTCGGGGACTGCCGCGGTAAAGCTATTGCATAGCATTTTGTATCAACAAGACTGCCGAAAGAAACGGGTTGTTCCCAGTCCGCCGATCGGAACTCCGATTGGTAGGGACGAGTGGGAATATTTTTTCCCACTGCTCCGATTGTTTTTATGTTGTTTCAATAACCCCTTTTTTCGCCAAAAGTACAGTCACCAATAAAATAAAAATACTTATTTCTTTAAAGGTATGTAATATTATAATACTAAGGCTATTTATAAGTTAAGATGTCGTGATTCCCTAAGAGAACTGTTCAAAGAAATTAAGTACATTTATGAAAACATTATACATTTGCGGAAAAACATATTACTTTGTACTAAAACTGTGACAGGCATAGGAAATTGTAATCTTAGGAATAAAAATAAATTAGAGCGACCTCAGTCACGATTGTAAAATTTATAATTCCTTTGTGGGGCTTTGCACACCTGAAACTGTGTTCGAAACTCATGTTAAAAATGTACTTTGTAAAATGGCGTATTACAAACTAGACGACTATATAAATGACAATGATGCTTAGAACCATAGATTTAGTATACTAACGTTAAATCTATGCTTGGAACAGATTTCCTCCAGCACAGCGCAATGCGATGGCAAAAAATTACGAAATTATGTAACCCAATTTAGTATTAAGTAACAATTGATTAAAAGAATATTGTGTTAAAGAGATTCTTGCCCCGTTTCTTCTCCTCAACCATACATGCTGAAGTGGTGGAGTTGAATTGACGTTCAATAAGTGGACTTGTAAGTTCCTACTTTGATTATAACATTTTGACTTAGACTAAACCTTGAATTATTGTATTATGAATAAAATTATTGTATTCAAAAATCAATTAAAAGCTTTTCTAATAAATAAGAGTTATTATGGTTATTATAATATTAAAGAATTCTTTGAAGATAAATTGTAAAATATCAAGTTGACTGTCTTGGTTGGTCTGACTATTTCATTTCATTTCATTCGATTCGATTCGATTCGATTCGATTCGACTCGACTCGACTCGACTCGACTCGACTCGACTCCGACTCCGACTCCGACTCCGACTCCGACTCCGACCCGACTTTCGACTTTCGACTTTCGACTTTCGACTTTCGACTTTCGACTTTCGACTTTCGACTTTCGACTTTCGACTTTCGACTTACGACTTACGACTTTCGACTTTCGACTTTCGACTTTCGACTTTCGACTTTCGACTTTCGACTTTCGACTTTCGACTCGACTTTCGACTTTCGACTTTCGACTTTCGACTTTCGACTTCGACTTCGACTTCGACTTCGACTTCGACTTCGACTTCGACTTCGACTTCGACTTCGACTTCGACTTCGACTTCGACTTCGACTTCGACTTCGACTTTACTTCACTTTATTTTATTTTATACAATGCACGGCCTTTAAGCCACACCTCCGTGCCCGTCGGAGTGGGGAGAGCGTGAGGTTTTTTCGTTACGGAATTTCTGGATTCGGTCCCCGCGCTCAAGGCCCGCGATAGAAGCTATGCAATAGCTTAAAAATTTCGGTCCAGTAGTTTAGGAGCCTATTCAATACAAACAAACAATCCGTTCTTTTTGGTTTATACGCAACATTTTGGTTTATATGATATATAAAAATCTATCTCGTTAATGTTAATTAGTTAATGATTGTGCTAAGAAACATTTTGTGTTGTTGACTTTTAAATTATTTACACGTTGTACCACAGACCTTAAGTGCGTTATACTATTGAAGTGATAGCCATCGACATGAGAATTGAGAACCAAATAGTATCAAGTCGCTGGTGGTCTAATATTTAGATCATATTCAATACGAAACCGTCAAAACAAATGCTGACTCCTTCCGAGCGGCATCTTTTGCAATGTTAAAATCTTTGTTAAACCTTCACGTGAAGTGAAAAAGCATTAAGTCATCATAGAGGCGACTTTGTCGTACTCCCAATTGGAGTGCGCCTAACCATGCACCTAAAAGGTAAAATCAAGATCAAGCTTCTGGTAATCCGCGATGATAATGTCAAAAGGCGCGTCCCACGCCGTTCGAGTCACACACGCACCGGCGGCTCGTGTGAGGTGCCCACATACGGGCCATTACCGGCGTACACCTCTAGAAGTTCCCAGATGCAAGATACTGCTTTGAGAGGCTGCCGCTGCCACGGGGGCACGCGCGTGCCTTTGTGACATCCCGCGCCGTCGCACGTCACCGCGCATAAATTGACAATCTACTGTTTACCGGCTGCGGTTGTTGTAACCCTGTGAATTTTGGTATATGATATGGCATTACGAGAACCTTTATTAATGAATAAATATTATAATTTCTTTATTAGTTACTATTTTTAGTTTTTATTGGTTGTATCAATTGGGCCGTCATTCCTAGATGTGAGAACTGAGGGTCCACTTGTATACAATAAAATCAAAGGGTTTAATTAATTAAATATATTTACTTAATTGTCATCACCATCATCAACCCGTAACAGCACAGTGCTAGGCTATGGGAGATCTCGGCCTTTTTTAGCGAGATTGATCTCGAACGAAAAAAGGGCGAGATCTCGCGAGTTTAACGAGATTGCACTCGAGCATAAAATCTAATGAGTAGATGTAGTTTTCCGCTTTCGTAGAGGCCAAATTAGACTGAAAGTCCTGTTGAGACAGTGTAGGCTGGTGTTGTTAAGCTTTCAACGTTGTCAGGTGGTGAAGCTACTCGGACGGGGGTGGGTTTAAGTAAAACAAGAATGAAATAGTCGTTTATAAAACAGTAATTTCAGTAAAAAAAATCTAATACGTAGATATAGTTTTATTTAATTGAGAATAATACCTCAGTTTAAAAGTCAACTCAACTTAGATGAGAAGTTTTTTTTTGACTTCTCGTGGTTTTGTTTGTTATAAAAGAACTGTTTTATTAGTAAAAGATTTTTATTGAAATTAGAAGAAGATGAAGAGATATGATATTAGAAGACTGCTTGTTTTTTCTTTTGTTATTTGATAGATACGTACGTCAAAGTTTACTAGTTAGAAGTTGATTAAAAAATTATAGATAGATACCTCAAATAATGTTTGATGCATAAGAGTATATTAAAGAAATTAGTTAAAATAAATGTTTATCTTATAATACTAATACATTTTTTATCCTAAGTTATTCAAGTATTGTGATTATTTGCAAAAAAACACAAAAAACTGCCAATCTCGCGAGATCTCGAAATGTGCGAGATATCGCAGTATTGGTATTCATAAACTCGCGAGATCTCGCTTGAGCCCCAATCTCGCGAGATTTGCATTCCCTAGTCATAATATCCCACGCGAGCCCACCGAGGATTGAATAATGTTGGGCTAGTAGCCATCTAAACGTCACAATTTATCCGACTCCATTGTGCGTGAATACTATGAAAATAAGTTAGGTAGTTAATTAGTATTTCTTTATGTTTAGTTTAAAGTGTTCTTTAATTTTGATAAACTCTGCAGGCTTTTGTACGAGAGTCGAGGGGCTACAAATATTTTATTAGGGGTTCGTACAAATGTGCATGATAAAAAAATTGTAGTAGTGCTGTTTCAGAAACTAAATAGGTAGGTTTTATTATACATACAATATTATTAAATTTGGACTAGTGTTAAATAATGGTTGCCCAACTATAAGTGGAAGAGTGTATAAAATCACTTCCGTAGATACTCCTAACATATAAAACAAACAAACACCCATTTTTGCATCGTCTACTCGTCTATAATAATGTAATAGTCTGCGTTCTGTATGTTTTGCTTATGCAAAACTTCACTTCGAATGACTTTATAGTCACTCGAAGTGAAGTTTCCAGACAGTGATTCACCACCAACTTCCCCCTTTAATCCTGGTTCCGCTCATACATTACATAATCTCACGCCTATTTCCCATTGGGGTAGGCAGAGACAATAGATTGCAAGCTGCTAAGAATCTGGCAGATCTCTTGTTACTTAAACTTAATAACAGTCTGCTACTTAAGTAGGTACCTATTATTATGAATACTTGCATGTTGTTAAGTTTTCGTAGATAACGCAGAAGCCTTTTGTCGATTCCCATTGTGCAGTGAAACGCCAATTTCCCGCGAGGCCGCCGGCGCAGGCGCACCTGCGCCCAATGATGGAGAACAATTGCTATCATTAGGGCCCATCGGCCGCCGAGCCCACACGCTACATATTCAAATAGTCGCCACGACAATGCGAGTTTATTTCAAAGTCAATAAATTATCGCTAATGCCCAATTTGCGTCGACCGGTTAACAATGCCAGTTCCCGCAATTACTTAAACGCGTGTAACTGCGCACGATACGATCTATTCGCCGTCTCGAGTCTTTGTCTTACTCGATACATGCTCCGCAATTACTGTGTATCGATTACAACTGACTCAGCCTACTCGATACGATTGACTGCGCCATAAACCGACGTTTTTAGTACCCGTAATTAGTGTCCAAAACAGAAAAAAAGTCTAACCATCTTAAGTCCCTTGTTTTAAAGTTATAACATGAGTCACACAAGCGAATTAAATTCAAGTAACGTATTATAAAACGGCTCCTGGAAATCACAAACGACATAAAATATTCTTGTCAGTTTGCAAACTCTTATCTCTCGCCGGAAGTTGATCATGACAAAATGTTTGTGGTATACCTAACGGTGACATAAACGGTAGTGTCACTATTTTTGCGACTATACAGCAAACATGTAGAATTTTGTTAGGATGCAGTTTAATTGAAACAATTACTGTCAACAAAGTTTCATTAAGTGTAACAGATTCTCGAACTGATACCAGTTGTTTATACCTACGAGAAAAGTTTGCAGAATAGATCTCCAACGGGCTCGTAACTGCTTTAAGATGATAATCTCGAGTGGAATGCTTCTGAGTGCGAGAATTCCTACGTCCCAATTACGTGACAAACTCCTCTAAATTCTTTCGGCAGTATCTCTCATGTTTACAGATGTATGTTGTTCCTTGTACCACTTAAAATTGTGATTATTTCTAAAATCTATATAGAAGATCGGATTATCTAGAAGCAAAAAAATTTAAATGAAGCACATGAATTCCTTATGTTATAACGCACCTGGGTATGATTTTTTTAAAAACACTTCCTAAGAAGGTTGAATAGGGAATAAAATGTTGTATGTGAGTTACTCATTTATCTAAATCCTAAACTAGCTACTAAAAATAAATCTTAAAAATTAAACAAAACAATCGACTACCGCGTTTATCTCTCGCGACTTAAATTTAAGACAAGACGACAATTTAATAGTATCGGTGTTGCGATGCTGGATGCGAGCCAATGTTTGTCTTGTTTTTAGTTTTGTGCAATCGCCCTATTTTTCTAAACTGAAACAGTTGCACGCGACACGCTCTCTGGAGAACTGGATCCACTTCGAATATTTAGTAACATTTACACAACACCGGTCTAGTCCAGCGCCAGTGTCCGAGATTCAATTAACGCATTAATTAATTATGTTCGTCGGTCGCGTGCCCTCGGATTTGACTCATCGCGTCCTGGCGGAAGGCTAACGTAATAAACAGCGTAGAAAAAAGCGGATACACTAATTGATGGGCAGGAGCAAGACCCTGACCGCTCCGTCGCGGAACACTGGGCAATTAGTCTGCATACCTCTATTTTAAAGTCTTCAAAGTATAAAAGGCCTCAAAGTCTTCAATGGTCCACATCCACTGACAAAATTGTAACCTTGTCGCGGTAAATTAATACGCTGTCTTATTTACTTCTTCTAGATGACATGCCATCACTCTTAGAGACTCATTAAAACGTCCCGTAAAATACTTTTGCAGACTTCCGTGTAGGTACCTATTTCTTAACGACTGACTATCTAGTGCGTAATTCTTGTCTATTTTTGAAACAAGAACGGTTTAGTTAGATCCTACCGATTATTATTTTTATTTCAAAAAAGCGTTGATATTATAATATCAAAGTATTTAATGCAATTTGGCTAATTTTCTATCCGTAAAAAAGTATGCTACAATCTGGCTAATTATAAAAAAGTAAGCTACAATCCTTTTATGTCAGTATTTTATCAGACTTCTTCCGATCAACGCATTTTTAATCACGATATATAACCGTAGAACAATTTTCACTTTGACACAAATGTCGCAGCCACACTTGAGTGTCAAAAATATACCTAAAAAGTTTTCTGACGCCCTACTTTGGTACGTGCACCCGTGTGATGCATTGCGGTAAATAGTATCTTTACCGTAAACCCTTGCTACCATAACGAAAATCTGCCTCAACACGGGTACCAACCTCACTAAACTTCACTATCCTAATAATAAGAGAGCTAATGGATTTCATATGACCAAAGTGGCTGAGATAGTGATTCAACGGCAAGTGGCGTTCCATATTCCATAGATTATTACGGCCGAGCGATGTAATTGCGGTCGGGACCCCGCGACACACGGCTCGTTTATCTAATTAGTATCCCGGCGTGCGTATGCGCACATGTTGTCTGCTTGATGTAGACGGTCGCACTCCATACCTATAGGTATATGAACGACTTGCGGCCGCCCGCGACTTTTTATGCATCCAACTTTATTTAATGTACCCACTTACAACTAATATTTATAGATTTTTCACACGATAATAATAAATTAGAAATTGTAACCTCATGTAATCTCTTAGGGGTGGAAATCGATTCGAACATGCACTGGAAAACCCACATAGAAAAGATAGCAGGTAAATTGTCTAGGTCTGTTTTTGCACACTATGAAATGAAGAAAACTACAGATTTACCAACTGCTATCAGGGCCTATTATGCATATATGCGCATGCATGGCTTAATTATTGAATAATTTTATGGGGTAATAGTGTAGAAATACAACAGTTATTTATTTTGCAAAAAAAGATGCATTCGTATTTTAGTTAATATTACTGAACGGGAAACTTGCAGACCTCATTTCAAATAACTGGAAATTTTAACTTTAACTTCTATGTACATTTTAGAAACTTGTAAGTTTGTAAAGAAAAATCTACATTTGTATACGCTGACAAAAGATTTCTACCCGCAACCTCGCAACCTTCGACACAGAAATAGATTAGAAGCCCCATTTACCAAATTACATATCGTCAGTTCAGCAACATATCACATGTCAATAAAAATATTTAATAAACTCCCGAACTTTATGCGAAATAGACAACCAACTTTTATTCCACAACCGACTTAAAGATTTTTTGTTATTGAACAATTTTTATACACTGCAGGATTTTTTCAATTTAAAAAATAGAGTTAATATTGCAATTTAAATATGTATATTTTAAGAAATTTTATGTGCCCCTTTTTGTAATTCATTTTGTATTTAATTTTGTATGTTTTGTATTTTACCATTTGCAGCGCCCTTCCAGGGTTCATGTGTGTACTATATATTATTTTACCTACCACCTGTAAAACCACATGGAGCAATAAATGATATGACTATGACTATGACTAATATCGTTCTTTTACTAGCCGTTGTATTTTGTCCTTAGCTGGGAGCAAAGACGTTTAAAGAAAAAGTAGGAAAGAAAATGATTCCAACCTCTTTGGCTGGGATTTAAGCTCTGGAATAGTGATAATAAATAACCCTATCATATTACATACCACCGTTGTAGGGTGATCTGTTTATGTACATACAATCCAACAGACACAAAGATTACTGTTGAGCAAAGATATTAAAGGAAGGATGAGTTATATTCATACTGCTTGCGTTTGAAAATTGATCCCCTACTACGAGTGTGCTACAACATGTACATACTTACTTCTTAGCGTATTTATGGGATACAACAATGACTGGGAAAGATGATACAGAACGAATAATAAACAAAAAGAGAGCTATCTGTTAAGAGTTGCGCTTAAAATACGACTTGAAATACAATGCGACTAAATAAAATGTGGTTAATTAACTACATTTGTCGGCCTCATTTTTCGTGCTCTAGTAACATTTCTACGTGTTTCTATATATAATATCTTTGCTGTTAAGTGACTGGATGACTGACTGATCGATCAACGCACATCCAAAACCGTAGGGTCCATAAGCATGAAAATGTGCACAAAGTTTCTTTAAATGATGTCAGTGGGCAGTAGGAAGTATTTTAGGAAGTATCCATCTGCGCGGGCAACGGCACATGGTCACTATAAGATTACCTTGGTTGTGGTCACCCGGCGATTTCGGTGATCACTTGACTAGTGGTCCGTTCATAGCAGATTTTCTGGTGTTGTCCGTTCGTACATAACCGACCCAGCAAAGGCAAGTAAGGCCTTCTTCCAAAAGGTTGGGTAGACCTAGAAAAAGGTTATTAAGGATCATTGATATTAGCATAAATCTCATTGGATCTGTAGGTTAAATAAATTTGGCGAATTTTTACGATATTCGTATTTTCGTTTACATAGAATAATTATAAGTATAACAACTTTTCGCTTTTACTATATTTTCATATGACTTCCAAAAATAATAGTTTGAGAACTTAATGAGGAAAACTCTTCACGGGTACAATTTAATTTCTTAGAAACATAATCTTATTTAAACAAATCCCAAGTACCGTCAGCAAACAAAATATCTCATACTCTCTATACATTAAAATTAATTTTCAAGACGTATGAATATATCCATTCTCCATATACGCATGCTAATACAGTGATAACTGTAATGTAAACTTGTAACTTTAAACCATTCAACGGCTGCGGGCGGACTCGCCAAATTTAAACGTGTCAATATTTTAACAATGTTTTTTTTATTTAACCAATAAAATCAGTGTGACCATGGGCAGTGTCAGTATCGTAGGTAAAAAAAACAATAACCGCAATTAAAATTACCTAAGTCGTATTATTGCAACGTTGAGTAATACAATACAATGCAACAACTCTTTACTGTACACCAAAAACAACTTATCGGTCGCTTTTGACGATCTTTTTGAGGATTGTATCTTACGATTTCACGGGGACACGAATTATGAATTTATTAAACGGTTTTGAAATATTTTTATGCGAATGAAAATGTCTTCCGGCGGATGGCAACAGCTGGATTAGTGTGTTGGCGGGGACAATGCCTCTAATCTGGCAAGAAACCTGCAGGCCTTACCTTGACTCCTACGCTTCAGTGCGCCTTTTACTGAGTTACTGAACCTTGCCCGAGAAACTAAATGATACTTAAAATGTGTTTAGTTGGTCACCTCTCATGTTCACTGCCTTTAGCTGGTTTGCGACACGTGTGGGTATGTTAATATCGTAAATACTAGAGCAGGACAGGTTATGTAAAACATGAAATAAATTCACACACGGTTATTTAGACCCAAACTATAGACAGAGACTTAATACGAATACTAAACAACTGATAAACATATACTTAAATAAATATACTTATGTACATATTCATCATGAAGGAAAACATCGTGAAGAAAACCCACAGGTCTCAGAATTAATTTTGAGGCATGTGAAACAGGCCCGATCCAGCGATGGGCTCATCACGTGTAGGGGTCGAATATTCTCGTGAAAAGTGGGTATTTTCAAAAATGGCCTTACTTTTATATTATTTATTTAATTTTTTAAATAAATTTTAAAGACACAACATAGCCAATAGATAATTTTGTTAGCAACCCTTTTTTTTTTGGCCCCGAGCGGGAAACGAACCAGTGACCTCCGACTCAGAAGGCAATACCAAATGAGCCAACATGCCCGTCTGAAAGAAAATCACTTCATCCTCTATAAATTTCGTCCCGTTACACGGCTATCTCGTGTTAGCTATTATTTAATAATGTAATAATTTAGTAACTTTGTATTAATACTATTAATCATGCAGTACAAATAAATGTACTTACATGCAAAAAGTGATAGTAGATTAGTTGATGTGCGGTGATTGGGTGTGCTACCCCCACCACGCGCATCTAGTCAATAAAAACTCTATCAGTGTTGTGTAAGCGTTCACTCCGTATTCTGAAGTAACGAAATAAACAACTGTGCTGTCACTCTGCTGGTTTAATTTTATACTCGCCAGTACGTTTCCACGTTTAAAGCTGAATCTCAAGGGATATTCGGCATTCGATATGTGGCAACAATGTGGTCTCGATTCCCGACCCCTTCTCTTCGTCATAGACATAGTGTAAATTTTCGATATCTAAGCATGGTCTAATTTTAAGTTACAGATTTAGACGTAGAGAAAAATTTCTAACTTCTCGACAGAAGAAGAAATTTTTTTTTTTCAAAAATGACTTTTTTTTCTTCCGACTTCTTCGATCTTTTGTTTCCGGTGGTGCTTGGTTCTAATACGGATGGACCTTTAAACCAAAATATTTTATTCAGTCCGTTTTAGTCTACGGAGGAAGCAGCAACAGTGTTGACATATACCGTGGTAGGACTATGGTAAGACAAGTTAGGTCCATGTTAGGACCATAAACTTGTTATACTAGTCTACTTATATTGTAGCGAAATCTATGGGTCTTGCATAAAACAACAACATAGATGGCAACGTGACGTCATTAGTTCTAACTAAACCACGCTATGAAAGATTTGAGAAGTTAAATTAGTCAAATTTGTTCTAAAACATTAAATAAAAATGCTTCGTAAAATTTATGGTTAATGGCCTACCAATATCAATACCTTCCCTAAAGACGTTTAAAGAAAAAGTTTCTCTCAGATAATGATTTTCTTCCAACCTCTTTGACCCTACCGTACAGACGTATTTTTACACAACTAAGCAACATAATAGGTATGACATTTAACAAGAGCAAATATGTAGGTATTTCACGCCCTTTTGAACCAATAAAATCTTCTTGTTTACACCTCAAAGTATATTACATAAGTGTGCTTTGTCTCTCAGTTGAGACAAGATGAAAAGAGAGTACGAAACTAAACCGAATCAAGTCAGACGTTTGTTTAGTCGAGGTTATTGGCTAACATAGTATTTATCTCAATCAACTGTATTATAGTTTTAGTGTCATTGACGGGTTTTGTTATGGTATTATTCATGAGGAATGGCCTCCGAGCTAATGAATGAATGGGCCACGCTCCGCGACGCCCACATCAACTCCATTCATTCATACACAACACTGCGTGGTCGCGGTACGTTTGCAAGCCGGCCAGTCTGCATCGCTGCTTATCAAGAACACGTGGCGAATATAAAAATACACCCAAGTCGCGTTCTTCCTTTTTAAAGCACACATCAATCATCGAAAACGATGAAGATCGTATATTTAATGACAACATACCTCTGATATTTCTAATTTCCTCGTAAAAATGATTTGCGAGGAGCTTGAAGAGTAAAAAAAATTAATTCCACAACATTAAGAACATGTGGAGAAAAGTACTGGTACCTACATTCTAGCAACTCAACAGGTCAACCCAGAAAGGTCGGAATCGATGTGAAATGGCAGACTTGATGAGTTAGGTGAATCGTCGGCGGAGGAGGGGCATCACCGAAGGAGAGGTAGCGATGAATGGGCCAGGGGGTAGGGGAGGTGTTTGGGATGGGTGGCTGTGGGGGCACTGGCACGCGTTTCGTGGCCATGGCCACGGGATGACGTTCGACATTTAACAGCGCATGCGCGGTGGAAAGCAACAGGTTCAAGGACGTTTTATCGATCGGGCTTAGTGGTGCGCCGCCCGGAGCCACGGCCGGACGCCGCTCTTTAACCTAAGGAAATCGATGCGCCAATGCCACGGTCGGAAGTACAGTCGTCGCACAAAATAGCTGCGATAGCACAACGAGCCTGGAGGATGATCGTAGTCAAGCTTAATTTCTGAGATGTACACTTGGTCTAAGTAGGTGAATTAATAACAATGTCACTTCACAATAATGATTCGCATAATTTATTTTTAGGGAGGTAAAGACCTGAGCATGCATGAGTCGTTTAACGGATGTGGTGCGAGATATCTCCCCGGTTCGTAGCAAGTGGCAGTCTATTGTCTGTTTTTACCCCAGCGGGAAAAAGGATGTTAAATTTAAACCTTTAAGTATTTATTTTCTAACACATCAGTGCAAAGAATAATACCTTGGCGTCTATGGTCATTGCCGAAGTTATGTTTTGTGGAACAATGATTTTAGCTATTTCCACCCCTAAGGGAGAGACTTATACTTACCTATGTTTAGCACTGGACTCTTATAACGGGCCTGTTGGCTCAGTTGGTAGTGACCCTGCCTTCTGAGCCGGAGGTCGCGGGTTCAATCCCTACTCGAGGCCAACACTTGCGTGCGTGTACGTGTCTGTTCTGTCTGTTCATGTTTGATCGTTTAATATAAAAATAAAAAATAATAAATAATATAAAATGTGTCTCTGCCTACCCCTTCGGGAAAAAGGCGTGAGCATATGTATGTATGTATGTAATAAATAATAATAATAATCTCACGCCTTTCATCCCCGAGGGGGTAGGCAGAGGTATTCCATTACTGGATATACCCACATTTCACGAGATACATTGGACCCCTAAACGTGATAGGTGGTGAGCCCATCGCCGGACCGGGTCTATTTACACATGTCTCAGAATTAATTCTGAGACCTGCGGGTTTCCTCACGATGTTTTCCTTCACCGTCGAGCTAGTGATAAATATGTACGTAAGTTTTTGAAAAAACTCATTGGTACATGCCAGGATTCGAACCCGAGTCTCACTGATTTTCGACCGGCTCTTTAACCGTCCGGGCTATCACTGCTAATCGTTTAATCGTCATCGTTTAATATTTTTATCAGTTGTTTAGTACCTACCCATAGTACAGGCTCTACCTATTTTCGGACTAAATAACTGTGTGTAAGTCGTGTCCCACAATTTTATAAAATTCGTATTAGTAGGTACGTTACAGAACGAAATAAAAATATAACGATACATTGTTTGAAAAAGATGAGACATTTTGTATGATGCACCTACAGGTCTCCGCAGAAGAAAGCAAAATTGAATTTTTGTGTTTTAATAGAATCGAAAGTTTGTATGGATGGATGTATGTTTGTTCCTCTTTCACGCAAAAAAACTACTGAACGGATTTTGATATAAATTTTACAGTTATATAGCTTACACATCAGAATAACACATAGGCTATATTTTATCCTCGTATTCCCACGGGAACGGGAACTACGCGGGTAAAACCGCGGAGCGCTGTTAGTACTTTCATAAATTTCACGGCCCAGGGAGTAGCTAAGAATGGAAATTCATATTCACCTAAAATTATATATAATGACAAGTACCTAATATTAATTTACCTACCTATATATAAACTGGTACTCTACTTCATTTTTTTTATCTAAAGGCTCGAGCTTGTAGGAATCTGTTTACTATAGGTAGAATTTAAAACACCATCCTGTAAGTGCACATTTTTTCTGAAGGTGCGAGTTGATTGCGCGCGTAATCCGCCGTAAATAAGAGACGCGTGCGCAGCACTGATTACATTACCACGGCATAGGCACAATGAAAACAGTTGAGACACTCGCATTCTGAATTTATCAGTATTAACTTACATATATGTACTCGGGGACGAATTTCATTTAAGTACTTAGTTTGATAGACACCTTTTTATAGTAGGTTAGGTCAATTGCTTATAATGTAGGTGCATAATATTTACTAATAAGAAGAACGTCGAATAATAGTGAACACTGATAATATCCAAGTTCCTGTATTTCCACCCTGGTTCTTAAATAATAATTAAAAACATATTCTTGAACGTGAAATCTTGACTCTACCATCCTTCGGTCGCTCCTGTTACTTTCTGTTATTACTTTATATTTATTACTAAAATTTAATTCCTTATATTAATTATAAATATATCACGGAAAATGTATATTTTTGCTTAAAATTTACAACGTTGTAAAAATATAAAAACGGGATTGAGTAGATAGCTTCTCGTTAATGTATCAAAAGACATCAACGAGAGGCAATTCAGTCACGTTTTAGGTACTTATAGCTACAGGTAAACGTCAAAACATAAACAAGAATACTTCTTCGAAGCCGCGTTTTCACGAAGTCGGGCACCGTTTGATCCATTGATTGGGTGCCCAGTACCTACAATCGGAGCATTTGTTTACATGATAGGTATTTGCAGCGCCTGAGTAGTGTACCGTGAAAACGCGAACATAGTCGATTGTTATACAAGGGTTGGAAGGAATCAATTCCCATACGAGGTATTTAGACGCCCGAGCGCAGCGAGGGTGGATATAGTCCGAGTAGAAATTGATAACTTCCACCCGCTTTAAACACTCTACTTTTCATTTAGAATTCAAGGAAAGTAAACAAAAAAAAATACAATTTTACAAAAATTCAAACATGCAAAAACGCAATAATACCTACAAAAAAAACAAAATTGTCAACAATACAACCAAAGAGGTTGGAAGAAAGAGAAACTTTTTCTTTTAAACGTCTTTGAATACCTACTACATCATAGAGTACCTAACCTAAATAACATTACAAAAAAAATATACAAAGCCTTCCTCTTTATAATAATATGTACTTTTAGCCAAAGATATTATATATAGAAAGACGTAGATATGTTACTAGAGCACGGAAAATGAGGCCGACAAATGTAGCTAATTAACCACATTTTATTTAGTCGTATTGTATTTCAAGTGGTATTTTAAGCGCAACTCTTAACAGATAGCTCTCTTTTTCTTTATTATTCGTTCCGTATCATCTTGCCCCGTTATTGTTGTATCCTATAAATACGCTAAGAAGTAAGTATGTACAGTCAAGAGCACGCTAAGCTTGACACTTTGGACTTTGACCCGGCCCTCTGTATTCTATGGCGCGCAGTATAAATCAGAGCTCAGCTTAAACTGGTAGTGTCAAGCTTGACTTGCTCTTGACTGTACATGTTGTAGCACACTCGTAGGGGATCAATTTTCAAACGCAAGCAGTATGAATATAACTCATCCTTACTTTTAGATCTTTGCTTTTAGCCGAGTATAGTGTCGATGAAAAACAAGATTTTGTATTTTGAAACAGCTTACCAAATTATTTTTTAATTTTAAATATGGAACGCGTACCGCCCCGCGCGCGGGCTATTTTCTGTTGTTTATACCTACACTCACAAGGCTGCACATTTTTTTCTTATTCTAATTTATAATAATGTGTAAATATGGTGTAAATAGACCCGGTCCGGCGATAGGCTCACCACCTATCACGTTTAGGGGTCCAATATATCTCGTGAAATGTGGGTATATCCAGTAATGGAATACCTCTGCCTACCCCGTCGGGGATAAAAGGCATGAGTTTTTTTTTTTCTAATTTATGTAAAAAGTTTCGTATCCCTACTAAGTACCCTCATTCCTAGAGAAACTTTTTCTTTAAACGTCTTTGATAAATGTAGTACTATTTTTTTTTAATTCATTCCCGCCCTAAGGCCGGAAGCAATTACTATGAGTCTTTCTCGACCGAGGGCGGGAATCACAGCCCTGAATCTCTCTGTGGTGGGAATCATCGTTTCTGACCCGGTACTCAGATCAAACATACACTACTTTCCGAGTATGAGATATGAAAAATATTTTTATATAGAGTTAGGAATCTCTTTGGGTGCACCTGTCCAAGCGCACTGATTGCGAATGCAAGTGTCGCGCACGCGTGTCAAATCGCGTCGCGCCCACGCCCGGCGGCGCATCCCCAGTCGTGAGCCACGGCCAAATGTTGAAGTACCCTCATTGAGCCAACTTACTGGACTGGATATGTAATCAATCTTCCACTGTACTCGAATCTACACAGCCCTATTACAAAAGTAATTCCAAATTCAAACTAAGTAACGATGAACTTTATAACTTTTACAAGCTATCAAGTTTTCGTTACTTAACTTTTTTAATTACAGAAAGCCTACATAATCTTAATTCAAAAGCCTGTACAAACTCTGACCTTTAGTTATCTATTCATCGCTAATTGTTAGAACATTCAAGTAAAACTTATGTTATACGGAGGCCTCAGGAAATACCGGGAATTTTCCCACAGGATCCGTTTAACCTATGAATGACTTCATTTACTGTTAGGTACGTCTTTTTCGATTAAAACAAATTTTATGTATTTTTTATGAGTGATACAATAAAAATGACAAACATTAACCGCAACAACAAACTTGTTTTTTACAATAACAACTGTGTCTATTGTTTATTTACAACCTTAATCGCAATCTTCTTCATTTTGACGTACGTTGCTTGTTCCGTAGGTACATCTGTCATAACCGCCAGTGTAAGTAGAGCAAGCACTGACCACATAACAAATCTGTATCTATACTGATATTGGGTACTTACCTATGAAATTGGTGAAAAATTCTGACTAATATTTTTTATTCCAATTTCTGTAATTTCGGTTTAACTCGAAGGTTATTATTTAATTAAAAATTTGACTATTATATTAATACAATTGTACATGACAATTGTACAAAAGTTAATTTTTGTATATGTTTAATGTTTGGTAAAATAAAAAAGAGTTCGTGCCATGTGCTGCCAGATTCGATGCTTAGTTATGTTTTATTGTTGACAGCTCTTCTTCAATTTTAAAAACAAATGAAGCTGATTAAACTTAAAGATTTGTTCAACAGGCTCAAAAGATTTTTTTGGATTTGGATGTTTAGATCCAGAAATAAATCATAAAATGTTAGTATGAAAAATAATGTCTGCTTTAAAAAGTCCATACAAAACGTCAATTTCATAGGTAAGTACCTAATATTATAAAGAAGAAAGTTTTGTATGTTTGTATCTTTGTTACGAATAAACTCAATAACTACTGGACCGATTTTAAAAATTCTTTCACCAATTAAAAGCTAGAATGCCCCTGAGTAACTTAAGCTATATTTTATTCCCGTATTAAATGAAAACGGGAACTACGCGGGTGAAACCGCGCAGAACCGTTAGTGTCAAATAAAGACGATTGTAATTTTAATTACAAATAGGTAAAAAGGCTCCAGACATCGACTTATAATAAGACAAGTTTTTTTTACATGGCTGCGGAACCTTTGCCATAGTACATGGCCAAAACGCAGTTATCCGGTTCCGGACTGTTTTAAAAAATGCCCGTTTAATCATAAAACTTCGTTTCACTAACAAATTATTGTTCATTTATCACGATAAAGATTGAAAAATCTATTGAAGCCCTCTGAATTCCATAAACTTTCAACAGTTCTATGCAACAATTGGGGTATTTGCAAAAAAACCTGGATCCGCGGACACCTGCTGCTTAGTAATTTAAAAAATATATTACTTAAGTACCCTGTTGGGCTAATAACCAACCTCATTTCTTTATAAGTCAGTCGTTAAATAAATTGCATCAAGAACACACGTCTTTCCATTCAAAAACCTATAGTCAAGCAAAAGTGAACTTTAGTACATCAACATATGGTCGCATTCGAACCGGATGATTAGCAACAAATAAGTTACGCTCCTCGTGCGAGAACAAAAGAAACCACATTCCACAAAGTTATGGCTGGACAATCTTTGCAAGTGAATAAAATCGACATCTAATTATAAGTTCATCAAGTGAATTACTGGATTGGAATTATAATATTTTTCAGTTTTTACTAGTTAGTGTTAAAAAAAGTGCACTATGGCTACTCAACAACAACTTATCGTTGTGTTAGAAGACACTGCCGCTCTGTTAAATAAGGCGCAAATAAATTTGAAAAAATGTCCTAAAGCAAGGTTAACACAAGGGTATATTGAAGCACGAATCAAAATAGTTGATGACTATTGGAGTAAATTCTTCAGCGCACACCAAGAATTGGTAAAAATAACACCCAAGGAGCAGAAAGGTATTCTTCCGTACTTCTTGAAAGAAGAATATTATATATATGAAGAAATATACAACGCCGTCCAGGGTGATTTAAAGGACATGCTTTTGTCATTATCGTCACAACGGTCTTTTGAAGAAAATAAACATAGTGTTCTACATTTACCGAAGATACAACTTCCTACATTCAGCGGCAATTATGAACAGTGGCCTACGTTTCAAGATATGTACATTTCACTAGTACATGAAAACAATTCTCTCAGTAATGTACAGAAACTGCATTATTTAAAAACCAGTGTCACCGGAGAAGCCGAATCATTACTCAAACACGTACAAGTGACATCCAGTAACTACATCCCAGCATTCAATATATTGAACGAAAGGTATGGCAATCATCGCTTAATTATAAATTGCAATATGAAGAGACTATTTAACCAGAAAAGAATGACTTCACAATCAGCTGTCCAACTCAAAGGTTTGCTAGATACGACCACTGAAACTTTGAACAACCTACAAAATTTGAAAATTGGTACCACCTCTTGGGATCCGTTAATAATATATCTTTTGGTACAGAAGTTGGACCCGGAGACGCACAAAAGCTGGGAAGAACACGTATCTAGAAATTTCTCAAATGATTTACCCACATGGGCAGAGTTGAAAAAGTTCTTAGAAACAAAATTTCGCACTTTGGAACTAGTCTCAGCAGCCAGTACAACTTATACACGAGAAATTAAGTCAATCAAAGAACATTCTTTTCATGTTACCACATCTGATACTAAGAAGACGTGTATCATGTGTCAAGAAAACCACACCTTATGTCATTGCAAAAACTTTGTGAAACTCGAACCTATAGAGAGAAGTGAATACGTGAAGGAAAAACAATTATGTTTCAACTGTCTAGCTCCAGGGCACACATCGTGGAAATGTAGACTACGCGTGTCCTGTCAAATTTGTAACGGACGTCATCATTCTCTGCTACATGAGAACAAGCTAGCTTTACAGCATGTAGTAGATGAGGAGGAGGAAGAAGAAATACAAGTCAACACAATGATTTCGTCTCAATCAAGTACTAGACAAGGAATAGCACTATTAGCGACAGCAGTCGTGGAAGCAACTAACGACGAAGGTATTATCATTCCACTTCGCGCGCTAATAGATCAGGGTTCACAGGCAACATTTATTAGTAAAAAGGCGGCTCAACTTCTTAAACTGAAACAACATTCAACCAAGGGAAGTGTGGTTGGAGTGGGATCCACACGAACGGAAATCAAGCATGTGGTACAGCTACAAATACGATCACAGTGGGATTCAAGCATTTGTCTACCAATACAAGCCTACGTGATGTCTAAACAACTAACCACAAGGATACCGACTAAAACTGTCAAAACAAAATCATGGTCGCATCTAAAAGGATTGAATCTGGCTGACCCGCGTTACTTCCAGCCAGGATCCATAGATATACTCATAGGAGTCAAAGATTATGCGACAATCATACAACAAGGCCTGATCAAAGGTCCACCGGGCTCACCTTGCGCGCAAAAGACAAGCATGGGGTGGATTCTTTTTGGAGATATTAGCAGTACACAAGGAACCGACACACACTTAGTAATGCATCATCAAGTGGATATTGATGAAACGTTAGAACCAATGTGGGAAATCGACACAGATAACAAGAGACACCTTGCACAAGAAGAAACTGATAGTCCACAATCACCGTATGGGAATTCTAAAGAAACAGAAAAACAGAAAATCATGAGACTAGAAAGAAAATATAGAAGATCACCTGACCTGAAACAAGAATATACAAAGGTTATTAATCATAAAATCGAACAAAATCATGTAGAAATGGTACCTGAAAATGAAAAAGAAATTAAAACTAAAGGACAATAAAAAATAACAACAGAATTGGAAATGAAAACTATAAAGATACATACTTACCACAACACAGAAGACACGAAAAAACTGGAAAATTCTAAGACCAAGAAGTTGAATATAAAGAAGAAATAGAGAGGTGAAACCAAAACAAACAAGTAAGACGAAATAGTACAATACGATCTCTCATTCCCTATCTAGATGATAAACAAATCCTCAGGGTGGGCGGTCCTCTCGTCTCAGAAGTCTTGCTTACCTGCCAAATGCCAATAGAAAAGAGCCTAGATGAGGCTCCGACAGCTTAACTAGAAGTAGTTAAGTAACTAAAAGAACTGTACTGAACAATATATTGAATAATAATATTCAGCTTAATTATGCTTAAATAACAATATGTTTTGTAATAAAAATGTATTTTGTTATTTCGATAATAGATTTCAATTTTAATTCTCAAATTTATTTTGTATGAAAATTAGGTTCGTAGTTTATGTGGTTAAACTTGTACCTTGTTTACGACTAGATGCAAAGATTGGATCAGCGTAGTATCACTTTTATTTTACTTACCCACCTTTGAATTTGTTTAAATATTGTTTTATTATTTACATTGTAAGTTTATACTGAGATAACATAACCTATGTACATTACCTACAGTGTTCAACGATAGGTATTGTGAGATGTTTAAATATCCTAATGCTTGTGTATTTACAATTGATTGATGTTTATCTATCTATGTTTATTTGTTTAATTTGAGTTTAAGCTTGTAAATATCTTGTCAATTTAAAAGGACTTAAAGTCCTTTTGGTGGGCGGTATGTTGGGCTAATAACCAACCTCATTTCTTTATAAGTCAGTCGTTAAATAAATTGCATCAAGAACACACGTCTTTCCATTCAAAAACCTATAGTCAAGCAAAAGTGAACTTTAGTACATCAACATACCCTAAAAATTGCTATCTTTTTGGTATCCAGACCGACCCAGTAGGTACTAATGTATAACATTCGACCATAGTGTGAGACGCCATTCATGAATTTCACCGGTTCATGGAAATCGGCGGAGTGGTGTGGGGAATGTGGGGATAGAGGGACAAGGTATGGGGCGCCTCCCCATTTATGAATGAGGTCGTACGTCATTGGTATCGACCAGGCGCGGCCCCGGATAAGGTTACCACACAAGGGCAGCTCCGGCGGTCGATCAACAGGTGGCCATCTGACGCACGCCGGCCGGAGTTTTCCACCCATCCAATATTTTGTCACAAGTGTGATGACGTCATAGTAATTGATAAACGCGATCAATTTGTCAATCTTTTATAGCTTTGCTGTAGGTACTAACGTGGGTACATATTAGCAATATGAATACTGGGTCGTGTCAAAGTCTTAAAATTTATGAAGGAGACAAGCACTCGTGTTTGTTAGCTTAGTTGGTAGTGGCCCTGCCTTCTGATTTGGATAGCGGGTTCGATTCGCGCCCGTGGCTAACGTTTGCGTGCATGAACATGTCTTTTGGTTTTGTCTGGGTGTTTAATATGTATCAGTAATTTAGTAGGTACCCATAGTTAGCTCTGGCTAGTTTAGGGCTTGTTTTTTGTACCTATTTAAAATAACAATATACCTAACGTACACAGACACTTCACATTTAGGGGTCAAAAGTCATAGTGGTGAAAAGTTTGTACCTACATATTATGTACTTTCAAGAAAGCCAAAAGAAATAAAATTAGTATTATTATTTTAATAAATCAATTGTTTATGAATTTAGCACTAATCAAAATTCATAATATTATCACTGATGAAACAGGTAAACAACATCCTCCGCTTCACAATCAAGAGAAGCCTTTATAAATTGACTAAATACTTAGGTTTAACAAGGAAACGTGAGCAAGAGCAAGATAATTTGCACATATTGAGGAATGCTAAAATTCTTAACCCGTAATACGATTACTCAAGATGAAATGTCAATGTTTATTTGTTTATTACTAACGAACACCTGCGACTTCGTTCACTATGGACACGCATTTCACAAAATATTTTTGTAAATTATAGCCTAAGTATTATTCTAAGGTATACGCTCTATTAATGTAAAGTTTAATACAACTCCGTTCAGTAACTGTTGGGTGAAAGAATAAAAAATTTCCATGCATCCATCTTCGCAAACTTTCGTGTTTATAATATTAGTTATAGTTTATTTTAAGGTATTACATCATACAAAAATTCAACAATACAAACACGGATCTTACTAAAATTGAGCTAAACAAGAAGAATCAGATGCTGATACATGACATAGAGTAGATAACGCTCAAAATTGTTCGCTGATTGAAGTTATTAGAATATATCAAAATTCATAATATTATCACTGATGAAACAGGTAAACAACACCCTCCGCTTCACAATTAAGAGAAGCCTTTATAAATTGACTAAATAAGTATAACAAGGAAACGTGAGCAAAATAATTTGCACATATTGAGGAATGCTAAAATTCTTAACCAGTAATACGATTACTAATGAATGTGTAACTCCATACGATATTTAGCAGATCATCGCTATTCGATGGTGCTGATGAATCAAAATGAGAAACAAGCATCGTGCGTCATTCGGGATAATTCCCGCGGGGGGCAACGAGGGTGGCGTGACGTCAGTGTCCCCACACCGTCGCGGTCGGTACAAAAACATCGGGGCTGAACTGCATGGCAACCTCAGGAAGAAGAGCTTACGAAATATTCTACTACTTGCAAAACATTTCAGGAATTCCTGTTAACATATTTCACCATTGGGTAGGTATTGAATATTTTCATGGCGGAGATTGGTTTTTATTACCGTGGGTAAGACACAGTAGGTTATTGTGTACCTATAGGTATGCTACATTTTTACTGGACTACTCCAGAGGGTATCTAATCATTTAAATATTTTAGTACCTTTTACACGTGTTTGGTGGTATTTCTTTAAGTAATATATGAGTCAATTTATTTAGCGCAGAGTATAACCTAAATGCTTTGATAATTTTGATGTATCTACAGTTTATCGTTACTTCATCTTCATCTCCGGGTTATTTAATTATTTTACTAGATATATTTTTCACCCGACACCTCCAGAAAAATGTTTTTAAAATTATTTCCCGAGATTTTTACACCTAGTCGGACTTTTTTGGTTTATCTAATCTATTGTACTTATTTATAGCCAATTTCATGCCATTTAAAAACAATGCGAACCATATCTAGTTGTTCCGAATATTACTGTGATTTCTTGAGTTTATTCATCATCATCAGCCGGAAGACGTTCACTGTTGAAAAGGCCTCCCCCATAGAACGCTAACTAGCTGCTTACATCCTCCGGTTACCTGCAACCTTTACGATGTCGTCGCGCGTCGGTCCACCTGGTGGGAGGCCTACCAAAGCTGCGTCTTCTGGTTCGTGATTGCCACTCGAGAACCTTTCTTCCCCATCGTTATCAGTTCGTCTATTGCCACTTCAACTTCCATATTCTGAGAGCAGTGACAGCTATGTCGGTGACCTTAGTTCTTCTTGAGTTTATTAGTTTCCCCTATTTAGTGTTCCCAATACCGAAACCTTTTTCAAAACTGTTTTTGGGACTGAAACGCATGCAAAAACGCTTATCCAAGAAGGTACTCGAGTCGAGTGAGTCGCTATCTCACATACGCACTAAGTACGTAAAAGTTCTGTTACGTTCGAGCAGCAATTACACAAAGGCTATAAATAAATCGCGATCAACATTAGTAAGTATTTCAGGTAGGTACAACCTACGTCAACGATGATGAATCTTTTGAGATTAGAGCTTTCGAGTGTCAGCCTAGTTATATCTGTGACATAGCAGCGTGATGCGTGACTGCCAACATCGTTGGTCGGGTTATTCCCAACGGATCGCGCAAAGCGAAATAGGTAGTTTTGGAAAAAATCATAATATTTTTATAGTCTCATCATGATAATCGTACTACAAAATTTATACTATGAGAATAATTTATATTATAAAAGCGTGAACCGTTGAGGAATACTTGTGCAATCCGATGCAACTAGGAACGAATCGGGCTATCCGATATTATTTTCAGGTAAAAATAATATTAAATTTGTAGTCTCATCTTTGAATATTGAACTAATAATACTCAAAGAGTCTCATCGGATATTGCAAAATTTATATTGAGACTAAATTGGGAATAAGCCAGTTGGTCGATGAACAAACTATTTGCCGCTGTTCACGTGGCGGAGTTATTTTCGGGCGCGCTATCGGTCATCAGAAATTAGACGGGCTTCACTTTCAACCGGTACGTTCATGTTATTGCAAAAGTTTTCCTGCGAGATTTTCACAAAATTAAGCAACTTTCAGAGGGTCGGAATTATTGCGAATTCATGACGTTTTTATGTTGCTCGAATGTTGCAAATACCAAGGCAGCCACTTACTTAGGTATTCATTTACAATTTTAAAAAGTTCATCACCTAAGAAGAATATTACAATCACTTACCTATTTGAAAAACAAATGTTTAGCATCTAAAGCCACAGAACGGATCTGTATAAGAATAAATAAATAAATAAATGAATTGCAGGACACAATTTACACACGGTTATTCAGTCCCAAACTAGGCAGACATTAGGAAGTAAGAAAAGCAACGACAAATATTGTTATAGATATCTTTTCATCTTCACTAAATAGTGGGTATAAAATAAAGTCGATATCTGCCTCTACCTATCTGTTTCTCCGCTTAGGTACTTCTTCTATACCACGCAACGGAATTTGATACGGTTTTCAGAAAGAGCGATGCGATGGTAATACCTGTCTATATAATATAGATGGTCATTTTAAATTAAGTGCAAATATTTAAGGGGTAGATCAAATAATGAACAAGAAACTATTTTTTGCATTGATTTTTATTTTTTATACGCTTCTTTACCAAATAACATCAATTATTACAAAAAGAGGAATGCCTATGAAATGCCTGAAATAGACAGAAACCATTACTAGCCCTAAAATTCATTCATAATAAAATATGAATAATACAAGTATTTACGAATCTGTTTAACTAGGGTGAATGTATAACGTTTATTTTAATACCTGTTTTGATTTTTGTTTAATTTCCTATTAAATTCATTGTTCATTGAAATAACAGACATAAGGTTTTGGGTCTAAAAAGTATGTAGCGTGCATTCAATAAAATCTAATTTATTTCAAGAAATACAAAATAGTTTTTATGTCTTGGGCTCTAGGAACGTAGTGCTTAGGTATATCCTCTTTGCAGGATACATGAAATTATGACATTTCGCCCACTCGTTGATTCCATTCGTTTGCGACTTGTGTTTTTACAGATTTATTATTACGATCTTTTCTTTTCTACTACTTTGACTATTATTTAATGATTTTGATGTTTTCTCTTCGCGTGATACATCTTTGATTAGACCCGCCTAACACGACAACTCTGCCTTTGGTTTGGATTTGTGCCTCCGAACACATAAAACTGACATAGTCATAGGCAAAGATATTAAAGTAAGGATGAGTTTTATTCATACTGCTTGGGTTTGGAAATTGCTCCCCTACGAGTGTGCTACGACATGTACATACTTACTTCTTAGCGTATTTATAGGATACAACAATGACGGGGAAAGGTGATACGGAACGAATAATAAAGAAAAAGAGAGCTATCTGTTAAGATTTGCGCTTAAAATACGACTTGAAAATCTTGAAATCAATGCGACTAAATAAAATGTGGTTAATTAGCTACATTTGTCGACCTCATTTTCCGTGCTCTAGTAACATATCTACGTCTTTCCATATATAATATCTTTCCATATATAATATCTTTGGTCATAGGTAATATAACAGAAATGTGTTGGAACATGCACTGTGCTAACTGCTATTTCGATCTTAGACGGATGAAACGGAACTCCTTCTCAATGCAAAATGATGAAGTTCTTACTCTGCTGTACAATAATGGATACCACCACAAGCTGTAAGTACTGAGATAAAGCTTTGAGATACATTATTTTCTTTAAATTATAGCTCTTTATTACATAACAGTAACAAAAATCTAATTAATTTGACATAACCTGTCTTTTATTAAAATGTTTTAAAAAAGCGTCTGGGCCTAGTTTTGGGATAATAAAGTAAATTGTAATGGATTTCTGTTGAATTAAGGTACAATTGGATGTAGAGTTCATCTTTGTCTATCTCAGGTATTCTTTTGTAGGGCCAATGGGCATTCCCCTTTAAAAACTAACTAGCACGCTGTACATCACTACACAGTATAAAACAAAGTCGCTTTCTCTGTCCCTATATCCCTATATGCTTATATCCCTATATCCCTATGCATGCTTAAATCTTTAAAACTACGCAACGTATTTTGATGCAGTTTTTTTAATATATAGAGTGATTCAAGAGGAAGGTTTTTGTATAAGAATTGCACCCGTGCGAAGTCGGGGCGGGTCGCTAGTAAACAATACACTCACACCACACTACCCAACCAAAAATTGCTTGATACAAAACAAATAAATTTATATAAAAGCCGACAAAAGTGGCGTTTATAGTGCGGTATATGCAAAACATGTTAACACAATAAAAAAAATACTAGAAAAAAACTGACGTTTTTTTTCTCTTTAAAAGTTGTTTTTCTATTTCTCTTACATACCTATTTGTACTCTTGAAGGTCATTTTAAATCAAGTGCAAATATTTTAAGGGTAGGTACAAATATGTAAGAGAAATAGAATTAACAAAGTTTTTTTCTAACAAAAAAAATTTATTTTAAACATGTTTTGCATCCCTACCGCACTTAAACGCCCCTTTTGTCGTCGTTTTTATTTACTTTGTTAGTTTCGAGCAATTTTTTAATTGGGTAGTGTGCGTGTATTGTTTATGTACAGCGTGTTAGTTAATCGATGTTATCTTGTAAAGTCGCTTATGAAAAATGAAAATCGATGCCGAAAAATTGTTCCTTGTAAATATTTTGACCTACCCTTTAATTATTTGCACTTAATTTAAAATGACCAGGATATATATATGTAGAGAGAGAGAGCGCGAGAAAGGTTTGTGTACATCATTTGTACCTAAATATTTATTCGTAAATTGCACTCGTGCGAAGCCGGAGTATCCTCCAGTCAATAAAATCGGGCTTTCAATGCTTTACCTCTCAAACCAAGAATCAGAGACACAATAGATTTTTAATTGTTACGGTGCGCATTGGAACCGTACGGTGCTGGATTAATAAAGTAAAAAAGATTTTGTCTTTTATTTACCTACATCATCAGGTAATTTATTATAGCTACAATTGTAGGTACCCACCTACTCCTATTCATCTAATAGGTACCTAGCTATCTCGCCTTAGTTCTGGGAGGACTAGCGTAGTAGGTAGGTATAGATATTTTATTATTTAAAAATATTCTTAAATTTGCAAGACTAAAATTATAAAATTCGTTGTATTTGTGACTCGAATTCGGGAGATACTTGTAGAAGAACAGCTAATATTCGGTTTCCATGCTTGGAGCAGACTGCCAAAATTCCGAATCGAAATTGGCATGTCACTCATCCACGACTCGTAGATTCGAATGCTTCTTGACGTTTCTTAGCGCTAATTACGCATTGTCAAATAGGTCATCCCATGAGTCACATGAAAATAAATTGCTTATAACGTAACCGCAAGTATTAATAGAGGCGGTCGCATTTGCAACGGCTATCAAATTAGCCCATTCGCACATGCTTGCCAAGTAGTGGGTTGATATTGTCGGATGGGTCCTAACTCACCGGCTCATAACTCGAGTGTTTACACTATGTCAGTGAGCGATACTTATTTACGAGGGCGTCGGTGTCACAAACCAGCAAAGTGAGTAGGTACGCTGGTAAGCACCAAATAGAAAATATATACAACAATACTTAGTCGTGTGGCGTATACCTATAGTATATGTCACAAGAAGAACCCGTGTTTCAATTACTAGTAAGACATGAGATTAAAAAGAGCTGCCCTTGAGTTTGTTGCTGGTTCTTCTCGGGGTACTGCATTTGGCACCAACAACTCGTCGGTGGAGATACGCTGCTGTTTACATTTAGCCAATCTTCATGGACGAGTTTAGAGTGCCTTGTTATTAGACTATAGTTCCTAGTAAAAACTAGTTATACACAACATCTTTTTTACAGCTAGTAGGTACCTAATCATTCTTTATTTTACTCAAAGAATTTTTCCTTACTTATAACTAGTTTTTACTTGGAATAACGCGTTTGATCTGAAAACGAGTTTTGACTGTCACATATTATATACTCTATCCGATATACCCGATATACTTATCTACCTACGAGTAGGTAGGTAAGTATATCGGATACCTACTCAAACAATTGGATTTGAAGTGACCTCAGATAGACACCTCCCCAAATGGATATACCTACACTCTACAGCAGTGAATACCCACTGCTTCGGATTATCCAAATATTTAAATCACCAACATTGCAAAGAAAAATCCTTTTAGGTATTAGCTCTACACCCAGGTTAAGCACATCAATCTCCTTATACGCGAAACCAATTCCAAGTTTCCAAACAATCACAATTAAATTTGATTTCACTTAGTTTATGAAGATGAATTAGGTTCCTAATTACCGTTCAATATTATATTTGTTGACGGTCCAACCGACTAACTGATCAACATGGATTGACATAAATAGTTGGGAGACCCGGAAAAATATACTACCTATATTCCCTCCGGAAAATTCATTCTTTGTCACAACCACCCGACCTATATCGCAGGTAATAGTAGATTGTTATACAAGGGTCGGAAGGAATCAATTCCCATACGAGGTATTTTTCTTTAAACGTCTTTGCCAAATGTAGTACTATTTTTTTTTAATTAATTCCCGCCCTAAGGCCGGAAGCAATTACTATGAGTCTTTCCCGACCGAGGGCGGGAATCACAGCCCTGAATCTCTCTGTTGTGGGAATCATTGCTTCCGACCCGGTACTCAGATCAAACATACACTACTTTCCGAGTATGAGATATGAAAACAATTGTTTGTTATAAGTAGTACGATAGTCGGTTCGTGAACCAGACCACTCCTCCATGCGTCTACCCACTGTCAGCGCCGGCGCCGCGGCGGCCGTGGGAGCCGCAGCACCTAACTAGATTGTTTGTTTACCATCAACACTTGCCCGGTCGCGACACTTCAGGTGACTCACACGATACCGTAAATTATATAGCGGGACTTCAATTTGTCCAAAGATCGCGGTCGTTCTCCAGTGATAGGTACTTGCGTTTCCCACAGCACTGGTAGTAGGTACTTGCCTACAATAACCGGGATTTTCTTTTTTACTAACCATTTATTAATTAGGCCCTGAATATCTCCTCACATAACACAACGAATAACGTCATGGAATTAAGACTACGTTCACAACAAACATCAATGACGTCCAATATTTTTTAGCTGTTTACCAAGTCGTAACTTTCTATCATAGCCTGAGTCAGGAATAACAATCTAGAGAACGAAATAGCCACGCGATCGAAATAGACAACCGGTATTGAGGTAATACGGGCCGAAATAGAACCCGCCTCCGTGTCCAAACCAAAAGGAGTCAAGTTAATTTTAGAGCGATTCCCGCGGGACGTTTTCATCTCGTGATTCACCTGCTGAACACTCGATTGTTCGCATTTTACGTCAATCGGTTGCGTGGTGTTTACGATGTGGCGCGCGAGTGCCGCGCGGCGGGAGCGTCAGCTGACGGCCAGGAATAGCCCTGACATCGCGGCCACGCTATGCCGCCTGCGCCCGCGCACCCACAAATAGCGCGCTATAATTAGACGGCGGTGAAATCGTGGGTTTGTTATTTTTCTTTATCGTCTCCGTTACGCGATAATTGGGTTAGCGGCTGCATGTGGGCCCGATCGGCGTCGGCGTGTCTCGGCCACTCGGCCACCACGCTCGGCCATTGTCCTGGTGAGGGCGGCCCGTCTGACCGCATGCTTCTGTTATACAATCCCACTTAAAACTTATCTTCATCAAAACTCCTAAAATTTAAGCCACATTGTCGGTATAAGTGCGCGCGTCGCGTTCTAATTCCAGTGCACTTAAAGATCAACATCTACCCTACCTTTTACAATAGGTACCTACAACTTCTACACTCCTAATCGAGGTCCTGGAATTAGAGGAGAGCATTAAGAGTTGAGGCCCGTTTTATTACCCCATCTTGTGGCAGCAACAGCCTTCGCCCACTTGAAGCCCACTTCGCACTAGTAACATGTTTTTGTAGCACAGCTTTGCAGCTATTAGCAAGTGATCACCATAGAGCAATGTCATTGGTACCTAGGTATACAGGGTGGATATTTGAGATGGGTCGGCCAGGGCAGCTACCTTAACCGTTGTAGCTAGACGAAAATGGTCTGAAGAGACTATCCACCATTTTTGAAAATATTTAGAACTGCATTGAAAGATTTTTGAAAAATTTTACAGTCAGCGAGAAAATCGTCGATTCCCACAAAAAAATTTTTTGATGCCATTCGATCCAGTTTCAGATAAGGATCATAAGTCTCTAAGAGACTAACTGAGGTCAAGGGGGTAGAAAAGTCAGGAAACGCAAAAAACGTTTTACATACATTTAGTAAGGAATAAAACTTCAACCGGAAAAAAAGTTCAATGAAATGCTAAAATCTCTTTGTTGGTGATTCAACTTATAAATCTGAGCAGCGTTCTCCTTGGAAAACATCGCGCCAAGTTGCCAAGTGGCCAGTAACGTATTCTAAAAAAAGAGATCTTAACTGACATTTAAAATTGATGCAAATAAGAAAAGATAGTATACCATGTTTTCCAAGGAGAACGCTGCTCAGATTTATAAGTTGAATCACCACTAAAGAGATTTTAGCATTTCATTGAACTTTTTTTCCGGTTGAAGTTTTATTCCTTACTAAATGTATGTAAAACGTTTTTTACGTTTCCTGACTTTTCTACCCCC
Organism: Ethmia dodecea; assembly: GCA_963855545.1. NCBI lineage: Eukaryota > Metazoa > Arthropoda > Insecta > Lepidoptera > Depressariidae > Ethmia > Ethmia dodecea. Next base: position 8,739,036 of record OY979448.1, read on the forward strand.
TTGACCTCAGTTAGTCTCTTAGAGACTTTTGATCCTTATCTGAAACTGGATCGAATGGCATCAAAAAATTTTTTTGTGGGAATCGACGATTTTCTCGCTGACTGTACCATTTTTCAAAAATCTTTAAATGCAGTTCTAAATATTTTCAAAAATGGTGTATAGTCTCTTCAGACCATTTTCGTCTAGCTACAACGGTTAAGGTAGCTGCCCTGGCCGACCCATTTAAAATATCCACCCTGTATACAAGGTGCAATGAAAAAAATATACAGAACACTTGACGGCCACCTACATGCCTACTTGGTAAAATGAACAAAATTTCACTGCTCAGTTAAGTATATCGTAAAGATCGTAAGTATTTTGAAATAAAATGACTTTGAAAAAAGGAATAGGTATATAGCTACGAGTGAGCCAATAAAGATTAAAATTAAAAATAAATACATCGCATAATTTGTTTTTCTCCAACACAATGTTATTATCACGAGTGCGTTACTCCAGCGGAAATTTGTCGAATATCGGCATTTGAGGGATACAGATAATTAGTTATCCGGCTTCTGTAAATGTTGTGCAGATTTAAAAATTTGTATTGCTTATAGTTTTTGAGTAATTCAAGAAAAACAGTTTCCGCTGGAGTAACGTTACCCCAGCGGCAATTTTTTTTTTCTAGTGGGAATATTGAAATAATTTTTATCTAAATAATTAGTTTTCATGACGGAGTAAATGTTGCGACTTAATTTGAATTTGTATCGTTAATGGTTCCGAAGATATTCAAAAATTTCAAAATGCCGCATTTTTGATGTTTGCGTTTTTCGCTGAATTTCGGAAACAGTTAAGCGCACTATCATATTTTTTTGTACATGACTTCTTATGTCTTATTCCTAATTAGTTGTGAAATAAAAAATAAAAATAATTTACCGTTTAGGAGTTATGTAAGCAAATAGAAAAACCCTCTAATACGTCCTAGCACTTCGAATAAGAGGTCTAGAGACTTGTTTGAAACGTTATTTTGTAGCTTGCAACTGCCTTCAGGTGTTTGTGAAGTTTCATTATTATCCTATAAGTAATTAATAAATTATAATGAAATTTAGCTCAGTTTGGGCCTCGACGCGCAGAGCGTTATTTAACCCCCTATTAATGGACTTTCTTGTGGGATTTTTTAACCGAATAATACGTAAATAATTAGTTATATAGTTCAATTTTATACTTGTGAAATTTCAGCATCGTACAATCAATAATTAACGAGATAATCAAAAAATACACATTTTAAGTTATTTACCGTGGTAAACCGACCGAGTTTAGATGGTCACAGAAAAGCGGCCGTTTAGTACATTATGCTAACCTTTTTAAATATATAGGATAGTTTTATAAGGTTTTTTACAATTGCGTACACAAGTGTTAAAAAAACTTATTGACAGGTATTAATAATCGTTTCTATAAAACCTTTTAATAAAAAATACAAAAAATAAAAAGTCATTGAATTTAGGTATATTTATTCTGAGAGCATCTTTTTATACAACATAAATATAAATCAACTTCAAAAACAAAATCAGATAATTATTACTGGACTAAATTATTGCGGTAGTATAGATAGTCATCAATTTAGATATTATTATCAATTTTTGAAATTCTCCCGGGAACGGGAATAAACTGGATTCGCGCGGGCAACGCCGTTGGGCACCCGCTATCAATAATAAAATTAAATAGCATCACTATTCAGAAAAATTAAAATATATAGTTTTTTTAAAACAAGCTTTTATTATTTTCTTGTTAATATAAAAAGAACCAAAAATTTAAAAATAATAATTTAAACATGATAAGAAAAATATCATTATAATATAATCAACACTTTTTTAATAAATAAAAGCGTGTTACATAATGATTGCAAAAAGAAACATATTGAAGGTGTAATTGTGCTAAATGTTCTTTAATGTTCCATCGCAATGAAACTTGCTTTTATTTATTGGAAAAGTATTGATTATATAATTATATTTTTATGGCTTGCAAATAAAAAGCTGTTAATTGAAAAAATAAAACAAATAACACTTCAACGTGGGAATAGTAGTTTGTGTCATGAGGGAGCAAAACTATATTTTTACGGCAAGGGCGTTTTTTTAAATCACGAACATAGTGAATGATTCTAGGATAGAATCCCGAACGTAGTGAGTTTTCCGGTGTTTAACTATCACTGCAGTCACTGCTACTTGAATACATTTTAAAATATAAAATACACAAACAATTCGATGTCGGAATTTGAAAGCGCGCGCATTGCCACAGCAATTTTTCTGACAGTGTGGCACAACCATCGAACCCCATTCAGCCTTGTCAGCATATAAGTTACTCTATGCTTGTCAACCTAATGCGGCGAAAAATTGAACTAATGTTTTGATAAAGTACTTAAGCTACAGTGGCGCCAACCTTAGAGATGCAAACTTAATTTGTTAATCTCTTTGGTTATGAATGTTGCGGGATATTTTTAATTCAAAACACTTTAATTCGCACTTATTAAGATCCTATCGGAAAAGACTTACTTTGATCCCTGTTATTGAGGACCAAAACGTCACTTTTCGAATAGATGGTATGAAAAAAATATTGTTGTTTTTCATTGCTTTTGTTAAGCTAAGTATCTAATTTTCGAAAAAGAATGTTTGATGAAATAGAATTAAATGTTGACTTGTCATCGTCGAGTCGAGAGGTTGCCTTTGCCGATCGATCACAGCCTCATCCTGATCTTTCAGTGGTTCGACGAGTTAACCCCATGGTTTCATTTCCGTTCCCGTGGGAAAATTCTTATCTATAATATAATACTCCCAAAAAAGTAAGCTTTCAATTGGTGAAAGATTTTTTAAATCTCGCGTGTAAAATTTTACTACATAGCGGGTGTCTAGTGGCTTTTCCCGCCCGGATCCAGTTTATTCCCATTCCCGTGGGAATTTCCTATAATTCCTTTATAGTGGTTTCCTAAGACATATAAGACCATGATATTTTAAACAGTGGGTGCAGTGGATCCAGTTTATTCTCGTTCCCGTGGGAATTTCCTATAATTCCTTCATAGTGGTTTCCTAAGGCATGTAAGACCATGATATTTTAAACAGCGGGTGCCGTGGATCCAGTTTATTCTCATTCCCGTGGGAATTTCCTATAATTCCTTCATAGTGGTTTCCTAAGACATATAAGACCATAATATTTTAAATAGTGGGAGCTGTGGATCCAGTTTACTCCCGTTCCCGTGAGAATTTCCTATAATTCCTTCATAGTGGTTTCCTAAGACATATAAGACCATGATATTTTAAACAGCGGGTGCCGTGGATCCAGTTTATTCCTGTTCCTGTGGCAAGTTCTGAAATTCCCTTTATAGTGGTTACCTACGACATAAGACACCTATACATACGATATTTCAAACAACGGGTTGCGCGCGCGGATCCTGTTTCTCCCGTTCCCGTGAGAATTTTAAAAAAATCCCTTCATAGCGGTTGCCTACTACATTAAGACACCTACATACCATATTTCATGTTTCGAGGTGAATAGTACGTAACTATTTGTCTTTTGTAACCAGTTTTTATATTTTCCCGTGGAAATGAGATATTTTTCAGAACTAAAAAGTAATCTAGACGTTGACCCGGGTACTCAGTTATCTCCATACCAAATTTCATCAAAATCCGTTCAGAATTTCTGTGTCATGTGTAAACAGACCCGGTCCGGCGATGGGCTCACCACCTATCACGTTTAGGGGTCTCTAATATATCTCGTGAAATGTGGGTATATCCAGTAATGGAATACCTCTGCCTACCCCCTCGGGGATAAAAAAAGGCGTGATATTAGATTATTATATTATTTTCATGATGCGAATGTATAAGTATAATATACAATTATAAACAATAATAATAATATTGTATATATAATACATTATAGCCTACCTTGTTTACCAATTAATGTCCTTCTTGGTGGAACAAGTAACCCACAGAAAAAGAAGAAAAGTTAAGAAGCTACTCTTCGTACCTACACACACCGGCACAATTAGCGGAACAGAAAAAAAAGGGAGTATTTACGCATTTTTGCGTGTTACTGGCCGGCTAAACAAGCTTTTTTTAAATTTGGGTTTTAATTTAAAAATGGAATACTAAGCGACTGCCCTTTTTTTCATTCTTTTGTTTTAATTTTCATTGATTCATTTTTTCCACCGCTTGTCCGTTTTTAGAAGGTTCGTGAATTCCATTTGAAAAGCTTTGAATTGCAGTTTTTGAGGCTTTTGAGTTTTTTCGCATATTGATAATTTACGAGCATCTAATTATGCCTGATTTAACGCCATCAGAAATCATTAGGGCAGATCAAATGAGGAGAAATGGTCAAACCTACAGATCGATTGCCAGAAGCCTTCGTCGATCGTTATCAACGATTTATCGTAGCATCCAACGATACAGATTGACGAATGCTCTAGTGAGAAGGAGAGGACAAGGCCGGAAAAGGTGTACTTCAAGGAGGGATGACCGTTTTCTCCAACTTCAAGTCCGACGGAACACGAGACTAACGGCGGTGCAGGCTCGAAATTTACTGGAAGAGGTACGAGCAGTAAGGATGAGTGAGCGGACAGTTCGTAGAAGATTCGAAGAAGTGGGTATAGGCTCGTATGTGCCCGCCAAAGCCCCAAAACTTGAGAGACATCATCGCACAAACCGTCTACACTTTGGTCGTGAACATCGTGATTGGGACTTCGACGACTGGGGACAGGTTCTTTTTACTGATGAATGCAGAGTTATGTTAAATCAAATTGATGGAAGGCAGCGAGTATGGAGACGCAAAGGAGAACGGTATATCCAGTCTAATTTTGAAAATACAGTTGCATATGGCGGCGGTTCAATTATGGTCTGGGGAGGAATATGTTTAGGAGCTCGTACGGAGTTAGTAGTGGTCGATGGCGGGAATCTGAATGCTGATCGGTATATCAGGGAGATTTTAGAAGAACATGTTGTGCCATTTGCCCCCTTTATTGGTAACAACTTCATTCTAATGCAGGATAATGCTCGGGCTCACAGTGCTCGCACAGTACAGACATACCTAAACCATGTTGGTATAACGGTGATGGAGTGGCCAGCACGGTCCCCCGATATGAACCCTATAGAACACGTCTGGGACTTGCTAAAGAGGAGTGTAAAGTCAAGAATGCCCCCTCCCAATAATCTCAACGAGTTGCGAAACGCATTACTTGAAGAATGGCAGAGGTTGCCCCAAGAAACCATTGATAACATCATCCGCAGCATGCCCAGACGGATGGAAACCCTCATCAGAGCACGAGGAGGAAACACTCGATATTGAACAGTCATTGAAATTGTTGTTAAACTTTGGAAAATCTTGAATTTTCTGCTGTTTCTCTATAATTAAAAATCGAAGAAAAATGCATTTTGTTTAATTTAATTTTTATTTTTATAAAATTTTAAGTATGGTGTTACAAATGAATGTCAAAACATGTTAATTTAATTGTTGTTTCATTTTAAATAATATATTGTTTAAAAATGACATTCATTGTTCTAAATTCCCTCTTTTTTCTCCTTTTTTTTTCTGTTCCGCTAATTGTGCCGGTGTGTGTATTAACAGTTATTATTAATGTGTAGCATTAATAATAACTGTTAATAGGTACGAAGATTTAGCTCGATTTAAGTATAGCAGACTGCTAGGATAATGGCATAATATATAAAATGTTCATGTGAAACTCCAAAAAAAAAATTAAATTAAATCAATAGGTACTCAAAAGATAATGTACGCGTCTGTACCGAACTTGAAAGACTATTATACTACGTGTTTTAGAATGTTAGCATAATGTACTAAACGGCCGCTTTTCTGTGACCATCTAAACTCGGTCGGTTTACCACGGTAAATAACTTAAAATGTGTATTTTTTGATTATCTCGTTAATTATTGATTGTACGATGCTGAAATTTCACAAGTATAAAATTGAACTATATAACTAATTATTTACGTATTATTCGGTTAAAAAATCCCACAAGAAAGTCCATTAATAGGGGGTTAAATAACGCTCTGCGCGTCGAGGCCCAAACTGAGCTAAATTTCATTATAATTTATTAATTACTTATAGGATAATAATGAAACTTCACAAACACCTGAAGGCAGTTGCAAGCTACAAAATAACGTTTCAAACAATTCTCTAGACCTCTTATTCGAAGTGCTAGGACGTATTAGAGGGTTTTTCTATTTGCTTACATAACTCCTAAACGGTAAATTATTTTTATTTTTTATTTCACAACTAATTAGGAATAAGACATAAGAAGTCATGTACAAAAAAATATGATAGTGCGCTTAACTGTTTCCGAAATTCAGCGAAAAACGCAAACATCAAAAATGCGGCATTTTGAAATTTTTGAATATCTTCGGAACCATTAACGATACAAATTCAAATTAAGTCGCAACATTTACTCCGTCATGAAAACTAATTATTTAGATAAAAATTATTTCAATATTCCCACTAGAAAAAAAAAATTGCCGCTGGGGTAACGTTACTCCAGCGGAAACTGTTTTTCTTGAATTACTCAAAAACTATAAGCAATACAAATTTTTAAATCTGCACAACATTTACAGAAGCCGGATAACTAATTATCTGTATCCCTCAAATGCCGATATTCGACAAATTTCCGCTGGAGTAACGCACTCTATTATCACCTTGTTTATTAAAACACCTACACTCCAAGGCTATTAAAATATTGTAACAGGTAATACTTAAATAATTATAGGTAGGTAGTCTTGTTATTTCGAAGGTAGTATCTACTTATAAAACATAAAATATGTAGGTACATATTACGCAAGTTACATTATTACATTTCTGCAATCTTTTGATGTAAGACCCTTGCATTGGTATTTAGCTAGGTAGGTATACTTACAGCGATATATACTTAGTACCTACATGATTTGAATGTCCAAAAAGGCATTTGACATAAGAATGTTGCAAAAACTTATATAATAGCGATGACGAACGGAGATCGATTAATCGAAGAACCGATGTTTTCTTCGTTAGATTCTATTCTCTTCTATTCTTTCGGATTAGATAATGAGCATTGAACCGCTGCACGCTGACATAAACCACAAGGTTGAATCAATTCGGTTTTTTTTCTAAGTAGACAGTATGAAAAAGGCGACCACATAATTCTTTAGAACACATTAAAATCAAGAAACGGTAGTTTTTCGCATAATTATCAACGAGCTCAACAGATCAAAATTAAATAAGACACTAACATTCTACAACGAAGAAATAAAAAATTGTAGATAATAATTGATCGAATGGTTGAATGAAGAAATACAAAAATGTTTTAATTGATCGATGGTTGAATTAAAATTGACTCGACAGAACAAAAAGTAGGTACCTACCTAAGTCTAGGTACATATTTTAAATAATAAAAATAAGTAGGTAATCTCACGCCTTTTTATCCCCGAGGGGGTAGGCAGAGGTATTCCATTACTGGATATACCCACATTTCACGAGATATATTGGACCCCTAAACGTGATAGGTGGTGGTGGTACATATTTTACTGATGTCAAAAACTATTTTTGTGAGATTTTTCCTCATTTCAAGGCTGAAAAATAAATCGAACTAGTTTTATTTGGTAGAAGGAGATTTTCCTATTGCAAATACCTACATTATTTCTCTATAATAATTTTCCTAGTAAAGTAACGCTGTGAGCTTTTAGTTTCATCACCCACTAGATAGACGTGTCAGACCACCATAAATGTAGTACAAAAACAGTGGGTACTTTACGTACCTACTTACTTTATGTAAACCCACTCTTCTTGTAGATCGACTTTATCCTAATTTTCAAAATACATCCAGTAGGTAAATGTAGAGTCCCTTTAAATTTTGTATTTAAATATTTATACAAAATTTAACTAACGTCAATAGTACGTATCTATTAGCGTTTTCTTTGTGTCTGAATTTATACGTCTATTTGCAATCGTGTTTTCGTAAACGTCTCTGACAATTTCGATTAATTTATGTATTTTGCCAGTTCACGCAAGAGAAAAATCTATATAGGATCTATGTCTCATTTCTGTAAAATAGGTTTTCAGTAAGTTTTCACTATTACCGCTCTTTCTCCCAGGTAGGATTCTTCATTAATATTATAAAGAGATAAAGTTTTTTGTGAGTTTTTAAGCTCAGCTGGAACTGCTGTTCCGATTCTGAAAATTATTTCACTTATAGAAAGCTATTCCCGAGTGTCGTGGACTTCATTTTATGAATGCTGATAAAACTGCGAATCGCAGCTTGTATTTTATTTAGGCCTATGTTATTTTAGTTACAGATTCTTATGAAGTGTGATAGCCCTTGTTTAAAGTGTGCCCAAACTCCCAAGACTATCCTATTGTGAGTCAAAGCATTGTACCTTTGAAATCTGCAAAAACTTACGTAGGTTAAGATCTATCTCTTTCTGGAAGGTCAAAGTCAAAAAAAGTCAAAAGTTTTTATTCAATAAGCCCCTACGGCTTATAAAGTCCTCTTATTCAAAGTCACTGCGGCTCCACCGCTTCGGTATGTATAGTCGAGGAGAAGAAGGTGAAAGAACGCATCATGAGGAAACCAGCAGGCCTAATGCATTGGGGCGATGGGTACGATAGGGGTTCGAAAATATAACACAATCCATTTCTAGGAGTAGCACCCCTTCTAGGGTACTATCTACTCACAAAAATGACATAAGTATCTACTTCAGAGGTAAGGCGTGAGTCTACATTTATATACCGATACATATATTATAGTTTTTACAAATATAATAAATATCATAATGATAAGTGACAATGTAGAGTCTGTTTTTGTTCAAATTATTTTTCTTTCCTGCACAGAAACAAAACTATTTTGTAGGAAAATCTGTTTTTATGACTAAACATTAAGAAGAGATAGGTACCTAATTCAATGCGACTAATTTTCCAAATAAGATACCTACTTATTATAAGATTCGTCTCGATACCAAACGATAACGATACGATACTGATACGAACGATAATGATAAGATAACGATAAAAAAGGAAAAGTGAAAGATTTTATAGTGATAGTGCTTAGGTAGGTACCTACGTACCTACTTATTATTTATTCTGATAGGTAGATACGAGACCTGAAACTTTAATAACACGCAGTAATCTCATTATCACGTACCTACTTACTAGGTCATGCATGACACGACTCAAGGCTCCCAAGCCGGCGACAAAGATTGCAACGCATGTATGATTCATCATCACCCGCCACGCCACTGTGGGGTGAATCGTTGAACGGAAAAGCATTTATAAGCGAACTCTCCTAATTGTATTGCTACAGTTAGATACCGCCGACGATGGGCGTCGAGAAAAACACAAACAGAATCTGATCGTTGGGCACGCGCGTGCTACTTTGTTGTCGATGTGGCCGGAGACGGAGCGTGGTGGCGGTCAGGCCGCGCGTGGAGCGGGCGCGGAAGCGAGGAGGCTTCTCGCAAGGAGTGAGGAGAGAGCGGGCGAGGGGCGGTGCGGGCGGTGGGCGGCGCTGGGTGGTGACGTCAGAGGGGGGGGGCAGCGCGACGCGCCATTGGCGGAGCTGCGCGCGCCGCTACCGAATATGGGACCACAGCTCCATTGATAAAACTGCGGCGCGGGGTCGCGCGGCGCCAGTCCCCTTCGCACAGGCCACGCGAGAGGCTGTTTCCACGCTGGCGCTGTTCGTTATTCCGCTCGGCCCGTGGGCCGAGGAGCAGGTAGTGCCGGACGGGATGGGCACGGACGCGGAGCTCCCGTCCGGGCCGCACCTGCTCTCGCTCGCCGACATGGGCGCGCTCGGGTTCGACTACGCGCCCAAGGCGGCGTCGGTGCCGACGGCTGGTGCGCCGGCGGACCTCAACACTCCCGTTACCACGTCCGACCTGCCCGCCTTCTTCCCCAGTCTGTTGGAGCCGCCGCCCATCTCAGGTGGGTCTCGGCCCTGGACTCGCGGTCCACGCTCCTCAGCCGGGATCGTAGGCGAGACTCGCCCCGCCGGCGACCGATAACATTGTAAATAAACAATGCGCTCATTTTGTCTCCTCGTGGGTGTCCTTCTTCGTCCTTCACGGTTGATAGTGTAAATGATGACGCGAATCGGTTCTTTGCGACGTTTATCACGCATCGGAAACGTCCGGAAAACATCTGCTCTCACAGTTTCAGTGTCCGTTGGTAACCGTGAAATGGAAAGTTCAGCGGCCGTGTCATATGGTCGGATCGATATGCGGAGTTGAATGGAGCTTTAGTAGTGTGCTGTTGGTGTTTAGGTCTCAGTGCTGAAATATTTTGTGTTTCTGTCCAGCTGATGAGATAGGTCCGTCAAATATAGTGAAACAGTTATTTGTTACATGATCCAGATGGGTAAATATACCACGCTTAAATTAAATTAAACCAATCTTTAGGGAAATAAAAATATACGGTGGTTTACTCAATTAAACCTGAATTATTCATATTATTTCCTTTGGATTTCTTAATATCTAATAGTACTTAATAATATCACCGTGGTTTATTAATACGTCGAATAAAATTGTGTCCACCTAACAGGGAAAAAGCTATTTAATTTACTTTGTCCAACAATGAATAAGGCTTACCTACTCTAGCTAGAATATTGATTTTTAAATCAAATCATGCATTTTATTTTATTTGCATGTCATAAGTTTTACAAGGTGTTCATGTAGGTACATACATGGTAGAGCTCTACCTATTCTATGGAACCCTATAGGGGTGCTTGCTTTTTCTTGAAAAATGTAATTAAATAGTTAGGTACTAAATACAGTTTTTGTGATTTATCCTAGAGAGGCCGATATTTACGCTTCGTTGAACGATTCTGGCTTTTGTCTAAAATAGTAAAACATCAGATTTATTTGCTAAAAATAAAATAGTAATTAGTAGGTAGGTAATGTTAGATACATATTATATTGTGAATATATAATATTTCTTGGCAGTCAACTTTATTTTAAATGCAAAGTACCTACCAAGTGATATTTTGTTTAAAGATAGAAAATTTGATATCCTATAGACCTAAATAACTTAAAAAAAATTAGAAAATGTTGTCGTAGATATATTTTTTAAATTTATTTCTTTTTTTAAAGAATATTATATTATTATTATACATAAATAATACATATAAACCCTACCTAGCTATATTACCCCTACCTATATTGCTATTTGAGAGCTGTGGATAGGTGGAATAATTTTTCTTTTTTAAACCGACTTCTTAAAAGGAGATATATATTTTTTTTGTGTGTTCGCGGATAACTTCGTCGTTTATGAACCGATTTTGATTATTCTTTTTTTGTTGGAAATGGATATCCCAACGGTGGTACCATGATTAGGAAACCAGTATCTGATGTTGGCTTCCCAGAGAAATCGAGGGGAACCTTCGAAAATCGTAGTGGCGACTATTACTTTTATTAGTTTCCTGTTTGAAGTAGGTAGTTTTTTTTTTGTTTAAAATATTTGTTATTATTATACTAGAAGTAAATATATTTAAATATTTATCTACTTATATATTTTTACAAATGACCAAAGCAAATCATTGTTAATTGGACAAGTGGTCGTCAGTAGGTGACGGCCGCAGGACACTCGCCCAGATAGCTGGTGATAGGCGGGTATCGGCTTCCGGCGGCTTATCGCGCTGCCTTCCGCCCGCGCGGCCGCGCGAACCGACCTCCCCAACCGCAAGAAGTGGCTAACGTTTTTTTAGTTTATTATACATAAATGAATAGTTGTACCTGTAACATATACCTACATAAATTTTATTATTCTCATGCGAGCGATTCTTCAAAGTTTTCACGGCATCAAGTCAGCTCGCTCAAACATCAATCAATCCCAGCAGTCGATTCATGGAAGCGTTCTCTTGTTGCAGGTACATTGCCGGGCGATGAGCTCTCGCTGGGCTGCTCCCCACGGCGCCACAAGCACGAGGCTTCTCTGTCGCCGGGCGCCCGCGCTGAGGACGCCAGCAACACGTCGAGCGCCAGCGCGTCGCTGTACGGCCCCTCGGCCGGCGGCAAGCGCGAGCCCAGCCCCCCGCTGCAGTGGCTGCTGCCCCCGGGGCCGGGGCCCGGCAGCGTCGACAAGTACTTTCAAGAGGAGTACGAGCAGCGCGTCGACCTCCTGCCGCCCGAGTGCCAGCCCGCCTACTGCACGCAACCGCAGCCCTGCCCGACGCAGCAGCACTGCGAGTACCGGCCGCCAACGCAGCCGCAGCACTCGTGGGACGCGCAAGAGTACGGCACCCCCCAGCCGGCGCCCGGCCCCTCCGGCCTGCCCAAGCGGGAGCCCTACCCCAGCCCCGCGGGCGACCGGCCCATACAGCTCGCCGAGTACAACCCATCCACGAGCAAGGGCCACGAGATCCTCTCGCAGGTGTACCAGCAGAGCGCGCAGCCGCTGCGGCTCGTAGCGGTCAAGCCGAGGAAGTATCCCAACAGGCCGAGCAAAACCCCCGTCCACGAGCGGCCGTACGCGTGCCCGGTGGACGGTTGCGACCGCCGCTTCTCCCGGTCGGACGAGTTGACGAGGCACATCCGCATCCACACGGGTCAGAAGCCGTTCCAGTGCCGGATCTGCATGAGATCGTTCAGCAGATCGGACCACTTGACGACGCACGTCCGGACGCACACGGGTGAGAAACCGTTCGCGTGCGACGTGTGCGGCCGCAAATTTGCGCGCTCCGACGAAAAGAAACGGCACGCAAAAGTGCACCTGAAGCAAAGGCTGAAGCGCGAGCGCGGCGGCGGCGGCGGCCCCGGCCCCCACGAGCAGCACCCGCACGCAACGCTCTAGCGGCCGGGGCCCGCGCCTGAGCCCGCACATTCCAGCGGCGACGCGCCCGCGACGCCCGTGCCCGCGGACAACTGAACTTTACTACTTTTTTCACGTTGAAGTTATTAAATAATTTCATCGCTTAGGTGTAAAAGAATTGTCTTTAACGAAGCTTTATTAACTCTACATTTGTAAACTCACTGAAATTTATATATCTTTTTATACATATTTGTAATTATTACGGTATGAGATGATCGTCTCGTTGTATTTATTTTATTTAGATAGGTTAGGTAATTGAATGAATTCGACTGGGAACAAAAATAAATATGAAACGTTACGGCCTAAAGTGCCCAGTGTTGTCGCCATGTTTCTCTCCGGGGAAAACGCACCGCCATCGCGCCAGTCCGCTGGCGTCGCTATCGTCCTCGACGTAGTGTTAACATATCTTTGTCTAATGACAGTCGCATAGCTAAGCTTAAATATACTTTACACGTAGATATTGACCATCTCTATGTCCAGAAAATATATGTTTGTGCGTTTAAACTGATTACGGAGAAGTGATATAACTGAGCCTATGGAAGGTGCAGCAGAAGTTAGAAAAAGTTTACCAAGCCTCGTAAGTTAACAATTATTGGTACTTTTTGGGCTAGAAAGAATTTTATACCTACATTAGAGTAAAATATTGTCTTTAGACGGGGTAACTTTTTTCTAACTACGTAAACCTAACCACTTATGTAATTGTATATTTAATATTCTTATACTTACTTGATGAAACTAACGTGAAACTGTGCCATTAATTTAACTTTACAACGTGCCACTGCAGATTTTATTTATTATCTACTAAGGTAACACGACTGCTGATTAAGTGATAACTTTAATTATTTTTGTTTTATCATATTTCTAGTCGAAGATAATAGACGGGAGAATGTCGACTATTATGTTTGTTAGTTAAAATATACATATATACCTATATCTACTGTAATGTATTTTTCGACAGCTGCTGTCATCGTCGTCTGCTCTTGCTCAAAAGATTAATTTAACAAAATTTGCTCAATTCTGCTTCTTTTAGACTAACCTTCATGTTTACTTTCGATCTGTTTTGGTCCTTCGCGTTCTGGCACTTGTTACTATGTGACTTCACTAATTCTTGAGTCTCCCAGTGGCATATAAATTTACGATGTTCGTATCATTATAGACTAATCTAGTAAAAAATAGCGTATAGCGTTTATGATCTCTTAATCATTATTAATTAATTTGAGTATGGCAAATGCCCCTTATTTATAATACTCATAAGTTTTTGTAGATATATTATAATTAAAGTAAGATCGATTTCTTAGGTTTCAGTTACTGTGATTACACTGTTATGCAACTATCTATACGTCGTGGCCATATCTTAGAATTTATCAATTCATGATGTGGTTAGGTTAGACTATTTAATCAAATTAATTGTATTCAACCATTTCATGAAATGGTCGGCCACATCATGAAGTGATCAATTCTAAGATATGGCCTGATCCGAGTGGTAGGCGGCTGCTGATGCTACCGATATTAATGCAGAATTTTCGTGACAATTAATGTAAATAATAGGTACCTACATTCATTTTAAAAGTACAAAATTAAGCACAAAGCCTTACACATATTCTCTTTATAGGTATTACCTGTAATAATACGTGTGTGTTTAAAAAGTTTCTTTTCGTCTTGAGTATGACACTATTGTTGTGGTTTCATGTGGTAAAATAATGTTTATAGATCTTTCACTTTAGATTTAATTCTTTCAAAAACTGTGCATTCGTAACAAAATAGAGCAGAACGAAAATTTAAAATTGTTAACTTGTCACCGAAACGGCAGTGATATAAACACAAACAGGGTGGGCCTTTCAGTAATGTCGGTCATTATGAATTTAGGATATCTGACAATAATATTACTAACTCTGGCGCCAAAGATTCTTAATGCATAATATGGGAGCGGTTGGTAGTTCTGTTATATTACTTTTGAACTATATTCAATATGGGCATTATCCTCTTAAGTATGCTCAGCACAAAGATCTTTAAAGCAAGTTTGATAACCAGTTACCGTTCCCAGTTCAACCGAAGCCCCGACGCGACGTAGCTAGGGGTGCTCGCTGCAAGCATTCGCATTCGCAGCGAACGCCCCAATGCACTGGAAACTATTCACTTTAAGAATCTGGTGTAGGAGTTTATAATGTTTTAACTGTTATAGGAGAGACTAAGTCTCCGATAGACAAGGCTAGCGTAGATAGGTTTTAATAAAGCATTTTCATGTTAGTCAAATGAGTGAATTGAAACGAAGAAGACTAAATTCTTACACATTTTACGTAATGTTGCATCGCATTATCGTTATTGATATACGGTGTTTGTATTAGGTTACGGGCCGCGGCTGCCCGCCGTCCGTGGGGCGGAGGCAGTGGCGGTGCGCGGCAATCGGCTCGGACAGCGACTTTACATTGTTGAGAACCTCTGTTACGTTGACTGTGTTACGATGCTGCGCATCACTACGATCACTATCTAGCTCTTAGAAGTATTTACGAACGAATGGTAACTTACATCGTGTTCACCTGATAATGGATGATTAGTGACTACGAATTCGTAACGAATATTGTGCGTGATTATTGTTTAAGCTGTCTTTATATTTCACCAGAGTGAAAGATGTTGTTGATGTTCTAAAATATAGATAGTTTTAAGGACTTAGGTATTGTTAAATCTCACTAATTTTTACTAAATTCTATTTAATATATTTGTAAATACACTCTGACTAAATTCGGATTTATTGTGTATATAAGAGAAAAGAATGAAGTTTTTATTTAATATGAAAACACCTAGGTGATAAAAATACAACTGTTGAAAAAACTGATGAGGAAGTTTGTATTCCACCCAATCCATAATTATCCATTACTTAACACTTAACAGAAAAAGATGTAGCCCAACATTACAGTAGGTACAAATTTAAACTCGTCTACATTGTTTGTGAAACTCGTGCAAGTTGGCAACAAGTGGACCCATTATTTAAATTTAGGAAGACCGGGTATTGGCACAACATTGAGTGTTGGTTGGCGGTATTTTTAACTACAGGGAATCATTCCCAAAACTATTTGATATGTAGTGGATAATATACTTTAAAAGTATTTCGTACCGGGGCATCTTTATATGCTGATTTCGTGGCTACAGACATATCTACTATATAAAAATAAGTCTGGTTTTCCTTCCTGACGCTATAACTCCAGAACGCACGAACCGATTTCCACGGTTTTGCATTCGTTGGAAAGGTCTCGGGCTCCGTGAGGTTTATAGCAAAGAAAATTCAGGAAAATTTTAAACAGAAAAGCGGGAAAATCTTATAAGCATTGCACCCGTGCGAAGCCGGGGCGGGTCGCTAGTCTACTATATAAAAATAAGTCGGGTTTTCCTTCCTGACGCTATAACTCCAGAACGCACGAACCGATTTCCACGGTTTTGCATTCGTTGGAAAGGTCTCGGGCTCCGTGAGGTTTATAGCAAAGAAAATTCAGGAAAAATTTCAACAGAAAAGCGGGAAAATCTTATAAGCATTGCACCCGTGCGAAGCCGGGGCGGGTCGCTAGTATTTTATAAATATGATGTAAGTAAGTACTTTGAAGATATGGTCATATAACCTCAAATACTTGTTCGGGTCTATCTATATCTTTCCAGGTAGCGTGCAAACTGAAACGAAAACATTACGTACCTACCTAACGTACTTACGAGTACTTTAGGTCCAGTAGTGTGGTTTAGTTTGGTTCAGATTTCGTGATGATTCCTTATGTCCTGTTTCCGTAATAATCACGTCATTTTCTTTTCACCTCTCCGGGCGGAACGCGGCAACTTTCGGCCGGCTGCGCTAAATGAAGTTGCCGCTTTCCACCTCGTCGAGCATAAAAAAACGTATACACACCTCGGGAAGTAAATAAGAAAGCCTCAGATCACATGTTTGTAGACGTCGGCTTCGCCTCGGTCGAAAATTACCTACATGTGATCACTGATCATTATTACATTTCTTATTTTACTTCCCTAAGTATGTAATATACTATTCATTTTAAAGTCCCTAAATTCGATTAAATAACGGATGAGAACACATATTTTTATGTAAATTAATAAAGCTTGCTCATCTGATTATAAGTAAGTATTATGTAACAGCATCGGCATGGGATTTAGATGGGCAGTCCATCTGTAATTTATCAATCTATATACCTACCAAAGACATTTAAAGAAAAAGTTTATGTCTCCTATAGACTGCTAAAGTTCTCAAGACACTATGAAAACCACTTCAACCAAAAATCGGGGTGCGGGGGGCAGAAGTATGAGATGAAGTACTAAACGTAAATCAATTTACCAAATGTACCTATTTAAATAATATTTTGCGATCAGAAAGCTCACGTATTATTCTACTTTTGAATTTTGCTCCATTAATGATGGACTAGTAGTAATCATATACCACACAATCGATATCGATAAATGCTGCAACCTGTACTAAGTATAATTTCATATGATTTGAAAAATATACAAATTTGAATTATTTATAAAAATAATTCAAAATTAGGCTGAAAATGTTTAGAGCAAATTGTGAAATGTGTTGATAGAATCCAATTTTCAACCTTGCCTGTAGATTTAACACAATTTTTTTGAGGTTGGGATTTCTTGTAAATCTGAAAATCATTTATAATTTCAGTTCTGTATTTGTAAAAATATAGCAAATTTTGATGATGTCTAAGTTGGGTTTGTCAACCGAATGTTAGCGAGGACTCACTAGGCCGAGCTTTCTACACTAGCACTCTATAGGAAAGAGAATGATTTTCTTCCAACCTCTTTGCGTACATATTATCTATACATATAATAAAACTCTAGCGGGGCCGTATCTGTACATAAAATATTTTTTTTAATTTTAATGGTAGTGTATATAGTTATCGATATAGATACCAAAACACCAATTATTGAAATTTTTGTCTGTCTGTCTGTTTGTGCACGCATCTCATAAAAACTACTAGACGGATTTTGATGAAATTTGGTATGGAGATAACTGATTAACCGAGTCAACATCTAGGGTACTTTTTATTCCAGAAAAATATCTCATTCCCACGGGAAAACACAAAAACTGGGTAAAATGAGAAATACTTACTATTCCGAAACGATAACACCTAGAAACTTGAAATATGGTAAGTACCTATGTGTCTTATATATGCGCTATGAAGGGATTTTTGGAAATTCTCAAGGGAACGGGAACAAACTGGATTGAGGAAAGATTTGACTTTTAGTTTTTTTATTGAATAAGCTCCGATACTACCAGTTTTACCGATTTAAAAAATTCTTTTTCCAGTGGAAAGCGTACTTTTTTGGGAGTAACATGGGGTATAATTTTCCCACGGAAACAGGCCTAAACCATAAAACCGATTTTAAAAATTCTTTCACCAATGGAAAGCTACATTATCAGGGAGTAGCATAGGCTATATTTTATTCCCGTATTTCCTCGGGAACGGGAACTACGCGGGTGCTGCTAGTCATACATATTTAATATTTAACTTCATCAAATAATAGAGGGTATATATTAATTCCTATACAGTATCTTAGGTTATTACCAAAGAGGACACCGCAAATTTTATAATTATGTATTAGGTTTTCAATAATACGCCACTTTGCAGGTCTTTTATACGTTACTACAATGCATTAACTTTTTTACACCACAACCAATACAAAAATTAAACAAAGTAAAATGGGTAATCGCTTCAGGCGATCTCGCCCAGACGACATTGATATGGATGAACCTGAGAGATTTCTACATTAATTTGAAGCCAAGAAATTCAATATTACGTAATATAGTAAAAAAAAAAATGTTGTGTAAAGAGTCAGCCATAGTCACTGCATAAAAAATACAACTGCTGTCGCCATCTACTGTCCAAACCATTTAGTCGGGCATAACTAACAAAGACACGAAGCAAACGACTTGGCGCCATCTCCAGTCTGTTGGTGTTGGCGCTGAACCAAGTCGATATTCGAAAACGAAGAATCAAGGAAAGCAACAAGTTCGAATAAAAACTAATAGATGGCGCATTATTGCAAGAAGTCTATATCCATTATTATTATTATAGCAAATCTTTTCTCATATTCATAGAACTAATTCAGAAAAATGGGATGGAACAATTAAAAAATCGTATAACAAACAAAAATAATTTAATTCGTAGAAAATAGGAATACAACCAAATTGGACCGTATAAATATAATTCCATCACTATCGATGAAGTAGTAATAAAAGTAATTCAAAATAATAAACTTTTCATTTTGAACCTGGATTATATTTGCACCATGTAGAAGAATATTTTGTTCTCGAAACATATTATTTCATTAAGCCTTGTTAACCCCTCACACTCACAAAAAACATTTGAATTTTGTGGGTTATAAAACGAGTTATTTAGTTAACTGTAATGATGAAAATCTTTTGGAAAGTATTAGGTGCTTACCTATAAAATTGACTTTTTTTTATTTAAAAAAATTGGAATAAAAAAATTTGGGTCAGAATTTTTCGCCACTTTCATGGGTAAGGACCTAATATTAACCGATCGCCTCCAGTCACAATAGATTTTTAATACTCTCGACGACAGTCTGAGGGTTAATCACTATTACAAATATGTACCTATGTATGATAACATTAACGAGTACAAACAAAATGAACTCCAGAAAAAAATAAACTATTATATAAAAATCTGTTTTTGTCTATTTAAACCGTCATATCAAAAAGATAGGAAATGACTAAAACTATAATGTTTATACGACCAGTCGTACATATCGTATCCATATAATAATTTAAACTTTATTGGAATGATACGATTAGTATTTGACTACAAAGAAATCACATAAAGGCTAAACCTAATCCACAATTAAATAGTTTTAAATAAATAATTTGTCATTTTACTACATATGCAAACCATCTCGTTCTAAGCACCCAAATGTGATCAGTCTTAGATTTAAGCGAGGTCATCCATTAACCATTGTCTGTAGGAACACGCGATTTGACATAACACCAGAATGTTGTACACCAGCAGGATTTGTGACCAGAAGCATTGGTTGAGCGAGCTTTATTTTCAGTTATAACGGCTATAATATTTTTTCTGAGGTATGCTCGAAATAGGGTATTTCACTGTATCAAATTTAAATAGCTAGTAATCATTAATTAAAAAGCTCCCAAAACACCTCTAAAATGCAAATTGAGTACTAAAAATGATGACGTCAAAAAGTCAGTACTCAGTACATTTTTCATAGTAAATTTTCGTTTTGACAGCTCCTCTGACCAATGATTCCAACCACCGAAGACTAGACCGAATGAAATATGAATACCAGACAACACAGCCGTCGTTATGGCGCCTCTTCGTAATGCTCGTCGGCCTTGGCGAGGTTGGGTTCGGACTCGGAGCGTCGCTTGAGGCCGTCCACGTCCGGCGAGTTCGGCCTCTCGTCTGTTTCAGGCGCTGCGATTTCTCCAGCCGCTGCTTTGATGTCAGGCGCACTTCTGCTCACGTCAACCTTTTGAACCAGTACATTAATTAGAGCAGTGATAGAACTGTGGTTAGTGAGCCCGCCTCTCATGCATGAGGCGAGTTCAAAACCTGGTGAGGGCATCTACCAATAAAATAAATAATAAATAATCCCACGCCTTCTATCCCCGAGGCAGAGGTATTCCATTTCAGGAAATAACCATGTTTCACCAGTATATTTTTTGGACACCTGAACATGGATAGAAAAGGTGGGTATTTTTAATAAAAAGAAGAAAGTTATTTTCTTGTGATACATCGATTTAAAAGGAATTAACATAATTACCATTATGGTTCTTTAAATATACTTACTTAGAGCAAATCTATAGCGGACAAGGACAATAGCTTCGAGACACAATTATTTTATTTTGATTGTAAAAAAACACTCACCAACTCTGATTCTAGGTAATCCGCTGGCTCCTGCTTGACCTGAGCATTCATTTTGTCGTTCAAGTAGCAGACGCCGTTCAGGTCAATCGCGCTGTTGGAGAATATCGCCGCAGCGCCCACAGAGGCGTCAACCAAAGGCTCGCTCTAAGACGTACAGATTTGAAAATAAGTACATTTGCTATATTCATACAAGATTTGAATTTTTATATGTTTGTCTACCTACCCTAATAATATAATAATAATAATCTACACTTACATTGTAAAGAGGAAAGGTTAGTTTGTTTGTTTGTATGAATTGAATAGGCTCCATAACTACTGGACCGATTTTAAAAATTCTATCGCCAATGGACAGCTTACTTTTTAAGAGTAACATGAGCTATAATTTTCCCACGGGAACGAGACTTACGCAGGGAAATCGCGCGGAAAAACTGGTAATGAATAAACTCAAAAACTACTGGAACGATTAAAAAAATTCTTTCACCAATAGAAAGCTTGCTTTTCTGGGAGTAGCATGGGCTATAATTTTTTCAAGGGTACAGGATTTACTTGGGGCAAATAGCGCGGAACACCTAGTTTATTAATAAGGGCAGTGATAACAGTGATCTGGTTTAAGAGTCCGCTGCTCATCCGTGAGGCTCTGGTTCGAATCCTGGCGGGCATGTAAGTACGAATGAGTCTTTCAAAAACTTACGTACATATTTATCACTAGCTGGACAGTGAAGGAAACATCGTGAGGAAACCCACAGGCCCCAGAATTAATGCTGAGGAATGTATAACAGCAACCGGTCCGGCGATGGCTCAATGCCTATCACATTTAGGAGTCCCAAGAATTTTCTGGGTATTTATAAATCGAAAACCTCTGCCTGACGACCCAGGGATAAAAAGCGTGGGTTTTTTATTTTGAGAATTTAGAAAAAAAACAATAAAATATCTTTCAGAAACTTTTTCTTTAAACATCCTCGTTAACTGTAATGCTGCTATGTGCCTTAACTTAAGCACATTCTGATTTTCTGATCGTATACTCGGAATTCTGAATACATATACATTTTAGCTAAATGATAATAAAACAATACAATCTTACCATTACATCTTCTGGTATTAGGAATTTCAACTGCATCGGCTTTTTAGGAGGTACTGTTTCTGCTTCAGGCGTCTTGTGAGCCATTTCCTTCATGCAAATATCCTTTGCCTCTCTAAAAATTTTCCATAAAATTATTTACAATGTGAAAATAAGCGACATTATTGCATAGTTTGAATTTGTTTAGTGTCCTACTTTTTCGGTGTGGTATGATGGACTTCACTTTTCTCAGACTGGTGTTGAGTTATTAAGACACAGGCTTTCCCAAGTATGACGATGGAAACTAGCACTCTTATTGTGATCAAGCACAGGTAAGCTATGGATACCAAAAATATTGCTGCAAATCTGAAATTGAATAACCATAGGTAAATCTCAACCGTTGTATGTAACTTGTTACTCATTACATTATGTGTGAGCAACTAATAGTACAAATTGTGTTTTATATTGTAACTGTAGGTAAGACCCATCGCTAGACTTACATCTACTACACTTACTTGACTTGTCTATTCTACTATTACTAAAATTCGAAAACCATATTTTAATGAGTTTGGTGTTCTCAAAACTGCAATGTTTTTTCTGAATTTAATAATAAATTATTTCAAGAGATATTTCCGACTTTTCCCTATATAATATTATTAGAGTTCTTTTTATACTTTTGTTTTAGTTTCTTTTTCCGAAATCCTGACAGCATTACAATTTTATTTTTAATCTTGGTAATAAAAACAATTTGATAGAAGTAAAAAATTTAATGCTGTTAATTGCTGCACCCACTCACCCATCGACTTTAACCGCGTGAACCAGCACCCTAGTGATTACGACTCCCAGAGGCAGGGGAATGAATCCCATTCTTCGAGCGACGAGGTCGGAATGGTCACTGAACGCATACTTCTGTCGAGTTTGAGCAACATCGTACGCTAGGCTTACCGTGTATTCCCTATACACTCCGTATGGAATTTCGTTAAACCTATAAAAGAGATAAATAATTTAAACATAACTTTGCTACCAGCCAAGTATCAGGGGCCTATGACAGTAAAAATATATTTTATGTTTCGATTCATGTAGCTTGAAATTAAGCAACAGGAATCGAAACAAATAAGAGATAACAAAATATTCTTCTGTTATGTATAATAATAATAATTTCTGTAACTGAATAAAATCATTTTATAGATGATTTAATAATATTCAATGAATGTCACACACACATACATACCGTGTAATAAAAGCATGCTTCACCCAATCTATAATTACTTCAAAGGTGAGGACGAGTACACAATCTGGTGCTAGTATCCAGAATCTTTCCTCTCTCCACATGAATTCTTTCATAGTTTGTAGCACCACGATAAACAGTAGAACAGACAAGTGTAGCCTTTCTCTGACATCACTACATGACACTTGGAATAAATTATTCTTATCAAATTTCTTGAACACACTGCCTTTTAGTTCCACAAACTAAAATAAATACAAGTTGTGTTTTATTCATTTATATTCATTATACATTGCATTAAAGACTGGCATCTCTAGCAAACCAACTTGATGCTGAAGGGCTCGAAAATAACATTTTAAGCAGCTGGATAAATGTCTTGAAAAGCTATTTATTATATTCAATTACAATACATAATAGATGTATTTCTAAAAATTTGAATATCTCTGCCTACCCCTTGGGGATAAAAGGTGTGAGCGTATTTCTTTTTATTATTTATTTTTTCCAGTAATTATTTTCACATCTGTAATTTATTTTATCTACAAAATGCTATGAACTTTATAGTATAAAGATTAAATAGATATTTCAATCTTAATTTAATGTGTACACACACACCTTATCTATACAATTTACTTTACTAGTCCACATACATTTTAAAAACCAGTCGATTTGTAAAACTTACATTGTTTGACATCATTATGATGAGGAGTCCTTTGTTGTTTGAATTGAAGGCCACATTGAGTGTGGTCGCTTGAAACAACACTAATAGGCTGTGGAGAACTGTTATATGATCTAAGGAATATCTATGTTATATAATAATGTAACTTTGACCAGCTGTCTGTTCTCTAGATTTTGACTTTGACTTTTGACTATTGGTATCTCAATGCAGTTGCTAAAATTCTAATTGAAAGTATATGAGGAAGATGTTTTTGCAGCAAAACATTCATGTATTGTTTAGGACCAACTGAATGACATCACAGCTATTAAACACAGCTTAGTAAATAAATGAGCTCATCAAGTCAAGACACACATTCTATTCTTTCAATTACGAGAGATTAACTCGGACTTACAGGTACTGCTGTAAGTCTGAGTTTGGTTTATGGAGACACATTTTGTGATCAATACCATAATTAGCCACTAATGTTATATTGTCCTGTTTATAACCAGTTTTGCGAGTATTATACTGTACCACAGTACTGAACACAGAACAGAACTTTTTTATCTATTTTTAGTTTTTTTTAGTATAGTCTCAAACACTAAGTTGATTTTATTAAAGGATACAGACATAAATCATAGCAAAGAGCAAGTGAGGGATCACACCTAAATGTTCTCTTCTCCTGTCTCGAGGCTCAGTTGCTGTCCAAAACAATGCATCAATTGTATCCTGACCAAATGCTGAAAACAGTCGGTCCCCAACCTCCAGCATGTTGTAGAAAAGGTATAATTTCATGACACTCTGACTCTTGACTAAATGATACATCATGTTGGTGTCAATATAGCACATTAGAATACTACATATTAGTAAAATGAATCCTTTGAGCACATCACATGTTTCAGCTGGCTTTAGTAGGCTCTTACGGTGTGTAGAGAACCTGTAATAATACAATTATGTATTACAATAATAATATTATTGTCACCTTCAACCTGTGACAGCATTAACACCAAACTTCTGTGCTATTAGTTTTTACTCTACCACTCTTGTGCAAATGCAGTAACATGGGCAATAATTTTCTCATTTGAACAGGCCTAAATCAGCAGTCTCAGCAAAAAACGTTAATCAGTTCCATAACCAAATAGACAAATATATCATCAATAAAAGAAAGCAGAACAGAGGCATCAACTGCCAACCTGATGCTTAAAAATAATATAAAATAAAGATTGTATTATGTGAAATGAACTTCTTAATAAAATGGACTTACCCAAAGCATCTTCTAAATTGTCTATTTAAAAAAGACCAAAATGCCATTATAAATCTCAAGGGCAGAAATGTATAAACAAATAGCAAGGAATCTGCACACTGGAAAAACCCATATGCCATAAATTTCTCTAACTCCTGTGGTATCTTTATGAAAGAGTACACTTTTTCTCGTCTTGCTGAAAATCTCTCCTCATCATGTTCGAGTAAATACCCCCGAGTAAGCTCAATATGTAAGAAAGCGAACAGGGAAGGCGATTTTTCACCATCTACAAATTTACCACAGGTAATGTTATTAACGTAAATTTCATTTATACCCTTTATACGTTTAATGTGCAATAAATACCTTTACTTCTCATTTCTTTCGTATTTTTGGAATCGTTAACATCGCCAGAAGACGGCTGAATATTGGTTATAGGCTTAAAACGTAACCTTTTAGTTTGCTCCAAATCATCATTTTTCACTACCATGTTGATTGGTTTCATGTAGCTGCATCACACCATTTAACTTAGAGTTGTTTGTACTTATCTAGAAAATTTTGTTATCTAATAGCAAAGCAAATGCATATAATCATGAAAAATTGTTAAATTTATTCGCGCTTCGCTTCGACATTTACACAGACATTTTTTTTTTTTTTTTTTTTTTTCTTTTTTTTGGCACGGCGTTTTGCATTATGCCAATGTCAGGTAAGGTAAGGAAACGGATAGGTAATAAAACAAATTTGGATAAAAAAGGATCAAATAGGATCAAGGAATATACTATAAAATTAATTAAATATTATATGTATAGGTACAAATATTTACAATATCAATATATTCACACTTTAATATCATTATGTACAATAAAAGAGGATAAAATACTATAAATATTAGGGTTGGTTGAAGATATATATAACAGACAAAAAATTGAAGTAGGAAAAGGAATATGATGAACGACAAGACTATTTATAAATATAGAGTGATCCAGCAAAGGGCAAGCAAAAAACAAATGGTTCAGATCACAATAATCATCACCACACAAACAAGTGGAGTCTTCTGCCAACCCAATCCTGGATAACCAAACCGGAGTACAAACATGGCCCAAACGCATTCGAATTAAGATCGAAGTTGCTCTTTTACTAAAAAAAGTTTTGGTAAACCATGGACAACTGGGAACAGTCGGTTGCAACGATTTGTAATATAATCCCTTAGACCTATCTTCACCCCAGAGACCACTCCAGGACTCCTGTAAGTAGACCCTGGGTAGAGATGTGAGGTCATGACTATAGTTATGATATGGATATATGTCACCACAAGAAATAGCTTCATTAGCTAATGAATCGGCTCTCTCGTTGCCCGATATTCCGCAGTGTCCAGGTATCCAAACGAGCATAGTGTCAAAACCTTTGCGTGAGCATTCCAAAAGCAACTTTCTTATGAGATAAACTATAGGAAAGTGATTATTTGATCTATATGGAAAAGAACCCACGGACTGCAAAGCGCTCATACCGTCTGTAAAAATTAATACTTTTTTTAAATTAGCAATAAGGACATACTCTAGAGCTTTATATATTCCAAAACATTCCCCAGTAAAAACTGATGTCTCTGGCGGAAGCTTAATTTTTTGGACTATTTTATATTGGGAGTGGAATACTCCTACGCCCACACAGCTAGTTGAATGCTTGGATGCATCTGTAAAAATACGGTGAAAACCATTCCAGTCTTTGTCCATAATACATTTAAATTTAGCGTTCTGATTTATATCATTTTTGTCAATGCCTAAACTGATCAATATTTTAGGGGGGAAGATTAGAGATGAAAAACTATGTTGAAACAAAGGATAAATAGGGGACTTATACGTAGGGGCTTCAATATTTTTATACCTTAGGAGGCTTTTAATAAGGCATGGGTGTGATTTATGTGCCCAGTAGCTGGAATTAGCTACCCAGTCAGATAGACAGACTAGTTTCGGAAAAAGAGGATGATTAGAAAGTTGGGTACGTCGAAACAAATATTTATCACAAAGGAATTGACGTCTTAAGTTTAGTGGGGGCTCACAACATTCAACTTGTAAACAGTTAATGGGACTAGATTTCATTCCTCCAGTAATTATTCTGAGAGCCTTTGACTGAATTCCATCCAATCTCTTCAACCCAACAGAACTACCCGGTTCCAATAGAAAGGTACCATAGTCAAGAATACTTCTAATGAGGGCATTATAGATCAGTCTTAATGAAGAAGGATGAGCTCCCCACCAAACACCAGAGAGGCATCTAAGTATGTTAAGGTTACGCTCACATTTATCTACTATATAATTACAATGCGGAAGACCAGTAAGTTTTGAATCCAGAATTACACCCAAGAACTTTACTTGCGATTGAACGGGGATAGGGATCCCGTCTAATAGAACATTAACTATTGGTTGCCTACGCATTCTGGAAAATAATACCACCGTACTTTTAGATATGGATAACTCAAGTCCATTTCTGTCCATCCATGATTTAAGCATGTTAAGCGAAGATGTTAATGAGGTACAAATGTTATCAATTGCACGGCCAGAGACATACAAAATTAAGTCATCAGCGTACTGCAGAACATTAGCAGAACCCTCAAGAGAAGACTCCAAGTCGAAAGTATAAATGTTATAAAGAATAGGGCTAAGAACTGAACCCTGCGGAAGTCCCCTCCAAACGGTTCTAGAAATTTTGGTATTATTGTCGAGATAATAGTGAATAAATCTTTCTGATGTAAGGTTTATAATAAAATTAATAAGTATATTTGGAATTTTTAACTTGTTTAGTTTATCCTCAAGAATAGAAATAATAACGTAGGCAGAAGTAATATCTAAAAAGGCAGTTACCAAAGAGTTATTGCAAGAAAAAGCTAAGCGGATATCAGTGGAAAAAATACTCAAATTGTCTATTGTACTCCTTCCTTTCCTAAAACCAAACTGACTTTCTGCCAAAAGGTTATTACTCTCAACAAACCACTCTAGTCTGTTTTTGACTAAATGTTCAGCTAATTTCACCAAGACAGAAGACAAAGCTATTGGACGATATGAGCATGGATCTGAATGAGGTTTATTTGGCTTCAAAATTAAGATTAATGATTGTGTTTTCCACGACTGAGGAATGTTACCAGATATCATAACAGAGTTGATAATATTGAGATAAAAAGTAAGTACAGAATTTGAAAGGTGACTTAAAAATGAATATGGAATACCATCCTCCCCAGGTGAGGAATCCTTGATTTTAGAAAGAACACCCTTAAGCTCATCTAAAGTGAAAAGAGTGTTGAGATCAGAGTTAAGTGAGGGTAAGATAGAGACTGGAGAAAGAGATTTTATTTTTATAATTGATTCTGGGGCCGAAGCAGGAGCTAAATGGTTCATAACCTTCTCTGCCATTTCAGCAGATAATCTAGAACCTGTTGAGTTATTAAAAGCACATCTAAAACGCTTAACATTCCTCCAGACAGTGGAAGGATTAATATCAGGATTAATAGAAGCGCAAAAGTTTTTCCAACCTTCATACTTCTTTTTATGTAGAAAATCTTTTGTGTCTTTAGCAACTTGACAATATAGCTCAAAATTTTCAGAAGTCATCTGAATATTGTACATTTTTTCTGCCTTCTTTCGTTTTTTAACAGACTCAGAACACTCATCATCCCACCAAGGAGGAGAGGGGATATTAATAGACTTGGGATTTTTCTTTGGGAATAATTCATCTGCCGCTTCTATAAGCACTTTAACAAAATTATCATTGTCCTGAGACACCTCAACTAAGGATGATACTTTTTGTTCTACTAGAACCTTAAATCTATCCCAATCAACATTTTTTAATTTATATTTCAGATGTGAAGAATGAAGTTTGTTCTGAGGCTGTTTGGAAGGAAAAGAAATTAACAAAGGGAAATGATCACTGCCGTACGACAATGACAAAGGATACCAAGATAGAGTAGCAGCCAAGCTAGGTGTGCAAATGGATAAATCAGGAGCACTCAGCCCCTCAGTAGGACCAGTGCGTCGAGTAGGCAATGAAGTATTTAAAATACAGAGATTTTGTGAATCCAGTATGTCTATGAGCCGTTCACCATAGTTACTAGAGATGGAACTACCCCAGGATTGATGTTGGGAGTTAAAATCTCCCATGCAAATTAATGGCTTGGGGAGAAAAGAAAATAGATCATTGACTTCAGAAAATAAAACTATAGATGGACGGGGAATATACATAGAAACAAAACAAATATTATTTACAATAGCAGCAACAGCTGAAATTTCACTGCTGTGAGAAGGAAGAGGAACGGGTTTAAAGTTAACAGAGCTTTTGATGAGTAAGGCAACCCCGCCATACCCATCACTCCTATCCTCACGGAGACATGAAAAACCGGGAATCTTAAAAATAGAATCCGGTTTAAGCCAGGTCTCTTGAAGGCATATAACAAATGGTTTATATTTATTAATTAAATAAATTATTTCATGTTTTTTAGTTATTACACTTCGACAATTCCACTGAATCACGTTGTCCATTATTAGAAGGATACATTATATTAGAAAATAAATCAATAATATTGGCAACGTTGGACGGTTTAATTACATTAGATTTGTTCAAAAGTTCAATGAGAGCTTTAATAATATCATAAATTGATTCTGAATTATTACTCTGGTCAGTACTTTGCATGCTATTATTATTCACTGCACAACCATTTGGTGAAGTAGGTAAACCTTGTTCAGATACAATTTCATTATGTGCTACCCGGTCATAACCCTTGCCCAGTTTGGGAGGAGGGCGGGGTTTGATAAATACAGTTTTCTTGTATGAACTAGATTGTGGAGAATTTGATATAGTTTTCGCATAAGATACAGGGTTTACAGCAGATTTAGGTGGACCAGAAAGTGCTTCCGCATAAGATAATTTAGGGGCTGAAGGATACATCTTAGCAGCTTCAGCATATGATATGCAACTTTTGCTCATTGTTTCCTTAATTGATTTTTGTCTCTCAAACTCTAAGCATTTCCTACTAGTTGCCATATGGTAGCCATTACATAAACAGCACGAAATATCCTCATCCTCTACTGAGCAACTATCACCTGTGTGATCCTGCCCACATCGAAAACATCTTGGGGACTTAGCTCTGCACTGTGATTTGATATGTCCATACCTACAACACCTATAGCATTGTATAGTTGGAAATATGTATAAGTCAACTGGTAATGCATTGTAACACATGTAAATTCTTTTTGGCAAGACTTGACCATCAAAAGTGAGGACTACTGTTTCGGTGTTAATAAATTGATTAGTACCCTTTTCAAAAACTTTCTTTTTTAAACGTCTTACTTTTAAAATACATCCACACCCGATAGGGACAGAAATGTTCTCTTTAACTTCTTCATCGGACCAGTCTGAAGGGATTCCCCTAACTAGGCCCATTCGTGTGATATTAAATGTAGGCACAAATGCCTTATAATTAGTTACTAAGCTTGGGTGTTCAAGAAATGCATTTGCATCCAAATAATTGGAAAAGGACAAAGACAGTCGGTTTCTACCAATACGCTTTAAACTCCCATTAACAATGTTAAAAAATCGATTTTGTTTTAAAAATTTGCCAAAAGTTATTGGATGTAGTGTAGTACCGTCATTGTCAGATGTTTGATTTTTTTGGACATGGACTACAAATGGAGCAGCATCTGTAGCCTGATACAGCATTCGACCAACAGGGGTGTGTGTAGGAGGTTGGGTAGCAGAACCAGATTCAACTTCCAAATCTCTCTGGATGTTGGAAGCTGAAAGGCTGGGAGAATTTTTTTCAATAACACTGGGTAACACAGAAGTAGCTTCATTGCAGTGACAATCAGTCGTTTTAGATTTTTTGCTCGATGATCGGCGTCTCTTTTTATTGCAGTGTTTGCATATTTTAGTTGGAATAGATCGCTTCCTATGCTCTGATGGAGTAGGGACCCCATCTTCGGTGTCCATAGAGGATTCGCAGTCCGGAGCAATAGTTACAAAAGTAGATACCTCGGGGGGCGTCCCTCCGGGGTCCTCGGGCGGGTCGCCCATACTTAAAATATCTAAAACTTACCTATATGCAGAATATTATGACACTACTACAATATATACAAACAACTTAAGATAATTATGTACAATATACAACAAATTGATCCTATTATCAACTATAAATATTTTTTACAAAAAACCCATATAAAAAACACGACCGCCAAATTTTACGTTTCCCGCGCTTTTTCACACAGACATTTACAACACATTTACAATACAATTTTGTTTTGTTTGACTTTGACAAACTTTGACAAAGCCATTGGCAATCTAGCTATCAGCCTAAATAAAGTCCATTCCTAAAAAATAAGCAATGTCAGATACCCTTAGGTTACTTGAAAACTTTTAATAGATACCTAGCAGGCCACCTCGCCTGGTCACTAGCCTAACCACATCTTAGGGATATTCGATAAACATCGATGCATCGAATTCACTCGATGTTTACAATACGATACATCGAATCAATCCGATGTTTTGAAAAGGTATTGATTTACTCGATGTATCGATGTATTTTCATAAAACATCGAATAAGGGAAATTCGATAAAATGCGTGGAATCAAAGAGATTAAAATATAATAGGGCATAGAGGGGACAAAGCGAGGAAAATTTGAAGCCGAAAAGTTATTCCAAGTGGAATAAGTCTTGTACAATTTCGACCGAATGACAGCTCGCGTTCATACTAACTGACATGACGCTTGAGCTTCAAACATGCTTAAACTTTTTGTATGAAAATATTCCCAATGCCCCCTCTATGTCCTATTACCTATATTTTAATCTCTTTGCGTGGAATGGTCATTTTTGTATTGCCTCAAGAAGTCACAATCAAGTCTTTGGTAAAAGTTACTATCATTTTACTGTCGACAACCAAGAAGATAAATAAACAGTGTATTGTATTATATGTATTGTATTTTGTTTGTACTTTTTCTAATAAAAATAAAGAATGTTCTCTCATTGCTTAATTTTTTTAATTAACAACAATTTAATTTAAAAAATAAAGCTATGAGAGAAAAAAACGCGGGTTTGCATGAAAAGTATTTTTTTTGTTAGTAACATGTAAAAATACTCGATGTTGAAAAAATACGATGTTTCTATCCGATATATCGGAAAATATCGATGTACAGTCTGATGTATTGCATCGAAAAAAAACATCGATGTATTTTCTAAGTGGACACCCCTACCACATCTCCCACTCCGCAAAAGGGCTCGCGTGGGAGATTATACTTCCTCATGTGTGAGGAAAGACTCTTATCTCAGCAAAGTGGAACCAATATGAAAAAATTGTATGTCGGCACTGCTGCAGAGTCCATGCACGAAAATAGAAGCGTTTTACCTGAAAATAAAACGCATATTAAATACTTACCTTATTTGAAGCTTACTAGTTTGAGATAGGCCCTCTCTGTTTTCCGCTTACTTGCCCTCCTTTTCTACCCGTATATGTGTGTCTCTTTTACGCACATCCGCCTTTTCCCCACCACCAGCAGTGTGCTCGACTATGTTGTTGAGAACGGCTATGATCATTGAGTCGCAAAATACCAGGCAGGAATTAAAGTTAAGCTTCAAATAAGGTAAGTATTTAATATGCGTTTTATTTTCAGGTAAAACGCTTCTATTAAATCCATGACCGTTATTTGAAGCTTACTAGTTTGAGACGTGTTTGTTATCGCCTGGTGGTGGAGGACGCCAAGGTGAAGACCAGCCAGAAAGCTATTTTGGAGAAAATGATAGTGGGTATAGGATACCACAGAACAGAAGGAGGATGTGCATAAACAAATAGTTAGTTATATTTGCAAACTTTGAAAAATTGAATTTTAATGAAATGTAATATAGGTAATACTGTTATCAAACATAAGTATTTCATTAACAAAGCTTGTGTTCAATTACTTGATTATTAGAACTTACATAATATACTTGCTGAAACTGTGGAGTTGCAATGACTTTCAATTGATTTACAATTGAGTTTCAATAAGTGGACTTATAAGTCCCTACTTTGAATAAAAACACTTGACTTTTGAATGAACACTG
The DNA here is from genome assembly GCA_963855545.1 of Ethmia dodecea. Lineage (NCBI taxonomy): Eukaryota > Metazoa > Arthropoda > Insecta > Lepidoptera > Depressariidae > Ethmia > Ethmia dodecea. Next base: position 8,771,991 of record OY979448.1, read on the forward strand.
ATTAAATGGATTATAAAATCTCATGCTATTATTAAGAATGTTGTCTGGAGCTAGCATAACTTGTAAATAGTAGCTAACAACTTTATTGCAGGTACTCCAATAAAAATATGCAATACGAGACACACTTATTTAAGAAATAAGTACAAAGAGCGATCTTATCGCTTTAAGAGACAACCTTAGCTATCGAAGATATTACCAGATATCCCGGTTCCCCTAGGTAAAATTTCTTCAATCAGGAAATTATCCAACCAATTTTAGGTTGCTATAGCAGAACTCATGCTACCTGGAGAAGCTGTTAATCTGGCTACAGACATCAATGATTTAACCCATCTCGCAATAGTAGCTGAAAAGGGCAGCTTTAGGTTGCCTAATATCTATAATATAAATTTATAAATAAATTACTAATCTTAGCAGCTACCTATACGTTTATCCTTAAATACATAGTTTTAAGGTTCTCTTAACCCAATAAACAGGATCCCGGTTTTTGATTTCATGATTGATAATCAGTTTCCTTTCCGACTGTCTATAATCGACACCGTCGATTTTTGATACAAATATTAGCTAGAAAGTAATAGAATCAGTGTTTTTAATAAAATAAGGTGCTGTGAGTCTACCGACAACAAGGTTTAGTCGTCGATCCTTCCACCCGAACACAGTAATAATATAGAGGCGGTATGTGTAGCCGTTGCAAACAGTTTATTTTCATTTACACTAAGCAGACTGAAATGCTTTAGTTAATCTCGATTTTTTCAAGGCTATTGATTTCAGAATATGTTTCAACAAAGCATTTTTATTGAAGAGGCCAGCTTGTTTTTCATTGTGTAATGCAGAAATTCGTAGAAAATACTTGAAGCTTTTATTTTTATATTATTGTTATTAATATTAATGACAAACTTACTCTTGACCTCAGAATAGCCTGAAGGATTTATGCAAGAGGCTAACTTACCTATACTCACCTCCAGTGTCATTATTTGAATATGAGGGGGGAAAGTATCCCGGTTTATTTATTTAACTTGACAATAAAAAGAAAATGTACACCTGACGAACATAATGTTGCTGTGTCTACTAGGCACTCTTCAAGATTCTTAATAGTAAAAGGGGCCGCCACTGTCAGTGTTTTTAGATCAGTTTTTTAGAAAAAACGATCCCACCGAGGCACCACAGTCTCACATCTGCAGTATTTTTCTTCTGTAAATCATACGAAGAAAATATCTGTGGCGCCGGCAATGGGCACATGCCAGTAGGCTATGATAGGTCTACTTTTGGACGAACCCTGGGATTCGAAAAACATTAACAAGTTAGAATGGCTCTCTGATGACGTAATCGTTTAGTTATCTGAAATTGAATATGGGGCGAGCCAAGCTTTTGGGCACTAGTAATTCCTCTAGAACACCCTGTTCTTTCATTTGGTATATGACCAAGGTCATTAATTTGGATTCCGAGTGCAGTAAGGGTTCACGGACAATTTTGGCAACACTAGAGGCGGTCTTTGTACAAAAGGTATGCGGTACCCTTTTAACGTACGGCGAATGAATCTATTCCCATCGACTGCGAAAGAATCCTAGCCTTGTCAGCCTTAAAAATGTCCGAGTCAGTAGGTACTTATGTCTTTTTTCAAAATAGGGTATTTGACTGCAAAGTAATTAAATTGCGAGTAATTATTTAATTAAAAGGCTTATCCCAAAACCTCTAAAAATGCATTTCGATTTTAATTTTACAATTATAGCATATTTAAAAAATAAATAATTGTTAAAGCAATCAAGAAAGTGATGCAATAAAGTACTTATTAAAAATGACGAGGTCAGAAATTCCGTACTCATTATGCACATTTCGGTAGAGGTGCTGGGATCCATAGTAAATTTTCGTTTTGACACAGTAACTCATTTGATTGTGCAATAAAATACCCTATTGTAATCGGGAGTGTTTGCGGAACGCTTATTGTTGCCTGTGTTTTAATCTGGCAATTCTGGCCTTGTAGGGGGCGGAACCTTGAGCTGAAAACCATGCGACAGTCAGTAAAATTGTTGCTTTGTCCCTGCGAGGGACGACTATGGTTGCAACTCCGTTTGTAAAACGCTTACGGTTGCCCTTGTTTTGATCTGCCAACTTGTTGCTTACCTCGGGATCGAAAGGAACCTCTTGAGCCGAAAAACCGCGTGCGACGCTCAGCGAAATTGCTGCCTTGTCCCTGCGAGGGACGATTATGATTGCAACTCGCGTTTCCGTTGCCAATGTTTTGACCTGGCAACTTGTTGCCTTGTCGGGGTCGGAGAGCCGAAAACCGCGTGCTACGGTCAGCGAAATTATTGCCTTGTCCCTGCGAGGGAAGATTAGCGTTGCAACGTTGCGGTTGCCCTTGTCTTGATTTGGCAACCTGTTGCCTTATCGGGACCGAATGGAACCTCTTGAGCTGAAAACCCGTGCGACGGTCAGCGAAACTGTTGTCTTGTCCCTGCGAGGGACGATATTGTTGCAACTAGGATGAGCTTGTACCCTGCGAGGGCATATGGTATTGAGTCGACCCCTGCGGTAGGTGACGATTAGTTTTGTTGAAAACCGCTTGTGTAGCAGGAGCATTACTGTTGGTTCTTTAAAGGCATTATTGCCCTTCTCACTCCACCAGCTTCAGTCAGTGTTGAGACCAAGGACTCAGGGTTAAAACAAACTCCGACAGGTTGGTGGTATTTTACGAAACACCGATTTGACACGCACAGATTCGGTAACCCCATCTCTTCACATTTGAGTAGTTTATACATACATACATCCATAAAGCCCAAGCCATTGTCCCACAGGGGTAGGCAGAGACGATGGATCGATAGTTTATACACTGACCGCAAAACAATTTGCAATAAATCCGAAGATATTTTTGCGTAGATAGGTAGTAGAATTTTTATAAAAAGGTTCACTCTTCTTATCGTGAATTGTTTCAGAATATATATTATTTAAATCTCGTGCCCATAACTTAAATTCACGAATGTTTGATTGCAAATCTGTTGTTTGAGAATGCAGAAGGTAAAAGCAGCATATGCTTTATCAGCGTAAATAAAATGCCGTGATGATCATATGATTTAATCTCTTTAGAGCCAAAAGTATGATTGTAAAGCTTTTATACCTTGGTCCCACTTTAGACCTCTTTATGAATCGTAGGTAGTTTCACCTTTCAAAAATAAGTTCAAATAAAAGGACAAAGGGCGATTGTGCGTAACTGCGTGCCACTATTAGCATTTTGCCGCTCATTATTGTAAAGTATAAAATAAAATAAAAAGAAATAACCTTACGCCTTTTATTCCCGAAGGGGAAGGCAGAGGTATTTAATTTCAAGAAATACCCACATTTCACCAATATAATCTTTGAACCACTCCAAAGATTGTAAAGTATACTACAAGTAATGTCATAAATCAAAGAACAATTATCAATTTCATTACAGCACAGAGTCCAGTACAGATTACAGTAATAATACCACTTGCGAGAAGTACCGAATATGTTTTAGGAGTTCACATACCTCCAGAATTAGCTTTTGCAGGATGTCCTTATTTTGTTTGCCCCCCCCCCCCTTCGTTTGTTATGGCGGCGGCGTTGTGATCTTTTTCTCCCACGTGGCGACGTAGAATTTTACGTAATGAACGTACTTTTACTCGAAAAACTGTTGGATGAGTCACTACGTTTCGACTTACTGCGCTTTTTTTAAAAACGCGGTGCGGCCTTAGTTATTGTAGTATGTGGAGAATTATCATTCTCAACACGCTAATCATCCATCACTGTCCATCACAGTTCCTAATTCTAAAATAAGTGGATATACATATACACTTTCGCAAAAATCACGGCACAGGTAGGTAGATTAACATTAAAAATATCTACTCGAAATAACTCGAACAGGTAGATGTGAAAAGAAAATCAATTAATTAATATAGATTAACATTACCTAATACGTTGGTATTATTGAAAATAAAATGGGTAGAATTAGTAATTTAGTGAAATTAAAAACCATATAGATAAAGTAGGTAGAAATAAAAAATTGTCTACATAAAATATATCGTAGTGTTAAAGAAGGGCTACAATGTAGTAAACTAATAAAATAAAGAACTGTTAAAACAGTTCCGAACGGTAACACCGTTATTTAAAAGGTCCATAAAGTACTTACGTGCAAATAACGGCAGATTTTAGCACTCACCACTGTATAAGTTATACACTATCAGTGTCTCGATAAAATAATTATAATTATTTTAATGGACTTTATCTACATATTTCACGGCCTTTTGTACGACCGTACGCGGCGGAAAACAGGACGCCAATGATCATAGCCGTTCTCAACAACATAGTCGAGCACACTGCTGGTGGTGGGGAAAAGGCGGATGTGCGTAAAAGAGACACACATATACGGGTAGAAAAGGAGGGCAAGTAAGCGGAAAACAGAGAGGGCCTATCTCAAACTAGTAAGCTTCAAATAACGGTCATGGATTTAATATATATTTTTGGGTGAATTTTCAAAACCGGCCTTTTTTACGTCATTACGGTGGCAATTTTTTTTTCTCATATTTCAGTCCAACTAAATGCTTTAGGTTATAGATTAAGGTGATGTGAATCTAATAATTTTGGAGGCGCCCTTGAAAATACAGTACTTTCAGAGAAATATATTTTTTAAAATTTTTGCTCCACCGTAATGACGTTTTCTTAAATATTTCAAATACAAAAGCCATATTATGTACACACATGTTTTATTCTGTATTATTCAACTTCTTTGGTACCCAAAACATTACTAATATTATTTATTTCTTTAATGTATGTAGCCTTATATACTTACCACAGTTATACCTAGATAGTACGTAAATTTTACTGTTATGCTATTATCACGGTAAAATACTTACAACACAGTAATAATATATGAAAAACAAGTATTATGTCTTAATATATTATCACTACATAGTATAAAACAAAGTCTCTTTCTCTGTCCCTATATCCCTATGTCCCTATATCCCTATGTATGCTTAAATCTTTAAAACTACGCAACGGATCTTGATGCGGGTTTTTTAATAGATAGAGTGATTCAAGAGGAAGGTTTTAGTGTTAGTATTGCACCCGTGCGAAGCCGGGGCGGGTCGCTAGTTAGTAATAAATTGATATACAGGCATTCATCATTACGGTGGCCCACTGCGCCACTGCAATGACGCCACCAAAATGACGACCAAATATTTTTTTTCATGATAATTACCCAAATAAATAATTAATTTGGAAGATATTGGCAGGTCGTAATATCGAGGTAATTATTCACAACATCCTAACTTGACGATACAATACATCACTCTGTTCATTATCTAAAACATGCCACCGAACTGGCCGCACACGGTGACCAAAACAGATTTCACGAAAAAAATCCCTCGGGAACATTTAAAAACCTGCGTATACGCCATCCTCTTCACACACAAGTTGGGGTCCGACAAACGCTTGGGTGGTACGATACAAAAATTTGGCATGAAATCGCTTGACTAATATGAAACAAGTAGTCAAATACGAGCATCAAAAGAGCAGTTTTACGCGGGACAAAAACATATTAGCTTCTCAGTTTTTTTATTAAATAGTTAGTAAAGTTTTTGTGATTTCGAATATGAGATGGAGTAAATATCTTTAAAATGAGATATTTTGATAAAAGATACGTTAACGTGTTATAGTGAGTCGTTTTCTGAGCGCATTTTGAAATGGGACAAGCCTCCCAGGGGTAGGCCGCCATACAAGTCGGATTATTCAACGTGGAATATCTTTTAAGTTTTTAACATTAATTCTAATTGGTTTATGTAAATCTTTGAGTATTAAACCAACCGGAGACGCCACTGACAGGCGTTCCCCTCTGCTAAAAAAAAAGTGTCGGTCAACGCGCACACCTGTTAAATCCAACTATGTAGTTTTTTTGAGTTTACGGCGTGCTTGGATTGGTGAATGTATTTGTGTGCATCTAGTTCAAGCTAGCGTTTAATTGTTTTGTCAAAAAATGCGTTTGTTTTAGCATTATTTGTGTTTGTTTCCTCGTCCCCCCCGCAGAAATTGGCAGACTTTTTTGCAAAGGAACTAGTGACGTCTCCTGTTGGTTTAATACTCAAAGATGTAAATGGTTAAGCTACGAGGTATATTTTCAGAAAAGCATGTGTTTAGTCGGTTTTGAATGATAGTTTCTCTATAAAGGGCATAGGACGCCTAAAAAAGTACGTTTGAAAATTTACCCTTTTGATGTTGTGTTGTATCCATGGTCATGCATGACTAAGGATTTATAAAAAAACGTGAGGGTTTCGTTCCGCTAGGAGTAATAGTGTCACAATAGTGTTCTGTGGTTTCGTTTCGTTCGGCACGCCACGGTATAAAATCTCTTTAACATATAGATATTGTTAATAATAAGATAATCAATTTTTCTTCATTATTTGCGCAATATAAACATTTGCGACAGATCTTTTCTTAGGAAGACAACAAATTCAATAATTAGAGAAGTCATAATACTAAAATTATGGCGTCAAGTGAAGGTCGAAGTGCTCAGTCAAATCTGCATCAGCAGGACTTATCCAAGTTGGTAGGTACATAGATTTGTTTTCTTCTGTTACGAACAATTACTATTATTTATTTATATTATTAGCGCTATATTACCGAAACAACGAATGGCCATTCCGTATCAATCATGGAGCTTTGCCACATAACCTAATAAAATGAGGTTATAACCGATCCTTCAATGTAATGTTTGTTAGATGATGCAATTGCTTTCAATTTTAGGACGTCACAAAACTGTCTGCTCTCTCGCCTGAAGTAATATCTAGACAGGCAACTATCAACATTGGCACAATTGGTCATGTAGCCCATGGAAAATCGACTGTGGTGAAAGCCATCTCAGGAGTACAAACTGTCAGATTCAAGAATGAACTTGAGAGGAATATTACTATAAAATTGGGTATGTGCATTTTTTTTTTTATCTTTATATATATTATTTTGTAATTGAGAGTTGAATAATCTTTATCTTAATTTTATATTCATTTAAAACATAATTTTGAATTTGTGGCGAGAGTATTTTTTCATTTTGCTAAAACTTTTTCTATTTGCCTGTCCTCTAACAGCTGCTTTCGCAATGTACCATGTGAATGATAAAATTGCAATTTTAAACGATTTAATGTACCTGTCAATCATTACAAATTGAGTTTTAATAGAACCCAAGAGCTACTGATGCTCTACTGGCTATGCATCCAACTCAGTAGGAAATTTTATGCACTAGACCCATTTTAATCAAAACACATGGTATGTTGCAGAGCGCCTGTCGGAATCAGTTGTGAGATTGTACCGTGAGAGGGCAGATGAGAGAGATGAGAATATGTTCTTTGAAAAAATTAAAAGAGGCAAGAAGAGAAACTTGTCACTTGATCCTGAAGAGACAGAAAATTTGCCTTGTCCGAAGAAGCTGAAGAAGGAAAAACAAGATCCTGATGAATTCATTATAGAGAAAATCATAGATTTTAAATTTGAATCTGGAAATGAGTATTTTTATATAAAATGGAAGGGTTGGCCAGACAGTGAAAACACTTGGGAGCCTATTGAAAATTTAGATAACTGTCCAGGAGTTCTAAGGGAATTTCTGAGAGAACAAGAATTAAAATACTGTGAACAAATGGATAAACTCAAGGAAGAAATTTCATTTGGGAATTTATTGACAAATGATAGTCTTATAGAAAGAATATGTGAAGTAGAAACTACACAAATTTCCAAGCTTAAGGAAACACTATTACTCAAACTACTTTCAATGCTTTCTCTGAAAGAAAATGAAGAATTATTTGCAGCAGAGCTTGTTGAAGACACAAGAAATGTTTTGCAATTGTATGTTTTGGCACGAAAGAGGAGCCAACAACTAATGTCACTAAAAGCTTGGGAGGAACATGTGAATCAAGTTGACAAATCCAAAAAACTTTCAGTAGAGAATGATTTTGATTTAGCTGGTCCACCTGACAACTTTACTTACATCAATCAGTCAATACCTGGTGTTGGTGTAGAAATTCCTGATGACCCTCCAATTGGCTGTGAATGTGTGGCTTGCAATTGCCGTGCCAAAACATGCTGTGGTATGCAAGCTGGACTATTTGCATATACAACAAACAAAAGACTGCGTGTTGCATCTGGTACTCCTATTTATGAATGTAACAAAGCTTGTAAGTGCTCCTTAGACTGCAGTAATCGGGTAGTTCAGGGAGGTCGCAATGTTAAATTGACCATCTTTCGAACATCCAATGGATGCGGATGGGGTGTGAGAACAGATCAAAAGATAAGACAAGGCCAATTTCTATGTCAGTATGTTGGGGAAGTCATCACTTTTGAAGAAGCCGAAAAACGTGGACGAGAATACGATGCAAATGGACTAACGTACCTGTTTGATCTTGACTTTAACTCCGTTGAAAATCCATATGTTGTTGATGCGGCACATTTAGGGAATGTGTCACATTTCATTAATCATTCTTGTGACCCCAATCTTGGGGTTTGGGCAGTATGGGCTGACTGCTTAGATCCAAATTTACCAATGCTAGCCCTTTTTGCTACTCGTGATATTGAAGCCGGAGAAGAAATATGTTTTGACTATTTACAAAGGTCATCTGATTGTGATGATACTGATGTGAACAGTCCTTCTGTAAGTAGAAGTAGTACTACTGATGATGACAACATCAGTGTCGCTAATGGTTCAGAAGCTGGTTGGGCAGATTCTCCCATTACTAGATTAGACACAAATGCTCTGGCAGTATCACCCATAAAATCAAGGTTTGAGATACAACAGCAAAATATGGCAATGCTTAGAAACCGTACAGAGTGTAAATGTGGAGCAGCAAAATGTCGTAAATATCTGTTTTAAATAGTAAATTTATTTCTAACTAAGACAATAAGAACAAATTGAATGTAATGTTTATTGTTCACTTAGACTTATGCAATATTCAATAGTATTATAGGTTAAATTTTAATCAATAAATTTCTTTGCCAATAACAACCCAATATAAGCTACATTGAAGAATCTCCTGTATTCAATTAAGTAAACATTATGAATGGTGATGATATATGAGATGACATATTCAATGAGATAAAAATAAAATATATAAAGTAATGTAATGAACGATTATATTTTTGTTACAATACAATTGTGGAACCTGTAAAATTTTATATGTGATGTGTTTGTCTAAGTGCTCTTGTAATGTGCCTAAGCTAGACTATGTATACTTGTTAGTATTTTTTGTCCAATGGACAGGAACATTTTTTATTAAGTTGATAGTAAAGTATGTATTACAATATGTACGTTAAGTTTACAAGATGTAAATATATAAAAAATAAATGTTATACTTTTCGACATAATAACTACCACTTGTTTGAGTTATAGAATAGAATCAAATAACCACAAATTGATGAGTTGATGACTTATCAACCTGCAGTGTCTTATATACTCGATAATCCCTCAAGCCTAATAATGAATTTAGCTATGACATGTTATAAAAAAAAATCAATTTTGATTTATATTGGTGTGAGTACGGTGCCATAAAAATTGACTTGTAAGTAGCAGGGGCTGACAGTCTAGTGGCAATAACACGTGCGTCGTGTTTCGGAATGCACGTTAAACAGTTGGTCCCGGTTTTCGTTGTATTTACGCACAATGGAAGTTGTTACGCCAAGTCAGATATCCTTGGGAGTTCTGACAAGTTAGATGGCCACATTCTCCCAATCCGCGGTGGGTTAGCGTGGGAGATTATGGCCGGTACTTCCTCATGTGTAAGGAAAGACTGGTTACGGCTTAGCGCATTTTTCTCCACGTTATTCCAAATTGTGTTTTATCCTAATTACATAAAACTTACACAGCGTAAGCGCTGTCGTAGCGACCGTATAATAAAAAGATTTTAAAATAAGTTTTAAGTTATTCTAATAGAACCCAAATTGCAATAAACTGTACAGGAAAACGCGCTGAATCCGCGCCAATAGAAAACGGGTTCGTACTTTGTCGGTACCTTATCGATGAAGGTATACGATTTTGATAATTCTATGAACCTTAATTTTAAAAATCCTTAGGTTACGCTAACGCGAAAATCTACAAATGCGACAACCCAAAATGCAAGCGGCCGACGAGTTACATTTCTGGCGGGTCGTCGAAGGACGACAGTTTCCCGTGCCTGCGGCCCTCGTGCACCGGCCGCTTCCAGCTGGTGCGCCACGTCAGCTTCGTCGACTGCCCCGGGCACGACATCCTCATGGCCACCATGCTTAACGGCGCCGCGGTCATGGACGCCGCGCTTCTGCTCATCGCTGGTAGGTATTTGAGAATGGGAATGACAAGTATATTACAATAAATTATTAGAATTTTTAAAAATCCCTTCATAGCGGTTGCCTATACGACATAAGACACCTAAATACCATATTTTAAGTTTCTACGTGTTATCGTTTCGGAGTAGTACCTACGTATTTCTCTCTTTAAGAAGTTTTTATAATTTCCTATAGGAATGAGATATTTTCCTGTAGTCAAAACATAGACCAACAACACACAACAAGCACCCTGAATGTTGACCCGGTTACTCAGTTATCTCCACACCAAATTTTATCAAAAGTAGTTTTTGCGTGATGACTAATGAGTGCACAGACAGACAGACAAAGAATAATAAATCGATAACTATCGACACTACCACAAAAAATATTTCATGTACAAACACTGTCTCGTTACAGTTTTATTATATGTATAGATAGATTAAAGTCATTGCTATTTTATAATTTCCTATCTGTCTTTATAAAGACAGATAAGCCTCAGGGAAACCTCAGTAACAACTGTAGGGATTTTGATACAGTTTTCACTAATAGACTGACTTACGACGAAGGTCTTTGTCTAATACATTCTCTCGAAATACGCTAAATACCCTTTTACTTGGTTCTACCTACTCAAAGTGTCATCTTATTGAAACAAAGACTTGCTATTTACTTGACCTCCAATATTTTCTATCCCCAGGTAATGAATCTTGTCCCCAACCGCAGACAAGTGAACATTTGGCGGCTATCGAGATCATGAAATTGAAGCACATACTCATTCTACAGAATAAGATAGATCTGGTAAAGGAAGGCCAGGCTAAGGAGCAATATGAACAAATTGTAAAGTTTGTGCAAGGAACCGTCGCCGAAGGTGCGCCTATTATTCCGATTTCTGCTCAGCTCAAATACAATATTGAGGTGAATATTGTAAACATAACTATATTATATTTTTTTCTACTTATATTTTTTTTTGGGTTAAACTAAGAAAACCAAGATAAGATTTCATCTCTTTCATCACATTGCTGCAATTTGATAAAATAGATCTAAAGTCATTGAAAGGGTTTTTCCATATGGCGGTGTATATGAATTGAAAATTCAGCAGCATGAAATTTTTTTTTTCTAACCATAATTTTGTTTTTTATATTATCTACCTATACTAAACCTATATTAATGTGCTCCGGATGGAAGAGAATGGTCTATCTTGATGATTGTCTATGTATCTACGATGCCATAATATTTTTTATGATTGATTGATATGATTGTCAACACAGGTACTGTGCGAGTACATCACAAAGAAGATCCCAGTTCCGTTGAGAGATTTCACGTCTCCACCGCGAATGATCGTGATCCGGTCTTTTGACGTCAACAAGCCTGGTTGCGAGGTCGATGACCTACGCGGGGGTGTCGCTGGTGGCTCCATCTTGCAGGGAGTGCTCACAGTTGGCATGGAGATTGAGGTATATAATATACTCACCACATAGGTATCTTGAACCTTAATGTTTGTCTACTAGACTCATATAAGTGTTATATCCAATGTCATAATTATACCAATAATAGGTAGCATTTATTGTTTTAATCAATATGCATTTTGTCAATGAAACGACAGAAAGTCACACCAGTGATTTTGCTGCTATCTCCCACTTTGTTCTGCTGCTTTGTAGTGCCAAATGTAGTGCAAATTGTAGCGCCAAAGTACTCACAGCAGCTATTCTTTCGACCACCTCAATTTTAAAAGATAGGCATTGTCATTTTACTGCTAGCACGTGAGCCTCTGTGAGCCGCTATTTTTGAAGTTCGGTTACCAATACCTCTTTACTTGTTCTACAATAAATACAAAATCTAAGGCTACATACACCCATGTAAATATGAAGATTTGGGCGCGGCCGTTTTAAATTGTACGCATCTGCAAGTAAACACTGGTATGTGTTACGATATAGGTCAAGAGTTCACGTGAACATGCATTAAAACTTGTTCATTTCCAAAATAAAAACGTAAAAGGCAAGCTTACAAGTACGAGGGGCGGCTGAAAAGTTTGCGGCCTAGGGTACTTAACTATGAGTAATTAGCTTGTTACTCATGTCACTAGTTGTACTCAGTAGTCAAAGACGTTTAAAGAAAAAGTTTCTCTCCTAGAGAATGATTTTCTTCCAACCTCTTTGTCAGTAGTATTATAAAAGCAATCAATAATTAAGTTTGCACTCATAGTTCAATTATTTTTCGAACGACAAACATCATCTCCATCTAATATTATAAAGAGGAAAGATTTGTATTTTTGTATGTTTGCTACGAATAAACTCAAAAACTACTGGACCGATTTTTTAAATTCTTTCACCAATAGAAAGCTAGCAGATCCCCGAGTAACATAGGCTATATTTTATTCCCGTATTCCCACGGGAACGGGAACTACGCGGGTGAAACCGCTCAGAACCGCTAGTGCTTAACAAAAGTAGGTTTTTCGAAAATTTTTACTCTTCCGGAACGTGTAGGTAGTTCGAAAAAAGTGTAAAAGATAAAAGTTGCAGGATATTTTATGAGCTTTCTTAACGCAGAAGATATTTTTCTCTACGACACATCATTTTAAAGATATTAGCGAAAAACTAAAAAGTGGGAACTTTAATTCCCCCCCCCCCCTCCCCCCTTCCCCACTGCGGCGACTTTTAGTATGTTTACTCCTTATGCACCCTGTATATCTTACTGAAGAAATCGCTTAGGTCACAGCTCACGCTCTCTATAACTCCTTTGTTGAGTGGACGGCCTTCTGGTCTCAAATTACAATTATTCCCCTGCAGGTTCGGCCGGGTCTCGTGAGCAAAGACGCGGACGGCAAGCTAACTTGCCAGCCCATATTCTCCCGTATCGTATCGCTCTTCGCGGAACAGAACGAGCTGCAATACGCAGTGCCCGGCGGCCTGATCGGTGTCGGCACCAAAATCGAGCCCACGCTGTGTCGTGCCGATCGTCTTGTTGGACAAGTAAGTCAATAATAATACATTTATTAACCCACTTTAAAAAAGAGGAGGTTATCAATTCGTCTGTATGTTTTTTTTTTTTGTGTTTGTTACCTCAGAACTTTCGACTGGGTGAACCGATTTGGATGATTCTTTTTTATTTGAAAGCTGATGCTTCCAGATAGGTCCCATTTTAATTTCGTCCAGTTCTGACAGCGGCATCCATGAGAAAACCATATAAGTTGAAGATTGAAGTCGGTTTTTTTTTATGTGGTTATTTTAGACTCAAGCTAGAACGACATTGGATCAGCGTGGTATGTCGTGTAGCGCCAGAAGCCTATCGATTTCATACATTTAGTATGGTAAGAACAGCTAACTACTTTTGACCCACGTGTTGTGTCGTGGCGAAAGTACGTCTTTTTCTTTCTAACCATATTAAATGTTTGAAACAGATGACAGAGCTCAATGACACGAGCCCACAAGGTAGTTCTAGCTTCACTCAATTTGTCCATAGATTGTTTCCAAGATACAGTGCCGTATTTATCCTTTTCTTAGGTATAGGCTACTTCTGTTTGTGCCCCCAGGCGCCCCCAGTAAATCGCGATGGGGGCTACCCAAGAGGTTCAAAAAGTAATAGGTAGAAAAATATATATATCCGAAAATGGCTTATGAGTTATGACTTATGATGACCATAACAATTGAACTTAATTATGATTAAACTTAATATTGCGTCCCATAAAAACGATGTTTGCTTTTCCGGAATGAAAAGTAACCTATATCCTTCCTCAAGATGTAAACTGTCATTTTTCCAAATTTCCTACAATCACATCGCTGATGTAAGAAAATTTATCAAATTGTTTTTTTCAGGTGCTTGGTGCAGTTGGAGCACTACCCGGGATTTTTGTAAAACTTGAAGTTTCGTATTACCTTCTGAAGCGTCTACTTGGTGTTCGCACTGAGGGTGACAAGAAGGCAGCTAAAGTTCAAAAGCTGACTAAAAACGAGGTTTGTTAACAACTCGATCATTAAATAAAAAAAAGCAGTTACCTGCAGTTGAATTTCTGAATTCAATTCCTACATCATAAAACCTTTTTTTCTTAGGTCTACAAGTCAGTATGAAAATTTTGTCAAAACTTTTAGTGTAATAGTTCTGTGGTTAAAGAGCCCGCTTTTCATTCGTGAGGCTCGGGTTCGAATCCTGGCGAAGGCATTTATTTACCAATGAATTTTTCAAAAACATACGTACATATTTATCACTAGCTCGACGGTGAAGGAAAACATCGTAAGGAAACCCGCAGGTCCCAGCATTAATTCTGAGGTATGTGTAACAGACCCTGTCCGGCGATGGGCTCACCACCTATAGCGATTAGGGGTCCAAGAAATATACTGTTGACGCGTGGGTATTTAGAGAAATGGAATACCTCTGTCTACCCCATACTCCTTTAGTATAAAAGGCGTAATATTTTGATTTTATTTATTTTAACCCATATAACTTGTTTTCTTTTAGAAGATATTCTAACTTATCTTGTCTTAATTCTCTCTTATATACTTATCTTTACTAATATTATTAAGAGGAAAGATTTGTTTTTTTTATGTTTGTTACGAATAAACTCAAAAACTACTGGACCTATTTTAAAAATTCTTCCACCAATGGAAAGTTAGAATATCTCTATATTTTATTTCCGTATTCCCACAGGAACGAGAACTATGCGGGTGAAACCGCGCAGAACCGGTAGTAGTTTATAAGATTTTAAATAACCTAGGACTTTTGTCAAATACCCTAATAATTATTTTACTTGTGTGTAACATAGTTCTCTTGTCGACAGGTGTTGCTAGTGAACATCGGTTCTCTCAGTACTGGTGGTAGAGTGATTGCTACTAAAGCTGACTTGGCGAAGATAGCTCTCACCAACCCTGTATGCACGGAGATTGGAGAAAAGGTTGCTCTTAGCAGGAGAGTCGAGAACCACTGGCGGTAAGTTGAGATATTAAATATGGATGGGACTTGTCTTTCTTTAGTCCCCGTCTCACGACAATCTATAAATTAATTACATCAACGTACTTCTACTGAGTTACACAGCGGCAGTTATGTATGAGTAAACCAAATCCAATCAAATTATTATAGGTACAGGTAATACGAAACTAAAAAGAAATTTTTATTAATCGGATTATACATTCGACATAAAGCGCTGTCATTCAATGTTTTGTGAGTACATTCAAACAATTCATTTAAATTGTTCGAACCCTTTTCGTAGGAGTTCAACCACAAACACTGCCGTACGAGATTTTTATATATTAGAAGTTTGAATCCAAATGCAAACCCCCTAAATGTTTGTTTACATAATTTAAATCTTCTCTTGACTTGATTCTATGTAAATATATTCAAACTACTGGTAAGTGCCATGTTACTTATTCCCATACAGACAATGAAGTAAGCAAAACCTATATGTATAAATACATTGTTACAGGTTGATTGGATGGGGACAGATTCAAGGAGGTGAAACTATCGAACCTGCGAAGAATTAATGAGTTATTATGTATAATATCTTTTATATATTGTCTATCATATTATTTAATAAAACTAAATGTATAAAGCGCTGCTATTATTTTTCCTTGTGGAAAAAAATAAAAAAAATATTTTACAAATGGAAAGATTACTTTTCTGGTAGTAGCACAGGCTATCGTTTTCCTACATTTAACACAATTACCTACTTAATACCAAATAAATCAACGCGACCGCTATAACAGCCAGTCGCTAGTGACGAAGTGTTTGGGCATAGTGAAGCAAGAAACTCCTTTATCTAGAATGGTATGATTGAGAAACCTTTATTCGAGTAAATAATTTATTTGATCTTGATCATTTACACTGAGAGCAAATTTCTAGGCCATGTATATAAAAGTGTTGATGTCTTCGTCGTCCCGACGCATGTACTTGTGTTCGATGAGCCACTCTAACTGCTCCTTGATCATCTTCTTCGAGGGAAGGAACATGTTCTTCAATATCTCCACCAGTTCACTCTGTGAAGATCATGAAATATAATAGATTGTAATCCTAATCAAATAAATAAATAAAACAGGGGGTACGCAGAGGTATTCCATTTCTGGATATACCTTCATAAATTATTAAGATTTAATTTATTGTCAAGTATCATTAAAAAAAAGGAAAGTTGGAGAACATGGTGTGGAAACCCGCAGCCTCTAGAAATGGTTCTGAAGCATGTACCCCACACCACCTGACACTGGTGATAAGTGGGTACTTCCAGAAATGTAATATCTCTGTCTGAGGTTGGAGCTTTGTCGGAACAAATGAAGAAATGTACTGTTTTCTAATTATAAAAAGTTGATTACCTGAAGACCAGTGTTGGTGATGCGCTTCCTCATCTTGAGTATTTTGATTATGGCTTCTTGAGTGCGGAGAATGCGAAGCTGAACAATGGAATGGTTATCTTCCAATTGAGAACGCTCAGTGCTTAGCTGAAGTCTACCAATTAAGTTAATTTTACCCCTCCTTTGCGGCTTCCCATTTTTGACAAGTGCAAATTCTTGGTTTACCCAAAACGTTGTATTTTCTGCAAAATCTTTAGGATTCTGAACAGCTGGTTCATAAGACAATAATTGTCTTTTTAACTTTGGAAAAGCAACCAAAGACCATAAAGTTCTGCGTAACTCAGGATCAGGAAGCTCAGTTGCAAGTCGTAAGTTCTCATAACTTATCTTTTCCATAGGTCTCTGATTCCATGCAAATAAGACTGCCATTTGGAAAGTAGTGACATCTAGGTCAAACCTACCAACAGAATTAGCAAATGTTATTGTTCCATTACTCATGTGATGATACCACTGCAGTTTACGTCCTGAGTGCTTCTTCTTGTAAAACTCCTCTACTTCTGGAATATAGTCCTCTAACTCTAAAGGAAGACTCACAGTCACCCTCTCAGAACCGCGTGCCCATGCTCCGGCGTTTAGTATTTTGATGTTAATAGCATCATGGCGAGTTGTGTCAGTTCTAAACTGAGTATTGAGATCTTCACTTACTTTAATATCTTGGAACATGCGAGCAAGCTTGTTCACATAATCTGCAGGCATACCCACTTCACGGAGCCACTCTACCATGTCCTCCTCTTTTTCTGAATCAGCACTTGAGTCCAATATCAGCCTTCTTGTTAAGTGTGCTTTGTGATACCGCATAAAAACATCCTTGTTTTCAATATACTTTAACACTAGCAGGACATCCTTCAGTCTAGATTCAATTTGCTCTGTAGTTAAGCGTTTACTTAGTGGAGTCTTTCGTAACAACATATCACAGTAGTTAGCGAGGAGTTCAGGACACTTGCTCTCTGGAGCTGTGCCTTTGCTGCCACGAAGAAGTGCAGAAGAAGGCAGTTCCAATTTGAAAACTGTTGTGTCATTAACAACACACTTGTATGCTTTGTCCCTGGCTGTTAAAAAACGTGGATCATCCAGGAAAGCTTCTTTTACCAATGTGCTAAATCTTTTGAAGAGATCTAGCAATCTTTCAACATATTTTTCGGAATCTGATGTTATTATGTCTGCTGAGGCTACCATGTCAGCTAACCCTGCCGAGACTATGTGAGCTTCAAGGTCTCTTAGAATTGGTGTGACACCATCAGGCACTCGGTCTAAGAGGCGGAACATCAGCTGAAGTTTGTCAGTCTCTCCGGCTTTGATCAGAGGTGCACTCTCAGCTAACAGTGTGGGCAGATGCTCACCAATGAGTACTCTTTCACAGCACTGAGTAAGAGCAGCCACACTGCCACTTCCTGGCTCCAAGTAACGGTGCGCTCTTGCCTCTTCTTCCTTCAGCCGCTGATCAGCATATTTCATGTAAGACTGGACTCCGTTTGTTAAAAGATGTTCATTTGCCTTTAGTTTATAAAATTCTTCTGTAGCTTGCATGTAAGCAGCTTCAAAATTCTCTCTGTAGATCTGAAGCTTGTCAATCGAGTTTGAGCACAAGTTAACTAAAAAAAATATTACACAAATTAGAGTATGCTTTTGTGCAAGTATTATTAATATATGATGACAACTTACCATATGATTCTCTTACTCCAATGACCAGTTGTGAATCAAATGATTCACCATTACGCTCTGCCTGCACTAGCTTCATGGCAGAATCTTGCAGTCTCTGCTTGATATCTACAAAGATGCTCTGATTCCAAGAATCCAACATTAATTTACGTACGAGACTGTCCTCTATATTGTTGTTATTGTTCTTTTTCTGGGAATTTGATGTGTTAGAACTTGAAACTTTGCTTATATTATTTATAGAATTTTCTAACTGACGAAATGGTGTGGGTAGGTAATTACACTGTGTGAAGAATTTGCCCCATTCCGCTATGTAAGCTTTAAGCAACGCCTGGTCTTCCCTCTGCGCCAAAACCCGCGCCTGAGCTTGCTTTATGTACATCATAATGTCCTGTTGCAACGCATCCCTCAGCTTGTACGGACCTCTTTCATCCCACAAGCAAACAGAATGCACAGCTCCAAACAGATCCTGCCACTCTATTTGCGTTACCGGCTCCTGCTTCAGCAGCTTCAACACTATGGGGCGCATAGATGGCCATTTATCCTCAAAGGTGACTTGCCCTTTATCCTGCAAAAATATATTTTGTTATTGCACTTAAGCCATGTAAAATACTCAAGGTTTCAGTTTTTGTAAGAAAATCTCACCTTTAACATTACTATTTTAGTAAAAATAATATTTGCAACAGAGAGAAGTACATACACTTAATGCACCTAATGAACTCAAATCACAAATGACAACTCAACTAGAGATGTGTACCGGTTCTACAAAGACCGGTGAAAAACCGGATAACGTCGCTACCGGTTTTTTACCGGAGATTTAATTTTTTACCGGTATTTTTATAAACAAAGGAGAAAATAGCGGTGGTATTTCATTCCTCGAATTTTATTACCAAATCCATAAACATACCATTGTAAAGATAATTTACTGGGTATTTGATAATATAAATAAAATATTAAAGGCTGCTTATGTTTGAAAAATTAATAAATAAATGAGGGCTTAGGTCACTGCTTAAACGAACGTTTTCCTTTTGGTCTATGGCCCCTATATAATTTAAAATAATTATTAGCTACGTGTTGATTTATCGTGGTAGGGTATTGCATTGCAACATTCGCCATTACTTTCACAAAATCTCGTTTTGCATGTGCAGGCGCGTACTTATTTTTTTAATTGTTTGTAAAAAAATGTCGTCTACTGTAAAAATTAAGCCAGTTTCCATATAATAGCAAGAAATTTCCCTATAGGTTTTTCTCCGGTGGAGAACCGGTTTTTGTTTAAAAAAGAGGCTAAAATTGTAACCGGTACACACCTCTAAACTCAACCACAGATTAAAACCATGAAAACTCAACTAATAAGTTTTTGTTTCTTATTTTTAAGGCATTGTCCATTTAGCCATCGGCACTAAACACGTCTCGAAGCACTGATTTAACCTAATGATACCTATATTTGTTTTAAAAAATAGAAGAAGAATGTAACGAAAATTTTGATGAAATAAATGAAAAAACTAAAACGAAATTGCTCTTTTGAAAAAATATTTCAGGCTTTTTGGCTGGAATACGGGAAAGGACGTCCATGTTTTTTGTATTGTCATATATTTTGGGGTTTGGCTGCCCTCTTAATAGTGATAGTATATTATGTTGAAAATGTCCGGGATAGTGTGCTTGCAGTGAATAGAAAGTTTCGATAAAATGCGTGCTATGCTATAGACGTTTGCGAATTACCTCAAGAAGCTTCTTTAAAATCTTAAGTGAAATGTACTATCGTTTTACTGTAGATAAGTCAAGTCACATTTAGAAAAGTTTTGTAGAAACTTAAGGCTCTACCCAACAGGTGCGTTCTTACCGCTCGATAACCTCGTAAGACCGAAGGTTATTCGCGAGCTCGTTACAATAATGACCGAAGGTACTCTGTAAAGGTCAAAATTTTTATAGTACTTCAACTATATATTTTTATGGGTTATAGATATCAGATTGACTTAAAATTAAGCGGAGGCACTTTTAAGGATGATTAGAAGATATTTTCGAAAAAAAAAGTTCTTTTAAAAGTACTTCCGGCTTTAACCACTACTTTAAGCAAAAATTTAAAATCGATACCATTTGGAACTCTTGCATAATTTTAACTTCAAATGTATATGTACTTGTACATTATAAATATGGTTATTTTAATGCATTTAAAAAAACGAAATAACGTCATACTTTTTCGTAAATACTAATGGAATGGATTGTGCTTCTTTTTCACTCGTTGCGCGCTCTCGCTTGCACTGGAACGCCGCATACGTCATACTTTTTCGTGCATGCAGCCGGCTCCATCGAATTATAAGACGTTGTCACGTCAAAAAGAGAATCACACAATGATGGATGGTCATTTTTGGTTTGCATCTGGCCACAATAAAGTCTTAAGTAGGTACAGTCAAGAGCAAGTCAAGCTTTACACTACCACTTTAAGCTGAGCTCTGATTTATACTGCACGCCATAGAATACAGGGCCGGGTCAAAGTCGTCCAAAGTGTCAAGCTTAGCGTGCTCTTGACTGTACAAGTCACTATCATTTTACTGTCTGCAACCAAAAATACATATATATAAACAGTGTTGACACTATGTTTTTGTGCAAGGACTCTGAAGCAGAGTTATTTAACGAAGAAAAGAAATTTTAAATAATGACGTTTATAAGGAAACAAAGACTGAAGACGAGGCAGTTTGAGTTTTGATCCTAGCCTGCCCAACAAATTGGGGGAAAAAAATAAAAATAACGGGCGATAAAAACGCGGCTGTGTGTAAGGAATCAGGACGCAAAATCGCAAAAACGCTCGCGATATTAACCAGGGGTAATAACGCGCCTGTGGGGTAGAGCCTTAAACATTCCAATGCGGCGTTATTATCGCGGCAGTGTGTAACTTCGTGAGCGTCCTAATACAAAATGTACTGAAAACAAAGGTCAGGGGTCTTGTCTGCTAGTCACTTTTCCGGTGCTATTCAGATGAGTCACGGGTACGCGCGCCCGGCCTCCCGAGCCATCGCTAGGACAACCCACTGTCCTTCCGTCATAGCGATGTCCCTTCCCTCTCACTTGTCCATGCACCTACCTCCTATCCCCCTACCAATCCTTTTCCCTCTCCGCCAATCCAAGGTCTGCCGTGCCTAGGGATGCGTGGCCAGGGGCGAGCCTGGTCTTGAGCGTGCCGACGCGGTCCTGGAACGTGGCTAACTCCAGGCACTATTTAGCCTTACCCGTCATGCGGGGCTCTGACGGGTGGACAGTGCTACTTCCCTAGCTAATCGTGGGACCACAATGCATTCTAAAATTAAAAAGAAGCAGGGAGGTGGCGATGTTGCTCGCCACACATCACGCCAGATGGTACCACGGGGCGAAAAGCGGGCGAAGGAGAGCCGCTTTGCGACGCTAAATGTATGTGGAGGGATGGAAAGTAAATTAGATGAAGTATGTATGCTGATGGATGAAAAGAGGTTGGATGTTCTGTGTGTGAATGAAACGAAAAGAAAGGGTACGGAAGTCTCACACCACGGACCGCTCACAGCAATATGGTCGGGCGTTGCCGAAAACGACAGAGCGTGCCAGGGTATGGGGCTCCTGCTGTCTGAAAGAATGGCTGAAAGAATGATCGAGTATAAGTGTGTGAGTCCCAGACTCCTCTGGGTGAGGCTCAAAATCGGTCTGATACGGGTACGCGTCATTGGCGTGTATGCCCCGGATACATCCAAGCCTCAAACCGAAAAAGAGGAGTTCTGGAAAATGTTGGATGACTGCTTGAGTGAGTGTGATCAGAATGAGAGGCCTGTGCTGTTGGGGGATTTCAACGCATGGGTTGGTGTGCAAAGAAGCGAATGCGAGAAAGTGTTAGGGACTTTTGGAGATGCAAGAGTGAATGAGAATGGTGAGAGTCTGATTGAAGTATGTTTGGAGAGGAATCTTGTTGTGACCAACACTTTGTTTGATCACAAGAAGATTCGTATGTACACATGGGAAAGACAAAATGATAGGAGTATGATAGATTTTGTGATTGTGGATGAAAGAATGAGAAAGTTGGTTGTCGACACAAGGGTATACCGGGGAACGAACGTCGGAACGGACCACTTTCTTGTGATCTCAAGGGTGAGTGGTCTGTTCCAGGGTTGGCGTACCCGACCTAAAGTGGAGACAACAGAACTGAAAAGAATAAGAGTGGAAAGACTGGATGACGAGGAAACAGGTAAAGAGTATTTGAAGAGATTGAGTGAAAGATTGTGTGATTGTGATAGCCTAGAAGAAAGGGAATTAGAGAATGCATGGGGAATATTTAAAAATGCTGTGGTAGAAACAGTGATAGAAGTATGCGGAGAGAGTAAGAGGAAGAATGGTTCTCCAAACCACTGGTGGAACAAAGAAGCTAGAGAGATTGTTGAACGAAAGAAGAAAGCATGGTTGGATGTATTGGCTATGAGGACCAAAAAACCAGTAGATGCTAGAGTGACTGAAGATGAAGTGAAAATGGTAGAGAATGAATACAGAGGGATAAAATGTGAAGTGAAAGACAAGATTGAGCAAATGAAGAAGAACATGGATGAAAAGAATAAAAAAGAGAAAGATATCCGACAACTTCCGGGAAAACCAGAAATTGTTCTGGAAGCAAGTTCAGGTGTCCCGGGGAGTGTCGCAGAATACAAGGATGAAAGTGATTAGAGACGAGAATGGAGAGCTGATAACGGAAGAAGATAGAGTGCTAAGGCGATGGAAGCAATATTTCGAGGGATTATTTGAATGTGATGACTCCCTACCTCAAGCAGATCTTGCACCTACAGATGTGCTTGAGGAGGAGAAAGATGAAAGCGAGATTAGTATGCATGATATTGAAAGAGCGATGAAAAATATGAAGAAAGGTAAGGCTGCAGGGTATGACAGAATATCTGTCGAAATGCTGAGAGCTGGGAAAGGGCTGGTAGCTTCTTGGTTATACTCCATTTTCAAGAAATGTTGGGCCAGCGGTAAAGTGCCGCAAGATTGGCGAAACGCCGCAATAGTGCCTCTTTTCAAGGGAAAGGGGTCGCAACAGGATGAAAAAAATGACCGCGGAATCAGTCTTCTCAGCATTGTCGGCAAATTTTATGCAAAGGTATTGATCGAAAGAGTTATGAAAGAGACGGATGAGAAAATATGGGATGTACAAGCGGGATTCAGAAAGGGAATGGGGTGTATGGATCAAGTCTTCTCCCTAAGGTGCCTAACAGAAAAACACCTCGCCAAACACCAGAAGGTGTTTTGCGCCTTTATAGACCTGGAGAAGGCTTATGACAAAGTGAGGAGGAATGAAATGTGGGATGTACTGTCCAAGTTTGGGTTGGGGAGCCGGTTGATAGATGCACTGAAATCACTCTACGAAGATTCCAGTGCATGTGTCAGACTAAATGGCGCCTGCACAGACTGGTTTAACATCTCGAGGGGTGTTAGACAGGGCTGTGTAGCATCCCCGTGGCTCTTCAACCTATTCATGGACAGCTGTTTGGATGATTTGCGTGAGAGTGATTGTGGATTGAAAATAATTGAGATCACCATCAAATGCCTCTTGTACGCCGACGACCAAGTCATCCTTGCATCGTCGGCGTCCGAGTTGCAAAAGATGGTGGATATAATGAATGCAGCATTTGAAAAGAAGGGCATGAAAGTGAATGTTGCAAAAACGAAAGTGATGATTTTTGAAAGAGAAGAGTGTATGACAGAGTGTGATATAAAGATTGATGGTGAGAAAGTTGAGCAAGTGAAAGAGTTCGTGTATTTAGGTAGCGTGTTTACAAGGGATGGCAAGTTTGAGAAAGATATTGAAAGGAAATGGAGTGAATGGGGCCCTGAATAGCCTTGTGAGTAGCCAGGTCATGTCTGAGAAGGCAAGGATGGCTATGCATAACGCTGTTCTGGTCCCGACGCTGATGTATGCGAGTGAATGTTGGGTGTGGCAGAAGAAGCATGAAAGCAAGGTGAACGCAGTGGAAATGAGATCTTTGAGGAAAATGTGTGGAGTAAAATTGTGTGATAGAGTGAGGAATGCAGATATACGAGAGAAGTGTGGTTTGAAAGAAGATGTAGTGACAAGGATAGAAAAGGGCATGTTGAGCTGGTTTGGTCATTTAGAACGAATGGATGAAAGAAGAGTAACGAAAGAGATTTATGGTGCAAATGTTGAAGGATACAAGGGAAGAGGACGCCCCAGAAGGACGTTCACGGATCAAATTAGTGACGTCCTTCAAAAAGCTGGGGTCAAGAGTGCAAAGAATAAAAGAGCGTGCATGAAAAGGCTTATGAATGTGAAGAAAGCGAGGCAAGTGTGCAAAGATCGGGCAAAGTGGCGATCCATCGTCTTTGCCTACCCCTGTGGGAAGAAGGCGTGAGCTGTATGTATGTATGTATGTATGTATGTACTGAAAACAGATATCGCAAAAACGCTCGCGATATTATCGAACGGTAATAACGCGCCTGTGGGCGGGAGCCTTTATTATCGCGGCATGCAGTGTGTAACTTCGTGAGCGTCCTAATACAAAATGTACTGAGAACAGATATCGCAAAAACGCTCGCGATATTATCGAGCGGTAATAACGCGCCTGTGGGCGGGAGCCTTTATTGTATTTTTGTGCATAGACTGAAGCAGAGATAAAACATCTTTTAATTTCGTGTCGTGCATAATGCTGATGGCTAAATTGCCAATGCTAAAAAAAATCATGTCATGCATCATGCACAGTCTCCGACTAGCTAGTTATAGATATCTGTGGATCTGTGGCACAGACCCAAATAGTGCTAGTTAAAGATATCTGTGAATTCTGTGAAATAGTGTTCTGTGCACAGACCACTGCATCATGCACGCTAGGAGTAAAAGTATTCTTAGTATTATATTCTCTTTGGTATTCTGTGATCATGCATGTCATTGTGTCAAAAAATAATTTCTAATTTTAATTACCTACTTTGAATTTTTTGTAATTTTGTTTATTATCGTTTAAAACTTCTTACGAATAATGAGCACATTTGGTGAAATTGTTGAGCCCGTCAGCCGAACAGCGTGGGAAGACTGGGACGAAATAATTCCAGAACGTGATGTCGGAGAGTAAATACTTTTTATTTTGTTGTTGTATGTTTTTTTTAAGTTGTGCTTATTTTCAAAGATATTATATATAGAAAGACGTAGATATGTTACTAGAGCACGGATAATAAGGCCGACAAATGTAGTTAATTAACCACATTTTATTTAGTCGCTTTGTATTTCAAGTCGTATTTTAAGCGAAACTCTTAACAGATAGCTCTCTTTTTTCTTTATTATTCGTTCCGTATCATGTTTCCTCGTCATTGTTGTATCCTATTATTACGCTAAGAAGTAAGTATGTACATGTTGTAACACACTCGTAGGGGATCAATTTTCAAAAGCAAGCAGTATGAATATAACTCATCCTTACTTTAATATCTTTGGCTCATTTTACCCCAATTTTCGCACTTATGTTATTATAGTAAAGAAACAGCTTGTATAAAAACATTACCGTTTTAAGGCAGTCGGGTAAAGTATTTTTTTTTATGTAAACATAGTAATTTATTGGAATAGCCACGATGATACTGACTCAAAGTTGGAGAAGTTTTTAGAATCTACAGTAGACAAAATATAGAATGTGATATGGCATAATTTAGTTACTTTGAGCATCTGAAATTATTATTTTATATATTGACATACCTACTTACACCATTATCATTATTAATTATTTCAGAATTTTTTTCTGATTCGGATATAAGGACACTGCAACATGATCTGGTGAATCTTAATTAAACAATTTTACAATTGACTGAGTTTTAGTAGTTTAGGCGTACTCTGGTGCTTGTTGAAAGAGCAGAAAGTAATATACAGTTCTGTTTCATCCACTATTTGCACTTCCCATTATTTGTTATAGCCTGATGGAGACTCTTTCCAAAAAAGGATCTTTTTCAATAGTTTTGCTTTATCATTTATGTAAGAAAACTCTTTCTTACTCACTTACTAACTAATTGCCATAGTTATTAAGATTTACTGTTGCATGAGTAAAATAATCATGAAAATAAAAAAAAACATGGTCTTTCACCAGCAGCCTTGGTGATTACCAACCTACACTGGTGTGGTGTACCTTAACATGCAGTTTTTCATACATTCCCTGTTACATAAAAATACCAAAAGAATTTTACCCAACTGCCTTACCTATTTTAAATAGTCATATAAAAATAGTTGTTCTTAATTCTAACTAACGTAGTGGCACCAATGATCGACAAGAACCAGTAACCGACACTTTATTTTTTGATTCAATAAAATAAGAGTAGGAAACCGATTTCTTGTTATGTCAACACTGTACAATAGAAAGCACACTTTTGACTGGCTCCCATTAACATTTGAGCTAAATCCGCCGTTTCGTTGGAAAATGGCAGTGTGACAACTGATTGCGACTGGAGTACCGGTGAAAACAACAACATTTCTTAGTGAAATCCTTAAGGAAGTAAGTACATTTTTTGCTAATTATAATAATGTATTGTAACTTATTTGAATTTTATGTTTTTTACGGGTTATTATAAGAACTATAGGATCGATTTTTGTTATAACGAAAGTTTAATGTTATTTTGATATTAGTAAAATGTTGGTGTCGATCACTGGTTTTCACAAACTGACTTTTCCAATAATCGACACGTGTCGATAATAATTTTTTGTAACATTTTTCATTTGACAAGTGAATATAGTTCTTCTTACTTTGCGTATTTGGTAGATATTTAAAGTAAACTAATCAAAGTCGAGCTACCAGTAATCGACAAGTGACGATTATTGGTGAATAATACGTGTCGATGATTGGTTCTTACCGATGGCTCCAAGAAGTAGAAGTAAAAATGGCGAAAAGCGAGGCAAAGAAGAGGCAATAGAGCGAAACCGAGGGTCCAAAGTATTCACTTAGCAGCTTGGCAGGCAGGAGCCACCTGACGAAACTTAAAACGCTTGAAAGAAGAACCGTATTATTGTCGAAGTCGAAAATATCCGCCGAGATATCTATGGCCGGTTGTAGGCTGCTCATGCTCTCCGTTCCCAACGAGATGACCAGGATTCCCGAGCCACCCTAACACGCCACTATACCGACGAACTGGCAGACATCAGCCAAGACGAGATCGTGTTAGCTCTGAGGCAGCTTAACAATGGAATACCCCCCGGTGAGGACGGACACCTTTACAGTGGGAGAACTCCAAAGGCGTGGAGCGGGAGTTTGGTGGTGCTCTTTTTTAAGAAGGGAGATCCTTTCCTTAGAAACTTCAGACCCATCACACTCCTGAGCCAAATCTATAAGCTGTTCTCATAAGTGGTCACGAATCCTCTTGCCAGGAGACTCGACGAGTTCCATTCGCCGGAACAGGCCGGGTTCCGAGAAGGATATTGCAGCATAGACTACATTCACACGTAAGGCAGATTATACAGAAATCCGAAGAGTATGATCAGCCCCTGTGTCTCGCTTTTGTGGACTATGAGAAGGCCTTCGATTCCGTAGAAACCTGAGCTGTTCTGGAATCCTTACAGAGTTGCCAAGTAGACCATCGTTATATCGAGGTGCTGAGATGTCTCTACGAGACCGCCACCATGATTGTCCAAGTATAGGGTCAGCAGTCTAAATCCATCCAATTGCGCAGAGGAGTGAGACATTGGAATGTCATATCCCCGAAACTGTTCACGAGCGCGTTGGAGGATATGTTTAAGACGCTGGACTGGAAAGGGCATTAACATAAACGGAAATTACATCTCAGACCTGCGATTCGCTAATTGTCTTGATGGCGGAGTTGCTAGAGGAGCTAAACCGGATGCTAGATGACCTAGCCTCAGCCTAGCAATGCATCGGTCTTGGCATGAATTTGGATAGAACCAAAGTCATGATCAATGGCCACATTGATCCAGGGCTGGTAGTCGTACATGGCCACCGTCTTGAAATTGTTTCCGAGTTTACTTACCTCGGGCAGATTCTGCAGTTAGGTAAATACAATTTCGAGGAGGCCAAGAGGAGGATCCAGCTGGGCAGCAACTCACTGTCAACCACATTTATGCGGTACTATGGTGGAGGCTAACGGCCATCATGCATTGAGTTGTCGGAAATGTACAGGTAGGCATCCACGGCACCACGCCCTTAATGACATTATACACCGAGCTCTTTCTTCGTCCGGTATCCCATCGGCGCTAGAACCCCCAGGTCTCAGCCGCACCGATGGCAAACGGCCTGATGGTTTAACTTTGGTGCCATGGGAAAGGGGAAGATGTCTGGTGTGGGATGCGACCTGTGTCAGTACCTTCGCCGCCACCCATCTCAACCGCACCAAACGTGCGGCCGGGGCCGCTGCCGAATATCAGGCATCCTTGAAGCGGCAAAAATACACGCCGATAGAGAAGAGCCACCTATTTGTGCCTTTTGCGGTGGAGACAGCCGGATGCTGGGGTGAAGACGCGATAAAATTTGCCAGGGACATCGGCCGTCGGCTCAAAGAAAAATGTTGTGACCCCCGCGCTGAGTCGTTTCTGGTGCAAAGACTGGCCATAGCCATCCAACGCGGAAATGCCGCTAGCATAATGGGTACCTTTGCTCCAGGAATGACAAGGGGCGGATTATTTGACTGAGTGGACTATTTTGAATTGACATTTGGATTATTATTTGTAGGTTATTTGATTGTTTAAGTATTAGGTTATTTATTAAATTACTCATTATTATTGTGATGATTTAGTAAAGAATGTCTATCACATTAAAAAAAAAATATTTAATAACCCACTAAGGAGTTATACACATTATAGGTAATAGTCGATAATTGGGTGTCGGTAACTGGTAACTGTCGATGACTGGGTGTTGATTAGAGCTCCCAAATATTCGAATATTTTGATATTCGAATAATTCGAAGAAAGACCGGCAACTATTCGAATTATTCGAATAGTATTCGAATAACAAAGAAAAATTTTTATTTTTGTAAATATTCTTTATTTTTGACAATTCTGACATAACGAACAGATACATCACACATAATATTTAGAAATTGCAATAATTGGAACCGTAAAACACGTAACAGCAGCTACAGTCGACTCTAGACAGTACTTATATTATTTCAAAAAATATCGTATGCAAATGCAACAATCGAACAGGCACTAATTACTCGTAGGAACAGTAAAGGTACTTACAAAATAAAAGAAATCAAACTTTGGAATTGGACAATTAGATACCTTACTAAAAATCTAATCAACTCACAATAAAATGTTTTCAAACATAACATTCAAATAGGATTTAATTTAGTCTTATTCTCAAAAAAAATCAAACCAACTTACTTAAAATCTAATCAACTCGCTCACAATAAAATGTTTTATCTAGTGTTTTAATCAACAAAATTTTAATTCGAAAAATTGCAAAAACGGAACCCTAATATTTTCGTCATGTCCGTCAGTGGGCTGAGTAGACCCTTAAGCGTTAGAGCAGTCATCTGGGCCAGTACGCTGAGTAGACCCTTAAGCTTAAGGGAGTAGTTGCCTGGGCCCGTAGGCTGAGTAGACCCTTAAGCATAAGCGAGTAGTCATCTGGGCCCGTAGGCTGAGTAGACCCTTAAGCTTAAGAGAGTAGTCACCTGGGCCCGTAGGCTGAGTAGACCCTTAAGCTTAAGAGATTAGTAGTCTGGGTCAGTAGGCTGAGTAGACCCTTAAGCTTAAGAGAGTAGTAGTCTAGGTCAGTAGGTTGAGTAGACCCTTAAGCTTAAGAGAGTAGTCGCCTGGGCCCGTAGGCTGAGTAGACCCTTAGGGGTCGTCCATTAATCACGTGATGCTTTTTTAGCAACTTTTTGACCCCCCTCCCTCTCTTGGTGATGTATGGTGAGGCTTAAGACAACCCCCCCACCCATACGTTCACGTTCCAAAAAATAAATCGTAAATTCAAGTTCTACTTATTGTTTGGTTTAGAAATCGCGCGGTCAATGAAAAATAAATACAAATAACGGTTACACAAAATAACTCCCACCTCTAAACAGCAGTGCATCGATAAAATACGTTAAAATATCATAACTTTACCGTTTTACGATCTAACAATATTGTGTTGATTGTGTAAAACTTAAAACAGTTTTCATATCCAAAATCGCGAATAATTCGAATATTGTCAGTTTAGTATTCGAATATAAAATTTGACCAACTATTCGAATAATTCGAATATTCGAATGGGAGCCCTAGTGTTGATTACTGGAGATTCGGTGTCGAACATTGGAGATTTATACACTTTTTCCTTTTTTGGGATTTTTTTCTAGTCCGTGTATAGTTAAAAAATATAATACATCCTATTCTTATCTTAAGAATATACCTTACCATACTTAATCGTTACTTTTGGTTTAAAGATAGCTAAATGACCTTTAATTTTATGAAGAAATCCACTATCCCCTTAAAGTGTCGATCATTGGTGCCACTACGTTACTTCTAATTTATAGAATTATATTTTTAAAATTACTAGGTAATTCAAATTTTCCAGATTGCAATGGAAGCAAGACTTGGAGAGCCCTGAGGAATTTGAAGTCTTTTTATTATGTGAAGGGAAATATTTATCAGATTGTATTAAAATGCAAGGAAAGGATAAATTACAACTGATAAATTCAATACCAGAAGTTAAATTAAATTTGTTTAGAAGTAATACTTCTAAAAAGTATGTATGTACAATAAGGGATTACAATGTCGTACTGAGCAGTGAAATAGTGGGATTACTGAGACAGTATTTGATTTTGAGCAATGATGTTATAGCTATTCAGACTAAAGCTCTACCAGAGTACCAGACATTGCAGTCATCTGCCCAAGACTGCATAATAAGAACTATATCTACAACTAAAGCCCCTATAAAAAAAAAAGATGTTGACTTCCCCAAGCTAGAACAACCCAACATTATTTCTGGAGTATCAGCTGGAGGTAAAATCTGTGTACCTATTTAAATTTAATAAGAGAAATCCGTTTTTATTGAAATACATACCTACCTTATATTTTTTTATTTCATATTTTCTGTAACTTTTCAATTTCAGTCATCAGTTTGAGAGAGCACTTGGATCAACCTGGTACAGCCATTGTGTGCTACATGGAACACCCAGAGGAGTACCAAATAGAAGAGGTTGAAAAGTTGCTTGAGAAACTTAATATTTCACAGAATTCTTCATCAAGGCCTAGCACTATATTGAATTCAAATTTGTACATTTAAAATTGAATAATATATAATATTTTTCAAATATTTCTGATATGGTGTTACTGTAGACAGTGGAGTATAGACATATTTAAAAGGTAGGCTAGAGATATGGTTTATTGCTTTGCTTGGAGAAAAGTAACAATTTGAACAGGACCAAGTTATGTATAAAAGAGGTCACAGTTATTCAAAGTCAAATGTGTTGAGATCTAAATGTGTGCCAAGTTCCTTTGCACTGTCTTAAATTACAGCAAAAAGGTAACTGCGTTCTTTGTTTTTTTTTTTACTTTCATTGGTATTCAATTTATAACTTGGCAAGTCTAGATTGTGTGTGAACTAATTTAATATATTCCTGGTCAATGACATGCATAGGAGACAAGTGAAGAGAAGGGCATGTCAACAAGAAACGAAAACGAGAAAGACACCTGCGAGCCGCGCCGCGCCGAATATCAGTGTAAATATTTTGCGGGACAGTTGGTATCATGCGTAATGGGACATTGTGCGAATAGGATTTAAGCTTATGGGACTTTTTGCGAATGGGACCTATTGAGAATAGGACGTTTCGCGAATAGGACATTTTTTTTCGGTGGGACGTTTTGCGAATGGGTCGTTCTGCGCCTAAACCTGTGATACGTGTAGTGATAGTTTGTGTGCAAAGATTTAAAAACTAACCAGTTAGTGCAACAGGATTAGGTACCAATTCGATTGAAACTGCTCTAAGAATGCGAAAACGGAGGTCACTTCGAATATCCATTATCTGACTTGTTTGTCAATATCAATCATTTACTGAGATGCTTCATGTGGCTGCCCCAATAATTTCGCTTTCTACATAGGTACTTGGAAATAATTAAGGTACAGTACTGTAGGAAAGGTACACTACAGTAACCCGCAAGGAAACCTGAATGTAATATTAGCTGTATGGTAAGGTCTCTTAAATAATTTTAGTTACGCTTTATTTAAACTACCTACAAAGATCAAGGTTCTGAGCGACTGACCCATGTACATACTTTGAATCTTAGGAAGTATCCTTTTATGAAGAAAAGGAATTACATGAATTGTGGTGCACTTTTTTATATAAACAAACAGGAGAACTTTGGCAAAATATCTTTATCCAAAGGTGGACGCGTAAAAACATGGCTGAGATCCACAATGATTGAAGAAAAGTGTTAAATGGGGTTTGTGTGGTGTGATCACTGATCAGTGAGCGCGAGACGTCATAAACAGCTGCAGATCTTCGAAAACCACCTTTATAACATTCGTTCATTATGGGCCATTACACTTAGCCAATCCAAACTGCACACATAAAAAGCTTGACGACAATCCAATGCAGTGGACTGTCTCTATTTAATTTTACACGAGGTCATTATGGCCCATTACATTCTCGACAGGCCTGTTGGCTCAGTTGGTAGTGACCCTGCCTTCCGCGTCGGAGGTCGAGGGTTCGATACCTGCTCAGGGCCAACATTTGTGTGCATGAACATGTCTGTTGGCTTCGTGTTATTTATGTATGTTTATTAGTTGTTTACTACTCATAGTAGGTACCGGCCCTGTCTCGTTTGAGACTAAATAACCGTGTGTGAACTGTGTCCCACAATTTATTATATTTATTACCTACATATCTTCCAAAAAAAATTAAATTAAATAAATGCGTATTTATGTTTATCTATTCCCCCTGAGCCAAAAGCTGGGTACGCCCATGGGCATCGCAGCCTGAATAAATTTCGCTATATGCCAATAACAATTGTCTGAAGAAGCAAATTAGTTATATTTAAACAGCTACTACATAAGTCCGTTCGCCGCCACGCCGCGCACCGTCCAAAGATGAAACAATAAATACGGAAATTCGTGACCCTTTAGTGGTTTGAGCTGGGTGTTTGAAATCAAAACAAATTGTTTCCTTTTATGGTTTAAGTTTATTGAACATTAATACACAACATAATATTACAGGGATTTAAAACAATTATTAATGAAAAAAAAGAAACTTATTAGAAAGCACAGCCTATTGAATCGCAGACCAGATTTACTTATATTTTTTTTGTAAAGAGCAATATTTAATTAAATATAGCCTTATTAAGTTACATACTTTCTAACAAGAAAGTATTTCGTACTTATGGCAAACACTTGAATGTTAACTATTTCTAATTCATTTAATTCGAAGATTTTGAAAGCTGAGAAATTCGTTAAATTTTAAAGTGCTTTTTGAAGTAGAATTGAATTATTATTCCAGTCATGTCAAATAATTAAAAAAGCAACGAGCATCTTAATGAGGGACAGATCTCATAATATGAAATGAATTATAACCAATTTAACCATGAAGGAAAGTGTTTCTTTGAAACCTAAATAGTTTTTGTAATAAATATTTCAAATATATATAAATAGGTATTTTTGCTGTATGTTTCAAATAATTTATCAATATAGATTTGTGTTGATAAAAAATTCTGCATGCGATTATAGAAAAATCTACTGACTAAAATATTAATATTCTTATATCACCAACATAATAATAATAAACCTTATGTCACCACTACAACTGTAACTTATTCTAAATAACTCTGAAGTTTAAAGTTACAAAACATACAAAACAAAATACAATGGCAAATGCTTAAAGATTACACATTTGTTTTATATTTTTAATTTCTTGGTACGAGACATTACATATTTATTTTAAAGTACATATACTTAACTTAGGTACATAAAAAAAACAGAAGTAAAATTTTCTTTTGTATCACGAAAAAAAAACTTATTACAATATGCATAACATAGCAAGCCCATGATATAGTATAAAATAGCTATTTTTATAAAAATATTTTTGATAAAATGCCTTCCGATTATTATAAATAAACATGTCCTAAACATTATTATCTAGGCTAACAAGTATTTATTATCTAATAATGACAACTGCATGAAGATAAGGTAACTGAGTAAATGTATATGGTTGTTGCATCATTAACCTGTTGACCTACGAAAATTGATTACGGGATATTTCTTTATTAATGGTTAGTTGCAATCATTGACTAATTTGCACTGAGTGTTAATTAAACCAGCATATTATTACAAATCACCTATTGTGTTACATTTTATCACAATATTAAATACTATTGGTAGCACAATCATTTAAAATTGTATTTTCTAAATTATATTATGTACTCCATCTGATGAAAATGATTTTCACACAAGTTGTCAGCTTCTAAAGTAATAGCAGATCACTTTAAAGTAGTACTACAGCTAATGTAATGTTATAATATCAATTGAATATAAAATCGAAGCTTCCACACGCCGAACATGAGTTATATGGCAAATGTCACAGCCAACCACTATAATATGGTATTTTTTATCGTTTAAAAACTCCCCTAGACACACTCTAAATGACCTCATTGGTCATTCTTTTTTTTTTGGCATTTTATATTGTATTACTCGTACTAACAAACAATAATTTGCATGCTTGATTGAGGGCTGAATACGTTACTAACCCTTACATCTTATGATCTTTTAAATGTGAAATTGTATTCTTGCAAATAAATATTACTTACAATACTAATCTAAGAAATCGGTAAAATTAAAAAGGCTTCTCAATTTGGAGAACAATGGATTCGATTCTGGCTGACCAGCTAAAATTCCTAATTTTAAGTTAGCTCTATTATTTTATTTTATTTATTTTTAGGAAACTTACTTTTCCACCGATTTGGAAAGGAAAGGGACAGAAATAAGCGCCATATTTATTTATATTGTCACAAAAGTCAAAATAACAAAATTGAACCTTAGGGACGCATTGTTTAATTCTAGAATCCAATGTTCAATTATAAAAAAAAACAGTAGTCTAACTAAACATTTTATACATCGATGATATTTGTGAGTGCTATTCTTGTACAATAGCTATGGCACTTCGGCAATGTTCAACGGTAATGCCGTAAGCCAATGATATTATATTGTACTAGCTCACTGCCGTAGGCAGTCAGTGCTATGCGTTTCGTATGCACTACCTACGAGATGAGTTGAATGTACAGTCAAGAGCACATGAAGCTGAAGCACATGAATTTACACTTGTAGTGCGAGTCTGACCTCTAAGGCGATTGTAATAAGAATGTTACAAAGTCCAATGCTACAAGCTCTACGTGCTCTTAACTGTACAAGGACCCGACCTGCGGTGACCTGTGTACAGGGGGCCAATTCCACTAAATGTCAGCCATTGTCATCGAACTATCATTCTAATAAGCTGCAACTGGCAACTATGACATCTAATTTGTATTCCACTAAAATTATAGTGGCATTACAATGGAATGACTATGGACTACGTTAGGTGTTGCCTACCATATATAACTATTACTACCATGCGTGTCATTAGTTTTATTTCGGGTTTTCGGCACTAAAATCTTTAGATGATTGATTTTATTTATGGTACATGTGACATTTCGATAAGTTTTGAAGAAACTTGTGTATTTTTGTGCATAGACTCTGAAGCAGAGCTAAAATCTGAATTTCGTGTCGTGTTTAGGGCTGATGGCTAAATTGCCAATGCCTTAAAATAAGGGAAAAAAAGCAATCACTGGACAGCGCCATTCCATGGTAGGAATAGTAGAATACCAAAAGTGGTCAACAATGATAGTTGAATGATTGTGAAAACTGACAGCTAACAGAATACGAAAAGTGTCAAAATTTGACATAATATCACCATTGAGTGACCACAATCATGTAATTGTCATACAACTATCACCGCTGTCATTTAGTAGAATTGGCCCCCTGAACCCAGTAATCACAGTATAGTATGGAAGCTTCTTCCTAAACTTATCTGAATATAATATTCGTAATACATATAAATGTTGCATCAGAAATTGAATGTTTCATAAGAAATGACTGTTCCACATAATTAAACATTATTATTATACTTATACATCAAAGATAATAAAATTCTAAAGCACTTAATAAATATTATAGGTATAACTACAAATTTAAATAATTATCATGTATCCATTGTAATTTTATAATTGAACCAATTTAAACATGGCATTAAACCAGCTACATACATGTACTTAATAATAATATAATTATCAATAAAGTTTAAATGTTTATAACATTCACAGATATTATTTTATTATAGAATTATTTATATGATAAATAAGTTGTCACGCTTTTAGCACAGTTTTTAGATGATAGCGTGGATAAAGCAAGAGAGATCTGCCAGGCTCTTAGTAAGTGGCAGTCTATTAAATTGCCTCTGCCTAGCCCAATGGGAAATAGGCGTGAGATGATGTATGTTATATTTGATAGCATATATTTATTTTCAAACCATTATAATATACAACCAGACGTGATAATCCAACGCCGTTTGTTTTACATTATCGTTAAAAAAACTAATTTTTAAATTGATTTTTAATTCCTATGTTCTTTTTTGGCGCTTATTGTATCATTATGATGATATTACTAAATTATACATGTAGATCCCTACTTATAATTACTACACTGACACTTTCTTTTTTCCTTAGACATAACAATGATAAAGACGAGAATTACTTCAATATTCAACTTAGTTGCCTCGTAAAGCATCTAATGACTAATACTATTTTACCATAAAAAAATAAAATTGTCTTCGACAGTTAAGCTTTTATATGATAGACTACAACTTTCATCTCTAAATAACTTTGGAGGTACATAGAACAGCCTTTCGTTTTATTTTCATAACTGTAAATTGTATTTACCTTTATATTTCATGTATTCCACCAATATTTTGACCAGCTTTGACCTTATCCAGAACTTTATTGACATATTCCGATGTGTTTCCAGCTATTTTCACTTCTGTAAAAATAAAAAATACTACTACAAAGCTGTAGTTGAGACAACATAGTGATTTAATTTTAAATATTTCCCAAATTTCGTCGGACATAGTAAAATTCCAACAAATAAGAAAATATTAAGTTTGACCGAGTCTGTGGCCAACTTTAAACCCTGTTTTGTAAAAATTATATGTTCATCAAAATAAAACTTAGCCTATATTAGGTAGTCAGGAACTCAGGAATAATTAAGCTTCCTATCAGTACAAGAATATTTAAAATCACTTCAGTAGTTCCCGACGTTACCTCGAACCACTTTTTATTTTTTTCCTTTCTCTAATAACTTTCGCAGTTTTCTGGTCTACTTTGGACCGACTGGAGCGAAAAAGTGACACCACCGCAGTGACGCGAATTACGAAAATCATCAATCGGAGAAGAAGTCTCTTCTTCGGAATATTATGAAATTTTTTTAAAAAAACTTCCGAATCTTTTTAGACTTACTTGACATCGGCAAAATGCATAATGCCATGCCAAAAAAAAAAACATTTCAGGATTGGGTTTACCAACGAAAGGCATTTTGTTTTTAACTTCAAAATGGAGGAGGTTCTTATTGACAGAGATAGAATAAATGGACAGTCAACTTCTAGATTACCTGTAGCTGTATTAAAAATTTCCATAGTTTGTGCAGCCCAGTCAACCGTGCATTGTGGATTGGCCAGCCGACTGCTTAGAAGTTGCTTTATTTGGTGGATACCTCCCATCAGGCGTCCTAGAATTAACGCGTTAGTTTACAATAGATAAACAATTGTTGTTTTATTATTGCAACTACATCGAAGCAACCTTTTCATGGATAGCTGTTTGACAGATTTGAAAGAGCGAGATTGTGGAGTACGAATGGGAGAGGTACGTGTCAAATGCCTGTTATACGCCGATGATCAAGTAATACTTGAACCATCGGCGTGTAAGTTGCAGGACACTGTAACTCTTGTAAATGAGGCTTTTAAGAAGAAAGGCATGAAAGTGAATGTAAGCAAGACGAAGGTAATGGTTCTGGAGAAAGATAGGGACATGTCTGAATGTGATATTATGATTGAAGGCGAGAAAGTAGAACAAGTGCCAGAGTTTGTTTATTTGGGAAGTAAGTTTACAAGAGACGGAAAGTGTGACAGTGATATTGAAAGAAGGGTGAATGCAGGGAACATGATTAACGGAGCTTTGCACTCCTTTATGAAGAGCCAGAATGTGACAAATAAAGCACGTCTGGCTGTTCATGATGGTGTGTTAGTACCTACGTTGATGTATGGCAGTGAGTGTTGGGTATGGCAGAAGAAGCATGAAAGTAGAATAAATGCAGTCGAAATGCGTTCATTAAGAAGCATTAGTGGAGTAAGATTGATAGATAGAGTGAAAAATAGTGTGATCCGAGAGCGTTGCGGCTTGAAAGATGATATAGTAACTAGGATTGAAAGAGGAATGCTCAGGTGGTTTGGTCACATTGAGCGGATGAATGAAAGTCGTCTAACGAGACAAATATACAAGGGTGTTGTGAATGGGCGAGTCGGTAGAGGACGACCTAGGCGTACCTACATCGACCAGATCGGCGATGTGTTGAAGAAAAGCCAGATAAAGAGTACCCGAAACCGACGAGCATGCATGAGTCGTTTGATGGATGTGGAGGAAGCGCGTGAGATCTGCCAGGTTCGTAGCAAGTGGCGGTCTGTTGTCTCTGCCTACCCCAATGGGAAATAGGCGTGAGATTATGTATGTATGTATGTACATCGAAGCAAAATGGGGCTTGTAATATGGATTATATTTTTTGCTAGTTATGTATGTTACTTATATTAAATGGTACTACTTGCTAATGATCTTACTTTTCAACATCCTAAGATTGTCTTAAAAAGATTTGGAAATGCAATGCATTTCAGTTTTAGTATTGTTATTTACTGGAAATGGGTTGGGCATATTAAAAGACACCCAGAGAAATGGGGCAAAATCATCACATCGTGGTATTCCAGAAATAATAAAAGAAGACGATAAAGGCAATTCAAACCCCCCCGGCCATTTTTGTAATCGTGCGCTGGGATGACGAAATCATTGAAATAGTTATATGACAGGACATGGACTAGAGCGCCACTGGACAAGAGATATTGTGGTAGGCCTTAGCCTGGAGGCACACCGATAATTACTGTTTACCATAGATTTAGATGCTAGCATGTTATATAAGGTCTGATTAAAAGGTCACAGTAAGTAAAAAATGTTTTACTTACTGTGTTCTTGCTGTAAACCATACAGCTTCAATTTATTTGCCTCATGTTGTGCTTTTTTCTTTAGTCTGCAAGCTCGAGATGCCAGCTTATTCTTCTCTTTTCTGGTCTTTGGTCTGACATTGAACGGTAGCTCACTAACTGGTATCATATCATTAATAATTTTGCTCAAATTATCCAGTTCATTTCCAATAAGATACAATTTCCTTGCATTGGGTGTTAAGTCATTGCCATCTCCTTTTCTTGCTTTACCACTATAATTAAAAAAAATAAAAATTAATAGCACCCCGCGGTTTCACCCGCGTACCTCCCGTTCCCGTGGTAATACAGGGATAAAATATAGCCTATGTGTTATTCTGATATATTTTATAAGCTACATATATAACTGTAAAGTTTGAGTATTGGTATAGAAAATTGTGGGTGGGACATTATTACATAGACACAGAAACTCATATTCATCACTAGGTTGACGGTGAAGGAAAACATCGTGAGGAAACCCGCAGGCAAACGCCCACAGGATTAATTCTGAGGCATGTGTAACAGACCCGGTCTGCCGATGGGCTCACCGCCTATCACGTTTAGGGGTCGAATTTTCTCGTGAGAAGAGGATATTTACAGAAATGATATACCTCTTACCGCCTTGGGGATAAAAGGCTTGGGATTATTATTGTTTATTTATTTACAGAAACTCAGTAACATAATATCATAGCTTCAGAGTCTCCCATAATTTTTAGATCATAAATTATAAATAAAGGTGTCAATAATGAATTTGTAAAATCACTATTTTCCTATATATTTTTTGATAAATTATATCAAAGTGATGATGATAATTAAAAATAGTATTCCATAAAATTTCGTAAAATACCTACAGACACATAACTACCTCTACCTGTTCTGTGAACGGTGACTATACTATACATTACAGCTAACTCTCTATAGTAAGAGATACTAAGATCTCTATAGTAAGCTGGATCATGGATTGTTTAAAATTCACTTCAAACAAAACCTAAAGCCTTTTTTTCGAAAGTGGATGGACCTATAGAACATTCTATAAAAAAAATATTCACCTGTGTTTGATACCCCTAACACTACAGTTGGGGCTGAATACAGGGTCAGTGACAGAATTTAACACATGAGGATCTTCAGATTTCTTTTTCAACACCAATCTTTGGCCTTTAGGACCTTTTGCTTGAACATTATACTGCCAAAAGTATCTCTCCTTCTTGGCATTCTGCCTTGCTTGCTTGGTCTCTGAGCATTCATCATTGGATTCTGCATCATTCAAAAAGAAATGAAAATTTATATTTCTATTAATTATGAAACACACAACACACTTTGTTTAATTTTTATTTAACTTACCATCAGATGAGAGGTCCTCATATCTATCACTGTCTTCGTCTGACTCTACATCTTTGTCCTCTTCGTCTTGAGAATAGTCTCCAGCCCCAGGGCTCAGAAGACCACCAGAGAGGGATGAAACTGAGCCTGCCTCAGCCAGGGAGCTTGTAGACAGAAGGTGCTTACGTGGCTCTCGGCGTTGCCAAATCTTGAAAAAGAGATCTTATTTGTATCAAAATTTTAAATAGGCCACATTATTATCGGTGGCTCTAAATAAAACTCACATAAAATATTAGCAAAGCTCCCAATATTGTCATATTAACCTAATTTCTGCCTACAATTATATTTAAAAGTAGAGTGTGGCCAGCGCGCTCCCAACGGATCCAGATTATTCCCGCTCCTGTGGGAATTTCGAAAAATCTCTCCATAGTGGTTGCCTACAAGATATAAGACACCTACATACCATATTTCAAGTTTCTTTGTGTTATCGTTTTGGAGTAGTAGGGGTTTTTCTCTTTAATCAGTTTTTTTTATTTTCCTGCAGGAATGAGATATTTATCTGGAATAAAAAGTACCCTAGATGTTGACGCAGGTTCTCAATTATCTCTATACCACAACCTCTCCATACCAAATTTCATAAAAATCCATCCAGTAGTATTTGTGTGATGCGTGCATCATAGACAGACAGACAGACAAAAATTACAAAAAATGATGTTTTTGTAACCAAATCTATAACTATCTACACTTCAAAAAATATTTCATGCACAGACACGGTCCTGTTAGAGGTTTAATATATTATTATCCCCTCTAGTGTGGCGAGCCCCGCTGCGGGGTTCTGTCAAATATCAATCAAGTGTGGCAAACCCCGCTGCGGGGTGCTGCTTACCCGCTCATATTTCGCGCCCATACACACTGGGAGACTGTTTTTATCTCTGTTTCACTAATTAAAACGTGTTAAGCGAGAAGGGAGACAGCTAGCAAGCCGTCGTTTATGTACTTTGTAGAGGAAAAAACCCACTTGAGGCTGTTTTAAAGATAGGCACCATTTTTGTTCTACTGTTAAATCTTTGATTGTGTAAAATATTTGTATGAGAGTTATAGATATTGTACTTTTTATTTGTAAATAGTATTATAAGGTTTTCATGAAAACGGCCACTAAGCTCAAAGGTGGTTTGTTTAAAAAATATAGTCCAAAACCTCTTCTACATTTAGGTACCCCGGTTATACCACCTGTACAACTTTATTACTACACAAATATTACAAAAGTACTTATTTCTTGGTAGCAAACTTAATTATAAAAACGTTCAGTTCGATAAAAGGGCTTCTGCTAGACCAAGGGATAATAAAATGCAGTTTTAGTGGAGGTTGGGCCCCTAAAACCCTTGACTGTGGCGAACCCCTCTGCGGGTTCCACACTCAATGCAAATCGGCCATTTTGACTCCCACACTTGAGGGGTTATGTATTTTTACATTTAGAAACCAGTTTTGCTAATATACTTCCTTTACTTTTACAATTTACATGTAGCTGTTTAATATTCATTCAAAACAAAAATACCTGTTCCATAGTAAGATGTGTTGGAGCTGAAGAAGACAGTTGTGTATGCTGTGGCTTTATACTTGTTGGGCATGGTGGCAAAATGGTTGAAGCTGGTACTGACTGCCCCAAGGCTATTTCATTGCCATACCCATCCATACGAAGCATCAGCTCTGTCATCTGGTTCATAGGCTGAGCAAAACTAGAAGATGCTGAACTATGCTGGCTGGATGGAGAAAATGCGAGCTGAGCACGACTATATGGGCTGCAAGGACTTTCAGCAGCTAAAATATTTGAAGTCTGAGCAGGGCGACGTGACCCAGTCATAGCCCCTCCAATCTGTATGCAGTAACCACTCTCCTCGGGTAAGAGTAAGTCATCAAAATTCAGATCATCTAACAGTGTGTCAGGGTTTGCATTAAGCTCTGCAAGGGTAGGACTTAGTATTAAGTCAGCTTTGTCCACCTGGAATATGTCATCATCATCCATTTTGAATGATTCCATCTTTGAATTGTCAGTTTCGTAGGCATGTTTGCCAAACTGCATGTTGGAGACATTATGGAAGGAGTCAGCTAAGGTATCCTGCAGACCAAGATCGAGGTCGCCCCCGAAGTCACAGAGGTCGCCTCTGCGCTGCGGAATGGGCACCGAAGCCGACACGGAGCCCAGTTCGAACGGCGACTCCTGTTTTATCTCCACGCCTGGCTCTAGGAGAAAGTCATGAGTGTAAATAGAATCCGCCATCCCACGTGTTTGTGTACGGTGACCTTGACGGAGACCCGTCCCACTGATAAACTGCGCGCGCCTCTTACGTCTATCGATTAATTCAGCGCGAGACCCACGTGTCCTCCTACAATGTTTATTTATTTTGAGCGAAGCACACAACACCCCTTATTTACACAAAACGTTATAGTTTGATTATATACGATTGACTTAAATCTATTTCACATCCTTGATTACATAACGTTAATAAATCCAGAATAAAAATCCGTAAGCATTTGATTATTCACAATGACTTTCGATTACGAATTTGCCAGAAGATTGGTTCTCACAGAGATTTGTAGAGATATCACTAGTCAATTCTGTTCGTATTACACAATAATGCGATACATATAAAATGTTATCACGATATAGAACTTCAGTTTTAATCAGATTGAAAATATTTTTACACAAAATAACAAAAACACTTCCTCGTACCAAATACAAGACGAGAAGTAAACAAAGATTTTGATATTATTATTCAGCATATTCAAAGGTCATGTAGAAATGTG
This sequence comes from Ethmia dodecea, assembly GCA_963855545.1. Lineage (NCBI taxonomy): Eukaryota > Metazoa > Arthropoda > Insecta > Lepidoptera > Depressariidae > Ethmia > Ethmia dodecea. Next base: position 8,815,622 of record OY979448.1, read on the forward strand.
ACAGCAATAGCTAATTCAATAAGAGAAAAAGAGAACGCATTCCTATTTGCGTGACGAAAGAGGGGTGACAGAGCAGGAAGGGGGCGGGGTATAGCTAGATTGAGCTAGATGCTGAGAGAGGGCTGCTAGTTCTGCTACTGCTATATATTACTAAACCTAGTATCACGAATAAAAATAAATACTAATATATTACTAGCTGTTCCGCGCGGTTTTGCCTACGTAGTTCTCGTTCCTGTGGAAACACGGGAATAAAATAAAGTCTATGTTACTCCCTGATAATGTAGCTTTCCATTAGTGAAAGAAAGTAATCCAGTTTTTGAGTTTATTCGTTACAAACATACAAATCTTCCCTCGTTATAATATTATTAGGGTGTTATTTAAATGGTTAGCAGAGTATTCGAATTTTTGTAAGCAAAAAATATAATCTGTAAGCAGAAATAGCTAATTGGTCAGCAACTCATGGCCAGCAAACATTACAAAACCTATCAGCAATTTATGTCATTCTGGATGGCTGTAATTATTTTTGAGCTGCAATGAGCTGCTACTGTTTAATAAAATTTTGGTAAGCACTCACAGGGGAAGCCAAAAAATATTTTTTGAGCTTCATATAAAAGTAGCAAAAATAATCTCAGCAAACTTGTCATGCGCAAAATGGGCGCATTCCTTACATAGATTAGGAAGGACTTTGGATTATGCAACTTTTATGATTATGATTATTATTACGATTACAAGTGGTGGTGGTGGTGGTGGTAGTGGTGGTGGTGGTGGTAGTGGTGGTGGTGTTAGTGGTAGTGGCAGTGGTGGTGGTTGTGGTGGCTGTGGTGGTTGTGGTAGTGGTAGTGGGCGTGGGATTTGGGGGTAGGAATGGGGTGTAGGAAGGTGTAGGATGTAGCGGGAGGTAGTAGAAGGTAGTAGGAGGTAGTGGGAGGTAGTAGGCGGTAGTAGAAGGTAGGAGGATGTAGGAGCTACTACCTCCTACTACCTCCTACTACATCCTACTACCTCCTCCTACTTCCTCCTGCCACCTGGAGGAGGTAATAGGAGGTAGAGGTAGGAGGAGGTAGGAGGAGCTAGGAGGAGGTAGGAGGGGGTTGGAGGGGGTAGGAGGGCTAGGAGGGGGTAGGAGGCGGTACAAGGGGGTAGGAGGAGATAGGAGGAGGTAGGAGGATGTGGGAGGTGGTAGGAGGATGTAGGAGGAGCTGGGAGGAGGATATAGGAGGGGGTTGGAGGGGGTAAGCGGAGGTAGGAGGTTGTAGGAGGAGGTAATCCTCCTGCCTCCTCCTACATCCTGATACCTCCTACTACCGCCTACTACATCCTACTACCTCCTCCTACATCCTCCTACCACCTCCTCCTACCTCCTCCTACACCCTCCTTCCTCCTACCTCCTACCCCCTCCTACAACCTCCTAGCTCCTCCTACCTCCTCCTACAACCTCCTACCCCCTCCTACCTCCTCCTACTCCCTCCTACCCCCTCCTACCTCCTCCTACATCCTACTACATCCTCCTACCTCTACCTCCTACTACCTCCTCCTAGCTACTCCAGGAGGTAGTAGCTCCTACCTCCTCCTCCCTCCTACTACCGCCTACTACCTCCTACTACATCCTCCTACCTCCTCCGAGGCTCCGACCTCCTCCTACCACCTCCTACCACCTCCTCCTACCGCTTCTACCACCTACTACATCCTACTACCTCCTACTACATCCTCCTACCTCCTCCTACCACCTGGAGGAGGTATGAGATGGTAGGAGCGGGTAGGTGGGAATGAGAGTGGGAGTGGCTATAGTATAATTTTTTACGACATGTTTTCTCTGCTGTTCAATCATGAAGTCTTGCTGACCAAGTAGTTATTTTGCGGACCAAGTAACTATTTTGCGGACTGAATGTTTATTATGCAAACCCATGTTATTGTAAGCTTCCTATTTCTGATTTAATTTTTGACCATTATCAAAATTATTTGTCGAACAGGGATTGCTGCCTGATTTTTTTATTTGCGAACAAAATCTTTGTATGCCGACCAAATGATTTAAATGCTGATTTTTTGTGGCTAACCAAATTTTATTATTGCTGCCCATTTAATTACTTCTCATATTATTATAGCTGTTCCACGCAGTTTCACCCACATAGTTCCCGTTCCCGCAAGAATACGGGGATAAAATATAGCCTATGTTACTCAGTGATATTTTAGCATTCTAATGGTGAAAGAGTTTTTGAAATCGGTCTAGTAGTTTTTGAGTTTATTTGTTACAAACGTAAAAACATTCAAATCTTTCCTCTTTCTATTATTAGTGCAGAAGTAGATTAAGCCGTATACAGAAAGAAAGCCGAAAGCTTGTCGGCGCCGATGGGCGCCGATCGGCGCCCATCGGCGCCGGTCCATTCTACAGAAAGCAAGCAGATTGAAGCAGAGCGAGCAAAATGTCGTACGATGATTGGCGGGCGGCACCAGCGCCGACAGGCGCCGGTCGGCGCCCATCAGCGCTTGTTCATATAAATGCCTCCGCCGGTTACCTGCGTAGACCGGCGCCTGTAGGCGCCGATAGGCGCCGGTCGGCGCCGATGGGTTTTCGGCTTTCTTTCTGTATACGGCTATAGTGTAAATGTATCATAAATTCATAATCTAGTAATTATTAATTCCTAACGTCTCTTTCTGTAGCTTCTTGATCTTATGTAGAGTCAGATTCGTAACTTGTAAATACAACAACATTTAATAACTAAATAAAGTATGTACATAACTGACTTTGATAATCATTATATTACATACCACTGATATATTAACAGATCAGTAACAGCTCTAGTCTTGATACTTGTGTGATACTTGTCAGTGTCTTGTCATTGTCTTGTACATACATACATAACTGGGGGCCAATTCTACAAAGTGTCAACAGTCATAGTTGGATGACAATGAGATGTCAATGGTTACTCAATGGTGTTATTTTGACACTTTTCAGCACATGAGTAAAGAAACGGAACAGAGACAAAGCTTCTAAGGAGCGTGCAAAATTCTTACCTATTTTAGTAGGGTTGGCAAAGGAGAATAAAATAAACAAAACGTTTATTAGACTTTTATTTGTACATTAGATTATTTACAAATTACCTACCCTAAATATTTTTTTATAACTTTTTATTTTTAAAAAATTATTAAATCTTTTAATCTAATGATGAATTCTAAATCTAATGGATATAAAGTTTTTTCAAATAATCATTAAGGACGCTTCCACATGGCATAATATTTTTACAATCTTACACTCGATTCAGAATATCATTAGGTACCAATATTTACAATGTTTACGTCGAGTTCTTTGTAATGAGTAATTAAAGAATCTTTGCCCATATTTATAGGTTGTTCAGGTCTATTAACAAACAATTTTATTTCGTCACATATGTGATTTTCGAGACATTCATGCAAACTGTACAGTAGGTAACCATTTTACACCTCCGAATCTAATTATTTACACTTTCTTGACTTTTTAGTTTAATACTTTATTCTACCATAAACAATTTAAAATAACCATTTCTCACTAAGCAGGAGCGCGAAACAAATACGGCAACCATTGCGCGGCCCTCGGCATTTCTACTGACCGAGCCGGTTTTATCCAGTTGCGGCGCGTATGTGACGCAGCGCTAGTAGAAACGCACACAAGCATTGCATGCTTGTAGTAGTGTACCTACGACAGCGCGGTTGTATGAAGCTTTGTCTCTGTTCCGTTTCTTTACTCATGTGCTTTTCAGAGCAAATAACACCATCGACTGACCATGTCATTGTCATTGTCCTCCAACTGTAACCGTTGACATTTAGTAGAATTGGCCCGCTGCTTGGGGGCGTTTTGGCGGGAATCCGAAAAGAGATGTAATGTTTTTTATAAAATTTTAATTTTGCAAATAGGTATTTCAGCTTTTTGAGTATTAAACAGCACTCAAAGCGATCGTATCAAAGACGTTTAGAGTTTCTCTCTCATGAAGATATTGCTCGGCGGGAAAATTAAGTTGACGTCATATTTTTTTGTACTTTTTTTTATTTTGCTGTATATTTTTAGATTTTCGTTTGCTTCTAGCTTTGAGTATTAAACCAACCGGAGACGCCACTGACAGGCGTTCCCCTCTGCCAAAAAAACGGGTCGGTCAACACGCATACCTGATAAATACAACTAGTTTTTTTGAGTTCACGGAGTGCTTGGATTGGTAAATGTATTTGTGTGCATCTAGTTCAAGCTAGTGTTTAATTGTTTTTTCCAAAAATGTGGTAGTTTTAACATTATTTGTGTTTGTTTCCTCGTCCCCCGCGCAGAAATTGGCAGACTTTTTTGCTAAGAAACTAGTGCGCGTGACGTCTCCTGTTGGTTTAATACTCAAAGGCTTCTAGATAGTATATTAAATGGCAAAATTGATTAAATAGGTGGGATGGACATTTCCGGATTACCTCAAAAAGTTACAATAAAGTATTAATACTGACAATTCACAAAAAAATAAAGGAACAGTATTTTTTTCATGGGCTCTATAACAGAATCTTTTCTTATACAATAATGATTTGGCCGTGTAGCCAAACCAATAAGTCCCATAAAAAAACTGATTGTTTGACAGTTGACATGACAGTGAAATTCGAATACATGTTGAGCTAAAAAATCAATCAATATAAAATTAGAATCTTTTGCCGTTCGTTCGTGTATGTATGTACCTAAAAAGTATAAAGTGGTTACATAAAGTATGATAAAGTTCAGCAACCATAATAATATGAGAGTGAATTTGAATACCTATAATTTTCGGACTGAATGATAGAAATGATCTACGCTACGGGAAGTCAGGTCACATGAGTAAAGAAACGGAACAGAGACAAAGCTTCATACAACCGCGCTGTCGTAGGTACACTACTACAAGCATGCAATGCTTGTGTGCGTTTCTACTAGCGCTGCGTCACATACGCGCCGCAACTGGATAAAACCGGCTCGGTCAGTAGAAATGCCGAGGGCCGCGCAATGGTTGCCGTATTTGTTTCGCGCTCCTGCTTAGTGAGAAATGGTTATTTTAAATTGTTTATGGTAGAATAAAGTATTAAACTAAAAAGTCAAGAAAGTGTAAATAATTAGATTCGGAGGTGTAAAATGGTTACCTACTGTACAGTTTGCATGAATGTCTCGAAAATCACATATGTGACGAAATAAAATTGTTTGTTAATAGACCTGAACAACCTATAAATATGGGCAAAGATTCTTTAATTACTCATTACAAAGAACTCGACGTAAACATTGTAAATATTGGTACCTAATGATATTCTGAATCGAGTGTAAGATTGTAAAAATATTATGCCATGTGGAAGCCTCCTTAATGATTATTTGAAAAAACTTTATATCCATTAGATTTAGAATTCATCATTAGATTAAAAGATTTAATAATTTGTTAAAAATAAAAAGTTATAAAAAAATATTTAGAGTAGGTAATTTGTAAATAATCTAATGTACAAATAAAAGTCTAATAAACGTTTTGTTTATTTTATTCTCCTTTGCCAACCCTACTAAAATAGGTAAGAATTTTGCACGCTCCTTAGAAGCTTTGTCTCTGTTCCGTTTCTTTACTCATGTGGTCAGGTGCATTGCAAACCTCTTTTCATGTGTATGGTGTGTATCTGAATAAATAATAAAAAAAATAAAGAAATCAAACTAAACATGATCATGCCATGGATGGATGTCATGGATGTCGTAACCACAGCTGTCAAAGCGCAGTGAATAAATAGTTTATTGTAATTATATTTTCAAGATATGGGTGACGAAAAATCAAATTCTAGTAAAAAATGTGATACAAATAAATTCGACACCATAATTATTGGTGCTGGAATGGCAGGACTGGCTGCCGCTAATCATCTGCTGAAAAATGGTATAGAAAGCTTCGTAATTTTAGAAGCAAGAAAACGTATTGGTGGCCGTATCATTTCAATACCGATGAAGAATCACAACGTTGAGCTAGGAGCCAATTGGATCCATGGCGTCTTGGGTAACCCTATCTTTGAAATAGCTATGGCCAATGGTCTTGTAAATATAATAAACATACCTAAACCTCACAAGGTTATAGCGGCTACAGAGGATGGGAAACAAGTGCCCTTCGGAGTCCTACACGAGATCCACGAGGCTTACGTATGCTTCCTGCGACGCTGCGAGGAATACTTCCTGTGTCAGTACCTCCCTCCTCCGGACATAAACAGTGTTGGAGAGCATATTAATTTGGAAGCTACTATCTATTTGGAGCGCTTGCCATCCTCTGAAGAAAAGAAATTAAGACGATTGATATTTGACTGCTTACTAAAACGTGAAACTTGTATATCTGGATGCAATAATATGGATGAAATTGATCTACTCGAGTTAGGTAGTTATACAGAATTGCAAGGTGGCAATATCATGATACCATCAGGCTACAGTTCCATTTTGGAGCCAATGATAAAAAATATTAACCCAGACAAAATTTTAACAAATCACTCTGTGAAAAAAGTTATTTGGGACTCTGACCAGCACAGTTTGAGGAATCTTGAAGACTTTGGGGAGGAATCAGAAGACTCTGACCAGACTGTGATAGAAGATATTTCAAAGACCTCTGATAGACCCGTAAATGTTGGTGAAAGTTCATCGGCCCCAGACACTGCACAAAAACCAAAGAAAACAAAATTTACAAGTGTAGAAGTAGTATGTGATAATGGACAAAGCTTCCTTGCTAATCATGTGATATGTACAATTCCCTTAGGTGTACTAAAAGAACATGCAGCAGATTTATTTGAGCCCTCTCTGCCTCAGTACAAAATGGAATCAATTGAAAGACTATTATTTAGTGCTGTAGATAAAATTTTCTTAGAATATGAAAGACCGTTCCTCAATCCTGAAGTGACAGAAATCATGTTGCTTTGGGAGAACTCTTCACCAAGTGAAGAAATGTCTCAATCATGGTATAAAAAGATTTATTCTTTTTCCAAAGTATCAGAAACTTTACTTTTAGGATGGGTATCAGGTAAAGAGGCTGAATATATGGAGACACTGTCTATGGAAGACGTAGCTGCTACATGTACAAAAATATTGCGCAAATTCCTAAATGACCCATTTATTCCAGAACCACAGAAATGTGTATGGTAAGAACAATTTTTATATCAAATCATTATCATTTAAGTTTTATTTATAACACAGGGTAATAACTACAATAACCTAATATTGATCTTATTATTGCAGTACTAGTTGGAAAAAACAGTCTTTTACCAGGGGATCATACACTGCCATAGCTGTGGGAGACAGTCAAAGTGATATAGAAAGCTTAGCTCAGCCTTTATTCAGAAATGTTCACGACAAAAAGGTAATTTACCAATTCCGTAACATAAATTCTTTCTTATTCAATGATAATTTATCATAATATGATCAGTGGTATCATTTCATTTCTTAGTCAATAGGTAGGTTAATATGATAATCTAAATAGTTGTTTATCCAAGAATGTATAGGTAGTATTTATCTAATCTAAAATAAGCTTAAGTAGTATTTTTATTAAGGTCAGATGTATTATAAAACTGTTTCTTATATCTATTTCAGCCCGTGTTGCTTTTTGCTGGAGAGCATACGCATAGCAGTTTTTATTCTACAGTCCACGGGGCTTATTTGTCGGGTCAGATAGCGGCACGCCGCTTGCTGACTCCCGAAGAACCTCCGGAAAACATCCTCGAATGTCCAGGTTCAGCTGATCTCAACTCTTGGATACAAGGCATACAACTAGAAGGGTAACAAGTATCTGTACTTGTTATTTGCTTACAAATTTCATGCTTCAAAGATCTCTTACAATTTATGTATAGTGCTGCTGCTACATGACAATGTGCCTATTACATAGGAAACCATGAGTTTTGTATTATTTTTGTGTTAATTAGAGTAGCACTTCATGTTCTAATTAAAATAACTAGGTACAGGTGCATAGGGTACCTATTCAAATATAAATTATTCATTCTACTACATTAAGGTTCTTCCTATGCAGATATGATATACCTGGTTATTTAAAGACAAAATGATACAGAGGTCCAATTTACAGTGAATTTGTGTAAATTTTATTTATTTATTGATTCTGTAGTATTTAATTAGGTAACAATAAGTTTCCGTCGTAGTTATCCGTACCGTAGTTAGCAGAGAAAACCAGGTTCTTCAGAGATTAAAAGAAATGTCAGCCTGTATTTTATATTACTTAAATATTTTATTTACATGTATACTTTTATCGATCTAATGAATTATTTTGGTTATTTTTGTTATTTATTAAAAGGTATTCAAAATTTTAATTATTAATCCTGCTTGGCTCTGTACAACCTGTAAATAAGATAGTCAGATGGAAACTCAAATATAAGAGTGGTAATTATCATAAAAATGCATTTCTGTTTGAGTAGTTATTTGATTGCCTATATAAAATTAGGCAAAAAAATATATATAAGATAGGTACATTTCATACATTTTGCAATGATTTTTTCAAGCTGTGTCAAATTCTAAAAAGATGTGACTTAATTTATTGCAGAAGGTAATTCAATATTTAATATGTAAAAGCTTCAGTAATTTTTTTTTGTAAGAATTTTATTTTCACAGCTTGTGAAATTAGTGCATTTTAATCATACAAAAGTTCTGAACATTGATTATAATTTTCTATAGGTATGCATTACCAGTGTCAGATTTTTTATTGGATAGGCACATACCTATTCGTTTTTTCTAGTCAGTGCAATGGTTTTATATCGCTTTAATAAATCATTGAAAACATTTTTTATTATTGATATTCTTTATAATCAGTTACAGGGCATATGGGTTGATATGTATGGTGCAATCAAGCATGTATCTCAGTTGGCTAAAACTATATCTAAAACGGGCCGTAAATAATTGACCATATTAAAATACAAAAATAATCTTTATTGGATTATAGGTGTATAAAAGTATAAAAAAAATAACAAACACCAACTTAAAAAATAATTGTTAAATAAATACAGATTATAATTATTAAGCAATAAAATTATTTATTAAAGCTCAGTGTTATTTGTTAGTATCTTTGAAAATTATTAATGCTAAAATACTTTCTTGAAGTTGAATTATTATACTACTATTCTTAAAAATATCAATAGACATTAACATCATTGGAATGTATCAGGTAATTTTATTTTTATGTTAATAAATAATTATGTATGTACTCAAAATGGTTAATATTTTTAGTAACAGGTTCAAATTAAACCTGATTTTATCAGAAAACTGAACCATAATAATTCTGATGTTCTTTCTTAATCTTCTTCAATTAGTTAGCAATAATTTTTATTTTAATAAGTTGGCATAAATTTTGTTATAACAATAATTTTGTTGAAGAGCCTAACTATTATCAAATAATGAGTATTCTTTTGATTTCATCATCAGAAGTGTAAATTTTGTGGTCAGCGTACTACATGTAATTCTATTGAAGAGTTTTTTGTGGTGATGATGGTGAGCAAGTTGTTTTCAAATTCCTCAGGCACCTCATGCCAGACACATTTGCCAATCAATGGCACCTCCTCCAGGGGTGCACGGAAAGCTACAAGCAGAGTGAGGCAGCAGCCATCAGCAGCTGGATCCATCTCCACATTGAGGAGTCCAAGAGGCCGGTGCTGAGCAACATCTGCTCCAAACATTTCTACCATAAATCGTCTTAAAGTTGAGTGTACACTTTTAGCTGGATTTATTTCACACATTGGAAAGTGAATTGATGTTTTTTCACTCAGCAACACATGCAATTTATTTGTACTTCTCTTTTTTATAAGAACCACCAATCTGAGCAGATCTTTCACATGGGCTGTGGGAGCTGGTAGTATGTCCATGTGCCAATAGCCAGTTGACTTGGTCTGTTTGTACATCTTGGCTTTGTCAATAAGATGCAAAATATCATTCGCCCTCAGAGATATTTCTTCCAAATTAGATATCCATTTAGCTTGTAATGACTCTTTATCAGCTTTGGCTGGTGTTTTGAGTTCACCACCCACAACTTCTCCAGTCAAAACAAATCTGTACCACATCCCGCCCGCCGTTTCCACAACCATCAATGTTTTAGGTTCACATTCTAAACCAGTTTCTTCAAGAACTTCTCTTATGGTAGCCTGTACTATAGTTTCACCCTTTTCCATTCGGCCAGCGGGCAAATACCACTTGCCGGCGCAACTTTCTTTAGCTTCTTGCATCATTAGCACTTCGTTAGAGTCGTTTATAACCACACAAGCGACGACGTATGTGACGTTTCCGCCCAGTACCGGTTTGAAAGTAGAAGGTGTTGTTGGAGTGATACCTTGAGATTCAGCTACAGAGTTTTGGTCAGCTATTGTGAAGTCACAGAAATCATTTTCTTCTCCTTCCAGCCCCAAACCATCTAATAATCGAGCGATATTTGAATCTACTTGGCGCGACATGCTTACCTACTTGTAGTTTGCTTCAGGGTACTGGGTACCTACGCCAAGGAGTAATAGTGTCTGTGACCTACGCTTGCGATGTTTATGCCGTTTTAATTAGGTCAAATACAATTTATAACACAGTCATGTAGAATAATCTTATAATAATGTTTTTTGTAAAAACTACGAAATTCGACCTCGCTTCAACAAAACAAAATGAACACAGAACGCACAGAAGTTCACAGAACTGACAGACAGAACAGTGAATCAAAGTAGGGATGTAAAATTATCGATTTAAAAAATAATCGATATCTTTTTTGAATAATCGGTTTTCATAGTCTTTATCTGTGCGACGAATGAAGGAAATAAGTTCACTGACAGAACGATTGACAGGAGTCTAGTGTTCCCAACTTACGGGGCTTTCTCCCAAATTTAGTGGAAAAACAAGTGCGTTGGGATTCTTTTGGGAAGTTTTAATTTTTAGGGGTTTTTTTTAACTGTATATTTTTTCCATTTTTTAATGGGAAAAATAAGTGATAAAAGTATGGAGCCTGGAGTAAAGCAATCTAGCCAATCATATTTATTTGTTCTCTATCTAGTACGGTTTCTCATTACTTGGAATGCGGAGTTGAATGAATGAATAACAATGTCACAACATTACATATATTTTTTTCTTAGTATTAAGAAAATACTAACAGCAACAGGACTGTAAGAACTATCGTGGCATTAGTCTCTTAAGTGTGGTCGGCAAACTATATGCGAGGATATTGATTGATAGGGTCGTGAGTGAAACGAATGAGAGGATATGGGATGTTCAGGCAGGCTTTAGAAGGGGGATGGGATGCATGGATCAAGTCTTTTCCTTACGGTGCGTCACTGAGAAATTTTTGGCAAAAGACCAAAAAATATTCTGCGCCTTTATAGACCTGGAAAAGGCTTACGATAGAGTGAGAAGGAATGAGCTATGGTCAACACTGGCCATGCATGGGTTGAACCCTATTTTGGCACAGGGTTTGAAATCCCTCTATAGGGATGCTAGAGCCTGTGTCAGAATTAATGGCGCCTACACGGACTGGTTTGACATCTCTGTGGGTGTTAGACAAGGTTGTGTAGCATCGCCATGGCTTTTCAACCTTTTCATGGATAGCTGTTTGACAGATTTGAAAGAGCGAGATTGTGGAGTACGAATGGGAGAGGTACGTTTCAAATGCCTGTTATACGCCGATGATCAAGTAATACTTGAACCATCGGCGTGTAAGTTGCAGGACACTGTAACTCTTGTAAATGAGGCTTTTAAGAAGAAAGGCATGAAAGTGAATGTAAGCAAGACGAAGGTAATGGTTCTGGAGAAAGATAGGGACATGTCTGAATGTGATATTATGATTGAAGGCGAGAAAGTAAAACAAGTGCCAGAGTTTGTTTATTTGGGAAGTAAGTTTACAAGAGACGGAAAGTGTGACAGTGATATTGAAAGGAGGATGAATGCAGGGAACATGATTAACGGAGCTTTGCACTCCTTTATGAAGAGCCAGAATGTGACAAATAAAGCACGTCTGGCTGTTCATGAAGGTGTGTTAGTAGCTACGTTGATGTATGGCAGTGAGTGTTGGGTATGGCAGAAGAAGCATGAAAGTAGAATAAATGCAGTCGAAATGCGTTCATTAAGAAGCATAAGTGGAGTAAGATTGATAGATAGAGTGAAAAATAGTGTGATCCGAGAGCGTTGCGGCTTGAAAGATGATATAGTGACTAGGATTGAAAGAGGAATGCTCAGGTGGTTTGGTCACATTGAGCGGATGAATGAAAGTCGTCTAACGAGACAAATATACAAGGGTGTTGTGAATGGGCGAGTCGGTAAAGGACGACCTAGGCGTACCTACATCGACCAGATCGGCGATGTGTTGAAGAAAAGCCAGATAAAGAGTACCCGAAACCGACGAGCATGCATGAGTCGTTTGATGGACGTGGAGGAAGCGCGTGAGATCTGCCAGGTTCGTAGCAAGTGGCGGTCTGTTGTCTCTGCCTACCCCAATGGGAAATAGGCGTGAGATTATGTATGTATGTATGTATGTATTAAGAAAATCGTAATTTTAAAATTTAGATTTTCATATTTACCAAAGCTTGAATCATTTAGTATAAGTCTTAATTTTAGAATTACGATAAAGATATTGGTTGAATGAAAAAAATAATAAGGTACATTTTATTTAAAACGAATAATTTACTACAACTATTTTGTTTAAGAAGTCCAACATGTTTGCTCTAATGTCAAATATTGAAAGTATTCACTTGGAAATTAAGGCAAAAATATTGGAGCTTTAATATTATTTTATTAGGGGATCTTAGGGGTTTTTGTCTTAAGCCTTAGGGGCAAACATTTTGGAGGGTTGGTAACACTAGAAGAACTTCTGGTCTGGTTATTGGTCTGTGGACAGGACAGGACCATAGAATACTTTTACTCCTAGCCTATTACTGGTCTGTGCTCCTAGCCTAGGACAGGACGGAACGGAACGGATCGAAACCTACGATCCACCTAACGATTTTACACAAATTATTGTTCCAGGATAAGAGCATTTGCAGTTACCATGTCTTTAATGAAGTCGAATATGCTGGTGAATAATCTACTTTACTTTCTCTATGTTTATAGTTATTTTATAAAGTGCCCGTGGTCGAATTACGTAATGTTTCCAGGTGCGCTCACTGAGCACCTCGGCGGCTGCAGCTCAGATGGTCAAGCCTCCTATACAAGTCTTTGGTTTGGAGGGAAGATATGCTGGAGCATTATTCTCAGCAGCTTCAAAGAGCAAATCTTTGGATGCCGTGGAGAAGGAGCTCGTTAATTTTCAAAAGTCGATCAAACAAGATGCTAAACTTAAGGAGTTTATCATTAACCCTACCCTGAAGAGAAGTTTAAAGGTCGAAGCCCTGAAGAATGTTTCTACCCAGGTAACAAAGCTGCTGAACTGTTTATAGGTTATGGTACTTAATCATGCCATATTAATTACCTATTTATCAGTTAAGAAACGCCGGTTCCAATTGGAACCGAGACACAATTCAAAACTATTGTGTTTGTGATTCATGGTCTGAGAGGTTAAAGCCCAATATTTATTTAGACTAACTCAAAATAAAATAACAATTTCATATAAGTTTATTTGCAGTGGTAATCCTGTCCCCATGGGCGTAGCTAGGGGGGGGGGGGGGGCAGGGTGGGCCGGGCCCACCCTAGAAAGCTGTTGGCCCACCCTAGAAAAATACCCTTCCTCATACATAAAATAACTTCATCCTCAACTACCGAAATCGAAAACTATCTTCAAAAAGCTAAACAGAAAACTTAAAATAGTTTGAAAACATATTTTTCTAATTTCAAGGTCGTGGAGTGGACCTATTTATGTGCATTTGGATTGAGGGCCCATTTTTCAAAAGAATGCGAAACGAAATGACACTTACAAGGCATATAGTAAAAGTTTGGTAAAACTTAAAGCAAACATTCTTAAATTTCTTAAACGTGAAACAAAAGGTGCTATCCCTGGGATAATAAATTTAATTTGAGAATTCAGTTAAGATTTTCTTAAATACATTGAGAAATTCCCAAATCTTAAGAATGCGATAATACAGATTTATGGCGGTTTAGCTTGGGCCCTCAATTCGTGAATATCTGTACTGAGGAATCAGCCAAACAAAGGAGTTTATCTAAGGAAAGAGATTAATACGACTTTAATATATTTAAGTTCTATTGAACTCAAATATACTAATTTACTAACGATATTGAGCGATATTTCGCTCAATATCGTTAGTAAATTAGTTAAAACAAATAACGACACAAAAGTCGATAAACTATAAAAAACTAAATAAAATTCAAATTTTCTTAAAACGACTGAACCGAGGGCCCAATATTTTCGGCAGAATTGACTAGGCTAAGCCTTCTACACTACCGCACTTTAGGTTAAGTATTTTAACCATTTTTTTATTGAAATGCAACAAAGCGTCCATTCTTCTAAATGCCATACTTTAAAAGAAAATTGATTTACAATGTTTTATATGAGAAAATTCTGTAGGGTAGTTATGATTTTGTTACTTTTTTGATACTACTATTCAGCATGTACCCCATAGAAGCTATTTCATTAGCGAATAGTTGTTGTCGGAAGCGCTTACGTTTTGTGTGATCCAATAATGAATAAATAAATAGTGCAGCTTATATTATTATTATTAGTGTTTCTGTTTTGTCATATCAAAGTAGTTTGATTTTGTCTATTTTAGTTAAGAATAACATGTCATGTATAACCTATTGACGGGCCTATTGGCTCAGTTGGTAGTGACTACTAGTGACCCTGCCTTCTGAGCCGGAGGTCGCGGGTTCGATCCCCGCTCGAGGCCAACATTTGTGTGCGTGAACATGTCTGTTGGCTTCGTGTCTGGTCGTTTAATATTTATTTAAGTATTTATATCAGTTGTTTAGTACCCATAGTACAGGCCCTGCCTAGTTTGGGACTAAATAACCGTGTGTGAATTGTGTCCCACAATTTATTTATTTATTTATTTTTCCTATGTGTATGTTGTTGCTAATTCATCATCAGGAATTTATGATTGGTTACTGAGTTTTAATTCAAGAGTGCTTTATTATATTTTTATGGTCACCCTACAGAATTTCTCCTATATAAAATTCTAAATCAATTTTCTCTTAAAGTATGGCATTTAGAAGAATGGACGCTTTGTTGCATTTTAATAAAAAAATGGTTAAAATACTTAACCTAAAGTGCGGTAGTGTAGAAGGCTTCATACGATACTTAATACAGTACTGCCGAAAATGTTGGGCCCTCAGTTCAGTCAGACCTTTTAAGAAAATTCGATTTATCATCATAAATCTGTATTATCGAATTCATCAGATTTGTTAATTCCTAAGGTATTTAAGAAAATCCTAACTAAATACTCATATAAAAATTATTATCCCAGGGATAGTACTTTCTGAGATTAGGCTATGCCGCTTTATGAAGGAGTCAGGATTGAGGGCTCAAGTTATTTAACCATAACTATTTTGTTTCACGTTTAAAAAATTTAAGAATCTTTGCTTTAATCTTTACCAAATTTTTACTAAATGCCCTGTAAGGGTCATTTCGTTTCTCAATAATTGGAAAAATGGTCCCTCAATCCAGCCAGATGCACATGATCTATTTATATATTTTTGGTTTCTTTTTTCCTTACTTCAATGTCGATTCGATTTACCTACCTTGTTGTTGGTCATTCAAGAGCGGAGCTCTTGTCAGTGTACCTATACTTAGCTATATTAGCGACTTAAACTACATAGTCTTGACCAGGACACAGATAACAGAAAAAGAATTAATATAATAGGATAGGATAACTGAAATCCATACTTGATTCCTACATACCATCTTGCCGCGCCGTGCGTGGCCGGCCGATTCATGGCTGGGGCCATGGCCCCCCCTGAGAAAAATCCCTAGCTACGCCCATGCCTGTCCCTGCTTCAGTTCCAATGCTGGTGGGAGCACTTATCAATGAGTTTTTCAATTACACTTATCATGAGCCTAGTGGCGAAAGAAAGCATCATGAGGAAACTTGCATGAATTGATTCTGGGGTATCTGTATCAGCACCCTACTCCAATGATAGGCTCACCACCTGTCACATTATGGGGTCTCTAAAATATACTAGTGAAAAAATATAGATATATTTGGCCAGTTTAATTTGTTGCTCAAGAAATGTCTGTAAGGATTGTATGATAATATTGTTTGCAGTGGTGTTCTCTTAGATAAGTTTTATTGTCTTGTTCAGACACATAATGCCCATTTGTATATGATACAGCCATAGATTTTTGGTTACTAAATGTATTTACTAATCAAAATATTTCTTTATAGATCGGTTTGTGTCCTACAACAGGCAATTTGCTTGGACTTCTGGCTGAAAATGGTCGCTTGAGCAAGCTGGAGGCTATTATCAATGCCTTCAAAATCATGATGTCTGCCCACCGTGGCGAGGTCACATGCGAAGTGATCACTGCCAAACCCCTGGATGCTAGCCAGAAACAAAGTCTTGAAGCTGCTTTAAAGGTGCTCATGCATTATAATTTGGATAAACAATATAAAAAAAATTTAACCCGTCAAGTATTCTGTATTCCATACCTTAGATTTTACAGCTAATACCTGTGTTGGGTATGATCAACTTACCACTGTCTACTATTATATGGCTGGTTTACACTGTTGAGTTAAGTTGGTCAGTAGATGGATATTGCTCCTATAAACAGGTATATGAATACCAAACCTCATAGTGGGCAAGCAATGTTCAACTAGTGACCAACAGTGACTCAGCTGATACAGTTTCCTTTCTAATTAACATATCACTATCACTAATGTTATAAAGGGGTAAATTTGTTTGTTTGTTGGTTGATCCAAACCTGAAAATTCTTTTACTAATAAAAAGTTACACTACTCTTGAGTAACAGAGGCTATGTTATATTGATGCTAATGAAACTGCATGGCTCAGCATTTAATGTGATTCTTTTTTCAGAAATTCCTGAAGGGCAACGAAGTTTTGCAGCTCACAGCTAAAGTAGACCCAGAACTGATTGGAGGCATGGTTGTCTCAATTGGCGACAGGTATGTAGACATGAGTGTCGCCAGCAAAGTGAAGAAATACACCGAGCTGATCAGCCAGGCTGTATAAATGTTAAACATTAGCTGTGAAATATTTAGTAAGAGAAGAGAATAATTATGAAATAAAACAGAATCAGTTACTCATTAAAATTGTGTAGTTTTATTTTTATAGTAATTGAATTTTATTTACCTATCCCATCCCTTTGAAAATATTGAAGAGTCAGTTATACAAGTCCCATTTTAAAAAACTCTAGTATGCTTAGGGTTACCCATGGTAACCACCTCCCAAGGAAAACAAACTATCACTTATATTTTCTACTCGCTGTTCTGTATGGTTTCACTCATGTAGTTCCCATTCCTGTGGGAATACGGGGATAAAATATAGCCTATGTTACTCAGAGACATTGTAGCATACTAATGGTGAAAGAGTTTTTGAAATCTGTCCAGTAGTTTATTCATTACAAAAACACAAATCTTCCCTCTTAATAATATAAGTGTAGATAAGTATTTTGTTTTAGAATCTAGCTAGATGATGTTTTGTAAGTGAAGACACACTGGACAATTCGCCTTTACAAATTTGGCAGGCACTTTTTCGTTGGGTAAATTTTAATAAATGCTACACATCTTTTTATTTAATGGATGTATGAAGCTACAACTAAAATACATACATATATGAAGTAAATATATGTAGCAATTATAGACGCAACACTCTAAACTAGGAGGTGACCAGCCAACCTGACGTCAGAATAGCTGGTAAAAAAATATCTTGTTTTCTTAATATACATGCTATGTAGCAATTATATAAATTATGTAGCAATTGTCGAATCAACTCTCATTGACCAATGCCACAGACAACCAGCCATTTTGACACTCACTAATCTAGGGCTAATTCCTACTTTCCCATTTATTTAAAATTTTAGCACATTTCAAATCCAAGGAAACTACAATAAATAAGTTAAACGAAAAATTTAATTGTGCTTCTCGCACCTTCCAACTTATGCTTAAATCATAACAAAAATAATACTTTCACAGTAATCGTAACACTAAGTTATATTTCTTCAGGATCAACATTAATAATTATTTATAGAGATAATGAGATCATTATAATTGAACTTTCATAGTCATTTATAGCTAAATAAATCTATCCTTCTGTTGGTGCATTTTCTCCTTTCAATAGGGCATTTTCCGCTTCAAGTTCGGCTATGCGAGCCCTTGCTGCCTCTAGCTCGTCGTCGCCACCATCGGTACCCAGGTGCTTGCGAACATACTCGAGAGCGTCTTCAGGTTTATCAGGTTCTTCATATAAACTTACAAGGACTTTAGTCAAGGCGTCCATAACGCCTGCCCGCTCCAAATAGCGTCTGAATTCTTCTCTTTTTGAATCAATAGGCTGAAATTCGATTTCGTAGGATATTAAAAAACGGAATATGCAGCTGTAAAAAATGTGCAATGTTACGAAAGAAAAATCCTGTACATATATAAATTGCAATTCTTGGTGTACTTACTTTGTACGAAGACATTATAGTATAATTCAACACTACTGAAATATTAGCTTCGTAGAGAGATTATATTGAAAACAATTCAAAATGTATCGACAGACTCTCAATCAAAATAAGCAAAAAAACAAAAAATTGCATCAACAACCGCAAACCATTCGACTGCTTTTCAATAAAGTAAGTTATTCAATATTGACACTATTCTGTATAAACATCAATCGGATTATTTTGGTGTTTGTTAATAAAAATATATATTTTTTAAGATCAGCAGCAGATCAGCGTGTACATTTAATATTTAGTAATCACAAATAATAAATAAAATAAAAATCACTTTCGTAATATTCTATAAAATTACAAATAATTTTGTAATAAGAACTGTCTACTATAACGAAGCTAAAATAAATGACAATCGAGCAAGGTATGTTCGTTTCATATCAAAATCTTTAGTGAAGTAGTACCCAGGTTCACAACAAAGACCTTTGACTAGAAGAGACACGATAGAATGCAGGTAAGATAATAAATGAACCACGAGATGATAGGTGTTGTAATGTTTAATAATTGAAATTAATTTTGGTCGCGGCTGATCGCAGCCGCGCGCGATCGTTCGCGGGCGTTTTTCAAATAGTTTGACCATCACAAAATCGGGTTGTCCCACGTCTTTAACCTACTTTTTAGGATTAATACTAGATATTTCCACATTAAAGCTGTATGTTTTCTAATGAATTAACAATTAAATTATACGAAATTTACTTCAAAATGTGATATAAATGAATACAACTAATTATTTTTGCCATTTAAACGCTGAAATTCGGTGAAAATATCGATGTCCCATGCAGATTTTGAAAATTCAACCTCCATTATCTTGTAAAAGTTGTTTTAATGTCAGTTATTTTTTACGTTCTATAGGTGTCTGGATACTTGAAAAATACGAATTTAAACTCTAATTTACTCTAGACAGGGCTTAAAATGGTTAAAACTCTAATTGTATGTTGTCCCAAGAAAATGAGAAAACCGGAATTTTCGGGATAGTCACGGCGATTTGGAGATGTTCCTGATAAAATATTACCAAATTGATTGACGTTCTTTAATCCTGGCAATATTATTATTCGGTATGGTATCCGCTATTGTGTGTCCAGTTCTCAGTCTACGTAATAACGGTGACGAAAGTTGTAAAAAAAAGTGGCCCCAGAAAATTTTTTCCTGTTTGTTGCGAGAATTTCGTAAGTAAGGAGCTCTTTTTATACTATTCAATCAAGAGGAATCATGAAGTAACTAATAGATATCCATAAAATGAAATTAAAACATCTTCACAATGTATACGTTAGCGACAATTAATTATTTAAATCTCGTTGGCAGCAATTCGTCACATCCAGTTCGTCATGTGATGTACTACCGGAATAAATTTGTCACGCGCCGGAAGTATTAAGGTTGGATTACATGACAATTTCTAAGAAAGGAAATATACGATGTAAATTTTCTACACAGACAGTAATTCTTAATCTATACATATAATAAAACTCTAACGGAGCCATGCCTGTACATGAAATATTTTGAGAAATTCTTTGCGGTATAAAGCTGGAATTTATATCAAATACTCAGGTCTACTGTCCCTTGGACCTGTGAAAAAATCTTTATAAGCACTGAAAACTGACGTTAGTGGTTCAAAATTTACCTAATATTCAGCTTTACTAGTTTGTAAATGATATTTTACGCCTGTCCACAATATCTGGCAGAAGTGGTAGTGGTGTAAACCTTACTTAACATTTTCCAGATAGTCACCTCCGGTTCCAGATCGTCACTGTCCCACATTTTGAGTTCAAATAAATTTAGTCTTATTTAATAAATATGTATATTTAAGTGGTATTGCTTATCTCTATTTAAACTACACAAAATACTTCAACTTCTTTAAAATAAATCATAACTTGCTATACCTCAATAGTATATCAAAAGTAATACTTAAGTGGTGAAAATTCTCGTATTGTGACGATCTCGATACACTTTATATTATAAAAAGTTGTTTCGTTTCCTAAGGATGAGCAGAAGTATTTTTTAGAAGAGATTTTTGTGATGATTAAACTTTGGTAAAGACTGGATAACTAATTAACTCATGGCTTTTACTATATTTAGTATTAATTTTCGTAACGCACCGGAAGATCTCACCTCGTGCCATGACAAAAAAATGTGTATTCTCATTATGGTTTTTGATAGTATTTGGATATATTTTTGATTTTCATGATAATTAAAGTATGGTCGATCAATTGCAATCAAAAAAAGGGACAAACTTTGACATCGAAAAAAAAAGTTCGTGTTCGTCACATGGTCAAACTATTTGAAAAACGCCCTCGCATGCTTTGAGTATTAAACCAACCGGAGACGCCACTGACAGGCGTTCCCCTCTGCCAAAAAAACGTGTCAGTCTTTGAGCACACCGGTTTTTTTTTTTTTTGTGGCGTTTGCACATTTTGTGCTTTATGCCAGTGTCGAGTAAAAACGAGGAAACGAAATAAATTGAAAAAAAAGGAGAATTTGGAATTTGGATTGGAAAAAGGATCGGTTGAGTAATAAGATAATATAGCTTACATAAAATATCATATAGATACAAACAAATAATATAATAATGGAGCACACCGGTTAAATACAACTAGTTTGTTTGAGTTCACGGAGTGCTTGTATTGGTGAATGTATTTGTGTGCACGTAGTTCAAGCTAGTGTTTAATTGTTTTATCAAAAAATGCGTTTGTTTTAACATTATTTGTGATTCTTTCCTCGTCCCCCCCGCAGAAATTGGCAGACTTTTTTGTAAAGAAACTAGTGCGCGTGACGTCTCCTTTTGGTTTAATACTCAAAGATCGCATGCGACTGATGCGACAAGTCAATCAATGTATGAAAATGACAGACGTCGTCGGCCGCACGCGTCTGTCGCAAACTTCGAAAATGGCGCCATATATTTTCATACGTTGACTATTGTCGCATCAGCCGCGCGCTTCAGTCGCACGCGATCAAACGATATAAATAATCAATTTGAGTGAGTTTGGTTTTAAACTCGTTGATATTGTGATAATGATGTCTTTTAATGTAGTGTCTGTAATGGATTTAACGTTATAGGACAAGTTCTTTTTAAGACCTTTTCTGCATTTGTCCATTTCTTACTATGCCCACTTCTGGTTATGACTATTTCTGTTTGTGACCTATTTCCTGTATTCGTCGACTTCTGGATTGGTCGACCCTCGGTACAGCCAGAATCTATACATATAATAAAATTCTAACGGGGCCTAACTAAAAAAACTCAACTGTCTGAACATGAAATATTATATATAAAGTAGAGCAGTGATAGCCCGGACGGTTAAAGAGCCGGCCGAAAATCAGTGAGGCTCGGGTTCGAATCCTGGCATGTACCAATGAGTTTTTCAAAACTTACGTACATATTTATCACTAGCTCGACGGTGAAGGAAAACATCGTGAGGAAACCCGCAGGTCTCAGAATTAATTCTGAGACATGTGTAAATAGACCCGGTCCGGCGATGGGCTCACCACCTATCACGTTGAGGGGTCCAATGTATCTCGTGAAATGTGGGTATATCCAGTAATGGAATACCTCTGCCTACCCCCTCGGGGATGAAAGGCGTGAGATTTTTTTTTTAAGCTATTGCATAGCTTCTATCGCGGGCCTTGAGCGCGGGGACCGAATCCAGAAATTCCGTAACGAAAAAACCTTACGCTCTTCCCACTCCGACGGGCACGGAGGTGTGGCTTAAAGGCCGTGCATTGTATAAAATAAAATAAAGTGAAGTAAAGTAAAGTAAAGTAAGTCGAAGTCGAAAGTCGAAAGTCGAGTCGGAGTCGGAGTCGGAGTCGAGTCGAGTCGAGTCGAATCGAATCGAATCAAATGAAATGAAATAGTCAGACCAACCAAGACAGTCAACTTTATATTTTACAATTTATCTTCAAAGAATTCTTTAATATTATAATAACCATAATAACTCTTATTTATTAGAAAAGCTTTTATTTGATTTTTGAATACAATAATTTTATTCATAATACAATAATTCAAGGTTTAGTCAAAGTCAAAATGTTTTAGGCTCAACTCACACCGAAAGAGCGGCGAAGGTCAGCGAAGCGCAGCGACCCGCTCGGTAGAGAAGGCGCGCGGATTCCCGCGACTGCTCGAGAAGTCGCTGGAATGCTCGAGAAGTCGCGGGATTCCGCGCTCCTTCTCGAGCCCGCCCTCGATGAATTCACGGGTCGTTCGCCTATGCGCAGTTCACTTTCAACAAAACTCGAGGAAACTTGTCGCCCGCATGCAATAGCTTTACCGCGGCAGTCCCCGAGTGCCACACGTCTTTTTTTAATATTTTTTTTTAATTATGAAATATTAATTGAAAATATAAGGTGTATCTATGTAGGTAGTCACCAATTTTTGTCTGTCTGTGAACGCATCCCGCAAAAACTACTTGACGGATTTTGATGAAATTTGGTGTGGTGATAGCGGAGTACCCGGGTCAACATCGAGGGTACTTTTCACAAAAACAACGTCCCACTCCGAAACGATAACCGCCTAGACACTTGAAATATGGTATGTAGGTGTCTTTTATTAATATGTTCTAGGCAACCGCTATGAAGGGATTTTCGGAAAGGGAATAAACTAGATATCCGCGTAGTTTGTAAAGTCTTAAAAAATCTATAACCTGACGCGGGTGAAACCCCGGGGCGCTGCTACTTTTGTAATAAAATTCCACATGCGAGCCTTAAAAATTATTTTACCAATGGAAAGTTTACTTTACTGGGAGTAACATAGGCTATAATTTTCCTACGGGAACGGATATGACGCGGGTGAAATAGCGGGGCGCTGCTAGTATAATTATTATACGACTATCTAGGTGATAGCAGCTTTGCTTGCTGCAATCAACCATTTTTTTTTAAATCAGCTAATTACAAATGGGCGTTAGTGCAAACTCAGGCATACCTTTGCCTAAGTACAGCCAAGAGCACGCTGAGCTTGACACTTTGGACTTGGAACCGGGCGGCCCTGTATTCTATGGCGCGCAGTATAAATCAGAGCTCAGCTTAAACTGGTAGTGTAAAGCTTGACTTGCTCTTGACTGTACCACAGACCAGTAAATAAAGCCGTATACAGAAAGAAAGCCGAAAGCTTGTCGGCGCCGATAGGCGCCCATCGGCGCCGGTCCATTCTACAGAAAGCAAGCAGATTGAAGCAGAGCGAGCAAAATGTCGTACGATGATTGGCGGGCGGCACCAGCGCCGACCGGCGGTGGTCGGCGCCCATCAGCGCTTGTTCATATAAATGCCTCCGCCGGTTACCTGCGTAGACCGGCGCCGACAGGCGCCGGTCGGCGCCGATGGGCGCCGGTCGGCGCCGATGGGTTTTCGGCTTTCTTTCTGTATACGGCTTATGTACACAAATCAACAAAATGTCATGTCAATACAACGATAAACGTCAACTTTGCCAAATTTTTTTTATTTCCTGCAGTTAGGCTAAGACACAAAGTAAGTTGTACCTGAGGTTGTTATTTTTGGCATATTATTTAGAAATAATTGATTATTGCAGTAAATAATAATGAGAAAATTCTGAAAATAAAAATTATTCGACACGCTGATCCCCCAAATGTTTTTCTTATTTTGCTTCCTCTGTGAAAATGAAATAAAGCAGAATTAATTATGTAGGTATGTGTAATGTGTATTAAATATATTTATTTGTTTTGCTTACAAAACTTTGATACAATCAAAGGCCACACTTTCTGCACAAATGACAAATCTCATCATCACATTAATAAAGTTCGAACAATACATAATATTAAATTATATCAAGCTTTAAAAGTTAGGCTGTTTTATGTTAAATTAAAAATAAATCATAAAATTATTATCGGATTTTCTTAACTCAAGAAAATACTTGTGAAAATATAGAAACTAGCAGTTTTCTCCTTCATATGAATGACAAAATAATCTAAGACTCGTCATCACTTCCAGGGGCCTTTTTAGGTTTAGGTCCACCTGCTCTCTTGGCCATGATAATTTGGTCAACTTTGAGGATGGTCGTGGCCGCCCCAACCGCGTATTTGAGACCCCAGTTCTTCAGAGTGTAGAGATCAAGGATACCCTTCTCTTTCGCGTCACATACTCCACTATTCTCGGAATTGATGTCGAATCCAGCATTTTTGTTGTTCTCCTGTAAAACACGCATCACATAAGTATGGTAACACTAAATATTGTATGAAATTTTTAATAATGCCCATAGCAACAATAAACTGTATATTCAATTTAATATTATTTGTTTTTAGGGCAATATTATATAGTAGGTATACAGGGTGAATTTTTCAAGTGGATGGCTAAATCAGAAACTATGAGGAATAGCGAAAAATCATCGAAAAGTACTCAAAGGAGTCTCAGGCCCGATTTTGATGAGAACTAAAACTGCATCTTAGGATTTTTGAAAAATCAATATTCCTAGCCTGGAATCGAACCCGTTGATTTTGGAAAAAAAACACACCTTGTATTATTACACCATCCGATAGTATCGCTACTAAGGATCGAATGTTGAGAAGAAATAACATACGGAAAACGTAAGGAAAATGTTGGATTTTAATAAACTGATTCATATTTTAAGGGCCCTCTTCGTAGTCTCGCCGCGCGAAATCTAGATTTTTTGGCGCTACTATCGCAACACAGTGGGTCGAATCGTCGGACTTTGACTCGCCCACTAAATTATAACTTTGAATTTTGTTACCAAATATAAAAATTGTTGTCAAATGTATTTCTTCTAACTGCTGCTCACGACTTTGCGTGGAAACGTTTTTCCGTATGAATCTGTCGGGAATATTTTCCTGCATGTAGTACATTATTTTGCACATTTGATATAAGTCAAACTCCACATGGATCGCATTTTTCAAAATAGGATAATTAATTGCACACCTAATTTATTCTAATAATATTTAATTTAATTAACCTGTGAACATGACAGTTGCGAATAGGGTTGTGTCCTACCTAGTCAAATCAGTTACTTTTTACGATCTGTCAAAACGGAATTTTACTATGGAAAATGTACTGAAATAGCAAACCGTGACGTCATAGTTTGTAGTACTCAATTGCAGCACTTTTTTTGATTGTTTTATTATTTTTAAATTTGCTATAATTGTAAATTGAAAATCGGAATACATATTTTGAGGTGCTTTGGGATAATCTTTTTAATGTAAGACTACTCGCAATTTAATTTCGATGCTGTCAACTACCCAATTATACAATATCTATTAGACATCATAATGACGTACCTACCTATTTTCCTGACAAGAGTTTCGTGATGAAGGTAGGTATTCAAATGCTCAAAAGACGCACGGAAAACATAGGTATAATTACTAATTCCTACCCAAGCCTTTTTTATGATCAAACCAAACATAAGAAACAGAAATACATATGCAAAGCTAGGACTTAACTAAATACATTAAATTAGTAATCAGTCAACAGACTGCACTTGTTGATACCCACAAAATTAATACATAACAAATGCTAAAATATAAGTGATGACATCTTTCTTTCATACCCAAGACTACCACGTTATAAATGAGGGCTTTTCATGGAGACATTAAACGAAACAAAAAAAAACTAAACGTATTTCCAAGTGTTAAAATCTATAACTGGTGGTATGGAAATCTATGCAATGCATGCAATTTTTGCTAGCAGTGACACTTGACTACTATGCCATCTGTTATCAATCAAGAAAACTAATTGTTTATACTTTTTAACTGTGACTTCGTAAAGCTCTCATACTTATTACGGTATTTGACAAGGGCGTCAAAAATATAAATTACTAGCGCCCCGCACCAGCTTCGCACGGCTAGACATTTATTTTTTAAACATTTTGGGATAAACGTACCTAGAGTAAATGCATCTTTATGCAGGACATAATTGTAGGTTGTTTTTATTTTTCAAATAGCCGGTGCCCAGCGGCGTTGCAACCAGTTTATTTCGGTTCCCGTGGAAATTGCTAAAAATCCCTTCATATTATAAGACACCTACACACCATATTTCAAGTTTCTAGGTTTTATCGATTCGGAGTAGGTATTTCTCTTTTTAACCAGTTTTTAGGGTTCCGGATAATACACGACCCTATCACTAAGACTCCGCTGTCCGCCCGTCTGTTAGTCTGTCACCAGGCTTTATCTTATGAACCGTGATAGTTAGACAGTTGAAATTGAAACATAGATGATGTATTTTTGTTGCCGCTAACAACAACAAATACTAAAAAAACCAGAATAGAATAAATATTTAAGGGTACAACTACTTAAGCTCCCATACAACAAACGTGTTTTTTTGCCATTTTTATAGATAATGGTACGGAACCCTTCGTGCGCGAGTCTGACTCGCATTTGACCGGTTTTTTTATATTTTCCCGTGGTAATGCGATATTTTCCTGTAGTAAATAGCACCCTAAATGTTGACCCAGTTAATCAATTATCTCCACACCAAATTTCATTAAAATCAGTCAAGTAGGATTTGCGTAATCTATCTATCACGTTTAGAGGTTCAAAGAATATCTCGTGAAAAGTGGGTATATCCAGAAATGGAATACCTCTGCCTACCCCCTCGGGGATATAAGGCGTGAGATTATTAGTTGCGTGTTCAGACAGACAGACAAAAATATTTTTGTAGATATTGATGTGTTCTTTAATATTGTAGATTTTTTTTTTGTTCTACCATCAAGTTTTCGTAGTCAGTTCAAGTATGCGATGAAAGACATTTTATGGTTACATTTTTTGAACCTTGGGTTACATTATTGAAGTTTTAGTAAGGATCCCTATTTTTTTATTCGTCATAGATATAGCCTAATATACTCAAGGATAATGTAAATTGTAATGGTGAAATAATTTTTGAAATCAGTCCAGTAGTTTTTAAGTTTATTCGTTATAACGTACAAAAATACAAATTTTCCCTCTTTATAATATTAGTGTAGATGTAGGGTAGATATATATGAGACTGTTTTTGCGATCTGTCAATGCGGCGCAAAGCGACGTGCTCTCACTTTGGAGGCGCGTGGCGGTGGCCGACTGAATTCCGCGAGCGTTCGCATTCGTATTTGAATTTGCGCGCCGCACCATAGTAATTTGTATGAAGATTTTGAGCGAAAAAATTGGTCAAGTTTATGATCTTATAACACAAAATCGGAATATATTTATTAAAAAATGAAGATTTTAGCGCCTACTTTATAGTTTTAACTGTATTATTTGATGAAATTCATTAATTCTTGATAGTTACGACTCAGTTGTTGAAATACGGGAGTGTGATTTACGCGTATATAGTGATTTTCTGAATTTTTTTTACACATATCTATAAGCATGATCTTAAATTCGAATGTTTCATCGCCTAGTAACATTCATTGGCTAGCTGTGTGATTTTTTTCAAGGTTGTGGAGCATCGTTTTCTATATAATTCTATGACAATACCGACCCTTAAAGTAATGCTTTAATTTCATACTAGTCTACGAAACGAAGCGGATTTTTGTATGAAGACCCACTTACATTAACCGCGAAAAGAGAATTTTTTTTTAAACTAGAACAATGTTGTGAAAATGACCGCGCTGCGGGTCTGTGTTGAGAAAACTATTGAACATAATTTCGGGCGAGATAATGCAAGTATGAATTAATTAAAGCATTAACTTTAAATCAACGAATCAGTTTATTAAAATCTAACATTTTCCTTAAGTTTGCCGTATGTTATTTCTTCCCAGAATTCAATCCTTATTACCGCCACTATCTAATGGTTTAATAATACCTACAAGGTGTGTTTTTTCCCCAAAATCAACAGATTCGATTCCAGGCTAGGAATATTGATTTTTCAAAAATCCTAAGATGCAGTTTTAGTTTTCATCATTATCGGGCAAGATACTCCTTTGAGTACTTTTCGCTATTCTTCATAGTTACAGATTTAGAAATCCACGCCCACTTGAAAAATCCACCCTGCATACACAAAATATAATAATATTGAGCATGAATGTTTACCTTGTGTGCTTTGTAGATGTTATTGACGACTTCAGTAGCGTTTGCACCGCTGTTGTCTGCAAGGGCGCGAGGAATGTTTTCTAGGGCGACTGCAAATTTGCGCACAGCATATTGTTCAAGTCCTGGGAGTGTATCGGCGTATTGCAGAAGGCGTTGTGCCAGCTCTATTTCTGTCGCTCCAGCACCAGGCACAAATCTAACAACATTGAGACATGTAATTATTTTATTTTTCATGTTTATGAGGAAGCCATAATTATAGATGGATGCATTTTATATATTTATTTATTGTACATTAAGCCAAGTTTGCCGCCCTGAACTCAGGCTTCCCACATGTAAAATAGATCAAGAATGAAACATCATCTATCAAAAACAAAGTGAAAAACAGGTAACTCTCTTTGCGCCGCAACTTAGCAGCGCTATATTCCGCCGCCCATCAATTCTATCTGAAAATAGGGCAAATGGGTTTGCCACGACTGAGATGTCGTAGCAACCCCATTTGCGATATTTTCAGAGCGGCAAACTTTACTGGCGCGTATTATACAGTTACAGTTAAAGTACAAAATTCAACATTAATTACCGTCCATCTCTTGCGATTCCTTTGAAAGTGTTGACGCCGTCATCTATGGCCCTCTCAATGTCATCCATATAGTTGGCAGTGGAGCCTCTGATCACAACAGTGGAGATACGGGACTCTGAGCTCTCCATGCGGAACACGACCACGCGTGTGTCGCCGACCTCTTCAACTTGCACCAAGTCACAGTAACCAAGCTCTTGAGCAGTGGGTGTGGTCAGTCTCGGCAATACCTATGAAAATAAGAAAACCAATTGAAATTCAATATTCTGTTTTTATTTTGCATTTCTGGGCATCCAAGCATGTACCCTTGGGAATATTATAGCCCATTTCACTCCCAAAAACGTATGTTTTCCAACCGTTAAAGAATTTTTAAAAACTGTTTTTTTTCCAATACTATTTGTTACAAACAAATTGTTCCTCTTTATAATTTATCATCAGTAAGTAATTGTGACATGAATATAAAATTTTGAAACTTTATAAAAAATTGGTTAACTCCGCCCGTTTCTATACTTACAGTAGCATTCACAGTCTTTGCAAGACGGCGTATGTCAAACTTAGAGTTGAGACGCACCGCCATCACTCCAAACTTGTTGAGAAAATGTAATGCCATATCACCGAACTTAGCACCGGCAACAACAACCTTTACCCCTGCGTCAGCTATATCTTTGATCTGCTTTTCTAGGAGTGATTCCTCACCCCTGCTGAAGTTCAGCAGCTCATCGGCTGTTTTGATAAGAACCGTTCCCTTGGTCTCAGTCTGTGTGATGTCTACTGGGCAGGAGTACACAACCATCTTAGCTTTAACGGCAGATGTGACGTCCCCCTCTACTTCACGCTTAAACACCATACCGGAAAGTACTTCAGACTGTAGGAGACCTGCTCCAAGAATCTGAAATCAATAATAAAGGACAAATTTGTATTAACTTGCCAACAAGAAATATTTTAAATGAATATGATGGCTTTTCATTACAAACAAGTACCTTGCATATTCGGACATTATCAACATTGAAAGTAGTTTTCTCAGGTAAAATTGCAATACACGCTTTAGCTACCAGACTAGCTATGAATTCCTCATTCCCATACTGTTTGGACATGATAGATGGCATAATACCCTTAGTGATTGCTTCAATGTCTTTGTAGTCTTTTATCTCATGGCATACAAGTTCTGGAAGTATCTCTAAGCACTTATCAAGGGCTCTTTCGTATCCCTCAGCAATCTCACTGGTGGTAATACCCAAACGGAGTAGTTCCTCTGCTGCCTCTAACAGAGCTCCAGAGAGCACAATAACAAAGTTAGTGCCGTCACCAACTTCTGAGTCCTGCATTTGACTAGCCAAGACCATTAACTTTGCAGCTGGATGTTCCACGTCCAGTTCCCTGATTATGGTGCCAGCATCACTCGTAACAAACTGTTTGTCAATGTGGTTGATGATCATTTTGTTCATTCCATTAGGACCATATGCAGATCGCACACTCTGGGAAAACTGCTTACACGCGTTTATGTTGCGGTAAACTGCTTCTTCTAAGCCAGAGAACATCTGAAAGTAAAAAATATATTGGATCTGTGACTAATTCAGAAGGTACCTACATGGAAAACAAAGGAAGATCCTAGAACATTGATCAATTGTATATGAAAAAATACGTTTTCGGCAAGAATTCATATTGTAAATGATAATTTTTAAACGATTGTGCGATATGATGAAATACTTTGGATAGTAATGGTAAATTGAAATATTTATGGGCGAAATTAGAATCATACGGGCACGGCAGGCGGACATGGTTTGGTTATGATAACTTTTTACGTACCCGTGCACCATCCTTTAACATTTGGGACATGCCCGGAGCCTTCGGTACATGTAAAGCCATTTTTATGATTAATTATACGAATAATACACCAAATAAATGTAGAAATCCGTTTTCAAAACCTCCTCGTGACTATTGCGGTGTGAATGAATTGAACGAACCAACCAACAACGGAACGATTGAATTGAAGGATCGAAATGAGAATGGGACACGGAATGGAATCGATTGGTATGTACGATAGAGCTGTAAAAGTAACGAGAAAATCAGTACCCGTATGTTTTCGTTACTTTATCAATTAGTACTCGTTACTTTCGTATCGTTACTCGTTACTTCTGATACAAGTGAACTGTTCGACAAAATCAACTAAAATTTGCAATGGATTTACTATATATTTTTTTAACCATGACCTTATATTATATCACAGTAACATCGCGATCTATTATTTTAATAGGTACCTATGGATTATAATGAAAAAGCAACAAATAGGTATCCAACCTGTGTATCCAATATTATTTATTGACAATAAAATTTAAACAACATTTTAACGATAAATCAACTTAAAAATTGTTTTGCTTCTTTTCTTTCTATCGTACGTTTTTATACGAAAAAGTACGGTCACAACAAACGGTCATCAAACGTTTGGATACACGCAACAACGGTCCCTGCATGAACTGAAATAGTGTGGGTACCCACCTATACGACGAAAGATGCAAGTAACGAAAAAGATGCGAGTAACGAAATGAATTCGTGAGTAACGATTCGTTACTCGTTACTTTATGGAGTACCCGTTACTCAGTAACGAATACATACGGTTCGTTACAGCCCTAATGTACGATGATGACTCAAACCAAAGAGTATTGTATACTGACTCAAACGTCGTTTCATTTTCCAAAAAATATAAAACAGCTTTTTGAATTTTGTTGTCTTTGACTTTGACACTTGACAGATCACAGCGACAGAATGACATGCAAGTGACATGCAATGCAAGCATCGTATGACAAGTCTTTGTTTTCATTTCATGTCTTCGTTGTTGTGTTGTTGCTGTATGGAGTTTTAATTTCATAAAGAGTAAAAGGGCTTTCGTAATTTGTTAATTTGCGACACCATGGCGACCTGTGATTCACAAAAATCGGAGACTGCAAAAGATAATGTATCTACTAATTCTATTGACGAGGGTTTACCTAGAGAGCTTAGTCAACTGAGTTTGTCCAGTGCTTCGAGCCAAGACGAATGTTACTGTGACAAAGGACATTCCGAGACGGCTCTGAAGAACATTTTCGCCTATTATCAGTCCCAGAAGCTGTGCGATGTGGCACTCATCGCCGGAGGTTGCAGGTGCGTTATACGAAAAGTTCTTTGTCTCACACTCCAGTTTTTTTATTACTTTTATTCGTTATCCGCTTTGTTTTAAATTCGATGGCATTTGAGAAATATAAATAATAGCTTTCCTTAACTTCTTTTGTGTAGAGTAGAATAAAAATAATATTTTACTAATTTATACAGAATACCAGCACACAAAGTAGTGTTAGCGTCATGTAGCGAGTACTTTGCAGCAATGTTCACTGGAGCTTTAAGGGAGGCACAATCGACAGAAATTACTCTTGAGCGTGTTGACTCACAAGCCTTGCAGGCTTTAGTTCATTACTGCTATACAGGTACCATAGGTAAGGTTTTATTTTATTTATTATTAGAATTTGAATACATAACTTAAGCTTCTCTTTAATGATACTACATTATGAATGTAGGATGTGGGATACTAACCTACACAAATATTATAAAGAGGAAAGATTTGTATTTTTGTATGTTTGTAACAAACAAACTCAAAAATCATTAGACTGATTTCAAAAATTCTTTTACCATGAGAAGGCTACATTATCCCTGAGTAACTTGCTATATTACTTACTAAAAAAAAATAGCGATCCCTACTAAAACTTCAATAATGTTAACGCAAGGTGTAAAAAATTCAGCTATAAAATGTCTTTCACCGCATGCGCTGCGGAAACTATTCATGATAGAACAAAAAAAAAATCTACAATATTAAAAAACATATTAATATCTACAAAAAACTTTCTATAGCATATGTCTAACTATTGTAGTTATGTCACTATAACTACTTTTTCACATTTTAAAAGTTGATAGAAATGCTGGCCAAAATCAGACCATAATATCCATACCTTTATATTAATCCTTATCTAAATATATCATTTTATATTCAATACTGTTTCAGTACCTGTAGATTACTTTTTGAATGATTGAAATCGGACATTCCATAATAATATAATAATAAATTGTGGGACATTCACACACAGTTATTTAGTCCCAAATTAGGCAGGGCCAGTACTATGGGTACTAAACAATGGATAGACATACTTAAATATCAAAAGATATCACGAATAAAAAAAATCTTAACATTATAAATGCATATTTGTTTGTTAGCCACGCTTTCACGCCTAAACCACTAAACCAATTGTAAAAATTCTTTAGCAAATAGAAAGCTACCTTAGCAGCTACGAATAGTAGCTTAGCAGGGAGTAACATCGGATATATTTTATCACCATATTCCCTCGGGAACGAGAATTACGCGGGTGAAACCGTGCGGAACAGCTAGTTTTAATTATGAAGAGGAAAGATTTGATTTTTTGTTAGTTTGTTTGATTGAATAGGCTCCGAAACTACTAGACCGATATTAAAAATTTATTTTCGAATGGAAAGCTGCATTATCAGGGAGTAGCATAGGCTATATTTTATTTTACTCGGTTTCACCAGCGTTGTTCCTGTTCCCGAGAGAATACGGGGATAAAATATGGCCTATGTTACTCAGGGATAATGTAAAGAATTTTTGAAATCCAGTAGTTTTTGAGTTTATTCGTTATAAACATACAAAAATACAAATCTTTTATCTTTGTAGTATTAGTGTAGAAGACTATTTCAAAAACATCATGTCTTGTTAAACTATACCTTGTCAGGACTGGATTATAAAAAAATATGGTTTTTATTTACTATTGATTTTAAAACTTTTGTAGAGCTAAGAGAAGAAACTGTAGAGGTGCTGTTGTCTACGGCCAGCCTGCTTCAGTTAAACTCTGTTACAAGTGCCTGCTGTGAATTCCTGAAAAAGCAGTTGGATCCATGCAACTGTTTAGGAATAGCACTCTTTGCTGAGCAGCAGTCCTGTATGGGATTACATAAAAGTGCTTTGGAATACACCTACCAGCATTTTATGCAGGTATATGTGAGTTCATATAGCAGAAAATTTCATTTGAAAATCTTAGAAAAACTAACTTTAACAATTCATAGGGATGAAGTGCGATAAAAAAAAAAAACTTCATCTCCGCTTCCTAAAGTTTCCGCTTTCCGCTTCCGTCGATAAGAAAAAAATATACACACCTCTTCACCGATCTGAGATCTGAAACATTTCTTATTTTACTTCCCTTGGCATTTCTTCTGAACTATTATGGCATATGCAGTTAAATCTTTTGTTCATTCCAGGTTGTAAAACACCAAGAGTTCCTGTCTCTGCAATCAGATCAACTCGCAAACTTGTTGAAGTCAGATGACCTCAACGTGGTGACAGAGGAAAATGTGTTTGAGAGCCTAATGGCGTGGGTGCAGCATGACAGTGCCAATAGGGAGCAACACCTCTCCACTTTGTTGAAATTAATTAAGTTGCCACTTCTTTCCTCTGAAGTAAGTGAACACAGAAGAGCTTTATACATCTTTAATGCTTGAAATATTATTTTAGGAATGGCTACAAGCAAATAGTCCAAAATGCTCACAGATTTGTTGTAATTTGTCAATTTAGTTAGAGAAAGCTAGGTTGGCATTCTTTTGTCTTCTTTTTTATCTTATTTCTACTGATTCTGTTCTTGTTTGTCTGACTTTTCTTAACCGAATTCTTGATTAACCGACTCGACGCTCTGTAAGGCTTAATTTATTATTGTAAACCATATTTACTAGTAAGACATGAGATTAAAAAGAGCTGCCCTTGAGTTTCTTGCTGGCTCTTCTCGGGGTACTGCATTTGGAACCAGCAACTCGTCGGTGGAGATGGGCTGCTGTTTACATTTAGTCTAGAGTTTAGTGTGCCTTGTTATTGACGTTTCAAAGTGTATTTTGTATACCTACTGAAAAAAATAAATTTTGATTTGATTTTGATTTGACGGAAAGGCCAGCAAGGCTGTGTGATAGCAAAGCCAGGGTTATGTTTACCTTATTACTATCTTAAATACGATTAAAATACGTACAACTATACAAAATAAATTGGACTCCTAAGTAAATATTTTACACTGCTCTATAGTGACTGTTGTTTATTTGTAAACATGATACATTATAATCATTGCTCCTTCCAAATGTAATTTGAACATTAATTAAAAGAACACTCTGTGTAAAGTTGCTATTGTAATGTCTTTTCAGTATTTGATCGACAAGGTAGAGTTGGCATGTGGCAACGTGTCCGAGTGCCAGCCTCTAATCATGGAAGCAGTGAAATGGCATTTGCTGCCGGAGCGGCGGTCTCTGCTGTTCTCGCACCGAACTCGACCAAGAACTTCTACTATTGGACGTCTGCTGGCTATTGGCGGTATGGATGGGTACAAGGTATGCAATCAATATCTGAATGAGTAGATGAAATATAGTGCTGGTGATTTAATTACATTTTAATTCATTATAATATTATTATTGTTTGTATGTTTTTCGTAAATTTTCACATTCCAAAAGTTCATACATTTTTTTATAATTGTAGGTATGTTTAAGTATCTTATAAATTTTTTAATCTTTCTATAATTCATGAAACTTTTTTGTTTATACGGAATTTGTCTTTACCATATTTCACCTCTTTTAAAGAATTTATTTACCATAAATAAAAAAAACATGATGTTAAAATGTTTACCTACATTCGCGTACATTTGTTTTTGCAGGGCGCGAGCAATATGGAGATGTACGACCCGCGCACCAACACGTGGACCCCGTTCATGCGCATGGGCGCGCGCCGGCTGCAGTTCGGCGTGGCCGTCATGCAGAACAAGCTCATCGTCGTCGGCGGCCGGGACGGGCTAAAGACTTTAAACACTGTACGGCTTTTCTTGGATTTCTTAGAACTCAAACAACCGGTTTCTATTCTAGGATTTTCTCTGAAAGACAAATCAAAACAAAATTAGCTAGCAGACTGTTAAATTTCATTTGAGCTGTTCTGATTGTTTGAGAAAAATTATAAATCGTTATAGGAACCAATCAGAATTAACTGTTAACATGAGATTTAACAGTCTGACAACTAATTTGAATTTAATTTGCCTTTCGGAAACCGGGTATAAACGTGACAGGTGGTGAGCCCACAGTCGGAACGGGGTGCTTTTACATATCTCTGAATAAATTCTGAAACACTTATATATTTATTTGACCATATTTTTAGGGTTCCCTGCCATCGGGACCCTCTTACTAACCCTCTGCTGTCCAGTCTTAAATCCGTTGCTGTTAGAGCAACACATCCTAAATATTATAAATGCCAAATTTACTTAGTCTGTTTGTTACGCTTTCACGCCTAAACCACTACACCGATTTTAGATATTCTTTTACCAATAGAAAGCTACATCATTATCAGGGAGTAACATAAGCTATATTTTATCCCAGTATTCCCACGAGAACGGGAACTACGCGAACGGAACAGCTAGTAATAAAGACCCATGCAAGAAACGTGTTTAATTTAAAGTATTTTATTTTATGTTTATTGTACTGTAGTACATAACCGGTCCACAATTGACCGGTTATATTTTGATTAGTGAATGTGGCAGGTGGAGTGTTTCGACCTGACGTCGCTGAGCTGGAGCACTTTGGCCCCGATGAACACGCACCGGCACGGGCTGGGCGTGGCCGTGCTGGGCGAGGGGCCCAACGCGCCCGTCTACGCCGTCGGAGGCCACGACGGATGGATCTACCTCAACTCCGTCGAGCGGTCAGTTGACTATGGCAATCGCGCTATAGGCTATTTGAGTTTGAGTATATAACCAACCGGAGACGCCACTGACAAGCGTTCCCCTCTGTCAAAAAAGTGTCGGTCAACGCGCATACCTGTTATATACAACTAGTTTTTTTGAGTTCACGGAGTGCTCGGATTGGTGAATGTATTTGTGTGCATCTAGTTCAAGCTAGTGTATAATTGTTTTGTCAAAAAATGCGTTTGTTTTAACATTATTTGTGTGCTTTTCCTCGTCCCTCGCGCAGAAACTGGCAGACTTTTTTGCAAAGAAAATAGTGCGCGTGACGTCTCCTGTTGGTTTAATACTCAAAGCTATTTGACGACCAAAAATAAAGTATTATTTATTAAGAAGAAGAACCCGGAATTTAAAACATGTTTAACGTTCATCACGTGATTTAAAACGGCTTGGATTGGCTAAAAAGGTTACATGATAAGTGTTGTGCTTATCATTGATTGTCAGTCCATGTTGTCTGGTCGTATTTAATGTGATTGTGATTCTAGATAAATTTAATTCCCAGAGAATAAAAGTGGTGCCCGGCCCGCAGGTATTGATTGTACATTTTATAAAGTATGGGCCACTGTATTCTGATGGATACTACTTTCGTAATCACGAAAGAACTTGACGGTTTACCAAAACAGCCGAGTGCAATCTGAAATCTGCCACCCTAAGGGCGCGTACCGATGGACGCGTTGTCTATTCGCGCGAATTCAGCGCGTCTTCCCACCGGTTATCGTAATTTGGGTTCTATTCTAATTACATAAAACTTATAAAATCTCTTCATTTGTCGACTGCAGAGCGGCGGCTACGCGTTGCTGCGCGTTTGCTGCGCTTACGCGGTGTATGTTTTATGTAATTAGAAAATAACCTACATTGCAATAACCTGGGGCAAAAAGCACTGAATCCACGCGAATAGAAAACTTTCGTCGGCCGCTCTTAGGCCGCGGCCTATCCGGCCTATTGACAAATCCAGGGCTGCCCGCAGGTGGGATGCGTGCTCGCGCACGTGGACGATGGTGTCGCCGATGGCGGGGGCGAGGAGCACTTGCGGCGTAGCGGCTTTGCGTGGGCGCCTCTACGCCGTAGGGGGCCGCGACGGCGGGGCCTGCCTACGCTCCGTCGAGTGCTACGACCCCGCCACCAACCACTGGACCAACTGCGCGCCCATGACGCGCCGCCGTGGGGGCGTCAGCGTGAGTACTGTTGGTAGAATCTAGTGACCCTGCTTTCTGACTTCTGATTCGACGCGTACCCGGGGGCGTCAGCGTGAGTTCTGTCGGTGGTGAGCTAGTGACCCTGCCTTCTGACTTCTGATTCGATGCGCCCGCGGGGGCGTCAGCGTGAGTACTGGTGGTAGTGAGCTAGTGACGCTGCCTTTTGGCCAAGTGGACGCCCTCGCGGGGCGTCAGCTTGAGTACTGGGGGCCTACCACGACCTCTTAAAACAAGATTGTTTTAATATTACTTTCAAAATTCGTACCATGACGTCCTTAAAGTAAGCTTATTTCAATGTTGTTTTGTAAGGCAATTTTGTGACGTCACGCGAAAATCGTTCACTCAATTCGTACTGAGATTCGTACCATGAGGTGCATTTTTGACAACCAGCAATATTGTTTTATGTCAAATTTGTGTCAAACTTAGCAATCTTAAAAAAGTTACTCGCTAGCGATTGTAACAAGATCGTTTTCATGTTTTCTATTAAATTACTCGTAATTGTATAATAAAAACTAGTACAAACGTTTTAATTTTCACCAATCTTTGTATTATAGTTGTGATATGAAATTTTGAAGAAGAAGAATTACATTAATTGTGATACTACCAAAAAAATATAATTGTAAAGCAAATAACGTCGGAAATATTTCGTCAAAGATGCAGCATTGAAGAATTTTGCGAGGAATATTCCATGGAGTGACCCGTGATCTTATTATGGTGCAAATGAGGCAAAAATACCGAAAATTAGCACAGTAAGTCAA
Source organism: Ethmia dodecea (assembly GCA_963855545.1). NCBI lineage: Eukaryota > Metazoa > Arthropoda > Insecta > Lepidoptera > Depressariidae > Ethmia > Ethmia dodecea. The sequence continues at coordinate 8,854,429 of OY979448.1, forward strand.
TTATTGTTTAATACCATCGTACCCTGTAATGAGCAGTGATAGCCCAGTGGTTACATAGCTCGCTTCTTATTCGTGAGGCTCGAGAACTAATCCTGGCATGTTCCAATGAGTGTTCGAAAAAAACATTTTCTATAAAATCAAACAATGGTCATCTCTAAGTTATGTATAATAAAAATGCATAAGTGTGTAGTAGAATAGTATTATGGTTTTATTTGTCATAAATAATGAAAGTACATTTATTTATTTTATTTTCTTCTTTCAGATTCTTGCTGCAAAACATTCAAATTCAGCAGATTGTAGATGCAAGACATCGTGGAGCTACCCGTCACCCATGTCTTTCTGCGACATGTTGTATCAACAGAGGCACTAGGACGGGTTTGTCCTTCTTTAATGGACTGGAAGCTGTAGAATGCTGCACTTCGACAACAGCAGTAGATACTATAAGGCTGTCAAGAAATAAGTAGTATAAGTTTTAAATAAATTGTTAATTATGTTCCATTGTAGCAACCATAGTTAATTATCTTTAAATATATAATAATTCTTCTGTACATGTGTTTGTCACCTAACTCCTCCTACACGGATGTATCTACCGATTTGGACGAAATTTTGTTTGTATATTCAAATATACAAACAAAATTTCGTCCAAATCGGTAGATAGATATAGGGATTCACTCAAGTGAATCCCTGTATAGTTTAGATTCACAATTCGACCCGACAGGTGGTGCTGTTGTCTGGCAGGACAACGTCTGTAATATAAATTTAAGTGAAACACTTTATATCGACTTACATATCCTACTAATAATATTATAAACGCAAAAGTTTGTGAGGACGAATGTATGGATAGATGTTGTTCTTTCACGCAAATAATACTAAATGGTTTCATGATGGATCATGTAACTTACAGTAACATACAGCTTATACATCAGAATAACTCATAGGCTACTTTTTATCCTTGAATGCAGGAGAAGTCGCGGGAAAAAGCTAGAAATTGTACATTTATTTTCTCTTACTTACAATTAATTTCTCCAAGATTCAAATTTTGTTTGTTATCGGCCAAGGACTGTTGGAAAGCCTCCGGATTTTGAAAGGAACATACAGCAGCGGTTCTTTTACATAGCGTCACCAATAAACCCAAAAATATATACTTTACGAAAATTTTGTCATCAACAGTTATTTACGATGCGTTGCTATGGTTACAGAATAACACAAAAAAGTTCCATTTCACAAAATGGTAAGTGGTAACAGACTAACACTGACATTTCATATTACTTTATTATTTATCGATGTTTCTAAGATAATAATGTAATCATGAAGTTGTATAATAAATCACATTAATAACTTAATCATATAAACACTTACAATGGGTTTTAAAAATATTATTATGCTGACAAAAACCGATGTCTCTTCAAAATTATGCGTGTACCGGAGCGACGGTGCGAAAGTGATGACGCCTTATGAAAAAGTAGCGTTGTCTCGCTTATTCTTACAGCAGGGAATAGACAATCATGAGACAATCATTCGTTCTTTCACATCACTAAGCAGGAATAAAACAAGATTGCTTTAAGAGCTCATGGTACGAATTCGAGTAATGTTGTTTTAAGCTTGAAACAAAACGTTCCTAAACTATGATAGTTTTATAAAAGATGGTGGTAGGCCCCCTGTTCTTATGGGCCCTCCGGCTCGGTTGGTAGTGACCTTCTGGGTCGCGTATTTCGGGCCAGAGAAGGCTGACAGAAATGCCGAAGTTATTTGACCTATCTCTTGTGCCTATAGAACGCAAAGTTGATCGGTCGGTTTTGTTAGGTGTGCGCCGCGGCTGGCTTCCTGTACGCGCTGGGCGGGCACGAGGCGCCGGCCAACACGGTGGGCGGGCGGCTGGCCTGCGTGGAGCGCTACGACCCCGCCGCCGACAGCTGGCTGCTGCTCGCGAGGCTCTCCTACGGACGCGACGCCATCGGCTCCTGCCTGCTCGGCGACCGGATCGTCGCAGTGGGTCAGTACATACATATTTGACTGGATCGAAATTGAATTGATACTAATCATTATTTGAAAAGATTATCCCAGAACACCTCGGAAAATATATTTTGTATTAAATAGCTAGAAAATAAATAATCTTACGCCTATTATCCCCGAGGGGGTCGGCAAATACCCACGTTTCACCAATATATTCTTTGGACCCCTGAACGTGATAGATGGTGAGCCCATCGCCGGACCCAGTCTGTTACACATGTCTTAGAATGAATACATTAATTGCGAGTAATCATTCATTAAGAGATTGCCCTAAATACGCCTGAAAATGAATTTAGATTTTCATTTTACAATTAATAAAATGATCAAAAAAGTGTAGTAATTGCTACTAAAATGATGATGTTAGTCAGTGAATGAGTGACCGTTTAGGAGCATTACATCACGAGCAGAGGTATTCGAATTCTGGAAAACCTATATGTCACCTGTGTGTTTTCTTAGAAAACAAACCAGGGAGGCAATCCTCATGCAATTAACTTAGCCTGGGAATCGAGTTTTTCTCTACTACAAACTTTAGAAAATAGAAGTTTTTTTTTTCAATTTTGTATCTGTCGAACCAATTCGAGCGACTCGAGAATACATATTTTGACAGCACGGCAATTGCAGGTTATATTAACATCCTTTCAACAACTTTCCAGGTGGGTACGACGGAGTGCAGTATCTGTGCGTCGTGGAAGTGTACGACTCGGAGTCGAACTGCTGGCGCAAGTTGGCGCCGCTGAGCACGGGCCGCGCGGGCGCCGCCGTGGTCGCCGTTCCGCCGCCGAGAAGCCTGTTCTGATACAGCACTGAACACCTGCACACGTACGTTCTCGCTTGAAATGTACACTGACACTATATAGATCGACCTAAAAAACTGGGTATCCAAGAAAATAAAACAGTCCTTTGGGAAGGAGAAGTCACGAAACTGAATCTGGCGAAGTTGTAAAAAATATGTTTCTTTTAAAATTTAGGAAATGTTTATCAATATTTTTTTTCAAAAGTTCTTACAAGCCTTGGGTACTGTTTCTTTTTAATAGTAATGTTATTGTCAACATTTTCCTGCTGATGGCTTCATAAAGTGAATCTCATGCATTACTCAAAAAGCTAAAAGTGATGAATACAGAAATATGACTTAGAAACCTAATAGATACTCGAAATGGTTTCGAAATCGAACATATTTCATTTTTATAACTCTACATAACGAATTACGATTTTATATAAATGTTTCATTGGTAGACTCATCTACTTATAAGACTGTTCTATTGTCATGTTTACCGAAGGTCGTAGATCGTGATTGAAGGAATCGAAGCGTGAGTCAGAAAGATGAAGATTAGAAGTTACGAGATTGTAAAACTACTTTGTACACGAACAGTGACGAATGACAGTCATTCGACAAATTCTGCAGTAATATAGGCATCAAAATAACTGGACCGATATTTTGAGGTCCGATAGTTTTATTGTCTATAGATTTCCGATCAGTATCGCAATTAGGTTAATTTCGACGTGAATTGGTTCTACGTCCGCCTGTAATTGCAGCTAGCACCATATCAACGAGAAAACGGATCGTCAGCGCCTCGTCTATTTATTTTGAGTTTGTGCCGTTACCAAAGAGATTTAAATATAATAGGGCATAGAGGGGACAAAGCGAGGAAAATTTGAAGTCAAAAGTTATTCCAAGTGGAACAAGTCTACTACAATTTCGACCGGATGACAGCTCGCGTTCATAATAACTGACATGACAAGGACATGACGCTTAGGCTTCAAAGTTTTGTATGAAAATATTCCCAATGCCCCCTCTATGCCCTATTATATTTAAATCTCTTTGGCCGTTACGAAGCTAATTAGGGTGTTGTAGAAGGGCATTTCAGACAAAGAATACTAAACGGCTAGAGTTAGGGCGATCCGTTTCCGTGTTGATATGTGTGCGACAACCTTCATCTGTAGGACAAGCAATCTAAACACACAATAAGGCTCCTGAAACCGGTTTATGGTGAATAAGATTTCATTCTCTAATTGTCATAGACATATTAACACACCTAATTGTTAAAAGACAGTCGGTCGTTGTCTTGGATGGTCACTAAAAGTGATCGTACGAAGCAGTTGTAGAGAACCAGTGTTGCTTGTGGACTGTAGTATTAGATAAAATTATATCTATTAAATAAAAGTATTGTTATACTTGTATCTTTAATATTTTGTTTTCTTCTCTCAATTTATATTAGGACAATTTTGCGGCATTACAACTTATGTTAGATACTCCGAAATTATGTATTTCCGTAGTCGATTTTGTGGTTAAGTAGTATGTTCTCTGTAGTTTAAATGTTACATAGCGATTTTCTTCGATCCGATAGGATTGAATTTCAACAGCGAGTGACTTAACGTGGTTCTATCAAAAATAGGGAAAATAATAGAATTAGAGTGAGAAAAAAATTAAGAGTGCAAACTAATTTGTAAGACTTTTTGGACGTTAAGAATTACGTAGTTTTCTCTTTCATAGGTTTTTATACGATTTGTACCTAGTCTAGTGTTCCAAGTTATATCATATTTTGGATCTTCATAATCTGAGGATATAATACAAGGCAAATGTCACATAGTCCCATGTCCCGATAAATTTTGTTTGCCAAGTATTATTAGATCTATTGTGAAAAGTTGACATGGTACCCATTTGTTCACATAGTGAAAGTCCGTTACTGAAAGCTGGCACATACATGTGTAGTGTCTATCAGAATACCGCACGGCACGACCACAGTAACTAAGCTAAAGCAGTACGGCAACAACGCCTCTTCTCAGAAATATTTACCAACACTCTATTGAGGCTTTGCGTCACTCTTAGTTTTTGTAAAATTGTATACAGACCCGGTCCGGCGATGGGTTTACCACCTATCACTTTTAAGGGTCCAAAGAATATTGCGAGAAAAGTGGGTATATTCAGTAATGGAATACCTCTGCCTACCCTCTCGGGGATAAAAAGCGCGAGATTATTATTTATTATTAAAGTATGTACAGTTTTCATTACGTTTTTATTTTGGGTTCTAGGATGCTGAAATAATAGACTGAAGTTAACTATGTTTTTATATAGATACTAAACTAACATTTACTTTAAAAATACTTTTAATATTCTTTAGTATAAATAATTTAATAATAAATACTTCCGTCTTTTATAAGACGTACAGAATGATTTGTTATAAGTTTACTGTTATTTTTAAAAAGATAACATATAGTCCGACAATTTTACGCATTTAAATGCAAAACCTAACCACTTCTCAACGCGGCACCCTGACTGACTGCATAGCGAAAACCGCTTACAAAACCTGTTCCGGCGCCTGTCTGTGTAAGTGAGTGTTGTCGGACGTTTGTACAGTCAAGAGCACGCTAAGCTTGACACTTTGGACTTTGACCCGGCCCTGTATTCTATGGCGCGCAGTACAAATCAGAGCTCAGCTTAAACTGTTAGTGTCAAGCTTGCCTTGCTCTTGACTGTACGTAGTTACCATATTGCTTTAGCTTATATATTTACTGTGGCACGACGCACTGCATACGCCATGAACATTATATCTGTATCTCTCGCACGCGACCAAGCTTATGCGCGTAACAGAGATTGGTTATTGTTTTGTTTCTATTACTTTTATAAAATACATTGTGTCAAATTATTACAATAAAAAAAAACATTTTAAAACATACTATATAATAAAAATAATTGTTGGTAGTTGACTACTCCGAACGTGTCGACTTTCAGTAACGGACCAGTAGAACGCTGTTTTGTCAAAACTTCACCACACGTATTAGATGCGTGTATAGTTTTAATAAGAAACTCTTATCGGAATTGATCTCAAATTTGAAATTCATCTTTTAGTAGAAAAATATTTAGTGTAACTTAGTTTACTTTCATTTATTCGCTGAGATTGCTACTATTATATACTTGAGCATTCTCATATATTTAGGTGTAGTCTTAAAATGTAGTCTATGCTAATGGTATAACGAATTTATTCATATTTACTTACTATGACTCTGATCTAAAAGTTCTAGTGTATCAAGTATGCTGTGTGCCTCTATCCGTCGAAATATTAGAGTTATTCCAGATAACCAGATTTTAAGTTCTAAGATTATGGTAAAAAGTAATACTTATGTTTGTTGGTATTCTGTCATTACTGAAGATCGTAATTGTGTCTATGGAATTAAACACTTAAATAAATATTAATAAACTGTATACAATTTTTTTATGGAAAAGAGTAAAATATGTTAAATATGATTGTTTTATAAACAAAATAAACAGCGAAATTACTGTTCTTAGACAATTTTAAATAGGGATTCGAGAACATGCATACATTAGTGACACTTGTTTAGATATTTAAATAGTAATTATAGATATTTTTTATAAAAGTGTAAAAGCATTTGTTTAATTAGTAAACAGCTAGATGGTAGTAAAAGTTCCCATGTTTTATATCTCATATTTTGTTTAGTGGTAGTAAAATATTGACCAAATGTAGTGGTCATGAAATTTATAGAAATCAGAATTTGGTATACACTACACGAGCGCGCATACCCAGTCGAGAGGCAATGAAGCTGTCAAAATTGTAATGTCAAATCATGATGTATTTAAACATATACTACGTCCATGTGTCAAATTCAAAAGTTTTTTGGCGGGTGCTGCCACATGGCTGCCATAATATTTTTTGTCAGATCTACTTAGGTCTTAGACCTAGTTCTTCAGCGCTATCCACAGATGTCACCGAAAACGCCTCATTGGTTCGCGTCGCTTTATATAATTAGTGCTAAAACATTGAGTAGCTGACTGCAACTTGCCTCTAGATGCAGCCGCTCTACTGTGTATGTGTTAGGTGTTGGTGTTTAATCGCGGCGTGATAGGTTACATCACATATTTTGACTTGGACAGTTTGCTGATCGGTTCTAAGCAGCTAAATCAGCCATTAATAGACTCTTCGACCGAGTTTAGGAAATCATCTCCGATTGTTTAAACAGCATTAAACAATCGGAGATGATTTCCTAAATTGAGCTTATTAAAACTTGTTATTTTTGTTATGTACCTATTTCAAAATATAAAAAAGCGTTATACAAATTTTCACTTTTCTTTACGCCTTCAAAAGCTCTTACAGCAATATGACGACGCAAACGATTCGGTGACGTCACAATTAAGTAAATATACCTCAAGACACCAATGGAAGGCAATCATGACAGACAAAAGTAGTACTCTATAACGTTGCAGACAACCTGGATTATTTTTTGTGTTCTTTTGATAAGTTATCCATAATTTTTTAACCAGATTAACTCAAATCGATTTTAAATTTTATTATTTATGCCGCTAACATTAATTAGTATGTACTTTATATTTCAATTTGTCGAATAGCCTATTGTTAGCGGATCGATGAAATGTTACCTAAGAAATGGACGCCACATTGTAAATAATGACTGATGAAACAAGCCGCCTCGAGGCAGAGATGCTTTTAAACAAGGCACGTTTAGTGGAATGTATTTTTTATAGATGAAATAAAATAATATCCACTTACCAGCAGTATTATATCGATATGTATTTTTATATGTTATTTGTTTGTTCTGCAAAGTTTTGGTCATGGACCATCCTGTGATGTTAGTGCTAGAAAATCACTAGGTATATTGTTTTATACCTATCTATAGAGATGACCCAGAATGTGCAGTATAGCTAATAGAATAATATAATATTTGTATCTTGATACTTGTGTACTGTTATATTTAGCATTTTGGTTCCAAAAGCTTTATTTAGATAATATATTTTAACTTTCACTTTAGATAAGTAAAGTAAAATTTTCCTCGTTTCATTCCATAAGTGAAACAATTTAGGCTATTGGTTTTATTGTGATATACATATTTTAGTTATATATGTCTTGAGAGCAAAAACTATAAATGGACACCCTATCCCCGAGGGGTTTTGCAGAGGTATTTCTGGAAGTGCCCACTTTTCACCAGTGTGTTTGACCCCTAAGCCACATTAGTATAAAATAGTATAAATCTTATTCAGACTTGAAATTTTATTGAAGAAGTAGAATAATAAGTTTGTGATTTAACCAACTCTGGTATACTTATACTCCTTTGGGTGATCTAATTGAATGTTGATTGCATGATACATACATACATAACATATTATTATTCTAAGATGGTTCCTTTAATATTATTTATAAATTTATATTTAAAATAATAGTAAGTAAACATTAACGCAAGGCGATCGCAGTAGCTCCTAACACTGTAATGTTATTAATAGAACTAGATGTCGCGCGGTGCGCGAGGCCGCAAGCGGCCACGCGTGTCTCTGTGGGGTCGTATTTTGACAGAAAAATAAAGTCAAATTTTGGGCGCCCATCTTGTTTTAGCCATTTTAAATCGAAAAACAAAAAAAAAATTGTTAAATATTTTTTTTCATGGCAACACTGTTTACTGAGACCCACAATCGCTCCATACAAGTCAACTTTCCAAAGTGTTGCCAACTGGCTAAAAAAGCCGATTATTATTATGAAAATTTAAATTTTTCAGTAAAACAAAAATAACGGGGCGGCCATCTTGTTTTTTCAGATTTTCGGGATTTTCTAGTAAACTACAGGATATACCCTATGCGATGACACCAAACACATCCCTGTAGCATATCGGCATCTGGGAGATCAATTCGGGTCTTTTGAGGTCTACCCTAAAAATTAAATCAACCATAACTTTCGGTGTTGCCAGGCAAAAATCAAAAAACCTACAAAAGGTCATAAGGAGAGATAAAATGTACCGTTGACTGTTACTCGTTTTTGCAAAATGATAAAATTTCGAGTTTTGACTTTTTGCATTAAAAGTTAAAAAATACCCCAAATTTTGGGAAAATTGTTAAACATGGCAACACCACGTAATGAGACCTCTAACCCCGCCATACAAGCCAACTCGCTCAGGTGTCGCCATCTTGCCGAAAATCGACATTCAAAATCTGGTAAAATTCATCTTTTTCTTTGGGAGCCAATGACAGGGCGGCCATCTTGGTTTTTCAGATTTTCGGGATTTTCTGGTAAACTACAGGATATGCCCTGTGCGATGACACCAAACACATCCCTTTAGCATATTAGCATCGGGGAGATCAATTCGGGTCAAGTGGGGTCTAAAACCACTCCAACTTTGAAACACTACTACGCGGCCGCCATTTTGTTTTTTCAACTTTTTTAACTATTTTCATAAATCATCTAAGCAGTACTACAGATTCCCAAAATTTGAACCCAATCGGCCGGAAAACAAAAGAGATACGATAGGCAACCTTGGCCGCCATCTTGTTTTTTTGAAAAGTCGGAATTTTCCCGGGGTCACCCCGCCATCTTGAACACTTTTCTCATATATGACTTGTCTTCAAAACGACTCCTTCTGGGAGAACAATTATGTCAATGAGTCAGTCAGTGAGTGAGTGAGTGGTAGTCGAGCTTTATATATTATAGATAAATAAACCGTTTTCACAGCAGAATGAGGAAAAATTTTTTTTTTCAAAATAACTACAGTATGTTTTGTTTGCGTCTCAATAATCGTAATATGTACCCAATCAGCAACTGCTAACGTTGTAGTAGTTGTAGGATTGTAGGGGGTCTTTTCTTTTAGGTTTCGTACAAAAAGGAAACCCTTATGGTGTCGGTCTGTCTGCCTGTCTGTCACGTGGGCATATCTCCGCAACTAATAATAATAATAAATAATAATAATATAATCTCACGCCTTTTATCCCCGAGGGGGTAGGCAGAGGTATTCCATTACTGGATATACCCACATTTCACGAGATATATTGGACCCCTAAACGTGATAGGTGGTGAGCCCATCGCCGGACCGGGTCTGTTTACACATGTCTCAGAATTAATTCTGAGACCTGCGGGTTTCCTCACGATGTTTTCCTTCACCGTCGAGCTAGTGATAAATATGTACGTAAGTTTTTTGAAAAACTCATTGGTACATGCCAGGATTCGAACCCGAGCCTCCCTGATTTTCGGCCGGCTCTTTAACCGTCCGGGCTATCACTGCTCTCCGCAACTACTGATACTTAAAACGAGACTTGAAGTTTGGAATTGCTTTTAATAATGCTAGCAAATCTATATTGACAATGAAATAATAAGGGTCGAAAATGCCGTGCAACCAGATAAAAATTCCTGAGCAATCGAAAGTGGGAGTTAAATTTTTAAAATTGGGTTACTAGGGGAAGTGATGTATCATACTAAAGAGCTTCAGCAATACCATCCCCCACCTATCTCCGAAGTTTGCAAAACGAGAAATCTGAAATAATTTCGGTAATTAGAGGTTTATGTAAATATAGGAAATTTAGTAAAATATTTTACATCTAAACTTAAAATTTTAATTTTACTTTATTACCTGACTAATAATACCTATTGTGTGATAGAGTGAGGAATGCGGGTATACGAGAGAAGTGTGGTTTGAAAGAAGATGTAGTGACAAGGATAGAAAAGGGTATGTTAAGCTGGTTTGGTCATTTAGAACGAATGGATGAAAGAAGAGTAACGAAACAGATTTATGGTGCGAATGTTGAAGGATACAAGGCAAGAGGACGCCCCAGAAGGACGTTCACGGATCAAATTAGTGACGTCCTTCAAAAAGCTGGGGTCAAGAGTGCGAAGAATATAGGGAAGTGTGCGAAGATCGGGCAAAGTGGCGATCCATCGTCTCTGCCTACCCCTGTGGGAAGAGGGCGTGAGCTGTATGTATGTATGTATAATACCTATATTCGTCGTAGTCGTAGAGAGGTATGGAACTCTCTGTGCGAGTCTCACTCTAAATGGACCGGTTTTATTTAAATATATTATTCCTATTCAGCTATTGTAGATTAACAAGTAAGGCTAGGCTTTAGGTTGAATGTGTTGGTTGAACTACATATTCGGTATTTAGTGAAGCTATTGTGTGAGGCATATTGCCTTTCGTTAATTAACATACAATATTCATTAAAGAAATATTATTTTAGATGTACTCTATTAAATTTCATTATTTTTATATAATGCAGTACTTGTAAAAGTTGTAAAATACTTGTGTGCATTTATAAAATGTATTTAACAGTAAATATATTTTGAAGTGAATTTAAACATGATATAGAAACTAGATTAAAATTTTCCTTTATAGATAGTATAATATTACTACCAAACTAAATGCTTAATTTGTGACCAGTTTCAAGAAAAATATTTTTAATAAATACTTTTGTATCTCGCCTAAACAATCTCACATGACATTTGAATATATTATCTATCCTTAATTTTTACCTCATTTAGTTTAAAAAGATAGATTTGAGTCATAATTTACGAAAAACGTATTATTATTTTATTACAATATGCCAAAACATATATTGTATTATGAATTCAGTTGTGAATATATTTTATCATTAAATAAAGCAGATATTTGGAATAGCTACGTTTTGTTCATTTTCCCATAGTTAATTTTTGCAGTATTTTCGTAGCAGTGCTACGATGCTACGGATCTGAGCTACGCCTACTAGCAGGTCAGTAGCTACGCCAGTTAAATAACGGTCCATTGCGGGATACTGACAGTATTATTGCAATTATTTTGTCTAGTCTTAGATTATACAGATTATATAGATTTCTATGATACCCAAATGATTTTATTATCTCTATTAGGTCTTAATAATTTAATAAATAAAACACCTCTGTCTTCTGGCTGAGGCATTTATTAACATTTATTTTCATTTTCCATTCTTTATCTTAATACAACATACATAGTAATTAACAATACATAATAAATAGTCCAAAAGTATATTACGCCTACAAAATAGCGTAGTCGTTATAAGATTATCGCCATATGAGTTGCTCACACAAGTCTTGTGAAATGTTAAGGCAACTCATCCATGACACGGTTGAAAATCGGGAATATTCTTGGAGAGAATGGCTGCGGAATGTTCTCGGAATGCCTCGCAGTGGAATGTGTGCACCGCGGAGACGGTAAGGCGAGTCTCTCGGAGGGTATTCCGTTTTTCAAATGTAAGCTTATGTAACGATAACGACCCGACGCCAGAGTTCTGCGCCGTCCAGAAGTAAACAATGCGGGCTCCTGACCAGGAGCCTGTTTGTGCGGTAGAAATGGATAATTGTTTGTCTCTGGCCAAACATAACACTATGAGAAAATATGTAAATCTCTATCTAGTGGTAATCAAATAGATATATGTATCTACAAAAATAGTCACATTTTAAAATTATGCTTTCAAGAAAAACAGTTGATGTCATGGAAAAGGCTATTCAGTTGACTGGAGACAAAATCTCTATGAAATAGGTATGTGATTTCTATAATTGACCAAATAAAAGTTTTAAGTGTAAGTAATATCTACAACGGTGATATCTAAAAATATTTATCTCCAACAACGGTTGAAGTATAGCACTCCCACCTGAGCGTATAGTCACGTTCGAGTATATCGGTATGAGAAATAGACATTATAATGTAATTTGAACTGAGTTCGGAAGATTTAATGAGCATGTCGACTACCTCAAAAGAGACTTATCTGCTTTCGATCACATCTCATTGCGAAGTATAAAATTGTTTAGAAACAATGTATAAAGGTTTTCACAAACGTACAGAGAAATTGTGCAAAGTGTGTGCTTACATACATTGTAACAATACTAGATACAATACAATAATAGTGGGGATGTGCGATGCAGAGATCACGGTATTATTTTATTCTACGTACACATATATCGATAAAATTGACCAAAATTGCTAAATGTTTCCAAAATTAAACACAGGAACACAAAGGAGCAACTTGATAGTTAATTCTAATACTCTAATGCAAAGAAAGATCAGATATACAATACACAGCAGTAGACAGTGTGTAGACAGGTCCGCAAGCCTACGCAGTAAACACGAGTAGTCAGTATTGAATACAGACTCACATAATTATAGATAAATATAGATTCATAATAATCACATTGATAGGTACATAGACTATTCTTGAGATCTGTGTCTTAGCCTATGTATTTAAAATATCACAATAAATTGCTGTGCACATACGAAATAGGCAAATTTTGAGTGCAGTTATATTACAATTACAATAGTAGCATTACTTTTCGTTCTAATGAAACACGTATAAGTTGAAAATTATGCGACTTTGTATACCACGAAATGAGTAATAAAAGTTGATAGTGGTACGGTCGAATAAAAATGTTATAGATGGAATACATAGCGTCTACGGGCGAGCAATTTTGGAGCATTGCACTACGTGCCGGGCAGAGTCCGATAATGTTGAAAGTAGGTATATCAGAAAAACCAAATCAGCTCAAATTGCTGTAGACTAATGTACTCGTAGGTCGACTACAATGCAATCATCACGGTACGAACTTGGCCTTTAATCTCATGCCCATTATTATTTCTTTAGTAAGTAAGTCTGTGTTTTATTAATTTGGATTGATGTAACATATTATTTAATACCCATTCGTACAATACGCAGTGTAAATAACACAATTTACATATAAAACGTATAAGTAAATTTTCTAAAGTTTAACTTTTGGCTTTAAAATAAAAATCATAAGAAAATTCATTGGCACAAACTTTAAACACATATTTATTTTGGAGATGATGAAACTCGAAATTTCGTTGTCAGCTCACATATCTGATGCTGCATGCATATGTTATATTTTTATAGAACAGATACGGAATGTAAATGGCATAGATACGATACCTGCTGAGATGGAAGCATGCATAATGTCGAAAGTAAAAGTATTGTTATACAAGTGTCAGTGATAGTGATGTCTGGTTTACAGCAATAGCACAGAAGGGCCACATCAATTGAGTTTATGATTTATGTATAGGTATGCTAAACAGGGTTCAGTAGCAATGCAATCAGTTTAATTTGTCGGAAATATTTGCGGACTTTTTTAAAGTCTTCCAACAAATAATAAGGATATATCCCGAAATTGGGATAATTTGTAGTACACGTTGGACGAATCTGGTCTTAATGCCGTTATCTGTGGAATTTATCCTTAGTTCAGTTTGAAATGTCTGCGGATACTTATTTCCGAGTTTTCCGACTGGTTGTAGGTTGTGCGTTAAAAACACACCCATTAGGTTTGTGTATATACCTATTATTCTAAGATATGTCTAATGATAAATCTTTAGTGAGACTGAATCATCGAAGCAAGCTACATATCGATAATTTACAAGTACATACTGCGATTTCTTCATTATTTTGTCATGTTTAATAATAAACACCGCAGTCTGATGGCTCAAGAACAAGTGTTCTAACAGACTACAACGGTGTTTATTTGAGTTTTTGTATAACTGTTTTATTATACCAGGCTCCTCAGAAAGTATTGCGAAAAAAAGTTTTTATATATGGGAGACTGGCCAGTTATAATGATTTTCGAAAATGTGATTATTTATAAGTAAAAATAGGTATGTTCCAATTTCAAAACTTCCCTCCACATTTTTTGCGAACTAATTCAAATTATTGTAAGTATCTCGCTGAAATATGAATCTGCGCCGGGAACATTTTAGAGCTATGATTTTTTACGATTTCAAGTGTCACCTGAAACCGGATGAATTGTACGATAGACTTCAAATGGCATTCATGGATGAAGACCCTTCCAAGGCAACCGTCTATTGTTGGTAGAACGAATTCAAGCGCGGTCGACCAACTTTGGGGGATGAAGAAAGAAGCGGTCGCCCTTTGACGGCTGTTACCGAAGAAAACGTGCTAGCAGTGAAAAATTTAATCCAAAACAAAAGGCGAATTACATATCAGGAGATTCAACACATATTGAAGATCGGATCGGGAAGCTTTCACAAGATTCTACACAGCCATCTTCGCGTGAGGAGGATAGTATCACGCTGGGTGCCGCACAACCTCACCGATGCTCAGAAGCAGGCCCGGGTGGAATGGTGCCGTGATATGCTAAACAAATTTGAAGCAGGCTCGTCTCGGCGTGTTTACGACATCGTTACAGGTGATCAGTCCTGGATTTATCAATACGACCCAGAAACCAAGCGCTAGTCGACTGTTTGGGTGTTTCAAAATGAACCAACGCCTACCAAAGTGAAGCGATCTAGAAGCGGGGGGAAGAGTTTGATAGCTAGCTTTTTTAATTTGACAGGCCACTTGGTATCAATTCCCTTACGGGATCAAAGAAGCATCAATGCCGAATGGTATACTACCAAATGTTTGCCAGAAGTTTTCTCTGTTGTTAGCAACAAGCGACCAAACACAGGGCTCCGCGGGCTTCTGCTCCACCACGACAATGCACCTGCGCACACCGCACTCAAAACGAGGGACTTCCTGGACGGCACGCCAGTCAAACTCCTGGGTCACCCTCCTTACAGCCTTGATCTAGCACCATGTGACTTCTTTTTATTTCCAAAAATTAAAAATCAGCTCAAAAGAATACCATTTTCATCGCCGGAAGATGCGCTGGCTGCGTTCGAGCAGGCTGTAAACGAGGTGTTTGCGGTGGACTTTAAAAAGTGTTTTGAAAACTGGTTTAGACGCATGAAACTTTGTATAGAGGCTGGTGGAGAGTACTTTGAAAAGATTTAATAAAAAAAAATGTACCTATAGAACATTTTTTTTTAGTTTCGCAAAACTTTCTGAGTGTCCCACGTAGTTGTAGGATTTGCTCATATACTACCCAAAAAAGTAGGTTGCTTAGATGTGCCTCCCGAAGCTCTCTAAGATTTATCATTGTATTTTTTTACCTTTGTTCACATCCGTTGTGTTATATCTCTAACTAAAATATGTCTAACATTAAATAGAAATTTTAATAAAGTTATTTTTATTCATATCGTTTTAATAGTTTATCAATTTCATAGACAAAAATAGGATGCTACTCTAATTCACTACTCAAAAATACAGTGCTTTAAAATTATATTAACCGTATAATTATTTCTATTAAGTAATAAATTTTGGTGCATTTTGACTACTAATACATAAACTATTAGGTTGACATATTAAGTTATCGACATCTTATAACTAAGCATACATAAAATTGAATTATAAAAAAAATATTATATTCTTACACTAAGTTTTCACGTAAGCTAATTGCACAATAAGTTTTAGACGTAGATCTCTACTTTATTCTACGAAGTGTTTAGTTAATCTCTTGTTTACCGTAGGTTATAGACATAGGTCTCCACTACAGTGTTGCACTAATATTTAAAATTAATATAACTATACAATAGTATTAAATCTATTTTGGATGTGAACAACAAGTAAGCGTTGAAAGTATTTTATTGAGAAATTATGGATTTGTTTTATGATATTTTCTCGGTATTGTATTTTAGTGATTGTTTCTAACAGTACTTCAGACCGAGTACTTTCTGGATTGTGTACTCTCGTATTTTGTACTGTATCATTTACTAGTTTCCGTGGGAATACGGGGATAAAGTATAGCCTATGTGTTATTCTGATGTATAAGCTATATAACTGTAAAGTTACATCAAAATCCGTTCAGTAGTTTTTGCGTGAAAGAGGAACAAACATCCACACATAAAAACTTTCGCGTTTATAATATTAGTAGGATTATGTTGTCGTTCTGTATAGGAGATAAAGTGACTTAAGAATGCTGAGCATTTTTAACATACTGAGCGGATTTTTTATGGGCGTTTTTGTGTTGTGAACACAAATATTCAAAAGAGATGTGAGTGGGCAAGTCGGCAGAGGGTGACAAAGTCGTACACATATTGATAAGATCGAAAAAGTCAAATAAAAGTAGCTTTAATGTGGATGTAGTCGTTCGATAATTGGGATGTAGCGCAAGAGGTATTTACAATTGGATCTAGATTCACTCACCCTATCTTTACGGAAAAAGGCGTAAGTATATTATTATTATATATTAATATGACAAAAAAAATCGTATCTTTTGATCAACTTTCCTTTCACACACAAAGTAAACTTTTGTGTTTACTTATATTATGCCAATGAATTGAATTAAAGAAAAAGTATCGAAACAACTTTAAAATATCTAAGTAAATTATTTTTTAAAGAGATCAGAACTATACGGAAGTATGTACCTAAATAAAGTGTAAGCATGACCATAACATAGGAACTTCTGATGACTAGAATCGATAAATATTCAGACTTCTTCGGCATGCTTTACTGTCGATGAAGGCGTAACTTCTTCGCATGATAATGATGTACTCGAAGCATATTATCATGTAGGTACCTTGTGAAAACTACAACGTATCTAATACAATATTATTAATTAAAAAATATTTAATTTAATCCATTAACTTAATAACAATATTACAATACTGGAGCTGCCAATAATTGAAATGGGTTTTGTATTAGAATTATCTATATTTTTAAACCTCCCAATCCTGATGCTGACAAGTAAAATAATAAACACGTTGGTAGCTCTCGGCGACTGTTCGCTGAACACGCATCGCACTGAAAACAGACCACCACATATAGGCCGAATTACAAAATAATATAAACAATTATGATTACTTATTCACATATTCTTAGAGTTCTCTTATTTACTTTACAACCCTCATTATAACAAGGAATGTCTTCATAACTTAATATAGACATATATATGTATAAATAATATATATATATATATCGAGTGAATAAATAGTTTAACAAATCGACATAAACTTGAATGTTTCGCCAAATGAAGAACTATTCTAAAATATTTATGTATATGTCCTAACGACTAACAATGTCGACTACCAGTCTCACATTTTAGTTTAATAAGTGCTAAAAGGTACGAAATTTCTGGAAAGTAAATCAGCTGCAAATAGGTTATTTAGGACGAAACCAGATCGCACTTCCTTCCAAGCGTCGCTGCGCTCGCGCACCTGCACGTGAATACTATTGCGTCTGTTCGCTGCCTGTATCTTACACTAACACTTTTAAGTGGTCATGTTTTTGGCATAGACTGCACCACTACTTGATATGTTTCATTACTTTCAACGATCTACGCGTCTTGACTGGTTGCGCCCGTTATAAGTTCGCAGCGTTCACTGTTCGCGGAGTACGCGACCGTAGGTTCGAGTGTCAGTATACTGAGGTCCGTATGGCACTGGCGTATTGCAGGAGCACTATACGTCGGGGCTGGGGTCGGGGTTTAGCGGCCGCGCGCCCACCGCAGCAGGGCGTCGGCTAGCACGTCCAGGTGGGCCTTCGTCTGCAACAACAATGTCATGTCGTGCGTCAACATCGCGACAACAGATCGATACACTCGTAGCTTTACTTTTGTAGACTGTACGAAAATTGTAGACTCTATTGTATGTTCTCGTATAGATATTTATTTACCTATGAAATTGCCGATAAATTATGACTTATGATTTTGTTTCCAATTTTTGTAATTTTAAGTTTAATCCCAAAATTATTGTTTATTTGTAAAGTTGATTATACTGGTAAATTTATTTGTGCACAATAAATGTTTTTTTTTCATTTTCCTTTCCTATTTAAATAAAGCAGAAACTGACTGACTGAATGACTGATTGATTGATATTAACGCACAGCGCAGACGGCTAGCTGGGATAACCGAAATCAAAATGTTATTAATCAATGTCCATTTATTTAAAGTCATTGCAACTCCAACGAAGAAGAAGCGAGACAAGAAATTCCTCAACACAAGATTTACACCAAACATAATTGGACTTGACTGTATCGAAATTTAATTGCGAGGAATTCAATAAATAAAAGCTTATCCCAAAACATATTCTCTAAAACTGCATTTTGGTTTTCATTTTACAATTAAAACAAATTTTGAAATAATAAAACAACAAAATAAAATTTTGGTCACAGAATTTTGAACAGTTTCCGAATTCACAATAATAAGAACTTTTTTAGTTTTCAAGTCTTTATTTTATTTTTTAATCTTAGATAAATAGCTCTGCTTCGGAGACCATGCACAAAAATTCTGTATCTTCAATACTTTCTATATCCCTCTCTTAGTTATCAAGAGTAAAATGATAGCACTTTTACTGAAGACTTCATTGTGACTTTGTGAAAAAAAAATTTAATTCATTATACTTAACTTCTTATTTACAACACAAAAACGTTTTTAGGCGTTATGTATAGGTAATCTTTCGACTAATGACAAGAAAAAAATTCATGTTTAGTGTAAAGGAGACGTTTCATTTTGGGCCTGCACATTGTACACCAGCGCGAAATATAGAAAAAAATCTAGTGATTATCAGAAAAATATTTAAAAAAATCATTTCCATGTATTTAACGTGCACAAAAGTAATTAAACTTCTATGGATCCGCATTAAATCATATTGAAATAGGTAATACTATTTCTAACTGTTTAAGCTGCTATGTTATTGTGAATCAGTCCGACAAACATTAAAATAATGTCAATTGTCATTTACCGGTCAGGTCGCAATTTTTTTTGGTCGCCGCCATGCTAGATCAATGAAAATTAAAGTTTATTGTACAACTAAACTAGACAAATATGAGCAAAATCATGAATAACACTATAGTTATTTTATTTATATTTATCTAAAAAACTGGTGTGCATGGTGCAGGCCACTGCAGGCCCAGTCTCCATACATTCATGAAACGTCTCCTTTAGATGACATATAATTATATCACAGAATAATATAGTACTACGTACTTATATGTCATATTTGCATGCTAATGTATGTTAGCTGAATAGTGAACTAAATGTTCCTACTTTAAGACCATGTAAACCTATTCTAAGCAAATAAAAGAATTTGAATTTGATTTACATACAACCAATTAAATTACATGAATTTTTAACATTAATTCAAGGGAAGTTACATTATCCCTGACTAATATAGGGTAGGTATATTTTATAAAACGCAGCTACGCGTGGGCTAGTTTATAAAAATTTGAAACTGATAGCATACCGTCTTATAGAACATGCAGGCCTGCCGGTCTTCGTCCTCGCCGTTGGGGCAGTCGATGAACCCATCGCAGAGCACGTGGTCGTCGATGCAGCGGTAGCGGCCCTGGCGGTCGGGCGTGGGGCACGCGAACCGCTCCATGCCGTCCGCAGCGGGGGGACATTCTGAAAGCAAAAACAATAGGATATATGACGTCGGGGTCACCAATGTACCGTATTTTGTGATTGGGATCTTAATGCAGTCATAATTTCTTAAGTGGCCGGTTTAGGGGTGGCATATTTTAGAGTAGGTAAGCTCGATCGCTTTGGCCAGCCGTCAACTTTGTGGGTGATTATGAACGTAATGTTTCCACAAGCCACTTGCTGATAGTTTTCTACCTATTAGGAGGCAGCACAAACTACATTGGCCTTTACTTAGGTAAAGTATAATTACGGCAATCGACTTATGGCGGTCTTACGATGAGTTATAGAGATAAAATGATTACACCATATCGGATGTATAACTACGAATGTTTACTAGTTACCTACTTATTATTAGAATTCTAATTGGATTATTAACACAAACCAGTTTATTTAAAGTGCGAGGTTATGAATGTAAGTATTTATGCAATTTTAGAATTTTATCACTAAGTACATAGTATAAAACAAAGTCGCTTTCTCTGTCCCTATATCCCTTTGTATGCTTAAATCTTTAAAACTACGCAACGGATTTTAATGTGTTTTTTTAATAGATAGAGTGATTCAAGAGAAGGTTTTAGTGTAAGCATTGCACCCGTGCGAAGCCGGGGCGGGTCGCTAGTATGAAATAAAAATAAAACTAAGAAGGCTTTTACAGCGTCATTTTACTTCACTCAGACCTAAGTTGTATGTCATTGAAAATTGTTGAAATATGCAACAGGGAAGTTCCTCAGTTATCAAACCTTTATAAATTTTTGTTTATAAACGAGTTTGGAAAATTCTATGATTTTATCTGCTTACAGATATTGTTTCAATTTTTTCGGTTGTTGTATTCTAAAATTCCGCAAATTTAAATTAAATTTCCATCCTATTACCTTGCAATAACACCGATTTCAGTGCGGCTTCTTTTCTTTATTAGAAATTACTGTGGCAATTTCCAAGACCACAGCTTTTGTGGGAATTACGATGAGTCGATACTAATACCTACCTATTATTTATACTTAGTCCGGAACTACTAAACCAATTCAAAAATTCTTTTACTAATAGGGAGAGTTGCATTATCCCTATACAACAGGCAACATTTTATTTTGATAATCTGAATCCAACCAAACTGGTATCTGGTATGAAATATTTATATTAGTCCGATGTTTCTATTTGGATTCCAACTTGAGCGGGACAGTAAAACTGGATCTCAAACTGAGATTCTCAGCTTTTACTTTTAGACTGTCAATTTCATATATAGATGTTTAACAGATTATTTTTGTGTGAATGCGGCGCACACAACACTTTACACTCTATTTACTATTGATACAGTTCTCAAATTACCTTCGCTTTAATCATGTATGTTATCAGAAATACCAAGAAGATGAATATATTATAGGTACCTCTATCTATATCATGAGACCCTTTTTTAACTTATTCTTATATCAGAATAAGCGCAATTCCTGAAATTAGTTGGTTCAGTAGCGACTACTTAATCGATTTCAGCTATTTTTAATATGTGTTAAATTTTGTCCGAAGAATGAATTAGCATAGCTGAATTTAGTGCTACCTATGGAAATCGTGCTATTATTGCTCTTTATTTAAGAAAATTGGTTAGACACAACTAAAGTACGGCGTTATATTTTTTTTATATTAATATACTAATTGGGATGTATAAGGAATTGCGCTTATTCTGTTACGCCTTGTATATTTTTGTTTGGCTCTTTTCTAATGTCCTCGGGCAAGATGATAAGTAAATAGGGTGGGCGTTTTTTAGGCGTTCTATATATCACCATAGTAATTGCTGACCGTACATCATACTTGCCGTGGAAGTTGACCTTGTATTGTAATTATGACTTAGGTACCAGCGATAGGTCATGATCCGGATTGCCATGGAGATTAATTAATAATATCTAAGTATCTGTGTTTTAAGCCTGCCGGAAGAATTTTACATATTTTAAATAGTTTTTGTAATTATCTTTGCATTTATATTTAGTTTTTAAGCTATTGCATAGCTTCTATCGCGGGCCTTGAGCGCGGGGACCGAATACAGAAATTCCGTAACGAAAAAAACCTCACGCTCCCCACTCCGACGGGCACGGAGGAGTGGCTTGAAGGCCGTGCATTGTCTAATGGATGGATAGATGGATGGATGGACGGACGAATGGATGGATGGATGGATGCCTTCTATCGAGGGCCTTGAGCGCGGGGACCGAATCCAGAAATTCCGTAACGAAAAAAAACCTCACGCTCCCCACTCCGACGGGCACGGAGATGTGGCTTGAAGGCCGTGCATTGTCTAACGTCGTTTGTTTTCGGCAGTCTTGTTGATACAAAATGCTATGCAATAGCTTTACCACGGCAGTCCCCGAGTGCCACACGTCATTTTTTTTTTATTATCAAGTAGTTTTAGAAACCTTATTTAAAATGATTCCAATTTATCTATATTTGTTTTAAAAGTTAAGCCGTAGCAATCAAGAGCATAACCTATGATGAAGTCCTATGACCACAAAGCCTAATCTACATGTGTGGACCAAGAAAAGTTTGTATCTACTTTCATACCTATGTAGGTGACAGCATTTACATATTCAATAGGTTTACAGGGACAGTTTCTTATATTATTATGGATGCACGAAAAGCTATGCGTATACATTAATGGTGGTATATATAAAGAGTGAAGTCCTGACTCACTGACTCATCAACGCCCAGCCTAAACTCTTACACCTAGAAAGCTGGTTTTTTTACAGCTATTGTTTTTAAGACGTAGGCTAGCACTAAGAAGCGATTTTTTGAAATTCAACCCTAAAGGGAGTGAAAAAGGGGTTGAACTTTTGTATGGAAAACCTTCACTTTTGAGTGTATCATTCGAAACTTTGTAAAAATACTTTTTAAAACAAACATCAAGAAACGTATTTCAAAAAACACCCCATAAGGGGGTAACAGAGGGGGATGGAGTTTGTATGGAAATGTGTTGTTTTTTAGGTCTAATGAGTAGACACGTGTTTTTGGATTTTCAAAAATCGTCCCCTAAAGGGGTGAAAGTAGGGGTTGAGTTTGGTATGTATGGAAAACCTTCATTTTTGGGTGTATCAATTTGAAGCTTAGTAGCTGAAGCTAAAATACTCCTCAAAACAAACAGCAAGATACGTATTTCTG
Source organism: Ethmia dodecea (assembly GCA_963855545.1). Lineage (NCBI taxonomy): Eukaryota > Metazoa > Arthropoda > Insecta > Lepidoptera > Depressariidae > Ethmia > Ethmia dodecea. The sequence goes on from OY979448.1 coordinate 8,877,558, forward strand.
GATTTTCAAAAAAAAAAAACCCCTAGGGGGGTGAAGCAGGGGGTTGGAGTTTGTATGGAGAAGTGTTGTTTTTTACGTTCTTCAACTTGAAACTTGGCACAAACACTCTTAGAAATAAATGAGTAGACACGTGTTTTTGGATTTTTCCATGCGAAAAGGAGTGGTTCAAATCAACTTTAAAAGACGATGTTTGATGTTTTCCGAATCTGCTGACATTTAACGCGTGGCACGCACCCAGTCCGCATTGACTCATCACTTGTTTGCTCACGAAATGGACTTTTAATCCTAAAATCTCAAAAAGCAAATTAAATTGGGTTAAAAAATTCAACAACAACAGTCGACGTTATATTTCGCATATCATAATCTTTATTTATACCTACCACAGACGAGTAGGTATACTAAGCATTATAGAGCAGTGATGTTCTCATGATGGATAATCAGTGAGGCTCGGGTTCAAATCCTGGCATGTACCAATAAGTTTTTTAAAACTTACGTACATATTAATCACTAGCTGAACGGTGAAGGAAAACATCGTGAGGAATTAGGAAACCCGCAGGTCTCAGAATTAATTCTGAGGCATGTGTAACAGACCCGGTCCGGCGATGGGCTCGATCACCACCTATCACGTCTAGGGGTCGAATATTCTCGTGAAAAGTGGGTGTTTCTAGAAATGGAATACCTTTAAATTGCCTACCAAGTCATTTCTTCATAATTACAATTCATGTAAATCAATTAAGGAAAAAAGCGCCGCTTTAGGTACTACTTTGATCGGCGTTTAGTCCAGGCAATGAAGCGGATTTTTGTATGAAGACCCCAACATTAATTCCTCAGTCGATGAAACTTTTGCAGGATTGTAGTATAGTATGAGACAATACTTGCATAAAAAAATCCAAAAAAAAACCTAACCGAAGTTAGGTATTTTTACTGTAATACTTATTTATTTGATATCTTTGTTGGATAAAATGCTCAGTCAAAATTTTCTTCGCCAGCAATATTCATGTGTGTTAAGAAAGCTATATGCGAAATATATTTTAACTGGAATGCGATTTAATAGTCGCTGAGGAAAATCCAAAATAAAAACCGTCTCGCTATATTATTTTCAGAAATTATCAAATAAGCGACCAAAAAAAAAATTTTTTTAGTATAAAAACCTAACTTCGGTTAGGATTTTTTTTTTGATTTTTTTATGCAAGTATTGTCTCATACTATACTACAATCCTGCAAAGTTTCATCGACTGAGGAATTAATGTTGGGGTCCACTACCTTTATTGACTAGACTAGTTGGCAACCGGCGTAAATTGACAGTGGCTGTATTATGTCGTTAACGCCCTCTGCCGGCAAGTAGCCGTATTATTAAAAAATATTGTGTAAAATTGCTTTTTTACATGAAATACGTCTATGCAGTTGAACTCAAAATACAAAACCGTATCTGTATACAAAATTTCCTCAAAATCGTTAGAACCGTTTCCGAGATACCTACCCGAAACATTAATATAGGTCCTACATATACATACATAAATACAAGAATTGCTCGTTTAAACTAATAGAATCAATGAATTTTGTACGCATCATAACAGATAATAAATGAATAACTTGGGCAAAAAAAAATACATAATTTCGCTAACGAGTTACATAAGAACAAGGAAAACTAGGGAAATAGAATTGCTTTCCATAATGGTCTATTAATATGCTTTGACTGTATCAAATCGATAAGGGTTATTTATAGTAGGACTGGGTATAGAATAACAGCCGATAAATATAGACTTTCGCATATCATTGTAACGTGATTTTTCAATTTTAGGGTTCCGTAGATACCTCAGCCTTCTACTTCTGCTCCGCTGTCATCCATCCGTATTAACGGATTAAAGCGGGAATAGAAATATGCATTTTATTAAAAATGCATATTTCTATTCCCGCTTTAAAAACAAATAAAGATAATAAAGGAGGTCCTAACCCAATACAACAAACATGTTTTTTTATTTTACGGAGTTACGGAGCCTTTGTGTGCGAGTCCCGTTCCACTCAGGCTTGGCCGTATTTTTTATTTCCAAATAATATATTTTCGCGAATTTCATTGCCGGTGTCGCTATTGACTCAAAAGACTTGGAGCTGTGTGCATTACAGAATCAACTGCAAAGGGTTATTGAATAATTTTATTTTATTACCCTAATTTTCCCCGCAGGTAGGCCGTGCGCATTTATACGGCCAAACAGTTTTTTGCGTCGCGTTTACGATGTCGTAATCATGATTAATGGCTACTCCTACTTTATAATAGCTACACTAAAATCTATCTAACCTACCCATCGTACTCAGGTAAGTACAGTTATTTATGCGAGAATGAGAATAGAAATAAGTTTTGTTATTCACAGTAACTTTGGTGGGTGTGGAAAACTTTTAATAAGTGTAATTTACGTGAGTCCAAATGGGTCACAGCCGGAAAAGTACCGAAAGGTCAGCTCCGAGGCTAAATATAGAAAATGATGCAGCACTTTACAGTGAAAAAAATCTTAATATACTTGTACTATTAAAGAGGTAAATTGGGTGTAGTCAAAGTCAAAAGTCAAAATGAAGCCCGGTAAAATACGATGCTTTTCTACTTTTCCGCCGTGCGCTAACTAGATGATTAAACGTATTTGTAAAAAAAACTAAATTAGAATTAAAATAAATTCACATATTAAAAAACCAAATAATACTATCCCCTGCAGTTGTTCCAAAATTTAGAGGTCAGTAAAAGTCGCCAATACTCTGGAAATATCAAAGATAATGTTTATTTATAACACATTTGCTCTTAAAAGGTGTCTTATTTCACCAATTTCAATATCGTATTGTATCTCATTACGCCCAAGTGCGGTAAGTGTAAAGTAAAACGCACGGCTTATCAAGATGCTCCGTCTTAAAACGAACGGTACTTTTTAAAATCTCAGCAAAGAGTTTTTATGTCAAAAAAGTTGTCAACATTTTATTATTAAAATTAACTTTGGGAGATAAAATATAATAAAGAAATATTTATCTTACATAATTATTTTATTTAATTAATTTTGACAATAAATTACAACCAATTAATCTGTAAAAAAAACACAAAAATATTAATTTACTTTATTAGTAATACTGGCTGTTTTTTGTGCCTTTGTCTAAAAAAAATTATGATGCGCGACGCGCGCTTTTTCTTAACGCTGCAGCGCTGTATTGTTTTTATTCGTTTACCATAGTCGGAGTTTTATTTTATTTCCTCGCAAATGTGTTATAAAACGTCGTATGACATACGTGCGCTTTGATAATTACAGCCTCTGCTTACTTGTAGCCCTCGCCTACGGCTCGGGCTAGCAATATCGTCTCGGCTGTAATTTTCAACCTACCGCACTTATATCATAATGTACTATTATAGGTACGGGTAGATACGTTTCACTAATAAAGAATCTTGCTTTTTGTACCAAGATATATAAAGTAACTAGCGACCCGCCCCGGCTTCGCACGGGTGCAATGTTGAATTTTGTTTGCTATAAACCTTGCGGAGCCCTAGACCTTTCCAACGAATGCAAAACCGTGGAAGTCGGTTCGTGCGTTCTGGAGTTAAATCGTCAGGAAGGAAAACCCGACTTATTTTTATATAGTAGATTTCAAATAGTGGGCCGACTATCTGGTTTCTACCCTATCATTTAGAACCAAAACTTTTATGTCACAAAAAAAACGATGTCATATTATTATTAAAAAGCCGTTCGATTCCACCAGTGAGATGTACTTAACGCGAGAACCGATTGAAGTTTTACGGAGCGAAGTTGCTTAGTGTCCAACTTATACTTCGGGTACGGCAGACCACTCTATCGCGAGCGTCTATTTTTAGCCGAGCCGGGGAAAGTGAGGCCCGAAGCTCGATTGCGCGCGCCCCTACACAGTACACACCTACATATCTATTCACTTTGAGGGGGGCAGGCGACGTCTTGTGCATTTGTTAGTAGTCGGTATTGTACCGTAAGCGGAAACCACGTTTGGATTAGCTTGCAATTTTAACGTCTTCTCCCCTTTGCCTTATTTTCGTACTCTTCTTTTCTATATTTAAATAGCATTTATATTTAAATGGGTAATTAATACTTCTTGTGGCGAGATGTGTTTATCGAGCCTTTTTTCCATTTAAGTTGTAATACGAATACATATTGTTTAACACTAACGGTCTTATTATTAAATGCAGACTAGAGCAAGATGAAGTTAAACGGCCGGAATTAATCAATAGAGAAGGAGTGGTCTGTTATCATGATAATGCCAGACCACACACATTTTTGGCCACTCAGAAAGTGTTAAGACATCTACCATAATATAGTCCTGACCTTCCACCTTCAGATTTTCATCTGTTTCGGTCTGTTCACAATTCTTTGGCTAGTAGTAAGTAGGTTAACATCTACAGAGGACTGTCAAAAGGACTTGTCATTTTTTTTTTATTAAAATATCTATAAATCTCAAGATTAACAACTGGATTATGTCACTACCACAAGATGGCAACATGCTTTCGAACAAAATTATACATATAAGTATATTATAATGAAAAGTAATTAAACGTGTAAAAATATCGTCAATTTGTATATGTCGCAGTAAGATAGATAAAGCCGTAATATAGTTATATCCCTAGGGATATAATTATGTACCGTAACATAGTTATACGATAGCGATTCTTTTCTATCTCACTAGGAATATAGTTATAAAACCGTCGAAGTTTAGTGATATACTTATATTACTAGATTAAGTTCAGTGTTATAAATATATTAGGGTTTGTCTCAAAAAAGTCATATTGTATCATATTGTCATCATATTGTAGTAGGTACCTATATTAAAGCTTATTTATTCTCAAACATCCTGGGATGGGCTGGGATCCGTAACCTTCATCACATGACGTTACTCCACAAATTACGTGAACATTTCTCCGCCGCGTGAGCCGCACATTCCGAAAGCTATTTCACTAAACTTAATCTAGTAATATAAGTATATCACTAAACTTGGACCGTTTTATAACTATATTCCTAGTAAGATAGTAATTAATCGTTTCGTATAACTATGTTCCGGTATATAATTATATCCCTAGGGATATAACTATATTACGGCTTCATCTATCTTACTGCGACATATATAAAGTACGAAGAAACTTTTTTCCCGACCATCTACTATATAAAAATAATTCGGGTTTTCCTTCCTGACGATATAACTCCAGAACGCGCGAACCGATTTCCACGGTTTTGCATTCGTTGGAAAGGTCTATAACCCAGTGAATAGAGAGCTTATACCTTACAAACGGTCCGGTAGTTCTAAATTTTTTACATGTTGTCTAGGATGGTTGTTAAGTGTTTAAAATGCAAAATGCACAATTTCCCCCCCCTCCGCGCCCTCCGCCATCTTGAAAAAACCGAAAAAAAATCGGCACTTTTTTTAGATTTTCACTTATATCTTTGTTTCGGTGCATTTTAGCTACAAAACAGTTCTATTCAATGTTGTAGAGAATGAAATTCCCTATAATATACGTGTTAAATTTTGTTTGTAGGGCAGATAGTTCACGAGATATGATATTTTAAAAAAGATAAAAAAATACGCATTTTTTCAAACTTTTTTTTTAATTTTTCAAACTTCTAACTTTAGAACGCTGTAATTCAATATTGGCCTATTTGAGAAAAACAAGTATTAAGAATAAAAATTGTAGGGAATTTAATTACCTACAAAATGGATGTATACTTTTTTAACCAACCTTACGGAGGGGGCAGTAAGCATTAAAATGAAAACAACGGCATATTGTTTATTTGATAAGTTTGAAAAATTTCCGGAAAATGCGTATTTTTTGAACTATCTGCCCTACAAACAAAATTTAACACGTATATTATAGGGAATTTTATTCTCTACAACATTGAATAGAACTGTTTTGTAGCTAAAATGCACCGAAACAAAGATATAAGTGAAAATCTAAAAAAAAGTGCCGATTTTTTTCGGTTTTTTCAAGATGGCGGCGGGCGCGGAGGGGGGGGAATTGTGCATTTTGCATTTTAAACACTTAACAACCATCCTAGACAACATGTAAAAAATTTAGAACTACCGGACCGTTTGTAAGGTAACCCCCCTTATTTGGTCTCTATTCACTGTACTACTAGGGCTCCGCGAGGTTTATAGCAAAGAAAATTCAGCATTGCACCCGTGCGAAGCCGGGGCGGGTCGCTAGTATATTTATAGAAGTATACATTATAGTGAGAGAGTGACCCTTCTAAGTCAGAGGGCATGGTTTTAATCATTGTTGTCTAGATGTACGTTTAATAGCTATAGTATTGAATCTATTTTTGGAGTAAATTAACCGTCTGTGAATTGTATTCTAGTTTTTTATATGCATTTAATGTTTATATTATACACACATACATTGCATTATGTTTAGCTAGTAAGTATAGGTAGTTTGTATTTATTTGTTGATTTGTTTATCTTTTTTATTTTCTTATTTTAATGTATGTGTGTGTATTGTGTTGCAAATAAAATGATTTATCTATCTATCTATATTTGTATCTGAATTATTTCATATATTTAAAAAAAATAAAATTAGTATTTTACATAATAATCCTTGAAACAACCTAGTTTATAGGCTATTATTATCCTAAAATAACCGAAAATGTGAAAATGTCTGTAAAGTTCTACCACGTGCACGAAGTGGTATGTAGACCATCGCTGGTTACTAGTATAAAGGTGGGGTTAATCATGATGATTATTGGGTTATTATAACTTATAATTGTATCTTGTTTCTCTACACTTTAAAAGAAACAAAACAAAATATTTTGTGCCTTTAAGTGCTATGTTAACGATGGATTAATCGTTAGTACTACTCCGTACATTTATATTTACATAACCTATCTGAAACATCTAAGTCGTTATAGATAAAGAATTGTAGTCCATTAAACCTTTTCGATAACCTTTTTCCTACGTATAGTGAAAAAAATTAAATGTATTTTAAATGTAAAAGCATTGGCCTTCTTCTATTTTTATTTTAGACTGAGACTTAGGTAGATCGCGCGTCGGTCGACGACCGCCGCCAAAACAGAAATGTTTTTCATTCAAGGGCTGTCCGTGTGATGTTCATACGCCGCGTGTCATGTTTCACCGAGACAGAAAGGAAAATTGTTAAACAATGGGCACAGCGATTCACCTTCATTCACATATACCTACTAGGAAATATAGTCGCTCTACGTAACATAACCAGTGTCCCAACATGTTCGAGTGATTGTCTAAACATTAAAAAAACTGTATTGATCGTAAGTTCGGAAACAATTTTGTAATAAGTAGGTACTATTATGTTTTCTACGTGTCTCAGTATTATTTTTTCTTAAAAGTCACTGTGTTAGGCACTAAAGGTAACTAAAGGTATATTTGTCTTACACCTCACAGAAACTATCTGTCAGTCTGCTCAAAGGAATGAAACAGAAAATGATAGGCTTCATAGCCTTAAGGAAAACTATTTAGGATCCTTAAGCGCGATACAATGCTATTCAAGTTAGAGGGTTCTCGTATCTAAATAACCTTCTGAGTATCCGATGATTTGATTCAAGTAGTTGCTGTTTTGAAGATTAGCATAGAAATACCACCGCAGCAGTAAATTTGGTTAATAAAGTGACGTGGGCGCTAGGTATATAATTTGTGTGTTATGTCTGGAATGGTCTCGGTTAGTGATCGAAGCCACGGGGTTAGAGCTCGGTAGACACGATGGCGGCAAATACATTACCAGCCGTTACCACGATAACTACGAACGGGAGAATTTCTATCGTAAAATGTAATTGTTTTTCACAAAACGACCGGATTTTAAGTGAAACTTGATGTTAGAGGTTTCTCGGTATAGGTCAGAAGTTGTATTTGTAGAGTACGTTTAATGGCAAACAAACAATAAAAAGATAGACGTAGGTATGTGAAATGATACTTGTGTAGCTGAACACAATTGCTTTCAGTTTCTAAAATTATTTACGATGTCTTATTTGTGTTCAGGGTCACATAATAAAATAATGTCAAGTAACAAAGAAAAATATCCCTTTACGTATTCTAAAACACCATTAATAGGAATCAACTAAGCCATTCCGGTGGAGGAGGTTACGACTACATCTGTAGGACGTCAACTCTGTTGGAGTTTTTAATTCTACGCTTGAATTCAAAAAGTTTGTTTTCTCTGCAATCGGTGACTTCGTTTTGATACTCGAGCTTTGGTGAGTTTTCTTTGAATAAAACTAAGTTAAGGATGATTCACGTTACACCGTGCCGGGTCCGGGCCGGGCCCCGGACGGGGCACGTCCACTGTGCGCCGGCACGGTAGAACGTGAATCATTCTATACAAAACCCCCTCGACATTTCGACGCCTTGACCCGTCTGGGACCTGGCGGCGCACGTCCGTGCCCTGGCTGGGCCACGGTCAAGCATGAATCTCTTAATACAAATAGTATACTATAGATGTTTGACCGTGTCCCGGCCGGGGCTAGGACGCGGCCCGGTCCGGACCCGGTACGGTGTAACGTGTGAATCATCCTTTATTCGTTTTCAAAGAAGTTCTTTTTCGATATCGATCATTCGTATCTGAGACTATCGGTGCGCATTTAGCTTATTTATTCATTACAGCTGTAATGAATAAATAAGCTAAATGCGCACCGATTTACCTTCCGTAATTGAGGTGCGGTTGAAATTAAAGAAACCTTGCGGGTACTAAGCAGGTTCGTTAATGGAAACAACTTCCCCATTGAATTAGTGGGATTTAGAATGCATATCAGGTTGTGTTTTTCTGGTCGAGGAGTCTGGCGCACTAGATGATAAATATTCACGCCGCGTCGCCTAACGCGTGCCGGCGCGGCTCGAAGTAACTCGGTTCAGGAGCACCTTTCCGTGGTCTTAGTTCACTACATCATTAATAAAACTGAAGCAGCCAGTATCACTTGCTCGACGGTGAAGGAAAACATCGTGAGGAAACCCGTAGGTAAAAGAATTAATTCTGAGACAATTGTGACAGCACCCCGGTCCAGCGATGCTCACCACCTATCACGTTTAGGGGTCCACAGAATATACTGGTGAAATGTGGATATTTCCAGAAATGGAATACCTCTCCCTCTGCCTACTCCCTCCGGAATAAAAAGCGAAAAATCCTATCTAGTCCAGGCAATGAAGCGGATTTTTGTATGAAGACCCCAACATTAATTAGTCAGTCAATGAAAATTTGCAGGATTGTAGTATAGTATGAGACAATACTTGCATAAAAAAATAAAAAAAAAACTTAACCGAAGTTATGTTTTATGAAGAAGGTATTTTTACTGAAATACTTATTTATTTGATATCTTTGTTGGGAAAAATGCTCAGTCAAAATTTTCTTCGCCAGCAATATTCATGTGTGTTAAGAAAGCTATATGCGAAATATCCAAAAAAATCTCCTGGTAGAAACAACAAAACTCAGACGTATATGTACCTTCCACGGGAAAATTGCTCAGTCCATTTTTTTAACTGGAATGTCATTTAATAGTCGCTGTGAACTTACAATAGAAAAAAAACAAAATAAAAACCGTCTCGCATTATTTTCAGAAAATATCAAATTATCAACCAAAAAAAAAATTTTTTTTTTTAGTATAAAAACCTAACTTCGGTTAGGTTTTTTTTGGATTTTTTTATGCAAGTATTGTCTCATACTATACTACAATCCTGCAAAGTTTCATCGACTGAGGAATTAATGTTGGGGTCCACTACCTTTATTGCCTAGACTAATCCCCGAAACCCAGGTAACACCGATAAAGGCATTTGAGATTTTCGAATATTGCTTTGTTTATAGTAATAGTATAATTAGATAATTACTTAGGATATCGCGTGACATTCTTATCAAGTCGAGTATGAATTATTTTCCTAATAACAAAAAGCTAAGTTCAATAACATAAATTGTATCCACAGACAAAACAAGATTTGAATGTCGAATATTATAGGGGGAACTTGCATAAAACTTTGTTTTTAATTTATACTAAAGATTTAAGGATTACATACCTAAATATACCAAAAAGAAAAAAGTTAAAATATGCACAAATAATTTATTTATTGCAAAACAAAAATTGACATTTCAAAGTTCGCGCATAAACGGTGGGCTTGACGTGACGTCACTCCTCATCTTATGAAGTAAACTTTTATATTCTTTATTCTTATTAAGAATATATTCTTTATTAGAAAAATAATATATTTTCAGTTTTATTTAATACTAGCGGATAGTGTAGCATTCTATTTGTGTAAGAATTTTTGAAATCGATTCAGTAGTTTTTGAGTTTATTCGTTTCAAACTTACAAATATTTCCTTTCCTGTTTTTCGCTTTGCGATGGAGTGATGTCACTCGTCGCTGATTGGTGTTTCAAATTACGTCTCATATAGCGTTACGTAGAATTCAAATATTTCGCGAAAAAATTTTAATTTTAGAATTGTTTTTTCAGCAGTGCACTTTTAGCGACTATCATTATTGAATTACAATATAATTTTAGTGCAAGTTCCCCAATGTATGTTGTATTCTTGTTTTGTTAAATGTTATTTATTTAATTTTACTCAGAATAATAATACGTTTTACTTATGTACTTATAAATTCACTTAGTAATTAAGTAAGGGAATATAGATCCTAGTACTTTATATTATATGCCGATACCAAGTACTACCTATAGTATGTTTTGGAGAATACTTAACTTGTAATAGTACATTATGATATAAGTGCGGTAGGTTGAAAATTACAGCCGAGGCGATATTGCTAGCCCGAGCCGTAGGCGAGGGCTACAAGTAAGCAGAGGCTGTAATTATCAAAGCGCACGTATGTCATACGACGTTTTATAATACATTTGCGAGGAAATAAAATAAAACTACGACTATGGTAAACGAATAAAAACAATACAGCGTTTAGAAAAAGCGCGCGGCGCCCATCACTATTTTTTTTTAGGTAAAGGCACAAAAAGAGCCAGTATTACTAATAAAGTAAATTAATATTTTTGTTTTTTTGTTACAGATTAATTGGTTGTAATTTACTGTCAAAATTAATTAAATTAAATAATTATGTACTTAAATATTTTTTTATTATATTTTATCTCCCAAAGTTAATTTTAATCATAAAATGTTGACAACTTTTTTGACATAAAAACTCTTTGCTGAGATTTTAAAAAGTACCGTTCGTTTTAAGACGGAGCATCTTGATGAACCGTGCGTTTTACATTACACTTACCGCACTTGGGCGTAATGAGATACAATACGATATTGAAATTGGTAAAATAAGACACCTTTTACGAGCAAATGTGTTATAAAGTTTTTTTTTTAACGTAATGAGACATTGGACTCGATTCTGTCTGACTAGCTAAAATTCCAAATTTTCAGTTAGATCTATTCTTTTTCACCGCTTTGGAAAGGAAAGGAACACAAATAAGCGCCATATTTATTAATAATGTAACAAATGACAAAATAACAAAATTGAACCGTATGAACTCATTCAGATAGTATTCAAATACACGTGTTAAGCAATTTTAGCGACGATGTAACAAGGTCATGGATAAAAGTGACAGATAAGCACGTTGATAAGGTTCAAATTAGTTGGTTTTTACATATTTGACATTAACTCTTCAATCTATGGTTTGTTTCTGTAATTTTTCTTCCGTATCCTATCGAGAAGGATAGGCTAAATAAAAATTTGGAATTTTAGCTGGTCAGCCAGAATCGAGTCGATTGCTTCCCAGTGTTTGTTTTTATATATTTTATATATAAAGTCCTATGTGATTAATGCGAGGACGAAGGGACCGAAAATCCTTCCGAAACTAATGAAAAAAAAACCGCTTGAATAGCGCTTAATTGTTTTATTAACGGATGGGAGGTAAATTTTCTTAATTGATGACCTTTTTGAGAAGCGATAATGTATAAAATTGTTTCTTCATCAATCCGTAAAGCCCACTGGTGATTTAAGCATCTTTCCTCACACATGAGGAAGTGAGGGCTATAATCTCCCGAGCGAGCCAATTGTGTATTGGGAGATGCTGTTAGACCAGTGGCCACCTAAGGTTGTCTGACATGGTTTAACGACTTTAATTGTGCTTAAGCACAACGTAAACCGGGACTAATGATTTAACTATTAAAATTATTTTAATTAAAATTGTATAATAATAATAATAATAATAATATAATCTCACGCCTTTTATCCCCGAGGGGGTAGGCAGAAGTATTCCATTACTGGATATACCCACATTTCACGAGATACATTGGATCCCTAAGCGTGATAGGTGGTGAGCCCATCGCCGGACCGGGTCTGTTTACACATGTCTCAGAATTAATTCTGAGACCTGTGGGTTTCCTCACGATGTTTTCCTTCACCGTTGAGCTAGTGATAAATATGTACGTAAGTTTTGAAAAACTCATTGGTACATGCCAGGGTTTGAACCCGAGCCTCACTGATTTTCGGCCGGCTCTTTAACCGTCCGGGCTATCACTGCTCGCTAAAAAATAAAAATAAAATTAAAATTGTATATTTTCTGTAAATAAATGTTAACATATGGACAAAGTAGAGAGTGCCCGGCTTGGCAATCTGTATCAAACTATACGTAATCTGTTTAGTGGAAGCTAAGTGGTAGGATGCAGTTGGCCTTCTGTATTTTTAATAAAAGTATCGGTGAACTTTGGTATGTACTTAGTTTTCACAATTCCAATAAAATTATAAAATGTTCAATGACGTGAAATAATAAGTAGGTTGAAATTAAAACTTTAGCCAAGTGGCAAACGAACATTTCATTCGCTTCATTATTATTATGTACTTATAATTAAGAACTTCGTCTCCACCTTTATAGAGCGTTGCGTAAATTTTATTTCAATAATTTTACTTAGGGGGATATTACATTATCACATATCTCTGATCATTTAAATGATCATATTATATTTGATCCAATATAATTGTCTATTTGAGTCATATCTCTGTATTACACTATCAAAGTTCTTTGATGCTATTTTACGTCATATGTGGTTGCAAGTCGGTGGTGTGCGCGACTATTAGGGATGTAAAAAAATAATCGATTTTTAAAAACAGCACCATCTATGAGGTGCATGAACCTTAACGTTGTCGTTAAGTTTTTTTACTTGTCGTTTCATTATATTTTAATACTACGAGTACTCTTATTTTTTATTATTTTAGGTCTTTTGACTGTTTAATCTTAAAAAAAAATAAAGAAAGATTTGTTTTTTATTTTAGTTTTTGAAACCATAACGTAGTCGTTTAGTTTTTTTATTCTCGTTTTAAGTATTTTATTTTAATACTAGTCAAATGTAAAAGAGGACTGGACATTTGTGACACTAATTTTTTAAAATTAATTTTATTGTTAAAATTTTAAGATTATCGAAATTTTATTTTGATATTTCTTTATTCATATTATTTTATTTCATTTTAATCTGTCAAAATGTTAATATAAATCTCTTAGGATTTTATTATTAAAATATGAAAAGCTTATATAGATTTTTAAATATATATTAGAAAAAAATCGATTTTTTAGAATAATCGATTTTTTTCAAAATTAAACGATTTTTAAAAAATCGATTAATTTTGAAGAAAGAAAAATCGATTTTTATTTAATCGATTATTTTCCTTTAATCTTACATCCCTAGCGACTATTTCTTCGGCAGGGCAGGTATTGACGTCAGGGTTACCAGATCTCAGAAAATTCGATTTGCCAAAAGGCATCGTCATTTTTAGTATGGCTTATTTTTTGTTATTTCAGCAAGATTATGCAAGTATATAATTAGAAAAAGAACTACATTACATTATTTGAAACATATTGACGAACAAGAAATCAAAAACTGTCTTTTTATATTTGCTTTTCAATACCTAGTGGAAAAAAATAAAAAATAACTGGCAACATCTGTTTCTATGACCGTATTGGATTCAATCTCTTAGCAAATGTCAAAAATCTATGATCAAGGAGAAAATGAATCATATGTCTATATTACACTATCCAATAACATTGACTCATAGATCTATGATCCAAGATAAATGATAGTGTAATATGCCCCTTACTATAATTTATTTTTTCCAAATCCGTGTGATGACGAGTCCAACGCTAATAATGTTAATCCCATAGATACATTTACCATTATATTCGATTAATCTTTACGTTATAAAAGTGACTTGACTAGGTCCTCAGACACGAAAACGCAGACTGTATTTATAACCTATGTCGTAGATCGCTACGACTCTACGAAGTCCTTGCGTAGCAATAATAATGATATTTAATTATTTGCTCTAGACTAGTTGGACAAAGAAAACGCGATAACCTACCGAGGAGCATATAATGAGAAAGTGTGCAGGTGAATACGACAAATACAGCAAGAAATATGATGTAATTGTTGCGGGGGAGGCTCGTTACGGATGATTGATTGGTTTGTCGTCAGGGCACAAAGGAGCTGGCGGACGATTGAATCTGGCAGGCCAGCGAGGCACGCCGTCGAGGTGTCCCCACCAAACATGTTATTATCAATTCGAAATATATTATTAAAATCATATTGTTCAGTGTAATTTATCTGATAAGTAGGATTGGCTGGTTGTAGATAAGCAATATCATTATTATTTCAGCACATAACTCAAAAAAAAAACATATTACAAAATTTTGTGCAATGCGAAGAGGTTTAATAAGCTGAAATATGTACATCTTATATTCGAATGTAGTACAAATGTATGAATGTATTTGTATTTAATAAATCAATTTGATTTGATTTGACTAGTCTATAAATATTTCGAGCAGTTTCTTTAGTAAGCTCAACGTATAAAAAATTGTAGAGGCAACTTTTAAAATAAACAACAAATTATCTAGGAAATTTAATCCGGGTCCAGGCCGTGGTTTTGGTGGAGAGGATTTATTTTTCAACCGACAAAAAAAATGGAAGAGGTTCTCAAGTCGACGCGTATCTTTTTTTATTTATCACGCATAACTTTATACAGAGTAGTCCGATTTTGATAATTCTTTTTTTATTGGAAAGGGTATACCCCGAAATTGGTCCCGTGTGAATCAGTATCGATTTACGTCACGAGGAGTCATGAGCTGAAGAGGTGGGCGTTGGCTTCGTGTGGAGGTTGTATACCCATTAATCATATTACGGGTTTATTGCTTCAATGGGGCGTCGATATAAGAGCCGGTCGCTCGATACGACGCCCAATGGAGCTTGCCTTGTAAGCGACCCACGCTTGTCGCACCACTCTGGCATGACGTTATCTACGCATTGAGAATGGAAAGAAAGGTCAGTTTTATCGTTATGGCTTCTTTTATTGGGCACGTATGATGGGAATGTGCGTTGTTTTACGTGTAAAAGGGGGAACTCCATTTCGATTGGATGGCTTTATGTAGATATTCAAAGCAGTTGTTGCTCTGTAAACATTTTTGGATTGACTTTAAGAGTATATTTGTCATACTTCAGATAATTTTGTTGGCTGTTTATTTGGAAAATTCTTTCACTACAGAATAGGCGGAATCTATGCCGCCATGCCATTATTTAAAAATACAATAGAGTTTGGATTATATTGTGAGGATTTTTTATGATATCCAGATAGCTATCTAATCGGAAGCATCATTAGGATGAACAGGATTATACGTTAAATCTTGGGTCTTATATTTAGACGGTAGTTTAGATTAATTGCGTACATAAGGTCCAATTTAATTATTGTATCAGGTTGCATCGTGGGCGGACACATCTCTAGGGTATTTGCTAGCGGGTAGACTTATTCAGTACTAGCTTAAGCTTGTGCCTTTGCCTGCGTTCCGTTCCGGGTTTCAAAGTAGTCTGTGTATTATTTTGATGTCTAAGAAGTTCCATCAAAATCCTTTTAGTAGTTTTTGCGTGAAACAGAAACAAACATTCGTCTATACATCCGTCCTCATAAATTTTCATGTTTATAAACTTATAATATTAAGTAAGATTTTCTAGAATAACCACTTCTGAACGTCATATAATAATAATAAATAATAATAATAATCTCATGCCTTTTTTTATCCCCGAGGGGGTAGGCAGAGGTATTCCATTACTGGATATACCCACATTTCACGAGATATATTGGACCCCTAAACGTGATAGGTGGTGAGCCCATCGCCGGACCGGGTCTGTTTACATCATATTGAAGGTCTTAATTATGAAAAAGTCTACTTCTCTCAAAATAGAAATGACATTGGATTAACAGAACACTGAGCTGCATAAACTGACTAAGCTGACATTAGCTGACTATGTTACATGACTGTAATTTATTATTGGAACGTAGTTCCTTATGGCGCGTTGCGAAAGGGGGCTAGATGGAAAAAATTAAGACCAACAGTTGGTACGACCGACACTTTTCGTCGTTGAGTTGATGCTGGAAACTGACAGATGGCGCTGCTACGATGAAATACCGCTAATTATCAAGAGATGGCGCTGTTAACACATTGTATCATTGTGGATAAAATATGACAGAGGAGTTATAGTAACAAATTAAAGAGATATTCAGGTGTTCATTCATCGAGCACTGCTAGAGTATTTTAAAGATGTATCTCGAACACTTAGCAGATACAACACAAATTTAGATAAACTTCCACTAATTTTGGCCGGTGATTTTTTCATGAACTTCAGTAATGAAAAATCAAAACCATTGCTACAGTTTCTAGAGGAAGAATTTGATTTAAGAATAAACAATAATCCAGTAGAATCAGCAACAAAATATAATACTACCATCGATGCAGTTTTTTCAAGACATTTAAATAAAATAGAATCCCAAACATATGTTTTCTACTTCAGTTACCACAAGCTAATTATTACTAAAATTTAGCCTACTGATTAAGTTTATATTACATTATAAATTTGTTAATAATAACAGATAATAAAAAAAAAGGCGTGTGGCACTCGGGGACTGCCGCGGTAAAGCTATTGCATAGCATTTTGTATCAACAAGACTGCCGAAAAGAAACGACGTTAGACAATGCACGGCCTTCAAGCCACACGGGTGTTATTTAAATGGTTAGCAGGGGTTAGGGGGGGACCCACCCCTCCAACCCCCAAGCGAGGAAACACATAGTTTTTTATTTTACGAATTTTTAAAAATATACATGAAACGGAGTGAAAAATCGCTTCCGCTTGTTACTAAAATAGGTGCAATATTTCGGTTCTGGCACTTCGCCGGCCGCTGCCGCGGCACGCTCGCTCCGCTCGCTCGGCTCGTGCGTTGTGGTCACAAGAAAAACCTAACCTAACCTAGCTGTTTGGACTGCGGTATTCTGCCTTAGACAAGTGAGCGGGTGCCATTTCGGTTCTGGCACTGCGCCGGCCGCTGCCGCGGCACGCTCGCTCCGCTCGCTCGGCTCGTGCGTTGTGGTCACAAGAAAAACCTAACCTAACCTAGCGCTACATATTCATAGAGATCACACGGAAAACACAAAACACTCGACGTAGGTACCGATTATCCAAGATCTAAACTGTGAATGACCTACAAAATGGCGGATGACATCTACCACATATTACGTTCCAGCGACCAGCAACACTTTTTTCTTTATTTATCAAAAAACCATAGACTACGACGCATTCACGAACAAATTTGACATTTGTAATAGACGAAACAAAACGCATTGACGTTTGACATATATCCTCGCGTCAAATTTGTACAGTTTTGAGGTTATTTATCATAATTTCAAAAAATTTTATCTCGAAAACTATTGATTTCCTCACTTTGCATTTTTGGTAAATAAACCCTCTTATATACCTCTATCTAAAAAAAAAAAATATGAACCAGAAATTCCACGTCACCAGTCGTACAGTTCAGCCGAGCTGCATATAAAAGTAGCAAAAATAATCTTAGCAAACTTGTCATGCGCAAAATGGGCGCATTCCTTACAAAGATTAAGAAGTACTTTGGATTATGCAACTTTTATCATTATAATTATTATTACCATTACAAGTAGTGGTGGTGGTGGTGGTGGTGGTGGTAGTGGTAGTGGGAGTGGTGGTGGTTGTAGGGGGGGTGGGTGTGGGAGTGTGAGGGTGTGTGAGTGGGAGTGGGGGTGGGTGTAGGGTGGGAGTGGGAGTTGGAATGGGCGTGGGAGTGGGAGTGGGGGTGGAAGTGGGGTTGGGGGTGGGGTGGGAGTGGGAGTGGGAGTCAGAGTGGGAGTGGGACTGGGACTGGGACTGAGACCGGGACCCGGACTCGGACTCGGACTCGGACTCGGACCTCCGTGCCTGTCGGAGTGGGAAGCGTGAGGTTTTTTTCGTTACGGAATTTCTGGATTCGGTCCCCACGCTCAAGGCCCTCGATAGAAGCTATGCAATAGCTTAAAAATATTTTTATAACTAAAAAAAAAAATATTACAATTCCTTTACTAATTAATCGAACTACGTTCCATCCGGGTGTCCCCTGACACCTCTCAAGTTTTTATTATTATAAAGACATCCGCAAAAGAATCAAAGTAACGCGTAGAAGCTCAAAGGGTTAGTTAATGTAAGTAAGCAAAGGCTGTCCATCGTGGGATTTACTAACGGGTGCTTAGAAAAGCAAAACGGAATCTAACCCACGGATTTGATAAAACGGGCGTGGGACTCTCTCCAACAATCACGGGGTTTGTTAGGTTAGGTTGAAGAAAAGAAGAAAATTCAATAGTATCTAAGTGATGGAATTACACATGAAAAAAAACAACATTCGGTATATTATATTGACGGGTGGGGAGACGGGTAAAGTTCCATTTTCGTTTAATAGGAATAGGTCACTTTGGGACTAAAAAAATAAATAAATTTAACTCTCAGAAGAAGACGATCTCATCATAACTTCTAAGTATGACGAGTTTTTCTGGGAAATAATATGAAATGACTTTGCTAAGACTGTTAAATTATAATGTTCATGAACATGCTACATATCTAGTCTTACCTTCCAAAATACCTAGAAGTTTAGACGTGTTAGACGTGATGAAATATCAGAAATACAAGAAAATACAATAGTAGCTCAAGGCAGGTCTGTAGCAAAATTGACACTTATAATCTCTATTTGTTGTGGAGTGA
This sequence comes from Ethmia dodecea, assembly GCA_963855545.1. Lineage (NCBI taxonomy): Eukaryota > Metazoa > Arthropoda > Insecta > Lepidoptera > Depressariidae > Ethmia > Ethmia dodecea. Next base: position 8,896,570 of record OY979448.1, read on the forward strand.
GCATGCATACATCCCTTTTCAGTGAAGGCTACACAATAAGAGAGAATTTGCTTTATAACTGAGTACCCACCATTTTGGAGAGACAACCGCCAATCATGTCCTGAAAATTAGTACTTTGTTCGCTCTACCCTGCAAATTTAAGATAAAGTTAAATAAACATACATTGTGACAACGGTCTTATTACAAAACCTTATAAAACGGGGTTTAAAGTTAGACATTGTTTGAAACATATGCTGTTGCTTTTTAACCACATACCTGTATTTAATATTATTGTCAAGAAAGCGACAACATTTGTTTTGAATGAATGAATTTTAAGAGATTGAATGTTTTCGTGCTTTATTGGAGTGGCTACGACAAAGTAAATCCACAAAAATGCGAATAATTTTTAAAAACTTTTTCATAATAAATATCACTTAGTGAAACAGTAAAATGATAGTGAATTTAATTTAAGCAGTACAAAAATAAGTTACGGCTTGAATTAGGTATACCTATTAAAAAAAAACTTTTATGGATTCTTGCCACACTATCATTATTATGAGAAGAAGTAACAGCAAAATGAAAATTACTCAAAAAATATACGTTTTTCTCCGAATTGTCGTTAAAAACCGAAAATATCCAGTTAAAATAAAACTACTGTATCTGTAGCGACACTACCTACATAGAACGCACCAATAGACGGCCGAATTCTAAACCGCGCTATCGAAGTTTTCTAATGAGTTTGTATAAATACAACTGTCCAACATCAACCGTTGGAACGCGGTCCTCTCAGGTACGATCACTTCGCCTGGCGGAGGATCTTCCCTTTCCACGATGGAGGAGCATTCCACCTCCGCTCCTCCATATATCTATGATCACAGTCATTATGATCAAATAACGTTTGAGACAGTCATCAATCTTTTGACAAGTTATTTTATATTTTATTCAAGTATAGCGGTTGCCCAGCGGCGTTGCCCGCGTGGATCCCGTTCCCGTGTGAATTTCCGAAAATCTCTTCATAGTGGTTGCCTATGACATATAAGACACCTACTTACATACCATATTTCAAATAACGGGTTGCCCGCGCAGATCCATTTTATTCCCGTTCCCATGAGAATTTCAAAAAATCCCTGTATAGCGGTTGCCGACGACATATTATCATAAGCCACCTACATACCATATTTCAAATAGCGGGTGCCTAGCAGCGTTCCCCTTGTGGATCTAGTTTATTACCGTTCCCATGGGAATTTCCGAAAATCCCTTCATGTGGTTGGCTACAGCATAATATAAGACACCCACATATCATATTTGAAATAGCTGGTGCCCAGCGGTATTTGCGGATAAAGTTTATTCCCGTTCCCGTGGGAATTTCCAAAAATAATAATAATAACTATATATAATAATAATAACTTTATTCTGGAACATTGTTACAAAATAAAATATAATAGCCTGCACCAATACTTACTTACTACAGTACAAAAATATCACATGTGACTGAACTAGGGAACCCTGTTTTTCAGGCGAAAAAGGCCTTAAATATTTTCTTAAACAATTACAAATAATCACTTACAAAGTATACTATAAGAGACTCCCTAATCCCTTCTTGTTTCTAAATCCCTTCGTAGTGGTTGCCTACGACATAAAAGACATTTACATAAGTATCGTATTTTAAGTTTCTAGGTGTTATCGTTTCGGAGTAGTATGTGTTTCTCTTTTTTCATTTTTTTAAATTTTCCCGTAGGAATAGGAATAAGACATTTTCTCGATATAAAAACTACCCTAGATTTTGATTATGTTGATCCGGTTACTCAGTTATCTCCACACCAAATTTCATAAAAATCCGTCCAGTAGTTTTTACGTGATGCGTGCACAATCAGACAGACAGACATAAAGACAGACAAAAATTAAAAAAATATGTGTTTTGGTATCTACGTCGATAACTATCTATACTACCACGAAAATTTTCCAAAAATATTTCATGTGCAGACACGGCCTCGTTACAGTTTTATTATATGTGTAGATACAGTGTTCTTTGTTTGGGAATTGACATTGAGAAGCAACAATCTGTAATCGACTTGGTCGTAATTTATATACCTTTCTATTGGAAACTACTTTTTGTATTAGAGCCGTAAATTATACGGGTTAGTAACTCCGTTTCGAAACACGTTGGATTAAAACTCATATAATATATAGGTAATTATATCATCAATATATATACAAAATGATAAACTGACTGACTGATTGGTGATATATCAACGCCCAGCCTAAACCGCTGGGTCTAGAGACTTGAAATTTTGCACATAGATAGCTTATACAGTGCAGAAGGATTTTGCAAAATTCAACCCCTACGGGGGTGATATAAACGCAGCGAAGCGAAGCCTTGGGCAAAAGCTATATTCTATATAAAGTGAATTAGATGCAAGGCATGTAAATATAGAAATTCAAATATAATGTTAAAGTTGCTGTAGACGTGTACGAACTTTTTCCCCGCAAGAAATGTGTTTTTTTTACGTTTTTTATTGTAAAACTAGGCTTCAGAAACCATATAAAAATGTAATAGGCAAATGAAGTATTTTCATAACATGAATAATCTCGTTTACTTATGATTTTATTTACTGAAGTATTACGGATTGTTTCAATATCAGCTGAATATATGGGTGAACAGTCCATTGCCTATCGATCGGCGAGCGTCTCACTAAATAATGTACTCCTCTTTACAACCATTAGATATATTTATTACGACCAGGCGGCAGTGAACGGAAGGGTCAAGCTAAAAATGGAAAAACTTTTTTTAATACTGCTGTTAAAAACGGCACAGCAAGAAATAGGAATAATGAAGTCGTCAGACTATTTTAGGCTGATCTAGGTATATAACAGGGTCTGAAAAGTATCAAAATATATCTACACTAATATTATGAAGAGAAAATATGGATTTTTTGTTTGTTTGTATAAAAAAGAAGGCTCCGGAACTACTGGGCCGATTTAAAAAATTATTTCACAAATGGAAAGCATACTTTTCTGGGAGTTATATGAATCATAATTTTCAACCGAGAACGGGACTTACGCGCGTGAAATTGCGCGGAACAGCTAGTTTATACATAAACTGCCCAGCCCTGTCCAGCGGTGTTGCCCACGCCGAACCCGATTTTTTTCGATCACTTAGTTATTCTGTGTTAGTCTGCTGGCAGAAACAAATCCAAAAATCAAACAAAATCGTCTAGCCATTGAGTACACATGGTATAACCGACTTTGTTTTATATAATAATATATAGATACGAGTATAAGTACACTTTTAGATACATGTGCTGCGTTTGGGTCGTTTACATGTACATAAGTAAAACGACCGCTGTGTTGCCGTCTTGAAACATTAGGTATTTTGTTGTGTCAGTATCAATCACCAATTTTATTTAATTCGTTATATATATAATCTCACGCCTTTTTATCCCCGAGGGGGTAGGCATCTGCCTATTCCATTACTGGATATACCCACATTTCACGAGATATACTAGACGTATATCTCGTGAAATGAGATATACTAAACGTGATAGGTGGTGAGCCTATCGCCGGACCGAGTCTGTTTAAACATGTCTCAGAATTAATTCTGAGACCTGCGGGTTTCCTCACGATGTTTTCCTTGACCGTCGAGCTAGTGACAAATATGTACCTACGTAAGTTTTTGAAAAACTCATTGGTACATGCCAGGATTCGAACCCGAGCCTCACTGATTTTCGGCCGGCTCTTTAATCGTTCGGGCTATCACTGCTAACTCGTTATAAACCTTTGAGTATTAAACCAACCGGAGGCGCCACTGACAGGCGTTCCCCTTTGCCAAAAAAAAAGTGTCGGTCAACACGCATACCTGCTATATACAAGGAGTTTTTTTGAATTCACGGAGTGCTTGGATTGGTGAATGTATTTGTGTGCATCTAGTTCAAGCTAGTGTTTAATTGTTTTGACAAAAAATGCGTTTGTTTTAACATTATTTGTGTTTGTTTTCTCGTCCCCCGCGCAGAAATTGGCCGACTTTTTTTGCAAAGAAACTAGTGCGCGTGACGTCTCCTGTTGGTTTAATATTCAAAGTTATAAACCGTCACAATATAAGTATCTAGTGTAGTGGGTCGATTAGGAGCCGCGGATTATATGTAATTTTATTAATGGGTTGTTACTCACGCTCTGCCGTAACTCACTCCCCTGATACTACCGAATGGAATAAAATACGAGGCTATAAATTGTTTCTAAAATAAATAAAACAGATCCACCAATTACAAAACTTCGCTTTTCGAATCTTCCGATGTGCGAGTTGAAGTCGATACCATTAGTCAACTGTAGACAACTGAATGGTTCAATTTCGGAACTTATGTGTTAATATTCATACATTATAGGGTAAAGTACTTAAGCTGACAGTGCAGTCGGTCGGCACTGTGTAGAGTCTGATGCCAAGAGTTGAAGATGCCAAACAATAGGCAATATGCCGCGGTGGCTCGGCAGCTATAGTTCCGCCTATTGCGCCGGAAGTCGTTCTCGTTCACATCCCATGTGGCTTGCTCCGCCGTGTTCTCGCACGAAGCCCTAGGCTCCTAACCTCTAACCAACTTCTGCCTATATCCACTGGGTATATTACATAATAATACAACACATAGGTACCTACTTAAGTATTCTTCTTCTTCTTTTGTCTATCTATCTATATACAAGGTGACTTTTTTTACCGTCTGGAAAAAAATGTGGTGTGATAGGTAAGTGTAATAGATTCATTTGGCAATGTTACTTAAAAATTATTTTTTTTATCAAAAATTTTTTTTCTTGCTTAGACTAATATACATTACTCAATTGTAGTCAATAATACACACTGAGATATTTGAAATAGTATTTTAAAAAGAAACAGGCTCATAGCTTCCATTCATGCGCAATCTACCTACAACCGCCAGCTGCGCGTAGTACTGTGCGTAGTTTTCTAGATTTTGTAAATTGCACTAAACATAACTATATTTAACAATTAATCTCGTGTATAACTTCGGCTCTAGATACCTTATACGTCATATTTTTTTCCAGACGGTAAAAAAAATCATCCAGTATATATATATATGTATATATATATATATATATAATATTAACTCACGCTTATATAACGTATGTCAGGACTAGTAAGGGATTTTCGGAAATTCCCACGGGAACGAGAATAAAAAGTAAGTCGCTGGACAACGACTTAAAACATAAAGTTAAAAGTTAGTGATGTCTTCAAATACCTACTTGAAAACATATTTTTTCAATTAACAAAATGGCTTCTTATCTATAATTACCGTTCCAGTAGATCAAAATGGCCAAGCACCAAACGATTGCACCTACAGCTATACTGAATTAAAACCAACTAAAAGTCCTAAGCCTCGGGTGCTCTAACCGTACTTTAAAAATGACTTCCATAAAATATCTTCTCCATCAAACAGATTTTCTCAAATTTTGTTATATTGCAACATATATTCGGAGCTTGTAGAGCTTATTGTTATATTCATCATTTATGAGCGTCAGCATTATTGTGAGGTTAACGAGGCAGCCTAAATTCAGCTTGCTACTTTTGTGCTTGGCTTTTTTTGGCAAATAAAACGAGTGCGGACACTTGTTTTCACTTTTCGACGTGGTGCCGGGCGTGAGGTCAAGCCGCCTCTCGGGCAGTGCATGGTAAGCGAGTGCGACCACAATTTATGCGTGCCCGAACGCGGCTGGCGCACTGCCAACATCGCGACACACTCGTTAGCTTCTCCAAGCCCACTATCTAATAGTTTTGCCGTCTTTCGGGCTTTCGGAGACCATTTAATCCACTTGTTTATATTTGTTGCAGGAACTGGAACACTGTTCAATTTACGGTCTCCTTAGTTGGTTGAAATACTCATCCTTTTCAAGTTATGTGTGTTTGTTATTACAAGATTATTTAGTAAAATGTTGAAATAGGTGTATCGGTTTTGTAAAACATAACTTTAATATTTTCTCGTTCTTAGTACGCGCATACGTAGCAGTTTTGACCTTACCAACTCTCGAGAGTCTCATGATCATCATCATCAGCCTATCTTAGTCCACTGCTTGACATAGGTCGTGATCTCTCATGATCATGACGTACGTATTATTTTAGAGGCATATATATATTTTTTATTGCTGTGTACGTGATTATCACGAATGTTTTAATAATACATTGTAGGACACAATTCACACATAGATATTTAGTCTCAAACTTGTAATAAGAGCAAGATCAAAACAAGAGCAGTGATTAGCCTTACGGTTAAAGAGCCTGCTCCACATGAAGAAAATCAGTGAGGCTCAGGTTCAAATCCTGGAATGTACCAATGAGTTTTTCAAAAACTTACGTACATATTTATCACTAGCTCGACGGTGAAAGATAACATCTTAAGGAAACCCGCAGGTCTAAGAATGAATTCTGAGACATGTTTAAACAGACTCGGTCTGGCGATGGGCTCACCACCTGTCACGTTTAGGGGTCCAAAGAATATCTCGTGAAAAGTCTGTATATCCAGAAATGGAATACCTCTGCCTACCCCCTCGGGGATATAAAGTTGTCAGAGTAAAGGATCGGCCTAGTTTGGAACTAAAAAGCCGTATGGGTACTACTAAACAGGATTAATCATTAAATCTTTGCCATTATGAAACACTGAGTTGGATTACAAATCTAGCGTGGGTAATGCCCACTTTTTTGTTTCATTGCACTACTGTATACTTAATTACTATATTGAATTATAAAGATTGAGTTACTGTTAATTTTTATATGAACTGAAATAGAAAGAAAGTAAGATACATTGATTTCATATCTTATCATTTGATGGTATAGTGTTGAACGACCTTCATATTGTTTGGGTAACTATTGAAAGGTATAATCTTTTGTTCTCTTGTTGGTACAACTATTTTCTAGAAATGCTGATATTAACAGCACTCAAGTTGATTCAGCCTTGTAATTCTCTATGCATTGTATGTGTACGTCATTGCGTCCGATTGAACCCATTTCCACCATTGAACGCGCGACGTCTCAAATTACTTTCAACAGAATAAGGTTATCTTTTCAGTGAAATCAAAGATTGTTGAAAAGTTCTCTAATTACCATTGTTTACATTAGTTAAGCCTATTCTCCTACGTTTTATAGAACGCCAAATTCGTTCGTTGCTGCCCTTTAATTAACCATATCGCGTAGATTTTGGGTCATTCTGCTAAGCCTTAATTGGGGTTTGAGGCTAAATCGACGATCGCCAGATACGTCCTAGCCGTACTAAAAATAAACTTTATGGATGCGTGCGTGAGAAGGTTCCGAATAAGTAGAATGCCGGCTGTGAATGAGGTCATTTCCCTTTCTTCGCTATTCTTGTGAAATTTATTTTTACCCCTCAACTAGGTTACAGAACGCAGGGTGAATGTGTAAACATGTTTATTACACTATTTGTGGAAGTACATTTTGTGCGTCACTAATATAATATATATACCTAGTCGGAACGTGTCTTGAGCGCAACCTAAACTAATTTTATATTCAAATTGTATAGATACATGATTTTTTTATATTCATTTTTTGTAAAACGAATTTGATCTGAGACATGTTTGATGCCGGTCCAGCTATGGGATCACCATCTGTCACATGTAGGGGTCCGAAAATATGCTTGTGAAAATCGTAAATTTCCTGGACTGGAATACCTCTGCCGACCCCTCGGGGATAAAGGCGTGATCATATTTATTTGAATTATAGAAATTCTATTAATAAGGGAGTTTACTTAATGATCTAGCTGAATAAATACTGTATTATGAATCTCTTTCAAACGTAAACAAATAGGACAACAGAACTATCATGAAACGTCTATTTTATAACGTTGTTTACCTCACCTCTAATCTTAGGTCGTACTCAGTCTGTAACGTCACATATAAAAATCTAGATTATTCTTACTTTCTGCTTAATATATCGTAAATATATATATATATATATATATATATATATATATATATATATATATATATATATATATATATATATATACACTCATGCTTTACCCCCCGGGGGGTAGGCAGAGGTACTCAATTTATGGAAGTACCCACTTCTCATACGTTTCATATTTCAGACTCCTAAACGTGACAGGCTTCGGAATCGATTCTGTTGCTTGCTGGATTCGTTTCTTACGATTTCTCCGCTGGCAAGTTAGTCTCCAGAATTATTTTTTATATGTTTGTTTGTAGGCTCTAAAACTACTAGACCAATTTAAAAAAAAATCTTTTTTAGTTTTTTGGAAAGAACGTAGGTTGTAAATTCCCACGGGAACGGCACTTACGCTGGTAAAATCGCAGGGAACAGTTATACTATAGATAAAAACTCAAGCCCTGCAATAAGCTTGTAATAAATATTAAAAACATATTAATTGATTGTAAATATATTTAATTAATTATAACGAATCGTTGCCTAAAACAAACACTCACTTCCATAGAATAATGAATCGTCTAATCATCTCCTCGCGTTTTCGATTAGTCATACCTTTTACTGACTTGTCTCGATTGCGATGAGTCATTCGAGGATTGATAGAGCCTATAATTCTGTTGGTCTGTGAGGGTGCCACAGTGTCTCAATAAGAATTGGTAGCGGACCAAACCGTTACGCAATGAGTGTGCGTAGGCGCGCTCTAGTTGTGCGCCTTATGACTTATGAGAAACTAGTTTTTCCCTTCACTTCGTCCAATGATACGACGCAATTTTTATATATCCAAATCAATTACCGTGCTAATAAGTCGCGCGAAAACTCGAAAAGCTAGACCTTTGATTATTTTTTTGGGTGGGTTTGAGTGGGTCCCTGGATGGTTTAGATTAACAAATTGAACCCTAGTCGGGCCACTAGTCTACATAATATTATGAAGAGGAAAGATTTGTATTTATGTGTTTGTAATTAATAAATTCAAAAGTTACTGGACCCATTTAAAAAAATCTTTTATCAATGGAAAGCTTACTTTTCTAGAAGTAACATACCGTTCCTGTTATCTATGTTACTCACGGATATTGTAGCATTTCAATGGTAAAGGAATTTTTGAAAATCGTTTCAATAGTTTTTGAGTTTAAATAAACTCAAAAACTATATTTGTAACAAATGTTACAAATATACAAAAATACAAATCTTGCCTTTTTATAATATTAGTGTACTCGTGGATGTAGATTAGTGTAGATGTATAAGTAAAAATTGAATTTAATGTTATAAAGTTTCTGTCTTATTTAGAAGTCAAAAAAAACTTCACATTCGATACCTCGGGGACAAATAAGTATTATTTTTTTATTTTTAGTATAAAGTTTTATAAAAAATGGTTCAGTAGTTTTTGCGTGGAAGAGTAACAAACATCCATCCGTCCTTAGAAACTCGCGCGTTTTATTAGTAGGATAGGATTGTGGCATCGGGGTCATGATCGTCCGTCGAAGCTGGATGGGTGGGGAGTGCCGGGGGAGGGGTGAGCACCTGCGCAGGATGCACCCGCGTGCAGCGGAGCGCCAGTCAGTCTGGCGCCTACCCACCCGCCCGCCTACCCCGCAAACCCGCTCCACGCCCGCGCTTGTTTTCAACTTTGATTGATAATTTGTTATTGGAGTGCGTATCCCGTTTCAAAAACATTACTCCTATTCAGCTGGAAATTATTGTTAACTAGCGTGGCCAGTGGCGTTGCTGGATCCTGTTTATTTCCGTTCCCTTGGAAAGTGACAAAAATAGCTAGTGCTTATTATAGTTTCATATAATCACAAAGAAATGATATTTGTGATAACAGGAGTTTTAAAAATTCTAAATATAAGAAACCTTTGAGCAAAATTTCATGCTTCTAGGTCCAGATTTAGGCTGTGCGTTGATTTGATTGATCAGTCAGTCAGCTAACCAGTTTCTTCTTTCATTTATATAGATTTTCGTTTCCGCCATTTTAATATCACCAAAAACTCCACAGCAATCTAACATAAATCGTTATACCTCTATTCTAATACAAATCTGGTCTCTGATCATTTGCATCTGACACTTCCCTAACGACATGTGCCACTACAAGAATTGTTGGCCAGCTGCACGTGGGCAGTGATTAAAATTGTGGTCGTTTGGGGCACGTAACTTGCTCGCCAGAGCAAACGAACCTGCATATTTCAAATTTGCATAACATTGAAACCTGAGGTGCCCGTTTTAGAACCTACTGCAACTATTTGTCGGCGACTGTATAGGCGAAGCACTTCCAACTGTTTACTTTATGTTAACGTATAGTTTCGTATTTACACTAGATTTTCTGAATAAATACTGCTTTAGTTTGCAAATACACTTCACATTGTAAACTTTGTACAGAAGTTGGAGATGAAGGGCTAGGTTACTTTTGTATAGCTTCGTAAGATTTACATAAGTCTAAACTAACACTTTTATAGATACCAAACCATAAGTGACTGGACATTCGAAGTTGTTATAACTTCTCATATAATGTAACTGCATGAATACTTTTACATCATCTTCATCAAAAAATATGGCTCATTTCAGCTATATTCATATTTTTCTTTAATAATAGAAGAATGGTAGGCAATGAAGGTGGCAGAGCGTTCTACGGCACACCTGGGGGCCTATTCGTAGACGCTAGCCATATAACAACTTTGCAATAAGCTCTACAATACCTACACATAGGAAAAGTATTTTCAGAATGTTCTCCATTATACCTACCTACATAAGTTAATTTGATTGTTTAAGGATGTAAACAATCCCACCATTTGATAGCGTCGTCTCTATGGCAGTAAAAATTAGAAAAGAACAATATCAGGCAACATTGAATAAGTGCCAATCTCACTAACATGAAAGCGTTTTTGGTGTAGGTATGAAGTGTCACACACTATTTAATTGTTAGAATTTCAGGTAAGCTCTAAACCTCTAATCAATAACTTCTTGGAACATCCAATAAAAACTTCTCTAGCACTTAATCCCAGTCACACCTCATTGGTTGTAAAATAGCTTAAACATCGATTCGAAGAACGTTCCAGCCGATTAAGCGAATGGATGGCAGAGACAAAGAAAAATAGCTACTAATGACGCGTGGTGCGGAAGTTTAGCCGAGCGAGTGCACTAAGGTGGACTACGCCAGCGGCATAGGTACATTACGTAGACTTCTAACAATACAATAACTCTATTGTAAAATAAAAACTATACAATAGGGAAACTAAAATTAAATTAAGTATAATAAGCTCGTCTGATAGTTAATTAACTTTAATTAAATTATAATCTTATTACATATTTTACAACATTTTTAAAATCAGCCCACCCACACTTAGTCTTGCGTCTTAACAATGTTGTTAGGGGTACCTGCTAATTAAGCTACAATAAGAAGCAGATTGTTGAATTATCTGCACAAGAAACGTAATGATAAGATTATAATTTAATTAATATAAAAACGATATTGACTAATTATGCTGTTCTGAAACTGTTTAAAACACAACTACACCAAGGAAACAGTAATACGGGACCGGAATAATAGCTATCCTACCGATACTTTGAAGCACAAACAATGCCACGATATAAAGCCACAGCGCTCACCCAGTCATACCCACTGATTGAATGTGATTCATTAGAAGCACTCCTATATCGTAGGGCATAAATTATTTTTGTAGCATTACTAGTGACCCACCCCTGTTTCGCACGGGTGCAATACTAAAACCTTCCCCTTGAATCACTCTATCTAATAAACATCAAAATCCGTTGCGTAGTTTTAAAGATCTAAGCATACATAGGGACAGACAGACGGGAAGCGACTTTGTTTTATACTATGTAGTGATGATAACTTTCATTATAAAAAGATTTAGCCAAATAGTACCCATGTATCTGTAAGCACCATTTATCCATATTCTATATCTATATCACTACATAGTATAAAACAAAGTCGCTTTCTCTGTCCCTATATTTGTATGCTTAAATCTTTAAAACTACGCAACGGATTTTGATGCTGCTTTTTTTAATTGATAGAGTTATTCAAGAGGAAGGTTTTAGTGTTATCATTGCACCCGTGCGAAGCCGGGGCGGGTCGCCAGTAAGTATATAAAAGAAGAAAGTTACTGGCTGACTGATCGATCAACGCACAGCCTAAACCGCTGGGCCTAGAAGCATAAAATTTTGTACAAAGGTTTCTTATATTCTTATAAGCACTGGGAAAGGATTTTTGGAAATACCCACGGGAACAGTTATGAACGGGATCCGAGAGCGGAAAACAGCTAGTATCATACGCCTAATGCTAAGACAAATATGCAGGGCAATAATGATAATTTTGTCAGCATCTATGACAGATTTGACCCTTAACTTGCGTAATGAAGTAATAAATATGTAGATTAAAATTGATATTTAGTTACATAGTAGATAAATTGTAATAATACATAGAAGATATATTCTAAGGATATTGTTAATTAAACTCCTACTCTGTTGCAGTTTACAAGAGCCTTACAGACAAGTCAATTTTGTAGACGACGAGCTGCCAATTATCCTAACTCCAGTTTTTACACGACCTTCCAAACCACTCCGTCAATTTGAAACTTTAAAAAATGTTTTTAAAATGCAATGAAAATCCACTGCTGAAGTGGAAAGCTTAAAGTGGGTGCAGCTGGTAATAAGAAAGGCCATTATTAATAATATATTTTAAAGTTTTGTAGATTGTTAACTTACAAAAATAATACTTCTTAAAGGCGATGGCTATACATATAGCTAAAATAAAAACATCTGATCCATTAACAAATGTATAATAAAAGAAAAGAAACCCAAGCAGATAGTATTTATTAACGTACAAAAGTATGGAAAAAAATTAGAGACTGTGTTTATAGAGGACTAAGAAAGCCACCAAGTATTCGGTCATTGTCATGAATAAGTTATGAGCTTAGTATAACTAAATATATATCAAAATCAATGTGATAAGGGATTAGGGAAATCTAGCTAATGAAAAGAAGAAACTTGTTATAATATTTATTGGTATAATTTTAAAGTCAAAGTAGGAGAATAGGTCTCAGAATTAATTCTGAGACATGTGTAAATAGACCCGGTCCGGCGATGGGCTCACCACCTATCACGTTTAGGGGTCCAATATATCTCGTGAAATGTGGGTATATCCAGTAATGGAATACCTCTGCCTACCCCCTCGGGGATGAAAGGCGTGAGATTATATTATTATTATATTATTATTAGGAGAATAGACTAAATAGTAAGGTTCAGGAGTCCTTGAATGACCTCTGAGGAGGCGTAGGAGGCGAAGGCGCCACGCCGTATACATAAACCAGATTACTTCTCGTAAAACATGGCACAGCGACCGCATCACCCTTTGATTGTAAAGATTTGAAACTTATCCAATTGATAATCTTATTATACAATGAAAATGTAATGTAAACGTAAATAAAATTATATTTGCTTTGTATTTTAGGGATTGATTGCAGGGCTTATCCGAGCGCTTTTTCTGAGAAGTTTCGGTGACTTTATTCCGTCTAACAGAAGGATCGAAACTAGAGATGGGTAATTTCATGAGTAGCAAGTGAAAGATCATATTATGTAATGAACTTTCTTACGTCACACCTGCTACTCTCCTGTACATAACCCGCTACTTATGAAATTGCAAATCACGTGAATTGCATTTAACTTTTCCTATTTTAGATTTCATTTCCCATGGCCGTGTGGGATCCGGCAGAGTAGAATAGACCCACCCCCTTTTCTTCCCGGGGGGTCGTAAGAGGCGACCACAGGGAATAGGGCACAAAAACATATATCTATCATAGATGCCCTCAATAAAATTTTAGTACGGGAAAATGAAAACGGCTTTAAAAGACGCATTGCCCCAGAAAGGTACCGACTTGGTCGGAGAATCCTTTCCCTCACTCGACGTCTTCGGTGAGGGCAGTCCCGACGTATCTGGGGGGGACAAAGTTCAGTTTTCTGTAGGCGGCGACGCAGCTCGCCACTCGTCACGCCGAAACATTTCCCGGAGGGGCGAAAAGCGGACGGCAGAGTGCCGGTTTGCTACTTTGAATGTTTGCAGAGGAATGGAGCGTAAACTAGATGAAGTATGTGAGATAATGTGTGATAGGAATATTGATATCCTGTGTGTGAATGAGACGAAGAGAAAGGGGAAGGACTTGTCGACGCATGGCCAATTCACAGCCATCTGGTCAGGGGTCGCTGATGATGAATATGGCAGTAGAGGTGTCGGACTTGTCCTTTCTGAGCGAATGATGATAGGTATGAGAGAGTATGAGTGTGTAGATTCTCGTCTTCTTTGGGCTAGTCTGAAAGTGGGCATAACATCCATTTTTATAATTGGTGTATATGCTCCCGACATGTCAAAACCTCAAGAAGAAAGACAATCTTTTTGGGAAGGTCTAAGAGAAGTATGTCTGAAGCGAAAGCCCAATGAACGATTGGTAATGTTAGGGGATTTTAATGCTTGGGTTGGCATGAAAAGGGATGGATATGAAAAGGTACTGGGGGCTTTCGGTGATGTAAGAGTTAATGAGAATGGGATAAGACTGTTAGATGTGTGTGCAGAGATGAATCTGAATGTGACAAACACTATGTTTGAGCACCGACAGGTCCATCTGTACACGTGGCAGAGAGGTAATGAGAGAAGCTTGATTGATTTTGTGATTGTAGATGAAAGACTGAAAAGCAAAGTCACAGATACCAGAGCATATAGGGGGGCCAACGTGGGCACAGATCATTACTTGGTAGTGTGTCGAATTAGCGGTCTGTTTTCACGTTGGAAGAACCGTGCACGAGTAAATGTGACTGCGCCAGAACGTATAAAAGTAGAGAGATTGAGTGACCCTGACGTGAAAGAGCAGTATAAAAATAAAATGAGAGAAAATTTTGAAAAAGAATTGAAGGATGACTGTGGAAATGATATTGATTTGATCTGGAATGTTTTGAAGAAGAATGCGGTAAATATTGCGAAGGAGGTGTGTGGTGTAAGTAAAAGGAGGAATGCAAAGAACATGATGGCTGACTGGTGGGATTGGGAGACGAAAAGTGTAGTAGATGATAAGAAGAAAGCATGGCTGGACTTGTTGGCGGTGAAAGCCGACTGCAGAGTGTATGATTGTGAACAAAATAGGGAGAATGTAAAAAGAACAAAAGAGCGGTATGCAGAGTTTAAAAAGAAAGTTAAAGAGTGCGTGGCGAGAAAGAAAGAAGAGAAGAATAATAAGTTGGATCAAAAATACTGCTCTAGTTTTCGAAATAACATAAAGTTATTTTGGAAACTTGTAAGGAAAGCGCAGGGGCAATCCACAAAATCTTCTCTGAGTGTAATACGTGATGAAAGTGGTGAACCTATGATTGAAGAACGGCATGTACTAGAGCGGTGGAAAAGATACTTTGAAAGTCTGTTTGAAAAGCAAGAGGATGAGCATGAGAGTGAAATTTGTGAGATATCAATTCCACCGGAAGATTTCGAAATAAGTATGAAAGAGATTGTGGAAGCGCTAAAAAGTATGAAACTAGGTAAAGCTGCAGGATATGATAGCATGACGGTAGAAATGTTACAGGCTGGTGACACGTTGGTAACAGGCCTGCTGCAAAGACTCTTTAACCTGTGTTTGGAACATGGCCGAGTACCAGATGATTGGACTAAGGCGGTAATTGTACCACTATATAAAGGAAAGGGGTCGCAACAGGACTGTAAGAACTATCGTGGCATTAGTCTCTTAAGTGTGGTCGGCAAACTATATGCGAGGATATTGATTGATAGGGTCGTGAGTGAAACGAATGAGAGGATATGGGATGTTCAGGCAGGCTTTAGAAGGGGGATGGGATGCATGGAACAAGTCTTTTCCTTACGGTGCGTCACTGAGAAATTTTTGGCAAAAGACCAAAAAATATTCTGCGCCTTTATAGACCTGGAAAAGGCTTACGATAGAGTGAGAAGGAATGAGCTATGGTCAACACTGGCCATGCATGGGTTGAACCCTATTTTGGTACAGGGTCTGAAATCCCTCTATAGGGATTCTAGAGCCTGTGTCAGAATTAATGGCGCCTACACGGACTGGTTTGACATCTCTGTGGGTGTTAGACAAGGTTGTATAGCATCGCCATGGCTTTTCAACCTTTTCATGGATAGCTGTTTGACAGATTTGTAAGAGCGAGATTGTGGAGTACGAATGGGAGAGGTACGTGTCAAATAGGGCTTTCGAATACCGGTATCAATACCGGAAAGTTTTTTTCCAATACCGGGATCCCGGGATCCCGGTATTGAAATTGTGCTCAGATTTGTTTTTCTTTTCAAGCAGAAAATGACAAGTTTTATGAAGAAAATAACACATAAACTATCAGTTGTTTTACTGAAAATCACTCTTTGTTAATAATATCACTTTAAATGTAACCAAAACCTATTTCAGGATTAGTCACAACAGGAATTAATGTCTTTTTTATGATTAATCGTATTCTACGTAGAAAATATAACAAAAGAAAAAAAATCTCTTTTATTTTTGCTTTTATGATAATTTGCTAAGTATTGTTTACAATAAAGATGCTGTGATTATTCAGTTACTCTTCGGTATTTGGTAATTTTGTTTAAGATTAGATATACGGCCGAATACTATGAACAAAGTTGCCGAATAGCAAATAGCAAATTATGAATTAAACAGTACGATGTTTTGCTTTGGACGAACTGAAGTAAAATAAGAAATAATGCGTGTGTGACATGATTAATTCCTAAATGAAACAAATAAACCCCTCTGCACGCCCGTGTTTGTGCTGCTAGCACAGCGCATGCATTAGGAAGATAAAGTCATGCGCAAAATGTTTACCTAGGTACTTGATTTCCATCAAGGCAGAATATTCGGCGCTTGGGTCAAGACTGTGACCGGTTATTCGGTATTCGGCCAAATCACTATACGTATACGTACCTCTTATGTACAGTCAAGAGCAAGTCAAGCTTGACACTACCAGTTTAAGCTGAGCTCTGATTTGTACTGCGCGCCATAGAATACAGGGCCGGTTCAAAGTCCAAAGTGTCAAGCTTATCGTGCTCTTGACTGTACAATGTATGACAGACTGAAAAACGACATGTATCTATTTATAATTATAACTTTAAAATATCATCTTCAATAGTTAAACCAAGTAGTTAAGTACCTACTTCAGGTAAGTTTCATTTTCATATCCAAAATGTTGAATGAACTAAGCCTGACAAAAGCAAATAAAATAAAACGCACGAATTGTGGAATCTCTAACTTTAGTTTACTTAAATCTGACTCTTTAAAAATATAAAAGAGAACAACAGATAGGTTATACCGTAAGAATAAACTGTTTTCTTCAGGAGAATCATTTTAGACAAAAGATTATGATTGCCTAGCAACAACGAGGATGGGCGTGCAAACCTTGATATGAACTGAATTACTGGTGTAAAACCTACATTTATACAAAAGTAGTACAATAAAATATGTACAACTATTATTAATATGCTCTTGTATGTGTAACTGTAAAGTTTATACTAAAAATAAAACTAAGTAACCAACACCGGGATCCCGGTATTAGACACATCAATACCGGTATTGAAAAAAGGCGAAAAAAGTCCGGGATCCCGGTATTAGCCAATACCGGGATCCCGGTATTGGAAGCCCTAGTGTCAAATGCCTGTTATACGCCGATGATCAAGTAATACTTGAACCATCGGCGTGTAAGTTGCAGGACACTGTAACTCTTGTAAATGAGGCTTTTAAGAAGAAAGGCATGAAAGTGAATGTAAGCAAGACGAAGGTAATGGTTCTGGAGAAAGATAGGGACATGTCTGAATGTGATATTATGATTGAAGGCGAGAATGTAGAACAAGTGCCAGAGTTTGTTTATTTGGGAAGTAAGTTTACAAGAGACGGAAAGTGTGACAGTGATATTGAAAGGAGGGTGAATGCAGGGAACATGATTAACGGAGCTTTGCACTCCTTTATGAAGAGCCAGAATGTGACAAATAAAGCACGTCTGGCTGTTCATGATGGTGTGTTAGTACCTACGTTGATGTATGGCAGTGAGTGTTGGGTATGGCAGAAGAAGCATGAAAGTAGAATAAATGCAGTCGAAATGCGTTCATTAAGAAGCATTAGTGGAGTAAGATTGATAGATAGAGTGAAAAATAGTGTGATCCGAGAGCGTTGCGGCTTGAAAGATGATATAGTGACTAGGATTGAAAGAGGAATGCTCAGGTGGTTTGGTCACATTGAGCGGATGAATGAAAGTCGTCTAACGAGACAAATATATATAAATATACAAGGGTGTTGTGAATGGGCGAGTCGGTAAAGGACGACCTAGGCGTACCTACATCGACCAGATCGGCGATGTGTTGAAGAAAAGCCAGATAAAGAGTACCCGAAACCGACGAGCATGCATGAGTCGTTTGATGGATGTGGAGGAAGCGCGTGAGATCTGCCAGGTTCGTAGCAAGTGGCGGTCTGTTGTCTCTGCCTACCCCAATGGGAAATAGGCGTGAGATTATGTATGTATGTATGTATGTATTTCCCATAGCAAGTGTGATTTTTCATCGTAATGAACAATCATTGCATGTGAAATTATACAATAAAATCATGTGAAAACACAACAAAATTAGTATTAAATGAAAATTATTTCAAAGTAGCAATTATACTCATCCCTAATCGCCACATAATAGGATAATAAATGTATAAGCACCATAGCATCTATCGACCCAAGTAATATTCAAATATTTAAAAATTGCTTGGGCCAGTTGCGCACAGTCAGTTCGGCAGATGGCAAAGGGGCACAGTATTATGAAAACATTGGGGCTACACTACCACTAGCAATTTCTAGAAGGGGTAAACTCTTTAGTGTAAAAACTTTTTAGCGTGCCATTTGCCACCTACAACCCTACCAAGGAAGGATTTCTCAAAAGCGGCTCCCGACTATGTAGCGATTTTTTAATCTATACTAATATCTATACTAATATTATAAAGACAAAATATTTGTATGTTTGTTACAAACAAACTCAAAAACTACTGGACCGACTTTAAAAATTATTTCACCAATGAAAAGCTAGAAGATCCCTAAGTAACATAGGCTATATTTTATTCTCATATTCCAACGTGAACAGAACCATCGTGTACGAACTACAAATACCCCCCCCCCCCCCCATCCCTCCCTCCTCAGGGACAAATACGTGAGTATATTTATTTAATAAATAAAATGAAAGGTTTTCTTTTATGAAACTATTTATTAAGAGAATTTCAATATTGTGCTGGCATTTACCCGACTGCCTGAGAAGGAGGGTAATGGTTTTCTCGTAAGAGGAAAAGTATATGCCATCAAAAACATAACTTGTAAAAAAACAAGTCTCGCACCTCAGTTCTTCTACCGTAAAAAGTGGGTGATACCAAGTAGTTATTACGTAATTAACTAACCTAACAACATATTGTAGTGACCATATCAATATTAGAAATCTTTTATGTTAAGTTTTAATAATAATTATATTTATTTAAATTCCACATTTGTTATATTACATTTCACAATTTATGTTGCAGCTAGGTAACTAGGGATCTGAGGTAGTAGCAGCTGTTATCTAAAAAAGGAAAATCCTGTGCCATAAACAACGGTTTATCTGTTTGCGGTGAAATTTAGTGTATACAGTGTAAAGTGGCTAAGGGAACATCAGGCATGGAATTTAGTTTTAAATAAATAAAATGATTGAATTGGCAATCGCACTAAACAATCTAATTTAATATAATATGTATTACTTGTGAGATACATTGTGCGATGGCCAAGTCATTACGTTCCGTTCAGTAATCTTTTTTTCTTTCTTTCTTTCTTTCTAATCCATTTAAAAAATATATTAATGATGACAAATAATTAAGTTTATTAACGTTTATCAGACTGGTAATTTATCGCATTACGAACATTACCTGTAATGATTCTATATGTAAGATTTAAGAAAGAAAGTTATTAAAATAATGTTTATGAAACATAAAACCTACCTTACCGGTAAATGATTTTAGGGAGCAAGAAAGGAAAGATAAGTAGTTATTTTATTGGTTTTGATAATAATAAGCAAATGTTTGGTAATACCTACACCTACACGTTATATGATGTTGTTTTAAGTGGGTAGTGGGCAACTCAGTTATTGTTTAGCTATTTATTTTTGTGTATCTACTAACCTAACATTAGTACTACATAGTTTTCTACGAGCATTAGGTGATTATTAGTCTGCATATGGCAGGGTGGGTTGCACACGCAGACCTGAATCTTACTTACTTAACGATGTCCTGTTGCTATAATGTCGGTTATTCAAATTAATTATGTAGACCCATTGAGCTTAGTCTGGAAACAGTCATCACTTCTACCTAACTAACTAATGACAACAACGCTTATAATGCTACTACAGCACTAAATAATTATACTGTGCAACATCCATTTAAAAAATATATTAATGATGACAAATAATTAAGTTTATTAACGTTTATCAGACTGGTAATTTATCGCATTACGAACATTACCTGTAATGATTCTATATGTAAGATTTAAGAAAGAAAGTTATTAAAATAATGTTTATGAAACATAAAACCTACCTTACCGGTAAATGATTTTAGGGAGCAAGAAAGGAAAGATAAGTAGTTATTTTATTGGTTTTGATAATAATAAGCAAATGTTTGGTAATACCTACACCTACACGTTATATGATGTTGTTTTAAGTGGGTAGTGGGCAACTCAGTTATTGTTTAGCTATTTATTTTTGTGTATCTACTAACCTAACATTAGTACTACATAGTTTTCTACGAGCATTAGGTGATTATTAGTCTGCATATGGCAGGGTGGGTTGCACACGCAGACCTGAATCTTACTTACTTAACGATGTCCTGTTGCTATAATGTCGGTTATTCAAATTAATTATGTAGACCCATTGAGCTTAGTCTGGAAACAGTCATCACTTCTACCTAACTAACTAATGACAACAACGCTTATAATGCTACTACAGCACTAAATAATTATACTGTGCAACATGTGCCTACATAGTTGGCTCATTTATTGGAACTAGAGGTCGCTTAGTGGTTGTAATTCAACCATAATTTCATATAGTTTTAAATTTGACCGTTCAAGCTAAATGTATTTGTAACACATCATTATCAGCCGGAAGACATCCACTGTTGAACAAAGGCTTCGTTGAATAAACGCCTTGTAACATATATCTACACAATATTATAAATATTAAACTCCGAATCTTCTGGACCGATTTTAAAAATTCGTTCACTAATGGGAAGCTTACTTTTCCGGGAGTACTGGGATGTAATCGGGTGAAATCGCGGGGATCAGCTAGTTATATAGCCATAGAAACTTTAAATATGTCAAATCTCACACTCACAAAGTTTTTTCTTCACCTATTAATAAATAGACACCTACAAGGTCTTCTAGGGACTTTGAAAATAAAATGCAAAGCAAATAAGTAATTTAAACTGATTAAGTATTTACAAAAGCATAAAGAATAAGTACAAAAAGGGTATAGCGGTAACTTTTATGTCTAAAAAAGCGCTGAAAGTGAAATATAAAACTTAATGCATTCAAGTATTTTTAGGGTTCCGTACCTCAAAAGGAAAAAACGGAACCCTTATAGGATCACTTTGTTGTCCGTCTGTCCGTCCGTCCGTCCGTCTGTCAAGACCCTTTTTCTCAGGAACGCGTGGAGGTATGAAGCTGAAATTTATATCAATTATGAGTAATTGATATAAATTTCAGCTATTTCAGCTATTGATATAAATTTCAGATAAAAATTTAAATTTCAGGTCTACTGTCCCTTGAAGCTGTGAAAAAATCAAACTTCTAAGCCAACGCAATCAAAAGATACAGCCGTTTATGCCGCAAATTTTCGACACTTGCAAGGGAATCAAAACCTACAGGGTGCTTCCCGTGAACTCAGAATCTTGAAATTTGGTACGAAGCAACGTCTTATAGCATAGATGAAGGAAAAATTACGAAAACCATAAATTTGCAAGGTTGTACGGAACCCTCGGTGCGCGAGTCCGACTCGCACTTGGCCGGTTTTTCGTTTACTAAGCGTATTCGGGCTTAAAAAGTTATCTTATTTTTTTACTGCTCTGAGTCCTTGAAAATAATTTATTAAAGTAAAGCTAGATTAAGTATCTAAATTGAAGATAGTATTTTCACGAAATATAGAGTTGACGAAAATGATCAAAGCGAGCCTATTGTGTTTTAAATATTTAGCAAAATATTTTCCTTACGTAAAGTAACATCGTCTGTAAATTCTAGGGATTTTATAGGTATCTACTTGTTGCTGACGTACCTACATTGTTTAAACTACCAGGAGACTTCATCAGGATAATATGATCTATTTCATTAAAATTAAACCCGGACAAAGTCGCGGATGGAACCTAATCTAAACTTAATCTTAACCATTCTGGTCGCTCATCTGGGATTAAAGAGGTCAGATAGGAGTCACTCCCTGAAATCACTGCGAAAATTAAATTTTACTTTATGACTTTCTCTTGGCAAGCATTATTAAAAAACTGGATGTAGACAATGTCGCAGATTACTTTATTTTGCTTATTATATCAGAAGCTTTCTTTATATCTTTGTTAGTGGTCGGTTTCTTGGTCATTAAACCCAATGAGTAAACACATTTTCACGCCATGTTTTAATTTCGATTGTTTCGCTATCCTGTCAATATTTTAGCCTCTTGACCTTTGTAACATAAGAATATTTCAATGTATCATAGATATCTCCGAGTTTGAAATTGAAATTGTATTTTATTCATTGATTGATAATGTACCTACTGTGTCTGCGTCAATTTAAATTAATAATTCTACTAGGTTAATATACTTAACCAAAACTAATTTAAGGGATTGAGAGTTCACAGACTGGAAAATGTCTCCCTTAAGATCCGTTTTGCAAGATTAAGCGATAAAGGCACATAATAAGCCCCAGACTAGATTGTTACGTGTGAGATGGGATCACATATAGAAACATGACGTTCAGTATGCAGATCTAATCAAGATTGTGCTTCGGATTTACAATATACAGATGTACGGTGTGCATCTGGATTGAGGGCCCACTTTTTAAATTATTGCGAAACGAAATGATACTTACAGGGCATTTACTTAAAATTTTGTAAAACCTAAAGCAAAGATTCTTAAATTTCTTAAACGTGAATCAAAAGAGTTATGGTCAAATAGCTTGGGCCCTCAATCCTGACGCCTGCATAAAACGGCATAGTCGAATCTCAGAAAGAACTATCCCTGGGATAATAATTTTTATTCGAGTATTTAGTTAGGAATTTGTTAAATACATTAAGAAATTGTCAAGTCTTAAGAATGCGACAATACAGATTTATGGCGCTTTAGCTTGGGCCCTCAATTCAGCAATTTTGATATTGTAGAATCAGCAAAAAATATGAGTTTTTCTAAGGAAAGATATTAATACGACTATAATATATTTGAGTTCCATATCTCGGAAAATTTGTTAAAAAGAAATAACGACACAAAAGTTAATTGTTAAAAAGTTATTGAAATTCGTATTTTTTCAAAACGTCTGAACTGAGGGCCCAAGGTTTTTGTCAGTATTGACTAGGCTAAGCCTTCTACACTACCGCACTTTAGGCTAAGTATTTTAACAAATTTTTAACTAAAAGGCTACAAAGCGTCCATTCTTCTAAATGCCGTACTTTAGGAGAAAATTGATTTTCGATGTTTTATATGAGAAAATTCAGTAGGGTGTATATGATTTTGTTACTTTTTTGAGACAAATCAGCATGTATCCTCATATAAGATATTTCATAAGCGAATAGTTGTTGTCGGAAACGATTACGTTTTGTGTGATCCAATAATTATTATAGGGTGTTATTTAAATGGTTATCATAGTATTCGTATTTTTGACGCCTGACGTACGCGCGTTCCCGTCATGTTTTTTGTTTAATTTTCATTTTGCTGTGTATTTCGGGTTTTGACTCATATTAGTGATAGTATAATATAATTATATACATACAATTTCATATGTTTTGGCAGATTATAATGTAAAATAATAAAGATTTTGGCAGGGTTTCATATTATTTTTATTTTCTTGTTAAAAACAAATTAAGGTGAGTACCCTTATTTGTAAGCTAAATATGTAAAAATGTTATCTATACATAAAACAAAACTCTAACGGGGCCGCGGCTGTATATGAAATGTTTTTGAAAATTTTAACGAGTCTATTTTATCTAGTCTATATAATTATCGATATAGATACCAAAACAACATCTTTTTAAATTTGTGTCTGTCTGTCTGTCCGTCTGTCTATATCTGTCTGTCTGTCTGTCTGGTTGTGCACGCATCACGCAAAAACTACTAGACGGATTTTGATGAAATTTGGTATGGAAATAACTGAGTACCCGGGTCAACATTTAGGGTACTCTTTATTCCAGAAAAATATCTCATTCCCACGGGAAAATATAAAAACAGGTGAAAAAAGAAATCGATAACACCTAGAAACTTGAAATATAGGTGTCTTGTATATCTTAGAGAACCGCTATGAAGAGATTTTTGGAAATTTCCACGGGAACGGGAATAAACCGGATCCGCGCAGGAAACGCCGATGGGCACCCGCAATTTCTAATATGTTATGTAGGCGTCTTATATGTCGTAGGCAACCGCTATGAAGAGATTTTTTGATATTCCCACGGGAACTGGAATATATTGGATTGAGGAATTTTTTGATTTTTTGTATTGAAAAGGCTCCAATACTACCGGTTTTACCGATTTAAAAAAAATGTTTTGCCAGTGGAAAGCGTACTTTTCTGGGAGTAACATGTGCTATAATTTTCCCACGGGAACAGGCCTAAACCACGTTACCGATTTAAAAAGTTCTTTTAAAAATGGAAAGATACATTACCAGGGAGTAACAAAGGCTATATTTTATTCCCGTATTTTCACGGGAACGGGAACTACGCGGATGAAACCGCAAAGCAATGCTAGTTGTTAATATACAGGGTTATAATTTTAATACGTCCAATAGGTACATAATTTCATTGATTATTGGCACTTTCTTATTTTATTTTTCCACGCATACGTAGGTGAAGGCACAGCACAGCTAATCGTATATAATTATATCGAGCTTTATATATTATATACAATATGTAACAGAATAAGTGCAATTCCTGAAATTAGTTTGTTCAGTATCGACTACATATTCGATTTCATCTATTTTTAATATGTGTTAAATTTTTCCGAAAAATGAATTAGCATAGCTGAATTTAATGCTATCTATTGAAATCGTACTATTATAGAACGATATTTAAGAAAATAGGACACAACTAAAGTTCGATTGCATCTTTTTTTATATTAATTTACTAACCGGGGTGTATGAGGAATTGCGCTTTTTCTGTTACGCGTTGTATAATTATATATATTGTATCTGCGCTTTACAAAATACTACTTACATGATCACAACGAATACTTGTTTATACTTACGATAAACATTATGGTCACCCTACTGAATTTTCTCATATAAAACATCGAAAATCAATTTTCTCCTAAAGTACGGCATTTAGAAGAATGGACGCTTTGTAGCCTTTTAGTTAAGAATTTGTTAAAATACTTAGCCTAAAGTGCGGTAGTGTAGAAAGCTTAGTCTAGTCAATACTGACAAAAACCTTGGGCCCTCAGTTCAGACGTTTTGAAAAAATACGAATTTCAATAACTTTTTAACAATTAACTTTTGTGTCGTTATTTCTTTTTAACAAATTTTCCGAGATACAGAACTCAAATATATTAAAGTCGTATTAATATCTTTCCTTAGAAAAACTCATATTTTTTGCTGATTCTACAATATCAAAATTGCTGAATTGAGGGCCCAAGCTAAACCGCCATAAATCTGTATTGTCGCATTCTTAAGACTTGACAATTTCTTAATGTATTTAACAAATTCCTAACTAAATACTCGAATAAAAATTATTATCCCAGGGATAGTTCTTTCTAAGATTCGACTATGCCGTTTTATGCAGGCGTCAGGATTGAGGGCCCAAGCTATTTGACCATAACTCTTTTGATTCACGTTTAAGAAATTTAAGAATCTTTGCTTTAGGTTTTACAAAATTTTAAGTAAATGCCCTGTAAGTATCATTTCGTTTCGCAATAATTTAAAAAGTGGGCCCTCAATCCAGATGCACACAGATGTACGTACGAGTAGATTGCATTTTTCACTACGGTTAACGTCAATAAAACCAATCAGCTTTAGCGGCAATACTTTTATTAGATACTAGGAGGTGTCCAGCGGCGTTGCCCGCTCGGAGTTTATTCCCGTTCCCTTGGGAATTTCCAAAAATTCCTTCATAGCGTTTTCTTACGAACATGTAAGACATCTAAGTACCATATAAAAAGTTTCTTTGATGTAATTGTTTCAGAATAGTACGTATTTCTCTTTTTAACCAGTTTTTATATTTTCCTGTGTTTTATATATATAGTATAAATTTTCAGCTAAAATTGAAAATCCAAAATGTCATTTGTCGCTACTTACATACGAATATATCACATCATAATAGAGACAATACCCTTATGTCTTTATCTTAATAAAACAGTTTCGATTTAAAAAAAAATGTGTTAATTTACACATTCCTAATTACTTATAGTGTACGAGTCAATGAGCCAACGAGCCAACGATTCCAATGGATCACCCGCTTAAATCAGAAGACGGTACCACTGCGGTGGTAGCCCCCTGTATTGGAAGGCTATATGTCTACCAACAGAAAATCTAAAGCTGCAGTCAAATAGGTACATTGATGTGACACATGTGACTCAGCTTACACAGCCTTCAATGGAGGCATTGTTCGTTATTCCTTTTATTGATATTACATATTCACTCCTGCAAACACGAATTTGCATATCGTTAGTAACTTCATGCTCAAATACATTCGCTGACATGGTTCGTTTGAAAATTATTTGTATCAACCTCGTCCAAACGATTATTATATGTTACTAGCAGACCCAGCAAACATTGTTCTGTCACGTAAAAAATAATATATAATAAAAATTAAATAATAAAAAGCTGTGAAAAATACATTATTAATTTAAAAATATGGAAAATTTCGACTTGTTATGAGTCAATAAAACAAGCATAGTGTGATACCCCGTGGGTGTCTATTTCAGTGGGTACCAAAGCTGCCGTTGTTCTTTAGAACATGATTATGACAGCTTAATTTCTGAATTAAAAATAACGAAATTTTCTCATCGACGAAATTATTTGGATAGCGTATACCTTTTTAAATTAATACATAGTGTCGTAGATGCCCCAAATTTACTTTCTCTAGTAACCTTTCAAGTTCCTCGTGGTCGTGTTAGAAAAGCACGTAAAAAATGTCTGTTTCATATTAAACATGCAAAAACCTGTTATGTTAGCAATAGTTTCATAAGACGTGCCTGTAAGTTATATAATAATAAGTTAATTGAAGTTGACATTTTTAACTTAAGCTTAAACTCATACAAAAAACAAATCAAAAAATTGCTGTGTGATGATAATTAATATTCTTATAATTACATCATGTTGGGGTTTCACCCTCTTTTCCGTTTATACCATCTGTACATAGAATTTATTTCTAGTCTGGTTAGGTTTGATATAATTTGGTACTTATAGTATTATATAAATTAAGGGAGCTATAGGTCTACATTTAATATGTTAAGTAGTAGTTTAAGAACGAGACTGTTTGTTTTCCTAAATAAATAAAAAAAAAAAAAAAATTATCTTTATCTATGACGCTATCATGAGAAGTTCCATCATGCGTTGTGACGAACAATGTGCGAATCGACCCTAAGCCTTCAAGGATTGAAAACCCCCTTGTCAAAAATGTGTTTGCATGTGAGCACGCTCCATTCAACTTTATCGACGTGGTGCCTCTTAACTTCGGGTATGAATGTGAGATAACGTGACTCGAGGATCGACATAATTATACAATACAATCACGTTTGTCAGAACTAGTGTGAACTTATAACGAGCAAAGCATGTGTTGTAGCAATAATTATGCCGTGGTAAGCGGCGAATTAATGTAATTTTCATACTTAATTAAAGAAGCCGCTTGGCGCGGCGCGGCGATCGTCACAGGAATTCGTACCGTAATTGATTTATCAACATACAAACAGAAAATGTTCAAATTGCCATCAAAAACGGGGAAAATGTGACTAATGGTGTAACTCTATCCAAGTTTGTACCTAATTATTTAAGTATCATATAATGTATATTTCGTAATGTGAAGACTTTGCAAAAGTTTATATTGCTAACTCAAGCGGGTTCTTCAAACTATAGCATTTATTGTGGTGTCATAATTAGATGAATTAGCACACGTTTGAAAAAAAGCTTTACAATGGAATGTGATAATTAAAAAATCTGCAACTCTGAAACGTATTTGTATTTTTTTAGTGATATTTCTATCCAGATATTATTTCTAATCCTCTTCTGACTTAGAAATAAGTGATATGGGTTTAAGGAAATGCCGATTAAAATTTAATGGTTTAGCTTAAATTGAAAATTGTAGCTGTAACATGTAAAATGATGTAAAAATACAAAATTACTCACAGACCTATCGAAGTAGTTAGGGTTGATAAGCAACTTTTAAATACATTTATTTTATTAAGATAAGCCTAAGAAACCACTGAATTTAATTTATGGGTAGATGAGTGGGTAGAGGTTAAATTAAAAATAGTTTTTTGTCTCCTCTTAATATTTTGCTTCATGTTAAAACTTTAGCTCGTATATATAAATAAAGTTAGATTACCTTGTATGAAATACAATTATTGCGCTGTTTATTTCTTGCCTGCATTTGAAGCTATCTCAAATAAATTTCAGCGTAGAAGAATGTTTCATTTTAAAATCAGTAAATAGCATTACTGAATAGCTACATTATTCATGGGAGTGGGTTCTTATGCAGGCCTTCAGATGCGGCATCAGAGGTGTAAAAATATTCTGTTTACTTTTCCGCAACACGAGTTTGCTTTGCATGAGCACCGAAAGAGAGAGAATATATATTGAAAGGAGATATTTTTACGAAAAGTAATATTATATAAATACAAGTTAAATTACATATCCGGAAGTAGTACGAGTCCAAGAATATCAATCTTAGACAAAACATTTTAACAAAAAAACTGAAAAGCGAAGGATTTTTTTTAATGGCACTCAGCTCAAGGTTCTTAATACCAAAAAATATCTATCTATCATATAAAAAAGAATAATCAAAATTCAACCACTCTGTAAAAAGTTATGCGTGTTTAAAAATATATACTCGAGACTTCAGAACGTCCTCCTTTATTTTCGGCGGTTAAAACGTCAGCGTAGGGCGCATTTTAAATAATTTTTCGATTCTGAAGATGTAAATATATGGGTTTGAATAAAAACGTATTCACATGTTCTTTGTTAAGCTCTATGTAACTGATCCGATCACATTTCATGTATTCAGACAAACATAAAACATTTATATTACATGAGCCTTACAAGAAGGAGTTAACAAACACCGTATTTTCGTGATAGGCAAAACAGATGTCAAAGTTAAAACACGTGTTTGAATATGAGTTTTGTTTCAGGACATTTAAGAGGCTTTCATTAACATATTAACGAACGATGCAGATACGTGTTATAAATACTGTACTGTATTGCATTATGCAAAGCAATGTGTTTCAGAATTTTTGGTATAAAGGAGTCGTGATGACAAGGAAATTCTGTAAAAATACACCTCGAAATTTACGCTCCCCGCCTGCACTTCGTATCTCTTTATTAAGCTTTTATTAGACTCAGATAGCTAGATGAATACGTAATTTATGTAAAAATATGCTAAGGGTAATCAGTGTAGCTGGCCAGCAGTCGACAACAATAAACGATATTTTCAATAACAGAAAACTTCCATCTGTGCAGCGACGCCATTCAGCCGAGAGCTTATTCAGGCTATTCAGACCGAGCTCTTGTTTTAACATCAAAGATACAATCTTAGCGATTTCTTGCGTTTAAATGAAACTATCATTTCATTTACAATTAATTAAAATATGTAAATGCTGCAGATTGAATTTAATGCGCGTTGTTATTGAAAAATACATTATATTGAATATAAATAGGGAGAAACAAAGACCTGAATCGTGGGGAGAAACGTTTATTTTTCACCAGAAGTGGTGGGTTGATAAATTGCCCGACTCAATATAAACGCATTGCATTTAGCTGGTTCTGCGAATCGAAGAGGTGTTTTCATATACAAGAATCATCTGTATCCTAGTTTTTTGTGTGTTATTTTTGGTAGTTTATTATAAGATTCCCCACAAAACTGAACAATCAGGAAATTGAGGGTTACAAAGAACAATTTTGCTGGCACTACAAAAGGCGACCCGCTGGGTCTCGCTGCGAGCAGACGGCGGGTGCCGACGCGGGCGCCGCCCCCTTCGATCACAATGAACCCTTTATAGCAGCATTTCTATACAGAATACCGTTTACAAGGAAATTATTTTCGTAATATCCTTTTTAGAAAAGTTGGGCCCGAATGATAGCATAGATGTTAAAGTCATGATCCGTAAAGTTTGAAATGAAGTCTATAGAAGATTGTTCAGATTTTAAGGGATGATTCCGTGTCTTTTCCATGAATATCTATAAGTACTAATATTTTTTACGCTTTCGAGTAGACGGTATTTTTATTATACATTTTTTTAAATGTAGATGTTAAAGTAGGTACAACTGAGGCATAACAACCAACATATTTTGCAATAGAGTTGGGTAAGCAAGCACTATTTAAAAATAACCGAATTTGAAGTCGATAACATAAGTTGTTGCTGCAATAACCAACCAGCAAAACGGTACCATAATTGATTCTTTTTTAGATCAGTAAAACCCTAAATAGATTGTAACCCAGCATAGTTAGTTACGGGCAGGAGTTCCTGTGTTTCTGTCTAGTTTCTGCGTTGGAAATAACAAGGATTTGTACCGTGGGAATGTAAATGCAGTAATTGGCGGTTCTGTCCGGAGCAGCCTGCGGTCCGCCGTAACAAGTGGTCGCGTGCTTCACAGCACCAAGTCACGAGCCCCACAGATTAACCTTTATTCCCAACTAGCGATCCGCCCTCGCTTCGCTTCAGTTTACCAAATAAAATCTCTATATAGTATAAATAAAGTCGCTTTCCGCGTCTATCTGTCTGTATATCTGCTAACTCCTACACCACGCAACGGATTTTGATGCGGTTTT
Source organism: Ethmia dodecea (assembly GCA_963855545.1). Classification (NCBI taxonomy): domain Eukaryota; kingdom Metazoa; phylum Arthropoda; class Insecta; order Lepidoptera; family Depressariidae; genus Ethmia; species Ethmia dodecea. The sequence goes on from OY979448.1 coordinate 8,927,706, forward strand.
CACCAGCAGGTTTTCTTTTCACGGAATTATACAATAAAAACTAAGTAATTAAGTTCTTAAGTAAGTAGAAAAAACTATATTTTGCAAATCAAGTCACGGAAAAAATACTGTACATGGATTAACGCAGGCTAAATTCTAAGAGATACATAAAAATGTATAAACCGAAGCCAAGCGAGGACGGGTCGCTAGTACCTTCTGAACCTTGCAAGATATCCAAATGGAACATACATGAGAATTTAAGTAAAAATGCCTGGATTATTCATTTTTCAAATCCGAGAATCCAGCCAGACAAAATTCCAAAAACGTCCGTTTTTATTAAGTATCATATTATAACCAGTAGTTTTCATTTCAATTTTCCTATTTATTTTGTCTAGCTATACAGGATGTAGCTGTGCGCGTTGTAGAAATAGTTATATCTCGGAATCTTTGGACGCAATCGTTAAGGGGTTAAAAAAAATATCATGGTGAAAAGAAGGGATAAGACGTGAGCGTATTTTTTTTTTACTTCTTGGGATGTAAAATGTGCAACAACTAAAAAATACTGCACTATTACGTAACGAGCACAGGTTTTCGGAGCTTACACTTGGATTAACATTACCCTTGACTTGACGCATACAACATTTTAAAAACTATTACCTTCCTACTGAGGCAGTCGGGTAAAAAACTGAAATACGTAATTTTAACTACTCTATCATTATTTTCTTGTTGTTTTCCCATTATTTGTGGTTAGCGCAGTATGTCTTATCCTTCCATATTATATCTATCAACCGTCATAATTATCTAATTTACTTCCTCCTAGCAAATCATCCTTCACACAATCAATCCATCTTTTCTTTGGTCTATCCCTCATCCTGTAACCAGCATTTTATTGGCTTATAAACTTTCTATTAAATAAAAAGCACAGCACTCACTTGCTACACCCCAGTCCGTAAGCTACGTTTGCGTCATCGTAGCCCTGCTGCGGCTCGTAGCACTGCTACGGCTCGTAGCACTGCTACGGCTCCGTAGCAGATTATTTAAGTACTAGCGACCCGCCCCGACTTCGCACGGGTGCAATGCTTATACTAAAACCTTCCTCTTAAATCTATTAAAAAAAACCGCATCAAAATCCGTTGCGTAGTTTTAAAGATTTAAGCATACATAGGGATATAGGGACATAGGGATAAAGGGACAGAGAAAGCGACTTTGTTTTATAATATGTAGTGATAGTAGATACTCGTAATATTCGGTACATGCCTTCGTATCAATATACAGAGACTATTCAATTTCAGATACTGCGAAATACACTGTTTTATTAGAAAGGGAAAGGTGTTCCTTATTCCAAGGTCACATTTGCATCGCTAGCACCGGCTGAACAAACATTAATGTTTGAGAAGGTTATTTTTATTGAAGGAAGCTCGCGCTCTTTTCCGTTTAAACCTGAGCAAGCTCCCGGATCATTAAGCTTGTGATTATATCCACCAAAAGTCACCTTTGTTTTTGTTTGACTTAACATTACGTCGTGTTCGTAGCTCAATAACTGACCTTTCATTCCCGTTATCGGTAAATAACTATACGAGTCATTATTAAGTTAAAATGATGTGGTTCCTTAAGAAAACAATGAAAAGCCAGTATATTTATGAAAATATTTTGTACATTTATTTTTCCTATAAAAACTGTGACAATCATATTTTTAATCAAAATAATTATGAGAAATAGAATTTTAAAAGTTGCATAAAATGTATCCAACTTTAGTTTCAATTTTTTACAACATATCAAAGAAAACAAAAACCATGTAATGTAACCTAGATATTATAGTGTAGTGTAGCAGCGGATTCCTGCGGGCTCAAGATAACAATGCATAAGCTACGAGTATTATCTATCTATACATATAATAAAACTCTAACGGGGCCGTTTCTGTGAACTGAATATTTTTTGAAATTTTTTGCTGTACCCTAAGAGAAAATATAAAAAACTGGGTAAGAAGAGAAATACGTACTACCCTGAAAAGATAACATCTAGAAACATGAAATTTGGTATGTAGGTGTATTATATGTCATAGGCAACCGCTTTAAAGGGATTTTTTGAAATTCTTAGGAGTACGGGAATAAACTGAATCCGCGCGGGCAACGCCGATGGGAGCCCGCTATTTCAAATATGGTGTTTGATATGTCGTAGGCAACCGTTAAAAAGGGATTTTAGGAAATTCCCACGGGAACGGGAATAAACTGGATTGAGGAAAGATTTGATTTTTGTTTGTTTGGTTTACCGATTTTAAAAACTCTTTTACCAATGCTAAGCGACATTATCAGAGAGTAACATAGGCTATATTTTATTCCCGTATTTCCTCGGAAACGGGAACTACCTGGGTGAAACTGCGAGGCGCTGCTAGTTACTAATATGTTCTTTTATATATGTTGAGCTGTTTTGCAACACATTCAAGACAAACTTTCAGTCTGACAGACAGAAAAAACTTCCAAAAATTAGCATAAATGATTAAATTAAACGGTCTCTTGTGATTTAAAAATACATAAATGACAAAATAACTATAAAGATTACACTGAAATTTTATTTACAAATATAGGATGATATTACCATTAATATCTTGGTTAAAGTAAAAAATAGTGTATTACGTTAACTGATTTTAGTTTAAAAATACAGTTATAAAGTTGCAGAGCCGCGATCTCTGATGAAATCCATATGGTAGTAGGTATATTTTTTTTTCCCTTTGCACGGCTTCTCATAAATCAATTAATCACAAATAGCACATAGTAATCGACAGTAAAATTGTAGTACACCTTTGTCTTTTAATAAATATTGAAGTGGCTTCTTGTGGTAGTACGAAAAGTATTTTATCGAATTTTATGTGCACTGCCCACTTTCAGGGCTCTTGCCACATCACTCTGTATTCCCACCAAAAATCCCTATAAGCCATTAACAATGAAGACCTTAGTAGAATATAACTTGTTAACGCACAAACTTGAGTAGCCTATTTCGATAAGAAAATGTACGGATTTATTGCTAAGTCTTAAAAAGACAAAGTGTGAAAGGCGGTGAGGAAGGCAGCACCCCCGTTATTTCTTATTACCGTCTACTTGCCTACCCGGCTCACTCGGCGCGCCTGGCTGGTAGGGATTATTGTTTCTTAGCGGGGAAGCAAGCAAATATGGAAATTATTATATATTTAAAAAAATGTTTATGTATCAGCAGTCCAAACTTTAATCTATACATATAATAAAACTGTAACGAGGCCTTGTCTGCACATGAAATAATTTTTGAAAATTTTTACGGTAGTGTAGATAGTCATCGATATAGATATCGAAACACCAATTTTTAAAATTTTTGTTGCAAAAACTACATATGGAGATAACTGAGTACCCGGGTCAACATCTAAGGTACTTTTTACTCCAGAAAATATCTCATTGAAACGGCAAAATATAAAAACTGATTAAAAAGGTAAGGTTAGTATTACCTACTCCCAGAAAATTTATGAAAGGTTTTTGGGGTATAATTTTCCCACGGGAACGGGATTAACGCGGGTGAAACCGCGGGGCGCTGCTATTTGAAATATGTAAGTAAGTAACAACTCTTTATTGTACACCAATAAAAATATGGTAGGTAGGTGTTTTATAATATGTCGTAGGCAACAGCTATGAAGGGATTTTTCCGCGCGGGCAATGCTGCTGGGCACCCGCTAGTTAATAATAATACTTTTTTTATTTTTTATTTTAAATATCTTTTGTTTGTGATTTCATTGTACATTTGCCCACTTGGCTTCCCCTTGGTAATAAATAAATGAAAAAACTATTTAAATAACTATAATATACCAATATATTAGGGATTCAGCAGACATATTAAGTATATTTCTGATCGAGATATATTCTTTTTCCCATTGCTATGATATATTGTTTCAGAACACTAATATTCACATTACTCCTTATTTCACTTAATTTATTGTGTCAATTAATCAAATAAAATAATTATAGTCATATTATCCTTGTTTACTAGAAATATATCTAAAAGCTCGCGCCTTTATCCCGGAGTAGAGGGGGTAGGCTAAGGTAATCGATTCCGAGAAATACCCACTCTTTATCAGTATATTATAGAACTACTAACGTGACAGGTGGTCACTCGATCGGAGGACTGGATTGCTGTTACACATGCCTCACAATTAACCTGCGGGTTTCCTCGCGATGTTTTCCTCCACCATCGAGCTATAGTGATAAATGTACGTAAGTTTATAAAAAACCATTAATCTAATAGTGTTAAAAAAAATTTTTTTTTATTAAAATTTCAAATTCATTACTTGTTTTATTTTCTGTGCTCACCTGAGAACGATTATCGGAATGACATTTTCATTTCCGCAACAGCCAACGGATTTGATGTGTCTCCGGAGACGACGTCGATAAATTAGGAATCTCCTCACGTAGGCGTCTCGAATCAATTTTGTATTGATTCATTTTTTTTACAAAGCCTAGTCCGTTATTTATATTAGAAGAAGTATAATGTATGTAAGAATTATAGAAGCGTTATAATTATAATACATGATTGCGAGGTACATCCGTAGCATCTCTTAAACATACCTATGTCGTGCCAGGAATAGCAACAGTCAACCGGTTAAATAACATTGATTCGATGTCGGGATCACTTTTGGAATAACTATTGGATCGAGTAATATCAGAGGCAAACATGTCAGGTTTCATTTAGAATAATACCTTTTTTTTTATATAGTCATCTATTATTTAAGATCTTTTAAGACGAATTTTTTATTACGTAATTGTACATTTTGTAAAACAATTTGTAACGAGTGCTCTTAAATGTAACTAGGTATGTCAAAACAAAGCTGTCGACTTTTTGAAACTGGAAGGCAGAACGAATTAAATTTATTTTTAAGATATTTAAGTGGCTTTATAACTGGCGGTGGACGCTAGCACCTTAGTCCAAAAATATGTTCTGTTCGGTCACAAGTGTTATTGTGGGCGTCCATGCGGCGGTTGATGGTGTGTGTGAGTGTGAATGGGCGAGGGCACAGCGCCCGGGGCAGCGGCAGCGGGGCGCGGTATCGACGCGCGCGCCGCGCCTGCGCCGCGCTTCTCACCTGTTGCCGTGAGGCCGTGGAAAGATACACTTTCAAATTAAGGTAGACACCTGATACCGAAATAAAAGCAAAGTTTTAGGTCCTTTAGTATCATCATTGTTTCTGATCCAAAATTAATTGCGTTCTCAAAAATACGTTTATAAGTAGCTTCTTCAACAACTTGCGAAGAATATTTAAGAGACCTTTTTCAGCTATGTTTCCGCTTGCTTAAAATAGTCGGTATAATTTGCAACTAACGTATTCTACGTCTAAGTACTTTTCATGCAAATATAACAAATATTTCGTTATTGTTTACCATACAATATTTACAAGTAAGCTGGTCTGCATATAATTCGAGTTATGTAACACACGCCAAAGTTTTTTATTTAGAAAATATGCTATATTTGTATTAGTTGTCACAATTTACCCATCACAATATGTTTTTAGATTTTTGTCTTAACTTATTTTGCGGAGACAATCTAACAATTTGTACGAGGGAGTGATAAGGCCTCGTATACTGAACCAAAACGCTCTCTACGCACAATGACCACTGAATTAAATCAAACCAAGCGCATTGGGGTGATAAGAAACTTAGCTTCAATTACTTCGTCTCCTTCTATTTATTTTAGTAAGTTTATACGTTGACTCCTTCTTTTGTTCTAGCACTAACGATATAGACACTGCAAAGTAGAGCCGAAGTACGGGAAATTTGTGGGAAGGAGTTAAATTTATAGTGTTTTCCTACAGTGGATCCGTACTTGAGATGGCTGGCGGCTCTCAAGTTAAATAAAGAAAACTTGGGTCTTAGTGAAGGGATCAGTCGCTTTGATTTGAAAAAATACTTATTTAATCGTATACGTCCATCACGTTTTTTTTTGTTGGAAGTACTGGCAGGGACGATTCGTCCAAACTTCTTTATACCGGTACAAAAATATGAAATTACCGGTTGATTTTAGTCGATATTTTACTGCAACTCACGGTATTTTACTTTATAATATGAAAAAATATAAACAAATAAAAAATATTTTAATTGGTGCAGTTTGGGAATATATTTTTTTATTTGGATAATTTATTCTTTGTGTAGGTATGTATACCTATAGGTATATTTGTTTCAAGCACTATTAAGATACTTTCATAGTGCTCGTTATCGTTCATCCCAGTTCTAATAGCTCAGTTCCGAAGAAAAAATCGCTAAAAGCGATAAGACCGCCCATTATACTTTATTAAATTTTTGAATCTCTTTTGTATATTGTTTTTGTATATTTTTATAAATTTGTAAAATTATTGTAATAAATAAAAGCTATACATCTCCAATAAATATAAGATTTTGTATATTAAGTTATGTATTCATCCTTATTAACATAACAGACCACTGCCGAGCTAAGGGTCTTCCTTCACACATAATCTCCCACACCACCTAATTGTCAGAATTATTCAAGCCAACTAAGGGTAAGGCAATTGTATTGTAATGCGAAATTGAGTTAATAATATTCCAAACATTAATATATATAATAGACATGGTGATGGCTGTCAGGTGACGCACTAGCCAGTGCGACTTCACCCTGAAAGTGACCTGACCTTGCGGGGAACTATGGCATTATATTAGCTTGTCACAGTATTATGGAAATATCTTGTAGCGTTCTGTGAATGAATCCCTACATAGACCGCGCTCGTAACGGCCGTAGGCTCCGGTTTTACGGCTTGCGCGAAGTGAGCATTCATCTTAGTCAAATTGTACTTTATGGTTGTGACGGATACGTTTTGTGGGCAATATATAAATGTGACAGACACAGCTCTGCACTCTTAGCGTAATATGAACACATCTGAAACGGTGGCGTTAGTTAAATGGATTAAACATAAAAAAATACCCCAAGGGAATCGCTAGTCGTTTAGATTCTTTTATGGTACGAAGGGGTCACGGTCTCAGCGCGTGGGAGTTTACAGCTTCTCCGAACTGCACTGCCGTATGGGAATTACGTCCCGCTTTTCTCGGAACATTGTAGTTAATTGTTTTTTATGCTAACAGCGACCGCGTCGGACATGCGCTTACATTCGCAATGAAGAACGGTAGTTTCTAAAATGGTTTGATTATAACTTATTTTTTATTTACCGTCAAATGTATATAAATAAATACGCTCGCGACTTATCCCCAAGGGGGGACGGCAGAGGTATTCCATTCCTGGAAATACCCAGTCTTCACAAGTTGTTTTTTATCATAGGACCGGAGTGTGACTACACATGCCTCAGAATAAATTGAGTGGTCTGTGGGTTTCTTTGTGATGTTTTCTTTTACTGTCGTGCTAGTCTACACTAATATTATATGTATATAGGAAAAATTTGTATTTTAGTATGTTAGTAACGAATACCCTCAAAAACTACTGGACCGATTTTAAAAATTCACCAATAGAAGTTACATTATCACTGAGTAACGTAGGGTATATTTTATTCCCGTATTCGCGAGGGAACGGGAACTACGCGGGTGAAATTGACAGCTAGTTATAAATATGTACGTAAGTTTCTGAAAAACTCATAGGTACATGACCTCACCAGGAAAGAATGTGTTCTGAAATGATTTGATTTAAATTTACTTTTTAATTACAATATTGTGAACACGGCACGCAATCGTTGGTCTTGATTTTAGTTGTGTTCACGCACAATGGGAGTCGTTAAGCCATGTCAGATACCATTGGGTAGCTGTAAAAAATGTGAGAGCTAGGTTTATAACGGCCCATACTTCATACGTGAACCTATGTCAGCAGTTTTCTATTACGGGTTGATAACCGTTTAATGAATAATGACGTATATGGTTCATATAATTATCAACTAAACATGTATGATGTACAAGTTCATACTTAGTGAATCACTTGGCAGTCAAGCAGGTGGTTTCATTGAGTTTCCGCCAACGACTGAGCGTGGTCTTATAAATAATTTATTTGCCGTTTAGCTCGCTCAGATAACATTGGATTTTCATAATCTGTCGGTCAAGAGAGGCGAGGGCAAAATATCAAAAAAGGTTTTTAATAAAATTGAACGCCAACGAAGTATCGGATGAGGGGAAATTATATTTGTTTCTTACTCAACTCGGTCACGTCTTAGAATTATAGAAGATAATAAAACTTTATATAGGAATAGATTTAATCCCAGTAAAGTATAGGTTATTTTTAGCTTTTCAGGGTTCCAAGTGATAAAAAAGGTGTCTTTATTGTGCTGCTCATGCAAAAATTGTAAGGAAACTTTGCTGCGCGAGTCCGAGTACCACTTGACTGATTTTATTTACCGATTAAATGTGCAATTGCCACGGGACACAAAGTCCATACGCGCATAGTCGCTACAAAAGTCTTATTAGTATGTTGCCATACCTTCATAGTATGTTGTCCGACGACAATGCTATGAAATGATCTTTACTTTGCTAAGGCGCTTCACAAACGTGTTACTGAAACAGGAACCATCACAAGGAACCGTGGTTTTAGTTTCTATTATAGGAACTGCAATTGGACATAGTCGCTAGGTGCTACTTCTGGACATTGGTACTGTGTTTTTTTCGTGTGCAAATCTCATAAACACATTAGGGTTGTGGTTGACTTCATATTGATTTATATGAACTCAAAATATTCCCTGGTAGCTTGTTACACAAAACACAATAGCGTTTATATGTACGAGAATGGGTATCAGTAGAAACTTATCGTCGTTAACAGGTGCTGTGGAGGTGAGCTGTCGGAAGTGCCTAATGAACCTGTTGCTGGTGATGGACGAGACGTCTGCCACTCCCCGAAGAGCAGACCACCCACTGGCAAACATGCTTTTAGCACTCGAAGAGCGTTGTCAAAATACCGGGAACTTTTAGTACACTACACGCGATAGTTCAAAGCCGTTTTGGGGATTCAATAGGGCTATTGTTCTTGGAATTGTTTGTTAGGTTGTTGTTTATGAGTTATTGTGACATTAATGGTGACTAACTAAAAAAATATATATTACCTACCACAGATAATTAATCTAGATTAATGGTCTGTGTTACCTACTCATTTTATTGAGCGAAGAAATGAAAGAATATAATTTTATCAGGTACTAAGTAGCTGTTCTCTGCCATTTAGGTCGTGCAAGTCCCATTCCCGTGAGAAAATTACAGCCCATGTTACCCCCAAAAAAGAATGAGAGTTTTGGTAGCTATGGCTAGCTTTCTTGGAGAATGGATCATTGAAGATCAAAGTTCCAAGAGTATACAATTTTAAGGGTAGAATAGAATGGAATTTATTTGTACGACAGATACACACTCATCGCATTTAAAAAAAAACAATAACAAAGAAAGGTAAGTAACACTGAATAGAGCAGCTGCATGGAGCTGAATATATTTCACCAAAAACAAAACTAAAAGTGATATATCCAGTAAAATAATATCCAAATAAATTTTGTCACAACACAAAATTAACGTGTGTGTAGTTGCAGTACAAAGAGGCCATTGCTCAGCGGCAGTATTTACTTAAACCTCAAACACAATTGATTTTTAATTGTTACGGTGCCCATTGGGACCGCGCGGTGCTCGACGAATTAAAGAGCAATTTGCTTGGTATTTATTTTTTACAATTCTGTAGGTATCTATTATATACAATGCTACGTAATATGATTTTTTAAAATGTCGATTTTCTATCCCACATTTAACCCTCATAAAGGCTAAATTTAAACTAAATAACATAATGTTTGTTCAGTATAATGATAGTTTTAAAAACCGTGGTCGGGAAAATAAAGCCATGTAAAATAAAATATATATTTCCCAAAATATAATACAAAAATATAGATATATATATATATAGAGCAGTGATAGCCCGGACGGTTAAAGAGCCGGCCGAAAATCAGTGAGGCTCGGGTTCAAATCCTGGCATGTACCAATGAGTTTTTCAAAAACTTACGTACATATTTATCACTAGCTCGACGGTGAAGGAAAACATCGTGAGGAAACCCGCAGGTCTCGGAATTAATTCTGAGACATGTGTAAACAGACCCGGTCCGGCGATGGGCTCACCACCTATCACGTTTAGGGGACCAATGTATCTCGTGAAATGTGGGTATATCCAGTAATGGAATACCTCTGCCTACCCCCTCGGGGATAAAAAGGCGTGAGACTATATTATTATTATTAGATAAAATATACATTTATTTACAAAGAAAATATACATTGATTTACAATAATTACAGATAAAAAATGTCCTCCAAAGAGGAACCATGTGGGACAGTGCCCAGAAGACTGGCAGCATTCCCTCTCTGGATAGCTAGGCTGATCCTTTGACAGAGATAGCTGCCAGCCCTCTGGTCACCTGAAGCCTCGACCAAACGCACTGACAGCTCTTTGAGGAGCTGCCGCGCCCCCGGACCCCACGGTCCCATGGTCTCCACCCCAAGCGGCACAAATATGTAGCCCTCATTGAGGTCGGCATATTTGCGCCGCTTCAGGCGTTCAGCGGCCGCAGCCGCCGCGCCAGCGCCCACAGAGGTGGCATCGATGTGGGATGGGGCCAATGTGTCGGCACATGTGGCATCCCACACCAGCGACCTGCCATGTCTCCATGGCCCGACAGTCATACCATCAGGCCTCCCGCCACCTATTCGTGTGATGCCGTTAGGCTCAAGAATAGCTGGGATACCAGCAGTGGTGAGAGCCCTGCGGATGATGTCGTTGAGGCATGCATGGCGCGACAGGCGGCCGGCGCTACGTGCGCAAGAGAGGCCGTGGTGTCCGAGTCGATCGACAGGCTCCCCACACTGGCATCTATGGGGGTGGTTTGCCCTGACGCCCAATCGAAGACAGACAGCGAGGGAAAGTGTCTGTCTATCCAATAGAGTACCAACGGTAGCAGAAGGCAATGCCCGCAGCCAATGTCCCGATTCTTTTTGAGACACTGCGAGGAGACGAGCACGCTCCGAGGTGCTGGTGCATGAATCCGTTAGATTCTTAAGCACCAACTCGCAGAGCGGCCCGTCCCAGTGCTTCTGACAAAGCGGACTGGACGGCAGACTAACACCCGGACATGCTCCCAGCCATGCATCTCTAGCCTCCGTCAAGTACGACAACTCCACGATACCCAGAGAGCGGCATATTATGCTTCCGTGGAGGTTGTACGCACTATGAGCAGAGGACAGAAACGCCGGTAGGGAAATACTGGAAATTTTGCGAACCCCCAGTCCACCAAATCTTACTGGGAGGGTGGCTTGGTCCCAGGCTCGCCCCTCTAAAGGGCTATTTAGAATTTGGGAGAGATATTTTTGTAAAGAAAGGTCCAGACTATCTAATAAACTATCAAACTTCCAAAAATGGGAGCACATATGTCAATTTCGGGACAAACAGGCAAGACCGTATTATGGATAGAGCCATATGCGGGTTAATTTCGAGGAGTCTGTCCGAGCAGTATATTATTATTATATATTATTATAATACAAAAACATGAAAAGGGTTCCCTTTTCATGTTTTTGTTTCCCTATATTCTAAGATATATTTTAATTAAATGAACTAGGGTAGTTAGTTAGTGAATTAGTTTATCAATAACTAAATTCGCAGAACCGATGGAGTTCTGGAGTTGTAGTAGATGGTAATAGATTAAGTTCAAGTTAGACAGGTAGCCTATTGAATAATAATATTAAGCGAATTTCAAAAGAGATATTAATTCTAAACATACACATATAATATACATACTTGAAGTCATATATCCGCTTGATTAGTATTTATACATTACTATAAACAGGTAACTTTTGTGTTTTGTATGTTTGTTTGCAATGAACCTAAACTACAGAAACGATTTAAAAAAAAATCACCATCAAGGAAAAGCTTATTTTGTTGGGTGTAACATGGGCTATATTTTTTCCACGCAAACGGGATTTGCGTGAAATAGCGGGGAACAGCTATAATATAATATTGGAGTAGATAACATCTTACAGTATAACAGCATCACAGCCGTTCTATCGTTGGATCCCTGATTTGTTTACAAAATGCCTCATTTTATATTTAACTAGTGGCCAGGCCAGACGTTTTGCCACCGTCACCAATCGGGTCCAATTGTGAATCTAAACCAACCAAACACACCCAAGAAATCATTACACTTGGTTCAGCCGTTTAGAAGGAGTTTAGTAACATACACACGTACAGAATAATTTATTTACAGATTCATAAATTCGTAGGTGTCAGGAGCAATGATTACTAAATAAAATATTAATGTGTTCGTGTTGTAGGTACTGCATTTTCTAAAAAAAATTCATCATCATTAATTCATTCAGTATAACTAAAAACAACACGAGATACGTAAAAAAAAAATAGAACAGAACTGTATATTTCGAATTTATAGTACAAAAACAAACATTATGAGATTTATTAATCTTAAACGTGATGGTGGTATTTTCGTTTTGACTTGCTAAATTTCGAGTTTCTAGTTGTTATAGTTTTGGAAATTTCGCAAGTAAATGAATATTAGGGGCCAACATTTGTGTGCATGAACATGTCTGTTGGCTTCGTGTCTGGGTGTTTACTATTTATTTAAGTATGTTTATCAGTTGTTTAGTACCCATAGTACAGGCTCTGCCTAGTTTGGGACTGAATAACCGTGTGTAAATTGTGTCCCACAATTTATTTATTTATTTATTATTTTATTTCGTTTTTATACTGATCTTTACACTAAGGTGCAAGTTATATGGCACTGGAACGTTTGCTGTGTAGTGACTTAATGCAAATACATTTATTCAAGCGTTCTTGCATGATGAATTATTAGTGTAAAGTCAAAGTTTTGTTTAGTGAAATACTGTAAAATTACCTGCATATTATACTTACTCATTCTATACCCGACAGACAAGGCCTCATATAAAATTGAAAATGGACAACAAATTGCTCAGTTCAATTAACTTTTTATTACCCGGCAAGCCTTGGCTTTGGGTCTTAATAACCTTAAAAGGCTTTTCGTACATGGTTTGCATTTTAGATTAAAACTTTAGCGGCTGTTATTCATATTAATTTGATAACGTTCGGGTTGCGCGAGGGTTACCCAGTAACGGTCAGCTATTTTTGGCTGCTGAAAACTGACCTAAAGTAAATACTTATTATAAATGTTATTAAAACATATCTGTCTGAGATTATGTACTATGAAATTAATTATTGTAACTTACTTGAAATTCGATAGCAAGAAAATCCCAAAACATATAACCGGTCAAATATTTTACAATTCCTAAAAACATTTTCAGTTGTTAAGTGAATTGTAAAGTTTTGATTTACTTTTTAGTCAAAAAGAAAAGTAAAAGTCTATAGTGACTTATTACTTCCTTTCCTTTTTGGGGCATAACAAACTAAGTAGGTACTGTCATAAAACAATTTCTGAAGTAGTAATCTTAATCTCTTAATCTGTAACATTAATATAGGTACCTATTATCTATGTTTATATTTGCCGTGTGCGGCTTAAGCAGTATTAATATAATTTCAAGGCAAATTTGTAGTCTCGGGTTTTAAGTCCTGTATGTAATGTATCAAAGGAGTAGAACGAAAAGATGGATAGATTGTGAGAAGGATGATATGTACAAGAAGGAAGTGAATGTAGGAATGACGGCTGGTAGATAGTAAATAGAAGGAGAAGAGATACTGTGCCGACCCCAAATAATTGTAAAAGGGCAAGTAATTGACGATGAATTAATAAATCAAAGTTAAAAATTTAAGTGAATAAAAAGGTGCCTAAAAATCTACCAATTCTGACATTTTTAGTATACGGTATTAGATAAAGCAATATAAACATATTTTTTATGATAATCTTATTAAATAGCACTAACAGTAGAAAAGAAGCCCTTAATAAAAACATTTTATGATGCCAGCCGCACTGCCGCAGAATTTATGTGGGAACATTAATTATAATTATTTCCTTCTTAGTTACCTTTAGTTAGAAACACGAGATGTCGTACTGATGAAACGAGATAACCGCGTGGGCTATATTTAGTATTTTCTAGTAAGAGAAATATGTGTTGGCGGGTATTGGTAAGGCCTGCACGTTCTGGAGCGTACGTGGCGCTTCGATCTTCAATAGAATCGCTTACTTATGGCCAGTATACGCACACGTCTCCATCGAACTTTGGAGTTCCGTATCCAAATGACAGAACAGGAACCCTTATACGAGTTTCGTCATGTTAATCCGTCCTCGTACATTCATGAGTTTTGGACTTAAGCGGGTATATTTCATGAATGTTACAATCTTGTGTTCCTTGGAACAGACTTTAAGTATATCTGTAAAGTTTTGTGGAACATCGTGAGAAAACCTCATAATACTTGTAGTATCAGTAGGCTTTCTATAAAAGACAATCGTTGAATATCAGACAGCGTCAAATAGCGTATATAGTTATACTTTAATGTTCATTTGGCGTTAGCGATATGAATTGGGAGTTAGAACCCAAGATGGCACCGTCTTTGTTGGAAAATACAGGCTATAATTGTTAATAAAGCGGCGTTAAATTAGATTTCTCGTAATGAAACTTACGTGGTGCGGCTGCTTGTCAGGTAATTTGCTCACCACCTGTTTTAAGGGGTCCGAAAACAGGACTGGTCAACAGTATTTCCAGAAGGTTATATATATGTATATGAGTAAATGTGCCAACCCCCTTGGAGATTAGGCGTGAGTGTATTTGTCTTTCTTACCTCCGCTTAAAGTTTAATGGCGGTTGATTTTTTTCGCGAAGGGTCGTCCCTAGGGTCGAAATCGATAGCATAAACGTAAAAAGTTCTCGAAATCTTTGAAAAGTTTTATGATTTTGAAGCGACATTCAAAATAATTTTTAATGTAAGTGCCTATCATTTAAATTAGCGGCAATTGCACTATCTGAAATTTATAAAAAACGACTTCATTACAATCATATCTGTAGCGCATTTGTAAAAAGGATGCCATAATAGTGCGAATTCGTCTGCCTGGTATGAGGTAGGTAAACGGGGTATCATATACAAGTTTTTTTTTAATATTGTATAATAATAAATTACTAGCGGTTCTGAGCGGTTTCACTAGCGTAGTTCCCGTTCCCAGGGTATAGGGTTTATATAGCCTATGTTACTCCAGGATATTCTAGGTTTCCATTGGTGGAAGAATTTTTAAAATTGGTAGTTTTTGAGTTTATTCGTAACAAAGGTACAAAAATACTAATCTTTCCTCTTTATAATATTATAATAGTATAAAATATCAGTATATAGATTAAAAAATACTGTCAATTATCTTAGAGTTTGTAGTACCTAAAACCATTTTTTTAAATAATTAGAGTTGTTAAAAGTTTATACCTGAAATATAATATACTGAGAAGTGGTAGTGTTTTATATATTTTTAGTACCAGAATCGGTTATCTGGACAGGTTAAATACGAGTTTCACAAGCCCGATGGTTTAGTATAATCAACGTCACTTTTGAATGTTAATTTACAACAAAATTCTTGAAAGATTTTAATAGAATATACAGTCCTCTTTTACTCAATTTGAGAAAAACTTAATTAAATATAACTCTGTGATCTTATCTGGAATAAGGAAATATCCTAAAATAAATTTTAGGATATTTTTGCATGTAATTGCTCTACAAAAATGTTTTTATTTCTGTTACTTTGAATTTAGTAGATTTAAAAGTTTAGGATTAAATTGTAGGTCATTTCAAAATGTGGGTTATTGCTTTCTTCATTTAGTTCGGGACGACGTTGACTCCATGTTCTCTTAAACACTGTTAGCGCGTGCCTTATAAATTAACGGTATTTCTATACTATCGTTATGAACCATAGATAGTCAGATATTTGTCTTGCTGACTATATCTAAAACCATCGCCGACCCTACTGCTCACCTTTTCTATCTAACCTGCCCTCAGGTCGAACAAGAATGCGTAGGAACGTTACAACACCAAATTAGCAAGAAATTCCCCCTTACGTATATTAAGTGCTTGGTGCCAATGACCGCTGATTGTAGATTCGTAAAGTAATTGTGTTGAAATATTAATTAATTCATATAGACTGTGATACAACCGTTTATATTAAAAAAAATTAAGTAACGATTTTTATGTTTCTGGTTTATTTGTCTGTATTCAGTCTCAAAACTGTCAACAAAAGTATACCACTGTTGAAACTTAGAATTCTATTTAAATATAATATGTTATCCTGCATTTTTTTTCTGATTTGTTTTTAGGGTTTCGTAGCCAAATGGCAAAAAACGGAACCCTTATGGATTGTCCTTCTTCTTCCTTATGGATGTCTGTCTGTAACGTCTGTCCGGCTGTATGTCACAGCCACTTTTTTCCGAAACTATAAGAACTATACTGTTGAAACTTGGTAAGTAGATGTATTCTGTGAACCGCATTAAGATTTTCACACAAAATAGAAAAAAAATTTTTGGGGGTAAACATTTTTTTTTCTATAAAAAATACATGGATCTGAAACTCATTTTTTTTTTAAATTAAACCCGTACGTATCTATGGATAGGTCTTTAAAAATGTTGTAGAGGTTTTTCATATTTTTTTTTAGTTTTGCGCTAGAGACACTTCCAAAGCGGTGAAATGTGTCCCCCCCCCCCTGTAACTTCTAAAATAAGAGAATGAAATTTAAAAAAAATATGATGTACATAACCATGCAAACTTCCACCAAAAATTGGTTTGTAAGAGATCTAGTAAGTAGTTTTTTCTAATACGTCATAAATCGTAAACCGCAATTTACCTTTCATTCGCTTTTTATAGATAACGGTATGGAACCCTTAGTGCGCGAGCCCGACTCGCACTTGGCCGGTTTTTTATTTATTTAATCAATTTCCTCTGTACTATAAATTCAAAAACTTTTACTACCTTATGTATCCACCAATAAGCTTCTTCTCCTCAACTACGGGTATACATACCGAAGCGGTGGAGTCGCAATGACTTCCAATAAGAGAACTTATAAGACCCTAAATTGAATAACAACTTTTGACTTTGACTTTTGGCTAAAAACCATTGAAGCCGTTTAACTATATTGTTTTTAAGATCGTATTAAGTATAAATATTCTGTTTGTTTGTTCATCAACCAAATACTTCCAAACGGATTTTGATCTGGTTTTTGCAATTTTAAAGAGTATCCAACTTATAATAGAGCATATTCATATTATCACGCTGTGTCGATAAAGAGGAGAAACTTTTTTGAGCTAAACTAATTTCAATAAGTTTTGGCATTTGGAAGTTTAGGTTTAACGTATAACATAGGTCAAGCATCATCAGGCTTTGTCAACCATGAGCAGATATTTTTTTTCCATATTATCACGTAAAAATATTGTACAATTTATAGATTTACATTTATACATAGGCTAGTAATTCATTTATTTACTCAGTTACTTTACCTTCTTGATCAGCTTTCATTGTGATTATAGTGAACATTTTAATTTCGTGCACTAATTGCTTCGTTCAACATACACTTAAACTGACTACGCTGAGCATGGCAATATAATTCAAATAAATATTTGCATTTGATTTATTTAAACAAAACTTAATATAAGTATTAGATTGAAGGTACCGCGTTAGGAGAAGATAGGACAAATCTAATTAATTATCTCCAAATATAAGAGACGAGGAGAATGTGAATATGTTCTGAAATTATATAAATTAACCCACGATGTAATATGTTCGAGACTTCGCGAAAAGCCAGATAATAATCTAATTTATCTTTCCGCCGACATAAATTTTTTAGGGGTTCACCTTTTCAGTATGCTCAACACGGTAAATGGGTTAAAATTGTTTTTCATACCATCTATTCGAAAAGTGACGTTTTGGTCCTCAATAAGAGGGAGCAAAGTAAGTCTTTTCCGATAGGGTTTTAATAAGTGCGAATAAAAGTTTTTTGAATTTGGAATTAAAAATATTCTTCAACATTCTTAGCGAAAGAGATTAGCAAAATAAGTTTGCTTCTAAGGTTGGCGCCACTGTAGCTTAAGTACTATAACAAAACATTAGTTCTATTTTTCGCAGCATTAGGCTGACATGGCTGAATGGTGTTCGAGGGTTTTTCCACACTGTCAGAAAAAACTCGCTGTGGCAATGCGCGCGCTTTCGTAGTTATTTTTCTCATAGAGAGGTATGAAAAGCAGAGTGTATCGTTCGGTCGCAAAATTATTTTTAACTTCGGCTACGCACTTTAAACCCCTTACTTCGTTCATGATTCTACATTAGGATCCCTCACTACGTTCGGGATTCTATCCTAGAAAAATATAGTTTTGCTCCCTTATGACACAATCTACTATTTGTACATTATTCGGGCATCAGTTTATTCTTCGATTATCGTATCTCAGATCGTATCTCAGAATTAATTCTAAATGTACGTGCATAAGTGTTTGAAAAACTCATTGGTACATGCTGGCCAGGATTTGTAATCGAGCCTCACGAATGAGAAGCGGGATTTTTAACCACATGGCTATCACTGTGCATGAATCCTCATGTATAAAAATAAGTTGGAATATAGGTACTGGATGTTTTTTTTACCGTCTGGAAAAAAATATGACGTATAAGGTATCTAGAGCCGAAGATAAACACCAGATTAATTTATAAATATAGTCATGTTTAATGCAATTTAAATGCAAAGAAAACTACGCACACTGGCTGGCGGTTGTAGGTAGATTGCGCCTGAATGGAAGCTAATACGAGCCTGTTTCTTTTAAAAATACTATTTCAAATATTCCAGTGTGTAATATTGACTACAATTGAGTAATATGTATATAAGTATAAGCAAGAAAAAAAAATAAAAAAACTTTTTTTTAACTTACAGTACCAAATGAATCTATGACTTACCTGTCACACCATATTTTTTTCCAGACGGTTAAGAAAATCAGGCGGTATAGCATCGTTAATTTGCATCTCGTTTTGAATAGGTACTTGTTTTGGCGCCTTTGTATTCAAGGAAACATTATCATAGATACATACAAAGTCGTTTATCTGGCCACAAAGGATGCCCGAAGCGATTATTGGGTTGGGGTGTTTTAGAGGAATATTGTGACTTAGGTTCAGCTGAATTCAGCTCTTGTGAAAGTGATTTTCAAGATCAGACTTGGCTCTATAACAACATAATATTAAGTGTGAAATAAGCTGTGTCTGTATGTTTAGTCGTACCAAAACACTTCCGAATATTTTACTGTGAGTGAAGGGCATCTGCGCTGTTTCGTTGTCGCTTATATTTTGAGATAATTAATTAGATTTGTCTTATCTTGTTCTTACTTAGTATCTTGAACCTAATGTATAGCGTTTTAAACAATGAAATTAAAATATTGAATTGCATGACTGTGTCAATACGTAATCTCATTTCATTTCATTGAAAACCAATCATGTGTATGTCGAACGGAGCAATTAGTGTGTTGCTTTTTTTTAAATAACATTTATTTACAAAGAAAATACACATTCATTTACAATATTTATATATAAAAAATCTCCTCCACAGAGGAAAAATGTGGGACAGTGACCAAAAGACTGGCCGCATTGCCTCTCTGGATAGCTAGGCTGATCCTTTGACAGAGATAGCTGCCACCCCTCTGGTCACCTGACTCCTCAACCAAATGCACTGGCAGTTGCCGCGCCTCCTGCCCCCACGGTTCCATGGTCTCTACCCTAAACGGCACAAACATGCGTAGCTCTCATAGAGATTGGCGTATTTGCGCCGCTTCAGGCGTTCAGCGGCCGCAGCCGCCGCGCCGGCGCCCACAGAGGTGGCATCCATGTGGAATGTGGCCAATGTGTCGGCACATGTGGCATCCCACACCAGCGACCTGCCATGCTTCCACGGCCCGACAGTCATACCATTGTGGTGCTGTTAGGATCAAGAATAGCCGGGATACTAGCAGTAGCGAGAGCCCTGCAGATGATGTCGTTGAAAGACGCATGACACGGCAGGTGGCCAGCGCTACGTTCTCAAGAGAGGCCGTGCTGTCCGAGTCAATCAACAGGCGCCCCACACTGTCATCTACGGGGGTGGTTTACCCTGACGCCAAAATGAAGACAGTGCTTGAATTTGATGTGTTCACTATGGTCGTGTGTGGTTGTTTGTTGCGCAGGCTTCTTGCCACTGTTGATATAATATCAGGAGTGTGTATATAGTCATCGATAGTCATGGTGTCTAGTGTGGGACGCCACATAGATAAATAATATACTCCACGCTGATGATCCAGAGAGAATATAATATAAAATTTTTAGTGTATTCTACTCTTGCAAGACCGTAGGACTATTTCAGTCAACATAGATGTATAGGTGTGGCGTGTAAATAGCCACACCTGGCGGGGAGAAAAACCCTTGGGCAATTACACGAGGGGGGAACCGGTGGCGCAACACAAGTATCTACGAAATGAAATATACACAAATGTAGCAGATAAGCACTCACCAGCTCCAGGCGTCGCACAATTATGGACTGGCCAGCCCCTCTTTAGGATAAAATGTTTATTATTATATTTAATTATATTGTCCAGTGCATCAGTCACTATTTTTCTTCGTAATGTCAATATCATTTCTTCTTTTACTTACCCAGAGACTAGCGAGGGCCGCACGTGCAAGCAGATGGTATATTGCATTTAGTAAATAGATTATGCTGCGCAACCATGCTCCCCGCCTTGAAAGTTCCTAGAACTTTCAAAGAGCCCAAGGGTGAAGTAAGAGAATAGCGGGAGAAATAAGCAATAATAGCAGAAATATAAGTTAAATAGCGGGAATATAAAGTAAATAGCGGGAACATAGAGCAAGTACATATATATATAGAGCGGGAATATAAGTATATAGCGAATACAGAGACATAGGTAGGTATATACAATAAAATAAGACTGTACACGTAAATTCAATTATTGCGAAAGTAAGAGATAATTTTACAACGGGACGCTTGAATTGTCCACTTCGGGTATTCACTAGAGCGACCCGCACAACACCGTCAGCTCCAGGTAAAATCTGAGTAATAACACCCTATGGCCAATTCAGCGGCAGAATATAATCGTCCCCCATCAAAACGACTGTCCCAACTTCAACAGGATTGTCAGGCAAATTCCATTTTTGTTTGACTGGGAGCGTATGCAAATATTCTTAACGCACTATATTTTAATAAGTACGAAGTATAAATATGAAGTATCAAAATAAAATTGTGCGGCTTGTAAATTTAATCCAAGACAAAAAAATTAAGCGGCGCGGTAAATAATAAAAGGCAAAAAATAAAAGATACTGCTAATTATAAATGAAAATTAGGTAAATTTTACACGAAATCAAAAAATATCTAAATAATGTACAAACTCGAGATCAGAGCCCGTGTGCATGGAAAGAAGGCGCGTATGATGTGTCCGGTTGACATAATACGTCACCCATCAGCACGTATCCAAAGGCGGTTAGTAAGGCGGGCGGTGTGTGAAGGCTAGGCTGAACTTTGTTTCCAAAATAAATATATGGGAACAAGTGAGCACCCAGAACAAGATCTATAGCTCCCGGGATATTCCAGGAGAGGTCAGCAAGCGGTATATGATCAAGATGACCCATGTCACATTTACTTATAAAACGTGAGGGCAGTTGATCTGTTATACAATCTACAACTAAGGCTTGAACATAATATTTTTGATTATCATAAAGGCGTGATTCTAAATTAACATAAACATATCCGTGTATTGGTCGTGAAATTAAACCAATACCCTTTATAAAAGAATTATTTAATGGTATAATCGGAAGATTAAGCGCTTTACAACAATCGAGCGTAATTAAATTATTTTGTGAACCATTGTCAATAAGGCATCGTATGATCATTTTGCCATCGCCATTATTAGGCTTAGCGTACACTTGAGCGGTTGACAATAAAGTAGTGCTAGGTGAAGGCGCAGGAGCGGCAGTATGCATAGGAACGCGATAGAGAGCGGAAGCGGGAGCGTGATATAGAGCGGGAGTAGAAGTGTAAGCGGGAGCGGGAGTGGAAGTGTGAGCGGGAGCGGGAGTGGAAGTGTGAGCGGGAGCGGGAGTGGAAGTGTGAGCGGGAGCACGACATAGAGCGGGAGCGGGAGTGGAAGTGCAACATAGAGTTGGACCACGACTTAAAGCGGGAGCAGGTGCGTATATATGTTTATTTTGGAATGTTTGATGCGGGGTCGAGCTCATAAAGGCGCAATTAGATGAGGGTGCGGGTGCAGAATATATTATAGGCGGCGGCGGCAACTCCTGCAATGGAGGAAACGAAGTGGCGGGAGTATAAGCTGGAGCGACAGCGGCGGAAATACGCGGAGTGGGAGCATTTAATGCACAAGTGACAGGCGTATTTACCTGTGCGCATTTGTTTGTGCTCGACTGTAATTGCGTAGTATGAGTGTGAGTATTTACAGGGCGTTGTTCAAAATGCAACAATTTGTGATGACGTTTTTTACAAATGTTACAATTGTAACGAGAATGACAACCCGTTACAGTATGACTTGTACTCAAACAATTGACGCATCCATGCTTTGACTTGATAAGTTCGAATCTCGATTGCGGTGACATAATTTTAAATTCAGCACAAGCAAACAAATGAACGTGCTCTTTATTATTGCACAAAGTGCAGGAGCTAGCTGAAGCTGAAGCGGGCGGAGCGGGAGTCGAAGGAAGCTGACTACTCGCAGCGAGAAACGACTTTGAAGTTCGCGGACCTATATCCTTACTAACGTTATTAGCGGAGCGTTCTAGGACCTTAATATGGTCTTGAATGAAGTCAATAAATTCTTTGCAGGTGGGAATTTCGGTATTTCTTACAAACATTTCGAAATTCTGTGCTACCTGCGAGTCGATTTTTCTAAGACCACAATGTAATAATACAAAATCAATGGGATCATTTATTTTTAATTGCTTGAATGCGGCTATGGAAGATGAATATCTTTCTATAAAGGTGTTTAAATGGCTTACAGAATTTTGAGACGGTTTTATATCCAAAATGTTGTTCAAATAAAAAGTTCCTAAATTTCGTTTATCTTGGTACTTCTTGACCAGATTGTCCCAAATTATATTGTAGGTATCCCCGGTCGGTATAATACCTGCGGTTATTTTGAGAGCACTTTGTGTCAATCGTCCCATAAGGTATTGCACACGCTCCGAGTCATCCAAATTAGGATTGTTGTGGACACTCGCTTTGAAGCACTCGTAAAAAAGCGGCCAGTTTTCTTGCTTCCCGTCAAAACAAGGCATTTCAATCGTAGGGAGCCTAATAGCACTTCGCTTATGCAAAGCGGCGGAATTGGAACATGAATTTGCAATAATTTTGTTTCGGATTCTTTTTACTTTTGTGAAAATGTCATCGAATGCGTCAAGCGGTGCGTAATTTATTTTATATTTCGGATCATTTTTTAAACAAATTGCGTTTATTTGATCTACGATGGATTCATACTCCACTCGTAAATCGTCAACTGTTTCTGAATTGGCCATAAACGCTTCATTGCTTCTGGACTCGAAAGACGAGATATTTTTCGAGGCGGTATGTAGGCGGGACACTCTATGAAATATCCGTTCCTTTTTGGAATCGAGAATAATAAGTTTCTCTTCATGCGTTCCTTCCATTTTAATTAGAAATAATCAAATTATAATAAATAAAACAAATAAATGATAATTTAATAAATTTACAAGAAAATTCCAAAATGGCGGAGCGGGTGAAATATATGAAAAAATACGTAAATTAAATAATTTATCTGGATCTTCATCCGGTACAACAACTGACAAATAATTTTAAAGGTCATTAAACTTTCGTTACAGTTTCAACTTACAATGTTTTATGATACTGTAGATATAAATACAAGTATGGTCTACCCATGCTAAGTTATGAAATTTCCATCCCTTATAACAAGCTACAGGAGATAACAAGCAGTGAGGTGCCAGTGACGTGTCAATGACAGGTATTGTCGTCTCGACTAGCTGAAGCTGCGTAAATTAACACGGTCGACAATACGATCGGAATACCGAGTAGATTGGCAGCCTCGGGGCCTCCACACGAAACGACGCATCAGTTACTATAGGGCTAGTTATGGACAGCTTATGTGTCAGCTCCACTATCAGCCAATAGGACGTGTGCGACATGATAATTAATAGGAAATGTCATTATTTGTCAAACGATTAGTAGAGTTCCTGAGATTTCAACCAGGTATTTATGCAAAAAATATTTAAAGGTTACTTACCTATTTGGGGCACATCGTAGGGTCGACTGGATCGCGAGGCTCTTAACATCATCTGGCTGGCTATTTCGGAGGGAATTCGCGGGGTGCGTTTGTTCCAGTTGCGCGAGCGGCGCCTCTCCTTATGCGCAGGTGTCGAGTGGAGCACCGCGTACACTGGCTCCGCGTCGGACTGGGCCGGCTCGGACTCAAAGAGCTCCTGGAGCGGGCGGGAGC
The DNA here is from genome assembly GCA_963855545.1 of Ethmia dodecea. Taxonomy (NCBI): domain Eukaryota; kingdom Metazoa; phylum Arthropoda; class Insecta; order Lepidoptera; family Depressariidae; genus Ethmia; species Ethmia dodecea. The sequence continues at coordinate 8,952,088 of OY979448.1, forward strand.
GCGCCAGTTCGCGACCGGCCTGCCACTCCACGGGGTGGTGCCGCGGCGCAGGCTCCGCCGCTGAGCGCAGCGCCAGCGCTGCGATCACGGCGGCCACCCACACGCGCATGCTCAGCGCCACCCGCGCCTCCCACCACACGCGCATCCCCTTTTACTAAGTACACAGTCGCAGGCGCTCACCCGCCAGGCACGTGCCGGACCACATTATTCAATCACTACTAGATGTACGAAGAGCCTTTTTCGGTTAACTTCACTGGGGTTGATGTAACGACGGATTTTTTTCAGCAGGAGGAAGTTGACGACGGATTTTTTTCAGCAGGAGGAAGTTGTCGTTTCTGCAACAATTTTTTAAATGTTAGTACTTATACGAAAAACTTACTGCTAGCTTAAATCTCGTCACATGACAACAACGGAGTTTTCATCCACTAAATAGGTGTTGGTTCTTGAGAATGGCATCAAATACATTCAAATATATGGAATTATCGACGATTATTTAAAAATGTTTCCTTACAAAATAACTAAATCTCAACGCAAAAATCGCCTGGCTGTTTGTAAATCTGATTATATGAGACTTATTTTTTCTTTTTAATAAAATAAGCAAATTCGTTTAAATTTTATTTTCTAATTAGTTTACTTTATACTCGTATTCAAAGCCCATAGGAAAAAAGTTTATATACTCCTACGATCTAAAAGTTTTTCCAAACATTTCCCCGGGTACTCCTTATTCGACTGCTAATATAATTGGGCAAAATAGGTCACGTAAGGACTTAATCGTTTTTCTCCGGTACTCTTTTCCGTCTACGTCACGAGACATCTATACAACTACGCAAAATAACAACGAGTAAGTGGGAGAGCTTCATTTATAAAAAAGTCACGCGATGATTAAAATTATATTTTGAGTATTATTTACTTTAATATTATAGTAGTAATATTATTTATTTATTTATTTATAATAATTTATTTATTATACTTCGAGTTCTGTCTTTTTAAGATTATGTTATGTTTGTTCTTCTGTCGCTTATTCTCGAAAAAACTTGTATTTATTCCAAAATAGTCTAGGCAATAAAGGTAGTGGACCCCAACATTAATTCCTCAGTCAATGAAACTTTGCAGGATTGTAGTATAGTATGAGGCAATACTTGCATAAAAAAATCCAAAAAAAAACCTAACCGAAGTTAGGTTTTTATACTAAAAAATTTTTTTTTGGTTGATAATTTGATAATTTCTAAAAATAATGTAGCGATACGGTTTTTATTTTGGATTTTTCTATTGTAAGTCCACAGCGACTATTAAATGACATTTCAGTTAAAAAAATGGACTGACCAATTTTCCCGTGCAAGGTACATATACGTCTGAGTTTTGTTGTTTTTACCAAGTGATTTTTTTGGATATTTCGCATATAGCTTTCTTAAGACCCATGGATATTGCTGGCGAAGAAAATTTTGAGTGAGCATTTTTCCCAACAAAGATATCAAATAAATAAGTATTTAAGTAAAAATACCTAACTTCGGTTAGGTTTTTTTTTTATTTTTTTATGCAAGTATTGTCTCATACTATACTACAATCCTGCAAAGTTTCATCGACTGAGGAATTAATGTTGGGGTCTTCATACAAGAATCCGCTTCATTGCCTGGACTAAAAATGCTTGGTCCGGCTTAATTAAAATAGAATGAATCAAAGATATTATATATATAGAAAGATTTAATTTTAAATTTGTCAAAGAATCTGAAAGGAGACGTTTCAGGAATGTATGGAGACTGGTTCTGCACCATGTACCTTCACTAGTTTTTTAGATAAATATAAATAAAATAAGTATATGTTCATGATTTTGCTCTTATTTGTCAAGTTTCGTGGCACAATAAACTTAAATTTTCATTAAACTGGCAACGCGAAGACCGAAAAAAAAATGGCAACCTGGCTGGTAAAATGACAATTGACGTTATTTTGACGTCTGTGGAGTGTGGACCATCTTCATTGCGAAAATCAAAGAGGTTGGAAGAAAATCATTCGAGAAACTTTTTCTTTAAACGTCTTTGGCGAAAATGTTGAGAGTTTTAGTTCCATGGTTTTTCCGCAAAGAAAGTGACGCCAAGTGTTTTAAATTTTATTGTTAATCTGTGACTTCTGTGACTGGTTCAGAAGAAAAAACTGACCACGAAAATTTCAGAATTTTTGTCGAGTGTTTTGTTCGGTTTTAAGTTCAGTGCTTCGTTTAGTTCTCGATATAAACTATACTATTCAATCCCGGCCATCCAACCGCAGAGTACCTAGTATGGTAGCCGAATTTCCGCGCTTAATGGCTAGGCTGATCGTTTGCCCAAGATATGAGTTTGCACGTGGGTTACCAGTAACGTCGATCAGGAGAGTGCGCAACACTTTAAAAAGGCTTCGAGCGTCTGGCCTCCACGTGCCGTGGTCTCTACCCCAAATGAGAATGAAAGCGTAGCCCGGCGGTTGGGTGGAGTATTTTCGGCGCTTATTAGCCTCTGCTTCAGTTCTCACGTGGCAGGCGGCTATGGTGCCCACGCAGGTTGCGTCCCACACTAAGGGCTGCCAATTTTCTCACGCGGAATCAGGGTCATGCCGTCAGGTCTCTTTTGATCGCTGCGACTTATCCCATTCGGCTCCAGCATAGCAGCTAAGCCAATGCTTACGAAAGCTCTTCGTAGTAGATATGGTCTCTCTATGCCTAGCGATGCGACCTGCACTGCGCTGGCACGATAAACAATGATGCCCGCATTTATCGACATAGTCACCGCAGCGGCAGCGATGTGGCTCGTTTGTGCTTATACAAAGCCTCAACCAGACATCTAAAGAATACGTATTTCTGTCTAGAAGCGCGCCTACGTTTGTTGATGGGATAGCATTAAACCGCGGCCGGCTGATAGGCCGCGGAATTTATAACATCTTGACTCGTCGCCCTGCATAGAGGTTCGTCCCATAGCCGTTGTGAACTCTTATTTATCGTATCGCTTGTACCGGCAGCATCATACCAAGCCTGCTCTGCCTCAGGCAAACCAGCGACCCCAACATCACCAATCTATATTATATTATATATATTATATTATATATATTATATTATATGTATATTATTTTATATTGTAAGAAAATTTCCCGATTCTATTTGGGTGCTAGGGTTTCTCATTTCTTGGGATCTGGCAATTATTGTTTAGATTTCCCTGGAATTCCCGGGGTTGGGCAAATTACCAAAATAACTTTATTACTAATCAATTAAAAATAGTATGTGTAGTGTTTTAATGTAGTATTTTAATAGTAATTATATAAAATTTTCTCACATCCGCTTGATAAAAAAAAGGATAAAGCTGGGCAACGGTCGGTTTTAAAATAATAGTTAAAATCCGGAGAATCCAGACTCATTTTTCACCGGACCCGGGTACTTGAATTTTCCCGAAATTACAAGGAAAGAACGGGTACTAAACGTATTATAATATAAGTAGGTACTTAAGGAAATATTCAGACCTACTCAATTAATTTTATATAAAGGAATAAAAGAAAGTTGCTAGAAGTGTCCTCGAAATGAAAGTTTAAGGATCATTAGGACGTTCGGTTAATTGAGCATGAATCGTACTCAATTATGAAACTTTTCAACGAGGCAAATGTTAAGTATGAGTAAGTAAAACACGCTTTCTAAAAATAATTATCTAATATTATAATATAATACTCAAAATTTTAAACAAAAATACAAACCGAATTCAACGAATAGCACTAAAAAGAGACTACTATTTGCATATTTAACATCCATTAACTTCTGTTACTAAACCTTACGCTGATAGCAAGTGATTTGCTGATGTCCGTTGAGGAGTTCCGTTCTCCACCTGAACTTCTTTATCAGATTTTCACAAATGGAACCAACCTCGAGGTATACCCGAACACGTGATTTTTTTTTTCGAAAGCGCTTAACATTTTGACAGAGTTATGGATAAACATATAAAAAAAAGGTAAAAAAAAACATACGCGACGAATTGAGAACCTTCTCCTTTTTTTTTGAAATCGGTTAAAAAGGAGTTTATTTAGCCATGATAAAATGTAATATAATTAATTTTTATGCAGCATAGTGTGAGTCGGTTTGCACACAAACGATTCCGTAACCATCGAACAAAAAAATCCTTTTATATAAATAAAAGGATTTTTTTTTTATTATTTGTTACTAAGCAGCCATAGTACCTAATACAATCTTTAAAAATTTTAAGTCTCTAACTTTTACGGTTCAAAAGATAGAAGCCCTAAGACAGGATGTTTTGAACTTAAAAATTTCGTACTTTCATTTCGGCGCTTTTGCCTAGCAAAAAAATATAGTTGCATTAATGTTTTGCAAGTTTTAGTTTTGTTGAGATAACATTAGTAGACGCTGATACAGATCGGCACCACAGGGGTTCTTTTTGAACGCATGTGACAATTATTTGTATAGATAGAATGAATACAAACAGTGACTTTTCGCAAAATGTGAAAAGTTGCACTATAAAAAGAAATTAGCTGCGGGCTAAGTGCTCACTCGTATCTCGCTCGACTTTCTGGTTCAAAGTTTGTATTAAATCTTATTTGTGGCAGAATTTTATGCTACTACGAGCAAACGAAAAATACACATTCATTATTATCAAAGAGATTAAAATATAATAGGACATAGAGGGGACAAAGCGAGGAAAATTTGAAGCCAAAAGTTATTCCAAGTGGAATAAGTCTAGTACAATTTCGACCGAATGACAGCTCGCGTTCATACTAACTGACATGACGCTTCAAAAATGCTTCAAAGTTTTGTATGAAAATATTCCCAATGCCCCCTCTATGTCCTATTATACTTTAATCTCTTTGATTATTATACCCGCCCTCGCATCGTTTCGGTTAATATGTGATGCACCGGTTGCACACGTTGATAAAGCAGCTATAAGCGGCGCTTTTTTACAGGCTCGATACATATAGGTATAAATTGTGAGACACAATTCACACACAAAGCCATATGGGTAGGTAATAAACAACTGATAGACATACTTAAATAAATATTAAACACCCAGACATGAAAAAAACAGACATGTTCAATTGCTCATGCACATAAATGTTGGCCCCAAGCGGGAATCGAACCTGCAACCTCCTACTCAAAAGGGTAACTAATACATTATTATAATATCGAAGAAGTCGGCATTTGCAGAACAATTTATGAGATGCGAAAAGTTTTTATCTTCGGGAACACGGACCTTTATGTGAGTTTAGTTTACATTAGACTTTATTATTATTGGAACCGCGTTTCTTTTAGTGTATTTTGTTACATTTTCTTTTGGGAGGATTATTATAAATATATACTTATATATATTAACCTATGTGAGGTTAGTCTTTTGAGAGAGAACTGCCAGGGCTCTGAGGTCTTCGAAGAGATGTCGGGATTTGGGGTAGGGGCTTCAAACTCCTATGATCTCTATAGACATCAACAGGTTCTGTTTGGAATTAAGCATGAAGCAATTCGCTAAAGACGGTTTGATTTTCTTTTTATTGCATTGCGAGATGATTAGGAGTTTGCAGTGCTTGTATACAAATTCATAAGATTCTAAAGCATTAGTAGAGCGAGCCGTCGCACGTTAAAAGTTATAGGTGTACTGATGTATTTGGCGCAGTGGAGAATAAGGAGTGAAACTATATATACTACGTAAGACAGGTAAAATCTTCTTAAATTTTTAACGGGAAAGACAAACAGAATTCAGAATTCCGACACTCCCTTTGTTTGCACGACAATTGCTTCGAATTGATGGACCATTTAAAATTCAATTAGGTACCTACCTTAAACCAACTTTACATTGTAAAAAGATTTCGTTCTTTGAAAACATCAACAACTTACGTATTCTTATGAAAAAAAAAAACACTTTTCTGCTTAACTTTAAATTAAAATGTTCATAGGATCATAATTATATTATTTGTGTCTATAGCCTATATCTACAGTCTATCTACGTGGTTATTCACACAGATATATATCTTTTTTCATAAAAACATACTTAAAATATTTTCTCTTCTGTGTTACTTTATGTACCTACAATTATAATTTGTAAAAGTTTAAAAACCAATCTCAGATAAAATCAATAAAGGAGAGTATAGATGGTCTAAAGTTAAAATACCAAGCTATTTACGTTATCATCATAATAATTTTCTACATTGTAGAGAGAACCATGTTAACGATAGAATGGATTCACATCTAACTTTCTGTGTCACATTAGCTTACGTGTCGAGTACAAATGACAAACACGGCCCTAGAGACAGGGTGGGGATGTACGTACGATTTAGCCGCAAGTCAAGTTTTTCTGTCAGCTTTCTTTGCTTTTGGCTTTATCTTTATAGAACAAGTTTGTTTACGAAAAATAAAGTGTTTTTCTTGACAGCGTAGGTGGGATTGGAGAATATTCATTGTCCCACTATAAGTAATATAATAGTTAGGGAGGCGAATAGGGGAATTTTCGGTAATACTCGAGCGTGGCAGTTTAAGATATGAGAGATACCTTAGACCTAATAGAACAACCTTGTCAAGTATTTAGCTCTATAAGTAGTGACGCGCGCCTAGGATAGACGATCAGATTAGTAAAAAAAAATCGATAGTCTGAAATACTCAAGCGCGTCAGATTAAGATATTGGGGGTTGATTTTAGTGTTTTAAGACTAAATTTAACTAATCTGACAATAAGTCCTTGACGCCGCCAAGTTATAGGGTCGCGAACTTGTAAAAAAAAAACGTTAATCCGGCATTCTCGAGCGCGATTTTTTTATTATTTATTTTGAAGAATATAATCTAAAACTTACTAAAAATACAAAATCTGCCGGTTTCCGCATGACCGGAAGTGTGGAGGAGCCATTTCGTCTTCCGAAAAACGCGTTGCGGCATGTAAGTCGCGAATGATACATTTTACACAAAAAAAGTTTAAATAAACAAAAAAGGTAATTTTATTTTACACAAAAAATGTCTCTTTACATATATATATATAATCTCACGCCTTTTATCCCCGAGGGGGTAGGCAGAGGTATTCCATTACTGGATATACCCACATTTCACGAGATATATTGGACCCCTAAACGTGATAGGTGGTGAGCCCATCGCCGGACCGGGTCTGTTTACACATGTCTCAGAATTAATTCTGAGACCTGCGGGTTTCCTCACGATGTTTTCCTTCACCGTCGAGCTAGTGATAAATATGTACGTAAGTTTTTGAAAAACTCATTGGTACATGCCAGGATTCGAACCCGAGCCTCACTGATTTTCGGCCGGCTCTTTAACCGTCCGGGCTATCACTGCTCTTGTCTCTCTCTGTCTCTTTACATTTTTGTCCAAAGTTAAAACTTTTTGACTTGAAGCATCATAAAAACTCAAACTCCCGGTTTTTTGAGTATATCTCGAAAACTGAGGTTTTTAAAATAAATTGATATGAAATAACGATGATTAAATTATTGAACTTTTATTATATCTCAAAATTTTTTTTTCTAAAGCTTCTCGACAATTTTCGTGGACTCGGAAAAAGTTACGCGTATCTGTATACAAAAGTTTTATTAACATGTACAGTTCCATGTATGTATATTATTCAATAGCCTGTTGATCCTCAAATTGTTTTTTGGACGTACCGTAACTCGTAAGCAAAACGAAGTGAAGAATTGAAGCAAAAAAGAGGAATTTGCCATAAACGGCATATTTCCGCGAAGCGCTCAGTCTGTATTACATAATACAGACTGAGCGCTTCGCGGAAATATGCCGTCCCACCAGTATTTTTCCTTTATTTCGCAACATTGATGGTGGGGAAAAAAGCGGTAGAAGGGAATTTTCGGTACACCTTTATAATTCCCCGTTTTATCAAGGAGAAAGAAAGGAAAAAAATAAACCAAAAAACCTTTTTCGGTCAGATTAAGAGAACCCACCAACATTTTTGTCAGATTAAGAAAATATGCTTTCAGGATACCAAGATAAACCTCCCCTATGAAAATCTGACGCGCTCGAGTATTGCAAAAGAACTATTTTTTTTTGCATTTTCAAACATTCATCGTAACTTATCGTCACGCCCAAATCGTCAGTTTTTTTAAAGGGAGCTTCCTTGGGGCCTACTTAACACCCCTTCCGAAAATCTGACGCACTCGAGTAATTTTTTTTTTTTTGCATTTTTGACTACTTTTTATGCCTACCCCCACCACGCAAACCGGCAGATTAGTATACCGTTGTTATCAGAGGCACTTGCGGCATACGTAGTATGAATATCTGACGCGCTCGAGAATGCCCAAGTAACTGTTTTTCTTTACATTTTTGAAAAACCGTACACGCCAAACCCACCGCTAAAATGGTATTTACCATATTAGCTTTTCTTTTCGAAATTATTTTATCTTTCGATTTTGATAGGTCTCGACGGCGCCGTTGAATTACGCCATTTAGCTACCTCACCTCCCTAACTATAATCAATACGAAAGTTTGGATGGATGATCATTTTTTTTCCGTCTAGAATGTATCTATAATACCTATATAAAGTTTGAATATGTAGGTCACATATCATTTTCTAAGATATCTGTGAATTTGCGTATTATATCCTCCGTAACATATTTTATCATGTTTTTATAAAATCAGTATCTACACAAGACACCAGATTTAAAGCTCGTAATGACGTTGCTTTCAGATCGTTTACCGAACATTTTTGTAAACTGTAAATACGTACAGTTGTGTAATATTATGACGAAAATTATATGAGAAAACGAAAGTATGTACCTGCACAAAAAAGTATTGCGACAGTCTATGAAGACATACTTACCACATAACCTAAACAATCCGTACGTAGAAAATAAACAATCGTGCCAGTCTAAGGTCAAGAGTAAGCCCATCACTAATAAAAAAAGAGGTATCGTGGAATGACAACAGCAGTATGATTATTTCACGGTACCTATTTATCATAGATATAGGATGTTTTGCGTAGCGAAAATATTATTCTAAATCTATGGTTTTTATAAACAGAAAGTTTTTTCTGTTTTAATAGTAACGAGAACATAATACCAATAAATTGGCTTCCATAATGCTTTTACGGGTGCCTATTTGATAAATTGGCTTTTAAAGTGCCTAAATTTTTTTGTTTTTAAAATATTCGTATGAAAATTATTATTATGCTAGCGACCCGTCCCGGTTTTCCACGGGTAGGACGACTTGTCTAGTTTAAAAAATTATATAACTACACCAACCTTCCTCGGAAATCGGTGTTTCTATTAGTAAAAACCGTATCAAAATCCGTACCGCAGTTTATGTGATTAGCCTATGCAGAAAAGTCGGTGGATGATGTTACTTTTTAATAATTAGGTTTAAAGAGAAATATTATGTATTTGGATTTATAAATATAAATTAAAATACAAGACGCAATGTATTTAATAAAGTAATGATTATTAGATTTCAGTTATTTTGTAATACTCGTAATTTAATTTTACTAGGTGCCAAATAAATATTTTTCTTTCTTTCTTTGATTTTATTACATATTTGGAGCAGTTTATACCTTGCCAAATACCTGAATAAGACGTACAAAATTCAAATCAAGAAATCAAAGACAAGAAAAGAAAAAATATTTTTTCTTTGAATTTAAGAATTTACCAATCCAATTCCAATAGTACATAGGTGGCTGGTTATTTACGAGGGTCCGGACACGGGCCAGTTTACGTGTCGTAAACTTCTCCATTAGGCTGGGGAGTTGTGGCCAGTCCATCTTGGCTGTTCCATCGATCCATCCATACATAACATACTAAGTTTTATGGAACTACACATTAATATGGCATTTCACTTACTGCATCCCATTAAACCCGTGCGTGCATTTGATTTGACAATATCAAAATTTTAAAAAGTAGTATTTTTAATTTTATAACCGTAGAAAAAAATCTTATTGAGAAATAAAACAAGTGAGCTTGAGCTTATGACTATACCACAAAACTATCCTCAAACATGGAACTCCTCTTGAACTTATTTAGAACTAGCGACCCACCCCGGCTTCGAACGGGTGCAATGCTAACACTAAAACCTCCCTCTTGAAGCACTCTATCTATTAAAAAAAACGCATCAAAATCCGTTGCGTAATTTTAAAGATTTAAGCATACATAGGGACAGGGATATAGGGACAGAGAAAGCGACTTTGTTTTATACTATGTAGTGATAGTGAAGAGACCGTTTTATATAGCTATAGATAGCGATAATCCTATTTAAAGGGTACTGCAGCTATTTGGGGAGACTTCAGATTTTATGAATGAACTACAGGTTCTCCCCTTGTAAACTGTATCACATGTGTACAGGCACCCCGCTCGGCGGCTAATTCCATACTCGTCGATACGATACACGTCAACGTCCGCAGGTATATTAATTTTTCCGTTTGCATGCACGTCACCGACTAATTTAACCTGTATTGTGCTTACTATTCGTCGTATAGTTTGTACGAGTATGATATACAATGGTAACAAATGGACAAGTTGCGGTTTTTGTATAATATATCTAATATTTACCGATTACAAAATGCAAATAAATTTGTGTTGTGTAACTGGTAAAATATTGAACATACTAACTATATTAAGTTCAGGCGAGGAATGTGTTTAATATTATTATAATACTAGATTACAATCTATATACAGTTGTGAAATGTCGTGTCGACGGTTGTATGCTAAAAAACCATATAACTTGATTCGGAACGGATTATAAGGTATAAATTTGACTCGGAATATTTTATACTCTCTTTTATAAAAATACTGAGAACTAAAAAGGGCCGAACCGAAACCTGTGGCGTGCTATCGGCGCGGGTATATTTATAATCGGGTGGCACGGTGGGCTGTTGACGTCATCTGGCGGGGCAGCGGGGGCGAGCAGGCGGCGCGCGGCGCGCCCTCCGATACGCACTTGCCAATTCGCACCTTTATGAATGGAGGAATGAAATTATTCTCAGCCGAACGCTGAATTTATGCGGACCTAACTTGAACTCCGAAATTCCTTGTGATTCGCACTTGTCAACACTTTACGATCTGATGCGAATGAGGCTCTTGGAAAACCATCTTCTTTTGGTAGCAATTGCGCTCTCTAGGATATTAATGTTATTATTTATTTTGTATTTCGATTTTTCGTGATTTTTGCAGTGTTTAATTTCCTGAAACCTGCAATTAATATACATTAGAATGATTGCAAAAACAAACCGGATAATTTGCAATTACGTTGTAACAAAACGTCTATTTAGGTGATTAAAAACAGATTAAGGGCTGGTACAGATATAGCCGTAGCAATTTTAAAACAAGTGAGCAGTACCTGAATAAAGACGAAATTATGAGTATTGTGCCAATTCCGCCTGTGCGTGTACCTGCCGTAATCGTTACGTTCCGTGTCGCCAGAATAATTCCACTTGATGTGGGTTTCTATTCAATTATACGTATCACGCAACCAAGCGGTTAACAGAGGCTCAACGAAAAAGTAGTATCTGTGTAAAAAGTCAATTTTTGACTAAGAGTACCAAAGCTTGCTCTATAAAACGCTATTGTGTATTTTGAGCTTCACGTTTTGGGCGCTGCAATCTTATTTTTAGCTAAATTCGTTTTAGCTGATACACTGCATGCCTACGGTGTACCAAATATATATAATATGTTTTAAAAATTACAAAGGTAGGCAACAATTAGTACCGCAATTGGAATCATAATAATAATACACACACCGGCACAATTAGCGGAACAGAAAAAAAAGGGAGTATTTACGCATTTTTGCGTGTTACTGGCCGGCTAAACAAGCTTTTTTTAAATTTGGGTTTTAATTTAAAAATGGAATACTAAGCGACTGCCCTTTTTTTCATTCTTTTGTTTTAATTTTCATTGATTCATTTTTTCCACCGCTTGTCCGTTTTTAGAAGGTTCGTGAATTCCATTTGAAAAGCTTTGAATTGCAGTTTTTGAGGCTTTTGAGTTTTTTCGCATATTGATAATTTACGAGCATCTAATTATGCCTGATTTAACGCCATCAGAAATCATTAGGGCAGATCAAATGAGGAGAAATGGTCAAACCTACAGATCGATTGCCAGAAGCCTTCGTCGATCGTTATCAACGATTTATCGTAGCATCCAACGATACAGATTGACGAATGCTCTAGTGAGAAGGAGAGGACAAGGCCGGAAAAGGTGTACTTCAAGGAGGGATGACCGTTTTCTCCAACTTCAAGTCCGACGGAACACGAGACTAACGGCGGTGCAGGCTCGAAATTGACTGGAAGAGGTACGAGCAGTAAGGATGAGTGAGCGGACAGTTCGTAGAAGATTCGAAGAAGTGGGTATAGGCTCGTATGTGCCCGCCAAAGCCCCAAAACTTGAGAGACATCATCGCACAAACCGTCTACACTTTGGTCGTGAACATCGTGATTGGGACTTCGACGACTGGGGACAGGTTCTTTTTACTGATGAATGCAGAGTTATGTTAAATCAAATTGATGAAAGGCAGCGAGTATGGAGACGCAAAGGAGAACGGTATAATAATAATAATAATAATAATATAATCTCACGCTTTTTTTATCCCCGAGGGGGTAGGCAGAGGTATTCCATTACTGGATATACCCACATTTCACGAGATATATTGGACCCCTAAACGTGATAGGTGGTGAGCCCATCGCCGGACCGGGTCTGTTTACACATGTCTCAGAATTAATTCTGAGACCTGCGGGTTTCCTCACGATGTTTTCCTTCACCGTCGAGCTAGTGATAAATATGTACGTAAGTTTTTGAAAAACTCATTGGTACATGCCAGGATTCGAACCCGAGCCTCACTGATTTTCGGCCGGCTCTTTAACCGTCAGGGCTATCACTGCTCTTATATACGAACGATATATCCAATATATACGAGAACGGTATATCCAGTCTAATTTTGAAAATACAGTTGCATATGGCGGCGGTTCAATTATGGTCTGGGGAGGAATATGTTTAGGAGCTCGTACGGAGTTAGTAGTGGTCGATGGCGGGAATCTGAATGCTGATCGGTATATCAGGGAGATTTTAGAAGAACATGTTGTGCCATTTGCCCCCTTTATTGGTAACAACTTCATTCTAATGCAGGATAATGCTCGGGCTCACAGTGCTCGCACAGTACAGACATACCTAAACCATGTTGGTATAACGGTGATGGAGTGGCCAGCACGGTCCCCCGATATGAACCCTATAGAACACGTCTGGGACTTGCTAAAGAGGAGTGTAAAGTCAAGAATGCCCCCTCCCAATAATCTCAACGAGTTGCGAAACGCATTACTTGAAGAATGGCAGAGGTTGCCCCAAGAAACCATTGATAACATCATCCGCAGCATGCCCAGACGGATGGAAACCCTCATCAGAGCACGAGGAGGAAACACTCGATATTGAACAGTCATTGAAATTGTTGTTAAACTTTGGAAAATCTTGAATTTTCTGCTGTTTCTCTATAATTAAAAATCGAAGAAAAATGCATTTTGTTTAATTTAATTTTTATTTTTATAAAATTTTAAGTATGGTGTTACAAATGAATGTCAAAACATGTTAATTTAATTGTTGTTTCATTTTAAATAATATATTGTTTAAAAATTACATTCATTGTTCTAAATTCCCTCTTTTTTCTCCTTTTTTTTTCTGTTCCGCTAATTGTGCCGGTGTGTGTATAAATAGCTAAAGCAAATGTATTGAAAAAATTGTGTGCAATGAAAATGTAGTCTTATCATTATTTGTTGAGCATATTGTATAAAGCGTAGCGGAGATTCCATTTTCCAATATAAAAGGCACACAGATCAATTTGGGGTACAGAAGAATTAACGCGTCCTGTGAGCATACTGGAAATTACAATAAATAAATAAAATAAAATAAAATAAATGATCTCACGCCTTTTATCTTCGAGGAGGTAGGCAGAGGTATTCCATTTCTAGAAATACGCATTTTTAAGAGCATATCGACAATTATTACATTGCATCTAATTCAAAACGTTGTAATTTTATTAGTAACCATTTACTTTATAGCTAATTCACTTTTAATTGTGTATTTAGGTCATTTTGTGCAATTTAGGTAAAATTAAACAATACTACAAGATATAATTAACTTCACAAAACTGACAAAAAGAACTATTAGACATTGTGGTCTACCTCAAACTACAAAATTATTAATAGGAGTAAACACAAGAAATCTTGTAAATACCTATATACATTTTAATATAGTTCCATATACCTATTACCTATACTCATTTCGCAAAGTGATACAAGCATTAGGCCGCTAAGTGATAGGTCGTCATAAAATGATTATTTGTTTCGAGACTGGGCGTTGTTTCAAGTATTAAAAATATTCATAATGAAAATGTTGATTTATATTTATCTATTTGTAAGCAGTATCCTTGTAGCGTCTGAGTTTGAATATAGACGATTTTTTATTATCCTAATCTGTTATTTTGATACTAGCGCGTTTCCGCGCGGGTCCCATTCCCAAGCGAATTTCTAAAAATCCATTTATTGCGGTTGTCTACGACATTATAAGACACCTACATACCATATTTCAAGTTTCTAGGTGTAATAGTTTCGGAGTAGTACCTACGTATTTATCTTTTTAACCAGTTTTCATATTTTCCCGTGGGAATGAGATATTTTCCCGTTGTAGAAAGTACCCTAAATATTGACTGGGTTGAGTAACCGGGTCAATATTTAGGGTACTTTCTACAACGGGAAAATATCTCATAGCTGAGTAGCTATAACCACTTTAAATTTAATCAAAATCCGTTTTGTAGTTTTTGCGTGATGCGTGCACAACCAGACCGACAGACATATACCAAACAAATGTAAAAAAATCTGTTTTGATAAAGTCAAAGTCAAAGTCAAAATGTTTTATTCAAAATAGGAAGTGACAAGTCTACTTAATGAACGTCATTTCAACTCCACCGCTTCAGCATGTATGGTTGAGGAAAAGAAGCGGGGCAAGAAACCTGATATCTACATCGATAACTTTCTACACTCCCGTTACAGTTTTACTATACCTATTTGTAGATTATAGACATCTGAATTCATGTAGGTAAACGATTTTAAGAGAGTCAGCTATCTAGAAGCGGTCACAACATTTGAAACAAATAACCAAATAAATAATCGAAAATAGTTATTACCACGGACCTGAAACTCTCTGTGGTTATTACTGTACTTATCTTTAAACAAATAAAAAACAACACTATAAATACAGCACGTTGAATGAGAGTAGAACCAATCCTATAAAAGGGCTGTTCTATTTTCTTAGGCAACACGCTATATATTCGATTTACATTCGTCAATATTGGCCATTGCCAATCTTACAATTTCAGTGTGAACTGAGTTTATGACATAATTCCGAAGACATGACTATGTTGATATGAAAAATACAATAAGCCTATCTTATGCAGACTTTATGCATGTAAATAACTGAAATGGCAGTCTTCGTAGAACTAGTACAGCAACCTACTTGGCTCTGAACAATTTTTGTAACAATATAAAAAACATCAATGCAACGTCCAAAAATAGGTTAAGTAGAAGTTTAAATTTTAACTTTTGAATTGTTTTCTGCTTGTAAAGCGATCTAAAGATGATTCATTTTATGAAACTCCTGGATTATTCGAAGGGAATTAATAACTAGCACATTTGTATAGTTTTATAGTTATTATGTGTCTATGTGGTTATGTCTGGCGGTAATGGCATATGTTTATTGGTGCATTATGCAAAATAGCGTAGATTGCAATCGAGGAAACAATTAAGTTTACCCCCGCCAGCAGTTCCGTGGGCGATTTGGGCTGTGTAAATGTTAGTACTGTCTGTGGTATTATTAAACAAACAGAATGAAGTAGGTTGAATATAGGAACGAGAGATGAGGATAGAGTATCAAATTAGTGTGTTTGATGAATCTAAATAGAACCATTTGATTTGTTTTCTAATATCTATACATATACTTAATAAAACTCTAACGGGGCCGTGTCTGTACATGAAATATTTTTTGAAAATTTTAACGGTAGTGTATATAGTTATCGATATATATACCGAAACACCAATTTTTGGAATTTTTGTCTGTCTGTCTGTCTGTTTGGTTGTGCACGCATCACGGACGGATTTTAATGAAATTTGGTATAGAGATAACTGAGTACCCGGATCAACATCTAGATATCTCATTCCCACGGAAAAATATAAAAACTGGTTAAAAAGAGAAAAACGTACTACTCCGAAACGATAACACATAAACTTGAAATATGGTATGTAGGTGTCTTATATGTCATAGGCAACCACTGTGAAGGGATTTTTTGGTAATTCCTACGGGAACGGGAATAACGGGATCATTTAGAAATTAATAAATTGGTTATGCTAATCGTCATATCCACACTCTTTTCTGCTTAAATGCTATTTTCTTTTTCATTGATAATGTCTTGGTAACATTTATGATATTTATTTGACACAAATACAAAAGGATAGAAGAATTAAAAGTTTCATAATGAAATAGTTGAGAAAAAATATTTTCAGAAGACCAACTTGAAACTGAAATTACAAAACTTGAATAATACTTATTACAGAAAAATACTAATGTCATGAAAACAGAAGGAATCCACCTACAGAGGTCAGCCATCCTTCACACATTCTGTTAGTCCCTCCAATGTAAAATTGTATTCGTTTGGATGAAAGTTTTATAGAAGGAAAAACCCCGTTTGACGTTGTATTCGTACAAAAATGTTTTAAGTAAACCTCCGAGACCCGTTCCACTATAGTCATCTGAGCGGCAAAATGGAATAAAACCCAAATCAATTTTTGTGTCTGTCCGTCTGTCTGGTTGTGCACGCATCACGCAAAAACTACTGGACGGATTTTGATGAAATTTGGTATTGAGATAGGAGTAGGTACCCGGATCAACATCTAGGGTAAGTACTTTTTATTCAAGGAAAATAGCTCATTAACACTGGGAAATATAAAAAACTGGTTTAAAAGAGACATACGTACTATTCCGAAACGATTACACCTAAAAATAAAAACTCACGCCTTATATCCCCGAGGGGGTAGGCAGAGCGTATTCTATTTCTGGATATACCCACTTTTCACGAGATATTATTTGGACCCCTAGACGTGATAAGTGGTGTGCTCATCGCTGATGACACCTAGAAACTTTAAATATGGTATTTAGGTGTATTATATTATGTCGTTGGAAACCGGTATCAAGAAATGCTGCTGAGCTGATTTACAGAAATTCCCACGGGAACGGGAATAAACTGGATCCACGCGGGCAACGCCGCTGGGCACCCGCTAGACATAAATAATTCTTGAAATATTAAGTAGATTACCAGATAAATACTGGTAGAGAATTAATAAGAAAGTCATAAATAGAGTTACCTATTCTCGTTCACCATGTACAATATTACTATTTCCATCGGGTGCACTATCTCATCATGAACTCTACAAATTCCCAATTTTTAGGAATGCCCACGAAGATGGGGAAAAAACGGCACTAGCGTTGACAACGGTGTTGGCATTGCTAAACCTCTTAAAAACGATTTTGCTATTCTACGCTATCTGTCAAATTCAAATTACATGATTAAATTTGAATTTGACGTTTCTAAAAATTCTAAATTTAGCCGGTCAACTCAACTTAGCTTTAGCGGCTTAAACACTATTCCTTGTGTGTCATTTTAAGCAGAAAAAAAAGAATTTAGACTTGTCAAACGCCTAAACTGCGTAAATTTAGCGGCGAGTAAAAAGGTCCCTCCTAAAATTAAGTTTCTTCTAGAATCGGCCATTACAGTGATTTTATGTGCAAGTTGAGGTGGAAAAAACTAATTATCCAAAATCCAAAGGAAGTTTAGAAGAAAGAATGAGCCAGGACGAAAATTTTGTTGTGGGTGCTGCCGTATAGTTTGCAGTCAAAAGATATATTTTTTGTTTGTGTATTACAATTCTAAATATATTCATCCAAGATGGCTCTTAGGTTATGTTTCAACTTTTTTTCCAGAGAACATGGTGAGACCGAAAAAAAATATCTTAGAAGACTAGGAAACGCATCGGATCCATTGCAGAGGTCCGAAAGATAATTTAGAAAAATGTTTAGGGTGTCCTATACATAATGGAGCATCATATTGCAAATGTCTGAGGGGTAGGTTCAGAGCTTTGGAGTCAAATAAGCAGTTATGTTTTAATAAACACATTTTTATGAATCTATAGTTTTGTTTAAAAATAAAAAAGCGCAAAACTCTCCAAACACAGTTTTTTCTCTTCAAGTATTAAATTATTTCCTTTAATTAATTCAATATAAAATTAACAAATGAAAAAAAAATATTTCAAACAAGTTATAAATTTAATTATTTTTAACGTTTTTATTAATATCGTTTATTCCTTCAATTATATATTTTTTTATGTAGCAACACAAGATCAATTCAATTTAAACAATTTAGTTCATGCTAAAATACCTTCTAAACTGACTAAGTTTGATGTTCCTGGAATAGAGTTTTTTTAAGACTCAATAAATTTAATTTTAAATTTAAGAAGTTTAGATTTAGGCATTTTAAGCGACGTGCTGGTAGAATCGAGTCCACTAAGCATATATATTACAAATAGTATGATAGTATGCAAACAGCTAACGACAAAAACTCTAAAGTTTTGTCAAATATTTCAAATGCGATTCGACTGCTCCAACAGGCAAAGACGGGGTGGCGACGACGACGCGCCGCTAACCCAATTGGCGACGATACGTCCGAAAATGGTAATTTTATGACCGTCATTCTGTTAGGTGAGGGCTCTGCAGGCTAATTAAAAGCTTTGTAATGGGTAGTTAAGGTACTCCCTCCGTTATGATATATTTTTTCTTTTAACAAGAACCTTGTAAAAATAAACACGAGCGAATTATTCGTAATATTTGAAGTTGGCGAGATAGACAGACTTCACCTTTTTCATATTATATTACCTACCTGAATTGATTTGGAGTGGTCTCATGCGTGTTTTATTTAGAAAACTTTACAAATTTTTTATCTTGATATTTTATAGTGAATAAGTTTTCTCGATTTTGAAGAGATTGTTCGCAGTACATTGTGTTACTGTGAATGATCCGTCCGTAGGTGTAGAGGGTGAGTGAAGGTTCGTCGGGGCAAGAGGCCCCCCCCCCCCCCCTGTGGCGTGAGCGGGTGTCGACGCGACGGCTCAGTGCGTCAAACATTTCCTTTGTTTACATAGGAGCCCACCGCAAACGGCTCCGCATTCTGACGGCTCCGTCTGATTGAGATGGAGCTTAGAATCTTCTGAATCGCGCGTAAATCAGAAAGGAAACTGATATTACTGTACATCCACGATCCTTTATTGACTTGTATCGTAAATATTCATCGTAAAATTTCTAATATCGCACGCGATCAGAGCAAAAGATATTGCTTGATTTACTGACTTGTTGATGCATAAATTTTCAATCTGTACCAAAATGAATATCGAATATGAAATGTGTTTGAAAGTTTCGTATCATTTGCGGAGCACTAAATATATACCTTTGTACGTACGTATTTATATTATATCTAACATTATCGAAAAATGATAGTGATAACAGACAGACACAGTTACCTAGGGGTCGTCCATTATTCACGTGATGTTTTAAGCAACTTTTGGACCGCTTGGTAATGTGTGGTGAGATTTTAGACTAAAACCCCCTAGCCAATGAAACTTTTTATTCCTTGACCATATTTGCATGAAATTTCATATGAATTGAGTACATACGGCAAAAATAATGACTTATGTATTTCAGCGTTTTCCAAAAATCAACCCCTAAGAGGGTATAATAGGGATGAAAGTTTTAAATAAACCTACAGGACAAAGTTAGGGCTGCAAACTTAAAATTTAGCACATTTATTCTTCTTATGACGTAGGCATCCACTAAGGAAGTATTTTTCAAAAGCGTCCCGCCTGACTATATGGATTTTTTTAATAAAGTAGTTCAGAGAAATGTTAAAGAAGTTTTAAAGTAAACGTGCGCGAGCGATTTTCTTCTACTAGCTTTTACCCGCGGCTTCGCTCGCGCACGTTTATTTCACTTGGGGTTGAATTTTCCAAAATCCTTTCTTAATCTTATGGATGCCTACACTGTATAAGCTATCTATGTGCAAAATTTCAAGTCTTCTTTGTCTCTAGACCCAGCGGGTTAGGCTGTGCGTTGATACATCACCAATCAGTCAGTCAGTTTATCATTTTATATATATACAGGATGTCCCAGAAGTCAACGATAAGTCGGAAACCAGCGATAGGCCTAGTCATGAGAGTAATCAGAAAAATTTTAAAAAAAATCTATTTTCTTTTTTCAAAATGTTATGAAAGTTTAAAAAAATCCTAAAAAACTGACACCCTGTAATGAACTTTCTTGTACCGTGACTGTAAATATTTACTTTTTGAATATTTTTTTTCTGTAATGCTATAATGAATAGCTGTGCTACAATTTACAATAAAAAAAATTACATAACTGCCTCACTTTTAAGTAAAAAGTTAAATTTGTTTCCAACATTGAATTCTAAATAATTTCATTAACCAACTTAAACCAGCTGTACTGTAAAAAAAATGTATGGCTACTATTTTGGCAAGTATACTTAAAAGTTGACGCATTTAGTCTAAATTCTAAAATGGTATAACACATGCTAGGTTTTGTTATAGTTGAGGCATGAAAATTTTTTTTCTCGATGAATCCGGATTCTATGCCAATCTAATTTAATGAGGTGAAATGTTGGTAACGCAACCTTAAGTCTGCAGCTGACCTGAACTAAGCCTTTTTATCCTCTTTCTTAACCCTCCTTTAAAGTAATGATACTTAAAATAAGTTTGTGTAATATTTTTTTTATTTAATGTGGTATGTTTTACAGCATTTTTATAACAAATGTTCAAACTGTTTTCCTTCAGCTAATATGCACGCTCTACATCTCCTTAAAAATGATCGAGCTATGCGCCGGGCGTGACGTTTGGAATTGATTTGTTCAGCGGCTTCAGAGATTCTTCGGCGCAGCTCTTCTAATTCTTGAATCGGATTGTGGTAGACTTTTTCCTTAATTGCACCCCAGTAAAAAAAATCTATTGGATTAAGATCGGGTGACCGCGCTGGCCACGAAATTGGACCACCCCGACCAATCCACCTATTTGGATATTCTTGATCGAGAAACTCTCTGACTAGACGAGCATAATGCGCGGGGCAGCCGTCTTGCTAATACCACATGCTGTCGTAAATATTTAGCGGCACTTTTTCTAATAAATCGGGTAGTCGATTTTGTAGGAAATCTAAATAAACATATCCATTTATGGTCTCTGGCAGCTCAATCGGACCAATAACTGTACCGTTTAAAATACCTGTCCACATGTTTACTTTAAAACGGTACTGTGAATGATCTTCACGCATTAGGTGAGGATTTTCCACGTGCCATTCGTGTAAATTCTGTAGGTTCATGTAACCGTCCTTTTTAAACGTTGCTTCGTCGGACCATAGAATCGTTTCAAAAAACTGGGGATCTTCAGTGTGTTTTTGCAAAATCGTTTGACAAAATCGCACTCTCTCTGGGTAGTCTCGGGGAAGCAAAGATTGTACTCGTTGTACATGGAATGGATGCAGACGGTTTTTTTTTTTCAGAATACGATGTGCACTGCTTTTACGTACTCCAAGGCTTTCCTCAATTCCACGTACGGATTTACTTGGATCTTCTTCCACAGCTTGCATGACTTCGTCCTCGTAGGGCAAGAGGGACCTTCCTTCACCAGCCATATGATCAGGGAATCGACCTTCGGATAATGATCGATGCAGATTAATAAAAACTCGGTAATCAGGATGACGCTCTAAGTTTGGGTATCTCTCGCGATACACCCTAGCTGCAGCATTGGCGTTACATAAGCATTCTCCGTAAATAAGATGCATGTTGGCGTACTCCTGTACGGTATATCTATTTGGCATGATAACTTCACTTTACGAACTCGTAATTACACGCAAATACAATCTAAGCAACAGACTCCAAAATCTTTACTTCTGGGACGGATTTAAATCAAAGCCATCAAACAAATGACATAAACAAAAGATGTACGAATAAACAAAAATCCCTGTTAGGTTCTCTTTTCAAAATTATGAGTCCGTCTCCATTCAAAAAGATTTTAACCTAGATTTACCTAAGAAGGTTGCGTTACCAACATTTCACCTCATTAAATTAGATTGGCATAGAATCCGGATTCATCGAGAAAAAAAATTTTCATGCCTCAACTATAACCAAACCTAGCATGTGTTATACCATTTTAGAATTTAGACTAAATGCGTCAACTTTTAAGTATACTTGCCAAAATAGTAGCCATACATTTTTTTTACAGTACAGCTGGTTTAAGTTGGTTGATGAAATTATTTAGAATTCAATGTTGGAAACAAATTTAACTTTTTACTTAAAAGTGAGGCAGTTATGTAATTTTTTTTTATTGTAAATTGTAGCACGGCTATTCATTATAGCATTACAGAAAAAAAATATTCAAAAAGTAAATATTTACAGTCACGGTACAAGAAAGTTCATTACAGAGTGTCAGTTTTTTAGGATTTTTTTTAAACCTTCATAACATTTTGAAAAAAGAACATAGATTTTTTTAAATATTTTTCTGATTACCCTCATGACTAGGCCTGTCGCTGGTTTCCGGCTTATCGTTGACTTCTGGGACATCCTGTAGATGACTATGAGAGAAGATTGCTAAAAGTAAATCGCAATTACTTAAAAAAAATGTGTTGAAAACCGGTATAGCTCGCTGATGTAATAGCATGTGTTTTTGAGTTATCTCATATACCTATTAAAAAGGTCTGAATGTAAAAAAAAATACCAGTGGAATAAAATCTGATATATGGAGGGTTGTTTGATTGTTATCGATGTTCCGAAAAGAATGCTTGTTAATTATAATGTCGATGTTTTCGGAGTTATCGGCAAACAATGCAAAGGTAAACACATTTTTTTTAAATATTTTTCGAAAACTTCATTCTTGGAGGTCTTTATTTTGAGTAGCATTCTCGGTACAAGGGTGACTCTTGAGTGGATACTAACAGAGTTTATTCATTTGCTCTACTATTGCAGTATCATAATTACCTGTGTATAAATTAAGAGTAGTATTTAAAGAGCTTTTAAAAAAACCTTTTAGCAAACGGCTAACTTCACAATAGGTATTTATAAATTCAATTGTGGGAAGGGGTTCATGTAATCCTGTAACAGATAACCTGACAAAATGAAACCATTGGGTCCAATTGTGACTCTAAGCCATCCAGGAATCCACACAATCACACAAAAAAACATTAATCAAAATTGGTATTTTTTATTTTGACGAAGCCTGTTGTGGATATTTCGCATGTAATTTTAATAGTAATTAATCAAATTAATACTTTGGGTTATTATACAACGCGTCACAGAATAAGCGCAATTCCTCATACACCGAAATTAGTTAATTATTGTAAAAAAATTTGATGCATTCGTACTTTAGTTTTGTCTAACCAATTTTTTCAAAAATAAAGAGAATTAATAGTACGGTTTCTATAGGTAGCCCTAAATTCTGTTTTACTAATTATTTTTTCTAAAAAAACAACACGTATTAAAAATAGCTGAAATCATATAAGTAGTCTATGCTGAACAGACTAATTTCAGGAATTGGGCTTATTCTATTACACATAGTATAAAAAAAATTGGTCCAGCCATTTTCGAGTGTTTGCGAGTATAGCTAACGCATGGCAATTGATTCGTATATATAGATCACGAAGTTTGACCTGCTTCACCAAATTAAATTAGCCCGGGAGTCGGAATCAGCTATCTAACCACCAGCTCTCAGTAAGCGTAATTTGTGGTTTTTGACTGTTCAAAGATAAGCGATCGAGTGAACGTGCCTGGAACGGAACCTCGACCACCCTGCAAACCGCCATCGAGGATAGATCTATAGAAAGACAGCGTTCTAAGTTAGTTTTAGGTATCACGTGAGCCTGCGTATTTACTTTGTAGGAGAGCTTGAAAGTTGGTGTGCATCTGAATTGAGGGCCCACTTTTTTAATTATTGCGAAACGAAATGATACTTACAGGGCATTTACTTAAAATTTGGTAAAACTTAAAGCAAAGATTCTTAAATTTCTTAAACGTGAATTAAAAGAGTTATGGTCAAATAGCTTGGGCCCTCAATCCTGACGCCTGCATAAAACGGCATAGTCGAATCTCAGAAAGTACTATCCCTGGGATAATAATTTTTATTTGAGTATTTAGTTAGGAATTTCTTAAATACATTAAGAAATTCCCAAGTCTTAAGAATGCGACAATACAGATTTATGGCGGTTTAGCTTGGGCCCTCAATTCATCAATTTTGTTATTGTGGAATCAGCAAAAAATATGAGTTTTTCTAAGGAAATTATATTAATACGACTTTAATATATTTGAGTTCCATATCTCGGAAAATTAGTTAAAAAGAAATAACGACACAAAAGTTAATTGTTAAAAAGTAAATGAAATTCGTATTTTTTCAAAACGTCTGAACTGAGGGCCCAAGGTTTTTGTCAGTATTGACTAGGCTAAGCCTTCTGCACTACCGCACTTTCGGATAAGTATTTTAACAAATTTTAAAGTAAAAGGCTACAAAGCGTCCATTCTTCTAAATGCCGTACTTTAGGAGAAAATAGATTTTTGATGTTTTATATGAGAAAATTCAGTATGTATATAATAATATACATACTGAATTTTCTCATATAAAACATCGAAAATATATATATTATATTCAGGGTGTATATGATTTTGTTACTTTTTTGAGACAAATCAGCATGTACCCTCATATAAGATATTACATAAGCGAATAGTTGTTGTCGGAAGCGATTACGTTTTGTGTGATCCAATAATTATTATAGGGTGTTATTTAAGTGGTTATCATAGTATTCGTATTTTTGACGCCTGACGTACGCGCGTCCCCGTCATGTTTTTTGTTTAATTTTCATTTTGCTGTGTATTTCGGGTTTTGACTCATAATATATGTGGCAAGCACAGATCATTAATCTAGCTCTGTGGTAGCAAGGGTCCGTGATAGTGTGCAGTGAATGGGAAATTCGATAAAATGCCAGGGATAAACATTTTTGGATTGCCTCAAGAAGTCTTAATGAAGTCATCAGTAAAAGTGCTATTATTTTACTGTTGAAAAAAGTTTGTTAAAAAAAAGACCCACAATCGCTCCATACTTGTATGTTTTTTTAATTGTTTAACGGCCTTTGGATTCTAGTCCTAATATTATTACTTTCCTATTATTATTAATCTTAGTTAAATGGCTCTGCTTCGAGACCATGCACAAAAATACTGTGTCTTCAACACTCTCCTCATCTCTCCCAACCCAACTTTCAAAAATGTTGACAACTGGCTGAAAAATTATGATAAACAAAATTGAAATTTTTCAGTAAAAGGAAAATAACGGGACGTTCATCTAGTTTTTTCTGTTTTTCAGGATTTTCTAGTAAACTACAGGATATGCCCTATGCGATGACATCAAACACATCCCTGTAGTATATTGACATCTGGGAGACCAATTGAGGGGGTCTAAAAAGGCCAAAGATATTAAAGTAAGGATGAGTTATATTCATACTGCTTGCGTTTGAAAATTGATCCCCTACGAGTGTGCTACAACATGTACATACTTACTTCTTAGCGTATTTATAGGATACAACAATGACGGGGAAAGATGATACGGAACGAATAATAAAGAAAAAGAGAGCTATCTGTTAAGAGTTGCGCTTAAAATACGACTTGAAATACAATGCTACTAAATAAAATGTGGTTAGTTAACTACATTTGTCGGCCTCATTTTCCGTGGTTAGACACAACTAAAGTTCGATTGCATCTTTTTTTATAGGTATATTAATTTACTAACCGGGGTGTATGAGGAATTGCGCTTTTTCTGTTACGCGTTGTATAATTATATATATTCTATCTGCGCTTTACAAAATACTACTTACGTGATCACGACGAATACTTGTTCATACTTACGATAAACATTATGGTCACCCTACTGAATTTTCTCATATAAAACATTGAAAATCAATTTTCTCCTAAAGTACGCCATTTACAAGAATGGACGCTTTGTAGCCTTTTACTTAAAAAATAGTTAAAATACTTAGCCTAAAGTGCGGTAGTGCAGAAGGCTTAGCCTAGTCAATACTGACAAAAACCTTGGGCCCTCAGTTCAGACGTTTTGAAAAATACGAATTTCATTTACTTTTTAACAATTAACTTTTGTGTCGTTATTTATTTTTAACTAATTTTCCGAGATATGGAACTCAAATATATTAAAGTCGTATTAATATATTGCCTTAGAAAAACTCATATTTTTTTGCTGATTCCACAATAACAAAATTGATGAATTGAGGGCCCAAGCTAAACCGCCATAAATCTGTATTGTCGCATTCTTAAGACTTGGGAATTTCTTAATGTATTTAAGAAATTCCTAACTAAATACTCAAATAAAAATTATTATCCCAGGGATAGTACTTTCTGAGATTCGACTATGCCGTTTTATGCAGGCGTCAGGATTGAGGGCCCAAGCTATTTGACCATAACTCTTTTGATTCACGTTTAAGAAATTTAAGAATCTTTGCTTTAAGTTTTACCAAATTTTAAGTAAATGCCCTGTAAGTATCATTTCGTTTCGCAATAATTTAAAAAAGATGCACACTGAAAGTTGTGAAGGGGGATAAGGCTACTTTAGCTGCACGGTGTCGAACAGTAAAAACTCCACTCAATTCGTAATGTGCCTTCGATATACCTCCTTTCTGAGTAACGACACAGCACACACACACACAACTAACAATTATTTTCCACGATTATTGAGCAGATATTTCCTCCTGAAAGCAACATTCAGACGCTTTATTTCCGTAGCTCAACGAAATAGTTTCCGCCATTAATTTGTAGGGAGAAAATTGAGCACTGTTAGAGCCTTTAATAAATATGGATTTTATCAAAATTAATTCTTTTTTTAAATGTTGTCACTATTTTATTTACATTATGGATCTGAATTTATTTCAAGATTAGTACTAATGTCATTACAATTTAATGTAATAAGACGCTTTCTTTGCAGACCACTAATAACTTACAATACCGTTAAATGTCAATACAATTTTAAAATAACTACATATCTTTTGTAAATATTCACTTCTCAGACCACACTACACAATACACTTCTCAGACGTCCCAAAGTCACAGTACACCAAAGAAATTAAAATATGCAAAGATATTAAAATATAATAAGGCATATTTTAATCTCTTTGCAGTACACGCACAGTATACAGAACACAGAACAAAAAGTTTTAAAATAAGGGCAATTTTTTTGTTTTCAAATGTGAAATGTACTCCAACTCTAAACACACATTTGTCTCAAAACCAGTGGAGTTTCAGTTAATAGAAGTCTCTTTAGTAGGAGAAAAGATGGCACCACCCTGCTTTCGCAATGGCGCTAGCATCGCGATTCATTCGAAATTTAAATCGAAATAAAACAATTATATTGTCAATCTGTCAATTCATTTCGAATTCCTTCGTATTTCGTAAATGTGCTCTTTTTGTGATTTTCTGTGTTTTACTTTGACCCTGGACTGTTTTGGACCCCAAAGAACCCTCTGCTGACCATAGACTTTTGCTTACTCACTTGGACACCGTTTGAATTTGCTCATGGCATGTCACACCACACTCAAGTTTTCAGTTGCATTATGTTTTACTATTTAGTCTCTTTGATTTCCAATAAATAAATGTTTTCGTATCATAATACTTGTTTTATTTCTGAATACTAGTTAGGATATAAAATAAATGTTCAAATCCGACCCTACCAAAAAAAGAAAACAATAGTTGGCATCACAGAATCCAGATGCCGCCACACGATAAGGATTCAGTTTACTGATACCTGTGTGAAAAGGGGCTTAAGCTAGGAAAATTTATATGGGACCAATTTCAAGGCATACCCAATAACAAAAGAATTATCAAAATCGGACTACTGTGTAAAAAGTTAGGCGTGGTAATACATTATAATCAGTGAGTGAATAATCAATCATCCGCTGTTTTCCTACCCTTATGGCTGTTTTTTTTTCCAAATTTATATGGGACCAATTTCGGGGTATAACCTTTACAGTAAAAAAGGGTTTTGTATTTCAGTAATAATTATTTTCTGAATAATGGGTCATCAATACAGTGAGTTGTTGATTCCAACCGGCCTAGAAGTTGTAGTCAAAGACATGAAGCTTTGCAACAGACGCAATGTTGCCAGCCCCTTGGATCTTATCCCACAGAGTCCCTCTTGGAAAACGGCGTTCATTTATGAATTATGTAGAGTTGTAAAATTATTTAGCAAGCTACTGTTATAATGAAATAATAACAAGGAATTTCTAAAATTGTTTTGCTGCCGCGCAGCCTGAGGAGTTTTCAAAATTCATGGACAGCTTTTTGGATGATTTGCGTGACAGTGATTGTGGAATGAAAATGATTGAGACCACCATCAAATGCCTCTTGTACGCCGACGACCAAGCCATCCTTGCATCGTCGGCGTCCGAGTTGCAAAAGATGGTGGATATAATGAATGCAGCATTTGAAAAGAAGGGCATGAAAGTGAATGTTGCAAAAACGAAAGTGATGATTTTTGAAAGAGAAGAGTGTATGACAGAGTGTGATATAAAGATTGATGGTGAGAAAGTTGAGCAAGTGAAAGAGTTCGTGTATTTAGGTAGCGTGTTTACAAGGGATGGCAAGTTTTAGAAAGATATTGAAAGAAGAGTATTGAAAGGAAATGGAGTGAATGGGGCCCTGAATAGCCTTGTGAATAGCCAGGTCATGTCTAAGAAGGCAAGGATGGCTATGCATAACGCTGTTGTGGTCCCGACGCTGATGTATGCGAGTGAATGTTGGGTATGGCAGAAGAAGCATGAAAGCATGGTGAACGCAGTGGAAATGAGATCTTTGAGGAAAATGTGTGGAGTAAAATTGTGTGATAGAGTGAGGAATGCGAGAGAAGTGTGGTTTGAAAGAAGATGTAGTGACAAGGATAGAAAAGGGTATTTAAGCTGGTTTGGTCATTTAGAACGAATGGATGAAAGAAGAGTAACGAAAGAGATTTATGGTGCAAATGTTGAAGGATACAAGGCAAGAGGACGCCCCAGAAGGACGTTCACGGATCACATTAGTGACGTCCTTCAAAAAGCTGGGGTCAAGAGTGCAAATAATAAAAGAGCGTGCATGAAAAGGCTTATGAATGTGAAGGAAGCGAGGGAAGTGTGCAAAGAGCGGACAAAGTGGCGATCCATCATCTCTGCCTACCCCTGTGGGAAGAAGGCGTGAGCTGTATGTATGAATGTATGTAAAAATTCAACAGCAACGTCGTCTTGCCGTGCAATGTAGTGTTGATCCGACCCTAAGATAAACCTTTTTTAAAAATAATGGGCACATACAGTAGACTCTATTAAATCTGTTTCTATTCTATACAATATTTACTACACGTTATCGTCAACAACCTGTTTTCATATTAAATAGTCATATGAAATATGAAATTTTGTGAGATCTACTAGAAGAACTAGAAATCTCAAAGTAAAATAAAAAAAAAAACTCACGCCTTTTATACCCGAGGGGGTAAGCAGAGGTATTCCATTACTGGATATACCAACTTTTCACGAGAAATAAAAAATATATGAGTTAAAATTTATTTGTTATCACTTATCATGTTATACACTGACGAACGTCTTGAAAGATGTTCTCTTTCTCAGTGATGACAATTTAATACCTTGACTCCAAACTAAAGGCTTATTCTATCTTTTTGTAAGTAGATTAAACCTTAAGACATGGATAGGATAGTACCTACTCTAGTATATGGCCCTACAAACAAAGTTCATGATTGTCTGATTTATGTGAAAGGATTATAACCTAAAGTCCATGTACGTAACATCAGGGGAAAAAAGAATTCCAATGTTTCCACTTACAAAAGTCTTTCTGCTACTTAAATTCCCTAATGCAGAGTTGTTCCATTGTCTCTGAAGCGGACCGTACCCCACTGACCACATTAGAATTTCCGATTGGTAACATCTGGGAGAAAACAGCCACTAGACTAGATAGTAACGACACGGAGCGGGCGAAATTGGATTCCATTGAATTGAACTACTTAACTACTTATACTTACTTAGTACATGTACACAGGTTTAGCTATTTAGGATCCTATTCACGTATACTCCGCGAGCGACTAAATGAACCCTATCCTAATTGTTGTAGTACATTATATGAGCTAAAGAGTAGAAATTAGATAATAAGGAGTTTTATATATATATGCGGTCGTGCAATGCATCGTCAAGCTCTCTCTTATTGCAGTTTATTATTACCATTTAACCTATTGTAACATAATGCTATACAGACTTCTCCCAATTCGGATTTATTATATGAACATAATCAAAATGTTAAACAAAAATACAAACTGACTTCAACGAGTAACGGAATAACTATTGCGAATATAGAGTTATCTATTTATTGCATTACTTATACTTTTTAACATGTTATATTCCTATTTTTAGTCATGGTTTAGTGGTTTTGTTTAAGACCAAAACCGTCGCATAAATTTCAGAATACAAGAATACTTAGGTTTAAAGATGAAATATGTACGCACGCCTTTTAATATAGCGTCTTAAAAATACTTTCTTAAACGAAATATTCAAATGAAAGTGATATATTTTCAACAGCTCTAGACTTTAGAAATAATGTATTATGACTTTTAAAAGTTGAATAACTGACTAGACATCTGCGCATATTATACTAGTAAGTAAATAAACTTCATAATCGAAAGCTTAAGGTAATAATGTTCGTCACTTAGGTACATGTGGAATACTGAAAACGTTTTGATTTCTCCGCCTACTAGCCTGCTCTTATGAGAATATTACTTGAGATGAAATCGTAAAGGAAACGATATCATGATGCCGACGGGCGCTGCGATGGCTCCATAGGCATGACTCAGCAAATAAATGTGAAAAGATATCATCAATCGAGAAAATAATCTTTAATTAATACTTACAACTGTAGCTGGTTCAAATCTAACATTGAGGATATTTACGAAACAATAATGTTGGGAACTACATATTTGGAAGTAATATAGGTTAACGCACTCAGAGGCGGGAAAGCGGGCGGAATCCGGACGCTTTTTTGTCATTTTCTAAATTTCCTGTTCCACACAACAGAACCGCGCATGACACATCCCTCCTCTGTGAACCTGGGTGAACCGATTTTTATGATTCTTTTTTATTTGAAAGCTGGTGCTTCATTATTTTTGGTTTTAATGAAATTGGTGCTTAACTTGGTCCAGTTCGTTAGAACTGGACCAAATTAACTCTTTGACAATCGTTTCTCATGGACTGTCAAGTCCATGAGAAACGATTGTCAAAGAGTTGATGTGTGATGAGGTTTTGATTTGTGTATCTAACCAATATAAGGAAATATTGTTTGTATTATAACTAGTAAATACCAAATATTATGAGGAGGAGGTCAAGTTACGAAGTAGCTCGAGTAAGAGTAGCCTTCAACTAGGGAAAACCACAACAGTTATTGACTGCGGCTGCTTGGTCAACATGAGATACAATACAGATATTCGCTTGCACAGTGTCCCTTTAAGTTTGGCGGGCTATAACGAGCGGTCCCGGGAGAAATTCCCAAAGACCGCCCGTACCCGGCCACTAGTCGTGGGCTGTCCTCCCACGCGGTGAGTATCGTATTTTTAATTAATTTTAATTAAATTGTTCCGATGGCAAAACAAGTCGGAGTCGATATCCATTAGATTAATATTTTTTTTTAAACTTATATATATACGTTTATAAATATAAGCTATACGAAAGTGGATATCAAAGAATATTTCGTGAAAAGTGGGTATATCCAGAAATAGAATACCTCTGCCTACCTCCTCGAGGATAAAAGGCGTGAGATTTTGTTTCTTTAATTTAAATGATCATGTGTTTTTTCAATGCTTTTTTGCTTTTGTTTTATCATGAAAACAGTAATACGATCAATAAAATCAAATAATAAAACACCTTTTTATTGTAAATACATAACATGAATATATTGTGTTGTGGTGACACGGAACACTCGGTGCGCGAATCCGATTCGCACTTGACCTTTTTTAAAATGTATCCCCGTAAACAAGCTGAACGAGAGTATAAATAGGTTAATTTGACAATTCTGAATAATTCATGAATTGAAGGATAATCAATTTACTGAATTAAACGTGTTTGAACTGTAATTGACAGCAATCGGAACGGAAGTGTTAACAGCGAATAAAAGATTTCATCGTGTTCTTCCAGTGTACCTATTGAACTTTTACTGTTTTCTTTGTTATGGCAAAACGGAACACTTGTGTCGAACGTAGCTTTTTCTTTACATGCGCTTGTCCCTCCGGTATTTCATGTGTATAACTCCAGTGACACTGAATAATTATTGGATGTTCATTCCGCGCCTAGCTGGATTAAAAAGTCTATCAATTGTTAATTGTTATAGTAGGAGGGGCCCAAGACAAAAAACCATGTCTTATCGTTTTACGGTCAAAACCGTATAAAATCGATAGACTAGATGATCTTGAAATGCAGCAGGTGCGTGCAGACCATTTCTGGTACAGCTGCTTATTAGATCTCATATTGAAAATGGACATTATATTCAGTCACTTTATGACGAAAACTTAGTTCTCAGACATTTTCCACGTAGCATATGGCTTGCGCGCAGTTTTAAAATTTCAATAAATTTAACTGAACTGTATTATAGCAACTCGCTTCATGTTTAGGGTTCCAACTTCAAAAGGAACAACGGAACCCTTATAGGATAATTTTATTGTCCGTGACTGTATTTGTCTGTCAAGACCCCTTTCCTAAGTCGAACACGTATCAAGTTGAAATTAATTTCATATGTTCAGGTCTGCAATCCTAACTGTGTAACTGTGTAAGACTCGCAAGGATATCAAAATTTAGAGCACTGCATGTTGACCTAGCTAGAATCATAAATTTTGGCAAGAAGCAATGTCTTGCAGCACATGTAAAGGGAAAAATCTGAAAACCGTGAGTTTGTATAAACATCACAAAAAATACGGTTATTCTATACAATTACCTAACTCCTTACACATTCCCTTTTTATTTACTTAAGTACCCACAATTTTGTATGGAACCCTCGGTGTGCCAGTCCAACTTGCACTTGGTCAGTTTTATTTAAACCTTTTGGATGGCTGGCGGTATCATAAAAATCTGTTTTCAGTGTTGCCGCTTGTTACGCTTATAGGGCAACAACGGCTATTTTCTTGTAACGCTCCTGTCTCGCCCTTCATGAGAATTTAACCACCACGATCTTACAGTAGGTGCTATAAAGCTCCTAAACCGAATTATGAACGTACTTTGTACCACATTGTACCAAAAAAGCCTAGTGACAATAGTAGTAGTCTAATAAATAAAGATGACGATGTAGTTGACCGAGGACAGCTGTATACTGAAAGCTATGGACTATATGACCTGTGAGGATATACATATCTTTAATAAATATTTTTTCATTTTTCAAGAGAATTTCAATCACGCGTGTAACAAAGAATTTAGTATTGCACTAAATTATACGATTAGATAGTCTTACTAAAAGGTCACCGTGCGGCAACGCCGATTTGATTACAACTATTTTTCCATAAACTCGTTTGTCGCATATGACTGAATTGATCGAAAATTTTGAACATCAAAGAGTTCATTGGTGTTCCCAAAGGGGATGACAAAACCAAAAGGTGAATTCTATACCCGGTGAATTATAAATATATCGGTAAGCCTGTTTAATCAAAAATATGTTTATCTGGCTTTTGCTCTTATTATTTATCGTTCACTGAACAGGAAAACATACCTGCGCCTAAAAAGCCTTGTATAAAAACTACCTCACAGGGATTGCTTATATCCAAAAAAATATCATTTGATTTCGATTTCACAGTAATGTAAGGACCGCGACAGATCTACATATTGCTGATGTGATTTATGTACTCAGTCACCTATAAAAAGCATCTCTGGAATTTTCTTATTCATATATATATTTTTTATGATGTTCCGCTGTTAAAGCTTAGCAGATGTAAGTAGGTATTAAATGTTTTTTCAGGGAATAAAAACCCGTGAGATCCTTATTTAATAAAATTATTAAAGGGCATATCATTCGGCACTTAAGTTCTTAAGAAATATCCTCAATGGGAAGTTTTTTTCACACTTTTATGCAAAATATCTATTCAAAACTAAAATATCACTAATCTGTATCCTTTCTACATTAATTTCAAGACAAAATTACGCTACTAAAGTTAGAAAACACAGGTCTCGAGTCGCCTATGCCTATAAATTTCATTTAGAACAGAATACGATTCGTCCGGCGAATTCGAATTACATCGAATTGTACAGTCGGTACAAGCACAAACAATAAGCTGAAATGTGTACTCACGTGTATGCGAGATCGTCGCACTAGAGACAGATCCGAAGAACTGGGTAAGTAATACGCGGGCAGAGCGGATGTTGTGTGAGCTGGATCGCGTGCGGCGGGCGCGGTGGCAGGCGCTACTGTGACGCGCCGGCCCGCGCAGACGCCCACGGCTGGGCGCTTGCCGTCACGCCACCATTTACCCCACAATCTTACATGACACAATATCACACCGAATAATTCCCCACATAAAATTTGCGAACAAGAGTTTCTGATTTATCAAACATCGATATTATTCATAACTTCACTTCAGTAATATATTTTGAAAAGTATAACATAGTTATGTACACCCCTATTTTACCCTCAAATTCTGTAGTTGTCCACTGTAATGTCAAAGGGCGGTGTTAACGCACGTTCTATTTTTATATTTTTGTTAATAGGCCCATCGTACATTAAATTTGCAACGGGGTTTTCGGTTTTCTTTACGATATAAATGATATATTATGTAAGTACCTCGGCGGTACCCCGGGTTTATGCATGAGTAATAATTTTGTCAGTAGATGTGATTTCACTGCAGAACTGTGACTGTGTTATTTAGATATGGCTGAGCTGTTCATGTTGTTACGGTCTTTATGATTCACTTTCATTTTGTTCTTGCTCCCATTGAATGTAGCCTCATAGGGTGACTTGACATTTTTGTTGAGGCATGAGGGTGGACTCCCTCCTAAATTTATATCTAGTTATATCTGTTATGAAGAAAATATATTTATATTTTATTAGAGATTAGTTATAACGAATCTCCTGGGTCTTGGATATCTTAATCAACTTCATCCTTATGTAAAATGTAAAAGTAGTAAAGCGTTCTCTGAAAAAGCCTTTTATATAATTTAGCTTTACCTTTACTTTTAAATGAATTTTTATTAAAAACACCTACCGATTATAAGTTATAATAAGTACATACTTATCTATATATACTATATTATTTTATATAAATATATCTATTATATAAAAATCTCGTGTCATGGTGTATAAAGTTGTACCTACTCCTCTGAAACGGCTCTATTTCATGTTTTTTTTGTTTATTTGGTAGGTATGAGAATAAGTCGTAAAGTATTTTTACCCCCTACCTACCCCCCGTTTATATGGCAGAAACGTTTGCCGAGTCAGCTAGTTTTTTTAATAAATTACGCTTGGCGCCTTGTTACGACACTCGTATCTAAGTAGTTAACATTAACAGTGTGATTCTACTGAATTTAGTCACTGTAAAGACTTTCAATTTGAAAGACTCGAAAGTAGGTAAGCGTGTTCTTTTAAAAAAGCTTTATTTATTTGAGCGCAAAAATTCTGCCGAGAAAGAACCTTGTGCCTGGCCACTCGGAGAGGACGGTAACGACGCGTGTCCTCGTAAAAGACGTCTCTGCGGCATTACGTCACAGCCTGGGTTTCGGCTTAGACGGCCGCGGACTCCATCAAGGGAAGGTAGACGAATAAAGGAAATTGGAAGCCACTTTAGCGTAGAATGAAAATAAGAAACATGATCATACTTGTATAGCCCAAATACAACGTGTCACAGAATAAGCGCAATTCCTCATACACCCTAATTAGTTGCAAAATTTGATACATTTGTACTTTAGTTTTGTCTAACCAAAATTCTTAAGTAAAGAGCTATAGTAGTTTTTATGTATGAGATGATATGTGATGTAATTAAACTGATTAAATGAAGAAATGTATTTTATTGAAAATTATAGATTTTGTAGTATTTTGTGAAAAGACGTAGGAAAACAAGAGCGCATAAAGACGAGCGCGATCAAAGACAAATATAAAAAGTCTGTATGCAACATTCTCGCCCCTCCAAGCAAGTGAGGAAAACAATCATAGTTCTTAGTATTTAAATAATAAGCCATTAACAATGAAGCACTATGAAATACACTTAAAATAAAATAAACAAACAGAAACGTACTTTTTAAACTATAATAGTACCTACTTTCTCCATAGGTAGCTCTACATTCAGTTGCGCTAATAATAATATATTTTTAAAAAAATTTAATACTTATTAAAATCAATGAAATTACTGAATTCGATGAAATAGTCGATACTGAATAAACAAATTTCAGGAATTGCGCTTATTTTGTTAGGTACATCATCACTATCACTACTCACTACATAGGTAGTATAAAACAAAGTCGTTTTCTCTGTCCCTATATCCCTATGTTCATATGTATGCTTAAATCTTTAAAATTATGCAACGGATTTTGATGCGGTTTTTTTTAATAGATAGAGTGATTCAACAGGAAGGTTTTAGTATTAGCATTGCAAAGTCGGGGCGGGTCGCTAGTATTGTATAAACCGCATTCAGAAAATTGTGGAGACGGTCACGTTTATGTAGCTGGGCTTCAGAAAAATGGAGATAGCAGGCATTGTTGTAGTCTAAAATGGGCAGAAGGAGTGACTGAGCAAGTGTAATTTTAGTCGTAGTAAGTAGGAAGTTACGTATCTTCCTGCTGACCCAGCCCAGGACAACCTTATGTCCAATAGGACACCAAAAATATTTACTTGAATATAAAAAGAGATGTGCATGACATCGAAAATAATATGTGGTAAGGAGTCCCAGTCTATCTTTGATATGAGCCTCAAACTACCAAGTATGATAATTTGTATTTTTTACGGATTTACTTTTACTTCAAAATCGCTCACTCTGTAGTGATATCCGCAGTAGATTGAAATCGGTGTTTTGTATAGCGTTATCTAACTCACTAAATGAAGCATGCTTATACTTGAGATCATCTTAAAGGTGGTAGGAAGAAGTAATATTCAAGGAAATAGAGTTGATGAAGATAGAAAAGACGAAGGGGAGATAAGACGCCACCTTGTGAAACACCGGAGGTAGTAGGTATTGCATCATGCAGAGAAGAACTCTTCAGTGCGGGTGCGCTTCCGGCCATCCATGCAAATAACTATGTAACCAATAAATAACCGTTGGAGATATGTTAAGAGAACACAGGATACTCAGTAAAACGTCAAAATCAACTGTGTTAAACGCATTACTAAAGTCAAGCAAAGTTAGTATAATTTAGTACCGTGAGTTGACGGTTCTCTATACCCAAAAGAATATCGTCGTATCTTTACAAGAGCTGTAACTGCACTATAGACCGGAAACCATATTGATAAGAATTGAGGAGATTATTGTTTGACAAGTAACACTCAATTGTTTCAAGACGTTCAAGGACTTTTGACAGGAAGGGCAGAATAGAGATGGGAAATTGACACTCGGTTTGATTTTTTGGGTAAAGGAATGATAACAGCTTCTTTCCAGACTGTATGAAACGTACCAGTACCAGGAGACCAATCTGTTCAATATACAACTTAAGACGATATCGATAATGTGGAAGACAGCTATCAAATAGTTCCGGCTGGAGGGCGCCAAATGTTTATTCCAAAAGAACTGACAATCTTCGTAGAAATATATTTATTTTTTGTTTTTTTCATGTACCTATTACATTAAATATTGGCCGTTGTGTAGCTTTTGGATGTGAAGAAATAGGTGTAGGTACATAAATTCCCAAGTGAAGAAAAAGTGGGATAAAGCACTAAGAAGACTAAATTATAAATCTTTTTAAACACTACAAAAGCTAACCCAATAGTTGAAAATTAAAAAGGCAATGAAAAGTTATTTTGACAGGTAACAGAACAAACACATTTATTCAAATCTTTTAATTTAATGAATGTATTTACAGATCCTACCAGAATCACAGAAACTTCGGCAACTTGCATTGACAATATCTATTGTAATTGTATTCCTAATAGTAAAACTATAATAAATAAGCTAAAATCCGATCACAGCGGTCAGTGTATTTTACTCCCTGTGGACAATCGCGATTTATCAGTAAAAATTCAGATAAGACCTGTCACAGTATGTAAAATAGAGAAGTATAAAAGAGCACTAGAGTGTAAGTTACCTTTGCCCGATCCTGTTGATTCTGATCCAAACGGCTATTTTAAGAAATTCTTTTCTGTTTTAACCGAGGAATTTGATTCACATTTTGAACTTAAAAATAAAATACTTTCTAATAAATTTAAATTTAGCGAATGGGCTACCAGTGGTATTCGTAAAAGCAGGGTCAAATTATTTGAATTGTATGAAAAGCGATCATATACCCATGATGAAAAGTTTGTGAAATATGTTAGAAACTATTCTAAAACATTCAAAAAGGTTTGTGCTTGTGCAAAAGCAATGTCCATAAGTAATACTATTAAAAAATCGGATAACACAATAAAGGCTGTTTGGAAAGTAATAAACAGAGAAACGGGTAGAGTGAAACCACGTGACCATGACTTAGCTATTCAAACGGACCACGGCCTATTTACCAAGAGTGAGGATGTGGCTAGGGAATTTGAACATTTTTTTACTAATATACCTATTAAAACAACAGAACATCTGAACTCATCCACATCTCTTGCCATAACTTTTCTACGAAAAAATGTAAATAGCTGTAGCGAATCTCTTATATTTAGACACACTAGTCCGGATACCGTTATTAAAACTTTTAGAGCACTTAAACTTAAAAGTACTGAAGATATATGGGGCATGTCTGTTAAGGTATGTAGCTTCATCATAACCTTAGTAGCACCATATTTAGCTTATATCTTTAACAATTGTATTGACAAAGGATTATTTCCTGACCTAATGAAACATAGTAAAGTTATTCCTCTTTTTAAATCAGGAGAGAAAAAAGACCCCTCAAATTATAGACCTGTCTCTGTTTTACCAGTACTTAGCAAAGTTTTTGAAAGGTTATTGCTTGATCAAATGATTTCACACTTCAATCTAAATAACTTATTTCATAACGAACAATTTGGCTTCACCAAAGGTCGTTCAACTACGGATGCTGGAATAGCATTACTCAAGAATATTTTTAATTCCTGGGAGAAATCTCAAAACGCAATTGGAGTTTTTTGCGATCTATCAAAAGCATTTGACTGCGTAGATCATGAGACCTTGCTGTGTAAATTAAATCATTATGGAGTCAACGGTAAAGCGCTTGATATTTTACAGTCCTATCTCGAAAATAGGATACAAAAAGTAAAAATAAATGATTGTAAATCACAGGGCGCACCCGTAAAAATTGGGGTGCCTCAAGGTTCGATTCTTGGTCCTTTTCTTTTCCTTGTATATATAAATGATCTTCCATTCATGGTAGAGAGTTTGTCAAAGATAGTGTTGTTTGCTGATGATACATCTCTGATTTTCAAAGTAGATAGACAAGCTCAGAAGCTCGACGAGGTAAATGACACTCTTCAACAAATTCTCACATGGTTCACTGCAAACAATCGAGTGCTCAACGCTAAGAAGACCAAATGTATAAAGTTTGTACTCCCTAATGTTAGACGAGTAGAGAATGAGATAATTTTAAACAATGACAAATTAGACTTCGCTGATAATACAGTTTTTTTGGGGATAACGATAGACTCCAAACTTCAATGGAATTCTCATATTTCTGCATTATCTAACAGACTGAGCTCAGCTGCTTATGCCGTCAGAAAAATCAGATGGCTTACTGATGTAGACACAGCAAGACTCGTTTATTTTAGCTACTTTCACAGTATAATGTCCTATAGCATCTTGCTGTGGGGCAGAGCTGCTGATGCAGAATCTATTTTTATTGTACAAAAAAGGGCTATACGCGCCATTTACAAGTTAAGATGTCGTGATTCCCTAAGAGAACTGTTCAAAGAAATTAATATTTTAACAATGCCTTGTCAGTACATTTATGAAAACATTATGTATGTACGGAAAAACATATTACTGTATACTAAAAACTGTGACAGGCATAATTGTAATCTTAGGAATAAAAATAAACTAGAGCAACCTCAGTCACGATTAAGTAAAATTAATAATTCCTTTGTGGGGCTTTGCATACGCTTTTATAATAAAATACCAGAAGATATTTTGAAATTGCCTGAAACTGTGTTCAAAACTCATGTTAAACATGTACTTTGTAAAATGGCATATTACAAACTAGACGACTATATAGATGACAATGATGCTTGGAACAGATTTCCTCCAGTCCAGCGCAATACGATAGCGAAAAACAAACGAAATTATGTAACCCAATTTAGTATTAAGTAACAATTGATTAAAAGAATATTGTGTTGAGGAGTTTCTTGCCCCGCTTCTTCTCCTCAACCATACATGCTGAAGCGGTGGAGTTGAAATGACGTTCAATAAGTGGACTTGTAAGTTCCTATTTTGAATAAAACATTTTGACTTTGACTTTGACTTTGACACACAGCGCCCTCTGCTGCGGTTCTTTACAGATTAAAAGTTTGTAGTAATCTTCCCCATTGGTATGAGCATATTGCGACTACTAATATTATCATTGCCCATCAGCATTAGAAGATATAGACATCATGTTCTGTTTAACATCACAATCGGAAAAATGATTAAAAGAGAAAGGTGGATTATGATCCGGATAAAGTTCTGAAATCTCATATAGATCAAAGTAAGTAATAGGTACTAATTTCCATAGATTCTACATTGAGCAACTAGTTTGATAATCTTCTCTCAATTAGCACAATTTATAATTAGGTTCATGGGCAATCGAACTCTACATACTTGTAAAAACGCAGACAATTAATTGGGACTTAACTAGATTAAGATCGGTTCTTAAAAGTAACATAATGTTCGTAGATTTTAGGACTTAAAATTAATTACCTAATATTACTTTAGGAGCTTAGTCAATAATATATAATATACAATATGTAACAAAATAAGCGCAATTCCTGAAATTAGTTTGTTCAGTATCGACTACTTAATCGATTTCAGCTATTTTTAATACGTGTTAAATTTTTCCGAAAAATTAATTAGCATAGCTGAATTCAGTGCTATGTATGGAAATCGTGCTATTATTGATCGATATTTAAGAAAATTGGTTAGACACAACTAAAGCCTCGACTCGATTGCATCATATTTTTTTAATGTTAATATACTAATTGGGGTGCAGGTAATCACTATCACTATCACTACATAGTATAAAACAAAGTCGCTTTCTCTGTCTCTATATCTCTATGTCCCTATGTCACTTTGTATGCTTAAATCTTTAAAACTACGGAACGGATTTTGTTGCGGTTTTTGTAATAGATAGAGTGATGTAAGAGGAAGGTTTTAGTGTTAGCATTGCACCCGTGCAAAGCCGGGGCGGGTCGCTAGTGTTTTATATATTATTTTACTATACAATTTCATTTCATTTAATTCTTAAAGATATTTGTTGGACTTAGCATGTACTGTGGTGCGAGAATATGATTGTATTTTATTATTTATTTAAACAAATATGTACAACGGAAAACAGAGTCTTGATTGAAACGAAAAACAAAGAAACCGTGACGTAGCAACATGGTCGCAACGCAAATGTTTTCTTATTGTTTTAAAAAGAAACCTCAGAAAATCTTACAGAAACTTTTATTTCAAAATGGTTCTCTAGGCTTTATGAAATGAAAGCTGATGACGCGTTTCTCTCAAGTACCTACAACATTTTTTTCCCTTTTTTCTCATACAGTTGCATAATGTGATAGCTTAATTAGAATTTAGCACAGCGGTCAATTGAAAAGTATAATTTATTTGTAGTGCTATATGCCCAAGGGTTTTTGTAAAAGATATTGTATAATATGATAGAACTATTAGAGTCTACTGAGAATACCTTGTTAAATTTACAAGATTAAATTAAAATAATATGTACCTTTTATTGTCCTTTCTAGCGAAAGTGAAAACTTCCAACCCAACTCTACTCGTGGGTATCGTAAGAAGCGATTGTGACTTTATTTTGTCCGTGGCGCTTACCACTTTACTTAACCGAATAACCACAGCAATTCAAGGAGAGTTGCCGCTAGGCAGTGATGAGTTTATCCACGTTGATGTGTGGCTGTGATCTGTATCTTTCTTTGATATGTGTCAGCGAGTGTTGGGTTGGGTATGGTAAAAGAGAAATACGAGTAGTATGACTCGAGACTGTTGCCACCTGAAAGATGATAGATTAAAAAAGAAGGGAGTTCATTCTTATTAACGCGGCCGATCATGGTGTGGGATGGAATTCGTTTGGGTTTAAGAACAAATCTCGTTAATGTACTGTGAATATGTTGCTATACCATGGCAAGTACTCTTCAGGAGCTCGATCAATAGGGTACTGATGCACATCCTATACAACTACTGGAGGGCGGTGATGAGCAGTGGGTGGCGGAGGGGTTTAAATATCACTTTTTGAAAGTTCCATTATTAAAACTTTTTTTTTACAGAAATATAATTATGATTACGTCTACAAAAATAATAACTACATGTTTATGATTTAAAGTATGTGTGTATGTATATTAACGCGGGCTTGTTTCCGCAACTCGATGTCTATTCTGTGCCTATTTTGCGTGATGGTGGGAATGGCTCTACTCTTGTCATCGCAGCTCTTCCAGGAAGCCCAGCAGCTACTTGAGGCCCTTGAGGACTTCGGGGAGGTACCTCGGAAATCCAAGGTGCTTTGCCCGGTATTGAGCCACGCCTTCGCACTCCAACAGCATATGCGCAGCCGTTTCTTGTGCCTCCATGCACGCTCTGCACAGAGGCTATCTGTGATACCTAAAGTAAACAGTTGTTTGTTAAAGTCACCGTGGCCCGTTATGGCCCTAGTTACCGTATGTAGCTGTATCAGGCTCCGTTTTATCAGGGTGCGGGAGAGACGCCGCGGCCGCCAGGTGTGGTAGCGCAGGTCTCGCCTGTCTACACACACTCAGGCCGGTCCAGGCGCGTTCCTATTCAGCCTGTGCACAAAGTCCAGTCACAGGTATGTGCGGGACCAGTCGAAGGAAATGGGAAGGGAAAAAGAAAGGAAAATAATTTCACTAATGGAAAGCTACATTTTTAGCGAGAACATCGACTATATTTTATTCTCGATTTTCTGCGGGAACGGGAACTACGCGGGTGAAACCGCGACACTGTGTTAGTAATCTATAGAATCTCCCTTTTGAAATGAAAATTTTAAAGCGATTCTATTCGCTAAATCGGTTCCTGGAACTGAAATAGTATATAACACACCTAGGGAAATAAAATAAGAAATGTCTCAGATCACATTTAATTGTCGACCGAGGCGAAGCCGATGTCTAACACATGACATCTGAAACATGTGGTGTGAGGCTTTCTTATTTACTTCCCGAGGTGTGTATACTTTTTTTCTTCTCGACGGAGACGGAAAGCGGCATCTTCGTTAAGCGCAGCGGGTCGAAAGTTGACGCTTTTCGCCCGGAGAGATAAAACTTATGTCCATGCCTATCCAAAGACAAAAATATGTAGTTAGGTACTTAAAAATAGTTTCCTTTTACTAAATTGAAACTGGCCGATGTCTGTAAATAGGAGATACCTATTTATGCAAACTTAATATGTAAGGTCTTTAAACCAGGTCTTTATAAAAGCTAGTCAGTAATACGACAAACAACAGAATTTAAAGTGACTGGAACCAAAATGACCTTTTTTTTTACTTACAAGGCAAACATTTTATAGAAAGGCTTGCATTCGGTTGGAAATGTAGAATAGTGGTGTTACCTTGCATTAATGAGACTGTACCAATTGTTACAAAAACACCTAGTATTAAGGTGGAGATAACTAACAGTTGATGGAGGTAAAGTGTCATAGATATTCTTTTTACTGAGAGACCGTACTTTATTTTCAAACAAGCAACCCCTACACGCATCGCTTCAGTTTACATATTTTTATGCATATCTTCTATGATATCACAATAGAACTTACACGAAAGTTTTAATTAAACCTGTTTTAACAACTACAATTTTTATCTAAATCTTTTGATCCGTTACGTTGATTGAGAAATGTTCAAAATTGCGTAGTAAGGAATTATTCCTTATTCGTAGGTAGTAACTCACAAGAGTATTTGACGTACAAAACACAAAATCCTCCCCCATAAATTATGTAACGAATAAAGGAATTTGTTGCCAACTAATATCAACGTCTCGTAAGAGGATATTATCTAAACAACAACCGGATATGTAGAGACAGCATCGAAAGCGTACGAGTAGGTAGGTATTATATTTTACTAGCTTTGACGACGGGTTGAATTTTGCAAAATCCTTTCTTAGTGGATGCCTACACTGTATAAGCTATCTATGTGCAAAATTTCAAGTCTCTGGACCCAGCGGTTTAGGCTGTGCGTTGATACATCACCAATCAGTCAGTCAGTTTATCATTTTATGTATATAGAAGATTGGCCGAAAATATCTTTTGTGTTCAGGATAAATTAATCCATTTACTTTATTGTGCAAAACATTTGCTATGAAATATCTTGGTTTAAGTATTTGTATTTATTTGAAATTTATCCATGTTGGTTACTGTTGTCGTACCTACTAGCTCAAATAAAAAATATGTAATTTAGTGGACCGTTCGTGACGACACGGAACGCTAATAAAGCGAAGACTTTTAAAATCAATAAACTGGTAAAAATA
The DNA here is from genome assembly GCA_963855545.1 of Ethmia dodecea. NCBI lineage: Eukaryota > Metazoa > Arthropoda > Insecta > Lepidoptera > Depressariidae > Ethmia > Ethmia dodecea. Next base: position 8,996,959 of record OY979448.1, read on the forward strand.
TATACCTATGTATTAAAATATGTAATTTTATCAAACTAAAATAAATTATTATACTTAGTACTTTTCAGTCTATTCTCGAAAAATATAATCGATGACTATATTTTACCATATTTTATTATTGAAGTGTCATTAAATGATACTTACCTAATACGTAAAAGAATAGTGAACCCATTATGTGCACCAAACGAGGTCTCAAAAATAATACCTACCTGTTTGTATTTTTTAGATGGTGAAACTTAGGAAAAAAGTGTAAGTAAATTTTTACCCGACTGTGCCAGAAGGAGGGTTATGTTTTTCGAGAGTATGTATATAGGTATGTATGTTAGAGCTAGGTCAATAGTATGGGAGTTAAACAGCAACATTAATCGGAGGCGGAATGCAACAACACATGATTCATCGTTTGAACACATGTTTCGTCGGGCGAACACGTGTTACACCCCGCTACTGCAAAATGCTATACAAGATCGAGGCGATCGCCGCTTCGGGCATTCCGCAACGAGAGTCCGTGCCGAGCAGTCTTCATCACAGAACACTTTTACTCCTCTTCATCAAGAGTTCGCACCGATCATTCTGTATCGAGACTCCGTGACGAGCGGTCGTTACTGAGAGTTGACACTAAGTATTCTGTACTTTGTAACCTTATTTAATAAAGTGATTATGTAACTTCTTAAATAACCAGTTTAATTAAGTAATGCCCAGCCCAGAATAGACGCCCACATTAAAAATCGTATAAGTAACCGCTTTCGGCCATCCCGAATACTTCTGATGCGCGGGAGACCTCTGAATATCACCAACTATCGCTAACAATTATCTGATCCGTCACGTCACCCAGGGGTCCTTGCTAACATGTATGTATGTTTGTATAATCTGCAGTTTGTATGCTCTGCAGCCTGAACGGCTCGATGGATTTTAGCTGGAGAGGTGTCGTTAGATTCGTATTTACAGTAAGAGTGACACTGGGTATATACAATATGTAACAGAATAAGCGAAATTCCTGAAATTAGTTTGTTCAGTATCAACTACTTAATCGATTTCAGCTATTTGTAATATGTGTAAAATTTTTCCGAAAAATGAATTAGCATAGCTGGATTGCATCATATTTTTTTCATGTTATATACTAATTGGGGTGTATGAGGATTTTTTGAACTAAATTGTGAAAAAGAAAAATAAGAAAATCGACGAAATATGTTAAGTGGGGTATCACTGATTGAATAGGTATTTGAAAATCATGTTAAGGTTTCTTATACCATTGCTCATATCGAATGAAAGTTGGTTACTAACTAAAAATTATAAAATAAAATAACTTAATTAAAAAAAAATCAAAAACCCGACTGCCCAAAAAGTTGGAAACAAGAACTATTAGTGAAGTAGGAAGTAAAGACCATCTGCTGCACAATCTTACAACAATCTCATGCAGTCGGCGGCAATATGTCTTTATTGGTGAATTGAATTGAGAAGATGCCGCCGACTGGATGGGGATAATTGTAAGATTGTGCAGCAAATGGTCTTTACTTCCTACTTCATTAATAGGTCTTGTTTCCAGCTTTTTAGGCACTCGGGTTTTAGATTTTTGTAATTAACTTTTTTTTGTAATTAGTTGCACGATCTACATCTTTTGTCTAAGCTATTTTTATAATACTAATAATTAACCGTTTCGCAAAAAAAGCATGTTTTGCGAACTTTGACCTTGCATAAAATTTTTTGCTTACATGGGATGGATGGAGACTTTGTACAATTTCATTTCAATGGTATCTTTAACATTCATGAAAATATTTAGCATAGAAATCTATGCAAGGGTACCCCTATTTTGCGGGCTAACTTGACCGGCTATGAAGCTGTCGATTTAGTTTATTTGTTTTTGATTTTGGATCTGTCAGTAGCCTTCTGAGAGCGATAGTTCGCAACGAGCGTGTAATCGCCCGAGATAACCCCCTCCACAGCGACTGCCCCTTGTCGGTGGCTACAGCTCGGGCTCGACGGACCTTTCTCTCTTTGCGGACAGTGACATAGTGACCGTGTTAGCGGCAGAGGGCCAGCGGACATGCACTTCTATAGACTTATAGTGCCCATGGTGGTCGCGGTTTACTTTCTGTCTGGTGGACACGCGGCCGTGCAACGCTACCATCGCTCAGACGCGGACCTCACCTTCGCTGAATCGGTTTACATCAAGTTATCCGGTGCATGTGAGTAGGTTGTCCTTGATTTATCGAATGTCCATGACATTTGCTTTCGTATCATTATCATTTTAGACCAATTCCGTATGCACTTTCGCAGGTAGAGCAATTGTGGACTTGCGTCAGAACTCTATGTCAGACCAAAATGAATTGGTAAAGACAATGAAAATAGTTCAAATCAGCGGCGACACGATCCGATCTTACCCGATTAACGAGGCTTTCGGTGCCCTCACGCAAGCCTCCATGTTTGACATAACGAGACAAACTAAAGTGATCATTCACGGATTCAAAGATAATTCACAATCCCTGTTGCCGTCGGATTTGGCTCAAGCGTATAATGAAAAGAACATGTTTAATGTGCTCGTAATCGATGCGGAAGAAATGTTGAACAAATGGTATATTTTATCGGTACATAACTCTCGACTAGTGGGTAAAAGGATCGCTAATCTTCTTGCAAACTTAGAAACTTTCGGAGCTAACGCTGAAGATTTTCATCTACTTGGAATAAGCCTCGGAGCCCACATCGCAGGGTGGGCTGGGAAGTATTTCCGTCAGTACAAGACCCGCAAGTTAGGTCGCATTACTGGCCTTGATCCCGCCGGTCCCTGCTTTTCCTATGCATACAGCGATCAGCGCCTGGATAAAATGGATGCGAATTACGTAGATGTGGTACATTCGAATAGATTAGTACAAGGAGTAATTGAGCCACTGGGGCACGCAGATTTTTACATCAATGGCGGGGGGCCGAACCAGCCAGGATGTTTCATGCCCTCCTGTAGCCATTTGCGGGCGGCACAAGTGTATGTTGAGAGTGTAAGGACTCCAAAATCGTTTGTGGGTGTTCGGTGTGAGAGTTGGCAACATTTTGTGATGAACAAGTGTGAGAAAGAAGACTTTGCAGTGTTGGGCTACGGGTCGTCAACCGCCACCCGTGGCCTCTATTACCTGAGGACCTCGGCTAACTCGCCCTTTGGCCTCGGCATGAACGGCACCAAAAATGTACAAACAACAATGGATAATTGGTTGAACACATTAAACCTGACATAATCTCGGATTTGTAAGTAAAAAAATACTGTTGCCATACTTTCTGTATACGTACCTACTCCATTTATTTTAAGATTTTTTGCATTTGCGTTCAAAAATGTCAATTAAGTAAATAAAGATTGTGTAAAGTTTTTTGTTACGTTTATGTGCCGCAGTGAAAAGTATGACTTGTGGCCCCATGATTTTTATGTACCTACATATATTATAATGTGTTTTAAAAATGCCCACAAAGAATATCGGCAGCTTTGGTACCCACTGAAATAGACACCCACGGGGTATCACACTATGCTTGTTATATTGACTTATTACAAGTCGAAATTTTCCATATTTTTTAATTAATCTAGCAGTTGAAAATATTGAGTCAAATAAAACAGAAATATCATAGAAACACGAATCGATCGATTGGGAAATCTATTATTACCAAAGAGATTAAGATATAATATAAGGCATAGAGGGGACAAAGCGAGGATTATTTGAAGCCAAAAGTTATTCCAAGTGGAATAAGTCTAGTACAATTTCGACCGAATGAAAGCTCGCGTTCATACTAACTGACATGACAAGGACATGACGCTTGAGCTTCAAAGTTTTGTATGAAAATATTCCCAATGCCCCCTCTATGCTATTATATTTTAATGCCTTTGATTAATACAAAAACTTTTTTGTTGTTGTGGTAAAATTGAACGTCGTGTCATCAGTCATCACGTCAACCATGTCATTCACTAGGGATGGCCAAGTGAAAAAATAAATTGATATTTATCGTATCGACATTTCTAAATACTATAGATAAAAATCGAGTGAAAAATATCGATACATCGTCAGTTTTTACATTATTATTAATACATATTCCCAAATTCGTAAAAAAGGACGATGAAAATAGTATTTTTTTATAAATGCTTGAGTCTAAACAAGTATCTAGTACCTATAGACCAGGGTAGAAGCCTTTAAAAATAATAAAAAGTGAAAAAAAATAGTAGTAGGATGAAACCCATTAGAAAAGGAGGGGAATATTTATTTTTCCTTTCATTTTTATAATATTCCCCTCCTTTTCTAATGGGTTTCATCCTACTACTATTATTTTTGGTTTTAAAAATTATCGAGCCTGGTCTACTAACATGAAATGAAACACGAAACCAGAATTGCGTTAAAAATATATTAAAATTGATACGAATTCGATACTGTAAAATAAATGTCGATATATCGCCATTAAAAATATCGACGATATATATAATATGCTAATTATGTATTTGGAAAAATATCGATATTTTAATATAGGTATCGATATTTTTTGCCCAAGCCATCATTTACTGCCAGTATGTGGCATAGAGTAACTTATATGGCATGTGGTGGGCAGTGCTATTTTCTAACAAAGAGGTTGGAAGAAAATCATTTTCTTTCCTAGAGAAACTTTTTCTTTACACGTCTTTGGTACCTAAAATCTCATAATATCCTAGAAAATACACTAGGTAACGAATAACTTTTAAACCTCAACTTATAAAAATGTGGTATGATTACATATTATCTTAGTCTGTCCAAGAACTATCGATTTTACACGGTTTCGACTTCCGTGGGCAGGTGTAAATGGGGTACCCAAAACACATGGAGTTTTGCCATTGTTCTTTTATAATGTGCCAGTTGTATAAAAAATTGTAGCCACAGTTTTTGCTAATGAAATCAAATCCTATAGAAAGTATATAAAGCGTAAAAAAATAAGGTGTTATTGTCTGTGATTGAAATTAAAAGTTATAATTTAACTCTATTCGAGTATGTATTACTTAGATAATTATTTCAAAATAAGTTCTAGAAACATTTTATTTATTTCATGTTATTTAATTATTGAATTAAAATACAATACAAAAATATATACTGCTTCTACATGTAGATACATTTCCAAATAGATAGTAATTTGTCCCAGATAGGTACAATACTAATAATATATTAATAATTCAGTACTCGTCCTATTAATATAATATTTTAACAATGCCTTGTCAGTACATTTATGAAAACATTATGTATGTACGGAAAAACATATTACTGTATACTAAAAACTGTGACAGGCATAATTGTAATCTTAGGAATAAAAATAAACTAGAGCAACCTCAGTCACGATTAAGTAAAATTAATAATTCCTTTGTGGGGCTTTGCATACGCTTTTATAATAAAATACCAGAAGATATTTTGAAATTGCCTGAAACTGTGTTCAAAACTCATGTTAAACATGTACTTTGTAAAATGGCATATTACAAACTAGACGACTATATAAATGACAATGATGCTTGGAACAGATTTCCTCCAGTCCAGCGCAATACGATAGCGAAAAACAAACGAAATTATGTAACCCAATTTAGTATTAAGTAACAATTGATTAAAAGAATATTGTGTTGAGGAGTTTCTTGCCCCGCTTCTTCTCCTCAACCATACATGCTGAAGCGGTGGAGTTGAAATGACGTTCAATAAGTGGACTTGTAAGTTCCTATTTTGAATAAAACATTTTGACTTTTGACTTGACTTTTGACTTTTGAATAAATGTAATATACGAATGAAATATCATTGATAAATATATTACAATTTACATTTATAATGTGCAAACCAAAATTAAGTATAATTAAGTATTAATGTCACCTACCAATAGTTATCTCTTAATCTATGATATTGTACACAATAATATTGATATCGTTAATTCGTTTCTAAAATCGTCAGTCTACTTGCATCACAGTTTCGCAACATTGCTGACAACCGCGGCAAAAGTAAGTACCGTCGACTATAGAACAGTGAAATCTACATTTAATCGACCGTCTGACAGTTCTCGCCTAATTAAGTTAAAAGATGATTTAGGGTGCCACCGGATTCAAATTGAGAAACCCATCAGATAATTGGTGTTGAATAATAGTAGAATGTTGGGTATCGTTTAAATAAATAACCGCATTCACAAAAGCAAGGTGCAACCCGCAGTGGGGTCACGTGATAGATTTCGGCCCATACTTTCTCATATTTATAGAAAATCCCTTTTTTTAAATATTAGGCTTCAAAAGTTTAGCTGAGCCTTAACTCAGCAGTAGGCTATTGCAATGATGATGACGCAAACAAGTACGCATACAAATTTATCTCAACTAGCCGTTTTGGTCCCAAACAAGTACTACCTACCTAAGTATTATTATAGTATTTCATTGTCATTTGTCTTTGACCTCTTGCGTCTATCAGCTGATAGTTTGTGCTTATGTTGCATCTTCGTGCGGCCCGTGCGGCCCGGTAATAGTGCCTTAGGCTAGCGCGTGAAATAGGTAGGTACTCTTATGCTTCCTTTAGCAATCGTTTGGCTCCGGGAAAACAACCTCTATATTTTCAATTTACGTATGTATATTATGTAATGACGCTCTCAAAAACGCGTGTAAAGATTTCGATATCAAATTAATAGTACAGGGGTCTTTGGGGGTGAAAAGTCGTTCCTAATTTTCATCTCTGAGAATACTCATGATCTGAGAGTTTGAATGAGCGAAGCGTGGGCGCCCACGTACTTGTTATGACTATACCCAATGATGTTCTTAAGGTCATTGACTATACCTATTTTTAAGAAATCATTTATGAGACACAATTCAGACACGAATATTTAATCCCAAAATAGACAGAGTCAGTAAGTATAAACGCTTATGAAATTCATATGTGAACATGATTAATTATCCCCGGGTCAGAATCGAACCCGTGACTTCTGAATTAAAACACAGACTACCTACTACTACCGACTGACTTAACAAGCCCGTATATAGGTATACTGGTAGCGCCACGTGGTTTTACCCGCGTAATTCCTGTTCCCGTGGGAATACGGGTAAAAAATATAGCCTGTACGCCTATGGCTCACGTACAATGATCCAATCTAAGGACAAAGTGCGGAAACCAAAACCCATAACATAGATAAATATAGCCTATGTGTTATTCTGATGTATAAGCTATATAACTGTGAAGTTTCATCAAAATCCGTTGAGTAGTTTTTGCGTGAAAGAGGAACAAACAGCCATACATCCATAAATACAAACTTTCGCGTTTACAATATTAGTAGGATTATGTACATTTATTTACAGAACTGCAAAAAAATTAAGTCTAGCAAGTAACATCTTTGTGAACAAAAACACTACAAAGAGATATTTAATATTTTACACAACAATTTATTCTTTTTAGATTGTATGAATATAAAAGTTCTCTTGTTAATTAAACCTTTCTCTTATTTTCACCTTTTAATATTTTACGTTGTTTTTCCAATGACTATTATTCTGGTATAGGTAATGTCAAACGCACGCAGCAGAATAAAAAGTCTTAACTTAATACTAGTTTTTACCCACGGCTTCGCTCGCGCACGTTTATTTCACCCCCTTAGGGGTTGAATTTTGCACAATCCTTTCTTAGTGGATGCCTACACTGTATAAGCTATCTATGTGCAAAATTTTAAGTCTTTAGATTCAGCGGTTTGGGCTGTGAGTTGATATATCACCAATCAGTCAGTCAGTTTATCATTTTACTAGCGACCCGCCCTGGCTTCGCAAGGGTGCAATGCTAATACTAAAACCGTCCTCTTGAATCACTCTATCTATTAAAAAAAAACGCATCAAAATCCGTTGCGTAGTTTTAAAGATTTAAGCATACAAAGGGACATAGGGATATAGGGAGGGACAGAGAAAGCGACTTTGTTTTATACTATGTAGTGATATATACATATTATATAGATTAAGATTATAAATGCGAATTTGTTTTTTTGGCACGCTTTCACGCCTAAACCACTAAATCATTTTTTTTTATTCTTCACTAATGGAAATATACATTATTAGGGAGTAACATCGGCTATATTTTATCCCCGTATATTAACGGGAACGTGAATTAGGTACGCAGGTGAAACCTCGCGGAACAGCTAGTGATATGTATAGACTAGCTGTTCCGCGGGGTTTCAACCACGGTCCTGTAGTTTTTGAGTTTATTCGTTACAAACAATCTTTCCTCTTTATATAATTTGTGAAGAGCTCGTTACGTAGACCCCACTGCCGCGATATTTGACGCGCGATATGGCCGTGGCCAGAAGGACGCGATATAATATTGCGGCAGTGGGGTCGAGGCTTTAGAATACAAAAAGGAATACCCTTTGAGCCGGAGCCATGCCGGAGCTCACACACCCACATAGACAATTGCAAGTTTATTAATATAATAAACTTTTAATTCTCTATGTTTCTGATAGATAAGTCAGGCTCTTATATTTACTTAACTCGTTCAAATTAAATAATAAAATAAAGATATAAAATATAATAAATAATCTCATGCCTATTATCCCCGAGAAGGTAGACATGTAGGTATGTTGGGTGGGTATTCCATTTCTGGATATACCCACTTTTCACGATTATTCAAATTAAATAATGTATATTATGTAGGTATTTGGATTCAAATACGAATGTTCTTACCTAAATGTATCTGCGGCACATCAAGTAGAAAGTTAAAGCTGTAAGAGTATTTTTACTCCTGCTAGAGCACATATTCAGCATACAAGTTTTAATTGAGCTATTGAACGCAGTTTACAAAACGATTTCATTAATTTATTAATGAGTGCGTGAAAATTTGGTTGTGCCAACGAAATAGACTCGCATACATACATACCTGACATACCTACATACACCCAAAATGCTTTACCATTCTTTTGGAGCAATAGGGTAAATATAAACTTTTCACTGCATATAACGGTAGGTGTATAGTTGTCCTATACTGTCAATCGTAAGCATGCTTGTCTCACTCGACTAAACAAAGTTTAAAAAACAAAGTAAATACACAATATACTGTTTGGCACAATTAATAGTTGATGAAAACACCGTGTTCACTCTATCTTATCTTAGCTTAGAACAAAGCGTAAGTTAGTGTTGAGCTGGTGTGGAAATGGCGTCGGAAACTGCTTGTTACCGGGCGCAGGAGATTGCTGCACGGGTGACACTTTTTACTGCCGTGGTGGTCGTCGCGCAATTAACACGTTTGGGTTGACGTAGTCCGAGTGCACAGGGTATATAACAAGTTTTATATTAAGCTACCTAGTTATATTATGAACTTATGACCTCTCTTCTCTTCGGGACTCTTTAATTTAAGTATTGCTTCTTGGTACCAAAATAGCACTTGGCACCAATAAAGCACTTGTCTACATTATTAGCGAGTACTAAGGGCGTATGTGTCTGTCTCGTTGCTTGTAAATAACCTTGTGTGTAAAATTAGAAATAGTACGGTAACATGTTAATGTAATGTAACATGATAATTTATGTTATATAAATTAATAAATCAAAGTGTTTATAAAGTTAACTTGTTTATTCAGGCCAGGTCCGGATCTCTTATTCTTGGTGTTCTAAGTAATACTTACACTGACGGTACCTCTAATAATAACTTCCAGGGATGTTGTGGATTTTTGCATCGGCATTCACAATACACTAACATTTTATTTTTTGAACCCCCTTAAATTATAAGTTAAGCCGTATACAGAAAGAAAGCCGAAAGCTTGTCGGCGCCGATAGGCGCCGATCGGCGCCCATCGGCGCCCATCGGCGCCGGTCCATTCTACAGAAAGCAAGCAGATTGAAGCAGAGCGAGCAAAATGTCGTACGATGATTGGCGGGCGGCACCAGCGCCGACCGGCGCGAGTCGGCGCCGACAGGCGCCGGTCGGCGCCCATCAGCGCTTGTTCATATAAATGCCTCCGCCGGTTACCTGCGTAGACCGGCGCCGATAGGCGCCGACAGGCGCCGGTCGGCGCCGATGGGTTTTCGGCTTTCTTTCTGTATACGGCGTTAGATTGAAAGTAGATACAAAAATAAAGTACACGTATTTTTTTATAATTAAATAAAAAGCAGTACAGTGGCCAGGCACAAGGTTCTTTCTCGGCAGAATTTTTGCGCTCAAATAAATAAAACTTTTTTAAAAGAACACGCTTACGTACTTTCGAGTCTTTCAAATTGAAAGTCTTTACAGTGACTAAATTCAGTAGAATCACACTTAGATACAAGTGTCGTAACAAGGCGCCAAGCTTAATTTATTAAAAAAACTAGCTGACTCGGCAAACGGTTCTGCCATATAAACGGGGGGTAGGTAGGGGGTAAAAATACTTTACGACTTATTCTCATACCTACCAAATAAACAAAAAAAACATGAAATCGAGCCGTTTCAGAGGAGTAGGTAGAACTTTATACACCATGACACGAGATTTTTATATAATAGATATATTTATATAAAATAATATAGTATATATAGATAAGTATGTACTTATTATAACTTATAATAGGTAGGTGTTTTCAATAAAAATTCATTTAAAAGTAAAGGTAAAGCTAAATTATATAAAAGGCTTTTTAAGTTCGCCATACACGGAACGATCGGTCTGTACGATCCGTCGCAACAGATAGATTGTAACGACGGATTGTCCGTGTATGTGAAGATCGTTAACGATTTACTTTATCGCAAGCGATATCGCAGATCGCAACAAAAATCCATATAGTAACGATGAATCGACAGTGTATGGCTCTCTACGATCAACGATTCGATTTTGTCGTGTTGCCAGTCTGTGGGCAATTTTACAAGCATTTATTTAATTTAATTAGCAGTGATAGCCTTACGGTTAAAGAACCTGCTTCACATGATGAAAATCAGTGAGGCTCGGGTTCGAATCCTGGCATGTACCAATGAGTTTTTCAAAACTTACGTACATATTTATCACTAGCTCGAAGTGTGAAGGAAAACATCATGGAATACCTCTGCCTACCCCCTCCGGGATATAAGGCATGAGTTTTTTTTAATTATTTTTTTATTTTGGCCATAAAAATAATAATTAAAATCATCATTATATTACAAATGGGCGTAAGTGCAAACTCAGGCATAATGCAGGCATACCTTTGCCTAAGTACACAAATCAACGAAATGTCAATGTCAATACAACGATGAATGTCAACGTTGTAATTTTTTTTATTTCATGCAGTTAGATTAAAACACAAAGTAAGTTGTACCTGAGTTTACATTTTTGGCATATTATTTAGAAATAATAATTAAAAATTCTGAAAAAGAATATTTTATACCGCACGCTTAATACCCCCAAATGGTTTTCTTATTTTGCTTCCTCGATGAAAATGAAATGTTGTCCATTGCAAAACTTTTGCATCAATTGAGAGTTGGTCCCCTTTGTGGTCACATGAGCCGACAGACCGCTTAGCCTGCGGGCTAAGTACGAGCTTAGAGTCCCTTGTTATTTAGACTATTGACATTTCTTATAGTTTTTAAGTGTAATTATTAATTACCTATAGGAAAAAATTAATTGTGACTTGAATTGACTTTGACATCCGCATTAATCCATGCAGAGTTTTTGCAGATGTGGATGTTGTGCAAGTAGCGACGAGAAATTGTAGGCGAGGTCAGCGAATTGCTCCACTACCGCAACAAAAAACAAAAAAAAGTATATGAAAATCCTCCTGAGGAAGTGATTAGCTATTAGCGCAGCGAATTTAAAGTGCTATCGACTATACTACGCAGATATCTATCTCTCCTCCGCCAGCCAGTGTTTCAAGTGAACAATTATTTAGTGGCGCGAGATTGATCTATGAACCTTTGCGAAATAGGCTAGACCTGTAAAGGCAGCGAGCATTTGGAATTTCCAAAAAGTTTCCTTCTAAATGCTCACGTACGTAATTCACAGAACCTTTGTGCAACCTTTCATTGATTCTATGCCCAGAGCGGTTTCGGCTGTGCTTTTGAGCGATCAGCCAACCGGTCAGTGTAGGTATTATTTTTTATAGGTATATCTCGACACGTGGTAGCGTGTCAAGCCAAGTTCAATACAATAAATTAATAATAATAATAAATTGTGAGACACAATTCACACACAGTTATTTAGTCTCAAACTATGCAGGGCCTGTACAATGGGTACTCAACAACTGATAAACATACTTAAATAAAAATTAAACGGCCAAACTACCTACTTAAATAAAGTATTAAAAGTTATTAAGTAAATACTTAAAAAGTACGAGTCTTGTAATAGAGTTTTGTAATCAACAGCAACACAAATGTTAGAAATTGATTTTGCGGTCTACTTCCTTCATAATATTTAAATGGAGACTGCCCTCGGTGAATTGTAAGAGTATTATATAATATACAAACATGGAGTGTTTTCCCAACCAAATTCAATTTTTACAATCAATCAATATACTAATAAAATAAAGATATATAAACAATACATAGTCTATGGTCAAATTATATGGTACCATAAGTAATCGATTTGTGTTACTTTAGCCCCTTACACAAAGCAAATAATAACTTGTATTAAACATAATAAGCACCTATTTTTTTTCTCACTTATTGTAGATAAGTTACACATCTTTATAATTTACCTAGATTAAATATGGTTAATTGAGGTTACGGACGGACATGGGGCAACAACAACTATTATTCATGGGCAATTAAAACATGGTTTTCGGTGTGTTTACACACAATGGAAGTAGTTAAGCCATGTCAGATACACTTGAGTGATTTCAAGCACACACAGTTAGATGGCCACTAGCCTAAAATCTACCAATCCGTGGTAGGCGAGCGTGGTTGATATAGCCCTCGACTCCTCATTAGTCCTCATGTGTGAGGACAGACCCTTAATCCAGCAGTCGGCTTTTAGATGTTGATGATATACTGATGATAATTAAAATACAATCTTCTTTCCCGGGTCAATGCAAGGCTAGGTACGTCACCATTCGTGATTCGTGTTACTATTCGTACATATAATAATACCATTATTATGACTTAATCATGAGACAACAACGTGACCTAGTTTTAATGGCATGAGAATATACCTAACAGAGTATTTTGTCGCTGTCTAGATAATATGGTATTCATAGTCTATACAAAAGTCGAGTGACCAGGATAAGTACACCAATGTGTTTGACCTCGACCCTTTTGGGGCTTTTGGTCATTCCGTTAAGTAAGGTAGCAGATTACCTAACACTACAAACTATTATACTTTCACGTTATCCAACTACAAACGTAATTGACATAATTACATGACCTGCGGCCATTGTTTGTATGTCCACTGTGAGAATTTAAAGTAGAAGTAAAATGAAGTAACAATGGATAATTAAACCTAGTTTGTATGGTGTTGTTGGTAGATATATGTAAAGATTAGAAAATAAATCTAACAACAGTTTCTGGGTCTCCAGACGTCCTTGGTTCATTTATTAGACCTTTCCCATTTTCAGGATTCCTATTCAACCTGCGCTTCATTAGTTAATAAAATGGTATAAGTAACACAATCTACTTGACACCTACGCACTGTAGGTAGCTCAATGAGTAGGTACTCTAAAAGGCTAAGTTTATGTAGCTATAGATCAAACGAAGTGTATTTAAAGCCCATCGCACTCTACAATGCAGCCCACAGCACTGCTTCAACTCTCGCGGTCAACCAGCTGACAGTTGAGTTTTCATGCGATCGGTGCGTCCAATATCTGTCCGTCAACTAGGTGTCAACGAGTGGACAGTACGACAGCAGCAAATGGACAGTGCACCAAAGGGCTACAGCTCGGCGTCAACAGGGAGATTATCTCGCGGGTCGCCAGCACAACGTAGGTGGTCGGGCGTGACCCGTGTGCGGGCAACGAGTGATCGTTAGTATTATAATTTAATATAAAAAAAAATCGGTTGTCTGTAAAGGCATAGATATAGAATGGAGCAAAAAAAAATTCTAAATCTATGGTTGAACGTGACAACGTCATAAGAAAATACTGATGGAATGGATTGTGCCTCTTTGTCGCTCGTTGCGCGCTCTCACTTGCACTTCAAGCCTTAAATGGAACGCCTCAGAGCGAGGTAACGCCGCATACGTCATATTTTTTCGTGCGTGCAGCCGGCTCCATCGAATTATAAGACGTTGTCACGTCAAAAAATTACATATGTAACAAATCAAAGATCTATTGTTTTGACACGACATTTCCTTACGAAATCTGTGGTGACTATACGTCATAAAATCTTCTACGTCTACGTAAGTAAATTTACAAGATATAGTATAGTTGTCAAATCGGAACTCAAGCCGCATGAACGATAATAGGGTGCGGCCGATCTGGTGCCGAACCACTGTACTTTGCGATGGCCATTCAGGAGCGTTGACAGGTGAACATTGTGAATTCGAGTAGTTGTAAAAAAGAGTAATCAAAACGAGCGCTAAACGCTTGGCATCTGAACTAAAGAAAAATATAAAGATTGTTCATTAAAGTAATAGGATATAAACCTTATTTAGATTTATATTTCATTAAGCATGTTATTATTTTCATAAATAACATCTTTCCTTGTGAAAGAAAACAGAAAGGGCGAGAGTCGAGACTCTCGCAAAGGTCGCGTAATAATATTAATAAAACAGAGTTATTGCAGCATTTTCTTTTTACTTTTCTATCTATAAAATGATAAAGTGACTGAATGATTGGTGCTATATCAACGCACAGCCTAAACCGCTGGGTCTAGAGACTTGAAATTTTGCCACTATTTAAGAAAGGATTTTGCAAAATTCAACCCGGGTGAAATAAACGTGCGCGCGCGAAGATGCGGGTAAAAGCTAGTCTTTGATATAACAACATAGTAAATCTTTCTATTGCCTTAAAGGCAAATTTTATTAACTTTCTAGATAACTCAAAACAACTCTTTATAAATTTTGTAAAGCATTCATGTTGATTTCAAAAAGAGACCAATATAATCCGGGCTTGTTTAGCTTTTCGATTTACTCCCACAACTCTTAATTGCTAACGTTGAGCCCGAGCGAGGGTTTTACCGAACATGTTATTTATTGCCAACCGAACCCTAATCGGACCTCCAACATCTCAATTTCGTATACTTTCGCGCTGTTACATCTCTAGGATTTGTTTGCTCAGCATTTCCACGTATCCTTTGCTTAACGAGGGTGACATTAAGGGTCACAGCACACATATCAACTCGGAAAGGGATCGGCACCGTATCGCCTTTCGCCTCGCCGTCAACCAGGCGTCAACCTAACGTATGCATGTAACCAAAGCGTAGCAGCGGCTCCTGTACGTCAACTCGTCTACGGCTAGGCGTCACCGCGCTTACGCCTCGCCGACCGCTGGCTGACCGGGTTGGCACCAAATCGTCACCAAATCGACGAAGAGCCGTGAGCTCGCGTACCGGGAGACGTAAGCGGGGGGACAGCGAGCCGTAAGCGCGGGAACTGCAAGTTGACCACTCACCGCATCGCGGTTCGGAGCCTGTTCCGAGGCGAGGCGATTACGTTACGTTTCCAATTAGTGTGCGTTGCAGTAGGGAGTTCCATACAAACAATACTGAACGGCTCGAGGCGATACGGTGACGATCCCTTTCCGAGTTGATAAGTGTGCTGTGACCTTTAAATAACTGGCTCATAACCGTCGCTCGTAAATATTCCCGTACACACGTGCCACGATAACGTTTACTCGTTATTAACGCCTACATGAGCTTACCAGCAATGCTAGCGTAAGACAGCAATGCTGCATTGTGCTAAGTTTTCACAAGAGTTATGAAGGTACACATTGCCGTAGTTATTTACTCTTTACTACGTAGGTACCTATCGATAAAATAACGCCACATTGTGTATTGATGAATTTAATACCAGTGCTACGATAAAACAAATTGTTTTCTGATTTTATACCAATCTTCATTCACAAAACATGTTTTTCTTTACAAAATGTCGGATCACTATCTACTCACTACCAATATTTTAAATGCGAAAGTAACTCTGACTGTATGTTACCCTTTTACGGCTAAGCCGGTGAATCCATCAGAATGAAATTTGGCAGGACTATAGTTACATCCGGAGAATGAGGTTTTTTACTGTTTTTGTACCGAATTGATAGGAACTGTGTTTAGTTCCTATAGGAGACGCGATAGCCAAAAGTTCGTGCGGACGGAGTCGCGGGCAATAGCTAGTAGAAAATATACAATTCCACTAAAGACACCTCAAAAGAATATGGTCACAAAGTACATTATATACCTAATTATACTAAACAAGCGTATCCCACTTCGTTCAACCGAATGGGTTTTGTTGAAACTTACTTGCTAACAATTTCAAGAAAAACCCTGCAAACGTGTTCTTTTTATTAAACATTTCAGTTAAACAAACAACAGCGATAGATATTTTAAAGTAACTATAAGACGATCGTCATTATAATATGTTCTTGAAGTTCTTGAACTAAAATCTTTCGGAAAGACATAGTCCTTAAGCACATCATCTATGACCAGAAATAAAATGGATTCCTTCGTCCAAGTAATAGATCTTACTACATTACCTACCACATGCATAATGCTTAACGTACAGTTGACCTTTAAGGCGACTGTAGCCGCCAACGGCCTTGGGCTTCAGGGCGGAGCTTATGTTTCCCGCTCCGCGCTTCCCCGCATTTTGACCACGCGTCTTGATAACGCAGTAGGGTCAGTAATAAAATATATACAATACAAAACGAAACTTGCATCAATATAAAAATGAATCTTTGATCTAACATTCATAACAAAACATTTTGTGAATGGAACGTTACTTCAAACACCAAACATCTTTTAGTAATTATAATAAACTGATAACAAAAACCTAGAAAGCAAAATTGTGGAAGAGTTGGAGAACTTCGTCATCATCGAACCTTTCAAACAAAATCTTGATTGGTTTAAAATTGATTGCTTGTTAACCCGAATTGGATTAAGCAAATTCGAACAAATAATATTTTGGATACAAAGCGAGTGTCTTTTACAAAGAGATTTTATCTAGATGAAATGAAACACCGAACTCTTCCACAATTTTGCAGGAGTGCCACTTCACCATCAACTCCACTAACCATAGGTAGTATGCATTGTGACGGACGAGCATAAAATGCTTGGAAATTCTATCAAAGTAATACTAATAAAAGTAATATTATTATTATTAATACAATCGCAACAAATAAAATACGAATCATTGAGTAGTTCAGGTAGCCCAATCTGGTCTTCATCATCAGTTCCACTTCGCCAAATGGTGCTTACCAAGAGTAAATGTACTAGTTAAACCCAAATTGCAATAGGTGTACACTATAATATTCATAGATTTATCGCACCCTTAGAATGAAAGTGACCCAACTCAAAATTCCTGTATTTTCTGATTTTGCTATAAACTGACCTGAAACAGCCTATTCTAAACCCCTATGGAGAAAAAGAGACCAAACTATAAGTAAAAGGGGGACCGCCGATAAATCGGTCACTTTAGTTGATCACGGTATTTACCTATGCATGTCGTGTGAAAGAGACCGAACTAGTATTGCGTCAGAAGAGGTCGCGAGTAGACGAGTACAACATCGACGGATCTCGAATTATGCCAGTTTATTGCAAATACTGTAAAAGTAAATAACACTTATTTTTTTGTACTAAACTGACCACTTTTTTGAAATAAGTTTGTTTATAACAAAATATCTATTAGATTTTATTGACTGTTTTTAGATTGGGTTACTTTAGTGCTAATATTAAATAAAAGAAGAAAGACACTTATAGGTATAGGCCTCTTTAGTAGTATATATTTTTGCCATAAAGTGACGTAATTTGGAACTACTTTATGTTTAAAGTCAAAATAAATATTTAAAATACATTTAAATTGAATATGATGTTACTAATATGTACATTAAAGATCAATACATATACCCGCGAAAAAGAAATCATTTCTGATGAAACACGGTAAAGATACATTAAGTTTATTCAAATTTACACGCTTTTGAAAACTTTCTTGCTCATTTCCCACAAATTGCGTTTTTTGACTTAGGTCACTTTCGTTCTGGGGGTGCGTTATAATATTGGAAGAGTTCCCTCGATTTCTCGATGATCCCATTATCGGATCCTGACCTGATGAGTAAGGTTCTACCTGGAAAGTATACGATTTCAAACGAAAAAACTATTTCCCGAATCGCAGCAAGCAGTCTTCGAGTAATCTGGGAACACACAAAAAAAGAAATAAAAGATTTCGACACTGATAACTTTCTCTTTTTTTTAAGTTGCTTAAATAAAAAAAATGATTTAATGAAGGAGATTCGTGAAAGCTAACATGGATCATGGTAATAAACATTGTCTATGTACATCTTTTCCTCATTTTATATTGTGTCTAATAATGTTATTAGCCGACTTCAAAAAAAGCGCGAGGTTCTCAGTTTGTCGGTTTTTTCCCCGATTACTCGAAGTCGACAGGACAGGTTCCGAAAATTCTTTTTTTGTTTGAAATCCTATACTTTCCGGGTGTTGTTCCCACTATCATTAAGTCAGGATCTGATGATGGGAGTCTGTAGAAATCAAGCAAATATTATAGGAACATCTATAGTGATTTGCGAATTGGGTGTTTTCCGTCCGATCCGATCCGGTTGGGTACAGTCCGATGTGATCCGATCTGGTCTGGTTAGATCCGTTCGGGTTCGATCTGATCTGAACTGGGTTGGTCCGGACTGATCTGATCAGACCATACCAGGTCGGATAGGATCAGATCGGACCCGATAGGCCCAAACCGGATAGTACCGGACCTGATTGCATCATATTGGATTGGATCGGACCAGATCACATAAAATCGGATCGGATCGGATCAGACCACAGCAGACTGAATCGGATCAGATGACATCGCAGCGGACCGGATCAGGTCACATCGCAGCGTATCGGATCAGGTCATATCGGACCGGATCGGATCAGGTCACATTGGACCGGATCGGATCAGGTCACATCGGACCGGATCGGATCAGGTCACATCGGACCGGATCGGATCTGGTCACATCGGACCGGATCGGATCAGGTCACATCGCAGCGGATCGGATCAGGTCATATCGGACCCGATCGGGTCAGGTCATATCGGACCGGATCGGATCAGGTCACATCGGACCGGATCGGATCAGGTCACATCGGATCGGATCGGATCAGGTCACATCGGACCGGATCGGATCAGGTCACATCGGACCGGATCGGATCAGGTCACATCGGACCGGATCGGATCAGGTCACATCGGACCGGATCGGATCAGGTCACATCGGACCGGATCGGATCAGGTCACATCGGACCGGATCGGATCCGTTGCTTACATTACTATGGTTGGTATGGTAATGTTTTGCATTAATAAAATAGAACTCGAAAGAGTAAAAAACAGATTTTAAATTGTATGTTTTTCTTTATATCTCTATATGCCATTGTCAGAACTGGACTACACGGCCAGCACCAGCTTTCAAATAAAAAAAGAATCACTATAAAACACCCCTATTGTTTCCTTGAATCAATCTTTATGTTTTGTATCCCTTACCCGACTGCCTCATAAGGATGATGATGTTTGTTATTATTTGTTATGATGAATTCTAAAAATAATAGTTTCGGCTTCTATTGCCGTTATGAAGACCCCCAAACACATACGTTTTTCTTAAATATCTTATATATGTACAGACATCAGCTACAATTTTATTATAATATGTATGTATATATAGAAATGCATAGTTCAACGTTTTAGTTGTATTATGTTTATTTATAATTATTCTTTGCGAAAGAGTTACGTGTTTATTTTTATAAGTACATGCAAGTTATTGTGTTCATATTCTAAGCTTTTGGAAGAGGTAGGTGTGATTTAAAAAAAAAATTGAGTAAAAAATTATTAATGTTATATTATAATGTTATATTTAATTGATTTTTTTTACTATTTGCGGCCAATTCCGCCAAATTATTTCTGCTTAGCCTGATGGTTGACTGGTAGATAATGCCTTTAGGCATTAAGTTCGCCATGTGTACATTTTCTTGGTACATGAAGTTAAATAAATAAATAATTAATTAATCACTATATTTACACCAATATTACGAAATTCGACATATTTAATTTTTTTATAAATCAGTAACAATTTTTCATATTTATAAGTTTAAAAGACATCCCTCTTTGCACACACATACACATAAAATGCGTAAAAATTCGAGCGCGCAGCGACAACGCGGCGCGCAGCCTCTCTTCTTGAATGTCGGCGCTGGACTGACTCCCGTCGCCCCCGCACGGACCCGCTAGAGACGATTTGTGGTGAAACTGCTATTTCGTAATTTGCGTAAAAACTAATTGGTCTTTTAAAAAATTGAACTATAAAATTTTAGATAGATGAATTACCAATGTTTTCCCGCAAGAGCTATGAAAATATCTCTTTTAGTTTAGAAGAAGAAGCGAATTTAAAATTCAAAACAGCCTTGTTGCAATAATTTTTTTCATATAGTAAATAATGTTCTACAACATTTTCAAACTATGAAAATGAAGATTATGTATCAATGCTTAAGATATATTTTTTCTGGAATTTTGTGATTGCTCGTTTATAAGCCTTATGCCTTCAAAGATGACCATTTCACAACACTACTCGCCTTAACAACTTAATTACGAGTTAGACCTTTAACAGAAAACAGCTTAGCAGGGTAAGAAAATTACTTTTACTCTTCGAAACTCGACTCTAGTAAAGAAACGGAAGAAAGTATCTTTCTTAACTAAATACAAACAGTTGTGCCAGATTGCTATATAAAATGCGACAATGCAAGTCTTGAAACTTTTACCGGTCGATGTACAATCTAATGAACGGCAAGTAGTTGAGCGTATTCCTCCAAGAATTGAAAGTAATGTAATATATAATATATAATAGTAAAGTAAATTCGTTTTATGATCCAAAACCCATTTCGTCTGTAATAATAAATTTAGCCTCATGCTGTCATCGTATCATGAGCGCCTCCGTGTTTCGCAAGGTACGTGTTAGGCTTAAAAATACTGAAAGTTAGGTGGACACTAGCCTAACACCGTCTCCCATATCTGATGCGTTAGGCTCGCGTGGGAGATTATAGCCCATACTTCCACATGTGTAAGAACAGACCCTTAGCTCAGTTACGAGGTGGCTATGATGATGATATTGTGGTAGAGAAAATATGAACTTATAACATTTTGCTTATTTTCATGACAATAACAGTTTAATGTTTCATACAAATCACAAGTCTAGTACACTTGGGAACATAACCGTTCTAGAAAATCTCCGTCTGGCTAGTTTGTGTGACGAGCCAGCTTGCTATAGGTAAATTATAACTTTCATTGAAATCTATTAAATCACAGTTGTTCAAGTAGTTTACAACTGGGGGAAAGATTTCCTTAGGGAGAGGTTACAGCTTTAGGCTAGTTGCAACTTAATCTCGACTTGAAAGAAAGTGTGGAACATTAGCAGAGTTTTGTTGTGTGCTACAACCTCGTCTCGTAAATAACCGCGGAGACGGCGCGCTAGGGCTTTTAATTCAGATAATTACGGTTACGTCATCACTAATGCCCGCTTTATCACCTTATATAGGATTACATTTCGAGCAGTATAGCCCTTAACACGTTATTTATTTATATTTAACAGAAGAGTCAGTAATCTTATTATTTAAAACAGTTGTTTGGCGTGTATTGTATCTTGAAATTTGTAATACCTAGACGTTATAATATTGGTGCCCACTCGGCCATCATCATGCAATCTAGAACTAGTAAACTATGTAAGAACAACTAAAAATATTTTCCAATATTTCCAGTCAAAACTAAGAAACATGATTTTAATATGCTACGCTACCACTGGAATTAGAAATATTATCACTGTCGGTGTTTTGGTTACCGCGTATAAGTGACGTTCGCGTGAGAGCCGATGAACGCGGGAGGGAATTATTTTGGTAAGTCTGCGCTTGGCACTGGTTCAATCGGATGCCGCGGATATAGTTTCGCGGTGTGTCGCCTACGTGTTCACTCTACTAGGCTCAGAAAATCCTATTATTTATGTATTCCAATGCCTCTGTTGTTTGCAATATTTACGAATCCCTATTAAATGTTACGGCCTTAAGATGGTCTTAACTTTATTTGGCACAGCTTACAAAATATTTAGAATTTTCTAAATTCCATTAAAATTGTTACTGTTATTTCTCTGCAAGACAGAAAAATACGTCGAAAATATTTAAAATGTAAATATTATATTTTTATTTAATAACTAGCGGATGCCCAGCGGCGTTGCCCGCGCGGATTCCGTTTATTCCCGTTTCCGTGGGAATTTCCGAAAATCCCTTCATAGTGCTTGCCTACGACATATTTAAGACACCTACATACCATATTTCAAATAGCGGCGGTTTTCCCGCTTGGATTTAGTTTATTCCCGTTCCCGTGGGAATTTCCAAAAATCCCTTCATACCAATTTTCTATGACATATCAGACACCTTCATACCATTTTTAAAGTTTCTAGGTGTTATCGTTTCGGAGTAGTACGTATTTCTCTTTTGAAATAAAGTTAAAATAAGTTAAAATTTTCAAAAAATATTTAATGTACAGACACGGCCCCGTTAGAGTTTTATTATATGTATAGATGTATATAGATGGAATGTGAAATTTTCTTACCGTAGGTCAATACTAATACGGTAGCAGATATCTATATATCTGTTACCTACCGCTTCGGAAAGTATTCTAGTTGAGGAGAAGAGGTGGCGCGACAAGCTCCGGAAATGTATGTAAGTGTATGTATGTTCGCATGTACAATTAATTTAATTCAGTAGGTACTAATTAAAAGTATCGGTTAGACCTGAGCGACTGTCTGCGATGCGAAAGTTTCCACACACAACAACCGCGTTGCAACCAAGTGAACGTTTTATTTATAAAGTGCTGACACAGTATAAATAAAATGTTCTAATTTTGGAAATAAAACTTACGAAAAAACAGCTCACAACGCGTTGTGGTCACTGTGTTTTACAGTCCACGTCGCGAAATTCGTGTTATGGTTCATATCAAAAGGATCACAGAAATACCACATAGCGAAATTCGTGTCGTGGCTATTAGGTATGTTATAAGACCACAACGCATTGTGGCAATGAAGAAAAGCCATGATGCGTTCTGACCATTAGTAGGTTTAACCATATCAGTTAGGAAACAAGGAAGGTCTATTCGACAGACTTTATGTATTTAATGAGTTTACACTTTCTGAGACCAATTTTTCAACATTTGTAAAGTACCTTCAACTTCTGAGCACATCTATGTTATAATTAAAAAGTAAGCAAGGGTTTATAATGTGCCACTGCAACATGTACTGTACTGAGAAAAAGTGCAAGTGTCGCTCAAAGAAAATAAAATGCAACTCAAAATACCACAGTAATAGTACCTTTAAAAGAAATAACAGACAAATACTTATTTTTCAAAAGTAAAGTAAATTTCTGGTATAAGTAGGTAATAAATAATAATTTAAGGTACATTGTTGTTATTTACTGGTGACTAATAAAAATATGATTGTTTCTTAATTTTAAATAACATTAATACTGTTATAAATATTTGTGTCCAACTTTTTATTTCTCAATAACTAGATTTTTTAATATATAGTAATCCTAGTATATTATAAATAATGTTTTTTGTAATGACACTTTTTTTATAATTATTAATTTCCTAATGACAAACACCGCATGTGCGGTTTTCAATGTGCAGCAGAAAGTGCATTAAGTGCATTGTTTGTCTGGTACCTGTTGCAGGAAAAAAAAGTATATACCCATATCGCAAAGCACTGTGCGTCGTAATCTATTAAGGTTCCATACGCGTCATGGCTTTTCTTCATTGCCACAATCGGTCTTTCTGTGATTGCCACAACGCGTCATGAGCGTTTTCATATGAGCCATAACACGAATTTCGCGACGTGGATATTTTACAGTGACCACACCGCGTTCTGAGCTGTTTTTTTGCTCAATGAGAGTTTTTGGTCTTGGAGCGTAACATATATATCTACTTATCATATTTTGAAGTTCTATTACCACCAGATTGCTTTGAAATTAAAAGAAGAATAAAAGGTAAACTTAATACCAGAATAATATATATATTGTTTAAACCCAACGTTTGCAAGTCATTTTATAGAACTTTGTTAGCCCAAGTTACTGCAAAACTAATCTCTCTGCGTGGTACAAGCGACTAAGTGCCGTAGTAGGTTATGTGCAACGCAAATACCAGACGAGTTTGAGGCATAAATGGATAACCGCAGACAATGTGTGTATGTGAAGCTTGCACAGTCACATTGCATAACTTGAGCGCATCCTCCTAAATCTTTAGTATTTAATCAACGTTTTGTTCATTGATAAAAAATTCTGGGTAATATACCTACGTACAAAGGAAATAGCAATTGCTTCACAGATTTTGTCTATTATTTTCACGTTGGAACATGTTTAGGGTTTCGAACCGAAGTGGTAGGTAAAAAGAAATCTTTATGGTGCCGCTCTGTCTGTCTGTCGCAGCGGCTTATCTCAGTAACTTACTAACTCTCAGTACTAATGTTAATCGGGGTTGTAGTGGGCATGACTTGAATTTTTGTATAGAAAGATGCCGCTTGGCACAAATTGATCCTTGGGTTGATCTAAGCCGATATAGACCGGGTGACACCACAATAATATAATTTTTTAAATAAGTATATAATAATTGAAGCCTATTTATAAAATTGATATAAAGATTATTTCTCAATTGTAGATGGTGTTTCTTGTTATTACCTCAATAGCTAAGATTAATTTCCAAATACAGACACACGTAGTTTTTTAGTATTCTTGATAAAATTCGCAACTTCTTTAGTCGTTTATTACGAAAAATTATGTAGAAATGTTAAAACAGCTTGAATTTTTGTTTCAACACATAGGACAGAATATACCTATATTATTGCAAAATTTATAACATAAAAAAACATGGTTCTAAGTTAACTTTTTTATATAAATTCTGTTCTTAATATATGTTCTTAGGAAAAGGTGACAATAAATATTTTTAAGTATCTACAGGTAAGTAAGTATTACAAATTCATACCTAGCGTTAATAAGTTGGTCTAAGTGGACGCAATGCATTCATTTTCCAAAATAGAAGTTAGTTCTACACTAATCGAGAGTATGTCACCTTTGTGAATTTATCTGCAAATACTCGTAGAATCCATCGCTTTGACGTGCTGATTCAGATTCGGTAAGCTACACGTGGCGGCCACAGTAAATCACTAGCTTACTGCTACGTAACGGGGTATTTCAAATGCAAATGTAAATTTGGCCTTTATGACCTACACACTGATAGACTACGGAATGGTCCTGTGACTGCAAACTATTACGATTATAGGCACGTTTTGATATTATAGCTGCCTATTTTTCGTTAAGTTACGTCTTTCGAAATGCCTAAAGAAATTCAATCATAGCCAGTTTGACCACCTTTTTAGTGGTAATTCTTAAAATATTTTAATTTTTAAAGAACCGCCGGTTCCAATTGGAACCAAGACACAATTAAAAATCTATTGTGTCTGTGATGCTTGGTCTTATAGAGGTTAAAAAATGCTTTTTGTTCAGCTAAATATATTCAGTAAGTAGTCAATATTTTTAAAACTAGATTGATATAGGTAGGTACATATAGAAACGAAGTGATCATTATGATTTGTACGAGGCACAACTACACCGTTTTCTTTGAATTTCCTTAAATACAATTTAGTTTTTGTTGTATTTTTTAATTTGTGAATAGAATACTAAGATTCAACCACAGAAAACGGCTCTATTTAACGCAGGCTAAATCGCGGCAGCCACGCAGCTGGCCGCTAGCAACAGTTAATATATCTTAAAAGAATTAAATTAATTCGGAATGACGTGAAATGGACAGAAAAGATTTTTTTTTTCTTGTGCATTCGGTTTAAAAAAGCCTTCTTTCTTCTTTATAATCTAGCGACTTCAAAACCAGTCCTGCCGTTTAGGATACAGGTAGTGAAAGAATTAGACTCAGATACTTATTAACGTACAAATATACATTTGAAAAACATTATGGTCCTTAAAGTGCAGTCGGTAAATATTCCACTATTAAAACACTGAATATTATGCGATTGTCAGATCACGATATAGTTTATGATATAAACGAAGATGTATAATTGTAAAACAGCTACTTTGGTTCCTAAGGGTGCGCAATAAACACTCGAAATTATTTCGGAAATGTTTATTGGGTACTCCAAAACGTCACATAAAACAATTCATCGCTGCGAGGTCATTAAACGGCGGCGACTCTCAATAGCGCCATGTAGAAATCTATTGCAAATTAGTACATTTTAGAACTAAAAAGCGTTATAAACTTTTGCTTACTATCTTATAATCTTTTCAGACAATAATAGAGTTGCAAAATATAGGTATTTTTCATTGACCGCTAAAGAAAATCAAAAACAATAGAGTTATCAAAGCAAAATAATAATAATATTATGTTTCTTTTAGTTAATAATTAATTAGGATACATGCCTAAGTTATAACAAAATTGTTGATACTGATCAATGATAAGAAAATACAGAATTGGCTCTACATCACAATTGTTTTTTGTTCACGTTGCGATACAGGGCTTTACATAATTATATTTTTTATTTTTAATATTCTTAGGAAGTTTATCGGTAAGAAAGATCACGTAAAGTCGTACACACAATCACAGTACCTATCTACGAAAGAATGTCTAACTAACATTTATCATAATATTAATTATTATTAAAACGCTGTGGAAAACTGCACGTCAATACAAAAAAGTTAGTACCGAGTTTTATTTTTTGAGTTTCGTTTCAAAGTGGTAAAAAAACCTTATAGTGCCGGTTTTTTTGTCTGTCTATCTGTTACAACTATCTATCTCTACAAATACTAATACTATCACGTAAAATTTGAAATAGCACTACAAAAGTATATTTTAAGATTTACTTAGGTACATTTAATTACAGGCTTTTCACATGTATGCCAATACAATTATACAGGGTTTGTTTATCCTCCTCCTCCTCCTCAAACACGTTTCCTAATCTAAATGCCTACTGATTCGTTTTGAGCCTTTCACAGGCAGAAACAAATTATTATCTGTAAATTGTGTCAATTGGAAAAGAAATGACAACATTATCTTTTGACTATTGCCTATTTCTCTTTTACACAGTCAACTTCTCACTAAAATATACGCACTCTTGATTTATTGAAATTGGCACGCTCCTTCAATTATGTCGAGTGTTTACTTTCAGTGTTTTCACTGAGGTATTTTAAAACATAGGAGAGCAATAAACTTTTGAATAGGTACACGGCAAACGTGACTTTTTAACCTTCCACAAAATGGTTGTCATTATGAACTGTTCTTATTTCAAGCGTATACGTACCTATTGATGCAAACAGTCGCCCACTCGTCTCTCACTCGACCTACCGGATTTTGACTTTCAGCGATATCAAATAAGTAGGTGCATTATATTAGATCGTCAGAGTGACACATGCAATGATTTATACATATAGCAAAACTCTATCGGGACCGTGTCTGTACATAAAATATTTTTGAAATGTTAGCGGTAGTGTAGATACTTAGTTATCGATTTAGATAGCAAAAGACTAAATTTTAAAAAAAATAGAGGAGATAACTGAATACCCGGGTCAACATCTAGGGTACTTTTTATTCACCAATAACACCGCTGTTCACCCGCTATTTGAAATATAATATGTAGGTGTCTTATATAGGCAACCACTATAAAGGGATTTTCGGAAATTCCACCAGGAACGGAAATAAAGGGAAACTGGATCCGCGCGGGCAACGCCGCTGGGCACCCGCTAGTATCGAATAAAAATTATATTACATGTCACCAGTGGATAATAAAAAAATAAAATAGATTAAAATGACTCCAACTTAAAAAAGTACATTTTAACCGCTTTCCTCAATCTTGACTGTATAAACACCATACTACTAATAAAAATAAAAGCTTACACGAATTTTCGGATACAAAATACTGATGTTCATGTGGAGTTCTAGGAATAGACTAACGCAGTCAACCCCCTCAGGTTTAAGGTGCAAGTGCATGTTTATTTATTTAATTCAATAAAATAAAGTAGAAGCTACGTAGACTTAATAACAATAACCTTTCGTATTGCGGTTGTCGGGTTAAAATAAACAAAGTACCTAAATATAGGTCCAGGTATTTTATAACTCACTTATCCGTGAGTTACAGTGTTTAAAATTGTTCATGCTTTTATTTTGTGAAGCGTAACTAAATAAACTTGTATCTTTCAGCCGCAAAAATAATCGTTCTAGCTTCAGTTGAACAGAACAAAATATACTCTTACGTAAGTACATTTTTTTACTATACAGTATACTAGTGAATGAAGTCATAAAGGCATACTTTTAGGCATTACGTTCACCATGTGTACACTTCTTGGTACATGAAGTTAAATGAATAAAATATGCTTTTTGTAAATTTATAAGGCAGGCAGTCTTGTGGGCAGTAATGTTTCATATACTTGTATTTCTCCTGGGAGATCATTTTCAATCTGTCAACAATGAACAAAATTGAGTTTTTCCAATGCCAATCCAGTTTATTCCCGATCCTTAGGGTATTTTCGAAAACCCCTTCGTAGGTTGCCTACAACATATAAGGCACCTACGTACAATATTTCAAGTATCTACGTATTATCGTTCCAAAGTACATAGTACGAATTTCTATTTTTAACCTGTTTTATATTTTCCCGTGGGAATGAGATATTTTCCTGTAGTAAAAAGTACTATTAGGTTTATCCAGTTACTCAGCTATCACAACGCCAAATTTCATCAAAATCCGTTCGGCAGTTTTTGATGTTTTGATACTTAATACGATAACAAGTAAAAAGGGTAACGAGACTGTCTGCGGCAGTGTAGATAACACTGCCGCAGACAGTCTCGTTACACTTTTTTAATTTTATAGATGCGTAGATAAATTTCATATTATTACGAACAGTATTAACTACAGGTACATATGACGATTTTCCGTCAAACTGTTTAAAATTCTAGTAACTAGTTAGCTGTGGTTCGCTCCTAATTGTAAACTCCAGAAGTTGGGGATGCTAAACCCGTCCAAAATGTCAAAGTGTTCCAATTCATTCCCGAACCGCATTATGTTTCTGGCTCATTAGAATGCAAGAACTTCCTCCTTTTTCTCAATCGAGTTTCCGAATAGAATCGATGAGATACGTCAAAATGAAAATTAGATTTTTCACATGTAAAAATTTTGGAATTCTGTCTTGTTCAGAAAGCTTTTAAATTTATTAGAGAATGATTTAAAGCATTGATGTTTTGCCAAAAAATCATTCCAGTCATTGCAGACACAGTCATTCCAGTACGGCGAGTATTTGATTTTACAATCTAAGCGAATATGTAATAAATAATACTACGTCTTGAGTGTAAATTTGGCGAGAGAGTTTGGCTGCGCCGGCGTGCGGCCTACAGTGAGAGCCGGCGACCGTTACGACGCGCGCGCCCGCCCTAGATAAAGTTTGGGTACACATTTAGCAATACCGCAGCCGTCGCGCTTTTCATTTACCGCCACTATAAATGTACGTGTGTATTAAAACATCATAATTGTATGTGATTTTTAAATCAATAAAATCAGTGTTAGAGAGTTTGTGGGACAAAGTTTCTGTTTATCGCCGGTATATAGGTATAGAGTGATAAGTGTATGTTAAGCTGTTTTAAATATAAAAAATCATGTTATATAAAAATATATAAGGTCTACTTTAATAATATTATAAGTGTCCCACCCAAGTGTGCATTAACAAAGTGTAGTAAAATCAAGTTTAGTATCTGATATACGAGTACATTAATCCAGTGTCCAATTCAGTGCTAGAATCCACTCGTACTGGATTGTTACTAGACCAATTTCGGATGGATTGGATAAAGAAAACCACTAAATTACGAAGCTAAAATTATTCTTTAAGGGGTTGATTTAGTTTTCGAACAAACAACCTTTGAAATGTTGGAAAAAACATGGGGTACAAAGTTTAAATTAATTGATTATTTAAAAATAGCACTATTTATTAAACTAGCGCCCCGAGGTTTCACCCGCGTCAGTCCCGTTCCCCTGGGACAATTATAGCCCATGTTACCCCTAAAAAAGTAAGCTTTTCATTGTTAAAAGAATTTTTGGTGGTAATTTCCGAAAATACCTTCATAGCAGTTGCCTACGATATGTACCTACATACCATATTTCAAGTTTCTAGGTGTTATCGTTTTGAAGTGGGACGTATTTCTCCTTATAACAAGTTTTTTTAATTTTCCCGTAGGAATGAGATATTTTTCTTGAATAATATAAAAAGTACAATAGATGTTGACCCGGATACTCAGTTATTTTTATACCAAATTTCATAAAAATCCGTTTTTGCGTGATGCGTGCACAACCAGACAGACAATTTTTTTTTTTTAAAATGGGTGTTTTGGTATCTATATCTATAAGTATATACACTACCGCTAAAATTTTCAAAAATATTTCATGTGCTGACACGGCCCTGTTAGAGTTTTCTTATATGTATAGATGTTTAAGTATTTCTAATTTCACTTAATTCGTCGAGCACCGCTCGGTTCCAATGCACCGTAACAATTAAAAATCAATTGTGTTTCCGAATGCAAAAAGCATCTTTTGCAAATGCAGAGCGCGATAATATACCTAAAGGCCGGATCTTAAGCAGCCATCATTTACAATTACTTATATAGATCGTATCCTCACGTGTTGCCAGTGTTCGCGCACGTTTTTCAACAAGACAGCCTTTTGCAGCAATCTTAGGGCACATGATAGAGCCCATCTAGGAAGCTATTGGTAGTTCCGTTGCGTCGATAGACGGGTCCACGAGTAACTTCAAGTAATTAAATGTAGACCAATGTAGTATAGACCAATTACGATCAGACCATTAGACAAGGTAGACAAACATGAAAAAATCTATGGTTAGTGATATAATTGGTGATGAGTAGACCTAGCATAAAATTTCATGAATCTTGAAAATCTGTAGACTGACTAGGATAAACATAAACATGCTGATTTAAATTGGCTGGATAGAGAAAACCTTTTAAAATTATAACACCTAATAGATGAATTATTAGATTGAATACCCTATTCATTGCAAATAAAAAGATTTTAGTTAATTTCTACAGATAGCTAGAAGAATAACAAAACGATATTTTATCATACGTAGTCAAGCATCAATCAAACACAAAATCGAGATGTCATAACTACTTTTTTAAATCAGTGTGTCACTTATTCCATATTTTTATTAATGCACGTACAATAACGAGTTGTTACTTACTTACCTACTTCGATTTTCAAAATAATTGAAAAGTGGAGTCACATAATACCAAAATATTTTTCTTTTCTGTAAACAACAACAACAACATTGTTTGAAATACGACAAAGCAAACAAACATAATTTCACAATTGTTTTGAACGCTTTTTCTTGGATATAGTTGCCTAAAACATTTTTACAGGTTTCCCTCATTCAAACGAAGCCTAATTAGTGGAAACAACACAAAGGTAAAGGTTAGCTACCGACCAAAACTTGGTTTTCGTTTTTGTTTTCTTTCATTTTCTGCCACAAAATCATGATTCACCATATTTTCTTTTCGATCATAAACCAGAAAATAAGAAGTTCGTGAATTTCATCATCATTCACTTCATTGTTGAATTGTTTAAAGAAATAAATATTTTAAAAATGCCATGGGTATATTTATGAAAATATTATGTACGTACGGAAATATACATCTCTTCTTACTAAAAACTGAGACAGGCACAATAGGGTATTTGACTGCATAGTCAAATGAGGTACTTTTTATAATCTGTCAAAATTAAAATTTACTATGAAAAATGTGCTGAGTATTGAGTTGTGACGTCATCATTTTCAGTACTCAATTGCTACACTTTTTTGATTGTTTTATTATTTAAGCCAAGAATCTGAGACACAATTGATTTTTAATTGTTCTGGTGCAGATTGGAACCGCACGGTGCTTGAATAAAATAAATAATCTCACGCCTTTCATCCCCGAAGGGATAGGCAGAGGTATTCCATTACTAGATATACCCACATTTCACGAGATACATTGGACCCCTAAACGTGATAGGTGGTGAGCCCATCGCCGGACCGGGTCTATTTACACATGTCTCAGAATAATTCTGAGACCTGCGGGTTTCCTCACGATGTTTTCCTTCACCGTCGAGCTAGTGATAAATATGTATCTACGTAAGTTTTTGAAAAACTCATTGGTATCGAGCTAGTGATAAATATGTATCTACGTAAGTTTTTGAAAAACTCATTGGTACATGCCAGGATTCGAACCCGAGCCTCATTGATTTTCGGCCGGCTCTTTAACCGTAAAGGCTATCACTGCTTTTAGAAATCGAAATATATTTTTAGAGGTCTTATGGGATAATCTTAGTAGTAAATGATCCCTCGCAATTTAATTTCGATACAGTCAAATACCCTATTGTATTCTTGAAAATAAAATAGAGCAACTACATTACATTAATAATTCCGTTATGGGTTTGAGTGTACGGGTTTCCTACAAGATTTATAAAGACGGTGTTGTAGTTTTGCCAGAAAAAAATTTCAAAATTTACACTTAAATGCATAGACCTATTAAATAGGTCTATGGTAAAATGGCACAAGTATTATAAGATAAATGAGTATTTGAAAGATAGACAATGATGTTTGGTATAAATTTTCTCCAGCTCAGCAAAGCACTAAAACCATAATACTTGTACTTTGTATTGTATTGATTGTTTAAAAGAATAATGTGTTCAGGAGTTTCTTGTCTCGTTTCTTCTCCTCAACTATACATACCGAAGCGGTGGAGTCGCAATGACTTTCAATAAGTGGACTCCCTGTGTTCGTGAATTGAACATCCGAGATTAAAATTATGAATGATGATGAATGTACCTTTATGCTTTATTGTTCAGTGACTGGCCTTAGTGATGATGAGTCCAATCCGTGGAAGTTTTCTTTGAGAGCGCTGCCGCCGGCGTCGTTGGCTTAGAGGCTGGGACTCCCCTCAATGTCCCCTCCCCGACCGGGCCCGGTTCACACTCCCACTTTTACACTCGCGACGGCTAAGAACACAGCTCGTCTCGCGCCGTGAGCTGATGAGACAGTCCAATTCAAATTCTGATGATGATCACACAACCTTCGCGTTGGTGGACCTTTTTCGGCGTACGTGAGTCGGCGACTGAACTTAGTTCGCCTTCTTTGCCACTGCGGCGCTGTCTGTTTTCTATTAGCAGACATAGATGGCGCAGTATTACCCATTCTTGTGCATTGGAGATTTTGGTACAGGTCGATGAATGATATGAGCCCTACCTAACCAATAGGTGGCGCCATGACATAATTAATTAGTTTGAAACCGTGTTAATATTGTATTAACATCTTGGGGGGGGCGCAAAGAGAAAACAATTATTCTATTGGCAACTTACATAATTTTACAGTTGGTCTAGTCAAATATCCCGATTGAGTTTTTAATTTAACAGATCGAACGACCCCATCGCGCCCCGGATATACATCAATAACGCGACCGCGTCTCCAGTGAAGCGGAGGAGAGTCCTCTTTAAGAAGCACTAAATCATTTGGCTTTAAATTATGAACATGACCGAACCATTTATTTCTAGATTGGAGCGTATTTAAATATTCAACACGCCACCGATTCCAAATAGATTGTGATATCTGCTGAAGAAGTTGAAATCTTGATAATTTTGACATTTTTACTGTGTCCCATTGAGCTTCAGGGACCGCTACAAGTGGTTGACCAATTAAAAAATGCCCTGGAGTCAACACCTCCAAATCCTGTGGGTCTTCTGATATGGCAACTAATGGCCGTGAATTGAGGATAGCTTCAATCTTTGTGAAAACTGTAGTTAACTCTTCAAATGTCAGTATACTTTCTCCTATGACTTTCTTGAGCAAAGTCTTAGCACTCTTGACAGCAGCTTCAAAGAGTCCTCCCATATGTGGTGACGCTGGGCTGTTGAATACCCAATTGATATTTTGCTTTCTAAATTCTTCCTCAAGAATGACCTTTTGATCCAATAAAAACCGATTGAGCTCCTTAAGGTGATTATTCGTTCCAATAAAATTTGTTCCTTGATCAGATCTGATGAGTGACGGTAGACCTCTTCGACTTGTAAATCGAGTAAATGCTGCAACAAACGCCTCTATTGACAAACCTGAAACCACCTCCAAATGAACTGCCTTTGAGGCGAGGCACACAAATACACATAGATATGCCTTGACTGAACGCGCATTTCTGAGTAAACTTGACTTCACCAGAAATGGGCCTGCAAAATCCGTAGCTGCACCTAAGAAAGGTCTTGAAGCCGTGACCCTATCTGCAGGTAGATCTGCCATGAAAGGCGACTGAGAAGAAGTCTTAAAACGATGACATGTGATACAATTTCGGCAGACCTTGGAAACTTGTCTTCTAACTGAAAGTATCCAATATTCTCGTCTGAGTATAGCAATTAAACCATTAGTACCAATGTGACAATATGTACGATGATGATGTTCCATTAACAGCTGTACAAACCTGTGATCCTTTGGTAGTAACAGCGGATGCCTTGCACCATAAGGCAGGTCAGATTGCTTCAATCTACCACCTACACGTAGTAATCCACGCGTATCTAAGAAAATATTGAGTTTTACTAATGAATTATGCAACTGATGACCCTTTTCTAATGTTTGTATTTCCTGGCTGAATGATGAAGATTGAATACGCCGAATCCAGAACTCAGTAGATTGGCGAGTTTCTGGTAATGACAGTGTCTTACTCAGATTTCTACCTGATGCCTGAACCTTTAAATTATTTATATACCTTAGTATATAAGCTGTAACATTGATAAGTTTTCTGAATGAGCTGAAACGATTCAATAGAATTTGATCCCAGGAGTCTTCAATAGGCAGCACAACATTGGCCACCTTCTTTAATCCAGGTAAGTCTGATGATGATGTGGGCTGATGATGAGGCCACATTGAACTATCTTTAGCAAGCCATTGCGGAGACCACCATAGCTGATGATTGATGAGTTGTTCAGCAGAGATGCCTCTCGATGCGCAATCTGCTGGATTCAAGTCTGAAGGTACATGTCTCCAAACTACCTTCTTTGGTGAGTTGATGATGTCCTGCACCCTATTACCTTCGAACGTCTGAAGTAAATGTGGTGATGTCTTCAGCCACGCCAGAACAATTTCGCTATCTGACCATCCGTAAATATCCTGGATATTAATAAACCTAGCGTACGCTGACGCAACATGATTGATGAGCATACTTACAAGGTGAGCAGCTCTAAGCTCCAACTTAGGTATCGTCTGCCTTGTCTTTCGGGGTGCTACACGTGACTTTGCTATCAAAAGCCTGACCAAAACATTGCCTGATGAATCCTCGGTACGCAAGTATACACAAGCAGCATAGCCTAATTCAGACGCGTCACCAAATCCGTGCAATGATGATGAAGTAGGATTGTGACAGGTCACACAACGTGGAATTCGAAGTCGCTCCAAATGATGAAGATCCTCTGTGAAAGAAACCCAATCGTCTAACACCTCCTGAGGAACTGGGTCATCCCAATTTAATCCATCCATGAATAACTCTTGAAGAAGATTCTTAAAGCGCAGTATGACCGGACCGCAGTATCCACAAGGGTCGTATAATCGCGCAATTGTACTTAAAACTGACCTCTTAGTAACAGCCCTACCTTCAGGTACATTTATTTTGTATGTGAATGAATCCATCATAGGATCCCATTGGATTCCCAAAACCTTGATGAATGAGGCATCATCTCTATTATCGAACTGATGAGGCTGTTCCCAATGATCCTCAGGTAAATCCTGTAAAAGTTCCTTGCAGTTTGATGACCATTTTCTAAGCTCGTATCCAGCTTGTGACATTATCCCAATAAGTTGGCTCTTGATGACTTGTGCCTCTGAAATCGTGTCTGCTCCGGTTAAAATGTCATCCACAAAGATATCATGCCTGATGATCTCGGCAGCCTGTGGAAACCTAGATTGATAATCTTGTGCTAATTGCAGCAGCGTCCTTATAGCGATGAATGGACTTGACCGTAGTCCATATGTATTTGTATTCAACTCAAATACCTTTACCGGATCTGATGATGTTTGTCTCCAGAATATGAGCTGGTATCTCCTATCCTCTGGATGTACCCATGTCATTCGAAACATCATCTTGATGTCCGTAGTGATAACTATTTGATGAAGCCTAAAATTTATCAATATTTGAGTTATATCATTCTGTAATGCCTCACCCGAGTGCAAACACTGATTTAGTGAAATACCGTTAGAAGTCTTACTACTTCCATCAAATACTACTCTCAACTTATCCGAGTCCTTCTTGAAAATTCCATGATGAGCTATGAAATAGTGTTCTTCACTAAACTGAAATGATGACAACGACATATGTCCAAGTCGTTCGTATTCTTCCATGAAGTCTCTATACTTCTGGGCAAAAGTAGGATTCCTTTCCATTTTCCTTTCCAAAGTACAGAACCGTTTGTAGGCGATAGCCTTAGACTCTCCCAGTGTAGGCCTATCCCTTAGTAATGGCAATCTAACCATGTATTTTCCATCAGCGGTTCTCGATGTTGATGATGTATAAAGTTCTTCACATTCCTGGTGCCGTGGATCACAAATCTTTGATGATGATGGTGGTTCTTCAGTTTTCCAAAACCTTTCTATTGCTTCTGTCAATGATAAAGAATTCACTATTGATGAGTGCCCATGTATGTGTGATGATGATGAATTGCCTTTAGTAATTGATGATGATAATCCTTTGTCAACTGATGATGAACGCTCCTTATTGCTTGATGATGAATGCTTAGTCTTGCTTGATGATGAATGCAATGACATACCTATATGATTTGATGATAATTGGACCATGGTGTCTGATGATGATGACCCATTCTTGGCATCTGATGATGATGACATACCCTTGGTGTCTGATGATGATGACTTACCAGGGTTTGTGCCTGCTGTCTTAGCAGACTCTGCCGGTCCCATGATGACATATCCAAAGCTGGTCCCATACGCTGCAGCTCCATTATTTAATGTGAGCTTTGATCCATCATATACATAATTAAGTATGTCCGTCCCTAATATAATATCAATATCTGATGATGACGAAAATTCAGTATCGGCCAAACGAAAGTTATGATGATGATCGCTACCTCCCATGATCCTATGATGAGCCACTGGAACCGGAGGTAACTGAATGGTAAGTGATGATAAAACCATAGCATTAGTAGTGATGACTGGTACAGATGCGTGTATCGGCTTGATGACTATTTTAACTACCCCACCTGTGTTCTTGATTGACGAACCGCCTACACCTACTACTGTAGTTGGATTTGACTGTCGGTGCAATTTTAATTTATCTACTAAAGATTCCCTAATGACTGTGATACTAGCCCCAGTATCCAAGAGACCACGTGCTCTGCAAAAATGACCTTGATGATTTTTTATATCCAATATGGTGGTTGGATTCAGTGATAACGGAAGTGATGATGATGATGTAGCACCGACAGTAGCCCTATCTCAATCTGATGACTCCTTCTGTTCCTTCTGATTAGGGAATTCCACCTTCTCATACCTGAGTCGCTGCTGATGGGCTGCACCGCCTCTCGACTCATTCATTGATGATAGCTGCTGCTCCTGATGATCGGCACTGACAGCACTTACTTGTTTTCCTTGAATATGATTATTGTCACGCCTTTGTTGATATTGTGGCTGACCCATGCATAGTAATGAATTATGTCCCTTATCTCCACAATGTCGGCACCAATTATTTGTGGTGCAGTCCCTGCTCAAATGATCACGCAAACATCTAAAACAGTACCCATTTTCTTTAGCCCACCTCTTCCGGGCTAACTGATCAATGTTATTGAATTTCCGACACTTATATAGTGAGTGCTCCTCATTACAAAATGAACAACTTATTGATGATGATGACTGTGTGACAGCGGACACCGTTTGCCTCCTATATGATGATTTCGCTGGCACGCTAGAGCTCTTAGTCTTCCTATCTGGTTCCTGACCATAGGCAGCCAGCTGAAGACGGCACTGCTCATCTAAAAATTCTATGAACTGATCGAAAGTAGGTAACTCTAATCCCCTACCTTTCCTTTCTTCAAATAAAGCTCGAAGCCTCTGAGGTAATTTCTGAAGTGAAATGAACAGTAGAATGTATGACCACTCCTTCACTGGAAAATCTAATTTAGCGAGAGCTTGAGTCGCTTCCAACAATGGATTATAAAATTTTGCCCTTAATCCGTGATATGATGACATACATGGTAAATTGATGATCCGTTCCAAGTAAGAGTCAGCTAACAAACGAGTATTATGATAACGGTCAGTTAGGAGCTTCAATGCTACCTCATAGTTTGCTGCATCAACCGGTAAATGTCTGATGATTGATAAGGGCTCTCCTTCAAGTGTTGATCGCAGATAATAATGCTTCTCAGCTGGGTGAAGATTAGGCCGGTTATGCACCAAACTCTTGAATAAATCATAGAATGAAACCCACTCTAATATATTTCCATTAAATTTTTGAAGATGAATGAACGGTAGTTTCGCAGATATATCACCATGAAATTCACCTTTCGAGTTACCATTACCTGATGATGGTTTAAACTCAGGTTCATTATTCAATTTGATGATGAAAGTATTAATCTCAGAAAACCTTGTTTCTATTTCAGTAATATTTGCTGGCGCTGGCTCCTGGCCTATAAGGTTTTGATAAGCCTCAACAAACTGATCATAATATTTTTCAAATTGCCTTTTGGCCACTGAAGCTGCAATGGAAGTCTTATTTTCTTCCACTGTTTTATAAAAATCCGATAACATACGATGCCGAGCATTAAAAATAATCTTTGGATCGGTACTCATGATGAATTCAAGTAAACCGCCTATAAATTGATGATGAAGTACAAAAAACCGCGAATGTAAACAAACTTTTACGTATTTGAAATTGACTTTGACAGCTTGATGAATGAACAACCCGATTTCGAACGAACTATTGAATGAATCTATTACTACGCGCCGCGCGCCCCCTTATCGGAGAAACGAAGAAGTTATTTTGACAACTAATGGGATCGCGTCCCGGAACCGGAAATCGGTACAGGCGTTAGACGAACTTAGGTAAATACCTATTGAAATGAACCGGTTACGACAAGTATGCGACAAGTTGATAAACTGAAAGTATGAAAACTTGACCGCTATTAAATGATGTGATATTAGCTGAGAATCGTGCTGATTACGCGAATTTAGCGGGTATTTTTATGAAAATTCCCCTCATGGGCCACCATAAATGTTCGTGAATTGAACATCCGAGATTAAAATTATGAATGATGATGAATGTACCTTTATGCTTTATTGTTCAGTGACTGGCCTTAGTGATGATGAGTCCAATCCGTGGAAGTTTTCTTTGAGAGCGCTGCCGCCGGCGTCGTTGGCTTAGAGGCTGGGACTCCCCTCAATGTCCCCTCCCCGACCGGGCCCGGTTCACACTCCCACTTTTACACTCGCGACGGCTAAGAACACAGCTCGTCTCGCGCCGTGAGCTGATGAGACAGTCCAATTCAAATTCTGATGATGATCACACAACCTTCGCGTTGGTGGACCGAAGGGATAGGCAGAGGTATTCCATTACTAGATATACCCACATTTCACGAGATACATTGGACCCCTAAACGTGATAGGTGGTGAGCCCATCGCCGGACCGGGTCTATTTACACATGTCTCAGAATAATTCTGAGACCTGCGGGTTTCCTCACGATGTTTTCCTTCACCGTCGAGCTAGTGATAAATATGTATCTACGTAAGTTTTTGAAAAACTCATTGGTATCGAGCTAGTGATAAATATGTATCTACGTAAGTTTTTGAAAAACTCATTGGTACATGCCAGGATTCGAACCCGAGCCTCATTGATTTTCGGCCGGCTCTTTAACCGTAAAGGCTATCACTGCTTTTAGAAATCGAAATATATTTTTAGAGGTCTTATGGGATAATATTAGTAGTAAATGATCCCTCGCAATTTAATTTCGATACAGTCAAATACCCTATTGTATTCTTGAAAATAAAATAGAGCAACTACATTACATTAATAATTCCGTTATGGGTTTGAGTGTACGGGTTTCCTACAAGATTTATAAAGACGGTGTTGTAGTTTTGCCAGAAAAAAATTTCAAAATTTACACTTAAATGCATAGACCTATTAAATAGGTCTATGGTAAAATGGCACAAGTATTATAAGATAAATGAGTATTTGAAAGATAGACAATGATGTTTGGTATAAATTTTCTCCAGCTCAGCAAAGCACTAAAACCATAATACTTGTACTTTGTATTGTATTGATTGTTTAAAAGAATAATGTGTTCAGGAGTTTCTTGTCTCGTTTCTTCTCCTCAACTATACATACCGAAGCGGTGGAGTCGCAATGACTTTCAATAAGTGGACTCCCTGTGTTCGTGAATTGAACATCCGAGATTAAAATTATGAATGATGATGAATGTACCTTTATGCTTTATTGTTCAGTGACTGGCCTTAGTGATGATGAGTCCAATCCGTGGAAGTTTTCTTTGAGAGCGCTGCCGCCGGCGTCGTTGGCTTAGAGGCTGGGACTCCCCTCAATGTCCCCTCCCCGACCGGGCCCGGTTCACACTCCCACTTTTACACTCGCGACGGCTAAGAACACAGCTCGTCTCGCGCCGTGAGCTGATGAGACAGTCCAATTCAAATTCTGATGATGATCACACAACCTTCGCGTTGGTGGACCTTTTTCGGCGTACGTGAGTCGGCGACTGAACTTAGTTCGCCTTCTTTGCCACTGCGGCGCTGTCTGTTTTCTATTAGCAGACATAGATGGCGCAGTATTACCCATTCTTGTGCATTGGAGATTTTGGTACAGGTCGATGAATGATATGAGCCCTACCTAACCAATAGGTGGCGCCATGACATAATTAATTAGTTTGAAACCGTGTTAATATTGTATTAACACCCTGCATTGAATAAAAAACATTTTAACTTTAGCGAAGTCAACTACGTAAAGCTAAGCCATATGGTGGCTTCGGGGTGCATAGGTTCCGCTCGTGGTTTCACTCAACTGATTTAAACGACGCATAGCAATTTTGTTTTGAAATTGTAAAGAGAGTTTGTCGTATTTTTTCTTTGCGAGTATAAATAATGGGTAAGTTCTCGACTTTTGTTTGTATTTCCGACAGGCATTACATGTATTGGTAACTTTTTCACTCAAATTAACAAAGGTTTGTGAAATCGGTAGGTTGATCCAATCATGTAAAAAACCGACTTCAAGGAATAGCACTAAAAAACAACAATAACTAAGATAATTTGACTTGAATATAATATTAATTCGGGGCACATATTATCATAGTATTTCTAGGAGTCGGTGCCAAGATATCTCGGTATTTCATACTCGTTATAACTCGTAACTCCTTTGACATGTACCAAGGTGTATTGTAAATTTTAAGTTTCTTGTCTAGGAAGGTACAGAATTGTTAAAATCGGTCTAGTAGTCTTTAATGGGCAATTTACACGAGGCCATTCCATTGAGCCAATCCACTAATGGCTTCGTGTAAATGGAGACAGTCCACTGCAATGGATTGTCCTCAAGTTTTTTTTGTATGCAGTTTGGATTGGCTTAGTGGATTGTCTTAGTGGAATGGCTCATGGAATGGACTCGTGTAAATTGATGTAGCGATGGAGAATAAACTTATAATCCTGACTGAATTCTCTACCCAAAGACGTCTTCCAACCTTTTTGACTCTACCTTACACATTGCATCTTCTGCAAAATAATAAAAATTGGGCTACATAATTATATTAAAATAAATCCATAAAGCGACTGTTTTAATAAACTCCGGAGTCAAATCACTATAGTCTATTTCACATAGCATGGGTTCGGTGACAGTTCACATTTTTCCGTTTTACGCTTAGGTGCTACTTTTGACTACTAAAAATTATTGTATTTTTGCAATGATAAAATAATAATTCTTTTTATCCTAATATTTTTTTAGTCGAAAGTAGTAAAAGGTAAAAATGTGAACTGTCACCGAACCCATGTTATGTGAAATAGACTATAGGTATTGCTTGATAACATACCTATTATGTATTTGTGTCAATGTAAAAATAAAAAAAATTGGGAACTAAAAAATAACATAATATAACTAATTAAACCACCGACCGTCTTGATTCACATTCTTTGACATTGTAATTTTTTTAAGGCATTGTGTTGGGATTAAGCTCAGTATAAAGTAAAATACGTGTATCATAAAGTGAAGAATATATTGAAGTAAGAAAAACAAAAATGTTGACATACGATACATATAGAAATTATGAGTAAACTACTATAAAAGGAGATAGTACTTTTAACACAACCCCTTAATCAGAATTTCTATATAAGAGTAGGTATGTATGAGTTACTAACATATCAAACATCTATAGACTAAGTAATGCCAGTAAGGCCTAGAAGAGATAAACACCTATAATGCTCAGTGCGCTGTAAAGCTTTAGTTAGTACATCAGCTGGCGTATCTGACGACTTAGTGTATACCAGCTTAATTACATTTTCAGCTACCTTCTCTCTGACAAAATGAAAACGTGTGTCTATATGCTTCGTCCTATTGTGGTGCACTGGATTCTGTGCCAAGTTTTGTGCACTCTGACTGTCATTAAATAAGACAACACTATTACAAACGAACTTACTGTACGCTTCCACATCGCAAACTTCGGCTATAAACCTTCGAAGGTAAATGGCTTCTTTAGTTGCGTCAGATAGGGCCATATATTCCGCCTCGGCCGAAGACAATGCAACCGTTGGTTGTTTTCTGGCCGCCCAAGAAACGAGCCCGCCTGCCAATTGGAAACAATATCCTGTGTAAGACCTACGGTCTATTTTACAATTTGCCCAATCCGCATCCGCATATCCTTTAAGTGTGTCACCAGTTTTCTTATAGCAAAGAGAATAATCCATAGTTCCCTTCAAGTACTGTAAGACCCTTTTCGCGGCTAGCCAGTGGGTTTTATCATAACAAGTGTTAAACTGACTTAAGTAACTAGTCGCAAATGCAATGTCAGGCCTAGTATTTGTAGCCAGAAACATCAAACAACCCACTAAATGTTGATAGGGGTACAAATGCTGTTGACTACTGTTTGCACTAACCTCTAATTTTGCATTTAATGGTGTCGCACAGGTTTTACAAGAACTCATACCGAACTGTTCTAGAATATTAGAAATGTAATTTTTCTGGTCTAGAGTTACTCGATCATCTTTTCTTGTAATATTTATT
Source organism: Ethmia dodecea (assembly GCA_963855545.1). Classification (NCBI taxonomy): domain Eukaryota; kingdom Metazoa; phylum Arthropoda; class Insecta; order Lepidoptera; family Depressariidae; genus Ethmia; species Ethmia dodecea. Next base: position 9,040,288 of record OY979448.1, read on the forward strand.
CCTAAGTACCGTTTCAGTTCACCTAAGTCTTTTAAAGAGAAAAATTTCATTAAGTCATTTTTGACAGAGTCAAACGACTTGTCATTTTTATAATAAACTATAATGTCATCGACAAATACTGCCAACAAGACTCTTTCATTACCAAAAAGTTTGGTGTATACGCAAGGCTCTGATGGAGTTCTAACAAAACCGATTTTTGATAAAGTTTCGTTCAGCTTTAGATTCCATGCACGGGGAGCTTGCTTCAATCCATATAACGATTTCTGCAAAAGACAAACTTTATTTTCCATTCCTTCCACAACGAAACCTTTAGGTTGTTCCATATAAACTTCTTCTAGAAGGTCTCCGTTTAGAAATGCCGTATCAACGTCCAAATGGCTCATTTTAAGATTTTCCTCAGCTGCAATAGCAAACAAAGTACGTAAGGAAGAGTGACGAATAACAGGCGCAAAGGTTTCATAGTAGTCGACTCCTTGTACTTGCGTGAACCCCTTTGCAACAAGTCTTGCCTTATACTTTATTATATTGCCATGAGAATCCCTTTTTAACTTATATATCCATTTACATGACACGATTTTGTTATGAGGTCTTTCAACTAACTTCCAAGTTTTTAATTTGATAAGCGAATTATATTCATCATTCATAGCCATCTGCCATTGATCTGCATCATCAGATTTAATTGCTTCAGCAAAGGTTTTAGGCTCATTTGAAATTCCGCTACAAACTTGATATGTTAGGAAATCTGGAGGTTTCCTGTTCCGTAACGGGTATCTTCGTTCACCTTCATCGGGGGCAGGATCTACTATTTCTACTCCAGGTTCCTCTTGATCGCTAAGATCATTTGCTGAATCGAATATTTCTCCATTTCCATCCTCATGAATACTAATATCAGTATTTGGAACATTCACTTCAATCACTTCATTCATCGGGATTGCAGGATGCTCTGTTTCAACCACACAATCACGTACATCATTATTAGATAGCAGTATTATAGGTGAGCCAGTAGTACCTTCACTATTACTTGAATTTCTATTTTTCAAGCTAGAAAAAGAATCTTCAAAGAAGGTTACATCTCTGCATTTCTGCAATCTCTTTGGATAGTGAGCGTTCCTAAATAGATAGCTATTAGGATCTTCTGAATATCCAACAAATATAGCCTCTTCTGCTTTTACATCTAGTTTCTTTCTATGACAGGAAGGTATTTGAATCATAGCTCTACAACCAAAGACTCTTAGATGACTAAGATTTGGCTTAGATCCATACCACTTTTCAAAAGGAGTTTCTTTCCTGTTCAGAGCTCGGTGAGGAGACCTATTCTTAAGGTATACTGCAGTCTGAACGGCATCTTCCCAATAAGCCTTAGAAAGACTGCTGTCAGCCAACATTGAACGCGCCTTTTCAATTATAGAACGATTTGTCCGTTCTGCTACGCCGTTCTGTTGTGGACTATATGCCACGGTTGTTTGATGTTCTATACCTTTAGAAGACAAATAATTTGAGAATTCCTTATTCACAAATTCAGTTCCATTGTCACTTCGAAGTTTCTTGATTTGAGCTCCGGTTTGCCTTTCTACTAAGGATTGGAAAGAACAAAACTTATCTTTTACCTCCGTTTTAGAAGAAATAAAAAAAGGAAATATTTTTCTACTAAAATCATCTATAAACAACAATAAATATCTATGTCCCTGAAAGGAGTTTTCTGATATTGGTCCACAGAGATCGGTGTGAATAAGTTCTAGTATAGAAGTTGCCCTAGCAAACGCAATCTTTTTAAAGGGTTTGCGCGCTAGTTTTCCTTCGACACACGCAACACAGGGTTTCTTATCTACATCCTTATAATCTACACCTACTTGACTATGCCTGAGTTCGTTCATACCGATGCGACATAAATGACCCAACCGTTTGTGCCACAATTCAAACCTGGTTACCGAGTCAGAGTGCACATCATAGGTTACAGTGTGAGGAATATTAACAGTACAATCCAGTGTGTACAGTCCACCACAGGACGAACCATGCAGAACAGAGTCACTTGTAAAAGAAAAAGTGTCAGAATTATAAAAATTACATCCATTCTTATCAAAAAGGACACAAAAACCTTTATCTACTACTTTCTTAACAGAAATGAGGTTGGATTTCAAGTCAGGAACATACACAACCTCACTAATCTTCTCCACGTTAGAGTTACATTTAATAGAGACATCACCAATACCGCTTGCAAGAATCTGAGTTCCATTAGCAACTGTTACTTTACCAGCCGAATCGAGTTCTTTGATGTTTTGGAACCACTCTAATCTCGATGTCATATGTTTTGTAGCACCAGAGTCTACGCACCACTTTTCCATCTTTGTGTTCACATCATCAACTCCTAAGGCATTAAGAGGAATATTGGACTTAATATTGGACTTCTTCTTCTTCAGATTTGTCTTCTTTCTTAGAGGACAATCTGGCCTTTTGTGGCCTGGCTCATTGCAGTCATAGCAAATGATCGGTTTCTTCTCTTTTGACTTCACGGTGTCGGTTCGAAGAGCTGCTACCGTTTCAGGGGTATTGCACTTAGACATTTCATTCAAAAGTTTTGTCTTAACTGATGCAGTAGTGACTTGAATATTACTATTTTCTAAAGCCATTATAAGAGGATCATACTTTGCCGTAAGACCTCCGAGCAAAATAGCTGCCAGAGAAGCATCTTCTATTATCTTGCCGATGTCGGCTAAATCAAGAGCGGTTGACATCACAGCATTTATGTACTCTTCAATATTATTAAAATCACTAAGGTTAAATCTATATAACTTTCTTTCTAGGGAGAGTCTGCGACCCATACCTTTGTCCTCATAGGCATTTTGTAGAGCCTTCCAGGCTTCGGAGGCAGTTGTTGCACTCCTAACATGAGTAATGGCAGACCCTTCAAGGGTTAAACAAATCTTGGATAATGCCTTTCTGTCTAGTTTGATCTTGACTGAGCTTGTGGTAGAATCATCACTAGGATATCCTTCTATTGTTTCCCACAACTCTTCATGACACAGGTAATTTCGCATTTTAAATTTCCATGAACTGTACCCATCACGATCCCTCAGAACAAATGTCGGAAGAGAGGACGATGTTGGTCCCCTATGGCATGATTTACTCCCGGTAAGATCACCTTCACCGACTGACATATTTCTTATAATATTTATATGTCGCTGACTTCAACACAGCTTACACAAGTATACAAATTCACTTAAAACTTTACTATCTTCGTGCTGATAACGTTTTGTTGGGATTAAGCTCAGTATAAAGTAAAATACGTGTATCTTAAAGTGAAGAATATATTGAAGTAAGAAAAACAAAAATGTTGACATACGATACATATAGAAATTATGAGTAAACTACTATAAAAGGAGATAGTACTTTTAACACATTGGCAGTTTAGCCATTAGCACTAAACACGAAACGAAATTAAAAATTTTAGCTTAGAACGATTGTGCAAGACTGCACAACGTTTTTTATACAAATTTACCTTTTTTACTCATTTTATGTTTATGGTTTTGTCTATGTTTTTACGATTGACATTACATTTTGTTTTCTCTTAAAAACCAGCGCCTAATATTCAGTCGTCTATAAAAACGATATTGCACTCTTAAGGCTGATACACGTTACACCGGGCCGGGTCTGGGCCGGGCCCCGTATGGGAGTGGACGTGCCCCGTCCGGGGTGAATCACCCTAACAATACCTTTCGACATGTCGATGCCGTGCCCCGTCCGGGCCCGGACGGGCCCGTCCTAACTTCATACCAAAAGTATACTATAGAAGTTTGACCGGGCCCGGTGTAACGTGAATCAGCCTTTACTGAAGGTTAAAACGGCTTCTTGAGACAATTCGAACATGTCCAACTCACGCATGTTATAGCAAAAAGCCCTCACATTCTTTGTAACCGCGCCTTTCTTCTTTTTTTGTGTGTTCTGCCTATAGTGACCAGTTAGATTTTTTTCACACCACAAGCTCGACAAAGCCGGATTATATATCATATAAACGTCACCGAAAGCAAGACATTATATCCCTTGGCTTGCGCCGGGTTATAATGTTGTATGGAATTTCATTATAACCCTAGGTAAATAATGTAATTTTCACTTTTCATAATCCTTATTTCAATGAAGATAAAGTCCAATTTCGTTAAGCAAAATGTGGTGCACCCGCCTGCGTCGACGGTCGTGGATAACTCGATTTTCGAAAACCGAAGCCGCGACCAAATAGATTCGCATGATCTTCATTTGTTAAATCGAGTAGGTCACGCCGGCAGAAACAAGTTGCTGTATCCATTTTATAGCTTTAACATTTCAAAAAGAATATCGAAAATGTCGAGTGATGAAAGTACTTTGACTCCAGAGTCTATTAAACTAGATGCCATAGGCATTGTCAATAATCATTCAATAATCTACTACCACGCAATTGCATTTTATTGTCTCGCATAAGGTGAGAAAAGTAGAGTACACTATATAACTCGGGAATAAAACTGTTTTTGTCTTGGGCGCTTAAATCCCTCACTAAACTCAGGACTCAGTCTTAATTCCCTCGCTTCTCTCGGGAATTAAATCATAACTCCCTCGCTGCGCTCGGGAGTAAAACTGGGAGTCCTTCGTTACGTTCAGGATTCAATGTCGCGCCCGTGACATAAAACAGTGCTTTATTCCCTTGTTGTATAATCTACTATTATATAAACTCACTTTACATACCGGTAAGAGTTTACATACTACGTTCAAGCTGGTTCAAGACTTGGTTGATGGATTCCTGGAGGCTAGTAAACATGTTATAAAGTTTTCCCGAGTTTCTTGCAATATCTGAAAGACTTGTATTGTTTTTTTTTTAATTTTAGTAAAATGCCTTCCATATATTGGTTTATTGTACAAATTCCAAGCTTTATGATTTTCCTTTGAAATTTTTAATGAATATAATATAAGACAATGTAGTGATGAAAGAAAAATATTTAGTCAATTCTCACACAGGATTGACAATGACATGTTGATGTTCACTCGAATAAATCTTTAAAGAAATCAAACAAAATGTACCTGAAATTGTAATCTGTCCCGATTGAGATATCCGGTTTTAAAATTGGCATAACAACCATCAGGAACAATATGTGTATAAAACATTTCGATTAAACTTTATGACGACTCCTACGCACCGTCTATCGAAAATATAATAAATCAGTCGAGGAGTGTTTTAGGTCGCAGTGTATAGCCACAGGGACGGTTTGGTTCGAAAATAAACATTGTCCGGACCGGCCGCGGGCAGTGGGAGCGGGCTGCCCACGATTCGCGACATTTCATCGGCTGCACTTTCTATTTACGACGCGATACCCGGGCTCCCGAGGCATTCATTCCATTATCGTATCGTATCATGCCCTATCCAAGATCAGGCGGGACGTCACCGCCATTCCAACATTCTTGATGTCAAACATCAATTAAAATTTGTTTGTAAACTCTCAATGTTATTCTAAATTAGTTCGTAGAATTATTTTAAGCAAATAAGATTTACTGGTTAGGTTTAGTTGTGCTTTTTAAAAGCAACATAAATGAAAGTAAGTAAGTAACAACTCTTTATTGTACACCAATAAAAATATGCAACAAGTGACATAGTGATACGAAAAAATAGTACAATAGGCGGTCTTATCGCTTTAAGCGAAAGATTCCCTGAAAAGCTTAAGAAGTTTATTGATGACTTTGAAAAAGGTGATGATATCGAGGTAATCTGTGCGATAACCATTTGCTAAAGAATAGAAATACTGTTGTAAGGATCATGTTAGCATTGTAATGTTTTTTTTTTTGTCAGAAACAATAGTGCAGTCATGGTGGCGGGCGACGTGACGCGGAGGGCGTCCATCACGGCGCCGTCCATGCACCGGCGGACATCGGCGCGACGCGGTTCCCTCATAAAGAGCCCACAGACACAATCACAGGTGCGGCCAAAAGATTGCCTACAGAACATGTAGTAAACTTGAGCAACCGCGGTGGTATGCCATTATTTATTAACTACTTTCACCTTTATTAATACATACACATACCTACATTATTAATATTCCCGTTTAGATTAGATGTTTTTAGTCGATCAGTCGGATTTTTTACTAGCGAACAACTTTATTAGGTACTAGCTGTTCCGCCTGGTTTCACCCGCGCAGTTCCCGTTCCAGTGGGAATACGGGAATAAAATATAGTCTATGTTACTCAGGGATCTTCTAGCTTTCCAATGCTGAAATAATTTTTACAGTCGGTCCAGTAATTTTTGAGTTTATTCGTAACAAACATACAAAAATACAAATCTTTCCTCTTTATAATAATTTCTTGGAATAACTCAATGTCCCAACCAATTTTGTATTTCTACCTTCGACTAATGAAATAATTAGGTTAGGTTAGGTTAGAATTACCTACTGTGATCACAACGCGCCGCGGTATCAGAAGAACAAAATTGTATTTCAGTCAAACAGTTTTCATAATAAATCAATAGTCTAGGCAAGGAAGGTAGTAGACCCCCACATGAATTCCTCAGACGACGAAACTTTACAGTGTGATAAAGTATCATGAATTATACTTATTTTATGAATATCCAAAAAAATACCTAACGGAAGTTAGGTATATTAACCGAAATATTTATTTGATATCTTTATTCGGAAAAGTGCTCAGTAAAATTTTCTTTTCCAGCAATATTCATGTGTGTTAAGAAAGCTGTCTAGTGAAATATCCGAAAATATATCCTAGTAAAAACAACAAAACTGAGTCATATTATATGTTTTTTTAATGTACCTTGCACCGGAAAATTACTCTTTTCATTTTTTAACTGGAATGTCATTTAATTGTCGCTGTAGACTTACAACAGGAAAATCCAAAATATTTTCAGTCTCGCTATATTATTTTTACAAATTATCATTTCATATGCAACGGAAAATTGCTTCGTCTATTTTATTTGATAATATCATTACATAATTCTATTCCCTTTCAACTATGAAAATATAAAAAATATATACCAAGCCCATTATAAATTAAAAACATATTCCGGGGTCAACTACCTCCCGACAGCGCTCGCACGTTGCCGACATTACGTGTAAAATAGTTAAGTTAGATATTTTATATGTATGTTAGTTATAAGGTATATATAATACGGGCCTCTGTTTACGTTATTTAAGATCTATTAATGTAAATATTGCCTGAAATAAAGATTTATTATTATATTATTATTAAAAAGAAAGATTTCATATTGCTCAGGCAGCGGTGCAGTAGCGAGCGAGAGGGAGAATTAGTTTTGAAATTCATTTAGTTCGAAACACTAATTTAATCGTGCTATGTTTTTAAAACGCCCATCTTAAAAAAATACAAAAAAATTATCACCGCTCAAAAGTAAGTACCTACTTCCAAAAATGGAATATTCCTGCTAGCCCCCTGAGAGTAAGCGAAGGTATATTATTTTCCGTCAAGCATCAGTGCCCCGTGGGCTGAGAAAGGCCGATACCTAGTAATATCGTGTCTCGTATCCGATACTTGATGCGAGTAGAATAATCAAGCTGAGTGTTGGTAGATAAACACACACTTCCTCTCAGATTGACTTAACCCATTTTAAATTCAACCTTGTTTATTTATTTATTGTACCAGATTTGTAGATATTTTTTGACTCAACTATGACTAAAATACCTACTTACATCTGAGGACAGCCCCCGGTCATAAAGTAAAAATTTGTAAAGGATCACTACAATACTAAATTCAAAATCATTATACAGGATTGCTAAGAGAAATAAATCCATTATTTAACATTAAAATAATAATATATCACTACATAGTATATAACAAAGTCGCTTTCTCTGTCCTTATATCCCTATGTCCTTATGTCCCTATGTCCCTTTGTATGCTCAAATTTTTAAAACTACGCAACGGATTTTGATGCGGTTTTTTTAATAGATAGAGTGATTCAAGAGGAAGGTTTGTACTCGTGCGAAGCTGGGGCGGGTCGCTAGTATACAATATGTAACAGAATAAGCGCAATTCCTGAAAGTAGTTTGTTCAATATCGACTACTTAATCGATTTCAGCTATGTTTAATATGTGTTAAATTTTTCCGAAAAATGAATTGGCGTAGCTTAATTTAGTGCTTTCTGTGGAAATCGTGCTATTATTAATCGATATTTAAGAAAATTGGTCAGACACAACTAAAGTTCGATAGCATCATATTTTTTTTATATTAATATACTAATTGGGGTGTATGAGGAATTGCGCCTTTTCTGTTACGCGTTGTATAAGTAGTAGATAAGTCATAGGTCCATGAGATAAGTACATAAGGTGGTTCATTGTTATGTAAAACAGCGCTTCTCGCCATCGAACGTAAAAGTTTGGCGAAGGTAACACCTCTGTAATATATTTAATTTATTTTAAAAAACTGCGAGCAGCTCTCTCCCACATGCGTATAGCGACTAATAGCGTTGAATTTCTCATTTATACAATGATAATTACAAAATGATATTTCTTTTATGTTTATAACAACGTAATTATTTTCATTAGGGGACGCCGGGGCTGAATGTTCCGATTTTCAAATAACATGGAATTATATGATGAAAATGAAAAGTATTATTTTTGATATTTTAATCTATTAAAGAATATTAATCGGTCTCTGTAATAGTATAATAGTTTCTGACAGTATCTCAATAGTTTATTTTTCACAGGCATATTTTTGTAAAATTTCGGACGGGAGCATTCAACCCCGCGTTGGGGCGAGTTGTTCCATATGTGGGGCAAATTGTGCCTCTTCGATAATAGAAATAAAATAGGTTTCTTTTGAATAAAATAGTAATTTTCAGAGTTACACTTATTGCGTGTTAATGCAATGCTATCACTACATAGTATAAAACAAAGTCGCTTTTTCTGTCCCTATATCCCTATGTATGCTTAAATCTTTAAAAATACGCAACGGATTTTGATGCGTTTTTTTTAATAGATATAGTGATTCAAGAGGAAGGTTTTAGTATTAGCATTGCATCCGTGCGACGCCGGGGCGGGTCGCTAGTAAACTATAAAGATAACAACAAGAAAACATACTAGTTACATCTAGATAAACATTTTGATCTGGTTAACTAAAATTGAGATATATTCGCTTATAAATCTTACTACCTACATGCTTAATAATAATTTAGGATACTAAAAATATAACTGGAAAATATTCTCGAGGTAAACACTTTTTATAACTAAAATATATTGGCATTTCCATAACAGAACTTAAAAAAACATACCTAAACATCAGTGGTAACCTTTAGATAAATGTTTCTTTTAAACTTTAATAGAGATTCATCAAGTTAAAAATCTTATCAAATACATAACTGCATTTATTTTAACTTAATAACACAACTGGTAACCGGGGAACAACCAGCCCCTTTAGGAGGGAACTTGTAGCCCCAAACTATGATTTTGTATGAAAAACTGTCATACTAGCAAATTAACGAAATCAATTGAAAAAATATTTAAGATACCTAACTAATGCCACTCTTAAATAGGAAAGATACATATAAATCGGTCAATAATAAATAAAAATAGACCAAAAAGATTGAATTCGAAAAAATTTACTCAGATGGTGTTCTAATAGCACGGTGCACACAGCCACTCGTCAGCTGCTGTCAGAGAAACTAAGATGGCCGCTAACGCCGCGCGTCACCTGATGCTTAAACGACGCACTTCACGTGTATTGCTATCTCTTTCTTTTACAAAGTTATAACTGTCGGAACAACTAACCCCAGGAACTTCCAACCCCGAGCTCCCCTATGCCGATGAAAACAACAGATTGAAAAAAACGAAGTAAGGTGGCTGGTGGCTGCTTGGTGCGTGGAGTACAATAAACCTGAGCTTTCAAGCGACAATTCTTCCAAATGTATTAGGCCGAAAGTTTTACGATAGTACGTAGCCACCTAAGGATATAGGCTATAGCGGGTGTTTGCAGGAGGTGCCTTGGGACATCATCGACCGCTGCGCGCTGCCCATCGTGCTGTGCCACGCACTTTCCGTTGTGCTCTCCACCGTGCTGAACGCGCTGCACCTCAGCCAGATCTCCGTGTTCACGCTTTTCCTCTGGTTCAGCATCTCCATCATCGGCTCACTTTGGTTCTACCATAATTTGCAGGTTCGTAAATTCTGCGTCTGTATGGCACTAAGATCATTACATGTGGGTGATTTGGGCTGGCGCTCCGCAATCGCTCTGATCCATAGGTTATCGGTTTTTGGCGCAAGCACAAAGGAGCTTGAATTGCGAACAGCCTTCCTTCTGGAGCAGTCGGGTAAATGCATGAACATATGTACACATACATGCAACAGTACTTTCCACACAATTGACATTTTCCATCTAAGACTACACTTATTTAAAAAATATATATAGAATAAAAGCCAGATGATTTCTATATCACTCCTCCCTCTCTCTTAGACAAACACACGCATATACATCCTCACACATGCTTAGACATATAGTATATATATTAAAGTAGTGGTGATAAGTTTTTTGTAGATTTTTTATGCATAGTTAAAAGCAAATATGTATTAGCACTCCTCCTTTCTCCGTCCGCGCAATTTTCGTAAAAAGGGGTACAAAGTTTTTGCTTCACGGATTAAAATATAGATATATGTATATATATATACATACATATATATACTCATCCAGCAGATATTAAAATTTTCTACCTATTTTCGTTTTTTTTTTTGCATAGATCAAAAGTATAGATAATCTTATTTTGGATTTATATACTTTTTAATGGTAAATTTGTTTATAACATTTAATATGTTGTTAGATTGCTTGTTACTCCATAAATACTTTTATAAAAACTAAAGACTAACCTTCAAATTCCAAAAAATGGATAGGATTAATTTGTGAACAAGTCCCGGCACTTGGGATCCGCATTTAGGCCCGCCACCCACGCCCACCCGCGGCCCTCCCTCCGTAATCGTAATCAAGGCAATGGACACTTCGTAGTTTAAGTTTCCAACAACAATTCCCGGGAATTTCATTCAATGTAAGTGTACAAACGAGGGAAAAGAGGGCCTACACGTGTATGTACTCGTCATTCAATAATTCATGGAGGCACCAAGGGTGTCTATTTATTTGCTTGTATAAAAGATCGGTAAAGCGTTTTTGCGGAGATGAGTTTCACGTTCATGTCGAACATAAGAAAGTCTCTGAGGGCAGGGTCTTTAGTTTAAATAGCTATGACTAAAAATCTACAATAATATATTATAAAGAGGAAATGTTTCTAGGAGTAGATAATTTCAATTAAAAAAGTCTGAAGTAGTTAGGAAATAGCCAGTCAAGCATACTGATGCTTACACTGTACACTTACTGATGTACCAGGTAGACAATAGATAATCCTATTATGTCTTGTTCTTGCACTGTTAGATACCTATATGGTTTAGGTTCCTTATGACCCCCGAATTGCGTGATTGTGGAGTACGAATGGGAGAGGTACCGGTCAAATGCCTACTGTACGCTGATGATCAAGTTATAATTGAACCATCAGCGCATGAGTTGCAGGACACGGTAACTACCGTGAATGAGGCATTCAAGAGGAAAGGTATGAAAGTAAATGTAAGCAAGACGAAGGTTATGGTTGTGGAGAAGAATATGGACATTTATGCGTGCGATATTATGATTGAAGGTGAGAAAGTAGAACAAGTGTCAGAATTTGTGTATTTAGGAAGTAAGTTTAGTACAGACGGTAAGTGTGATAGTGATATTGAAAGGAGGGTGAATGCAGGTAATATGGTAAACGGTGCATTGCACGCCTTCATGAGGAGCCAGAAAGTGACTAAAAAAGCACGCCTGGCTGTTCATGATGGGGTGTTGGTTCCTACCTTAATGTATGGTAGCGAGAGTTGGGTATGGCAGAAGAAGCACGAGAGTCGAATAAATGCAGTAGAAATGCGCTCGCTAAGAAGCATGAGTGGAGTACGATTGATTGATAGAATGAGGAATAGTGTAATCCGAGAGCGTTGTGGCTTGAAAGAGGATGTAGTGACTAAAATTGAGAAAGGAATGCTTAGGTGGTTTGGACATGTCGAGCGGATGGATGAAAGGCGTCTAACGAGACAAATATATAAGGGGATTGTGAGTGGCCGAGTCGGCAGAGGGCGACCTAGGCGTACTTACATCGATCAGATCGGCCATGTATTGAAAAAAAGCCAGATAAAGAGTACCCGAAACCGACGAGCTTGTATGAACCGATTGATGGATGTAGATGAGGCACGTGAGGTATGCCAGGATCGTAGCAGGTGGCGGGCTGTTGTCTCTGCCTACCCCTTCGGGAAAAAGGCGTGAGCATATGTATGTATGTATGACCCCCGAATTCGTACGCGTTCTAGGACACAGATTCTCTATCCACCACGTCTCCCCAATCTGTGTTATTGTTTAAGACACAAACAACAATTTCAACTCAGGCATTTTTGTTTAAAGTGTAATGGGTAGTTCTTACAGTGAAGGAATTTTGGTGGGCTCAGCCCGTAGCTTCTAAAGTTTTAAATATTCCTGATTTGTTTTTTATCTGAGACAGTTAACTAATGGTCTACTATTTGGGCACTGAAATTCAGAGCTGTAAGAAACTTATTTCTTGCAAAAGTAAGCCCAAATGTGATCAAATTTGTCACTTTCCTGTGGGGCGATTTTCCAAAACTGAAGCTTTCTACCGGAAAAATAAGCAAAGTATGTACATAATCAAACAGATTAGCAACAAATTACAGTAAGAATTAATATAACTTTGCTAATACATAAAAAAAATATACGTAACTCCCTCTTTTTAATAATTTTTCCATAAGAGAATAGAGGCGACAAGAATTTCGTATCACATTCCTGTGAGCTAAAAAAAATGATAAAACACCAACAATTTAAACGATAAGCGAAGTTGCCAGACTTTCGATGCAAAGTGCCTACCTCAATGTGTCCATTGCCGCTCAATCCGCTGCCAATTAGATAATCAGCCAGTCGGGACGGAGATTTCTTCTAGCGCAAACGTGTTCGGGTCAGACAAGTTCTCACTCGTATGGTAAGTACTTACGTAATCAATATATATATATTTTAAATATTTTTAATAGTTTTAACTACTATACCTAGTGTAAATATAATAAAAAGCCTTGAAATTGCAATCAAAGACAGCATTTTTGTAGAATTCATGAAAAACCTTAAAATTACCACTTTCCTGTATATCACTTGTCTGAATCCACTTAGACAGGAGAATGATAACACTGCAGGAAAATGATAAAAATTCACAGATTTGTTGTTCCTGTATGTAATAACGTACCTGAGAGATGAAAATAAGGTACTTTAAAGGATTTAAAGTACGTATACGTGTAGTTGTTATTGTTTTATTTGTCTATTACTTAGTTACCGGGACGAAACAAATATATTAGATTCCAATTGTCTTCTAGTTTGTGTGGTTAAGTATTATTAACTTATTGAGGACTTTTTCACAGAATCTAAAATGCCACCTAAGAAAAAGAAGAGCCGGGAAGAAATAACTAGTAATAGTAGTCAAGAACTACTGCATAAGCTTTAGACACTCGAGAGAAATGAATCAAATTTCGGAAACTAAGAATGCTAGCTTAATGAAATAAATTGTGTTAAATAGACACTATAATACCCCTTAAATGAAAGTAATAAAATTTCGGAGTCACTAGATTTTATTTCATGTATTGCATAAAAATAGCATCCTCACCAATTGACCATATATGGATCAACGTGTTCTGTGTGTATCTTTCGCTAGCTAAAGAGCCATTTTCTTTAAACACCAGTTTTGTGTGACTCTCAGAAGCAATCAAGTACAGACCCATTTTCCTGGATGCATGCTTGCTTGAATCGTTCCCCTTGTCTTCTACACACTCTGTGTCCTCCATCGTGCTTGTAGCACATAAATTTTGATTTGTTAGAGAACATAACTTTTGACCAATCTTCAACACTCCAATTTAAGTGGTTATAAGCATATCTTAGTCTTGAAATACAATACCCATGCTCCAGCTTAGGGTAAGTGGTTTCAAGTTACCTTCAGCAAGTGGTCATCTTACTGTCCTTGGGTTACTTCCTCCAAGGCGTCGACATTATTTGTAAGTTCAGTTCTTCGATAACGAAGCATGGAGTTCACAAAGTATCGATCTTCTCGTGCTGTGGGACACCTAGTTCTACCTGTTCCTGGTATGCGTAGGTTAGAGCCAGTTTCCTCAAAACGTCAGAGAACTCTTTGTACTGTTGATAGTGGCACACCGACAGTCATGGCTGTATTGCGCTGCCTCCGGCTGGTTTCCAGCATTGTGACAGTTCTGGTGCATTATTCAGGTATAAGCGACATGATTACAGCTTGAATAATAAATATTTAACACTATAAACATGGTTTATATACCCACTTAAATCACAGGTTAGAAACAAAAACAAAAACAAATGCCAGTACCAAATCTTCGATAGTATCCCTTTTTCAAATTTGATTTTCTATGACATAACTTTAGTATTACTTAGATGGTTTAATACCTTCATTACACACAGTATTACTTAGATGGTTTAATACCTTCATTTAAGGAGTATTTAAATGTCTATTAAACAAAAAAAAAATTCATTTAGCTGGTCCTATTAGTTTCCAAGATTTTCAAGTATATTTAAGTGACCCAGATTCTTTGCTCTAGAGTGAATTTTTATTAAACAAAGATTTCTTTAAAACGCTGATGATTGCTAGTACTCCACTGTTTACTCTTTGTGATTATTTGTTTTTAAATAAACAATAAATATGGACATTTGTGTGTGATAATTTCACTTTCCTGGTTCTCCTCATTTTCCTGGTAGTAAATTAATGTTGTTATAGTGGTATTTTATATTGGTTTTCAATCCAAGGATAAAACATATATGTTAAGTACTATGCTATTAACTTATTATGCATTTTTAAACATTTTAAACCACTGATTACATTTTCCTGCGCCACGTCTCACTTGCCTGTCATGTAAAAATCTTAAAACGGCCATAATTTGATAATTTGCAAATATTTTGTCTGACCCGCAATACTTTAGCTTATTTATGTCATATCCTTGATGTCTGGCTAGTTTGTATACTAAATCTAGTAAAAAAAAGTGTGGAACCAAAAAGGTCCAGTTTTATTCCTTCATAATGAGAACTACCCTAATATTAAAATGAATGCGATTTTTTTAATTTATAGTACTATAAAGTTAGTGCTCGTCTAACCAAGCCACGCCACTCTGTCTTATCCTGCTGTTGGCTACAATCCAGGTCAAATCTCACTCTTAGTCCGCCCACGACAGTTGGACCCTCATGTTAGTCTCAGCTGGTGTTCAATGTGTAGCTCATATTTATAAATCGATTGCAAGTTTGTCTTCCTTCCCAGTTTTCATACGTTCTTTTTTCAAAGTGGATTGTACCTACTGTCCCTGGGAATTAGATTCTTCTGTGGATGTCTTCCACGATTGAGTAGTATGCTAGCATAGTTTTCGCATATCGTTGTTGCAAATAGTGCAATATTATACAATCATTACATGTTTAAAATGCTTAGTATAAAATAAATTAATTAAGAGTAAAATATAATTTTTAAAACAAGCTTTTATTTTAATGCGCTTAAAAGAATAAAATAAACTTGTATTTGTCAAGACGAATCATTCGAGTCCAAACTCGAGGGGTTTACGAGTAGTCATTAAGATTGTAAGAGTTGCGATATCCACCTCCTGGCTCCATCATCAGATCAGCTCGGTGGTACCATAATATTGCATTGTCACCATAAGTATACCAAATTTCAGCTCAATCGGTTAACCTCTCAGATCATGAATCACAGACACAATTGATATTTAATTGTGTCTCGGTTCCAATTGGAACCGGGGCGGTTCTTCACTGATAAAGATATCTGCTTCAAAATATAATAGCCTATGGTGCTCCAAGAAAAGCAAACTTTCTATTGGTGAAGAATTTATTATAAGAAAGAAGGAGCCTATATTCATTACAAACAAAAATATTTCCCTATATACCTTGCCTATGTAATATTAGTGTAGATAGTGTACATTAAAATGTGCATATATCTACCTACTCATAATTTTAGTGAACGAGTCCTGCAAAACCCAACATACACTGTGAAAATTGTCTTTGCGAATAATAATGCATCGACGTTACACGTTGAGCAAAAAAAAGTTAACTAAATCCTAAAAGCATTCGATTTCAGAAAACTTTCCCATAAGACGGCTGTTAACGCCCACGTCGCCCATTCTGCGATTATTCAGCTTTATCTACACCCACACCAAAAAGATTAAATGCCAAAACTTTAAGCTACAAATACAACAAATATTGTCTGCAGTAGTAAAAGAGAACCGCCGTCTCGCCGCCGATGATGCAGCTAAAATGAAGTTAGTTATTTGGTATGTCTATGTTTGGAACCTATTCTCTACCTAGTTCTTAATACTATGTAGGCGTCCTTAATTAAAATAGAACCTTAATTAAAGAATAATGGAAACCATTGTTTTTCACGGCATCAATATGCGGCTTTAGCGCGCCACATTTTTGTAAACTAAGTAAATTCTCAGTATTTTCTATCCGAAAACCCAGTTTATGCTCATTTAATATTCTTTTTATTCCGTGAATAGCTCTACAATCATTAATCACACTTGAATACAATTAACGTATTCAAAATCGAGCGCTCTCTCAGAAATCTATTATTTATATTTCAAATTGAAGGCAAAGTAGGTATAATTTTTCGTCGCTCAAAATAATTCAACATGTTGGGAATTCAACTTTATGGGATTCAAGATTCTGGGAAATCAACTTTTACGGAATGCAACTTAACGCGAATTCAACTTGATGGTCCGAAAGGAAACAATAGTGTGTACAGCATGCGGTCCTGCAACTTTTGACAGCACCTACGATCGAAACGTGCGTTCAGCGTTGGTCGAAGCTTTGCATAAAAAATTCTTGCAGTCAATTTAAAATATCTACCTAAAAAAATCGGACAATTGCGAGTCGGACCCACCCAGAGTGCCGTTGATATTATGAATATGCGAAATTAACTTTGTTTGTTTGTTACGCTTTTAGGCATAACCCACTAAACCGATTTTAAAAAATCTTTCACCTATGAAAAGTTACATTATCATGGAGTAACACATTCTATATTTTATCCCCGTATTCCCCGGGAACGGGAACTACGCAGATGAAACCGCAGGGCGCTGCTAGTATATATACTTACCTCGATGATTGATTACGTACTTTAAATAAAGACTATCTTTTTTATGATTTAGGTACAAATGTAGGTACCTACAGTTTTCAGATTTTCCACTGCAACTTGTATAATATGACAATATTACTTGCCAAATTTCATAGTTCTAGGTCAACAAGAAGTTCTCTATGAAATTTGATTCCATTGAGAGTGTCGAAATGTACGTTTTTTGCTGCATAAACGCCGTATGTTTTTTTTTACGTTAACTTAGAAGTTTGATTTTTTCACAGCTTCAAGGGACTGTAGATTTGAGCATAATATGGGGTTTATTTTAAATCGATAGCTCCCGAGATAAAGGGTCTTGACAGACAGACGGACAACAAAGTGATCCTAGAAGGGTTCCGTTTTTTCCTTTTTAGGTACGGAACCCTAACAACCTCATTATGGACGTTCCAGAGCTGATCCCCATGAGTAACCGCCCACGGAATCTGCTGGAATCCGCGGCAGGCTGTGAGCTTCCGCTTGTACGTGAACGATCTCGTACATTGTCTTGTCATATGTTTGAAATTCTACTCTACCCGCCGCCCCTGCATTAACGCCATAGACATATGTCTATGATTAACGCACACAAGTCTGACGTCTCTACGGCGTGTGCTTCGAGCGTGCCTTTTGTTGTTGTTACGCAAATTGTATAACAAAAAAATATATCAAAAAATATAGTGGGATACAATTTACGCAAAGCTATTGGTAAATCTACTCAAATAAATATAAATACCCAAACACCAAAGTAGTAGACATTTTCATTAACACAAACATTGTCCCCCGGTGGGAACCGAACCGGTGACATCTGGTCTCTAAAGGCAGGGTCACTACTAACTGAGCCAACTTTTTATTAATGTGATGCCAGTATTCTACTATCTTACTAATATTATAATACTGTGGAAGTGTATTTGTTGATTTATCCGCGCGGACGTAATCTTAGGTAAAGCTAGTAAATAACATAGCGAAAATTGATTTTTGATAACCATTAAAACCTAAACCGAATCTGAACATCAGTATAACCTTCCAAAAACTGCGTCCATGAATTGAGATCATTTAGTTTCGAATGACTAATAAAATAGTGCGTGGGTGTAGGATTCTGCATCGATCAAAATATACGTAATGTACTCGTAGGTATAGATGCTTTCGCAAAAGGTCAGTAGTCGTGCCAAAAGTTGACGCATTATCCACAGCAATCCTATCGATGCAACAAAATGGAGGCGTGCCACTGGGACCCGTATGGAGCGAGTAAATTACCTGTTTTGTCACCGCTTTAAGCATTGATCGCCTCATTACTCCCGAAACATTTAATGTTCAACTAAGGAACATAATAAGAAAGGCCAGTTTCAGTATTATTATAGACTTGAAGGCGCCCGCCGCCCACGCGTCGCCTTGAATGGCTGGGGCGGCCCCATCCATTGAGCCCTACGGGAACATCTACTTACTCAATATTTTAATATTTGATCATATCATCAAGCTACTACAGAGAATAGTAGCAGCATTTGTGAGTTATTCACCCTAATTCCTTTGTTGGTGTTTTACTTTTCTCGTTCAGTCCGTCACTGTTTAGTGTATATATTGCCAAATTATTTATGAACATCCCGCCTTACGCGAGAGGTATAATATTAACCAATTCACAGACTGACGTGTGTTAGAGTGACTTATGACAGTGCTATACATTTTGTTCGACACATCGTTGAAACGCACAGCCTATATTAGTGTACGAGTATATGAATCTCTTTAATCTTAGGCGATTTACAATGTAGGTCGTACTTTAAAACACACATCACAACAAAATTGTATCGATTTATACATAGAGAAGCACGTTGTCATAAATTGGTGCGTGTGTGTGCATACATACGGTGCACTTTGTTTACTTATTTGTATGTTTAGTCATTTGTTAAAAGTGTGACAATCTGTGTTTGAAATTCATAAATATCTAACCGCTTTTTATTATTTTCCCTGTGTATTTCTAGTTTTTTAAATAAATATCATCGCAGCCATTTACAATGGGACGACATTCTGTTTACTAAGTATATCCTGAATATAAACTGCTCAGAAATGATTTACACCTACATATACACATACATTAACTTGCTATTCCACTTTCCTTCATACTATGACTATCAAATTATTTAAATTTATTTTATTTGTCGTTTTTCATTCACAAGATATCTTTTTAGAATTATAGTTTCACTGTATGTTAAGGGTGGAGTACTTACTGCTTATCATTAAGTACAGATTTATCCAATTTGGGAAGTAGGGTTATTTAGGGTTAGGGTTATTTCTTAGGTTTGGGTTGTAAGTACCTTCTCCTAAGCTTAAATTATAATAGGTCTCTAATCCATGCATCATAATGTTCAGATCGTCTAACTTTTTTTTGTCTTGACTCAGTGCAGAATTAGCTGAAGCTCAAAATTAAAAAAATAATAGCATAAACTTTAACCATTTTCTTAAAATTATGAACTTATATTATATCAAAATGTTTTCTTTCATTTTATTGGTCTATAAATATTTTATAGCTAATGCTTTAAAATGACACATCCCTTTATTGATAAATTGACTTGTAAATCCAAACATTTCGTTAAGGATGCGCGCGAAGATAATTAAAAATGGAATCGATTACGAATTCCCCTGGCATTTTACTGAAATAGATCAGCTCACTATAAAGATGCTGTCTCTACATTAAAGTTCAACCTCCGGTTTATTATCATCCAAAGGTCAGCTGAGGTAATATAATGCCGTAGCTCGCCCCGCGCGCCACCTGCTGCCACCATCTACTTTGCTTTTCGCACCGTGTGTGTTTGTGGTCCTTTATATTAGCAACTAGAGGGCGCCCAGTGGCGTTGCGTTTGCGTTGCTTATTCCCGTTGCAGAGGGTTGGTCCAAAAACCCCGCACCTGCTGCCACCATCTACTTTGCTTTGCGCACCGTGTGAGTTTGTGGTCCTTTATATTAGCAACTATAGGGCGCCCAGTGGCGTTGCGTTTGCGTTGCTTATTCCTGTTGCAGAGGGTTGGTTCAAAAATCCCTTCTTAATGCTCACTTACGTCATTAAAGGAATCTTTGTAAGAGTAAAGTAAAAGAATTTAATGCATCTAACTCCAGCGGTTACAGCTGTGCGTTGATCGATCACTCAGTCAGTCAGTCACTTCTTCTTTATATATATAATATACAAAAAAGAAAGAAAAAGAAGAAAAGCAACCTGCTCTTACTGCGCTTTTTATAATCATTATCTTCTAAACCCTACAAGATAACGAAATGGAATATACACGTACATTTAAGTTAAAATTGCCTTTTAAATTCCCAAGACTTTCATTGAAATCCGTTGAGCCTATTCGAGACACACTTTCAGACAAAACTTCTGACAACGGGCATTTATGATAAAGCATCGTATAAATAGCACCTAAATAGTACATACCTAATGTTGGCAATTTTTTAATTTACAGAAATACACTTTATTTTAATGTCATTATAATATGGGTGTATAAAAATAGTTGCATAATTTATTTTATTTTATTTTAGTATTGGTATAGATAACATTTTCTTTTCAGTAGTAATTATTGTATTGATTGTACAAAATTTACTCTTCCTTTATTCATGACGTAGTCTCATAGCATAGCTGTTATTGGCGGACAGATGATAAACCTATAGGCAGCAGCCTTAAAATTGTGATATAGAAACATGGATGAAACACTTCTAGGAAACCATATCTTTGAGACTGAGTTATATTATTTAAAACTAATGTAAAATAAAATCATCAAAAACTTAATACCTATTAGTAAAATCATATTTTTAACATAGAATCGCATTGAGTCGTTGATCATTATAACCTTTCGTTCACCCGACGCATTTTTATTTTTAAAAAACGTTACAAGATAAATAACTGAGTATTTTTTCATACAAGCATAGTTGGCTATGTCACCGACGAATTGTAGTATTAGTGGATTCAAAAATACCCAGTCCTCAGAAATATTTTATACAAACTGTTCACATAATTTTTTACACAAAATTGCCTAGCGGTTTTTCACGAAACAAGTTTCAATATACCAAGGATGTATGGGAAGCGAACCATGATTTTATATTGGCATTAGATACATTATCCAGCTTCTGGCTACGGGGGTTTTAATTCCTTTAATTTGGTACAAACGTTTACCTATACGCACACCATTCGGAGACTCTAGGACAAGGTCAGCCGCTAGGGAATCGTGAAACTCAGAGCGAGTAGGTCATTTGGATTATTGTTACGTTAATGCAATTTCAATTACAGAATTTACTCTTCCAATGTTTACGGTAGGTATAGGCATATTGTTTGTTTTAAGTTTGATAAACAATTATAGTTTTATAAATAAATTGTACTAAGTTTTTCATCTAAATCATACTAGAGACCCGCTCTTGCTTCTTATCAGTTTATGTGAATTGCGCACGCCAATAAAGCAGGCCAGTGGCACTTATTTTCCCGACTTGTTTTTCTTATTACTGAAGATTTCAACTGAGAACTTATTTTTATCAAAATAAAATATTTCTTAGGATATTGGTCAGGGATAGGAGAAAGTAAATAATGTAAAAGATTTTTTTAAATCGATTTAATAGTACCAAAGATTACCCCTACCATATAAAGCACACCAGGTTTACCTTTTTACAATATGAATATTGATTTAAATAGATATTCGAATTCTAAAAGAAGGCACTGAAATAGAAGTTTTGTGATATAATAGTGTGATAATAGTATCACACGAGTGTTTTAATACCATATTATATGCAGTTGCATACACTACTTTATCTTCACTCATGCAAAAAGGTACCTAGGTACATATAAATAAAACAAGTAAGCAATGAAGTAAATAGCTATTGGCGGCAAATCTATGCACAATTTGCGTAGGTGAAAATTGTTAATAGTACATTATGATATAAGTGCGGTAGGTTGAAAATTACAGCCGAGGCGATATTGCTAGCCCGAGCCGTAGGCGAGGGTTACAAGTAAGCAGAGGCTGTAATTATCAAAGCACCGTATGTCGTACGACGTTTTATAACACATTTGCGAGGAAATAAAATAAAACTCCGACTATGGTAAACGAATAAAAACAATAAAGCGTTAAGAAAAAGCTCGCGGCGCGCATCATCATTTTTTTTTAGGAAAAGGCACAAAAAACAATAAAAAAAAAATATTTTTGTGTTTTTGTTACAGATTAATTGGTTGTAATTTACTGTCAAAATTAATTAAATTAAATAATTATGTACATAAATATTTCTTTATTATATTTTATCTTCCAAAGTTAATTTTAATCATAAAACGTTGACAACTTTTTTGACATATAAACTCTTTGCTGAGATTTTAAAAAGTACCGTTCATTTTAAGACGGAGCATCTTGATAAACCGTGCGTTTTACTTTACACTTACCGCACTTGGGCGTAATGAGATACAATACGATATTGAAATTGGTGAAATAAGACACCTTTTACGAGCAAATGTGTTATAAAAAATTTAATGCAAGGAGATTTTTCTCAGAAGTGTATGGTATATTTTCAATAATATTTGCTGAAATGAGATTGTATATTCGAAGGTGGGTGGTAAGTGGTAACCTTACAAAAAATCACTGCAAGAAGATTTTATCCAAATAGACTGCCACAAGTGTTTCGTAATGAATTAAGAAGTTATTTTACGCAACCGGTATTTATGAAATCTCAAACAAAATTGATATCGTAATGTACTTTTTATTTTTTTTACGGTGGTGTGTGCATAATGATCGTTCTTATGCTTTATGTGTCCAATTTTGGAATCATAATTCGATTATTACGATATGAGTGTAGATAAAATAAATTACGAGTCTTTAGTATGCACCCATCGGCGTAGGCGTAGCTAGGGGGGGGGGCAGAAAGCTGTAGGATCACCCTAGAAAAATAGCCTTCCTTATACATAAAATAACTTCATCCTCAATTTTATTACCGATACCGAAAATCGTCTTAAATAGTTGCGCATGCGCTGATAGTCAGTGACCATCTTGCCGTGGCCGGCCGATTCATGGCTGGGGCCATGGCCCCCCCTAGGAAAAATCATTGACTACGCCAATGTATGCACCTAACCCAATATTCTAAAATTATAGATACGATAATTATAACATTAGATATAATCCAAGGCGATGGGTTGTAGTAGTACCTAGTCGTCGTAGTGGTTGCACTTTGCAGTCGTCTAATTGTGGGCATAGGACGTAGTAAAGCCGGCATTAATTGGCTAACTTGATATTTTGATATTTTTAGCTTGATATATGATGGTAAGTACCTAGGCGGATTCATAATTTTTGGAAGAATGCCGTCTTCTTTCTTAATAAGATAGTGACAAAAATAGAAGTTTTGACTACTTAAGACCAGATTTCGTGCATCAACAGTCGAAAACTAAGAAAACTCGTGCAATAATAAGAAGTGTTTCACAATACATTTATTTATACTAAATTATAACATATTGTTTCTTTAATTGTGATTACCGTTAAGCCTGAATGTGAACGCTAAAATGTAGAATATAAATGAACCTCTGCCTACCCCCTCGGGGATAAAAGGCGTGAGATTATATATTTATATAAATGATAAGAATACCTTAAAGCAATTATATTTTTTTAAATGTTGTTATTTGGTTTTTATGCCCGTATTTAACTCTATTCTCTTTTGATTTATATAAAAAAAGTAAGTTAAAGTAAGCAAGTAAACGTAGAAATCGAAAACAATTTTATAAAAAAAAGTAAAATTCTTGTCGATTTCTATAGAAAAGTAAAGTTGTTTGTTAGTCTCTAGGAGGTAATATACGACACTACTGATTCGATTCTGAAAGATCTTTTACTAATGCTAACGTACAATTATTTTAGAGTGACATACGAGTAGGCTATGCTTTAATATTGACGATGGTAAAACTGCCCGACGCAGCTTATAAGTATTTTAAAAAGCTTGTCACTCTTAGTTTTACAGATAATAATATATCGGTTTTCGACCGTGACCCGAATTTATTGCTCTCGAGAGTAGGATGTGAAAATAGGTTCACATAACAGACGGTCTCAGCAACATTGTAAATATTTTCAATTTGGGCATTTCATTTGCAACGCAATCTTTAAATTATACGATGGTAAAGACATAGGTACTTTAAGCTCTTTGAAATCGGGAACATTCGAATTATAGGAATTATCGCATCTGCCCCGACGAAAAAGTTTTATCGGCCCCGCGGATAATTTTTGAGACATTTCTTATTTACTTCCCTAGATTACACATCTAAGGAAGTAAAATAAGTAAAGTATACTATACTATTTGGTCCATAATTAAAAAAAAACATTTCATAGGATTATGTGAAATTCAAATTACTCTTTAAAGAATACATTGTCAAAAAGTATTTCCAAGAATGGCTTAAATTTTACGGCACCCCATAAGGAGTTTCCTTTTTTTCACTTTAAAGGAACTGTTGGACTCGATTCTACCAGCACGTCGCTTAAAATTCCTAAAGCTAAATTTCTTAAATTTAAAATTAAATTTAGTGAGTCTTAAAAACAACTCTATTCCAGCAGACGTATTCACAGAGACTCGATACCGTTTCCGATGTCGATAGATTCGACTCGAATCGAACGGAAACGGTATCGAGTCTCTGTGAATACGTCTGCTGGAACATCAAACTTAGTCAGTTTAGAAGGTATTTTAGCATGAACTAAATTGTTTAAATTGAATTGATCTTGTGTTGCAACATATAAAAAAAATATAATTGAAGGAATAAACGATATTAATAAAAACGTTAAAAATAATTAAATTTGTAACTTGTTTGAAATAATTGTTTTTCATTTGTTAATTTTATAACAAATTCGTACATTTTAAAGCGTAATTTTGTATAAAAAAAATCGGTTGTCTGTAAAGTCGGTTTACTGACGATAGTTGACGACCGACTAAATTTAGAATTTTTAGAAACGTCAAATTCAAATTTAATCATGTCATTTGAATTTGACAGATAGCGTAGAATAGCAAAATCGTTTTTAAGAGGTTTAGCAATATTAGGAGCTTTAGGTGGTCAGCCAGAATCGAGTCCGTTATATGAATGAAAAGAGAGGACTGTTAATTCCCACATCTCTCGTGGTCACAGTGTCCCTTAAAAATTCGAAGCTTTATTAAAATTTGTTTTACGGACGATGTACGGGATCCATCCAATTAAAATTAAATTGACTGAGCAAATTGTAAGTGCATCTGCGTTATCATTAACGTCATTGACAAAAAGAAAAAAGCTCTTTACTTTCAACCGCTTGTAACCAGCACAAAGTTAATTTATGTTTCAGTGATACAAAGAAAATAAATAAAAAATAAATAAATTGAAAATAAAAATAAATAATCTCACGCCTTTTATCCCCGAGGTTGTGGGCAGAGGTATTCCATTTCTGGATATACCCACTTTTCACGAGATATTCTCTGGACCCCTAAACGTGATAGGTGGTGAGCCCATCGCCGGACCGGGTCTGTTACATATGTCTCAGAATTAATTCTGGGACCTGAGGGTTTCTTCACAATGCTTTTCTTCATCGTCGAACTAGTGATAAATATGTACGTAAGTTTTTTGAAAAACTCATTGGTACATGCCAGGATTCGATCCCGAGCCTCACTGAAAAATAAATTGTGGCTCACAATTCACACACGGTTATTTAGTCCCAAACTAGGCAGTCCTAAGTACTATGGATATTAAACAATTGATAGATATAGGTACTTACCTAATTAAATATTCACGGGCCATTTACACGAGGGCAATCCACTAAGACTGCATACAAAAAAAAACTTGAGGACAGTGGAATGGATTGTCCTCAAGTTTTTTTTGTATGCAGTCTTAGTGGATTGTCTTACTGGATCGCCCTCGTGTAAATGGCCCGTAAACGACCAAACACGAAAAAGAATCTTCTTTATAGCTATTTATACGATTACCAACTATGCAAACACGATTTGTGATTGGTGCGTGACTGTTAACAGTGAGAGTACTGGGAGATTAAGAATTAACGATCACCCTGAAATAGTTAACCTCGAACGTCATCGCCCCTCAGTCACATATTGTACAGTCCACCTAAACAGGAGGCACTTTTGGACTTTGATTTTTCTGAAAAAAGTATCTTTCATGAGCAGACTACGCATCAAATACGACTTTTGAAGTGGAGTACCTTAGATACTGCAACCAATCGATGCACAGTTGTCGATAACCAGACATTCGATGTAGACACTTTCGATATGAGGTAGGGAACCTTTTCCAGTACATGTTGATCTTATACACGCGTGCACCTGCGTTTGTGCACCTTAAAATGTCCGCTGACCGCTTCCTATCATAATCATCTTATACATAAGCTTTTTACCTCGACTTGGTTTAAAAAACACTCTGTATGTATATAAAGCTCGACTTCTATACTTTAGAAAGGCACCGTATCAAGATGAAACATGTACCTACCAAATTTTAAGTTACGGCAACAATACGACTTTAAAAACCCAAACCAGCAAACAAAACATTTTTTTGCTTCTATCTGTTTGTAAAATTGTAACATAAACGCAGAAACTAACTGCTTGACTGGCCGATCGATCAACGCACAATTGAAACTGCTTGGTTTAAAATAATGAAATATTGAATAAAGGTTCCTTAAATGAAGTTAGTGAAGACTAGGAAGGGATTTTTGATTTCATGTGAAGGTGAAAAATGAATTCTAATAAGTACCTACATATTTATAGATTATTTATTTATTAATTTTCTTTATTTAGGACAAGAAACAATTATACAATTTATATTAAACTTAAGTATTTAACAAAGCGTTACTTATTGTATAACCAGCACCGTTATCCACATATGCGTTATCGGTTTACGGCAAACGTATAATATCTACATATTATACGTTTGCCGTAAACCGATAAGTGTAAGATTGAACTTGTTTAACAAAAAATGGTCGATATAAATTTTAAGGCCTAGACCAGTGGCGACAAAACCGACTCCTCTGAAGTTACCGTAGCCACTGCCCCACTCAAGCGATAAGGGTTTCCTTCGTCTAGGTTGTGGCGTCACGCACTGAAACGCTTGAATAAAATATTCCTTCAACAGTTATTATAACGGACATCAATCAACCTGTCGACGTCTATTTTCGCCGAAAACTTTATTTCGTCGCCCGCCCATAATAACGTATTACATAAAGTTCAATCCCAAAAATTAAACAGTAATATTGCTGGCAACAGTATATTAATTACTTAAAACCGACTCGACGCTATGTAAGCTATTAAATTATAATAATTATTGTAAACCTTATTTACTAGTAAGACATGAGATTAAAAAGAGCTGCCCTTGAGTTTCTTGCGAGTTTATCTTTCAAACGAGAAACAAAGGTTGCAATAACCTCTGAAATATTAATTAAAACAATTTACAAATTTTTACCCGGTCCGGCGATGGGCTCACCACCTATCACGTTTAGGGGTCCAATATATCTCGTGAAATGTGGGTATATCCAGTTATGGAATACCTCTGCCTACCCCCTCGGGGATATTAATAAGGCGTGAGATTATATATTATATATAGAGATAGGCGCACCATGTATATGATGTTTACTTGTGCAAAACTAGAACGTCAGTTACGAGGTTTTCTTTCCAAATATGTAATAAAAAGATACAGGTTTTCACTCTAGGGCGACGCTATGTGGGTGTTGACCGTTCTCAATGATCGCATTCCAGAATGTTCGTAACTACTTATACATCTTTGGGACTATGTTGCAAGATTATGGTGGTACTGGCTGGACACATAATAAAATGGTATTATTAGTGAATTTTACTGAAATATATTTTTGGCAGGTAACAGCTGCTGGAAAAGCGGTGTTAGTGACGGGCTGCGACAATGTTTTGGGCAACGCCCTGGCGAGGAGGTTAGACGACCTAGGCTACCACGTGTTCGCGGGATTCCAAAACAAAGCTGGAAATATCGACGCGGATATGCTAAAAGAAGACTGCTCTGGACGGCTGCACACTTTGCAGCTGGATATCACATCGGAGACCCAGGTATCTACCATATTTTTAGCAGATCTTAGAAGAAAGAGTAGGTTTTTAATTTTTTGCATTAATTAGATCAGTTTTCGATCTCTATCAACTCTATTTTTTTCTTTAAATTCTTACATTTTAATACCGAAACTTAAAAAGTGTACTTGCAAACGATTGACAAACCATGCTGGTCTGATGTAATTAATTATTATTATTGTCTCGCAAAAGATTATGTCCTGGGCAGTAATTTTGGCTGTACATTGTCTGTCAGTCACATAGTAAAGGATGAATTTTATATATAAAGATCTTTATTATATTAATACACACCCCCATTGTTTTTAGCCTCAGTGAGTACATTTTTTTAATGCGCATTACATAGGCTATTCAAACCGCACCTAAGAAGTTTCTGTCGATTATGGGTTTTTTGTGTATGGGTTTTTAGCCGTTTTAAATTGGATTATGATTGCACAACAAATGTACACCAAATTGATTCATTTCATTTCAAATGACAATTTTTAACTATGATTATAAATTTCTTAAAAATAAGTAAATAAGCAAAATATAAATAGTAACGTAAAATAATTACTTTACTAAGTATTTTTAATGGGGATTTTTTTATCCCTTTTATTAATAAACTAGCAGCGCCCCGCGGTTTCACCCGCTTAGTTCCCGTTCCCGTGGCAATATGGGGATAAAATATAGCCTATGTGTTATTCTGATGTATAAGCTATATAACTGTAAAGTTTCATCAAAATCCGTTCAGTAGTTTTTGCGTGAAAGAGGAACAAACATCCACTCATACATCCATCCATACAAGCTTTCGCGTTTATAATATTAGTAGAATTAAGCATTAAAATTTGTCACCTTAGAATAAAAAAAAATCTGGCAACCGAACTTACGCATCGTTGGGTTCCCTATGTCATATCGAAAGTCGCTACATCGAATGTTGTATATTTAACCCTAAAACATGCTATTATACTTACCAACGTAACAAAATAAAAATAATTGCTAACCGGTGCGAAAATCATTAGGACCATCGCAGACGTCAGAAAATCTGTAAGAGATTTTATGCGATTCAGATACCTACTCTTTGTCTCGTTTATTCGTGTGTAAAATTAAATGGAACAGAGAAATTTCCTATAAAAAGCAGGACTTCTACTATAATACACACATGGCAATTCAAGTTCATAGTCTGGATTATTTAGAGTATTTAAAGAACCTAAAATGGTTATTAAAATTGTAGTGGGATGCAAGCGTAACATCTGACATGTATCGCTCGCAGCTACAGCGTTTTTAATGTGAATACGGCGTGTAATTAGTTCTGGAAAGAAACAAAAATAAAATGTTAAAATCACAAATCCCGGCGGACGCCTACGTGGAGATCTAGCTCGGGAAACGATTCTATTCTAAACAGGGCTCGGGGTTTATCTCATCTGGCCTTAAATATATTTAGAGGACCTTTTGCGGGTCTTTTTGTGTTGCTTTCCACTTATCTACTGGATTTATGAAGTTGGGCAAGTATCGACATAAAAAGCGTTTT
Source organism: Ethmia dodecea (assembly GCA_963855545.1). Lineage (NCBI taxonomy): Eukaryota > Metazoa > Arthropoda > Insecta > Lepidoptera > Depressariidae > Ethmia > Ethmia dodecea. Next base: position 9,070,029 of record OY979448.1, read on the forward strand.
CTTGTCTTAAAGATTAGTACTTAGACAAGATTCCGTTTGTCTAAAACTAGACAATTTTTTTATTCAGTTTTGTACAAAATACTCTAAAAATTCCACGCCAGTGTTCGTTATTCATAGAGGCCTATCTGTTGGATCTCATAAAGATAGAGATTGTTGCAAACCCAGGACGACCCTTCGACAGCGTTTGCAACTTTTGTGAGGATTAATTGCCAAAATTTCGCTACAGAGAAGGGCCCGAAGCCTATAAAGTATAAATGTTCGCCAACTCATTTCTTACCAAGTTACAGTTCTAATTGACTTCGTTATAGATTCTCGTACTCCGCCTGCATTTCTTTCTCTTCGTGAATCGTGACTGGAAGATGTATCTTATTGTGGAATTGTTTTCATATAAGTAGTTTACTTACATTAAATTACTTTTTACCTACTCCAGCGGTCAGGTAAAAAGTAATGTTTAAAATTTAATGTGTACAAAAAGGAGAAAAAAATTATCGTTTTCCTGGCACATTAAAAGTGTAGAGACACCGATAGATATATTTATTATATATACTTACATATATGTATACTTACAAAATGAATGAATACGCCTGCTGGTAGGTAAATAGTTAAATACTATACGGATCTAATTACAAGTTTTGATTTAGACACATTCTAGCCAGTAATAGGTATCTTATTCATAAATTATCTAAAATGTCTAGATATAGATTTTGAGTGGAAAGCATGGTACAACCAACTATGGTACCGACGACGTTGCTATAAAAAAACAACGCACCCTAGTGACTAAGCAAATTCTCTCAGCAGCTGAAGTTTTGTACTGAATAGATCCTGTCAGCGTCTCTGTACATCGTGGACCACCTGCCAGAGGGCGCGCATGGTCTCTGGGCCATCGTGAACTGCGAGTCATGGTGCGCCCTAGGCGAGCTCGAGTGGGTGCCGTTCTCGGTCATCCGCCGCGCAATGGAAGTCAACCTTTTGGGTGAGTTTCGCGGCTACGCCTGCTACGGAGATAGTGTGGGAAAGAAGATGGCCAATAGATGGCGTTAGTCGTCGTAAAAATTTAAACCTTTTGGTCGTAAATAAAATGCATTGTGGTTTGTTGATAAATATACAGAAGCTGCCTTCTATGTAATGTGCTCTTACCACGTTTGGCCAATTTGGAATTGGAAAAATGACTACTAATCATACAAGCATGCATCGCCAATTTAAACTAAGTACATACCTACTTATGGAATTCATTTTCATAAATCCTTTCTAAGTGCTCATCTACGTTACTTATATATAGAACTCAGGGCAAAATTTCATTTATAACATAAGTACTATACTTACCTACCGGTTTTAGCTGCACTTCGTATGTCAGTCAGTTAAAGAGTTTTACAATAGTGTGGTAGTAGCGTAGATCCGATTTGTTTGTTACTAATAATGTATTATAATTACTAATTAAATTGGAAGCTTTTACGTGACATGTGTTTTCTGATGGACGAGAAAACAAATTTACTACTTTGTTTAACTTTGCCAGAGGGTATGATCAATACTAATTAAATTGGCGCAGCAAATTTACGCCAAAATCAATTACGTATAAGTACACAAACAAGGACATCCCACATGCGCAAATGGATATGTATAGGTAATAATATCGATAAAAAACGTTAATAGACCTCTAAGAATAATAAGTAAAAAACCTTGGCTCTCCGAAGATTCTGTCTTCGACATCAAGTAAAATTAATTTCGAACTTTCGGGTCTTCCAGGGCATGTCATTGGTCTTTATTGTCAGTTTTCACTTCAAATAAAATATTAATTTTAATGCCTTCTCAATTATTTGGTACATTATTTGTAAAGGCGATCAAAATCATCTCAGTATTACACGTCCTTGAGACATGCAATATTCCCAGATGATAATTTTAAAGTTAGGTAGGTATATTATTTTTGGCGTTGATAGGTGGGAGGCAGAACCCAAATATACTTCTCGTACATTATAAAATGGTATTTTCCATATGGAATACAACGGAGCGTATCAATCATTGGCATTACCTACTTACCTACATAAAAATGCTTCTTCTTTGTTACCGTTATCCTGATTTATCCTATTTTCTGTGCTCGTTGCGTCGTCATTATTTCTCAACTACTTATAACGTTCATGATTGTATTTAAAAATACATCTGCTCTGCTGTAACTATAATGGAGCTGTTAATTTTACCCTTCACAGTATTCTGTAACGAATTCCCTATGCCATAAAATGAAAATATGAAACAATTTTTCATATTACTCATGTGCCCGAAAACGTCAGTTTTATTCCTATTTCTCGGGAAATAACTTTCAAAAGACGTTCTTGTGGTTACCTACGTTATACGAGTATATGGAATTCCCATCCTCTTAGGCAGAGTCAGACTTTCATCAATTAGACCTAAATCGAGAAAAGATGTCAATATTTCTTTGATTTTTTTCGCAGGTCCATCTCGTTTGGTGCAGGTGATGATGCCTCTTGTGAGAAGGGCACGTGGTCGCGTCGTTCTGGCTTCCTCGATCCTTACTCACGTTGCCGCGCCGGTGCGTGGGGTGCACGCTGCGTCTCTGGCGGCCTTGGAAGCCCTCGCTGCCTGTCTGCGCCGCGAGCTCAAACCCAGAGGCGTCGACGTAGTAAGTTCACCGTATTTAGACTACATTACAGCATAAAAACTCCTTGCCTAGCCCTAGATTCTATACCCCACTCTCAGCTGCGGTCTACGAAAAAGCCTTCGTATAATTTAAGTTAAACTCTTTTAAGGGTTAACTAACTAAACTCTTAGGGTCGACGAATTGTGACATTGTGTGACAAGTTTGGGGGTTTGGGGTGGGTTTTGTGCCGTCACATTTCAAAATCTAATATTTTGTTATTTTTTTAAATTTAAATAAATAAAACTAAAAAATAAATAAAATAAAACTCTTTACAGAACTGCTGTTTTAATTCAACGTCTAGTTGTAAAATTGCTATTTATGTGACGTCACACTAGGGAGGGGGGGGTCTCACAAATGTGACCAGCCGTGACAAGGACGGTGGAGGGACAAAAAATCTTTAAATTTGTGTGACGTAACTTATGGATGGCCCCATAAGGTAAAAGGGTTATCTCAGCAACTATTACCTAATGCTACAGACTTGAAGTTTGGAATAGTTTTAAATAATGTTAGGTATATTGCGTAGGATATTGCATATAAACATTTAAAATATAGAATAACAGAATAAGCTCAATTCCTGAAATTAGTTTGTTCGACTACTTAATCGATTTTAGCAATTTTTAATATGTGTTATTTTTTTCCGAAAGTGAACTAGCAGAGCTGAATTTAGTGCTACCTATGGAAATCGTACTATTATTGCTCTTTATTTAAGAAAATTGGTTAGACACAACTAAACCAAGAAGGCACCATATTTATATACTAATAGGGGTGCAATGTATGAGCAATTGCGCTTATTCTGTTACGCGTTGAACATTTAATTTCGGAGCAAAATTCGGAGTTCAAATTTTCAAATTGGGTACAGTTATTTAGAAATCAACAAAAAGTATTGATCTACAATCCTAATTATGCGGTGTCATAAAAGTTATGTCTTAACTTTGCTGCGTGATTAGCACGCACACTATACTTACACTTACAACAACTACTAACACAAAATGTACGAAACCCTTCGTGCGCGAGTCTGATTCGCACTTGGCCTTTTTTTTATGTATAAAGTAATTTTATATTAGTAATTTTATATGTATAAAGTAATTTTAAATTACTTTGTACATAAAAAAAGGCAATAAATGAAATATTATATCTAGAAAGAACTACTCCTATTAACTGGAAACCATAAAAAGAAAGCAAATCAAGACGAAGACTAGACATAAATTATACGTAGGTACCTTTGTGCAAGTGACGTTATCTATTACGACCCTTTTTTGCAGCAGTAGGTATCATGTCGAGATTCTAGCAGCGTGATATGTAAGCCCGGGTTAAAAACCTTTAGTTAATAAACTTTTGTTCTCGTTCTCGTGGCCATTTTGCTTTTATTCTAATTCACGTTAAATGAGTATTAAAACTGATAGATACTGAATGAAACATTTATTTATTAATTATATAATATTTTTATTTAGTCCGATGATAGGCTAACCACCTGTCACGTGTACGGATCCAAAAAATATAGTCTAAAGTTGGTATATCAGGAGTGCGATTTTTGAATCTCACAGGTGATATCAAAATCACCGGTGACTAAAATTATCACCGATGACTTTTATGTCACCATTTTCCAAAAGTCGTATTTTTGAAAGTCACACGCTGTTTTCAATAAATCGTCGCAATCACAAAATATCACAATCGAGCCCCGCTGCTAATTCTTCCGAAAAACATACTTTGGCACTTTTCGCAGATGTCACATACGTCAACTGTCATAACCAATCGCATGGTGATTTCAATTACGAGTGGGTGGGGGCACTCGTAAATCGATATCATAGGTATGACAAATGTAAGTCACCGATGAGTTTCAAAAATACGAACTTTCGGAAATCACTCACATCGGTGAGGATTAGTCACTTGGTGAGATTCAAAAATCGACCCCCAGGAATGTAATACCTCTGCCTATTCCTACGGGATAAGAGACGTGAGCATATATACATATGTTAAATTAATTATATTCCTATTATTCACAAATTGAATTACTCAGTCAAAGTAGGTATGTTGTTTAAATTATAGTTCAGTATAATGGCTTTTAGTTATCTTTCAGTTTAAAAGACAACGTAGGTACACTTTACCGACATACAGTTTCCAATTAAGCGTGCTTTTAAAACAAACGACTTGTAGCGACACTACATAGAACGCGCCAATAGACGGCCGAGTTCTAAACCGCGCTATCCAAGTTTTCTAATGAGTTTGTATACAACTGTCCAACATCAACCGTTGGACCGCGGTTTCCAGGCACGATCACCTTCCTAGCGCAAGATTCACGATGGAGGAGCATTCCACCTGCGCTCCTCCATAAACTATTTACAAGAAATGTTTTGTGTAGCGTGTTAAATGTAAATAAAATGTTCACAAATACTCAACTCAATCCAAACATTTTCTTATGTAGATACAAGAATTTAGGTACAACCCTGAAAATGGCTTTCTAAATAAACTAAACGTAAACTTCAGTTGAATATAATGACAAAATGTAGGTATGGGTTTGACATAAGCGTTCGACTTGTCATTCGGCATTAGGTACCGACTTGTCATTAGCGCGACCAAGTAAAAATGATGCAACACTGTACCATTGCCCATTTGACAACTTAAAGCCTTTAAAAATAAAGACTGAATTAAATCAGCGATACGGGAATCGAACCCATGTATGCACATTCCATAATTAAACATATCATACATACAAATCCATTGGAGATCCGATAGATGAATGTATGCATAGAAAAGTTGATGATAAACCATGATGTGATCGTCTAGTAATAGGTAGGACCCCTAACATTGTGTAACATCGTAGTAACCCAATTCTTTAAGAGGTAGCAGGTATCTTTAGAGGTGATTTTGAGTAAAACTAAAAATTATATTAAATTGAACAAAGTTTATTCCTAGAAGCATCTACTGAAAACATAGTATCTATGAACATAAAACAATGAATTTAATAAGTATAGAATTTTACATTCTTCATAATTTGTGTATCTAGAAGTAGCCTAATGCCTTTGGATTTACCTAGAACAAAATAGAAGGAAACCAATAAGAAAATGAATGATGAAATAAGAAGATGGTTTGAATAAATAAATAAATAAATATTTTATTTTACATAATAATATATGAATATTATAAAAATAATAATATGCTACTCCCTATCCTATTATGATTATTGGCCCCTTAAGGGGAGGACAGTACCCCGTGGATCGGTGTCCACACTCTCCCCTCCAAACCAAGTCAGATCTTGTAATGGAGCAAAAGAGAGTCCCTGTACTATCCTGTGCGCCTCAGCCAAGACTGGGGTAGCGCTCCACCATGCAATGCAAGCATCAGTAAAATTGTTTAGACTCCATAAGAGCATTTGAGCAGACATATAGTCTAGATTGTATGGTATGTATTCAAATACATAAGTTGTATGATATATAATGATTTTAGTGCTGTATAGCAACATACTCCATCATTGAGCAGGTATTGTTCGGGCACAAGGACCAGTGATGAGGGCGCGATGCGCAAGCGTAGGATAGAACGTCAGATGGTTCATCAAGCTGTGATGCAGGGCGTCAAGACTCAGTGAAGTAAGCATTTAGGGGAGCTGTCTAGAATTGAACTCAGCCAGAAAGTCAACCATGGAGTAGAAATATAGATAGAGTGTGACGATGGTATGGATGACAGTCAGGGGAACCAATAGTCGACAGTATTGCCATAGCCACCCACTGGACTCGTTGCCGTGCAGAGACAGGGATGACCGATAAGAGGAACCGACCAAGCTTAGTTTTGTTGTTGGAACAATAAAACTCTCCGATAAGAGGTTGTCACCATACAGCAAATCATTTTTAAAATATGGTTTTAGATGATTAATCCAAACCAACCACACTAGACCAATGAAAGCACTAGCATGAAGTTAAAGAGGAGACCGTAGCATTGTACTATCAGTCAGTTTGTTGTTTGTCCATAATAAAATGGTAGGTATATTGATTGGTATATGAGGAACTGGCTTCGCCAGTAGCATTTAGCTGCCTCTACCACCGTTTTAAAAGAGAGACCTAGCCATACAGTAGAAACGGCACTACCATATAGCAAATCGGCCAGTAGTTTGTTTGTCCATAATAAAATGGTAGGTATATTGATTGGTATATGAGGAACTGACTTCGCCAGTAGCATTTAGCTGCCTCTACCACCGTTTTAAAAGACAGACCTAACCATACAGTAGAAACGGGACTACCATATGGCAAATCGGCCAGTAGTTTGTTGTTGCTGGATAAAAGCATAAAATATTCACATAAATGGTTGATACTATAAATACCAATGGAAGTTCAGATATTGTCGTAGCTAAGTAGTTACCCAGCTAGATATATTTATCAACTTATATCCCTCTAGATATCAGTAATCATGTGTCTTTAAGTTCTAGTATTTTCTTATTAGAATGTAATTGATGATAAATGGCGAGTATTATGACTCAGTGGTTTTCCTAGCTTGTAAATAATGAATTAAAGAACCCCTGCCTAGTTTTGTGAATCAAAGATTTCCTAGCCTAGATATTCCTTTGGTAGGTATTGAGTCTTTCATATGATACCTACCTATTCAGCCTAAGAGCCATGAAATTAAGAATTTCTCAGATTATTTGTAACTTATCTTCTAGGTAACATAAAATAAATCAAAAAGCTTAATTTAGTATTCCTAATTAATTTGATGAGGCTGTCAACATGGATTGAAACCTAGATTATTTGACTGAATCCGCATAGACATGTACTTAGTATTATACTCTAGGCCTTAGACAATTTAAATTGCCTTATTTTATACCTACTGCCTTATCATACCTACATCAACATCTCATATAAGGCTGTCTGTCCGTTTGATCAGATTTTATGTAGATATAATGACTCAACCTGAGTAGGGGTGTGTGGATAATGAGCAAACTGATTGGCTAGGACTTCGCTATGCTGTATTTTACGCAGTTACGCACTCTCATGCAATTATGTAAGAATTTAGCCAAACAGCCTGGCCATCACCACGCAACTCACCCTCTCTGTTGAACAGATTAGTTTAGTGATAGAACCAATACGACAGCCAGTACATCCAAACCAATCTCTATCACATTTTAGTAGATTTTCACCTTAAAATTATGTGTCAGTCAGATCTTAGTCTAGATACGTACGTACGCATTAATTTATTTATTACTTATAAAATTACGACAAGACATTTCGCAGGGCGACAGAACACAGAAAATACAACAAGTTGAGTGGACCCTAGGATATATTTCCTAACAAATTCCTGAGCTTCAATATGACCTAATTTCGCCTACCCATAAGAACACTCCACTTACCTTCTGCAGGCTATGAGATTCATACCTGCCCATTTCCATCGTAGGAGCCGAAGCTCGCTCGTCACTAACACTCACTTTGAAAGGCCATGGATACAACACACAACAGAAACCAAGAACCACTCCAGCACTCCGCTTGCGTTCCCAGAGCTCTAGCGCCTCGGGGCCCACGAGTCTGTCACGCTAGACGCTACCTAATCGAAGCTAATTCCCTATTCTCTCACAAATATCGACTTCACCATACTCCAGAAATACTGAAACGCATTACTTTTCACGATAGAACATAATATTCTAGACCATGTAAATCCCTAATTTCTCTAGCAAAACCGGCAAGCGCGTGGGCAGCCATCTTGCGAATCCCCCGATTCTCTCCAAAAACTACCATAGTGACTCGCACGACTCCAAAACCCGAACTGTCCCGATCTTCCCCAATCGCCGTCTTTTTATCATCGCATTGAATGTTCTAGGATTTGCCTTCGTTCCCGATCCCCCTACCGTTCTTTTTCTATCTTTCTTTCATTCAATTTCCTAACTACTTGTCTATCACTCCACATCATTCACCCTTCCGTCCTTGTAATAACGCCTAAAATTCTCCTCGTTTATTCCCCCGGAAGAGCGGGCGCGGCCTTCGCCACGCCACTGGCGGTGGCCAATCAGAGCCTCTTCAATCGGTTCTGGACCATATTTGGACATGTTTTCGGGCCCGACGCGGCTCATCTGGGGCACGGTAGTGCCCCCGCCAAGTCAAGCAAAAAGCAATATCATTTTTTCCCGCTACCGCTTTCCTAGTAATATCTTTCTCACACAATATTTTCATTCTTGTCTTCTCTTAATAATGCTACTTGCTACTAGATGGCTTGTTTTAAAGACTAGGTTTCGCTTCTAATTGTTCTTAAAATCTAATCTATTATTTAAATTAAAATTGTTATTAATTTTACTGACAAAATATCTTATCTAGAAAGTGGGAACTGTCACAACACCAAACAGTGTATTCACTGACACGTTGTTCTTTATAGTTAGGTAGTATTACAATTAAGCGAACGCCTCTGCCACTTTGCTGGGGACGCTACTGGTACCTTCTTGAGCCACTCTAGAAACAGTACATCAATAGAAAAACCCATCACACATGTTTGCTTGTTAAGGTGATTGTGGCAGCGGGAGAGTACACAACAGGCAGCGCGTGGCTATCTGAAGAAAAGCTGCTGGAACAGGCACGTGACATGTGGAAGCGACTCAGCGATGAGCAGAAAGGCGCCTACGGGGAGGACTACTTCGAGCAAGCGCTGCGAAGCCTTGAAAAATATACGAAGAGCGCTGTGAGTAGATACGGGCATTCCATACCAGCGGGTGATCAGCGGCGTTTTGGATCCCGAGGAAATTTAATAAAATCCCTTCTTAATATCAAATACTTCATTTAAGGAACGTTTGTGCAAACATTTCATGATTCTAGACCCAGTGGTTCCGGCTGCGCGTTGATGGATCAGTCCGCCAACCAGTTAACTTCTTTCTTTTTTATATATATATATATATATATATATATATATATATATATATATATATATATATATATATTCTTAGACATTTGTGTGTGTGGTTTGTAATCGCTCTCAAAACGGCTTTATAGTGCGATAATAATACGAGTAGAATAAAAATCTAACTCCTTCTCAACTGTAGGTACACAGCATAACACTATATTACACGGTAGTGCTGCAAAGACTTTAAATAAGTGAACATAAGCCCCTAAATCGAATTAAAACTTTTTGATTTGATTTGACTTTTGAAAGCCACAGAGACAGCGACTTTAACAACACCAACCAGCCTTGAAAATTAGACGACGAGGGCTATGAGTAGATGTAAATAATAAGTTAATGTAAACCGGCTGATATGGCCCAAGTAACGTTAATGCTGCCTAAAACAGCAAGAAAACGTTGTGTTTTTGGTAAATGGAACGCAGAGAAGGTTGAGATTCATACGCAGATTATACCTACCCAGCAATTATTGTAGGCGTTATTTTGCAAGCTTTGGAAGAGTTATAACGTATTATCATTTCAAAATGGATATATGAATATGAAATACGCTTTACAATAACAAACGTTTGTGTTTATGTTTCAAAGCTTGATCATTAATTCTACGAATTAGGTAAGTAACTAGGTAGGTACATACTTAGAGAGAGCCATAAAAGAGTACCAGTACCACGAACTTTATTCGAGTGCAGACGTGACCATGCCTAAATTTCTCTTCATTAGATAAACGTAGCTTCTTTTTAAGTTTTTATTTCCTTTTTAACATTAATTGAATGGGAAATTATATAAGGTCCTTTTAAATAAAGTGCAAATATTTTAAGGGTAGGTACAAATATGTAAGAGAAATAGAATTAACATAGTATTATGAAGAAAATAAAATGTACATTAACTTTGTTCTTGGTCTTTTCTCACAACATAAAAATATTATTTTCACCTCTCCGGGCGGAAAGCAGCAACTTTCAGCCCGCTCTGCTTGGAAAAAAAGTATACACACCTCGGCAAGTAATTAAGAAAGCCTCAGATCAGATGTAATTGTCGACCGAGGTGAATTTACTTCCCTAGGAATGTAATATACTATTTGTAAACATGCTTTGCATAAACCACCACGACCGCTCTAAAAACTGCGCACTCATACTACATTAGTAATACTTACATCAATCACAGCCCGCCCCGCTCGTTGTTGATACGCATGTTGGCGTGCCGAGGGTGACAATTGTACTTAGGTTTGGTACTTAGTGTGCGTGTACTGTTTATGTACATCGTGTTTGTTTTTTGTTCTTTTATTTTTGTAATAATCGGTGTTATCTAGTAAAATTACTAAAATAGCCTATGCAAAATAAATATTAACACGTTGAACGCCACGGTGATAAATTAATTCAGGATTTCGGTCACCGGTGCCCTACATGGCGTCCAAAGACTTAATTCAAAACATAGTTTCTTGTTCATTATTGGAGCTACCCTTTAAATATTTGCTATTTTTACCTAACTTAGGTACCTACCCATAAGTTTCATTCATCTAGCCTTTTGATATTCCTTAAATTCTCTTTTTTGTTGTGCATGAGTTAACTTTCTGTCTTCAGTGTCAGTAGATATACATGATGTCCTTTATATCAATGCAATTTTAAGTCACTTTCATTTTATTTGTTTGCTGCTGAAAGTTTATCGCTCAATTAGTAATTAGGAAAAAAACAAAAAAATATGTTTACTCAAAGAACACTCGATTAATTACTGCACTATTTAAATGGTTAGGGTATTTTTTTCTCATTATTACAATGAAGTTAAAATCGTCCTACGTCATCAGACAACCTTTAACCTTTACGCTGAAAGGGATCCGGTGCATAATGTTACTTATAGCAAAACCACTGTACCTTGGTCCTATCGGTAGAAGTTAAACATAACTCAAAAGAAGGCCCAAAGTAGACCTAGGTATATACCTAACTCATCAGATGTCATACATCGTAGTGTGGTCTCACCTCACATAACCATACTACGTTTACTAAACAAATATGATTTTTAGAAAACCTAAGCTTTTTACTCCATTTAGTTGAAAAAGAGGTTAAAGTATTTTCCGTAACCTTTTGGTCTAAATGTTAGATAAAAGCTCTTTCAGATGTAAGTAATTCGCTTACTCATTTCTTTGTAACGAAGTGTACACAAAAAGTACTTTGTAAACAGCATCTAAAAAGGTGTTTTACCGGTACCTTTGAATTAACTTCAAGGGTTTGAAGGGTACAAGCTCCTCTGTACCGAGAATGTTACATAACTTTGAATACAAAATCTGATTCTTCACGATCTTACTAATGTTATTAAAATTCTAAAGCCTTTGATCTTTTGCTGGCGCGTGGCGTGGCCGAAAATTCATTATTATTAACGAGGTAACTTTTTTAAGGCCAAGAGGGAATTTATTGTAGCTTGGATACCTTCAGTATTTATTTTAATAAAACTAGCTTTTACCCGCGGCTTCGCTCATGCACGTTTATTTCACCCCCTTAGGGGTTGAATTTTGCAAAATCTTTTCTTAGTGGATGCCTACACTGTATAAGCTATCCTTTGTGCAAAATTACAAGTCTCTAGACCCAGCGGTTTAGGCTGTGCGTTGATACATCACCAATCAGTCAGTCAGTTTATCATTTTATATATATAGATATTCAGAATTTCATATAAAATTCATACCAAACTCTGCTTTTTTGCATTTTTGTTAATGAAACTTAACTAGTGAATTTTGAACTAGATAGAAAATATTTTCTATGCTCTCGGAAATTCTTTGTGACACTCTGTCGTAGCTCGGACACGTGACCTAGGTATTACATGTTCGGCATTAGCAACGGCATTAGCAGTTTGTAGTGTTATATTGTAATAATATAATCAAGATTACTTGTAGTACCTACCTAAACACTGTATTATTTATTACTCTATACAAATATAATACGTAAAGAACTATACCTACTGTAATCATAATTTTCTTGCCCTTTTTCTATTATTTGGGAATTTGTAACTATCAACCATCATATAATCTACAATAACTTCCTTTTTGCACATATCATACATCAAACAATCAATCCCTCCATTCTTTGGTCTACCCCTCTTCCTGTTACCTTCCACATTCGTAATATCTTGTCACTTATCTCGCGACAGTAGTCTCATCCCTCCCCATTATACATATTATGTCCGTACCACGACAAATTATTACCTCTCCTTCTCAATCACGGTTGCTACTTTCACACTTCCTCTTATGTAGGTACTCATTCTTTATAATATATTCTCCTCTAATCGACAAAATATTTAAATGCATGTAATGTGCCGTCACCGCCCTTTTGCAGGACGCCGACTTGACGGCAGTGACTCGGGCGCTCAGCGACGGCGTGACTCGCACCTTCCCCCTGGCCCGCTACACCCCCGTCTCCCCTCGGGAGAAGCTCAAGTCGCTGCTGGCAGAGCACATGCCCCGCTCTCTCTACGAAGGCCTGTACAGCGACTAAGCGAACAATACAGAACGCTCCCAGCTTGCGTCCTTGGATAACTTCTGAAGAATTTTGCTTAAATATTATACTTATTCCGTAATCATAAATTGTTTCCGTGACATTATTTTGAAGGTCCGGTCACACAGTGGACGGGACGGTGACGGACGTAAGTGGGATGGCTATATAGGACGAAGTGTGAGCATGACCACGCACACGCCATCCACACATACAAATAAAACAATGTGCCCTCCGTGCTCTCCCCTAGGTATGCACGCACAGCACGGCGAATGTCGTACCGACAGGCCTGCATGGCGAGAATTCTCAGTGTAGCAGTTGTTTATACAATAATACAATAGTAAGTAGATTGTATAACAGAGGAGCTAAATAATATATTTAAGGCGAGGGCACTATTTTGAATCCAGAGTGAAGCGAAGGATTCTTAAGCAGAATCCTGAGCTCAGTGAGAGATTCTAAGTACGTTGCCCGAGGCAAAAATAATTTTGCTGCTGACTGATACTCTCTACTTTTCACCCCCTCTATGAGAAAAATAAACAAGATGTGCATAGGTACCTACCTACTTTTTTATTTGTAAGTACCTAGTAGGTAATAAAGTATTTAACAATTAAAAACTTATTTATATTTGAAACATTCGCAACACGATTCTGGAAATTTACTGTCACAGTTTTATGAGAGACAGATATTAAGATTTTTCATTCGAACTCATTTTAATTTTAATAGCCAGTTTTTTGTACATTTACAATATTTGCTTGTAATCTCGTTGGTCACAGAACACTGTTCATGTTCCAAATTCATTAGGTAGGTCCGCATCGCCGTACATAGATGGGATGAAAAAATATTTACATGGTACATAAAATTTTTGTGTATAATAGGTACCTACTAATACACACACCGGCGCCCGGTCCTACCTAGACACACGTCCCGCCCGCTATGAGACCGGAGACAGACGCTGTTCGTTGCTAGTGTTCTTGACTCAAGGTCGGACAAATACAGAACCAAAGGACGCAAATTAGACGAGCAACAAACTATAACCTCAGCATTTTCATGAAAATTATCAATGTACAAAGTAAAACTACTACCTAAGGTCGTTAGGCGACCAATTCTCAACATCTGTATAAAATCTTGTGCAATAAAGCTAATTGTTACAATGAAAATGTATACTTCGCGGCTTTATCAAATTATGTAGGTTATATAACGAGGTAAAGTCTTCCAAATGAGGCTAAGTACGAAGTAAACTCCCCATGAGTTACGTAAGCTTTTAACTTCAAACAACTTTGATGATCATTTAGGCGGCCGGCTCTCTACTTGAACACGTTCTGAAACGAGGACGCTTCGTTAGTGAAAAAGTTCCACTGCAACTGCCCAAATTTTGCAGATATAGGCACTTTGTCTCACCTATTCTCACTTTATCTAAAAGAAAAGGACTGAAGGAGTAAACCTGATAGTTGGTATTTCAAAGTAACTAACTCATACGGTCTTTTTACTAACGATGTTAGAATTCGGAGATTATAGTAGAGATGTTTAAAGACGTTAAATAGGTTCGGGTACATGGTAAAAACACTCCTCGTAATCGTTAAGAAACATTTGGCTGATTTGGTCAATACATTAATATTTGCGAAGAGGACAAATAAATAGCTCTACAATATATTTTAATAATACAAGGATCACTTCAGTCAATTGGACTTATAAGTTTTTGGTTTACCAATTCATCCGTATTGAGCTTCTATTTCACAAATTGGAAGAAAACCCTTACAATCTTTAGATTTGCTCATTCGTATCCCGTCTCTATGCATGTATTATATTGTATACATACCTATTAGGAATATTATTATGTCTGCTTTGCGAACATGGAAATATTTGGGGCGTTTATTTAAATTTCCAAATAGCGAACACTTATTATTGGCATCATTAATTCGTACCCGTTCCAATATGTCGTGGTGTGTCAGTCACACATGCTCGGTCCATTTTCGCATTTAATTAACTTTTGTGATCCGACTGCTGAAGGATATTGAACTTAATATTTATTTTAGTTTAAATGTAAATTTTAACCACATAGTGTTATTGTTTGATTTAATACCTTTAAGTGTATTTGTTGGTTCGTTGTATGTTTATCTATTTAGTTAATCATTATTGATATTAAGTAGGTACTTATCGAGTAGTCGGTGCCCATATTAATAATTAATCGAATGCTTGCACAGACATAGCTTATAGCCTTATATTAAAATGTTTATATATCATAATATACTGTTTATTGTTCTACTTTTGTTAAACAGGTGTATTGAGTTAAAAATGCAGCAAGTGTACCTACCTACTTAGCCTGCGCATAGATACTTGCTGCATTTTTCAGATGCATTTAAGTGCGACCGTTTGGTACTTATTAGTAAATGTAGTATAGTAGTGTGACCATGATTTTGTTATGTGTCTTGCGTATAAATAAATTTGAAAAAAATACTTATATGTTTTTTCATTTTGTTAGCATTTTCCTTCGTGATTTAATTTAATTAAGCCAAACATTTTAAATGCTAATATGAATTTATTGTGTTTATCTAAAATCGTTTTTAAAGTATGTACCCTAATTAAATTTGTAACAATTTAAGCCTCAAGTTACATTCATAGCATTTTGAAAAGTATCTTTATCTAAAATCGTTTTTCAAGTATGTACCCTAGATTAAAGTAACAATTTAAGCCTCAAGTTACATTCATAGCATTTTGAAAAGTATCTATTGATTTCCAATGTGTGGTATTTTTTCTGGTTATTTTTGTACTTTGAAAGGACATCTCTAAATTTTGTATATTGAAACATCTAAAGTGCTTCTCAAAGAAAGAGTGTGACGTCAAAGATACTTACAATTCTGTTGTTACGAGCATAAGCAAGATATCGCTAATGTGATACAAAATGGAATAAGGTTATTCCAAAGTCAGATTCAACTACCCTCTCGGAAGCGGCAGCATCGGGCAACTTATCTCTCCTCCTACCGTCTGCCTATTGACCTAGTTCAGCTCACTTTTAAGCCACCCCGTAATACCTAACCTATCTACCAACTAGTATCGAGCCGCAAGGCAAATTTTACGATTATGTGAAACTTTGTGTCCAACGAGCTACAGAACAGTTCGGCATCACTTATTGTAATAAGTACCTATTAATTAAATTAGTGGTAAGAGTAGATTAAGTAACTTATAAATTATAATGTACTGGCGGGTGCCCAGCGGCGTTGTGCACGCGGATCCTGTTTATTCCCGATCCTGTGGGAATTTTCAATAATTCCTTCTTAGTGCTCACATGCTAAATTTTATACTTCTAGACCCGTTTGATGGATCAGTCAACCAGTCAGTTTTTCTTTTATATACTTATAGTATAGATTAAGAGACTGTAGTGGAACCATCGTTAACTATAAGTAACTAAAATTTCGCACTATGCAGACTAAAGGTCAGGGCACACAAATAGAGGCGGGGGAAAAGCGGTCGCGATCCAGGACGGGATTTTTTTGTAAACCGTTTACCCGCCTTTTCCGACTCTGTGGGTTTTGGCCACCAATCACAATACAGTAGGTAGATACATAAGTTTAGTATTCATAGACTTGTTTACACAATATATTGAGAGCATTTCTGAGAATTTTCTAAAAAAAAACAGAGAATTACAACATAATACTATTACAGTGTTATTAACCTGAATTTCCATAGCCAATCACGCTCTAAAAGGTACCTACGACCAAAGCTCGATAAATGGATTGTGATGAGAATTTATGAGATTGGATTGCCCGGGTCTTTGTTCGCGTTACAAAATCAAAAATAGCCTAGGTACAAGATAAATCGAAAATTTCATCACAGTTTTTTTGGCAGTTTTGTCCTGAAACGTCAAACAGACAGAAAGTGTTATTTTAGCATTTATCGTACATGAATTAATCGATGCAGCACCTACAATTTCGAAAATTTATAGAGAAAGTAGAAAAATACTATCTAAACAGGTATGAACTTTTTAATTAGAAATATCTTTATCATCTTATTCATTAATACTGCCTACTTATGTAATACATTCAAAATCGGCAACGGTCAATTAAATTCTATTTAACTGTCTTGATTGATATCTCTTTCGTGTTCCAAACCCAAACTTGGGCTTCTCTATCTGCGACAACAATGGTTAGCGTAATTTCCTCAGGGAACCTCTCAAGGAGACATCACTGTCTAGACTCTAAAGAACAAAGAGAAATGTATTTAATAGCTCCTATCGATGTCTTTAAGAAATATAGAGGACTAAAGTAGGTAAAATTCAATTTTACACAGTACAGTCAAGAGCACATCAAGCTTTACACTTGTATAAGAACGTTACAAAGTCCAATGTGTCAAGCTCCACGTGCTCTTGACTGTACAAATATATTAAATATCCAAGTTATGGCATAAATTCATGGATCAGAGAAATGTGTGTGTCTAGTTATAGAATTAAGCTTTTGCCCGCGAATTCATTCGCGTTCTGTGATATAAATGTTTGTATCATAAGGAAGAACATATATGTTCTTTCTTATGATACAAACATCTCCCTGCCATATTTCATCAATATGGGATCAACCGTTGAGCTGTGAAAACATAACAGACCAACAGACAGTTACTTTTGTACTTACAGACATCTATATGTTGTTTACAACTTCTTTGTAAGCTTTTACCTCAGCTCTACAACGAAAGTTTCGCAATTAATCTGGTAAGTATTGGTATCCGATGGGAGAACGAGGGTTGTGGCGAGGTGGGTCTGGTGCAGATTGTGCTGGGTAGGTGTTGGAACAGTGCCCTACTTAAAAATAGTTGACGCTTCCTTCGTCGTCATCATCATCGTTAATTGCTAACTGCACACCTACGGAATGGATGATTTTGAAAACACTAATTTATGAAGAACCCTCAAGAAACAGTTCTTTTTACAAGTACTAAATCATTATTGTCTGTTGAAGAAAAATTATCTAATAAGTAGAACACAGAAATTATAAAAGCGATGCTAAGTACTTACTTAAAAATTCTATTAGAAAGCCAACGCGCTAATTAAATAAAATTTTAGATAATAATATAATTTAAAAAACCCGGCCAAGTGCGAGTCAGACTCGAGCACGAGGAGTTCCTTACCATTATCTATAAAAAGAGTAAAAAAAACACTGTTTTTTAGTATGTTGTTATACTCGCAGAAATAGAAATACATCATCTGTGTAAATTTTAACTGCCACGTTTCATGAGATACAGCCTGGTGACAGACGGACAGACAGACAGACGGACGGAAAGCGGAATCTTAGTATAGGGTCCCGTTTTACCCTTTGGGTACGGAACCCTAAAAAGACCCTGATTGACGTATTTAGGAGGTTTATATAGACCCCTCCCCCTCTCCGCGTAGTCCACGTGTAGGTAAATGTAAATTTTCGCCAAATATCCACCTTTAGCATCCGTGTTTGCTGATAATATGTTGTTGTAATTTCCAGTTCATTGATTTCATTAGTAACGTGAAGTCTTGGCCGATAAAAGATTACCTTTGTGCGGAGCTGGACCCCCCCATGTAAAAGCTATTGCAACGGCCGGGTATCCTGCCCTGAACACGGAGCTGGTAGAGAGAGTATGCGCCAGGGACTTGGGGTCAGAACTGCGACCTCGACACAGATGCACGGCGAATGTCATGATGCAGTAAAGCTTGGCGTACACTCGAAGTTAAATAACAAATTAGGACTCCAAAAATCAATAACACAACGAAACTAAAATGTGTCTGATTGCAAGTAAGTACTAATTATAACCTATTCCCTTTACCTCGAATGACAAAAATACGCATCATAATACGATTATCCAACCCAATAATTCGTAATCTATACCTACCTAGATATTATTATCTGAAAAATGTTCTTCTAATAATATAATATAATCTCACGCCTTTTTATCCCCGAGGGGGTAGGCAGAGGTATTCCATTACTGGATATACCCACATTTCACGAGATATATTGGACCCCTAAACGTGATAGGTGGTGAGCCCATCGCCGGACCGGGTCTGTTTACACATGTCTCAGAATTAATTCTGAGACCTGCGGGTTTCCTCACGATGTTTTCCTTCACCGTCGAGCTAGTGATAAATATGTACGTAAGTTTTTGAAAAACTCATTGGTACATGCCAGGATTCGAACCCGAGCCTCACTGATTTTCGGCCGGCTCTTTAACCGTCCGGGCTATCACTGCTCAATGTTCGTCTGTACCTCTCTTTAGCGTATATCCACGTAGTAGTAATACTAAAGGCAGTTTCTCAGTTGTAATTTCTGTGAAAATTATATTGATGAAATGTGGGTATTTCCTGAAATGGAATGCCTCTGCATACACCCTCGGATATAAAAGGCGTGAGATTATTATTCTATTTTTTTCTGTGGAAAGGGTGGCATGCATACATAATTATTATGTTGTCTTAAAAACTAGAAAAAGATTTAACATTAAACATAACGATGGGTACCTACCTATGGTAGAATTTTCGGATGAATCCTAAACCTACATCGCAAACAGCAGTTCATGCTCACAAATCTTGGACCCAGACTTCCAGGCAAGCACGAAAAACGCGACCTTTGATTCAGAAGGTAGGTAGGTAAGTCCTCCGACCAACTGAACCAACAAGTCACTTTAACGATAAATCTGTCAATATTAATTAGCTTAAGGAGTGCAGACACAATAGGTTACCTCTTAGATTACATATTGTCTCTGAACCCCCGTTGGACACTGATGCTTCTAATGGGCTACGTCATAAGTTTATGTATCTATACGATCTTGTCAACGATGCTTTATTCGGCTTGGTGTAAAGTTACTCTCCCACCGCCCACGCCCCATCCATCTATTGTACTTACTGTCACTGAAAAATATATACTAAATTGTAAACCGACCTTTAGCTTTGTACTTGTTTTGTCATCTAAATTACGTAGAAATTACAGCGTAGTGACAAATGATTAATTAATTATCACTGACATCTCAAAGAAATCCCTAATTTACAAAGGCAATTTGTTTTTATTAATTTGGACAGGGGTGGTTTTGAACTCGATGACGTTGCTTTAAACGAGTCTAAACGACTTATTCTACAGTTTTTGCCTTTTGAATTCACAGCGAAACTACTTCGCTTTATAATTTATGAAAAGTGCTATCACTCCTTGGAGTCCATTTCCTAAATTGAAACGTTTACTGAATAGCAAAACGAAACGTACATTTACTTATTTAAATGTGACTTTACCTACTGTTTTCAGACAGTTTTACAACACCTGTAAGACAAAAATATATCTGTCGAGGGTGGTGTGAACTGAATACATATTACAATATGTGCTTGAATATTACAACAAGTCTTCATTTCACCGCGTCAACTGTGGCCTATGTAGGTACCACTTAATAAGCAAAATATTTTTAAGTGTCCTATTTGGTAGATATAGTGATGGCAACAAGTGTATTTGTATTACGCACACCCGCGAGAAATATTTATTCAAAAGTGCGCTGCAGACTACCTTATTTACACCCCGAGTCCAGCCCCTTTAATAATGCACACGTTAATTCAGCCACATGCTCACTTCCACGTTCTGTTTCATGGGCGTATAGTTGTCAAACTACTTTGTCACCTGAATTTTTAACAGCTTTATCTGTCGGGTTTCTAACTTTTGCACGAATGCATCAATACGGTGGCTGTATTCGTTGTATTTTGACAAAAATCTTTGGTTAACAAAAGGAGTGATTCCATTTGGTTTTTGGCACTTTTCATTTTCAGATATTAATATAGTAGGTAATTACAAGACTTATAACTGAAAGTCTAGTGCTGTACAGTAAGATTTGTACCTAACTTAATCTTTTTAACCGACGAAAATAAAAGGAGGAGATCAATCTCAATAGGAGATCAAATCAAAAGAAATAAGAGGAGGAGGAGGAGGGGATGTGTATAAGGGATCACCTCTTTGGTTTTATTGGAGAGGTTAAATCGAGGCTGGTCCCTAAAAATTAAAGAAAATCCTACGCTTTAGTTTGTATTTTATTCTTGTTCAAAGTGTTTTATAAAGAAAAGGGACGCCATAAGTAGGTATCGCTACATCTACACTAACCTATACTAATATTATAAAGAGGAAAGATTTGTATTTTTGTATGTTTGTAACGAATAAACTAAAAAACTACTGTACCGATTTCAAAAACTCTTTCGCCAATAGAAAGCTGCAATATCCCTGAGTAACATTAAGGCTATATTTTATAACCGTATTCCCACGGGAACGGGAATTACGCGATTAAAAAGCAATATAAATCTCGGTATGATGGTAAAGCACAAAAGTATGAAGACAACAAAGCTGTGCTTATAGTTGAGTTGAGGCCACATTGCAAAATTGCATTCGAGTAGAGGTAGTAAGGCGGATGGAGTAGGGGGCGTTATTGATCTCCCCCCGTCGCGCCAAGCTCTGACCGACTGTGACCCCCGCGACCCTCAGAGCCACCTGCCCCGTCGTAAGGACTCACCGATGCTGATCCATCATTTACATGTCCATTAACCTTTTACCAGGTGCTCAGCAGTAGAAGTGACTGAAAGAGGGGTTTTAACGAGAGAAAATAAAAAGATTTCAGAGACATAGTTTATTCAAAGTAATAAAGATGAAAAGAAAATGAGAGAATTTTTTTATAAAAAAAATAAAATAAAATAAGTAAATAATCACACGCCTTTCATCCCCGAGGGGGTAGGCAGAGGTATTCCATTACTGGATATACCCACATTTCACGAGATACATTGGACCCCTAAACGTGATAGGTGGTGAGCCCATCGCCGGACCGGGTCTATTTACACATGTCTCAGAATTAATTCTGAGACCTGCGGGTTTCCTTACGATGTTTTCCTTCACCGTCGAGCTAGTGATAAATATGTAGGTACGTAAGTTTTTTGAAAAACTCATTGGTACATGCCAGGATTCGAACCCGAGCCTCACTGATTTTCGACCGGCTCTTTAACCGTCCGGGCTATCACTGCTCTTAATTTTTTATAATAATAATAATAATCTTTATTTCAGGCAATGTTTCATATAGGACGACTAGGTTACTAAACACCCAACAAGAATAGGTTACCTACACATTAGTGTACCTAGGGTACTCTATATGCGCATATCACCAGGCATGTTGAGTGTCCTTAAAAGTCCTTAAATTCCAGAAAATACCCATTTTCCACCAATATATGGAATTTGACACCTTCGCCGACCCCCATGGGGATAAGGCGTGCGTATATATAACAAACAGACAGTGTTACTTACGCCGTAGATAAATAAGTAGGGATTTCTGAGGAGTCAGTACCTAGGTATCTACTTGATGCTACCAAGCAAAAATAGATCACTCGTATACCTACATAATATGTTTTCCGATGAGTCCTGCCCCCTAGCCAAGTGGTAAACGAAGGATTCATTTGCTTAGTTGGCGTTCGCTTAATTGTACCTAATAACTAACTTTTAAGAACTACGTGTCTGTCAGTATACTTCTTTAGAGTGTTGCGTTAATTTTACTTGGTCGAGCTATAATGCTGCGTGCATGACAAGTCGAACGCTAATGTCAACCCCATACATTGGTCATTCCATTCGACTAATCTTTTGGTACGTTTTTTAGTATTACACACGATGGGGGATGAAAAACACATTCGAAAACAGTATCGACAGACGTGTGTTGAAGAAAAGAGATAATTTTGGAGGATCAATCAACAGTATGGACAAGGACTGAAATATCTTCAGGAGGTCTATCTATATGTCAAAGTTTTAAGTATGAAACGATACAAAGATACCTACTTAATTTCAGGGTTGCAAGGTCTTTCACGTCTTTATACCCAAGGGGGCCGGCAGATGTATTCCATTCCTGGAAGTACCCAACTTATGAGCAGTATATTTTTGAAAACGTGTTTTTTTCTGGAACGTGGCGATTTCAACACGATGTTTTCCTTCACTGTCAATCTAGTGGTAAATATAAGCACAGAGTAGAGTATCTACTCGTTTTTGAAAAACTCATTGGTTATTTGGCATCAGGATTCAAACCCGAGATACAAGAAGCGGGCTCACTAACCACAGGGCTATACCTGC
This sequence comes from Ethmia dodecea, assembly GCA_963855545.1. NCBI lineage: Eukaryota > Metazoa > Arthropoda > Insecta > Lepidoptera > Depressariidae > Ethmia > Ethmia dodecea. The sequence continues at coordinate 9,093,071 of OY979448.1, forward strand.
TATCAGTATTTTGGATCTAAAACGTCATACAATATTGTGCTGAGCGTCTAACGTGTCTTAAAAATAAAAGTTTAACATATTAGACTACTGAGTTGAAGAGGTCCTATCATCACGTTATAGAATAGATATTGAGTGAGAGTTTGATCATTATGTCAATAAAGTTCTGCTGCATATGCCGTAAAAAAAATACGTAATATCGATGGTCTAGAAGACAAACATGATAACTACAGATTTACCAATTTTACAGGAGGGCTGTTTTTAGTAATTCAAAACTTCCAGATGCTATAACTTAAAACTTTACATAGAAATTGTGTATCTATTGCCTATACTTAGTTAGAGTATTTATCTTCATATTTATTTATCATAAATTTAAACATCAATATCTAAAGTATTCTATACAAATACCAAAATAGTAAAAAAGAGCGTCACTTAGTACGTTTGTACACAAACTTTATATTATTTTGTTCACTTAACACTTTCGTGTACCTAAGCAACATTTAACATTTATTTACAAAGAAAATATACATTCCTTTACAATAATCTATACATGTAATAAAACTCTAACGGGGCCGTGTCCGTACATACAATATTTTTTTGAAAATTTTAGCGGTAGTGTATATGTTATCGATGTAGATACATATACACTACCGCTAAAATTTTCAAAAAATATTGTTTTGACATGAGATTAAAAAGAGCTGCCCTTGAGTTTCTTGCTGGCTCTTCTCGGGGTACTGCATTCGGAACCAGCAACTCGTCGGTGGAGATGGGCTGCTGTTTGCATTTAGCCAATCTTCATGGACGAGTTTAGAGTGCCTTGTTACTATAAAATATTGACGTTTCTAAGTGTATATCTTATACCAATAGAAAATAAACGATTTTGAATTTTGAATTTGAATACCAAAACACAATTTTTTGAAATTTTTGTCTGTCTGTCTGTGCACGCGTCACACAAAAACTGCTAGACGGATTTTGATGAAATTTGGTATGAAGATAACTGAGTACCCGAGTCAACATCTAGGGTACTTTTTATTCCCGAAAATATCTCATTTGCACGGGATAATATAAAAACTTGTTAAAAAGAGAAATACGTAATATTCCGAAACAATTACACCTAAGAAACTAGAAATACGGTATGCAGGTCTTGAAATATGTCATCATCACGCAAAGACGGATTTTGATGTTTGGTGTGGAGATAACTGAGTAGCTGGGTCAACATTTAGAGTAATTTTTACAGCGGGAGAATGTCTCAATCCATCGGGAAAATTAAAAAAACTGGTTAAAAAGACAAATACGCAATACTCCGAAACGATAACACCTACAAATTTTAAATATAGTATGCACACCTAGGTGTCTTATATGGCGAAGGCAACCGCTATGAAGGGATTCTTGGAAATTTCTAAGGGAACGGGAATAAACTGGATTCGCGCGCGTAACGCCACTGGCCCCCCCCTATTTGTATGTAGGTATCTTATACGGTAGGTTTTCCAAAATTCCCACGGGAACGGGAAAATACTAGATCCGCGCGGTCAACGCCGCCCGCTAATTACAGATAAAAAATTTCCTTCAAAGAGGAACCATGTGGGACAGTGCCCAAAAGACTGGCCGCATTCCCTCTGGATAGCTAGGCTGATCCTTTAAGAGCCCTCTGGTCACCTGAAGCCTCGACCAAACGCACTGACAGCTCTTTGAAAAGCTGCGGCTCCTCCGGCCCCCACGGTCCCATGGTCTCCACCCCAAACGGCACAAACATGTAACCTAATAAACATTGAGATCGCATACCTGCGCCGCTTTAGCGGTCGCAGCCGCCGTGCCAGCGCCTACAGAGGTGGCACCGATGTGGGATGTGGCAAATGTGTCGGCACATCTTTCATCCCACACCAGCGACATACCATGTTTCCATGGCAAGACAGTCATACCATCAGGCCTCTCGGCACTCATCGTTGTGATGCCGTTAGGCTCAAGAATATATAGCCGGGATATCAGCAGCGGCGAGAGCCCTGCGGATGAGGTCAGTGAGAGACGCATGGCGCGACAGGCGGCCGGGCGCTACGTGCGTAAGAGAGGCCGCTAAGATCCGATATTATGAGATGCAACGTTATAAGTACTAAGAAAATATCAATCATAATAATATACTTCTTAATATTATTATTCAATGCCTTGGTTAAGTAAATAAAAAAACTAATACTCTCAGGTTCCTTTTGTTTACCTACTTAGAACTGTGTCGTTAAATCATTTACAACATTTGTCAACATTTTATTCTTTCTGGCATAGTATTTTTAAAGCACTTAATATTTTTTACTATTTGCTGACGAGTGTTCAGTAGTACTATAAGATCACTTAAACCATTTGTCTACCGGCTCTTGAAAAGCTTAACATCCTTTAAGGTAATTGGGAATTGAAAGGTATAAATTGACAAAAGTAATAAAAATATTTAGCTTATTTGTCAATCATGGTTACCACAAGCGAAATGTTATAAATCTATTTAGCATTTTCTGTAGTTTCAACTGATGGTAAATAACTGTCATTACTTCTTTTGGCTTCAAACTGACATCACTTACAATTAATGTACAACTACAGTTTAGACAGAAAGAGACGGAATTATGCCATTTGGATGAGTGCGATCGGTAGAGCATGCTCATTTAATACATTTGGCATTAAAATATCATTTTTCAAAATTTTGCACTTAGCATGTTTGTCTTCTAGACCATCGATATGTCAAGCGTAGAAACAGCTAGACTTGTCTATTTCAGCTACTTCCACAGCTTGATGTCATATGGCATTCTACTGTGGGGGAATGCTGCTGATGTCCAGAGAATATTTATTTTGCAGAAACGAACCATTCGTGCAATTTATAAAATGGGGTCTAGGATGTCTCTAAAGGAAAAATTCAAGGAAATTAATATACTGACACTGGCGTCACAGTATATTTACGAAAACGTATTGTATGTTAAAAAGAATATATCACTTTACAAAAAAAATTGTGACAGACATTGTATAAACACTAGAAATAAGAATGAACTGGCTGCTTGTGTTAGTCGATTATCTAAAGTTACCAAATCCTTTAAGGGTCAATGTATACGTTTTTACAATAAGATTCCCATTGAATTACAAAATTTGCCTCTTGACAAATTTAAAATAATAGTTAAGGAAAAATTACATAAAAAAGGCTACTATGTATAAAATTACAGACTACTTAGTAGACCAACATGCATGGGATTAACCGACTCGACGCTATGTAAGGCTATTAATTATAATTATTATTGTAAACGATATTTATTAGTAAGACATGAGATTAAAAAGAGCTGCCCTTGAGTTTCTTGCTGGCTCTTCTCGGGGTACTGCATTCGGAACCAGCAGCTCGTCGGTGGAGATGGGCTGCTGTTTGCATTTAGCCAATCTTCATGGACGAGTTTAGAGTGCCTTGTTATTATAAAATATTGACGTCTCTTTTTTTTTTTTTTTTAAATCATTTATTTAAACGGGCTTTTAAAGAAAAACCTTTATGTCAGCCCTATTGGGCAAAACTAGGGATGCAATACACACAAAAAAAAAAACAAATATCTTCTACACTCCCTAACTACCTAATCTTGAGACAGTTTACAACATAATTATGTATAAACAATCAAGGACTCGGAACAAACAGGGGGCCAATTCTACTAAGTGTCAACGGTCATAGTTGGATGACAATGAGATGTCAATGGTGTTATTTTGACACTTTTCAGAGCAAATAACACCATCGACTGACCATGTCATTGTCATTGTCATCCAACTGCAACCGTTGACATTTAGTAGAATTGGCACCCTGGTCTCGACAAGATGTCGTGGAACATCCCAATGTCGAGCCTGTTGATTCCGACGTCACTCATCAGGGTCGTCCTAATCTGAGCATACCGGCCACATTCCACTAACAAATGATATAGGTCCTCCACTGTTCCGCATACTGTACAGTTCGGGGATTCTGACTTCTTCATTAAAAAACTAAATTTGTTTAATGGAATGTGACCGGATCTTATTCTATGTGCAACGACTATAAATTTCCTCGCTATTTCCGACTCTACGAACCATGGTATTGGAGGCGGTTGAGCCTGCAGTGTCTTATACCAAATACCTTTCTCTCTACTTTTAATATCGAAATATTCATGCCAAAATGCGCTCATATCTTTTTTGAATTTGGACAAACATTCTAAATAATCAGGTTCAAGACAACACTCTTCACCACGGTATAAAGCCTGCTTAGCTAACCGATCTGCTGTCTCATTTCCTATAAGCCCTATATGAGACGGAACCCACTGCAACTTTAAGAGTTTCCCCTGTGCGGATATATCAGAAATTTTATTCAAAATAATGTATGCAATGTTTCTACATTGTGCATAACCCAAAGAGCAACGACGTATATGCTGTAAAGCAGATTTACAATCCGAAAAAATGACAAACTCTTTATTATTCGAATTTTGCACATAAGAAAGGGCCTCAGAAATTGCCATAAGTTCCGCTGACATTACCGAAATATTATGTTTTAATTTATAACATCTACTAACACCACATATATCGACCAACGTAAAAAGCAGCACCAACATTTGCCTTATCTTTAGAACCATCAGTATAAATATTCAACCATCCTGGATATTTACATTGCAACTCATTAATCACTTCGACTCTAATATTATTGGTCTCATAACTTCTTTTTGACCGTGCGACGCAATCTAAACTGGATATAATAATACTGTTAACATCAATAGCAGACACCCAAATGTTCAATGAAAACATGGGTAAGGGGTCAGTTGAGAAAACTACTACATCCTTTGTTGTTTCGTAACATGCCGAAAGCAAGGGTTTTTTCTTATGAGACCAATAATTAATGGAGCACATTTCCTGTAAAGTAATTAATAAACCAAAAGTAACATTATTAGCAAAAGACTTAGCTTTCAAACAAAACTTAATACCTAGAAACTTTCTTCTAAAATGTAATGGCATCAGACTTAACTCGCTTTCCATAACATGAATCGGAGTGCTTCTAATGAATCCGCCAATAATTCTGAGGCATTGGTTTTGCAGCCTATCTAATTTAGATGTATGTGTATTAGCTATCGTATAGGAAACAACCATAATCCATTCTACTTCTAACTAATGATATATATAATCTCCTAATGTGTTTTGGGTGGACTCCCCAGCCAGAACCAACAAGAATTTTTAATAAATTCACTACTTTGCAACATCTCTCTAAGGTTTTATTAATATGGCTAAGTGTATATTTTAATACCAATAGAAAATAAACGATTTTGAAAATTTGAATTTGAAAGATTTTACCTAAAATTCAGTAAGTAGGTAACCAAGTAGGTAATCACTTACCTAAATGAAAATACTTATATGTACCTATATATTTCCATTTTTTAAGTGAATTTACCTACTTAGCTTATAGTAAATTTTCGAGTTGATCCTTTTTTAATTAAACCAAATTGAGATACCTAAATAGTAGGTACCTACCTACCTAAAGTCAATGATTTAATGAATAAATGAATTATTGAATAGCCTACTTACTCGTTTTCATTTATCCTGTAAAATATTGTCTGAATGGGAAATCATGTTTTTTTTATGTTAAATACTCATAAACATAAACTCAGGTTGCCGAGTCGTTCCTTCTACGGAAGACGAGAAATCAGTTGTCAAATCTGCATAATTTAGAATGCCTAGGTACCATTCCCGAGTCAAACCTTTTCACCCGACTACCTCAGTAGGATAAAGTTTTTCGAGTGTATGTTTTGCAAACAATTAATCACATTTATGTTTTAAGATGATTAGGTGGATGGAACTGTATTTTTATTTCTCAAACAAAGTAGCAGACTCAGTGGTTCAAGAACCCACTTCTTATTCGTGAGGCTCGGCTCCTGAAAAAGTTTACGTAGGTACATATTTATCACTAGCACGACGGTGAAGGAAAACATCGTGAGGTCCCAAAATTAATCCTGAGGCATGTGTAACAGACCCGATCCGGCCATGGGCTCATCCATCACCAATTACGTTTAGGGGTATAATAATCCACTGGTGAATCAATAATATCCACATTTGGAATAATTTAAAACCTCTGCCTACCCCTTAGAGAATAAGGTAAGTAGGTACTTACGAATATTTAATTATTTATGAGTAAGTACATACCTACCAGCACAAAATATGTTTCTTATGATCCGCAGACATTGTGACTGTGTGATATCGTCTCGCTCGTCTACCTACAAGGCCGGGAGTGACGGGGCGAACCACGCGCGCGGTTGCTAATGGAGGGCGGGCGGGCCGCGGGAGGGTTGGTTGGTGAACATCATTCATTTCTACTCGCTCGTAAGAGGCAGTCGTCTGCCCCCTTGTTTCAGATCTGCGCTTTTTAATATTTTTGCGAGTAAATTTTATTAACTAAGCAAAATTTTATTTCCTAAATGTCAGCTCTATTTCCAAAGGGCATTGTTTGTGTCGCAGTTAATAATTAATAGTAAGTTTTTACCCTACATCTGGCAATAACTTTTTAGTAATATTTCGTTTTTGTACTTTGGCAATTATTTTCCGGATGTCAAATTAACCAATCTCGGCTCTGACAAAGTAGTCTATTTCAGAAGCTCAAGCTCAGTTTTTGTGGAAATACATAGAGCTAATCGCATAGAAACTATATTGTCAACATTACAGACACAATTATTTTTATGAGTGATCGTTAATTGTACACAGAATTGCAAATACAATGGAGAACGATATCAACAAACCCTACAAAATTTGTGATGTGAATCGAGACAAAAAGAAAGGTATTGTGGCTTCTTCGTTGGAAGATTTGCTTAGTAAAGTGCCGGAAAAACTCGGAATGCCTTCGGAAAACCTTACAGTGGCGTTGGAGTGTGATGGGACCGAGGTAGACGATGAGGAATATTTCTCCACCTTAGACCCAGATACATCACTAATGATTCTCCACGGAAATGAGAAGTGGTCACCCAATATGCCAAAGTGCCAAGTGTCCCTTGATCAAACTGATGATGTAGCTCTGGACGACAAAGGGCAGGTGGCAAACCTTGTAGGGCGCCTGCAGCATAACCTCTGCCATATATCCTTACTTGGAGGCCAAGACTTGGAGTTGTTGTCTGACATGGACCCTGATAGTCTGGCAGACATTGTCACAGATAGAGACAATAGAATCATCTTGGAACACATCAAGGAAGCTTCTGGAAGGTAGGTAGTATATTATTGACCTCTTAAACCAAGAACAATTGATTTTTAATTGTTATGGTGTGCATTGAAACCACACGGTTCTTGACTGATTTCATTGGTATCGAAAACTTTAAACAGTTAAAAACATATTCTTGAAACAGAGTATGTACTATCAGTAAAAGTTCTGCCTGATACACTGATGTGGAATAAGTTTTAAACCATAATACTTATAGGCCAATTAGCTTCAAGACTCTTAATGCTTGTGTTTGTACTAAGAAAACATTTCAAACTATTGTCAGGTGATTATGTTGTTTTGTAGTTTGTGGGTGTGGCTGTATTTAGACTATTTAAGCCTTAGTTTTCTAGGCAGAGTGTCTTGTATTAGGAATCTCGAGGTAGATTGATGATTTATACAGTTAATCAGTCAAGCACCATTCAGTTCCAAAGTGTGACAGAACAATTAAAAATCATTTGTGTCTTTAACAGTATATATTGTTTAGTAATAGTCAAATATGTTGATTTCAGAATATTACTGGAGAAACGTCAAGCACAAGATGCAATGGAGCTTCTGAAACTATATCACCAGAGCGTGTCGAATGGGGCGGAAGAGACGCCACCTGCAAAGCAAGAGAGAGTTTAGGAGCCGTGTCCTAGTTGCACTAATAACTGATTCAAGTAACCCTCAATTTATTTTTAAGGGATGGTTCATCTCAAAAGTTTACAAAAAAACATTTTATTCAATTCATTTTTAATACTATTTGGGAAAACAAAACATACAGGTTATTTATCAATCAGACCTGAAATAATGATGCATAAAGCATACATTTCAAAGTAAGTCATACATAAGTTAAAATATTCAAACACCAATTAAGGAGGCCTTTTTTCTAAGTAATGAGTATTATGTAGAGTTAATATGATTATTGTTTAAAATTTTTGATCTAATTTATAACAAACAATCTAGTTATTAGCCAAATTTAATGTCACTATAACTTCCTCATAAAATTTGCCTCTTATTAGGTATTATATAGATTTTTTTATGAAACCCCATCTTAGAAGGCAGCTGCTGTAATTGGAAACTACAGAGAATTTTACTGCTGGTAATGATCATGCATTTTAGATTTTAATATTAAGATGCTAATCTTATGAATATGAGCTGAAATTGAGTATAGAAATAGGAAATCATTTAACATAATATTTATTACATAGATAGTACATAATTTCATTTGTAAGTAAAAAATAACAAATTATTACCTATGTACTTAGTATCAAACAAATTAAAATCTGTTCAGCTCTATAAAATATGAACAGAAAAATCACTTAATTTGTGCCTGACTGTCATCTAGTCTAGTTGCTTCTTTAGTATTTATGTAGTCTTGACAATAGATATGCTAGCATTAGGTATATTTATACTTACCTATGTTATTCATTTGTAAACTTTTGAGAGACAATTTGCCACAAGGTTGATAATTAACATCAATTTAAAAGACTGATAGTTGGTAACTTATTTTTTTTATATAGTTTTTACCCCTAGAATAAGATTTATTCATTTAATTCCAAATTTGCTCAAAAATTTACGAATATTGAATAGGTTTCTCTAAGTTTTACGAACCTCTTGAAGTACAACATAGTATATGACTAAAAGCAGTTTCAGCTCATCCTTGTGTGGATAAAAAAGATGACAAGAATTATAGTCCAGTTATGAATAGGATTCAGGATCAACCTGTTTTTAATCTGAATATTGCAGGTACAGTCAAGAGCAACTCAAGCTTGACACTACCAGTTTAAGCTGAGCTCTGATTTGTACTGCGCGCCATAGAATACAGGGCCGGTTCAAAGTCCAAAGTGTCAAGCTTAGCGTGCTCTTGACTGTACATAGCATAACATGCTAATGAAAATATGCTAGAAATAGAACATGATAGTTATGTCTCATTACCAAACAAACTTCAAATTGCGGAGAGACTTTTACATAATATTTCATAAAATATTGCAGTCTTTCAGTTCATTATGATAATAAGCTTCTTTATGATGAATATATGTTTATACTAGCGACCCGCCCCGGCTTCGCACGGGTGCAATGCTGAATTTTCTTTGCTATAAACCTTGCGGAGCCCTAGACCTTTCCAACGAATGCAAAACCATGGAAATCGGTTCGTCAGTTCTGGAGTTAAATCGTCAGGAAGGAAAACCCGACTTATTTTTATATAGTAGATTATAATAAAAGCATGTGAAGTTTGGATGAAAATTATGTTATTTCCGCCCCGAGCGCCAAAGTAACTGCTTTCTGTACCATCTAGCAGGTTATTACCTGAAATTTAACTATAGAGACTTAAATAATTTTAGTGATATCAATGTCCCGTACCAATATTTCTGGTATCCCAATTTTTTCACTACATATATAGCTGATTAATATTATACTTTTCCAATTTGTTTCATTCTCTACTTTAGAAAATTTACTGGTATGATTTTTAATTAGTTCCATTAAATTTAACATCTTTAGCTTCCAAAACATATAACTCTTATAAACACCCTAAACATGTATCTAGAAATAAAGTAATAAAATTAGTATGTATGAAATTAGCTTAAGCCCTAATATTATACCCAAATTGTGTACCCAGTCAGTGATTTGTTATAATCAAGAAATTGTATGGATTCAGTTTTTTTTTTTCTACAGATATACTTTAAAAATACCAGTATAAAAGCTGTGTGAACTTGTGCTGTCTTGTAACATAAAAGCTTAGAACAACATTTTAATCTTAATGTTTTTTAATAGGCATCATAGGCACTTACATGATACCATCTCTACAGTGAAATGGTCTTGCACTTGTATTTTTGTGGCTAATTTAATGTGTATTTCAATAAAACAATTTGCCTGATTTATCAAGGGTTACTAAATTTACAGCATAATTGCATGTTATCTTATGAAAAATAATGTAAGTCTAGTGTACGGAATTGTTCTGGGTTTGTAATGTAAAAATAATTCCTAATAGTGGAATTGATGAATTAATAAAATGTATGTAATGTAGATGTTAATTTTTACTGTGCACGAATAAAGTATATACTATCATATCACACTTTATTTTCGTTAGGTATGTACCTACATTATATACATTTATAGAGCAGAGTATAATAAATATATGAGTATTTGTTCTAACTTCTATCTGTCCTTGGACATTCAGCAACATTATAATTATGGTATGTATAGTATTGCAAAGTGTAGGACCAGTGCCTTATAAATATTTATCTATTCTTATACATCATCAAATTACCTAATTATTATCAGAAAATAATATCAACTTGTTATTCCAGATGGTTTAGGCGCAGAACGCCCCACCGAAAAAAAAAGATTTTGGGTTTAAATTGCCTTTTACTTATATGCCACATACCTACTTACACATCAAAAGAACAAACGATCAATCGCTATTGAGACAACAAATCAATATGCTCACACCTTATTCAATAGACCATAAGGGGTCGTAAATAAAAAATACCCACATTTCATATTATTTTCGGTCATCCATGGCTAACCTGGATCTCCCATTCCAATTATTTTATGGAAATTAAACAAAAATAATAGTTAATTAGTTTTTAATACAATGAAATTACAGTTTTAAATAATAAATACACAGTAACACTAAAATAACATTACAGATTATCTCAGATTCTTGCGACAATATTTTTACAGCAATATCATTTTATTGCAATAGAGAAAAAAGGTGTGATACATAACACAATTCATAGTTTTGCATATTTCTTTGATACTTTTGATGCTGTTTTAGGATATTGTTTTCACTTGTCATATTAATACAGTGAAATTTCTCAATTATCAAGTTTTGCTACTTGTTCACAGAGACCTACACGGAAGAAAGCATTGTGACAATTATAAATTTGTAAATTACACAATTGATAGAACATGATAAACAAATGAAATTTATCTTTAGAGGACTGTGCATGAGCTCTTCTCTCGGAAAGGATTCACTTTTTGACTGGAAAACCCGACGAGTAAACAATCTTCCTGTTCGTGTTCATTTATGTATTTCACAATGTCTGCCACAGCCACAGACACTGGAATGCGCTTGATGGCCGCTTCTCTTCGAAGCTGTTCTGTTACAGCTCGCTGCTGTTGCAACGTCGATACCATCATATCCATAACGGCGGTGTCTGAGAGGCCTATGTTGGAAGCAAAATTATACAGTCTGGAAAATGCAAACCAGGGCGTAGCCTTGCAAGGAAGTTGTCTGTAAACAAATTTGTGATGGGTTTAATCGTAAATTTAAACGCAATATTTAATTATTATGATGTCAAAACTTACAAAGAATCAGGTTATTCCTGAGTAATAGTTTTATATTGGGAAATAGTACGCAATTCCTGAAAGATAGGTGGGTATAATTCAATCCCTTTTTTGTAGCCCAATTTTGTTGGACAGGCTAAGATCACAGATCATACTGCCTCGTCTTCAGTCTGTGTTTCCTTGTTACCAAGTCTTTATATTCTTCGGTAAATGTGTCTACTTCAGAGCGCATGTACAAAAATATAGTGTCTTCAACGCTATCTATAGCCCCTTCTTTGTTATCGACAGTAGTAACTTTTACTCAAGACTTGATTTGATTGTGACTTCTTGAGGAAATCCAAAAAAAATGTGAGCATGTGGACCTCCGTGCCACCTCTTAATTCTTTTCTAAAACCACCTAGAAGTAATGTGACGGTGATTGTGACGCTGATTAAAAGTGTTCTGTGCTGATTTCTGCTATCATTTTGATTGTGACGGCTTCCTCGCAGAGGAATTGATCAAAATTGGTGTCACGGAGGTTCACATGCTTTGTCTATGGTTTTCACACAAATCTACTTAGACGACGTTACCATTTGCGGCAAAAGTAAGGAGGAACATGACGAAAATCTCGATAGATTCAAGGAAGCTGCCAAGAAATATAATCTCACGTTGAACCTCGACAAATCTATTTTCGAAACGGAGTCGATAAACCTCCTCGGCTACTCTATTCATAAAAACTGTATCAAGCCCGACAAGACTCGTTTGGAGCCTCTTATAAACTTACCATTTCCATCCGACAATACTACTTTGAAGAAAACCCTCGGTCTCTTTGCGCACTACTCGAAGTGGATTAACAATTTCTCGGCCAAAATTAGGCCACTTGTCGAATCACCTCTACCTTTATCGCAAGAGGCAAAAGAGTGTTTTAACAAACTTAAATCAGAGATAGCGCAGTCCGCTCTCGCCTCAATCGACGAAAAGGAATTATTTACAGTAGAAACAGATGCGTCTGATTACGCAATTGCGGCGACGCTTTCTCAAAAAGGACGGCCTGTCGCATTTTTTACGCGAACACTCAACGACTCGGAAAGAAGACAGGCCTCCATTGAAAAAGAAGCCTGCGCAATAGTAGAAGCACTACGGAAATGGCGCCACTATCTAATCGCAAGACATTTCCTACTTATGACCGATCAAAGATCCGTAGCCTTCATGTTCGATCAAACGCACTCGAGCAAAATAAAGAATGGAAAAATAGAAAGATGGCGCTTAGAACTATCGTGTTACAAGTTTGATATTTCCTATCGTCCGGGGAAGGACAACGTAGCAGCCGATGCTTTATCCCGCGTATGTGCTATGACGGATGGGACTCCCAGCAGACTTATTGAAATTCGGTTCACTGGGTCCGGTCCAAAAACTTACCATACTCTGTCGAAGAAATCAAACGTATGATCGCCGCTTGTCCGGTCTGTGCGGAGATAAAGCCCAGATATGTCAAAAACAAAGGACAATTAATAAAGGCAACGGCTCCTTTCGAGAGACTTAATTTGGACTTTAAGGGACCTTTACCCTCAAATTCTTCAAACAAATATATACTTACAATAATTGACGAATACAGTAGATTCCCATTTGCATACGCTTGTAAGGATATGACGTCAGAAACTGTCATAAAATGCCTCAAAGACCTTTTTTCCTTACTTAGCACTCCTGCTTATATTCATTCGGACAGGGGGACATCCTTTCTCTCAGACGAAATGCGAAAATTCTTGATCAGCTTAGGCATTGCAACCAGCCGTACGACACCATATAACCCTCAGGGGAACGGTTTAGTAGAGCGCCTTAATGGGACGCTCTGGAAAGCTGTTCAGCTCCACCTGCGTTCTAAGAATCTGGACGACGCCCATTGGGAACAAGCCCTGCCAGTAGCACTCCATTCTTTAAGATCCCTCCTGTCCACTGGGACTAACGCGACACCGCATGACCGAATGTTTCAACATCCTCGTCGTTCCGGCAATGGTCAGTCGATGCCATCATGGCTGATGGTTCAAGGACCAGTATTTATGAAAAAAAATTTATAAAATTTGAAATATGACGCTGCCGTAGAAGAAGTCGAACTTTTGCAAAGCAATCCCGAATACTCATACGTGCGATTGCCTGACGGACGAGAGACCACAGTTTCAAACAGGCGTTTGGCTCCACTACCACTAAGGGAGGATGACACTGATGATCTATCGGAAGATGAAGAGCCTCCTACTAGAATAGAAGAGCTGCCTTCCCAAGCTGAAAGAGAAATACCACCTCCACAAGCTGAAAGAGATCGGCCATCTCCGGAAACGGATGCAGCACCTTCAGCTCAGTATGTTCACATTCGAAGCTCTACTCGCAGACGAAGGACTCCTGCTTATTTGCAGGATTACCACACTACGTAATAGACAAAAACAACGGGGGGTGAATGATGTGAACTTCTTAGTTGCACTCTATGATGTGATATGAGTCATGACGTTGTCAGAACTGTTAATATTGTCTGTCGAATACTTTTATATTATCTCGTATTAAATTTTAAAGTTGAATAAAGCCTTGTTATCTCTAAGGCTTTGTCTTTTAATGTATCAAATTCCAAGAGAATCACACTAGTCCAGTCAGTCAAGACAATTAATTCATTATAATTCCAAAAGTTTTCAAATTTTGATGTAAGGTCGGGAATGGTATTAAAACAAACTATAAAATTTTGCAACTTGTTCTGCGGTCCGGAACATTGTAAAAAATGCATTAAATGATAATGTGCTCAGTTCTTGACACCAAAATTCCAAAAGTTCTGCAAAGTTGGAGTGGTGTTAGGTAAATATATTATTTTACATCACGTGTCAAATTTGCAACCAATCTATGAGTACGGAACATTTTTTGTTATTGAAAATTAATGTTTTTATTAAACTGAATGTAAACGTTCCAAAAGTTCTGCAAACTTGACACATATACCGGAAAAATATACCGAACGGTTGTATAAATTTGCAACATTTTTCGTTGACCGGAACATGTTTTTTTAGAATTATTGTTAAATTTTCGATTTTGAATGTCAATAATGACTGGACTACACCATGTACCGGCGAAATTAACATTTTAAACCAATGTGACAGCTACAAACACATTCATTACGTGACGCAATAAGGACAGAGAATTAAGCGATCTTTTTTTCAGAAGCATGTCTTGAGTTTGGCCACCATTTAAAGTCGAAAATCCTAGTGAACATGCATTTAAATAAAAGCCTAACAGGAATTCGAAACCGTTTTGTCACGACAAATAGCTCATAATATTATTTCCACCACGACTACTTTATTCGTTTAAGAGAAAATTGGATTTGTCCATTACTATGGAAAGTTACTGTATATTATATACAGGGTGTCCTAGAAGTCAACGATAAGCCGGAAACCAGCGATAGGCCTAGTCATGAGGGTAATCAGAAAAATATAAAAAAAAACTATGTTCTTTTTTCAAAATGTTATGAAGGTTTTAAAAAAATCCTAAAAAACGGACACCTTGTAATGAACTTTCTTCTACTGTGACTGTAAATATTTACTTTTTGAATATTTTTTTTCTGTAATGCTATAATGAATAGCCTTGCTACAATTTACAATAAAAAAAATACATAACTGCATTACTTTTAAGTAAAAAGTTAAATTTGTTTCCAACATTGAATTCTAAATAATTTCATCAACCAACTTAAACCAGCTGTACTGTAAAAAAATGTATGGCTACTATTTTGGCAAGTATACTTAAAAGTTGACGCATTTAGTCTAGATTCTAAAATGGTATAACACATGCTAGGTTTTGTTATAGTTGAGGCTTGAAAAATTTTTTTTCTCGATGAATCCGGATTCTATGCCAATCTAATTTAATGAGGTAAAATGTTGGTAACGCAACCTTCTTAGGTAAATCCAGGTTAAAATCTTTTTGAATGGAGACGGACTCATAATTTTGAAAAGAGAACCTAACAGGGATTTTTGTTTATTCGTACATCTTTTGTTTATGTCATTTGTTTGATGGCTTTGATTTAAATCCATCTGTCCCAGAAGTAAAGATTCTGGAGTCTGTTGCTTAGATTGTATTTGCGTGTTATTACGAGTTCGTAAAGTGAAGTTATCATACCAAATAGACATACCATACAGGAGTACGCCAACATGCATCTTATTTACGGAGAATGCTTATGTAACGCCAATGATGCAGCTAGGGTGTATCGCGAGAGATACCCAAACTTAGAGCGTCATCCTGATTACCGAGTTTTTATTAATCTGCATCGATCATTATCCGAAGGTCGATTCCCTGATCATATGGCTGGTGAAGGAAGGCCCCTCTTGCCCTACGAGGACGAAGTCATGCAAGCTGTGGAAGAAGATCCAAGTATATTCGAACGTGGAATTGAGGAAAGCCTTGGAGTACCTAAAAGCAGTGCACATCGTATTCTGAAAAAAAAACCGTCTGCATCTATTCCATGTACAACGAGTACAATCTTTGCTTCCCCGAGACTACCCAGAGAGAGTGCGATTTTGTCAAACGATTTCGCAAAAACACACTGAAGATCCCGAGATTTTTAAACGATTCTATGGTCCGACGAAGCAACGTTTAAAAAGGACGGTTACATGAACCTACACAATTTACACGAATGGCACGTGGAAAATCCTCACCTAATGCGTGAAGATCATTCACAGTACCGTTTTAAAGTAAACATGTGGACAGGCATTTTAAACGGTACAGTTATTGGTCCGATTGAGCTGCCAGAGACCATAAATGGACATGTTTATTTAGATTTCCTACAAAATCAACTACCCGATTTATTAGAAGAAGTGCCGCTAAATATTTACGGCAGCATGTGGTATCAGCAAGACGGCTGCCCCGCGCATTATGCTCGTCTAGTCAGAGAGTTTCTCGATCAAGAATATCCAAATAGGTGGATTGGTCGGGGTGGTCCAATTTCGTGGCCAGCGCGGTCACCCGACCTTAATACAATAGATTTTTTTTACTGGGGTGCAATTAAGGAAAAAGTCTACCACAAACCGATTCAAGATTTAGAAGAGCTGCGCCGAAGAATCTCAGAAGCCGCTGAACAAATCAATTCCAAACGTCACGCCCGGCGCATAGCTCGATCATTTTTAAGGAGATGTAGAGCGTGCATATTAGCTGAAGGAAAACAGTTTGAACATTTGTTATAAAAATACTGTAAAACATACCACATTAAATAAAAAAATATTACACAAACTTATGTTAAGTATCATTACTTTAAAGGAGGGTTAAGAAAGAGAATAAAAAGGCTTAGTTCAGGTCAGCTGCAGACTTAAGGTTGCGTTACCAACATTTCACCTCATTAAATTAGATTGGCATAGAATCCGGATTCATCGAGAAAAAAAATTTTCATGCCTCAACTATAACAAAACCTCGCATGTGTTATATCATTTTAGAATCTAGACTAAATGCGTCAACTTTTAAGTATACTTGCCAAAATAGTAGCCATACATTTTTTTTACAGTACAGCTGGTTTAAGTTGGTTGATGAAATTATTTAGAATTCAATGTTGGAAACAAATTTAACTTTTTACTTAAAAGTGAGGCAGTTATGTAAATTTTTTTTATTGTTAATTGTAGCACTGCTATTCATTATAGCATTATAGAAAAAAAATTATTCAAAAAGTAAATATTTACAGTCACAGTACAAGAAAGTTCATTACAGGGTGTCCGTTTTCTAGGATTTTTTTTAAACCTTCATAACATTTTGAAAAAAGAACATAGATTTTTTTTTATATTTTTCTGATTACCCTCATGACTAGGCCTATCGCTGGTTTCCGGTTTATCGTTGACTTTTGGGACATCCTGTATAATAATAAATAATATAATATAATCTCACGCCTTTTTTTTTATCCCCGAGGGGGTAGGCAGAGGTATTCCATTACTAGATATACCCACATTTCACGAGATATATTGGACCCCTAAACGTGATAGGTGGTGAGCCCATCGCCGGACCGGGTCTGTTTACACATGTCTCAGAATTAATTCTGAGACCTGCGGGTTTCCTCACGATGTTTTCCTTCACCGTCGAGCTAGTGATAAATATGTACGTAAGTTTTTGAAAAACTCAGTGGTACATGCCAGGATTCGAACCCGAGCCTCACTGATTTTCGGCCGGCTCTTTAACCGTCCGGGCTATCACTGCCTTTATATGTATATTATAATAAAAACTTATTGTATTTTATTGAATTATTTATTTTCATTAAAATTTTCAATTCTATATAGTAAACATATTAGATATTGGTAGGTAGACGATAAACACCCCTCCTTTACCGTTTGCGAAGTGCCTACCGCACTTCAGTATAAAGCGACTTTCAGTCAAGAGGAGAGGGTAGACTTTGAATCAGTCCTAACAAAATCATAGTCACCCTATACAGTAACTTTCCATAGTAATGGACAAATCCAATTTTCTCTTATACGAATAAAGTAGTCGTGGTAATAATATTGTGAGCTATTTGTCGTGACTAAACGGTTTCGAATTCCTGTTAGGTTTTTATTTAAATGCATGTTCACTAGGATTTCCGACTTTAAAATGGTGGCCAAACTCAAGACATGCTTCTGAAAAAAAGATCGCTTATTTCTCTGTCCCTATTGCGTCACATATGTAAAGAATGTGTTTGTAGCTGTCACATATTCCGTCACATTGGTTTAACTCTAATTAGGGTCCTGGTAATAAAGCTTTAGCTTACAAGTGACAATTCTACCGAATGAATCAGGCTTAGCGTTTGTCGTACATGTATCATTAAGACAAGATGTTTCAATAAATATTATAATAAAAACTAAAAAAACTGTCTTTTATTGAATTCTTTATTTTCATTAAAATTTTCGATGCTATATAGTTATTGTAAATAAAAAATACTTAGATATTGGTAGGTAGACAATAAACACTCCTCCTTTACCATTTGCGAAGTGCCTACCGCACTTCAGTATGAAGTACTTTCAGTCAAGAGGGTCGACTCTGAATCAGTCCCAACAAAATCATAGTCACCCTGTACAGTAACTTTCCATAGTAATGGACAAATCCAATTTTCTCTTAAACGAATAAAGTAGTCGTGGAAATAATACTATGAGCTATTTTGTCGTGACTGAACGGTTTCGAATTCCTGTTAGGTTTTTATTTAAATGCATGTTTCAATAGGATTTTTGACGTTAAAATGGTGGCCAAACTCAAGACATGCTTCTGAAAAAAAGATCGCTTATTTCTCTGTCCCTATTGCGTCACATATGTAAAGAATGTGTTTGTAGCTGTCACATATTCCGTCACATTGGTTTAAAATGTTAATTTCGCCGGTACATGGTGTGATTCTCTTGGAATTCGACGATTTGTCTGAAAACCATAGACAAAGCATGTAAACCTCCGTGCCACCTATTTTAATCAATCCTTCTGCGAGGAAGCCGTCACAATCAAAATGATAGCAGAAATCAGCGTCACAATCACCGTCACATTACTTCTAGGTGGTTTTCGAAAAGAATTAAGAGGTGGTACGGAGGACCACATGCTCACCAGAAATCAGCGTCACAACCACCACCCGTATTCTATGGAGAAGGATAGGCTAACTTAAAATTAGGAATTATAGGTGGTCAGTCAAAATCGAGTCCAATATAATATAGGACTCGATTCTGCAATCTAATTTTAAGTTAGCTTTATTCTTTACCACCGCTTTGGAAAGAAAAGGAACAGAAATAAGCGCCATATTTATTAACAATGTCACAAATCTCAAAATAACAAAATTGAACCTTATGATTTCCATATTAAGATTGACCGCATTCATATCTTATTCAAATACACGTGTTTAGCAATGTAACAAGGTCATGGATAAAAGTGACAGATATGAGCACGTTCTTAGGGTTCAAATTAGGTTGGTTTTACATGTTTGACATTACTGTATTATCTATGGTTTATTTCTGTCCTTTTTCTTCCGTATTCTATGAATAAGGATAGGCTAAATTAAAATTAGGAATTTTAGCTGGTCTGCAGAATCGAGTCTTGATAGACTTGAGATAGATTGTGTTGAGCTTTGTAGCAATAGAAAATTCTCAGTGTCCCTAAAAATGATTTGCTATCTATATGTCAACTTCTCGTTTTTTTAATGTGTGGCATGGCTGCTACTGTACTAGTTTATGACAGCTAATATAAAGTTTAGTTCAGCACCATCTATTGACACCTTTGAATACTCAAGTGACAGCTGTCACTGAAAACGCCTCATTGTAAATCAGGAGAAAACACACCAACCTCAACACAAATTATATATCAATATTATAAACAACACGTCTCTCGGCATTAGTAGCTGTATATTTTCATGACCCTTGCATTCATGAGAACAAAAAGAAGCCATCGTTCGATGCTAGATTCGATGACAGGTTATTGGCCACAGTTTAACAATCATACAGTTGGCTCACGAATGTACTTGTGCAGAGCAACGGAGGGGGCCTTGCGGGGAAGCGAGCGACGCGGACCGCGTCATACAAACTCGCGTAGTTTGTCAGGTTAATCGTCGAGGGCTGACGTGAATCCGAGTTGTGACGAGAACAAAACCCTCACGATGGTTTTACCGTCATTACAACAATTTCCAAAGATCTATTCGACATACCCATAATAGATATTAAATAATAATAACTGTTTTTGTGCCATATTCAAGTTGATTTTCTCGCAGAGCGCGTAATAAATCGCGGGTCAGTGAACACTTATTTATTATGATCTTTAGTAATTTTTGATAGTAACACGGTCACAGAATGTTACACTTTTTATTTGACCCAACTAAAATACTCCAAAAATAAAGTGTCGCGGAAATATCTGGAAGTGCAACATCTTTAAATTATTTATTTATAATAACATTCATTTTTAATAATAATAATAATTGCTCGTGTGCATTCAAAATGCTTTATTTCATCTATATTTAATATGTACCTATTTCAATAAGTGATTTTGTGATTGTACCTAACTAAAAATATTTTGTTTACATTTTTGTAACAACCCTTGCATAAATACGTAGGACATCGTCAATACCTACGCCGGCGGCGGCATCGCGCGCCCACAAAGGCGATAACCAACTGTATGATTGTTATACTGTGTTATTGGTCATCTATCTTTAGTAAAGGAACTAGTTTTTCTTTTTTAAAAAACGCCTCATTGATATCGTAGTTGCTGAAAATCGTGTTCAACCTTTTGTAGCAATAGAAATTCTCAGTGTTATTATTTATTTACTATCAACATGTCAATTTCTCGTTTTTAATGTCTGGCATGGGTGTTACTGTAGTAGTTTATGACAGTTCTTTGAAAGTTCTTCAACGCACCATCTATTGACACCTTTAAATACTGAAGTGACAGCTGTCACTGAAAACGCTACATTAAAATTTATTGTATTTTTGTCTTACTTTTATGCATAGACTGAAACAGAGCTAAAAATCTTTAATTTCGTGTCTTGTTTAGTGCTGATGGCTAAATTGCCAATGCCTTATAACAAGTTATGAAAATAATAATCATACATCTTCTGGTTATTGGTCTCTCTCATACAATTTCATTCATTCATTCATACATTCATACGTGCATTCATACCTATTTTTTATTTATCCTTTGTACGTACACGGAGTTTAAATCCAACTAAAAGTACCTAGGTACTGCTGGGTCCTTTCTTTACTTTCTGTATAGTGGAACATAAGAAAACTCATATTCTGCAGTTGATTTCGTGGGTACTTACTAATAAATCAAAATTAGTTATGGACGGTGATACTACCGACGGTCCCAATACGAAGTCATATTCGGGAATTCCTGAGGCAGTATTTGTTGTAAGTACAATATTTCACACGAGAAAAAGGATAGGATCCCAATTTTGTTTCGACAAGATTTTCAATGACTATAATTTTGTAGGTTATGATATGATAGAGGACACTGCACACCTGCTTCTTTTTCTTAGTTCAATATAAAATTGGGACTGATGTTAAAATTGAATCACAAACTTTTAACTTCTTTATTGAAAACTACAATAAATTTCAAAACCATAATTTTTTCTTCTTCAGGACAATGTCAATGAATTTATGAGCTTGCCTGAAAATTCTGGCGGTGTCGACAAAGTATTGAGAAGCCTCGACGAACAACATGGCAAATACAAGTTTATGGAGTACACTCTGGCTACAAAGCGGAGGCGCCTACGTCAACAAATTCCCGATTTAGCCAGGTCACTGGAAATGATTGAAAAATTAAAAAGCCAAAAGGAAGAAATGGATACTCAATTCCTACTCAGTGATCAGGTGTTTGTGAAGGTAACTTTAATGAATCGTTCAAGTTCAATATTCATTTAATTTTTGATAAATTGATATTATACTACACTTGTCTCCTTTTAGGCAATTGTACAACCAACAAATACTGTATATCTGTGGCTCGGTGCAAATGTTATGTTGGAATATTCTTTAGGAGATGCTGAAAACCTACTTACATCAAATATGGCAACAGCAAAGAAGAATCTGGCATGTGTTGAGCATGACTTAGATTTCCTCAGGTAAGAGTTAGTTTTATTAAAGCATTGAGTGGTTAAAAGCAAATGTGAAGGAATACAAATAATTATTTTTGCTGAGTATATCAATAAACTATTACTACGATCTACTAATAATAAATCAATTTTGCAATAATCATTCTGCTGAACTGCTGATTGCAGAATGTAGACAAATAACTGTCAGTGTATGGTGATTTTCAGTTTAAATGTTGGTATGCTATTGTTATCTGCAGGTCATAATTGTAGTAGTGTGTGAGCTATGTAGATCTTTGCCACCAGGCCACCAAATCAGACACAGGACAGGCCTCAAATTGTTAGTCAGTGGGGCTCTATAACTTTCACAGTTGAACTCGGAGAATCAGGTACCAGGAATTTATACATATTCAGCTAATATTTTGTTTATTTTACAGAGACCAATGGACTACAACTGAAGTTAATATGGCTAGAGTATATAATTGGGATGTGAAGAGGCGTCAGGCAGCAAAAGTATCCAGTTAAATTGACATTAGTTAATTTCTTTACACCTCAGTCTAGTGGTTCAACTGGATAAGTTAACATTGAATTATAAAGTTCTAATCATAATATAAGAATGGTGCTCAGCTCAATGTAATGGAGTAAAACAAACCTATCTCTATGTTTGTTTCTTATTTACACAATGCTTCTACATTAACTTTTCATTATGAGTGATTCATATTAAAATACATAATTAGTGTAAGTGCAGTCACATCTGTTTAACTAATTTTAATCTATACTAATATTATAAAGAGGAAAGATTTGTATGTTTGTATCTTTGTTATGAATAAACTCAAAAACTACTGGACCGATTAAAAAAATTCTTTTACCAATGTAAAGCTAGAATATCCTTGAGTAACACAGGCTATATTTTATTCCCATATTCCCACGGGAACAGGAACTACGCGGGTGAAACCGATGGTTTGGTTCACCAAACTAACTTTTTATATTTTTTAATATACTTATTTTGGTACAAAGGTTTGCTTAATTTCAGCGGCAAGAATTAACAGTACTAATTTAGTTCTATTATCATTTAAAAATTATGCATTTTATAATAATATTCTTTATATCAAAATCTTAGTTACAAAGAAACAAACTGAGATTAGTAATTCACAGTCTAATTTCTCCATCTAGCTGCCTGGTGCCTGACTGAAATGCTGTTGATATCATCAAAATGTAATCAATGTTGTAATAAATGCTCGCTTTTATCCATTTGGTTTTTATTTACTGTAATGGACAGTATTGTTAGATCCATTTTTTAAATTATAACAAGTGTATGCTGTCTTTTAAGTATGATCGTATCAAAATGCAAATGACACCTGGCCCAAGCCCTGCTAAGTCGCTGTCGTCAGTTAAGTTACTTGTGCACATTATCATTATTTCAGTGCGGGTTTTGCAGGGGTACTGCTTTTTCACTATCATCATTTCAGTGACGTGACCACCCACCTCTCAATTCTTTACTATAACCAGAGACCAGTTTTTAAACTGGTCTCTTCTATAACATAAAAACTGGTCTCTTCTATAACAAACAACTCTAAAGACGTAAAAAACCGACATCAACGAATAGCGCTAAAAGTATCATGAAGTATGATCTACCAAACAAAAAACTATAATGAGTAAAAAACCGACTTTAACATAATAATATATTATGGTTCTCATTATGCATGCCAGTGTCAGAACTAGACCAAATTGAAATGGGACCACACGGGAAGCACCAGCTTTCAAAATAAAAGAATAATCAAAATCATAGAGTAACTTATCAAAATCACCCAGTCGAAAGTTCTGAGGTAATAAACAAAAAAACACTCGACGAATATTGAGAACCTCCTCCTTTTTTGAAGTCGGTTAAAAAAGGAACTTACGAGTACACACAGTTGGTGGATAAATACTTTTTTTTCTAATGAATTGATCCCTGTGATTGATCCCTATATCACCAAAGAGATTAAAATATTATAGGGCATAGAGGGGACAAAGCGAGGAGAATTTAAAGTCAAAAGTTATTCCAAGTGGAACAGTAGTACAATTTCGACCGAATGACAGCTCGCGTTCATATAACTGACATGACGCTTAGGCTTCAAAGTTTTGTATGAAAATATTCCTAATGCCCCCTCTATGCCCTATTATATAATCTCTTTGCATAACATAACACCCATTTGGCCTCGTAGATCTACACTAATATTATAATAAAGAGGAATGATTTGTATTTTTCATAACTCCGGGCCGGGTGGAAAGCGGCAAACGACCGGCTGCGCTAAATGAATGAAGTTGCCGCTTTTCCTGTTTGTACACGACATATTTTTTGAGGTAGGGTATATTAATATAAAGTGTGTATATAGCAAGGAGATTCTACGTTATTTAACGTAGAAACTCTTTGGTATATAGCAAGGAGATTCTACGTTATTCCACAACGGGAGGAAGTGCTACTAAGAAAGCAGGCGGTCCACTTGAGAGGCACCTCGATTAGTATTGTGTCCCTTTCTAGTATTGACATCATCGCTGTTCCAAATTCCCCCCTACATTTTCTTACTAACTTATCCCACCCAATATAAAATCTAAAAAATAAATGTACTTTCTTTAATGAATAAGGAGTGTTTTTAAAAAAATATGTTTCCTGATTGAAAATATCTATGTTTAATATGAAACTGTTAAAAATAAGTACATTTAGCATACCAAAAATTATACCAAATTTAGGGGTACGACATTGTACCTACGATGGCAACATCAACCGTTGACATTTGTTCAATGTCAAATGGCGGGAAATTAAATTAAATTTTCAACAAATTTACAAGTTATGGTGTTAAGCTGCTCTGTTCATGGTTGTAGAAATAAAGCTTTCCCCGGATGTGGCTTTTAATTTTACAGGTGAGCAATTATTAAAAAACTTGAGGACAATCCATTCCACTGTCCTCAAGTTTTTTTTGTATGCAGTCTTAGTGGATTGTCTTACTGGATTGCCCTCGTGTAAATGGCCCGTTAGATTTAGTCGTTCTAGTAAAGCTTATTTCATTTAAATGGGTTCCGATCATTTTTCACCAAATATTTCTTATATAACAATAAATAAAGGTTCGGTTCAGAGAATATTGAGGACGAAATAAGTGTTTTATTAGTTTTTAATGGTTTAATTTCGTTTCGAAAGAATAAGTTGGAAAACGAAACGGGTGACCATACTGACCATGATATTTGTCGACATTCTTTACAATATAGATAGGGTAGGTTTTTTAGGTAGGTCAGACTTATTGTCCGACTTATACTAAAGGAATTGATAACTTTTACCCGCGTTATACACTCTACATTTATTTTCGAATACAAGGAAAGTAAACAATACAAAAATACAGAAATACAGAACTACAAAAGTACAAAGGGACAAAGGTACAAAAGTAAAAAGTACAAAGGTACAAAGGTACAAAGGTACAAAGGTACAAAGGTACAAAAGTACAAAAGTACAAAAGTACAAAAGTCCAAAGGTCCAAAGGTCCAAGGAGTCCAAAGACTCCAAAGAGTCCGAAAATACAAAAAAGTACAAAAATACAAATCCTTCCTCTTTATAATATTAGTGTAGATGACAAACAAGTTATTGAATTTCGGAACAGCTTAGAGAGTGTCTCTTCAAGATAGTAGTCTAAAATTAAATTTATTAAATTTTCCCAACCAACCAAAACACAGCTTCACCGCCGCGGTTTATTTTATTGTTGTTTATACCTACACTCACAAGGTCACACCTTTTTTTTCTTATTTTAATCGATGTAAAAAGTTTAGCAATTGTACTACCTTACCCAATATAGTCCAATTTTTTAAAATCAATCCCTCCCTAGGGAGGAAAGCAATTACCACGAGTCTTTCTCTTTCTCGAGCGGGAATCACATAGTATTAGTCTCATTTTAAAATGTCAACCCTTCTTAGCTTCGAAATTCTAATAATACTATAAACGCAAAAGCTTGTATGGATGTTTGTTGCTCTTTCACACAAAAACGATTGAACGGATTCTGAATAAACTTACAGGTATATAGCTTTTACATCAGAATAACACATACCCATCCATGGGAACGTGAGCTACGCGGGTGAAACGGGGGATGCTGGTAGTAAATAATATTTTAAAAATTCTTCATATTATATAAACTATCTCACAACAAAAATGTAAAATGCCAAATTGTCCATGTTTCAAAGAAAATGGTGGTTGCACTATTAGAAAGGGACACAATACTAATCGAGGTGCCTCTCAAGTGGACCGCTTGCTTTCTTAGGGGGATATTACATTATCATATATCTCTGATCATTTAAATGATCATATATTTGATCCAATATAATTGACTAATTGAGTCATATCTCTGTATTACACTATCAAAGTTCTTTAATGCTATTTTACGTAATATGTAGTTGCAATTCGGTGGTGTGCGCCAAAGATATTGTATGATATCTTTGGTGTGCGCTACTATTGCTTCGGCATAGTGATGGGACTCGAATCACATTTGATTCGAATGATTCGAATGATGAAGGTGAAAAGTTGATTCGAATGAGATTCAAAGTTGATTCGAATTGCCGAGTTGATTCGAATCATCTTTACAATTCGAATCACACGATGATTCGAATTAACATTTATGATTACAATCTTATATTGCGCGGTAAGCTTACCTTATAGATGAGACGATTAAAATTCGTTCACGTTTTTATTTGCATTTCTATCAAGATTTTTTAGTTTAAATATACAATATGTATCAGAAAGGTGAAATAATATTGAAGGGTGTATATGTATATCGTGTAACGAAATACCTACAAAAATATCAGATCTAATATAGCAACTTTTTTCTTTCATATAAACTTAATAATTACTTTTTATGTGTGAATTTTCGCCAACCCTGTGATTGAAGAATAAAAGCGTAGGGGCTCCCTACGCGCTAGTGTCGTTGACCGTAGTAGTGGCAGGTAGCGCCTGCGCGCGCAGCTGATCGCTCGCGCCGAGCGCCGGTCGCCGCCCTCGCCTTAACATACCTACCTATTTTATTCCAGGGTAAATGTTATTGGAAATAATAAAAGTTATTAATAGCAGTAATTATTTATTCAAAAAAAATTAGAGGTAAAAGCATAGTTTTTATTCAATAATAAATTTAACTGATCAAAACATTGTCATTAAACAAGTAATACCTACCTACATACTAGTCATGTAGTTTCATCCAACTTTTACACTTTGGGATTTGGGTCCGACCTACTATTGGTTTACACACACATTAATACCGCACAATAACTCAAAATGTCCACCCGTGCGCGCAGTGGGTAGGTACCACCAGCCGCAGGTCCCGGTACCACGAGTAGACGTACAGGCGCGCGACCTTGGGGGTTTGAGCGCAGAACGAACCAGCCTCGCGCGGAGGCAGACACCTGACAAATTCTCCCGAAGCAGCTGAAGGATAGCATCCGCTGCTCATCCAGCGGTCTACCTTCGGCGAAGCGCACATGACACAGCTCCCTAACTCGACTGATATTGCCATCAGGAGCACCGACACAAAGTCATTTCATAAGATTCACTTGAATAATCGTGAGACACTGTAACGACTGTTGCGAGTCATATTCTTTGATTATAACACGTCTTCACTCGTTGATAGATAGGAAGCAACTAAGTTCATTGATTTGAAAATGAAAGAATTTGCCGATTTTCTAAAATTTTGTTCTAGGGTTCAGTTGAAAATTAAACATAAACCTATGAAGATAAAAGACGTAAAAATAATTTTAAGCGATACAATGATAATGAATCAATTAATTACATAATTTACTTTTCTCAATTGTGAAATAATAATAACGTGAAATAAGGTAAAAGACTTAGAATTAGTAATATTTTTTAAAACATACGGAACCACTCAATAAATAGAGGGTGGAGCTAGACTCTTTAATACCTTAAGCCCTTTGACCTTTGCGCAGTGTCCTTATTGGCCAAAAAGGAGCGCGCGGACGTTCCTAGGGATCAATAGATTTTTCATTGATCTAAGACCGCAATCCACGTGGACTACAAAATTCTATCAAAGACTAATAATGTCAGATATTTACGTAGGTAAATTAGTAGGTTTTCTTTAAAACTATGGGGAAAAAAATAATAATGATGGAGTATTATCGGGCCTGTTGGCTCAGTTGGTAGTGACCTTCAGAACCGGAGCTCGCGGGTTCGATTCCCGCTGAACAACATATGTTGGCCTACAGTTGTGTGAATGAACATTTTTGTGGGCTTCGTGACTGGGTTTTCAATAATTATTAAATTTTATATCTATTAGTTATTTAGTACTCATAGTGTAGGCTCTGTCTAGTTTTTCGTAGGTAAAAACACGATGTCTTATCTGTACCATGTTTAGTCACTTAATAGAGAGTTCAACAGCATTTAGCAGCTGATTTATGGGTTGAAAATGATTTTTTTTAATGATAACTTCCACGTCGTTTTACTCCAAATTTATAGTATATATTAAACAAGAGACATTTTTCCCGAACTGTATATAAGCTACTTCATATGACCCTTAATTATTATTTCACCTTTCTGATACATATTGTGTAGGTAATAATTATTCTTCAAAAGTACCTGTAGTGAAAACTAAAAAGTGATATTAGGTAAGTAAGTATATTATATTTTTTTCTAACTCCATCCTTAGTTTTTTTTAAAAAGTGGTCAAAGTGGATAATAGAGGTTTGTTAATTAATTTTTCAGAAGTAATTTGAACACGTTGACTAGTATATTTTTATCTATTGAACGATTTTATTGATTCGAATCAACGTATAAATTCGTATTGATTCGAATGTATCAATCGATTCGAATCCAAGGTTTATTCGAATCATGATTCGAATTTTTCGCCAGGTTATTCGAATATTGACGTCAGGGTTACCAGATCTCAGGAAATTCGATTTGCCAAAAGGCATCGTTATTTTTAGTATGGCTTGTTTTTTGTTATTTCAGCAAGATTATGCAAGTATATAATTAGAAAAAGAACTACATTACATTATTTGAAACATATTGACGAACAAGAAATCAAAAACTGTATTTTTATATTTGCTTTGCTTTTAAATACCTACATACATACATACATATAATCACGCCTCTTTCCCGTAGGGGTAGGCAGAGACCACTTCTTTCCACTTGCTACGATCCTTACATACTTCTTTCGCTTCGTCCACTTTCATTATTCCTTTCATACATGCTCTTCGGTTTAGGGTACTCTTGACCTGGCCTTTTTTCAAGACGTCCCCAATTTGGTCTCGAAAGGTCCGCCTAGGTCTACCCCTTCCCACACTTTCATTCACACTCGCCTTATACACTTTTTTCGTCAATCGTTCGTCATTCATTCTCTCGACATGGCCAAACCATCTCAGCATACCTTTCTCAATTTTTGTCACTACATCTTCTTTCAGACCACATCGTTTCCTTATCTCACTATTTCTTATCCTGTCACTCAGTTTAACTCCTATCATACTTCTTAACGCTCTCATCTCAACTGCATTTATTCTGCTTTCATGTTTCTTCTGCCATACCCAACTTTCACTTCCGTAAATGAGTGTCGGAGCCAACACCCCCCTATGCACAGCCAAACGAGCCTTGTTAGACACCTTCCGGCTGCTCATAAAAGAGTGCAAAGCTCCATTCACCATGTTTCCTGCATTCACTCTTCTTTCAATATCACTCTCACACTTTCCATCTCTTGTAAACTTTGAACCCAGATACACAAACTCATTCACCTGTTCAATTTGTTCGTCTCCAATCACGATATTGCACTCTGTCACTGCCTCATCTCTTTCAAACACCATCGCTTTCGTCTTCTTTACATTCATCTTCATTCCCTTTCTAACAAAAGATCCACTCATAGCAGTTACCATCTCCTGCAACTCCTCGGCCGAAGACGCAAGTAATACTTGGTCATCAGCATAGAGAAAACATTTGACGAGTAACTCATTCATTCTCAACCCACTTTCATTCTCTTTTAAATCTGTCAAGCAATTGTTCATGAACAGATTAAACAGCCACGGTGACGCTACACATCCCTGTCTAACACCTTTTTCGATATTAAACCATTCAGTGTATGCCCCGTTTATCCTCACACAAGCACTGGAATCCCTATAAAGAGATTGCAATGCTCGTATGAGGATACTGCTCACACCGTTCACGGACAATGCTGACCACAATTCATTCCTCACCACTCTATCATAGGCCTTTTCTAGATCCACGAACGCGCAATAGACCTTCTTGTTTTTAGCCAAAAACTTTTCGGCTATGCACCGCAAAGAAAAGACCTGATCCGTACATCCCATTCCCTTTCTAAATCCCGCTTGTGCATCCCATACTTTTTCGTCTGTTTCATTCACAACCCTTTCAATCAACACTTTCGCATACAATTTACCGACGACGCTGAGAAGGCTTATACCGCGGTAATTTATGCAGTCCTGCCGTGACCCTTTTCCCTTATATAATGGCACGATTACGGCTTTGCACCAGTCTCCCGGTACTTGCCCATTTTGCCAGCATAAATTGAAAAGGCGGTACAGCTGGCTAGCCACTATGCCCTGTCCAGCCCTCAGCATCTCGACGGTAATCCTGTCATACCCTGCAGCCTTACCTAATCTCATACTTTTCAACGCTTTCACTATTTCATCCATGCTTATCTCACTTTCATCAACATTTATACCATTTTCCATCGAAGGTGCCGGATGTTGTACCTGCACCTCCTCTCTTTCAAACAAACTTTCAAAATACTCTTTCCATCTCTTTAACACACATTCTTCTCCTTTTATAATGCTCCCATCTTGACTCCTGATTATATTCAGCTCCGAGGTAGAAGTTTTTCCTCTGGCTGTTTTGATGGATTTCCAGAAAAACTTGATGTTTGACTGGAAATCTTCAGTGAGCCTCCTATCAAAATCATCCTTTCGTTCTTCTTTCTTTCTAGACACAACTTCTTTCGCTGCTGATTTCAATCTTTTATACTTCGTCCTTGCTTCCTTTATCTCGTCATCCGTTGCCTTTTGAAATTTTTGGTTAGCTTTTGTTGCTAACCAATCCAACCACGCTTTCTTCTTTTCTTGCACAGCCCTTTGTACATCTTTATCCATCCACACATTATCTTTCTTTCTTCCTTTCCTTCTTTTAGCTACTCCGCATACCTCAATAGAAACACTTACGACCCCTTTCTTAAATGTCTCCCACAAATCTTCAATCACACCTATCTCTTCTATGCCTTTAAAACTTTCTTTCAGTTTCTCTACATACTCGTCTTTCTTTTCTTTCTCTTGTAGATTTTCCCCTTTTACTCTGTCCAGAACACTCGTAGGCTCGGCCCCTCGGTGTCGCCACCGTTTAAAGAGGCCACTCATTCGGGCTATGACCAGGAAGTGGTCTGTGTCGATTCCTACTCCGCGGTATGCCCGAGTGTCTAGCACTTTCTTCCTCAGTCTTTCATCCACAATTACAAAATCAATCATACTTCTAGACTCACCCTCATCTCTTGTATACAAATGGATCTTTTTGTGGTCAAACATTGTGTTGGCCACGCAAAGATTCCATTCCAAGCATACTTCAAGCAGGCTTCTCCCATTGTCATTCACTCTCTCGTCCCCAAACGTACCCAGAACTCCTTCATACCCATCACGCTTCACTCCAACCCACCCATTAAAGTCCCCTAACATCAAGAACCGTTCATTTTCTCCGCATTTATTCAAGACCTCTCTCATGCTATCCCAAAATTCCTCTCTCTCTTGTTGGGCTTTTAATGACCCACCTCTGCGCAGATCCGTCGGTGCATAGACCCCAAGGATAAACAAGCGAGTGAGTCCGACTTTTAACCTAATCCAGAGGAGTCTTGGGCTTACACATTCATGCTCCATCACACATTCAACCATTCGAGAGGACAGAATCACACCAACTCCCTGACAGCCTCGGCTGGTTTGGGGGACTCCCGACCAGTATGCCGTGTAGGGACCATGAACCGTGGTGTCACATCCCTTCCTCTTGGTTTCGTTCACGCACAGAATATCAATGCATCGTTCATCCATCATCTGACATACTTCATCTACCTTACCATCCATTCCTCCTCTTACATTCAACGTAGCGAAGCGGCTCTCCATGGGCCGCTTTTCACCCCCGCTAGAAACGAGACGTGATGGGTGGCGAACCACATCGCCGCCATTTTGGTTAATTAAATTATTTTTTAAATTATCCATTGCGTTCCCACGAGTAGCGAGGGAAAGGTTTGTCCACCCCAGCAGAGCCCCGCATGCCAGGGTAAGGCTGGCCTAATTCTGGGTCGCCCGGTCCCAGGGCAGTGTGGCACGCTAACGACTAGGCTTGCCCCTAGCCATGCATCCATCCGCGCGGCAGACGTTGGATTGGCGGAGAGGGTAGGAATAGGGAAAGGGAAGGATAGGTGGTGTGAAAAGGAAGATTGGTAAGTTAGAGTGGGAAATCGGAAATGTAGGATATTACCGCCCAGGAGGGCAAGGGATAGGCCAGTAATAGCTAGGGAAGCCGGGGTCGCATACCCGTATACTATACCACAACTACCGGACAGGGAAGTTGGGATAAGTATCCCATGACTTATTATATATATTAAATACCTAGTGGAAAAAAATAAAAAATAACTGGCAACACCTGTTTCTATGACCGTATTGGACAAAGATATTGTATGTACATACAATATCTTTGGTATTGGATCCAATCTCTCAGCAAATGTCAAAAATCTATGATCAAGGAGAAAATGAATCTTAAGTCTATATTACATTATCCAATAACATTGACTCATAGATCTATGATCCAAGATAAATGATAGTGTAATATGCCCCTTAGTAGCACTTCCTCCCGTTATAGAATAACGTAGAAACTCCTTGGTATATAGTTATAGTAGTGTGTATATATATAGTCGGGACCAAAGAGAATATAACCACTATCGGGACGGTATATAATTTTTTTTAATGTAATTTTTTATTTGGCCTTTTGTGACTGCTGGGAACATTGCGATTTGCGAATGAATAGTGTTGCCAACTTAGCTACTTTATAGCTAGATCTTGCTATTTTTTGGTGTCAGGCAGCTACAACGAACAAAATCTTTTAGCTAAATTTTCAGCTACTTTCACTCTTTCACAAGATGTGAGTACTTTCGCGACTTTATAGTAGGGTATCGGCCCTTAAATTGTATCTAAACGTGACTGGCTTATCTATTTTATTACTAATACCTGGATAAATGAAGGGGATAAACAGATTTCTCCGTTAAAAACTTATACTGCGTTCTGCCTTGTCTTATTTTATAAATTTAAAATTATTGCTCGCTGTTTTAATAAACTGAAAATTGATTTACCTATAAAACAATACACGTAATCTACTAACTTTACGTATTTTAAAGTTTTACCTACTTCTAGCTACTTTTTTGTGTCAACAAATCGGGCTATCTGGCTACTTTTCGCAAGATGTCTAGCTACAGGGTAAGGGTAGCAGTTGGCAACACTGACGTTGACGTTTGATGTCGTGTTCGGGGGCTTCGGGGCACAGACTAGAGGTGTGTACCAATTTGCAATTTTAGCCTCCGGAGATTTTTTAGCAAAAACCGGTTTTTCACCGGAGAAAAACCTATAGGGAAATTTCTTGATATTATATGGAAATTGACTTAATTTTTACAGTCGTAGTATACAACATTTATTTACAAACAATTTAAAAAATAAGTACTTACGCGCCCGCACATGTAAAACGAGATTTTGTGAAAGTAATGATGCAATGCAATACCCTACGACGACTATCAAAACGTAGCTAATAATTATTTTAACTTATTTCAGGCCATATACCAAAAGGAACACGTTCGTTTCATCTGTAACCTAAACCCTCATTTATTTCTCAATTTTTCAAACATAGGCACCCTATAATATTTTATTAATGATATCAAATAGCCCAGTAAATTAGCTTTTACCACACCATTATTATCTCCTATGTGTCCCGCACGCATGTATAAAAACACCGGTAAAAAATAAAATCGCCGGTAAAAAAACCAGTAGTGACGTTATACGGTTTTTCAACGGGTTTTGTAGAACCGGTACACATCTCTAGTAGAGATGTGTACCGGTTGCAATTTTAGCCTCCGTAGATTTTAGATTTTTTAGCAAGAACCGGTTTTTCTCCGGAGAAAAACCTATAGGGAAATTTCTTGATATTATATGGAAATTGGCTTAATTTCTACAGTCGTAGTAGACAACATTAATTTGTAAATTAAATTAAATTAAACGTTAGTTATCAGTGACCTAAACCCTCAATTATTTCTAAATTTTTCAAACATAGGCAGCCTATAATATTTTATTACAATTATCAAATAGCCCAGTAAATTAGCTTTCCAATGGTATGTTGGTTCTGTTAGTAAAATTCGAGGAATAAAATACCACCATTATTCTCTCCTTTGGGTTCCGCGCGCGTGTATAAAAATAGCGGTAAAAAATAAAATCGCCGGTAAAGAACCGGTAGTGACGTTATCCGGTTTTTCACCGGTTTCTGTAGAACCGGTACACATCTCTAGTTCACAGACCAATAACAAGGTTTTGCTGAGGGGCTTTTTGGCGGGAATCCGAAGAGGGACGTCATGTTTTTTGTTTAATTTTCATTTTGCTGTGTATTTCGGGTTTTGACTCATAATAGTGATAGTTTATTATGTGGCAAGTGTCCGTGAAAGTGTGCAGTGAATGGAAAATTCGATAAAATGCGAGATATGGACATTTTTGGATTGCCTCAAAAAGTCACAATAAAGTCGTCAGTAAAAGTGCTATCATTTTACTGATAACCAAGTTAGGGCACGTTAGGGTTGTAGAAAGTGTTAAAGACACTGTATTTTTGTGCATGGACTCTGAAGCAGAGCCATTTACATAAGGATATCATTAACTAATGACGAGGCTGCATGGCGTAATGCCTTTGCCTACCCTGTAAGGGGTGAAACAACAAAAAAAAAAAAAGGTTTTGCTGAGTGAGGGTGCACTGTTGGAGATATTTACCTCCGCTAGGAGTAATAGTGTTCTGTGATATTTAAATTGCATCAAATATTTGGTTGAAATATATAAAGTGAATTTGCTAATAACTCTCACAACAATTGAATTCATAAAATGGCTCCTACTGCGGACTGGGATGAAATCAAACGGCTGGCAGCTGACTTTCAAAAGGCTCAGCTTAGTTCTACCTCTCAAAGGTCAGTTTGATAGTATATATCTAGGTCATTTATCGATGTTTAGTTGAATGCCTCTTCTTAAAAAGTTTGACCTAAGACTCATTGACGCTTAGGTATATTATATTTTACTTTACTAAGTTACTGCTGGCGTCAACAATAGTCAGGATGTGTTTAGACATCTCCAGGTTATGCCATTCACATCCTGTTCATATCTCAATCAACTGAAATCCAGTGGGTACCACTCTTCTAATTTTTTTTATCTTTCCGCATGGCCTCTGGACCATTTAATAATTTCATAATGTCTTTACTTAACTTCATCCTAGGATGTTACTCTATGAGCATTGTGTATTTTTGATATTTTGAAAAAACTAATAAAATGTGTCATTTTAAATGTCTTCTTAATTACAAATAAATTATTATTTTATATTCCAGATTGTCAGAGAGAAACTGTGTTGAAATAGTAACTAAATTAATAGAACTTAAGCTCATTGATGTTATTTTTACGACTGATGGTAAAGAATATCTCACCTCTCAGCAGCTAATACGGGAAATCAAAGATGAATTATATGTACATGGTGGTCGAATCAACACTGTTGATCTGGCTAAAGAGCTGAATGTTGATCTTAGCCAAATAAACACTGCTGTTGCTGAAATTATAAGAGGCAAAGAGGTCCAACTTGTTTCTGGATATTTAATAGCTCACTATTATTTAGAGAAATTGGCAAGAGAAATAAATGAAAAATTGCAACTTCAAGGTCAAATATCTGTCGGGGAATTAACTTTGCAATATGATCTGCCAGCTGAACTACTTCAACATAATGTTATGGAAAAATATTTGGGTAAAATTATTATTGGCAAACAGGATGCTTCGGATCCAAGAACTTTCTATACTGAAGAGTATATTATGAGAACAAAGGCCAAGATACGTGGAGCATTGATGGGTCTCTTGAAGCCAACACCAGTTGCAGTCATAATTAATCACTGCAATATGTCAGACCGTCTGTTCATATCTCTTTTTAATCAGTTGAATGCACCTGGTGTACTAACCGGACGTCAGGCAGGAGCTCTTTATGTGCCATCTTGTTACACAAAATCCCAGAATGATTGGGTAATGAGTTTTTATAGACAAAACAACTATCTTGAATATGATGCATTGGCTCGCTTAGGTTTATCAGATCCAAAGGGATATGTAAAGCGAACATTGCCAAATGAAGACTTAACTTTCTTGAGCAGCTGTGTGATAGGACCTCAATTAAAACAGCAGTTAGAAACAGCTTTAGAGGAGTGCATATCATCCAGGAGCTACTTAGATGTTGTTTCTTTATTACCTTCAGTTTTGTCAGATGCTGACATTCAAAATGTTCTTGATACTTTGCTAAAGAACAATGAAAAGTCGACTATTCTATTTGAAAACACAGGTAAAATAATTATTCTTAATTTAAAATTAAGTATATCATATAAGTAGTCGTATTTTTTGTAAAAATAAAATAACCAAATTTTATTTCAGTTTTCAGTAGTAACTTCGTTGATAATCTAAAGCAAACTTGTATGGCCATGGTACAAAACAAAGCAGAAGCAGTAGTGAAATCTGGCAAATACCAGCAGTTTCATTTGGAGAAGCAGTTGTTGAAAACTTATGACAGTGAGCACCAAAATCTGGTTGACCATAAAGCGGAGAGGCGGGAAGAGCGCCGCAGAAAGGCAGCCACAGGAAAAGGCGGTGGTGGCACCCAGGGTCGAGAGACCAAAACGAAAGCGGTAAAAAAACATCAAAGATCCAAGCAACCTGTCAACCAAGATTCAGACTCTGATGACACTTCAAATGTAAAAAAAATACAGGCTACATTGGAAGTAGTCACTACTGAGGATGTAGAAAATATTATAAAGGGAACCTTAGAGAATGAAGGACTTGATGATCTTTTGACTCAGATAGCAGAATATCTGCAAGGGTAAATATTATATTATTGCAATAATGCTATGTATTAAGAAACACAAAGAAACATTATTTCTATAAATTTTTACTTATTTCAGAACACTCAACCAAACTGCTTTGAATATAGCAAAAGAGACTGCTGATAAACTGCTGCAAGATGCCAGCCAGAACAGGAAACAGACTCACTCCTCTGCACAAGATAAAATCAATGTGTTGATGAATGACATCAAACTATATGAAAAAGGGTTGAAATTATTTTCATCTGAAGTACAATCACAATTTATAAAATATCTTCTGAAAAGTTTAGGAGGAGACATTCTGTGCGAATTTTGTAAATATGCAGCAAATCAGTGTAATCTTTCAGTTCCAGTTGATATTCTTTCAGTTGAGCAAAGAAATAAAATTATAAACGATTTATCAGAAGAGTATATGAGACCTTTGCGCGCATTAAACGCCATGTTGTGTGAACACAATTTGGAGTTATTTTATCAATCAGTTGATGTAGCTTTATCTGTATGTGGCATGATTCTAAAAAAAGTTGACAAGAAGAAAGACAAGTAAGTTTCAACAGTATTATTTTCGAACTAAAAGATTTTGAGTTATAATTGAATTAGCAGGTGCCTGGTGGCGCAGATCGTTTTTTTATGTTCCTGTTTTGGTCTTTTTTTTTTATCTGAAACCCACCACCACTCACTAAAGTGTCATCGCAATCAGATGAATGGTATGCCAGCGCATAATAATATGTGAAACATGAATTTTAATATTCATCTACACTAATATTATAAAGAGGAAAGATTTGTATTTTTGTATGTTTGTAACGAATAAATTCAAAAACTAATAGAGTAATTTAAGAAAACATTTCACCATTACAATGCTACAATCCCAAAAGCTATATTTTATCCCCATATTTCCACGGGAAAGGGAACTGCGCTGGTGAAACCTCGCGGAACAGTTATTGAAATCTGAATAATGTAAAAACAATTTTGCTTACAGGCTTATGATCCAAAATCATAGAGAAAAACTGATTTCGGAACTAGACAACTGTGACGATCCAGCTTTGAGTCTACATCTCGCTGTTTTGGCGATTTTCACTGTCCTGACGCAAAACATGTTGCATGCATCTGGGAGACAAGTACCAGTTATAATTTCCTACTTAAAATCGCTATTGAAGGAAGAAGATTTTGATCAGCTTCAATCATACCATGGTGAATCTTTCTTTATTTTTCTCCTGATTCCAACTTTATAATGATTTACAGAAGTGAAGTTAATCTTAATATCCCAATGAAGTTCACTCTGTGTTTTACAACTTTCACAAACAGACTGACAAGAAAAATAGTTGATTGATTTTATATACCTAGCCAAGTCTCCTAAAATATGATATGACATTAATCTCCATTATATTTTCGAAATATTTATGTTTTACTACTTCCTATGGTACATTTTGAATAGTTTAATCTTTGATTAAAATAATCAAAGAGTTTAATATACTGAAATTAATGAACCATTTTGATGTATGTTGTTTTCAGATTTAGTTACCAAATATTTAACTGCTTCTGAAGAAGATAAAGAAAATATTGAAGAAAAACTTAGAGACGAACTGCCAGCACTGAAGAAAATGGTGCATGAAATTAAGAAATACAAGTAAAATAACATAACTATCTAACTTACCTACTAGAAGTTTATTTCT
The DNA here is from genome assembly GCA_963855545.1 of Ethmia dodecea. Taxonomy (NCBI): domain Eukaryota; kingdom Metazoa; phylum Arthropoda; class Insecta; order Lepidoptera; family Depressariidae; genus Ethmia; species Ethmia dodecea. Next base: position 9,131,837 of record OY979448.1, read on the forward strand.
ACAAGCATTTTTATTATTTATAGTATAATTTGGCCTATTTGTAAGAAATTTATTTTAAAGGATATCTTTTCGGCGTCCATACTTAAGTTTTTTTTAATGTTACATTTAACTGTGAGTAAGTAAAAAAGTATACACGCCTTGGGAAGTAAATAAGAAAGCCTCTTATCACATGTTTGTAAACCTCGGCATTTTACTTTCCTTGGTATGTAAGTAATATACCATTTTATCTATCTATCCCTCACTAGAAATCGAGACCGTGCCTCATGCGTTCCAATTCCAAGGCGGGCTTAGTTCCAAGAAGGCTATCAATTTTTTTGTTCTTTCTACCATTGCTATTTGTTTATAATCTACGTATCTAATCTTTTACTTTCAGCATTGTCCGTTTTTATTCTATAAGAAATACATACACAATAAAATAAATCAATATTTTTAGAACTGACTTATTATTTAATTTTTAACAGCTTTATATCTTCAAAGGTTCGTAAAACACAACACACAAATATTGGCCCCGAGTGGGAACTGAACCCGTGACGTCGGACTCAGAAGGCTGGGTCACTACCTCCGGTTACGACTTCCATCTACAGCCTTCCATCCACAGAACACTTTTCACAGAACACTTTTACTCCTAGCTTCCATCCGTCGCCTTCCTTTGATAGTAGGTATAGTCATACTCCATTAGGTGTCGACTTTCTTTTCAAAATTGGACAACCTTAGAAGCAAAGAGGTTGAAAGAAAATAATTCTTTGAGAAACTTTTTCTCTTTGCTTAGAAGTAATAGGTACTCAATCCAGAATCATCAAAATCGGATCACTCGGTAAGAAAGTCAAGCGTCGTGGATAGTCGTACGCTATATTTATGTGGCCATCATTAGTCATTTAGAAGATTCGCGACTTGAGAACCTCCCACTTCTATAAGTTGGTTAAAAATAGAATATTACATACATAAACATAATCTCACGCCTTTTTTTTTCGGCTATTGCATAGCTTCTATCTGGCCTTGAGCGCGGGGACCGAATCCAGAAATTCCGTAACAAAAAAAAACCTCACGCTCCCCACTCCGACGGGCACGGAGGTGTGGCTTGAAGGCCGTGCATTGTCTAACGTCGTTTCTTTTCGGCAGTCTTGTTGATACAAAATGCTATGCAATAGCTTTACCGCGGCAGTCCCCGAGTGCTACACGTCTTTTTTTATTCCCGAGGGGGGGTAGGCAGAGGTATTCCATTACTGGATATACCCGCATTTCACGAGTTAACCGTCCGGGCTATCACTGCCATATGAATAATACCATCATTAAAAAAAGTGCTAAAAATAATAAAAAAAACACGGGTTGCACTCCGGGAGTGCCGGCAGAAGTGAAAACTTGACAATCGAAAAAAAACAATCGATTGTTCGATTAATCGATTTCGGTGTTACAACACTACTCTCCAACCGTCCGTCTTACGGTTTTTCGATCAGCACACGTGACCTGACGCGAGTTTCACAGTTTTTACCTATCCCACAAAAGTGCTCAACGCCGCTAAAGAAGTTTTCACTTCAAAAACCCCTAATTAAGGCTAATCACATAGTATATGTGCCTGTATGGGCTAAGATCCCCGTGCCTTTCATTAGGATAATGTAGAAAAATACCGGCCAGCTGACCTTTCTTTTCCTTCATGTCATGTCATGTCATTGTCATTCATTTTCAACTGTCAGTGTTGAAAGCGTGTTGTGTCGTTGTTTCATACGTGTATACAATATTATTTTACGAAATAAAATATTACAATTAGTCATTTAACGAAATGCGCAGTAACCCAAGTCTTAATAGAACTTCTATAGTTTTATAAATGTTTCAAGTTACATTTCTAAATTTTTTGGAGTTTTTTATAGAACACTTTCTGACTAAAGATACCATGTGCTTCTGGCTAGAATAAATTTACAGGATTGGTATAGAGGCATATTAGTACAAAATGGATACAGGATCAAAAGAAAATACCGACTTGTTAGCGGCGAATAGAAAGAGTATTCCAAATACGGAATCAAATGGAAATGCTATCCATGAAGACTCTGCCCCCCCTGATGGAGGTTTCAGGGCTTACTCAGTTGTAATTGGCTCCTTCTTAACAAATGGACTTATATTTGGAGTAATTAATTCTTACAGTGTTATATACCCAATACTTTTAAAGCGATTACAGGCTGAAGATGTTAATCAAGCTGAAGTTAGAGCATGTAAGTGTACAAAAATATTATTTTATATTCATACGAGGTTTCAATACTACTACTACTTATACTAAATGCGCAGCTCATTACTGATCACTGACAGCTCATGTATTATACATAGTTCTACAGCTGGAAGCAACAATACTGCTTATGTATCGCTAGTACCTACCTAAAACAATATCATTTTAAATATTTATAACAATGAAAACCTTATCTTTAAAAACATTCTAATTCAGTTAGCAGTACCTACATACCTACCTACCTATAAGTACAGTGAATTTAATAATATGCACAACCAACTTGATAAATTATAGATTTTTTTCATACTTAATATTTTTTTGTAGCCCATTATTCTTATGGTTGATTAATGTAATTAACTTTTACTGAAACTGGTCACACTTATATTTTAAATTTTCACAGAAAGAAATTGGCTTGATTTAAACATATTATCATTGCCAGTTTCATTTTGTTTTAGAAACTTCCTGTTAATATTATTAATAACATATACCTATAGATTTGCACAAAATTATAGAAACTAGCTTTTCCGCGCGGTTTCACCCACGTAGTTCCCGCTCCCGTAGGAAAACGGGGATAAAATATAACCTATGTTACTTAGGGATACTGTAGCATTATAGTGTTGAAAGAATTTTTGAAATCGGTCAAGTAGTTTTTGAGTTTATTCGAGTTTCTTGCCTGCTTTTACTCCTCAACTCATACCAATGCGGTGGAGTTGGAAGACACTCGATAAATGCAGTTATAAGCATTGAATGAATACAGCAATATTAAAAAAAACTGGACAGGGGCGAGCAGTGGTGGATTTACAGTCTTGGCCGCGCTAGGGCCCAGGCCATGAACTAAGTACCAGGTGCCCCTTCTCGGTATCCATCATATAGATTACATAATAAATTTACTTTATTTCCAACTTTACAACTTTCGTCGGGCCTGTTGGCTCAGTTGGTAGTGACCCTGCCTACTGAGTCGGAGGTCGCGGGTTCGCTCCCCGCTCGGGGCCAACATTTGTGTGCATGAACATGTCTGTTGGCTTCGTGTCTGGGTGTTTAATATTTATTAAAGTATGTCTATCAGTTGTTTAGTACCCATAGTTCAGGCTCTGCCTAGTTTGGGACTGATTAACCGTGTGTATTGTGTCCCACAATTTATTTATAATAATTTATTATTTAATTTATTTCTACATAAAGTGATTTAGGAAGATTATTGTTATATGATGCAGTGCAGTATGGCCCGCCATAATGTGCGCTAGCCATTAGAATATTTAGGTACTCTGAGCTATTCCGTGTTAGTTATCGGGTTCGATTCTACATTATAGCCCCTAAACTTATTTTAGTTTAGTCCTGTCATTTTCTTTCTCATAGAGAAGAAAAGAGACGAGTGATATTTAGTCCTGTCAAATTAAAATTAGTCCTGTCAACTAAGGCATTTCATAACGTGTTTAGTGCATAAGTAAATAAGTCACGACTAAAATACAGCCTCTGACAGGACTAAATTCGGTAGGTTATCTTCTATCCCTTTTCTTTTTTTGAGGTAAAATAAAGACAGGAATAAACTAAAATAAGTTTAGTCACTGTAATGCAGAATCAAACCCATCATCAGTGTCTTTTTTGTCACGATTGGTCGGCATAGGCCCGGGCCTACTGGGCGTTAGGGCAAATCCGCCACTGAGGGCGAGTCGGACTCACCCGCTGAAGGGTCTGTACAGATTTGTAGGTACATAATATTATAAATAGTTCAGGAATTGAGTCTCACAGTATTATTAAAATAAAGACTATATTCTTTCATGATTTCTTTACAAATGTATAGTTTTCAGATTTTCCCTGTACTTGTAGTTTAAGACAATTCAATACAATTCTTTATTTGCTTATCACATGCTGAGTACATTTTTTATGGTATTTAAGATTACATCTATGACATGTGATACCCCATAGGGGCACTGCAATATAAAAAGATTACTACCTAAAGTTATTTTCTAAGTTAACTTATTCTACCTGAACTAAAATATTGTAGGTAACATCAGTGCCGGTTTTAGAACTACATGCGCCCTGGGCGAGTTAAACGGCGCCCCTATCTACTATATCTGCCATTCAAACCCAAACGAAAAAAGGCAAGGGACAGAATTAACTAACCATATTTTAAAATAAAATTGTCCTTTTTTGCTTAATTCTCTTATTGAGACTCCAAAGTTAATGTTTTCCGAAATTTCATTTACGATTAACAAAGTTGCCAAATCTGGCGATTTAGTTTGAGATATTGTCTATCGCAGATAGGTTTTGATCAGCTTACGCTTGGATAAACTCCATTCACCACTAGCAATCGTTACAGGTATAGTGATCTCGTGGCGCCCCTTTATGTCTGGCGCCCTGGGCGGTCGCCCAACCGCGCCCTACCCTTACGCCGCTACTGGGTAACATTAGACCAATCTTTTTTTACGTTAACTTAGGAGTTTGATTCTTTCATAGTTTTAAGGGACTGAGTATATGGTTTTAATTGCAACTCAATACCTCCACGCATTCCTGAGATAAAGGGTCTTGACAGACAGACATGACCGTAGGAGAGCCATGCTTCGGCAGGCCCGCTTGGGCCGGCTCGACCGGAGTGATACCACGACCTCACAGAAAACCAGCGTAAAGCAACGCTTGCATTGCGTTTCGCTGAGTGAGTGAGGTAACCGGAGGCCCCAACCCCTACCCCTCCCCTACTCCCACCTCAGAGGCCGGCAAGCCGCAGTTGTGACTCTTGAGTTGTAGGTGTCCATGGGCGACGGTAGTCACTTACCATCAGGTGACCCGTCTGCCCGTTTGCCCCCTTTTAATTATGTATATAAAAAAAGACATACAACAAAGTGATCTTATAAGGGTTCAGTTTTTCTTTTTGAGGTATGTGTTAGAAATATAATTCTCTGTAATGGTATGCTAGACATGGGATACTCTGTGGATGGTCGTGTCAATTGTAAATGACACTAACTGTCATTTACGATCATTCCCTTCATCATCGATCTCTCGGCTCGCTCGGCCACGTTTTGTGTCTGTGCTGTCCAAATAAATATAATATTAATGTAATCTCAATACATCTTAATAATTGTGACTTATTGATATGCTACATTGATTCTGAGGAATAAAGAACGCCATATCAGTGTACACCGATGTTTATTTTTGGAACCACGCTGTCTTCGTTATTGTAGAATTTGTCACGGACAACCGCTGCGCATCGCCACTCGCTTCAACAGTATGGAACCCTCAAAAAGTGATTAAATCATAATAAATTATTATTATTACTTATACATAAATTATAAGTAGTGTACAAAGAACAGCTAAATCATTCAATAATTTTCTTATCTCAATGTAAACACATATTAGCTTATCAGAACCCAATATATTATATTATTATAATGCAGATTGAGGCCACAAAGGGGTTAACATTAAATACTGTACCTAAGCACTATATGCTATGTATTCCAATATATACTTTGATGCCTCATTCTGTAATATACTATATTAAGGTATGCTGAGATGGTTTGGCCATGTCGAGAGAATAAATGAAGAACGATTGACCTAAAAAGTGTACAAGGCGAGTGTGAATGAAAGTGTTGGAAGGGGTAGACCTAGGTGGACGTTTCGACAAATCTGGGACGTCCTGAAAAAAGGCCAGATCAAGAGTACCCTAAACCGAAGAGCATGTATGAAGGGAATAATGAAAGTGGACGAAGCGAAACAAGTATGTAAGGATCGTAGCAAGTGGAAAGAAGTGGTCTCTGCCTACCCCTGCGTAATTAATTATATATGTATGGAAAGCAAATTTACCCAAGATTAAATTTACAGGCCTCGTACTCGTAATTTCGTAGTCTTTAGCTCCCATAAAACAAACGTGATTTTTTTGCCGTTTTTATAGATAACTAGCGGTTCGATCGGTCCAGTAGTTTTTTAAGTTTATTCGTAACAAACATACAAAAATAAAAATCTTTCCTCTTTATAATATTAGTATAAGTATAGCGAGTCCGACTCGCACTTGGCCGGTTTTATTATAACGTAATTTTTATTTTGTAAAATAACTACAATTCTTTGTATAAAGTAGTATAGAGTCAAGTAGAAAGAGCGACAAATTTTGAATATGATAATATGGTACCAATAGGTGCGCCAATTCGATAGATAGCTAGGTACTCGTAGCTCTTGTTGCCAGCTAACTGGTTGGTTCCGAAGTCCGTTTAGATACTGACCATCCTTTGAACTAATATGTTAACAATCAGTCGTAAATTAGCTAGACTTTCAGTCAATGAAATTATTTACCCAGTTTTTCATGCAATAGCATATTGCCATATTTCTATGAGTAATCAAGCAAGTATGTACGCATTGTGTATCTAAGCCATTGCCGCATTTTGAGGCGGAATTTTAGCGTTTCCTCAGTAATGAGGGCCTTGTGGGCGTTTGACGGCATTTACCTAGTTACGCATGTGGATCATCATTTATCATTGGTTGATAAACTTCAATAGGCCGTACAAGCCGCGGCCTATTTACATAATAGGCGGCCGATTTCACAGTGGGCTCGCTCGCTTTGGTAAGCCGTCAAAGACGTTCGCGAATATCTACTTAATACTTAAACAAGTTACTTGCCGTACCGATAGATAATTCTCTACCTATTAGGGGGCGGACCAACCGAAGTGACCTATACATAAGAAAAGTATAAATCCGGTACTGCAATGATGTCCATCTTCCATGTATTAAAACCATGTTGACCTCTACAATGGTTTGTATTAGGTATTACATTTGTAAATATTGCAGTAATGTACCAAAATTTTTAATAATTTAATAGATTCCCCATATCAGGGTCAGTAAACTTAATTTTAAATGTCCCAATGCAAGATTGTGATCAAGTCAAACTTTTTCGATAGCTATTGCAAAGACAAATTACGCCAAAAACCGGTTCGTTTCAAGAGTTAGTACAAATTATAATAAAATCTATAGCGGTATTGACATTTTTCTTCCAAAAGCAAATAATGTTGCAAATTAAATAATAGTCAGTATAATATTATTGTATTTTTTTTGTTTTTTCACATTTCTAAAAAATGGTTAGCAGGTTTCCTTCAAAGACTGTTTAGTGGATATGTTACCGGCAATCTGTATAATGCAGGTGATATATATAATCCCTAGGCAATATATGTAATACCTGGGGCGTTCAGGCAATATATTAAATATTATTAATATTAATGTAGATTACATACTCTACCTAGGTAATATATAGAATCCCCCGGGATTATATAGAATACCTACTTGGCCACCGGCAATGTATAAAATAAATAGATTTTGTTCTGTATTATTTATCAATGTTATGTAAGTACCGACCTACGTATGAAATGACGGACCAATGAAAGATGTGCTGTTTGCTTAAAATCGACTTTATTAAATTACCAATTATGCTGCTCCTCAAAAATAATCTTTATTAATGGGTTGGCATTTTTTCCAGGATCATTGAGTCTTGATGAGTAAATTAATGACCCTTTGTTTAATTAATAATTTTTTTTTATTATAATTTTTTTTTTACTCGATAACAATATAAATTGTGTTGAGTACCACATAACATACTAAATACTTTAAAATACTTAATCCTCAAAAAAGTAGAGTACCTACCTCTTTGTAACTGTAGTGGGTAACAAAAAGAGGTTTACAAGCCGAAAGTGGGTTGTTAGAAACATTATTCGGAACAACATTCACTATAGGACCAACTTGATAAGAGCAACTTTATTTTTCTCATCTCAGTACATTTCGTTCCAAGCGCTCAGCTGATTTGTATAGTAAAGTCAAAAATAAAGCTGCTCTGGTCAAGTCGGTCGGTCCCATAGTGAAAGTTGTTCAAAAATAAAATAATAAATAAATCGATAATCTCACGCCTTTTACCTCCGACGGGGTAGGCAGATGTAATCCGTCTCTGGAAAAACCCACTTTTTACGAGAATATTTGAACCCTAAACGTGACCGGCGGGTTTATTCACGGAGATTCGATATTCGACTCGGAAGCGAAAAATCTGTCGAAGTCGAATATCGAATTCTTTGCTCATTGGTACATGCCAGGATTTGAACCCAAGCCTCACTGATTATCATCATGTAAAGCAGGCTCTTTAACCGTATGGCTGTCATTGCTCTTTAAATTGTTCAAAATAATGTAATAAATAAGAAGTAGGTAAATCAAATAATTTGGTAAAAAAATAAGAATGTTTATTGCCTACTCAAAATTTTGTATTCAAAAATGTTTATTTATTCTTAGCTCACTAGGTCCTGTGCAAGGAAATATTAAAACATTGAAAACATGAACTCATTCGATACATTACCGGCTGCGCATTGGGTATTATATATGTTTTAGGCATTATATATAATACCGGATTATACTAATTGCCGGTAACAGATATACTTCTTTGTTTAGTAGCGCGTCCGTTGCAACTTTAGGTGGTAAACATTAGTGGAAACTTTGTTGGCTTACTGTTATATTTCTATTTAATGTACATAATATCTATAAGTTTTTATTGTGTAAGCTGTTTGTTTCCTTAATAAAGAAGAAAATTGTTAATTGGAAACGCTAGACAAGTATGACCAAGTATTCGCTCTCCGATGTACGAATACTACAGACGATAGTTACTTTTGTTAAATGGTGCATTTAGATGAACTGTGACAACATGGTATGTAGATGTGATGATATTGTAAACATAGCTTGTTGTGCGAAATGCAGAGACGGATTGTCAACTTGTCATCTGGCGCCGGGTACGCACGTGGCTACTGGCTCCGCATAGGCGGAACAGGCGCCCGCCTCGAAGGTCACTTGATTGTGTCCAATTTCATTATGCGTTTGCAGACTTTCAGCTCAATAATAATTCATTGTTTGACTTCGAATGTCATTCATTGAAAAACGATGCAGAAAGAGTTAAAAAAGGTAGACTGTCCATCGTACAGCTTTAGGGACTCCTTCCGTGTTCGGTGGAGTTCTATAAAAATAGAGTAAGCACCTACCTACTATCATCGCACTCACTGTATACCTAGTAAAATTCTTATTACAATCAAATTCTACTCAACGCCATACTCGGGTCTTTGCTGAGTGCAGTTATAAATTATTATTAGGTGTACTCCATTTATATTTACTAGCAGATTACCTCGTGATTTACTGACCAGTCAGTTCTTGTAAAATATTAAATTGCAAGAGAGCCGCTGCTGTTACACGATTCTAACCGCATTAGGCTTGTCCTATCGAAATATGATACCGGCTTGTAATTTATACTATACCTACCTATAAGACTCGCGTGGAAATTTACATATGAAGTCCAGATTCCAATAAGTAGGTACTCAGTAAATTTATGTACCTACCTACGAAGTATTTAATTTTTTGTTCAAACAATGACGAAAAGTATCTAGATTTTTACTAAATGGTTTAAATCCGAAAGTAAGACAAACACTGGGCGTATTATGAAAGTTTTCTCAGTAGGTATATCTATGTAAGGAACAGATTATAGTCGTGGTGTGTGTTGAAGTCTTTACTTCGAACTCTCGAGCCACAGTGAAGTGGTGACCCGATTAGATATGCTACATTGTGCTCTTGTCAACTTGAATGCTACAAAAGCTTTAGAATGGACGTTACAGTTTTAAAATAATAGCTAATTTATTGAATTTATTTACTCTAAATACGTTATTACCCTAGGTTTGATTCATAATTCTGACTTAGCGAGAATAGATTACTTATTAAGTATGTTGTAGAGTATTTTAATTTATGTTTCGTTTGGAATTCGGCACCCGTGTATAACTAATATTAATATCCATGACAAAATTATGCAGACTTGAGTAGGTATGAGTAATAAAATTTGAATAAAAATTACGAAAAAAAATTGACAAGGCTGACGCCTAAACTTTTGAGAAGACAACGTTTATTTCTATCGTTTTCATTTCGTAATTATTGACAAAATCTATCTCAATCGTCTTTCTGTAATCCTACTTACTTAAAAAAAGAAACGAAATTTTAAGATACCTACTAGTCGTTCATCAAGCGTGACCTAGTTTCATCAGACGCTTTGTCTCAATTGTCTATAATTAACTACACAGATTATTATCGAGTTTTGTTTAAGCATTGTCTTCTTTTGTTTTCAGCTCTGGTGGGGGTTTTGACGATCGGCACTACATTTATGTTGTCACCGTTGTCCGGTTTCCTGACAGCTTTAATGGGCCTTCGCATGACCGCGGTCCTTGGAGGCAGCATCGGTGCTCTCGGCTTGCTACTCTCTTCCTTTGCTGTCAGCAACGTCAATGCTCTGTGCTTTACATATGGTGTTATGTACGGCTTAGGAGCGTCTCTCGCTTACACTCCATCCCTAGCCATCCTTGGACATTACTTCCAGAAATACCTGGGCATTGTCAACGGCATAGTTGCTATCGGCAGTTCGGTCTTCACTGTCATTATGCCTCCACTTATGAAATACATGATAGATAATTACGGATTGGAATGGATGTTCAGACTTATATCAATTACTACTTTTGGCATAGCTTTTTGCGGGTTGCTGTTTAAGCCCATTTCTGTTGTTGTTATAGAGAAATCACAGAAGGATGAAAGTCGTTTGAAGTCTCTGTTGAAAAATATTGGAAGTGCTCAGGTTTGGAAGATAAAGAAATATAGACTGTGGGCTTTGTCAATGCCCGTTGCATTATTCGGGTATTTTGTTCCTTATGTTCACATACAAAAATTCATCGAAAAGGCGAACTTTGATATATCCAATGCTAATCTACCATTACAATGCATAGGTTTTTCCTCCGCTTTAGGACGATTGATCTTTGGTTTCCTAGGTGATAAAAAGGGAATAGACAAAATTCTGTTGCAACAGATATCATTTTATGTGATCGGTGTACTTACTATCATATTACCGTTCGTTAAATCATTTGGCCTCCTGGTGGCGATTACGTTAGGCATGGGTTTGTTTGAGGGCGGTTTTATCGCTTTAATTGGGCCAATAGCGATTCAGTTGTGTGGCAGTGCGTATGCCGCTCAGGCGATAGGCTGTATGTTAGGACTGGCTTCCGTGCCGTTGTCGGTGGGACCGCCTGTGGCAGGAGCGCTCTGCAGTCTCTACAATTCCTACACCTTGCCGTTCGTCCTCGCCGGCATCTCTCCTCTAGTTGGAGCCACTCTGATGTTTGCTATCCGTTTTCTGGACCGTAACAAAGAGCAAAAGCCCGACACAAACTCAAATGGTCACATATCTTTAACAGCAAGACCTGATTTAGGTGAGCTGAACCATGTTTCATGAGTGTTGTGACTTGTGATTACTTCTTAATAGTGTGGTAATAGTATATTAATTAATAAGTTTATTTATTTATTTCAGAGACAGCTCCGACTCCCTTGCTTGCTTCCAAAGAACAGATCAATCACCAGTCAAGATCATAACAGTGTAAAACTTTTACCCTCTCAGGTAAATTATGCTAATACTTAATTACATTAGTATGTATCATTAGTAGTAAATAAATCGTAGGGCCTTAGATATTATGGAAAATTCTGACTTGTGCTGAAGGAGTTTTATTCGACGCACGTCACATATTGGTTAATTGCAAAGCTTTTATGAACTCTTACATTCCCTTCAGTTTCAGTATTCCTCTGTGTCAAATAATTCATAACACAAACAAACTACTCTCTACGTTACTTTTTGGAAGCAAAGTACTATGATTTGTTTTCATAGTAGGTAAAAACTGCGGATCGTATTAAAATGTTATATTTATGTAATAAAAAAATGCCCTAAGACTCGTTTAGGGATAACTTGCGATGGATTATATGTTTTGTGCAATTGTTTGAAAAATATAGTCAATTACTAATAGTTTAATTAATTTAAGTGATCTGTGCAATACTTTTTCTATGCCAGTTCTATTGCGAAATAGAAATCTCAATACAAATATTTACTTCTCATCAAAAAAATTGAAACACCAAAGCATTTTTAAAGTAAGGATCCAAGATAATATGTACATAATTAATTGTTTTAAGTTTAATCGCATGGTTCAATACCTACTCTCCAAAATAATACATTATGTGAACAAACACGATTTATCAATATAAAGCATACGTTTGGTTCTTATAATCAATAGTTTTGTTTTAAGAGCAGTGATAAGTGAGGTTAGAGTTCGTTTCTCATGCGTGAGGCTCGGTATCGAATCCTGGCGACGACGGCGTGAGTTTAAAAAACTCATTGGTGTAAGTATCTAATGAGGTCTTGTTAGGGGTCTGGCCTACTGATGAAAAGTGGGTATTTCCAGAAATGAAATACATCTGCCTACCCCCTCGGAGATAGGTGGCGTGAGTAGGTATATATATATTTTATTGCTTTGTAAGGTTTCTAAAAAAAAGTGTTTCGTGTTTTTTAGATGGGAAGTGTAGTTTACGTTAAAGTGTTAATTGCGTGTTAACGTCATTATACGCCATTATACATTTAACGCGTCACAGAATAAGCGCAATTCCTCGTACACCCCAATTAGTATATTAATATAAAAAAATATGATGCATTCGTACCTTAGTTATATCTAACAGAATTTCTTAAATAAAGAGTAATAATAGTACGGTTTCCATAGGTAGCCTTAAATTCAGTCATGCTAACCCATTTTTCGGAAGATTAAGTAATCGATACTGAACAAACCAATTTCAGGAATTGCGCTTATTATGTTAGGTACATATTGTATTATACTTACTTCATTTTTTTTGTTTGCTGTAAAATCAGCAAGTAAAATTGTTATCGTTGCTCTAATAAAATTTAACAAATGATAGAGGGGTAGGTAAGTTACATCTTATAAGAAAGATTAGGGAAAGGTCCCGTGCTCCACCTAGATTGAATATACAAAATATTGTTAAGAATATATTTTGGTACAATTTTAATAAGAAAATAAACGGAGAGACTGATTGCTTGATTGTGGAACGAATTGGTTTAGTCAACGTAGGATATACCGTTCTATTAGTAAACAAAAAATCCAGCATTGCATGTTCATTTACTATTAAAGTTCCTAATGTTAGTGTTATATTCAATAAATCACGTTAAATATATATTTTCCTTTGTACATTTTGTTAAAATAAATTATAACTATATTTAATGCTGGCAATGAAATATGTTTGTTTTATATTGAAGGCATTATTTCGTACAGTCGGAAATGAAAATAGGTAGTTATTATAAGTTAATTCATAAAAATAATATTGCTGTCTTCTTACTTTAGCTAGGTATTTTTTTGCAAAACCTTTTGTTATCCGACAAAAATGTAATCGTTAAACTTTGGTACACCTATATAATTTAATTTCACTCGCGTAGTCCCCGTTCCCGTGGGAATACGGGAATAAAATATAGCCTATGCTACTCAGGGATATTCTTTCTAACTTCCCATTGGTGAAAGAATTTTTAAAATCGGTCGAGTAGTTTTTGAGTTTATTCGTAACAATACAAATACAAATAAGATACAAATCTTTCCTCTATAATATTATTATAGAAGTACTCGTATAGATTACATTTTGATCAAAAAAAGTATCACTATTATGTAGGTACATACAAATGAATATTGTAACACTGGAATCCCTACGCCTAATTTTATAGAAAAAGAAGTGTATATTTATATTTTTAGTAGAAATAGTTTTTTATTTACATACTTACTTATACAATTTCTGTTGGCTTGTTTTTATCAAAAAGTACAAGAAGATTTAGTAGTAATGTTAGGTGAGAACAATAGTTTCATTAAATAAATCATTAATTCATTACTATTACCTATAATATACGAGTATATTGCCTACAATTAGGACTGTCTTAAAATTTACTGTGATATCATATCATAATCATTAAGAGTAAAACCTCCATAAAAAACAATTTAACAGCACACATGTAAATGGGATAAAATAATCGTATGTAAGTAAGAAAATCTCGGTTCGTGTTTACCTATGAGGTAGCTAATTAAAAAGTACGAGCAGTGATAGCCCGGACGGTTAAAGAGCCGGCCAAAAATCAGTGAGGTTCGGGTTCGAATTCTGGCATGTACCAATGAGTTTTTCAAAACTTACGTACATATTTATCACTAGCTTGACGGTGAAGGAAAACATCGTGAGGAAACCCGCAGGTCTCAGAATTAATTCTGAGACATGTGTAAATAGACCCGGTCCGGCGATGGGCTCACCACCTATCACGTTTAGGGGTCCAATGTATCTCGTGAAATGTGGGTATATCCAGTAATGGAATACCTCTGCCTACCCCCTCGGGGATGAAAGGCGTGAGATTATATTATTATTATTATATTATATTAATTAAAAAGTATATTTATTAAAACAATAACACCGCTAGCCTTATGTCTACTTACAACCTTAATCGTAATCGTCTTCATTTTGACGTAGGCTTTGCGTCTTTCGCACATCTGTCATTATTACCGCCAGTACAAGTAGAGCAAGCACTCACCGCGTAACAAATGTCAAATAAAGTCTTTTGCATTTACAATTAAAAATAGTCATTGTGTTACGATAAAAAATATCTACTATTAAAATATTACATATTATGCAAATTATTTATTACTTGTTGAAATATTTAGGTTGTTAATAAGATACTTACACAATAAGAATGAATTGATTTGAAATTTATGTACTCAAATAAATATTATCTTTATATAATCGTGATTTCGACAGATCGATGGTGTGAACAGAAATGCTGTAACTTTTTTGACAATAATGTCAGCCAGTGTATATGTTACCGGAAATGTGTTAAATCAAGGAATTGTATACGAATCCTAGGAAATGTGTACAATTCCTATGCTATATAGGAAATGTATGAAATATTTTTTGAAAAACTGTTTAATGCATAGATATCCTAGGAAATGTGTACATTTCCTCGGAATTGTATAGAATTCCAATATCGTATTAGGAAATTTATAAAATAAATGCTTTCTGTAATAAAACACGTTGTTAAAACGAGAATATTTTTTTATTATAGCACTCATTGAGACAATCGGGTAACAGTCATAATATGTTCATATTATGTTACTAATTAATGCTTCAAAAATCAACTATCTATTAACTAATTATTTTCAAATTCTGAAAGTCTTCATAATATTTTGTCAGTCCATAAGGCTATTTATTTTTGCAGGGTAAGCTCGAATGGCACTCGGAAGTACACATTACTTTATTTTTAAAACACAGACATCTTGCTGTAGCACAGTTTTTTTTGCAAAGGCACTTTTTGAATCCCTGGCCGGTTCCAGTAGATTGTAGGTTGGCAACTGACCGTAGTGCAATCTCGGTACTCGGTACATCCTCTGCATCAAGAAGAACTCTTGGACACACATTAATCTGAGATCGAGCATATAATTGTTTTAAGATTCCATTCTTGGTACCAATTTGATAGAGCTCATTATCGGTTTTAGCCAAAACTACACCTATAATGTTACGTGCATCACCTCGTCCTCTATCAACCTCAGGAACTGCAATTCGTACTGAAGAGCCAATAGGTACAGGGGCCAATTTTTTTTCACTCAATTTCAGCATTTTTTCGGCCTGTTGTTGTAGGTTTTTCTTAGCACTTTGACGATTGTCTAGTACTTTATCTTTTTTTGAACATAGTGGACACAAAACTTTAGATCCAAACCCTTCTTCGGTTGATTCTTCAGCAACAGCGCAAATAGCGTGGATTGCACATCCACATTCTCTACATGTGTGAGCTTCTGTAGTTTCTTGTGAACAGACGCTGCATTGGAGGGTGCAAGTTGGAGGCTGCGTGTTTGTTTTGCGTTGATTTAAAACGTTGTTAGAAACTTGGCTTATCTCTACCTCCGTGTTCACCTTAGAGAGTTCACATGCAGTGACTTTGGAATCTTCTTCCTTTTTGGTAAGGTCCTGCATGATTTTCTCCAAATCTTCTTCAGTTTCGACATTTTGCGTGAAATCATTGGGTAACTGTAAACCAACTTTTACTTTACACCCAAAAAGAGCCTCATACGGAGATTGCTTGATACCAGCATGAAAAGCTCTGTTTTTCATCAGTTGGACAAATCTCAAACCCTCACTCCAATGTGAATTATCATTATCTTGCATCCACGTGGTCAACATATTTTCAATATCCTGATTCGCTCTTTCTACACTCCCCTGACTTTGCGAATGCCTGGGTTTACCATGAATAATTTTTAAAGTAGGCCAATATGATTTTAAATTGTCAATAATTCGGTTAGAAAATTCTCTGCCGTTGTCTGATTGAAGTATTGCAGGAGCACCAAGTAGAGTAAATATGTCCAATAAAGTGTGAGCCACTTCCTCAGCTCGTTTTGTTTTAAGTGGCCGTAAAACAACAAATTTTGTTAAATGATCCTGATACACCATTATAAACTTGTTATCACCGTCGGGCTGGGACTGAAAATCTATCAGATCTACTTGGCATCTAGAGTTAAACTCTGACGATATAATAGGCTTCACAACAATGCCTTTTTTTATGTTTTTTTGCTTTTGTTGACATGGTTCACAAAGTTCAAGATAAGTTTCTATATCCTTACGTGTTATGTTTTTGTAGTGACTCCATACCTCTTTTATCATGCGATCTCTTCCACCGTGACCAATTCGAATATGTGCCTCGTGTAATATGTCGAATAACTCGCTATCACAAGCGTAGTAAATAATCGTGCTTGTTGTTTCTTTAACAGGAAAAATAAGCTTACTTTTCTGATCAATGGTAAGAACATCGTATCGCCGCAATAACCAATAATCACGAGAAGTCTTTCTAGCAGTTGTTTTTGCCGCAGAAACCTCTTCAATTAACTTTTCATAACGTTCATCTTCAATAAAAGCAGTGTTCTTAGCGCTTGTTAACAATCTTAATGACGCTAAAGTACTATAAAATCGTTCTTTCATAAGCGCGACGCGAGATTCGGCAGCCATTTTGAACAATAGCGACGTGCGTGCGCACTGACAGTTTACGCGGCACTAGCGCGATCGCCGGATCAGGCGAAGCAATACCCTCCCCTCGTCCCGCTGTCTCTACGCTCCCCTCGTCCGAGTACGTACCCATCAATATCTCAAATGTTTTACATTTCCGATTGCTATTAAGGAAATATATAGATTTCCTAGGAAAAGTGTAAAATAAAATTTACTTCACACATTTCCGTGCGATTTTAGGATTTACATACATTTCCTAGGAATTATATACAATGACGGATTTCATACATTTCCGTTAACATATATATTATGTACCAAAGACGTTTAAAGAAAAAGTAGATTTTCTTCCAACCTCTTTGATATTTACATTGCAAACTACAATTGTTAATAGATGCTCTCAAATAATGATTTACTGTAACTTAGTCAGTGGAGGACCTGTTGCTTCTTCAGTGTTGGCGTATATGGACCCTCCCGGAAACGGTGGGCCCACTGACAAGGGACTATCACAAAACTTAAAATAACATGAAATTATGTTCCGCGCTTGTTTTAAATGAAATTAAATTCACTCTAGCTGATGTGGTGCTAATTGAAAATTATGACATGGTCATAAATGTTTTTCTATTAATGTTCAAATATTTATGCTGTCTATTTTAATAAAGATATTGTTTAAGTTTCATATAGGTATTTACATCTAACTTCCTAAATAAACATGAAATGTGCATAGATACTGTGCACTTTAATATTTACATATCTGTTTATTGTAAATTCGATAGTGATTCTATTTGCCTTTAAATCCTGTCGGGTTATTATTCCTACCTCATTTAAGATTTATAGATATTGATTATAAATTTATAGTTTACTTAATTATAAATTAGGTCCCATTTTATGTAACTTATATTATGTAATATATGTAACAAGAATAACACATATTCTTACAAGTAGAAATAGTTGTAATTGTTTAGTACCCTTAGTACAGGATCTGCCTAGTTTGGGACTAAAAAACCGTGTGTGAATAATTGTGTCCCACAATTAGAGAAAATCACAGGTAAGTAGGTACTTGTCGATTTAATCAGTTCTATTCGAGATTTAGGTTCTTCCAAAGCCAAATAATGCATTGATTGTATTATTTTATCTAGGTAGTTATTTAATTAACAAACATTATAGTTATTTTGTAAAAAGTATCACTTCACAGAAACTTTATTCATATTATTGTCCATAGAAAAAAGGAAAATAAAATTCAAGTACACAGTACAAATAAATTTAAATTATAAAAATATTTTGTAGTAATGGTGACGTTTTTATCTGAATGGTTGACTTAAATAAATAAGCAATTCATGATTAATAATTAATTACAACATGACAAAGGCAATCATAAATTAGGAATTAGTAAAGTATATTTTTTAATAAATTAATATTTTAACTATGTACTAGGTATTTTAATTGTATTTTGTAATATACTAGTTCATTATCAGCTTATAGTAACAAGATAGGTAGTTTCTGTACCTATAAAAAATAGTAATTAATTATTATATATTTACATACAAGTTTATCTTAGGTAGCCAAATTTTGTGAATGCCGTTGTTTTAAATAGTACATAATTTGAAATAATATACTTATCAATAAACGTATGTCGTGTTACAAAATACTGAGTTAATTTAGTATAAGTATTGAGGCTGATATAAAAGCATTTATCTGTCACATTATTATACAAAGGTTATCAGCAAGAGGATGTTATTTCGATGAAATGCGTTGTATGTTATTCGAGTACCTAATAATAACACCTACACTACTATCGTTTAGTTAATAAATATAAATTTTATCAGGGCTCTACATTTGAGCGACGCAATACTGAGGTTTTTAACTTTATGTAATATTTATTCAAGTAATAAGTTATGTGAAATCCTTGGTACGAAAATTATAAAATTACCTATTTAATTTACCAGTTTATACTTAATTTTTTATTTGATGAATTAAAATAAGATTTACCACTAAATACCTACTCTTTTATTTATTTTAGTATTTAAGGGGTCGGAAAAATACATCGATGATATGGGTATTTCCATGAATGAAATATCTCTGCCAATCCTTTGGGGACAATGCGTAAGTGTATAATTTATTTAAGTAAGACATCATCAACACATCAACCCGTAACAGCCCACTGCCGAGCTAAGGGTCTTTTCTCACTGAAGAAGTATGGGCTATAATCTCCCACCCGAGCTCACTTCCGATTGGGAAATGGTGTTATGCTAGCTAACCCAACTGTCAGAATCTTTCAAGCTACCTAAGGGTATCGTACATGACTTAACGACTTCCATTGTGCTCGTAAACAACGAAACCGGAACCAACAATTGAACGTTTCTTGCGAAACACGGAATGGAAGTACGTAGGTAGGTAGATACTTATTCTAATAAATATAAATAAATAATAATCTCACGCCTTTTATCCCCGAGGGGGTAGGCAGAGGTATTCCATTCTATTCTAAAATTCTATTCTAATATAATAAAAGAAACACTAACAAAATAGGGTTTCTCATTCTGAGATCATATATATTAGCAACGACGGGTTTGGTGCCCCTGTGCATTGATTTGTGTCAGGAGTTATCAAATTCCATGAACTCGAATGTTTTTTTTTAAATATTCCTTTGAAGCTGACCGTCGTCGCGGAAAACTTGCCCGACGGACGTTCGCTCTGTAACTGACTGCTACCTACCTATGCGTAGAAACAAATCCTTCAAAGATAAAATAGCAAAAACACAAATAAGTAGTTTATTTAAAGTTGAAAATCAGTTTAGTTCGTACGCGGGTAACCGAAAGTATTACTTAATCCTTTATTTAGCCTGTTCCACGCTCTACGAATGCCTATCGGCTGCGGCGGTGACCGTTGTGGTGAGATATTTCTAGCACTGCTGGCGAATGAGTACACCCGCATTTCGACCTCCTCTTTAGATGGGTGGCTGGATTTCTGTGTAGCCCAACGAAGAGGCTTAGTTAACCTGTCATAGAATATATGGATATAAATGTTGAATGACATTAAGATTTACATGGAATAAAGTTCCCAACCTACGTAGGGTCGATACTTAGGTGTAGGTAGGTACCTACCCAATAAGTGAAATTGTAGCTGGTAAGAGAGTAGGAAATAGGCCTCCTAAATCGATTTCTACAACTCCTCTGTGCCACCCTCATCCATCGGCTTCTACTGGCCTTCACCAGTGAACAACATGAGCACCGTGACAAAATTTTGTCGACGCTTATCTCATGCATTTGTTTCTTATTTGAACGAGGAAGAGCGAGAGTTTTTTGTTTGTTGTGGTGCACATGCTGGAGCATGAGGTCATTAGTCTACTTGCTGCGCGGTCGCCACTAAAAAACCTTTGCTGTGGGCTACATCATTATACTGGAAACCTAGCAGTGATAGCCCTAAGGTTAAAGAGACCGCTTCTCATTCGTGAGGCTCGGGTTCTAATCCTGGCATGTAGGTACCTATCGATGAGTTCTTCAAAAACTTATGTAGGTACATATTAGGTAGGTATATTTATCACAAGCTCGACGGTGAAAGAAAACATCGTGAGGAAACCCGCAGGTCTCAGAATTAATTTTGAGGTAGGTATGGGTAACAGACCCGGTCCGGCGATGGGTTCACCGCCTGTCACGTTTAGGGGTCCAACTAAAGAATATACTGGTGAAACGTGGGTATTTCCAGAAACCTCTGCTTTCTCTCTGGGGTATTATATATTTATTTTTATTCTGAAACCTTACTCAGAATAATAGTCCATATCCTCCATTATATCGGGGAGTTCCCTTTCATCTACATTTGGTAACAGGAGGCACAGTGAAATCAGGGCCAGTGAGACCACTATATTCATGGATGCGAACACTAGGTCGTCCATCACGTGGAACAGAAGCACGAGGTAGCTGATCATAGTCCCAATCTGACCAACAGCATGGCAACAGCCGAACAGTGTTGCTCGCACGTTGGTTGCGAACAACCGAGGAGTGATGTTCAGTATCAACGCATGAACTATTAATCCTGATGACAACGCAAGAGAGGACATAAAACCACGAACCGATTCCTGAAATGGAAAGAAACAAAATGTGTTGTGGAGTTTTATCTACTGGTTATTCCATGTCTAACCTAACCAAAAATCCAGCACCACCAGCAGGCGTATTCAGGGAGCTTCGATATTCGATATCGGAAAATCTGTCGAACACTTTCGAGATGGGCTGATGTTGGTGTCGAAACTTTCGAGATGGGCTGATCCGATGTTGGTATTGAAAACTAATGTCATATGTGACATAAGGATTCGGAAAATTTTTCGTGGCTGTCAGAAACGCCGAAGTCGATAGATTCGACATCGGAAAATTTTTCACTCGATCTGAATCGATCGGAAACGGTATCGAGTCTCCGTGAATACCTACGCTGGTAATTAATAAAACAAATAAGTACCTACTTATACGAGTATAATATTGTAAAAAATATGTACCTATCTTAAAAAATTTGGTTAACTAAACTTTTTAAATGGTTAGGTACCTATTATAACTAGTAACCTAAGTTAGGTAATAAGTAGAATACCCACCTAGCTTAGCCATATCGATTTTGATGCACCAAAATGACATCAAGGTCCCAATAAAGCTTATTTTAAAATTATATGGGAAAGTAGGTATGCTATACGATAAGATATACCTAGGTACATACTTGTTTGAAAATCGTCATCCCGGCTGCAAAAGTACCAGTCAGTAAAACATTTAAACACAACAACTGTCTAAGCTTAAATTTTTTTGACAGCAATATTACAATCCCTCCAATAACTCCGAAAAAACACAATAGTTGTAACATTATGTTATTTGCAAATCCATTAGTATATACTCTCAGATATAAGGAACTCCATAAATAATAATGCAGGATCCAGAAAAGTAGGCATAGTAGTATTATTACTCTTATGTTATGCGTAGTTAGAACTCCCATACAAGACGTATTTTCATCTAAGCAATTATAAGCCTGGAAATAAAAAGTTAATATTAAAGATTTGTATCACATCATAGCAGTCATCTCTCAACAATATATTTTGTATGCCTGCCTACCCCGTCTGGAAAAGGGCGTCATAATAACGGATTTAACTATAACTGTTAGTAGGTACTCTACAAATTCTTGGGAGTTTGTGCAAATACTTACTTTTATTTGCACAAAGAGAAACTAGGTAACTAAGTTACTTAATTATGTGGAACAGATAGGTAAGTAGGTTTTAATTTGGGTCTAATATTGTTGAATGCAAAGTAGATAATTATCTAATAATATTAAAAACTTACAGACGTACTCTATGATTCACAGGCCTTATTTTGAATTCAGCACTAAATGATATCCCGTTTCGAGCAGCAGCACTATAAAGTAATTCTTCAGCGACGGGGATTTTCCTATTGTATAATAGCCATTGCGGTGATTCAGGAGTCCACCTATAATATAAATCTCTCTGCTTTCTCTCTCAAAAATATATATTGTGAATAAATATGTCTGTATGTTCTTTAATAACTTAATTACCTTCACACTGTGGCAGGTCGTTTAACCAAAATTAGCACGTGTTACAGTACCAGTATCAATTATATTTTGATATATTTACTTACAGTTTACTTTAAAATTGATGTTAGTTGGGAACTTTTGTACAAAATGAAAATAAAACATCATGGTAATAATATATTTCATAAAGTAGTAGAAATTAAACGCTTATATTCACAGACACTAGGTATACAAGCGCAATGTGTGCATTGTACGACGTAGCTACGTGCCAGCTTTAGTTAACCGATCGTATCTAAGGTTTGAATACAAAATACTTATGGTTTTTGGAAGTAAAAGGAGTAGGGATCCTTTGTGTTGAATGAATTCTGTCTATTCAAATATTACTTAAATCATCTTTAGAGTCCTTAAGCCTAGTCAGATAGTCTTGGGTAGCTTAATAAATTCTGAATTAAGTTTAGCACCGGCCTAACACCCTACCAATCCTCAGCGGGCTCACGTGCGACATTACAGCTGAACAGTTGGCGAGTTGATGATGAAACGACGTGCTTTTCTTACCTTAACATGAAAACCGCAGCGGTTCCGCAAATGCATCCAAAGAAACTGTAGGTCTCTTGATTGGGAGAGCAGTTGGCTAGAGGCACCATGCACACCATGGCGAGAAGGCGAGGCATCATCACGATCACGGTGAGCCATGAACGCCATCTGTTACTAGCGACCTCGCAAGCTAGAGGCGGAATACGAATGTTCGAGGATCACCACAAAAATATCTTTCATAAAATCGCTATAGGTTAGGTAGGTAAGTACCTACCTACCTACCCTAATTAGGAACGGTTTGGTAGGTTAGTGGTGCTGATTCTGCTTTACAGCGACTAAACTTAGTTTAGTTTACTCCTGTCATTTTCTTTCTCCTAGAAAAGAAAACAGACGAGAGATATTTAGTCCTGTCAAATTAAAATTAGTTCTGTCAACTAAGGCATTTCATAATGTGTTTGTAAAGAAGTGTGCACGACTAAAATACAGCCTCTGACAGGACTAAATTCGGTAGTTTATCTTCTATCCCTTTACTTTTTTTGAGGTAAGACATGACGAAACTAAATTAATTTTAGTAAGTGTAAAGCAAAATCACCCCCAGTATTTACTTACTATAATACTCGTATTTTAATAGGTATTAAAATATGTATATAGCGGTTCCCCAAGATTTCACCCGCCTAAGTTCCGTTCCGGTCGGAAAATGAATAATTCGGAAAAGTATGGCCTCCGTTATTTTAAGAAAAGTAAACTTTTCACTAAACAAAATCTTTCCTCTTTATAAAATTTGTGTAGATACCACGCAAAAATATATTTTATTAGATAGATACCTACTTAATTTAAAAGGTTTTTCTAGAATGAATTGGCTATATATTTTTTTATATGTGGAGACTTTTCATCAGCAATATTCTTATTCACAGTATCCTTATATTTATAAATGTAATTAGTTCTGTAAGTCTTCCTAAAAATAAATAAATAAATGAAATAAAATAAAAAAAAAATAATATCATAGAGACAAAAGTGGTACAATTAATTTTGAACCACGTAATCATAGATCATGTCGTACAACAATAGAATTTTCCCGAAATCTATGAGGATTTCTAGATGTTTTGGGGCATAGTACCTACAGTACAATAACCTGACCGAAATTTTAATTTTAAAATTAAATGCTGTAGGCATCTACTAAAATATTTCTGCTTATTACCTGTATGTACCCTTTTAGATATTTACCTATGTTTATAAATAGGTGGTAACGACGTTTACAAACAACCATAGGCCTATAATCAAATTAACACAATATGATGGCTAATTCAATTAATGTGTAGTAGATTGACCTTTATTTGAGGTATAGGCAAACTTAATTCGGCAGATTATAGTGTTTTTTAACTATAATGTTAGAAACTAACTCAAAACGAGTCCCATGAAGATTTTGGCGCAACCAAAGAGTGCCCTTAGGAATACGACCAACCGGTACCAAGCCTCAGAGTAGCAGAATGTCTGAGCAATTCTCCACACTATTTCTGCAATTGCATCTATTAAGATTGCCTTTTTTCTCCCGAAACTGAAATTTCAAAGAAAATTTAATAAAAAAAGCTCTATCAATTATCTGCTCTATTATTGCTGAAATTTGGCTAAAGTACGAATACATCATATTTTTTTACATTAATATACTAATTGGGGTGTATGAGAAATTGCACTTATTCTGTGACGCGTTGTATATTATGAGAAAAACAAAACGTGGGTACTTAATGAAACCTCGGGGTGCAGAAAAATGAAATTTTAACAGCGTCTACTCTGCCGTAATTCTACCTAAGTACGAGGGTATTGTTTACCTGTCAGCAACAAGACCGAATATTATAAATCCAAACACTAAACCCAAGCGGACGATCAAGGCTGTTGATATCAGTCGGGTCCTATGGTCGCAGAATACAAGCCACTGTAAATAAGATAATTTAAAAAATGTGGCTAATACACTTCAGTCAGCGTTGTTTTTGGCCTGTCTTCCAGAGAGCATCCGTGATGTAGTTCTCAAATCAAATTGATAACAGCTGGCATTTTTTGATATTTACAACCTTAATCGCAATCGTAATCATTTTGACGTACGTTGCTTCTTCTGTACATCTGTCATTACTGCCAGTGTATGTAGAGCAAGCACTAACCGCGTGACAAATGTCAAATTAAGATTTGTAGATGACAATTAAGGCCCTCTATATCATGATAGATAACTACAACCACATTTGCATGATTCGTTGCTCTTCCATATTGTTTACGCAGGTATAGTTATACTTAATTAAATTCAGTCGAGTACCTAAACTTTATAGGTGCTCACGAAACCACATAATATTCCTTTTAAGTACTCAGTACCCATTTTCCTGCGAATACTAATAAGGCATCGATCGCTGGAAGACATGAATTTTAATAAGTAGTAGGTAGCCAGCAGCTACCTATTACTTATTAAAATACATACAGTTTAATTTTAGACCTTCTTTTTCTATGTAAGAAAATCCCTACTGACATCTCTACTATAGGTACCTACCTACTTAATATATTATAATAATACATCTCTCCTAATATTATAGTTGAGAAAGTAACTCTTTCTGTATGTTACCTTTTCACGGCTAAAGTTCTGAACAGATCCTAATTCAATGGTAGGGACATAGCATCATAAGGACTTTTCATCCTGGAACGTAGACGTAGTCATCAATTGCCTTAAAGCTACTCACAGACTTCTCAATCCAGAACATCCACATTAATTTGAATCGCCATTTAGTGCATGCAAATTCCCTTGTGCTATTAACTTGTGTGTATGAGCACAAAGTCTGGTTATGGATGTCAGCGCCTTCCGGGGGTATGCAGAAAGTCTGTAAAGGTGTGAGCATGAACAAGTCTTCGTGATGGTTGAAGAAGCAAGGCAATGTGATGACTGTGCTTAGAAATGTGACCAGCCATTGCCAAGAACCGATGTCGCCTAGGACATCAGTCGTCACGTCCTCGTATATGGTTCCAATTCTGTCAAATCAACGTGCACAGATTAATACGTGTTTAACAAACTATGTAATGCAAGTTAAACTCTAAAATATTTCGCGTAAGTCCCGTTCCCTTGGGACAATTAAAGCCCTTGTTATTCCCAAAAAAGGTTCCATTGGTGAAATAATTTTTAATATCGGTTCAGGCGTTTTAGAGCCTAATAATTATAAATAAACATAAAAAAATATTTTCTATTTATACTCTTTGTGTAGATAATTAGCGTAGATATCAAAAGCAATTAATATCTTACTTACATGGACATAAATAATTATGTCTACAAATTCTTACATATGCGACCAATCGGACGTCTTGGCATCATAGATTTATTTGAGAGCGACTTGTTTTATAAAATTTTCTTGACATAATTGTGTTGTCGCAATATAAGCTGTTCGTGTTGTTTAAGTTATTTATCACGTGAAAAGGATACCTATGGTTTTTCCCTACCACCAGCTCTATTTAATTAATATTCTGCTTAGTTTTATTTTAATTACTATCAAGATGACGATGCCACCAACTTTAACTTCGCATATGAAGGTAACAAAACGGATGTTAGGTACTTACATAGAATAGAATCGAAGAATAAACAGAATGACTTGGTCATAGCATGAGAACACAATGTATCTAACAAGTGATACATATAATATTCAATTAGATTGTTTAGTGCGATTGCCAAGTCAATCTATTTACTTAAATCATAAAAGATTTTTAATATTGATATGGTCACTATAAGACGTTGTTATAGGTTAGCTAATTACGTAATAACTTAAGGCAGAAGGTCTTTTAAGTAGGGACTGAATAAATTAACCGACTGATATTACATAATATGGATCTTACAACTTTTTACGGTAAAAGAACTGAGTAGCGAGACTTGTTTTTTTTACAAGTTATGTTTTTTATTTCATCTCATTTCTTTTTGTAGAGAGTCCTTCTTTTTTCCTTTCTGGTACCTTCTACTTCTTGAATAACTTTGTAATCCTATACATTTATAAGGGATTGCAAAGTTATTTATGCAGTTGGTGTATCTATAAACCTAGACCAAAATTGCAAAATATTTGAGGTTTTTCCCTGATTTATACACTAAACACTAATTGTATTCTAAATTTGAAGCTTCTACGTCTGCTAGAAGTGCCTTAGAGTTTGATGATCGGTCAGTCAGCCAGTGACAAAATAAGGAAACTTTGACTAGTTATAATTCTTAAACTATTAGGTAGTTCAAATTGGATGAAATTTAAAATATACTGTGTTTATACAATGTCTGCTTGGTTACTGAAAATTTAGGCTTCTAGTTTTATCCACAACGAAGTTATAGGGGGTCGAAAATGGCCTGAATAGTTTCGAGAAAAGGATGTTACGGCCGTGCCGCTTTTTTGCTCGACTTGGCGGGGACACTGTCGTAACCTAGATATGCTATTCGTATGATACTTTTATCTTCTCATCTTTGCAATCCCAAAGAAAACCAAGGTGTTACCTAAGTCAGGAGTATAAAATGTAGTGCTAATAAAATAAATATTAATTAAGTAGGTACCACTTTATATGCGATTGAACCAGAAATACTCAGAGAGTGTCAGAAATAGACTTGAATACATAAACAGTAAACACTTATATAGCATAAAACAGTTTGCCGGTAAGGGAGATTCAGGTCTGTGGTTTGCCGGTTGTAGAAGTGCGAAGTGTCAGTAGATTCGTCATCTTCGGTGTTCGCACCAGAAGGAGGGTTAGGTTTTTGTAAGCAATCGTTTTTTTTTGGTTTTTCAAATTAAATTACTTTCTTGTTATTCAAGTTGCTGATTGCCCTAACCTTCTACCTAATACTTATTCAATCGGAATAATAGCCTAATCTGGGTCAACATACATACATACTGGTAAAATACCTGTAAGTCATTCATGGACGGACATTTATGAGCTGGTTAAACTTGAATAACAGAGGGATGTTTTCATTTACAGTTAACCAAACGATTTATTAACTAAAGTTAAAATATTTAACGATTCAACAGTAGGTACGAGTAGGTACCTACTTCCCCTTTGCATCTTATCTTTTGATAAAGATACTGATAGAGATGCCATCCAGACTATAATGGCTTTTGACCGATTTCGTTCACTAGAAGTCGATGTGGTCGCCATGCCCGAAAACGGTCAGAGCTCATCATCATCATCAATAATGGTTTCACACAGCACCAAATTAAAACTCTACACAGACCAGAGTATACCATAAACTAATGCAGTGCGGTCTAACTATTGATAATTATAGAATTACTAGCGACCCGCCCCGGCTTCGCACGGGTGCAATGCAGAATTTTCTTTGCTATAAACCATCCCACTCGAACCCACACAAAAAGTTTCATCAAAATCGGTCCGGCCGTTCTCAAGTTAAATCGTCAGGAAGGAAAACCCGACTTATTTTTATATAGTAGATTATTTAACCGAATAAAATGTTGTCAGTCTATAGAAGAAAATTACCTACTTGGACAAAATTTGGCAGGTTTAGGGTGTGCGTGAACTTAGCAGAACATTGTCCAGCAGATCAAAAATAAAAAGGAGTTCTATTCGCATGCAGGTGAGTTCTATAGTTCTTAATCCTTTTCAGGAATAGTTCTGGCGTTTTTCCTGAAAAAAAAGTCATTCGACAAAATGATCTGCTAACTTCCGGTAGCAGTGGAATTGGAAGTCAGCAACTTCGTTGATAGGAAAGCTAGGGTTCGCTTCATGGGTAACTCCTTTGGGGCGGCTTTACACTCGAAACCTCCAAAGGGCAGCCAGGGTTTTGAAAGAAGAAACGCCTTTCAAAAGGTTGGTCATGCCAGCTCCGGCCAGGGCCGATTGTCTTTGGTGGATTCAACACCTTCGAAACCCGGGAATGATTTTCATGGCCGATCCTACAATCTTTGTCTCGACGGACGCGTCAGATTCCGGCTGGGGCATACAGCTGGGTCAGCATCAACTGGCTGGAATTTGGATGAGGGACCAAAAGAGTTGGCATATAAACAGAAAAGAATTATTCACTGTGTTCACGGCCCTGTCCAAATTTCAGACAACTGTGCAAGGTCAATCTCTGATGTTTCAGTCGGACAACAAAACTGTGGTGGCATATCTTCGGAACCAGGGGGGCACACGTTCAGCGATCCTTCTAGAAGTGACTCGGAAAATTCTGCTGTTAGCAGATCGATTGAATGTCACCATTCAAGCCTTCTATATACCAGGCAGGTACAACACAGTAGCAGATCGACTGTCCAGGTCAATGGCTCTTCCAGATTGGCATCTGAGCGATTCGATAACAACTCTTGTTTTCATGAAGTGGGGAATGCCTCAAATCGACCTCTTCGCTACTCACCAGTCCAGAGTAGTTCCCTGCTATGTGACGATGGATGCAAGGAACTCAGAGGCGAGATTCATAAACGCGTTCAGTCAGGAGTGGCATTTCAACCTGGCTTGGGTCTTTCCACCCCCTCCTTTAATTCCCAAAGTTCTCCAGCATCTCTACAGGGCATCAGGGGTTTTTCTAGTGGTGGAGACTTGTTTTTTTTACAAGTTATGTTTTTTATTTCATCTCATTTCTTTTTGTAGAGAGTCCTTCTTTTTTCCTTTCTGGTACCTTCTACTTCTTGAATAACTTTGTAATCCTATACATTTATAAGGGATTGCAAAGTTATTTATGCAGTTGGTGTATCTATAAACCTAGACCAAAATTGCAAAATATTTGAGGTTTTTCCCTGATTTATACACTAAACACTAATTGTATTCTAAATTTGAAGCTTCTACGTCTGCTAGAAGTGCCTTAGAGTTTGATGATCGGTCAGTCAGCCAGTGACAAAATAAGGAAACTTTGACTAGTTATAATTCTTAAACTATTAGGTAGTTCAAATTGGATGAAATTTAAAATATACTGTGTTTATACAATGTCTGCTTGGTTACTGAAAATTTAGGCTTCTAGTTTTATCCACAACGAAGTTATAGGGGGTCGAAAATGGCCTGAATAGTTTCGAGAAAAGGATGTTACGGCCGTGCCGCTTTTTTGCTCGACTTGGCGGGGACACTGTCGTAACCTAGATATGCTATTCGTATGATACTTTTATCTTCTCATCTTTGCAATCCCAAAGAAAACCAAGGTGTTACCTAAGTCAGGAGTATAAAATGTAGTGCTAATAAAATAAATATTAATTAAGTAGGTACCACTTTATATGCGATTGAACCAGAAATACTCAGAGAGTGTCAGAAATAGACTTGAATACATAAACAGTAAACACTTATATAGCATAAAACAGTTTGCCGGTAAGGGAGATTCAGGTCTGTGGTTTGCCGGTTGTAGAAGTGCGAAGTGTCAGTAGATTCGTCATCTTCGGTGTTCGCACCAGAAGGAGGGTTAGGTTTTTGTAAGCAATCGTTTTTTTTTGGTTTTTCAAATTAAATTACTTTCTTGTTATTCAAGTTGCTGATTGCCCTAACCTTCTACCTAATACTTATTCAATCGGAATAATAGCCTAATCTGGGTCAACATACATACATACTGGTAAAATACCTGTAAGTCATTCATGGACGGACATTTATGAGCTGGTTAAACTTGAATAACAGAGGGATGTTTTCATTTACAGTTAACCAAACGATTTATTAACTAAAGTTAAAATATTTAACGATTCAACAGTAGGTACGAGTAGGTACCTACTTCCCCTTTGCATCTTATCTTTTGATAAAGATACTGATAGAGATGCCATCCAGACTATAATGGCTTTTGACCGATTTCGTTCACTAGAAGTCGATGTGGTCGCCATGCCCGAAAACGGTCAGAGCTCATCATCATCATCAATAATGGTTTCACACAGCACCAAATTAAAACTCTACACAGACCAGAGTATACCATAAACTAATGCAGTGCGGTCTAACTATTGATAATTATAGAATTACTAGCGACCCGCCCCGGCTTCGCACGGGTGCAATGCAGAATTTTCTTTGCTATAAACCATCCCACTCGAACCCACACAAAAAGTTTCATCAAAATCGGTCCGGCCGTTCTCAAGTTAAATCGCCAGGAAGGAAAACCCGACTTATTTTTATATAGTAGATTATTTAACCGAATAAAATGTTGTCAGTCTATAGAAGAAAATTACCTACTTGGACAAAATTTGGCAGGTTTAGGGTGTGCGTGAACTTAGCAGAACATTGTCCAGCAGATCAAAAATAAAAAGGAGTTCTATTCGCATGCAGGTGAGTTCTATAGTTCTTAATCCTTTTCAGGAATAGTTCTGGCGTTTTTCCTGAAAAAAAAGTCATTCGACAAAATGATCTGCTAACTTCCGGTAGCAGACCATTTTGCAGCAAATTAAAAAAAAAAAGTTCCATGCGCATTCAGCTAAGTTCTATAGTTCCCAATACTTTTCAGGAATAGTTCTGGCGTTTTTCCTGAAAAAAAAATCATTTGAAAAATGATCTGCTAACTCCGAAATTCGAAAAATAACTATTTTCATCGTTTCAAACAAATGTTAAAAGCAAGAACTCTTTTTTTTTTCACAGATACGTATCAGAACAGCAATAAAAAATTCGTTTTGAATCCAGAACTTACATAAAAGTGCCAGCAGAGCAAAAACGTAAAAAAACTAGGAAATTATTAATTTCCAAGTTTTGTGTAATTCTGAAAAGCTAGAACTCTTTTGTTTCTTAAAGATCTCTATCATTCTTACAATCCTGTATTCAATTCGAGTCCAGAACTCACGTGCAAGTGCCAGCAGAGCATGTCAGAACGTAAAAAAGTCGGAAATTATTTTTTTCCAAGTCTTGTTTAATTGTGACAGCCTAGAACTCTTTTGTTTCTTACAGATCTCTATCATTCCTACAATCTTGTATTCAATTTTAGTCCAGAACTCACGTAAAAGTGCCAGCAGAGCATGTCAGAACGTAAAAAAGTAGGAAATTATTTTTTTCCAAGTCTTGTTTGATTGTGACAGCCTAGAACTCTTTTGTTTCTTACAGATCTCTATCATTCCTACAATCCTGTATTCAATTCGAGTCCAGAACTCACGTGAAAGTGCCAGCAGAGCATGTCAGAACGTAAAAAAGTAGGATTTTTTTTTTCCAAGTCTTGTTTAATTGTGACAGCCTAGAACTCTTTTGTTTCTTACAGATCTCTATCATTCCTACAATCCTGTATTCAATTGGAGTATAGAACTCACGTAAAAGTGCCAGCAGAGCATGTCAGAACGTAAAAAAGTAGGAAATTATTTTTTTCCAAGTCTTGTTTAATTGTGACAGCCTAGAACTCTTTTGTTTCTTACAGATCTCTATCATTACTACAATCCTGTATCCAATTCAAGTCCAGAACTCACGTAAAAGTGCCAGCAGAGCATGTCAGAACGTAAAAAAGTAGGAAATTATTTTTTTCCAAGTCTTGTTTAATTGTGACAGCCTATTCGAATCGAATTTTAGATTGCTGTTCTGATACGTATCTGTGAAAAACAAAAGAGTTCTTGCTTTTAACATTTGTTTGAGACGATGAAAATAGATATTTTTCGAATTTCGAAGTTAGCAGATCATTTTTCAAATGATTTTTTTTTCAGGAAAAACGCCAGAACTATTCCTGAAAAGTATTGGGAACTATAGAACTTAGCTGAATGTGCATGGAACTTTTTTTTTTTAATTTGCTTCAAAATGATCTGCTACCGGAAGTTAGCAGATCATTTTGTCGAATGACTTTTTTTTTAGGAAAAACGCCAGAACTATTCCTGAAAAGTATTAGGAACTATAGAACTCACCTGCATGCGAATAGAACTCCTTTTTATTTTTGATCTGCTGGACAATGTTCTGCTAAGTTCACTGACATAGGTTTAGGTTTGTAATTGAATAACGCAAAACCTTACACAACCCAACATAGGAAATATTTTTCAAAAAATAATGTTGCAAATACTTGTGTTTTTTTTATTATAATATGTATTCTGATCGATTCATCGCTCTACGACTCATTATGATATGAGCATATGAGTGACATACTCGTATGTGCTTGCGCCCACGCACCGCCTTGTGTTGTGCCCCGAACCTCCCGGAATAAATCCTTGGTTTCGCTGCGCCTCGACCTCGCAGTGTTTGTATACGTATTGATAGCACTGATAGTAAATGGCGCATACACTATAGCGCGATAAAAAAACTACCAAGTTCAAGTCCGACGTGCGCACATAGGGTTCCGTACCGCCAAAAAAGGTTAAAGAAGCCATGGAGGGTCCCTTAACTTTTCACTTACTGTTGCTATTTAGGATAACGATATACCGCATTCATCAGGATATTATCTGCCATTATATCAACATACCTAATTCTGTTACAATTTCAACCGGCTGTCGATTACGATTCAAAATATAGTCCTTTTAAATGTAGAACAGCCGGGCAGACCGGACACACAGAGAGAAATACTGATTTCGCGGCGGCTAAATAATATGTCCCTATGAACCCTAAAAATATATTAACTTTTTAAAAGATACGGTACCATAAAATAACATTACGTCTAGGTATTTAAAAAAAAGTAGGGTAATCGATTCTGATCGAAATAGATTTACATTGCATTTGGTTAGTAAACGCAGCTATTACCGACCCCCTTAAGCAAGTTTTGAAATGGATTATTAGAATTAAGGGTAGTGGTTGCACACACACCAGATTTTTTTATTTTATATTTAAATATAGATTGTATATTTTATATTTATATTTTCATTTGTTTATAAATATCATGTTTTCATTGAAAAAATAATCAAAGGATTGTTGAAGTCAATTGTTTCTATTACCGACCCACCTGAAACGCTTTGAAGCTATTACCGATTTTTATGAATCTAACACCGACCGTAAGTAAATAAAGCATACTTTTTTTTCACAGAATACCTACCTACACGTTCGATTCTCAAAATAACTTAAACCCTTTTTTTTATTTGCCAAAAAGCCTATAATTTTTTTTCGAACTTCCCAAGTTTAGCGCAGCCGAAGGTGAGGGTTGACTGTCGGAACAAGTTGCAATGACGATTCCGCACGTGTATTTAATAACTATTTTTAATACAGTTGCGAAAAATGAAGCAATTTAATAAAATAATAAAAATACAATAAATTCAACTAACATTTTTGGAAAATCGCGCCAACAGTAAAAGATTAAAAGCAGAGGATTTTTTTGTTTTCTTTACCCATTCTGGGTAGGCAAAGGGAACTATACATACAGCCAAGTCTTCAGTAGATTTTTTTATGGTTATAAAATGAAAATGAAATTTAATAACATTAAAATTAAACCTAACCTAACTCATTGAATCAAATCATTATATTGAAACAAATTAATAGCTTTACTTAACGATCCATATGAATCGGTAAATGCAACAAAGAGAAGCTATCACCGATTCTATACTGATTAATTGGTATTTTTTTATTAACGTTATGTAATGTTTATACATACAAATGTTTATACATTACATAACGTTAATCAAAAAATACCAATTAATCAGTATAGAATCGGTGATAGCTTCTCTTTGTTGCAATTACCGATTCATATGGATCGTTAATTAGTGTTAAATAAAAAAATGAACAAATCTTTTACCGAGCCACGGAAAATAATCGATATTAATTGTAATATATTTCCCCATCCGTTTTAATACAATAATTTATTGATTTAGTCCTAAACTATAAAAAAATACACCATTTTCATATAAATACGAAGAAAACTCTAAGTAATTACTTTCATATCCCACGTCTAAATGTTTAATAATGCGTGGCAGTTTATAGCGGAAAAACAAGTTTATAATATAACATAGTGTATGTCGCTAATAGATGCTTATAATTTTAGAATACTTAAGATTGAAATGGTGTTATAAAAACTTGTTTAATTATTATAAGCATTAACGAAAAAGGGAAAAAATAAAGAATAACCTCTCAGCCATTGCCGATCCATGGGTCGGTAATGACTGCACTACTAAAATGCACTGCAGCTATTGCCGTTCTATTTTAATTTCAAAAATACTTTTTAAAATCCCTTAAAACACAATAATTTTGTTGTGAAATATGGAATATACAAATAAAAGAATATTTTGAGTTATTCAGAATAAACTTAACATAAATATTTATATATAAAATATCTTAAGCAAAAAATTTGAGTACTTAACCGAGGAAAATAAATAAAAAAAAAAATAATCTCACGCCTTTCATCCCCGAGGGGGTAAGCAGAGGTATTCCATTACTGGATATACCCACATTTCACGAGATACCTTGGACCTCTAAACGTGATAGGTGGTGAGCCTATCGCCGGACCGGGTCTGTTTACACATGTCTCAGAATTAATTCTGAGACCTGCGGGTTTCCTCACGATGTTTTCCTTCACCGTCGAGCTAGTGATAAATATGTACGTAAGTTTTTGAAAAACTCATTGGTACATGCCAGGATTCGAACCCGAGCCTCACTGATTTTCGACCGGCTCTTTAACCGTCCGGGCTATCACTGCTCGAACCGATTATTAACCGAGGAAGTAAGGGTTATTATGACACGATCGGCGCACTCGCTACGTTCACAGAAACTAACGTATTTGGTCACATTCCCGTGTACCTCCGTACACTAAGACCAGTAAGTTAATTAGGAAACATACAAACATGTGTGTATATTATACTCTCTTGTGACTCAAATCGTTCCAAACCGATAAAAATAAGAATAAGCTGAATGGGTCGGCAATACCTGCAGATTTTCGATGGGTCGTTGATAGCTGCGTTTACC
The DNA here is from genome assembly GCA_963855545.1 of Ethmia dodecea. Classification (NCBI taxonomy): domain Eukaryota; kingdom Metazoa; phylum Arthropoda; class Insecta; order Lepidoptera; family Depressariidae; genus Ethmia; species Ethmia dodecea. The sequence goes on from OY979448.1 coordinate 9,167,694, forward strand.
TTATGTCATTTACCATCCCCTCTGCCGACCCCCAAAAAAACAGTTATGCTCACGCTATTATCGCCTTTATCCCCGATAAAGGCGTGAGCATAACTGGTTTTTTTACTTGCAGTATACGGAGGCCAAAAATCGATCTAGCTAGGTCTAAACTCTGAAATTCATTTTCTGCGAGTTTTCACATGTAGAGCTCGGTCACCTTAGGTACTAATAAGAACATTAAATTTATATATATTTTTTTATTTCCATAAGTTTTTCATCTAATAAAATTATACTCAGCCAGATTAAATTACTACTACAATAAGAAGTCAAACTGTTTCTGAACTACAAAGGCACGTGCGTAGGAAGGTATCGTTCGAAGCACTCATAGAGGCATAACGTTATTATGAGCCATTTACACGAGGCCATTCTGTCCTCAAGTTTTTTTTGTATGCAGTCTTAGTGGATTGTCTTACTGGATTGCCCTCGTGTAAATGGCCCATAACGGTACTTTTATTTAGTATGCACATTATTTTCTAAACGCCCCCTAGTGCTTGTCAGTGCCAATTGGGATACAAAAAACATTTAACAATCTCGATTAGAAAAGCGATAATTACGATGAAAAAAGGAAATATATTTCTTGCAAAATGTAAATGTAGAGTAGTATGTAGGTACTTATAATTTTATAATGGGCCTTTAGGTACCTTTATTTATAACAACCGGACAATAAGTATAAAAAATAATCTATTTCATCACATTTCATACTTACTAGGAACTTATAATTAGATCTCTGATCATTTATCACGTGGTTCATAAAACCGACATTATTTGGATTGCACTTGAGAATAATGAGTTCCAATAGTACCTACATATCTAGAGCCGATGAACTCCGCTTGGAGACTGTAGACTCAATATCTTTGATAATATCTATTAATAGGTAATATCCTTTGTTTGTATTATTGCATAAGTAAATCCAATATAAGTGGCACTCAAATAATATATATATAAATATATATATATATAATATATATATATATATATATATATATTATTTGAATGCCACTTATATTGGATTGCTTGTTGCTTTTCTGGTTGCTAACAATCAAACATTTCATTTAGTAGGTATACCTACTAGGAATACTTAAATTAAAAATAATATAATGACTAAGTATTATTTATTATAAGATTATTATCAAACATTTATTGGAATTCGGAAGTTGATGAGATAGAAACCTGTTGCTTGTAAAAAATATTAACTTTCAATAAGACAACTAATGTAACAAGCTCTATGCGGTAGCTATCATTCTGACCTACATCATAGAGTTCGAACCGGATTGTAGAAGCAGTAGGTGTTATTTATTCTCAAAGTTACACCATGCAGACGTCAGCAAGAGTAAGGTTATCGACAATGCGGTGTCACTGGCTTGGATAGGTTAAGATTAACGTTTGGCCATTGAGACCGCGGAGCCATATGCTGGAGATAAGAGGTCGTTTTTTTTTCGCGCGATTGCGGTAACCGACCGCCACGCTGCCGCGCTGTTGTCGGCGCCACGACGATGTCCACGATAGCCATTCGCCCGTCCGCCGGCGCGCACGCCTGGCGTTACCTCCCGATCGCCTCCGCCGCGCGCATCTCTCACCAACCATCAATGGTGTTTGTGATAACGATTACCCTTACAGAAGTTCGGCAACAGAGTCAGCGTAGCACGGACCTTCCCCAGAATCATGGACAAGGATCACGCTTTAGAGGAGATGATGGGGAAACTGGGTGAGTGAAGTTTTCCCTCAAACATATGGTTGGCTGAAATTCATATTATTTCAGTTGATACTCGACCTACTTCTATATTTATCATAACCTTGGTAGTTGTAGACAAAGTAGCTTGTTTATTTTGACTGTCGATTAGGCAGGCTTGCGGTATCACCTGTAGGAAATGTGATCGTGACTCCGGCGCATGTCATTACCATACGTTCGAATTCGCGTTTTATACGCGAGCTTTCGTTCATCTCACTCACCTACACACTTACTCTCAAAGTTAAAAATTACTTTGGGAACTGCCAACCGGTCTTATCCCATTAACATAATCTAAACGGTATTTTAATTTTAAATGACAATACCTACTACTTGTAAATAATCTTGATTTCGTGATATCCTCAATATAATATGAGATTAAAATAGTAGGTTGAGGAAATACAAGTGTAGGTACCTATACATTACAATAAATACGAAACACTTGTTCAGCTACGTAACATTTCATAACAATAGTTCATTAAAGTATGTATTTAGTTTACAAATAATAGACATTGGTAGCGTGTTTAATTCTAATATTTTTAAAAGTAGGTAACTAATTGAAAAATTTTAAAAATATACTATGCTTCATTTATTATTGTATGTAGATAACTATAATATACCTATACTTTGACGGGCCTGTTGGCTCAGTTGGTAGTAACCCTGCTTTCTGAGTCGGAGGTCGCGGGTTCGATCCCCGCCCGGGGCCAACATTTGTGTGCATGAACATGTCTGTTGGCTTCGTAAATATTTATTTAAGTACCTATGTTTATCAGTTGTTTAGAATCCATAGTACAGGCTCTGCCTAATTTGGGACTAAATAACCGTGTGTGAATTGTGTCCAACAATTTATTATTTTTATTATACTGACCACATACAGTTAGGTATATAAATTATTCGAAAAAAAAACATTTAAATAACAACATTCTACATTATAACTTAGATACATAATGCGTCTCCTTCGGGTGTGATATTCCATTGTTTAGTCACAGAATTCATTCATCGTGTATTCAACAGTTGAGTATAGAATAAATCGAATTTTATTCTCTGGAGTCTCTCAAAATTTAAGAATCAATACAATTTAAACACATTCTAACATTAGCGTGCTAAATGTTATCAATAGCCTCGTGAGTCTCGTGACGAATTGACACAGTAACAGATTTTAATTCGCACCTTCTCAAAGGATTTTTTGTTAAAATTACTTCTTTTTTATTTCCTTTAAGGTAACTTTTAACTACTTATAGAAGGAAGTTATTCTTGAGTGTTTTAGTTTAGTTGCATATGCTCAATTTTGAATGTAGTACTACACGCCTTTTCCAACAGATTTTCCAAGCGATATTGCGTGGCACCTGCGTTACATTGATATTTTTTAAATAAATTCTTAAGAAAAAAAACATTCTTCATATTTCAACTACTGTGTAAACTATGTATTCTTTTTATCTATCTATTTTATCTGCCTAGTCCATATATTCCAAAGAAGAAGAGATTATTACTATTATCAAATTTTTTTTTATTGTAAAATTTGAGGTTACTTAATTTGTCTTATTGCATTATACTTTTACTATTAAAATACCTCTAAATTTTAATCAAAACAAACATAATAATTTATTAATAAATTATTGGATTAGATTAAGCCCTTAGTAAGTAGTTTTATACTTTTTCTCTGTGAACTTTTAGTAAGTTAGGTACTTAACGTTTAAGTTTTCATTAGTACCTAATAATAAATAATATCCATCATAGTATCTATGGAAATTCAGAAAACAATAACATTATATATATTTCAGCCTTTTATTGTGACCAGCTAAGATTGTCGTGCGTGACCATCGATAGAGAGTCGTCGTGACTACGATTATGAAATTACTCGCCGGCAATTCAAAATCACATAAATTACAGTAATAGTAAAACTAGAATGAGTATACCACTTATGAAGATTACAAAAGGTCATAATTTTTTATTACAAAAATCCTACTAATATTATAAACGTGAAAGTTTGTATGTATGGCTGTTTGTTCGTCTTTCACGCAAAAACTACCTACTAAACGGACTTTGATGAAACTTTATAGTTATATAGCTTAAACATCCGAATAACACATAGGCTATGTTTTATCCCCGTATTCCCACGGGAACAGAAATTACGCGGGTGAAACCGCGAGCCGCTGCTAGTGCTATATAACCTTGCTTAGCGGGGGTTCAACGGAAGCATTTATTGCATTTATCTTATCTATCATAGTTTCGTAAATAAAAGCAAACTAAGATAATATAGTTACCATTACTACTCCACTCTTATTAAACTTCGTCATTTTACTTTAATCAGTCCTTCCAGGTGATTAGTTATGATAATAATTACATAACTTATTTTGTTATCATTGAATAATGTATTTTTGTCATAAAAAGTTTTCTCTTGTGGATTTGCTTTTCATATTTCTTATTGACATTGAACTAAAATAGTTTACAGCATCTGTCAGTAGAATAATCTATGCTGTGCTTACGTCAGCGTGTTGGACTCATTTGGAGGTGTGTCGAGCCACGCCACTGTATATTGCGAATATTGCGATAGATGTAAGTAATGTCGTCACAACTCACATGATGTTATATATATGTACGACCTATTTCAATTTCTTTATTTGTTTTAATATGGTTAACATTTCATGCATTGGCATGCAAATTCAATATATAAGTATAGGTAACTTGACCGAATAGAAGAATCGGTCAACAAGCCAAGAACGCAATTTCCTTGATGAATTATATTTTTCAAACCATCCTGCAATTTTTTCACGTAAGAGTTTCTGCTGCAGAAATCAGTCCTCGTTTTTACTAGGTATTATCAATCTTTCGGGATATCTTGTATAAAATTTTGAGAATGTTTTTATAATAAAAGGGTCTTCTTCATAGTAACAACTTCGAAACATACATACATTCTCCTTAGTGACGTCAGTCTGTTTCACTGCCCGTTGAACTACCTAGCGTCATTCATGGGTTGTCTTGTGTCAGTAAATACAAGCTACATAACATGACATTGATCCTAATCAACTTTTCCAAGGAGAAAGTGGTCTTTAACGTAATACACAGCGACTATAGGCGACATAATTAACTAGGTATCTATCATTTTGGAGACTACAATGATAAAAGCTACAAGAGATAAGTGATGTTTTCTCATCCGTTATAAATCGTCATGAAATAAATTTGTCATGATATGTTACTGTTAATAAAGACATGAACAACAAATTATATTAATACATTTTCTGAAATTCGAATTTATGAAAGATAAATCTGGCAGCGGTAAGACAAGGATGGACACTTTTTGGCTAAATAAATACTTAGGTAAAATACATTTTACACGCCGACCTTGAGATAAACATATTTTCAAGCGTCGTATGGCACACAATTACCAGTGCTTATATGTCACAAGTATTCCATTAACCAAGCCAATTAGCATACAACATAATAATTTATTTCTAAACTTGCTTAAAAGTCGCTTCGTAGCTGTAATTTCATGCAATTAGGTAAGAATGTAGTGATTATTTACACTTCAACGGACTGTCTTCATTTACAGCGCAAAAGTGAAAAAGGGGATTACTGTTAACTTAATTACTGCTCACACCAACTAAATACGTCGGTAGTATTTGTAAGCCATAATAAATAATACGTTAATATATAGTATACCTAGTACGTAAATAGAGAGTAGTAGTAGCACAGATATTAGAATACTATGTAGTAGTAGTGAGAATAGTAGAAGATAATAATATAAGCGACACCTTATGCGATATATTTTTGATAATTTCCTGAGTTGATTAGGTACTAGGCACATTATAACTTAAAACTAAAATAATTTAATTCAAGTGTCAGTTGTTGCGATATAAATAAGACCATTTCTCTCTTTGCTTCGGTTTAAATTAGTTTTTCTGTAACATGTGGCGCAGACTTTTTTTTATAATTCATTGATGACTACCTTTTTGTCCAAAGTAGGTACATTGTTTCCAGTTATGTTCAACCATTTGGTTAGCACATGCCGATAAACGCAGCCAAACGGCGCTCTTCCCAGACTTGCTTTACTAATAATGAGATTTTTAACTAAAAAGATATTTTTGTGAAAGCAGTGATAGCCCGGACGGTTAAAGAGCCGGCCGAAAATCAGTGAGGCCCGGGTTCAAATCCTGGCATGTACCAATGAGTTTTTCAAAAACTTACGTACATATTTATCACTAGCTCGACGGTGAAGGAAAACATCGTGAGGAAACCCACAGGTCTCAGAATTAATTCTGAGACATGTGTAAACAGACCCGGTCCGGCGATGGGCTCACCACCTATCACGTTTAGGGGTCCAATATATCTCGTGAATTGTGGGTATATCCAGTAATGGAATACCTCTGCCTACCCCCTCGGGGATAAAAAAGGCGTGAGATTATATTATTATTATTATATATATTTTTGTCAACATACAACACAGCATATAGATATATTAGTAAGGGATAATGAAGCTTCGTAAATAAAATGGTTTCGTAGTTCCAAAAACCGCCAACATACCTAAGTATAAGCACACACAATTTGACTTCTTTATAAAAGTATTAATAAGATCTTTGCAACAACCGGTCATCTGTAACAGTTACATCCTCCGAACAGGTTATATCATAATAAGAGAACACCAAAACCTACTGTAAACAAGTTTATTTGGGATAGGTAGGTAACTCTACCACACTGAAAAAAATGTCATTTCGGCGTAATCATAAAGTAACGTGACGTTGGTCTAAAACAGGTGCATTATCGTAAAATAAGGAAATAATAGGTTAATACTATGCTATAATCGAAATATATTAGTCGGAATCGAATTGTTTGAGTAAGTAATGCGATATTATGATTCTTAGCATCGTAAAAATTTGTCACACAATATAATATTCTCTTCTTCAAATAATAACTCACTGTACTATAAATTTGTATGATATTGATAAAGTAAGATTATAATTATAAAACACAATGACACCGTCGCCGTATTTTGATAGATTTCCTAGTTGAATATGAAGAAGTATCACCGAAAATACGATGAAGTCCTAGCACCACATTTAATTTTATAGAATAATGTGAATCCTACTAAAATTGATTACAGAATCTTATTTTTAGAGGAAGCATCATATTAATATAGTGATGATTACTAAAATACGACTACAGAATCTCATCTATGAGTATGCATAACATTCTGTGTGATTCCTTAAAAATAATATGATGACAGCACTTTCGGCGCTAGCTCCAATCGCTCCATTCCGCTCACATAATTATAACAAAGACATGATATTTTTTAATTCTTCGTAATCATAAAATAACTTGACGTTTGTCTAAAACTGGAGCAAGCATCGTAAAAATTGGTCACACAATATAATATTCTCTTTTTAAATAATATCTCACTGTACTATAAAGTATGATATTTATAAGTAAGATTATAAACATAAAACACAATGACACCGTCACCGTACTTATATAGATTTCCTAGTTGAATATGAAGAAGTATCACCGAAAATACGATGAAATCCCAGCATCATATTATTTAATATTACAGTCATATTATTTTATGCGCTAAGCATATTAATATAAGTGACACTACATAGAACGCGCCAATAGACGGCCGAGTTCTAAACCGCGCTATCGAAGTTTTCTAATGAGTTTGTATAAATACAACTGTCCAACATCAACCGTTGGACCGCGGTCCCCAGGCACGATCACTTCGCCTGGCGGAAGATCTTCCCTTTTCACGATGGAGATTCCACCTCCACTCCTCCATACTCCTCTGACCCTCGACACCTGGACTAGACCTAACTGGATATATGATCATCGGCAAATAGTAGAAAAATAATTATAGTGGAACACACTAGTGTTAACGCACACGTAACGCAAACAAGTGTTGTCATAGGTTCTTGATAGATGGCGCCACGGTCGAATTAAAACGCACTATCGTTTGACTCAGGGTTTAGATATAAGTAGTTAAGATGCATTTGACATTGTATCCGCTCCGGGGTTGAGTGCAAGGTTTCAGTAGTAGAGAGAGAGGTTCCCTGGCTCTTTTGGACACCTTTGCATTATCTGGATCAGGGAATTTCGGGCACTGTTTGGCAATTAATAATAATTACAATAATTATTAATACAATTTTTCAATTTAATTCAATATAAACAATAATTAATACAATTTTACAAAACTGGAAATATGATGAAGTCCTCGATAAATAGTAAAAAAAATAATAGGACATAATAACTGGAGGTACGAGGAAGTCATCGATAAATAGTAGGAAATATAATAGTACGTAACTCGAGATATGATGAAAGCAAACATAAATAGTAGTAAACATAATCACGTTATGTATGCTCGTCCGACTAAAGCTATGGAGACACGTCATCTTAAATGCAGTTATCATCATCAGACGTGTTATCATCTTTCTTTTTGGTGATATCAGTATTCTCCGTCCTTGAGGTGAATTCATCTTACTTATCCTGATTTCACGTCTTTTATGATTACCAGTTTTCTCAGTGCACATACAAGGAAATGTGTCAGTCCACTGTGTAATCTCTAGTAGGTATAGTCACTTTTATGATTAGTTTTTCTGATTGGTTTTTATTAAGATTGTATTTATTTATATTGATCCAAGGCACTGGACTCAAACACGAATTGATAACAATAAAAAAAGTGATGAGCTGTTTTGTCCAGGCCATGTCCTCTAAGGTACGGTAGTCGATCAGTTATCTCTGCCAAATCTATCCAGCCAGAGAGGGAATACGACCAGTTTTAGTGAACTATCCCACATGGTTCCCCCACGGTTCTCTTATAGAAAGATAATTAAGTATATAGGTTCGAGGATTTGTTATCATTCGTTATTGTTCTGAGACGCATAATGACTGAATGATCCTTAAATAAATATTTTAATCTTAATGTAGCTATGTCTTTGTGCAATAATTAACGTATAGGCCTCTTATTTACCTCTATGTAAGTGCGAGTCAATACAAAATATTGTTTTAGTTAATAATAATCGCAGTAAAGAAGTTAATTCCGACTAGTTCTAACAAACCTACATTTCTGTGTTTTTTATTTGTATTTCTACTCTCCTTCTATTTCTCACGGGCCTTGCAATAGGTACTCAATTATGAAAGTTAATGAATATAATTTTTAGTTAGCGAAAGAAGTAAGTCAGAACATACTGGGTTTTTTTGTAGGTAAATAACCAGTTTTTAAATACATAGGTAGATACTTACGAAATTTGTTTGCGCTCCCGAGTTACAGTTAATTTATGTGTAAAAATTGTCTCATACATAAATAAATAAAATAAAATCATTTTATTTCAGACTCGAGGCCCATAGAATTTACATTCAAATTAAATAATTTCAATATAATAAAATTACATACCTACTTTAGATGGTAAAACATCTGAAAATAAATTTCAATTTTCATTTTGTAATTAATTACCTAATCAAATTTTAAAAAGTTTAAAATCAAACAACCAAAAAAAGTTAAGAATATATGTAGTACTACAAATTATGACGTCACAGGGCAAACTCAATACTTTTCCAAATATTTATTTTGACAGAGATGATAAAAAGTAACTCATATTACTTATGACTATTGTGGTAAATGAATCAGTTATTGGTTGTCATTGTGAATTTAAATCTTGCTTGAGGTATTTCTGGTTATGTTCCAAAGTTTTATTATCCAGGTTTATAGCCGTTTTGTAGGAATTGGCTCGATAATGTGGACATAGTTATAACAGAGACTAAACTATAACATAATATAGCAGTTATAGCAAACATATTTCTACCTACGTAAATATAGAACCAGTTCACCTTTTCTTGGTAATTCTCTTATAAAAGGAAACGCAAAAAGTAGTCAGTGATTATAGAAAAGTACCTACTAAAGTATAGTAGGTACTTTTTGGAATGTTTTCACAAAGTTAATAGAATTTTATTTTCTTTCTATCATATTTAGGTAACCTACATAATATTAATATTCTCTTTTGAAATGGGCCAAAGAATCTCATTTTGCTTTTTTTAACCCATCATTAGATTGTGTCTATTGTAAATATTGTAGAGCGCTGAATTATCCGTGTAATATAATATGGTATGGATCTCCATACCTACTTACCATACTTGCTGTTGTTTTATACCATATCTATATAAATAAAAATGAATTGATGTTTGTTAGTCTGATTAAAACTCCAGAACGGCTGGACAGATTTTGATGAAACTTTTTGTGTGGGTTAGAGTGGGTCCAGGGATGGTTTATACGGTGGCAGAACGACGTCTGCCCGGGCCACTAGTAATTATTTAAATTTGATCAGAAACCGTACCGAATAGGAATATACTACCTATACAAGTACCTACACACAAAACTAACTAACTCAAACATTATAGACACTAGGTAATTATCATATTCGCAAATATTGAGAGAAACATATAGGACAAAATTTCCCAAGAACTACAATAATTATGATGATATCATTTGTGTAGACAGCGCGTTCGAAGACTTATTTACACAAACATGTGCACATTTAAAATAATAAATTTGATAATATCGTTACGTTTATGGGCCTCAGTTTACGTTATTTAAGATCTATTAATGTAAATATTGCCTAAAATAAAGATTTATTATTATTATAACTAGGCTTGGACTCTACACTGATATTTATTTTTATTTATTTATTTATTTACTAGCGGATGCCCAGCGGCGTTGCCCGCGCTGATTCCGTTTATTCCCGTTCCCGTGGGAATTTCCGAAAATCCCTTCATAGTGGTTGCCAACGACATATTTAAGACACCTACATACCATATTTTAAATAGCGGGTGCCCAGCGGCGTTTTCCCGCTTGGATTTAGTTTATTCCCGTTCCCGTGGGAATTTCCAAAAATCCCTTCATACCAATTTCCTATGACATATCAGACACCTTCATACCATTTTTCAAGTTTCTAGGTGTTATCGTTTCGGAGTAGTACGTATTTCTCTTTTTAACCAGTTTTTTTATTTTCCCGTGGGAATGAGATATTTTCCTGGAATAAAAAGTACCCTAGATGTTGACCCGGGTACTCAGTTATCTCCATACCAAATTTCATCAAAATCCGTCCAGTAGTTTTTGAGTGATGCGTGCACAACCAGACAGACAGACAGACAGACAGACAGACAGACAGACAAAAATTCCAAAAATTGGTGTTTCGGTATCTATATCGATAACTATATACACTACCGTTGAAATTTTCAAAAAATATTTAATGTACAGACACGGCCCCGTTAGAGTTTTATTATATGTATAGACTAGCGGATGCCCAGCGGCGTTGCCCGCGCGGATTCCGTTTATTCCCGTTCCCGTGGGAATTTCCGAAAATCCCATCATAGTGGTTGCCTACGACATATTTAAGACACCATACTTCAAACAGCGGGTGCCCAGCGGTGTTTTCCAGCGTGGACTCAGTTTATTCCCGTTCCCGTGGGAATTTCCAAAAATCCCTATATACCAATTTCCTACGACATATAAGACACCTTCATACCATTTTTCAAGTTTCTAGGTGTTATCGTTTCGGAGTAGTACGTATTTCTCTTTTTAACCAGTTTTTATAATTTCCCGTGGGAATGAGATATTTTCCTGAAATAAAAAGTACCCTAGATGTTGACCCGGGTACTCAGTTATCTCCATACCAAATTTCATCAAAATCCGTTCAGTAGTTTTTGAGTGATGCGTGCACAACCAGACAGACAGACAGACAGACAGACAGACAGACAGACAAAAATTCCAAAAATTGGTGTTTCGGTATCTGTATCGATAACTATATACACTACCGTTAAAATTTTCAAAAAATATTTAATGTACAGACACGGTCCCGTTAGAGTTTTATTATATGTATAGATATAGATATGTATAGATGTATGTAATAGTATGTAAGAGTATGTTCAATAATATATAGTGCACCGTCTACCCTAGTTCTAATCTCTCAGTTTCATCCATCCTAACGTTGTCTGGAAGAGATCGCTAAAAGCGATAACACCGCCCATTGTACTTTAGTTAATTTTGGTATCCATATTGTGTTTTTTTTTGGTGTACAATAAAGAGTTATTGTATTGTATTGTATTTTTATTGTAGTGTGAAAATAACCTCATAATTCAATGAACCCAGAGGGACTGACAGTTTATTTTTAGTACCACATGAACGTTTAGTTATATTTTAGTAATAATTGTAGGTAGCTAGGTATATCATCTTCATAATGCAGTATTATTCGTAACCTACGAGTAGGTATTATTCAGGCTTTTCTCGACATAAAGATAAATATTTATGAAATTATGGATGGACGTAGAGGTAGAAAATCCAAAAATGTTACATACGGTTTCTGCCAACCATAGGTAGGTCTGTGGTAGGTCATTTGAAACAATGAGCACGGTTCTAGGCATGAAGCGCATCTGAAATTAGTTACCTACTTCAAAGTAGATGATTGACGTAAATGATGCTTCCCCAGACCTCCTTAGCCACAATTTACTATGTAGGACACTGTATCTATGTTTACAAGATTATGTTACGTGATCGAGAAGTAAATTTATAATTACTTCTCGTTTCAAATTCCAATGTCATAGGTAGAGTCAAACGTTTGCGTGAAAAGCAATAGTGCGCAACGGAACAATTTTAGATTTGTGTGTTAACCTTCGAAGATTCTGACACGATTTTAAAGAAATTTAAAATTTTAACTTGTTTGTTAACCCTTTTAATGGGCATACGCGGTTTAATTTTTTCATTGGTTTTGAATCTTATTTCAATTGCATATAGTTCAATATTTCGTGGCAACTATTTGCCCTCTGCCCGTTAAAGTGATATTAATGTATTTTACGACATCGAGATTACTTGCATTTAATTTGAACGCGAACCTAATAGTAGATTAAGCACCGAGAGGATAAAGCAATGTCCTATGTCCCGGGCAGCATATTGAATTCTGAGCGAAATTAAGGATTCTGTAGTTATTTCCCGAGCGTAGTGATGGAATCAAGATGTTCATTCCAGAGCTAAGCGAGAGAATTATACTGTATGAATACTGAATGAAGCGAAGGATTAGTCTGCCCAAGACTAAGACACTTTTGTACCCAAGCAGCATATACATACACCTACTGCGAGGTTAAATGAAAGTTTTTTTAAATCCAATTAAAAGTAAGTTTATTAAATTAAATACCTATTAAATGTTATGTTAGAAACATAAATAACAATGGCAAAAGTCCATGTGTTTTGGGTACCCCACTTACACCTGCCCACGGAAGACGAAACCGTATAAAATCGATAGTTCTTGGACAGACTAAGATAATATGTAATCATACCACATTTTTATAAGTTGAGGTTTAAAAGTTATTCGTTACCTAGTGTATTTTGTATGGGTTATTATGAGATTTTAAGTACCAAAGACGTGTAAAGAAAAAGTTTCTCTAGGAAAGAAAATGATTTTCTTCCAACCTCTTTGTTAGAAAATAGCACTGCCTACCACATGCCATATAAGTTACTCTATGCCACATAATGGCAGTAAATGATGGCTTGGGCAAAAAATATCGATACATTAAAATATCGATATTTTTCCAAATACATAGGTAATTAGCATATTATATATATCGTCGATATTTTTAATGGCGATATATTGACATTTATTTTACAGTGTCGAATTCGTATCAATTTTAATATATTTTTAACGCAATTCTGGTTTCGTGTTTCATTTCATGTTAGGTACATACTAGATACTTGTTTAGACTCAAGCATTTATAAAAAAATACTATTTTCATCGTCCTTTTTTACGAATTTGAGAATATGTATAAATAATAATGTAAAAACTGACGATATATCGATATTTTTCACTCGATTTTTATCTATAGTATTTAGAAATGTCGATACGATAAATATCAATTTATTTTTTCACTTGGCCATCCCTACTGAATGACATGGTTGACGTGATGACACGACGTTCAATTTTACCACAACAACAAAAAAGTTTTTGTATTAATCAAAGACATTAAAATATAATAGCATAGAGGTGGCATTGGGAATATTTTCATACAAAACTTTGAAGCTCAAGCGTCATGTCAGTTAGTATGAACGCGAGCTGTCATTCGGTCGAAATTGTACTAGAATTATTCGTGAGCATGTGGTCCTCCGTACCACCTCTTAATTCTTTTCGAAAACCACCTAGAAGTAATGTGACGGTGATTGTGACGCTGATTTCTGCTATCATTTTGATTGTGACGGCTTCCTCGCAGAAGGATGGATCAAAATAGGTGGCACGGAGGTTCACATGATTTGTCTATGGTTTTCAGACAAATCGTCGAATTCCAAGAGAATCACACGATGTACCGGCGAAATTAAAGCCGTATACAGAAAGAAAGCCGAAAACCCATCGGCGCCGACCGGCGCCCATCGGCGCCGGTCTACGCAGGTAACCGGCGGAGGCATTTATATGAACAAGCGCTGATGGGCGCCGACCGGCGCCTGTCGGCGCCGATAGGCGCCGATCGGCGCCGACTCGCGCCGGTCGGCGCTGGTGCCGCCCGCCAATCATCGTACGACATTTTGCTCGCTCTGCTTCAATCTGCTTCAATCTGCTTGCTTTCTGTAGAATGGACCGGCGCCGATGGGCGCCGATCGGCGCCTATCGGCGCCGACAAGCTTTCGGCTTTCTTTCTGTATACGGCGTAACATTTTAAACCAATGTGACGGAATATGTGACAGCTACAAACACATTCTTTACATATTATGTGACGCAATAGGGACAGAGAAATAAGCGATCTTTTTTTCAGAAGCATGTCTTGAGTTTGGCCACCATTTTAACGTCAAAAATCCTATTGAAACATGAATATAAATAAAAACCAAACAGGAATTCGAAACCGTTTAGTCACGACAAATAGCTCATAATATTATTTCCACGACTACTTCATTATTTTTAAAGAAAAACGTGAATGAATTTTTCATATACACGAATTAGGGTGACCAATGTCTTAGATCACCTTAGGACAAATAAAAAAAAAAAATCTCACTCCTTTCATCCCCGAGGGGGGAAGGCAGAGGTATTCCATTACTGGATATACCCACATTTCACGAGATATATTGGACCCCTAAACGTGATAGGTGGTGAGCCCATCGCCGGACCGGGTCTATTTACACATGTCTCAGAATTAATTCTGAGACCTGCGGGTTTCTTCACGATGTTTTCCTTCACCGTCGAGCTAGTGATAAATATGTACGTAAGTTTTTGAAAAACTCATTGGCACATGCCACCTTACACCTTAGGACACTTATCTATAAATAAAAAAAAATAACTCTCATCGGCTCTAAATTCAAAAGAATGTTTGCTGTCAGTACAACGAATAATAATAATTTTAAAAACGAATAAAGACGCTGTAATGGTAAACTGAAATAAAGCTAAAGAAATATTTATAGAAAGTATAAGAATTAATGGCGTCGTGAGTAGCCAGGTCATGTCTAACAAGGCAAGGATGGCTATGCATAACGCTGTTCTGGTCCCGACGCTGATGTATGCGAGTAAATGTTGGGTGTGGCAGAAGAAGCATGAAAGCAAGGCGAATGCAGTGGAAATGAGGTCTTTGAGGAAAATGTGTAGAGTAAAATTGTGTGATAGAGTGAGGAATGAGGATATACGAGAGAAGTGTGGTTTGAAAGAAGATGTAGTGACAAGGATGAAAAAGGGCATGTCAAGCTGGTTTGGTCATTTAGAACGTATGGATGAAAGAAGAGTAACGAAAGAGATTTATGGTGCAAATGTTGAATGATACAAGGCAAGAGGACGCCCCAGAAGGACGTTCACGAATCAAATTAGTGATGTCCTTCAAAAATCTGGTGTCAAGAGTGCAAAGAATAAAAGAGCGTGCATGAAAAGGCTTATGGATGTGAAGGAAGCGAGGGAAGTGTGCAAAGATCGGGCAAAGTGGCGATCCATCGTCTCTGCCTACCCCTTTGGGAAGAAGGCGTGAGCTGTATGTATTTATGTATGGAATACCTCTGCCTCCTCGGGGATAAAAGGCGTGAGATTTTTTATTTTTAAGAATTAGATAATTAACGACACAATTTATGTTATCGTAAATAACACTGGATCGACATTCGCACAATTCAATTTATTAGTAATAAAGTAATAATCTCAAGCCTTATATCCCCGAGGGGGTAGGCAGAGGTATTTCATTTCTGGATATACCCACCTTTCAACATATATTTTTGGACCCCTAAACGTGAAATAATCGTTATATGAGCAGTAAGATCTATAGACAAAAGAAAGAGTAGATTCTTTTTATTTTGTCTATGTAGGTATTTTCAACTTTAATAATTAACCTATCACGTGTAGGGGTCCAATATATCTCATGAAATGTGGTTATATCTAGTAATGGAATACCTCTGGCTACTCCCTCGAGGATAAAAGGCGTGAGATTATATATTTTTTTAATTAACCAGCCACTTATTATTTAAAACTTTTGCCTGATACACCCAAGGGTAATTTTTGCGACAAAGCCCTCTCTTATAGTAACAATGACAATTACAAAAAAAAAGTATTTCTTTCATGTTTATGACCATTTTGTGTCGAATGGGTGGGAAATGGAATAAAAAGACGGTGTTACTGGCTTCTAATTGTTTAACTCTAATTAGGGTCCTGGTAATAAAGCTTGAGCTTACAAGCAACAATTCTACCGAATGTATCAGGCATTTGTCGTACATGTATCATTCATTACAAGATGTTTCAATAAATATTATAATAAAAACTTACTGTCTTTTATTGAATTCTATATTTTCATTAAAATTTTCGATTCTATATAGTTATTGTAAATAAAACATACTTAGATATTGGTAGGTAGACAATAAACACCCCTCCTTTACCATTTGCGAAGTGCCTACCGCACTTCAGTATGAAGTACTTTCAATCAAGAGGGTCGACTCTGAATCAGTCCCAACAAAATCATAGTCACCCTATACAGTAACTTTCCATAGTAATGGACAAATCCAATTTTCTCTTAAACGAATAAAGTAGTCGTGGAAATAATATTATGAGCTATTTGTCGTGACTAAACGGTTTCGAATTCCTGTTAGGTTTTTATTTATATACATGTTTCAATAGGATTTTTGTCGTTAAAATGGTGGCCAAACTCAAGACATGCTTCTGAAAAAAAGATCGCTTATTTCTCTGTCCCTATCTGTCACATATGTAAAGGATGTGTTTGTAGCTGTCACATATTCCGTCACATTGGTATAAAATGTTAATTTCGCCGCTACATGGTGTGATTCTCTTAGAATTCGACGATTTGTCTGAAAACCATAGACAAAGCATGTGAACCTCCGTGCCACCTATTTTGATCCATCCTTCTGCGAGGAAGCCGTCACAATCAAAATGATAGCAGAAATCAGCGTCACAATCACCGTCACATTACTTCTAGGTGGTTTTCGAAAAGAATTAAGAGGTGGTACGGAGGACCACATGCTCACAATTATTCCACTTGGAATAACTTTTGGCTTCAAATAATCCTCGCTTTGTCCCCTCTATGCCTTATATTATATTTTAATCTCTTTGGTATTAATAGATTTCCAAATCGATCGATTCGTGTTTCTATGATATTTCTGTTTTATTTGACTCAATATTTTCAACTGCTAGGTTAAATTAAAAATATGGAAAATTTCGACTTCTTAGGAGTCAATAAAACAAGCATAGTGTGATACCCCGTGGGTGTCTATTTCAGTGGGTACCAAAGCTGCCGATGTTCATTATTCAATTCCCACTGTCCCCACTATATGGGGGTATTGGGGGTACTGACAGTGGGGACAACGTGAATACATCTATTTTCATAGTCTTAAATAAAAAAAGTAAACGTTTGCGCTAAAATATGCAAAATTACAATTTATGGTAATGACGTCATCTTGTTGCAAGCAAGTTCATTTCATAATAATCTTCTATGAAATGTTGACAACTGGGGCCTAATTCTCGCGAAACATGACATTTTCTCGAAGTCGACATAATGTCGATCCGGCAATGTCTACTTAAAATCTCACTAAAATGTCTATTTCACTAAGAAATCGTCTTCTCAGTTAGAATAGAGATGGTTTGTCGACAATACGTTCCGTTTTCATCGATTGTATTTTAAAACATAATCGTGAAAAAATATAAAGAAAAAACCAACTAGAAACGTTAGGGAAATGTCAAGTTTTTTATTATTACTTGCGTCTTACGAAACGCAATTGTCATAACAACCGTCAATTTGTCAAAAGTCAAACATCGAAAATTTTAATTAGAGTGTTGCCAGACCGTGGGCAATTTAAGTTTTTTTTAAGAAGGGCAAAAGTGCGGAAATTTCTTGGAACCACTAAAATATGGGCAATAACGTTAGGTTAAATAAATAAACAAACAAAATTTTATTTCTCTAGTAAAATAAAATAACATCCATATTACTTTATTAGATGGCACTCTATATGAAACATCTTATTCATACATAACTAACTTTACGTTGGACTTGTCAAAGGATGCTATAATGACATATATGGGAGTTTCGAAAAATTAAGATAGCTTTTTTAAGAAATTTTTATGGTTTTGCTCATCATCATCATCACCCGTAACAGCCCACTGCTGAGCTAAAGGTCTTTCCTCACACATGAGGAAGTAGGTATGGACTTTTAATCTCCCACGCGAGCCGCCCGCGGATTGGAGATGGTGTTAAGCTAGTGGCCACTTAACAGTCAGAATTTTTCAAGCCGCCCAAGGGTATCTGACATGGCTTAACGACTTCCATTGTGCGTAAATACAACGAAAACCGGGACCAACAATTTAATGTGCCTTCCGAGAAACGGAAGCGCTCGTGATATAAATGCCCCTAGGCTGTCACCCATTCACTGACTGACCACACCCAACTTTGCTTAACCAGCGTGATCGTTACACACCCACTGGTATCGCAGGGCTACGAGCGCTCTATGGTTTGGCTACTAGGCCTTTAAACCAAGTCTTAATTTTACACTTTAATCTTAGTTACAGTATCGCCGTTTTAACTTGGCGGCTCTGAACATATTGGTTATGAGGCCGCAAATGAGGCTCCAAAATACTTATTAATTCGATAACTAGTCCCATGGACATCCGAAAGTTTTTCCAAAAAAGAGCGTCCGACATTTGGAAGGAGTCGTCTCTCGACATTGCTCGACGTCGTGGAATCTCCGCTGCAATTTCAGCTTCTTCTATCAAGTTGTTCATAAATGCGAACATAAATTCCTCAACACGCCCGGATATAGGAATTAGGTACCTACGGCTAATAATAATACCCGAACCTAATTTATGTCTTAGTGATAAATATCCGTTTGACGTAAGTATATTTGCATACGACTTTGCGTTCGACATCACGTCTCTACTGCAACCGACCACTCGTTACATGTCGAGCGCTGAGGGTAGACATATGTCTACCGTGACATTCTGAAAATAGCGAAAGCTGTTTGCGATCGACATTCGCCATGTTTTTTCGACATATCTCTACTTCGACATGATCTCTATTGTGCGAGAATTAGGCCCCAGATCTTTTATGGTGCATTCACATGGTCTGCATACCGACGGCAACGTCAACGGAAAAATGACATTACATGAAACGCGGTAAATTTGAAATAAGACCTTGAGTCCTTAGAATTTTGTGACTAGATGACGTCATAACACAAAGTTTAAAAATATATATTACGAGGACAATAGCAATCTAAATAAAATTAATTAAATAGGTGTCTTATATTTAAGTAAATTAAAAAAACTAGCACTGAATTTAACAATTGGCGGTAAATATCACGGATCGAAAATCACCGATTTTTTCTTTAGATATATAGTTCCGTAGGCAAAGCTTAAGACATGTAGCCGAGTTTTTTTTAAATATTTGTCATAGAAGTAAAGTCTCTTAGATGTTTAAAATTTTATAGTTAAGAACTCTTTTGACCAAGAAACTTATGCCTCGAACGTATCTATGTTTACTGTACTAAAAATGTGTTTAAATGTAGATATTTTGCAGCCACAAGTATTTGAAATACTAACTACAAAATACCTCAGCGTCAGGTATTTGAAATGCCAATTACAAATTATACATTTTTAAGAAGTAATTGAAATACAAATACCAAATCAGTAGGTTAGTATTTATTTGTATTTCAATAACGTATTTTAATTACTAGTAATTCAGATACAGCCCAATCGTGCAAGTATTTGGCGGTAATGAATACTTATTAACAAAATAAAATCTAAAATGTTCGGTATTATTGTGTTCAGAAATAGGTTTTTGGCAAAACATGTGAATTAAATATTCCAGACAGCGTCATTAACATAATTATAAAGCCTGTTATATTTATAATTCTTGTAACCTACTAGAATGACACGACCGTCGACCACGCATGTGTCGCATAATGAACTTTTTGTTGTAGATAACTTCAATGGCTATCGAATTATTTTATCTTACATTAAAGTACACGTGTTATCTCGCAGCATTGATATAATATACTTACTTATTGTTACTGTGGTCATAGCGACACTCAACTACACCTGTGTCAAAGAATTCGCGCTATACCTACCTATAATACATGTCATGAATTTTCGATATGTTTTACTAGCAGCACCCGCGTAGTTTCCGTTCCCGCGGGAATACGGGGATAAAATATTTATATTTTTGCGTGAAAGAGGAACAAACATCCAGACATACATAAAAACTTTCGCGTTTATAAGTTATTCGGTATTAGTAGGATAGGATAGGATGTTGTAAGTAATACGTAGGTATGTACCTGCTTATAATGTAGTTTTTACTAATTAAAATACAAACATACCGACACACAAAATAAAAAAACACCTAGGTACTTACTTCAAGACCTTATTGTACAATTTGAAGGTAAATCTTAAGTATAATAATAAATTAAAGTAAATTTAAAAGATGTCAATAAATGTAATTTAACTTCATGTATAAATACCCAGTTTCATGATGTAGGCGTGAAGACATGAAGTTAAATAAATACCCAGTTCCATGATTACGTGTAACATAGGACGTAGGTCCTATTCGAAAAACAGGTGTAGATATTGTTCAAATAACAGAGATGTTATGAATTTTTTAAATAGGTATACCTAGATATGTAAATTTTTGGGTTCCCTACTTAATTTCGAAACCCTATTACCCGAATGTTGATTTGTCGATGACATTTTGTCTACAGTTCTTTAAAGCGAAAGTTCATTTAATAGACTCTATACTGCGATGGTTCGTTTTGTCGAAAATTTTTTATGCGATGGATTGATTGATCGATATTTCATTTGCAAGTAGTTAATTAGTTTTAGTCGACAACTTATCTAATCGAATAATTATTTATCTGAAACTTATTTTATGCAGAAAACGTATTCATCGGCATAAATATTTCTTATACAAGTAGTTATAAAGTTGACAATGCTTGTAAAATTAAATAGAGGAATGGATCGGTTTAAATAATTTAGCTCAAATTGTTGGATAGAGGTGGATAAATAGAATATAATTTATTTATTTGTGGAAATGGAGATAGACTACTTAGTTGGATAATAATAAAATAATAAAAGGTTTAATCTATGGACAATGTATACAAACAGACAGTGATGATGATGAATTGATCAAGACAGAAAAGAGAGATCTTATTAAATAGGCAGGATATAAAGATGAATAAATTTAATATGAATGCAGAATAGTTCATCAATGTAAGTAAATAAATATTGGTGGATTCATGTTGAGGAATGGATAAAGATGAAAGTAAAATACAATGGAGTTTAATAAAATGAAGTGGGCATGATTAATCAATAACAAGGAAAACATATAAATAAAATAAGAAGGTTTGAAAACAAAATCTTTATTATGATAACAAGAATCACTTTTCCACGTTTTGAAACCGAATTTTCAACAAAGTCCTTCATTAGTGTGTCCAAATCCAATATATTTTTTTAACAAAACCAACCAGATTAAAATCGTACACAGTAACTTACAAATCAATAGTTTTTTCTAAACTACCTACCCTCTAAGTGCAAGAAATCACAACACCTAACAAAAAATCGCGGGCATGCTCTGCGCTGACCCTAAAAATTGCTTGTATTTACCGTTCGTTAAAATGATCATCGACATAAGAAGCTTTCGATAAATTAGACTATCGTGTTATCAATTTTCGACAAAACGTACTATCGATATAACGGGTATCGTTCTAACGATCACTCGATGCACCGAGGATTCGAATTATAGTACGTTCTACAGAACGTCATCGACGAATCAACATTCGGTTTATAGGGTTTCGAAATCAAGTAGGGAACCCAAATTTTTGGTACGGATACCAACCAAGACAATGTATGAAGCGAAAGGCGAACTTAATGCGTATACTTATATTAGAGCTCTAAAGGAGAATGCGATTGGAAAATGTTTAAGTTTTTATATAGTTATAACAATTATAAATAACAATACAGAAAATGATTAAAGTTGAAAGGTCATCGTGGGGCATCTCAGCATCGTCACCTCGTTAAAACAAATATATACCTATTGGATATATACATATAGACCGGCTCATTACGTAAATACATTCCTTATTCAAATCAGCCAGTTCTAAATAGAGTGAACCTAAATGAAGTAGGTAGGTAATTTGTTTGTAGAACGTAGGTAAGTATCCTGTGCAATGGCTTGCTTTTATTTCTTTACATCTATTAAAGAATATAGAAATTATTAAATTACAATATAACAGTGACGACGATGACTATAGAACCCTTTAAAAAGGTGGAAGTGTAGGAGAAAATAACAATACTCCACATTCTGCACGAGTTGACATATATAAGTAGTAGACGATGTTACCCTTGAAGACCGTCGCAAAATAGCTACGCATAATATGTTCTGCGACGTTACTGTTATATATAGTTGGACCAGAATGCCTATTAGCCCAGTTTACTTTCATAAACCTCATAAATAGGTTGACTTTATTATTGTTAAACATGAAAATGAGTTTTCATTCAAAACAAATACCTTCCTATCGGGTACCTACCTATTTAAAAAGATTTTGTGGAGATAGGTACGACACAACTGAATTTCTCGAAGACACTCAAGGATTTAGATATAAATAAAATATCTCACGCTTTTGATACCTGAATGGGTAGATAGGGGTATTCCTTTTCAAAAAATATCCACGTTTCACCAGTATATTCTTTGGACCCCTAAACGTGTAGTTGGTGAGCCCATCGCCAGACCGGGTCTGTTACACATGTCTCAGAATTGATTCTGGGACAGCTGCGGGTTTCCTCGCGGTGTTTTGATTCACCTTCGAGCTAGTGATAGGTACCTAGTTAAGTACCTATGTATGTACGACAGCTTTTTGAAAAACTCATTTAGTACCTATATTCATTCTAGATTTTTTAACTGCAATTTTTTTTTAAACAGCTGCTGTCTTATACGTGTATAAGGAGTGTGTAGTACATTAAAATACCGGACTCTCCTGCATCCGCTTCACCCCTCCCCCCCTTGAAAAGTGTCCCGCTATACAGATTTTCTCAATTTTCAGGAAAACTAGGACAAAATGATCAAGGACTGAATTATATGTCAATAAATATTTTGTCCTAGCTTCTATATATTTCCTGAAAATTGAGAAAATCTGTAAAACGGGACACTTTTCAAGGGGCGGGAGAGTCGTGTATTTTAATGTACTCGGTTATAGGTAGGTTGCTAAATACAGCAGCAATAAATTAAAATTATAAATTTTCCCGTTTTGCCCATACATTGAAATTTAGAATGAATACACTAATGGATACGTGCCAGGATTCAAACCCTAACCTCACGAATGAGAAGCGGGTTCTTTAACCACTGGGTCTAATCAAGATATAATTTGATACTGTAATAGTATTGGGTAATGTAAATTATGGGAATTTATTTCGAAATGTCTAAGTTCCTTCTATCTTTTGGGTTTGCGATGTTATCAAACTTAGTTAAAAGGACAATAGTTAACGGCCTCTACTAAGAGGTCGGCCGACACTTGGGGGGTAATAATATGCATTTCCTCTAAGGTACCAGTAATATTCATGCCACGTGTTTGGTTCGGTTTTTTTTAAATAAATACCTACTTTTGTTTATTACAGGAGACTTCGGGCGGTACCAATGTTTCCAGTTCATACTCCACATCCTGGCGGCGATGACGGCCGGCATGCATATGCTCTCTCTGGTGACCGTGGCTGCGGTTCCTGACCATAGGTTAGCTATCTTCACAATTGACGAATTAAAAAGGATCCACAGAGCAAACACCTACTAAAACAAATAAATCCTAGCCAGGAGTAGGGACGCATGTGCATGAGAAAACGGAACAAACAATTTTCCATTATGTTAATTTTTTTTTTTTATTTACACAGACGTATTTTGTATCTGATTCCGGGTTATAAAACTGTTTTATATTTATAATATTTTCAGTCTTGAGTAAACTAATGATGTTTTTATTCAATTTGGCGTTGGAATATTTAAACAACATTGGCGAGATGGGTTTTTCAATCACCTTACAAGAGATGAAAATTATGCGTACTAAACTACCTTTACGATTTAATTACTATTTTAGTTTTTTTTTATATTCATGTCTGTTAAAGTGGGTACAGGACGAGGGCTGGTTCTGCAATAAGTATAACAAAATGCTTTAGGGCTACAATAAGAGTAGCTTGCTTGAGTCTGGTACACGGTATACATTTTCACTACTCGGGTCTCGGGAATGGTGTATAATTCATTATGATATTTTATACTTCAACAGAGTGTTAACTACTGGTGAAGTTTACCTACTTTAGGGGATAAGCGTAAGTACAAACTTTTATAAAATATTTATTCTGGTTGCTATGCATGGTTTATACACCGCTTATACTAACGTATACCTAATGTGATGTGACAAAGCTAAGGTGGATTGGATTAGGTACCTACTTACTTACTTTTTGCACTGTAAGTTAACTTAAGTATTTAATTTATTCTTAATAATATACCTATAGGTAATGTAAACACGTTCGCTGCCAAACTACCTACTAGCAAACTCGTAGTAGGTACCTATTGTTGTATTTTAGTTGGCAGCAAACGTGTTAATATTAAAATATGTGAGGTTATGGTATACCTAAGTAACTACTTAAATTACAATAAGTTACTTACTCTAGATTTTTTAAAATTAAATAAGTATGTTTAGCCGCATTATCATAACGTTTTAGTCATGATTTGCACATACCTAATCACAATAAATACTAATAATACAAATTTTAAGATTGATGAACGACGCACGTTCGAATATGTTTTACGATGACGTAAAATATCCGTCTTGTGACAAATAAACATAAGTACCTAATAACTTAATGAATTAATATGACTACTTAGCGACTAAGTAGGTATAGTTTGAGATTTGGTCGATGGTTTTTAAAATTTATCTAATTTTGTAAGCTACCTGCACAAGTTCACGTTTTGGAATGGCACAGATACTCACGCTCTACTCATTGATGCAGCTGATATTCGTATCATGTTTTGCCTGTTTTGCGCAGCACGAATTGTTTTAAGGGATATGAAAAGAGCATGAAGTAACATTTTGTTTTTCCGATTTTTCAGGTGTGCCATACAAGGAATTGATTCACCGAATTACACAGAGCCTTGGAACTCGTCCGTAGTCCTAAAAGCCATACCATTAAACAACCATGGAAAACTGGATTCGTGTTTAATATACGGCGATAATGGCACGTTGGAAACATGCGAGTCTTGGGTGTACGACACCCAATATTACACGTCTTCCCGTGGAATAGAGTGGAACTTCGTGTGCGGCCAACGCTGGATGGGTGCTGCGGCGCAAACCACTTATATGATCGGCGTAGTAGTAGGTTCACTGGTGTTGGGTCGGCTTTGCGATGTTTTCGGGAGAAAAAACGTTTTCGTTTGGTCTGGAATTCTTCAGCTTATCTTTGGGGCCTCAGTTGCATTTAGCACCGACTATTACACTTTTGTAGCTCTTCGATTCTTGTATGGAATTTTCGGATCTGGCTCGTACATAGCCGGGTTTGTATTGACTATGGAACTGGTCGGGCCGAGCAAGCGGACAATATGCGGTGTTACATTTCAAATTATGTTCGCAGTAGGAATTATACTGTTAGCCGCTTGGGGATACCTGATCGATAATCGATTCTATTTACAAATCGTTTATGCTCTACACGCTGCGATATTGCTTCCTCATTACTTTCTGATGGACGAATCCCCGAGGTGGCTGTGGTCACAGGGGCGTGCTCGGGAGTCGGTAGCTATTATAGAAAAGGCACTGAAATGGAATAGATCATCAGAATCTATAGATGTGCCGGCATTGGTATCTCTATGTAAAGCAACCAATGCCAAGCACACACATGAGCAGTCCGCTGGCACATCAGATCTGTTTAAGACAAAGAATATGCTGAAAAAAACACTAATAATTTGCGGATGCTGGTTCGCTAATGCCATAGTATATTACGGTCTATCTCTTAATACAGGAAAATTAACTGGCAATCCGTATCTTATTATATTTTTATTAGGAGTGGTTGAACTACCCAGTTACGTCATTATCATATTTTGTTTGGATAAAGTAGGTCACAGAGCCCTCATAAGTACGATGTTGCTATTGGGGGGGATTGCTTGTTTAGTCGTGGTTGCGTTGCCTCACGGGTCTTCGGCAACAACTGGCGTCGTGATGGTCGGGAAACTCTTCATATCTGGTTCTTATTCCATTATATACAAATACTCAGCTGAACTGTTCCCGACCGTTGTGCGCAGTTCTGGTGTCGGAATTGGCAGTATGTGTGCAAGTATCTCAGGTGCCCTCACTCCTCTGGTTAGCTTACTGGATACCCTGAATCCTAAAATTCCAACTGTTATATTGGGATTTATCGCTCTGTTATCTGGATTTTCTACATTCTTTTTACCTGAAACAGTCGGTCGGGAACTGCCTCAATCAATAGATGATGGTGAGAAGTTTGGGGTCGGAGACACTTGCTTCACGAACTGCAGCGGTAGACAAATGCAGGAAAGTTGTGAAGATCTACCAGAAACAATGGTTCCACTGGAACCGATAGAAAAAAAAGCGTAGGTAAACTTTTAAGCCACGAAATAACTACACGTGTAGAGCTCGAAAAAGCAAAGGTTTGTTAATATCAATGTACATAGTACCTACCTACTCCCTTTCTAAAAAATCTAAGAACGCCCATGCTAAAAACATTATAGTTAAAACATTCGAGATAGGTAATCTCAGAAACTATGGAATAGATTTTGAAGAAATAGGTTTTTAGGATTTACTTACATTTATTTTTATAGTTATATATATATATATTAATAAGATTACCCACATACAGTAACGTTACTAGATTAGGTATATAAATAAAGACTTTGTACGATAGCTTGCCACTTGTACTCTCTATTTACCTTTTATTACATAATAA
Source organism: Ethmia dodecea (assembly GCA_963855545.1). NCBI lineage: Eukaryota > Metazoa > Arthropoda > Insecta > Lepidoptera > Depressariidae > Ethmia > Ethmia dodecea. Next base: position 9,194,862 of record OY979448.1, read on the forward strand.
TTTTATAATTAAATTACTCTACATACCTAATTAGGTAAGCTAGCTTTGTAATTTTTGTAACGTCTTTAGTCATGTCACGCTTTTAATTTTAGCTTTACCTACTAGAGTAAATGCAGGTAATTTGGAATACGGTTGGTAATTTGGAATACTACCCTATTAGAGTTTCTAATAGCGATATCTATTAGAAATCACCTTTATTAGGTAGTCTGTGTACTAGTCAACTCATGGGGCATGGCTTGGATTATGCCATTTTGTCAGCGTGTTGGTAAATGTCATCCGAGTGAAAGTGCTGTTCTTGAAATTTTTTTAGTGACTACTAAATACGTTTGCATCTCGCATACTAATCATATTTATTTGTTTTCATTGATACAAAGCTATAGTTTGGCATCTATTTTATCGAAATTAACACTTATTTTTAATCAAACTTTAGACATACATACATGATAGCATTTTTAGGTTGGGCAAGGTTATGTTGGTTATTTGGTATATGACAGGTGAAGCTAATTTGAAATGTCCCAAATTAACAACAAGTAAAGTTAAATTGGACTATTAGAGACAATTTATGTGCACTATTACTGTACTTTGAAGGGCCTGTTGGCTCAGTTGGTAGTGACCCTGCCTTCTGAGTTGGAGGTCGCGGGTTTGATCCCCGCTCGGGGCCAACAATTGTGTGCATGAAAATGTATGTTGGCTTCGTGTCTGGTTGTTTAATATTTATTTAAGTATGATATCAGTTGTTTAGTACCAGTAGTCAAGGCCCTGCCTAATTTGGTACTAAATAACCGTGTGTCAATTGTGTCCCACAATTTATTATTATTATTACTTATCTTTTTTAACCGAACTCAAAATAGGAATGGCAATATCAAATGCTTGTTATTATTACTGATTTTCAATTTATGTGAGGGGAAAAAGAGAGGCCAAATAAGATGTGGAATTAAGACTGATTGAAGTTAAAAGTTTTAATACTATTCTCTATTTTCATTCAAAAGTAGAATGGTAAATGTTATTTGGAATACCTACCACATTCCAAATTATATGCACGTGAATTTAATTTGGAAAGCCTACTCTATTCCAAATTTTATTCACATGAATTTAATTTGAAATACCCTATTCCAAATTATATTCACATTCGGTTAACAGTGCCTTTCTGTGATTTTATGAATAAACCAAACTTTATCCCATATAGAGAAGAATAATTCTGTTGATAATTATTATGCTAATAATACATTAGTTTCACTAACATTTTATGTGGTTTTCATTCTTATTTCTCTTAAACCTTAGTAAAGATGTTTTTTTTTATAACTTGTATTCCAAATTACCTTCATTTACTCTATTGTTAATATAAGTAGAATCACTCAGGACCAATGTTTTTAATAATGATGTTAAAAGTAGTACATATTTATAGTTGTCAAAGTACATATTAGCATTTTTCATGTTAATAAATAATGATAAAGAATAGTTTATTTATTACTAGTCAGGTAGATAAACGTGAGACTTCATTAACATAGTAGAATTATATACTCATCTATCTATAAAAAAATTGACAGGTAAGGCTATGTATTTCAATTTACTTACTTTTTTAAATAGTAGGTAAGAGGTACGACTAGGCCGATTGAACGAAATACGACTCTAAAGGCCAATAATTATAATAGGTAGGTACTTACCTATCTTAGGAAATGAGTGTTAATTTGTGAGTGTTTAGGTAGGAATTAGAATATATCTGTGAGTCTGTGACTAGTCGATTAAGTGTAAGAAATAAAATATTGTTGAATAGCTATAGCACCTTTTATTCAGTTCGAATAAACTGACGAAGGGTATATGAAGCTTGCACAGCGAGCTCTTAGTACCTACCAAATTTTTTTTTTGTTTTTACATTTGGAATGATGGGAGGAATTTCTACGAGATATTTTTGCAATCCAAATATCAAAATAAAAGATTTGAAATGATAAGCGATTTAAGAATTATTTCTACTACTTTTATGTGACTCACTTGTAATAAACATATAGGTGTGTGTAGGTACCTATATCAATTGAGAACCTCCTACATAATTGAAATTCGTTAAAAATATTGTAGTTTGATCTGTTCCAAATACAAGTTTTATTCCTGTTATCGAAGTGGAGTAAAAAATATAACTCGGAGATATTTCAAGCTGCCTTAAAATATAATATATGTGCCTACCCCAATGGTAAATAGGCGCGTGAGATTGTGTAAGAAAGCAAACCTAAAATAGGTACTAATATTAAACAGACAGATTCGCATCCTTTATTAAATAAGAATCACGATTTTACTAGTCTCTAGATCAGTCCTCCTAAGTATTTAATACATGGGCAGAATAATTCGTCGAGTGCATGTCGAAAATGAATACCTAGGTACCTACTTACTAAACTGAAGTACCTACTTTTTTCGTAGGTTAGTTAGCAAATAGAGTTCACACAGATTTCAAAATAAACCACATAATCGTTCGTCTCATACCGTACCGTTTGTACCATTGTTTGTCAAGTAGGTATAAAAATTAACTGTTCAAAGTAGGTAAGGCAAATACAATACAGTTCTTTCAAACCAAACCACACCTTATTTCTTTGCTCTAACATTTATTTGTACCTATCCATTATAGATTTTAAGAACACCGTTTGTATGTGTTGTGCTTTTTATTAAATATTTTTTATCTGATCAAACCATTTTTTTTTTTACTTATTTCTTTTAACCATGACTTTAGAAAACCATCTGCAAAATTCATACCTAAGGTATGATTCGACATAAAATAACTTATAGCAGAAAAATATTATTTTCTACTAGGTACCTACCTAGGTACTTATGTGATTGTGTAAGGTTTAGGTACCTTGCGTCATAAACATTTTTTTATTAGTTTTAATTTTTTAATGCGCTAGTAGTAGGAGGAAAGTTTTGTATTTTTGAATGATTGTAATAAATAAACCCAAAATCTACTACTATAGGTAGGTAGGTACTAAAAAATTCCTTCAACAATGGAAAGCTTCCTCTTCTTCCTCTATAGGGTTTAAGTATAATTTGTCCCACGGGAACGTGACTTAATAAGCAAGTGAAATCGCGCGGAACAGTTAGTTTGGTAGGTATTTAAATCACGCAACAGTCTTTCCGAAACAACAGGCGCTGGGGATCATTACTAAGTCATATACAAAATAAATAAATAGGGCCGCATGAGATTATATATGCAAAGCTGGGTAGGTATTAACTGTTTAATCCAGTAGGAATTAACGAAGTTAACATTTCGACTAACTGATTCACTGTTATAAGTAAACTTAACTTCCGTTAAATTTCCTGAAGACCATCAATTTTTATCTAGTAGGTAGGTAACTATCACTATTTACCAAATATCGCCGCGCCTTACGCCCGCCGTGAAAAACTAAGAAAATTCGAGGAGCCACAAATCTTTAAAGAGTTCACTCTCTGAGAGATCTCGTTAAAATGTGGATACACATGAATTGAAGACTCTTTTTGTGTTGCGGCATTACTCAGAGAACAGACATTCATTGGTAGGTATCTAGGTAGGTACCTATTGCAATACCCTGAAGCAATACGCTTTCAGACGAGAACTAAAGACATTATATTAATATTCATAAATGGCAATACCCACATTATGCCAGATGACTCCAACGTATAACGTATTTTTTGTTTCTAACCTGTTAACTTCCAGAACTCAAATCCACCGTTAGCGGGTATAGCGTTAGAGCAATGTTAGAAGTACAAAATGCAATTTTAATCACGTGTTAACGGATTAACTATAACTTTTACTAACTAGAAGTTTCCTTTTTTAGTAACGAATTAGCGATTAAAAAAGTTAATTGTTTTTTTAACGGTGCTCAGCTATGTACCTATATAAATATGTAGGTATTTATTAACACTGGGTAATACTATAATCAACGCCAAGAATGCGAAAACAAATGTTTGTATCTTATATTTATAATAATATAAAGTTTTAACATATAAAACCGCTGAACCGATCGTGAGTCATAAATTCAAGTGTCTCAAACCTAATTAAGTAATTATGTATCTACCTATATTTCACGAAAACTAAAAAGACAAGCTTTTGTATGTAGTTACCTACCTATGGCACGCGACATTAAACATCAAATGAGTTAAAACTCGAGGGGTTTACGAGTAGGTATACCTAGTCATTGAGGAGTTGCGATGTCCACCTCCTGGGTCTATCATCAAATCAGGTCGGGGTACCATAATATTGCATTGTCGCCGATCTTACATACCTAAGTACCTATGCGGTATTTCAGCTCATTCGACTAAAGATATCTTCAAAATTTAGTTGCAAGATTTCACCCGTAACATATCTAGGTACTTATTTGCAAATTTGCAAGGTAGTTAAATAAAAGCTTGTAAAAAATATCACATTATTAATTAAACACTTTTCTAATTGCAGATGTTGGATTGATGGTGTTGACACAAACGTGTCAGTAGCTGCGTGGAATTCTACAGAAGTATTAACAGCAATACCTCTTACACCATCGGGAGCATTACACAACTGCCTTATGTTAACGGAAAACAACGAAACAACAACTTGTTCGGAATGGGTATTTGATACAACATATAGAGCGTCGTCGCGATCAATGGAATGGAATCTTGTTTGTGGCAAAAGATGGATGGGAGCCTTAGCGCAAACTATTTACATGTTAGGAGTTTTCACGGGAGCAGTCGTGCTGGGAGGCATGGCCGACAAATACGGAAGAAAAACAATATTTTGCTGGTCAGGGGTGCTACAACTAATATTCGGTGTACTTGTTGCATTCATGCCGGAATATTGGAGCTTCTTAGCCATCAGGTTTTTATACGGAATTTTCGGTTCCGCAGGCTCTTACATAACTGGATTTGTCTTAACCATGGAACTCGTGGGGGCCAGCAAAAGGACTGCATGTGGAGTGACTTTCCAAGCAGCATTTGCTGCCGGGATAATGCTAGTGGGAGGTTGGGGGGCGCTTATCGACGACAGACAAATTCTTCAAATCGTTTATGGATTGCATAGTATCTTGCTGATTCCACATATTTGGATTATGGACGAATCACCACGATGGCTGTGGGCTCAAGGCCGTGCAAAAGAATCAGTTGACATAGTGGAAAAGGCTTTAAAATGCAACAAATCTGAAGAAAGATTGGATAGAGCAGCACTAGTCTCTAGAGGACGGGCGGAAGCTTCCAAAGGTACAGAGTCACCTGCTTCTGGTGGGACGTTAGATTTGTTTAAATCGCCTAACTTAAGAAAAAAGACACTGAATGTCTGTTTGAGTTGGTTTGCTAATTCTATAACATATTATGGTTTAACACTGAGCACCGGAAGGCTTGAAGGAAATCCTTATCTGATTATAGCTATAATGGGCTTCGTAGAATTTCCAAGTTATGCAGCAGTTATATATTTCCTCGATATATGGGGCAGAAGGTCTCTTATTTGCTCGATGATGCTGGTCGGAGGGACTGCATGCATAGTCGCCACATTCCTCCCATCAGGGAGCGCTGTAGCCACTGCTGTTGTGGTAGCTGGTAAACTGTTCATAGCTGGCTCATTTGCTATAATCTATAATTATTCGGCGGAATTGTTTCCCACTGTTGTTCGCAATTCGGCGATGGGACTTGGATCAATGTGTGCTAGGTTATCAGGAGCCTTAACGCCTTTAATTACGTTACTAGATTCATTTAATCCAAAAATTCCAGCAGTAACATTTGGCGTAATTAGTATAGTTTCAGGATTTTTGTGCTGTTTCTTACCTGAAACTATGAACCAACCTATGCCACAAACAATAGCGGATGGGGAGGAATTTGGCAAAGGAGATACATTATTTTCGAGTTGTTTGGGAGGAAAGCGGAATAAAACTTATTCCAGGGACGATAAGGTTGCAGAATCAATGGTTCCTTTAGAAGACATTAATAAAAAAGCCTAAACCTGTAATAATTCTGTTACATTGTGAATTGTAGTGTTATTGACTGTATAAGTTAAGACAAAAAATTATATCATACCTATTTAATGAAAATTTAACATAACTTCCTACTAATTGGGGTGTATGAGGAATTGCGCTTTGTATAGTAGGTATATACATTTGAGAAAATAATGTTTGATGTAGTACCTGTTTTGTAGAAATATACTTACTTAAATTGATAAATAATTGTGATAATAATAAAACTTGTGTATATTTAGGAATTGAACTTATTTCTAATTAATGATATAAAAATGTACATACTCATGTAAGAAAATAATAAAATTACACTCAATATTATTAGTTAATAAAATTGTTCCTAAATCACTATGTCATATTTTATTATTAATAAGTCTAATAAGTGAAGAGGCGAGCCACAACGGTTTTGAGTACTTCTTTCAGTCATTTTGTGTTTTAATATAAATATGCATATTTTTGAAATTTTTGACGCTCAACTGACTAAAAAAAACAGGTAAAAACCCAATCATATATTTTATATTTACGTCAAACAATAAATTTTAAAATCACAGTGAGATTAAAAACATCAAGATATAAGATACATCAACATATTAAGGTAGGTTCAGAGAACCTCAACTTTTTTTAACATGGTACTGTAAAAGGTAGGTACACAGTTATGTAAGGAATCACATAGAATATAATATCTCTATTATGTATAGTGACCACTCAATCGATTCTATAATACCTAATAAAAAGGTCCATTTGTAATAGTGAAAAACGAAGCTATAAATTATTTTAAAACGAAGCTATAAAATTTTATATTAAGAGACTAAGAACTGTGTGTGTGAATTCCTATAATAAATTCGCAATCCTGGATAAATAAACTCTATCCCTTTAGTAATGAGAGCTTATTTATTCACTAGATAGTGTTTTATAAGACCAATTAAGTCTTCTTTTTTTAAATGTTTTAATAACATATAAATACTGTTATAAGTTAAATGATGCTATATAAAGTATTTTTTCTATCCTTTGATTTTTCAAATTTCAAATAAGATTTTTTCCAAACAAAGCAAAATTAATTCCCCTAAGAATTAATTTACTGTTACATTTGTCACATTTAACTTTTTTGACAATGGAACAAACAGATAACAGTATACAGGGTGGATTTTTGAGATGGGTCAGTGAGGGCAGGTACCTTAATCATTATAGTTACAGGAAAACGTTGCTAGGAGACCATCCCTAACTTTTTAAGATATTATGAACTGCATTCACAGATTTTGAAAAAAATGTACAGTCAGCGAAAAAAATGCTAAAATACAAAAAAAATATTTTTATGCCAATCGATCCTATTTCGTGTGGGGATCAAAAGACTCTATGGGACCATTTAAGGTATGAGTACTAGAAATTACAGAAATCGCCAAAAACTTTTTTCATACATTTTGTACTGAAAAACGAAAATCAACTCGAAATTATTTTTTATTTTGGCAATCATATTTCTTATTGTGATCAAAAGATTCTTTAAGTCCAACTGAAATTTAAATACAAAAACTACGGTAAGTCACAACAACACTGGCATCATGTATTTGTAAACACAAACTTAAAAACAGGTGATCTCCGAAACAGACTGCTCAAAATGACCGTCGTTTTCGCGAATAGGTACATAAGTTTACTCGTTTTTGTACTGAGCTAGTAGCACCCGATAATTTTCTTCGATGGATATTATTTCAAATCCTCGTGAATGCCTCTTTCAGCTCCTGAACACTGTCATAATTCCTTTTATAGACATCGTTTTTAGGCATCCCCATAGCAGCCCCGATCTAACGCCTCTCGATTTTTTTTGTTTGGTCACCTAAAAACGAAGTTGTTGTGACTTACCGTAGTTGTTGTATTTAAATTTCAGTTGGACTTCAAGAATCTTTTGATCACAATAAGAAATATGATTGCCAAAATAAAAAATAATTTCGAGTTGATTTTCGTTTTTCAGTACAAAATTTATGAAAAAAGTTTTTGGCGATTTCTGTAATTTCTAGTACTCATACCTGAAATGGTCCCATAGTCTTTTGATCCCCACACGAAATAGGATCGAATGGCATAAAAATATTTTATTTTGTATTGTAGCAATTTTTCGCTGACTGTACATTTTTTCCAAAATCTGTGAATGCAGTTCATAATATCTTAAAAAGTTAGGGATGGTCTCCTAGGAACGTTTTCCTTTAACTATAACGATTAAGGTACCTGCGCCCTCACTGACCCATCTCAAAAATCCACCCTGTATATTCTGACTAATAAAAAAAATATTCCAAATAATCCAGATACCTACATGCACATTCCAACGTAGGTATGGAAACTCGTGCAGATGAAATGCATGTTAATTAGTTCTAAACACCAAACAACAAAAAATGCGGTTTGTTACAAGATTTTACAGCATTCAAGACATTTTGGTAATTTTAAATTAATATCATTCCAAACCAAATATGACTTACACTTGCTATATAGGTACCTAACAATTGTGCAGAAAAACAAAATTAGATCAATGAATATTATTGTCGTCACGTAACTTTCATTACACATTTTAGTAAAACTATGAGTCTTTGAACAATATTTCATAATTACCGTTGTATAGCCTTTCAAATATTTTTTACCGACGAATCCGACTGACGGGATTTGTCTAACATAGAATAAGCCTTATTAACGTATGGTTTAAATAGCAACAGCTCTATAGAATTATGGGATTTATCCATTCTCTAAATCTTATTCTTTGTTGGTCAAATCTAGGCTCAGCAACAATAAGTCTTCAATTCTTAATAAGAATATTTGTGGGTACTGAATAAAATTATCATCTTTGTTGTGTGACAATCTCTAATCCATTTTAGTAAAATATAAAAAAATACAATTTTACTTATTGGATCAAAAGATATTTTAAAGATAAATGTAAATTTTTATAAAAACTACAACATTATTCTATTAACTGTTATTTTATGTATTTTGGGTCACTGAAAGTATTTGACTGCAAAAGGGCAAAAGAGATTTAAAATTATATTATATGTAATATTAGAATTTTAAATAAACATTTTTAAAACAAAGAGAACCTAACTAATATTTTAAATACAAATTTATTATCTGTTAGTATGTTTGTAGATTTGAGCAAACAAGATCAGCACTGCAATTTGGACCACCTTAAACATTACAACAACTTTTAAAGTGAAGAAATTCTACTCTACATTGAAGGAAGAAAGTTAAAATTTTCTGTGTAGAATGTGAAATATAAAGTAGTGTCACCATAGTATCACAGAATAAATAATAGTAGTGTAATAATCATAATGACTAGAAAGAATAGCATTTCCAACTAAGTGGGGTTTCTGCATAACAAAGGGTTGATTGCTATATTTATTATATAAATCAACAATAGAATTGAAAATACATTGTATTTTTTTTCTAAACAATATAATTCAATATCACTAGGTTTGCACTTTGCAAAAATAATTTATTATTTACATGCCCATAACAATAATATGTGACTCTCACAATCAGGCTATCACAAATTTCTATTAAGGTGCCTATATACCATTAGTTTGATATTCAAAATCAAATAAATTATGTGCAGGGGTCCAGCAGTAATAAATAAATTGATGTAGGAAATTAATCAAAATCATTAATATTTTACAATATTGATAAGGTATGATCTAGCAGCATGATAACACATTCACTGCAACTGTTATGAAATATCTTAGATGCAATGGATCAAAGTGTTGCAATTATTATTATGTTATATTCAGTCTATAAATTGTTATCTATGACATAACAAGTAAAAATAATCAAATAAAATTATATGTTTATTTGTTGCATGGAGTGTGTTATGCTTCAGTATGACACTGTTATTTATTTTTAAACTTTATAAAATTTATTATCATTGAAAAGAAATTGGGGTTTAATGGTTTTTTAATGCTAGCACATCTGATATGTCTCCTGCTATTGTCCATAAATGTTACTGAATCAATCTGTGGTTGTTATGAATATTATTTTCAAAAGTATACAAAAATAATTAATAACATTATTTTTGTAATTTAAATATCACCTCAAAAAAGATCCCATACTAAGTCAGCTAATACAAATAAAGCATAACAACATAAGAATCATTTTTTACAATTCAAAATAGCACCAATTCAAATTTAGTTTTGTTTAAAGTAAAATTCACTACAATAAGCTACTCCCTCACATTGGTAATGAAATCTTACTGCCCACTATAACTTCTATTGGATACTTTAGTTAATCAGCATAGACACCCTGCTAATGCAATCTTTTTGGCATTTCATGTCATTATAATTAACTTGTGAATAGTGATTAAAAAAGCAATCATACTTCTACTCTAGTAAATTCACTAGCTACAATCAAAGGCATATCAATAATCCGGACAACGTGTAGGGGGGATCTGGCATTTGCCAATAGGGGTGTTAGCATCTGGTGCCAGAGCTGTATGAACTATGATCGCGGGCTGCGTGGGCGTCGGAGCGTGGAGCTCATGGCTCTCACCAGGCGTCAAGCTCTCCAGCGCCGCCAGTAGATCCTGGTTTACAATAGGCTCACCTTCCTCGCGCGGCTCCCACCCTACCGGCGGGCTGGACGGCGGCGAGATGAGGAACTGTTTGACGGGCGCCGGCGGACGTAAGTTCTTGAAAGAAACCGGCGTCACAGGCTGCGCGAAATAGCAGTTTATGCACGAATTATAAAACCGGTAGCGGTGAAGTTGCACGCGAGCGTTGGCCGCCGCCAGGGGACTATCGTAATTTACACGCAAGCGCCTAAAACTACGGAGCCACTGAAAAGTTATGTTTTCTGAAAATGTACGGAAAAGATCCTCCATTTCCTTTTTCAACTTTTCGTCTGCGAAAATGTCGCTTTGAATGTTTGTAACTATTACCGATTTCGGTAAATCATCAAATTCATTAGCTTCGTCTTGTGAATCGCTCTCTTGTTCCAAATTAGCAATATTGGGGTGGATATTAGGCATACCATCTTCAGCGTTGATGTAAACGTTATCTTCTTGAAAAGTTTCATCATCTTCTTTATTAGCCATTATAACAATTACGTAACTATACACTAGATTCACAAAGCATAAAAAATATTGTTTTCTAATAATCAGAAAAAATCATTTAGTAAAATTGAAACTAAAATCGATCGTCAGACAGCTGTCATGTATGCCACAGACTAATATGATAACCACTAACCAGATGCATGACGTCAAACAAAACATTTTTTTTTTAAGCATTAGCAATCTAGCACTAGCAGCACTAAACACGACACAGATTTTTAGCTCAGTCATAGAATATGCACAAAAATAGAAGAATTATAAGTTCTTACAAAACGTATCGAAAGTATCATAATAATATCATTGTATCGAAATGTCACTTGGTAATCGACAGTAAAACGATATATTAGTCTAAGATAAGAATATGTATAAGACGACCTTCACGGAGCGAGGTGGTTAATGGATGAAAAGTATTTTATATCAAATTTAATATGTTAAAAAAAGATATCGCAAGTGGGTTGGCTGAAAGGTTTCAGTTCAGGATTGTATTTGTATCTACGAAGGCTCCAACGAACACCCAACTGACTCTTATCCTTGTTTAGGATTTGATCAAGGGAAATTTTCGCAAAATTTGGAAGTCCCGGGCCTCTAGTCCTGGAGGGCCTCTAAACTTAGTGTAGCTTTAATAGTATTTGTATTTATTGTGCCTCCAACCAACACCCAAATGCCTTTTATCCTTGTTTGGAATTTGATTGAGAACTTTTCGCTAAATTTGGAGGCCCTCTAAGACCAGAGGCCTGGGGCGGACTACCCCTTCCGCCCCTACCTTAGTCCGCTAGTGATTAGGAGTTTGGCCATCAACCTTACAATACAAAAGTTTTGTCAACACTCGTAATCGACAGTGAAATGATACTGATTATGTTACTATTATTCTTATGACAATACAAGTAGGTTTTCAGTAAAAGTACTACACGGTCGAACGAAACTGTTGAAGAAACTATATTTTTGTGCATAATATAACCGAGAAAAAAAACGATGATAAGAGAAAGATTTGGTAATTATTACTTAAAACGAGGCAGTATGATCTGTGATCCCAGTCTGTCCAACAAAATTGGGCGAAAAAAGATCATAACTTGTCAATGTCATTTCAGTTATGGATGCTCAAGTTGAAAAAATATATCGATATTCATCGTATCGACATTTTTAAACAATTTCGAAATAATATCGTCAGTTTTCACATGAGTTCATACATATTCCCAAAGCATTGAAAATACTTAAAAAACTAAGAAAATAGCATTTTAAATAGTGCTCGTGCCTTAACAATTATGTATATACAATTTAATCACACCAGTGGGTCTAAAATGGCCACTTTGAGCAATTCCTCTGAGCAATTCCTCCTTTTATGAATTCCCAGCAAATCCTAAGCAATTCCTCTGAATTTCGTAAAATGGTCCCTCATTTTAGTGATTCACTAACAATTTAATTCATTAGCAGATTCGTATTTGGTGAAAATTTCAAATATGAATCGAAATAGGATCCTATTATGATTCACCCGAAACGGCCTTTTTAGACCCCCAGTAGTCATCAGGCACCCTCTGTCACACTAACATTTTTATTGGACTCGATTCTGCAAACCACCTAAAATTCCTAATTTTAAGTTAGCCTATCCTTCTTTATAGACTACGGAAGAACAAGGACAGAAACAAACCATAGATTATAGAGTTATGTCAAACATGTGAAAACCGACTAATTTGATGTCTTATTTGTCACTTTTATCCATGACCTCCTTACATAAATGTATTTGAATGCGTCCTTAAGGTTCAATTTTGTTATTTTGACTAATGTGACGTTGTAAATAAATATGGCGCTTATTTCTGTCTCTTTTCTTTCCAAATCGGTTGAAAAGAATAGAGCTAACTTAAAATTAGGAATTTTAGGTGGTTTGCAGAATCGAGTCCATTGTATTCGTATTTTTGTGCATCGCAGTGAATCTTACTGTTATAAAGATTGTGAAGGGGTTTCTCAAAGTTAAAGGAGTGAGTATCTAGTAATAAACACGAAACATGTGACGATAACGTATATAGATGATTGTATGGTAAAATATCGATATTTTTATATATTGATATTTTTTGCCCATCCCTAATTTCAGTTTGTCTTATTGTCTTGGATTGGAGTGGATCTATTCTTGAATTTGCTGTTTTTATATTATTTGCAGCATTAGTTATATGTAAACTTGAAAAACTGCTATGAAAATGGCTGGCCTAGAATCAATGGTAGTCGAAGAAGTTAAACCGGCAGAAAAACCAGTCGATAGAGAAAAGGTAACCTCTACTGTTTATTTGATACATAGTTCTTGAGAAAATATAATTAATCTTTTTCCATGAGCAACATGTTTATTTACTCCTATGCTTGGCAGAGCTTGCTCTTAGATTTCTGTGTCAAAGTGTAACTAGTTTTTTTTTGCTTTCAGACGTGCCCTTTGTTGCTTCGCGTATTTTGTTCCACCGGAAGACACAATTCTCCTAGCGACTATGCAAGAGGGAATGTTCCACAAAATGAATTACAGATCTATACATGGATGGATGCTACACTCCGTGAACTCACAGGATTAGTTAAAGAAGTCAATCCTGAAACGCGCCGTAAAGGGACATACTTTGATTTTGCCATAGTGTATCCAGACATGAGGTCCCCAACATACCGCATGAGAGAAATTGGGGTGACTTGTTCAGGCCAACGTGGAGGGGACGATAACAAAACCTTATCAAGTGTGAAATTTCAAATAGGTAGCTACCTAGATATCTCTATAACTCCTCCAAACAGAATGCCGCCTCCAATGAGACGTCCACAACCTTACATGAATAATCGACCTTATTAATGGTCTATGTCTATAGTTGTACTCATCCAATTCGATGAAACTAGTTTTAAGTTCATATCTTTATGCACAAGTGGAGTATGGGTGTTTATTAAAATGCTATATATATTGCTGTCTGGATAACAAAAAATTAAAGGAAAGTACAGTTGCTTGAGAAGAAAAATAAACTACATTACATATATATTTTATTTTTATTTCTTATCTCATTATGTTCATCTAGGCACAATTAAAACCACATATAGTCATAGAAATGTTATTTGTGTTTATTTTGATATTAAATAGACACAAATAAAGTGTTCTTTATGACAAGACTACTGAAATACTTACAACTACATTTCCCTAAAATAAATATACTGCACATAACTTAAACCTAGTGAAGGCTCGGTGATCTGAACGGCCTCTTAGACTTTTTACCCATGGCAGAGAGATCAATTGTGATACCGTTAGGAAGAACAGCCTTATTTTCTTGGTAGTCTATAAAGCCCTTCTCTTCGTTCTGTTCTATTGTTTTGTCACAAGGAATGCCAGTTTCGTAGTTATATTCGCGTTTCAGGCCATCCGGATCAACGTATCCATATTTGCCACGCGTAACGCAGTTTACGCCTATTGTCTCCTCCTTAAAAGAGCCATCGTCATTCTCAAATCCCCATGTAATACTGCCGTCTTCGTTTTCGTCTCTGAACTTGCGAATGATTTGTGCGACAGGTTTCTTTTCTCTGTTGTTTGTAGGAGTATATTTTTGAGGAGTCACACTCTTCATTGGGGCTCGGATAGGTTCCTGGGGTCGACTGTATTGTCTGACTGGCTGGATGGGTGCATCGTCCTCTTCTAGGAACGGTTTTGGTTCAGGTCTGAAAACAGGGCGCTGGGGTCTGCTGGATAGAGGTTGGAGTCTTACAGGTTGAGGTTTCGCGGGAGATTCATTCCTAATTGGAGAGAATAATTGTGGTGGCACAAGTGGCCTATACTGTGTGGGTCTCACGGGCTCTGGCTTCGGTGCCGAAGGTGTCGACTGTTGGAAAGGCGATGAGTTGAACACAATCGGTGGCTTAGGCTGAGACGTGGTGGTAAAGTCGAAGAAGTCATTTTGTGGCGCTGGTGTCGAAAAGTAGTTGGGAGAGAACGCCGTTGGGGTGTTGATGTCTATATCATCTTCTGGCTCCTCAGTGACAGGCTTTGCGGGTTCCTCTATTGTCTGTATGTTTGGTCGCGGAGACGCTTCTACTGATTTGAATGACGGTCTGCCGAGACCAGGTCTCCGAATCCTAGGTACCGCACCGGGGACCGGGCCAGCGTTTATTCTACCTTGTCTAAATCCTCTTTGTGGTGGGCCTCCAACCGGAACTGCTCCGGGTATTTGTAGTCGTGGCGGGGCAGGCGAGTCATATTGAGCGTAAGCTGTGACTGCACACAGCATACATATCTGTAAACGAGCAAAAAAACATTGTTAATTGGATCGATTAAAATACTTCTGTGTGGGGAAAGCTCCTTAGCTCAGCAGTGGGTTGGTATCGTTACTTGTTTCTTGCAGATTTACTATCTAAAAGTAATTTTGTTTTCATCCTTTTCTCAGTCCAAGAACAACTGTTGATAAAAGGCTCTACCTATATCCTATACTAGTTTTTACCCGCGGCTTCGCTCGCGCAAGTTTATGTCACTCCCTTGGGATGAATTTTGCAAAATCCTTTCTTAGTGGATGCCTACACTATATAGCTAAGCTATCTATGTGCAAAATTTCAAGTCTCTAGACCCAGCGGTTTAGGCTGTGCGTTGATATATCACCAATCAGTCAGTTATATATATATATATATATATATATATAGATAGATAAAATGGCATAAAGACAAATTTTTATGTACCTATTTTGCACTTTGTAAGAGTAACATCTGCTTCATGATTTGTACAAGAAGTTTCTCTTAACTGCGCTAAATATTATCTGGACAGCATTTTGTGGAATGCGGCGTCGGG
The DNA here is from genome assembly GCA_963855545.1 of Ethmia dodecea. Lineage (NCBI taxonomy): Eukaryota > Metazoa > Arthropoda > Insecta > Lepidoptera > Depressariidae > Ethmia > Ethmia dodecea. The sequence continues at coordinate 9,210,640 of OY979448.1, forward strand.
CTATGCAATGAATGGCATACTTTCGAGTGTCGTGGACCTTGCTCGTGTGTAATGCAGCTTAACACCTGATCCAAGCAAAGATATTGCCTGAGTTATATTATAATTGTCGTAAAGTAAAATTAAAATCACTCAATTGTATCAAGTAGGTTCGTTAGGTAACGAATAACTAATTCATCGAGTAACTGAAATCATGTCATGTATATAGGTACGTATTTCATATTTTAAGGTCAAGAAACGTCGTGGGAGTCTGTCAATGCCCTATTTCTCGGAATCGGAAAATAGTAGTATGCCTAATGTAAATAACAATAATCTTTGCACAGAATTTCCATAAATCACCTAGGTAGGTCTAAAGAAATAATTTTTGCTTTGAATGGGCGATGAAAATTTGTGTAATTTTTTTTAATAATTTCGGACGATATAAAAAAACAATGAATACCTACTTAGTTCAAATATAGATTAAACATACCTACTTAGTAAGGCACTAAAAAATATAGGTAGGTATTATAATATATTATAATATACAATATTATACTATATTTCAGAAGAATAAAAGTATGAATATATAATTAAGTATGTACAGGGTGTCCCACGGAGGGAAAGTAGGTTTAGCATTAAATATTGAAGATAGGATATTTTACTAAAAAGACATCATTAGAAAGATTTGTAATAATAAGTATAACTGCATTCACAGATATTCGAAAAGAGCCTGTGTCAACCGGGAATCGAACCCGCCAAATGTGAAAAAAACAAAACACATGTATTTTATGACAACGGTCAGAATGGTTAATCATAAGGGTTATTTTTTCCTTAATAACATAGCATTTTAAATAAAAGGAAGATCATAAAATTTGACAATTTATTTAAAATGTTGTTAAGCAAAAATTTTCTATGACTTTTCGTGCTTCCAACAACTATAACATTCTCATTTAAAATTCAAATTAAGAAAAAATAACCCTTATGATTAACCCTTCCGACCGTTGTCATAAAATACATGTGTTCTGTTTTTTCACATTTGGCGGGTTTGATTCCTGGATGAGGCAGGCGCTTTTCGAAAAATCTGTGATTGCAGTTCTACTTATTGTTAAAAATAAAATGATGTTTTCTTTCAGTAAAATATCCTATCTTCAATATTTAATGTACTTTCCCCCTGTGTGGAATGAGCGTGGGACGCCCTGTTTAAGTGAATATTATAGTGCAATAAAACAACTGACTTTAGTGTTTTCGCAATTCAAACCGAGAAAACAGTTCGTACTCTACTTACAGAAGTCAATGGTGATCAATAACATGTTGCAACAAACTAATACGACCTTGTGTGTAATACTAATTAATGTCATCTAACAGAATTTATTTTAAATGAAATACCTACTGATTGACTAGTATGCACTCAATACTTATTTAAAGGAAACATGATAATTTGTTTTCAGAGAAAATTACTAAGTAGGTGTAGCTACGTATTGAGGAGGCATGGGTGGGAAGCGTGTCAAATGCGTAGTTATGTACAGACAAGAGCACATGCGGCTTTACATTTGTAGTTCGAGTATTACCTCTCCGGCGATCAGTACAAACAAAGTCCAATGTGTAAAGCTCGACGAGCTCTTGACTGTACGTACCGTTGCCTTTTCTTTTGGAAAATAAGCATAAGTTAGTGTTTGGGAATAAATAACTACTACTTAATACTGAATACCTAGGTCTTAAACTATGAAAATTCCGTTTGTATAGAGTATTACAAGAAAACAGAATTACTCGTTGGTAGGTACCTATTTCTACATACAAATATACTAACTTCATATGTTTCTTTAGATTTAAAACATCGAAATCCAGCAAAACTGTGTGTGTACTGTGTATGTTAAAGAAAATCTTAGTTTAAACAGCAACATTAGTTTAAAAAAATGCTAAGGTTTATCTTATTTATCAAGCATTAAAGTTAGACAACATAATTTTAGGAAAGTCAACATTTGAATCTATACATATAATAATAATACTACAACGAGACCGTATCTGTACATTCAATATTTTTTACGGTAGTTTCGATATACTTAGATATCAAAACACATTTATTTTTTATTTTTGTTTCGTCAGTCTGTGCACGCAGCACGCAGAAACTACTGTACGAATTTTGATGAAATTTGTTGTGGAGATAATTGAGTAACTCGGTCAAATTTAGGGTAGTTTTTAGTACTTACAGGAAAATATCTCATTCAAAATATAAACTGGTTAAAAAGAGAAATACAAAGGTACTACACCAAAACGATAACACCTAGAAACTTGAAATATGGAATGTAGGTGTCTTACATGACGTAGGCAACCACTATGAAAGGATTTTTGGAAATTCCCACCGGAACGGGAATAAACCACTCGGGTAACGCCGCTGGGTCGTAGATTTTTTTTATTTCTTTGAGACTTCATTAAAATTGCATACTTACACAAACAATATACCTACAAGTATCACAACCCCATTCTAGTTACGTCCCAACACAGAATTATTTTTAACTAGCGACCCGCCCCGGCTTCGCACGGGTGCAATGATAACACTAAAACCTTCCTCTTGAATCACTCTATCAATTAAAAAAACCGCATCAAAATCCGTTGCGTAGTTTTAAAGATTTAAGCATACAAAGGGACATAGGCAAAGATATTAAAGTAAGGATGAGATATGTTCATAGTGCTTGCGTTTGAAAATTGGTCCCCTACGACTGTGCTACAACATGTACATACTTACTTCTTAGCGTATTTATAGGATATAACAATGACGGGGAAAGATGATACGGAACGAATAATAAAGAAAAAGAGAGCTATCTGTTAAGAGTTGCGCTTAAAATACGACTTGAAATACAATGCGACTAAATAAAATGTGGTTAATTAACTGCATTTGTCGGCCTCATTTTCCGTGCCTTAGTAACATATCTACGTCTTTCTATATAAAATATCTTTGGACATAGGGATAGAGAAAGCGACTTTGTTTTATACTATGTAGTGATACTGAGTATCTACATAAGCAAGATGGAAAATTTATAACGTATATTGTTCTGGAAAGTAAATTGACATACCTACCGAATTTTAAAAACTTAGGGTTCGGCCCGCCCGATCGAATCGCCGTAAAGGACGCCCGGCGATACTTGCATGTCCGCAAGTCAAGGTTATGCGAAACGGTATTAATAAATAGGTTACCCTATAAAGTATCGCATTATTTCTTTAAATATCATATTTTGCCAATAAAGTAATTCAGCTGTGAACCTGTGAAGGGTTTACTATTATTTATTTAATTAATAAGCATACAAATATTCATAATGCTACATACATGCTCCACAAAACTGTGTCAACATTTAGACTGTGGGATCGGGAGTCTCTTTTTATACTTATTACAATTTTAATATTAAAACAATTAATGTTATTACATTGAGAGGTAGTGTTTCTTTAATAGTTTACAGAAAATATTTTTATTGTTCTCGCGTCTAATAGACTCAGGAAGACTATTGAATAGGTATGGTATTAGTTTTTTAAGGGTTCTATCACCATAATAATTATTAATTCTGGGAACAAATAATTTCCCTGACGCCAGGGTCTTTGTATTATAGGCATGATCAAAAGTCGTATGCAAAGATTGTACTGAGCTATATGCTATTGTTATTGTGCTGAGCTTAGCAAGCTGATTTTCTAGATCATTTTCATAATCATTTGTCTCTCTCTCGAACTTGTGTTTCATCATCTCTACGACAAAATAGCAATCTAAGTTTGGCTGCAGTTCTTTCTATTTTTTTTTATTTATTAAACAAGTATAGTAGAGATTGATACTTATGATAGTAAAATAAAATAGGAATGCATCAAATGGAATTAATTACACTGTAACCGTGCCTACTTTATGTAGGTTGGTGAAGTAGGTAAAAAATCCTACACCAAGGCGGATAGAACAAGCAACAAAAAATTTACAAATATCAAAATCAGTCAGACACAATTTAAAATATTGCAAAGACGTTTAAAGAAAAAGTTTCTCTCTCCTAAAATGATTTTCTTCCAACCTCTTTGAGTGTAGGGTTGCGACCGGCCTGCGTAGGCTTAGCAACGCGTTGAGCTCTTTTGTAAGACTCGAGACTTATTCATGTTAAATCGATAAAGTTCAGGTTTATTGTGAGGTAACATCGATGTAGGTGGTTGGAAACTATTCGATTATTATCACATAACAGTGCCTGTAAGTATCGTAATCGTCATGGATAATTAGGCGCAAACTGGGTAAAGGTAAACTAACTGCCTAGCCGATAGTTTAAGATATTTTTATAATACTATAGGATGTAGAACACCTATAGAGAAACAGGTGCGATAGTTAAGCTCTTAATTTTAAGTGACTACCTTATTGATATTAACAGTATTTACTAACAAAGTACCTAGGTACCTCTCCGCTTGAAAATTCGCAGAAAACGAGTTTTCCCAGACTAAAACTATAATAATTATTTATTTCAGACTAACCGCTAAAAATCGATGTCATTGCAATTATTTTCAAGAAAGCGTTTACATATAGAAACAATCTTAAAAATCTTTATTTATATGTGTGTACCTACTCATACAAATAAAATTGAAATAGGTACCTACATTAATAGTGTTACTGATTTGATAGCACTCATTGTTATTTACGGCATTAGGTAAGTAACGAATATTAGTGATGATATAACATAGATAGTTGGGTTATTTTATGAGTGATAGATTACTAAAAAAATACCATCGGTTACCTACTTCATAACTTGTTACCACAGACTTGCAATTTTTTATTGCTATATTTCTATACTTGGGCGATATCGACCAAACTCCGTAAGCGGTTTATTTTAACGATTTTCTCAATAAACTAGTGTTTTGTGCCAGCTGTAGAAACAGAGCAGGTTATGCGTATCCACTGTACTCGTATCTACGCCTAGTCGAGCTTGTTGGTAACAGTAGGCCAGTGAGGTAACTTGACCAGAAAAGTATTTGTCCGCCAACGTTGCGTGCCTTTACGTAATTGCGTAGTTAATATGACAACGGCTACTTGCCAAATAATGTAGTAGCGTTTAACAATTAGTCCCGCCTTATAAATTAAGAAGGGCATTTTTGTGTGACGAAAGGTTCATAATATTATAGATTTGTATGGTACATGACATGTCAGTCACAACCAGTTTCAAGGTTAGCATGTGAAACTGATAGTTACTACTATCTAAAACGCCGGCTGTACCGATCAGATCGTTCGTAACTTTATGAATATAGTCCGCGGACACGACCCCTGCTTGCACTAGATAATAAGTAAGACAATTTATATTCATTTGCGTACTAGAGTGGTTTTACTTTCACTGGGGTATGTCCTTATAATAAATTTACTTACACAAAGTTTATAGGCGTCATTATGTTTTGCGCTACTTGTTCGTTGCCGCCTGAGGCAACAATGCACTAATATGGTAAGTAATGTTATAAATTGCAATGAATTTGTTTATGCAATTACAAAAAAATATTAACCCGATTTAAATCAAAATGAAATACTGTCTAGTTTTTTATGTAGGTGTACGACACCTACCTGTGGTAGATGCCTAACCTTAAGAAGTGGATTGATACCTACTTACGTTCAAAGTTATGAGAGTTCAATGCAATTGAAGTATTTAGTTCATGATCGCAGATAAGAGGTATACCTAATGTCCTACCAAAAGTTTAAAAAACATAAAATAAGTTAATTGACGATTATTTTGTGCAAAATTAAACGTAAAGAATTTAAAATTTAATTAAAGCGTTATAATCAACAGGCTCGTTTTAGATTGATCTATCTATCTATCTACTTACATAAAAGAAGAAATTAACTAGGTGACTGACTGATCGATCAACGCACAGCCGAAGCCGCTAGGTCCAGAAGCATGAAGTTTTGCACAAAGGTTCCATAAGTGAGCACTAAGCACAAATATTTGGAAATTCCCACGGAAACCTGCTAGTAATAAATAAATTCGAAATCACAAAAGTTTTGACAGGGACTTTACACCAAGTTCAACCCTGAGAGGGGTTATGAGTGTAACCTGATGATACGACGTAACGCCCTACGCGAATATTAGGGTTGGTACTCACCAGTAATGTCTGCATGATGTCCTGTGGCACGTCACTATCATGCAGCGAACAACCAACAAATAAAGGAAATGCCTCCCGCGCAAGCTATATGAGGTCGCCCACTCTCGCCCTGTGCTAGACGCGAGCACCATACCTTATTGCAAGGTGACCGACTAAGGACGCCTGCGCCACCACTGAGCGCTAAAAGAAATGCACCGCTTTACAAATCGGCTGCACTAGCCCGCTGAAGATACCGCTAAATGAGCCATTAATTGAAATTCGATTGTTTATTTTTTATATTCATAGCATGATTTTTATGGTGTGGAATAATAAAGCGTTACTTTTTAAAGATGCCATATACGTTAACTGGTTCATTGGTATTTAGTGATTACTTTAACTAAAATCTACATACATAAATTGATAAACCGTAGTGGAGACCTCCTATCTGAAATTAATCTGAAAGATTAAAAATAAATGTAAACAAAAGTAATCGCGTGTAGGCTCGCAGTTAATAACGAAACGCGAAAGTCTTTATCATTGAACTCAGACCACTTAAAAGAATACGACGACTAATACAAGTATATAAATTCATGCTGTTTTGATAGACCTTTTTAGGCTATATGATGTCACAATTTTATTCACTAATCTCAGCCACATACGCACACTATTTATTTATAATAGGAAACCATTTTTATGTGTATTCTTTAAAATACTGAAAACTTGACGATTCATTGCTAAACGAGGATATTATCAATGTAGTATCATACAGAGGATTCGATCCCGGATCCTGGGATTCCCGAAATTTTCGGGATCAAATTTTATAATTTCATGATTCCCGGGATTTTCGGAATTGATACATTTACATTTACAGTAGCATAATATAGTATTTTTATAGTTTATCTAAATTAGTCTAAAGAAGTAGATTTTTTCAAGTTTATTTTAAGTTTCGTAAATTATTTACAGAAGTGCCAAGTTGCTTTATTTTATAAGAAGAAATTATATTTTTTTTTAACCGCCTTTTGAAGATTTAAAACTTAAATATTCTTTGTCCTCACAAGGCTTCCTTTTTTACTTCCCGAGGTGTGTATCTCTCCGGGCGGAAAGCGTCAACTTTTGGCCCGCTGCGCTAAACGAAGTTACCGCTTTCCGCCTCGAGCTGAAAAAAATATTTTGATATGTTTTACTGTCTTTTTATTACCACTTTCCATTACCAATACAATCCCGGGATCCCAAGATTAACTGTAGATAATCCCGATATCCCGGGATTAGGAAAAACGACCGAGATCGAATCCTCTACATACACAACCGTAATATGGAACACCTCTGCTAACTCCCTCAATGATATAGTAGAGCGTATTTTTTAAAATATATCTAGTTAATAATTACGATTTTCTCGTATAGGTACCTAGAAGTATAATGCGTAAGGACGAAAGTCCAACAGATTTGGTTCCGTACACATTACAAAAGCAATGACGTAATATGTGGTTCGTCTCTTTGCAAGTTGACTATTGTTATTTTCCAATTTGTAATTCAATCGAATGCTCACAGCATGTGATATGTCAGGTGTGGCAATAGATGTTTGGGAACACCTGCATAAGTCTGAAGTTTCATTTTACCGCCTTTAGAAGTGTGTCTTAGGAGATAATAGCTACGCTATCCGTTTGAAGACATAGAACTATCTACCTACATCTTAATTCTTTCTATAGATATAGGTAGGTACTTACCTGAATTTGTTACACTTTATGTCAGTAGGTATGTCGCAATAATATCTGCGTAACCTAACTATAAATTGTACTTATATAGAAAGAAAAATGGTCAAAAAATTTTTGCACATAGACAGCTTACACAGTGTAGGCATCCACTAAGGATTTTGCAAAATTCATCACCCCTATATATTATTAGGGGTGAAATAAACGTGCGCGAGCAAAGCTTCGGGTAAAAGCTAGTAGGTCATAAAGAAACTCAAACATCTGCTCAAATACGAGTGGCTGTCAAAATGGTCAACGAATGAGTATAGTACACACAATGAACTATACTAAACTTTTGAAATCAACAAGAAAGATTTTGGCACAAAATTTTCGTCAGTTGCAGGATGATGCATTTGGAGTAAGTTACATCAGCGCGGCGGCGTAAGCGGCAGTCGAGTCACGCAGTGCGCGGGCGCACAGGAAAGTGTATCGACAGCATCACACGGAGTGAGAGTTTCTGTCTATAATAGTTCATTCCCCGCGCGCTCGATAGCACTTCACACAAACATTATAAACATTTTCCTATGGGAAGGAAGGCACATTAGTTATTTTCGAACTGTTTGTTTCAAACTAGCTGAAAACACAGAATTGTCTTTATAATTAATTTTACATTTATTCATATTTTTATACTGGTGGTATTTATTTCCAGACCCATAGTGGTAAAGTTTTCCGGAAGGATGGCACGGGGGCCCGTTAAGTGTCCCGTATCGCCTTTTTCAACGGCTCGTTTCTGATTCGACACGTACTCTATTTGTCACCACAATAGGACTTGTTTCGGGGTCATATTTATGAATATGTCTCAGTGTTACCTGTTTAATGTATCTGTGTCAGGAGTATTAAAGGTGAACGACCGATATAATAGATAATTCCGAGGATAATTGGCCCACAATGAAATTTTCCTGCTAAGCTACGGACTGTTTGGCAAGATTATTTTGTTCGACCTTGTAAAGGGAAGAAATCGTTTGCAACTACCGTAAGCAATCTCCATAAATTTGCAAACTTTCGGTTCAGACGGTATCTACTATAGACCAATACCTACAGGTTGGACTTCGCGCTGTCATCGTCAACGCAAAATAATTTAAGAATTGAAGGGACACCTTCATGTAGCCGCAGCTCTTTGAGTGTCGTCGGTGAGGACCAATCGAGTGCCTTCATGGTAGTTACGCTGCTTGTCAGCGTGTCATTGAGTCCAGTCACGTGCCCGTGACGCCGGCGGCGGCGCAGGCGTCACCGTTACCAACATTTTGTATTGGCGAGCAAGGGAATGCACCGCCCTAGACGCGAGGAGTCAATGTCCCGCATAATGCGCTGGTTACTTACGTACCCGCCATTGGACGTACACTGAGGCACAATGAGGGCTGAAACCAACTGAGGCACGATGAGGGCTGAAACCAACGATTTTGGAGGAAGCACGGTAGGTATATAAATTTTTTCTATGTTATAGTCCAGGAAGATTAAGGATATAAATACTCACATAATCCTTTACAGATTATGGCAAATTATATACACATTTTTATTTTCATCTTTCTATAATCATTTTTTCCAGCTAAGATAATTAAGGAAACATGTCGATGAACAGGCGAAACAGCACATGAATAGTCATGGCATTTACTGTATACCAAAACGACGTTCTACTGTTCGATGGAGATACCTTACAAAACAACTGATAATCGTACTTAAATACATATAAACACCTAACCACAAACCAAAAGACATGTTTGTGCTCACAAATCTGATCCCGGGCGGGAATCGAGCCTGCGACTTCTTATGTAGGGTCGCTACCTATTGAACCGAAAACCCGCCAGTACCATTCAAGAGGGTACACTTCAAAGAATACAATTTTTCAGAACATTTCTTTCATGCCCTTTGGTTTCCTTACCTAGCTGAAGGAGGAAGCGTCAGTATTAGGTATACTTGATTTTAAGCAATCTGGAAATCAAACCCCATTATTAAAGAGTTTAAAGAGGTTCACAAAAAGTTATCAAGTTTTGCGAAGCACAGGACGTTGATACCAATAGTTCATTCTTCGCCTTGTTTCCTTAAATCCGAACAATATAAATTATCATTGAATACTGTCCAAACAATTTCATTTTTTTAGATTACTTTATAGACACGTACTTAAGTATTCCAAATGACCTTTCTTGACCCTTAACCGCAGCCCTTACTTTTGTGGTAAAACCTTTGTCCTTAACTAAGCATAAGTATTAATAATTAATAATGAAACAAATTACATAATATAATTGTGAAGTAGGTAAACATAAATAACCTGCCAGCTATATCTTTATATCATGAGGAAATCTGCTTATTATCTTCAATAGCGATAAAGAGATTAGAATATGCTAGGGGTACTTTTATTTATTCCATTCCTTCACCTCTAACCCCGTTTCACTTTTAAAACTATCCAACTTGTATCTTTGAAGTAGCAAATATTTCTTTTGCGAGAAGTGCATTTCCTCATCTGTTATACTTACATATTTATAGGATTGTGCTACAAATAAAACTCTTATACATGTTTGTAAAATAATTTTATCATCGATTTCCAGCTGTTATTTTTCTTACAAAGTTAAATCGACATATTTAATTTGTCGCCACTACCACTTCGTCGCTTATAAACATTAATCGTATCTACTATTACATTAAATGTAATTAGGTAATTATTGGATTAACGATGTTATTTAGTAATCACGCAAAGCACTATTAGCGACTTTATTTTCTTATAAAACTTATATCATGTATACTAAATTTTATTCATTTCAATGAACGTTGAACGCGTTGATGTGTTTTATTAGAAAAAGGTCAAAATTGTAGCAATAACAAACACTACCTATTCAGGTCTTTCTTTAAATAAACACAAGACATAATAGTTGGTTATTTTGATAATTTATAACAATTATACAATAGGGCATTTTTATAATTATGCACATTTTTTTATTTATTCAAAGATTAGTAAATTATACACAAAAAACTTAGTAAATATTCCGGAAACTATTATTCCGTATCTAAATATCCAAATTAACTGTTCTATAATCATAAGTACATAAAATAAAACTAAAAATAATCATTACTCATCTAAAATAAATCTAATATGTTAATACGGAGTGCGGACTATCACGTTATGATAACTTCCTTCGAGTATCTAACTCTATACTATTCGAAATAATTTTACAAATTATGTCTAACAATTGTTTTTTTTAAACCATAACACTTATTATTTCTATAAAGTAAGTTCATAGACCTATAGTAAGTTATGGTAACATTACAATAATAAATTAATTAACTATTCGGTAACAGGTACATGTATTATAGTAAAAACCAGAAAATGTTTTTCAATAGGACAATATAATATACCTAACTCGGGCCCGCCCGTCAATGCAAGGAAACACCTGTTTCCCGAACTGGGACAGTGACGAAGTGAAAGAAAGGAAAGAGACTCAAATGTTTTCGATCAAGCATTTTGAGCGAAAAACTAACTCTTGGTAATTTCAAGAAGTATAGCTACTAAAGTAAACGAATACTTCTTAATAGTTAGTAAGAAGGTACGCGAACGTCAGCTAAGAGAATAAAATTTTCTTTTGCCACTTGGCTACCTGTTATCTTATCAAGCATGACCCATTTTGTTTACAAAAACATCCTTATGTCAGGGTTGGCGGTGCCCATTAATATTGCCAATCAAAAGTTACTATGTAGTAAAATTGGTAAATCTTCTAGGTAAGAGTTAGTCACCTAAAACCATAATCTGCGGAAGCCATGATCTGAATCGGGCCCAAGACCGTAATTGTAAGCGCTTCTTGGGGAAGGCTTTTGTCCAGCTGCGAACAGCAATTAGCTGAAATGGCTATGGCTATTAGCTATGGCTTCTATATTGACTTCATCGTCAGCCTTTTAATATTCCTGCAAAGAACATGGAAGGGGTTCAAGAGATACGAGCCAGAGTTTATGTGGACTAGCCTTTGACTGCAACTTCGTTCGCGTTCCGGGATTACTCCAAATAACTATAAACAAAAAATCACGCCACCCAATTGCTCCGTTGCTGCGGGACAGACTAACAAAACATTGGAAGAATAGTATTTATTAGACATTTTATTTGTATCTCTTCTCTAAATAGTATAATACAACGTAGATATCGGCGTCTGTCTGTTTCTCTCTGAAAGAGAATGATTTTCTTCCAACCTCTTTGGCCGTATGTATGGCTCCAGGAAAATTAGCGCTTTGCGTCAACCTAGATCTTTGTTAGTAATTCGATTTATACTGCGTTTTAAATGTTCGAGAACTATGAATATTATCGTATAGAATATCAAAAGGCGATATGAATCTACTTAATTTTGAATTAAAATTACTAACAAATTCTTGTACCGCAAATATCTTATTGCACTATCCCAGAACAATTATTTAAAAATATTAATTGATTATCAATCTTATTTCTATAGTAGGTAACTACTTAACTTTATTTTACACATACATATAAAATTTTATCAATATTAATAATAATAACTATAAAATGTGTATTCTATCTAAGTATCACTTTGAAGTGTCTTTCTATTACACACCATATAGTAAATTCGAATTTCCTCACTATTATCTACGGTAACTCTATACATAATATATTTACATGTAACCTAAAAATATTCCTTTGTATGAGCACTAGTGGCCTCTGTCGTCAGTTATGGTGAACGTGCCGTTGTAAGGGGAAGCGCCAGCGACTGTCGGCCTGCAAGTAAACACATAATATGTAGATGTTAATCTTGGCAATGCATAGATGGCACTGGAAACACGATTTGAGCAATAAATGCCAATAGTAAACAAACCACATGTTCAAACACAGTGACCGCTATTAAAACAATAATGTGTGCCCAAACCCATACAGCACTGCTCATCAACATATGTATCAACCAACGGTTAATCAGGCATTGGAAGCTTAACCCTTATGTGAGTGACGAGGTACCCGGGTAACTTTAGCATTTTCAAATTTAAAGAAAGGTAGCTGTGATTTCCTGAGAGCTCAAATTATATATTTTTTAATGTTTTGACCCAGTCAACTATTTACAATGTTTTGTGGAATCCAAAACACATTTTAAAGTCACAATAGAGTGACAAGGTACCCTCTGTGTTTTGTATGACTTTTGAAAAAAAGTATTTATAATTTCGTACAAAAATTAAATCAAGACAAATTGTGGGTGATGTCCAATATAAATGATGTATGCTGCCAAAGCTGCAATGTCAATACTAGGTATTGTAAAAAAGTTTTGTAGGCCACTGATTAGTTCTGCGTTTTGGGGTATATTCTGCTAACAGCTTATCCACCTTGTCCACTCCACTTTTAGTTTTATTATACTTAATATAAAAGATTTTTTTCGGCTTGGCTGTTTCCTTATTACTTTCAATAACTGGTGACTTGTGCATTGATGACAACATTATTAGGTACTACTGGTGAGGCAGCAGTGCTGATCCAGATCATCTGAGCCTGGATAGCTTTGGAGTACGAATGCGACCTAAGTGGCGGTGGTTCAAAGGAGGTATCACGCCTGCTTTGACACACTGGCACTTAGGTTTGCTTTTTATAGTTTTTTTTCTTTACTTGACATTGTCATTCCGCTATATCTTTTTTTCCGCCAAACATCGCCTTTATAACTTTATTATAATACATTACGCAAGATAATAGTTATACGAGTTTAAGTATCGGAGCGGGCCCGCAAACCAGGAGATTGGCGATCCAACAGTGAGTACCCCGCTTCTATCTTGGCTCAGCAGACCGGGTCGGCAATTCTGTCTTCTCCCGGTCCTCGCTCTCATATCCGCCCCGCTACCTAAATTATAATGACCGCCTGGTGTGGGCTATTTACACGCCCCACCATAGTTTTTGGTCCTCCGAGCCCTTTTAAGGTTCCAGCAAAATTATTCCAAATTTGGCAAATTATTTCAAAATTTTTCTTTATTCATAATCACGGTTTATCTAACAAACCGTTGATTTCCGCAGTAACTTTCACCATTTTTTTCACTCGCCCGCACGTTTCATCATTAAAATACATTTAATTTCTTATCATATTTTTTATTAACCTTAAAATAAAATTAAATAAAACATGGCGGATGTAAAGTTACAAATGTTAACCGCAAAAAAAGAAATGATGTTCGAACATGTCAATACATTATATAAAAAATCGCAACACATTACTACTTTTGATAGTAGAAGCAACGAAGATTTTTTAGCAGAGACGGAGTTACTTGACGAAACTCAAATAAAATTTGAAGCAATAATAGACGAGCTAAACTTAATAAGTCTCTCAGATGATACCGACGGCGCACCTGCTTATAGCAGTAGTTATTATAGTGGATCCTAACTTACCAAGAAACACGTGGCCGAAGGGAGTTGTTCAAAAGGTTTACCCTGGAAACGATGCACGAGTACGTACGGTGGAATTGAAAACGAAGAGTGGAATACTTACCAGACCTGTAACTCGCTTGGCACTGCTCCCAGTGGAAGAGAAGTGTCCCTGAAGTGACACTGGGCGGAGAATGTAGACGACGTGCCTAGCGATGACTTTGAATTAATAATAGTTAAAAGTAAAACTTGATATTTTGGAATTGACACTTACCTTTAATGCCTTTGTTTTTTCTAAAAAAAAAAAGTAAACTACTGACGTTTGCGCGTGACGTTTCGTTTTTTTGACAGTTAGTTGTCAGCTATCTCAAAAGCCGTAAAAATTAGTCACACGCGCAAGCGCCTATTATTTTCTAAAAATTGTGTTTGCATTTGAACCTTCACCACTCCACGCTAACCAGGGGGCCAATTCTACTAAATGACAGCGGTGATAGTTGTATGACAATTACATGATTGTGGTCACTCAATGGTGATATTATGTCAAATTTTGACACTTTTCGTATTCTGTTAACAGTCAGTTTTCACAATCATTCAACTATCATTGTTGACCATTTTTGGTATTCTACTATTCCTACCATGGAATGGCGCTGTCCAGTGATTGCTTTTTTTCCCTTATTTTAAGGCATTGGCAATTTAGCCATCAGCCCTAAACACGACACGAAATTCAGATTTTAGCTCTGCTTCAGAGTCTATGCACAAAAATACACAAGTTTCTTCAAAACTTATCGAAATGTCACATGTACCATAAATAAAATCAATCATCTAAAGATTTTAGTGCTGAAAACCCGAAATAAAACTAATGACACGCATGGTAGTAATAGTTATATATGGTAGGCAACACCTAACATAGTCCATAGTCATTCCATTGTAATGCCACTATGATTTTAGTGGAATACAAATTAGATGTCATAGTTGCCAGTTGCAGCATAATGGAATGATAGTTCGATGACAATGGCTGACATTTAGTGGAATTGGCCCCCAGTATCGATTACAAGTTATTATGGCCCTTTGGCGGCATTTAATGATTTGTACGCTAGAATTAGGCGCGTTCGTAACCGTCTCTTGAATCCTACTCCCGCTAACCCGTCTCAGTCAGGATGTATGTCATCATCAGCGTCGATGCACTCTTGTCAGGGCTGTAGTACGAGGAGTATTATAAAGTTGCCTCCTATTACGTTACCATCGTTTGACGGAAAGATAGAGCATTGGCCTGTTTTCTACGAATCTTTTAAAGCTAATGTACACCTCAACCTTGCTTTGAATGACTCTCACCGTGTGCAATATTTAATGGGTAAACTATGTGGCAGTGCGCTGCAAATTACCGCCGGGATTGTGCCTACTGAAGAATCCTACAATATTATTTGGCAATCTCTGACCAAAAAATATCAAAATAAGCGTAGGTACTCTAGGTACACATTATCTAAACAATTTACTAAATTTAAAACAAAATTCAAATACGGCATCGAATTTAAGTGCATTCATCGAGAAATTCTCCGCTTCGATCGCAGCATTGAAAGCTCTAAAAATTGACAACTTGTCAGATTTTATTCTTCTTAATTGCGGTCTTAGGAAAATCGACGAAGAAGTTGCTAGTCATTTCGAACGAATCTTTCGCGAAAAGGAGATCCCAAGTTGTGAGGATTTTATCTCTTTCGTTCAAGATGAAGCAAAGGTTGTAGAACGAACTAGTTCGAGTTCTAAATCGTCGAATAATGCAACCTGGTCGACTGCTACTGCTCCCGCCGCCCCGGGAGGATCGAAGTCATCGAAGTCTTTCGTGTCCAAGTCAATGAACTCGATTTCATCGCCTGCACGTACTTCAGGTTCCGGTACTTGCGCTCTTTGTAAGAGTATTGATCATATTCAGCTCTATAGTTGTCCTCAATTCAAGGCAATTACGTCACCGCAAGCTCGCTTTGACTTAGTTAAGAAGCTGAGAGGTTGCATTAATTGTTTAAGCGTCAGTCACTCTTTGTCGAACTGCAAATCGACACGTTCTTGTAATATATGCAACAGACGTCATCATAGCTTTCTACATTTTAACTCGCCCGCCCTTGCTGCTTCTGTTGCCGCTCCAGCGATCGTTTCGTCAACCGCTCCGCTTTCTCCTACTAGCAATATGGCTGCATTGGCTGCTGTGCCAACTGTGTCGAAGCCTGTACAAGCACAGGCTGTGTTCACCCCCGCTCCCGCTGTACCAGTTCAGGTGCAGGCTTTAGCTGCTGTCCCCTGCGCGCCCGCGGAGGCTCCGTTGAAGTCGATTTCTTCCGTTTTATTGACTACCGCTCAAGTTTTTGCCAAAGTTAATGGCAGCGACCGTAAGTCTGTGATAAGATGTCTCAAAGATAATGGTTCTCAAAATAATTTGATCACTTTAGATTGTTGTAAACTATTAAACGTCCCTGTGATCCCGCTGAATAACTCGTTTATAAAAGGAGTAGGTTTGACGTCTAGGCCTATCCATGGATACGCGTATATTGACATTGAGTCACGTATCTGTTCGCACTACAAATACCGCATTTTTGTTCTTGTAGTTGACTGTATTACAGATCAGCTACCGGCGCACTTCATTCCAAAATATGATACTGGTTATCTTAATAACCTGCCACTAGCTGACTTAACCTGGAATATTCCTGGAAATGTAGATGTCGTGCTCGGGGCTCAACTGTTTCCCTACAGGTTAGGAAATAGAGTTGAGTCGGGCTCGCAGGCCCCTCCCGCTTTGCTGAAATCATTTGGCTATGTGCTCATGGGTGACTATCCTTTACCCTCTGGTGTCTGTCTTCAGCAACAGACATCGCTGTCTTTCAATGCTGTCACATTAGAGGCAGCGCTCCACAAGTTTTGGGAGTTAGAGGAGGTACCTTCCCAACACCTTTTGAGTCCAGAAGAAACTGAGTGTGAAAATTTATATGTTAGCTCGGTGTCTAGAAGTGAGGATGGCAGATATTCCGTTGCTTTACCTTTTTGTAGGGATCCAGCCGATCTTGGCAGCTCCCGTGCTACCGCTCTTCGTCGTTTCGTTTCTTTGGAAAGGAAATTTACCCAAGACTCTGTTTTGCGCAAAAATTATAATAAGGCGATATATGAATATATTCAAAACGGTCATTTGTCCGAAGTTCCAGACAGGGAAGTTACTGACGATGGTTATTATATACCTCATCACGCCGTAGTTCGCGCCGATAAACCCCTTCCTCGGATTGTTCTAGACGCCAGCGCAAAGACTCATACAGGGCTATCTTTGAATGACGTTTTACACACTGGGCCCAATTTGCAAGCTGATTTGTTTTTGTTGTTATTGGATTTTCGTTTATTTCCAGTTGCGCTTTCTGCTGATATAAAGCAGATGTATTTGCAGATTGGTGTTGAGCAAAAACACCGCAAATACATTAGATTACTTTTTCGATTTGATGAAACGGAAAAGACTCGTACGTTTCAGTTCAACTGTGTCCCGTTTGGACTAAAGTCTAGTCCGTTCTTAGCGATGAGAACAGTACGACAACTCTCCATGGATATGAGTGCAGTATATCCTGACGCCGCTCAAGTTGCACAAACGCAATTTTATATGGATGATTTAGTCCACTCCGTCGTTGACGAAGAAACCGCAATGCGTTTGTCAAAAGAATTAATTGCTCTTTTTAAATCTGGGGCCTTTGATCTTGTCAAATAGTCCAGTAACTCGCCCGCTTTACTTGAAAGCCTACCTGATTCTCATCGTGTTCCTGTGAATTTTTCGGATAAAGATAAAATCCTTGACTCTTTGAAGATTCTTGGACTGTCGTGGGATCCCGTGGATGATAGATTCCATATCAGGACAACGGGCTGCGAGACAAAATGCACGAAGCGAACAATACTGTCGGTTATCGCCCGGTTGTTTGACGTTCTCGGCTTCGTAGCACCTATTATTCTATACGCGAAGATTCTAATTAAAGAGTTATGGCTGCGTCAAGTTGGATGGGATGATGCCCCGCCTGAGAACATTGCTCAAAATTTCTTCGCATTATTGCAAGAGCTCCCTCTTCTAGAGGAAGTTAATATACCCCGTCATGTTGGTGTCTTCGCTAATTGCATAACAAATATTGTCGCATTTTGTGACGCAAGTCTTAAAGGCTATGGATGCGTCATATATTTACAAGTTACTGACCCCGCTGGAAATATATCAGTAAGTCTCTTGTGTTCAAAGTCGAAAGTGGCTCCTACCAAGATCTCGACACTCGCTCGTCTAGAGCTATGTGCTGCTCTTTTACTATCTAAGTTATTGAAAGTAGTCAGGGAGGCATACAGATCTCGCACGAAAATATCGAACATTTACGCATTCTCGGATTCCAAAATTACTTTGTCGTGGGTCCACTCTTCACCACATAGGTGGTCGATTTTTGTGAGCAACCGCATCGCACAAATTCATGAGAATTTGCCGCTGCAACATTTTTATTATATCGCTGGCGTGGATAATCCCAGTGATTGTGTCACGCGAGGTATGTTGCCCTCGCAGTTGGTCGCATGTGAGTCTTGGTGGAATTGTCCGCTTTAGCTTCGCAATCCGGTCGCTGAGTGGCCGTTGATTCCCTTTATCGCCGCTCAACCTGAAACTATACCCGAATTGAAGACTAGCACCTTAACCACTGCAACAGAAGTCCAGTCTTCAATTTTATGCGATCTGGCGGAAAGGTCATCATCATGGATCAAGTTACTGAAGACAATATCGTTTATCTTTAAATTTATAAATAAAACTTCATGTTCTCCGGAAAACGCATTAGTTCGCGAAGTACAAAAACGACATTTTGGAGACGTTTCGTTAAATTCAAAGAAATTCAAACATTTAAATATTTTTAAGGATTCTGAAGGAATTCTTCGTGTTGGGGGAAGATTGTCGAAGGCTGATTTGCCTTTCGAAAGTAAACATCCCGCTCTTCTTCCAAAGCATGACCATGTTGTGACACTGATTATTGATCACTACCATGTGAACTGTTGCCACGATGGTGCAAGTTTACTAATGTCATTAATAAGGCAGCGTTTTTGGATATTAGATGCAAGAACGACAATACGGGCAAGAGTTCATAAGTGTAACTCCTGTTTTCGTGTGAAACCACAGCATCCAACACCGATCATGGCAGACCTGCCTCAATTTCGCGTACAACAGGCGAAAGCTTTCGTACACACTGGTGTTGATTATGCCGGTCCGCTACGCATTACGTTGACCCGTCGTCGTGGGTAACATTCTCAGAAGGCTTATATTTGCCTTTTCGTTTGCTTGGTGACAAAGGCCATCCATATTGAGTTGGTCACCGAACTTACCGCGGACGCTTTCCTGGCTGCGTTTAAGCGGTTCATTCCTCGACGTGGACCTGTATCATGTTTGTATTCAGACAACGGTACCAACTTTATTGGTGCAAAGGCTAAGTTGGACGAATTGTATACCTTCTTGCTTTCACGCAGTTTTCAGAGGTCGCTTCAAAGCACTCTTGAAATAAAACGAATTGAATGGAAAATGATTCCGCCGCGAGCTCCTCATTTCGGTTCGATGTGGGAAGCCAATATTAAAAGCGTCAAAACGCACCTTTACCGCGTAATTGGGAATCAGTTGTTGTCCTATGAAGAACTGAATACCGTCCTGGTACAGATCGAATGCATTTTAAATTCGAGGCCTCTAACCGTGATGTCGGCTGATCCACATCCGGAGGTTCTTACTCCCGCACACTTTTTAATGTCTACCCCTTTACAATTTTTACCCGCATCTGACTTGTCTGATGAACGAGTCAGTCTGATTAACCGCAAAAGGCTATTGGATAGTTTGGTCCAATCATACTGGAAAAGGTGGCATCTTGAATATTTGCACACGTTGCAAGTCAGGCAAAAATGGTGCACTCCAGATAATCCTGTACGGATTGGAATGGTGGTGTTACTAGAGCAGGAAAATTGTTCTCTTCTCTGTTGGCCGCTAGGCGTTATCACTCAGCTGCATCCTGGTTCTGACGGTGTAGCGAGAGTTGCGTCAGTCCGTACAAGAAATGGACTTTTCAAAAGGCCAGTGGTCAAATTATATCCACTGCCTTCGCAATAAATTGTTATAAATTTAGTTTTCGAAGTTACCTTTCTTATTATAAGTTGGTTTAGTTTACTTTGAATGCTAATCTTTTTATTTGATCGCTAATACATTGTGTACCTATAATTTTACCGCCATGAATTTTCTCCTAAATTATAAATAGGCCGCCTCATACTCATAATCATCGCATCGCATTCATACGTCTACCACCCTCCATCTCCCCCTATCGCTTCTTCTAATCTGCTTTAAAAGTTCTGGGTACTTTCAAGGCGGGGAGTATGGTGAGGCAGCAGTGCTGATCCAGTTCATCTGAGCCTGGATAGCTTTAGAGTACGAATGCGACCTAAGTGGAGGTGGTTCAAAGGAGGTATCACGCCTGCTTTGACACACTGGCACTTAGGTTTGCTTTTTATAGTTTTTTTTCTTTACTTGACATTGTCATTCCGCTATATCTTTTTCTCCGCCAAACATCGCCTTTATAATTTTATTATAATACATTACGCAAGATAATAGTTATACGAGTTCAAGTATCGGAGCGGGCCCGCAAACCAGGAGATTGGCGATCCAACAGTGAGTACCCCGCTTCTATCTTGGCTCAGCAGACCGGGTCGGCAATTCTGTCATCTCCCGGTCCTCGCTCTCATATCCGCCCCGCAACCTAAATTATAATCCCTACCTGGTGTGGGCTATTTACACGCCCCACCATAGTTTTTGTGAACCAGCGACCTATGGATATTTATAGATTCTTTTTAGATACGTAGGAGCGTACAGTTGCTTCTTTGCTAAAGGTGAAGTTAGAAGAATAAATCAAATAAATAAAAAAAATATGCTTGTGTATTTGCATATTTGCAGGAAGAAACCGTAAATGTTTTCTTACTGTTCCAATAAATAATCAAATAAATAATCTCACGCCTTTTTATCCCCGAGGAGGTAGGCAGAGTTATTCCATTACTGGATATACCCACATTTCACGAAATATATTGGACCCCTAAACATGATAGGTGGTGAGCCCATCGCCGGACCGGGTCTGTTTACACATGTCTCAGAATTAATTCTGAGACCTGCGGGTTTCCTCACGATGTTTTCCTTCACCGTCGAGCTAGTAATAAATATGTACGTAAGTTTTTGAAAAACTCATTGGTACATGCCAGGATTCGAACCCGAGCCTCACTGATTTTCGGCCGGCTCTTTACCCGTCCGGGCTATCACTGCTCCTGCTTCCCTAGGGTCATATTCCATAAATTCAAGAAATAAGCCAGTTGAAGAGACGTAAAAAAATATCCGTAGCTACATTCAGTCTGAAATTTTGATATTTAGCCAAGAAATCTAATACAGTGCATTTTCCAACATTTGTTTGACGTTAGTCATCACTTGACTTTCCTGTACATATATAAGTATATTGGTCTATTTAGGGGGTAGGAATTATTTGCATCACAAGCCCAGACTATTTTTATCAGATACTTTACAGGTTTCGATGGCATGTATTGAGTAAAGCGAGTCCGCCCACGATATATCAATATAGCTTTTCGTAAATCGTTATACATTCACCAGACTTGTAGATTTTATTCATATTTGAAATGAACGTAGTCCAAATATCTCGTATAGCGGCTGCTTTATCAGCAAACAAACGTTCAGGGTGCGTTACATCATTAGCAAACCTTATAAAGCGTAACAGCATTTTAAATCTATAATGGGACATCACGGCAGATAGTCAACTGTTTAGTTTAACTAAAATAAAAATATTTAAAGTATGTGTAACGTAAAAGCAGATCTTGATTGTTTACATTACGTATAAACTGTATGAAGGTACCCGGGTACCTCGTCACTCTGACACGAAGTAACTATTCTCTAATCTGTGACTCTGATGAAGGTGTTTTATTTGTCGCTCACATAAGGGTTAATACCTATAACCACTATAAAGAGTAAAAAACCGACTTCAATCTTCAACTTATATGGTTTTTTCATGGATGCCGTTATTAGAACTGGACGAAATTAAAATGGGACCAATATGGAAGCACTAGCTTTCAAATAAAAAAAAAACATCCAAATCGGTTCACCCAGTCGAAAGTTCTGAGGTAACAAACATAAAAAAAATTACAGACGAATTGATAACTTCCTCCTTTTTGAAGTCGGTTAAAAAGGATCTTCTTATTGTTCTCTTAGAGTACTGTAAGAGGGGGGTGTGTATGCGTGGGTATGGGGGTGGTGGTGTGAGTGTGTGTATGAGGGGTGAGGGGGCGAGTAGGTGTGAGCATGAATGGGCGTGTAGAGAGTTTGTTTTTTTTAAACATTTTATAAATCCTCATCAACTGAAGTTTTCTGACGGTCGTTTAGAAGCTAGCCAAGATTTACCTGTTGAGCTACAGGCCTTTTGCCACATATGAGGAAGTATGGGCGATTATCTAGCCTCTCCTTACATATGAGGAAGTATGGGTGATAATCTAGCCTTAACTTATGTAAGTATGTATAATAGAAGCATAGGCCATAATCAAGCCGACAGCGCATTGGGATATTTTTGTTATACTGACTGACTGTCAAAGAATTAATTTTACAAGCCAACGAAGTACAGATAGTTTGCCAAGCGAACCAACTCCGTCAAAATATCCAAGACGCTGTTATGTCACTAAGAATTGCTCTTGAAATCCTACGTAATCGCAAAAAACAAAACTGTGTTACAAACACAGCAATGGAAGAAACCAGTTTCTCTTGGCTTGAACTTCGAGCAAGAGTAGGAACAGCATAAGGGGTTTTATCAGTACAAACCTGATGATTAGTTATCGTCTCTATTACCAAGAGGTAAGACATTTTCTGTGCTTGAGAAACAAAAAAAAGGGTTTTAGGGACCGGTTTGGCAAAACCTGTAAACTGATTATTCATTCAGGGAGTCATCATTATTTCCGGGATTTTTTGACATTTCATTTAGGGTTGCTTTACCTTGCTGGTTTAGGTTAGATGAGGTTAAAAAAAATAAATTTCTTGTTAAAGAAAACGGTACGATTAGTTACCCTCCAAGGGAAAATGCATTTTGATTTCCGAATAACGTAATAAATTAACAGATTTTCAATTGCAATAATGGTATGAATTTATTGTTTTAGTTTTTGCCAGCCAGCCTACACTTAGTATGAATCGGTTAATTTATACCGAGTGCTAGGTCATGTTTCATCAAATTAAGCCAATAAAACCGTTTTAATGAAACGGGCAGAGTATATACATGTAGTTCTCGTAATAAGGTATTTACTTTTGGCTGGTCGAGGGGGCCTGGGTCCTGCTCCGAGCGGTGTCCGGCAGCAGCAGCACCGTGGCCCCGCCGAGGGCACTCAGCGCCGCTATCGTGACCATCGGCAGATGTTCGTTCAGAATTGTCTGGAAATGAAATCGATCGTCATTCGTTATAATATAAGTAAACCATCTAAAGACACTGTCACGTTTAGGTGTCCAAAAAATAAACTGTTTACAATGGGTACTTTCAGAATAGAAATTCCTCTGGCGACCTGCTCCGGGACAATAAACTCTCACTCTTTATGAGTGAGAGTTTATTGTTATTATTAATTATTCAACGATAAGTTGATTCGGGTGTTAAGCTAGAATAGAAAAGCTACACTGTAAGATTAATCTAGAAATACATACTGATTATGATAAAAAAATATGAGAAGAAGGAATGACAGTAAATGGCCTTGTAGCCATTTAAATTAGAATAAATAAATGTACGTAGATTTCACTGTACTCACCAGTTTCCATAAGTAAGGTATGCAAATCAATGCCAGCCCAGCCGATATCTGACTACCACCGACTCCGAGATTCCTTATCACAGTGGGATACAGTTCGGCAGTGAAAATTGGCAACATCATGTTGGTGGATCCAATCGCGAACTTCCCCACCATGAGGCACGCAAGCATGATCCACTCGTCATCGAACGATATTGATAACAATTCACTCGCTATACAAGCCAAGCCACAAACTAGCATACTAATAAAAATAGGAATCCTCCTCCCTGCTTTGAGCAGTATAGGGATACTGAGGGCAATCGCTGGTACTTCTACAACGGCTAGTATTATAGACGCAACATGAAGATTTCCCAAGTTGAAGTTCCCGATATTTAGCAGTAGGCCATAGTAAGCGATTGTCATGGCGAACCACACGACAAATAAGCATATCGTCCTCTTCAGTAGATAACCCCGGAAAAGCATTAGGGCGCTCGGTTCTTCGTCACTCTGCTCCGTTTTATTCAATAAAAGCTGTTTATCTAAATCAGCCGGAAGCTCTATTTTGTTAAAGGTGGCAGCTTTTTGTAGAACTGCCTTAGCTTCCTGTGTTCGTCCCATACTTAACAGCCATCTTGGCGATTCTGGTAAAAAGAACCTGAAATAAACAAGTTTTTACTAAGAATACGATTTTTATTTCAAGTTTAGTTTGTAACAAATTACACCTATCAACGATTTGTTGCTTGCAAAACATACCTAGATAGGTGTATAATTAACCTAAGTTTATGCCAGTTACTTGCAATAATTACCGACATTTAACTTTTGTTTTGTGCTTTAAGTAAATTGGGGAAATCCACGTTGGTAGCAACAAGTTAATTACCAAAACACAAAAAACTCGACTCCGTGTACAAAGCAGTGAAATCATTATCCTACTTCTGATGGACTCGGGTAAAAATGAATCCTCGGGTAACAAGGCGAATCTAAAATCCGTCAAACCGTTTAGGCGACATAAAGTCACAATTTCTATTATCGTCATCATCATATCACCCGAACGACATCCGCTGCTGGACATAGGCTTCCCTCAAGTATCGCCACAATGACCGATGTTGTGCTTTCCGAATCCAGCGTTTACCTGCGACTTTCACCAGGTGATCGATGCACCTTGTTCGAGGACTACCCACGTTGCGACTCGCGTACGCAGTCGCCTCTTAATACCTTTTCGGCCCCATTCGCCATCCGTTCTATAGGCATCCCAATATCTATGCTCACATACATATACCTACTCGAGAATTGCCCTCGTTATGGAGCAGTAGTGTAAAAAAATTGTTACCACAGCAAGAGAAGTAGACATCCAGGGAGAGACAGGGCCAGCTGCAGATCCCGCCAGTTGGGCAGATACAGCGAGACGAGTGACACGATGATGTAGGCCACGGGCAGCGGAAAGAAGTTGCACACCCCGGCTATCGTGACCCACTTCCCACCAACCAGCTCAACTGACAGAACGAAGGCCGCGTACACCACCGAAACGGAGACCAGGCCCATGATCAGCCTCACGATCACGTACTGCAGGTACGTTCGCATCAGGAGGGACAACAGCGCTAGGGCACTTTGCGCGACCATCATAAACATTAATATACGTTTACGGCCGAATCTGAAAGAAATATTATGAATTTGAATTATTAAAAAAACGCTTACATCTTATCTTCGAGGGAGTCGGTGGGGATTCTATTCCGGAAAATTACCTGTTATCTATCAGCTGTATATTATTTTTCAGACATGACAGGTGGTGAGCTCATCACCGGACTGGGGTGCTGTTACACATGCTTTCAGAATCAATTCTAGGGTCTGCGCCTTTTATCATGACGTAGGTATTGCTTCACCGTTGAGCGAGTGACAAGAAGTGGGCTGTTTTCAAAACTTTGCTTTAATTATTTAATATCTCAATAGCAATATCAATTTTGTATTAGCGATATCGTTCAACGATGTATTAGCTAATCTTCAATTTAAAATCAGAAGGTAGGTACTGGTGAATAAAAAACTACAATACCCACATAATTACACATTCAATTTTATAACAATAATAAAGTTTTGTAATATTGATAGATTTCTTGGAAACACAAC
Source organism: Ethmia dodecea (assembly GCA_963855545.1). Classification (NCBI taxonomy): domain Eukaryota; kingdom Metazoa; phylum Arthropoda; class Insecta; order Lepidoptera; family Depressariidae; genus Ethmia; species Ethmia dodecea. Next base: position 9,236,677 of record OY979448.1, read on the forward strand.
AAGTTCGAGTGTAAATTTATTGATTTAGTATACGTAGCTACAAAAAACATACTTGAGTTTTTTCTGACTACGGTATGACTGAGTATGGAATAACAGATTTTTTTCTACAGCTACAGTGAGCGGTATTTCCATGAGTAATTTCGCGAATTTGCATGAAGTAGTTCGCAGTAAAACCAAACCTCAAAATGAGCATTTGGACTCAGTGCTCGTATGAGGATTACTCGTATTACTTAATCATAATCAGTCGCATATTATGTACTAATTTATAAGCCTGACAATGCAATTTTGTTTTTTAAATAAATAATTCTCTTACTTGTCGGATATCCAGCCACCAATTACGCCACCTAAGCCGATTCCTATTAAAAACACGACCTCTGCAAGATTCGTGAGTCCGGCTCTGTCGCACACTAAGTTCCACTCGGAGATAATTGTTTCCCCTACTTCGGACTTGTCGAAGTCCCATTCTGTGCATTTCTGGAACGAGTCTATGAGGGAGGCAGTGTTATTGAGAATGCTCTCCGCTGTTAATCCCGGGGGTAGCACTCGCACGCTGCACGCGTCTGTGGGTTGACTGTAGTTTATCCATGCCTGAAGTGGCAAATCGGTAAAATTTTCGGGCATCCGACACCAGAATTTTGTACTTTTTGCCTGCAACAAGATTTAAGAACTTAAAATACAGTTGATCTCAATAGCTGGCATTTGAGATTATAGACCATACTTTCTATATTTATGTTGATAGAGATGTATTATTTACGACTCTTAAAAATAGTGCATTTCTTTCCATATCAGTCTGCTATATGGATATTTCAAACCACGTATTACCATTTATTTTTTAACCAATTATTTTAAACCACGGCAATCAGATGGTGTTAAAAGGTAATGAGGAAAGACGAAGAAGATTAATTGCAGTGGCTTTGAAATATTATCTTCGCCCACTCGAACAAACATGTAAATGAAGGCAATAAACTTTTTTAAATCCTTTTTATGCGATAAAGAAAATATAATCTTCGTTAATTTATTATTACAGAATCTTAAAACACTACGGTATAATATAGGTAACATGATTGAAATATAAATGTATTATTTTCAAACGAATTAAGTACGACTGGAATGAACTACACGGCATGTAATGACTCGAGATGCTTGACGATTTAGTAAAAACTTTGTCAGCAGAAATCATTTCGACAAAACTAAGGCAGGTACATAAAAAGATGTGAACGCTAAACTACTCACAGTGAACGTAGGCAGGTATATGTGGAAAGTACAGGGGAATGAGAATAGCGATAGCAGGAAGGTGTAAAGCAGCTGCCAGCGGCCGTACACGCCGATGGCATTGGACACCACGTCTGGCTCGCCGCTTTCCTCCGAGCTACTCCGAGTCTTCTCTCTATTCGACGGCTGATTTGGGATTACTGAAACAAAAATCACTGTGTTTATATCCTATTACTTTAAACGATCAATTCTCGTATAATGTATCGGGCGAAGCTCGGTCTCCCAGGTACTGAACATGATTGACTGAAAAATACATTTATATTTTATTTAATAATGTACTAATATATTTTCATTGTTGAAATACAGGAAATGATGATGAGGTATAAATATTCATAAATGTACTTGCAAAATGTAATTTGATTTTCGCAACTCTTGCATGACAGTTCCGTAGTTTAAATACTTATTGTTTTAAGTTTCATCTTACAAGTAACGCTTCAATAATCTGCAGATATCCTAGCATATCGCTTATATCTTTTTATGTAACTCCGGTTTATTCTCTTTTTTACTGGTCTTGGTGATTGAAGATTGGATAGAATATTTATATACTATTCTAATGGCTTGCGTCCTTTTGTATTGTCAAACCATCAAGTGACCCTCTCTAACATAAAATGTCATCCAAATCGGTCTAGCCGGTTAGGAGGAGTTTGGTGACAAACACAAGTAACAGTTTAATGATACTATACGGTCTATGCCCGTCCAGTACCTGTCACACTGTAATGTCTCAAGCTGTGCATTGCCAGTCAGTTTATAATATTTAGGATATTTAATTTAATTTTACTTATTTATATTACAAACTAGTGGTTCTGCGCGGTTTCACCAGCGTAGATCCCGTTCCCGTGGGAATACGAGAATAAAATATAAATTGTGTTACTAAGGGATATTCTAGCTTTCCATTGGTGAAAGAATTTTTAAAATCGGTCCAGTAGTTTTTGAGTTTATTCGTAACAAAGATACAAACGTACAAATCTTTTCTCTTTATAATATTAGTATAGAAGTATACCTAGATAATAGAGGATTTCTACCAACGCTCTAGCCAAAGAGATTTAAATAGTTTTATATTTAAGGTGAGGAGAAGAAGAGGCAACAAACTCTACAGCAACACAAACGATTTTGAAAATAAATTAATATTGTTTTGCAGGACAAGTATAATAGGGACATTAGATATAATAGTTTTATCTAGTGTGCTTATCCACCTTTGGGCTATGGATACTTGAATGGACGAAATAAATCAATTAACGAATTTATGATCGGATCATTGATAAGGTATTCTAATCTTTAAATGTGGTGAAGAAACTCACAGGACCCAGAATTGAGTCTGATCGAGGCACGTGTAGCACCCTGATCCAGCGATAGCCTCAGCACAGTCGCGTTTAGGGGTCAAAAATATACTGGTGAAAAGCGGGTATTTCCAAGAATGGAATGCCTCTTCCCTCGGCGATCAAAGGCGTGAGCATATTATTATTATTATTTAATTTTCGTATATACATACTTTTTTTTCTTATTATACATACTTTTTCCATTAAAGATAGCCTTTTGTTCAGTATTTTATGATAGTTATTTATATTGATGGTGACTTTATGTTGATGAATCAATTACAACTACAATCAGTACTAACTAATGGTAATGTTCGTCGCGTGCGCCGATCCACGTGGCCGCGAGTGTATTGCGCGCGCAATTATATCAACAACATGCGCCTGCAGCGGTGGCGCCTTGACAATGATCTTCAATGCAAACGTAAAGGCCTACTAAAGTATTAATGCCGTAATGCGTAAAAACTACTTCCTTTCAAACTTGTTTTTTGGGGGCTAACTTCACAATAAATCATCAGTTTTTGTAGGTGATAAGTGTATTTTAACATTTATAAACCTAAATATAGAGCCATAAACGTAGATACACAGAATTGTATATAGGTATAATATAGCAACTGAAGAAAAAAAATGTGTAGTATAAAATTGTTTAAAAAAAACTAGTTACATAATACCTGAACTGTATAATATGCTTATTTAAATTGACTCACGTAAAACCGTAAAACTACTGTTTCTTTGTAAGTAAATATTGCCATTGTACTCAGGAAAAGGGTGAAACGTGACTAAAATTGAATTACTTGCTTTCTTTTGTGGACCACAGTTCACACACTGTTATTTAAGCTACAGTATATACTGCAGCTGCTTTATATATAATAATATAAAGTTATACATTCGGACTCGAAACCTACAGACACATTTATGCAAATGTTGGCTCCAGACGTGAATCGAACCCACGATCCTTACCGCGACTCAGAGTAAATTGTTGACTTACAAAATTGCCGAGCACAAAATAAATTCCTAACTAACTCCACTCCGCTGAATATAAATAACCTAAAACGCAGTCGTATGCTCTAATTACATTCCGCCTGAATTAAGTAAATGTAATAAACCTGGAATTATGCTCAGTGTCGTTAGAATGCAGACAGACAGAATATAAAATAGTATATACTTTTAACTTTAATTTACCTTTCTGACTTGGTATGTGTAAGAGGATATAGCAATTTCAGGGCCTAACCTTACGAGTTACGTGCGTCGTTTTATCTACGCTCCAAAGTATTTAGGTAGGTATTGTAATAGCTTGTGGAATGTTGGTTTGTACATCTACTCTTTTTTGATACATCTAATATAAACTTTTAGGCGTCCGAAAAAATATACTGGTATATAAAGTGAATATTTTCAGGAATGGAGAACTTCTTGTCGATTAAGTTTATTTATTTTAACATAAACTGAAATAATTATCATTTACAGCTACACTTTTCGTGATTCTACTATTACTTAATGAATTAATTTCTTTAGTTTTTATATATTTTCGTCAATTTATATTAATTTAAACCCCCTTACGAACATTGAAAATATTCCCATAAACAGATATGCTGAGCATATGTATAATTATTACCTAAAAAACCTTTTTAGATTATTATTACACAGAAACCAATACACACTAACTAGTATTACCAATGCCATATAACTTCACTAGTCAGGAATTATTTCTAAAAAAATAGCATAGAAAAGCTTTGAATATTTGCGCGAGAGCAACCATTAGCCGTCAGCTAGTGAAGGAGTAAGTAGGAGAGACGCACTATGAAGACATTATTCTTCATCTCGTGGACAGCATGTTGCATTCGGGGCCAAGGTTGAGGGGCATATCGATTGCAGTGATCGCGATTTGCATGGCTGGCTTGACACAACGCGCAGCGCAGCAATACTTGAGTAGCATTCATGACTATAATGCTACTCAAGTACCTATACTCAGTACTCATACATACAGTGGGAATAATAGCAACTACTCAATGCTAATTTCAAACAAAAAGAGACGGATTACGAAAAGTATTCTTGCGAAAATAAGTGTAGCAAGAGATAACCAATGCCCGTTTTTTTCAGTTTCCTTGGGAATATAGAAATCTTATCGTATAAGGAACCTGTTATATTAGAAGTATATAGCTTTTTAAAGTTTCGCAGATTTCGTGATGAATGTGTCAGTGGTATTTCTCGTTTAGTGGGTGCCGTATCCAAAGAGTGCAAGCCGGACCGTATTACTAAGCCTTCGCTGTACGTACATCCGTCTGTCTGTCTCTTTGGCTGTATCTCATGAACCGTTAAAATTTTGACATAATGTTGTATTTGCCGCTATACAACAAAAAATAAAAATGAAATAAAAAATAATTGCTTGATTCTAGTAATGGTCTAGTAGTGGGATATAATAATAATAGTTTTATATCAGACAAGTCACATCCATATAGTTACACAAAAACAAAATCAATGAAAAATAAAAAATAAAATAGAATAACTGCTGTACAGAACTCTTCGTGGGTTCTTCCGACTCGCACGTGACCTGTTTTTATTGATAAAACTTCTTTATATTTTATGAATCTATGAATGAATTTCAAAAGAACTGAGAATATGGACTTATTTTACTGCAAAATAAAAATTCTTTCACCGATGGAAAGCTACATTATCAGCAAGTAACTATATTTTATCCCTGTTTGCCTACAGGAACTCCAACTATGCGGGTGAAACCGCGGGGCGCTGCTAGTCTACACTATCTACACTAATATTATGTTCTATGTTAGGGGGTTTGGTTTCCGCACTTAGTCCTGAAGTGGACCATTGTACGTGAGCCATGGCGGCCGGTAACTCCAACCATCCTACCTCCTTCCAAAAGCAGATCAAACTTCCGAGTCTACTCAGGACGTCCGCAAGGGATTCCGGTGTTCCGAGAATCTCCTTGCGGATCTGGGCAACGCTACACTAATATTATAAAGAGGAAAGATTTATATTTTTGCAAACTTTGTAACATAAAAGGTGCACAGAATCTATGTACTTATAGCATAAGGCTAGAAGCCACCTGTATTGAGTAAATAAATTACCTTACAGCATGCTCCAAACTACAAAGATTTTTTTATGCAATAGGTACTTTTCTGCTTATCCATTATCCTAATTCTTAGATGGTAAAGCACTTGCACATTTGTTTAACAAATAAGATAACAATATGGAGTAGAATGTACTCCAACTATTATCTAACTAGATATTGTAAATTTTTTATCTATGTGATGGCAATGACCCGCATTTCGTTCTAAAGGTTTTCTCAGGCAACATTGCAAAACGTTATAATAAAACACGACTAATATAGCTATACAAAGCTGTAACGAGACCGTATATCTGTACACGAACAATTTCTTGAAAATGTTAGCGTTTGTGTATATACTTAGTTATCAAAGTAGATGTCAAAACAGAATTAATTCTGAGACATGTGTAAACAGACCCGGTCCGGCGATGGGCTCACCACCTATCACGTTTAGGGGTCCAATGTATCTCGTGAAATGTGGGTATATCCAGTAATGGAATACCTCTGCCTACCCCCTCGGGGATAAAAGGCGTGAGATTATATTATTATTATTTTTATGTCAAAACACTTTTTTTTTCATTTTTGTTTGCCTGTCTGTCTGCCTGTGCACGCAACATGCAAATATGAAAGTTGGCGTGGTGATATCTGAGTATCTGGGTCAACATCTAGGGTAGGTACTTTTTACCGCGGGAAAACGTGTCATTTCCACGTGAAAAAAAAATCAGGTTTAAAAGAGAAATACGTACTACTTCGACACTATAACACTTTGAAATTTGAAATATGGTATGAAGGTGTATTATGTGTCGTAGGCAACCGCTATGAAGGGATTTTTAGAAATTCCCACGGGAACGAGAATAAACCGGGCACCCGCTAGTTACAGTATATGAGCAGTGATAGCCCAGCGGATAAGGAGGCTCGTACCAATGAGTTTTTCAAAAACTTACGTTAATTTTTATCTCTAGCTCGACCGTGAAGGAAAATATAGCGAATACCTACACTCGCAGGTCCCAGAATTAATTCTGAGGCATGTGTAACAGACCCGATCCGGCGATGGACTCACCATCTATCACCTTAAGGGATCCAAAAAATTATTTAATATACTTAGTATTCGCATCTATTAATTTATTGAGCCCATTTTTAGGGTTCCGTACCTTGTTACTAAGCCTGCCGCTGTCCGTCAATCTGTCGGTCTGTCTGTCTGTGTCTCATGAACCAAAATAGGTTAGAGAATTGAAATGATCACAGAATGAGTTTTTCTATTGCCGCTATTTTTTGCGTTTAAATTTTAAAGTGTTACCGGATTTTTGATAGCTTGGAAGAACATACTAAAGAGTGTAGAAACCTTCTCAAGCTGAATCTGTGTTCCGGGTATTTGATAAATACTCACCTCGAGCGTCTATAGGTATTTACGTCAACAAAATGTATTCGGAATATTTCCTATTATTCGTATGAATTAACACGGAAGATTACTTATATAACATTATAGATTACTTCTAAACCATCTACTGCGCAGTTGCAGGAAAAATGTTAAAAACAAATTTAATTATAATTATATAGTAAATATATCCTGGCCATTCTCTCTCAGTAAAGAAAAATATTTTTATAAATCTGGAGGCTCTATCAGAACAAGTTTAATAACATCCGTTTAGTTTATCAATTGTTTGAATTCCTAAAAAAACGGTAATTAATTTCCATCTGAACGCAGCGAGTAAGGCTTCGATTTCCTTTTCAAGAAGGGTAAAAAAATTCAATCAGTGAGCGTCTCGGTCGACTCCACAAAATCTCTCACCCTAGCTAGTGACCTGTTAAATTGAATTTTATGGCAGATGTAGGATGCTATGAAAAGGCCAACCGAACACCGGTAACACTATACATTAACTACCTACATGCACTTAAACGCACGTCATTATAGCAAATTAGGTAACATCTTTACAAATTTCGGTGGCGCTTGCGTCATTTGAAACGCTACTTACAGGTAATCCGTTAAGTACATTTCCATTTACTGACAATTGTTAATTATTTATTCTTCGTATACTTCATACTTGGTAATAATAATAATTGATAATTATCACATAATCTTGTTTTGTAACATTGATGATTCTTTGTATGCCGCATGCCGTCTCTATGTTATAATGTAGACACGTAAAGAATGATAATTAAATTAAACTTAACAAAATTCATGATATTAGGCATAGTGTGTCATACCAACTTGACGGTAAAATTCGATATTTTGCAACGGTCTATACTATGTGAATCCATGCTCTTCGCGGCTCGCGGCGAGAGGCGCATTGGCATATCACCGAGTCTGGGGGGACGCGTCCGGAAGCGCCCGCGCTCAATGAGATTGATTCGACGTGATCCTGCGCGGTCACTGTTCTGGTTACTCAGTACTCACTACACACTTATCCTATGCGTCAAATCTGTGATCACAACCAAGGACTTTGTTCTGATATACTTAGTCGCCGTTTCACTTAAATACTGCGGGAAGTTGGACTGATACAATTAAGTGGTGTTAATCTAATGAAATTAAAACTTCAGAAAATTGGCTGAGCTACATCACGTTGTTGGAAACTTCCGTGTAATAAGTTTAACACGGTAACCTACGTGATATGTGTAGGTAAATCTACTGTTGTAAACGCCAACTGTGTATATTTATTATAATTAATTTACAGCAATAAATATAAGTCTGCACAATAATTACAGAACGAATTAACTTCAGTGTAAAATGTTGCATCGTACATAACGTAACATATTCTTTAAAGTTGTTGTTACTTACTATTTTCCTCAATCGAATTAAAAACTTAGATCTTAGCGAGTACCTGCTGGTATAAGAAAACAATAACATTTTAAACAATCAACATTAATATATAATTAGGTAACATGTTTTTGGGTCATACCTGTGGTTCTACCTAAAACGTAACTACGGCTGATTCACAGTATTAGCTAGGAATCTTCCTCACAAGAATTAAGTAATTATAAAGACTAACTGCGTATTTAATTTACGACAGGTACAGAGTAAAGTACCAAAACTCTCAAATTACATTTTATATTACCCCTCTCATTCAAAACTAATGGAAATTTGAATTAATTGGGGAAACATTTGTCTATAATAAGGAATCGATTTGTAAATAAATATACCTATATAATGATTATTAATTATTTAGTACCTCTACAATAATTATTACAGAAACATTGCTCAGCAGTAGGCTGTTACGTACATGCGATTATAATAATTATGAATTTAAGTAAGTAAACAAATTTTTGGTGACCTTTTGTAATTAATAACTTTTATTTTAATAGATATCATTTAAGTAACTATAACATTTTCCCCACAACAAATGATAGTCATGAAAAGACCTTTCTAACGAAATACGTCTGGTCGTCATTGGTCGGTGGGTACGCGTCCCATACATTTTTGCCCGTCATCCAATTTTTCACAGAAAATATTTCCGTCAAAACTAATGTACCCAGCGGTACTTTATTGTTAATAAAAAAATGATTATATCTTAATTGTTGACCTAGACCTATTTGTAACTAGGAAATAAAAGTGAAATGTTGCCCTCCGGTAGTCGCACAACGTGAACCCTTTGACCTGCTTCCGACTAACATTGACCTATCAATGTCGGTCGATTCCCTCAATTATCCAAGGTTCTCAAACAAAATAGAACGTGAACTCCAGCAAAGAAACATGTTTTTACAATAAAATCGCAGTTTTGTTAAATATCTACTTATTTAAAAACCAGCCAGGTGAAGAATGTGATGTAGAAAAATCAAATTTTAACACAATAACTCAGAAATTAAGTCAGATATTACCATATCTTGCAGCTGTCATATAATGTGCATAACTAAATGTCATATACAAATTATAATGCAGTTGCATGTACACTACTTTATCTTCACTCATGCAAAAAGGCACCTACAATTAAGCAGCGAAGTAAATAACGAATGGTGGCAAATCTATGTTCAATTTGCGCAGGTCTCCGTTGCGCCCGCATGCGCGCAAGCGGCGGCTGCGCCGGCCGTAGTGCCAAAAAATAAAAATAAAATTGATAAAAAAGTTAACTGCAAGGAGATTTTATTCAGAAGTGTATGGTACATTTACAATAATATTTTGCTAAAATGAGATTGTATATTCAAGTATGGGTGGTAACTTAACAAAAAAATCACTGCATGCAGATTTTATCCAAAGAGACTGATATAAGTATGTGGTTGTAGAGAAAGAAGGAGTGAGAAAACACGACAAATCACGGCAAAAATAAAAATATAATATCTCAAGCAAACGACGTACGTGAATTAACAAAATTAAACATTAAATAAAATCTGTAATAATAATAATAAATAATACTACTTTGACTATTATTTAATACTTAATATGTATTATAATAGTGATACTTATTCTCAAACACGGACTTCGTGTAGACCCGCCTAACACGACAGCTCAGCTTTTTGTTACAACGGATTTGAACCCGCTAATCCCGCTATATACGACAACTCTGATTTTGGTTTGGATTTATGCCTCCGAACACATAGGTAATATAACAGAAATGTGTTGAAACATGCACTGTGCTAACTGCTATCTCGATTTTAGACGGATGAAACATAACTCCTTAACTAAATCTTTAAACCAACTTCTCAATGCAAAATGATCAAGTTCTTACTCTAATATGTACAAAAATGGATATCACCACAAGCTGTAAGTATTGAGATAAAGCTTTGAGATATATTATTTTCTTTAAATTATAGCTCTTTATTACCTAACAGAAAAAAAATATAATTAATTTTACATAACCTGTCTTCTATTAAATGTTTTAAACTAGCTTCTGGGCCTAGTTTTGAGATAATAAAGTAAATTGTAATGGATTTCTGTTTGAATTGAATTGTGAATTCAGGTACAATAGAGTACATCTTTGTCTATCTCAGGCATTATTTTCCCCCCGGGTCAGTAGTACCATCGATTTGGACCATTGATGGTACTAGTGACACCGACTTATGTCGCTAGTACCATTAAAAACAAGACTATTTGTAGGGCCAATGGGCTTTCCCCTTTGAAATCATAATTCGAATATTAAAATATGAGTGGAGATAAAAACAATTTGATTATGTTCTTAATATCACAGAAGGTATACGACAAACTTCTCTTCATGAGATACTTCGGATTTTCACTTTCATATAAGTAGTTAGGTTGTAACACGAGTACAATTCTCAACATATTATTATTATGATGTTACGGTACAATGAAAATGTGTGCGAGTATTTGCAGATAGCAAGTATGAGACAAATGAGAATTGCATTGTTACAATGTCTGACTTGCAAACGTACTTACATAGAATTTACAATAATGGTCGTCATTCAATTCCCTACTGTAACCACAGTCTGCATTTTTAGATGATAACATTGTTAAATTGTCGTTTTAAGATAAGGCACAGTCAGTCTTATGAATAATATTTTTTTTTCTTGTATGTTCATAGACTCACTTCATATTATACTAAGCATCGTTCTTTAAAGAAAAATGTATATGTTATCAAGCTTTTATTTAGTTTTGCCTGTCCGGATATTTGTCATCAAATCTTGCAAATTAAATTTGATCCACTTCCCGGTTAACGATTGAGCTGAAATTTTGCATACATGTGTAAATCGCGTGACAATGCAATATTATGGTGACATGGTGTTGATCTGATGATGGAGCTGGAAGGTGGCCATAGGAGCTTCGCAATGAAACGACACAACCTCATCTAGTTTGGGCACGTTTGCATCGTCTTGACGAGTAGTTTGTTTTTCAATGGTAACCAGGGTCTGATGATAGAGCTGGAAGGTGGTCACAGTAATTCTGTAATGAAACGACGCAACCCCATCGGGTTCGTCTCGTTTGATTCGTCTTGACGAGTTCTTTGATGCTAGATGGTAACCAGGGTCTAATGATGGAGCTGGAAGGTGGCCATAGGAACTCAGTAATTAAAAAACATAAACCCATCGAGTATGGGCTCGTTTGATTCGTCTTGTTTATTTACCTACTTATCCGGTATAGCATATCAGAAAATATCGTCTTTTTTAGAAAATATCAAAGAAAATATGGATAGATTGTGTGAAGGATGATATGTGCAAGAAGGAAGTGAATGTAGATATGACGGTCGATAGGGATAAATTAAAGGAGAAGTCATAGTGCGCCAAGCTCAAAAACCTAATGGGGGAAGAAATTATGAACCAGTAGGTATCGCGGCACACTACTCATGACACTGTGTCTACTTTGCACAATGTGTAGGTTCAAAAAGTCGTTGGAAATCCTTATAAAGTTGGGCAAGTTTTCGGTACATATCATAGTGGTAATTTAGGGATAAATAACAATCACGACATCTGGAAAATTGGATAAGAAGACAGGTATTACAGGTGGTACAGTACAGGTTGGGTTTTGTAACAGTGCCTTAATATGCGGAAGCAAAGAGGACAGTAGAGTTTGCCATGTCTTTTACAGTCAATTCGAGATAACAAGTTTAGACGAGGTTTAGGTAGCACTTCGAGTATCGCTATTAAACAGTTTTTGGTTGCTCCTGAAATTTCTTCCAGTAGTGGGATAAGAATAAATTATAATATATTTACCGCTTTTAGTTTTAAAAGGTGACCGTTCGACCGATGACCGCGACCTTTAAAGTCGATTTGCCGACGGGACGTATGTTTTTTCAAAAAGTTGCTTTTCGATCATTGGCCGCGATTTTTGTGGTAGAGTAGCCACCTAAGTCGAGTATTCGTAGGTAATAGTGGGTCACTATATACCGAGGTAATGGGTCCTTTACTTAACGCATTCTCTAAAATATACTTAGTGTTAACTAAAATGCTAATTCTGGTGCCTTTCAATCAAACCCGCCAAGTATTAATATGCAGACACAATAGGACTTGTAAAAAGGACTAGAAAATTATTAGCGAAGATAATTTCAACCCTCTTGTACCTATAAATTTAAAACACTGCTGAAGAATGTTGTAACAACTGACCTACTCTCAAATATATGTTTTCAAGGATAAGAATGCTTATAAATCCATAGTATTTTAACATTTTAATTGTCTGTTGCTATAAAAGAGATGATGATTTGCCATAAACATATTAAGTAATAATTTGTTAAACGATTGGAAGTAACTTAACATGAACTTGCTTAGTTTTCCATTTAGCACATCGTTTTGAATGTCTCAACCTTAATTACTCACCTGGATTCAATTAATTATTAAGTATATTTCAAATCAAATAAATTAAGAGTAGGTTCCCTAAATTGACGAGCATGTATGGCATGGTTGTAGAGATTCATATGAAAAGTCATATGAAATGAAATTTCATACGTCGCAGCGGCTACTCCCCTTTTACCTAGGTTACCTAGACTTTTACTTATCTATTAAATCGCAAATTGTGGGCATTACATGGTACTTTTACATATTTTAGTATAGTAGTAAGTGTGATTTTTGATTGTAATTAAAAATTTATTGCGTGTAAAATTTCACAGGTGAAATCAGGTGAAAAAAAAGTTATTTCACCGAGTTAAAATGATTTAAAGATCGTGCTATGTATGATTAATTATGAATATGAAAGGTAAAATAAAGTAGGACAAATATGGAAATGATAAGGTCATCTAGTTTATAACTGGAGTTGTACCTCATATTATGACCTTTTATAATTAAAGCAGTTCAATGAAAAACCTTAATTGTTTTACATGTGTAATACAAACCAAAAGTATTTTACTAAAACTAAAATAAAAGTATTGCTTTATTGTGGCGGTGTCATGTGATTCACATTAATGTGGGTGGAGTTATTGGAATATTTGTTCATCTTTTGCTAAAAACTCCCAACACAAAAAAAAAAAACCTTTAAAAAAACCGGCTGGACAGATATTCTTGAACCATAACTAGGAAAACTCTCGATCAAGGCACCTTTCAAATAAAAAAATATAAATCAAAATCAGTTCAGCTGTCTGGGAGCTACGAGCGAACTGACAGACATACCTACAGTAAGTAAGTGACAACTCTTTATTGTACACCAATAAATATATTGGTGTACAATGAAGAGTTGTTATAACACCCCTCTGTTTTTCATCGGGGGTTAAAAATGTAACCAAGTCTCGTCGTTCGCCTCGACATTCAACGGGGCTCTCGTTTGATAGTGGTAAGTCCAGCCGGGCATACATAAAGTTATCAGCAGTGATCGGAATAGGCAGAGTATATTTACCTAAGCTTCGAGGAATAGAGACATAAAATGGAGACTTCCTTACGACAACATTTTTTTGCGGGACATTTTCCGGGACATTACTTAAGAACGTTTGAGTAAACAAAAATTTATACACATAAATATATATACATATTGGCTATGACTTTGTATAAAAAAATTTACAATAAATAATATTTATTAACTACATAAATACTTTTATTTGTATCTTATGATCGTGTTGAATAAAACCAAGGAATTATTTTATTTTTTTCACTGTATTACATTATTTTTAATATTCTTAAGTAAGTGTCCCGGAAAATGTCCCGCAAAAAAATGTTGTCGTAAGGAAGTCTCCATTTTATGTCTCTATTTCTCGAAGTTTAGGTAAATATACTCTGCCTATTCCGATCACTGGTTATCAGTCATATACATTAATCCTACTCCTATATTTATCTTTACATTTAGAATTATTGATGCGAAATATATTAAGTTTTTTTAAACGTAAGCAAAATCTACTTATTACTCGTGTAGGTAGGTACGGACAAATATATCATACAGAGACAATTAACGTTTGTAGAAACGCAAGACCTTGACGAATGTTTAAATTTTATTTTGCCAAAAAAAGAATTCTTTAAAGGTTAAATTATTAATTTAGCCTCACCTTTAGACAAATACAGTCAGGGGTAAGTCTATTGGCTATATATAAGCTTCGTCTTTGTTACACGTCGTTAATTCCAAAAAAAGACAAAATAGGAAGAAAACGCCTCGAAAACAACAAAATCTTCTAATATTGTAAACGTAAAGTTGGTGAGGATGGATGTACGCTTTCACGCAGAAACTACTGAAAGGATTTTGATGAAACTACAGTGATATACCTAGCTATATATCAGAATAACACATAGGCTAACCCAAAATGTACAAAGCAAAATTTATGAAGCTAGTATAAGATAGGAACACTATGCTATATAACAGTCGAAAGAAAACAAAGATTTAACTGAGAATTTGAACAAAGATTACAAAAACAAAGTGAGTACTTACTAAAACTAAATGGATGCTATCCTGTCAAGGAGCAGAGACATAACGAGGGGCTTACAGAAGCTTCAGAGCCGCGGGCCGCTCTGAATTCCTGAGCAGCCTCTGAAAGCCCCGTCGAGCGACACGTTACTTATTCAAACCTCCTTTGGGATTGCAGAGAAGCCTAGAAACGGCGTACCCCACGTACATCGCTACTAATGGCTGGTATATGCCCCTCATATTAAATGAACACAACTCACGCACAATCATCCAGGCTCCTATTAGGATCTTAGTAAACAATGATAAACATAATATATAAATACGTAGATACAAGTTTTCTGTGAACGTAGAGCGATCCTTTATGGAAGTGAACATATTTTGTAAAAAACATGATTATGATGAAGTTTTTATTAGAGGTAATTACCATTTATTTACAAAGAAAATATACATTTATTTACAATAATTACAGATAAAAAATGTTCTCCAAAGAGGAACCATGTGGGACAGTGCAGTGCCCAGAAGACTGGCCGCATTCCCTCTCTGGATAGCTAGGCTGATCCTTTGACAGAGATAGCCGCCAGCCCTCTGGTCTTTATTAGCAAATTTTGATTAGTTTCTTTGTTTTACCTCCTTCGTAAGAGTAAACATGTTTGTGCACACAAATTTTAGTCAGGAGCGGGTATCGAACCCGAGACTTCTTGTCAGTCAAAGTTTGTAGAGATAGTGATTATAAAATATTGATTGTAAATCATAATCATCAAAAACTTGTATACGAGTAGGTATGTATTGAACTAATATTTTATTATTGATTAAATACGGTTGATATGTGAAGTAGAGTGTATTTGCGTTTCAAATAGATTTATTAACCATATCAATAACTATTATGATAATTAATTTAATTGGATATATATATGTGCGGTAGTGAAGTTTGTTTTGTAGATTTATGTAGGATTCATTTAAGTTATACAAATATTTTAGACAGCGAGCATGTTCCAAGGTAAGTACTGTAAGGCGAATAAAAATTTGTATTATTTCATTTAAAGAGGAGATTGTCACAGGCTGCGCTATTTTTAAAGTGCAACACTACGTTAGTACTATTATATTGTCTTCTGTGGCAATACTCACGGAGGCGGTAGCAGCGCGGAGGTAGTGTTTAGGATTCCACAGCAATATGGGAAAAAAATCGTCCTTTAAGTCTGTTCGTATGTCCATCCGTCTGTCCGTATGTCAGTATTTTCACTGGACACTATATATATGAAATCTAGCTTCTGCACAATCATGGTATATTAAAAATATGAAAAATATTAAAGAACAAAAATATTAGGGGAGACGTACATGTCACTGAATTATAACAAAAAAATTCCAGCGCACATAGCTTGTTTTTAAGACAAATAATAGATGCAATATTCCCTTCTGAAGTTATATAATTGTATGTCTCTGGGGAGAGTCATATGAAATATAGTGAGGAAAATGAAAAATAAAAATTTAGAACTGGCCGACGAATACGATTCCTTTACGCGACTCCACGCGCCGCACCGCCGCCACCGCCATCGAATATGACTGAAAATTGCAATGCATTACCTGTGTAGGTGAAGGACGATGCTAGAAATTACTGGTTGCCACTGAGCGGATCTTGCGTCAGGAGGCTGAGGAAACTATGATCAGGCACGCTCGCCCGCACGCACTATACAATCGAAATAAAATGTGCACTAGCTATTACTCTATTTATAATTTATTACCACATTCCTTTGCATGGCTGTTTAATAATGTTGCGATATTCTTAAGCAAAAAATGCTTTATAAGCCTTTTGTCGATATTGTAATCAATCATTTACATAATTTTAGGCTTAAGTGATATTTTTAAAGAATTTTACTTTTACATTTACTTTACGTAAGTAGTTGTCATTTTTGTGTCTAAAGTTTCTAATTCAATAAATCCAGGTATCGCTCAAGGAAATTGTTACAAAAACAGGGAATATTAAAACCGATTGGAAGTAGGTACCTGAGTACCTAGTTTCTATTAAGCGACAACTTTATATCACAATTACTAGAGGTGAACAGTTTTAATTAGTTTCTAGATGAATCAATACGTATAAATGTCATAGAGAAAGGTCTACAAAGTATTTGATAACCTAAGAGTATTATCGTCATTACTGGTATCAATTAACGCATTTGCGGACTATGCGACTGTTTATTGAATTATATCACTACTTGCAACGCCATCACTGTGTTATTAATATTAAATTATATATTTAATATTCATATTATGAGTAACGATGTTTACTATCTTGAAAAGCCGCCACAGTTTTGTATATATCGACACGATTTCTTCTTGAAGGAGATGTGATTAGCCAATATTTTATGTAACACTAGCGACCCGCCCTGGCTTCGTACGGGTGCAATGCTGATACTAAATATACTACAAATATAAACGTTCACAGCTTGTTTAAACATAAACAATACAAACATGTTTTCTTTAGAGGTTACTCTTGGTTACCCCGGCCTGTGCCGCTGCAACCGCTGTGTCCCTGCATTTTAAATCTGTAATATCTTTGAAAATATTCATTTAAATTACATGCTGTCAAGGGCCGTATTGATCTATATTACCTAAATGCAAAATGAATATAGGGATCTTAATTGGATAAGGATTAATGCTGTATTGTTTAAAATCGCTTCGTAAATAAACCATTATTTCTCGTAAAAAGGATAAAAAATGATTATTGTGGGTTATCCCTAAAAGATAGACATACACCATCACGGACTTTTTTGTAGACCTTTTTAAGTTGTACAATACTGTAGTACATTATTTTGATCTATCTCATACTTTGAGATCTCTTAGGGTACAGCCAGCGTTTGCAATGTAAGCGCAAAAAATTGTGTTTATTTACGACATAACTTTAGAAACCTCTAGAATTATTAGTGTTTCTCTACTTTAAATAAATAAAATAAATACTAATAATCTCACGTCTTTTTATCTCCGAGCCAGAGGTAATCCATTTCTGGAAGTACCCACTTTTCACGAGATATTCTTTGGACCCCTAAACGTGATAGGTGGTGAGCCCATCGCCGGACCGGGTCTGTTTAAACATGTCTCAGAATTAATTCTGAGACCTGCGGGTTTCCTCACGATGTTTTCCTTCACCGTCGAGCGAGTGATAAATATGTACGTACGAGCCCATCGCCGGACCAGCAGACGTATTCACACAGACTCGATACCGTTTCCGTTCGATTCGAGTCGAATCTATCGACATCGGAAACGAATCTATCGAGATGGGCTGATGTTGGTATCGAAAACTAATGTCATATGTGACACCAACTGTCATTATGTGACATACCAACATCAGCCCATCTCGATAGATTCGTTTCCGATGTCGATAGATTCGACTCGAATCGAACGGAAACGGTATCGAGTCTCTTTAAATACGTCTGCATGTCTTTTTACACATGTCTCAGAATTAATTCTGGGACCTGCGGGTTTCCTCACGATATTTTCTCTACTAGGTATATTAATATAGGTATATTACGCATGTATTTTAAATGCCGTGGCCATATCTTAGAATTGATCACTTCATGACTTGGTTAGGTTATGTTAGACTATTTCATGGAATTGTATACAACCATTTCATAAAATGTTCATTTCTATGATCCGGGCACGACATATAAATAAATCTTCCTCTTGAATCACTCTATCTAATAAAAAAACTGCATCAAAATCCGTTGCGTAGTTTTAAAGATCTAAGCATAGGTACATAGGGACAGACAGACAGCGGAAAGCGACTTTGTTTTATACTATGTAGTGAGTTTCTTTATTTACCTAATTAATAGTTTTATTGTTATACTTAAGTTTATTTACAGACTCGAGGAAATATTATATCTATACATTCTCAAAACGGAACTAACCTAGAACGCTAGCTGCATTTCCTATTTGGATACCGCGAATCCTTCACTTGTAGAAATAACAATAAATTAGATTAACCGAGAAGGTAGATACTCTTATTTTAATTAGCAACTTCAAATTTAGCTCACGATGTTTACTTCCTTAATAAAGAGGTAGGTAATCCGTACGGAAGAGCCTATCCAAACTTGACCGCGTGGTCGGGAATAATATTGGAGTCACATTTGTTACGTCCGATAGGTATCTATAGAAACCTTTAAACACGTTATTATTTTAACTATTGGATTATTTTACTTGACTAGAGGTTATGCGCGGTTTCACCCGCGTAGTTCCCGTTTCCGTGGGAATACGGGAATGCGTATGGAACATAGTCTATGTTACTCAGTGATAAGGTAGCTTTCCATTGGTGAAAGAATTTTTTAAATCGGTCCAGTATGTTTTAAGTTTATTCGTAACAAAGATACAAACATACAAAAATAAAAATCTTTCCTCTATATAATATTAGTGTAGAAGTAGATGAAGATAACCTTGACTTTAAAAAATCTCACCGGAAATCCGGTGAATTTCCGGTGTCACATATTATACTTGCAGCGTTTGTTTTGCCTGGTACGGTTGCAACCGGTTCCACTGGGCGCCATTGACATGTCCACGTGTGACGTATGGCGTACGTGCTCCGGACAGCAATGAACTTGAGGAATTATATTTGGACTTATCAACTGAATGCAAAATTAAAATCCGCTGACATTGGGTTCGATTTGGCTTTACACCGACTAAACTTATTTTAGTTTAGTCCTGCCTTTGTCTTACCTCAAAAAAAGAAAAGGGATAAAAGGTAACCTACCGAATTTAGTCCTGTCATAGGCTGTATTTTAGTCGTGACTTCTTTACTTATGCACTAAATACGTTATGAAATACATTAGTTGACAGGACTAATAGGTAGTTAACTTTAGTGCACCACCTACCTTCATCTGTTTATCTCAGTTAAATCCATCCTAAGGTTGTCTGGAAGAAATTGCTTAAAGCGATAAGACCGCCCATTGTACATTTTTGTATCACTATGTCACTTGTTGCATTTTTTTTATTGGTGTCCAATAAAGAGTTGTTACTTACTTACTAATTATATTTCTGCCTTCGTGTCCGAACCGAGTCCTAAATTTACTTATAGATATATGTGTCTCTAGTGATCGTCATTCACACGGTTTCAAAGCTTAGTATTATTTTAAAAAATAAAAGCATTTTTCAGTCTGGCAACACATATGTCACCCGTTTCCGTCAAAGTCCGCCGTATGTCATTACGTGTTTCCGTGTTCGTTGTTCACTACGGTAAATTTTATAAAATTGTTTTTTTAGGTTTTAAAAGACTTCAAGATGCTGAAATGGAAAAATAAAGACTTGCAGGAACTCCGTGAGGATATTGAAACGTTACTCAAGACATTAAAAGAGAGGACAGATGCTGATCAGCACGATTTCGTGCGATAGAAATAATTGATGGGCTTGCACCATCCTCGTCGTCTAAGCTGTCGAGAGTCAGTCACAAGTTGTGTAGAAGATAACAAGAGATAGAAATGAGAGAATATCCAGACGAGGATAATTTTCTGAAAATAACACGAACTGCTCCACATAAATTCACATGTTACACAACTGTCTACAAGAGGTTGTCGAATTGCATTCTCACTTCTGCTAACCTTGACACCTCGATCACGCGTTACGCACTGCCTTAGGGGTTGTTGCCAACGCTGATCAGAGCACCATAGCTCTTCCTGCTGCGGAGTTAACCTCGTTAACACCACAGTTCAGGAGGTAGGGTTAGCCTACGGGGCCTCGTCCCTACGGCGACACTCTGACCGACATTTTGAATCATGGATCTGTATCACTATTACTGGAGCCACAGTTCAACAGGTAGTGTTGGCCCAAGGGGCATCGTCCCTAGGGCGACACTGACCGAAATCCTGCACCAGAGAGCTGTATCACCATTACTGGGGTCACAGCTGAAAAGATAAAGTTAGCCTAAGGGGCATCGTCCCTAAGGCGACACTTTGACGCAACTTCTGCGTCATGGAGCCGAATCATAATTACTGGAGCTGCATGAAGACGAAACTAAACTAAAAAGTTGCCGACAAGTTGAAACTGACTATGTATGTACCTACTTGGTTAATAAGTTTGAGTATGTGGCGGTTATAACTATAGCTGTTTTACTCATAATGTATACTGTACTTCCATTAGGAGTATGGTGAGAAATTCTGTAAAGGCAGGATGTTATTTTGCTGATGCTGGAAACAACAATTATTATTTTGGAAAAATAATAACAATCTCACGCCTTTTATCCGCGATGGGGTAGGTAAGGTATTCCATTTCTGGATATACTTACCCACTTTTCACGAGATATTCTTTGGACCCTTATTTATTTCGAAAAGAAATAAAATATTAATAATATATATATATATATATATATATATATCTATATATAGGTATGTAGATGTCTAGAAGTCGAATCAAAATACTTAGGTAATATTGCAAAATCCATAAGTGCATTATTTTTACAAGGATTAACAGCTGCTGTGGAATTATACAGGCCCGGTGCTGGCTAATGTTTTAAAGACAGCGAAAGAAACTATCCTTGAGGCAAAGGACAAAGACAAGAAAGTTCTTGTTCGGTGATACCTAATTTATTTGAAAGTATAAAACCACAAATAAAATAAGCAAAAACAGCTAAAAATTGCGACATCAGACACCACAACAGATGATCTTCAAAGTAAGATTCATCAACAACAAACCCAAATCAGATACTTTAAACTGAAGGGGCCCGCCTCCACAGCCACAGCAGATGAGACTACAAGTTGAGTGGCAGCTGGTGGGCAAAGACCTCAGCAGCAGCAGACAAATACACAAAAATCATCGCTAAAGGTCAATTTATCACTGTGGAGGACTTGAACTATTCATTATAACTGGAGGAAAACATTCAGGATAAAGTGAATCTGTCTTACATTTCGGGATACAGCATTCCTTTAGGAAAGCCTCCGAAACAATGACTAAATAAAGGTATATAATCAATCAGGTAATTCATATAATAACCAGATGCATACTATACCTACAGAGATCTTGAGACTCTTAGAATGTAAAGGAATCTCACGTAGTGGCCCACATTCTAATCAATTTATTTCTAAGGTATTTCTAGTACATACCAAAATCAAATAACTTTTTCAAAGTCATAATTAACCTCAAAAAATTGAAAAAATAAATAAATACATACAAAACCATTTCAAGTTGGAAGATGTAAGATCTATCATTAGTTTAATGAATTCAATGATGTCC
This sequence comes from Ethmia dodecea, assembly GCA_963855545.1. Classification (NCBI taxonomy): domain Eukaryota; kingdom Metazoa; phylum Arthropoda; class Insecta; order Lepidoptera; family Depressariidae; genus Ethmia; species Ethmia dodecea. The sequence continues at coordinate 9,258,722 of OY979448.1, forward strand.
AGCATTTATTCAAAGGTTACATATTTCTTAATAGGTAACTACTTATTCATGAAGATGACATACAATAAAATCTTAGATTTGTTTTTTGGGATGGTTTGTGTTATATAAATTATTGTTCACCCATTGGGCCTGAACACAGTACTATATCTGGAAATCAAGTTAATAAAACAAGCAAGATTTGCAATTTTTTAGGATTCTTAATTCTGATGAGAATGTTTGACTCAAGAAAATTATTAGGTATATTAAAATATAAATTAATTTTGTTCAAACAACTATTACGACATTGTAAGACAAGAGTGATTGTTCAAATTTTTGCTACCCTTACAACAGCATACCCAGCCATTCAGTACGACTGGCTGTTGGGACATCAGAAATATTGGGCGATCGAAATATCTTGCATTATTTAAATAATAGTGATAATGATAACGGTAAGGTAAGAATATAATCGAATAAGATCAATACAGTCTCGTAATTAACAAAATGTTAAAGGAGAGTAGAATATAGAAGAAACTAACATCTAATTACCTGGAAATAATGGTGATAGCGTTTTTTGAGTTCTTTTTCAGAAGAGCAAAGACTATCATCATTCTGAAATACTTTTTCGAATAAATAAGACAACTGCTGAATTAGACAAATAATATGGGTATTACTCAATTTGCTCACTTACGCTTACGTACGACCATGGATGTAGTAGGTATATTTGTATACGTTCCTGCTTTGGACGTACTTATAGTAGGAATATCTCTAGAGAAGAAATCTTTTTCCAGATTTCTCAGGTGCGAATAAAATTAAAAGATATGAATATGAATATATACATATATCTACAAATAAAAACTACTTTTTACATGCAATAGTTAGAATTTAAAAATGAGTATATTTTCAAATATGCTTGCATCATATATTACCTCTGTAGAAAATTACAAGGAATCTAGAAAGTTTTATGTTAATGCAAAAAAGGATTTTAGCTGAGTATAAATACTTTGGAACAATCAACAATTTATTTATTTGCAAGAACCTATATTAAACCTGTTACAGGTATTTTTATTGGTTTATTAATGGATTTGCAGTACTATTCGCACAGTTGTAAGACTCATTCTAAGAATAGGAAAAATATTGGGTGGGATTGATAGTGTTAGATAAAATTGTTTTGATCTAAGTTGATAGTCCAAGAAGAATTTTGGTGTACCAAAATTTCCTCGATTTCCAATGTTTAGGCCCCACTTAACTATTGGTTTACCCTTTCAGGAACCCACACTCTCTACCTATACAAGTAGCTTACTCTGGTGGCAGGGTGACGCCAGGCAGGCATGTATGTACATCAAGGTATTGTAAAAGTGTTCTGTGTTTCAGAGTATTGACATTTATGAAAGCAATATGATCCTGTAATGTATATACTGGTAATTTTTTTTTTTTTATTACTTATAAAAAAACATAAACACATTTGCACCTACAGAATTGTAATATCTGTGCCTAGGTATACCTAAAACGTTAGTGGTTATATTCTCGTTGGGTATACCTATATGTTGAAACTTCTGTCTAGGATCAGTATGAAATTTTTCGCCATTTCTAAATTCAGTTAACAATTTGTGCCACACCAAACTCAGGCAGATCGGCCCTTCGTTTTATAAATTAACAAGTTAAGTCACTATTACGAGAATGTGATAATTTTACAATTGATGACAATTATGACCTAATCTGTCTAAATGCCATACTATGGGGATCATTTTTTGTGTTCGGACCATCTGAAGAGAATGTTTCATAAAGAATAAGTAGGTATATTATTATAACCATAATAAATATACAGTTCTTTACCTTTAGTGTTAGCTACTGGACAATGGGTTCACTTCTACTCTGTCTTCTATATATGATAACATAAATAATATTGATATTAACACACAAAATATATTTAGCACTATAGTGTGCACGATAAAAAAGAGCACATATTTCATCAAATCTCTCTGAAGTTTGAAATAGTTTTTAAAGTAATGTTTGCACAACTTTAATAAAATCCAAAATAATTGGGATTCTGCCTGTCTATTTCAAGTTCAATCTTGAAATATGTCCACTGTCCAGCCTGCACCTTGCTCGATTAGTTATTTAAAATTGACTAAAAATTTACGTTCCAGTAATACTTCTTTGTTTCAAAGCTTCATAAAACCTTATTCAGAAAATATTCAACACAAACTTCGAGTAGATAGCTCAAAACAATACTAGCTGGTTGAGGGATTTATACGTATTTATGTAGGCTGCAACACTTGCTACCCAAAATGTAGGCCTATAAAAAAAAGGCTGTATAATAGACCCAATAGCTAAAAGAAAGATGATTTGCTTAATTCGTAAGGTTTCATTTGGCTGTAGATATATCTCTAGGTTGTTTACACCTTTTCATAGTTATCTTACACCTATTTACCCGACTGCGCAGGGTACTTTTAATGTGTTTATTTTATTATTATTGTAGTACCTACATACAGTGTAAGAGTTACTGATTATTTATTATTTTTTAAGATACCGTTATCTATCCAAAACCTAGCAAGTACCTTACTACTATAAATAAAAAATATATTTAATTTGACAGGGAAGTATAACTTAGTAATATTATACTTTTTATTGTTTTATAAATAAAACAGCTTTGAACATCTATCTATAAGTAAATTTAGGACTCGGTTCGGACACGAAGGCAGAAATATAATTGATGGTCAAACGAACTTACCTTAAGTGAAGTTCGACCCATAATTATATGAGGCCTTCGTGTCCGAACCGAGTCCAGCCCTCCCAACCCTGGATCCAAAGTTTGGATCTACCCCTAAAATATTAAACTTTGAACTTAAATGACATACGGCGGACTTTGACGGAAACGGGTGACATATGTGTTGCCAGACTGAAAAATGCTTTTATTTTTTGAAATAATACTAAGCTTTGAAATCCGTGTGAATGACGATCACTAGAGACACATATATCTATAAGTAAATTTAGGACTCGGTTCGGACACGAAGGCCTCATATAATTATGGGTCGAACTTCACTTAAGGTAAGTTCGTTTGACCATCAATTTTAATTTGACAGGACTAAATATCTCTCGGCTTTTCTTTTCTATTAGGAGAAAAAAAATGACAGGAGTAAACTAAAATATGTTTAGTCGCTGTCAAGCAGAACTCATTATGAGGCCATACACTTTTATTTTACTGATTAGTACGTAAAATATGTTTCACTAAATTAGTATTATTTAGCAACATTATCAGAAAAACCAAAAGAAGAGTCGTAAGTACCAATAATAGTAGCATATCGCGTGTGTTTTAAGTAATGCCGTGCAACAACAATTACACCATTAGCATCAAAAACGTTCTTGAGATTCTCTTATCGCTAGATAGTAGTGGTATCTAGTATAGTTAGTGCCTGGCATAATAATGTTCAAATCTTAAATTAGAACTGTGTGAAATAAATTGCTGTAACAATATTTTTAAATTAACGATACCAAGTGTTTAGGTTTTTTAGAAATACTTATAGAAATATAATGCCGCACCAGTCCCCTCTGGGGTAAGACTTCATAGTATATTTATTGGCGCTGTATAAATTATAAATCCACTCGATCCACTAGAAAGAAAATTAAAGAAAAAACCTACCTAATAGATACTCGTATTTCCGACTGTGCGTTACATTATCAATGAAGCAATTTCATGAATATCAGAGTCGAACGGTCTACTAATTTGATATAAATATGGATTATAGAAATTGAATATAAATATCTTTATTTGCAAGAATACGGTAAATTCTGATCTTATTGCTATAATAATATATGTACAATGTACATTCAGCTTATATGCAAGCATGCAAATTATTGTAATTATTTAAAATGATGTGATCAAAATAATAATGTTTCGAAAATAATATTTCGTTCTGTAACAGCGGGCCAGAGGGCTTTTGCGTGGTTGGATTAAAAATATTGTTAAATCTTTAATAAAAAGGTCAACAGGCGCTATCCACGTGGTGCACCCGCTTTCAGTGGGACAGGTTGAGTTCAAACTCGAACATTACAATACAAATTTCCCGTCTCGGCCCGACCGGGGCGGGAAGCCGCCTGTGTGCGTTGACTTTTTCTTTACTTACTAATAAAGAATAGTACCTAATATAGTATTAGTAAGAATAGTGTCTCAGAATTAATTCTGAGACATGTGTAAATAGACCCGGTCCGGCGATGGGCTCACCACCTATCACGTTTAGGGGTCCAATGTATCTCGTGAAATGTGGGTATATCCAGTAATGGAATACCTCTGCCTACCCCCTCGGGGATGAAAGGCGTGAGATCTTATTATTATTATATAAAGAATAGTACAAACCTGCCTACGTCTTACATCGATGCTTGACATCACATGATGACCAAGTGATACACTATTTGGTGCAGCATTCATGTGTATAATTAATTTACATTTGCCGAATCAAATTGTGTGTCAACGACCGTCAATTGCATTTGTGTAAGCCAAATGTAAACAAGTACGAGAGGTAGACGAATTTAGGTATTTAAAAAAACAATGGATTATAATTATGGTGGAATTAAAGAAATTGTAAAGTTTTACAAAATTTGTTAACACACAAAATTTTATATGGGTAAAGGTGTCCGTGAAACACAATAACTTTAAAGATGGGAACAATCGCTAAATTGCGTTCTACATTGTACTTACTGCATTGTATTGCACTTTATCATAGTTAATTAGGACCATTTAAGTGTTTGGAGGTGGATATTCTGGGATCAGATTCATGGAACGTCTATTTACTTGTTGTTGGATTTAATTTCTTGTGACAGTCGTGTGTTAGGGACCTATTAATTGTCGTGCTAAACTTAGTTCTGCAATTAAAACACTTGAGAACCAATTGAAACAGCATTCCTTGACATAATATTGTTTATTGAGCCCTTACTATTCTTGATTTAATATAGATAATGGTGTTTAAACGTATGTACTTAGTCTCAACATATATTAGCTAAACGATCGATTTTGGTAAGATCATAATCATTTGATAATTCAAATTAATATATCCAAGAATTTTTAGACTCCTTAATCGTTGTCAAGGCTTTGCATTACACCAATTTCAAACTCATATTTTACATTAACTAGGTTACATAGAGAGTGATCTTATGAGAGTTCAATTTTACCTTTTAAGATACAAAGCAATAAAACATTATCTTAAAATTGTAATTCTTTGCAGAAGTATGATCACTTCAATAATTAATCTAATTATGTTACTAATATACCTACCTACAGTTTTAGAGCGTCAAAATAAAAAGAAAGCTTTTTTATCGCTTAAATATTTTATTTCAGTATGGTATAAAAGTAAACAAAGCAAAAATATGTCTTCAAAGCAAACAGTATTATTGTGCATGACACACAAAAACAGGTTTCATAATTTTAAATTATTATTCAAAAACAATTTGTTCATATTATTTATGCCTAATTGAAAAACGCATTAATGTCACTGCAATGCATCCCATTATTACGTAAACTTTGTTTTGACTAAACATCCAAACGAGACAGACTACAAGATAGGTCTTAAAATATGAAGAGATGCTACCTTTAAATAACCATTTTAAGTTTTTTCCACTATAACACATTCCGAAGCGGTAGAAGCTGCTATGTTCTTCAATATGTGGACTTAAACCACTACACTGCAATAAAACGCAGTTTTATTTTAAATCTGCATTTTAAGAGTCTCGCGAAATTATCATCTTGCTGCCCTTTTTGCATTATTTTGGGTCAGCGAAGTTATGTCATGCATACTGCAGGCGGTTTTGGCCGTTTTTTACAACCGGTTGTCAGCCTAAAGACAAAGTTATAGAAAATACGATAGGTACCTAAAATCCAACCCTCGTACCCACCTCGTACATTTCGTATTCTGTGACAAATAAAAATCATGAAGTAAATTTTATTTTATTATAACTACGGCAGATTTGTTATATTAATAAAATCTGTTACTAGATTTCTACACAACTTAGAACTTAATTTAACGTACTATAAGTAACACATGTCATGGCACACCCGATTGGTTTTTGTTTATACCTATATCAGTTTTATGTGTACATAAAAACGTGTGGCAATGTTCGGTGCGGTACTGTGAGTAGCATCGAGATTACGTGAGAATTCGCTGTATACCCGTGTAAATGCTGCTCCAAGCACAGTAGTGGGAAAATGCAGTGTCTCACTGTGCAATGCCTGCGATATTGCAAAACTATTGTTTACATTGCACTACTGTGCGTAGAATTTGACGCCGTGCTCCAACTATAATGTTAGATAGCCAGAACTATAACTAGATATGAATTACGTTTATTCCTGTTAGAACAATTAAACAGCTTAATGAGTTTATCCGTAGCTACCTTTAATGAGCGTTTATTAACAGAGCGACAAATTTTTGGGTAGTTGCGTAGTTAGAGTAGATTCTAAACACTATTATTTTACGTACAAGTGAGTTAACAATGCGTAATTTATTTTGTGAATGAGTAAGACCGCTTTACAAATATTGTCGCAACATAACAAATTTAAAATTTTATTAATTTAGCTCCCTCCGTGGGTACAAGTAGTAAAAACACAATTAAACCATGGAAAAATTTACACGCTTTATATTAGAATCATGAGTAGGTAGTTGGTACAATTTCTTGGTTAAGTATATTATCAGAATAACTATGTACCTTAACAAATAAGTAGTGGATGTTGAATTTAACTTCCTTTTAAAGGTCGTTTATATTTCACACCTTGCAAGTGTGTGTTGTTAGTTTGGATCATGGATGACAACACAATAATTTGGTAGCACCGAGCTGATCTAATAATGGAGCCATGAGGTGTACTTATGGTACACCATAAGTACTCGAGGGGGCCCATTTGACTGGTTTCGACAAGCGTCATACATACAAAAGTGTGTTTTCTTAAAGCTCTTTTATTATTATTTTAATTATTTTTCGGATTTTATCTACGGATATAGGATAATTACTGCAACAAAGGAATAAGATTGTAGCGAAGTGATACTTCTTAATAAATTTTAGACCATCATCTAGTCTCCTTTCTCCTGTTTATAAGCCTGTTCACTTTGATCGCAAAATTTCTAATAGCCTTTTCGGCAAGTTCCGATTTTCATTTGTTTTTCCTCATTCCCTATCAAAATTTCAGCAGAGCTACACGCTCCATACAATATACTTTTGACGTATACCGTCAGCTATCTATCAACGAAAATCAGAAGCAGCTACGGCCCTAAAAGAGCCTTTTTGTTTAAAAAGTTTTCCTGTCCTCCGTAACCATGAGAACCATCATAATCCATCTTGAGACTACGTCTATGAAATTTTTTTTTAAAACTCACGCCTTTTATCCCCAAGGGGGTAGGCAGAGGTATTCTATAGAAACCACAGAGATTAAAATATAATATTATAATATAATCTCTTTGATAAGAACCCATCCAGGATTTTTATTTTAGCTTTATTAAATCTATGACTGTCAAATATGAAATAATAAAATATGGCTATGATTTACCGAACCTCATTTCATCATCATAAGTAGGTACCTAATACAATTCTGCCGCGGGCTTAGAGGCGAGCTACGTGACAGTGCGTTCGATTCTGCATTACAGCGACTAAACTTATTTTAGTTTATTCCTGTCTTTATTTTACCTCAAAAAAAGAAAAGGGATAGAAGATAACCTACCGAATTTAGTCCTGTCAGAGGCTGTATTTTAGTCGTGACTTATTTACTTATGCACTAAACACGTTATGAAATGCATTAGTTAACAGGAAAAATTTTAATTTGACAGGACTAAATATCACTCGTCTCTTTTCTTCTCTATGAGAAAGAAAATGACAGGACTAAACTAAAATAAGTTTAGGCGCTGTAATGCAGAATCGAACCCAGTGTGTTCCTAAGTATGTAGGAGGTTGATGTATTTTTTATCAGTTTTGATTCGAGTGATTCAATTATTCACAATAATGATTTTTATTAGTTATTATAAAACACTCATATGCTCACGCGTATTAATTATTATCTCCCTTCAAATTGGTCTTAAATAGGTTAATCGATTACCTACGCGATAAAGTATTTATTACCTAAGTGATTTTAAAACTTTTCATAAAGATTTCTTAATAAAAAAAGAAAGAGGATTGAAGGAATATTCGTAATACCTATGTTATAAAGAAATTCGGGTTATGAGGAACTCCACACCATACTAATTTTGGAATGATTACCACAGTCATACCATGTATATGCCTTTACTCGTAGTATGGATAAATAATAAATATTGTAGAGGTCTTCAAAATGTTCATACTTACATGAATATGTAAAATAATCCTTTGACTTTAGCGATTTACGTAAGAATATTGTAAATGTTTTCACGTATTCGGTATTTTTTCGTGTATTAGATGAAAATCCAATCATCTTACGCATGTATTTTCCGAAATGGTTACATACATTACGGATGAGATTCTTAGATTCCATCAGGATAGTAAATTTGTTGTCATCAGTTTTACGCTTTACATTTAGCATAATAATATCGGAAATTACGATGAAGGTATTAGATTTTGTTCATATGCAAATGTTTAAAATTAAGGATCGTATAACATAGTCGTAAATAAGCAGGATAAATATTTTATAATGTTCAGATACAACGTTATAAATGTCAAAACCATAATATTTGGCATTTTAGGGTTGTTGTATACAAAAAAAACATTTAAGAACCAGTCGTTTCTGCATTTCATTTTTTTAGAAACAATAGATAGGTATAGGTACCTAAGTATGAGAGTTACTTTCTTACCCACATTGTGGTCAATTGATTAATAATAGTATTTAATGAAATAACTGCAATACCAAATATGTTTATTTGAAGCCTATAGATATTTAGTGGTCAACTTAATCGATTTTATTTTGTTTTACTGTCGTCAATAGGGAACTATTTATAATGATATGATGGGGATATTGTCTGTTTAAATATACTTAATATTACGACTATATTTTTTGTTTTAAATTACACAGGTACTTTCTAATTACTACTTGCAAATTATTGATATACGTTTATTTTACAAAATTGCTTACGGTACTGTGTGTGTTATGGCGTCCACTAGAAACTATTTTTTTTTTCCTGAATGTAAAATCCTTCCTCCTATCTTGCCAAATTTCATGAACTAATAGACATAGAGCTATAATATCAGTAGAAAACTAGGGATAGTACAAAAAGTTAAAAGCTTTTATTTAAAAATACAGTACCTACCTACTGAAAAGTTGGCACTTACAGCAACGGAATTCCTGTGTCAACACCCTCGGGGATAAGTCTTGAGCGTATTTTGAGACTTTTATTTCGCATATTATATCTCCTGACGACCAGGTACGTTTAAAGGTCTGCAAAAGCACACTGCTGAAAAGGGCATATTTTATCAACCGCTCCGGGATAAGACTAAGTGTATTTTTATTATTTTTATTTTGATTCCCTACCTAAACGATTGTAAAAGCCGACCGAAGCCAAACTAAGGTGGAATAGAAGTTTTACCGCTCGTGTTGTACATGCCCGAATATATACTGTTTACGCCTGTTAAATAACAGGACCCATGTACCTCGTTCATGCATACGCGGTGCGTCAAGCGTATTTCAGCTGCGTTTGGAGTAATTTCTTCGGCGGGTGCAATTATCTTTGGTTTCGGTTCTATTTACAGTTACAGTAAAGAGGACTACGAAGTATGTTAATAGCTATTAACATTTTAACTGCTGCCGGACTCACGTTTAAATATACGTAATGCACTCAACAGTAGCTAAATAAACTTTTTATACTTACTTTTAAAAAGGCCCATTTTGAAACACTTTCTCATAATGTCCGGAAACGTAGTAACTTTGTTTACGTCGCCCATGTGTATAAACAATACACTATTTCCAAAATAATATTATTACTCAAAACTTGTAAGTATCTATCCAATTAACATAAAGAAACACATGAAAATATTTTACAGTGTCAACAACTTGATATTTACGATAAATTAATTTATATTAATTCGTGAAAATATCGTGAAAAGTTTATTTGAGGCCGCGTGTGTAGCACCGGACCGCTACGGGCTGATATGGCGACTGAAGGCGCGCCGCCCGACAACCGGCGCGCGCGCTCGCTCTCATTGCCACAATCACATCTATGGATTATCTCAGAGCCGCATCTAGGTTACTTCCAGGGTAAATATTGTACCCAATATTAACAACCAGCTGTTGTCCGGGCTTAAGTCCCGTCGCTGTAGGACAATTACAGACCATATATCTGTGAAAACCTGTAATTGGTCTATATGTTTTTAATATTATTAACTACTAGCGGATGCCCAGCGGCGTTGCCCGCGCGGATTCCGTTTATTCCCGTTCCCGTGGGAATTTCCGAAAATCCCTTCATAGTGGTTGTCTACGACATATTTAACACACCTACATACCATATTTCAAATAGCGGGTGCCCAGCGGCGTTTTCCCGCTTGGATTTAATTTATTCCCGTTCCCGTGGGAATTTCCAAAAATCCCTTCATACCCATTTCCTGTGACATATCAGACACCTTCATACCATTTTTCAAGTTTCTAGGTGTTATCGTTTCGGAGTAGTATACGTATTTCTCTTTCTAACCAGTTTTTTTTATTTTCCCGAGGGAATGAGATATTTTCCTGGAATAAAAAGTACCCTAGATGTTGACCCGGGTAGTCAGTTATCTCCATACCAAATTTCATCAAAATCCGTCCAGTAGTTTTTGAGTGATGCGTGCACAACCAGACAGACAGACAGACAGACAGACAGACAGACAGACAGACAAAAATTCCAAAAATTGGTGTTTCGGTATCTATATCGATAACTATATACACTACCGTTAAAATTTTCAAAAAATATTTAATGTACAGACACGACCCCGTTAGAGTTTTATTATATGTATAGATGTATAGATAATGTTTAATATGGCTGTTGGTTTTCCTTAAATAAATATATCTCCTAGAAAAGTGAGCAGTGGAAAACTGGTGAAGAATTTCTAATTTCATGTGTAAAAGACCCGGTCCGGCGATGGTCTCACCACCTATCATGTTTAGGGGTCCAGAGAACAAAAAAAAGTCTCGTGAAAAGTGGGTACCTCGCAAATTTAGACTCAAGCAGAAATCGAACCACCGACCTTTGACTTAGCATGGTCACTATCAACTGAGCTAACAGGCCCATCATTTCGTAGAACGACTAACGTATATTCGATAACATAAACCATCGGAAAACTAATCTTCCAAATGTTCGAGGAATCGCCACCGGTATATCTTGTTTCGATCAAAAGTGTCTCGAAATTTAGTGAGTAAATGGATATTAACTTTCATCATCAAGGATCAATAAATCTTTTATTTAGTAAAGGAAATTGTGTGTTATGTTCTGTTTTATGCAGCAGTATCGTTTGCATACTCACTAATATTATACAAGATGACGGGCTTAATGTGTCAGTTGGTAATGACCCTTCGGAGGTCGTGAGTTCGATTCTAACGTTTGTCTATATTTGTTGGTTTTACCTTGAAAAAGGACATAAGACTACTTTTTATTTAATTTTATGAACCAAGTATCAGTATAGTATATACATATTTTTATCAACAAGATTGAATAGTAGAATCAGCAGAGGAGGCTGCCAATCTGAAAGAGAGAATTATGTGACACTTCAGAAACTAAAACGGTCGACCTATGAATGGACGTATCGAATTCGGAGCATGTTTATACCTACATGTTTTGTACCAACAAGATTGAATGATATTGTCTGCGTAGAGGATGGGTAAAATGTAAAAGATTATCTCTCAATCCAGTCCTGCATATATTTAAATGAAGATACCTTATTATGTCGCTTCCGTAAATAGGGACCGTAAAGTCCTTATTACGTTAAAAACTGATGGTGCATTGTAACTAATGTTACGTAGGTAGGTACTTTATATATATTTTTAGGTACGTATGACTTTACAGAAAGTAATACGTACAGTCATATTATGGTTTTGAAATTGATTTGATTTATCCCACATTGTTAATGTCTAGATACATAACAAAAACGTCCAATGTGGAAGAGTTAAGAGTCTCTGGGTTTGTAATGTCAATTCTGATTGTTAGGGTCAAGAGAAAGATGTATTATTATTATTTAATATAAAGTGGCGATTATGTGTAGTGCTAATCTTATAAATAAGGTAGATACTTACTCACACAAAACAAAAATAAAAATATTACTTGCTTTTTTGTCACAAAACAGATATATAGTAAGTTTTTGAGTATGACCTAAGGAATAAAGCTGGTTGCTGTTTAATAAATTAAAATAACAAAAAACTAGAGATTCCACAAATATTTGGTTGCTATTAGGTATTCGGCCTATCCGACAACTTTTTTAGTATTCGGTATTTGACTGAATATTTAGTACTATTCGGCTGAATACCCAATCATGATACAAAGTCGCACATATTACGCCAAAAAAAAGTAAGGTGCCATATTTAGCTGTGAACAAATAAATAGCGATATCTTTTGGCAATACTTACTGTTACAGACTATTAGTAAAATAATCTGACATATCAATAAACAAATAATGCACACACACGAGTAACACGAGTAACTGATGAGAAACAAAAACGTCCCCATATACGTCCGCGCTTTTCTTGCCACCGCGCCCGAATATTCAGTGGCCAAATAAATATTCGGCTAAGAACATGGCCGGATATTCGGTATTCGGTAAATTCACTATTCGAGGCATCTCTACAAAAACCCAACTGCTTAAAAATATTAATGGATTTGAGAAAAACAATCCCCAATATTTATTAGGCAAATAATAAAATATTATGTTATATAAATATAAATTGAATTTGATAAGATAAGGTATTATTGGAAATGAGCTCCCTTCTCAAGCATGAAATGAAACCACAGATCGACTCTGAGTCTGAGCATTCACTAAGGAGTTTTTATAAACTTACTTTTACATACCATGAGCTCGTTATAAAGAAAAACCCGCAAAAGGATCCCGCTTACCCCAGAATAAGGGGTATCCTATCCTGAGGTACTTATTGATAACAGCCACCACGTCCTGCGATTGGCTTAGGAGTTCAAAAAATACACTGGCAAAAAATCTGTACCTTCAGTAATGGAATTCTCAGGAATAAGGCGTGATTGTATATGTATAGTATTTTAATTATTGAGAGCTGCCCGTATAAATATACAGAATAACACTTGAATTAAATAAAAATATAAAAATACACATAGACACAAACGTCTGGCTAGATTTTCTTAAACCATAGCTAAGAACACTGTCGATCAAGTCACCTTTCAAACAAAAAACTACATCCAAATCAGTTCAGCCGTTTGGGAGCTACGAGTGATCAGTCAGACACACAGAAACACATGTCAAACTTATAACACCCCTCTGTTTTTCGTCAGGGGTTAAAAAGAACCGAGAAAAGACGTTTGAAGTAAAAGTTTCTTCCTCCTAGTTTCTTCCAACCTCTTTGCAATAGAGATTGTTTATATTATAAAGTACACATAAAAGCCATTGACATAAGTTTCTACACTTGTCTTTACCTACGTATCATCTACGTATGTATAATACCTATCTTTAAAACGAAACTCAAACGGGGCCGTGTCTGTAAATAATATATTTTTGAAAACTTTAGCAGTATTGTATAATAGTTAGCGATGTAGATACCATAACAACAATTTTTGCAATTTTTGTCTGTCTTTGCAAGCATTATTCAAATACTACTGGACGGACTCTGATGACATTTCGTGTGGAGATAACCTAGTAGCTGCGCCAACATTGAGGTTAATTTTTACTACAGGGAAATATCTCATTCCCACGGAAAAATATAAATAGAAATACGTACTATTCCAAACCGATAACGTCTAAAAACTTGAAATATGGTATGTAGATGTTTTATATGTCGAAGGCAATAGGATTTTTTAGAAATTCCCACGGGAACGGGAGTAAATGGCATCCGCGCGGGCAACCCGCTTTAAAACAAGCTTTTATTATGTTTTTTTTTAAAAAAAACAACAAAAAAAATAATTAAAAATAGAAGTTTAAACCTGATAAGAAAAATATCATTTTCTAATCAATATCTTTTTAATAAATAAAAGCGTGTTACATTGTGATTGCAAAAACAAATATACTGAAAGTGTAATTTATGCTTAATGATCTTTAATGTTCCATCACAATGTAATACGCTTTCATATAGCAAAAAAAAAATGATTAAGTAATGATATTTTTCTCATCAGGTTTAGCCTATTATTTTTAATTTTTTTGTTCTTTTTTATTAACAAGAACATATTAAAAGCTTGTTTTAAAAAAGTTTTTTTTTTCATTTAATTTTATTTGTATTTTTGTAAGTATTATTTTACATTTTAATTACTTTACATATCAATTAGTTATGGTTCCTATGGCCACCTTCTAGCTCCATCATCAGACCCTGGTTACCATCTAGCACCAAAGTACTCGTCAAGACGAATCAAACTAGCCCATACTCGATGGGGTTATGTCGTTTAATTACTGAGTTCCTATGGCCACCTTCCAGCTCCATCATCAGACCCTGGTTACCATCTAGCACCAAAGTACTCGTCAAGACGAATCAAACGAGCTTATACTCGATGGGGTTATGTCGTTTAATTACTGAGTTCCTATGGCCACCTTCCAGCTCCATCATCAGACCCTGGTTACCATCTAGCACCAAAGTACTCGTCAAGACGAATCAAACGAGCTTATACTCGATGGGGTTATGTCGTTTAATTACTGAGTTCCTATGGCCACCTTCCAGCTCCATCATCAGACCCTGGTTACTATCTAGCGCCAAAGTACTTGTCAAGACGAATCAAATGAGCCGAGACTCGATGGGATTGCTTCGATTCATTACAGAGTCCTATGACCACCTTCCAGCTCCATCATCAGAACCTGGTAACCATGGAAAGACAAACTACTCGTCAAGACAATTAAAACGATCCCAAACTCGATGAGTTTGTGTCGTTTCATTGCAAAGTTCCTATGGCCATCTTCCAGCTCCATCATCAGATCAGCACCATGTCATCATAATATTGCATTGTCACGCGATTTACACATGTATGCAAAATTTCAGCCCAATCGGTAATCGGGAAGTTGGTCAAATTTAACTTGCAAAATTTGAAAACAGACAGACAACGGGACAGGTGAAAGTAAATAAAAGCTTGTAATAAACCACTTTTTTTAAGCTGCTAAAATTTATTATTCTGTGGTTTGGCACAGAAAAAACAGCACTTAGTGATAATTGAGTGATAAATTGGCAGACTAAATTACCTACGTTATTATTTTCAGATTTCCTATATATGACGGGCCTGGGGGTCGATTTTTGAATCTCACTGGTGATATCAAAATCACCGGTGACTAAAATTATCACCGATGACTTTTATGTCACCATTTTCCAAAAGCCGTATTTTTGAAAGTCACACGCTGTTTTCAATAAATCGTCGCAATCACAAAATATCACAATCGAGCCCCGCTGCTAATTCTTCCGAAAAACATACTTTGGCACTTTTGGCAGATATCACATACGTCAACTGTCAAAAACAATCGCATGGAGATTTCAATTACGAGTGGGTAGGGGCACTCGTAAATCGATATCATAGGTATGACAAATGTAAGTCACCGATGAGTTTCAAAAATACGAACTTTCGGAAATCACTCACATCGGTGAGAATTAGTCACTTGGTGAGATTCAAAAATCGACCCCCTGTTGGCTCAGTTGGTAGTGACCCTGCCTTCCGTCGCGGTTTCGATAGCCGCTCGGCGCCAACATTTGTGTGCATGAACATGTCTATTGGCTTTGTGTCTGGGTTTAATATTTATATAAGCAAGTTTATCAGTTTTTCAGTACCCATAGATAGTACATCATTTCAATAAGGATGAGACGTAGGTACGTACGCCCTTTTCACGTCGCGTTGGTCGCTGTAGGGACATACCTACCATTGAGTTTACGGACGAAGACTTGCGAAGGAATATCCCATGGAAAATGAAAGAAATGGTATAAAATGTTTTTTTCTATTATTTCTTCATTTCCATACAATGATTCCTACAATAATTATATTTTATTGTAGAAGTAGTGCGTAGGTATATAAGAAGTATACTTGTCATAGATATTTTTTTGTCGAGAGTAGGACTGCCAGGTCATTAATAAATTAAAAGACGGGTTCGAACTTAACAATATATACATACAATATATACATACATAGCTAGTACTTATTATAAAGAAGCCATCCGTGTGCGTGTCCTACTCGTGTTTGGATGGTTTTTTAAGAGATCGTGATTTGATAGTACCTAACTAGCAATAGTAAAAAAAAAAAAATTAAAAAAATCTGCGACTACGAGATGTCTGCCGTCGCATGACATAAACTAATAGGTCTCATTTCTTGTCAAGAGATTTAGATTTCTTGGAATCTAATATATAATTTATCCGTTGATAAGTAATATCAGATCTTCTTCTAATATTATAAATAGTCTAGGCAATAAAGGTAGTGGACCCCCACATTAATTCCTCAGTCAATTAAACTTTGCAGGATTGTAGTATAGTATGAGACAATACTGCATAAAAAAATAAAAAAAAAACCATGGCGAAGTTAGGTTTTTATACCTAAAAGTACAAATAGCCTAATAAATTCGACGGAGTAATTCCTCAGTCAAAAATGGTTTTACTAGATGACTTAATTACATCATTATGTGGTACATGATAAAAATCCAAAACATTGTCCAAACAGAACTATTACTTACTGGTCAAAATACCTATTATGGTCCGTCATTTCGCTGGGAAAATTGCTCTGTCAAATTTGATTTCTCTCGTGTCCTTAAAATGTAGTCTGGAGTCACGGGTAAGAAAATCCAGAAAAATATGCTTACCAAAACTACTTAAAAAAAATGTTTAGTGGTTGATAATTTGCAAATTTCTGAAAATAATATACCGAGACGGTTTTTTTTTGGATTTTTCTATTGTAAGTCCACAGCGACTATTAAATGACATTCCAGCTAAAAAAAATTCACTGAGCAATTTTCCCGTGCAAGGTAAAATACGTAAGTATTATTCCGAAACGATAACACCTAGAAACTTGAAATATGGTTTGTAGGTCTTGAAATATGTCGTAGGCAACCACTGAAGGGATTTTCGGAAATTCCTACGGGAACAAACTGGATTCGCGCAGGCAACGCCGCTGGGCACCCGTTAGTAATACCAGAGACCAGTTTATTTAAACTGGTCTCTGGTAATACATAAATAAGTACTCTCATACAATTCAATTTTACGAAATACTCACGTTTCACCAGTATATTCTATGGACCCCTAAATGTGATAGGTGGTGAGCCCATCAAATTCAAAATCGTTTATTTTCTTTTGGTATTAAATATACACTTAGAAACGTCAATATTTTATAATAACAAGGCACTCTAAACTCCTCCATGAAGATTGGCTAAATGCAAACAGCAGCCCATCTCCACCGACGAGTTACTGGTTCCGAATGCAGTACCCCGAGAAGAGCCAGCAAGAAACTCAAAGGCAGCTCTTTTTAATCTCATGTCTTACTAATAAATATCGTTTACAATAATAATTATAATTAATAGCCTTACATAGCGTCGAGTCGGTTAATCCCATGCATGTTGGTCTACTAAGTAGTCTGTAATTTTATAGTAGCCTTTTTTATGTAATTTTTGCTTAACTATTATTTTAAATTTGTCAAGAGGCAAATTTTGTAATTCAATGGGAATCTTATTGTAAAAACGTATACATTGACCCTTAAAGGATTTGGTAACTTTAGATAATCGACTAACATAAGCAGCCAGTTCATTCTTATTTCTAGTGTTTATACAATGTCTGTCACTATTTTTTTTGTAAAGTGATATATTCTTTTTAACATACAATACGTTTTCGTAAATATACTGTGACGCCAGTGTCAGTAATTTCCTTGAATTTTTCCTTTAGAAACATCCTAGACCCCATTTTATAAATTGCACGAATGGATCGTTTCTGCAAAATAAATATTCTCTGGACATCAGCAGCATTCCCCCACAGTAGAATGCCATATGACATCAAGCTGTGGAAGTAGCTGAAATAGACAAGTCTAGCTGTTTCTACGCTTGACATATTACGTAGGTATTTTTTTTACGGCATATGCAGCAGAACTGATATGAGCCTTTTCGCCAACGTATCAATGTGCGATCCCCACTGTAACTTAGAGTTTAGAGTTATTCCTAAAAATACTGTAGTGTTTACACATTCTAATTTTTCGTTTTTAACTGTAACTGAGTTTAAAGTTCGTTTAACATTTGATAAAGAAAAAAGTACACATTTAGTTTTTTTCTCATTGAGAAGTAAATTATTAACGTTAAACCAACTGACAACATCATTAATTGCACTGAAAAAGTCCATCGCCAGACCGGGGTACTGTTACACGTGTCCAGAATTAATTCTGAGATCTGCGGGTTTCCTAACGATTTATTCCTGTCGAGCTATAGATAAATATGTACTTAGACTTTTTTAAGCTTTTGAAAATAATTGAATTTGAATTTCAAAAATATTTTTTTATTAAATAGTCATATTAGTGACAGATGTAATTAAAGTCATCATTAACCTGTAACAGCCCACTACTGAGCTAATTGTCTTTCCTCGCACATGAAAAGTGGTTATTCCTTATTATTATTTACTATGTTACCGGCAATCTGTATAATGCAGGTATTCCCTAGGGATTATATATAATTTTGAACACCCCAGGTATTACATAATATTATGTATGTAATACCTGGGGTGTTCAAAATAATTACCTACCAACTTAATACAGACTATTTTTTAAAGAAATTTGATGTCCTGAATGCATTGTTTGTCCTATCTAGATGTTAACCCTTTCGACAAGGATATTACCTGCCAGATCTCTGAAAAAAAAATTGTCTTTCGTTGATTTTCAGGACTTCTGCAAAAATTTAGTTATTTTGTGAGAAAACTTCTACCAATCCTTATAATACGAATACATATACGAAAACATAGGTAACACAATATTTACTTATAAAAACAATCTCCAAAAAGAAATACCTACAGTGTCCAAAGACTAGCTGCATCCAAATAATGTACATTCTGTCAAAAAAGTATCGGGAATTGATCTTTTTTTTTATGGTTCCAAATTCAATTTTTATTTTATTTTTTGTTGGTAGTTTGGCACAACTGTTTCCCATTTTGGTGTGGAGTTTAAGCTGCATCTGTCATTTAGATTAAATACAGTTCTCAAAGACGTTTAAAGAAAAATAGGAAAGAGAATGATTTTCTTCCAACCTCTTCGACAGTGCTGTTTTCTGTTTGATCGTCTATAGTCTGTGTTGCGAATTTTATAATGGACAAAAACATTGAACAAAAGAGTATGTCTCAAATGGAATTTCGTGTTTCGTGGTCGTCGCTAAAAATGTCACAGATGGCGTACGGTGAATCGCCTTTATCAAAAACACGTGCTTATGAATGGTACAATGTATTCAAAAGCGGAGGAGATGTGATGGAAGATTTGCCTCGCTCTGGTAGGCCATCAACGTCTTCTACTGAAGTTAACATCGCAAAAGTGAAAGAAATAGCGACTAAAAATCCTCATTCATGTTTGAGAGAGATAGTCGCTGAACTTTCTGTCGAACTTTCTTTCTCCGATTCGAGTCGAGTCGAGTCGATCCGTACTATTTTAGACAATAACTTGGGTATGGAACATGTTGCCGCTCGACTAGTCCCAAAAAACTTGAAGTTTCTATAAAAACTCAATCGCATAAGAGTCGCTGAGGCCTAAAACTCATGAAATGCATTGTTACTGTTGAGGAGATGTGGTTTTACGAGTTTGACATGCAAACCAGTCAACAAGCTTTGGAGTAGCACCTTAAAACTGATCCAAAACCGAATTCGCGGCGAGAACTGAACTCAATTCCAGAAAAAGCGTTTAAAAACTGTTTCGATGATTCTAGTATTCGTTGGCATAAGTATATCATTTCTGAAGGAGCATACTTTGAAGGTGATAAAATAAATTTGGAAGAATAACTAACATCTTGTGTGATAATGACCTTTTCCCGGTACATTCTTGACAGAGTAGTAGGTAATGTTCGTAGCGCATGAAAATGAATCATTTGAGTAATATGATGATTAATGTTAAATAATCATAGTAATAAGTATTAGTACTTATTAGTCATGGTTCTTAAAATCGTAAGTGAAATGAAGACAAAGGCTGTTAATTAGTTAATTATTAAAGTGTCCTATAAAAGCTTACTGCTTGTGATGTATTAGCACACTCCACCTGCTTTAGTGCAAGAACACTTTGAAGGACCATCGCCTATCCTGTGTTAATTTAAATTCAAATCAACGTAAGTAGGATTTAATTTCACTTTTTATGTATTTAGAAACTGTTCGCTATCATCACATCAAAAATGTAGTTGTATTTAATGTTTTATATTTAAAGTTTTTAAGTACCTACCTAATTTGATTCCAGCCGAAACGAAAAGTGGATATCCACAACCCACTTGAGGAATTGTGATATTTTGGTCAGAAATCCCCAATGATTAAACAATCGCAGCCTATTGAAGATTTCCGTGAAATCAACTAACGATTCCGATTGTTTTTTTATTAGATTTTTATATTAGTAGATAGTGTTTAATTACACATATGTATATACACACACACACACATAAGTATAGGTACTTATATATTTTAAGTTGGTTGGGTTTATCTGCTTTTCTGCTCACTCTCCACCGTCTCTCCTCCAACAGCTCACTGCTAAGCTAATGGTATTTCCTGAGGCACGAGGAAATTAATTATTGTGTTTTGTAATGCTTCTCAAAGAATATTTCTAGTTTTGGGTCCAGTATTCTAATTGAACGGGTGATTTTATATTATTAACCTTGTCAAATTTAAATTGATAATATATATTTCAATCTATAGGGGTTTGTTCTAAATTTTACTGAAAAACGCTATCCCAGCTACAGAAATTTTGCGTAAAGACAGTAAAGACTAAAAAAATATTTTACTCTTTTACAGATGTTTCGTGCAACAGTGTTCATCACCGCTGTAGTAGTATTCATCTTTATCTCCACCGTATCTGCATCTGCCTATAACCGAGACATCAGCGTGGATGGCTTCGAGTTAGAAGATGACACATTCCCAGAAGATTCTTTCTCGGTAGACTCCAAAGTAAACAACTTCGGCCAGTTGGGTTCAGTAATCTTCGCGATCAAGGACCAGTTTAAGGATATCATTGAAGAAATCGCTCTTCAATTGTTTAAATACGTAGTGGAAATCATGAAACATTATAAAGTCAAGTTGTTGAAGAAAATGGGAATGTACACACTATCTGACGTCTTTCACACAATTTTCGATGGCGTTACTGACTTCGTGGTTGACACTACACCAGAAGAAGTCATTCTGACGAAACCCGTCATAAGGCCAAATTATTACAGCGATCCCTATGGGCTGTCGTCACTCCTCAAATCTAGTTAAGTAAAATATCAGTGTTTTAGTATAAATATTTATTTAGTTTATCACTGCAATAAAATTATGTGCGTAGCTATAGATAAATATGTACGTAGACTTTTCTGAGCTTTTAAAAGTAATTGAAATTGAATTTCAAAAATAATGTTTAATTACTTAATCGTGTAAGTGACAGATGTAAATATTAAGTCATCATTAACCTGTAACCCACTACTACGCTAATTGTCTTTCCTCACACATGAAAAGTAGATAATCAATAAAATTATGTGCTCATCAATGTACTTAAGTGATTTTTTTTATTTTATCCAGAAATCCTGTAGCAAGTGTAACTGGTTGTAGGTTCTTGCATAATTATGTTTATACGCTGATATACATTATGTATGTGTATATAGTATGTATATGAAGTTATTGATGTCATTGATCTCAGTAATAATTAATAATTTATTTTCAATGTCAAAGTCCTCTCTTGCTATTTGATGAAAAAAAGAAAGTACTCGCGAAAGCATGTTAATATAGCACAAGAAAAAGTACATCTTAGGTTATATTACATAGCATGTTATGTTACGTGTATAATGTAGTTTGGTTTAGTTTTTACAAACATCAGTATATTTTTTTTGTTATTATTACTTCTCAATTTTCCTTAATTTTAATTTATGGACGATATAAAAATGAAAAATATTACAACATTTCAAGGACCGTGTCTGGTTTGAAGCTTTGGTTTTTAGGGGCCCGTAGCCGTAGCCGCAGAATAGCTGATATACTATAAACAGCACAAAAGTATTTTTTTAGTTATCTTAATTTTATGTTGACCCCTCATGAAATAACAATTTTAGTACAGAAGCGATAGCAAAACCCTACAACAATTAAACAGTTGAATTACTTTAATAGAAAAAAATAAAGAAGTATACCTACATATAACGGAGTATCTTATTACCTGAATGCACCAGAAGGAGAGTATTAATATTTTTGTATAAAGAACAGAAAATTATTGAAAGAATGCATTATTTAAATTAGCCTCCAAAATATTGTTGAGTAGCCATAGCTTCGAACATTAATATTTTTGATTCATGAGTTTCATGACCGTTGCTACCCTATCCTACTAATATTTTAAACGCGAAAGTTTGTATGGATGGATGTATGGATGTCTGGATGGATGTTTGTTCATCTTTCACGCAAAAACTACCAAACGGATTTTCATGAAACTTTACAGTTTGTTATTCTGATGTATAAGCTTATATAGCTTATACATCAGAATATCACATTGGCTATATTTTATCCCCGTATTCCCACGGGAACGTTAACTACGTGGGTGAAACCGCGGGGCGCTGCTAGTATTAAATATTATGTAGAGACTTGTCTCAGTAACAACATTTTTTTTCTTTTCCGCCGTCGTAAAGCAAGTAAGTAGTATCTCTTTTAGATTTGTCTAGATTATGACTACATTTTTTTACATCACCAAGTTGCCACTGAAACGGGAAAAGTGGGAAAGCCTATAATTTGCCAAATAAACTGTCTAGAAGAGATAATTTCAAAACAGAGCCCAACGCACACCGGATCACCTTCGTTTCTTATTGTTGAGGATAAGTCGGGTCAAAAACCTAATTTTGAGAGGCATGTCTGTATTCCTAATAGCTTATTTGGTATAAAACTAGTTTATCAGGTCCAACAGGTACATTTTTAGTATAATTGCAAATTGCTCTTTAGTTCAAATTTAAAGAAAACATTGTAAACATAACAGCCATGTCTGAATACTGCTGTCGAAATTTGTTATTTTATTTATTTACTAGCGGGTGCCCAGCGGCGTTGCCCGCGCGGATCCAGTATATCTACGTTCCCGTGGGAATTTCCAAAAATCCCTTCATAGCAGTTGCCTACGACATTTAAGACACCTACATACGATTACCATATTTCAAGTTTATAGGTGTTATCTGTTACCTAGTACTTATATTTATCTTTTTAACCAGTTTTTATATTTTTTTCGTAGGAAGAAGGAGAAAGTATCTCGACTGGATACTTTCCCGTACTTAAAAGTAGGCTAAATGTTGAACCAGCTACTAAGGTATCTCTACACCAAATGTCATCAAAACCCGTCCAGTAGTTTTTGCGTAATGCGTGCACAGACAGACAGACAGACGGACAGGCAGGCAGGACAGGTAGACACACAAAAATTTCAGAAATTTGTGTTTTGATCTACATCGATAATTATCTACCATATCGCTAAAATTTCCAAAAAAATAGTTCATGTACAGACACGGTTTCGTTACAGTTTTATTTTTTGTAGTCTAGATAGTTATCGCTTTTGATATCAAAACACATTTTTTTTAATATTTTTGTCTGTATTTTTGTACACTCATCTGTAATATCTACACTAATAATATAGGAGGAGAAAGATTTGTATGTTTGTAACGAATAAACACAAAACTTACTGGACCTATTTCAAAAATTCTTTCACCATTAGAATGCTACATTATCCCTGAGTAACATAAGCTGTATTTAAGTCTAGAAAAAAAAATGGGATCGTCACTAAAACTTCAATAATGTAACGAAAGGTGTAATATTTTTTTTGCTATAATGTCTTTCATCGCATGCGCTGCGGAAACTATTGATGATAGAACAAAAAAATGTTCTACAATATTAAAGAACAAACAATCTACAAAAAACTTCGCGATGCCATATGTCTGACTATTGCAGTTATGTCACTATGACTACTTTTTTACATTTTAAAGGTTAATTGCCGACAGAGATCAGACCATCTTATCCATTAATCCATATTCAAATAAATCCTTTTTATCTTCAAGACTGTTTTAATAGCTGTTGATTACTTTTTGAATTATTCAAATCCGATATTCTGTTCAAAATATATTACGAATTTTTCTTTTATTCATAGAAAAATAAACTCTGCGTTGCGAGCCGTTGCCGGTGTATATGTACGAGTACGTGTGCTCCACGCAGCGCAGATGGCGGAAATTTAGGGTAAAATGTATATATATATATATAGCCTATATATTGTCCCACTGCTGAGGAAAGGCATTTCCTCTGGAGGGAGGGATCCCTCCACTTATCCCTATCCTCTGCCTCCTCCGGCCATGTCGAGAAGGCGTCCAGTTCATTCCCGCAGACCCCGATGGAGATATAAAATTTAATAACAAAAATATAAATAGCAGTAATAGCTCAGTGGCTAAATAGCCCGCTTCTCATTCGTGAGGCTCGGGTTCGAATCTTGGCATGTACCAGTAAAGAGCACGTAAAACTTGTTAAAAAATAAAAAAGCTGAGAAAAAATATTTTTAGAAGATGATTTTGAAACTGAAATTACAAAGAAAACATACCTATACAGAACAATACAAATGTCATGCAAACAGAAGGAATCCACGTACCAAGGTCAATTAAAAACTGCTTAAAAAGAGAAATATCAACTAGGCTAGGTACTCCGAAACGATAACTCATAGACTCTTAAAATATGGTCTGTAGGTATACAAACAAACCCTATAAAAAGTTTTTTGAAATTCCCACAGGAATGGGAGCTACACTGGATCGGCGCCGGCAACGCCGCCGCTGGGCACCCGATAGTTAGTAATATATCTGATATATATGACACTTACGGTGTAGGGGAGACCGGGGCAAGATGAGGTTCGGGGCAGGACAGGAAATGTGCTGGTGTGCGTGAGCTATGCACGATATATGAGCTCCGGCAGCACCATTAGTACGAAATTCAGTCGCGCTTTGTCGGTCATTGGAAACAAATGTGTTGCTGCTTCTTTTGGCTGCTCTGCGTGAACAAACTTAATATTCTGAATAATATTACGAAAGTTTACGACAAATATCAATGTGTTATGAAGTAATTAAGCATGTTTTGACAATATTTTTAAACTTAACACAGCAATGCAATATCAAATGTTTTTTTATGAGGCGCTGTTTATAACCTACACAACTTAAGGTTAGGAATGCTTGGTATTATTACAAAAAATATCCGTTGGGGCAAAATGGTCGGGGCATAACAGGATATCATGTTTTGCCCCGTTTTTGCGAAATGTGTAAAATATTTAGTAAAAATAAAGAAATAAATGAGTAGTATCACGCCTTTTATCCCCAGGGGGGTAGACAAAGGTATTTCATTTCTGAACATACCCACTTTTCACTTTACACAAAATTCAGCATCCACTGAATAGGCATCTCAGTCTAAACCTTAAACTTCAACTATTTTAGAGGAGACCTCTTTGAGGTCAAGGTTCCTGTGACCGAAAAAACTCCGGAGAAAAAATATCAAATGCCACGTTTATGGTTTCTCCTGCAAACCTCATAGCAATATCAAAGAAAGATATGTACTCTTTTTGCCCCGTGCAATTTCCCATTATGCCCGGAGTTATGGGGCAAGATGGGTAAATTCATTTTCTTATTGTTTTTTCTAATAACCAAAAAACTATGTGATTTAGAGAGCAAAACAAGTTAATTATATAAAGTTGATTAGTAAATGTTGCTATCTATGTAAAAGTTAGTTCATTAAACAGTTCAATTTCCTTTATATGATTTTTTTTCCTTAGGTAGCCCGTTTTGCCCCGGTCTCCCCTACATAACATTTACTTTAATCTGTTTGCATTTACTACTAATAAATGGCGTAAATAATGAATTAAATAACAATATTTAAAGTGGTAAGTTAACTATTTATTTAGAACTATTATTAATATTCTGCATTTAAAACTACTAAATGAGTTATGGAAAATGTCAATGTCTGGATCGCGGGTTTGTGTACTCACCTATAATTATATTGATCAAGAATTCTGCGTAAGGGCTATTGGAGACCTAACTTTGTTCTAGAAAATGGAGTGTTACAAATTTTGATTATTTTGTACCTAGGATAAGAATGGGGGATGACAAGGGATATATTTTTTAAGATATAACTGCATTGTACCTTATTATTAATTAATTATATAAATAAATAATAATAATATAAATAATAATATTATTATGAAGAAAACATAAGTCAAGCATAAATACGTCTACGGTCGCGAAGAGTAGTCATTTTGAATTTTGACAACCTTTGCTCGAAAGGGTTCCTATGAGAGAAATCACTACAAGAGAATGCCAGATGCCTGGTGTAGGCTCTCTGTATACTTTCGATTCGTGGAGAATGGATTTCAAAACAATACCAAGTATTATCTTATTCTAAATACAATACAATACTACAGGCCAATTATAGCTATCCACATCTTAATTCACCTTGTTTTAGTATCAGTGGCACACGAGCCGTCAAGGACCACAATTGTCTCATGTCTCCTAATCTAGCTTGGCGGATATTGCTCTTTACTTCGCCTACTTATACGTGAAGAGCAATTGCGCAGAAATGTTGCAAGACAAAACTATCAGGCGGAATTCGTGAGATGACTACCTAATTGGGTGTTGAATTCATCAATGCGTAGGTAGCAGCCCACTGTTGAGAGGGCAGAGGATGGCAGCTGCCCCCCCAGGAAATCTCACAGAACATCTGTGAACTCGCCTAATAACTAACCAAAGTGTAAACAGGGCCTTATGCTATAACTTTTAAATAAGTCGAGCAGTAGACACTTGACAAAATGCAAGGTGCAATTGCCAAAAACCCGCACGCGACGATGGCGGACGAAAATTAAGTCAAATTTTCTTTTATTTATTTACCTACCTATAAAGCAGTATTATTTGCGGCTGATGCCCTACAAATTACACTACGTATACCTCATGTTTCATGTAGGTGTATTTGTGTAGTATGTATGACAAAGCAGCCGCGGACGATCCGACCTAAAAAATCTAACTTGCCCCCCCTAGGCCAGAAGCTGGGTACGCCCATGTCTACATTTGAGGAAATATTAAGATGATGAATTAAACCGTAGAGCCAAAAAAAACCCTGTATGGTCGTATTTAAATATGATTATAAAATAAAGCTTGTGATTAAACATAGTATACAAAATCATCAGTGCAGCACAAATCTTCATAACCAATTAATTATGTCTTTATCAAGATTTCAGAAAGTAAAATAAAATGTTCACCATTGCATTGTACTAACACGGAGCAGTCAAGACAAAGCCTCATTCTTATAGTTAAGTACTTACTAACTTCAATACTTAAAAGTCAATTTCTACCAATAGTTCTGCTCAAGTCACTATAATATAAGATAGAAAAATAAACTAAATAGTTTTATTTGAACATAACCACCGCTTGTGATTATTACAAAGTCACGGCAATTAACTAAAATTGAAAATTTTGCTAACCAAAAAATATCAGGCGTCAAAAGTGTAGTCGATATTTATTAAAGATTTTTAAAAATGTTTGCTGTCTGTATTTAGCACCGCTTGCGTATGTTTAGAACGTCATCTTAAAACCTAAATTTCTTAACCTGTATAAAACTATCAGGCACCAAAAACGTAATCTTTAATTAAATAATGTTTCAAAAACGATGCTAATAAGAACAATCTAGCACCGCTTGCATA
Source organism: Ethmia dodecea (assembly GCA_963855545.1). Classification (NCBI taxonomy): domain Eukaryota; kingdom Metazoa; phylum Arthropoda; class Insecta; order Lepidoptera; family Depressariidae; genus Ethmia; species Ethmia dodecea. Next base: position 9,286,639 of record OY979448.1, read on the forward strand.
AGCTTAAGTTATCATGGTAATTTACTGAACACGTAACATTGCTAACCAAAAATTATCAGGCACTACAAAATAATATGGTCTGTAAACAATGTTTTTAAAAAAACTTTACGGTACAGTATGTATGTACAGTTAGTATAAACATAATAAAGGAGACGTTTCATGAAAGTATGGAAACTGGGCCTGCACCACGTTCACTAGTTTTTTAGATAAATATAAATAAAATAACTATAGTTTTATGATTTTGCTCATAGTTGTCTAGTTTCGTTGTACAATAATCTTTAATTTTCATTAAACCAGCATCGCGAGGACCGAAAAAAAAAATTACGACCTGACCGGTAAAATTACATTTGACATTATTTTGTTATTTGTCGTACTAATTCACAATAACATGGAAATTGGGCTTAAGAAGTTAGAAATAGTAATATTTCAATATGATTCCATGCGGATCCATTGAACTTTAATTACTTACTTTTGTGCAAGTTAAATAGATGGAAATTATTTTTTTAAATATTTTTCTGATAATCACTAGATTTTTCTCTATCTTTCACGCTGGTGTACAGTGTGAAGGCCCAAGATGGAACGTCTCCTTTAGTTTTAACTTCTGATGCTCCAAAAGTATGCCAATATAGCCCTACGGAGCGGGCTAGGGAGTTAAAAGTAATTCGTTGTTTAATTTCCCTGATGAGATGTAGACAAATTCTGACAGACAAGCCAATAAATATTTGTGGAGTGTGGAACATCTTCATCGCAAAAATGTTGCGAGTTTTAGTTTCATGGTTTTTCTGCATAGAAGGTGGCGCCATGTGCTTTAAAAGAGATTTAAATCTATTTTTTAATCTTTGACAGGTTTAGAAGAAAAAACTGCCCGCGAAACTTTCAGAAATTTTGAAGAGTGTATTTGTTCGGTTTTAAATAAATGTGTACTAAATTGACTATTTTTCTCGCACTCCAAGTGAAAAGTACAGTTTGCACCTCGAGACTAAACATACCCTTGGTTAACCACCTCTGGTACGAGCTCGATATAAAATATACTATTTTCTATTTAAAATACTGGATTTCCTTGATGCACTTATCATATTGGTATTTTGGACAATCAGATTAGATGCATATCTATATAGAGATTCAAAACAAGATCATTTCCGCCTTGGGCATATTTTGTTGTGTTATGTTGCGGAATATTTTATGTAGATGTCACCGCACTGATAATATGGTGTTATTTATTTGTTATTAACTTTTTACCGCGACTTCGCTCGTGTTCCGGGATTTTAGGGTTATTATATACCTATATCTAGCTATATCATTGTAAAGTTTCATTAAAAACTATTCAGTGGTTTTTGCGTGAAAAAGCAACAAACACCCACCCATACATGCATCTTCATAAACATTCTTGTAAATATTAGTTGGATTTGTTTGCTATTAAATTAGACGCAAATCTACAGATTACACATACATACATATATAATCACACGCCTATTTCCCATTGAGGCAGAGATAATAGACTGCCACTTCAAAAAAAAACATAAAAATCTTTATTTCTCAGAAAACACATGTGAATGTATGGATGGGTTGATGCACCCTTTTAGGCTTAGGGGCCTGTGTAGTATAGTACAGTAAAGTACAGTTTCGAATTAATAATTGCAATGACCAGCAGTAAATTAATTCGATTAAGTCCACCTCGATATTTGTAGTAAAAAAACAGACAGACATACATATATCCTACAGATTGACACTTCAAACTTATAGCACTGCTTTGTTTAACAATTGTGAAGATGGAAAGGAATAATTAAACATTTTTTTATGTTTTGAAGACTAAAAATTAATGAAAAAATAGGAATAAGATAAAATACTAATATCTACTCCGGTGACAATCTCCCCACTATGACGTTCATGATAGATAGATTCCTACGGGATAGGTAGAATTCAAAAGTCTTAAGCGTATCTTGTATGAGGTTAAGGTATAATTCTACCCACCAATAATTACGAGTACAACGTCACATGGCCATTTGATAAATTCCTCTGAGTACGTATATTGTATAAAATACGAATCAATTATATAATAAAGTCCATGTTTACGCCAGTGCAACATAATAAGCACTATTACCTCACCCACGTGATATATGAAACTTACGATAAATGATTATATAAGCATTATATAGTTATAGTACCTACTCCGGATCTGGTAATCTATTATTTCAAGGCGCTACTCTTATCTAAATGACTATGATCGATTAGATTAGAAATTGCAAGGCTCCTTTTATTTCCTATTTGAGAAGGTTACATATGAAATTAAAAATTATAATTAAATACATAAACATTGTGAATCAAGTCATAGATGGCCATTTACATTGTCGGAGAACAGATAGAGCTAATATCTGCAATTACTTGTCGTTGGTGCCAGACCGGGCATTGATTACTACTCTTAAATAATTTTCATATTATAATGAAATTACTTTTTTTTTATATGATTTCACCTGAACGTATTAATTTTTGGTGTATCCTTAAAACTTTCCCAAATGCACACCGTGTTTAATAAAATATTGTGACTACAATAATTAATTAAATTTTTCGTTCGATAAACCCTTGAATAACTTAACATAATATGTTATTATATAAATATTTAAATGTATTCGATCCAAATTCAACGTTTAAATATGGTTATTAACATCTACACTAATATTATAAAGGAGAAAGATTTGTATCTTTGTAACGAATAAACTGAAAAACTACTGGACCGATTTCCTATGTCTAGAATAAAGATTAATTTACTCTACGTCTATCGCAATATGTTAAAAAAAATTATGTCCGCCCTAGTAAAGCCGGGACGGCCCGCGTAGTTCCCGTGTGGGAATACGGAAATCACTATCACTACATAGTATAAAACAAAGTCGTTTTCTGTGTCCCTATATCCCTATGTCCCTTTGTATGCTTAAATCTTTAAAACTACGCAACGGATTTTGATGCGGTTTTTTTTAATAGATAGAGTGATTCAAGAGGAAGGTTTTAGTGTTGGCATTGCACCCGTGCGAAGCCGGGGCGGGTCGCTAGTAAAATATAAGATATTCTATAGCTTTCAATTGGTGAAAGAATTTTTAAAATCGGTCCAGTAGTTTTTGAGTTTATTCGTAAGACGCATACAAACATACAAATCTTTCCTCTTTATAATATTACTATAGAAGTATAGATAAAGGTACACCCCCGGTTTATTCTTGTTTCTATGAGTAATGAAATAACGACTACCGGCTTTCTTTAGTGTCATCGAACGCCCATAATACGAGTAGCTTCGTTTGAATGTACCGACCTTTTTCCTTCTTTTCTTAGTCATAAGTAGGAAGTGCCAGTAGAATCCAGTTTTTCCCCGTTCCCGAGGGATTTTTGAATAATTTGATTTGCTGAGATTGTATAAGGTGATATAGTTTCGGAGAATTAGTAATGAGTGAGTCAGTCAGTTGTATTGCCCTTATAATTTAAATTCCTAATTACCTACTGTCATAAATGTGAAATGTGAAAGTGAGTTTTTTTGGTTGTTTGTTACGTTTTTACACCTAAATCGGCGAACTGATCTTGATGAGTTTTATAAATTGAACATATGGTACTTTTCATCCCGCAAAAAACGAAAGACACACAAACACATGCGCGTGAACCCTAGTATTTATATACATTAACTTTAAATAGAATCCGTTAAATGCATTGTCTGTTACGGGGATTCTCAAAGAGGCCGATTTCGGAGAGGTCGACATAAACTAAAACTGATTTTGGAGGGTGAGGTCCAAAAATCGACCCCTTTTAATTAACTCAAGTTCATATTTGAAACTTTCAACACTGTGTAAGTTATGTTGTGTTACGTGTACCAAGAATGGTTAATATTTTAGTATGAAGTGCAATTTTAATGGTTTTAAAAAAAGATTTACTCACTAAAGTATTTTTACCTAATTTTTATTAATAATTTTATGTGTATTTATTGTGTGAAATTTTGATGATAAAATGTACTCACTTAGAAACCGCAAAGTCTTTAAATTGGTAAGTGTTTTGTAGCAATAGGAAGAAAACTAGAGATAGGATTTTTTAGGTAATTTGGCTATGGGCGTCTGAGGCAGTTTATTTTGAAAATAAACTGCCAATGGGGTTGCTGGCCCAAAATAGTTTGGGAATCCCTGGTTTATTAACTACTACTTGATTCAACGAGAATGTTGGTTGTATCTACATCAAGTTCACATGCTACAAGATAAAGCATCAAGATAACGCTCCGTTCCACTTGACCATGTGCTGATCAGCTTTGCCGTATCTCATTGGGAATCTAAGTGTAGTGCCAGACGGAGCCAGTTAGTTAGTATCACAGGGAGTTTTTCTGGAACTGGGGGTCGATTTTTGAATCTCACCTAGTGACTAATTCTCACCGATGTGAGTGATTTTCGAAAGTTCGTATTTTTGAAACTCACCGGTGACTTACATTTGTCATACCTATGATATCGATTTACGAGTGCCCCTACCCACTCGTAATTGAAATCACCATGCGATTGTTTTTGACAGTTGACGTATGTGACATCTGCCAAAAGTGCCAAAGTATGTCTTTCGGAAGAATTAGCAGCGGCGCTCGATTGTGATATTTTGTGATTGCGACGATTTATTGAAAACAGCGTGTGACTTTCAAAAATACGGCTTTTGGAAAATGGTGACATAAAAGTCATCAGTGATAATTTTAGTCACCGGTGATTTTGATATCACTAGTGATATTCAAAAATCGCACTCCTGGTTTTTAGTACACTTTGTATGAAATGTTTGACTTGCGCCGATCCGGAAATACATTTTAAACATATAAAAAGAAATGTTCCGATTGACTGACATGGCCTCGACCGCTAGACCTAAAATTTATAATATACGAATACATTGCTCTTAGGATGAATAATAGAAAGGGTTTCTCGAAATTCCCATAGGAGCGGTAAAAACGGGATCCGCGTTTTCAACGCAGCATGACACATTCTAGTAGTTTATAACTTGTTCATTGTGCATGCTAAACTATTATCAGTTAGTAGAATTACAAAATTAACTCTCTGTTTCCCTGTGGATTACTCACTCGTGAGTGATGAGTGAGTGAATCGCTATGAATGACACGTTAAGTAAAAGAGTTCAACGCGTGACTGTTTTTAACATCCGTTTTGTTTAACTAATAAATATAGATTGTTCGAACAGACACTTATTGGGAAAGTAGTATTGTAGCAAATCCAGCCAATGCCACCCAGTGACCGTTAATAATTCTGCGTAGCCTTCAGGCTAGCATTAAATTGGTTGCCCCCATTGTTAAGCTAATTATTTTAGAGAGATCAAAAAAATGAGTTATTAAACAGTTTACATGCTTTGCCTGGGCTTGCAAAATCACTTAGAACAATTTACATTAACGACATGAAATAATTACTCTTACCTATGATACCATACTTTCTTAATACTTAGGTAATAAGATCCTATTTTATCTGGGCACGGTTTGGTATCTCTCCAGAATGGAGACGATTTAAATTATGTGAAAAAAGTGGATAATTGACTTCCAATGAGTCCCGGCTAGTTTATTTTTGGAAAGTGGATAATAAGGAATCCTTATTCGTAGCATTAGGCACCTACATGATTCTGATCACAAAAGAATTACAATTTTACACTATCCAAACTAATGGATGTCTAACAAATAAAAGACATTAAACAAAGGTTTAGAAGAACTCACTGTAGAATTATCTGTGACTAGAAAATGGAAAAAAAACTACGCGAGTCGGACTAGCACACGAAGTGTTCCGTTCCACAGTACAATAACAACATCTTTCTTTACGGGGGTACGCTTTAATTTTTAATTCTATTTCATTTTTATTATTCGTTGTTAATAGCAGCAAAAATATAGTTTCTGAAAAAGTTTCAACTGTCTAAGTACATATTACGGTTTATGAAATACTTACGCCCACTGACAGACAGACAACGGAGGCTTAGTAATAGGGTCCCGTTGTCACCCTTTGGCTACGGAACCCTAAAAATGGCAAATGTATCCGAATGTTTGCGATCATATGGTCGCGGTCAATCGCTACGGTCCATTTAGGTATCTATGCTCATGCGCAGAATACCAAACCCATCATTGCTTCACCGTAACGAGTCCTACGCTCTAATCTCGCTCTGATTGCATAATTTGCGTCTTAACATTGCTAGGCACGCGCATGACATTGAAGAAACGCGGACTTATTGAATAGCCAAAGGATATCTCACCTTAAGTAAACAAATTAATGCTAAATTATAATCGAGATATATCGAAATTCTTTGGTAGAGTAAATAAATGTCGGTGAGCACTTGTGAGTAAGCACCGCTGGTAAACAACACTGTATTTGTATAAGAGCGGCTAACATTATCCTACTAATGTAAAATGAATATAACTAAAGTATACACGAATAACTTCATGACGAACCCAGCATGCGGATTAATCAGTTGTTATTCCCAGACAAAACCTTCGTGTGGATTTTAATGATGTTATATATTACTGTATTGACGATGCATGTTGCTGAATCTTCATTTTTATGTATACATTTTTGTATGTTCTGAACGAAACCTACACGTGGATATTAAACATATTTGTAAAATAATATGTAACGAAACGCGTTGTGAATGTTACTACCTATGTATATTTTAGCAATATTAAATTACTATGAAGTTAAGTAATTTTCTGTTTTTTCTTTCAAAAAACTGTAAAAAATTCGCCAAAGACTAGGAAGATATAAAACATATTTGTTTAATTTTTTTTCTTGTTAAATTTCAACGACATACCTTTTTTAGGTAGTCATAAGACAAAGTTATTAAAAGCAAAATTGTTGGACAAAATTCTGATACGAAATCAGGTATCTGGCATCGTACGAAATGACCATATTAAATGAGCAGAGCACGTCCTGGAGGTTTACCACCATGTGTTAAAACAAACTTAAACAATATTGTTTTCGTCTTGCTTCATTGATACTAATTATTAAATAAGCTTGTATTAATATTATTTTGTGTCCAGTCTAATAAATTGATTTATTTAACCTTGTTGCGGAATACGGTGTGAAAGTGATGACGCTATTTGAAAATGTAGCGGTATGTCGTTTTCTCTATAGCGGAGATTAGACAATAACGGGATAATCATTCGTTTGCTAAACAGGAAAAAAACACCTTTTGTTATAATACTATTTAAGTTTAATACAAAGCGTTTCTGAGCTTTAATAGTTTAAAAATATTAGCTGACGCCCTTCATCCCCGTACTGGACCAATAAAAAGGATGTATGTATATACAACTCGGCTTCTGGGCAACGTATAAGATTATACATGCACCAAATTTTAGGATAGACCACCCACAATACAACTGTGAAAACCGCATCTCATTTGGTGCACCAGTTTGATAAGTACAAATATACGGACAGAAAGACACACATACATTTCTAAAACTAATTATTTTGGCTTCTATTGATGTTATAAAGACCCCTCATGTTAAGTTTTCTTAAATATCTCCTATGGACAGACAACGGTCAGCAACAATTTAATTATCTACAGATAGGCCCCTGGTCCGATGGATCAGAAAATCTGCCAACAACTTTCATTTAACACTGTCCGAAACCCTAAATATTGTAAACATAGTTTCGAAAATATAGGAATTACATAACAAAATAAATAAAATAAGTACTATTAATTCCGTTACTCATAGATACGAGTATCCTGTTTCGTTAATATAAAAGTTACTTTCAAGACAATTATTAATCCGGTTTCGTTAAGAATCATTTTTGTAAATGTTTTATTTTTAATTTACGTATCTTTAACTACACAAGCACATGAATATTGGACTTAAACAGGTTTTAACTTTAGTTCCTTTTCGTCATAGGAACTACAAGCAGGGTAGTTCCCTGTCTAGCTGCACATCAATCGGAATAAATTGTATTGCATTACTAGTATACCTACCTTAGCTTATATATTATGCATAATCATAGATTAGGTACCTATTCCATCTATCAAAAATACACTCTTCCTTTGAAAGGTGAATTTCGGAAAACTCAAGCAATAGTTACTCATACATACCTACGAGTTATACCAATTTTAGTTTCTATATATTTAAATTGAAATAAGATCAAAGTAAAGCATTCAGTCACATACAACGTCAAAGTGGTTTCGCCACAAACATTTACGATTTAACAAGTTTTTGAGCAATGTTTATGAACTAATGAGTTTTTTAGTAATACGCCAGCACAACGTTCAGAATGCACAGAGCAGTTGGTATAGAGCCCGCCTCTAACGCGAGAGACTCGGGTTTGATGCCCCCATATACCAATGAGTCTTTCAAGAACTTACGTACATTTTTATCTCCAGCTATACGGTAGAGGAAAACATAGTGAGGAATCCTCGGGCTCCAAAATTCTTTCTGAGGGGCTTCACGCTAAGGGGCCCGTTAAATATACTAGTGAAAAGGGTATTTCCAGGAATGGAATACCTCTGTCGACTCCCTTATGGATAAGGTGTGAGAATATTTATAATATTTACTTTTTAACGTTCGCGATACGACGCAACACGGTAAAAGAGGCAGAAAAATATTCCACCATTAGATGCAGCTGTGTGGAATCAAGTCATATCCTAACTTTATATTATAAATGCGAAACTAATTTTGTTTACTTGCTTGTTACGATTTCATACGCTTAAACCACTAAAGCAATTTTTAAAATTATTTCACTGATGGAAAGCTACATTATCAGGGAGTAACATAGGCTATATTATCTTTATCCCCGTATTCTCACGGGAACGAGAACTACGAGTGAGAAACCGCGGCTAGTATTATAAATACTACAGTAAGTTTGTGTGCTTGTTAAGTGTTTACGCCTAAACCACTTGTAACTAAACCTAAGACCTTACTTATAATATGGATACATTTCTCTATACGAAGGAACCGTAATTCCAACGTATTAAAATTTCATACGCTGCAACACAAGCTAAACATCATATAATGCTAAGCTAGTATTGCACAGCTCAAAGCAAGAATCTCATTCACAATATATCGTTTCAATATTTTGTTAACATGTTCTCTTGCACGGAATTAGAGAAAATCCACTTTTATGTCAAATCGCTGCTAATCTTATAGCAAGCGAGTATTGATGTTACACGTAAAGACGAATACGAATACAATCGCCAAACGTCCTACGCATAATTTTAAACGACCTCAAAATTTAGCTTTCATGATGATCTCCAAAGTATTAACTCAGGAGGCATCGCTAAATAGGTCGACACCGTCACAAATAACTTCTGCAATTTTGGCCATGTAATTTATTTATTTGATCGTCTAGTAGTGTAGGACACTACTTTGTGAATAGTAATCCAGATCCTTTTTGAGGATCATGATTTACCGTTTGCCATCAAAAGAAATCTTAACTTGATTCAACTATACTGTTAGTTTTCTATCGCATATTTATAAAATTGTCTTTCGCTCGCTTTAATCTTTAATAGCGCTGCCCACTTCAGCGCCATTCATGCCTAAGGCAATATTTCATGAAGGACACTTCATATTCCCCACCCCTGTTATCTCTTATCTGATGACAGACTCGAGATAAAATCGTCTTCCCCACATTCTCACCTCCTTTCAAGAAAAGAAATAAAAATGTGTTTGGTGGGAAGAGTAAGGAGCTCCACCTCGCCCCTTACGGTGATCGCCAACCCGCAACATTCCACAGCTGCGATTGCGACCCCCCCGAACGTCCCGGTTTTGCCGGACATCCGGTCTTTTATCCCGCCGAAGCAGGATCGTTGCGGCCGAAGCCGATTGTTGCGGCCGAAGCCGAGGTTTGCCCCGAAGGGACCGTTGCGACCGAAGTCGATTGATGCGGCCGAAGCCAAGTTTTGCCCCGAAGGGACCGTTGCGACCGAAGTCGATTGGTGCGGCCGGAGCCGTGTTTTGCCCCGAAGGGACCGTTGCGACCGAAGTCGTTTGTGGTGCCGAGTTTTGCCCCGAAGGCGAGTTACGGCAGTCATTAAGACCTCAGGATCATTTGCAGTAAGCCCCGAAAGGCATTCTCGAACATATTGATAATAAAAGTTACGCCCGGAGGCGCTTGGTGGTGAGATAGTCTTTAAGACCTCAGGATCATTTACAGTAAGCTCCAAAAGGCAATAAGTCCCGTAGGACAACTCGTTCATAGGTCTTAATGCTCGTCGTGACCCGACCTCGGTCCCTACGAGCCATCGATTCTCGTTCAGCCATCAGAAGCGCTGTCACACCCTGAATGAGCTTATAATGGTAAAACCATTAATTTATATTAATACGCGTCGCGCGCGCACTCATATGGTAGTATGAAGTAACCAATGTACGTTCTGCAAATACATGGTTACCATAGGATATATGAGGCATTCCTCATTTTCTCGTTCATTCGTGGTATCACTTTTATTATAATATCAAGCTCAACAGAAACATGACAGACATCCCCGTCAAGCCAATCAAGATTCTAGACCCCTTTACCATGCCAATACGAATACCGACATGACTCCAGTTCCAGACTCCGAAGAGCTTACTCCTGAAGATTTGGTCGAGTGTTCGCGTACTAAACCAACAACACTCCTCGAAGATAACTTGTGTTAATGCCCAATTCGCACCGCACAGGTCCACAACTAAGCTAGATGTTGCTTTTCACATTTCAATGAGAGACGTTATCAACCTCCATCAATTAAGTGTTAGTCGACACCATCGTCTCCGTTACTTAGCACCAAGAAGCTCAGAAGTAGTCCCAGGGTGTTTACTATGAACCACAAGACAGCGCTAAGAGGTGCGTCGTCAGTCATTCTGCTACTACCTCCAATGTGTAATATTTAAAAGCGATCGTTACATCAGACGAAGGTTATGGAACATGTCCAAAAACTAAGTCCATATAAGATCACCGTGCCGTACCGTTAGGCAGTGCTGAGGCCCGGACTTTTTACCTTTTCGCACTATATCGCCAAACAGTGTTGAACAAGACAATTGTGAGTCGAAGCGTAAGCCCCAACATCACAAGCAAGTCATAATGCAAGTTAAAGAACGGAGGTGTCGCCACCGCCAAGCTAGCATTGGTATGTGCCGACATAAACACCGACCGCGGTGCGGTGAAACGTACTGACACAACCGCTGCACCACTCGGACAGTACCACACCCTGTCAATAACTCAAACACTACAACCCCTGCCTCGTCCCGACATTTGCGTTCGAGCGGACGGCGTTAGCCGCCCTAAGATGGGAGGGAAACCCAGGTGTTATCATAGGCCAAACTCTCTTATTTACTTTTATATGCCATGCATTTCATATATTAGGCTCGTTTAGAATATTGCATAAAACTACCATATTCCATTAATCAGACAGGGAACCCATACCTGCCTGTCCTCTTAACTTCTGTTATTAACGAACCTTCAAGCTAATAACGCCATATGAGAGTTTTATATTTTTTATTTTATTTATTTATTTATATGTCATATTGCTCAACAGGATCGACCCATGTATCATACATCCTAGGTCCAACCTTTGGTTGAGGTGGCAGCCTCGCCCCGCGACCGCGCACCCTCCCTCACCATATATGCCAGAACCCCCTCTTCGTGTCCCGCCCGGAAAAATCCGACCATCTCCGATTTGGATGAAACCTTTTGTATATCGTAGGGTCCGTGAATAGCATTACAATGGTATACTTTTTATCTCTCTAGCTCCAATAGTTCCGGAGTTATAACCGAAAAATGGTTTATCTTAATACAAGAACTATTCCCCTATATTTTCCATACTAAACAAGTCGGTTTTTCCTGAACCCTACTGAAACCAATTTCTAACTACTTTTATGAAACTTTTATGCTATTTTAACATCTCTTCGATCATACCAAGTCCTATTTTACTGAATTTTCATAATTTTTCGTATTTTCCTAAGTTTTAATATTTTTTTATTTCTGACTATATTTACATGTGTTTACATGTTTACAGCCCCACCAAGCTGTTTTATGTTCTTTTAGTATTTTATATATGATATTAGGGTTGAGGAGTTACACACTGAACCGATTTTAAAAATTATTTCTCTAATGGAAAGCTACATTATCAGCAAAAAACAAGGGCTATATTTGATATCTGTATTCTCACGGGAACGGGATGCTGCAAGTACCTATGTATATAAAAGAAGAAATTGATTGGATGACTGACCGATCAACGCACAACTGTAACCGCTGGGTCAAGAAGGAATTTTTGGAAACACGGGAAAGATAAAAAACGTTTTCAACTCGGGCAATGCCGCTGGTCACCCGCTAGTTCATACTAGGGTTGAACGGAGGCCTTCTTAACGGAGGCGGAGGCGGATGCGAAGGCGATGAGTTTCACTTCCGCGGATGCGGAGGTTAACGGAGGCGGAGGCGAAGGTGAAAGTGGATGTAAATAAAATAGTAATTTAGGGTTCAAAAGTTTTTATTTTAAATACTTAACACTTAAGTAAACATTTAAACCATAAAGTAAAAATTTTAAGTTAACTTTTTTGTAATCAAAATTAGTAATCAAAATTAAGGAGAGGTAAATTAAATTTGACAAACAATAGTTTTGCGGCTTTATCACCTTCCAAACGATTTCTAGGGGATTCATAAATTAAACAGCTGAAATAAATAATTGTTCACTTGGCACTGAACTTGGCGTCGCCGATAAGTACGTGCGATGCGAACGATGGCAGAAAAAGTAGTAAATAAAACTCCGTTACAACTCCGCAAAAATTGTGCGGAGGCGGAAGCGGAGGCGAAGGTACGATTTCTTGCAGAACTTCCGCAGTAACGGAGGCGGAGGCGAAGCTCCGTTACAACCCTAGTTCATACATATTCATTTATTTTATTTTTTATATCGTATATATGGTGGTCCTTTGGCAACAGACCGCTGGTCCAGTAGTTTTTTGTTGTATGCGGAAGCAAACACCTAATCTTGTCAATCTGTGATCGACAGTGCGACCAAGCAATAATCAACTGCAGCCTACGTTACCGGATTTATTATGATTAACATTATCTTAAATAAAATCGATTATAATGAATACTTAAATAAATATTGTGCGATAATCCACACACGATCTTTTAGCGCCAAATTAGCAAGAGGATACTAAATAATTACTAAGTAACAAATTATTTAAATAAACATTCGAGCTTGAATGAAATTAACAAATATAGTGTTCATGCACATAATTATAGTCCCAGCGTGGTTTGTATTAGTGACCTCTGGGCCTCACTACCATCTGAGCCAACCGGGCAGTCATTTTAGACATTGAGAGTAAAATATATACACTATTATCCCCTAAAGGATCGACAAAGGGATTCTTGTCACTTTTCAACTACGTATATGTATATTTGGATCCCTAAGAGTGACTGGAGTGCTGTTACACATGACTCGGAAGCAATTTTCGTGTCTATGTTTGATGTTTTCTTTCACGGTCAAGAGAGTGATAGAAGAGTAAGTTAATTTTTTCCAATAACTTTGTATGTATAGTGTTCGAATTCATAGCTACATATACATCCCACTGAAACTGGGCTTCAGGCTTGAAAGGCGGGCTGTCACTGCTCTTTAGAAGTTGACATTTCCTATTCATCTATTTCATTCGATATTCAATACGTTTGCAAAGTGCGGCGCTTAAAATCAACATCTTGAACTTAAAATGCGATTTTTTTCAGTAATGTAATTATAAAAAGTAAAGGGACTTTGAACGTTTCAGGGTTTGCCTAAAAAGATTTATTAAGTACTTTAAAAAAAACAATTGATATACAAACGATATTTATTATGTCTTTTATATTATGAATGATAATGTTTTCTATTAGCATTAGTATTTTGATTTCGTGACTTTATTTTTTAAAGCCATGCCCATAATCAAAGCCTTGCATTATTTATTATAGCACATTAATCATTTCAATTCTTTAGCCCTCCCACCGACCAGAAGTCATTTAAATTTATTTTATATTAATAATAAGTTCTCCATCGAATAACAACATTAATCTATAAAACAATGATTGATTATCGTATTGTTCATTACGATTATACACATCGTTAATAATTTGTAATACTCTTAAAATCCTGAAAGATACTTTAGGTAGTGCTCACGGCTTCAAAGATATTCTCTCAATACTTTGTAGTATCTAAATATGTCCATGTACCTATATACCAGTAAGTAATTAGATAATAAACGACTTCTTATTGTACACCAATAAAAATAAGATACGAGTATATATTAAACAAATTAAAGTAAAAAATAAGTCTGTCAATAGTCATACCACTGACTGAGTCATCACTAAATCTCCGAAAGTATATCACCTAGAAACTTTAATTTGCTGGGTAGATATGTACCTAGGCATCCGACAATCTTAGCAAAAGCACGGACAAATTTTTTCCTAGTACTAAAGGTAAAACAGGATCCACTCAGCCAACGCTACGGGGCACTTGATATCTGGGTATATCTATCTGTACTAATATTATTTTTATTTTGTGTAAGTATTAATGTAAATTTACCTAATGTATTTAAATTTGATTTTAATTTGAATTTAATATTATAATGTTAAATTAATTTATTTTTTTATTTAATACGTTGACATGTTTATATATGGAACCTGTTTTCTGAAATAAATGATTTTTATTTTATTTTATTATTATTATAAAGAGAAAAGATTTGGATTTTTGTATTTTTGTATGTTTGTTACGAATAAACTCAACACTACTGGACCGATTTAAAAAAAAATTCACCAATGGAAAGCTAGAACATATCTGAGTAGCATAAGCTATATTTTATTCCTGTATTCCCACGGGAACGGGAACTACGCGGGTGAAACCGCTCGTTATGTGTATAAAGAGGAATGTCCTGACTGGCTGAATGACATAGACATTTTTTTTTTATGTTTACCCTGTACCACAGAATAAGTAATAGTATGCCTGTACTTAGGTACGATAAGTGCCAACCATCCTTTAACAATTTACTAAGTCAAAGTGACACATAGTGTCATATAAGCGATAAAAAAAAATTCTGTATACTTTTAAAAAACCACTACCTATCATTGTCAATATAATATCAATAAATTCTAATGTGATATACCTACCTATTAAGAGAGACTGCCGATCACACAGTCAAACTGTTGACACAGTTTTGTGGGACAATGTATTTAGCGTTAAGTACTTTGTGTGTGCTTATTAATAAAAAAATAATAATAATAATATATTAGAACCAATATCTAATGACCGGTAGCCTGCACAACTCTCACCGACATGTCATATTTTTTTTAAATGTCGCTCTTTTCGCTACGAGAAAGTGTTACTTTGTTGTTATTTATCTAACTGCAGTTTGCGAATTCGTGGTCAAGTGGTGTCAGGACAGGACAAGACCATTATTTTTTGAACAGCTATGATTTACATGCATACTTTCTAAAATGAAACAAATATTTGAATTGGAATGTCTTCACAACTAGAATGATGGCGCGACACTTTTTTCTACCATTCGATTAGATGGGATATTGAAACAGAACTGTGTATTATCATTTTTACGAGTAAAAATTAGTTAAAGTGTAGATTTTACCTGACTACGGAAAAGCCCTAAGGTAGAGTTAGGTTTTTATCAAATTCAAATATTTCATTATATTTATTCACAGGTGTTAGTGTTTTAGCGAAACCGGTATTCCTAATTACTAAACACTAATTATTCATAATTAAAGCAATACGTAAAACACACATATTTACCTACATTAACATTTAAAATATGTATTCTTATGATTTACACACTATTTTTTTAGTTCTTATTAATATCTTAGTTCAAGGAGTGTTGTAATTAGGTAGGTAACTTATTTCAATGTGACGGAGATTAGCTCTGTTTATAATCCAAAAAAATCTATAATTTAATTAACATGCTTCTTTATTCTTGGTCTGGTCTCAGTTGTTATTAGTATAAGAGCCAGGACATATTATACTCGTATATGCTGTTGTGGGTGTTGTATTTGTCTTGTAATAACATAACACATGCGTCACGTCTGAATAAACGATAGGCAAGGGTTCCACTAAAGCCTCATTTACGGTGTGGCGTCTCGCGGCGCGTTTGACTATTTTTCTGTTTACGGACTGGCGCGTGAAGCGGCACTTACAGGCCATTTACACGAGGGCAGTCCAGTAAGACAATCCAGTAAGACTGCATATAAAAAAACTTGAGGACAATCCATTCCTCGTGTAAATGGCCCGTTATCATCGCACACGCAAACTCCAACATATTATGACAATATGCGAAGTTGTTCATAGAGAAGCGGGACGAGAAGAGTGTCGGCACCCGCCCCGCTGCTCCCGCGCAGCCTGTAGCGAAGCACGCGGCGGGCATCACATCGCTGCGGCGCACGCGTCGTACCTACTCAATCAAACCGACTAATTTTAATTTAGCGAGAGATGCCATATCGTACTCCATTGATGATTGACTCCGTAAATGAGGCCTTAGAACCAGCAATGACTCCTATTATGTTCTGTTTAAATTCAACATGAATGGTATTTCATTAAATGAGGTTTTTGGTGGCTGCCCAGAGTAGAGTAGTAAGGCTTACACCGATACTAAAAAGAATAAAAAATCAAATATAAACCATCTCAGATTTTAGAGTTAACCTCACTTTATGCGACGAAATTATAATAAACGACAAACAACAAACAATTAACAAATTATACTTTTTAAATATGCCTGCATTATTTAAAAACACAGCAACAATTTATGGCTAATAAATAAATCGTAAAATGAAACTCTAAAGAGTAAAAAAACCGACTTCGACTTGTATGGTTTTCTCTACGATGGCATTCTCAAAACTTGACCAAATTGAAATTTGACTACACGGGAAGCACCAGCACCCAGTCGAAAGATCTGAGGTAACAAACATTAAAAAAAAATACAGTCGAATTGATAACCTCCTCCATTTTTGAAGTCGGTTGAAAATGACTTCTCTTTGCATAGCCCTATAAACTTTCGAGAGATATAACTGCCATCCATGTAGGTAATCACTGGAAACTTCGACCAAACCCAGAGACAGCTTTTTTTTTGATATTCTCTATCACCACGACTTGTTTTTTTAACGGACTTAAAAAAAGGAGGAGGTTATCAATTCGTAGCGTATGTTTTTTTTTAATGTTCATTACCTCTGAACTTTCGACTGGGTGAAGCGATTTTGATGTATTTTTTGTTATTTGAAAATTGGTGTTTCCCTTGTGGTCCCGATTTAATTTGGTCCAGTTCTGACAATAGCATCCATAAGAAAACCATATAAGTCTTCAATTTGCATTAAGTATGTGCGAGATAAATGGACGAATAACTCAATATCATGCCAATAACCGATTTCGATTATTCTTTTTTAACCGACTTCAAAAAAAGAGGTTCTCAATTCGACTGTATTCTTTTAGTATTATTCCTTGAAGTCGGTTTTTTACTCTATAGAGTTAAATGTTATATATTATAAATATATCACCAATCTAAAGTTTTCAGGTCTCCTAGAAGTACCGTATAATTTTTCTGATCGCTGAGTGAGTAAATGAATGTCGAAATAATGAATCTTTAATAGCAGTTAATTTTGTAAGCCTTAACTACCTAGTTCCATTAGAAACTTGAAATTTAAATCTATAGGTATAAACTAGGTTTACGAAATACGGATTGTCACAAAATATTCAGTAAGTAAGTATATTTTCATTCTAGCAGTGCTACACTCTTGGATTTAGTTAACAATTTGTCAAGTAAACTAAGTCTAGGTTTCTTCGAGGATTTAGTCTTCAACTTGTGACAAATAGTCAGTTTTTAGAAAACTCGACGATTCTGTATTTGTAAACACAAACTATATATTGAAGCATTTTTAGCGGAATCTCATAAAGCACGGCGTCTTTAAGTGCTGTTACAACTCTGTCTTATTCTCCTCACACATTTATTATGTTCAGAAAATCTTGCCAGTAAATAAATAAAGAAATAAAAAGGGTTTGAATATCTCAAACGCCTACCGATGTATTGACAGCTACCTCTCAACTTTAAAATTTTTGGCTCAAACATATAAGGGCGTCAAAAATACCTTGAGTTGGTTTGAGAAAAGGTTGTATCGTACTGTACTACGACTTTTTGTGCTTGTTAGACCCAGCTGAGACACTACGTTTCCCACAATAATCCGTAGTTGTTGCCCAATCCGTACACAAACACTATTCGCCAAAAAGTAACTTATTTTATAGAAGAACTAGCGACCCGCCCCGGCTTTGCACGGGTGCAATGCTAACACTAAAATCTTCCTCTTGAATCACTCTATCAATTAAAAAAAACCGCATCAAAATCCGTTGCGTAGTTTTAAAGATTTAAGCATACATAAGGAGATAGGGACATAGGGATATAGGGACAGAGAAAGCGACTTTGTTTTATACTATGTAGTGATAGTGATTACTATAACATTCATATTTTTTCTGTAACATTCAATGAGTTTTTCAAAACTTAATTAGGTACATATATATTACTAGCTCGACGGTGAAGGAAAACATCTTGAGGAAACCCGCAGGTCCCAGAATTAATTCTGAGATATGTGTAACAGACCCGGTCCGGCGATGGGCTCACCACCAGCCCCTCGGGGATAAAAAAAGGCGTGAGATTATATTATGTTACCCGCAATCTGAATAATGCAGGTATTAAATATAATCCCTAGGCAATATATGTAACACCTGGGGCGTTCAGGCAATGTATGAAATATTATTAATATTATTACATACTCTACCTGTAATGGATTATATATAATACCTAGGTAGAGTATGAAATAAATAATATTTCATACATTACCTGCAAGTTTTAGGCATTATATATATATTGCCTAGGGATAATATATAATACCGGGTTATACAGATTGTCGGTAACATATTTTTCCTTTATTTGTAGTAAATATTTTGTATTATTTAGTATATTATGGAGTGTTCGCCCTCTTTACAGAAATAAAGGCAAAAGAAATCTGAAGATTTCTTGTTCTGCCCTGTAAGGGTGCCAAATAATGGTCGAGCTCTACTATGTAGCTTAAAACCTTGTAAAACCAATGCATGCAAATAACAATATTTGATTTGTTCTTAACCTGGACTGTTTAATTGTATATGTATTTATAAATTATAACACATTATGGTAGTAAGTGCAGTTACGTTTATTATTATTTTTTATCATAACATGATTGATGATGATTTTATATTGTTTTCTATTTTCAAATCTATTTGTGCACCTACGTAAATTATTTATGGCTCTTAATTTTATTAAGATCAAATTTAAAAGAAGTAGGTACGACTTAGGTAGTACCTACTTACACAAATGCTATAAAAACCTCTAGACTAATAGTATAAACATATTTATTTATTATTATTTTAATAGGCCCCGAAACTACTGGACCGATTTCAAACATTCTATTACAAACTTTTTTAGGAGTAACATGGTCTATAATTTTACCATGGGAACGGTATTAGCGTGGGTGAAATCATGGGAAACAGTTATAATTTACTAAACAGAACCTGCCTTAATAATATTATCGTTGGACCAGCTTCGCGTATGCTCACGTAGAACTAAGATGATTTAAGTAGTGGGCGGAAGTAATTTATGTATATACTAGCGGTTCTGCGCGGTTTCACACGCGTAGTTCTCGTTCCCGTTGGAATACGGGGAAAAAAGATAGTCTATGTTACTCAGGGATATTGTAGCTTTCCATCGGTGAAAGAATTTTTAAAATCGGTCCAGTAGTTGAGCTTATTCGTTACAAACATACAAAAATACAAATATTTCCTCTTTATAATATTATTAGTGTAGATAAATCTATTTTGATCTTAAGGTACCAGAAATCTTAAAAAGAGGTTTTCAGAACCGAAGTCCCTCTATGAAATCTCACTTTTAACAAATATTGAAGTTGTGTTAGAAAATCCTCCACAACATAATATCTCGATTACTAGAAATTTATCATATTATAGTATTATTCGATGTCGACTTTGAAGCAGTGTAGTACTTATCTAACCTTAGAAAGACTTTTCCTCTTAGCAAATTATGACTCAATGTTTTTCCCAGATCTATTTACTCCATATCTTTGTTATCGACTTGTTATAAATATAATCTTGGCATAAACCTGTTCTATTTATTTTGCTACACCGTACCTGTGATGAATGGATTATAGCGAAACCATAGCAAAATATTTTTGCAAATACATTGGTACGAGTACCAATCTTATCATTTTTTATTAAATAAATAATATTCGACATAAAGTATGTTTTATTAGAAGATAGGTACCTACTGAAAAATTAAGAAAGAAAATTAATTTCAATAGCAAGGGCGTCAGGCGTAAAACGATATTTGGATTTAACCGCTCTACGGGGTCAAAAACTTTTGCATCTAAAACAGCAACTGATAGTCTTATTCTTTCAATCAACGCCAATGTATGTTTAAAGTAAACTTACTATTCAATATTAATTTTTGGCCAATAAGCAATTGTTATGCACGGTTTACGACGTCCATTCACCGGAACGGATGCTATTGAGACGTCACTCTATTTTCATATACGACACTAGCACGGATTACCGAAAATTTACGAAATTCAAACATACTTGTTCCGCGTTTTTGGCGATCGGCGATCAGCGGCAGGCTGTTTGGTTTTTGGAGGAGCTCCTGCAGCTCCGGCTGCGGGCTCTCGTCGCTCTTCGATTTCATTTCAGTGTCTCTCACTGTCACACTAGTCAAGCACAATCAACAACTCATTTGAAGAAATAAACATAAACATGAGACATGTACCGCACGAGGGTTAAGGAGGCAGTTGTCCCAGAGATTTGCGCATGAAGCGCGTCGGTTTGGAGTAGGCGCATGACTCTGGACTGTACCGGGAGCAGGGCTCGGAATATATACCGGGTGGGTGTACAGTGGGTGGGACGCGGCACGCGAGGATGTGAGCAGAGAGCCGCGCGGCGACTGAGCGGCATGCGGCACCGGTCAAGGGTACTCTCGGCCGCAACATCTCGCACTCGACCGCCGTGGACGCCTTGCCGGCCAGCGCAGCCACGACACGCCAGCCTATTGTTTACCTATCAAGGTTTCACTTCATTTACTTAATAGGTATTAGCGAAATTTGAATATAAATCACAGCAAAAACCTCGCTGGCTCGCCTTTCACAAGGTTTTCTTGGAGTTATAGTCGTAGCTCGCTGCGCTACTCTACCATCCACCATAGCATGATACATAAAATAAATGAGGAAGTACTAGGTAAGTAGGTAACTAACATAGTGTCGAATTTTTTGTGTTAAGCCTCCGGCGAATGCGTAATAAAGGTAAGATCATATACTTACTAAGAGCGAAATCTTGTTAAAGTTTTTCCAGTCTTTATCTAGGTATAAGTGTTTTCGCTAAAAAAAATCAAGAATTTAGTTATTATCTGCGGTCCATTTGTTCATAAGTATAACATATTTTTCATTATTGTACAGTCAAGAGCACATAAAGCTTTACACTTGTAGTGCGAGTCTGACCTCTAAAGCGATTTTAATAAGAACGTTACAAAGTCCAATGTGTCAAGCTCTACGTGGTCTTGACTGTACCTACAAACACAAATCATACATCTATAGTGTATTTATTCAACAGAAAACTTGAAATACCTATATTTTAATACCTAAGTACTAACTAAAAATATCTCACCATTACTAAGCTTTGTCTCAAGCTATAAGAACCAAACGAAAAAACGGGTCATAAAAAATACATTACATATTACTTATTATTACTACCTGCTGTTTATCCAATAAGAACATAATTTATTTATATCTATTAATCAGTCCACCAAAACGAAGCTCACGCCTCTCGTTATAACGTAATCAATCATAAGGTAAGTCTAAGTTTATCATTATATAAGGCACTTTGAAATACACACCAAAAAAACACTATTTCATTATTCATGAAATCAATTCATAGCCAAAGAATAATATTATATTCTCAAAACTGGAATAGGTAGACCGAGACGGTCGCCTGAACTTAGGGTTCTCTACATTTACTGTTTAATAACTATTACAATGCTTATTTACTGATATGTGCGGCTGAGGATCTATCACTTGTCGATGCTATTTCTCAAACTATGTAATAAGCGTATTTGACTCCCGAAATTTTACTAAGCAAAAATATATACTGAGTAGATACTGAGCAGTGATGGTTACTATTTTTAAAATTTGATATATGTACATAATTGGAAAATGTAATCGAAATAAATTTTTGGTATTGCTTTGGGATATACCCTTTCGTAGCAGGATGATAACGAAATAGCTGGGTTTGTAGGAGACGTGTAAAAATGTCATTTTCTTATAGAAAATGAGTGCTTCTAGGGGCTATAAAGTATTGCTTTATTTGCGTAATTTATACACAATGGTGGTAATTGGTATACTCTACCTGAAACGAAGATTTAGTCAATCTGACATAATTTTTGTACCCTCTAAATTTATACACCTACGACCTAGCAGGATCCCGTTTTTCCCCGTCACCGTGCTGGGAATTCCTCAAAATCTTTTCAGATCGATCAGTTCGTCGAAATATTTTTTATGTATCTTGCTCAATTAGTCGAAGACGGTTGGACCGATTTGGAAAATCCTTTAAATTTTTGAAAGGGTATAGGTACATGCTTTACAGTAGGTCCCATTGTCAGGATCTAGTGATGGAATCTTAGAGAAATCGACGGAACTCTTAAAATATTATTGTAATTTGGGTATTTTTATCACCAATAACAACTACAGGTGGATACCGGATCTACTCAATAATAATCACGGGTTGCG
Organism: Ethmia dodecea; assembly: GCA_963855545.1. Lineage (NCBI taxonomy): Eukaryota > Metazoa > Arthropoda > Insecta > Lepidoptera > Depressariidae > Ethmia > Ethmia dodecea. The sequence continues at coordinate 9,309,402 of OY979448.1, forward strand.
ATGGATCTAATACGGTTTCTAAGCAATTTTCTAGGCAATTTATGGTCGTCACATTGCTCATGGTGAAGTACCTGGAGAACTCATCAGCAATAAACGTCCCTGCTAGAAGTTGATGAGCTGTTCGTAGTCTTTTAGTAACTTTCTTGCGTTCTAGGATGAAACCCTATAAGCTTTATGCTTCGCTTGCGGTTGTTAGTGTCGTTTGAATATTTCAAGAAAATCTATCTATATATATTATATAAAAGGAGAAGCTAAATCTAAAAATCAAGGCCCAGCCCAAACCGCTGAACATAGAAACATGAAATTTTGTGTGTAGGTTACGTTTATAGTGTAGATGCTCGCTAAGAAAGGATTTTACGAAATTCAACCCTTAAGGGGGTGAAAGAGGGGGTTGAAGTTTGTATGGGATAGTGTGATTTCTGCGTGTATCAACTTTAAACTTGGCACCAATACTCTTCAAAACACACTATGAAATATTAGTTCTAGGATTTTTTGAAAATCATCCTCCAAGGGGGTGAAAGTAGGGGATGAAGTTTGTATGGAAAACCTTCATTTTTGGGTGTATCAATTCGAAACTTTGTAAAAATACTCCTCAAAACAAACAAGAAGACACGTATTTCCGGATTTTTCAAAAACCATCCCCTAAGGGGGTGAAACAGGGGAGTGGAGTTTGTATGGAGACGTGTTGTTTTTTACGTCTATCAACTTCAAACTTTACATAAATACTCTTAGAAATAAAGTATGAGACACATATTTTTGGATTTTTCGAAAATCATCCCCTAAACGGATGAAAGTAGGGGTCGAAGTTGATACGAAGAAGTTTATTTTTTGCGTCCATCAACTTGAAACTTGGTACAAATGCTTCTGAAAACAAACTATGAGATATTGGTTCTAGGATTTTTCAAAAATCTTCCTCCAAGGTGGTGAAAGTGGGGGTTGAAGTTTGTATGGAAAACCTTTATTTTTGGGTGTATTGATTCGAAACTTTGTAAAAATACTCCTCAAAACAAATAACAAGATATTTATTTCTGGATTTTTCGAAAATCACCCCTTAAGGGGGTGAAACAGGGGGTTGGAGTTTGTATGGAAACGTGTGGTTTTTTTTACGTCTATCAACTTGAAACTTATCACAAATACTCTTAAAAATAAATGATGAGAAACGTATTTTTGTATTATTTTAAAATCATTCCCTAAAAGGGTGAAATTATAGGTTGAAGTTGGTATAGAGAAGAGGGGTTTTTTGCGTCTATCAACTTGAAACTTGGCACAAATATTCTTTAAAAGTCTCCATACAAAGTCTATTTTTTTTTGATAATTTACTAGGAGAAATTTGTTTGTGCATCCCAAAATGTTGAAAAAATTAATGTCCACCCGTGCGAAGCCGGGGCGGGCCGCTAGTAAACAGATAACTACGCATATCTAGGAGGCTTGGAAGATTGTTCGCATTACCCGAACAGGTCTGGCCGACACTACCTGCTACCACTTTAATTATACGTTGCTCGCAACTGACAATTAATCGCTCGATCAATGGCGAGATACGAGTATGTAAGTAGGTACTATATCTAGAGTAGCTCTCAGCAAGAAGTCAATTAATTCCAAAGGTCCTAGCATTTCTGAACAGTAGCTAGCTAGCTAACCATAAGTTGTCATTTACTATTTACATTTAGTTATACACATAACTGGCGGGTGCACAGAGGCGTTGCCCGCGCGGATCCTGTTTATTCCCGTTCTGTAGGAATTTCCAAAAATACCTTGTTAGTGCTCACTTACTTCATTAAAGGAACCTTTGTGCAAAATTTCATGATTCTAGACTCAGCGGTTTGGTTTTGCGTTGATCGATAGCCAGTCCTTCAGTTAGTTTTTCCATCATGTATAAGTATATTGTATAGAAAAAGATGTCAAGCTAGTCTAGAAATTCGAAGATTCCCAATTTTATTAAGCCCTATTGTCTTAGTATCAATGGTTGAAAAGTCGGCCCCAGGTGGCACAAGATAAGAATGATATAATGGAGTTTATTAGTTGATTAATTTCCTTTGTATAATTTTAAAACGTATATATAATATTTATTTTTAACTTCTTATGTATGCTACTCATAAAAGTTTCAGTTTTATAAACTATAAAATTAATTGAAATTAATTATAAAAATATAATTATGCTAATGTCTAGGAAGTATATTTTGCGTTCGAATGTATAGCCCAAGGCCTCGACTCCTCAGTCCTGGATTAGTTTAATATTATTTCATCATATTTTTACTGTTCCGTACCCAAGAGTTCCAACGGAACCCTATTACTAAGCCTACGCTGTCTTTCCGTTTGTCTGTCTGGCAGTCTGTGGGCTGTATCTCATGGACAGTAATAAGTAGATATCTGGGTCCTTAGTTTACTTAATAGGTCTATGTTGTAAATAGACAATTGGTTGGTTGGTTTGAACCAGATGGTTGAAATGTTCACAAAATGGATATTTCTATTCTCTCTTATGTGGTATAAAATTTGAAATGAAAGGGTACCCCATACAAGAAACATATTCTTGGCGTTTTTATTGTCAGGTAGAACGGAAAGGAACTATTCGTGTGAGAGCCCGACTTGAACTTTGTAATGCAGGTATGAATTACAGCATTACATTAAAATATGAATCAGTTTATTAAGATCCAATATTTTCCTTAAGTTTGCCGTAAGTTATTTCTTCCCAGAATTTGATTATTAGTGACACTATCGAATGGTGTAATGTGTTTTTTTTTTACAAAATCAACGGGTTCGATTCCTGGCTAGAATTATATATAATATTGATTGATAATGCAGTTTTAGTTTTCTTCATAATCGGGCCCAAGACTCCTTTAAGTACTTTTCGCTATTCCTCAGTTTCTGATTTAGCCATCCACGCCCATTTGAAAAATTCACCTTGTACCTATACTAAAATTTTCTATATTCTAAGGTACTATGTTCTTTACGATCTAATTTTACAAAAGGACTCACAAGTCTAGTCATACTCGATGGACTTGCCGTTGGATGGAAGCCGTTGAGGAGTCCCTTCGGCCAGTTCCTAACTTGGACCTACCATCATACACCTGCAAAATTATTATATATTGTAACCGGTATTGCATAAGTTTTCAAGGTTTTAAACTGATAGGTACTATACCGGTCCACCAGCGGGTTCCCAAAGACGCATGATAACAATAAATTTTGTCAGTGCAGCACCTGTTGCACGTCAGGTGTTGGCGCATATGGACCCTCCAGGAGCCGGTGGGCTCACAGATTAAGGGATAATACATTTATTTCAGGCAGGGCCCATAGTATATTAGTAACTACAATACATAAGATGTTATCTTGAAATATGTTACCTGACCGGTAGATTTACTGTTGGTTATTAATAAAGAAATTTCCATAACCACATCAGATCCTCATAATCACAATTATCTTACCAAAAGACGCAATAAGAAAAGTCAAGCGAGTTCAGAATAACACCCCAATGAGGCGGGAAATGCATGGCATACGAGTATCACGATCGGGACGGGATTTGCGACCTCGAGTTAGGTCTGGCCGCGTCTATCGAATTATTTTTCAATTTCATATATGTACCTAATTAAGTTTCTTTGTTATTTTTCACTTTAAGCTAACGAAAAGGTAGACTACCAACTATTTTGATACCTACTTACATAAAAGTGATATCACTAATGCCAGTGGTAGGTATATTTAGGGGAAACCCGTTCAAATTGGATACCCCAGTGGGCAAAGCGAATATTGCCCACTACTCCCAAATAATTCGTTAGCCGTCAGATGCGTTGTCATTGAAACCTTCGCCTATTGCCGCTTGATGCGATGCAAGTACTTCGGCACTTGTTTCCTTCGCGCGGCGCCAGTGAGTAGACGAAGTGTGTTTTTAGGCAAAAAATATTGGTTTACAGAGGTAAGTGTTGCGTTTATAACTATAATGTTATTTGTGGCATGTTCTTGGTTATTAGAAGGATTTAATGCATAGTTATGTAGCTTTCGACTATGTATAGATGATGAGTTTAGATGTACAGGTTTTTTAATGATTTGGGATAACCTCGAAAATGTACCCGAAGGGCAAAGTGGATCGGGCAAAGTGGATACCATATTCACTTTCTCGGGTCATCACGGTAATATAATTTTATAGAATTATGTATTTTTTAATTGCAGATGGTGGATGGTGAATAGATATATAAATGATATATAATTGAGTAAAATGATCAGCCAACGGAAAACTGGATACAATGTACTACTTCTACTCAGTGGTGTTATGTCATGGCTTCGAAGGCATTGATAATTTGGTTTGTGATAACTGTAATCTTTGGACGTGTAACTGAAAAATGTTGCTATAAATATGTTCTTCTAATGTTCAATATTTATTTTGTTTGCAAGTTTAATTTCATGCCAAATAATGGTGTTATTCGCTTTGCCCTGGTACCATATCCACTTTACCCGGGGTCATGGGCAAAGCGGATAGTAAGACAGTGTTGTATTTTTTGCTTATAACAAATAATTTAATTATTATTAATGTCAAATGATATACTATATTGTAAGTTCACTAAATGAAGATTGATTGTAGATATTTGTTTTAATGTATCCAGTTATAACTAAACGGCAACAATAAAAAGCAGCTTAAGGTATTCACTTTGCCCGGGTTTCCCATATGTTTACTTATAGCGTTGTAAAAAAAACATATAAATTATGAAGAATCTTTTGCCGTAAAAAGTTTTAAGATCTTATGGATACAACAACCACTTTAAAGAAAGTATCTACTGTTCTATTTGCTTGGACATTGTAGTAAACTTTATAATCATATGTATGTATATACTTAATTACAAGTTGTCATAAAAATCCGTTATCCTCAACAAGTAGGTAATAAAACCAAGCACCGAAATGATTCTCAATTAAGTGAGTAATGCGAGTGGTCAACCATGTTATCCTCTTCCGAGTTTCATTGTCTTCTGAACTATATGGTATTAAAACCGCAAGTTAAATTAATTACCAACTTTATTTACCTGGGAGGAAACGCGAGTGGCAAGACTTTCGCAGAAATAGGTGGTAGATAGGTAGGTATATAGGTGACTGTATCGAAATTAAACTGCCAGTTAATATTCCCTTTATGAGATCATCCCAAATCTCTTCTAAAAACTAAGTACCTACCTACTTCCATAATAAAATTTTCTTTTTGACAGATCAAAAAAAGAAACTCATAGGCAGCGGTTAGGCAGTCAATAAGATTCTAGCATTCTAGCCTATAGTAGGTACCTACCTACCTACCTTATTCGAATAGCAAGCAGACCCGGAATTGCTTAAAACGGCGGCGGTCCAAGTACCTATAACATTAATAGGTTCAAAAACTTATGTACCTACATATTCATCACTAGCTCGACCAAAGTGGTACCTACTTTGGTACCTACGCAATCCTAATGATATACCTACACCATTTTGTTAACTTAGCGGTAACTGGAATTCGATCAGCTATTCATATAAAATAACTACCTACTTAGTTATTGTGATAAAAGTTACAACACATCAAAGTAGATACTTCCTCATGTGTCACTCGTGTGAGCCTTTCACAAATGACGAAGCATATTCTTTGATGTTTTCTAAGAGTCTTTACCCTTAGCTCAGCAGTGGGCTGTTAAGGGTAGAAATAGAGCAAAAAACAATACATAGGGTCATCGATACTCGTAATCAATTTAAACTTGAAACCTCAAGCGGTATCAGAAAAAAAAAAATATTAACCCTAGACAAAGTTTCCGTATATTCTATTAAGTGGTACGGAAGCCTAATTACGAGATATTTCGTGAAGTGTCGCTATAAAGCAATTCGCCTTGATAAGTGCCTATGGGCACAGATTAGAGAATAGTTACTTCGTAACTATGGGTCAAAACACTTCGTGACTAACATTGACTTGGATACTATTCTGACTGTTATCTTGTAATAAGATCATAATATACAACTACGTAGAAGAATCCTGGTAAGGACATGTACCAATGAGTTTAAAAATGTGTTAAATGCTGTTAAAAAAGTGCAAATTTATCGCTAGCTCGACGGTGATGGAAAACATCGCGAGGAAACCAGCAGGTCCCGGAATTGCTTCCGAGGCAAGTGTAACAGCATTCCGGTCCGGCGTATGGGCTCAGTAGATATAGGTACCCGTCACATTTAGGGATCCAAAAAATGTAAGTACTGGTAAACATTGGGTGTTTGTGTCAATGAAATACTTCTGCCTACCCCCCCGGGACAATAGGCGTAAGCGTATTTATTTATTTTAAAGTAAGTACCTAGGTATTAGAATTCATCCCAAGTAAACAAAAAATAACCAGGTAACCTGGCCGTAAATTCATGGTTTTGTACACTACCGAAGTTATGAAGAAATTGTTTTACGTACGAGTAGGTATATCAATAAATGGGTTAACTACTTAATGAATATTCAATAAACGATTGGCAATTCCAACGCCCACGATTTATTCGCACTTCAAACACCTGTACCACAGAATAGCTAATATGCCTGGACCTACAAGAAAATGCTATACCTACATAAGTAAGATATAAATTTATATACAATGCCAGCTAGTAGTAGGGTTCTTCCCCAATAAATTAAGTAGGTGGCTATAAAGTAGTTTCGACCAACAAGGTTTACCCCGATATTAAATCATGAAACCACAGCATGAAACAATACCTACTATACATGATGTTCAAGAACCCACAAGTTTTAACTTAGGATACCTAAACATTTTTTTATTGGCAACAAGTTGGGTCAACTAATGTTGTCGCTACCCAAAAGCTCCAAAACCAATAGAAAAAACACTTTAGTTGTTAAAGTATTTTCCAATTTTTCCTTGTCTAAAAAAATCTTTTTCCGGCTAATACCAACATAATTTTGTCTATTGTCTATATCTACCTACCCCTTCGGGAAAAAGGCATGAGCATAGGTATGTACCTACCAATATAATAAAAACTAAAACGTTAGTGGTTATATTCTCTTTGATAAAAACCAAATTATTATTTTTTTGTATTTTTTTTATATATTGTAATAATATTTTATCTGTACATCTCATCATTTTGTACGAAGAGATAAATTTGATAAATTATCAGTTTTATAAGTAGGATTATTAGGATTTTATGAACATTTTTAATGTTTTTTAAATTTTATTTCGGAATAAAGCTTACTAAACGAGTACTATATTCTACATAGTCAAATCATAATCTCACACCTATTTCCATTCGGGATGGAAGAGACAATAGACTGCCACTTGCTACGAACCTGGCAGATCTCTCGTGCTTCGTCCACAGCCATCAAACAACTCAATTCATGCATGCTCGTCGGTTGCGGGTACTCTTTCTTTATCTGGCTTTTCTTCAATACATCTGATCGATGTAATTAGGAACGCCTAGGTCGTCCTCTACTGACTCGCCCACTCACAACACCCTTGTTTAATTGTCTCATTAAGCGCCTTTCATTCATTCACTTAATATGACCAAACCACCTCAGCATTCCTTTTTTTCAATCCTATAGTCGCTATATCGTCTTTAGGTCGCAACGCTCGCGAGTCACACTATTCTTTATTTCTATCTGTCAATCGTACAAATTTCCACTGCATTTATTCGACTTCATGCTTCTTCTGCCATATATCATATCCAACACTCACTGCCATACATTAACGTGAGATGAGATCAGTGAGACAATGAAGTATTTTTCCTTCGAGAAAAAAGCAAAAACTACGATGCCAATTCAATTTGACTAACTAGCAAATATTTACTGAGAAATTAACAAATTCTGAGAGGTAGGAAATATTTTTTTTTGTATTTTCCCAAAATAGTGTTCACGTCGGTAATAAAATCGTATATATTTTTATATTTACTTGCAAAAAAATTACTGAGAAGTGAACCAATTCTGAGATAACTTTATTTTTGTAATTTCCCGTAAGACTAATGACGTCGGTAATAAATTTGTATTTATTAGCTGTGCCCTGCGGTTTTACCGGCGCGGGCGGCGCGGCGTCATTATGGACATCTCCAACATTATTCGGGAATTGTCGATAAACAATAGCTTGTCTACCGTAACTATTATATACCTACCGACTAGGTATAGTGTTTTTAGAATTGGACCAGTAGGTTTATTACTTCCTACAAACATAAAAAAATACAAATAACATACAAAGTTACGAAGTCTGTTTGTGACAATATCAGCAGTGAATTTATCTGTAGGTAGGTACGCTGTAGGTATACTTAGGCCGCGGTTTATTTAGGGTAGCAAAGTCCTAAGGATTGATAATGAACGTAATGCTCAAACGTGTCACTTGCGGATAGACAAGAGTTTTTGACCAATAAAATTTAAAATCTATTTTCAATGCGGCACATATTGAGATGGCCTATACTTATGAAAAGTATAAATTCGACACTGGACCATATGTCTACTGAACCTATCTACTACGTCAGGTTATTAATACTCGTGATCAAAGAGATTTAAATATTTATTATATTTAAATCTCTGCTCGTGATAGATAATACCTACATATTACAATCTTATACTTGCAGAAATTATTATTTTTGGTGCATAGTAGTAGTGCCTTTTATGTAAGCTTTAGCCTTATTACCTACACAAAATTTGCCAAGAGCACCATTTAATCGAAAATCTGTATTATTTTTTAACACTGTCTACACAAATCATATACAAATGCCACCAAAAACATTGTCAAGTAAAATGTTGCCAAGATGAGACTATAGTATGGCTTGCACTGTCAAAAAAATATTAGATCTCATTTAGAGCTAAGCTTCTAACTCTACACGCTCTAACTTCACAAACTCTACACCTTAGTCAAAATGTGTGGGTTGGCCGTTTCGCTACTGTCACATGGGCGTAAGGTGAAAAATGTATTCACTATTCGTTACCTTTATGACAAAAGTTCTTGTAATAACGAAACGGCCAAGCCACATATTTTGACTAAGGTGTAGAGTTTGTGAAATTAGGGCTTGTAGAATTAGGGCGTGTAGAGTTAGAAGTGGCGCTACATGAGATCTGATAAAGATAACTTATCATCTATTCTATAATATTATAAAATGTAAAGATTTGTATGTTTGTATCTTTGTTACGAATAAACTCAAAAACATCTGGACCGATTTAAAAAAATCTTTAATCAATGGAAAGCTAAAAGCTTATTCCCGTATTCCCACGGGAACGGGAACTACGCAGGCGAAACCGGAACCGCTAGTATAATATAATATAGTAATCATCAATGATATTTTTATATATAAAATCATAGGTTATCATGGCAACAATGCAAGTATAATATGCTCTGGCATACGTAGTTCACATACAGAAATTAATAATATTGCAGTTTATAAAATTAAGTATTTTTTCCAGTAGATTTAAAGTAGTAAAGATAAAAAAAACTCACGCCTTTTATCCCCGAGGGGGTAGGCAGAGGTATTCCATTACTGGATATACCCACATTTCACGAGATATATTTGGACCCCTAAACGTGATAGGTGGTGAGCCCATCGCCGGACCGGGTCTATTTACACATGTCTCAGAATTAATTCTGAGACCTGCGGGTTTCCTCACGATGTTTTCCTTCACCGTCGAGCTAGTGATAAATATGTATACTTACATAAGTTTTTGAAAAACTCATTAGTACTATGCCAGGATTCGAACCCGAGCCTCACTGATTTTCGGCCGGCTCCTTAACCGTATAAGGCTATCACTGCTCATCAGTAAAGATAAAGCAGAACAAATAAATATTTTCTTGCTGAAATGCTTACATTATAAATGATTTAATACTTCAACTTCGCTCACTTGATATTTGTCCTTCATGCATAAAGGTGTGAGCATTTTTTTTAACTAGGTAGGTATGGCTTCATATAGCTGACAACAACGAATTTATGGAGTCACGCAATAATGTTATATAAAAAGGATTATTGGAGTAACGTCACTTTACGATGATTGATGTTTGAAATTGTGCTCTTTTTATATGATTTATGATATTTTGTAAAATAATAATATTTTTCACTTGCGCACTCTTCCCAACTTATTATTGAATTATTAAACCTCGTAAGCCAAGAAAATCGTGTGTGAGCCTTTGAGTCGGACTTGGCTGTTTTTTTATAATGATATTTTTTATACAAAATCCTACCCTATAATTTTCGAAAACCTAATGTGGACTAGCCAGACGCAATATAAAATTAAATATAACTATATTATTGGGTACCTACTCGCTGATCGTGACATGTGATGTGTAATGGTCACACAATTTTATTTGTGCTGGTGATCAAATATTTTTGCGCGAAATGGTAATAGGTCTACTACACCAATATTGATTAACATGAAATATTTATAGATCTCTGTACTCCTACTACCTACATAGTTCATCTATACTTCTATAGATACTAATATTATAAAGAGGAAAGATTTGTATTTTTGTATGTTTGTTACGAATAAGCTCAAAACCTACTGGACCGATTTTAAATCTTCTTTCACCAATGGAAAGCTAAAATATCCCTGAGTACATAGGCTATATTTTTATTCCTGTATTTCCACGGGAAGGGGAACTATGCGAGTAAGCGCGCTAGTGAATTATAATAGGAGATAAAAATACACTCCTTATCAATAAATACGCAACTCTTTTCAAATTATTTTTTGAATAAAAACACAAAATAATATTAGTTATCTAATAAAAGTGTATAAAAACGAAGGATTTTTCGTTCGTATTAAATGCGCTGCCATACCTACCGTTCAGAGTACGATGAAATTTATAGAAAAAAATCGGACAAGTGCAAGTGCAAGTCGGACTCGCCGACAGAGGGTTCCGTACAAATTTGTAGGTAACTACATATTATATCTCTATGATTGATTTTGAAATAAAGGCTATATTTTTTATGATTTAATTGCAAATGTATAGTTTTCAGAATTTTGCCTGTACTTATAGTATAAGACGATATTACTTGCCAAATATTTCTAAGTCAACAGGAAGTAGGTAGGTAGGTACCCTATAAATTTTGATTCCCTTGAGGGTGTCGAAAAATACCTACTTTTTTGCGGCTTAAACGGCCGTATCTTTTTTTTACGTTAACTTAGAAGTTTAATTTTTTCATAACTACAAGGAACTGTAGACCTTAGTACATATGGTTTTTATTTCAACTCGATACGCGTTCCTGAGATAAAGCGTTTTGATAGACGGAGAGACGGACAACAAAGTGATCCTATAAGAGCTCTGTTTTTTCCTTTTCAGGAAAACGGATCACTAAAAAATTCTTAAATTTTCACAGGGACGGAAATGCTGACTACTGGATCTGCGACGTCATTGGCGGGTCAGCTAATTGGTTATAAAAACAACAAAAAACAATAGGTAAGTACATTCAATAAATATATACCGGCTATTTGGAACTTTATCTTGATATATGTATAGCTAATATTACAAATTTTAATGCCTCATGCTGATGTGATAATGGGACTTGGGGCTTCTGAATAGCGAGAACAACTTTGATTGATCGTCGCCCGAATTAAAAATGTAGGTTTGGTGTTAGCATGAGAAGTGTATTTATACAGGCTTACTGGAAATATGTGCGAATGGTAGAGGACGATTTTTGCAGCAATTTTAGCATATGTCGCATATTATTTTTTTATTGAGAATTGGCTAGATACTGTACTTGTGAAGTTGTAGAGGTGCTATTGTTTGAATGAGGATCATTTTTGATGACTGATTATGACGTTTTAGACTGTCGACTATTAGCTAGAAATATTTAATAAATAAAAATCCGGCGAGTCAAACTCGCGAACGAAGGGTTCCATACCATTATCTATAAAAATGGCAAAAAAAATCACAATTGTTGTATGGAAGCCCTTAAATAGTTATTCTATTGTTTTTTTGATACTTGTTATAGCGGCAACAGAAATATATCATCTATGAAAATTTCTACTTTCTATCTATCACGGTTCATGAGATACAGCCTGGTGACAGACGGACAGCGGATTCTTAGTAATAGGGTCCCGTTTTACCCTATGGGTGGGGTAGGGAACCCTAAAAATGAGTTTTATGTCAAAAAAATGCTTTTAGCTAATTTTTAATAATAAAAAAAGAAACCTCGAAAACAATTCGCTTTTAAAGCCTCCTCTACAACCCCTTATTGGATCCTCAACATATTTCGGGTAACCCTGTATATGAGGATTAATGTTACTATAGAATAAGTTCTTGTCTTGCCAGTTGCCATCATCGGGGAGTGATAATAAATTAAACAATACCTTTTAAAGCAACATTATTTATTGAACTTCCATTTGCTGTGTTTGTTTTGCAGCTTTCTTTGCCTGTTTCTTTTTAAGCAACATCTGCTTCTTTTCCTCTGGTGTCTTCTTCAATCCCTTCATTTTGCGGGTTTGGAGACGACCAACATCCTGTTTGCCCATGTGTATACGACCCATTTTGGAGCCAAATGCATCTCTGGATATGTTCTTTTTAGTGATCGGTTTAAGCTCTCTAGGTATCCTGCAAGCCTCTTTGAAGAGATCATCAGAAGCTAACTTAGTTCTTCTTAACTTAAAGTCTATTGATGGACCTAGTGATCAAAAATTAATAGTAATCATTATTAGCAGTCTATAAAGATTGAATGATGGGCTTAGTAAAATATTAAAAAAAAAATACAATTTATCTCTATTTGTGTCTGGGTATTTGATATTTATTTAAGTATGTCTATCAGTTTTTCAGACTAAATAACTGTGTGTGAATTGTGTCCCACCACAATTTATTAAGCTATTGCATAGCTTCTATCGCGGGCGGATGTATGGACGGACGGACGGACGGATGGACGGATGGACGGACGGACGGACGTACGGATGGACGGACGGACGGACGGATGGACGGACGGACGTACGGATGGACGGACGGACGGACGGATGGACGGACGGACAGACGGATGGACGGACGGACGGATGGATGGACGGACGGATTGACGGATGGAATGATGGACGGATGGATGGACGGATGGATGGATGGATGGATGGACGGATGGATGGATGGATGGCTATTGCATAGCTTCTATCGAGGGCCTTGAGCGCGGGGACCGAATCCAGAAGTTCCGTAACGAAAAAAAACCTCACGCTCCCCACTCCGACGGGCACGAAGGTGTGGCTTGAAGGCCGTGCATTGTCTAACGTCGTTTGTTTTCGGCAGTCTTGTTGATACAAAATGCTATGCAATAGCTTTACCGCGGCAGTCCCCGAGTGCCACACGTCTTTTTTTATTTATAATTCTTTTGCTTACACATATTTTTAAAGGGTTTAAATCTTTTGAATGGTAAATTGTATCTAGCATATTCTTTGATTATAATTACAAATTCACTGAAAATGACATCTATAGTCATTTTAATTAGTTTTCACTTACATTTTGGCATTTATTTTGAAATCTAAGTCAGACACTTCAATTGTATTATATTGGTATAGATTGAAGATATATTGTTATATATATGTATATATATGTATATATATATATATATATATATATATATATTTTTTAAATCAAACTTAACTACCAATTTCCTCAAGTTCAACTCTGGGTGTCCGCTGACCACTTTTCTTTAGGAGTATTCTGTAGGATCTAAAGAATATTGATCCATCATCGTTTGCTGTAACACTGATTACATGCTCTAGGCCTTGCAGTCTTATGGTTTCAACCTGAAATGTTAATTATGAAATTAGAAAAAAGTAAGTACTCTGAATGTTGTTAAGTATTTAATGGTTGCCACCAAATTATTTGTAGATAAGAAAGAACAATAGTTATTGTATTAAACTGTAATGACTTTGATTTATATACTATTAAATAAACAACCTGGTCTTGGCTGCACTCCCTAAGGAATTTGAAAAAATCTGTTTTAACAGCACTAGAACTCAAGGAATATTTCTTCATTCATGCTGTGCATTGTCTGTTAGACAGTCAAGGTACTGTTTCTTAGATATAGAATAGATTAAAGAGATCCCTTTCTTTTTTAATTTCATCAGATAGGTTTCAAGTTTTTATTCAATTCTTATATTGTAAAATATCATACAAACCTTTTCTCTGTAAAAGAAATCAGTAAACAATGATTTCAAACGCTTTAAATCCTGATTTAGATCCCAAGCTGGTCCATTAAAGAGCAGACATGGCTTCAGTCCAGCCAAGACTTTCATGTTGTGGAACTCGGACATCGCTTTGTAGCCTTCTGCGCCTAACTCGATCATGTCCAAGACATTGTAGTTGAATGTTCTGCAAAGAATGATGTTGTGAGGCCTTTTCTTGCTGTGTGAGCCCACACCAAACAGTGCTGCATCTTTTTTGTCGCACAACCTGTAATAAGAAAATTTTTATTTAGAATGGTCTTAAGGAATGAATTATTTGTTTCTTTTATAATAATAAACAAGTATAAATAAGCAAGAACGTAATATTAACTTTGTACTATTGAATTTTATAACTACACAATAAACATAACCTAGAAAAAAAGAACATGCTATATTACCACTTGCCAATAATTGTTAAGGTTATCGAAATATGTTAGAAGAAAACTATTTAGGCCTTATAAAGATTATACAGGAAAACTATAGATGGTCTTAGATTATGTTACTTACTTTTCAATAAGAGAAGCATCTTCGAATGGAACAATATCATTTTTGCGAGTTAAATAAGCAGCGTCGGGTTTCTTCAAATCGTAGACGTCTTTCAGCAGTTTCCTTGTAAGTTCCGAAGGGTTGCGTCCTTGCATAAATATGCATTGTTTGGGTCCTTCTATTGGTTTGGGTTCTTTCGCCAGCAGCACTTTCTTTCCCTTTCGAGTTGTTGGTTTCCTGTGGATTAAATGAATTTTGTAAGTGCAAGAAAATCATTACTCACGCTTCACGAATTAAATATTTTATTTATTACTTTATCCTCTGTATTACTGGCATTTTTTTAGTTTAATTTTGCCTTAAACGAACACGTGCGCGCAGTAATATCCGTAATATCCAAGTCCTGTCAGGCGTCAGCTGTCAACTAGCCTTATCTTATAGTCGTTCGCCATTGGGAGCGCTCTCATTTTAGTTCAGCAGTCCTACCGTGAACTAGTTCGTTCATTTAGTTAGTTTTTTATTTTTTGTTATACTTATATGGAAATAATTGAATAAGGAACTGTTTTTCATATTATAATTGCGAAAAACTGTAACTATAGGCTTAATATAAAACTCTTGTAAGATCGGCAAGAGTAAAAAATAAATAAAAAAATTAGTCAGTTTAGTCAGCCATACAGCGCCACTAAATAATAAAGCGGATGCCAGAATAATATCGAAAAAATTCTAAATCTATTTCTATTTCTATAATATATAAAGCTCGACTACCACTCACTGACTCACTGACTCATTGACATAATTGTTCTCCCAGAAGGAGTCGTTTTGGAGAAAAGTCATTTATGAGAAAAGTGTGCAAAATGGCGGAGTGACCCCGGGAAAATGCCGACTTTTCAAAAAAACAAAATGGCGGCTAAGCCTGCCCATCGTATCTCTTTTGTTTTCCGGCCGATCCGGTTCAAATTTTTGGCATCTGTAGTATCGCTTAGATGATTTACGAATATTATTTAAAAAATTGAAAAACCAATATGGCGGCCACGTAGTAGTGTTTCAAAGTTGGAGTGGTTTTAGACCCCACTTGACCCGAATTGATCTCCCAGACACCAATATGCTAAAGGGATGTGTTTGGTGTCATTGCATAGGACATATCCTGTAGTTTACCAGAAAATCCCGAAAATTTGAAAAACCAAGATGGCCGACCGGTGATTTGCTTTTAAAGAAAGGGATACGTTTTACCACATTTTGATTGTCGATTTTCGGCAAGATGGCAACACCTGAGCGAGTTGGTTTGTACAGCAGGGTTAGAGGTCTTGCTACGTAATGTTGCCTTGTGTAAGAATTTTCACGGAATTTAACGTATTTTTTTACTTTTAACGCAAAATGTCAAAACTTTAAATTTTACCATTTTGTAAAAAAAAGTGACAGTCAGTGAAACATTTTATCCCTCTTTATGACTTTTTGTAGGTTTTTTGATTTTCGTCTGGCAACACTGAAAGTTATGGTTGATTTAATTTTTAGGGTAGACCTCAAAAGACCCGAATTGATCTCCCAGGCGCAACTAGTTATATATATTATATATATAATAATTACTCTTATATTGTATAACGTCGTTATTTAGGTGAAATGTTTTTTTTTATGGAAAAAATGACTGTTAATTTTAATATCGTTAAATTAATGTTTAAAATGATACATAATAATCCCATCATCATTGACTCTAAGTGGGATTAAAAGTGGTTTAAAGTATTATTTTCCAAAGGTGCGATTTTTTTGACGCCGAGTGTAAGAGCGAGACTGTAGACGAACTAGTTCGAATAGTTCACCTAAAAGAGCGATGTTTCGAACTAGGTCGTTCGCGAACTACCCAAGACTACTGTCAACTTTGTGGACATTGACACTGGCAGCCCAACTTGTCAACTTGATTTTTTTACATGGTCGAGGCGTTATCAATATATCCATCAGCTTAAATATGACACGAATTCATATATTTTTGGCTTTGTGGCAGAGGTCATACAAAAATTCTAAATATTATTCTTCGTTATTATTCTTTGTTTGTTTGTTACGCTTTCACACCTAAACCACTAAACCATTGTAAACATTTCTTCACCAATGGAAAGCTACATTATCAGGGAGTAAAATATGCTATAATCTAGCCCAGTATTCCTACGAGATCGAGAACTACGCGGGTGAAACCGCGGGGCGCTACTAGTGCAATATAACAAATATCACTGCCTTCTGATGTACAAATAATATTGCCCCCTACCTAAAGAGTGCACTTTTAAAAACGATGTGCCATTTATAAACTTCAAAAATTCTAAAAAAACCGTAAAATATCGGGAAAAATACTAATAATTACCTATTTATATTAAATGTAAAATATAAAGGAAGTTAAGTACCTACTTTCTATAGTAAAAAATATTATATAGTAATAAAAACGTAATACTTACTTACCTATGCTTACGTACATTATGTTAGCGCTTGGTAACCCTATAATAAACGGAGATATATATTTTGAATGATTTATTTCCAAAAACTGTAAACTGGATTTTTTTGAATAGGTACTAAGTAATTAAAAATACCAGTGAATATTAAGTTAAAATAAAAATATTAGATATATAAATCAACCTAGTTGTAGGTATGACAGTAGGTATATATCTTATTACTTATACATAAGTACATAATCTCACGCCTATTTCCCATGGGGGTAGGCAGAGACAATAGAATAATAATATCTTATTATCTTAGGACATTATATAAAGTGAGTGTTTTTGTTCGACTATAGTTATACCTAGATGTCTTAATAGAAAGTAAGTAGTATGATTACTTTTGTAAGTCCGTGGATAGGACGGTAATCTTGTCCAATAAGTAAGTCCTTATTATTCGTTTATGAGTAAAAATATTAGATTTACGTAACTACGGTGATCATGTTTGCAAAGTTGTACGATTAAGTATCTCTACTTGATGTTATTGCTTAATAACAAGGAAAACTTTAAGGAAAATTCTGTTAGATTTCAACCAAGATAGCATAGCGTGTATAACTACTAATAGTAGCTGCCAATTATTACTAAATACTCAACTTGGACCTTCTTAAAAGATTATTTAAGCATTCATTTGTCCAGTGGTAAAAACCCTGGATAATAAATCTCTACTGATGGTTCAGTCTAGTTGTGCACGCGGTTTTCTACCTATGCGTGGAATACGAGTAGTAAGTACTTAGGTAAAGTAGGTACCTATTTAGTTAAGAGTATCAAACTTAAATTGCGAGTAGGTAATCCAGTAATCATTCAAATATGCTCAAGCCTTTATCAATTACAATTAGGGAGTTGACAGAGGTATTCCATTCCATAACATAATCATTGTTTAAAAAGATTAGATATCAATTTACCTCTTAAAATATATTTCCATTCTCATTTAGCAAATTTCAAAAAAGTTAGGAATTGTTACCTACATCATAGAAATGATGAAGCCATAAACCTATATTCAGTAGGGTACATTTTTGATAATAAATTTGGGGTAAAGAAGAGAAATATCTAACTAATTTGACTTACTAACTGCCTATTCAACTACCTACCTACCGTATTTGCCATTGTCTTCTTACTATAAAAGGCTTTTTGGTAAAATACAACGTTTGATTGAGTGGAGTATTTTAACTTTTTTATGAACTGTAGGTGGGCATTTTCGCCAACTTCACTGTTTTGGGCGAACGAGAAAAAAAGTTCAAAATTAGAAGTAAAAAGGGTCAAAGTGCATAAAGGATCATTTGAACATCAAAAATATGTTGGATTGCACCAAATCTGTATCTTAATTTATGAGATATTTAGCAATAAAGTTTTGGTAAAGACATTTTTGGACCGGTAATGACAACTTTTAAACTCTTTGAAGATGTTTTGAAGGATTTGAATCCCGGATATTAGCCACGGATATTAGCCACGGATAACGGCGAGTTGTAGGTATCCACTGATAACGTAATCGTATCCGTTTCGACTCAAAAAAAAATTTATACTTGACCCGCTGATCACGATATCCGTGGCTACAAAAATTCAACTAATTTTATTTTCGAAACTGATCATGGAAAGAGGGTACGATTCTGAAAACATACTACATATACATTTTAAGAACATTCGAAAATTAAATTAGTAAAATTTTGGTAGCCATCAAAATTCCGCATACATTAAGGTGGTGTTTTTTTATACAAATGCTAAAGGTATCGGCATCTTAATTACCCCTTTGAAGAATTCCCTTGATTTGTCACATTGTAGTGTTATAGAATAATATCAGTCTTTATACTAACTATTTATGTAAATAACTAAAAACAAAGAGCAGTGATAGCCCGCACGGTTAGAGAGCCGGCCGAAAATCAGTGAGGCTCGGGTTCGAATCCTGGCATGTACCAATAAGTTTTTCAAAAACTTACGTACATATTTATCACTAGCTCGACGGTGAAGGAAAACATCGTGAGGAAGCCCGCAGGTCTCAGAATTAATTCTGAGACATGTGTAAATAGACCCGGTCCGGCGATGGGCTCACCTTACAATCAAATAATATTTAAAAAAAACAAGTAACATTTCGCCAAAATGTAAATCTGTCGTAACTTAGGTAAGTACTTTATTTTATACAACAGTCAAAAACAACTAATATGATTTGAAAATTCTTATGAAATAAGTAGGTAATAATAAAAGACTTTTACTTGAATTAACTAAAACGTATTTTCTCCAAAATGTAAAAGAAAGATACAAAACAAATATCAAACAATAATTCTTTGTTTTTTAGTTTTAAATGATATCCTTAAATAAATAAAAAAAAAATCATTTAGTACTTAAATATTTATATTATAACTTGCTATCCTTTATAGCCTAGTCATATTAGGGGTTTTAGCTCGGAATGAAAGATAATAAGCTGTACATTGGTAAAAACCTTTGTTTTGTCGTTCTAAATGTTGTCTCAAAAGTCACAAATGCTATCGTATCTAGGATAATTCTTTCTATAAAAAAATTAAATGTCATTACAATCCCATAACTGTCCTTACCGCTCTGCTTAACAGGACCCAGTGAGCACAGTTGTGGTAAGGACATTAGACGGTTTTTGTGACTTCTTTCTAAAACTTTCCAATATTTCACCAGTTTTTTAGACGTATTACGCACAAAAAAGGTGTCTTCATAATATATCTAGGACTCAGACATATATAAATAGTACTTACCATAAAACTGGATGTTGTGCCAGTGTGGACAAATTTTCAAATTTTCAGAAGGAACGCTTGTACAGCAAAAACAAAGGCCTGCTATGTAACAGTTCTACGCTCAAGGGATGAATGACGAGCTTGCCTATGCACAGTGATGCGCTTGTATGTGTGCGGTGCATACTTTACTTAAGCTTTAACATTTTGTTACGAAAACCGGTAAGGACAAAAATTGCTATCAGAAGTTGTATCGTTGTAAATAACATGTTTATGAGGCACCTACAAATTTATTTTCTATTTTTACTTAATGCTTAAACTATATTCTAATGTATAAAATCATAAGTAAGTGTAAATTTGCTAGTATTTTTTTTGTACACTGAGTCAAAGTTTTAAAAGTCGAAATGCAGCACACGTTACACCCCGATTTTTTTGTTTCAGTCCAGTATTACTTCCAATTTAAATGAGTTGTTTGAAAGACAATCTTATGAAAAGTAAATTATTAAGGCATTAATTGGTATCGCAACAGAAATTTCACATTTATTAAAGTAATTTAAAAAAAATCAGGTTGCAACCAGTTTTTGGCCCTTTGGCGAAAAGTACACCTACATACTAATCTGAGCAGACTCCTATAATCAAAGGTAGGTAGGTACTCCTAAAACTTTAAAATTACGATATTTTGTTTAATTTCTCTTAGCCGATTTCTATTACTTCCTACATCACAAAATTATTGGCAAATATTTTTAGTTCGTGCGTTAATTCAGATATATAATAGTAGATACCTACATATACCTAGATTTTATTCGTAATACCTTTGTTAGAGAAACCTTTTGATTCCCTATGTTTAAGTAAGCAACATAATATAGGTTTCCTATCATTTGGTTTGGTTTCGCCTTTTGTACCACCTACTAATCGTATTAGCAATTCGTCCAAGTAGGATTTCGTCCTAGTAGTAGGTAAGTAGGTAGGTAGGTACCTATTTTATAATGTAAAAGTTTGGATGTTTGTTGCTCAATCACGCAAAACCGTCTGAAGGAATTTAGATATTTAGCATACATATAGGTAGGTACTTAGGTAGGTACTTTTAGTTTCCTGGGTGAATACATTTTATTCTGAAAACGCGGACACAAGCTAAGCTAGTACCATAAATAAATGTGAAATAGATACCGTCATCGAGGCCTGAGTATATTATGTAGGTAGATAAAGAAAATCTGTTTTAACAACATCCCATATGATATTCTGGCAAACAGTGACTTAGGTACCTACTGCCTATTTATTACACGGACCCCTAAACGAGCCGACACGCCTGTTACAGCATCGGAGCAACACTGGTGTAGGCAGCTAGATGTAGAGAGAGAGTCGTGCACCGCTCTTTCTAGCCAGAGCTCCAGTTGTAGCCAGCCAGAATCCTGTCCCAAGGCGCGTTATGCAAATCTCACTTCTATCGTAAAGCATAGCTCTTGCATCTTCACTGTGCGCCGACAAGAGGAGAGTCGTGGCCTAAATAGGATATTTGGAGCATTTCGGTTCCTTAGTGTTGCTACACACACAGCAACAGCGCGCCAAAGCTAATCTAAGTATAGCTTTCTTGTATTAAAAAGATAAATGTGTCTACAGGTAGTTTGTCAGTATCGAAAAATCCCATAACCTACACTTACATCCCAGGGCGGCCCCGCAAAACCTTTGCGTAAAGAAAAACACCAAAACAAAACAATTAAAAAGAAGCTTGTTTTTTTTAAATATTAACATAAATTAAATTGCAAAAACAAGAATTAAATTACTGAACTGGTTGTTGCTCATCCGTGCGATGTCCCGAACTGTATCTGGGAGCACGGCAGTGCCCCCGCCAAGTCGAGCAAAAAAAAGCGGCACGGCCGTACCATCCTTTTCTGGAAGCAATTCAGGCCATTTTCGACCCTATGGATAAGACTAGAAGCCTTAATTTTCAGTAACCAAGCAGGCATTGTATAAACACAGTATATTTAAAATTTCATCCAATTTGAACCGGTAGTTTAAGAATTAAAAATAGTCAAAGTTTCCTAATTTTGTCACTCACTGACTGACTGACCGATCATCAAAACTCTAAGGCCTTTCTAGCAGTCGTAGTGTTATAATTAGTGTTTAGTGTTTAGAGCAAGGAAAAACTCTAACATTTTGCAATTTCGGTCCAGGTTTCTAGATACACCAACTGCATAAATAACTTTGTAATCCCATATATTTGTATAGGATTACAAAATTACATGTACACCTCAATTTTGAAGCAGATATCTTCAACCGCTTGAGCTAAAATTTGATATACTTATTTAAATTCAGTGACAATGCAATATTATGGTACCATCGAGCTGATCTGATGATGGAGCCAGGAGGTGGATATCGCAATTCCTCAATGACTACTTGTTAGAACCTCGAGTTTGGGCACGTATGATTCGTCTTGACGAGTACTTTAGTGCTAGATGGTAACCAGGGTCTGATGATGGAGCTGGAAGATGGCCATAGGAACTCAGTAATTAAACAACATAACCAAAACGAGTTTAGACTCGTTTGATTCATCTTAACGAGTACTTTGATGATAGATGGTAACCAGGGTCTGATGGCGGAGCTAGAAGATGGCAATAGAAACTCAGTAATAAAACGACATAACCTTATCGAGTTTGGGCTCGTATGATTCATTTTAACGAGTACTTTGGTGCTAGATGGTAGCCAGGATCTGATGATGGAGCTGAAAGATGGCTATAGGAACTTAGTATTTAAACGACAAAACCCCATCGAGTTTGGGCTCGTTTGATTTGTCATGACGAGTACTTTAGTACTAGATGGTAGGGTCTGAGTATATAGCTGGAAGATAACCATAGGAACTCAGTAATTAAACAACAAAACCCCATCGAGTTTGGGCTCGATTGCGTCAAGGTGTTTTCCTGCACCTTCGAGCAATAATCAATTGTTTGTATTCAAGAAGTAGAAGAAACCGGAAAGACAAGAAGTAGGATTATCTACAAAAAGATATGAGATGCCATCAAAAACAAAACTTGTAAAAAAACCAAGTCTCGCACTCATTTCTTCTACCGTAAAAAGTTGTGAGATCCATGTAATACCAAGTCGGTTAATTTATTCAGTCCCTACAAAGGGACCTACTGTCTTAAGTAATTACGTAATTAGCTAATCTAACAACCATTTATAGTGACCATAACAATATTAAAAATCTTTTATGTTTTAAAGAAACAGAATGACTTGGCCATCGCATGAAAACTATGTATATCACAAGTTATACATATTATATGAAATTAGAATATTTAGTGCGATTGCCAAGACAATCTATTTATTTAAAACATAAAACATGTTTAATATTGCTATGGTCACTATAAGAGGTTGTTAGATTAACTAATTATAATTACATAAGACAGTAGGTCCCTTTGTAGGGACTGAATAAATTAACTGACTTGGTATTACATGGATCTCACAACTTTTTACGGTAGAAGAAATGAGTGCGAGACTTGTTTTTTTTACAAGTTTTGTTTTTGATGGCATACACTATACAGTATACCAGATGTTGATGTGTTGTATTAAGGTCGATTTTCGTTAGATGACGTCTTCGCGAATTTGGAGTTGGATTTACTCAGAGGTCGTAGAGTCGTCATCATGTCGTCACCGTGGGAGAAGTGTGTAGTACGAGTACCTACCTATATTAAAAGATTGCTCAGACGCTGGCCATCAAATCGATGTGAGTTGCGTTCGAGCACAGCGGATCGCTGCGGCACACACCACACGCACGTTTCATTCTAGCCGTTTTATGTGATTGACAATTTAAAACCATCAACGATAAAGTGATAGTTTAAAATTTTGTGAACAATAAATAAAACGTGAAAAGGGTCACAACAGAAGTAAGTTTGTGTTGTTTTTATTTTCTTTGATATTAAAATAATATGTTGAAAAAAAAATGATTCCGTCAGGATTACCTAGCTAATTAAAAAAAGAACAAAGCATGACTAGTTATAATAAGTGGTAATTAGGCAGGTACATAATGTGCACATTATTATTATTTTTTCGCTTTCTTCAGAGGATTTGCAGGATCGTATCAGTAGGTACCGGAAATTACCTCCTATAAACTCACACACAACTTTTGCTCTGTGTAGATAGATGTATTTACAACACGATATAAGTAATTAAAGTAAATAACTAAAACACTTAAACGTTGTAGGAAATGAAATAGATATCTACGCGACTAGGAAATACCAACAACCGTTTTTGGGAATCCCAGTCTAACAAATCAACAGTTGTAGAGTAGATCAGACACCCAGTTAAGATAGTTATTAGAGAGACCGGATTATATTACTATTGCATATTGGCATATTAATATACATTTACATAAGTATTTTGCAAATTTTCACCTACTACTTATTGAACATTTTGCATACTTTCGCTATTTTTACATATTTTTAGGTACCTACTACCTAACTCTATCTAGTTTAAAAATGAAAGCTTGGATACGTTGTAGCCAACCAAAATTATTAGCTAAACGACTCACTTAACAGTCCACCAGTAGGTACCTTAATCCATTGTTAACTTTAGTGCACCATCTACTTTCATCTGTTTAAATCTCAGTTACATCCATCCTAAGGTTGTTTGGAAGAAATCGCTTAAAGCGATAAGACCGCCAATTGTTCTTTTATAAATCATTGTGTCAATTATTGCATATTTTATTGGCGTACAATAAAGAGTTGTTAGTCTAAAGCTTTTTGTGAAATTAAAATTTTACATGTGTAATTTCGTCAAAAGCAATCTCCTAACATATCACCCACACCCAAATATACCGAGTAGTATTTGACACTATACCGCATTTGGAACAGCGTTGGTACATAAAATAATCTTTATTGTTCATAAAATATTAACTACAAATAAAGGGTATAGGTAACTGATGATAAAAGTAAACCCACCTATCAACATACATACTTACATAATGCTCACGCCATTGTGCCACAGGGGTAGGCAGAGACGATGGATCGCCACTTTGCTCGAGGAAGCGAAAGCTTCTTTCGGTTCCTTCACATCCATAAGCCTTTTCATGCACGCTCTTTTATTCTTAGCACTCCGGACCCCAGCTTTTTGAAGGACGTCACTTTTTTATCCGTGAACGTTCTTCTGGGGCGTCTTCTTTCCTTGCGTCCTTCAACATCGCAACATAAATCTCTACTCTTCTTTCATCCATACGTTCTAAATGACCAAACCAGCGTAACATGCCCTTTTCTGTTCTTGTCACCAAATCTACTTTCAAACCACACCTTTCTCGTATATCAGCATTCCTCACTCTATCACACAATTACCACCACTCAACCACCTATCAATAATCAAAGAAAACAAAAGAAATGTTGTATATTACCTACTAGCGACCCGCCCCGGCTTCGCACAGGTGCAATGCTAATACTAAAACCTTCCTCTTGAAGCACTCTATCTATTAAAAAAAACCGCATCAAAATCCGTAGCGTAGTTTTATAGATTTAAGCATACATAGGAACATAGGGATATAGGGACAGAGAAAACGACTTTGTTTTATACTATGTAGGTACCTAGTATAACACGTATTTTATAATTATTTTTAGCATTGTCCATACATATTTGAAGCTCAGTTCTTCAGTTATTAATTAGATATTTACATAGAGTTAAGAGGATCATACATACATACATATGCTCACGCCTTTTTCCCGAAGGGGTAGGCAGATCAGGGAGGTATTTATTCTATAACAGAAGTTTGAATAACACTTAAAAGTTAATACGTTACCTAATTGTTTTATTTCGAATATTAATATTTTTTTAATAAGAATAACAATCATAATTCTACAATAAAATTTACATAAATCGTATCTAACTACCTACTTAAGTTTTTTTAGGGTTCCGTACCTCAAAAGGAAAAAACGGAACCCTTATAGGATCACTTTGTTGTCCGTCTGTCCGTCCGTCCGTCCGTCTGTCAAGACCCTTTTTCTCAGGAACGCGTGGAGGTATGAAGCTGAAATTTATATCAATTACTCAGGTCTACTGTCCCTTGAAGCTGTGAAAAAATCAAACTTCTAAGCCAACGCAATCAAAAGATACAGCCGTTTATGCCGCAAATTTTCGACACTTGCAAGGGAATCAAAACCTACAGGGTGCTTCCCGTGAACTCAGAATCTTGAAATTTGGTACGAAGCAACGTCTTATAGCATAGATAAAGGAAAAATTACGAAAACCATAAATTTGCAAGGTTGTACGGAACCCTCGGTGCGCGAGTCCGACTCGCACTTGGCCGGTTTTTTTTATATTGCCTTATTCTATGAAAAATTAAATTGTTATGAATTATAAATGAATTAAAAGAAAATATCAAACTTTATTAACTAGTCTATCTATCAGTAGGTATACATACCAAATTAATAATGAGAAGTAATTAAATGGGCAGCAATTATAAAATTTGGTTAGCCACAAAAAATCTGCATTTAAATCATTTGGTCGGCATACAAAGATTTTGTTCGTAAATAAAAAAATCAGGCAGCAATCCTTGTTCGGCAAATAATTTTGATAATGGTCAAAAATTAAATCAGAAATAGGCAGCTTAAAATAACATGGGTTTGCATAATAAACATTAAGTCCGCAAAATAGTTACTTGGTCTGCAAAATAACTACTTGGTCAGCAAGACTTCATGATTGAACAGCAGAGAAAACATGTCGTAAAAAATTATACTATAGCTACTCCCACTCCCACTCCCACGCCCACGCCCACTCCCACGCCCACTCCCACTCTCACCCCCACTCCCACCCCACTCCATCCTACCCCCTCCTACCCCTCCTACATCTTCCTAAACCCTCCTACATCCTCCTACCCCTCCTACACCCGCCTACCCCATCCGACATCATCCCACCCCTCCTACATCCTCCCACCCATCCTACATCCGCTTACTACTCCTACATCCTCCTACTACTCGTACATCCTCCTACTACTCCTATAACCTCTTACATCCTCCTACACCTCTTACATCCGCCTAGCCCCTCCTACATCCTCCTAGCCCCTCCTACATCCTCCTACATCATCATCCTATCCTACCCCGCCTACCGCCACCTACATCCTCCTACCACCTCCTACCCCTCCTAGCCTTCCTACACCCTCCTACCTCTCTCCTACTACCCCCTCCTACCTCTCTCCTACTACCTCCTACCCCCTACACCCCACTCCTACCCCCACGCCCACTCCCACCACCACTACCACCAACACCACCACCACCACTACCACAGCCACTGCCACTACCACCACCACAACCACTACTTGTAATCGTAATAATAATCAATCATAAAAGTTGCATAATCCAAAGTCCTTCCTAATCTATGTAAGGAATGCGCCCATTTTGCGCTTGACAAGTTTGCTGAGATTATTTTTGCTACTTTTATATGAAGCTCAAAAAATATTTTTTGGCTTCCCCTCTGAGTGCTCACCAAAATTTTAAACAGTAGCAGCTCATTGCAGCTCAAAAATAATTACAGCCATCCAGAATGACATAAATTGCTGATAGGTTTTGTAATGTTTGCTGGCCATGAGTTGCTGACCAATTAGCTATTTCTGCTTACAGATTATATTTTGCTGCTCACAAAAATACGAATACTCTGTTAACCATTTAAATAACACCCATTAATAATATTTCAAAATGTATTCGAAGAAAATATAAAATAAATAAAAACAAAAGATGTCTCAAAATGTTTTTGAAACAAGTAGTATTTAATCAACCAAGGTTCCTTTGGTTCTCCTAGGAAATCTTGAGCTTCCGTAAAGTGAATGCCGCCTTCTTTAATTCATTTCCCTTTTAGGTAGTTATTGTAAGTACCTACTTACTATGTGACCTAATAAAAGAGCATTACAACCGGAAATAATGTAATAAGCAGTTCTACTTATCGCAAATGTTAAGTTGAATGACTTTTCTGTTAATTTAATAAGTTTGAAACTTTGAACCGATTTGTCACTTTTATAAACGCAATTTTACTATTAAGTTTCATCATTACTGTTATCATAAAGACAAAACAGACAATCTTATTTACGCTTGAACCATCTTAGTCTGAGGACAAGGTCCTTCCTTTATATCATATTAATATCATAACTTCAACTGATGATAAACAAAATATGCATTATGCATATAGGTGGGTGGATACAGTTATTCGTAATATCCAAGTAGGTTAAAAAGTAAATCTTAAATTATCATTTTTTTCTGGGGAGTACCTAATTTCGATTTAAAATTGCGTATAATGAGAGTGTGGGGTGAATGCTCTTGTAGTGCCCCGAGTAGCTTTCCACCGTTAAACTCGTATGACAAGACGATTACTTACTAAAGGGACTGATCAATGATCAAACGTGAATGTTGGTGCCGTTATGTACGTATAGGTACGTAGATATGGGTTGTCAATTTGAGGAAGACATGTTCAAAGTAGTTCAAACATAATCTAGATAGATATAGTTTGTATGGATGGATGTATGGAATATGGATGAATGGATGTTTGTTCCTCTTTCACGCAAAAACTACTGAACGGATTTTGATGAAACTTTACAATTATGTTGCATCAGAATAACACATAAGCTATATTTTATTCCCGTTTTCTAAAGGGAACGGGAACTACGCGGGTGAAACTGCGGGGCGCTGCTAGTATATTATATTTTTTGGACTCTTAAATGCGACAGGCCATCGCCAGACAGGGTGCTGTGACACACGCCTCAAACAAAAACCATTTTTGGGTGGTTTGCTCATGTTTGAGAGTTAGGAGGGAGGGGAATGAAAAATTAAATTATCATAATATAAACTAAAGTTTCTCTTTCTAATCTTCATATTATTGTTCTTAGATTTTATCCCACAAAGCACTAATATTATATGGTTGTGCTATTTTTTTTTCTTTATTAAGGAAACAAACAGCTTACAATAAATGCCAACAAAGTTTCCACTAATTTTTAGCACCTTAAGTTGTAATGAACGCGCTACGTAATAAGTAATAGATAAATAAGAAAACTATATTAATACATAGTTATAATGTTTTTTTATTTGTGCATTTCTTGCATTGGAAGATGAACGATTTCCAATGAAGAATCACCGTCATGTGTACGATAAGATCGGCCAAGTCCTAGGATCACGTTATCAGCCGGGGGCTCGGCTGCTGACAACACAGGACGCAGACAGTCGTATCGCGGGGCAGAGGGGCATTGGGTACAGATATAGTCCTATCAGAAATAAAGTGTAGACGATATTCGAGAGCAAAGCACAAATACTTTACGATCTATAATTTTTTTTAAATAAATGAAATGAAAACCTTATTAACAAAAAAATATACCGACGTTTAATAGGACCAACCTCGAAGTATACTTTATACCCTATCCATCCATTAAAAATATCTAGGTATCATTCAAAATCGGACAATATCTTATTCGTCGATTGAAATCCTTAGTTTTCGTCGAAAATAAATATAAAATGCATAATAATCTACATGTGGTAATTTAACAAAAAATACAAAAACACTATATTGATACATAGGTAATGAATTAATATGTGTGTAGCGTATATAGCCAAAGTAAGTAGCTACAAGTAACATTGCTTATTGCTGCTCTTGCTGCTCATTAAGATTAGGTAGTAGGTAAATAATCAATTCAATAATAATTAAATGATAAATGGTTGGATTGTATATATTTTCACAAATGTTAGGTATACTAAACATGATATGTGGTGATCTTTTCGCCTACAATACCTCAGACTAAATTTTGGGGCCTTTCCTAATTTTAGGTAAACTAGGCAACCTTGATATAAAAGCACTTATTAACGACATCATACTAGTAGCTAAAGTTAAAGACGATTTAAAACACATTATCGTATATTATATTCTACTAATCACGTCATCTTGTAAGGAAATATAAGAAACTAATAAGCGGATAAGGTAAACAACAACTTGACTTCAAATAATAAATGATCATATCAAAAGACAGTAACATACCTAGTATTTTGACGTCAGCTATCGTATATGTAATGTTTATCCTCATTCAGGTAGGTGTTTTTGGCAGACCTCAAAGATAACATCAAAAAACCTGATTTAAATTCGTCTTATCCTTATTTTATGGTTAGCTAAGTGTTCAAAATCAGTCGTGCAGTTAGTTATAAAATTTTCTTTTTAATCCATTTATTTCTTACATACGTACCTGGTGAGTGGTGACAATCTAATCCATCTTTTCTGTCACCATTCTTAAAACAATGACATAAGTACCTAACATTGATGAGATACTTGCTTACCATTCATAAATATAATTATATAAAGTTATGACAACAATCTGAAAATTTACGGGTCCAAAAATATATACCTACCCTGAAAATTTTCGCAGACATAATACCTCTGCCGACCCCACCCGAGTATAAAAGCGTAAGCATATTTAAAAAAATATTTTTTTTAATCTGAAAGTAAACAAGTCCTAGGGTTTCACGCACATTCATGATGCACTTAAGCACACGTTTGTCGATAACGCTATCAGATCACGTGTGCAGTATGCACTTACAAGTCCATCACGCGACATTGAACTAAGATAGATGGAGATGAATAAACATGGGTTAGATGTGTTCATGACCGTTAACAGAACTAACAGATAAATAGCATTCCAAATGCACTGCATCAATTCCGGGACACGATACTTCTTGATGTACGATGTCAAATCGGGGTCGCTCGACAACTGATGCCGGTGTTGAGCTAGTAAATCATGTTTTTAATGACTGGGAGGAATCGCAAGATGCTGTTGGGATTTTCTGTGATTTGTCTAAGGCATTTGATTGCGTCCATCATGAAACTCTCATCAGGAAATTACGTCACTATAGAATACAGGGCCACGCTCTTGATTTAATGAACTCCTTGAGTAGCCGGATACAATGTATTGATGTAAACGGCGCAAGATCGTCTGGATCGGTGGTCTGTATTGGTGTTCCCCAGGGCTCTTTTTTAGGCCCATTTCTATTTCTGTTCTCTATTAATGACCTACCTAACCAAGTGCAATATGATATAGTAGGTACTGTTTGCAGATGATACATCTCTACTTTTTAAAGTTAAACGACCTATTAAGTCTTATGACGAAGTGAACATCGCAATTAATGGTTTTGTCACTTGGTTTCTGCGGGACAGGTTGCATATAAACTCGAACATTACAAAAAATTCCCGTCCCGGATGGCGACCGCTTTCTCCCTTTGTGTGCGCTGACCTTTAGTACTCATAGTATGTATTAGGTAGGTAGTGTATCGTCATCGTCTGACCAGCTAAACACGAAATGAGAATAACGGGGATCGCCCCCATACAAGAAACTTGTTTATTTCAACGTTTTCGGTTTTTGTTGTATAGTAAAAAAAGGTAATCTGACATACAAGCATCAAATCTGTGATTATAGTGCAGACTCAGCGAATAATAAAAAAACAGCCAAGATTAAATAAAGTTAGTAAAACACGTTTCCTGTATGGAACACGTTTCCCCTTGATTTATTTACTTTTTATATTAGATTTGTTAGAGGATATCCACTATAATAAAATAGGTAACACATCTCTGTGAAAATTCGTCTACCTATTACGATTCAAAGGCTATAGGTACAGTTTAGTCCTTGGAAAGACGTTGGCGTAGGCTTACTTAAGAAATAGTCCTTTGAGTGCAGAACCCTAAAAAATTTAAAACCATCAGATATTTAATATCGTGATATAAAAGAAAAAAGAGATTTAACAAATCGGTCAAGTGCGAGTCAGACTAGCGAAAGGAGGGTTTCGTAGATTCACTATGATGATGTTGTGTAGATATTATTAGTACCTACTACCTACACAAATTAAATTAAATTTTAATTGTTGTTCGCGTAGTTTTTCGTTAACTATTGATGACGATTATTTAATAAGCTGTGATATAGACGTTCGCGTCGTTTTACTTTTTCTATAATATTTACTAACCTTACAAATTTTAGAGAAACAATATTGAAAACTATGCTGTCTAGAAAACAAAGGAAAATATATTGTTGATATGCAAATGAAGCTCAAAATATTACTATAGTCCCACTTTAATAATTTTGATCCCAATTTCAGCTCCGTTTTGCCTTGAAATTAAATAAGATATAAAAATGCAATAAAGTTGGGGAAACATGTTTGAAAACAGTTTCAATTGCAAGTTAATAACTTTGTACTTATTGAGGTAAGCAGACAGAGAGGCAGGCACAGTACCACCACTTTGGTACAAAACCTTAAAAAGGACTCTACCTACTACCTACGTTTGGTATGGAAATACGCAAAATGTAATTTAAAAGTTTTACGCTAAAAATAATAATTCTTAATAAAATCAGATAAAATTTACGATTGCGTTGTGACCCTCACCTAATGTCGGCGATTTCGCAATATAAATATTTATGAAGATCGGTCATAAAATACTCCCATATTTTTGCTAGATATAAATCTTGTGAATTAAAAAACCTTATTTCATAATAATACCTACTTAATAACAAGTTTTCCATATTAATAAAACTATTCAAATTCTCCGACATTCGTTATCGCACATGTCAGTAATCGCGTGACTCGCCCGCACCGTAGAGCGATTATCCATTTTTTTACAAACATTATCCAATATAACAGCGTAGTCAGGGGTCAGCAAAAAGTATGATTATTATTTAAACATTGTGTGTCTCTCTCAGACTAAACGGCACCCTCCCTCCACCGTGCACCGTCAATGAGGACGCGACGCTCATAGAACATTTTCATTTTCACAAGACTGCAAAAGAAGGAGGGTGCTGTTTTCTGGTGTAGGTATGCATGTTACGTACATACGCTCACGCTATTTTCCCGAGGGGGTTGGCAGAGACATAGACCGCTCATCTTTTACGAACCTAGGGGGCAACTACCTACCATCTTCGGATGTACGATTGTCGTAACTACCGAGACTGCGCGGCTTTTACTTCGACACCGATTGTTCGGAAGTAACGGCCGAAATATCGTAAATTTAAAGATGACGGTAGCCCGCCTGGCACACCTCTCTCGTTTTATCCCATTTTTATCCACATTCATCAATCGACTTATACATGCTCGCCGGTTTCTAGTACTTTTTATCTGGCTTTTATTCAGTACACTAGCGATCTGATCGATGTAGGTATGTACGCCTCTGCCGACTCGGTATCTCATCATCATCATCAGCCTATCTTAGTCCACTACTGGACATATGCCTCCCCTAATGAGCGCCATAGCACCATGTCTCGGCTTGGCGCATCCACCATCTGCCTGCAGCCTTTCGCAGATCGTCATCCCATCTGGCCTGAGGGCGCCCTACACTACGTTTGCCGACTCGTGACTAGATATCTACATTCCCCTTATATCCCTTTATATACTTGTCTCTTTAGACGCCTTATGTCCATCCGCTTCAGATGTCAAAACAGGAGCAACATACATAAACATATTATTTTATTATTATTATTATTACTTACTTGAAAAACCTTAACCTCCTAAAGGTGCAGCCGGAAAATATATATGCAAACGTATGCATGATAATTATACCTTATATTTGTTATATATATCTATGACTTTCATTTTCAGTGTTGGAGAATGAAACAAAAGACGTCGAGGAACAGAAAATTGATGAGGATCCACTGACGAGAGCTATCGGAGCCATTGGAAAGTGGCAGATCTGGATATGTTTCGTCGTGTTTCTCGTCAAGTTCCCTGTAGCTTGGCATCAGATGAGCATCATCTTCCTCGCACCGCCTATAAACTTCACTTGTGCCACGAACCAGAGCAATGGAATCTATGACAACCAGTGTGAAGCCAACTGTACCCAATACGAATACGACCACAGTGTCTTTCAGGAAACTATTATATCGGAATGGGACCTCGTGTGCGACAAAACGTGGCTAAAGAACCTCACGCAAACTATCTTCATGCTCGGTATTCTCGTTGGCAACATGGTTTTTGGGCATCTCTCAGACAGGTCAGGGCCCTCCTTATTTTATTTTGCATCTTATTCGTCGTAGGCGTCATTTATAGCTACCTAATTCAGATCGGCCCATCTCGAACAAATTGGCGCATCCTGTAGGTCATTGTGTTCGTCTTCTGGTTCCGGACGTGATTACTGTAGCAAATGCCTTTTTAACCATTGGACCTATTTAGGTGCTCCGCAAAAAATTTAGTCTGGTTCACTACTGTCATGATTATTTATGTTTACAACAACAATATGTAGTACGAATGCGTAATAAACTTGTGGTGATGGAATTTACCGGATATATCTGTTTTAAGTATGTCTGTAATGATAACCCTGTTAATGTTTCTGTCTGCTTGACCCATGTAATGATGACGGCTGTCTACAATGCTACATACGTCATAATAACACGAGCACTCACGATTAGTATAGGTTTTAATAACCATGGCCTATAGATAACAAAAACCACTGTAAAATTAAAATGAAAAAAATATTTATTTACATTAACCATACAGAGTGGTATTTCAGGGTTTACTGTAAAGAATTCAGACTTCATCTTATAGGTATATAGCAGGGATGTTGCGGATGCCGGTTTTTTCACATCCGCGGATGCGAATGCGGATGCGGATTTTTGAAGGCTCACATCCGCGGATGCGGATGCGGATGTTTGGCATCTTATATAAATATAGTATATGAATGAAGAATTATCTTACTAAAGGTAAAGGTATCATCTTATGGGGCAACAGTAAAAACGTAGGTAGGTAGAGCATTCATTCCGCAGAAAAAAATTATTAGAGCAATAACGGGAATATCTCACTTTGACTCTTGCAGATCATTATTTAAAGAACTTAATGGCTTATTGACATTATCGTCTAACATGAATGAGATTTGCGTTTTTGCTAAACAGCATGGGGAATTGTTTAGAAAAATTTGTAACATAAGCCCTCGGAGTCACAGAGACCCAAACACTCTTGTCTTTGAAACAATTCCAAATATTATTAAATTATGACTGATTGGCTTTGAGTATTAGAATATATTATTATGTATAATAAAATCCCGAATGACATTAAAGACTTACCCGTTAAAATTATTAAAAGAAAATTGTATAAATAGCTCAATGAACGTATTTTTTACAATATTAATTAATTTATTAAAAAATAAAATAAAATAAGTGTGTCCATTATGTCAAAGGTGTTTGCATGTCTTTTAATTATAGTGAACATGTATGTACTGCCAAAACTGTATTTTTTCATCTGTACCCAAGTTTGACGCAAATAAAAAAAGTAAAACCGGCCAAGTGCGAGTCGGACTCGCGCACCGAGGGTTCCGTACAACCTTGCAAATTTATGGTTTTCGTAATTTTTCCTTTATCTATGCTATAAGACGTTGCTTCGTACCAAATTTCAAGATTCTGAGTTCACGGGAAGCACCCTGTAGGTTTTGATTCACTTGCAAGTGTCGAAAATTTGCGGCATAAACGGCTGTATCTTTTGATTGCGTTGGCTTAGAAGTTTGATTTTTTCACAGCTTCAAGGGACAGTAGACTTGAGTAATTGATATAAATTTCAGCTTCATACCTCCACGCGTTCCTGAGAAAAAGGGTCTTGACAGACGGACGGACGGACGGACAGACGGACAACAAAGTGATCCTATAAGGGTTCCGTTTTTTCCTTTTGAGGTACGGAACCCTAAAAATATTCTATTCAACTCAATCAACAAGAACAGGAACCTCACTGGAAAAATTAAGAATACTGTTATAAAACTATAAACTTTACCTACAATAAAACGTAGGTTTTACCGGTATAACATAATGGCATTTTCCTGTCGATTTTAATTTAATAAGCTGAGCTAACACTAATATAAAGATTTCCCAATACTCAATTATCTACAAACAATGATCACTGTATCACAATAACACTCAAAATATCTATCTTCACGATAAGTAACCCACAGCGCAAACAAACACGTAATAGTTTATTTACAAGAAACAAAGGATGTACCACAACAAATGCGTCGGATCTTGTCATCAATTTTTTCGCTCCCATTGGTCATTGTCTCATGCGAACGGCACGTGCCATTCGCGGGTCCCGCCCAATTTCTTTCTTGTCGCAACTTGTATTACATCCGCATCCGCATAAATATCCGCATTGATTTATGCGGATGCGGATGCAGATGTCTAAATCTATGCGGAAGCTCCGCTTTTGCGGATGCGGATGCGAATATTCGCAACATCCCTGGTATATAGTATCAGGCGCCCGGCGACGTAGCCCGTAGGATCCGTTTGTTCCATCCTGTAACTACCAGTAGTCCGATGATTGAACTGTTTGGACGATGTTTTCCAACTTGTTAGACTGACTCGGATGATCGAACTTTTTAAAATCCTTTGTTATGGGATACCTACATTACACAAGTGATATAATTTCGGAGTTCTCGTTATGATTGAATCAGTCAGGGTAATATTCTCTTTTCAAATAATTATGTATACCTAAATGGATATGACTATCAACTTCCGAATTTAAAAAATATTTTTGCATTTTTCAGGTACGGAAGACGTGTGCCTTTCTTAGCTGCGGTATTCCTTCAGCTAATATCTGGTGTCACCACTGCGTACTCCGTCAACTGGTACATGTTTACCACCCTCCGATTCCTGTTGGCGGTGGCCACTGGAGGTACTATGGTCACCAGCTTCGTCCTCACCATGGAACTTATTGGTGCCAAGTACAGAGATACTGTGGGGATCATTTACCAAATACCGTTTAACCTTGGTCACTTAACACTGCCACTGTTTGGCTATTACCTTCGCGATTGGAATATGTTCCAACTGGCCATCTCCCTGCCGTCAGTGCTGTTTCTGAGCTACTACTTTTTATTACCTGAATCGCCGAGGTGGCTGTTGACAGAAGGAAAGACTGAAGAGGCCGTAAAAATTATGGAGGTTGCGGCTAAAAGGTAATTAAATTAATTAAACTCTTTGGGTACGGAACATCTTGACGACCCGACTATCTTTAAACGAGAGCAAAACCTAATGACTATACAATAGGTACATAGCGTGAACCATTTAAGTTACAACAAAAGTAATATAGAAAGGTAATCTCAATCAATAAAATTGTTATTGTTTCATAATCAATAAAATGAGCAAGTTACCCGCGGAATCGATCAGCCCTCGATGAAATACCAATATTGTTTTTTGTAACAAGCATTTCTGGAAATACCCACGTTTCACCAGTATATTCCTTGGACCCCTAAACTTGATAGGTGGTGAGCATATCGCCGGACAGGGTCTCTTACACATGTCTCAGAATTAATTCTGGGACCTGCGGGTTTCCTCACGATGTTTTCCTCCGCTAGTGATAAACACGTAGGTAAGCTTTTTTGAAAAACTCGTTGGTACAAGCTTGGATTTGATTCCGAGCCTCCGAATGAGAAGCGGGTTCTTTAACCACTGGGCTATCACTGCTTTGATTAGGTACTACATATAAAATGATTCGATTACTATAAAACTAGATAACTAGTCATATAAAAAATCACAGTCCACTTGAACCTACACTTAGGTATATGTCTAATATAATAATATCTAAGCCTACCTACAAAAGTGACCTAAAAATCATTAACTTAGTGCAGATCTTTTTCCGCCATTTTTGAGACGACGATTGCGTAATGTCGTTATAAATTAGTGATCGAAGAATTAAGTAGATAATGCATCGCAGTTATTTGGCTTTCGATTACTTTATTACCGCATACCTAATATCGGTTGTGTCGTTTAGCTTTAACGACTTCTGAAGATTTGGCTGAAGGTGTTTCACTTTATTTGATATTCCAAGCAATCATTAAATTAAGTTGATACTCTTTCCTATAATTTTAAAATCATTTACTAATTTCGTTTAAATTAGTTACCGTACAATATGATACTGGTCCAGCTGACAATGAAGCCTAAACGCCTACTCATATAGAATTGGCAATAAAGGAACAACGCGTTTCTGCTGTTGGCTCGGTTTATCAACGATGATCGCATTGGAATTTAAAAAAAACTAAACAGTTAATTCATTCTTTTTGTTATAGGAACGGACGACCAACAGAAGGCATAGCAGCGTCCACACAGAAGATAGTGGTGGACGTTAGTGGGAAGCCAGAGGTGCACGCATCGTTCCTGGATCTGTTCCGCACGCCGAGGCTGCGCGCGCGCACCATTGCCATCTGCTTCAACTGGTTCGTGTGCGGCCTGTGCTTTTTCGGAGTGTCCCAGTACATCGGACAAGTGTCCGGAAATATCTTCACTAATGTTGCCATTTCCGCTGGAATTCAGGTAAGCTTATTTTTTTTAGTTTCTTATAAATACTGAGGGAACTATAAATATTGCAGTTCTAAAGTTGAATTCATATTTATTCTACAGTAGTTCAATATAATATATAGGTACAACGCGTCACACAACAAGCGCAATTCCTGATACACCCCAACTTGTATAATAAAATAAAATATACTTTAGTTTTACTTAACCAAATTTCTTAAATAAAGAGACATTAGCAGGGGAGGCACACTCCGTGACGTCATCGCGCCGCTACAAGTACATGCGGCCGGCCGCCACCCGGCGGTCTATTAGTGGTTGCCGCGCATTGGTTGTATAGATATTGAATTTTAATAAACTATTTTTCTTTACATTATACATATAACCTATGTATGTAGATAACCCAGTTGTATGTCTTCGTCCTACATTTTGCAGAAACAGGCAGTTTTAAAGTCATAACATAACATAAAGGCAAATTACACAGCTTTTGTTTAGTTGGGTGGTCTACCTAAATAAAGAATAATCGTAATATCGTAGGTAAAATACACTATTATACTAACTACTTCTACTAACGTAGTATAATTTAATGGGTCGAGCAGCCGGCAACCCTAGATCTAAGGCTCCGCCTCCGAAAGAGCGCGTTGCATGCGATAGAAAAAGATGGCCACATTTAGGCACGTTTGACGTAAGTACCTAAACAGGGAATTCGTTAACAGAGAACCTTCTGTACGTAGTACTATTACTTATTCTGTGACATTAGTGCGGTTTCCATAGATAGCCCTAAATTCAGTTATGCTAATCAATTTTTAGGAAAATTTTAACACATTAAAAATTGTGAAATCGATTACGTAGGTAGTCGATGCTGAACAAACAAATTTTAGGAATTGCGCTTATTCTGTGAAATAATTGTTTAAGTAATTAAAATAAAATTCAATTTACTCTTCTAAGTTTCTGTCCTTTAAAATAAATTATTTGCAATGACAATAAGAATCTAATCAATAAGTTAATAATAAACAGGGATAAATCACCAATAAGTAGATTACTATGCTAAACACCTAGGTATCTATATTTTATTATATTTTTGATTACAACCGGTTTTCAGCTTTCCAGTAGGTAATTGTGATGTAAGCAAAAAAAAAAAATATTTAATCTAAATAACCTGTTTCAAATACGCAACAAATAATAGATTTCCTGACATGTGAATTATTTTGCTTCTAGGTTCCGGGCACCATGCTATCCATATACGCAAATAGAGTCCTTGGCAGGAAGATTACGCTAATTAGTTCCAACTGCGTAACTGGTCTTAGCTGCTTGCTGATCACCGTCATACCTCATTCCGAGGCTAGCCACTTGACACTGGGCTGCATTGGTCTATGGGGTCTGAGCTTTTCTTTTGCCACAGTATACCTCTACGCAGGGGAACTATTTCCGACTGTTGTGAGGAATTCGGGTGTCGGATTGTCATCTACTGTAGCCCGTATAGGGTCAATGGTGGCTCCATTCGTTGCTACCCTGTCAAACACAAGCCCTTGGCTCCCACCCTTAATATTCGGAATAGTTCCTCTGATCGGAGCTGCACTGTGTATCATACTGCCCGACACACGAGGAAAGAAACTACCTGACACATTAGAGGAAGGTGAAGCATAGATATAGATAAGAAGTGAATTTTGGCTTTAATATGTTGCCTTTATTATGCGATCTGTAACAAACCAGTACCTATGTGGAAAATCAATCATTCAACCGAGGCTGATTTAGGTCATCGTAGAGGAAGCCTTATACCAAGGATAAATTTCAGTAACAGTAAAAAGTAAAATAAAAAAATAAAATAAAACTAAATAATCTCACGCCTTATATCCCCGAGGGGATAGGCAGATGGAGGCCATTTCTGGATATACCCACTTTTTACGAGATATTCTTTGGACCCCTAAACGTGATAGGTGGTGAGCCGAACAATGAAAACCAGAAATTATGTGTTGTAGGTTTATTGATAGCGAACTTTATAAGATTTTCTCTTATTTGCTTAGCGAAAATGATATTGTTAATTTAAATTTATAGAGAATTGTGAATTTCCATTTGGGATTTTATAATTTGTATGTAGGTAATTCTAATTTATTTAATGAATCTCGTCGTCATATACATGTAAAATACCTATTATAAGACTATTGGGTCTATTTTTATAGGCTGTGATAACTTAATTTTATTTGTATATATATATTTGTTAATAAATTAATTTTAATAAAATAATCAATCGTTCTTTTTTATTGACCGAGGAGTCGAGACATAATAATTGATATTCCCTTATGCCTATCCTTTAGCGCCCGTGGTCTCTTATCTAACACTTCATTTCCGGCAGCAGTCGGTTGTCGGGAGATTTGCAGCTGTTTCCACGCCACACTTGTTTTACAGGTCTTTGTTCTATACGAATCCTTTTAATAATGCTAAATCGCTGTAAATCTTTAAAAGCAAAAGCCGATTTTGCGGAGCCTATTTTGACCAATACAGCGCGTGCAAGAGATACTACCTTGCTTTGGAATTTGCTCAATAACAAATCGAAATCTTATCATGTGTGTATACATATTCTTATATCATATACCTATATTTATATCTTATCTATGTATAGTCTATCATTATTATGTACTAGCGGGTGCCCAGCGGCATTGCACGCGCGGATCCAGTTTATCCGTATAAAAATCCAAAAATCCCTTTATAGCCGTTGCCTACGACACCTACTTACATACCATATACGGCCCCGTTAGAATACTAGCAGCGCCCCGCGGTTTCACCCGCGTAATACCCATTCCCGTGGAAATACAGGAATAAAATATAGCTTATGTTACTCCTAGTAGATACTGTAGCTATCAATTAGTAAAATATTTTTTTAAATCGGTTTCGTGGTTTAGGCCTGTTCTCGTGGGAAAGTTATAGACCATGTTACTCCCAGAAAAGTACGCTTTCCACTGGCAAAAGAATGTTTAAAATCGGTAAAACCGCGCGGTAGTATGGCAGCCTATTCAATACAAACAAACAAAAAATCAAATCTTTCCTCAATCCAGTGTATTTCCGTTCCCGTGGGAATTCCCAAAAATACCTTTATAGCGGTTGCCTACGACAACATATAAGACACCTACATTCCCTATTTCCAATAGCGGGTGCCCAGCGGCGTTGCTCGAGCAGATGCAGTTTATTCCCGTTCCCGTGGGAATTTCCAAAAATCCTTTCATAGTGGTTGGTTTCATAGTGGTCGATATATAAGACACCTACATACCATATTTCAAGTTTCTAAGTGTTATCGTTTCGGCATAGTACCTGCGTGTTTCTCTTTTTACCCTATTTTTATATTTTCCTGTGGGAATTTGATTTGTTTTTGGAATAAAAAGTACCCTAGATGTTGACCCCGATACTTAGTTATCTCCATACCAAATTTCATCAAAATCCGTTCAGTAGTTTTTGCGTGATGCGTGCACAACCAGACAGACAGACAGACAAAAATTTTTAAAAATTGTGTTTTGGTATCTACATTGATAACTATAATAATATAAAATATGTTCAGAAGGATCCACTCTCACTGGTAACTGGGTCAACATCTAGAGATATCTATATACATATAATAAAACTCTAACGGGGCTGTGTCTGTAGGTACATACATGAAATATTTTTTGAAAATTGTGTATAGTTGTCGATGTAGATACCAAAACTTGTATTTTTGAAAGTTTTGTCTGTCTGGTTGTGAACGCATCATGCAAAAAGTACTGGACGGATTTTGATGAAATTTAGTGTGAAGATAACTGAGTAACCGGGTCAACATCTAGAATACTTTTTACAGCGGGAGAATGTATCATTCCCACGGGAAAATTAAAAGACTGGGTAAATAGATAAATACGCACTACTACGAAACGATACGAGTAACAATAGAAACTTGAAATACGGTATGTAGGTGTTTTATATTATATCGCCACCACTATAAAGGGATTTTTGGAAATTCGCACGGTAACGGGAATAAACTGTCGGGCAACGCCACTGGGCAACCGCTATTTGAAATATGTACCAGGTGTCTTATATGGCGTAGGCAACCACTATAAAGGGATTTTTGGAAATTACCAGGGTAACGGGAATAGGTAAACTGAATACGCGCGGGCAACGCCGCTGGGCACCCGCTAGTATTAAATATAAAAAAAAGGAATAATAATCAAAGTGGCTACATATTATCTTCGCATACCTACATCGTCCAACATCTTTACCTACTTAATTCATCGTCATCCAGTCACCAATAATTTACTTTTGTGTGATCTGTTGTTACAGTTGTCTGTCTTGTGAAATAATGATTTACTCAAATTATAAGGAATATAAAACCATTATGTAATAATAAAACTTCAGTCTACAAATGTAATATCTGAAGCAATAAAACTGTGATATAGATAAATATTATCCATTTATCCAATGTAAAATTGAGATTACTACTACATTTCCATTCATATAGTCGTGTATTGAGTATTGAAGTATACAAAAATACAGTAATTTAAATTCGGTAAGTTGAATTAAATAACGTTAAAAAAATCATGTACCTGTGCATGCCATCAGGCTTTGGAACACCCTCCCCGTTTGCATTAGGAAATCCCCATGCAAGTTTTCTTTTAAGAGGAAAATTCGTGCGTTTTTATCAGGTCTGACATAAATATTTGAAAGAAAATCATCATCTTTAGATTATTTTATGTAAGTATTTTTATTTTTTATGTTTATTAAGATATATAGTATGTATTACTTTATTTTATCGACATATATAAGTATTAGGATTTACCGCAATGTTATGTTTCATTAATTATTATTACTATTTGCGGCCAATTCCGCCAAATGATTTCTGCTTAGCCTGATGGTTGACTGGTAGATAATGCCTTTAGGCATTAAGTTCGCCGTGTGTACATTTTCTTGGTACATGAAGTTAAATAAATAAATAAAAGTACCTAAGTCTTAATATACAAGAGACCCTTACACAAAAACCCGTACGCTA
Source organism: Ethmia dodecea (assembly GCA_963855545.1). NCBI lineage: Eukaryota > Metazoa > Arthropoda > Insecta > Lepidoptera > Depressariidae > Ethmia > Ethmia dodecea. The sequence goes on from OY979448.1 coordinate 9,352,362, forward strand.
AAGTGTTCAAATAATTAAAGAGCTGCTTTGGAATTTGTTACAGGATTTTTCTCGGGGTACTGTGGTGTGGGGTACTGCAAAAGATCGCAAATAAACATTTATCTCTATTCTAATTCAGACGCTACAACATGTCTGTTGAAGATGGCATAGAAAAAATTATTGGTCGATTCGGGAGATATCAAAGTATGTTATTATTTTTGATCTCAATAGGCCGCATGCCAACAGAATTTCAGTTGACAAATGTGGTATTTGTTTTACCAAGCGTCGACTACGTTTGCTTGGATGAGGGTGCCAATAATATGACCAATCATTGTCCGTGTGAAAATCCCCAATATGATGAAAGTACTATACAAAACTCTGTAACAAGTGAATGGAACCTGATATGCGACAGAACGGCGCTAGCAAGCTTATCGCAGTCAATGTTGCAGGTTGGCATTTTGTTTGGAAGTTTGATTTTTGGATTCTTTTCGGACAGGTATGAAAATGAATATTAAATCAATTTACAAGTAGGTAGTTGTGTTGACTCGGTTGGCAGTGACATTCATTTGTCATGTATTCCGTATCACGGGTTCGATTCGAAAAATTTATAATTCAAAATCATTTATTTTCTGTAGGTACAAATAAATATACACTTAGAAATGTCAATAGTCTAACAAGATACTCTAAACCAGTCCATGAAGATTATCTAAATGTAAACAGCAGCCCATCTCGGATTATCTATAACTACTTACCTAATTCTGTTGTATTGTTGGTATATAGCGTGTGGGTATTTAATAATATCTAAGACTACGGTTATCAGTTGTTTTGTACTCAATATATTATTTATATTTATTTTTTATCTTATTTATTTACTTGATATAAAAAAGTCAGTACTTGCAGTACAATAATAAATTGTTCCAGGTGTGGACGAAAAATTGTTGTTCTACTATGTTTATTCCTTACGCCGGTCTTCGTGATAATTTCAGCGGTAGTGCCCCATTTATGGATGTTTATGATCGCACGACTTTTGATCGGATCGACCGTCGGAGGAACAATGCTTTGTGCCTACGTGCTGTTAATTGAATTTAGCGGCCAGTCATTCAGGCCATACCTTGTTGGACTACATGATTTAGCGTATGTCACTTCATACTTTCTGCTGCCAGTGATTGCATACTTTGTGCGGGACTGGAGGTATCTTCAGCTAGTGACGTCAGGACCCTGGCTACTAGTTGTAACGTATTACTGGTTCATGCCCGAATCTCCACGCTGGTTGATAACAACCGGTAGAAAGAAGGAAGCCATTGAAACTCTTACAATGATAGCAAAAAGGTATGTAACCAAATGGATCACCTACGTCATAATGAATTTACCGTAGGTACAGTCAAGAGCACGTAGAGTTTTACACTTCAGACTTTGAACCGGGCCTATATTTTATGGAGCGCCGTATAAATTAGAGCTCAGCTTAAACCGGTTAGTATAAAGCTTGACTTGCTCTTGGCCTCACCTTTTTCCCCTCGGTAATAAATTACTTATACCACTAAATCTATGCTTATACCTACCTAATATATTTTACTATTTCAGAAATGGCCGTCCTACGGACAAAATCGAGTCAATTGTAAATGAAATAGAAAAAGAATCATCGGGCATCGGACAAGAACACCGGGGCACCTACCTAGATTTATTCAAGACTTCGAAGATTAGATTGTACACAATAATTAATGCCTTCGTTTGGCTGTGTTGCGCCCACACACATTTCGGTATAAGTCAATACATTGGTCGGCTGCAGGGAAATATATATTTCAATGTGATGATCTCGGGTGCAAGTCTTATACCTGCTCTGTTTCTTATTGTACTCGCCGCTCTATATATCAGCAGGAAACTAAGTGTAATCATATGTTTTACAACCGTAGCAGTATCACTATTAGTGTTTATATTTGTACCAGACACCATGCCAGGAGCTACATTAGCTTTTGCTCTCATAGGCAATACAGGCGCTTACGCTGCTTTCGTTTTAGTATACCTTTATTCCTCTGAAGTTTTCCCAACAGTAATAAGAAACTCTGCAATGGGATTCGCTTCAATGTTTGCTAGGTTCGGAAGTTTCATAGCTCCATTCGTAGTAAATATAGGAGTGGAATGGGTATCTATTTTAATATTTAGCTTCCTAGCACTTCTTGCAGCATTTATGTGCTTATTTTTACCTGAGACCAAAGGCATTGTTCTGTTAAATACCATAGAACAAACGGAGAAAACTAATGATAATAAAAAACAATAAAATAGATCAGATAATATACTAAAATTACATTTTGTTTTAATTAGTAAATAATATAACATAAATATATAAGCTACCTACATATTTGGCATTAATTGAGATTTCACAGATACCTAATTTTATCTTCCATTGAACATATAGATATAGGTAGTCGCAGAAACTATCAAACGTATTACGTCGTACAAATTGATTTTTGGATCATACGAAACTCGACCATATTAACAAGAACGTCACTGGAACACGCATTTTAATTTTCGTGACTCTGAATTGATACCAATTCATTCTACTTGCGTACATTACTCACCGCGTAATTTGTCTAATAATTTATATTGAATATTCTGGAACCCTCCGAAATACCAAGTCACGAACACAAACAGCAAACAGTGATACATCACCCAAAACTGGAAGACCAGACTAGTAATTATCCCATATATGAACAATAAATCCACTATAGTCCAAAAGACAAATCCTATTTTGGCTGCAGTCAAAGACCTAGGCAGATTCTTTTTGGGCGTCCTCTTCAAGGAGGAGTCTAGGAAGCTGCCTGTAAAATAAAAATAAAATGGGTAAAATGCGAATTGGGCTGTCACACCGATTATTAGGAATTTTTATTTTTATAGATTATTACGCAATAAAGTTCTACTTTGTTTAGTCACCGCAACTAAAATTACTTCATTTGCATTAAAGATAGCCCAACATTATTTATATCTAACTATTCCAAATGTTAAGTCAATTCTAGCAGTTGCTGATATAAGCAGCTGTGACATACACACACCGTATGAGTTCATTTATAACTTAAACTAACAGGGCCCCGCGGTACACCCGCGTAGTTCCCGTTGCCGTGGAAATACGGGAAAAAAACATAGATTATGTTACTCCCTTATAATGTAAACATCCAGAGGTGATTTTTTTTTTAAATGGTCCGGCAAAATCGTTTTCGTGGTTTAGGACTGTTCATGTGGGAAAATTATAGTTCATGTTACTCCCAGAAAAGTAAGCTTTCCATTGGTGATTTTTTTAAATCAATTAATGTAGTCAATACAAACAAACAAAACATTTAGTCTTTCCTGCATCCAGTTCATTCCCATTCGAATGCGAATGTCCAAAAATCCCTTTATAGCGGTTGCCTACGACATATATAAGACAACAACATCTATATCTATCTATACATATAATAAAACTCTAACGGGGCCGTGTCATTACATGTACATGTACATTAAATATTTTTTGAAAATTTTAACGGTAGTGTATATAGTTATCGATATAGATACCAAAACACAATTTTTTGGAATTTTTGTCTGTCTGTCTGTCTGTCTGTCTGTCTGTCTGGTTGTGCACGCATCACGCAAAAACTACTGGACGGATTTTGATGAAATTTGGTGTGGTGATAGCTGAGTACCCGGGTCAACATCTAGGGTACTTTTTATTCCAGAAAAATATCTCATTCTCACGGGAAAATATAAAAACTGGGTAAAAAGAAAAATACGTACTACTCCGAAACGATAACACCTAAAAACTTTAAAAATGGTATGAAGTGTGTGTTATATGTCTTAGGAAACCGGTATGAAGGGATTTTTGGAAATTCCTACGGGAACGGGAATAAACTAAATCCAAGCGGGAAAACGCCGCTGGGCACCCGCTATTTGAAATATGGTGTGTAGGTGTCTTAAGTATGTCGTAGGCAACCACTATGAAGGGATTTTCGGAATTTCCCACGGGAACGGGAATAAACTAAATCCAAGCGGGAAAACGCCGCTGGGCACCCGCTATTTGAAATATGGTATGTATATGTCGTAGGCAACCACTACGAAGGGATTTTCGGAAATTCCCACGGGAACGGGAATAAACGGAATCCGCGCGGGCAACGCCGCTGGGCATCCGCTAGTATATAATAAGTGTTATCGTTTCGGAGTAGACTTATTTCTCTTTAACCAGTCTTTTTAAGTCCTTGGGTCTCATGAAATATTCCTGAATTGAATTACATGGTGAAGCTGAAAATTCTTGATTATAATCAAGAATTTTCAGCTTCATTGAGGTTGCGTTTAATTTTGCCTGCGGGAATAAGATATTTTTTTGAAATAAAAAGTACCCCAGGTACTCATTATCTCCATATCAAATTTCATCAAAATCCGTCCAGTAGCTTTTCCGTGATGCGTGGTGTACAGATAGACAGACAAAAATTACAAAAGTTGGGGTTTTGGTATCTAAATCAATAACTACACGGAGACATCAGCGTTATAAGTGATATCCCGGAGCACAGACGAATGGCTTTAGATTTTGAATAATTTATCAATGTACTCACCGCAACCATGAAAATTACGCAGATTAACTTCTTTTTCTTGCCATCGTTCGTTAAGCCAATCTCTTAGAGCATTATCCTCATATGGAAGCTGTTCTATGGGATAACTGTAAATCAGAAATACAGTGTTATTTTATATGTCTAATTATAATATTAAAATATATTTTTTACTTTATTTACCGTATCTAATATAAAGTAGCTCTGAAAACTGTACATTTGTAATGAAATAATAAAAATGTAGTCTTTATTTAAAGTACGTATTAATAAATCATCAAAGTAATTATGTACCTAAAAAATTGTACGGAACCCTTGGTGGGCGAGTGCGACTCGAACTTCTCCGGTTTTTTTCCACTTTTTCTACAAAATTTAGTGATAGTCTGACAAAACGGTGTGTGTGTAGTAAGTAAGTACTAGTAGGATTTATTCTGTAATGAGCAGCCCTCATTACAGAATAAATCCTGAGCAGCCCTCATTACAGAATAAATCCTACTAGTACTTACTTACTACACACACACCGTTTTGTCAGACTATCACTAAATTTTGTAGAAAAAGTGGAAAAAAACCGGAGAAGTTCGAGTCGCACTCGCCCACCAAGGGTTCCGTACAATTTTTTAGGTACATAATTACTTTGATGATTTATTAATACGTACTTTAAATAAAGACTATATTTTTATTATTTCATTACAAATGTACAGTTTTCAGATGTTTTCCTGTACTTGTAGTAAGCTGTGGCGGATTTGCAGTCTTGGCCGCCCCAGGCCATGTAATTGGGTAGTTGACAGCATCGAAATTAAATTGCGAGTAGTCATACATTAAAAAGATTATCCCAAAACACCTCAAAATATGTATTTCGATTTTCAATTTACAATTATAGCGAATTTAAAAATAATAAAACAATCAAAAAAAGTGCTGCAATTGAGTACTACAAACTATGACGTCACGGTTTGCTATTTCAGTACATTTTCCATAGTAAAATTTCGTTTTGACAGATCGTAAAAAGTAACTGATTTGACTAGGTAGGACACAACCTTATTACACCAGCCGCCTCTTTCTCAGTACCTACCCATCATATAACTGGATAGACTATTTAGGTCACGTTTGCCCGCCTCTAATATCTGGCCGCCCTAGGCTCGGGCCTACTGGGTCTTAGGGGAAATCCAACACTGAGTATAAGACGATATTACTTGCCAAATTTCATGGTTCTAGGATAACGGAAAATACCTTGTATATGTACATATTTTGATTCCCTGAGAGTGTCAAAATACTTATCCGTTTTTTGCGGCATAAACGGTCGTAATTTTTTTTTCGTTAACTTGCTGCTACAGACTTGAGTATATTTCAACTCGATAGCTCCACGCGTTCCGTAGATAAAGGGTCTTGACAGACAGAGAGACAGTCAGACAGACTATAAGGGTTCAGTTTTTTCCTTTTGAGGTACGGAACCCTAAAAACACCGAACTGTTATTGTTTGTTTTTCTAATGATCGTCAAGACTTGAGTAGTTAATCTAGTTTCAGCTTCCAGTCAAGCATCGGTGGTCCACGGGTGCCCAAGTTCAATAGATAATTCTATTAAATTCATGACCGTTATTTGAAGCTTACTAGTTTGAGATAGGCCCTCTCTGTTTTCCGCTTACTTGCCTTAAACTTAGGAAAAAACGAAAATTATGAAAATTCAGTAAAATATTGCTTGGTATGATCGAGGAGATGTTAAAAGACCATAAAAGTTTCATAAAAGTAGTTAGAAATTGGTTTCAGTAGGGATTAGGAAAAACCGAAACTTGTTTAGTATGGAAAATATATTGGAATAGTTCTTGTATTAAGATAAACCATTTTTCGGTTATAACTCCGGAACTATTGGAACTAGAGAGAAAAAAAGTATATCATTGTAATACTATTCACGGACCCTACAATATGCAAAAGGTTTCATCCAAATCGGAGATGGTCGGGTTTTTCCGGCGCGGGACACGAAGAGGGGGTTCTGGCATCTATGGTGAGGGAGGGTGCGCGGTCGCGGGGCGAGGCTGCCACCTCAACCAAAGGTTGGACCTAGGATGTATGATACATGGGTCAGTCCTGTTGAGCAAAATGACATAAATAAATAAATATAATAAAAATATAAAACTCTCATATGGCGTTATTAGCTTGAAGGTTCGTTAATAACAGAAGTTAAGAGGACAGGCAGGTATGGGTTCCCTGTCTGATTAATGGAATATGGTAGTTTTATGCAATATTCTAAACGAGCCTAATATATGAAATGCATGACAAAATAAAAGTACTTAAATAAGAGAGTTTGGCCTATGTTACACCTGGGTTTCCCTCCCATCATAGGGCGGCTAACACCGTCCGCTCGAACGCAAATGTCGGGACGAGGTAGGGGTTGTAGTGTTTGAGTTATTGACGGGGTGTGGTACTGCCCGAGTGGTGCAGCGGTTGTGTCAGTACGTTTCACTGGTCCGCGGTCGGTGTTTATGTCGGCACATACCAATGCTAGCTTGGCGGTGGCGACACTTCCGTTCTTTAACTTGCATTATGACTTGCTTGTGATGTTGGGGCTTACGCTTCGACTCACAATTGTCTTGTTCAACACTGTTTGGTGATATAGTGCGAAAAGGTAAAAAGTCCGGGCCTCAGCACTGCCTAACGGTACGGCACGGTGATCTTATATGGACTTAGTTTTTGGACATTGTCCATAAGCTTCGTCTGATGTAACGATCGCTTTTAAATATTACACATTGGAGGTAGTAGCAGAATGACTGACGACGCACCTCTTAGCGCTGTCTTGTGGTTCATAGTAAACACCCTGGGACTACTTCTGAGCTTCTTGGTGCTAAGTAACGGAGACGATGGTGTCGACTAACACTTAATTGATGGAGGTTGATAACGTCTCTCATTGAAATGTGAAAAGCAACATCTAGCTTGGTCGTGAACCTGTGCGGTGCGAATTGGGCATTAACACAAGTTATCTTCGAGGAGTGTTATTGGTCTAGTACGCGAACACTCGACCAAATCTTCGGGAGTAAGGCTCTTCGGAGTCTGGAACTGAAGTCATGTCGGTATTCGTATTGGCATGGTAAAGGGGTCTAGAATCTTGATTGGCTTGACGGGGATGTCTGTCATGCTTCTGTTGAGCTTGATATTATAATAAAAGTGATACCACGAATGAACGAGAAAATGAGGAATGCCTCATATATCTTAAGGTAACCATGTATTTGCAGAACGTACATTGGTTACTTCATACTATCATATGAGTGCGCGCGCGACGCGTATTAATATAAATTAATGGTTTTACCATTATAAGCTCATTCGGGGTGTGACAGCGCTTCTGATGGCTGAACGAGAATCGATGGCTCGTAGGGACCGAGGTCGGGTCACGACGAGCATTAAGACCTATGAACGAGTTGTCCTACGGGACTTATTGCCTTTCGGGGCTTACTGTAAATGATCCTGAGGTCTTAAAGACTATCTCACCACCAAGCGCCTCCGGGCGTAACTTTTATTATCAATATGTTCGAGAATGCCTTTCGGGGTTTACTGCAAATGATCCTGAGGTCTTAATGACTGCCGTAACTCGCCTTCGGGGCAAAACTCGGCACCACAAACGACTTCGGTCGCAACGGTCCCTTCGGGGCAAAACACGGCTCCGGCCGCACCAATCGACTTCGGTCGCAACGGTCCCTTCGGGGCAAAACTCGGCTTCGGCCGCATCAATCGACTTCGGTCGCAACGGTCCCTTCGGGGCAAACCTCGGCTTCGGCCGCAACAATCGGCTTCGGCCGCAACAATCAGCTTTGGCTGCAACAATCGGCTCCGGCCGCAACAATCGGCTTCGGCCGCAACGATCCTGCTTAGGCGGGATAAAAGACCGGATGTCCGGCAAAACCGGGACGTTCGGGGGCGTCGCAATCGCAGCTGTGGAATGTTGCGGGTTGGCGATCACCGTAAGGAGCGAGGTGGAGCTCCTTACTCTTCCCACCAAACACATTTTTATTTCTTTTCTTGAAAGGAGGTGAGAATGTGGGGAAGACGATTTTATCTCGAGTCTGTCATCAGATAAGAGATAACAGGGGTGGGGAATATGAAGTGTCCTTCATGAAATATTGCCTTAGGCATGAATGGCGCTGAAGTGGGCAGCGCTATCAAAGATTAAAGCGAGCGAAAGACAATTTTATAAATATGCGATAGAAAAGTAACGGTATAGTTGAATCAAGTTAAGATTTCTTTTGATGGCAAACGGTAAATCATGATCCTCAAAAAGGATCTGGATTACTATTCACAAAGTAGTGTCCTACACTACTGTTATTTGTGACGGTGTCGACCTATTTAGCGATGCCTCCTGAGTTAATACTTTGGAGATCATCATGAAAGCTAAATTTTGAGGTCGTTTAAAATTATGCGTAGGACGTTTGGCGATTGTAGTCGTATTCGTCTTTACGTGTAACATCAATACTCGCTTGCTATAAGATTAGCAGCGATTTGACATAAAAGTGGATTTTCTATAATTCCGTGCGAGAGAACATGTTAACAAAATATTGAAACGATATATTGTGAATGAGATTCTTGCTTTGAGCTGTGCAATACTAGCTTAGCATTATATGATGTTTAGCTTGTGTTGCAGCGTATGAATTTTAATACGTTGGAATTACGGTTCCTTCGTATAGAGAAATGTATCCATATTATAAGTAAGGTCTTAGGTTTAGTTACAGTTTACTACATTGTAGCCCTTCTTTAACACTACGATATATTTTATGTAGACAATTTTTTCTTTCTACCTACTTTATCTATATGGTTTTTAATTTCACTAAATTACTAATTCTACCCATTTTATTTTCAATAATACCAGCGTATTAGGTAATGTTAATCTATATTAATTAATTGATTTTCTTTTCACATCTACCTGTTCGGGTTATTTCGAGTAGATATTTTTAATGTTAATCTACCTACCTGTGCCGTGATTTTTGCGAAAGTGTATATGTATATCCACTTATTTTAGAAGTAGGAACTTTGATGGATGATTATCGTGTTGAGAATGATAATTCTCCACAGTCTCATCCAACAGTTTTTCGAGTAAAAGTACGTTCATTACGTAAAATTCTACATCGCCACGTGGGAGAAAAAGATCACAACGCCGCCGACATAACAAACGAAGGGGAGGAAACAAAATAAGGACATCCTGCAAAAACTAATTCTGGAGGTAGGTGAACTCCTAAAACATATTACTTCTCGCAAGTGGTATTATTACTGTAATCTGTACTGGACTCTGTGCTGTAATGAAATTGATAATTGTTCTTTGATTTATGACATTACTTGTGGTATACTTTACAATCTTTGGAGTGGTTCAAAGATTATATTGGTGAAATGTGGGTATTTCTTGAAATTAAATACCTCTGCCTTCCCCTTCGGGAATAAAAGGCGTAAGGTTATTTCTTTTTATTTTATATTATACTTTACAATAATGAGCGGCAAAATGCTAATAGTGGCACGCAGTTACGCACAATCGCCCTTTGTCCTTTTATTTGAACTTATTTTTGAAAGGTGAAACTACCCACGATTCATAAAAAGGTCTAAAGTGGGACCAAGGTATAAAAGCTTTACAATCATACTTTTGGCTCTAAAGAGATTAAATCATATGATCATCACAGCATTTTATTTACGCAGATAAAGCATATGCTGCTTTTACCTTCTGCATTCTCAAACAACAGATTTGTAGTCAAACATTCGTGAATTTAAGTTATGGGCACGAGATTCAAATAATATATATTTTGAAACAATTCACGATAAGAAGAGTGAACTTTTTTCTAAAAATTCTACTACCTACCTACGCAAAAATATCTTCGGATTTATTGCAAATGGTTTGCGGTCAGTGTATAAACTATCGATCCATCGTCTCTGCCTACCCCTGTGGGACAATGGCTTGGGCTTTATGGATGTATGTATGTATAAACTACTCAAATGTGAAGAGATGGGGTTATCGAATCTGTGCGTGACCCTCTGATCAAATCGGTGTTTCGTAAAATACCACCAACCTGTCGGAGTTTGTTTTAACCCTGAGTCTTTGGTCTCAACACTGGGAGAAGCTGGTGGAGTGAGAAGGGCAATAATGCCTTTAAAGAACCAACAGTAATGCTCCTGCTACACAAGCGGTTTTCAACAAAACCAATCGTCACCCCCCGCAGGGGTCGACTCAATACCATATGCCTTCGCAGGGTACATATCACGGATGCTGTGCTAATGCGCAAGCTCATCCTAGTTGCAACCATATCGTCCCTCGCAGGGACAAGACAACAGTTTCGCTGACCGTCGCACGGGTTTTCAGCTCTAGAGGTTCCATTCGGCCCCGATAAGGCAACAGGTTGCCAAATCAAAACAAGGGCAACCGCAACGTTGCAACGCTAATCTTCCCTCGCAGAGACAAGGCAATAATTTCGCTGACCGTAGCACGCGGTTTTCGGCTCTTCGACCCCGACAAGGCAACAGGTTGCCAGGTCAAAACATTGGCAACCGAAACGCGAGTTGCAATCATAATCGTCCCTCGCAGGGACAAGGCAGCAATTTCGCTGAGCGTCGCACGCGGTTTTTCGGCTCAAGAGGTTCCTTTCGATCCCGAGGTAAGCAACAAGTTGGCAGATCAAACAAGGGCAACCGTAAGCGTTTAACAAACGGAGTTGCAACCACAGTCGTCCCTCGCAGGGACAAGGCAACAATTTCACTGACTGTCGCATGGTTTTCAGCTCAAGGTTCCGCCCCTACAAGGCAATAAGTTGCCAGATTAAAACACAGGCAACCATAAGCGTTCCGCAAACACTCCCGATTACAATAGGGTATTTTATTGCACAATCAAATGAGTTACTGTGTCAAAACGAAAATTTACTATGGATCCCAGCACCTCTACCGAAATGTACATAATGAGTACGGAATTTCTGACCTCGTCATTTTTAATAAGTACTTTATTGCATCACTTTCTTGATTGCTTTAACAATTATTTATTTTTTAAATATGCTATAATTGTAAAATTAAAATCGAAATGCATTTTTAGAGGTTTTGGGATAAGCCTTTTAATTAAATAATTACTCGCAATTTAATTACGTTGCAGTCCAATACCCTATTCTGAAAAAATACATAAGTACTGACTTGGACATTTTCAAGGCTAGTCAGCTGGGGTTCTTTAGCAGTCGATGGGAATAGATTCATTCGCCGTATGTTAAAAGGGTACCGCATACCTTTTGTACAAAGATCGCCTCTAGTGGTGCCAAAATTGTCCGTGAACCCTTACTGCACTCGGAATCCAAATTAATGACCTTGGTCATAGACTAAATGAAAGAACAGGGTGTTCTAGTGGAATTACTAGTGCCCAAAAGCTTGTCTCGCCCCATATTCAATTTGAGATAACTAAACAATTACATCATCACAGAGCCATTGAAACTTGTAAATGTTTTTCGAATCCCAGGGTTCGTCCAAAAGTAGACCTATCACAGCCTACTGTCATGTGCCCATTGCCGGGGCCACAGATATTTTCTTCGTCTGATTTACAGAAGAAAACTACTGCAGATGACTTTCCTTTTAGCACTGCACAAAGGCCGTTAGGACTTTGTGCAGCACCCAAAGTTTTTGCCTCGCTGACTAATTGGGTCGCTCGCAGTCTGAGAGATCAGGGAATTTGTTTCCCTCGTTGACAGAAGACGACCCTCGTTGTGCTTCAAACAAGGAGATCTTGCGCTCCCAGGTGTATATTTTAATGGAAAGACTGCTGTTCCTAATGTGGACGATGCACTTAGAGAAGTTCGTAATATAAAGGAATCTCGTATTTCTAGGAGTACAGTGGGATACTTGGTCCTATGAAAAAAAAATTTCTTCCAAAGGAAAATATTCAAATACTCACTGCCAAAGTCTCGACCATAATTGCAACACGACAAGGCAAGCATTAAAGAATTGCAGAGCGTGATCGGGTTACTAAACTTCGCCAGTTTCGTCGTACCCAGGGGCAGACTACATTACCGAGCCTAGCATGGCTGTATGTGTTTCATAATGCTGTATTGAAAAATCAATATCGGTCCAAAACTCTGGTTTAATGCGACAACAAGTCAGGGCTGCCTAACTAAGGAGCGAAGGCGGGCCTAGGTCCTTAGCTTTACGTTGAATTTTAGAAAGCAAATGTATCGCCTACTAGACATTTAAAATATAAGCATCAGTGCTTGCTTACAATAGTTACCATATTCCCAGAAAGTACAATGGACACACCGACCATCTATCTCGGTACCCATCATCACCGTAATGGCATCTCCTACCTCATTGTACGGAGAAAACCTTTAGAAAATTCGAAATCCCTGTGGTGGACCTATTTGCGTCCGAAGATACATACATGGTAAATAACTAGGTGTCTTTAGGTCTCAACGACAAGAGAGTGATGTTTCACGCTGCATTCTCCGTAACAGGGATGTACCCTCTGGCAAGGATATTTCCACCGCCGCGCCCTACTTGATTCCCAAAGTGCTAGCGCACCTCAGCGCAGGGCATGTTTCTCCTAGTGGTACCTCGGTGGGATAGTTTTTTCTAAAAAACCGGCCAAGTGCGAGTCGGACTCGCGCACCGAGGGTTCCGTACAACCTTGCAAATTTATGGTTTTCGTAATTTTTCCTTTATCTATGCTATAAGACGTTGCTTCGTACCAAATTTCAAGATTCTGAGTTCACGGGAAGCACCCTGTAGGTTTTGATTCCCTTGCAAGTGTCGAAAATTTGCGGCATAAACGGCTGTATCTTTTGATTGCGTTGGCTTATAAGTTTGATTTTTTCACAGCTTCAAGGGACAGTAGACCTGAGTAATTGATATAAATTTCAGCTTCATACCTCCACGCGTTCCTGAGAAAAAGGGTCTTGACAGACGGACGGACGGACGGACAACAAAGTGATCCTATAAGGGTTCCGTTTTTTCCTTTTGAGGTACGGTACCCTAAAAACTGATCTAAAAACACTGACAGTGGCGGCCCCTTTTACTATTAAGAATCTTGAAGAGTGCCTAGTAGACACAGCAACATTATGTTCGTCAGGTGTACATTTTCTTTTTATTGTCAAGTTAAATAAATAAACCGGGATACTTCCCCCCTCATATTCAAATAATGACACTGGAGGTGAGAATAAGTTAGCCTCTTGCATAAATCCTTCAGGCTATTCTGAGGTCAAGAGTAAGTTTGTCATTAATAACAATAATATAAAAATAAAAGCTTAAAGTATTTTCTACGAATTTCTGCATTACACAATGGAAAGCAAGGTGGCCTCTTCAATAAAAATGTTTTGTTGAAACATATTCTGAAATCAATAGCCTTGAAAAAATCGAGATTAACTAAAGCATTTCAGTCTGCTTAGTGTAAATGAAAATAAACTGTTTGCAACGGCTACACATACCGCCTCTAAATTATTACTGTGTTCGGATGGAAGGATCGACGACTAAACCTTGTTGTCGGTAGACTCATAGCACCTTATTAAAACACTGATTCTATTACTTTCTCGCTAATATTTGTATCAAAAATCGACGGTGTCGATTATAGACAGTCGGAATGGAAACTGATTATCAATCATGAAAACAAAAACCTGGATCCTGTTTATTGGGTTAAGAGAACCTTAAAACTATGTATTTAAGGATAAACGAATAGCTGCTAAGATTAGTAATTTATTTATAAATTTATATTATAGATATTAGGCAACCTAAAGCTGCCTTTTCAGCTACTATTGCGAGATGGGTTAAATCATTGATGTCTGTAGCCGGATTAACAGCTTCTCCAGGTAGCATGGGTTCTGCTATAGCAACCTAAAATTGGTTGAATAATTTCCTGATTAAAGAAATTTTACCTAGGGGAACCGGGATATCTGGTCATGTCTTCGATAGCTAAGGTTGTCTCTTAAAGCGATAAGATCGCTCTTTGTACTTATTTCTTAAATAATTGTGTCTCGTATTGCATATTTTTATTGGAGAACCTGCAATAAAGTTGTTAGCTACTATTTACAAGTTATGCTAGCTCCAGACAACATTCTTAATAATAGCATGAGATTTTATAATCCATTTAATCAGTGTTCTTTCAAAAGTCAAGTGTTTTTATTCAAAGTAGGGAGTTATAAGTCCACTTATTGAAACTTAATTGTAAATCAATTGAAAGTCATTGCAACTCCACAGTTTCAGCAAGTATATTATGTAAGTTCTAATAATCAAGTAATTGAACACAAGCTTTGTTAATGAAATACTTATGTTTGATAACAGCATTACCTAGGTATATTACATTTCATTAAAATGCAATTTTTCAAAGTTTTCAAATATAACTAACTATTTGTTTATGCACATCCTCCTTCTGTTCTGTGGTATCCTATACCCACTAGCATTATCTCCAAAATAGCTATCTGGCTGGTCTTCACCTTGGCGTCCTTCACCACCAGGCGATAACAAACACGTCTCAAACTAGTAAGCTTCAAATAACGGTCATGGATTTAATAGAAGCGTTTTACCTGAAAATAAAACGCATATTAAATACTTACCTTATTTGAAGCTTAACTTTAATTCCTGCCTGGTATTTTGCGACTCAATGATCATAGCCGTTCTCGACAACATAGTCGAGCACACTGCTGGTGGTGGGGAAAAGGCGGATGTGCGTAAAAGAGACACACATATACGGGTAGCAAAGGAGGGCAAGTAAGCGGAAAACAGAGAAGGCCTATCTCAAACTAATAAGCTTCAAATAAGGTAAGTATTTAATATGCGTTTTATTTTCAGGTAAAACGCTTCTATTGTGTTCACATTCCTGACGGAAGACAGATACAGCAATGTCAGAAGTTCCCAGCCAGTCTTATTTTTGTTTCTTCAACCACTACTCTACCTTATGACATTATTATCAAGTCGTAAGTCGGATCCTTTGTAAGATACATAAAATAAATCAATTCACCGTGTTATATGGAAGTAAACGTTGGTAGGTAGCTTCCCGCGCAACAAATCGGCCTCAGTCTGGGCAGGAGTGTCGTATGCCACCGTGACATCATATACTGACTCTAGATTCGCCGCTGTGCGCATGCGCGAGCACAGCGCTGCCCAGCCGGTGGTTCGTGGATGTAATACGAACTCATACTTCTGAAAAAGGATAAAATGAATGAAATAGCGTCTTACATGAGTTAATAGCTAGTATTTATTGCGTGAACTTCCTCATTTGTGAGAAAAGACCCTTACCTCAGCAGAGGGCTGTTACGGGTTGAATATGATGATGATTTCGCGAATAACGCCAACCCAAAACTTTAAGTGCACAATCGTGAATTTTTTGCGAACAAATTTATAACACCAAAATTCATCTGCGTGAAAGTTCGTTTTCTTAAAGAGGGTACCTAAAAGACCCTGAGTACCAAACAAACTGCAACTTGAAATAAACGACTTGGATTAACCGATGCCAGTCTTATTTAGGGTCGTAAATGTAGTTGAAGCTATAGGCACTACTGGTAGGTATACCTATATCCTACTTCGTACTAATATAATAAAATATCTATGTTCGGATATTGGTTAGGTACCTACTACAAAATACACAGATAGTTTATAATATGGATTCAATAAGGATAAAAATAGGATACTTTTTTCCCGGAATGCGGTCGAACGAAATCGCTGACTAAATCTAGAGGTTTAATAGGTACTTGTGTTGCAGAAACTAATAAAAAAACGACTTACCGGCAAATTGTGTGCAACAGCAAACTTGTCACTGCGTCGGCGATTGTTGTCACTCAGGTTTGTCCCCTCTGGGAAGAGCACGAGGCGGCATGGGCTCTGGAGCCGGCGGTAGTAATCCACGAACTGGGACAGGCTGATTTGGTCCTCGCGCCAGTTCCGCTTCACATACAAGAAGTAGTTGAGCTGCATTATCCAGCCTGCAAAATGTTAGATATATCTACTTTACTGTTGATAGTGAGCAAATACACTCTCCGACTTAGATAACGAGTCGTATCATCCACCAGAGAGTAAAACCTTGGAATCTTCTTGGACAATTTTTCAACTACCTAAGATATCAGTTGCGCACTATTATTATTCTATGGTTGCACTATAGGAATCATCTACGTAATCTCTTAAAAAGTGATGCCAATACACGCGAGGAACGCTTGACGTGCTCAAAATGAAGTTGGACCAAGTCACGAAGTTGGGGCACTATAGAGGGTTATAATATCGTGCGATAGCATGCTTAATTAACAGTACATAAAGCAAAATAGACAACTATAGTTAAAATTCTAATCTGTACAACTGTATAAAAAACAAAATTGATAAATAGAAAATATACTGGAGCTAAAAGATTGCTCAGTTCAACAATGTAGGGTGACATGCTGATAAGGCGCTTTTGAGGGTCGACTAGCGATGCGACTAGTAGCTAGTGAATTTGGGTGATTAGATAAAATAAGTAGAAATATATGTGATGTATATACTCACCCATTCCTGGTACAATCTTGAGCTCATCTTTTAAAACAAATTTTACTTTAGATTTTCCTCCAATATCAAAAAGAGAGCTATCTCTTTTTTTAGTCTTAAATGAATTTTTATCTTTGCAAATACACGGTTCAGTATCCGGAGAATGTTGTGTCGCATGATACAATGCTATCCAGACATAGTTCCAATCGACTCGAGTCCGATGATTCATAATGATGATAGTTTTTTCGTTTCTGTTCACATAATCTCCGAAATGGTGCAGTTTTGTATTGAAACAACATTGAAATAACGCCTGAAATATTAAATATTAAATATATATTAAATTTATATTTAATACTAGAAGGCTCCCAGCAGCGTTGCCTGCTCGTATCCCGTTCTATCCTGTTCCCGTAGGAATAACGCAAAAACCTCTTTTATCCGATTCATAGGTCATAAAAGGAATATATTATCCCCAATTCAAGTTTCTGGCTGCAGTAGTTTCGGCTGTGCGTTGAGTCAGTCAGTCCGTCAGGTTTTCTCTCTTTGTTAATAGTATAGAATAGAGTTGAGTTTATATGAGGATTCAGTGTAGGTATATCACGACAAGCGGCGCTTTTTCCCAACATAAAGTCCATTTTACCTACTGATATTGAAATTTTGAACTGAAACTTTCTGCTATCAAAATGAAATATGTATATTAGTGAAAAATTCTTCTAAACCGGTTCAGTTCTTTAAGAGATTAACCCTATCATTCCAACAAACAAACACGCAATTTCATCTACTTATATCTTTTTATAATCTACCTATGTATTTATTTCGGAATCTTATTTTCGGAGTTTGTGTTCGGAACTAGTACGAAATCGCAAACATACCTACTTGTTTTAATATCTAATCTTTGGCTTACTATAGCTACATTACACTACAAACATTCTATCTAGATTATTACCAACTTAAAGAATATGTCCCCATGTCTCATGAATGAAAGGTACCTATAATTTCATGGGCCCCATGAAATTATCCTGTAAAATGTTTAAAAAAACCGGCCAATTGCAAGTCGGACTCGCGCACCATGGGTTCCGTACTGTTATATATAAAAACGGCAAAAAATCACGTTTGTTGTATGGGAACCCCCCTTAAATATTTATTTTATTTTGTTTATAGTATTTTTTGTTATAGCGGCAACAGAAATACATAATTTGTGAAAATTTCAACTGTCTAGCTATCGCGGTTTTTGAGATACAGTCTGGTGACAGGCAGACGGACAGACAGCGAAGTCTTAGTAATAGGATAGGTACCGTTTTTACTCTTTGGGTACGGAACCCTAAAAATAATGGTAACATGAAAATCATACATTGTGAACCTAATACAGCTGGTAGACTAGGTCACCTTACCACAGGATACAGCTCCCACAATGCAAATAATGAGTCAACGACTTTTCTGTACAGCTGTTGGTTGAGAAACATTATGTACATAACCGGGCAATAAAGAGTAAAGAAACCTGTAAGAATAACAAACATAATAAGTTAATAACCTAAATCGTTGTAAAACCATAATTATTAAAACTCAAAGTGAGGTGCAGTCCACAAAAAAATGTTGTCATATTACGTTTAAATGTCCCAATCCGAACTTACCACTAAGTATAGTGAAGTACCAGGCCGAACATAGGAGGAGCCCCAACGCCATGGCGCTCCTGATACGAACTGGCGATCTCGACACTGAAGCCCTACAGCTACAGCCTTCAAGAACCCGTACATGACCTACTAAAAGTTATTTGCGCATCCTAACAATATTAACACCGCTTATTTTGCCGACGTTCTGTCTGTTGTATAAAGTGTTACGTGTATCGTAGGTATATCGCAAAGTGACAAGACAACAAAACGTGAAATAGTCTTTTGAAAAATTACTTGTTACTCAACTAACATAAAATCTGTCAGTACTCATAATTATTTGTGAAGTCTACTACCATGGCCTTCAGATCCATTCGTAGAAATGTCTTTTTTATTTATAATAAGTAGTTTTCTTAGTCCGGGTATATAATTATCATAAGAAACCGAAAAGATTCTCCACAAATTTATTTATTGTGTAATGAAGGCAATGAAGGGAAGTATTTGACGTATTTATCCATTGTCTTGGTATCTAAGAGACCTACAAGTACTTATTACATTACTAGGTTTTATGGTAATCTGGTTACCATAGCACGTTTTTAACTTATTATCTGTACCTACTTACCTAAACTTTTACCCATCTTTCGAGCCATAAAAGTCGTAAATATAGTATATGTATACTTCAGTTTATTTTATTACCTTCATTAATATCTAGCAACGACGTACAATAACTAAAATATTTCTCATCAAGCCACTTAAGTTACTGCCCCTCCAACACTAGCTCTCTCTGCCGGAGGCCTTGATGTGTTTCCAAAAGCTTCTGCTTCCTCTAAAGTCGTCATTAGCTCACAATTTTTCGTTTCTGGTAGTAAGAGGCACAGCAGCGCAGCTATGAATGGCATAACACCAAATGCAAGGGGAGCACACCATTTTCCATGAGGCCTCAACCCAGCTGCGAAAGGCGCAATCATTGCACCAAGTCGGGCCATCATTGAGGTGATACCCAAAGATGCATTCCGAACCACAGTTGGAAACATTTCGGTGCAATAAAGATAGGCCACGATGAAAATGACAAAACTGAGAAATACTCCGGTACAGGCAAGAAAGATTGACCCGGTCCCTTCAGGTATGACAGCGACCATAAGAAAGCATGAACTGCTACCTATGTTGGCGATGACCACCACGGTCTTGCGCTTCATAAACTTCATGAGTGGGATTGATAAAAAGGCCGCGCACATACAACCGCTTCCAGTAGCTATCACGTTAATGTACACATCACCAGTAAGATGACTGATGTAGTGTGACATTCCGTAGAAACAGTAGCTGCACACAAGCCACATAAATGACATCACCATAATATTTTTCCTAAGATTCGGAGTAAGAAACAAATCTACGGGGTTCCCTTTCTTTTCTCTGCTACTTCGATTATCCAATTGATATAAACTGACTTCCAACTGAATATTATCAGTAGGCATATTGTTTCTGTAAATATAATAAAAAAATTATATTGTTTTAAAACATTACAGTTTAACATTTTCACATACTATTTTTATTGAAGATACTCAACATTTTTGCTATACGTTCCATTAAGGATACCGCTTCGCTTGTTTTGTTAACTGCCAAAAGCCATCTTACAGATTCTGGTAAAATGCAGATATAGGTCAATAGAACAATATTGAACAAAGATATGCCAAGTTGAAAGTACACATAGTCCCTTATCAGATATCCAAAGACTGCTATAAGTATGTGTCCGGCGGTAAATGGTACATGGTATAATGCCGATATTACGTCTCTGTACTGTGTTCCGACGTATTCCATAACAATGACAAATCCGATTATTTGCACGCCGCCAATTGAAAATCCCATTATCATTCTTAATATGGTGAAACTCCAAAAATCCGGGAGAAATGCTGTCATGAGTCCAGTAAATAAATCTAATATTACAGAAATAATTAACGTAGGTCGTCTACCGTATCTGAAATTCATTCAATGTGATATATTCATTAAAAAGTATGTTATTAATTATTATTTACATTTCATTTTAGATATCATAAGAATAGGCAGATACATCTCCATTTTTATGTTAAGATTTAAAAAAAAGTAGGTACCTGTCAGAAGCTACGCCAAACACTAAACTTCCAGCTAGTACTCCAAACTGAAATAGAGTTTGTGTGAAATCCTTGAGCCAGGACTTTTCACATATCAAATTCCATTCCATAACAATAGTCCGAGTAAACACTGTCTTATTATAAATAGGATTATCACAACAAGAACTATTCGATCCTGGGCAATAATAATGAGCAGGAGGGGCTAAAAATATGATTGCCATCTGATGAAAAGCCACTCCAACTTTACTTATAAATATCATAACACATAACCATAAATGATACTTCCCAAAACTGCCAATTAATTCATTGATTTTGACCATAATTAACGCGTGATAATTTGTTTATATTTTGTATTTGTGGACATTTCTGTACTAAAATATAATAGAATCATAAATTCTATGAAAAACCTACGTAACTGTCACAGTAGTAAAGTATAATCTACAAGGCTCCGGTTGGATTATAAGTAATTCACCAGGCTACATAGAAATGTACGTAAAAAAAATTATCTATTCTTATTATTATTTATCTATTATATATATATCATATTATATATTTATTATAAATTAATATTCATATAAGTATTGTAAAGTTATATTGTGTATTAAAAATATTGTAATAATGTTCTGTTACTTTCTAGTCAATCCTTGAATGAATACCACCAACACCAATCACTTCAGAAACCTTTTTGGATCCTATTATTTTGTGCATGTCTTTGAGAGGTGAGAATATCCGAGAATTTTATCAGAAAAAGTATACCACAGAAATTTCACTTGAAGGGCCACGGGGCACTGAAAGGCAACCAGCCTGAAAAAGGCCACCAGCTACTTTGAGGCGCCTTAGGTTTTATCCCAAACTGTTCTCCTTCTTCTACAGTAGTCGTTAAAGTGCATCCTTTGGTTTCTGGCAAAAAAATTGTTGCAATTGCTGCAAGAAATGGTGCCAATCCAAATAATAGGGGCGGCAGCCACCCCTTGATGTCGCCCGTAGCGATTACGAATGGAGCTATCATGGAGCCAACTCGTGCCAACATTGAACAGAAACCCACTGCAGCATTTCTCACTACTGTCGGAAACAGCTCTATGCAGTACAGGTACACCGTTATGAAACTTATGAATCCAAAAACCACACCCAAACTTCCGATAATTACTGATACAATACTCTTTGGTACAAAAATTAGTGCTACCAAACATAAAAAACAAGTTATATTACAACTTAGCACTATGGTTCTTCTTCCTATAATTTTCATTATCGGTATTGCCAATAAAGTGCCAACGAAGGTAACTGTAGTACTGCTTGCCACGTTCAGAAAAATGTCACCACCCATATCACCAATGTATTGCGATAGACCGTAGTAACAGTAGCTGGCGTTCAACCAGTTGAAAGACATTGCAATAATATTTTTTCGTAGATTTGGGGTTCGGAAAAGATCTATTAATTGGCCTTTTTTCACATGTTGTCTACTTATTGTTCTTTGATAATACTGCATCTTAGATCTTATGTTAGCTGTTGGGAGTTTATTTCTGTAAAGCAACAAATTGTAACATACAATATAAAAAAAAATAGGCGTGCATTTGTGCATAAATATATCTTGAAAACACCCTACATCAGGGGTCGCCAAATGGCGGACCGCGGTCCGCATCCGGACCGCGCCGACCCATTTTGTGCGGACCGCGAGAACACAGTAACTTACACTAAAGACTACTTCCGTTATAAATAACTTCCGTGGCGCCAAAGATATTGACGCGAGCTGTACGTAATTTAATAAAAAAATATACCTTTTTTATTTCCATAATTACATTTGTTTAATAAATATATTTTTTTATATAAAAAAAATGTGCGGACCACGATTTTCATTTCTTAAAACGGACCCCGAGCGAAACTAATTGGAGACCCCTGCCCTACATAGTAAAATTAAATTCATTGGCACTTACATTTGAGCTGCACGCGTAACTATTTTTATAGCTTTTTCGGTTTCTTTGACTGCAATAAGCCATCTCGGTGATTCTGGTACAAAGCAGAAGTAAGGAATCTGCACGAGCGCCGTTAGCCCCAATAAGAGTTGATAATTTTGAAAATCTCTTATGTAATAAGCAAAAAGGGGTAATGCCATACAGCCCATGACAAAAACCGCTTGATATAATATGGCAACAATTTCTCGGCGATTCACCCCAACAAATTCCATGATTATGACAAACGTGGTGACCATTGTTCCCCCAACGGCCGTACCCACAAGAAAGCGGAGAAGTGAAAACAGCCAAAAAATGTCCACAAATGCCGCTCCCACGCCCGTTCCAAGTTGTACAATCACTGCCACCAAAAGAGGTATTTTTCTTCCAAACCTTAAAATCAATAATACGTACTACTACATTAAAAATATCAAATGAATGACTATAGGTGTTGCCTTTACACCGCCTCTACATTACTAAAACCAAAATTTCATGGTCGATTAGTCAGTCAGTCACTCAGTGAGCCTGGCGCCCCAGTCAGTTTCTTGAACTAAGTATAATATTACCTGTCTGCTGCCATTCCATAAGCGATACTTCCAATTAAAGTCCCCGCTTGGAAGATCATTTGTGACAGTCCCTTACCGCCTAAAGTTTTTTTCTCACAAATCAAATTCCAGTGCGTTGTTATTGTCTTTGTAAAAACACTATAATTATATACGGGATTTGGACATGGACACGTTTCTTTTGCAGTATCTGGACAGATATATTTTACTGTCGGATCTAAGAATATGATTGCCTGTTGATGAAAAGCAACGGGAAATTTCGATAAAAACAACAAAAAGCATATGAACCAATGGTATAAGCCAAAAGAACCAATAATCTGATGAATAACATCTTCTGGTTGCGCCATCTGGGAAGGTAAACTAATTCAATAATTTCAAATCTTTTGTAAAAGACTCAACCTTCCAATAAAAAATAAATGACGCAACACAAGTTTACAAAATTATTTCAAAGCTTTGGGGTGAAACTTAGAGAGAATCAAGAAGTTTTTATTTGTAGTCTGTCTGACATCTAGGTATGAAAGGAGGTAGGTACCTATGCAACAGTCGGGTAAAAATGTTCAATGGTCAAAAATGCTCCTATATTTTTTAAATCCTATGAAGGGATACCTTCATATCAATTTATATTTTGTCTCTCAAATTACTTAATTTTTCCTCAATAGTCTTTCTATTCCTTTATTGCGCTCTGGGATACCTATCTAATCTAGCAACTATCGAGCAGCTAGGTACCTACTCCAGCCAATCAGCAGTGATCCACTGGCGGACGAGGACAACAGACAACCCCATTGTGTCTTACTCTTCTGGTTTGACGCGACTATTAATCATAGCAAATTATACAACGCCGTTTATCTCTACACCTCTACACCTTTTTAAAAAAATAGTAGATATTATAATCATCTATGCTTGCAACCCCAGACCCAAAGACGTTTAAAGAAAAAGTTGAATGATTTTCTTTCGTGTTTTCTACCAACCTCTTTGCTCAAACCTAATCTTAACCTAATTATGCATTACCATTACATACCGCAGTTGGATAAGATTAGGTTTGAAAAATAGTTCTTTTGCTATTCTCTTTTGAAAATAAAAAATAAAAATAAATAATCTCACGCCGTATATCCCCGAGGGGGTAGGCAGAGGTATTCCATTTCTGGATATACCCACTTTTCACCAAATATTCTTAGGACCCCTAAACGTGATAGGTGGTGAGCCCATCGCCGGACCGGGTCTGTTTTACACATGTCTCAGAATTAATTCTGGGACCTGCGGGTTTCCTCACGATGTTTTTCCTTCACCGTAGAGCTAGTGACAAATATGTATTCTCTTTTGATGCCTTTTTGTATCATAATCGTTACGATAGTAACATATACTCCTAATATATAATCTATACAGCCTATAGGTATACAAGAGCCTACAAGAAGATCCGGTAACATATTGCTCATAGATCTAAAAATTCCTTGCTAAAGAGCCAAAGACATCTCTATGTTTCTGTCTCAGAGTTTCTGCTTATTTTCTACTATCTTTCAATACGTTCTTCCTTTCGCACTCATATCATACAGGTATATTATGCAAAGAGGTTAGAAGAATAAGTTAATTTCCTGTAGGTAGGTCGATGAAGTAATTTCCAATATGTATGTTCGCCAACAACTGGGCGGCAGGATCGCCCTCGCTGTTGTACCTACCTACTGTCCCACATTGGTCTTTCGGGTAAAAGCTTTCGATCAAATGACCCGTTGGAAAATGAACTTTCGATTACTTACTTGGCGTCGACAAAATGAGTATCGACATAATAATAAGTATTAGCTTTCACAAAATATGTCGTGAACCCGTTTTAATGACATTTTCGTACTAATAATATTTTATTAGATATAAGGTACGGAACCCTTGAGTCCGACTCGCACTTAGACGGTTTTTACCACTCAGGTCTCATCACACAATGTATTCGAATACCAGTCGCAGCAACTCAATCAAGTTTTGGCCCTTGCCTATCTCCGCGCGCAGATGCCCCCGTGGGTAAAACTTGCGATTCTTACGATACGAGCAAGATGCCATAACGCGATACAGGGGGTCGATTTTTGAATCTCACCAAGGGACTAATTCTCACCGATGTGAGTGATTTCCGAAAGTTCGTATTTTTGAAACTCATCAGTGACTTAGGTACATTTGTCATACCTATGATATCGATTTACGAGTGCCCCTACCCACTCGTAATTGAAATCACCATGCGATTGTTTTTGACAGTTGACGTACCTAGTGCCATCTACCAAAAGTGCCAAAGTAGTTATGTTTTTCGGAAGAATTAGCAGCGGGGCTCGATTTTGATATTTTGTGATTTCGACGATTTATTGAAAACAGCGTGTGACTTTCCAAAATACGGCTTTTGGAAAATGGTGACAAAAAAGTTATCGATAGTAATTTTAGTCACCGGTGATTTTGATATCACCAGTGAGATTCAAAAATCGCACTCCAGTATCGTTTTAATCGCTTAACTTATTTCTGCTACATTAGTTGTTGTATTTTATAGTAAAATAATTAACAAGAATACTTGCTGTGGGACACGTTTAGAAAATATATCAAAACTAGCGACCCGCCCCGACTTCGCAAGGGTACAATGCTTATACTAAAACCTTCCGCTTAAATCACTCTATCTATTAAAAAAACCGCATCGAAATCCGTTGCGTAGTTTTAAAGATTTAAGCTTATGTAGGGACATAGGGACAGAGAAAGCGACTTTGTTTTATACTATGTAGTGATGATACACTAAAATACTTTAAAAATTTAACGTCTAAATAAGTTTTGGTTTCGACCGAAACTAAAATAGTAGGGGAAACCCGTTCAAAGTGGATACCCCGGGCAAAGCGAATAGTGCCCACTACTTCCAAATTGTTCATTAGCCGACAGATGCGTTGTCATTGCAACCTTCGCCTGTCGCCACTTGATGCGGGGCAAGCACTTCGGCACGGCGCTAGTGAGTGGTAGATGTGTGTTTTTAGGCAAAAAATATTGGTTTACAGAGGTAAGTTTTGCGTTTATTAATTGACATCAGAACCTTTGAGCCCCGGAGCTACAGAGCTGGCGAGTGGCCTAAATTATTGTAGTGAAAATGTAGTAGTCAAAAACACATCTCTTTGAATTTGTAGTTCTATAGTTCAGGAGTTATTCGACCTGAAAGCTAGAAATCATCAGGTCGGTGTGGCCCCGAGATCTCAGTAATTAGGGCAGTAACGGACGTTTGCTCTTAGACAAAGTTACTGTAATATTTAGGTAGTAGACAGAAAAACAAAGAATATAATTCGTAGTTCGATATTTTGGCAGTAATTCACGTTTGAAGTGCGTGACAATCAGGTCCCTGTAGCCCAGTGTTTTCTCTGAAACGAAGCATCCTAGCATAGTATGTTGTTTGAGTAAGTTTCTGTAGTTCTCGATTTAGGAATTCGTATGGAGCTAGTTTTTTATGTAGTTCTACGGTTTAATAGAATTTTGCACTCTTTCTAAAAACAATCAGAACGGTGTAGCCCAGTGTTTTCTCTGCAACGAAGCATCCTAGCATAGTATGTTGTTTGAAAAAATTTTTGTAGTTCTCGATTTAGGAATTCGTATGGAGCCCGTTTTTTATGTAGTTCTACAGTTTACGAATAATTCAGGTCGGAAGCTCCGAAATGACAGCTAACCTCACTCATTACATCTTTGGAACCAAACAAGCTAGCGAAACAGAAACTTGCACAATGATTTATTATCCATCGAATAATAAGTGTGCAAAATTTCATAGAGATCCATGCAGTATCTGTAAAGGAATTTAATATAAACACATTCGGTACCATTATCTGTATAATGGAAGAGGGTGACCATACATTTTATGTTAAAAAGGAAAAATATTCGAGCACTGAAATTTGATGGTGAAAGTAAGTATGATAAGACATCAAATAGTAGGTATTTATTGAAATTTGCTCTCAGGTTGTTTATTCATAAGTTTTAACATTAAGTAAATAAATAACTAAAAATAGTTAACATGGTTTTTTATTGAATTCATATACCCATGGTGGTTTTTTTAGATTGTGGTTTGGCTAATTGCTCGAACTAAACAAAGTCCATATATTATGGTTTTGTTACTTTATATTTACTTATGTGTTCTTGTCAGGTATAGGAAATCAAAGTCATGTAATTTCACTTTATGTTATATTGTTTATTAGAAACACTGTAAAGATTTACAATGGAATATTTGATTTAAATAGTGCGACACACACACGCGGTTAAGGTATACAGTAAGGCCAGTAGTTCGGCCACGCGGCTCAGGGAAGACTGGCGAAAACGCAGCACGACATTTGCCGCCGAGCCAGAAATGCTTCCCTAGCATTTTGTGTCACTACAATGGTATAAAGTAGTTACCTACTAGGTACCCACAGTTTCTTTTGAGCAAAGGAATAAAAAAGAGTTGTTCATCTGACTTTCTATATTATAAAAATAAGTGTCGTGTGTAGCAGTCAATAATTATATGAGTATTATTATTAAGAAGCAGGTATACAACACCCGAGCTTGACTCTCCAGTATTTTTTTAGAGACTCTAAAAAGTACACGTAATTTTGGGTATGGGTTAGTTTAAACATTACCTCGTTTAAATAGTTGCTAAAACATCACTTGATTAACGGACGATCCCTGAAACATATCAATGGCCCATATTTTTCAAATTAGTAGAATAGAACCTGCTAGAAGTTTATATTAAACTAGCGGCGCCTAATAATTTCACTCGCGTCAGTCCCGTTCCAGTGGAAAAATGTTACTCCCAGAAAAGTAATATTTCCATTAGTTAATTTTTTTTTAAGACTCACATGGTCAACTCTTTTTTATTCCTTTGCACAAAAGAAACCGTAGGTAGTAGGTAACTACTTTAAATATCATAATATATGAACTTTGTTTAGTTCAAGCAATTAGCCAAACCACGATCTAAAAAAAACACCATGGGTATATAAATTCAATAAAAAACTATGTAAACCATTTTTAGTTATGTTAAAACTTACTTAATGTTAAGACTTACGAATAAACAACCGGAGTGCAAATTTCAATAAATACCTACTATTTGATGTCTTATCATACTTACTTTCACCATCAAATTTCAGTGCTCGAATATTTTTCCTTTTTAATATAAAATGTATGGTCACCCTCTTCCATTATACAGATAATGGTACCGAATGTGTTTATATTAAATTCCTTTACAGATACTGCATGGATCTCTATGAAATTTTGCACACTTATTATTCGATGGATAATAAATCGTTGTGCAAGTTTCTGTTTCGCTAGCTTGTTTGGTTCCAAAGATGTAATGAGTGAGGTTAGCTGTCATTTCGGAGCTTCCGACCTGAATTATTCGTAAACTGTAGAACTACATAAAAAACGGGCTCCATACGAATTCCTAAATCGAGAACTACAAAAATTTTTTCAAACAACATACTATGCTAGGATGCTTCGTTGCAGAGAAAACACTGGGCTACACCGTTCTGATTGTTTTTAGAAAGAGTGCAAAATTCTATTAAACCGTAGAACTACATAAAAAACTAGCTCCATACGAATTCCTAAATCGAGAACTACAGAAACTTACTCAAACAACATACTATGCTAGGATGCTTCGTTTCAGAGAAAACACTGGGCTACAGGGACCTGATTGTCACGCACTTCAAACGTGAATTACTGCCAAAATATCGAACTACGAATTATATTCTTTGTTTTTCTGTCTACTACCTAAATATTACAGTAACTTTGTCTAAGAGCAAACGTCCGTTACTGCCCTAATTACTGAGATCTCGGGGCCACACCGACCTGATGATTTCTAGCTTTCAGGTCGAATAACTCCTGAACTATAGAACTACAAATTCAAAGAGATGTGTTTTTGACTACTACATTTTCACTACAATAATTTAGGCCACTCGCCAGCTCTGTAGCTCCGGGGCTCCAAGGTTCTGATGTCAATGTTTATTACTATAATGTTATTTGTGACATGTTCTTGGTTATAAGGAGGATTTAATGCATAGTTATGTAGCTTTCGACTATGTGTAGATGATGAGTTTCTATGTACAGGTTTTTTAATGATTTGGGATAACCTCGAAAATGTACCCGAAGGGCAAAGTGGATCGGGCAAAGTGGATACCATATTCACTTTCTCGGGTCATCACGAGTAATATAATTTTATGGAATTATGTATTTTTTTAATTGCAGATGGTGAATAGAGATATACGTAATTGATAAATAAAGCCGTTTCTTGGTGGTCATACTGCCATGTAAAATTGAGTAAAATGA
Source organism: Ethmia dodecea (assembly GCA_963855545.1). Lineage (NCBI taxonomy): Eukaryota > Metazoa > Arthropoda > Insecta > Lepidoptera > Depressariidae > Ethmia > Ethmia dodecea. The sequence continues at coordinate 9,381,824 of OY979448.1, forward strand.
TCAGCCAACGGAAAACTGGATACAATGTACTACTTCTACTCAGTGGTGTCATGTCATGGCTCCGAGGTCATTAATAATTTGTTGTTATTATCTTTGGAAGTGTAACTGAAAAATGTTGCTTTAAATATGTTCTTCTAATGTTCAATATTTATTTTGTTTGCAAGTTTAATTTCATGCCAAATAATGGTGTTATTCGCTTTTCCCTGGTACCATATCCACTATGCCCGGGGTCCTGGGCAAAGTGGATAATAAGACAGTGTTGTACTTTTTGCTTATTACAAATAATTTAATTATTATTAATTCATAAAGTTCACTAAATGAAGATTGATTAGGTATAGATATTTGTTTTAATGTCTCCAGTTATAACTAAACGGCAATAATAAAAAGCAGCTTAAGGTATTCACTTTGCCCGGGTTTCCCCTACCTGTCCGAAATTAGGTTACGGTTTTGGATTCGGCAGAAACTCTAGATTCTGTCGGTAACTAACAGTTACCAATATACGGTGAGAAATTACCCTCCCCAGCTTGGGGAATTTTAAAATTGTTACTTACGTTTAAATCATAAGTTTTGATTTGTTCCGAGCTGGATCCCTACTCTCTGCATCCCGCGACCAAGTGTTTTGTGGTCCCGACACGCACTTGGCCGGTCATTGCACTATTATAAAATTCGTAATAATTAAGAATCATAATTACTTACAAAAAGTTTTACAAAATAATGTCAAAATCACTGCCGACGATAAAAAAAGGAATATAACCTCGGTAGTTATGAAAGAAGTCTCCTTTCAATGTACACTAATATTAAATTTTATAGAAGAAAGATTTGTATTTTTGGATGTTTATAACGAATAAACTAAAAAAGTACTGAACGGATGTTGTAAATTCTTTCACCAATGGAAAGCTAGGTACACTATCCCTGACTAACACAGGCAATATTTTATTCCCGTATTCCCACGCGAATGGGAACTACGCGGGTGAAACCGCGCAGAACCGCTAGTATTTAAGAATAGAAGAAAAAGTTTAAAGATACACCTAGTACATACATACATACATTATTTATAATAATGCGAATCTAGTCTACTATATAAAAATAAGTCGGGTTTTCCTTCCTGACGCTATAACTCCAGACGGTTTTGCATTCGTTGGAAAGGTCTCGGGCTCCGTGAGGTTTATAGCAAAGAAAATTCAGGAAAAATTTCAACAGAAACGCGGGAAAATCTTATAAGCATTGCACCCGTGCGAAGCCGGGGCGGGTCGCTAGTTTTCTATATTTTTTGGTATGTTATATTCTAGAGTCATATAGACATAGGTCATCCATCATGATGAAGTTATGAAAAAAGAACATATTTATAGCAGATCTAAGGGCTAGGCCCTTTTTTTCCAAGGGACTTTGTAAAAACGTAAATTAGTCGAAAATTTGTCGAATAGAATGACAAATGTATGGTTGAGCGCTTGTCATGAGCGGCTTTATAGCGCGACCGAGTAAAATCGACGCAACACTCTAAACAAGTAGGTATTTAAAATGGTCTGTGTACGTAAATCTTTAGTCAGTATACTAAGTAAGCGAACGAGAGTTAAGCGAATAAAACCTTTTTTGCCACTTGGATAGCGGCAGACATACCTATTTAGGTATATATGTCAATTTATTCCGTATCGAAACCGAATCGATAACCAGTCGAAAAACTAAAATTTTCCTGCAGATCACACAGAGTCGAAAAAAATACTCTGTTTCGATACATTGGGTAACCCTCAAAGAGATTAAAATATTTTAATCTCTTTAGTAGGTACCTAACCCTAAATAGAATTGTTCACGTTATGATGGCGCAGGAAGAAGAGTTTTAGAAGTCTTTCATTAAAACAGATTTCAGTATATTTTAAGACTCATAATATGCATTTACACTAATATTACATAGTGGAAAGATTTGTATGTTGTAACGAATAAACTCTTATCGGCTATAATTTTCTTACGGGAACGGGACTCAGGGTAAAACCGCGCGGAACACCTAGTAGGTATTGTCTAAACACAGTCCTAACAATGACATACATACTTACTTGTAGCAAATACATAATATACACAATAATACACACATCATAATTTCATTATTATTGTATTAGCAGATATTCCTCAACTCAAAGAGATTAAAAAATAAAAGGGCATAGAGGGGACAAAGCTAGGAAAATTTGAAGCCAAAAGTTAGGTATTCCAAGTGAAATAAGTATAATACAATTTCGACCGAATGACAGCTCGCGTTCATACTAACTGACATGCGCGCTTGAGCTTCAAACATGCTTCAAAGTTTTGTATGAAAATATTTCCAATGCCCCCTCTATGTCCTATTATATTTTAATCTCTTTGCCTCAACTATATTACATTAGGCAGGTACCTATTAGGCAGATCGTAATGTTTGGAACCTAGTTTTAAAGTTTATTTACGTTTTGACAATTACAACGTAAAAACCGCGGAACATACTTACTAACATTATTGTATTTGATTAAATCAGTCTGGACAAAACCGGTGTTTTCTCTTGACATTCCTACTGATTGTACTGCATTGGTATGCAGCTCCGGATCTAGGGGGTCAAGCCGGAGCCCGTGCCCCGGGTGCCAAATTCAGAGGCCGGCAAATTCAAGCTTGGTAGACGTATACACTACAGAGCATTATCGCAAATTTGTGATTACTAAGGGGCAGTATAGTAAAATAATAAAATAAACAATTAATTACACCCTTGAATTTTGCTAGGAACTCTACTTTTTTAAAAAACAAACCCCACTTTTATTTGGAGATATAAATAATGTTACAACTTTCAATCTCTTGCAACAAATATACGTATGATTTGCAAGGATGCCTTTCCTAATATGTATTTTTATTGCTCTACGAATTTACTCTACGCTTCCTACTGCGTTTTTACCCTGGCTCGAAAGAATTCAACTGTTGGTATGACTCATACGATCATCGTATTAACTTGAGCATGTTCCCTGTTTGCGTCTGCTACTCGTAGGTACCTGGAGATTAAAGTCTGTTTTTCTTCCAATTCATTAGAGTTGGGTAACTATATGTATTATAAAACAAATTGTGGTAGTGGGAAACTACTTCATAATGGAGAAGGAAGAGCGTCACTTTAGCAAAATGATAATATACCTACCTACAGTGCAGTGGAAACTTAGTGGAATGTTAAACGGCTGTTACTTACCAACTGCAGTATGTTTACCACTTGTAGTTAAGTACTTATGTACTTACATAATTCAATGTTTTCGCCGGATGACATTCATTAACGACAATTTCGCATGAATCACTTTAGAAGATGTGTAGCTGTAGGTATATTTAAAACGTATGGAATGTTTTTAACTTATTTCCTCCAGGAACAAACAGCTATTTAAGTATTTGTCTAGAATAACGGTGAACCACCGTATAATAACCCCCAAGATTTAACTCTTGGTCTAATGACGGTTCCATGCTATCTTTGTATTATAAATGCAAAAGTGTTTGTTGGTTTGTCCTTTGAACTTTGATAATTGGAGCGGGTAGGCTACTTTTGATTCCGGACTCAAACGAAGTCACGGATAAAAGCTAAAACTAAATAAAGTTGGGCCATTTCAAAGCAAAAACACAAAACAACCTTGTTATTGTTATTCCGCACAGTTTTATTAATAGCATAGCGTAGGATTTGTAAGGGTTCTTACTGCTTCAAGAATTGCGGGCTTGGATTGTCAATATTGGTAATTTAACATAATAATATATGTACGTACTATGTATACATATTCTTAAGCATGTAGTCAAAGTTCAAATTTTAAAATGGTATGTATTTTTTTCTTAAAAACGCTGATTAAGTTGTATTGAAGTTCCCTAGGTAATAATGACACAAATTTGGAAAGCCAAAATATTGAATCAACAAAAACTTAAAGAAAAACTTCTATCAAAAATAGTTTCGAAAAAAAAACAAGACTGTTCAAGGCTTAAGTTAAGTGGTACAAGGAGGTATTAACTATAAAATTTTACACATTGAAGAGACTATACCTGCTCTTATTACTTCAGAGTATAAAACAAAGTCGCTTCCCGCTGTCTATCTGTCCCTATGCTCAGATCTTTAAAACTACGCAACGGATTTTGATGCGTTTTTTTTAAATAAATAGATAGGTTGATTAAAGAGGATGGCTTTTATATACCATATAAACCGAAGCGAAGCGAGGGCGAGTCACTAGTTAAAAATTATTTAAATACCTACTTGGGGGTATTTCTTAACTATTGACTTTCCTTTGCCTACGGATCTAAATATCTAAAGAAAAAATCGGTGATTTTCGATCCGTGATTTTTACCAATGAATTAGAAAAATCCGGCCAAGTACGAGTCGGACTCACGCACTAAGGGTTCCGTACCGTTATCTATAAAAAGTGAATGAAAGGTAAATTGCGGTTTACGATTTATGACGTATTAAAAAAACTACTTACTAGGTCTCGTTCAAACTTTTCGGTGTAAGTTTGCATGGTAATGTAGGTACATCATACCTATATTTTTTTTAGTTTTATCATTCTCTTATTTTAGAAGTTACAGGGTTACATAACAAACTATTAAGTTGAGGAAAAAAAATATTAGAAACCTCAATATCATTTTGAAGACCTTTCCATAGATGTACACGTAAGGGTTTAATAAATTCTTTTTTTAGTTTTAATTCTAATTTATTGTTTTTATTTTTATTTTTGTGTGAAAATCTTAATGTGGTTAAGAGAATATATCTAACTACTTACCAAGTTTCAACAGTATAGTTCTTATAGTGTCGGAAAAAAGTGGCTGTGACATACGGACGGACAGTCAGACAAACATGACGAATCCATTAGGGTTCCGTTTTTTGCCATTTGGCTACGGAACCCTAAAAAAATGACGCGACGAGTACTCCGTAATTGTTTCAAAACAGTCACTGAGTTAAAACATTACTATTTTTATGTCTTTTAAAGACGATTCATGCAAATTATAACATACTTATAACTATAGCATAAGTGAGGCCCAACACTCAGAAGTGGGCTGTTCTAGGTTGATGATGATGATCAAATACATAAGTAATTATAAATATTTTGAACAGAAATAATAAAATAGTGGATGAAATTTTTGTTTCAAGGTGTACGTTAGTTATTTAGATAAGGTAGTTAGTACGTGGTGTTTGTAGTACTTATTAATTTTACTACGATACCACAGCATAATAAATAGTACTAGTGACGATACTGACTTGAAGAAGCGGCAGGTGCTCACTTCACTAATTTTAATAAATTCAATACGTAAATAGATATATCCGCTGTATATATCTCTGAGCATAAAATGTTTATTGTTATAAATTATCTTTATCATACAGTACCTACATAGAAAGATGTCATCTGATTTCGAGAATTACTTAAATTATGGCCTTGTTACACTTCTCGGTGAAAAAATGGACTAGACTGTAAAATCAAGTTAGGTATATAGTATAGTATCGAATACAAAAAGTTCTGCACAGTTGTTGAAATTTACCTACCAGTCACTACTTCATCGTAAATTAATTTCTTTAAATTTCTTTTAATAAATTGTTGTTGTGCTTGTATCTACAGTCTAGTAAAGAATACATAGGTATATAGGTACAATAAGCACATATAGAGTAGATAAGTATATATCTAGAATAGTCACAATTAGGGATCTGTTCCTATCTAATACGAAATGGTATTGTTTATTATACAAATTCTAATTCTACTGCATTCAAATACTTCATATAATTACAAAAAATTTGGTATTCGTTGGGAATAGAATATTAATAACGATAATTAACAAATACCATTGGTATTAGGTTTTGGTATTAGATAGGAATACTTAGATCCAATTAGGTACAATATGACTCGCTATAGTCTATTTCGCACCAAGTGGGTTCGGTGACAGTTCACATTTTTCCTTTTTACGCATACATCTTTCTAGTTAGAAAAATGGGTGGTTCCAAAAATAATGAATAATTTATTATTATGTAATTGCTAAAATACAATAATTGTCGCCTCTAAAATTCTAAATTAAATCTCAGACTATAAATCAAGAAACATATGAAAAACAATAGATAAAAAAGATATCCTAAAAATACGTATTGCGTGGAACGGAACTTTTACTCATAGGGATTGACACTACTTAATCTACATTAAATCGATGAATCGAAGCTTTTTGGCGGGAATCCGAAAAAAGATGCAATACTTTTGTAAAATTTTCATTTTGTTGTATCTTTTGGGTTTAAAATAGTAATAGTGTATTATGTGGCAGGGCTCTGTGAAAGTGTGCAGTGATTTGTAGATTCGATAATGTATGATATTTTCGTATTGCATCAAAAAGTCGATGACATTTTTTTTTTATTTTACAATGTTTTTCCCTTATATAACCTGTGAAATTTAAACATATTCAATTAAAAGTAATCTTGAAAAATCATTCTATCAATAAAGTATAAAATCGATTCCATTTCCTTTATAAACTTACTCGAAACTTTAAAAAAATCGATTGGATTTCATTAGGACACATCACCTTAATTGTCAACAGTGAACTGTCACCGAACCCATTTGGTGTGAAATAGACTATAGTCGCATTTCACACTCTGCTTTATCCTAAATTCTGTCAATCCACGACAGATGTTTTTCGACATGGTATGGTAATAACTTGTTTAGCTCTACCACTTTCCATAATATCACATTTGTGTAGATACCTATTTACGTTGTAGATATGTACCTATACTTGTCGCGGTACCACCTGTAGCTGTGTAATGTAAATCCATGTTTTAGATAAACTATAACACTTAAATATACTGAGAAGTTTATCTCCAATTTTGATAACTTTATCACATCCTTGAGAACTGTTTTCATGGCCCTGTTCATGAAATTGCTTTTATAATGCTACAGAAATATATGTCATTTTATGTACAATGGGCTTCAATAAAATTGCTAGATACAATTTATTTATTCTTTTGTGTAAGTATACCTACCTACTTATTACACTATTACTATTGTGATCACAATCATGAAGAAAATATGCTAGTCTTCCGGGCACTACTCAACATAGTTTCTTGAAGTGCATAATTTATTTGCAAGTACCTACAAGGCGTTGCCCGCACGGATCCAGTTTATTCCCGTTTCCGTAAGAATTTCTAAAAATCTCTTCATAGCGGTTGCGTACGTACAACATAGATATAAGTAACTTACAGGCTATATTTCAAGTTTTAGGTGTTATTGTTTCGGAGTAGGACGTAGGTATTTGGGCGTTTATTGAGTACCCAAACACACAGGTTCTACCTAGTTTGGGACTAAATAACCCTGTGTGAATTGTGTCCAACAATATATTATTATTATTTCTTTTTCATACCCGTTTTTTATTTTCCCTTGTAAATTATACATTTTCCCGAGGTAAAAAGTACCCTAGATGTTAACCCAGCTACTCAGCTATCACCACACCAAAGGGGACGTTTCATGAATGTATGGAGACTGGGCCTGCGCCATGTATTACACCAGTTTTTTAGATAAATATAAAAAAAATAAATATAGTTTTATTCATGCTTTTGCTCATATTTCTCTAGTTTCGTTGTACAATAAACTTTAATTTTCATTAAACTAGCCTCGCGGCGACTAAAAAAAAATTGCGACCTGACCGGTAAAATGACTATTCACATCATTTTGATGTTTGTTGGAATAATTCACAATAACATGGAAATTGGGTTTAAGTAAGTAGTTAGAAATAGTATTAATTCAATAGATATGATTTCATGCGGTTCCATTGAAGTTTAATTACTTTTGTGCAAGTTAAATAGAAGAAAGGATTTTTTTTTAATATTTTTCTGATAATCACTAGATTTTTCTCTATCTTTCACGCTGGTGTACAATGTGCAGGCCCAAAATGGAACGTCTCCTTTCATCAAAACCGTCCAGTCGTTTTTGTGTGATGCGTGCAAAAACAGACAGACAGACACACAATAATTTAAAAAAATTGTGTTTTGATATCTACATTGACAACTATTGCTGAAATTTTCAAGAAATATTTAGTTATATTCTGTTATAACTACGTATAGATATATTTACATAATAAATGCTTCATGCACTTACTCCAATGGATATGTTTACTACACTGAGGACTACAAGAACAGAAATTACCTACCCTGTCTATAATATGTACTTAGGTAAGATTGTCATTGAGGTAAATTTTTAATAATAATAACCTCAATGCCTATTGTAAACTAAACGACTTAAGCGTATCATACTCACTCAAGGAAATAGTACCTACTTCCGATAGTTCGGTAGTACCAGAGACCTGGTAGTACCTACCTACTTTACTTCAAAATAAAATAATTACCTAATTTGAATTTATTTGCGTCAGCTACATATTATGAATTAGTGCTCACAATAAATCTCAAATTATTTGAAGAGGCTATTTACAAATGTTTCATGAAAATGAGGCGCAAGTTAGTAGCACCCTATCGAATAAGCTTTGGCGAACCGGGACGGGATCGGTAACACTTATGATATATTTCTTTGATTTCATCATCGTACACTAGATAGTACTTTTACCTGGCTTTACTTTCTTTCCAAATGCTTCTCCTTCTTCTATAGTGGTCATAAGTTGGCAGCCTTTAGTCTCTGGCAGCAGAAATGATACGGCGCAAGCTATCAGTGGCGCAACGGCAAACACTGTAGGAGGCATCCATGTCCCGTTTGTTCTTAACGCAACAACAAACGGTGCAATCATTGAACCAACTCGCGCCATCATGGAAGAAAATCCGACAGCGGCATTCCTAACCACTGTCGGAAACAATTCTATACAGTACAAGTAAACTACAACGAAAGTTATAAAGCTAGCAACCACGCCTATACTTGCAAATATTACAGAACCTATTCCCTCTGGCATTATAGCCAGTATAAAGAGACATAAAGCACACAGGGCGTTGAAAATTATCAATATTTTTCTCCTACCAATAAAGTTCATTAGTGGTATTGACAAAAACGTGCCTATCAAGGTTACAGTGGCACTACATAATACATTGATAAACACATTACCAGTTAATTGACCTACATATTGAGATACGCCGTAAAAACAGTAACTGCAGCTTAGCCAATTATAAGACATCGCTATAATGTTTTTTCGCATATTTGGTGTCCGGAACAGATCCAATATATTTCCCTTTTTCAAATGATGTCGCTCTGCTGCTTCCTGGTAGGCCTTTACGTCCTTGCTTATATTTTCCGTAGGAAGTTTATTTCTGCGAACAACGAAATCAGTGATGAAAATAATGTGATAAGAACATAAAGTATTATAAAATCAGTCAGCTAGGCACTTACATCACAGCGACCCGCTCCAAGACTGTAATAGCCTCGTCGGTTTTCTTTGCGGCAATCAGCCACCGTGGCGTCTCTGGCACATAGAAAAAGTAGGAGAGCAGAACAATCGCTGTCACCGAAATCGCAAGTTGGAAATCACGAAAATCTCGGAGGAAATAACCGAAAACAGGCAACAACATGTGACCCAGATTGAAGGGTACCTGGTACAAAGCAGAAATAATCTGCCGGTATTCCGTCCCAACAAATTCCATGACGATGACAAAGGTCGTAACCATGGTTCCCCCTACTGACGCTCCCACCAGAAAGCGGAGGAATGTGAAACTCCAATAATCAGGCATGTATGCTGCGCCTATGCCTGCTGCAACTTGGATCACGACGGCTACTAAGAGCGGGTTTTTTCTTCCAAACCTTAAAAATCGAAAATATTATAAGTTGCTGTAGCTGTAGTACGTACCTATACAATAAAATAAACATAATATAAATGAAAAGGCATTAATACCTGTCAGAAGCCATTCCGAAGAATACGCTCCCTAATAAAGTTCCCAACTGAAATAGCGTTTGCGTAAAACTGTTCAGCCATCTTTTATCGCAAATCAAATCCCATTCTATTATAATTGTATTTTCAAAAAGTGTCTTGTCGTACACAGGGTTGGCACATGGACATGTGACTGTCTGATTTTCTGTATCGGCACAAGTGTATTCCACGTTTGGCGATAAGAACATTATTGCCATTTGATGAAATGCGACAGGGAATTTAACTAAGAATAAGGTTAGGCACAGGAATAGATGGTATTTTCCAAAGGAACCCATAATTTGTTGGAGCAGATCTTTATTTGGTGGTTCCGCATCTGAAATAAACAAACCATTATGTATTCCGTGAAAAATTATAACCACTACACATTACAGTACAGTGCTCACAAATCCGTATATATGCAAGCGCATAATTATCAACTTAATATGCTTATGCTCGAGCATGGCTCATGGCTCGGGTTCGAATCCTGCCGAGGTCATGTACCAATGTATTTTTCAAACACTTACGTTTTAATTCGCCGCAGAGTTACATGTATATATAGCGATAACATATTTATGAAGGACTAGCTGTTCCGCGCGATTTCACTCCCGTAAGTCTTTTTCCGTAGACTATGTTACTCAGAGAATACTTTCCATTTGTGAAAGAATTTTTGCAATCGGTCCAGTTGTTTTTAAGTTTATTAGCTACAAAAATTTTAATTTTTCCTCTTTATAATATTAGTGTAGAAATAGAATAGAAGAGTAGAAAACATCTTGAGGAACCCCGCAAGTCTTAGAATTGATTCTCAGGCATGAGTCCACAAAAATATTATACAGTTAAAAAATTTGTAGGTATTTCGCGGAATGGAGTACCTCTGCCTGCATCCTAGGAGATAAAGGCGCGAGAGAGTGAACTTCTAAAATCCTTTTCTTAATGCTCACTTCTTACGTCACTAAAGGAACCTTTGTGCGAAATTTCATGTTTTTAAACCCAGCTGCTTCGGCTGTGCGTTGATTGATCAGTCAGTCAGTCAATCAACCAGACAGGTAGTAATTTTCGTCTTTTATAAGTATATATGGATATATATTGTTTAAGTCCTTAACACACACGTGAATTTTGCTTTTGTCTGCTTTATAAATTCTTTGAAGGATTGCCCTCAACCGGGTCAAGCGCATTCGACTAACGAGAAAAACGCATTGTGAATTCAACTCGCATTACATCACAATACAAGCAAATTATTTTGGAACTGATAAACATACTTTTAAAACGATTAAGTAGGTATAGGTACATAAATGTACCTTCCTACCTTCAATTAGCGACGAGCAAGTAAGTAACATGTTAATTAATTATGAGTTTATTAATAACGATTCACTGTCGTAGCCATGTTAAGGTCCTTATTAACAGTACAAGTCATTGTTATGAGCTTTACATTACAACGCCAATAAACTATAAGTAGTAAACTAAGTATATCTTACTTAATGTGCAATAATTGTGCATCAGAAAATTAAACTACCTGTTACTTATACTTACTTACCACAGTTTAACAATAATTAAACTATGGTTAAAGCATGAGAGCAGTGATAGCCTTACGGTTAAAGAGCCTGCTTCACATGGTGAAAATCAGTGAGGCTCGGGTTCGAATCCTGGCATGTACCGATGAGATTTTCAAAACTTACGTACACATTTATCACTAGGTCGACGGTGAAGGAAAACATCGTGAGAAAACCCGCAGGTCCCAGAATTAATTCTGAGACATGTGTAAAAGAGTAAAGACCCGGCCCGGCGATGGGTTCACCACCTATCACGTTTAGGGGTCCAAAGAATATCTGGTGAAAGGTGGGTATATCCAGAAATGGAATACCTCTGCCTACCCCCTCGGGGATATAAGGCGTGAGATTATTATTATTATTAAACTATGGTTATACTATAAAACGATAACCTATTGTTCCGCGTGACTCTTCGCCGAAAAGCGAGATACAGTAATCAAGCAGTAGGCCAATAGGCAAATACCTATTTACTTACGAGTATATAGGTACTTATAGTTAAAAAAAAATGCAAAATCTTCTTCGTTACACGTCCTCATGTGGGTGTGGGAAGAAAGACCCTTAGCTTACCAGTGGGCTGGCTGCAGGGGTTGATGATGATGACGATGAATAAACATAGCAGTATTGATGTCAATAGTTAATATTTCGAGTGTTTGTGCATCCTTGGATATATTTACCTCTATATATTACTATTATTAAATTATATTGATGTCATTAATTGTTATCTAAAAAACTTTAACTTGACTTCTGTGCTCTATTTAAAATCATACAAAAACAACTGATTTCATTTCAATAAAGAGTTACGTTACTTTACAGTAAGTAGGTAGGTAGGTACTACAACACTTCTAAAATTCTGTTATTTACAAGGATTCTTTAAAAATCAGGACCCATTATACTTTATTCGTCAACAAAAAATGTTCAATGGAGCTGGAGCAGAAGACCTACAAATAGTTAACCGAACTTTTAACTAGATTACATTTTCCTTATTTTGAGGTTGTGGCGATTTGTTTATTAAAATAACACGAAACTAACTCAATAACAATTTGGGTTATTTTTCTATGGTTACTTCCATCTACATCTAAGTACACTAATATGATATTATAAATATATAAAGCTCGTTATAATATAAAAAGAGGAAAGATTTTTATTTTTGTATGTTTGTAACGAAAAAACTCAAAAACTACTGTACCGATTTCCAAAATTCAGGAAAGCTACAATGTACCTGAGTAACATGGGCTATATTTTATTCCCCTATTTATAACGGGAAGTACGCGGGTGAAACCGCGCTAGTCATTAATTATAAGTCTTTTTAAATTGACATCAGAACCTTGGAGCCCCGGAGCTACAGAGCTGGCAAGTGGCCTAAATTATTGTAGTGAAAATGTAGTAGCCAAAAACACATCTCTTTGAATTTGTAGTTCTATAGTTCTGGAGTTATTCGACCTGAAAGCTAGAAATCATCAGGTCGGTGTGGCCCCGAGATCTCAGTAATTAGGGCAGTAACGGACGTTTGCTCTTAGACAAAGTTATTGTTATATTTAGGTAGTAGACAGAAAAACAAAGAATATAATTCGTAGTTCGATATTTTGACAGTAATTCACGTTTGAAGTGCGTGACAATCAGGTCCCTGTAGCCCAGTGTTTTCTCTGAAACGAAGCATCCTAGCATAGTATGTTGTTTGAGTAAGTTTCTGTAGCTCTCGATTTAGGAATTCGTATGGAGCTAGTTTTTTATGTAGTTCTACGGTTTAATAGAATTTTGCACTCTTTCTAAAAACAATCAGAACGGTGGAGCCCAGTGTTTTCTCTGCAACGAAGCATCCTAGCATAGTATGTTGTTTGAGAAAATTTTTGTAGTTCTCGATTTAGGAATTCGTATGGAGCCCGTTTTTTATGTAGTTCTACAGTTTACGAATAATTCAGGTCGGAAGCTCCGAAATGACAGCTAACCTCACTCATTACATCTTTGGAATCAAACAAGCTAGCGAAACAGAAACTTACACAACGATTTATTATCTATCGAATAATAAGTGTGCAAAATTTCATAGAGATCCATGCAGTATCTGTAAAGGAATCTAATATAAACACATTCGGTACCTTTATCTGTACAATTGAAGAGGGTGACCATACATTTTATGTTAAAAAGGAAAAATATTCGAGCACTGAAATTTGATGGTCAAAGTAAGTATGATATGACATCAAATAGTAGGTATTTATTGAAATTTGCACTCCGGTTGTTTATTCGTAAGTTTTAACATTAAGTAAATAAATAACTAAAAATAGTAAACATGGTTTTTTATTGAATTATTATACCCATGGTGGTTTTTTCTAGATTGTGGTTTGGCTAATTGGTCGAACTAAACAAAGTCCATATATTATGGTATAAAGTAGTTACCTACTACCCACAGTTTCTTTTGTGCAGAGGAATAAAAAAGAGTTGTTCATCTGATTTTCTATATGTATACATATAATAAAACTCTTACGGGGCCGTGTCTGTACATTAAATATTTTTGAAAATTTTAACGGTAGTGTATATAGTTATCGATATAGATGCCGAAACACCATTTTTTGGAATTTTTGTCTGTCTGTCTGTGGTTGTGCACGCATCACTCAAAAACTACTGGACGGATTTTAATGAAATTTAGTATAGAGATAACTGAGTACCCGGGTCAACATCTAGGGTACATTTTATTCCAGGAAAATATCTCATTCCCACGGGAAAATATAAAAACTGGTTAAAAAGAGAAATACATACTACTCCGAAACGATAACCCCTAGAAACTGGAAAAATAGTATGAAGGTGTCGTAGGAAACCGGTATGAAGGGATTGTTTGAATTTCCCACGGGAACGGGAATAAACTGAATCCACGCGGGCGTAAGTTTTAACATTAAGTAAATAAATAACTAAAAATGGTTTTCATAGTTATTTATTGAATTCAAATACCCATGGTGGTTTTTTTAGATTGTGGTTTGGCTAATTGCTCGAACTAAACAAAGTCCATATATTATGGTATTTAAAGTAGTTACCTACTACCTACGGTTTCTTTTGTGCAAAGGAATAAAAAAGACTTGACCATGTGAGTCTTAAAAAAAATTTAACCAAGGGAAATACTTATTACTTTTCTGGGAGTAACATTTTTCCACTGGAACGGGACTGACGCGAGTGAAATTATTAGGCGCCGCTAGTTTAATATAAACTTCAAGCAGGTTCTACTAATTTGAAAAATGTGGGCCATTGATATATTAAGTGATGTTTTAGCAACTATTTAAATACCTCGTGATACGAGGTAATGTTTAAACTAACCCATACCCAAAATCACGTGTATTTTTTAGAGTCTCTAAAACAAATACTGGAGAGCCAAGCTCGGGTGTTGTATACCTGCTTCGTAATAATAATACTTATATAATTATTGACTGCTACACATGACACTTATTTTTATAACTAGCGGATGCCCAGTGGCGTTCCCGTGGGAATTTCCGAAAATCCCTTCATAGTGGTTGCCTACAACATATTTAAGACACCTACATACCAAATTTCATATAGCGGGTCCCAGCGGCGTTTTCCCGCGTGGATTCAGTTTATTCCCGTTCCCGTGGGAAATTCCAAAAATCCCTTCATACCGGTTTCCTACGACACCTTCATACTATTTTTCCAGTTTCTAGGGGTTATCGTTTCGGAGTAGTACGTATTTCTCTTTTTAACCAGTTTTTATATTTTCCCGTGGGAATGAGATATTTTCCTGGAATAAAAAGTACCCTAGATGTTGACTCGGGTACTCAGTTATCTCTATACCAAATTTCATTAAAATCTGTCCAGTAGTTTTTGAGTGATGCGTGCACAACCACAGACAGACAGACAAAAATTCCAAAAATTGGTGTTTCGGCATCTATATCGATAACTATATACAATACCGTTAAAATTTTCAAAAAATATTTAATGTACAGACACGGCCCCGTTAGAGTTTTATTATATGTATAGATATAGAAAATCAGATGAACAACTCTTTTTTATTCCTTTGCACAAAAGAAACTGTGGGTAGTAGGTAACTACTTTATACCATAATATATGGACTTTGTTTAGTTCGACCAATTAGCCAAACCACAATCTAGAAAAAACCACCATGGGTAGGTATAATAATTCAATAAAAAACCATGTTAACTATTTTTAGTTATTTATTTACTTAATGTTAAAACTTACGAATAAACAACCGGAGTGCAAATTTCAATAAATACCTACTATTTGATGTCATATCATACTAATTTCACCATCAAATTTCAGTGCTCGAATATTTTTCCTTTTTAACATAAAATGTATGGTCACCCTCTTCCATTATATACAGATAATGGTACCGAATGTATTTATATTAAATTCCTTTACAGATACTGCATGGATCTCTATGAAATTTTGCACACTTATTATTCGATGGATAATAAATCGTTGTGTAAGTTTCTGTTTCGCTAGCTTGTTTGGTTCCAAAGATGTAATGAGTGAGGTTAGCTGTCATTTCGGAGCTTCCGACCTGAATTATTCGTAAACTGTAGAACTACATAAAAAACGGGCTCCATACGAATTCCTAAATCGAGAACTACAAAAATTTTCTCAAACAACATACTATGCTAGGATGCTTCGTTGCAGAGAAAACACTGGGCTCCACCGTTCTGATTGTTTTTAGAAAGAGTGCAAAATTCTATTAAACCGTAGAACTACATAAAAAACTAGCTCCATACGAATTCCTAAATCGAGAACTACAGAAACTTACTCAAACAACATACTATGCTAGGATGCTTCGTTTCAGAGAAAACACTGGGCTACAGGGACCTGATTGTCACGCACTTCAAACGTGAATTACTGCCAAAATATCGAACTACGAATTATATTCTTTGTTTTTCTGTCTACTACCTAAATATTACAGTAACTTTGTCTAAGAGCAAACGTCCGTTACTGCCCTAATTACTGAGATCTCGGGGCCACACCGACCTGATGATTTCTAGCTTTCAGGTCGAATAACTCCAGAACTATAGAACTACAAATTCAAAGAGATGTGTTTTTGACTACTACATTTTCACTACAATAATTTAGGCCACTCGCCAGCTCTGTAGCTCCGGGGCTCCAAGGTTCTGATGTCAATCTTTTTAAAGACTACTACCTTCTGACATATTTTTAACAGATAGCAAGGTATGTCTTTCATTCTAAATGTCAATAAAATACCCGTTTGAAAGGTATTAAACCTATGTAAGTATGTAGGTAATTTAATTACAAACACATAAGATTCTCGAAAATTATTATTATCGCTTTCTAACAAAACTTCCTATTTACCGCGACCATTCAATTTGACATTCACGCAACAGTTAATGTAGCTATTAAATATAACCTTCACCATAGTCAATGCGAACTTGGAAATATGCGAAATCTCATTTTATATGTCAAATCGGGGTCAACACTCGATCTAGAAGGACACTCACTACGCAACTTTCACTAAAAGGTACACACGACTTACTGTTATCTTTCTTATTATTCTGCATTTCCATTTTGAACAATAAGGTTCGGATAGTTGAGCACTGGTGTTCGACTCGCGTTTGTTTCATGAATATCTAACGCATTATGCGATGTGTTCTCGGCGGTAAACAACACCAGACTACCGAGCAATTGCGCTCACGCCTCTCTCACTGTCATGCTATTTACTACAGACAGAGCGGTTGAGAAATAGTACATGGATAGTGCCTTATAACTAGGCACCTACTTTACTTATCGATACATTGAGCAATTAGAGCAGCAAAGCCAGAAATGTACTTTTGTTAAACGAAGTTAAGTAGGGTTGACCGAACCGAACAGGAAATTATACAGGGTGGCTTTTTTTACCGTCTGGAAAAAAATGTGGTGTGATAGGTAAGTGTAATAGATTCATTTGGCAATGTTACTTAAACAATTTTTTTTTTTCTTAAAATTTTTTTTTCTTGCTTAGACTAATATACATTACTCAATTGTAGTCAATAATACACACTGAGATATTTGAAAGAGTATTTTAAAAAGAAACAGGCTCGTAGCTTCCATTTATGCGCAATCTACCAACAACCGCCAGCTGCGCGTAGTACTGTGCGTAGTTTTCTAGATTTTGTAAATTGCACTAAACATGACTATATTTAACAATTAATCTCGTGTATAACTTCGGCTCTAGATACCTTATACGTCATTTTTTTTTCCAGACGGTAAAAAATATCACCAGTATATGGTGTGGTGTTATTTCGAACCCTGACATTAGCTGCATCCAAAGAGATTTAAATATAATAGGGCATAGAGGGGGCATTGGGAATATTTTCATACAAAACTTTGAAGCCTAAGCGTCATGTCCTTGTCATGTCAGTTAGTATGAACGCGAGCTGTCATTCGGCCGAAATTGTACTAGACTTATTCCACTTGGAATAACTTTTGACTTCAAATTTTCCTCGCTTTGTCCCCTCTATGCCTTATTATATTTTAATATCTTTGGCTGCATCACTTTGCTTTATCTTTTAAAGATAAATACATATATGTAGGTAGCTAAAATGCCCTATCTTGTTGTAAATAAAATATGAATAAGAATACTTTGCTACATGAACTTCTACCAGTAACATTCCATTGCTATGATATGGGCATTTCCTAGTATGCGGAAGTAATTATCAAGATATTTTTGAAATTATATTTACCTACACAATTTGTAGTTTTTCGAAGGCAACGCTCATTTGCAACAGCATCTGATTTAAATATTAAAATACCAGATAATAACATACCCATTTATATATCAGACAGCCTGACGTCAAAAGCAAGAAAACTTCATTACTTGGCACGCAACTTTAAGAGTCAATATGGCTATACATACTGTTGGACATCGCATGGTAGAGTGTTCCTGCGACAGAGTGAAGGAATGCCTAAAATTCGCATAGACGATGAAAGTGATCTTAATATGCTTCTTAAAAAGGCCTGACTAGAATCTACTTTTAAGTTTTGTACCCATATTAATTATCAGCATGTTTGTTTTTTATACTTTACTATTATATTACTATATTACTATATATTACTATATCCTGTTGGCTCAGTTGGTAGTGACCCTGCCTTCTGAGTCGGAGGTCGCGGGTTCGATCCCCGCTCGGGGCCAACATTTGTGTGCACGAACATGTCTGTTGGCTTCGTGTCTGGTCGTTTAATATTTATTTAAGTATGTTTATCAGTTATTTAGGACCCATAGCACAGGCCTTGCCTAGTTTGGGACTAAATAACCGTGTGTGAATTGTGTCCCACTATTTATTATTATTATTATTATTATAAACTACTTGTATTACTTTACTAACTCACACATACAAAGCCATACAAACTTTCATTTACCCAAATATACTTCATCATTACACACTCGTCCTTATAACTACACAAACCCTATAACATACTTTATGTTCTATATTCCAAAAAATCCTAGTGTGACCTTTACAAACGCATTATTTAAAATTCGATACAAATAAAAGTGACAATTTAAACATTTATCATGATTTGGATTCAATGACTGTTGCAGAGTGCTCAATTTGTGAAATCGATGAATGCTACAAAAGAGCACCTTCCCATGGCCAATACTTAAAAATATTGACCCAAAATATCAGGAGTATAAACTGTAATTTCGCTGGTTTTCTGATACTTCTACATCGATCAAAAATTTGTTGGGATATAGTTATTCTGACGGAGTGCTGGTTAAAGAATAATTATAATATACCTGTACTGGAAGGGTACAACTATTACGCGACAGTCAATAATCCTACACAGAATGAAGGTGTTGTAATTTACTATAAGGATACTTTAATGGTACGAAATGAGGAGGTCATCTTACAAGGTGCAAATTGTTTGTCCATTGCTATTAGTGACACATTAATATTGGGAATATATCGTTCTCCGGCACAGTATAATGTTGATAACTTTATTCAATCTCTAAGTATGCACCTAAGTAAATGTACACATAATATTAAAAATTAAAAATATTATCCTTACTGGAGATATTAACATTGATACTGCAAATAATACTCAAGATTTGCGAGCACATGCATATCTTGATCTTTTGGCTTACCATGGCATGTTACCTACTCACTCATATCCAACTCATGGACGATCATGTATTGATCACATGATACTCAAAACTAGACTTCCTGCCTTTTGCTATGTTGCTGAATCTTCCATCACTGACCATGATGTAGTGATGCTATTTATCGAAAGGGCGGGGCATAATGACCATCCGGCTATAAAATCTATTAAAAAATTAGACAAAATCGGGATTGAAAAAGACCTAGGAAATACTGACTTTAGCTCGATATTTGTTACCGCCGACGTTAACTTAGCTACTAATATATTTTTGGAATTATTGAAGCGTGTTATAAGCAACAACACCAAAGTCGTTATTGTGTCAAATCGTAGGAGAACAAAAAAGCCTTGGATTACTAGTGGTCTATTGCGTTGTATAAAAAATCGTGATAAACTACATGCAAAAGCTAAAAAATATCCCAATAATGACATAATACAGATCACCTACAAGAGATATCGTAACTTCTGCAATAAAACTCTCAAGACAGTAAAACAGAGTTATGAAAGTAGTGAACTTAAAAAAGCAGGGAAAAACAACAAAAAGTTATGGGACACAATTAAGACTGTTACAAATACAAATAAACAAAGGAAACCTCCGATTGAATTGATGACGTCAAATGATCCGGCCAAAGCTATTAATGATGCTAATGATTATTTTGCTAATATTGGCAGGAATCTGGCAGAGTCTTTGATATCTAAGCAACGTCATCGACAGTCAAAACTTAACACCAGGGATATTAACTTTCCTGGCGAAACCGGTTCTAGTAGTTCTCAGTCTTTTGTATTACTCGCTGCAGATGAGGCTGAAATCGCAACCTTAATCATGAATCTAAAAGGTGACTGTGCAGTAGGAGTGGATGAAATCTCGAGTTCCTTCTTAAAGGACTATAAGGCATATATATTACCACCACTTACCTATATCTGCAACCTATCCTTTGATACTGGAATCTTCCCCCTAGCCTTCAAAAAGTCGCAAATTGTACCGGTACACAAAAGTGGCGACAGAGACTGTGTCAATAACTACCGCCCCATATCAATTCTTCCAAGTTTGTCTAAGATATTGGAACGCTTAATGAATAACAGGTTAGTTAAATACCTGGACAGTAAAAACATTTTAAGTGACTCACAGTTTGGTTTTCGGAGAGGAAAATCTACGGTAGATGCGGTAAATAAGTTAACAGAATTTATTATTACTAATATGGACAAAGCTAGAAAAGTAATTGCCATATTTTTAGATTTAGCGAAGGCATTTGATACGGTCTCTGTCCCTCTTTTGATACACAAGTTGGAAAGGTTAGGTATTAGGGGTACTCAACTCAAATTGTTTGCAGACTATCTCACAAATAGGACACAAGTCGTCAAAATAAGTAATATGTACAGCGACGAACTTCCCGTCTCGTTCGGAGCCCCACAGGGCAGTATACTGGGTCCCACACTATTTCTGATATACGTCAATGACTTATGTCAGCTAAAATTGCAAAACGGAAAAATAATAACGTTTGCTGATGATACCGCACTATTGTTCAACGCAGACTCCTGGCAGGAGGCTTTTTGCAGTGCCCAAAATGGTTTAAATAAAATTAGCTCAAGCCTTACTGATAATGTGCTGACCCTAAACAGTGATAAGACTAAATATATAACCTTTACATTTAGAAAGTCTGATCAACCCCCAAAGGACCTATTCTCCCTAAAAGTCCATTACTGTGATACTTCCTTAAACACTTCATGTGATTGCCCAATCCTTGAAAGAACTGATAAAATTAAGTACTTGGGGGTATGGATTGATATGAGGCTAACATTTAAATATCATATTGATTCAGTGGCCTCTAGGTGTCGAAAACTTATATATATTTTTAAAACACTGAGAAATGTAGCGAATGAACTAATTATGAAATCAGTTTACTACGCCTTGTGTCAGTCTAATATCTCATACTGCATAAGTTGCTGGGGTGGAGCAGCAAAAACAAACATAATCAACCTAGAGAGAGCCCAGAGAACCATACTAAAAGTTATGAATTTCCTGCCGATACGTTATCCCACTGCCGATCTGTATAGTCTTTGTAAAGTTATGACTGTACGCCAACTTTTTATTCACCAAATAGTTGTAAGAAAACATAGTGAAATCACATTCGATGCCAATCTCCTCTCAGGCAAACGAAATTTCTATGCGGTTTCCCCTACGATGCGTCTTAAAACTAAGTCATCTAATAAATTCTACTGCTTCCTCGGAAGCTACCTTTATAACAAAATTAACAGAGTTCTATCGATATATTCACTTTCAAAGCCCAACTGTAAAATGAAAGTTTCAGAGTGGCTATTATGCATGGATTATGATCAAACTGAAAGTCTATTAAAGGTTCTATCATAAACTAGTAATAACTTCTTACTAGCCACAAACATGCATCTCCACACGCACACACACACCCCCTTACACCCCACACACTCCACACCCACACTTACACAAAACTAACTTACTTATTACGTTCTTCCAAATTTCTCATTGCAAGGACTTTATTGTATTTTAAATAATATATTAATCAATGTTACATCAGGTCAAGAGAGGGCGGAGCCTGGTGATCTGTCATACAGGGAAACCTAGTATAGACACCAGCTCTCGCCACAAAGGACATGTTAATATATTTAATACTACTAAGAAATACTTACCTTTGTGATGAGAGAAATAAAGATTTATTATTATTATTATTATTATTATTTGATGGGTGGCTCATCGATATCATGATGAGTAGGAGTACCTACCTACTTAGATATAATTAAGTGATATTAATAATGTAAAAATACAAATTATGATTGCAGAGAGCAAATTTCTACCACCGATCGCCTTTTCAATTTAAATAGCAACATAGTTTCTATACATAAAACGTACCATTAAATTATATTTTACTAGCGGATGCCCAGCGGCGTTGCCCGCGCGGATTCCGTTTATTCCCGTTCCCGTGGGAATTTACGAAAATCCCTTCATAGTGGTTGCCTACGACATATCAGACACCTTCATACAATTTTTCAAGCTTCTAGGTGTTATCGTTTCGGAGTAGTACGTATTTCTCTTTTTAACCAGTTTTTATATTTTCCCGTGGGAATGAGATATTTTCCTGGAATAAAAAGTACCCTAGATGTTGACCCAGGTACTCAGTTATCTCCATACCAAATTTCATCAAAATCCGTCCAGTAGTTTTTGAGTGATGCGTGCACAACCAGACAGACAGACAGACAGACAAAAATTCCAAAAATTTGTGTTTCGGTATCTATTTCGATAACTATATACACTACCGTTAAAATTTTCAAAAAATATTTAATGTACAGACACGGTCCCGTTAGAGTTTTATTATATGTATATGTTACCGGCAATTTGTATAATCCGGTATTATATATAATACCTAGGGAATATATATAGCCTAAAAGGTGCAGGTAATGTATGAAATATTATTTATTTCATACTCTACCTAGGTATTATATATAATACCCAATGCGCAGCCGGTAATGTATCGAATGAGTTCATGTTTTCAATGTTTTAATATTTCCTTGCACAGGACCTAGTGAGCTAAGAATAAATAAATATTTTTGAGTACCTTCTCAATTTTGAGTAGGCAATAAGCATTCCTATTTTTTTACTTAATTATTTGATTAATTACCTACTTCTTATTTATGACATTATTTTGAACAATTTAAAGAGCACTGATAGCCTTACGGTTAAAGAGCCTACTTTACATGATGAAAATCAGTGAGGCTCGGGTTCAAATCCTGGCATGTACCAATGAGTTATTCAAAACTAACGTACATATTCATCACTAGCTCAACGGTGAAGGAATAACTTTGAGAGGAAACCCGCAGATCTCTGAATTAATTCTGAGGCATGTGTAACAGACCCGCGGGCGTATTCACGGAGATGCGATATTCGACTTAGAATCGTAAAATCTGTCGAAAGCTTTCAAGACGAGCTATTCACAGATGTCATATTTGACATAAGGATTCGACAAATTTTTCGCTTCCGAGTAGAATATCGAATCTCCGTGAATACGCCCGCCGGTCACGTTAAGAGTTCAAATATTCTCGTAAAAAGTGGGTTTTTCCAGAGACGGAATACGCCTACCCCCTCGGAGATAAAAGGCGTGAGATTATTAATATTTTTGAACAACTTTCACTATGGGACCGACTTGACCAAAGAAACTTTATTTTTTACTTTACCATACAAATCAGCTGAGCGCTGGGAACGAAATGTACTGAGATGAGAAAAATAAAGTTGATAAGTTGGTCCTATAGTGAATGTTGTTCCGAATAATGTTTCTAACAACCCACTTTCGGCTTGTAAACCTCTATTTGTTACTCACTACAGTAACAACGAGGTACTCTACTTTTTTTAAGGATTATTTTAAAGAATAATTTATTGATGAAGGGTCATTAATTTACTCATCAAGACTTAATTATCCTGCAAAAAATGCCAACCCGTTAATAAAGATTATTTTTGAAAAGCAGCATAATCGGTAATTTAATAAGTCAATTTCAAGCAAACAGCACATCTTTCATTGGTCCGTCATTTCATACGTAGGTAGGTACTTACATAACATTGATAAAGACCAAAACCTATTTATTTTATACATTGCCGGTGGCCAAGTAGGTATTCTATATAATCCCGGGGCATTCTATATATTACCTAGGTAGAGTATGTAATGGACATTAATATTAATAATATTTCATACATTGCCTGAACGTCCCAGGTATTACATATATTGCCTAGGGATTATATATAATACCTGCATTATACAGATTGCCGGTAACATATAGATATAGATTTAGTAGCACACATAAAATTGTTTTTTCCGTTACTTACTTATGTAGGTATGTAAAATGCCTATAAAATACGAGTATAGAATACAAAAAGTTCAAATCAATGGTAATAAATCAAAGGGATCACTTGTTAAAATACGGGTTCCTCAAGGTTCAATTCTGTTCCTTTCTATTTTTGTATACCTACATATATGAACTTCCCTTCATGGTTAAAAGCTTATCAAAGATAGTGTTATTTGCTGACGATACTTCCCTTATTTTCAAATTTATCAGACGATCTCATGATCTTGGCGAAGTAAATAGCGGTCTTCAACAGGTTCTCAATTGGTTCTCTCCTAACAACCTAGTGCTAATGCTAAAAAGACAAAATGTATGAAATTACCTACTTACTACGTCGTAATAGGTTCATGTAATCACTATATATGTAGTATAAAACAAAGTCGCTTTCTCTGTCTCTAGCTATATCACTATGTATGCTTAAATCTTTAAAACTACGCAACGGATTTCGATGAGGTTTTTTGACGTGACAACGTCTTATAAATTGATGGAGCCGGCCGCGGCGGCCGGCATTCCCGAAAAAGTGTGACGTATGCGTCGTTCCAGTGCAAGCGTGATCGCGCAACGAGCGAAAAAGAGGCACAATCCAATCTGGGACATTCCTTATTTTACCTCCCTATGTAAGTAGGAATATACCTACCTACTATTCCGTGCGAGTATCAAACGACGTTTTTTTAATACATTTTCGAGAAAATTATAATAAAACAAAGAACAAATCAGAATCGGAATAGTTATGGAAAAGCAAACACGCTTATCCTCATACAAACCTCGGAGTTAATTCTGAGACCTGCGGGTTTCACATTATTTTCGTTCACCGTCGAGCAAGTGATGAATATGTAGGTAGGTACGTCAGTTTTGAAAAACTAATTGGTAAGTACATGCCAGGATTTGAACCCGAGTCTCACTGATATCATCATGAGAAGCAGGCTGTAAAACCTTAAAGCTATCACTGCTCTTTTTTATTTTTTAGGTATGATCACGCATAACTTTTTACAGAGTACATAGTCCGATTTTGACAATTCTTTTTTTATTGGAAAAGGTAGGTATAAGGTGACCCGGGGCTATTGTAGCTGGGGGGATATTGTATCTATTCTTATTAACTAATTTCCTGTAGATATTTGTGTATTGAGACATCTATAAACTGATGGAGGAACAAAAAATTTATTGGTCTTATCGGAGGTGGCGCCACTTAGCCGTCGGTTGGCGTCCTTACAACGCCATGTTCTTTTTCGGCCATTTTACGTTGTGTTTACCAGAAGACTGTCTTCCGATTTTATTCTGAAAAAAATACTGTGCAGTTGTTTTCCGTTGAAAATTTACAGTAAGTAGTTATATAGTGAAACGTACTTTTTAAACCGAGATTATTTATCTATCCTGTGTTGTTATTATCTGGATTTATTCACGTAGATACATTAGCCTCACCTAAATTCTGTTGCGGGGTAAATGTACCAAGAGGTTAGATACAATAGCCCTCTCCATTTTAGTATGGAGTAAAAATTTACTAGTGATGTTTCAAGTTTACAGAAATTGTGTACCTATTTTTTTATTATTTATTATAAAAATGCATTCGTATCGTAATTTTAAAAAGCAGATGTGAATAATTGTCTATAATATTATATATTCATAATCCCCTTAATATTATAAATTCAAAAGTTTTTTTTTTAGGGTTTCGTACTCAAAGGGTAAAAAACGGGACCCTATTACTAAGACTCTGCTGGCTGTCTGTCTGTCAGTCACCAGGCTATATCTCTCATGAACAGTTATAGTTAGACAGTTGAAATTTTGACAGATGATGTATTTCTGTTGCCGCTATAACAACAAATACTAAAAAACAGAATGAAATAAATATTTAAGGGGGCTCCCATACATAAAACGTCGTTTTTGCTCGATATTGATAACGGGCTGTATCTCATGAACCGTGATAGTTAGACAGTTTAAATTTTCACAGATGATGTATTTCTATTGCGCTATAACAACAAATACTAAAAAACAGAATAAAATAAATATTTAAGGGAGCTCCTATACAACAAAAGTGATTCTTTTGCTCGTTTTTGCTCGATATAGACAACGGCAACAGGTATACGCTTGAAATATTCACAGAATATTATATTAAGTTATATATTCACATTAAAAATAAATATATAATTAAAATAAAACAAATATTAAAGGGGGGCTCCCATAGAGCATTTGATGATTGATGACAAAATGATTTTTTATAAAAACGGCAAAACAATCATGTCTGTTGTATGGGAGCTTCCCTTATTAACCTATTTATTTATTTTTAGATGGTTCGTCACTACAAACCTACTCGATGGTTCGTCACTAATCTGAAAAAATACTCTGAAAATATCGACATTACACAATCACTACATCCCAACACTATCTTAGCAGTAAAAAGCTACAATAGCCCCGTTTTCATATTCAAAATAATTTAATAGCATATTACACCCTATTATTAGATAGCTAAGATTCAAAATCATTTAAATAATTACAAAATGAAATTCAGCAACTCGGCTAGACAATTGTAGCTCTTACCACAAAAGATTTAAAAGCGATAGATACAATAGCCCCTGGAGTGGGGCTATTGTAGCTTTCGTCACTTTTTTAAATTTTCAGCTATTTCACCGCTAGCCTAAAAGTTTTTTGCTAGTTTCTATTATTAATCTGAAAAGTCAGATAAACGTGTGAGAGATTTATTCGCAAAATATTACTGTAAGATATAAAATGATAAAATTATAAAAACTCAAAGATACATCTTTTTGTTGTTTAGTTACAATAGCCCCGGGTCACCTTACCCCAAAGTTGGTCCCATATAAATTTGAAAAAAGTCTCTAAGAGTGGGAAAACAGAGTTGATTTATTGTTTAATCACAGATTTTAATGCTGAGTTGTGTATCACAAAAGATTATAAACTAAACAAAAAATTTTACCGAAAAAAATAAATGAAACCCTTTTTTATTTAACCTAAATAAGTAAGTATACCTACCTTAGTAATTTTGAGTCGGCCCTAAATTGATGTTCTATCTTGTGCCTGCACATTGTACACAGCGTGAAAGATAGAGAAAAATCTAGTGATTATCAGAAAAATATTTTAAAAAATCATTTCCATCTATTTAACTTGCAGAAAAGTAATTAAACTTCAATGGATCCGCATAGAATCATATTGATATAATACTATTTCTAACTTGTTAAGCCGAATTTCCATGTTTTTGTGAATTAGTCCGACAAACATCAAAATAATGTCAATTGTTATTTTACCGGTCAGGCCGCAATTTTTTTTTCGGACCCTGCGATTGTAGTTTAATGAAGATTAAAGTTTATTGTACAACAAAACTGGACAAATATGAGCAAAATAATAAATAAAAGTATAGTTATTTTATTTATATTTATCTAAAAAACTGGTGTACATGGTGCAGGCCCAGTCTCCATACATTCATGAAACGTCTCCTTTAAGGTACCTTACGTAACTTAATGAACTTTGTTCATTGATTATTGATTATAAATTCGCCATCTATCAATAATGACTGAACTAGGTAGGTACTTAGTTTTTTTTAAAACGCCTCTTTATCATTACAATATAATAATTGTGGGACACAATTCACACACGGTTATGCAGTCCCAAACTAGGCAGAGCCTGTTACTATGGCTACTTAAACTAAGCAACCTGGTAAACATAGTTGAATAAATATTTAACACCCAGATACGAAGCGAACAGTACATATTCATGCACACAAATGTTGGCACCGAACGGGGATCAAACCCGCGACCTCCGACTCAGTAGGCAGGGTCACTACCAACCAAATTAGAAAACATGCCCGTCAAAAATATATCGGAAATGTCGTGTCGAAAGAATGTGAATCGGGGGATTCGGGGGCCTATTTTTCAATAAAAATTATAATTTAGTATGTACCTAGTTAAGCTATAGATCTGTAGAGGTATATTATAATATATTAGATCCATGAGATATGCAAATAGACTCTGTACTTATTCGTGATATAAAACGAACAATTTTCTATGTTGACAGCTGGAATATGTTGGGGTTTTTGGCAGGAATCAGTCAGGAGAAAAGGCAGGTTTTTTTGTTAAATTTTATTTTTTCTGTTTATTATATTGAGTTTTGGCTCTTAATGTCCGTGTAATGTGCAGTCAATAGAAAATTTGACAAAATATGTTGGATGTAAAGATGATGTTCAGAAAATCTATAGAGGATGGTATAATAATAAATAAAAAATACTATAGAGATCTGATTTATCAGAGCAGTGATAGCCCGGACGGTTAAAGAGCCGGTCGAAAATCAATTCAATTTATTTGTTTGTATAAAATGGGTACAGGTAGATCTTACAAATTTAAAGCTTCTCCATTTTATTGCCCTCATGCTGAGGCGTACAAAATTATAATTAATATTAAATGTCAGTTACAAATTATTTTATGTCAAAAAATTCATTAATTGTATAATATGCCTTATCTACTAAATAATTAAAGAGTCGTTTTTTGAATTCTATGTCCATGTTACATTGTCTGATATCTTTAGGTAACTGATTGTATATCCTGGGTGCCATCACAAATAGGCTTTTATTATAAAGGGCAGTTCCAGCACGGTTATGACGCAACTGGTCACTACGTCTCTTACTTGCGACTCTAGGATAAAAATGTGAATTTCGACGTATAAACAACACAGTTTCGTAAATGTCAAGTGTAAGTGTCAGAATCTTTAGTCCTTTAAAGTAGGGTCTGCAGCTGTCCGTTCTATTAAGACCACATATGGCCCTAATGCATTTTTTCTGTGCTCTGAAAACTGTTATATTATATTATAGGAGGCGTTCCCCCAGAATATGACGCCATATCTAAGAGTCGAAGCTACATACCCATGATAGGATGCCAATACAGCCTTGCGGTTGACTATTATTAAGTTTGAATAAAGCATATGAACACTGATTTAATCTATTGCAGACGTATTCCATATGTGTTTTCCATCTCATGTCACTACCTATATAAAGTCCTAGAAATTTAGTTGTCTTAACTTCAGATATATTTTTATTATTGTATGTTATATTAGTGATTAAGTTGTAGTCCTGTCTCTGTGTGAAGAACATTATCTGAGTCTTATCTAGGTTTATTATTTAGTTATTACCTTGCAACCATTCAATTATTTTAGTTAGGCTACTATTTATTTCATCTTCGTTTTCATAAATCACTGTGCTATCATCAGCGTACAATATCATTTGATTGGATATAGATTGAGGCATATCATTTATGTATATTAGAAACATTAGAGGCCCCAAAATACTACCTTGAGGTACACCGTATGATACTGATCTTATTTCTGATGTATATAGTTTCTCCATTTTTGTATCTACACTTATTCTGCTTATGCATGTCATTTGCTTCCTATCCTCAAGATATGATTTTAACAGGCTATAGCAATTACCTCTTATCCTACAGCATACCTCCAGCTTGTTAAGAAGTATGCTATGATTCACATAATCAAAAGCTCTAGTCATGTCCATGTATAGTGCCATCACCGGCTCTTTTTTATTCATTTTATTGTGTATTATGTTAAGAAAATTGTAAATAGCTTTGTTAATGCATTTATTTTTACGAAATCCATTTTGTTCTTCACATAATATGTTGTTCTTCTCCAAGTAGCTATAAATATTTTTGTAAATTATTTTTTCAAAAACTTTCAGTGAGGCTCGGGTTCGAAACCTGGCATGTACCAATGAGTTTTTCAAAAACTTACGTACATATTTATCACTAGCTCGACGGTGAAGGAAAACATCGTGAGGAAACCCGCAGGTCTCAGAATTAATTCTGAGACATGTGTAAATAGACCCGGTACGGCGAATCCGATGGGCTCACCACCTATCGTTTAGGGGTCCAATGTATCTCGTGAAATGTGGTTATATCCAGTAATGGAATACCTCTGCCTACCCCCTCGGGGATGAAAGGCGTGAGATTATTTATTTATTTTAGATCTGATTTAGTAGAGCGGTAAGAAGATATTATTTTATACAAATATGTCCTACAAAACAGAATGCCCCCTGATTTGTAACATTCTTCAAAGTACAAAAATCTGCTTGCAACATTATCAAAATACTGGTAACCCATCCAACATACATTTTTGTACATGAAATAAAAAAAACTTGAATCCAGAGTCTTAAAAAGAAATATTTAAAAGAAATAAATATTTTTTTGCACGAAAGTAGCAATTGATGTGCTATGTGAAAGAGATAGCGCTCTACTTTCTTTCTCACTCTTATCTGTCATTAGCCTTTATGCAGAAGTGAAATAAAACACAGTTATTTTGTTATTAAGTTTTCGGTCTGCCACTCTGCCAATGTCAATATGACATTTCTTCACCTACATGGAGCACAGAATACTATTACTCCTTGGACCTTGGACCACGAAACGAACATACCACTTTGACTAACAAAAAAATTTTAATTCAATAATTCAGGGAATACAAAATAATCATACAAATTCAATTAGCCTAATTGAACACTTAACTAAATAATTATAGGTCCACAGGTTAAACCATTTTGGGTCCCTAGACCAAAAGGGTGACGTTCTCAGTGACCTAAAAGCCGTACACAGAAAGAAAGCTGAAAACTTATCAGCGCTTATCGGCGCTTATCGGCGCTGGTCCATTCTACATAAAGCAAGCAGATTGATGCAGAGCGAGCAAAATGTCGTACGATGATTGGCGGGCGGCACCAGCGCTGACCGGCGCCTGTCGGCACTTATCGGCGCCGATCGGCGCTTATCGGCGCTGGTTCATATAAATGCCTGCGCCGGTTACCTGCGTAGACCGGCGCCTATAAGCGCCGATAAGTGCCGACAGGCGCCGGTCAGCGCTGATAAGTTTTCAGCTTTCTTTCTGTATACGGCTAAACCATCATATATTACTGAATTTTTCAAACATCGGGTGGCATTTTAAAATATTTCATTATGTTATCAAATAGCCCAGTAAATTAGCTTTACAATGTTATATATATATATATATGGTTCTGGTAATAAAATACGAGGAATAAAATACCACTATTATTCTTCTCTTTTTCGTATTGCCATAAGAAGGCGTTTAAATCTTCTGTAAAAGTCGTGTACTACTATTTTGCTGTTATTAATGTGAAACACAGAAGTGAAATATGAAAATATTCTTATAGACACTATATTTTTGTGCATGGACTCTGTACCTGGGTTGAAAATTGAAATATACAGTGTGAGTCTCCATAAAGTGCACATATGAAAATGGGTGAAACTTGACACATTTTTATCGACGGAAAAAATTATAAAAAAAAACTGATTTTTTTTATTTATTTTTTATAAATATTTTTTCTTTTGATTACGTACTGTTGACTTTATGTAAATAAAACGTTATAACTTTTTAACTAACAAGTATATTGTGATAAAATAGAAACAGTTATGATGTAAAATAACAGAAGATACTAATAAAATAAAAAATATCCAAAAAACGGTACCAAGAAATAATAAAAAGGGACTTTTTGAGGAAAATCTGTATTTTTATTCGTGTTTTTTTAATTAATTATCAAATTTCTCTTAATAATGCCCACAATATATGTAGTTTTTATTACTTTATATTATTTTCCATCGTATTACCTTTCAAAAAACAAAAATCCCGTATCTTTATCAATATCACAACGGTTACTATGAGTGTTTGCACTAAGTCATTCCGGGTGCACCATTCAATGCTTCGTTCTAGATTGTCCCATTTTATTATTTCTTAGTACCGTTTTTTGGGTTTTATTGACGTGACAACGTCTTTTATATTGGTTTGCCGGGTGACACTTCAAGAA
This sequence comes from Ethmia dodecea, assembly GCA_963855545.1. Lineage (NCBI taxonomy): Eukaryota > Metazoa > Arthropoda > Insecta > Lepidoptera > Depressariidae > Ethmia > Ethmia dodecea. Next base: position 9,413,954 of record OY979448.1, read on the forward strand.
ACTGCGTTACGCTCCGCTCACGTTATGCGCTCACAATGAGAGCGAGTGAGAGGCACGCGTCCCTTCCACTCGGGCATGGTTAGCCCGCCTAAGAGCGAGAGAGACAGATAGTTGTCACGTAAAACTTTCGCCCATATACCGACTTTACAGGCAACCAATATTTTTTTTATTTTATTAGTATCTTCTGTTATTTGACATCATTACTGTTTTTATTTTATCACGATATACTTCATAGTTTAAAAGTTATAACGTTTTCTTTACATAAAGTCAACAGTAGTAATCAGAAGAAAAAAATATCTAATAAATAAAATTAAAAAATCTCAGATTTTTTATAACATTTTTTCCGTCGGTAAAAATGTGTCTAGTTTCACCCATTTTCATATGTGCACTTTATGGAGACTCACACTGTATATGTTACACTAAAGGACTCGTATCCATGGTCATGACTTAGTATTTCCAAAAAAAGTAAAATGGAATATGGTGGCCGTTGGAATGGCGTCATAATACTTTCTGACAATTCTGACGTTGTTTATATTTGTGCAAATTTAATACGTTTCCACACACGGTTGCTGTGAATATAATGTACCTAACTAGTACATAACGTGAATGTCGATTATCATGTATTAGTGTTTGTAATTCACAACGATGTCAAACAACACTGTCGGTTCGTCGGGGCCTGCTCCCGGCAAAATACGTGGACCCGGAAGGCCCCCGAAACGTACGTGCACTTGGTGTGCTGAAAGTAAGACTCCGCTGAAGTACGTTTTGCCCACGGAGAATGGCAAAAAGGAGTTTTGCTCAGAAACGTGTCTTTCGGAATTCAGACAGGCTTATAGTAAGGGTGCCTGTCTGCACTGCGACAACGTTATACGAGGTAATGCTCCATCCAACAGCAAGAACTTCTGCTCCACGTACTGCCTCAACAAATATCAAAAGAAAAACGAGAAACGAACGAATTCGCCACAATCTGGCAATGGAGCTAATGGCTCAGAAAATCATTCTAACAATAACTCCACAGGGTCTTTTTACGACATTTATCAGGCATTTGACTGGAACGAATACATGAAAGAAACTAACAGTGTTGCAGCTCCGCAAGAATGTTTCAAACAAGCTCCTATGCCACCAGTTAACGATTTTAAAGTGAATATGAAATTAGAAGCATTAGATCCACGTAATTTAACTTCCACATGTATTGCAACTGTGGTCGGTGTTTTGGGCCCCCGATTGAGGCTGAGACTTGATGGTAGTGATAACAAGAATGATTTTTGGCGGCTTGTGGATGCAGGAGATATTCATCCGATAGGACACTGCGAGAAAAATGATGGAATGTTGCAACCCCCACTTGGGTTTCGAATGAATGCAAGCAGCTGGCCAATGTTCTTGCTTAAAACTCTGAATGGAGCAGAGATGGCTCCATCTAAGGTATTTCAGCCTGAACCACCAACTCCAAAATCAAATCTGTTTCTTGTGGGCCATAAGTTAGAGGCAGTGGATAAAAAGAATCCTCAGTTGATATGCTGTGCTACTATTGGGGCAGTAAAGAATGATCAGATCCATGTAAATTTTGATGGATGGAGAGGAGCATTCGACTACTGGTGTAAATATGACTCACGAGACATATTCCCTGTTGGCTGGTGTGCCAGAGCTGGACATCTTTTACAAGCACCAGGTCAAAAAAGTGCTTCTGCACCATCTAGGTGAGATAACAGATTTGTTACTTAGATATCTTTCTTTCAGGCAGTGATAGCCTTATGGTTAAAGAGCCTGCTTCGCATGATGATAATCAGTGAGGCTCGGGTTTGAATCCTGGCATTTACCAATGAGTTTTTCAAATTTTTTATATTTGACACACACTTGTTCGACGGTGAAGGAAAACACACATTATGAGGAAATCAGTATTAATTCTGAGACATGTGTAAAATACCCGGTCCGGCGATGGGCTCACCATCTATCACGTTTAGGGGTCCAAAGAATATCTGGTGAAAAGTGGGTATATCCAGAAATGGAATACCTCTGCCTACCCCTTTGGGGATGAAAGGCATGAGATTTTTATTAAGCTATTGCATAGCTTCTATCGAGGGCCTTGAGCGCGGGGACCGAATCCAGAAATTCCATAACAAAAAAATACCTCACGCTCCCCACTCCAACGGGCACGGAGGTGTGGCTTGAAGGCCGTGCATTGTCTAACGTCGTTTTTTTTCGGCAGTCTTGTTGATACAAAATGCTATGCAATAGCTTTACCGCGGCAGTCCCCAAGTGCCACACATCTTTTTTTTTTTTTTTTTTTTTCAACCTTTGATATGATGTGAATATCTGTTGTTCAAGATAAGGGGCAATTAGAATAAATTACTATATTATTAACTTTTTTAATTTAATGTGGAAATGTAAATTTTTAGAGTTCCATAGCTCAAAAGGAAAAAAAATCTTTAATAGGATCACTTTGTTGTCTGTCAAGTCAAGACTCTTTTTGTCAGCATGTCTACACTATCTACACAAATATTATAAAGAGGAAAGATTTGTATTCTTGTATTTTTGTAACAAATAAACTCAGAAACTGGACTGATTTTAAATATTATTTCACCAATGGAAAGCTACAATATCCCTAAGTAACATAGGCTATATTTTATTCAAATATACCATTATAATTTCAGGTTTAAATTACGCCCAAGCATTATACCTAATCCAGCCCTACCAGAGGGTGGATCTACAGGAGCTGGGAATTCTACAAGTACTACTGCTTCAACCCCCATGGCATCTGTTTGCCTGTGTATCCATAGTAGCTGCACGGGAGGCAGCCCCTTGCTACCCAACATGGTTGTGGGTTCAGGACCTTCAGGAGCTGCTGAAAATCTTGTCAAAGAGTTGCTCAGTGTCCACCCTGATCCACAAAGGTTGACTCGAGCAATACTGACTGCTTCTAGCAGTTATTCAAATATATCTAATGTTCAGGTCAGTTTAGCTCATTTTCTACTGAAAGTAATTGTTGCACATTTTTTATAAAACAAACGTAAAGGTCTAACCGTTGAATGTGGCATAGCATGACAGTGGGGTTCAATCAGTTTAGTGCCATTCAAGCTAAACTGGGTTGCAGTCAGAGGCAGTATCATGTTGATTGAGATTTTGGTAAAATCACTGCAGTAAACATCATCAGTGTACATCTGCGATGATTTTCTTGTGTTTTTCTAGTTTGTAATCTATCATTACTACGCTGCCACCACCTGATAAAAGTTCACTATATGTGCAAGCCTTTAAGTACAAGTAATTTCACTATTTAATCATGCTATATGGCAGTAGTAAAAGGGACAATAGATTTTTACATAACTATGCCAATCTCCCGGGATCCCGCTTCATTTTTGTGCAGTATTGCATTCCCTAATTACCTGACATATTCTAAGCATGACAAATTGGGTGAACCCAAATTAATACAAGTTCTTCCAATCTTTTTCTGATGAATTTTTATTTATTAGGTTTCATCTGGGACTAAAAATTATACAGTGAAAGTACCATCGGAAATGACCATCGAAGAACTAAAGAACTGGCTTAAAGCTGTGTGTAGTGGAGTTGGCAGCTGTGTTGGAATGATAGAGATTGACTCTGGTGAGGCCGCTGGTAGGCCTTGCACTATATGTGGCGAGTCCACTTCTAACAATCTCACAGCAGTGAAGAGAATTAACAATGTGAGTTGAACATAAGGATATTTTTTTTTAATGTCGTATTTTTTGTGGGACTCAATTTACACAGTTCTTGTAGTCTCAAACTAGGTAGAGTCTGTACTGTAAGTGTTACACAACTGATAACATGCTTTGTTACATATAAACACCCAGACACATACAATAAATATGTGCATGCAGACACATGTTGGCCCTGGGTGGATTAAACCTGCGACCTTAGAGAGCACTATCCACTGATCCAACAGGCCCATGAATGGTTAGATTACGTGATTGAGTGACATTACATAGGTACTACACAAGATCTAACAAATCCATTCAAAGATAACAAACTTTTGCAGGAAGAAGGTCCGGGAAGCAGTGTAAACGGCACTGGGGAGGCGTCGGGTGCCAAAATGGCGCGAATATCACCTGAGCGACCGGAACCCGCGTCATCGACCACGGGCGCTCCGCCCCCGCCGGCTCCCGGAGCCCCGCCTGCGGAATGGTCCGTCGAAGATGTGATCGGCTTCATAGCCGCCGCTGATCAGGCACTAGCTGCCCATGCAGACTTGTTTAGAAAACATGTAAGTATTGATTGAAGTCTAGTAATCATAAAAGGGATGGAGAACCATTATTTACACTGCTGTTTTAATAGCTTTACCCACCGTGCAGTAGTATCGTCTATTTGCAACCATAATTGGCTATTGCCTTAAGGAGAGTGTATTCGCTAACGGTTAAAATGATGAATTAAAATGTTTCCCGGTACGCGTCACATGCGTTACTCCGCATTTAAACGTAGCACTTAGAGGATTCGATCCCGGTCGATTTTTCTAATCCCGGGATTTCGGGATTATCTACAGTTAATCTCGGGATCCCGGGATAGTCCCGGGATTGTATTGGTAATGGAAAGTGGTAATAAAAAGACAGAAAAATATATCAAAATCATTTTTCATCTCTCCGGGCGGAAAGCGGCAAATTTCGGCCGGCTGCGCTGAATAAAGTTGCCGCTTTCCGCCTCTGTCGAGCTGACAAAAGTATACACACCTGGGGAAGTAAATAATGAAAAACTATAAAAGAGACTATATGCTAAAGAGATCAATGTTTATAGGTACTTGAAGTGTATGTATGTATCAATCCCGAAAATCCCGGGATTCATTAAATTTGATCCTTAAAATTTCGGGACTAAAATATGACCGGGATCCCGGGATCCCATTTGATGTACTTGGCGATAACACAAGTAATATCAGTAAGAAAGTATCAGCACCATCATACCTGCAGTAGGGACATAGAATAAGTATTAAATTGACCTACTTATTATAATAATATTAAATTTGGTGTAAAATATCATCCGCTTTAAACATTTTTTGTTAAAAGCGTACATTAGTATAGAGGCGTCAATGCACTTTTATCCAGATCTATTTCGCTCGGACTACACCAATAGTGCCAATGTATGTGACAAAAAAGAATTTTTTTTATTGTTTCAGGAAATTGATGGCAAAGCATTGCTGCTGCTAAACTCTGATATGATGATGAAATATATGGGTCTTAAACTCGGCCCTGCACTAAAAATCTGTAATTTGGTGTCTAAAATAAAAAATCGGCGACACTATAGCACATAAGTAAGTAGGATTACTTTTATTTGCTCTTAAGAGTCTGAAACTATAAGTTTCTTTAATTTTCATAATATCTACAAAGTTATTCTCAGCATTTCCAAAAGGTTTGCTTAAATTATTGGGGTGTTAAGAGTTCTTGGAAATCTCAGGGCTTTAGTTCATAATACATTTTAATAAATAATGGTAATAATAAAAAGCAAATTATTATTATATATAACAAAATCGTCTTTATTTAACCGTAATTTATGTATATATTGCTCCATATTTTATATATATTGCAGCAGTATCTTGTGGGCAAAGAAGAGAATTATCCTTGCATTGTTCAAATAGCTGAAGCTTTCAGGAAATGTCTAAGAATAAATGTAACCGATTTACTATGAGATAAAATAAAAACATGCCTTTATACCTAGCTTAAATTTCGTAAATGATTCTTATGTGAAGTAAGAACTGTTAAACAAAAAAATATAATAATAAAAGCAACCATTTAGCTACTTATCTCTTCAAATATAAACAATGAGGCACAATAGGATGTCCTTTTCTTATTGACAACATTTATGGACAGAACTATTTTTATAATTTCTGAAAATTTCTATCTTACACAATGATCAAAATACAAAACAGTAAAAAATTTAAGTATGAAATATTTATATTTATTCATACCGAACCCTTTATATGAATTAGCTTGTTATTATTGGATACATCTTGTAAATTCAATTATTTCTATTAAAGCACCTATCTTATCACTCTAGCTGTAATAGTCCTTCTCGTGTGTACACTGCAAATTCATATTGGACTGTAAATATACATTCAGAATTATTTTGAAATCTCGCGCCTTTTATCCCAGAGGGGCTAGGCAGAGGTTTTCCATTTCTGGAAATATGTTTCACAACTATATTCTTTGGACCCCTCAACGTGACTCAGACTCAGAATTAATTACGGGACCTGCGGATTTCCTCACGATATTTTCCTTCACCGTCGAGCTAATAAAAAATATGTTCGTAAGCTTTTGAAACACTCATTTTCAAACTCATAGGATTCGAACCCAAGACTCATCGCTCATCATCATGAGAAGCGGGCCCTTTAACCACTGGTCTATCACTGCTCTCTCATCCATCATCCATCTTTGCTGAGAAATATTTAAAATATTATGTTTAACCAAAGATGTTTGAAGAAATTACCGTCTTTCATAAGAAACTTTTCTTTTTTCAGTCATCTTTGTGTTTAAAATTTTAAGGCACAAAATAAGATTTGATTTCCATAATACAAACAACAATCATAACACTTGTATTTGATAAACCTGCAACTGATTATCCTGTATAAGAACTCCTGTACTTAGTCATCAACACCTGTGCAGCTCACTTTTAGTAATTAAACCATGTAACGGTAGTTTTCATTTACGATAATGTAAGATTATGGTAATAGCTTGTAAATAAGTATTTGATGAGTTAAAGTGCATTTAATGTAGTAAGTACTCATCTCTACTATTCTAGCGAAGATTCCTTAAACTTTTAGATATTGCTGGCTGTACTACTAGATATAATAAAAATCATTTCATTTTGTGTATAATACAAAATTTATATTATTATTGGCTAGTCGTGCATCGAACTGTTGGGCAGACAGTGTAGGTATTACATGATTACATTTACTTATTTCAAATCCAATACCGTATATTATGTACAGAGAGTCGATGGTGGTTTGTTAGGGTCTTTAGTGCCTTTTCCATTTAGGTGTACTTGTAATTTCCCCAATATAATATGCAAGAAAAGACAAACTTTCGCTCAAGGACACTACAAATTTATATAATTTGACATGATCACATTTATTTTTGATAATCTTAGATTATCTTCCCTCAGCGCAAATATCAAAACGAATATACCTATACATACATACCTATTCTAATGTTCCTTTTACGACGTCGAATGATTGACGGATAGTATTTAATTTGTAATTCTATGTTTAATACATACTTATTTACTTTTAGATTGCCATTTCGAACGTTCACTTAAAATGTTAATACATTTCATTATGTGATATTTTAATGTTATCTGTTATAGTGATAAAGGATTAATATGTTGATTTATGTAATACGTGATGTATTTTAAGTTTTGTCATGACATGGAGTAAGGATAGAAATTAATAATTTTTTGCCTATTTTGTTGGTGTAAATATAAGCAAATAAAGGTTTTTTTTTAATAAGAGAGTTCTACTGGCTTCTCAGTCTTATTCAGCATACTGTATTTTTTTATTTCATGATTATTCAATATGTATAAATAGTGCAGTCTAAAATTTTATTATTGGTGATATTTTTATTTCATTATTAGTATACACTACTACTGTTGTATTCTTCCTGTATTGAATGAACATTGAAAGCGAAACACTTTCTCAATTAGATTTTCTTTTATTTAATGTCTGTATTTAATGCGAAAACAAACATCTCGTATTTCTGTTACTTTTTTATATGTAGTGTCAACAAAAAAGTCATGGGCAGTTTCAAAGTACATAAATTGTATTATAGCATTTATAAGAAGAAATTGATCGAAATAATTTTCACAAATTTATTATTTTATTACTGTAGGACTTAAAAGTTATTTTATGTAAATAAGTGGTTAAAATTGAAAGTGAACAGATGTGTATAATATTAAATAAAAGTCATAATGAAAATACTTCTTTTATTTTGTACAGTCAGCGACAGTCTCCAACTGAATTTTATTGATGTGTATTTTCCAATCTTAGCTACATATATGAATAGATTTAAATTTATTTTTCTATGCAATTTGTATGTACCAATAATAAAATCCAAAATTTCAATGAAAACGACGGCAAGAGAATTTTCTCAAAACCTTAGATGCACTCCTTGTGATCCTTGAGAAGGAATTTGAAGGCACCTTGGAATTTCTCAGTGCACATATACCACAGAACCGATTTTAAAAATTCTTTTACCGATGAAAGCAATATTATCAAGGCGTAATATATAAAAACATAAGACTTCGCTTTTTAGGCTTACCACATTCGGATAAGAGGAAATTTACAACAGACGAAGCTGTATGGGCTAGATCCCTTTGCCTGTCCCTCAAGGGATAAAAAAAAAAAACGTAAATTTTAGGTTATATTTATTATAACCTGAACCCTCCTCATGAATAAAACTTGTCTTTTCCGTATTTTACAAAGAAATATGTCCCAGAACGTTACAATGAAGTTACTTAATAACGCAGAAATAGCTGAACAAAAACTCTTGGAGTTGAAAAGCAAAGTAAGTCGTATTGTGTCTTGTATGTATCCACTCCAGTCAAACAGATTTAAATATAATTAAATCTCTTTGACTCCAGTTATATATTGTATTTTTATCTAACGTCTTTCAACCTATTTTAGTTAAACGAAGTACGTAAAATTAAAATAGAGGAGAAGATCAAATATTTGACTCGTGAAAATGCTATTCTGGCCGACAAAGTTGAGAAGGCGAAAGCCCAACTCATAAGTCTCGAAACTCTGAATGGCAAAAAGCAATACCCTATACCTGGAAACAAAGTAGCAGCTGCTAGTGCTTCAGAGCTGACGCCAACAGTATCCGAATCTCCGGAACCAGTTGCTAAGAAGGAGAAAAAGCAGAAAGAACCACAGAAGGCTAAAGAAAAAGCCAATGCTGCTCATAACACAATTGATGCTATTATAGATGTAAGAAAATTAGATTTCAGGATTGGAAAAATTGTTGAAATCAACAAACATCCAGATGCTGATTCTTTATATGTCGAGAAGATTGACTGTGGAGAAGCAAATCCCCGGACTGTAGTTTCAGGTCTCGTGAACCATGTGCCAATTGATGAGATGCAAAACAGAGTTGTCATGGTGCTTTGCAATCTCAAACCTGTCAAGGTAAATTTAAATTTTTATTACTTATAATTTTATATTTTTTATCAATCATACCACACATCATACAGACTGCTCTGAAAGCAAATAATGGAAAAGTGTCAAGAAAATTCTCATGATTATTTATATCTTAACATGATTCTATTCATTATCTATTTGAAATAAGGATATGGTGTGTATAAATTGTGAAATCCATATTATTTAGAATTAACATATAAATTAAATAAAAATTTCAGATGAGGGGTGTAACATCTGAGGCAATGGTAATGTGTGCATCTTCATCAGATAAGGTAGAGGTATTACTGCCTCCAAGTGGAGTATCACCTGGTGATCTTGTTTCCTGTGAAGGTTACCCTCGTGAACCTGAACCACAACTCAACCCTAAAAAAAAAATATTTGAAACCTGTGCCCCTGATCTAAAAACCAATGATGACAAGGTGGCTTGTTACAAAGGCAGCCCCTTAATTGTTCCTGGTAAAGGCCCCATTGTAGCAGCTACTCTGAGAGGTGTTAATGTGAAATAAATGGTGCATTTCTTATTTATGTATCTGAAGCAATCAGCTGTAAATAAAAAAAAATATTGTAATCATTACATTCACTTTTGTTTTATTGAATTGGATATTGAGTAACAGCTCTCTTATTTAAAGATTCCTTGGTACTTAATAAAACAACATTTTAAGCAATTTCAACAATATATATTATTTCTCTAAATGAATATGAATTCTTTCTATGAACAACATTTTATTCTTAGTACTTATAATAATAATATTATGTAGATAGGTATTTATTTTAGACATAGAAAAATAGTTGTTCAAGTGCTAATTAACACAAGACAACAAATGTAGTCAATTCAATTCTTAGAATTTATAATATTGGCTTTGACTGTGTTATCTAAAATAGTTAAAAAATTTAATTGTGTACATGGTTGTGATTGTCATTACATTAATAATTATGTTCCAAGTTAAAAATACATAACAAAACCTTTGTAGTTATAGGTGAGCTACAATAGTGTGTGTATACCATAGTAGAGTAAGTGACATGTGAGCCAGTAAGAAAATAATTCTTTACAATTAATCAACAAATGTGCAAAAGCTCTGCTTAGTGAAGATAATTCAAGTGATTTTTGATTAACATTAGTATATATTATCACCTTTTCCTAAGTGTCTATATCTGTAGACTTAATTTAGAATTTATTTACAGAGCTTATTATTATTTGTGGCTTTCAATCTTCAAATCATTTTGCAATACTATTGTTATATAAGGTGCTTGCTTCTGAAATATTTGCCATTTTTAAGGGGTGACTGTACCCATGAAACTAAACGTTTAAAATAAATTAAAAGTAAAAAAGCTTTTTAACAAACAAGTTTCTCTTCGAGTTATTCTCAGCAAGGCCTTTCATTTGATACCTCTAAGAGTGCATTAAAAATAATTAGTCCACCATCTTGGGTGCAGTCCCAAAGGGAGGGGGGGGGGCGGTCACAAGGGACATGATGAAACTGACTGAACGTGTATACATTTCAGCACAATCGGTTGAAGATTCTGCTTCAAAATTAAGTTGCAACATTCCACCCGTAACATACATTACAATTTACCAAAAGGTTGTAAAAAACGGTAGCAGCTACTGTGGTATTAAATAATTTTAAGAGTTAAACTGAAAAACTTCCACTATGGGAACACCGCAATAAAATAAATGTCAGTAAATTGTCGTCGCTCAAGTAATGCACGAACGATAGCTGTTTTTTTATTTTGTTATTCTGCTCTCAAAAGGTTTCAGGTGTATAATTACTCCTTAAAGTAATGGCTATTATTTAAGAAGCACCATAATTATTTAATAAACTGAATACAATTTCTATTGCGTATCATCTACAAACAGCTCTATTAATAACATTTGATATTGACATCTATCTAACATGTAACATTATCATAAAATTACTTATTTTATTACAAGTTACTGTAATGATTGAGATAGCTGCATAATTTAAACGAATGCTACATCCAATTCATAAAATAATAATATTATTGTTACAATTATTATTGGTTCTTTTGTCATCACATGAGTCGTGTATCACACACACACTCATCATAATTATATAATACTAGCGACCCGCCCCGGCTTCGCACGGGTGCAATGCTGAATTTTCTTTGCTATAAACCATCCCTGGACCCACTTGAACCCACACAAAAAGTTTCATCAAAATCGGTCCGGCCGTTCTCGAGTTAAATTGTCAGGAAGGAAAACCCGACTTATTTTTATATAGTAGATTATGTTACCTTCATGAAATGTGTTAGTTTGTATACTGTACTTACAATTATAAAATAATGGTTCTGTTGAATTTCCAAATTTATTTGCCCAATGATACATTAAGCCTGCATTCGCCCAACAAAGAATAAAAATCGTAAAATACTAGTTTTTGTGATTTATCTTCAGGATAAAGCTTACTACGTTAGACGAATACAATATTACAGAGGTAAAGTTATGTACCTATGTTCTCGTGAAATCAATGCAGTGAAAATGCAGGTTAATTAATAAATATAATAATGTCTTCTTATTTGAAAATTGTAACTTCCCATTTTCCCATTTGACATTCAAAAATGTACATGTACGCATGTATACTTTAGATTGGAATGGATTTTTGTTTTCGGATGTTAGTAACTACAAATATACTTGTTTATGCTCAATTCCTTAGCGAGTTAAAACAACTAACCTTATATTATAAAAGTTATTAATTTATTAAAAAAATATATGTAGGTATTTCTTTATTATTACGGTCTATTATGGTAGTGGTTAGTGTTATCCTATTATGATGCTTACATGAAAAAACAGGCCACCGGAAGGAAATTATCCATCGTTAATTTTAGCAGATTAGATTCCATTTTGGAATTCTTTAGTTACAATAACGTCATAAATAACGATATAGGACTATTTAAATACTCATCCTACATACACCTAGTGCAAAAAGATTGAAGAAGGTATTATGAAATGTATGTTTATATTAGACTTGTATCTAGGGATTGCAACCCGATCCAGCGAATCGGGTAATCCGGCGGATCCGGTATCGTTTGGCCACCTACCACATTCGGCAATAACGTACGGGTCCGTGTACACCCGAAAAAAGGAGTGCCAACGTATTTTATGGAGCTTTTCGCTCTATTTTTTCTCTTCAGCCTTAACACATATTCTGTAGCAGTAGTAGCTGCAATGACTTTTAATAAGTGAACTTTAAGCCCCACCCACACAGCCCATGTGTGTGTGTGCTCACGAAGAAACATTATATTTAATTAAACTAAAATAATTAATTAATAGTAATAATAAAATGTGTGACACCATTAACACATGGTTATTTAGTCCCATTCTAGGCAGAGCCTGTACTATGTTTACTAAATCACTGCTAGACATTGAGTTGCTAATGTTGCTATATAGAATTTCTAGTATTTATATTATGAATAATATTGGGAGCTCGAGTATTTTTAAGGTAGTAAAGCAACTGTTAATATTGTTTATTGCATTCTTTTTGGTATATTATAGGTATTACTTAGTGCAGTTATAATTATATCGCTTTTGAAACCAGTATTGACGTCATTGTAAGGGTACAGAAATCGTGAGGATAATGACACAATTTCATGGCATTATACTTAATATGTAGTAGTAAAGTTTTTTTTTAAATAGATATTTTATTTATTTATTTCGAATAATATTATCATTTTAAACTACTTACACTCAGCCTGTTTTGAGAAAATGTACAATGATTAGACAAAGTATCAATCTCTCCGGTTGGCGGCTATCTCGCCGGATCAGGCCGGATGCAATCCCTACTTGTACCTATTATTTTATAAAAAAAAAAGAAGCAAAACTGATTGCAAAGATTTGAAAACACGCTAGCCACACCCAGGAATCGAACAGACATTCATGTTAAAAAGAAATGTTTCGTTTTAGTAAAATTTGCTATCTTTTATATTTGAAGTAATTTCCCTCCAGGTACGGTACAGAAATTACACCCTGTATGTATATAGTTGAAGTATAAAATACAGAATATTACCACGAATATAATGGCCGCTCCTTGAAAACCCCCTCATCACTGAATAAAACTCTTGTGTGCGTGATAAATGATAATTCATTAGTCACGCACACAAATGTTTCACCCCGCGACCTTTGACTCGAGGGCATAATGGTATGGTTAATTATTGAATCCCTTAAAGAACTAGAAATGTATGACAGTTCTTGACAATGATTTTCCCCAACTTCTGTAGAACTTTGCTTGTCCCAAGTATGCTTGTTCTGAGCGTGTATTAGCCAACGCTACATGCTTTTTTTCAGCTACGCAAACCAATCATATTTTTAAGTCTTTTCACTTAGTTGAAATAAACATTATTTTCATAATATCGCGCTATACTTAGGTATAGAAATGGTTAAATCTCGTAAACGTTTTTTCACGATTCTAGCTTTTGCAGTAAAACATTGTAATAACAACTATCATTCATAAACCGACTTTGCCCTTAAAAATCTTTGAACATTATACATCTTATTGTATTTTATAAAGTTGCTTATTTCAACTAAAACAATTTTAATCTTTGGCAACAGAGTACTGTTTTACTAGTAATAAACAGACTATGTTAAGGGTTATACTACTTGAACGTTAGTTTACTTACAAAAATATGTAATATATCATCATAATCTACTACCACCATCTGTAGTTCTCGTTAGAGGTCCTAAATAAATAAACACTGCAACCATCAAAGACAGAATAGGATAGTTGACTGTATCGAAATTAAATTGCGAGTCATCATTCATTAGAAACATTATTCCGGAATAGTTTTTTTACATAATAAAACAAACAAATCAAGCAAGCAATGGTTACTAAAAATTATGAAGGTTCTCAACTCTGTACATTTTACATAGTAAATTTTCGTTTTGACCGATCATAAAAAGTAATTCTTTGACTCGGCAGTCAACTACCATGCAACTAACCTACTAAATTATTTTTATTTTCATGTATGAAAAAAATTATGCAATGATCAATGAAATACTATTTGGAGATCACTTAAAAATATACATGAACTAGGACTTCATAGAATTGTTTTATAAAGTAAAGAACATCAATGGCACCAAATAAATCCTAGAAATACGAATAAAAAAACATGATTTTTATAGCGTGTTACGATAAAACAACGAACTCGTAATAATTATATTAGGTATAATAATATAAAGTAGGCTACAGATACATACATCTATCAAGGAGTCTACAGATACTCTTATTAGGTAATTAAAAAATATATGACGTGGCTATAATAAGTATCTTATATCTAAATGATCCTATACTAAATACTGCGAAACAGAAGAATATAGATTTTAGTTGATAAGATGATTCCAAATATTTTCGTTTATGAGCAAGTTAGGCCCGTTTGATATGAAAGAAACATTTTTAAAACTAGATATGAATGCACATATTGACATAGTTACACGTATTTCACTTTCCATGGCAATATTAGATTAAGATTTAATTTTGACAAAAATGACATTACGTTTTTTACATAAGGTCTTAGTTAATTTTCCACGTTCTTAGTTAAAGTTCCGCCATAAACAGAAATTGATTAATCAGTCTTGAAGTGTTTAAGAAGATAGACCTCAAGAAAAAACCAATCGAATTGTTTTACTATTGTAAAATTATCACTTTCAGTAATCGGGGTACTTATATAACAAATATAAGATTTACTGACACGAGTAAAGAAATAGGAATTAGGGTTTAGTTTTATGAATTATGCTACGAATAAGGAATTCCTTATTCGTAGGAATTATGTTTGTGAGATTGTATATTAAGTAGAGTACGAGACCGCGCTAGGTATGGGATCATACATAGATTTGTTCAATTTCTTCGTTACTACCACCTATTATAAAAATAATTGATAGAACTTCCAGCTTGTTGTGATGAATGTACTGATAGCTCTCCGTCTGTTTTATAGTTCCATTGAATAAAATCAATATTTATCTTTTTACTTACTAAACCTTTTTGGGATTTATATTTATCTACTTATACTAATTATGGAAATGTAATGAATTCCTTCTTATAAAAATATAACAATATCTCAATACAAAAATAAAATAAAACTCACTATGATACGAGCGAGACTACTTACACGTAAAGTAATACTGCATTATGTACGTGTAATAAATTAATGATTTAATCCAGGACACATTTTGTGAGCCCCTTTCAAGGTTTATAACATGTACAACACTGCTTATAAATAGTAAAAGAAGTAAAATTCTAATGGCACTAGAAAACAAGTAGGTGGGTAAGCAACAAAACCTTTAAAAAAATATAATATGTTTTGCTTAGCTTGTAAATATTTTGTAGGAAGACAACTTTCACATAGGTTTCATGTTCCCTTGGATGTATTCGCACTAGTGCCGTGTATGTACTATAATATAATAATGTACTACTAATTATGTGGACAGTAAATTAAAAAATTATCATCTCTGTACTGTACTTGGTACTTAGTCATAGTCGGAAGTTACAATTATGGATAAAGACATGGAAGTAAGCAAAATCTAATTTGAGAAAGAAATGAGATGTCGATCGCGTAGGCGGATATATAAAGTTCACATATTTTAATGAAATTAAAATAATTTAAGAATGACAAGGATTGCCTATATATTAATTAACTGGTTCATAGAAATGCTTAAATCATTACAATGCATTCGCTAAAGCCAGAGTTTGTCTACATGTGAAGAACAATGGGGAATATGCATGTATTTTTTAAATATTTTTGTTCGATAGTCTACATTGCTATATAATAGTAATAAAACAAATCGAAGAGTAAAAACTACTTCAACGAATAGCACTATAAGATATAATCGATATTTTTTTACGTATGTAGATTTTTTTTAAATGCTCTACCGATTTTGCTAAAATTCATATGGGACCACCTCTGAAGTAAGATCTACCAACCAAAAAAAGAATCATCAAAATCGTTTCATAAGTGAACTGAATAATCGCGTAACATACATATAAAAAAAATATACAGTCGAATTGAGAACCTCCTCCTTTTTTGAAGTCGGTAGAAAAATATTCAACACCAAAAGAGTATTTTTAAGTCATAATTTGAATCACATGCATATTCCATCCAAATGATTGTTTTTGTCGACTCTGATTTTAGCAAATAGTTAATTCGTCATTATGTTGCATCAACAAAGACTTGTACTTTCTCGTTTTCCTTCTTTTCTGTAAATCTGATGAGGATTTCTCTCCGGAAAGATACAGAGTCCTCTCGTACGTTACTGAATATTACGTTTTGTTCGTATACCTTATTGATGTCTAAAGTTGTGTTGGTGGGAATCGTCGTTGCGGTTTGTTACGGCGCTGCGCAAGAGTCGACTGTGACACTGGGCCCAACACTTGTGGTGTTAGCGGTGACGCTGTCATGGCCTAAAGAAACGATAAGACATATTAGATGTGTTGTAAACTTGTGTAGAAAAATGGAACACTCCATCCATTGGGATTTAAACCACTCGGACCAGTGTCTAAGGCGCGGATTCTGTACTTGGACGATACTCTTATCATGTAAATACGTGATTCGAGACTTGTGACCCTATTCAGAGTTTAAGGTCTCAAGTTCGAAATGAACCCGGTCCCAACATTTGTGTTCATGTTGCGTCAGTTGTTAAGTACCCATAGAACAGACTCTGAATAGCGTTGCATCTAAATAAGAGGGTGTGAATCGAGACACAATGTAGACATTTCTTAAAATATGATTTTATTAATTCTCAGAGTGTACCAGCACTCTCGTCCCTCGATGGGGTTACCATATAATGGTGAAAAATTTATATTTCCAGGCATGTACCTAGCCTCTCGGGGAAGGAAACCTAAGCATATACAATATGTAACAGAATAAGCGCAACTCTCAAAATTAGTTTGTTCAGAATCGACTACTTAATAGATTTCAGCAATTTTTTATATTATGTTACATGTTTCCGAAAAATTTCTTAGCATAACTGAATTACCACACTATTATTGCACTTTATTTAAGAAATTTGGTTAGACAAAACTAAAGTACGAATTCATCATATTTTTTATATATTAATATACTAATTGGGGTGCAGTGATAGCCCGGACGGTTAAAGAGCCGGCCGAAAATCAGTGAGGCTCGGGTTCAAATCCTGGCATGTACCAATGAGTTTTTCAAAAACTTACGTGCATATTTATCACTAGCTCGACGGTGAAGGAAAACATCGTGAGGAAACCCGCAGGTCTCAGAATTAATTCTGAGACATGTGTAAACAGACCCGGTCCGGCCATAGGCTCACCACCTATCACGTTTAGGGGTCCAATATATCTCGTGAAATGTAGGTATATCCAGTAATGGAATACCTCTGCCTACCCCCTCGGGGATAAAAAGGCGTGAGATTATATATATATAATTGGGGTGCATGAGGAACTGCGCTTATTCTGTGACGCGTTGTATATTTTTTATTGTATTTTTTTTTTCATCATTCATTCATAATATCACGCCTTTTATCCCCGAGGGGGTAGGCAGAGGTATTCCATTACTGGACATACCCACATTTCACAAGATATATTGGACCCCTAAACGTGATAGGTGGTGAGCCCATCGCCGGACCGGGTCTGTTTACACATGTCTCAGAATTAATTCTGAGACCTGCGGGTTTCCTCACGATGTTTTCCTTCACCGTCGAGCTAGTGATAAATATGTACGTAAGTTTTTGAAAAACTCATTGGTACATGCCAGGATTCGAACCCGAGCCTCACTGATTTTCGGCCTGCTCTTTAACCGTCCGGGCTATCACTACTTTTTATTGTATTCGTGAATTAAGTATCTAAGATTCAATTTATCAAAAACCAGCTTTTCCGCGCGTTTCACCACCGCAAGTCCGTTCCCGTGGGCAAATTGTAACCCTATTGTTACTACCTTAAAAGTAAGCTTTCCATTGGTGAAAGAATTTTTAAAATCGGTCCAGTGGAGTTAATTCGTTACAATACAAATCTTTCCTCTTTATAGTTTTCAAAATAACATCCACAGAGCACTACACTCCACAAGTGACCACAATGACTGGCCAGTTGGCTCAGTTGGTAGCGACCCTGCCTTCTGAGTCGAAGGTCGCGGGTTCGATCCCCGCTCGGGGCCAACATTTGTGTGCATGAACATGTCTGTTGGCTTCGTTTCTGGGTGTTTAATATTTATTTAAGTATGTTTATCAGTTGTTTAGTACCCATAGTACAGGCTCTGCCTAGTTTGGGACTGAATAACCGTGTGTAAATTGTGTCCCACAATTTATAAGTATGAGACCTCTCACCTGGAAAGTGAGATCGACCGCTCGTCTCAAGTCGGCGGCTGGGGGTGGCGCTTCGGCGTCTTCTATGGGCTGCACGGTGGGTGGTTGTGGGGTGGCCGCGTTCTGGTTGAGCCACGGCTCGCGGAGGAGATCCGCAGCTCGCGGCCTCAGAGCAGGCTCCAGCTGCAGCATCCGGCGAATGCAACCGCGCGCTTCGGCCGATACGCCGCGCCACACGCCGCTGGATAACTCCACCTGGTATTATTATAAAAGTTATATCGGAATAATACTTATTTATTCCTTGTTCGTAGGTACTTATCTATATATATAAAAATCAATGCCACTTTTCGTTTTTATTTTATAACTCAAGAACGGCTCACCTATCTAAACCAAATTTTTAAGGCTTTATTCGGACTATTTAGCAGATGGTTTATGTGAAGTTTGCTTAAAATCTGTCAAGTGGTTCTTCATTTATACGTTGCGAAGCACGTACCGGGCCGCTAGTATGAATATATTTATATAAGTCGCTCATTTACTCATTTGAAGAATTGCGCCTGATTCAATCAAACCATTATCTATTTTATTAATTGAAAATATGTCTTACTTTCCCTGACTCGATCCTTGCTAATATAACTTCAGGAGTGTCGTCTCCCGTCGATGCAAAAGGCGTTCTTCCAGACAACATTATGTAAGCTAGCACACCTGAAAATAACAAGCCGACATTTATAAACGAGCAAAATCTATATAAATGTATCAAATGATAAACCGACTGACTAATTAGTGATGTATCGACGCACAGCCTAAACCGCTGGGTGTCGAGACTTGAAAGTTTGCACATAGACAGCTTATACAGTGTAGGCATCCACTAAGAAAGGATTTTGCAAAATTCAACCCCTAAGGGGGTGAAATAAACGTGGGCGAGCGAAGCCGCGGGTAAAAGCTAGTCTAGTATAATATAATTGTTATTCGTTTATTAATAATTCATCATTTCAGACACTAAAACAGCTGGACATAGGGATAACCCATTTGTTTTTTCTAGAGTTAACGCGGTTTGCCTCCAATGGTTTCCTGCGTCCTTCGCGGGTCGTGACGCGCTTTATTATTTTTTATTGTAATACTAATATTAATAAAAAAGACGTGTGGCACTCGGGGACTGCCGCGGTAAAGCTATTGCATAGCATTTTGTATCAACAAGACTGCCGAAAGAAACGGGTTGTTCCCAGTCCGCCGATCGGAACTCCGATTGGTAGAGACGAGTGGGAATATTTTTTCCCACTGCTCCGATTGTTTTTATGTTGTTTCAATAACCCCTTTTTTCGCCAAAAGTACAGTCACCAATAAAATAAAAATACTTATTTCTTTAAAGGTATGTAATATTATAATACTAAGGCTATTTATAAGTTAAGATGTCGTGATTCCCTAAGAGAACTGTTCAAAGAAATTAATATTTTAACAATGCCTTGTCAGTACATTTATGAAAACATTATACATGTGCGGAAAAACATATTACTTTGTACTAAAACTGTGACAGGCATAGGAAATTGTAATCTTAGGAATAAAAATAAATTAGAGCGACCTCAGTCACGATTGTAAAATTTATAATTCCTTTGTGGGGCTTTGCACACCTGAAACTGTGTTCGAAACTCATGTTAAAAATGTACTTTGTAAAATGGCGTATTACAAACTAGACGACTATATAAATGACAATGATGCTTGGAACAGATTTCCTCCAGCACAGCGCAATGCGATGGCAAAAAATAACGAAATTATGTAACCCAATTTAGTATTAAGTAACAATTGATTAAAAGAATATTGTGTTAAAGAGATTCTTGCCCCGTTTCTTCTCCTCAACCATACATGCTGAAGTGGTGGAGTTGAATTGACGTTCAATAAGTGGACTTGTAAGTTCCTACTTTGATTATAACATTTTGACTTAGACTAAACCTTGAATTATTGTATTATGAATAAAATTATTGTATTCAAAAATCAATTAAAAGCTTTTCTAATAAATAAGAGTTATTATGGTTATTATAATATTAGAGAATTCTTTGAAGATAAATTGTAAAATATAAAGTTGACTGTCTTGGTTGGTCTGACTATTTCATTTCATTTCATTTGAATCGATTCGATTCGATTCGATTCGACTCGACTCGACTCCGACTTTCGACTTTCGTCTTTCGACTTTCGACTTTCGACTTTCGACTTTCGACTTTCGACTTCGACTTCGACTTCGACTTCGACTTCGACTTACTTTACTTTACTTTACTTTACTTTACTTTACTTTACTTTACTTTACTTTACTTTACTTTACTTTACTTTACTTTACTTTACTTTACTTTACTTTACTTTACTTTACTTTACTTTACTTTACTTTACTTTACTTTACTTTACTTTACTTTACTTTACTTTACTTTACTTTACTTTACTTCACTTTATTTTATTTTATACAATGCACGGCCTTTAAGCCACACCTCCGTGCCCGTCGGAGTGGGGAGAGCGTGAGGTTTTTTCGTTACGGAATTTCTGGATTCGGTCCCCGCGCTCAAGGCCCGCGATAGAAGCTATGCAATAGCTTAAAAACTATGTTAACGGCAATTATACACCCAGAAACGAAACCAACAGACATATTCATACACAAATGTTAGCTCAGATCGAACCCATGACCTCTAACTCACAACCAACAGATACAACAGACCGTAAAAATGGTACTGAAAAGATATAAATAAACACATCATCATCAACTAACTGCCAGAATTTTGCAAGCCACCCAAGGGTATCTGACGTAGCTTAACGACTCTTATTGTACGTAAGTACGTTAAAACAACTAAAACTGAAAACTGGGACCTACAGTTTAACGTGTCTTCCGAAACACGGAGGCGCTCATGATATAATGCGTCGCCCATCCACTGACCGACCGTGCTCAACTTTGAACGCTGGGTACAGCGTGATCGCTACAAACACAGTATCGCAGAGCTTGGAGCGCTTCTTATAAACACATATGGGTTTCAAAAGAAATACTAATAGAAAAAAAGACGGGTTTGTTTATAGCCCATCGGTGAAAGAGCCCGCCTCCCTTGCGTGACATCTCGGATTCGAATCCGGGCATGTACCAATGATTTGCTTAAAAACTTACGTACATCAGTGAATTGTTTTAAAAATAGACTTGATAAACATTTTAAAGTTTTTAAACAATAAACACAAGTGCAGTGATATGATATACACGCATCAGCTCAAGAGCTGCTAGTGTATTAATTAAATAATAATATTTATCACTAGCTCGACGGTGAAGGAAAACATCGCGGGGAAACACCCAGGTCCCAGTATTAATTCTGAGGCAAATGTAACAGACCCGGTCCGACGATGGTCTCACCACCTATCACGTTAAGGGATCCAAAGATTATACTGGTGAAATGTGGGTATTTTCTGAAATGGAATACGTCTGCCTACCACCTCGTCCATAAGAGGCGTGTAATTATTAATTCTATTTATTTTACGTGTTTGTTTCAGATGCACGTACCTAAGCTCCAGATGTCGCAGGCGGCGTCATACCCTGCCCGTTTGAGCACTTCAGGCGCGACGAAGTTGGCGGTGTAACATGGTGTCATAAGGAGGCCGTTCTCGGCACGCAGTTGCTTCGCCAGCCCGAAGTCCACGAGGCGGATATCTTCAGGCTGTTTGTCCGCCGTCGCAAATAATATATTCGACGGCTTTATGTCTCTGTAAACAAACGACTGCGATTAGTTCATAGTCAATATTAAAATCAATCACATATTTTCATTTAAGTTAGAGATTGCGGGAATTAAATAAAGCCTATGTTACTTAGGGATATTGTAGCACCCTAATGGTAAGAATTTCTGAAATCGGTACAGTAATTTAACCAATATCGATTTTAAAATACCGGACTCCATAAAAATCTGTAATAATGCTAGTTACCGAAAATTACTTATCAGGCATTACTCAGCTGGCCTTGCTGACATAACATGGTTATTGTTGTATAATATCTTTATCAGTACAGAGCTTTAACGATTTTGATGAAATTTTGTATACAGATCCAGTTTTGTATTTTAAGTTCAGCTGCATAGTTGTATTTACATCCAGCAAAACGTAATATTACACAAAAAAAAAATTGCGACATAATACGGCCGCTCACCGGCAGATGGCGTAGTGTTAGAACGAGCGAAACAGGTACTGGATATTAGCGTATTTGACTGCCTAGTAAAATTTTTATGATGTGTCAAAACGCAAATTTACTATGGACAATTTTCTGAGTGCTCAGTTGCATCACTTTTTAGATTGTTTTATTATTTTAAAATTTGCTATAGTAAAATCAAAAAAGGGGTGGAATTTTAGAGGTGTTTTAGGATAATCTTTTTACTTAGTGATCACTTTCACTGTGTATAATACCTGTGCACAACAGTGTGTCTGTGCAAGTAGTGCACGGCCTGTAGGACGTTCCTGAGTATGGGCGCAGCCTCGTGCTCGGGCAGGTAGCGCCGTTGCGTGATGTGCTCGAGCAGCTCGCCGCCGCGACACAGCTCCGTGACAGCCAGTATGCGACCGCCTTCCTCGTAAACTCCTCGCAGAGTTATTATGTGCGGGTGTTGGCTGTATCTACATAAAACAAGTTTTTTTTAAATGATGTAATAAAATATTACAATCTAGCCTAAAGACTAATAAGTAATTAAAATTTTACCTAAACTTATAAGTACACTATAATTAAGAATGTGGAATTGTGAAAATTGTGTGAAATGTGTTCTTTGTTTTGGAACAGCACTCACTGCACTACATAGCACTGTCACTACACTAAACTAACTCGAAAGATTTCAACGTTTTTAATATCATTGGTTTACACGTTATTCAGTGATATTATGAAGAGGAAAGATTTGTAAAACATCGTGAGAAAACCCGCCTCTCCCAGAATTAATTCTGAGGCATGTGTAACAGAAACGGTAAGGCGGGTGATGGGTTTACGTTAAGGGGTCCAAGAACCGCCGGTTCCAATTGGAACCGATAACAATTAAAAATCAGTCTGAGAGGTTAAAACTAATTTTTGCGCTAATTTCATTTTTTACCTCAATAGAATTTCAACTTCTTCCCGAGGATCATACTGCATCTTGTCCATGATCTTGACAGCATACTGCACTTTGGAAGTTTTATGCTCACAGAGGCGGACCACTGAGAATGATCCTGTTCCCAGCTCGCCCATTAATCTGTTAAATAATAGTTATCAATGTAAAAACCAACCAAGTGTTCCGTACCACCGGGCAATCAAAAACCTTTCTAGTATGGGCCAATATAAAAATTAAAAATTTTGAAAATGTCAACTGTCTACCTATTACGGTTCATGACATACAGCCCACAGACAGACAGACAGATGGACAGTGAAGGCTTAGTAAAAGGGTCCCGTTTTCACCCTATGGGTATGGAACCCTAAAAAACAAGGCGAGTTTCATCTAGAGTGGTGAGACCATAAAAAGCATAATAGCCACATCTTTTCCTAACTGTGCTCAAGTGGAGAGATCTGATTTGTAACATTCTGAAACGAACCTGCGTTATCTGAAGTACCATTAGGTTTGAGTAATGGAATTCTTATTTACCTGTACTCGTCGAAGAAATTGTTTCTATTAACAAATCCAGACCAAAAATCTTCTGTAGAAGTTTTGTTATTCTGGGTAACGTGATTCTGGTTTTGGTTCTCGTTGGTAACTGTCTTGTTGTCGTCATTGAGCAAACAGGGCGCGACAAAACTAAAACCCCTGAAAACGATTTGTACAACATATAATATTATGCACAAAGATGTTTAAAGAAAAAGTTTCTCTCTAGGAAAGATAATGATTTTCTTCCAACCTATTTGATAATGTAGTTAATCGCTTGGGTATCATGAGCTAGACAAATATACATAAGTGTAAGTTATTGGGTATTGTTTTATAACAATAGAAAAGGTTTTGGTTTGATTTATCAAGGCTTTGTTTAAAATTGTTATTGGATGTGTTGCTAAGATTAAATTATGCAATGTTATGACTTAGTTTATATTAAAAAATAAAATACTATACACCACAAAATAAATATTATGTTAACGTTTTTGAGATTGCTTGAGATATTATGTGCTAATAAATAGACTGTTATTTCCGCGCCGCGCCGGTGACGTAAATTAAGCTAGGGACTAGGTTCTTTCGACAAAGATTTTTACTACTTTCGGTTTGTTTATACTTAATAAATTAAAATTAAATAGTATGAAAGATACTTATAATGGGTTCAATTCTACGCGTCCACTGCCTAAATAGCTTAAAACTAAATTTCTTAAATTATATTTAGTTTTACGCAGCCGCTAAGCCAAATGCAATTCTAGAACGCCATGGTTACTAAATTTAGATAGTCTATAACCACAGCGTAAAATGCCTAGGTTGAATAGTGTTGCAATTACAAATAAAAAAAGAGCTGAGTGAACTAATGAATGAAATCTAAAAAAAATACAATAATAAATGTGTATTTAATCATTAATATGTAAATAAAGTTCTTAACGATTACTTTCGATGCCATTTTTATCATTTTAATTTAGGTTTAATTTATATTTTCTTGTTTTACTTCAAATATTAAAGTCACTATTATTTGGGCAACACTGAAAAGGTATTATCAAATAGATTTTTTTTCTTTGGACAGGCTAGAGTCACAGACCGTACTGCCTCGTCTTCAGTTAAGTTTATCTTTAAATGGATATGTGCCTCGTCCTCAGTCTTTGTTTTCTTGTTAATTCAATAACATCTCCAGCAATCTTCAAATTTCTTAGTTAAACGGCTCTGCTTTGGAGTCCATGTACAAAAATACTGAGTCATCAACACCCCTTTTTGGATTATCGCCAATAAAATTATAGTACTTTTACTGAAGACTTCATTAAATGACTTCTGCAATCTAACAACGTCGATCCCATGCATTTTATCGAAATTTCCATTCACTGCACACCTTCACAGACACCTGCCACACAAAATATTATTAGTCAAAACCCAAAATATACAGCAAAATATAAATTTTACAAAAAACATGATCCCCCTTTTCGTATTCCCACCAAAAACCCTCTTGACTATTTCTAAAAATATTGAAAACATATCTTGGAAAATAACACATAGTCAAAACCAAAAATATGCAGCAAAATATAAATTTTACAAAAAAACATGATCCCCCTTTTCGTATTTCCACCAAAAACCATCTTGACTATTTCTAAAAATATGGAACATATCTTGAAAAATAACACAAACACAAATATGTCGGGATTTTTCCTATAATCTAATTTAAGCGACACCATTTTAATCGCCGCTAAGTTTAGGAGGTTTAGTCGTGATGACATTTCTAAAATGCTTAAAATGGCGTCTACAGAATAGCCATAAGGTCGCTAAACCTAAATTGAATTGACCAGATAAATTAGGAACGTCAGATTTATTTTTAGTCCTGTCATTTGATTTTGACAGTACTGCCTAGAATAGCAAAATGCTTTAGCAGCTGTCAAATAAAATTAAGAGGTTTAGACGGTGTTGTAGAATTGAACCCATTAACTGCTTAAGGAGTACTGTCCAATCGCATGTTTGGAATAAAATAAAAAAATAAGAAAGTTACTTAGTTTAGACGTTCCAACTATTTCCTGAAGTCTACAAGAATCTAAGTTTGGGTTATTATAAACCTAGTACTGGGAATACATTCATATATAACCTGACAGTCATAAAGATATTTTAAAGTGACCTAAAATTCGTCAGAAGGATAATTCAAGGCAATGAACCATAGCACTTTTCAGTTTGTTTAAATACGTGACATCTCGGTCGTCATGTTGCATACATTATTTTATCTTATCATTTTACAATCTGGAAGGATAGGTCGAGATTACAATGTTAGCTTACATAACACCACAGGAAACATGTTATAAAATAAATTTTACTACAAAATATAATTATTTTGGCATTATTTCAATAACTACATTTTGGCAAAACTAGCTGTTTTATGCCTAAACATTGAATGAATAGTGTACATACATGAGTACTGATTCACAGTTAATATTCAAAATACTAACATTTCTCAGAAAAAAACTAAAATGATACTAGGTATGTGAAGATTTTTTACATCTACACTACAATATTACAAAGATCTAAATTATAATATTACAAAGAGGAAAGATTTGTATTTGTGTATGTGTGTAATGTAACAGAACTATTAAACTCAAAAAGTACTAAACCAATTTCAAAATTTGTTTCACCCATGGAAAGATTACTTTTCTGGGAGTAACATGGGCTATAATTTTCCTAGGGGAACGAGACTTACGCTAGTGAAATCCCGCGGAACAGCTTGTAAAAGTTAAAGACTTGTTTTGATCTACGGACATACCTGAATAGTTCATGAGCATTGGCCGATGCAGGTACTCCAGGAGAGTCCCTTGGAGTACGACAGGTAAACTCGGAGTCAAAATAGAATGCATCATCTGCCCTCGAGACGGCCGGTCTAAACGGCGGAACAACCTGCCAATCATACGCTTTATTTAAGTAAGCAATAGTATCCTATTAATATTATAAACGCGAAAGTTTGTATGTATGGATGTTTGTTCCTCTTTCACGCAAAAACTAATGAACGGATTTTGATGAAACTTGACAGTTATATAGCTTATAAATCAGAATAAGACATGGCTATACTTTATCCCCGTGTTCCCACGGGAATTACGCGGGTGAAACCGCGGGGCGCTGCTAGTTTACAATAAAATTTAAATCACAATGGGTGACCAATGTATATTACGAAAAACATATTTCATTTTTTATTTTCTTTTTTTAGCGTAAATCATATTAAAATACAATACATATTACCTCTTTCCGTAATAGAGCATCCCAATCTATATTTGCAAAAAAATCATGATTCTTGATGTCTTCTATTCCATTGGTACTAGCCCCCAGCCTGTAAACAATTTTTTTGATGTATCTTATTTTACTAGGTGTTTTGTCAGTCTTATCAGATAGATTATACTCATCTGTTTTACTCTTTGACAAAATGGATCATGTATGATAGATCACCACTCCTACATGTAATAATTCACCATATGTTTCAACATATTCTATTAAAGTAATGAGACAGAAGCATCATAATGATAGTGGTTAACTGACCTGTTTTGTGGATTTCGTTTGAATAACGCACGCAGTAATGACTGTGCTTCTTCACTTAAATTTGAAGGCATACCAAGTTTAGCTTTTAATATTTGAGTCATTGTTTCATGTCTTGTAGATCCATGGAATGGTAGATTTCCAGTAAGCATTTCAAACTGATAAAAGACATTGTATTAGAAGCTTAAATTACTAAAATGAAAGCAACTAAATTATAATTTGTCTCACCATAAGAACTCCAAAAGACCACCAGTCGGCAGCAAAAGTGTGCCCTCTTCTATTAACAACTTCTGGTGCCATATACTCGACAGTGCCACAAAAACTATAAGCCTTATCACTACTTGGTGGCAATTTTGATAAGCCAAAGTCTGTGAGTGCAATATGACCATCAGCATCTAGCAAAATATTCTCTGGTTTGAGATCCCTGTATATGATTCCCAATTTGTGTACATGTTCTAAGGCTAATGCTAGCTCAGCTAAGTAAAATTTTACATCTTCCTCTGTGAACATAACCTGAAATTTGTGCAATTTTCATATTATATCTGACTTATTAAAATAAAAAGCAATGTGTGTCATTAAATCATTATGAATCATTATAAGACAGAAATAAAAAACCCATTGGGTTCAATTCTACAACACCGTCTAAACCTCTTAATTTTATTTGACAGCTGCTAAAGCATTTTGCTATTCTAGGCAGTACTGTCAAAATCAAATGACAGGACTAAAAATGAATCTGACGTTCCTAATTTATCTGGTCAATTCAATTTAAGTTTAGCGACTTTATGGCTATTCTGTGGACGCCATTTTAAGCATTTTAGAAATGTCATCACGACTTAACCTCCTAAACTTAGCGGCGATTAAAATGGTGTCGCTTAAATTAGATTATAGGAAAAATCCCAACATATTTGTGTTTGTGATATTTTTAGAAATAGTCAAGAGGGTTTTTGGTGGAAATACGAAAAGAGGATCATGTTTTTTTGTAAATTTTATATTTTGCTGTATATTTTGGGTTTTGACTAATAATATTTTGTGTGGCAGGTGTCTGTGAAGGTGTAGAGTGAATGGAAATTTCGATAAAATGCATGGGATCGACGTTGTTAGATTGCCGAAGTCATTTAATGAAGTCTTCAGTAAAAGTACTATAATTTTATTGGCGATAATCCAAAAAAGGGTTGTTGATGACTCAGTATTTTTGTACATGGACTCCAAAGCAGAGCCGTTTAACTAAGAAATTTGAAGATTGCTGGAGATGTTATTGAATTAACAAGAAAACAAAGACTGAGGACGAGGCACATATCCATTTAAAGATAAACTTAACTGAAGACGAGGCAGTACGGTCTATGACTCTAGCCTGTCCAAAGAAAAAAATCTATTTGATAATACCTTTTCAGTGTTGCCCGAATAATAGTGACTTTAATATTTGAAGTAAAACAAGAAAATATAAATTAAACCTATGTTAGAATGATAAAAATGGCATCGAAAGTAATCGTTGAGAACTTTATTTACATATTAATAAATATATACACATTTAGTATAGTATTTTTTTTAGATTTCATTCATTCGTTCACTCAGCTCTTTTTTTATTTGTAATTGCAACACTATTCAACTTAGGCATTTTACGCTGTGGTTATAGACTATCTAAATTTAGTAACCATGGCGTTCTAGAATTGCATTTGGCTTAGCGGCTGCGTAAAACTAAATATAATTTAAGAAATTTAGTTTTAAGCTATTTAGGCAGTGGACGCGTAGAATTGAACCCATTGTCTGTGTAATCTATACTAATAAATAGAATGTATATTACTTACTAATAAGAATAAAAAAAGAAATAAAGTATTGTTGAATAGTTAACCACAATGTGAAAATACCAAACAAACAAACACTAACACAAAAAAACTGTAACTACTGTATAATAAGACTAGTCATCAAGTAAATACATATACCTACATTTGCAAAGGATAAGCAGAAATGTTTAAATAACTAATAATAAATTAAAACATTTACCTCTTTACTAAGCCTTGAAAACAAGTCTCCACCACGTAGAAAGTCCAATATTAAGTATAATTTACCCGATGTTTGAAATGCATAATGCAGCTTAACAATAAATGGATGTCCCATTTCAACTAAAATATTTCTTTCCATTTTTGTTCGCTCTCTATCTCTAACCTTTAAAGTTGCTTTTTTAAGTACCTAAAAGAAATTGGATTATGATTATGATACAATGATCCGCTTTAGGGACTAAGCGCGGAAACCAAACCCTTAACATAGAACTGAATTGTGAAAATTTATGAATTCCATTAAACTAATATTAAACGAGATATGTACGGATGTTTGTTCCTCTTTCACGCAAAAACTACTGAACAAATTTTTATGAAACTTTATAGTTCTAAAGATTATACTGCAGAATAACACATAGGCTATATTTTATCCCCGTATTCCCACGGGAATGGGAACTATGCGGGTGATATCGCGGGGCGCTGCTAGTACTCTATATAGAAGAGGAAAAAGTATCAAAGCCAGCATATTATGGAAAGTTAAATGATATTATCATAATGAAAAAAAATATTACCTTCATGGCATATAGAGTGCCCGCATCAGCGCCACTAACTTTCCGAACTAAAAATACTTTTCCAAAGGAACCTTCACCGAGTACTTTGAGCAACTCAAACTGGGATGGATCTGCTTTTTCGTGGCCTTCCTTGACAACATCTTGGAGTTCCACTTCTCGCTCATAGTCTCCCCCTGAGTCGAGACTTTCTGTCGTAGAGGCTTGACGAGACTCGGCCTTTTCTACCACCATTGGAAGACTATTTGCTGTTTGGTTTGTACCACGCTGTAATAACAAAGAACATTTCTTTTATAATAAATTTTAATGTCACTTGGAACAAAACAGTATACTCGTCGGAATTAAAGTCAAATATTAGGTATTTTTACTTAATCGAAGAAAAGGGGTAATCCTGATAGGGGCGGGTGGGCGTTTTACTTTGTTATAATAAAAAGTAAAGCAATTAATAGAGCGAAGTCACTTGTTCACTGCACTTTATCATTAACACGAATGAGTAATTCCATGAGGAAAAACCCGGTACACAACCAGAACTAATGATCTACGCAAACAAATCGAAAACATACCGTAGTGTCTCCAACATTCTGCATGCGCCAAGGATCCGAGGAATTGGCTAAAGGCATGACTTCTAGTTTATAGATTTAAATAATTAAAATCAGCTCTTCTAAATTAAATAAAACTACCACAAGCCATACCACCACGACAATTTCTTCATTGACAAAAATAAAATAAATAGGTACTACACACAGATACTACATAGGTACCTACAAGACAAGACCCAGTGCTGCCAACTAGTTTTAGCGAAAACGCGCTGTCAGCGCTGTAAAAAAGCGCTAGAACGCGCTAAATGCCAATTTTTTAAAAAGCGCTATATTTCGCGCCAACCCCAAATGGTTTTACAGAATCAGAATCAGAAAAAAATTATGATAGTATGAAATGAAACAAAGATACATAAAATCTGATAACTAACATGATAACTAACTAACATAAATAATAATAATATAATCTCACGCCTTTTATCCCCGAGGGGGTAGGCAGAGGTATCCCAATACTGGATATACCCACATTTCACGAGATATATTGGACCCCTAAACGTGATAGGTGGTAAGCCCATCGCCGGACCGGGTCTGTTTACACATGTCTCAGAATTAATTCTCGACCTGCGGGTTTCCTCACGATGTTTTCCTTCACCGTCGAGCTAGTGATTAATATGTACGTAAGTTTTTGAAAAACTCATTGGTACATGCCAGGATTCGAACCCGAGCCTCACTGATTTTCGACCGGCTCTTTAACCGTAAGGGCTATCAATGCTCTAACAAAAAATGAAATAACTTGGAAGTAACAATGACATACCTATATAAGAAACAATATTTTTGATTAAGAATCAAGCCGGGTTAGGTAAATCTTCATCATTGTCGGATTCTTGGATTTCTTCTTCTTTTACGAAAAAAAAAACTTGAGGACAGTGGAATGGTTTAAGTTTTTTTTGTATGCAATCTTACTGGATTGTCTTACTGGACTGCCCTCGTGTCAATGGCCCATTATATTTATTCCACCCGGAAACGATCTTAGTAAAGTTCGCTTCGGAGGAATACAATATAATATGACGGAAATCGCCGAGACATAATCGTTCTCATAGCATACACGATGACTCTATGATGAAAACATAGACTTCGTTTTCTAGTTTTTAAATGTTGTTAGTGGGTAGTAGTACATAATTTTATTTAGAACTAGTAAGTTATTATGTTTTACGATGTATTATGTAATATAGTTTCATATTTTAAAAAGCGCTAGATTTAGCGCTAGGTGCTAAAACGCGCTTCGAGACAAAAAAAGCGCTAGATCTGGCGCGGAACGCGCTAAGTTGGCAGCACTGACAAGACCACAAACTAATTAGAGAACAGACAAGGTTCAGCAGTGTTGCCAACTGCTACCCTTACCTTGTAGCTAGACATCTTGCGAAAAGTAGCCAGATTGCCCGATTTGTTGACACAAAAAAGTAGCTAGAAGTAGCTAACACTTTAAACTAGGTAAAGTAAGCAGATTACGTGTATTTTTTCATAGGTAAATCAATTTTCAGTTTATTAAAAGAGCGAGCAATAATTTTAAATTTATAAAATAAGACAAAGCAGAACGCAAAATAAGTTTTAAACGAAGAAATATGTTTATCCCCTTCATTTATCCAGGTATTAGTAATAAAATACATAAGCCAGCCACGTTTACCCTACTACAAAGTCTCGAAAGTGCTCACATCTTGTAAAAGAGAAAAAGTAGCTAGAAAAAGTAGCTAAAAAATTTAGCTACAAGATTTTGTAAATTGTAGCTGCCTGATACCCAAAAATAGATCTAGCTATAAAGTAGGTTGGCAACATTGTTGGCAAGGTTGATTTTTACCAAAGGCCAATAAACAATTTCAAAAAAAAAAAAAGGTTGATTTTTGTTTTTTTTTTCTAATTAGCTTTTCTTTCTTGAGTAGCATAGAGTCTTAAGTTCAAACAGCCCAGCCTATTGAGGCGTTTTTTTAAAAAAGAAAAACTAGTTCATTAACTTAGATAGATGGCGATGTCCACATACCAATAACCTGTCATCGAATCACCATCGAATGATGCCTTTTTTTTTTGTTCAAAAGAATGCAAGGCCATGGAAATATAGAGCTATTAATGCCGAGAGACGTGTTGTTTATATTAGTGATATCTAATTTGTGTTGTGGTTGGTGTGTTTTCTCTTGCCTTACACTAGGTTAAAGTGGTTTCAGATTCCACCCGACTTTACGTTAAGCATGTAGCTCTGATCCACTGTTGTCTTGAGGTCTCATGAGTTGGATATGTATGAACGCCTCCATTCCTACATACTTATAACGATGGAACATGTTCGGATGTTAAAAATAACAACTTAATATTATATAGGACTCGATTCTGCAAACCAGCTAAAATTTCTAAGCTAGTTAGCTTTATTCTTTTCCACCGCTTTGGAAAGAAAAGGAACAGAATTAAGCGCCATATTTATTTACAATGGCACAAATCTCAAGTTTTTTTCTTTTAATAAGAATTAATAAGAATCCAACATAAATATTTTATCCTAAAGTTAGGTACAATTTTAATGAACAATATGTACATACAGAGACCATACTGGTCTCTGGTACATAGAAACAACTTAAATATAAAAAATATCATTGAGTGCGTCTCCTCGAGGCGCACTTTAATTATATTAAATTACTATCTCAACCAGGTACGGTAAGGTATTTGAAAAATAAGGTAGATATAAGTACTTATTTTTTTTAAAGAATAATAACGTTTATTTACAAAGAAAGGTACTTATTAGGTAAATGTTGAAGCTATCTAATTCCTTATATTTATTATTAATGTTTAAGTATATGATTTGCGATTTCACTGATTTCATAGTAGCAGGCAAAATAAATTTCATATGATTTTTCACCTACTATTCATGAAATGACCCATCTCTAGTTGTACCTAGTAACATTCTCTTTGATTTTAGTACTTGGTATGTACAGTCAAGAGCAAGTCAAGCTTTACACTACCAGTTTAAGCTGAGCTCTGATTTATACTGCGCGCCATAGAATACAGGGCCGGGTCAAAGTCCAAAGTGTCAAGCTCAGCGTGCTCTTGACTGTACCTAGATACATGACACATTGGTGAATACTCAAAGACCTACATACATACACATCACATGTAAGCCTTAATTGTAATGTAAACAAGTATATTGGCAAGATTATTTACAGTTGGCATTTTATTTACATTAATGTTTATATAGACATTCACATAGGTACATAATTTCACGCCCATTTCCCGGTAGGGTAAGCAGGCAGAGACAATCGATCGCCACTTGCTACGAACTTAGCAGATTCTCGTGCTTGATCCATCAAACGACTTGCAGAATCCCGCAGCACGCCACGGTTTCTTGCGCTGCCGGTGGGAATGCGGGGGATAAAATATGTGGTTAAGAATTTTAGAATATAATAGAAAACACTTTATTTACTTGAATAATACACAAATACACAAAAAGAGGAGTAGGTAGTACAGAAAAAGAAGCTATCGTCGTGTAAAAGGTATCATGCAAGCAAAAGGGTCATGGCTTAGCACTACGTCATTTTGATAAAAAGAGGACATTAATTAGGGGGTGGTGATAATAGTATATTTTATATCGAGGGACTAAACGAAGCCATTATATACCAGAGGTGGTTTGACTCCCGAGCTTGCGAGGTAGTCATGAAACCGAGGGTATATTAAGTTGGCTTTTAGTCTCGAGGTGGAAACTGTACTTTTCACTTTGAGTGCGAGAAAAATTGTCAATTTAGTACAAATTTATTTAAAACCCAACAAATTTACACTCGACAAAAATTCAGAAATTTTCGCGGTCAGTTTTTTCTTCTAAACCTGTCAGGCTGTCACAGATTAACAAAGAGATTTAAATCTCTTTGCAGGTAAACAATTTAAAACACATGGCGCCACCTTCTTCGCGGAAAAACCATGGAACTAAAACTCTTCACATTTTCGCAATGAAGATGGTCCACACTCTACAGATATTTACTGGCTGTTTGAGGTTGACTTTTTCTCATTAATGAAATTAAAAAAAAAATACTTTATACTCCCTAGGGACTAAAGTGGTCACTTTAGTCCCGCTTCGTAGGGCTATATTGGCGTACTTTTAGAGCATGAGAAGTGAAAAATAATTATGTAAGTAGGTATATCTAATCATAATATGTTACTCCCTATTATGTAGCTTTCCATTGGTGAAAATTAAAATCGTAACAAATAAACTCACTTGAGTCATAAAAACAAACAAAGTCGGTATAAAAGCACAAAAGCCAATGAAACAGTCTGCATATCGGTGGGAAAGTCGGCGAAAAGGTCCGTACCTACTCAGTTTGGATTATACCTATGCATAGTAAACTTTAGGATTTTGGATTTATGGAATGACTAGGTTACCTACTACCTTTTCTTTTATAAATATTATTGCATCGCTACAATTCACACACGGTTATTCGGTCCCAAATTAGGCAAAGCCTGTACTTTAGGGATACCTACTAAACAACTGATAAATATACTTTATATAAATATTAAACACCAGACACGAAACCAACAGACATGTTCATGCACACAAATGTTGGCCCCGAGCGGGGATCGAACCCGCGACCTCCGACTCAGAAGGCAGGGTCACTACCAACTGAGCTTAGAGGCCCGTCGTAATTACTCAGACGTTACCGCTGAATGAACCACAGCTGAACTTTATAATGTAGGCTTTGGAGGTATCTATACAAGAACTACTATGTACTTAATAAAAAACGTATCACTTTTTACCCGACTACGGTAAAAGGAGGGTCATGTATTTAAAAAGAACATGTTTCCTATCGACAAACTTGCCTATTTGGTTCTCAGAACTTAAGTTTATATGATAGCAAGCAAGTTACGTACAGTGAAAGTCTAGGAAGGACTACTATGCAACACTAGCTTTACCGGTCCATAGTTTGGAGTACCTAAGTAAGTTAGTAAGGTTTACTTCACTTCTCATGGAAATCGACGATAAGTAAAACGCGCTTTTTGAATTCCTAATAAGTAGTAAAGTTTTAAATTACTTACAGAGAGAAAGTTAATTGTTCACTGACTAGATACGTACCCATATACAAACTTTTACCTTTTGACAAATGGAACCCCACGGTAAGCCTCGATTTATCTAATACTTAGTATAAAAATCTAGTGTCACGCTGTTTGTGTTTGAACTCCCTTGAAATGGCTCGACCGATTCTAATGATTTTTTTTTGTATTTTCGCTAGGTATGAGAATAGGTCGTAAAGTATTTTTCACCCTCATACCCTCCACCCGCCATTTATATGGCAGAATAACGTTTTCGGGCTCTTCAAACATTTAATCGGTGACTTTAAATCGAACTTTCAAATTATCGGAAGGAATACAAGGATAAAATATGTGTTTGTGAATATGGGTTATGGTGTATAAGCTATATAACTGTAAAGTTTTTGTTTTTGAGTGAAAGAGCAACAAACATCCATACCCACAAACTTTCGCGTTTATAATATTAGTAGGATGATAATAAAAGAAACAATAATTTTTCTTCCAACCTCTTTGCATAATTCTTGCTTTAAAATGTAGTCTTCTCTCTGCTATACCTACTGTCAAATAAAAAGGATAAGGATAAAACGTTAGTGGTTATATTCTCTTTGGTTAATGATAACAATAACACTTCTACTCGTCCATGTCAAGAAAATGCACATAATTTATAAATATTGGAAACGCGATGCCTTTAAGATATGGAACCGATGAAGATAGTTCAGGTGGTTTTATCAGTTGTTTTATTAATCCCTACTTCTCTGCTAATTACAGAAAAAGGTTATGTTTTCTTTACTTTACGAAAGTAATTTTGTTACCTTTTCACGACTAAACAGCTGATGAAATTTGTTGAAAGTTGGCAGGGCGATAGATTACATGTTGAGGAAGGACTTTGTAAATTTTTCATCCGGAAACATTGTTATTTTTTTACATATAGCACAAATAGGGCAATAATATGTGTCTATTCAACTGATATGTGACATATTATTATGAACTTTCATAATGTATACCTACCTAATTATGATAATTTTAATTTATATTCATGATGTTTTAGAGTTGAATTATGCTGAAGAACCACAAACATATGCAGAAGATGTCACTGACAAAGTAATCGGAGATTTTGGAAGATGGCAACTTATGATAAGTGTTCTAATGTCTCTGCTTAAATTAAGCAATGCGTGGTACCAGTTGAATATTATATTTATGGCTCCACCACAAGATTTTTGGTGTGAGAAACCACCTAGTTTTTCCAAATATACCGATGCAGAATGGCGTAGCATTTGCGCACCGGTAAATTTAATCAAATCTTTCTCTAAACTATTGCTAGAACTTTCTGTCCAGGCGTTTAAACATGACGGATGACCCATCGTGCCAATACAAAACTACAACTTTTTTTTACAGAAAATCGAAGAGTTTCCTTGTTTAATCTTCGATCCAGATATACTGGTAAATACTCCAACTATCGATCGTCAAAATATACCTCTGGTACCATGTAAAAAGTTCGTTTACGATAACTCCGTATTCACACGGACAATGGTTTCCGATTGGGACTTGGTATGCGACAAACACTGGATGGTTCATGTGCGTATTTTTACTTCATTTTTATGTAAATCATTTGTGAATGTTGTGGTCCTCATAGCGTTTCTCAATAAAATTAGACTAATAGGTAGGTACGCATTATCTAAGTACCTACCTATCATAACGTTTTATATTAATCTACGATTTAAATTTTTAGGTAACGCAATGTGTAATGATGTGGGGAGTTCTACTTGGCAGTGTAATTTTCGGGATGATGGCAGACAAATACGGACGCAAAAATCCTTTAATGATTGCCATAATAATCCAAAGCGTCACCAGTTTCATAGCATGTGTCTTACCTCATTATTGGTGGTTTTTAATAAACTGGTTTATACTAGCTCTCGCGTCGGGCGGGATCACGATTATATCCTTTGTTATATGTATGGAAGTAAGTACAGTCACTATTGAATCTTTGTAAGTGCATTAATGATGCGCATTACAAATGGCATTTATATATCTACCTACAGGCAGTCAGCGGTAAGTGGCGAATGACGATTCCGGTTCTATACCAAGTGCCTTTTGGTCTCGGAAACACCGTAATGGCAGCGCTGGCTTATTGGCTTAGAGATTGGCGAAAACTGGAGTTCGGTTTAGCTTCTCTTTCATCGTTGTACATCTTGTACTGGTTTGTTATACCAGAGTCGCCTCGATGGCTTTTGGCTAATGGTCAATCGGATAAAGCCGTAGGTAGGTGAACATTTTGTCAAATTCTGTGATCTTAAATACCTATCTTCGTATCTTGCAACTTCCTGCTTAATAAAGTCAGTAATTCAATTTGCTTTAAACATTTTAGAGGTGCTCAAAGAGGCAGCAAAGCTAAATAATAGAGAATGGAATACAAAAGATATCAAGCGGCTGTTGCCGGTATCTGCTGGAAGATCAACAACAAAAGCCCCAGGATTTATGGCTTTTCTAAAATCACCTAATATGAGACTCAAGACAGTTTTACTATCTATAAACTGGTAGGTAGGTAAAGTCAGATCGCAAGCGCTGTACCGCGCCTTAGGTAGCTGAGCGGTTAGATGGGGTACCAGATCAGCCCTCCCGCACGCTCATTGCTTCTCTGTCTCAATTCCCCTCCCAACGCACGTCGAACAAGGCCTGGTACAGTGATTCCGGTCAAGCCGATATGAGGAGATGAGATGCATGAGTTTCTAAATACTTATTTACAATATGGTACCTATATACCTACTCACTAGACCTTTCCCATGTTCCAGGTTCTGCACAGGATTAGCTTTTTACACTTTTTCACAATTCCTTGGTGGTGTTGGCGGGAATATTTTCTTAACCGTCGCTTTAACCGGAATAATTTCAACACCAGGACCTATTATATGCGTCTTCGTTGTCACTAGAGCTGGCCGAAGGATCACTATCTGGGTGTTTCAGTTCGTGACTGCAATGTGTTTTGTTGCGATACTTTTGATACCGAGAGATGTGTTCTCAAACGACTGGCCGAGACTATTGTTTGCTGGAATAGGATTTGCGGGGATGGCGGTAAGTTGATCGAGTGTAAAATAGAATTTATAATCCTACACACATCTACATACCTACTGGTAGTGCGTAGGTTAGAGAATGGACTAGGATAACAATGATAAAAACAGACAAGGATACTAATATTCATTAAGTTGTACTCGTCTGTATGTATGTATAGTACCTACCAATTGGGGCACGACTCGTCAACACGAGTACCTATAGTAAGGAGATAATATTATTTAATTTATTCTTTGCTGTTTTTTGGAAGTCTTTTCACATAGTACTTATTTAATTTTTCCGATTTGACTAACTAGGTACAAAAGTAGAGCAAAATAATTCTATAATGAACATTAATTGTCTGTTAACGATACTCGATTTCCAAAGTGCTTTAACATAAAACCTACCACGCGGGTAACGTCATGGGCACCAGCTAGTGTTTTATAAATAACTAGCTGGTGAACTTTAGCATGACGTCCCCTTCATGTGTTTTTCCGAGATGAAAAGTACTTATTATGTCCTTCCTTAGGGAGTCGTCCTGCTAAATTTCATCAAGATCCGTCCACCGGTTTAGCTATGAAAACGTGACAAAGAAACAAACAGCGGGGTTTACTTTCGTATTCATAATATTAGAGGCAGTTTTTGAGAAAATCGCGAACAAATACAAATAGGTACTTATTACGAGGGTAACAGTGAACTCTTTTTTTTCAAGTCGTTTAAAATAGTGTTTCTGATAAATAAATATGCTCACGCTTTTATCCCAGAGAGCGTCGGGCAGATGTATTCCATTCCCGGAAGGGTTTATTACCAGTAGGTAGGTAGGGCTATATTTTTTGAACCCCTAAACTTGACAGATAGTGAACCCGTCGCTCGACTAGGGTGCTGTTACACAACACAAGTGTTTCTTAACATTTCAGGCTTTCGTCCCAACCCTGTATTTGTATTCTGGGGAGTTGTATCCAACTTTGGGTCGCAATGTCGGAGTGGGTGGTGTGACGACGTTCGCCCGATTCGGATCTATGATTGCACCAGCGATAGTCAGTTTGGATAGCGTACTCAATGATTTGCCACTTATCCTGTTGGCAGTGACGTCATTCGCACAAATGCTGCTGCTTGTGCCACTGCCTGAGACGAAAGGCGCCCCGTTGCCAGATACTCTGGAGCAGGCTGAAAATATAAACAAGTAAGCTAACCTAATATTAGAAAATGCGCCGATTGTGCACTAATAGGTAATCAAAATAATGAGTTACCTAAACTATAGAAAAGCCTGCTTATAGTAACTAGAAAAAGAACTATTCTCGAGGAATATCAT
The DNA here is from genome assembly GCA_963855545.1 of Ethmia dodecea. Lineage (NCBI taxonomy): Eukaryota > Metazoa > Arthropoda > Insecta > Lepidoptera > Depressariidae > Ethmia > Ethmia dodecea. The sequence continues at coordinate 9,453,997 of OY979448.1, forward strand.
TATTTATATACCGTACCGTATTTAACATCATTGCTCCTAGGTATATACTATACTTACATGTAATGACACGGAAAAAGCCTTGTAGTCAGTACAACAATATTTCGTGTATTTCAGGAATAATGTTACAACTCAGAAGAGGGACAGATGGCAAAGAATGAAATGCGGTCTAAAGTGATGCAAAAAATATTTATTATTACTTTATTTTTATTATGTATTATAAAGTTATACTAACACTAATCTTTCCAAGAATTTCAATTATATTTTAGTGACTCTAAGAGATACATACGAGTACATTTCATTTTTTCCTCCTAATGACGGACATTGGTTATAGCATCTAAATTACTATTAGAAGAAACAGAAAACTATTCAAGATTCTTCAAGGTGTTTGGTTTGCCCATAACTTATTGCGACAATGCCAATAAAGATTACCTATGGAGGGGTAACAAAAATAAAAATTTTGAATATAAATTTAAAAGAAATCAACTACATATTTTTTCAAAATTAAAATGTTGCTTTATCTCCAAAAGGTTTGTGTAATTCTTATTTTTAATGCTTATACTTACATAAAAAAAACCTATCCACTATTAATAATTAATTTTCTGGTTTGTACAGTATAATATGTGTGTTAAGAAATGTAGACTCTGTTTATGTGCACAGATCTCAACTTAGAAATAGAAAAAAACTATATATCTTTACCTGAGATCTTTACATACCCAAAAAAAACTGCCTTTACTTCCAATTGGATACATTCTAAAATCTTGTCATAATTACATTATGCAAATTTGGGAAAGACATTGATAGCATCTAAAAATATAAATTTAAAAAATATACAAAAGTAATATGTTGTACTAATTTAAATGCAGTATTTAAATTCTACATAAATGTTTAATCTGTTTTATTAGATGACATGTAATTTTTTATATGTTCAATTCGGTGTAATAAAGTTGGATGTGAATGATACCATGCTGAATATATTTTGTCATAGATTGGATAATCCAAATTGTCTTTACCTAATTTTATAAGTGCTGAACGCAATTCATTTGGATATCCTAATGAAACTGCAAAATCATCAGCTTCAAATTCAAATTTCCTAGAAAGAGCTATGGCAAAGAATGATAGTATAGAATTGTAAGGAGCAAGAATCATTTGTAAGACTACTATTAAACCAATCAATATAGGTTCCTGTCCTGAAGGGAAACCAAGAGTTGTATACAGTGTGCCATATTTAAAAAGCAATCCGAAAGCTGTAAATAGCAGTAACAGATTGACTTCGGTTAGTGCTATTGATTTATAAATGTGACTGCATTTCCAATGGCCCAATTCATGAGCTAAAACTCCCAATATTTCAGTGTCAGTGCAACCAGTTGTAACATCTTTTTCCTCATTGTGCTTCTCTAATAAAGTGTCAAACAAGACAATCCTTTTGGCACCAAAAAGTCCGCTGAAATATGCATTACTGTGAGCTGATCTCTTAGAACCCTCAACAATATAAACCTGAGAGAGTGGAAAATGAAGTCTTGATGCCAAATTCTCAATATCTTTCCTAAGTTTGCCATCAGGTAAAGGAACAAACTTATCAAACAGAGGTGCAATAACCGTAGGGTACAGCGCCAGAAGAATAAGTGTGGCCACAGTAGTGAATAACCAAAGCCAAACAACAAACATATTTCCTCCAAGCATTATGATGTAAATTGCTATGGATACAATTGGCAAAGTGATTACAAGGCTTAAGAGCAATGACTTCAATTGATCTTTTATAAAGAATTGAACAGTCTGTTTATTAAAGCCATGTTTCTCTTCCAGGACAAAGATACCATAAATTGTAAAGGGCATATTGACTACAAAATTAAATAAAGTAACAAAGGACATGAAAATGCAACTTATCACTATTTCTCTCTCTAGAGCAATGTTGAAAAAGGCTGCAATATGTTCTGATGATAGCCAGGCAGCATAAATCCATCTATTGTACAGAATCAAGGATGTCAAAATTATACTGTACAGTTCTTTAACTCGTTTGAACTGTGATTTATCAATTCCATAAAGCCGAGCTTTTTTGAATGACTCTTCATTCAGCATTTCCTTCAAATCATCTGGGATGGTTTTATTAGTGTTGTATATTCTTAGCTGAAAAATTAAACATTCATTCATTACTAACATCACTATGCAATAAATGTGCAATTTCTAATGATGAGTAAGCTTATTTTGGTTAAAAGTAAATATTATTGCTAATATGATTGAGTTGATGCTTCTGCATCTTAACTAAATATATGTATTCTTATACATAAACTGAAGATAAGAGAAAGATTTTTATAGTTATTAATTTTGATACATATAATAAAACTAACAGGTATGTGTCTGTACATGAAATATTTTATAAATAAAAACTCATAATATAATATAATATAATCTCACGCCTTTTTATCCCCGAGGGGGTAGGCAGAGGTATTCCATTACTGGATATACCTACATTTCACGAGATATATTGGACCCCTAAACGTGATAGGTGGTGAGCCCATCGCCGGACCGGGTCTGTTTACACATGTCTCAGAATTAATTCTGAGACCTGCGGGTTTCCTCACGATGTTTTCCTTCACCGTCGAGCTAGTGATAAATATGTACGTAAGTTTTTGAAAAACTCATTGGTACATGCCAGGATTTGAACCCTAGCCTCACTGATTTTCAGCCGGCTCTTTAACCGTCCGGGCTATCACTGCTAATAAAAACTCAATATTTTCAAATTTTCTGTCTGTGATAACTGAGTAACTTGGTCAACATTTAAGGTTCTTTTTACTACGAAATGTAAATACTTATCTTATATTCACCATGGGATGATTATAAAAACTGGTTAAAAAATATATGTACGTACTACTCCGAAACGATAACACCTGGAAACTTGAAATATGGTATGTATGAGTGCCTTATAAGTTGTAGGCCTATGAAGGGATTTTCGGAAATTCCTAGGGGAACGGGAATAAACTGGATCCGAGCGGGCAACGCCGCTAGGCACCCGCTAGTGATTATTGCCATGATTAATGATTATAGCCGGTAAAACATACCTGTCTTATCGTAAGGTAATGCTCCCATAAGTACTCCGTCCATGAGAATAGTAGAATCAATAACAACAGAATACCTTCGTCAATAATCATATTGATTTTTCGGGTACTGATTTTATGGAATATTTACTAATATTGCTTCAGCCACACCGTAGGACAAAATTTACATCCAAATGAAATAATGAATTATATGAAAATTGAATAGGTGCAATACATGCCATAGATAAGAAAAACACGCACTGACATGACATTGATGACATGACAATGACATTGTTTTTTTTTTCAATTTGTTGGACAGGGTTGAATCAAAGATCATACTGCCTCGTTTTCAGTCTTTGAACTATGACATGTATTTGACTGACATAAGTTAATGCTCTCGCGAAAGAAATGTACCTACTCAAAGAGATTAAAATATAATAAGGCATAGAGGGGACAAAGCGAGGAAAATTTGAAGTCAAAAGTTAAATTTCCAAGTGGAATAAGTCTAGTACAATTTGGACCGAATGACAGCTCGCGTTCATACTAACTGACATGACAAGGACATGACGCTTAGGCTTCAAAGTTTTGTATGAAAATATTCCCAATGCCCCCTCTATGCCCTATTATATTTAAATCTCTTTGTACCTAAGTACTACATTTAAATCTCTTTGGCACTCACCCAGCTTTAGGTAAAAGCACAGAATAAGTAATAGTACTACGTAAAAGTAGGTACAGTACGGCCGCTGTAATTTGGCAGCTCTGAAGTTAAATATTTTCCGTTATGTTGCTTTGATCTGCCGCATTGCATATAATTCGTATTAAAATTTGACGAGAGCGAGATAAAAGTTTTAAGGGATTAGCCATGAAGCTACAAGTATACATATACTACGTCTATTGTCCATTGGGTTAGCTCGATTCATGCTACACCTGCTTAAGCAATGTGGCATGGTTTTCGATTCGAACAGGGCCCGATCTAAAAAGCTCATCAAAAGCCGTTGCGTAGTTTTAAAGATTTCAGCATCCATATGGACATAGGGATATAGGGACAAAGAAGCGACTTTGTTTTATACTTTGTAGTGATTTCACGTAAGTTAGTCTACTAGGGCTTCTGAAGAAGTATACAAAATTCTTACAGAATTCATAAGAGTAAGTAAGTAACAAATCATGTACTTACACCCAATTATGTTAAATATTTTCGTCTTTTTATATTAAACATCATTGTGTACACCAATAAAAATATGCAAGAAGTGACAGTGAGAGTATGTTTGTAAGTATAAATAAACAAAAACCTTATAAAAATACTATTTTGTCAGACTGCTATTGACATGGTAATTTTTATACGATTTTTCACTCCTACAGATAAAATTTAGGACTTCGTGCAACCCCCCCGGGGGCGCATCGGCACCTTCAATTTTGCCGCCCTTCACCCCCCCGCTCTGGGAATTTGCCCGGCTTGCCCCGCCCTAGATCGGGCCCTGGATTTGAATTTTGAATGGAGAATGATTTTCTTCCAACCTCTTTGCTTATTTCCATGCTACGAAGTTGGTATGTAGGTAGACAGGCGCCCACAAATCAAAGATATAATTTCGGCATTGTACCTAATTTTTATTTACAAATTTAATTTCACAAGCATTTTTCAGTAATCCTAAGTAAATATTGTACCTAATCGATTTTTAAATTTAACATTTTATAAGCCCTTGACCTCTGCTCAACACCTACCAACAATTTTCGCAATATTATATGTTTTTAAATCCCATTAACAATAAATATGTTTATGTAGATGCCTATGTATAATTATACGTAATAAACAACTTCATTGTAATATGTCTATCGGCTATAATCTCCACATTTATAGCATTTACACTCTGCAGGTTCTCGAAGACGTACTTCCATAACAGCTTTGTCCTCTTCTTCTAAGCGTAGACCATCAGGATCATAGCAATGAGTTAGAGTAACAAGTCGTTCTCTTAAATAATTTTCACGACAGCAGTAGCATTCCTGAAAAATATAAAATTTAAAAAAAACTTAAGTAGTGATAGCCTTGCGGTTAAAGAGCCAGCCGAAAATCAGTGAGGTTCGGGTTCGAATCCTGGCATGTACCAATGACTTTTTCAAAAACTTACGTACATATTTTTCACTAGCTCGACGGTGAAGGAAAACATCGTGAGGAAACCCGCAGGTCTCAGAATTAATTCTGAGACATGTGTAAAAAAGACCCGGTCCGGGGCGATGGGCTCACCACCTATCACGTTTAGGGGTCCAATATATCTCGTGAAATGTGGGTATATCCAGTAATGGAATACCTCTGCCTACCTCCACGGGGATAAAAGACGTAAGATATTTTATTTTACATAAGTAGGTACCTTTAGGTAAGAGCAATAAAAAGGGTAAGAATTTAGGAACTAGCCTATGGCGATTTTCGGTGTTTCGCATTCTTTCGCAATATCGTCATAGAAGATGTACCTATTTCGTTGGAGGAGCATTCATCGTATGTACATATATACTGTCACTCATCGCAGAAGCTACCTATCAAAGAACAATTTATCGTAACTTCGATATTTGGAACTGTAACTACCTACTACAGATTTGTAGGAACCTATTTCAAAATTAAGTTATTGTCTCCATAATAATTTTACCTTCAAGAATCCAGTTGGTGTTACAACTGACGGTTGTACTTGGCTGTTGCACATGCCTTCACATTTGTTTACATTGACTTCTCCGGTGCAGGATCTCACAAGTCTTCCCAAATCATCGTATTCCTCTGAAATAATAAAAAAAAAATAAGTAGGTAGGTACTTCGTAGATACCACAGTGTAAGGATCCGTAACATTAGTCTATCGCCTTCGAAGTTTGTCATTCTTTCTTTCCCTGTTCATTCCGCATGCGCAAATCCCACGAGAGATAGAATCATAAGATACCTACTGTAAATATTCCTCTACTGTTGTCAACCACGACTAGAAGTACCGTATACTGTGGTTTAAGCGTTTTGTATAATACTAGTACTATTACTTATTCTGTGATAATACGTAGTTTCAGAACAATATTTCAATGACCTATAAGTATTGCATAATTACGTAAAGCATTCATAGCCCAGTGCAAGAAAGAGCCTGCTTCCCAATCGCGATGCTCGGGTTCTAATCCTGGCATGTAACAATTGAGTTTTTTAAAAAGCTTACGCTTTATTTATACTAGCTCGTTGATGAAGGAAAACAGCGTGAGGAGGAAACGCACAGGTCCCAGAACTAATTCTGAGAAATGTGTAAGACACATATTATGCGATGGGCTCACATAACACGTTTATATAGGGATCTAAAGAATATACTGGTGAAACGTGGGTATCTTCGGAAAAGGAATATGTCTACCTACCCCCTCGGGGATTAAAGGCGTAACATTATTTAGTTATTGAAGTTTTTGGAGAACAAACGGATACCAACATTTTTTATGTAGGTACCTAAAGCGAGGGCACGGTTTTCGTAGTTTCTTGCTCACAATGAATGCCGTTATGTTATGTCAGCTATGTAAGTCGTCTTGGACTAGGTTTTCTGAAATATTTTATCTAAAAGTAGCTAATAGGTACTTTATCACAGAAGATACTTAAGTAAGACCTAAAATTTCCCTGAAACACAAAGGTTAGTGTTTTTTACCTTTCGTTACGTGTATTTCTGTCGGTATTGTCTCACAACTATCTTCGGCAGAACATTGTATGACAACGAAAAAGAAAAGTTGAAAAATGCAAATTAATCTTATATATTTTGATTTTAAGGCCATTTTAATCTACTTCTTGATCTATCCTCGGAGGAAGGTAAGAGAATAGTGGAGCTGATGGAAAAGCTACCCCTTTTTATATGGGTAGAGAATAACTTACTTCTCAAAGAAATCCTCATAAAGTTGTTAGCGGGAGACCAACCATGTAAAGATAAAGTGGAATATCTTGTAATTTAGTAAACGGATATCGATATCTTTCATAATGGAACAACGTGTAATCACAGCAGTAGCTTATGACCAAGTTGAGAAGTAATCCATAATAATAGTTAAGTAGGTATATTGCTTGGCACAGTGGGGAGTTCTTGTAATTACTTCTGAAAACTTGTTGACTAAATGTCTTTCAGTGTTAGCTTGGGTGATATTTGATTTTTGTTCAGACTTCAATCCTATATAAAGCATTTTTCCTATCCAATTCCATACACTTAAGCATACGCCGTCACGGGCTAAGTACAAAGTTGACATTAATACAAAATTAAAATGTTGATATCACGTAGTTCATCATTCAGCCTAATGTTTCTGCTTGTTTGCCAAATTCAAGAAAAAACTGTAAAGTCGTTTGAAGTTCAATTACCACCAGGTATTTTATATGTGCTTGTATGTTAAAAAATATTTATATTGTTTGGTATACATAATTAATTCTTCTATCAGGGCAAGAATGTCAGATGACTCCAGTAATACACGTACTCCAGCATCCAGGCTGCGTGCCTAAGCCAATACCATCCTTTGCTTGCATCGGAAAGTGTAGCAGCTATGTACAGGTAATCGGTTTATAATGTACTTACTCTTAAAGAAAAAGGCCTCTACTATAGGAAATATTCGTGTTTCTATATCCCCTCATAATCCTAACTAATATTATAAATGCGAAAGTGAGTTTGTTTGTTACGCTTTCACGCCTAAACAACTAAAACGATTCCGAATTTTTTCCCCAATGGAAAGCTAGGCACATTATCGGCGAGTTATATAGGCTACATTTTATACCCGTAGGTACCTATTCCCACGGGAAAGGGAACTACGTGGGTGAATTAACGGGTGCTTAGTATAATAGTTATATAATAGTCAGGTACTTAGTAGCTAAAAGTCAGCGATTTGCGCTTTGAGCAATTACTGCTGCTGAGCTATGGCCTTTTCTACTGCAGCTACACACACACCAAATCATGTTTTTTTTAATTATCTTAATGTTTGTAGATAAGTGTTATTTTTTGTTTATGTAATGACAATGAGTGTGTTTCTGTTATACAAATCAATTCTATTATATTCTATGAGTTTCCATAAATTTTAGGTTTCGGGCAGTAAAATTTGGCAGATGGAGCGCACCTGCAATTGTTGTCAAGAGTCGGGTGAGAGGGAGGCTACTGTTGTTTTATTCTGTCCTAAGGCTAAAAGTGAAGACAAGAGATTCCGTAAGGTAATATTTAGTTACTTTCACTTACATTTGGTATTTGGTAGGTACCAGCTACCTACGCCATAAAAGTAAGTACTTACCTAACCAATAAAAGTACCTACTTACCTAATGCAGGGTGGGGTTAGTACCTACACCATTTTGAAAATAAAAGAAAGTTTATGAAAACACTGTTTGCTCTAGATGTTTCCTCTAGCGGAGAGATTAAGTAGATTGGTAGGTACTACAACACCAGGTACCTACTACCTAAGAGCAGATGTTATAACAAAACACTTGATTTTATACCTACTAACATGATGGTTTTTCTTGTAGGTACCTATATTTGAAAAGTTTCAGTCACTTACGTAGTTGTGTTTACCCGGCTGACGATAACAGAAATAAATTTAAAAATATTATTTTAATTTTGTAAAATTTCAGGTATCAACCAAAGCTCCTCTTGAATGCATGTGTCGTCCATGCGGAAGTATTGAAGAAAGCGCTATTATTCCTCAAGAAATAGCTGGTTATGCTGATGAAACTCCTCTCCACAATCAATTTAGAAAATCTTATTGAAACCACATTTTTACGAAAATTCGTTTTTTTCTGCAATAGTTCAACGTGGATTTACCGAATGTAACAATAATGTTATTGAATAAAAGCCCTTGACCATAAAACTGTTGTTTATGATGTTGTATTCTTCCAGTCAGAGTTAGAATAATACTATTGGTTTACCAAGAGATAAAGCAGCGTCATAGTACGTCACCACACTAAATTGAATACCAAGCGTAGCGATCACAGAAAGAGAGTCTAGGAGGAATTCAAACTTACCCGAAATAAAGACAGCATTGTCCAAGAGGAGAAAACTTTTATTTTTCTACCGTCTGCAACATAATAAAAACAAGGTTATTATAAACAAAGCACTGTGGTAGAGGTGATGTGTGGTGAGGTTTTAGACTACCCCCCCCCCCCCCCCCCCATACCGAAATCACGTGTATTTTTTTGGTAGACAGTATATTGAGATTTTCGATGACGAAATGAGCATCAATTAATGAGGAAAAATTAAGCATCGTAAAAAGTCACGTGCTATAAGTACCTAGCACGTGTCTTTTTATTGATGTTTGGTTTAGAAATCGCGCGGTGAATGAAAAATAAATACACGTGATTTCTCATTACACCCCCCTCCCTCTCCCTCCTTGTGATATTTCTTGATTTTTTCCGAACCTCTCCTCTCCCCCTTTCGAACCTCACGTGATTAATGGACAACCCCTAATGCGGTATCATCCCGGTATATAACTTTCCTCTATGATAGGTACACTCTTCCTTTGGGCTATATAATTATATATTTGGGCTACTTAAGTACGTACTCCAGATGCAGGTGGTGTATAATAGTAGATTATGACAAACATATATATGTACGTATTTTATGATATTTAACTTATTATTTATAAATGAGGTAAATAATATTTATACTTGTATATTTCTATCTACTTAAATAGGTATTTAGAAAAGTAGTTATTCATTACTTTCAGAGGTTTGTTTCGAGTATACCTAACTAGTGAATACCAAATGAATTGAAATGAATTACAAATTACTTCCGGTTTTTTTCTGATAATAACATAAGTTGTGGATAGCTGTATAATTACAGTATACGCTACTCAAAGTATACACTACTGGAAGCACCGTAGCATCACAACAAGGTAGCATCACTTAAAGTCTGTGGCTTTGATAATTTAAATTAATAAGCAAAGGTCTGTGGGTAGCAGTATGTAGGGTAGGCTAGGTACTTTGAGTATAATACTCCAAAGGATAGGCAGCGTGCTAATCGATATCACGCATGGAACTATAGGTACAGTCAAGAGAACTTGAAGCTTTACACCTGTAGTACACACACGTGCTCTTGACTGTACATACAAACCACAGATATCTTTAACTATACAACAAACACTGAGAGAGATCATGAGCGGCTTTTTTTTTTTTTTTTTTTTTTTTTAAATGGCCTCGCGCGGCTTGCGCATTTACCACACTCATAAAACGGGGAAACGGATTCATATTTACAAAAACAAAGGAACGGAATTTGGAAAGGAAAAGGATTAATTAAGGAAAAACATATTATCCTCTAAAAGGTTATATAAAAAACTATATTAATTATTATATATTATATACAAATTAATAAGTACAACTACCTACTAAATAAAATTAAATATTTACATTATTATTACAAATAAATATGGCTAACAATTTATAAACAATAATATCCTTGGTAGCAAGGAGGACAGGGATGGATGTAGGCAGAGGAATCTTTAAGGACAGTAACGAGGTAAAAAGGGAAGAACAATCATTCAAAGGACACGACAAGAAAATATGATTGACATCAGCAAAGTCCGACCCGCATTCGCAACCCGGGTCGTCCACAATATGGAGTCTAGCAAGGTGAGCTGGGGACACTATGTGACCAAGTCTCATACGTATTAGGGTTGTTGTTGGTTTTTTAAGAAAATTAAATAAATAGAACCATGGTTTCAACGATACATCGGGTTGGATATTGTAAAAATATTTTCCCTTAGTTTCACTACTTCTTATCCAATCATCGCGCCATGAATCTACAAGATATTCTTTAGACAAGGTTATCAGATCATGAGTATAGTTTTTATAGGGAAACAAGTCTCCACATTCCACAGCCTCATTAGCAAGACGATCTGCTCTATCATTCCCTTGGATACCAGAGTGGCCTGGGATCCAAGCAAACGAAACATCGACGCCATTAAAAGCACACTTCAATAATAATTTCCGAATTTCGATTATAATAGGATAGGTTGGCTTTGATTTAAAGGGAGATTTAACTAAGGCTTCCAAAGCACTTTTTGCGTCGGTAAAAATAACAGCTCTCCTAAGTTTCATTATCGTGACATATTCCACCGACTTAAAAATGCCGAAACATTCACCAGTGAAAGTGGATGTTTCGGGTGGCAATCTAATTTTTTGAACTACATTATATTGAGAATGAAATACTCCCACACCAACACAGCCATTCGCAGAGTGCTTAGATGCGTCACTATAAATATGATGCCAGTCCGACCAATTTTCATTTTTAGCAATATTAAACATAAAACAGGCATCAGGGGAGTCTTTATTAATTCCTAAGTTTAAACGAACATTTGGAGACAACACTAGAGACTCGTATTCACAACTAAAAAGAGGATAATACAAAGATCTGTGAGTAGGGGCACAAAGTGCTATAAATTTCCTAAAACTGTGGACCAAACAGGGCGTAGACTTATGGGTCCAGTATCCAGAAGAGAGAACATGATGAGAAAGAGCAGAAAGGCCTGAAAAAAGGGGATGACGAATGTTTTGCAAGGCACGAAAAAGAAATCTATCTGATAAATACTGCCTGCGAATACTTAAAGGAGGCTCTCCACCTTCAACCTGAAGGGCATTAGTGGGGCTAGATTTCATAGCACCTAAGACTATCCTTAGAGCCTTATATTGAATGGCATCTAATTTCCTCAGTCCAGCTGAACTGCAGGGTTCTAGCAAAAAAGTACCATAGTCAAGAACACTACGAACTAAAGCGTTATAAAGCAATCTCAAAGAATAGGGGTGCGCACCCCACCAGACACCTGACAGACAACGAAGCATATTCAAAACGCGTTCGCATCTGGAAACTAAATAATCACAATGCGGAAGACCAGAGAGCTTAGAATCTAAAATGACTCCAAGGAATTTTATATGCGATTTCACAGGGATTACACTTCCGTTGAAAGAGATAATAACTGGAGGCGGCAGCCGCATTCTGGAAAACAATACAATATTGCTCTTAAGGGGAGATAATTCCAGACCATTCGAATCAAGCCAAGTCTTTAATAAAGTCATGGAGGAACCCAGTGAGGCAGAGGCCTTATCGATGGACTTATCAGGTGCATATAAAAGGAGATCATCAGCATATTGAAGAACTTTGACGTCACCTAAGGACGACTCTAGATCATATGTGTAAATATTGTATAATAAAGGACTCAACACAGATCCCTGAGGCAGGCCCTTCCAAACTAATCTGGAGTAAGTACTATTATCTACAGTAAGCGAGATGGTTCTTTCTGACAAGATATTCATAATGAAATTAAGTAAAACTGTTGGAACTAGTAATTCGTTTAATTTTTGTTTAAGTACTGATAAAACTACATTATCATAAGCACCGGTTATATCCAGGAAAGCAGCAACAATTGATTCATTACAAGAAAAAGACAATCGAATATCAGTAATAAAGATACTAATACTATCCAAAGTACTCCTACCCCTTCTAAATCCGTATTGGCTATCAGGCAATAAACCATTACTCTCCAGATACCACTCTAATCTATTTTTAACTAAATGTTCAGCAATTTTAACAAACACAGAGGAGAGAGCAATTGGCCTAAAAGAAGAGGCGTCAGATGGAGGTTTGTTTGGTTTCAAAATTGGCAACACAATCTGACATTTCCAAATGTCAGGAATATTACCAGAAATCATAGTAGAATTAATAATATCCAGAAAATAATTGAGCGAAGTGTCGGGAAGATGAGCAAAAAAGGAATAAGGAATACCATCACAACCAGGAGCAGAGTCTTTAAGATTAACGACTATATTCTTAAGCTCAGAAATAGAGAAAGGGGAATTAAGACCTGTCAAACAGTTAGTAATCTCAGGAGGCAAGGAGCAAGGTAATGAGCCTGCATCAGGAACAAACGGAGGAGCCAATTTATCTAAAAAGTTGTCAGCTAAGGCAGAGGGCAGAGCATTATATGTAGAATCCCGAAAAGCTGACCTAAATCTTCGTATACTGCGCCAAACTTCAGATGGACAAACATCAGGAGAAATCCTAGAACAAAAGTTTCTCCAACTATCAAACTTTTTATTTTTAAACAATTTACGAGTGCCAGATATTATTTCACAAAGAGAATCAAAGTTTTCAGGAGTCATACTATTGCAATAGTTAATTTCTGCCTCTTTTCTTTTCTTAACTGCTTCCGAACATTCAGAGTCCCACCATGGAGGGGAGGGAAGGAATCCTAATGAACTGTTTTTTAGTGGAAAGGTCTCATCTGCAACCTCGAAAGCTTTAGTGAGTAATTCAACACATGTAATCTCATTACCAGCAACAACATTGGGCAGTAAAGAAACTTTGTGATCTATGCGGGTGCTAAATAAATTCCAATCTGCATTAGAAAGCTGATATTTCATACGCGGAGTATGTTTTGTATTTGATTTATTATTCCAGGGAAATGAAATTATTATTGGAATATGGTCACTACCAAATGAAGAGCACAGCGTGCTCCAAGAAAGAGAAGAAGCTAAATTTGGAGTAGCTATGGACAAATCTGGAACACTACTTCCTACTTCTGGTCCAGTGCGACGTGTTGGGGCGCCTGTGTTCAGAAGACAAAGATTGTGTGTGTCTAAAATATCTAGAAGTTCCCAACCATAAGAATTGCTTGACTTACTGCCCCAAGATTCATGTTGACAATTAAAATCTCCTAATATTAAAAAAGGTTTAGGCAGAGTGGCAAAAATGTTACAAATTTCTTTATATATGGCAGAAGAAGGATGAGGAATATATATAGATACAAAACAAACATTATTAATATTTACAGCTATTATACAATAGGAATCATTATGTACAGGAATAGGAACAAGTGAAAAATTATAAGAATGTTTGATGAGCATGGCAACCCCCCCATACCCATCAGATCTATCCTCTCGGACACAGGCATAACCAGGAATCCTAAAGATGGAATCTGGTTTAAGCCATGTCTCTTGAAATGCAAATAAAAAAGGATTAAATTTGTTAACTAAGTAGATAATGTCACTTTTCTTATTAGTTATACTTCGGCAATTCCACTGAATTACCTTGGCGAGTAGGTCCATTATTGTTGATATTAATATCATTTAATATATCTATAGAAGAAGCAACGTTGGACGGTGAAAAAATATTAGATTTGGATAAAAGATTTATTAGGAGCATAATTAGATCTGATATAGAAGTTTTGGATGTTACATTCAGTTCATCATTAAAGGCACATCCATTAGCAGGAGCAGGAATAATGTAATCTTTAACTAAGGCAGCATGAGCCTCCTGGTCAAAGCCTTTGGTATTCTTAGGAGGAGGTCGAGGTTTTAAAAATACAGTTTTTTTATATGAAGACGGTTGCGACATATTATGTGATGGAGACCGATCTTCAGGGTACACAGATTGAAAAGTGTTGGGGGATTTATTAGTAGAATTTACAGCCTCTGCATAGGACATTTTTTGAATAAATGGGTGGAGTTTTGCCGCTTCTGCATAAGAAATACAACTTTTGCTCATAGATTCTTTAAAGCATCTGGGTTTGGAGCGGCATTGAGTTTTAACATGACCATACCTACAGCAGTTATAGCACTGGATAGTGGGATATATGTACAGATCAACTGGCAAAGCAGAATAGCATATGTAAACCCTCTTGGGAAGAACCTGACCATCGAAAGTTATTATTACAGTTTCCGTGTTCTGAAATTGAGGAGCATTTTCATTATTAAAAGTTTTCCTTTTTATACGTCGTATTTTTAAAATTTTTCCGCAACCTATAGGCACTGTCATGTTTTCCAACACCTCTTCCTCAGTCCAGTCTGAGGGTACACCTCTTACCAGCCCCATACGGGTTACATTGAAGGTTGGGATAAATGCTTTAAAATTGTTCATTGAAAGAATTTCATCTTCAACAAATAAGTTCGCTTGATTAAAGTCCGAAAAAGAAATGGAGAGTCTGTTTCGCCCTATTCTTTTTAGGCTACCATTTACTATGTTTTGGAAGAATCTGTTTTTCAGAAATCTCCCAAATGTGATCGGGTGGAGAGTAGCAGGATCATTTGGAGAGGTTGTTATTTTTTGAACATGAACTATGTAAGGTGAGGCGTCAGAAGATTGGTAAAGAACACGACCAATAGTAGGACGTGAGAAACTAGGGTTTGATGGTGTTTCACCAGATAAAGGGATATTTTTATTCGTATTATTGGAGGCACTAGCAGTACCATTGTTAGTACGATTAATTTCAGGTATAAGTTCAGTTGTTGAAATGGGAAGTACGATACCCTGGGTGCTGGATGGGACTTTGCTAATTTTACATTCAATATCTAAATCATCGCATCGGCAATCATTAGGTCGGTTTTTTCGTGAGTCATGATGTTTCCTCCTCTTTTTATTGCAATGCTTGCAAATACGGCGAGCTGTAACTCGCTTGCGTCCAATATCATTATTACCAGTATTCAGTGAACCATCCGTGTCCATACTAGATTCATATTCGATAGATTTATCTACAGTAACGTAATGAGAAACCTGGGGGACTGTGCCCCCAGGATCCTCGGGCGGATCCATGAAAATGAAAAAGCTACTTACCTGGTCCCCAGGTAAGTTTTTAAAGTACTACATACAACAAAATAGAAGTTAAAACAATATATACACAGAAAATACTCAATTAATCCTCTATAAACAATATAAATTATTTTTAGAAAAGGGCTGAAACGAAAAAAACACCCGCCAACTTTCACGTTTCCCGCGCTTTTTCCATGAGCGGCTTTGCAAGTATTCGTTCAGAAAACGAGATAAAAGTGTGTGTTGTCAATGTCAGTGTCAATGTCAACGTCACGCACATAAGTGTTTGGTTTGACTGACTTGACTTTGTTTGTGTTTGTTTTGCTTGTCTAGCCGCTCTTGGTTCTTCTCCGGCTCTATTTTGATTGTACCTATCCCTAAGAATCTCTTCTCAAAATGAGTCGTCGCAAGCGAGCAAAGGTAAACTTACATTTTCTTGTATGATATTGAAATGAGATAGTACTTGGCTGTCTGAAAATTATAGGTTATGTTTATCGATCTTCAGGTTGAAAACCGAGAACTTGATGAAAAGCTAAAGCAAGATGACTCTGAATCTGATCAATCTGACAAGAATAAGGTCACATCGTCAAGTCCCTCATTAGTCGGGAGTCGCAGGGAGTCTTCTTCAAGCCGCACAGTCGATGGCAAAGACAACAAGAAAGACGACAAACCAATCGCGTTTGAAGGGAATAAAGATGATATAGAGGAGATAAATTACAAGGAAATGTTGAACAGGTATACACATTTTTCTTCTGAACTGCTGTCTTGAATTATCCTGTCTCCAATGAATGTTGGACCTGGTAAAATACATCCCGTTTTGTTTGGTTGTGTTACTTGCGCTCTTTCATCATTCAAGTCTTGCTAATTTAGCTATCTAGCCGCTGTTACGGGATGAGTGGCTTTGCAATTTATTAAGTAATAATAAAAGTTTATTAGCTAGTTCGTAATATTAAAAACATAATATAAACTCTTCTCAGTTTGGAAGGAGCCGCATTTCAATCAAGGTTACCATTTGATAAGATGTCCTCACTTGAGGCGGAGTGCTTTTCTGAACTCCAAGGTGCATCTCAGCAAGCTTTTATACAAATCAGAAACAGAATCTTGAAGCTGTGGTTTGAAGACCCAAAGAAACAACTGACCCAAGACCAGTGTCTTGCAAAAATGGAGGTAATACTATAATTTTTTTATCTGAAAATTAGTGAAATTCCAATTGGCACTTTTGGTACACACCTTTATTTAGGTACAATCTCTACTCATATTATATAAATAGGAAACTAGCTCTGTTTTCTGTAACTTTTCATGGCTACAACCATTAACCAATTTTTATAAAAAATTTGGATCGCAATACTTTATCTTAAGAAAGGAAAGAGCCTACTTTTCAACATAGTTCCTAGGTGATGCGATAACCTAAAGTTTACCCAGATAGAGTCCCGGCAACACCTAGTTTAGTACAAAATTTTTTGGTTATGGTTTTAAGTAATTTCATCCAGAGAATTTTATTTTATTCTGTTATGCAAATTGAAATACTTATCTATACACAAATATTAATTTTTTCACTAAACATAAGTATTATTATGACATGATTTCAGCCTCCTTACAATGGTGATCCAATACTAGTTTTGAAAATTCATGCTTTTCTTGAGAGACATGGGTTTATAAACTATGGTATTTATGAACGCAAAACTCCAATACCTACCCCACCAAAAGGAAAACAGCGACCTAAAGTTATCATCATTGGTGCCGGTAAATATGACATTAAAATTTATTTACACATATCATAGAAAATAAATCAAACAAGTAAAATGTTGAAAAATTTAAAAGTTTGACTAATTTTATCATTCTTGTTGACTGACGAGAAAAACTAAATTAAATTAATTATGTTTGGGTTTCATACTGCTTCTCTCCGTATTTTGTATATTACAGCAGCTTAAAGGTACACACACACTTATCAACTCGGAAAGGGATCGTCACCGTATCGCCTCGAGCCGTTCAGTATTGTTTGTATGAAACTCCCTACTGCAACGCACACTAATTGGAAACGTAACGTAATCGCCTCGCCTCGGAACAGGCTCCGAACCGCGATGCGGTGAGTGGTCAACTTGCAGTTCCCGCGCTTACGGCTCGCAGTCCCTCCGCTTACGTCTCTCCGTACGCGAGCTCACGGCTCTTCGTCGATTTGGTGACGATTTGGTGCCAACCCGGTCAGCCAGCGGTCGGCGAGGCGTAAGCGCGGTGACGCCTAGCCGTAGCCGAGTTGACGTACAGGAGCCGCTGCTACGCTTTGGTTACATGCATACGTTAGGTTGACGCCTGGTTGACGGCGAGGCGAAAGGCGATACGGTGCCGATCCCTTTCCGAGTTGATATGTGTGCTGTGACCCTTACTCAGCAACTACTATAAATGCTGTCGACATAAAATTTTGGAATATGTAGTATTAAATAACAATATTGCAAATGATATCATTTAAAAAAAATGCAAAAGTAGCCGAATGTGATTAAAATTTTAAGGTGTGTTTACCAGGGCTGGTGAAATATGATAATATGAAAATACTTTGTCTCTACATTACATAATATTTTTATGTA
Source organism: Ethmia dodecea (assembly GCA_963855545.1). Lineage (NCBI taxonomy): Eukaryota > Metazoa > Arthropoda > Insecta > Lepidoptera > Depressariidae > Ethmia > Ethmia dodecea. The sequence continues at coordinate 9,472,135 of OY979448.1, forward strand.
TTTACTAATACTTCACGAACTATGACTAAATAAATACTATTTAATTGCAGGTGTCTCTGGACTTGCAGCAGCACGCCAATTGGTTTCTTTTGGTTGTGAAGTGGTTATAATTGAAGGCAGAGACAGAGTCGGAGGCAGAATTGTGACTTATAGAAAGGGACCCTATGTTGCTGACTTAGGTATGTTAAATAGAAGATTTACTAGGTATTTTAATTGTAAAAACCGGCCAGTCGGACCGAGGGTTCCATACAAACTTGTAGGAGTGCACTAACGAAAAGATAAACTGGATTGAGGGACGAACTTAACTTCGGGAAGCTTTTGTCCCCAATTCCCCATACATCGACAAGGTCGCCGTCAGTTCATAATTCCAAAAAACCTTTCGTTATGTGTTTATAACATAGTGTGTTCTTTTCTTGACTTTTATACATGACACCACTCCCTTTAGCAAAAGGTACGACATATTGATAAAAAATAATTGAGGGTGACCTATTTCAATAACGCAATTTTAATTTCAGATTTTTTTGTAGGTTCGATAAACATATGTTACTACACAGTCCTTGGGTAGACATACCCTTTTAAAATCCTACATGCATTATTAATAAGGCATATTCAGAAAATAGAAAAGTTTTAAATCCCTCTTATTACTGATTACGAAATACAAGAAACACTTTGACAACATCCCAATGGTTATTGTTTTACTTTTTGAACTAATTTTTTAATATGTCAATTCCAGGAGCCATGGTAGTCACAGGCTTAGGAGGCAATCCCGTGACAACTTTGTCAGTGCAAATGAACATGGAACTTCACAAAATTAAGCAAAAGTGTCCACTTTACGAGGCTACTGGTAACCAAGTACCTAAGCATAAAGATGAAATGGTAAGATTCGACTTTCTTCTAATATATTGACATACAAGAACTTGTAGTTCGATAGTTTAGCTATAGTTGCGATAGTGTTGTCTCTGCTCTGACAGGTAAAAGGACACGCCCCACAAGTATGAATATATTGATATAGTGATAATGTAGTAATAGTGACATAGTATCGATGCTAGCTATCAGAGTCAGGCCATATTCATTCAACATGAAATAAGCCCTAAAAATCGCAATAAATCTAAAGGATTTTAATATGTGAGTACACCTTACTCTTCGTTAGATAAATTTTATTCAATCTTAATTTTGATAAGACTTGGACATTTTTCAGGTGGAGCGTGAATTTAATCGTCTTCTAGACGCCACGTCTTACCTGTCTCATCAAGTGGACTTCAATTACTACAATGACACGCCGGTGTCTCTCGGACAAGCGCTCGAGTGGGTCATCAAATTGCAGCAAAAGAACGTCAAACACAAACAGGTATTTATTCTTTTTTGTATGTCTGAATAAGATAATTGAAGATAAAACTCAAAGGTTTCTCGCAATGCATTTTTTCCCGCTACAAATTGAGTAAAATAATTTGGATCTGAGAATCGTCAAGGATATAGATAGGTCACTGAGAGCATCCTTTATTTTTTTTACGTTAATAACCCTGTCATTTATTTTATAGGTTTTCTTGTGTAATAATTGGAGCCATTATTTTTAATAGATCCAGCATTTGAAGGCTGTGATAACATTGCAAGAGAAAATCAAAGGCAACGTAAATAAGTAAGTATCTTGGTGTAATATTCGGAAATACTGAGGACCCATCGTTTTACATTAAAACTCAATTATTTTTCCTTCTCTTACAGAATGTCTGACATACAAGAACTTTTGAAATCAATGAAAGCTGAAAAGGACGCTTTGCTCCTTGATAGAGAGAAAGGCGTTACTACAGACGGCATCTTGCAAGAGTTCAATTTGCGCCGCTTGAAACGGGAAATGAATCGGTTGTGCAACGAATATGATTCTTTAGTGTCAATGAACGCTAGTATTGAAGATAAATTGACGCAGCTAGAGACCAATCCGCCTAGGTAAGTTGAAAATATGTCTGCATCTGTTTTATATTGTTTCTCTTTAAATATGTCTATGTTCTATGTTAGGGGGTTTGGTTTCCGCACTTAGTCCTTAAAACGGACCATTGTACGTGACGTTTAAATATGTCACAATAATAAACAAATAATCTGGACAGGACATAAATATGAAGAATGTTAATAAACAGAGAGGTTTTTATTATTGTTTATTTATTACCAGTCACCAGTGGCTTCAGCCTATGTCTCCCTCCACAATGAAAAGTAGCTACTTTCTATTGGTGACAATCTTTCCTATTATATTTATTATATTAGTGTAGTTAGTGTAGATTGACATTGGCGCTCGACTTGTCATGCGGCTTTATAGCGGGAGTAAAATTGACGCAACACTCAAATATAGTTAAACGTTCGTTTACCACTGCTGACCACATAAAAAAACTGCAAAGACTGTAGTCGTTTTATTTCTTTTTAAAAACTATATGAATCTTTCAGTTCAGTATACCTATCGGTGCGCGACAGACAGATCCTGGACTGGCATTTCGCCAACTTGGAATTCGCGAACGCTACGCCGCTGGGCAACCTATCGCTGAAGCACTGGGACCAGGACGACGACTTCGAGTTCACTGGGAACCATTTGACAGGTATTTATTTATTTCCTAGCACCAACGATCGTGTACGAGTTGATTTATCGTGTCTAAGATCGGAAAGCAACATGCTACACTCTACTATGCCCACTAGAGCATACAAAAGATTCTTGCTGACAATTATGGACGCTCCGTGCATGTACGCGACGGTATTGGTCGGTGACGGGATGGTCTAGTGGGTGAAGTCTCATATTTTCAATACAAAGTATTTTTTTTTTGCTTGACACGTTCCTATTACGGTCATAGTATGATAAGGTGTAGTGGGTTGACACCTATAGGGATGATTAATCATCCACCATGAATGTGTGATGCGTGAAAGGTTTGCGTACTCTGTGACAGGTGATGGTCTATTATCCATCAGTAAAAAGACGTGAAAGTTTATGTACAAAGATTTTGACCTTTGATTTATCTTCATCTGTTAAGCAGTTTGATTTGTCAATGAGACTGAACAGAGTTGTATGCAGAAGTGAGCAACATTGCATTAACATTTTATAAACATGACTTACTCGATGTCTCCAAGAGATTTATTAAACTAAATTTGTTCTTTCGTTTTCCCAAAAAAATATTAATAAAAAAACTAAAAATCTCAAACCGTTTTTCTTTGAGGGGGTAGGCAGAGGTATTCCATTTCTGGAAATAACCCACTTTCACGAGAATATTTGACCCCTAAAGTCCCTAAACGTGATAGATGTCGAGCCCATCGCCGGACCGGGTCTGTTACACATGGTTCAGAATTAATTCTAAGACCTGCGGGTTTCCTCCCGATGTTTTCCTTCCCGCCGAGCTAGCGGTGAATATGAAAATATAATAAAGTTCTTTTTTCTAGGAATTAGGGATAACATGTATGTTTATATCGAAACTTATAAAATGTCTCTAATCTCATAGGTCTCTCAATCCTCTAATAGTTTCCACAGTGGTCTGTCCTGAGTTGTTCGTCTCCACTCTGGGCCAGTAGCCGTTTTGATGTTATCGTTGTCTTCCACGGCTTCTTTTCTCATCTTTTGGGTATTACTCGTTTTGTTATAAAATTAGTTTATGTCATCTGTGGCCAAGGGATGGCAACGCCTCCGCGAACTTTTTTCACATTGTCATCTGTTTTCTTGATTGGCTTTCTCTATATAAACTCTCACGCAAAGAAACTGCAGTTTGTTAAATGCGTGTTTGTTTAATCAAGAAATAAAAAAAAACATAAACTACATAACTGGGTGTTAGTTGTGGCTTTGAATCCAAGAGTCATCGCTATCGTGTCATGTGAACATTTCGTCAAGTGTGGGTAATGAATAATTAAATACATCAATCATTATTGATAGTGAGGACACCGCTGATGGATGTAGTGACAAAACGTCTGACACTGCGTAGATTAGTTTTCCTCTAACAGTAATGACCTGATGTTTCTTACGATGCAATATCTCTACGACAGAATGTTATGAGATGAAGTAATATTCGAATGGTCGTATTCGTTATGATAGGTAGGTAAAGATATCCCATAATAGAGTATTTGAAAAAAAATCTATCAAATCACCTCTAAAAATCGATTTCAATATCCATTCTGCAATTTATAATAACAAATTAATAAAATAATCACAAAAGTAAGGCAATTAAATGAAAAAGAATATACCATTATAAATCTAAAAACATATGCTAACTCCTTTTATCCCCAGCGCGGCGGGAGGCAGAGGTATTCCGTTTCTGAAAATATCCACGTTTCACTAGTATACTCTTTGGACCTCTAAAGTGATAAGTGGTGAGCCGGAACCGAGTGCTGATAAACATTCCTCAAAATTGATTCTAATACCTGAGTCTTTCCTCACGAAGTTTTCCTTCACCGCCGGGCTAGTGTTAAATATGTACGTAAGATTTTTTTAAACAAATTTTTGCCCTCGTCAGTAAATTCAGTAAATATTGCATAATAAATTTGCGTTTTGACAGATGATAAAAACTAACTGATTTGACTAGCAGTCAACTACCCTGCTGTAACAATGTACTATGTATTTGGAAAGAAACACGACTTTTTTACAGGAAGTAAATACACAAGAAAATAGAGCAGTGTGTAGTGTGAAAAATGCCCGTTTTTATAATTATAGTTTCAAGTTTTACAGACATTCATGTCTGCTTTTCCATTTTTAACCGACTTTAAAAAAGGAGGACGTTCTCAGCAACTTACCAAAGCTGACAATCGCAATCAGATGAATAGTATAGAAACGTATTCGGGACAAACAAACAAACATTTAATTCTTTACAGAAGAGTTCCATTATACAAAACTAAACCAAGCTAATGCGCAAAACTATTTATATGTTTTGATTTTAGAATCAAACGAGTCCCATGGGTACAATAATCTCTATACAAATAATTAATTTACAAATGTTGAATTATTTGTATTATTTAATGTTGTTCAGTTTCATGTTTAGATTAATCTCTAAAGAACAACTCTATTACTTTGTGTATAGACCGTATATCTTAGTGTATATCATACTCCATGGTCTTATTATTGTCGTTGTTTATGTTTTGACAGACTTTGTCACAAAAAACAAAAAATACATTTTTGTGCTTTCACACCAAATCTTTATTTTAAATCTAAATCGATCCTAAAAACTTAATATGGTAGCAGAGCGTTAATATCGATCGAAATAAAGATATTCAGCTAACATGTCGAAGATACGGATTGAGCCTTTAACTAAGGACAACTACGACACTTGGGCAATACAAGCTGAAGCTGTGCTAGTGAAAGACAAGCTATGGAAATACGTGCAGACTATCCCAAGCTCTGTGGAGTCAAGTCCTGAGGACATTGAAGGAGACAGGCAAGCAAAATCAACATTGATACTTATAATCGCTCCTTCGGAACTCAAACAAATCAAGTCATGCAAAACAGCAAAAGATATTTGGGATAAACTGAGAGAAATATATGCAAGCCAAGGTCCAGCTCGTAAGGCGACTCTTCTAAAACAGCTGATACTCACTAAACTAGAAGGGAACAACACGCGAGAACACCTGAACAGGTTTATGGACACTGTGGATAAACTAGCTGATATGGGAGTTTCCATAAACGAAGACCTGTTAACCATCATAATGCTCTACAGTCTTTCTCCAGAATATGAAAACTTCAGAGTAGCCATTGAAAGCAGGGACACACTACCTAGACCAGCTGAGTTGAAAACAAAAATACTAGAAGAAAGCGAGGCTCGACATCAAACTCAAACTGAACCAACGAGTTCTCAAGCTCTTCAAGTTACGCATAATGCTAAAACATGCAAAATATGTAAGAAGAAAAACGTTTACTTCAAAAACAGCTCTCATAAAATCTGCACAAACTGTTGGTCTAACCAAAATAAGAAGAAGAAGGTGACTTTAGAAAATGAAACGTCAAACCATGTTGAAGAAGACTGTCTACTAAACGTTCAACCTACACTTACTAACAGTAACTGGGTACTGGACAGTGGCTGCACTTCTCACATGACCTACGCAACAGAACACTTTACAACGATTAAGGCAGACTCTAGCAAACTTAACTTCGCTTCGAAAGACCAATCAACCCAGATTAAAGGACGAGGTACAGTCAAAGTTGTAACCAACGAATATGGCACAGTAAACCTTTTAGAAACGCTGTAAGTACCTACCCTTACAAGTAATCTACTATCGGTTGCAAAAATAACTCAAAATGGTGGCACCGTAACTTTTACTGGAAACAAAGCTACAGTTACCAAGAACAACAAAACATTGATGACCGCAGTAAAGGAAAATAATCTTTACTATGTCAAAACGCAAATTAAACATGGTTGCACAGTGACACCTGAAACAAACATGGTGACAACTCAAGAAAACTCCATCGAAGACTGGCATCGCAAATTGGGACACATGAACGGCAAAGACCTTCACCTAGCATTGAAAAACGAGACCCTAATCGGCTTAAACTTCAAGAAAGATGAGGTATTGTCAGACTGTGAGGCCTGCATTCAAGCCAAAATGACTCAAGTGCCAAGTTCTAACCCAAGAACTACGCCTAGAACTACGCAACGTCTAGAAATTGTACACAGCGACGTCTGTGGTCCTATCAAAACGCCTAGCACCATGGGTAACAAATACTTTGTTACATTCATCGATGACTACAGCAGATATGGCCGCGTATACTTTCTGAAACACAAATCTGACGTACTACAAAAGTTCAAAGACTATAAAACTGAGATGGAAAACTTTACTGGCAATAAGATAAATTTTTTGCAAACTGACAACGGTACTGAATATATAAACAAAGAATTTCTAAATTACTTGAAGGCAAACGGGATTGCACAACGACTATCGGCACCCTACACGCCACACCAAAACGGTCTTGCAGAACGAAAGAATCGGACACTAGTGGAGAAAGCAAGAGCTATGCTTATCGATTCCAAAGCCCCGATGCATCTATGGGCTGAAGCAGTTAATACAGCTAACTATTTGGCAAACAGAAGCATCAATAGCGCTATTGGAAATCAAACTCCATTCGAACGATGGGTACTAAGAAAGCCCTGTGTTAACCACTTACATCCGTTTGGATCTAAAGCATTTGTTCTGAAGAAAGGTCCCAAAGGACACAAATTTGCACCGAAAGCGACACCTGGTCTGTTTGTCGGTTATTCAGAAGTCAGCAAAGCATACAAGATCTACATTCCAACTGAACGCAAGGCAGTCATATCTAAAGATGTTAAAATAATTAAAACAAACTTCTATGAAACTGCTTCTACAAACATTCTCAACAATGATGATACAACTTCTCTAGAGCAAACACAAACGCCTAGAACAAAGTTAATTGAATTGGAATTTGAGAATAACGAAGAAGACACAACCGAAAGCCATCTGAATGACAGTGTTTATGAAGAATCCCTTGAGCAAGTACATGAAATCGAAAGCACATCTCCTGAATTTGAAAACATTGACAATATACAGCAAGACGAACCAAACATTGATGAACCTGAAAATGTAGAACCTATACCAAACCAACGGTGTCTACGAGACAGATCATTGATACGTATGCCACAACGGTACGATGATTTCGTACTGGCAGCTGCTGATGAAGTTAACAAACTCGGAGAACCTACTTCATACAAAGAAGCACTAAATTCATCTGACAAGGACAAATGGCTCGAAGCAATGCTGAGCGAGATCTCATCACTCGACGAAAACGAAACGTGGGAACTTGTCAAATTACCAAAAGGTAGAAAAGCTCTACCAAGCAAATGGGTTTACAAAATTAAAACGAATCCAGACGGCACCATCGAACGTTACAAAGCAAGATTGGTTATCAAAGGTTTCTCACAAACACCTGGGGTAGACTACGACAAGACATTTAGCCCGGTGGCTCGACTGAGCACCATCAGAGCTGTACTTGCTACAGCAGTCAAACAAAACTTGAGACTTCTGCAATTCGACGTCACAACTGCATTCCTGAACGGGAAAGTCGAAGAACAGATCTTTATGAAACAACCTGAAGGTTACAATGACGGCACCGACCGTGTATGCCTTTTAAAACGAAGCTTGTATGGATTAAAGCAAGCTCCACGCTGCTGGAACACCTGCATTAACGACTTCTTGTTACAATCAGGGTTTATCCAGTCAGAAGCTGATCCATGTCTATACACACGAGTAAGAGGGACAAAGAAAGTCCACATCGCTTTGTATGTCGACGACGGACTCGTAGCCAGCAATAATATTGAGGCTGAAACCGAATTTATTAACGAGCTACATAAGAGACTAAAGATCAGAACGTCACCTGCTACATATTTCCTAGGAATGGAAATCAGCAAAGTGGATAACATGATCACACTGCGTCAAACATCGTATACAAAGAAGCTCTTACGAAAATTTAATATGAGCAACTGCAAGTCTGCACCGACACCTATTGTTAAAGAAAACATGGGAGGAGGAGAAGAACAAGGAACACAAGCTGAACCAAGCTTTCCTTACAGACAGGCTGTAGGCGCACTGACATACTTGGCAGTAGCCACAAGGCCTGACATATCTTACGCTGTCGGAATGGCATCAAGACATCTTGAAGCGCCAACTGCAAAGGACATTGCACTCGTCAAAAGAATTATACGCTATCTCAAAGGAACCTCTGAAATCGGTCTAACATACAAGAAGGACACACTAGAGAAAATGCTTTGTTATAGTGATTCTGACTTTGCTGGAGATCAATCTACTGGCAGGTCCACATCTGGCACTGTATGCTTACTCGCCGGAGCTGCAATCAGCTGGAGATCGCAACGTCAAAGTGTTGTATCGATTTCGTCAACTGAAGCAGAAACAATCGCAGCTAGTGAGGCTTCACAAGAACTGATATGGCTAAACTGTCTATTGAAGGATCTGATGAAGCTGAACAAGCCCACACTGTATCTTGACAACGAGTCGGCAATAAAGCTCTCTCAAAACCCAAAATATGAGTACCACAAGCGTACAAAACATATTAAGCTGAAACATTTCTTTGTCAGAGAATGTGTAGCCAACGGAGAACTTGAAGTGAAACAAGTGGCTTCAGAGCTACAACTAGCAGACATGCTGACCAAACCACTCTACGGGCCCAGACTGCAAGATTTGAGTGAAAGAGTTGGTCTCAACAGAATCTCTCGATCCTGAAAAAAGTTGGGAGGGTGTAAAGACCGTATATCTTAGTGTATATCATACTCCATGGTCTTATTATTGTCGTTGTTTATGTTTTGACAGACTTTGTCACAAAAAACAAAAAATACATTTTTGTGCTTTCACACCAAATCTTTATTTTAAATCTAAATCGATCCTAAAAACTTAATACTTTGGACACCCAGATCTCATCACAATCTCCCAAATATGGCAGAAGACACAGAGAGATAATAACCTCATATGGGTTGGTGAGTGCAAAAATAAAAGATGGTTTGCAGGTGTGTTCTATTCTAATAATGAATCAGCAGAACTCCAGGGCCGGTTTTTATTATTATCATAGTTACCACTACAGATTTTAAACGTAATACCTTCACCTATTTTGTTATAATGAATAAATCAGATTATTAGGTTGCATCCTAAAAAGAACCAAGCAACATGTTCAATATAAAAAAACCTTACGCAAACTGGGTCAGTCAGTGAGTAGGTATAGTTCCGACATGGAGTCGAAAAATGTTATTTCCACAACACAATAGCACTCGATACACTCGATTGTCACGTCTATTTCGGGCTAGCCGAATCGGGCTCTCGGCTATAACTTCAATTAACCGCGCACTCGTTAGCGTTTTCCCAACGTTTCCGCACAATCTCGCGCGATCGATGCGCCATTGTGGCACACACAAAAGATGCTACCGAATAGAAATAGTTGCCCCTAAAAGGATTGGTTTGCCGGCGACTGTTATTTGTTCCCACTTAACAGATGGAATTAGCCAAGGCAATGTACGTTGGTAGCCATATTTTGTATCTCCTCTACCTAAGTTTTGTAAAGATTTTCTGAAATTAAATTGGTAGTTTCTCTTTACAATTTTTTTTAACTATTGGTAGGTAGGTACTGTTGAAAACACATTAGACTATTCATATTATATACACACACCGGCACAATTAGCGGAACAGAAAAAAAAAGGAGAAAAAAGAGGGAATTTAGAACAATGAATGTAATTTTTAAACAATATATTATTTAAAATGAAACAACAATTAAATTAACATGTTTTGACATTCATTTGTAACACCATACTTAAAATTTTATAAAAATAAAAATTAAATTAAACAAAATGCATTTTTCTTCGATTTTTAATTATAGAGAAACAGCAGAAAATTCAAGATTTTCCAAAGTTTAACAACAATTTCAATGACTGTTCAATATCGAGTGTTTCCTCCTCGTGCTCTGATGAGGGTTTCCATCCGTCTGGGCATGCTGCGGATGATGTTATCAATGGTTTCTTGGGGCAACCTCTGCCATTCTTCAAGTAATGCGTTTCGCAACTCGTTGAGATTATTGGGAGGGGGCATTCTTGACTTTACACTCCTCTTTAGCAAGTCCCAGACGTGTTCTATAGGGTTCATATCGGGGGACCGTGCTGGCCACTCCATCACCGTTATACCAACATGGTTTAGGTATGTCTGTACTGTGCGAGCACTGTGAGCCCGAGCATTATCCTGCATTAGAATGAAGTTGTTACCAATAAAGGGGGCAAATGGCACAACATGTTCTTCTAAAATCTCCCTGATATACCGATCAGCATTCAGATTCCCGCCATCGACCACTACTAACTCCGTACGAGCTCCTAAACATATTCCTCCCCAGACCATAATTGAACCGCCGCCATATGCAACTGTATTTTCAAAATTAGACTGGATATACCGTTCTCCTTTGCGTCTCCATACTCGCTGCCTTCCATCAATTTGATTTAACATAACTCTGCATTCATCAGTAAAAAGAACCTGTCCCCAGTCGTCGAAGTCCCAATCACGATGTTCACGACCAAAGTGTAGACGGTTTGTGCGATGATGTCTCTCAAGTTTTGGGGCTTTGGCGGGCACATACGAGCCTATACCCACTTCTTCGAATCTTCTACGAACTGTCCGCTCACTCATCCTTACTGCTCGTACCTCTTCCAGTAAATTTCGAGCCTGCACCGCCGTTAGTCTCGTGTTCCGTCGGACTTGAAGTTGGAGAAAACGGTCATCCCTCCTTGAAGTACACCTTTTCCGGCCTTGTCCTCTCCTTCTCACTAGAGCATTCGTCAATCTGTATCGTTGGATGCTACGATAAATCGTTGATAACGATCGACGAAGGCTTCTGGCAATCGATCTGTAGGTTTGACCATTTCTCCTCATTTGATCTGCCCTAATGATTTCTGATGGCGTTAAATCAGGCATAATTAGATGCTCGTAAATTATCAATATGCGAAAAAACTCAAAAGCCTCAAAAACTGCAATTCAAAGCTTTTCAAATGGAATTCACGAACCTTCTAAAAACGGACAAGCGGTGGAAAAAATGAATCAATGAAAATTAAAACAAAAGAATGAAAAAAAGGGCAGTCGCTTAGTATTCCATTTTTAAATTAAAACCCAAATTTAAAAAAAGCTTGTTTAGCCGGCCAGTAACACGCAAAAATGCGTAAATACTCCCTTTTTTTTCTGTTCCGCTAATTGTGCCGGTGTGTGTACTTTATGGTTAGTTTAGCATGACATGTACAGATCTTTTGTCAAACTCTTTCGCTTTCGATTCGCTTTCTTTATAGGCGATTATCTATTGACCATGACATTGTCCGCACGAATGTTAGATTATCGCGTCAACTTGCAGCAATGTGTTTTTCCAGAATAAAAAGCAGCCTAGATATGACATTTCTCATAGTTCTATCTTCCTCATTCCTCATAGTTAAATTGTATCAATGTCTGTAATATAGCTGTGAAAAGGATATATAAGCTGTGTTATAGATAAGCAGACGAGTTACTTTCTCATTTACGATGTTGGTGGGGATGTGTATGATATTTAGATAACGATTCCTCACATAATAATTCCTCAATTCAATGTCCATAACGACTAGCTAAGTGTACGTATGAGTTAAAATGGAAATTGATAACAGGGGAGGAGAGCCCCCGTTATTTATGTGAAAGTTCACCGTTTTGTCCACATAATTTTGGAGCGTACATCACTCGCAATTCGCGAACGAGACCAGCCCTGCCTCCGTTCGCGCCCAAGGGCTTGCTCCGTTATGTGGAATTTTCGAGTTAGTGGCCGGTTGTAATCTTTTGCAGGACGGCGGACTTTTGCCCCCGGCACACGGTTCGTGTCAATAATTACTATGATTTCTCGCCGCAGGTTTCCCTACTACACTCGATAAATTACTCACTGACTTCTGTGAATTGTCATAATGTGCGTGGCAGAAAACGCGAATCATGCATTTAGCTGCTTCACACACATGCACTAACATACAATTGAGACGACTTTGTGAATGTTTGTATTATCGACGAAAAAACAAAGCTGTGTTAAGTAGTATTCTGTGCCCACAATGTCAGGAGGACCATGCTGGAAAAAATATAAGATTTTTTTACGTCTGATAATTACGCATAAAGCATAAAAAGGGAAGAAGTGAAACTTGTGTACGTTACTCGGTGAGAAGATATGTATCGCGACATACTCAGACGCCTCTTTTGAGCGGCGGGGAGTGCGTGCGTTGTCGGCCATATTTCTCGTTGTTCGCTTGGCCCGGTGTTCGCGGCAGCGTGGGTAGTTGAAAAATGACATCTTGATTGTTGTGCGTTATTCTACTCATGAGAATGTCGGGACGGAATCGTCGCGTGCACGGCCATTGTCGAGCTCTGCGGCCGCGGGCCCTACAAATTGAACGATTGTTAACCCGTTCCGTGGAACCGTTGCTATCGTGACTTGACACGAAATTATTGTATTTACTGGGATGTTGTATTTTGTTAGAATACGGTACTTCATTGCACTGTTCAACATGCAAACATTATGCGGTGTTTTGTTGATTTGAAAGATTACTTGAGGCATATCCATTTTGTCTGCTTCCAAATCAATTCAAGAATAGGTATATTATATTTAGCATTAAATTGTGCGCCTATAAATTCTGTTTATGCATACAAAGAGTATACCTCAAGCTATGTATGACTACATTAGAAAAGCACCTTACGACTTCACAATGCGTTAATAATTACACAAGGCAATAACTTATCGGCTGTGTCTACGGCTTAGGTATCCATACATCATAAACGCAAGTAACAAAGCCGCAGCCAAGATGAATTATAAGCTGTTTTGCTGTTTACCAACGACAAATGGCATCTGAAACAAGTCCCCGAGGTGGCGTCCGGGGCCAAACGATCGTTTTCTAGGCGGGCTCGCGGCGGCAACAAGTTTTTGATAACGCCATGCATGGCGTGAGGCAATAATGAATGTGATACAGCCTCGGCCTTCCTCATTTATCACACGCTCTATGAATAAAATATCTCTACTATTCTCGACGCGTTGCCTTTGGGATAGCGTCCAGTCGTGCTGGGACGCTTAGCGCTCACAGCGGCGATCACAATCTGTAGTAATACTAAGGGCTCTCTGGAGAAATTCACGCTGTCGGCCCTTGTAACTTCGCACTGTCCGCTGCGAACTTGCCGCCAGGGGATACGATATTGCTGAATCTGTGCCTCATTTACTTTATTGTAATAAACATATCCCATCCAGTCGCCTTTATATCATTTGTTATATCTGGACAATCAGGATCTGGCCATACCGTTATCAGATAATTGTTTCAAAATTGTAAACGCAGTGTGAATTGTTAACGTTGTCACGAAATGAATCAACTTCAAGCGTAACAAGCTTAACAGTCGTCTCATATTTCGTTGGCAACTCGTTGCTTTTGATTTGGTGCAGTGTTGCAGCAAAAGTCGCCATAAGTAGTGTCATGGGGTGGCGACATCGTTGCTTGTAGCCAGACACGAGGACATCAATCGCGACAGTGGCGTCGCGGGCGAAGGCGTCGGGGGCGTGGATGAATAAGCAATGAGCCGACGAATGGCTCTATTAGCCCGCCATTGTTCCCTTGCGCTGCGATACCTTAGATTGCGCAACCGACACGTATTGTTCGCGTCTCACGGCTTTCACTGCAAACTGTGACGTCACAGCTCTTACGACCCAAATGCTTTCAGTGTTAGATTTAATGCAATTTGCATTTATCGAACCTTATAGAGCAAAGTACACGGCGCGGTGGCTTTGTTAACCTGAATCTTAAATGTTTCGCCTTAATGCCAGCTGGGTTTACAATTAGAGCACAGAAAATTAGTGTTAGAACAAATAAAATAGCCTGTTGTTTTAAATCTTTCTCTTCTCTTACAGTTTTAAATCTTTGTTTTATGGGGTATACAGTATTGCTCGTAAAGATAGTAAATAACCCATCGTTGTCGTCGGAAAATTGTCCCAGAAGTGGTCCATCGCGATAGACGGTGCGACACTGTTTTACTTCGGTAAACGTCAGCGTTTAGGATTTATGTGGTGCGATGTTGCGCGGCTTGCGGCTATGTGCGTCTAATTGACAAGCGTCCGGACGCTTTCGTGTCACGCGGGTAACGACTAACACCGACCCTCTATGCTTATGTGATCCCGGAACTTTAATACTTCACTGTATTTTAGATATAGAGTTACAACATGATTTTGCTATTAAATGAGTGAAAATAAATTATGACTACGGAAAACGTTGCCTATGTCATCTGGACGATAATAACAAACGACTGAGACCTCATTCATCAAAATCGGAAGGGAAGATTAGGAGCTACGGTATAAGATACGTAAATACAAAATATACCAACATATACTTCTAAAAACACACCTTTCCTTTTGTATTTTGCTGTAGTCAGTCGGGTACAAATAAAAGACACTGAGCGAAAATACATATCTTGTTTGTAACTTTTATACCTTGAAAAGACATCAACGAGATAGTATTAGTTTTTTACAGATTTTTCTGAATTATTGCATAAGTACTCAAACGATTTCCGTGTAGTGAAACAGGTTTCCATGGAAATATATTATCAAATAAATAATAGTTCGTTGAAGAAATCTTTTATAGATACTAATATTATAAAGAGGAAAGATTTGTATTCTTGTATGTTTTTTACGAATAAACTCAAAAACTACTGGACCGATTTCAAAAATTGTTTCACCAATCGAAAGCTAGAAGATCCTTGAGTAACATAGGCTATATTTTATTCCCGTATTCCCACGGGAACAGGAACTACGCAAGTGAAACCGCTCAGAAACACTAGTATTCAATTGAACGATCAAAATTTGGTTTACTTAGAGTATTATAATAAAATAAACCTATGACGTTTGTCTTTGCTCTTAATTACAAAACAATTAATACCCAAGAAAATACCTAGTCGTAGATCAACAGGCGTAATCATTCTAAAACTCACAGTCCAGATTGTTCCAATTTGTAACAAAATATGTTTGTTCAGGTAACCGAGCTAGAGCAATAGTTCGACACTGTATGTAAGTGCTTAGCCAAGTTAACCAATTTCTGACAACATAAAACAATTTCTGACCAGCATTTCCAGCAGTTGTAAAGTCTGATAACTTGTTTTTGATAATTGTGTTAATCTAGTTCAGTCCAATAATATCAGGTCCCTTAGGCAACGGATAGTAATATAATTTGCATCGTGTACGGTAGTGGTTTTATTGCTAACTATTTGCCTTTTATAGCTGTGCGTTTGTTCGTTTTCGTTATCAAGCTTGTTAATATTCTCGGTTTAAGTTGGAGGTTTTTTTCTTCAACTATATTTGAATAACTTGGACCTTATTTTACATGTTATTAGATAAAAGTTGGGATACGATTGTGTTACGGGTAACAACCGCGGATTATTCAGTAATAGTTTAATAGAATAAATTTTAGGGGTGGCGCGAGTGAATACCAATTTCATTTTAACTTAATAATCTCACTCATCAGAATTTTGATTATTCCACGTTAGTTCAACTCTGGCTTAAACTTTCCTTTCAATGTAAAAGTTATAATCCTCTTTGTGAACCCTAATTGAATTCACTGTTATGCTAATACCGTGATTTCCCATCTTATTTCGTTAATAGAGGTCTGTGGTAAACCAATTAAAGGGAACGTTGGATTACTCAACTTTAAGAACACAGATAGTTTGTGGGTTCTGCCTACACGAGAAATTAAACGTGTAATCTTCTATGAAAATATTATACAGTCGAATAATGTACTATAGTAATAGGATCTTTAATTAAATAGCGCATGAGTGGAGCTTTACTGCTTGGCATGAAATATTGAGTGTTATAGTGTATGAGTTTTGCAGAGTTGGGTCGCGTGCGGCCGCAAACGTTTGTGTGCGGTGGTGCATATGTCGCTTTATTGCGCATTTCTCAAGGTTTAACATTCCTCCCGTGGACTCGGTCGTCTCTAATAGTAGCGTATTGCGGTTTTATTAACGTTGTTGGGACCTGTATTACATACCACGACATCTTGCGTTGCATCCTCCTGAATAATATAAGCTCTCGCGTTTGCAGACCGAAATATTCAGATATGAATTTTGTTTGTGCTGCTCCACCTTTTTAAAATCCATCTCATAGACTGTATTCTCAAAGGCATAACATTTAAATTAGAAATCATATATACAACGAGCCACAAAATAAGCGCAATTCTTAGGATATTAATATAAAAAATATATGATGCATTCGTACTTTAGTTTTGTTTAACCAAATTTCTTAAATAAAGAGCAATAATAGTACGGTTTCCTTATGTAGCCCTAAATTCAGCTATGCTACTTCATTTTTCGTAAAAAAATAACACATATTAAAAATAGCTGAAATCGATTAAGTAGTAGATACTAAACAAACTAATTTCAGAAGTTGCGCTTACTCTGTTACAAATTGTATAATACTTATTAATTTTAAATGCTAAGGTTCGTTTTCTATGAAATTAATTCATGTGTATTACCGGATACGTTACAATCTTGTATGGTATTGATTTTGTCGGTGCTATAGTAATTTTGTATATGTAGTAGGCGTGTGTCCGCCGCTGTACAGGACTGTCTCTGTGCGGTCGAGCACCCGGCACCCAGCGCACCGTGAATTGCGGATGCCCATTCCAGTCTCACTAGCGCCTATTCGCTTTATTTTCTTTTTGTTATGGCCTTAAAATATACAAGCTGCACTAAGCTTTTCCACAAAACCAGTGTGTTTTGTGTGTTTAGATTCATTTTCACAATACCTAAGGGTTTTATTTTGAAACTAATAAGACCTGAGTTCAATGTAGGTACACTTTTAATTTTTACCACCCGCGTAGTTCCCTTTCCCGTTTGAATACAGGAATAAAATATAGCCTATGTTACTCAGGGATATTCTAGCTTACCATTGGTGAAAGAATTTTTAAAATCGGTCCAGTAGTTTTTGAGTTTATTCGCAACAAACATACCAAAGTACAAATCTCTCCTCTTTATAATATTAGTATAGATTTCATCCGTATTTAATTTATTTGCACATGAGTACCAAGAAAATACACATGACGAACTTAATCCCTACAGGCATTATCTAGTAGTCAACCATGAGGCTAATCAGAAATAATTTGGTGGAATTGGCCGAAACTAATAAAAACAATGAGTGAAATATAATAATGCACTACTACTTCACTACAGCTGCACTACTCCTTTAAAGAAGCTTTTATTAAAAATTGCTTCGTCTTTCCTCGGTCTTTATACGAGCTTCAATATTAACTGTTACTCTTTTTGCAATGATATTGTTTCATTTGAAACGTTATGACAGTTCGTTTTTATTGCGAAATCCGACGCTTTTCGATTTTGTCCACGGAAGGGATGATTGATCGCGTAATGGTTTTAAAGCAATATATGCATGGGCAAGTCAGGATCCAGCTGCTGTGTTTCGCAGTTCGCTCGTGCTGAAACGGCCCAGATGTCAGCTGTGAGCGCAAAATGAAACACGTTAGCGCTTTGGCTGACGTCAGTTCCCTTTTTTGTCGCGCCGCCTGTGGAAGGCCATTTATCAACTTTTTATGGAAACGCTTGTTTTAATTTATGCTTACACTAACTTCCGAGCTCGTAGCTATCTCCGACCTCATTTGCAACCGCAGCTTTGTTGCTGTTTACGCGAAGCACTGAAAGAGCAAGCTGTTCGCTACAATTTTAAACTAACTTACACCATCATGGCTCTTTGAATTAATGTTGGTTAGAGTAATGTGATGTTCTCTTTTCATATAACTTTTTCATTGAATTTGCTTTTCAGGTTTCGTATAAGATTAGTTTTCCAAATTAAATATGTGGTTGAGAACTTGAAACTAAATTGGTGCAATCAATTAGGTACCAGGGTTTTCTCTTCTTCTAATCTTTTTTGATTATTTATTATCTCATTAGTTTCGACTACTTTCTGTATCTTTTCGGTAACAGATGATTTATTTTGCGCGGTTGCAGATGGACAAGATGTACGATTCGCGGCAAATTTAAAAGCTGGCTCGATGCAATTACATCTGATGCTTGTCTGAATGCACATCTGATAAGAATACGAAAAAACGGCTTGTGAATTTACTTTAATTAAATACAGAATTTTTTGCTTCATACCTCCAAGATAAGATTGTAATCGGATGCAATTCTGATTAATCTTATTTAAACTTTAATTAGAAGCCATTTGAATAAGTTTTCAAAAGGTTTCACACTGTACCGGTAGCTATAGCTCTTGGAATATCGTTTTTATTTCTATCTATACATACCTGTAATAAAATTGTAACGGGCCCAGGTCTGTACATAGGAGATATTTAAGAAAGCTTAATATAAGGGGTCTTTATCAGCAATAGAAGCAATTATTTGTAAAAATTTGGTCTCTCTCTGTTTGTACACGCATTGCGCAAAAACCATTGCACGAAATTAGATGAGGTTTTTACAGTTATATTGTTGTAGGTCTAATTTAATGTCTAGTACATGGTTTATCTTGGTACGCCGCCTGAAAGCCGAATAATCTATACACACAAGAGTTTTTTTTTCTGGGTCAGTACGGGGAGGCAAAAGCTAGTGTCGTAATAGAATAATAGGAATTAAAGTGGCCACTACTACAGTGCAGGTGGAGGCGATCAAGTCTGGAGTTCCTCGTAGTTCGGAGGTTCCAACTTTACAGAGGAGACCCCGCAAACCGCACGCCACACGACAAATTTCGCTTATATTAACTTTTGTTCCCAGTAAATTTCACTTCAATTCAAACTGCGCGACCGCTTCGTCGAAACTGTCGAAATTAATTTTGAATCCAGACTAACCATAGTCTTTTATTCCGTTGTAATAAAAACAAAATTGAATTTAGGTCGAGTTCGTTCATGTTTGTCTACTGTACTGTTAATAATGTAGGGATTAAAAGATCAGACTGCGCATGCATCGTCATTTTGCCGTGAGTTCCTAAAAGCACTTTAGCCACAGCGTAATTCCGGTAAAAGGCTCGGGGGCCGCGCCGTCCATTCGCTTCTTAATGTTTGTTTAAGCGAAAAAGTTCGACGCTCATTAACCGGATTGGTGGTTAATGAAACTTGGCCTTAGAATTATATATGCCGTTATGTCTCTACTCCGAAATAATATCGCACATTATTCTCCATGTCATTGATTATTACTCTGTCCGTAAAGGAGACGTGGTTAAGTTTTAATACTTATTTATGTATACTAGTCATAATTAATTTAATTATTTTTTTATGTTTATTCATAGTTTTAAAAAAATATTAGCATTCGGCACTCCTTCTCTATTCAGCGCGCACAGAGCGCAATTCCTTATAGACTCCAATTAGTATCTATATAAATAAAAATGAATTGATGTTCGTTAGTCTGATTAAAACTCCAGAACGGCTGGACAGATTTTGATGAAACTTTTTGTGTGGGTTAGAGTGGGTCCAGGGATGGTTTATACGGTGGCAGAACGACGTCTGCCCGGGCCACTAGTATTAATATAAAAAAAAATATGATGCATTCATATTTTACTTTTGTAAAATGTCTTAAATAAAGAGAATTAATAGCCCTAAATTCAGTTATGCTAATTAATTTTTTTGAAAAATATCTGAAATCGATTAAGCTGACTGTCTGACTGATCGATCAACGCACAGCCGCAACCTAAAAAAATAAAATTATTCTCAAGATTACTTTAATGACGGAATTGAGCACTAAGGAGGGATTTCATCATTACCATCCGCGAGTAGTCGTTAAAGAAGGGGTTTCTGAGTCCAAAAAAATAAATAAATTGCAGGACACAATTCACACACGGTTTTTTAGTCCCAAACTAGGCAGGGCCTGTACTATGGGTACTAAACAACTGATAAACATCTATATATATAAAGAGAGAAATCCTGACTGACTGACTCATCAACGCCCAGCCTAAACCCTTACACCTAGAAAGCTGATTTTTTTCACATATATTATTTTGAAGACGTAGGCTAGCACTAAGAAAGGATTTTTCGAAATTCAACCCATAAGGGGGTGAAAAAGGGGTTGAGAGTTTGTATGCAAAACCTTCATTTTTGGGTGTATCAACTCAAAACTTTGTAAAAATACTCTATAAAACAAACGACAAGAAATGTATTTCTTAATTTTTCAAAAAACACCCCATAAGGGGGTGAAAGAGGGGGATGGAGTTTGTATGGAGACGTGTTGTTTTTTATGTCTATCAACTTGAAACTTGGCACAAATACTTTTAGAAATAAATAAGTAGATACGTGTTTTTGGATTTTCCGAAAATCGTCCCCTAACGGGGTGAAAGTAGGGGTTGAGTTTGGAATGTATGGAAAACCTTCCTTTTTAGGTGTATCAATTCGAATTTTTCTAGAAATACTCCTCAAAACAAACAACAAGACACGTATTTCTGGGTTTTGTAAAAAACACCCCCTAGGGGGGCGAAACAGGGGGTGAGGTTTTGTATGGAGACGTGTTGTTTTTTACGTCTATCAACTTGAAACTTGGCACAAATACTTTTAGAAATAAATGAGTAGATACGTGTTTTTCGATTTTTCGAAATTCGTCCCCTAACGGGGTGGAAGTAGGGGTTGAGTTTAGAATGTATGGAAAACCTTCATACTTGGGTGTATCAATTCGAATCTTTCTAGAAATACTCCTCAAAACAAACAACAAAATACGTATTTCTGGGTTTTGTAAAAAACACCCCCAAAGGGGGCGAAACAGGGGGTGGGATTTTGTATGGAGATGTGTTGGTTTTGACGTGTCGATACACGTTTCTACTCTCTACTACTATTTTTTTGGAGACGTGTTGTTTTTTACGTCTATCAACTTGAAACTTGGTACAAATACTTTTGAAAATAAATGAGTAGACACGTGTTTTTGGATTTTTCGAAAATCGTACCCAAAAGGGGTGAAAGTAGGAGGTTAAAGTTGGTATTTTTTTTTATGATATAAAAGGGGGCAAACGGGCAGACGATTCACCTGATGGTAAGGGACGTCCGTCGCCTATGGACACCTGCAACTCAAGAGTCACAACTGCGTTGCCGACCTTTGAGGTGGGAGTAGGGGGAGAGGAGGGGAGGGGGAGGGGCGATTGGGGCCTATGGTTACCTCACTCACTCAACAAAACGCAATGCATTGCTTTACTCTGGTTTTCTGTGAGGCCGTGGTATCACTCCGGTCGAAGCATGGCTCTCCCACATTCATGTATGTATGGAAAACCCTAATTTTTTGGTGTATCAATTCGAAACTTTGTAAAAATACTCTTTTTTCAGACAAACGAATTAGCATAGAACTGAATTTAGTTAGGGCTACCTGTGGAAACCGTACTGTTATCGCTCTTTTTATAAGAAATTTTTTTAGACAAAACTAAAGTACGAATGCATTACCATATTTTTATATTAGTATACTAATTGGGGTGTATGAGGAATTGCGCTTATTGTGGGACGCGTTGTATATAGGGTGTTTTGAATAACAAAAATATATATAAATAGCAATGATAGCCCACTGGCTAAAGAGCCCGCCTCTCATTCGTGAGGCTCGGGTTCCAATCCTGGCATGTACAGTCAAGTTTTAGTAAGGATCCCTAATTCTTTTTCGTCATAGATATAGCCTATGTTACTCAGGAATAATGTAGCATTCTAATGGTGAAAGAGTTTTTTTAATCGGTCTAGTAGTTTTTGAGTTTATTCGTTATTAACATAGGTACAAAACTACAAATCTTTCCTCTTTATAATATTAGTGTTGATAGATAGATAGTGTAGATTATCCTTCTTGATATATTTTTGAAACGCAAAGGAATAACAAATTCTACGCGGACGAAGTCGCGGGCATCAGCTAGTACTTAAATAAATATTAAACGACTAGACACGAAGCCAACAGACATGTTCATGCACACAAATGTTGGCCCCGAGCGAAGATCGAACCCGCGACCTTCGACTCAGAAGGCAGGGTCACTACCAACTGAGCCAACAGGCCCGTCAAAATATCCTGCTCATGTCTCTAGTTGACGGTCGCGGTTTTGCCTTATCGTGTCTCTGCGCTGATTATGGATCGTTATCGTCAACTTATCAATATTCATACGGTTGTAAAAAACCCCTAACTTATTGATTGGTAGTTTTGTTCTTATTTTATTACAGACAATGAGATCATTTATATTTTATGTTGTTAAAAATTAGGCTCTCATTAATACACATAAGGATTTTTAAATGGCTGTTTGGTTAATTTGATAATTTTAGGTTTCTTAGTAAAACGTCGGTAACTGTATGTGTCTCCTAGTAGATTTTTATATAAAAATACTAGTTTTTAGGGTTCTGTACCTCGAAAGGAAGAAACGGAACCTGGTAACAGAACACTTTGTTGCCCGTCCGTCCGTCCGTCCGTCCGTCTGTCTGTTTTTGACACTCGCAAGGTAATCAAAACCTACAGGGTACTTCCCGTGAACTCAGAATCTTGAAGTTTGGTACGAAGCAACGTATAGCACATACATATAAAGAAAAAATTGCGAAATCCGTATTTTTTTTGTTACATTATATAATAAAAATATTTTTAATAATTTTTATGACTCGAATGTCGTGATGAGTGAACTTTTAATTATATACCTACAGGTTTACACGGAACCCTCGCCTCGGTGCGCGAGTCCGACTCGCAGTTGGCCGGTTTTTGCTCGTGGGTTCACTCGCGTGGCTGTAGTTAACTCAACCTACAAAAATTTTTCCTGGGAGATTTAGATATTTTTCCAGTATAAGTAGACTTTTCGGGCCTCTTTCTCTGTAAATATAACAAGGTGAATCCTGGATTACGATACATTAAATACGCGAAGGAGCCGCCCGGCGCCATCTTCCATCACATGTCATAGCGTCTGTTTTAAAACATTAATTCTTACTACATATTACTAAATTATTTATTCATAAATATCTTTATGCACTAAGACCGTGTCAATAGGTAGTGTACCTGTACAATAAAACAATTAAAAAAATAGATGTAGACACTCGTAGCCCTGCGATGCCGGTGTTTGTATCGAAACACAGCTTAAGTAAAGTTGGGTGCGGTCAGCTGAGGAACGGGTTGTAGGAAGGCACGGTAAACCGTTGGTCCCGATTTGCGCTGTGTTTACACATGCCGAAAGTTATTAAGTCATGTTAGATTGCCCCTAAGTGATTTAGAGACTTTTACGACGTGGGAGAGCCATGCTTCGGCACGCTTGGGCCGGCTCGACCGGAGTGATAACACGGCCTCACAGAAAACCAACGTAAAGCAATGCATTGCGTTTCGTTGAGTGAGTGAGGTAACCGGAGGCCCCAATCCCCCCTGCCCTCCCCTCCCCCCCCCCTACTCCCACCTCAAAGGTCGGCAACGCAGTTGTGACTCTTGAGCTGCAGGTGTCCATGGGCGACGATAGTCACTTAGCATCAGGTGACCCGTCTGCTCGTTTGCCCCCTTTTTTATAATTTTTTATCATAAAAAAAAAGAAAAAAAAAGAGAATACTGTCAGATAGACTCCTACTTAACCTGAACAAAGTCCAAGAGGAAATTAAATCTCATACTTCTTCATATATGAGGAAATACCGATAACTCAGTAGTGAGCTGTTACGGGTTCACGATGACAATGTACGTACTAACCGGCTATAAAAATTGTAGGAAGTATTTCCTAGTATAAATAATTGTTTATAGATGTTGGGTGTATCAAAATGGGTTCCAATATAATTCCTCTAAAAATTATGCAGTCGTTTCTCGAAGCCGATATGCTATTATAGCAGATGAGCCATAAACGACCGAAATGCAATATTGGTTATGTTTGCCGTAAACTTTACGGTCTATATTGCTTAAAAATATTTTGCAATTTCCGTTAGTGTGAATGTATGGTTTATTATTTCTTAAAATTTGCCTAGATATTTTTTTACAACTGTACTGTAATGAATAAGCATTTTGTGTTCCATTCTGTTAGGGTAACGCAAACTTAGCACTGCATTTTATATTATTTAATAATTACGTTTTCTGTAGTAATATTTGTGAACATACTGCTTACTGCTCATATTATATTACCTTCTAATATATAAAAATCAGTGTCACGATGTTTGTGGATGCACTCTCCGAAAAGGCATGACCGATTTTAAAGTTTTTTTTGTATGTATGAGAATAGGTCGAAAGTGCTTTTCACCCTTCTACCCTCACCCCTCATTTATATAGCCGAATAACGTTTGCCTGGTCAGCTAGTCTTCTAATATATAAAAATCTCGTGTCACGGAATTTGTGGTTGCACTCTTCCTTAATTACTCGACCGATTTTAATATATTTTTTTGTATATTTGAGAGGTATGAGAATAGTGGCCCTAAAGTGCTTTTCACCCTCCAACCCCCATGACACTATAATATTGTAGACAAAACTATTTCTAAGGACGATGAGAAGAGTGCAAATCTAACGAGAGCCCTCATTAAATGCCTTTTTCATTTTGCGCCCTCATCGCTCGGCTCGGTTTTCCGGCTCTATTGAATTCTGCTGCAGACGTTGGATTCCGCAGTCCACTGCCCTGAGGGCTTCTGCGGTTTTGCATTTTAACACCTCTCATAATGAGGTCTCGGAGAACTAAATCCTGGAAAGGAGAGCTGCAAGTGTAAAGAGGACAGGGTAATGTTTTTTATTAAACAGTTGTTAAGGTCAGGCTGCGTTATCCTTTTAGAATATAATATATCCTAACTTTATAAAATGCAACAGACGTTGTGCCTGACACAATTGATTACTTAATACAGTTACACTGGAAAATCAAATGTTATTCTCGTGAATCGTAAACGTGCCATCGATTGTCGATTTAACCACGGGTCTCTCTAAAATATGTAGCAATAAAAGCGCCATGGACAATATCCGGATGTGTTAGGATCCGTTTATTGTCCAGTCCCACGTGTTGTGGCCGCTCTGTTATATCGAATCTCGGTCGTGCTGTAGACCTTCATAAAGATCCTTAGGAATTTGTCCTGTTCCCTCAACACCTCAGAAAATTAGGTGCAATAAAATGCTTCGTCTTTGTTACGACTTTTTATTAATATATATATATAATAATAATAATGATATAATCTCACGCCTTTTTTTATCCCCGAGGGGGTAGGCAGAGGTATTCCATTACTGGATATACCCACATTTCACGAGATACATTGGACCCCTAAACGTGATAGGTGGTGAGCCCATCGCCGGACCGGGTCTGTTTACACATGTCTCAGAATTAATTCTGAGACCTGCGGGTTTCCTCACGATGTTTTCCTTCACCGTCAAGCTAGTGATAAATATGTACGTAAGTTTTTGAAAAACTCATTGGTACATGCCAAGATTCGAACCCGAGCCTCACTGATTTTCGGCCGGCTCTTTAACCGTCCGGGCTATCACTGCTTTTATTTTGGGTCCAAAATCAATATCAAAATTGTTATTTAATATACATATATCTTTTGGTTTCATTGGTAACACGTTTGGTTAATGAGTGTAAAGGGATACTTTGTGTAACTGATAAAACTTGTACGGTCTTATTTAAGACGTTAAAGGAAATAAATAGAGAGGCGTTAGGGTTGGAAGTAGCATGTAACCCATTTGTACTTGTTTATCAAGGAGATAAGTGTATATGTGTATGCGGCGCGTCGTTCGCTGGTCTCCACTCATTAGTTTGTAGAAAAGATAGCGGCCGTCGGGATTCCTGTTTTAATTGTTTAAGTATCTTCGTCTCGTACTGATTTACGGACACTATTGTATTCCTATACACATACATTTTTTCGGTCGTCTCATCCAATCACCGGAGCTATAAAAGCACGAACTCGATTTTACGGTTTTACGATTTGCTCTTCCACGCCCAAATGGCTACGGTTTTGTCGGAATAAAATAAAAGTAAGGATCTGTAATTTAATTTTTAATGTAGAAAGTTAGTTTTATTTAAAGGAACTGGAGAAACATTGTACAATGAAGCAGAAAAACAAGGATTTCGACTTCGCTAAAGTCGCTGCACAAAGAATGGAAAGGATGGAATTATAAGGGTACCTAACCAGTGAGTGCGGTAAGCGCATTATTGCAAAGCGGGCGAGGAAGCGAACGTCGACGTCGCCCGAATGTACAATGCACCCTAAGCTCCCTCCGTATTCATAGAGTAAGTGCTCCGCTAGCCGAAATGAACACCGTTCTTTGAGCCTTATTTGAAAAAAGCGGCCTACTTTCGCTCTAAGGGTATTACCATACGAGGGAGTTGCGGTGCGAGCATGCGTTATAAGGATGGAGATTTCCAAAGAGTCAGATATTTAATTCAAGTCAACAATTTACTATATTGTGGTTAAGAATTTTGTTCAAAATGTATATTAGCAAAACACAGTAGGTACCTATTCTATTTTTTCCCCCAATTTACTTAAATAACAAAATAAACCGACTCAGAAGTGTGCTCTGGTATTCTTTAATTAATTCTGTAATTTTAGACCTACGCTCTTGTGTTGACTGAAAATGTAATTGTAGGACGGGTAAGCTGATTACTTTAAGAAAAACATTATAATGCATTCTATTAATCTTTATAATATGAGAACTGTAACTAATACCAGTGTATAATTATAATATACTAAGTACTATATGTGTAAAACGATGGGGGTATACCCCATGTAACAGCGGTCGTCCTGTAGGTAGCTGAAATAATACATTAATTACCATTTCAAATATTTTCTTAAGATATATTGTAAAATCTTACTTTAAAATAAAGGCACAAGTCGACAAAAAAATAAAAGATTTCATTTTCCCAGCAGTGGTACACATGATGGTTGATAAATATAATTAAATCAACGAATACGGAATGAATAATAAAACTATTCGGCATACATTAGCTATTCGGATTACTTGCTTAACGTGAATGTTCTGGTTGACAGTTAGAAACGCCCTGCTATGCAAATCTCATTGTCTCTAATGCGTGTCCCGACCGCGCCCTGGAGTGGCTGCCTACGCAGCGAGCAATCTCAGCCAATGAATATTTACATCGCGACATTATGATGCCTACTGAGCCATCTGATCCTTATCGCTTTGACCTTTCTGGAATTGCATGCGTCTAATATTTAAGTGGTATGGAATTTTTGAGGTTATGAAACTGAGCCACATCTGCCGTAAAATTGGTATAAAAAAGCGTAAGTTTTGTTATGATTCCCGAAACTGAGTTTTTAAACAACTATTTCTTATTTAGTTTGGAGAGCAAATGAGTATACATTTTACTTGGTAAATCAAAAACAACCTTGCAGAATTCCCTTTTTGTGTATGATGTTTTCTTGACATCTTGCAACTTAGTCACTGTGTTCTGTAAGTAGTCATTTATGATGAATATTATATTTATGTATAGAAACCGCAGTTTCTCTCCAGAAAAAAATATAACCTTTCAAATCGCGAGACCGAGACATGGTTATTTTTTGTCCTTAATAGCCTATGAGATTCTGAGGCTTGACTGGAGATAAGTAACATTTGTAAAATTTGAATGAACAAAAAAAAAGACGTGTGGCACTCGGGGACTGCCGCGGTAAAGCTATTGCATAGCATTTTTTATCAACAAGACTGCCGAAAAGAAACGACGTTAGACAATGCACGGCCTTCAAGCCACACGGGTGTTATTTAAATGGTTAGCAGAGTATTCGTATTTTTGTAAGCAGAAAAATATAATCTGTAAGCAGATATAGCTAATTGGTCAGCAACTCATGGCCAGCAAACATTACAAAACCTATCAGCATTTTATGTCATTCTGGATGGCTGTAATTATTTTTGAGCTGCAATGAGCTGCTACAGCTTAATAAAATTTTGGTAAGCACTCAGAGGGGAAGCCAAAAAATATTTTTTGAGCTGCATATAAAAGTAGCAAAAATAATCTTAGCAAACTTGTCATGCGCAAAATGGGCGCATTCCTTACAAAGATTAAAAAGGACTTTGGATTATGCAACTTTTATCATTTTATTTATTATTACCATTACAAGTAGTGGTGGTGGTGGTGGTAGTGGAAGTGGGAGTGGTGGTGGTTGTAGGGTGGGAGTGGGAGTTGGAGTGGGCGTGGGAGTGGGAGTGGGGGTGGAAGTGGGGTTGGGGGTGGGAGTGGGAGTCAGAGTGGGAGTGGGACTGAGACTGGGACCTGGACTCGGACTCGGACTCGGACTCGGACTCGGACTCGGACTCGGACTCGGACTCGGACTCGGACTCGGACTCGGACTCGGACTCGGACTCGGACTCGGACTCGGACTCGGACTCGGCCTCGGACTCGAACTTCCTTTTTTGGAAGTTCCTATTTTGGATTTTGAATATTGAATTTTGAATATTGAATTTTGAATTTTGAATTTTGAATTTTGAATTTTGAATTTTGAATTTTGAATTTTGAATTTTGAATTTTGAATTTTGAATTTTGAATTTTGAATTTTGAACTTTGAACTTTGAATTTTGAATTTTGAATTTTGAATTTTGAATTTTGAATTTTGAATTTTGATTTTGAATTTTGAATTTTGAATTTTGAATTTTGAATAAAACATTTTGACTCGGACTCGGACTCGGACTCGGACTCGGACGTCGGAGTGGGGAGCGTGAGGTTTTTTCGTTACGGAATTTCTGGATTCGGTCCCCGCGCTCAAGGCCCGCGATAGAAGCTATGCAATAGCTTAATAACGATTGATTTCTAATGTCTAGTGAACCATTCGATTCATTCACTTTTCTCTATAATAAAATCTATACGATAGGAATATAGTTGTCGACTGAGAAATTTAAACGAAAAAACGAGATTATTAAGTGAAGGTCATCAAAGCAAACACATAACAAAGTTGTAAAACCGAGTTTAGAGTGCCTTGCCATTTTACAAGGGATGGAAAGTTTGAGAAAGATATTGAAAGAAGAGTAATGAAAGGAAATATAAATGAAGTGAATGGGGCCCTGAATAGCCTTGTGACTAGCCAGGTCGTGTCGAACAAGGCAAGGATGGCTATGCATATCGCGATTCTGGTCCCGACGCTGATGTATGCGAGTGAATGTTGGGTGTGGCAGAAGAAGGATGAAAGCAAAATGGACGCCGTGGAGATGAAATCGTTGAGGAAAATGTGTGGAGTGAAATTGTGTGATAGAGTGAGTAATGCGGATATACGAGAGAAGTGTGGTTTGAAAGAAGATGTAGTGACAAGGATAGAAAAGGGTATGTTACGCTGGTTTGGTCATGTAGAACGTATGGATGAAAGAAGAGTAACGAAAGAGATTTATGGTGCGAATGTTGAAGGATGCAAGGAAAGAGGACGCCCCAGAAGGACGTTCACGGATCAAATAAGTGACGTCCTTCAGAAAGCTGGGGTCCGGAGTGCGAAGAATAAAAGAGCGTGCATGAAAAGGCTAATGGATGTGAAGGAAGCGAAAGAAGTATGCAGAGTTCGAGCAAAGTGGCGATCCGTCGTCTCTGCCTACCCCTGTGGGACAATGGCGTGAGCCTTATGTATGTATGTTATTAGACTATTGACTTTTCCAAGTCAATAGTCTAAGTGTATTTTTTTATACCTACAGAAAATAAATGATTTTGAATTTGACTTCGACTAAATAAAGATATAAGTATATTTATAAATCTAAGATTGTCACAGATGTGACATTTCGGTGTACCTAACGCGAGCAACTTTCTCTGTTGTGTAAGCCGTGATTGACGCTATCATGACGCTATGCTCTTGCAATATTACCCTATCGTCCAATTCAATAGCGATTTTCCGTGTTAAAAGATCGCGAGATTGAGCCGTTCGCACGATTGATGCTTATGTCACTTTGGGCTATTGCGACACTCGCCGCTTCTAGCCGACTCTCTCCACATGTATTGTTAGGTATATTTTGAATGCTTTGTATGAGTCTTTATAAATTTGCTAGTTGAACTAAAGTGAGATAAATATTTTTGTATATATGTTTATTAGGATATGTAGTATGTATTAGTTTATTTTATCAACATATATAAGTATTAGGATTTACTGTAGGCGGAATATTATGTTTCATTAATTATTTTTATTATTTGCGGCCATTCAGCCAATTTTTTTTCGCTTAGCCTTAGTTGAATGGTAGATAATGCCTTTATTATTAAGTTCGCCATATGTACATTTTCTTGGTACGCAAAGTTCAATAAATAAAATAAATAAATGTTATACATTAAAGTTAAACAATCCTGGCAAACGAATGAGTTTTTAAAAAACTTATATTTCAGTTTATATTTATTACAAGCTCGACGGTGAAATAAAACATCGTAAAGAAACCCGCAAGTCCCAGAATTAATTCTGAGGCATGTGTAACAGACTCGGTCCGGGTTCACCACATATCCCGTTAAGACGTCCAAAGTATTATACTGGTGAAACGTTGTATTTCCAGAAATGGAATCACTTTGCCTACCCTCTCGTCGATAAAAATTAGATTATTTATTTATTTATTTATAATATATAAAGCTGGACTACCACTCACTGACTCACTGACTGATTGACATAATTGTTCTCCCAGAAGGAGTCGTTTTGGAGAAAAGTCTTGTAGGAAAAAAGTGTTCAAGATGGCGGAGTGACCCAGGGAAAATTCCGACTTTTCAAAAAAACAAAATGGCGGCCAGGCTTGCTTATCTCATCTCTTTTGTTTTTCGGCCGATTCGGTTCAAATTTTGGGAATCTGTAGTACTGCTTAGATAATTTACGAAAATTATTTAAAAAGTTGAAAAAACAAAATGGCGGCCGCGTAGTAATGTTTCAAAGTTGGAGTGGTTTTAGACCCCACTTGACCTGAATTGATCTCCCAGACACCAATATGCTAAAGAGATGTATTTGGTGTCATCACATAGGGCATATCCTGTAGTTTACCAGAAAATCCCGAAAATTTAAAAAACCAAGATGGCCGCCCTGTAATTGGCTCCCAAAGAAAAAGATGAATTTTACCAGATTTTGAATGTCGATTTTCGGCAAGATGGCGACACCTGAGCGAGTTGGCTTGTATGGCGAGGTTAGAGGTCTCATTACGGAGTGTTGCCATGTTTAACAATTTTCCCAAAATTTGGGGTATTTTTTTACTTTTAATGCAAAAAGTCAAAACTCGAAATTTTACCATTTTGCAATAACGAGTAACAGTCAACGGTACATTTTATCTCTCCCTATGACCTTTTGTAGGTTTTTTGATTTTCACCTGGCAACACTGAAAGTTAGGGTTGATTTAATTTTTAGGGTAGACCTCAAAAGACCCGAATTGATCTCCCAGGTGCCGATATGCTACAAGGATGTGTTTGGTGTCATCGCATAAGGTATATCCTGTAGTTTACTAGAAAATCCCGAAAAATAGAAAAAACAAGATGGCCGCCCCGTTATTTTTGTTTTACTGAAAAAAATCAATTTAATAAAAATCGGCATTTTTTAGCCAGTTGGCAACACTTTAGAGAGTTGGCTTGTATGGTGCGATTGTGGGTCTCAGTAAGCAGTGTTGCCATGAAAAGAAATATTTAAGAAAATGTTATTATTTTTCGACTTAAAATAGCTAAAACAAGATGGCCGCCCAAAATTAGACTTTATTTTCTATCACAATCGAACCACACAGAGACACGCGTGGCCGCTTGCGGCCTCGCGCACCGCGCGACATCTAGTTTATAATATATAAAGCTCGATTACCACTCACTCACTGATTGACATAATTGTTCTCCCAGAAGGAGTCGTTTTGGAGAAAAGTCATGTAGGGAAAAAGTGTGCAAAATGGCGGGGTGACCCCGGGAAAATTCCGACTTTTCAAAAAAACAAGATGGCGGCCAAGGTTGCCTATCGTATCTCTTTTGTTTTCCGGCCGATTGGGTTCAAATTTTGGGAATCTGTAGTACTGCTTAGATGATTTACGAAAATAGTTGAAAAAGTTGAAAAAACAAAATGGCGGCCGCGTAGTAGTGTTTCAAAGTTGGAGTGGTTTTAGACCCCACTTGACCCGAATTGATCTCCCAGATGCCAATATGCTAAAGGGATGTGTTTGGTGTCATCGCACAGGGCATATCCTGTAGTTTACCAGAAAATCCCGAAAATTTGAAAAACCAAGATGGCCGACCGGTGATTTGCTCCCAAAGAAAAGTATTAATTTTACCACATTTTGATTGTCGATTTTCGGCAAGATGGCAACACCTGAGCGAGTTGGTCTGTATAGCGGGGTTGGAGGTCTTGCTACGTAGTGTGGCCGTGTTGAAGAATTTTCCCGGAATTTTTCGTATTTTTTTACTTTTAACGCAAAATGTCAAAAGTCTAAATTTTACCATTTTGCAAAAACAAGTGACAGTCAGTGAAACATTTTATTCCTCCCTATGACCTTTTGTAGGTTTTTTGAATTTCACCTGGCAACACTGAAAGTTATGGCCGATTGAATTTTTAGGGTAGACCTCAAAAGACCCGAATTGATCTCCCAGATGCCGATATGCTACAGGGATGTGTTTGGTGTCACCGCATAGGGTATATCCTGTAGTTTACCAGAAAATCCCGAAAATCTGAAAAAACAAGATGGCCGACCCGTTATTTTTGTTTTACTGAAAAATTTCAATTTTCTTAATCTTAATCGGCATTTTTTAGCCAGTTGGCAACACTTTGGAAAGTTGGCTTGTATGGAGCGATTGTGGGTCTCAGTAAGCAGTGTTGCCATGAAAAGTAATATTTAATAAAATTTTATTATTTTTTGACTTGTACTAAAAAATGGCTAAAACAAGATGGGCGCCCAAAGTTAGACTTTATTTTTCTGTCAAAATACGACCCCACAGAGACACGCGTGGCCGCTTGCGGCCTCGCGCACCGCGCGACATCTAGTTTATAATATATAAAGCTCGACTACCACTCACTGACTGATTGACATAATTGTTCTCCCAGTAGGAGTCGTTTTGGAGTCAAGTCATATATGAGAAAAGTGTTCAAGATGGCGGGGTGACCCCGGGAAAATTCCGACTTTTCAAAAAAACAAAATGGCGGCCAAGGTTGCCTATCGTATCTCTTTTGTTTTCCGGCCGATTGGGTTCAAGTTTTGGGAATCTGTAGTACTGCTTAGATGATTTACGAAAATAGTTAAAAAAGTTGAAAAAACAAAATGGCGGCCGCGTAGTAGTGTTTCAAAGTTGGAGTGGTTTTAGACCCCACTTGACCCGAATTGATCTCCCAGATGCCAATATGCTAAAGGGATGTGTTTGGTGTCATCGCACAGGGCATATCCTGTAGTTTACCAGAAAATCCCGAAAATTTGAAAAACCAAGATGGCCGACCGGTGATTTGCTCCCAAAGAAAAGTATTAATTTTACCACATTTTGATTGTCGATTTTCGGCAAGATGGCAACACCTGAGCGAGTTGGTCTGTATAGCGGGGTTGGAGGTCTTGCTACGTAGTGTGGCCGTGTTGAAGAATTTTCCCGGAATTTTTCGTATTTTTTTACTTTTAACTCAAAATGTCAAAAGTCTAAATTTTACCATTTTGCAAAAACAAGTGACAGTCAGTGAAACATTTTATTCCTCCCTATGACCTTTTGTAGGTTTTTTGAATTTCACCTGGCAACACTGAAAGTTATGGCCGATTGAATTTTTAGGGTAGACCTCAAAAGACCCGAATTGATCTCCCAGATGCCGATATCCTACAGGGATGTGTTTGATGTCATCACATAGGTCATATCCTGTAGTTTACCAGAAAATCCCGAAAATCTGAAAAAACAAGATGGCCGCCCCGTTATTTTTGTTTTACTGAAAAAAATCAATTTTCTTAATCTTAATCGGCATTTTTTACACTGTTGGCAACACTTAGGAAAGTTGGCTTGTATGGAGCGATTGTGGGTCTCAGTAAACAGTGTTGCCATGAAAAGAAATATTTAAGAAAATGGTATTATTTTTTGACTTAAAATGGCTAAAACAAGATGGCCGCCCAAAATTAGACTTTATTTGTCTGTCAAAATACGACCCCACAGAGACACGCGTGGCCGCTTGCGGCCTCGCGCACCGCGCGACATCTAGTTTATTTTATAAAGTTAAATACTAAAAATGTCCTCGATAAACGTATATTTGGTGTTAATATTAGTATTATTTTTTACCAGTGTTATAATTATCTAATTTTCGAAGAATTTTATATCTCCTAGTTTTAGTACGAAGCTATAGATATATTAAAATCCTCTGAACAAAAACATCACAAAAAGCTAGAGACGCTGTTTTATCGGCGCCAAAAATGTCCATCTATACGATAAAAACACACTAAATCTGACCTGCTTTAAATTAAGTTGTAAAATCTCGTATCCTTGTCATTTGTGGGGACAACAATAAATCTGTTCTCAAGAGGGACCGTAAGCGTCGTTGAGCGTTGGTCCCGCGCGGATGGACATCGCCTTGGCATGTATACGGTTATTAGCGTACAAACTTGTAAATTTCCTTTTCATATCTCATACTCGGAAAGTAGTGTATGTTTGATCTGAGTACCGGGTCGGAAGCGATGATTCCCACCACAGAGAGATTCAGGGCTGTGATTCCCGCCCTCGGTCGGGAAAGACTCATAGTAATTGCTTCCGACCTTAGGGCGAGAATAAATAAAAAAAAAATAGTACTAAATTTGGCAATGACGTTTA
This sequence comes from Ethmia dodecea, assembly GCA_963855545.1. Lineage (NCBI taxonomy): Eukaryota > Metazoa > Arthropoda > Insecta > Lepidoptera > Depressariidae > Ethmia > Ethmia dodecea. Next base: position 9,507,182 of record OY979448.1, read on the forward strand.
AAGAAAAAGTTTCTCTAGGAAAGAGAATGACTTTCTTCCAACCTCTTTGGGTACTTAGTAGGGATACGAAACTTTTTTCATCAATTTGAATAAGAAAAAAAAGGTGCGGCCTTGTGAGTGTAAATAGCCCGCGCGCGGGGCGGTACGCGTTCCATATTTAAAATTAAAAAAACAGTAATAATTTGGTAAGCTGTTCCGAAATTCAAAATCTTGTTTTTCATCGACACTAATTAAGCACAGAACACTATTACTCGGCTAAAAGTATTATAAAGAGGCGCCCCTTTTCACACGTACCGTTTACAGCCGGGCCGGCGGGCGGCGAAGTATATGGCCATGTACGTTCGCGTTCATATATTATGTACCGGCGGGCAACGGGGTGATCGGCCATACATTTCGCCGCCGGACCGGCGGAAACCGGTACGTGTGAAAAGGGGCGAAGGATTTGTATATTATTTTGGTAATGTTATTTAGGTTAGGTACTCTATGATGTAGTATTCAAAGACGTTTAAAAGAAAAAGTTTCTCTTTCTTCCAACCTCTTTGGTTGTATTGTTGACAATTTTGTTTTTTTTGTAGGTATTAATGCGTTTTTGCATATTTGAATTTTTGTAAAATTGTGATTTTTTTTGTTTACTTTCCTTGAATTCGAAATGAAAAGTAGAGTGTTTAACGCGGGTGGAAGTTATCAATTCCTACTCGGAGTATATCCGCCCTCGCTGCGCTCGGGCGTCTAAATACCTCGTATGGGAATTGATTCCTTCCGACCCTTGTATAACAATCTACTATTCAAAACTCCATTGGAGATCTTTATCGCGCTGCCTACGAGCGATAACGCGACAACTCGGCGAGACGTGTCGCGCGTCTACCCTATTATTGTCACCGCACTTATTTTTATGTCCATACCTATTTGCCATTTACGACTGATGTAAAGTTGTTATTTGCATATAACAAGGCTTATTTCGACTACCTTATTATCCTAGGTCGATCGCGCGGTCATTTAATTTTCGCGTTATCCTCATTTTGCAAGTTTGCGACAGATGTTTATAACATGGTTTAAAAATAGGAAAAATATGAACATTTTAACAACTTTCCATAATGTACTCATAGGCTACCCACGCTTTTTATGACTAGGTAGCAAAAGCTGTAAACGTAACTCATTAGGGCTTGCAAAAATTTATTTTCCCTAGACCTCATAATGAAAATTTATTTCGCCCTCCATTTCCATAAAGCACGCGCTTGAGAACCTGATATGCCGGAGCCTATTTCTCTTGTTAATATCTTTGTAGGAGCGGTGTAATTGTAAAGTATTTGCATATTATCAGTCGTACAAATTTGTACGAGTGCGAGGATTCTCGGAGTGGTTCGGGCGGTAACGAGATGAGACTTATTATGTACTTAGTAATAACTCACCTGCGTATCCGGTGTGTGTTTTGCATAATGACGGCGAACACGCATGCGTGACGTTCGCAAAGGTTTCGCTTCGGGCGTGCGGACGGACAGACGAACATACAGCTCCTAGATTCCAGAATCGACCGCCTAAGGATATATTGTGCATGCTTCTAATTGGATGTGCAGTTGAGGATATGCAGGAATAATACGAATTTAATCGACTACCTATGCAGTTAACTTTAAATTCTGTTTCATGATTCATATGATTTGGGTTACATCAGAACAATATTAAACAAATTCTCTTAAAAAACATTGGTTATTCCTTACGATAATCAAAACCACAAACTTCGGCATGTTCTACACTTCACACTAATAGTATAAAGAGTTCAAGTTGTTTGTATGTTTGTAAAAGAGAAGGTAATCTTTGGAATTGCTAATTTGTTTCCGAAAATTCATGCACTGATGGAGAGCCGCACTATTACATAATGACATAGGCAAAGAGGTTGGAAGAAAATCATTCTCTAACTTTTTCTTTAAACGTCTTTGGACATAGGGTAGTGATTTACTCACGAATTAAGTACTATTGGATGGTTAATTTATAACGCGATAGACTTTTATATTATTATGGTTAATTATGTAAGTTACAGACTTTCAGGTACTCTGGCAAACACTTATATCAATTAACTATACGCGCCACAGCCCAGCTCGTCAGACATTATGCGCGGGATTCTTGAAAGTTCCTCGTGACGTCACGCGTAGAGACGTAACTCCAATAGAGTTGCCCGAATCGATATTTATGGGCTAACAGTACCTATTTAAAAAAAAACTAAGTAAATCGGATCAACATTTTTCGATATGCAAGCGGCGCACATAGACTAACTTCATAACAGGATAGTAGACACGTCTGCCTCCCAAAGTCAACTTAAAATTTCATTTCACGTCATGGATCACTCCCGTCTACAAAGCCATGCATTACGGTCACCTGACCTGCACGAGCTATCTCTTGCGCGCAACCGCCGAATTATTAATGGCCTCAATATTTCTCTGACTGCACCGGCCCGACGACACGAAACTTGGTTGACGTTTGAATTTATGTATAAGGTATGGTTTCAGATGTGTGGCAAATCCAACCCCTTTATTGGATGCTAAATGTAATACGAAAATATTTATTTGCATGTCACATTGTGATAAATGTGTTACAATTTTATTTAAAGACCACTAAAGCATAAACACCCTTTATACTACTACTAGCTGACCCGACAGACGTCGTCCTCTCTATGTAACTGACAGTTATGTCAAACGCCATATGTTGACATTAGAAAAGTTAATGTGGTCGTTAAGTTTTCTTAAATTTCTATGTTCCGAGCAACTGTCCTAATTTTTAGGGTTCTGTACCTAAAAAGGAAACAAACGGAACCCTTATAGGATCACTTTGTTGTCCGTCTGTCTGCCTGGCCTCAATCTGGAATCTCAGGCCACAGAGTTATCACTGATCTTTATAAATGAAAACTTAATCTGCTGCGTGAATATCATACTTGATTGAATTAGACCGGTCGTTTAGATGTTCTGTTTCTCCGTTTTATCGTCGTTTAAATAATCCTAATAAAGGAATTATCTCGGTAATCGTTCGTACGCTATATTAATGAGAGTCGTGAGCATGCATAACATTATGGAATTATTGTTGTATATATTCAATTAAATATACTTATAATCTTCTTATTCGGATACTCCATTTAAATCATAAAAAAATTATGTAGGTTTTATTGCGTGATTATTTTCAGTTAAGAAATTCAATAAGCCCATTTTTGGTGAAATAATTTCGCAATTTTTTGACCTAAACAGTATAGATAAAAGATATAGAAATAAATATAAGCAGCACACATTTAGATTGGGTAGCGTCGGTGGTCCCACGTTCCTGGGAGCAAGGCACCTGCATACTTGCAGTGGCCGAGCACGCGCCTTGCGCTCCGTGTTCCTTTCGATAATGAATACGAGTTAATTAAACAACATTAGCTCCAACATCGGCGCCTCCACACGGCGAGAGATCCTGGTCGCGATATCTATTTGAACCTATAGTTTCGATTAAGAGATTTACAGAGTACAGGTACAAAATTCAACGGGATAGAAGCAGAATCGTTTGTATTGAAACCCTTTGATAAATACAAATACCTCGTATAAATCTTTTTGTGAGGATTATACAGAAATATGTAGAAAGGGCATGTATACGGGAAACATCAGTGAAATAATAATCTATTCACCCCTAGTGTTAGTTTTTGACTTCCGGCTATTGCGCGTAACCATTAGCGCTTCGCAATTTTACTTTTAAGAGTTCTAAATGAGTTTCCAGCTAAGTATTAACAGTATCCGTGTAGTCATAACAATTTTAGAAATACGAATTACGAACAAGCCACCGAGACTATTCTCAGGAATTGCAGGTGCGCGCGCGACCAACGAAGAGCTCCTTGATAAGCCGCCGCGAATGCTAATGCCCCTAAATAAAATTTTATCATAGCGGCGCGCGCGCTATCAGTGCGCCGCGTCTTGTATCGCTGAGCAGAAATTGTGGGCATTTAGAGCGGCCCGGGGCATTACGTCGGATATTTGTGGGTATGGCGTGTGTAAGGTACCACTGAATACTATGTAACACACTCGGATGGTACGCTAAAGTGCCTTGTAACTACAGTGTACTATAATTTTGCTCATATCTATTTGAAAGATAATTATGGACAGTTCGTAACAATAGGTTTTACTTTCCCTATGAGCATCATCTAAAAGAAAGTAGGTTCAGTTACTCAGAACCTTACTGTCAAGTTTATCTTAAGTCAATCCAGCACCTAGTTCCTGGAGTTAAATCAACAGGCTGGTGACATCACGGAGGCAATCTGAAAGTTTCCCGCGGAATCACGAGCTAAGTTAATAATAACAGTAGTTAAACTTAACGGGAGCACCGATAAACCGTGCCGATAGAGCGTCGGGAGGCGAATGATTTAATTATTGAAACTTAACGTCTCGTTAGTTGAGAGTTGAGGGGCCGAGTGCAGTGAAACACAGGTTTATGTGTGGCTTCTAAGATGGATTGGCTCTTTCTCTGCCAGTCCTCCAGAGTACACGGAAAAAAAATATTTTTACAATACTACCAGAATGTGTAGTAAATGGAAATTAGTTCTCCTAACAATTTTTCTGTTGGCCTTACGAATTTTTTCGTATCACCAAGTATTTTTTGTGTAACAGTGACAATTTGTTTGTAACTGGCAATATTCATTTCTAGTAACTTGCAACATTGTAAGGGTTACTATCTAAATGTTTAAACCAACAAATAAGCAAGTAATAGTTGCAATAATATCGTTGTGTTTACAATATGCATCGTTCTCTCAACGAATGAGATGATAGCGGCTAGAATGTGTGTGGTAGACAGCGGGGCGGGGGGTGCGAATTAGAACGCGCTATCGTTTGGTTCCCGGCGTTTAGCCATAAGGTCGGACGACTTTTGCTTTGTATTCAGTTTTGATCGTAAGATTTACACCACTAGTAGACGGTTCTCCGACTCTTTTGGAAATCTTTGCAATACCTGGATAAGGGATTCCTGATTGGGAAATTCACAGTCATAGTATGGTACTACAAATTAGTATAGTAAATAAATACCACAAAGTAATGTAGGCACAACAAGGTCATATAGTAGACGTTACAAGACAGTATCGTAGACGTATGGGACGTACGACGTATACTAAAGGCAGTTTACAATTTGAATCGTTATGCGTACTATACATATTGTTGTAAATACTATACACATAGTTGTCTATACTATTATGTTTTACAAGAAGTGTATAGTAGAGTTAACTATCTGTAGAGTTGTCACATATAGTACCAGAAATATGGTGGGAACAACCGAAATATCGTTACGGTAACCATATTTTTTTTTCCGTGTAGGTTGCAGATACAGTGCTCTCCTAAGTAGCGTAAACATAATTTAGAATGTTTCTGAAATGAAATACTGCTTAAAAGGCTCTTAAGGTAGTAAAAAGTATTCTAAGAGCAGGTATAATACAATTTTGTAAGTGTAGATTTATATTTGGGTTCACCAAGGAGTCTTATATTGGGTCACATTTTACACCAGTAACTCGGTACTTTCGAGGATTTTTTTCACAGATGGGCCGAATATAAAAAAAACTTTTGTTTTTCTTTAGTAATTATGAGATTAATATTAATATGATATTCTTGTTTCTCTCATTATTTTGTTTATATAAAACTAAAGCAAAGGAAGCAAAAATTATATTGTATTTAAAACAGAACAATCAATAGATGTATTACGTGTAGGTGGCATCATATGCAAATGGATATAACACTATCATTAAATGGAATATGGATCGTTTAAGGATAAGTTTTAATTTTTTTAAACTTGGCGTGCGTGTCTCATCTGCGTGTGGTTCATCGCATCGACATTTCTTCCTATAGGTGTCGAATCGTTAAAAGCACGCGTTGCCTCTCAGTTAGTGATATTGTAATGATGTATTGTTTCAGGTAAGTGGGCGGGGCGCTTGGGTAACCGAGCGATGCGACGACCGATACACTTTCGAGACGCGATGAAGCAATCCCGTTCGTGAGTTATGCGTTTATTAACACTCTGTGACAGCGGTTGCCAAAGTTTTGTGCCGCGATAATAATTTCGTGTCTGAAAGAGATAATTTTTTTCGCTTAGAATTACTAATTTATGTTTAGTCCCATTGCTTAGCAATAGCCTTCCACTTATGTCGCGTAAATGCGTCTACTCATCTCCTCCGGGGTCTACTTTTGTTAAACCCAGTTAGTAAATAAAATTCCTTTCTGGCATACGTCAAACGTAGTCTACCGATTCCCAATATAATATTTATTTTAGTTTCGTGATATTACTAGCTAGAGTATGTCAAATTGCATCCAAGCAATCATAATACACCGCTGCCCTTATATTTGAAGGGATAACACATAATAGTTTGAAAAACACTTTTATGCAATCTACTCCGTCTAAAACGTGGGAGAGTGGTGTGTTTATTTGCCCTTTCAAATACCCGGCTAAAGGTTAGTAATATACGACAATGAATCACTTAAACTTAACTTTCATATTTGTGAACGAGGGCTTTTTTGTCGATCGCTTATTACGTAGGCGCAAATTTGTTCTCGGCAGCAGGGGATCATTTGAGGAAATAACTTTGTACTTGAATTACGTAAGCCCGTGCTGATATGATAAGGCAAGGGAGCGATCGGAGCCGGTGCTCTCATTGTGTTGGCCATAATCTGGCGTATCGCGTAGGACTCGTGTCGGAATGCGAGTTTATTTTAATATTTAATAACTCCCGGGCGGGCGAAGATACCGTCTGCTCGCAGGCGATTCGCTGCTCGTTTTTCCTCTGTTATCGCTTTGCTTTTGTGTCACGCTTTCGCTCTTATTCGTTTTTCTTAATCACACCGCTGATCAGCTCGAGTGGCCGGTAGTGCTTGCAAATCGGCTCGATGCTCCCCCAGGAATTTTATCTCGGTCGGGTGGGTACAGTGATTTACTGCATACGTAATTTTTTAGTTACTAGTAGACTAGTCGAAATGTGTCTTGCGGACAACAAACAATCCTCGCGTATTACATGACACTGTTGTTATGAGTGTGTAACTCGAAAGCGTCTTCACAAATACACTCCAAATAACATACGTATATAAATCATCCATTGTTCAGCAGCAAATAAATTGCTTAACATAATTGAGGGGTGTAATTTCAAAACCCTCTATAACGATTTCGAATACATTTTTACATTTTTGTACTAAGAGAAAGGTTTTTAAATTTACATTGCAATAGATCATATGTAAATTTTCATACCCCTCTAAAATGCACAGTAAATACAGTTTAAAAAGTAAGTTTAGTTGCAAAGGCCGCTAAAATATCTAATATCACAATCAAAATCCTCTAAAATGAAATCGACCAATGAGAACGTCGCATTGCAAACACGTGACTTTAAAATAGTATGGGGATTTTGGCTGTGTAGATGAGACTTGCTCGCGGTTTTTAAACAAAATTCATTAAAAAGGATGGAAGATCTAGCGCAGTTTGTAAAAAAATGTGATCCCAAAGATGCTCGGAAACTGCCACGCCATCCAGAATCTTGGAAACGCGAAAAGAAGCCCAGAAAACGGTGAGTAAAATCTTACCTAAAACTTACTTCAAAAGTTCGTTGGAAAGTTTTATGCAACAATAAGTATTGAGTACCTGCTTGTAATATCTGCTGAAGAGTGATGAATTTTGATAGCGGTTATCAACTAAACTACTATACCTATAGACATAGAAAAGAAAAGAAGAGCGGAAACAATTTGTTTATTAAAAAAGATTTTTTTTTATTAAACAAATTGTTTCCGCTCTTTTTTCCTGAGGTTATCTGCAAGAAATCGCTTAAATCGATAAGACCGCCCAATGTATTTTTTTTATCATTGTGTCACTTGTTGCATATTTTTATTGGTGTAGGTACAATAAAGAGTTGATACTTACTTACTTTGTTTTTCATTAGTTAATTTTAATACATAGCTGGATACAGTTTACTGAGATTGGTCTCTATGCTTTATAGCATAATGTCATCCATCGAGCATTATAAGGTTAGTTTCAAAACCCCCTTCAGAATGACAGTTTATTTTCAAAACCCACTAAAATGACAGTTTGGTTGCAAATTCCTCTATAATATATTTTAATTTTATATTTTCTTGAAAATGCTTGTAAATATATTAATGGTTTTCACATTTTTGAGGGTTGAAATGCCGTGGCAACCAATTTATCACGAAATATTAACTTTTTCATTAAATTAACTACAATAGATTAAAAAAAACGTTTTGTACAAAATTTCCAAAAAAATGCTTTAGTGGGTTTTGAAACTACACCCCTCAATTACGGGCATCACGAGTGCCGGCTTAGGCGGGCGCCATCAGTTTCTTTGAGCTGTTAAATTTGACGCCTCCCTACATAAATTGCTAGAAAGAGCCGGCGTGCGCACGTGACGTGCAAATAAAAATACTAATTCAAGTGGGAATTTATCCTCTAATTGTTTCGAATTTATGAGTTCGTCTGGCACATTGTTGTGAGGTATCTGCAACTACGCTGCATAAAGAAGCGTAACGAGCGCTGTTCGAACTACTATGGCGAACATCGTGACTCGCTGTATTTGCTCTGTAAATTTTTATAGAGCTCGGATTACACTTTACCGTACTTTGGCTCCTTAAATTCAAGCGTTTGTTCGGAGCTTAAGAATTTAAATCTTTCTGAATATCGATTGCGTATTTATTTTATATTGTTTACAGACATCATAAAATTTTACTTCCATTTAATTTAAAGTTACTTTCACTATTGATATCGAATAGATCCCATTATTTTCTTAATTTAAATAAACTAGTAGTACCATCAGATATTATGTAACTTGTAGCGTACAATAATTAAGTACTTTTTATGTTGACATTTGCAATACATATTTATACATAGAATTAAAATGAACAACTTGTACTGAAGGACTCCAAAGCCAAAATATTTTCGTCTGGTAAAGTGAGTGCTCTTACAATTCTCTTGTAAATTCTCTTAGCCTTAATTCTGAATACTTAAGTACATCCTATATAGCGTTCATAATTTAGCTTAATCTAGAAAATTAAAAGGTAGATGAAATTTAGCCATCTATATGTAATGGTGGTCGCGACCGCTAAGCAAGTAGGTCAGGAAAGCGAACTGCATCTAGAGAGCACCTTTTAATCCCGCTCAGTTCACGCTTCTCGTTTCTTCGCCCTTATTATTTATTCTGTATACTACTTTTTGCCCTTATTTACGTGCAGCCGGGGCGAACGTGAAACCTCTGATAGACGTAACAGATAAAAGGCGTGTCCGCGAAGCCACCCCGACAATTTTGGTGCTTTTTGAAACGATGCCAACAATTTATTTGCTGTCTGCTCGGTCCTCGGCGCCGTCGATACGGAAGGAAACACTTCACTTCAATATTTTTTACTACCGCCCAGAATTGATTAAACGCGAAGAATTTAATGTGGCGCAACGTGGATCGACGCTCCCGACGTCGATTGCGAAACGGGCGTGGGAAAAGGGCCTTTATTGAGTATTTATGGAAGTGAAATATTTGGGGAATCTCGTTTATTGGCTCTCCGTCCGTTCGCTTGTCAATTTCATCGTTGTTTAATCTATGTAATCAAAGCGTAACGAGTCGCGTCCTGGGATATTTTTACGCAGCGTCGCTTCCAGGTTTTACAGCATTGTGTTCATGCCCTGACAAAGTAATCCATTTGTTAAAAAAGATTTTCTTTTCTATAGCTTAATAGAATATAAATAAATGTGCTTGTGTGTCCCAGCGCATTTTTCTTTAGAGGCAAAACTTGATGAATTATCACGAAGGGTGTGCGTGACATTTTCCATTGTCACGTTGCCAAGTCGTTGGCTTGTTGTCCGGTAATTTCTTCATTTCTTAGAAATATCTTTATTATTGCATGATCACTTTATACAGGGACGTAACCAAAGATAGAATCAAATATTAATTTTAATAAATAACAAAAACTGTAGAGTAGTGTAGAACTTTGTACAGTTTGTGAAATATTTTGAGATGCCGTTAGTAAACCTATGGGGCTATGAAATTATAAAAAAATAATCTAAGTAGTAAAAAAATATTAATATTCTTATCTTCAGAAGCATTAAAAGGGTAAATCTTTTTTTTGATACGAATATGTGTACACATTAACTTTAATAAATATTTTTGTATATGTCGGTATTAAAATTCCAGCTACGTCACTGCTTCCGCGATTCTCACAAAATGAATAGACGTTGTAAGCTGTCGCACGGCACGGTGGTGACGTAACGACGACACGCTTGTTGAACATGAGCACCTCGGACAAGCCGCGGACATAGTGACAAACAAATTGTCTGTCAGTCACTCGCGCCCGCAGGCTCTTGTGGGCAATCGACTGCTATTATTATAATTTGCAATATACCAGAGTTGCATACTTAATAAAAACGAAACAGGAAGATACGGTACTAGCATCTCGCGCGTGGACCGCTTAAATTAGGTCCAAGGAACGTAATTCGATGCAGTCTCATCGGGCCGGCGCCGGCGCATCGACGTATCAAATGCCTTCATGTGTTTTTGTGTTCAAATATTTTTTTAAATTTGCTATGCAATTTCGGAGCCTATTCATGATAATATAATAAATCTTTCCTCTTTATAATATCAGTGTAGATATTGGTACCAAAAAGATTAGTACGAGTAAATATATGATTCTCAACTGCTCGCTTTTTATTAATAGAAATGAAATAAGGTAATATAAATGATTTGGAAATGAAAACTTAAATCAACATATGTCAGGAGAAAATGAATTGTGTCCCACTCATGAACAATTACAATCAAATGAAGCGTTTTCCTTTTCAATTTCCCCACGCCCTGGCCGTCAGCAGTCGTGATCTTGGATTCTCTCGATCATGAAAATATATAGGTTCATTCGAGCGATCGCTATCGGGAAAGCTCCTTAATCGGTTTTCTTTTATATGAAAATGGACTTTTAGATTTATTACACCATTTTGGTTGCGTTCCAGTTGCGAGAAACGTGATATACGTCTGGTTCTGGTTGGGTTCAAAATTGCACACTAAACAAAAATTCAACTACGTGCCGCTCCATATTTCAGTGGAAGAGGCTCTTTCGCGGGCTAAAAATATTGGCTATGAAAGAAAATTGCTTAGGAAAAGTGCGGGTGCGTTGATTTCTTATTTGGTATTCATTGTGCGTAGAAATGGACCATACGCCCTGAGTCGGAATGTCTCGACGTGGGACGGAATGTAGTGATGAGATGAATTTATTGAACTGCATAGTACTATTATAATTCGCGATGTAAAGCATTCATAAGAATATTTATTGACTTCATCACATTTTGTTTTCCATTTTATTTACCGAGGTCACTTATGAGCTTATGACGTTTAAGGGTCCATAATAATGTACTGTGCAGTGATAGGCCGAACGGTTAAAAAGCCGGCCAAAAAACAGTGAGGCTCGGGTTCGAATCCTGACATGTACCAATGAGTTTTTCAGAAACTTACGTACATATTTATCACTAGCTCGACGGTGAAGGAAAACATCGTTAGGAAACCCGCAAGTCTCAGAATTAATTCTGAGACATGTGTAAACAGACCCGGTCCGGCGATGGGCTCACCACCTATCACGTTTAGGGGTCCAATATATCTCGTGAAATGTGGGTATATCCAGTAATGGAATACCTCTGCCTTACCCCCTGCGGGATAAAAGGCGTGAGATTATATTATTATTATATATTATAATGAACTGGTGAAAATGGCGTATTTACATTAATGTAATACCTCTGCCTAACCCCTCGGGGATGAAAGCCGTTGGCATTCATTTTTTACTACCTTGTTCCCAGCGGCGTTGCACGTGCGTATTCAGTTTCGGAGTAGTACCTACGTATTTTTTTTTAACCAGTTTTTATATTTTAAAAGTGGTAATAAATTTCATCCAAATCCGTCCAGTAGGTTTTCCGTGATGCGTTCATAGACAGACAGACAGACAAAAATTACAAAAATTGGTGTTTTGGCATCTAAATCGATAACTATCTACACAACCAAAAAAAACTCAAAAAATATTTCATATACAGACACGGTCTCGCTACAGTTTTATTATATGTACAGATATAGATATGTATCATTTAAAAAAATGCTGCTTGAAATTTATAAAAATCTTTTCGCGGATGTAGACTTGCAGTATGTCTTCATAAGGCGAATTAATTTGGCGGGGCACAATGATAAGACGACACGCATACGACCGCACTGTGTCTTGGTGCGTGTTCGATGCGCGGACGCGTCGTAAATCTTCCGAAACGAGCGCGCCACCGATTTCAGGAGAACTCATGTCGTTTGCAAAGAGATAGTTGCGGGTTCATTACGCTTAATATTTTTATAACCATATATTAGACACAGTGATTTAGTTTTTTTTAAATATAAGGCTAGATTTTGTCGCACTGCTTAGCAAAGGCCTCTCCCCCTCCCTCCACCCATCCCTATCTTCGGTCTCCTACGCCCATGTCCTCGAGAAGGCGTCCAGTTCATTTGATACCGAGTCAGACCCCCAAAGGAGATGGCGCACCATCTCCTTTGGGGTCTGACTCGGTATCAAAAACTTATAAAAAGGCTTTGTATTGTTGTATTTAGCTAGCGGCACGTCTATAAATATATACTTACAACAATGATGTGAAATATTACAAAGATATTTAATTCATTGAGCATCGCATTCGTTATTGCTTCGTCATTAAAAAGTTCACTCATTGTGTACCTGTAATTGAAATTTAAATATCACGCTTGTGCAATTCATATTATCAAAGTCATATGTTAATTCAATTATTACCTTAAATTTAGCGTAACGAGGCAGTGTTGCAGAATCGCATCAATATTCCTCTGGGAGTCGCCCACGCACATCGCGTGGGAAGGGCAGCGTGGCGAGAACGTTTCTCAAAATTTTCACTCGCCACCTTTCATGTAATCCTCGACTTACACTTACCTTATCTTCAACGAACACGCTCGTATCAAGTTTCACGTACTCGCAATGCGCAGAGTAAAATTAAAACTTCAGTATTAATTTTACACGCCATGGCGTCCACAGCTAAATTTATTTAGGTTAATTATTGCCTAGGGTTCGCGCAGTATTTTTCTTTAATTTTAAATTAACGTTGCCATGTGTTACAGTATTTTAACCCTTCCGCTCTGGGGATCTTGTTTAGATTACAGGGAGGCAGCGTCTACCGTAGGCCGCGTACGCATTAAACGGCATATCCTCGCAGTTAATTCCTGCACTGAGCTCGTATTTTTACAAAATGTCTGAACTTTATTAAAGCAAATATTATCGTGCGAGTCCCATTATTTTATGTGGGGGCGTTAGCAACGTGTTGATATTTTATTTACTTTATCGCCGGCTGAGGCGCGGGCCATTGTGTTCGTAATGAAGCTCAACTCTTTCCCAGATTTTGTCGGGTCAGTAATTAAACACATCTGCTACACGTGCAATTGTATCTCCGTGCGTGTTTTCATATTTTCAGTACAAGTTAAACATTTCACTGGAGCTTTTCTGGCACATATGGGATCTTTTATTGTCGGTGTTCTTTTGCTGGAATTTGTTTTTTATTGCAGCTTTGCGTTATGCAAATCATTGTATTTGTGTTATTACGTATAAAATGTGGCAAGAGTTTCTGTTTTTCTTTTTCTCTTTATTGCACTGAACCTCAGAGAGAACACTCGTTATACATTTAATACAAACAAGGATATCCAATTGTATGGGATACTTGAATACGAACTTCTTCGCCAAAGAGCCGACACTCCCGCGTGGGTGTTTTTGTACTCGTTCAACACACACAGTGAATTGTTTTTGAACAATTCTTCTGATTCCCATTTCCTGGAGCTATTCTAAATTGTAACAAATACACAAAATTTAAAGGTGATTTAAGTAACCAATTAGCGTTGGAATTCATTTACTAAGGGTTTGTAAAGGCGTGAAAAAAAGGCGTGAGATTATATTATTATTATTATTATTGTAAAGGCACGTAGTCAAAATAATATAATAATTATAATAATTTATTTAAACCAAAACCTTATAGATAACAATTTAACAGTGTAACAATAATATTTGAAAGGCGTAACAATTCAGGTGAACCCTGTCTCCTAAACTAGGATATCCTGTGTCTTAGGAGGCAGTGGTATTGTGTTGAATAAACCTTGCGTTCGTTTTACTTAAATATTGTGGCGTTTTAAAACTCATACTCTAATTCAGAATCACATTCAGTATCTACTTTAAAAGTTTATGTATACTCATAATTTACAAAAAATGTCATTAAGACACTGAGCCCCAAATTATGGCGACATCAGAGAGATCAATTTCCATTTAATAGCTCCTTGGCGTCATTAGTCATGTGTATTCATACGTTTCTTGTCGCGCGCTAGTCGACTGCGAATAAATAATGGGCATGACGTTTGCGCGGTGGTCCCTCGATCGGTGACCATGGTCCCGCAGGCTTAGCAACTTCTTTAATAACTGTAATTAACCACGAGCCATCCCGTTTGGTTTCATTAGGGATGTACGAGTATGACCTATGCGGGTATGTTTTGTCGATAAAGTGATATGAGAGATTTTCCACTATAAGACGAACCCGTGGCTTAGTTTGAATGAGTCAGATATATATTAGTTGTTGGTTTTGCATGATTTTAGATGGGTCCAAACAAAGTTGTGTAAATTGTGCCCAACATTTATATTTATTCGAATCCTGGCTTGTACCAATGAGTTTTTAAAAACTTACGTACATATTTATCACTAGCTCGACGGTGAAGGAATACATTGTGGGGAAACCCGCAGGTCCCAGAAATAATTCTGAGATATATGTAAACAGACCCGGTCGGGCGATGGGCTCACCACCTATCACGTTTAGGGGTCGAATATTCTCGTGAAATGTGGGTACCTATATCCAGTAATGGAATACCTCTGCCTACCCCCTCGGGGATAAATTTAGTGAGATTATTATTTATTTATTTTATTTATGTTTATCATATCATATATTCTTTCGTAATCATCATTTCGTAATAATTATGTTAGTAGTGTTTAAGCTTCTCTATGACTTGTCACATTGGACATACGAAATACTAATATTAATATAATATTGGACATACATTCAATGAAAAAATAATAATTAACATTGATCAATTTGATAAAAATGTCAGTAGGTACAATAATAAAAAATAAAATATAACTAATATTTAGTTCGATTTTATTTTTTACTAGTTGTTCTGCGGTTTCACCAGCCTTGTTCCCGTTCCCTTGAGAATACTTTAATAAAATATAGCTTATTTATGTTACTTAGGAATCTTCTAGCTTTCCATTGGTGAAAGAACTTTTAAAATCGGTCGAGTTAGTTTTTGAGTTTATTCGTAACAAACATACAAAAATACAAATCTTTCCTCTTTATAATATCAGTATAGATTATTGTAAGGTAAGATGTCAAAATCTAATAATAATGGTGTAATGTCTAATTTAGAATAATATAATTGTTACCGTGGGTTTTTTTGGTAGCCACAGTCATAAAATCTTAAATTAAATGTACGAGTAGGTATAGGTACGGCATTTGAAAAATTGTTAAAAAATATTTATTTTCTTACCTTCGACAGCTTTAGGTGTATTTATGTTTCGTTTTACGTTACGACTTAGCTTAGGAATTAGTTAAAATTATTAAAAGTAAGTGTGTTTTTATGCGTCCGTAGTATGGACACTATCGCACTGAAACCACCCGGGAAATACCGGTTTTAGTGCGGCCGGGTCCATTACCAGTTCCTACAATAAAAAACGCTTCTGCACAGCGCTTCTTCCGCCTCTACGCATTTTGCGCTTTAGTGCGCTGCTCTCTGCAACAGATTGGAGTACTTATACTATCCTTATTTAGTACTAGCGACCTGCCCCGGCTTCGCACGGGTGCAATGCTGAATTTTCTTTGCTATAAACCTTGCGGAGCCCGAGACCTTTCCAACGAATGCAAAACCATGGAAATCGGTTCGTCAGTTCTGGAGTTAAATCGTCAGGAAGGAAAACCCGACTTATTTTTATATAGTAGATTTTTTAAGCAATTTCGTATTTAAGCAAACTTTGGCATGTTTAAAGTAAATTAATAAAAAAAAATGTGAGGCACATTTTTTTTTATTTCACCTTCTGCTATGGCAGTGTCGATAAAAACTATTCATACATCACTTCACCTAAAGGGCGGTTGGGATCGGTTAGAATCAACTTGTCGTTGCGGCGCGAACTAGCCGATCGCAATCGGCGCTTGTTAGCCACCATTATGAATGCAAATTTAACAATTATATACACGCCGATCTGGTCTCCCCGGCCGATACATCTGCGGTGCCGATTGCGTGACTCCTTGGCTCTCTGAGAAAATAGTTTGCGCGGCGAATGATATGCTGTTTTTAATGATTTCGATTATAATTTATGACTGTAGATTTTAATTGAACCTAAGATTGCTTGTTATGCTCCTCTTCTAGGATCGGTTGTTAGCCATAAAAGTACAGAAAATTTATACAGTTCCTTGGTATCGACGTTTCGCAGTTTGCTTTTTGTTAAGTAGAATTATTAACAAACATAATAATGGGGTAGTTTATTGCCTGGTCATATCAGTTACTTTTTTAAATACATACATAATCTCACGCCTATTTCGCATTGGGGTAAGCAGAGACAACAGACCGCCACTTGCTACGAACCTGGCAGATCTCTCGTGCTTCCTCCACATCCATCAAACGACTCATGCATGCTCGTCGGTTTCGGGTACTCTTTACCTGGCTTTTCTTCAACACATCGCCGATCTGGTCGATGTAGGTACGCCTAGGTCGTCCTCTACCGACTCGCCCATTCACAACACCCTTGTATATTTCTCTCGTTAGTCGACTTTCCTTCATAATTTTTAATCATCTGTCAAAACGGTTAAGTGTACTGAATACTATACACTGTGACGACATCATTCTTAGTATTCAATTGCTTCACTCTTTCCATCGTTTCATAATTAAGGCATTTAGAACTTACTATTATTGTAAAATTAAATTCAAAATACATTCTTATAGATGTATTTTGAAAATCTTTTCAATGAATTATTTTATTACTAGCAATAAACTTTTCGATATAGCTAACACTGGAGTCACCGCTTCGCCGCAGACGGGTAAAAAGTTAGTTATAACAGTAGATACAACAATATAGTTAACCCAGTCTGAATTTAAAGTTTGTAATGATAATAATTTATACAACAATTTTCCCACAATAGAGCTTATGGCCGTTTACTTTGTAACTGAAGAGTTTTCAATTTCCTCCATTTTGTGGAAGGTAATGCTGGGAATATGAACTCACATTTTACAAAGCGAAATAACTTCTTGGAACTGTCTGTAAACGGTTTTATCTGAAGTCGGAATCAATTTCTCGCTCGAATGTCTGTACGTACCCTTGTAGTAACGAGCAGGTACTTCGGAAGTTGCAAAACGTATAAAGGACTTCAGTTACAAGTTTTAAGTAATATTCAACCCGTTTCTCGCTCATCATAAATGAAGGTAGGTAGATACCTGTATTACATGTAAGCAATATGAAATCTTAATTGGGATTCTAAATAAATTTACGTATTCATGTGTATTTAATGTCGCGTAATTACAGATTCGTGTACGTACGATGAACAATTTCTGAGCAGCGCTCTGTGTAACATTTATAATTCAATTTTGCCATCTATTACAGCTAATTGAGTGGTTAATTTATATATTTTGGATTTCCAGAAACTTTAAGATTCGTCTGACATTTAATAGCAAACCTGGAAAGTAGTGATAGCTTTGTTCGCAGTTAGCCCGCCACTCATGCATGAGGCTTGGGTTCGAATATTGGTGAGGGCATGGACCAATAAGTTTTTCAAAAACTAACGTACATATTTATCACAATCTGGTGCCCAGCGGTAAGCTAAACCATACCACCAAACCAACTGCGAGGAAACCCGCAGGCTACAGTGGGTTCTGTCTGATACATTACATCACTCCGATCCGGTAATACGCTGTCGTCTCACGTTTAGAGGACCAAAAAATACACTGGTGGGGATTCCCAGGAACAATAAACCTTTGCGAACCCCCTCGGATATAAGGCAAGATCAAATTTTTTTCCTTACAAAAATATATGTAAGTGATAGATATTTTACATTTGACGAAAGTTCAAGTATCCGGAAGTTATACCTATAGCTATATTAGTGTCTAGCGTTTCTTTCTAGTCATCGAGCAGCATTTGCCATAGCGACGTTAACGGGTGTTGCGTTTACTCGATAGTTTCTGCGCGTGACGCTGTGGTCTGCCGCTGTAATTCGCGGAACGTCGCGTCGTCGCCACAGCCCCAGTCCTAATAGAGCTTAATCAACCTCCCGCCTTCTATCCAATCTCGTTAGCGAACTAAATTGACTTTCTTACATTATTTACGCGTAGTTTCCCTCGCATACGCGGCACGATCTAAGTTTATAAAGCTCTTAATCCGACGTTATAGTTGCAGCCGCGGCACTAAAAGCCGTAACAACTGCATTTGCCTTTAAACAAACACGCTTACTAAGTGTATTACCTACCGAGCGCTACACATCGGAATGAGTTGAACTACTTAGCAAGTAGGCGCTCGGCTTCCACTAAAGTGGTTCCGTGCCGCGGAGATGGCTCTCTGATGGCTTCCTTCTGAGCTAGTTTGTCTTGTATCCTTCATTAAGTGGGTAATACTATGAGCTTAAATTGACTACTAACTCCAAAGCCCTTTATTAGTTTATACGGCGCTTCGCTTCGAATTAATTATAGCTTGATGTTTACTTCACTTCGAATAAACCTTTAGTACGTCAAAAGTACTAATTACAATTTCGAGTGATCTTCGGTAACCTATTCTTCCTATATACTAAGCTTTTCTTATCATCCCACCTTTACCCCTTAATTATGATAATTATGGCAATCTCTTTATATTTGTATCTTGCAGTAAGTAATTAGACTTTTATTTATAGTCTGATTCTGATGTTTCAGATAATTAAAATGTCCTATTTATTAATAATATAATTCCTTTTAAGTTTTAGTTTGTTCATTATTTGAAATAATTTAAAGCTTTCGAACTATTAACTGACATTTCTGAAGGTAGTTAATGGTAACCTAAATTAAGAAAAAATCAAAAAATAAACTCCCCTTTTTCGGATGTTAGTCTTTCTCTGGCCTACGCAAGATTGACATGGAAGGCGTCCTCGCTAACGTGTAAAGTCAATGGTGGCGTGCGCCGTAGGTGGCCATACAAGTAGTCGTACCCTTACAGAAGCAACAGTAAATTAGAGCAATTACACACACCATGTAAGGTTTTCAAGGGAAAATTATGTTGACAGTTACAATTTTAGGAGTTGTAACAGTGCGTACAGGTGTGTTTTACCTGCAAATAGGATGTCATTTATTCAAAGAGAAACGATTAAAAAGCTGGTCTCTAGAGCGCCGCAAAGGAACTTACATGCGAGTACATAGGCTGATAAACAGAATGCCCTCCGCAGTCAGGTAAAAAAAGGAACCTAACCTAAATATAAATTTTTTAGGTAGCTAGTAATAGATATTTTTGTTTTATCGCTATAAAAACTTAGACTGACAAACGGGTTGTTCAAAATCTAATATATTTTTTCATTGTCGAATAACAATGTTACATATCAATGAACAAATTGATTTAGGTATTCTATGGTCACGTTCCTCATCCGCCTTCTTGCATACATTTTCTTTTGCCATTTTAAAACCTCTGGTCATAAATAGTTTTTATGATTGCTGCTAACAAGCAACGTGGCCGCAAATTGAAACTGACCACAACCATTCAATTCGTGTCACGCAATCTTGGAGCCTTCTCATTATTATATAATTAGCGTCCACTACCACAGTATGAGGACTGGTCATAAATGAGGACGTAATAAGCTGACACATTTTGCTGAAAAGCTATTAATATGTTGGTTTGCGTTTCTCTACCACTAATAATATTCAGCTAGGAAAGATTTCTTTCTTTATATGTTTGTTTGTAATGAATAGACTTTCAAAAATGTTACATCAATAGAAAGCTTTCTTTTCTGGGAGTAAAATAAGCTATAATTTTCTCACGGGAACGGTACTTAGGCGGGTGAAATCGCGGGGAACAGCTGTGTTTTATATAAATGCATCAGACGTTACTCTATCCTTAAAGCATCCATGGATAAAATCTTATAACTTGACATTTTCGTATTCATAATTATGCAAAACATCTTCAAAATTATTACTAATATTTGCCGTTATTTTATCAATAGAAGTAAATAAGCGTTTACAATAAACCTAACTGAGAAAGCTTTAGTGCTTCCCTCAAACGGAGTCGGTGTTGGGTGTCGCGTCGGATAACCGAAGATAGTTAACTTGCCGCGAATCACTGAGTTATGAGCATTGTGAAGACACCCGCTGGGACCACCCGCAACTGCTCAAACGCAGTGGACGCGGCTCCCAAGGCGGGTGCTCGAGTTACGTCCACGAAAGGCTATTGTCATTTGTTTGTACGATTTCTTGCCACATAATAGCTTGTGACGAGTGGATTTAAAGGCGGTATTAACATTGATTTCTTGGTATCGTTTTTTGTAACTATATTTTTCGCAATGACCAAGTAGGCGGCGATATATTTTTTTCCGGTATAATTTTGTTGATTATGGAACGATCGTATGTTGATAGAAAATATTGGATGTACTGTATTTTGGGAAAACGAGGAATTCCGCGGGTCTGAGAATTAATTCTGAGGCATGTGTAACAGACCCGGTCCGCACTGAAAAAAATGTTAGGTTGGATTTACCAGATTCCGTGTAAATGTTACCAAAGTTAGCGGTTGATTTCGGTCCTATCTCGAATTTTTGTTGATTTTACAAAACTAAATAAGTTGGCGTTGTACCAAATTTATTTGATAGATTACACCAATCTTTTTTAGTACTTAGTGACATTTTTTACCAAAGTAATTTAGTAACATTTCCCACCAAAGAACTTTAGTATATTTTTTTACCAAAATAATTTAGTAACATTTCTCACCAAAGTACTTTAGTTTATTTTTTTACCAAAGTACTTTTGTAAGGGCATGAACTAGGCGGATGACGAAGAAGAATATATCAGAAGAGAGAATAACTACACACACCGGCACAATTAGCGGAACAGAAAAAAAAAGGAGAAAAAAGAGGGAATTTAGAACAATGAATGTAATTTTTAAACAATATATTATTTAAAATGAAACAACAATTAAATTAACATGTTTTGACATTCATTTGTAACACCATACTTAAAATTTTATAAAAATAAAAATTAAATTAAACAAAATGCATTTTTCTTCGATTTTTAATTATAGAGAAACAGCAGAAAATTCAAGATTTTCCAAAGTTTAACAACAATTTCAATGACTGTTCAATATCGAGTGTTTCCTCCTCGTGCTCTGATGAGGGTTTCCATCCGTCTGGGCATGCTGCGGATGATGTTATCCATAGTTTTTTTGTTGCAACCTCTGCCATTCTTAAAGTAATGCGTTTCGCAACTCGTTGAGATTATTGGGAGGGGGCATTCTTGACTTTACACTCCTCTTTAGCAAGTCCCAGACGTGTTCTATAGGGTTCATATCGGGGGACCGTGCTGGCCACTCCATCACCGTTATACCAACATGGTTTAGGTATGTCTGTACTGTGCGAGCACTGTGAGCCCGAGCATTATCCTGCATTAGAATGAAGTTGTTACCAATAAAGGGGGCAAATGGCACAACATGTTCTTCTAAAATCTCCCTGATATACCGATCAGCATTCAGATTCCCGCCATCGACCACTACTAACTCCGTACGAGCTCCTAAACATATTCCTCCCCAGACCATAATTGAACCGCCGCCATATGCAACTGTATTTTCAAAATTAATAATAATAAATATAATATAATCTCACGCCTTTTTTATCCCCGAGGGGGTAGGCAGAGGTATTCCATTACTGGATATACCCACATTTCACGAGATATATTGGACCCCTAAACGTGATAGGTGGTGAGCCCATCGCCGGACCGGGTCTGTTTACACATGTCTCAGAATTAATTCTGAGACCTGCGGGTTTCCTCACGATGTTTTCCTTCACCGTCGAGCTAGTGATAAATATGTACGTAAGTTTTTGAAAAACTCATTGGTACATGCCAGGATTCGAACCCGAGCCTCACTGATTTTCGGCCGGCTCTTTAACCGTCCGGGCTATCACTGCTCTTCAAAATTAGACTGGATATACCGTTCTCCTTTGCGTCTCCATACTCGCTGCCTTCCATCAATTTGATTTAACATAACTCTGCATTCATCAGTAAAAAGAACCTGTCCCCAGTCGTCGAAGTCCCAATCACGATGTTCACGACCAAAGTGTAGACGGTTTGTGCGATGATGTCTCTCAAGTTTTGGGGCTTTGGCGGGCACATACGAGCCTATACCCACTTCTTCGAATCTTCTACGAACTGTCCGCTCACTCATCCTTACTGCTCGTACCTCTTCCAGTAAATTTCGAGCCTGCACCGCCGTTAGTCTCGTGTTCCGTCGGACTTGAAGTTGGAGAAAAAGGTCATCCCTCCTTGAAGTACACCTTTTCCGGCCTTGTCCTCTCCTTCTCACTAGAGCATTCGTCAATCTGTATCGTTGGATGCTACGATAAATCGTTGATAACGATCGACGAAGGCTTCTGGCAATCGATCTGTAGGTTTGACCATTTCTCCTCATTTGATCTGCCCTAATGATTTCTGATGGCGT
Organism: Ethmia dodecea; assembly: GCA_963855545.1. Taxonomy (NCBI): domain Eukaryota; kingdom Metazoa; phylum Arthropoda; class Insecta; order Lepidoptera; family Depressariidae; genus Ethmia; species Ethmia dodecea. The sequence continues at coordinate 9,529,903 of OY979448.1, forward strand.
TAAATCAGGCATAATTAGATGCTCGTAAATTATCAATATGCGAAAAAACTCAAAAGCCTCAAAAACTGCAATTCAAAGCTTTTCAAATGGAATTCACGAACCTTCTAAAAACGGACAAGCGGTGGAAAAAATGAATCAATGAAAATTAAAACAAAAGAATGAAAAAAAGGGCAGTCGCTTAGTATTCCATTTTTAAATTAAAACCCAAATTTAAAAAAAGCTTGTTTAGCCGGCCAGTAACACGCAAAAATGCGTAAATACTCCCTTTTTTTTCTGTTCCGCTAATTGTGCCGGTGTGTGTATAAGGTTATTCTAAATGTATTTCACAACTTTGAGGCAACAGATTGAAGACGGGCTTGAGAAGGCGTCCACGGCTGCGAAGCACACTTCCCGAGCTAATATCTCACTAGGCATACTTAGTGATACAGACAAGATCTAACTGGTCGTAGACGCAAGTCTGAGCTCACTAAGCAGCAGATGAACAATCAAATGTATTCCGCGAACTTATATGATGCTCGGGGGAACCAAACCATAGCGCGGTTTACATACGTGTGGCAACATCTATCGGCAGATAACGGAACTAAACTACACTTTAATATTTTTTGTACAAAAGTACTTTAGTAATGTTTCTCACCAAAGAACTTTCTTAATTTATTAATCTTTGTTAATTTGCACTATGAACTCTGGTAGGGACTATATTTTGAGCCCAACCTTTTTAGTTTTGTAAAATCAACCGCTAGGTCTTATTATATTTACTATATTTACTATATTTTTATGATAAAATCAACCGAACCAAATTGCTGAGATTTGTTTGGTAAAATGTACAATATTTTTTGTTAATTTACACCATGAACTAGTGCGGACTATATTTTGACATCAATCTTTTTATTTTTGTAAGTTCAACCACGAGGTCTTGTTATATTTGTCACATTTTCATGATAAAATCAGCCAAACCAAATTGTTGAGAATAGTTTTGTAAAATGTACAATAATATTTGTTAATTTACACTATGAACTCTGGTAGGGACTATATTTTGACCTCAACCTTTTTAGTTTTGCAAGATGAACCGCGAGGTCTTATTATATTTATCACATTTCTTTGATAAAATTTACCAAACCAAATTGTTGTCATTTGTTTCGTAAAATGTACAATACTCTTTGTTGATTTACACCGGAACTCTGGTACCGACTTTAACCTTTTTAGTTTTGTAAGTTCAATAGCGAGGTTTTGTTACATTTATCATAGTTTCCATGTAATTCAGTCAACCTTTGCTAATTTGGTAAATGCAACAAAATATTTTTTTCAGTGCGGCGGTGAGCTCATTACCTATCACGTTTAGGGGTCCAAAGATTATACTAGTGAAATATGGGAATGTACTCATAATACTGCATGAAATTTATCAACATTTGGAAGACCATTTATATTATGCAGCGGTTTACAACCACCCATCACTATAACGTAGTGCCGTGTCCTCCCCCGCCACAGTAAACATGAGGCAGTAGATACGTCACGTAATGTTGACTTAATCTCGTTAATGTGGGGCGTGCTTCAGCTTGTATCGGCATATATGAGCCTTTACGCTATTATGCAAATTGGAATTTGATACGCCTCCGAGTTTGAAACTTACATCTTGAGTTCTGAATGTAAGTGCTCGGCTCAACATACGTGTTGTTATTTCCAAAATTATGAGAGGAGAAAACAATTTGTTACGTTATTGTTTGTAATGAAAACAACTTGAAACACGAAATATATTTCCAGAAACAACATTCAGAACAGGGGTGCTGAGAAAGTGACATTGTATTTGTATGCGTATACACTTACTAATTCAGGGAATTTAAAAAATGAGTCGCTTGTTCCAGGTCTTGTGAAAACAAGCAGCTGCTTGATGTCTCAGACTGTCTACAGATTGTTTTTATTATACCTGAAGCGCTGGCAAATAAAGCGACGGAAAGCGAAAAACAGTTCGCAATCAGCAATCGCGAACGTCAACTATTTGTCATCGAACGTGCAATAGCAGGTGCGTTCGCGCGTATTTATTACGTCACAGTGAAAAATGTTCAGCGCACGCGGCGACAGGACAAACGAGCCTCCAACGATGGGACGCATGCCGCCGCTGACAGATTCGTGCCTAATGAGAGGCCGCCGGTGCAGTAATGAGAAAGAATATCCTACCATTCGCTTGTCGCTACGTAATTAACTAGCAGATTCCGAGGATAGGCTGCTTTGTCGCAGGCTAAATACGCTTCGGCGTGTTTGTGCAGTGGTCGGAACTCGGAGCATTGCAGCCAGGGCGCAGAAACATCGGGCTTGGTGTGGAGTAATTAGTATCAATTGGTTTGATTGGAACATTCCCGCAGTTTACTTTCAAATAAATTGGACTTTCACGTCGCCTCATTGGGTATTTATGATTACGTAGAAGTTTTAGGAAAGGGAAAACTCATTGAATATTAATGAAGTATTTGACATCTGTTCCATGTTTTATACTTTTCATATCCCATTAAAAGAGTAAAATGCTATTAAGCGTTTTCTAATTTAAAAAACTAGTCTTATAAAAACTGATTGTTCCGTTGAGTAAACTAAATGTAAAAAAATTATAATATCTAAAGGTGATACCGCGGGGTATAGCAAGGGCAACCGCGAGGGTGCAGTTATTTCAACAACAAAAACACGATGAAAAAATAAACCAACGGTTTGGTATAGACACGCCGAAATTGTGTATAATTTAATTTCCTTTAAAACTTATTAAATATTCGACCAAATATAATGATAGGTGCATATGGTGTCTTTCAATTCAATACACCAGCGGATCGATAATTATATTTTCCCAACGACTTAACATGCATGCAATGTCATGTGTTTAAATTTCATGTTAATAAAAACGACTGTCATGTTTTGCCAGCAGTACAGCGATACCATAATTTGGGAACGAAAAGGCATTTCATTACCCCTCATAAATACTCGTACACATAAATATATTAAATAATTTGTAAATCAAACATTGATGTTCTTACTCAAACAATTTACAGATTACCGCTAATTTGTATATGCCAATTGAAACTATTTGATGAAATGATATGTAAACAAATTGCTTCCTCAATAGCGATCCTACAGATAAAATGATATTCAAAATAAAGATTGAGATGTCTTAATGATGTTATAAATTGCTGCCTTATTTATCCAAATTACACAACAGAGTGACAATGTTTTGACGCTATAACTCGTGTAAATTAGAGGTCGATATATCGTTAGCAACATCGCATATCATTGGGCTCGTAGTGATTGTAAATCGCCGGCATCCGAGCTCGTTAGCGTTTTTGATAGATGACGCCCGGTCGTTTGTTGAATTTGTTGTAACATCGCGGCCCGTGTAAAAACACTCGGTTCGACAACCAGATACAAATGGACACTCCCCTCGGCGATCTAAGTTAACGAGCCAGCATATAAATAAGGAGAGACTAATATTTTATAATTTTGACGCAATGCTAGTTATGCGTAAGTATACATACAACGGGTTGTAATACAAATTGGCGGAAATACGAAATGATTGGGTATTGTATAATCGGCCATCGATTTGTAATTTCGCATGTAGGTGTAGAATTGTAGCTTTACCTTCAAAAGCGTTTCACTCGTGAAATTGCTAGCACTGTTACGTAGGTATATAGTACCTAATTCACGAGAAACATAATAGAACAGGCGAAAGCTATAATTTAATGCCCGTTGACGCTAATAATTTTTGAAGTCATTATTCAATAATCGTGACTTGAAGCTAAAAAATTTCACTGGAGCGTTTTACACTTTAGCACTTGGCGCGCCCGATGTAAAGCGCCGCCCAATAAGACAACTGCCGACTATTTTGACGAAGGCCGGTCACGTTTCGTCGATACTCACCATGAGAATATTTGTTTTTTATTGTACGGCCCCGCGCCGTCGAGTAAAAATTGAAGTGTAATTTTACGTTTTAACCGGTGCCTGCCCCCTTTCGTTCCGCTCGCCTTGAGTGATGGTTATCATAATTGGAGAGGGTAGGTGAACAGTGCGCGCCGCCTGGAAGATGGCGATGGGCGTGAGCACGTGACCAAGAATTCCCGATGCACGGATTTCGCTTTCCCAACAGGTCACTGTAAAGTAGGTCAATAACAAAAAAAACCGGATTCCTGCACCGAGAGTTCCTTTAAAACTTGTATGTAGATAGTTAAAAAAATTTTTATGTGTTATAATATAACTACGAATTAATAAATTTAAAATTAGGTAACTTATGCTATGAGACCTTGGTTCTTGCGAAACTAAACGAGAAGCACCCTAGAGGTTTTGATTCATTCGCGAGTGTCAAAATATGTGGCATAAATTGTCGTATTTAACTGCGTTGATTTAGAAGTTTATTTTTTTTTACAGTTCCAAGGGACCGTTAACTTAAGTATTCGATATTATTTTTAACTCCATACCTTTACGCATTCCTAGAGTGTCTTACTTAACAGGCAAAGAGAAGGACAATGAAGTAATTTTATAAGGGTAACTTTTCCTTTTGAGGTACAATTTAAAATCTTTGTAAATTTTAGTTTTCAAGTATAACAACAACAAAATAATGTATTGTAATGAAAATTAACAAGAGTAATAATTCGTTGTCTATTTTATAGGAATCACAAAATACAGATTTTCAACAAAAAATTATATCTTATAAAGTCCAGTCTAACCAGATGACAATACCCACTCCTTAGTGGTTTACGATAAGAGGTGTTCAATAACTGTAATCGAAGTTATTGATTGCATTAAGAACGAGGATTACCATTAGTGTTATCAATGCGCGCACATGTTATGACATGCCTGAACCTAATACAATGCTAAGATTAATAATGCGGACATATCAGATGTATTGGTCGGACCACAGATTATAGAAACGAGGGATTCGATTTGTTTCAAATACACATATAATACTTTTCTATGTTGTGTAGGTATATTTAACTTGTAAAATCGATATAGTATAGTAATAAGGGATTAAAAATTCGCATGTAATGATTCTTTAAAAATAATATTTCCTAGTCTTCAATGTGTAATCATCAGTAAATAAATAAATAAAACCTTATTCTAAGTAAACTGTTTTAATAATAGGGGGCTATAGTGAGAGATAGCATAGGACCATTTTGGATCGATTTATTTGTACTACGTATTACCTACATATTATGAGTCAATGCAATTTTGTGTGTTTCATGATATATAGTGAGACACCATATAAAATGAAGTACTAAAAAATCGTTCCTTTCTTCACTTACGATACTTCGATTTCTCTAAACTAAAACAAGACTTAAATGTGTACAAGTACAGTCAAGAGCACGTGGAGCTTGACACATTGGACTTTGTAACGTTCTTATTACAATCGCCATAGATATCAGACTCGCACTACAAGTGTAAAGCTTCATGTGCTCTTGACTGTACAAGTACAATAATAATCGAAATGTGACAGATATTTTTTACGCGAAATCAACTTGATGCCCCGAAAGGCATTTGACGAACGTTGTAGTATTCGGCCGAGAAAGAAATAGAATAAATTTATAGCCAGAATTATGATTTAGTAATATAGATAGAACATGTCTTCCACAAATTTTCCATATTATTTAAGCATGAAAAAAAATATTACTTCCAGTGACACATCTTCTCAGTTTCTAAGATCAGCAAGCGGTCCCGTTACCCCGGCGACACGAGTGATCGCGGACCAACAAGGGCGGAAGAGATGGACCGGATAATAAACCATCAGCCCGCCGGGCCCTAACTCAATGCCGTCGACGTAGAAATTGTTGGTTGCGCCTGTTGTGCTAAATTTTCCATGTGCTGCGCCTTATGAATGGTAATTGTTGCTGTCTAATCATCCCATTTAAATAATAATGCGTGTACGGTCACGTTTGCACATCCACAGATTTAGGGTCTTTCTCTATAAGAAAGTAGTGGTTTTTATGTAAGTTCTATAACTTGCAATTCTGAGTACGAATGTACTTATCTATCGATGCGATCCCTATATAGATATATTATGAAAGTTTTGCTAAACAGTAACAATCGGCCATTGACACTGTGACCATAAGTGCGATAAGAAGCACTGGTAATCTAGTTAACATACATAACTAGCGACCCGCCCCGGCTTCGCACGGGGGCAATGCTAATACTAAAACCTTCCTTTTGAATCACTCTATCTATTAAAAAAACCGCGTCCAAATCCGTTGCGTAGTTTAAAAGATTTAAGCATACATAGGGACATAGGGATATAGGGACAGAGAATGCGACTTTGTTTTATACTATGTAGTGAGTAGTGATAGTAAAGAGAAATGTGCTGACTGACTCCCGACCTATCAAACGACGTCCTAAACCGATGTATAGACCATACAAAATTCGAAATTCGTACGGGCTTGAAAAAAAAAACAGGTCACGCGTGGTCTACGCCTAGAAATAGTTTCATTGAAGGTAAGTTGTTTTTTTTTCTATAATTTACATAAGCATGCGAAAAAAATTATGTTGTCTCAGCTATTATTGTAACTCTGTGTTCAAATGTAAGCCATAACTGAGTGTTGGAAATATAAAATAAAAGACCTGTTCCACTCCTAGTTGTTCCGTGACCGGTACGCACGAAGCGACTTCTTCACGCGCTTCGACGGAAGTGTCGTCTATAACAACATCCTATATTGGTTTTTCATGTACCAAACGGTTATTTAATATCACGATTACGTAATTAGCATAATTGTTATCGTGATATTTCTTAGCGGTTTTAAACTTTGTCGGCTCTGCGTAATATTACTTGAATGATCAGTGTTGATTTTCTATTTATACGTAATAGTGAAATCTTGAAATGTGAAATAAATATTATAAATATTTCTTCAAAGGCAATTCAAAAACACAATAAAAAAATTACGTCTTCAAAAAATCGACGTAAAAGGAAGTAATGTTTAGCGCTAATGTAAAATTTTAGCGTAATAATGTTTAGCGTAGTAATGTTTAGCGGTAAGGTGAATTAATGTGGTCAAACTTCATTGCTACAACTCCTGCAACTACAATAATACACACACAATACACTATAATTCAGATACAGGTACAGTTTGTATGTGCAAACGCTCAATAACTTCCTAGTGTATTGTTTCATGAAAGGTGTTCGCGACTTGTTTATAAACAATAGCAATTTGCCTTTTGGCGATAGGTCGCGCCTGCCCACTGTTTCTCCACAATGTCTTCAAGCAAGATCCCTACACTCATATGACACGAGTATGATAAATATGTATATAATTGTAAACATCAAACTATTTATTCGAAATAATCTCGATTTACCGGCAAAGTTTCATGACAATGGTTTTGTGATTTTGTTGCGTCAACCATCGCCATGTTATTATTTTCTAATACAGTTGCGAAGTTTGGTAAAATATTTAAGGAAATATCAATTTAAATGTGCCTGAATTATGCAGCGTAAGGCAATCGCAACACTGAATCGAAATATCCATGCGGTCATTGTGAGCCGCGAGTAACTGTTCAATGTTTGCATCGAGGAGGCGCGGCAATTAGCGGTGCAGGTGGTGAATGCGACCCTCTGGCCTTCGGGCACCGACGTTCGGGCCTACGGAAAGGTACCTGTACATTCACATTTGCATATTTATTACCGACACGCTTCCTTAACCGGGACAAATCGCCCGGTTGCATATGACAAATGTGAATTGTTTCAATTTAAATTTGTATTGTATGTTTTCCCAGTGACACATGGCCTCGATATCGTTTTCCTGGCATATTGGGCGCGTGCATGCCGTCGTGTACTGACAGTTTTACATTTTTTATATCACCTTTTTCAACATTTATATCAGACGCGTGCTTTGAACATGTGGTAGGCGATAATGTATGAGATGCCCCGTCTTTTGAATTTGTATCAGCTGTCACGGGCATAACACATATCATGCTGCTAGGAGAGAATACACATGGGTTCTATCACCCGATTCTGTATATCTACGAAACCCGTGATTCAACTGAAATAGCTGCCGTCAGCGGTAAATTATATTCAACTCGCTGAATAATTTAGTGTTTCTATAAAGTAGTAAAACATCTCTGAGAATACCTCCGCTAAACTAAAAAGTTTTGCGCTTCCTGCTTTCCCCCTCATTTCTTATACAAATATATACAAACAATCCGCTGGCTTCTCTTACGAAGTTCTCACATAGCTCCCGAGGAATCCTGAAACTGCGAGTGAGTAGAATGGATGCTTTTGCTAGTTGAATTTACATAGGTTACTGCACCCTGTGCTCTCTTGCTGTGATAATGGAACTCAGATTGCCTTTTTATAAACCTACTATACTACTTATATTATAAACGCAAAAGACTGTGAAGATGGCTGAGTACGGATGGCTGTTTGATACTCTTTCACGCAAAAACTACTGAACGGATTTTGATGGACCTTAACTTTTATATAGCTCATACATCAGATTAACATATAGGCTACACATCATTTTACCACACGGGTGAAGTCGCGGAAAAAATCTATTAAAGAATATACAGCGTTATGCAATAACATCAAGAGTTTAACTTTGAAAATTGTCTCTAGTATGCGGTAGTACAGCAACGTTGGAAAGTACAATGCACTAGGATCAGCACCATTAGAAATTTAATTACTCGTTTGTTTTCATTTGATAAGCTTAGCAAGTGTTCAACTATTCTTATGTTGTACTGTATTACTTTCTTTTAAGTACGCAATAAAATGAGCTAGGCAGAACCAAGGCTGATTAATTTTTAAAATCAGGTAATAAGTAATTGTACACTAAAAACTCAATCTTGGTTATGGATTTTTACGGTGTATTATTTGTTTATTTGTACAGTTTCAGTAGCTCAGTTAGACGATAAAGTCTTAATAATAAGCTGAGATTAAAATTATCCAAATGTAAGTATAAAAGTGGAAAAACAAATATTATAAAAAAAAAGTCCATTAATCTTTTGTCAGTGAGCCCACCGGCTCCATTTGGAAAACAAGATAGAGTACGTGACGCCCTTTTTACGATGGTCGATGATTGAAGATTTTCTTGTTTATTTATTATTAACACCATTATGACTATAATAATATCTAACCACAAAATCGTGTAACATTTTAAATGTGGGAACCGAGTCTTAAATAGAAGTTACCTAATACACAAATAAATAAAACTGGTTATATCAGTGATAGCTCAGTGGTTAAAGAGCCCGCCTTTAATGCGTGAGGTCTCGGGATCAAATCCTGGCATTTACCAATGAGTTTTTCAAAAACTTACATACTTGTTTATATTTACTAGCTCGACGGTGAAGGAAAACATCGTGAGAACAGGTCCCAGAATTAATTCTTAGGCTTCTGTAACAGACCCGGTCCAGCGATAGGGTTACCGACTGTAAAGGGTCCATAGATTGTATTGGCGAAATTTGGGTATTTCCAATACCTCTGCCCACCCCCTCGGGAATAAAAGGCTTGAGATTATTTAGTTTTTCTTTTGTAAAACTGTTAACTGCTACGTACATATTATCAATAATCCACTTTTTAAATAAGCTTGGAAATATTTTAGTGGCCGAATATTTTTGGCTTGGTGCTATCAATTGCAGAACATACTTTTTAACTCGACTTAAAAAAGTATGAGTGGTAGTTTTTTTCTGTAGCACGTATCCTATGTTCTCGAACAAGGCGTGCCGATGCGAGCAGTTTGCGGCAATGTAACATTATTTCAGTATTTTATCGGAACGATCCCCCGGGCCGACGCACCGCCATAACATTATTTCAGGACACGTATCGCGCACAGATAATCTAATGCAGAAGCGTTATACGCATTTATTGTTTGAAATGTGTTCCGCTATGTAAGGTCACGTATGTAATAATAGTTAACGACGTAATTTCATAGAAGCTATCACTGCCCATGTGCTGCTGAATTGAAAGGATGCAATTTGTAACAAAAGCTTACGGCTGTTTGAGCGGCGTGTAGGTAAAACTATAAAAATAGTGTAGAACAACAAATATAGAACACACAGGAAATATTATATTGTGAACGTGTGTACAAGTCAAGTACCTATTTGTATAAAGTAATTCCCTAAACGCAAGAATAATACCTATGAAATGTATAATATGTAATTACGATCTAATAAATATGGCTTTCATTTTCAATTTGTAGTGATTGGCTTCCTTAAGTTCCTTCTGATTTCTTTCTTATTGAGTTCTTGATTGCTTGACCTAGTGCGGGTTCCGCTGGTAATAACTTGCTATAATATTTTTAAACAATAAAAGTATTTCCATTTTCTTTATTTGTATTGCCCATTAAAATACTCTACAAAATAGTTAATCAATAATCCGTAACAACCCACTGCTGAGCTAAGGGTCTCTCGACACATATTTGGAAGTTTGGTCTATAATTTCTCACACTTGCCCACCTCGGACTGAGAGATGCTGTTAGTAGCCACCTAACTGTCAGAATTTTTTTTGCCCCCAAGGTTATCCGAAATAGCTTAATGTCAAAATAATGATAAAATAATATAATTAAATGGCTACCATCCATTGGTTACCTTACCTTCGCCTTTATGCTAAACCCTCCGAAAAAGCCAAACAGTATCGTGGCTTTGACGCGTATTTTCTCGAATCTTTGCATTTAATTTATTTTCTCTCTTTATGAGTTTCGACATGCAGGGCTGAAGACTTGAAAAATAAGGTGCCTTATTGTCAACGGCCGAACAAAAGTAAATTTTCTTTTCAATGGGAGTGGTGTTCAGTGTTCGGGGTACATTGTCGCCTTTCGTTGGCCGTCGTCGGGTGCCGGTACATGCCGAGACAGTCCTATTCAAATGTCAGTGTGATAACCGCCCGCGCGCCGCACGGGCCCCTCCCTCGCCTTCCACACGGATACTGAAATGTCACTCGCCACACGATGCAATCAATTTCGCATTTGTTTGCCACGATAGTGATACCAATAGATCTATCGAATGGATTGTATTATTTTTCAGCCTAGTGAATTATGTGTATTGGAATTTATGTTTTTTATTAACGTCTGTAAAATTGCTTCGATATTGACTATATCGTCTACAAATAGTATCAGAATAGGTACCTACTGTATGCATATTTGGTGTGTTAGTAACATATTAGCATGCATTAGTCCCTATTTCATAGAAATAACGCTACTTTTATGATTATTCTGATCAGCAACTGATAATGCAAATAATAGTAAAAATGCTGCTTATAAAGATTAATGTTTCGATCACTTGCCAGTTAGCATTTAGATTTAATTGAGATTTATCGACTAATGCTAGTTTCAGACCACTAGTGCGGCGCATAGCTACATACCTATGTCTTCCTCGTCACCCGGCGCCAAATGTCGAACTAATTGCTTTGCGCAACCATGCTCACGACATCGCCCGTCTGTTTGTTTAATGTTTATTAGCGGGGAGGATACGTGAGCGGCGAGGAGCCGTCCTAACTTCTACCATTTGTATTCTATACACCTCATTAAACAGTCTAATGACGCTTGTGGCCTATTAAGACATCAAGGGTGAACTGAACATGTTTCCTTGCGACACAGTAGCACAGTTGGAAGAGATTAATCAACGTCTAACAACATTCTTATACCCTTCTAGACCGAGAAATACGGCCTTTAAATGTCTGAAAGATAGCTTCACTGGCAATTGTCCCTTTTAACCGGTCGGCCTCATTAGCATGGCTCGATCCCCGTCCTATCTACCGTCTCGGATTGATACATCGACGGTAAAGGTCTTTTTAGTGGTTCCAAGCACAGACGTAATTAGGACTACTCGCTCGACATGACCGTTTACGTTTGATCGATTGCGTAATTATGTTTCAAACTATTCTATGGGAACGGATTCAGCTTTATACATATACGAACAGGTACATTTGGAAATTTATAGGTAACTATAAGTAGAAGTTGGATGCGAGCAATCGCAGGCTCGCTATCGCAGTTTAACGAGGCACGATTGTTTTTCTCAGTTCTGAATAATATTGAGCTTGAACTTCGCCAGCTATCTGATGGCGATACTTTCTCTGGGCGCGCAGTACTGTTAGCCAACTTACAAATGAACGGTGTGATTATGGGCGCTCGGATCTAGCTTCACGATAATTTAAATGTTCTCAGCAGCACCGCGGCCCCGGGAGATGACCACGATTACACCCGTGACTTCCTCTTATGGCGAGCCTGTATCTGTGGATTTTGAATAGAATTATGGCTGCTTCTGCTTTTAACAGACTTTCGGGAATTATTATCTTTAGTGGCGTAATTTCTTTTTCTATTCTCGTTTCGTGTCATGTTTTACTTTTGTTTTCTTTTTGTCCTTTTACATAAAACTGTCAAAGGACTCGGAGTAATAGAAGCACTAACGCAGTGAAACGTATTGTATAATTCAAAGACGAATCTTCTACTCTCCAAGAACCATCAGAGCTCTCAAGACGCTTCTAACAGAATGCATAATGCGGCGTCACGAAATGTATTGTCGCCTTTAGCAGGGTGTTTCTCGCTTATCTGGACATTATTTATGTATTATCCCTAAACAGCAAGTGTTACACAAGAAAATGCGATACTGCTATGATAAACATAACATAATATGCCAAATAATTCATGGTTAAGCTATCAATGACTTACACAGTGTGTTCACTTTAAACACTATTTGGGAAAGATGTAGATACAAAAATGCGATTTAATTAATTGTACAATCCCTAAACTACAATAGATAATCCTATTGTTTCCCGATTACCTGGCTTGACCGGATATTCATTGGGCCGCTCCCGTTGTAAAAGAATTATCATCTGAACGAGTAATAGGTGAGATATTTATAAAAAAAACGATGTTCTGCGACATAAGGGGGCGGACTTGGGAGGATGAAAAATACTTTAAGACCTATTCTCATGCCTACCAAATAAAAAAAACCATTAAAATCCTTCGAGCCGTTTCGGAGGAGTTCAAGCACAATAACCGTGACACGATCTCGACGCGGACAGTTAGTTATATTTTTATTATTATTTATTGGAGCTCAAAAGCCCACATAGGACCTTTCTATATATTATACTTTATATATAGTAATATACTAATATTATAAAGAGGAAAGATTTGTATTTTTGGATGTTTGTGTGTTCGTGTGCAAGAACAAGTCACCAGGATTCGAACCTGAGCCTTACGCATGAGAAACCAGCTTTCTAACCACAGGGCTACCTATCACTGCTCTTTTTGTGAAATTAGAGAGGGTATTAATATTTTACAATCTATTACATCGTTTGCCTTCTATACATCTAAATTAAACTGTGAACAATTTCCCTTAACATTCGCTATCGGCTACTTAAACAAAACTTGCCGTGTTCGAAGTTTCCCCTCACATCTCAAGTTTTCCTCCTGCATAAGTGAATCGTGGATCCCAGTCCCGACCTCTCGTCCCGTACTATCGACACCGCTTCGGGAACTTGAGTGAGGGTAACATGCCACTTAAGTGAAGGGTTTTAAAATTGTTCATTGTAGGAATGTGCGTTTAATAGAAAACCTAAATACTTAATCAGTCAAAACAAGATTGATATAGTTTGGTTTTAAATGTTTTTGATTTCAGGCAATCTTAATTTGATATAACAAGTAAATTATTTTTTAGAATTCAAACGAACACGACTGCGTGTGAAATGCCCTTAAAAATATTAAAAATATTTATTTTCGTCTGGGACAGTCGGTTAAAAATGTAGCAAATTACACTTGGGAGATGAAGATGCATATTATTTTAAAAATTCGTCGAACTTACAGGATAAAACAAAATATACTCACATACTTCCACCTGTCTAACATTATCCTCCTTCTGGTACAGTCAAGTAAAAACCGGGCTTAACACTAACCTCTTTTAATACTATTTTAATTTGTTCATAAGTACTTTTACGAAGCTTACGTTGCTTGAGATTCGACATACGGATCTCTGTTGCGGCGAGTTCCGAGAGATCCTAAGCTGTTTTGCACATCGGTGGAACGTTACCTTAAGGCCACTCCACAATGCCACGTTCCGACGCCCTTTGTGCACTTGTCGTGCGTCTGACTGGTTGCGAGACTGCGAACTGCTGCTCTTCGCGGAAGCTTGATCGACCGATTGCTGCACACGCCGGCCGCTGCCCAATCGCATGTGAGATCGCTTATGGCGGCTATTAGAAGACAATTACTTTTAACTTCTCTTCAGAAATGTTTAATATTGAAATGGTCGCTATTATTACCTACTGTTTCCGCTTTTCTAACTTATTATATATATACCTGCTTATAGATGAATAGGAACAGAATTTGTGCGTGATCTAAGTTTTACTGTGGCAAAATACCAGCAGGTTTTGGATTTTCTTCGGCAAGACTATAAAGTTTGATGGCATAGGTCTTTTTGTCCTTCTACCGTAGTTTGAATAATTACTTTATTAAAATTTATATTTTTTTTCTGGTGAGTTGTAAAAGATAAAGATTTTTATTAATATTACATTTGATTAATTTTCAATAAAGCATAGTACAAATAGAATCGTTTTGATACCGGTGGTTTAAATAAACTGTTATGCTATTTTTAAATCACTTTATTGTAAGGCAAGCTATTGGAAGTTAGCCAGTAGTGTGACAGTTTACCCTACTTTCGTTATCTGTACTGTTCCTAACATTTTATTGGCAACTCTTAAAGGAGTTTTGAGTTGAGTATTATTATTGCAGTAGTTTTCCGGTCATCAAATATACTGTGATATAACATAAAACCTGAGTTTCATGTTCGTTTCAATGTGATTATATCAGAACTGTTATATGAAAACCTTAATTCAAAACTGTACCTGTTTAATACATTATTCTAGAATCGTCACTTACTGAAAAATTGAAAATATTAAAACAACTCCATCATCTTAAGTGCGCATAAAAAGCCCTTGGTGGCTGTTCAGAATTATTATAACACAATTTTTTTCATTGAAAACTCATGATGGATCGTCGCAAAATCTATGATTGATTCGTGCTGTATTATTCGTAGCTTTCATAAGAGTCCCTTCCACCGGTTTTCGCGGTTGCGGCTTTTCCCCCTTCATTGGGCATGATTGATTGCCTGTTGGCAAACTTCATATGTTTGGGAGATAATTTTGTATTTCAGCCGTAAACAGATTACGTGTGAAAAGAATCATCGCTTCCACGTTGAACGTGAGTGAGCGTTTTCAACACTTGATCAAACATCATCCGTCCACAAATCTTTCCTTTACACACCGGAATATATCCCCAATAGAAGTGTATTTTGAATAGCGATTTGTGAATAGCAAAACCAACGTTATTTTAGATTTATCGATTCCTTGGAATAATCGAGTAGCAGTGTTCCAATTTAACGCAATTCATAACCATTAAGGCACGACGCGACGCTAACGGATCAATTCACGCAAGGAATGAAAGTGACTGGAAACTGAATATTTTGTAACCCCGATTTGTCACCTAAATAAGTATTAATTAGAATTAAACGGTTCTGGACCGCTTCAGATTTGAAATGTATATAATTTAGTAGAGTCTGCATAAATTTGCTATAGAGCGACGCCCACTGGCATACGTTTAAATACATTTAATAAGATACAATAGACTCTTCTATCACAGCAGCACACTCGTAAAAGCACGCTATTTGAAAGTTGTATTGTACTATATTTATGAAACGTACATCTAGTACATAAATAAATTAAATTGATACTATATTTTAGTACGTCGTAATATCAAATAAACAGACATAATTAAATTAACTTCTGTTTATCCGGTTTCGTTGGAGTCGCGCGAGAACTCGGGCAGTCAGTAGCTCGTTAAAGATTGACTATCACCCGCTATCAAGATCGCGGGCAAATTGATTTGCGCACGCGCACCTCAACCTATCGGCTGACAACTGCAACGCTGATTGAATAGACCGACCCTGTTTAAATGTTAAATACTTAGAATGCTTCCATTTAGCTAGACTCAGACCATTGCTTGACTAAGTTACTTTAGCTAGCTTAACATTCAAGCTAGCTTTAAATCTCTCGGGGATCGTAATCTAGTTTTCGAGTGACAAATGGTTATAATAATAACATCATACAAGACAAATGACACAACAATGACATATGTTTTGAAGTCTCAAAAAATTGCGTCACTAGTTATATTGTTTGGACACGAATCTTGATTTAGTACATTCTAAGCCATAGCCAGCAATTACGGTTGGTAACGACTTCCCACGGCTCCAGCAGTGGCTTGTCCGCAAAACTAGAGCGCGCGGTGACACATAGAGCGCTTACGGCAAACGTAATGCTGCAATTTAAAAATACTCGTACACGAACACACCGCTCTGGCTTTAGAAGAACTTCCATGCCTGATACCTTGCGCTTTGTTCTAGTGATCGTCGCTGAGTTTAAAACCGCTGTGCTATAAAATCACAGAAAGCAAAAGTTTACACTTTGGTACTCCAATGAGCTGGCCCAGTGTTGTCTCTACATATACATCCGGTGTATTTGGGTTTTCTCCTAACAAGTCATCCCATTTGTTATTGGAACTATCCTGAGCACAATTTTGTAAATCTCGATTTGGTACAATTAACCAGGTTATGATGTTTAGTTCTGCCTTAGTTAACATAGTTATTAGTGGTAATTATGACAAGTTTTATGAGGAAGTAACGTATGTAAAATTTGATTTTTGAGACGCATATTTTTCTTTTGTTGATAGTAAAGACGCAGCTTTTGCTCTCCAATTACAGAGTGTACTTGCTGGTAAAGCGCCCGTGGCGGTTTCATAACGTTGATCCGTTGACCGTCCGTTGTCTGTAAATCAGTCTACAATTCTACTTATTGTTGGATTTCTTACGCGACGTTGACGAATGAGTTCGTGAGTGTATGACATGCATGTGGGCTGGCAAGATGGGTTGCTTAATTATGGCAAATTCTCAAACTCATGAAACTGTCTATCAGATTAAATTGTTATTGTAATTCGTGTGGTTTTCAGATGATTTCAGAAGAGCTGCCCTTGAGTTTCTTGCTGGTTCTTCTCGGGGTACTGCATTTGGAACCAGCAACTCGTCGGTGGAGATGGGCTGCTGTTTACATTTAGCCTATCTTCAAGTTCAAGTTCAAAGTACCTTGTTACTAGACTATTGACTTTTCTAAGTGTAACTATCAATTACCTACGGAAATAAAATACATTTTTATTTACATTTTTTCAATAAGGCTTCCTTAAAACCTTCCTTAAACTAAAATCATATTCAAAATCATATTCATGTCATTGGCACTACAAACTAATTGAAATTGAAATTTGTTATTTCATGCTGTTTCGTTAAAGACCGTTATATGATTCATGGGAAGGAAATGAGTTATGAATGGATTTATCTTTAAAACCACATCTGAGATATGATTACACGGCGGTGTATCAAAATCTCGGGAGACAATTACAGATAATTGCGTCCGCTGTTTTGCTAACTTAAACCGCGCTTATGTTTTATATTTTAGCCATTCGTCACCGGCAAATCTGTTTTTAATGGCGTATTTTCCCCAAAGTCATGGTTTGCATGGATTGTTACGTGATTGCAGTGGTGTAGTTGTTTGATGGACATAATTCGGCCATTATCCGGTTCCAGTGAGTCGTTCGCCGACTAGAAGTAGCTGAGTACTAATTTAGGTCGAACCGTGACTTGATTTCCATGTAGGGCGGTCCATTCGGCTAGTCCACAGACGAAGTGTTTTATGTGTCTATTCACTGATTTTACGTAAACTCTTCTAAGGTGAACGAACCAGATTTTACAGTCGTTAGACGTCAAGAATGTTGCTGATCAATAGCAGTGTTTACATTTAAAATGGGTATCGATGTTGCACCAGCTATGACTTGTGTAAAAGTCTAGTGCTTTATATAACTATTTTTCGCATATAAGAAGCAATTTAAATTGCAAAAGTGATGTCAGGGTGACGCTTCTATTACTGGTGGTGACTAAGCTAACGTTGCGCCAGCATAGACTGGAGGCGCGCTCTGAGATAGTGAGAAGTGATTCCGCACGTCAAAACATGCGATTGACAGCAATACATTAGGAACTATCGACCGATCGCACCGCCAACGCCGACCTGGGAGTCGTAATTTTTCACTGTCAGCGCAGAGACTAAACGTCCTCGTCATCGCCTCGACTAGTGACTGTCAAAAAATGTTAATGCAATTTTTGCCTGCACGAGGGTGTCGTAAAATATTGCCGGTACTCCGCTAACCTTTCCGCTTATGTGCTGTTTTCGGGAACTGTTTACTTTGATACAATTTTGCTTGATAACCGGTGGGTTGCCATCAATCTGTGTCACCCCATTTTGTTTATGTTGGGCTGTTAAACTGTCATGTTTACAAGTTATGAATTTAGATTCGTTGTTTAAGACCAGTTGCAATAACGCAATGGGGTTTCGCAATAACTAAGTTCCTAATGTTTGAAAAGGCTGTTCGTGCGGTCGCTGATCGGGTTGGTTCTGGGTGTCCGTCATGGCGCTGGAATCCGTTCCCAAGTATTGTTTGGTGCAGCGATACGGCGATAAAGCTGGAGATAATCGCGTTAGGCACGCTGTCGCTCACTGTACTAAGCACTAATTGCCATGGTTATGTGTTACGTGGACCGGTTAATGCTCGCTAAAATATCGCGTGCATTTGCGCAAGATCATAATTACGTGATCGATAGATTGACAATGCGATAACATTGTCCGCTTTTGTCGTTCCCCATAGCCGGCGGTCGTGTTACATGAACATTATAGATGTTATGTAGATCAATGGTCTTGACTCCGTTTAGACAAGTTATGTAACATGTGTATTGAAATAGAAAGTAAAACGAATTTTGGATTTCGATTTTAAAAGGGCCTATAAAATTTCATCACCGTAAGCTTTTATTTTTATTTATACAGATAAATTTCATTACTTACTAGCCGATCGCGTCGTTATGCTGCCCACGGTTTCATTTTCCTGATAACCCCAAGCTATCCGTGTAGATAATATTTATCGAGAGACTATGATTTTTTCAAGTTTTATAGCAGTTTCCGGACTAGAGTATCTGTAACAAAAATATAAAAATATCAGTGAAGATAAATAAATACATATTATATCCTCAACAAAGATTTCAGTAAATGAAAGAATGGACTATGTGTCCTCAACATTTAGTCCTAGGAGCGTGACCGAACTGTCCATAATACGCAGTGGAGTGGTCTCGCTTGTGATCTACGACCAGTGCCAATGCTTAGTATGAGCCTTGAGCACTATAAAATTTACATATACATTACGTTTGCTCCAGATTCTGCATTCGAATTGCGACACTGGCTATAGATTTCGTTGCCGATTTACGTCTCCATTCCTATTTAAAGTTGATTTTGCTCTATGATGCAATTACTAACTAACTAGTCTCACGCCATATTACTCGGCACTTAGGCCGAGATTTATTTTGTAGAATTGTCACAAGAACTTAATACCAAATCGGAATTATATTGAAATTACTTCAATGTTTTGTATTAAAGTACAGATTCGCAATTTGATATAGTAGACTTATATACAAGTTTTATTATAGCAGCACGTATTAAATTTATTTTTAATCAAGTAAATGCGCTGAAATAACGACCCGCAACATGCACGAGCATTGTAACTCACGCGCATAAACCGATGTTTGAAAATGAAATTGAATTTGGTTCTGCATGACATTTACCCTAACCTGTATGCTTAACCCGTCACGTTGGCTTTCGTTCCTTTTCTCTTTTCAACCCTGACCGTTATTGGCGAGCTAAAAAGAGACGACGTGAATTTTGTGAATTTCTTATCCAGAGTCGCGGATCGGGTCCATTCGTGCTATGTAAATTTGAGACCTTTTATTTTCTCATGGCGTAGAATGCTATAATGGAATTGTGGGGCGATGTTTGTATTGCGAATGCTTCTGCCGGCACGCGTGCATGCTTCGTAAATGCTACCCTTTAATATCGATTAATTTTCGAAACTTCGATTTTAAAGTTCATTTGAACACGAGTCACGAGCTGGAACTATGTTGTGTTTACGATTATATAACTGTTTCTCGGGTGTTTCTGTTTGTATTTCCTTGTAGATTTATGTTGATACATTCGATATAGATTCTATGATATAGCAGCGGAATATATGAATGAATAAATTCTCAGGCTGTAGATACATAAATTCTATTTTATTTTCTTCTTGGGACTTAAGGTTTGGCTTGTAGTTACAATTTTATTTGCCTGAACGAAAAAATAAACATTCAATCTGATACATTAATGTGGTATCCATTAAACGATTAAACGTTGCTCTCTCATCTGCATGCAACGTCGGCTGCAGCCGTCTTCAAAGTGCAGCCGCTCGGATAAATTCGGATTTGTAGTCCACAACTGAATGCGTTGTGAAACCCTCGGATGTGGGGCACTCTGTTACTAGATAGGCATTGAAGCCAGCTTTATCTGCATCCAGAAATAATATAGTCAAAATTTGTCGGTTTGGTTTATTCCAATTCGGATACGGTAATAAAACGACGAGTTTATCTTTTATCTATCCATTGATGTTGTGTGCATAAAAGTAAAAAACATAAATTATGTATTTTTTTATCAAGTAGTCTAGTAGAAGTGGGAATCAGGCGCGGGCGGCGAGTAGGCATACAACTGATTAAGGCGCACAATCAGGTCTGTAGTTCGGCAGAGCCTGCTCTTTGAATTTACGATGTGCCTGACCGACGCTTATCGCATGCGAATGATCTGCCCACGGCGTACGGAGCGCTCCACACACATATTTTATTTTATTCGCGCTACTGTGATGTAATGAGCTGATAAATGGGAGAAAACCACCAATTAGTGTCGATGAATTTATTGTTTCTACTTAAAACGTAGGAGGGCCATGTACTTAATCTTAAATTGTATTTTTAAATTTGTAACCTCCGGATTTAAATCAACAATTAGATGATTGCAATTACACGGAATGTCAATTAGGCGTATCTCCCGACGGAGATTAATGTTCCGCTCGGAGTAATAACGCATTTTTTGTTTGGATTTGATTCGTTCCAAAAAAGGCTGTATGGCCACCAAAATATTTTTTGTAGCTATGGAATCATTCAAGGATTTAATGCTACAATTACAATACGTCTTAAACAAAGACAACACTTTTACGAGTATTTCTTTGTGATAGAGCCATCAAATTCGCTCAGATCTAACGCTGTTTATTTATTCAAACCGAAACTCGTTTCATCAAACACAGTTGTTGTTGTGAGATCGCAGCCTGAGGAATCTCGCCAGTGTTACTTTGTGATGCATGCAAATCTGCTCCACTCGAGTTACTCGAATGTGTTCCAAGACAATAGTCTACGAGCTTACGCCTTCCTACGCCCAAGGGATCTACGTATAATAGACGTCGGGCATTCACCGAAGTCAATACTGAATTGAATTAGGGCACAGTACAAGAGTAACTAGATGTGAGACGCCTGACACCTTTATACGAATATAACAGCATCATTTTCAACAATAGGGATACTACAGTCAGGATGCTTTGTAGCGTTTGTTCCTAATTTGGCCTGTGTTTATAATAAGTCGGGCAATATTAGAACCATGTCACGTCTTCTCCGGCTTTTAAAGGTTAATTGGCAGAAAATGCAGTACCTACTTACCATTTTTAATCTGATTAGATTGGAGGAAGATATATATTGGTTGGAGCTAATGCATGGGAAAATAAAAGCATAGGCAAATACAAAACTGTGTATAAATATCATATTTTTTTCTTAAATACCCAATTCAGCACCTGCGATAAACGGGCGGAAAATGATAATGATAATAGATAACCTATTGTATCTTAATCTTGTGATACTAATTTAGTTTGTTAAATAATATCGTCCTTTTAAAAATAAAAAATTACATAAAAATGATTAATGTCTCAATTTTGCATAATATAGATAATTTATACGTTATTTCAAATTAGCTCATCCAACTGGATGGGAGTTAAAGACCGAATGACAAACTGCAGGTCATGAGTCATGATATCGGGAGCGGGTGCGTGTGACTCTACTGATATATCTCGCTTCATTACGCGACCCGTCCGAGCTTTTAATCGGACTGTGGGAGGCACTCGTCGCGGCATGCGCTTGCGCATGTGTTCTTTGCGACTGTACCGCTACTTGGAGAAGTTTATTTTACAACAAGATGCAAGTTTTGAATAGGCGTGTCATTTTTCCTGCATTTTCAGAGTACCTACTGAACATGGGAAACTACAGGACAATGACTTCTTTCATAATCTAATAAATATTACCGTAAATAATGTTTGAATTAAACGGTATATTTTCACGTATTTCAGTTGATATTTAAAATCATAATTTTAACAGAAATATTTGTAAAGATATAGATCAGGTCTTGTCAAAAATAACTGGAAAAGGGTGGAACTTTTGCACTTGGTTGTACTGGGTAGTCAACTTTTTTAAGATTGGCCCTTTTGTCCATGTCACGCAAACCACATTGATCGGAATCAGCCATAATTAAATATCTTATGCACCTTTAAATGCCTTAATATACCAATTTATTCGCTCTTCGTCTTCAGCACCTGAATTAATTAAGATTGATACGCAAACAGCACTTTTTAAATGCAAAGTTGTTTATTTACATACATAAATAATTGCCGTTTTCCGAAGGTGAATGATCCTCGCTTAACAAGGCGAGAAAAAAACGAATGAAATACAATTTATCAAAAAGTAAACCTACTTTGACGTTCATACAAGAGACATCAACGAGTGATGTATATTTGTAGAAGCAGTTTTTTAATTTTTATCAAAAACATTTACTGTGACGAATTGTAAATTAAATATTTAACAGCCGACCACAAAATTATCATATAGATGGTAAAGTCTAATCTAGAAGTTGTCGCAATAAAACGACACTTCGATGAATAATAAAAATTATCATTCTTTAAGTGCTCTGTCTTTGACGCTTATCATCATCGCCTAGACGTGGAGCCATCAAAATTTTAAGCGACTATCGTCTTTATTTCAATATCATAAAGGCAATTTTCTGGCCTAGTAGTAGGTCTGCTGTGTTACCGTATGTACCTACCCAGTTAATTATCGTGGATGGTTTTTAATTTTATTGGTGGCGGTCGTGCCATTTATACGGTAGACAGTGTCAGTGGCACTACGGGCGGCTAGTGATTATTCACGCCAACTTATTTAGAGGATCGGCGTATCAGAATGCACCTTTATGTTTAGTTACTTAGTAGAGCGGGTTGGGACAGATAGAGGAAAATACTTTCACTTTCCATAACAGTAACCTTACATACTAAGTAAAAGCTTCTGGACATGACTTGGGAAGCAATCGAGGTCATTTTGTTCTTTTCATATTTAGCCTATACGAAGATTTTAACAGGCACCACAGTTTGATGATGAAGATAATAACATACAATTGTGTAAAACCAACAAAACTTTCTAATGAACCTCAGTTAACGCTCAGTTAGTCATGATATATAGTAGATAAACATTTTGATGCTGAATGTAAAAATACACTTAAAAAAAACCTGTACTTATGCTTGTCATAGGCCTAAGTACCAGTAATGCCTGGAGAGCTCGATAGACTTGAAGTTTTAATAAAAGCACGTCATTCGGCGTTCGAAATAATATATTTTAATTACTTTTCCTCCCTTGCTTAATTATCCATTGAACTCGTTACTTTATACATTGGGCATGAATGACGCTAGTGCATAATTTTTTGAAGTGAAAACTTCTTTAGCGGCGTTGAGCACTTTTGTGGGATAGGTAAAAACTATGAAACTCGCGTCAGGTCACGTGTGCTGATCGAAAAAATACCGTAAGACGGCGCAGAGCGCTTGCGCGATCTGCCATCTGCGAGCTATTCTGGCGTACGCTGCAAAAACTGTGTCTACGGTAGACTCAAACGAAACGCACATCAATTTGAAGAGCGTAAAAAATAAGTCGATCTGAGTCGACAACTTATAGGCGGAAAATTCGGATTATCGAGTATTTTCAATATAAAAATAAATAAATTGGGTTAAATTAATGGTGTTGCTAAGTAAACATGTCAATGTCATCACGTGTCACAGGTTCGTATTCCCTTCTCCTTTGTGTTTTGGGTAAATAAGATTTAGCAGAAATATCTAGAGAAGCAGAGAGAAGATAATCACGATGTTGTCAAGAGAGGTTAAATGCTATTCCCTAACTATTCCAATAAATCAAAAATGCACAAACGTTAATAATCAAGTTTTCACTTCTGCCGGCACTCCCGGAGTGCAACCCGTGTTTTTTTTATAAGATTGTATAAAGAATAATGTGTTGAGGAGTTTCTTGCCCCTCTTCTCCTCAACTATAACACATGGCGAAGCGGTGGATTTGCTACGGATTTCAATTTCCCCTACATTGAATAAAAAAACGTTCGATTTTTATTCAGGTAACATTATGCAATACCAAACGTATCAAGAAATAATGCAATTACTTAAAAAAGACATTGTGAATCTCCTTTTGTTGTTTGTCAATTACTTTACGGGTTCGCATGGCTGCACAAATGGGGTAACTGCTCCCATTTCGGTAATTTGGAGTTAAATCTAAGTGCCGACTTCCGCGGGTTGATAAAGGAATGTAATTGTAACGTCTGGCGGCCATTTTGTCCGCGGGTGGGGTCAACTCGACCCCGCCTTGCGTTCCGCTAAGGGATAATTAAATATTACCCCACTACAGGTATTCCCCTCCAGAATTGCAAGTCGTCTCAAGACAGGGGTGTACTTATAGTCTTACACGCATGCTGTTTTTATAAACCTGCATATACATATGTATACGTATGCCGGTGTGAATACCCACCTGTGTTTAACACCTCGAATTTGGTAAAGGGAAACTTATAAACGTATAATTTTGTCCTTATTGCATGTGTGACGCTGATGCTTCTCTGGATCATTAGCACTTGTACTCAGAAATAATATTATAAAACAATATACTTTAGAAACTTTAACTATAGGAAAGCTTAAGTTTTATGAGATTTCTTCTCACAAACCGTTGCGCGACGATGAAAGTAGGTACATCATAGGTACGATATTTTTAAAGGAAAAAAATAAACATATCAGACAAATCTGTACATACAAAATACGATTATAACGATATACGAGTACTAGATTTTATAATAGCGGGTCTGATAATGAAAGATACTGGGATTAATCTTTGTTGCACAAATCCAGACGAAAGTTGTCTGAAACTGTGGCAGTTGTTAATGCAGCATGCAATGAAAGTTAATTTGTAAGCTCCCTTTCCTAACGCGATGTACGGTAACGGCTTTATGGCTCATTGTCCGAGGAAAGCATTATGCTGTCCATTTATTCGGGCCCACTTTGGTTTCCGATTGTTCCCAGTTTTAACGGTCCGCTCGACAGCATTGAGTTTCACTTTACAGTTAATTCAATAGTCAAAATATAGTTCATACAGTTCACAATTATTGCACAAGGACACAACACGTAGGTTATACAGCATAGTGGCCGTGTAACTTAGTACTGTGTAAATACGTCATTTTTTAAATTCCCAAGGGAATTGCATTTAATTTACGCATACCGCCGAGGTAAAGTTGGGGTCGCCTGTCTACTGCTGCAATACTGACCAAAACCCCTAGGGTATTCCTCCTCACTGCCATAGCACAGCGACTAGTGCATCCGCAGCCAAGTTACGGCCGTTCGAAATATAATTTGGTGGTCCTCTTCTAGGGGATCTAGCGAACCCCTCTATCTCCTCTTCTTAAGACACTCTAGAATACGAGGGTGGCTTCCAGTGCAGGACGCAAGTGACGGACCCCCTGATCCGTCACCGACAGGTCCGGGTGGTGAATACTACTAAACGAACTCTAGTCGTGAGTATCGTATGAAGCAAATATGCAGTCTTGTGCTCCGGTCCTCGAATGGTAAAGGTTTAACCACCACCAGCAATTTTAAAATTTCCAAGGAAAGTTGACGTCAGCCTGTCGGCCGTAAAAAAGTATTGCTAGACCTTTTGCAGCGTAGATAAATAACTGAGATACCAAATAATGAGAAAAGGGACGGAAAATGATGACGACATACAGCATGCACATACAAGAACTAGCAACTCTCCCATACTTTTGATGTCAATAATACGTTGACTTGTGAAATGTAATTTCTTCCTTAACCTTGAGGCTATGCTCAAACGACGTTTGCATATAATTATCGAAGTATTACGTGGTAGCATATCATTGCTCCAATTATAAGGGAAATGACTAGATTTAATTGCATAGCACCGCAGTCGGGAATGCGCGCGTCTCTGATTTAGAGCAAATTGAACTGGGAGATTGGCTCGCGGGAACATCGGAACATCTCATTTGACGCTGCAACGCTTCCAATTGTCTCAGTCTTCGGTATTGTCTACGTTATCACTGCTTGGTTATTAATACGAACCGGCTGAGTTCCAAGTCTGAATTGCTTTGGTTTGATTGTGTTTCTTGAATATTCTGTCCTGTCTTGAACATGGCCAAATGTAGTAGATTCTGTTATTGTGTCAGACCCTCACAAACATCATGCTAATGTTTGCGCCGTTCTGTGGAGCGATAGGTAGGTATTTTTTTTGTCGTTACCTAAAAAGATTCCAAAAAATTCTAATTATTGTTATTTTTTTCTAAAAATAAAATATTAATGTTACGTCTTTTCCCCCGAGGGGCAGGCAGAGGTATTTTATTTCTGGAAACATCCGCGATTCACCAGTAGGTATATTCTTTAGACCCCTTAAACGTGATAGGTGAAGCCCAATGCCGGACCGGGTTTGCTACACACACATGTCTCAGAATTAGTTCCGGGACTTGCGGGTTTAATCATTATGTTTTCCTTCAACGCCGAGTTAGTAATAAATACGTGCGTAAGTTTTTTGCGTAAGTAAGGATTCGAACCTGAGCCTCACGGATGAGAAGCGAGCTCCTTAACAGCTTGGGTATCACTGCTCTTCTGCTTTATTTTTTATAATTTCTGTAATATTGCCATTGGACCGAATATCATTATATAATTCAATAGTAAGTCAGTAAGTAACAACTCTTTATTGACACAATGATTAAAAAAAAGTACAATGGGCGGTATTAAAGTAAAATATATTTATACAATTATTAGTTATATTATTTACGTTATGCTTTAATTTTAGAAAACTGATGTTGTTGAATTAAATTTATTTTGTTCTCTAAGACATACACATAATTTCATTGGATTTTGATCTCGATTAAAATGATTATATAATGTTACAAAAATTTAGTTTCCTTGAAATTCTATGCATGTATACCATGGCAATTGAATAAGTAAAGAAAGAGATACATATTTATCTTATTATAACTAAAAGTACAATAGAAATTACATCTTCATGAAAAAGCGCAATTCCTCATACACCCCAATTAGTATATTAATATAAAAAAAATATGATGCAATCGAACTTTAGTTGTGTCTAACCAATTTTCTTAAATATCGATTAACAATAGCACGATTTCCATACAAAGCACTAGATTCAGCTACGCAAATTTTTATTTTTTTATTTTAACACACATTAAAAATAGCTGAAATCGAATAAGTAGTCGATACTGAACAAACTAATTTCAGGAATTGCGCTTATTCTGTTACATTTTGTATATAAAATGATAAACTGACTGACTGATTGGTGATGTATCAAGTATCAACGCACATCCTAAACCGCTAGGTCTAGATACTTGAAATTTTACATATAGATAGCTTATACAGTAGAGGCATTCACTAAGAAAGGATTTTGCAAAATTCAACCCCTAGGGGGTGAAATAAACGTGCGCGAGCGAAGCCGGGGGTAAAAGCTAGTCTTTTGTTATTTTAAAGCTTGTTTTACATATTTTTTACTGTACAAATTATAGAGTAAAAACGTAGAGCGGCTTATTTGTGTGTCGAATTTAATTCCTACGAGCTTATTTGTTCATTTCGGCTCAGTCGGTAGACATTCGGAATTGGATGATTGTTGAGTGTTGACGCGGAGATTATATCCTGCGGTGTACTGAAGTCATTTTAATTGCGCTGCGGACGTGAGCGGGGCTATTCAGGGCATGTTGATACATGCGGATCGCTTCGACACCAAGTTTGCTTTTCATTAAAAATGTTTATTTACAGGTACATGTTGCCTAAAACTCTTTATGGATATTAAAACTAATACATACATTATACTAATATATCGTAACTAAGTGTCAATTATTTATTTAATTTAGAATTATCTACCTATTAGCATATCTACTTACTTACTAACTACTTTCATACTTCACCGACCTGGTGCTGGTTCCAAATGCAGTACCCTCGAGAAAATCCAGCAAGAAACTAAAGGGCAGCTCTTTGAATGTCATGTCTTACTAATAATTATATATCCGATAAGCAGAATGTCAGAATTCCGACATTTTGCGAATCCGTCATTTTGCGTATCTGACATTTTGCGATGGTTCCATGATGAATACATTGTGACAAAATTCAGCCTTAGTAATTTACAGTAACTCTTTGTATTTTGTTAGTGAAAATTGTTTCTATAGGCACAAATTACTTAACTTTAAGCACTAGCGTAAGCCGCAATCGTTAAACATTTATTGGAATGCTGCAGATTGTGTCGGTCATAAAAGATGTTAATGAAATTATCACTTATTAGAAATTTGTTGCTTTATTACTGGAGATAGAATATTTTTTGACACCTTGCTGCATGGTGACGTACACACACGTGATGTTTGCTCATGTGAATTTTATTGTAGAAAAAACGAATAAGAAATTTCAGAAATACCTCAACACACTAATATCCTTTAAATCAGTAGGAAAACTAAACCTTTAGAAATTAAAATGTAAATGTTTCGTCAGAATTACATTTACTATATGAATATTTTGCTTCATTAGATATAAATATATATTATTGAGTGGCAAGCTTTGGTCTAATGCAAATTAACGGTTAAGGTGTGAATTAAATTAATTGTGTGCAGTGTGTCATATGAGAGATGAAAGGCATTGTGCGGTCGGCAGCGTTCCTCGCGTAATTGCGTGTATGAATATTTAATGAATAGCAGATTATTTTGGTACTGTCAGTTAATACGATGACAGCACAATGAGGTATATTCGGTTTGTTGTCGGCTGACATCTTCGCAATCCGCCTTTCCCTGCGCCGGATTATGAAGACCGTTATAAATTCCAAATGATGGCTTCCATATAAAACAGATCCGTGTTGTAAAAATATTATCTTTTATTAATTCCCTAAATAAAAGTTCACCATTACGCTACATTTTATACTACGATAAGAATAAATCTTGTAAATTAAGACGTGAATAACTGCAGTATTTGGGGATAGCAAATAAATCTCAATACTTGTATATTTATCACCATATTTAACAATCATAATATGTGATTGTGTGGCACAATTTATTTATTTATTGTATATTATATATATATCAACGCAGTGACTTTTTTGTATATTATTGGAAATATTAATTAGTGAAATCGATCAATACATTTTTCTTTTTATTTTAAATTCGTGCAACGAAGAATATAGCTTATCGCGAAGTTGGTCATATCCGGCCTTAATAAATATTGTATCATTATCGACTCAGTACATCGCCAAATAAAGTTGCAAATTGTATACAGTGACTTGCCTCTCCGGTTAGCATTGTTGAACGTAAGATTCTGGGAAACATGATAATAATTGTCGTGATTATTGCTGTTAACACTTTTTTTTGAAGTTTTTTTAGTCAACCGGGCAATTAACTAGCAGCAAGGCAACTGTAACTAATGGGTTACTTATTGACGCCAGCCGAATCGTAAAGATTTCTTATAATTGAATTTTATAAAAAGGCGTATCGAATGTGTGACTCACCTGGTTATCTCACACTGACTTTATTAGAATTAACGTAGCGATAAAAACTACTTTGAACGATGTGCGATGGTAATATAAAATAAATAAACTTGACGTATTTTCGCTAACTAAATATTTAAAGAAAGCCAAATTTTGTTCGCAAATCGTATTTTGAGCGGTTTATCTGATGATACTGATATCGTAAGATTGGAATCAATAAAAAAATATCTTGAAGAACACTCAGATTATTAATACGTCGCAAAACCTAATATTGGAGTGATGTACCTACAGACGTATAGCTATACCTTGACTACTGGCGTTGGATGAATACACGCTGTTGAGCACGACATCTATTTTCCTAACGCAAACTAACAAGGACCTGTAACATCGACAGCTCGCCACGTCTCTTTGTGTCCATCAAATTGCAGGCACGTTAATTGGTCAGAATTGGTCTGGATGACTGGTGTTTTCGGTTCTGCGAAGTGCGTGCGCGACGTAATGATAAGTTGCGCGTAATGGCGGCCGGCGGAGTGCGCCGCTGCTGAGTCAGCGCAGTTGAGTGTTGCGCTGGCGCCTGCAGGTAGCAAGGTGCCGCTTCGGGTCATAGGATTTTCACACCCGTCAAGCGTTAACAAGCGAATGGGTGTTAGAAACTTCACGCTTCTCATTTTATTCGGATATTTGTCGTGTTTGTTCTAGCATCGCATAGACTTATTGAGAACTAGCTGATGCCCGCGACTTCGTCCGCGTGGAATTTGTTATTCCTTTGCGTTTAGAAAATATATCAAGAAGGATAATCTACACTATCTATCTATCTACACTAATATTATAAAGAGGAAATATTTGTATTTTTGTATGTTAATAACGAATAAACTCGAAAACTACTGGACCGATTTCAAAAATTCTTTCACCATTAGAATGATACATTATCCCTGAGTAACATATGCTATATTTATGATGAAAAAGAATTAAGGATCTTTATTACAACTGACTGTACATGCCGGGATTGGAAACCGAGCCTCACGAATGAGAAGCGGGTTTATATTTTTGTTATTAAAAACACCCAATATACCTACAAAGCGTCACAGAATAAGAGCAAATCCTCATACAACCCAATTAGTATACTAATAAAAAAGATTGGTAATGCATTCGTACTTAAGTTTTGTCTAACCATTTTTTTCTTAAATAAAGATCGACAGAGACATCGAAGAAAACAGTACGGTTTCCATAGTTAGCCCTAAATTCAGTTATGCTAATTCATTTGTTGGAAAAACTTTACACATAATATTAAAATTAGCTGAAATTAATTAAGTAGTCGATACTGAACAAATGATTCGCGTAAAATCCGAAAACACGTGTCTCATCATTTATTTCAAGAGTATTTGTTCCAAGTTTCAACCCCCTGTTTCAGCCCCTTAGGAGGGGTTTTTTGGAAAATCCAAAAACACGTGTCTTGTTTTTTGTTTTGAGGAGTATTTGTACAAAGTTTCGAATTGATACACCCAAAAATGAAGGCTTTCCATATATACCAAACTCAACCCCTACTTTCACGCCTTTAGATTACGATTTTAGAAAAATAAAAAAAACAGGTATCTCATCATTTATTTCTAAGAGTATCTGTGTCAAGTTTCAACTTGATAGACGTAAAAAACAACACGTCTCCATACAAACTCCATCTCCCTGTTTCAACCCCTTAGAGGGGGTTGTTTGAAAAATCCAGAAATACGTATATTGTTGTTTGTTATGAGAAGTATTCCTACAAAGTTTAGAATTGATACACCCAAAAATGATGGTTTTCCATACATACCAAACTCAACCCCTACTTTCACGCTTTTAGGGGACGATTTTAGAAAAATCAAAAAACACGTACCTCATCATTTATTTCTAAGAGTATCTGTTTCTAGTTTCAACTTGATAGACGTAAAAAACAACACGTCTCCATACAAACTCCATCCCCCTGTTTCAACCCCTTAGGGGAGATTTTTTGGAGAATATAAGATCACGTGTCTTGTTGTTCGTTTTGAAGAGTATTTTCACAAAGTTTCGAATTGATAGACCCAAAAATGAAGGTTTTCCATACAATCGTTCAACCCCTTTTTCACCCCCTTATGGGTTGAATTTCTAAAAATCCTTTCTTATTCCTACTTTACGTCTTAAAAACAATATATGTGAAGAAAATTAGCTTTCTAGGTCTAAGGGTTTAGGCTGGGCGTTGATGAGTCAGTGAGTCAGGACTTCTCTCTTTATATATATAGAAGATAGAAGATAGATTGAAGATTGATTATGAAACTATTTACGTGATACAAAAAAAACATTGTACTGATACCGCGAATCAAATCGCAAATGACTTACAATGATAATAAATCGTTGATGCCAGGGCCTGTGACTGTGAGACAGCCTAGTGAACTTAAATCTTTGTCACTAGCATAAAAGTTGATGTCATTCCTTTTTTAGGGTTCCATACCTAAAGGGTGCCAAGAGGATCTTATTACTAAGTCGTATCTGTCCATTCGTCTGTAGTTTAGTTGCAATTTTCACAGTACCTACCTAGTTGTATTTTTTAATGCCGCTATAACAAATATAAAAATGAAAAAAAAAATGGGAGCTTCATACAAGAAACGTGTTTTAGGCGGTTTTTTTGTACAGTGAAATGGAACCCCCGTTGTGCGAGTCCGACTTGCCCTTTGCCGTTTTTTTTACTACAAGTATTGTATTTCTTAATGGTAATTAAATAAGTGATTGGTAAGAGTAAACTCACCGGTTGACTTGCCTGGCGTCCAATGAGGGTTTTAAAATTCATGGAGTGGACACATTAATGTTATTACGTATGAAACGCTCTTGTTGTTAAAAGAGAATGAACCAAATTAATTTAACTTGCAAATGGCGGCGGAAAAAAATGGAGACAAACAAATTTCCCACCACACTTCGTCGCCCCGCGGAGAGCTCGTCTACTTCGAATTCACGGCACGCACGCCACCTTGTTTGATTGTATTTCACTTAATCCGTCCGTTCCGCTCATTTTCTATGGTAATTCATCGGCGGCATTGTTTTATTTTGGTGCTGGAACCTGCGGTATCCGGTTGAACCACTCTCGTTTGCACCTTGTCAGCGCTACCGATTCTATCTCGGGCCCTAATTGCTGATATTCCATTAAAGTAATAAATACGCTTCGCCTTCTCACCTTCTTATTAGAAGCCACTTGATTACTGCACTCGACTGATTCTATTATGTCAGAGTTAATGTTTGATGATGGCTCGTTCGCTCCGAGGTGTTGATATAATATTCGTGAGTGTTCGTGTTTGCTCTCACAGCTGTTAATGAGAGGTACTCGTACAGACTACACATTTGAATGAATCCTCAAGTGCGGTGGTTGAGGTACTTCACTTGTGTATAAGTGTGTATTATATTACTGTATCTTATTGTGTGGAAATAAAAAGAAATAAATAATCGTAAACATTCATCATACTCTCGATGTGGGCAGAGGTATTTCGTTTCTTGAAGTTGGCTACTTTCCGCCGGTGTATTTTTTGAACTGTAAGTGGCGAGCCCATCGCCAGATCGGGTGCTGTTACACATGCCTCAGATTCAATCGCCTGTCGATTTCTTGACGATGCTATACTTTACTGTGGTTATAATTGAGTATATAGGTACATAAGTTTTTGAAAAACTAATAGGATCGTGGCCTGAGCTGAGGTCGAACCCTGTCGGTCGATCAATCACTGTTTTATTAAAATAAAAAGTTCCTTTTCTGACATAAGCTATAAAACACTCTACTAAAGTTATTTGTATTTTATTTATTTCCAAGTGTGCCACATACACACTCGACAAACAAAGTATAATTTTAGACAAAAGTAGCCTTTTTTCCCATTATATCTATAAATTCACACCACTGAGTCATACAGTCATGTTCTTATAGCCAAGAGTTGTGCAAGTTCTCACGCGTTCATCAGATTGTCGCCGGAGTAGGCAGATGAAACCTTACCAAATCTTTTTAGCCTGTAGTGCATGTTATAAGGGATTTAAACATAAAAACGTTTATTAATTCCTATAGGTAATTATATACAGCGGCAATAAATGTTTTAGCGTTCTAGTCCAAACGGTGCCAACGGGACATTATCACTAAGGATCTTCGGTCTGTCCGTCTGTCTGTCACCTTTAGAACCACAGCTGCACAGGTGATTCAGGTCTGTGTTTAGAACCACAATACATAATAATAAAACTGTAACGAGACCGTGTCTGTAGATTTTTTTATTCTTTATTTATTTAGATATGAAAACACATTTATTTTTATTTTTCTCTGTTTGTCGATATTGATGAATTTTTGTGTGAAGATAACTGAGTAACTGAGTCAACATCTAAGGTAGGTACTTTTTATTGCAGGAAAATATGTCATTCCCTCGGGAAAATTTATAAACTGGTTAAAAAGAAAAATACGCACTACTTCGAAACGATAACACATAGAATATGTCCTCTACGCTATGTAGGGATTTTTAGAAATTCCCATAGGAACGGGAATAAAGTGGATCCGCGGGTAATGCCGCTAGGCACCCGCTAAATAAAATACTAGCGATTTCACTCGCGTATGTCCCGTTCCCGTAGGAAAATTACAGTCAATGTTACTCCAAGAAAAGCTAGCTTTCTTTTGGTGTCAATATAAAAAAAAGGGTCAGTATTTAGGAGTTTATTCGTTACAAACATACATTTCTTTCCTGTTTATAATATTAGTGTAGATGTAGATTAGTGTGGATAATATACAAGTTGGGGGTTCCCCATACAAGACACGTGTTTTTTATTTTACTGCGGCACGGAACCCTTCGTGTGAAAGCGAGTCGGTCCGCTCTGTAGGTCGGTGGGTTTGTTCCGTTCCTATGGGGATTACTCGAAATTCTAAAGGGGATGTCTACATTGTATAAGGAACCTACTTTCCTAATTTCAAGTTCATATGCGTTATATTTTCGGAGATTACGTGATAGTCAGTTGTTTATCTCTTAAATAGAGATTATAAGAGTAAGCCCATCATTAAAAAGTAGAAGTATACCCCACCG
Organism: Ethmia dodecea; assembly: GCA_963855545.1. Lineage (NCBI taxonomy): Eukaryota > Metazoa > Arthropoda > Insecta > Lepidoptera > Depressariidae > Ethmia > Ethmia dodecea. Next base: position 9,564,708 of record OY979448.1, read on the forward strand.
GACTGTTTTTTCAATTAACATGTTCGCACAATTATAATAATAGCAGCGCCGATACCATTTTTATGTTTCCTCTCATCATTTTTACGATTTGACGACAGTGATTAGATTAAATTTAATGTTTCATTAAAATTTACTCGTTAATTCATTCCACAAAAAAATCGCGTATAAATTTTTTTTATTACTCCATAAAACCGCTGAGCGTTAACAGTATTCAATATTGGTTTTCCTAAAATTTGTATAATAATAAGGTATAATCTCACGCCTTTTTTAACCCCGAGGGGGTAGGCAGAGGTATTCCATTACTGGATATACCCACATTTCACGAGATATATTGGACCCCTAAACGTAATAGGTGGTGAGCCTATCGCCGGACCGGGTCTATTTACACTTGTCTCAGAATTAATTCTGAGGCCTGCGGGTTTCCTCACGATGTTTTCCTTCACCGTCAAAAAACTCATTGGTTCATGCCAGGATTCGAACCCGAGCCTCACTGATTTTAGGCAGGCTCTTTAACCGTCCGGGCTATCACCGCTCCCTTTGTATAATATACGTTTAAAAAAATAAGAATAATTGGAACCACATCACTCGGCTTTAAAATTGATAGCTACGGAGAAATGTACTTCGATGGATTGGCTTTGTTGCTATTTATTGTCACAAAAGTTGAATAATTTCACTAAACATTTCACAAAAATAGGAGCAGTGATATCCAACTGCTTAAAGAGCCCGCTTCTCATGCGGGAGAAACGGGTTCGAATCCTTCGGTGAGCATGTTCCAAAGAGTTTTTCTGAGGGGTCTTTCCTCACACATAAGAAAGGAGGCCATAATCTCCGACGTGACCCCACAATAACGTTAACTGTTTCAAATAAAACGATTACGTTCAGCAGCTGTAACTTGAATACGCTACGGCTTTTGACTTAAAACCTAACATACCACTATTTGTATATCTCTACCTTAAGACGTCTGTACATCAAACTCGTAGCCGTGGGTAGAGTACGTGTGTAATGACACGATCGCTTCACAATGATAACAATAGATAAACTTGTACGGCCCGCCTCGAATACGAGATTCTGGGTTCGGGCGTGAACGCGCTAACTACCTATCTCGTTTTTATGCATCCTCATAGACTAAATTAATGAGCTTGTTTTTCGCAGTCGTCGAATGAGACATGAACCCGTTATGTATTTGCATATTAATACTGTAATGAATTCTTTAAGTGGCTCCCATGCCCATATATCTTGGGCTAAACGCGGTTCAAAAATTAAAATGCCCCGTAGAAAAGTGCAGATCGCGTTGAAGTCTTTTACTCTGCGTTAAATATGTACATACAGATAGGTTAATTATTGCATTATTATGCCGAGATCGTCGCTAGACTGTAAAATGCTTATTATTAAGACTAGTAGACTTAATCAACCCACCTAAAACCAGTTTTGCAATTGGAATGAATCTTATTTATAATCCGAAATCCTATTGATTGGCAATTATTGGTAGTTACGGAGGCTCTCAGTCGTAGAGGTATTTATAGGTCCAATTAGGTATATGGGTAGGTTACGTATGCTATTCAAATGGTTCGTGGCATCAAAGTGAAGCGGAGATGCGCTGAATCCACTCCGGGGGCACTTACGCGGGCCTCGTTTAAGTAAACAAGGTACACGTCGGCGCGTAGGCTCCGTGTCTTGTTTTTATCCGTCTTAGTCCGCCGCTGCGCGCTTGTTATCTTGTTATCCTATCGCGGCGAGATTGTGCCTTTTTGCGCAGATGCACTCAATGTATGCATGTATTTAGTTATCCAACTCACCCAGTGAGTTTTACCTATTTGCAATTCATGATTTGCGAAAGTTTTAATTCTCTGTCTTCCGCTGTGGAGGATATCACGGAGGCGGACGTCGCTCTCACTGCGAAATCCGCTAATGTTATTCCGGAAATCTATACCAATCTATACTTACTTATATTAATATATATTTTAGATATAAAATTCCGGAGTGCTTGTGGCCGTATTTCTTTCCTCTTATATGACTTGACCAATTATTTTAGGTACTTCAATTCACCTAATCAGAACCATAATTTTGATTGTGTATGGATGCTTCTTTTTGAGGGTTTGTAATATTTTACTACTCACGCAATCATTTTGGATAAAATTGTCGGACACAGCGACTTTTTTATTCAAAGTTAAATGATATTTTGAACTTTAATACAAGTAGCCTAGGTAGGAAGTATAGACACGGTAAAATAGGTTGCAATTGTAAGTTTCCATTGTTATCATATTGTGTAATCCCGAGTGCACTTATATTATTTATTTCATACTTATATGTCTGTTTACTTAGTGGTAGTAAGCAGTAAGTCAAGATAATGGGAGGAAGAAAGTCACGCTTCGCCTGAAACTCCATTCGCGGCCACAATACTGTCATCGTTTATGGTGTTAACGAAGCTAAAGGTCTCTTTGGTCGCGACCCACAATGAAACGCTCATTATGTCTAAATTAAGATTAGCCACGGAACGTTTCTTCTAAGATAAATTGATACCTATTTCTGGCCTTTGGGTAGTTTAAAAACCCGATGGTCCAAGCTGAGTTTGAATTAAAACATTATAAATAATAAATAAATAATAAAAAATAATTCTGATTGGTTCTTTGATAGCATTCAGCCCGGTGACTTACTCCGAAACTCCGGGGTCCGAAAAATATACTCTGATGAAAAGTCGGGACGTCCACATTTTTATTTTACGTTAATTGCGGCTGTAACCTTAACTTTAGTTTCTTTGAACCCTGTGACCCTAGTCGGCATAAAGTTGCATTAAAGTCGTTGGTATTCCGCGTCAAGCTCATAATAAAGAGGCGAATGCGGCGCGCTGAAACTCTTTTGTGAGAGTGCTCGCAGGAAGGACTACTAACGTAAAAAATATTTTTCTCCTCATCGCTGCTTGCTTACGAAACGGCGGACCCCGTCGACCGTTTTCCGCTAAGTTAGATTCTCATTACTTTTCTTTGAAAGTTAGCTTTCACAACCGAGCAGCAGCGGTCGAGAAAGAAAACTGTATTACAGTCATGGCTTTTGACAGCGGGGCTCCGTATTGCGCATAGAACCTTTTCCGAGGCTTCTTTTATTCACAAACAATTACACGTTAATAGGCGTTGTGAAATCGGAGCGCGAGCAAAAGGATCGTGAACGCTTAATGATAATGCAGACAGGCGGGACTTTGGCTTGCAAATCTCTCTTTAAGTCGACGTGCGAGCAATGGCTTCGATAATAAAATTAATTATGAAATTTATGGCATCGAACGCTGCCGAGGCGGCCATATCTGACGCGGGCTATTGTCGTTCGAATGTGTACCGTCTTAATCGACGATTTACGAATGCCGTTTAGCGACCAAGAAATGATTGGTGTGCCTTATCCGGTCATAAAAGCCGATGGTCACTGTAATTACATTGGAGATATTTTCATTTAAAAGTCTGATACTTTCAAGCCTTTTGTCGCAAGACGTTGTTGCGTTCGATTTTATTTCGTATCAATTTTATTTTTTGTGGAGTCCTGGTGATATATAGAGATAGAGCTGTGGAAGGGTATTGGATGAGGGGTCTAGGGGATATTTGCGTTTGTCGGCAGGTCCGTACGTCGGTCGCATAATGAGCGCGTGTTTGCGTTGACCCCTGTCCGTGGATGTCGCTGCCAATACCGCCAGTTTGACTTCCCGTCTCGAATGTGTAATGCTTGGGCCTTGGAGACGCTTGAACTCGGGAAGCAACCCTTACTTTTTTTTCAAATAATTTTCCCACCGATAAAAGATTAAACACAAAAACCGCCTTTTAATTGTTATTGAACGTTGCAAAGTGAAAAATGAAAGGATTAATTGAACTTATCTTTGGTATCAGTTGAAACAATCAATCAGTTGCAATAACGGCAATTTAGCCCCTGCCAGCTGAGCCTATATATAAAGCAATCATCCAATTAACATGACTAGTTGTCGAGAATTGAGTGATTGCCTGTTCAATACACCGAATAGTATTTAATCACTCACAAATTGACGCAATTAATAGCTATTAAGTGGTAGAAGGAGTGTTATTATGTAGTTTATATTTGACTTAGAGCCTAGCAAATATAGACTGTGATTTTGGGGATAGAATTACTGAAATTTACACGTTTCTAAACTATGTGAAATAATTATGTACATTTTGTTTCAGGTATATGAATTGAAATCATAATCAGTAGAACGACGGTTTTCGAACAGGAACAAGTAAGTTACACAAAAAATACATAAATGTCCATTGAACATTGGAATTTCATGTTCGTATTGCATGGAGGCAAAAATATTTTTTTGCTATACGAATTTTAAATAACTTCTTTATTGCTCGAAACATTTGTTACTTTCAGAAAGGAATTTCTTTGTGAGAGTCCGCAGGGAAGGCAGTGAGAGCGGATAACTGAAGATTTCTGTCTGACATTCCTCTGCTTATTGTTTTTTCTTAGGCTTAGGTATTCGTTCCTTTTTTAGGGTTTAATGTAATTTTGTAGACCTATCGCTTAAAATTTCTAACATTCATATTTTCTATGTAAAAACCGGTATAATCGATATACCTACCTGTAATATCTATAATGCAGTCACTTTGAAACATATATTATTTCAGTAAAAGTCGCATTTGAAATGTAGCTCTGCTAGAGAAAACAGCAAATTAAATTCTGTTGTGTTTTACTAAACTACATTAAAAGAGTGTAGAGTTTTGCGATGATCATCTTCATTACGATTCTCGAACGTAGCTCGTACTCAACTGAGAGGCAATATCGTAAATAGTCTTTCGTAATACATATAACGAATCTGTGGAGCTAACTCGTAACTTGTAGTCTCTTAGCTGTAAAGCCGCCGACCGGTATTTGCATGACGCATTCACTAACAAGACACGTTCGAGTACAATTGCGTTCGCGAAAGAGCCCTACTCAAACAACCCATTTCTATTTTAGCCCGCAACCGCTTGTTTAATGTTCGGTCCGTACGACCGCGTCGGCTAACACTTAACGCTTTTTGCATACGAAAGCGGCCATCGTGTACCTCCCAGTGTCTCTTGTTATTATACTGCTCTGTATTCAAGCCGTGCAAAGTTGAAGGTCGCCGTTCTAGTCGAGATAACGAACAACTAGTTCGTTTTACTCGTTTATCTTTTACGTATCTGTTGGTCAGATCCCATGTTTCTATCTTACCGAGTTTTGGAACGAGCTCAGTATAAACATATTTTCTAATCCATAGAAAGTTCATCCCATCGTTCCGATGAAGTATTACCGGCCATCAATCCGCCGGGAGCGTCAGTTAACTCCGGGAATCCATCTCCGGGAGTCCTCCGTACGTCGTATAAGCTGACCCGAGTAGCCTAAATAAAACACCGTACCACCACAAAATAGCCCATAAAAGAGCAACTTCGTAAGGCGTAAATGCTTAGATAAACGACTGCACTTAATAGGTACGGGAGTTAGAATGTTGACAAGGAATGAAGACGATCAAATATAAAAAGGCCCGGAATTTTATTTCATTAATCCGTGTCATGTTGAATGTATTTATAACAAAGCTAGCACTTAATAACTCAAGTTGGTCCGTGATCGAGCCTCAGCGCAGCGAATGAAACGTCTAATCATTGTGTGGGTTGCCGTAATTGAAGTGGAGAATCTTTCTTTTCCTATTATCTTAATTCATTCAGTTCAAGCCGAGTAATGGCTAATGTTGCTGTGACCGCTTGTCAGATTCAATAACAAGGTGCGAGTTAGTCCTGCACCTGTCGGTCTAATAGATGTACCAGTACGTTATTGTGTAGAATGATAATGTTCATTCACTAGTAATGGGATATAGAAACTGTTTAAAGCAATTTGTGTGGTTCATTTAGCGAGGACTCATATTGTTTTGGTGTTTTATCGGTGATGTTTTACAAATTGATGACAAATTGTGGTTGTTAGAGAAAAATAATTAGTTGGCATCGCCGTTGCGTGACTAGCGCCGCGTGATGGATAGCGTGCTGGCGATACGATCGCGGCTGCCGCCGAATTTCATGAGAATCTTTAGGAGCCGAAGGCGCCCGCGCCGGACCCCGTCTTGTAAATTATCGAATTATACCAAACTCGACAGGATACATATGCGTGTTTATTTAATTTTAGAACCGTTTTGTTCCTATTACCACTGCGCTTTACATCGTCTAGTGGATTGTGGGAAAGTGTGCTGTAAACACGGACAATCATGTAGCTGTTAATTCGTGAATTGAAATTGTTTGTGGTCACGAATTTAATTTGAATGTGTTGAATTATTAATGTACCAATTACCGAGGTTACCCTCATATTGCTAGGATTGTATCGTATTATATAGCGCAGCAAGATTCTGAAAGCAATAACCTGACAGTAAATAACTTATGTATGTTCTCGTGTATTATATTAATTATGCATGCAAAATATTTTAAAATAGAATCACAGACAGTCGATCATTAAACTCACTTTACTATGAAGCATAGGGTAATGATACAGCAGTGCCTAGACTATTCATTAAAATGCTCTTACGTGATAATGACAAGTGTTTATGTCGGTTAATGATCTAGACCGTAGACCATCGACGCCATGGGAAAATATAATATTGAAAAATATTATGAGAAGCGCAATAAGGAATTATTTTATTTATTGAATATTTTCAAGGAAACTATTGTTACCTAGTCATAACGGTGGGTAAAGATTTGAATGTATTAGTTAAATATTCCGTCACGTAAGCAATATTTCTGAGATTACTTTTTATTCGTCTGTCCCAGAAGAGGAAGAATGTTTTGAGAGTGTATTAAGTAAGTGAACAAATTTAGTCGTCCGGTTTGCCTAAATAGTTTGACAAATTTTAAAATGCGAGTTGTTGTTTGGATTTGCCTTAATTTTTAGTCACACTTTTACATGACTATATCTTTGACTTTCATTCTGATTTTTTCGTGCTTTAAGAATTCTTTTCTTTTTACAAAGTTACATAATTATAGTAGGGGCTGGCGTCTCCTTTTAAATATGACAAATCCTGTGTTAGGAGGCACTGTTTTTACGCGTAATAAAGTGTAATCTTATTAGTTATACAAATGTGCAATAAAATAGGAACTACGATAAGATAATTAATGTACCTACTTACTTAAAATAGTGTTTAATAGGTAATCATATTAAAAATATTTATGAGCTAAAAACAACCTTCTGTTACTTATTCTTTAACGTGATTTAGCAAATTACTGTGAACTTTTCTCGTTGCAGCCATCGACGTTAATTATAAATAATGGTAGTCTCAATATTCGCGATCGGGTAAGTCGTGGTTGTTTGAACAAACATTCCCCTGTGGCGTAGAGCGCGGCGTTTGAGCAGTTTCTCAATAGTACAACGTTGTATCGACTCCTCGAGCCCAAAGTGCATCAGATTGTTGGGCAGTGAGTTATGTAAACTGGTGCACTTTTCATTGTTAGGGCTGTGAATGGTATATATTCATTTTTGTCTACAATATTTCTTAACTTACAAGAACACATCCATAGTTGAACCCGTGAAACCGTTGAAACCGTTTGATATGTGGCATTACTAAACGTGTTTAGCTCAGCGATCCGGGCATCATAGACGGAGGCTTGCGTAACAAAGCTCGCGGATCACGCGACATCGGGGTCAGCGCCATGCCCCGCCGGAGATAAGCTGTCGATTCCGATCTAATGCAGCATCGGAACGTTAATAACCGCCTTGCATCCATCCAGGGCGAAACGCTGTCTAATTTCACAAGCTACGCCGAAATAACACTGCAAAAGAAACTCTACTGATTAACTATGAAATTTTAGCTTTATTTCCCAACCGCTGCTCCGTTATAGTTTTTCACTCAGTTTCTGCAATATTGTAGTTTGTGACATTGTTTATAATATGAATTTTCATGGAACCAATTAAAGAGCTGACTGTTCCGGTAGATTATTAATAATTTGGAGTGCTACATTCGCGACAGTCAACGCTTAAACTAGCTTTGAATTAAAACAAAGAAACGGTACTCAAACAAGGTTCTCTAAATGCCAACTACCAAATAACTGGCGACCTCAGGTGGGTCACGATATCCACCATATCAGATAATTGCACCGATAATTCTCTATTGTCAATAAATACTTGCTAACCTTGTCTAATTATGAGTTGAGAGTATGATATTAAAGCTAAAACAATATTCAGCTTGACCATTCTCCTTATTCTAAGGTAGATTTGTAGCTGAATTATTTGCCGAGAATAAGCGATTCTATCTCACACTATTTCACTGCCATAAGTGAAACAATCAGATGTGGGTCAAAATTATGACAATAAGGCGTCTTATAAAGCTATTATCACGAACGCAATCGCCACGGACGGCCACGAGAAGTTTTTGTTGCCAGACCGCTAAATTACGGCGCGTCATGCATGACGTTCGCGACGCGCGATGGGCCCGAAAGAATTATTGCAAGTCTCTGGGTGCATCTCCCGTTTCGCACGCCCGCCTCACATTGTTATTAAGTTCAGAGGTCGCTTTGTTTATGAGTAGACGCTTTCGAAAGGTAACAGCGCACGCGAGTGAAAACATCGTTTCGACTACGCCGATGACATACAATTGATAATGTAAATATTGCGCTTAACCTGTGCTTGAACACTTTTCACCGATACTAAAATGTACAATAAAGCGATCATGACTCGCTATTTATACGCCATTCGATTCGTAAGCAGATACAAATACTTTCTCAAAGTCAAACTTGAATAACTTAAATACTTATCCAATATCTTAGTCTTCATATCTGAAGTTGGTCTTAACATTCACATAACTTTAGAGACTCGTTTATGCTACTGCCATCTCGTACAATAGCCATTAAAGTAAGTTCGTTTAAATGGCAATGGTTAATGTCGAAGTCATCGATCGAAAGTCGTAAGGTCATTTATGATTGCCTTCTTTATTGTCCGATTGCGAAGTCTAGTCACGGCGGTGAATACTGCATGTTGGACGACATATTGGTTGCTGGCACGACAATTCACTTTCGGTGGAAGTCGTGCGCCTCTCGGCCTACGGACAAATGCTTGGCTTTGCTGGTGTGCTATCTGGATTATGATCAACGGCCACTATTACGGGGGAGGTTAGTCGGTTAGCTATTGCGCACAAGCCAGCTGTTTGCTTATTGTCTTGCGTAACCCAGTGAAGCCAACCGAAGGATAATCGGCGCGGCGGCAAATTATCATCTGGTTGGACCCAGATTAGGCTTTCGTTATTGTCGCTGGTAGTTCGTGCATGTTTAATTAAATTAGTTGTATTTTCGTGGTTGGGACACCACATTGTTACGATCTTGTAGATGATAGGTTATAGTAAATATAGATTAGGTTTAAGTTGATTGTCGCATGTACCTTTTATTGCTTGCTTTTTCTTGTCTGTAAACAAACACGGAAATTGGTTTACCCTAAGTAGGCTAATATAGATCTATAAGTAACCTGAGTAATAGTTAAACATATTCTTCTTGTACTTAAGATAAGTATCTACTAGTTTCAGGAAAAACGAATTGATCTGTTAAACAGTACGAACTATAAATTTTCTTTAAAAGTAACGATATTTTTACATACTCGTAAACTTTGAAACAAATATTGAAAATTGCTTTATAAATCTGTAGCCATTTATTATACTGGTGGAAAGTGGGAATTTCCAGAAATGGAATAACTCTGCCTACCCCGTCGCGGAAAAAATGGGTGAGATTGTTTTTTATATCTATAATTATAAATCTGTAGCCATCCACTGACGAGTTCGAAAGCGACTTAAGATCAGCTTAGAAGAATGTAGTACCTATCCAAAAGTCCTTCTTGACTCAACAGTCTTATAAAAATCGTGTGACTGTGAGGAATGTCGGGTAAGTCGATCTAGTAAATGAGTGAGGATGAAACCGCTCGGTCGTGGTCACGCGAACCACCTGACACCGACACCACCTTTTGTTACACGTCTCTTGCAGCACGATCGTGAGTTATTCGGATTCCCGATTCACTCCATGTTTGATACAGTTTTATTGGCGTATCGAGTTCAAAAATTCATTTATTTCAGTAGATCTATAACATATACTTTGAGTGACTTTGATATTGCGGCATAGTTAAAATAATTTCTGATCTGTGTTATTTTTTGGCCAAAATTTTTTAGTCCAGTTTAAACTATGTTAAGTTTAACTATTTTAGAAACTGAAATTAAAGGCGCATACTTTTGTTTCAATTTATAAGGTAAAATAGCAACCCGTCCTCGATCGCTCCGGTTTTTCCTGACTTGATTTACTAATACTGAGATTTTGAAGTGGAAACTAATATTTATCAAAATAAAATGTAGCCTATATTAGGCAGACATACAGTGTCTTTGACAGTTTTATTTTATTAACTATTAGCGACCCGTCCTCACTTCGCTTGTGATTGTACGGTATATAAAAACCTTCCTCTTGAATCACTCTATCTATAAAAAACCGCATCAATATCCGTTGCGTAGTTTTAAAGATCTAAGCGTACATAGGGACAGACAGACGGGAAGCGACTATGTTTTATTTTATGTGGTGATAATGGTTTCTAAAGGATTTAATACACACATTTTTTTAAAACCTAGGTAAATTTTGGACTTTCTCAAGGATAAAAATGGTATGTATTTGTAGATACATTCATATGAGAGACATGAGTTTAAAAAGAGCTGCCCTTAAGTTTCTTGCTGGCTCTTCTCGGGGTACTGCATTCGGAACCAGCAGCTCGTCGGTGGAGATGGGCTGCTGTTTGCATTTAGCCAATCTTCATGGACGAGTTTAGAGTGCCTTGTTATTATAAAATATTGACGTTTCTAAGTGTATATTTTAATACCAATAGAAAATAAACGATTTTGAATTTATTTAAATATTTTTTTTTTTTGAATATTCCATAATATATCATTACCATAATATCGTATAAAAACCGTCCAAGTGCGAGTCGAACTCGCGCACGAAGGGTGTATAAACGTCAAAAAAAACTCGTTTTTTGTATAGGAACCCCCTTAATATTTAATAATTATTGTTTTATTCTGTTTTTTAGTTCTGTTGTTATAGGGGCAATAGAAATACATCATCTCTGAAAATTACAACTGTCTAACCATCACGGTTCACGGTTCTTGGTCGTTATGCTACGGAGCCTCAAAATTGGATATGCTAAGTGATTGTCTGCTAGTTATGATACCAAAATATATTAGCTCCGTATCGTACTGTTTTTATGTTTGTCAAATAAATAAATCATAATGTATCCGTAATTCTGACAATACTAGGTCAATGGTTGGACAATCTACAGCTCGACTCATAACAAGATATTCTACTCTTACTTGCTCACTGTATTCATAGTCTTACAATTTTCACCATCAATCATAGTACGTGTCGTGGACAGCGCCGTGGTCACGCGTCACACTTGTCGACTTGCTCCTCTGATCGCTGCCGCCTCACAAAAGGAACAGTGGCCCAACACTTTCCTACGTGAGAACATGACCCCTGCATTAGACACTGTCTACTGGAAAATTTTCTAGCTACCGCTTTCATCTCAGGATCCGTGGTTTGGAATAAGCAGGAATTTCCACATCGAAGTGAAATAGGTTGCGGTTACTGCAGCAGTTTTGTACGCTTTTATGTTTCTTTATGTTGCTCTTGTTTATTACAAAGACGATTAGGGTTTGCAGGTGAGAAATTTTCAATTGCGAATTTAACTTGCAGAATGTTTTAGTTGTGATTTATTGTTTAAAAATACATGCCATTATTCAGTATAATCCCTCGTAAGACTAATTGCGTAATCTTATGAAATGTATTGGTGCAATATCAGTATCAAACGATAATAGTCATTGTGTGTAACTTTTATAATATTTTCTTGACAACATCTGAAAAATTTTCAAATTTATTCTCATTCGTACATAATTTTATCCTAACTACTACAAGATCTATAGGTACTTTTGTATTACAGTATAGCGTGGGAATCACTACAAAAATCAGTTTTATTTTATTATAACCAGGTGTAATTGGGTATAATATAAATGCTTCAGAGGTCATGGCAAGGCTCGCGTAGTAATAACCGTTAACTATGTAATTACCGCTTTTGTCTTTGCTGCCGAAAATGAGGCGCGCTTTGTACTCTCTTCAAGCACCGACACCGCTTTTATTAGTGAATGTTACTGACGAACATACACGTCGACTTGATACGGGTCAGAGATTCCTCTTCGTATTTTGATTAGTCCGAGCTGTGTGTCTGTTTAACTCAAGATTTTAGTGGAGACCTTACTGACAAGTTTAGTGTACATTTCAAATTTCTGGGGGGTTATCTGCGAAGCTAAGTACAGCTATAATCCCAATACTTATAGTTGCTTCATTGTGCCCTATATAATGTGCATTATTATAGGAATGTTTTAAATTATAGGAAGAACTACGAAAGAAAATATGGATGAATGGTGTCTAGGATGATGTGTACAAGAAGAAAGTAAATACAGATATAGGGGTGGTTCCAAGTAGAAAATTAAGGGTATTACTACATCGGTACAGCTTATATTCTTTACTCTTTAGCCATCTTTACTCCTCTTTTCCAGACAAAAAACTATTCCTGTGGTACTTCATACTAAACTCACAAAGTAATAGGTAATCGGAAATAGATCTTACATAGATATTACAGGTTTATAGGAATACATGGAAGGAGAAGACATACTGACCCTGAATAACAGAAAAAGTACTAGAAAATTATAAAAATGTTCATTATTATGTACCTAATAAAGGTGCACTATTGTTTTATGATACCGAATATGCCGTAACCTTAAAATAGCGCATTGAATGCAAAATGGAAAATTAACTAAACACTGATCATGATATCGACTTATGTATGCATTAATTTGCTTTGTTCATGCTAACTTGCCAAGTTGCTAACTTGGCTACTTGTCAAGTTTACAGACCATAGTGTTATTTAATGTTCAGAAATATGGACCAATTCAAAACAGGTATTTGAATCACGCAAATTCCGACGCATGTTATGATTTTCAACATTTTGATTCCATGTGCAGATTACGAATGCAGAAATGGAGCACAAAACAACAACGGGCCCGAGTAAAGGGCAACTAAAACTCAGCGAGCTATTTATCTTTAAACTTATCGGAATACCGCTGCGTCTTCGTTTTTCTCCGTCCATACCTTGAACTTGGTGTCGTTTTATTTTCATTTCAAAAACAATGATTACCGCGTTGTCGGTGCGGGACGTGCGAGCGAGATGCTATGATCGTTTTGCATGGAACGAGGTGAAACCATCAATTTGTGCGGAGCCGCACCAGAAGTACTCGTACCTAAACGCGTCGATCTCGCTTAAAGCAGGCGAGGAGAAGCGCACTTGCACTACACTTTGTGCTGGTTTGTACTGCGGCCGCAAGCCCGATGTAAACTCGTGTTGCGCTCTCTGAACAAGCTCCGGATCCAAGGGCAGTATTTGCATTCCTTGCAACTAACTCATAGTAAAAGAGCGTAATCAAACCTAAGAAGCGGTGTTACTCGTGTTCTCCTATTTTTTCAAGCTGATTACTCTCATTTTCTTTCACTTTCGACCAATTTTCTTGTCAATCATTGTTTATCTTATAAATAGCGTATACTTCTTGGAAGTGCCGCGAGTACTAACAATTTTATTTTTTCTCAACAGATGTAGCACACTGTTTAATTTATTCGGTGTGGTCAGTAGAGGCGCGACTCTCCCAGCGGGCGGTAACTGCAGCGCCGCAGCTCCTTTTTTCCCTCGCCTCGTTTTTGCATGGGAATCAACTGAGCGCGCTTTGAATAAGGAGGTGTAGCAAGAAAATTGCTATTTTTACAAACAAGCTCTTTACGGCGCAAAAAATGTGTACCGAGGCGCCGACCGAACGCGGTAATCAATTCAAACGAGCTTCATTGTTTCACGAAGGAGGAAGGGCTCGAATATGTCGGTATCGGCTGTAACTGCGAGCTAGAGCTCCCGATGTGAGGCTTTATCGGATCGAACGACTGTTACTAGCAGTTTATGGTCGCCGGCTATGGGCATTCGAAGTTCTTCTAATGTTCTCTCCGTGTTCACTTCCTTGCTTGTCCGCGCGGTGACTACCTACACGTTACTCGTGATATTATAACAATTTACACAAGCGCCAAGTAAGTGGACCGCGGTATATTCTCTCCACGAGGAATCTCATTGGAACGACAACGTCGATAAGCGCGTAGCTAGAATGGCGACAATTCATAATAATTTGTTGAGTTAACAGGTTTGGTAGTCGCGCCACGCGGCGCGCGGCCGCGGCCGTGTCGGGCCGTCTCGCCTCGTAATGAGCAGCATCTGCGAATCAATGAGGTTGCTGCGCGTTTTATTAAGCGCCGCGATAAATTTGCATCTTCAAACAGCGACCGTGGCGGCAAAGCACGTTCGGCAAATAGAATAAATACGTAGCCCCTCGCTCCGGGACCGCCTGCCCCCTGCGCCCCTTCTACAAACACAATTTGCCTCTATTTATGTGCTACCATTTCCGCTCGCGCTGTCATCGAATTACTTTAACTGAGGTTTGCCAACTCCTCATTAAACGAGCATGTGTTCACTTACAGTCTCGTCATGTATGCGGCAGTAGGATAGTTTCCTATGGCCGAAACTTAGAACTCCCTTAAAAATATAATCAAATTAGGTATGTTATCTAGATCAATAATTCCAAATTTGTACCTGAATGCAAAGGTTACAGAGGTTTAAAAATTTACTGTTACAATTTATTGTAGCCTTATAAAATCGAGATACTTATCAGTTTGTGTCGTCACTAATAATAAATGAAAATAATTTTGTCACACTGGCGTGCAGAATATGAAACCCTCTTAAATTTAAGAAAGCGTAGCTATTTACATCTTTAAAAATGTATCAACATGTTTCTTTGAAATAACATTTGTAGTTAAACTTTAAAAGTGTATTAAAAGTGTGCTTTACTTACATTGTACTAGCCATTCCACTTTGCGTAAAAACTTAACGAGGAAATAGCCTTTTAAAGATGTTATGACGTTTTCCCTTTGTCTTTGTAAACTTTTAAAAGGATTAGACGGATAAAACAGGAAGAGAAACCTTATTTCTTCTCGTCTCATCATAAAGTATAATAACGTCGTTGGTAAGGTAATTCGCAGTTAAAAAGGGCTCCTGAAAAGGCTTGACAAAGTGGTTAGCCGGCGGCGGCGCAGGCTCAGAGAAGAGACTCTCGATTACGCGCGTCGATTTCACAATAATTGCGGACTGCTCCTAAAGCTAGTGTTACGCGCGGGTCAGTAGCCATCGTAAAATTTCACGACCACTTGTGCCCAGACAACGCCGAAGGGAATCGCGAGGGGTTTAGGAGAACTCGCAATTGAACAAACTTCGTTGATGCTGATTTGATGCGGACTCCGTAATGGAAATGTACAGTGTCGCTATCTGCATCGTTTGATCTCGAAGCGAGAAGAGCAGGCGTGCGCGATAAGACGTGATAAGGCCGATCGTTTCACGTGCCGAAACGGCCGTGTTAATACAGCGTATTGCTCAGCGGTATCTCATTAACCTCAATAAGTTTGTACATAGGTGGAAGTCTAATGACCCGAATGCTGTCAGATTTGGGAAAGATAACCGGCTGAATAGCCGGCCGGGAGCGACCGATGAACCCGCGGTGGACTGATCCGAATCCGCTGAAGAGTTCAATAAGCTGAGCTTAGCATCGATCTTCGATCCGGAGATTAGGTGCAGCGGCGTTGACGGATGTCAGCTTAACTTGTCCGTCACCCAGACGGCGGACACCCACCATATTAATCTCTATTCTCGCCGAGCAACACGTGGATTTACGCATCGACGAAAGTAATTTATATGCAAATCATTTTGACTTGACGATTTCGTGACTCTAATATTCTTAGCTGACATACCCTATGTAACCAAATCTCAAGGTATTAACGGTAAATTCTTATATGAAGACAAAAGTGAATGGCTTAGTCAAATTAAAGACGTTGCACGCTGTGTTATTACCAACAATTACACATAATTAAAATGAGAATTGCACTCTTAGCGCGATGATGTAGCTCTTTATCCAAATAATTGTATTAGTCATCCTGTTACTTTTCAACCCCTTTCGCTCTCGCTCCTCGGTTCCATGTCACCATATCATTATTAATTGTCTATATTTTATTAATTACACAGATTACGAGAACGTAATAATTTAAATACATTCAAAAATATCGTAATCTCATAATAACTCATCCGCTTTTTAGGTCCGTTATTAATTAAAGCATAAATTTTAAAACACTTCATACACCTACAAAAAAGTGTTTACAATTTTTTGTAATCGCATGATTATCTCAAATTAATATTTCACTAATACCAATGTCCCTTGTCAGGAGACAAAGCGGCCGGCATTGTTCGGGCGTCGCGTCCGAGCGCGAGCTCTTTGTGAGCGCCGGAACAATATTACTGGCGTCTTGATAAATAGGAACAACTGTTGGCCAACAATGCGCCTCGTAACGCGATACGCCCGCGATCGACCTCTGGATTAATGACCGCCTCGCCTAAAAGAATGGACCATAATATTTATTATCAGATAAGCGACCGCTACTGGGTAATTCGTATGTCTCCTACCATTATACGAGTCTCGGTGCATCGCCTATGCATTACTCATCCTCTGTCTCGCGATATAAATTTATGGTGTACGCCTTTATTTTATATTTATAGAACGTGTCGGTTTTGTGTTTCAAGAATTCGTATCTTGGCGTTGGTTAGTGTTGGTACTCAATATTTATGAGCTACTTACGTCCAATAAATAATTTCAATACAATTGCAAGGCAATAAAAGGCATGCTTAATCATGAAAATAACACGGTACAAAGATTTTTATACAAATATTGTTTCATAGAGCGTTGAAAATTGAGGAACTAATCAGTTTGGACTACTTTTATATTATAATAGTTAATGAAACGGTCCGCCCACGAGCCGAAAGCCCATTGATCTTTGGCGCGTTAACGACCGCGTCGAAAGATGTGTGCCTGTGCAGCCATACACGTAATAAGAGTCCTATTCCCCATCATCGGCGATTATAAACTTAAATACTTACGTATATTTTTGGATTTTTAACTACTCTTAACAGCCTATTACAGCAGTATTTATTCAGTTTGAAAAGTAAAACAAATATTGACGATCATGCCGATATTGCCGATGTAGTTGATGAGAATCAGTTGTTTATGTACCTTTTTATAACGAACATATATAAATAACTTTTCTTAGTTCTTTTTATGAGGAAAAAAGGTAAAACATAAAATCTTTTAAGCAGAGTCTAAAATAGAATATTTATTATATATTTTACTTTAAGGAACTTATGACTGGTTGTAAATAAATTTTATTTCCCCTTATGCATCGTCTAGAGATCCTTAAACATAATGAGTTAGTAAAGAGGATAGCTTTAGTGATAAAACTTCCATACCTTGTGACTGATCCGCACAAGACTCAACCATTTCCATTGTGGAGAGCATTTGACGAGTGCATTTAGGAAACAGTGGGGCATTTTCAAAATAAATGCTATGAGTACTTTTACTTTACCATTTTTTAACATTCTTATATTCATATACATACTGAAAAAAGGAGTCAGACAAGTAGTATACCTTCATACTAGTGCGACATGCATAAAATTGAATGGTCTGTTTATCCCATTAAAGATGCATAATAGAGAAATTGTGATCATGACACGGGAAAAGCTTTTTTTTTGTAGCTCTTATGTGATAATCTAATGATAATATAAACTCATATATTTATCAACCCTGGTTCGATTTTGGGATGATTTTGGGTCATCAATGCGATTTAAAAAAACTTTCGTATCTATTTATAATAATAAAAATAATTGTGTGTGACTTGTGTTCACAAGTCGCAAACTGCTATTTAGTCCCAAACTAGGCCAGGCCTTTACTATGGGTACTAAACAACTGAAAAACATTCTTAAATAAATATTAAACGACCAGCCACGAAGCCAACAGACATATTCATGCATACAAATGTTGGCTCCAAGCGGGGATCGACCCCGCAACTTCAGACTGAAAATGCAGGGTCACTAATACCGACTGAGCTAAGAAGCCCGCCGTGTATATGTATAACTCGTTCGAAAAAGAACAGCAACAATGTGATGAAACCCGCAGGTTCTGAGACCTATTGTGTAACATCACCTCTGTCCAGTCGGGTCACCACCTGGTACATTTAGGACATCTAATGGGTCCTTCCAGTAATTGAATACCTCTGATAACTTCCTCAGAGAAATGGTGTAAGTGTATATTTATAAATCTAAGAAACCCACAGGAAACAAATAAAATTTATTGTGATGCCGTAATTTCTTTGGTAATAGATTAAAATTTTATAGAATCTTGTTGCTAGAATGTCTGTTTTTTTTTAAATAAATTACCGTGCAAGCTTCACCTGCCAGTAACGGAACTAATACCTTTGAGATGTAAAATAATACATCTCGAACCCCAGGCCGGGTATGAAACATAATCATAATCTGTGTAGAGCCTCATCGTCTCAGTTACGAAGGAATATCTCGGTGCCGACTGAAATTTATAATCAAGTGGTGAGATAAACGGCACCTTAGCAACAGTAAATTAGTCAGGATAAATAGGTAACGCGCATAAATTTCACGTTTCGAGACTCTGAATATTCAAATACTCGTTATAAAGACATTGATCAAGGGAACGGGTTACGCGACACTCGGGTTTCGCTCTTCGATTCGTGCCCGATAAGGCGATAACGTATAATATTCGTTTTACTTTTTATTTATATTTCCTCATAATTACGATTTATATCTTCTGCTGTGCCATGTCTCGCCTGTTGACTGCGGTTCGAAAAAGGATGCCAAAAGTTTTGATGATTTA
The DNA here is from genome assembly GCA_963855545.1 of Ethmia dodecea. Lineage (NCBI taxonomy): Eukaryota > Metazoa > Arthropoda > Insecta > Lepidoptera > Depressariidae > Ethmia > Ethmia dodecea. Next base: position 9,583,570 of record OY979448.1, read on the forward strand.
TTAACATTCGTCTGAATGCAAATTTTTGTGAAATTGTTTCTTGTTACTCTTTCAGTTAGCCGCTTCTTATTTAGTACTAAGAATTAGTTTTTGTGAGGTAAATCTTATTTTTCTCCAGATTCCAATGCCCATCCACGTTATATCCTAGAAGTACATTAGATATGCGACGACATGCCCGATCTATGCTAAATCATTAATAATGCAAATCGATGTACCTATACGCTCGCTTTAGATGTGACTAAAATAATCTATGAGTTAAGTTTCTTCATCAATCATCACCGTATGCCACTCTGTGGTTATTGTTTCACGTTGCATGTGGTATTACGCTGATTCATGCCATTTTTCTAATTCATTGTTGCTTAGATTTTTCCCGTGACTTTGTTCGTGTTCCGGGATAAAAAGTATCATATTATATTTTAATCCAGGTTATAAACTATGTGTGTAGGTGAGTTTATTTTCCTCGATTAAACTTGCCTAAATGATTGGACTTATAAGCCCCTACTATAAATACAAGCATTTTGATTTTGTGTGTCTGATTTCATTCAAATCCGTTCTGCTGTTTTTGCGTGATTTCGCTTATGTATTTTTGGATATTAGTACCATATTAAGCTTTCAGTCATGCTCACCGCTGTAGATCAGGAAGGCTTAGTTCCAGCCGTCTGTTATCTAAACATAAATTCCAGTTTAGTGTAAACTTCGATGGTAGCCAATAGAGGCGACAGTGTCAACGCTCGCGGCTCGATCGTTACAATTAGCTGCGATTGGTCGCGGTGCGGCTCGGACGCGCACGGCCGCGCTTCCCATAGCCACCTGCGGCCCTTCACACTGTCACAGACAACATTTAATTAACTTTTTGTCTTCTGGAACAATCCGCTCACATTCCAAACGGTGCACTCCACTGGCGGATGGCGAGCTTTACAAAACGGAAGTTTTTCTTGTCATTCAGCTTAATCGGCAGGCTGTGGGAATTTGTACAGAAACTGTTGGGAAGATTTTTGGTTGCAAGGTGTCGCGTTGCATTCATCGCAAAAGTAAAGTAAAGTACAAGACTGTAGGTAGGGTAATGTTTTTAAAGCTTCCTGTGCCCTTTACGCGCAGACAAGTTTTCAGGTGTTTAATTGTACTTAATTTAAGCATCCAAATTGAGCCTCTTATATTTAATCTGTTAAAGTTTTATTATGATTGCTTACATATTTATTTACTGTTAGAGCATGTGCTGCATCAACCTCTCATATATAGCTTAAAGCCCACCACATTATGAATGTGAACTTGTACGCAGACTGCATTGCGCTTGACCGCAGCGGGGTTCAAGTTCGAGATTGCGCGGATGCACAGTCCATTCGCATAGTTGCGCAAACGCCAGTTCGCCTTCGCTGAACGAGTGAACGTCATGACTCATCACCCGTGTCAACACATCAATGCCTCGTTTATATAAACAAGCCACATTCTCCTATCTCCCATGTTTATTCATATACTTGTTAAGTAGGTGAGAGTTTCAATGACAATCCACGATTATAGATTAAGTGCTTATTCATTTGCTGAGCTCTACACTGAAGAGGTGCATTTGCGAATAGTGTGTCAATAGTCTATGCAAAATTAAGTAAACATATCTGTGAGTGCGTGTGTGTCATTATTCAGTTTGTTAGGTCCTATAATGTAAAATCACGATATACGTAAAAACAATTTCATTGGAATAATGGAGCTCTATTAGATGTGTCAACTAATTACTGGCGTCAAATAAATTCTTGCAAGGCAATATCGGCCCGTATCCAGACGTCAAAAAAGCCTCGAATACATTTGTGTGATCATCAACCTGTCTCACCCATACACTCGCATCACTAGCATTCTTATGCAAATGTATGAGATTGGAGTCGAACAAAAAGAACGATTAATCGAAGTCAAAAGTAAATCGAGCGTGCGCGGCGGCTCTCGGTTCGCGCGCTGCCTCTTTAATTGCTCTTTGATAACCGGTAATAGTAGTATAAATGCACCCATTTTAGTTTCTTCCATTTATATTGATCGTATTAATGCCGATCGGGTTTAAAATTTAAGCGGTCTTTGTCGTGGTAGCGGGGCTCGGCTCCTCGGTGGGCAAAGGGAATAAAGTCGACTATGAATGGCTTGCACCGGACACTGGTACTTTGTTCGCCTCAACTTGTAATGTGAGCCAAGCGTGGGTTTAATTTGCCTCGTGGACTGTGTCGCCTCTTTCCGTGATAGTTTTATGATATGAGGGTTTTCTAAGTTACACGTATTCTGTCCACTATCAAAGTTAATATTGTTGGCAACTACGGAACATTTTCAAGCTTTATCTCTGTACTAACTGCTTTTGTTCATGAGGAAACTGCTTCTGCAAAAGTTATATTGTTTAACTTGCTAGATGGGACATTATTTGATTGCCTTTCTTGTGTTACAAAATAATTTTATTGATAATTGAAACCTTTTGAAAATAAATATTAAGTTACCACACTCCCGATTCGATTCGGAGCCGGATACACAACTGAAATTTCAATTACGTTTCGACGTTTTGTGTCTTTATGGCCTCCTTCGATTGAGGGCGTTTAATTGCTTAAATAAATATTTATTTGATTTATGGTACGAATTAATTTAAAACCCAATTTGAACTGTTAATAGAGTTTGATAACAAAACGTATTGTTAAGTGCAGGGACTCTACTTTTATACTGGGTGTGTGGTAACTGGTAATACTGTTAGCATCGCTAGGTACATTCGTCTGGTTTAATCTCGCTTGACATAGGCTTGGAACGTTTACGAGGGCAGCTTGTGCGTCGCTACGTTTTATGGACCACTGTTAAATAATGCGTATTCTTTTTGCGTGATGTCAGCGAATGAGAACCGTACTGTTTTGTACTTTTTACGAGTTTCAGAAACGTGCTTCACTTATATAACGCCAACTGACTATCTTCTGTAGTCTGCAGTATACATAAAGACAAATGTTTTGATCGACCTATCAACGCACGGTCTCAACCCCTTGTCCTAGAACGCTGAAATTTGGAACGTTGCTGGCTTTAGGTACATATAGGATCCACAAAGAAAGATTTATATTCCAAAACGGTGCCTTGCTGGCTACACAACTGACCTTGCACGTTTTTTGCTATAGTAGATCCCTTGGGATGAAGATATTTCTTAATAACATATATTTTAAATTCATCCAATTAACATATTCGTAATATTCAAATAAGTATTCGAACACGCAGTTTCTCTAACTGCCATACTACTTCGAGTAAATGAAAAACTGTGTGTTCCTAGAAGAGTAGTAGAATCACAAGTTCGATTAAAAGTTTACAACCTAACGTACTTGGAAGGTGATGTAAAGAGGATATTGAATTGGCACTGTGTGACTGAGTCTCTTGGCGTTAAAGTTAACTGCTGCTGTAAATAGTTTCGACAGAAGCTTATAGGTTTCTGGTTAACTCAAGATTGTTTATAACCTTTTAGTGATTTTTATTGGTATTAAATAATAAAATATTATTTTACGGCAAATTGTCGTATCTTGGATTTAACGAACCGAGTTAAAATTCAAACTAAACTAAAAGATATTTTTTTTTGTTTCTGAATTATCCATTTTACTTTTAATTTTGTTTTTATTTACAAGAGTTATGATTATTTTATTAATCTCGAAATTACGCTTCGCTGAAGTACCTAAAAATAATATACTTTGGCAAATTTATGATTTTACTACTATGAAAAGCTGACGGCAAAGAGTAAAAGTGAGTTCGTCCAACTCAGTACTAAGATAAGCTATTCGTCCTTGCAGTGGGCACATAAAATGTGATTGCTTTCTCCAAACCCCTTGTCTGAGGAGTTCCAATCAGTCGGGAATGTCTCTGAGACGCACTCAGGCTAGGAACGTCGTTAAACTTCGCTGATCTTGCACACAGTGGTAGGGTAATCGTAACAGATTTTAGGAAAGACAATATTACATATTCTATAAGACCATTATGTTGATCTGTAGATACTAATGACATATTGTGATTGTGATTTTTCGACCGCAATAAAAAAAAACCTTACAAAAAAATTCGCATGTCTTCTTTTTCTTCTACTTTACTTAGTACTTCTGCTATATTTTAGGAAACCATGATGAAGAACGTATCCATTATAGTGATGTGCCGGATCGTCAAAAATGTATATCCGTGGACACGGATCCCGATACCGATATTTAGTGTCAACCGATACGGATCTTGATTTTCTCACTCAATCGGTGCTTAAATAATAAAAAATAAATAACTTTTTCTGTGTAATAGTGATCTCATAAGATAGTTGATTTAGTATCTTTGAGTTATATACTATTAGTATAGTAACTTACTAGAATATATGTTTGCAATCAAAGTTGCCAAATATATGATTTTAGGAAATAAAAACTCAGAGTTGTTTTTTTTTATTATACTACTTAATCACGTAATCTAAGTTATTATGCAGCATTTTATCCTGTCAATTGTATTTGAAAATTTATAAAAGATTCGTAAAAGATCCACGAGAAAACTGACGGATACGGATACGGACACGGACCTTATTTCTCCCGCGGATATCCGCGGATACGGATATCCGGAACATCACTAATCCATTCTACGTGATTGTTTATGGAATTAATACACAAGAATACTTATAACGATTAATGTTTGCGTATAGTGCGTTCCTTATCTATACGTACCTACATTTAGTTATCTCAATGTGAAATCACTACCTACTTCTTTGTATTTTTACCCCACTGCACCAGAAGAAGGCCAATGTTTTTAATTTTTGCAGTGCCTTGTAAACGCAGTCCAGTTTTTGGCATTTTAATTATTATAACTGAAAAATCATAGTAACTTATGCCAAATCGATTGTGTTGTATGTAATTTCGTAAAAATCTGAAATTCAATTTAAACAACGTTGTAGAACATACTGACAGTTATAGATGGTACGAACACAGCTTGCAAGGCGGTGCAATCTTCGTCAGCAGCTATCGACATGTGGGCTGTCACCCGACCGCGCTCGCGCTCCGTGTGACGCCAAGATTTTCCAACCAATTTGCTACCAGCCGTACGAACACCTGCCCCTTTTTTATGGCAAAATCTGCTTCAAGTAAGCACTCAGTATAGCGAGAACTCTACTTATGATAATTTCTTATAATACCAGATGCCCTAAAGATAACTTACACTTACGCACTTGAAGCTCACAGTTGCGATATGGCATTTTCATATAATTTACGAGCGCTCCGGGAATGCAGAACGCATTTTAATATCGTGGGTTCTGCTGAATCGCTCGGCCCCGTTATGTCAGACATGAGGATACAACCCACCACACTCCCGCAACATTTCCCCGAGTCGTGTGCTCGCCAAGTTTTGAACTCGGTTAAGCTCGACGGAATAGCTATTCTGAAATTTCAGCAACGCATATGCAAATGTCAGCTCTCGACACTGATTGTACGAGTGGCACGGGGAAAATTCATGCATTTACATTAAATTTCACCGAAATTGGATCCAGTCGTTGCAGTTTATATACGAGCGGTCTGCGTCACATGTGCCCGATATCGATATTTACGATTTTCAATCGAATCTGTCGCTTAACCTGAGTTTATTAGCGCTCAGTAAACCAGCTTCTAGTACTAGTCCGGTAATCCATTAAAATGGCTGCTACCGTAAGCTTAGAAAGTACGGACTTTCATTTTGAGATTTCTCGATCTTGAATCGAATGGCAAGGAGTTCTGCGAGCTCACCTTTGTGAAAGCGAATGCGTTTGCTACTCAACCTTATTAGCGTGCACCGTGCATGCTATTCTCAAGTTTTTTACTTCCTCTCGTATCGTTTTTAATCAGAGCTCACCGGTTACTGCCGCTATTGAAACTTTACAGCGTCGCGCTAAGAGGATTAACTAATCGAATGATTGTTCGCCACGATCGAGCATTCGTTTGCGTCGCCACCTCCAACAGCTTTGCGTATAATGAATGTTGGTAACATTAATTACTGTTTTAGTGCCAGTTTTATGACTGCTTCTTTATCGGCTCGAATGAGATTACGTGTTCAACCTTATTACGTTTGCTCAACTCTTTTGATGATGACTCAATTGTGATTTGTGTACGGGCTTTTTATTTACTTAAGTAGATTTTATAGGTATGTACTATCGACAAACGTTACGCCTGATACATATGGAAGAATTGTCGTTTGAAAGCTCAAGTTCTTAGTACTCCTACCCTAATTAGCGTTAAACAATCAGAAGCCAGTAACACTTCCACGTCAACTTAAGCACTTTAACTTTAGTACTTGGTAAGAAGGTAGGGCCTATATTTATGGCTTCGGTGTGCTCTCTCAACTAGACTACTTTCTGTAAATGCTGTTTACACTACAATCGTGACAATGGCGTAAGAACAACCAAGCTAAATTAAAAGCGTTTGTCATTTTCAGTTACTACCTGTAGTAGCCAGAAAATATAGGGCAACGTCTTACACCCCGAGCTAATTGTATCAACGTTCCGGCAAGTAGAACGACCGTTCTCTCTAATTTGCGGGTAATACCGGCGCGAGAGCCTAGGAAAGGCAATAAATTGGCGCTGGAGATCGATCGCGGCGCGCGCGCACAAATCAAACGGCACGTCAAAACAATGGCGGGCACAGCTGCGGGGGCGATCGTGCAGCCACCCGCCGCTTATCGTCAGTACCAACTTATTTATACACAGGCCCACATACAAATCACGTGAAACTCATTTGTGTAGTGGCACTTGCAATCTTTATATTGTTGATTCCCTATTTAAACATGCTTGTATTTTTACCTGACTGCACCGGAAGAAGAGTAATCTTTATATTTCTTTCAGTGCTTTTTACACGCGGGCTGGTTTTTCTCGTTCTAATAATAATTAATGTACCTACTTGTTTAAATATAGATTCTCGCGAGTACGGTTTACAAGTAATTCGAATAAGTCCGGTATTAAATAGTAAATAAATGTTACACATTACAGCACTTACAATAATTATTTCATATTATCTGAAAACCGTTCCTATTTTATGTGATAAGTTATAACTTGGGATAATTAAGAACTAAAATTGGGTAACCTACTTTGACTATGCAACACGCTCACATTACCGTTTATACTTTGGCTATCTAAAAGCGAACGGTTTGTTATAAGAGGCTAGTTATTAGATATTGAAAACCTGTTGGTGCCGGGAAAAAACCCATGAATGAATGTAAGTGAGTTTTTGTTAACCTGTCAATGCGTTTCCGGCGGTGGTCGGTCGCACGGCGGCGCGTGGAGAATCGCCGTACGCGTCGGACCGTGCGCACTTGCTCGCTGCCGGGACACGCTCCACTGCCCATTACCGATCAAAAACGAAGAAACCGATCATCATGAGACCTACTGTCGTAGTCGTGCGGCGAGATCCTGTTCGAACTAGCCACGACTCTGTTATTTGACACTAATTTTTGAGATGGTGCCAGTGCGGCGTTTCCTCGTACGCGGGCTGTAGTTGTTGTACGTAGCTGTACTAGTACATACGGCAATGTACTTAAACTAATGTTAATATATATTTTTGAAAAAAAAAACTGCTTTTAAAATCCTGGTAATATTATAAATGCGAAAGTTTGTATGCTTGTTACTGAATTACGCAAAAAAAACACAAAGGGCAAAAGCTAGTAAAAAGTGTTTTGCAGACCGATCCTCATTTATTGTAGCTGGATACATTTGTTAGTAGATCATGAGTGCTATGCATTTGTAATTATAGCTCTCAGAACTCCTTTATTATCGCACACATGTAACAGAAAATGCGAAGCAATCTTTACATTATTTCACAATTTGATACACGTATCTCTACCAAAAAACTTTTTCACACGAAAAAAAGCGCAAAGTCGTCGAAAAAGATTACCTAGTGGTGTATTACGAAACAGTTCACGTAGAGAGCTCATCTCGGAGTGTGTTCACTGAAAAAAACAGTAAGGCGAAGCAACAGGTAGACGTCCAATTAGAGAGGACCGCTTGAGTGGTCGACGCGCCGCGCGACACCGAGCTTTGACGGCCCCCACAAAAACAGAGCCCGTTTCGCCCGCGACTGTACTAGCGCTTTTTGCACCCGTAAACTTGTCGCGCTTCACTTTGACTTTCTCAACCTCCCCGTGTGGCATCACTCGGGTTGAATTTATCTCCCAAAAAAGATATTTTATGCGCAAATTCTTTATCAGATTTATATCTTTTCCGCATCAATCGTTGTCAGCTTTTAGATTTTTTTGTCCATAAAAATGATTTCAACTGATACGGACTTGACATCAAAATGTACTGTAATAATTCATGATGCCAAAGTTACATACTGCATCGCTTATCGATTAATCTGCTGGGGACCCTTACTAACATTTTCAATTTAACTCGAAAATATTATTCGGAACCAATAAATCAGCGACATCCTCCGGCTTCGCGACAATTTCTCGAAGAGAAACTTTAATTCTTAATTATGACCCCGTGTATTTATTATACTTTGCGAAATTATCTGTCGAGTAGTCTTCCCTCTAAATTTGCTCACGTGAAAAATAATTGAGATATAAAGCAATCTCAAATGTTTATCTCTCTCATCGCTTGCTCAATAATAAAACATTTGAATATGGTAAGAGGATATAAAATGTTCCATATTTGATTTCAAAACTTTTAATTTGTTCACAGCATCGATAATGGATTTCATTAATTAGGGATTTATAAATAAACCTGTTAACTCCAAACCAACCACGTAACACATTTCGGGTCATTATTGGCCCAAAGGAAACCCTACTACAAAACGCTCCCATTGTTTACATACCGCGCCGTATGCATGTGACATTCTTCCTCTGGAATTTTAATTTACAATTTGTCCCTCAATTTTTAGGCTGTACTCGGAACGCGAGCGGTAATGGGAAGGCATGTGGCCAAGCAGTCGCACGCTGTCTCCACACACGCCACAATAATCTGGATTAATCGTAATCGACCACTTTTTTTGCACCGTTAGCGATTTAAGTAATCATTTTGTTAGTGTGCGTTAACTCAAAGGTCCAGTTAGCTGAGCGACTCAGCCGTGTGATGCAGTTTTAATGACATAATCCGGATACCGCTGACTCGATTTACCTCGCTACTGCTAAACACCCCATCTGCACGTGTAGCCGTCCTGTTATCGTGCACCCAGTATATTCTGTATTAGCTATTATCCGCCAGATCACGAGCGGCGGCACTGGGCCTAACTGACGTTTCATCGATTTACCGTGCTACCTCGTTATTGATCATTTGCTCCGATTGCAACTGCTCGCCCTCTAATGTAACACCGGATATCATTTAAAAAAGGTTGCATAATTGGTGCAATTATTCTTTGCCTTTAGCAATTTAATTTTTGGTTGTCGATTTATTTCGTCGATGAGAAAGTGACGCGATTATATTTGTCATATTGAGCCGCGTCGCGGGCGGCGGGCGCGGGAGCATGCCAGTGGAAGCTCATCTGATAACCGCGCGTGACTTCACACGACGCGGGCGGCTGTGTTTGCTGCTACAGTTTTTATTGCCCCACCGAAATGATAGCAACGTGACCGCTATATGATCTCTTTCTAATGCGTCGATCGGTCTCAAACTCTAATGGAGACGTTTTAATACAATTAAATAAAGCACTCCAATCGTTTGAAGAATTTTCACGTGGGCTGCGTGATATACCGCTTTGTGTAATAATAGTACTAAAGTACTAAAATTAATGTCGCATCTTCCTCCTTCAGTAGCCGTATAAAGAAATACAGAGCTATCAAATTAGGTATGTAAGACACGTTTATGCCGATAATAATTTAAACTTTTTATTTTATGGTTGCTAGATTTACTGTCCATCACGGTCAATTTATTTCGAGATTTTTATTCAGCTATTTGCATATTATATGGGCCGAATAAAAGCACCGTACTTTTTATACAATAAATGGCGGTTACCTCGCGATATGACAGTGTCAGCCACGTTAGCAGATATCTCAATTGGTGGTGACGCGACATTTCGATTAAGTCACTCGTATTTTGTGCTCGAGATACTTTAATCTTTAATGCCGTAATTAATAACATATCTGATCTGATAAGGTGTTTAACTGTGGCTCCGCCCATAATGGAGCGGAGCGAAAAAGTTTTGCATTTTCCTTGTGTCGTATATCTATCGAATGTCTTGATGCAAATGGTAATTACGATAGCATATATATAGCATATATATAAGTATCTTCGTGCGAAGATGAGTGTATTAACGAGGCAAAGTTAGAGGTAGGCATGCGGCGGAATGTGGACGAAAAATCAAATCTGGGACAGTTACAGCTGGACCATTGGAAACATTTAAGGATCGCGTGAACAGGCATCTTCTGGGCAAGCTCGTCCCAACGTAGGCCCCGTCTTTGCTCTCGGGCTAGTCTGGGGTCAAGAGCAAGCCCATTTTATAGTAAAAAAAAAAAAAAACTTTAAATACATCTATATAATTTAAAGTATAAACCTACTAGCATATTCGAAGTAGGTACTCTTACAACGTTATTCAAAATGGACGATTTGTTAGTTACTTTTATCAACACCAAGGACTAGTTCTGGTTTTATTCTTAAACTATTGCTGCGTTTAATGACTTGTTAATGAGTGTGAGGAATTGTGAACCTGTTAATGGTTTACAGATTTCAACGTACAGTCAGTAAAAGGATACAATATTACGCAGGTGATGGCTTAAATTACAAATGGATATATACTTACATGCTTTAGTTTCTTGGAAAATGGTTACTTTTATAAATAAGTATGTTGTTCTTTTCAACATATTAGTGAACCCCATGTTTTTTTATGCCTCATTTCTTTTAGATTTTCAGGTTTAATTTTGGTTAGGACCGATATATTTTCCTTGCCTATATATTATACATACCCTTTACGCTAATAAAAATGGTCAAGTCGTTTGCTTCTGACTGTACATTCGCAGCCCGCTCTATTGCCTTACTCCTAATACATCCAACAGTCGTAATTGCTCTCTTGAACGAATCGTTTATCATATTAGAAGATTGAAATGGCCGCCGGCGAGTATTTATTGCATTCTAATTTGAGCTTTGTTACATAAATAATTAAACGTGTTACGCGGATTTGGAGTCCAGTTTTTAATATTATATTGCAGTAAATTGTTCGACTCATTAAATTAACGGTTAAATCAAAAGTTTTATTTTAAACAGGATGATTTAAAACGAGGTTTTTTCATTGCAGAGCCTTGTATGGAGGAAATTAACGATGATTTGTGGCTCGACAATGTTGAGAGTGGGTGCGGTCCGTCCGCGGTCAGAGTTTAATTACAAATAGCCAATGATTGTGTCAAATTAACAGCCAATTTGATTAATCAGTATCGTTGCTATAGTGAATTTAGTAAAAATTTACATTTAAATCTGAAACGCGCAGTCGTATGTGATTTGTACTGGTTACAAGTATTTGTTTGTAAATTACAAAAAAAATACCAGACAGTTTTCACTCTCGCGTAGACAACAAGACAAATGTGGAGAATTTCTTTTCATTAAGACTACATTAACTACATGTGTTGCTTACGTCCGCGAGGGAAGGCGATGAAACCCAAGGCAGTGTATAATAAATCAGCGCGCTACGACTGTATTTCTTTCGTAATCATCTCATATCGGGGCTGTGGCTGTGGCCGCCTAATTATTGTCGACTTTTACGATCGACGTAACGAGTTTTCACTTGGAGCCAATCACGATTTTACGGCGCACACATTTCAGATTTTAATTATTGATGTATTTTATGTAGTTTCCAATATGTACCCCGAAGGAGACACCTTATTAAAAAGATGCGGTTTTATGAAAAAAAAAAATTGTTTGTTTTGATAACAATAAAATTTTTGGTCATCTATTAACTAAGAAAACGAACCGTTTGAGCGTGTCGATTCAAAGAGAACTTTTGGTGTTCTGAGTAGAGTTTGAAAACTTTTTAATGTATCGAATATACTTAATGGATAATAAACGCACACATTTCAAAGTTTACCTTCGAATCTATTGTAGCGTAAGAATTTTATTTACGACTAAGTAATTTATTCAAACTTACTCATGACTATGAACTTAATAATAATATTGAAGTTCAACATACATTATGAAATATTTGTATATATTTTTATAAATAAGATTAGATTCAACATAGATAACCTATTTGCATACTACTCAACTCAACATTGACAAAAACTCATCAGATTGTCTCGTCTTTAACCAACGTCGTCTTATTTATGATCGTATCGCCCAAGAATTTGGGTTACTCTTGTACCATGTCGCCGGCTCTAATGTTTTATGTGTAGGAATCCAACTGTCTTATCTCAGATATTAACATATTGATTATGCTTCCCGTATTGATGTGTGGCAGACAACTATCCAATGCTTGTATCTTCGAGAGCGTGAACTAGTTTGCTCCTTATAAGGGCGGGGTCTTAATATCCAATAAAATATATTTACAACACCGTAAATATACCTTTATGATACCACATACCTATTAGTTACGACCTCCATATGGTAACAGACCCACTTCCTGGACATTATTACAAATTATATGATCGTGAAAACATGTGCTAGGAAATGTGTAGTTGGGATACGTCTAAAATTAATAAAGTTTTCGATTCGAGTCGTTATATCAAATAAAGGTTCGGGTAATCAAGAGTTAAAATATTTACCGCTAGTTAGTAACAGCACTAGCAGTGGGGCGAGCGCTCCACGTTTCTCACATCAAGTTGATCAAGTTATCTCGGAATCTAAACACAGCGGAGATGTAGGAACCGATATCGGCCTCTATCTCTCAGATGCCGAGGTGTCTGGATATTAGGAGCGTAAGCAATTTGTCAAGTTCGATGATCGTTTTTTAACGGGACTTTATCCGACTACATGTTTCCACTTCTGTGACTTTGTGTAATAACTGTTGCTTCGCTATCTAGTCAGTCTTCTAACGGAGCCATTAAAGTACCTTAGTTTAATAAATGAGTGCCTTTTTAGTTTTTGTATAATTTTTTTTGCAAATACCGTATGGAGCCATGTTCCTACTGTCAAAATTTTAAGTTGCTGTTCTTTTTCGGTGTAACTTTTGCCACCACAATATCCTAAAAACTGTCGTCCTATAATTAACATTATAATTAATTTAAATCAACAGTCTATAACTTAAAAGTAAGAATATTTGCACAATTTCACATGTTTCTTAATTAGTTTCGGATGAGTAATATCTGCAAACTGAATTATTTAACACATTCCTTTATTTATTTACCAATTTGCCTGGTATAATTCATTATCGTCCGAAAACGACCGGCGAAACTCATTGGTACACAGCGTTTTGACAATTTATGAAGCAATCAGTGTTTCTTTTCCACGGTTTATTTGAAGAGAATTATTTATTTTATCTCGGCGATGGCACTGGAAATTGTTTCGGAGGTTGCTTAATATTCATTGATCTCCTCTCACGATTTGTTTACGTCGATGTGCGTAGGCAGGCAGAGTGGTCAAATTAAAAGGCCCTCGGTTAGGCCGGTGACCGGTTTCACACTCCCCGGGGCTTCATGAGGTGTGAATACGCAGACCGATGCACTTCAGCGATTCACATACTGTGACAATTACGTATCTACAGGTTTTAATCTTCTATCTATATCTATACATATAATAAAACTCTAACGGGGCCGTGTCTGTACATGAAATATTTTTTGAAAATTTTAACCGTAGTGTGTACAGTTATCGATATAGATACCGAAACACCAATTTTTGGAATTTTTGTCTGTCTGTCTGTCTGTCTGTCTGTCTGTCTGTCTGTCTGTCTGTCTGGTTGTGCACGCATCACTCAAAAACTACTGGACGGATTTTGATGAAATTTGGTATGGAGATAACTGAGTACCCGGGTCAACATCTAGGGTACTTTTTATTCCAGGAAAATGTCTCATTCCTACGGGAAAATATAAAAACTGGTTAAAAAGAGAAATACGTACTCTCCGAAACGATAACACCTAGAACCTTGAAAAATGGTATGTAGGTGTCTTATACGTCGTAGGAAACCAGTATGAAGGGATTTTTAGAAATTCCCCCGGGAACGGGAATAAACTGGATCCACGCAGGAAAACGCCGCTGGGCACCCGCTATTTGAAATATCGTATGTAGGTGTCTTAAATATGTCGTAGGCAACCACTATGAAGGGTTTTTGGGAAATTCCCACGGGAACGGGAATAAACGGAATCCGCGCGGGCAACGCCGCTGGGCACCCGCTAGTACTAATAATAATAGCAAAAGACCCAAAGTTGTAAAGTCGTAGTCATAATGCGAAATTCGTGTGTTCTTCGGATACGAGTATTAATTTCGCATATAGAGAAACGCACGTTATATTTATGTCCTGATCCTATGAATACGAGAGTAGTGCCGTCTGTTGCTGGTCTTGATGGTATAGTATGGTATGGTAACGCGGGCTTGTTTCCGCAACTCGACGTCACTTTTGCGCCTATTTTGCGTGATGGTGGGAATGGCTCTACTCTTGCCATCCCAGCTCCTCCAGGAAGCCCAGCAGCGACTTGACGTCCTTGAGGGCTTCGGGGAGCGACCTCGGGGATCCAAGGTGCTTCGCCCGGTATTGAGCCACGCCTTCGCACTCCAGCAGCACGTGCGCAGCCGTTTCTTCTGCCTCCATGCACGCTCTGCACAGGGGGCTGTCGGTGACACCTAGAGTAAACAGATGTTTGTTAAAAGGACCGTGGCCTGTTATGGCCCCAGTTACCGTACGTAGCTGTTTCCGGCTCAGGTTTATCAGGGTGCGAGAGAGACGCCGGTCCAGGTGTGGCACCGCGGATCTCGCCTGTCTACACTCACCCAGGCCGGTCCAGGCCCGCTCCTGTTCAGCCTGAGCACGGAGTCGCAGTTGTGTGCGGGACCACCCGAAGGGGAGGGGCACCAAGGGCTCTGGGCCTATCGCCGCCATACCTGATCCCTTTCTGGCCAACTCGTCAGCCGCGTCGTTACCGCGCGACTCACTGTGACCCTTGATCCACTGCAAAGTGATTGTATTATCGGAGCTTACCTCCGTCAGATTTTCATGGCACTCCATGATGAGACTCGATTTGATTGAGTTACTACGGAGGGCCTGTAGAACCGCCATGCTGTCAGAGAGGATACGTATACATGCACCTCTTACTCTCCTTGAAGCTATGGCCGCTGCCGCCATGTAGATGCCCACGCACTTAGCCTGAAAGACTGTATTGTGAGCTCCCAGGGGCCTAGATAGATAAATTTGTAAGTCTTCTGAGAACACACCGCACCCTGTGCCGGAGGCCGTTTTTGAGCCATCCGTGAAGACGCGTAGCTCCCGGAGGTTCAGACTCTCGATCCCCTCCTCGAAGAGTTGTATCTTGTACTTTTTGTCAAATATAAACCTTACCGGTATCCTGTCGTTAACCGCCGCTAGTAGCGGCAGGTCCACGACGGCATTGTCCAGGATTTTCGTGTGGGTAACAGCTCTGTCACGCCACAGCTTTAAGGTTTTTAGACGTACCGCCGCTGACGCCGCCTCCTGTCGGAGAAATAGGTGGAGCGGTGTTAAGTTCAGCATGGTTTCCAGGGCAGCCGTGGGGGTTGTCCTCATGCAGCCTGTCGCCGCCATGCATGCAAGTCTCTGGAAGGATTGTAATTTGCCAGCGACCGTGGCGAGTTTTGTCCTCGGCCACCAGACCACAGCTCCATAACTTACCATGGGTCTTATCACTGTCTTGTACAACCAGAGTGTTATTTTGGGGGTAAGGCCCCAGCTTCTACCCAGCATCCTGCGGCAGTGCCAGAACGCTATGCTGGCTTTGGTGAGCTTCTGCTCGAGATGGCTACTCCAGCTCAGCTTATGATCTAGCGTTACGCCCAGGTATTTTACCTCAGTAGAGAGGTGGAGTTGGCAGTCGAAGAGTGTAGGGAGTTTGTAGCCACCTATATTTCTTTTGTTAGTGAACATTACCTGTTCTGTTTTGGACGGGTTGACCGATAGGTCATACTGTTGGCACCATCTTAAAATGCTGGTCTTGATACTTCTTTAGATAATAGGTACGTATGTTTTGTGGATAGAATGTTGGTTTCATTTAGTTATTTTGTATGAAATTGAAGTTCGTTTGGACAGGATGGTATTTTGATCGGCAATTAGTACATTGGAATATACATTTTGATATCCCGATTCTCGATCAATATAATATTTTGAATGTAGGAATAGATAACTTACTTTGTCTAATACTTCAATCAATGTCGTACATCCAACTTATAGATGCGAAGATTTGGATGGATATATTTGTTTTTCAATATATTCGTTATTATGTTGGCCGAATGAATTTGGTTTAGGATAGTCTGTGGGAAACTAGTCCCTATAGCATAGTCATACTAGGAGTTTCACCTCAGAATGAAAAATAAATGTGAATAACCTTTTGTGTAGACATTATATAACATCTCGTTTCTTATGCTTTAAATTATATTTGCAGTTACTATAAAAGATGTACAGTATAACATTTTCTCCAATTTTTGCTCAAAATATTTTTGATGTAGGTAAGTAAGACGTTTTATTTACTAGGATTCACCGATGATAATGATTACATTTAAGATTTTTATGCTATTCGATATTAGCAACCTTTGACTTTCAAGACGCAAGTTTTTAAAATCAACGTTTATGATGCCAACAGTATTAAAATTTTGCTGACAATCACCTTTCATTCTGAAGTTGTCCCTTATTTTTAGCTACCTAGTCTACAGTCATAATACTGGGCTCATTGATGAAGCAATCTCTATGAGTACAAAATAGGTAAAGAACACAAAGCCGAGGCGAGCGATGCCGCGGAAATGAATTAGTTAGGAACATAATGCACGAGTGCTACCGAAGATTACGAGTGCATTTTGAATTAAATCAAAATAATATAAAATACTGTAGGCATATCGAATTTCAAATGAGCTACAGCCGTGAAATTTATAATATTGAAAGCTACTCTATTATTCGATATCGAAAATTGTATACGAACTACTGAGCTATCAGAATCATGATAATTGTATCAATATATAAAAATAAATAATACGAATAACTTTCTTACAATCGCCTCGAAGATTTAATTAAAAAAAAACCGGCCAAGTGCGAGTCGGACTCGCGCACCGAGGGTTCCGTACAACCTTGCAAATTTATGGTTTTCGTAATTTTTCCTTTATCTATGCTATAAGACGTTGCTTCGTACCAAATTTCAAGATTCTGAGTTCACGGGAAGCACCCTGTAGGTTTTGATTCCCTTGCAAGTGTCGAAAATTTGCGGCATAAACGGCTGTATCTTTTGATTGCGTTGGCTTAGAAGTTTGATTTTTTCACAGCTTCAAGGGACAGTAGACCTGAGTAATTGATATAAATTTCAGCTTCATACCTCCACGCGTTCCTGAGAAAAAGGGTCTTGACAGACGGACGGACAGACGGACAACAAAGTGATCCTATAAGGGTTCCGTTTTTTCCTTTTGAGGTACGGAACCCTAAAAACAGTTGCTTTTCTCATTTTAAAAGTTACTTTACAAATCAAGGTGGAAATTATATTCACCTGGAACGGAATAAAAATTGTTATAATTTGGAAGTAGGGAGAGATGTGAAGAAACAACTGTATGTGGGGGAAAGTTAAAGAGCTTTATTCCGCCGAAAGAATTCAAATTAATTCAAATTACTTCAGACAAGTAAATGCACAAAAGTATCGTTGGAAGGAGGCGAACTAATTAAAAGTTTGCTTCTGTACTAATAATTCGTTTGACTGTCAGAGTTTGGCGTCGTTAATTTTAATTAAAGAAACGCGGGCCTGAGTTCGTAACAATATTAAAGCATTGAAATTGGTGATCCGCTAAACTTCGACATTCTGTTCGCGGATGACCGTCCATTCATTTTAATTAACCCTTCGGGGTCTCATCTGCCTGGCTATTAGAAAAGTTTTGACTTTTTTGCGAAACTGTAGCGACCGCGATAAATCAATTATGAGTTGGAGTTACCGCGGCACTTGCTCGACCGTGGCGCGCTTTACTTGACATTAAATTAGGAAATTCATACCTCTACGAGTTTTCTGAGTTTCACCACGTAATGTTTATTTGTAATTATATAAATGATCCAGTTTCGTAACGATTGCTATAGATCCACGCAAGGGCATGTACCCATGAGTTTTTGAAAACTTACTCACATACGCACATATTTATCATTAACGTTAAAGCTATTGTGAGGGGCTCACCACCTGTGACGACCACAAAATATACTGGCGAAAAGTGGGTATTTTCGGCAATTAAAAATATGGTAGAATAGAGCATATTTATTTTATTTTTATTATTTAGTCTTTCTGTCATTTCTGACTGAAATGATTCAATTCATATATTTTGGGAAAATTCTGTGCCACAAAAAGAGGGTTGAAAGTACCAGTTATCGCGTTCGTACCTTATATCTAGTTCCTAATTTCTGTGCGTCTTTCCCCCCTGTCCACGTATTAATCTCGGCCGGTCTCTTCGGTCTTTGATTAAGGCCTGCTGTGATGTATTTCTTGCGAGCTAACCTAATGGAAAGGCATACGTCAAGTGTCCACCTTATTGGCTGGCGGATTGGCTTAATGGCGCCAAGGGCTGGCTTCCACTAAATTTCGTCAGATCGTCACCCTCACGCTGACCATATTTTCGTACAGACGTTCCGTTATCGAACTCTTTTATTTATTTCCTATTTAGAGGTATCCGGTACAAGCCACGTTAAAATTTTACTAGCACACTCGGACGGAGTACGCTCGTACGTGTCAATAGAACACCGTCCGATCCACTGATTGGTTGGCGGCGTCCAAGTACACTCAAATCACGTGTTTCCATGATACGAGTAGCATCCGGGTAGTCGTTACGAGAGCGCTCGTTCCGTGGATATGCCGATTCAATGATGTAATAATATTTTCTTATATTAACTTCAATAAAAATTAAATACCTACCCAACGTTGACTGCGTCGCGTTTTAAATACTAATGTTTGTCTCTTATCTCACTTATGCGAACATTTGCATAGAAATATTATTAGTAAATGGAAATAGCGCTTCAAACTTCCAACTTTATGTTTATCTGGATCTAGGTTTTATTGCAAACGATCGACGAAATGTGAGAGATTTTAATTTTTTAAAAGCATTAATGAGATAAGTCAGTCTTTCGGTAAGCTTCGCCTTTTGTGCCTACATAATGTTAAAAATAGCTATCGTAGCGTGGTTAATAGTCCAATATCGTTTTGTTAACAAGCTAACGGTCTAGAAGCCTTCGTTTCTCCTAATACATCAATGAAACGTCACTTTTTGTCTAAGCGACGAGGCGAGAGGGCAGTTTGGCATGTTGCTCATACGTGTATAATACCAACCAACCTTCTTTTTGCCGACGAACATTTATTGAACTAACGCTTAAGTATGGAAGTTAATAGGCTATGTTGACCACCAGCGCCACTTCCCAACTGTACCACAGTTACTATGCTCCAACTCGTGTCATAGTTCGTTATTTTAACATCAGTTTATCATGTCTTGGACGCTATTTAGTTTTTTGTTGGTAACTAATAATGTTACTCGTATAATATGCCGTTACATATCTGGAAAACTAAACTAACTGTGTTTTATCGATTTTAAACAAATACTCTTATTTTGTGAGCAGTGATTTGTAAAATTAAAGTGTTAATTATATACGACTTTATAATTGATTAAATACGTGTTACTTTATTTTGACATAAAGTTTTTTTTTAAATCAGATATTGTCCAGTTTCCAAATTTAGACTTTGAGTCACTTGCATATTAAATATGTCTCGTCTATAATGTCATTATATGCCTTATAAGTCCGTTGGAAATTATTTTATCTGTGCTTAGGAATTTGATAATTAATGATTATTTTATTGTAATGTGATCCTTTCGTTAAAAATAATGTAAAAGATCGCGTGCTAGAGTCGATTAACGCCGTCTCGTAAGTCTTGTTTTTCAACGTATCTGATTTAAAATTAGTGTTATGTTTTTGACTTCAAAACACTGCCAGGTTCACATTCTTTTCTTTTTAATTGCATTGATTGATTTGATTTCATTCTCAATATAATGAACATATTGAAAGAACAGATGGTATAACGCTAGGAGTTTAAAGCTGAATGAAAAGAAATACTTGATACGAAACAGCAATTTAGTGCGTTTACATTGTAGTTTGGTACTGTCGGGGAATAGTCTGTAGCGACAGAAGCCGCCGCTCATTATATAGAATGAATTGCCGAAGAGCATAATGGCTCTTCGGACATGGCAAATTATATGCTAGCCGATGTCATTGTGATAATTTCTCCCCACATTGTAGCAAGCTCTCCATAATTTCACATGTTAGCCCGAAAGTGGAGCAGTATTATCGAAATTGTTATTGTTGTAACGATTGAAGATATTTTAAAAAATACGTAAGGTCAAGAGTAATTCTCATGAATTTATGAAATAAAATTTTGCGATATAACCGACTCATGTTTACTTATTTTCTGAAAAGCACACGTTGTGAGTTCTAGCTACAGCAATATATATATATATATATATATATATATATATATATATATATAAAATGATAAACTGACTGACTGATTGGTGATGTATCAACACACAGCCTAAACCGCTGGGTCTAGAGACTTGAAATTTTGCACATAGATAGCTTATACAGTGTAGGCATCCACTAAGAAAGGATTTTGTAAAATTCAACCCCTAAGGGGATGAAATAAACGTGCGCAACGAAACCGCGGGTAAAAGCTAATAATATAATAATAATATAATCTCACGCCTTTTTTATCCCCGAGGGGGTAGGCAGAGGTATTCCATTACTGGATATACCCACATTTCACGAGATACATTGGACCCCTAAACGTGGTAGGTGGTGAGCCCATCGCCGGACCGGGTCTGTTTACACATGTCTCAGAATTAATTCTGAGACCTGCGGGTTTCCTCACGATGTTTTCCTTCACCGTCAAGCTAGTGATAAATATGTACGTAAGTTTTTTGAAAAACTCATTGGTACATGCCAGGATTCCAACCCGAGCCTCACTGATTTTCGGCCGGCTCTTTAACCGTCCGGGCTATCACTGCTCTAAAAAAAAGCTAGTTGAAAATAAAGATAAAAGAAATTCACGAGATTATAATATAGCTCACAACTTAGAGTTGCTGAGCAGATATATCCCATTCCTAAAAGTGGGTACCCTCTTTACCCCAGTGTATTTTTCGAACCCCTAAACTTCATAGGTAGCCCATCGTCAAGCTAATTCTGGCGCCTGCGATTTTCCTCTTTAGGGTATCGCATTTCCTAGGCCTATGTCCTTCCTCAAGGTTTACACAACTATCGTCCTGCCAAATTTCCTTAAGATCTGTTCAGTGTTCACCGCTTTAGCGGAGAAAAGATAACAAACGAACAAACTTTCGCATTTCTAAAATTATTTTTCATTACATATTTAAATTGTATTAAGAATATATCAAATTATATCAAGTTTTCAGATTTTGATAAATATTCCAAAAATTATAATGGGTTTGGTATCATAATGTGAGTTAAAATTAACCTTCTGTTTAACCGTTATCATTACCCGAACGCTACCACTTGTTTCCACTTAAAAACTGATTTAAAGTAACGACGATATTACGCTTTAAGCGTAAAGGTCGCTGTTTCGAGAGATAACTGTTATTGCATTTTATTACTCTCTTGAAACTGCGGGCTTTCGTAGAGTCACATTTGAGGATTTTCTGCTCACTTCAACATTAAAATGACTAAAACGAACTGTTTTGAAGATTTTATTTTATTTGCAATAAACGTAAAGATGAAATTCCTAGGATCTGCTAGAATAGTTGAGCGCATTTTTATACACAAAGATTATCTACAGTACAACATTGATGCTTTTATTTCGATCTGCTTTAATTTAACGGTGTTACGCTGGTTAAGTCGCAATTGACTCGCTCGAAACTCGAAACACTGACTCTTAACAATATTTGTTGATAAATGGAAAGATAACTTGGATATTTTACGCCGGCGATGCTACAAATTGATACGCCGCGTTGCCCCGCACTATTTGATTGTTGATCTCGGCAATGTGTGCGTGCATTAAAACTTGTATCTAACACGTTTGTATAGATGCAGTATCACGGCGCGCACCGATCGTAAATGTCATCTGAAAATTTATATTCATTACGATTAGATAGCAGTCCACAATGGCCAGCCCATTGTTGGCCGTGCGTACCACCTGATCGATGTATGATATTGCGTTTTTATAGTTGACATACGGACCCTCTCCACCCAACTACAGATTTACGATTCAGCCGACGCAGAAACAGTAGGATATGTGTTTTCTATCGCTGCCACACATTAACCTTTTACGACAAGTTAATTTATACACCGCCCACTTTGAGCTTCTTATACTAAAAGTATAGCGTTACATGAGCCTCAGATATAAAATATAGCATTCCGGCCATTCATAATTCTGGTTTTAGACAACGACTTTATTTTAAAACAATAAAATTCTTGAATTATAATATACTGATACTTTAGAAACAGTTTTGGACGTTAATGATTATGATGTGTGTTATTTCCCTCATCGTAAATAACATCAAGAGACCAAAAATACATTAATTGACTTTTATAACTGAATCTTTATGAACCAATAGATGTATATAATGAATTATGACCAGTCGCAATATTTACTTTTTTATTGTATGACTATCGTCAGTGTCTGTAAAGTTTCCGGAGACGCTGTGAACCGCAGTGATCAAGAAAGCGAATGCGCGGCCGCGTACGCGCAGCAATTTGCGACTCGGCTCAATATCGCCGATTTACGAGGATCCATTTCCAATTTTACGAGCTGACTGACGCGCCCATTTGTTGGAGAACTCTGATCTTTTGCGGTAACCACCGCGCCGCCGAACCAGCTGCGGTAATGATGGCGAACTAGCGGGTCACCTTACACCGGCGCTTCTGACTTCATACATTTAGTTCCTATTCGTTGTTACTTCACCACTAAGCTGCTTGGACGTCTAGTGAAATTTATATAAGTACGAACAAGCCTCGGTGCCCGAGGGTCCTAGCATACGGCCGGCACAACTTATACGCACTACTTTGGACTTAAATTAATTCCTTTTACAGAAAAGAGACATACGATCACAATAACGCGGTGTAGTTAAAATTGCATACATGTGTTTGGAAAGAAAATTTTCAAAGCATCGCTCGTTTGAATTTACATTTGTGAATTTTACGAACCAGTATTTAGCTTTATGTTAATAAACTCGAAACCACACATGGTGGTTTATACCGGCCCGCACTTTGTCTAAACACATGCGCGGTGCTTTCGTGGAAAGCTAGCTGCGCTGCGGTTTCGCGATGAATAATCGCATACAAAACCCAGGCACAATGGCCAATGCGAGTGTTTAAATGCCCTATTAAATCTTACGGCCTGCGTAGGATTCTGTGGGATTCAATTACGCTTTGTGCGCGATGAAAGGCGCCGGAGTGGAGCGTGTAAACCGAGCTGCGAGTGGCGAGGGCACATCCCGACACCTCGAGCTCAATGAGCCCTGTCACAAAAGGTGCAAACGAAATAAGAACACTGGGCATAACACGTATCGCGCCGGGGGCAGATTGAATAAATGCTAAATTAAATAAGAGCAAATAAAACAGGCCATCAATGAGTGAAAGCCCGCCGGATAATTCGAGTGCGTGACAAAAGTGTTTTTTCTACTTGAAATTCTTGAATTCCCTCTTGTAGTTTCGTAGCTGGAATTTCATTTTATAAGTAAATTGAAAACATATTAAAAATATATACCTAATAATAATATTATATAACTTCTAAGACATGCAAGACCTGAAATTGGTTTGTTCAAAATAAAGAGTGGAACCGTTCCAAAGGTTTAAATAACTATACTTATAAGTTATAATTTACAAATGAAACTAAAAATAAATACAATTAAAAATTAAGCAATAAGTATAACTAGAAAACTTAATTTGAAATGTTTATTTTAATCGTCATTGTAATGAAAATATCTACGTTTAAGCGTATCAAAAACTTATTGCATGTTAAATAAATGCCATTTTATAAAAAAATAAGAAATATTCTAAACTAAAGTAAGAAAACATAATTGTACTGCACCTACTGTTGTTTTTGTTTTGTCATTCAGTATACTTATACCTATATCTACACTAATATTATAAAGAGGAAATATTTCTTTGTTTGTTTGAATTGAATAGGCTCCTAAACTAATGGGTCCATTTGAAAAAATCATTCCGTTCATCAATAGGAAGCTACATTATCCGGGAGTAACATAGGCTATATTTCATTCCCGTATTCCCACGGGAATGGGAACTACGCGAGTGAAACAGAGCGGAACAGCTAATAAAATATAATAGTTAAACTAGTTTCAGCTTCATAAAGCTACTTGTACCTACTTGTACTATTTATAGGTATAACAAATGCCAATCGACACTTCAGCTTACTTTATCTAATCACAGTTGACTTAAAATAGGAAAGCGAGTGCATTAGTCTTAAAAATATATTTTATTTACCAACATTGACGAAATTTTTATTCAAAATATACAAAAAGAAAAACACACTTCCAATATCTAATATCTTAATTAGTAGGTGCCTTTACAATGGGCCGTATTACAATTATCAGCACTTGCTGCCCGAACGTTCACGGCAACATAAACAGAACGTTTTCTATTCGGAAACCAATTATCATTTACATATCATAGACGAGGCACCGACTCGCCAGCACGCAGCCGGGGTCAATACATTTACCGCGAGACCACCACAACATGACCTCTCGTCTTTCCCGCACTTCCAACATCAATAAACCAAAACTGAGAAGTTGTTCAACTTAGCATAGGCCTCGTCCCGCTGGACGCTTGTCCGCTAGATTGGTATATAGGTGCATACGTGGATGCTGTAAGTACCAAAACAAGACGGCTAACCAAATCGCCTTTGTTAAGATTTTATCTCGCCGTTAAATACTTCTAACCATTACAGAGTATCGAGCATCTCTTTCATACCTGAGGCGATTATTCCGGGGTACTACTATTTATAGGTGATTTGTTTGGGCCAATGTTCAGGATATTTTACTGAGTACTGTTTTGTAGAGCGCTACTTTTTGGTAACCTTTTTAACAACGACTGCTGACTCCTTTGAGATTAACTCTACCCATGTTCGATTGCCGTCCAGGGTTAACATTTATTTTAAACTTAATTGATGATTTTGTGATGGCGTTTGTGTGTGTTTAAGTATGTTTAGTACCCGCCGCAACATATGTACCTACTAAATAACCGTGTTGGTATTACGTCCCGTAATATATTTATTTATTTAATTATGGTGAGAACAGGTGCAATTTTCATATTTGTGTACACAATGAAAATTTAACAGTGATAGCCCGAACGGTTAAAGAGCCGGCCGAAAATCAGTGAGGCTCGGGTTCGAATCCTGGCATGTACCAATGAGTTTTTCAAAAACTTACGTACATATTTATCACTAGCTCGACGGTGAAGGAAAACATCGTGAGGAAACCCGCAGGTCTCAGAATTAATTCTGAGACATGTGTAAATAGACCCTGTCCGGCGATGGGCTCACTACCTATCACGTTTAGGGGTCCAATATATCTCGTGAAATGTGGGTATATCCAGTAGTAGAATACCTCTGCCTACCCCCTCGGGGATAAAAAAGGCGTGAGATTATATTTTATTTATTTATATAATGAAAATTTTCAATATCTACACTTTAACATAATTCTCATTCAAAAGGATCTTTCTAAACCATTCAGTTGTGTTTAGACGTATGATATATTTCTCTGTATGGTTCTATGCTTCCTCTGCAGTAGAACACGAACTACACGCTTAAATACACGAGTATTTAGTGCGTGTAGTGCTATTGCATACTGTTAAATACGTTGCTTCACCAAATGAAACGTACGAAACGGTAACAACCCAAATGTGTTCGAACGTAACCCAGTCCGATGATCGGTGCTTTTCATACCCCACTTTTTGGCCTAAGCACCTATCGATAAGTAATTAAACGATCCACTCGGACCACTTACGATCAAACAAAGCGATACTATTGGTCAATGTTACAGGTTTGTACTGTTCAATGGATTTATTTAAGCAAAGTTTAATTGCAGGAATGAGTGGTATTTGAGCTGCTTTTAATTTATAATTGAGTAGTACGAGACATTGTTTTTCTGTTCAGAATTCTTAGCGCGAGCCAGATTCACGGCTGATTTTTTTGTATTTTATTTTATAGTTTGTATGTACTATAACCATAGCAAGATTGATTACAGTTTTTACTATAGGACAATGATTAAAAATATGCCAAATTCGAGTCGGATTTGCCAACGAATGGTTCCGTACCACTTTAATTACAAATTTTATAATTAAACTAGCGACCCGCCCCGGATTCGCACGGGTGTAATGCTTATAAGATTTTCCCGCTTTTCTGTTGAAATTTTTCCTGAATTTTCTTTGCTATAAACCTCACGAAGCCCGACCTTTAAAACGAATGCAAAACCGTGGAAATCAGTTCGTGCGTCCTGGAGTTATAGCGTCAGGAAGGAAAACCCGACTTATTTTTATATAGTAGATTTTTATAGTGACTGTAAGAATATACACTCTGTAAACTTATTATTTTTTACTTTATATATTTCAAGCGTCTGCCTATTGTCATTACTAAAATAAAGCAAAAAAAAAAACGAAAAAAAGCCACGTGTGTTACATAAATATTGAAGACCCATTGATTTTTTAAATGTATTTTCATTTTTAGTTTTTAAAGTGGCAATAGAATACACATTCTGTAAAAAAAAAACAACTGTATACCTTTTACGGTTTATGAGGTACAGCCATCGGATAGACAGACAGACGGAGTCTAGTTTGCACCCTTTGGGTACGGCAAAAATATTGAAAAAAAATACACTTTTCTTCAAAGGGAGTCCCTCAAATAAATTTAAAAAATATTAACCGACTAACTATAGGTAACTGTTTAAATGTAGAACAGATTTAGTAATAAAGTAAGGGACCCTGTCACTAAACTTACTTTGAGTACGGAAATGTAAAAATTATTTGTCGTCGTTTCCAAGTCGTATCATATTATTATAATTCACACCAAAATACGCAAAAACTTCCTCAATAATCCTACACTTTTTTAAATCTTACTAGTTCCATTTCTTGGTTTATGGTTGCACAACTACCACACAATTATTACAAACTCTTGTGAAGTTGTAAACGCGAAAAGAGGTTATTGCTTGCCATGAAACTAACATAGATTTTATCTCTATAATTTGAACTTGTTTTATAGTTTCTATGATATTTAACAAATACCTCGCTTCCAAAATAATAATGCCTTTTTAAAGTAATTGAAATAAGAATCTGATAATCGAATTAATCTCGTGCAGGCAACTTAATTAACATTGTTCTCTAACAGCGTATAATTTGCGTCAAAATCGCTTTGCGTTTGATGAACATCGTTAGTAACGTTAACGTCTGGCAAAAAATTATTTGCGTTACTAGTGGCGCTAGTGTTGCCAGTGTAGCAGAGCTTTCTCTCTCTATATTTTTTATTCCCTTTTCCTTTCTCCTTCATTACATTATTTTTAACGAAAATTATAGCGCTGTAAC
The DNA here is from genome assembly GCA_963855545.1 of Ethmia dodecea. Classification (NCBI taxonomy): domain Eukaryota; kingdom Metazoa; phylum Arthropoda; class Insecta; order Lepidoptera; family Depressariidae; genus Ethmia; species Ethmia dodecea. Next base: position 9,611,163 of record OY979448.1, read on the forward strand.
TTCGGGAAATGTATTGTAGATAAGTGTTTGTAGTTCGTTGGTGAATTCAGCTTAGTTCTCGATTTGGCCAACGGTATAAGAATATTGTAAAGCTTTTGAGGTGAGTCACTGGACCACATTATAGCACGTGATATTGTTTGGTTTCGTAATGGCCGCCCAAAATAACAGGTTGCGTCTCATAATGTTAACGAGAGATTAACAACTCGTATCTATAGAGGTAGTTAGGTTATTGAAGATTAAGGGTTAAGCTCCAATTTTAAGAAGCGGTTATTGGAAAAACTTGAGAGTATATTTATTGGGCGCTGTTCTATAAAGCTTTGAAGTTGAAGTATTTCAAATTATTTATTTCAGAAAAAAAATACATTATAAGTGATTCTGAAAACAAAAAAACTGTTATGAAAGTTAAATCTATCACAAAATAAATTGAAAAATATTTTACAAATAAAATACGTAAATTACTACTCGTATATTATATTGATGGAACCGAATTAATCCACGAAGATTTAAGTACAATGATGTACTACTAAACTGTGCGTGTATATCAAAGTCTAATAATAATTATTATTATAATTACATATAATAGCCTATGACACAGCCACAATAATCAAAACCGTCATATTTTTTGTGACGTCTCCAACGCAGTGATCCTACAACTAAGACAAATCGATCTCATTTTTGATTAAAATGTATCAAAAACGGTTTAAGTGACTAGTTGTACCAAAGTCACAATAAATACGTAAACTCGGAAAACATAACTTATATTCTGTTCCGTAAAAAGCCGAGTAAATATTTTTTTTGTTAAAAATACAAATAAATAATAATAATCTCACGCCTTGTATCCCCGAGGGGGTAGACAGAGGTATTCCATCTTTGAAAATACCCACTTTTCACGAGAATATTCGACCCCTAGACGTGATAGGTGGTGAGCCCATCGCCGGACCGGGTCTGTTACACATACATCAGAATTAATTCTGAGACCTGCGGGTTTCCTCACGATGTTTTTCTTTCACCGTCGATCTAGTGATGAATATGTACATAAGTTTTGAAAAACTCATTAGTACAAGCCAGGATTTGAACCCGAACCTCACTGATTATCATCATGTGAAGCAGACTCTTAAACTTCTCTAAAATAACTTCACTGCTCTAAAATTAAAATATTTGTGTATTAAATATACCAGTGTTTCATAGGAGCAACTAAGAATATGTAAGTCGAAACGCAGACGGCACTAAATGCAGTCAAGTCTCGACTATAGCTACGAGCATATGATCGGCGGGCCGCGTTGAACTCTTTTGTACGGCGCGTCGCCAGCGCGGGCGGCCGCCTCGCATTCGCCCATTTTTTCCTTCGCCTCTAATGAGATTTAAAGTCCAAACATCGAGAACGGTTATGGCAGAACATTACACGCTCTAGGATATTAAAATGAGACAAATTTATTGCTGCTCTCCGATTATACGTTCGATAAACGCGCAGACCGGTGATTATGATATCTCGGAGTTTAATCGTACGATCGATACGGCGTTGCGTTCCGTTCTACACTAAACCAGTACTAATAAAAAAGAAACTAGTTACGAGCAGGTCGTATCGGACAGTTTACGTTGGAAAATCAACAAGGTGCCGGAGAGAAGGTTATCCGGGAACGGTCTATTCCCATCCGGTTCCCACTTTCTCGGTTGATGGCTAGTTGTAAAACGTTGCGTGCAAATATTTTGATTAATTTAAATATGTGTATTTCCTTTATTATTATACTAAAGAAAGATTAGTTTTTGTATGTTTGTGACGGCTTTCAAAGTACTGAATCGATTTTTATACTTCTTTCACCAATAAAAGTCTTAGGTACTTTTCTGGCAGTAACATGAGCATTTTTTAAATTTATCTTTTTTAATGAAAGAAGTATATTACAAAACATAATTTTCCTACAAAACATAATAGATGGGCTGAGGTTGTTCTGTTTACAAGTTATTTCACATAATTTTTTTATTTATTTATTTCTCATTTGGGAAACGTACAGTGAATAAAAAAAAACAATATGAATTGATATACACTGACTCGCTCACTCAATTTGAAATACCAACCAACCAATAATGCCACGCGAGCAGGAACCCCGCTGGACTTTTGCCAGTTACTATATAGACCTATTACATTACTATTATTCTTCCATTATTACATAAGCATTTTACATAGAAAATATTTTTTGTAATCAAATATTTAAAGATCATTGAGTCCTGTTGGAAAAAACCCCGCTTCTCATGAGCCTAGGTTCAAATCTTGGTGAGAGCATGTACCAAAGAGTTTTTTAAAATAAACTTTGTCACCAGCAGGTCCCATAATTGGTTCTGAGGCCACCCCTAGTCCTATTTAGGAGCTCAAAATATGCTAAGGAGAAGTCAGAATATCTGCTTCCCTTGGAGATACAGCGTGAGTAAATATTATGAAACATTCGTCGATTCCGCTTGCCTGGCTGCGGCGGAGAAAGTATGATTAGGAGCCAACAAGAATAGCCCATCGGAAACGCAGTGCGTTATCGGCCCAATCGGCTCGAACAATGCGTCGAATGTTTCAATATAGCTCCGACAGCATTTTTAACGTTTCATCGACGCTGTAACAATCGTAAAATAAATTCTCTACGCCTTCTCACAGTTCTGATTAATGTTGTACACAGACCTAGCGTCGCGTTTTTTTTTACCTCACTTGTTCTCTAGTTTAATTTATGTGAACGAGACGCGACGATGTGATTTCTTATTGTTTGAACAGTTCCTAGAATTGTTGGACAATAGTGTAATTTAAACAGGAGATTAATGTGCAGAAGAAAGTTGCATTAGCCTAATTACGTAGCTCGTATTGAATAAACTGTAGTTTTAAGGGCAGTGTTTTATTACGAAGTAGCGACCGGCCTTCGCTTCGATTTAGTTTATCTATTTTTATCTTCTATATTCTTCAACATATCGAAATGGAACACACAAGATAATATAAATTTACATTTTGTTTTACAATTTTTAAAATTTTCATATTATTCCGTTGTGTCGTTTTAGAGCCTATTCGAGACAAACTTTTAGACAAAGAAATATGTTATGTAAGAGTAAGTTATACTATCATAATTATGTGTCGCTGATTGTCGATGAGCACTAGAATTTAATAATAAGTAGGTACTTAATTGTTGTATAACTAAAATCCAACATATAATCAAGTAATTTGGACTCCTACACTCCTTTAACATAGTCTACAGTCTTTTTCCCTCGCTTTCGATTCCCTCCAACATTTTTAATCTGTTCTTATTTATCATTAATTGTCGTAGACCATAGCGAATCTTCTGAGATATTTATGTACAAATAATTCAAAATTATCATGTACTGTATTGATGTATTACCACAGTCGAAAAATAGTACTAACTTCCCTACTAATCCCTACTAACATTACAATGTTACGAAATTTACTCTGTCTGATTGTTGGTTACCTTTTCACGGCTAAATTGGTGGACCGATCTTGATGAAATTTGGCAAGATGATAGTTTATATATTGACTAATGACATAGGCTACTTTACTTCCCAAAGTAATGAAGGTTACTCTATATCGTAGTACAGAATAATAGTTATCTCCTAGTGTACCTATATCGCTAAATTCTTCGAATAATATACCAATATTTATAGGCACACTCAAGAGCACGTGGAGCTTGACACATTGGACTTTGTGACGTTCTTGTTACAATCGTCTTAGAGGTCAGACTCTTACTACACGTGTAAAGCTTCATGTGCACTTGACTGTACCATCCCCACTAAAACAAACCGTAGCTTGCATCTTCTCTTCGAATTCACCGCGGATTGAGAGTCAGTGATTAGTGTCACTGTTTGGCCCAAATTGCCCAATATCTTCTGTGCAAGCAACTAAGGCTGGTTTATATTACTCGTACCGCATCTAACGTGTTCCAAGAAAATAGAATACGTAAGGAGGTGAATCTCTTGAAAATATGAAGTAAAATGTATATGAAATTCACATACAGCCCTACCTATCCAAAAATACGATAAGCTATATGTTTTTTAACGGTGTTGAATTTGAAAAAAAAAGCATAAGTATTTTCCCCGCACTGAATATGCCAAGATACGAGGGTCGTCTCAAAAGTTACACAATTTTTGAATCCGTGTGGTTGGTATTAAGTCTGTAGAAGTTTACGTCTAGCCATACTCGTAAGTGTAGTGGAAGCACAATACAATTTGTATATCTGTGCGACTATCAATTGCGCCGTCAGGGTCCTCCCATCACGGAGACTCGACTTGCTCCTACCGCCGATTGCGAAGTTCATGGTACAAACAAGTTCGCCGTCAGTTACGTAAATCCCCCCGAACCCGGTTAGACCCTTTGACGCGACGTCCCGAACATTGCACTGATGTGTGCGGCTAGACCATAGCGCTATAAAAATTGGGTACATCGACGTCAACAATTGGTTTACCTTTGCCATTCATCTATGTATTATTTAAAACGATAAACTGACTGATTGGTGATATATCAATGCACAGCCTAAACCGCTGGGTCTAGAGACTTGAAATTTTGCATCCACTAAGAAAGGATTTTGCAAAAATTCAACGCCTAAGAGGATGAAATAAACGTGCGTGAGCGAAGCCGCGGGTAAAAGCTAGTTCAAAGATGAGTTATGAGTGTTATTAGAATTTTAAAACTTGATAGGACTAATATAAATATTGTCAAAATCACAAGGTGTAGACCATGGTTGCAGTACAAATCTGAACATATGTTGCTAAGTGGATGTGGAGCCTTAACTGAGTTCGAAGCCCTGGCCACGCTAACCGCAGCGCGTTGGCCGGTGGTCGAGCGTTTCTCCCGGGAAGATGGATTAGATATTGTATGTGCTATAGAATTTTGTTCTTAATAAATCTATTTGCTGTTGAGAAAGAGAAGGGTTTTATTGTTTTCATCATATTATTATTGTTACTGTCTCGACAGAATCGACCCAAACTTGTTGTAAGTAATTAAGTAAGTAACGACTCTTTATTATACCCAATAAAAGTATGCATAAGTGACACAATAATTTAAAAAAGATTACAATCGGCGGTCTTATCGCTGTTATAAGTATTCTAGTAATATTATAAATGCGAATTTTTTAAAGAATGGATGTAGTGATGGATGTTGATTGCTCTTTCAAGCAAAAACTACCGAAAGAATTTTGATGAAAATTTACAGTGATTTACCTTATAAATCAGAAAATATGCTACTTTTAATGCCGGAACGCGAAGGAAGTTGCGGGTAAAATCTAAATATATAAAGCCTTAAGTAGTTAGTATGTCGACTATTTCAAATTAACGAACGAGTCGGCAGCATTAGGTGCGAAAGATTGCTGCTACAGATGTTACTGCAAATCAAATAAAAAATCAGCAGTCTTATAATAATTTGTTCTTCTACTTATACAACGCGTAACAGAAAAAGCGCGATTCCCCATACACGCCAATTAGTATATTAACATAAAAAATATATGATGCAATCGAACTTTAGTTGTGTCTGACCAATTTTCTTTAATATCGATCAATAATAGCACGATTTTTATACATAACACTTAATTCAGCTATGCTTATTCATTTTTCGGAAAAATTTAACACATTAAAAATAGCTGAAATCGATTAAGTAGTCGATACTGAGAAACTAATTACAGGAATTACGCTTATTCTGTTACATATCGTATTTCAACCAGTATGGTATAATATATTCATTAACTTTTATATTTCCCATGAAAATCTATAGTAAAAGAATAGGATTTCAAATTAGAAGATTTAATTGAAAAGATTAAACTAGTTTAATTTTAGGCTAGAAACTATTAATAGGTTTGTGACATATTTGTACGATAAAAACTCTTAGGCTTAGACAAGATACGATACTAACTAAACTTGAATCCTTTTCAACAGACACTTAATCGAATCGTACCCGAATCGATATATGGCCGAACCTTTTCTCTTTTATTTGTCAAGCAAACTAAAACAATATACTTTTTGTGCATGCATTTAATTTTATGAATATCTTTTGTATTCGATAATAATCTTTGGAATAATAGCAAAATCACAGAAATTGGAAACAAAAACATGAGTCAGATATTTTTGTCAATTTCATAAGGACGTAATAAATTTTGTAAACTACTATCTGTGATTAAACTTTTCTGAGGTCTTACTTGGTCGCAATTTAATGGTACCTAGTCATAATCGATAAACCTCCTTACAATTTCTGCAGCCTATGTAAAACCCGAACATTTATCACTTTATACGACAGTCGAAAGCCCTCTGATTTTGTATCATTCAAATAAAAATAATGTTAATTAGACTTAAAGAAATTAGAGTTAAAGAAATATAAGTTATATTTCTTTCAACGAAATCGAATAATTAAAGTGTATATTCTTGTCGCATTCTTCAACTGAAGGTACTGTTAGCCAATTGCTACAATGTTTATGATGTTAGCAATAGTCTGTTACGTACAAAGTATTGAGATTTTGTTTCTACAGACTCAAGAGCTAAAATTACGGACTCGTTTATCTTTACTACAATTGGAAAGTTATTTATTCAAATGGTCAAATTACTAAACCTAACAAAAGGGGACAAATACTCCCAAGTCTCACACTTTTATGGCGTGGGGTTTTATGCCTTACTTTTATGTTTTTCGAAGTTCAGTTTCATGTAAATAAGTATCAAATAAAAACAATTTCTAGTATTAAAACACCCAAGGTTTAATATAGGCACGTGTAATTTAAATTTGTTTAAAAGTAATAAAAAAGTTGTTTAGAACTAAAGTTTTAAAGTTATGTAGAACCTACATGATATTCTCTTGTGCTTATACAACCTCCCTTCAGCATTGTTTTGCAGATAAAAAACTTTTTATACTTATTGCATGAGTCGAGACTGATGCGTATTTCCACAGGGATATGAAAAGTAGAAAACTAGAAAAGTAAAGTTTGCATGTGTTTACGACCCGCGTACGAGTAAAAATACGTAGACTAACTTTCTTAACTCTTGAAAATTTAATATCATTGCCAGCTTATATAAATATCTTTATATTACTCCCAGATTCGTGTAATTGTCTTTGTATAGATATTCTAACATTACAATAAATTTAAAAATTCTCAAATCGAGTTACTGTAGTTGAGTGCGAGTATATAGAATTATGTACTGTGAAAATCTAATAAGACTGGAATCTGATTACGGCAGCGCATAAAGAAAAAAGTCTTACTAGAAAATCTAAAATTCCATGAGCACCACACGGCTCCTAGCGTTAATCCTATAAAAGCAATCGCAATACTCGTAATAAAGCTTAGTATCCACGAAGCATCCTTTTGTTCGTGTTCAGTTGTTTCACACCTACTTAGGGCCGGGTGAAGGCTCGTTATCTCGGATTGAAGGCTCGCGGTCGACGGCCGCTATATCCACAGATCCTATACAAAAAAAAGAGCCGCTAGTTATATTGAGCAGCGTCGATCTCGTCTGATTGGATTGTAATATTGAAATTAGTGGTGTGTTATGGTTTTGAATGTCTGTTATTTTTGTACTACGTGATGTGACTGTTAAATGTTGAGGCAGCGAGAAAGAAATTATAAGGTGATAGCATGCCTGTAAAACAAAAAAACAGTAATTCGATTTAATTATGCTTTTTAGCATATTAAATTTTAAGAACCAATTGTTTCGTTGTAAATATAAATATCAAGTTATTTTAATGTGTCCTACTATAATAGACTTTAATAACTTGTAAAGATCTAAGCTTTAGAAATATAAATAATCAGTCTAGTTAGGTACTAACTAAAGTAAATCGTAGTACTTAAGATATATTGTTATTTCATCGCTATGAGGTTACAGTCGATAAAGTTATATTTATAGTGATAAGAGTTTTTTTTAAGCTTGATAAATGTATAGCTCAAAAAGGAAATGTTACAAAAAAGAAACTTTGTTTTATTTGAATTGATATTTTAATTTTTCGTTTATCATTATCACTTTTGGACACAGTCGATTTTAGAAAAATGTACAATAAATATTATTCTTTAGATAATATGACTAAATTACAAAATATACATAGATGGGTTACTAAATAAACTATATCTAATTTTATCACAGATAGTGGCAATAACGCCGTTGTTAAGTCACATAATAGTAGACGGCAAGATTTGCCAACAAACACAGCCTGAAAAGGCCTAACACATACTCTTTACATGCACAATACTTACAAAAGCTAATCATAACGATCACATGTGACAACTTCTATTGAAAAAGTAACATAACTACTGAAAATGGCAATGACAACATGGTATGTAATGCTATTGTACAATAAGCTACGGCTCGAGAATAATATTGTAAAGACTTAAAAGTAACAGCATTATTATTTACATCGATATAACTAGCAAAAATATTTACAATACCTACGTCAACAGACTAGCCATCACAGTTTTACACGGGACTGTAACTTCATTCCAAATTGCGGTCTTATCACTTCACTATAGTTCGAATATAACAAACCATCAAACGTGGACGGATAGCGTGCGGGGAGAGGCTCGCGGGGGTGCCTGGTGCTGCGCGTGCGACGGATGCGGGGGTAAGACAGGGTGCGCGCCATGCACCGGCGGAGGTGGCAAGGCACCCAGGTGGTTCCTTGTATGGTGATGCCGGTGCATTGGCAGGCCACCACCCGCCCCCGGACTTGGCACACCTCGACACCTCTGGTTATTAGGCACATCAGGCAACGCAAACCTCAACTTCTCCCAAAACAACTTATCACCCCAATGTAAATACGTATTCGTTTTCAAATACAGTCTTATATCCGGGTCGAGATCTTTCTGAGGCACTTCACCTAACAACACCACAATCAACCTTCTCCGTCTGTCTCTTAACACTTGATGGTGAGCCGATTTGAACTCAAATCGACACCACTCAGATTTTATAAAATTTTCACTGAGAACCATTATGGTGCGACGAGAGGATTCCACGGCTTGTATTATGTTGTCGGCCACGTATCCGCCCACGGCGAAATCACGATAATGGAGGCACAGTTTATAAGAGGGGTCACCTCGCTCTAACATAGGCGCCAGTTCTTCAGCGACCCAAGCTTCGTCTTTAGAACTATAACTTACGAACGCATCAAACATTTTTTCTCTGTCATCACGGTCTATGTCACTCGCTTTATAAAAAAGCCTCACACCGAATTTAGAATGGAACCATACTCTCATTTCTTGTCTGAATATGAATATAATCATACTTAAAAATGACAATAACAAAAATGCACCAAGCGTTGCGACCAGCAACGGAATATAGTCTTGTACTTCTTCATTTGTTATTATGGTCTTTGTCGCTGTTAGATTACCGTTGATACTGTTGTTTATACTCGGCAGTCCAGTGCAAATCGTCCCATTTTCGTTGACAATATTGAAACCAGAATCTGGGTCGCTGTACATACTTTCATTGTAAACTGTCATATTTCCTTTCGAGTAAATGCACTTGATATTTGACATGTCTGTTATAGAGTTTACTGTCTTTGTCCATTCACGGAACATCTCTGTGTATTCGCAGTCGCAAGACCACGGATTATGAGAAAGTGTTATTGCGTTTATGACGCTATTTATTTGCCACACCGATAGTGTAGTCAATCTATTGTGGTGAAGATGTAATATTTTCAGGCGTGTCATATGGTTAAACATCTCCTTTCCAATGTTTCTAATCTTGTTATTGTTTATGTAGAGCTCTCTTAAATTCTCCAATCCATCGAATTCTTGTCCTTCAATAGTTGTGAGAGCGTTGTAATCTAAATGTAATACCTCGAGCTCCTTTAGTCCATTGAATGTTCTGTTGTGAATAATTTCGATGTTGGATGAGTTCAAATATAGAATCTTAAGTCTTTTCCTTCCAATAAACGCGTGACTGGGCAGCATCTTTATGTTATTACCGTCGAGATACAGTTGCGTGGCCTCCATCGGTATTCTCTCGGGCAATGCGTTCACATAACCGGCGTTAGAACACTCCACTACATTAGCTGACCATGATTGGTCGTGATAACACGTACAATTGTTCGGACAAGTCATCTCGCAATCACAAGCGTCGAAATCACAACAGTGACATAATGCGAAACAATGAAACTCATATTTACACAAAAATTGGTGAGGCGCCGCTTCAACTAAAGGCACATATGCATTTCCGCGATTATAAAGCAATTTGCAGTATATGCTATCCAAATCCATTAACTTTGGCTGAGTTCTGGCTCGGTTTCCAGTGTTTATTTTTTGTAACCACTCCATTGTACAGTCACATTCCAGCGGGTTTCCGCCTATGAAGAATTCTGGCACAGATTTATCCTGTGGCACTGCAGATATTCTCAGAGAATTCGGATCTAAACTTGTTATTTTATTTCCGTACAAATCTACTCGAGTCAAATTAGGCTTTTTGAAGAAAGTGTAAGATTGCACTTTAGAAATCAAATTGTCGTTCAAATATAGCATTTCAACAGAGTTTGGTATTGCACTTCCAGTAATTTCTGTTAACCTATTAGAACTGGCGTCGAATGTACTCAGGGATAGTTGCGACTCAATCTCGAAGTAATTTCCAAGTTCAGCAATCCTGTTAGCATGAATATCCAGCCACTGCAATCCAGTTGGAATCATGGCGTAGTCGAACCATTCCAATCGATTATCGGATATGTTTAACCACACTAAGTTAGGTAACTTGGCGAAAAGACCTCCGATATCTGTCAAATAATTCCCGTCGAGACGTATTGCTTGGAGATTGATGTTTGCATCAAAGGCGCCCGCTTCAATTTTGTGAATTTTATTTCTAGATAAATTAAGGATTTTTAATGAGGTCATCTTGTCAAATACGCCCTTACTAATGTTTCCAATGTTATTTTCGGTCAATCGCAAGCCATACATTTGTTGCATAGTCATGAATGAGGCATTTTCAATGCTAACTATTAAATTTTCACCCAAATCTAGAGTTTTTAGTTGAGGAATCTCTTTTAGGGCTATAGGAACTTCGTCAAGTCTATTTCCATTGATATGTAGATCTTGCAATGATGAACAATTGCGAAGTGCATGTGGATGTATTTTTGATATGCGGTTGCTATCTATGGACAACACAGACAATACTTGCAGACCAGTGAATGCATAACTTTCAATGCTTGTCAACCTATTGTTTGATAATATCAGTGTTTGCAAATTAGTCAGTGAGCTGAATATATTTTCGGGAATGTGTTCAATATAGTTGTCTTGCATTTTTAGAATTTGCAAGTTGTGCAAATCTCTAAATAAAGCTATTTCCATCTTCGATACTCTGTTGTGAGAAAAATCCAGGTACACAAGACGTTTCAATCCAGTAAATGTTGAAGTGTTTATCCAATCAGACGTCAACTCATTATGTGACAAATCCAATACTAGCAGCTGGAAAAGATCACTGAATAAACCTGGTGCTAGTACAGTAATCGTATTGTTGTTCAGATATATTTCTTTTAATTCCTTTGTATCGCTGAAAAGTTCTGGTGGTAAGCTTGTCAGCTGATTATCAGAAAATCTTATTGTTGTGAGAGAAATAAGACCTTCTAAAGCTCTGTCTGCCACGGAATTTAATCCATTGCCTTGAAGATAAAGTTTTTGTAGTCTTTTCAGTCCGGAAAGTAAACTCGGTGGTAACGTGTCAATTACATTTCGGGAAAGATCCAAAACTAGAAGATTATCTCCACATTTTTCTGTTGGATGGCGATGCGCTGTAGAAAATTGAAAATGACTAATGTCTCGCATTCTATTTCCAGTCATATTCAGATATTCCAAATTTCTTAAAGTACAGAGTGCCCCTTCAGGGAAAACTAACATATTGTTTTCACTGAGATCCAATCTTTCTAAGTTTTGTACGTCTCTAGAGAAAGCGGTGGGAGTTATTTCAAGTGACATTGTAGACCAGTCTGTATTATGCGTTCGTATTGTTAAATTTCGGAGTTCACGAAGTCCCGTGAAAGCGCCGTCGGAAAGATTACCAATTTTGCAGTACTCAATGGTGAGCTCTCCCAGTTCAATCAACTGACGGAAACTGCCGGGAGCAAGAGAGCTCTGGAAGAAAAGAGCATCGCTGCACTCGAGGCGTAGTCGCACTGTTAGGTGCGGTTGTATTGCACTGAAGTTTGTGTTTTCTAGTTCGCTATTTATAGTCCTCAGTCTGCACTGCAAAGCGACTCCTGATCCATCGTCGTCAGTGGTCCACCGGCACTCATCGGGGGCCTGGTAGCGCGCCCCTGTGGTCGCCGACAGAGATGCACTCCACGCTGATAAAGCAGTGCTGAGCACCAGCACGGCGCTACCTAACCACGTCGGACACATTATCATCTCGTGCACTAAACTTCACTAGAACTTATTACATAGTTTTGGCTATAATCCTGTTGCACTGAATTCGCACTTAAACATTGCGTCTGCAGCGCATTTCAGTCCATATTACTTTGACCGTAACCAGAGTACTTCACTAGTGGAAGCGGCCACTTAACTCGTTTCTCGCGAGCTCACTAATTGGATAAGATCGTGCGTCTCAACTCGGGTCTCACGTGACGCGCGCACCCGCGCTGAGGTCTGGGGTGGAACTGAGTTGGAGTCGATCGAACCTGCGCTCGCGCACAAGGCCGCGCCGGTTCACGCGTTCCAACAGGTATATTCACGCCAGAAGCTAAAAAGTACTAAGTGCCTTGGAAGATGTTCTACGTTCGGCTCTATACATTCCGTGGTGCGGGCTGTCAGAAAAATACACTCAACGCACACAAGCGCAGGCGATACACAACACCATAGAGCGAAACCGCTTTTTGTGGTGCTCGGGCAAGCTTTCAAGCGGTGCGAGTGAACGAGACAGACGGATAGTTGCGGGGTACGGGCGCAAAGCTTGGTGGGGGCAAGAAGCAGCTGGCCAGGTAGTGCGCTAGCGCATTGCCGCAGTCGCTGCTTGTTAACACTCCCGCTGATAGAATTGTATTGCGGCCATTTGACGATTGTTGACATTTCGTTTACTCACCATCGGTAATGAAACAACTGGAATTTTTAGCACTTTAACAAGCTTTTTCTCTTTATAATCATAAAAGGAAAGGTTTTCCATTCCAAGAAGTAAAAAATGTGATACTATTAAATTAAATTTATTAACCAAAACTATTTCGTGTTATGATCAAATATTATTGATATAAATGGAATGTAACCAAGTGTTAATTTATATAAACGATGGTTTCTTCTTATTTTAATTCCATAGTCAATGACAATTGCATGATGCCATTATGGTATTAATAGTTCAGAACCTACCTCCGTCGTAATTCCTGTGCATTTTTATAAAATTTGGTGGAGTTTGTACGTTATACACGCGAAGCTATCTTATTCATTATAGTATTCGCAACCTATCGCTACACAAACTAAATGCGTTTTCAAGCTATTCCCCTATAATTATCCTTTATTTAAGTTAAACGGTTTTGATACAATTTCCCACTGTTCTACCCCAAACCTCTCATCAAATTAAACATCCGCACATTATGCATTTTGCGTGGCCACCAATTTGTTCGACGCCGTTTGATTTAACAAATTGTGGCCTGGATCAAATGTTAGATTAAATTTCTTATGATTTATACCAACAGTTTAAACGCCGTTTATGCGTTCATATTAACTTGTATTATACGCTGTTATTTCCATGATATTTTCATTTTTCTAAATGATTGCATGCGTTATGAAGAATCTTTTGAAATTGTACAGTTTACATCTGCTCCAATTGTGTGGGTGTTCTTTTAAATGATGCAAATAGAGCTTTCACACCTGCTATTCCTTAAAAGTAGAATAGAACGTGCCTTTGCAGAACTGTGGTGGAGCTGTCGAAACTAAATCACTTTACCTGGTACCTCCACGTAATAAATGTTTGCGGTTTCTTACGTACCTACCTATACAAGTAAGGTCCATTTATTTCTACCTCAGAAAAATCTTCTATAATTTATTCAGAATAAATAAACCTGCTAATGTAATAAAAATATTTTTTATGGAGTAGTTGACGATGAATATTCTACTTAATCTGGTGTAATAAATGGTCGTGATCATAATTTTATTTGGTGTCGGGATGATAGGCGACGGTCGGCGCGTCCGTCGCGGCACTATTTATGCGAAGTGTTGCAGGCGATCCCGAAGCGCCTGCTATATCTCAATTGCAATAAATTATCTCCTTTGACACGCGAGAAGCGGAAAATTTGCAATCGCACCACTCTCCGTCCATACTATTTGCATCTAGGTTTCAGTAAACACAAGAAATAGCCTTATAATAGGGATCGTTCTTTCAACTATGACATTGCGACAATATTTCACACTGGGTCCTACGAATCGTTTGTCAGGATCGCGCCGAGGAACGTTGAGGACAAAGGATCAGCGGGGCACCTCCCGACTTTTTGTCGTAAGTGGTGAGGCGTTTCTTGTCCTTATAAAAGAATAGATTGCCTCTAAATTGTGGGTTATTGTAGCGTTCTTTAATGGATATTCTATAATAATATAACAGTCGTTAAAGCAAAATGTCCGTATTCAATTTGCCGTGCTTGATGTCGACACGCAACTGTCTGGAGTGCCGGATTGTTGCGTGGGCACATCTGTTTGATGTGGGGCAGTTGCCTTTATGATTCATGGAAGAATATACTTGAAACAGAATCATTATTAAAAAGTGCGAGTGAAATACGAACAGCTATGTGCAAACTAGCGTGTTACCGTACGATGGCCTGATACAAATGTAGTTTAAGTGAAATCTAGGATTTTCTGTGATCAATACACAAGTTTACATACGTACCCTAGTTTTAGTATCTGTTTCCTCGATCCCACGGTTGTCTGGAAGAGATCCTTTAAAGGGATAAGACCACCCATTGTACTTTAATTATTTTTTATATCAATACTATATTCATCACTAGCTCGACTGTGAAGGAAAAACCAGAATTAATTCTGAGGCGTGTGTAACAGACCCGGTCCGGCGATGGGCTCACCACCTATCACGTTTAGGGGTTCAAACAATATTTTCACGAGATATTCTTTGGACCCTAAACGAAAGGTGGTGAAAAAATAATTTTTAAGACTCGCATTGAGAAATTTATTATTACTATTATAGCGGATGCCCAGCGGCCTTGACTTTTTTTCCCGTAAGAATATAAAAAAATCCCATCATATCGTTTTCCTACGACAAGACATCTACATACCATATTTCAATTTTCTTAATGAAGTAATCGTTTCGGAATTGTACGTATTTCTCTTTTAAACGAGTTGTTATAATTTCCCTTGGGAATGAGATATTTTTCTGGAAATAAAGTACCCTAGATGTTAATTCGGGTACTCAGTTATCTACATACCATACTTTATCAAAATCCGTCCAG
Source organism: Ethmia dodecea (assembly GCA_963855545.1). Taxonomy (NCBI): domain Eukaryota; kingdom Metazoa; phylum Arthropoda; class Insecta; order Lepidoptera; family Depressariidae; genus Ethmia; species Ethmia dodecea. The sequence continues at coordinate 9,626,518 of OY979448.1, forward strand.
CAGTTTTTGTGTGATTCGTTCACAGACAGACAAAAATAAAAATATATTTTTTTTGGTATTTAAATCGATAACTAGGTATTTACAACACCATTAAACATTTCAATGTTAATGTACAAACTCGGTCCCGTTAGAGTTTTATTATATTACTAGCAGCACCCCGCGGTTTCTCCCGCGTGGTTCCCGTTCCCGTGGGAATACGGGGATAAAATATGGTTGATAAAATACTGTAAAGTTTCATCGGTTCAGTAGTTTTTGCGTGAAAGAGGAAGAAACATCCATATATAGATTTAAAACTACATCCATACACACAAACTTTCGCGTTTATAATATTAGTAAGGATTATGTAAAGATACCTATAGATGCATTAAGAGAAATTGAATAAATTTGTGTTCACATAAAATATTGTTAATATCTTTATTTGGTATCATGCAAAAATAAAATAACTGACTAAAATTAAACCTTAAAACCTTGTTAATTCACGACAGTTTTAATTTCCCTTTTACCGTCAAAGTTCAACGAGGTATAAAATCGTGGTTGATTTCCATTAAATTATTAATTTTTGTAAATTCACTGCCTAATCTCCGGTGACAGGTCCGATACCGTCGCGACACTTATCTCGGTGTCGGTGGACACACATAATCCATTAAGTCGTAATTTCCACGCGGCTGATCATTCCTCAACCACGCGTCAAACCCGCCCCCGGACCGACTCACGTCGTATTGTTCGCTACTGCTTTATCTCACCAAGGTCCTTTTCAATTAGTCATGCCTAACATAAAACGAACCTTAAAACAATAGCCCAGAGCTGATAACCCTCCGATCTAGCACCCTTCGGGCCTTTATCCTGACCGACTAATGGACTAGTTTGTTATCTAATCGGATACACAGCGGACCTATTAATAATTTCCCACATAATTTTCTAATTAACGTCCTGTCCGGCAAACGAGCGGGGTCTACGGATACACGAAAACGGAAATGTAGTAGAATTAGGGTTACTTATAAATAATATTGTACCTAGTAGTATACTGATATCAGTGCATGTATTTGCATGCATTATTGTGTTTTTGTTCCTATTAACGCTAATCACGTATGTTTTTTGTTTCAGGTAATCAAAGTTGTGATTTAAGCTGTCGCAATAATAGGTAAAAACATATTACGAGTACATCCAGTCTGTTTCGTAACATGCAATCTACGTACGAGCTCTAGGTGATTTGTGCTGCGATGTGCACTGTTAAATCCTTTTTACAAATAACACAGATAATAAAGTTTAATGTGTGCTTTAAACATTAAAGTGTTACGTTACCGGTGTTATCCCGGAACGGGTTAGAGTGTAGCGTGTAAATTGAAGAGATTTTACACGTGAGCAGAGCCCTTAGCAGTGCGCCAGATCGTGGTACGGACAATTTGGCGCGAGTGGCAACGCGGGTTTATTTGTTAGCGGCACCTGGCGGTGGACCCTGCTGTGTGCACTGAGAGTGGTGTGGAGTCGATCACGTGTGTGATTTACCGCCGCTCTTTCGCTTATCAGGTTTCATCGTCGAAACTAGCAGCATCTTAAGATAGACGTGCTCTTGCCAGTTGCACGCGCCTATTATAGATTTTCCTAATATAGATTTTCTATATAACAATGTCAGTTGTGGTCATATCGTAAGCATTTTAGAAAGAAATTGATTCGATCCGTTGCGTCCCTGCGCATTATGTCCGTTGATGTCTAATTCACGCGTACCTTGCACTATGAGGAAACTTACGGTACACTTAAACTACCATACGGTGATAATTACTAAATAATAATAATCTTAATTTCCAAAAGTCTAATAACATTGAAGGCCTGCAGCCTGTGCTAGTTTAAATAACTGTGTTACAGGCTACAGTGTCTTCCCATACTAAACAAAGTAGATATGTAAAATATATCTTATATCAGACCTGAGTGGTATTACAAAAGTTTATAATTTAGTTTAACAAGAAAATAATACAGTAAAAAAAAATAAAAACCAGTATGGTTCGTATGCAAATGCAAAATAGGAACTTAAAGATTCTTCATTGTAATTTTTAAGGCACGTCAAAATCTCAGCCCATTGCCGTTTGCCCTACTTAGAAATATATATCAAAGTCAGCTCTACATATTGTAGTTCCGTGGCAGGGACGCGCAACGTGCCGGCGAATGGGACCGGTTAGATTACGCATTGTCGTGGCACAATTAGAAACTGTCGCGGAACCCTGCATTCACTTTGTTATTTACAAACAATCGCCTTCGCCAGCCAGTGACATCTGCGCCCCTCGGTTTGCCTCCGTCGACTAATAAATACCCAACCAGCTGCTAATTGCGACTCATTCAGCTATTCGATATCGACGGAGGTATTTTAATGTTGTTTCTACCGGTTAGCTTTTAATTGAGTATGATATTTACTGTTAGTGTTGAATTCTTTAGAATAGATATACTGTATTCAACATTTGCGCTAAGAAGATTAGATACTTAATTGACTTTATCATCCACGGATTGATGTACGAGTATGACCGGATCTTAATGGAAAACTGTATCAAATCTATGCGTACAATTTCTTTAACAAGTTGTCAGTTGACTATTGTTTGAATGGCTGTACAATTTGAATGGTTCGGTCCGACGCTGACTAATGGCTGCTGAATGATTGAGTGACTCATTGATATAACGACATTGTTAAGTTATCGGAATGTGATATGAGTTCTTTTGGCTGTCTTCTATTGTTTAGCAAAAATATTGGTTACAGTGATTCCATTATAGTTAGGTAAGGCCATGCTTTAGTCTAAACAATAAAAAATATTATGTATATCAGTAATATCTTACGCACACTCAAAAAGTGTTATTCTATTATACCCTAGTGAAGGATAGCGTATCTTGCCGAAAGCCTGTTTCCGGGAATTGTGAGTCACGTACGAACCGAATATCGCAGTATTCGTGATACAATTATAAGCAAAACTCTGCGGAAAACGTTTTTGTGTCGCATACGTACAAAGAATAAGACCGTGCGGCATCTCCCGCCGTGAAATACGTGGCTCCACTAAGAAAAATGTAACAGGCATCTCGAAAATTTCAATTGTAATCTTTGTTGAGTTCACACACCACATTGCCAATTTGTTCGGCGTATGTGCCGATGAGGCTCCCTAGATATCGACGGCATACCGGCCACTCTGTTGACTCTTGTGATTAAATTCTTCGCCTTGATGTACGAGCACGCTTCCCGCGATCACCCGAGTTATTTGTCCGATTCACTTTATCTTCCACTTATTTTTATTGCAACGACGGGATAAAAATATAACTTTATTGCTCTTGCGATACTAACACAGAATGCGAGTAGGTTTGTTGTCACAGTATTATTGTATCGCGACAAATTCAAGCAATACATGAGTCAGGGCCGCGCCTACTCTTTCCACCACAATAAATATCAACTGTACAAGGGACACAATGCAAACTTGCAACTTTGCAGATTAAATATAATATTTTTACGCCCGAACACAAGCAGACCGTTGGGCTAATGAAATATGGCAACATGTTCCTTCTTTCCTGATAAAGTTTCCAGCGTCTGAGTTTTATTGCGACGCGGGTCCGATAATTCAAGTCGGCCGGGCAGTGAAATAATTTACATGGTGGTCCCTTTACGATTTTAGGCTCCGCTACCGTATTTTTACAATTCGTACGCGAAAAAGGCGCGTCGCGGATGGAGTCCTTATCTAAATGATGCCCCTCGGTTCGGCTCACAAAAATATTATGTCATCTGCGAATCAATTCAATTCATTGATCTTCCATTTCCCTTTTTATATGCATCTTATCTTGTCGTATACAAAATAATGTTAGTATTCTTTAGTTTACTTACATTATCTACTGGTTCTGGTGCATTCGGGTAAAAATAAAATGCTTACAATTATTACGATGGTTATAAAAAGTGCACAATTTATAAAAGCCCTCTGCATTGTGATATAAACTCTCTATTAAATATTTTCCGCATAGCTGCGGGCTAATCCCGTCCCCACAATGGGGTAATAAAAATACGTACATAAAAAACATTCAATTCAAAAAGCGATGTATTAAATTCGCGGCGCGTTCGGATCACGTGTCAATCAACTCTTACTTTAGCCGCAATGAATGGTGTTATTCTATTTAGTGCCGTGTTATTCATTGGCCGTATCGCAGTTCCCCAGTTTTGGGACATGCACAATGGGTGCGGCGCGTCGATCGCTACTAATGTATAAGTAGATGATTGATGGTTTGTGTGTTTGTCTGTCGAAAAACTTTTTAAAATCAGTTGTGATTTCAAAATATTATGTTAAAAAAATTTCGTCACCTATTTGACTTTATCAGGGGACGATTTAAAAATCATTTTAAGTGCCCTTCTACGTAAACCAACTCTTTTAATTACATCCAAAAATTCATGGTCCTAAGTAAAATCTCATAAATTTAGACAGTGCGTTGTATGTCAAGTATTAGGGTTTCATTTAGTGGATTTTTGAATTATATTTACGTATTTTTATATATATAAGTAAGTAAGGAACAACTCTTTATTGTACAACAATAAAGCTTGCAATAAGAGAAACAATTATTTTTCGGGTGGGTGGGTGGTCTTACTCTTGAAGCTTTATATAAATAAGCCGATCCATCAAAATATTTACAAATTTAGGTACTATGAACTATTATAAACAGCTTTAAGCGCTTTACTTTATTGCAATTTCTTGTCACTATTATATAAAGTGGTTTAGCAGATCTTTGACAGTTCTCAATTCAACGTGTAAGTTTTTGGGTAGTTTCGTCAATTGAGGACCAATATAATTTTAGTATTTTTTGAAGAGTTCTTAAAAAAATAACTTTTTTTAAAAAACTCTAAAGAATACTTAAACTTGCGTGCACCAGCTTAATATATTCAAGCTACTTAGTTAAAAATTTAATTTATTAAGTCTACTTAGTGGGAATCCTTGAAGTTGCTTTGTATTTTCATTATTTTGTGGCTAAAATATATTTTAAAAAATACAAGCAAACCCAGATGACAATACGTTATCTCTATTTTTATGCGTGAGCACAATGAGTGGTGGTTCGCCAGCTCCCAGCCCCACCGGCGCTACGCAGCGCAGGGCGCGCGTATTGTGTTACCTATGCTACACGCATTCTTCGAAACATGAGCCGCGGGATGGGATTCTTTTGTTGGGACTTCATTTGAATATGTTTTAATATGATGGCCTCTTGCTGTTAATAATAATATGGGCCATTGTGGTAAGTGCCTATATATTTCCCATTCTGTTCGATGTGAACATTAAAACCCTTTTTATTTTTTTACAAAATCATGGCTCCGCGACTGGAAATACGTGCGTCAATATTTCACTTCATTCTCCTTTCCGTGTAAAACTCTTGTAAGTCGATTGTAAAACAATACCCATAAAGTATCTCCAGAATCCACGATTCGGGGCGTGATGTTAAAGCATTTACGGAATTCATAAATTTTGGACAACAAAGGAGTCGAAAAACCGTTTAAGGCGCACACGCGGCTGCGACCGCATTACATTAGTGATATGGTAATGTGATTGTTCGCGATAAATTAAAGCCACGGAGTCCCAAGGCGCGTCCGCGCACAGCGGGGCTCCGCCGACGCCCGCGCATCCCGCCCCATCCTTCGCCACATTTAGAGGTGAAGCACCTCACACTTTGACAAAGAAGATCACATTTTTAGTCAAAAATTAAACATTATTAATACAAACTTATCATAATTTTACGAGAACACCGCGTGGGATGAGACACCGAGCAACGAGAATGCGGAATTGTCACACTTTATATGTTTGAAATTGAAAATTATAGCGTTCATGAAAATATAAACTGTCCGCCTCCGTGCCACCGACATGGGCTTCGTGTCCTGTCTATTCCTTTAATTGGCCACGCGCATTGTTCTAGTCGCTCCTTTTATGAAACGAAGCCAACCGTCACCATACCCTTCGACATTTTTCACTCGCTGAATCATCGCCCGTCGCATAGTTGCCACTCGCCAGTTTGTAAAACTGTCACTAGTGTGTCAAACAAATTACCAGCATTAGCCATTTGCCGACGTGACGTGCGGTGTCGACAAACTTTTTATTGGAGTTCCCTACGAGCGGACCGCGAGTGCTCCCGACCTCCTCTAAATTGGGTGAGAAATGTTCAGTTTGACGCTCGCTTTGCATATCTCGGCAATAAATCTAAAAGAAGCTCTTTCCAACTACCTACGTCAAAATGTCGCCCGAGTTGCGAGCACTCCATATATTCGATCTAGGTAAATAATTTCGTCTCTCTCGTCAACTCCTTACCGCCGAGTTGGAGGATTTATTTGATACAGGCTTGAGGCTTTGAATATGTATCTGTTACTCACTTCAACCCTATAAAAGATCTTCTATCCCAGATAATTTGTTGTCCGAATTGCGACGTAACCCATTTATATAAATTACGGTTAATTAAGTGCTTTATTGTCGAGCGCGTGAATTCGTTGAATCAACGCATTTGGTGAGAGCGTAATGCTTAATGTTACTAACATATACATAAATACTTTTGAACGTCTCATTTTGATCAGAAGACAAAAGCTTTTAATGAATCTTGAAACATTATTTTATTTATAGTGTGTGAATTTGAGAAGTTCCTATAAATAAAAAAAAGCTTGTTGCAATGTAGTATTAGTCAAGGTAATTGCATTTCCTTGTCGTTTTAAAACGACTTAAACGGAGCTGAACTTTAGCCTATTTTAAACAGTCACCTGAGTCGAAGAATAGCGTTTTGTGTTGCAGCACCCTGTAGGGCACTTAACTCCATTGTTTTATAGCCCGATAATAATATTGGCGTAGCAAAGCCTGGAGTGCGGCCCGCGCGCGTCCGATTGTTTTCTCACACAGATCGATTTACAGTTACCCATAGATTGTCGAGATGACTGCAACGTAAACTTCCATAGATCCCCATCATTACCACCAATCATTTCACAGTATCCTGTCTCTCGCCGATCTGTAAAATACCCCATTTGAAGTAACAGCAGACTTATTTTGGGTGATGCCAACAAATATAAAGGGAAAACAAAAATTTTACGACGCTCTCGCTTTGGTTATCGCCAATTTGTGTCAACTGAAGCGTTCGTTTAATATTAATAAAAATGCTAGCCCCTCAACCCTCCGCGTGCTTTTACGGTCGGGTTGATGGCGACTTATTTGAATAAATATTTCTGAGCTCGACCGAGTCCGGGCCGCTTAGGAATTTATTTATTTTGTAATTTTTCTGTGATCCTTCGGTACACTCATAACTGCTGCGCCTGGTTTCGGGAGTTACACGCTTGCTGTGACGCCCCACCAGGAGGCGCATTACTAATGTGGATGACGCGACACTATTACAACCCATCCTTTATCTAACATAACCGTGTCCTTTATTATAAAACCAGAATTAAATGTTCGACCTCTTTCGAAGTTATTTGAACTCGGCGGGAGTCCATCACATCGCTACATTCATTGTGAAGTAAGTGTTTATTGGTTCTACTCTGGACTTCTTTATGACTTATTTAAATATAAAAAAAACTGACTGACTGATCGATCAGCGGAAACCACTGGGTATAGAAGCATGAAATTTGAAAGCCAAGATTCCTTATACGAGTATAATGTAAGTGAGCAATAAGAAATGATTTTTGGAAATTCCCAGGGGACGGGAATAGACAGGATTCAGGCAACGCCGCTAGGCACGCTGTACTTCAGTATAATATGACTGACTTTATTTACGGAGCTCCTTTTGTACAGGTATGCAAATGATAACACTTGCATATTATATAGTAATAAATACCTCCGTGTTTCCTCAAGTTAAAAAACTTAATAAACCATAACGTTTTCAAACCGGTTGACGGGGTCTAAACGTCAAGTATGAACCTAACAGTCGTCAAGTCAATGTTCAGTGAAGCCCAATCGGTAATTACAGCCGGCTGACACCCATGTCACCGTCCGGGAGCTAATCGCGCCGGACAGCCGGCAAATGATGCGTGCCCCTAAACGAGAGCCTATACTTACGTCGGGCGCTATTACTCAGTCGGCACGCGGACTGTTAACACACTACTAAAATAAAGTAAATAAAAAGTTAAAAGAAAAAAACTTTTTTAAAACAAGCTTTTATTATGTTCTTGTTAAAAAAACCGGCCAAGTGCGAGTCGGACTCGCGCACCGAGGGTTCCGTACAACCTTGCAAATTTATGGTTTTCGTAATTTTTCCTTTATCTATGCTATAAGACGTTGCTTCGTACCAAATTTCAAGATTCTGAGTTCACGGGAAGCACCCTGTAGGTTTTGATTCCCTTGCAAGTGTCGAAAATTTGCGGCATAAACGGCTGTATCTGTTGATTGCGTTGGCTTAGAAGTTTGATTTTTTCACAGCTTCAAGGGACAGTAGACCTGAGTAATTGATATAAATTTCAGCTTCATACCTCCACGCGTTCCTGAGAAAAAGGGTCTTGACAGACGGACGGACGGACGGACAGATGGACAACAAAGTGATCCTATTAGGGTTCCGTTTTTTCCTTTTGAGGTACGGAACCCTAAAAAAGAACTAAAAATAATAAAATAATGATTTAAACCTGATAAGAAAAATATCATTATTTAATCAATAAATTTCTTATAAATAAAAGCGAATTATTTTTATTTTGCAATCACAATGTAACACTACATTGTTATTGCAAAAGACAAATAATGAAGGTGTAATCATGCTCAATGTTCTTTAATGTTCCATCACAATGTAACTCGCATATATATTTTTTTTGTATTATTTAATATTTTAATAACTTTACATATCAATTAGTTATGGTTCCTATGGCCACCTTCCAGCTTCAGCAATAGATCTTGGTTACCATCTAGCACCAAAGTACTCGTCAAGACGAATCAAACGAGCCCATATTCGATGGGATTACGTCGTTTAATTACTGAGGTCCTATGGCCATCTTCCAGCTCCATCATCAGACCCTGGTTACCATCTAGCACTAAAATACTCGTCAAGACAAACCAAACGAGCCGAGACTCGACGGGGTGGCTTAAAAACTGTCCAGTTTTGAAGTCCGAAAAATACACTGATCAAGACTAGGTACCTCTAGGAATTTATTACCTGTCCCAATTCTTTCGGGTATTATATTTATTATTTAGAGCACATGTACGAACAAATGTTATTGTAACAGAAGAGAATGTATGCGACATCGTGCACTACTCGAGCGTATTCAATATTCCACGTTAACATAAGAACCTTCATAAGGTAAGTTCTTTATGCTAAAACGAGTAAGATGTTACATGTATTTTGATCATGATACTCGATCGTGAGCTTAAATTCGTGATTTCAACTCTCTAACTTATGGCGGCTACCGTCCTTGTTATAACTTCTGTTATTGGAATCGATTATATTAAGTAATAAGTAATTTATTTTGTATAGAATCGTGCATATCTCAAAGAAAAAAAACTATGTTTAAAAGCCAAAAAACTGAATTCAAGCAACTTAAAACATTGTCCCTATCAATTAAAGAGAAGCATACCTTGGTCGATCCTATTGTTTCCCAATTATTTAGTTTTAATGTTATACTGACACGTTATGACCAAATACTTTTGTTATCTTGTCCAATAAAACTTTTTTATTTAAAACCATCTGCAGAAAGTTTCCTTATTCTTTATAACGAAAATCGAAATAACACAATCATGCGACGTCTTTACTTACCTCTAACGAAATGTTCTAATTATTATTAGTGTGTGGACAAAGAACTATATAAACCCGAAATAGATTGAAAGGGGTAATAATAGACTCCACAGATTTATCTCGGGAACCCATCTACTGTTTGATAAATATATTTTTTCCTAGTAGTGTGAATCGAAAGCCGTTCGCGGTGCCTTCCCATTGTGATATAAAATAGCTCTTATTTATTTGTGAAACACGACAGATAATTCACGATGGCTACCGATACAGATGTCTTTGTTAAAGGAAGAAAGCATGTTTGGTTTTGTAGAATATAATAGACATTATTGTTGGCCGTGTTTTGGTTATGAAATTTATTATTGTGACAAATTGTGAGGTCGGACTTAAGCCTTTCGTTTGTTGGCATCTGCCTGGCTTAAGGAACAGTCACTCATCTTCTCAGAAACGATAATGGAATTATATTTTGATGAAAGAGTAGTGAAATAGCATGCATTGATGTTGATTCTGATTGTCATAGAGAAGTAAGAAGCACTGGGGTATAATATTTGAGCTTAAGGCATATCTTAAAATTGTGTGTGATATTTCAGTGTTACTAGTAAACTACCTTGCGTTTGCGTTGACATACAAATCTTGAAAAAACATATCGATTAAAAGTGGGCATTCTCCAACTAAAATACCAACCTCCTCGAGGTAAGTATAATTTTCATGTTATTGTTTTTTACAAATCTCGAGAACAAAATGTGAGTATATCTATAATTATATGCAGCATACACTACTTTATTTTCACTTATGCAATTATGCAATAATCAAAATTTTAAACAAAAATACAAGACCACTTCAACGAATAACACTACAAAATAGTTATTTATGATACTAGTGCGGTAAGTTGGTTTTTAAAAACGAGTAGACAAGTCACGAGTTTGTAAATACCAATTTCCGGGAGTGTGTCCAACAACGTTTTTCTACACCTTTGCAAGAAAACAGTAGGTAAAATAGATACTTACATAATAAAACAAAATTTTCTGATATCAAAATTGCATTTGCAAATGGCGCCATGTGCGTGTGGTGAAGTGGTAGCGATTGATATACAAAAAAAAACACACTAGACGGATTCGAAACCTTCTCCGTTTTTGATGTCGGTTAAAAAGGTACCTACCAAAGAGATCAAAATATAATAGGGCATAGAGGGGACAAAGCAAGGAAAATTTGAAGCCAAAAGTTATTCCAACTGGAATAAGTCTAGTACAATTGCGACCGACTGACAGCTCGCGTTCATACTAACTGACATGACGCTTGAGCTTCAAACCATGCTTCAAAGGTTTGTATGAAAATATTCCCAATGCCCCCTCTAGGTCCTATTATATTTTAATCTCTTTGGTACCTACATATAAATAAAACAAATAAGCAACGAAGTAAATAGCTAATGGCGCCAAATCTTATCTTCAATTTGCGCAAGTTTTTGTTTGTGTCAGGCGGTCGTAGTGTAAAAAAGAAAATAAATTGACAAAAAAGTTTACTGCAAGGAGATTTTATTCAGAAGTGTGTGTTGGTTTAATACTCAAAGTACATTTACGATAATATTTTCTGAAATGAGATTGTATATTCGAAATTGTCATTTACAAAAAAGTCACTGCAAGGAGATTTTATCCAAAGAGACTGACACAAGTGTTTCGTAATGAAAGTTTTATTACGCAACCGGTATTTATGCAATCCTATAATTACAAAATCTATATTGTAATGTAATTTTTTAAGTTTGTGTGTGCATAATGATCGTTATGTGTCAAATTTTGGAATCTAAATTCAATTATTACGATAAGATTGTAGATAAATATACCAAGTTTTTCTGGAAGAGATCACTAAAAGCGATAAGACCGTCCATTGTACTTTGGTTAATGTTTGTATCCATATTAATTTTTTGGTGTACAATAGAGTTGTATCCTATAAATAATTTTATTTCCTATTTTGTGGGCTCAATGTTTTAAAATAATCAACTCTACGTATAACAATGTTGGCATTGTAACAACTTATGAGACTTAACTTACTATTTATGAGAAAGTAGCAACTTTAATAATCGATAAGTATGAAAGTTTTATTGACCTGAGGCGCTTTTCTCATTCGAAAATATTCTTTGAAATTCGCAATAGAATGTCAGTCGCAGGGGACCGCCCCGCGGCCGAGTAAAGAGCATTTTATAAATGTGTTTTCAGAATAGCGAGCTAGACGGAGTCGACGGCGGAACGCATGGCACGGTGTGCGATGCACCAAGTTTAATGGAAAAGAATTGAAAAGTAGCGCGTCTATATGGTAATAGAAATTGCCCGGAAGAAAGGAACACAGACGACGGAGTGCAGAGCTCTGAGTTATGGTTGTTTTCCTTAAAATTGAGCGTTATTGCGTACTCCCTCCGGCGTACCGGAGTTCGGGAACTAAGCTCAAGCTCGATGCATTGCAGTTTTATTGTTGCCGGAAAATCTAGCAATGTAAACGGAAATCATTCACGTTACTTACGTCTACGGTTTGACTTTTATTTGTCTCGTATATTCTACCACAATTTGGTACTTCCCGGTTTTGACATTTATTATTGGGGTTAACTCATGTTTGTGCCATTGCGTTGCAGTATATACCTTTTTGTCATATTACACTTAGGTACTTATCAGTTATCACATAGGTATTTATTATTGGTGTTCATTAAAGAGTGGTGGTTACTACGTATTTGCTTCTATTATTTGAACTTAGTTTTAGAATTCAACCATTTGCAAAAACTTCTTGATGGGAGGTTCCTACTATCCATATCACTGTGAATAAATAAAGAATTGTTAATTACTAAACAAGTTCGAGGTCCAAGTACGTCAAACTGTGAGAATACGTCCTTATACCCTCGTTCCCACTGATTATTTGTAAACAAAGCCTCGTGTTAGGTTTGTATTCGTACAAATATTTGTAGAGAGAACATAAGAGAGCACTTAGCGATATGTCACTGTTATGTTCAGCTAGTGTGAGGAAATTCAAAAGAAGTAGAAATTATATGTTCCTACTATGTTTAAAAATGTATCAAGTGTAAGTAGATTTATGGTTATGAATGTAAACGTGCCACGAAAATGTTTTAAGCCAGTATAAATTTTTTTTCGATGGTGTTTATGTCACCACTAAATCTATATTTTTATAAAAAGTAATATATTTGTACAACATGACGTATTTATTTTTATTAGCATTGACCGTTATTACCGGATCGGAATCTAATTGTAAGCTGTTTATAAATGTCTCCATTCTGATCAATATTCATGTCAAGATTATGCCTCTAATTGCCACTTATAAATCTCGACACCGTCGATGACATCTTAATTGCCAATGTAACAAATCACTTTGTAAAAGATGATATGGTTGATTCAGTAGTTTCTAGAATTTAAAATTAGCATCATCTCCATCTTAGCTTTAATGTATTTTATTTTTTATGTTTATAAATCGGCAAATAGACGAAGGAGCCACTTAGCGGTAAATGATTATCATCGAAAATAAAGTCGTTGATGCTTAGCCGAGTATTATTAAAGAAGGTAACAAACCTTCTTAAACCGTCTAAGGGCAAAGGGAAAACCTCATTAGGGAATTCCTCTTGCGCGTTTACAAGTGCAGTGCAGAGAAAGAAATTTAGCGGTGCCCTCGTGTTTATGACCTTGAAATGTCAAGTGTTTAAGACCTGTATTAGGGTCGCGACACATCTGCGGAACGTACAGCGCCGAAGGTTCGGTGAACAACATACATTGACTTTCACTTTAAAGATAAATGGATCAGCCACCCGCGTCAACCGTAATGTATGTTGTTTACCGAACCTTCGGCGCTGTACGTTCCGCAGATGTGTCGCGACCCTTACGGAATGATTCCCAACGAAACTTTTTTGTAAATCATTGTGTCACTTAGTGCATATATTATTGGTGTACAATAAATAGTTGTTAATTACTTACTTACTCCGCTTGAGCATGCCAGAAAGTGACGACGCTACATACTCATAAAGCTGTCCCTTTCTAATTGAACTTTATCAGAGGTTGATGCTTGAGAATCGTTCTGTAAACGGACCGTAAGATGTGAAGTTGAGTCCTCTTTTTTGGTGCAAGTTATGGTTCCTTTCTGAACGTAAAATTAGTCACCTCTATGTACCTGACTAGATAAATAATAGATTTTAGTCTAAAAAAAAATCTCACGGCTTTTATCTTTGAGGGTGTACGTAGAGGTATTCCATTTCTGGAAATACCTACGGCTATTGGTATTAAACATTCTGCTTATCTCTCTGTCTCTGAAATTCACCTGGAGCAGCGTTATCGTATCATCAAATTATGGTTTCTATTGGTTTAAACGGAACCCGAAAATAAGCATTAGCGTTAACAGCGTAAAATTTTGTTTCTGTTGAATCTTCGCTGCCGTTTCCTAAACATTTGCTTTTTCATCTTCGTAATTGATGTCTCAACATTTGTTTGCGTCGTTTGGTTAACTATTTCGTGTTTCATAAATTAAGACGGCTTGTTTATTGTATGCTATCAGTCACCGGTAATTGGCAAACGAGAATGTTGGATATTGTCATCATGTTTTCCCATTAAGTCAGCGGCTTTTTGAACATTTGTTGTGATCTAAACTAAGAAGCGAATATGGAAAGTGGTATTAGATACCCGCAGGTCCCAGAATTAACCTACCCCCTCGGGCATAAAAGGCGTGAGTTTATTTATTTTTCTTTTCCATTACTTTTTTGTCGCATAACCTATCTACCGGTTAAAAAACGATAGGTCTCAACTGTGAGAAAATTTACTTTGTGTGAGTTTTTACCAGTAAAAACTTGGTTGAGCGCCGTGACAAAATTTTGTCACCGCTTCTCTCGTGTGTTTCTCTCGTATTCGAGAAAAAACGAGACAGAACAGTCGTAAATTTTTGTCACGGCGCTCATGGTAGCTAAACAGTTACTATACATATAAGTAAGCTCAAGCATCAAAATATAGCCATTGGTTATGGTTTGTTAAGAGATTTCATTTATAGGTACGTATTTTAACTCTTTGAAAGTTTTAACATTACAAAATAATATCAAATGTTTACCGACCAGAAGCATGTAAACAAAGTATTCCTTACTCGGCAGCGTTCATTAACGACTAGTCGTAAATCCAGAACTGTTTGTTGTAGACGACCGCGATTACGTATAATTATGTTATTTTACGGTGGCCGACAACCGCGTCGTCCAAATTAAACATTACGAAAGTAGGTGTAAACGTAGTGAAATTATGAGATAATTTATGGGTTTATGCACCCAGGCGGGCGGTGTGTGGGGCACGGACGTGGTTCTCTCGTCTACGCTTTATAGCTCATTATATCTGTGACATTCGGCGGAGCAGGCCGTGATGGCGTGGAATTAACACGTGTCGATATCGGTCGAGAGTCGTCTGGGTGATCTGTAGTCGTAAACCTCGCATTATTTGATACCTCCAAGTCAGAATGTTAGTCGAGACCCATCAAACTTAATATTTATGATCAATTGTGTATTATAAATATCTAGTATCCGATTTTTTGCAATGTTTATTATGACATATGTATGATGAACTTATCTATTTGAAAATTTATTTCTTTGTAATTTGATATTTAATCAAATATCGATATCAGTTGAGCTTTAATTTTATTTGTGTTTTGTCTGCTTAGTAATTTTTATGTAAATCAATCTGCGTTGGGGTCAACAGTCTTGGTAACGGTATTCGAATTTTCCCAAGTGCTAAGTTGACCGTTAACGAAATGATTCATTACCGGTACTAGAATAAACTGTAGGGTATTTGTTCAAATATTCTCACGCGCAGATGAGACTGCGTGTCAATTGGATGGCACAGGTTCTGACACCTCGAGGCGCCCGCGCTGCAGGTCAACAGCGCTCATTTCGCGCCCTTACGGTGTTTGTCCAATACGTTGGTAATGGCTCTCTCCACAATTTCTATTGAGTACCTTGACTTATTCACCGAAACATGCTTTTTATGATTTTAAGAATAAAAAATATGTTTACATTTCATCCAAATCTAATCAACCATCTGCAGTGTTCCAGCTATTTGTTTGCGAAGCAAAACTTTTAATGATCCGCTCTGATTCGATTCCTTACCCACTAACTCGAGAGACTCATTGATATTTCTTTATTCTCCTATATTCGGTAGCCGACCTGTGCCTGCCATAATTTTAAGCTTGATATAATCCTATTAAAGCGTAATATAACCCTTTGATTTCTAATACCGATACGAAACTCCCGTCCGACCGATTCTCACATTCTGATGCGACCCGTCTCATTAAAAGGTGTCGTTATACTTTCAACAGGCTCAGCTGCTCGTTTTATCGCGACGATAAAACCCTCCTGATCTTAGTGCTGATAGTATAATTGTAATCCAATACCACTATCGCCTCATCGCGGACTATGCCAGGACTTTGATAATAGAAAATAGTGTGAAAGTTTATCTTGTTGTAATACATAAATGACATCAAAAACAAAACTTGCAAAAAAACAAGTCTCGCAACTCAGTTATTCTACCGTGAAAAGTTGTGAGATCCATTGACTGATCAACACACATCCGAAACCGCTGGGTTCCTTAAGACAACGTACCTAAGTGAGCACATGAAGAATTTTTGGAAATTTTCACGGGAACGAGAAAAACGGAATTCGCGCAGGCGACGCCTCTGAGCGTCTACTAATAGCACATATTCGTAATACAGCTCAGAGTTTTACAAATCATTGTCTGAACATAAGTCAGTAGGTATCGTTCGCTTACATTCAAATAACATTGTTGTCACGTAGGAAAATTTCGCCTGCCTAGGAAGTTGCTGGTCGTTAGCGGTGATGGATCTCCGAGGGTCTGTGTAAAACACCTCGGGCGCGCCGGTTGACGTGCGAATCGATTAAGTTTGACAGTGTTCACTCCGATTGTGGAGCAAAAGGTCGGTAATTACTTCATGGCTGTTATTGGCCTGAAAATGGGGTTGAGTCTTGACCCAACCCCGTCTTCGGACAAAAATGAATACGCCATCTCAAGAAAAGAGATTTTTAATGCCATAACCAGACAACGCAAAGTTTCACCTCCATCAATATATTAATTGATGGATGTCGAACTTCATCACTTATTCTCAAGGGCATTCCCCTTGAGTATAAGAGGTTCTCAACTTCTGCAAGAATTATATTTCCATCAGTGTAGAGTACTTATATAATATAATAATATATAATCTCACGCCTTTTTATCCCCGAGGGGGTAGGCAGAGGTATTCCATTACTGGATATACCCACATTTCACGAGATATATTGGACCCCTAAACGTGATAGGTGGTGAGCCCATCGCCGGACCGGGTCTGTTTACACATGTCTCAGAATTAATTCTGAGACCTGCGGGTTTCCTCACGATGTTTTCCTTCACCGTCGAGCTAGTGATAAATATGTACGTAAGTTTTTGAAAAACTCATTGGTACATGCCAGGATTTGAACCCGAGCCTCACTGATTTTCGGATTGAGTACTTATATACATACATACATATTTAATTTTAAGGTAACAAGCAGAGGTTGGAGGAAATATATTCTAAGACATTTTCTTCAAACATTTTTAATAGTCATATTAGTAGCTTTTTTTTTATTAGCCTTGGGTTCAAATCCTGGCATGTTTTCCAAAAGTTTTCCAAAAAAATTTACGTATATTATATTTATTAATAGCTCGACGGCGAAGGAAAACATCGTGAGGAAACCAGCAGGTCTGAGAATTAATACTGGTGAAACGTGGGTACTCTTAGAAATGAAATACCTCTGCCTACCCGCCTCGGTAAAACAAGGCGTAAAATTTTGATCATATTAATCCGAATGATTATTTTATATTACATTGTGATAATATTTGTATAATTGTTATTTTACGGTCATCATTATATTTATACACATAAAAAACCAATACACACGTATAAAAGTTGCCAATAAAATATCAACGGATTGCGTTTCATAACTGAAACTCAATTTTGTTTCTTTTATTTTTCGAAATATTTAGTTTTGTTCATTCTGAGCAAAATTTTTTATGACGCACCACTAATGAATTCTGTCAAAGCTGTCGCGATACAAGCAACGCGAATAATCAGTGTTATTTAATTTTAATTATCGCTCCTGTCGCCTTGTCATGTAATGGTATCCTTCGATTCCATTCTTATAATTGATGATCTATAAATAATACACCCTTGTGCCTTACTTTGCTTATAGGTATGGGTAGTCTCGATTGTTTACAGTTTTAAAAAAAATTCCATTTTCATCACATGTGAGGAAAGATTTGCCTAGCAGTGGGCTGTTCCGTGTTAGTGATAATTAGAATTTTAAAAACAGTATTACATTACGCGGTAACACATTGGAAATACATAAACACCCAAACTAATTTCACTGTTTAACAGTAACGATTGAAATTCGAGAACAAATTAAAACCAAACGACACTCAATATGCAACCCAAATGAGGCGGTGCCAACATCGTTTAAGTGTATTTACATGTCCACCGACTAAGAGACTGCGACCGACATGGATAATATAGTACCATCTTTATTCGTTTCAGTTTATTTTTGCTTTAAATTACATATTTTATGATATTAGTATGATTGTTTGAAAATGTAATCTACTGAGATTACAAGTCTGCAGACAGCTTTTGTATTTCGTAATACCATAAAATTATCGCTTTTAATAATTTAAGTTCGTGTCCTACAATGTTTAAATATTAAATTGATCACCAGCCGCTTCTTTATTCATGGCGTCTCATTAACAATGACAATTATCTTAACTGCCCGAATCGCAAGGTGTTTTGTGTCTTAATCAGCGCAAAGCTGGTTCAATCTAGGCCCCTGGGCGTGTTATCGATTGTCGCACAGCGGGAAGTACGACAAAAGAATTTCATTTTAAATAAATCGCGCGAGACCGCGTCGCGCCGAGAAATTAGGCGCGGATACCCCCGCCGCGAAAACTCATCGTAAATAAGTGTCGCGGCCAGCACGGAGCCCACGATATGTTGCGGTGATGCTTAAAAACACATTCTTGTTACACACTCGTTTAAGGATTTAATTACGTGCGTCGCTGATGGGCTTCCTTCACCTTTCCCCGCGCTGTTGTCTTCTGCTCCTCTCACGTGATCGTAAATCCTGAGCTTGTTAATGATCCGAACGTTGTTTTGCGATGAATTATCGTTTAGTCTTGTTGACTTGCGCGAAATATTTTTCCGATTTTAGTGAGCGTGGGTTTCGTATAATGGACTGTAACTCTTTAAGTGGTTTTTCAAGTTCACCGCGATTTATGTTTCACTAAGCATGCAAGATTGTATTTTATATCGTCTCTTATCTTTCTGCTCATCACATGTTTCGCTGCAACGTTTGATACCGATGGATCAAGCTTTCTAATAAAGAACTATAGGTTTACTTAGTACTGCAGCATTTTATTTTATAGTTTTGTGCCGAAACTGCCGAAAGTGGTTGTTATCTCTTATACACTTAATCAAATGGGAGGTTCCAGCCACACCTTTGGTTCTGACACTTCTTTACTATTGCAACATGTGAATCGATATCTTTACACGCCTATTTTTGAGTTAAAGGTGTTGCGCGGTTGCCTTTTTTATTCACCAATGATATCGCTGTCGCCGTTTTCAATTTACCTCCCGGTGTCGAGTGTCGGGAACAAGTGAACATCAGGTCTCGGTATCCGGGCACGATTGCCTTCGACTAGGAGTTTTCTACCCTCTAAAGCGGCTGCTCGGTCACAATGCAGTCGGCGCTCCGTTTGTAAACGCGATACTTCCTTTGCGCAAAGCTTCTCGCATGTGATTGCGGCCCCTTTACTTTAATCAAATGGCTGCGACAAAGGATTGAATAGAACGTCTCTCGATTTCGTACCACCGATCGGTATTGACTGCAAAATTCTTCGGAATTGTCGGGTTTTTTACCTATGCCTAACTGAAGTAAATGTTTTTTATACGTACTTGTCGATTTTATGGGCTTTGTTCAAATTGCACACTTGAATTTCAAGTTCTGTTCAAAATATTCCCACGGCTGGTTACATAAAGACTCACGACGAGTTTTCGAATAGCTAAAATGTTGAGTGTTTGTACACTTAAATGCTAAAGAGTTCCATACTAAAGACGCTTCGACGTCTAGTGCTATTTTATTCAAACCGAAACAACAGAGCTAAATAATAACATCTAATTGAATGTCGACTACATTCCTTGTCATTAAGTTCTCGTCTGAAATAGCGGGTAATTGTTCCGTTTTCTTAGATTTTAATAACTCATCCCGTGTTTACCCTTCGGCCAAATTGTGATGCTTAAAATGTTGTTTGTATTTCCATCGTGACGTCTAAATGATTGGTATTAACCAAAGTCGTTTTTGATTACATAATTGCGAGTCTCGACGATTGATATAGTTTTGTTTCATTAAATTACTCCGTTTAAGTCTTGATCGGACTGTTACATATCAGTAGGTAATTCAGTGTAATTTTGTGTCAATAAACTGTGCGAGTAAAGTTATATTGAATGTTATACAATATGTAACAGAATAAGCGTAATTCCTGAAATTAGTTTAATCAGTGTCGACTACTTAATAGATTTCAGCTATTTTTAAAATGTGTTAAATTGCGAATTATGAATTAGGATAACTAAATTTAGGGCTGTCTATGGAAACCGTACTGTTATTGCTCTTTATTTAAGAAATTTGTTTAAACAAAACTGAAGTACGAATACATTATATTTTTATTATATTATTATACTAATCGGGGTATAAGAGGAATTGCGCTTATTCTGTGACGCGTTGTAGAAAAAATGTATAACAAAATAAAATAAGATATTTTCTCGGTCAACGCTTAATCGCATGCTGTTTCAGTCAATTTAAAAATAACAAAGGGTTAAAGTAATACGAATTGATCCTTGAAAAGGTATGGTTATTGTATAAAAACAGAATGTCGATACGTTTAACTTACCCCTGCTGCTTATGGGATTTTTATGGTCCGTGAAATGCAGGTATATGAATTTGGAATTAAAATAAAAGTTTTTGTAATACCTTATGTTTAACCCTTACAATCGCTTTGTTTAAGAGCTGTTTTTAATTCGATTTTATATAAAACATTGCAAATGTACGTATTACTGGCTGGATTTGTAGTAAAAAAAATAACTTAAGAATACAAGTTTTCACCAGCCATACGCCACAATTTTGTTATCCTTATATCATACGCAATAATGTTATCACTTTTTTTGTGATTTTTTTCTGCACACATGTGTAGATATGGTAGAAGATGGTATTATTTTATGCAGTAGAATATTTATGCTTTAAAATAATGTATGCGGCTGGACTCTAGCTGAGGCAAAGACAATTTCACGCGCGCTTACCTAATGTTTGCCAAGCGATTTGCCACCGTTATAGAGTTGAGCTCTCCTTTTTTAAGTTCCATACAAAACTGTTCTTTTCATGGAACTCGAATATCGGATCTTTCGGAGCCTATTAAGTGGAATAAATTTAAAACTTTTTCATCCAGGTTGACTTTAAGTATCCTATTCGAGAGTGATGTAAAATGCATAGGTACACTACTTACTACTCCAGTAAGCATGTTTTCAACAGAATTAATTGTACTGACAATTAATTCTGTTGAAAACATGCTTAAAAATAATCTCCCATTGTTTACATTGAAACAAGCTTGTAACAATTAAAGCGGGGACCTATTGAACGTCTAATTTAAATGGGAAATAGATTAATCAAACGATACCAACTTTCTCCCCCACCAATAAAATATTTAACAATAGCTCATCCTGTGTTTTACAACGGTGTCCTCTTTTTGGATTGGGCATTCAAAATTAAACTACGTTTGTATTTTTCTAGCGTTGGATCTTATCGTCCGACGATCGGTTTCTCAACCCTTTAATGTATGCGTCACCGTTAACGAATATTTTGGACGTAAAATGCCGTGTTCAAATGATGTAAATTTAAGCACATGTTCTATGCGACCAACTGGTCAACGAGGTATATCTTTTCCAAGAACGTCGTAGCAATAAAATAAGTTTCACAAGTGAGTAACCTCTAAATGCATGGGTTAGCGTATCCTTAATACTTTCATTTTATGAGTATGAAATTTCGTGGAATAAGATATTGTGAAGTTATTTTTCTAGATATTTAAAAACATGGACGATGTCAACCACGCAGCAGTGACTTTTTATTTTATTTACTTATTGAAATTCTTTTGAACATTGTATACGGTTGGGGCACTTTGATTCAGTCAGGACGGGCTCTCAAAAGTTCCCATCGTCATTAGCTCGGCTGATTCGTTGTATTCAGTCCGGCAGGAGAAGAATGCATGAGCAGCAACAAAGCGTCCACATTATGTTGTCGCACGGCGCGGCTCGTTCCAATTAGGAGAGATTTATTCATCCCCTCTCCGTCATGCTCCTTCTCCAAAGACATTATCAGAGATTTAACTCGGCAGGACAATTGTTCCCCAATTTTCTAAACACCTCGACAATGCTCACGTAATTTGTTCCATCCTCTTGGTTGTTTGATTGTTTACTCTGGGAAAACACGAGGCGTCTGATGGGTTAGCTGTCGCTGTGTACCCGGGGCTTCTCGCATTCGATATTCATTTACTTGAATGCCTCTTAATAATTCAAGATCACAAGCAGAGGGGATTTTGAATCATATTGCAAGTAATGTTTACGTAGGTTTCGAGTGTTTTACTAAGACACAAATAAATCGTTTATTTTCCTATTTACGTTCTCCTGTTGCGAATCAGCGTTCTATTGTTGTTGTGACAATGTAGCGCTTTCGTGTTCCAATTTCCCATTTCAATAGGTTGTGAGTTAACTAAATTTGTCGACTAATTTACTTGTGCTCCTTTTAAATGTGGTCCTATTTCTTATTTCATTAATAACTGGTTTGTTAATTGGGCTACCGAGGACCGCTTCCTTTGTTATACATGAACCACACCCCGCATTTATCTAAGCAGGTAGCTTATTTAAAATGATAAATGAGCTCCCAATCGATTTGAATAACAAGCAAGCAGATGCTCTTAATCCTTTTGATTTCATTAAACGCATGCGCCCCTCGGCCGCTGTCGGAAATATCACTCGAGTGTGAGCCTCGATTCCACTACAGAGTAATAAGATTGGTTGGATCCTATAACTAAGCAATTTAAAGATCCTTTCTAACTTTGCGTTTGGTTTGGAATATATTATAACTCATTGTGCGTTTTACAAAAAATAATAAAGCAGTGATTCATTATTATTACGTGACCGAACAATATTTCATAAAGGATTTGTGATTGTCTCCTATCCTACCTACGGCTTTTGGACTTTATTAATAAAAAAACAACATCGTCTCCAGTGACGTCGACATCCTATTTGTCAGCCGAACAATATTGTGAAATCACGAGCATTATCTTCCTTTTTTTCCGAAGAGGAGATTCTAATGAATTCCCAACAGACATTCGGCGGAGTGCTTACCAATCGCAGCATCATTTGTTTGATCGTTTCGTTAGGAAGAGGCCAAGTGAAAAATCCGTCTACATTAATCATGTCGATGCTGAAATACAATTTTGAGCGGTGGAAAAAATTTACATAAATAATTTATACCCAAGAGGCCGCGTTGTAAGGTCTGCGCGCTCTATCGGGACACGGGAAAGCATTTATTGCTTTGCCGACCACGGTATTTCCTTTGACAATAACGTATACATTATTGTTTACTTTTAATGAATTTTTAAAGAAACTGCATACCTATTATGTTGTTTCTAATTAAAACAGTGTTATGGTTGTAAGTGGATTATTACATAGTCGAATGTTTCGTTCACAGCGGGTTGCCGCAAGGGTGTCGGCTTAGCGGTCCGCTCATCTCCATAGGAAGTGGTTGCTTGACGGGCCCAAACCAGCTTGATGGAGCATTATTTTAGGCATGTGACTGTGATCGATTCGATTGAATCTTTCTTCGGACAAGGCGAGTTTTTTATCAATGCCGTATGGCACAGTCGACTTAAAAAATACTTTGGAGAAGATGATGTAGCGTTCGCGGTTTACGCGTGCTATAATGATGAATAGTCGATGTTATGACCCCTGTTTTAGTGCCTTTCGTAATTTATTGATATTGAATTTCAGTTTACTATTGTAACAGATAACTTGGCTTCCTCGTATTTGTTAAATTAACCTTTTAATTTTGTTTAAAATATCGCTGTCATCAATAACATTGTTTTTTGTAAAGCTTTCATAAGTTATAGGATTGCAATGCATCGTATCAGACAATTAACCTTCGTTAGTTGCCAATAAATAGTGCACTTGCTAAACAGCTTTACGACGAGATATAATTAACTGGCGTTGTAGCCTGTTACGGTAGCGAGCGCCGCATCCGACCAATAGGCCGTTTAGCCCGCGCGACACCCACTATATCATCGGTAAAGATACCTTGGTTTCATCTACAATTTATACAATGCTGCATTTAGCTGGCATTCTTAGATTTAATTCCCTATTGCAGAACAGAAACTTTAAATTCTTGTTAGTCTTATTCATGATATACCTAGCAATCGTATATTGTTCTTACGAGTATAGTCTGTTGTTAAATTATATGTGCTATAAATTTCGGCTCTAAAACAAACGAAGCTCGTTAAACAAAAAAAATGAGATGGTAACTACAAATTTTAGCGTTATCTATTCGATCAGCAAAGTAATTAATGGACAAAACGTTTTCTATATAAACTCGCAGCGAAGAAATTGATAGCCATTGTCCTTCAGCGTCGATTTTATAATCCCACACGAATTAATAAGCTGTGGCCACGCCCCGTAGGCGTCAACTGTATGATTAATAGAGCGGTCCTCGGCGACTACCGGATCGTGAAGAGCTTCATTTGCCCCACTAGATTACCACGCCTTAATACCAAGTGCCTTAGAGAAATTCACACGTCCAAATTATTTATATCGATTGCGTACTACCAATACGCCATATATCAATCCAAGTGTTGATATTTAAATAATAATGTCAGATTATAAATTGTTCAGAGTCCCATTCAATATGCAAGACACGTTAATTCTCGTTTCTAATCGTGGATAGCCTGATCATCGCTGGTCATTCAACTTTTACACTTAGTATCTGATGGTGTTTTGGTCGAAATTTGACTTTATAGGCATTAGGACTTCAGTCAAAAAGAAAAGAAATAAGTCATAAAGACATACAGGTAAGCTTAAAAAAAGAACTCGTAACTGCTATTGGCTCATCAAAGAAGTTTAAAATTGACCTTTTATATCGTATTTATATTAAATATAGCAAATTTTGCTGTTCACTGCACTTACAGCTTTTTGAGCTCACTTGATTATTGTATTATTTTATGGTTTACGTCTAGATGTATTTTTTGCTTTAATGTCACTTGCAATCTTACTTTGTGTAGGCTTTTATAGTGCAATAAGGATCATTTTTTACCCGACTACGGCGAAGTGAAAAAGAGGGTTGTCTCTGTTTATTCTCAAGATAACCTGTAGATTACGTCCATCCTTGCATATAATCACTATCTTTGCGTATTTCTACCAAATGCCTCCGCTTGCCTTAAAAGTACGTCGAAAACAATTATGCTCATTGTTCGCTTTTGTTTGCTATTATCTACAAACCATTCCTGAGATCAAAAGCATTTAAAACACTCAAAAGATATTGGTAGCCGTCTCTTGTATTTGTAAAGAAAAGGATTAGAAAAGATTAGACGAGACAGTTTTTTTAATTTAGTACAACGGTTAAAGAAGTGTTTTTTAACTTTTCAAAAACCATGGTTGCGAATTTGATATTGTTTTTAAAATCCTTGAAGTCTCAAATTTTGTTATTAAGTAAAGCTTCAAACCTCGCACAAAGCCGATTAAGATTTCACAAAAATGTTACGGACAACTGTTTTTTTTACTTCAGTGCGTAATAGGAGCAAATTCGAGAGAGATAAAGTAATTTATTTCATTTAATTTGAGCAAAAATGTAAATTTGAACTCTCACAAAATATTGCGTAACGACTTAGCAACAATTTTACTTTCTGTAAAACAGTTAATTGGGTTTAGAAAATTTACATCTTTAAGTGGGTTGCTTTCCAGCTAATAGTTTTGTCAGGTTGTACCGAAAACGTACTGTTATTTTGTCGCTGCCGCACGTGACCGAGGGCACCTGCCACCGGTGCAGTCGTGCCGACATGCCTCGACAACCACCGGGACTATCCTCGGAACCAATAGATATCTTATGGTTCAATGGAACCGAACTTTCATCTTATCTCATACGGTCTCAAAAATGTAGGATATAGTTAGGAGGTGGTGTGAGTATGATGGGCTATGCTGCTACAAAAAAGATTAATAGACAAATTGAATATAATAAATATAATAATTATATAATTATTTTAAAATTAATAAATAAAGGTATTACAGACAACTTGAAGCAAGCAAGAGGTAGGAAATAATATAAATTTTATCACGATTTAAACTTTTTTTGGGTTCTTAATTCAGGCATTAGGCTTAATCTCAAAATTATTACTACCATCAAAAAATGAGAAAAAAATGGCTTATATCTAATTTGGCAAGGAAAAACAGATTAATCTTGTCTCATAAATATTAGAGTAGTTGACTGTATCGAAATGAAGTTGCGACAATCTCTAAAATTAGTTTTATTTTCAGTTTCGATGAAAAATAATAAAAAAAAACTGATGACGTGTTTTGACATATGATAAAAAGTGACTGATTTGACTAGGCAGTAAAGTTTCTCATTATCGAGTAATCTAAACATCGTCCGACTCAACCCCTTTCTCTGAACCGTCAACGAATCATTTGCCTTATTACAGCTTATTAAGGACGCTTGTACTGAATTAGGAGCTTATGAAAACGGAGAAACGGAAAATAATCTTTTGCTCCGTCTTTTATCTCAAAAACTTATTGTAATTCTATATCTTCTTACATTATTTTTATCTTCTTACCATGAGTACAGGAAGTTGCAATTCTTAGACGCTGATACATTTTAATTTTATTATTATTAAATATTTATTATCCTTCTACCATATAACGACGAATATACGAAGATAGCTTTATTTGAGTAAAATTTTACCAATTCCGTAAATTGACAGAAAATACATACATAGACATTTTACAGGGTAATGATAAAACTGGTGCTGTGGTACACACCCCCAATAATACAATAGTATAGTATCATACAGTAATCTTCACAGAAATCAATATTGAATGCCGCGCGAAAACACATTGGTATGTTTGTGGCCCTATTTACCGTCTTTTGTGCGCTTAAAAATTACCATTTTATATAACAACTGGGTTTCTAATACCTGACGAAGCCGGAGCTGTTTATGCAGTACATTCCTTTAAATCGACCGTCACTCAAGGACGTGTTGAATAAATCAATTTTTATTGAAAACTATTCCACTTCGTTTCTGTCGAGTCATCTCTGTACCGTAGGTGGCCGCGACACGTGGTGGGTTGGAACTTAGTAGAATTGTTTAGTATTAACATTTTTAAAGAATATCAGGTATTTATTTATTTATTATATTATATATTTTTAGTAAACAATTTTTGTTATAATTATAATATGAATGTATGTATAAAAGTAATGACCACAATTGGTTGACCATGCATTTATTAACGTGAAATTTTCATGCAACTTCACTACATAGTATAAAACAAAGTCGCTTTCTCTGTCCCTATATCCCTTTGCCCCTATTTCCCTATGTCCCTTTGTATGCTTAAATCTTTAAAACTAGGCAACGGATTTTGATGCGGTTTTTTTTAATAGATAGAGTGATTCAAGAGGAAGGTTTTAGTGTTAGCATTGCACCCGTGCAAAGCCGGGGCGGGTCGCTAGTATATTATAATTCCAAAAATTGCGCATAGTGTAATTGTTGCTTTGGTCTTCTTTCACGAAGCACAAGAGCAGCGAGTCGACCAAATTAAATGTTATGCTCGTGACTGTATTAAAATCGGCACCGTTATTTGAAATATGGTTTGTAGGTGTCTTATATGTCGTAGGCAATTACTAATGGGATTTTCTCAAATTCCCACGAGAACAGGCATAAACTGGATCTGCGCGGGTAACGCCGCTCTGCTACCGCTAGATGGAAATACGTATTTATAAAGTCACAATCACAAATCTTAAACGACTATAAAAAAAAAGTGGGAAAGTCGCCAATAATGTGGTGTATGTGTGGATTGAGTGAGCACCCCTCAGAAAAAAAAGGAAAAATGCTCTTCATTTAGTAGAAGTTCTAAAACAATTGTAAAAGTAATCCCTGAATTTGTAAAAAGATAAAAAAAAAGATACAGGGTTTAACGTATGCTCACTCAGTTCTCACAAACTACCAATGAAATCAGCGAATGTATTAATGCAACATATAATATTTATATACTAGGATTTAGTAGAACCTAAGCTTACTTACCTTTATAATTTGTAGATCACCTAGTTACGTATTTAAGGTTTTACAAAAAAAATAAAATGCTCACTCAATCCTCACACTTTTGAAAACCCGATTTCTGATGAAGAAACTGAAGATTGAAACTGCTATGTATGTGTATAGTTTAGTAAAATTAATACGGGAATTTGTAAAATAAAAAACGAACCACTAACGTGGCAGATTTTTGAATAATAATTTTTTTTAAATGCTCACTCAGTCCACACATTTTACGAAAGTTAAAAATGTGAATATCTTAAGATTTATAGTATTAAAGAAACTGGAAATTAGTTCAAGTTTTTGTAAAAATTTCTACAAAAGATCTAACATCTAATATTTTATATTCGTTGTCTGTTTTTAAAGATATTCAATTTTAATGTTCCTAATGTAAATATATCGTTTAGGGTGACCACACTTCTTCATAATATTATGATCATATTAAAAATACAGGACAATTTAAAAAAAATATTCTTTCTGGTTTTCGAAGTAAATTTTTAACATACGACCTCTGCTGATTACGACTCTTTAATATAATTTTTAACACATTTTCGCGTAAAAGGTCTCTCATTTCACCAATTTCAATATCGTATTGTATCTTATTACGCACTTGTGCGGTAATGTAATGTAATGTAGAACGCACGGTTTATTAAGATTCTTCGCCTAAAAACGAAAGGAACTTTTTAAAATCTTAGCAAAGAGTTTTTATGTCAGAAAAGTGGTCAACATTTTATGAATAAAATTAACTTTGGGAGATAAAATACAATAAATAAACATTTAATTTTAACCATTTATGTATCTGTATGTAACAAAAACAACAAAAAATATTAATTTATTTTATTAGTAATACTGGCAGTTTTTTTGTGCCCTTGCCTTAAAAGAAATTCTGATGCGCGCGTATCGCTTATTTGTGAACAAGTAAAAATTATTCCGCGCGCTTTTTCTTTTCGCTGTATTGTTTTTATTCGTTTATGAAAGTCCGAGTTTTATTTATTTCCTCCAAATATATTATAAAATGTCGTATGACATACGTGCGCTTTCATAATTACAGCCTCTGGTTTCTTGTAGCCCTCGCCTACGGCTTGGGCTCTCAATATTACCTCGGTTGTAATTTTCAACTTACCGCACTTATATCATAAATCATAATATACTATTGTACAGTCAAGAGCACGTTAAGCTTGACACTTTGCACTTTGAACCGGCCCTGTATTCTATGGCGCGCAGTATAAAACAGAGCTCAGCTTAAACTGGTAGTGTAAAGCTTGACTTGCTCTTGACTGTACATCTACACATTTATAATAAAACTCGAACCGGACCGTGTCTGTACATGAAAGATTTTTTGAAAATTTTAAGTGTAGGTATATAGTTATCGATGTAGATACCAAAACACATTTTATTACATTTTTGTCTGTCTGTCTATCTGTGTACGCATCACGCAAAAACTACTGGAAGGATTTTTATGAAATTTGGTATGGAGATAACTGAGTACCCGGGTCAACATCTAGAGTACTTTTTAAACGACTTCAAAAAGGAGGAAGTTATCAATTTGTCCTTTTTTTTTACTCTTTAGAGCTCTTTCTTATTATTTCAGAAAAATATCTCATTCCCACAGGAAAATATAAAAACTGGTTAAAAAGAGAAATACGTACTATTCCGAAACGATTACACCCAGAAACTTGAAATATGGTATGTAGGTGTCTTATATGTAATAGGCAACCGCTATGAAAGGATTTTTTGAAATTCTCACGGGAACGGGAAAAAACAGGAACCGTGCGCGCAACGCCGCCGCTTGAACTCCCTGGAACCCGTTGTTTTAAATATCGTATGTATAGGTGTCTTTATGTCGTAGGCAACCACTATAAAGGGAATCTCAGAAATTCCCACAGGAGCAGGAATAAACTGGATCCACGGCACCCGCTATTTAAAATATTATGTTGTTATATGCTTGACGAAACCACTATGAAGGAATTATAGGAAATTCCCACGGGAACCGGAATAAACTGGATCCACGGCACCCGCTATTTCAAATATTATGGTCTTATATGCTTGAGGAAACCACTATGAAGGAATTATAGGAAATTCCCACGGGATCGGGAATAAACTGGATCCACGGCACCCGCTATTTAAATTATTATGTTCTTATATGGTTAAAGAAACTACTATGAAGGAATTATAGGAAATTCCCACGTTAACGGAAATAAACTGGATCCGGGCTGGCAACGCCGCTGGGCACCCGCTATTTGTAATAAAATTTTACACGCGAGACTTGAAAAATCTTTCACCAATTGAAATCTTACTTTTCTGGGAGTAACATGGGCTATAATTTTCCGAAGGGAACGGAACTGATGCGGGGTGAAACCGTGGGGCATTATTAGTATGCGATAAAATACAACTTGGCTATGCTATTAGACACTAGCATTAACAAAACGAAATTAATTCGAACCACTGAAAGATCAGGCAGGATGATGCTGTGATTGATCAGCAAAGGCAACCTCTCGACGATGACAAGTCAACATTTAATTCTATTTCATCAAAATTTCTTTCTTGAAATTTATATAGGTAGGTATGGCTGAGACAAAAAATAGTTTTTGAAAATGTATCTATACATATAATAAAACTCTAACGGGGACGTGTCTGTAAATTAAATATTTTTAGAAAATTTTAACGCTAGTGTATATAGTTATCGATATGGATACCGAAACACAAATTTTTGGAATTTTTGTCTGTCTGTCTGGTTGTGCACGCATCACTCAAAAACTACTGGACGGATTTTTATGAAATTTGGTATGGAGATAACTGAGTACCCGGGTCAACATCTAGGCTACTTTTTATTCCAGGAAAATATCTCATTCCCACGGGAAAATATAAAAACTGGTTAAAAAGAGAAATACGTACTACTCCGAAACGATAACACCTAGAAACTTGAATAATGGTATGAAGGTGTCTGATATGTCATAAGAAATTGGTATGAAGGGATTTTTGGAAATTCCCACGGGAACGGGAATAAACTAAATCCAAGCGGGAAAACGCCGCTGGGCACCCGCTATTTGAATTAATATGGTATGTAGGTGTCTTAAATATGTCGTAGGCAACCACTATGAAGGGATTTTCGGAATTTCCCACGGGAACGGGAATAAACTAAATCCAAGCGGAAAAACGCCGGTGGGCACCCGCTATTTGAAATATGGTATGTAGGTGTCTTAAATATGTCGTAGGCAACCACTATGAAGGGATTTTCGGAAATTCCCACGGGAACGGGAATAAACGGAATCCGCGTGGGCAACGCCGCTGGGCATCCGCTAGTTAGTACATAAGTTAACAAAAGCAATGAAGAACAACAATATTTTTTCCTACTTTGAAGTGTTCACTTGTTTTATTTTATCAATTAACAGCTTCCTATTTGCAAGCCAGTTCGAAATTTAAATAAATCCTTTGATAAGTTGCCTCCTTGGTTGCCATGTTTTGGAGTAAAAGATTTTTTAATACAGTTGCTCAAAAAGTGGCGTATTGCAGGGACGTATAGCGTTCGGGATGAGGGTACACACTCGAGCTTTTTCTTTACCTTTTCCGCACTCGTGCGTTTTCTTTCGAAACTGTCAAAATAATGTCTATTAAAAAGAAAAAAAACCAACCACGAAGTTTTTACTAAAAAAAAATCATAGAAGTTTTTATGATTCTTAATGCAAATATTTCTAAAAAGAAGCTATTAATTTGTTTCAATATGAGATTTAATGATTTGATTCAATGAGCTGGGTTGGGTTTCATTTCATTTCATCTCATTAAATTTCATTTGCATTTCATATCAATAAAAAAATTCTACCGAAGACTTGGCTGTCTGGGCATTAAGCATAGTTCCCTTTGCCTACCCAGAATGGGTGAAGTAAAAAAAAAAGCTCTGCTTATTTTTATGGTTGGCGCCATTTTCCAAAAATGATAGTTGAGTTTATTGTGTTTTTATAATTTTATTAAATTGCTTCATTTTTTCGCAACTGTATTAAAAATAGTTGTTCAGTACACGTGCGGAACCGTCATTGCAACTTGTTCCGACTGTCAAATACTTACTATGCAATTTATTTGGCCGCTAAAAGACGACAGATATGGATTTTCATACATGTTTTACCAGCCGCTGCTCATGTATTTGGCCAGTACAGCAATTTCGATTTAACTCGAAGAAGGTTGTCAAAATAATGGTTAAGACCATAATATTATGAAGAAGTGTGGTCACCCTAAACGATATATTTACATTAGGAAAATTAAAATTGAATATCTTTATAAACAGACAACGAATATAAAATATTAGATGGTAGATCTTTTGTAGAATTTTTTACAAAAACTTCAACTAATTGCCAGTTTCTTTAATACTATAAATCTTAAGATATTCACATTTTTAACTTTCGTAAAATGTGTGGACTGAGTGAGCATTTAAAAAAATTTATTATTTAAAAATCTGCCACGTTAGTGGTTTGTTTTTTATTTTACAAATTCCCATATTAATTTTACTAAACTATACACATACATAGCAGTTTCAATCTTCAGTTTCTTCATCAGAAATCGGGTTTTCAAAAGTGTGAGGATTGAGTGAGCATTTTTTTTTTTTTGTAAAACCTTAAATACGTAACTAGGTGATCTACAAATTATAAAGGTAAGTAAGCTTAGGTTCTACTAAATCCTAGTATATAAATATTATATGTTGCATTAATACATTCGCTGATTTCATTGGTAGTTTATGAGAACTGAGTGAGCATACGTTAAACCCTGTATCTTTTTTTTTATCTTTTTACAAATTCAGGGATTACTTTTACAATTGTTTTAGAACTTCTACTAAATGAAGAGCATTTTTCCTTTTTTTTCTGAAGGGTGCTCACTCAATCCACACATACACAATAATGTGGACCCTACTGTTTGAGATAGTTGGAGGACCGGTGACATAGGCTACATTTTATGTCGGAACGCGGACGAAGTTGCAAGCAAAATCTATAACCTTGTATACAAATGCGTATTATAAACAAATGTGCAATAACCTAACACATTTAGGTTTTTGTCCTAAGTAAACTAAAACTTGCATAATGCATTATTCGCGTAGATTCAAAGAAATATGATCCAACATTTACACAACTTGTGTAAATGTTGACTTTATGATGATACCTTTGAAATCTTGGCACCTGAGCCAACATCAGATCGCTTCTTTTGTTGTAGGATATCATATTTTTATTGAGACGGATGTAATCTCAGACACTTACGAATTAGTTTTTTATATATGAAGAAGATTTGATTGTACTGAAAGCGGCATCAATATATATTCGGAACAAGGTACGGTCTGTGAATTCAATCGTTTTAAATTGCAACCGTAAATTGTTATAGCCGCATTCAAATTCTATACTAGAGTTCGTGGAATTGTTACTGAATTCCATATAATTTATGTCCCTATACCCGAATAGTATTCTCGGACGAACACACAAATGTTTTCATATGGCATCGTTTCTGTCTTGAGACTCGACGAACGGTCAGTGTTTATCTTTGTAAAACTTACCATTGTGCTTCTGAGGGCGATAATTGTAGACGGTAGTTTTTTTAGAGTATCGTAGCTGATGATTTTTTAAATGTTTGTATTTCTGCTCAATGTGACGGCCAGTGACGTGTAGAGCCTGGCGGCCATTGTGCTAGAAATCGTTCGGTCCGCAAGGGCTGTTTGCTCTGATGCCTCGTCCGCTTGCCTTTGTGTGTGTCAGCATGAATTGTGCGGGATTTCTTGGCGTTTGAATAGTTTTGATACTTTTGATGTTAGCGTTAATATTGTATAATATTTCCCGTATGTACTCCTACTAGGTCAAACACTTACTTTACTTTACTTTTTGTAGTTGAATAACAGCTCCTCTATTCTTTTTTCTTCTTTGTTACTTAGTTTTTTTATGTCTTAAATGCTTTGTCAACGATTTATATTATTGGTAGGTCAATATCTAACTACTGCTGAAAGTTGTTGCTCGAATATCAACTCGAAAACGGATCAGCATAGCCTCAACTCGAGCTGTTTAGTACCTATTATTTGTATGAAATTGTCTATTATAATCCACAACCGTTTCAGAGTTGATAGTTGGGATTTAAAATGTCTTAGCTAAATTAATTTTTATATTAATTTATTTTACAAACTTATCTAAAATAAATAAAAATACCTGACAAATATCAAGATTATTTCACTTAAGTATAAAATTTATTATAGCTCCTACGCACATTGTTCAAAGGTAAACATGTAAGAAATTCGTTCTTTTTGTCCATCACTAACAATTGGGTGCTTTTCTATGAAATTGAGGCGTGCTGCTTTGCGTGTATGGCTGTAACGGCGTTTTTACAAATAACCATTATATTGTCGGTTGTCGGCTGTCTATTATGACGTGTTTAATATCTGTAGGAAGTGTGGGTTTTCGCTTTGAACGGAATCGGTGAAAAGGCCAAGATATTGGCTTAGCCTTTCAAAGGGGGTCGGCTTGTGATTTGATATCGAAAAGTTTATACAAGAACATAAAATTTTCTCAAACGAACGATTCTCAAATCGTTTTCTACATCGACGATATAAATAAAATATTAAACTCATGTACGAAGTAGTTAGCATCCATTAGGTACTGCGATATTACCGATTTTCGATATTAACGAGGGTTATTGTTTAGTTCAAAGTGTTTAAACAGCTATTACGTGGCGCATAAATTTCACTATAAATTCTTTATTTATGTGGTAAAAAAAGGAAACAGTGTGGCGGGACGCTCTTAGAATTAAATATATGCTCGCGATCATAAAATAAAGAATTTATAGACATCCTTTGGAATTACCGTGGCCTGGTTTTATGGCTTCACGGGGAGTTTGTTCAGTGCTGCGTGGTCGTATCACGCGCATTCCGGGGTAAGCTTTCGTACGCTCTGTGCTCTGAGACGAAGATTTCCGTCATTTGCATTGAACATTACCGCGAAGTACTAAAAGGGGTGACTTACCATTAAGACTATTAGGTACCGTTTTACAGTTGAGGAAGCTTTAGAAGCGATACTTATATTACAATTCGGTATTTCAAATACCTGAAGTTTCAGAAAAGAGAGAAATTTCTTCCTACGTCTTTGATCCATGTATTATCTGCTACATAGAACACGTTAGTATATACATATTTTTGACTATTGACTTCATTATATGCAATTGTAACTTATAATTGAAATAGTTAATACTGCTACAACGATCAGGGGGCCTACCACGACCTCTTAAAACAAGACTGTTTTAATATTACTTTCAAAATTCGTACCATGACGTCCTTAAAGTAAGCTTATTTCAATGTTGTTTTGTAAGGCAATCTTGTGACGTCACGTGAAAATCGTTCACTCAATTCGTACTGAGATTCGTACCATGAGGTGCATTTTTGACAACCAGCAATATTGTTTTATGTCAAATTTGTGTCAAACTTAGCAATCTTAAAAAAGTTACTCGCTAGCGATTGTAACAAGATCGTTTTCATGTTTTCTATTAAATTACTCGTAATTGTATAATATGATATAGTACAAACGTTTTAGTTTTCACCAATCTTTGTATTATAGTTGTGATATGAAATTTTGAAGAAGAAGAATTACAATAATTGTGATAGAACCAAAAATTTATATTTGTAAAGCAAATAACGCAGGAAATATTTCGTCAAAGATGCAGCATTGAAGAATTTTGCGAGGAATATTCCATGGAGTGACCCGTGATCTTATTATGGTGCAAATGAGGCAAAATACCGAAAATTAGCACAGTAAGTCAATTATTGTTTAATACCATCGTACCCTGTAATGAGCAGTAATAGCCCAGTGGTTATATAGCCAGCTTCATAATCGGGAGGCTCGAGAACTAATCCTGTCATGTTCCAATGAGTGTTCGAAAAAGCTTATGTAGGTACATATTTATCACTAGCTGACGGGGAAGGAAAACATTGTGAGGAATAAATTCTGAAGCATGTGTAACAGGCCGTGTCTAGCGATGGGCTCACCAACTATCATGTTAAGGGGTCCAAAGGCTATACTGGTGAAATGTGTGTATTTCCTGAAATGGAATACCTCTGCCCACCCCTGGGGGATAAAAGGCGTGAGATTATGTATTTTATTTTTTTGTTTTTAAGTGCCCTGTAATTTGGGAGAGATCCACTTTGCATCACTAACCCTGAGTCTGACCACTAAAATATTTTCTATAAAATCAAACAATGGTTGTCTCTAAATTATTATAAAAATGCATAAAAGTGTGTAGTAGTAGTATTGTACATTTATTTATTTTATTTTCTTCTTTCAGATTCTTGGTGCAAACATTCAAATTCAGATTGTAGATGCAAGACATCGTGAAGCTACCCGTAACCCATGACTCGCTGCGACGTGTTGTATCAACAGAGGCACTAGGAGGGGTTTGTGCTACTAAAATGGACTGGAAGCTGTAGAATGCTGCACTTCGACAACAGCAGTAGATACTTCGAGGCTGTCAAGAAATAAGTAGTATAAGTTTTAAATAAATTGTTAAATATGCTCCATTGTAGCAACCATAATTAATTATCTTCAAATATATTATAATTCTTCTGTACATGTGTTTGTCACCTAACTCCTCCTACACGGCTGTACCTATCTACCGATTTGGACGAAATTTTGTGTGTATATTTGAGTGAATCCCTATATGATTTCGATTCACAATTGGACCCGACAGGTGGTGCTGTTGTCTGGCAGGACAACGTCTGTAATATAAATTTAAGTGAAACACTTTTATCGACTTACATATCCTACTAATATTATAAACGCAAAACTTTGAGAGGACGAATGTATGAATAGATGTTGTTCTTTCACGCAAATATTACTAAAGTTTCATCATGGATCATGTAACTTACAGTTACATACAGCTTACACATCAGAATAACTCGTAGGCTACTTTTTATCCTTGAATGCAGGAGAAGTCGCGGGAAAAAGCTGGTAATGGTACATTTATTTTCTCTTACTTACAATTAATTTCTCCAAGATTCCAATTTTGTTTGTTATCGGCCAAGGACTGTTGGAAACCCTACGGATTTTGAGATGAACATACAGCAGCGGTTCTCTTACATAGAGTCACCAATAAACCCAAAAATAAATACTTTACAAAACATTTTGTCATCAACAGTTATTTACGATGCGTTGCTATGGTTACAGAATAACACAAAAAAGTTCCATTTCACAAAATGGTAAGTGGTAACAAACTAACACTGACATTTATTTTATTATTTATCAATGTTTCTAAGATAAAAATGTAATCATGAAGTTTTATAATAAGTCTATATTAATAATTTCATCAAATAAGCACTTTTAAAACAGTTTTAAAAATGTTATTATGCTGACAAAAACCGAAAAATCGCTTAAAAATTATGCGTGGATCGGAACGATGGTGCGAAAGTGATGACGCTATATGAAAAAGTAGCGTTATCTCGCTTATTCTTACAGCAGGGAATAGACAATCATGAGATTATCATTCGTTCTTTCACATCACTAAGCAGGAATAAAACAAGAATGTTTTAAGAGCTCATGGTACAAATCCGAGTAATGTTGTTTTAAGCTTGAAACAAAACGTTCCTAAACTATGATAGTTTTATAAAAGATGGTGGTAGGCCCCCAGAGGGTCAACACTGAATAAAGATTATCTTTAAACTATTCCTTACCTATATACACACACCGGCACAATTAGCGGAACAGAAAAAAAAAGGAGAAAAAAGAGGGAATTTAGAACAATGAATGTAATTTTTAAACAAGATATTATTTAAAATGAAACAACAATTAAATTAACATGTTTTGACATTCATTTGTAACACCATACTTAAAGTTTAATAAAAATAAAAATTAAATTAAACAAAATACATTTTTCTTCGATTTTTTAATTATAGAGAAACAGCAGAAAATTCAAAATTTTCCAAAGGTTAACATCAATTTCAATGACTGTTCAATATCGAGTGTTTCCTCCTCGTGCTCTGATGAGGGTTTCCATCCGTCTGGGCATGCTGCGGATGATGTTATCAATGGTTTCTTGGGGCAACCTCTGCCATTCTTCAACTAATGCGTTTCGCAACTCGTTGAGATTATTGGGAGGTGGCATTCTTGACTTTACACTCCTCTTTAGCAAGTCCCAGACGTGTTCTATAGGGTTCATATCGGGGGACCGTGCTGGCCACTCCATCACCGTTATACCAACATGGTTTAGGTATGTCTGTACTGTGCGAGCACTGTGAGCCCGAGCATTATCCTGCATTAGAATGAAGTTGTTACCAATAAAGGGGGCAAATGGCACAACATGTTCTTCTAAAATCTCCCTGATATACCGATCAGCATTCAGATTCCCGCCATCGACTACTACTAACTCCGTACGAGCTGCTAAACATATTCCTCCCCAGACCATAATTGAACCGCCGCCATATGCCACTGTATTTTCAAAATTAGACTGGATATACCGTTCTCCTTTGCGTCTCCATACTCGCTGCCTTCCATCAATTTGATTTAACATAACTCTGCATTCATCAGTAAAAAGAACCTGTCCCCAGTCGTCGAAGTCCCAATCACGATGTTCACGACCAAAGTGTAGACGGTTTGTGCGATGATGTCTCTCAAGTTTTGGGGCTTTGGCGGGCACATACGAGCCTATACCCACTTCTTCGAATCTTCTACGAACTGTCCGCTCACTCATCCTTACTGCTCGTACCTCTTCCAGTAAATTTCGAGCCTGCACCGCCGTTAGTCTCGTGTTCCGTCGGACTTGAAGTTGGAGAAAACGGTCATCCCTCCTTGAAGTACACCTTTTCCGGCCTTGTCCTCTCCTTCTCACTAGAGTATTCGTCAATCTGTATCGTTGAATGCTACGATGAATCGTTGATAACGATCGACGAAGGCTTCTGGCAATCGATCTGTAGGTTTAACCATTTCTCCTCATTTGATCTGCCCTAATGATTTCTGATGGCGTTAAATCAGGCATACTTAGATGCTCGTAAATTATCAATATGCGAAAAAACTCAAAAGCCTCAAAAACTGCAATTCAAAGATTTTCAAGTGGAATTCACGAACCTTCTAAAAACGGACAAGCGGTGGAAAAAAATTAATCAATGAAAATTAAAACAAAAGAATGAAAAAAAGGGCAGTCGCTTAGTATTCCATTTTTAAATTAAAACCCAAATTTAAAAAAAGCTTATTTAGCCGGCCAGTAACACGCAAAAATGCGTAAATACTCCCTTTTTTTTCTGTTCCGCTAATTGTGCCGGTGTGTGTATTACTAAGAAGTATCTAAAAGCAGTTTACTAAAAATATTAATTCCATTACCTATTTCCCCCCCTACATAAGTGAGCGGTAGATGCAGAGCTTGTAAACATTTAAATTCTACCGTGACTAACAGTTTAACATGATCATTCTTTCAATGAGCACGCGTGAAATTCTGATTATCAACACAAATAAAACTACGTATTTCTTATTCGGACCGTGTGTGTTAATAAATTTTATTCTTTCTCTATTTCGTCACTGTAAGTTACAAAAATGTATTTGACTACAATTTTTTTTTATAAAATGTTACAAATAAATACCAACACTGAACCCTACACTAGTATACCCTGTGTTGTAAAGTCCAGTTTCTTTAATCACAATACCGTCTTTTTAGGTAGTTAAGTAGGTACATTCTAATTTAGTATTGTGCAAAAAAAAATGAGTTTTCTGTTGAAGTAGGAACTTTCGGAGTATAGTACTCTTGGTAGCATTGAAGTTAGTAAGAAAATAGATGTTTTGTAGAGGATTGTCAGTTTACTATGCGTAATTACTTGCCCAAAAACATGTTCCAAGTCAAAAGGACGTGCGTTAAAATATATAAGGTCCCAAATAATACTGTAATGTAAACATAACTTATCTTAAAACACATGATGACAGTTATTGTACAATTCCTTAGAGTATTCAATTCGATATCGTTATGATTATGAAGAGGTCGTTTATAACAGGAGGAGCGGCGGCGTGCGCGGGCGCACACAGCCCGCATTGTAGCCGATTTGATTCGGTTTTTGTGCTTTGGCGCAACGGTCGTCGCTGCGTCATTACGATGCGCCATGGGTTAGCCTAGGTCAACAGTTTTCGGAACAATAATATATTGTTGTTGATGTCGCATATTATTATTACTTAGGTCGTGGTACAATGTATGCTTAGATTTTTAAAACCACGCAGCGGATTTTGATGCGTTTTTTTAATAGATAGAGTGATTCAAAAAGAAGGTTTATATGTATATAATAACATCAGCCCCAACATTGCACCCGTGCGATCCCAGCATCGCGAGTCGATAGTTGAGTGAAAAACCTTTTTTCAGAATACTAACACTTCAGAATACAGCGAGTACAACCATAGATCGAAATAAGTTCTTCAAGTTTTGCTTAAAATCTCAGTGTTATCCTCCAGCTGCCTGAAAGAAATGGTTAAAACCCAAAAGACCGCCCACTGATGTATTTATTTTTGTATATGTATTGCATTGTTTTTAAGTAAAATAAAGAGTGATTTTATTGTAGAACTAATATAGATACCCGTTATTAATAAACCAGTAAAGTCAAAATGTTAATGCATATACAGAAACAATAATTACACCCATGAACAACTTTGCACGTCGTTATTCTATTCAGCGAATACCTTTTGTAGAGGTTTACGGCGTATTATTCGGTTGCTCCAAAGGAATACTGTCCACGAAGTAGTGATGCAATCATATTCAGTCACCGTTATACGCATCAGTTTGAGCTGGCACCTCAAGAACGCCTTCCTCTAAACGAGAGCTATATCCAGAACATACAACCCTAACCTGATGTCCATCGAACTCCACTCGTCGCTTATTATAATTACAGATCAGCGATTGTTGTGACCATAAAATGTATAATTTATGAATGGCAGAATACTTACTCCAGGAGGGGCTCGTTTGCTTTTTGTTTCACCATTAGTTTTTGCGAAACCAACGAACATACGTTTCCAGTGTGACGAGCACGACTATAACAGCTTTTTGTATTACTCAGACATGTGTATGACATATTCGATGGATTGTTTGAATAAAATTATCTTGTACTAGCGGTTCTGCGCGGTTTCACCCACGTAGTTCCCGTTCCCGTGGGAATACGGGAATAAAATATAGCTTATGTTACTCAGGGATATTCTGACTTTCCATTGGTGAAAGAATTTTTAAAATCGGTCCAGTAATTTTAGAGTTTATTCGTAACAAACATACAAAAATATAAATATTTCCTCTTTATAATATTAGTATAGAAGTACAGATACGATGAAAAATAGTTTTGTAAATATAGTTTATTAACCCTAACTGATAGATCAAAAAAATATTTGCTTAAAACATTAACATAATAGTTGAAGAATGGTCTGCGTAAAGCCTGCAAATGGTTGTGTCGGTAATTAATTTTAACTGTAGCTCGTAAATTACGTCAACGAAGCAAGAAGGTGCGAGCTAGGATTAGTCAGTGTTGCCACAGCCGAATCGGCCGCGTGTGACGGTGTGACATTGCTTGTTGTGGTTTTATAGTACCCATAAAGCGGCTATTACCATTCACACCGATCTAATACGATTTTTATGTCCAGTGTCTATTAATTGTAGTACTTGTCCAACTAGGTAGTAAAATAAGAGTTTTATCACTAATAAACAGATATGCCTAGTTGAGAATTTAGAATGGGTAGAAATAGCCTGCCTGCCATTCCGATGTTGTTTTAATTTTTGTTTCAAAACCATTTCGTTTAACGTTAATGTGACATAAATGTGCTATAAATATAAATAGGGAAATATTAATTTAACTTCATATAGCGGATCATAACTCTTCTCTACGTAGGCTAGAGACGCATCCACAAAAAAGGTTTACCTGTATGGCGCTGCCCATTCTTCGATATGAGAAATTCGAGTTGCAATTTGGGGTCTATTGTGCTGGAACAAAGCTGGGCGATGCGTTAATAACACAGGTGCATCGCGTCCAAAGTTTAGAAAAGCAGCCCCGCGGGAACGGGACGCTACGTGACCGGTTTTATTTTATGCCATTCTCGACTTTGATAGCGTTCAATTTTATCTAATTGCCGTTAAAGTCGGTTCTATTTTTCCACGTTTTGGTCCTTTTTGTGCCATTTTTCGGGACGTTAGATTACTCCCCGTCCGCCCACGTTTCATTAATGCGAATCTAATTTGCGTTGTATGCCGGTTATTCGGATTGTGTCGGAGCTTTTGTGATGTTTAATTCACGGACCAATCGGATATGGAATATTTGTAACAGCTGTTGTCTTGATTAATTTTTGGGTTAGATATTTTGAATCGATCCAGATGTTACAATAAATGTATAGAAAGTTATAGTTAAAAAGCTATTGGGGCCGAAAACCAATTTAGAGGTCCTTTTTAGGAAAACATGACTCGGTGCGTTAAACTATATTAAACCAATACATTGCTACCTAACTATATTTATACCACATTCCAGACTGTCCTTGATATCAAGCACTAATATTTTTACATTTTTCCGAACCAGTCATATTTCGCCATCTATCACTGTTCTGAATCACTACTCTGTCACAAAACAATACATCTATCGACACAAATACACAACTCAGTTACAAGCAAACAATCCGTAGTAAATCGCCCACAATACATCTCCGCAGGGCCCGTTATCGTCTCAATAGAGACGTAGATACGAGTTATCTGTAGCTCGGATGACGACAGATCCTCAACCGGATAGGAAAAATGACAACAGCAAAAGCGGAGCAAATTCCAAACGTTAAACGTGTGCCTCCCTCAAGATAAGTTAAAATGGTTTTGTGATTTCTAAATTCCTTTAAACAATATAAAGAAATTTAAATATTTATGCTTTGTTTTTGATGATTTATGGGTGTTTAAACTGGTTTTAAGTGACATACCTAAGTTGATTTTCAGTTCATTCATTAAATTATGTAAAGTCTTACTTTAGTAGACGCCTGCTGGATTTCCGATAAATGTTAGGTATTGTCCTATTTGAGAAAACTTTTGAATTAATGATTTTACTATTTTACTTAACACGTTCGCTGTCAACTAAAATATGATTAAGAATTGAAAATAAATACGGGCTTGCTGGTTTCACACAAATCGAAGAGCAAATGTATTTGTGAGAAAGCTATAATGTAATTGGCGTATTATCTCATACGGCAGCGCTATTAAATTCATTCGTTCATTTATTAACCACCGGATAATTATGGCTTTTAAAGTGTTCGAAAGAAATATGTGGCGTTTTTGTTCCCGCTCGATCGATACAGAGGCAACTTAGCATTCCAACGGTAGTCAGTGCGAGACGTGTAACGCAAACAAAAGTAGTGCGAAACTAAAGGTAATAAAGAGAGCCGAGAGAGAACCATCCCCTGGCACGTACGGCGATTCATTCTAATAGTCGCAGCCGACAATGCCAGTTCCGACATTGTTTTGTTAGGACGGCACGTTGGGCAATGCAAAACTCGCCCGCCACGATCAAAGCTCTAATAGGCGCCAGTTTTAGGAGCCCGTAATAAAAATTGTGAAGCTTAAACTTTATGAGCAGAGGTAAGCTGTGTTTATATGTAGTTGGATTTTGCACGTGCTGTAGTACTACCGAAATAAATGTTTTCGCAAAGGCAGAGTAACCAAAATACGTTTTTAAATAAATTTGCTAAATAAAATTTATGTTGAACTGAACCCTAAGCCACACAACATAATTTGTAAATTTTTTGTCGTCGCATGTGGGGGGTGAACTGAAGTGGTCCCGTGGAGTAATAATTAATGACAGATTGACGTGGGCGGCAGTAAACTGTCGCAGTGTTTTGGCTACAAATTGTATGAGTCGCCCTGCGGGACCCCACACTTGGAAATTTTAACGGCAATTG
This sequence comes from Ethmia dodecea, assembly GCA_963855545.1. NCBI lineage: Eukaryota > Metazoa > Arthropoda > Insecta > Lepidoptera > Depressariidae > Ethmia > Ethmia dodecea. The sequence goes on from OY979448.1 coordinate 9,670,481, forward strand.
TATTACGTCATCGTAGTAACTGAGAACTAATGACATTATTCATCCTCGTATATAGCTCAGTACGATTAACAACTTAAAAATGTACATTTAAATCGAACGTAGATTGATTTGACTTTAGATAGGCGGCCGCGGTATGAAGACATTTCCTGTCCAAAAAGAATCAAACTAATATAAGATACTTACTATCTCTGACCTGCATAAAACAATTTGTTACTATCACTTTTTAATGGAGCCATTAAAATAGTTTTGCCGTTGTGGTCGATTCACAATATTTTGGCTTTTACACACTTAGATAACAAATAACTTGCGGTTGATAGGTTTTTGCGGCATATTTTGAACGTGATATTGAGAAATTGCATCGCGTTATTATTTCCGATAACTCATTCCAATGACACAGTGAACGATGATATTTCCAGCTAAATATAGTGATTCAACCAAAAACCAATGTTTCGAATTGCAAATTGTAGCAATACATCTCCGTCTTCTAAAGAACTGTAGGTAGGTATGTTTATCTAGGATAGCTGACTTAAAGTTCACTAGAGAAGTATATTTTTTTTATTATATTTATTAAGTTATGTAGAGAATCCTTTAATTTTTTCCGTCATATTATGTTTATTTTTCTCGGCTTTGTTCCACAGTTGTACCGCAAGGAAAGAATATTATGGACATGCCGGTTACTAAACAGAGTGGAAAATCTTTTGTGGCGATCCAACAAACTGTTTGTATAACTGCTTTGTGTTCAATTATTATTTCCAAAAAACTTTGCATATATTATCTTTATTTATTTAAACAGAAATTCATCAGCATATTATTATTATTCAAAATATAAAGAATAATTGTTTTAAAATTAATTACTAAAGTTGCTTTACAAAAATGTAATTAAACTTAATAAAATAAGTATAAATTGTTAAGAGTGCACATTCTGGCGTATCTATCGAAATCTTCGTAAGATTGTGGAAGGAAGATGTTGTCTCAAATCATTGCCCAGACATTAGTGTCATATTCCCAGTGTCACGTGTGGCCATTTTTTGTTACAAATGGGCTGGGTGTGTCATCTGTCTTAATTGTTTAACAGCTTTCTTATTGTTATTAGTCATAAAAGGTTTTAGAAATGCATGAAGCTTTGTTTTACAAATAATGTATACAATACAGTCGGAGTAAATGTTTTACGATACAGTCGGAGTTGTAAAAAGTGTTACAATTTCTTTTGACTTTTCTGTGGTTATTATTTTTGGCTAAGACAACTACAGTGCAGTGGTGCAATAATGGTCTCTACATAAATTATAAAATGTCTCGTCAAGAGATTGCAAATTTTGAATGTCCATCGAAGTTTAATATTACGTATTTACCTATTCTGTTCGGCAGCCGTATCTTTTATGCAAATTGGGTCTTTGTAAAATAAGGTACGGATTATGTTGTCCAGTAGTAGAAATTTGACACAAAAAAAAAGAAAGTGAAGCCGTCCTTATTTCACCTATTTGTGCGGCATGATCCACAGAGTAATCTGGGTTGGGTACTATTTGGGGTTTTTCATTTATTTTTCTACAGAATGGGTTGTCGGCCATTGTCTATTTGCCTTTTTAAATATTTTTAGCTTCCCAACCCTTTTCGCTTTGGGTGTTCGCCCGTTTATTGTTACTTTATTTCAGGCCTTTTACCGACAACGAAGTTTGCATAACGTTGTAACAGTAGGTACTTACTTATCCAATACGATTTTATGGTAGCCTGTAAAGTCTTTTTAATGTTAATAATTTGTTTACACAAGTTTTTATAAAGTTACCTTTGTAATTGACGCGTGTTTCACAACGTTTACTTTAGATTCCCATCAACAAAAATTAAAAATACACGTTTGTTACATATTTGTAGCCCGTAGGTTAAGTTTGATCTAATAACTGGTTTACGGAAACAATTAGTCGGGCCTCTTTGTAAAAGCAAAGAATTTTATCGGCTAGATTTATTATATTTGAGGAGGATGTTATCGCCCGGTTCGATTGCTGTGCTCAGCGGACCGATCCGTAGAACATTGGGCTGCTCCAGGTAGACCCAAACATTTATCAGCCGTTTTAGTTTTTTGTCGTTACTTTTGTTATTATTTGAATCCCTCGGATGTATTAATCTCGTGTGGGTCCGTCAGAACCGGTCATTACCCAAAACTTGGGGGCGTATTGCGTCCGGGTGCCTAGTTATTATGGGCATTCTAATAAAATAACCCCGTATCATTTACGAAATTAGGTATATCGCTAAATATTTTATAATGACGGAGTCCAAATTAGTTGGGTTGGCAGCGTTTACGTTGATGTTAGTGGAGCAAGCTGCGTGCGTTGAGCCCAAGTTTTTAATGACACAGTACTTAAATGCTTTGGTCTGCGTATTATGTCGGGATCAGTTTTATCAATTTTGGCAGTCGCCCGTGCTGGAGATGTCACACCTGCTTATTATCAGGTTAGCAGCCTATTAGTCATGTAATTTTGCAACTACTGTAGGTCTTCTTCGTTGTTGTAAGTATTATTTTTCTGGTAGCGCTTGACGTCGATATACGAGCATCTTTTTGTAAAATTTTACGAATTTTTGTGCATTATCTTCTTTAGTAATCATAATAAAAAAGCTAACGGCTTTCTTCCACTCATTGAATAATTTAAATGCGCACGCCCACACATTTTCACAGGGTATTATTATTGCCGTGTCCGGACATTACGCTCCCGACATATTGTCATAAACTCATAACATCCAATTCCATTTTAGTTTGAAGACGCGTATTGTCGGCGTGTGGGGCTTCGTTTAGGAGCGGAAATGAGGAAGAATTTCCCGAAGAGACCTCTCTCGCGAAATAAGAATATTATTTGTCGACATAGCTGTGTAGCGCTATGTGACAATAGGCTCCGCTAGCCCGCTACGCCCCCGGAAAGAATCAATTATACCTACACACCCTCTTCCAAAGACATGTTGCCGAATGGGCGAATTGTTTGTTTAATAACATCTCTGCTACTATAAAAGTCAGAGTGAAATATTTGTCGCTATTGTCCAACGGCTCTTTGTACGTAAATGAAGCGATGGACGTTTTATCATCATTATAGTCTCTCTTTACGTCTCTATTCGAGGCGGATACGGTTGTAGTTTTTGTTGGGAGCGCTTCCTGTCTCCACCAGTTTGGAACTTTTTAAGAGTTTTATCGTTCCCATTCAAAAAGAGCGATAAATTTGGCTTATAAATAATACATACATCATGCGATTCTCGAAAAGGATAAGTAATGGGCATCATATTTCTTCGTGTAATTATCATCTTGTTGCTGGGGCTTGTTTACTTTTAACAAGGTGTTAGGAACTAATCAATAATAAAATGCAAGTGATTGGCTTATTAATATTTTGTTCAAATAAATGATTAAATAAAGGGTCTACTTATAGGTAGGTATAATATAATATATTTTTATTTCTCATTATCATTAATTAGAATGGTCCAAAAAAAAAATTATATTAACTGTTCCCCACATTTCACCCTCGTAGGTCCCGTTCCCATGGGAAAACTACATATCCCGGAAATGTAGGTACACTTTCTTCTGCGACGGGTAAAATATTTTTTTTAATGGGCTAGTATTTCCGGAGCCATCAAAGCCAAACTTACAACCAAACGTACAAATAAACGACCTTCATTTTTATAAAATCAAAATGTAAATGTAGATCACGTGCAATAATGACATAGAAAAACAATAATTGTGTGAATTTTAGTACACCTACTTTTTAGTAGTACATACCTGATCTTATTTTGATATACACTCGGCGTAAAAAAAATAGCACCTTCGGAAAATAATACTTTAAACCACTTTTAATCACATTTAGAATCTATGGTGATGGGACTATTAAGTATCATTTTAAACATTAATTTAACGACATTAAAATTAACAATCATTTATGCCATAAAAAAAACATTTCACCCAAATAACGACGTTATACCAAAATAATGCATAATTACTTTATAAAATTTATTTATAATTTTTTTTATTATTATTTTATTTTACTTTATAAAAGGGCCGCTAGTTGCGCTACCTTTTAGAGGTATAAAAGGGGGGGGAAGTAAAACTAGGTTTTAAGTAATTTTTAAGCATTTTTTTGTCTTACTTTAATTCTTTGTCAACAAACTTTTTCTTCTTCTTTTGCAATCACTTCTTTTTTTATGACCTAGCAAGACTAAAGTACGATTTGCTGAATGTTGATGATTAGACCTATAAAATGATACCCTATAATCCCATCATCATTTATTCTAAATGGGATTAAAAGTGGTTTTTCAAAGGTGCGATTTTTTTGACGCCGAGTGTAATATGTACTAAACATTTGTACTTACCCTGGAAAACTAAACGCTTAAAAACTTTTTTAAATTGTGGACCATAGTTACTCCTACCTCCCCTATAATAACGGACGTGATACCTTTACTAAACAGTTCTTGCATAGTACGGTAGCAGTTTCAAGCGATGATAGTGTCATTTCTATGCTGATACCATAGCACGAAATGGTTTAGAATGCAAGATTACACTAAAGAGGTTTTTAATTTTATTTAAGTCACACGGTAATAGTAGATAATATATTTAAATGACGTTCCTATTAACGATTGTGATATTTGCATATCTGAAATTGGTAAAAATTGGACCCATTTCCTAGTATTTATACATTTAGTTATATTATTTAAAGCTGGGATCGCCTTGTAGCTTTATATATAATGTTAAAACCCCAGCAAATCTGTTTAGGAAGGTTATCACAACTTTATAAATCAGAACATATTCCCTAGAAATTATGACTTTCGACTTTCGAGTATAAAGTCTTGTCTTTCCAAATACCTAGGTTAAAAGTAAATTAATTTGGAATGTTAAAGAAAATATTTAAAATGTATTTAGTTGTGCTGAAAAATTCTATCTTTTTGTACATATTCGAAACGGTATCATGGTTCTAATAAGTTAAATAAATAATATGTGTAGCTTTATATAATAAAGTTTATATACCTACCTAGTTATAACGATAAGAACGAGATAGCTCAACCCCTACCACTTGCTTTTTTTTATTTTTATTTATTTTTATTAATGATAGACTTATTCTTGACCCCAGACTGAGAGCCGAGTCGGGGCCTACGATGGGACGAGCTTGCCCATGTAGTATAGATAGTCTAACTGTATAGTTGCAGCGCAACATAACGTTCTTCGCTGCAACATCTGATGCGTACTGCTTGTTTACTAGTGGTTAGTCTTCTTACCAGTGGGTTCCTATAATTTTCTGCATTATTCTTTTAAGTTTTTCAGGGTGTTCTTGAAATTCCTGGAAATTTATTGAAATTTATTTCTTTTCCATATTTTTGAGACTGTAGAAGGCATATATCTTATTTAAATAAGTCGGTTCTTTTGAGGTCTTTATTTAATTTCACAGAAAGTTATTATTTATATAGTTTGGCTGGCAGGGCCTCCATCCTAAATTAGGAGAGTACGTCGACCATAGGTTTAAGTGAAACCAGGTAAAAGTTGGAAACGTGTGTATTGCTCCATCTCCAAATATGTAATCATCATCTTTTAATATAAATAATATGAAAGTTATATAAATGGCTTATCAAGCAATACGCATTAGGTACTTTTTGCAGCGAATAACGTTATGTTGCGTTGCAACCATCATCATCTCAGCTAATTGCTGTCCACTGCTGGACAAAAGCCTCCCCCAAGGAGCGCCAACCATTCCGGTCAACCATAGATGCAGACTATCCAGAAGATGCCTTTACTCAATCCTTACGCTACGCGTCCTTATATTTTACTACTCCTCAATCTGAATTTACACACCACATTGCTATGAAAAGATACTTCATATCTATAGGTATACCCTAGGTAAAGATAAGAATTCGTTAATCGTGTAGGTACCTACTCGTATGTCTCAAAGAAATGGTGTTACTTAATTCTGTCAATGTTTTAAGGTCATGTTTGCTATGTCAAACGAACTCTCACACGTGGTAAAATTTTTTCGGCGAACACAAATGTTTTAACGGAAACAGCGTTTGTGGCCACGGGACCACACAAATATTTGGCCGGTGTAGAATATCACACTGTTTGTTTTGCATTTTTGCATTTTTTAAATGTAATTGAAGCGTGTCGTTTCTATAGATCAATGTTTACTTCGAAAATTGGCAAACTCAAACAGATTTTAAAGCCATTAACACTCCTTTTTATGAGACTAAACAAATATTAGTTATTTGAAAGACCATGGAAAGGTGAAAAAATTTTATAACTAATAGATATATTCAACACCAATACACTAAAATATCAATAATAATAATAAATATAGCCACTTTGATCAACAACCAGTGGGAATACCAATACAATCGCATATTGTCCCATAATGAAAGTATAGTAATGCGACTAATTGCTATGCATTCAGCGTAGTAACGAAAGCGTTCCTCTAGTTACACCAATGAATGGCCCTACAATAAAACCTATTTTATTGCCGTTTCCTCTCGCTTCGTTGGCATTCATCCCGAGAACTACCAAATCATTAAAGCTTATGTTTGTTGAATTTTTGTACGTCTTTGTTTGCTTTATGATAATAGGTGTTCGTTTCGTGTCTCGAGCGCGGGAGCGATGCGGTGTGAAACTTAACGCCTTCATTCACGCTCCTTTTTATTGCGGCACTTGATTTAGCGAGCCAATGTCGTTTTTAATAGACTGCGTCAAAATTCGCTTTTTACAGCCGCATTTAGCTTTTTTCATTTCTGTTAATATGTACCCAGTGGAACAGCAGTTAGTATTCTTTTATGTAAGGGATGACTTAAGTTTTGAGTTTAAAACTTAATTTTCTTCAGTCAACATGGTTATTAAAGGTTTTTTTAATGTTACACTGAATTCAATTTTGTATAGAAATGTGTTGTCTACTCCCTGCAATAAATACGGTAAAGAAGAGGTGACCCTCGATGAGCGTCCCCTCAATTTACACAAACTATCACTAGACGTTCTTTGAAACTGAACCATGGCTGCTCTCATTAAAAGTTAGAGGCGACCGCGAGAGCCCTCCAAACTCTGACGACGACCCCGAGGAATTTATCAGCTAACTCAAAAGTGTTCGCAGAGAAGTCTGTCCAGACCATTATTCCCCATTGTGGCTGACAATAAGATTAAACAAGCTTCCCGCCAACGATAGATAGCGCGGACCAATTCGCGAGCAAACTCGCTCTATCTAATAGTTTTGTTGTTATCGTCCGTGAGTCTGTGACCACTCTTTAGTTGGGTCTGGTACGATATTAAAAGATTTTGGCAGCCTGCCACCGAGATATTGATCTTTATGCCTGGCCAGACGGCTGTAGCTGTAAGTACCACGACGGTTGGTTTAATGACTTCCCATGTTTGTTACTTTTGGATATACGATATTTTATATTCTGCTGATAGTTTCTGGTAGTTAACACATTTGTTTTTGTGTCTGCGAGCGTAACGCATTTTATTTTATCTATTAGCGATAAACGTACAAGCTACATCATTGACAGAGGAATTTATTTATCTATTGTCTTGCCGTCAATAAAAGACTTATCATTTCGTCGTCCTGTCAAAGTGCATTTAAAACGGAAGTGTACGTAAAATTCATATGAGATAACCAATCAACAAAGTTCGTAGCTAATTCGGTGCAGCTGTACGCTTATCTTTCACGCAAAATGGAATATATGGTTAAAAAGCTCGTGTAATTAAAGTTGGTATGCGTGAAGGGCGACACCTGCGCTCGTATCAGAGATCGGGCCGTTACGGTTTATGGGGTTCCTACCAAAAACAATGGAAATGGCAAAAAGTCGAATGCGGGCCAGGTATCAGGGGTGCTGCAGAAGGGTAGGCGTGCGGGTCGCGGCGGGGCGCCACAATTTATGATTGCGCCGTGTCAGAGTGCTAATGAACGCACTCCATTGCTCTTTATTGAGATAACGCTCGCAATCGATGGCTGCGTCTGTATCGAGCCATTACTTATACCGTCACCTGATCTCGCGTGTCCCTTATAGATATATTTTTTGTTGAGCACTTTCGTGCCAAACGCCTATTACTAAACCTTTCCTATTCATAGGTGTGCTATAAGTTAATCCATAAAGATGTTACTTGATCCTGTAATAAGATAGTTACCTACATAAGAGTTAATGCCACGATTATGAAGTAGCATGCAATAATCATAAATGTAACGATGTGATTATTTCGCGGTAATTAAGATTATGGTTTTGCATTCGTAATGAGTGGCTTGAAACTCGATCCAAGCACATAATTGTAAGCTTGTGCTAAATTAGCCTTGTTTATAATATTTTGTATAAATTTGAATTTAAAGTATGTTCCAAAATATTTCCACTGTCCCAAACGTGTAAACAACTGTTACGTTAAGGACTGGAGCGGTCTGCATACCAAGCTTATATCTACATTATCGACACATTCATGACAGATCAAACACAGCATTTTCATATGCATTAAGATCGCATGTCCGGCTGCAACCCGACGATCGACGCCAACTGATATCGACGATCGAATCGTCCGATACGAGAGCAGGATTAATATCATCATCTGAACCCTTCTTGGGCTCAGCCACTGTATTGCAAGTGTTAATAAATTACTTACTACAGTTTGCGTGTGAGTTATGACTTGATTGGTGTTGCCTCCTGCTAGTATCAGTTGCAATGTTGGCTTGTAAAGTATTGTATCATCACTACATGGTATAAAACAAAGTCGCTCCCCGTCGGTCTGTCCCTATGTATGCTTAGATCTTTAAAACTACGCAACGGATTTTGATGCGGTATTTTTTTTCAAGAGATAGAGAGCTTTAAGAGGAATGTTTTTATATACCATATAAACCGTAGCGAAGCGAGGGTGGGTCGCTAGTTTACTAATAAACTTGATTTTGATGTTTGAGGTATACAGAATTCAGTCTGGCTGTAAATTCGCAATACTGCCCAAGTAACATTTTAAACTGTATAAAAGCTGTATTCTGGACTATTTGTTTGCTACAGGCTGTTAAACGTTGCTGTATATAGACTGTATAGCAAACTATACAGCCCTTGTAACTCCGGAATGGGCCCCAAAATTATACAGCTTTAAGTGTAGATTTAGCTGTATAACCGCTGCATAATAGCTGTACTATTTGGCTGGCTAAGATACTATTTAGATACTTTCATACAGCTTCCATTCTCTAATTTTCCTTTTTATTCTTTTATACAGACTCAGGCTTGTGAAAATCTTAATAGAAGAATAAATATATTAAAATTGTGTTCGTGGTTGAATTCATTCTCCATTTTATCTCTTAATTTACTATGTGCCAAGGCAGAAACCATATGTGAAGTGTAAGTGAAAAAATATTTAATAACTAAGTGGTAAGAACTCTTTACTGTTTATCGTTGTTGTTATGCTTGCAACTGATATTTTTATGTGAATATGTATACTAGTTTTAAGCTCAAAACTCACGCGCCTTCGTAATAAGGAATATACATACATTTTTTCTGTAACAACAAATATGTGATCATATCTGAAAACAGTTTTAAGAGTAACCCGGACTGTTCTATTGATAGTAAACGTAATTGTGTATACTATACAGTTAAAATCCTTTGTTAATTTGTACTGAAATTTCAAAAACAAACAAAAAAATATCTCGTAAAATTGGAATGCAATTTATAGGTTATGATAAAATGGTGTCCTTAGTTTATACAGCTCTTGCTCTTCTAGTACCCCTTAATGCAGCTTTTTGCATAACAGAGTCGTTATTTAAGAACGTATCTCAGCTTAAAGAGTAACATTGTCTGTACATTAGTATTTAAGCACTATATAAGCTGTCTTAAGTCTTATTCATATTCATTAATACAGCTAATTAGGGTTCAGTTGAAAATATAGAAAACCTCATTATGACCCAAACCAAGGCCCGTTTAGTTTATTTTTTTTTACTTATTTAACTTAAGTTTATTTTTAGAAGGAAAGAAAACTGCATTCAAGGTTTTTACTATATTGCTTTTTTCAGGATCAACATGCCATTCAAGATTGTAGAGACAATCGAAAGAGGGAAACCTAAGCTATCCATCGTGCCAAGTTGCTGGAAAAAGAAGGGATTATTAAGATGGCCTTCTAAAAAATATCCCATAAATAAACTTATAACAAACGAAAATTTTTTTTTTAATGCGCTTTGCGAAATATTCTTGTCAATTGCCCCTTTTTTTATATGATTGCGAAACAATAAACTTAGATTTGCTTCGTCTTCATCTGATGAACTTTCAGACTCAACAATTTCGCTATAATTGTCCATACTTTGCTCCATTATACCCGATGCTGCCTGTACAGAACCCTCACCGCATGTCACTAACCCAACATACATATCTTCAGCACAGATATTTGCTATTTCATCATGATCCAACAATTTTGATTCTACGGAACACTCATTGCATGGTGGTGATACCAACTTGGAATTTGGCTGTCCGTGCCCTTGTAAAATTATATTTTGTTCCGTTAGTTCACATTCGGAATAAGCTTTGTTTAATTTTCTTCTTATTCCGCCGGTCCTTTTTTGTTTTTTCCATGGTTTTATATCCATCTTAACTCTTGTTAACTTAAAAAATTTTCAAATCATCCAAATTAAGACTCAGTTTTGTTATTTGTTGTATCCAATAAATAGAATGATTTTAAGCTATATTAGTTTCAAAATAATCGATAAGCTGGATAATTGTGTATGCGAACACTAATAATAATAACTTTAATCTTCTAAAACACGAAAAACTGTAAAAAGGGAAAAATATATGCTAATCGCATTAGGCTTTAAAAAAGGGTAAATTTAAACTCTTCTACTTGAGATAGAACTGTATTACACTATTATAATGGGAATTGCTGGCTAAGAGTATCCTATATTTCCGTTGTACAGCTATTATCAAGCTTAACTGGAAGGCTGAACAATAGAGTAATTTTACACTAATATTCAGGCTATAACAATATTTAATGCTCTTGTACAGAAGTAGGTTATACAAAAGTATAATTTGAGAGCAATATACAGTTTTTGTCGTATAAAGTTGCTGAACGCAGTTTCTTACGCCGCAGTCTGTATTTTAGTGTTTTCCAATGCTATTTAAAAGCTAAGGGTAAAAAATTAGGCTCTATACAGCCGTTAATCAGCTATACTGTATAAAGTTGTACAGTTATACTTTAGTACAGTCCTAAACATATTTTTACACTCTTGTACATCATTTATTAAGCTTATAGCTGGTAATGCGCTGGCAAATATAATATTTTTTCGCTTAAATGTTACTTGGGTGATGAAATTTGTAAGTGAAATCTGTTTAATTACGTCTAATGAGATTTTAAATCCATATTGAAAGACACATCACAGCTACATCGTAAAAAGTATTGATACCTACTTTACTAAAAAAGGTTTCCATTTTGTCTAATTGGAAATAGCTGAAATTTCCATATAAACTGAGTTATTGAAGACCACTTATAAACTTTGATTGAAGATGGACTTTCCATTAATAGCTAGGGGCAGTATATGGCAAACACTAATACTTCTTACTCTAGCACTTAGCTTGATGTAGGTACTTTGATACTTTACAATTAACAGGCAGTTCATCAATTACCTGTGACATGGTCGCACAAATGTAATTGCTTTAACGCGTATTAAGTAAATTGACCCAATGTAATCAAGTTAAGTGCGATAGATAACGTATTTCTGAGTTACATTTTAGCACCACCTGTGTTGAATGCAGTAATTACTTAGATACTTTATTTTACACCTCTAAGTCAAGCCAACGAAAAAAAATGTAATTGCGAATACTTACTGCTCGGATAATCAACATCTTCGGCTGTTCTGCATATTTTCAATTAAATATGGAATGTTTTTCGCTGCACCAAACGTGTTCTTGTATGGTTCTTGTTGGAATTATATGTTTTTCACAAGATGCCATGTTTTCATATCGACGACCACATTCCTGTGTGACTTGCGATGTGCGATGCAACGCAACAAGGAAACTAATGTGATGGAGGAGACTTGGTTCTCGGCTGCACACACTGGTACCCCAATAGTGATTTTATTAAGCCGTTTCGTTTGTGATATAGGCTTTTATGATAAATAAAAAAAAAGGTGTGCAGTTAACAAAACAGAATTATGAGTCTGTCTCCATGAGAACATAAAATATATTTTATACCTAACACGAAACCTAGACATTTAAAGACATAAATATTAATGTTAATTAAATCTTATTTTTAAATACCTACATACAGCACTCAACTTTTACTTGCCCGTGGTGGAAAATCTTATACTGAGGCCACATTGTCGAGATTCGGTAAAGATTCTCGCTATTACGACATGTCTTTCAAAGTAGTTGGAGTATCAACTAGAACGGTGTTCGGACATCTGTCGGTTACTTCTGCGAATCCAAAGATTTAACGCGAACCTTCGCTAAATGTCGACTATGTGACCTTAAAGTTCTAAATTTGTAATTGCCAAGGTGAAGAATCTAACGATATAGGTATACCAAAATGATTGTTCATTGTGTTGCCTGAAATAGTTTTAAACTGGGTTACTTCAATAACTGTCCTTTCCAGTTGCTCACCCAGAAATACACACACAGAAGCTTCACGGAAAAAAAAATATGGTTACCGTAACGATATTTCGGTTGTTCACACCATATTTCTGGTACTATATGTGACAACTCTACAGATAGTTAACTCTACTATACACTTCTTGTAAAACATAATAGTATAGACAACTATATGTATAGTACGCATAACGATTCAAATTGTAAACTGCCATTTGTATACGTCGTACGTCCCATACGTCTACGATACTGTCTTGTAACGTCTACTATATGACCTTGTTGTGCCTACATTACTTTGTGGTATTTATTTACTATACTAATTTGTAGTACCATACTATGACTGTGAATTTCCCAATCAGGAATCCCTTATCCAGGTATTGCAAAGATTTCCAAAAGAGTCGGAGAACCGTCTACTAGTGGTGTAAATCTTACGATCAAAACTGAATACAAAGCAAAAGTCGTCCGACCTTGTGGCTAAACGCCGGGAACCAAACGATAGCGCGTTCTAATTCGCACCCCACGCCATCTATGAACGACGTATTCTAACTGCGTCACGCGTTACGCCCCGCTGTCTACCACACAGAGAGAGTTGAGAGAACGATGCATATTGTAAACACAACGATATTATTGCAACTATTACTTGCTTATTTGTTGGTTTAAACATTTAGATAGTAACCCTTACAATGTTGCAAGTTACTAGAAATGAATATTGCCCGTTACAAACAAATTGTCACTGTTACACAAAAAATACTTGGTGATACGAAAAAATTCGTAAGGCCAACAGAAAAATTGTTAGGAGAACTAATTTCCATTTACTACACATTCTGGTAGTATTGTAAAAATATTTTTTTTCCGTGTTCTTCCCCAAGAATCGGCGCGCGAGTCATTCGAACTCACAGCTTATCGAAGATTCTATCAATCGATGGCCATTGTCCTTCGTCATCGCCGACGGACATTCTACTGTAGCTCACTTACGTGCTGTGATGAATAGTACCACGACGCGGTACAACCGATCGGGGAATGTATCTTAGGAATTGTCCTATCGGATAATCTTATTCGACTCAATTCGAAATATTGTGTTAAACAATTTCAGTAACTAATTTATTGTTTTTTTTTTGTTTCAGGTACATCACATTTTATCTGCGTCGCTGCTACAAAGACTTACCGTTAAATTGGATACTATGAAATGAAGTAGGTACATAATAAAATATATAAATATTATAATAAAGTAAGGCGAGATTTTTCCGCATAGTCGTTCAACACACAGTGTTGAGTTTTTTTGTATGCAGCAAACGATTTGTATCTAGGAAGATGGGGGTTTATTTAGAATGTTTGCATTATAATTTATCTGTCTGTCTGTTTGCACGCCTATCATTTGTTAGTTACTACATGTAGGCTGTGATACCAATCTCGATTGGGCCAAACATAATTTATCGGAATAACTGCTGGCCGGTAAAAAGGCATGTGACCACTTTCTAATGTGGTTTCAAAGGAGAAGAATATTCATGAGCACTTTACCAATATAATCCGTAACAAGATCGGAAATACAGAAGGCGATCCTAAGCCGCTAACTTTATATCCAAAGAGTTTTCAACGGACGGATTGGCCTCTTTTAGGATCTTATAGGATTAAGTTCTCTTCTTAGATAATATTCAAATAAGATATTCCCCAGACCATAATTCCTAACAGAAACACCCTCATCCATAGATGTGGAACAGGAAAAAGTTTGTAATGAAATAAAACTTTGTGGTTCAATATAGCGATTGTAATTAGTTACAAAAATTTACCTATATTACATATAAATTTAACTACATATTTATGACTAGCTCGACGCGACGGTGTGAAGGAAAACATCGAGAGGCAGGTCCAAGAATTCGTTCTAAGGCATGTCTAACTACACCCCGATCCGGCGCTGGGTAAATTTTCTGTCCTGACCGGTTTCGGTGACTGAAAAATACATTGGCGAAAAGTAGGTATTTACAACATTCAAATACCCCTGCCAACCTCCTTAGAGATAAACCTTTTTTTTAGTCTAGTGGGTTAAAAAATATATCTAACACAACTCGAAAAAAAATTCGAACTATAATATTTATAATATTGCGTAATTACGAGTATGTCAACCATAGGTATATCTAATCTACACTTCTACACCTAGTATTATAAGCAGGAAACATTTTTATTTTGTATGTTTGTAACGAATAAACATCTGGACCGATTACGAAAATTCTTTCACCATTAGAATGCTCCATTATCCCTGAGTAACATAGGCTATATTTTATTCCTGTATTCCCACGGGAACGGAAACTACGCGGGTAAAACCGTTCGGAACAACTAGGCATAATATGATAACGGAACTAAAAAACTAGAAGAGAAAACCTTTCTTTCGTAATAGATTTGAAATAAAGCGTCATGAATGAATATGAATTATTTTTGTATTGTATTCTTCTGCTTAAAATGTATCCAATTTCAAAATTGAGATAGTCCCATAACTGTTGACAAGCCGATGGCACTGGACAGTCGCCGTGTTCCAACGTAAAATGACAACCGCCATAGGTCGCCGATATCATGTGCACCCCCCGAGTAAATTACATAGTTCCATAGTTTATATAGTTCAAGTATTTGCATTTCGGTCTGCTCTGATTTGAAAGTTTTCGAATATAAATAGTGCTCTGTTAAATTTTTTGTGTTCTTCGTCTGATTTTCAGACATAGCAAATAAAAAGTGATTGATTCTATGAAGCAACTGTTTGAGTTCTTAATAAAAACTGGCCAAGATACGTATAGACACACCGAGAGCTGCGTACTACTACTTTACATTTGCGTTGTTTTACCAAAAACTGTTTTTTGACGCTTACCGACAGCAGGGTAGATTTATTACTTCAGAATCCCATCCTTTGGGTATAGAAACCTAAAATAGAATATTTCAAGTCAGTAGCGACAGAAGGTGAACAGTATAGGTAATTTAATAAATCTTGCCAAGCCCGGCTAGCTCAGTCGGTAGAGCATGATGTCAGGGTCGTGGATTCGAGCCCCACGTTAGGCTCTTTATCTTTCATGTCAAAAACATATTTTACAACTACGCAATCGAATGGGTTTGAGCAAACTGTTACAAGTCCCGTTAAAGGGTCGGCGGATATGCAGTGGACACACAGTATACAAATGCTTCTCACGATTCGTGTACATACAACATTCAGTGTTGACGTTATAACACAGGGTTTGACTGGTGATATGATAATTTTGATTGAGATGGTTCGCCTTCGCAATATCTATAACCTGTTGCTTGACCTTTAGATTTTCATCAGCTTCCGAATATTTATTTGAAGTTACATAGACAGACGTCCATGGGAGATGATGAGATGTCTGCTCGTTTGCCACTTCATTGATATAAAATATATAATTCTATTAAACATGTAATAAATAATGTTTTAATGTATTTTAATTAAAACCAAAGACTTACACTTGTTAGATGGTTCAATTGGTGTTTATAAAGACCAGTTTCAGTGAATTGTAAAATAGTCTTTACGAGATAAAATCAATTTGTTAAATATTTACAAAGTTTAAATAAAGTTTAAAGTTAAGAGAAATCTCTGTAACAGTAACTTGAATTATGCTCAATCAAATTAATATTAACGAAGTGTAATCTAAAAGTGCGCTTTAAATTATTATCATAACTGCCCATGTGTAATGCCCTAAACATAAATCATGACAACATTTAAATATAACTAATATTTTAATGTGGTCATAAATTTAATTTGATCGTTCAGTATTGTTTACTAACTGTGACAGCCGTTGGCAGCCTCAGTGGCAGCATTCAACTAACACCCACTCTCGTATTTATCAGTATGTATCCTATTTATGTCAAATTATTGTCTTAACCTGCATTATTTATTGACTAGACTGAACTCTTGTAGTGTTGCCCTTTTTGGATACCAGTCAGGATATTTCATATTATCTTAACTGGCATCTTGGTATTGTACAAATATTCTGATGATTTTTTTAGATTCTGATTCAATTTGCCGTTATTGTACATACTGGCGAAGGCATGTACCAATGAGTTTTTCAGAAACTTACTTACCTACATATTTATCATTATATCGACTGTGACGAAAAGTAGCGTGATGAAACCCGCAGGTCCTAGAATCGATTCTTAGGCATGACTAGGGGCAGCTCGGTCATAGGATAGGCTTACTACTTGTTACGTTTAGGGATCCAAAAAATATACTGGTGTAAAGTGGGTAGTTTCAGGAATGGAATAACCCCCTCGTAAATAAAAGGCGTGAGAATATTCACTTTTATTTTATATTTTGCTGGAGATCCTTTGTTAGTAACTATATACATGTTATTCTATATACTGTGGTTCTGTGACGAATGATACATAATTTATGCTCCTCAACGTTCTGATCAGGTTCACGCAAATTTGATACCGGCAAGTTTTATGCGATCCCGTTCTATTAGCTAATCATAAACTTGTACTACTCCTCGGAAAGGAAATGGCAACTGGCCATCATTTAGAAACGGTGGCAAGCTCTCCATTGAATGTATGTCCGTTTGATCTGTAAAGCAAATTTAATGGTTTACTATTTGAAAGCTACGCTACGTTTGTGAAGAACGATAACAGTGTGCAACAGGTTTAGTCTTGACATGCATTAACGTATTTTGAAAATGGAATCGAAAGCCGCATAAAGGTAAATGCGCTTAGCCACGACCTGGCGCAAGTTTGCACATAAAATTACATTTCAATCTCTCTGTAACTGCGGCGGCGATGATTGCCGTGTTAACCGTTAAGTTAAGATGGTAGTTCGCAGAAACGTCCGCATTACTCCCTTCAACTTAGTTGAATATCGTTCGAATTTAGCCTGATTATATTAAAACGATTCCCACTATTCACGTTGCAAGAGGTGAATACTGTTATTATGACTGGTTTAACTTCTTCCGAGTCTTCAACTATGTTATTGTGTGTAGGTAGTTCGCCAACGCAGCCCTTATAAGATTTTTCTGTTGTTTTTATCTACAAAAAAGTATTTATAAGACCAGGTTTGTGTCTCTTTTTGCTATTACTGTATTAAAGATAATATGTCCAAATGATTTATAATATATTTACCTACAAAACATTAATTTAAAAAAATTGTCTGGGTCTATTTAATTATCAAAATTTGACTGAAATTTGTAAATATTACTCTCCAAAAAATGACGAAGAAGAAATTTTAATAAGAAAATGACAAATAATTTTAAGGGATATAAACTTACACGTTATGCCTTACTGTTATCATTACCTTTTTAAACGTTAGCCAACACAAAGATGAAAGAATGGAATCTTGGGCAACGTAAAAACATGGACTCAATCACTCCTTCTCCGGTATAGGTACCTGAAGTAAGCGAGTCATAACAAGCGAGAGATTGAAATGAGATGATAAGGGGCGAATCAGAAATCTTGCCGAAAATACGTACCTACCTATTATGAACCGGGCGGTAATTTTACAAGGGATTCCTTGGTTCGATATGGGGCCAATCATTACCCGGGCTCGCTCACGCTGCATCGTTTTTGCGAGATCTACGAAGATATCCGCGGGCTTAAATATGCGGGAGGGTTTGTAATCGGATCAGTGCCCGTAAGTTTGTCGAAATACAATCCTTATTTGAGATTTTATTTAAACCTGTATTTTCTGGAAATACTGTTAAAAGCTAATTAAAGTGTCTTAAAACGTTCATAGCTTTCTTTGTGCTTTGGCAAGTGAGACGCTATATTGTGTATTTTATAAATTCTTTTGTCTTTTGTTTAAGCCGTAGTACTTTATTGTCCTTTACGTCTCGCGTCTCAGACCGCTCGTTAACGCGACCTTTCGGATATTTATTGTATCCTCTTCAGAAAATACCATTTCCAACTGTGCTGCCAATAAATTTAATGCCGTGCATAAATCTGTGTTCTTTAAAAATACTTTGAAATTAGCTCGTTATGGGATATTGTGCCTAACCTAAATGTATCTGTGTGTGATTACTTTACTTTTCCAATATTCAGTAATACCAAAAAATTGGCAAAGCGTAAGCGCACAGACCGTATCCATATAATGTAATAATATGTGATATAATTAGAAGGGCAAAAAAAATTCTTTACACTTATGACGATGTATTCATAGATTTATTATAGGTACAGAATCCTAGAGAGCAGTGATAGCCCGGACGGTTAAAGAGCCGGCCGAAAATCAGTGAGGCTCGGGTTCGAATCCTGGCATGTACCAATGAGTTTTTCAAAAACTTACGTACATATTTATCACTAGCTCGACGGTGAAGGAAAACATCGTGAGGAAACCCGCAGGTCTCAGAATGAATTCTGAGACATGTGTAAAAAGACCCGGTCCGGCGATGGGCTCACCACCTATCACGTTTAGGGGTCCAATATATCTCGTGAAATGTGGGTGTATCCAGTAATGGAATACCTCTGCCTACCCCCTCGGGGATAAAAGGCGTGAGATTATATTATTATTATTATTATTAGAATCCTAAAAATATCATTTTAAAGATGGTAAATAAAATAAAGAGTTCTCGCACATAATTCACTCAAGAGAAGAGTGTAAACACGTCGACTCGCGATTGTTAAGGAAAGAACAATCCACGCGATACAAGATAAAAGAGAGGGCGTGAAATAAATTTATTTATAACTTGGAATCAAGTGGTATTTAATTGGAGTGTCAGGTCGAGATGCTATGTTCACAGAGTTGATGCAAATTGAAACATTTTTCACGATTTACAAATACTTTCCGATTTCAAAGCGCATTTTAGGTCCCAATTCCGGTAAGCGCCGAAACTTCACGGCAAAACACGATTTATAATGCCGAAAGTCGAGAAAAAAAATCGCAGCTGCAAGTGATAAATCGCTCAGTCTACTTTAAAAAAGTCAAATAGAGAACACGATCAACAAATAGAGTTGTACGAAATAACCCATACAGAAGCATGTGAAGTTCTTTTTGCGTTTTATCTTCATGCGTGGCTTTGCATACAGAACAAATAATATTGCGAAACAAAGAAATTTTTTTTTTACTGCGATATACTTTAAAAAGAGCACAACTGTATCAATTTTTTACAACGTAGTGATAACTTCGTCGAATTTCTTCTGCAGTCGGATAATGCCTACTAGGATTCTATGAATATACAAGCTTCATATTATAGTGACCCCTACGCATGAGAAGTTTCTTTATTCAATCAATAGTATTAATAAAGTTGTCAAGGGATCTTTAGAAGATCTAAGGCACAATACTAGTGAAATATCAAAAAGAAAGAAATGTGAAATAGCGCTGGTGTTTGATATTTTCTTACGATTATATGAGACTTCAATATATTCATTTTTTTTTCCTTGCGTGCTGTTTAAAGTTTAGAATAACTTACTAATTGTATAGTCAATTAATATTAGAGCCTAAGATATATTTAGTTCTAAAATAAACTTTACATACTTACATACATTCATAATCTCACGCCTTTTATCCCCGAGGGGGTGGCAGAGGTATTCCATTTCTGGATATACCCACTTTTCACGTGATATACGGACCCCAAAACGTGATAGGTGGTGAGCCCATCGCCGGACCGGGTCTTTTAAACATGTCTCAGAATTAATTCTGGGACCTGCGGGTTTCACTATGTTTTCCTTCACCGCTGAGCTAGTGATAAATTATAAATAAACTTACCTAAGTTCAACATAAGGAAACATTATTAATATTCAAACGTACTCGTGAACTTTCGTTCAATAAGTACACGCAAAGAACACAAATCTGACTTACATTAAAAGTAAATCAGCAACTATTTCAAATGTAAATATTATTATTGTTCGATTTATATCGATGCTTTAATATCGATATTACTCGATCTGTCTGCGACTAGGTGCGATCGCGTGTGGTGAGCCGGTAACACTTGATATACGGCCTTCTTAATCACAGGCTCGTTGTCCGAGATTTATTCCTCACCTGTTGCGCCAATTATTTACATTCGGAAGTCATTCCTCTCCAATGCGGATCGACTCATTAACGAGTAAAATTGAAGACGTGACGATAGTTCATTCGTGAAATGGAGTTTTGCACGAGTTAGTTGTGAATCTATCACGAGTTTCATTAGTAGACCAGAGAAAGATGCCTCTTTTGGCTGTCATAGTATCCATATCTTGTGAATATGACAGCCCAACTGACTATATTCAAATAATTTACTAATATACCAAATTATGAATATACACTAACGCCTTATTCCCGAGGGATTGGTAGGAATGTCCCACGTATAGGTACTTTTCATTCCCCTAAACGTGACAGGTGGTGAGCCCAATCTCGGATGTGGTGCTTATTCTTTAATCCATAAATGCATTGGTTGAAAACAAGTATCGAGTATGTTGAAATACAATATTATATATACAATATTAGTGTACCTACTTGATAAAAGGAATTTAAATTATGCACGACACGTTAAAATAAAAAAGTCTTACCATTATTTTATCTTCTGCTGCAAATTACAGACGAGTCTAGATGAATAATACCGGTTTTGCCACGTTATATTTACACTACTTTTAAATAAATAGCATCGATATTTTTAAGACGGAGCAGGACTCGAAACCTACCATTACAGTAAGTACCAAGTTGCCAGTGACGATAATTTGATAATTGGGACTGTCATAGTCGTTTGCAAAGAAAATTCCGCACCTGCTGGCGCATTGAAAGATCCTTACTCAAAAGGTGCACTAAAAAGATTTATCGTAAAACGATTCGGATTTTATAACCGAGAAATTCAGTTTCATTTTAATAACCTCTATCAAATTTTACCGAAGTTACTCTACTGAATTGGTCTTACCTGCGATTCGTTCCATTTATATTTTTCGCTTTTCGGATAATCCAAATTTTATTTGTGAATTTGTACACATACTCATAACTAGGTACATATTATTAACTATTTTTTGACGGTTTTTTTTATTATTTATTTTTACTTTTGACGGCGACTGCGTTCGCGTTCCGGGTACAAAAGTCGCCTTAGCTTTTTATAACATGCAACCTATCTCGACGCCAAACTACATGGAACAATTTACAAGGAGAGCTGAGAACTTAAGACTATTATGTTTATTAAGTATTATTATAATATTGGAGTCACCTATCACCAGATTTTTATAACTTGACACTTTGGTAATTGGTGGTATGATTTGTACGTGTCTATAATTAGAACCGTTCGCTAACTTAGTGTATTTGGACCTTAGTGCTCATCACAGGGTGTTAGCAGAGAATGTTGAAAAACTGATTATTGTGCACTAACTAATGTCACATAGAACACTTGTGTGACATGGTTGTTATTCAACTATTTCCAATTTTTTGTTTTATTCTCTTTTTTTTTACCATAGTAACGTGTTCGGAAGTAACCATTTAGCCGTGCGAGCTGCAACGTGATATCAAGTGTTAATTGGGAGGTGTCGAAAGCACTCGACGTCAAACTTAACACTTTTTTAACTTCTGTTAACAACTCAGATTTGCCTTTCTTATTTGCGATAACATCATGCTCCGGTGCAAATATTTGCAGGTTTGTTTTAGTTAAGACAGGTGCTTAATGCTTTTTGGGTTTCGTGATTAACTCATTATCTTGGTTTTTTGGTATAGTAACAGATAATAAATAAATAATACTGGTGTAATTTGTTTAATATGTGGAATGTTTTTGTGTGCTGTTTATTTAAGAATTTCAGAGTAGGTTTTAGCAAATATGATTAAAACAAAGCATTCTTGTTAACAATACGTATGCACCAAAATTTATATAGGTAGGTAAGTATTTAATTCTAAGACATGTGTAACAGCACCCCGGTGTGCTTCGAAGAGCTCATCACGTATCACGTTTAGGGGTCCCAAAACTGTACTGGTGAATCGTGGGTATTTCCAGAAATGAAATAATTCTGCTGGTCGCAGTAGATAAAAAACGCGTTTTGTTTATTTAGGTAGTAGCTATACCGATTAAGTATAAATACAACTGTAACTGAAATAAAAACTTTATTTACCCTTCTCAACTATTGAATCTGAATCAATATACATTTCGGTAACATTAAACACGAAGATAGATACATGATCACATTCCTCATCCGTAACACTTACACTATTATACACCGCCGACCGACCGCCGCGCCGCGCCGGTTCACTCGTGATTTATCTGCTGCATCGCCGACCTGCGAACAGCTCGTTTATTGCTCGCTTGTTATTTATAATTTATTTTTAACGGTCACCGATTTGTGCCTATACTCACCTATATAGTTGTTCCGTGGCGCGACCTTTTGGCACCAACAGTCGTGCCAAATTGGGACGTGGCTTGCCAATTATCGCGCTGATATTTCTGGTTAAGTGTAATAAGTTGGATCGAGCTCAATATTGTTGGGTTCTACAGTCACTAAAAACCTATTATTTTTTATTCCCCTGGCTTATTCGTCACAGCTGAAACATCCCAGAAATAACAGTGTTTTTATTGAAAATTATATCGTATTGTAAAATATTTTTAATCTTCACGAGAACTAAGTTAGAGAACTAATATGCTTTATCGGCTCATTTTATACTTATTAATGTAGATAATAACACCATTGAACGTATATTTATGTGCATTATAACATGCAAATGTATAGGCGCTGTAGCCGCGATCACATGGTCCGCGATGTCAACGCATGATATAGTTTGGCTACATGATTTGACCGTCGATACTCGCGGCAGATTTACAATGCGACCAGTAATTTATAGCGATGTTCGATCTAGATGTAATTTAATGTTGTTGGCGCACATAAATCAAGCTCATCTACCGCTCGGACTGATATCTACGGTCCCGCCAGACTTGTAAACCCGATAATGTTGGGTGGACGTTATCGCTCGCACCGTTTGTTGGCTGTGGCTTTTAATTAGGCTAATTCCCGGATACACTGTGTAACAAGCATTATCTTCCCGCCAAGATTAATAGTTTTCGTTCGATTCGGAAAGAAGGTTCTCAAATTACCTCATTCGTTTCCCGTGACCAAATTGGAATTTTATATTGGTTTTAAATACGATAAAAAATATTAGTATGGACGCTTAACTAACTAACTCTTTTGGATACTGTTTCATTACTTTAGTTTATCTACTAATTCTCATTGAAGAGGTATATACAGACTAGTCATTTAAAAAAAAACAAAGAACGAGTTTAAAATTCACAGAAGTTTTGTTTCTCCAACTTTTTATTCAAAGCATTTATTGAATAGCTAAATAGCATTTACTTACCGGCAAGCACTTTAGCAATTATTTTCCCAAGTACAGCCTTCGAGTGCATTCAAGTTCTAGCTGGCCTCGGACATCGCCACAGTTAATTAAATTACGGTAGTGGAACTCTTAAACGTACACAGACCTCACTCACGCGTTGTTAGTGTCGCTAATGGAAACCTGAAAGTAAGTAATACGGGATGCTTCTCTGAGGGCCTGCTACCAGGTGGACTACTGGATTTTTGTTTACTGTGGCATAGGAGAGGAAATAGCGACGATGAACGACTAATCGGGCGATGCGTCGTCGTGTCGCGCTAAGAATAGCCGATCGGAAACTTTTTGTCGTCTCATTCCGCCGCTGAGCTGATCATTCGTTAGCGGACGAAGCCGCGCCGTAAAATCCACGGGAATGTTTCCCATATTTGTGGGGAACTTTGGAACTTTAACTCGCAAAGCATTGCCTATTATCTAGGCAAAGTAGCTTTAATGAAAATAGCGTTAATTAACTTTTTCTTTTTATACTCACCGTATTTGGAGAAGCAATTGACTCGATTAATTAATGCAACTACGTAGTGGGTATAAGAACTGTATAAAAAAGTCGGATAAAAAGATCAAATATTTACTTAGTTAAAGTTTGAAACCCTTCTGCAGAATAATTAGCAAAGAAATTATTATGCCTTATTCCACTTGGAGACAATAAAACAAAATAACAGAATGTCACACTTAACAAAAACTAGTAAACCAATACAAGGCAATCCCAGTTCGCCTCTATTATTAATGACAGACAAGACATCTGCACAAAAAGGTGCTAGCTAGTAAGGATACGGAGACGGTTTCTTGCTGCATGCTTTTACCTTTTATGGAAACTTAATAATTTGTTTGCACATTACCTATTTCCTTCAAGAGAGCGAACTCAATTCATATCGAGATAAGCAGGTTCTTGTCAGTCCGTACACTGCAGGCTAAGCGTTTTTTTTGCTTACAAAAGAAATTATTATTGAGTGCGCACAGAATATTATTTTTCTCGGAAAAAGATAGATCGCTTAAGCGATTTTACGGAAAATTAATTTTGGCAGTGACCGACAGGGCGCGGCCGCTGCGCGATGATTTGTTGCGATCCGACCTCGCTCGTTACACTTCTCGATAATGACGCATACCATTTACTCAAAGCCGAAGCTCGGGCTGTAATTCAAGTCGCTTTATCGATATTTCACGGTATCCATCAGCGCTTGATTTTTAACGGAAATTATTTTCGACAGCCTCTTCAATAAATTATTTAAAAAAATATGTTTGATTTAAAGTAGCGTGGTATGCGCGGGCGCAGACTGCCGCGGTTGTCGCCACAGCAGCTCAGCTGCAATTAATCCACTGTAATTCGATACGAGCCTCCTGTCGTCGGCGACGTAATGCATCGTGATTTACGCGCACCGAACAAGCCGTTAATCTTATTACCACTTTCAATAACTTTATTATCGGACTCGCTACAAGTGTTACACAGACCAATGTACACCTTCACCGCTCCGCCCAAAGACTATTTACTCTAACTCAAACATCCTCGGCAGAGTTAGGAAGCTTCCCACGAAATTTATTTTAGTCGACTTACCGATTGTTACCGCTCCACCAAAAGCGGAAAGTTAATACTGCCGTTGCTTAACTTCGATTAAACGGTTAGAAAGGCTTGACTATCAAATCCTTTTTAGGTTTCCGATAGTTAACTTGTAGTGTCGTGTTTCGGGACATTTAACGGGTGCATAAATTCTCGAAAAGGACATTTTGTCTTTACAGCTTACGTTTTGAATAGTAATAGAATCAGCGTTCTTTCTAGTTTGGTGTCGTGTGAAATCACTTCTTATTCAACCCGCAAAGCCTCGAGGCGGCGGTAAATGCAATTCAAATTCGACATGTTATCCCCTAAAATGTTCCAATAATAACATGCAAATGATGCGTCCAGTAGCGTGGAGAACAAAAAAGTGGTGAGACTCAAAAGGGATATTCCTGTGTGGTGGTAATTTGCATATATTTTCGTAATAACAACTTCCGTTTGGCGCGCCAGTGGTGTCACGCGCGCTTGTAGCCACGGTAGCATCTGATCGCGCTTTGTTGTTTGCCGACTACCATGTTCCCAGGACGATTGTTCGAAAGTACATTGTCTCAGTGGTTCGGAAACTCAAAGCTTTCTTGTTCCAAACTTAATGCACGTTATCCTACGCGATTGTACTAGACGCTCACGGTCAATCCTATTTTACCTATTTTTTTTTACTTATTTTATACTTATTTGGAAGACCATCATCTAAAAAAATACACGATACTTAAAATAAATAAAAACCAGCAATTTATGAAACAATAATATTTTTTAGGGTGCCGTAGGTAAAGAGACCAAAGAGTGCCAACATGACTACTACAACGGCTCTAATACAACATGGTTCGACTTTGAAAGTTAGATCTATTTGATTCGTGTGTGATTATTTCTTCTTATTTCATGTAGTCTTTACTCTACAAAATAATAAAAATAATACAAATACTCTTTCTCGTATGTGTGTATGTATGTTGTCAAGACTTAAGATCATGAATTTTGTCAAGAAGAAATGTCTTTCAGCATAAGTAAAGACAAAAAATTTGAAAACCATAAAAATATATAATAATTTACATAAAAAAAATGCGATTGTTCTGTACAATTACCTACCTAACTCCTTATAATATACTAGCTGTTCGGATTCACCCGCGTAGTTCCCGTTGCCGTGGGAATACTGAAATAAAATACAGCCTAAGTTACTCAGTAATAATGTAGCTTTCTATTGGTGAAATATTTTTTAAGTTTCAGTCAAGCACCGTGCGGTTCCAATGCGCACCAAAACAATTAAAAAGTCGGATTGTCTTGTCTTCAGAGGAATGTGTTCAGTAGTTTTTGAGTTTATACGCTACAAACATACAAACCTAGCCTCTTTATAATATTATTGTAGATAAGTGTAGATTCCCGTGATGGACGAATTATTTATGCATAGGTACCTACAAGTTTGGACGGAACCCTCGGTGCGCTATTCCGACTCGCACTTGTTTGCAAAGTTTAAATTCCCACTTTGTGTAAGTAAAGAATGTTGAATCACTCTGCAAAACAATCTACACTAAAATTATAAAGAGGAAAGATTTGTATTTTTGTATCTTAGTTACGAATAAACTCAAAAACTACTAGAGCGATTTAAAAAATTCTTTCACCAATGGAAAGCTTGAATATCCTTGAGTAACATAGGCTATATTTTATTCCCGTATTCTTATAGGGGACCACGCAGAACCGCTAGTACATTATTATTTTTCTACAAGGAGGATGCGGCTGGCGCCACGCGGTCCCACCAGCTCGGGCCTCCCATAGTCACGTCAACCAAACACATTTGTATGCATCCTTTGCATCATCCATCCCTTCTCATTGAATAAAAATAATGTAATACCGTGTACAATAAATTGTGTATTAGATTTATAATTGAGCATTAACAATGGTGTAGTGTGACATGAATACTTGTAAGTTATTTGATCCTTTTTGTTATTACAAGCTTTTAATTAACTTGCATTTTGTGTTAGTTTATGTCAAATCTTGCAACTGAATTCTAGACCACTTCTTGTCGTCTGATTGAGTTGAAATTTAGCATATTTATGTAAGTTCGTCGACAATGCAATATTATGGTAACATCGAGATGATCTCATGATGAAACCAGAATATGAATAGAAGAAATCCTTAATGGCTACTAGTAAATTTCTCGAGTTTGGGCTCATTTCATTTATTTCGGAGAGTGCCATCCAAAAGCTGAGGCGAGGAGCTAATTATTAAAAAAAAACGTATATCTATTGCAATAGTGTTGTACAATATACACACGTGGAAGCGCTTTAGTAGAATTTTATTAATATTTCGCGCTCTGTTTCACTGTTAAAATCCAATTAAACTTGTAGGTACGGTCTCAGCTTTTCCGCAAAATTTCACACTTCTGATGAAACTTTTAACACAATTACCTAGTCCAGCCATTTCGCAACCCTCAGCGGCTGAACATAAAGAAACTTGGAAAAAATACAAACTAACCAACAGTCCAATTTAGCAACATTCGCATAAAGTTAAATGTACCAAATCTGAAATGTACTTACAGTTTACTAGGGTTGGAAAAGTTTATCAAAACTTCTTTTGCATGAACTGCTTATTTAAAATATATTTTTATAAAGCTGTCTTGACCCTAAATCTGGGATAGTTACGATACAAATAACAGTGAAGTGACCTGTTTTATTATTCAGCAGCGTGGCCGTAAAGGCACGTCCCGTAGTGAATTCTCTAATAAATATTGATAGGTGGAATCTGTTCGGTGGGTTTCGTAGCTCACAAATTTGGAATTAGCGCAAACTTGCCCCTTTGACCGGCACTGTCTGCAGTGTTTGTCAGTTGTCGCAAAGCGTCGGCTTCTGAAGCGTCACATGCACCCGAAATTCGGACTACAGAGGTGTGACATTTCTGGAAAGTTGTTTTGGTTGAGTTGACTGTGTTCATAGAGCACTTTCTGTTCAAAATTGTACATTACATTCCCTAAAATAGCACCTATTTCTGTATTCTATATAAATATAAATTAAAAAATTGTATTTAAAAAAATATATTTATATAATAGAAAATAATTACAAAATAGAATTGTAACTGTCTAATATTTGTACTTGCATCACGCCTTAACTACTGCACCAAATTGGGTGCGGTTTTCACAGTTTGTATCGTTTACGGTCTAACTTTAAATTTAAAGAATGTTTCATCTTGATTCGATTTATAAATATGTCTATATAATACATATAGTGTTTTTTTTAATTGAGTCAGTACTAGTTATAGAAATAGAAATAATTTATTTTGTCCAAAATGTGGTACATAAGATGTTCAGTTCTAATAAGGTATAAGATTGTTCTATACCGGTTCTATATGAGAAAATGCTTGATTTTATCACAAGAGTCGAACAAAAACGTATTAGTAGGCCGTCTATCACCACGTCGTCGCTAAAACACTGTTTCATTTCAGTCGCGTTCTCTCACCCTTGATCTAATCAAAACTTGGCAAATTTGTTTACATACTCGTATATCCCGCAGCCGGGCACCCTGATATTCACCACACGTAAAAAGTGCGCGACAGCACCCTTTTGATGTCCTCATACGCGGACTCGCGCTAATAAAATGACATGAGACATGTTTGTCATATAAACGGAATTTGATTTCAGTATTTCGCGCAGAAGTCAATTTACACTTTATTTTTTCGTACCTACATAATAATAATTTAACGTGTTAAAAGGCAGCTGAAATGTATAATTACGTATAACCGACTTACTAATGCTTTACTCATCACTGAATCTCCTAAACAATAAGACCTAGAAACAGGGTCGTAGCTACCGTATCAGTCGTATCAACGATACGGGGCCCCGGGCTATAGGCATTAGGCCCCGATGTCTGTAAGCGAAAATTCGTAAATGGTTTGTCTAGGTAATAAAAGGGTTTCGAAATAAACTGATTGAACATTATCTTAGGACTTCAATTCAATTCTGTTATATAGCAATTTTGGTTTCTTTTGCGTAAAATATTTATCCTTTGCTTGGGCTTCGCCGTAGGAGGGCCCTCTAACAAATTTTGATAGAGCCCCATCTATTTCGCCACTACTGCATAGAAACTTGAAATTTAGATTTAAATAGTCAGATTTCCGATACGATGTAATCATCAGCTAAGCTAGAGTTTTTAAATTCCCATGAGAACAGAAAAAACAGGTCAGTGAGAAAAACGCCTATTCACAATATGGAATACATTTGAAAACTATAGTTTTATGCGTAGCCCGTCAGTATCAATAATTCACTGGCGATTAGGGATAACTCATAACCTTTATAGATATAATATCTCGATTATACTGGATGTTTTTTTTTTACCGTCTGGACAAAAATATGACATATAAGGTATCTAGAGCCGAAGTTATACACGAGATTAATTGTTAAATATAGTCATGTTTAGTGCAATTTACAAAATCTAGAAAACTACGCACAGCACTACGCGCAGCTGGCGGTTGTAGGTAGATTGCGCATAAATGGAAGCTACGAGCCTGTTTCTTTTTAAAATACTATTTCAAATATCTCAGTGTGTATTATTGACTACAATTTAGTAATGTATATTAGTTTAAGCAAGAAAAATTTTTTTTGAGAAAAATAAATTTTTTAAGTAACATTGCCAAATGAATCTATTACACTTACCTATCACACCACATTTTTTTCCAGACGGTAAAAATAGTCACCCTGTATTGCTTATCAGGTTTTTTTCTATGGTTAGGTACTTAAAGTTTTCTAATAAATTTAATGGATTTAAAGTACTTATTCTAGAACCACAAATAAACTGAGACCTACAGATTTCTAGACCTCAGCGCTGTCGGATCTTCTTACAAATTGACGTGAAGCGCTTTGTGCCTCACGTTGGTCTTACGCTGGACGTGGACAAGATGCCACTAACGTTATAAATTAGCCTCTATACGTACCGCCTTGGAACAATACCCCTGTCACAGTCGCCGTATCGGTTGTCCCTGTCCACTTGGCACACGCCTACAAACAACGCAAACCATTACTAACCCTACCCCGAGAGTTAATAGGCTTCCAATCCTCCTGCGGTGCTCTCTATAGTTTACCAAGGCTATAGTGTTGCGGCCGGCAGGTGACAAACCCCACTATAAATCTCGGTGCGTGAACACTGAACACTATCCCCCGATCTGAATGGCGACGCTAATTTGCTATTTGGTCCTATAATTGAAAAGTTATTTTGTTGCCTATTCTATGTAAATTCGATGAAGCGGGTTTGATATATATTTTATAACTTGTATAAATAATATGGAGTAGCGATCAATTCTGGCCCTGCTTCGCTTTATCAAAATAAAATATACCTTCTGAATCCTTAACTTAATCGTTTTAAATTCAAATTCCTGTTTCAATCCCAAAAGTTTTAGATAAACTTTAATTAGATTGGTAATTTGTAATTGCAGTTTTCACTTAAATTTTGGCATTCATTTTAAAATCACTGACAGACACTGAAATTTTATTATTTTGGTATAGAGCTTTAAGTTATATTATAATGCTGTTCAGGAAGCCATATACATAAAATCTCTACATTCATATGGAATTGAGGTTGCAGTGTTATTGTTTGTACAGCCAACGTATATTAATTAAAAAGTCAGACTAAATATAGTTCAACAGCACATTATTAAATTTTCAACCCGTTTAGGCTACGCATGCTACGTACACCCGAAAAACATTACCTTCCTTCTAGCGCAGCCGGGTAAAACAGCAAAAATAATTATACTCATCCTCTTCATATCCTAAGCTATCTACTAAAACAGCAAAAAACCAATTAGTGGGTCCTCGTTCCAGTAATAACTTTCACCTCAAGAAATTTATCGGGCGCTGTCTCTAGTTGCTAAGTAGCTTCGCACTATGGAGTATACTTTGAGGCAGGTCTGAGCCTGAGGCTGCTCAGATTTACGAGGTGGTGCGCTCGTGCTGGCTCCCTCCCCCCTTCCCTTCGCGTTCCTACACCCCCTCTGGCGCCTGCGGGGAATGCGGCTCTCCTCGGTCAGTCATTGTAACGGCGATGTTAGTTATGAACTAAGAGCAAGTGCCAGCTATACAGTTTCAATACGAGAAACTTTGACATGACACGGATACTATTTCTTGTTAATAACTTGAGATTTAATGAGATAACTTTTGACTTTTTAATTTTTGGCAATATGAGTTTGCTCGAAATAAAGTTTATTATTATTTTTGTCTCTATGATGTTTTAATCAAAATATATTTTGTATCTGATATTACGTTTGTGGGTTTACATACTTAAAGAGTACAAATGAATTAGCGTAGCTGAATTTAGTGCTATCTATGGAAATCGTGCTATTATTGATCGATATTCAAGAAAATTGGTTAGACACAACTAAAGTTCGATTGCATCATAATTTTGTTATATTAATATACTAATTGGGGTGTATGAGGAATTGCGCTTTTTCTTTTACGCAGTGTATAATAATGTTTTATTTATCTCTGATCGATTACTGACAAATGACCACAACAATATCCTGATAAAAACATATTATAATGCTTAAGTTATTCTCCTAGCCGGTCATGCAGCGGGTTCCTGCAGCAAGATAACAATGCGTACGCTATTATCTCACATGATCATGATATTATCTGACCAAATAACCAAGTAGCAAATTCTTTTCAAAGATATCATTTTATGATAAACTCAACAAACCAATTCTTCTCTCTAAACATTCATGAACTTTTTGTGACTATCACTGCCTTGGTAATAAGCGGACGCTGCCTTCAAGTATGAACGCGCTAAAATGCTACCAGACCGGTCTTCATGAGGCGCGTGACGTCACTAGCTCGAGTCCATATGAAGTCTCCAAAATGCCTGGCTGTCACGCGGCGAGAGCATACAAGTATACCTGTCAGTCTGGAGGAAATTACATTGCGGGGTAACAAGCGGTGTCATTGTCGACAGCTTACTAAGTACTCGATTATAAGTTTAAAAAGATAATAATTATTATCACTCATCTGTTTTCGGATTTGGTATTACTTAATCTTCTGTACTAAAGAATGTAATTTTTAGTAATGTATTTGAACAATAAAAGTAGTTTTTTATCTATTACAATTTATGTTGTGCATACCCACATTGTAATATATAATAGATGTATAATTCTTTGCGACCAAATGATACACTCTGCTTTTCATCCCTCTATGAGAAAAAATAAATACGAAAGTGCGCGCATTGACACATCGAATTTTTTCAGACAGTGTGGCACAACCATCGAACGCCATTGGGCCATGTCAGCCTAATGCGGCGAAAAATGGAACTAATGTTTTGTTATACAAAAGTTTGATGTACTTAAACTACAATAGCGTCAACCTTAGATGCAAACTTATTTTGTTAATCTCTTTGGCTAAGAATGTTGAGGAATATTTTTTTCACACCATCTATTCGAAATGTGACGTTTTGGTCCCCAATAACAGGGATCAAAGTAAGTCTTTTCCGATAGGATTTTAATAAGTGCGAGTAAAAGTGTTTTGAATTTGGAATTAAAAATATCCCGCAACATTCTTAGCCAAAGAGATTAACAAAATAAGTTTGCATCTAAGGTTGGCGCCACTGTAGCTTAAGTACTATAACAAAACATTAGTTCCATTTTTCGCCGCATTAGGCTGACAAGCATAGAGTAACTTATATGCTGACAAGGCTGAATGGGGTTCGATGGTTGTGCCACACTGTCAGAAAAATTGCTGTGGCAATGCGCGCGCTTTCATACTTATTTTTCACAATTTACATTTTATTTTACTCAAAATTTTCGAATTCCGACATTGAATTGTTTGTGTATTTTATATTTTAAAATGTATTCAAGTAGCATTGACTGCAGTGATAGTTAAACACCGGAATATATTAAAAAAAGAAGCAAACAATGTCATCAACAATTTTTCTCATAGAGAGGTATGAAAAGCAGAGTGTATCATTCGGTCGCAAAATTATTTTTACCTTGGGCTACGTACTTTAAACCCCTCATTTCGTTCATGATTCTACATTAGAATCCCTCACTACGTTCGGGATTCTATCCTAGAACCATTCACTATGTTCGTGATTTAATAAAACGCCCTCGCCGTAAAAATATAGTTTTGCTCCCTTATGACACAATCTACTATAATTCCAAATTTATTACACTTTTATTCGCACTTATTAAAACCCTATCGAAAAAGACTTACTTTGCTCCCTTTTATTGAGGAGCAAAACGTAACTTTTCGAATAGATGGTATGAAAAAGCAATATTGAGTACCTATGCACAGCAGCTATCTGTGGGCGGCGACAAACGAATATTTTTTAAATTATAATGATTTATCTTCAATCTTTAGATTGACCCTTACACCACCCGAGACCAATGTCTGTGTAGAAAGTATTTTTTAAATTCATTTAATACTTCAGTTTCAATAAGCGTTAAAGTGAAATTGCCGTAATCCACCCCTTTCAAGTATATAATAGACTAAATTCTGCAGACCAGCTAAAATTCCTAATTTTAAGTTAGCCTATCCTTCTCTATAGAATACGGAAGAAAAAGACAGAAACAAACCATAGATTGAAGAGTAATGTCAAACATGTAAAAACCAACTAATTTGAACCTTATGAACGTGCTTTTCTGTCACTTTTATCCATGACCTTCTTACGTCGTCGCTAAAATTGCTAAACACGCCTTAGTTGACAGGACTAATTTTAATTTGACAGGACTAATTATCTATCGTCTCTTTTCTTTTCTAGGAGAAAGAAAATGACAGGATTAAACTAAAATAACTTTAGTCACTGTAATGCAGAATCGAGCCCAATATCAGGCTAAATTCTGTTAATTCGGGGTCAAACAGGTTATTTTGTTCGCACTTGCTTGCCTTTGGCGCATTTTGCGCAGTTAAGCGATATCTCTTCCATATCCCAACTGTTAATTGGATAATAGCATATAAAACGTTGATCGCGATAACCTAGAGAGTCTTTGAACTCTCAAAAGTGGGTAAAGCGTAAGTCTCACGTCTATGATCCCCGAGGGGGTAGGCACAGGTATTCCATTTCTGGAAAACCAACGTTTCATCATTGCACTACATTAGGTTTTACTGTAAATATAAGTAACACTGGTCTTAACTTGAAGACACAAGCTATACAAGTGCACAAAATCATATAATTCTAGCTGTGTAATTTTATCTGCCGCTGCAAGAACCTAATAAAAGGTCTTCTAAGTAATTAATTTCGCAAGCAGTGCCTCACGAGTTCTAGTTGGGAAATACACAGGATACAGAACAGTCTGTACACAGGTCTTGCCACAGCAATTACGCAAAATTCGTGATACTCCGAGACAAGGATAAAATATCGATCAGTAAAACATTACTATCTGGGACCTCGATTCACAATCGTTAAAGGATACGTTCGAGATAATTATCCTTCACAGGGGGTGCTCTCGGTCGTAAATTCTCAAGTTTTATTGTGCGAATACTTAAAACTTCTCATAAAATTGTCGCGGACAAAATAAGAACGTCCGATTTAATTAGATGCGACCGCTATGCCATCAGTTTACGTCACGCCCCCCCCCCCACACCGATTTGCCACCCCCACCCCCCTCGCGTTTGTTTAAAACTACCCGCAAAAGGATTTTAACGAGATTAAGCTCGCCATGTTTTATAGGTCATCCCACGAGATTTATTTTACTGTGATTTGTATGGCATCTCTCATTCGCGGACATGAAAAAGAAATTCCGTCATTAAAATGAAATGGAACTTACTTTTACAATCCGTATATTCTGATGAATATTGCGTTAACTTTACGTCTTCGGATTAATGGAATAATCACCTGGGGAATTCGTGGCTGTTAGAGGCACCTTTTGAGCCGTCTGCATTAAGGCGAGTTATTTATTTCGATTTTAACAAACGAGTGCTTACATGATTTGTGTTCATTTTATATTTTCCTTTGTATTATTTGACGGACTCACTGCTTCTCGGCACTTTACTTGGTTTTGTTTTAAGTGTTAATTTCTTAACTGTACCACAGATATTAGAATACTATAGCCCTTTACAGCCGAAGAAAATAATTTACTTAGACTTCCTTGAAATTCACATGACTTTTTCATAGGTGCCTAAGTATCATGTTAAAAATAAATTTAAAAATCCTGAAGTCTCTGGTTTCCTGAAAACTTACCCTCACGAGCAGGGGGGTTAGGAGATAGCTCGAGAGTGAGTTTTGTCTACTTTGGAGATATTTTTGATACTAAATGAAAATTTAACTAATTAAACAGTCTTTATAATCATCAGTCATTTATTCTCTCACTCCTCACTCAACCTTTTCCTCTTCTTCCACTAGCCTGTCCTCTTCCTCTAGCCTGTTCTCTTCCCGTAACCCGCCCTCTACCTCTTGCTCTTGACGTTTCCCTGCCTGATCTGCGTCTAGTGGATTTCCTGTTTCTGGATGTTGTTGGCATAGGTGGTGGTGCCTCATCCACTTCGGAGAATTCATCGCCAGAGCCAGATCCACTATGTTCTAGGTGATTTAAGACTCTCGCAACAATATCTTCATCATCATCAGCAAATTCCTCAACTTCTGAGTCATTCTCATTTGCTTATATTTGTGCAACTTGGTCATCCTTGAGGGGTTTTCCTAAAAATAAAGATATTAAACGATTATACGAACAGGAAAATTATGTTTAGTTACAAAATATATGAATATATATTTAGTACGTATCACCTAACCTACACGATTGTGCGTCCTTGATTTTGAGTCACAATATACGCATAAGTAAGCATGGTAGTTTCAAATTACATACATATAGGTATAAAACAATACTTATTAAAGTAAATCACACAAAAAAAACAATAGAAATTGTATTTATTTAATAAATAACTAAATACTTACCCGGGCGAGTTTTCGCGGCAAAAAATGCAGCCATCCTTCATAGTGGTTACGGGCTACTAACAGGTTCATACTCGTTCGTAAGAGGCTAGCGCGTGTTTTTTCCAAGAACTAGATAGTCTCACAATAGATCGAAGCCAGTTGCGTCTCGAAAAGTCAATTTGTGTACCCGCCAGAATTTTTTAAAATCAAATCTTACTATCGTATCAAGTCGGTTGTAAAGGGCTATCCCTTTACAACCGACTTGATACGATAGTAACTGTACGTTATGTGTTCTATAGACATGTTATTCAAAAACAAAATTCATGAACAAAACCTATTGTTTTATTTTGAACTGTAATATCTCACAACTTATTTGAATTCATTTTTGCTTAACATCAGTAAAGTTTTCATTTTACTTTCATTTGGTATAGGTATTGTAGGTAGTATACAAACATCATTATAGTTCGAAATTCGTGACGATTCGTATGTGAGAAGTGACTTTGTTGTTACAAAATATTATGGTTGAACTTTTTTTTATAAGTTTTATACATACCTACGTGGATCAAAAAATGTTCGCCCCTTAAAACTTATACTTAAGATAAATTCATCACAAGGCCACATTTACATGTGTAGCCCGTTAAATACACGTTACGACCGCGAGCACTTCCCTCAATGTTGTTATTGCGCCCCCCTCGGGAGCCACTCGACGGTAAGAGCGCGAAACCGAACATCAAAGACCGTATAAAACGCACTTCATTCCATAAAGTTCCATAACAGAGGCGTCGGCGGTGAAACGGCCACCGCAAAGAGACCCTTAGATTTTCATTTCAATCCCCCGCTGCAATATTCCCCGGAAGGAGCTCGAGAAGATAGGTAGGTCGAGTAAAAGTGGTGGTTCATATGACCGCCGCAGCCGCACGCGGTATCGACGCGCTTCCCATCTAAATGGAGAGCGGCTCACGAACTACCCGCAGCTATTGTAAACAAGCAACGTTCTCTATTCAAACTATCGTTACGCCCTCTATTCGCCGTTTCGTGCCGTATTGACGATCCGGAAAAAGGTCTTACCGTTTGCCCGGTCGGTGAGAAAACTTTTATCGGTAGGCACAGATTTTCACGTGAGTAGTTTTGATTTTACGACTATATCGGGTCTCTGGTTTTCGCCAATGCCTCGAAAGCCGCTCGATAAACCAATATAAACCTAAATGTACTCGCAAATATTTGGAAGGGACCTAGAATATTATGAGTTATGACTTTACTACCTAAACATTTAATTTCTTAAAGACAAAATAAAAATTCAACGCTTTCTAATTTCTTTACGAGTCAAATACAATATTTTTTCAGATTATATCAGACTTAAAGATTTCCAGGCTCAGGTTCGAATCCTGGCATGTACCAATGAGTTTTTTAAAAACTTACGTACATATTTATCACTAGCTCGACGGTGAAGGAAAACATCGTGAGGAAACCCGCAGGTCTCAGAATTAATTCTGAGACATGTGTAAACAGACCCGGTCCGGCGATGGGCTCACCACCTATCACGTTTAGGGGTCCAATGTATCTCGTGAAATGTGGGTATATCCAGTAATGGAATACCTCTGCCTACCCCCTCGGGGATAAAAAAGGCGTGAGATTATAGTATTATATTATTATTAAAGATTTCCAAAAAATCCGGAAATCGTATACGAGGACGCTATTGTATTACTGGTGAAATACGTACAACTTTTCAAAATATTGCATATGATTTTATCACGTATTTCTAGAAAGTCAGTTCTATTTTAAAGTGTCACGAAAGGAGCGTCGCTGCTTCTGACAGAATTTAACCCATTCTGTGACAATAATGAGACATGCGACGCGAGCCAACGAAGCACTACGTCTAGATTTTTAGTGTATCCTCAAAATACTGCAACGCACGAAATGTAACAAACTCTGTATTCGGGAACAATCGTATTCTGAAATACTACTTAGGGGGGGGGGGGGGGGTTATTCCATTTAGACATCCATATCATATAGCTCGTATAAATGCTAAGAAGTGGGACGGAAAGTTACGACTATTGCAAACCATAAACATAAGCTCCCAAATTTAATTTCCTATTTGCATTTAAAAATGGCATCGTTTGAACGTTGCCGGCACGAACCCGCAGATTTATATGCAGTATCGTGGTACTCACGAAGCGGCTATCGACGCGTGGATCCACGCGCGACCGAGGCGTGCCCTCGAAGTAAGAATTCGCGCATTTTTACAGCATAATAAAAATCGTAAATAATGCCAAGTGAGCCGGACGGAGTCGGGTCACGATGTGCCCCGGGCCGCGTGCCGTCATCGCGACTTGTGAATTTACGAGGCCCACAGTATCGCCCTCGTCCGATCATACCAAGTGTTGATTTGGATTAAATTAGCTCCGACTTATTTATTCAACAACAATCCCAGAGAGGATATATTATACCCAATGTGTTCAAATCCAAAAGTATAAGACACTCACTTTAAAGCCAATGCAGCAATTACAAATATTTACACTCGCCATAATTTTGAAGTACAAAATCGATCGCCACAAATGTATTATTAAAATGTAATTGTGAACAGCTATTCAATAATGGTTAATAATTATCACGTATAAGAGAACAATTTCCTTCGAATCAGAACACACGTCCACGCAATTTAAGAGGAGGTCCTGAATGTTATTATCACGGGTCCGAGACTCGTTGCCTCATTGACAAGTACGGAAGCGGTCAAGAAAAAACATTAGTGAATTATAAGGTACGAACGCCGCAAATCTACAGTCACATCAAGACTTGTTATTATTAGTGTACCTATAAAATGATTTACTGTGACATGGTTAATCAAATAAATAAATATATAGTGTTGTTTAAATTTATAGGCTTGATCGATTTACTTCTTTGGTTACTTATTTGAATTTAGTAAAAATTAAACGTAACATGATGTACGGGAACTAAAGCAAATTAGATTTGGTTATTTTCCTTAAACCGTATAAAAGTGTGATACTGATGATATATACCCTGCGCTACGAGCTAAACCTCAAGTAATCATGGTAATCAATCAGCGAAGACATCCAGAATTACCTACAAAATATTTTTTGCTATTTTCAGGTCATTCAACGATCGACAGTCAAATAGTACAAAGTGAACGACATAATGATAGAATTATGCGGATCAGTTCTATCAATTCAGTTGAAATTATATTTGAGTAGTTTCCTTTGAACCCCAACAGCAAAACTAACGCTAATTCAAAGGGTATGAATTTATGGAATTTTGTCCCATATTTGAGGAAATCATTTAAAAGTTCAAAGGTTTTCTAATAACGAGATGCTATAAGTATTATTATACCAAAGCCGTGGTTTGATTCAAAGGCAATAGAGCGAGCCAACTTAATTTTCGGGCTCACCGCAGTTTCCTTTGTATGAAACCTCATCGGATTAACGAAATTCTGGTTTCGTTAAACTTGAATCCACACGTGAAAATAAGCCTGTATTTTATGTTTGTTTCATAACATGATTATGTGAATACCATAAATTGCTAAGGTAAATAAGGAAAGAAGAGTCTGGAAAAATATTATAAAATTGTTGTAATATAATGTGTGCCTTTCAGTGTTTATTGTAACGCCTTATATGTCTCCTGCTATTATTTTTATTTTGTTATATCTCTTTCCTCCATTCTTTCATGTTAATAAATATCACAGAACTATTAAGTTACTATGAATACCTGTGTACTATTAGCCAGCATCAGCGTCCGACATGCTGTCAAGAATAATCCTATTGTGTCTGCATTCCGTTACCTCTCGATTAACGATTTGACAGCACTAGTCCTATGACTGACGGTTTGGAGAACTTTCAACGGTCCCGGGCAGACAGGACGATGAACGTGGGCTGTTACGGCTTTGCTTATTGTTTTAAATAAACTTCATGTGTACTAATATAACAAAAAAGTAAAATTAAGTTTTTGTATGTTGTTTTGTATATTCGAAACTACTGAAGCTATTTTTAAAGGGTTAAGGAAACTAAATTATTCCTGGGTGACTGTATTTAAGCGATGGGGTAATTACTTTCTGCAGGATATTCCATGCTTGAAAATACCTACTTTTCATCAATATAGTTTACGGACCTTTATGTGTATGTATTGTAACACGTGCCTGAGAATCAATCCGAGATCTGCGAATTTCCACACTATGTTTTCCTTCACCGAGCTAGGGATAAATATGTTTGTAAGTTTTAATAAATTCATTGGTACATGCCCTTCGGGATGCAATAAGGTCGCTATTGAACTACAATTTCGTGTAGAAGTAGTGTAAAAGTGTTAAATGTGATTTCCAACATATTGCTTAACTAGGTAGTCGATGATCGGCTTCCGACTCAGCCGTCCGGCGTCCAAACGTCTCGACGCGGCGCCTCGCTCCGCACAGAAACCCTCGTGACCCCTTTAATCCTGATTAATGGGTGAGACCGTGTCTGTTTTTTAAACGAGAATCCCGGTTTTTGAATTTTCAAAAACACGATAGGCCACTTAGCGTCCCTTGTCGCATCCGATCGTAAGTTAGCGCAGTTCGATACGGCTGCCATATTGGCTCGTTCGTTTTTCGTTGCAATTTACTGCGCGGCGCCGCCGGGGGCCTACCGACATCGTCCGCCTGAAAAGATGCTCACCGATTTATTTACCACCGATTGCATTCGGGAGCGTACCCACTGTGTCCGGTATTTATGTTCCGCGCCGTCTGTCCCTTCGAATTGCCAACAATGCGCAAATATATTTAAAGTGACGCGTTTGATTCTTCGCCAGTATCGTAATTTTTCGACACTCCTTAATACCTCCGACTGTATGCATCGCGTCAGATTCAGTTTTATTATTCCATGCGATACGGCGTATTTAAAAAAAAACATTATGTTTATGTTATAAAAGAAAATCGGTGGCGGCGGTAGCAGTTTCGATATCTGTGTGACCTGTGCCCGCCCGTGCCCATTAGCCCTTTATCTCACCTTGTCACCTCGCGGCTGGCCATAAACCGCTGATAAAACTCCCACTAGTAAATAGAAGTCAATCGCTTTCAGTTATAATTTAAATTAATTGAATAAGAAAATGTTCACCCGATAATGGTCACATTCATCGCTCTTAATGTTCATTCAAACTGGTTCGGGTATTCTTTCGGGCATGTTATTACTGCATGCTTAAGTTATTTAAGGTAATTGAGTAGATAAGAAGCGTATCTCGTAATGATACTTCTCAGTAAATTGTTTTTGGAAATATTTGGTTTGTTAACGTTAATTTAAAAAGCGTGTCGCACTTGCTCTGCAGTCAATTGTGTTTTATAAGTTGCCGAGCGAGAAGGAGCACTCTTGTGTTTTCACTGAGCAAAGTTTCAGCCTTTAGTAGTGTTCAGATTCCGAGATTAGTTCACTTTGTAGTCTGGTTGTGGAGCAGGAAGTTTTTTCTCTGTATAATCGAATTTCCTCTGGCAGAGCCGCAGCTACCCGGCACAGACGACGGAACCAGCAATTGTTTCAGAGTTTTTGTGCCTTCTAACTTATTGTTTTCACGTTATAAATGTTACATATTTATTTCCGTGCACCGCTTAAAGTGAACCCATTGTGACTTTTAGGTACTGTTGCTAATTTTTGCATATTGTTTCGTGTTATATGTAGTTATATAGACAAAAACAACATCTCAAGTTTGCAAAGGACTACATTGTTTACTTCTCAATGGAAGTGATAAAAGTACAAATTGGCATTTGCTTTGATTTCTGAATCGAATTTAAAAACAAAATTTTAAATTGTGTAGAAAAATTTTATGATCTGGACAACCACATAAATATTCATTTTGGGAATAGACTATTTACTTCTACATCACTTGAATTATTTCGAAAGACAAATTTCACAGGAGAAAAATCTGTCTAGCTTTCACGTTGCTGTCTTCTTTAACTACACTTGTCTGGGAAATGTCTGGACAAGGTCCAGGTTTTAGAATTAGATAGATTCTTTCGTATAAAGAGCCGGCGGCAGTTTGTTTCGCAGTTTAACATTGTTTCCTTTTCGATCAGGCTGAGGCCAACATCTGCTTTGGCCCGCTTCTTTCAAGCCGTTCAGCCTCTTGTAATACTCGTAGGTACTACGATATTTTAAGCGAAGGTAATACATTTTCCAATAGCCTACAAAAATCGTGTTGTTTAATATAATGCTTCGAATAATGTAATAAATTGGCTATTCTTAAAATATTTCAATATAAGCCAGCTGTGTGGAAATATTTGAGCTTATGAAAATTCTATAGACTATATAATTCACAGAATAGGTATTAAATCAATTGTTATGAGACCTATTCTCCAATATCTACTTAGAAATTTTTATCCTGTGCAACTTGTCAACATAAACTGTCTGTCTCATCAATTGGCTGATGTTGTACGAGTTGACTAAATTAAAACGATTAAACTGGTGCCTGAGTAACTAATTTGCCGTATTGTCAGCTACTTTTAGTGAAATCTGTCCATACAGCTGCGAATCCTTTCATGTATCTCACCGGCTCCCGTGCAGCCTCGGCCCCAATTACTCGTCGGAATCGTTGTCCACTGTAATTGGATTGGTCGGCGAGTGGACTTGTTGGCATTTTAATTGTGCTATTGTGACGGCAGACACCGTCGCCGCCCGCCGCGACACCAGCACATAGACAAACCACTTTTTTATCTCACTTTCGGATTTGTATTAATGAGTGACGGAGTGAAATTTTGAGACATTCAATCTTTTCTGCAATTGGACGGTATCTGATAGTAATTGAAACTGGCTAGTAAAATGACAGTGAGCAAACGGACCAGAATACTCACCTCTTTAGTCAAAACTGAGGCTTCCCACGATTTGGACAAAAAGGAATCAATAAAACTTGGAATATGTGAGAAAACATCTCGGTCTCCTAAGCGTCAAATATTTCTTCAAAGGATAGAAGTTGCGGCATTTTAGGAAATCGAGACATTAATGGAATGACTGACACGTATTGTCGAACCATATTCGGAGAATCGTGGTGTGTACCAAAATGTAAGGAATCTCTGCTAAGAAGACTTCTCAGTAAAACGGCCTAATTATGGGAACGCCTTCACGAGTGTTAATATTTGATTCTTTGATAACAATTAAGTGTACTAAAACACTAAAGAGTACTATAAAAACAGTGAAAGTGGACACAAAAAGGAAACAAATGAGCTTCTTGACTTTAAGCCCTCATTTACCGAGACTTCACGTGCACGGGCTTTATCAAGAATCCCGTGAAAACACAATCAGTAGTAGCTGTGCGCAGCGGTTTTTGGGAAGTAGAAAGTATATTTTTCCTGCTCAGGTGAAAATTGCTTAAGGCGTTGAGTTTTTATCTTGTACAGTTAAGAGCACGTGAAGCTTGACACATCGGACTTTGTAAAGTTCTTATTACAATCGCATTAGAGGTCAGACTCGCACTACAAATGTAAAGCTTCATATGCTCTTGACTGTATTAACGTGTTCAATGTAACTTTTTTGTATGTTTATTTTATTCAAACAACCTTGGATTGAAATACAAAGATGATTCTTCGTCACTTTTTATTCGGCCCACTTTGTGTTAGTCTTTTTATTAACTACAAACCGTTGTTGGCGCGACGCGGCTACGGAATATTTTATACAAATTTTAGAAACAAGAACAAGTCTCGAGTGACAGGTACACTTATTCGCGTTGCTTATTTTTGTTTAGTAAAGTTTTATCTGAAACCAATCGTGGAGGCGCGGCATGTAGTAGAAATGAATAAAATATACATTTCTGCGTTCCGCGCGCCTGTGCGCCTTCGAATGGGAAGTTTGGATGCCGCTTTAATGGAGTTCTGAAGTTTGCCATTCGTTTCTATTATGACCACGGAATTGTTTGTTGTCGTTGATTTAAATTTCACGCTCCAGTTAATGGCTATCAAATCTTATCTACCAATTATTTATTTATCTGGATGTTCAAAGACTTTCCGCTCCTTCTATTAATTCGCTTTTGTTTATTTAATTTCAACTGTTGTTATTGTTTTGATAATTTCGTTTGTGAAATTTCGTCCCCTGTTAGAAATATCAAATATAGTTTAACAAACAAAGAAACTTGCACATCTCCGCGACAATATCCGAAATGCGTCGATCGTCGGTCATCTTTGTCTTGTGTTCTATTTTATTTGGTCGAATTTTTCGCAGCCAGGAGTCACTTTTAAAATTGAATTCTTTCCTTGTATTCTAAGAAAAG
This sequence comes from Ethmia dodecea, assembly GCA_963855545.1. Lineage (NCBI taxonomy): Eukaryota > Metazoa > Arthropoda > Insecta > Lepidoptera > Depressariidae > Ethmia > Ethmia dodecea. The sequence continues at coordinate 9,714,885 of OY979448.1, forward strand.
GAATCGCATACTTCGCCTTTGTATCACTTTTTGTGTTATCAATAAATTGTTGTGATGTCGTCGTTATTTATGACTATTGTCTTAACTTTCTTCAAATGAAACACATAAATATTTACACTGTGTTCACCTTTAAACGGGGAATCTAATAACAATAGTTTATCTGCGTCAGTTTGGCACTTTGATAATATTCATAGCTTTTGTATTGCTAAGTTAAGATTTTTAAGTCTACAAATTTTCAATTTCAAACTTGAAACTACAATAATGTATGAAATAAACATTTATTGTAATTGTTATTAATATTATTTCTTTTTTTTGATCTTGATTTTGTTCTTTTCTGTTTTAATTTAATTTAGCTTATCTAAGTTAATCTCCTTCATTAAATAGTGCATGTTGTGTTTGCTTTAATATAACTTTACATTTAACTTTATATACTCTTAACCTAAATTTAAGAATTGTATTAGTGTATAAACTGCTAGCAAACCTTAATAATAATAAAAGACATCATCATACGCAGGGAACCTATTTACATTGGCTGGCATAAATAATCAATATTTCGACAGCATTGCAAATTAACTACGTGATCGTAAATAGCACTTTGACAGTTATCAGAGACCGCTTAGAGGCGTATTAAGATCCGCTGATTTCTAAATAATAGAGGTAACAACCATAAATCAATGAGTGCCTCCGGTGTTAGTTGTTCTCCGCCCGACGCTGCTCTGTTTATCAAGGAAGTCGAGATATAATAAACATATTTAGCCCCTACAAAGTGCATTACTGACACCTTTTGGTATCTATTTGGCTTAGAAACGGATTATCTATCTATTTATCTGTTTCTGTGTTCTCTACCGTTATTAAACCATTTACTCGATTCGGTGAAACTATGATGAGTTATTGAGGGGCAATGAAAAAAAAATTAAGGGAACGGGAATAAACTGAATTTTATTGCAACTCCGCTGCCGGGTCAGCTAGTATCAAACGAAACTCAACAATGTCTTGTGGGACACATCTATATCAACAATTTTTAAAGTGTAACCTCTAGAATACTAAATATGTGAAAGAAATAAATCTTCTCTTTTTACTAAAAACAAGTCCTCTTTAGATAACATTTGCACGAGTGCCTAAAATACTATTTTGTGAAAAAAATATAAGATAATCCATTAGAAAGTTTCAACCTTTACCCTAAGGGTAATTTTGTTTAATGTTTTTGCAGTATCTAATAATAATATCGCGACTCCGAGTGAAATTATTGTGATGATTGTTTTTAGAAAGTGATTTCAATGTTAGTTTTTTTGAGTAAAATCTCACGGTTGTTTTTGTGGCAATTTGAAACCCGAGAACAGATTACAAGCAACTATTACCTACACGGTGATCAAATTACAGCGACACTGTATTCGTATTAACATCATTAAGTGTAATTGCAATGACACTAATCGTCTCATTCTGTTGAATGCGGTACGCGCTGTACCTACATTGATTTTTTTGTGCACTCTACGACAGTAGTACACCGTTACATTGTAATTTTGCTGCCTCTTGTCTCATTATTCAAGGAATGCGCACTGTATACAATTACAATTTAATGTTTGAGCTTTTCGTGCGTGCCGTGATACATTAAGGAAATAGCACAATGACATGACAAGCAAATTGTCACATAAAGTTTTGGAAATATGTACGAAAATTTTGTTATGTTGTATACAGAAGTTCTGATGGAAAAAGTAAGTATCTGATGCATAATTTAAACTCACTTGCGTTTCGCTAATGCAGGTAATGTTTACAGCTATATTTGAGGGAAGTTGTTTTACTTCTATGTTTTTTTATACATGAGTATAACTACTTTCTGTATGGAGCCACTCATTAAGTTTAACCAAAGCATCGAGCTACAAATAAATCTAGGATCAACGTGTGGCGACAAATAAGTCTAACGATCGCTTTCAAAACATCTAGACAGGCAATCAACGTGTCGGGCCGATGGATAGTTCGATTGAAATTCTCAAGAAGGTGAAGAAGTTTCGCGCCGCCAAAGCGAGGAACCACGTATGCCATAAAAGTGCATCGAGCGTTCAATTAATTTAATCAACCGTATTGATTAAATGTCAGGTACCCAATTAAATTATCGGAGTTGGATCGCGGATGCAGTGTGAGCGCATTCTCAGCCAGGAGGCATGCAGCCTTCGGGCGATAGGTACAGTTCGCCCCCTGCTAGCAGTCCTCGTTCTGTTTCGATTGCTTTGCCAATATTCTCTAATATGGAAGCCGATGTACTAGTGTGCCTCAGGAACTCCTGTAAGGTATAGCTTGAAATGGAATTAAAATTCAACTGCAGTCGCGAAGAGGATATAAATATTGTGCTTGATTTACATTCTGATCTTATCATCGCATTCTAAATTTTCATGACGACTAATATGTAGGTTGGCCAATGAGAGAAAGCATTTATTTTCCTTTTTTTTTTAAATTACAAAACGATGTTCAACTTAGACAATGTCTACATCAGTTGTTTGTTTGACACTAATGCTAAAAAGGAGCATCTGTTTTTAACAGTTTTTAATTTAAAACACTAATTTGTGATAAGTACATTATAGGGTATTTAAACAGAGTATTTCACTTTTTTATATTGCACTTACACATTGTACTCGTAATAATTGAGGCTACCATACCTATTTAAAAATAAAAGCATGTAATTACAGTACACAAACACATAACATTTTTCTGATAGGTCTATTGTATGTCGCTTAACTAAATTGCAGCGTGCATGAATAAGTTAGAGCTAACCATAGCAATCAGTCGTCACTCAAATGGTCGCTTTCAGGATTGCAAGCAGGAAGGATCACTCACGCCTCACCATACTGTTTGTTTGTAGCTGACAGTAAAATTGCACCTCTATTACGATACAAAACGCACATTAATTGAATGCGAATCGTATTTGATATAAATCCTCCATTGAATGTAAAAAAACATTAGTAAGGACATATCAGAAACCTTATTTTAAACCAGCTTAAAATTATTGTGTTTGTTTACGTGTATCAACAAGTAATGAGTTCACTACCTGTCATATTTAGGGATTCGAAAATAATATTGGTGATTAAATGGTACTTCTATAAATGGAATACCTCTGCCAATCTTCTTAGAGATAAGGTGTAAGCTTATATTATAATGTGTCATTCAATTTTATCATGTAATTCATGTACAGCTTCAAATCTAACCCTATTACTACTATATCTACTGAATTGTAACAAAATGTCAGGTACTATTACAGCTGCACTGAATATAGTAAAAGATGTGGAACTTCAACTAAAGTAGCTAATCTATATAATTAGACAATCAATCAAGTGACGACAAAAACAAGATCGAACACAGAGTATACTCCGATCCAAAATAAATCGAAACTCATACATGCCAAATCCACTTTGCGCTCACAAAAGATCCTGCAGCGTATCGTTTCAATCGAATTACGACAAATAATTCCGTGTGAAGTTAATCTCGTGTTCTATCTACATCCACGAGTCGCTTTATACCTCCCGCCTGTTTCGTCTGATTTGTTTGCGTTTAACCGAACGTCCAAGACTGTGTGTGGTAAGTGAATACTTGTCCATTTAGTGGTTTTCGACAAGTTTTGGACTTGGCGGACAATAGAACATGCCGCCGTTTCAACTTGTCGAATAAATGCTGTGTCAACCGAGTAATTTGCCCGTTGTCTTTTCTATATGTATGGTAACTAAGTATTCACTTATTGTTTTGTTGTCAATATCCACTATCTGAACTGAATGAATCCACCTATTTAATTAATTTTTTCTTACAAAATGTAATAATTTTTTAAAGGGTTGAAAATTTTGGTGAAATGCAACCCGCCGTCAGTTCGCTTCGTTTTATTAAAATTATTATAGCATCTATTTGTCAGGGATAAATGTAGCTTCCTAGTAGTGAAAGTATGTTAAAAATCGGTTTAGTAGTACCAGAGATTATCCGATTATACTATGATGAGTTCCAGCCGATTTCGGATAAGGCTTTATTATATTAGTTAAGATAAGTTATACTATATTTTATTCTGCATATGAAAAAAATCACATCATTGCAGTAAGATATGTAGGTACAACCAAAAAGCCAAATACCAAAAGAAGTACAAAAATGAAATTACTCTTAATCTATAATGTTATAAGCTATAGCATTCAACTATTAAAGCTTAAGATAAAATTACGAATATCCATTCTACAATTTGCCTACATCTATATCTATACATATAATAAAACTCTAACGGGGCCGTGTCTGTACATTAAATATTTTTTGAAAATTTTAACGGTAGTGTATATAGTTATCGATATAGATACCGAAACACCAATTTTTGGAATTTTTGTCTGTCTGTCTGTCTGTCTGTCTGTCTGTCTGTCTGGTTGTGCACGCATCACTCAAAAACTACTTGACGGATTTTGATGAAATTTGGTATAGAGATAACTGAGTACCCGGGTCAACATCTAGGGTACTTTTTATTCCAGGAAAATATCTCATTCCCACGGGAAAATATAAAAACTGGTTAAAAAGAGAAATACGTCCTACTTCGAAAAGATAACATCTAGAAACTTGAAAAATGGTATGAAGGTGTCTGATATGTCATAAAAAAATGGTATGAAGGGATTTTTGGAAATTCCCACGGGAACGGGAATAAACTAAATCCAAGCGGGAAAACGCCGCTGGGCACCCGATATTTGAAATATGGTATGTATGTGTTTTAAATATGTCGTAGGCAACCACTATGAAGGGATTTTCGGAAATTCCTACGGGAACGAGAATAAACGAAATCCGCGCGGGCAACGCCGCTGGGCACCCGCTAGTCCTTAAATATGCCACAAATTTGAAAAAATGCCGAAACTGGGTTTGAGACAACCTCATTGAGGTAGATTTGCTAAGAACGCCGTTCAATTTAACTGTACTGACAACTCACAAATTTTATTTGTCGTTTTGCATTGGAGCTTTTGTGCAAAATTTTACTTACGCGAGATTAGCCAGAGGGGTTTTATTGTAAGCGAAATTGAATTACGTTTGAGTTATTCCGCGCAGTTTTAATCAATTCCTTAAGCTCTCTTAGATACTTTGGCTTTAAATTTCAATATTAATTGTATCAGGTTCTACGTTTCTCGCTATCATTTAAAGATGTAGTAAAAATGTAGTACCCTTGAATACCCTATTTTAGCCGACTTCAAAAAAGGAGGAGGTTCTCAATTCGTCGCGTATATATTTTTTGGTATGTTAATCCACAATTCCGTCAAATCTGAAGCGATTTCGATTTTTTTTTCGTTAGATCGGTTATACCTATCTGAAGGGTGGTCGCATATAAGTTTTGATGAAATTTTCTACCCGAGTCAACATCTAGGGTAGGTACTTCTTATTCCAGAAAAATATCTCATTCCTACGGGAAAGTATAAAAACTGGTTACAAAGAGAAATACGTACTATTCCGAAACGATTACACCTTAGAATCTTGAATAGTATGTAGATGTTTTATATCATGTCGTAGGAAACCACTATGAAGGGATTTTCATAAATTCCCACGGGAACAGGAATAACCTGAATCCGCATAGGCTACTCCGCTGGGCACCCGCTATTTGAAATATGATGTAGGTGTCTTATATGTCGTAGGCAACCGCCATGAAGAGATTTTTGGAAATTCCTACGTAACGGGAATAAACTGGACCAACTCCCGCTATTTGTGATAAAATTCTACATGCGAGTCTTAAATTTCTTTTTCCAACTGAAAGCTTACTTTTCTGTGAGTAACATGGGCTATAATTTTCCCACAGGAACGGGACTCACGCGGGTGAAACAGCGGGGTGCAGCTAGTTTTATATAAAGCACGTTATAATACCTATAACCTTACTAAAAAATATAGACAGAGAGCTACAAAAATCAGAAATGCCGCCGTAGACTCTCATAGCGACACTATCTCCATCCTTGTCTTTTATTATAGAATTATAAAGGATAGCATCTGCATCTCGGGTCGTTTCGTTATGAATGAGAGTCGGGTCGTTTTGTCGCAGCCAGCATAATTATTGAAGCTCCAAAAAATCTGTCTGCATATAATCTACACTGAAAGAATTAAAACATTACCCTTGTTCTGATGCAGTCGAGTGAAACTGTAGCCTATGACACTCTGGAGATGGATGCAAATGCATCGACACCTTGCTTTTACATTATACTTACATTCGAAAACATTACTCTCAATCTGAGGCGGTTAGGTAAAAAACAAGTTGCAAATAAAAAATATTATTTTCATAATTTATTGTGCGTGCGTTAGGAATTTAAATGGAATAAAATAACTAACGACAAGCGAGATAAAATCGTAAAACTGACGAGAGTATACCTGACATCTCGTAATGGTTGTGTGATTAGCACATTGCAGATTAGCTGCGTTATCTGCGATGCGCCGGCGATGCATAGCGCATATCATTACTAAGTAGATCAGTTGACTGACTGACATCCTACCTGAACTAGTGTGTCAAAGATAAAGTGATCCTAAGATATTTATTGTACCTACAGTGGTTATCCTTTAAACTTGATAACTACAATGAGACGATTTGATCATCTTAATTTCATCATCATTTACTTGCCTTTTTCCCATTATTTCACGCAGAGAAATTGGTGACAAACAGAATTACTGAATCGAATAGTTAAATTAGGTTACAACATTTCTAGTTTGAAATACTTGATCCTTGTTATCTCTACGACTATTTATTCACTCCTACTAATCGTATGTTTCATTATATTATTTGATTAATGTAGCTCACAAAAAAATATTGTTGAACTAAAACATCAATAATTATTGCATCTTAAACAATAATTATATTAAAATGTATATAATGTATTGTAAGTACTAAGAAACAGGGATTAGCAGTTACTAAATGATCTAGTTCCTTTATATGATTTACAATGTTACTGGTGGACTACGAGTGTGTCTGTAATCAAAACAACAATCTTTTTATTAAAACTACATTATAGTTTGCAGTACATATCGTTTTAAGTGTCGTATAATATTCGTTTAGTTAGGTTTACTTTTTAAGTAGTGTTAAGGTTTTTCAAGAATATTATAGTAAAAACCACCCCGGAAACAGTAAATGGTACAATCTATGTACTAATCCGTGCTATTCTGTTAGCGTGTTTTAAAATATTTAAAATAATACTGTTACAATAACAATCGAGGTAGTATTCATAGCTAAGTATCTTGTTCTGTTTATTTAAAACTGTGTTTTTGTAAACAATCAAAAACCTTGCACGACACAACGTTGACTGTCCGCCATTGTGTTTTTGACCGAGCTAATCGTAGTACTCCAATTAGAGTTTGTTTGCTTATTAATTTTTTTGTGTAAGTAACACAAATATTTGACGTGGTGTATGATGAAGTTCATAGAGATATCCCTCATTTGTTGCAGTTAGGGGGTTTACCTCAGTATATTCATACTTTTAAAGGTAAGTTTTTACCTCTATATGTTGTGACCCCCGCGCTGAGTCGTTTCTGGTGCAAAGACTGGACATAGCCATCCAACGCGGAAATGCCGCTAGCATAATGGGTACCTTTGCCCCAGGAACGACAAGGGGCGGATTATTTGACTGAGTGGACTATTTTGCATTGACATTTTGAATTATTATTTGTAGGATATTAAAATAAATCTACCCTTTAATGATAAAATAATAATTATTTTTAAACCCCTATATGTTATCCTTAAACAAAACTGTATTGTTATTACCTACCTAATTATTTTAATAATATTTTTTTGTTTTTTTCAGCCATTGAAAAATCTACTCTTAAAATCAAACGAAGGACGGGACCTGCTAAATTTATATTCAGAACAAGGCAAATTATCCAATGATGGGCGAAGAAAAGTTTGCAATATAATATTATAAGACGTAATGGAATCAGGCCCAAATAAAAGATAAGATAGTTCTATACTACATAATATCTACTTACAAAAGCACAAGAAATAACTGCAGTACATATTGGAAAAGGAAAATATTGTGATTGTGGTGATTGTGATAATTATAAAATAAATGTAATATTTCTATCTATATAATATTGTTTATTTTGATTCCAGGAAACCTAAACCTGCCTATGGAGCCGTAGCCAGTGCGACGTCTTAACAATAATGCCGATAACCTCAATTTCTATGATTCTAACACCTAATGAACTTAGTATTAACTTTATTAAATCTGTGTTGACTTATTTTTATTATGATACTAGATAGTCGGAGTCTTTGGATATTGTAATGAAAAAGGCATTTTTTATTTTAAAGACGTCACACTTACTGATGGCTCTATGGACTGCGTTTAGATGGAGCGCCTGCAATCCAGTGGACTGTCAGCACCAAGAACGGATCCCTTATAAGCTTTTAATAGAGAAAATACAGTTTTATTTACTTATACTAAGACAAATAAAATTGTATTTTTGTCTACTAAAAGCCTAAGAGGACCAGTTGGTACTGTAAGTGCACTAGATTGCAGGCTTCATCTAAACCAGTAGGCACTGCATACGAAATAGTAGCTGTAACAATACCTAGGATGCTAGCATTACAATGTGTATTGTACTTGTTACAAAAACCAACAGCTAGCGTTGCAATACGAATAGTTATCGTTACAGTTCACGTCGTTATGTTCCACAAATTCATTAGTAGATACAGCAAAGTATTTAGTAAACCCAAAAAAAATTGTTTATGCTTACCAGGTTGCACAGTAGTCCTTACAATCGATCTAGTAATGTCTACTTGACGTATGGTTACAATTACATTGGTATTGTAACAGGCGCGTTCTTAACTTGTAATCAGTATTATATTGTTTGGTCAGTGACACAAAACATCTAGTTGTCAGTAATAAACCGATCGGTAAAAATAATAACAGAATGGTTTTTGTAAAGTCAACTAGCGAGTCTTGCTGTCACGGTTGCAAACAGAAGTTCTAGTTACAGTAGGGTTTTTTCTCGTATAGGTAGCCAGATATTTCTCTGCGTGTTGGATCTTAATTTATTATAATCTAAATAATTTTCCTGCTACCTTCATTATTTTTAGCTCCATTCGATTTGTGATATTTATTGCGTATGCCAATATAATTGTCCTCAAATACACTAAGAAAATTGTTATATCAAACAGTACGAGTACACTGAAGAATTTATCTTTACGCACCGTGTAACGTGAAAGCTCTTATTCTGTTATTGTCAATCAATTGACGCTAATCCTCTTGGTCTAATAAGACATCGTTATCATCACTCATTCCTTTGAATTCATATTGACAACTTTTATCTGCCTCATTCGAATCTTGTTTGGGCCCGTATTCATCATACACAGCTATTATGTGTTAAGAATAATGAAGAAATGAAACCGGGACAAATATTCGTTTAAAAAATCTACTAAGGCTTAGTCTATTTACGTCTGAGTGTTGATAATAATTATAGGCGTGATCCTCAATAAATGTTCAAAGGGCTCTTTGTGCAAGGATATAAGGTGTATTACTGCAGCAGACCGAAGAGCAATTTTCACGTCACCGCGCACTTTGTCATTATGCATCAGGATCGTGACGCCTCGAGACAACTCGCAATTATTATGTATGTAAAAGAAATTCTTTCTGACGTTGACCAGAGAAACCTATGCAGTCGTTATGATTCTATCACACCGTAGTTTGAAATTTTCAAAATTGCTGTTCAATTCTTAGTTTTAATCCTATAAATTTAAAAATATCATTCTTCCCGTTTAATTAAATTTATTGAACGTGAAAAGGAAATGCAGTGATTTTTTTGTTATAATTGCACTGAAAAAGTTTTTAGGTGTAGTTTTAATTTATGTGTATTAATTAGTAAAATAATCGTAGACATCAAACCGAATCCTCTCCTAAGATGTCGCAATTCCCGAAGTTCACATTATTATAACGAGCTAGCGGCGCGTCGGCTTGGTGCAAAGCAAACTGTGCCCACGGCCGGTCGAATAACCGACACTTTGCCGTAATAGCCTCGATCCTGGCATGCGATAACAAGCCGCCGATAGCTGAACCCGTATTTTATTTATATATCAGCCTCGCCTCTTTTTCAATAACGCTTTTTCCCTCTCTCAGCGGAAATTTTACTCTTTTATGGCATGGGGGCTATGCTCGTTATTTACTAAGGTAATTATCCGGCCATAATGCTGAATATTCAAAGGACAAATCGTCTAGTCAAGTGACAGTTCCCACAGATTCTTAACATTTCGAACTTGGTTGTCTGTAAACGCTTTGTCATTGCTGTATGCAGTTTTTGTTACGCTTATGCGTTGGTGAAGATTTAATAGCTTTAACGATCAGACATATGTTTTTCAAGTTGTTAAGACTGTGTTTTCTTTAGGTTTAATTATCTTCGATTATTTTAATTACTATGTCCGATGTTAATACAATATTAGTATTTAAAAAAAAAATATACATGTATATACCTACCGCAAAGACTATGAACAGCCTTTTCGATAATAGACAGTCTAGGGTGACGTATGTGATTTGCGAGCCCGTCGAATAGAACTCGCTAGAGGTTGCGCCCCGGGCAGCTTGGGTTCATTAAGGAGCGAGCCGCGACGGCATTGTTAACGTTTTTAATTCACGTGTCCAGTGCACGCGCCTTCCTCGCACCCGGGAAATCTCGCTGGAAAATTAACGCCACAATTTTTATTTATCCTTTTTTCGCGTTCTCGTTCGCGTTGCTGGCGCTTCCATTTTATTTATTTCACGCTTCGATTGCGCTGCGCTGTTTAGTTAGCGGACTTTTTTGTTGTGTTAAATAAAGACCTCAATATTGCTATTTCGAATGAGCCATACAGTGTGATGCTTGATAATTTAATAATATATTATGCTTTGATTTTACGTTGGAGAAAATTCCCTTGTCTTATCTTAGAACTTATTTTGAAATACGCTTCGTAAAGACTTCTTATAAGGAATGATTATGAACAATATAAATCGCGCAACTCAAAAATCCCACGAAGTTCATCGACCGTATAAAAAAGTTATCAGTTATGTTTAGATAGAGGTGAACAAGGCAAAAAGTTAATTGTTTTGATTGCCAATACACAAACACGTCCGGCCGTCTGTCTATGGCAAGTTATCGCCTTAGAAAAGCGTCCGATCTTAATTAGTTTTCACGTCTTTGAAGGCGCCTAGTCTGATACAATCTCTACCCCGCTACAATTTGTTTTCCTTTAGTACTGTTCATGACACAATGCTGATATACCTTTTTGTTTCAGTTTTTATTTGGATGTTTCCTGGTGATGTATGGTGATTGGCTCCCTTGTCCCGGCGGCCGTGTTTCTTGTTTATCATCATGATAATTCTCTCGGCGTTAGCTCGAGAAACAATATTTGTATGTTCAAAGTTTTCGTGTGGACGTTTGATTTGTTTTATTGAATGTGTGTTTTGTTTTAAGCAAATTGAAATAACAACGCCGTCGGCGAATTTAATTTAAATCGTCAGGTACATAGACCTATAATAAGACGTAGTATCTATGCAGCATCTAGTTTTTTATAGTACTTTGTACAATGCGATGAAAAATGTTCTATTGTTAAAACAGAGATAACACGTCCTTAGCTTGTAAGTTTAAAGGGGTTACGATGAATCGCCATTCTCCTCCGAGTTCATTCTGTTTATTATGATTTTGCATCTCGTGGATTTTTTACTGTTTGCATGCTGATCCTTTCGTCCAATTTAATATTTACTGCTTGTCAAATATTATTCAACCCGTTACGCCCTCTCGGCGATTCTCACTTATTATTTTTGTTTACATGCCGCTGTCGAAATTTATTTTTTACAACTGCAATTTGCCAATGCCTGACTCGAAGTAATACGTATATTATAGGTACAATAACAAGGCCCTTCACAGATTAATGTTAATTGGTTGTATTTTAAGCTAAGTTGTTATAGCTGTTGTTCGAATCATTAAATATTTTTTTTATTTTCGAAGTCAAATCTTGAGTAGGTAAGTATTTTTTTCTAACCTATAGATTTAATCCAAAGTAATTTTACACACAAAATCTAATAAAAGGGCTGATTTATAACAGATAATTTTTACTTGCGATTTTCCTTTCACGAAAATCATTTTTTGTCGACAATGCAGTGCGAGGAGTCCGCGGTCCGTCGATAAACAGACGCGGGCGGCCGCGGCAAATTGAAACCCGACCGAGTGTGAAATGACTACGGCCGGCTTCCTGTCACTACTCCGACATATCTAATACTCCGCCTCTGTGAATTTTAACGGTCTAAATGCGGCCCTTATTGTCTTTCAAGCATTAATCGGTGTCGGTCAACCGGAATTTGTCCGCTGCGATTACGGTTTAGGCAGGAGTCCGAGTTAATGGTATAGTATAGACCATTGGTATCCATACATTTTACAATTTCTTAAAAACTCCTGTAGTATGTAAGTTTAAAATAAATTTTATTTTAGTCTACGACTGTATCTATAGTAGGTAAGTATGTGTTAAACACAGTTTCACGTGTATTATAGAAATTTAATTTTATTGAGCATTTACTAAGTAGGTACTCGTATCTCCTTACTTATTAAATACTCAATAAAATTTAATTTGAATCAACCGCAAACGAATCTGAAATAGGAGATTTCTAATTAAATTATAGGTCTTTTATGACACTATAAAAATTGAATGAATTTTAAAATCGCGGAAAACTTTTCCAAATCTCGTAATGAACGCGGCAATTTGTTTTTCTTTACAAATGGAATTCGTTCTCACCTGGGTGGCGCAACAGTTTAGTCTTGGTGCAAGTAACGAAAATTTGGCGTCATTAATATTTCAATTAATTGTATCAGGGGGTCTCCTACGCTTACGAAAATAATACCTACGTCACATTTACTAAGATGCTGTCAAATTTCAACGCGGATCGGTCCGAAGCCGGTCCGAAGTAACGCCCGAAATATCATTTATCGCATAAATCGGTCCAAAAAATGGAATTTTTCGAAAAAATAAAAATTATACGAAACGGCCTAGTCTTAATACGGCCTAAAATACTTGGCTCGTCTCTCAGATCAGATGGAAGGACCACAATATGGTTTCTTATAATAACTTTTCAGCGAAATAAAAGTCGTAGTTGGTTTGTACTTTCTTGAAAATTTGTATCATCGTCTTGGCATTTTGTTTTTATTGCATCAAATTACCATTTTATAGATATTCAGTTTCATAATATAATATGACCATTATAAATAGCGATGCACAAATAGAAGAAGAAGAAAGAAAGAAAGAAACTTTTATTCGTCATAGACAAAAAAAAAACAGAAATTACAGTAGCACATAATATAAAACAATTTTATGGCGAAAAGGCCATATCTCAGCATAATGCCACAGCCTGGGCTGGGGCGCTTATTTTCAGCTGTAGACGTTAAATCAGGCCAGATGACCACAAACAAAAAATAAATACATACATAAATTCAATTTATTATATCACTACATAGTATAAAACAAAGTCTTTCTCTGTCCCTATATCCCTATGTTCCTATATCCCTATGTCCCTATGTATGCTTAAATCTTAAAACTACGCGACAGATTTTGATGCGTTTTTTTTAATAGATAGAGTGATTAATGAGAAAGGTTTTAGTGTTAGCACTGCATTACCTAAATCAGCTACTTACGCCGTCAAGCTTATCACTTGCACCGCACCGCAAGTCCTTACTCAGGAGCTGGGTACACTGTAGGGTGCTCAAGCTCAACGATCATTGTCGCGGCCCGTTCGAGGTGCCAGAGACATCAGGGTGCCGTTTAATTATCTCCAGTGACGGTTACCGCAACGTACACCCTATTTTGCTTTTACTCAAACATTGGTACTGATTCTGCTTTACACCGACAAAACTTATTTTAGTCTACTTCTGTCATTTTCTTTCTCCTAGAAAAGAAAAGAGACGAGAGATATTTAGTCCTATCAAATTAAAATGAGTCCTGCCAACTAAGGCATTTCATATCTTGTTTAACGCATAAGTAAAGAAGTCACGAGTAAAATACAGCATCTGAATGGACTAAATTCGGTAGGTTATCTTCTATCCCTTTTTTTTTAAGGTAAGACAAAGACAGGACTAAACCAAAGTAAGTTTAGTCGGTGTAAAGCAGAATTGCCCAATTGTCCGCGAATTTTTGTTTTGTGTACAGCCGTATATTTTTGTATTTTCGAATATTGTAACGGTTATTGTAAAACAGCTGTTTAAAGTGGTTTATGACTACTTGAAGAATATTTGAAATTGCATTCCAGCTATTAACTGCTGTAGGCTTTGAGAATATAAACCCATAAATTCATTGTTTCGCAAATTTAGATTACTGTGATGAAATTGCAAACTTTATGTGTTTTGATCATAATATAAAGTTGTATCGAGTTGTAACATTTAAGCTATATAGTTAGATCAAAGGGCGAAGGGTGAATCTGTGGGTGGTACTAGGCTTCTTAGTACATTAACTTTTAAATATACCAAATTTGGAATACATATGTGAAACAGTTATAATATTTACTTTGCCTTTAGCTTTACTTCATTTCGTGGCAGTCTTTCGATAAAAGTAGTAGTTAATCAAACTCGGTTGGTAACTTCTCAATTTTGGGTTATTTATTGAAGAATGATATCCATTAGTGTCGGGCCGCGTCTTAATTTTCTCATAGTTGGCGTCTAAGTGGTTCGCAGGTTGATTCTATCAATCAACGGCGGTCGGCAGTAAAGGACAAGGGCATTATCGGTACAAAGTGGCACCGATTGATTGTGTCGTGCCCGGCGCCTCCTATCTCACTTATGACTGAGTTTAGTGAAGATCTACTTCGTCGACTCTCAGTGCACTTAATAAAAATAAGTTTTGAAACGAGCAGTGGAATAAAGTTATTAGACATATTGTCATCTAAAAAGCAGTAAAACTTAAAATTTAACTGGCAACATTCCTGCAAGAGAACATAAATGAACCCGTATGTAATTTAAAAACGCAATTACACCAAATTAACGCTGCATTAATCGAGTTCGTCGAACGGCGACCGCGCTACTTTGTTTGCATCTCGCCGTAAAAAGTTATATCTCCTGACAGACCTCGCGTGCCCCCTGCTACGATGTCTGCCTTAATCACTCATATTTATGTATTTTTACATGATGTGCGTTAATGAAACTCCCTTTTTATTTCCTTTTTGACCTCCGAATAAATGGCAGATAAAGAGTTATGCTCGAAAATATAAAAAATGTAATAAAGTTGCTCTCAAAGATTCGGATTCTTAACACGAAAAATATTGCATATGAGAATTTTATTACTTCGAATTTTACCGTGCTTTTAGTTTATTAACGCTACAGTCGGAGTGTTCATCGCGATTTCATCCTTTCATATTTTGCCCTCGTTTCGGAATTCTAATTTAACTCTAAGATGGAATACTGAGGCGTAAAATTGTAGGGCAGGCAGGATGATTTTCGCGTCATCCAGACATAAAGGTCGTAATTGTTGCCCATCGACTGGAACTAATACGGGAGAAATGGAACGAGATAGGAGTTAAGAAGGATCGTAGAAAATAATTTATCCGCGACGGTAGAACAAAGGGTGGGCCACAATGGAACAAAAGAAGCTCCGGAACGGCCTGGGTTTGTTTTCTGACGGAAGCCTAATATAGGGAATCGATTGGTCTTGCGATCCGGACGCCCGACGAAGGTGCGCTCATTTCCGATGCGCTATAAAAAGTGTGGTGGGCTGCGTAAATTTAAAGAGAGGAAGCACAGGTTGTTGGCCTTACTTAACAAATACCTTGACTTTGTAGATCCACATACCTACTTTAGAAAGAAAAACACGTTCATAACCATAGAAGTCCTTGGCAGTGTTAAGAACTCTATGCTCTTCTATGTGTATCTGTCACTTATTGCAATGATTTATTGTAGGAAAATCTAACTGTTCTGTCTAGTTAACATAAAAGTTTTTCTGTGCAATAAGCTGGAACCGGAATTACAATCTCAATCCTTTACAGACAGTTTCCAAGTGTGATTGATTACAGTGTTTTGGACTTGTTTTAATTATCAATAATTGAAATTAGTTAGGTTAGGTTAGGACCGTCTTTTAATAAAAATATCATCTATCAGAACCCACTGCGGAGTCTTGAGTCTTTCCTCACGTATGCCAATATCTCACGTGAGCCCACTGCGGATTGAGACATTGGGGTTAGAAAAGTGGCCACATAACTATCAGATTTTGTCAAGCCACCGAGAATACAACCAAACAGAGAAACCAAGGCGTTTGAGATAATTTGCCGTTAGGTGGACGGGCATATTTATACCGCGCCCAAATTTTCTAGCTTATGTGATCCTAAAAAACAAGCTGGCATCGCATCTATAAGTCTCTCATAAAATAGATCAGTGTAAAATAACATTGAGTTTGTCTTGCGAAGAGTCGGAGAATCAAGTGGTATCTTTCGACGTTGCATGGTGTCAATTCTCAGTAAATGGCTGAGTAGATGACGGCGTAACGTGCTCGGTTAGGTCGCGGTTAGGCGAGCTAGAACCGACGGGGATGCGACCACTGCACGCTCGTACAAATTTAGAATCCGCAACTGACATTCGAGTTTTGAAAACTTTCCGAACGTGAGCCGAATGCCAAGTGTGTATCGTTTACACACTTGAAGTCATCCAAAGCGGAGGGTAGATATTTTTAAAAATATTATAAAAGTATCGTATTTTGTGTGCCATGTTCCCAGTTACCACTTGACATATACCACTTGTACCTATTGTCAATACTTCAGAGAAAGAGACAACGGTTTCAACCAAGTGTCGCCTAGTTTGAGGTGTAAATAAGGAAGTTTTATCATGTCTAGGGATGTAAAAAAGTGCTATTGGATAAAGTTAAATAACCTTGTAAATTATTACACAAATTTTCAAGGAAGAATTTAAAGACGATACATAATAGAATAAATATTCGATACATCAATAAAAATCAAATTTATATTTTGCAATCCTAATAATAATAACAATCCATACTGGAAATTGTTTCCAGGAAGGCAAATAATGTTGTAAACATGTTCTGGTAAACTTTGTGAGTAATACGATGTAAGGCATATATGGTTAAGTTATAATTATTTATTACATTTGCACAACTAAATTCGTAAGTAATCGGTTGGGTTTGTAGAGCGTAGCGGGCCGGACAACATTACTCACAAGTCGGGAGCAGCGCGGGCCGCGCCTGTTGGCCGCCACTGAACTAGGTTATGGCGAATATTTCACACCCTATCATTTCAGTACAGCCGAGCGAGTAACTTGTTGGCCACCCCTGAACTAGGTTATTTAGTGTAGCCGCTCCATAACAATTTTTCTTGGACCTTTACTTTATTTTATAAACTTAGGATTTGAGTACCTTTAATCTTGTACTCAACCCATCAGTTTTTTTCGTATTTAGTAGGTATATTTTCTTTTGCAGAATCGTTCTTTAATATTAATGCGTCATTATCATTTAAAATATTACTTTCTTCTTTATCAAGGAAAATTTTGATGTATCATTAAATTGAAATGAGGTTTTGTTACGAAGATTTTTTACGAAATAAATTCAAAGAAGCTAACATTAAGTTTTGCCTTTCGTGTTTCTTGTTTATTGTCAAAAATATTTTTTAATAGGAGTAGGTATACTCGTTTCTATCGTTGGACGTCATAAAGTTTACCCGCGAATCGGGTTGTGTATTTCTCCAAGCCCCGGGAAGTATTGATAAAGTCGGGCGGACAGCGCGTGACGCCGAGGCCGAATTATGCCTCGCGATAAAACCCGCGTGCCTCGATCCGATGGAACTTAGAACTCCCAACTGGGGCATGCCCGTGCTATTTTCTATTCATTATTATCGGATTATGGGTGAACCGATACGCTCGCCCGTCGGTCGTTTTGCACGAACTCTCCGATATAGGAGAGCTTATACGGAGTTCTGATTCGGGGTCTCTCTTATGTGATGTTTACTTAGTCCGAGTAAATAATTCGATTCGTGAGAACGTTGAATGTTTCATTTCGTATTTCTGGAATTATTTATAAAATTTAAGTTGCGATAAACTAAGATTTGCATTCAGGCGATGATTGACCTTTCAACGACACTGAGTATCTTTGATATTTACTGAAGAACCCAAGATATCAATCTATTTCAATTATCCGTCAAAAGTTATGATAGCCGAAGCAATTTTCTGTGGGCTCGGAGTTTTATTTTTAATTACACAAGTTTTTCTCCATAAGCCACCAAGTGCTATCTTGCAGATCTGGTCGTCGTAAATAACGCGTCGGGCAGCACGACGTCGTCGGAACGTCTCCGTCGCGTTCATAAATCTCGTTAATGAGCGACGGTGATCGTGCGCGGGATTAGATCCGAAGAACTCGCCGTGATAGTACGGATCACAACTTTAAGGGAAATTGAAAATTTTCTCAACTCCGGTATCAGCCAACTTGGAAAAAGAGCAAAAGTTATCGTTAATAAATTGCAAACTTCTGGTTCTAGGAGTCGGTGGCCCTTGCGGTTTTATGGTATGGCTAAAAACTTAGTCGATGAATCAATATGTGAAGTACTGTATTGCCTTATCTCTTAAATTACTGGGGTAGCAATAATAAATTGCGGGACAGAATTCAAACATTGTAACTACTTATAAACATCCAAACACTTCGAAATCAAATTAAAAGACATGTTTATGCACAAAAAATACCTCTAACTCAGAAGACAAAGCCTTTGCCTACTAAGCCAATAGGCCTGTCAATTTTTTTAGGGCTTTTCAAACCTTATATAAGAGGTGTAGGTACAATGGTTAAAGCTGTTCATCGAAAGGCCTGTTAGTCAGATTGGACATTTCTCATTAATACAAACAATGAGTAATTTACTAGCGCAAGTATCTTTTGGATACAATAATTAAGTTACTGGCAGCTATTTCTGTAAAAATAACAATTACGTACACAACTAGTTAGTTGATAAATAAGTCTGAATAGCACGAGCTCCTTTTATTCAGCCTAATTGAATTGATTCAATTTGCAGCCCTCGCGCTCGTACCTCTCTCTGTTTGTAAAAAAAAAATACACTTTTAAAAATAACGAGCACATCTTTTAAGCACGTGATCGGTGACTGTTTCGGATACTAATGGCATCCCAGTTTCAATTTAATGATAAATTATATAATGACTTTGTGTTACAATAAATCAATTAAATTAAAATACACATTTTACTGACTTTTATATTTAGTCTAAGTCCCTCACAAGCGTACAAAACAATGCAGGTAACATCCCCAATAAAAACAGCGTAATATACCATAAACTGATATAAGTTTATTGTATGCGCAGGTTGAACTGTGCGTTGATATATAATTCAAACAAAAAACAAATAAATACTTACTCTTTATAAGATTAGTGTAAAAGAAGCTTACATACGCGGGTGAAACCGTGCGGAACAGCTAGTCATTTATATAATTTGACCAGTCAAATCAGAGGAAACCAACCATCAGACGATCTTGGACAGACAGGACAGTAGATAATCCTATTGTGTCTCGTTTTTTGGTGCTTGCAAAAAATATAATAAAAAAAAAACTTTAAATTAATGTCAGATTTTTTTTAATTTAAATGTATAAACATTTAAATTAAAAAAAATCTGCAGAAATTCCAACAGTTAAAACCTTCATACGAATCATTATTAAGATACAATTTGGCTCTTTGTCAACCTTCTATACCTATAAAATCAAGATATAAATTAATATTTAAAGACTACTCTGATTATTACCACGGGCACTTTATCGGACACTTCTGAAAATATTCGTTAGTATCAAAAAGATGTCAAGCGTGTACATATAAGTTGGATCATGAATATTTTGATTTATAAAGCCCGGATTACAGAGTAAATACAGCGTAATAATACACACAATAAGGATTTATCCCGATGGGTATAAATCTTAACTAACAAGCGGTGAGCGTCAAGGGTACAAATACGATGTCAGGTGAACTGAGGCTTTATATAAGCGAATAGGTAGGCCAGTAATCCAGCCTGAGCAAAGGATTACACGCGGAGCCCTAATGCTTCATTCGGTAACACCGCCATTTGATCCTTTCGCGTCTTAACCCTTCTCTATCGATGCGAGGTCATATTGATCCAAGGCGTTGTTGAACACTTGTACTTGTAGAGTCCTGGGTTGATACAATTCTGTGTGTTCTCGTAATATTACTAAACGAAATTCAAACACAACATAATTAATAACTATCCTTGATCGTCCGTGGGAAGCTGATGCTTGACTTCCAAAAAAAAACATTGCAGATGAGGAAATATCCTTAATAGCCTATTCTATCTAATAATAGTAGATTATACACCGAGGAGATAAAGCTCTGTTTGATGTCACGAGAAGCGATATTAAATCCTGAGCAAATGAGGGTCTCCAGATTTAAATCCCGAGCGTAGCAAGGGTGTTACGAGTTAATTCCTGAGCGAAGCGATTGAATTCAAACGGAGGCCTGAGTGCAGCGAGAGATTCAAGCTCGCCCAAGACGAAAACAGCTTTATCCCAAAGGAGAATACTGTGCTTTTGTGAAACAATAAAAAACAAGGCTACTAAATATGGCTTGTAGTTGCCAGTTCGATTTTCAAATAAGTTCTTGTAAGAATGTGTAATCTTATTTGAGTAACTTTGACCAGCCTTTAACTTCGCACACATTAGAATCTATTTTATCAAAGATACAATCCAGAAATTCGGGTTCATTAAGACCCACATCAACGCTAATCTAACTTTTTACGCCGCGAATGTGCCAGCTTAAAGCGAGGTTCAGTTGCAAATTATTGTTCACGCCACAATAGGAGACGTCGTACAGAATACAACAATGCGTACCGAAGTCTCGGGCCTTAAAAGACGAAGTGCCATTATTAATGGGGGGTGCCGGTAAGAACATCGGCATGCGGCACCAACACCAAACGTAGATCTTTGTTTCTTCGCGAGAATCAATATCTATTGCCATCTTACACGCTCTCTCTTACAAAACGAAGGGAATTTGTTAACTGTGTTTACTCAGATGAAATATTTGTCGGCTAGCTTTTGCCTGCGACTTTTTCTGCTTTCCGGGATAAAAATTCTGATGTATAATCATTATGATGGTCTCAGAATTAATTCTGAGACATGTAAATAGACCCGGTCCGGCGATGGGCTCACCACCTATCACGTTTAGGGGTCCAATATATCTCGTGAAATGTGGGTATATCCAGTAATGGAATACCTCTGCCTACCCCCTCGGGGACAAAAAGGCGTGAGATTATATTTATTTATAATCATTATTACTGTAAACTTTTATCAAAATCCGGTCAGTGATTTTCCATTCATCCATCCATCGTTCATCTAAAAATTCTAACGTAACTTTTGTGTTTATTGTGAGCAGTAGTTTATAGTAAGTAGTAGTTTATATTAAAAATAAATAGCACATAATACTATTCGTATATTAGTTTTACAATAAATACATAGGTATTATAAAAATATCTTCTATTTAAGTTACATTTACTGGTTATTACAGGTTTTATAGCTTGTGTTTATGTTATTTGTGAGTTACCCGAAGGGAGTTTTAGCACTTTTTCTCAGCAGGTGTCGTTGCGAAGTGACAGTAGAGTCATTAAATTTAACGGCATCCATTAAATAAACAATTTGATATTATTTTAATATTTATTATTAAACGTCACGTTTATATCCGTATAAATTGATTGGGATTCTAAAATAAATGTAGATGGGTAAAGATGCTACAAATCCTTTTCATGTTGTACTAAAATCAGATGATACTTTCATTCATTAATTTTCGTATAAGTCTGTGTTTAATTTGACGCCATGCCCCGCCACTATTCCAATGTGGGGACAACAACACGGCGGGCAACAAGCCATTGTTTGCAAATCGCAACAACGAGCGTGCACTTATCCCGTCCGAAACCACCGACAAAGAAGCAAATACAAAAATTAACACGTAAGAAAAGAACAGAGTATTAAACGTTGTTCGCAACATAAACCACTTATTTGAGGTACGCACCACGCGGATAGATGGCAAATTTTATGGCCCAATTTAATAATATACCTTTGAATTAAGCGGAGTCCGGTGTGTGTTTCAGTTTTTCTGCTGACCAGGCGACATTTATTGCGACCATGAAAAAAGTGGACTTTAGTGGAATATAAAGAGAGCTCGCTCGAGGAGCGAACGCGTGAGATGCGATAGTTTTTGCTACAGAGGCTGCCAGCGCGACGTGCGTCAATGTTTTGCGCTCGTTTGTGTGAAACGCTACATGCCGCGTGATCCTGTCACTAAACGAATACATTTAGCCCACATATATTATTATGTACATGTCATTATACCTTACACATTTTTTAAACTTAGTCGAGTTTTCTGTTGGAAATTTTAATCAGTAATCCTTTATGGCACCGCTATTTTGAAAAAAGTTGAGACACACACGTCCGTTTTTGTTCCCCGCAAAACGAGGAGATAGATTGACATTTGCCGACAATGTTGCGCTTGCGGCGTATAGATAGCCGTCCCTTATCTCCAGTAACAAGCTAAGTAATGTGCACCATTTACCGGTTCGCCGCGTTTATCTCAAGTTGAAATTCGAGCTTAGCTACCTCCGCCAACTGCAAATTGAATCTATTTTCTGTGCAATTACAATAAACATGTCAACTAACATTTCCAGAAGTACAATGAATGTCAGCTTTGTTTGTCACGCGGGATAAACGTAAAGATCCCACCGCCCATTGTCCCGGGAAATCAGCGCCGACAATCTACCCGGATCGGGATCTTATCCGGGACTGCCAGATCGGATCCCGTCGCGCCGCCATCCTCCGGATGTCCGGAAACGTCTGCCAGGATTATCAACACGCATTCCACTATCGGTGTTTTTCCTCCACTATTGTGTGTTGGGACAATAATATTGTTCACTTGTTACATTGAAACATATTAGAGTATATTAATGTGGTTGGTTTGACGTATATGCTTTGTATCTCAAATTGATAGAATTGGCAAGGGAAGAGAACCGTTTATCAATTGATTACACACCCACGTTTAATTATTCCAACTGAGCCGTTGAACATATTGTATTACTGCTCGCATTATCTTTACGAACTCTATTAACGTTGCTCTTCATTCGCGTTTCATTAAACGATAAGCGATTCATTGAAAGTCCATTAACACAATCAGCCTCCAAGGATTGCCTTTACAAGGTTCGAGCCATTTCTAATTCGTAACGAATAAATTTTACGAGTCCGGACTTAATCTCTTGCATCCATCTGAGCCAAAAGCCGGACATACGTCTAGCGTGTCCCTAATTGATTTAACATGTCCGACGCCGTCGAGTTGCTAACAAAAACAAAAGTTCTGGATTTCGGTACACATTTATGATTGCCCCTGTGCTACGTTTGTTTTGCTAAGTACCGGGACCGCTGATATGGTTCGGCCGTGCTCTTTTATTTTGCTGATTGCTTAGTGGAGCGATGCGGATGCTGTTTTCTGAGAGTAAGTAAATAACCTTTATAAATATTATCGACAGAAATGTACATTAGGTATATAAATAATGTACTTCTATTGCTATATACCTATTGTTACTCGTAGTTGCCTTAGTATAGCGGAAAATGAAGGTTGGTATTATACAAACTACTATTAAAAACCGTTATATCAATAACTAGCGTCCCGCCCCGGCTTCGCACGGGTGCAATGCTAACACTAAAACCTTCCTCTTGAATCACTCTATTAAAAAAACCGCATCAGAATCCGTTGCGTAGTTTTGAAGATTTAAGCATACATAGGGACATAAGGACATAGGGATATAGGGACAGAAAAAGCGACTTTGTTTTATACTACGTAGTGAAGTCTCAACTCTAGTCACTGGAATGATAATATAAACTGATAGCGCTCAACAGTGATGCCCTCAAGAAACCCATTTTTCCCCGTTCAATTAAATTCAGAAAAACACTTGTGATTGAGGCTACACACATTCTAAATTTCAGTTTCCTAAATCTAATGATAAGGTTGTGCTTCCATAGGTAAAATAGTTAGAATATTTCTCTTTATATAGTCGTATTCATAAATGATTCAAAAAATATAGGGCTCGTCTTTTCAGAAGGTAAGGTTTCATTTCGATCTACAGCCTAAGTTTAAGCGGATCTTGCAGAACTAACACATTTGTGTAATCGCGCTGTGTTCTGCAGGATAGAGTTAAGTAAATCATTAGCAGTCGGTCTCGTAATCGGGTCCAGATTCCAGAACTTGTCGGATGGACGTCGAGTAGTCGGCTCAAATTAGCGAGTGCGCGCTCCGATAGCACTGTTTGTATAAACAAGGGTGGTACAAGGCAGTAGCCTTCTACTGTTTTGTACAGTCAACAAAGTTGATAGTGTTACATGACCAGAAACTAAGATTGAGTTTTCTCTTAAAGCCTTAAATGTATTTATAGTTTTTTTTTTTTGTAAATTATAGGGATCAAAGATACCTTTTGAAATAAACAATAATGAATAAGATTTAGTTAAGACTACCCCAGAAAAATGAGTTCTTAGTTACTGGCCATGTAACCCTAACAACTTTGTTGACCCTGCGCCTGTGACCTTTATTTCTTACTAAGTGTTGTCGGGTGGCGTCTAGCTAGACTCTTTATTTGCAAGATTTCCAATATTCTAATGAATAAATAAAGTTAATAATCTCACGGGTTTTATCCCCGAAGGCAAGGCAAGATATTCCATTTCTAGAAATACCCACGTTTCACCAGTATATATTTGAACCCCTGAATGTGATAGGTGAGCCCTTCGCCCGACTGGGTTGCTGTACGAACCGCGGGTTCCAATTGGAACCGAGACCCAATTAAAAATCTATTGTGTCTCGGATGCTTGGTCTTAGAGAATAAAGATATCCGCAATTAAATGTGATTTTGCTGTTTCCCATAACTTAGACCAAAGGTGAAGCTGGAGTCGCGTGGCTGCGCATCTCTCGTTCTAATTATGAGCACCCGCCCCACAAAGCTTGAGGATCCACCATGAGCTCTTATAGGCTAATCAGTTTACGTTCAACGAGCGAGACGAAACTAGAAAACTCATTACCGCGTCCCTTTCGGCCCGCGCCAAATTAATTGCCACAATTTTGTTACTACCTAGGTTCACTGTAATTGCCCTTTCACCCCTTCCTTGCTCATTTATATTCAAGATAACATCTTCAAATTTGTTCGTATTTATAGGACTTTCTTACACGTGTTTGAGAAGTAAAGTGGAAAAGTTCTGGTTAGGGGGATACTACACCAAAATCTTTTAGTCAGTTGAAAGATTAGTTGAAGCAAAAATTATAATACGTTACTTTTTGACGATTAGGCTGTCCGACAGTAGGTAAATGTTTCATGCTATTATCAACGTAGTTTCAAGATATTCTTTCTCGTTTTTGTTTAGTCAAAAATCCTAGGATTTAATTACCTTCGCATATTTCTAAAAGTTTATCTGATGACGGTGTACAATACGGTCAAGAATTTAACGCGAAAACGCGAGCAACTATCCAATAATCAAGCCTTCGATACGGCCATTCGTACATATTGTACTAGTTTTCTTGCTCGTACGCTATCACTTCCTACCATTATCGGTTCGCTACGCCGAAGACCGGCCCCTTAACTAATGTCTCCTTTTGTGACCGTAGGCCGGTTTAATCAGTTGTTTATATTATTGCCTACGACTACGCGATTTAATCGTTCGTTTACCGTTCCTCATTGTATCCCGGGTGAATAGTAGCGGGTTTTCCACACGATAGAAAATTTATAGGGGAAACGAGGCTATGCGATATTTGTTTAGGATTAAGAGATTCAGCTTTGCGTCGAGTTAAACGATAAACAAAAGCTGCGTCACCGCAAACTGTTGTTTGTTTAATTGTACACGCATGATAACCCGGCGACGACCCTGGATTTTGGCTTCGAAGTTTCTGGAAGGATTAAATGCTCGTGTTTGTTTTACCCGATATGAGGTGAGAAAATTTGTAATGGACGCTCAAATAAGCATGAATATGTGCGTGCAAATGACTACTGTTAATTGGTGGTTTTTGGAAGTAGGTATATAAATTAAGTTTATTATGTTGCTATCAAATAAATATTGCAGTAAATAAATTTAAAAACTGACGATAAGGAAAAAAAAATCTGTAAATTTCAGGTGATGGTGCAGTATTACCTACTTGAAGATTACTGATAGGAACAGAACACCAAATTGTGTCTCTAGCACACCTATGGTATATGCTCAAACTGGAAAAAAACTGGAAATGCTCAAACGGTTCAACACTTTTTTCTTGGGCTATAAGAACACCCTTGTTTAAGTCTCCTTTCAAACTAAAACAACTAAATTAAAATCGGTTTAGCCGTTTGGGAGCTGCGTTGCATTGGACAGACATATACAGATACCTACATATGTTAAACTTATAACATCTGATTGCGTCTGGTTTCAAATAATAAACTCTAACATCAAAGCAAAAAAAGGCCTTTAAACTTATTACGCGAATCAATTCTACGTAATATCGAACCGAATATAGAGGTGCCCAGTCCCGATCAAAGGGATTCGCAAGCGTTCACGCATTCATATATAGATAATAAAATGTCTGTGCGTTCATTAGTTAATTAAACCTGATACGGTCTCCTCGCGATCGCTCCGATTAATGACCTCTATTAACGTAATCAACTCTTCGCAGATTTACGTGCGTCCGTGACACGCTAACGTAGGCCCGGGGTGTGCGGCCTAAACTTTATGCCGTGTACTTAAACCGACTGACTCGTAAATTGTCTCTTTTATAGACTTGATCTGCATCCTCTACCGATTGAAATGCGCATAATATTCTTATATTTTATTAGACTTATCAACACTTACATTAAATTAGGTACATTAATTTGCTGCGCAGGGTAGTAATTTGCTTTTGTAAAGAATTAAATTTTCTCTTATAGCCGAGATTATATTATTAATTTAGGTATATTTTTTTCTAAATTGTAGGTTTTAATGATATCTTGTACGGGTGTAATTTAGCCTGAGCCTATATTTTAACAATAGGTACATATTTTGGCATCGTATAAGTAGCAGTTTTCACTTCATCATCATCATCATCAACCCATAACAGCCCACTGCTGAGCTAAGGGTCTTTTCCTCATACATGAAGAAGTATGAGCCATGATCTCCCACGCGAGTCCACCGCAGATTGGGAGATGGTGTTTAGGCTAGTGGCCACGTAACTGCTAGAATTTTTCAAGCCACCCAAGGGTATCTGACATGGCTTAACGACTCCAATTTAAATGTATTTCATAAAACTAAATTCCAAATTTTAACAGAAACGAATCAACCAAACTACTTAATCGCACCAAAACGCTCTGCCGGCATAAGACCTAATGTCAAAGGTGATAAATATCTTCTACCTAGGGCTTGCAACACTTACGGAGCCAGAGTCCTTGGATATCTTATCCCCTCCTACATCAACGAACTCCCACAAAACTTCCAACAGTTGTATTTACAAAATAAGTTATATAATTATAGGCTAAAAAAATTATATGTTCGTACAAATTCTAAATAAGTAGCTAGTGTCAAATCCTTATCTACTTCTATTATCAACTTATGTAGATAGAACGGCTCACCCGCACAGATAAACCCTGTGAGGTTTTCGTGTGGTGGTCAGTTAGTCTAAGAACAAATTGTATTTACGTAGAAATAAAAAAAAATGTGCGTAAAAACAACGAAAACCGGGACCAACGGTTTAACGTGCCTTCCGAAACCCGAAAGCATTCGTGTTTATAATGCCACTAGGTGGTCACCCATTCACTGACTGCCCATGCCCAATTCTTAACTAATGTGATCGTTACAAACACACTGGTACCGCAGGGCTACGAGCGCCTCGTCAGTTTTCACTTAAATTTTGACATTTATTTTGAAATCGCAATATTGGTGTAGATAGAAGTAATACTATGAGAAAACAAGCAACAAGATATCGTAACTTGTTCTATACTATGTGCAGAAACGAGTGTTCAATACTCCGCTAAACTACCCAAATGGTTCTCTGTTGAGAAAATACCATGTCACATAATGTACGTACTTTATCGAACGAGTTCGGGAAACGTGTCGCCCGCACGTTCTCTAATTCCGTCCATTGAATTCAAATTGAAGAGTAAAATGCTAGGACAGTGTCCGCCCGTGTATAGGTGCCGAGCGCTTAGCTAATAACTTAATGCCTCTGGGAATGGGCATCTGCGCACAATTCGCTCGGAACACTGTTTCGCATATTGAAAAACATCATTTCGCTGTTCGACTTGCCGGGCATATTTTGCTTTCCGACTGATTTCTTTATGACCATTCCCTGACGTGAAGCGTTATGTAGTTGCATGTTATTGAATTGGACTCACTACTCCATTTACTGGCGAGCCATGAATATTCCGCATGTGCAGCGTATGTGCGAAGCCTTGCGTTGCCAGGAGTTGGTTTCGTTTTACGCTATTTAGCTTTTTAGAAAGAGGCAATTCTGTTCGAATTGAAACGTGGTAATGACCATTGTAGGCGCCTTGCATAAATGCTCTTATTTGCATCGAAACGTGCTCGAGTATGTTACTCCGTCCGTATTGGATCGCCTCGGAATGCAGCCACTTTAACCAGATTGCTTGTTTTAGTATCGAGAGCGGAAATTCGGATTTGAACAAGTGAGACAAATTAAACGGTCAACTCGCCCTGAAATTAGATTTCATTTTGACGTCGACGTCGGATTACTCTGCTTTGTCTTTTGAATTGCTTATTAGAGTGTTAAACGTTTTAACTGGCTCTGTTTCGCGCAGACAGATTTTCCTTTATTAAATTCTGAGCTAATTTACCGCTTCACTGAAAAGATGGTGTGGATATGTAACCTTTTCCCGAGCAGTTGTTTAGTAAATTTTATCAGTTTCACATTCGAGTGCACTTATAACTTCTTATATAGCGGTTGGATCACCCCCATGTTCCGCTTTCAAAGGAACCTATCATGAACAGCGACCAGCACAGTTTGATCCGTTCCACCCTCCGCTCTTTCTTACTCAGAAGAAGCTAATGAGGATTGTGTACAAAGTGTTAGGGCTCCAGTTTGATTGGTACTTAATATAGAGCAGTCGAAACCCATCGCGGTAGACAGAGATTAATCGACTGCCTCCGAACGGCAGTATTAGCTATAACGGCATCCGGAAAATTGTGCGATTTTTCCACTAACGCCCCTTGTTGCCACGTCTACATACTGACAATAAGATACGGGTGATACAATCAGAGATGAACAGAACAGGAGCTATTTTGGTTTTATTGGAAAATTACATTGGGTTAGCTTTGTTTTTGTAAAAAAAAAAAACAATTTGTTAAGGTCCTTGACACCTGATTTGAGCTGCAGTATTAACTAAAAGCGAATATTTTTTTTTTGTATTAAGGTTTTCTTAAATAAAAATAATCTCACGCCTTTTATTACCGAGGAGGTAGGTAGAGGTACTACATTTCTGCCACCCGCGTTTCACCAGTATATTCTTTGGACCCCTAAACGTGGTGGGTGGTGTGATCGCCGAACGTCAGACCGGGACCGGGCCTCAGAATGGATTCTGGGAACTGTGGGTTTCCTCGCGATGTTTCCCTTCACCGTCGAGCTAGTGACAAATTGTATGAAGTTTTTTGAAAAACTCTTTCGTACATGCCAGGTTTCGAATCCGCGTCTCACAAACACGCGGGCTATTTAACCACTCGGCTATCACTCCTCTTAATGATAAATCACAAAAATAATACGGTATTTATAAATGACTCTATTCTACAACTCTACACCCACGTATTGTCTCATAATTTGTGTTGAATTGACAAGTTTATGGGTTGCAAATAAATAAAGAATTCATTTTATTAAAATGTGTACGGGTTTTTTTAGTACCATTTATTGGTTAATGCCAGATCCATAATAATAATAATGACTATTACTATTCTACAGTTATGATTGCATGACATTTGTTTAAATTTCCGTCCATAGACAGTTATACCAAAAAATGGATTGGTTGCGCCAGTTTCAAACTTCTTTTTGGGTTTCGTACTTAAATGATAAAAAAGAAACTATGTATTATGGCGCCGCTTATATATAGACAGCTATCTCACGGGCTATTATTGCGGCTTTTAATGACCTAAAATTTGGAAGGCGTTTAAGTAATTCTAACCTAATTTTAGTGCAAAATGAAAATTAAAACATATTCTTATTTTCAAACATAAGCTTACCAAATGTTATAAAAATGTTATATTGGGGTAAATAGGGCAAATGAGGTATAATATGAAAGGGGTTGCTTGGACGTAAATGTACAAACATTACAAATCATTTTTTTTTATTTCTCGTAGTTATCGTCTTATGATGAAAAATGTCTCCATAAAAAAACAATATCTCCAAAATTTGCAAATTCAAAAGTTTGGAGTAGTTAGTTAGAAGTATAAGAGGCTTTTTGGTAAATATTACAGGAAAAACATACCGATGTCTCCAACGATCACAGTTTTTTTAGAAAGCTCATAATTTACACTTAGTTACTTATCTACCCTACGTACTATACCACACTATACTATCATATAATAATACCTAAGATATCCATAGAAAAGGCATATGAAACCCTCCGTTTGAGACTCCGACTCGAACTTGGCAGGATTTTTTCCAAGTTGCGTTAGGGCAAATTGTAATATATTGATATTTAAACGCCTGCACTTATATTAAAGCTGCCCAGGCATTGTGGGCAGAGCTAGGAAATCATCTTTACCGCGTAATGACGGTGAATAGCTTCGTTATAAGTCTGTTATATGTATTCCAATATGTCGGTATTATATCCGACGTTTATTACGTCTGTACTAGAAATGATTCCACTAAACTGAACTGTAAAGATAGTTTATAAGGAAGAAAACTAGTACTGAATTATATGAAATGCTCAGTCAGAAATTGTTATTTAATATTTCCGTAACGACATTTAAATGCAGAATATCATCCAATTGGATTATGTCTCTTACACTCTAAAATCATTTATCCTAAAGCTGTGTGTACGAGTATGTCTGTATACACATGCCTATAATATTATCTTTATCTTGGTAAAACAATTAACATAATATATGATTATTTACAAAATATATTTAACAATTTTAATCGTTAAAAAAATTACCTCGTTATTTTTTTAAGTTGTTAAAAATAAGACACTGTACACGAATGTTGAACTAATGGAGTATGTTTAATTTTATAGGTACAGCACTACCTTTCTTTCGCTACTTCGCCCGTGTACCGGATAAAAAGTAGCCTATGTGTTATTTAACAATGTAAGTGCTAACTTTTGTCAAAATCCGTTGAGTAGTTTTTGTGTGGAAGACAACAAACATCCTTCCATCCCTACGAACAAACTACTTACTTTTAAAAAACTTATTAGAACATATTCTTTTTTACCACTGCTCCCTTTATGCTGCTACCTTTTTAATAGGGATAAGGAAAGTAGGAATTATATTTGTACTACCGCGCCCCGCGGTATCACCCGCGTAGTTTCCATCCCCGTCTGAATACGGGGATAAAATATACGAGTAGCACATGTTACTCGCTAATAATGTAGCTTTCCATTGTTGAAAGAATTTTAAAAATCGTTTAAGTGGTTTGGGCGTGAAAGCGTAACAAACAAACAAACTCACATCCGAATTTATAATATTAGTTAGGATTATGTAGCACTTTTCATATTGTAATTTTTCCTAATTTATACCAATACTTGAAATGGTATTCTATAAATTCTATTCCTAGAATTTTACCGCACTTTACGGAATTTCTCAAGTGCTCGTATATCTCAAAGCGATACACTTACGGCAGATCATTTCACTTCTCGCGAAGCCTTATTATTCAGGGAGCGTTTCTTCTTTTGTGTCCGGGCAGATATCAATCTGCGATCGTCCGAGCGACGCCTAGAGGCTTCATATACCGTAGACCTAGAAAACTGTGGACGTGCCTTTGAATTCTGAGAATCGATTTGGGGTTTTATTTGCTGATTGTTTTTCTTTTTTTCTTATTTTGTAGGTAGCTTTCTTTTACATTCGGTTTGTGAGCTTAAGACAAAACAAAGTAATTAAAACTATTACAATAAAATTTTCATCAAATCTTTAATTCCTATTTTCGTTCTATCGATGTCAAGTATTTTTTTTATTCAATTGCCTCAGTACCTAAGTAAAGATATTGATTTTAATAAATGATGTGCCATAATATTCGTCTTAGTTTAAAGTAATGTCAAGGTCTATGTTTTTACCCGTCTGCAAGCGAAATAATGTAAATCTTTTAAAACTTTTCAGTGCCGTTTTGGTGTCTAGTAATTATTGTGATGGTTCAAATATGAATTGGGTGAACATTTGAAATTTCTAAACGAGTACCTTGTGGATTTGAGATATAGAGAGCTATAGTAAATAGGCTCCTATCCCTGCGGGATTCAATATTTTTGGTTTTATTACACTAAATAAACAATTGTAAAATATCTAAGGATAAATACAATACGTTCCTAGGTGCACGCCACGAACCCAGAGGTAGGTGTAATTGCGATACCCTATAGGGAGAGACTGGTTTTACTGCTACACATAGCTAATGCCCATTCCGAGCGTGTACTGGCTTCTACTGCCAATTAATCGTCAATGACGACTCTAAACCGAAACTATCAATTTAATCACATTTCAACGGAATTTTTTTCGTTGAAATGTGATTAAATTGATAGTCATCATATTATTCTGCACCTTTACTTCAGGTAATTTTGTTAAAGGTTAGGTACTTTTTATTATTACCAAACTAATGGCAGTTTACAAAACGAAGGAACTAGTAAAGTATAACATCATCATCAGAATTTGGTATTCCACCTTTCTTCAGGTCATCATTCCAATGCGCTGGGTAGTTTTCCCACGGTATGTAATCCTGTGGTAAAGTGGTTCGTTTAAAAATGTAAATACCTCAATTGTGATTTGTTTTACACAAAGAGATTTTGGTTTTACGGGGTTGCACTGCATTGCATTGATAGTAGCACCCTTTTCGGACAAGTTGAGAACGAATTGTAAATAAATAATTATGATAATGTCTCCTTTAAATGATTATATTTCTTTAGAAGTGTGAATTATCAATAGATTTGTCTTTATTTCCATAGTAAAAACGTATTTACCCTACTGCAGAAAAAAAACTAATATTTTAACAGTACCTTTTACAAGTAGCCGGGTTTTCTGGTGTTTGAATAATAAATATACTGTTATAAGCACCATTTTCAGTGTAAGAAGCTTTATAAACTCTGTTATATTTGAGTTCTATGTTTATATCATGACATCTGCAGCTCTGGATTTAACATTTGTTCTTCTGTGTCCTTTGGAGCAACGGCGTATATATTAGACTTTAAACGAGATCATACATTGTACTCGTAAGTGAGACCCGAAGGAGCATCACGTTTGTCTTGCATTAATCGAGTCGCGATTCGGATTTGAGGGGCGTCAGTCACATGCGAAACGTCCTTTCGTGTCCACGCAGTGACGTGTACATTTACATACAAAACCGCTGGCACGACCGCTGGAGATAGCGTGGCATATCTAATCTGTAGACGGCTGTCAATCTTGCGCTTGACAAGCCTGGCGAGAACACGCCTCGGATCACTGGCTACTTGATTCCGCAATAGATTAATGCGATTATCTAAAATTGTACTTAGATGTATTAGGTACGGATTGCGGAGTATAACCTTTGCAATAAGTGGCAGCTGTTAAAAAAAGTCCTATTTGTTATGGCAGTTGGTTTGATTTGCAATTATTAAAACTTCCTAATGTGCTATTTATCGTGAAATTAAAGATACCTACATCTTATCCTCGAGGCGATCGGTAGAGGTATTAAAATACTCACTTTTGTATTTTTGGGACCCCTAAGGTAGTTAACTGAGGTGCTGTTACATAGGCCTTAGAACCAATTCTGGGACCTGCGGGTGTCCTCTCGATGTTTTTACTGTGATCGAAAAAATATTGTGATAAATAGTGTAGGCTGTACAGGTACGGACTATTTGACTGAAAATAAAGTACAACCACAACATCCAGTTTCGTCTATCGAAACGTAAATTGCGTGATTCAATTATAAAGTCGGTCAGTGGGTTGGCCCATCCATCAATATTTTCAATCTGGTACTGCATAAATTGGAGGGTACTCTTATTACGTTGCGACTCTACGTCCGCCGAGGCCCGATGTGCCATTCAGTCTGTCGGACGACGATCGGATATTGTTTGACTAATGGTCGGCTGTAAACTCCGATCCCACTTTCCTATATTGAAGTTTTGATAGGTTCGATTGTTTGATTTGAGGTACGCAGTAGATAATATAGCAGTATTGGAAAAGTTTTCCCAGTGATGTTCCACCATTCAGCCTACATTTAAAATGGCAGTGTCAAAACTGACTTTAAAATGGGAAAAGCTTTTAATTTAATTTCCATTAGCCTGCAGCTTAACACTGCCTAATGTGCAAATACGAATTTTCATTATTATATTTAAAATGTCAAAATTCACGTAATAGTTACAAAATTTGTCGTTATGACATCAGCCGGCTGTATCTCTTGCAGTTTATTTTACGAACCATTAGCTACGCAAATACTCGTGTGTTAAACGAAGACGAACTGAGTTCGAGCATTTGTTTAATGTTTTTTCATTTACTTCTGACCTATTTGGCGGTGTCAGCATACGCAGACGAGACTGTGGTGAACAACTGCAAATTCATGTTAACGTTGCATATTTTGTGGACGGACGCGACAGAGCGACGGACTCGTAAACCGATAAGCCTTCTGATTTACGGCTTATAAACGCGACATTTCCGCAGGCTTAGCTGGCAGATTTACACAATATGCCGAGCTATTCTCCTAGCTGCTAACGCGCTGGCGACCTGCTATTCCTCATTCCGCCAAACCATTCATTCATTCGTTAATTCTATTTATGAACGTCATAAAACGCCAGCTACTACGGATGCCACAATCTGTAGGCGATGTAGTCGTGTACCAAGACAGGTTTATGTCTAATTGTGGCGTACGATGCTACGTTAATGTCATTTGTAAGATTTATCGGTGTTTTGTTGATTTGATGTAAACGATGTTCTGTACGAATGGGATCAATGGATACTTGTTTTATATTATTGGTTTATATTCGTGACTTGTGTAGCAAGGAAATCAGTAGATCTAGTATAATAGGCTATTTGACAGTGTCGTATTTAAATTGCGATTTATTGAACATACTATCCCAAAACACCATTTTACAATTTATAGAAAATTTTAGGTTAACCCTAAAACAATTATTATAAAGTGAAACAATTGAGTACTTAAAATAAGTACTAATAAATTGTAATATCTACTAACACACAGTATACAATAAAGAATTATCTTATCTTATAATGACGACACATGCCTGTACTTAATACATTTTTCAAACAAAATTTTAGTTTTGACAGACAATAAGAAGTTACTTATTTGCCTAGGCCGTAATATACCCTAATTGAAAAATTAATAGATAAGCAAAATAATTTTGAGTTGGTAACAAACAATCCTTCCATTTTGAAACTGGCCGACGAAAGAATCTGTATTTATTCAACGGACAATGATCGTGCTCTCGCAAATAAAGGATTTATCTCCAAAACACGTTATCTTGTATATATTTTACGGCGTCCCGTAAACTTACACAAAAGCGTGAAATGTTCAAGTGCAAACTCAGACTTTAATGAAAAGAGCCTTTTATTGCATTATCATTCGAAATTTATGAACAGTAAAGGTTCTTAGCATCTGTCTGGCCTTTGATGTAAGTATCGTAGGTAGCGAGCGTCGTACGTTCGTCGTAGGTTTCATAAAAAGTTCTATTCCTGTCTATATTTTCTTCAATCTTTTGTAATTGAAGTAAAATATACATGTGATGTAAGTAAACAGCAGATTTTTTAAAGTAATATAAGGCTTTACTATATTTTTAGTATATTTACATTCTAAGTTTCAATAATACATAAAATGAATAATACATAAAGTGTAAATATTCATACGTGCGTCCCAAATTCCCTTAAAAAGTTATAAATTAATCACAACATAAAATTCACTACTTAACTCTACCTCTACAAAGCTTAGGACTTTTGTATGCTTATAACGATTGATACAACTCAGGTTTATTATCTTAATAGCACGTTCATTAGCTATAAACTGTGAGATAGACTTCTCACTTTCGACATTTCATTTAAATACATTGCCTCGTTTGTTGTTCAGTTAGGAACCTGATGAAATTACCATTACACAGCCACTGTTTTCTAATTGTGTAATCTCGACAAAAGCTTCTAGCGAGATCCTCAAATATTTGCCGGCCTTGAACAATGGTAAAAACGGGCTTTGCAAGATTAGCGCGTTACCTAATGTAATGGAAAGTACTTCAAAAGACGCTCCTTCATAAGCCCGTTTGATGCCTCTCGCGGAATATAACGCGTCTGATACGCTCACTCGGATTGATTTTGCTTCTTCGAGTAAAAAAAGTATTTGCCTTTTATTGGTCTCTCTTTTTTTCGTCGAAAATCTCTGATCAGCAACTTGATAAGCAGTTTATCAATCACTAACGCTTTTTGATTTTTCCGCCATTTCTGCTTAATATTATTTTTCACACCACATGCTCGACATTGCCCAATTATATATCATACAAACGTCACCTAAAGCAAATCATTATTAACCAGCGGGTTTTAATGAGATTCAGAACAATATTATGACCCTAAAGGGTTATAATGAATTCGTATGAAAAATTGTTCCATAGAGACCAACAGCAAAAAGAACTTATTTCAAAATCAAACTGGCTACTACAAGGCATATTACGAAGCCTTATTTGTTATTGCCTCGCAAAAGGTGAGAAAAGTAGAGTATTCTCCTTTGGGATAAAGCTGCTTTCGTCATGGGCGAGCTTGAATCCCTCGCTGCACTCAGGACTCCGTTTTAATTCCTGAGCGAAAACACCCGCGCTACGCTCGGAATTTAAATCTGGAGTCCCTCATTTGCTCAGGATTCAATATCGCGCCCGTGACATAAAACAGTGATTTATCCCCTCGGTGATTATAGTACTGTACGTTTTAAAGGCTTGATATAAAGTTACCTATATCCCTTTTGGTCATTATGGCTTGAATTTAGTTCTATGAAATTTTGTAAAAATGGTAGTATCCTGCAAAATAACATGAGAGTTATCTCCTTTGAGAATAGAATATTCCATCATAAAGAAACATACCTACAAGTACTGTTTAAATAAGCACCACTTAGTTAACCTATTCGGACTATGAAAACCGGTCAAGTGCGACTCGGACTTGCACGCACACGGAGGG
This sequence comes from Ethmia dodecea, assembly GCA_963855545.1. Classification (NCBI taxonomy): domain Eukaryota; kingdom Metazoa; phylum Arthropoda; class Insecta; order Lepidoptera; family Depressariidae; genus Ethmia; species Ethmia dodecea. The sequence continues at coordinate 9,752,141 of OY979448.1, forward strand.
TTTCGTGCAATACATAACAGTTCATATTTTCGACAAAGAAAAGAAACACGTTTCTTGTATGGGAACTCTTTTTTAATTTTATATTTTATTTAATTAATGACCTTTTAACTGCTATACTTTGAAAATTTGAAAAGTCTTCCTATTACGGTTCAAAAGATACAGCCCTGTGACAGACAGACAGAAACAAAGCGGCGTCTTCGTGATTCCCATTCCGTACCCAAAGGTTCCCGTTGTTACTCTTTGGGAACGGAACCCCAACAAAACTGGAAATAATAAACTTGCGAGCATAATTACGTATACGCTATACTAACACTTCCTATTTTAATTAAGAGCGCAGATATGAACAGCTTCCTCTTTTTTATAACTATTATTATTCGCATTTAGAGTGTGCTTAAACTTGGCTGCTCGTCTCGGCGTTTCATATTTCATCTGTAATGGCTCTTATCGCGAATGAGTAAATAATAAGTTTTTAATTTAATAATAATAATAATAATAATAAATTGTGGGACACAACACAATTCACCCACGGCCAAACTAGGCAGGGCCTGTACTATGGGTAGTAAACAATTGATAAACATACTAAATATTAAACGACCAGACACGAAGCCAACAGACATGTTTATGCACACAAATGTTGGGCCCGAGCGGGGATCGAACCCGCGATCTCCATCTCAGACCCCAGGGTCACTACCAACGGAGCCAACAGGCCCGTCATCATCATCCTGTCAATGATTAATCATGCCGTGGTAGTCTATAAGTAGGACAGCATTTAACTTTTGTGTTTTAGCGTTAGCGTTAGTGTTTTGAATTATTAATGTACCTATATGTCCTGTTGATTATCCCTAATAAATAAATAAATAAGTAATTATTTCAACTTGCTCGAGGAAGGTATTGTTCGAAAAGTTCCCATTGTGCTTGGGTATAAATATTTGCAAATCTTGCTACATATATTGAAAATCGGATGTCAGAATTAAATCATTTCTACGTCGCTTGAACAAACCGTAGCAAACTTGCTTACCGTCTAATCCTTAGCAAATTTGTAAATGATTAACAGAGTGCCCATTTTGAATTTTGTAAAAAAAAAAACAGAATAGCGATACGATATAGCGATACGATACTTTGGTTGTATAAGTTTAATGTATTGAGATTTGTAATCCTACTAATATTATAAACGCGAAAGTTTGTATGGATGGATGTTTGTTAATCTTTCACGCAAAAAATACACAACGGATTTTGATGAAACTTTACAATTATATAGCTTATACATCAGAATAACACATAGGCTATATTAAATCCCCGTATTCCCACGGGAACGAGAACTACGCGGGTGAAACCGCGGGGCACTGCTAGTACGTAGATAACACAACGGAAAGTATTGTTTAGTTAGTATTTTAATTTGCAGTATGAAACCACATTTCAACGAATCTATGAATTTATTAACTTTGAAAAAGGTAGTCGTGGTTCAAGAAATCACAAAATTCCATAAAATAAATTTAAGCTCACTCCTTATGTATATTATCCTTATTCTTTTCACCAGTGTATTTTTCTAAACTTTAAAAACGGGGAGCCCATAGCCGAACCGGGAGCTGTTACAGATCCCTCAGTTTTTTTTCCTTTTGTAGTCTGCTACTTGGCAATCTGTCCCTGTGCAACAATAGTCCAATAAGCTTCAGAATAAAATTTGAGTCTTGCGCGATTATTTACGTTGTTGTCTTCACCGTCGAGTTAGTGATACTTATGTAAGTAAATTTAAAAAAAACTTGTTGTACCATGCCTTCGCCAGGAATTGAAGTGGCCCTCATGCATGAGAGATAGGCTATATTTCATCGATTTTATGATGAAATATAGCCCGCCTCTCATAATAATATGTTAGATCTAATGATTTGGTAGCGTAGCGTATTTCTGAATAATATATAATAGACTAGAGGTTCTGCGCGGTTTCACCCGCGTAGTTCCCGTTCCCGATGGAATACGAGAATAAAATATAGCCTATGCTACTCAGGGATCTTCTAGCTTTCCATTGTAAAAGAATTTTTTAAATCGGTCCAGTAGTTTTTCAGTTTATTCGTAACAAACATACAAAAATACAAATCTTTCCTTTTTATAATATTAGTAAGTACAGTTAAGTTAAAAAGCTTTAATAATTGGAAAAAAACACTTTGTACTGAATGTATTTTTAAGTACAATTCCTCTCAAACAGCTGCCTCAATGCACAAGAGCACTTGCATTTAATTGTCACAAGTTTATTGCTTTGTCGCGCGATATCTGATTTGCGTCCAGTCTCAGCCGGAGCCGGCACCGCTGACGTGCTGATTTACAAGGCAAAACCTTTTTGTCCGCCATGACACCCGTCACACGATGGAGACGTCCCGGCGATGCAACGATCTGATTTCGGCATCTTTTTAAACCCTTTTCAATCGTCTCTGTACGTCCGCAGGATATATAGCTATGCTATGAACAAAGGAACCGTATATTACAGAAGCCGTTTTCTACTGGAATACTTTAACACTATCCGAGGCACATAAATAGGTATAATCTGTCATAACGAGCTCTTTGTGATAGCATACCATCTAAACAGGGAATTATTACACTTGAATAGTTAACAAGCCGTAGCGCCATTGAAACTACTCAGACTCTACGCTATTAGATAATTAGTTTACCAGGTGGGCGAATTGATTAAGTAAACAATCTTGATGCGGCAGCATGTTTGCGTAGTTCTAAGCTAGAATACAGATTGATACTAATTTAGTTAAATGTTTAACTTAGTGACGACCATATCGTTATTGTAATTAAAGTTTCAGCGAAGCTAAAGCCTGTGTCAACAAGAAATATTGCGAGATTTTAACTCGGTAAGCTGACCAATTAAATGCCGACGCGGTCACTTTGAGAGCAAAATGGCATCAAGATGTGTGTCTGTAGTATCTTATTATCTGATATCTCTTAAGCAGTGTCACGTTCAATAAAATCATTAATGTGCAGCCACCGGTCGGCCGCGGATGAGTGATCTACTTTTAAATGGCCACTTATGGCGACCGCAAACAAATTACTAAAAGAACAAGCGTCGGACGTCGGTGCGTCTGACTAACTAGGGGCCGTGTTCAGAGTTTACCCTTTAAACGAGCCTCGTCACAATGGCTTCACTTCGTCGCTGATTTTGAAGCTTAATTTTAACACTGTTCCGCTATTAAAGTTTAGGTACTGTAAGTAGTAGTAGGGGTGAAAGTAATTGAAATGTTTTGTAATAATAAGATCCCAACGAATATTTAGGTACTCAATACTTAGTACTTTTATAGTGTATCATCTGCCCTAGTTATAATCTCAGTTTTATCCATCCCAACCCAAGGTTGTCTGAAAAAGATCGCTCAAAGCTATAAGACCGCCCATTGTTTTATTTTTTAATTTTTGTATTTCTTTTAAATTTTTTGGGTGTACAATAAAGAGTTATTGTATTGTATTCAAGTCAAGTTCTGTAGTAAGCTTTTTATTGAAATAAATTACTCAACGTATAGAAGTGCATCGCTTCACTGGTAATAACCTAAATAAATCTAGTAAAATGTAGTTTGTTAAGTTGATAATAGAGCCACACAGCTTACGTTTTGCGCACATTGAAGAATGGCGCGCTGCCATCTGACTGCGAAGCCTCAGTCAAGTTTTTGCTTGGTAGCGATTACAGTACGCTGCCGTGCTCGCTTAGAAGTGGGTTGGGTTACGACCAGCTTTTATTGGCATTCACTCGTTCACTCGAAGGGCCGTCGAAGCGTTTTTCAAAGTACCACTCGCGATTGCTCCTCACACGTAAAAGGAAAAAGCTAATATCCGATGACTTTATATAGGCATTGATGGCAAGTAGCCACGGTACCAATTATAAAATAAAAGCCTCTTTGGAATCGAATAGTTACTTTGTTAGTAAGCTACACAACCGTTTAGTCGTGCACTCTTCATGTGTTGTCTAATTTATTCTATTATTCAATTTAAAATGAGTTTGGAAAATAAAAATCCAATAAAAATGTGAAACACTAATAATCTTGAAGAAGTAGATATGATATCTCCATTCACATGTAGTTACAAATAAAACTTAAAACGTTTTTCATTTTTATACAGACTCATTGCTTGTCCATAAATTAAAAGCCATCATATTTGTTTTTCGAACGAGCGAGTAAATAAAATAACGATCGACAGAGCGTAACTTAACGCGGGACACAATCAACAGTTTTATTCGGCGATTCCGCTGCCTTGATTCCGAGACTCGTCTTTCGCGGATCGGGCTCGTTCTTCATTTGAATATCTTTCCGAATCGGCTTCTCTGTTGACGCTGATTAAACTCAACATGTCTGAATTTATATTGAATCACGGTTTTATCGTCCGCTTTATTGGATCCAAATACCAATTGTATTTTTTTTTGTATCAGCGTTAGGCGTTTACGACGGAAGGTGGTTCTCGTTTGTGCAGCGTGAGCGTTGTCGGACCGCTAGTTTAAGCAGAGGTCACTAATTAACAGGTGAGATCAACAAGCCGCTCCACGCTAATGGGGCATTTCCACGTCAAAGGGCTAGAAGGCGTCGGAGCGCGTCTGTCCGAATAATGGGCCGAGGTGTATAGTGCCTTTCCCAGTAGGTACGTACTCGGCGGACGGCGTGCAAGCGGCGACCCCATCCGACCCTCGTCAAACACAAAGTCGATTAGCTTAACGTAACACTAATTATTTTTTACGATTAACTCAATGCGATGCTACTCAATCTTGGGTTCTCTCAATCGACGTCATTTATATCTTTGGCATCTCGCCCACACAACAATGTATCGAAATTGAATTTCCGTACGTGGCTCGTCGACTTATTGATTGCTAAGAAAGAAGAACGCCATTATTTTTACAGTCGACGAGTATCCGAGAGACTGGTTGGCACGAGCCCATTTCAAATCAGATATGACAGTGCGACATGACGTTGGGTCCCCTAAGTGTTACGGAACGCTAATTAATACGTTATGATATTGTGAACGATCTGCGGGGAGCCGCTGCCGAACCAAGTTGCTCACTTGTAATGGAGCGTATTAAGATAAGGATTGACAGCCCAATTATCCATCTTCGGCTCCCAGGAGGTTGCTAATAAATTCTCATGATTGATTAGGTAGGTTCGCTTCTATATAAACTAACTGAAAAAACCTGCTACGTCTCCAAAAAATATCATTGGGAATATTATAACTATTATACACACACTAATTTCAAAAGCAAAGGTTGTCAATGTTAAAGTGTTTACAAGTAAATATTTTACATAATACATTATGATGCTATTATTTATGCTAATAGAATATTAAACTGACAATTGAGAAACAAAATGACATAATAAATTTAAAATGTATACTGCCACTAAAGTATTAAAACTCAAAAGATTGCTGTTGTATGTAGACATTTAACGATCTTACTCAGTTGGAATTTCAATGATATCCCGTTTGAAATAGTTGACAATAAAGGCTAATCATAAAATTTTAGACCTAATTCCTTTTTATGCACTTAAATTTATTATGAAGTTCAAGAGGCTCGTAAAATAAATCGCTTGTTAATGCATGACAAATTTTGTGCTTTGGCGCAGCTATAGCCGTAGTTACTAAAGTGGACAAATTACACACAAACTCTTAGTAAACACTATTATTTTTGAACGTAGGTCATGAGTTTAAATTCCTGTTTGCATGCAATTTGGAAAAGCAAACGCCATTTATATTATTTATTCATTTACGTTTGCAGAATTAACATTTCGGCTTCAGTTTGATTGACACACATCGAAATGAAAAATCTGTTGTTGGAAAAATGAATGATTAAAATTTAATTTTCAATAGTGAACTGACTGGTTTGTATAATTAGCAATCGAACGAACAACTGAATTCAATTATTTTGTTTGCACATTCAATTGTTAATTTCTCATTTAGCTATCCTGTCATTATTTGTTGCTTCATTGTTAATCATTCACAAGTTTATTAAAACCAGCTCATGTTAACGAAATGAAAATCAATTTGATGCGATTGATATTGTAACTATATGACACCAACTTAGGTACCTACCTGTATTTTATTCAGGTAACATTTTAATATTAAGATAGAGTAAATTTAAGGTTTAAGGCGACTTTTAATTTGGTCAGGTGCGTATAGAGAACATAAAAATCCAGGTGTTACTTTCGCAATTTTTCTTGCCGGCATTAGGCACGCCGCCTTTTCCGCTTTCGCGAAACATAGGCACCTTTAATTGCAGCTATTTGTGCCCACCGCCACGTAAAATTATTCAAATTACGCTTAATTTAATGTTGTTTAAAGCAACGAATTGCCGCGTATTTTTCCCCGCGTCGTGTTAATGGCCGATTCCTGAATTAAACTCGACGCTCGTAAATTCAGCCAGACAATGTAGCATAAACAGAACTTATCTTCCGAAGTAGCGACCGCCGTTGAATTTTAATTTCACTCAAACGCATCATTTTGGATCTATTGGATTTTAAAACCCTTAATTGAGACGGAATATTTTGGGATCCGTTTCTTGTCCTCTTTTCTATGCCTGGTACATTGTAACTGGTTGATGTCTGTAGGTACATAGGATATATTAAAAAAATATCTGATAACAGCAATGGAAGCAAAAATATTCATTTTTGCAATTTCTGTTGTCTGTCTGTCCGTATGTTAGCACGCGAATTACGAAAGAACCGCTGCACGAAATTGGATGCGGTTCTGACAGTTGTATTGTGGCAGGTCTAAATTAAAATCTAGGATGTTTCATATCTATACGCCAGCTAAAAGCTGAGTTGTGTACCTACATACAAAAATTCAGATGATTAGGATGTGTTTGCATTTCTTGCTAACTTAGTTTCATGACGATTTGATAATGACGTAAATATATTAGTAAACTCGCCTTGTAATTGAGTAATTATAAAACAATACGATTCTTTGAATTTACTGTAGTTACTACACTAAATTCAAAGAATCGTAAATGTCGAGAAACAACAGCTTCATTAACCGGTCGACAAGTCTAGTCTTCTTGCGAGTAACTCCAGATTTGTATTTATTTATGTGTTACTAGCGACTGCCGCTAGCTATGATCGCGTTTAGTTTTGCTTTAAACCAAGCGCAATGGTTCGTACCGAAGTAAAGGTTTCAGCACGAGTTGTAAATTTTTCATAAGCTAAAATATAAGACAAGTAGGCGAAGCATGTTTAATTTATGACCATATTATAAATAATTGTCTTCTACATAATTGCTTTTCTAACATTATTATGGTAGTAACTTACATCCCTACATAAATACATACATACATATGCTTACGCTTTTTTCCCGAAGAGGTAGGCAGAGACAATAGACCGCCACCTGCTACGATACTGGCACACCTCTCGCGCCTCATTCACATCCATCAATTAGTTCATACATGCTCGTCGGTTTCGGGTACTCTTTATCTTATTTCCTTTTTTTTCTTCAATATGGTACTTAACTATTGAAGTTAAAGTAATGGTAATTATTTATTTTGAAATTTATTTTGATTTTCGTAAATACATAGGTATAGCAAACTATGGAATAATAAAAATAAAAAATATGTCGTTACATAGTGTTCTGTACATTTTCTAAGGAAAGTTTTATTTTTGACAGATGAGAAAACAAAATTTTACTAGGCAGTCAACTACATTTCGTCTGCTTTCAAATTGTGTAAGTATAGGTACATACAAAATATTAAAAATCATAGTACCATTTTCAGTATCGATAAAGCTACGCGCGCGTCGGTGGCCAACGGACAGAGATTTTCTGAATATTTCGGTGCTTCGCAAACGCTCGCCGTCCTATTATCAATTTTAATTCCATAGGTATTCCCCTGTGCCCGGTACAGAATGCAAGACCACCATAAAATTTTACTGACAGCAATACGGTGCACAGATGAACTTTTGCCATTTACCTCCTTGCTACGGGTACTCTGATATTTCGCTACAAAATTGCTATGCTGAGTCTTCGCGATGCAGCAGTGGCATCGTTGTGCTTAGATTGTTTCAGACGGTGCCAATAAAATGATATATAAATGGATTTTTCTTTTATGCATCTAAGTAAGAAATTTTAATAAACTTGGACGTATAAGTATCCTTCTACTTGACCGAATCCAACGATCATTTATAAGCCGATTGATAGATGTGGACGAAGCGTGAGTTCGTAGCTCGTGTGGCAGTCAGTCTGCCTGTGCCTACCCCATCTAGAAAAGTCTGGAGCGTACGTTGTATACGTATGTAAAAATAACTATTTTTTGAATCTACGTATATTGGTAGTTATACCTATATATGTTACTTATTTATAGTCGATCTTTATTTAAGAGTAATGTCTGAAACTACGGATCCGAGTCTAATAACTCTTTCACTGATAGAAATCTACAGTATTTCCGAGTTACCTATGTGTTTGAGACGGGTTTAGTGCCACGAAAAGCAGCTAGTATACGTAAAATTAATCGTTAAATAAAAAAATTATATAATAATAATAAAATCTCACGCCTTTCATCACCGAGGGGGTAGGCAGAGGCATTCCATCACTGGATACCCACATTTCACGAGATATATTGGACCCCTAAACGTGATAGGTGGTGAGCCCATCGCCGGACCGGGTCTGTCTCAGGATTAATTCTGAGACCTGCGGGTATCCTCACTATGTTTTCCTTCACCGTCGAGCTAGTGATAAATATGTGCGTAAGTTTTTGAAAAACTCATTGGTACATGCCAGGATTCGAACCCGAGCCTCACTGATTTTCGACCGGCTCTTTAACCGTTCGGGCTATCACTGCTCACTAAATTAAAAAATAACTAGTATTCTTAGTAAAAAGGGACCAGTTAGAACCCTATAGGTACAGAACCTTAAAATGTGCATACTAATTATATCCGCGTACAAAATATTCGAAAACTTTTCCAAAATACATTGTGGACAGCTACCACACATCACATCATCGCGTATTGTATAGATCAGCACAAATTTATTGCCGTTCCGGAAAATTTGGAACATGGTAAAATGTCTCCACAGACCATGCGTAACATCGTTTGAGCTGCATCGGTCTCAGTTGAGCCAGCAAATCACGTTGACTGTATGCGAATGGTGTCCGGGATTTATCGGTTGACGTAGATGTACTGGCCGTTGGAACGGTCACGGTTTCTAGAAATAGAAAAAAAAAGAAGGTCATGATTTATGTCATCACAATTAACAACATAAAATTTAACATAACTTTATTAAATGCAGCCAGTCTTCTGGGAACTACAAAGTTCCTCGTTGGATGATGTTTTTTATCTTTCATCATTATCATCAGAAGAGTGATGGCCATCATCACTGCCAGATGATAGTTAGTCGCATTGCCTTTTTTGACTCCACGCATCATCCTCGATCAAAGCGGCGAGTGACCAGCGCGAGTAATAATAATAATAATATAATCTCACGCCTTTTATCCCCGAGGGGGTAGGCAGAGGTATTCCATTACTAGCTCGACGGTGAAGGAAAACATCGTGAGGAAACCCGCAGGTCTCAGAATTAATTCTTAGACATGTGTAAACAGACCCGGTCCGGCGATGGGCTCACCACCTATCACGTTTAGGGGTCCAATATATCTCGTGAAATGTGGGTATATCCAGAGCGAGTAGGTACACTTATAATAATGAATTACTAAAATTTCCAATCAACATTGATATGTCTACATATATTTTCCTTCACTTCACTCATCTCAATATTTTTTCTAGTTATTTTTGTCTGTATAAATACAGTACACTTCCATACTTTTTTGGTGCGTTGTCCATCTGGTGTCACCCTCTCTGGCATGTAGCAACAAACCAGAGGTAATGACGTTAAATGCTACAATGTTGCACACTCAGGTGGACGCCAAATTGGCAACTACTGCACTTTTGTTCTGGGAACCGCTGGTTATGGCTTACACTTAGGACCTTTCCACACGCTTTGTTCACAATTTCAGCATAAACGGTACTTTACTTTGCCGTGCTACAGCAAAGCAAGCAGTGCTGATTTAGTTGATCTTGAAATGTGCACATTATTAATATTCGGTACGGCGGCCTTTGGTTTGTCGGTTTTAGTGTTGAACAAACCAATCAAATTGTATCTTATGATTATAAGACGTAGTCGCCTATTATTTCCACTGTTATTCTTGCAATGAAAATGCATCTAGATTACAAGAAACACACTGGTAAAAAGAGGGTATTCCCAGGAATATATCGCGATTGGTCCAATTCGCGATTAGGCCAATATAAAAGAATTTCAAAAATTAAAATATAAGATCATTTATTTCTATTTATATGTAGTTGCAGGTATTGTTGTTAAATAAAAAACAACAGACTATAATGTAGACCATATGTATTTATCAGTATCACTTAGGTATAACGTCAGTATAATATGGAGATTTCTAAACACAATAAACATAAACCTAACCCGAACCATAACAGTTAGTTAGACACATTCAATTTAAATTACATTTAATAGCTAATCCCGTTTAAATGGCACAATGACTGGCTTAGTTCGTGTCTGCTATTTCGCGGTTTCCTTTTACCGCGAGAGTTTCGGGCGGTTTGCTCGAGCGCTCAGTTGTGACAACTACGGAGTTAATATCGTTAAATGGTACATTGTTGCAAGTGCACACTTTGTTTGCACTTTGGTGGGTCCCAAAGGTCGCAGCAGTTCCGAAATAGAATCGCCAACATAAATTGTTATTCGTTGTCTATACTGACTGACATATACATACATAGTATAGGTATATACGTACGTCATAGAGCACTTGACCTTAAGTCCCCGTCATGAGAGGTCATAAATTGGGTAAACAAATCTAAGGATTGCAACATTTGGCTTATATAAAAAATCTAGACGCGATATTTTTTTTCAAAATTGCGAACCGAAGGTCCAAAATTCAGGAATCAGATGCATTCTTGTAGGCACAAAACATTGAACGACAGCGCTTTATATCGCTAAAATATAACCCGCCTAATTATTATTTTTTGTTTGTTTTGTATTACCTTCCCGTATAGTAATTTAAGGTGATTGAATTTGGTTAAATCATAATTGTCGCTATGTAACAGAGTAGAAGTGCTTAATTTACAGTTTCTCATGTTTCAAACAAACAAAATCAAAATCGGTTCAGCCGTTTGAAAGCTACGAGCGAACAGACAGACATACAGATACACAGAAACACGTCAAACTTCTAACACCCCTTTGTTTTTCGTCGGGTTAAAAAGACACACCTCTGTGACGGACGGACTTGTAGCGGAGCTTAGGTGAGCATTATTATAGGATAAAAAAAATTGAGCATGTATGGAATTTCATAACTTTTTCGAAGCCCAGCGGGTACATGAATAGTAATACTATTAATGATTTTGATTGATTGTGATTACAGTATAAGAAAGTCTTCTGGTCTATTCTCTTTTGCCTCTTTGAGCACATATTTCAACTGCATACACTATGCTTTTAATGAATGTCATAAAATATTAAGGGCAAAGGTTAGTTCCTTTCCTTTTAAACTAATTTTGAGGAACAATAGACGTCATATTATGTTTTATGTCTCTCCCAAATTACTTTCCATACATAATGGCTTTTCAGAGTGCAAATACAGGGGTAAGGAGAGATTTACAATTGAATCACAATAAATGGACATTAGGAACCTATTTATCCAACAAAACCTGTCATTTCTATAATTTATTATGCAACACGTTCGACCAGCACTGTACAGTATGAACTCACATAATGGAGTAACAAATCCACTTAAAGTTATTAAAACACAATAGACCGCCGCTGTGGCGCTGCTATCAGCCTAATTGAAAACTTCACTGTGCCGGTGGTGTGCATGGTGGTTTTATAGACTTACAATATAAAATTAAAACAAATAATCTCACGCCTTTTATCCCGGAGGGGGTTGGCAGACCTATAACGAGATAGGTGGTGAGCCCATTGCCGGACCGGGTATGTTACCCATGTCCCTGAATTAATTCCTGTGTTTGTGGTTTAGTGGGGTTTCTCACAATAAAATATACTTTAATCGTATCATGCAAGTCGGTTTATGTGACGGACTCTTTGGTGTTCACTGCAACTGTTGCAACCAATTTAATTTAGTTCTATTGTCTATGCTGTCACTGCGATGGGCTCAACAACTGTCACATTTAGGGGTCCAAAGAATAACTTGTGAAACGTGGTTATTTCCAGAAATGGAACACCTCTGCCAACCCCTTCCGGGATAAAAGGCGTAAGCATATTTAATTATATATTTTTGATAATGTGGTTAATAATGTTTAAATGTGTATAAGTATTTATTTCTTTATTTATATGGGTACCTATATGAATCAGTTGAATACATCTCAAGTTTGTTTGGAAGAGATAAGACGGCCCATTGTAGTTACTTTTTTTGTCCTGTGTACAATAAAGAGTTATTGTATTGCACAGATTGCAAGCAGCGTAATTTTTATTAATATATTATTAATACTTGTTCCGCACGGTTTCACACGCGCGTAGTTCCCGTTCCCGTGGGAATACGGGGATAAAATATAGCCTTTGTTACTCAGTGATAGTGTAGCATTGTAATGGTGAAAGAATTTTTGTAATCAGTCCAGTAGTTTTTGAGTTTTTTCTTTACAATCATACAAAAATAGAAAATATTTCTTTTTTTAAATATTAGTGTAAATATAGATATACGAGTACAATGGAATAATTATAGTTTGTTTTGTTACAGTCCGCAATGGGTACTCGTGCGTTCCCGTCGCGCTGTCCGAAGGTCTAGACATCAAGCTGGGGACCTCTGTCAGCGAGATCATCTACGGAGGCCCCGGTGTCACCGTCAAGGCTGTCAACCACCGCGCTCCTAACAACCCGCAGGTGTATAAGGGTAAGCTTTTGACTTTACGTAGGAGTGAATAGGTTGCTATATTGGTAATTTAAAATTAAGAACTCTTAAAGAGTAAAAGTGCGACTTGAACTTCGAACTGGACCACACGGAAGCACCAGCTTTAAAATAAAAAAAAATATCATTAAAATCGGTTCCCACTATTTATTATTATTTATTTATTATTAGTTCTAAGGTAACAAACATAAAAAAACATACAGTCGAATTATGAACCTCCTCCTTTTTTGAAGTCGGTTGAAAAATGTACCTTTAGTGGATATCTTAACTCAGTCAGGATCAGGATCAAAAGTAGACCTTGTGATGCCTGCACGGACATACTTTACAACACAATAACCCTGGGTGGTCTTATCGCTTTTAGCTATCTGTTCCACACAGCCTTAGTATGGATGAAACTTTATTACTTTCGTATTTATTCTATTAACTAGCTGACCCGACAGACGCTCTCAGGTTTTCACGCATTTTAATATTATTTGGACAACCATTTTTGAATTTAAAATTTTTTTTTTTCTTTTGTCAAGTGATGCTCTCACCCACGAATAATATCTCATTTTTATTATTATATTTAATAAATGTTTAATACATTATTTTTGATAATAATTGAACTTTCATGCAACGGAACGAGGTTTCCTTCTCGTAATGAAAAAATAAAAATCATGTGGCGTTAATAAGAAAAAGCATCTAATATAAGAAAGGAAAATAAAGAACGTATTTCGTGACCATAATAGAAGTTATGAGAAAAGTCTACACCGCCAAAGGCTCGTTGTCATTTCTTTGTCGCGGAATGATTTGCAATTCTAAAGCGTTAATTTTACTTTGACGAGGCGCAAAAATACGGTCGGGCCTCTGTTGACCCGCCCCCCTCTTCCCCCTATTGCGTCGCCTCAGGGTCTTCCGCCACATTTGCATACGGGCGGGGTCTATTGTAGGAGAGGCAGTTAGATGTTTGAGAGGCGGTGCTAGACTAGCGTCTGGCTATTCTGCCTCGATTACACCAGGAAATCGGAGTAGTTTCCCCAATTTGTTTACATTATGGACACACCAAATGGTACTGAATCTTCAGTGTCAAACGTAACACATAAATATTCCACTTCTGTTAGAATTTGGACGAAACATGTTGTCGAAAAAACTTACTGCTCATGTACAATAGTGAAAACCTTTCTAGGGTTTCGTTCGTACCCAAAGGGACACTATTACTAAGGCTCGGCTGTCTTTCCGTCCGTTTGTCACAGGGCTGTATCTTTTGAATTATAATAGATAGACACTTAAGATATTTACAGAGTGTGTATTACGGCCGTAAACATTTAAAAGGTTAAAAATTAGAAAAGCACAAGAAACGTGTTATTTTCTGAACTATTAAAAAATATATATACTCTTAATTTTTGTTTAACTCGCAGTTGGCCGGTTTTTTAACTTTGTACACTAATGAAATACTCTGAAAATAAACAGTGAAAAAGATCTCTTCATCCATAGAGACCTACATACCTACCGTATGTCGGATTTACAAAAGATTGTAGGATATACCGTCAGCTATTACTTACTGTTTGTAGTCCCTTGAGATTTAATCAATGGGATGGAGATCCCTATCCTCCCTAAGAGATTAAAAGTATTATACTAAAGTTTTTTAGTCTGTATTATAATTAACAGTTCTCGAAAGTAGGTATTTGTTTGTATTACGGGATTATTATGTACTTAATAAATGTTATCGTAAAATCCGATATGAAAGTTTGACTTAAAGATATAGGTTCAGTTTCTTTCACCAACGACGAGTTTAAACCACTTCTGCGCATCATGTCGAATATGGAAATCTATCTACTTAAATTACCAATTAGGATCAGCCCTAAATTGAAAATAAATGAGAAATGTTCGCAATTTTCCACGAAGTTCACATAAAAAACCTCATAGCACGTGTCACAATCAATGCAAACAGGTCTTTATTTAGCATGCGGGGGATGGGCGAAGCTTTGTTCGGTCAAGCGTTGGCTTTCACCCTGATTGCTTCCGGCCAGCCGGGCTGTTTCATTTGGCTGTTCTTTTACGTTAAACTTTATTGGAGAAATTAAAAAAGCTTTACCGTCACTATATCGCTCAAAATACGCTTTGACCTAAGCGATCTGTTTTATGTGCAACAAAATTTGAGGTTATTTTAATGAGGTGTATTTACTTAATCATTGAACATAAACATGAGAAAAAAAAAAGTGTTCTCATTTTACTGGTATTTTACACGCTTTATATTAGCTTCACCTGTCCCGGTATCTGTAATCAAATCTTGCAAGTGAATTATAGACTAGTTACAAATTTCCGATTGAGCTGAATTTCGGTGACATTATTATACAATCTGTAGCGCTAGCATGAGCGCCACGATAAAATTTTGTCGTGTTTTTTATCGATTGTAGACTTCAACTACTACTAGGTACTAAAATCGATAAAAAACGACAAAATTTTATCGTGGCGCTCATGCTAACGCTGCTGGTCTCCTCAATGACTACTTGTAAATTTATCGAGTTAGGGCTCACTGATTTGTTTTGACGAGTGCCAAACTAATTTAATAGCTTGTTTTTAAGTTTTCATAAACTAAGTATTCTATATTACTAGCGAGCCGCACTCGTCTCGCTTCGGTTTATATGGTATATGAAACCTTGCTCTAGAATCACTCTATCTATTAAAAAATCCGCATCAAAATCCGTTGTGTAGTTTTAAAGATCTAAGCATACATAGGGACAGACAGACAGGAAGCGACTTTGTTTTATTCTATGTAGTGAAGCTCGGTTTTGTATGATTTTTGGAAAGGTCAAGGAATGCTTATCATGGATTAAAAGTTTATCTCTCAGTCATACCTTACCTGGATACTAATACTAAACCATACTGAAAATTCTATCGTAATGTCTATCGTAACGTATTTTATTCATGACTAGCGACCCGCCCTGACTTCGCACGGGTGCAATGCTTAAAACCTTCCTCTTGAATCACTCTATCTTTTAAAAAAAACAGCATCAAAATCCGTTGCGTAGTTTTAAAGATTTAAGCATACATAGGGACATAGGGATATAGGGACAGAGAAAGCGACTTTGTTTTATATTATGTAGTGATAGTGATTGAAATTCCCAAAAATGATTTTATTCACATAGAAAAATTTTACTTCTTCTTTTCTCTATTTAAAACAGGAGTTTTGTTTCAGGTGATGTGGTTCTCTGCACTCTTCCACTGGGAGTTCTGAAAGTAGCCGTTGCTAACAATGGGCAAAATCAACAGAACTTTGTTAAGTTCGATCCGCCGCTGCCTGAATGGAAGGTTCGTTCCTCTTTTATGTGCTTTAATTCCAATTATATATTTGTATACGAAAATTGTCACGATTTTAAAATAAATTATTTATCTTATAAGGACGTGGGCAGAACTCTCTGTATCCTTAACTTTTGTTTGTTGTTTTTCAAACATACCTACTGAAGTACTGTATGTTATTTTAAAGAGGATAAAATATAAGTATCGATAAAAACATTCAGGCTCGTTTCAACATTTTAGTTGTACTACTGATTAGAATATGTTATCTGAGAGAATATTATTAGTTAAGCCGTTTTATACACAATTAGATTAATAATTAGTTTTATGGGATTCTTGAAACTGAAGATTTAATTTCAATAATACCGGATTCGTGTGATAAATCATACTTACAAAGCGGATTATCACTGGCTTCTAAACTTGGAGTTCTTGTTTTAGGTGGCAGCTATCAAGAGGCTTGGATATGGGAACTTGAACAAAGTTGTGCTATGCTTTGAACGCACTTTCTGGGACCCAAGCGCTAACCTTTTTGGACATGTTGGCACGACTACAGCTAGCAGAGGTATGTTATCTGCTTTTGCCTTAAAAAGTAATTCTGTAGCGCAACTAAACATCAAAGATACGAGATGACTGAATAAACCTACGCATATTTTGTTCAATACACACTTACTTGTAAACGTAGCATTTTTGTATTTTTATAAAACGCCTGGTATTTATTTCTATGGAATTTCACTAATTTTGGGAAGAAATTGTCTTTTCCAAAAACATTTGTATTAGCTTCTAAAATATGAGTTGAACTTCAATTCGCCTTTACTAAAATAAATAATACAAGACGAGGCAAAAATAAATTATGAGAATGAACGAACTCTGATTGTTTGCTGATATTTAAACGCTGTGGTGGGTGCATGTTCTCACATTACTCTTTAAAGCGACACCGGGCGATAGCACAACATCAGATATCCCACGGCGTAGCCCGAAAACGTTAAATTGGCCACGATAAAAAAAATCACGAGCCCACAAGGTACATTGTTCCGGCATTCCCAGCAAACGTGGGGCCTTAATGAAGTTAGCTGAGCACACAACAAAGCTAAGAAGGTGTACTAAAGCATAACGTAAAAAAAGCTTGTCTTGGCTCGTTGCCGTGATTTATCGCGTGCGGCTCCCCTCAGGGTTCCTCAGTAGCGTTAAATTATTCAGCTTTTAATTCGTTATCGCGGCCACCGCTGTTTTTACGTTTACTATTTACACCGGGAAATAATTTACGATGCACATCCTTGGGGCGGTGCGAGGTGTGAGCGCCGGTTAATTTTGCGTTATTCGGCGGCTGTGTTCCATTAACATCGATCCAATGTAAGCTCCAATATGAGGTGGCGATGACACTTTGTGCGGTGTTTTGCGGGGTCACGTTTGCCCTAAATTAAATCCGTGATCACGGAACGCATTTTCGTCGGCTTAATATTACTCGGAAGCTGTTCTGCAAAATGTGTTCCCTAGATAATTTGTCAATTGTTATTTGGGTTCATTGGTACAAAAACAAATATTCTTGTCATTTACGCAAGCTGCCTGTGGTACATTTTTTTTTCAATTCTACTTTCTTTTTGTGGATGTTCCATTCATCCGTTCTCAAGGTATACGCCTTGTACATTTATGACGATATTCAGTATAAGGGTGAGGCCAAACGAGCGTAATTTTGGTTGCAGAATTTCGGTTGCAGAAATTCGTTTCATATAAAACTTCAACTCATTTTGCGTCGCCGTGTGAATCGAATAGGACTTTTATATGAAACCGAATGCAACAGAATTTCTGCAACCGAAATTCTGCAACTGAAATTACGCTCGTTTGGCCTCACCCAACATTGTAAAAACAAAAGCTCACCGACACCCTCTGAGTGCTTGTGAATTTATGAGAAATATAAAATAGGCTATTCTTGAAAGAACTTGACCCAATATTAATATTCTAGAGAGTGAAATGTTTCCCTTACCGTTACTTAGGGTCAATATTTTCATTATCACTCTTTTTGTCTCTGCTTGGTCAAGTATTTTCGATGCTTCATCATTGCACAAAAAACTTGCTTCTTACCAGGTGAACTGTTCCTGTTCTGGAACCTCTACAGTGCTCCGGTGCTGCTGGCGCTGGTTGCTGGCGAAGCAGCCGCGGTGATGGAGAACGTCACCGATGACGTCATCGTGGGTCGTTGCATCGCTGTGCTGAAGAGTATCTTCGGCCATGCTGCAGTTCCACAGCCTAAGGAGTGTGTGGTTACCAGGTGATATTATATTTAAAAAAAAAACTGATGCGCTTGTCAGTAGTGAATGAGTGAGTTTACTCAGTCAGTAGTGAATGACTCTGCCTTCTGTGCCGGAGATCGCGAGTTCGATTGTGAGGTTCGATGTTGTCTTCGTTGCTTATATCCATATCCCAGTCTCACAATATATTATTTTTAAAAGTCATCAGTAGAGATATGTAGAGAAGATCAGTAGATTCGAGTAATCAGACCAACGGAAACAACTTCCCGTAACATAGTATCATAGTAATAGTAATAAATTCTGATTTCTATGTAGATGGCGAGCGGACCCATTCGCCCGAGGGTCATACAGTTTTGTGGCTGTGGGGTCATCAGGCACTGACTACGACCTTTTGGCAGCCCCAATACCTGGAGAAGATGGAGAGAACAGAATGTTCTTTGCTGGTAAGTATTTCTTTTTGTTGGGTTACTCTTCTTAAATGAATTTTGGGGTAACCTCCTATGATCTTATACGTGGTGGAAACGCATGGGATATTATAGAATGTCTTTTTCGGAACGAGACTCGCGTAGTAGGTACACTCTATTGCGTGAAGTCCAAATACGATTTTTATTTATTAAGGTATTTAATTTATCTACCAGTCAACGATCAGGCTAAGCAGAAATAATCCATTAATTACGATTCTTTCTACTATTGAGTTTTTCAAAGCTTTTGCTTATTTAATTAGGTACCACTAGCTCGACGATGAAGGAAAACATCTTTAGAAAATCCGCAGACCTAGAATTGTTTTTTATATAAAATACACTTTGTGAATGTGGATGTGTGCTGTGTGGATACTTCCAAAAGTAGAATACCTCTGCCAACAAATATGTGAATATACCTACTTGTATAACTAAATACAATTACTACCTTTTATTCATTTATCTTAGTTAGGTACATCTATGATATTATATTCTTAGGTTGTGTGGTAGTCGTCGAGTGTACTCTTTTAAACCGACTATGGTGAAGTGTTAAGTTTGTTAGTGTCGTTTAAATTTGTTAGTGATGTTTGTTTTACGTATGTTCGACCGTAGCATCTAAACTACTTATCCAATTTAAATGAATAACGTGCCAATCGATTCAGCATTACAGTCCGAACATAAACTATATTTTCTATAGTCGGGTTTTAGTTTCACCTATATACTTTCACTTGTGATGAGTAAGGTGTCAATCGTTTAGTTATTATGCTCCTGGTGGCGTAGGCTACATTTCTCCGTAGTTGGGTTTTAGTCTCCATTTGTTTATTGTTGTTGTATCACTTATCACATTTTTAATATTGGTGTACAGAGTCAATTTACTTACTTGTTTATCAAAGGTGAACATACAATGAGGAACTACCCAGCGACAGTGCATGGTGCATTCCTTTCGGGACTGCGAGAAGCTGGTCGTTTGGCTGACCTGCTGGTGCCTGCAGCTCCAATCACCAGTGCCACGGTTGCCGCGGCCACAGCAAACGTTCACCATTCTTGACCTGCAAAAGTAATTAAAACATAAACAATTAAAACAAATAGGTACTAGAGAGAGTTGAGGACTTCAGCGGTCTTCATATTTTTGTGTTTTAACGACAAAGTAGGTAAAGCAAACATAAAGTACTTACTTATAGAATGATTTAAATAAACTATTTTAATAATTATTCGCTTATTTAGTTTTTACGTCACTGTGTAACTTAGAATCTGTGACAAGATTTTTTGAATCGTTTCAGTTCTAGAGACTATTTCCTACAAAATTTTTTTTACCTCTTTTACTTAATATTAGTACAGATGAATACGCAATGAGACATATTTATTGCAGTATACTTCCCATTATTAAATTATATACTGTCTATACCCGTTCAGGAATTGAATTAGCTTACTAAAGACCAACATGTAGGCGTTATGGTATCAGAGAATTAATTTACACTTAATTCATAAAAGAGACATTTCAGGAATGTATGGAGACTGGGCCTGCACCATGTACACCAGTTTTTTAGATAAATATAAATAAAATAACTATAGTTTTATTCGTGATTTTGCTCATATTTGTCTAGTTTCGTTGCAATTGTCATTAAACTGGAAACGCGCCGCAATTGATATTATAGTAAAAGTAAAATTACTTTAATGCACGTTAAATAGATATAAATGTTTTTTTTTTATCTGATAATC
Source organism: Ethmia dodecea (assembly GCA_963855545.1). Lineage (NCBI taxonomy): Eukaryota > Metazoa > Arthropoda > Insecta > Lepidoptera > Depressariidae > Ethmia > Ethmia dodecea. The sequence continues at coordinate 9,772,708 of OY979448.1, forward strand.
ACTACAATTTTCAAGCTGGTGTACAATGTGCAGGCCCAAGATGAAACGTCTCCTTTAAAAATGTGTTAGTGAGTAAGTATAAGTAAGTAGTACATTGTTAAATATTTTGAATTTAAAAATCTAAGTAAATGACTGATGAATTGATATTGATGAATTTGAAATAAATTATTTGTAGGGCATTGACAAATCCAACTACTTATTGTTTGGAGTTTCAATTTTATTTTATATAAATGAAATAATTTATCTGTTTGTGACTTTTCTTAGAATAAGTAGTTACCTATTTTATTTTACGTGCTTGTTTTATTTTTAAGTTATAGTACGGTACCTAATTTGGAACATGAATAACGGTTTTAGTGAATGAAATAGCTTTAGCTAATTTTATTTTTAGTTGAAAGATACGTCTAATGAAATAAGTATGATTGGGTGTTTATCGTAGAGCTCTGAAAATGAATTAAAGTTTTGGTGAATACCTTTTTGTTTTTATTATTAAATTCCATTCTCAATTACAGTGAAAAAAACATAACATTATAAACCAGGATCTGTTTCATAGAATTGGGAGCTAAACTTAAAAGGTGTTGCTATCTGAACCGAGAACGTAATAATTGAACAATTTGATGGCTTTAAACAAACACACCTGCCGATGACGGCACCTGTAGCTATAACGAGAAGAGACGATAAAATACAACTGAATTGTAGATATGGACGGTTGTCTTATTCAAAGTGTCTCGTAAAAACAAGTGAATAATCGTTTTATATATTTATAAAATATCGTTTTTGTTTTTCTATAATAAGACTTTATTCAACTATCAAAATATAAATGTTTTTCCCGGTTTCCTAGGCAGTGATATTTTTCAATAAGGTTAAGAAAAAATAGGATGTAAACTAAGTATATTTTTGCATCCGTGTTTCGAATGGCACGCACAGGCACAATTGAAGTCATTAGGAAATGTTAGATACCTAGGTACAAGGGTACCTAGGTATCTAACATTGGGTGGCCTTATAAATTCTGACATATAGTTGCCCACTAACCTAACACCATATACGAATCTTCGGGGGGCGGGATCGCGTGTGAGATCATAGGCATTATAGCCCATAATTCTCATGTGTGAGGATAGACGAGTGGCTTGTTACGGGTTGACGATCATATTTTTTAAGAGAGACTATGATAATATGAGCAGTGATAGTAGCCTTACGGTTAAAGAGCCTGCTTCACATAATGATAATCAGTGAGGCTCGGGTTCGAATCCTGGCATGTAAATACCAATGAGTTTATCAAAACTTGCGTACATTTTTGTCACTAGCTCGACGGTGAAGGAAAACATCGTGAGGAAACCCGCTGGTCCCAGAATTAATTCTAAGACATGTAAACAGACCCGCACACGTATTTACAGAGACTCGATACCGTTTCCGTTCGATTCGAGTCGAATCTATCGACATCGGAAACGAATCTATCGAGATGGGCTGATGTTGGTATTGAAAACTAATGTCATATGTGACACCAACTGTCATATGTGACATTAGTTTTCGATACCAACATCAGCCCATCTCGATAGATTCGTTTCCGATGTCGATAGATTCGTTTCCGATGTCGATAGATTCGACTCGAATCGAACGGAAACGGTATCGAGTCTCTGTGAATACGTCTGCTGGTCCGGCGATGGGCTCACCACCTATCACGTTTAGGGGTCCAAAGAATATCTCGTGAAAAGTGGGCATATCCAGAAATGGGATACCTCTGCCTACCCCCTCGGGGATAAAATGCGTGAGATTATTTATTTTTTTATGATAATATGTGGCTCCTGCAGTTTATGTAAGTACGAGGTGAATATATTAACTTTAAATCTATGGTTGTTCATCAAAAAAATAGTTGGCATCGCATCGTGGCTATAATATTACAAGACATTTTCTATTTTTTAGCCTGTATCGAGATTTTATAGCACCATATCTTAATATGTCATAGTGTTTAGGACCTACCATGATACTAACCATACTATCTTCAGAATCTATTAAAATTATCGGCGTCAATATATAGGCGTACTTAAACATTTTATTAGAGTAGTTTTAATTTTACATTATTTACGCTACGCGGAGCAACTGATGGATTTATGGCTAATTTTAATTTCATTTTTAATTATTTTTCAACGACTACGCAGCAAATTGAATAGTTACAAACTCCCTTGAACTGTTGCGATCTTATCTCACGAATATAGTTAAAATGTACACAAAAAATGCTTTTACCTTGTTTAAAACTATTTATCACGTACTTATTCTAGTTTTATAACTATTAAAAGTTTATCGTGTCCGTCAGGGGTAACATTTAAACTGTAATAAAATTATTCTCAGTGTGTTCTGGTAAAATACTTTTTTGCACAAAAAAATAATAATTAGTACTTACAAGAGCAAAAGAGACGCACAGTATTTAACATCTTGACATCTTAATTTCAAATTAATTGCGTTAGGATGTATCAATAAATCTCCCGTCGTTATAAGACTCTAGTTTGCTTAGAGTAGGTTATTTTATATCAAATAGATCATCCAGTTTATGGTCTTTGTTCAAATTTACACTGTATTTCATGCTAAGCTAGTTATAACTTTAAATTGTTCGTTGTCGCTTAGGGCGTTCTAGAACGTTTCAAAAGGTTTTACTAGCCCACGCCCCATTGATTAACACGGGAGATAAAACCTGGCTTAATGAAGTATTTTTATACTTAACATTTTTTCACATTGTTAGCTGACCGTGAACTAGCTACAGAATAAGATTTCTGTTGAGTTGCATACCGTCATTATACTAAAAATATTATAGTATGAATATTGAATACTTATAGCATTACAGCGAGCGAGCTTTTTTAAATCTAAATTTCCTCAACAAAAAAACCTCACGAAGAAATTCATGACGAAACTCGTAAGAATTTGTTACAATTTTGCTTGGCAAAATATGTAGAACGTAAGTAATGTTAAGAACATCATCTCCATAGACGTTTCTGTTCAAACTGCGCTTAGTTACAATTAACTCTATGGTGTTTGTTGTCTTAAAGAATAGCTGCGAGCTCCGACAAACGAGGAATTAATACTCAAACCCACCGCTTTATAAATTCCAGTTTCTTCCCACTTTTGTAGAAACATCTACGCTTATATTTCTTAATTATGTGTACAGAAATATTGTTAGCTTCGAGTTTGAATAGGTAATGATTTTACGTATGTAGTTAGTAGCTGTCTAATGTAACATGTTTTACCGCGTAGGAAAATTTTCGGATCCTTATTAAGTAAGTACCTACCTACACGATTCTTTCAAGATGGATATTAAATACACGTGTTGTAGGTACCTGAACAAACATGAAAATGAAAATCCTTGGAAATCCAATGTGTAACTGCTTCTTTGTGTAAAATATTGACAGTGATACCTTACCTAAGAACACTTATGACAAATACGTCACACTTTATCTTCGAGGGGGTTGGCAGAGGAATTATGACTAATAATTGTATAATAATAAAAAAAATAAGTAGCCACATTTTAAAAGTGTATTTATTTCAGACTCGTATCGTAAACGTGATAGGCGGTGAGTCCATGGTTCAGAATAAATTCTGGGGCCCGCGAGTTTTTTAGGTAAGTTTTTTAAGAAATTATCAGTTTTTAATAAGTTAACTGTGAACTGTGTGTTACGATGGTAGTCGTATTTATTTATAATATATAAAGCTGGACTACCACTCACTGACTCACTGACTGATTGACATAATTGTTCTCCCAGAAGGAGTCGTTTTGGAGAAAAGTCTTGTAGGGGAAAAGTGTTCAAGATGGCGAAGTGACCCAGGGAAAATTCCGACTTTTCAAAAAAACAAAATGGCGGCCAGGCTTGCTTATGTCATCTCTTTTGTTTTCCGGCCGATCCGGTTGAAATTTTTGAAATCGGTTAAACTTTTAGGATGATTTACAAATATTATTTAAAAAGTTGAAAAAACAAAATGGCGGCCGCGTAGTAATGTTTCAAAGTTTAGGCTATTGTAGACCCCACTTGACCCGAATTAGTAGCATGGTTGCCGACTTCCTGCAGTTACAAATGGCACGTCGTCTTTTTAGGCATATCCCGTAGTTTACCAGAAAAATCCGAAAAACTCAAAATCAAAGATGGCCGCCCTGTGATTGGCTCTTAAAGAAAATGATGGATTTTACCAGATTTTAAATGTCGATTTTCGGCAAGATGGCGACACCTGAGCGAGTTGGCGTGTATGGCGGGGTTGGAGGTCTCATTACGTAGTGTTGCCATGTTTAAGAATTTTTCCAAAATTTTGCGTATTTTTTTAAATTTTATTGCATAATGACAAAACTCTAAATTTGACCACTATGCAAAAACGAGTGACAGTCAAAAGTTACTGTCAATGAAACATTTTACTACTCCCTATGACTTTTGGTAGGTATTTTAATTTTCGCATGGCAACACTGAAAGTTATGGCTAATTGAATTTTCAGAGTAGACCTCAAAAGACCCGAATTGATCTCCCAGATGCCAATATGCTATAGAGACGTGACTGGTGTCATCGCATAGGGCATATCCTGTAGTTTACTAGAAAAATCCAAAAAACTGAAAAAACAAGATGGCCGCTCCGGTATTTTCTCTTAACTAAAAAATTAAGATTTTTATAATTTTTATCGGCATTTTTCAGCATGTTGGCAACACTTTGGAAAGTTGGGTTGTATGGAGCGATTGTGGGTCTCAGTAAGCAGTGTTGCCATTAAAAGTAATATTAAACAATTTTTTTTTTCAAGTTATACTAAAAAAAGACAAATGGCTAAAACAAGATGGGCGCCCAAAATTAGACTTTATTTTTCTGTCAAATTACGACCCCACAGAGACACGCGTGGCCGCTTGCGGCCTCGCGCACCGCGCGACATCTAGTCTATAATATATAAAGCTCGACTACCACTCACTGACTGACTGACTCATTGACATAATTGTTCTCCCAGAAGGAGTCGTTTTGGAGACAAGTCATATATGAAAAAAGTGTTCAAGATGGCGGGGTGACCCCGGGAAAATTCCGACTTTTCAAAAAAACAAAATGGCGGCCAAGCCTGCCCATCGTATCTCTTTTGTTTTCCGGCCGATCTGGTTCAAATTTTTGGCATCTGTAGTATTGCTTAGATGATTTACGAATATTATTTAAAAAGTTGAAAAAACAAAATGGCGGCCGCGTAATAGTGTTTCAAAGTTTGAGTGGTTTTAGACCCCACTTGACCCGAATTGATCTCCCAGACGCCAATATGCTAAAGGGATGTGTTTGATGTCGTCGCATAGGTCATATCCTGTAGTTTACCAGAAAATCCCGAAAATCTGAAAAACCAAGATGGCCGACCGGTGATTTGCTCCCAAAGAAAAGTATTAATTTTACCACATTTTGATTGTCGATTTTCGGCAAGATGGCAACACCTGAGCGAGTTGGTCTGTATAGCGGGGTTGGAGGTCTTGCTACATTGTGTTGCCGTGTTTAAGAATATTCCCGGAATTTGGAGTATTTTTTTACTTTTAACGCAAAATGTCAAAACTCTAAATTTTACCATATTGCAAAAACAAGTGACAGCCAGTGAAACATTTTATCTCTCTTTATGACTTTTTGTAGGTTTTTTGATTTTCGCCTGGCAACACTGAAAGTTATGGTTGATTTAATTTTTAGGGTAGACCTCAAAAGACCCGAATTGATCTCCCAGATGCCGATATGCTACAGGGATGTGTTTGGTGTCACCGCATAGGGTATATCCTGTAGTTTACCAGAAAATCCCGAAAATCTGAAAAAACAAGATGGCCGCCCCGTTATTTTTGTTTTACTGAAAAAAATCAATTTTCTTAATAAAAATCGGCATTTTTTAGCCAGTTGTCAACACTTTGGAGAGTTGGCTTGTATGGTGCGATTGTGGGTCTCAGTAAGCAGTGTTGCCATAAAAAAAAATATTTAAGAAAATTTTATTATTTTTCGACTTAAAATGGCTAAAACAAGATGGCCGCCCAAAATTAGACTTTATTTTCTATCACAATCGAACCACACAGAGACACGCGTGGCCGCTTGCGGCCTCGCGCACCGCGCGACATCTAGTTTATATATAAAAATAAATTTATAAAGGAAAGGACATTAGGTACAACACAAGGGGAATATCGGCATAGTGCCTGATGATTAGTCACAATTTTGTGTAACATTTGCGCCATCTACCTTATACGTAGTCTAGGTTTAGCGAGGAACATAGTTTTATTTATAATGAAACTTCGTAGTTTTTGCGATGTTGTATAGATGGCGATAATTATGCAGGTGCGCTTGAGTGAAAATACAACGCCCTCTCTTATATTTTATCTGTACTGCTGTATTTTAAAATTAGTGAAAATGCAACGCCTACTCTTATATTTTATCTGTACTGCTGTATTTTAAAATAACCGGCTCGCAAATATTTTATCACATTTTTTTTACATAGGTGTGTATTCATTAAAACATAGAAACATTTTAATTAGGTAACAATTAAACTTTCCAGTAGCTACCGTGGTCTACCGGTAGATGGCGGCACTAGGCGATGCGCGTGAGTGAGTACACACCGCCCTCTCTTAGTTTCTGCCTATACTTCAAGACCCAAACGTGCTTTGTTATTTTGCGTTGTATTGTTTGACGTTACCTTGTAGGTACCGTTGTCACTTCCAAGCGTCCATTAGAGAGGGCGCTTACATAAAATCAATTGGGATAGGTTTAGGCTCTTCATTCTGGACTAATAAATGCCATTAAAAACAAAACTTGTAAAAGTTGTAAGATCCATTTAATACCAAGTCGGTTAATTTATTCAGTCCCTAGTAAGGGACCTACTGTCTTAAGTAATTACGCAATTATCTAATCTAACAACCTCTTAAAGCGACCATATCAATATTAAAAATCTTTTATGTTCTAAATAAATAGATTGACTTGGCACATAAACAATCTAATTTAATATAATATGTATCACTGTTGTGTTTTGCGGTATTGTTCATACATGAAACCACAGAAGATTGATTGAATGTTCGTCGTGTTGTACCTATTTGGGCACATGAGCTGTGTACTAACACAGAAGATGTCTGTGTCGCATGTCTCAATCGCAATATTTAAAGTTATCATGTATCTTGTCCTCATAAGCTTTCCATTTTGCCTTCAGTATGAGGGTAAAATGGAATATGTCAGGGTTTAAATAATATATTTATAGATTTTTCTGATTAAAATAATAGATTTATAACAAGCATTTTTTTCGTTTAATATTTATTTAAGTATGTTTATCAGTTGTTTAGTACCCATAGTACAGGCCCTGCCTAGTTTGGGACTAAATAGCCTTGTGATGTGATGTGACTTGTGTCCTACAATTATTATTATTAGGTAAATACCTATTTAAGATATATACAACTCACCCATATTAAATTCCATCTTATTAAGTACGTGTACATATACATACGGAGAACAACTTCATTAACATGACTTTTAAGTAGGTACTTGGCTTTCTTAGAAATGAGGGAGTTATCATTTTCTATTATGATTAGAAAACGGTAGATGATTAGCTAGGTCAAATGTCAAGGTGAAAACACCCTGTATCCATACATACGTCTGTCAAACAAACAACAATACGACAAGTTATTAACAAACTTACCAGACCTTAAATTTTATACAACATATATAACGGCAATATCTGGAATTAATATTTTATTTGTAATTTGTCCTCTAAAAGAAGTTCATGTCGTTGAAAGTTTGTAAGCCATTGACTGCCATGTCACTCCTGTCTGTGGTAGTGTTTATAATAATTTTGCTCCTGACGACAGTCAAGTCAGACACACAGAACAGAAAAACATCGACTCCACCTTCGACTGTGATGACTTTCAAGGAGTTCATGACTAATATGGTCAAAGAACAGAGCATGAAGATTCAGTCGCTCCTGAAAAAAGTACAAACGAATGCTCAAGCCGTTTTGACAAAAATAGAAAGCATGAAGCAGGATTTGAAATTTGATAAACAATATCCCAAAAAAGTTTTAACTTATGATATTAAGAGGGAAGGTGAGACAGAACATCAGCTCGAGTCACCACTATTACAAAATTCTGAAGAAACTGCTTCTGCAAGACAAAACATTCAATCAAGAAGTTTTACTACTCATTATGCTTCACCAACTGGTTATGGAGTCAGTGGTAACGCAAACTATGGTGCCGGCACACCGACGACCTCTACCTACCACCATCATTCCATAGGATTTGATCCCATCAATATTGTGGTATCTGTATCTCTTCTATCATTTCTGCTTCAAGCCCTTCAAGGTTTGTTAACAAGAACAAGATTGCCAACGCCAGTTGTAGAAGCTAAAAGTCTGAACGCAGTTCAAGAATGGGTGAAGAAATATGAAGACAGTTTCCCATTGAAAGTCGAAAAGTATTTGAAGAAAAAATATCCGAAAAAGTATCTTCAATAATTTTGTTTTAGCTAATTTTTGTGCATCATTATCACTATTTATTTTACACGTAAATTATTAGTCTATTATTTGCTTAGTGTTCGATGTTTAATCTCTGGAAAATTATGTTAATTAACGTAATGGTCCAATTAATATAAATTAAATGCATTTACGGTATTTTGTGTGCTCCAATTCCGCTTTACTCTACTTACACTAATTGCAGTTCGTGTCCCGTGACATAATTTGCATTTCATTTAGAGTTTTACGACTCATAAAACAGGCTTAAAATGCAAGAAGACAGCTAGAAGAACGATCGTTAGGGAAAAAACGTTTTTTAGTATGTAGACCCAGATGGAAAAATTTATGATGCTTTCGTAAACTTCAGACTGAAACTAATGAGAATCTGTTCAATACCACACAATGTCAGCCAGTCTTCTTCTCCACAATCGATCAGCCTACAGATGGATAGTGGGACTGAATAACCGTGTGTGAATTCTGTCCCACAATTTATTTATTTATGTGGAATTGCGATAATCAATATCAATGCATGCATGTGCATGTCTGTAAATTAATAAAAAGAAACATTCACGGCAGTAATGTGCGACGTAAAAATTACGGGCCAGTAAAAAATACTGTGATCTTCTTACTTGAGATTGATTCCTAGTATGTAAGTTGTAAGTGACAACGGAATACAATACTACAAGGGAAAAAACGTATTGGAATACAGACCTAAGGCAAAAAATATATATGTATTTAACGAACTATCACAGATTTTTAAGTAACTCGTCATTTTTGCGTCCTAGTGTGATACCACAATGAACTGTTTTAATACTTTGTAACTGTAAAAGTGTACTTTCATTTTATAAGAGATTATTTATTTTATTTACAGTTTTAAATCAGATCCATTTTGAAATTTAAAGGATAATGAATTCTACGAGTGTTTCAGCTAGAAAGTACCTATCAGGAGAACAAAACCGCCCTAAAAGAAAGTTTATCACAAGACCCCGTCGCTAGTATAGCAAATATATCTTAGGAATACGTTCGCTGTTAGCTTACAAAGTATCTATTTCTTTACTTATTACGAGCAAATATACACACACTCTGGCTGGACAAATTGAGTGTTTCCCACGGCATCAAATAACAAACTCTGAGAATATTTTTACTCAGATTCTTGTGTGTAAATACGTCCTAATGTTTTTATTCAAGTTACATTCTTGGTCCTGTATGGAGATAGGTTATAAGTAGGTAGGTACACACACATCACTTTTTAAAAAGTGTAATTATATCTGTATTTTATCTTACTTGTACCTACCTACGTTCGTGTAATAAAATGCATAAAAAGTATAAATAGAATTTCAAGAAACCAGAATTCTATTGATTTTCTAGGGATTAAAACAAAACTTCTGTGTATGGTAGACATAATCATTACTTTTTAAAACTTGAAAAAAAAATCTGAGCCCGAAATTGCCTAGGTACACTAAACGAACTGTTTTCTAGCTTATTTATCAAACATTAAATTCATACAAAACGACTGTTGGGTATGTATAATCTTACCATCATAGTTCGTTGAATTAAAGAATTTTCAGTTTTTATTTATTTATGACTTAATTATTAAATCTACTATATAAAAATAAGTCGGGTTTTCCTTCCTGACGATTTAACTCCAGAACTGACGAACCGATTTCCATGGTTTTGCATTCGTTGGAAAGGTCTCGGGCTCCGCAAGGCTTATAGCAAAGAAAATTCAGCATTGCACCCGTGCGAAGCCGGGGCGGGTCGCTAGTTTATTTATATATTTGTAATTTCATTTTGTTAGAATTTTTCGGCAATTTCATACAGCTCCCTTGTTACATCTTAACAAGCCCAGCTACATACTAGGCATTACTTGAGGCAGCTATCAAACCTCAGTCTCAGGCAAAATTGACGCAAGCGTTTTATCTCATAGACTAGAGATATATGCCATTACTACAACACAAACATTGCGGGACAAATAGCTTCCCATAAAAAGACGGCAAATATGACGCTGCTGTTTTCCTCAAGCCCATAATTCACAACTTCGCAAAGCCTACTTGTATGTTTTCTTTCTATTCCCGTTCTTATTACTCAAGTTTACAATCGCACTGTGCTTGAGAAAGTAATAATGCTTTACTTACTACGGCTTGTTCTTTATTGGTTTTTTTGTTGTAAGCACTTCTTACCTATAAAATACGACATTAATCATCCACCTTCTAGAACCTACATGCGTTACCCCTTATTTTTTATTTCACCGTCTTTGTGGTCCGAGGTAGTCCCAGCCGGTGTATCACTATTATTTACATTATAATTTATATTCAACTAGCGACCCGCCCTGGCTTCGCACGGGTGCAATGCTGAATTTTCTTTGCTATAAACCATCTCTGGACCCACTCGAACCCACACAAAAAGTTTCATCAAAATCGGTCCGGCCGTTCTCGAGTTAAATCGTCAGGAAGGAAAACCCGACTTATTTTTATATAGTAGATGACGTATGTATGTAAGTGAGCACTTTTTTATAAGCCTTATTTTTGTCCTACTGTTGATAAAAGGCTTCTTCTAGAGAGCACTATGAAGATATTTTATATGATACGAGAGAGTGGTGAGTATATAAAACAAGAAAGTGATTGACTGACTGCCTAATCAATCAAGGTACAGTTGAAATCTATGGGTCTACAAGTGTCCTACACAAGTTTATTTTTTTCTTTCCGTAAATGACGTAAATGAGTACTAAGAAAAGTTTTTTTAGAAATTTCCAAGGGAAGGGGAAAAAAGCAGATCCAACGCGGGCAACGCCGTTGATCACCTGCTCAATGCTCATCCATCGTCTAACTTTATGCTTACTCTATCCATATATCTATTGTTTCGCAACGTAAGTTTTTAATGGAGGCTAATAACATTAGGGTCTCCTTTGGTTCCTAAAAGTCAGAAGATGAGAATAAAACTAGATCTATGGAAATTTATGATGACAACATCTAAGCAATACTTTCTTTAAGCCTTCTAAAACTACAATTTCTTCTAGAGAGGTTACGATCTTAATTCACTGTTTTATTTATGCGCCGCGAGCCCTAATGGCTGTCTGTGCTGAAGCTAGACAACATAATCCCAATTCAAGAGAAGGCCGCTTTCTATCTTTGAGACTAAACCTAGCCTTGGAAACTTTACGGCACGGTGTAGAATTTCTTAGCTAATTATTTATTAATAATGAATTGGCGACTGTCTACATTATGTATTCAATTCTCACACTGATTCTTATTTGCTCCCTGAAATGAGTCGCTATAATCAGCCCAGGGATAAGTCTCATATAGAATGAGATTGGCTATGGGATAAATAATAAGAAAAAATATGAGAAATCTGGCTACCTACCTAAGTTCTAAACGAGCATAGTAAAAGTTGACTATTTCTCCAAAACGTCATCATGACACTCGTACGATAAACGATAACACCATCCATTGCCATCAATGAACAAAATAATAATCATGTAGAATGGATGATTAGAACCCGGGGCTAGATAAAGGATAGGTACTTAAAATACTACAAAAAATATTGTTGTTTTTTTTTAATGTCATAGGCATGTATAAAATACAGAACGCCTTCGCGTATTTAATTCAAATTCATAAAGTATCCCTATGCGGTTTAGAATAACTAGATATATTGAAAATTCCACAACCAAGAAACCATAATCTCAGTTTTAATTTAAAATTTAACCATTTTAGTGTTAGCTTAGGGAGGTTTCAGTAAAAATCCCCGTATTATCCTCCATCGTATGGTACCAGACAAGCCTCGGGAGGATAGTACAGTAACCAAATTTATGCAGCCTCACAAGACTGTCCTGCACTTTTAATAAAAAAAAGAGAAACGGTCAGAACGAGTAGGTACTTACAAGAGATTAGATTATTATTATTATTGTATATCCTTAATTCCAGTTCAAGATCTACTTTTTAAAGGAGACTGCAATACTTTTTAGGATTTAACACGTTCGCTGCCAACTACGAGTAGGTATACTTACTCGCAATACCTACCTACACTATTGTTCTGTTATTGTTATATAGTTGAAACCGAAAGTGTTAACAATAAAAGTTATTGAGACAACACGAGTAACCAATTATTTGTTTTAAATTACTTGTGTATTACTGATAATGTTTTTTTAAGGTTCCGTATATACCTAAAGTGTGCCAACAGGACCCAATTACTAAAGCTCCGCTGTCTGTCTGTAACAGGGCTGTATCTTTTAAAGCGTAATAAGTAGACACTTTTTATTACTATAGCCACTATAACAAAAAGTAATAAAAAGAAAGTTCCAATTTAAACGGAACCGACTCGCCCTTAGCCGATATTTATATAAGATTGAATCTATGACGCGCCTTTGTTATTACCATTCCTACGTTTATCTTAAACGGCACCGTCTAAATCTTTGACTGAGTATTATTAATAATATTATACCTATTTCTTGTTCTTCCGTTACCGAAATTTGACAAAGGATATTTCTTTTACTTGGAACAATAAGTGCCCTCTAGAAATACAAATAAAATTTACAAAAAATTCCTAAAGATTCTTTTGCAATATCGAAATTGTGGAGGCTCTACGTGTGCTTGTACTAAGCCCTGTGACGTAGGTTAATGCATCGCCGCGCTATGGCGCAGATTTCAGATCCTGCATAAACTATTCATAGATCTGAACTGCTTCATGTTTATACACAAATTTTGGGTAAAATGCATTTGAAGTCAACATAGTTTCAACAGATTTGGCTTAGTAAAAAAAGGGTTCCTGACTGTTTTATCTTAGCAATAAAAAATATAGAGAGTTTGTAGTAACAATACTTCTAGGCGCTGTTTTTTTTTTATATAAAGTTCGTTCCCATTAGGTACTTATTGTTTTAACAATTATAGTCCTTTTTTTAACGAAACTGGGGCAGACTGGATGAGAAGAGACGAGGACTCAAGACACGCCCTGTGCTGTGCTATATATATATATATATTTATATATATAAATATATATATATTTGCATTAAAAACTAAATATTTTAATTGTACCTACATACCATACATAGTAGTGGGTATGATGATGAATAGGTACCTACAGTCGTTATCTTACAATTTCAGTAGGTATGCTGTTACAGACAACCTGTTTTTAACCCTTTCATTTCATTTCGGAAACGCTACACTAACTGACAGCTTATTGTGCGTTTTAACTTCAGTGTCCCCAACAAAATCTGATTGCTTTTACATTTTAAATCCACATTTCATATCCTGACAATACGGTTGTCAAAAAAATCAACACCTTTTCTAAATGTAACCATGACGGAACCCTTTATCGCAACGCTTTTGAATGCGATTCCTTAATTTAATATTCAGCTGTTCTTTCTTTCGGGCAAATCGGTTTTGTGTTAATTTGACAGTTAGTTGACAGTACTAGAAAAAGTTTAAGTGAAGTATATTGTTATCTTAATCTCGCGTCTATGAAAAAGTATTGCCGAAAATGGATCAAAGGATTGTGCAGAGGTAACAAAGGGACACCCAACGAATGTTTTTTTAGTAATTCGTGTAAAATATGCCCCTTATGATTATTATTTAGAGAAGTGATAACCATGTTGGCAGTAAGCATTCATGAGGCTCGGGTTCAAATCGTGGTAAGTTCATGTACTTACCTACCAAATAGATTACATAACTGGATGGTGGTGGAAAACATCGTGAGGAAACCCACAGGCCCCATTTTGATCCGAAGCAGCACCCGGTCCGGCGAGGGGCTCACCACCTGTCACACTTATGCCCGGTTCCTATATTCAACGAATCGTGGTTGTACTTCAGCGACGGACCGTTTGTCAACTACGAGTAACGAACGGATAGAGACGTTCCTATATGTTTTCACGTCATCTACCTGCGACGAACGGTTGTAGGTTACCAGCTTACCGAAGCCCTCCGCTGCGTTTCGTTAAAGCAAAAACAGAAAAATTACGTTCTAATGAAAAATAAAGCAAAATATTTTTATTTTACGTATTTACGGTAGTTTTATTTGTAAAACGTCCTTTTCTTGCACTATTTGATCTGATTTTCTGAAAAAGTAATTATAAATCGTTGAAACACAAATTATACTGATATGAACGAAACGCTACTGAAATGTCCACACGCCGCTGACCTATCTTGTCATCAAAGACGTTTAAAGAAAAAGTTTCTATCTCATAGAGATAATAATTTTCTTCCAATCTCTTTGCTTGTCATATTTTTGCGTCAACAGTTGCTTGAATCTGGGGGCACGGCAGTGCCCCTTGCCAAGTCGAGCAAAAAAGCGGCACGGCCGTACCATCCTTTTCTCGAAGCAAGCCATTTTCGACCCCATATGTTCGTTGTGGATCACTACATAGCGAAATAAAACATTTTCATGTCATATCTTTTCAATAACCGTGTGTAAATCATTACATAGTACAAAACAAAGTCGCTTTCTCTGTCCCTATATCCCTATGTATGCTTAAATCTTTAAAACTACGCAACGGATTTTGATGCGATTTTTTTTAAATAGATAGTGATTCAAGAGGAAGGTTTTAGTATAAGCATTGCACCCGTGCAAAGTCGGGGCGGGTGGCTAGTAAAACTATAAGCCTAAATTTTCAGTATCCAAGCAGGCATTGTATAAACACAGTATATTTCATCTAATTTGAATCAATAGTTTATTAAGAGTTATAACTAGTCAAAGTTTTCTATGTTTTTCACTGACTGACTGATCGATCATCAAAACTCTAAGGCACTTCTAGCAGACGTAGAAGCTTCAAATTTAGAATACAATTAGTGTTTGGTGTAAAAATAAAGAAAAAACTCAAATATTTTGCAATTTCGGTCCAGGTTTCTAGATACACCAAGTGCATAAATAACTGTAATCAAATACCTATAAATGTATAGGATTACAAAGTTATCTAAGAAGTCGAAGATACCGGAAAGGAAATAAGTAGGACTATCTACAAAAAGAAATGACATGCCATAGAAAACAATTTACTTTAATCACAAAAGATTTTTAATATTGATATGGTCGCTATAAGATGTTGTTAGGTTAGCTAATTAAGTAATAACATAAGACAGAAGGTCTTTTAAGTAGGGACTGAATAAATTATGGTATTACCGACTTGGTATTACATGGATCTTACAACTTTTTACGGTAAAAGAACTGAGTTGCGAGTCTTGGTTTTTTTTACAAGTTATGTTTTTTTGGTATTTTGTTTCGATATAAAACGAACATTTTAATCAAAATTCCCTACTTCCTCGTACATACCTGACTAAAAAGTAGGTACTAAATCTATACATATAATAAAAATCTAACGGGGCCGTGTCTGTACATGAAATATTTTTTGAAAAATTTAACGGTAGTGTATATAGTTATCGATATAGATACCGAAACACCAATTTTTGGAATTTTTGTCTGTCTGTCTGTCTGGTTGTGCACGCATCACTCAAAAACTACTGGACGGATTTTGATGAAATTTGGTAGGGAGATCACTGAGTACCCGGGTCAACATCTAGGGTACTTTTTATTCCAGGAAAATGTCTCATTCCTACGGGAAAATATAAAAACTGGTTAAAAAGAGAAATACGTACTACTCCGAAACGATAACACCTAGAAACTTGAAAAATGGTATGCAGGTGTCTTATATGTCGTAGGAAACCAGTATGAAAGGATTTTTGGTAATTCCCACGGGAACGGGAATAAACTGAATCCACGCAGGAAAACGCCGCTGGGCACCCGCTATTTGAAATATGGTATGTTGGTGTCTTAAATATGTCGTAGGCAACCACTATGAAGGGATTTTCGGAAATTCCCACGGGAACGGGAATAAACGGAATCCGCGCGGGCAACGCCGCTGGGCACCCGCTAGTATGTTATAATATTAACGGGGCTTGAGAGGCTTACAACAAAATAATAAATAATGGATAGGTAGGTATTACACCGGTATGGCAAAATAAATAATTGGTGATTTGGAATAAAATTGTTTATTAATGCAATACTCTGTAAAACAATCACTTTTTAGAATTACCTACAACGATGACACATCGTATATACCTAGTGCATATTTGAAAGTTTCTTCAGGTAAATATAACACTAATATCTAAATAGCAACTGGTCCAAATGTTGGATACAAAATTGATCATTTTGATACAGTGCAAATGTTTAATTTTCATTCCAATGAGGACCCCGAACAAGACAGGCTGCTAAACCAGGCTGAAAAAAAGTGATAACTCATTACTATAAATCTGATGTCAGTCTTGATATTTCTGTAGGTATAATTCGGATCTTGCATTATTTGCTACACTACTGGAGCATATAAAATATATATTAAATATTGTAGCATCATGAGCGGACCCAGGCCAACGGGCTACTACATTCATTAGCAACAAATTTGCATTGCATACTGCCAAGAAAAAGTAGCCTTTCCAGTTTCAGAATTCCTCTCCACACACATCTCGCACTATACCACAAGCAGATGATTTGGATACCCCAACAAAGTCAGCCACTGATAATAGCATAGTTCCCAGAGCATAAAATCGTAATGCCAATAGCAATTGGTGTAAAGGACGTATACCATAGGAAAAAATGTAGGTTCTTATTGTAAAGTATACATATCAACAATACATATTTGTTGCGTTACTTTTTAAACGTTTTGAGGTTTCAAATAATACCTATTACATACCTGGCTCCCTTCACTGTTAAATAAGGGTATATTTCAACTAGTAATCGTTGAACAGAAGGTTTATCCAACCGAAATCTGAGTTGAAATTCGTAAAAATACAAGGTAATGTAATGGTCAACCGTCGTTTGGTAATTTCGGCGATTAACAAGTTCTTCATTGAATTCTCCCAGTCGGACAACATTTGTAGGCCACTCATTTCACTATCTGAATGAGACATTGTTATTTTTTACATCTTATGTAGTGAAACTACCAAAATTGTGGTTCACAACCGATCGAATTCGGGCAGTAACTAAATATCAATCGCCTAGTAACTTTGACAGCTAGTTGACGTGTCAAAAAATTTATAGGAACACTCTATCCTGTCATCTCCATACATTACCCTTACTATCCGTAAGTTGTAGCCCTCTCATCCGTATGTACCAAGCTGTCAGTAAGTTCGCTTACGAATAGTTTTTTATAGGAACACTTTTGAGTTACGCCTCGTAGATAACTCTACAGTCCGTAAGCAAAACGGTTGGTTTCTCGAATATAGGAACCGGGCATTAGTGGTCCAAAAAATAAACAGGTGAAAAATGAGAATGTCCAGGAATTTAATACCTCTGCATAACCCTCAGTTATAAGGCGCGAGCGTGTTTATTTTTATACCCCTTATATGTTTCAACGTAATGCGAGTACTTAAGTCACCATTATTTAGAACATCATATAACAGACTAAGGTTAATGAGAAAAGTTTGGTTAATAGCGAAGTGATATTAAATATTTGCATCAAAGAGACTGCACAGCATTTAATCTTCCATTATTTGGACACATGTCACCCGAGAATGTCAAAGTGTTGGCTGTTCAACAACCCTTGTACTCCATCTAAATTCAAATTCGACAATTCGTATGTCCAATCTAAACATTCATTAGTAAATTTTAAAAATTCTATTCAATATCCAAGTCCCCTCGTTAAATCGCTTAAGCTAATTATATAAAACATTGCCTTGCGAGGGTACAAAGCTTGCCTTTGCTCTATCCCCTGTATATGCACATAATAAGAGCTCATTTCGTCGGGATGCTCCCCTTTGCATAGAATATTTGTTTGATCTTCCGCCTAGCAAGTTGTAGGGGCAGGTTGAGAATTGCGATGTGCTACGCGAGCAAAATTTAACTCATCATAGAGTGTACTTACTTGTATAACTAGCTTCACCGTGAGGTAAGCAATAGGGGAGTATTTTTCTCTCCATAGCATAATAATACTTTATGCTAGACGAAACTATATAATAGTTTAAATCCCTACTTATAAATTGCTAATGCGTAAGTAGCTGTTCCGCTTAGGTACATCTTTGCTGCTAAAAGATGAACCAATCGTAAAAAAAACGTTCGCAGAACGATAGTTTATATGTTGTGGAAGGAGGTAATCAAATAAAATTTAAAGTAAAAGTTATTTTAATGCCGTTGTCATATTGCAAATGCGAAAGTGATTCTAAAGTTTTCATGGCTAAACAGTGAATCATTCTTGATAAAATTATAGGCAATTTTTGATATTTACATTAGAAACACATAATTCCTAGGGGACGCAATAACCAAAAATTCATGAGGAAGGAGTAGCGGTCAACTGCTTGTAAGATAATAATGTAATAGAAAATACATAAAATATTAATTCAAAATTTATTAAAATAAAACTATCGATATTGAATTGAAATACTTCCATTAAATTTTATAAACATGGACTACCTCCATATATCAGAAATTGAACATTCAAAGACCAGATAATACGCCAGAAATTTCAATCAGCGATCAAGAATTACCTATCAATTCTTCAAGCAAGAGCAAACAGATTGCTGTCATAGCCCTCTCGAAGGCACGTGAAAATTTAAAGATTCATTACGTCACCTCTCGTGCTAATTCCAGCCCCTGCTCTCGACCGAGGGGGCCTAATATTCCCTTAAACCGTAAAGACGTCAAAGGCGATGCTCGAGACGCACTTGTCTATTTGTAATTGAATATGAAAATCTTTCAAGTTGCAAGAGGGTTTGGAATCCTCTATAATAGAGTGGCTGGATATGGTTTGCGAATTTATATAAATATATGATAATATCATATATTATGGTTTGCGAAATAATTATCATATATTTATATAAATTCGCAAACCATATCCAGCCACTCCATTATAGAGGATTCCAAACCCTCTTGCAACTTGAAAGATTTTCATATTTAATTACAAATTGACAAGTGCGTATGATACCTAGAATTCAATCCAAATAGGTATGGCATTCAACAATTGGTATTACACAGGCAGAGCTTGTACTAGGTAGGTCTAGGTATGTGTACTGCCAAACAACTGATATGCTTATATGAATACATTAATTATAATAATAAAAATATTTATTTAGAAAATTGTTTTACAAGCTGACTATAGTTTAACGATATAGTATAGTTGATGGATGTGCCCTGCGGCCCTGTATCCCAAACTAGGCTAAGCGCCTGTAACTTGGAAAACACTGACGTCCGTATAAGCAATTAATGGTTATTAACCTGGCTGGGAATCGAATCCTCGATCTCCAACTCAGACGGCAGGGTTTTTTTTACTAAGTATGGCCCTTGGTCGCAGAAAAATAATATACAAAGTGAAATGTTATTTCTGCGCTATAATGACACATGTGGGTATATCCAGTAATGGAATACCTCTGCCTACCCCCTCGGGGATAAAAAAGGCGTGAGATTATATAAATATATATATATATATATATACATATATATATATATATATATATTATATTATTATATATAATGACACATAACCCTAAAGAGGTTGAATGAAAAAAAAAAACCGTTAAACTTTTTCTTTTTAAACGTCTTTGCATAAATAAGCCGTTCCATATCTGTCCTAGAGGATAAACTGAAACTTTAAGACAGTGACAGCTATTCTACGACTAGCAAGTATTTTGTTCGCAGATAATTCACATTAGTTTAAAACAAAGGTGAAATATGAGTATTTCCAGAAATTGCTTTCACTACTTCTGTCGCCCCATCGGGGAGAACAGACTAGTAAATTTTTTCAAATTTTAGTACAATATTAAAATCTATTCCAGTATAAAGTTTACATCTGAAACCCTTATGAGGGAAAACTTGCAGTGAGCATCGCCACTCGTTCGTGTCTGAAGAGCTACAGGAACGGAGCATAAAAATGTAAGGTGTGCTTAAGAAAATTTAAGATATTTTATGCCATCTTTTTTATTCTCGCAGAATTTAATAAAAAACCTTGTGAATTTTCAAATATATTTAATGGATCCTGTCCGTTATTAATATTATAGACTCCTCTGATACGGGTAGGTAGGCTTGCTAAGCCCAGAGCTTGTGTTATTAGGTTTACAACATTTTTTCACTTCTATTTTATTTTGGTAAATTAACTAACTAGACTTTATGTTTACAAGGCCGCACAGTACTTATCTCATACAAAATATACTTTATTTTTAATAAATATTTGTTACAATATTAACCTTCATTAAGTTAGAAGAATTTTTTGTACTAAAATTTTACTTCAATTCGATTACGGTCTTTTAGCCTCGAAAACGTTGCTCTTTCAGCTTCGACTTCGTACCTTTGATGTCTTCCTTTACGCGATTTTCGACTTGACTTGCTCAACGTTCATGTTTTCATTACGGACAGAAAAAAGAAAATTTGATTTTAACATGAAAGATCGAATGTCTACAGAGTTCTTTGGATGTGATTTAATTAGAATTGATGTTGGGGGAATGTGAGATAGGCATATTTTTATAACAGCTTTCATTTATGTTTTGATATGAACAAAGATTTTGCAATAAGTTTTGTATTTTGGTTCTATATATTTATAGTTATTGGTTATTTTTTTTTGTGCATATACAATATGTAACAGAATAAGCGCAATTCCTGAAATTAGTTTGTTCAGTTTAGACTCCTTAATCGATTTCAGTTATTTTTGATATGTGTTAAATTTTGAAAACCGTATTATTATTGCTTTATAATTTAAAAATTTGTTTACTCAAAATTAAAGTACGAATGCATTATATTTTTAAGCTATTGCATAGCTTCTATCGCGGGCCTTGAGCGCGGGGACCGAATCCAGAAATTCCGTAACGAAAAAAACCTCACGCTCCCCACTCCGACGGGCACGGAGGTGTGGCTTGAAGGCCGTGCATTATCTAATGGATGGATGGATGGATGGATGGACGGACGGACGGACGGACGGACGGACGGACAGACGGACGGACGGACGGACGGACGGACGGACGGATGGACGGACGGATGGACGGACGGATAGACGGACGGATGGACGGACGGATGAACGGATGGATGGAAAAAAAACCTCACTCTCCCCACTCCGACGGGCACGGAGGTGTGGCTTGAAGGCCGTGCATTGTCTAACGTCGTTTGTTTTCGGCAGTCTTGTTGATACAAAATGCTATGCAATAGCTTTAGCGCGGCAGTCCCCGAGTGCCACACGTCTTTTTTTTTCTATGAATTGGGGTGTATGAGGAATTGGGGTGTGTGAGGAGTTGTATAGTAAGTAACTTGTTGAGATTTACCCGAAACCTATTTACTTTATAATTTTGTATAAGTAAATGTAATCGAATGCCATCTGTTATCTTAAAAGTATTGAATCACTCAACCATTAATTCTTCTAGAAATCCATAGATCACATTAGTAAAAAACTTTTTTGGAAAGTTAGGGTTGAAAAAATATTTTTAGCTAAGCAATGTGATCGATGGATTTCTAGATGAATGGATGGTAGTACATAATGTTATACTTACCTACTGGTATACCTTTTACTTAGCTTTCAAAATGTTGGATTAATTTTGGAAAGTTGAAACTTTAATTTGAGCTGAGCGACTGATCGATCAACGCAAAATCGCTGGGTCTAGAGCAGCAGTCGAGCACAAATGTACTTTAAATCACATGAGCACTAAGGCAGGATTTTTGGAAATTCCTAAGGGAACGGGAATAACCAAGATCTGCTCAGGCAACGCCGATGGACACTTGATAGTTCGTAATAAAATTTACTACTCGATTTGCGTGAAGGATTTTTTGTTGCAAATTAATAATCTAAGCTACAATAAATATGCAAAACAATAAATCCAAGCAAAACAAATAGAACATTGTTTACTGTATTCACATAGCAAAATGCAAGAACCCATTTTATGTCCTATCCGCTCCTAGGAGTATTTTATTAGCCGATTTGTGTCGTACTATAAAATCCCAATAATTGTTATCTCAGAAATCCACCCGTCTACAAAGGCTTCGACTGTGTCCCAGTGACTTTATTTACTCTCAAACGATTCCCAGGTTTATATCTCCTTCGGTTGAGCCCCGAATAAATGCGGTACAATAACAATAAAGTAGGATTTTGCCTCAGATTGCTGACATTTCCCGGAGACGAAGGAACGATATAAGCCCGGACCAAAACTCTTATTAAAAAAGCTTTGCATACACCACGGGTAAATAAAAATATCTACGAAGTAATGGAATGGAGAACGAAGAACATAATAGAAGAACACAAAATAGCAGTTAAAAAAAAATCAAGGTTGCTATATAATTACAGTTTTTTTTTTAAATATACTGTTGAGGTAACTTGGAGAAATGAGGAATTTCGTTCCTAGAAGTACCCACTTTTCACCACTGTATTTTCGGACCCCTAAACATAAAAGATCACAGAAAAAGAGTGCTTTTAAGGAGGACTTAGAATCGATTCTAGGACCTTCAAGTTTCCTAACGATGTTTTCCTTCACCGTTGAGCTAGTGATAAATATGTAAGTTTTGACAAACTCATTGGTACATGTCAGAATTTGAACCCCAGTCTCACTGATTATCATCATGAGAACCGGGCTCTTTAACCGTAAGGCTATCACAGCTCTAAATTATATTTTCAATAATCAAAAGGTCCCAGAATGAATTCTGAGACATGTGTAACAGATCCGGTCCGGCGATGGGCTACCGTTTGGGGGTCGAATATTCTCGTGAAACATGTGTATTTCCAGAAATGGATACCTTTGCCTACCTCCTCGGGGATAAAATGCGTGAGCTAATTCATTTTTTATTTCATTTACTTTTGTAGGGTTTCTATCATAGCTACAGATCTAGCAAAATTTTCACTATCTTTGATCTTACCCGTAAAACAATCTTCAGAAATCTGTATTTGGCATATAAATAGTTATAGATCATCGGAAAATATTTAACGTCTGAGTTATCGACTAATTACAGCTCCAAAGTTGCAAAACTTTCTATCACAGTGATGTCTTATTCTGAACTCATCGATATTCCTTCGATAACTATTGTCTAAAGGCATTAGTTACCTTGTTAGTAGTTGAGTCTATCTAGGGACGAAACTTAGAATAGGTATACGTGGAATTTACTTGAAGTAGGTAAGTGAGGAGGGAATGGATGCCGTCCTGATTCCCAGACCTTCCAGTAAGTTAGGTTCTCCAATCTTAATTAGTTTGAAGAGAGTAATTTAATGAAATTCATCAAAGTAAGTAATTTATTTAAATTGTTCGTTTGTTGAGGTCTTGATCTACTAGATTTTTGGAAACCCTAAGCTCTGCTACTACTTCCTGCTTAGTATTTAATATTTCATACTTGGATGTGTTTTTAACCGACTGCAAATTTAAATAGATATCGATAATTTTTGGTTGATCTGGTATACCTCAAGCGTGGTCCCATGTAAGTTTTGTGAAAATCTAATGAATAACGTCGCAGGTGGAAAACTGAACTTTTCAACCGACATCGGCACATTACTTGCTATCAGCGTAGGTTTAGTAGCAGTATGTAATGGAGTGGTAAATGGATGTTGAATTGTACATTTAGTCGGTTTGTAATTTTGTTTAAAATTTTGATTATATAGATGAAGTCACAACTCTTTATTGTACACAAATAAAACATGCAAGAAGTTACACAGTGATTAAAAAAAATAGGCGGTGCTATCGCTTTAAGCGATTTCTTCCTGGCAACCTTAGGATGGATATAACTGAGAGGAGGTTGGCGGTGCACTAAAGTTAACAATGAATATTCCTATAGTCCGTGCGAAATAGATCTGGATAAAAGTGCATTGACACAACCTCTAGGTACTACATTTCACAAAACATTTACGTCCTTTATCGCTCTTCATACAAACTGTCGCTAACTTGTTGCTAATCATGACGCGACACGCGTTTCATAATACGTCGGACAAATGTGAAAAGTGTAACCTCGAAAGTTACACTTTATCAGGATTTTTTTTGGTATATGACTATCATTATTTTGACATTTATTATTATTACAGAAATTAAGGTTGATATGATTGTTAAATACATATATCTATATCTATACATATAATAAAACTCTAACGGGGCCGTGTCTGTACATGAAATATTTTTTGAAAATTTTAACGGTAGTGTATATAGTTATCGATATAGATACCGAAACACCATTTTTTGGAATTTTTGTCTGTCTGTCTGTCTGTCTGTCTGTCTGGTTGTGCACGCATCACTCAAAAACTACTGGACGGATTTTGATGAAATTTGGTATGCAGATAACTGAGTACCCGGGTCAACATCTAGGTTACTTTTTATCCAGGAAAATATCTCATTCCCACGGGAAAATATAAAAACTGTGTAAAAAGAGAAATACGTAATATTCCGAAACGAAAACACATAGAAACTTAAAATACGGTGTGTAGGTGTCTTATATATCGTAGCCAACCGCTATGAAGGGATTTTTTGGAAATTCCCACGGGAACGGGAATAATCTGGATGCGCGCGGGCAACGTCGCTATGGGAACCCGCTATTTGAAATATGGTAGGTATGTAGGTGACTTATATGTCGTAGGCAACCACTATAAAGGGATTTTTTGAAATTCCCACGGGAACGGGAATAAACTGGATCCACGCGGGCAACGCCGCTGGGCACCCGCTAGTTATATATAATTTCGAAATTTTCAGCATTTTTGTTATAATTGAAGATTTAGTTAAATAAATATTTTATAAATCTAGCCCGCAATTCTATATGCGTAGTTCATTATAGGCTGTAAAATACTTAATTACATAATAGTAATTAACAATTGTATTTTTGAGACTACAAAATTTAATATTTTAAGTTACGCGCATTCTTTGGCAAACGTCTCGCGGCCAAGAAGGGTACGCCACTCGGTAGCAGTGTAGTCAACCTTAGTTTTAACTGTAGTGCTACAGATTTTTGAAAACTCTCAGTTTTTAATTTAGGCTTAGACTACATGCTTTTTTGTTTTAAATTCCTTCCCTACGATGTATTTTATTTATTACTATAATCAAATAATACAAAATAAGAAAAATATAAAGATGTAGCTTTACTGCTTTTTAATTTGATTTGAGTTTTCTACAGTTTTTTTAAGCATAATTAAGTTTAATTCTGTGATAGAAAAGTGATTATATTCCATTGAGGAGTTTATTTGGAATAATATGCTTATTTTAATTTATTTATTTTATTGACTTATTTGATTGGTTTGAAACATTGCATAAATATTTATTTTTATTAAAGAATAATTTTTACATTATATTTAGTTGACATATAAAATTTATAATTGATTGTGTTAAATTATTATTTTTTACTAGTGGCCCGGGCGGACGTCGTTCTGCCACCGTATAAACCATCCCTGGACCCACTCTAACCCACACAAAAAGTTTCATCAAAATCTGTCCAGCCGTTCTGGAGTTTTAATCAGACTAACGAACATCAATTCATTTTTATTTATATAGATTATTGAAATTCGAATACAATGTACATTGTTTATGAATTACTACTAGTACTACAACTATTATACAACCCCACATAAATAAATAAACATTTATTCCAATTGCGAAGCTCTATTTTTTGTCACGTCTGGCAAGGTCATTTGCTCACCCCGCCTTCTACTGCGATACGCAAGGTAAGACGTATTTGCGATACTTGTCATAGACATTGTATAGTATCGTTTGCAAAAATTTCGTACATTGGTAGAGAGGCGTCAACGCTCTTTTATCCAGATCTATTTCGCACGGACTAGGTATAGTTACAAATATTATATGTTTTATGCAATGTCAAATTTAAAAGCTCGCAATATAACCTCTTTCTTTTGTTCTTTAATCAAATAAATCCAATTGTAAGTTGTAAGACACTATTTTATTAAAGAGGCTCCTAGACGGGCAATATTTTAACGAAAATGTATAGCTGCAATAGTGTGGCTGGCAGCATCAGCCAGCATTTCCGGCTACACTATGCAACACTCGGCAATATTTTTAGTATGGCCGGGATATATTGTCACATATTTTTGGTGTAGCCGATGAATGTTTAGGGTCCCAGCAATATTGCCGGAAGAATCGCTTTGCAATCGAATATACTGCAATATTTCTCGGCCACTTTTATTGTTGTCTCGCAATACGGCATAAGTGCGTCCCTTTTTCATGATACGTGAAGTTTGACGCGATTCGTTCTAGTAGCATAGCTACCTATGTTCGTGTTTGTTTTGTTTTGTAAAGTTTGAGGATAAATTAAAATACGGATCAAAATGACTGGTACGTGGTCAAATGCAAAAACAATTGATTTCATCAATGAAGTGCATTTGTACCCTCAATTGTGGAACGTGGAATGCGGAACCTACAAAGACAGAAATGTTAAGAAATATGGTCGAATCCACATTTTTCTTGTTTTTTTTTGGTTTTGACTTTCCTTTTAAAACAATGTAAGCTGCTGCAACGCGTAGGAATTAGTCAGCCATTGTAGCCATACTAGCCATATATGTAGCCCATGTAAAGACAAAATAATGAGAAATACACTGCATCAGGAATATTGCCGAGCTATACATATCCCGGCCATATGCTGCATTAAAATGTTTTTTGTATTGCCGGGATATAGTCTGCAATTGTGTAGCCACATATTTCATCAAAAGTATAGCCCGTCTAGGGGCCCCTTACAAAGGTGCTCCAACCTTACCAACGGTAGGTAGGTAATTATCAAACGGTTGATCTCGTACCAAAGGCAGTATCACTCGCTAATGGCTCTGGTTTTTTGTACCAACCTAGTTTGGTACGACAGTATAATAACACAGTTGTAAGCGCCTCATTACAACGTGAATCACGAAATCCACCTGAAGGCAAATTCGGTTAAGTGCACTCATGTTGGTTTTGTCTTTAATGAGTAAACAAGTTCATCGTTTGATTTTTTTGTATAACTTCCTCTACAATTTAGTTAGTAACTTTAGGTATATCTAGGCAATTAACTAAACAAATTCGTTATTTATTTATTTTTTTCAAATGATTGAACGAAGTTCTTATTTATGAAGTTATGCCGCAAGTGATTCTAAGAAATAGAACATCATAATTTTTTTTAATATGCTTATCTAAAATGTGTAAGTTTGCGTCCGTATTAAGCCAAAATTTTGCATATCATCGTCTAAAAGCCGGTATGATTGGCAGGCTGACCGAAATCGTTGATGGAATTTTAGCAGGTACCAATTTGCTGCTTTCATAGTAATTCATGACACATATTCACCGTGAAATCTTAGTGAAAACTAGCATTTAATTTTACTGTTCAGTTCAACCACCGAAAATAAATACTATATACTAGTATAAGTAAATGTCTGTGTTTCTACGTGCCAAGAAATTGCCTATGGTATGGAAATTGAACCTGCGTCCCTTTGCGTGGCAGTTCACCACTGACTCATTGAAATGGCATGTAAAATTATAACCGATAAAGTGAGATTTTTACGAAACATAAAAATAATATTGACTATGTATTCTTAGAGCAAATCATCTCCCCGTATTATAACTCGTCAAGTCACGTGACTTAGATTTTATTATGTTTATTGCGCAAGAAAACTACAAGAATATATGAATACTTTGTCAAATTACTCAAGTTTTCAAAGTACTTACCCAGAATTCTCGGAAACTGTTCTTACCAGATTAAAGTGCGACGCGTGTTTTCGAAATATTGTGCCTTCGTTGATTGACATGGTGCATTAAATCTCGATAATTAATCGATGGTTAACTTTAACGCTTCGTCATGTTCACGAAACATCTTGATAGTTTAAGTGAAAGCTTTTTAGTCGTGACTTCGAATAAATATTTCCACGAAAATCAAATTTATAATTATAACCACTGTTTGTCACCATTAATATTAACAAGTTAACAACCCATTGCCCAAAGATACCCTGCTATTTTCTCATCTGAAAGTTGCTATGAAACTTTTAAATAAGCAAAGACATATTTTAAATATTATTTTATATTAAACATATATCTGAACTTATGGTCTGTGGTCCTCTAAGAAAACCAGTCAGAAAATAAACCAACGAATAATGTAGAGTTCATTATTGGATGTGGATGAAGCGCGGGAGGTGTGCCAGGTTCGTAGAAGATGGCGGTCTACTTCCAACTATGTAATGTGATGAACGTTACGCTATGAAAATTCCTTCTCCAATTTACACACAATTATAAAGATTGCATGCATTCTTTATACACTGTAATTACATTATTCTCCGATGTATTGGTATCAGATAGTTACTTCCTCATATTTTAGTTCCCTTGTCAAGTAACCATGATCACGTGAATTATTGTACGCTTGAGCTCTTTATCAATAAGAGCGATTATGAAAACCGTAGTCAGTATAAATCTGTAATTACTTACATAAGAGTCCGTGTAGTGTACCCAACAGGTCGTCGCAACGATGACCATAATTCAGAAGCATTGAAACCTTTGCGCTTTGCGTAGAGTCCATATGAAGATGTGCATAAATAATATGCGATATCACTAATATGTTGATTAAAATAAATAGGATATGCTCACACTTCATCCTCGCAGCGGCTCGCAGTAGTATTCTAGAAATACCCAAGTTTCACCAGTGGTTTTGGACCTCTAGAAAACGAAAAGTAAAGAGCCCATCACCGGACCGGGGTGCTGTCGGTTTTTCCTTCATAGTTATAGGAGTAGGTAATTAGTACCTATGTCTGCTTTTGGAAAACTCATCGGTAGATGTACATACTCACCAGGGATTGAACCCGGGCCTTAAAAAGTAATTAATCTTTACCCAATGGTCCGATCCGGTTTTTTTTTGGCAATCTATTTTCATTAGGAAACTTTTTTGTAAACGTGAAAGTGAGTAACTAAAAATTACCTTCAGTCAATTTCGAGATTTTCGTATTCATTAAAATATTGTAGTATTTAAGACATAATTTCTTGTAAGTGGAATACTGTGCACTTGTTAGCTCGTCTGAATAATCTTTGAGCTCTGAGGTCTGAAATAGGTAAAAAACAGTATCTCTGAATATTAGTTCTAATTCAATTTCTGGAAATACTAATAATATCAAGTTTTCTCCTGTTATACCTCCGGTATCGGACCTCTAAATATTCGCTTCTCGCTCTAAACTTGAGACAACTCCTGGGTAGTCCTGTCTCACCGGCTCAGAGTCATACTTACCCTGTTATTGGGAGTAAATGAAAAGACTACACGAGCACTTTATCACCTGCGAAACATACGAGCATAAATCAAGCCCAGTGCGTACATTGCAATTAAGAGGGGGCGAATCTTTCTAGTGTAGGTACGCAATAAGTAAGTACTCGAATAATAACATTTTATCTCGGATCTGAGAACATTTATAATAATTACATCACACTATTGACAAGCCCATTAATATCCGATCGGTGCGTTGAGAACGGTTCGGGAACAGGGGATGTGGAGAGCTGTAGCGATGCAGATATTTTTATCTACACTAATATTATAAAGAGGTAATATTCGTTTTTTGTATGTTTGTTTGTAATGAATAGGCGTCAAAACTACTAGACCTATTGGAAAAAATATTTCACCCATGGAAAGCTTACTTTTCTGAGAACGGGACTTAAAAGTGTGAAATGGCGAGAATAGCTTTCAGCTTTAATAAAATATTCGTAGTTATGTATATTAAATTTAGTTAAGTACAGTGATTAGGTATAACTTTGTAAATTTATAATTGCGGTGCCCTTACAGGATTTTTGTTGAACTGTTTAATAAATTTAAGAATTTTTTGTACAAGAAGAAGGCAATAAAGATTATTATCATTTTAAGTAAATTTTTTGCTCTCCCTTTGCTGGGGGATGCCATTTTTGCGGACCAAAGCCAAACTATTATTATCTTAAGTATTTAAAGAAATTTATAAAGACACCACAGCTGTTAGCTTTTGTACATATAAAAAATTCTTGCTACTAGACTTCGGTGGTGTGTGTGGCACCATCTTAAAGTAAGGTTAAAGAAAATATTAGTACCGATAAAAGAAGTACGATTTCCGATAGTTTCTCCGAAAAATTCTTTTAGCAAAGCTTTGCTCTACAGAAACCCTGTTCATTGATTAACTAAATAGCAGTACCTAATCGCGATGCTCTTTTAATTAAAGCTTAAGAAGTTTCTTTGCGGCTTCGCTCCTAGAACGAACTTCATAGAAGATTACTAAGACTTCGTTAGGCAACATTAGACCTAACTACCTAGAGAATAATGAAGGACTAAGACAAAGTTTCAGGGATATTAGAAAACTTTGACTTGTGATTAAGATAATTCGAGAAAGGTGTATAAGCAATTAAATACAAAAGACGTTATTTTTGGTCTTGTAAATTAGAATAAGCGTCAAGTTCACCAGAACTAAACGACCGTTGAAACAATAATGAGGAGTCCAAAACCACATCACTGCTTTTTAATACCTATAGGTGTAAACTTATGATAATCAGATGTTGGAGTAGGTATGTTCAAGTTGACACTTAAAACTGATGAGCAGATGCATGGATTTGGGCACCTCATAATTATTTTAACGGTCGGTCAGTGTTGATGAGCACTGACCTTATAAAAGCTTTACCTTATCTCCGATCAGTCCGCCAAACGTAAGGTAACCCGATGATGATGAGATTTAGAATGGTGATTTACACACTGATGTGAGTGACTCGCGTCTCAACCATTTAGCGTGCTACACACGTCAAATAATCGCTGACCGATTTTTGTCCGATTTACCTATTTGTCTCGCTCACTTTTGTGCAAAATCGAAGAATAAAGAGACAATCGGTGCTACAAAAAGTCGTTCGTGTGCACGCTTATGCAAAGAACTCATGGTGTTGTTGTTCAAGAGAACAAAAGATGCACTGTTCTTAAAATATACTACCGTAACTGGCGGATGAGAACTATACCTATATGTCTAGGAATTCTTACCAGATCGCCGTAGTACGTATAACGTAGGAGGTTATGTGAAATGAGCGTATCATTCATGAGACGGACTCACTTTTAACCGGTCCATATTTACTACTTTATTATATAAATAGATAGATACATATATAAAATATATCTTACTTATTTTTTAGTGTTTTTATTAACAAGAGTAAGGCAATAGCTAAGTTTCACGTAGGAAACCGCCGAATAGCAATAAAAAGTAAACGCCTGCAGCCATGTCGGTTTTATCTCGGCCGCATAAATATGGCGGAGCAGGGAGCTATCCGCGAAACAATTCAGTGTGTTAACATTGCCCGGACATTATTAAACGACGATAATAAGTAGTTAATTATCGACTGTCACACACTTGTGTTCGGTGTACTGGGCCACGGGTCGGCAACCTTTTGGATAAAAAAAAACGTGCTTATTATGTGAAGGTACATTTACTACCAAGATAGTCTTCTGAAATATAAAATAACTTCCGTAACACGTTAATCGTATCTTTTTGTTTCAAACGCTTTATACAGTCACTAGCGACGTTAATGCGTAGCAGCTTGAAATTTTATAATGTTCCATTAAAAATTACTAAAAATCTTTTCCATTAAAACACTTAGATGTGCCAACTTTCATGGTGATCGGTGAAACGTTGTCAGAGACTATAACTTATAATTATATACCAACATTTATTTTTGTATATTATATTATAGAGTAGCTTTTACCCGCGGCTTCGCTTGCGCACGTTTATTTCACCCTCTTAGGGGTGGAATTTAACAAAATCGTTTATTAGTGGATGCCTACACTGTATTATAAGCTATCTATGTGCAAAATTTCAAGTCTCCTAGTCCCAGCGGTTTAGGATGCGCGTTGATATATCACCAATCAGTCAGTCAGTTTATCATTTTTTATACCTATACCTATATAGATTACTCAATACGTGACTTAATTGAATCATTCATGCCAGATAGAAATGGTTACATGACATATAAGAGGACTAGGTAGAATGGCTATCTGGAATCATCATACTGAAAACCGTAAAAATACTTTCGGCTAGTCTATTCTACAAAAAATTACACCATAATACAACATTGCTAACGGTTTGACCAAATTATATTCAAAATAAGAAAAATGTTGGCAACCTCTGGCAAGATTTGTGCGTAAGTATGAGCATACGCAGCGCGAAATATACGGCGGCGCGAGCGCACTGCGCCGCGCACTAACTCCGCTTGATTGGAATCTACCGCGGGGCACCGATAAATGAATGGTCTTGCGTTGCATTTCGAGTATCACTACTTTACTGGAAGAACCATAAGCCCCTTTTCACACGTTCCGATTACCGCCGGTCCGGCGGGCGGCGACATAGGTATATATGGCCATGTACGTTCGCTTTCATACGTACCGGCGGGCAATCGGCCATACATTTCGCCGCCGGACCGGCGGAAACCGGAACGTGTGAAAAGGGGCTAAGTCTCTGTTTTTGAAAATAACTTAGTAAATATGCTCATGGAAGCACCTTTACCAGTGGTGTATTATTCTGACTCCAACGTGACAGGTGGTGAGCCTACGGGGGGGTTTGTTACACGTGCCTCAGAATCAATTCTGCCTGCGGGTTTCCTCACGACGTTTTCCCCTTTCACCTTCAAGCTAGTAATAAATATATAACGAAAGTTTTTTTAAATCTCGTATTGCATCACGAGCGGAGCAGTGTGCGAATCGCCTTATTCTTATGCACAAGGGATCTCAATGGCATATTATTATAGGCCTTGCAGTTCTATACCTATTCTCAGTATTTCCAGAACGATGCGACCTTCAACCCTTCAAGAAAAGAGCATACTCTAACCTCAAAGGCCGGCAACGCACTTGTGACTCTTGAAATGCAGGTGTCCATGGGCGACGGTAATCACTTATCATTAGGTGACCCGTCTGCTTGTTTGCCCCCTATATTATACGAGTATATATATAAAAAGTTAGCTTAATTCGTCGAGCACCGCGCTGTTCCAAATAGGCACCGGAACAATTAAGAATCAATTATGTTTTATTTTATTGGCTTCAGAGGTGTTTTAATCACAATCACTAAACTTATAGTATCTACAGTAAAAACTACCATAAAAATATGTGATACACTTTAACAATAAAATACTTATAATTCGGCACATTATTTTATTCATTTCGTCATTGTGTCATTTATTTTTAATTGGTGTACAAGAGTTGTTACTTACCTACCGCTGCACTTTCCAGATTCTTTATTTCTATGTGTAAAGGACCTCTGGTCACAATTAAACCCGAAGCGAACGAGGGCTAGATGTCTCCGCGCATGCGTACAAGAGCCTTCGCCATGCCTGCGCCAATGATATGCGATCGGTCCCTTGCGTGAATTAAAACAGCCATAGCGTATATCTTTTTAGACTTGTTGATTAAGCGCTAACCGTTTATTGTTGTGTAATTTAAATTAAGATTTTATGTTTTATTTGCAATTTATTTTCCTTTGGAATCTTCGATGGAGTACTGGACCCTTTATTACACTGAGCTCAAGTTTAAAATAGATTTGAATATAGATACAGACCTATATTATCATCACGAGTCCTAAAATATTTATTAGTTCTAAATAAATACAATTTCCGGGCGTTAGTCTCATAGAAACTCGAAAATAGCTGGACTAATATGCAATATCTTTGCTTGATTAATCCCGCACGAAAATGGAGTGCGATCCCGCGAGATTTGCGGGATTATGAAAAATCTTCTGTCCGCTTAATTATAGCCGTCTAGAATTATTTATAGTGATATCACTTACACTACAGTCCTGCGCATTTCTACGGTGGTCTTTAATCTGGTGGATTTTCATTAGTAAATTTTTAGGATCCCTAAATGTATAGGTGGTGTGCCCAGCGTTAGACCAAGATACAGTTACACATGCCAGGGAACCATTTCTGGGATCTGCTATTATCCTCACGATGGTTTCCTTGAATGTCGATATAGTAAATATAATAATAGTGGACAAACATAACAAAACTGCTGTTTTGATTGATAGGTATTGCTGTCCCAAACACACACAATCTACAAAATACAATATCCGAGAAGCTTACCAAATATATAGAACTAAAGGAAGAAATAACCCGAATCTGGAAACTTAAACAGGTCACCATAGTACCCATAGTTTTGTCCACTACAGGTGTCATCCCCGTCCAACTCCACAACTCCCTGAAGACACTTTCCCTCCCATCTTACACCTACAGCATAATGCAGAAAGCCGTAATCCTAAATACATGCCGAATAACTAGGAAGTTCTTGCAGACAGACATTACACAATCATCTCACCTAGCACCATCCACTCACTCGGGGACACGAGAAGTGCGCGCGACTCAAACCAGACACCCATGATATGCACTTGGCCTCGGCCCGTCCATATCATTATACCAGTATACCAATACTGAGCTTTAGGAAAGAACATAATGATAATAATAATAGCCTTATTTATTCCTTCATAAAATTTTAAGAAAGTACCTACATAATTTGTTGAATAATTCAATTTGACGGTTTAAAATAAATTAAATTTAAATTGCAATAATAAAAATATAAATCAGCTCGAATTAAAATTATAAGTTTAAAATTATTAAAATACAATTATATTAATTATTGCATGCATAATTAGTCTTTAGCTTTATATATATTTATTGTCAATTGTAATTAGCCTTCTAATAAACATAAGAACCATAGTTGCATGCAGAAAAAAACAAATACACTATACATACTATACATACTAATACACAAATACATACACTAATACAAAAAGGATGATCATTATAGGTACATAAGTATATGTACTTACCTATTATGATCATAGCAGATAGTTGCTCTCTACGCACAATGACTAATACGAAAAATGACAACTTCATTTCTAGCTTTGAATACGCAGAATGACCATACGCAAAACGACTACATGAGTACGCGTAATGACCAAAACGCATAATGACCAATACGTGAAATATACGCATAATGACTCATACGCTTAATGACCAATACGCGAAATATTCGCATATTGACCAATACGAAGTTATAAACATAATTAAGTAAATATATTATATAACGAAAAAATAACTTTATCTTAAAAATAATTTTAACATAAAAATGGTTGTGACACAACTGAACTTTGTAACCTCAAAATAAAACAAATTAATTAGTAGTAATCAACCAAACTCAATAATAGTACATGAGATCTGGATTCGCACCTAAGCCTTATTATCAAGTAGGTACACTGTGCTGGATCTCATGCTTAATAGATGTACTTCACTGGACTAATCAATAAAAAATAAAATAATTTTCTTATAACAAGGAAGTAAATTTATACTTTATTAAAATAATGTCGGTGAGCTTATGAACTCTCAAACTTATATAATTATGAAGTAGTTATATTATGGATAAATGAATTCGTAAATAAGATTGCGTGCTATGTATATTCACTACCATTATGAAATTCATCGAGACAGGAAACGTCTTATTTTGTTGGAAATTTTAATATCTCTACTAAATAATAACTTAACTCGAGGTAAGAAGTACATACATGAGTCTAATAGGATTATTAGATAATTATTTCCAATTATCTAAGCAGTACAGTAGGTATATGTTACGTAATTATGGATATTACAATGAGAAATGAATACGGGGTTTTATCGTCCCGTTTAAAATTAAAAATGTTGTTCCGGTATCTCTTAATTGGACGGCTTGTGGGAAAAATTCTACTGCATCCGGACTTAAAAGTCTCTTACATAAATTTATTTTATTTCTTAATTATTGTCTCGTCTTATACCTTTCAAAAGGCGAGGCCTTTACTTGCGTTACGTTGAAATTAAAAGCAAAAGGACGCTCTTTTACTGTGATTTTCAGTTGCAAAGCTAAAGTTTTATCTCTTAAAATTTCCAACCAGTGTACTGCAAAACTAACAACCGACGGAAAGAGGAAAATAAAAAGCTGGTTGCAAGAAATCCGACGTGTATTCCTTGCTTACCGCTAAATACTTTAGTCTTTGCTTCGCCAGTAAATATTTTATAAGGCTTAGGTACCTAAACCAGCCCTCTCCCAGGAGTCGGAGTATTTAGTTTCAATGTTACAAAGATTTTGTTCGTTTACAAATGTACATTTGAATAACAACAACTATTCGAATTCTTTGAAGGAAATTAAACTTTTGTCATTAATTGAACTTGAATAAAGAACTTTAAGACGCTGTTCGCTCCTAATTAAACGAGGAACTTGATTAATAAGTCTTTCTAGCTATTTAACGAGTGAATACCATGGCGCTCTCACAAAAAAATACATCCCAAAAGAACAATAAGTACGAACGGATTAAAAAGCGCACAGTCATTCATTCTGAGCTTAATTATTCTCTGTTTAAACAAATCGCAATAAAGAGTTCCTGCTTCGGAGGATCGCCGCGGGTAAAAAGGAGTTGCAAAAAACAGAGGAAGCCCGATGGTTCCGTCAAACAAATTCCTAGAATGTCCACTACTTTCTGCATGTATTGGTGGAGGATCCTTTTATTTGGTGTAAAACGAAACGGCGTTTATACTCCTTACCAGCATTCAATAATGTACTTTAATTCTGAAGCATCTAATTCTAATTTAGAACTTACAAGAAGCGGGTTGGAAACGTTTCACTGGGCGTTTGTCGTATGCTTGTGGTAGGGTGTTGGATATTACAGTGAACATTTGCAAAGACGCAAACGATGCGAAGATATAGCAAGAACCACTTCCGGATGGAAATGCGTTTTCGATGGAGCGGTCGCATCACTCGCTTCTGAGTCTTTTTCATTCTCTGCCAAGTAGCTTTTTGCTCCTGAGTTGGAGTTGCAGTTTTTTACAGAACACTTTAGTCATGTATATTGAGTTATGGTGCTGCCTCCCATAGTAGTTTTGCAAAATTGTTTCTTTTATGATACCTAGTCCGTGTGTGCCAAATTTAAGTTAAATAATTATCACGGAAATTTCGTTGGTTTAATTGGTATAGGTAGGTATATATGCTTATGCCTTTATCCCCGAGGGGTATTCCATTCCTGGATATACTCTGTACTTTTCACCTGTATATTTTTAAAACTACTAATAAAATCGATTCTGGAACCTGTGGTGTCCTCACTTGAGTTTTTGCAGAACTACTTAGTTGGTATTACATGCCCTCATAAGTATTCGAACCCGAGCCTTATGCATTACGAGACGGGTTCATTAACGACAGAGCTATCACTGCTTACTAATATTTTAAATTTAAATTTTAATAAAAAATATATCAATTTCCAAACGCGTTTACTACGACTGGAACTATGTATAGTTTCATGGTCCGTTGGTAAAGGTATACTCGTTTCTTAACATCTGAAACAAAAAAAAAACAATTACAAAAGTCGTTAGGGGCATTTTAGTATTAATTAGACAACATAAACCGACTGCTTTATTAACATCATACTAATTGCCGTAAATTCTATCACACTTTTGCAGTCAATTGTCCAACGACACGCACGTATGACCTAATGAAGGATAACTATGGATTTTATAAGTATACCTCAGTAATGCCGACGGTAAAAAGTGGAACGAGCAATAATGCAAGTTGCCAGCCGCCGGTGTAGTCACTGGTCTAGTAATTGCCAGTCGATTTTTCCTATCAAGGATACTTTTATGCTAGAATAACCCCCATTATTTCATGGAAGCTAATTTCGAAATTGCATGCAGGCAATGTATTAAATTCTAAGAAATACTAAGATATGTTTTTTTTGGAAATAGTATTTGGTAATTGAAAATTATTTTGCAGTAAAATATTGACATAGACTATGAGACATTTTACCAGCTAGTAAGCTAGTTTACTTATTTTTATTTCTTTTAACTTGTGGGTGAGCTGAGTGTCCCATGCTTTTCCAGCGTGAAAACGGACAAGTACAAGTCAGATTCGCACACAAAGGGTTCCGTACAATTAAAAAAACACGTTCCTTGTACGGGGACCTTGTTTATTATTTGTTGTTATAACAGCACTAAAAATACATATTCTGTGAAAATTTCGTTTATCTACCTATTGTTACAGTTCATGAGATATAGCCCTCTGACAGACGGACGGACAGTCGAGGCTTATTCATAGGGTCCCTTGGGCACCCTTTGGGTACGTAACCCTAAATAAGGGAAGATCCAATACGATAAGAATTTTATTATACTTTGTTGGACTAACCCATGCTGAGCCTTCCACTTGTAGCCAACTTTAGTTCCATAGATCATTGAGGAAACGCGTTAATTGTTCCTAGTCAATTGCGCGATTACGGCAGTAGGTAAGAGCTTATTGGAATGCAGGCACTGCGGAGACGCTCTTTGAGTCCACCGCTCATTCAGCCCGCTGATACTTCTGTCAATTAACATACCTAGACGAATTATTTATGTATTTGGTCTCAATATTCTGTGCCATAAACAAACAGGGAAAGTTCGAACGTCTTCAATTTGTTCCTATATATAGCTGTTGACTATATTATATCCGTACCGGACGACTTAATAATTTTATTTATTCAATTAGCGGACGCCCAGCAACAACAATTTTTTTATCATTACATCTTTAGACATGTATTGTACTCGTAATTACACAAAAAGCAAACTTTCTAAAAATAATTTAAATTGTGAAGAAATTTAGTAATTTACTAAAACCGATAACGTCACAAAGTAGTAATCGTTTGGAATTTGTCTCCAAGTTGCTTTATTTTGCCAAAATAAGCCACAAAATCGCGACAAAATATAATTATCTATTTTGTTAGATAGTCCGTAGCATGCTAATGCTTGACTGGCTGCAATTAAGTAATACATAGTATTTTATTAGTTAGTCTGCACTACGTTTGTTAAAATAATGAACAATTTTCCTCTTTCTTTCCAGGTCAAAATAATTTAGTTCATCCTTTATTTTCGCGCAGGAATTCCCCGAAACAGAGAAGTCGGAAGCTTAATTAAATATCCGGACGTTTATAATTTCCCTCAAGAATTCCGTCTGTTATTTATAAATCTATATGCATATCCGTGTCT
The DNA here is from genome assembly GCA_963855545.1 of Ethmia dodecea. Classification (NCBI taxonomy): domain Eukaryota; kingdom Metazoa; phylum Arthropoda; class Insecta; order Lepidoptera; family Depressariidae; genus Ethmia; species Ethmia dodecea. The sequence continues at coordinate 9,812,004 of OY979448.1, forward strand.
GAAAAACAAGAAAGTGACGCAAAACGTCCACGACAGCGTCCCATGGGAAATCTTTACAAAAAGGTTCCGCGGACAAACAATGGAGGCAGCCAGTCTGTTTGAACTTAAAGATTTCAATAAACGGATGGACTTTAGCGGCACAAAAAAAAAGATTCGCGTAGCCTAGCAGAGATCTATAATATACCTACTGTTTTTGTTTCTTAATAATGCAACTATGCAGTTGAAATGCAAAACTGTAACTTAAAATGCAAAACTGTATCTGTATACAAAATCAAAACCGTTAGAACGAAATAGATACCCGATTTATAAATACATACAAGAATTTGTCGTTTAAAGTAATAATAATAATAGTAACTTTTGTATGTAGCTACTGCTATTGTTTTATAAAATATTTTATATTAACAAAAATAAGCTTTCAGTTCAAAAAATCTGTCTGGAGAAGAGTCTGGAAAATAATTGCTGATGATAGTAATAAATAAATTCGTGCGTTAGGTTAACTTTAAGAGATTTTTTAAATTATATTTGTTTTATTTCAATAATTTCTATAAAAAAGCATTGCTTTTATTTATTAAAGCAATAGATAGATAGATGTGTAGTTACTCATTACTTTTTCAGTACCTATATATAATGGAAATTTTATGTACCTATTTAAAATTTTTTTTTTTCGATTTTTTTATAAATCACAAAATTTGTCCGTCTGTAAACGCCCTTATTTGGGTTTCGGAAGGGACCGTCGAGCACTGTCTCTGTAGATAAGAAAGTCGAAATTATACGAAGTTAATACTATTTTGCATTTAGGTAAGCTGGGATAAGATTTATTTGAGAATACATTTAGCATCTTATTGCCTCTGAGATAATATTATATAGCTCGCCTTAAATTTACGATCGGTTGCGGAGTATAAATTTTGACAGTAGGGTTCTGCTTGTTTATTAAGCCAATTAAAAAATATATAATTTTATAACATAAAATATACGATCATTCTTTATCTTCAAGAGGGTTGGCAGGAGTATACCATTTACGGAAGTGGGTACCGACTTTTAGTGTATTTCTAAATACCAAAACGTGACAGAATTTGGCCCTACAGATTTCATCTGTTTGTTTTATTTCACCATCAAACTATTAGTGATATTTACATACGCAAGTTTTTTTAAAGCTCAGTGGTCCCCACCCCACATATGGAATAGTACCAGAGTCCTCTCTCATCACTGCTTTCTACATCTATACTAATACTAGCGACCCGCCCCGGCTTCGCACGGGTGCAATGAGAATTTTCTTTGCTATAAACCTCACGGAGCCCGCGACCTTTACAACGAATGCAAAACCGTGGAAATCGGTTCGTGCGTTCTGGAGTTATACTCGTAGCGTCAGGAAGGAAAACCCGACTTATTTTTATATAGTAGATTATAAAGAAAATTTTGATTTGGCTTTGTATAATAATAATAATAAAAATAAAGATCTGTACTTTTGTATGTTTGTAACGATTGAAAACTACTGGTCAGCTTTTAAAAATTCTTTTACCTGTAGAAAGTTTACTTTTCTGGAACTATATGGGCTTTAATTTTCCCACAGGAACGGGACTAACGCAGTTGAAATCGCTCGGAACAGCAAGTTGTTTATTTTAGTTGTTAAAAACAATTAATCAAGACCGCAAAATATGCAAGATGCTCTTAAATATCCAAAACAAACTGAATGCGTCATTGTTCATTTTAATACCTTATTTACGTACTTTTTGGTTTCGTAAAAAATAAAATTTCTGGTAATTAAACATTGAGAACATTAACAAAATGGAGAGCGAATGTAAACTGGAGAGAAGTTTTAAACTTATAACTTTGTTGTCGCAGGTAAGGATTGTAAAGAGCTGTTCAATTTGGATAACAAAGTTTCCGGCACGACGGCTTTAAAATATTTCGAGGAAGTCTCTAATATTTGTTGATTAAAATGATGATGAAAGCATAAATGCGAATGTAAGTTCTCAATTGAGTTACCTTCCTTATCTTCCTTAATAATATATAGAGAAAAGATTGTTTTTTTTTTGTAATGAATTGGCTGTGAATCTATTGGACCGATTGTAAAAAATCTTTCACTAATAGAAATATTACCTTTCTGGTAGTATTAAAAGCTATAATTTTCCAACGGGAACGAGACAGTGAAATGTACCCTAGTACCCTATAAAATTTCTACCATTCAATAAACCATCTCTATTTATCCAAAAATAGATAATAGAGGTGGGTGTAGATATTACAAAGGGAAAATGTAAAGTTAATATTACAATAAATAAGTAAGTAAATTCTTGATTTACGAAAGCCTAAATTTACGTATCATTTGTAGCTGTATTTTGCCTTCCTTTGTTGTAGGTATATGATTTTTTACTAAATTTGAAACAAATTACTGCCAGCTGCCTATGCAATCAAGTGACTTATCTTATCTTATTATGATTTAAAATATCATATCACTCAAAAGCAGTAATAACGGCAACACATGACTTGGCGTCTGAGTTCTATTTCGGAATGTTACCAATTTTTTTTTTCAAAACTCACGTAAATATTTATCACCAGCTCGACGGTGAAGGAAAACATTGTAGGTAGCCTCTGTCGCCAGAAGTGGTTCTAACTTTAGAGGCATGACAATACCCCAGAGTGGCGATGGGCTCACCAAGGTCAAATCAAGTGGCTAAAAATATACTGATGGAAAGTGGGTACTTCCTGCCAACATCCTCGACAATAGGGCGTGTGCATATAGGTACTCGTATCACATCACTCAGTGCACCTACACAGAATAAATAATTACGAAAACTCGTGAATAACTTTCAATTATGGGAAAGTTCATTAATAACCGAGTAAAACAGTCTGATGCAGTGTCCACGCAAAACTTATTTGATTGAAAATTAGTTGGTTACAAAACACATTGATTAATGGTTGAATAAACATCATCAGGAGTTTGTTTGCCAATCACGACAACATTTGGTGTTTGCTTTGGCTCAACAAATCAATTTTATTTAGCAGACCTCGATCATTGTGGACGAATACTGTCCACAAAAATAGGACATTACGTCAATATTTACTGAAAGTGCTTACAAAATGAAGCCTTCATAATTAGATTTCCTATTTATTATCGCATCATCAAGATAAATCAATAATTTTATGAAATAAAATAATCATTTCAACAAATACTTCCTATCAATACACTTTTTATCTAAATAAATAGCATTCATAACTAAAAAACAACAGAGATATAACAATACTTACCTAAAGTATAAATTGTATGTTTATATTTATTTTAATAATTACGATAGACAGGTAGATTCATTTAAAAAAATAAGTATAAACTCATTTTTAACTACATTTTCAATCGTTTCATTTAATTACGGATCCATCTCTTAGCAATCGCTCCAAGAGCCGTGAACCAAGTTTAATTTCAATTAATCAAAGCAAATTGTAGAAGAATAGACTTCATTTGCACTTGCGAATCGGTGCTGTCAACATTTGTACATAGTTATAAATATGTTTTCGTTAAATAAATCACAAAGTGCCATGCAGACCGGAAAATTTGGGTGTCTAGTTTACATGCGGGTGGTGCAAACATTTAATACATATACGGTGTTGGATAGTATAGACCTAAGAAAGAAATATTTTTTCATTATATTTAGTCACAAGGAGGATTTTGCAACTCTTCAAAGTTTGTAACTTTCTTTTTGCTATGTTTTAAATAGTAGTGCCAATATTCTCGATATTTTCGTTGCGATTATTAAAGTTTAGTACTACCATAACGATTATGTAGGTATATTAGTTATTGGTTGATGATGATGGTTGGTAACAACTAATGATAAACTTCAGTATGAGTTTTCCTTAATTAATCAATTCACTTCTAAAAAGCATCATTTGCACGACTACTTCTTAAATAACATCATCTAAAATATAGTTTAAACTCTATCACAAAATTTAATTAATTAAGGAAGTCGTAACGGCCAAGTCAAAATTCTTGGCCTGCTACGGTTATTTCCAAAGGCTATAAAACGGTCCGGCATCGGCATTGGGGGCATAATAAACAAACGCATGAAACAGATACGGGTGGTCGGGCACAAAACATTGCGCGATTTGTTGACACACCTCCACCCTCCTCTGTGCCCTCCCAGACCTGTTTCATAACCATGTGAGTTACCGATCAACGGGACGGGACGATGGGATGGCAGAAAGATTGTTTTATTGTTTGGCGAACGTTCAAATTGATGGTAATTTCTTTCAAAAATAGTAGAGTACGTATTACTGTACGTGGATTGACGACCTTCGCAGGGTGGATGGTAGTAGCTAGATAAGAGTTGCCGAGAATCGAGCTTAATGGCGTGCAATTGGAGAGGCCTATGTCCAGCAGTGGACTGCTGATGATGATGATGACGTATTACTAAGTTTAATGCTCTGGCACAGAAGGTAGGGTTTTAATCTTTAGGGTGATTTTTGCATTTGAGATTGCATGGTATTCTGAGATTTACGTTATCACGACGTCATAATCAATTATTTGATTATTAAGTTCAAAATGTTTATGAGTGAGCGGGATGAATAAGGAAGTAAAATTTTTTATACTATTAAACAAGCGCAAAACTTAGCGGGAACTAAGGATGAGGTGTAATATTAGTATCTATATTATGGCATTTACAAGTAATTCTGCGATAAAAAAATGCAGAGGAACTCCATTCCAGGTTTTTTGATCTTTTAAAAATCTTACCACGATTATAATCACATAATCAAGCCCACTCCTGAGGAAAGGTCTTTTCTCACACATGAGGAAGTGTAATTAAGTTATCGTAGGAATTTTTCAACCTACCCAAAGGTGTCAGAAATGGTTTTTAAAAAAAATATGAAGGCCCCAAATTGCGTAATAGTTGAATATTCTGTAGGATTTTCTATTTAATGTATATTAAACCAACATAAAAGTTATTTGTAGAACCGATATAATATTTGAAATATTTGCTTTAAATTTATTAGTCCATTATTATTTTCAAAATGTCTGAGTTAGTCTGTAGAGGAGTATTGTTTATTGATTACGCGTTATCAATTACTTCTGCTAAAATCTGAACCACTTCGCCCGGTTAAATAGCCATCGTGCGAAACAGTGCTCGAACAATCAAGTTCAAGTATTCCATAACGATTACCATTGGAATTCCTTGCTTGTTATCTCGACAATATCAAGTTAAAATCGGCACATGATCGTCCCTGCAATGATTACGAGGGCCATCTAGCGCGGACGCATCGGATTTCACATCACGTCGAGTTGATTGTCGAACGACAAACCCTGATGCCCGCCGGCGTTCCAATTACGAACGACACCGACACCCCGCTTCGATATCCCTTCGAATTAACCGTGGTCTACTGTATAGACTGAAGTCTCCAGAGAATGTAAGTCAGGGTCAAGTACACGTCCAAGAATCATATACACAATTGAAAATTATTTTTCTGCGTATAGGACCTGGCTTTTTTTAGTTATCTGTGTTAGCATACTTAACATTTCTAGTTCTTACGTTATTTTTGCGTTTTTGTAACAAACTTGCTATGTCGAATAGCTTTACCAGCGTCAATATTAAAACACAGCTTATGCCACGGAATAATGCTGCTTTAAATAACTGATATAATTTTACCAATAAGGATTAGTAGTCCCATAGATTACATACATACATACATATAATCACGCCTCTTTCCCGTAGGGGTAGGCAGAGACCACTTCTTTCCACTTGCTACGATCCTTACATACTTCTTTCGCTTCGTCCACTTTCATTATTCCTTTCATACATGCTCTTCGGTTTAGGGTACTCTTGACCTGGCCTTTTTTCAAGACGTCCCCAATTTGGTCTCGAAACGTCCGCCTAGGTCTACCCCTTCCCACACTTTCATTCACACTCGCCTTATACACTTTTTTCGTCAATCGTTCGTCATTCATTCTCTCGACATGACCAAACCATCTCAGCATACCTTTCTCAATTTTTGTCACTACATCTTCTTTCAGACCACATCGTTTCCTTATCTCACTATTTCTTATCCTGTCACTCAGTTTAACTCCTATCATACTTCTTAACGCTCTCATCTCAACTGCATTTATTCTGCTTTCATGTTTCTTCTGCCATACCCAACTTTCACTTCCGTACATGAGTGTCGGAGCCAACACCCCCCTATGCACAGCCAAACGAGCCTTGTTAGACACCTTCCGGCTGCTCATAAAAGAGTGCAAAGCTCCATTCACCATGTTTCCTGCATTCACTCTTCTTTCAATATCACTCTCACACTTTCCATCTCTTGTAAACTTTGAACCCAGATACACAAACTCATTCACCTGTTCAATTTGTTCGTCTCCAATCACGATATTGCACTCTGTCACTGCCTCATCTCTTTCAAACACCATCGCTTTCGTCTTCTTTACATTCATCTTCATTCCCTTTCTAACAAAAGATCCACTCATAGCAGTTACCATCTCCTGCAACTCCTCGGCCGAAGACGCAAGTAATACTTGGTCATCAGCATAGAGAAAACATTTGACGAGTAACTCATTCATTCTCAACCCACTTTCATTCTCTTTTAAATCTGTCAAGCAATTGTTCATGAACAGATTAAACAGCCACGGTGACGCTACACATCCCTGTCTAACACCTTTTTCGATATTAAACCATTCAGTGTATGCCCCGTTTATCCTCACACAAGCACTGGAATCCCTATAAAGAGATTGCAATGCTCGTATGAGGATACTGCTCACACCGTTCACGGACAATGCTGACCACAATTCATTCCTCACCACTCTATCATAGGCCTTTTCTAGATCCACGAACGCGCAATAGACCTTCTTGTTTTTAGCCAAAAACTTTTCGGCTATGCACCGCAAAGAAAAGACCTGATCCGTACATCCCATTCCCTTTCTAAATCCCGCTTGTGCATCCCATACTTTTTCGTCTGTTTCATTCACAACCCTTTCAATCAACACTTTCGCATACAATTTACCGACGACGCTGAGAAGGCTTATTCCGCGGTAATTTATGCAGTCCTGCCGTGACCCTTTTCCCTTATATAATGGCACGATTACAGCTTTGCACCAGTCTCCCGGTACTTGCCCATTTTGCCAGCATAAATTGAAAAGGCGGTACAGCTGGCTAGCCACTATGCCCTGTCCAGCCTTCAGCATCTCGACGGTAATCCTGTCATACCCTGCAGCCTTACCTAATCTCATACTTTTCAACGCTTTCACTATTTCATCCATGCTTATCTCACTTTCATCAACATTTATACAGGCAGGCAGGTGCCGGATGTTGTACCTGCACCTCCTCTCTTTCAAACAAATTTTCAAAATACTCTTTCCATCTCTTTAACACACATTCTTCTCCTTTTATAATGCTCCCATCTTGACTCCTGATTGTATTCAGCTCCGAGGTAGAAGTTTTTCCTCTGGCTGTTTTGATGGATTTCCAGAAAAACTTGATGTTTGACTGGAAATCTTCAGAGAGCCTCCTATCAAAATCATCCTTTCGTTCTTCTTTCTTTCTAGACACAACTTCTTTCGCTGCTGATTTCAATCTTTTATACTTCGTCCTTGCTTCCTTTATCTCGTCATCCGTTGCCTTTTGAAATTTTTGGTTAGCTTTTGTTGCTAACCAATCCAACCACGCTTTCTTCTTTTCTTGCACAGCCCTTTGTACATCTTTATCCATCCACACATTATCGTTCTTTCTTCCTTTCCTTCTTTTAGCTACTCCGCATACCTCAATAGAAACACTTACGACCCCTTTCTTAAATGTCTCCCACAAATCTTCAATCACACCTATCTCTTCTATGCCTTTAAAACTTTCTTTCAGTTTCTCTACATACTCGTCTTTCTTTTCTTTCTCTTGTAGATTTTCCACTTTTACTCTGTCCAGAACACTCGTAGGCTCGGCCCCTCGGTGTCGCCACCGTTTAAAGAGGCCACTCATTCGGGCTATGACCAGGAAGTGGTCTGTGTCGATTCCTACTCCGCGGTATGCCCGAGTGTCTAGCACTTTCTTCCTCAGTCTTTCATCCACAATTACAAAATCAATCATACTTCTAGACTCACCCTCATCTCTTGTATACAAATGGATCTTTTTGTGGTCAAACATTGTGTTGGCCACGCAAAGATTCCATTCCAAGCATACTTCAAGCAGGCTTCTCCCATTGTCATTCACTCTCTCGTCCCCAAACGTACCCAGAACTCCTTCATACCCATCACGCTTTACTCCAACCCACCCATTAAAGTCCCCTAACATCACGATCCGTTCATTTTCTCCGCATTTATTCAAGACCTCTCTCATGCTATCCCAAAATTCCTCTCTCTCTTGTTGGGCTTTTAATGACCCACCTCCGCGCAGATCCGTCGGTGCATAGACCCCAAGGATAAACAAGCGAGTGAGTCCGACTTTTAACCTAATCCAGAGGAGTCTTGGGCTTACACATTCATGCTCCATCACACATTCAACCATTCGAGAGGAAAGAATCACACCAACTCCCTGACAGCCTCGGCTGGTTTGGGGGACTCCCGACCAGTATGCCGTGTAGGGACCATGAACCGTGGTGTCACATCCCTTCTTCCCCATAGATTACATCTTGAAAATCTACTTACAAACAACCTCAATAATATTAGTACAGATTTGCAAATATTTGAAATTATTAAAAAAAATTAAGTATCAAATATGCAACAAAAATATTTTTTTGGAATGTAAGCGTCCGCTTTTACTATACTTTTTGGTAATTAGTGACTGTCTTGCAGTGAATAAAGCTGTATACCCTATGTAGATTTGCATTATTTATATTAAGACCTTCTTTATTTATTTAGCGGTGTCCATTCTTACTTCTTGTTGATCTATGCTGTGTCCCACAAACTCCCGACTCGCACTTATCAGGACTTACGGACTAATACCACCCGAAGGGCGCCACCCAATCTGCTGCGCGCTTATCTCAATTTAATGGCTTCCGTATTAATACCGCCTTTGTCTAATTTGAGGATACTTCGGCTGCCTATTGTTTAATCGACCGGTAAAAATTGATGCCCTCGCATTTAAGATTATGTTGGGACTCGTTTATTAGTCGAAAACTACTTTTGTTAGAGTTTGTGTGTTAGAGTTTTCTTGATTTTTTTTACTATAATTATTGTAAGCAAGCTGCACCATAAGATTTCTTATCAATACTAATAAATAAATCAAAGGCGAACAAAACTGGGGCCGGACTCTTTCATTTGAAACAGTATCACGTTGAGCCTCAAATCAAAAGAACGATATAATCCCAACAGTTTCCGGCGCTGCCGAAGATTGGGCGACAGAAAAATTGTGAGTCAAAGCCATTGTTTCCAATATCGGGAGAAGGGAGGGAAACTTTTATTGGGCACAAAGTGGGTATTATTCACGGGTCGAACGCAATCAACCGCGGACGGTAAAAGGAAGGACGCCGGACGCGACGCCCCTGAATGCAAAGATATTTTTTCCAAATGCGGGTCATTTTCAAAGGGGTTGCCTTATGAAGCAAAAATCGACAGTCCTTTTTCGATTACGAGACCGGTGGATCAAAAATTGAGCCGCAATTAAGAAGGATTATTTCTTTATCTAAAAACGAAGGGTTCTTGGGTATAGTCACCTTGATGTTGTTTGCTTTTAGGATTTTCTTCTACTGTGTTATTTGCTACTTTGATCTCAACTTTGATTTAAAGAAGTGCTTAGGAGACAAGTTAGATACAAAAAAAATATCTCACGCCTTTTGCCCCGAGGCGGTAGACAGAAGTGTTCCATTTCTGAATATACCCACTTTTCACGAGACATTATTTGGACCCCTAAACGAGATAGGTGGTGATATCAGAATCTTGGAAAACGAACCCATAATGTGTTACAGTAAGTTTTATATGAATTTAACAATGCTTATAAAGCAGCTATTACCAAAACGACCACATAAAGCTGGGATAACGATCGTCCACTCATCTACAGCTATTCCACTTATTGCGAGCAGAGCCAATATTTTCAAGCCTCGAGTAAGGAACGCGTCTGGAATGTCAATGATATTCTGAGATGGCCGTTTTGTAAATGACCAAAACATAGCTGGATTTATCGATAATGTTACACCACTGTCTGGTTAGTCCAACAAAGAATAGGGATGAAGAATACAGGAACAATTATTCCGAGATTAAATCGCTTAGCACTATGAGATTTATGTTTGAATAAAGCTATGTTAATTGTTGAAGGAAAATTGTGCTTCTTTGAAGTAGTGAGCTCACCGTTAACCAATATTACATTTGCTCGATGGCCGTCTTGTCATGTTTTTCTGGTTGATCAACTTACAAGAGTCCATTGAAAAGTTTTCTATGTGACCATGGATCTGTGGATGGTTGAAAAAGTTTTTAACTGACTGGAAAGGTCAATATTTTTTTATGTAAGTAATTCGGTTTTATTATAGCAATATACATCAACATCTCATGATCAGATCAAATCAGTTCACTGAAGAACATAATTATACCTCACTATGACACGCAGCTGATCTCAATTCGCGTTCACAAATATCCAGCTCTTGCCAGGCACTTTTCGAGGATCGTCGCTCCACCTTTTCTCAAAGAATCCTATAGGCTATCCGATTTACTATCTCCACTCAACAACAACACACATACAATTTTAATACTTTATTACAGTACTACTACAACAGGATCGCAGTAATAGACTTTTTACCATATTCATTAGCTTCTTTTTATCAGCACCTATCTTTCTAGAAAACTTAGATAAATCCGTACGCCAATCATCAAAGGAATTTATTGAACCATTTTTACCATGATACGTTGGAGTTGTCACTGGACATGTGCACACAATTGTTTCTATCCAGGACACAGCGGTTTATGATTTGCGTTCAAACATTACACACCTAAACAAACACACAGCCAGTGCATCGAACTGTGAGTCTCAACCTTAAGTTTATTTTCTTTTAGTAGAACGGTTTCAGGATATATCCATAAAATGGATAATGTTTTCGAATATTTTCATAATAATAGATTTTTATCTTATTGTTTTGGAATATAAAGTACTCCTAGCAGCATATATCCTGTATTTCTGTTATTATAGAGAAGAGGAGTGATAGCCCGGACGGTTAAAGAGCCGGCCGAAAATCAGTGAGGCTCGGGTTCGAATCCTGGCATGTACCAATGAGTTTTTCAAAAACTTACGTACATATTTATCACTAGCTCGACGGTGAAGGAAAACATCGTGAGGAAACCCGCAGGTCTCGGAATTAATTCTGAGACATGTGTAAACAAACAGACCCGGTCCGGCGATGGGCTCACCACCTATCACGTTTAGGGGTCCAATATATCTCGTGAAATGTGGGTATATCCAGTAATGAAATACCTCTGCCTACCCCCTTGGGGATTAATATGGCGTGAGATTATATTTTTATATATTATATAGAAAAGATACAAGTCGTAAAAACCTTACCTAAATTTGTACTTATTTGCAGCCAGTCATCAGGTAGCAGGGTCCCATGGCGAATAGATAAGTATATTCAATATTGTAATATGAACAGCGTAGAAATAGTACATTATGGTACAAGTGAATAAAGTTGGTGATTACCGCTGAGGCGCCATTGAGACCCGAGCCGTAGGCGAGGGTCATAAGAGAGCCGAGGACGGTAATCATCAATACACACGTGTATCATACGACGTTTTTCAACACACTTGTGAATAAATAATACTAAAAAATCATTTTAAAATAATCATTCGCAATGGCGGGGAAAATTAATTGGTTTTCCAATTTTTTATTTATATAATTTGGAAAAGGCAAAAGGATCTAGGCCCATACAGCCTCGTTTTCCTATGCGCTCGCATCTTACAATGGCGATCGGCCATGGACTAAAAAAATTAGGTTTCTTTTTCTTTGGTTTGTCGTGGATAGCGTTTTAGCCACGTACAAAATGGGGTATTTAAAGTTTTTACAGAGAAAACCAAAGTTATATTTGAGTGAAAGTTTTGTTTATTAAACACGTACAAGTTGAAATGATCTATTTAAATACGAAGTTGCATGAAATGAGCAAGCCATATTTGTGTATTAATTTATTAGTACGATTGAATACGATCTTTTTTGTATCGAAACTTTTTTAAGAACAAAGCAACTCTAGCAACAAAATTGAAAAAAAAAATCTATAACTCACTAGTGAATAATAGCAAACAAAAAGTCTCAGTTTGATTATAGGTGTCATTATGTGCCTAATTGCAGTGAAATTAGAGCCACTTTATGAGCAAGTGTGTTGAAAAGATTTTTACTGCTTTTGAGCAGCTAGGTGTTGGTTTGACAATAGACACGTTTTGGTATATTCTCTTGTAATGTAGCTGAATAAACAGTCCCTTAAGGTAGACCATAAGCGCATTTCGTTCGTATGTACACCAGATTGAATTATTCCACTTCGTTCATCTGACATTTGTTAACCGCGTGTATGCAGGGTACTAATTGGTATTATCTGTGCATAATACGACCTGAGACTACTCCGACTTTTTTCAGTAGTAGCTACACTCAGTAACTACACTAACTATGCCCACAAACAAATGTGGGGTACTTTTCTACTGTTACATTAGTTTATTAAATAATTAATAAAAATCTCACGCCCTTTTATACTCGAGACATAATCAGAGATTTTCTATTTCTGGAAATACGAGTACCTACCCACATTTCACCAGTACATTCTTTGGACGCCGGACAAGGTGTTGTTACATAATATGTCTTGACAGGCCTGTTGGTTCAGTTTGTAGTGACCCTGCTTTCTGAGTCGGAGGTCGCGGGTTCGATTCCCACTCGGGGCCAACATTTGTGTGCATGAAAATGTCTGTTGGCTTCATGTCTGGAAGTAAAATATTTATTTATGTATGTTTATCAGTTGTTTAGTACCCATAGTACAGGCTCTGCTTAATTTGGGACTGAATAACCGTGTGTAAATTATGTCCCACAATAAAAAAAAAATGTCTCAGAATGTAAAATGTAGTGCTTATGTATAAAAAAATAAAAATTTTCATGAATATCTTTGTGAAGATATCCATCAACTCATAATTTAAACACGGTTTAAACAAAAATAATCATTTTGATCCATTATTTTACTAAGTACATATAATACTATACGTTTTTACTCTATACGTACCTAGAAAAATTTATTACATGAAATCATACTCCTTACTTACTTTTTGTAATAATATTTTTCGTGGCACGGAATTTTCCGCTGCAATGTCTTTTGAGACTGCACATTTTCATTTTAAAATCAACTTTATGTTTCATGAACAGGGTGTACATTTTACTGGGGTTATTAGAGAGTTAGTGGGTTTTTCTGGAAATTGTCTCTCGTACCCAAAGGCAGTCCCCGGAGGCATGATCCCGATCTCCGCATTTATCATGCTTGTCACGCTCTGACCATCCCTCCTGTGTACAGCATATACATGCATGAAATTTGCAGTACGTGTGTACGTGAAGATTAAAACTAACTTTGGGTTACTGCTGCTCCTTAAAAAAGCTTATTGTGACAGTACCATCCGCAGTGACAGCCATGTCTCGACTGCGCCCCTCTCAATCACCTTTTCCTGGTGACGGTATCCATCAATAAGATTTTGAAAAAAAATAGGTACACTAGCTCGGCGGTGAAGAACAACCCTGAGAAGAAATCAGATAACAGAATTAGTTCTGAAGCATGTATACAGCACTCCGGTCTGGCGAGTCACGTTTAGAGAACCAAAAAATGATGAAAATTGGGTACTACGAACTATGTTTACTATAAACCTTATTTACTACTAAGACATGAGATTAAAAAGAGCTGCCCTTGAGTTTCTAGCTGGATCTTCTCGGAGCTTTTGGTTTACATTTAGCCAATCTTCATGTACGAGTTGAGTGCCTTTCTATTAGACTATTTACCTTTCTAAGTGTATTTTTTATACCTATAGAAAATAAATGATTTTTTACTTTTTGACATTGGCTACTAGAAACAAAATACCTCACATTTGATGTGGTATGGAATAGCTAACAACGTGGCAAGTACACACAGTAAAAACCAAGACCAAAGGTAAAGTGCCTTACAGAACACAGATATGCAGTATCATTTCACTGACTAACCCCGCTTAATATTGCTAACCTGTGTTTCAAACAGCGGCTTCAATATCGCGAGCGCCTCATTGTATGATAGAGCCATAAAAATCTGTGGAGTTTCAGTCAATAAGTATCTTTTGTATGAGAAAAGATAGCCCCGCCATGCCTCATAAAACAATTATAATGTCAATCTGTCAATTCATTTAGAATTCCGTTGTATTTCGTAAATGTGCTCTTTCTGTGATTTTCTGTGTTTTAATTTGACCCTGGAGTGCTTTTTGGACCCTCTGCCGATCTTAGATCTTCGCTTACTTACCTCGATTCAAAGAGATTTTAATGTAATAGGGCATAGAGGGGGCATTGGGAATATTTTCATACAAAACTTTGAAGCCTAAGCGTCATGTCCTTGTCATGTCAGTTAGTATGAACGCGAGCTGTCATTCGGTCGGAATTGTACTAGACTTATTCGACTTGGAATAACTTTTGACTTCAAGTTTTCCTCGCTTTGTCCCCTCTATGCCTTATTATATTTTAATCTCTTTGCCTCGATTGTACGATAGAAACATAAAAATGACGTCATGAAAACTGATCGTAAAGCGTGAGTGTACAAAGACGTTTAAAGAAAAAGTTTCAGAATGATTTTCTTCCAACCTTTTTGGTACTGTATTTTTCACACTTTTTAATTTATGATGAGTAACATGGCTATACTATTATATTTTGAACTTTTTCTATAAAATTCTAAGATTTAAAAATAGCAAACTTTTCTGTTTCATACAGAATGCTGAAAGTGTGAATAAAATTTGCTGTGACCTTGACTGTTAATTGTCTATTTTCATCGACATTTTGAGCTAAGCAAGTAACCGTACTAAAATTATATTGTCTTATAATTACAAAGTACACAATATGCGAACTTTCGCTACGGAGCCTAAAACAACTCATTATCAAACCCAAATTTAGTCGTTTGTACCCTACCTCCACTCAATAATAGCCAGTTTAGCAAATTGTAAACATGCAGATCAGCCAATGACGAGTGGGTACAATCTAATATGGAGTTCCGCAGTTGCAAAGTTAAAACAAACATTGGCCGTAATGGAAACACGAATGATTAATGCATCTCCCAAGAATTCCCGAGCTAGTTCATCTACGCTAATATTGAAGTTGCTTTTGTTGACTACTAAGAGGAAGCTGACGAGAAAATATTTAGAAAGATTAAAATATGATAAAAAGTATTACATCTTTATAATTACATAATAGAACCGGCCAATTGAAAGTCGGACTTGGTTTTTCATAAAAAACAATATATATTTTAAGGACATATTTTATGTTTAGTTTGTTTTAATTACATTACGTTCTTAAGATATGACAACTGTATCATATTCGTAACAATCAAATAAACGAATGGATGCAAAATAAAGGATAATATTTTTAAACGTTGCACTCTAAGCAAAAAACAACAACGGAAATATCCAACCCACAACAATAAAGCGAAACCAAATTAAGGATTCCACGGCGAATATCTTCTGGTGAAAAACGAGGCTAAAATTACGACCCACCGTGATTTGAATTTATTACCTTAAGGCTAATTTTATTTCGGCGGGATCTGGGAAATGGCTCCTGGAGAGCTCCTTACCATTATGAAGACAATATTGTGAGCGATGTCCCAGATTTTTAACAGGGCTAGATCTAGGATGGGGAGCGAACTTGTGACTCTCTCCATAGTACAGTCAAGAGTACATGAACCTTTACACTTGTAGTGCAAGTCTGACCTCTAAAGCGATTGTAATAAGAACGTTACAAAGTCCAATGTGTCAAGCTCCAAGTGCTCTTGACTGTACCTACAAATAATAGTCGCTTTCCGCGTCTGTATATCCGCTAACTCCTCCTAAACCACGCTACAGGGTTTTTAACAAATAGAAAGATAGATAAAGGCGGTTTTTTTATATCGTATAAACCTAAGCAAAGCTACTAAAAGATAAAATTGTTAAACAAAATCTTGAAAATTATGAATCCCTATTTAATAGATATTATAAATGCAAAAGTAGCTCTGTCTGTTTCTTGGTTACGTTTTCACGGCTAAACTAATAGATCAATCGTAGTGAAATTTGGCGAGACGATAGTATACATCTTGGGGAAGAGCATAGAAACATATATTTTCATCTCGGTAAAACACAAATAATTCGTATGAAACCCTATGACAGGCAACAGCTAGAAGAAATACCAAATTATAATTATCATGTTTTAAAATTATATCTATAATGAAAAAAAGATAATGTCTGATATGCTGTGCGAATAAATGTAAACTACTGCAAAAAAACACACTACTGACACTGTAATATTTAAAAAACACGCACAGTCATTCATCCCTTTCTATCAAAATATCTGCTACCCAAGAAACAACAAAATCTACCGCTAATTAATAATCATAATCTTGTACAATCAGAAACAAAACAATTTGTCTTTCGCCCGAAAAGTATTTAGGTCATTTATATAGATAATTTAAAATTCAATGAATATGTATTTCTTGCAAACTGGTACAGCTGTGCTTTGACCATAACTAATATTATTCGCTTCTGGACTGCTTTTATTGTTAGGAATAACAAACGAATATCGATTTCAAATCCGTTCTTTGCAACGATAAAAGAATTTTCCACGTTTTATCGTTGAAAACCATTTGGTTCGTTTATTCACAAAAGTTACGTGGATTTCAAAGAGAACTCCCAACAAAAAGTACCTTTTTCGTACTGACTGTACAAAACTTACATCCGCAGGTAAGCGGCCCTCAATAATAAAAAGCTGGGGAAAGGGAAAACTCCGCGGAAAATGGGCACTGTTTATCGAGAAACAAAAGCAAGTGGGGCATACAATATGCATAATGATTGTACTAAATTAGGACAACAACGGTCCCTTTTACGCAGGCTTAAATTGCTTATTGTGCGCCGCTTTCAACTTCTTATAATATTATTCAACAGAAAGATGTTTCGTAGGTAATGCGCAACGAAAAACGGTGCAATATTTTACCTGTATACCTGTTACAGTCTGTAGGAATTCTCATTCAATAATTAGATTACAGTGGTTTATTGTTTTACAATGGTTTACCTATTATCTTCTCTGCTACAGGCTACAGATATGACGGGCCTGTTGGCTCAGTCGGTAGTGACCCTGCCTTCTGAGTCGGAGGTCGCGGGTTCGATCCCCGCTCGAGGCCAACATTTGTGTGCATGAACATGTCTGTTGGCTTTGTGTCTGGTCGTTTAATATTTATTTAAGTATGTTTATCAGTTGTTTAGTACCCATAGCACAGGCTCTGCCGAGTTTGGGACTAAATAACCGTGTGTGAATTGTGTCCCACAATTTATATGTAGGACAATTCCATAATTATTTATTCATGATGGTGCCTTCTTAGTTGGAGTTCGCGGTTTCGATTCCCGATGGGGCCAACATTCGTGTGCATGAACATGTCTATTGGCTTCGTATCTAGGTGTTAATAAGTATTTAAGAATGTTTGTCAGTGCTTTAGTACCCATACTATAGGCTCTGTATTAGTAGGTGGCCAAAATATTAAAGAATCTAGTCAAATCTAAATACTGTGGAGATGTTATAGGTCTCATAAAGAATACTCAAAAATTAATTATCAACGCATCGAATTCCTTGGGGTTGCAGATGTACAGACACGATGACGATCATTTGTCATCAGATGGCTCGTGTGCTCATTTTTTCTATGATACTATAAAGGTATAGTAATGAAAAAGTACTCCAAATTGATTACAGTTTTAATTGATGCGATGCTCAGTGTCTCATATTCTTAATTACTGTTTTATGAGTTAGCAAAAATAGGTAAACAATAATCATTGTTTTCTTTATCGTCAGCAATTATTCGTTCATTGTATTCATTATTTTATGAAACCATATATAAACGATATAACGGATGTCATAAATATAAAATTACTAGGAATTAGTGCTGAGTTTAAATTCATGTTTAAGGATATGAATTAAGTAGATATGTTATTTTTATTAAGATCTAATTGTTCTGGGTATTTATCTTTTAAAAGGGTTTACCGCCAGTTACTGATACATAAACTTCGTTTATAACGATTTTGTATTAACTAAGCCTCATTTCCTTTAGATCAGTCTTGCTGCACTCCATTCTACTTGTGTTTTGACAGCCAAAGCAGAATTTACGGTCGCTCACCGGCCACGATAAAGCTGCCTTTGTCACATGCCAACGCTGTAACACTCTCCCGTTTTACGATCAAATAAATTTCAAACACTATTATGATTCAAATTGTGACTGGATACCACAATATACCAACACCCCTTTTTATCAAGCGTTCATTCAAGAGATTCACAACAGATATTTTACAAAAACACGTATCAGACTAAAAAGAAAAGTTAAATTATTGTTCAATCTTTTTTTAGCTTTTTATGTAGTCACGTTTAGTGCCGCATTGGTTAGATATAAATTATCATCAAACGTTATGATTTTTCATTCATAAAAGGATTAGTGAGGTACTTAAGCAGACGCTTGTTTATTTTTATTGCTTCTTACTAAATTGTAGTTTAACATCTGCTACCATTATTCAAGGTGTTGATTTAGTTACTGATATAAAGTTTTAATACTTTCTGTTTTTATGTATGGATAAAATTTTATGTGATACTTAACGTTACAGTCATCTTAGTATTTATGTACGTCATGTGTTCAGTAAATCACCCTTAATTTGGAAGACTACAAAACTCAAACTTTGCAGACATGCTAACAAAAGACGCTGAACGTCTCATGTACCTACTTAAGCAGTTAGTTCTTTAATGACTGCGTAAATTTAAAACGGCTGGCGGCTATACAACCTAATCTAATCTAAGCTAATCTCGTGGCACGTCTACATCAAAAGCTACAGTAACGTAATGGAATTTCGCTTAAAGGAATTGCAAAGGAAAGTGGAGATACTGAAAATTTTACACATAATGAAACAAAATCTTCACTTAACAAGCCTTTTAATTAAAAAAAAAGAATTAAATACGCTTATCAATCATCCGATAGGTTGGCAGGAGTATTCCAATCCAGGAAATATCCACTTTTCATCTGTAAATTTAAGCCTAAACGAAATGCTACTAACTATCTTCACATGAAGAAAGAAGGAAAAATTACGTGCTATAATCTCGACGCGCCAGCCCACCGCGGATTGTAGTACGCTAGTGGCTTTTATTCAAGCCCTCGAATGGAATCTGACATGGCTTACTTACTTACATTGTGCGAAAAAAGAAAACCGATACCACCAGATTAACGTACCTTCTAAAACATGGAAGAATTCGTGACGTAATACCATTAAGCATATAACATGTACCTAATTGCTTAATTTGGTGTTTTGTTTGTGACGATAAAGAGTTACTAAAATGTGTAAATTCTCAGGCAGGGTATTGGCTGGGTGCGCGATGACAGCGCCAACTAGTGGTAAGAATTAGGGCGGACTTTGAAATGTCAAATGTCTGGCTGTCATTACGAAAGGAAGTAAACACAAAAATAATTTCAGTGAAACAAAGTTATTTACTTAGGTCCTGTTGGATATTATAAGTCTATAGCGTCGATATTAATGTTGACCTTTTTTATTTCCCGTCAAAAATGCCACAATCAGTAAATTTCAGGCATTATACCTACACGGACTTTCTCATGGCTTCACGGTAAATAAGTAAAGAAATGGACAAAATTTATCGACTAGAGCGTTTCATGTATCTTGTAGACCATTATTTATAGCAGTACTGTCGATAATAATGCAGACTGTTGTGTAATTTCAGTTCAACATGGCCAAATTGATTATAAAAACTGGATTCCGGACAATAACGCACAATATAGTTTTTCAGTCACAAACCACCACAAAAGGCAAACAGTTAGTTTTGGATCAACATGTGCAAGATGTAAAAGAAATAAAATGTGAAAATCAAATGAGCCACACCATTGAAGCTAGTGTAAATAGACAAACTTCAGTGACATCAACGCCATACAAAAGATCATTGAAGTCGTTGATCTTGTTTTCAACTTGCTCTTGGATTTTTTTTTAATTTCCGATCACTATTTTTGCCATTATTCTTGCAGTTGATTACGCAGCAGGTGTCGTTACCCATGTTCAAGTATTTATTTTCACTAAGAATGCACGAATACGCAAATTTCTCTAGTAAAAAGTGACAGTTCGTCCGTCCCTAGTTCCTTTTTTAGCCACCATGGGCGCTGCGATCGATTCGTGGTTCCCCCACCACCTACTTCGCACCCAGCCAATATTTTTTCATCGACACAATTCACAGACGGTTATTTAGTCCCAAAACTAGAAAGAGCCTGTGCTATGAGCCTATGAGTACTAAACCACCGGTGTTTAATTTATTTTCTTTTCACTATTAATATATTATATTTTTAATATTTACTAAACACCGAGGCACGAAGCCAACAGACATGTTCATAGGCACAAATGTTGGCCCCGAGTAGGAACGAACCCGTGGCATGTAGACCGTTGTAAATGAAGAGTCTTTATGGCCCTCTTTTCATCAGAACTAACAAGATTTACCTGTGCAGCAAGCAGCTAAGTAAACACCCTTATAGGTCGGGTCGAGGGCAGGAGAAGTGTCTAGTCTGCGAAAGACCAGGCCACTTGAGAGACAGGTGAGGGCTTGGATCAAAGGGCTCCATTGACCCGTTTGCGGCAAGCTGTTAGCATTTACAGCCCCTACCAATGGTACGCAAAGGAATTTCGATTATTAACTATATAAGGTTAGTGAATGAGACGTGGGCTTAGAATCAATTCTGAGTCGTTTACTGCGATATGCGAAGTAGCACATTTCTTCTAATAGGTACCTACTTTTATATTACTGATATTATATTCATTGCACGTAGATGTGTAGTGGGTCTCTTTTTAGTCATTAGTTATAAATAAATAAAGCTATTTTTACAACTTAAATTTAAATAAATGTAATAAACTAATTTAAAAAATCCTTACGCTTTTTCGTATTCCATTTCTGGGAATACCCATATTTTCACCAGTTGTACTACTGAGTAAGTATATTATAATGCTTAAAATAATGAAAGTCCTTATTAACCATGCTCGCAATTTCTTAATGAATAAATAATGTTTTGTAGTAAGGGTAATTAATAACAGTTTTTAACATAACAAACTGGGTTATTCGACGTCAGCTCAATTTCTGTGACGTCACAGACCTCCGGCCTTCTGATGGATTTTATCAAGTGTCATCAACATCGGCATCAACCTGATGCCGATGAAAGCTGAATCATTACATTCCCAATTTTATGAAATGATTCGAAATTTAAATAAAGATTTTTTGTTTTGATTGGGCGTTAGTAGTTTCGACGAAGGAGTTAGCAAGCAATACTGTTTACGGAATAAATCAGTGTGATTTGTTATTGAGGTACGAAGTGCTATAAGTCAGTGGCCTCGCATAAATCCACTACAAGGAAATTACGCGCCTTCGGCTTTCATACGGAGCTGTACGTAGGTTGGCTACAAATAGTTTACACATTGCCTTTTGAGATTGGTGGATGGGTACCAGTTAATCTACTTTTAATGCATAGCAATATGAGAAGTGAGCTGGATAAAAGAAACGTATCTGCTCCAGGAATTTTTGATATCTTTTTTCTTCTTGAAATAATGGCAACTGTAACTTTGACATAAAAATAGTTTTAGATTAACAGGTTAGGTTTTGTACTTTTATATTTTCCTGAAATGCACTTCACACTTGAGTTTTTAGATTTATTTATTCGGATAAACTCGATAGATCTCTGCAAATAAATTAACTTCTGCTTACTCTACTTATTGATCGAATACTTTTTAAAATTTTTACTTCATAAAATGACAGCATACAATAGAGTTTTGTCTAAAAATTTAACATATACTACATGACATTACGCATTGAACGCACCAGTGTCAATAATGTTAAATTTTTATTATCTGATTTAGAAATTTTATTGCTTAAATCGATGGGTAGAGCGTGTACGGCGCGAGAGGTGGGCGATACACCAGACCTTCGCTCTCGATGCATGAAACATGTTACACGTACTACTATCTAAACCAAAAAGACCCGAATATACGGTTTAGGGCAGCAATTAATCAAGCACTTTACTGTCCTAGTCTTCAATGTGGATGGAAAACATCGTTGTTTTCACTTTGAAACGAAACTAGATATGTTGGCAGGTATACGTTTATTAAAAACTGATTATGTTGAGTACCAAGTTTCTAGAATTGCTTTTAGATTAAAACAATATTGCTTAAGTTACAAGATATTTTAAAAAAATGCAATGATATTGTGACACATGACACGTGATAGTTACAAAGAAAGTAAGCTTGTGGCCAGGATATTAATCCTAGTATATTACAAATGCTTGATAGCAAAATTATTACTACTTACCCTTTGGCTGTGTAAACTATCCTTACCTGGAGTAGGAATATAAATTACTATTAAAATTTAAGAACGTACGAACGTAATTTAAAAAAGTATAGCCATTAAGAACGGTACGAAGTACGGCGGTCCAAAGAAAATGCAAAGAAACGACGCTGTCGATCTTAACACACGCCTTTTTACCCTTCAGATGGATTGTCAGCGGCTCCCGTAGATATAATTATACAATATTTCAGTCGTTTTTTACTTCAATTATTGCGTTGCGTTCTGGAGACAGCTGAGAGCATTCGTTTCGGAAATTCTCCAGTAACAACAGTGGATGCCGAGGCGGACACCGCAACAATGTTGCGTGTGCATTTTTTCTGACCTTTATTATTGGGAGGATAAAAACGATAATCGTAAGGCAACAGTGTTTTATGATAACGTCAGATAAACCGAAAGAAGTATAAGTATAGTATAATCTCACGCCTTTTTTATCCCCGAGGGGGTAGGCAGAGGTATTCCATTACTGGAAATACCCACATTTCACGAGATATATTGGACCCCTAAACGTGATAGGTGGTGAGCCTATCGCCGGACCGGGTCTATTACACATGTCTCAGAATTAATTCTGAGACCTGCGGGTTTCCTCACGATGTTTTCCTTCACCGTCGAGCTAGTGATAAATATGTACGTAAGTTTTTGAAAAACTCATTGGTACATGCCAGGATTCGAACCCGAGCCTCACTGATTTTAGGCAGGCTCTTTAACCGTCCGGGCTATCACCGCTCTTTACCGAACCGAAAGAAGTAAGTAGCAAAGTCGAATAAGTTGAATTTAGAGTTTGAATTAGGAAACCTTTTCGTTAGCTGTGTTATTTCAATAATGTGATTTGGGATTTATTAAACTTTAGTTAAAAATTAAATATTAGAAAAGGTTAGAGCAAATTATAATAAACCGCAACATGATTATGACTTTGCTTTTTTTCTTATTCATATAGGTACTTTTATCCTAACACCATCGTTGTCGCAGCTCAATAATTATCGATACATGATAGATAAATTGCAAAATATATAAATCCAACTTATCTGCTTCGGTTGCCAGCCCCTGCACTTCAAAGAGCGCAGCCGCACGTCGCGTCGCATCAGGGCTGACACATCGACATCGAACAGACTGTCGCAAAAATTAAGCTTCGGAATTAAAAGTAAAAAAGATATAAAAACAAAAGCCTGCCGGCAATCCAGTGCAAGCCCAGATAATTAGCGCAGTCCTTCGAAGGCTGAATAGACTCGATTCTTTGCTGAGATAGAGCTGTAAATCAACTATTTGTTGAGTTTGCATCTTGATCATTCTCTTTAGTTTGCAGATTGAAACTTTACTCGTTTATTTTGTTTAATCGAGCTTAATATTTACTGTTCATACTTTAGTTCAAACTTTCAATTGTTCATTTATATATTTTTATTTGTAATAATATCTAACTTAGTATGATGAACTTAAAGTAAAGACTGAATCTACAAACATGATCATTTGGACAACACTATTTTGTCTGCACATTTTCCCAGGTTGAAATAGCACTTTAATCTGTATAAGTAAGTAAATATGTTCGTACAAAAGCATTACAATGATAACGATGCCGCAATGAGACAGGTTTGCTATCATTGTCGCATAAGTTAAGGTATTTACATGAAACACAATGGCACTGCTCCAGAAACTTATTTTATTAAAATAATAACTCCCACGTGCTAGGTTCGCGGCTCAATCGCCTCCGATATTATATCTGCCGATGAAACTTGAGCCACTCATCCCCGCCAGTATTTATAAAAAGGTGATACTGGAACGGGGAGTTATGGAGATAACCAGGGGTCAATGGGTATTGGTCGTGTTACCCGACCCACGCGTACCGCTTTATTGGTCGGAATTGCCCCTAAACGTTACCAATGAGGCGTTTGTTGTTGTATATTTACGGCACCTAAGACTTGCATGGTAATGCGGCACAGTTATAATAAAGCGCGAGATATATGGAGGTCGAGGCCCGTGATTGTATAGACCCACCGTTAGTACACGAAATTGGTAGTCGAATTTACTTAATTTAATACAAGAACTCCAATTTAAATAACAAATTTTCTTTTTAAATTTCCATTTGAGTGCTTTTACTAATTTGCTCTTTGGTACCTACATCAAATTGGGCAGAGTTTAGCATGATTCAGTCAAGCGATAATGCTTCAAAATTATTTGATTTTAATTAGCGTTTCATGTTAGCGACTTAATTTAAAAAAAGTAAATCATATTATTTTTCTTTGAATAATTTTTTTTACAGTGACGATTCATTTTTATTAGTAAAAAAATTAAAATACTTAATGCATTTATCTGAACTGCTTATGTACCTACTACTTGTGTACGATTCGGTACTTAAGTAATATTTAAACTTTTAGTTAAAGCAGTGATAGCCCAGTGGTTAATGAGCCCGCTTCTCATTTGTGAGGCTCGGGGTCAAATCCTGGCATATACCAATGAGTTTTTTAAAAAGCTTACATACATACAGGAGAACATCGTGAGGAAACCCGCAGGTCGCAGAATTAATTATGAGACATGTATAACAGTACTCACAATCTATCACGTTTAGGGGTCCAAATAATATACTTGTGAAATGTGGGTACCTACTTATTTCAAGAAATTGAATACCTTTACCTACCACCCCATCAGGGATAAAAGGCGTGAGATTATTTAATTTTTTATTTAAATACACGTGAAACGTGTGCATTTCCAGAGATGGAATACCTCTGTCTACCCCCTCAGTGATAAAAGGCTTGGCTAAAGGCTATTGAATTTTTATTTACATTATTAATGCTGAAACCAACTTTCACTTGTTATTCATGTAATCGTATCCCACTTCGTGATTTATTATTGTGACAAAATTAAAGTAAGTGTGTCTCAAAAATTGGCTCTATCAACTTCCATAATCGAATCGACCGATATACATAACTCAGGGTATACACATCCCGTCAATGTTTGCCTACATCCCAGATAAAAAGAGCATATTAAAATTTATTCGGGAACGCGTCGTCAAAAGCCGTAAACAAACGAAAGGGATGTTAATGTAAAACTATTTGATGTTCGCTTTGAACATGGTATTTGTTTATGGAATCAGAGAATATTTTTGAGTAGAATAGGGCTTTGTCGGATCTCCTTTGGTGGTGATGCGAAGTAATGTTTGCACAATTTAGTGTGTTTATTATGCCCTCCAAGTGTTTGTACAAAACAAGCGAATAGAGGGATGTAGTACATTACATATACGCCGATCGAGGGTTAGGAAGCGGCTTTAAAGACTTAGCGAGAGCGGAAACTGAATAGCAGATTTTCTTACGGCCATATTCAAAGATTTTTATACTTGCCTACTTATTTAATTTATTTTGGTCAATGACCAGTGACTCTTATGTGCTTAAAATAGATAGGTTGTAAGTGAATACAAGCGCATTAGACCATAAGGTGTAAATTTTACTAAAATAGGTAATTAGGCTGCCAACTATAATACACTCCCGGACACATCTATCGGGCCACCTAGTGTTTTAAGTTTTGACGGTCCCTAGCTAAAAATAAATGTTAGGTGGAGCAATAAGTTAGTATGCAGTTTTGAAGCTGATTTATTGGTCAACCTTTTGGTATGTTTTTTTTTTATTTCCAATTCAGAATTGTAAAAAAAAATAAGAAAATTAGAGTCTGTTCATTGTTTTCAACGATGCAAGGGAGGAGAAAACTTTTTTAATTTGCGAAAGTTTGATTTTTTTTATTTATGTTTCTGATTATTGGTTTAATAAAATGGCTACTGCAAACTTTGAGCCAGTTTTAACCAAAAAATATGGATACTCGGCCTGAAATTGCCGCCAAAGCCGTAGCACTTCTGCAGGCCGGGCATAGCCAAAGAAATGTTAGTGCACAACTGAATTTAAGCCGTACTACTGTCCGAAGAGTTTATTAAAGGTACTTAGAGACGGGCAGCTTCGTTTGTTGTCAAGCAAGACCGCGATCTCGTCTGACAACGTTTTTAGCTAGGGACCGTCAAAACTTAAAACACTAGGTGGCCCGATAGATGTGTCCGGGAGTGTATTATAATCACAATTCACATAACAGTAGTGTACTCTACAAGTATACACGTATTTGGCAGATAACGTGTTAAACGATAAAAAAGATAAAGGTATCTTTTGGATAAATATTAATACAATATAATTTATATAAGAATATTTTTCGTAAAAATAGAAGTCTTCGCGCTTATAGAGGTCTCTATCTTACTATTTGCGTTGTTATTATTTACGATAGGCTCGTGCGAGACTCTCTCCTGGTTTCACAAGCTTACATTATGTTTCCATGGCAACTGTCTCTCCACGTTTCAGTTGTATCTATGGTTATTTAGGCAAGTTATACGCTTTTAAGGATGTTAATCTTAAGAAATCGTCCAGCAGTGAACGGTAATTGCCTGAGATGATGATGATGAATCTTAAAAAGGTGATTACATGTTGTTTTATATACGGTTATGTGGCAGCTGCAGTTACTAAGTAGTACCTAAGTCATATTATCATAGTCATTACACTTTTTTTCACTCCTGTTCATGTTTTACAGTTCTAAGTAGATTGTTTTTATTTTAAAATAACAAAAGCGCTTACGCCTTTAACGATGGGCTTGGCAGAGGTGTTCCATTCATATAAATACCCATTTTTCATCAATATATTCATTCATTCATTTATTCATACATTTCAGATTTCTAAGCGTGATAGTTGGTGAGGCCTTTGCTGCGACTGGACAGCGGATGATTTCCTTCACCGTCGAGCTAGAGCTGAATATGAGTTTAGGTTTTTGAAAAATCATTGATACCGAACTCAAGTTTGAACCAAACGCGAAAGTATGGCCCACATCCAACAGGAAAATCACTGCAGTTTTTGTTGTCATTGTAATGTAATCGACTGCGAGTTACATATTACTTACGTATGGTGTTTACTGGTTCAACTAGTTATCTGTTTCAGTAGATTGGTCCTTCTAAAATCATATTAGGACTGTCCATGTACCACTATGTAACCTCATATCTCTATCATAACTCTACACCTTGTCAAATCAAGGAGTCCTGACAGAATGATACTGAGTGCTCTCGATATTCTCACCAAGTAGTTTCAACATCGATCACAACAATTAAAACTTGTACGCCCACATGTCTGGTACACAACGGATCATGGGACTAAAACACAGTGACACATTTCACCGCAAAAAATCACTTTAGCTGGTGATTGGGAACGGGCGTATTCAATAAACCATTAAACCGTAACGCGTTAGTTTTGACAGACGACGTTGGTGCTTGACTGATGTGACCTGAGGCTGTCGGGGCTTTGTTTAGGTAGTACATGGTGCGCGGCCAAGTATTGAATGGTAAACTGATTGTATCATATTTCAGGTACATTGGCTTTAGAAAGGAGAAGCAATATTCTTTTGTTTTAAAATATATTGGTTTTTTGAATTGGGTTTGGACACAGACCTGAAAATATCTTGGTTTGGAAGTTATTCATAAAATTTCCTTTGTAACTAGATAATATTAATAAGTGCAGAGGCAATAAAATCTTTGGTACCTATATGAAATATTCTAGAAATATTACTTGTTTTAAAACCATCATCAGAGATCTTCATATCATTTTATACCACCTAACTGAAAGGCAAACTCAAATAAGTATCTATTTAAAAAAAAACTGCTTAATAATAGTTTAACTCAAATAGACCAATACAACGTCGACCTTTTATTGAAGCTATATTTATTTGCCACAAAGATTAGACAAATCGTATCTCACGTGACTTTTGGAATTGGTTTCGTAATACAATGGTACAAATATGGCCTAACTGTGATGTGACCGGATTCTGTCACTCGTGTACTGTATTTAAATTTCGGTGGAAACCTGAACCAGGTTCTCATATAATTCTCATTTTGTTTTCGTTAAAACATTTTCATGTTACCTTGCTCGTAGAAGCAATATGAAGATAGGTCTGATTTGACTATCTGAAAAAAAACATATAATATGATCAAATTAGCACATATCCTAATCATTTATTTAGTAAGTTGTGTTTATTTTAAAAATGTGTCAAATAAATTAAGGTTATACTACCCTCTTGGTGAAAGAGTGTGTAGTATATCTCAAGATTTAAGCTCTCAGTAGAGCGCAGTACCTACAGGATAACTATTTACTTATTTGAGGGAGGGATTTATTGATATGTTGCTGACTATTTTAGAAACTTACCGTGGTTCAGCTTAAATCAACTTGAGCTGATTTGATCGTAAATAGAGTGAGTGACGTTAGTACCACATCCATGTTACCTCTCTCAATAGCCGATATGTTAACAACAGTTACCCTGGATGTTTCCTACATTTATTTGTACCACCCACACGATCCTGACCTATGACCCTGTTTTGACTAAGAACTGCCTTAGTCATGTACCTAATTTTTCAGCTATTAGATCATCCCATTTGCCATAGGTATTTTGGGCGCTTATATTATTCGGTAGTATAACTATTTTGGATAAAATATATTTATTAAACTACTTCTGTAAACCATTGAAACCGTTGTAATGTAATTTGTAAAAGTTAAACTGGTTTAGGTTGTGATTAGGCTGCAAAAGAAGAAGAACTTATGTTACTATCAGAAGGCTTCACCGTGGTCCGAAGATAAATTAGCGTTCTAGTTTTAATATCTGTCCACACTGACTTGAATAAACAATGAGTAGGTAATGCTGAAGAACAAATACACCAATAACTTACGAGATAATTCAAACATACAAGAATAGCCGTAAAAGGCTTTGTCAATACATTGAAATCACCGCTTTCTATGTTGCTATTCGTAATAAAGGTGACAATAGTTGTTTATAGATACTTACAAAGCAACAAGAAATACCTGAGAGTGGCGTAGGAAACTTCCGCATTATCTGTATCAGGAACTAACAAAGCGCAAGACGAAGCATGTACTTATCCGGTAAGCACCAAAGAGTTTCCACCCTCCATTGGAACACTACTACTTCATACTTTTCCTTACCGGGAACTGCCACGATATTTCTAAACTTTGATATTGCAAAGGATATTATAGATTCAAAGCGCTGGTGTGAGGTACGTGTTTTGATAGCAATCGATCACAAGCTTTTTGGTTTTACAAGACGGGTTTTATTGCGAGTTTTGTTATTTAATTAAAATAATTTGTTTTATTAATTTGTTTTTTTTTTGCAAGGCTTACTGTGTGTATGTACTGGGCTTACTTTACGGGCGTTTGTCTTTCAAAGTTGCATATGACTGAGACTATTTGTTTATTTTAAAATTCTTTTTCAACGTCCTTTTTTCAACCAACGTTATTCGAACATTTGTGGTGTTTGTAACTATTTAGAATATTAAAAGTATTTCCTTTTCTTTCAAATTTTTTATGTTTCTACATTATGCCATGTTACACTATTCACTATTTGTTTATTTTAAAATTCTTTTTCAACGTCCTTTTTTCAACCAACGTTATTCGAACATTTGTGGTGTTTGTAAATATTTAGAATATTAAAAGTATTTCCTTTTCTTTCTAATTTTTTATGTTTCTACATTATGCCATGTTACACATATCAATTCCCATATTGCTATAACAATACGTGTTTTAACAGAATCCCAACCAAATGTTCATCCCAAGCCATGTAACAGCGATCGAGTTACAACGACGCTCCACTATGTGTACACAATTTTACATACAATGAACGGTGGGCGTTGCGTACTAACGTTTACCCGACACTACTGTTGTTCCGTGGGTTTGTTTGTAATTTTTTTAAATGTTTTTTGGTGTTCTCTTCTAAAATTCTAAAGGGTTATATTTACTAGACATGTCAACTATGTAGTATTTTGTCATATTGAAATCAGGAACGGAGAGAAATATTGAGGACAATTGGCGATGATAAAGACATGAAATTGATAGAATAGATGATACAAGAGGTGGTAAAGGTCAAGGCCACCTAATAGTAGCACTGGATTTCTAACATTTCAACGTGTAATTTTTTTTTGGACGTCATGTTTACCAATAGTATTTACGAGTAGACACGTATTTCTGATGATGACGTTAATTTGTATGACAGTGTGTAAACATATATTTTGCCCAGTGAGTTAAGGGAATCCAGTATCTTTTCAGGTAAGCAGAGGATTAGTGAATAAGTAAATATTGTTTATTATCTTACTAGTTGAGTAGTAACCAGATGTAGAACTTAGACAAAAATCGCTTCATGAATATTTCGATAGATCCTCAATTCCCAATGGCATTAATATTTGACGTCACATGTAAAATCTAAAAATTTTGTTTTGACTTTTTTTTTTGTAACAGTGATCTCCTTTTTGTTTCTCTATCTTTTTAATTTCTTTTTAATTAATTTGTTTTTGTGTGGTTTATATTAGTTACCACATGTCTATGACATGCCCATGATGTGGTAATCTATAATTAAGTCAGCACTTAGATTACACTTACTGTAGTTCCTAATTGTATTTAAATGTTTTAGTGTATATCTTGTGGATTACCTAAATAAATAAAATATATTTATTAAAATAAGCACGAACAGACAAATATTTCGAAACTTTCTATTATCATTTACAAAGTGATTTATCTTTTGATTATTTCGCTCCTGAATGCGCCGGCGCCGGCAATGGCACGCATTTAACGACCATCAGTATCAGAAGTGGCAATGGGCTCATGACGTGTAAACCCGGGTTGTTAGCATTACTTGTTGTACTAAGTGGGCTTCTTTAACTGCGCCTTTTAGAGGCACATATCAAGTGCCTTCGTTAAAGTTTGTCTGGTTATGGGTAAATGTGATCTTTGAATTGGAAACTAATTTTGCTTCTTTTTCATTTAACTTTATAAAAGGAAAAATATTTTTTCTTCTTTGACAATTTATGTTTTAATAAAAAGTTATTCTGTAAATTTTTTACGTGATCATTTCGTATAATTACAACTTCAAAAAAGAGGCTCGTTAAGAGTACAAGTACAAAAGTAACTCAAAAACGGTGTAGGTACTAAAAGTTTAAACTTCCAGCCTAGACACTCGTGTTTTGGTCAAGTTGACTGCCACCTTTTCTATGGTTTTTTACTAAAAATACACATTCCAACCAAACATGTCTTGAAATCGCTCTAAATTTCCCAGTTTGCATAAAAGTAAATGACATTGGTAATTTGCGTTTGCTGCTAGGTGTACACTCAATTTATATTTTAGTAAGGAGTGTCACTTAAAAACTCGTAAAATGTAAGGTAAGTGGGCGCACAATTCTCTAATATAAAATGGGGATTAACGTCTTGTATGATATAATCCGTATGTATATTGAGGATTTGCGGTATCAAATGCTTATTGCAGTGACGGTAAATACATTTACTTGCTTATAAAGACAGTAAAGCAACTTGTCCATGAAGACAACTTTGTTGTAGTACATTCACCTTCTTCATCATCCTGCTGTTTTTATGGTATGTTTTTATTTGATAGTGCAGCGATAGCCCTGTAAAATATACAAGGTTGATATGAATGGGCGAGTCGGTAGACGACCTAGGCGTACTTAGTCTTACATCGACTTACATCGACCAGATCGGAGATGTATAGAAGAAATGCCAGATAAAGAATAGGTACCAGAAATTTAAGAGCACGCTTGAGTCGTGTGGATGAAGCGCAAGAGATCTGCTATGTTAGTAGCAAGTGGTAGACTACTGTCTCTGTATACCTCAATCTCTGCCAGTCCTGTTGATAGTACGTCCAAGATTGATGCATAATATTCGGGTCAGGGCTTGTAGGAATTCAGTTTTTCAAAATATTCTTACATCATCATTATTAACCCGTAACAGCTCACAGCTGAGCTTAGTTTCTTTCCTCATAATGAAAAATATGGGTCATACTCTCCCATGCGAGCCCACTGAAGATTGGGAGATTTTGTTATGCTATATATCGGTTACTCTACGGTGAAAGCAAGCATCGTGAGGAAAACCACATGTCTTTGAATGAATCCTGGTTCATGAAAAGTGGGATAGAGTACTTTCTTTAACTTCCTTGAGGATAAGGCTTCATGCCTATATTTAAATATTGTATATTTTCAATTTGACAATATTTACTGAATACCACATTTAAAACCCTCCCGTGGCTGTAAGTTGAGTTATGCTAACAAAATTATCATATTCACTGTTTCATCTTAACTGGTTCCCACTTTTGAATTTCCTATTAGTGTTTACAAAGGCAAAGTCAATACGACGTGGTAGCCAGTTTCCATATTAAAAACTCCTTGTCTATTATCGACCGAATGGAAAGTACAAAAGGTTGTGATTCGTTCGAACCAACGATTATAAAATGAAGATCCACTAGTTTGCCTATTGTAGGAATTTGTTTACAAAATGTTCAAGTTATTGACTTGGGCGTGAGAATTGGTTTCTAACGTTCGTAACGCTGGTAGGTCCGATCGATCAAATATCTTCGGATAACATACTACTGTTAAGCACTTTCGGAGTCACGTTAGTATGCAAATGACGTGGGTCCTCTTTCATTATACGACATATGAGTAATATATTATTCATCTTTCATATTTTTATGGGCTCTTCAGATGTGGCGGTTAGATTATTGACTACAATAGCTTTTCGTGGTCGATTTAATATCATGTTTACTTTATAACTTTTTTGAAATGTGTGTTACAAAGGATTTTGTATACTTTTTCATTAATATACTTCTCACTACTTGTCACAGAATAGGCTGGTGGGCATTTCTACAAATGCTATTCCTATGTCAACCTACCCGGAGAAAAGGCGTGATTGAATATGTATTTATTTATCACCTGTTCTGTCTTCAGACAGTCGTCTATTGTAAAAGCACCTCCTTCAAATTAGTCGATATTAATAAGGTTCAAACAAGTATATAGTGAGCTCGCGTATACAGTAGTTTAACAACTATAAACAGAAGTACGAGCTAATATTCACAGCATGAAGTTTTAATTAGTGAGCAGCCAATTTTGTTACAGAATATCGTGCAGGACCTAAAACATTAATTATTAGAATACTTACAAAAAATTTGGAACTAACACAGGGACTTAGAACATTTCGGGTAAAACTAGTTGTAGTAAACAGAAAGCATTCTATGTGTTTTATAATAAAAAAAAACATGTAAAGTGTAATGTAACAATAATAATTGTGAACGGTTGGTAGGGGTTCAAAACATTTATGCTGGTGAAAAGTGGATTTCAGAAGGAAACTAATACCTCTGCCAACCCTCTCTAGAATAAAAAGGTAGAGACAAAAATAAAAATAAAATACAATTTGTAAAAAAAAGAACTCATACTGAAAATTTCAATTGTCAGCCCAGCAACAGTTTTAAAGATACAGCCCTATGACAGACGGACAGACAGACGCGAGGACGAACAGACAGTGGAACAGACAGCCTTAGTATAAGGGTCCCGTTGACACTGTTTGTAGATGGAACACTAAGAAATGAGGATTTTTAGAGATAGGCAACAAACTAAAAATAAATATCGTCCAAGCACTCTGCAGACGGCCTTCCTTAAACAAACTACTCCGACCAACATCGGCGACGCTGTCCAAACAGAATCCTCGGCATTAATGCCACCTCTGTCGGACTTCCGACGCTGTAATCGAATAACTCAAATAAACTCAGGTGGAACTTTTCAATACGCTTCGTGACCATGACGCTTACGATTGAAAAGCTTTATACGGGAGAGCGCCAGGAAATTCTTTCCAACTCCTGTTTATACCGCCTGTTGAATTGAAGTCTGTTTAAACTTCAGAAATAACTTTACTTGTCGAGGTCTAATTGATTTTCTGCGTTCCGATTTTTGTTTGTAATATCGGATGGTTAGACTTTTTGGTTCAGCAGAAGGAAAAGAAATAAAGAAAAAATAAAATTAAGTATATATTATTTATATTTTATAGATTACTTTACACTAGCGGATGACCTGTGGCGTTGCCCGCGTGGATCCAGTTTATTCATGTTCCCGATGGAATTTCAAAAATTTTTTCGTTGCGGTTACCTAGTACTACTAGGTAGGTACATATAAGTCACCTACATACCATATTACCACACCAAATTTCATCAAAATCTGTCCAGTAGTTCTTGCGTGATGCGTGCACAGACAGACAGACAGACAACTGACTATTGCAGATTTTTTTAAAATATGTTTCATTTACAAACTCGGTCTCGTTACTATATATAACTATAAAGGCTGATTCATGTTACAACGGGACGGGCCCCGTCCGGGCCCGGACGGGGCACGTCCGGCCCAGTGCTTCATATAAAAAGTATTTGACCGTGCCCCGTCGTCCGGGCCCGTTGTAACATGAATCAGCCTTTATTAAGTTATAAATCTCTCTGCAGATCTCATCGGAGCGGCAAGCATCACAATGATTTGCAATTTCTGTTTAAAAAATCTTATGAGAAACAAATGTGATCTCACTAAATCTATGGCTCCGTCAAGTGTCAGTGACATGATGGTGACATACGACCGGAGTTGTCACATTTATCTCACATACTGTAAGGCCCACTTGCACGGTCTAGGGTTAAAAAATTAAATTGTTAAGCCTGGGTTAAGGATGACAGTTCCATACATTTTGACACTAGTTAACCCTGGGTTAGCAGTTAACTCAGTGTTAAATGGTTAACTCTGGTTCGTGCAAGTCCGCCTTAGTATGATAATAAAAGTTTCCGGTGTTGAATTCTAATATAAGAAATCTTTTTCAAAGGACAAAGCTAATTAGCCAAAATGAACATCAAAGCAACCACACAGAATTCCTCATTTACTGAACTCTATTGCATAAACATGTCTGATTCACCAAATCAAAGCTTCTGTAATACGAAACACGTAGAACGATTCGTTCCGAACTTGCACCTTGTATGGTGGTACCTCACAAAAACTTGTCTGAGTCCAACAAATGTCTCGGGAAACACAGTGTCGCCCTGTGTCAATAAACGAGTGACTACTGTGACTCTGTGCGAAGATGTGTCCGTAAAAGAAAAACGCTGAGTGTATCCACAAACCTTGTTAAACTTTGGAAAGATTAACGAGACATTCATACCTTTGGTAACGGTCAACTTTTGCTTGGAGGACGGCGTATAACGGAGTTAGAGAGACGACAATGTTTAGTTGAGCAGTAATAGTGGTGATAAAATATTTATTTACAAAGAAAATATACATTAATTTACAATAATTACAGATAAAAAATGACCTCCAAATAGGAACCATGTGGGACAGCGCACAGAAGACTGACCGCAGCAGTAATAATGGTACTTATGTCACATGTACTATAGTATATGATATAAAAGGCCTGTATGCTGTTGGCTTTAGGCCCACGCATGCCTTTCAAATGTATAGGAACCCGAGATACGAAAACGTATCTGCATAATAATAATAAAACACGTTATTCAACAAAATGATTTATCTAATATGATAATTTATAATAAATTTAGTATACTTACTTTTCTGCTGTAGTTTAAGTATAATAATGTACAGAAGGTACTACCTACATAGAACTTTGATACCATTCTGGTGTATCACAAACTTATACCATTCAAATGCTGACATATAAATTTTGGAACGTTACAACCTAACATTGAGCAACACACATTTTTTTTTATTAATTTAATTAACTCTTTTACTTGTTTCACCTAATATTTTATGTTATGCTCCGTCGCCTTAGCTCTATATTCTTAGCTCCTCGTTCAAAAGAAACAAGCTTCCGAAGGAAGTCACACTAATTATTGTTAATCCTATGCGCTGCGGTTGGTCATGGCAGTTTTGCCTGATTACTTAGTTCATTCGGAAATGAGGATAAATTGGGAACCAACGTAGGTAGTGTATATCCTGTTGTCTTTATGTAATTATGTATCTTTAAATATCACTTACACATTTAAAAAATATAAGCTTTGGTACCAGGGAAAATAATCATTTGAGGCACTTTGACAAAGCTAACTATGCAAGTTGCTAGTGTATGAGTACAGTCGTACTAGCTTCGCTTTGTAAACTAGCTACAGAGGAATTATTAAATTATAAAGGAAAAATTGTTGTGAAATAATGAAACACCAATTGAATGAATACAGCATTTCATTATGAAATAATTCGTTTACAAATTAACAAATATTAATATAGTAGAAGTAGAAATTAGTTACAAATAGGTTACTTCGTATATTGTGAGTTATATACAAAATGAATTTTCTTAACTTTCTTAAACTTATAATGATAATGATTTTTATGTCGGATTTAGTCCTGAGATTAACTAATTGCTGTCTTTATTTACTGTTACGTAGAGTTGAATTTACCATTGTATAAATATTTATCTTTAACTTTCCATTGATGAATTAGATTCTTGTTTCATTAAAAACAAGATTATTCGAAGATTAAACTACAAAATCATCGTTATCGTCATGATCATCTTTACTGACTAAGAGTCTCATATGGGATAGTACAAGCTAATATAGTTTTTGCAGTTTAATTTCGGTCTATAACCTGTTGGTCGAATCCAACCTAAATCAATTAATACCAGCAGAGTCAAAAGTTAGATAGACAAAATTTTTGTTCAACAATATTGTAGCAGTATACAATTAAAAATCTCTTTGACAATGTTATATATAGGTTTTTAGGACATTAATCAATCGGAAAAACTTATATAATAATACTGTTATATTTATTGAACTGACACATAAATTTTGGAGTCGTGATAAGTAAATACAACGCGTAACAGAAAAAGCGAAATTCCTCATACACCCCAATTAGTTTAATAATATGAAAAAAAAAATGATGCATTCGAACTTTAGTTGTGTCGACCAATTTTCTTAAATATAGAGCGATAATAGCACGATGTCCATAGTAGTTAGGGAGGCGAGGTAGCTAAATGGCGTAATTCAACGGCGCCGTCGAGACCTATCAAAATCGAAAGATAAAATAATTTCGAAAAGAAAAGCTAATATGGTAAAAACCATTTAAGCGGTGGGTTTGGCGTGTACGGTTTTTCAAAAATGTAAAAAAAAACAGTTACTTGGGCATTCTCGAGCGCTTCAGATATTCATACTACGTATGCCCCAAGTGCCTCTGATAACAACGGTATACTAATCTGCCGGTTTGCGTGGTGGGGGTAGGCATAAAAAGTAGTCAAAAATGCAAAAAAAAAAAATTACTCGAGCGCGTCAGATTTTCGGAAGGGGTGTTAAGTAGGCCCCAAGGAAGCTCCCTTTAAAAAAACTGACGATTTGGGCGTGACGATAAGTTACGATGAATGTTTGAAAATGCAAAAAAAAATAGTTCTTTTGCAATACTCGAGCGCGTCAGATTTTCATAGGGGAGGTTTATCTTGGTATCCTGAAAGCATATTTTCTTAATCTGACAAAATGTTGGTGGGTTCTCTTAATCTGACCGAAAAAGGTTTTTTGGTTTATTTTTTTTCCTTTCTTTCTCCTTGATAAAACGGGGAATTATATATATATTAAGGTGTACCGAAAATTCCCTTCTACCGCTTTTTTCCCCACCATCAATGTTGCGAAATAAAGGAAAAATATTGGTGGGACGGCATATTTCCGCGAAGCGCTCAGTCTGTATTACATGTTTATGGCAAATTCCTCTTTTTTCCTTCAATTCTTCACTTCGTTTTGCTTACGAGTTACGGTACGTCCAAAAAACAATTTGAGGATCAACAGGCTATTGAATAATATACATACATGGAACTGTACATGTTAATAAAACTTTTGTATACAGATACGCGTAACTTTTTCCGAGTCCACGAAAATTGTCGAGAAGCTTTAGAAAAAAAAAAATTTGAGATATAATAAAAGTTCAATAATTTAATCATCGTTATTTCATATCAATTTATTTTAAAACCCTCAGTTTTCGAGATATACCTACTCCAAAAACCGGGAGTTTGAGTTTTTATGATGCTTTTAAGTCAAAAAGTTTTAACTTTGGACAAAAATGTAAAGAGACATTTTTGTTTAAAATAAAATTACCTTTTTTGTTTATTTAAACTTTTTTTGTGTAAAATGTATCATTCGCGACTTATATGCCGCAACGCGTTTTTCGGAAGACGAAATGGCTCCTCCACACTTCCGGTCATGCGGAAACCGGCAGATTTTGTATTTTTAGTAAGTTTTAGATTATATTCTTCAAAATAAAAAATAAAAAAATCGCGCTCGAGAATGCCGGATTAACGTTTTTTTTTTACAAGTTCGCGACCCTATAACTTGGCGGCGTCAAGGACTTATCGTCAGATTAGTTAAATTTAGTCTTAAAACACTAAAATCAACCCCCAATATCTTAATCTGACGCGCTTGAGTATTTCAGACTATCGATTTTTTTTTACTAATCTGATCGTCTATCCTAGGCGCGCGTCACTACTTATAGAGCTTAATACTTGACAAGGTTGTTCTATTAGGTCTAAGGTATCTCTCATATCTTAAACTGCCACGCTCGAGTATTACCGAAAATTCCCCTATTCGCCTCCCTAACACTAAATAGTAGGTAGCACTAAATTCAGCTAGGTATTCTAATTCATTTTTTGGAATAATTTAACACATATTGAAAATAGCTGAAATCGATTAAGTAGTCGATACTGATCAAACTAATTTCAGGAATTGCGCTTATTCTGTTACATATTGCATAAAGATACCTATAATTGTAATGAATGTTAATCATACGTTACAATTATCAAAATTATATATTTTACATACAGATTTCGCTGTCAAATGAATCCATGAGTACTTATACGAATACAATAGTATACAAGTAGATAAATAGATTATTCAGAGACAAGTAGGAGTAATAGGAAGATTAGTAATTAATGGTTTTAATAGCAACATAGTAAAATACATGATTAGATCTATAAATAAATAATTTTAGTTACAAAATAGTTAAAAAAGAGAAAAGGTTTATGTTATATTTAATTTTTCAAGTAATTTTTATATAAACCTCTGTCATATACTATTCCAATTTTATTTATGATAAATAAAATAACTTATGTCAGGAAAGAAATATTCAAGCGATTTAATTCTCAACTATTATACAAATAATTATTTACATTTATATTTAACACTTAATTTGTACAATAAATTGGATATATTATTTGGGATCGTATGTCTTGAAACCTTGGGAAATTCTACATTATAAAAATAATTCTTAATAATATTTCTTATACATACTTATTCTAAATTAATAAGTTATGCATTGAAAATATTAAAATACTTAAATTAATGCCAATTAAATTAAAAATCACAGCGAATATCAATTACCTAACTACTTTTACAATTTTAACAATATAATAACTACCTAACTATAAACATAATAACAACAAGTGGTGTCATTCTTACAGAAATCATTCATTTTCCATTTATCACTTATGAATAATATCTAACCTACTTACATCCTAAGAAAATTCGTATTTGGTAAAAGCAGTTATCTTACAAAATTGTGATGACACTGAATACTTATAAATCGGAAAGATATAGGTCTTCAGAGCAAAAAGCATGCCCTGAAAATTAAGATAACGTCGAATATTCTCGTGAAAAGTAGGTATGTCCAGTAATGGAATACCTCTGCCTAACCCTCCCGGGGATAGAAGGCGTGAGTTTTTTTTTAAAGATCGCTCCAGGCTTACAAAAATAATATAATTTTAAACAAAAAAAAACTACTTTAAACAGAAAACTAAAAGTAAAAAGTACTAGTCGCCACTACGATTATCGAAGGTTACCCTCGATTTTTCTGGGATACCATCATTAGATCCTGGTTTCCTTATCACGGTACCACCGTTGGGATATAATCGGTTCATAAACGACGAATTTTTCCTCGAACATACATAAAAAAATATATACCTATATCGAATTGAGAAACCTTCTCCTTTTTTGAAGTCGGTTCAAAAAGACGTTACTTCGATTAAAAGCCTAACGGAAACGATATTCCTATAAATAAAGATTTTTTGCCTGTTTCATTCGTGTCAAATACATTCTAACTTTGTCCATGAATGGCGCATTACACGGTGCCCGTCATAAATATTCATTTTCGGCTACCAGGAGGAAGTTTCACACTCCTTCACGAAGTAAACGCGGGAATATTAGCGAATTTATGAGCAAAAATTTCGGATACTTTTCGAAGATTCTGGTCTAACAGACGAACTTCGAAGGCATTTATCTATAGCTGCGGTAATCTATATTGAAGGTATCGTCTGAAAGTTGATTATGTATTACTTCCGAATCATGTTTTCGTTTGCTAAACTTATTCTATCTATCATATCCCGTACGGTTGAGTGATTTCGTTTCTATATAGTCAACTTAATGTTTTATACTAAATCTAGGTACAAAATACATTATAGTAATTTCAAATTCTTTACATTACACAGTACATACTAGAAACAGGAAAACATGAATGGCTAAGCATTTTTTAAACTGAGAACATAGGTAGACTATAAATGGTAACTTAATACAAATCTATCTGAAGATTATCTTACACTTCACTGAAAGTCACAATGTAAATGTCTACACCAGAAGTGTCCATGATCAAAGCAGAGCTTCTTCGAGTTGGTCGAAGCTGTCGTACCATCAGTCGCTCTCATAGACTGTGGAGTTGGAGCTCTTGCGACGACTGTATGGCGAGCAGAACTCTATCCTGGTGTCTGGCAGCCAGGAGTACGCAGTGCGTTCCGAAGATGCACTGAAATAGAAAAAAATACACATATATTTTTGTAACTCCTTGAGATTATCAGTGATTCTACCCGAATTTATATTTTGTGACATAGTTTATGTATGGTCAAATAAGGAAAAAAAAGTGAGAGCCATCTCCTTTGATTGTTGTTTTAGGATTCAAATTCTTATCTGGCAAATGGTTTATGATTTAGAGAACATCATTTATTACTGATTTGTCTATCATTAACAAATCAGACTTAAAAATAAGTTGAGTTAATTGTAAGAAGATGATAAATTGTTTTAAAAAACTTCTACAGAATACAAACGATTAGGTTATATCTGTAAATGATGCTTCTTTAAGATTGATTTTGGTGCTCCGTTGATTTATTAGGCTGCTGTCAATTTCGCGAACTTTCGAAATATCCGTTCGAAACTCTTATGACAATGTAATGAGCCAGCATTTAAGTTTAGTCTTGTTTCACGTCCAATTAACGTTTAATACGGTGTTCAAAGCTCGACTTTCGACATCGTTGTATCTCGCCCATAATGGTAATCGAGAACAACATTTACATTGGGACACGCACTAACAATTGGAACATGTACTGTGGACAAAACAAAGGCGTGCCTAGGGCCCAGTCGGAAACTGGCAGAGAATTGTAATAGCACAACTGTTTTGAAACCGCCTGTGTTTCAACTAATTCAAAATTAGAGTAGCGTACTACCATTTGTTTCAATATTTATGTCCTTGAAATTATCTTATGTCAGCTTAGATAAAAGCAAAAAAGGAGGAAAAGGTAATAGCTTCTCGCGCGTGGACCGCTTAAATTAGGTCCAAGGAACGTAATTCGTTGCAGTCTCAATCGGGCCTGCTTATCGATAGTAGGTAGTAGTCGACGAGAAGAAAACATATTATAATTGAATGGTTAAACCGCTATACAAAAGTAGCACTGAAACCAAAAATAAAACCTACGGGCGCGTATTGTTGTATGTAGTTCATATTTCTATAAATGTACCGTATCTTCCTTCTTAGCTTTTATCTAAATAGGTTAGTGTAAACGCGTATTGCGTTAATTACAGGCTAAGGCGACTATGTCCAGAATATTGTAATTTATCGGAAAAGGAAAGACGAATTTCGATTGATATTCAAAATATTGTAGTTTAACTTAAGTAACTGTTTGTCAAAGGATTAAACTAGTCAGAAACGGAAACACCTACAGCTTGCCTTTGACTAGTGGTAGGGAAGGGTAGGGGGGGAAGGCTCAGTGGTAAACAAAATACTGTTTAATAGCATCTATAAATCGTACTAATTAACCGCGAAAGTTTGTGAGGATGGATGGATGTTTGTTGCTCTTTCGTACAAAAATCACTGAATGGATTTTGATGAAACTTTTCAGTGAAATAGCTTGTATATCAGAATAACACATTGGATACGTTTAATCTCGGAACGCGGCCAAAATCGCTGGTAAAAGCTAGTAATATACGAGTATAATTAGCAGTGCAACTAAACCTTGTTTATTATTTGAAGGTAAACAAATCAGAATACAACATGTAACAGAATAAGCGCAATTCCTGAAATTAGTTTGTTCAGTATCGACTACTTATTCGATTTCGGCTATTTTTAATATGTGTTAAATTTTTCCCAAAAATGAATTAGTGTAGCTGAATTTAGTGCTTTCTATGGAAATCGATATTTAAGAATGTTGTAGACACCTGTAATTGGCATAGCACACTGTCTTAGATTTTTTACTGTTTTTTTTTTAATTAATGTGTATATGTTGTTGGTGTTTCTTATAAATAAATAAATAAATATTTAAGAAAATTGGTTAGACACAAAGTTCGATTGCATCATATTTTTTTTTATATTAATATACTAATTGGGGTGTATGAGGAATTGCGCTTTTTCTGTTAGGCGTTGTACATATTTTTTACTGCTGTAACAATATTCTTACGCCTTTTGTCCCCGAAGGGGTAGGCAGAGGTATACTTTTTCGGGATATACCCACTTTTCAGTGATATTCTTTGGATCCCAAAATGTGATATATTGTGAGCCCAGGTCTGTTACATATGCCTTAGAATTAATTCTGGGACCTGCGGGTTTCCTAAACGTTCTCCTTCACCGTCGAGATAGTGATGAATATGTACGTAATATTTGAAAAACTCATTGGTACATGCCAGGATCGCACCCGAGCCTCACTGATTATCATCATGTGAAGCAGGCTCTTTAACCTAACTGCTCTTTACTTTTACAGTTGTACGTAATACAGTAGTTAAATCAACATAATGGAGTGTAATAAAAAAATATAATACTTGAAAATACGGACGAATGCAACAGCAATGCATTCGCGCCTTAAAGTGCCACCTACGGACACTTGAGTCAACAGAGGCAGTATTTATCTTTGCCTTATAGCTTGTTGTTTTAGAGAGAACCCCTGGAACAGAGGTCGACGTTCTTGACATACATTATAGGAAGAGCTTGCGGTATGTACTTCTACATGTACTATCGACAAAAGTTCCGCCTGATACACCTAAAGGTCATAGGTATATCGCCCATTAAGATGCCCTAACAAAGCCCTCAGTTATAGTGACAATGATATTAATAAAAAAGTGTTTCTTTCATGTTTATGACAATTTCGTGTCGATGAAAGCAATGGAATTTAAAAAAACAGTGATGATTAGGGGCTGGATAGTAAAATATTAACAGTTCAAGTGCTAATTTAAAAATATATCATCAGGCTTAACGTTTGTCGATACTACATATTATATCTACTACCAGAATTGGTACATATTACATAAAAAGAAAAATATTGAATTTACGCACGTTAAAACACGGGTTCCTTACGCCACATCCAATGTCACCATAGCTTTTTAAATAGTCTATTTGGCACTTTGAAACCTTAAGAAATAGAAACACTAATAATAATATAATAATATAATAATATAATAATATAATAATATAATAATATAATAATATAATAATATAATAATATAATAATATAATAATAATTTAATATATCTCACGCCTTTTATCCCCGAGGGGGTAGGCAGAGGTATTCCATTACTGGATATACCCACATTTCACAAGGTAAATTGGACCCCTAAACGTGATAGGTAGTGAGCCCATCGCCGGGCC
Organism: Ethmia dodecea; assembly: GCA_963855545.1. Taxonomy (NCBI): domain Eukaryota; kingdom Metazoa; phylum Arthropoda; class Insecta; order Lepidoptera; family Depressariidae; genus Ethmia; species Ethmia dodecea. The sequence goes on from OY979448.1 coordinate 9,856,239, forward strand.
GGGACTTTTTACACATGTCTCAGAATTAATTCTGATACCTGCGGGTTTCCTCACGATGTTTTCCTTCACCGTCGAGCTAGTGATAAATATGTACGTAAGTTTTTGTACAATAAATAAACGTAAATATGTACGTAAACACTAATATATGACATTTATATAATAGAAGCGCTGGAAAAGCGACAGTTGCAATGTCCAGTTTATAACACGTGTCTATTATTTCACCTTTGTAGACTGCATTGATAACTTTAATGAAGGCTTATGCAAACCTTAAAGTCTTGGAAGTGACATGACATAGAACCTTTTAAAAATAGCTAAGTATATAAAATGATAAACTGACTGACTGATTGGTGATGTATCAACGCACAGCCTAAACCGCTGGGTCTAGAGAAATTTTGCACATAGATAGCTTAACAGTGTAGGCATCCACTAAGAAAGGATTTTGCAAAATTCAACCCCTAAGGGATGAAACAAACGTGCGCGAGCGAAGCCGCGGGTGCAAGCTAGTACACTATAAGCTAGAGATCTTTACGTGTATCATTTTATATTTGAAGACAGCGTATCTGACTCCAATGTAGGTTACATTTTATATTGTTTAGGGACCATATAGACACTTGAACTTCAGTAGTAGAAGATATTAAATTGAACATTGTGTTTGTTTTGACTTTCAGTAGTTTTCTCTTAGCGGACTCTGTGTCACGTCATTCCCAAGATTCTATGTTTGGATAACATCAAAATTTTTCAGCTGATTACTCTTCACGCTCTCAGCAGTGAGCCACCGGACGGCTCGGTCGACTGACTTTTGGACAACGGATAAGTGATGTAATCGTCCAACCCAGTGATTATCTAGTGGACAGATTGATATAAGATACACTGATATTATCTTTGTTCAATTACAGATGTGTCAACTAAGGAATGGGATCATTACGAAATATAGATGTGTTTGATTTGTTACATGTCCATTGGACATTTTTTGTAACGATACTTCTTGGGTTTATTGACTTGGCTGAGTTTCTCGTATCAGTTACTTAGATCTTCGCTTCTGTTTATGTTAATGTTAAAGTGGTTCACATGAAGTTGATTCTTTTAGATTTCCAAGAATATTTCCCTGTCACAGGGTTAATGACTTGTGTTTTAAGTTATGTTTCACGTTTTATATTATTTATATAGATTAGTTCACGAAAAAAAAAACTTTTCTTGAACTAATTTTCGCATACACACTGTCATAACTATTACTTTCGTTTCCTAGTAGTATCCCTTAACAATGTTTTCAAACTCCCAAGTTGTCTCTATACTTATTATTGTCAAAGAATACTTAGTGGCAATCAACAGTCCATAATTTACACCGAAGCGACCAATAGAGAAGCGAATCGGACACTATTAAAAGGAAATAAAGGCGACGCAGACGCCGCGGCTCGGGCGAAATCCAATTTGAAATAAGTGCCTTCTGAATTAATCCAGCCACTTTGAACGGACCGGATGAAATTTCTGGTATTTTTCACGTCTAGCAATAAAAAAGAGCCCTCGACGAAGGAAAAAGATGAGTAATAGCCTCGCACTGAGCTCCGAGAAACTGTGAGGAATAATAATATTATGCTCGTACGATGGGAACCTTTTTTAATCCCAATACGTAAGTGTTGTATATGCGGATGTAAGGAAAGCCGCAAAGTGTAGAGAGGTGAGGGAAACGTTCGTGTCCATTTTGAGGTGTTTATATTTGTATGGACTTACGTACAATAATTTATATAGGGTGACCTAGCCGTACTACTAGTCTTGGGTAGTTCGCGAACGACCTAGTTCGAAAGAGCGCTCTTTTAGGTGAACTATGCGAACTAGTTCGTCCAGAATCTCTTAGTTCTTTTAAATATGTATTTTTCTGGCGTCCGCTCTATTATGGAGTGGCCCTGCATAGCTAACATACTTATTTTTTTTACCCTTGCCGCTGTTTCAAAAGTTTCTTATTAAATTATATAAATAATAGTCTATCTATGGTTAAAGTTTTTAACAATAATAATTTGAAAAACATTTCCAGAATTATCTCCATATAAAAAAATATAAAAAAAACTAACTAATTGAATGAACTACATAGTTCGCGGTCTTAACTAAATTCAGCGCTCCCAATGGCGCAAGACTATGCCCAAGACTACCTACTACATCGACAAGATTGGCGATATATATAAGAAAAGACTCTTATAGAGTACCTAAACCCAACCAGCATGTATAAACAGGTTGACGTACAGATAAAGCGCCAAGGGTGTGCCAGGTTCGTAGGAGGTGGCGGTCTATTCGGCTTGTGCCTATCCCATCGAGAAAAAGTCTTGAGCATATGAATGGACGTATTTAATTTATCCGTCTAATAAGTTTATTTCTAACGCAGCAAAGGCACGAGGTGATTGTTTGTATAGACCGAAATGTTATTATAACCCCCACAACCTGGTCCAAGCCACGGATTTATTAGAATCGCATTTTAAAACTAGATCCACTGTACCACATTTCGATACCTATAAGATATTTCTTTACTACATTTTTAATGTTAAACTTACTACATATTTTTCTTCAATGTAGTATTCGTTACAGACTTTGCTACTTCTATTGTTTGACAATATTTATTATTATAACTAAAAAATATATATTTCTGTACATGTTTCTATGCCCGTACCTAATTACTAGTTTTACAAATTTCTTGCTAACATTATGCCTTGCAATTTTTTACCGAATTCAATTTGCCAGTACTCTACAAGCAGGTAATTTACAAGGTTGTTAAAATGTAGTCCAACTGGCCCGCAGTTTGATGAGTTGCACCAACAAGTTGGCTCTTAGCACCACCTGCTTTAGTTAAAGTTCAAACTAGATCAGTTAACACCTCATCTTAACGCCCGCGTGAACATTTATGACTTGGGATTATTGAGTTGCAGTAGAGAGTTAAGTTTGTCTTGCAGTTAGAAATGAGGTTTCGTTTTGTTTACCTATTAGTAGCTGCAATTACTATCAATAAGTAGACATTTAAGATCCTACATTGAATAGAATTTTCTGGGTAAAATTTTACTTATTCAATTTTTTATTTAGTATTTTTGTCTTTTTATGTCCCAATAAGTTTGTGAAAAGCATCAGAGGTTTTAGGGAGGACAACGATAATAAATAGTCCTGTTCTGTCTCGTTTTTGATGCTTCGCGGGCCACTATTAGATCGTATCTGATGGTTGCGTAATTGCTACTAAAAATGTTTGTAAAGATACAATCACATTTCAATTTTCGCTTTGACAATGTACTAGTGACAATTTTTAATATAGGTACCCAACTTACAAGTCTATGTAATTGTTTAAATAACAATGTGTATTTTAAACTTTCTCAGCTGCTATTTACATGTATCCTCTCGCACTTATATTTCCACGGAGCGAACAGTTAGATTTACTCACGCAAGCAATGCACAGTCTTGTTGGGTTGACCTGAAAATCGCGTGCGTTGGTAATTAAGTGTCAGCAATAAACTTACTGCATATAAAGTAGTTGTACACTAGGAACAGGCTTGCCCCGAAGGGCCATAAAATAAAGTATGCAGTAACTTCGGTGGCATGAGTCGGTGTAGCGAGAATTGTCTGAGCAAACATAGATGGAACGGTCAAAATGGAAACCCTATTGTGTCAGAATGTATTCATTTGTATGGTAAGCTCAATATTGACTATACGGAACTTGTTTCGTGCGTGTAAATATTGAACGGTGCCCGGTTACGGCTCAAGCTATCTCTTGATTGAGTTGGCTACCCTTTCGGTTCAATTTTAGTGTTTCCATCGTGTGATTACTTGGTCTCGTTTCGCGAGTTTGTACTGCTTTGCCTATTGGGTTAAAAGGTTTAATTAAATTAAATTTTAAATGACTACATAATCATATTTTTTTAACATCTGACAAAACGCAAAAAAAACCTAACTACTGCGTCATCACCTTTACTATGAGTAATTACATTCTAAGAGGTAAGACCTATCTTCATGATGATTTTCGTTTTGAAAGAACCATTTATCTTATTTGAAGATGTTATAGTCGTGAAATACGATTAATCTTGATTTAAGTACAAAAATGTAATTGGTTATAAGACCTAAATAAGTTAGTTCCCGAAAAAAACAAATGTAGTACGAGTATAATACAATTGAAATTCTATTGGGTCTGGAATTCCGTTGGTCAAGGGATTAAACAAATTTAAGACTGTACTAGTATAGAAGTGAGCGAAAACAAAATAGTTATGTTTAGATGTAGAAAACATTATATGAATTAACAATATTTGAGCAGAGACAACCTTGTTAGCCCACCGCCTATGTGTGAGGTGAAAATGAAATGAAAATGTATTTTATTCCGTATAAGAATTACACTTAGATCAGTCAATAGTCTAATAACAATGCACACTAAGCTCGTCCATGAAGATTGGCTAAACAGCAGCCCATCTCCACCGACGAGTTGCTGGTTTCAAATGCAGTACCCCGAGAAGAGCTAGCAAGAAACTCAAGGGCAGCTCTTTTAATGTCATGTCTCATGTGAGCCCACTATAGCTTGACCACAAGCGCTGTACCGCGCCTTAGGTGGTGACAGATGGATGCGGGGAGGGGAATGGTGACAGAGGAGAGGTGAAATAAGCAGGGGGGCAGACTTGCTCCCCCGTCTGACCGCCCTACCTAAGGCGCGGTACAGCGCTTGCGCTCAGACTATACCAACACTCGAGGCCGAATTTGTACCGAAAGCCGGATCGAGTTGAAATCCTAATGTAGCCTCGTGGTCCGGCGACAGGCTCAACACGTTTATGGGGCCAAAAATATCCTGGTAAAAATAAATACCCACATTTACAGGGAATAATTCTACCGACCCCCTCAGGGAAATGCCGAAATTTTAGGGTAATACTGGTACTGCTGGCCTATTTCTTATATATTTACAAAATTAACCTCAATCGTCTTTATCTACACGTACGAGTAGGTACGTTGCTTCTTCCGTTATCCATACAACTGTCATTACATATTATCATGTTCTTTTCTAAGCTTTAATTAAGCTTATCTTAGTTAATCGTCTTGTTCTTATGGTGCATGTTTGCTTTAATATAGTACATTTTCTTTTATACTTTGCAGCATTTTAAGACATGTATTAGTGTATAAGCTGCTAGCAAACCTAAATAAATAAATATTTTTTTTCCGCAAGTGTAGTAGAGCTGCAGCTTGCTTCCACGTAGAAAATGACAATCCTCTCGAGACGATTGTGATAGACTTGACGATACGTAATAATAATACCATAATTAAACTTGATAAACTTATAAACAGAACGTGGGAATAAAGGGCATAATTACGTTAAGTTCCGTCTTAATTAATTAGTCATCGTCGGTATTAGGACACAGTCAGTGAACTCATAATATTTAACGTCCAAAAAAATATCAATATCCTTTTGATTCACAATTTCCTTTTATATGTTTTAGAGTTATTAGGAACCTAATATTGTTTAAATATACATCGAGGTATGTAGGTACTTACAAAATTTATTCATAGTTTCGATATGGCTGCTTGGTAACTAAACAATAAGCCAGAAACTACGGTATTCATAATTAAATTGTTAAAACTAGTTGAACCTGAATAAAGACAATCCAAATAGCATTAAAAATGTTTGATGACAAATGCAGATATTCATTTTAAATCTATTCCCTCCGATTTCATCGGCGTAAGTTCTGTTCCCGTAGGAAAAAGAAAGTCCATAATATGTTACTCCTAGAAAAACTAAGTAAGCTTATCAATTGGTGATAGAATTTTTAAAATCAGTCCACTAATTTCGAAGGAGACTATTCATTATAAACAAACATACAATTTATCTTGCTTATTTACCTTCGTCTTTAATAAACTAGTAAAGATCACATAGAACTTACATTTCGAACATAGAAACTTACTACTCAACCACCGTTAGACCACTTTTAGATTTTATAGAGGACATTTTACGTAATTGTAAATCAACGAACTCAAATCGGAAATTTAACACAAATCAACTCTGGTGGTCTATCCATTCTAATTAGCATTCAACTCTTCATACATTCTCGTATCATTCGTTAAATGTGTTAGAAGCAATAAAACGGGTCGCAGGTATGGGCCACGAAAACGGCGAGTTAATGGTTTGACAGATTATATCGCGAAAGTACTTAGTCAGTTATTTATTTTCTAATACATTAAATGTCAATAATGTCAACATTGTAAGCAAATGGTGAGACAAAAAAAGGTAAAATGGGTAATAGGCGAGCATGAAATTAATTTTAGTTTAGCATTAATTGTGTGAATTGTGACGTAATCTTTATTTGAGAAGCGATTATAACAGCCTCCAGCCATAAGGGGTGTCATGTACGGTTCACTTGTCTGAAAAATACACTGGTGAAAATTTACTACTTCTAAGATAGGAATACCTCTACCAACTGTCTCGGAGTATAAGTACTTTATACAATATAATACAATAACTCCTGATTGTACACCACAAACAATATACGAGTAAATATGCAATTATTTGTATCTGTATTTGCAATATTTTTTAAATAAGCCTCTTACAATTTAGTCCGTGGCTTTCGTGGCTCCATCCTAAAACTTTTTTACGACCAACCAAATCTACCTTTCTGTGATTTCCACATCCTACATCATTGTTATGTAGCTCCATTAATTATAAATGAGGTTTTTATAGATCATAAATGGCGACAAGGCGATGGAGGTTCGAGTGGCAATTTTTGTATACAACTTTACGCTCGATTATCTTACAAATTTTTTGAATGAGGTATTTGTAGAAGCACGTATTAGTTGGGCCAAACGATTATCGGTTTTATGTGTATCATAAATAGATTGTAGAAAGGGTATGTTACAAGTTGATGACATTATTAAGTTTATTGGCTATTATTGAAGTTTTTATTTGACAAAAAAAATATTAAATTTGAATGGTTAGCAATCCTCACGCGATTCCCGAACAAGGGTGTTTGTAAATGCGGGAGTGAAATGGCTTTTTGACCAGCCCACACCAATCAAATGGCCTGGGAACAGTAGTCTAAACAATTTCCGAATCCGTATAACAGTAATTTAAATAGATAAACGCGTTGTAAAATTCCCGTTTCCAATGAACCCTTGGTAATTGTGGGACTCAATGGTCACACGTAACTGATATGGGGATGATAGTATTATTGTTTGGGCATAACTAATCCCTATGGTAATGGTATGGTTAATTAGATCGTGACTTTGTGAAAAGGTCTCGTATAGCCAAAGAGATTAAAATATAATAGAGCATAGAGAGGGCATTGGGAATATTTTCATACAAAACTTTGAAGCCTAAGCGTCATGTCCTTGTCATGTCAGTTAGTATGAACGCGAGCTGTCATTCGGTCAAAATTTTACTAGACTTATTCCACTTGGAATAACTTTTGACTTCAAATTTTCCTCGCTTTGTCCCCTCTATGTCCTATTATATTTTAATCTCTTTGCGTATAGCAAATATTTTTTTCAAATCTTAGGTTACTATTATTATTTTCACTTCACACATAGTAAAAAATTAATTAAATTTTATAAATTTAATACTAATTAGCTTTTCGTCTGCGTTCATGAATAAAAAATTCCTATGTCACTTAACGGTCTTTCAACTACACATCTTTATGTAATGTCGCTCCAGTGTTGTGTGAAAGTAATAGTCCCATTAGCACCAATTTGTTACGGATCCTTAAAAACATTCTCCTCAAGAAGTTTGTTATCAAGAAAATTTATCCACAAAAAGTCCTCAGTACCTCATTAATTAAAGTTACAACTACAGAGAAGCAATATTAGCGTAATTGGATTCGTTGGTTATGCCTATTCATGAAAACTCATGACCAACCAATTCTAATTTATGTACAGACCTGGCATGTAATGTTAATATCCTTTGATATTTATTCATTAGGCATTCATCAAGTAATGTTCAATTTCCAGATTTGACGTGCATTATTGGGATTGCTAGCTCTAACTGCAAACGAATCTTTTTAGGCCAATAATATTCGTTTAGTGGAATTGATTGAATCCGCAAATAGCTTCCCATGGCCTACACATTACAAGTGATGTGCCTTATTGAATATAAATTATAACTATCGATATCTTTACGTAATCATTGTAGACACATAATTCACACTATGGGATTCAAACAAGTTGGAATGATTTTAAATACACAATAGGTACAAATCAAATGTTGATGAACGTAAATGTGCTGTGCGAGAATCTTACTTGCAACCTCTGAATCAGAAAGCATCTAACAGGCCCATCGATTGAGATATTCAAAATAAGCACATACGATTAGCTTAGCAGTTTTGAGTTGCCTGCATTAATCACACTCTAAAAACATAATTATCTTTCTATTTTTATAAGTCAGTCAGTAGCAGTCTTAGCCCTGCCTCTGATGTGCGAGGCTCAGGTTTGAATCCTGGTTGAACATCAATGAGTTCTTCAACAATTTACCTATTTATATTAACGATATTGACGAAGAAAGAAAGCAATTGATTCCCGGGTAACATCACCTCGATTCAGCGATGGGCTCACAAACTATCACGTTAAGAGGTTCCTACTTCCTCGAAATGGAATATCAATGGACTCCCCCGGGGATAAAGGGTGAGCATTTTAATTTTATTTTAATAATATTGGAAATTTCAGTGCCCGGGGTTTATATTTAGACAAAGTTACAAAAAATATCTTAACGACATTTCAAATGTTAGCAAATTTATTTCATACCAGTAATTATCGATATCGATACTATAGTATAACAATACAAGCACATTCCTAGAAAGGAAATGACATAGTGCGTGATATGCGGAAACGTATTTAATGAAACGCGAGGGGTGACCGTGTCGTGTGTGGGGGCCGCACTACTGCAAACTACGCACAGACGCACTCACGTCCACATCCCAACAGTAATGATTGAAATACATTATAATTACGCGGTTTAATTTGTGGCATAGCGAATTTCATTGCTAAATGTTGAAGTAAGTTTGGAGTTTTTTTTTTTATTTGGATGTTATTTATATATATATATGTTATTTATTTTAGGAATAATATCGTTACAAACCCTTTCACAAGTTGGAACATCAAAATTGCGGACTGTAAAAGACGTTGTACTGTTTTGAGAACAACTACCTATCTTACAGATTTTTTTTTATATGTTTCGGTTCAGAGTCACAAACTTTGATTTTGTAAAAACATCTACTTACTATTAATTTCTGAAATAACAATTTCCCTAAATTATGCAAATAATGAGAAAAACATTCATTTTCATGTTTTTAGAAGTTCATAATATAATGATGTATCAGAATTACCAAAATAATATCAGGTTAAACTTTTATAAATAGTTCGAAAGTTTGCATAACTTTTTGACTTTTGTTAATTAATAGTTTTAATTGGTCTGTCATGTTATTAAAACTTATAGTCATAGGTTGCAGAACTTGCAATATTTCTAAAATCAATGTAGAAATTATTCGCAATAGGTTTTGCAACGTGATAGATCTAATCAAAACTAAATCTACCCCGCTGGTTACTACCAATTTTCTCATAACATATGGCGAAATCGGTTTTCAAACTGTGAGAATAATTCATTCGACAATAGTTGACACAGCTTATTAGCGAATATAGTTACATTTAGCTAAATAGCTCGAGGGTAAACCAATAATTTTAGAATAGGGATGTGTAAAGGGTATTGTTGTCGATAGTTTTAGGTATAGGTACGTACAGTCAAGAGCACATGAAGCTTTACACTTGTAAGGCGACCTCTAAGGCGATTGTAATAAGAACGTTACAAAGTTCAATGTGTCAAGATCTATGTGCTCTTGACTGTACTTATAAAGTCAATTTACAGATACACGATACAGATTTACAGTACATTAAATTTATAGTTAAACATGTGACATATTCGATCAGTATTACAGGTACAGGACGACACAAAATCTGATAAACAAAAACATTAAAAGACATGTGTATTTCAAATAATATTAGAAAAACTACACAAAACAGCGATTGACCTGTTTAAAGCTGAAAGCTTTAAATATTATAGATAATCAAACTGAAATTACATAATATCAATTATATTTCTATTTGTTGGGATTGTTTGGATGGGATTTCGAAAAATTACGACATAAATAAATACAAACTAACATTCCCTTTTTTTAAAACCCTCAGGAGATTTTTTTTCAGAAATCTTGGATTCTTAAAGTTATACCTTACAAGTAACTGCAAAACGTGACTCTATGGTCACTGTCGTTTACTGGGCTGTGCGTTGTCTGTCAGCCAGTAGGAGTTTTAATAACTAGAAGATAGGTATGCATTGCACGCACAATCCCACGAAAACATATTTAGGGAAGAAAATTATCAGGAAAGGTCAACACACCTGATCAAAAACTGTCGATGTATCGACTTTCGGTTATATGGCAGCCCTAATTTGGGCAGTGAGCGGACCCCTGGAGACGTTTCGATAATCCCAACTATTTCCAGCTATTCGAACTATTACAATCGCTTCGATTAACATGCACCGATTTCCCTCCGCAGTGGCGCGTAATTTTAGAACAGTAACTTTCTACGCGAGCGTCACCAATTTACTGACGGTTTCTTTATCGCTTGAAATTAAATTAGAGCATGTATGGCTGTAGTATGTGCACAACTATTATGTATATAAACCATCCAGGGACCTATTCAAACCCACACAAAAAAATCACCAAAATCGTTTAAGTGGTTCTCAAGTTAACCAAGCGAAATAGGGATTATTTTTATATAGGTATATAGATTTATAGTGATTGTAACAGTTTTGTTTCTGGTAACGATTAAGGTAACGTATTTAACTAAGGGCTGGTTTACACACTGTTTCGTTAAGTTGGTCAGTACATGGATATTGCTTCTATAGACGGGTAGGAATACCAAAATATAGTGGGCAAGCAATGTTTATCCACTGACCAACTTAATTTTTATTTTATTTATTTAGGTATTTATTTATTTATTCGTTAACAAAATTTTACTAAACTATACATACAGTGTGTAAACAAGTAAATGAGGTAACTAGGAGGTAGACAACAGCATCCACATGAGATCTGACTATTTTATGAGAATTTTGTGAAAATAGTTAAACATCCCTGGCAACGGTAATATATTTCTAGACTTTTACCCATAATTCATCAGTATTATAATAATCCCTAAATGTGAAAGGACAGGCGCTATCCATAAAGTTTTTTTTAATTATCAAAATATAACTGATTGCTTGTAAAATGCCTTGAAAAGATTTGAAATAATATGATATACGAGTACTACTAATCACGGTAGCCTATATGACTCTGGAGATAAAAACAAATCTAACGACACCTCTCGCTCCAAAAGCTAACATTAGTTTTATTAAAATACATACATAGAATCACCCGAAAAACTCTTCCAGGTGCAATCGGGTAAAATTTGAGTTCTAAAGTAAGTATATTTTCTTAATCCTAACCAACATTTGATGATAATAAATTAGCTCAACGTATACTGTAAAATTATTCCGCAAATACTTTACCGTAAAATAGGTATCCGTATTACATTGGGTTTGTCAAAATTTCACTCTCATAAAATAAACATGGCCGTGAGAAACACAAACAAATGTAATGAATTACAACCCCATAATTTTGAATGTGAAATAATGACCCATTCCTGCCTTTAATAAAAATAATTTATAAAAAATATCTCCTATAAATGGTGGACTGCAACAAAATATTATAGTGTAATAAATAATGGTACACCCCGAATTTAGCGATCGTTGCGCACACGACACACGCTTAACTAAGTTGGTGCAACCCTACGTTTAAACTTGACATTCAATTCATTGTTAAACATTAAATGTTCGCACCGAGGACGCGGACGAGGTACTTATTATTTATTATGACCCCGCATGTGTCTCTGTTCGGTTAAAAAACTACAAAGAGACATTCGAGATTATTACATCTTTCCACGTTTAATTGTACACAATGGGTAAACAACAAAAGCCGAATTCTACATTTGTAACAGTTGCACTCGATTCCATTGTGCGCACCGGGATATGGACAAAAAGAATGCCAGCATTTGTTGCGGCTTCGATTTTGAATACTGCTCTGTGAATTTGAATGATAAAAGTTTGATAACGCTGGCCGCCTCGAACGTGTTGAATAAATGAAGATATATTAATCTAGTTGGGGTTAAATTGTTATTAAAACTATGATTAATGGTTCCTGTTAATGGAGCACAGATTAAGGAGCGGGCTACACGCAACTGCGTTTAAAATGTAACGTCGGTTAGTCCATGACATACACTGTGAATTTATCTTCATCATTAACACGTTAGTTCTGATCAGACTGTATAACCCTGCCCGGTACTCTATTCATTAGAATGGCGCGTTAAATAGAGCTATTTCTATGATATAGACATTCTGTTATAAAAAATGTAATTGAGTTACTTTAGGCATAGGTACCAACAAGTTCTGATTCTCAGAAGTTAAAAAAGTTTAATTACACATTCATAACTTCATTTCCATAACATATACTTATTACAAAATAAAATCAAACACAATATGATTCCCGTTGATCTAAATTATTTATGAATTGCAAACACCAAAGTAAACACATAACAAGTTAGCATGTTTTATTAACTCATTACAACAAAATTTAATTTCGCAACCAAGTACAGTGTGCCGATCAAACAGAATTACACGCGTTCATTGCCTGAGGAACCGGGAATCCCTTCGATCGCATGATAAACAAACTTATATAAGCGAAAGGTAAACATGATCATAAATTTTAGTACATTATTCCCGGTTCCGGAAATTCTTTAGCAAATATCCAAATTTCGTCATTTTAAATCTTTACCATTCCCTCGTTTTTCTTTGTTTTGGTTTTGGTGAAATATGTCAAACATTTTTGTATAGAAATATAAACTTAATAATTTTCTTCCTCTTTAGATGGTTTATTCGTTAAATAAAAATAAAAAAAACGAAAGGGGTAGGTAAGCCCATCGCAGCATCGGGGTATGGTAGATGGTTACATTTGCTCTATAACCCATTCTGGGGCATGTAATTTTCAAGATATTTTTTTCACCGTCAAGTTAGGGATACATATATGTACATATGTCTTTAAAACTCATTAGTCGATGCCCTTACCCTTTATAGGACGGGCTTATTTTCAACATAGTTAGGACCGCTTTCCATAATATTAAAATCAATGATTTCGGACTATGACGCTACAATTCCCGCAGTATATGACCCGTACTCATTTTTATTGTCAACCAATATGTTAAAACTACAACGCACTTGCCATTGCACCGCATTAAATTGAAAAAAGCGTTCGATCGTGCTAGCGTGACGAATGAAATGTCGATAATAAAATTAGCATAATCAATGTATGGAAGTCACTGATGCACCCTCCACAAAGTATGGAGCGTAACGATGCTGTATCGAACTTTATTGGCAATGTTCCCTACAAGTTTACCATAGTATCTCCCAGTGCATACGCGATTGAAATGAACCATAATTCAATGCAAACGACCACTATAACGACAATTATTGTGATAAAATCTTCGCTGTAACGTGAGTTGGTTTCCGAGTGATTATTATTAAAACTGCCTCGTTTGTTTGCTTCCTGCAGCGATTAATTAAATTTCTGTTTTATACTTTTAAACATCCGTTGTTGATTAAAACTCTTTTACCATTCGTAAATGTAAATGTTATCTTTATATATGGGGAGACCTATGTTTACCTATGTTTACCTAAGTTATCTAGGTGTAGACAAGATTATCTATACCATTTATAGTTTAACTATAAAATACAAATATTATAGAGAGGCAACATTGAGTGTTAGTGTGTTTGTATGTTGCGGTAATTTCTAGAACTGAAGAACTGATTAAAAAATATTTCACTAATAGAAAGCTGAAAACCTCTTACAGAGGGCTGTTAAATTAAATATGCCTATATTAGTCAGGGGACCAATGGGCCATATATTATTTTGATAAAAATAGGTTTTCAGTTCGAAGCAAGGGCTAGAAGTTTATATACTAACGAATTATCTTAGTTGGTAACTTTAGAGAATTGCAGCGTGATTGTGTTTGGTTGATTCAAACAGTTGACCCTGATTGGTGGAAGCTTTATGTGACCAGAGGCAGAGAACTATTCCTGACTAGACCTAATAATGGATTAGCCCAGCTGTCCGGAGAGGAAGCACTGCTTTTCTGACAGTAGGTACCCCAAAGCGCTCCACTCTAGGTCTTAGTTAGCTATGGACTTTGGATTTTACTCGTTATACTTTGGTTATTATAGGTAGCCCTCTGACCGATGAAATAAATATAGGTAATATAATAAACTAATCTATATACGAGTATAATATTTATATAAAAATGGATCCCTATTTCCCTTGGTCACGGCATCACGCGTGAACGGCTGAACCCATTTCGCTAATTCTTATTTGTTGTGTTTATTATTGTCAGTAGAAGGTTCATGTGAAAGAAAAAAATTAAGAAAGTTGCGTGGAAAATTTGAAAATTTAAGAAAACATAACGACCATTTTTCATCTTTTACATAACCTTATGGTTTTTGACATAACTGACAGTTGTACAGAATAACGTTGGTCAGATCAGCTAGTATGGAATAATTTCAGAGCTGTCATAGCTCTTCCTATAATAACCGGAATGTTACAGATAGTATCTCGACCGTGATTTCTTAAGCGTGGATTTCTAAATTTATGCCGTGGGATTAGAAGGTTTTATCAAATATAGGTGATAATGTGTTTGATATGGAACTATATTATTCCAACCAAAAAACTAATTTTGCGCCGAAACTAATTTAAGAAATTTAGAAAAGTTATGACATAATTTTTGAAACAAAGTTATGAGGTCGGAAAACTAAGTCGACTAGATATTTATCTTACTTGCTTAAGAAATTATTTCAGTAACAGCTTGTTTAAGATGAAGGTAACATATTGTAAGAAATCTCGCTGGTGGTAACAGTTTTCAGACTTTTTATGTTACCTAACGTAAAAACGTTCCTACTAAAACCTGACCAGAAAACATATGTGCAATTTTGAAAAAGAATCACGTAAATCGGATAAGTGGTTCTCCAGTTATACGCAAGAAAGCGGACAGATAGACAGACGTTGCGTTTTATAGTAATAAATGTATATACTGAAGTCTGACACGTGTGTATTATGCAGTCTAATTACTGTTTCTGCATTACACTGAGCTAGGTTTGGGGAGTTGCCATTCATAAGCGCTGTCTAGAGCATATTGTGACTCAATTACGCTGAACTGAGCACTGCTTGACGTTGCTTTACCATGTAGACCTATTCTACACAGGTATTACATTGTTAGCATACTAACAATCTATCTATTCTGTATATAAATTGATGGTGCTATTTAATTTTGCAGTTGACTTGGATATCTTAGTACCTACCCGAAAAGCGAAAAGTTTGTGTAGAAAGAAACAAACGTTGTATATATAAATTTCCCCTCTGATGAAAAAGTAATCTCACGCGTTTTATCCCCGAGGGAGTAGGCATAGGTATTCCATTTCTGGATATACCCACTTTTCACGAGATGTTCTTTTCCTTCACCGTCGAGCTAGTAATAAATAAGTATATGCGTAAGTTACAACCAAATGCCATTTGACCCTGTTGGATATTGTCGAAGCGAAGACGGTCGTTAGATAGTTACAGAAGACAAAAATATCTATAACTAGCTACATTAACTATTAGTAAGTCAAAATTTGCTGTAATCGGCTACAGACAGACCAATGTTCACAATATTCAAAGCATTTGAGCCGCTTTAATTCCGGCTCATCGGCGCGTACCCGCCGTCCTGACCATGCGCCGACATGAAGTGACAAAGCCTCATCATCATCATATAACTACCTAAATACATTCATAAACTAGTGGGCTGATTACATGTTAGATGTTACACATTAGACAAAAATTATTTGTATTTTTAATAACCAATTGCATCAAGTTATTATTTGTTGGCTCAGTTGGTAGTGACCCTGCCTTCTGAGTAGGAGGTCGCGGGTTCGATCTCCGCTCGGGGCCAACATTTGTGTGTATGAACATGTATGTTGGCTTCGTGTCTGGGTGTTTAATATTTATTTAAGTATGTTTATCAGTTGTTTAGTACCCATAGTACAGGCCCTGCCTAGTTAGGGACTAAATAACCGTGTGTGAATAATGGTGTCCCACAATTTATTATTATTAATATTATCGATAGGATTTAAAACTCTCACAGTTTAAAATATGAATAACCCATATTATGATAAAAGATATAGGCTACAGCTCAGAATCTATATATATAAAGAGAGAAGTCCTGACTCACTGACTCATAAACGCCCAGGCTAAACCCTTAGACCTACAAAGCTGTTTTTTTTACAGCTATTGTTTTTAAGACGTAAGTTAGCACTAAGAAAGGATTTTTCGAAATTCAACCCTTAAGGGGGTGAAAAAGGGGTTGAACGTTTGTATGGAAAACCTTCATTTTTGAGTGTATCAATTCAAAACTTTGTAAAAATACCCTATAAAACAAACGACAAGAAACTTATTTCTTAATTTTTCAAAAAACCTCCCAGAAGGGGGTGAAAGAGGGGGATGGAGTTTGTATGGAGACGTGTTGTTTTTTACGTCTATCAACTTGAAACTTGGTACAAATACTTTTAGAAATAAATGAGTAGATACGTGTTTTTGGATTTTCCGAAAATCGTCCCCTAACGGGGTGAAAGTAGGGGTTGAGTTTGAAATGTATGGAAAACTTTCATTTTTAGGTGTATCAATTCGAATCTTTCTCTAAATACTCCTCAAAACAAGCAATAAGATACGTATTTCTGGGTGTTGTAAAAAACACCCCCTAGGGGGGCGAAACAGGGGGTGGGATTTTGTATGGAGACGTGTTGTTTTTTACGTCTATCAACTTGAAACTTGGCACAAATACTTTTAGAAATAAATGAGTAGATACGTGTTTTTGGATTTTCCGAAAGTCGTCCCCTAACGAGGTGAAAGTAGGGGTTGAGTTTAGAATGTATGGAAAACCTTCATACTTGGGTGCATCAATTCGAATCTTTCTAGAAATAGTCCTCAAAACAAACAACAAGATACGTATTTCTGGTTTTTGTAAAAACACCCCCAAAGGGGGCGAAACAGGGGGTGGGATTTTGTATGGAAGTGTGTTGTTTTTTGACGTGTATCGACTTGAAACTTGGCACAAATACTTTTAGAAATAAATGAGTAGATACGTGTTTTTGGATTTTCCCAAAATCGTCCCCTAACGGGGTGAAAGTAGGGGTTGAGTTTAGAATGTTGTTGTTGTTTAGTTTAGAATGGAAAACCTTCATTTTTGGGTGTATCAATTCGAATCTTTCTAGAAATACTCCTCAAAACAGACCACAAGGCACGTATTTCTGGGTTTTCTAAAAAACACTCCCTAATGGGGCGAAACAGGAGGTGGGATTTTGTATGGAGATGTGTTGTTTTTTGACGTGTATCGACTTGAAACTTGGCACAAATAATTTTAGAAATAAATGATGAGAAACGTGTTTTTGGATCTTCCGAAAATCGTCCCCTAACGGGGTGAAAGTTGGGTTTGAACTTGGTATGTATGGAAAACCCTCATTTTTGGTTGTATCAATTCGAATCTTTCTAGAAATACTCCTCAAAACAAACAACAAGACACGTATTTCTGGGTTTTGTAAAAAACACCCCCTAAGGGGGCGAAACAGGGGGTGGGATTTTGTATGGAGATGTGTTTTTTTTACGTCTATCAACTCTTTGCTCTTTATTTAAGAAATTTTGTTAGACAAAACTAAAGTACGAATGCATTAGCATATTTTTATGTTAGTATACTAATTGGGGTGTAAGAGGAATTGCGCTTATTCTGGGACGCGTTGTATATAGGGTATTTTGAATAACAAAAATATAAATAAATAGCAATGATAGCCCACTGGCTAAAGAGCCCGCCTCTCATTCGTGAGGCTCGGGTTCCAATCCTGGCATATACAGTCAAGTTTTATTAAGGATCCCTAATTTTTTTTCGTCATAGATACAGCCTATGGTGAAAGAAGTTTTTGAAATCGGTCCAGTAGTTTCAAAGTTTATTCGTTATAAACATAGGTACAAAACTACAAATCTTTCCTCCTTATAATATTAGTGTTGATAGATAGATAGTGTAGATTATCCTTCTTGATATATTTTCGAAACGCAAAGGAATAACAAATTCTACGCGGACGAAGTCGCGGGCATCAGCTAGTTAATATATAAACGAAAAACACTCTGTTAATTTTGTTCCTTTATTGTTTACTAATGGACTGTATATTTAAGCCCTCGAAGGACCCAGTCATTTTCGAGTTTTTGCAAGACTAAGGCACGGCAATTGATTCTTATAATAATTTATCTATAGATTCGTTGATTTTGGCCTTAGATTATCCTAACTAATCAAGTAGGTATGTACCTATTCTATGCTATCTTCTATATATATAAAATAATAAAGTGAGTGACTGATTGGTGAT
Source organism: Ethmia dodecea (assembly GCA_963855545.1). Lineage (NCBI taxonomy): Eukaryota > Metazoa > Arthropoda > Insecta > Lepidoptera > Depressariidae > Ethmia > Ethmia dodecea. The sequence continues at coordinate 9,874,738 of OY979448.1, forward strand.
GTATCAACGCACAGCCTAAAACACTGGGTCTAGTGACTTGAAATTTTGCACATAGACATCTTATACAGTGTAGGCATCCACTAAGAAAGAATTTTGCCAAATTCAACCCCTAAGGGGGTGAAATAAACAAACGCAGGCGAAGCCGCGGGTAAAAGCTATTAATTTATATAAATTCGTTGAAATTCTATAAGCCCAAATCCTCACAATACAGATTATAAGTGGAAAATAGATTTTCTAAGTATCCATAATAGCATCAATAGGCATTATTGAAGGGATAATCAAGCAATATACCCTCGTCCCACAAGTTAACGACTACTTGTGTCAGTATATATAATATATGTGTCGGTATGTAGGGCACTTAATCTCGGATAAAGCCAATGTTCAAATGTATTAGGAGACCATTTTGGTGTTCAATTATTCGCAAACGATTACACGGTAAAATAATTACTGGACTCGATTTTTCCAACAAAGATGAATATGTTATTATAATAAATGATATGTTCTAAAATTAGGAATATACAACGTAAATTGTTTGGAATTTTGTAAAACCGATTAGGTACTTCGATCCATATATAATATTAATTATATAAAATGTGGGACACCATAACATTCACACACGGTTTTATAAACTCAATCTATGTGTACTAAATAAAATAATAATCCATTTATATTTGTACTAAACGACTGACATTTTAACACCCAGACAAATGTTGACATCCAGTGGAAATAGAAACGGCGATCTCCAACACAGAGGGCAGAGTCACTACCAACTGTGCAACAGGCACACCCAATGTTAAAAAACAATTATCTTACAGGTTAAATACGAAAATGCTAACATTCTTAGAGAGCAAAACAAAGAATTAGATGACAGTACTACCAGGAAAAGAAGACAGTCATAATGTGGACAAGCCATAAAAAGAAATCCGACACGACAAGCCATTTAAATTAAGAACAGCCATTCAAAAGCCGCGAGCTCAAACTTAGACCTTACGTCATCGGGCACACACGCCACAAATTCAAGTTAACTGACCTAATAAATTTATTGTGCCATAACTAGCTGTATTGCTGAGTTATGCTGCGCCTCGTCTGGATCTATTTCCACTGTCATCCGGGATTTTGTTAATGACGGTATTTTATGGGATATTTTGTTATGATGTCAATGTGGTGCAGTTATTTATGAAATTGGATATTACCGAACAGAAACAATGAAATCTTCTGAAGTATATAACTGCTGGCTGCTATATTATATGGTTCTAAATTAGGGGACTATCTGACTTTTAAATAAAAGTTCTATCACTGACTGACTGACAGACAACGAATAGGCTAGAAATTGTGCACTGGAGCCCCTTATATAACCCTAGCTGTTCCCAGTTTGAGTCCCATAGCTGAAAGATTTTTAAAATCGGACCAGTAATTATAAACAAAAAAAAAGTAATCATTCCTGTTTATAATACATATGTACTCGTATTATGACTGATAGATGACCATTATAAAAAGGATTTTGCAAAATTTCTCTTTTCAAAAGTTTGTGTGGACTCAGCTATCAAATAATAATTTAACAATTCATTTATGTACACCCTAATAGGATTGAAAGACACCGTGTCGCACCATGACATGAAAACAAATCTAGGGTCGCTCATCAGACACGATTTTGATGAAGATTTATGTCATATGCTAAATCAGACATAGCACATTATTCAAAACACTCCCGTTCCAGTATGCTGTCTCTATTTTCGTACATCATAAATTGTTAGAACGTCGCTCCAACTTTTCAGTGTAAAGTTTCCGAAACCCGTTGACAGGGTTATATTTTTGGTAACTGGCTAACTAGCAGAAAGAATAACATTTCTGTCCATCAAAAACTAATTTAGGTAAATTGAAGAGGCGAGTTTTCAACTTCGTTAGAGCTTGAAATAGAACTGTTAAATTGTTACATTCTATTTTCTTCGATTTGGATTCAAACATCTACTATTGTGCACCTAGCAAAGCCAAAACTTTTTTGTAAAACGTCCATGGGAAATTAAATTTAATCTACCTATTTATGAACTGAATTAATAAAAGCCTTTTTCAATTTGCAACGAAAAAATAATACTAATTATAAAAGTTAAATCCTGACAAAATACTTGTAATAAAAACTAAATATGGCACCTCCCATGCCCTTTTAATCTAACGGAATCAAAGCACCCCAGTCATTAAACAGAGCTCACATAAATAAATAAATAGCACCACGCTGGGAGTAATGCGGGGATGTAAGCTCTTTGATTCACAGAGTCACGACCCGGTACTGAGTAAAAAACTATCGCGAACACGCAAGTAGAAATCATGGAAACGACCAATAATAATGCACAGTGATTTAGAAATGGTTCCCACAATAAGAAATCGATTTCAAATTTATTTATTTCTGTAGGTAAAAAAAAAATACGAAAAGAAACGTCAATAGTCTAATAAAAATTTACTTAAACTAGTCCACGGAGGTTGGCTGAATGTAAATAGCAGCCCATCTTCACCGACATGTTGCTGGTCCCAAATCAATGCAGCACCTCGAGAAGAACTAAGCAACAAAGTCATGTGTATTACATAAATAAATTTGTGAGACACAATTCACACGCGTTATTTTTTACCAAAACTAGGCAGAGCCTGTACTATGGGTACAAAACAACTGATTAACATAATATCGATTGCGCATTGTCTCTCCATTTGAGACAACCATCTCATATATACCAAAACAGAGTCAACAGCATAAAATCATGCATGCAAATAGAATATGTTTAACACACTATGCACACAAAATGTTGGCCCCAGGGCGGGAATCGAAGAATTTAGGTATCTCCAGGTCCTCATTTAGAAGGAATGGTTCCTATCAGATTCTGATAAAAAGAATTGTATGGCTTGGATAGAGTATTCTTGATATTACATTTCATATTCAGGTTACCAAACTGGATATGGCGTAATGAGGACTACTGACCCGAACTTGGCAATGATAGTCGCTTGGGTGCCTTCCAGTTAAATTGTTTATTGCATAGCTTAAGGATAACAGTGTACTGTCGCGCACAACACTTCATGGCGTCGTAAATAGAGACTCGTAAAGCCTCACAACCACATGGTATATCACTAAAATTAAACCTCTTAATGAGAAAATGAATTACCAGCAGTTATGTGCGTTACGACCACTATATGTTACATATATTTTTATTATCTCAACCGTGAACGTTACACTGACCGTAATGGAATATGTTACCGGCTATTTATTTATTAGAACTGACAGCGTATTGTCCATAAATAGTGAAATATTTCCCCAAAACAAATTTGCAAGCGAACACCTTCGGTACGCAACACACACAGCAGCAGACTGTAGTGTGCGGCTCTGAAACTTTTGATCCCCTGACATAAATCTCCATCAGAAAATAGGGAGGGACGTAACCGGCTTAAGCTTAACTGTGACTAGTGGCCCCGAACCTTACTTTAAATATATTGTAATAATGATAAAATATACTAGTTGATTCTGTCTCTATTTATTTTGCAGTAAAGAACGTTTTGTCATAACAACCCAATATTTGAACTGGGAACGTGCGGGATTCGCAAATATTAGTTCATATTTCGCCTCCTGTACTGTATTTATTTTCGGCAAATAGATTTGTATTATCGCAGCTAATAATCTTATTTCGTTAGTCAGCTAATCCCTTATAAGTATACTATCCCATTATCTTTGTTTGTGTTACTGAGGTACATGATCTAAGTTTTATAAAAATGTATACAATATTTTTATGTATGTGAAAAGATGATATACAGTAAAGTCATTTATGAAATTTTCATAAATATGCCTAAACTTTATACTAAGTTACTAAAATCCCCAAAACCTAACTCATCAAATCCCACCCATATTTTACCTACTTTGTTATCAAAAAACTTTCGTAGAAAATATTTTTAAAGCTCAAAGAAGATTTTATTTAAGCTAGCATCTTCAATATTCGGCCTTATAAAACAATAAATCAAATAATGTCGAAGTGATTTTGGATGCTAAACCTGTTCTAAAATTCTTGCGCGAAGATTGCCAATTGCAAATACGGGGATTTTCTGCCTTCAAACAGTAAAGTAGAAAAAGCCTCATTGTTTCTGAAGACAGATTTTAAATAAAATATGAGTAATATTTTTTTGGAACAATATAAAAAACCGGTCAAGTGCGAGACGGACTGGCGCACCTAGGGTTCGGTACAAGCTTGTAGGTATGTTCATAAACTATGGAAGCACCGAACATTTCTAGATAAAAAGATAATTGAATTGTGTGACAAACTTAACTTTGCCGTTGTGAAATTGTTGAACCCATACATCGACATAGGTTGCGGTCAGTTTCCTAAGTGTAAATTTAAGGTTTTATATTAGATTTTTTTAATGTTTTTCCTTTACTTGTGCTATAAGACATTTACATATTGCCAAATTCCATGATTCTCTGTCAGCAGGAAGTTTACTCCCTTGCGAATGTCATAATATGCGAGATAATTTACCAGAATAAAATAATATTATGAATTCAACGAATTCCTTTCAATACCCATGGGGAATAATTAAATACCGCGAAATGTGGGACATTTACACGTTAATCATGTCATATTAACGCTTTATTTTATGCGCTTACCGAATAGTTTTGCTTCGTTCACGAATTTTGATTTTATGTTAGAATGTTATGGACATGGTGCAATTAACAATTCATTGTCAAGCCATAAGGGCCTACTGCTGTATCTTTCCCATTCAGGAGGCGTGGGCTATTTACCCATATTGTGGACTATTTACGCAGATTGGGACATGATGTTTGGCTGACTATCATAATTTCAAGCGTATCTGACATGGCTTAACGACTTCCATTATGCTTAAAACTATATGTTTTATCATTAATTGTTTATTAAATGAGCTTTTTATATCTTTCTAAGTTTATGTTTTGTAGGTACCGCACTAACATTTTTATAGAAGTATAAAGATTCATACCCAAATAAGATTAAATGACCTCGAAAACACAGTATTTCAAATCAAATCATTAATCCATCTAAATCTTTCCGTTCCACTTGTGGTACATTGCTTCTCCCTTGCGGTGTAATATCGAACTTAATGGCATCATTTTACCGTATTCCGATCCTCAATGGGCCCGTCCGTCCTTGCGTAATGGCAGTTTTTTATTCGAGCCATTTGACAGATATCGATGTTCTACGGACACCCGCAACAACTGTTCAGGCAGGTTGGTTGATGGCCGCTTGAAATGTTTTCGGTGTTTCCATCAATGGACAAATGTGATTTATTTTTTGCAACCCTCCCGTATTTAGAGCTTGCGATGCAGTCTAATGTCTGTACATCAGAGGGCATCGTGGTAAGTACGACTACATGAAATTAAAATATATGATAACGTGCAGTACAGTTTATATAGTCACTTGTTACAATTTATGCAATCTTTACAATAGCTTTACAACTATTTATCTGTTTAAGCGCAGTGAACGATTACGACTGGATTTTAGTAAACATCTTTAATCAATTTATGAAATTAAAATAATAAGTTACCTAAAGACTTAGGTACTTATATAATAAAAATAAATTAAATTTTGTTCGCAGATAAATAAATTAAACCGCGATGTTTTCCTCAATTTTGGGCAGAAAACTCAATTGGGAAATGGTAACAGAGAATTCGGCAACATGGGGACGGAAATTTAAATTAATATAACATGTAAATTTGGGAGTGCAGTATATTACACCGTAATTATACGCGTAACAAAAGACACATCCAACCGCATAATCGGTTACGTGCAGCGCGATCGATATGGGTAGCTACCCATCATAGAGTATGCTTTTCGTAAAAAAAGTTATAGATAGGTATTGCTTGTCATGTAAAAATAAAAAAAATAAAAAATCTCACGCCTTTTATCCCCGAGGGGATAGGCAGAGGTATTCCATTTCTGGATATACCTACTTTTTACGTGATATTCGTTGAACCCCTAAACGTGATTTGAAAAAATAAATATGGTAGCATTTTACATTATGTATTAAAATATTTATAGAGAAAACATCCGTAGAAAGTGATTGAGATGAAGATAAACGAAACGTATCGTAAATATTCAAATGATTTAGTTAAGATGAACATTTCTGTTAGCTTCGTGTCTGGTTGTTTAATATTTATTTTACGTATGTTTTTAGCTGTTTAGCACCCATAGTACAAGCTCTGCCTCATTGGGGACTGAATAACCGTGTGTAAATTGTGTCCCACAATTTATTATTATTATTTTATATTACTATTAAATAAAATGAAATGACCCGTCTGATACTAGAGCTCAATAATCGTTGCCGGGGTTTATGGCACCCAACTGTCGTTCATACGGGTGAAAATTAAATAATAACAACAGCCCAGTTGAATTTTTCAATTCATTCATTGGTTTTATTACTCTATCTTTGGTAGAACTGGTATTAGGTATTATGCCCACCTTCCCATAGAGATTGTTTGAAATTATTACATAAGTTATAATAATAATATGTAAACATGTGCTTTCCAAAGATATAGATAACTTAACAATTATAACTAAAATCTTCAAATCACATTTCATGTAGTATGCGAGTAAGGTAGAATGGTTTATGATGGGTTCAAGTTTATATTTTGAGTAGTATAGAATATGATCTATTGAGCATTATGACGAGTCTATGAAATTTATAGCCCGTGAGTTGGAGACCACTACTAAATAAAACATCAGCAAAGGCTTAAAAATGTTTGTTGTACAAATGTATATACATACATACACGTAAAGTCTGATTTTTAATTCCGTGCAATTCTGATGTTTCAGCATGTTGGGACAAAAAACGATATTCCCTTTTGAGGAGAAAAATCAAAAAGGGTTATTGAACGGAAATAAAAATCAGACTAATGGACAACAAGATTAAAACTAAACTAAAAAAGAGCAAACAGTATTCTTTTAGCCATATATCAACTGCTTGCACAATAAGCATTGCCAAGACAGTGACCCCTAATCGCATTTACCTACACCCACAAATTTCTTCAACTTAAGTATTCAAGGCTCGGGACTTAGTGGGGTAAAATTTTGCCCACAAGCAAATACCTACTCGTGAAGCGGGGTGAGTCCGCCAAAATCGTATTTAAATTTCCCGATCCTGACACGAGATAAGCAGAAATCATGAGTTAGGTAGGAAGGGTTAAAGAATCCTGCGGCGTGTGGCTGCATAATTCCGTTTACAGTATGGTGACCACGTTTTAACTTATACATTACCTACTAGTTTTATCTTCAAAATACTATTTACGATACGATATACGATGCGACATTAACTTGGATGAAAATTAATATATTTTCTAAAGCATGAAGCTTCCATGTAAGAAGATTGACTGTGTGGATCTATTTAATTGTTGTTCACAACTTACTAGTACACGGGCGACCAAGCTCAGCGTTGGGTCCAAGTACCTCCAAAATTCACGAGATGGCGTTATAAGAATATTTTTCGTTTAAAATCGAGCTTTTTTTTCAGAAAACACACCCAAAAGATGCCTGAAATATAAACTTATAAAACAAAACCGTTAGTATAAAACGTATGTAAATATAAAATTTATACAAATCGTTAGGTGCCGTTTCCGAGATACAGGAAACATATTTATATGTCTACAAGAATTGCTCGTTTAAAGTAATAAGATTTTTAGATGAAATTTGTTATAATATTCATTATTTTAAGTATTAGTACAGAAAAATGTGCCTACTTACATAAGTCGCTTGTAACAAATGAAAGTGTGAAAGTGAATGGCCTTAAAATCTGATTTATTAGGACATTCAAAGGGCGTAGACAGGCAGGCATCCCACATTCATGACTACGAACTTACTGAGCCGTGGGGTTGTCAAATTTATTGAGCAGTCACATGAAAATTAGAATTATAAAAATTTAATTTTATCCGGAGTACGGTCGTGATTTAGGTACCCTAATCCTGGGCAGGGGTGATCCAAAAAGGGGTGAGAAAGGGAAAAAGTAAAGGGTGATTAAAGATAAACAACGGTTCAGAGGAAACGTGAGACCAGAATGGCGCTGGATGATTTGCAATTGTATCTTTAGCGGTAAATTAAACGAGAGTTTTATGCCTTTTGAGGTGGCGACTGTGATTTATTGAAGGGGGATCTACGCACAGCCACCAGAGTTATTGGCCAATTCCTGAACTCTCTGAACTTCTTAACTGTAATTTATTTTCGTTTTAAAACGTCGACTAGGTACCTATTTAAAGTAATTTAAATAACAGAATCTATACTTACTAATATTACAAAGAGGAAAGATTTGTATTTATGAATATTTGTTACGAATAAACTCAAAAACTACTGGATCCATTTAAAAAAATTTCTTTCACCAATGGAAAGATAGAAGATCCTTGAGTAACACAGGCTATATTTTATTCCCGTATTCCCACGGGAACGGGAACCACGCGGGAGTTAAGGAAGCTACTACATCGGCGGCCTTGAAGAAGACCGATGTCAGCTTTACTTAACTCGGGTGATAGTAACAAATATAATTGTACCTAGATATTGTGAATAAAAAGACAGTATAAAATATTATAGCATTCAAAGTTTATTTCTATTTATTCTTCACCAGTCTTCCAATAACGAGTAAAAATAATGAAATCCTAGAGAGAAAGAGGGAAGTTCATTAGAATGCTCAACACAGATTCAATATACGAGAAGCAAAGGTTATTGCATTTCTCTTAAGACAGTGCTCATTGTTTGACGTAGATAATATGAAATGTGGAAAATAATTCATAAATAAATATAAGCTCATACTGTATTCCCGAGTGTTGAAAGAGGTATCAGAAACTATTAAATTTTAGAACATTGTATTTTGTGGACACTTACCTATGTATCATGTGGTAAACCCATCGCCGAATCGGAGTGCCGTTACACATATCTCAAAACCCATTATGGGACCTTACGGCACACGCCCTCACTCTACGGTACTGAACCCGGGCCTTGTGAGTACCAGAGGCTGGTCCACTTACAACAAGGTCACTGCTGCTCAAAATAATGGGTTACAATTTTCATCCATTCCCATAGTAATATTTATCCAGTTCACTTTTCCCATAACCCTTGGAAACTCTGACCTGCTATTACAGCTAGTTACTAAACAACGGTTTTTATGGTACACAGTTTTTCTTTTAAAAATTACATCATTTTTCTCCGACAGAATCCCTGCAAAATAGCGTTATTACTCGATGCAAGGCTCAAGGCTTGAAGCCGTGAATGCCGTTGTTTACTAAAGTAGGCCATTGTTGTGTTTTTCTTCCTGTTTTACTTTTTTGCAACTATGTTTTTAATAATAATCAGGAGATTTTAAATATCTTTTTAGAGGATTGGAAGAATATAAAAATGAAGTAGGATAACAATTCTCTTCAGAAAATAAGAATCACTAATATTGTGTAAGTAAAAGGGTTCTAGCATTATTTAGATCCGGTGATGACCATACACAGTACGATGGAAGAGGTCCAAAGTGCTTTAGGTACCTACCTGACCACACAAGCCGCTTAGAACGCAGATTGTAAATAGTTAGAGTTTCTATAAATTTTGGGGCTTATTTTTGATGTTTTTCGACATAGAAAGTTCTGGAGGTCAAGTGGCTTTGTAAAACGTAAATATTAGTCGAATACAATGACAAATGTATGGCATTGATATTAGCGACTCGGCTTCTTAAGCTCACAGCTTTATACCGCGACCAAGTAAAATTGACGCTATAAAGAAGTATGGTCACTGACACATTATTAATTGTTATTACTACAAATAACGTTTGTTTGGCTAAGGGGCCTGGTCTAAATAACTTGTCTGATCACGCAGAATACCTACAGCATCTCCTCTACCTATAGTCTGGATAATTAATATCAGATCTCACCGTAATAATACTGAGACAGAAAACCACGGCTCCAAAGTGACCCAATCTATAAAAAATGTCACGACGGACAGTTAGTTCTGCCTTTCAGTGTAGAACTTTAAACTTTAAATAATAATTAATTTAACCCCTCACGAAATCTTCAGTTGTGACTGCCTTTCTTTCAATGGATAATCTAGTTATACTAACGAATTCAGCCGAACGTTCACAAGGACGGAGTAGACGATTGAATTAAATCTTTCTTGTTACAGTGAAGGTTACTTAAAGTAAATTTATACAAGAAAGTGTTCCCAAAAAGCTATGTTATATTTATAAATATTACAGGTACCTAAACGTGCATTTAACTTATAGTGTGATATATTTTTTCGGAAATTATAAAATTACGCATACTCCCCGAGGGGTCGGCAGGGATACTCCAATAAAGGAAAATACAAACTTTCGCCAATGTATTTTTAGAGAACCATATAAACGTGTCAGGTGGCGAGTATATAGGATCGGGTCCGAGTCAGACCGGGGATGTTATCTTAGACATCTCTCTTATCAATTCTGGGGATTTCCTTCACCGTCGAGCTAGTGATAAACATGTAGGTAAGTTTTTGAAAAAACTCATTGAGTACTTACATTCCCAATTGCCCATACTAGCATTTGAACCTCACGCATGAGATCCGGGCTCACTAACAACTATCACTGCATCGAGCAAAATAATAAAAATAAATAAAAGACAAAAGCATCGTAATCGTTAGGTATATTTTCAATAGCTGTTTAATATCCGTTCAAATTCTAACTGGATTACTTTAAGTTTTTTCTTGTTACATCTTAGCGAGAAATGTCCATGGTCATAGTGTTACTTAAGCAAATGAAATACATATTCTATAAGAATTTTCTTATACTATGTACGTACTGTTTTTTCTAAGAAAAAATAAAAAAAATCATGTGTATTTTACATTTCGCGTATACTAAAAAGGGAACCGCACTTCTCCCGAAAGAAGACCTATGAATATTTTGAGGTATACGAATTTGTGCTGTTACAACGAAAGATGTTTTATGTTATTTCTCCCGTTTCTGAGCTAACAAAGTACCTTTTTGGGATCTAACAAAGCTCAATGATATTGTTGTTGCATATTTTTGTTCTGATACAGAATCGCTAAAATGTTTTTCATTCAGAGTCTGTTCTGTCTGAACGAATTTATTTAGATTTACATCTATATAATTTATTTTCTCGTAATATATTTGCTGAATTTGTTTACCTAATATTTGTGTCTCATTGCATTTGTGGGTAGCTTGGAGAGACTAATCCATTATATCAGGTTCATCTGTATAATAAATAATAATGCCTTCAACAAATATTGTCTCTCCAAAAATGTAGGAGTATGAAAAACTCATACTATTCTACGAAATGTAGTTTTTAGGGTTCCGTAACCAATAATAATACGTCGCTGTCCGTCCGTCTGTGTGAGTATAACTATGGCCGATATAACATCAAATAATACAATAGTAAAAATTAAAGGACCTCATACAAGAAACGTGTGCATGGTGGTACGAAACAAGTCCAACTCAAACTAGGCCAGTTTTTTTACATCGATAACATCGTATATTTATCTATTGATGTGCCTATTATAGTAACAACTTTGGGAATAATTTATATTATAACTGTATGAGCTGTGTCCGGTAAAATTTATATTGTAAAAAATGATTTTTTGATTGGACCTGCTGTAATGGACTTTAAAAGAAGACAAATTTATATAGAGCGGTTTGTGTACCTTAAATAATTTAAGTGGAATAATATTTAGTCAATAAAGTTTTGCATTGGGTAATTCATACTCATATTATAAACTATTTTGTAGGGTTTCAATTTCAATCTCAAAATACGTCACTACATAGTATAAAACAAAGTCGCTTTCTCTGTCCCTATATCCCTATGTATGCTTAAATCTTTAAAACTACTCAACGGATTTTGATGCGAGGAAGGTTTTAGTGTTACCATTGCACCCGTGCGAAGCCGGGGCGGGTCACTAGTAATAAATAAAAACAATATTTTTAAACAATATTTTATTGAAATTATCTTTACAAAACTGCATTTTTGGGTGAATGATTGATCAACACTGACACAACTTGGACAGCAGTTGCGTTTTTTAAAATAATGACGTAAGCACCCATGAAGAAAGAATATTTAGAAACTCGTGGCCTAAATAGGGAAAACGCCATAAAAGCTGTTCTATGTAAAATCGAGATCTTTGAATTTAGAGAATTACCTACATATGATAAAATTCAAAATGATAACAATAATTTAATAATTGATAAAATATAATAAACCAGCCGGGTTTAGAAGCTTGCATAGATGATCGGAGTACTTTTAAGCACTCGTAATATGGTAAAAAAAACCCAGGAAATTGTATTTTTCTACTAGCTTAATAGAACTCGAAGAAGAAAACGTAAAGTTTTATTCGAACTATTCGCATGCTTATAAACTAAGCTTTAAGCTAGTATGTAACGTAGGTTCGTATATTATAAGACAGCAAACGTTTAAACGAAACCATCGCAAAATGTCAGATTAGCAAAATGACGGATTCGCAAAATGTCAGATTAGCAAAATGACGGATTCGCAAAATGACAGATTCGCAAAATGTCGGATTCGCAAAATGTCGGACAAACCATTTTGGCCAGTTTCGGTTAATATAGACTAAGACTTATCCCAAGGATACATTATAAGAAATCTATGGCATTTTACGATTTAATCTGCAAGTAGGCCTTTAGTCTTCTTCTTCATTGGACAAATCGAGCTCAAACAAAATTTTTTTTTCATTTGTATCACCTCTATATTTATCCCGTAACCACCATCGAGTCATCACAAGCAAGTGGGACGTCCCACTGACGGCCGGCTTACACATGTTATTGACCCTGCCCTATTGTTAACGCCATATGGCATCCGAAATTACCTCGAGCCTTCAGAAAATTAGCGAAAATTTTCTCAAGAACGTCGCCGGTGGATTTGATGAGAGATGATGATACGCGTTCAAGTTTGCAAGTTAACAAGTTTAGTTTTTGTTTTTATTGGTTTTCCTGGATGGATGGATTATTGGAATGGTGAACACAAGTCTGCTTATTTTACACAAACAAGTCATAATAATAGAGAGATTACGTTAAACTAATTCTGCGTCATCTAAAAATATTTCAGTAAGCTTTTACTTTGTAAAATGTACATACCTATTACTAGGAATGGACATTGAATTATATTGAAAATAAATCTAAAAAGGTCAACCTTAGTGCCGCTTTTGAAGACGGATGACTTTAATATTATACTCGTACGTTGGTATTGATATATTTAACTACATTACTCAAAGTTACACAGTATTTTGTATAAGCTTACCAATTTCCTAAAGTTTTTATTTTACAAACAATTGTATCGTTAAGACGTATCGAGAGAATTTGCAAAAACACAATCTCTCAACACATGGCTTCAAATTTTTTACAAACTTTGGACGTGTAATAACGCAGAATTATAGGCAAAACAAGAGCTCAATTATCATCCAATAGACAAGGGTGGACGTGATAAAAACAGATCTCCTAACACGTAATTACATAATTGTGTGCCCTTGCGCCCGCGCCGGCGCGCCTCGATAACGACTACACGAATATGGGTTAACCGAAGACTAAAAAATAAAATTACAGTGTGCTGAACTTAATATGGATGTGGCGATTACATATATTTAATGGTAAAATGTAGTTATGGATTACTACCTAAAGTCACACATAGATTATAATACCTATTTTAAAAAGTTGATCATTGTCAGTTGAAGATTTATTTTTAAATGTATTTCAAACGTAAGTTAAAAATACAAAGTGAACAAGTCCGAGTAGTGCACTTGCGCCCAGAGAGGCCCGTACAAACTTAATAATGTATGGTGATACTCTATTGCAGAGGTATGTTTGTATCGCAAAAAATAGATATTTGTTTTGAGCTGTGTTACGTATAAATTAATTTTTTTTTCGGTTTTGTCATGTAGACCTTTCTTTTTGCCAAATGTAAAAAAATATTCTAGGTCAACGGAAAATGTCCGTAAGAATTTAGCTATATATTAGAGAGCACCGAAGCTCCTAGCGGGAAGCGGCAACTTTCGGCCCGCTGCGCTAAACAAAGTTGCCGGTTTCCACCTCCGTCGAGGTGAAAAAAAGTATACCCACTTCGGGACGTAAAAAAGAAAGCTTCAAATCATATGTTTGCTGTCGACAATTACATATATGTGATCTGAGACATTTCTTATTTTATTTCCCTAGCTATAAGTAATGTACTGTTTTAAGGTCTTATGGGATAATCGTATTAGTAAAATGATAACTCGCAATTTAATTTCGGTACAGTCAAGTACTGTATTTGAAATTATGTAGTTTTAGTTTGATGCCTCTAACTGTTTCTCAGAAAATTATTGACAGACGCACAACAAAGTAGTCTTATAAAGGTTTATTGTTTCTTTTGATGTATGGAACCCTAAAGATTTATAAAATAATATCAATATATAATTATATCAATATATAATTTAAATGAATATTGGAAACACAAAGCGAAGCGAATAATACGAGAGCTCCAATAAGATTTTCTTTCTTTTTAAAAGCGTCATACCACATCCCCATAGCTATAGTAATTTAAGCTACTGCATAAGGGTATTCGAAGCCTTGTCCATATTATTTCCTCAGCGAAGCGTAAAGATAGAACAGAAAGGGCCCAAAAACAAGTTTAATAAGAAGGTGGAAGTAAAATATTTTGTACCGGAATTGTTAATAACTGTACGTTGTGGTTGAGAGCCAAAGCCGAGCTGACGATTCCCTTTTAATTTGAAACCTGAGCAACGAAAAAGTTAACAAGAGCCGCCTAATTATAGCCTTAGCGAAGAACAAACAAGCACCGAAGGCGATTTGGGATCGTTATGATGCCATATGTTATGTAGAGGTACACTGTATTTGACAATGTATTTATTTTTTGGTTGTAACTTATGATTGGCGAATATCGTGTGATTTGTATTGCAATTATTTCAAAACAAAGTAAAATATATTTTTTTTTTTCTTTTTGTGACTGATTTACTGAGTTTTAAATTTATAGACATAACCTAGCTGTTGCTTGCGATGCATTTCGCGTGAACGTAGGAGTAGGAGCTAAGAACTATGGGATGAAAAGTAGTCTACGTCTTTTCACATGATGTAAATTATAGTTCTGATAAAATTTACCGAAATCTATGAACTGGTTCAGCATTGAAACAAAGAGTTACTATCGCATTTCAAAATTCCTTAAACAGATTAATGTACAAAGATGCGGGTGTATCAACCATTAGGTGAGCTAGGGATTAAACATGTCATCTAAATTAATTTCACAAATTGCGACGAAGCATTTCCCTTTACACGCGCAACTAACTTCAGAGGAACTAATGATAAACAACAACACATTTCAAACATCAAACGCAGCCGTAATAAACCATACTCAGCCTAAGATTCTGAATTAATTATGAAGTTTCTGTCTAAATTACTCTCTCTATAGCCAATAGTTACATCCATCGTGAAGTTATACATATTAATGAGCTCCTATGTTATTATGAGGATATAGGATCCAGTCTACAGGGATGCCCTTTTAGGAGCGATCCTTGGTCTGCTGAGTTTATGCATGGTAAATTATTAGTTGATATATTCATGGACGTACAAATACCGCATTCATCAGTACCTATTTCGTCTGGATTCCATGTTTGACACTCCAAAAATTGTTTAATTTTTTTTTTATTCATGTGTATTTATCATCTTATTCAGTTGCTTAGTTTAACACAGATTATGCCTATTGGGGACCAAAAAAAAAATAATTTGAAAATTTTGTCCCGCAAATTATATTATTTTATTATTATTATACTTTTTAGGATACACAAAGGTTGCCATTTGAACTATTCCCTATTACTAGGCCTCCTCTGTCCGGCCGTCAATCCGTTTGTCTGTCAGTGTATGGCGATGGGCTATCTAGCTATAGGACCTATCACGTTTAGTGGTCGACTATACCTACTACGTGAAAAGTGGGTACCTATTTACAGAAATAGAATACCTCTCCTCTAAAAAAGCAGTGATAGCCCGGACGGTTAAAGAGCCGGCCGAAAATCAGTGAGGCTCGGGTTCCAATCCTGGCATGTACCAATGAGTTTTTCAAAAACTTAAGTACATATTTATCACTAGCTCGACGGTGAAGGAAAACATCGTAAGGAAACCCACAGGTCTCAGACTTAATTCTGAGACATGTGTAAACAGACCCGCTCCGGCGATGGGCTCACCACCTATCACGTTTAGGGGTCCAATATATCTCGTGAAATGTGGGTATATCCAGTAATGGAATACGTCTGCCTACCCCATCGGGGATAAATCGGGGATAAAAAAGGCGTGAGATTAGATTATTACTGTATATGATTATGTATATAATACCTCTGCCTACACAATCGGTGATAAATGGCGTCAGGTTAGTTATTTTATTTATTATTTGTTCTGTATTTCATATAATTTCAAATTTTCAAAAAATGTGTGTAATACTCCGCTATCGGTCTGTCCGTCTGTCACCAGGCTGTATCTCATGAACCATGATAGTTGGACAGTTGAAATTTTTACAGATGATGTATTTCTGTTGCCGCTATAACAACAACTACTAAAAACAGAATAAAATAAATATTGTTTGGGGCTCCCATACAACAAACGTGATTTTTTGACGTTGGTACGGAACCCTTCGTGCGAACGACTGGCACTTGGCCGGTTTTTTTTACTATGTATCGGGAATTATTACTTGCTTATAGCTTTCCCGGTCAGGTTAGCATGTATGTGAATAGCTTATGTATTGTTATCTTGCGCCCGTGGGAACCCACTGTGTGACCGGTTACCGCTTTCATAGGAGTTCCGAGTTGAAAAACAACTTGAATTTATTCATCATAAATAACTAATTAATATTGAATAATTAAATAAACATTATGCATACATAATTATATGATTTGAATTTTCTAGGCTATTTTAGTTCAAATTAGCCCATCTCCGGTAGCGCAGATTTTTAAAATTAAATTGTTAATTAATATATTCTATAATTCATATGATGACATCCTGTTTCCAATTTTAAATGATTTAAAAATTTTAAAAGTAAAAACAGCAGCTGACGCTCTTTGTTGGATGTGATAAATTTGTTCCGGATATCAAGTACGACAACTCGCATATAAAACCAACACAAAATATTCTTGGAAATGAAATGAATAACAATTACGATAATTATCACGCCGTCACAACGTTAGTCTCCAAGACAGCCATAACAATAATTAAGTCTATAAAAAGTGTTATCTTGTCGAAACCAGTAATGTTCAAACAAAAACTCTGTCGCCGTCAAGTTCTTGATTTCGATTTACGACTTCTAACCACAACGCGGCGACAAACTTATTATTACCTTTCCATAAATCCAGATTCTTTTAAAAAGCCTGTCGTTAGAGATCGTATTAGGTGAAACCAAATAAAGACATCAGCAAATATAATTTGGTCCAAGTGATGCCTTGAATCAAAAAGATAAAGTATCAAATTCTCACACAACGATTACAGTATCAAAATGAAGAAGCGGTAACGGCTCTTTCCAAATTTAAATGAATTATAATTATAAACAATTACGGGCTGGTTTAATGAATAAAGAGAAAAGGTGGAATGGTAATATGTGAGAACGAGATAATAGATTTAAATTTGAAGTAGTGTGAAAGAGAAATAAAATAGACAACGCCTACGGAGTTTCTTTAGATGTATGATTCGGCGAGCGATAAAAATCGCCGGTCTTATTCGTCAGTCTTTTTTTTTAATTACTGAGGGGTCCAACATGTGAATTGAGGTGGCAGCGGCCATTGTGAGAATAAATACGATGCTTGTGAAATACCAAAAACCTAACTTGGCTATTGAGAAGGACACACGATAAAAGGGAATATGGAACGGTTTGCGTTTCATCTTATTGGAACTCGTAAATATTGGACCTGATCTTTTGGTGCTAAACCCTAAGCTATTTCTCACTCTTTCAGTGCAAATGCGTAGTGATAAGAGTAGAGTCTAGTAAAAATGGTCAATTTTGTTCGCTTAATACTTTTTGATGTGGAATTGCAAAGTATTTGAATTAATAATGCATTTACTATGTTTTTATATAGCTAGATTTAACATTTAAAATTACTGACACCTACTAATTTAAAATGTATCATCAAGTTTATTCCATTTCCATGTTTTGCAAATTGCTTTACTTTAAAAGATAACTAGATAGTTAGCTACATTTCTCGGTTTATAATTTGCATAAATTAATAAAGGTTAACACTGTATAATTCAGGCGGAGGGCGTATAAGAGAGCAAACAAAATGATTAGGAATGCTAATAAAATTGTAATTATAGATCATTTAGGTCAGTTTTTGCTTCAAATTGTACGTTGTTCTATACAAGTCTGCGGTTAGTATGGAGTCGTGTAGTTTGAACCTTTGTGGCAAATAACTAGGTGTAGTTGAACGCTCTTTGATTAACTATTTACGTTTTTGTTAAGTTCAAATTGGGGTTAACTATAAGTGGATGTAAAATCTATATGCAATATGTAACAGAATAAGCGCAATTACTGAAATTAGTTTGTTCAGTATCGACTACTTAATCTATTTCAGCTATTTTTAATGTGTTAATTTTTTCAGAAAAATGAATTTGCATATCTGGTTTTGGTGCTACCTATGGCAATCGTCCATTATTGATCTTTGTATAAGAAAATTGGTAAGACACAACTAAAGTACGAAGGAGTCATATTTTTTATCTTATTATACCTACTAATTGGAGTGTATGAGGAATTGCGCTTATTGAATGTCGGGTTAGTTACACCATTTATAACTCGAGAACGGCTGGACCGATTTTTATGATCTTTGTTTTGTTGAATCTGTTTCCGCCCCGAATAACAGAATAAATATTAAAACGTCGTCGAAAATCAGAGTCCAAGCTGACAACGTCGCTGGGCACCCGGTAGTTCTGAATAAACTAACAGTCTGACGATTATTTTAGGGTCCGAAATAAAATAGACCGTTATCACATAAGCAGGTGTATGTGAACTCTTTGCTACAGAACAAAAAATCATTAGAGGCGACTCTATAGATGTAAAAATCACAATAGAGAGGATATGTGACAGACCATAGAACCTACGCACAAAAGTTTTTGAGTGTGCTACTACAAATTTGAACTTTTCTTTTTACGTACAATATTAAAAATCTTATTTGAAATGTATAAAGTTGAAAATTGAATGTGGTTTGCTTTCCATTTTGCTTTACGTTTTTGGTTCTTAGTTCGTATGAATGACATGTTCAAAAATGTCTCCGACGTGGATTTTTTGACAATGCTGTGTAATTGGTGGGTCGGGTACCTGGGTTTGTCGGTTTTGTGATTTTACAATACCAGTTGATGCAATCACAAAAGATATATATAACAAGAATATCGGAGTAATTTGCTCATTGAATTTCTAGCTAATGAATGCTTTGGTTGTGTGGTTTGATTACGTATTTTTGTACAAACTTTTTACACATTGATTTGGAATTCAATTTCAGTATACTAGGAGAAACTAAAATATAT
Source organism: Ethmia dodecea (assembly GCA_963855545.1). Classification (NCBI taxonomy): domain Eukaryota; kingdom Metazoa; phylum Arthropoda; class Insecta; order Lepidoptera; family Depressariidae; genus Ethmia; species Ethmia dodecea. The sequence continues at coordinate 9,894,229 of OY979448.1, forward strand.
TTTTTATATAAAAAGAAAGCCTAATGACCTTACCAACCGACAAGCTAAAACATATTTCCATAAAAGAAAATGTAATTACTAACCTATATTTTCCAAAGCAGCACGTTGGTAGTAGACATGAAAAGAAATACAAAAATAATTACGTGAAATGACAGGAAAACCCAATGAGAGTACCTACTTACATAATACGTAGGTTAATTTTTTTTCTGAATCTGCACTGAGGGAAAAACTTGCTAGATTAAAGCAAAATTAAAAATAAATTGTATACCTCTACCTCTATATTATTTAAATATAATAATTTTGGCTTAATTATATTAACAGATAATTACGCCCGGTAGTATGAGTAATATACAAACCGACCAAGTGTCTGTCGGACTCGCACACAAAGGGTTCCGTACCATCGTGCAATAAAACATTACACATTTCTTGTATGATCCCATTAGTTTTTAAGTATTGTTGTTGTTATATTGTTCATAAGATGTACGTACAGTCTACCAACAGATAGGCAAACGGTCGGAGGGTCGAATAGAGAAGGCTTGATAATGGGGCCCCTAGAAATGTTTTATAATTAGTTGTCCTCTTTGGTTGATAGTATAATTAATTAATGGTGAAGTGTGTTACTTTCCTCCATAAACTAGGGAGATTTTGTTGTAATAAAGAATAGTGTATATCCAGACTATTCTATTATAAAGTCTTTATCAAATATCTAAAACAGAAAGTGTAGCATCAGAGTAGCACCACCACGCTATTAAGATTCCACTGTTAGTATACAGTGTATAAGCCCTTAACCCCAACGAAGCTTTTAGTTACACCAAAATTCGCAAAACCGCAACATCTGGCGCACCTTCTAGCAGACGCGTAGATTGCATTTTGTCTACTTACATTAACGAACCTACGACAAAATTACCAGCACCCTATTTTCAATATTCATAAGATCCAATTTTGTGTTTGCGATAAGAATTTTCCTGGCACATAAGATCTTTTAGTATGAACGCTCAGTTTCAATCTGTTGTCTCGTCTGTTTCGGAACTGAGCTATTCTGTACAGATGCGGATTGCGGACGAAGAGACACAAACTCGATTTCCTTGGGTCCATTTCGGCGAAAATGAAAATACAAAAATTATTACGAGGAACAGAATATCTACGTAATACGAACAGGATTACTCCGCAGGATTTTTTAAATTAGGTCCACGATGATCCACTCAATCAGATACTGTTTTACAAGAATATTAAAACGTTTACTTTAACTTTTCCCAGCCATATATAATAAGTTAAGTGGCAACTAGCTTAACACCATCTCCCAATCCGCGGTGGGCTAGCGTGGGGGATTATAGCCCATACTTCCTCATGTGTGAGGAAAGGCCCTTAGCTCAGCAGTGGGCTGTTACGGGTTGATGATGTTGATGATATAACAGGTAGGTTAAAAATAAACCTTTCAGGATAATGATACTTCCTGGCACGTATCTGATATCATATTTTATGTAACTGAAATGAAATGGTATGTAAAATAACTTTCAAATGTCCCAGACAAAGTAGGTGAAAATAAATATAAGAGGATAATGAAATCGACAAACTACTTACTTGCCCTTTTCGTATCCCAAACTATCTGAAGCTAGAAACAAACACACTTAGGCTTACGTGAGTCCTTATTCTATCTTCTTCTTACATAGTTTGTCTATACTTTATAGCGTGGGATTCACCGGAGTAGTTATATTAAAGAAAGTTAGCGAAAAGGATTGTGCGGCACCGTTCCGAAATCGAATAAAGAAAGTTTTAATATTTTTTCTCCCTTATTCTCCTTTTCTCCCCACCTCATTTGTACCAGTCTCTGCATTAAAAGTAGGTTTGTGGTTCATACGTGTGTGGTTCGAAGTAAAAGTAGGGCAAAATTGTATAAGTATATTTGGTTTTCTTTTATATTTGGGCAAATAAATAGGTGGGGAATTTATTATGTCAAGTCAAATAGTGTGGTAAGTTGAGAATGTTTGTTTTCATGTCTTCAGGCTAGAGTATTTTATTGAGTCATAAAAAGTCGCACTGACCTACCAAAATTATTATTTATGCTTCAGATACGTTGTGAGAGATTTTCATGTAATATTTTTGATTATACAAAATGGTTTTTTTCGCTATCTCTTACTAACTTTATACAATTTTGTTATGAGCTATCAAGTAAACGTACAACCGTTATAGTATCAAATCAAGTTTTAAGAAACGAAATACATTGATATTCTTCTGGAATTTATTGGGGCTTAATAAATCAAATACATTTGTCTCTAGGAAGTGTTTACACAGTAGAACGGTAGGCGTATAAAGCACGCACTCATGCCACGATTCGAAGAATTGCTTCGGATCGTAGACGAAACAAAAATCGAAGAGGACACACCAATTAATGGTATCAGGGTGGTCGAGAAAGTCTAAGAATATAGTAGAACTGAGTGATATACAATTTCAGTCCACATTAATTCTATTCCTATAATTTATATTTCTATTGTCACTCTCGCAACGAATTCAATGGAATATCATAGATAACATTTCCGTAGGCCTAGACAAGGGATTTCTATTTTCCTAAACTTTATAGTATAAGTATAAGTATGTATAACTGAAGTAAAACATACAATATAATAAAATTTATGCAATAATCAAAAGAAGTAATGTCACTGACACGAAGTTAGTATAATATCTAAGAGTTTGAGAATGTCTTCTTTATTTGCCACTTGTCAAGAGGCGCAGCCCGGCTATTCTCGGTCTTTCGATTGGAGCTCTCAGAAGTCTCTCTCTCGTAAATCTCTCTCTCGTAAGTTTAGTATAGGAAAAAGTAAAATGACGCTACATTTATCGTATGGAATTATCGTATCGAAAGAACTTGAATCGGGGGGCAGGTTAGAGAATAAAAAATCTGACAGTGATATAACAGAATTGCGCGAAACGTATCTCTCCCTCTGCTTGAAAAGCACCATGATTCTTACGTTAAACATAAGCATGTACTTAGAAAATTAAATTTAAAATATTAGTATTCTTATCTCCTAATAAGATCATAACCTCTTGCATGGAAAGAAATGTCTTGGCATGCTCGAAAACACTTCAATTTCTCAGTCCTAAACAAATATGTTGCCGTGTTGTAATTGCTCGCTGTATTTACAGTCTTTTATCCTGTATCGCAATATCAATATTGTTTTTGAATGGTTCGGTTGTCTACCTACAGCTGTGGGATCCTGTAATTTGAGTCAAATGTCTGAAGTTAATTTGGCGTAGATTTGATTTTGATTTCGTTTGCACAGGGCAAGGTAAAGAGTAGTTTAAACAGAAGGTTTATTGTTTATTTTGGGTTTCTCAAATTTGAAAAGGATTTGTAGGACGGGTGCCATTACCAACAATAAGATTGGTTGATGTTTCCTTTGTAATAAAGTAGTTCATGGGAAGGTTTGTAGTATTTTTATTAGAGAGAACCTCACATTCTTAACATTGTGTTCGTAAACCGCTGTAATGATTTTAAAAAAGTAGTAGGTTTTACAACTTTATATAATTATTATGTTAAAAATAATACCTATCTTACAAACAGTCCTATTCTACACTGTCCAAAACCAAAAATGACTTTCAAACGCCCATAGCAACACCTACCAACAATTTATAAAAATACAAGTGAAAAAATCTAAGTAAAATTTGTCAAGAAAACCGATATGAATGAGCGGCACCTACCGTCCTCTGGGGCCACAATGGCGCTACCGAGTAATTTGAGACCTTAAAGGAAGCTTAGGCGACAGTCTGTGACATTAAAAAAACTATTGAGCGCAAAAGAAATCCAATATGGCGGTGCACTGCGGATTAAATTTTTATACAATCTAGAGATGCTATCGACAGCTGCTACCAGTATTTTTGGGCAGTGATCGATAATAGGAATCGATTTCTATAAAATGATTATATATACCAAAAAAAATACCTATGTTTAAGCTATTTTATAATAAGTAATATTGAGTAATGGGCCAACTGAAGACACTCTATTAATAAAAGCGGGTGCCCAGCGGCGTTGCCCGCACGATACAGTTCATTCCCGTTTCCGTGGTAATTTCCAAAAATTTCTTTATAGCGGTTGCCCATAAGTACATAAAACGCCTAAATGTACCACATTTCAAGTTTCTAGGTGTTATCGTTTCAGAGTAGAACGTATTTCTCTTTTTAACCAGTTTTTATATTTTCCCGTGGGAATTTTATATTTTCCTGTAGTAAAAAGTACCCTAAATGTTGACTCAGTTACTCAGTTATGTCCTCAATAAATTTAATCAAAATCCGTTATTAGTTAGACAGACACAAATTTAAAAAACAATGTGTTTTAATATATAAATCGATAACTAAGTATCTACACTGCAGCATAAGTTTAAAAAATATGTATAGATTGTACCTGTACTAAAAATAATAAATAACTACCCATATGAATTCCTTAAATACATTTTTTTATTTTGTTATTAAACGTGTAGCATAAAAGAATTTTATAGTTTCATTTAAAAAAATACAAATTACAACGAGAAAATGATCTATAAAATTTCTATTACAAAATCCGAGACGTTGTTGCATGTTTATCTAAGACGCCTTGAATACCAAATTTTATGATACCTATAACATCGGTTTTCAATAAAATCTTGGTGTCATACTCGTAAAGGAAAAAAGAACAATACAGGAGTTCAAAGTTATTACACGGCTATAATAAAAGTAAAAAGCGATTTATGCATGTATATATCAAAGTAAGATAGAAATTTTATGGTGTATTTCTATGGGATGAACAAGTTTGTGTATTTTTTCAATAGCTATATGTAACTTAAGTTGCAATTAAAATTATTTAAATGCGTGCTTTGGATAGACAAAGTAACAGTAAAGTTAAAACTAAAATAAAAATGATGATACTGGTATAGTCATTCAAATACCTCTACAAATCAAACAGTCATACTAATATAAATGCTCAGTAATTCCAAGATTGCTAGTAAAATATACCTACCCTACAAAGTATAAAAGCGGAAAAATACTCCCAGTTTCCAGAAGGGAAGTGTGCAAACATGCTGAGAGCGAGGAGGTACGACAAACAATCAACCAGCCCGGACTGAACGTGTAATCGGATACAAAACGATCCTCGGCATCTCAAGAGCTTAACTTGACCAACAGTAGCGGCTCTCTAAAGGAAATTACATCGAATTACAAACATTTTTCCCAATGGAACGATAGAAGTGGACGTGTATACGAAGGATACGATTGCGTAACAAACAGAAAAGGTAAAATGGACTATTTAGGCTAAAAGGCGATTGTGATAAAAGTAAGTATAGGCAATATTATTGGACTAAGACAGTTCTTAAATTAAAAAAAATGAAATTTGTATTCAAAACGATATCCAACACAAAAACAGAGTTGCTGACTAATAATTCTATTATTTTGCTATAAAGTGAATGACGTTGAATACGATCAGATCGTTATCGTTAAAAACTACCGGCAAATGGCCAATCTTTCATTGAAATTGGAAGCTGATATGTAGACAACTTATACAACTTCACGTCTATTGTGCTGACAACTCAGCAACTTCTGATACCCTTCAAATCAGTGCTCTCAGACATATTCAGGTCTGAAATATAGTGACCTTGGTAATATTTTTTTGCAAAAGAATTGATATTCTGCAAATGGTCTCACAGTGACGATAATGGAACCATCCTTTGTCTTGAACTAACGCTTCATTTTTATTCAGTATTTGAAAAATATAGTAGTGGGTGTGAGAATGACTCAGCAGTTGTGGTTTCTGCACCACTTAGCTCGAATTTATCTTGACTTTATGCTGAATATGCAATTGAATGGTATCGCGTTTGGATTCGATTTGTGGCGTAATATAAAATGATTGATAGCCATTGTCACTTGAAATATGGAGCGAATGATTGTTAAAAGATAAAATGATTATCTTTCTTTTGAATATTGGATTGATATCACTTTGCTACCTTTGCAGTATACGACAAACAGGTCTGTCTATTTATATACATTGGTGTGTATAATATTTTGTTACTTTTATTGACCTCGACCGTGGTGTACACATTTATTCGCATTACTAGGATTCCCACAATGTTTTTTGTAATTTACTATAAAGGTTACTCCTTTTGATAAATAAAAAATACAGTAGGGACTTTAGTGACATATCAGAGATCTTATCCGAGCTAAACCTTCGCACAATACTCCGTAATAATGGGCGTACAAAAAAATGATCGGTATCAAAAAGCATCTCGAAAGGGGACAAAAATATCCAGAAAATACACATACATGAATAGCTTGGTGACAAAAAATGTTTTGGTGTGTGCGTTTGCACCAAAAGGGTTTCAGACGAGCATATAGATCTTTATAGACTGAATGGGATCAGTAAAAAACGGACCTAACAGAAAACGTATTTATTTAAAACGTTTAATAACAGAGCGGCTCGTAAAACTAGCTCTATTTTTCTTTGCTTTTTGTCAATCTGATCTTTAGATGTGATATCGCTTGCTTCTTGGGCACTCTCGTTAATGGGGTACCTATAGGCCTGAGCCCGCATTATATGTACCGGCTTTCTATACCCTTCGCCCTACGTGACAAACTTTGTCCCTCCCTACATTCAAATTTCTGAAGAAGCAATTGAAATCGGAGATCGTAAAGAGAATTAGAGCGGGGTCTTTTTGAGCCCGTTTTGTTTCGTGTGTGTGCAAAGCGTGGCTTCCTTTGAATCTCGAGCTGCCATCGATGTGGAAGTGGGGGCAGCGTTTATTGGGATTCCCTCTGACCTACCAATCGGCCGGTGCGACATCGGGTAATCTAATAGCTTATTAATGAGGGGAAGCCTTCAATCGGCCCCTATTTTTCTATCCTAGCGCACTTTAAAATAAAACAATCCATCTCTCCCGTTGGATTTTTTGTCGGGTACGCACCGCCTTGTTTCCTGCGAGCACTTGCGAAGTGGGTAGGTCGATCGGTGGCGCGAGCGATAGCTCCTCCCACAAATTTATAATACAATAAATGAGTGAACTCGTATGGAACCGGCCGTGAAGATAACACGTAATGTGAGGTTATAGCGTAAAAAACAAAGACAAAAAAACAAGTTTGTAAGAAAGATATATAAATTTTTGCACAACGCGCCTTTACGATCTTAGTCGGTTTAATATACGAGCAGGAGTTTAGCGCTCCATAGATTATGAGAGCAATAAAGAGTAGGTATAATTCAAATTTACCTTTGCTACTGTAATAACATTTTGTCGTAATTACTTTGTTGTAACAAAACTTTGCACTAAAAGAGATAAAGTACACATCTTTATAATGACAAAAGAAACCAACGAATTGTACCTAGATTCTAAAATTTTATTAATACTGAATACAACTAATGCTACCAACCTTAAGATTCCTTTAATCATACTAATATTACCATTTACCGCGTAGTTCCAGTGGGACTGGGATAAAATATAGCCTATGTTACTCAATGATAATGTAGCTTCCCACTGGTGAAAGAATTTTTCAAATTCGTCCAGTAGTTTCGGAACCTATTAAATTCAAACAAACATATATTTCCTCTATATTACCCGTTGCCAGAAAATAATATTTTATGAAATAATGCAATTTTAGTCTCAAAAATGAAAATAATAATTATTCTCAATACAGATTAATTATCAGACATTCATGGTAGGTATCTGTATAGATCTTAGTAACAAAAGAAAAATTCAAAATATACCTACTTGTAGATAGATCTTACAATTTTTTTTTCTTTTTAGGGTTTCGTACCTCAAAAGAAAAAATTGAAACCCTTAAATTATCACTGTGTTGTCCGTCTGTCTGTTAAGACCCTTATCTCAAGAATACGTTAAAGGTATCTACGGTCCCTTGAAACTGTGACAAAATCAATCTTCTAAGTAAACGTAAAAAGATATGGCCGTTCATGATGCAAAAACACGTATATTTCGACACTCTCAAGGGAATCAAAATTTATTGCATACTTTCGTCTTATACTAAAACTATAGGAACAGGAAAAAATCTGAAAACTATACATTTCTAATTTAATAATATCCTACTAATATTATAAATATTCCTAGCTAAACGGGAACTACGCGGGTGAAACCGCGGGGTGCTACTAGTAAAATATAATAATGAATTGTGGGACACAATCCACGCACGGTTATTTGGTCCCAAACTATAGGCAGGGCACTAAACAACTAATAATCATACTTAAATAAATATTAAACGACCAGACACGAAGCCAACACATTCACGCACAAAAATGTTGGCCTCGAGCGGAGATTGAACCCGCGACCTCCGGCTCAGAAGGCAGGGTCACTACCAACAGAGCCAACAGTTATTTTTTAAAGTACGTAATCAAGCATACTGCAAAACTCGATTCCTGAAGTATTTATAATATTATGTACTACTTACCTACAAATTTGAACGTTTACTTCGGTGGGCGAGTCCGACTCGCACTTGTCCTGTTTTTGAAATTAGATACGATATCGATGAGCTTTAAAGGTAGGAAATGACTAGCTGTCTTTGAAATGGCAACCGTAAAATCGGGGACCGAAATCGTGTTGTTTCGAGCGCACAAATGTAATTTACCATATAATTTTTTGTTACGAAAGTTTTATGACCACCCTATAATAGCATTTTAAATTACAATATAAAAAGCAGAAAAGATGGAGTTTAATTGGTCATCGTTTAAATTTCTGCATTTCCATGTTATAACATAATCTATTTTGACAAATGCTTTCAAATCATGAATAAAACTGTTGTAAACTGATGACATTATTTTGGTGACCTTGATGGATAGCCGTCAAACTTGAAAATATTTGATTCACGTCGAATGACGTCTGAGAGGCTATTTAAAAATAAGTAGATGTATCAACAAAACTCTTATCTAATTTCATCAAAATTCGTCGAACCGCGGCAAGTATAACAAATTCACCAGCGATGACTCGACTATAGCTGCCACCGAAACTGCCTAACACAATCTGACGTCATGAATAATTTACAACCAAATACGTTTTACCCAGTTTTGCCGCCCTACGGCTCTACATGTGTCCACCACTATTTAATGGACTTGTCATGTTATGATAATGAGATACAACTAGATAAGTCATTTATCATTATATTACGATATAAGAAATACCACCTAGAATGCTTAATTCCGGTAAGTTCTTATCGGAACGAAATTTTTGATTTATGTTCCGGCACGCCTATATGTGGAGTAGTCTACGATACGTCCGCGATGCGGCCAGAGATTACAATGAAAATATATTATTGTGATCATTGTGATGTATGTGCCAGTATTTTATCAAAATAAAAACAAAAGAATATCAACAGCTAACGAAATAGTTAATAAAAAACACAAAATTATCACTGCAGGGTTAATGACTCGAGATTTTTTAGTTTATCAGATGAGCTATGGGCAATAAATAGGTCAGTTTTATTGGTACAAGGAGTAAAATTATGTGTTAACCAAGTCGTTATAAGCACAGTGAACTATCTTTCCGAGATAAATTCCGAATGCTTGTTCAAAAAATAAAATATGGAGTCCGCGTTCAAGACACATTCTTGTTTGAAGAGAAAAATATCGTTTCATATTCAAAATAGGCAATAATTCAAAAAACACAAAGTTGAATGACTCCAATAAGCATAACGCACTCGTTGGCGTCCGAATGCAAATAGTTCAAAAAATATATTGTTACCTTTCCCTAATACAATTCCATTTTTGAAATTGTATAGTGAACGCATAATTTTTGAATACAAAATGGAGCACGAACAAATACAAAGACAGTAGGTACCTACCTGTTTCAATGTATTCTAAGTGCCTACCCGCGCTGCTATGACAAATATGTTTCCATTGTTAAATTACTAAGGAAACGCGAAAGACAAAAGAAGAATATGAAAGAGACTTTCTTTCAATATGAGGCTAATACTTACATTGTATATAAACTGTGCATTAACTCATATCTCAGCTCTCCTGATAATATAACATTGTAAAATGTGGCACATATTATTTAACCTCTAAGACCAGCCATCCCAGACACAATAGATTTTTAATTGTGTCTCGGTTCCAATTGGAACCCGCGGTGCTTTACAGATGTAGTAAACTTATGCATTTGAAACTGAAAAGAACAGAAAACCGCAATACGATTTTGCGTCAGGAGTTTTGTCTGATATACTTAAGTATTACAGAGAATATTTTGCAAAACTTCCAAGAGGAACTCTTTTTATGTAACTAGCGGCTTATATCATGCGTTTTTTTGGCTGTGCGTTGATCAAAAAGTCAGTCAGTCAGTAGTTTCTTATTTTATTCAACTCTTGACTGAATATTTAAGTAACAGCAAAAATATTTGACTAAAACCAAATCAAGATAGCTTCTGTTCTAGAAATGTTAATAAATTCTAGATGATTCACTTGATTTGAAAAGTGGGTGAAAGAAAGATAATGCACAAAATAGACAATTGACAAGGGTACGAGGACATAAAGAAACTTTGATGCGTGCTATTGAAGTACAAAAAATTCTCGTTTCGTGAGCTGAATTTTACTTAGATCCGCGACTGATATGGCTGAAAATACTTCCCCGTAGAGAATTTATTTCGGGCAATATTCCTTTGTACTAAGAATTGGCATTGACAGAGTAAAAGATCGGGGTAATAAATTACGCTGGGGAACGCTGAGCAATCACTAGTTATTCAGACAGTATCCACCTATGTAGATGTATGCGAAAACAAAAATAATGTTCTGCGGGAAAGACAATAGGTATCGCTGACGTTATTACCTTAAAAAAATTGCCTGGATGAAATCGCTTAAAGCTATACGACCGTCCATTGTACTTTTTTTTAAATCACTGTTTCACTTATTGCATATTTTTATTGGTGGGTGGCTTAAAAAATTCTGACTGTTAAGTGGCCACTATCCCAATCCGCGGTGGGCTCGCGTGGGAGATTAAAGCCCATACTTCCTCATGTGTGAGGATGATGATGATATTTTTATTGGTGTACAATAAAGAGTTCTTACTTACTTAATTTTAAAACAAGATAAAATGTGTGATGGACCATCTAAAATACCTATAGAGTACAGACAATAAATTAATTGATAAGTTAAAAATAAGATAGTAGGTCCCTATATCATAGTTTATGAAACCAGAATCAAATACCTATGGATGCACCCACAGATTTAAGAAACTAAAGGGATGCACCTGTCAAACATAGGCTTAGTGCTCGTAGTCAAGAGCGTATTTTTTATTTTACTCATGTCTCAAAACCAATTTTGTTGCCTGCAAATATAAGTATATAACTTGAAAAACTGACGTAGGCTATCGCTTTAGTTAATTATATTTATGTTCAGTTTCCAAATATTTATGTTGTAAGTCTGAAGTTAAAAATCAACCTCGTGTACGGGATTCGACTACTTGACTTTCATTATTGCTCTTACAAAAGTATTTCGAACATCTAGTTCCATGAAAATTTTAAAAGTTGAGAAAATGTTTCTAATATTTTTAAAGATGTTTTCTTCCTGTGCACTACAGCGATGCTGAACTATAGTCTCTACTTCAACATCTTTACAAATTCATGTAGTTGCTTCAATATATATTTCCAAAGTTTTCCCCTTCTCTACGTGACTCAACCGGCAACGATTCTATACGTTTCAATAACCATAAGCTCACTCATTCATACTCTGCTCGTATAGCAAGATAAATTGTCCCAGTACACAAATAAACGCAGCCGAAAGGCGAAGGTACAAAACCTCACGTATGTGTACAGTCGGTGGAATAGCTTTATGTCTTTTGGAAAAATAGAAACTAATTTATTCTCCAAGAAAACACTTGGGGGCTTAGTTATAAATACAGTTATATTTCTGAAAGGCTGATTCGACCTTGAAAACATAACGCAAGTTTGCAAAAATAAACCCTAATAGAGTTTTCGAAGAATTCGCAATTCTGACATAAATTGAGTATTATTGAAAATGATTTTTTTTACGGAAATTTTAATTACTGAGAGTAAAGTCTTTCCATCACTTTCCTTACAATTTTGTCATGATTGCAGACGTTAACAAATTTTCCTTTGTCAGTTCATTAATCACAAAATGCTGTGAAAGAACTTTCGTCCCTGGGAGTGGCAAACGTTTATTCACTCATCTGTCCGTACATCTTCAAGGAAAGGCATAGTAATTTATTATATCCAGTTCGCTCCAATCCATTGACTTTTGTGGTCGTCTAGAGACCATCTATTGTCACTGTGTCGAGAGGTCTAAGCGGCCGTGTAATATGAATTAATAAGCACAAAGAATCATTTTAATACGTTTATTTGTCGCATCGTGGAAGTTTCTTTGTACTTTTTTACATTTTATTATAACACATGCCGCCGCTGTTACTAGGTACTTCTCCTGAACAAATTTTGGTGTATCGCGTGCGAAACACCAAAATCACGTTATTTTAGTGGTTGATAGAAAAATCTATAGTGTCTATACCTATAATGAAATTGTAACTGGAGATGTCTGTACTTAATATGAGAGGTTTTTATAACCAGAATAGAAGGTTCAACAATAATTTTTTTTTTTTCTCCTATTGTATGTCTGTCCCTGTGTTTGTACGCACATCCCGCAAAAATCACCTTGTTTTTCGCTTGTGTATTATAATTTTATGTTCTTTTCTCTAATGTAAAAAGAAAAACTTTTGTCCTTCTGTTGGTTGTTTACGTTGCTGGTGCTTATTGTAATTCTAACCATACACACAAGCTTAAACAATATTTAATCTCAGCTTAAACTTGAGCAAAAACTATCAAGTTTCAGTGAAAATTCTAAGAATCGTTGAAATTTTATATCTTACTATGTAGATACAAAACAAGCTTAGTTAACTCCACTTAATAATAACTTCTGTTCTAAGTACGAAAAATACAGGAACGTTTTCCAAGAAAAAAATGTTGTCTCATAAAGTCTGTTAAAAATATACAATAAGTAAATTGCAAAAACAGAGTTCTTATTACGCTATAACATTGTATAATAATGACTATGCTGCCTCATAGAGAGATGAAAGGGTGGCCGAAGATCGGCGTGTCTGAACAAATTTACTATAGTTTAGAGGTTATCGAACGGACTCGTTGTTTACTCGTAGTTAAACATTTTTGTGCGGTTACTTTAGGAAGGTATGTACCTAATGGGTTTCATCAGAATAAACACCGATTTTTTATTTCTTTTTGTAAAAAAAAATTATGGTCATTTTTGTTGTGAGTTCCGTTTTTATTATGCAGCTCTATATTACAATCACTATTTATTAGAGAGATTAATTGAAATATATTTTTTTAAAAGACGATTGACACAAGGTAATTAATCCCAAACTAGACAGAGCCTACAGGTACTAAACTACTGACATACTAAAATAAATATTAAACGCCCAGATAGGAAGCCAGCAGACATTGTTCAAGTTCATGCACACAAATGTTGTCCCCGAACGGAAATCGAACCCTCTGAAGACCTCCTCCTCTGAAGGTAAGTTTACTACTTACTGATTCGACATGCTCTACAATAATTGAATTCTAATACAGATACTATTAAGAAAACTGTCATTAAGAAAAATAAAGAATGTTATGTACTGTATAACAAAAAAAATATTCGACGATAGCGTGATTGATGGGACAAATTCGAAGAAGTCTTTAAAATACACGATGACGTAAAGACGAATGATATTCTTTCTTTAACCTAACAGAATTCAAAGGGATCATGTCAGTATGCTTTGAGGTATTTAGGAGATTAAGAGATTAAGTTGCTATAGTAAAATAGTAATTTTTACTTACTCGCACGTGTTGAAAGTTAAAAATATTTTTTTATTACTTACGGTAAAATTAGAAGTAAAAACATTTATGTACTGTGAAGCTTCATCATCAACCCATATACAGCCCACAGCTGTCTTTCTTAGCACATGAGTTTTTTTCTGTAAATATGATAAGATGGTGTTAGACCACCAAGGTGTCAGAATGTTTTAAGCCAACCAAGGGTATCTGAGATGGCTTAACGACTTCCATTGTGCGTAATCATTTAACGTGCCTACTGCCTATATCGAAATACGGAGGCGATCGTGATATAGTGCCACTAGTCGGTTACCCAGTCATTCACTGACCGCACCTAACCATACGAGGAATATTGTAGAGCTTATAAAAAGATATCTAGCAGGTATGTAACATTTTGTGGGTGTAACATTATTATTATATGTATTAAGTAGATCAGAAGCTTAGGAACATGGAACCTTGACCCAAATCCCTCGAGAAAAACCCCGGGGGCCTAAGATGTTTCTACACATCGTAAAGATAGTTGAGGACTATACTAGCAAAACCACTGACTTTTAGTAAAGAAATGGTGTTCTTTTGTGAAGTTTTAATGTAAAAAGGCTTGCAAACAATGATAATTATGTTCTTGCTCATACTTGACATTATATAGAATTAAGTTTACAGAAAACTTATGTCATCTATTGGGATAACGCACCTAACTATTTGACTTCACTACAGTACCTAACGAATTGAAAAGTCGACTGCATCATAAGTTTTTATTAAAGAAGTTTACCTAAATTTCACATAATACAGCTTACACTGGTTTACATCTTAATATTGATGAATAACTACAAAAACCACATATTATGTGTGTACCTACTGTGTAATGTCTAAAATCCTAAAATTCAGTTACAATAAACTAAGTAGGTACACTAATAATAATATAATCTCACGCCTTTCATCCCCGAGGGGGTAGGCAGAGGTATTCCATTACTGGATATACCCACATTTCACGAGATACATTGGACCCCTAAGCCTGATAGGTGGTGAGCCCACCGCCGGACCGGGTCTGTTTACACATGTCTCAGAATTAATTCTGAGACCTGTGGGTTTCCTCACGATGTTTTCCTTCACCGTCGAGCTAGTGATAAATATGTACGTAAGTTTTGAAAAACTCATTGGTACATGCCAGGATTTGAACCCGAGCCTTACTGATTTTCGGCCGGCTCTTTAACCGTCCGGGCTATCACTGCTCTCTGTAGGTACACTATTATTGAGAAAACAAATGACATTTTTCTTTTACAAGAACTCAAGTTCTTTATCCGTGAAGAGATGACGTGGAATCCACGAAAGTATCTATAAATATTTACCGTATTTTATATCGGCTTATCCATAACAATGACGGACGAAGCTGGCCGTTTCTTATCTTAGTACGGTAGAACTCACTTATAAAATGTTTTCCGAATTTTTGGCCACCCTCCGAAGTACTGATAATTTTATTTTTATTTTGCTATTTAACAACTTCAGATTCTTAATTCTTATAAAAATATGATAATATTATAAATTCATGAGATGTCGCACTTTTTCTTGCAATGTCTAATGAAACGATAATATTTTGATCACGGTATTACTAAGCAAAGCACGACAAAGATAATAAAATATGTAGGGAAGGGTGCATGATAATGTATGATAGATATGTTTGTACCATTCCAGTACGTGATGGGGCGTACCGAAGGTTCTATATTTGGAACGATGCTCCCCAGAACCACATCGCCTGAGGTGAGTTCGTGCTAATCCCCTGTTATGTAACACAGGGTCAAAATTCTGCAGGTTTCTTTGAGACCAGTTTCCGTGCATCAAAATTGTTATAAAGTTGGACCTCATGACGACTTTGCACGAATAAAAAGTTGTAATAAGAAGAAAATGAGGTTGTATTTCAATAATTTGTGACGCGCACGCCATCTGAGGATAATTTAGTGTAATTTAAAAATCGTTTTGAATAAATAAAACAAAATATTTGTAATATATACCAAGCTTGAGTTAAGTATTGTGACTTGCTCTATTTATGTTTCTAAATGATATTAATGCAGTGATAGCCCGGACGGTTAAAGAGCCGGCCGAAAATCAGTGAGGCTCGGGTTCGAATCCTGGCATGTACCAATGAGTTTTTCAAAACTTACGTACATATTTATCACTAGCTCGACGGTGAAGGAAAACATCGTGAGGAAACCCGCAGGTCTCAGAATTAATTCTGAGACATGTGTAAAAAGACCCGGTCCGGCGATGGGCTCACCACCTATCACGTTTAGGGGTCCAATATATCTCGTGAAATGTGGGTATATCCAGTAATGGAATACCTCTGCCTTCCCCCTCGGAGATAAAAGGCGTGAGATTATATTTATATATATTTATATAATGATATTAATTAAGTTAACGGTACAGAGAACCTGCAGATCTCTTACTTATTTATTAATTATAATATGAATTTATCTTTAAATAAAAATGCTTCTATAATTTCTCAGTCGAATATCCAATTTCTAATACAGAATCATCAGCGTTAATTATCACAAAATATTAGCATAAAAGGACAATTTTCACATCCAGATTCTCCTAAATTTAAGTATAATGACAACATTAATGATCAAAAGCTTGTTTAGCTTCTATTATACCATATCCAACATTAACAAATTCGGTAGTTGCGTCAAAAACACTAATCAAAGCGACAGTAGAATTTTACGGACGCATTCCGTCCAAACTAACGAACTAAGATTTAATTAAAAATATTTAAATGGTATCATCGAAAATGACAGTTACCGATAATTTACGATACCGCTAAAACCGACCTTTCGTAATATTTTAAGTCATCCCTAATAAGAAAATTATGTAAAACAAAACCGATTGTAATTAATAATTCGGCTCGAAAAGAGAAATATTTGAAGTTCACATTCTCTTGAGGCGCTTTACTTTTTCTCAAACTATTTGATTTGAATTTGAAACGAGTGTAAGTCAATAACTTTGATTGGAGATCAATTAAATATCTAAGTAAGTCGATTAATCGGAGGTAAAAATCTGATACAAAAAACAAGAATGTTTAAATGGAAAATTAATTGATGAATACCTACCTATAAAATCTATAAAATATCAAAGTAAAAAATACGTAAAATAGATTTGTTTTAATATATGTACCAATGACAGCGAATTAATAGGGCGCTAGATTTATAGCGGGAAAAATAATATCATTATGTT
The DNA here is from genome assembly GCA_963855545.1 of Ethmia dodecea. NCBI lineage: Eukaryota > Metazoa > Arthropoda > Insecta > Lepidoptera > Depressariidae > Ethmia > Ethmia dodecea. The sequence continues at coordinate 9,911,229 of OY979448.1, forward strand.
AATTATATGTACGCACATTGTTTAGGTCTTAGAAAAAATATGAATTTGACATGAATTTTTTGTTTATCGTTTCATACAATGTGTAAATAATAAATCAATATTATTTGAATTTTAACAGTTCTTACCTAATTTGTTGTTTTGAAGTTATCAAATACATTTTCATAAATATGTGTAACTTTATGTTTAATTACCTACTTACAGTATTTTTTTTTACCCACCATCATTATTATGTTCTATTTTTATATTCCCTTCAATATTTTTTGTGTGCAAACGGCCAAGTACTTTCTTCGTAAAAATTACTACCGTAATTATAAATTCTCTTTCACTAAAAAATCTTGATTTTGCAACCGTTACGTGCGCGCGCGCATTTGTTTGCATCCAGGTGTTGTGCTGACAAAACAATCGCCCCCTGAATTGCGACTGAGAACAGGCGGAGGGTCCATTCATAAAACTTATAAATTCCACCAAAAATAAAAGCGAGAGCGCACAAAAAAGTCGACAGCCCTCTAAAGGCGATACGAGCCGAGGTAATATTTCATAATATTAACTACTTAGGTTGTGAAAAATGGGTGTGTTATAAAAATGATGTAATTGATTGTATTATATCGGTTTCATTCTGAGTCGACGATATGTAAGACCACCTCCTTTAATATTTTACTATTTTAGTGCGAGCATGTTAGATGTGTCTGTTTTTAATTCTTAAGGTGTAAATGTATACATTTTTAAATTAGTGGCATAATGTCACGCATTTGAAATAAGTGCTGATAAGCTCTACAGGAATAATAGGGAATACATAAAGCGTCCACGCAATTTACATATTAAGAACATCCAGGAAAAGTACAACTGGTACTGAAAATTCGGTACGCCCGTTGACTACTTCCAAAGTTGCGTACAAGCATTAATTTCGGTGCATCCATAATTAAACATCTTAGAAAGCATCTGGAATTCGTACCTATGCAAAAAATAGCCACCTATCACAATATCATAGCACGCCACCAGATACTTCTCCTATTGTAACATGTTTTCATAAGCCTCAAGGGCCGCCTTAGATGCAACTTTACGCTCCGTCAAACTTCAATGCAATAATTAGGTGTATATTTTACGATTTGCCGAAGATAGCCATTGTGATCTTTATTCTGTAAGTGGATTCCGTTGCCTACAAAGGGTCTGCCGCTAGACACTGCTACCTTTGGGATTCCGGTACGTGTGTGTATAATGTTATTATTCGAGGCCGCATCTGTCACAAAGGCCGTTGCGTCTCTAATTTTACAGTTTAATCAGCGTTAAATGTTCACAGAGTAACCGCTTTTTGTAGGCAAAAAATAAGAGTCCGCAGCCGGTCTTAAGATTCGAAATCATAAATCATCCTTCTGTCGATGGCATTTGCAATAAGTAAGATCAGAATGTCACATAGCAAGAACAAAGTTCTACTTAACGATTGTAAATAATTATATCGAAGTTAGGATAAACTGGTTTTTGTAACTAATTCCGAAAACAAAAATAAAGGATATCTAAAAGAAATTGTTTCAGAACTTAACCTAAACAAACTTGGACATGATAATATAACAGACTGTTTCTAATTTATATGAATTCGGTGCGAGTTAACTTAGCAAAAGAAGCAATGATTTTGATAAAGTTAAACACTAAACTTCAAAGGAATATTATTCTATTTTATACAGGAATAATAATATTAGACGACAAGCCAGGACTTCATTCAGTGTAGCACAAAGAGATGTGTCATCTATTATGTTTCATTGTACACTGACCACTTAGCGTGGAGAGGAAATCATTTATTCAAAGCATTCTACGTTCCCCGTCTTCAACTTATTGGTCCACTTGGAAAGAGGCGTCCTTTAAGGTATTCTGAACAGCTTATTATGCAGATGGAATAGATAATTCATAGTATTCTTTTTGTATGTGGTGGTGAACTTTAAGAATGTTTGAAATAAAGCAGCACTCTCACATTTTTCGCACACTAATTGATTTGTTACTGCAGGTACTTATTAGTATGAAAAATCAATTAACGACTTGCGTTATGGTAGCTAAAATTAATTAGCCGACTTCCCTGGTCTGGTTCACAAAAACAGCAGATGCGGGCACGGGTTGGTAGAAAATAAAAGCTGCATTATTAGCTGCTCAGTAATGTTTTGCTTTTTTTCTCTTTTGCTAACCGCCCGTACTAAAACACCATCTGTGTTCGGCCACGGTTCACTTTATACGTAACGCCATGACACATACAGCCACATCAAATAACAAACATCTTGTTTAAATGCGTATTTAAACTGTTCTGTGACTAATTACATCATAAAATACCTGAAAAGAAACACTTAAAATGTTATAAAGCTCTAATTATTAAAAAAAATTGAGCAATTTATAATGTACAGAAACTGTTTTCCAAAAGCATAAGATTTTAAATTTACAGTTGTTCGAAGTTTCAGTCAGTGTGTATAGACCTAAGTTTGACTTAATTATAACACTTGCCTATACGAACTACATAATTGTACGAATGTATGGAAGGAAGATTTATTGCGATCTTGCCGAGTCGGTTAGTGAGTGTTACTCAACTTTTTGTTCTCTTGCCGCCACGCTTAATCACTGGATGATCTCCAACTAATGCGTTTTCGGTATCGACTGTAGTCTGTGTAATACCTGCGTCATTACTTTTATCAACTTCTTTTGACTTTGGCGCATCATTCGATATTTAATTAGCAGTTGAGATTGAGCAGATAGTTCAAGTCAAAATTCTTACAGTGTTATTATCAGATTGGAAAAACAAATTTTATAATTAAACATGTATTGAATTTATAACTAAGATAACACAAACCGATGTATCTACATACCAATTAATCAGAAAGTAATAAACATCTATGGAACTGGTTTCAAAACATATATTTAAGATGAAAACTATAACAAGACGTTCTAAATTTTATTTGGAACTGAGCTTATATTAACTCGATGCTATAAATTAGTTTAATTGATTATCGTTAATTTACAAAGAAGCGGGCCGCCCCTACCTTTAAATTACATTTATGGTGATTACAATTCCTTTACCAAGATACTGATTCTGTTTCTGGTTTGAGAAGTTTTGTAAGCCCTTGTTGAAAATATAACAATTTATTTTAGAAGGTATTTATTGCTTCTTGCTATTTTAGTTTAATTATTTTTTCAACACACTTGCTCATAAAGTGGCTCTAATTTCACTGCAATTAGGCACATAATGACACCTATAATCAAACTGAGACTTTTTGTTTGCTATTATTCACTAGTGAGTTATAGATTTTTTTTTTCAATTTTGTTGCTAGAGTTGCTTTGTTCTTAAAAAAGTTTCGATACAAAAAAGATCGTATTCAATCGTACTAATAAATTAATACACAAATATGGCTTGCTCATTTCATGCAACTTCGTATTTAAATAGATCATTTCAACTTGTACGTGTTTAATAAACAAAACTTTCACTCAAATATAACTTTGGTTTTCTCTGTAAAAACTTTAAATACCCCATTTTGTACGTGGCTAAAACGCTATCCACGACAAACCAAAGAAAAAGAAACCTAATTTTTTTAGTCCATGGCCGATCGCCATTGTAAGATGCGAGCGCATAGGAAAACGAGGCTGTATGGGCCTAGATCCTTTTGCCTTTTCCAAATTATATAAATAAAAAATTGGAAAACCAATTAATTTTCCCCGCCATTGCGAATGATTATTTTAAAATGATTTTTTAGTATTATTTATTCACAAGTGTGTTGAAAAACGTCGTATGATACACGTGTGTATTGATGATTACCGTCCTCGGCTCTCTTATGACCCTCGCCTACGGCTCGGGTCTCAATGGCGCCTCAGCGGTAATCACCAACTTTACTCACTTGTACCATAATGTACTATTAGAGGACTATTATCAATTTTTATTTCAATTATTGTAAAATATTATAGTCTACACGTCAACTTTATTTACTGTCCGTATTATTAGGGTTTATTCGCATGGAAATTGCCATTCTAACTTGTAGTGGTTTAAAAAAGTATGTGTCTCGATACCTAATAACCTAGACTCACATCTATAAAGATATGATGATTGTCAAGAAAATATACTTATTTCTTTTATAGTTTCACATAATAAAACATAATTAGAACTGAAATCAAAGGTATCATCTTCTTATTAATTTGTTAACTCACTCGACTCATGAGCGCATGATATAACGTTCGTTACAAGAGCATCGTCAACCGTATTGTGCTCGATGGTATTGCTTCGTACAATTATTGCCGATGACTTGTGCTATATCAGATGAAATAATAAAGGGTTAATAATTTAACTGTATGCTTCTCCCTCCGTGCTTTAAAATTGGTACTACTACGATCAATTAATAAATTGAGGAAACATAAACAATGCTACAACACATTTTTCTGACGCCTCGTAAAGTCTGTGAATAGAAACCATAGCTCATCTTAATAAAAACTAAAGTTCATAAATTACGAAACTTGACAAAATGATATTTAATGTCCCTTCACTCTTTATTACTATGTGAGAGTTACGTCATTCCCAAAACTCATTTGGGAGCAAATGCCTTTAAAGTATCTATCCTTAATATTAAGGACGCGTTTTTTCAACGCTGCTCCATCATCAATCTGTTCCTGAATACTACTTATTTCCTTGTTATATCTTTCGTCCTGCTCTTTAGGCGTACGGAGAGGGCAGCAAATAGAGAATATATTATCTATTTTGTCTTAGCCGTGACAATAATTAATGACTGGATTTAAACGCTTCCTCACGCCCGTGACATTAACATAAATAGAATGATCTTCGTTTGCTCGTTCCAGCCCCTTTGATTCTCGTATTTTTAGCTTAGCGAGCTCAACTTTTGTATATTAATTTGTTGGTTGTAGATACAGCACTGTGTTTAGTACTTTGATGTTTTGTGTTAGAAGGTGTCTGGTGATTTTCAGCTTAGTGGGCTTTAAGCCTGCTGGAGTGTGTTGAGTTTATTAAGTGAGTATGTTCGGAGTGAGAAAACATTAATACGCTAAAGTGACATCTAAGCAATGCGACAATGAGTTTTATTTGCAATTGTTTAGTATAATTGTAATGTAGGTTAAAATATGTTGGAGTCTTTGTAAATCACGAGTGACACAAACCACCTGTCTCATCCCAGAACAAAGATCGAGACAAATGCAACGGTGTCGGAGAACATAAAGCAAGCGATTAATGGAAATAGCATCTGAGAGGTTGACAAAGAAACAATGGAGCCGTGGAGTTATGAACAAGAGCCGACCGTTATGGAGCCAAAGTGAAATATTGCGATCAGCTGTTGCATTGTTTGTCTTCAGTTTATTTTACATAATTGTTTTAGGATTTTATTGAGGCTTCTGTAGAGTTAAGGTTTGGAGTTTCACCGTGAAACTATTTTTATGTACAGTCAACAAAGTTGTTAGGGTTATATGGCCAGTAAGTAAGAACTCATTTTTCTGGTATAGTCATAAATTAATCTTATTGATTAATGTTTATTTCAAAAGGTATCTTTGATCGCTACAATTTACAAAAAAAAACTATAAATACATTTAAGGCTTGAAGAGAAAACTGAATCTTAGTTTCTGGCCATGTAACTAACAACTTTGTTGACTGTAGGTACCAAATGATAATTTCAGAATATTTATTTGTTTTATTTTCTAGATCTTATTAATATTACTAATAACAGGTTTTATATAGATTTTAATTATCAGTGACAATAATAGATTGGGTACTGAAACAACATAATTATATAAATGAGGTGTAAATCTATTCGTTATTATGATCCTGTGACAAAGGCTACTCTATAATTTTTAAGTTGTCTGGTAGGCACTTAATTTCGTGCCTATATAATTTAAGTTCTTGCTCGTTATGTTCCTGTATAAGAAATTCTGTTAATTGAAGCCGACAGAGTCAATAAAATAAGCCAGGCTTCAAGTTACTAAATTATTGACTAATCAATTTCAAAGATTTTGTCATTAATCTGTGAAGTGTCCTTATTCTAAGTTCTTAGTCCATCAGTTGTCTATGTAGTATTAGTATATCAATATTTTAGATACCTATACAATTATTTTGGATAATGCTTATTGCATCCTAAAAAGTGTTTCTCTGTTGCAGTACCGAAGCGCTAAGCTGGCTTTATGTTAATGTGATAAACATATACGTAAATTTTACGTTAAGGAGGAACATTAATTAGGTACCTTGGCATTACGTAGATTACAATCTAGACGTCACGATAAAACTAACAAGTCTCATATCTCACGGCGAGGACATACGACGCCATCCTCCCGTTATTTTAGCAGCATCTCCACTCGTATAATTTCTGATGCTGCATGTATTATAATAATAGTGTCTACAAAATACGTGGCGCTGTAGTTACGCGGTCATTCTTCTGAAGGGAGTCTCAGCCGACGTGATATTAAACTATGAACATATTGTTCCGCTCGAAAACTGGAATTTGTTATGTAGAATATAATAAACTAGCGGTTCTGCGTGATTTCACCAGCGTAGTTCCCGTTTTAGTGGGAAAACGGGAATAAAATATAGCCTATGTTACTTCGGGATATTCTAGCTTTCCATTGGTGAAAGAATTTTTAAAATCGGTCTAGTAGTTTTTGAGTTTATTCGTAACAAACATACAAAAATACTAATCTTTCCTCTTAATAATATGAGTAGGTATAGAAATAGGCAAAGTAACTTGGTTTGTAAATAAAATTAAAACATTATTGATGTGGCTGTATTGTAGGTATAATGGTAAAAAGTTTATCTTAAAACACCTCCAAATGTCATCATAATATTATTTAAAATTTAAAAAGTAAAGCTATTGAATCATAAGCACAATAGCGTCACAGTGTAGTTGAAAACCTACATTTCCCCAGTCAATTTGCGTTTCGACAAATGATAAAAAGTAAGTGATTTGATTGACACCTTTATCTAATTCTTGATACGAAACCAGAATACATTTTTGTGACAGACCGCAGTGAAGTAATCAAATTATGTTTTATAAGTAATTATTTATACCATCTCTAATACCTACTGCATTACGATAGCTAAAACTATTTAATAAAGCTGTATGCAATGTTTCTCTTTTTTGTGCAATTAGTTATTTACTACGTTCGAAAAATCTTCTTCAAAATAAACAATCGAGTCGAAAATTCAAAAACAAAAAACGCCTTTACTTACCCCCAGTATACGAATAGGTAAGCGCTGCTTTCATATCAGCTCTGTAGTCTATGAGAATGCATAGTTTAACCTGACCTAGCATGGTACGCTACAGGAGTTGTGTTATTCCATGTTCATATAAAGTAAGTACAGCTTCCATAGTATCGCACGTAGTTTGCACGTCACGAGTATCTCGGATGAACTTAGGTTGTTATAATTCTAAGGTCTGCTTCAAACTGATTCCAAGTTTCTCCAATCTTGTAGAAGGTATGCAGATTAGAGTTAACATAGTGCTAGACTAAAGTTAATTATTAACTATAGTAAATATGTATTTTTTTTACTGTTGCTGTTTCTGAGCATAAGTTTGCTATTTTCGACTATATGATAATGAAGGAAGGGTAGGTAGTTATTATTTAAAAACAAAGATACGAGCAAAACTAAGTCTTCTTACAAAAGAATGGTCCAATTTAATGTAATGTTACAGAGACAAATGCTGCTCTAATGAGCAAAAATTTTGTAAAATACAATTTCCTTTGTAAACTGTTCCTAAGAATGGAACCAGTTCATTATAAACTTCGCAGATTCGCGCACGAGATTATTTTGTCCGTGTGTGACACTTTATGTTTTGAAGAACTCGTCTTGTTAGTTGACATTGTATGACAGTTTTATCTAATTTAAACAATTCTTATACATGTTTAAGGTGAATACGTGAAGCAGTGCACGAATAAAACTAAAAAAAAAAGTTGGTTTTTAACATTTTTTATGCGTTAGCGATATAGGTATATAATTAGTAAGGTAAACGCAGCTATTACCGACCCCCTTAAGCAAGTTTTGAAATTGATTATTAGAATTAAGGGTAGTGGTTGAAAACACACCAGATTTTTTTATTTTATATTAAAATGTAGATTGTATATTTTATATTTATATTTTCATTTGTTTATAAATATCATGTTTTCATTGAAAAAATAATCAAAGGATTGTTGAAGTCAATTGTTTCTATTACCGACCCACCCGAAACGCTTTGAAGCTATTACCGATTTTTATTAATCTAACACCGACCGTAAGTAAATAAAGCATACTTTTTTTAACAAAATACCTACGATACGATGTTCGATTCTCAAAATAATTATTAATTTTAGCGAAATATCCCTTTCCCAAAATATCCCGTTTTCGAAACGTCCCGTTTACTTTTATTTGCTTCTCATTTTTGTACTTGATTCATTTCAATAATTATAGTTACTAAAATAATATGAAAAGGGAGAAAAACTTGACTTTAAACTTGTAACTAAACCTAAGACCTTACTTATAATATGGATACATCTCTCTATACGAAGGAACCGTAATTCCAACGTATTAAAATTTCATACGCTGCAACACAAGCTAAACATCATATAATGCTAAGCTAGTATTGCACAGCTCAAAGCAAGAATCTCATTCACAATATATCGTTTCAATATTTTGTTAACATGTTCTCTTGCACGGAATTAGAGAAAATCCACTTTTATGTCAAATCGCTGCTAATCTTATAGCAAGCGAGTATTGATGTTACACGTAAAGACGAATACGAATACAATCGCCAAACGTCCTACGCATAATTTTAAACGACCTCAAAATTTAGCTTTCATGATGATCTCCAAAGTATTAACTCAGGAGGCATCGCTAAATAGGTCGACACCGTCACAAATAACTTCTGCAATTTTGGCCATGTAATTTATTTATTTGATCGTCTAGTAGTGTAGGACACTACTTTGTGAATAGTAATCCAGATCCTTTTTGAGGATCATGATTTACCGTTTGCCATCAAAAGAAATCTTAACTTGATTCAACTATACTGTTAGTTTTCTATCGCATATTTATAAAATTGTCTTTCGCTCGCTTTAATCTTTAATAGCGCTGCCCACTTCAGCGCCATTCATGCCTAAGGCAATATTTCATGAAGGACACTTCATATTCCCCACCCCTGTTATCTCTTATCTGATGACAGACTCGAGATAAAATCGTCTTCCCCACATTCTCACCTCCTTTCAAGAAAAGAAATAAAAATGTGTTTGGTGGGAAGAGTAAGGAGCTCCACCTCACCCCTTACGGTGATCGCCAACCCGCAACATTCCACAGCTGCGATTGCGACCCCCCCCGAACGTCCCGGTTTTGCCGGACATCCGGTCTTTTATCCCGCCGAAGCAGGATCGTTGCGGCCGAAGCCGATTTTTGCGGCCGGAGCCGATTGTTGCAGCCGAAGCTGATTGTTGCGGCCGAAGCCGATTGTTGCGGCCGAAGCCGATTGTTGCGGCCGAAGCCGATTGTTGCGGCCGAAGCCGAGGTTTGCCCCAAAGGGACCGTTGCGACCGAAGTCGATTGATGCGGCCGAAGCCGAGTTTTGCCCCGAAGGGACCGTTGCGACCGAAGTCGATTGGTGCGGCCGGAGCCGTGACCGTTGCGACCGAAGTCGTTTGTGGTGCCGAGTTTTGCCCCGAAGGCGAGTTACGGCAGTCATTAAGACCTCAGGATCATTTGCAGTAAGCCCCGAAAGGCATTCTCGAACATATTGATAATAAAAGTTACGCTCGAAGGCGCTTGGTGGTGAGATAGTCTTTAAGACCTCAGGATCATTTATAGTAAGCCCCGAAAGGCAATAAGTCCCGTAGGACAACTCGTTCATAGGTCTTAATGCTCGTCGCAACCCGACCTCGGTCCCTACGAGCCATCGATTCTCGTTCAGCCATCAGAAGCGCTGTCACACCCTGAATGAGCTTATAATGGTAAAACCATTAGTTTATATTGATACGCGTCGCGCGCGCACTCATATGATAGTATGAAGTAACCAATGTACGTTCTGCAAATACATGGTTACCATAGGATATATGAGGCATTCCTCATTTTCTCGTTCATTCGTGGTATCACTTTTATTATAATATCAAGCTCAACAGAAGCATGACAGACATCCCCGTCAAGCCAATCAAGATTCTAGACCCCTTTACCATGCCAATACGAATACCGACATGACTCCAGTTCCAGACTCCGAAGAGCCTTACTCCCGAAGATTTGGTCGAGTGTTCGCGTACTAGACCAACAACACTCCTCGAAGATAACTTGTGTTAATGCCCAATTCGCACCGCACAGGTCCACGACCAAGCTAGATGTTGCTTTTCACATTTCAATGAGAGACGTTATCAACCTCCATCAATTAAGTGTTAGTCGATACCATCGTCTCCGTTACTTAGCACCAAGAAGCTCAGAAGTAGTCCCAGGGTGTTTACTATGAACCACAAGACAGCGCTAAGAGGTGCGTCGTCAGTCATTCTGCTACTACCTCCAATGTGTAATATTTAAAAGCGATCGATACATCAGACGAAGCTTATGGAACATGTCCAAAAACTAAGTCCATATAAGATCACCGTGCCGTACCGTTAGGCAGTGCTGAGGCCCGGACTTTTTACCTTTTCGCACTATACCGCCAAACAGTGTTGAACAAGACAATTGTGAGTCGAAGCGTAAGCCCCAACATCACAAGCAAGTCATAATGCAAGTTAAAGAACGGAGGTGTCGCCACCGCCAAGTTAGCATTGGTATGTGCCGACATAAACACCGACCGCGGTGCGGTGAAACGTACTGACACAACCGCTGCACCACTCGGGCAGTACCACACCCCGTCAATAACTCAAACACTACAACCCCTGCCTCGTCCCGACATTTGCGTTCGAGCGGACGGCGTTAGCCGCCCTAAGATGGGAGGGAAACCCAGGTGTAACATAGGCCAAACTCTTTTATTTACATTTATTTTGTCATGCATTTCATATATTAGGCTCGTTTAGAATATTGCATAAAACTACCATATTCCATTAATCAGACAGGGAACCCATACCTGCCTGTCCTCATAACTTCTGTTATTAACGAACCTTCAAGCTAATAACGCCATATGAGAGTTTTATATTTTTATTTTATTTATTTATTCATATGTCATATTGCTCAACAGGACTGACCCATGTATCATACATCCTAGGTCCAACCTTTGGTTGAGGTGGCAGCCTCGCCCCGCGACCGCGCACCCTCCCTCACCATATATGCCAGAACCCCCTCTTCGTGTCCCGCCCGGAAAAACCCGACCATCTCCGATTTGGATGAAACCTTTTGTATATCGTAGGGTCCGTGAATAGCATTACAATGGTATACTTTTTATCTCTCTAGCTCCAATAGTTCCGGAGTTATAACCGAAAAATGGTTTATCTTAATACAAGAACTATTCCCCTATATTTTCCATACTAAACAAGTCGGTTTTTCCTGAACCCTACTGAAACCAATTTCTAACTAATTTTATGAAACTTTTATGCTATTTTAACATCTCTTCGATCATACCAAGTCCTATTTTACTGAATTTTCATAATTTTTCGTATTTTCCTAAGTTTTAATATTTTTTTATTTCTGACTATATTTACATGTGTTTACATGTTTACAGCCCCACCAAGCTGTTTTATGTTCTTTTAGTATTTTATATATGATATTAGGGTTGAGGAGTTACAAACTTTTTGGCGGGAATCCAAAGAGGGACGTCATGTTTTTTGTATAATTTTCATTTTGCTGTGTATTTCGGGTTTTGACTCATCATAATAGTGATAGTTTATTATGTGGCAAGTGTCCGTGAAAGTGTGCAGTGAATGAGAAATTCGATAAAATGCGAGATATGGACATTTCTGGATTGCCTCAAGAAGTCACAATTAAGTTTTCAGTAAAAGTGCTATTATTTTACTGTTGATAACCAAGTTACGGATGTAAAAAGTGTTGAAGACACTGTATTTTTGTGCATGAACTCTAAAGCAGAGCCATTAACTCAAGGATATCATTAACTAATGACGAGGCTGCATGGCGTAATGCCTTTGCCTACCCTGTAAGGGGTGAAAAAAAAAGGAATAGAACCAACATGAAATTCATTGTTTAGTAGATTGTTATACAAGGTTCGGAAGGAATTGATAACTTCCACCCTCGTTAAACACTCTACTTTTCATTTCGAATTCAAGGAAAGTAAACAACAAAAAATTAAAATTTTAAAAAATTCAAAAATGCAAAAACGCAATAATACCTACAAAAAAAAACAAAATTGTCAACAATACAACCAAAGAGGTTGGAAGAAAGAGAAACTTTTTTTAAACGTATTTGAATACTACATCATAGAGTACCTAACCTAAATAACATTACAAATATAATATACAAATCCTTCCTCTTTATAATAATATGTAATTTTAGCCGAGTAATAGTGTTCTGTGCTTATTAGTGTCGATGAAAAACAAGATTTTGAATTTCGGAACAGCTTACCAAATTATTACTCTTTTTTTAATTTTAAATATGGAACGCGTACCGCACCGCGCGCGGGCTATTTTCTGTTGTTTATACCTACACCTTTGACCTACACTCACAAGGTCGCACCTTTTTTTCTTATTCTAATTGATGTAAAAAGTTTCGTATCCCTACTAAGTAGGTACCCAAAGAGGTTGGAAGAAAGTCATTCTCTTTCCTAGAGAAACTTTTTCTTTAAACGTCTTTGCCAAATGTAGTACTATTTTTTTTTAATTCATTCCCGCCCTAAGGCCGGAAGCAATTACTATGAGTCTTTCCCGACCGAGGGCGGGAATCACAGCCCTGAATCTCTCTGTGGTGGGAATCATCGCTTCCGACCCGGTACTCAGATCAAACATACACTACTTTCCGAGTATGAGATATGAAAAAGTAGATTTCTTCTTCTAGTGCCCATGCGTTCCAACTAATCGCAGTGAACCTCCGAATGCTTGTGGATTCTTTAATAGATTGTTTTCACTTTTGGACCTCAATAAAAATAAAGGTATTGATTTCTCGGTGGACACAAATGAAATTTTAGTAATATAAGAAAATAGACTTTAATAGAAAAGGTACATAGAATAACATTCATAAAATCAAAGTGAGAACATAGGTCATGTATTGGGAAACCTGCTGCTTGGCCAGCTAGTGCAAACTATAGTTACTCGTACCATAGCCTTTCTTTCTAATTGATTAGCCTGCTTAATAGTAATTACTTCCTAAAACAATGTCAATGCTGTTACTTCACAATGCAGTTCCATGTAGTGCCGTTGAAGGGAATTGGTCTTAGTGTCAATTGTGTTGGACATAGGGGATAACTGAATCACCTGAAACATAAATATTCACTATAAACATTCAGAGATAATTTTGTAAATGTGTAGATGTTAATAAAATAAAAACACACTTTTTTATTTTCAGCACAGAGTTTTTCAAGTTGAGATAGCGGCTGGTGCTTCTACACACATGAATCATGATTTGCTCCTTTGAATAAAAATAATTAGACAATTTTATTTCAAAATAACTTAAACCCTTTGTTTTATTTCCCAAAAAGTCTATAATTTTTTTTCGAACTTCCCAAGTTTAGCGTAGCCGAAGGTGAGGGTTGACCGTCGGAACAAGTTGCAATGACGGTTCCGCACGTGTACTTAATAAGTATTTTTAATACAGTTGCAAAAAAATTAGGTAATTTAATAAAATAATAAAAATACAATAAACTCATCTAACATTTTTGGAAAATCGCGCCAACCGTAAAAAAATAAAAGCAGAGGTTTTTTTTGTTTTCTTCACCCATTCTGGGTAGGCAAAGGGAACTATACATACAGCCAAATCTTCAGAAGATTTTTTTTATGGATATGACATGAAAATGAGATTAAATGAAATTAAACCTAACCTAACTCATTGAATCAAATCATTATATTGAAACAAATTAGTAGCTTTACTTTTAGACATTACATACCGTTAATCCAAAAATATCAATTAATCGGTATAGAATCGGTGATAGCTTCTCTTTGTTGCAATCAGCGATTCATATGGATCGGCAATTAGTGTTAAATAAAAAAATTCACAAATCTTTTACCGAGCCACGAAAAATAATCGATATTAATTGTAATATATTTCCTCATCCGTTTTAATACAAAAAATTATTGATTTAGTCCTAAACTATAAAAAAATACACAATTTTCATATAAATACGAAGAAAACTTTAAGTAGTTTCTTTCATATCCCACGCCTAAATGTTTAATAATGCGTGGCAGTTTATCGCGGAAAAACAAGTTTATAATATAACATACTGTATGTCGCTAATAGATGCTTATAATTTTAGAATACTTAAGATTGAAATGGTGTTATAAGAACTTGTTTAATTATTATAAGCATTAACGAAAAAGGGAAAATATAAAGAATAACCTCTCAGCCATTGCCGATCCATGGGTCGGTAATGACTGCACTACTAAAATGCACTGCAGCTATTGCCGTTCTATTTTAATTTCAAAAATACTTTTTAAAATCCCTTAAAACGTAATAATTTAGTTGCGAAATGTAGAATATACAAATAAAGGAATATGTTGAGTTATTCAGAATAAACTTAACGTAAATATTTATATATAAAATATCTTAAGCAAAAAATTTAAGTACTTACCTGAGGAAGTAAGGGTTAGTATTACACGATCGGCGCACTCGCTACGTTCACAGAAACTAACGTATTTGGTCACATTCCCGTGTACCTACGTACACTAACACCAGTAAATTAATTAGGAAACATACAAACATGTGTGTATATTATACGCTCTTGTGACTCAAATCGTTCCAAACCGATAAAAATAAGAATAAGCAGAATGGGTCGGCAATACCTGCAGATTTTCGATGGGTCGTTAATAGCTGCGTTTACCTTAGTTCCAGTTTAAAATGACTTCAAAATAAAGAATTGTACATTATATGGATTTTGTTTACTACATTTGCCAAATATGAAGAAGTTCTCATAATTATTATTTCCTATGAAAGTTTTAAAGTTTTTTTTCTTCACTTGACTAATCTTATTTGTTTGATAGTGTTTGGATTGGCAGAGTGAGCTGTGTGATATTTTTATGTTTTTTTATTAACTACTTACTCCAATTTATCTACATATAGCGTAGATAGGTTTCTATAATATTTATTAAAAGCAACTACGATTACATTTTTCCTAAGTTTCCCATAACTTTCGCAAACTTACCTATAATCCAATAGTGTTTCTAGGAATGAGCAACGCTCGAACATTACAGTACGTGAGGCTGATTATATCGGATCGATCGACGAATAGGAAATGACTAGTGCTTATGCTTTTATTGGTTCCGTATAAACATGTGAAGCTAAATTAGAAAACTAGGTTGCTCGTGAGGACATGATGCTATGTGTGATATCTTAGAATTTACGCAGGTAGGTTAATAGAAAGTTCTCGAACATCACTCAATAATTAGGTTAGAGTTGGTTTGAAGAAAATGTGTTTCTATCTTTTAAATTCTTAAAGAAACAACGGCACTAATTTTGTTTGGTATTTTAATTCCTAATAATAATAATAAAAAGGCGTCGCGATGTGACGACCCCATCGCCCATCGCCTATTGGCGATGCAGTCAGTCTGCGCAGGGCAGCTTGTGGCGAGCTGATGGGGAGTGGCGACCCCACGCACCCTATTACTCCTGGGGGAAGGCCCCTTTCCTCATCTCTGGCTAGCCTTAACTGGCCGGCTTAAGTGAAAACTGACGAGGAACAGGTCCCCCGCCTCTGGCTTGCCTTAATTGGCCGTCCGGAGTGGAGTCGCAAGAGCTACATGCTCGAAGGGTCGAAGTGAAACATGCGTAAGACGCGAGTGGGCACGGGGACCCGGCTGCGGCTGGCACCCTGGGTAGAAAGCGGTGTACACCTCTCGAGACCCTTAGCCGCTTACATTCTGTTGCCTCCTTGTCGCTCCCAGCGTGCGGCCGTTCTGGGGGGCCCAGACCAGTAAGTTGGCAAGTCACCGCCTGCCCTTTTTACGTGTTTATAACATTGTTACCATCTGGCAGGCGCCGTAGTTTTTCCATAGATTCTGTATTCGGCCATTAGCACTCCAACTCAATAGTCCAAGTAACTGTAGATTTTTACTCCATTTTTCAATAGTCCTACACTAACCGGCGACTATCCTTAGATGCATTCCTATAATGTATTTAAGGGATAGTCGCCGGTTGGTGTCACATCTTCACATTTGTTTATAGCACAGTTGTCTAAAAGGGCCTCTACATTTTGGCTTCGGCCCCATGCACGCCTCCCAAATGTCCGGGACTCTATAGTCCCGAGAATTTGAAAAGACATACATAATAATAATAATAATATAATCTCACGCCTTTCATCCCCGAGGGGGTAGGCAGAGTAGGCAAATTCCTAATTTTCTACTAATTACTTAGAAAATCAAAGATAGCCCGGCTAAAGGATCTTGATAAAAATACGCAGGATAGACGAGTTTATATATTATGTTTTTTAACAAGGACAATTAATGGCTACCTTTCGTTCCCAAAAATACACATAGTTTCAAAGCCTAAATACCTACGGAATAAAGTTGATGTGCACGGAGTAGCGGGCCACAGTATTTATATAATATATCGAAACTTTATCTACAGAAACAAAATGAGAACCAAGCTTCTTCAGCTTCTTCTTTTATTCAGATATATTCCAGTTTCACCATTAAGCTGCTAGCTGTGAGATGTAGGCAATGAAAATACTTTTTAATAACATGGTTTACAGAAACGTAAAACTAAAGACCGATATAAGTCCAGATAAAATCGTGTACAGCTCAATCTACACAGCATGAGGCTAGGTATGCAAACGAACCTATAAGAGAACGGTAAAAATTCAAATGTGTTCTTTCAAGCAGTTTTTTCTCATATCGATGACTCCTACAAATCCCCTATTAATTTGAACGTAAAATTCATTCAATGAACGATAAAGCTGCCAGTTTGTGTCTTAAATTAAGTGTCTTCAAACAAATTTATTGCTGCATAAATTTCGCGTGTGCTAATCTGTGCCGTCAAGCTTCGAGCCACTGAGTTTGTCAGGGTGTTTGGATGGTTTCAAAGGGTAATTGAAGTACAAGTAAATATTGCTTTCGTTTTCAGTGAAGTGAAGATTTAAAAAGCTTTTAAATTTTTTATTTATAAACATGAACTAAATATTTTATGCAACAAAGGCAATTTAAAAAAAAAAAATTGTTCCGTAACAAAGGAATAACGGAAAGGTAAAGGATTTATCTCAGTCAACAACCATTTTATTCAGAGACTGTTCGACGGATGAAGTTTATATTTCAGAATAAATTCGAGATTTTGACGTAAGATATTTATTTTAGATTTTATGAGAAGAAAAAAAGATATTGTGTTTAATTAGATACTTATACAACATGTAACAGAATAAGCGCGATTCCCGAAATTAGTTTGTTCAGTATCAAATACTTAATCGATTTCAGCTATTTTTAATATGTGTTAAATTTTTCCGAAAAATGTATTAGCATAACTGAATTTAGGGCTTCCTATGGAAACCGTACCATAATTGCTCTTTATTTAAGTAATTTGGTTACACAAAACTAAAGTACGAATGCACCATATTTTTTTTATAATAATAGGTATACTAATTGGGGTGTATGAGAAAATGGGCTTTTTCTGTTACGCGTTGTATATACAAGCATATATCGGGTCACTCGATTTTTAAAAGAAATCATTGATGTAGGTATACTCGTAACTCTTACTCCCAGCTCATCACCAATTATCTAAAAGTATATTTGAAAAAACCATTAAAGGAAATCATCATAATTCTAGACAAATATATAAAATATATAACCAAAAACGGTAAGGTTATGGCGAATCATATTACTTATTTACCTGTACCTTATTTAGGTAAAATTCTTATAAAAGTGCCAACATAAAAACAATTAATAGTGCGGAATACTGATTATCTACCTGTCTGACGCACATGGCCGGTTGCCTGAGAAATATATATAGTGATGCATTTTAATAACAATGTATTAATTAATTTAATAGAAATGCCAGTCAAAATTATTTCAATATTACTTATTATCTGCGAAGCAACGAAAGCTCAGGTAATATTAACAAATTAGGGCTGGCGTGTTTCGTATAAAACTCAGCCCGGAGGGACGCAATCCTTCGAAAGCATAAAATTTTGTTTTTCTCATAACCCCAGGACAAATACTCCAATTATTGAATTCCCAGTCCTATCTCGTGCATTCGAATGGAATGTCAATCCATCTAAACAATGGTCAGACTTAAAATAAGAAATATGAATTATAAGAATTGAGCTGTACACTGCATTGGCATCGATATCCAATATGTATTTTAAGCGGGCAGCAACTTCATTATTAATTAATAAAAACATATTTATGAATTATTTATTACTGATGCTGGGCCCAGTCCGAATTCCGAGCATTGTTATTTTTATTTATGGTCTCTTTTAGACATCGTAAATGTTATAAGCTTATATGGATTAAATTTTAAGTAGGTTTGAATTGAATAAGTCCTAAAGTTATGTAAAAATAAACGATGAAGTATCTTTATTTCTTAATTTACCCATTTTTTTTAAATAGACAGCGTTTGAATATTTAAGAGATAAAAAAGGTTTTATATAGAAACATATTTTCATTTGAATGGATGATAATAACCTTTACCCGGTAAATTCTTAAAAATTATGCTAAGCGAGTAGAACGACTAGACAGCAAAATTCGATTTTGTGATGAATTGAAATCAACTCAAACGTCGAATCATTTGAAATGGATTTGCATCATAAGAGGTAAAACATTTGAATTATTTAATTAGCATTTCGTATCATTAAGTTCCAATTTAAATATTTTACGGTGAATGGGAGGATAATAAATATATATTTTCAATATAAAAAAAACTGTTCTCAATATTTCGTTGATGCTAATATGAGATCACATAATAAGACTATTTATGTTCGAGAAATTATAATTATGTGCATAATTTTAGAAGTGTTACCACGATTTTGGCTATATCTTGATACAGTTTTGCCTTACGCGTCTATTGACTTAGTTGGTAATAACTCGGCTGCTGAATCAGAGGTTAAGGTTTAGATTCCCGTCTGGAAACATTTTGTGCCTAATTTCGTGTCTGGATTTTTGGATAAATTTAACTGTATTTAAGTTGCAGTTGTTTAACACCCATAGTACATGTGCTACCAAGCTTGGGATTAAATAAATGTGTGTTAATTGTTATGATGTACAAAAACACATTGTAACAATTATGTAAGATCTTTTTCTCTTAATAGTCATGGGTCTCCTTCAATGGATTACTCCAGATTCGATTATCTTGTGCCTTCTTCATTCTATTTTCCTGGCTATTTTGGTGATGTCATCAGTCCGACAGACTTTTGATCTGCATTTGTTCCTATGGTCTGTTATGAGATTCTATTCCAGGATCTTTACACTTATTTCTTTTTCGTTGGCTATATCGATAGTTTTTGTACACCATATTTTTATAAGGTCTTAACATTAACTTATTTTCTAGGGTCTAGTTCTATGGTTATCTTGAATGTTTAGGTTAACTTTATTTATTAACTTTTTCGTATGTTGATTAAACTATTACAGTGTGTATTACATAAACATTTTATATTTTTTATACTCATATTATATTTTGTTGCCACGTGAAGGATGATAAATTATTCGACGACTCCGCCTGAATGCAAATCTTCCGAAGTGGGTCAACCTGGTGTTATATTTTTTTATGTTGTAATCACTACTGAGTATACCATCTTCTGAATGATTGATCTTTCATTGTCTTGTGACATTTTTACGATTCGACGGTGTAATAGAATTTTTTTACAACGTAAGCTCGAGTGGCGTTCTCCCGTGTGGTTTTACATTGTAGCTATTGTATTCATTCACAATTCGAAAAAAAATACTTTTTGCAGTTCCGGTCACTGGTAGATGAATCGATTAGTGTTGAAGCTAAAAAAATTTAAGTGATGTCTTTGGTAGCAATAAATCATTCCATTGAAGCGCTTGACATGAATTACGCAATAAGGAATTTTAAGAGTTGTTGGCAAAACGCATACTCGTAGTTAGTTTCTTTAAGGAAAAAAAATGAAGTTTCTCTCTTGGAATAGGATGTCCGTACTGTTTGGTTTAAATAAAAAAACCTGTTGCGACTCAACCTAGTACAGTCTTTATTAAAGCTTTGAAACAGTCCAAAAATAATAGGTATAGCATTTTATTGAATTTAAAATGCCGCGTATCGAATTAGAAAAAGCAAAGATCATGCTAATAAAGCGCCCGACGCATTTATTATAAAAGTTTAACCGCAAGGGTCTCGGTCCCTTGTACCGATCGTGCCATTAGGCAGCAAAATTGTAAACTATAAAATGCAAAAAAGTTGGAATCTGAGCTCCGAGAAAGTAAAGGTTGCAGAATTGCATGCAACCACCGCTCAGGTGTCGGCCGCCACGTATGCATCAATTTTTAATATAAACTAACATGAGCCAAGACCGCAATGTTTTTTAGAATATAAGTAAACAAATAAACTCACTTTCAAAGCTATTGTAAAGAATATCATTGCGCCCATCGTGCTTCACAAACCAAAATTAATAGAGGGAAACCAAAGGTAGGTTACTAACATTAATTATTAAAAAACAAAAAAACCCAGTCAGCGTAAAACACTGTAAAGAAGCATTATTAAAGATTTTTCTTTTTGTTGCTGTTCCGGAGATATGATTATGATATGAGTAATAAACCTAAAGACTCTTCCAAATCCGTTAAACCGCTTAGACTACAGGAAAACACAACACAACACAAATGCTTTTAAACATACACACACCCAAAAAAACTTTACCCACTTTAGATATTCTGATTAGAGTCCTATTTCATAGAGATAGATAACGTTGCAGAAGATAATAATTATGATTCAGACAAAAATACAAGGACGTAAAATAACGTCATTAAGGTCATCAAAACTAACTGTATCAAACTAAAGTTCTATTTTTATAATGTTAGACGTCGTCGCCGAAACATCAATCACAACTCAGTTTAAACTTAATAAAACCGGCCAATCACGAAATTACGCTCATATGCTCGCAGTTCTGTACATTAATATATTTTAAAATATTCTCTTTAATAATATCGAAATCGAAAATAGTTCATTGGTTCAATGAATGCATTTATTTATTTAATTAGGCATGCTACAGCAAAACATAACATAACACTTTGAACTTAAAGTAGACTAAAACTAAAACATTTATGCTCGCCAATTAACAGCACGCACAACCTTTGCGTAAAATTATAAATCAACTTTTTTAAAAATATAAAAACTTAAAAAAGGACGGTTCAGGGGGGCGGTTTTATATCTTTACATGATTTCAGCAGTTTATGTTTGAATGTTACTTGTGAGTCATGGAAAACATCGATGTCAGGTATTTTTTTATTTACAGCATTATATGAGGAACTTATTCTAGAGAGAGGATAATGCAGGCCGAGGCTAATTTGATATCGTGGAAGGCTAAAAATATTGTTTACGGCATGACGAGGGTAATTAAAAGGAACAGCTATATTTATCATATCGAGAAGGTTCGTGCAGTCGATTTTGTGATTAAGAAGCTTGTGGAGGAACAAGAGGTCTTAAATCATACCATGAAGTAATCATTTTAAAAAATGTTAAATGCTAGTTTTAGGGATGTTTGTGAGAAGTAGGTACATTGCGAAACAAAAGCCAGGTGTCGTGTGAATGCGCTTTGAATACCCTCAACGCGCTGTGACGGCGCACTGTACACTGGATTCCGAGCCACGCTGGCAAATTCCAATCGACTACGAACCAAAGTATTATACAACAAAATTCGGGTCTGTCGTAGTTTTTAAACTAAACCCTTTTGAATGAATGTTTTTCAAAGGAAATATGGGGTAAAAGAGAAAAAAATTAAGCACGTTATATAGTAGTGTTTTTATATATTATTTTATACATTCTGTTAAAAACAGTAAATTAAAAAATATATATATTTAAATGTAACCAATTCTAGTGAAAGAAAAATCCTACTCTATAAGATCTACTGACCCCTAATAATAATCTTTGATCCTTACGACTACGGATCCACAAAATATGATGATGATGATGACTTATGTAACGCAATCATCTGTAGCGTTTGACGCA
Source organism: Ethmia dodecea (assembly GCA_963855545.1). NCBI lineage: Eukaryota > Metazoa > Arthropoda > Insecta > Lepidoptera > Depressariidae > Ethmia > Ethmia dodecea. Next base: position 9,933,376 of record OY979448.1, read on the forward strand.
GCCATTGGCCGAAGTACCGATAGCATATCCGGTGGTTTCTCTATACATAATTGTTTCATTCGCGGACTTTACTTTACTTCGTAACTAACATAAAATACGCAAATTTTCATATTAATATACTTAAGCTTTCTTAGGAATTTATGTGTTAGTCTAAATTTAGGCATATTATTTCATTTATATCTAAATTTATATGACATTAGTCCTCTATAATATACTATGCAAGTAGCTATTGAGTACTCCTTGCTTGCTTTCATGTTTCTCGCTACACGATGCATACAAACAAAATAGGGTTCTAAATTATTTTATCTGTATTTTGTGAGTAACCATTTAAGGAGACATCTTGTTTCATCTTCGATCTTATCGTCACTTTCTATTATCATGTATCGTAGAAATAACTAGGAAATTTGTGGAAACCCTTGTTACACTCAAAGCCCTACGATAGCAGCGTGTTTTTTACGATTACGCTAGATAACCAGTCAAATATTAGCACCCGTTCCGGTCAATAGAAGACAATAGATAATCCTACTGCGTCTGATTTTCGTCACGGGACGGTTTTTGCGGTCAGTCAGTGAATGGGCAACCATCTAGTGTGATCACTTGTTTCAGAAGGCACGTTGAACCGTTGATCCCGTTTTAGGCTGTGTTTGATCTCAATTGCAGTCGTTAAGCCATATCAGATACCCATGGGTGGCTTGAAAGATTTTGTCAGGTACAACCATCCTAACTTTTGCTAGTATGTCGGCTCATACTTCGTCATGTTTGTTCATCAGAAGTGTGCTGTTTTTGATAATTTCTAAAAGATAGCAGAGGTTGTATGACAAGGACTACGCAAAATAACATAATTATAAAACAAAATATCGTTGTAAAAATGTCAATTACTTCAGAAATATCTATGTCATTTAGGTATAAATACACAACCCTTTTACAGTTGTCAGGAACAATACTCAAAATAAGAGTAACATTTAATGTTTAAATATTAAATATATATAATATCAACTTTTTATGCTGACGCTACATGTGTTGATGACTATTAAAGTAATACACCGTAACATCCTCGCCGCCATTAGGTATGCGCCCCGATACTAAAATGAGCGTATACGCAGGTAGCTGTTGATACTTCACTAACATGTATAAAGACTGGTTTGTACCGTGGTAAACTAGTCTTTTAAGTCTTAGTTCTCTATGTTTCAAAAGGCAATCGTTGGTCTAGCCTATCTACAAAGCTCGCTACGAGTAGAACTAAATTCTACTGACGCTTGACTAGTGCATTTGTCTCGTAATCGCACGAGAAAGAGCGAGACAAAATTTCGATTTTCAGGCTGGTTTTCCTGAGGTGGCCACTAAAACAATCCTTGAATCAACAATAGGCTCGCCAGGAAGATTATAACATTTATAACACATACTTCCTTACTATATGAATTTAATACCGTCAGCAGTAGACTGTGTACTAATATTATAATGATAATATCAAAATCAGTTTAGACAAATATGATAATAGAGTTTAAAATACTAAAAGACACGATTTTATATGTGTGGCACTAGTTGAAACAAATTAAATCAGCCCAAATTCAAGAGGTTTACGAGGAGCCATTTAGGAATTCCTCTATTAACCTCCTGACTCTATCATCAGACCCTCACCGTCAAAAGTGAGCACAAACTCTAAACTCAGTTTACGAGTAGCCACTTAAAAGTTCCATTATATTATATACTTCCTAGCTCCATCATGAGATCAGCTCGATGATGCCAAAGTATTGTAGTGTTATCCAAAATAAATTTGAAATATGGTATGTAGGTGTCTTATAATTTTGTCGAAGGAAACCTCTTTAAAGGGATTTTTAGAAATTCCTACGGGAACGGGAATAAACTGGACCCGCGCGGGCAATGCCGCTGGGCACCCGTTATCAGTACTTCACTACATAGTATAAAACAAAGTCGCTTAAATAGATAGAGGGATTCAGGAGGAAGATTTTAGTATAAAAAGTAAAGAAGAGAAAATAACAACTACCTAGTCCTAAAAACGTAATACAATACCAAGTAAGGACTACTTTGAGTTACGAATTTTCTTTTCAGATTCGGATTTCTATAAAGAGTTCTAAGGTAATTTTGTATGGAGCGATTAAGGGTACCGACTTTCTTGATAAGGTACCCATTAACATATTTTATTTCACTTTACTTATACCATCTTAACAGTATTTTCTCAAAATCTCAATGTAAAGAAATTAACCTAATACGCGGCGCACGTGTGAAATTTCTCCATACTAAATTATCTACTTGATAGGATTCCATAGATAGTGGATATCAAACCGTATACCGTATCAAACAGTAATTCACCGACTCCGACATAGCTATGTTAAATTCAAAACTTGGCGGTGGCGCGAGAACACAAGCTAAGCAGAAAACAGAAAAAAAAATTGCATGACATGAGCTGTGTAAGATTAAACATTAGTACATACTTAGTTACGTACCCGTAGTATATGTCCGTAATTGTTTTAAATGTGTATCATGGAAGTGAAGAAGTCAGTAGTGGAAATAAAAAAGAAAACTAGTTGTTAGGGATAGGTATGATTGCTACTTTTGAAATGAAAATTATTTGATATAAATACTTATTTTTTTCACATGAAACTTAATTTATTATTATAATTTCACCTGTGAAATTTCACAGACAGTTATATTATATTATAATGAAGAATGCCCCTTGCTACTGGAAACTTGATATTATTCTATGAAAAAGTAAATGAAATGCACATGGCTGTCGGTTTTATAAGTAGCAGCCTAAGTAAACTAGAATAGCAGGTGTAAAGTATGAAAATTAATTTAATATGATTTTTCACATGCTACTTAAGAAATGACTCATCTCTACCAGTCATACAGCTAGAGGATAATATAATTAAAAACTAATGATGTTAACGCTACCGCTTCCGCTTATATAAATTTCCCTCATAGTAGTAGATAGTCATACACAGACGTATTGAAAACGATGCGTACCCACTAAATTACAGATGAAACTCTGACCAGAAGCGGTCGGATCAACAACCGTAAGCAATAATCATTACTCTCGTCTCATCAGCCTTGAAAGATGCTTTATTGTCTCGATTCGGCTCGTTGTCGACTTGTTACTACAGAAATAAAAATACATCGTCAAACTTGTATTATAAAACCTCACGCAATCGCTGAGCGCGTGGGGAAAAAAGTTAAAATAATTTCTTGACTCGAATTGGAATGGGCGTTTTTGATAGAAATGTTTTGTGAGGTTAGGATTAGTCTCTATATATGAATTGAATATTTGCAGTGATTCCCTTTGAGACTTATTATTACTTCCCAAAGTTAATACCGTTACAATGAGGCCTTACGTTTTCTGTAAGTCAAAAACTAAGCAAAAAATAAATGAAAAAATCAGATTGGTAAAATCAAAATACCGTAAATACTAACAGTAAAACAATAACACTAAATAAAATGCAAGAAATCGACACAAAATCCATTTATTTGTCTTTAAAGCGAGGGGTTCTTACATACAAAACGATAACCAGATAAACTCTATAGAAGTGTATTTCCACACGAAAACAGCAATAACTTTTTAGGGCTACCATGAAAGTTACTTTTACGATTGTTAGGAATTAATATCTGAAAAACGAGTTCGGACCCTCATATCTTAGCCGATAAAGGTGCCAGAAAATAGGATCCAATATTCTTTAATAACCTTCAGAGATTTTATATTTATCGACATTCAAGTTATTAAAGTCCAATTCAGAACAATTGTCGATTTACTAAAGGAGGAATATGAATGAAGCAATATTGTAAAGGCAGTAGATACCTATTGAAAATTAATATCACTTCTAAAATCAGCTTTTGGTAGCCAATTAAAACAGTAATTTATGAATGGAATATTTTTATTTCATCTCTGAATAAACTACGGCATAATAAAGCCTTATTTACATTTGTTACCTATTAATGTAAATCAGAGGCGTGAATTTCTAATAAATAATTATTATACATTTTCGAATAATAGGAAAAGCCAGATTGTGTGACACAAGTTTATGTTTAAATTATAATTATGTGACTTTTGTCAGGTTTACAACATTTTATCTCCGAAACGGTTGCTTCTAATTAGAAGTCGCAAATTATCTACACTTGTTATGGCTTAACGTCTATAGTCACATTCAAATGTGGCGAATCTAAAATACAGTATACTGTATATGACGATATAAACACACCTACTTACACTAACATTTAATAATTATTCCTACTATTAACGCTGAAGAACAAGACCTAAAAAAACAACTGTTATTTTTACACGGTTGCCCGAAAAGGCTTTCTAATTTGTCGACCGAAATTTGACATTATTTCGCTCCGCCATTGTTTGTGTTCCGATTACCGCGAGGGTTAAATAGCCCGTTTACGTCCAGAGTTTTTCGTTAAATATCTACCGTTGTTTAAAAGGAGTGAACTTAAAAGGGTTAAGATCCCAAGCTAATCGCAAACTGCTTGCGTTTTTCTTTTGTCCTGAATTTCTGGAGCGTTCGACTTTTAAAAATATTTTGACGGTAAGTAGCTTACATAATAGCGGTTTTAGTAACTGTATTCAGAGAAAAACAAAAGAAAAGCTTTATAAAATTGGTGTAAATTTGCATTAATTATTTGAAACGCTACCATCTTGATAACGCTTTGGGGTAAACGGTAAAACTCAAAAGTATCTTATACAAGTTAACGTTTTAACCTTTTTATATACTGATAAACATAATTACCATTATACCTAACATACATGAAAATTCACGATTCGATAATGCTGTGTCTAGACAACAGCTTAGCTGTTACTATATTTTCCAAGTATACCCGTATGCAAAAGTTAATAACTTGAACGTGCATTGTACTCGCCTTTACCACTAAATCCTAAAATTCTCATATAAACCGGTATCTACATCCTAAACACGATGCTTCCTCTTCATGAAACTGCACTAAGCTTATCGCATACGATTACTCTACAAGACATAAGCCTCGTTTGCACCGCGAGCGGAGTTTGGGCTCATTCGCACGCGATGACGTCACTAATACCTAACCCATCTCCGCTTAAATGCAAATGAAGAGACTGGAGCGTCGCTGTTTAACACGGGAAAATTTATCATGCTATGTTGGAGTAGAATTAAAGTTTTGATGGAAAAGAATAACCGTTAGTGGCTTTTATTTCCAATTTACTGCATATTTTTGACTGTAACTGAACAACTTTTTTAAAGGAGTACCTACCTATACACTGCGTGGAGCGACAAAATATGTAGATAAATATTAAATTTCTATAACGTTTTCGAAACTCGTTGCGACATGTGGCAAAATGTGAGTGACACTCTTAAACTTATACATGCGATAGACGAAACAAATTTAGTTAAAGGACTTGATATACTGAACAAAACATTTTTAGAACTGCAACTACCTCTATTGAAACCTTGTTTGTATTTACTATACAACAATTGAGGTGCAACATGTTTGGCAATGGTGCACAACAGCGTGCCACGTTACCAGATGCTTCAAGACATGAACAAGCTAATAAAATGTTGCGCTGCAATTATTGCTTAATGAATACGAGACTTAAATTTCCTTTTCACTTCTTATGCTCTAAAAGTACGCCAGTATAGCCCTACGAAGCGAGACTAAAGCGACCACTTTAGTCCCTAGGGAGTAAAAAGTAATTAGTTTTTTAATTTCCTTAATGAGACATAGACAAACTCAAACAGCCAGTAAATATCTGTGGAGTGTGGACCATCTTCATTGCGAAAACGTTGAGAGTTTTAATTCCATGGTTTTTCTGCAAAGAAGGTGGCGCCATGTGTTTTAAATTATTAATATGCAAACAGAGATTTAAATCTCTTTGTTAATGTGTGTCCTGTGACAGGTTTAGAAGAAAAAACTGACCTTTGTTCGTATAATAATCTCACGCCTTTTTTATCCCCGAGGGGGTAGGCAGAGGTATTCCATTACTGGAAATACCCACATTTCACGAGATATATTGGACCCCTAAACGTGATAGGTGGTGAGCCTATCGCCGGACCGGGTCTATTTACACATGTCTCAGAATTAATTCTGAGACCTGCGGGTTTCCTCACGATGTTTTCCTTCACCGTCGAGCTAGTGATAAATATGTACGTAAGTTTTTGAAAAACTCATTGGTAGATGCCAGGATTCGAACCCGAGCCTCACTGATTTTAGGCAGGCTCTTTAACCGTCCGGGCTATCACCGCTCTTGTTCTTTGTTCGTTTTTAAATAAATTTGTACTAAATTGACTATTTTTCTCGCACTTAAAGTGAAAAGTACAGTTGACACCTCGAGACTAAACGCCAACTTAACCTACCCTCGGTTTCATTGACTCCGTCGTAAGCTCGGGAGTCAAAACTCGTAAGCTCGGGAGTCAAACCACCTCTGGTATATAATGGCTTCGTTTAGTCCCTCGATATAAAATATACTATTATATCGGAGGTCCGAAGTTGTGGCGGAGGCAGAAGTTAGCGGTACATCAGGGACGCGCCTCCGTGAGCCTTTATTACCCGCTCAGCGATTTAATTGAGCACCTAGTTGTCTGTACTACGTTAGTGATGACAGATACTAGGAAAATTTATGTGGTATTTGAATACTTAGTTAGGCAGTGTTATCTGCATTCACAGTCAATGCAAAAACTTTAGGTTTATTTAAAAGATCTAGTATTCAAAAGTAATACTCTTTTCGATGTGGATGTAACTTGCAAATGTTCTATGTTTGTTTTGTTGACTAATCACTTTTAGTTATTTTGTATTAGTCTACGGAAATGTTTTAAATTGAACATAATAATACTCGTAGTTCTTCGCAGCATAAAGTAACTTACTCCAATTAACAACAAAATTGTTATTACCCACTAAAAATTTAAGACACAAGCTGCTACACATAAGCAACATTCTCATGGTTGGGACTCCGAGCTGGGTTCCTAATAAAGTTTTCCTTAAGATGTTTGAAGACTTAAAAGTACAAATTTTTAGTACTACCATACACAAACCAATTAACTAAACGGCTACCTAGCGGAAATTAGTATTTTCCAGCAACTTTTTAGTACTCCTAAAACTTAAACTAATCAAAACTTAATAGGTGTCCATAAAGAAAACATTTTAGTTAAGCACTGTATGCTTTTGAAGGGTTATGCTGTAAAATACTGAGACCAAAGCTTCATAAAAACATAAATTAGAAAAATCCATTTCTTTAAAATGTTCGTTGAAACAGCTTTTCTTGTAAATACTTATGTAATAATTATGAACTTTGTAAATAAATTATTTATTATTTCTACGTCTTGTAAATACTTTACAAGTAAAGTAGAAAAAAAAGAAAGTAGAAAAGTAGAAATAATAAATTATTTATTTACAAAGTTCATAATTACTTTGTCTTAAAATTTAAATTCTAGACAACATAATTGAATAGAATATTTTTTATTTCAAACCATGGAAAGTTCATTTAACTAAAATCTTTAAAAAAATGCAGTATTTTTAGTCTACATACACCAAACCTTATATTTAATCAGTTAAGAACCGCCGGTTCCAATTGGTACCAAGACACAATTAAAAATCTATTGTGTCTGTGATTCATGGTCTGAGAGGTTAAAATAGAACCTTCACATCTTCACTAATCGATACCGTTGCTGTTGGAGGCAAAAAAAATATACCAGACGACGAATAACTTTTACCTGTAAATTTGTCATCTTATACAGCAATCATCGACTCAACTACCAAGCTTGGTGACTGTGTCTGACTTCTCCTGTAGGAGACATAAACTGATTATGAAATCCCAACCCATGAAGGCAAATTATATACCTAACTTTTCCAAATAGAAAAACCACAGGAGTGGTACCAGTGCAGCAGTGTATGGAGTAAAATTAAGATCCCCTCATCATCATCAGTCATCATCAACCCGTAACAGCCCACTGCTGAGCTAAGGGTCTTTCCTCACACATGAGGAAGTATGGGCTATAATCTCCCACGTGAGCCCACCGCGGATTGGGAGAAGGTGTTAAGCTACTGGCCACTTAACAGTCAGAATTTTTTGAAATTGAGATCCTATAACCGGTGCAAAATGATGTTGATGTGGAAAATCACGTATCTAGACACGCGGTAGCGTGTCAAGCCAAGTTCTAGTAGCAGAACGGCGAGTAGCACCGTGTGTAGTACAGATTATACAGGAATAAAGTTTACTGACCGTCAGCTGGTATCAGCACAACATCGGGAAACATTGTCTTCTCCATCCTTAATAAGGTGTGAAGCACGGCTTAACTAAGCGCTATCTTAAGGGCGGACTTATCAACGTGGATCGGGCTTATCAACGATCGCTTCTCTTAATTGTTGGCCGGTGCATGTCAGCCCTTAATTAGTGAAAATACCCACGTCCTATCTCACTGACATCATTGATTTTGAATGCAATTATTGTTCTGTTGATAAAAAGGACGCTCTCTATATGGCTGAGCCAGTTAATAAAATATTTTTGGCTAATGTTAAGCGTGTTTTCAAATCGAATTGGCTGCATAAGGGAGTTAGGTCTTTGTAATTACAAGTCACGTAAAGACTATTAATATTTTTTTCTCTTTAACATGGCATTGAATCCTCAATGGTGATAAGAATAGATTAATAGTACCCACCTAAATGGTATCTACCGACGATAAAATAACAGATAAGTTATCTTTTGATTTCATAGTCTACCAAACAGAAAGTTTGAAATTCGCATTAAAAGTTCAACCAGATGAAACATACGAGCCCATGATTTTATTAAAGTAATATTCCAGTTTGAACAAAAGTGAAATTTTATACTATTCATCTGCACACCGCATAAACCCATTCAAAATTATCTAACACGGTTGATCTTTAGTTGCTCACTGAAATGTGTGGCCTTTTATTTTGTGACTGCCGCGCAGGGAACTGAAAGGCTTAAATTTTAATTAATTTTTCACTCCACGGACTTCTTTAATAAAACCGGGGGCTTAATTGCCAAAATATTTCACAATCCTTTTAGGTTAGGAGCGAACCTTAAGACGTGTTTAATTAGTAACGTGGCATCCATTTAAATGATGTTAGATGTTATGAATTGCCTGATCCCGGTTTGTTTACTTTTCATTACAGATTTATTAAGGTTTTCTTAATTAACCGTAAATTATACTCCTTTTCGGTAGTTATTACCAAAAAAAGACGCATCCAGTCTTTCTATTCTTATTGTTATTTTTTTAACTTGTACATTAAATAAGACTAGTTTTCTTACATATTATATCTACAGGTTATCTCATTATTATAATTTAAAAAAAAATGTGTAAAAATGTAGCCCAAAACTCACAATTGTATAATATGAAAAATGACGCAACGTTATTAAAAATCAGTCAACCCTATCTCCGCACAATATGGTAAAATTAATGTGACCAAAACATTTTTCCCGTACCCAAAAATGTTTAAATACAGCCATACATACTGGACACAAAGGTCTTCCAATTCATTTGCTTATCTATTTAAAAGAGCGGGTTGGTTCGGGTACAACATTCAAAACCAATGGAGCTTAATGTCACAAAATGCCGGCGTGGCTCATCCATCCACCAAAACTGTCGGCGGGCCGCTATGAATAAGGAAAAAAAGTATATATCCTTGGACGTTTAAAGGTTTTAAGTGGTATTTTTCAGAATATAGACACTTATTTTTTTAAAAGAACAGTTACACGGATAAGTTAAGCTATATGGCGGAATATTAGGATAATACTAAGTAGTAGGTGCAGTCCCAAAATAAGACAAGCCCAATTATGCACTTCTTTTATAATATCAAAAGTATTTATATTTTATAATGAACTGTTGACTTTACAAGCAAATTTATATAATTATATAAGTGTAACAGCAAATATAGCCACCAAATTGTCAGTGTTAGTTATATTATAAACTACAAGAGACTAGCTCTCTGAGAAGCCACTTTGGAGAAATAGGAGAATTGATTAAATAAAAGGACAGATGTAACAACAAAATGATAGTAGGTTTCCATTTATCTTTGAAAACCTCGAACTTAAAAAATTTAACACCAATATCGAACGATTCATCCAGTCTTCAAGTATTAAGTAAGTCGTTTATGAAAGAAAGTAAGTCGAACAATAAAACGGAAGGCACTCCTAAGCCTAACTTTGACAAACCTAAACAAAAAGTAGTAAAATCACATCGAACCGTAACAGAAAAGTGTATCCACCTTCGCAACAAAAAGAGGCCTCCTGTTTAAATTCAATTTGGAAGTCGAGCAACCCCTTTTTACAAACAAAATATTATAGAAAACGCAAAATCTTATTCCCTTGCCAATTCTACATGCGACGGATAGTTTACTCGCGTTGACAAAAAAGCAAACTTTATATTCAGTTTCATGTTTCTCTATATTTTATAGGGCGTCTGCGGTACTTGCCAAATGGTGTACTTGGAGAGTATTGGCAGAAGTTTGTGCCTATAGCGGAAACATAACTGAAGACAGTTGAATGTACTTAGCTACCATAGTGTGAAGGTAAGCTTCCTACGCGATAGGCACCGTGAATATGTGAGTAATATTCTCCATTTGTAAGGTAGCACTGTGGAATGGCTTTTTCTTGTTATCTAAATTATCTATTATCTTCCCATGTATGCGAGGAGTGTCGAATACCGCAGATAGACAGAAAAGGTATATGCATGGAAATTCGAGTTATGTGTTTTGTTACCAGAGATATTGTTAGAGATAGGTACTATTGTAAAAGAGATCAGCTGATATGCCTCAACAAAAGGATACTATAAATGCTAAACTTAATAATGCAAGGGACTTTAAATTGTACTAATCGTAACTTGTTAAGCTATAGCTTATGAATTATATATTTAACAATCCAAATTACAAACAATTTTAAAATAGTATAAATTATTGTTATAGCCCATGAAACGATTGAAATCCAATCTAAGGTTAAAAAGGTACTAATAAAATGTTTTTATCTTCAACTTATACTTGTAAGTATCGGTAACCATACACGTATTGAACAATAAAAAGATGATATTCAGTAGCCATCGTAGGTGTTAAACGAACTGCTCTTATCAGTGGAACGTCAAGGTTCACTATAGAAGTTGGACACCATCCTTTCAAGACCTCTCAAATTTGGATGTTCAATGATATTTTTTCTAGTTAGTTGGGTCAATTGAGAATGGTCGAATCACTCACGTGCTTGGGACGTGGGAGGTATATTAGGAAAGAAATCAAGATGGTTGCAACGGAAGCCAGGTGATGCATTGCCCCCAGGTTCGCTCTCAATCGCTAGATCGGAGATTAGATCGTATTCGCTTTCTACACAGACTGCTACGGACCTTACAAAGATTTGTTTGCTCTTTCGTGATTCGTCTTTCTTAGTTACCTGCCACTGTATCTGTCTGGATTAGGGAAGGTAAATTAAGATTTATGTAGAGTTCGTTGCTATTGGTTTTTGAGAACTTGATTAAAAAAAGCTGGTGCTAGTTGGATTTATCTGAGTATTCAATGACTCGATGAATATATAGGGTTAATTTTAAGATTGTTAAATATAATAGTTAACCGAAACAGCACGAAGAAAGTGCTAAGCCCAAACATATTCTTATAATTAAATTTAAAATATTACCTATTTATCAGTTCGGAAAATAATTTCTATTATCGATGACGTAGACGTCCAAAGTCAAAGAAAGAACAGCAAAAACGTTTCGAGCTCCTCAAACAATGATCAGTAATGCAGGAAGCCACAGAGATATCATCTTGACATAACTTTGGTTATAATCGTTAGATTCATCTAATGTTTAAGTAGACTCACAGCTCAAATTCCGAACACTCAAATTAGGTGTCAATACACGATCGAGCTAATTGTTATTCCGCGCATTCAAATTTGAACTTGTACACACTGATGGGGCAATCACATGTATGATTAAGTTTATTTACTTGTCCGCCTACGCAGATATTCATTACCAACAACTGTGTATGTATCGTTTAAGCTGAATGTGGCTAAACGTATATGACATTATGTGGGTGTCCGCCTTTCATTAAGAACAAGGTGGTTCATCAGTCCATCACGATTGAAAAAACAGAGCACACGGATTTAGTAATTAAAAACGTTTCATGACAACCAACATGGTGTTGATTGATTACATTTTTAAAGTGATTGAAACCACTTTTGGATATACGAAGTCGTAGAGAATACTGTGTGTAGGCAACGAACTGCTAAATCCCACTATAGCTACTAACAGATGAGTAAAATTTTAATATAGAATATAATTATAATTAAATTTTAACCAACTCCCTTGGCGTCTTAAAGTAAGCATCAACAAATCAAGTTCTTGTTTTGGAGGAAGATGTTCGAAACTCAATCTGGAAGTGCTTTATAATAGACTGAACTCGAGTTTGACCTTTCACAACTGGAAGCTGGTATCTTTTGGAATAGAAGATAAATCTTCAGTTTAAAACTTTGTCCCACGCGACCATAAATTGCAAATCCCTAAAACGTTCTTCCTAGGTGCGTTAAAGTACAAACTCGGTTTAACTCCGTATTCCGATCACGGGGTATGCGAGATAAGAAAATAATGTCCCCTTACAAAGGCCGTACGCAACGTCTTCTTTTCTTATAAGCTGTATCGTACTCATTATCTTTTAACACGCCGCAAAACTTATGCTCCTCCTACGTTATTCCCTATCTCGGCTCTTAAACAGCACTTTCCCGGCTTTCGCTACATCCCTGGCCTCGGATCAGATAGGACCGCTCGCACGAACCAACAGTCTATACACTTATTTATTTACCGAGCTAAGACGATTATTTACGATGTAAAGCGTGTAATAGCTTTCAATATCTCGTTTTTCTGCAGGATCCGGCTTCCCCAACATGCATCGTTTGAAGTGAGCAAGGCATTTCGACTACCGTAGTCTACTGTGGGTTTATCGAAAGCTCGTCGAAAACGTAAAAAAACTAGAAAGATAAGGTTTATTTTCTACTATAATATTACAAATTAATTTTTAATCAATATTTAGATACTCGTACTAACTTCATATTTAAAAACCTTAGAAGAGTAAGTAGAACAATCTTAAAATTTAAATATGTACTTAAAATTACTACAAGAACGGTTTTTCACTATTAAAATTCGTAACACAAAGATGATTAGCATAGGAAAGTAATTTAAGCAAATTGCCTTAACCGTTTAGTGAGAAACGCTGATATTGTTAGTCAGCCCAAAGTTACTGACAAAATTATTACAATTTTCCTAAATGTAGTTGATACAATTTACATTCGTATTTTCTTTGTAAATAAATGTTACTTATTTACACAGTCGTAGAAAAAAAACCAGCCAAGTGGATTTTTACTTTGGATCACCATTACACACATATTTTCTTTGTAAATAAATGTTACTTATTTGGGCAGTTCTTACAGTGAAGGAATTTTAGGGGGCTCAAATCGTAGCGACTAAAGTTTTAAATATTCCTGATTTATTTTTTATCCGAGACAGGTAACTAATGGTCTACTATTTGGGCACTGAATTTCAGAGCGGTAAGAAAGTTATTTCTTGGAAAAGAAAACCCAAATGTGAGCAAATTTGTCACTTTCCTGTGGGGCGATTTTCCGAAACTCAAGCTTTCAACCGTAATAATAAGCAAAATATGTACATAATCAAACAGATTAGCCTCAAATTACAGTAAGAATTAATATAATTTTGCTAAAACATAAACAAAATACACTTAACTCCCTCTTTTTAATCATTTTTCCTTAAGAGAATAGAGGCGACAAGAATTTCGTATCACATTCCTGTGTGCTAAAAAACATGATAAAACACCAACAATTTAAACGATAGGCGAAGTTGCCAGACTTTTGATGCAAAGTGCCTACCCCAATGAGTCCATTGCCGCTCAATCCGCAGCCAATCAGATAATCAGCCAGTCGCGACGAAGATCTCTTCTACCGCAGACGTGTTCGGGTCAGACAAGTTCTCACTCGTATGGTAAGTGCTTACGTAATCAATATTTAACTTTCTTAAATATTTTAAATAGTTTTAACTACTGTACCTAGTGTAGATATACTATTAAGCCTTGAAATTGCAATCAATAACAGCATTTTTGTAGAATGAATGAAAAACCTCAAAATTATCACTTTCCTGTATATCACTTGTCTGAATCCACCTATACATGAGAATGATAACACTACAAGAAAGTGAAAAAAATTTACAGATTTATTGTTCCTTTGTGTAATCAAGGTAATAACGTGCCTGAAAGATGAAAGTTAGCTATTTTAAAGGATTCTAAAGTACTTATACGTGTAGTTGTTATTGTTTTATTTGTATATTACTTACTTTCCGGGACAAAACAAGTATGTAAGATTTACAATTTTCTTCTAGTTTGTGTAATTAAATATTATAAACTTATTGAGGACTTTTTACAGAAACTAAAATGCCACCTAAGAAAAAGAAAAGCCGGGAAGAAATAACTAGTAATAGTAGTCAAGAACTACTGCATAAGCTTTATACACTCGAGAGCAATGAATCAAATCTTGGAAACTAAGAATGCTAGATTAATGAAATAAATTATGTTCAATAGACAATATAATACCCCTTAAATGAAAGTAATAAAATTTCTTAGTCACTACATTTTATTTCATGTCATGCATAAAAATAGCATCCTCACCCAAATTGACCATAAATGGACAAACGTGTTCAATGAGGATTTCTTCCACATATCTTTCGCTACTTATTTTCTGTGAACACCAGTTTTGTGCGACTCTCATAAGAAATCCCGGCTCATATAAGTGCAGACCCACTACCATAGGCAATTTTTTTCTTGGATGCATGCTTGCTTGAATCGTTCCCCTGGCTTTCTATACACACAGAGTGTATAGAAAGCCAGGGGAACGATTCAATCGTGCTTGTAGCACATAAATTTTGATTCTTGGGAGAACATAACTTTTGACCAATCTTTAACACTCCAATTTAAGTGGTTCTAAGCATTTCTTAGTCTCTAGCCCATGCTCCAGTTGGTAAGTGGTTTCAAGCTACCTTCAGCAAGTGGTAGTCTTATTGTCCATGAGCTGACGAAACTTATTTGTAAGTTCAGTTCTTGGATTACGAAGCATGGAGTTCACAAAGTATCGATCTTTTCGTGCTGTGGTATACCTGGTTCTACCTGTTCCTCGTCTGCGTAGGTAAGAGCCAGTTTCCATAAAACGTCGGAGAACTCTTTGTACTGTTGATAGTGACACACGGACGGTCCTGGCTGTATCGCGCTGCCTCCAGCCGGTTTTCAGCATTGAGAGAGTTCTGGTGCATTTTTCAGATGTAAGCGACATGATTACAGCTTGAATAATAAATATTGAACACTATCAACATGGTTTATATACCCACTTAAATCACAGATTAGAAACAAAAGCAAAAACAAAGGCCAGTACCAAATCTTCGATAGTCTCCCTTTTTCAAATTTGATTTTCTATGTCATAACTTCACAATTAATAAGATGTTTTAATACCTTCAATAAAGAAGTATTTAAATGTCTATTAAACAAAATTTATTTAATGAAGCTAGCACTATATGTTTCCGAGATTTTCAGGTATCTTTAAGTGACCCGGATTCTTTGCTCTCGAGTGTATTTTTATAATACAAAGACTTGTTTAAAACGTTGATGATTACTAGTGCTCCACTGTTAAATCTTTGTGATTATTTGTTTCTAAATAAACAATAAATATGGACATATTTTATGTGTAATAATTTCACTTTCCTGGTTATCCTCATTTTCCTGGTAGTAAATTAATGTTGTCATAGTAGTATTTTATATTGGTTTTTAATCCAAGGATAAAACATATATGTTCAGTACTATGCTAGTAACTTATTATGCATTTTTAAATATTTTTAACCATTGATTTCATTTTCCTGCGCCACGTCTCACTTGCCTGTCATGTAAAAACCTTAAAACGGCCATAATTTGAAAATTTGCTAATATTTTGTCTGACCCGCGATACTTTAGCTTATTTAAGTCATACCCTTGATGTCTAGCTAGTCTGTATACTCAATCTAGTAAAAAAAAGTGTGGAACCAAAAATGACCAGTTTTATTCCTTCATAATAAGAACTACCCATTTACACAGTCGTAGAAAAAAAACCAGCCAAGTGGATGTTTACTTTATCACCAGAGATTCCATCCACTACCTACTACACTACCCGTAAATAATCAATGCTGTAAAACCCGGCCAAGTTCGAGTTGGACTCACATTATCTATAAAAATGGCAAAAAAATATTTTTTTAAACAAAATAAGTAATATTTTTTTATTTTTTTCTCTTTTCATATTATTTCTATTTCTCATACATTTTTGTACCTCCCCTAAAATATTAGCACTTGACTTAAAATGACCTTATATATCTAAGCGTTCCTTTGTTTATTTTCTTTTATAAACGGCGCGCGGCGTAACCGCGAAAACTTTCATAATTTTCGGAATCACTTCATACACTCTTTTGGCGATAACGAAGAAAAATGCCATAACATTAAAGACCCCGGTTAACTGGGGCCTGATAATATTTTGTTGCAAAATACATAAAAATGTACATAAAGATAAGTCTGTGCGTTTTCCTAAAATTTTGCCTGTAAATTTATTCGCACAAAAACGGCTTTCGGATAATGTCCTCCCATTAGAGGTTCGGTTAAATGTGATCTTTTGTAAGCTTTTTGCTTCATCAATGGCCTTTTACTTTAACAGCACATCATTTAAAGACCTACAATATTCATTATATTACTATGATCTGAATGATTTATCAAATAAAATGTGCCTATGAAATTCTTGATGTAAAAGCCGTGAAAATTAATACGGTTAAATATTTATCGAAGTGCTTTATATATTGTTACGTTTACCGCTGCTAAAGAATTATTTGCTGTTTTAACTTAGTAGGTAAGATGTTTAAGTACATATTGGGTTCGATTCTGCATTACAGCGCCTAAATTTATTTTAGTTTAGTCCTGTCATTTTCTTTCTCATAGAGAAGAAAAGAGACGAGTGATATTTAGTCCTGTCAAATTAAAATTAGTCCTGTCAACTAAGGCATTTCATAACGTGTTTAGTGCATATGTAAATAAGTCACGACTAAAATACAGCCTCTGACAGGACTAAATTCGGTAGGTTATCTTCTATCCCTTTTCTTTTTTTGAGGTAAAATAAAGACAGGAATAAACTAAACTAAACTAAAGTCGACTCTTACTAAAATAAGTACGTTTTTATTACTGGGTCAGTTAGTTAAACATTGAAAGGAATCCCGCAGACCTCAGAATTGGTTCTAAGTCATGCGTGAGCACCACATGTCCCAACGATAGGTTCCCAGTCACGTTTACGAATTTAAAAAGCTTAGTACACTGCATTAAATTGGGTACATCCAAGAACGGAATACCTCCTTCCAACTCTCTCCAAGATAAGGTGAGTAAAAACATTTTTTTAATAATATTATCTTTGAACGAAATTTAAAGGCAAATATTATAATATTCAGTTCTAAAACGTCACTCATTTCTATAGCGACCGCCGTGCCCAGGGTGCCTCGTAAAATCCCCCACGGGTGTTTTATTTAACGGGTGGCCAACATAAAAAACTATTTATAACTTGCTAAGGAAAATATTTCGTATACATCGAAAGTAATAAATATTAATATCAGGGGCCAAACTTTCGTTTATGACCGCCGATCTTTGGGGATAACGAAGAAAGTAAAATATGACAATGGGAGTCGGTTTCCTCGGAAACTAATTTACCCTTCAAGGGCAGAAGCGAAAGCGGGTAACTTTTACAATTTGCTCTTTTGAATGCCCATTACTTAGCTTGTAGAGTTTGTCTTTGAAAATGAGCCTGTTTGTCAACTTTCGAACAAATTCTCAGATTAATTTAAAAAAAGAGCAGTGATACCCTTTCCGTTAAAGAGCCCGATTCTCATGATGATAAATCAGTGAGGCTCGGGCTCAAGTTTTAGAAAAACTTACGTACATAATTATGCCTAGCTCCACGATGAAGGAAAACATCGTGAGGAAACACAATGCCCCAGATTCCCAGTCCGGTGATGGGCCACTGACATGTTTAGGGGTATTTTCCTGGAATGAAATACCTCTGCCGACTCTCCTCCCCCGCTATAAACCTAGCGTGGATATATTATTATGTGAATCCCATCAAAGACATATTTTTATAATTATTTATATATTTGACATAAAAAATGAATTAGTCAGCTTTATACATTCAGACAAATTTATTTATTTCCATATTATGTCGACTTAACTGCCTAGGTATTGAATATTTGACTCATATTCAAAACATTCCACAATTCTATTCCAAATAAGTCACGGTTGTCAAAATCGTAACAGGAGCACAAAAAATGCTATGAATAGAATTGTTAGTTGTAAATTTAAACAAAGGAGTGCGCTTACTCACCTCGGCTGTTGAGCGCATCCCTTATATGCAAATTCAGTTCAATTTCGGCTTTCGTTTACTATCAACGTCGTCATAAATAACAGGAAGCAATTGTACGGAAGGTCCTCCCGAGAAGCGGTAAAGCTCCATTGTGAAGAACGAAAGTAAGGGGATTTTTAGTATTCCCTCGCCGAAATGAGAATTCTCTGTTTACGACTGTATGGCCAATTGACCAATCCTCTAATAAATTTTATCAGTGTAAGTCCCTGAGCCATAAGGATGCTAAGTCAAAAGTAACATAAAAATACGGTCTTATATCATCCTGCACTACACCCAGAAAATTTCTATCTCCCTCAGATAATGAAACCTCGTTACTATATTGTTATAGATAACATTAGCTTACAAATTAATGAAATAACCATGAGATACGTCCTCCCAATTTAGAATAGTATTTAAGTTTCGATCAAGAGGCGATTCTGTAGAGCACCGGATTTTTAATAGCAATTAAATTATAGAAGAATAATTTTCAGCTCTTTCCTTACACATGAGCAAGTATGGATTGAAATCTCCTATACGAGCTCACTGCGGATTGGAAGATGGTATTAGGCTACTTTGCATCTAACTGTTTTTTTTTAAGGTTTAAAGCCACCCAAGAGTATCTGAATTGTCTTAAAGATTTTCATTGTAGGTAAACACAACGAAAAAAAAATCATATAAGTACGTCTACCGAAAAGTCAGACATACTATATAATAGCAGAATCGACTAACAGCCTGACATAGTAACAATAAAAACCAAGTTAATTAGACTCGGTGTGATGTTCCGACTATAACTCTATAGTTTCATCTCCGTGTAATGACCTAATAAAATGTTTATTATTACTACTTCTAATCACATGAGAGGCTTTTGCACGATTTTTACCACAGAGTATTAAGAGATCATAGACGAAATGAAAGCTTTTTTTTAAAAAAAGTAATGAGAAAGAGCTGTAGAAATATTTCGAATTACAGAAAACAAATCAGAATAGAAAAAGATTATGGCAGAAAGATGAACAGAAACAAATATTGGAATGGTCACCAATAAATAATACGACAACGATTTTGTGTCATAAATACACATAAACTCATTCCTGTAATCCTGCGTGTTCGTAGGTGGAACACTTGGGAATAAATTACCCATTGCTCTACATACAAAAAATTCAGAGGTTAATTTATGCAAAACTAGCGGACTCCCGCGACCTCGTTCGATGTCTTATATGTTATTTAGATGTATGTATATCGTATTACTGTAGAGTTTCATCAAAAGCCGTTCAGTAGTTTTTGGGTGAAAGACTAACAAACATCAATTATTACAAACCTTGGCGTTTATAATATTATTAGAACCACCACACAAACATGTACTCGGAAATTAATAATTTTACATTGTTATTATTTAAAAAGTTTTTTATTGTAATTAATAGTAACTTTAATAAGACATGACGTAGAAAAGAGCTGCCTTGTGATTCTTGCTGGTTCCTAGGGTAGGGTAGGAACTGTATTTTGGAACCAGCAACTAGTCTGTGGAGATAGGTGGCTTCTTACATTCAGCCAACCTCCATTTCCGCCTGTCGTTGGACTACTGGCGTTTCTGAGTGTAATAATTTTACTTACAGAATTAAAAAAAAATTAAGTTTGTGTTATCTAGTTCATACCTAATAATAATAAATTATGGAACACAATTTACACGCGGTTATTCAGTCCCAAACTAGGCAGAGCCTGTACTATGGGCACTAAAAAACTGATAAACATACTTAAATAAATATTAATTAAATATTAGCTAAACATAATAAATATTGTATACATTTATACATAAAACAATCTTGTTAGTCAGTCCTAAACTGAATTAAACTTCCCTGCGCAGGAAAGTTTCTACTGTGTGTGGTAAAGAAAACAATTCTCAATTTTCCATCGTCTTCCCCTTTAGGCAAATCCGTACGAATTCCTAATCCTTATACGGTTGGGAGTTGCCAGGATAAAGGTACAGAACATGTTTCACTAGATATGTTTGGCTCCTATAATTGTGCAACGATCACCCTGAAATTTAATATATAAAATGATGATTTGTATTATAAAAATATCATTCAGGAGATAACAACTATACAAGTTAGTAAGTGTGATTTATACAGTGTGTGTAAATTATGTCTGACGCCACCGATGCATCATAGTTATAAAATAACTGTAAAGGCGTAATATTTCGACCATAGAAAGACGACAATGACCATTTTTCATATACATGCGAAGCAATAAGAAGTTGAAAAATATCACGCCATTGCGCACGAGTTCGTTACCCGCAGTTTTTGACGCTTCCAGTTAGATAAATGTTGGACTTTAATTCGTTGGTCAAATAACCATTCCCTCTGTCTTAACGTCAGATGCTGCGTTTAGGAGCCACTGCGATGGGGCTAACAGCCCCGTCCGCTTAATTACCATGCCTTTCCTAGAAATAAAAAAGTTACGAGTAAAATAGTCTCTGAATCTCTTTGTGGGGCTTAGAAACGTAGATTTTTTCTTCTTATTGGTCCAAACGAAGTAGAATTTTAAAAGAATTCGTTTTAGTACTCTTTTGGGTAGCAAAACTTCTTGTCCATTGTAAAATTCTGCAGTATCACATCGAGGTTCAAGAGGAGACAGTTAATAAGCAGAAGTATATTATTGTAGAAATTATATTAAATAACAAGAAACGGATACACGACTAACTCCAAGAACACAATTTGTGAGTAACAAATGAGCTGCCACCTAAATCAAGCGTAATAGCAGTCTCTAATTTTATGCATTGATTTATTTTAAACGACCGTAAATAATACCTGAGCTTCAACACCATTATTTTAACTATTGTTTAAGTTGGCCGCTAAAAATATGGCCTGACATACCCAAATAGCTGATTTATACATTACTGTAGGCGTTCCGTATACGTAGAGACATTCATCGTCTACATGATAATTAAATTTGACCCCGGGCTTTAGAAGAAAATACTATTATTACTTTGTATTTATGACTGCGTAGAACTTTTCTTGACACGGTAAAGGACCAGGTGCTAACATATTTCTATCGCCAGCAGTAAATTTTGTTAACGCTGCATAGAAATAAGAAATAGTGGGAAGTTATTCATCATTATTCTGATAAAAATGTTTTCGACAGAATATAGAATGATGCCTTTTAGTAGCCACTTACCTACCATTCTACAGAAGACATTCGTATTTTTATTTATTAAATTTTTATTCTAAAGTACCTTATAACTTATAAAATATAACCAAAGAAAACCTAACCTTACCTTAAAAATAAAATATTATAGAATTTCGCAAAATCACACAAGATAAGACTTAAGTATTGTGCGTTGGTAGAATCCGGCCATCGGTTTATTATATTTGCACCTTTATTAACATCTACAAATATTTTTATTTTATATGCGCATCTTAGGCAGTAACTTCTTTAATGGGAAATTGATAGAAGATTTACTCAATTTATTGCACTGTGCAGTTTACAACCGGTTTCATTTTATTATTATGCACTTAATTTATAATTTTAATTGATTTTCTAATAAATTAGAATTACATACAATTACAACTAACCTAACGCAGATATCTATTTTATTAAAAAGACCACACCTGAAGAATTTTATCGCGTAGCTGCGTAGCTCATACGACACACATAAATTACAAATAATTTTAACGCCGCACTGATGAGAACGCCAACGATTATTGGTGTTAACTGACACATAAATACGTTCACGGGTTCGAAAGCCACTAAAAACTCAAAGGGATTTAATATTTCAGTGATATGTTGCCGGAAATAGTACCATTAGTAGGCCGCAGTTAATTTTACAAATTATTATTGTATGACAAACTAAAATTAATGGGCTTTTGTCAGCTAGAGGCATTTTTTAATTTCACTCGGTGTCCTAATGATGCAGCAGATGTCAGCGCCACATCTGAAAATGAGACGCGCATATTTTCAACTTTTTGTTTTGACGAGGTCAATGCACTCCATAATATTCAGTGGCATAATAATATATTATTTGGTAGAGGAAATTCTAATTAAACTTTTCAAATAAGCAATTGTAAACTAATTTATATGCAGTTAAAAGCAGAACACGTTTCCTTCAGCGCAACTGACGTAGAAATTTACACTGTGGATCCCATTAAACTGTTTCCGTGCCGATACGCAAGGGGCTACGAACTTTGATTAAAATTTGATAACCTCATGCTTAAACAGAACCAACTCATTGTGAATTGTGACGGTATTCTCAATATTTAATGAATGGAACCCTTCTTGACGCCTGGAATGGGAGCCGTTGTAATAAATGCAATGTTGTTTGTAATAAGAAAATATGTACCTAACATTAAAGTTCACAATTATTATTTAATCTTTAATCCCATTGCTTCACTGTCGATATTTTTGTTTAACTTGTCAACTAACAGGGTGCAGACAATATGGGATTAACTATTCCTTGAGCATTCGTGGGACCCCGCCTGGATGCCCTTTTGAAGTCATGGCATGACAAGGATAAGTGGAGAAATGGAAAAGAGGTATTTTTGCAGCAGAAAGACAAATGACAGGCTATAAAAAAAATTACTAACTATGATTTGTCTTGTCTGACGAGGAGACAATAGAATTGAAGCTTATATCGAGACTTATAAAAATTATAAAAAGATACAATACAACCGTTCGTATATTTGTAAGAGGTAATTCCTAAAACTACTGATCTGTTTTACCGATCCGATGACCTGAATATGGATTTTTCATTTCGCTGATAGAAAACTACGCTACTTCCGAGTGAGATGTGACATAGATCCATTATGTTTTGTTTTACTGATGAGACCACCATGTAAGTAGTCTGCGTTATGTAGAAAACTTCGAGATGTGTTATTTAAGCATTATACTGTTTCTTTTGGGGTAAGTACTGAAACCTTTATCAATAAAAAAAATATCCATCTTTGTATTTCCAACCATAAAAGAGACAAAAGATGCTTTGTTTTCTAAGGAAGGGATTAATTATAGCTCAGCAATTAGTCGGAATATCAGCTAGCAACGCTATTATTTACGTTGCATTTGCTTACCCTCGTCAATCACTATCAACACGGCCTTCCTGACTACCAGCCCCCGTAGGCTAACTAGAATACTGACGGGAAAATCAGAGTCCGATTTACGCTAAGCAAAACGGCTTGCATTCCCTTGGGAGTGGGACCTACTATAACTCATCCAACTATCGCCGTCAAGCTGCCGAGAACGCTATATATCAACTTTGATAGTCAATTATTGGCACTCGGTACTAGAAACCAGCTGTCTCTGGGTTATCTTAACCATATACTCGTACGAAGAGACCTCCAGTAATATCCTATTCATAAGGCAACTTAGTAGGGATATAAAGGTAAGTGCGTACTTAAGGACTCCTCCTGATTCATTCTCAGCCCGGCGGATCTTGTGCGTGGGATGAAAACACTATACTTTTCAAATATGCTTATAATGTATGAGAACTTATAAAATTTAAAAAAATATCTCGTGCCTTATCCCTAAGGGTGTAGGCAGAGGTTTTCCATTCCTGTAAATACACAATTTTCACCAGTGTATTTTTTGGACTGGGATCTAAACAAAAACGGGACAGTTGATAAGGCCATCGCTCATGTGGGGTGCGGGTTCCTTCCTCGTTGACCTAGTAATAAATGTGCAATTATTTTTAATTTTCTTCGGTAGGTTTATGCTCCGACAAGGAATCGAAGCTAGTCCTTCTGTATGAGCGTACCCACCTCCAGAGCAGAGTAGAGCAGAGATATCGCTGCTAATATATTTTGATACCTTATTTTATTCTTTCAAATCAAGATTAACACTCTCAGTAATTTTGTGGTTAATCTTAAGGGAGTCATAGTCATTATTGCTTAATTTTTATTTTATATAAAGAACAAAAACTTCAAGAAGTCTCATAAAATCAAAAGTTACGACTTACTTTACTAGTACCAGTGCCAGTGAATGGCTGGCAATATTGTAAAAGCGACTGGTCATTCCGTAAAATTTACTTCTGCTATAATAATAAACTTTGACAAATTAATTAATATTGTTAAGTTTAGACAGAATTTATGGACATTTTTGGTTTTAATAACCTTAGTCGGCCGCTGGGTAGCTTTAAAGATTTATTATCGGAAGGATACTTAAGTGACATCCAACTCTAATGTTGGGAAACTCGAAATGAACCCACCATAATGACGGTCTCTCGACGGAGCTATTTACTGAGCACCGAAAATTCTCATACCCGACCCAGCCCGCATTCTTGACAAACTTCAGATTGAATTAACGACACTAAAAAGTGCATGGTGGCACGGAATCCTGTAACATTAGCGCCTCACTAATCTATTGTACTACAAAACGCGGCCTAACAACATTCCTGGACCCGGGTAAATTTAGGACTTCAGACACTCCAGTTTACCACTTCCTACAAAAGTTTTAACATTTTGACAGCAAATCCTACACGAAAAAATGTTGTAAGCTGGTCGTAACGTACAAATAGATTTGTGTTACCCTAAATAGAATAGTGAACAAACAAATGCGTTCGAATACTTTTCTATTGGCCTACCAAATATTTTTCGAGTGCACCGGCGCATGTGATTAAGGGATGGGACATTATCTGTGCAGCTTTTGTCCTCAAATGTCCTCCTTTTGCGGTCTGTGGTTGTCTCTACCTCAAACAACTTTTATTTGAAATCTTATTTACTTGTCTTTAAGATCCTTTATCATTTGACGAAACATCTGGTGTTATAAAATTGTATTGAATTACGCAAACCCAATACCGTTGCCTAGACGAAAGCTGATCTCTGCCGGTGACATCTCCAGAGTACGTAAAGGATTATCGAATGACAATGTGCATTTTTTCCATACGTGTTTATTTAGTTGACGATATTCAAAAGGATCCGATGCTTTAGCTATTAAATTGCGCATGCCTCTTTTGTCGCGCCATATGGCATTTTCCACCAGATGGGTCTTTTGTTAAGCCTACATTAAAGCAAGTAAAGTAATTTGAAGTAAATATTTAAAACATTATTATGAGATTTTAAACGGACATCTTCTTAAAGTGGGTGATTCAACAATAGGACATGGAAGAGCCACGGGGCTAACATAAACTTATGTAAAGTACTAAATAATTTTCTTTGTAGGTACTTATTTTCTATTCCGAACTTCAAAGGAATTCATTACATTACTTAACAAATTTTAAAAATTATAAGTTCAAGGGATTGGCAATTTAGGTTAAATATAGTGTTTCCTTTGTATTTCATTTCTTAACATAACATTTCATATATGATATGACATACTTAGGTATTAAATTTAAAAACTGAAAACATTTGACACAATTTGATATTTTATATACCTAAGAATTATTAGTGTCCCCCTATGTAATAAACAAATTCCAGTTTAATTTTTAGTAGGTACTAGACTTAGGTATACTTACTTATGATTTTTTTTCGTGTCCGAAGTAACATTCGAAACTGAATAAACTAGGAGTCTCCTAGATATTTTGGGATTTTTGTCGTACACGTTTCACCACCAGTTTCCACAAACAAATCAAGTAAACTCAGTTTCGTGGAAGAAACTAAACATTTCCTTCCGTATTCTTGAATGCTATTTTCGGTTTGGTTTACGCTGTTTCATCATCAATTTTATTTTTAGTGTATTTTTACTTTAAAGGTAATAATTATTCTTTATAATTGATACTAGAGATATAAAAAAGATTTTTAGATTAAAGATTCTCGTAAGATTACTGCGAATCATCCCCAAATAAAGGGCAATACACGAGAAATTAAATGATAATTTCCATGGTATTAATATTGGAATAATTACACGTATTAAACAGATTAATGACAATGTGCTATTTCAGCGAATAAAAGGCTTTTACACTATATTCATCATCATCATCAACATCATCATCAACAACCCGTAACAGCCCACTGCTGAGCTAAGGGTCTTTCCTCACACATGAGGAAGTATGGGCTATAATCTCCCACACGAGCCCACCGCGGATTGGAAGATTACACTACCTATATTGTGGTTTTATAACTACTATTAGTCAACCAAAGCTCTAAAATAATATTATGTTCCAAAATAGTTAATCTCTGTACCTACCTACCCGTTTTAATAATGAACAAAGTTAATTACAAAACTAATTCCATTATTCCTCTCATCTCTAGTATTGAATTTGTTTGGAAACATCCTATAAAATATTAAATTTAATATTGATGGTGAGAGCTCGCAAAATGTCTTATGACTTTTCATCGAGCAATTAAAAGCCAGTATCAAACAAACAATGGAATAATCCATTTGAATTTTTTCTCTTGAAATTTGCAATAACAATTCAAATGGGTAGTTTGTTTGTTTAACTATCTAAGCAATGATGCCAAGCGTAAAGAAAAATATTCACGTATTTTTTTCAAAAACGAAGTTTTGATACAAAAATCACGTAATGTAGAAAACATTCAAGATCTTCAAGATAAATCTTTTATGTGATAGCTACGATGGTATTGTTTTGATTAAACAACAGCTATCTTTGACTATATAAAAATAGCATCCAAAGAGCACACCACACTGGTTGTAAAAGCCTCGTAAAACAAGTTTCCCCATTATTTCCAGGCTGACCCGTCTCGCTTTTTGATAAGGGTGCGAAACGCCAAAAGTAACCGATGTTGATTTCGTTTTGATTTGTCCGCAAGGCGATAATAGCAGTTTCATGAGTTGATGAGTTAGTATCGAACTGGTTACGGCTGGATATAACTGGATATCGAGTGGAAAAATGGGAGAGTATCCAGCGGCGTGTGTTCCTAATGGGAATGGGATGGTGTGACGAATCGGAGGTCAGAACAGGGTGTTATTTACGATTTGCTTTGACTCTCAGTAGGTCTACTCGCTGGTGTATGAAATACATTTATCCTAATCCTACTAATATTATAAACGCGAAAGTTTGTTTGGATGGATGTCTGGATGTATGGATGTCTGGATGGATGTTTGTTCCTCTTTCACGCAAAAACTACTGAAAGGATTTTGATGAAACTTTACAGTTATATAGCCTATACATCAGAATAACACATAGGCTATATTTTATCCCCGTATTCCCAAGGGAACGGGAACTAAGCGGGTGAAACCGCGGGGCGCTGCTAGTAATATTATAAACGCGAAAGTTTGTATGGATGGATGTATGGATGTTTGTTCCTCTTTCACGCAAAAACTACTTAATCGATTTTGATAAAACTTTACAATTATATAGCTTACACATCAGAATTACACATAGGCTATATTTTATCCCCGTAATTCTACAGGAACGGGAACTACGCAGGTGAAACCGCGGGGCACAGCTATTATTCTATATTTAGTGCAAAAATGCTTGAATTTGGTAAAAAGAAAAAAACAACAAAAGTTTTGCTCCTTAATTACTTAGCCATGTTTATATTTTTAAAATTATTCGCATTGTTTTTCTTGTAAACAAGGTCAGACTTTCTATTTGTGGTAAGGGATAATACAATTTTAAAAACTAGCTTTATGTAGACTTATCTACAAAAATCTAGGACTACATTAAGGTGTTTTAGAATAATTTTAGAAAGTAAGTCTACAAGTAATAAGCATGTCTACCAATGTAGGAAGTATCCTTTAAAGCAAACTTTACTGCAGTAAAGTGACTTCAATTTCAAACATGTTGGCATATTGACTAAGTTAACGGAAGAAGTAACTTTGTATTTTGTGCAGAAACTCCATGTTAAGAGTAGGTCATTTTCTCGTCTTGTAAGAAGATTCTAAGCTATCGTCCACTTCAATTAGATATGCCTTGCCTTTTAATAAGTTCTAAAAGTGTCTATGTTTATTCGATCTAGGGAAGAAAACGTGAACGTGTTTATATTGAATTTTTGATTACATTATTTCCTCATAGTTTCATGCGTAAATTGCTTTGCAGATGCAGTTAGGTTAAAAAAATCAGTATATTATTAATAAAAAACTTAGGCAAAGTTTTGAAATAAAATAATAAGGTTTAAATAAAAATAAAACAAATCAAAATAAATTTTCAAATTGGTGTATTTCATTTATCCTCGATAATCATATTTTTTTCCATTTTTACACATGTATATACAAAAATCATAGTTTATTTACATTCTCTTTCTGAGAAATAATATTCTTTAACAAAGTAGTTATTAATATAAATGCATCTGTACAATAAGTTTTAAACTTTGGCATTATAATAATTTAAGCGATATAAGGTATCGTTTTGTACAATGATTATTTACAATGGCCTATTAGTTATCGTTATCGACCTATAAATACTATCGCAGAAATTAGGAAAATTCTTAAATAATCAAAAACTAGCGTCCTAATAGTGTACAAAATAAATGCAGAAAAATAGGTGTACAGAAATCTTAGACTACATAATAATAAATATAATATAAAATAACTTAAAAATAATTATCACTTTTTGTTGGACTAATACGCTTAAGCGTTGCAAGTAAGGTCAGAATTTACCTGCGTTGGAGCATACGCTACGCCCAAAGTTGCGCGTGCGGCGGCAAGCGGTGTGGGTGCTGGTCCCGCGCATGCACGCCGGCCGAGAGAGCCAGCCCGTCGCCCAGCAGAGGGGGGAGCTTGCCCGGCGGCGGGGGAGGGGGCGGCGCCGGCGCCCGCCCGGCCCCCACCGGTGACACCGAAGCGTAAATATTCACAGTCGAACGATGATATTGACACTTCCTCAAGTCCGGCATTGCAAACCGCAATTTTTGCCAAAATTGTCTATCCCCCCACTCTATACACGTGTTCGCCTTCAAACACAATCTTAGCTCTGGGTCGATGTCTCTATTCGGTAACTCGCCTAGTAATATTATTATCAGTCTTCTTCGTCTCTCTTTCAGTACTTCGTGAAGTGCCGTCTTGAATTCAAAACGACACCATTCGTTGTTTATGAAATTTTTAGACAGGACTATTATCGTCCTTTTAGATGACTCTACGGCCTCAATTATTGTATCCGCAACGTACGCTGAAGCGTTAAAATCGCGGTAATGTAGGCAGAGACGGAAACTAGGGTCGGTGGATTCTAGGCCAGGTGCTAGCATTTGAGCGACGAATGCCTCATCCTTCACGCTGTAACTTATGTAGGCGTCAAATAGTCGGTCTTTGTCGGCTTCATCGTCAAAAGCGGTGTTTTTGTAACACATCCTAAATCCACAGTGGTAGTAAATCCAGACTCTCAGCTCTCGGCGCCAATAAAATACACCACATATTAGTGCCGAGCTTAATACGAATACACATAGCGATATTAATAGCAGTGGTAGGTAATCATTAATAACTTGATTCTCTATAATGGATGAGCTTCCACCGACGTGGCTTGTGCAAATCGTAGAGTTAAAATCTGCCAAGAGTGGTCCTACTGCATTGGTAACGTTATCGAATATGCAAGTGATTTTATCAGCGTCCTCCACTTTACCAAGGTTGTTTTTGAACCAATTTCGAAATTTGTGCATGTATTGACAATCGCACGACCAAGGATTGCGAGAGAGACTTATCTCAACCAAATATGGGTTCATCGTGAATTGCCACACCGCAAAGCCGTAAATGTTATTCCCTTCCAAGCGCAACACTTCTAAATGCCTCAACTCCATGAAGGTTCGATTATCGATGTAATGTATTTTATTGTCTTGTAGATGTAGCTCGCGTAAACTTTCTAGAGGCGACAATTCAAAACCAAGCAATTCTTTTATATTGTTCTTTTCTAAATGCAACACTGTTAAGCGTTTTAGTCCACTAAACGTATTATTATACAAAGCGTCTATGTTAGAGTTATTCGCGTACAATATTTTTAGATTTTTACGTCCAATAAAAGCATGACTTGTTAAACCACCAAATTTATTACCGTCTAAATAGAGTTCAGTAGCGTCCATAGGTATAGTGTTAGGTATTTCAGCATACCCAGCACCAGAACAGTCCACAATGTTTGCTGACCACGGTTGGTCATGATAACACGTACAATTTGATGGGCACGTCATTTCACAATCACAAGCGTCAAAATCACAACAATGACACAGAGTAAAACAATGAGTTTTATATGTACACAAAAACTGAGAAGATTCCGCTTCAATAAGCGGAATGTAGGTTCTTTCACGGTTGTATAACAATTTGCAGTATATACTTTCCAAGTCCATCACCCTAGGGTGTTGCCTAAGATGATCGAGCTTGTTTATACGTTGTAACCACTCCATAGTACAGTCGCACTGAAAAGGATTTCCGCCAATATAAAATTCGGGCAGGGATCGCCCGGGATCGACCGGAGTCAGACGAAGAGCATTGAGATCCATACTAGTTATCTGATTTGCATACAAATCGACTCTCGTTAAATTGGTTTTTCCAACAAAAGTTTGTGCTTCAACTTGCGTAATTTGATTATCATTTAGGAACAGAAGCTCAACGCTGCTCGGTATTGAAAAGGCAGATATTTTTGTTATTTTGTTGAAACTAGCATCTAATGTTTGTAACCGTAGCTCTTTGTCCAAACGGTAGTTATTACCCAATTCTTTGATGTTGTTGCTATGAATATCTAGCCACTGAAGTCCCGGAGAAATAACGGCGTAATCAAACCAGTCTATTTGGTTATCTGACACGTTCAACCACAACAGAGAAGGAATATTTACAAATAGGCCTTGGATGTCAGTAAGCTGGTTAGCATCCAGTCTAACGGCTTGTAAATTTGTTAATGTTTCAAAAGCATTCATGTCGATGTGCTTGAGCTTGTTTCGGGCGAGGTTCAAAATTTGCAGAGATGGTAAGTCAGAAAATACGTCTTTGCTTATATTTTCTATTTTGTTTCCAATAAGACGCAAACCATAAACGTTTTGTAAACCGACAAAGCCGGGCTCTTCCATTGATGTTATCTGATTTTCACCAAGATCAAGAGTTCTCAGTAATCGCATATTTCTTAGCGCTATAGGCACTTTCTTTAAACGATTCCCATTCAAATTTAAATCTTGTAGAGAGGACGTATTCCTAAATGCTTCGGGATGGAGTTCTTCCAGATGATTGTAATCTATTGATAGCAAAGACAATACATACAGGCCATTCAAGGCATAAGCGTCGATGTGGGATATTTTGTTGTAAGACAAAATCAGCGTATGCAAGTTGTTCATAGGAGCAAAGGTATCTGCTGCTATATTTTCCAGCATATTATGTTGAACGTTCAAAATCTGTAGTGTGTATAAATCTTTAAATATTTTCGGATCTAGTTTTGTTAATCGGTTGTTAGAAAGGTTTAACAAAACCATTCTTATAAGACCGGTGAACGTATTTTCGTTTATCCAAGTACTTGTCAAGTGATTGTTAGATAAATCTAATGCAAGTAACTGATCTAAATTGGCAAAAAGAGTCGGCGAAAGCACACTGATAGAATTGTTTTGTAAATATATCTCTTTGATCACCGGTCTACAATCTTTGAATAGATCTTGAGGAAGAGCAACGATTTTGTTATTCGACAGGTCGATAATCTGTAGTTGTTTTAGTCCAGATAGAGCTTTATCAGCTACCATAGAGATTTCATTATCATGAATGTGCAGTTCTTTTAGCCTTTGTAAAGCCATAAATCCATTTTCGGGCATTAGCACAAAGTGATTATTTGAGGCATCTAAAACTTCTATATCTAGCGAGCACGTAGCATGAGGTAGGGATTGTGCAGAAGGGACTGGTCCATCTTGCTCACTTATCAAAGCTTGATGCATAGCACGCTCTCTGAATCCTAAATCACTTACATCTTGTAGACGGTTTGAAGAAACGTTCAAATATACTAAATTCGTTAGCGGGCAAAACAAGTTTTCGGGGAACGACCAAATGTTGTTGAAACTGAGGTCTAGCTTTTCCAACTGCCGAACAGCCGTAAAGCTTTCTGATGCTATTTCTAAACTCATCGCAGCCCACTCCGTGTTTTTCGTCCGGATCGTTAAATTTCGGAGGTCTCTCAAGCCGGACAGTACGCCAGGCGGCCATCTTCCAATTTTACAGTTATCCAAAACAAGTTCACGTAGTTTCACTAAATGTGCAAAACTTCGATCATCTAGTGAGCTCTTGTACATCATTTCTTCGTTGCACTCTATTCTCAGAGATGTCGTGTGTTCTGAAGGAATAACACTGAAGTTTGTAGTGTCAAACTCACTGTTTATCGTTCGAAGTTTACAAGTGAGCGAAACTTCATGGGCGTCATTTGGACCCCTCAGCCACCACTGACAATCATCAGGAGCTTCATATTTTAGCGGCAATGTGCTTTGATCGGCGACGTTGAGACCGACAACTAACCAAAACAAGATTTGTCCGATGAGTTGTTTTCTTGAAGATGTTTGTTGAAGAGCCATTATGGGGTAAATCAAATATCAAGGAAGAAAGAAAACAAGACACAGCAAGCTCAGTGTCATGTTTTTTCCGTCGGCGTTTGTATGTTGCGTCCCCTGGCCGGATGTGTAGTATCCATCAATTTATAAAGTCTATTTCGGCATCAATTTAAACAAATAGTCCTTAATGTGCCAAAGCACATGATGAGATGATTTCAGTTCACAGTTTGATACTTTCGAGTCCAGGGTAACGTAAACAAAATTTTCACATAAACAGTCCACATCTGCTGAAATCTTCAGTAATCACTTTACAATAACTTTTGGGAACTTTGTTTTCGAAGACGATTTATCGAGTTAGATGAAGTCCGCAAGTTTGTTTATTAAAACACGTTCGTGATAAGCGTGTTTTCACTGAAACGTTCGTCCGTTCGGAGCGTCGAGTGGCGCGACCGTGCCCCGACGCTGTTGCGAGTCAACTAAATGCGAGTAGAGGCACTGCAGTCGAGTTGAGTGTATGGTCGGTTGAGGGGTAAGGGACGCAGGGCGGGATGAGCCGAGTGGCGGCGAATGTTCACGACGACTTATTACAATAAATTATTTTTTCACTGAGCTTTAACTGATCGGTTGTGTTGCGCGTATGCCTAACCGCAAACTCGGAATGATTAAGGGTAGATTTGCTTTCGCAAGGAAGTAGCTGGACTAAAAGATAGGTACTACCTAATTTTATCTACTGAGTATCGAATAATGTTTAGATATTGTCGTGATAGTGGAAAAAATCTCCATATATTTAATGGCCACAGATGGTATCGCACGCAATTTCCAGTCACAAAAATTTGTAGTCGTTCGAAACTTTACTAAATCGATAAGGTTTAAATTTTATATTCAGACTATCTGCATTTTTTATTTGGAAATCCGGTCATTGTGGGAAATTTCAAGCCTCTGCCACCGAAACCTTCCAAGTTATGGCATATTTTGCGTGCTTCAACACGATCGATCTAAAGCCTTACCAATTCTGTTCTCAGAAATGACTATTAAAGAAACCTATTATAAACGAATATTCCGCACGACTGAGATTCCAATGTGGAGGATAATAAAATATTATGTGATGTTATCAAAATCAAGATAAACAAACTATATCTACCCAGGTATATTACCTAATCTATTTCGTAAGTCATGACAAAATATTTTTAGAAAATCGACTTACTTATTGAGAAAATATATTTAGAGTTGAAACATTCAAATACAGCATTTTCCGCCCTTATAAAGTAAGGGAGGTAATAGGATTTAAAACCCAGCTTTAAAATCCTATAAAATCTTTAAGCTTCTACTGCAAACATAATAAATTATTGTTAAGAAATCGAAATGAGTTAACCGCAGATGAATGAGAACCTTAAAAAGGTATCAAAGGACATCCTGACGCCTTCACCTACAGGGTAGCGGGATTAAAATCAACCCTTTTATAATTCGAATGCTAAAATTAAAAAGCAACTATGGCATAAAAGTATTAAGAGCTTAAGGTAACAAAATTCGTGAAGGCTTTAACAAAGGAGTCTTCTGTTAACGGTTGGCGGACCACACTGGATGTCAGACGACGGAAGATATCATTTTAATCCTTTTAGTTAAGTTGACTATGAAAGGACAGATGCCTTACCGGCGTCCGTGTTTTTCTTTTGTCACTTAGCGTTAACTTGATTCTTGACGTGAGAAATTTAGGAAGAGTACCTAATTCAAATAAAAAGTAGCTTTAATTGTTAGTTTTTTTTTTCAAATCAAATCATTCATTTGTTAGTCAACATTATTATATTAATTTGAGACATTTGATTTTGTAACAGATGTAATAGGTACTATTGAACCTTTAACATACATGTAGGAAGAATTATTTAATATAACTGTCAGGTAAATTCGTATCTAATTTAATAGAAGCTATGATATTTAGAAGCAACTTGATCTTGGTTTTCATGTTTGAAAACTGAAAGCCACATTACGTAAGTACACAGAAAGACGAGCAAAAACAGGTAAATTCTTCACGAGCTATATATAGCTAGCAATAATATTATTGATCAAGCTACATTTAGTTATTATTAAGTAGGTACATAATAATTATATTATATATACGTCTGAGGTAATATCAAGACTCTAAAGTAAATATGTTTATATGATATAGTTTTCACCCACAAATTTTGTATTATCAGCAACCGTAGCACCTAATTTCATTGCGTCAGATCGAATTTTGCGAACGCTTTAATTAGAAATGAAAATAGTCAATAATAAAACAAATATTATGGTAGTGACCCTGCAATACAATACAATAAAATAACTCTTTATTGTACACCAAAAACAACACAATATGGATACCAACATTAACTAAAGTACAATGGACGGTCTTATCGCTTTTAGCGATCTCTTCCAGACAACCTTAGGATGGATGAAACTGAGAGATTAGAACTAGGGTAGACGGTGCACTATATATTATTGAACATACTCTTACATACTATTACATATATAAATAAATAAATAAATAAATAATATATATTAAATAAATTAAACAAACAACTGCCTTTTGAGTCAGAGGTCGCGGGTTCGATCCCCGCTCGGGGCCAAAATTTGTGTGCGTGAACATGTCTGTTGGCTGGTGAATGTGTCTGGTTGTTTAATATTTATTTAAGTTTATGTTTATCAGTGGTTTAGTACCCATATTACAGGCCCTACCTAGTTTGAATTGTGTCCCGCAATTTGTTCATATAAAAAAAATATTTTCTATGTTTGAACGATACCATTTTGGTCCCAGTTCAAATCACTGAAATTGAACATTAAATGGCCACCTAATGCCATTACGATGTCGGTTATTCAAAGATTGTCTTGAACTAGCTCTTACCCGCTTTTATTTTATATACATTTAAAGAATAGATAGTAGGCCTGCAGAGAGATCTACTGTGACGTTGCTTGTATTAAATATATAATAAGAGAGTTAAGTCTGAAGTTCCAATGTCTGCTTTCGACAGTTCACCTTTCACGTAAGCTTACGTAGAACGGGTAGGTAAAATTTACTTACGTAGGAGTACTTTGATTTTCAGCCACAATGTAAGATCAGCCCCCCTAGCCAAGTGGCATTGCACAATCTATTAAGCGAATATTCTTTTAGATTGACATGTATGGGATTGACATAAGCACTTGCCAATGAGCGCTAACGCTAATGTCAATCCCGTACATCTCAAACTAAAAGAACATTCGATTAGATTGTGCAATGCCACTTGACTAGGGGGGCTGTTTCTTCATTTTGCGACTAGTGATTTCCCGTAACTGGACCGTGTTAAATTTTACTTTGATGTTTTTGTCTTGTTTATGAACTTGTAAGGCAACGGGTAATGATTTCGAAGGGCACTTGAATAATTCTCAGTACCTATCTATTTAGGTACTTGAAATAATTGCGCACCATTATGGACAATATAATCAATGTAAGTATATAAATTATCCAGCAGCAATGTAAGTATAAACTCTCCAAAATTTTCTCTATCTCAGCAAAGCACTGAACCATGTTGCGAGTATCATTTGTTTTTAGATACCTATATCAAAGATAAAATTATAACTGACGAGTTTGTGAACTTTCAAAATAAATAATGATCAATTTACTTTTCATTTATTTTCACTGTGGAGTACAGTCAAGAGCACATGAAGCTTTACACTTGTAGTGCGAGTCTGACCTCTAAATCGATCGAAGAACGTTACCAAGTCCAATGTGTCAAGCTCTACGGGTTCTTGACTGTACATAATAAATGCACGAATTTTCAAATAACTGGAAGTTTGTATACCTTAATCATTATATAATAATTTGTTTGTCCCTAATGTTCACATGTTATATGTATTGAATTTCTGATTTGATTTGACCATTTTTGACTATCGTGCATAATCGTAAGTGACATTACATATATTTTCAGTTTGTTTCTTTGTTATTGTCTGTTTTTAATATAAAATAAAACGTTTAACCTATTTTTAATTTAATCAGAATTGAATGTAAATATTATACAAAAATTCTTAGCTTATATTAATTTAGTTTCTATAAGTACCAGTTTCAATTAAGATGAAAAAGACATGATACGATTATCTATATTATTGTAGAAAGTTTTAGACTTCAAAAGATTCATTCTAAGAAATGAAACTCGTAATGGAATTATTTGTTTGTCTTTTAACAAATGAGCTATTTGTTGTTAATTGAATTTTCTGAATTCAGCATCTCGCATCTTATTTATTTTAATTTAAATAACTTTACATTTACATACTATGTTTTCTTCAACTCTAATTTTGTTTTTACCATCAATAGGTTTTGTTCGATATCTGACGGGTGAAGGAAAGCGACAAGTGTGGTTTATAAAATACTTTCATACATAATTTCACAGCTTTTCCGATTGTGATAGGCAGAGGCCGCCGATATATCGTGTTTCATCTACATCCATAAAACGACTTATGCATGCTCGTTGGTTTCAGGCACTATATACTACTGTTTCTTTAATACATCGCCAAAGTGGTCAATGTTTTTGTAAGCGTAGGTCATCCTCTACAGAATGGATCACATCACACCACTTTTGTATATTTATCTCGCTAAGCGCCTTCAACTCATCCACTCAATATGACCAAACTACCTATTTTAAAATAAAATGTTTTACCTTTCGAAGTCGGTCGTGATACGACAACCACCTGCATATATTTTGTTTATCAAAATAAAGTGTCGGGATAAGATAAAGGAATAGAGTTACGTTATCGAGGGTAGTAGGTACACGGGAAAGAAAACAGCGGGATATCTTGCTCCAAAATATGTAACAAATTTTCTTGTAAGACTTATTATCTTCGCTATAGGAATTTAATATTTGTTGGGACCATGGTGTATCTTTTCTGTTTTTGTTTTTATTATATAGGCTTGGCTTTACCCACTTGAATGTTTCTCAAGTGATCCTTAGTTTAATCTGTAAAAAAGGCAAAGGCGTTTAGAATTGTTTTGAATAAGTTACTGCCTACACTTTGAATAGTTAGAATAAAATTTACCCCGTTTAATATGCCTACGTTTAATATTTACCCTATACTCTGCCATGATACAAACACGATAACACGAGAATTCTTGTTAACTTTGAAATTACATTACATATTATTATAGTACGCCACTAATTTAGGTTGCATATTACTATATTTTACACGAGATCATTATAATATAATGTTTCGTATTTATTTATCCTTTAGAAACTGCCGCACATCGTTTATCATCTTTATTCACAAAACGATAGTTTCTTCAAACAGAATTCAGTTGCAAGAAGAATCATTTTTTTTTTAATTCAACGATTTTTATCATCGCCTTCATAAATCTAAAATAAACGCGACGAAAGATTAAAGTAAACTTCCTCAAGGAAGTAATGCGCGAAATATTTCCTTCTTAATTTTTTCCCATCTTTGTGTTGACAGTTACGGCTACCATAACATTATATCGACTACAATGACCCAAACCCGAGAAGGATAAACATTCCATTCAATGAAAAAAATCATATTTAATAAAACTCCCACCGTACAAAATCACGATATATGAACCTTGACAGAATGCGTGAATCACTAAATTAATATCCTTGAAATGCAATCAAAGCAATTAAGAATGCTTTTTTATTCCGCAAATACGTCCATCCCTATCGATAGAGTGCATTTTCGGTATTTGCCGTCCTACTCCTGGCTTTTTTAAAGTTTTTAAGGTGGATATGTGACAGGGGTTGGCCCGTAATATTTCACGAGCGGTGTCTAAAAGGCACCCACGCTCAGGTAGCAAACATTATCACTATAAGCGTTGTTCATAACAAAAAGTATTTTTAGGACAAAATGCAGTAGAGTTTCTTATTCAAAAAATCTTACTTAGGTATCTAAAATATAATCAATTTATCACAGTCTAACACGGAATGGGAATTCACAAAATGATTTTATTTAGGTACTTCCCGAAGTGCTAATAATAATTATATTTATAGTTGTTATAATTATTTAAAAATATTATTTATAACATGAATGATTTATAATATTTGAAAAAAATATAATCGATCCTTATAATAGATCTAACTCCTCCTTATAATTGATTCGAGATTATTATTTATTATTATTGTCAAAGATAATTAACAATAAATAGTAACAATTGCTGGTTGTAAATGTTGTAATAACCTCTCTAAATATTCTTTAGTTCTGAACCTCGACAAACTATTGGGACAGATAAAAAATAAGCGGCCCAGAGCTGCAGAGATTACCTAGGAAAAAAGTGAACAAAATATTAATCTCACAAAGATAAAAAGCTTTCGCACAGACGTTCTTTTCTGCGACAAGGAATCTTTTGTGCCAATTATGAGACTATTTTTTAGTTTTTTTTTATACTATTGATTATTTAAGGGTAGTGGGTGGAAACTCGGGTGAACCAAAGAAAAAAATTGGCTTTGTGAAAAAAGAATGGCTTATAGCGGGATAAAAATCTGCAACTCCATATATACCTACAATAAAATTACTATTTGATGAAACTTTTAAACATAAGTATAAATTTAATGCGCTATTGACAGAGTTGTAGTCTCCAATAATAATCGCAAAACTACGATTATTAAGACAAGTTAAAATATGAACCTACATACAAATTACAGAAATAGGGCCTTGCCGATAATGTAAGAAGATACCTTGACCAAGGCAGCACAGCAATTATTTAGCTTTCGATCTAAGTCGGGACTAATAGGTGTACATATATTTTCAACACACCGTGGCTTCGATAAAGGTGTGATTACATTTTAAATAAAAATAACCGAAAAAACGTAACAAGACTTCTTGTTCTGATCAAGCCAGTGAACATTCTTATCCGATTTTAGTTGGGTTGATTAAATTATAAGATATTAAATTCTTTTTTTAGTTACGACTTTTACCTCAGAAGGTATTCTGGAGAATAAACTGAAGGTATTTTCCGATTCACTTTGCCGTTCAACTTTTGTACCTTGTGCTGACGGTGACCATGGAATTTCATTTAGTGCAAGCCTGCCCTAACCTCTCCGCATGGTTCCACCGGCCGCCTCTGTGCAGGCAAATTATACTCCACTCAGCGGGGCACAGGGCCCGTTTAACGCGATATATCGAATTTCTCTCACTCACTTCACGATTTATTGAGCCTTACTACCCGAAGATGGCTAGTGTCTGATGTTTTGTGGAAAAAGAAACTGTATTGATCGTAAAACGTGTCCTTAGTATGCGGTATACTCGTGACAGCTCCACTTTAAGAATCTTCTTCTATATAGGAACGGTGCCTATAAAATCCGGAATATTTTCTGCTTGAAGAAATATAGATAAGGATCATGGACATCTCAATAACTTGTCCAGTGTCTACTGATAACGTCTGTCTGCATTCACTAAAAAAAAGATTCCTTGTTGTCTTTTCATAATTGTGTTCGCCTTTATTTGACACTTGTTTCGCGATTAGTGCTTGCTCTACTTACACTGGCGAAAATGACAATTGTACGGAAGAAGCAACGTACGTCAAAAATTAAGGCGATTGAGATTGTAATTAGACAATGGGCTAGCTGGAGGAAAGACCTGCGTTTAACGACTTACTGCGACCTTTATCGGTCAATTGTGTATCAAAACTTCTTTTGACAGAAAAATTTTTTGTAGGAACCTTAACTAAGTGGTAAGTGATATTTTGAATGAAGTTTATGAACTTAAACAAGACATAAAATTAAGGCAAGGAAAATAGCAAAAATTGTATTTGTAATTGTTATTTTAACTTTTGTTTAAGTAAACTCGCTAAAATTACAAAAACTGAGGTAATGTAGACAAAACCAATCTTCCGTAAAGGAGATTATCTGATAAAGGAGACAATACTGTAAAGGCCGACAAAGATTGAATTAGCATTACAAGATTAGAAAAAGCTTTCGGCAGACTGAGAAATTTGGACAAAAACGCTCTTTTATGAAGATGTAATGAATTTGTAACAAATTAGCGATTCCATTTACTCAAGCAAAAATTTTACTAGGCAAAGTCATTCGTTTGAAACTTCGACAAGACTAATTATTATTTTATGCTTATACGAGTATAAAAATTACTTGAAATATTTACATAAAGTTTTGGTTACATGCATCTATAAAATATAAAATTTTATTTGAAAGCTAGTTCTCATTGTCCATCCACTAAGATTTATTTCTAGAACAACTATTTTCTTTAAATTGAATAAGCTGTAATGTTGTAAGATTTGCATCCAATATCACCATAATATGAGTCCTTTGGGCTTCAATAAAAGACAATTAATAGTATCAAACATTACTCTATAGGTATTAATTTATAAAATAAAATAGAGTTAGAGATAAAGTTTCTAACATGATGGATAAAAGGTCTCTTAACTCTCAAAAGAAAAACCGAAGAAATTATTGAAAAAAATATACGAGAAACAAAAACAGAAAAGACATTGTTATCATCAACTCAGTATTAATAACGGTAACAGTAGCCCCAGGTCTAGTAATGGTTACAACTTGTGCTTGTGGATCACAGAACTTGTTGTGGTCAGGAGTCCCGGGGCCTTCGTACCTCAAAGTTGTGACCACACACCGCTACGACTAGATATGTTTGCTCAGCTGTTTACTTGTTCGCAATTAGTGAGCTCCTTGTTTGCCCTTGGGAAGTCAAAGGATGTTGTTTATTTGAAGGGGCTGGGGGGGACTGTTATGGAGAAAACAATTAGAGGTTTATAGGAAAAGTTGTTACCTACAAAAAATGTTTTCGTGATGTAGGTGATTACGAAATATTATTTCTGCATAGGGTCAGACTAGCTCGAGAATAGCTCGAATGAAATTCATCATCTTCAGATTATTGTAAGTATTTTTTCTATTTATGTTTCCTCGGATATAGTAGTATAGTATTAGTTTATATAATATAATAATAATATAATCTCACGCCTTTTTTTATCCCTGAGGGGGTAGGCAGAGGTATTCCATTACTGGATATACCCACATTTCACGAGATATATTGGACCCCTAAACGTCTCGACGTCGTCACGCCGGACCGGGTCTGTTTACACATGTCTCAGAATTAATTCTGAGACCTGCGGGTTTCCTAACGATGTTTTCCTTCACCGTCGAGCTAGTGATAAATATGTACGTAAGTTTTTGAAAAACTCATTGGTAACAGGCCAGGATTCGAACCCGAGCCTCACTGATTTTCGGCCGGCTCTTTAAGCGTCCGGGCTATCACTGCTGCAATTTAGTTTAATTAGTTAATATAACTACAATAATATACATATATAAGTATAAGGATTTATTTCAAGACGAGTATTATGTTTCACTCATTGCTCTTATTATTTTCGGCCAATTCCTCCAAATTATTTCAGCTTTGCCTTATGGTTGAGTGGTAGATAAATTCTTTAGGCATTAAGTGCACCATGGTAACACTCTTTTGGAACATGATGTTAAATAAAAAAAATATATTACTTAGAAGTTAATCACTCTTTATCTAATTAAAAATAAACGCTCAAATAATTTTGGCGTTACAAATTACCTACTGTTTCAAAAAAATGAGGATAGTTATAGTATGTGTGGAAAGGTATACGAGATATGCAGGTACCTAGAAGCCTACATTACACAAATCTGAATTTATATAGGTGCCCATCTATAATATATAAAGTTATAAAATAAAACTGAAATAACTGTTTTACCGAGACCTCCTAACACCAACACGTATGATCATATTATAATAATGAATACAGTGTATCCTACAGAGACACATCCAGTGGAATGCTACGAAAGAATTCGAATACAAATAGTGAGTAGTCGATACTTCAACACAATGGCTGACAGTTTGATTCGATTCGACCCTTTTGTCGTTTAGATGTACCGATGGACGGACGTACTGACTGACGAGTGTTTGTCATGTAGAAAAGCCATGTTTTCTATTGAATATATTGAGGTATTAAAGTCTTCAAAGACCTTTAAATTCAAAGAGTATTATTATTTGAACTTTCCCGTATAAAATATTCTAATACTTAATGATAATTAAAACTTCTTTTTGACATTGTTCAATAAAATTTAATAGCAAGCACTCATATTTCATTGCACGATCTCGAGACCTGAATTTAAGATAACCGATGATAGGTATCCAATTTTATGAACATGTGAATAAAACAAAAAACTCGTCAAGAAATTAGGATGTGTGATATGAAATCACACTTTAGTTATTCGGTACCAATGAGCCGCTACATAGTATTTGCATGTATTTGAAAATGCCTTTATTTTAGCAAGAAATCAAAGCACATCATTTAAAATTATTTTTACAAATTAATAAATAATAATAATAATAATAATATAATCTCACGCCTTTTATCCCCTAGAGGGTAGGTAGAGGTATTCCATTACTGGATATACCCACATTTCATTTTATTAATAAATAATAATAAACCAATTTATTTCGACCAACATGGATCAGTTTCGTTAGTAACACAATGATAGCTTAACCTATTATTAGTACCTACATATATCCTACTAATCCTACTAATTTTAGGTATAAACGCGAAAGTTTGTATGTATGGATGTATAGATGTATGGATGTTTGTTCTTCTTTCATGAAATTTTACAGTTATATAGCTTATACATCAGAATAACACAGGCTATATTTCATCCCCGTATTCCCACGGGAACGGGAATACGCGTGTGAAACCGCGGAGCGCTGCTAGTAATATTATATTAACATAGATAGATTGATTGCCAACTGTTGATTAGTGTTTAATCTGTTTGTTCTCTTTAATATGTTTATATAAAGGTACCTTGTGTGACCTGTCTAATATTGTTGATGACGTACAAAATGGTGGTAAGGAACTCAAGTATGTAGAAGTCTTAATTAAGTACAAAGCAGACAAGTTATCTGGCTACCGAAGAAAATATTTCATCAATCATCGAAAGGTTGATTGATAATGTAACGTGAATTACTGATAGATCGTTGCTGCCAGCAATGGGAATGATCATCTCAATTTATTTACATGTGTTTGTACCACTTGTTGATGTTGCCAACGGTAAAAGATAGTTTTCTGACCGTGAATTATAATGTCAGAATATGAATATTATTTAGGTGATAAATAAATTTGAGATATAATATATTGTTGGTAATATTTGATTGCTAACTAAGCAAATAATAAATGTCGATTATAATGAAACTAGCGACCCGCCCCGGCTTCGCACGGGTGCAATGCGAATACTAAAACCTTCCTCTTCAATCACTCTATCTATTAAAAAAAACCGCATCAAAATCCGTTGCGTAGTTTTA
Organism: Ethmia dodecea; assembly: GCA_963855545.1. NCBI lineage: Eukaryota > Metazoa > Arthropoda > Insecta > Lepidoptera > Depressariidae > Ethmia > Ethmia dodecea. The sequence continues at coordinate 9,977,401 of OY979448.1, forward strand.
AAGATTTAAGCATACAAAGGGACATAGGGACATAAGGACATAGGGATATAGGGACAGAGAAAGCGACTTTGTTTTATACTATGTAGTGATAAACATAACCAAGGCAACAGCGAGCAAGGCAAAAATGGACCTTTCCTTATTTCAACAGTAGTGTTATCGACACCACCACGTATCCTGTCATCTAAGTGAGTCGAAAAGGTCGAGGATGAACAAAGTCAAAAAGTTTAAAATCATTCCCACGGTAATCAAGTCATATAATTTCTATTGTGAATACTTTGATATAAACTAAACTAGTTATAAGACCAATGATGACATAAACAATGGGTTGTTCGGTAGTATAAAACTAATTTGATTTGCCTTCTCCAAAATATCAGAGCTTCAAGTCCAACGATCGAAGATACCCGCGCTAACGAACCGTCGGATGTGATTGAAAATCATCGCAGGGGAATGGTGTCCTAGACGGAAGCCATTATAAATCATACTCAGACAGTAGCCCATACATCAATAAGGTCGATTATTTGATAACTCGATACAAAAACACGGTTACTATCGCACGTAACTGTGCATACTAGGTGCGAGTGAGAGGTAATTAAAATAAAAGTTTCCATTAAACATTTCTATTAGCGAGTTGTTTTGATGAGAAATGAAAGTTGTGGAGGTATTTTGATTGGTACTGTGACCTTTGATGCTGGAAGTACTAAACTATAAAATGAAATGGATTTGAATTATGAGACTCTTAAGGGCATTGATACAAATCTGGTATGAAATTATCTCAAGGTTATAAATTCAATTTGAGGTTACTAAAATGATCATCGTAGTTAGATTATTATAGCTCAAAACAATAGCCTATATAAGTTTTATAACCACATATTCTGCAAGGGCGCTGTTGTACGAAATTACATACATACAAATACTATAGAAGCTAGTGAGTATGGTATAGTTTGTGCAAAGTTATGGTACCTAGATGTAGGTATTGAATTTGAATTGGAAATATAGCTTAAATGCGAACTCATTGGATATTTAAAAGAAAAGAACACCACGTAAGTACACGAAGTATTGACCGAAGATAATATAAAACAGAAAGTACATACGCACCGCCTCGCAAACATTTTTATTGATAAATTGCAGCTATCAGAGCTAAAGCAGGATATAGTTTATGATTATTGCACGACCTTGGTTCCCAACATGGCTTGATAAATAAGAAAGAACTTAATAAAAAGAACAATTACCTAATTAGAGATTCAGTTCATAACCAAGGCAGGTGTAACCATCAAAGATCACGACCAACCATCGGCCGGACATCAATTCGTTACAAATTTGACCATTTAGTTACACCTCGTTGAGTCAAGGACTCTCCAACTCATTCTGTGCACAATAAAAAGAAAAAAATGAAACAAATTAACCGATTGAACCTGTTTTGTATGAGGACCCCTAAAGAGCGGGTTTCTGTTAAAGTGAACTAATTTATACCCACCTGTATCATAAACAATATCGTGAGGCGGCGATACGGGATGTTTTAGAAGCCATTTAATATTTTTATTCGTGCAGAGACCGCTCTTTAAAAAGATGTTAACTTGCAAAATAATGTTTCGCGCGCGAACCTTTGGAGATTGTTTATTATGACTGCCTGCTGTGATTGTACAGAAATCGAATAAAATGTCACATTGATTTTTAAAATAACACGTATTCAAGTACTGTGCGTATCTTTATCACCTACCAATAATAAAATGAAACGGCTGTCCATTTGACAGTTTAAGGTTTGATATCTTTTATCTGCGCAACAATTTTCGAAAGCATCGCAATTAAATGTTAAATTCAATTTTGTTTTTTGATGTTACGAATTGTGTTTTTCACAACGTAGTCTAAGTGCCCTTTTTCTTCGCGTAACGTTTAGAGCGAACTGTATAACAGAGTATACATAAATTAGTTTCCATTGGCGCCCGTTATTAAAAGGTCCTACTTGGTTCGGCGCTTACAATATTCCATTTCGTTTGCCAGTGGGGGGCTCGGCGGTTTCAATCGTTGCGACGATTAATCAAAGTACAGCAGTGTCATCCGGCACCGGTCAGACCAAAACACGCCCGACGAATTTATTGTACATTTTTTTCCATTTTTAGTTTGCGCTGTAAAGTGTTACGCGGCCTCTTCCACCGAGTTGGTAATAAAAGTAAGTACCTACTAATGATGGAAATGAGAATTTAATTCGATTGTGTTCCTACTGTCAGTTACTAATTTGAGTGAAAAAGTCGACGCTTTGCCAATTTTAAGATATAACTCCTTTTATATTGAGAATTTCTGTAACAAAAATATATTTCTTGAGCGGTAGCATAGCATTCGCAAATGCTAAAAATTACTTTAATAACAACAAATAAATCTAATTTCCTCACAAAAAAACTTAGATGCTATGAATAATTCGTAACGTTAATCATAACTTTCGGATACCTGTTAAATTGAACTCATCAATGCATGAATGAGAATCAAAAATAAAATACAAGATTCCTTTTATGGTTTGTATTAAAATAATGATCACATTAAAGCTTGCCAAATTGATAATGGTGTTATTATAAAGAGGCGGCACCGATTATCCAGGAATATTTTCAGATCATTTATTATACCGACGTCTTGTAGTGAAACGAATCTTCTTAGATTATTTAGATCATACGTTATTTTTGTCTATCAACCTATTAATGATTTTGGGACTGGTAATTCTTTGGTTATTCAAATTGATACTTTACGCTTGATTAGGTTAGATAATGCCTTTAGGCATTCAGTTCACCATGTGTACTTGGTATATGAAGTTAAATAAATAAAAACAATTGTGGTTTTGTTATTGTTTACAAAAACTTTACGATACGTCATTGTTGTGAATAGGTTAAAGACGAAATGATTTTTAGAGCAAATTCTGTTTGTTTGATATTTACGAAATTGCTGAAGTAAAGTACGAAAGTCGAAGCAGTGTGGACAGCAGATAACTAATTTCTATATATAGATACTAAGTCCTATTTTCCATCACAGAGCCTATATTCCGGGAATTTGACTATCAATTTTAAACTTCCTTACAGGCACGAAATTGCAAATGTCAAGATCATTCAAAGGTAAACGTCTTTTTCGGTAAAGCTGTACAAAGTTTCAGTAATTAACAAACTTACGGAGCTTAGACAGAAATAGACTTTGTAAACAATATTAATGAGAGAAACAGTAAGGCTGTAGGCGTAAGTTCATTTCGTATGCTGGCATCTTTGGCTGGCATACATCTGTGTAAAAGGGTGGTCTTTGTAATACACGAGCCATAGCAACTGGACATAAAATCTCTCGTGCGTATGAATGCTAGGGTCACGGGGAAACTTGAGCTCCAGCTAATCAAAGAGGTTCACAAGAATTTATTGTGTGCAGTGTTCCTTGCAAACTTTATTGTACTGTAGTATGACGGTAGCAATTACTCAGCTCTCGTATAAACTCGGTCTTTTGCCTCAAAGATTTGTTTTGTAGTTACAATAAACGTAGCGCTTGTAGCAAACAATACGCTCAAATAAAGGGTCGCATTTTATGTTACTGCAACTTTAGCGAGGAATGTTTAATGTGGTTTATTAAAATATCTTGAATCCAAGTATTAAGTAATTTTCACATTTTTCAGTGAATTCTTTTTCTTTCGAGCAAATCCTATTATAGGAAGATAAACAAAAGTTAATTATGCCTTAACGTTAAACCAAGCACGCATGTAATTCTTTTGTGATCCCCAAAATGGGGCGTGAATTGCAAAAACTTTGTCCGCCCAAAAGTTAATTTCGGAAGGGTTACAAAACCACCGTTCCCGATTACGAGATTATGGTGTAAAGAAATTCGTCTATAAATGCTAAAAGATAAAAGCTAACAGTTTTAATTTTAAAGTTTCCCGTTTCTACCGAGCCCGCAACGTTTAATTTCCGGAACAGAAATTATCAAGGAGAACTAAGCCTAGGTTTAAAAAGTGAGCGACAGTGCAGCCTTCACTACCTGTCAACTATTGCTGTGGAACTAAAGTTTCATTAAGCTGCGTTAATAAACTTTTCCCATTCATCTTCCTAGTTACACTTACTGAGGTCCTTCTTTGATCCACTCTGAAAGCGTGGTTAATAAAATATTAATTAAGGAAGTGGTTTTTCGTATTTCGCGAGTAATTTTATGATTTTGGTTCATTTAGTTTATGATTTTATTTTACCCAGCTTGTGATAAACAACTCTGAGTGCAAACGTAATCTAATTTTTGAAGTAAATGACTTGAAAGTAGAACTTACATCATCTGAGTATTAATCTCTATTCTATACCTACCTAAGGGCATATTTTTAATTTTGAGTTTTGGTTTTATATTTCAAAGTTTTTGTCTCTAGGTGGTATAAATAGTTTTATCATAAGTATAATATAGAATTTAGCTAAAATATTTTATTCGACTAAACTTCCTGTAAATTATATTTACCGCATAACACATCATCATAAGCAAGTTGGAAGGTAAATGAGATAAGCAGAAAAAAAAATGTTCTATTAAAATTCAACCAACTTTTGCACTATCGACTAAATATAAACCCTGCATTTCTTAAAACGACGAGGCGTGAAAACGCTTGCGAAAACCACTCGAGTGGGTTCAAATAACCAATTTTCCTCTATCTCGATACCAGCTCACATTCGTGAGTACTAAACCGCTGGATCCCGAAGCTACCACGAGACTATTCAGATTTCTGCTCGTGAGAAGAAAAAACTAAATTACAGTCAATTTGTTGCGATATCCTTATGGAGAGGCAATCCTCTTACGTGTAGAGTTATGGAGAGATTGGAGAGCGTTCCGGCGTACCAACGACCAGGCATTACGAGGCCACCTTAATGACTATCTTGGAAAGAGCAAAAGTTTTTCGCTTTGCTTGCGTCGGACTTTGCAGGGGTTTTAGCTAAATAAGGTGGTTATTACAGGTGAAATGGCTTGAAGGTTGCCATTTTGTTGTAGAATGAGGCTGAAATTGACTTTTAATTATAGAATAGTTATCTTTTATTAGAAAATATCTATTACTAAGGTGTAGTGTAGGTACCTATTTTAGCTTAGTGATCCTACCTTCTGACTTACGGCTCACGGGTTTGATTTCCACCCGGAGCCAAACTATGTGTGCATAAACATGTTCATACCTGGGTGTTTATAATATGTATAATTTATCAGTGGTTTAGTACCCATACCGATAGGACATAGTTTAGGTCATAATAACCTTGTAGCAATGGCGTTGTTTTATTTTCTGTAAAAAAATATTTAAAAAAAAAAACGTGTGGCACTCGGGGACTGCCGCGGTAAAGCTATTGCATAGCATTTTGTATCAATAAGACTGCCGAAAAGAAACGACGTTAGACAATGCACGGCCTTCAAGCCACACGGGTGTTATTTAAATGGTTAGCAGAGTATTCGTATTTTTGTAAGCAGAAAAATATAATCTGTAAGCAGAAATAGCTAATTGGTCAGCAACTCATGGCCAGCAAACATTACAAAACCTATCAGCATTTTATGTCATTCTGGATGGCTGTTGTGGGAGTTGGAGTGGGCGTGTGGGAGTGGGAGTAGGGGTGGAAGTGGGGTTGGGGGTGGGGTGGAAGTGGGAGTGGGAGTCAGAGTGGGAGTGAGACTGAGACCGGGACCCGGACTCGGACTCGGACTGGGACTGGGACTGGGACTCGGACTCGGACTCGGACTCGGACTCGGACTCGGGCTCGGACTCGGACTCGGACTCGGACTCGGACTCGGACTCGGACTCGGACTCGGACTCGGACTCGGACTCCGACTCGGACTCGGACTCGGACTAGGACTCGGACTCGGACTCGGACTCGGACTCGGACTCGGACTCGGACTCGGACTCGGACTCGGACTCGGACTCGGACTCGGACTCGGACTCGGACTCGGACTCGGACTCGGACTCGGACTCGGAATCGGACTCGGACTGGACTCGGTCTCGGACTCGGACTCGGACTCGGACTCGGACTCGGACTCGGACTCGGACTCGGACTCGGACTCGGACTCGGACTCGGGCTCGGACTCGAACTCGGACTCGGGCTCGGGCTCGGGCTCGGGCTCGGACTCGGACTCGGACTCGGACTCGGACTCGGACTCGGACTCGGACTCGGACTCGGACTCGGACTCGGACTCGGAATCGGACTCGGACTCGGACTCGGACTCGGACTCGGACTCGGACTCGGACTCGGACTCGGACTCGGACTCGGACCTCCGTGCCCGTCGGAGTGGGGAGCGTGAGGTTTTTTTCGTTACGGAATTTCTGGATTCGGTTCCCGCGCTCAAGGCCCTCGATAGAAGCTATGCAATAGCTTAAAAAACAGCAAAAACAAATATGATCCATACTAAAAAGTAAAAAAAGCTAACAGGTACCCATGAAAGTGAATTTAAAAAATCTACCCCCGTAACTTTAGCGGTGGGTCTAAAAATCAATGTGCTAAGCCTAGATTATCTAAGGACTAAAGATTCCATGAATACGTAACCTGAGCCCTGATAATGCTGGCTTCCTTAGAACATAGGTCTTAAATTGTAGTGTGGTTTCAATGCAAGTGCTGGTGACGTTAAATTATTGTCCCTATGCAACGTTACACCGCCATGTTGGCTATATACACGTGTACGCTAGGCTTAGGTTCTGTTTGGGTACTATTATCGTGTACAACTATTAACTGTAGTTGTTGCAAAGCTAAGATTTCAAGGATATCAAATTGTTTTACAAACGACAGTGAAATAGTTACATTTATATAAATAGACATATATTTTAATCTTTACACTTCTTATGCAAGATCCACATAGGCTAGCATCTGTACTTACTAACATCTTTAATAACTTGGCCAAATAAACTTACCTAAGAAGCTAGGGTCTATATTTCCATAATAAACTAGCTGACCCGCCATTTTTGTCTACTGTCTTTGTGCTTCAAACTAGGGAGGGGAGTGCGTAGGGCACTCTACTGTCCTGTGCAAATCCTATAGAAAAAAAATAGTTTTTCCTTTTTTTTTACTTTCTGGGCCATTTTTACATTTTTCTTGGTCTAAATTCTTATTCAGACTATTACAACGCATTTAAAATGTATATTTAGACAAGTGATACACTTATCAATGAACAGAATTTAATCTATATTTAAAAAAAAAAAGTATATATTTTGCATCAGAAAGGATTTTACGCAATTCCCACGGGAATGTTTCACTTTCTTCGCCGTGTTTACTTAATTTAGCGTAACGTATTTAACAGAACTTATTAGCTGAACAAACGGACACCAATATTAAAATTTATTTATACCTACATATCATAGCGCTATTGGTTTAAGTAAACCTACAGATATGTGTAATACGAGTATCTTTCAATTATCTTTTAAACAATATACCAAAAAATACAAAAGTAAGATCAAAGGTCCAAGCAATTATTATCAGTTTTTTTAATTCGTGCATTAGAGCCTAACTGTTGTTTCGGTATATGATTTAGGTTTATTATGGGTATCATTCCATTCGCGAGAGCAACTGCATACATGGTCATTACATTGCGTCGACCTTAACCATAATTTAATGCGGTCTCCTAACCAAAATTTATGGTCTTAGCTTACAATTTACTAGTCAATAAGGTCTGTTTTCGTTTGAATAATAATTTTAATGACAGAAAATAAATTTGTGAGGGCAATAGAACTGAAACGTGATCGTGTATCGTCGACATTTGCATGTTATTTTTACCTATCATTATAAGTGATATTGGGCAAAGGAACTATAATTGCACTTTCTAATTTCGTTCTGTACTCACCTGTACTGTTATTTCATTTCATATTATTAGAATATAATTGGGTTAAGTACTATTCCTAAATAGCACGAAACCTGCAGTTGGGCGCCGACAGTTAGTAATTAGTGTCACTTTATGTCATGAGAGTTTCCATGTTTCGGAAGGCACGTTAAACTGCTTCTTCTCCTCAACTATAGATACTGAATCGGTGGAGTTGCAATGTCTTTCAATAAGAGGACTTAATAAGCTGCTATATTGAATAAAAACTTTTGAGTTTGACTTCGACTGTTGGTCCTGGTTTTCGTTGTGTTGGGCTGTTAAGCCATGTCAAATAACTTTGACTTTGAGTGGGTTGAAATAACCTGACAGTTGGACACTTCTCAACATGGGGGATGATGATGAACTTATTTAAGAATACAAGGTAAAAAAATAAGCAGTGATAGCCCGGACGGTTAAGGAGCCGGCCGAAAATCAGTGAGGCTCGGGTTCGAACCTGGCATGTACCAATGAGTTTTTCAAAAACTTATGTACATATTTATCACTAGCTCGACGGTGAAGGAAAACATCGTGAGGAAACCCGCAGGTCTCAGAATTAATTCTGAGACATGTGTAAATAGACCCGGTCCGGCGATGGGCTCACCACCTATCACGTTTAGGGGTCCAATATATCTCGTGAAATGTGGGTATATCCAGTAATGGAATACCTCTGCCTACCCCCTCGGGGATAAAAAAGGCGTGAGATTATATTATTATTATTATAAGGTAAAAAACTAATTTAAAATTTAAACGTACCGAGTTTATCCATTCGATTTTCGCAATCATTATTTCAGTTCAGTCGGTATATATATATCGAAGTAAACAGTGAAGATTGATGTCGAGCAGTAATCGGAATTCCGCGCACCGCCGCCACAAACATATTAAATAATCGATTTTATCGTTCACTTAATTACGAAATTAATGTCAGTGCGCGTACACCCACTGTGCTTGTTTAATGCGTCTGCATTCGCCGCAGTGTTTCCAAATCACTATAAATCTCGTAGAAATTGCAGAATACAGCTTTTGGGTTTCTGTTAAACATTCCTACGGTTCGCACCAAGGATTTGGCTTATTCTATGAATTAACTATTTTGTGTGTTGTATTTTCGAGCTATTCCACTAGTCCCTACCCACTGTCCCTCCTGGTGGGGACAAGTGGATTTCTTTTTGCACGTTTCCCTACCACGCCGTCACTAGTTGGGATAAGTGGATTAAATTTCCCAATCCGTGGTAGGCTCGCGTGGGAGATTATAGTCCACACTTCCTCAGTGTGAGGAAAGAACCTTAGCTCAGCAGTAGTTGTTACGGGTTGATAATTATGATAAAATACATACATAAAATGCCCCATTTCCCGTCGGGGTTGCTAGAGACATTAGACCGCCACTTGCCAAATACTTGGCACGCCTCTTGATTTTCATCCATAACAATGTCTCCGTCTCCGTATGCATACCTACGTCATTAACCGGCTTTTGACATCCATCTGTCTAAATATTTGTTTTCATAAAATTTATTTAGAACTTCATAAAATTTAGTTAACTCGTAGAGCATAGTCAATAGAAAAGTGTGATAAGCAGAGCTGTGATGAGTTTTCAATTTGATGGAATATATTATATCTAGTCACAGAAATTGCTTTGTGATAATTACTCAAAAATCCTGATATTCGTACTGACAATGGCGGAACAATTGAAATAATTTATGAAATAAAATCCACAGCAATTACGGTAAACGAACGAGGGTAATGTTTAAAAATATTGACATTAAAATTCGCAATAATTTCAAAATGATTAAGCTAAAAGCCATTTCGTGTATTCACGTTTATAAGCGTAAGTACCAAGTTGTCTGAAAAAGCTCATTACCATCCATCTCTTAAAGGTGTAAAGGCGGGGTAATGGTAATTAAAGAGTTAAGGCTAATTACCGATAAGTAGATCACACATTACCATTACAGTTACTGTTAATGTGGTCTTCGATAATTGCGACTCCGAAAAAGAACCACAGCCTTCCAAACTCAAATTCACAGAAGGGAAGGTGCAAATTGAGACAAAAGTCGCTACAAATTACACCTTTCCAAGAAAATAATTTAAATTAATGAAGGCGCATTCTAACGTTCGGCTCCGCGCGAAGTCTTAAAACGTAGCTACAAATTAAGGTTGACATTTCAATTACATTCTTGTGCAACTATTGTCGTAGCGAAAACGGTGCTATACAAATTAGAAACGATAGATTTAGCTCAATATATTTCAGTAATTAAGATCGAAACAGCAACTTTCTGCTACAATGAAGGTCTCGAGCGTAAAAAGTCCGAGTCCTTCGTCCGAACAGGGTCGTAACTCTCGCAATTAAGTCGAATTAAAAATAAAGTCGAAAGAAACGGGAGTACCTACAGCTGTTGATTAAACGCCATCTCGCGGGGACCCCATCAATAACAACAGTTTAATTAAACACTTTTATACGCGCTTGAATAGCTGGGACGCTAGTCTCAGCGTTTAATTTGCTTTTTTATTCCTTTTTTTATATTCTTTAATTTTTTTGCTTAATAGAGTTGACGGTGAGCTCGCGGCAAGCCCGCGACGCTAAATGGGGGTCGAAACAAAGAAGTCCGATGCCTGTGCTTATACTGCGAAGTGGGAATGAAAAAATGAACCTACTTGAAATATTTAAATGAATAATTAAATTGTGTTTTTTTTAATTAACAAATTATTTTGTAAGTGTAACGTATTATTTGGAATTCCTAACGATATGGAAACAGCTTTTTCTGTGAATAATATAAATAAAATGATCCATCCCGTTTTATTCTTCTTATTCTATCCCAAATATAAAATATAACTAAAGTAACGTAACATACAATAAAATTGTATTTTAGCTTCGCAATTTGCATATCGTTTACCAAGTGATTGCATTTTTACATGCATATTGAATAGATCTTGTTCCGGTATTTAGCATTTTGTCTATGTTCATCTTACTACTTAGGTATATTAGGTAGGTAACATTCCCAATTTGTCTACATCTAGTTAGACGCAGTTTTTCTAGTGATATGACCTAGCAAAATTACGGAATGTCAATTTTGGTCCCGATTTAAATTATATTATTGTCTTGCTCGTCTGACCTTAACAATCTCTTATTTTTACTTCCAGTGGTATCCGATATTTGTCCTTATTTCGGTTGGTTAAGAGGTGCTCATTATATTAAATATAGTAATAAAAATATAGATACATTATTATTTACTGCATGATTTAGAACACATATGAGTACCAACGTTGTCACATGTAGGTACCTTCTTTTTAGAAGATCTGCCAAATTTTCAAAATAGTAGGATTATAAACGTTCCTTTTGCGTATAATAAACGAACAGAACATTATTATGGGTTGTAATTGTAAGCCATTCGTGTAACGGAACGATACTTACCGACTGATCGTGAGATCGATTTAAGCCTGTAATTTAGTAGTACCCAATGAGTTATAGACAGACTGAAATTGACACTTGCAATTCTTTTATTTTTGTTTTTGCTGAAAGACTGCACAGCCATATTACATTCTCCGCACTTAGTTTTTTCCGAAACCAAAATTGGCGAAAGTCACCAAAACCACGTTGAAAAGCCATTACCACCTAAAAGAAGAAGTAGAACTCTAGTGCCCGGTTCCTATATTCGAGAAACCAACCGTTTTGCTTACGGATGGTAGAATTATCTACGAGGCGTAACTCAAAAGTGTTCCTATAAAAAACTATTCGTAAGCTAACTTACTGACAGCTTGGTACATACGGATGAGAGGGCTACAACTTACGGATAGTAAGGGTAATGTATGGAGATGACAGGATAGAGTGTTCCTATAAATTTTTTGACACGTCAACTAGCTGTCAAAGTTACTATGCGTTTGATATTTAGTTACTGCCCGAATTCGATCGGTTGTGAACCACAATTTTGGTAGTTTCACTACATAAGATGTGAAAAATAACAATGTCTCATTCAGATAGTGAAATGAGTGACCTACAAATGTTGTCCAACTGGGAGAGTTCAATGAAGAACTTGTTAATCGCCAAAATTACCAAACGATATTGAGACATTTCAATACCTTGTATTTTTACGAATTTCAACTCATATTTCGGTTGGATAAACTTTCTGTTCAACGGTTACTAGTTGAAATATACCCTTATTTAACAGTGAAGGGAGCCAGGTATGAAATAGGTATTATTTGAAACCTCAAAACGTTTAAAAAGTAACGCAACAAATATGTAGGTATTGTTGATATGTATACTTTACAATAAGAACCTACATTTTTTCCTATGGTATACGTCCTTTACACCAATTGCTATTGGCATTACGATTTTATGCTCTGGGAACTATGATATTATCAGTGGCTGACTTTGTTGGGGTATCAAAATCATCTGCTTTTTGGTATAGTGCGAGATGTGTGTGGAGAGGAATTCAGAAACCGGAAAGGCTACTTTTTCTTGAATGTGCAGACAGTATGCAATGCAAATTTGTTGCTAATGAATGTAGTAGCCCGTTGGCCTGGGTCCGCTCATGATGCTACAATATTTAATATATATTTTATATGCTCCAGTAGTGTAGCAAATAATGCAAGATGCGAATTATACAGAAATATCAAGACTGACATTAGATTTATAGTAATGAGTTATCACTTTTTTTCAGCCTGGTTTAGCAGCCTGTCTTGTTCGGGGTCCTCATTAGAATGAAAATTAAACATTTGCACTGTATCAAAATTATCAATTTTGTATCCAACATTTGGACCAGTTGCTATTTAGATATTAGTGTTATATTCAGTTGAAGAAACTTTCAAATATGCACTAGGTATATACGATGTGTCATCGTTGTAGGTAATTCTAAAAAGTGATTGTGTTACAGAGTATTGCATTAATAAACAATTTTATTCCAAATTACCAATTAGGTATTTATTTTGCCATACCGGTGTAATACACATTATTTATTATTTTGTTGTAAGCCTCTCAAGCCCCGTTAATATTATAACATATTTAGTACGTACTTTAAATAGTCAGGTATGTACGAGGAAGTAGGGAATTTTGATTAAAATGTTCGTTTTATATCGAAATAAAATACCAAAAAAACATAACTTGTAAAAAAAACCAAGTCTTGCAACTCAGTTCTATTAACTACCGTAAAAAGTTGTAAGATCCATGTAATACCAAGTCGGATAATTTATTCAGTCCCTACTTAAATGTTATGATTTAAGTAAATTATTGTTGGGACTCAATGTCCCAACAATTGTTTTCTATGGCATCTCATTTCTTTTTGTAGATAGTCCTACTTATTTCCTTTCCGGTATCTTCGACTTCTTAAATAACTTTGTAATCCTATGCATTTATATTTGATTAAAGTTATTTATGCACTTGGTGTATCTAGAAACCTGGACCGAAATTGCAAAATATTTGAGTTTTTCTTTTATTTTTACACCAAACACTAATTGTATTCTAAATTTGAAGCTTCTACGTCTGCTAGAGGTGCCTTAGAGTTTTGATGATCGATCAGTCAGTCAGTGAAAAAATTAGAAAACTTTGACTAGTTATAACTCTTAATAAACTATTGATTCAAATTAGATGAAATATACTGTGTTTATACAATGCCTGCTTGGATACTGAAAATTTAGGCTTATAGTTTTACTAGCCACCCGCCCCGACTTTGCACGGGTGCAATGCTTATACTAAAACCTTCCTCTTGAATCACTCTATCTATTAAAAAAAACCGTATCAAAATCCGTTGCGTAGTTTTAAAGATTTAAGCATACATAGGGATATAGTGACAGAGAAAACGACTTTGTTTTATACTATGTAGTGATCCACAACGAAGATATAGGGGGTCGAAAATGGCTTGCTTCGAGAAAAGGATGGTACGGCCCGTGCCGCTTTTTTGCTTGACTTGGCAAGGGGCACTGCCGTGCCCCCAGATTCAAGCAACTGTTGACGCAAATATGACAAGCAAAGAGATAGGAATAAAATTATTATCATTAGGAGATAGAAACTTTTTCTTTAAACGTCTTTGATGACAAGATAGCTCAGCGGCGTGTGGACATTTCAGTTGCGTTTCGTTCATTACAGTATAATTTGTGTTTCATCGATTTATAATTACTTTTTCAGCAAATCAGATCAAATAGTGCAAGAAAAGGACGTTTTACAAATAAAACTACCGTAAATACGTAAAATAAAAATATTTTGCTTTATTTTTTATTAGAACGTAATTTTTCTGTTTTTGCTAAAACGAAACGCAGCGGAGGGCTTCGGTAAGCTGGTTACCTACTACCGTTCGTCGCAGGTAGATGACGTGAAAACATATAGGAACGTCTCTATCCGTTCGTTACTCGTAGTTGACAAACGGTCCGTTGCTGAAGTACAACCACGATTCGTTGAATATAGGAACCGGGCATAGAAGGATTTCTAACACATAGAAGGATTTATTATAAAAAATGAAAAGCCTGGCTCAAAACATTTAAAATACTTACACCATAAATAAAACATTTACGAACAATTCAACAAATTGTTATCATTGTTCTAGGCTGATAGACATAAAAAAATATTACCCTTAACCACCTTATTTACCACTTTTCTAAAATGCAGTACGACAACAGCATACTTATTATTCTATATTTTAGGAATTCACGAACTACTCGATGAGTGTCATCATATTTTGAGTAAATGCTAAAACAGTTTTTTTTTTTCAAGATGACAACACAGCTTGCATATTATAAAATACATATACATTGTTTTAAAATATAGCAGTAAATTAATCCTTTGTACGAGTAAGCAACTAATTTTATGTTTAATTATGTGATAATCTTCGGTGTACATCAACTATTAACATAAAATTCACGTTAATACTAAATCTAATTAGCCATGGGAATTAACTGTCCAAGTTCAGATAAAAATGCAATTTATATACCTTTTAATTTCAACATTTGGAGCAGAACTACATAGGGCACGGCGATGTCTGAACAAAGGCATCGAGTAGCCTTTAATTTGTTTACATTTGCATACTCAACGGAAATAAAAGCATTGCGGTGTTACCCATTCAGCGACATTTTAGTAAAATATAATTAATTTTATCATTAAACAAAAAGTAAATTGGACGCCATAAAATTACATTAACATTAAATAAAACTCACCATAAATTTTACTAAACAGACCCAGTTGAAAGGTATTAGGAACGAAAATGGACGTATAGATAACACAATGTCCTTACTTTTTATTTTATTGACTTTGAAACTGATAAAAACTTTATTAAGAGTTTGGTCAGCGAATGGATAAAGCCGATTTAAAAGTTTTTATTGTGGGATCTACACCTGAATTTGTGACATTCAATGAAAATTTATGGTACATTTTGATGTTTGTCGTTTTTTTTGTTCAATTTATTTCATCCATAGAGTAAAGCAACTATTTAGTAGTCTGCTTTACAGCGTAAAAATGAACATGGACATGCCACGCCATCCTAACCTAAGCAGAGGCTGTTCTCATAATGACAGCAAATTAAGGTGCACTAAAATCTCTTAGAACTGGATTCACCGCTACTATGAAGATGCTATATACAAAGTTTGTACTCATCACGTAATCATTTTATGAATATTATGAGATTTACGTGCAAATAGGTGCAGCGACCAACGTCTATTTATGTGTTTATGGCTTTTCATTCGATTAGAGTGGACATGACAACAGTAAAAATATATTCCCAAATGAAATATGTTTTGTATTTAGGTTTAATAATAGTTTATTTTATCTATATAAGTATCCGGTTTTTATGTACCTACGAGTATATGATGAAATTAAATCGCTCCTAATAAGCCAAATCAATATTAGCTACCAGGGATGTTGCGGATGCCGATTTTTTCACATCCGCGGATGCGAATGCGGATGCGGATTTTTGAAGGCTCACATCCGCGGATGCGGATGCGGATGCGGATGTTTGGGATCTTATTTAAATATAGTATATGAATGAAGAATTATCTTACTATAGGTAAAGGTATCATCCTATGGGGAACAGTAAAAACGTAGGTAGGTAGAGCATTCATTCCGCAGAAAAAAATATTATAGCAATAACGGGAATATCTCGCTTTGACTCTTGCAGATCATTCTTTAAAGACCTTAATGGCTTATTGACATTATCATCTAACATGAAAGAGATTTGCGTTTTTGCTAAACAGCATGGGGAATTGTTTAGAATTTTTTTTAACATAAGCCCTCGTAGTCACAGAGACCCAAACAATTCCAAAAATTATTAAATTATGATAAAATTGGCTTTGAGTATTAGAATATATTCTTATGTATAATAAAATCCCGAATGACATTAAAGACTTACCCGTTAAAATTATTATAAGAAAATTGTATAAATAGCTCAATGAACGTATTTTTTACAATATTAATTTATTTATTAAAAAATAAAATAAGTGTGTCCATTCTGTCAAATGTGTTTGCATGTCTTTTAATTATAGTGAACATGTATGCACTGCCAAAACTGTATTTTTTCATCTGTACCCAAGTTTGACGCAAATAAAGAAATATTCTATTCTACTCAATCAATAACAGGAACCTCACTGGAAAAATTAAGAATACTGTTATAAAACTATAAACTTTACCTACAATAAAACGTAGGTTTTACCGGTATAACATAATGGCATTTTCCTGGCGATTTTAATTTAATAAGATGAGCTAAGACTAATATAAAGATTTCCCAATACTCAATTATCTACACACAATGATCACTTATCACAATAACACTCAAAATATATATCTTCACGATAAGTAACCCACAGTGCAAACAAACACGTAATAATTTAGTTACAAGAAACAAAGGATGTACCACAACAAATGCGTCGGATCTTGTCATAAATTTTTTCGTTCCCAATGGTCATTGTCTCATGCGAACGGCACGTGCCATTCGCGGGTCCCGCCCAATTTCTTTCTTGTCACAACTTGTATTACATCTGCATCCGCATAAATATCCGCATTGATTAATGCGGATGTGGATGCAGATGTCTAAATCTATGCGGAAGCTCCGCTTTTGCGGATGCGGATGCGAATATTCGCAACATCCCTGTTAGCTACTATTGTATGTCCATAGAATTAATCATTAAAGAAAATAATTTATTTTTTACATTGGGTACGCCAAATAAGGATGATGGTTCAAAATGTGATTGATACGTATGTTGTTACAACGCCAATTCGTTCCTACATAAATTAAAATGATTGGATCGGTAATAAACAACAAATTGCTAGATATATTGTACATCTGTTAATCACTTGGAATAGGACTTCTTATACATTTTGCGTGTCCCGCCCACACTGGTATGAAGTTGGCTTGAAATATTTAAATTGGAATACTGTGATTAGATACTGGCTTATATGTAGCAGGTCGGCCGGACATATCATACCAAAATCAGTATTCTACCCACGTGACCAAGGCAAATAAATATAGAGGAATTATTTAATCGGAACAGAAGATTAATTAATAGTACATTATGATATAAGTGCGGTAGGTTGAAAATTACAGCCGAGGCGATATTGCTAGCCCGAGCCGTAGGCGAGGGTTACGAGTAAGCAGAGGCTGTAATTGTCAAAGCACACGTATGTCATACGACATTTTATAACACATTTGCGAGGAAATAAAATAAAACTCCGACTATGGTAAACGAATAAAAACAATACAGCGTTAAGAAAAAGCGCGCGGCGCGCATCAGCATTTCTTTTTAGGCAAAGGCACAAAAAACAGCCAGTATTACTTATAAAGTAAATTAATATTTTTGTGTTTTTGTTACAGATTAATTGGTTGTAATTTACTGTCAAAATAATTAAATTAAAGAATTATGTACATAAAGATTTCTTTATTATATTTTATCTCCCAAAGTTAATTTTAATCATAAAATGTTGACAACTTTTTTGACATAAAAACTCTTTGCTGAGATTTTAAAAATTACTGTTCGTTTTAAGACGGAGCATCTTGATAAACCGTGCGTTTTACATTACACTTACCGCACTTGGGCTTAATGAGATACAATACGATATTGAAATTGGTGAAATAAGACACCTTTTACGAGCAAATGTGTTATAAAGTACATTTTTCAAAGGAAACATATTTTCTGTTATGAGATTGTACATATTTTTTTTTTAATTTGCTATTTAGTGCCTTAAAAACAAACCCAACCTTTCGTGCTTACAGCTTTACCTCGAGGAATTCAAAACCGCAACTAAATTAAACATACTCGTACTTAATTTATTATACGGAAGCTCAGCGAAACTTGTGTATGGCTCTTACCATTGTTCTCGTTCAAAAGTTGTTCATGTCTATTGACTCTACTGAAATACCTCCACAAGTTATTTTTTTGAGACTTTGTGATGATTACCTTAAAAACCACCGGAATTTTCGACTCCAATTTTGTATTAGTCTCCATATAAATAGATATGAAAAACATTTTTATCATATATTCAGGAATATTCGTTAATCACCCTTAATCGGGCACAGGAAAAATATTTCCCACCTTAATTTGAACTATATGTAATTATAATAACAGAATTTAAAACCAATGAAAAATTTTACATGCCGTTCCCGTGTTAAGATTTCACCCGCGTAGGTCCTGTTTCGAAAATTATAGTCAATGTTTCTTCAAGAAAAGTAAGCTTTCCATTGGTGAAAAAAATGGGTTTTAATAGTTTCGGAATCTATTATATATAATTACAAACAAACATACAAAAATAAATCTTTCTTCTTTATAATATGGTTATTAAAAAAGTTGTTTATAACGTTGGTTTGTCCTTTCTGTATACAGCAACGGAGCAACAGATCGACTTGATTTTTTTGGAGAATTAGTCAGATGCATGGAAGTTACTAAATGTTACTTTTTACCGCATTTCCTTAAAAAAATATTGGTTTGCTACAACAACCACACAAGCGAATCCGCGCTAAGAAGCTAGTAAAACTATGACGCAAATATAAACAAAGCATATAATATAAGCACTAATAGTACATACTTGTAATTAGTTTTGTAGTGTACTTTAAGATCGCTGAGAGAACATGTAGTACATCATAAATATAAGATTACGCTTCTCATAATAATTCTAACAAGCTCAAGTACTTTCTCTTAATTACATTTTACCACACATCCACGTTATGGAAAAGTTAAGGTAACAGGCTGGAGTACAAAATTAGTTATTGGAAATGGTTTAACCATCTGTTTGATCTTAGAGTACATATATGCTTATAAGTAGTGTTTGTTTTTTTAGGAAGTGGAAACAATATTACGAACGCAATTATTATATACAAACTATCTAATACTAAAGTAGTTTTCTATATGAAATGCTTTTTTATGCTTTCATATTCGACCTTTTGATTATATTATGATGAGAATCTTTAACTTAAATTAACCTATTGATAAAACCAAGAATGTAAAAGAAAAAGATTGAGGAGTCTGAAAAATATAAGAAATCCTAAATGTCCTAAAATTAGGGACTAGCAAAACAAATATTTGAAATTCAGTTTTGAGCAATTCTAAGAAAATAGTAAGTATGTATATGATTGTTTTAGCTGCTCTAAATGAAACTTCTAATTTTATACCATACAAAGATTTTAACCACTCCCCATCACAGAATTTATGGTATTAACTATCCTCCGTGTCGCTGTGCAACGGTATAGTTCGTTTTATAAGATAATTAACTTATCGAATCTAATAAGCGTCTATAGACTTGAAGCAATAAAAAGTGATTTACCTACTCTTAATAATAATACCGTGTTAATGTATTTTGTTGTAACCGTCTTAAAAGGTATTTTAAGGTACAGTGTAGGTACATACAAAAGGTCATGATTGTAAATATAAGTATATATTTCTTATACTTATAGGTGATTTTGTTTGAAAATATTATGGTCTCAATATAAATGGTAAACTCAAAAAGTTTTTGCATCATTTATCTTAAAAATATCATGAAATGTAGACAGAGCGTAATAGAAAGATATAAAATTTCCAGAAACTTAGATAATATCGATGCAAATGAAATGTGTAACTTGAAAAATGAAGTGATTTCGAAGTCTGGTTGTCACTAAAAAGAAAAGAGATCTCACGAACATTTACGGATAACAGATCTCCAAAATTAACAGTTCAAGGCGATTAACTTGGACTTGCTCTGTGTAATTCTACATAACATCTTAAACACAAATGATGTATATGAGAACGCCCATAGACGCAGACGGTAATTATCGACTGGCCACACTAATGTGATAATCTCTAAATGTTCTGCTTTGATGAGTTCATCGAAGCGAAAGCTCTGGTATTTTTTGAACTCCATTAATTAGGCTTTTTTGAATTCAATCTACATCATAAGAAGTTTCGAAATAACTTGTAATTACAACTGATAGAAGTTATTGAGGCGTCAAGAGTTTATACAAGTTCAAAGTAAAATAATGATCGATTCCAATAAATACATAGGCTAGAAAATTATCTTTAAAATATAAATCCATCAATATTGTTAGCTCTATTTCAAATCTGTCTGACGCTTTGTTTTGCTTTGATAACAGCTTTGTGCTAAGTACTAGGCATCAATCTTTTTTAGCCTTAGCTAAATCCAGCTAAATTTAATAAAAACTATCGCTAAAACATATCTAATAATAACTAAAAAAATATTGCCCGCATATTTTTATTCCAAAACTTTCAAAGTTACAAATACAAGTAAAACTCGCTTAAATATTGGAAAACTTTTATGCAAGTTTTGGGAAACAGACGTCCAACATTATACCAATTACAGCTCTTGAATTATATCGCGCCTCGGCGGGATGCGCAAGCGGTGGTAACAAGACAACATAATGATACGAACCATCGAACCGCCTTTTGTCTGTGTGTTTCGCCACCTGCCCAAACACTAAAAGGGATGGGGCTTCACCGTATCGATTATCGAAGAATTTAAAATCAAGGGTTCATTAATTTGTTGTCATAGCAACATATAATATCGAAAACTTGGTTTCAGTCGTACAATCAAAATAATGATACAATATCAGCTAGGTGAGAAAACTTTCGGTTCTAAACCAGTCAGTTTTATGGATCACGTTACTAAATCGATTAGCATTTGGCAAATCATAAACATTCTAAGCTCGCAATAATTTGGTAGGTAACATAATGGCAAGTGTAAAAAATTATCGCAAAAAACATCGACAATTCCACTGTAAGGTCGACATCCTTATAATGATACCTTGTTAGTGACTGTTAGTCATTCCTTCCCGCGGTGAACCCGATCGTAAGGAAAAGGAGACTTAATTTTTAAATTTAAAGGTGTGATTTCTGGATGCTCAGCTAAGGAAGTGTTAAGTAATTATTTAAAATGGGTTCTCTTTTAAACCGATTAATAAATGGCGGAGGTAATTTTGTTTTTGAAAGAGTTGTCGCCGCGTCCAATCTAATTATGGGTCGATGGGTACGTAACTGCTTAGTCGGGTAATAATCGAAATCGAAGTTGTATTCAGTTAAATTCCACTTGTTAGTAAGTGAAATGAGATAATTCGATGGAAAGGGAAACGACATTCCTGGAACAGGTGGTGATATTAGAGACTTTAAGTACGCGAGTATTATATTATATCCTACGTACATTATTAGGTAAAAATGTTACAATAACGAAATATTTTGTGATTCTATGTTAAGCAACACAACGCTTACAAGCCACAAATCAGATCAGCATAATATATGAAAACATTAACACCGACTATTCAGCTGTACCAACGCATAACTCAACCATGGTGTCTGGATGTTCCCGTATCTTACCAAAAGCGTGCCTTTTACCACATACAGTATATGTACCGCCTTTCTTTGTAAAGCGATTTATAGCTATTTCATGAGCTTTATTTACTTTTATAGACGCTTGAAGTCTAAGCTATAAATTACTTAAACTAAGCGGCCGGACATACTACCTTATAGCTGTGAATACCATTTTCCTCTTATTATGTTTTCGGATATAAATTACAGAGATTTATGTTTTCTCCCTGCAGTAAACAGTCCACTGCCACTTTCATTTAATACGAGGGCGATTGCTATGGGATGTCGCTAGTCGGACAGTCCGAGATATAAATGAGATGGTTATCTAGTGAGTAGGAAAACATTGTTGCGGCATACAACATAAGTTGGAAAGTTCCTAGTTCTTTTTATTGGCACGTTTCTTTATGATGTCAATAGAAAATAAAATAAAATTTAGACGAAAGATATCTTCTCAAATAAGAATCAAACTGTGGAAAATAAGACAGGAAATTCTGTCTTAAACGGAGAACGATCAAAAGTATTTTAATAGTTTTTTTACTGGACATCAAATGCAAGCTCACTGCCGGCTATTATAACTCCAAAACTGGATCGTAATTAATAGGCCGTGTTGTCGAAAGCCATTGTAGGATTTATTGTTTTATGGCGTATTTCGACTATAAATTTCTTAATTGGCCCCCACTTTACGCTCAACGGACCCTTAATTTACAAGGGCAAGCACGGATAGTATCAAGATTTTTTAACCGTGGGTTTGTAGCCATTCCATCCGACGCCGTCCATAGTTAACGAGGCAGACATCATATAATTTAGGAAGGTTACTCCAACATTGTAAGGCAGCTGGTCTGCACAGAGTTGCAACATTATAATTTTCACATTTAAAATAACAGTTTATAAGGGATTACCTTTCGTACGGGCGTATTTAAACTTTATTGGGTGGGTATTAGGCGTTCGGTACTAACTAGCTGAGATGAGGAGTATTAAACCGACCTCAGATATGACCGTAATTTGTAAATTAAGATCCGGCCCTGAGACCGAGTAAATGTTTTGAAACGGGCCC